>CM024537.1:4067050-13759705 GCA_014182365.1 Eucalyptus tenuipes
GACCCAGTGGAGTGGGGTATTTTCCGAATCATCTTGGGCGGTTATTAGGTCGTCACCAACATAATCAACCAGAAGCCTTAGGATGTCGTCCTTCTCGTTTGCTGCTGCCACGTGGAGCAGTGATACGTTCCATTCAATTTGGGAATTTAAAACGGCAGACCAATCGATGTCCCGCAACAATGGATCATTTACATTGATCATGGAAAGGAACTCGTCAACCTTGCCGCCTTGGATGACAAGCGCCAGTTTTGTAGCATATTCGTAAGCTTTTGCTGGATCTTGCGACCCCCCTCGGAAGCCGCCAATGCATTATTCATTATCTCCCGTCGACCTCTCCAGATTTCTTCTTCAGAATCCCTTTCATCTTTTGACTCTTCCGTTAAAGGTCCTCTTTCATCCTTCTTTACCTCCTCCGCGATCGAGTTGTTCATTCCACCATCCTCCACTTCTATAGACAGCTCTCCTTCCATTGATCCCCAAGCTGTGCAAGTGATCTAGTTGTTGAAAAGGAAAATGGGTCGTGAAAGAGACGTTATATCAATTAAGTATTGAATAATGCATCCATCTAATTATCTGAACTTCTACAATAGCTAATAGTGCTCCTTCATAATTTCATATGGCATCAAAACTAGAAAATTTCGAGTTTTTGTAACAGACAAATACAGGCTACATCTTGATGGGATAATTTAAAGCTGAAACACTCACTAACACAACACAAAAAAGAGGAGACAGATATCCTTTTTGTTTATTTCACCTTATCGAAAACAATTACAAGACTCGACTTTTATACGCTTCACACATAACTCTTAAACTAAATGACTCATAAATATAGCTAATGTTCTGAGGTGATAAAATCCTAAGAACTTACAGCACATTGATTACACTAAGAAACATGAACAGTCATCAAATAAAAATACGAACAGACTTCTCAAAAACAACGCTACAATAAAGAATCTAATTAACTCGAGCATCGAACAGTCAGCGGTATCAATTCACCAAACAAAATCATCGGTATCAATTCTGGAATATCGGCATTGACAACCATTAATATCAGTAACTTCTCCATTGACATCAGCAACTCGTAGTCGATTGAGGACATTTATTAATTTGGTTTAATTTCTAACACATCTCATATGCAAGTCCCGGCCTCCTAACACCCACTTTTATCTCCTAAAAAGTACAAATTGAAGCCCCGTAGATAAACTTAAGTGAATAACTAAATCTGGTCTCTAAAAGAACGCTGCATTGGCTTATCAATCGTCGCACGTTTTGCCTTCACGGGCTGTGTTGGTTTTCACCACCCAATTTGGCCTCGACGACTCTGTAATCTTGCCAACTAGTAGATCAATGCTGTCCTTGAATCGGTCTCTAGGATAATTCTTCAGATTTTGATAACTCGCCAATCAAATTTGTGATGGAAGAAAACCACGATCCTTTTTGCAGTGGCAGTGCTAAAAGATTTTCTCCGTGGCCACGACAAGAGAAGGAAAATTATTTTTTAACACCAAGAAATTTCATTCACGGTCCTAAAGTTTGATATTTGCTGCAGTTATGCTATTGATCTCTTGAAATTAGATTTTGCATAATGTTATGTGGTCGGTCCACTACTACTATTTGTGTCAATTATTGACTGAACTTTTCACTGTAATCGATTTAATTTACAACATCATTAAAGTCACATGATTGACAAGCAAAAAATGTCATGTAAAAATATTGTTGGAGCTTAGATCATTGTCACGACCTACCCTCGGAGGGAGGGAATAGATTTAGGGGTATTGCTTAAACGACGGATCTAAGGCTCATGATTAGGCGCATGCTCTCCTAAGCCCATACCTCGTGACATTAGGGTATTCTTAAGAATTTCGCAAAAATGAGTCGCCACTAGCCTATTGGAGTTGACTAGAAATCAAGTGAGGCATGGGAGTATGCCACACTTCCTACGCAACTAGAGAATCTACGATCGGGGACTTGATTACATTAATTAACCAATTAGTGCCATTTTGGAATCTAATATTATTCATTTTAAATGAAATGATTTTTGTCAAGCAGTTTGAATTGATTTTATACCTATCCACTAACAGGTGATCATACGTGTGCACAATTATTAAAATAACAATAGCAGCTACCAAGACTCTAATTGCAGAAAGATTGAGCACGTGCAATTGAACATCCACATATATAATCAAATAGGCCAATGAAACATGCAATATAATCAAGGTGTAAGAAAATAAAAGCCTAATTACGCTAAAAAAGGCAAGACATGGCAATTCCTAACCAAATCCTATTTTTTTTAATTTTCGAAATTTTTAATTTTTTAATCTATTTTTTAAATAATTTTTAATTTTAAAAAAGGGCGAACCGGGTCGGTTCCGGTCTGACCAGACCCGGGTTCAGCCCGGTCGGTACGGGTCGGGTCCGGTTTGACCCGAACCGGCCCGGTCGGGGGAGGGCCAATTCGGCAGGCCCTAATAGGACTGGGCCCGTCGTTCAGGCCCCAGTCCAGCTCAAAACTGAGTCCACCTAAAAAAGAAACCTACGTAAACTAAGCCCGGCCCAACACAAAAGGAAAAACTAATATTAAACCGGCCCAAAGGCCTTGCTTCGGCCCAGACGCGACCTGCCCGAAGATCAAAACCCTACCCGGTTCGCGACCCGCGCCCGACCCGGTTTTTGGCCGAAACCCTACCGGCCGCGACCCGATGGACGTCCCTCTCCTTTGCTCGCGGCTGAGGCGTCGCTAAGCGTACGGACGGCGTCGGCGGCGACGGAGGCGACGGGCTTGACGGCGACGGTTGGGACGCAGCGGGTGACGGCACGGTGGCGGAACAGCAGCGGCGGGCGACGGCGAACGCGGCGGCTGGTGACGAAAACGCAGCAGCAGGCGACGGCGGGGGAAGCAACACGGCGGTGGTCGTCGGGGATGGCGTTTGCTGGAGAGGTGTGGTCGGTGGCGGCACAGGCGGCCCCTCCGGTTAGGGCTGCGACGGCGGATACGGCGGCGGGTGACGGCAGCAGCAGCAGGAGCGGTGACGCGGAGGCACGGCACGGGACTGGGAGCAGCGGCGGCCGGCCGCAGCGTCGGCGGGTGTTGCAGGTCGCGCGGCGAGGGGGCTCGGTGCGGTGACTGGCGCAGGTGGCTGGTGTCGCGGCGGAGCAGAGGCAATGACCCAGCACGGCGGCAGTCGTCGGGGATGGCGGTTGCTGGAGAGGTGTGGGAGGCGGCAGCGAGGGTCGGCGGCGGCGGCGACAGTGCCGGAGACTCCCCTCCTCCTCTCCGGTTCTCTCCCTCCCTCTCGAGCTCTCTCCCTCTGTTTTTCTTTCTCTGGTTGCTCCACTTTCTTTCTGCCCCTCCTTCTCTCTGCTTCCCCGTCTTTTCTTTCTGCCGGTCCGCCTGCTCGCGTGCTTTCTGCTCTGCTCCTGCTCTGATTGGAGGAAAATATTACCAGTAGACAAAACTGACCCATTGAAACTTAAAATATAAAACAAGTGCACCATGCAGTAGCCCACAAAATGCGCCTAATACGTATACATATTTCCAATAGCATACAGGGCTTTGACAAGGAGGAGCAGAGCAGAAAGCAGAGCAGCGCTTTGACAAGGAGGTTTATATGTCAAACCCATGGTATTTCGATATATAATCAGGCATCAACCCTAAGTCTCTTTTACATTTCTACTCAGTTGTTGTCGCAGTTTTAGTAATTCAAACTCCAATTAGTCAGATTTCTGCTCGAGTATTCAACGGAATCAAATTCTTCAAAATAATATAGTCAATTGTGTACTAAACCTCATGACACATTGATCAGCAAAAAGGGAAATGATAAAATTTCTTAGTTAAGTCAATGGCCCTTATTGAGATATAAGGACGTGTCATCCTTAATGTAAGGATTTGAAAATAAGTGTAATTGCAACATTGTTAAGCAATCCGTAAGTCTTTCTTTACTAATTGTGTTTCAGTTGAATACGAGCACAATTTTTAGAGTCACACTGTCTTAAAAATTGGCCAAGTATTCAACTGCCTAAATTTTGGATTTCTAATAAAAGATTTAACCATAAACAATGAGTTGTGCTAATTAACGGGGGTGGCTTCCATTTCGAGGAGCTCTGAACTAGGTCAAACTTCAAGAAGAGAGACTCTTTCATATGATTCTTTTATTTATTTAATTAATTATGGCAGCCACAGCACAACATGAATCAATGAAAAGGATTTGTTAGCATCGATTTGCAATTCGCTCATATTCTGAATAAACCTCTTGATAACAATACATTCTAGCTTGATGGATGAAATCGGTGTTTGTGATCCTTTTGGTTAATGTTCACTTTCCTTTTTATTAATTTTTCCGGAATATGCTTCGTAGAACAATTCTGTATATAAATAAATGAATGCTTTTGCTTATATGGTTTTCATCCCAGGGCATCTGATGTTAATGCTTTTTTAAGAAACAAGAAGGGGGAGAAGCACATACTCAGGGGGAGTATCACACTATGTGTACATATTAAGGGGAGTTTATTATGTTTTGCAGACATATTTGTATGGTCTATTAAAATGTTGCATGTAGAAGCATGCATGAATCATCTCTGGTTTTACAGTCAAATAGTTCTGCAGAATATGCATGCTTATGTGCATAACTAACTCTTATTGAATGAATGGTATAGGTTTGTCATTGTCGAAAATGGAGAAACTGCTTGGAAAATATACTAAAAGGATTAGGATAATATCAAAATTTAACCCAAGGATTTAAAGAATTCATTTAACTGTGCAAATGTTCATGTTTAAACCATACAGAAACTTGGTTCGGATTTTACAAGTACATAAGTAAGATTCTACTATGTCAGGAAAGTTGCTGGAGGAAAGGTGTAGAACCAAACTAGGTTATGCAAAACAGTCGGATTTTTTTTAGCGGCCGCTCTCCATGGATAGATTTAGGCTCTGTTTGTTTCGCAAAAAATGAGCCATTTCTGGAAAATATCTTCCTAGAAGTCATTTTCCAGGAAGATGACAATATTTTCTAGTGTTCGGCTAAAACCTGAAAATGTTTCAGAAAATATATTCCGAAAATATATTCCTAGAAGTCAAATAGTTCTGCAGAATATGCATGCTTATGTGCATAACTCACTCTTATTGAATGAACGGTATGGGTTTGTCATTGTCGAAAATGGAGAAACTGCTTGGAAAATATACTAAAAGGATTAGGATAATATCAAAATTTGACCCAAGGATTTAAAGAATTCATTTAACTGTGCAAATGTTCATGTTTAAACCATACAGAAACTTGGTTCGGATTTTACAAGTACATAAGTAAGATTTTACTATGTCGGAAAGTTCTTTGGAGGAAAGGTGTAGAACCAAACTAGGTTATGCAAAGCAATCGATTTCTTTCACCGGCCGCTCTCCATGGATAGATTTAAGCTCCGTTCGTTTCGCGGAAAATGAGCCATTTCTGGAAAATATATTCCTAGAAGTCATTTTCTAGGAAAATGACAATATTTTTTAGTGTTCGGCTAAAACCTGAAAATGTTTCGGAAAATATATTCCGGTGTTCGGTAAGGAAAATATTTTCCGCTCACCAGATTGGCGAGCGCGAGCATCAAGCTCGAGGCTCGCCAGATCGGCGAGCTTGAGGTTCACCTGGTGACGGCTGACGACTAGCCAAGAAAGAAAAAGATGGGAAACAGAGAAAAGAAAAAAAAAGAAAAAAAGAAAAGAAAAAAAAGAAGAAGAAGAAAAGAAATAAAAAAAGAAAAGGAAATTAAAAATAATTCAAATTAAAAAGAAAAAAGAAAATTTAAAAATAATTCAAATAAAAAAAGAAAAGAAGAAGAAGAAAGGGGAAGAGGAAGTGATGATTTGTAGAAGTTTAAAATAAGAAAGATCAAGTGAGGAAAATGTTTTCCACTTTTTAAAAGTAGAAAACATTTTCCCTAATTTAGAAGACTTTTTTCCTTTCATGGAAAATATTTTCCCACGTGAATTCATTTTCGTGAAACGAACGTTGAAAATCCGGAAAATGTTTTCCAGAAAATTATTTTCCGCGAAACGAACGGAGCCTTAATAACTATTGGAGTTCCTAAATCAAAGCCCCAAGTCATAGCAATAAAATGTGACATCCCAAGATTAGTTATGCAAAAAAAAAAAAAGGGACTAATTCGCTCAGAAGGTTGGTGAAACAATATGATTAAAACCTGCATTAATAGAACATCGATTGATGGCCTAGATTGTAACAAGGTTTTATACATGTGTTTTTAAGGAATTTTGCTGAGATTTTTCTTTTTAATTGAAGATTAGTTTGATATAACTACTACAAGAGAATTTAAGTATTATTGGGAGACTTTTGAGTTCGTGTCTTTCGTAAACTTGTAATACCCATTTTAGTGTTGTTTCTAATTATTAGCGAGAGGGACAAACCCATTCGTAAACATATGAAAAGGGTGGTTTTACATACTTAGAGTGAACACTATTTGTCTAGGCAAGAGATAAAATGTATAATGGACTCTTTGTAAACAGTCGGAGGTGTGGTTTATAATTTAGAAAAGGACCTTTGTATCGTGTGAACAAGATGTGAGAACGGCTATTGGAGGGTCCAAAAGTTACTCAGTGTACAGCGCGATTGCTGTAGAAGGAAGTCAAGTTTCTATGGCAGCTATTTCTAAACTTGTAACAAGTAATTGTCTAATCAATCATAGACTTATTGCATGGATACTAATTCGGTCATCAACTAGACTTTCGTGTGAAATTTCAATCTAGTCTTTTTACCAATTTTAGCTGAAAATCGTGGGCATAGTGGTATGCTACATAGGACGCCAACGATGATGTCATGTCAGAAATTCCCGGCGAAAAATGACTGAAAGGAATATATTAGAATTTTATACAAATATTTAAGATTAAATTAGCAAAATTGAAAATTTTAAGACCGATTGAGTAATTTTCTAAACAAGATGGTATTTGTACTCTTGGCATAGCTAGTAGAGTTCAGTCTAGTTGGGCTATTAGAGCTAGAAAGAGGAGTATGTATACCTAAATCGAACTTTCATAATTCTCATTCTGCAATTTTTCTTTCTCTAAACTTTTTAGTTTTGTCCTGTTTAAATTGCTAGTATACTTGGTAGTAGAAGCACAATTTTTATAGGTGTAGGTTTTACAAAATTGATTTTTAATATCTAGAAAAATCAATTCAACCCACAGGCTCCGGCGGATCCTGAATATCTTAAAAAAAAAAAAAAATCACCCCACTGTTACGGGGGTAACAAATTTCCTTAGAATTGGACTAACGGAGAACACAGGATCTTGGTCAAAAAAGTAATAATAATTATGATCACGACAATTCGACACCCAAAAAGTCATAATTACGCCATTTACAAGAAGACCTCTTGTTTAGTGAAGAGGCCATCCAGACGCAAATTGTTAAAAAGGCAATTAGCTCTCATATGTCACAGGGACGACTTTACTACTCTATTTTAAAACAAACGGATATTTTTCATGCGGATAAATTCCTGAAAGAATTGGTAAGTGTTAAAAAGTTATTGATAAAAAAAAGTATTACCTGATTTCCATATGACTTATTTATAACTTAATAGCACTTTTGTGAAAAACCAACTTTTTCTTGATAGTCTGCAAATTCTCACTTTAATTGACTTAGAATTTTCGCTGTGAACATGTAAGGTTTTCTCTTTAGGGTGGGCTGCAAATTCAAATTATGCTCACAACAAACTAAAGATGACCAGATTTCTCAGGGCAATCTAGAAGCTGGGGTGAGGCAGAATTAGCAGTAACCAAATGCAGATCAAAGTTAGCTAATCCAAAGAATTAAACATTCTTATATCAAGCTAAATGCAATTACAAAAAGCCATGTAATGTTTGAATGTGCATGCATGGTTCGAAAGCAACAAAACCATGATCCTTAAAAGAGTCCGATCCCATAAGACAGGAAAACCGTCGCCAAAACCCAGATCTAACAGAACATGGTAGCACATGAAGCATATCATAGGACAGAAGCCATGAGTCAAGAAATCAAAGCAACAAAACCTGAAGGTTACGTTTGGTCATCCGGATTTCTAATCGGGATATGACTGGATATGATAGGATATGAAATCCTGGGATTTTTTTGTATCCCGTCCATTGTTTGGTGAATCGCAATATTAAAGTCGGATATGTTCACATCATATCATGTGCATTTTTTTTTTTATATAAACGGCATATCATTATAAATGAACCTAAATGTTCATAAACGGAAATGATGAAAATTTCTCATAAAACTATTCCTTAATTTTTTTATTTTTTTTATTTTTTATATTATTTTCATTATTATTTCTTTTTCCCCTTTCATCATTCTTTAATAAAATTTTATCAAATAGCAAACTGTACTAACATACCTAAAATACAAAAACACCTAAAATATATAATAAATATAGATATTTTATTTATAGATTGAATGTTTATTATAAGATAAAATTAAAGTTGAATATATAAATTAAAATAAGATTAATTAAAAATATATTTTTTATTTTTTATTTTAATTTCTTAAATTAGAATTCAAATATTATTTATATTGAAATATAATTTCAGTTTTGTTAATTTAATAAGTTTGTTATTTAACAAAAATAACTTTCCTATTGTAGACATTAGAAATCCTATTCACCTTTATCCCATCTCCCCCATGAGATAATTTTATCCTGTCTATATCCTCTTATATCCGACTTTATCCTGTCCCCCGAGCCAAGACAAACGTAGGATAGGATAAATCATATCCTATCCCGAATTTTATCCCGACTGCCAAACGCAGCCGAAGAGTAAAGAAAGGTTGGACTTGAGAAGAAAAATATGGTGTTGGGAGCGGAGGACGATGCTAACGCTGATGCTCTGGAATGGAAAGTCCGACAGATGAACGACTTGGAGTGAGTATACCTATTTCGCCGACACTGATTGGAGTGAGGTCAACAAAGATGGGTTGCTCCTTATCATCAAACCGAAGGACAAAGCTACTTTAGGTGCATAATTGCTGGTAAAACTCAAATATATTTTTTGGCCTTTTGTACAGTTGGCGAAGAAAGAGCAGCTGCAGCAGAGAGAGAGAATAAAGCTACTTAAGTGCATAATTACTGGTGAAACTCAATTATATTTTTTGGCCTTTTGTACAGCTGGCGAAGAAAGAGCAGCTGCAGGAGAGAGAGAGAGAGAGAAGAGGAGAGAGGGAGAACAGGGTTAACAAAAATGTCGCTTCGATGCGCCTTTTTAGCAAAAATTTATCGCTGAAAAGTATTTTAAAAAAAATTTAATTCCAGAGAAAGTAAATAATTTTCTGGTGTTCGTTCGTGCCAAAACATGTTGGAGAAAAATTTAATTTTATGGTGTTTGATAGCAAGTGAATCCACTAATATGCGTTAATAAAGTCTAATTTAGGCTAATTAACAAATTAGGAAAAATGATTTCTTACCGTAAACAGAAGTTTTTTTTTTCCAAATATAAATTTATTATTTTCAATCGATAGAAAACACTTCCGGTAGATTAAATAATTTTCTATCATCTAAATATTGAAATATGGAAAACTTTTCCGTAAACAGTTTTCCATCAACTTAATGGGCATTTGGTCTTTAAAAACTTGTGATTGTTTGTTTCTTGAAAAACAAAAGGCGAAAAAGTTTGCTTGACAACTTAATTGTACGATGTCGGAAAGATTCTGCCACGTAATAAGTCAATACCCTCATCACAAACATTAATCTTCCCAAATTGTTAACTTAGATGCTGTTTTTTTTGTCGACCCTTGTCATATATCAATCAACTAAGGAGGATGTCATGTCCTGATTTTTTAAGGGCAACGTCAACAAATAATATCGGATCAACGAGGTGAATTAACAAAAATATGATAGTATAATTACACTTTATTTGCACATAATGTATGTAGCCGATACAAAGATGTTATTATATAAGATCAACCTCATGGGACACCGATTCCACAGTATTTGCTTCCGATTCATGCGATAAGTGTTGATTTCTCTTTCTGGGGATCAAATCGAATGTTAATGACTTAATGTTAGCGAGGAAGATGGGATTAATGGGTGACGGAAAGTGGAGATTGAAGAACAGGAGAGAGAGACTTGAGAGGCCGAGACACAGACCAGGGTCCACGTGCACGTGAGAGCAGACCTGGCACGTGCATGAGTGGCCAAAACCTTTTGTAGTTTCTATTATTAGCCACAAAATTGCTTATTCTAAAGTTTGAGCTTTCTCTATCTCCCAATTAGCTCTCGACCAAGCTTTTTCACCACTTCAATCCAAAAATCATCGTGATCAATTCCGCTTTTGGCCTGGGTGCTTTATTTGACGACAATTTAGCGATTGTCTTGTTAACATATGCTCTAAAAGAATTTCAGTTGGGAACAATTCATTCATCAAATGCAACTCCAGCAAGGTGGTTAAATTTTACAGAGATCCTCGTTTTACCCATTCCGACCTGTAATACTCCTGATGACCCTTCCAAAACCTGACTTATTGAACCTTTGCTAAGTAAACTTTAGGGTGTCAAGTATCAAGGGCTATCAGACATTTGGCCTTTAAAGGGATTTTTATCAAGGAAGAGTGAACGACCAAAAAAGTGTCTGTCTGAGTTGACATTGTATGTTGGTTTGATCTATTAGAACAAAACCACATGTGCACGTGTGAAATATCTTAATAACATTAGATCTGAATTCATCAATTGCACAATAATTTATATTTATCAAAAGAGCAAACGAGATTGTACGGTCTTGTACATCATAACATATTAGACAAATTCCCCGTTGCTTATGGGGCACGTGGGTGGTGTATCTCTCTCTTGGACTGATTAAATTAAGTAAATCATGTGTTAGAGGAAGAATCTTTCATCCAAGGGAAACCATTAAAACAATGTTCGAACAATTTGGCAGATCTATACCCTACAAAATGATTTTCATTGTTCTAAACGTGCACTCTCATCTAATGATCATCCCGATGTATTGTGTAGTTTTTTATAGACTCTACCAGGCCAAAAAAAATTCTGCTCCTCGCAATTTTATACAATCATCATCATCATCATCAAGAGGGTAGGTCGTCTCTTTGAATTATGATCTATATATAATCTCTCTCTCATTGATCATTTAAATACCTACCCATGTAGAAACGTAGGAAGATCCTAGCTAAGATTAATTTATATAGTTACTCCTTTATGCTTTCATAGTCGGCAATCCACAAGCGATTTGATATTGGTTCGAATGTTAGCGTGCTTTCAGTTTATGTGGGATCTAAAAACAAATCACACATACTTCTTGGTTGTGGCTACGACACTGATGGACTCTTTTAAATCGTGCACTTTCGATGCACATGTATAGATTTTACCAAATAAGATTCCAAGTAAATTAAAAAATAAATAAAGTTGATGTCCAAAGCTAGAAGAGCAAGGCAAAAAGGAGCTATTTTAGAATATCACTAGGTTGATTATTTAATCCAAGCCCTATTCATTAGTAAAAGAAGATGCTATAGGTTGATGTCCATGTCAATAAAAAATCTCAACACTTACTTTCGAATTTGTTTGACTAAAATCTAGCTTTTCGTCTTTATTTATTATGTGTCACGCCGTAGCATCAATTGGCATGTTATTTGTGTGTGACTATTGATAATAATATATCATAGGCATTTGAAAGACTCATACTCCCATTTAAAGTAGCGATCTGATCCATTAAAATGATATATTCCAATTAATTTGGAAAAGGAACGTCACAGGGATATTATTAAAGAAGAAGAAGAAAAAAGACAGGATAAAGAACTTGCCCTAATCAGAGGTAATTGGTGATGTGGGGAAATTTATCCCATCAAAAGAGCCACATTGCATTACACGTGTCACTATGTATAACATATAGATAAATTTCGATTAATTTATATACGTAACATCAAAGGATAACTTTAACGAGGGATTCGTGGGCCTACAATAATTCAATTAAAGTTAGAGCACGTGATGTTGGTTGAATTTTTTACTTTCGTAAACAATTTCAGTCACATGATGGGATAAAGGTGCAACCGCACTTGTCTCTTCTTTAATTCTTTTCTTGTTTATTTTTACTCTTACCGTTTGAGATTTATATTTATTGATACTTAAATTTTGACTAAACATCTAAAATTAGAATTATATAAAAAATTTGGAATCAATTTGACCCTAATAAAAACGATTTTCACATCATATATGCATTAATATTATTTGCATTTTAAGTTTTATTTTCGTTTTATTTTCTCACCCCGGCCCTGCCCCTCCTTCTCCTTCCTGCTTCTTCCTCACGCCAGCGAGGACAGCCGCAGCAAGAAGAGGAGCAGAGCAGCGCAAAGCGAGCGAGCGCGCGCTGGAGGCGACGATGATGTGATCTTTGGTTCAGCCAAGGGGGCCGGTCGGTGCGCGAAGGACCGGCGGCCGAAGGCCCTCGCTGACCGGCCTTCTCAGCCTATAAATAGAAGGCCGAGAGGTCGGGAAGGAGGGAGAAATCGGATGGGGTCAAGTTAGGGGTGTAAATGGGTTGGGTCGGGTCGGGTTTTGATGTGACCCGACTCGACCCGAAACATAAGGGTCACATATTGTGAACTGACCCGACCCGACCGAAACACATTAAACTCGCATCGGATATTCGGGTCGGGTTTCTGGGCTTTCCTCTTTTTTTTTTTAATATATATATTTTTTAACCTCCCTTTTTTCTATTTGTTCAGGTGAGAGTCAAACGGGGGCATTCATCTTCATCGTTGTTCGCGACTTCTTGCAACTGTTATAGGCTATTATTTATTTAAATTGCATGAATGGAAATTGATATTTTTTGCACTAAACACTCAAGCTGCTTCTTTCATTTATACATAGGAAACCCGTTTCTTTTTAGAGAGTAATTGTGACTCGTCCATTCACATAATTTCACATAACAATGAATCTTAAATTTTCTCGCACCAAAAAATACATTTTCAACTTTAGAAAATTCAGTTTAATAATGTCCATTAGCCTATGGATAAATTAATGAATTTCCATCCAGTAAATGTTTTGCTGATTCGCGAATACATCAAGCACACAAAATCAAAAGCCACACTGTTCCTAGCAAATGCTCGTCTAGATATGAGATAACAAGATTAATTCACACTAAGCCAACTCGAGGGGAACCAAAAAGGGTTGTGCATGTGGTGTCATCAAAGCTTCATGGCAGCAAAAATATCGGTAAAGGAACTCGACCAAGATCAATTCAATCCAATGTCAAAAGCATGCAATATCCTCAGACCAATCTAACCATGGAGTGTGGACAATCCACCATAATATTTTGAGACACAAAAATGTGAAAACTGAAATGATTTTCTTTCACCAAAATGCTCATTTCTCCTCATAATCACCGGAGCTTTGCTTGCTAGATTGCATCTCAATTAGTTGCTGCTGTTCCTCCTCAGTCTCTTCGGCTTCTACTGTTTCTCAGGGTTAGGTTTGCTTGTAGATTGCTAATACATGATCCCTCCAATCATGCAAATCAAAAGCCCCACTGTTCCTAGCAATTTGGAATGCTTGTCCCAGATAACAAGATTAATTACAACTGTCAATAGCTTGGGTCCATAAGCAAGCCAAAAGATACTGTTAGGAGTGCAAAAAAAGAAATAGGACTTACACAAGTTGCATATTATAAAATACTAACCTCTAATACGTCAATCATTGAGAGAAGTCAACATCGAGCTTGACTCCGTGATCGTATTTGGCAATTCTACAATAAATTCACAACAAAAATGAGAACACTAACATATGCATTAAAATAAAGAAATGTATAAATATTCTACAATTATATTTTCTCACCCGACTCAAAGATTTCAAGGTCTTCTAAGTCCTCCTCAATCGAACGTAAAAGTGGCGCGGATCATAACCAATCTTGAGCACATATAAGAGCTTCCGCCATGGTTGGGGTCAGGGAACTCCGAAACATATCGAGCACACGACCTCCCATGCTAAATGCCGCCTCCGATGCTACAGTCGAGATGGGCACGACCAAAATATCTCGAGTAACAGTAGAAAGTATAGGATATCTCGATGAATTTCCTTTCCACCAACTTAATATATCAAATTCAGAGTTATAACATTCACATGCTTCTTCCAAGTACTTGTCCAGTTCTAATTTTTCATCCAAATATTGTTGTCCAGTTTGGCTAAAATACATTTCAGTCATAATATATGCACCAACCACTGGGGATCTTGACATGCTTACCATCCTTGTGCTCTTTAGCCTCAAGTTGCTTTGAGGGCATACACCCGTGCGATATTGCTCAAACAATAATGTAAAAGATGTTATCACTTTCTCTTGTAAAGTTTTTGCCTCCCTGCTTTCATAAACATCACTAATCATCCACTTCACATAGTCCCACTTATGTCGTGGGTCAAGTATGCAAGCAATGAATAAAGTGAGATTTATGTTGTTCACATTGCCAAAAAACTTATGGAATTTGGTTTTCATTCTTTGAGCCATTTGTCGCAAGCTTTGGTCCTTATTTCCATAATATCTCTCAATCATTATAAAATCCCATACACGTCCTTCGCCATATTATTGCTAGTGACATAAGAAGAACCTGAAACTTTTATAGTTGTATCAAAGAACAACTTCAGAAAAGGAAGAAAGTGACATGCATAATTCCAATCCTCACTAGTGGGCAACCCTTTCCCCTTGGAAAGCTCTTGGGCATAATTGCTATTCCGAAATTCCATACTGCTAAAAGCTCTTTCAAACTTCAAAACTGATTCCAACATCAAATATATTGAGTTCCAACGAGTTTCCACATTCAAACATACAAGACTCTTCGACTCAATATTCTCTAACTCAACAACAGCCTTGAACTTTGTTAGCCTGCTAGGGGAAGATCTCATATAACGTATGGCTGAACGTATTCTAGCAATTGAATTGTTCATGTCTTTTAACCCCTCTCTAATAATCAAACTTAATATATGGGCACAACGCCTCACATGGAGTAACTCATCTCTTAACAACAGAGAGTTCCAAGAGTTAAGTATCTTTTTCAGGTATTGAACTCCAAGTCATTCGAGCTAGCATTATCTACAGTGATAGAAAAAACACTATGAATCCCCTAATCAGTCAAACATTTCTCAATTGCTTTTCCTATTATCTCAGCAGAATGACCTGAAATCTGACAAAAATTTAATATCTTCTTCTGCAATTTCCAATCAGCATCAACAAATGAGCAGTTAGACACATATAACTTAAGTTTTGACAAGATGTCCATGTATCAGTTGTTAGACATACTCTAGGAGATGTCTCGGAGAAATATTTCTTCAATTTGCTTCTTTCCTTCATATATAAATCATAACAATCATGCCTTAATGTGTTGCGTGACGGGATTAAGAATTTTGGCTGGATTCTATTCACAAATCGATGAAATCCCTCATGCTCTACCAACTTAAAAGGCAACTCACTAAGAATAAACGTAATCGCTAATTCTTTTCTGCTAGCATCCTGATCAAATTTCCAAGGACCTGATGAACTACCGCCCCCAACAACTTGACTCGAGGCACTTTTTTGCCTTTTTCTAATGTCTGCATATGGATATTCCTTACATCTAGCTAGATGATGATGCATTGAGCTAGTTCCTTGACCACTAGCACAACCAATAAGGGTGCTACAATATAAACACTCAGCCTTTTCTTGACCATGAATCTCTTTAAAATGCTCCCACATTGTAGATCTCCTCCTTCTATTTGTGACATTAGAATCCCCTGCTGAAGACATCTCGCAATCCTTCTATTTATAACAGCTATTAAAGCGATATTGTTTTGTGGGATATGGGAAAAATGCTTTTTACTTCGTCACAAGTACAATTATAGTTTCCAACATCTTACGAGACATTAAGGTAAATGTCATAAGCAGCACAGATTAATGAGATCTACCATTGTACCAAGAATGGATATCCTAACAGATCGTAGGACTACACAAACCAAACCCCCAAGCATAAGAAACTAGCGAATCGTTCCTACTACTTTCAACCCATACCGAATCTAATCAAAATGAGACAAAATTTCGTTCAAAAGATAAGTAAGCATAATTGAGCACAATTTCTTTACACAAGTACAATTCAACTATATTATGTTATAGAAGATTTGATCAAATTGCTGGTCAGTTGTGCCACAGAAGCTTCTGTACATAGCCAGTACACTTATAGCCGAATTGAGCATAATTTCTTTGCACAAGTACTACAATGAAGTCAAGCATTGGACGCGACAGATCACAACGGGTTCTTAAAACCCCAGAAATCCTCCACAAAACAGCACGAGAACTAGACTAAAAGTCAAGCCAAGAACTCAGTCCGCAAGCAACGGTGGCTGAAAAGTCATTGCCGTCAAGAACACGTTAGCATGCAGATCTAGTAGAAGCTTACCAGTGCGAAGCTAGCGAGAGAAAGCTGAGGGAGCAGACGGATAGATGGATGGATAGATACACCTTTCTCCTTCGTATCTGCAGATTTCCGGAGCAGATAATTGGATTACAAAAAGTGCTGCTAGGTCCTGTCTTATAGAAACAATGCTTCTGTCAAGGACTTTGCTGCTTTTTTAAATTCAACCTGCATAGACACATTGAAGCCTTTAGCTTCTGATGATACGTAGATGGAGAAGACATCAAATGCAGCAACTCTTTTACCTCGTATTTTTTTACATTAGAAAACCTGTCTCGAGAAAAATGTAGCACAACCATCTATTGTATTGATATTCCCACCATAAACCTGCAGACAATGGACATATAAATAAATAAAATGACGTGAAACCTAAGACAACATAAAAGGAGAAGTCCATGAATAACCTCGATCGTTTTTTTTTCTTGTATAAAGCTTCATAACCATGTTTGTCTAATTCAGGGGCGAAAAACTCCTCGAAATGATCACTTTGAACCTGGAAAAGAAAACATATCTGTTTTCAATGTACCAAACATGCCAAAAAGCGAGGACAAAACTAATAGTCGATCTCCATCGACGCATGAGGAGGAGGCCTAGTTAACATTCTGTTCTTCCAAACAAAGTAAATCTGATCAACATACATCCTCTTACTATAAATTCCTTTCCCATTACTCTATCTACAAAGTAAAGAATCTGCCACAATGGCTAATATATTTAAACAAAAACAGTAATTTAGCAACTTCATCTAGAAAGAAACTAGATTATCTACAAAGACCTTTTTTGTGAGAGTCTATGATAAGTTCTTTGTTTGCTCTTCTTCTTTTCTGTTGTCTGTTGTTTTGTTTGAAGTACAATTCAGCTATGCTTTGTTCTGTCAGGATTGGGTGGTGTTTCGCCAAGGAGTAGAATGTGGCTTTCAAGGGAGAGTCAATAAACAGGGAGGTATGTCATATAAAGAAAATATAGTCCTCTGTTTCTACTTCCCTTTGCATTGCAAAAATGAACTTTCTTTCGTGCTTGTAGATCCCAGTCTGTTTGCGATAAAAAAATATACGCTATCTGCTTCCATTATGGATATCACTCATGTCATGTGGGATATGAACCTAAATTAATTTGTCAAGTTGTCATGTCTTATTTGTTGTTACATGTGAAATTGCTTCTTTTAAGAGATACGAAAATCAGAAGCGGGGTACATAAACTTATGTGCAAGATCTAACTTCAATTCACAGCCTTCCGCTCTCCAGTAAAAAGGAATCACATTTCCATGAGAAACAAGTACACTCCTGACAGCTCACATCACCTAATTAGCACAAAAAGACGGCACATTTTGCAGCACTATTTCTCTCTCGCGAGCATCTTTGCAGTTCCTTCATTCTAGCCTAATCCTGGAAAGAGAGAAAAGATGCTCTCTCAGAAGTCAAGCTACCGAATCTCTTCTTTCTTGGCAAACACCAATTACACAAATCCGACGGCAACTCTCCTATTCTTGTTCAGCTTCCTAAATCTAACTCCACCAGACGACTCACCCCATTTCCCGAAATCATCCAAAGCTAAAGAAGACGACGCAGAGAGACCCATCAATCATTTTAGCTATAAATTTCGGCAGAACAAGAACTGCCGCACTCGCTCGACATGAAAACCAGACAACTCGCAGGAGACAAAACAAAAACGAAAACCCAGGAAATCAAGAAGCAGCGGATCAAACCTATATAGAGCGTAATCGAGGACTACAGGGAGAAGCAAACCTTGAAATTCCACTGGAAGCTGTATCGGAGCTCGGGGTCGAGAGCCGACTCGTCCTCCTCCTCGGCGTCGCCGGCAACGATCGATTGATTCGGCGGCGGCTAGGGTTCCGGCGTTGAGACGAGGGGTGGTGACGGCGACGGCGAGGCGGAGGCGCGTCGACGGACGGCAACGATTGACTGATTCGGCGGCGGCTAGGGTTCCGGCAGTCGTGACCGACGTCGGAGAAGAAGGCGGAGCCAAGAAAGATACGTGTTTACTGTTTAGTGTTTATGTTTGTTTGTTTATTTTTGTGTTCCGGGTTGGAACATGGTTCGACCATGTTCCGACCCTACCCGACCCTAAATATATATGTTTTGCTTGTTTTATATTTGTCTCTTAAACAATATTAAGACCCGAAACAAGTATAGTACTTGTTTCGTGTTCGGGTCGTGTTTGGATCGGGTCGGGTTGGGTTTTTTTGACACCTCTAGGTCAAGTACGACGCCAGGGATTCGGATCCGAGGAGAGAGGGCTGCGAAAGAGAGACCGTGAGTTGAGAGAGAGAACGCGACTGAGAGAGCCGCCGTTGGCCTCCACTTCCGAACCAAAACTGATGATCCTCCGCCCCTCCTTGTCCACTTCGAGGCCACGGTAGGCCCCGTTCGGGCCGTCTTGGTTTTTCCCGATTCGGGGTCGGTTTCCCCAGGATCCCGGCTAGGAGACGAGCGAGGCGACGGACGTAGCCCGATCTATCGAGCTCGTCCGCCGTCCGACGCAGCGAGCTGGGTAGGGACTCTCGGCCGACCGCGCTTTTTTGTGCCCATGCTCTGTTTCGGGCTCGCCGGACTGGGCTGCTGCTTTCCGGTTCATGCGAGTTTCCGGCCTTATTTGTGTGCGTACTAATGTCTCGGGGCCTAGTGTGTCGATTTCTTTGAATCCCGGCTCGAGCCCGGGCTCGGTCGTCCCCGTTCCTCACTCCCAATTTGTGTATACCACATGCTCGACAAAATGCCTAAAGTTAGATGCCCACTTGTGTTCTTCGTGGTTGAGGTTTGCTGCTTTCCATTCACGCCTACACTAAGCACACATGAGTCGTCCCCATGTTGAAGTCAAGTTTTGCTGGTCCGTTGTTTGTTGATTTTGGGTCCGTGTCGGGCAAGTCTAGATCTCCGTTTTAGCCGACGCCTTCCACGTGTTCGACCAAATGCCCAAGTAAGATTCGTGCTGTTGATTCTTAGTTCTCCGTCCGTCGTGGGTGCTCGTCGCTTGTCAAACGAATTTTGGTAAATCTTCGTTGCTATGCTTCACTTTGCACGTTCTTGTTTCGACGTTCTTTCTGTGCGAGACGTGTTTCCGGGCAACCGGTTCTTGGCCGGCAAAGAGGGAAGAGTAAAGACGGTGGTGGTTATTGCCATGAATGACAGGCGCGTAATGGCCGGGCATGTTTTATATGGTGCCTGAATTTTTTGGACTAAACCTGGGATCTTTAAGTTGCTCGAACCAGCAAGCGTCTTCGGTCCTTGGGGAAGAGAGAAGTGGGCGGGGATGCTTCTGTGAAGCCACGAGGTCGTGAGTAGGCATGTTTGAAGAGAAAGCAAAAGGAAAAATTAGGTTATTGGGTGGGCTTAGTTCCTTGGGCTTGAATTGCTAAATTGGTAATTTTGGGCTTTGTTTTCACTAAAAGAATTTTGAATTCGGGGCTTAATTTGGTTTGTTCGGATGAGTAGGCTTCGGGCTGAGTTTCTCTTTTCCCCCCTTTCTCGGTTGGGCCTTTATTTGGGGGAATGAAGACCGGACTGGGCCGGCACGTCTGGTCCTTGCCCAGACCATACCTAGACCAGCCTGTGGACTCTATATATTCAAGGGCTATATATTAGGGGTGAGCATGGTTCTAGAAAACTGGAACTTGAGAACTTGACTGGTGAGAATCTGTAGGTTTTAGGTTTCAAGGAATGGTTCCAAATGCAATGCAGGATAAGTTTTAAATTCCAAAAAATGATAAACCTGTTGTAATGGGTAAATTTCAGGTTTTTAGTTTGAGGAACTTGGAACATAAAACATAGAACCTAGAACAAGTTTTAATGTTTTTATTGATTCATGTTTCTGTGCGATCTTTCGATATTCCATACCGTTCGATACTGTTCGGTGTATAATCTAGAAGCACTAGTTCAAATTTTCATTTTATGACTAATATTTCTACTTTATTAATGTTCACATTTTTCGTGTATCTAAATATAAATTATGATTAATGAATTGTAATCGTTTAAATAATAATATAAGTGAGACTTGGGTAGACCTTGGAACCTATGACGAGATAGGTTTCAAGTTCTAGGGTATGCAAAGTAGGTTTCAGATACCGACAAAAAAAAAGAGTAGGTTTTAGATTTTAAAAAATGAAGAACCCGTTCCAACGAGTAAATTTTAAGTTCCAGGTCGAATCTATATGGAACTTGGAACCGCTCACCCTTATTTTTATCTAGTTGAATTTCTTGCTAAAAAGTCCTTTTCTTTTGTTGATAGTTTGTTCATTTTGTATTCTCTTTGATAAATGACAAGTTTGTTTATTATTACGTTCATTTTCATTTTGTTTAACTAAAAATGAAACAACAAAAGAAAAAGAAAATGTTGGACTCTGGAATCAATTTGGAACCTGTGACAAGGTACATTCTAAGTTCTAGATTTCGATGAATAGGTTCCAAGTTCAAAAAAATGAAGAACCTACGGGTAGGTTCTAGGTTTTAGGTGAAACTTATAAGGAACTTGGAACTGCTCACCTCTATTATATATCTTAATTTTGACGTGGACTACATATATTCGAGGGCGCAGAGGCCCTTGCCCAGACCATTGCTGTCGACGGTTAACGCCGGCCGAAGGGTAAGGGGAAAAAAAAAAGAAAAGAAAAGAGGAAAAAATGATTTTTTTTGAAAAACATATTAAAAATTATAAAATATGTCTATGTTAATATTGGTCATATTATGTAGGACTATCGATGTCCATGTCAGTAATTTTCAGCCTAAATTGGTTAGATGGACTCAATTGGTGCTAATATAAAAAGATTTATGACTATATTTGTCCAATTGAAATATTTAGAACTGAATTGATATCAATGCAATAAGTTTATAAATTTTTTGGTACTTTTCCCCATTTAAAGTGACTCAGCAAGGCGAAGAAAAATTGTTCAGACTTCATCATCATAGCTCGAAGGTTGGTAAGAAGCTTCTTCGTCAAATGATTTGCTTGTACTTGACACACAATCGTTACTTTATTCATATTTCTAAGTCTGAAATTTGAGCAAAGACTTAGGTGTGGGAAATCAATCACGATGCGCATTTAACGGGGCCGCACTATGGTCTATAATTTAGATAAGAATTATACAAAGGAAACATTGAAAAAATGTTTAATTAGCACGTGACCGGAGTGCCAATGTCCCCTGATCCACCACACCTCTACCATATAATTTGCAGAAAATGTTTTGCAATAATATTATCTAGAAGGACTGGGCATATGCACGAAAGAGGAAAAATCAAAATTTTTAGACGTCCATCATGACTTTCAGAGCAGCCTTTGTTGACTAAATGTATAAAACCTTGAAACCTACTCATATTTATACGTATACATTTATATTTTTATTCATAGGACTTCGGCTTCAGCAAACTAATAAAGTGTAATTACAAAAACTACCCCTCCTTTCTCTTTCTACTCTATTATGTTTGGTACAACATTGAGAATACTAACACTTTTCTTATTGATGGAAGCTCAATACAAACATGCAGTACCCAAATCACCCAAAAAAAAAAAAAAAAAAAAAAAAAATCACCCAATTTGAAAAATTGTGCCTTGGTTTTTCAAGTTTTCTACCATATGCATCAAACTCTTCTCAAGGCCTCTGCCGACTTTAAAGATTGCTGCTTTAGCGAACAAATCAAAATGACTTAGGACAGAATCTCGATGGATTGTGATCGATATTTTCTATGATAATAAGACTGTAAGAAATCAGTAAAGCTCAGCCATCCTGGATAGAATCAAGTCCATACATGAAAGGGATATGCAATAACGTTTTGTATCGTTCTAGGATGGTGCCTGCCTTCTTTGATTAATATTCTATTATCATATAGACATTTTTATTTTAGGAACAAGGGCCATGTCATGATCTGAACAATCCACGGACTAATTAAGTTTTTTTTTTTTTTTTTGTTCTTTAAGCTTTGATTATTTTGCAAAAAAATGAATGATTTGGAAAATATTTTCCTAAAATGCTTGTATAGTTTGCAAAAATAAATGAACAAGAAATATTTTCATCATTTACAAAAATATTTAGACATAAGTTACTGTCGATACTAAAAACATTTCTCATTAATTGATTGTGTTTCAAATGATATTAACGATTATTTACATATTCCGAATCATTCATTTCTATTGAAACAAAGCACCTTAATAACAAGAAAATATTCACTGATCAAAACCCTTCACACTTAGTCTCTCTCTATATATGTCAGCTTCGGTTCAGCCTCTTCTCTTCACCCCCAAGTCCTAGAGACCAACTTCATCACTGCTACTCAGTCTTTCCTAATCATCACCCCCTTCTCAGTTTGAGCAGCTCAATTCGGATCCAATCATGGGTGTCATCACTTACGATTCCGAGATCACGGCCAGATCCCTCCGGCCAAGATGTTCAAGGCCGCTGTCCTCGACGCCGATAACCTTATCCCAAGGTCCTCCCGCGAGCCATCAAGAGCGTCGAAGTCCTTGAGGGCGATGAAGGTCCCTGGACCACCAAGTTGATCACTTTCGGCGAAGGTTAGTCCGTCTGTATTAGGAGCTTAGGATTGCTCTGGATCAAGGTGGTTTCAACTTATTTAACATTATAATGAACATTGAAAAGATAGAAATATAACTTGCTTAAGCTCCATAGACTTATCGTGCAGCGAGCTGACATGTGCGGTTTCTAGTGGTCGCCTCTTCCAACAAGCACCAGGAAGTGTTTTATTTGCAAATCCGGGCTTGTGTGAAAATGCGACAGGATTATCTCCTCGTGGGATGAGCAATAAATCGACCGACCATAGGAAAAAGGTTACTATTGGTGCGAGCTACTTCTGGTGACTTCAATTGCTGTGAGTCTGGCGCTTCAACTACGAAACAAGGAACTGGATGAAGCACGAAAAATCTGAGTTGATCATTTGGGAAAGGGAAGGAAGGTTCAGATTCAATGACAACGCCAAGGCTACCAACGACTTCAGTGAAAAGTACTGCATTGGAAAGGGCGGGTTCGGGAGCATTTACAAGGCTGAATCTGGCCAGCCGCCAAATCATCACTGTCAAAAAGCTCAAACTATCAGAATCGGGCGATGTCCCCGTAGTCAACTACCAGAGTTTCAAGAACGAGATCCATATGATCGCCGAGGTCCAGCACCGCAATGTGATCAAGCTCCACGGGTTCTGTTCCAAGAGGGGTTGCATTTACTTGGTCTATGAATTTGTGGAGAGAGGCAGTTTGGCAAAGGTTTTGCATGGAGGAAAAGGAGCATCTGAACTGGATTGGGTTACAAGAGTGAAGATTGTTCAAGGCGTGGCTCATGTGATTGCCTACTTGCATCACGATTGCTCGCTGCCTATCGTCCATCGGGACATAACGTTGAACAACATCCTGCTCGAGTGGGACTTTAAGCCTCAGCTTTTGGACTTCGGGACGGCGAGACTCTGGACCACAGTGGCTGGATCTTATGGCTACATGGCTCCTAATAAGTTAGATGATTGAATCTAATCGAACTTTTCGCGGGTACAAATGGTCACGGATCGATAATTTGCATTCAAATAATTCTAACAGGACTTTTAGGATTCTGCAACTATAGGTTTTGAAAAGTGGTCTGTCTTAGAGTGTCGTTTCAAATTTGGAATTTGGGTACAACTTGACATTATGATCATGACTTTGATTCATTCTTCTTCTTGAAAAATAAAATTAGTAGTAACTCTGCGGTTAACGGACAAATCGAATTTGGATTCATTCAATAATTCTAACAATACTTTTAGGAAGAGTAAGTATAGATTATGAAAAGTGGTTTGTTTTAAAAGTATCACAGAAATTTGGAATTTGTGGACACCTTGACGATGTGAGCAAAACCCTGACTGGTTCTTCTTTCAAGAAACAGAATCAGCAGTAAACGTAGTGATACTAGAGAATGACGGGAAGCATCCATTGAATGTTCTTTCTTCCCTACAAATGACACAAACGTCGACATTATTGAAAGACTCAAATGTGCTACTGAAGGATGTGCTCGACCCACGGCTTCCTCCTCCAACCGGCCAACTAGCCGAGGAAGTGGATGTGCATGGGGACGAGTCTCGATCCGCGACCTACCATGCATTTCATCAAGCAAGAATTATCCGCACGCACTCAAGCTTGCTTATCTAAGCCATTGGGTTCTATTAGAATATTTTAATAATAATTTAGTGACTCCCTCAAGGTTGTCTGCATTCAAAGATCTCTCGCATGCTAACAAGTATCATTTGGGCTTGAGATCCATGCCTTTTGTCCTCTTTCTTTATTATATGATTCGGACCAATGTGATGAGTTAGATTACTAAACGAGGCGATTGAGAATCATTTAGAGGGCATTTTCAACATAATCTCACAGATCTCTTGCCGTGGGACTTGGAACTCTTAGGTGAAGACGATTCCATCCCACCTGCAAGAATGTTCAAGGCCTTTGTTCTTGACGAAGATCTCATCCCCAAGCTCCTCCCAGAAGCCTTTAAGGATTTTGTCATCCCTGAAGGTGATGGGAGTCCCGGCGCCATCTTTGGCGAAGGCCAGTGCTTGCGCTGTCTTATATTTTCATTTATTTTGATTGCGTCGCAATAACTATGTTTTGAAGCGGTAGATATGCTGCATGCTGTCATCAAAGACGCTTGTCAAACATCTTGTAAAGATCTCGGCATTCTTCTACAGAGTTGAAACTACTGCGAGATTATGGATATGAATGCGCCCCTTTGACCATCTGTGTCCGAGGCGAGATCAGAAAAGCATATCAAGGAAGAGAACAGTTGACTCTAGAAGGGACGGTCAACTCTTTCACATAAGAATTTTCTGCATTTGACACGCAATTGTTACTTCACATTCGTATTTTTAAGTCTTGAGATTTAACAAAGACTCTGGCGTGGAAAATCATTCGCGATTCACATGTGACGGAACGCGATCGGAAGCTTCAAAGAGATGAGAAAAAGGCACTTGATGGAGACTTAGAAATGAGTTAAAGCGGTATATATATTTAATCGATTTTGGACGTTTTATTTTAGTGAGGTTTATATGGGTTCCACAAAAGCCTATCAAATATAGCAATTTAGATTAACTTAGTACATATGGCACAATTTTGATGAATAAACAGAAATGAGCTAGCGTCATATTTATATTAAGTGGAATTTGGACTTTTAATTCTAGTGAATTCAATAGGGATCCTATGTGAACTCATCAGATTTGGCATATTAGATCAATTTAGGACATACAACACACTTTTGACAAAGACTCGGAAATGAGTTAGGGCCTTATTTTTATTTAGTAGAATCTAAACTTTTAATTTCCAGTGAGATTTATATAGGTCCCACATGAACCCATCAGGTTTAGCGATTTGGGTTAATTTAGTACATACGGCGTAATTTTGATGAAAGAAAACTGTATTTATATTAAGTTGATCTGAACTTTTAATTTAGTGAGTTTTCTATGGATCCCACATGAACCCATCAAATTTAGCGATTTAGATTAACTTAATATATACAACACAATTTTGACGAAAACTTCGAAATGACATAGCATCGTATTTATATCAAGGAGAATCTAGACTTTTAATTCGAGTGAGTTCCACATGGATCCCACGTGAACCTGTTAGATTTAGCGATTTAGATCAATTTAGGACATACAATGCACGTTTGATAAAGACTCGGAAATGAGCTAGGGTCATATTTATATACAACACAAGTTTGACGAAAACTTAGAAATGACATAGCATCGTATTTATATCAAGGAGAATCTAGACTTTTAATTCGAGTGAGTTTTATATAGGTCCCACGTGAACCCATCATATTTAGCAATTTGGGTTAATTTAGTACATACGGCGTAATTTTGATGAAAGAAAACTGTATTTATATTAAGTTGATCTGAACTTTTAATTTAGTGAGTTTCCTATGGATCCCACATGAACCCATCAAATTTAGCGATTTAGATTAACTTAGTATATACAACACAATTTTGACGAAAACTTCGAAATGACATAGCATCGTATTTATATCAAGGAGAATCTAGACTTTTAATTCGAGTGAGTTTTATATATGTCCCACGTGAACCCATCATATTTAGCAATTTGGGTTAATTTAGTACATACGGCGTAATTTTGATGAAAGAAAACTGTATTTATATTAAGTTGATCTGAACTTTTAATCTAGTGAGTTTCCTATGGATCCCATATGAACCCATCAAATTTAGCGATTTAGATTAACTTAGTATATACAACACAATTTTGACGAAAACTTCGAAATGACATAGCATCGTATTTATATCAAGGAGAATCTAGATATTAAATTCGAGTGAGTTCCACATGGATCCCACGTGAACCTGTTAGATTTAGCGATTTAGATCAATTTAGGACATACAACACACGTTTGATAAAGACTTGGAAATGAGCTAGGGTCATATTTATATTAAGGACAATCTGGACTTTTAATTCTAGTGGGTTCCATATGGGTCCCACTTGGACCCAGTGAATTTAGCAATATAGATCAATTTAGTACATACTACACAATTTGAGGAAAGAGCACTGCATTTATAGTAAGCAAAATCTGAATTTTTAATTCTAGTGAATTTTGTATAGATCCCACGTGAACCTATCAAATTTAGTGATTTAGATTAACTTAGTACATACAACACAATTTTGACGAAGACTTGAAAATGAGGTAGTGTCGTATTTATATTAAGGGGAATCTAGACTTTTAATTCTAGTGAGCCCATTAAATTTAGCAATTTAGATCAATTTAGAACATGCAGCACACTCACCAAATAACTTATACTCGGAACACCATCTAAATTTAGTGATTATTTTTAGGAAAATATTTTCTGAATTATTTATTTTCTACAAAATATAATGCATCTTAGTAAGAAGAAAATATGCAGTGATCAGAACCCTTCACACTCAGTCTCCCTCTCTCTATATATGTCAACTTCAATTCAGCCTCTTCTCTTCACTCCCAAGTCCCAGAGACCAACTTCATCACTACTGCTCAAGTCTTTCCAGATCATCACCCCCTTCTCAGTTTCAGCAACTTTGTTAGGATCCGGTCATGGGTGTCATCACTTTTCACTTCGAGATCCCGTCCCCCATTCCCCTGGCCAGGATGTTCAAGGCCGCTATCCTCGATGCCGATAACCTCCTCCCCAAGGTCCTCCCGCAAGCTGTCAAGAGCGTTGAAGTCCTCGAGGGCGATGGGGGTCCCGGGACCATCAAGTTGATGACTTTTGGCGAAGGTTAGTCCATCCGTATTAGGAACTTAGGATCGCTCTGAATCAAGGCGGGTTCAACCTTATGGAACACTATAATCAATATGGAAAAAGATAGAACTATGACTCGGTTACTTAAGATGTTTCTAACCATTTAACTTTACACAAGTGATTATGTGAATCGATTTTGATCAGGCAAAGTCAGGCTATGTCTAAGTCAATTGTATTGGATTGCAGTCGGAACAATTGGGTTAATTCCTAAATGGCCTGATGGACACCATGAAGATTGGTGCTCGTGATATTGAAACCTGCGAGTTCTAAATGTGAATGTGACTTTTTGTTACATTGATAGGCAGTCAGTACAAGACAGCGAAGCACAAGGTCGAGGCCCTGGACAAGGAGAACTTCACCTACTGCTACTCAATCATCGAGGGCGAAGTGCTGGGCACCACCTTCGAGAAGATCAGCTATGAGGTGAAGATCAACGCGTTGCCTTTGGGAGGCTCGATGTTGAAGTGCACGAACAGTTAGTTCACCATTGGCGAGGTGGACATCACCGAGGAGGAGATCAACGCCGGGAAAAAGAAGGTGACCGCGATGGTCGAGGCCATCCAGGCTTATCTCGTGGCAAACCCTGATGCCTACTGAGCCGATCTCTTCGCTATCTTGTCTTGTTTACGTAATGTGTTAAATATGTCTGGTTGTGCTAAACTGAAGAGGAGACGAGAAGAGTTTGAGTCACTCTGTTTGGAGCTAAGCATGTTGGGCTGGTGAGTGTTGTTGTTCTTGTCTTTGCTGAGAATAAGAGAGTAAAAGGTGTGACAGGAATCTGGTGCGGTGGTTTTGTGGAATTTGGTAAACTATGCTACATGTTTATACAAAGCGTGTAGAATGAAATTCTCTAATTTTACTAATTTTTTTACAAGGAGAGAATTCACGAGTTACAAATGACATGCCAAATGGCCAACAAAATACCAAACTTTGGTCCAATATTTCGAATTTGGACTAACATCTAAAGCTATCAATGTGGCACAATCTTTCATAAACCACAATATGTAAGATTGTTAAGGAAAAGTACATTCTTATAATATATCAAAAAAGCTATCAAAAAACATAGTTGAATGTGTCTAGGGTTTGGACTTATCTTATTATAACACTCGGGCTAATTGAAATTCTATTTAAGCTAATCTTATCATATCTCTTGATGGGGACATTGGATTAGAGATCAAATGATTCAACGATAATAATATCAAAAACCAAGAAGAAGAAGAAGAGAAGCAAAGTATAACGGAAAAGCAGCCGGCCCCACCTCCCCCAAACTTAGACGATAAGCTGATCCTTAGACACCCCGTTGCCGACCCGATTTTGACCCAGTCAAACCGCCGGTGTTTAGTGGAGTTCGAATCAACCTTAACCCAATTGAACGGCCTTTCTCGATGCATTTGAACAGATCTGCCGTGACATTAGGGCGTTGCTTGTGAAGAAATAAAAATTATGTGATGGTGATAAAGTGTGACATGCTTACGTAATATCATTAATCAATCAAGGATTCTCGTTTGTTCCATGTCAAACGACATTCGATTAATACACTTTTCTCCAAACAAGGGTATGTCAGAAAAGAGGGGCACCGCCTCTCTCTCTCCCTCTCTCTCTCTCTCTCTCTCTGGATTTTTCCAGATTTCTCTCTCTCTCTCTCTGCTGCACCAGAATTTTCTCCCTCTCTCTAGACTTTTCTCTCCCCCTCTCTCTCCAGATTTTTCTCCACCAACTTTGGCTCCTATAAATAGGGGCTGTTGTCTCTTGAAGTGCAAGTGTGAGGGGTGTTGTGTGTGTGTGAGTGAGTGAAGTGTGTGTGAGTGAGTGGAGTGTGTACGTGAAGTGTGGGTGGAGTAGGTAGCTTGAGTTGTAGGGTGCTAGAGTGATAGGGGTCTTGTGTAGAAAAGTGGGTGTAGAGTTTGTAATATTGTTTATATAAAATAAAAGTAATTATTTCACTTGTACATCCACTTTCTTCTCAACAAGTGGTATCAGAGCCAGGTTGTCGGAGACCGTGCGAAGACAGTGGTCGGGGACCATTGTAAGTGAGTAGGCGGTCAAGTCCGTCGAGCCAAGGAGCGGAGTACGTCGGAGTTCTGCCAGTGCACAATCCGGGATTGTGAAGTCGGTTGGTCCGGGACCAGGCTTACTTGGTATAGTGCGGGGCATTATACTCAAGTCACGATGGCGGATTTCTCGAGTTCGGTAAGTGGCGTCGAGAAGCTCAACAACTCAAATTATAATAATTGGAGTACCCGCATGCAATATTACTTGCTAGGTCAAGATTTGTGGGATATTGTTGGCGGGAGCAACACCACACCACCCACGAATGATAGCGAATTAAGAAAATGGAACATAAAATTAGGAAAGGCTCTTTATGTTCTTGCCGTAACTGTTGAAGATGAATTATTGCAACACATAAAGAGTGCGAAGACCCCGAAGGAGGCATGGGATAACTTGGCGACGCTGTTTGCAAGGACAAATGATGCCAAGTTACAACGCCTAGAGAACGAGCTCCTCTCAGTCTCGCAACAAAGTATGACGGTGAGTCAATACTTTTCTAAAGTTAAATCTATTTGCGAAAAAATTTCAAAATTAGATCCTGAGAATGCCATCTCTGAGACAAGAATGAGAAGAATAATAATTCACGGGTTAAGGCCGGAATATAATGGTATTGTTACGGTCACCCGTGGATGGGCAAATGAGCCAACTCTAACAGAGTTGGAGAATATATTAGCCAACCAAGAAGCCTTAGATAAAAAAATTTCTAAGGTCACAATTAAGGAGGATGAAAGTGCCATCTTCAGTAACAAAAGAGGGTTCAAGGGCCAGAATAGAAATAGAGCAGGTGCAAGAGATGGCAAACCATGGAAAAGTCATGAAGAATGACCAAAGCGAGTAGAAGCAATTGGACCTCGGCTAGGGGGAGCTCGTCGAGACCGCGACAAGGACGACAATGAAGATAAGAAGAATAGAAGGCGTAATGGACGGTGTTACATGTGTGGCAAAGTAGGTCACTTTGCCAGGGACTGCCGATTCAAAAGAGTTGAAGGAAACGTCGTGGCATCCAAGGAAAATGATAGTGAAGAAGAGTGGGATTTCCAAGCATCCTTTGCAATGGAGGAACAAGAAGAGCTTGCAAACTCCTCCATAAAGTTAGAAGATGCAATGGCCCTTATCATGGTAAGTGATAAATTGATTGATTATGATGAAGATTGGATAGTTGACTCAGGGTGCTCAAATCACATGACCGGAGATCAAGGGAAGCTATCAAACATGTGTGAGTACAAAGGTGGACGAGTAGTTGTCACCGCGGACAACTCAAGGTTGCCAATTACCCATGTCGGCCAAACGATGATAACACCCCGATTCAGTTCGCATCAAGTCGAACTGAAGAATGTGTACCATGTGCCAGGGATGAAGAAGAATCTATGTCTGTGGCACAACTTACAGACTCAGGTAATTATGTGGCGTTCGGTCCAAGAGATGTTAGGGTGTATCGTAATTTGAAACCTACTGGTACACCAATCATGGAAGGGCGTCGATTAGAGTCTGTCTACGTAATGTCAGCTTAGACGGCATACGTGGACAAAACTCGAAGAAGTGAAACGCCCGATTTGTGGCATGCACGGCTTGGGCACGTGAGCTACCATAAATTAAAGGTGATGATGAAGAAAGGTATGCTAAAAGGTCTCCCCACTTGGAAGTCCAAGAAGATGTCATCTGCGCCGGATGCCAGTATGGGAAGGCACATCAGCTTCCATATGAGGAGTCCGCATTCAAAGCTAAGATGCCTCTCGAGCTTATCCACTTAGATGTATTTGGACCAGTGAAGCAACCGTCGGTCGAGGATCAAAGTACATGATAACATTCATCGATGATTTCTCCAGTACGTGCAGGTCGACTTCATGAAAGAAAAAAATCCGAGGCATTAAACAAATTTAAGGAGTTTAAAGTAAAAGTAGAATGTGAAGTAGGCAAGAAAATACTATGCCTTCGCACGGATAATGGGGAGAATATACATCGAGATGACTTTACAAAATTTCTTCAAGAATGGAAGATACGTCGACAATTTACTTGCCCAAATACGCCACAACAAAATGGAGTTGCCGAAAGAAAGAATCGGCATTTGGCGGAGACATGCAGGAGTATGTTGCATGCGAAGAATGTTCCACCCAAGTTTTGGGCTGAGTGTATGAAGACGGCAGCACACGTGATCAATAGACTACCTCAGGCAAGGCTTGGCTTTATGTCACCTTATGAGAAGTTGTGGAATTGCAAGCCCACGGTAAGTCACTTTAGAATATTTGGGTGTGTATGTTATGCATTTGTGCCAGACCATCTTCGCAACAAGTTCGATAAGAAGGCAGTTCGATGCATATTTGTGGGCTACGATGATCAAAGAAAAGGATGGAAGTGTTGCGACCCTACAACAGGGAGGTGTTACACTTCCAGAAATGTGGTGTTTGACGAACTATCATCTTGGTGGCCATCACAACCTAATTCAAAACAAGTTGAAGAAGAGATTCGTGAAGGAATGAAAAAAAATGATGAGATTGATAAGGGCCAGCCAATTGAAGAAGGAAATGATAATGTAACTGGAAGAAAAGAAGTTAGAGCACAATCACCAGAAAAATCAAAGAGCCCATGGCGAACTAGTGTACATCCAAGAACTATAGAAGAGCTTCGACCAAGTCAGATGGAAGAACCTCAAGAGGAGGAATCTCAACTTAGGAGATCAACAAGACAAAAAGACCAAATCCCAAATATGCAAATGCGGCGGCCGAAGATGTCGGAGCGGTCGAGCCGTCCACATATGAGGAAGCTTCGCAAGGCATGGAATGGAGGAAAGCTATGGAGGAAGAGATACAAGCACTAAGAAAGAACGAAACATGGGACTTAGTGCCGAGACCTAAAAAGGTACGTCCTATCTTGCAAATGGATTTATAAACTTAAAACTCGACCAAATGGGTCGATAGAAAGATATAAGGCACGACTAGTTGCTCGAGGATTCTCTCAAAAGTATGGCCTAGATTATGGTGAGACCTTTAGTCCAGTAGCAAAGATCACCACAGTTCGAGTCTTACTAGCACTTGCAGCAAGCAAATCGTGGAAATTATGGCAAATGGATGTGAAGAATGCCTTCTTACATGGAGAACTAGATCGAGATATATACATGGAGCAACCGGATGGTTTCAAAAGTAAGAATCATCCAGATTATGTTTGTAAGTTAAAGAAAGCCCTCTATGGCTTAAAACAAGCTCCAAGAGCATGGTACGGGAAGATTGCTGAATTTTTGGTACAAAGTGGTTACTCTGTAGCCCCAGCAGACTCAAGCTTGTTTGTGAAGGCAGAAGATGGCAAGCTTGCAATAGTGTTAATCTACGTGGATGATCTAATCATCACTGGAGATAATGAAGAGGAGATACGCCAAATCAGAACCAACCTCTCAGTACGGTTTCAGATGAAAGAGCTTGGAGAATTAAAACATTTCCTGGGACTCGAGATTGAAAACACCAATGAAGGATTATTTCTATGTTAGCAGAATTATGCACGAGACCTCCTAGACAAGTTTGGGATGCTTGATTGCAAACCTATATCTACTCCAATCGATGGAAATGTAAAATTATGTGCAACTGAAGGACAAGAATTGGAAGACTCAACTATGTACAGGCAATTGGTGGGTAGCCTTATTTACCTAACCATAACACGGCCTGATATTGCCTTCGCAGTAGGAGTAGCAAGCCGATTCATGGAGAAGCCACGAAAGCCTCACTTAGATGTAGTCAAGCGCATACTAAGGTATGTCAAGGGTACATTTGATTTTGGGCTTTTGTATAAGAAAGAAGCATCATGTGAATTTATAGGTCATTGCGATGCTGACTTTGCTGGAGATCGTGACACACGACAATCAACTACTGGATATATGTTTAGTCTCGGATCAGCAGTAGTGTCATGGTGCAGTAAAAGACAGGCAACCGTGTCACTATCTACGACAGAAGCTGAGTATAGAGCAGCATCAATGGCACCACAAGAGAGTACATGGCTAGTACAACTGATGGAGGATCTTCATCAACCAATAAATCAACCTACACGGATATATTGTGATAATTTGTCAGCCATAAGCTTAGCGGAAAATCCAGTTTTCCATGCAAGGACCAAGCATGTAGAAGTGCACTATCATTTCTTGCGGGAAAAAGTCTTACAAGGCGAGATAAAGATGGAGTATGCCAAAACAGATGATCAAGTTGCAGACATATTCACCAAAGGTCTTGGAGCTGTAAAATTCGAAGAGTTTCGAAGGCAACTTGGTATGATCACAATGTCCATGGTAAGAGAGAGTAGTCGGTGAGGGGAGTGTCGAAAAGAGGGGCACCGCCTCTCTCTCTCTCTCTCTCTCTCTCTCTCTGTGGATTTTTCCAGATTTCTCTCTCTCTCTCTGCTGCACCAGAATTTTCTCCCTCTCTCTAGACTTTTCTCTCCCCCTCTCTCTCCAGATTTTTTACCACCAACTTTGGCTCCTATAAATGGGGGCTGTTGTCTCTTGAAGTGCAAGTGTGAGGGGTGTTGTGTGTGTGTGAGTGAGTGGAGTGTGTACGTGAAGTGTGGGTGGAGTAGGTAGCTTGAGTTGTAGGGTGCTAGAGTGATAGGGGTCTTGTGTAGAAAAGTGGGTGTAGAGTTTGTAATATTGTTCATATAAAATAAAAGTAATTATTTCACTTGTACATCCACTTTCTTCTCAACAGGGTATTTCTTTATAATATCTATTCGGCAAGTCACAAAGTAGTCCGACCAAATCGTTATTAGATCAAACTTCACAACAATCAATTCAAAAAGATGGCCGCCCATGTGAACATGAGAATGTGCTCTCTCTAGTGTTCATCTTTCGAACATCATCTTTGACATTTCAACTTGAATCTGAAATGGACCGAAACCATTTTCATGACCAAAAGAACAAAAGAGACCAACTTATTTACTCTTTTACATTCCTTTAGGTTGCAAATCCTTGACCATTCTATTTTCCTCAAACGTGACTCTTGCCAAACTAAGCCTACCTATTCACATAATCCTAACCATAAATAGGAGGCATCGACAGGACTCAGAAGCATATCACTTCTTTGAGGTTATTTCTTTCTCATCGCTTTGCTAATAGCCATGGGGGCAACCAGCATCACACAAGAGCTCACATGCCCGATCGCTCCGGCTCGCATGTTCAAGGCCTTGATCATCGAGGCGAATGCCCTGATCCCGAAGCTCCTTCCTCAGTTCATAAAGAGCGTGGAGCTCGTGCAAGGCGACGGAGGAGCCGGAAGCATCGAGCAAGTTAACTTCACCGAAGGTACGTAGACTCAGCATACACCATTCTTTTGGATCCTCTCTCAAGTGATGAGTTCCTTGAATTTATTTCTCATTCGGTAACAAACGCAGATAGTCATTTCAAGTATGTGAGGCACCGGATTGATGAGCTCGACAAGGAGAACTTCGCTTGTAGGTACATGATGATTGAGGGTGACGCACTGGGCGACAAGCTCGAGTCGATTGATTACGAGGTCAAGTTTGATGCCGCCGGTGACGGAGGGTCGGGTGTGCAAGATGACCAGCAAGTACAACACCAAGGAGGCATTTCAAGTTGAAGAAGAGGAGATCAAGGCTGGGAAGGAGAAGGCCATGGCCATATTCAAGGTCGTGGAGTCTTACCTCCTAGAGAACCCACAGGCCTACGCCTAGGACATGTTCCAACGCCCTCCTCGTTAAGAATATTGTTTGTGATTCTTTGCCATGATTTAGGTTTACACATAAGAATTTGTTGGGTGTCACACCAAAAGCTCTTGCTCTCAAGAAGAGCTACCATATCTTCTTTACTTTTGTCTTGTGATTTCGACCTACCAAATTTTAATCTGCAGCACTTAGAGCTTGGACAATTGGAACGTGAGATAAACAGGAATGAGCAACTGCATCTCTCGATTATTTGCGATCATATCGACACTTCATGTAGACCAACAACTTATAGTATCCGGCAATTTGTACTCAATTTGGATCGAGACGTATAGAAACTCTGCAGAATCGAAAATATGATCGACTGAGAACACTTCAAAAATTGAAAATTGAATACAGCAGCCATTCTCGTTTCTCCCTTTTGAACGTCTCAACTTTCGTTGTTTGTCTTACCCGAGCAGACGGGTTACCATTGGCGAACTTGGAATTCGATCGTCATATCTCATGTCTTCTGTGTAAAACCATATCATTTTAATGTTGTCAAATGTCTCAAAAGCGACCTCTTGGCTGTAGCTAAGTTCACTTCACATAATAACTAGGTTTAGAACCTTCGATAATTATATCTAAGTATACAGCAGATAATGTCAAAATGCCAAAATGGCTTTTAGGGAAGATGGTCATCTAAAGTTTCCAGATCTCAGATTTCTGGAATTATAGCTAAAGAATGTGACATGCACTCTGTCAATTTATCGAGGGTAATATGTAATGTTCTTCTCTTATGCTGCATTTGGTCGCTAAGAAATAAAGTCAATAAGGATATATTAAGATTAAACAAGAAGTCCTGCAGATTTTTTATATCATATTCTTTGGTCGAGTAAACACCGGATACAAGGACAGATACAGATATACTGTCCAGTCGAATGTTTGATAGACGGAGGATGCGATTGTCTAATTAAAGAAACAATTTTCCGGAAAAGTTTATATACAGAGCCGTAATCCACCAGGGCGACAACCACTAGTGCAATGGCGAGGCTGGGTGGTCTCTGTCGTCATGGTATGGCCTGAGACCAGGATACGTGGTCGGGATCATAAAATTTTGGAGGGCACGAGACTAGCAAGCATGCGTATGAATTTCTCCTGGGGCAGCTGCAACTTGACCAGTGGCTTGCCCAAGCGAGCATCTCCATCTTGAGCAAGTTTCACGCTACAAAGCAGCAAAAGCACCCCACTCAAATTGATGTCTAGAGGAACAAAGCTACCTGTAATGAGTACATGGAAACTCTTGATCACGATCAGCAGCAAAATTTCGAGTAAATTGCGTATATAACCTAGAACGAGTGGCTCTTATTTGAAACAGCAAAATAGTCCCTGTACAAGATGCTTTATGGAACTCACTTTCTCGCGGTGGAATATAAAACTTCATTTCACCTATTCTTTACCCCCTAATTACCCCAACAATCCGAAATTTATGAAGATGCAACAAGAAGAATAAAATCTCACACAAACAAGAACAGCTACCTCCTAAGATTTAGAGCTTCTACTCATCATCTGTATCATCGTTAGTTTGTCCAGATTCATCCTCATCCCTGTAAAAGACGTGATCGATGTGTTCGTCCTCATCTTCACTTTCATAAGCCTGACGCTCGTAAAGAGAATCTCTAGTTTGATCATGTGTGGTCTTGTCAATTTGTTGGAAGACAACATTTACCAAAATTATAGACTGTCAAGCTTAAAAGATTATCTGAAGCAAAGATATAAAGGGCCTAAACCTGAGCGACACCAAGCTGCAGCCGACCAAGTAAATTCAGTAATGGGGTTGGATGGCTGTCCCTCTAGCTTCTGCAGTCCACAAGGGATACAATAATTATATAAATCATACCATCAACCATAACCCGAGAACAATAAATAACGTGAAACTCTACGGAGAGTCCGAGAACTAAAATAATTTAGATGAAGCAAAAAAAGAAACCAATGCAATTCTTTCATATCATTCTTTGATGCACCCTAGACCTAGAGAAAAGATTGACAGGATTTTTCTTAGAATTATAGATTACAAAACTCTTCAGAGTTCTAGCCATAATTACCCCTTTCCCTCATACCACTTTTACAATTCAATGAAATTGACAGATGTAAAGGCGGTTTAAGATATTATGAACAGAGTTTGCATCAGCAGTGGCCCCTTTTTTTTTTTTTTTTTTTTTTTTTTAGATTTCTAACTTAGAAGCCTGTGAATTCGGAAATAATTTCATCATATGAGAAATGTATATAATGACATAGCCCATTTACCCTCGTCGCTTACATTGGTTTTAGCATTCAACAAAAGTACATAGAAAATGATGTATACATGACAATGTAGAACTTTATCCTAACCCAGATTGTGGGGTCTAATTTTGTGGTTCTAAGTTTAGACTTGTGAAATAACTTTATGATGAGATAGTCACCAATTTGAATAGAAAAGACACTCAACCACTCTGATTCTAAACTCGAATAAACAAAACTCCTATTCTAAGCAATCGGTTGAAAGACTTGAGTGAAGCTTTACTTGCCTAGCAATGATTTTGAAGCCACCATGTCTAACCTAGGCATGGAGAACTGGTATACTCTCCTAACTGGCGATAGCTAAAGTAGCACCAATGTCGACATGCGACAAATGACACGACACGATATGACACGCCGACATATTCTTTATAAAAAAATAGAGAATTCCGACACGTTGAGACACGTTATATATTAAATGTATATTTTTATATATACATGATAAATTATAATTTTTGATTATTTAATCATATTAATTTCATTTAAATTCACAAATAAATAAATAAATTACAAAAAGGAACCTAGAATGAATTTAGACTAAAAATATTTATTTGTCATTTGTTAATATCATTCATTATTTCAATTTGACAAATTTAGCTCCATTCCAATAATCCATTTAACTTGGAGGAAAAAAAAAACAAGTAGTCCACATTTTGGTCTCATGTGTCAGAGCGTGTTGGAAGAGAAAATAAAAAATAAACTTGAGGGGTGAATTAAATAAACTTGAGCGTCTTGGAAGTGAAAGTTAGAAGAGCTTCTTCCCCCTTTTATTATTTTTATTATTTTAATTTTTTTGCATATTTACATTTTGACTCCTTATTTATTGAAATTTTTTAAAATAGATCAAGTGTGTGTCGAAATTACCTATTAGAATTCTAAACTCGCGTGTTGGAATTTCGGACTCGAGTGTCGGAGAGTATTGGGAGAGTTGACTGAGTGTCAAATTTTCTAACACTTGTTGACTGAGTATCGAAAGTGTCGAAAAGTGTCGGAGAGTATCAGACATGTGTCAAAGTATTCCATGTGACACAAAGGCTTTTAGAGAGTGTCAATACTTCCTAGGCAATAGCAAGCTCCTCCGAAGAACTAACATGGTGTTTAGCTTCACCATCGACAAGCCCTCCAATTCCCGTCCTATCTTTTTCTTCCCGGATAGGAGGGACGACGAGCAATTACTATGGGGAGTCCAAACCCTCGGGGGTTCTTCCCCCAGAAAGAGCCCTTGGAGCCATTTAAAGACTTGCTTGAGTCCCGAATAACTTTCTGAAGAGATAGTCACCAATTCGAATAGAAAAGACACTCAACCACACTGATTCTAAACTTGAATAAACAAAACTCCTATTCTAAGAAAAGCACTTGAAAAAGAAACAAGAGATAGGCTAACTTGTGATCAAGAAAAGCATGGAGTAAGCTCTTGCTTACCTTAGGAAGCTAACATATAGATGCTTACATTGCAATATACTCATGGAATCATTTCATGCAACTGATTAATTAACCTTTTGGCCGAGGAGAAAGGATTTGTCTTGGGATCATTCCCGATTAGAAACAAGAGACCCATCATAGTTGTCAATTTGCTTTTGATAACAAGACAAAACTAGGAACAAGATAATATCACAACAATTACATGCAGACCAGTCAACACATGGAGAGGGCCGCAGAGGATTAGAGGCAGAACAAAGGAGAGATGCTTTTAAGGAAAATGGCCAAAGCTTCCCTCCCTCTCTCCAGAGTCGATGAAGAGAAAGTTAAAACTCAAAATTTTAAACAGAAAAATTAAAAAAATTGAGTTGCAGAAGCTTTATGTTGCTTTAGGAAAAGAAGGGGGGATAATTAAATTAAATTCAATCCTCAAGTTAATCATTTTTCGTATGGGTAATTTATTGGCTTTTGAGGGCTTTAGCTTTTTTTATTTTTGGCTAAAACTTGAGGGTTTTAGCTTTTTATGGGAGGATAGATGGTTTCAAGGAAAATGGAATAATTTGCTTTTCTACTACATGCAATTAAGGAGAAGTTGCTCTATGTCCAATTTTATGGAGGGTTGATGTCTGTACGGGAAAACAATACATATGATCCCTAAATTTTAACCTAATGTGTAATGTGGTGCTTAAACTTTTTAATTGTTCAATATAGTTCGTGAACTTTTAGTACATGTTGAATTAGTCTGTGAATTATATAACAATGTTTAATGTTGTCTATGATCTTAAATTAAAGAAGAACTACATTGAACATTTTCATACAGTTTAGGGATTATATTAAACATACACAAAAGTTTAAGGATCACATTGAACAAATTAAAAATTTATAGATCACATTGCATACTGAATCAAAGTTTAGGGATCATTTGTGTAATTATCCATTTTCTTATCGCTATAAATATCAACCTTTTACTCTACCTCCCTTAGAAGCTCCTTCTTTTCATTGCTTTCTTTCTTTCTTTCGAGATTTTTATCCCCTTTTCAGTTTCAGCAAATTCCATTTGGATTCAATCGATGGTAGAAGTTACTCTCAAGGCCAAGATCACGCATCCAATCCCTAAGGCTAGGTTGGTTGAGGCTTTTCTAGAAGCGGGTGGCTTCTTCCCCTATACCCTCTTGCCAACTGTCACAGATGCTGACATCCAGGAGGCAATCTCGATCGAAGGTACTTGGTCAATTGAAATGTTCCTTACCATGAAAATTGCATATCCATTGTATTGCATTACGGTTATAAATGGGCGTGATCCCTAGATGGCCTGATCAACAGCACTAAGATCGGTGCTCATGATGTTGAAAAAAAGAAGAAAAAAACAGATATTGGAGATTATGTGATAACAGATATTGGAGATTGTGTGATGTTTACTCTCAAGCTCTTTGTTTACACTTTCTTCATCTTTGGATTCCTATCCAAACATAATCCTAGATATGAAGAACAAAAATGCCCCCCTTTTTTTTTTACTTGCATAATTTTTCAATGTTCTTACTTGGGATTTTATCTATTGTACATCCTTATTTATTATATGAACTTAAAAAAACAAAAACAAAGGAAGATTTTGAAAAATAAATAAATAATCTAACAAGTCATCAACGGAAACGGAAGAAAGGGATTGGAACCTTTGGTACGAAAAACTCATAGGACGGATCAGCGCGAATGTCACTTTTGTTACTTCTATAGGCAGACAGCGCAGGACGGTGAGGCACACGGTTAAAGCACAGGACCAGGAGCCCTTCCTCTACAACCACTCGACCGTTGATCGGGATGAGCTGGGCGGAATCTCCAAGGAGATCAGCCATGAGGTGAAGATCACTGCGTTGCCCCTGGAGGGTGGCTCGGTCTGTAAGTACGCCGGCAGGTACTTCACTGTCGGCCCAGGGGATATCCCCGAGGAGGAGATGATGAGGGCCATGAGAGGGAAGGCGTCCGTGATGTTCGATGCCATTGAGGCTTATCTGGAGGTGCCATCAGACGCAGTCCTGTTCGAGCAAGTTCTCGGCCATGGGGATATCACCGAGGAGGAGATGATCAGCACCATGAGGCAGGAGATTGCTACTCCTGTTCGAGTCAGCGCTAGTTGAGTACTGTTCTCGTTTTGTCGCTTTGTCTCTTCGCGAATATGATGGTGGTTCTGGGAAATGTTTTGCAAAATTGCTGTACTTGCTTCGTCCGCAAGCCCATATGAAGTGTTTTGGAGTAACCTTTCGTCCGATGTGGTCCTCGATTGAATGATGGACGTAGCGTGCGGCCCCCGTTTTCTCTCTCTTTTTTCATTTTTTTTCTTTTGGTCTAGATAGTTGCGTGTGCCCCCCCCTGAGTTTGATGCACATACAGCCTAATTTGGATCGGGACGCATTGAAGCCCTGCAAAACTGAATACGGCAACCATTTTCGCTTCTCCTTTTGAACTCCCTAGCCTTTCGTTGTTTGTTCTCTTACTCATACGAACTCGGAATTCAATCATCATATTCCATTTTTTCTTTGAAAACTGCATATCATTTTAACCTTATCAAATGTCTCAAAAGCAACCCCTTGGCTTTAGCTGACTTCACTTTACATAATGACTGGGTTTAAAACCTTTGATAATTATATCCAGCGTACAGCAGATGATATCAAAATGCCAAAACGGTTTTTAGGTTGCCACGTGGTTTGAGGACATCTAAAGCATCCCAGGTCAGTAAGATGGTCATCTAAAGTTTTCGAGTCTCAGATTTTGGAATCATATCTGAAGAATGTGACATGTACTCTGTCAACTCATAGAGGGTAAAATGTCATGTTCTACTCTTATGCTGCATTTGGGCACTAAGAAATAAAGTCGAAAAAGATTCGTTAAGATCGAACAAGAAGTCTTGCAGATTTTTTATATCACATTCCTTGTACGAGAAAATACCAGATACAAGGACAGATACAGATAAACAGTCAATAAAGTGTCCAATAGACGGATGATATGATTGAATAATTGAAGAAACAAATTTCAGGAAAGTATTAATAGAGATGCCATAATCCACGATAAGCAATAACCACTACCACGACGGTCAGTCTGTGATGGTCTCTATTGTCATGGTGATTGCTTGAGACCAGCACACGTGGTTGGGATTAAAAAAAATTGTGGAGGGCACGAAATTGGCGGCATACGTTTGAATTTCTCCTGGGGCAGCTGCAACTTGACCAGTGAGTTGCCCCAAGCGAACATCTCCATCATGAGCAAGTTTCACACAGCAAAGCAGCAAAAACAAATCCAACTCAAACTGATGTATAGAGGAAAAAAGCTACTTGCGATGAGCATGGAAAATTACAAGCCATAATTGGCACATGGAAACTCTTGATCACGATCAGCAGAACTTCCAGTAAATTGCGTATATAAAGTAGAGCTGTTCGCATTTAACCGGTTCTTAATCGAAACAGCAAAATCGAAACAGCAAAATAGACTATATACAAGATGCTTTATGGAACTCACTTCTTGCCGTGGAATAAAAGACTTTTTCCTGAAAATGTAGATCAGAGAAAAAGATGTTGCAGCCTTTATTTCACCTATTCTTTACCCACTAATTCCCCCAACGAACCAATTTTTTGAAGATGCAAGACGACAGATCAAATTTAACACCAGCAAGGATGACTACCTCTTAAAATTTGGAGCTTCTACTCAGCATCTGTATCATCACTAGTTTGTCCAAATTCATCCTCATCCCTGTACAAGACATGATTGATGTCATCGTCCTTATCATCACTTAAATCAGCTCGATGCTCGTGAAGAGAATCTCTAGTTTGATCGTGCGCGGCCTCATCAAACTGTTGGAAGACAACGTTTACCAAATTTAGAGACTGTCAAGCTCAAAAATTTATTTGACACAAAGATATAAAGGGCCTAAACCTGATTGACAACAAGCTGCAGCCGACCAACTAACTGTAGTAATGGTTGGATGGCCGCCCTATAGCTTTTGCAGTCCACGAGGGAAATATAACTATATAAATCATACCATCAGGAAACCATGACCCAAGAACAGTAAATAATGGAGAGTTTGAGAAGTAAAATATTTTAGATGAAGCAAAAAAGAAAACCAAGGCATTTCTTTGATATCATTGTTGATGCCACCTACGCCTAGAGAAAAGATTGACAAGATTTTTCCTAGAACTAGAGATTATAGAACTCTTCAGAGCTCTAGCCAGAATTACCCCTTTCCCTCATACTACTTTTACAATTCAATGAAATCGACGTATATAAAGGCAATTTAAGATGACTTTGAACAGAGATTGCATTGGCAGCAGCCTTTTTTTTTTTTTTTTTTTTTTTTAAGATTTCTAACTTAGAAGCATGCGAATTCGAAAATAATTTTATCGTATTTGTTAGAATTATGTCTCAATTTTGAGCGTTTGCGAAATACGATCTGCTTGGATAAGTTTTGCCATATTTAAATCGCTTTGATAGCTTTTTCATATTTAAATCCGCTTTAGGTCCGTATGGTGGACGTCTTCTTCAAATCCTAATCCTGTGATTGGTCGGTCAACAAAGGAGTAATTCGTTGGACTCCTTGTGGTTGCACAAAAGGAAATAAAATAAAATAAAATCAAGGGTTGTTCTTGAGTGAAAAAGAGCCGCACGAGAAACAGCCGCCACGGGGTTCTTCGTGGGTGGTGTAGACGCTGCACAGAGAAGATTCAAGAAGCCGCACGGAGGACTTCTTGGACGCATGAGGGAGTTGCCTATCGGCCGCATGAACGTAAATACGCAGTGGTTTCAAATGAATTTGACACGAGATGCCATTGCACATCGTCTGATTTTCAAATGAATTCTCAGCTTTTCTGTTCGTCAAAGGGTGGCAAACCCCATTTCGATGGATCGAAATCCAACAGAGATTTCAGTACTTGGTCCGCTACATCATGAAAAGAGCTATCAAGCCTGGGATCTGGCACCATAACCGCAAACCTGCCAAATATATAGGAAAATATTAGCAGAGGGAGCAAGAGATGAATCCGTCTAATGCTGCAATATTTGATATTAACAGCAGGAACGGTAGATTGGGTGAAAGAAAATTCCTTGTTAGAAATCAAAATGGTCAAGGGATGAAAAAAGAAGAAGAGATCTACGAAATAGAACAACCAAATGCACAATAAATCATTTAAGTAACAAAGATCGAAATGGGGGCAGCAAGTAAAAGAACTTACCTTATTTGGAAGAATTAAGTTGGCCAGGAGGGAACATGTAATTGCAGGAGAAAAGGAAGAGGATGGATCGTCTAAGCCACATTAGGCATCATAAATTTCAGCACCAGAACATTTTGCTAATTCTCCCTTCTACTTCGAAACTCCCAGAAGCAATCCCAAATCTAGACCCCCAATATGTCTTGTACAGCCTAACTAATGTGATTAAGCCCTATATTACTGCATGCCACTGTTCACATCCCTGAGGTCAGTTAAAACCACCACTCTCTGCTAATTATCCTAGACTAGGACTAACGACGAGATAGTCACCAATTCGAATAGAAAAGACACTCAACCACACTGATTCTAAACTGGAACAAACAAAACTCCTATTCTAAGAAAAGCACTTAGAAAAAGAAACAAGAGATATCTTTGATCAAGAAAAGCATGGAGTAAGCTCTTTCTTACCTCGGGAAGCTGACATAAAGATGCTTCCATTGCAATATACTCATGGAATCATTTCATGCAACTGATTAATCAACCTTCTGGCCGAGGAGAAAAGGATTTGTCTTGGGATGATTCCCGATCAGGAACAAGGGACCCATCATAGTTGTCAATTTGCTTTTGATGATCAGATAAAACTAGGAACAAGATAATATCATAATAATAACATGCAGACCAGTCAATATTTCCTGGCAAAGGGTTAGAGGCTGAACAAAGGAGAGATGTTTTTAAGGAAAATGGCCAAAGCTTCCCTCCCTCTCTGGAGTCCATGAAGACAAAGTTAAAACTCAAAATTTTATAAAACAATTGGGTTGGAGAATCTTTATGTTGTTTTAGCAAAATAAGGTAGATAATTAAATCAAATTCAATCCTAAACTTAATCATTTGTCGTATGGGTAATTTATTGGGTTTTGAGGGGTTTAGCTTTTCATGGGATGAGAGATGCTTTCAAGGAAAATGAAATAATTTGTTTTTCTACTACATGCAATTAAGTGGAAGTTACTCTATGGTGAAATTTATGGAAGGACTGTACGGGAAAATGATACAATTAATCATTGAACTTTAACTTAATGTGCAATGTGGTCCTTGGACTTTTGATACATATTCAATTAATTCCTGAATTATATGAAAAATGTTCAACGGTGTCTCTAATCTTGAATTAATGAAGGACTACATTAAACATTTTCAAACGGTTCTTGGACTATATTGAACATGTACCAAAAGTCCTACCATATTGAACAAATTAAAAGTTTAAAGACCACATTGCACATTAAATCAAAGTTCAGAGATCATTTGTATCATTATCTGTTTTCTTATCACTATAAATATCGACCTTTTACTTTGCCTCCATTCAAAGTTCTTTCTCTTCACTGCTTTCTTTATTTCTTTCGAGATTTTTATTCCCTTTTCAATTTCATCAAATTCTATTCAGATTCAATCGATGGTAGAAGTTACTCTCAAGGCCGAGATCACGCAGCCGATCCCTAAGGCTAGGTTGGCCGAGGCTTTTCTCGAAGCCAAGGGTTTCTTCCCCCACACCCTCTTGCCAGCCATCACGAATGCTGATGTCCAGGAGACAATCTCCGTCGAAGGTACTTGATCAATTGAAATGTTCCTTACCATTAAAATCGCATATCAATCGTATTATGATAGGGCATGATCCCTTGATGGCCTGATTGACAACACTAAGATCAATGCTCATGATGTTGAAAAAAGTAAAAAAAAGATATTGAAAATTGTGTAATGTTTACTCTCAAGCTCTTTGTTTACACTCTCTTTATCTTTGGATTTCAATCTAATGATCCTACACGTAATCCTAGACGTGAAGAATAAAAAGGCAATTCTTTTTACTTGTGTAATTTGTCAATATTCTTACTTAGAATTTTATCTATTGTACATCCTTACTTACTATATGAAATAAGAAAAACAAAAACAAAGAAAGGTATTGAAAATAAATATAAACAAAATAATTAGTCATTAACGGAAACGGAAAAAGAGGGATTCGAACCTACAGTACCAATAAACTCGTACGATGGATTAGCGCGAATATAACTTTGGTTACTTCTATAGGCAGACAGCGCTGGATTGTGAGGCACACGGTTAAAGCGCCGGACCAGCAGCCCTTCCTCTACAACCACTCGACCATCCATCGCGATGAGCAGGGAAAATCTCCAAGGAAATCAGCCATGAGGTGAAGATCGTTGCGTTGCCCCTGGAGGGTGGGTCGGTCTGTAAGTACGCGGGCAGGTACTTCACCATCGGCCAAGGGGATATCAAGGAGGAGGAGATGATCAGGGCCATGAGAGAGAAGGCGTCCGTGATGTTCAGGGCCATCCAAGCTGATCCGGCAGCTTAGTCTGATATGTTCTCTTCGAATAAGGTCTAGTCGAGTGCTGTTCTTGTCTTGTCGTCGAGGGAGTGTGTTGGTCTCGTCTTTTCCGCGAATATGATGGTTCTGGGAAATGTCTCGTAAAATTGCTGTACTTGCTTCGTTTGCAAAGCCCATATGAAGTGTTGTTGGAATAAACCATCGTCCGATGTGGTCCTCGATTGAGTGATTTTCGCGTACGGCCCTGTTTTCTTTCTTTCTTTCTATTTTTATTTTGGTCTCAATAGTTGCGTGTGCTCCCCTTCGAGTTTCATAATACATACAGCTGAATTTGGATCGGGACATATCGAAACCCTGCAAAATCGAATGAATAATTTAAAACCAAATACAACAACCATTTTCGCTTCTCCTTTTGAACTCCTCTTGCCTTTCGTTGTTTCTCTTACCAGAACGAATTCCGAATTCCATCGCCATATTCCATGTTTTCTCTGTAAAACTACCGTATCATTTTAATATTGTCAGATGTCTCAAGAGCGACCTCTTGGCTTTAGCTGACTTCGCTTTGCACAATAGTTGGCTTTACAACCTTCGATAATTACATCCAGCAGACAGAAGATGATGTCAAAATGCCAAAACGGTTTTCAGGTTGCCAGTGCAATGCAAATGAGGACATCTAAAGCATCCCACGTCAGTGAGATGGTCACCTAAAGTTTCCGGGTCTCATATTCTGGAATTATAGCTAAAGATTGTGACATGTATTCTGTCAACTCGTTGAAGGTAAAATGTCATGTTCTACTCTTATGTGGCATTTGGTCACCAAGAAATAAAAGTCGAAAAGCATACATTAAGATCAAACAAGAAGTCCTGCTGATTTTTCATACCACATTCCTTGTATGAGAAAGCACCAGATACAAGGGCAGATACAGATAAACAGTCAATAGAGTGTCTGATAGACGGATGATATGATTGAATAATTGAAGAAATAATTTTCAGGAAAGTATAAATAGAGATGCCATAATCCACTGTAAGGGAATAACCACTACTGTGACGGCCAGTCTGTGGTGGTCTCTGTCGTCATGGTGATTGCCTGAGACCAGCACACGTGGTTGGGATCAGAAAATTTGTGGAGGGCACGAAATTGGCAGCATACGTATGAATTTCTCCCGGGGCAGCTGCAACTTGACCAGTGAGTTGCCCCAAGCGAGCATCTCCGTCATGAGCAAGTTTCACACTACAAAGCAGCAAAAACAAATCCAACTCAAACTGAATGTTTAGAGGAAAAATGCTACCTGCGGTGAGTATGGAAAATTTGAAGCCACAATTAGCACATGGAAACTCTTTATCATGATCAGCAGTAGAACTTCCAGTAAATTGCGTATATAACCTAGAGCTGTTCCCGTTCAACTGGTTCTTAATCGAAACAGCAAAATAGTCTATATATAAGATGCTTTTTGGAATTCAGTTCTCGCGGTGGAAATAATACTTTAACCTGAAAATGTAATCAGAGAAAAAGTCTCACAGTCTTTCTGTTCTTTACCCACTAATTACCCCAACAATCCAAAGTTTATGAAGATTCAATGCGGCAAGTCAAATTCAACACCAGCAAGAATGACTACCTCTTAAGATTTAGAGCTTCTACTCCACATCTGTATCATCGCTAGTTTGTCAAGATTCAACCTCATCCCCATAAAAGACGTGATCGATGTCTTCGTCCTCATCATCACTTTCATCAGCTCGACACTGGTGAAGAGAATCTCTAGTTTGATCACGTATGGCCTTGTCAATCTGTTGTAAGACAACGTTTACCAAAACTAGAGACTCTCAAGCCAAAAGATTATCTGAAGCAAAGATATAAAGGGACTAAACCTGAGCGACAACAAGCTGCAGCCGACCAACTAACTGCAGTAACGATTGAATGACCGTCCCTCTAGCTTTTGCAGTCTGCAAAGGAAACAATAATTATATAAATCATACCATCGGGCAACCATAACCCAAGAACAATAAATAACGTGAATCTCTATAGAGAGTCTGAGAAGTAAAATAATTTATATGAAGCAAAAAAGAAAACAATGCAATTCTTGCAGGCCATTGTTCATGCAACCTACACCTAGAGAAAAGATGGACAAGATTTTTCCTAGAACTAGAGATTACAAACTCGTCAGATCTCTAGCCATAATTACCCCTGTCCCTCATACTAATTTACAATTCAATGAAATCGACACGTGTGTAAGGGCGATATAGGATATTTATGAACATAGTTTGCATCAGCAGTAACCATTTTTGCTTTTTAGATTTCTAATTTAGAAGTGTGTGAATTCAGAAATAATTTCATCATATTTGTTAAATTATGTCTCGAGTTTGAGTGTTTACTAAATGCGACCTACTTGGATAATTTTTTTCATATTTGAATTATTTGGATAAGTTTTTCATATTTAATCGTGAAGATATCTTTTCAATGGAAGGAAATAGCACAAGGAAGGAAATCCGCTTTAGGTCCGTACAGTGGACGTCTTCTTCAAATTTTAATCCTGTGATTGGTCGGTCAACAAAGGAGTAATTCATTGGACTCCTTGTAGCTGCACAAAAGGAAATAAAATAAAAGAAAATTAAGGATTTTTCCTGAGCTAAAAAGAGCCGCGCAAGAAATAGCCGCCAGGGGGTTTTCGTGGGTGGTATAGACGCTGCACAGAGAAGATTCAAGAAGCCGATCGGAGGACTTCTTGGAAGCACGAAGGAGTTGTCTCTCGGCCGCACGGACGGGAATATGCAATAATTTCTTGTCGTGAGTTTACGTCTAATTGAGTATTTATTTGCAAACATTTTAGATTTAGGCTTAAATTTAGGTGTGGAAAACACTCGAGCGTATGAACGATTATAAATTTAATTTTCCGATTATAGTGTATTATTTGTTACTAGCTCTCTCCATGCATGTAGATATTGATACTCGGACCAAACCATATAAATCTCCGGTGTTCTATTATTCCTCACTTATTTCTTTGATTTTTTCGCATTGACTTCATGATTTCTGCGTTAATATCACAACAATATTAGACATTTACAAGAAATGCATATATCATGACAACCCCAATTACCCTCGTCGCTTACATTGATTTTAGCATTCAACAGAAGTACATAGAAAATAATGTATTCATGAAACCATAGAAATTTATCCTAACCCGCATTGTGAGGTCCAATTTTGTGGTTCTGAGTTCAGACTTGTGGAATAACTTTCTGATGAGATGGTCAGCGATTCGAATAGAAAAGACACTCAACCATCATGATTCTAAACTTGAATAAACAAAACTCCTATTCTAAGAAAAGCGCTTGAATAAGAAACAAGAGATAGGCTGACCTTTGATCAAGAAAAGCATGGAGTAAGCTGTTGCTTACCTCGGGAAGTCGACATACGAGATGCTTACATTGCAATAAACTCATGGAATCATTTCATGCAACTGATTAATTAACCTTTTGGCCGAGAAGAAGGGATTTGTCTTGGGATAATTCCCGATCAGAAACAAGGGACCCATCATAGTTGTCAATTTGCTTTTGACGACCAGACAAAACTAGGAGCAAGATAATATCACGACAATAACGTGCAGACCAGTCAATATTTTCTGGCAAAGGGCTAGGGGCTGAACAAAGGAGAGATGCTTTTAAGGAAAATGGCCAAAGCTTCCCTAATTTTTTTTTTTAAAAATAATGAGTTGCAGAAGCTTTATGTTGTTTTAGCAAAAGAAGGGAGATAATTAAATTAAATTCAATCCTAAAGTTAATCATCTATCGTATGGGTAATTTATTGGGTTTTGAGGGGTTCAACTTTTTATGGGAGGAGAGATGCTTTCAAGGAAAACAAATAATTTGCTTTTCTACTACATGCAATTAAGCGGAAGTTACACTATGCCGAAATTTTTGGAAGGTTGATTTTCGTATTAGAAAATGACACGAATGATCAATGAGCTTTAACCTAATGTGCAATTTGGTCTTTGGATTTTTGGAACATGTTCAATTAGCCGCTGAATTATATAAAAATATTCAACGGTGTCTCTGATCTTAAATTAATGAAGGACTACGTTAAACATTTTCAAACAGTTCATGGACTATATTAAATACTTATCAAAACTCCAAGGACTACATTGAACAAATTAAAAGTTTATGGACCACATTGTACATTGGATCAAAGTTTTGGGATCATTTGTATCATTATCTCATTTCTTATCACTATAAATATCGACCATTTACTTCACCTCAATTCAAAGTTCCTTCTCTTCATTCCTTTCTTTCTTTCTTTTGAGATTTTTATACCCTTTTCAATTTAGCAAATTCTATTTGGATTCAATCGATGGTAGAAGTTACTCTCATGGCCGAGATCACACACCCGATCCCTAAGGCCAGTTTGGTTGAGGCTTTTCTCGAAGCCAAGGGCTCCTTCCCCCACACCCTCGTGCCAGCCATCACAAATGCTGACATCCAGGAGACGATCTCTGTCGAAGGTACTTGGTCAATTGAAATGTTCCTTACCATTAAAATCACATATCAATAATGTTGCATTACGGTTATAATTGGGCAAGATCCCTAGAAAACACCAGAGAAAGGACAGATAGAGATAAACAATCAATAGTGGTCTGATAGACGGATGATATGATTGAATACTTGAAGAAATAATTTTCAGGAAAGTATAAATAGAGATGCCATAATCCACTGTAAGGGAATAACCACTACCGTGACGGCTAGTCTATGGTGGTCTCTGTCGTCATGGTGATTGCTTGAGACCAGCACATGTGACATCCTAGATTTTCAACCCTATTTTCTACGGAATAAGTCGGGCCTTTCATTGACGCGCCTATAGGGCTGTTCTCAGAGCTGATCACTCTTGAGATAACTAGACTAGCTAGGGAAGCCATTAAGAATTTTAATACAATAGATTTGAGAATTCGACCAGGAATCGGCTTCTCGACCGTGTCCATCTTTAGAGGTCATTGCGGCACAGATATAAATCAATTCGAGATCAGAGATAGGTCGGTTTGACTGAGATGTGTGGCTAATCGTGGGTGAGACCACTAAATTGGAAAATTCTTGTCGACCGACACTAAACTGATTTTCTTATTATTTTGGTACCCTGTGTTCGTATTTGGATCCTCGAGATTTTCATGACAACTGAAAGTCGACAATGTGTCGAGTGGGTTCATTGTGGTTCGAAGAAAATTGACCACGGGTCATTTGCACTAAAAATTTCTAAAAGTTACCCCGTAGCCTAGGTCACGCTAAAAACGCGTCGAATGGAAATTAACCGTGAATTCGAGTCCAATTTCAGAAATTGAAAATTCTGTCATGTCACAATAAATTTTAGGAACGTCGACTTACCCTCCGAGGAATTTTTGGAGATTCCGAGAGTTTTACAAAAAATCTATTTGGACGTCGTGGAAAATTAACGGAAATTCGTACAAGCCGAATTTAAGCGAGTTTTGACTTCCAAGTCGAGCCTTTGGGTATTGAGGACTTACAGAAAATTGTTCGGGATTTTTCTTCGACGAAATCAGACCTCAATTTGGGAAATGGAGTGAAGAAATTGAAGACCAAAAATGTAAAATTCGGAGCTGTGGGAGGGCTGAAGATTCTTGGCTCAAAATGGGATTATTTGGTGGATATAATTGTCTAAAAAGAAGCAAAGGACCAAGGGATAGACATGGGTGCTTTTGGGGGACAAGCATTAAATGGGATAGATAAGCTTATTGACTTTTGTCCCTTTTATCTTCAAATCTCCTTCGGCACACCCATGCACCGATCCCTCCTACTCACACTTTCTACCTTGCTTTTCATTTCACTTCATTTTCCTTCGAAGCTGCCCATCGTTTCTTTCATTTGTGCTGCCCTCCATCAGTTAATAAACCAACGCTTACTTCCACCGAAGTTGACCGCCTCTTCATCGCCATCCGCCATCCACCATCATCCAACACCATCATCATAACCCTCGGCATCCTTCGATTTCTTCAACTTCTGCCAGCATCTCCACCCACACGCCCATACCTCCACCCCTCTACTTGCCACGCATTCTGTGGTCAATCAAAGAAAACCCCCAAGCAAAGTTGACCCCAATCTGACCGAAGCTGCCAGCGGATGCCCCCTTCTCCACGTGTTTTGTCTTCAGCAGCGTCCGCGTCTTCCCTTCCTCGACCCAAAATCCAGCTTCGGCCCAGCGAAGCTTCTCCACCAGGCGGCCTTCCTTGCTGCCGCACGCGAGTCAACCGAAGATTTGCCACCGAAGACTCCCAACGACGACCACCGAATCCCCACCGCTAGCTCACGTCCGCGTCTTCAGCTCGCCGAGGCTTCTCTGCAGCTGCTTCTTCGCCCGCGTCTTCCTCAGCCCGTGAGTTCAGCGAGGCCATCTTCACACCAGCATTCGGCCCAGATTCTTTAACACAAGACCAACAAGCCCAGCCCAGCAGAAGGCCACGTCAATCCAGCCCATTCCACTGGTTCAGCAGCCCAGTGAGTTCATTGAGCCCACAGTCCGCCGAAGTTCAGCCCAACAATTTGCTGCTTCTTTGCTTCAGTCCAGCAAGCCCACGATTCGGCCCAAGAAAGCAGCCCATCTTCAGTTTTGGTCAGGCCCATTTGAAGCCCAGACCCGCGAAGCAGCCCAAGAAGTAGGCTCAAGCCCGAGATCGACCCCAGCAATCGCTGTGGGCTTGCAAGGCTTTGGGCCCGGCCCGAGTGTCCACCGACGCCGCCGAAAATTTGGATTTCGGCCGCCGTCACGTTGTCGTCGCGGTGATCCGGACTGCGCTTTTAATCAAGTGAGTTTTACTCATTAATGCTTTCTTAGTTTGCTAATTATGCTTAGGGGTTGTTTAGATTTATTTAATTAGGAATTAGGTGGTTAGTTAGATTAAATTAGAAATTTAATTATTCAATTATGCATGTTAGGTGGTTAGATTAGATTAAGTGAGGCTTAGAAAAATTATGCTATTTATCTAGAAGGGTCTGGGAATTTTCTGGGTCCGTATTGGTATTTATTTTAATGGTTTTGGCCTAGGTCAGTATTTTTAGAAATTATATTGAATTAATTAATTTTCGAAATTAATTAATTATTAATTATTAATTATTTTTCCGGAAATTCAACCGGGATGGCCAATGATCGGAATTTCATGCTGATTGTCGTGGTGCAGTCCGTTTATTTATTTGAGCTCTATTTTGTGCTAAATTGAATTATGAATGATTTTAGGAATTATTCCTAAATTGAATAAGTTTGGAAAATCAATTGAAAAATAACCGATCATTGGTTGATAATGCCAAAATGGTTTTGTGGACTACAGAAAATGGTGTGAATTATAGAAAAAAGGAAATTATCATACTTTGGCTAAAGCCAACTGTGTACCCACACATGACGTTTTACCGAAGAGATAAAAATGGTTATTTGATTGTTTGCTTGGAATGACATGTATACCGGCTCGATGACTCTACGGAGCATCTTGAGACAGGACGGTATGATCTATCGGCTCGGTGACTCTACAAATTATCTTAAGACAGTACGGTATGATACACCGGCTCGATAATTCTATAGATCATTTTGAGACAGTACGGTATGATAAATTGTGTGTATATCGGCTCGATGACTCTACGGAGCATCTTGAGACAGGACGGTACGATCTAACGGCTCGGTGACCCTACAGGTTATCTTGAGACAGTACGGTATGATACACTGGCTCGATAATTCTATAGGTCATCTTGAGACAGTACGGTATGATATTGATATATCGGCTCAATGATTCTCTTTGTCATCTCGAGACAAGACGATATGATTTGACAGCTCGATGACTCTATATGTCATATGGAAATAGGATAATAAACACTTTATATATCACCTAGGGTGAGTAGTCTTGGGTGTGGATCAGACTTACAGGTAGTATGAAAGGGGCCGATCAATAAATGGTCTGGATGACATGTAATCGACTAGGTCGATTGATCGATGATTCAATCTGATTGGATAATGTGATGTAATCGTATATATCTGATTTATATACTAACTTGCAAGAGGGAACTGAGGCCAAGGTAAGCATTCTGACTCGTGTTGTGCTTAGGCAGCCTAAAGTGTATTGGCTTACTAATCGGGTCTTAGAGAGTAAAACTCATTGAGACGTTGTCTCATTGGTTATTGTTTAACCAATTTCAGGTCCTTCGATGACGTTGGTGAAGGACTAGAGACCCGAAGAATAGAAGGTGAAGCCCGAAGAATTGACAGTCCTGTCCGACTAGTTAGTCATAGGACAATTCTCTCTTGATGGAAGTTGATTCCTTTATGCAAACGTTGTTTTATGAAACAGTGATTTAAAAGCAGAGTTAACAATTCACCTTGTATATATCTGCACTATGATTTGCAATATGTATAAGTGTGGTTGCTTTTTTTTTTGAAGTGTGAAAATTTGGAGTCCTATATCCCTATCCCATTGTTTTGTTGTCTGGGGATTTTATTATATGCTTCCGCTTGCATATTAAAAAGAAAGGGTCGGCGATGCGTCCTGGGACGTCGCTATTAATTGACCAAGATGAGGGATGGGCGCATGCCTGAGGATTGGGGCGTGACAGCACACGTGGTCGAGATCAGAAAATTTGTGGAGAGAACAAAATCGGCAGCATATGTCTGAATTTCTCCTAGGGCAGCTGCAACTTGACTAGTGAGTTGCCCCAAGCGAGCATCTCCATCATGAGCAAGTTTCACACTACAAAGCAGCAAAAACAAATCCAACTCAAACTGATGTTTAGAGGATAAAGGCTACTTGCAATGAGCATGGAGAATTAAACGCCAGAATTAGCACATGGGAATTCTTGATCATGATCAACAGTAGAACTTCCAGTAAATTGCGTATATAAACTAGAGCTATTCGCATTTAACTGATTCTTAATCGAAACTGCAAAATAGACTATATACAAGATGCTTTATGGAACTCAGTTCTCGCGGTGAAATATGAGACTTTAACCTGAAAATGTAGTTAGAGAAAATACAGTCTTTCACTTCACCTGTTCTTTACCCACTAATTACCCCAACAATCCACAGTTTATGAAGATGCAATGCGGCAAATCAAATTTAACACCAGCAAGAATGACTACCTCTTAAGATTTAGAGCTTCTACTTAACATCTGTATCATCGCTTTGTCCATATTCATCCTCATCCCTGTAAAAGATGGGATCGATGTCTTCATCCTCATCATCACTTTCATCAGCTTGACGCTTGTGAAGAGAATCTGTAGTTTGATCACGCGTGGCCTTGTCAATCTGTTGTAAGGTAACGTTTTCCAAAACTAGAGACTGTCAAGCCAAAAGATTATCTGAAGCAAAGATATAAAGGGACTAAACCTAAGCGACAACAAGCTGCAGCCGACCAACTAACTGTAGTAACGATTGAATGGCCGTCCCTCTAGCTTTTGCAGTCTGCAAAGGAAACAATAATTATATAAATCATGACATTAGGCAACCATAACCCAAGAACAATAAATAACGTGAAGCTCTATAGAGAGTCTGAGAAGTAAAATAATTTAGATGAAGCAAAAAAGAAACCAATGCAATTCTTTCGGGCCATTGTTCATGCAACCTCCACCTAGAGAAAAGATGGACAAGATTTTTCCTAGAACCAAAGATTACAAAACTCTTCAGATCTCTAGCCATAATTACCCCTTTCCCTCATACCACTTTTACAATTCAATAAATTCGACGTGTATAAGGGTGATATAAGATATTTATGAGCAGAGTTTGCATCAACAGTAGCCATTTTTTTTTAGATTTCTAACTTAGAAGCGTGTGAATTTGGAAATAATTTCATCGTATTTGTTAAATTATGTGTCGAGTTTGAGTGTTTGCTAAATGCGAGCTGCTTAGATAAGTTTTTCCATATTTGAATCATTTGGATAAGTTTTTCATATTTAGTCGTGAAGATATCTTTTCTGTTGAAGAAAATAGCACAAGAAAGGGAATCCGCTTTAGGTCCGTACAGTGGACGTCTTCTTCAAATCCTAATCCTGTGATTGGTCGGTCAACAAAGGAGTAATTCATTGGACTCCTTGTAGCTGCACAAAAGGAAATAAAATAAAATAAAACCAAGGACTTTTCTTGAGTGAAAAAGAGCCGCACGAGAAATAGCCGCCAGGGGGTTCTTCGTGGGTGGTGTAGACGCTGCTCAGAGAAGATTCAAGAAGCCGATCAGAGGACTTCTTGGACGCACGAAAGAGTTGTCTCTTGGCCACACCGACGTGAATACGCAGTGATTTCGTGCTGTCAGTGTTTGTCTAATTAAGTATTTATTTGTAAATATTTTGAAGTTAAACTTAAATATAGGTGTGAAAAACGCTTGAGCGTGTGAATATTTGTAATGAATTATTTGCTACTAGTTCTCTCTATGCAAATAGGTACCGATATTCGGACAAAACCACATAAATCTCTGGTGTTTTATCATTCCTCGCATATTTCTCTAATTTTTTTTGCATTGACTTAATTTACGAGATCATGTCGTTTCCACGAAAATATCATAACAGTATTAGACATTTACGAGAAATGTATATATTATGACACAACCCCAATTACCCTCGTCGCTTACATTTGTTTAAGCATTCAACAGAAGTACATAGAAAATAATGTATTCATGAAACTGTAGAAATTTATCCTAACCCGGATTGTGGGGTCCAATTTCATGGGTCTGAGTTTAGACTTGTGGAATAACTTTCTGATGAAATGGTCAGCGATTCGAATAGAAAAGACACTCAACCACAATGATTCTAAACTTGAATAAACTCAACTGCTATTCTAAGAAAAGCACTTGTATATGGAACAAGAGATAGGCTAACCTTTGATCAAGAAAAGCATGGAGTAAGCTCTTGCTTACCTCAGGAAGCTGACATAAAGATGCTTACATTGCAATATACTCATGGAATCATTTCATGCAACTGATTAATTAACCTTTTGGCCAAGGAGAAAAGGATTTGTCTGGGGATAATTCCCAATCAGAAACAAAAGACCCATCATAGTTGTCAATTTGCTTTTGATAATTAGATAAAACTAGGAACAAGATAATATCATAAAAATAACACACAAACTAGTAAGCATTTCCTGGTCAAGGGTTAGAGGCTGAACAAAGGAGAGATGTTTTTAAGGAAAATGGCCAAAGCTTCCCTCCCTCTCTCCGGAGTCCATGAAGACAAAGTTAAAACTCAATTTTTTTAAAAAAAATTGGGTCGCAGAATTTATGCTGTTTTAGCAAAAGAAGGGAGATAATTAAATTAAATTCATTCCTAAAGTTAATCATTTGTCGTGTGGGTAATTTATTGGGTTTTGAGGGGTTCAACTTTTTATGGGAGGAGAGATGCTTTCAAGGAAAACAAATAAATTACTTTTCTACTACATGCAATTAAGCGGAAGTAACTTTATGGCGAAATTCTTGGAAGGTTGATGTCCATACTGAAAAATGATATATATGATCCATGAACTTTAACCTAATATTCAATATGCTCCTTGGATTTTTTGTACATGTTCAATTAGTCCCTGAATTATATGAAAATATTCAACGATGTCTCTGGTATTGAATTAATGAAGGATTACATTAAATATTTTCAAATAGTTCATGGACTATATTGAACATTTACGAAAATTCTAAGGACCGCATTGAACAAATTAAAAGTTTAAGGACCACATTAAGCATTGGATCAAAGTTCCGAGTCATTTGTGTCATTATTCCTTTTCTAATCACTATAAATATCGACCTTTTACTTCGCCTCCATTCAAAGCTCCTTCTCTTCATTGCTTTATTTCCTTCTTTTGAGATTTTTATACCCTTTTCAGTTAAGCAAATTCTATTCGGATTCAATCGATGGTAGAAGTTACTCTCAAGGCCGAGATCACGCACCCAATCCCTAAGGCCAGGTTGGTCGAGGCTTTTCTCGAAGCCAAGGGCTTCTTCCCCCACACCCTCCTGCCAGCCATCACGAATGCTGACATCCAGGAGACAATCTCTGTCGAAGGTACTTGGTCAATTGAAATTTTCCTTACCATTATAATCGCATATCAATCATATTGCATTACGGTTACAATTGGTCGTGACCCTAGATGGCTTGATCAACAACACTAAGATCGGTGCTCATGATGTTGAAAAAAAAAAAAAAGATATTGGAGATTGTGTAATGTTTACTCTCAATCTCTTTGTTTGTACTCTCTTTTTTTTGGATTCTTATCTAATGATCTAGGACGTAATCTTAGGCACGAAAAATAAAAAGGCCTTTCTTTTTACTTGTGTAATTTTTCAATGCTCTTACTTAGGATTTTATCTATTGTACATCCTTACTTACTGTATGAAATAAGAAAAACGAAAACAAAGAAAAGTGTTGAAAATAAATATAAATAAAATAATGAGTCATTAACGGAAATGGAAAGAGAGGGATCCGAACCCTCAGTACGAATAAACTCATACAACGGATTAGCGCGAATGTCACTTTGGTCACTTTTATAGGCAGACAGCGCAGGACGGTGAGGCACACGGTTAAAGCGCCGGACCAGGAGCCCTTCCTCTACAACCACTCGACCGTCGATCGTGATGAGCAGGGCAGAATCTCCAAGGAAACCAGCCATGAGGTGAAGATCGTTGCGTTGCCCCTGGAGGGCGGCTCGGTCTGTAAGTACGCGGGCAGGTGCTTCACCGTCGGCCTAGGGGATATCACGGAGGAGGAGATGATCAGGCCCATGAGAGAGAAGGCGTCCGTGATGTTCAGGGCCATCCAGGCTCATGCGGAGGCGAAGTCCCTGAAACCCAGTCCTGTTCCAGGAAGCGCTCCGCCAAGGTTGGTGCGCTCCGCCATGGGGATATATCACCATGTGACTGAGGATTGCTCGTGTCTTAGGGCAATGTAATGTTGGTTCTGGGAAATGTCTCGTAAATTGGCTGTACTTGCTTCGTTCGCAAGCCCATATGAAGTGTTTTCCGAATAAACTTTGGTCCGATGTGGTCCTCAATTGAGTGATTATTGTAGCGTGCAGCCCCCCGTTTTCTTTCTTTTCTTTCGGTCTCGATAGTTGCGTGTGCCCCCTTTTGAGTTTCATGATACATATGCAGCTTAATTTGGATCGGGACGTATTGAAACCCTGCAAAATCGAACGAATCATTTAAAACCAAATACAGCAACCATTTTCGCTTCTCCTTTTGAACTCGCTTTGCTTTTCGTTGTTTCTCTTACCCGAACGAACTTAGAATTCTATGTGTCATATTCCATGTTTTCTATGTGAAACTATCGTATCATTTTAATGTTGTCAGATGTCTCAATAGCGATCTCTTGGCTTTTAGCTGACTCCGCTTTACATAATAATTGAATTTAGAACCTTTGATAATTATATCCAGCATACAGCATATGATGTTAAAATGCCAGAACGGTTTTTAGGTTGCCGTGAGGTGCAATCCAAGTGAGGACATCTAAAGCATCCCAGGTCAGTGAGATGATCATCTAAAGTTTCTGGGTCTCAGATTTTGGAATTATATCTAAAGAATGCGACATGTACTCTGTCAACTCGTCGAAGGTCAAATGTCATGTTCTACTCTTACGCCGCATTCGGTCGCTAAGAAATAAAGTCGAAAGGGATACATTAAGATCGAACAAGAAGTCCTACGGATTTTTGGTATCAAATTCCTTGTATGCGAACACACCGGATACAAGGGCAGATACAGATAAACGGTCCTACAGAGTGTTTGATAAACGGGGGATATGATTGTATAATTGAATAAACAATTTTCAGGAAAAGTATACATAGAGATGCCATAATCCGCTGCAGGGCAACCACCACTACCACAACGGCTAGTCTATCGTGGTCTCTGTCGTCGGGGTGATTGCTTGAGATCAGCACATGCAATCGGGATCATAAAATTTGTGGAGGGCGCGAAATTGGCAGCATATGTATGAATTTCTCTAAGGGAATCATGTTTAACTGGTTCTTAGTCGAAATATCAAAATAGTCTATCTACAAGAAGCTGTATGGACCTCACTTCTCGCAGTGGAATATAAGACTTTAACCTGAAAATGGAATCAGAGAAAATAGTCTTATAGCCTTCACCTATTCTTTGCCCACTAATTACCCCAACAATCCATAGTTTATGAAGATGCAACACGACAAATCAAATTTAACACCAGCAAGGTTGACTAGCTCTTAAAATTTAGAGCTTCTAGTCATCATTTGTATCATCGCTAGTTTGTCCATATTCATCCTCATCCCTGTAAAAGACATGATCGATGTCTTCGTCCTCATCATCACTTTCATCAGCTTGACGCTCGTGAAGAGAATCTCTAGTTTGATCATGCGTGGCCTTGTCAATCTGTTGGAAGACAACATTTACCAAATTTAGAGACTGTCAAGCTCAAAAAATTATCTGAAGCAGACAGATAAAGGGCCTAAACCCGAGCAACAACAAGCTGCAGCCGACCAACTAACTGCAGTAATGGTTGGATGGCCGCCCCTATAGCTTTTGTAGTCTACAAGGGAAGCATAATTATATAAATCATACCATCAGGCAACCATAACCCAAGAATAGTAAAAAGCGTGAAGCTCTATGAAGAGTTTGAGAAGTAAAATTTATTAGAAGAAACAAAAAAGAAACCAATGCAATTCTTCCATTTCATTGTCGATGACACCCACACCTAGAGAAAAGATTTGACAGGATTTTTTCTAGAACCAGAGACTACATAACTCTAGCCATAGTTATTACCCCTTTCCCTCGTACCTCTTTTACAATTCATTGAAATCGACATATATAAAGGCAATTTAAGATATTTATAGACCGACTTTGCATCAGCAGCGGTCCTTTTTTTTTTAAAGATATCTAACTTAAAAATGATTTCATCATATTAGACATCACAAACAATGTATGTAACGATCCAACCCCAATTACACTCGTTGCTTACGTTAGTTTTAGCATTCAAGAGAAGTACATGGAAAACATTGTATACATAAAACCATAGAAATTTATCCTAACCCATATTTTGGGGCCCAATTTTGTGGTTGACTTCACACTTGTAGAATAACTTTTTGATAAGATAGCCACCAATTCAAATGGAAAGGACACTCGATAAAACTGATTCTAAACATGAAGAAACAAAATATCACACCTCGAATTCTAGCAAAAAAGGGAATAGGATGGCTATCTTTCCACCTAAATGACGTAGCCTCTATCTACCCAAAAGTCAACTCCAAAAATCTCCCGAATAACACTCTCGCTCTAATAGCCACTAATTGAGGACCTGAAAAAGCACGAAAGATGAATGGAATGAGTGACCACAACTTAATGAGTAGTACTCATATCTTCTAAGTAGATCGAGTATCCACTATGTACTTTACAAAATAATATTAAAACTCATTTATCTCAATTCCATAACATAATACACATATAAGATAAAAATGAGTTCTATCGTTTTAACATAACTATATATATATAAAAATACTCCTTAAATCAATATCATTATGACAAACATCAATGGTTAAGTCAATGTTTAAGTCCATTAATCAATCTCAAAAAAAGCCCATGTCAATGGTCCATTATATTAACTAATATCAAGTCACATGTCAATAGTCCATCCATTGGCCAAACCCCTACTTAAATATCTACCATGATCACGCATAATGCTCCATGACAAGGCAACCAAGCTTACCTTTGGCAAGGTTTCCACTTATATTGCCGGTAGCTAGCTCACAAGAATATCCTAACCAGTATGCATACCTACAAGCCCCTTATTGGGCTCATAGCGATATTGAGTACCAACACAAATTCACAACAACATCCTTCACAATTCACAAGCTAATTTGGAATCAATATCACAAAACAGTTTCACAAACCAAACAAATAATCTTTCTCTCAATTCTATTCATCAAACATAATACATTTTACGAGGCATTTCTCAAACCATTTGGGAATCCATTTTATAAATCATAACACGTTTCACAAACCATTTCAAAATCCATTTCATAAACCATATTTACGAATCAACCCATACATATACATATAACCTTTCTCAACAACTTTCCAAAAACATTTGGCAAACCATTTACAAATATGAAATTGTAATAACTTATAATATATCAAATTTCTATAATTTTTAAGACATGAGTTTACTAATTCAAAGAAGAGATAGCACCACTCACATATGAATACCCAAATCAACCAACGTGTAGCTAAACAATTTGATGATTTCATAATTCTATCAATTAAACGAGAATCAACGTTAAAACTAAGTAAAACTCTACCTCAACTACAAAATGGCTAAACTACATCTAAAGACGAACAAAACAACTTCTACGCACTAATAAATCGCTCACCGAAGTGATTATTTAAGCCGTTCACAATGCGGAACGCGAATGTGAAATCCTAAGATTCTCACTCCAAATAAACTATTGCTCAAAAACAAGTCTTGACAAACCCTATGGCTTCATGAAACCATAACCCACCATTTTCATGAAATCTCATAACTTAACAACTCAGTAATTGGATTTCGCAATTAGATTTTCACAAAACTTTTAATATACGACATAATTCCCAAAACTATACGACATAACTCCAAAAACTACTCCGATTAGAAGAATAAGAGGCGCAAGCACTTACTAGACATTGCAAATCAAAGTAACTCCAGCCTATTGAGGCTCCCATGGCATGTACGCACAAAGCTCTTTCTCTTTTCCCCCTTCTTTCTTTTTCTTTCTTTTCTTTTCCTCTTTGCTCTTCTTTATAAGCTAAAGCATCCACTTAATCTTTTTCTTTTCACTTGTCAACCCCTTTTTTCCTTCTTTTTTTTGGTCCCACTAAAGGCCAATATTACACAAAAGGCCTATTAGAAAAAAAGCATTTGAAAAAGAAACTAGAGATAGGCTAGCTTTGATCAAGAAAAACATGTATTAAGCTCTTGCTTACAATGGGGAAAAGGTAACATATATATGCTTATATTGCAATATCCTTCTGGAATCATTTCATGCAAACGATTAATTAACCTTTTGGCCGAGGAAAAATGGATTTGTTTGGGGATAATTCCCAATCAGAAACAAGAGACCCATCATAGTTGTCAATTTGCTTTTGATAACCAGACAAAACTAGGAACAAGAAAATATCACAACAATAACATGAAAGAGCAGTCAATGCATGGAGAGGGTCGCAAAAGGTTGGAGGCTGCACAAGGGAGAGATGCATCTAAGGAAAATGGCCAAAGCTTCCCTCCCTCTCTGTAGTCCATGAAGAGAAAGTTAAAACTAAAATAAAAAATAAAAATAAAAATAACAAAATAAATAAATAAAAAGGGTTGCGGAAGCTTTATGTTGCTTTAGCAAAAGAAGAGGGTGATTGAAATAAAAGTTAATCCTAAAGTGAATCATTTGTTGTACCGGCAATTTATTGAGTTTTGAGGGGTTTAGCTCTCCATGGGAGGAGAGATGCTCCTAAGGTAAATGGAATAATTTGCTTTTCTATCACATGCAATTAAGCGGGAGTTACTTTATGGCGAAATTTGTGGAGGGTTGATGTCCGTGTGTTGGCACTTTTCGTGTAAGCTTTTTCATATGGAAAAATGATACAAATAATCCCTGAATTTTAACTTAATGTATAATGTGATCTCTAAATTTTTAATTTGTTTAATATGATCCATCAATTTTAACTCAATGTGCAATGCGGTTCTTGAACTTTTAATTTGTTTAATGTAATATTTGAATTTTTTGTATATATTCAATTTAGTCACTAGATTATATGAAAATGTCCACCCTGATTTTGAATTAATAAAAGACTATATTGAACATTTACATACCACTTAGAGACAACATTAAACATGTATAAAAAATATATGGATCACATTGAACAAATTAAAAGTTCATGGACTACATTGCACATTGAACCGAAGGACAAAGTTTTTAAATTAACAAAATTAAAATTATATCTCAATATAAATAATATTTGAATTCTAATATAAGAAATTCAAAATAACAAAAAATAATGAATTAATTATTTTAATTTAATCTTATTTTTATTTTCATATATTCGAATTTAATTATTTTTTATAAAATAATTTCAATATATTAGTATTTTGATTATATTAGTACAATCTACTATTTAATAAAATTTTATGAGAGAATAATTGGAGGGGAAAAATAAAAAATAAATTAATTAATAAAAGAGGGGAAAATAAAATAAAAAATAAAATACAATAAAATAAGCAAGAGTATCGCGAGAGATTTTTACCATCTTCGTTTATAAAATTTTTGGTTCATTTTTACTAATGTGTTGTTTATACCAAATAATGTATATAATATGATGTGAATATATCCGACTATATTACTGTAATCACCAAACAATATCAAAATTTCTTGGATTTTATATCCCATCCTATCTAGTCTATTTCGATTAAAAATCCGGACACCAAATGTAGCCAAAAAGGCTTGAGATTTTCCACTATGATAAGACTGTAAGAAATCAGCGAAGCTGAACCAAGAATTCTAGCCAAACAAAAAAATCCAAGAATTGGCTGAGCAAATGCCCTTGGATAGAAAGTTAATACATGAAAAGGAAATGGAATCATGGTTGGTATTTTTCTAGGAAGATGCCTTCTTTGACTAATATTCTGTTATCATATGGACATTTTTTTATTTTATAAACAAAGTCCACAACATGATTGAACAGCCCACAGACCAATTAAAGTTTTTCTTTTGAACTTGATTTGTTCCACAGAAATCGGATAATTTGAAAAATGTTTCCTCAAATTGACTGCTTGTATAGTTTAAAAAAGAATGAAGAAAAAGTGAAAATATTTTCCATTAACTAATTATTTTAAATGATATAAATCATTTACTTTCTGTGAAATAATCGCATAGTCAAGTAAGAAGAAAATATCTAGTTAAGAAAACCTTTTCACACTTAGGTCTGTTTGTTTCGCGAAAAATAAGCCATTTTCGGAAAATATTTTCCCATAAGTCATTTTCCAGGAAAATGACAATATTTTCTGGTGTTTGGATTGAAAATGTTTCAAAAAATATTTTCCACTGTTCGGTAAGGAAAATATTTTTAAGACTTCACCATTTAGGCATGCATCACTTACCGACCTATAAATTCATCAAATATGAACTTGCCTTTAAATCCAGGCAAACTTACTTCATATCTTTGTTCCCTCATTGTCGCCAAATGCTCATCTACTCTAAAAAATGTTCGTATGGATTTTAAAAAGAAGTAAAAGAGAAAAGAAGCAAAGCATGTACAACCCTCATGAGAATCTTTCAGTTGAGTGGCATGTTCTCCCCCCGCGTCTTTTGTGTTCTAATAAACAAAAGAAAAAAGAAGCAAAAAGCATGTAGAGCACTTTACTTGAGTAATGTACAACTGCAGGATAGAATAAATAAAGAAAATGATAAGCAAGAGTGCAGAGTGCGGCGCGAGCTCGAGATCGACGAGCTTGAGGTTCGCTTGGCAACGGCCAACGACTAACCAAGAAAGAAGAAGGTGGGAAACAAAGAAAACAAAAAGAAAAGAAAAGAAATAGAAAAGAAAAAGGAAATTAAAAATAATTCGAATTAAAAAAGAAAAAGAAAATTAAAAAAATTCGAACAAAAAAAGAAAAGAAGAAAAAGAAAGGGGAGAAGGAAATGAGAATTTGTAGAGGTGTGAGATAGGAGAGATCAAGTGAGGAAAATTTTTTCCACTTTTCAAAAGTAGAAAACATTTTCCCTTAATTTAGAAGACTTTTTTATTTTATTTTATGGAAAACATTTTCCCCAAGGAATTCATTTTCCGTGAAACGAACGGAAAATCCGGAAAATATTTTCCTGAAAATTATTTTCCGTGAAACGAATGGAGCCTTAATCTCTCTATATATGTGAGCTTTGGTTCAGTCTCTTCTCTTCACTTCCAAGTCCCAACTCCTTGAGACTAACTTCATCACTGCTGCTCAGCCTTTCCCGATCGCCCCCTTCTCAGTTTCAGCAACTCAATTCGGATCCAATCATGGGTGTCGTCAGTTACGACTCTGAGATCATGACCCGGTCCCTCCGGCCAAGATGTTCAAGGCCGCTGTTCTCGACAGTGATAACCTCATTCCCAAGGTGCTCCCGCAAGCCATCAAGAGCGTCGAAGTCCTCGAGGGCGATGGAGGTCCCGGGACCATCAAGTTGATCACTTTCAGCGAAGGTTAGGCTGTCTGTGTTAGGATCGCCCAGGATCAAGGCGGTTCCAACCTTATGGAACATCATGATGAACGTTTAAAAAGATAGATATGTAACTTGGTTAATTAAGATGTTTCTAATAATTGATTTTACACAAGTGATCATGTGCTTGATTCCGATCGAGCGAAATCAGGCCATGTCTAAGTCAATCGTATTGGATTGCGGTCGGAACAACCTAAATGGCCCAATTGATGCCATCAAGATCGTTGCTTGCGATGTTGAAACTGGCGAGTTCTAAACGTGAATATTACTTTTTTCTTACTTTGATAGGCAGTCAGTACAAGACAATGAAGCACAAGGTTGAGGCCCTGGACAAGGAGAACTTCACCTACAGCTACTCGATCATTGAGGGCGACGTGCTGGGCACCACCTTCGAGAAGATCAGCTACGAGGCGAAGATCACCGCGTCGCCCGAGGGAGGCTCGGTGTGCAAGAACACGAGCAAGTACTTCACCATTGGTGAGGTGGACATCACCGAGGAGAAGATCAAGGCCGGGAAAGAGAAGGCGTCCGCGATGTTCAAGGCCATCGAGGCTTATCTCTTGGTAAACCCTGATGCCTATTGAGGAGATCCCATCCCTATCTTGACTGTTCATCGTACTGTGTTAAATATGTCTGGTTGTGCTAAATTCAAAACGAGAGAAGATGAGTTTTGAGTCGCTTTATGCTTGGAGTTAAGCATGTTGGACCGGTGAGTGCTGTTCGTTCTTGTCTTTGCTCAGAATAAGAGAATGAAAGGTGTGGCAGGAATCTAGTGCAGTGGTTTTGTGGAATTTTGTAAATTGTGCTACATATGTAGTGTATCAAGTTGAAAAAAATTTGAATAAACTTGATATTTTGTTGGTATCATGAGATTCTCTAATTTTCAGCAATTTTCATACAAGAAGAGAATTCATGAGTAACAAATGAATAAATATGAACTTCGGCTTGATATCTCGAATTTGGATTAATATTTAAAACTATCGATGTGGTAGAATCTTTCAGAAATCGTTATGCATATGATCATTAACGAAAAGTACATTCTTATTATATGTCAAGAAAGCTACCGACAAAATAAAGTTAATGTTTTTAGGGTTTGGACTACGCTCGGGCTATTTGAAATTCTATTTAGCTAATCCTATCTTATCTTTTGATGGGGACATTGGATTAGAGACAAATGCTTCAACACTAATAATGATAAAAAGGAAAAAGAGAAGCAAAATATAACGGAAAAGCAGCAGCCTCCACTTTCCCCAAACTTAGACGATGAGCTAATCTTGGGACACCCCGACTGCCGACCCAATTTTGAGCGAGTCAAACTGTCGGTGCTAGTGAAGTTTGAATCAACCTTAAGTTATGAAAATGATTTCAAAAGGCCTTACTTCATACATTTGAATCAGATCTACCGTGACATTAGGGCATTATGAACGAAGAAATATATTATATGATGTTTATATCGCGCGGGAAGCTAACATGATATCGCCAACTAATTAAGCATTTTCGTTTGCTACATATTAAACGGGACAAAATTCAATTAATACTCTTTTCTCCGAATAAGGACCTTTCGTTATAATATCTAATTGGCACATCATCGTCACGTAGTCCTACCAAATCTTTGTTAGATCGAACTCCACAACAATCATTTCAAAGTGATGGCCACCCATGTGAGCTTGAGAATGTTCATCTTTTGGAACATAAACTTTGACATTTCAACATGAATCTGAAAGGAACCGTGTGATCAAAACATTGACTCATTCTTCTTTCATGAAACAGAGTCGGCAGTAAAAGTAATGAAGCTAGATTATGACAGGGAAGCATCCAGGAAATCTTCCCTCTTCCCTACGAATGACACAAACGTTGACATTATTGGAAGACTCAAATGTGTTAATGAAGGATGTGCTCGACCCATGTCTTCCTTTTTCGACCATCCAACTGGTCAAGGAAGTGGTATTCATGGTGATGGTGGCACCAGTGTGCACGCGGATGAGTCTCAATTCACGACCCACCATGCGTTTATCCTGCAAGAATTATCTACATGCACTCAAGCTTGATTGTCCGAGCCGCTGGGCTCTGTTAGAATATTTAAATAATAAGTTAATGACTTCCCACCCTCAAGGGTATCTGCATTCAAAGATCTCTTGCATGCTAATAAGTATAATTTGGGCTTGAGATCCATGCCTTTTGTCCTCTTTCTTTATTATATGATTTAGACCATTGTGATGTTGACCTAGATTACTAAACGAGGCAATTAAGAATCATTTAGAGGGCATTTTAACATAATCTCACACATCTCTTGCCGAGGGACTTGGAACTGTTAGGCGAAGATGCATTCACTTCCACCTGCAAGAATGTTCAAGGCCTTTGTTCTCGATGACAATCTCATCCCCAAGCTCCTCCCGCAAGCCATTGAGGATTTTGTCACCCTTGAAGGTGATGGCGGTCCCAGCACCATCACGTTGTTTTCAGCAAAGGCGAGTGCTTGCGCTGTCTTCTAATTTCACTCATTTTGATCGCATCGCATTAACATGTGATGTCAAGAAGATGTTTGCCGACATTCTTTGATAAGGCTAACGTGGGAGCTGACTGCAGTTTTTTGTGTCTCGCAGCTAGACAGTTCAACTTGGTGAAGCACCAGTCGACAAGCTGGACAAGGAAAGCTCACGCACACATATGCCATCGTTGAGGGCGATGCGCTAGAGAAGATCTCGAATGAGATCAAGGCCGAGGCGGGGCCAGACAGGGGGGTGCATGGGCAAGAGCACGAGCAAGTACTTCACCATGGACGGGAAGAGAACAAGGCCAGCAAAGAGAAGGCCATGGGAATGTTGAAAATATTGAAGTCCATCTCTTGCAAAAACCCTGATGCTTACAATTGAGTTGTTGTTGCACGTTGCAAAAACCCACCATGGTTTACGTCTTCATTCTCGTCTCTTTCAAGAAAAATAACAATCGAGACTGAACCGTAACTACGTTTTGAAGCGGTAGATATGCTGCATGCTGTCATCAAAGACGCTTGTCAAACATTTTGTAAAGATCTCGGCATTCTTTTCCAGAATTGAAACTGCTGCGAGATTATAGATATGAATGCGCCCCTTTTGGCGTGGAAAATCATTCGCGATGACCATCTGTGTCTGAGGCCAGATCAGAAAAGCATATCAAGGAAGAGAACAGTTGACTCAACAAGGGACGGTCAACTCTTTCACGTAAGAATTTTCTGCATTTGACACGCAATTGTTACTTCACATTTGAATTTGATGAGTGGATAATGCGTATTTTTAAGTCTTGAGATTTAACAAAGACTTTGGCGTGGAAAATCATTCGCATTCACATGTGACGGAATGGCACGTGTATTAGTTTACTAATCGATCGGAAGCTTCAAAGAAATGAGAAAAAGGGTACTTGATGGAGACTCAGAAATGAGTTAATGTGGTATATATATTTAATCAATTTTGGATCTTTTATTTTAGTGAGGTTCATATGGGTTTCACATAAACCTATCAAATTTAGCAATTTAGATTAACTTAGTACATATAGCACAATTTGATAAATGCTCTCTCTCTCTCTACATCGTCTCTTCCATCTTCTTTTGTTCTTCTGTGGTTGCTGGCTCCATTGCTTTCCCGTGCTTAATCCCCATTTTTTAGCCCGAAGTTTGCAATTTGGGGCGTCGGCTTCTACCGTTTTCTATCTCGGCGTGTTTCTGTCGCTCTTAGGTTAATTCACGAGGCATTTTGCTCGTCTTGGCCGTACCTCGTCTGTGCTTTTCGGAACTTGGTGAGTGGGTAATTGTTGTCTGTGTCCTGGCTCTTCTTTCTTAGCCTTCCAAAAGAAGGGGCACAATCTTTGTGATCCTAATTCGAATGCAAGATGCCAACGGAATTTGCTCAAATTTGAGGATGTTGTTTCGTAAAACTGAGGACTATGAATTGATCAATTTCATTCGATGAGAATCTCCTCCAGACTTTCCAATCGCGATTAGAGTTTTCTTATTCCATTCATGTGAATTTACCTTTGTGGTGAGGAAATAAGGTTATCTTATTGGTGTTGAGCCTCTAATGTGTGATTGGCGAATAATGTTTTGTGTCTTATTATTTGTAATGATCAGGAAAAATCTTTAGACGGTCCGTGATTTTTCCTGTATTGGATTTCCATGTTAGAACCTTGGATTTCCGTGTTTTGTGTGTCTTATTATTAGAACCTTGGCTAACTTGATTTCGGTCGATTTAGTTTTGGAGGAGAAATTGATGCCAGATTGAGTTTAGTTATTGGTGAATTGTTGCCTGGTTCTCCCCAATATTATCGTCCAATGTGCTGATGGAGCCAAGGTGTGCAAACATTTGTCTGTTGATGAAGTGTGTTTCCATGTGATGAGAGAAAATCAACTTTTCTTTGAAATTTTGCACAAAAATCTCCATGACAGATGGGGTAGCAATTACACAAGACAGCTTTCTCATCGTCTACCCAAGATCGAGCTTTGGATCACTGCAAAACTAGAAACATGGAACGATATCACCTCCCCATCTAAAATGACTCGGCAAGACGAAGATGAATTTTTCACACTTCATCACCATAGCTCGAAGGTTGGTAAGAAGCTTCTTCGTCAACTGACTTGCTTGTACTTGACACGCAATCGTTATTTTTATTCATATTTTTAAGTCTGAAATTTAAACAAAGAATTAGGTGTGGGAAATCAATTGCGATGGACGTTTAACGGAGCGGCCTACTGTTGGAATTTTTCCAAGAGATGAGAAAAAGGCGTTTGACGAAGGCTCCGTAAACGAGCAAACATCCGACATTCCAAGTGAGTTTCATATGGTCCTCCGTGAACCTTATTAGATTTAGCGATTCAAATTAATTCAGTACATTTGGCGTTGCTCTCCAAATAACTGCCTATCAAAAACACTATCCAATGCGTGCGTATCTTTCTCCAATGATTTTCTCCAAAAACATTTTCTGTTATTACTTGTTAATATTTTATGAATCCTTCGTGAATTGAAAAAAAAAAAAAAGGAAAAAGAAGAAGAGAGAGCGAGAGAGAATACGATAGATACACAATCATCGTGAGATGATTGGCAAGTTTAATTGATTAGACGAAATTCATTTTATTATATGATCAGCACCATATTCATTTTGCTTTGTGTTCACATGGTCTATAATTTAGATAAGAATAATTAGACAAAGGAAACATAAAAAAATGTTCAATTAGCAAGTGACCCGTGAGCCAATTCACTTGGTCCCCCACACCTCTACCATATAATTTGCAGAAAATGATTTGCAATAATATTATTTAGGAGGACTGGACATGTGCAAGCAAGAGGAAAAATCAAAATTTAGAAACGTCCATATTGGCTTTCAGAGCAGCCTTTGTTGACTAAATGTACAAAACCTTAAAGCCCCACTCACATATTTTTATACACATGTATATATTTATATTTTTATTCATAGCATTCCAGTTTCAACAAACAAATAAAGTGTAATTATAAAACTACCCCTCCTTTCTTTTTCTGCTAAATTATATTAGTACAACATTGAGAATACTCAACACTTTTCTTATCGATGGAAGCTCAATACAAACAGGCAGTTTACAAATCACCCTATTTGAAAAATTGTGCCTTGGTTTTCCAAGTTTTCTACTATATGCATCAAACTCTTCTCAAGGCGTCTGCAGATCTTTAAGATTGCTAGTTTCACGACCAAATCAAAACAGTTTAGGATGGAATCTCGGTGGATAGTGACCATATGCATCTAAGGGCTTGACATTTGCTACGATGATAAGACTATGTAAGAAATCAATGAAGCTCAGCCATCCTGGATAGAAGTCAAGTCCATACATGTAAGGGAAATGGAATAACGTTTGGTTTCATGCTAGGATGGTGCCTGCCTTCCTTGACTATTCATAATCTGAATAATCCACGGAATAATTTTTTTTTTTGTTCTTAAGCTTTGTTTGTTTCGCAAAATATTCACTGATCAAAGCCCTTCACACTTAGTCTCTCTCTCTATATATGTCAGCTTCGGTTCAGCCTGTTCTCTTCATTCCCAAGTCCTAGAGACCAACTTCATCACTGCTACTCAGTCTTTCCTGATCATCACCCCCTTCTCAGTTTCAGCAGCTCAGTTCGGATCCAATCATGGGTGTCATCACTTACGACTCTGCGATCACGTCCAGATCCCTCCGGCCAAGATGTTCAAGGCTGTTGTCCTCGACGCCGATAACCTCATCCCCAGGGTCCTCCCGCAAGCCATCAAGAGCGTCGAAGTCCTCGAGAGTGAAGAAGGTCCCGGGACCACCAAGTTGATCACTTTCGATGAAGGTTAGTCCGTCCGTATTAGGAACTTAGGATTGCTTTGGATCAAGGCGGTTTCAACCTTATGGAACATTATAATGAACATTGAAAAAGATAGAAATATAACTTGTTTAAGCTCCATAGACTTATCGTGCAACGAGCTGACAGGTGTGGTTCCTAGTGGTTGCCTCTTCCAACAAGCACCGGAAAGCGCTTTTATCGCAAATCCGGGCTTGTGTGAAAATGTGACGGGGTTATCTCCTTGTGGGATGAACAGTAAATCGACCGACCATGGGGAAGAGGTCCTTATTGATGCGAGTTACTTCTGGCGACTTCAATTGCTGTGATTCTGGTGCTTCAACAGCGAAACAAGGAAGTTGATGAAGTACGAGAAATCAGAGTCGATCATATGGGAAAGGGAAGGGAGGTTCACATTCAATGACATACAACACAATTTTGACAAAGACTCAAGAATGAGCTAGCGTCGTATTTATATAAAACAAAATTTGGACTTTTAATTTCAATGAGTTTCATTTAGGTTTCATATGAATTCCATCAAATTTAGCTATTTAGATTAATTTAGTACATACGACATGCTCATTAAATAACTTCAGCAATGCATCCGTTTCCCTCTCCAATACTTTTCTCCGAAAACATATGCTGTTATTATGCATTAATATTTTCCGAATCTTCCATTGCAGTGAGATGATTGACAAGTTTAATCAAATTCGTCTCAGTGAGACGATATTCATTAATTAATCTGATCTAACACCCATGGACATTCTCCTATACGTTCACATCGTCCGTGACTAAGACGAGGAACTAGACAAAAGAAGAAAATTAAATAAGAAGAAAGCGTTTCTAAAAATCTAGGTCGCTATACCGTTAGATAAAAAGGAAAATTAAAAAATGTTTAATGAGCAAGTGACCCGTGAGCCAATCTCGCTTGATCCACCACACCTCCACCAGACAATTAGCAGAAAATGGTTCGCAATAAAATTCAAAATCTAAAGACATCCATCTTGATTTTCAGAGCAGCCTTTGTTGACTAAATGTAACAAAGCCTTGTACCTTTCCCAAGTCCTAGAGACCAACTTCATCACTGCTAGTCAGCCTTTCCTGATCACCCTCTTCTCTATTAAGGCAACTCCATTCGGATCCAAATCATGGGTGTCGTCAGTTACGACTCCGAGGTCACGACCCCAATCCCTCCGGCCAAGATGTTTAAGGCCGCTGTCCTCGATGCCGATAACCTCATCCCCAAGGTGCTCCCGCAAGCCATCAAGAGCGTCGAAGTCCTCGAGGGCGACGGAGGTCCCAGGACCATCAAGTTGATCACTTTCAGCGAAGGTTAGTCCATCCGTGTTAGGATCGCTCTGGATCAAGGCTGTTTCAACCTTATGGAACATCATAATGAACATCAAAAAAGATAGATATGTAACTTAATTTATTTAAGACGTTTCTAACCATTGATTTACACAAGTGATCACGTGACTCGACTCCAATCGAGGGAAATCAGGTCATGTCTAAGTCAAGCATATCAGATTGCAGTTGGAACAACCTAAATGGCCCAATCGACACTAGCAAGATCGTTGCTCGTGATGTTGAAACCAGCAAGTTCTAAACGTGAATATTACTTTTTGTTACCTTGATAGGCAGTCAGTACAAGACAGTGAAGTACAAGGTCGAGGCCCTGGACAAGGAGAACTTCACCTACACCTACTCGATCATTGAGGGGGACGCGCTGGGCCCCACCCTTGAGAAGATCAGCTACGAGATGAAGATCACCGCATCGCCCGAGGGAGGCTCGGTGTGCAAGAGCACGAGCAAGTACTTCACCATTGGCGAGGCGGACATAACTTAGAAGAAGATCAAGGCTGGGAAAGAGAAGGCGTCCGCGATGTTCAAGGCCATCGAGGCTTATCTGTTGGCAAACCCTGATGCCTATTGAGCCGATCTCATCGCTATCTTGTCTTGTTCACGGTACTGTATTAAATATGTCTGGTTGTGGTAAACTGAAAAGGAGACAAAAAGAGTTCGAGTCACTCTATGCTTGGAGTTAAGCATGTCAGGCCGATGGGTGCTGTTGTTCGTCTTTGCTGAGCAGTGGTTTTTGTGGAATTTTGTAAATTGGGCTACATGTGGAGTGTATCAAGGGTAAAAAAGTTGAATAAACTTGATGTTTTGTTGGTATTGTGAGATTCTTTAATTTTCAGTAAATTTCATGCAATGATATACTTCATGAGTAATAAATGAAATGCCGAATGGCCAATAAAATCTCAAACGTCAGCCCGGTTTTTCGAATTTGGACTAACATCTAAAACTATCGATGTGGCATAGTCTTTCATAAACCACGATATATATGATCATTAACCATAAAGTACATTCTTATATTATTTGAAGAAAGTTATAAGGAAAAAAAAACCATAGTTGAATGTGTTTGGGGTTAAAAAAAGAAATGTGTTTGGGGTTTGGACTTATCTAATTGTGACACTTGGGCTATTTGGCATTCTATTTAAGTCTATCTTATCTCTTGATGCTCAAAAATCAAAGTTCGCTCTTATGCTCATATATAATGGGAATGTCGACAATATGACAACGAGTTCATGAAAATCAATCACAGTTGATTTGTCAACAACAACAGCACATCTTTGTGAACTAGGACGCCGTATAAATCCTTAATTTATTAAAATGTTTAGATTTTAGTAGGGCTAGCAAAATGGGTCCCAACCTATTTTGTGAATCAGATTTAATGAGCATTGAGAAGTCAATAGATGATTGATTTGGTATTTTTTGTACTTGTACTGCGAGTTTTCATAGTCGTAACCCTGTAATTTGATTTGGAAGATTTACCAAAAAAATAGAAAAAAGGAGGCTCTACATTTGAGTAGCATAATTTTTCATGCTACTTGAGAAGAGAACCATTTGCAACATCAATCTATCAATCTAGCAAGACGTCTTGAATGTCCGTTCTTTATGAAAAATACTTCTCATCCTACCTTAATTAATTGAAACATTTAATCCCCCAGGATGTTGAAAGTGACAAATAGATAATGGAATCGACTTGATCGATGATGGTATGATGATGGTGAGCACACTTTACTATCTCAATGTAATTTTTATATATAAATATTTGCATAGATCTCCAAGTACCATCCTCGCTGCTAAGGTTTGATGGTATTTAGATGAGGTGCAGTGAGGACTAAAATTGGATGGACACATGTCGCAATCTAAAAATGGAGATAACAAATAAATTGGGAGAATTATAAAAAAAAAAAAAAGTCCTAAATCCATTATAATTGTGCCAATTCAGTTCTAAACTTTTCGTGATTGTGTCAATTCAATCTATTCAGCCAATTTTGGTCGGCTAGCACTGATGTCGCTGACGTGGCAATTTTTAATTTTTTTTTAATTTTTCCTTTTATTTTTTTCTCTTCTTTTCTTTTGCTTCTTTGACGAGCCTCGTTAGGCACAAATGAGGCCTCGGGGCTGCGCGCAAGGCGGCTTCACCCAGATCTAGGCCAGGCCATGACAAGATTGGCCTCGCCCAGATCTGGGTGCGGATGTTGATGTGGATAATTTTTACAATTATTTCAAAACTTTTTTTTCCTTTTTTTAGTTTCTTTTCTTTCCTTTTTTTTTTCTTCCTTTGTCCCTCCATTAGTCCGTGGCCCCAGCAAATCCATCAGCCCTTGCAATCGCTGGCGAGGGCATTGGGCCCTTACTATCAATCACTGAAGCCATGGACCGGCCAATGGCTGGCGAAGGGGAATAAGAAAAAAAAAAAAAAAAGGAAAATATAAGAAAGGAAAATGAAGAAAATGAAAACATGAAAAAAAGAAAAAAATTGAGAATTTTTTTTTTAAATTATAAAAATTGTCCACCTCAATACTCGGTCATGTGCCATAGGATGGCTAGCGTCTACGTCAACGATTTTTGGTCAAAATTAGTCGAAATGACTAATTGGCAAATCGTCAAGATGTTTAAAATTAAATCGACTAATTTAAAAAGATTATAACTCAATAGATATTTGTACAATGGGATCCTTCTTTTTTTTTTTTTTTTTTGTAATTATCTACGTTCACTGTCGAATAAATAGGTCCAGAATCACTTTAGAGTTATATTCTACGTGTCAAAACCAATCAGCTTTGAAATAAAAATCAGAGATAGGAGGAGGAAAATCACATATCCAGACTTTTCCACAATTCTCCTTGAGTTGCGTATTGCAATTCCTTTTTATCTCGTCGCTTGACTAGACTTCTGCGCCCGCTGCTCACTAGATTATACCCCGCCACGAATGAAACACCAAAACTCATTTGCATGCACAGAAATTGGGCGCCTAGGAGGGAGAAGTGGGGAAATGAAAGGGGTGTAAATAAAAATGAGTTCGGTGTTTGATTCTATTTTTTTTTGTGAGTAGTGAAGAGAATTATTTTGTTCCGGTTTTCTTCACCCAACTCTCGACTCAGAGAGTAGGCGATGAGAATTTAAGAATTATTTTCTTCGCACAACAGACAGGTAAGTGAGTGCTTAGGATTTCTTGACTCAAGAGTGCCGCAAATTGGACCGGTTCAAAGTGAATCGGACATGGCCACTCCAGACGAGTGATTTCATAAACCCACGAGCTTCCACATGTTCAAAGTTAACAATTTGATTCCAGGGCGATGAAACGGATGAAATGAGCCATTCATCCATTTAATTTACATGAAGTGTGTATCACTTTGAAATTTCGGGAACTACAATTAATTGTTCTAAAAACTTAAATTATTAGACGGATGCGATGTTTAATTCAAATACTTTAATACAAATACTTTTATACTCATCTTCACTCGTAAACTTGAATTGATCTAAGATTGAAACATGAGAACATATAATATATGAAGTAAATAGGACCTGAAAATGTTTGAATTTAGAACCTCTGTTTAATAACATATGAAATTTGATGGAATTATATCCAACAATTCTAATAAGTTAAGTTATTAGAGAAACACATGGTTTAGCTTACATACATTAACAATCACCTTTGATCTGACATACAGGAAAGCAACCGTAGAGTGAGTCACACTCACGAAGGAAAACATATATTATTACTACATATTACAGATAATATGGAATGATCAATTCAAATCAGTGACTTGGAGGATGTAACGCATCCTCACATTTTGCTTTCGCCGAGTCATCGGTCCTCGATTCACCGGCAACATTCACAGGCGGACTATCGACGGTCTTCTTCTCCCTTCTGTTATCTTTCGCGTCATTGTCATCATAAATGTACGTCTCAACTCTCCACAAATAAATGTAAGCGAGAATAAGCCAGAATGTTAGTTGAGGGAGAGGACGACCGCAGATTTTAAAGATGAGAGGCTTCTCTAACAATTTAGCAAATGAGATAATGAGGAGGAAAACGAGTCCCAAATAAAATATGTTGTTAGCAAGCCACGGGAGTTTGCCAATGGTCAAGGTGACACCGGTTAAGAAAGCGGTGGACATCGCCGGGAGTGCAATTTGTAGTGGTAGCGTTGTTCGCTCAAATGCAGCGACCGCAACGCTGATATCAACTTCCTGCGCCCAGATGAGGCAGACGACCACAGTCATTGAGCAGAACATCGCGATAGTGTTGCAAATCACGAAAGCCTGGAACATTCTATTGTCCAGCATTGTAGCCATGCCCCGGTCATCTTTGGAGGCTGTGTCCGAGCCATTAAATCCTCCAGGAACTGCAAAACCAGCTGCGAAAGTCACTGTGGCCACAAGCGTTGCCACCACCATACGGGAATTGATGTGATCCTTGACGATTTCCCTGCTCGGCATGCTTTTGCGCGAGCAGACTACTGATAACTCTTCATCTCGAGCTTCCGCTCCTCTAAGTAGGAACTCTGGGTTTCTAAGTGGACCTTTTCCCGCGGGCGAGCAAACCAACGCCAGGTATGCCAATTGCTGAGATCGGAAGCATGTAAAAAGGAAAATAAGAACAAACTTATACCATATTGATAACGGGAATGAACTCTGGAAACTTTTGCTTCTAAAGATGCAGTTTCTGCTCTTTTTGAAGAATTAGCACAAAATTACCGAGTTCATTTTAGACGAGAAAAGAGGATGAATGGAGTTTATGTGGACAATCATTTCATAGGTCGACAAAATGATAATGTCATGAGATTGTGCTACATTTGGAGCGGTCAAATTTGCCACATTGACCCCTGGCTTTTTTATGAAAAACAGAATGCAACCTTGACAAATCCTGCCTCTTTATTCATGACCGTATTCAGAGGCTCAATTAAACGAAATATATAAATTGTTATCTCCGTATTATGAAAGACACGTTACTTGTTTCTAACTGCAGAGAAATTCATGATCACAAATTTTAATTACCTCCTATTAAGACTAAATTAGGGACTTGCTGAACATTTATCCAAGAGGAGTCTCGGCTATTCTAGAAATTTGATCAATACTTCTACTATCTAGTTGGCTGAGAGACATAATGATTTGAATACAAGATCTGCCTTAACTAATGCATTAGTCTACGAAATCTCCAGTAAGTTAATAAATAAAATAGTGACTGTTCATGTTACCTACATGCCGAATCTCATACCCCAATGTCAGGCGTCGTCTAGCAATGTCAACAGCAAACAAGCATCTCTTGTTGAAAACGCTGAGTTGAATTCCGTCAGTCCGCACAAGATGAATCAAAGCAGCGGGCTGTGAATGCATCGCAGCCAAGTGCAAAGCTGTATTTCCATCATCATCTTGTTTATTTAACAGCATCCTCCTTAGATCTGGATTGCTGAGTATATATCTCACTACGGAGACTCTCCCATATTTTGCGGCGATATGAAGAACGCTCTGCCTTTGCCCATTTGGCAAATTTGATACTTTCCTCGGCTTCTCGATATGGTCAACATAACCCATCTTGCTCGCAATATGAATGGGGAGATCTCCATTCATGTCCCTTGCTAGGGTCAAATATAGAGTTTCTGGTCGTAAGAATTTGAAAACCCAGGCCTCATTCAGGTGAGCTGCTAAATGGAATACATTGGCCCCGTTGGAGTCGGTCATTGCAAATAGCTTCATGTTTTTCTTGAGTATCAGGTCGAATAAATCTGGGATCAGGAGCTCCAAATTAGGATGGTTGGAGCTTGGTTGGTCTCTATATATTTAAACCCATTTTGGAGTAAGGACATCTTTGACGTGCCTTAATCACTACTAGTATTGATAGTCGACAATAACAGATTAGATTGCAATACCAAAACTAGTTAATGACATCGACAGGTACTTAAGATTTCACTATAAAAATCTTACTAAATGACATTGCAATTTATATGGCATTTCCACGACATGAAGTATCTATAGAGTCGGCAGACATAATGCAAGCTAGGGCAAGATCAAGAAAAGGAAAATGATCTAATCATATTATGTCCGTCGAATTCTAGCAAGTATCAAGCAGACTTATTTAATTGTCGAGAACATTGCAATAGCCTCCACAAATCCCCCTTAAAATTGTTCCACCCTCTCTTGATTGAACGTCATCTTCTTCGTAAAGGTATACGGCACTTATTCAGCTCAATTAAGAGATTAAGTATTTACCAAAACGTGTGAGTAAAATCTAAGTAAAATTTGTGACCAGAATCTATTTCTAAGATAGTAGAGCTTATAAATCACAAATTACAGAAAGGAATTCGGAGATGCTAGTAAAGAGGTTCAATAATGAGAGAGAGGTGCTTCAATTGTTTGAGAATATTCCAAGGGTGTTTGAGGATTGTGGGTGGCCATTGGACTTCAAAGACAGGCGAGAGTGATTTAGAGATAACCTCATCCTTGGGATTGTGCTGCTCAATCCCATTATAACTTGTGAATGGACCAAATATATTTTGTGAAATTTTAGTGATTCTGGGAAAATTATTTTTACTCAATAAATCACATTATATGTTCTATCTTGTATGTGCATTGCATGGAGTCATATATATCGTAGCTATAACGACCACAAATTTAAGCTGTGATGACACAACACAAAACAAAACGAGTCTCATTTCACCCCCAGAAAAATTACATCCATAATACTAAAAGTTCAGTGAACTTTGCAAATTAATCTAGATTGTTGTAACATCTACATAAATATATAATGATTTTTTCTTTAATAATTGTCTCTAAAAGTGATTTATAGGGCTCTAATTTGTAAGGGATTGATTATTTTCCTCACAAAGAGTGTTTTTCTTCCGCTTTCCATTTATTTTGCTTCAAATTAGGATTTATGTTTGCCTCTTATACCATGACTTTTGTTCAACAAAAGAGGCATTAGTTTTATTGAAATTAGTTCTAATGAGTTTCAAAAACTGCAAATGAGCAATTATGGAAAATTCTTACATTTCTATAATACTTCCTATAAAATATACTCTAATAATATTGTTAAGTACATATACAAATTTCATGAGTCATATAACAACGATAATTAGGAATTTTCTAACTGTCGTCGAGCCCCCTATATTTTATATTAATATATAACATGAATTAAGAATTTCGCATTTATTCTATTCAAAAGAAGAAATTTTTTATGAAATAGAATAATATTTCACCAATTATTTATAATAAAAACATAATTCAATTTTACACAAATACAAAAAAAGGTGCTCGCATGACGGATGCCGTCATTCTTGAAATTGACGAAGCAATTCAGGCCACAAATTTCAATATGGGTAACCAGTTACATTCCATATAAATTAGCGAAAGAGTAAAAATTGTCCAAAAAATTCTAAATCTATTGCACTTATACCAATTCAGTCATAAACCTTTTTTACTTCTTGCTAATGGAGTCCATCCGGCCAATTTTGATAGGAATTCGCTGATGTGGACACTAGCGGTGTCTTGTAGGACGGTCGGCACTAATGTAAACAATTTTTAAAAATATTTTTTGATTTTTTGATTTTTTTTTTTTTTCCTTTCTTCTTCCTTTTGTGCCAACCACTGACTATGGCCGAGCTAGCTAGCCTCGCATGCCTTAGGTAAGACGTGGCCGAACAAGGGGGCTCACCCTCGCCCAAGCAATCTCGCCCATAGTTTGGGTGAGGGTTGGTCTCGCCTAACCTAGGTGAGGTCGACCCTTGCCGGGGCTTGGCCTTGCCCGGCCAGGCATCACTTACGGCGGGCAAGGTCAACTCACCCAGCCATGGCCGGTAGCTGGCCATCACCGGTGGTTGGTAGCCAGCCACTATAAAAGGAAGAAGAAAGGGGGTAAGAAAGACAGAAAAAAGAAAAAAAAAACAGTATAAAAATTTTCAAAAAGGATTAAAATATTAATAAAAATTATCCACGTCAATGAATTCCAATCAAAATTAGCCGAATACACTCAATTGGCAAGAAGTGAAAATGTTTACCACTGAATTGACAAAAATGCAATAGGCTTAGGACTTTTTGGATAATTTTCCCAAGTGAAAGAATATTACTAGATTTAAAGAAATAACCTTACCTTATTTAATTGATATGAACCTTAAAAAAAGTGCCTATCATGATAACCTAATTAAAGTGCCTATCTACAAAAGCCCATGGCAACGCTCGATTCATTCCACAATGTCAACTACTTTTACATTCAATGAAGAATAAACTGAACTATTATTACGAGATTTCAATCGGTAGTACTTCATAAAAGGATTTTTATATATTGGACAGTAAGAATAAGAAATATTTAGTAAATCCAATTTCAATGGGATCTTTTGTATAGTTTCTAAAGTGCTTATTAGAACTATGAGCTGATAAACTATGAAACAGCCCTTCTACATACATGTTCACTACATGAAACGTGGTTAAATATGGTAGAATTAGGTTTAATTGTATTATCACAAATAAGTTAAGCCATTTATAAATGGATTATGAACGTTACGTGTGCAGGTCGACTTCTATAATCTATTCAACGAGTGCAACGTAAGTTTAGACACATACATTTATTGGGTATGCTAATTTATTATTTGCATCACACAATACATTGTTACGCATTTTCACTTTATGTCTATTTGAAATTGTTTTGCATGTTCAGTTCAAATAGAGAGCCTCAAACATGTTACGTCGTGCAATGCAATTAATAACATGTGCTTGGATTAATAAATTGGGACATGATAAACATAAAGTTACTGCATCTAGGGTTGGAATTATACTTGATAGGGAAAATTGTCCAAAAAGTCTTAAATCTATTGTATGATAATTCAGTCTTAAATCTTTCAATTGTGCCAATTTAATCATAACAATTTTAATAATTTGCCAATTTAGTTATAAATCTTTTAACGATTTGTCATTTTAGTCATTCTAGTCAATTTTGTTGGAAATCATTGGCATGGCGGTCTAGTAGTACTAACTGTCCTACATGGCATAGCCAATGCTAACGCAGATAATTTTTGCAATTTTTTTAGTTTTCTAATTTTTTTTTTTTTCCTTTTTCCTTTCCTTTCCTTTGTCTTTTTCTTTTTCTAATTTCTTTTTTTTTTCCTTTTTCCCTTCTCTAACCATCAATAGTTGATGCCTAGTGGAGGTCGAGCAAGGGCAACGGTTGCTCTACGCTAGGGTCGGAGGGCAGCTCTCGCCTGAGGCTGGTAGAGGGAAAAAAGGATTAAAAAAAAGGAAAAAATGCAAAAAAAAAAGAAGAAAATATATTGTAAAAAAGCCACATAAGCAATCAATAGCTTTGACTAGATCGCCATGTCAGCGATTTCCTATAGAAATTGATTAGAAGGACTAAGTTAGCAAATCTTTAAAAAGTTTAGGACTAAAATAGAGGTTATAATGACATTGACACATTTATAACTGAATTGACACATTTTTAGAACTTTTTGGATAATTCTCTCTATTTGATATGACTGTAACACCTGAATCCCATCTACCAATTTGATGATCAATGAACGTTAGCTGCGCTTTTCAAGTAGTAAACTTGGGATACATGGCGTTAGCAGCCAAAAAATTCCACATAATTGATTATCGCGCGTCTGATGAATTTTATCTCAATATTTTTAATGGTCAAGGTAATTTAGGCTAGACTACGGTATCGGCTTTTTCTGCAAAGATTATGATAACTGTATTCATTTAAAAAAAATCAAAAATTTCTTTCTATATTAAGATCCACTTTTGTTAATTTCTTAAAAACTTATTGACTATTTGTCACAGACAAATTTACGGTTTACGATGTTCCATCAATTTGCTGAGAGTGATGGAACCTTCACCTCCTCTTTTTCCTATGAAAAAATCACGCCTGCGCAGCCTACAGGTTTGCTACTAGTTTATAATTCATGCCCTAAACTTTCATTTGTTCATTTTGGTTCATGGCTCTCAGTTGCTTAAAAAATGGCGTCATTGTTAGATTCCATATTTTCATGGTCATCAATCTTAAATATTTGCACTTTATAGCTTTTCTAATCAAAGATCGACAACACATGAGTTTCTACTGAAATGGTTGTATTTGTAATATTAAAGCCGATCTATTATGATCTAATGTGAATAATTTGTTTATTATGCGGCTAAACCGATGGGTATCCAACTACTTTAACAAGCAGTATAGGGAATTTTAAGTAAAAACCGGTAAGGGGTTCTTGTAAGAGCAAAAAGTTATTGCACAGATTTGGGACAAGTCAGTCCAGAAATAGATAAATATATTTCCATATAAGCAGATTTAGGTACGTACCGCGTCGTGAAAGTATAATGGCACCATGAATGGGCGGCCAGCCTTCTATCCTTGATGGTTCCAACGAGAGTGAAAATAAAGCCTCGTGTATCGTGAAGTCGTTAATCGTGAGGGCTAGGTACAGGGGAGATTTCTCACTCGCGTTCTTCCAGTACACGGGTTCCAAATCTTCGCTAAACAAATAGCGCATCAAGTCGGCATGTTGATTCCACACGGCCTCATGCAAAGCAGTGTTTCCACGTTTGTTCTTCATCCTCAAGAGATTCTTGTCCTCGACGTTGTGGAGGCCTCTTGCCCGGCGAATCAACATCTGTGCAGCTCCAGTAGATCCCCCCAAAGCGACCGAGTGGAGTGGGGTATCTCCCCAATCATTTTGGGCGGTTATGAGGTGGTCACCAACATAATCAACCAGAAGCCTTGGGATGTCGTCCTTCTCGGTTGCTGCTGCCACGTGGAGCAGTGATTCGTTCCATTCTAATCGGGAATTTAAAACGGTAGACCAATCGGTGTCCCACAACAATGAATCATTTAAATTATCGATCATGGAAAGGAACTCGCCAACCTTGCCGCCTCTGATGACAAGCGCCAGTTTTTGAGCATATGCGTAAGCTATTTCTGGATCTTGCCCCCCGCCCGGAAGCCGCCAATGCATTATTCATTATCTCCCGTCGACCTCTCCAGATTTCTTCTTCAGAATCCATTTCGTCATCTGACACTTCCGTTAAAGGTCCTCTTTCATCCTTCTTTACCTCCTCCGCGATCGAGTTGTTCATTCCACCATCCACCACTTCTATAGACAGCTCTCCGTCCATTGAGCCCAAGCTGTGCAAGTAATCCAGTTGTTGAAAAGGAACAAGGGTCGTGAAAGAGACGTTATATCAATTAAGTATTGAATAATGCATCCATCTAATTATCTAAACTTCTACAATAGCTAATAGTGCTCCTACATAATTTCATATGGAATCAAAACTAGAAAATTTCAAGTTTTTGTAACAGACAAATACAGGCTACATCTTGATGGGATAATTTAAAAGCTGAAACACTCACTAACACAACACAAAAAAGAGAAGGAGACAGATATCCTTTTTGTTTATTTCACCTTTTTTTCACCTTATCAAAAACAATTACAGGACTCGACTTTTTTATGCTTCACACATAAATCTTAAACTAAATGACTCAAAAATATAGCTAATGTTCTGAGGTGATAAAATCCTAAGAACTTACAAAACATTGATTACACTTAGAAACATGAACAGTCATGAAATAGAAATACAATCAGACTTCTCAAAAACAACACTACAATAAAGAATCTAATTAACTCGAGTCATCGGTAACAATTCACCAAACAAATTCATCGGTATCAATTCTTGAATATCGGCATTGACAACCATTAATATCAGTAACTTCTTGATTGACATCAGCAACTCGTAGTTGATTGACGATAGGTTTAATTTCTAACACATCTCATATGCAACTCCCGGCCTCCTAACACCCACTTTTATCTCCTAAAATGTACAAATTGAAGCCCCGTAGATAAACTTAATAACTAAATCTGGTCTCTAAAAGAACACTGCATTGGCTTATCAATCGTCGCACGTTTTGCCTTCACGGGCTGCGTTGGTTTTCACCACCCAATCTGGCCTCGACGACTCTGTAATCTTGCCAACTAGTAGATCAGCTGCTGTCCTTGAATCGGTCTCTAGGATGATTCTTCAGATTTGGATAACTCGCCAATCAAATTTGTGATGGAAGAAAACCACGATCCTTTTTTGCAGTGGCGGTGCTAAAAGATTTTCTCCGTGGTCGCGACAAGAGAAGGAAAATTATTTTTTAACACCAAGAAATTTCATTCACGGTCCTAAAGTTTGATATTTGCTGCAGTTATGCTATTGATCTCTTGAAATTAGATTTTACACTGCCAATCTAATGTTATGTGGTCGGTCCACTACTACTATTTGTGTCAATTATTGACTGAAACATTTTACGTGTAATCGATTTAATTTACAACATCCTTAAAGTCACATGATTGACAAGCAAAAAATGTCATGTAAGAATATTGTTGGAGCTTAGATCATGTGCAATAATAGTAACTTAGATTCAAATAAATGTAAGAAAACTAAATCTGAACATGATAAAACTGAATCACAACATAATTATGTAATCAACATCGATAATCCAAAAGCCATCCAAAAATGTTGTCAAATTTTGCAATGAAAATGCTTGTTAGCAACCGTAGTCAATGATGTAAAAGTTCACAGATAGAATTCTAAATTTATTTTATCTCTATTTGAACATGTAACGCTCTAGCTGGATGAACTCTTTTTAGCCATAACTTTCATTGATGGATCACGCAAATATTAACATCACTCCTATTTGATTTTGATTAAATTTGCATATTGATAATGTCCATAATCTTTGACCTGTTAATTGAAACTATGATTGGAGGAAAATATTACCAGTAGACAAAACTGACCCATTGAAACTTAAAATATAAAACAAGTGCACCATGTAGTTGTTGGGAAAATATGGCTTCAAATAGGGTAGAATAATGAAGACGGATCTTTAGAGTACTCGAGTCGGACTTTGAGGCGTGATATCACTTTCTTTAAGGATTTATTTGCCCCACAAAGTTGCTAATGGTCACCGGCAAATATCATCTAGGATACAACAAAGTCTCAAAATGATAATACTAGATAGCAATTCTAGTATTTTTCCAGGATCTCTCTAGGAAACAATTGAAAGGAAGGCTGTAGTTTTTTTAGAAAGAAGACTCGAAAAATTGAAGAATGATCACACATTTTTCCTTCAATCTGACATGTATATATAAAACAGTCTTAAAAGAAGACATAGGCAACTCTTCATGAAAAGTTGCGAAAATGAACAAACATATCCTTTCGAAAATTGTCCAAAATGAACAAAGGCATCCATTCGTAAGAAGTTAAAACTAAACAAATGCAACCCTTCGGAAAAGGTTGCAAACTGAACGGATATCTTTTTCCAAGGTTGTCTTGAAAAGACACAAACAAAATTCGGAATAAAAATTAATAATTATTATTTAATAAATAAAATTTCGAAGTTATTATTTATTAATTAATTAATTTCCGAAAAGTCTCAATAAACAAAATCAACCTTTGAATTGATTTGAGTTAATAAGACAATCGTACGAAATAAAAATTAAAAATAACAAAGGGATTAGTGCTAATTAATTCGCTAAGTGCTAAGTGCACCAAAATCGCGCACCCGCACGCGGGTACGGTGAGGTCTAGCCCACACCCAATAATTCCTTTAATTACACAAAGGAAACTTCATGCTTATGAATTAGCCCATTTCCTCCCATCATTTCTATGTGGGACAAACAGAAATGCACTCAGTTTGTTTTACAAACAAACTTCCAACAGTAGTAGCCCACAAAATGCGCCTAATACGAATACATATTTCCAATAGCATACAGGGCTTTGACAAGGAGGTCTATATGTCAAACCCATGGTATTTCAATATATAATCAGGCATCAACCCTAAGTCTCTTTTACATTTCTACTCAATTGTTGTCGCAGTTTCAGTAATTCAAACTCCAATTAGTTAGATTTCTGTGTTCGAGTATTTAACGGAATCAAATTCTCCAGAATAATATAGTCAAATGTGTACTAAACCTCATGACATATCGATCAGCAAAAAGGGAAAAGATAAAATTTCTTAGTTAAGTCAATGGCCCTTATTGAGATATAAGGACGTGTCATCCTTAATGTAAGGATTTGAAAATAAGTGTAATTGCAACATGGTCAAGCAATCGGTAAGTCTTTCTTTACTAATTGTGTTTCATTTGAATACGAGCACAATTTTTAGAGTCACACTGTCTTCAAAATTGGCCAAGTATTCAACTGCCTAAATTTTGGATTTCTAATCAAAGATTTAACCCTAAACAATGAGTTGTGCTAATTAACGGGGGTCGCTTCCATTTCGAGGAGCTCTGAACTAGGTCAAACTTCAAGAAGAGAGACTCTTTCATATGATTCTTATTTATTTATTTATTTATTTATTTATTTATTTATTTATGGCAGCCACAGCACAACATGAATCAATGAAAAGGATTTGTTAGCATCGATTTGCGCTCATATTTTGAATAAACCTCTTGATAACATTACGTTTCTAGCTTGATGGATGAAATCGGTGTTTGTGATCCTTTTGGTTATTGTTCACTTTCCTTTATATTGATTTTTCCAGAATATGCTTTATAGAACACTCTTGCATATAAATAAATGGATGCTTTTGCTTATATGGTTTCATCCCTGGGCATATGATGTTATTGCTTTTTTAAGAAACAAGAAGGGGGAGAAGCACATACTCAGGGGGAGTATCACACTATGTGTACATATTAAGGGGAGTTTATTATGTTTTGCAAACATATTTGTATGGTCTATTAAAATGTCGCATGTAGAAGCATGCATGAATCATCTTTGGTTTTACAGTTAAATAGTTCTGCAGAATATGCATGCTTATGTTTATAACTCACTCTTATTGAATAAATGGTATAGGTTTGTCATTGTCGAAAAAGGAGAAACTGCTTGGAAAATATACTAAAAGGATTATAATAATATCAAAATTTAACCCAAGGATTTAAAGAATTCATTTAAGTGTGCAAATGTTCATGTTTAAACCATACAGAAGCTTGGTTCGGATTTTACAGGTACATAAGTAAGATTTTACTATGTCAGGAAAGCTGCTTGAGGAAAGGTGTAGAACCAAACTAGGTTATGCAAAGCAGTCAGATTTTTTTAGCGGGCGCTCTCCATGGATAGATTTAATGACTATTGGAGTCCCTAAATCAAAGCCCCAAGTCATAGCAATAAAATGTGACATCCCAAGATTAGTTATGCCAAAAAAAAGGGGCTAAGTCGCTTAGAAGGTTGGTGAAACAATATGATTAAAACCTGCATTAATAGAAGATCAGATTGATGGCCTATATTGTAACAAGGTTTTATACATGTGTTTTTAAGGAATTTTGCTGAGATTTTTCTTTTTTAATGGAAGATTAGATATGTCACGCCCCGATCCTCGGAGACGCGCCCATCCTTCTAGTTGGTCGATTTTAAAATGCGATATCCCGCACCGGGGTGTATCGCCGACCCTTTCGTTTATATTTGCACATGCGGAAGTAGTTATAAATCCCCAGACAATAAAAACAATGGGATAGAAAAGCATGCCATATTTTTCATATTGAAATTCACAACCACACTTTTATACAGCGCATAACTTAAAGTATTTCACAAAACTATTCACAACCTTCTAGTTTCACACTTATCTACACTAAGACTAGGTTCACAAAAGAGATGGGATCTCAATCCTCATCCGGGTCATACTCGGGATCATCCTGATCCTCCTCAGACTCGCCGTCACTGAGCTCATCTTCATCAAGCTCTTCATCTTCTTCTAGCTCATCTACAGGGTTGTCCAACAGGTAATCCTCTTCTGGTTCTTCTTCTTCGGGTTCTCCCTCGGCTTCAGCTACCGGCTCCTCTTCAGGGTCTTCCCACTCCTGATCCTCCTCTGGTCCTTCCACCTCCCGCTCTTCGATCTCACCCTCCTCGTTATTCTAGTTGTCATCATCGACCGAGTATACGGGAGTGTGGGCTTCAGCTCCAATTGTTGGATCCTGAACATTCACAACTGACCCGTCCGCGCGTGGTCCGGTGGCCTTCCCCAAAGGCCTCTTCCATGATGTATACTTGGTACTTCATTTTCGGAATGGGTCCTACTCTTGGCCCATTAAAAGTTTCGCGGTACCACGATCGATAACGATGGGGTCTCGGGTCGCTCTCCCACATCGACCCATACAATTGACTTAACCAAAATGTACTCTAAACCTTCGGGATGAGGGTGGATGTGGAAGTGGATCTCTAGCTCGCCATCTCTTGAGGAATACCAAAATGCATAGTAGGAGGAGGAGGTGGAGGTATCGCCATCTGGGGCCGAAATATTATCCCACAACCGAGATGAGGTATGTCCTCAAAGCAGTTCTACCCCTAAGACCCGATTAGTAAACTAATACGCTATCTCGGGGCTCGCCTATGCACGCACGGGTCAGAGGACTTACCTTGGCCTCAGATTCCACCTGCATATTAGCACAGTTCAATAGACACCCCAGTAATTACACCACCGATCGATGTCTCGATCAATTGACCTAGTCAATTTCATTTCCACCAGATCACTCCCGGTCATTTCTACTATTTCAACTCAACTCCCAAGCATGGATCACGGTTCTTATGACACAATTTATTTATAGGTGGTAATCACGGCCCCACCAATCAACTTTCTTCGAGATTTAGTGGGCTTTTACTTGGTCCCCACCCGACCCTTTCAAGATTCATGGCTTTCTGGTCCCACCCGACCCTTTCAAGATTCGGTGGGCTTTACGGTCCCACCCGACCCTTTCAAGATCGGTGGGCACTTTACTTGGTCCCACTCCGACCCTTTCAAGATTCCATTAGGAACTAATCTTAAATTCACTCATAAATTACTTTAGCACAAATTAAAGCTCAAATAAATAAACGGATTGCGCCACGAAAATCAACACGAATTCCGGTCCCCTACCATCCCGTTGAATTTCCGGAAAAATAAATAATAATGAATTAATTTCGAAAATTAATTAATTAATTCAATATAATTTCTAAAAATACTAACCTAGGCCAAAATCATTAAATTAAATACCAATACGGACCGGAAAGTTCCCTGGACCCTTCTAGATAAAATGCATAATTTTTCTGGCCTCACTTAATCTAAACTAACCACCTAACATGCATAATTGAATAATTAAATTTCTAATTTAATCTAACTAACCACCTAATTCATAATTAAATAAATCTAAACAACCCCAAAGATAATTAAGAACTAAGAAGACGTTAGTGAAAAACTCACTTGGTAAAATGGAGATCGAATCGCCGACGACGACGCGCGACGCCGGCCGAAATCATCAGCTTTCGACAACACCGGCGGCTGGACGCCAGATTTGCCCAACAAATCTTAATCTTCAACTGAGATTTGTTCTTGCACTGAACTGGGCTCGCTCTTGAGCTTGGGCTTGGCTGCGGTTGGACTTTCTTCGCGGGCCGGACTTGGGCCGAAGATAGGCTTCAAATTGATTTGCTGGAATTGGGCCAAGACTGCTGGCTTTGCTGAGCTTCGGAGCTGAATTCGCTGGGCCTAACTTGCGGCCCAAATGAGCTGAACGTGCGACTGCCCAATTGAGGAATCACGGAGCTGCTGGGCTGATGTGCACGAAAGGCACGAGCTGGGGAAGACGCGTGCAGCTACGGCTTCGCTGGCTGAGGACACACGAAGCCGCGAGAATGAAGTTGTTCGTAGATGCGGGGCCAGGTGGCGTCGCTGCAGCTTCGTGGCTTCGGTTATTGAAGGCTGACCGAAGAAGCTGAAGGCAGGTGGCAACGGCAAAGCAGGAGCTGGGGTTCACTGGTGATGGACGCGTGGATGGCTGCGGCTTCGAACGGCACTGCTCGATCAACAAAATGGCTTCAGTGCTTGCTGAGGTTGACCCAAGATGACGCGTGGAGCTGATGAGTGGGTCGGTGGGTGCGTTGGCGTGGACGGTTGACAGCAGCTTCTGCCGTGAGTTGTCTCGACCGAGTGGAGCTGGACGAAGCGCAGCAACTTCAGTCAACACTTGAGGACTTCGCTTGAAGGAATCCACTGCAGTTGACCATGAAGGAAAAAGATGGTGAAGCAGGGTGAGCTGGCTGTGCGAGAGGGGGCAAGCGGCGAAGGAAGAGAGAGGGATTGTGGGGTTGAGTCTTCGGTGGAATTGTAGAGAAGTTGGACGCTCAATGGACTTGAAGTTCCGCTGGTTCTGCTCCCTTTTTGCTGGCCACGCACGGTTCTGAGGATAAGAGAGAATGGAGGGCTCCACCAAGGCTTGATATTTTGCAAAATATCCTCCAAAATTCACTCTTGCCATGTAATAATATTTGGCGCCTTCAATAAGCCATCAAAATGACCCCATAACCTCTCAGTAAATTCAATATTCTTTAGGGTGAGGGGATGTTACGAATTCCCAGTGCTGCTTTCAACCGTTCTTCCATTCTATCTTGATTCATATTCAATTGGCCACCAATATTTCAATTGGTATATCAATTATCAAATTGATAATTTTCCTCGCCCAATCACCCATCTTGCATCTCATTTTGCGTCCAAATTTAATCCCCGCTTCACTTGCACAAAAACGACCAAGCGACAACTTTTTCCCAAAAGTGTCGGGTGTCGAAAAATCTTCGGGACGAGTTGATACTCCTAAAATTTATTGTGGCATGACGTGAAGCTTCATTTACGAAATCGGACTTGATTCTCGTTAATTTCACTTGGCGCGTTTTTAGCGTGGCCTGCGCTACGGGTAACTTTCAAATATTTTTAAGTGCAAAAGACCCGTGGTTGATTTTCTTCGAGCCACTATGAACCCACTCGACTCATTGGCGCCTCTCGATTGTCGTGAAAATCCCGCGGATCCAAATACGGACACGGGGTATAAAAACAACAAGAAAATCGATCTAGTCTTGGTCGACGAGAATTTTCTAATTTAGTGGTGTCACCCACGATTAGCCACACATCTCTCGTCGATCCGATCCCATCTCGATTTCAAATCGATTTTTAACCGCGCCATAATGGGCAAAGATGGACACGGTCGGTAGTTCGATTCCTGTCGAGTTCTCAAGTCATTCCTTAAAATTTCTTAATAATTTCCCCGATAGTCTAGTTATCTCAAGAATGATCAATTTTGAGAAAAGCCCTATAGACGCGTTAATGAAATGCCCGATTCATTCAGTAGAAGACAGGGTTGAAAAATCTGGATGTCACAAGATAGATATAAAAACTACAAAAGAATTTAAGTATTATTGGGAGACTTTTGACTTTGTGTCTTTCGTAAACTTGTAATACCCATTTTAGTGTTGTTTCTAAGTATTAGCAAGAGGGACAAACCCTTTCGTAAACATATGAAAGGGGTGGTTGTCCATACTTAGAGTGAACCATATTTGTCTAGGCAAGAGATAAAATGTACTATGGACTCTTTGTAAACAGTCGGAGGTGTGGTTTATAATTTAGAAAATGACCTTTGTGTGTGAACAAGGTGTGAGAATGGATATTGGAGGGTCCAATAGTTACTCAGTGTACAGCGGGATTGCTCTAGAAGGAAGTCAAGTTCTCTGTGGCAGCAAGTTCTACACTTGTAACAAGATAGGAGTAATTATCTAATCAATCCTAAACTTATTGTATGGATACTAATTCGGTCATTAACTAAACTTTCGTGTAAAATTTCAATCTAGTTTTTTCGCCAATTTTAGCTGAAATCATGGGCATAGTGGTGTGCTACATAGAACGGCCAACGATGATGTCACGTCAGAAATTTCCGACGAAAAAAGACTGAAAGGAATATATTGGAATTTCATACAAATGTTTAAAACTAAATTGGCAAAATTGAAAAGTTTAAGACCGATTGAGTAATTTTCCAAACAAGATGGTATTTGTACTCTTGGCATAGCTAGTAGAGTTCAGTCTACTTGGGCTATTAGAGCTAGAAAGAGGAGTATGTATACCGGAATCGAACTTTCATAATTCTCATTTTGCAATTTTTCTTTCTCTAAACTTTTTAGTTTGTCCTGTTTAAATTGCTAGTATACTTGGCAGTAGAAGCACAATTTTTATAGGGGTAGGTTTTACAAAATTGATTTTTAATATCTTGAAAAATCAATTCACCCCCCTGTTACGGGGGTAACAAATTTCCTTAGAATTGGACTAACGGAGATCAATTGCAGTAACCAAATGCAGATCAAAGTTAGCTAATCCAAAAAATTAAACATTCTTATATCAAGCTAAATGCAATTGCAAAAAGCCATGTGATGTTTGAATGTGCATGCATAGTTCAGAAAGCAACAAAACTACGATGTTCGAGTATCCTTAAAAGAGTCCGATCCCATAAGACAGTAAAACCGTCGCCAAAACCCCAGATCTAAAAGAACATGGAAGCACATGAAGCATATCATAGGAGAGAAGCCATGAGTCAAGAGATCAAAGCAACAAAACCTGAAGAGTAAAGAAAGGTTGGACTTGAGAAGAAAAATACGGTGTTGGGAGCGGAGGACGATGCTAACGCTGATGCTCTGGAATGGAAAGTCCGATAGATGAAGGACTTGGAGTGAGTATACCTATTTCACCGACACTGATTGGAGTGAGGTCAACAAAGATGGGTTGCTCCTTATCATCAAGCCGAAGGACAAAGCTACTTTAGGGGCATAATTGCTGGTGAAACTCAATTATAGTTTTTGGCCTTTTGTACAGTGGGCGAAGAAAGAGCAGCTGCAGCAGACTTTAGGTGCATAATTGCTGGTGAAACTCAATTACATTTTTTGGCCTTTTGTACAGCTGGCGAAGAAAGAGCAGCCGCAGCAGAGAGAGAGAAGGAGAGAGGGAGAACAGGGTTAACAAAAATGTCGTTTGGATGCGCCTTTTTAGCGAAAATTTATCACTGAAAAGTATTTTCAAAACAATTTAATTCCAGAGAAAGTAAATAATTTTCTGGTGTTCGCTCGTGCCAAAACATGTTGGAGAAAAATTAATTTTATGGTGTTTGATAGCAAGTGAATCCACTAATATGCGTTAATAAAGTCTAATTTAGGCTAATTTAATCTATAAGAATTAGCAACAAATTAGGAAAAATGATTTCTTACTGTAAACAGAAGTTTTTTTTTCCAAATATAAATTTATTATTTTCAATCCACAGAAAACACTTCTGGTAGATTGAATAATTTTCTATCATCTAAATATTGAAATATGGAAAACTTTTCTGTAAACAGTTTTCTGTCAACTAAATGGGCATTTGGTCTTTAAAAACTTGTGATTGTTTGTTTCTTGAAAAACAAAAGGCGAAAAAGTTTGCTTGACAGCTAATTGTACGATGTCGGAAAGATTTTGTCACGTAATAAGTCAATACCCTCCATCACAAACATTAATCTTCCCAAATTGTTAACTTAGATGCTGTCTTTTTCGTCGACCCTTGTCATATATCAATCAACTAAGCAACGTCAACAAATAATATCGGATCAAAGAGGTGAATTAACGAAAATATGATAGTATAATTACACTTTATTTGCACATAATGTATGTAGCCAATACAAAGACGTTATCATATAAGATCAACCTCATGGGGCACCGATTCCATAGTATTTGCTTCCGATTCATGTGATAAGTGTTGATTTCTCTTTCTGGGGATCAAATCGAATGTTAATGACTTCATGTCAGCGAGGAAGATGGGATTAATGGGTGACGGAAAGTGGAGGTTGAAGAACAGCGGAGAGAGAGACTTGAGAGGCCGAGACACAGACCAGGGTCCGCGTGCACGTGAGAGCAGACCTAGCATTTGCGTGAGTGGCCAAAACCTTTTGTAGTTTCTATTATTAGCCACAAAATTGCTTATCCTAAAGTCTGAGCTTTCTCTATCTCCCAATTAGCTCTCGACCAAGCTTTTTCCACCACTTCAATCCAAAAATCATCGTGATCAATTCCGCTTTTGGCCTGGGTGTTTTATTTGACGACAATTTTGCAATTGTCTTGTTAACATATGCTCTAAAAGAATTTCAGTTGGGAACAATTCATTCATCAAATGCAACTCTAGCAAAGTGGTTAACTTTATAGAGATCCTTGTTTTTACCCGTTCCGACCTGTAATACTCCTGATGACCCTTCCAAAACCTGACTTATTGAACGTTTGCTAAGTAAACTTTAGGGTGTCAAGTATCAAGGGCTATCAGACATTTGGCCTTTAAAGGGATTTTTATCAAGGAAGAGTGAACGACCAAAAATGTGTATGTCTGAGTTGACATTGTATGTTGGTTTGATCTATTAGACCAAAACCAGTGTACACACGTAAAAAATCTTAATAACATTAAATCTTAATTCATCGATTGCACAATAATTTATATTTATCAAAAGAGCAAATGAGATTGTACGGTCTTGTACATCATAACATATTAGACAAATTCCCCGTTGCTTATGAGGCACGTGGGTGGTGTATCTCTCTCTTGGACTGATTAAATTAAGTAAATCATGTGTTAGAGGAAGAATCTTTCATCCAAGGAAAACCATCAAAACAATGTTTGAACAATTTGGTAGATCTGTACCCTACAAAATGATTTTCATTGTTCTAAACATGCACTCTCATCTAATGATCATCCCGATGTATTGTGTAGTTTTTTATAGACTCTACCAGGCCAAAAAAATTTCTGCTCCTCCCAATTTTATACAATCATCATCATCATCATCAAGAGGGTAGATCATCTCTTTGAATTATGATCTATATATAATCTCTCTCTCATTGATAATTTAAATACCTACCCATGTAGAAACGTAGGAAGATCCTAGCTAGGATAAATTTATATAGTTACTCCTTTATGCTTTCATAGTCGGCAATCCACAAGTGATTTGATATTCGAATGTTAGCGTGCTTTCAGTTTATGTGGGATCTAAAAACAAATCACACATTGTCATGCCCCGAACCTCGAGCACGCGCACAACCCTTAGCGGTCGATAGAATTTTGCGACGTTCTCAGAACTCGTCGTCGACCCTTTTTATTTTATTGCACATGCGGAAACGAATTAACTAATCCCCTAACAACGACATACATGGGATAGAAAAGTAGGAGAACCAATTTCAAATCAAATACACTTTTATAAACACTTCAAGCTTATACAGAAGGTCCATGTTAAAAAGAACTACTGAGCCATCTATGCTCCTAACCCTTCTGCTTCAAGCTCCTGGCTCTTCACACTAGGGACCTGAAAATGGTTATTCAATAACCAGTGAGATATAAATCTCAGCGAGTTCCACCCCTAAGCCCCGGTTAGTACACCAACTCAACCCAGGGTATCTATCCAGAACTACCCCATCACAAGCAACAACCAACAGTCGATTCGCATACAACCTTACCTAGTATGTCATACCTTGCACATTATAATTCAGCACGATACACGCAATGCACATGGCCATTAGATGATACATTTCATCAATCACATACGAGGCGCATCGCAAGCGATCTCACCTGGCCATTGCCACACCCTGCACGTTATCGATTCATGCGTGCGTGCCATAAACAATGTGCTTAACTCCTGCATGATTGAAATCACAGATGCCATGATTCTCATGCGTTCTTGCACATTATCACGGTTCATAAACACAATGCATATACTCAATGCATACAACAATTGAAACGCCTTACTCATTGTCACTACCTCTTTTTTTCTTTCGGCGCCCGATCGAGGCGGGCGCCTTGCGGAGGCTAATGGTTTGGCTAAGTCTATTAGGCTTAGCCCGGACTCTCCCAAGTCCACCAATTCACGACTTAATGGTTCAAGTTTTTAACCTGTAAGTTAATTTAAAATGGAGCCGCCACTAATCGGTTTGGGGTGGGTCGATTAGAAACCCAAGCGAAATATCGGGAGAAATATTCGCTCCTGCGCAACCAGAGAAATTAGGATCGGGAACTTGATTACACTAGTTAATCACTAATGCCCTTTCGGTACCTAATCTTGTTTAAACCCTAAGGCTTTTTGGATTTTTGAGGGGTTTTCCATGCATTTGTGGAGGAAAAGCATTTTTTGGATCATTTTCTCATTTTTTGGAACGTAAAAAGGATTTTTTTTTTTAATTTTTTGGTCTTTTCTGGAAATTATAAGTCTTTTTTACTTTTTTTGCTTTTTTTTTGGGAAAAAATGAGATTTTTTTGATTTTTTTTTAAAATAAAATATTATTTATTTTTATTTATTTATTAAAATATTATTTTGTATTAAAACAATATAAAAACGACCCGGGTCGGATTCCTGGGTTAGGGCCGACCGGTCATCGAATGCGACCGGACGGGCCCGCGTTGCGGGCCCGACTTGGATTTTTTGATTGTTTTTCTTTTTTAATGTAAAAGCCCAAATCCATTTTGGCCCATTTTTATAAAAACCTCAGCCCGAAGACTACCCGGCCCGCGCGCACGGGCCCGGCCCGGGAAACCCTACCGGACGCCAACCCGAATTCCGGTGAAACCCTACCCGACCCGGCTCCGGCTCACGACCCGTCTTCTAGGGAACCCTAGAACTCGACGATTTGCGCGCCGAGAGGGGGAAGTTGGGGCGTGGCTTGTGTCGACGATGACAGCGATGACGGGCCTGACGGCGTCGACGACTAGGGCGACAACGGGTGGCGGCTGCTGGATTCTCGAGGGGGAAGCGACGAGAAGCTACGACGACGGGCGGGGGCGGCGATCGGGGTTTCGGGCGGAAATGGCGATGGCCAAGCAAAGCGATACCGCCCGTGAAGAGGGTATGGCGCGGCGGCGTTGCTTTGGTAGGCGAGACGACGTCGTTGGTGGTGGAGGCGGCTGCCCGGAGCGACGACACGACGGGCAGCAACGATCGCGACGGCGGGTCTCGGCTTCTCGGATCTGGTCCTCCTCTCTCCGACTCCTCTCGCTCGGGCTCCGATCTCTTCCCTCTCCCTCGATCTAGGCTTGCGAGCGCTCGAGCCTCCCCGAAGTCTCTCGGGGAAGCTCGCGACGCCGCTCGCTTTACGATCGCTCTCTCTCTCTCGCCTCCACCCGCTCGGATCTCTCCCCCTCGGGCTCGCTTGCTGCCGGCCTCCCCCGAAGTCTCTCGAAGGGATTGAGCTCGCAACCCGACTCTCGCCTTGCTTGCTCTTTGAGCTCCCCGAAGTCTCTCGAACCCCTCTAAGCTTGCTTTGGCTTCCTCTCTCTCCTCTCGTGTGTCTTTTCCGACGAAGGTGGAGGGCCTATTTATAGGCGAGGGGGCGACCGCCGACGGAGCTTCGACCGCCGGTCCCCGCGCGCTAAACGGCCTCTGCCGATCGAGCCGCGTCCCCATCCGCCACTTGTCCGCCGGCCGCCCCCACGCGCGTCGCCGTCCGTCCGTTCATCCGGCGCACACCTCTACGCGTGTCTTTGCAGAGCGGACGGGGAAGAAGATGACCGAAGAGGGCCGGGCTGGAGGAGGAGGAAAATGGGCCGTAGGGGCCACGCGGAGAGGGAAGAGAGGGAGAGAAAAATGGGCTGCTTTTTTTGTTTTATTTGTTTTTATTTTTTTTTTGTTGTTTTCTCTTGTTTTTATCTATTTATCCGAAAAGAGGAAAAAGACATAAATATAGAAACTAAGACCTAATTTAAAAACCTTAATCGAAATTTAGGCGTCAACAAACCGCCCTCTTTTGAAGGTGAGCTCGCGAGTTGCATTCAAAGATAAATTGATGCCTAAATTTTATCCATGCATATGCAGCAGATTATATTTTATTTGGGACTTATTGTCCAATGCAGAAAATGAGCAATATAACATTATATGTAGTAAGACAGATAAGAAGATACCTGTAATTGCTTACCGGGCACGAGCGAGATAAGGGTGCGAATCTCGAGCTTGGCAAGTATCAGGGCATGCTCTTACCTGGTAATGTGAGGAGGTTGCTCCTTTAGGACCCGAACCTTTCTTCGGTCGCCTTGATGGGAAATTGCTTTTGCAGGACCCGAACCATTCTTCGATTGCCTGTTAGAGCAATAAGCTGTTTACCCGACCTTTCTCGGGGGATGTGCCGACCTTTCTCGAGACATCTATTTGTGGGGTGTCTGATTATCGTCAAGGACACCGGATGGTACCCGACCTTTCTCGAGGGATGCGCCGACCTTTCTCATGGCATCTGTTTGTGGGGTGCTTGATCTCTATCAAGGACACCAGTTGGTACCCGACCTTTCTCGGGAGATGCGCCGACCTTTCTCAGAGCATCGGTTTGTGGGGTGCCTGACCTCTGTCAAGGACACCAGTTGGTACCCGACCTTTCTCGGGAGATGCGCCGACCTTTCTCAGGGCATCGATTTGTGGGATGTCTGACCTCTGTCAAGGACACCGGTTGGTACCAGACCTTTCTCGGGAGATGCACCGACCTTTCTCGGGGCATCGGTTGTGGGGTGCGACCTCATCAAGGACACCGGTTGGTACCCGACCTTTCTCGGGGATGCGCCGACCTTTCTCGGGGCATCCGTTTGTGGGGTGCCCGATCTCTCAATGACACCGGTTGGTACCGGACCTTTCTCGGGAGATGCACCGACCTTTCTCGAGCATCGGTTTGTGGGGTGCCCGACCTCTCAAGGACACCGGTTGGTACCCGACCTTTCTCGGGGATGCGCCGACCTTTCTCGGGGCATCCGTTTGTGGGGTGCCCGATCTCTATCAATGACACCGGTTGGTACCAGACCTTTCTCAAGAGATGCACCGACCTTTCTCAGGGCATCGATTTATGGGATGCCTGACCTCTGTCAAGGACATCGGTTGGTACCCGACCTTTCTCGGGAGATGCGCTGACCTTTCTCAAGGCATTGGTTCTGGAAGATACCTGGACATTCACAAGCATTAAAAGAATACTTGGATATTCACAAGTACTAACTTGAAGGATATTTGGGCCTTTGTAGGCGTCAAAAGGGATACTTGGATGATCACAAGTACGAATTCTGGAAGTTGCCTGGATGTTCTCAAGCATTGAAAGAGTACCCAGTAGATGGAATATCGAGGACGTACCTGAGATATTCGTGAAGGTCTCTTACCTCCTGGTAATTTGGGGATATCGAGGATGCACCTCGGCTATTCATGAAGGTCTCTCACCTCCTGGTAAACATAATTTTGAATGTAGCACAAGGCTTACCTGGATGGCCGCAGGCGCTTGGAAGGGTTGGAAAACCTGGACGGTGGTAGGTATTTGAAAACAATGGGATACTTAAACATCACAAGTATCCATACTATGGGGACAACCCGAATAGGTCGAGTGTCAAGAAAAGGGAGTATCCGAACGGTGGCCGGTACTCAAAGACAATTGGATTCTTGGACAGTCACAAGCATCCAAACTTTAAAGACAACTCGAACAGGTCGAGTGTCAACAGAGGGAGCACCCGAATAGCTGCAGGCACTCAAAAACAGGGGGATACCTAGCAATATCTCTGCTCTTTGAAAGTATGTCTGCTATTTACACAACATGCACACATGATTGTATATGCTGTAAATTCATGAGTTTAAATGTGATTCAGCATGACAATTTTGTCAGTTTTGTATCATCCGAATTCCACTGGGGAAGATTTTGAAAGACAACCTTCATTTAGAATGTAGATGTCTTGAGCATGCCAAATGAAGGACTTTCGATGCGAAGGGCTTTCCGCTCACTCTCATGGAAAAGGCTATCCTGACCATTGATGCAGGATTTATAAGGACCACACTTCTCACTGTCATCATGTCAACAGGGGTCTAAGTATTCTCGCAAGTGGTACGACTTTACCAATGTGAGAGGTCTTTGTTGAAATTGTGATGAAGACTTGGTCAACGGCTCATCAAATGGGACCGTCGAGGTCAAGGCTTATGAATGGAACGCTGCACGATCATCTCCAGGTTTACAAGTCAGGAACCCTGCGAAAAAAGATAGAATAGTCTTGCTCGTACTTCTTCGAGTGATGCTTATGTACATATGAAATCCTACGTTAATTGAAGTGCCCTAGTCTGAAAAGACTTTTACAATGGGAATGTAACGTAGACTTGACTTATGCGTAGAAGGGTGAGAGTTGGTGATTGCCTTGGCATGGCCACCGCCTTTCTTCTCTCTGTCAGATGGAGGCTCCATTAATCGAACCATAACAGCAACTTCTCTTGGGAATACAAATGACTGTATTTTTTGTTTGGGGCATCGGCCTTGCTTTTACCAGGCACACTGCTTTTTTCATGCCCCTAGCTTTTATACCAATTTTTCATTCATGGGCATTGACCTTGCTTTTACCAGGTACACTGCTTTTTATGCCCCTAGTTTTTTGTTCTTTGTTGCTTGAGGAACTAATTTAGGCAAGTTCAAGCAAACGCCGTTGTTAGACTGTTGAGTCTTCATCTTTTCTTTGGCGCTCCCGATTATACTTGCTCGAATGGCGGTAACTTCTATTTTGCCTCCATGCGAGGATGAAATTACAGACTCAATTGGGTTGTATAATGAATACAAGTGCGTAAAGAAAGAATTGCTCTTCGTCATTCTAGGGCACTTAAATTAATGCGAGTGTTCATATGCAATAAAGACACCCGAAGATTGATGCAAGTGCGAGCAGGAAAATTTCTATCCCTTTTCTCACCTCGGGATGCTGATTTGCCTCCGACTTGCCCCGTGTTGGGGTGGTTCTTTGACGGGGTAGGATAGAAATTTCACCAGTGTATGGGGCTCAAAGGAGTGAGCGATGGAATGCCTCTCACTATTTTGGTTATCGTACCATTCGCGAGAGAACTCTTTACCCTGCAGTCATGGAATCTTCTGCACTCATCTCACAAGTGTATAGATGGGGGACTGTGTGTAGGATATGGCTTGCTGTCATCATTCGACGTGCCTCATCCAGGCATGCTCAATCAATCTTGTATTCTTCACTTAGTTTGTCTATTCTAATAATCCTCAATGGAATCGGTGATTTAGACAAACAAAATCATCATGCAAAAATCCATTTGGAGAAGGCATGCATCATTTTTAAGTATGAGAGAGTTTGTACTCTCAAAACAAATGAATGGTTTTTACTTAAGAAACCCTATTGACAACTTTAACGGTGTTTACTTGGTAGAATTGTATTTACAAATGTGTTGAATTTTGAACATCAAAAGAGTTATTCACAAAAGGGGTGTCAATGGATCGTCCCTATTGAATAGGGAGATGGCACAAGAATGATCGGCCGGGGTTGGGAATCTGATCGGGCATCTCTGCTTTTGCCCCTGCAGAAGAGAAGATGTACAAGTAGATCAATTAGTCGGGCCAAAATCAAATGTGAGTTGAGGCCTGAAGATTTTCTGTCATTTGCTTTGGTGATTACTCAGGATGCCATTTTGCTTAGGAGAGCTTATCAGAGTTTGACATATCTTTTCTTGATTTGTTATCCTTGTTTTTGATAGTCAAATGATCCTTCAAAAGATAGGAAAGAACGTGTCAGTCACGATTTTTCTTAGGAGTTTAAACAATTGGGAGCGATACAACATTACCCTTCACTAGTTTGTAGATGATTGGATGGACCTGAAGTGCAAGTGGGACACGAAATCCTATGTCTTTTGCTTCGTTAGGTTACCTGCTCTCTCGTATTTTGCAGGTGCAAGAGAAGCAAAAACTTTTTTATTATTTTTTCTACCAAGCGGCTAACTGCCGCGTTGGGGATTCGAACCCCCGACTTCAGACCGTTTTGCTTCTTCCCGGGTACCACTCGGCTAGAGGCGCCGATGGTGTCCGAAGGGCGCTTCTTTTTTCATTTAATCGACTCGGCTCTTGGACGATACGTCCTTTCATACCAAGTTAGGTAAATCGATATGGGTCACTTGATTTGCCCAAATTAACCATTAAGCTTGTTTCTTGAATCCTATGCTTTTTGTCAATAGGAGAAAATATGTCAAAAGTGAGTTCAAATACTGGGAGTATTGAAACGATACCAAATTACTCTTCCCAGAGTTTGTATGTGCTGGCTCCTAGGGATATTTGAATGTCGATGACGGCCTCTTTGTCTCGACACAATTCAACGTTTCGATTGGCCTTTCTCATTTTTGGCCATGTATGCATGATTGCTGGTTGTTGATTCATCTTCAACGTCTTCCTTCTGTGGAATTTCTCCTTCTGTCTTTGACTATAGCAAGATTGGGCAATGTCATGTACTTCAAGCTTTCATGAAACCAGAGATGGACAATCAAACTCTCCAGTCTTCTGATGGCAATTATTTCTTGGAAGAATATGCGTGTGGAACACGGAGTGAAGCTTCCAGATTCTAAGGTCGTTGTCGGGAGTGGGGGGCTATAGATCGCCTTGACTGTCTGGATTTTCTCCCTGTTGATAGTAATCAATTCAAAGGAAGAGAAGAGATTTCTTCCTTGTGCTTCTTGGCTCGTCGAAGAAAGGGTGAAGGCTAAAGGCAGCATAGAGGAGGCTATCTTGCCTTGAACCACCATGGTGTGCATGCGTCGAATTTAACCGTATTCCTATGCCTATTACGTCCTATCTTTTTTTTCTGTACATAGAATAGAGAAGACATTACTTCCGAAATTATGTTTAAGGAATAAGACTTACCCTCTTTGAAACAGGATGATCCTTTTTGTTTGCCCCTACTTTCTTGAAAGAGTGTCTTTGAACTTGGCGAGTTCACATGATGTGCCAGCTTCAAATGCCCCCGTCATGCTAAGTCAAAGGGGATGATATTCGAGACACGAAATGGATGAGTCAGAAAATAACATGATTGTTTTGACAAAAGCTTTTGATAACGAAATGTTTTTTGTTTTCAAAAGTATATATCTTTGGAGGGATATTTTCTTTTCATGGTTGGATAGCATCACCGGGCTGGTTTGGAATACCGCCTCATGCTCTCAAAACTAAATATTAGAACCGCACGTTAGATTACCGAAATGGAAAAGGCAACGGTAGCACACTAGACGGGATAAGAAACATGAAATTATAAAAACAAGCAAAACCCATGAAAACTCCTATGAAAAAGGAGCACTTTGATAGTGTTGGTTACAAATCAAGCGCCGAGAGTTCCTCGCCTCCAAGTAGACTCGAAGTATTCACATGAGAGGACCACTTCATTGAAGCTACGGAAGTGCAAACCATGTAACCAACAACGATGCTTGTGAGGTAAAGCTCCTATGAACAACTTCATCATTTCTTCTTCGGCCAGTTGAGGGTAGGTTTGCATCATAAAAGCCTTCCACCTCCTTGCATATGCTCGGAAATCCTCCATTGGTCTTCTTCTAAAGTGAACCAAGTTCTCGCAATGCAATTCAGTTTCAATCTGGCTTTGATACTGATGCAGGAATGAGGAAGACAGCTCATTCCAATCTCTCATAAGGTTGATATCTGCTGTGACGAACCATTGCAATGCAGACCCTATAAGATTTTCTTGGAAGGGCTGAGTTGTGAATGACAACGAGCTGTAGTACTGACTCATTTGAGCGTGGAGATATTGCAAATGAGCCACGGGGCAAGTCGTGCCATTATACTTGCGGAGATTAGGTATCCACATCTCTCTAGGGGTCATGATCCTATGAAGGCAAGACGGACCTGCTGTATCCTGGTTAGGCCACTGATTTTCCCATTGCATATTCATTGCAGTGGTGAATTCTGCTGCTTCAGGCAAGCTGGATTCTACCGAGATCATCCCACTGCTTTCTTCCGGGTCAAAATCACCAAACGAGGATGAGGCATTTAAGCTATCCTCATGGTCAAGTGACAAGCTTAGTAGTTCATTGGGATCATAGCGAATAAGGACGAATGTTCCCTCTTCTGACAGGCTTTCGACCCTGTGTGTGGGTAGGAAGCAGTTATACGATGAGTGGCCTATTTCATCTGTATAACACTGGTAGTCCTTGGGATTGTATCCTAGGGACTGGTAGTCTTCAGGGTTGTACTCTAGATGATGGTAGCTTTCAGGATTGTACCCTAAGGGATGTTCAAAGTCTTGGTGTGGCGACTCATTGATTGTTAGGTTTTGCCCACGTTCAGTGGCGGACATTGACTTGAGTTGCTCGGGCTTTCTTTTCTTGACTCTGGTCCGGACCTTTTGAGTAAGGCTCTTTGTTTTGCTAGTCGGACTTTATCAAGAGGAGTGGGAGATGGTGGAGCTTCACTCCCTAGATTGATGGGGGTCGGCGTTCTTCGGACCCTAGCTCTTGCAAAAGTAGCTTGAGAAGCCATCCCATCATGCTCCGGCTCCGAGTAGTGTTGACTTCATCTGCGCTCTTTGCCTTTCCTAGAGGGAAGCTTCTCAATAATAGGATGCTGCTCGGTCGTCCATTTATCGTGCAAGGCTTCATTGACATCTTCTTCTCCGGTCTCTGCGACTATCAGCTCCTCGTGCTCCACGACCATCGGTTCTTCGTAGGGCAAGGCGATGTTGGGGCTGATGTCAACATTATACTCTTGACGAAAAACATCGATTAGTTCCCCCCAGGTTTTAAGAAGATTAATCTTCCTTACAATGTACCACCGCAAGGTGGGGCCAGTCAGGTTTGATTGGTATGATTGAATCATCCTTCGGACCAGGTAAGCCTGCAAGTAGGTCTCTAGGCGAGAGGTATCAGCATACCTTTCGCATTCAAGTGCTTTGAGCTCTTCAGGGATCTTAATGCCGGTGTAATTAGACAAGTCCATGGGATCCTGCTCCTGCAGCTGGCTTAGTTTTTTCATGATCTTTTCAAGCTGTCTATCCTGTTGGTCATCCTCTGGCAAATTCGCAGGTGCCAGGAGTGCGCTTAAAGCAGCTACAGAGTTGGGTTTGGCTTGAGTGGATTCCATTTGCCTCGAGAGTTGTCGAAGGATAATGGACCAGCTACACAAATCCCCTTGCATAAATTCCGCTTGCTCGTGTTGGGCCGATCTCGGCGATTGGGTGAGGGATCGATGGCTTCCACTTTGTCGGGATACGATGGTTGTGGATGTAGGACTCAGAGGCGTGATGGGCCTTTTCCTGTCCCTCAAGCCTTTCAGGTACCACTATCCTTTTGCGATGGCACTTGCTCCATGTTTCCTCGTGGATAGAAATTTCGACTGCGTAGTCACGGCTTATGTTGAAAAGGAGTGGAGGGGCCTTCCTCTTGAAAAGCGGTGGGATCTCCTGGAGGGCTCCATACTGTCGTGCCACCTGATATGAAAAATAGGAAATGGCACTGGTGAGACCGAGCAACGGAATTGGATGGCGGCGTTTGTAAGCAAAACGAGCTCTCTTTTCATGGAACCAACCAGCACACCATTGGAATACTTCAGGAGTCGGGTCTCTTAGGAAGTTCACCCAATTTAAACAGCTTTGATTGGGAATGTATGGTCCTAGAACCATGAATTTCTGTAATGGATTTTCGAAATTATTTGTTTCGGATGCTCGCATAAAGCATCGAAATTCACTTAGGTGAGAAAAGAACCGACTTGTAAAATTTCGGGAGACCCGCATGATTTTTCCTTGTTTTCTTTAAAACGATTGAGGGACAAGAATGTTTCGGTTAAAATCATGTTGACATAATTTTGCCCCCTTGAGATCTGATCAACTATCCATGCCATCTTTGGACTTATGACATTTCTTTGATGGGGGGAAATGATGAACCCGAAAAAGGCCAAGAGGAAAATCTCACTTTTCGGGTCATGGGTTGATTTTCAAAACGGGCTTAAAAATGTTAGGGGCGGGTATTATGGTTGTTTTCAAGAATTTGCCTCATAACATGGACTTCGATTCTTAAGAGTCGTGCTAACCCACGCAATGGGATAATGCCTGTTGATGGCCTAACAAGCTTATTCTCGAGAGGTATTCCAGTGATGATGCTGTATTCTTCCAGAGTTGGGGTTAGTTCAAACCCACCAAACATAAAAGTAGTCGTCTTCGGGCACCAGAAATGTGCCATGGCCTGTATGACTTCGGGATGAACACGGATTTGGATCAACGATAGAAGATGACCGACTTTGGCTTTCACACGCTCTTGGGCATACGGTCCAATTGACCCCACCATCCGAAGAGCTCGCTTGGGAGTGGGAATAAACTGGATATCATCTTCTCCCATCGCATATAAACTAGGACTCGAAAAACCTACCTAAATTGCCATGGGCCAATAAAAAGAAATTGAGTAAAAGTAAAGAAATTACTTTGTTTTTAAAGAAAATGGTAAGCACGAGACATGCACATGGAACGTGCAGCTCGATTTCTAACTATGAAGGCTTGTTGAAATTAAAAGGATATCCGCCGGTCGCGAGCTCGCGTTGGCGCGTATCCTCTTAACCTCGGCTAGAGAAATTCAGGGTAAAGAAAGGCAACCTCTACATTGCGTCTCGCGTTCGAGGCCGTATCTTTCTTAACACCATCCTAGATATCCTATGGCGGCCTGTGTCCGGCGGCCGGGTTGTGTGTGCCATGTGTAGTGTTAAAACAAGAAAGCATGCACAACAAATTATAATCACAAAACATTTTATTTTAACCAAAATAAAATAAAAGCTACTAACCTGCACAGAAAAAAAAACCAAATTAGCAAAGCATTTAAACAAGATAAAAAAAGGCCTAAGTCTTCAAGTCCCCAGTGGAGTCGCCAAGCTGTCGCGACCTCTTTTTTTTCTTTCGGCGCCCGATCGAGGCGGGCGCCTTGCGGAGGCTAATGGTTTGGCTAAGTCTATTAGGCTTAGCCCGGACTCTCCCAAGTCCACCAATTCACGACTTAATGGTTCAAGTTTTTAACCTGTAAGTTAATTTAAAACGGAGTCGCCACTAATCGGTTTGGGGTGGGTCGATTAGAAACCCAAGCGAAGTATCGCGAGAAATATTCGCTCCTGCGCAACCAGAGAAATTAGGATCGGGGACTTGATTACACTAGTTAATCACTAATGCCCTTTCGGTACCTAATCTTGTTTAAACCCTAAGGCTTTTTGGATTTTTGAGGGGTTTTCCATGCATTTGTGGAGGAAAAGCATTTTTTGGATCATTTTCTCATTTTTTGGAACGTAAAAAGGATTTTTTAATTTTTTTGGTCTTTTTCTGGAAATTATAAGTCTTTTTTTGGCTTTTTCTGACTTTTTTTGGCTTTTTTGGGAAAAAATGAGATTTTTTTTTTTATTTTTTAAAAATAAAATATTATTTATTTTTATTTATTTATTAAAATATTATTTTATATTAAAATAATATAAAACGACCCGGTCGGATTCCCGGGTTGGGGCCGACCCGGGTCATCGAACTGCGTTGCGGGCCCGACTTGGATTTTTTGATTGTTTTTCTTTTTAATGTAAAAGCCCAAACCCATTTTGGCCCATTTTTATAAAAACCTCGGCTCGAAGACTACCCGGCCCGCGCACAGCCCGACCCGGGGAAACCCTACCCGGACGCTAACCCGAATTCCGGCAAAACCCTACCCGACCCGGCCGGCTCACGACCCGTCTTCCGGGGAACCCTAGAACTCGACGATTCGCGGCGCCGAGGGGGGAAGCCTGGGGGCGGTGGCTTGCGTCGACGATGACAGCGATGACGGGCGACGGCGTCGACGACTAGGGCGACGACGGCTGGCGACTGCTGGATTCTCGAGGGGGAAGCGACGAGAAGCTACGGCGATAGGCGGGCGACGACCGGGGTTTCGGGCGGAAATGGCGATGGCCAAGCAAAGCGATACACACTTTGTGAAGAGGGTATAGCGCGCGGCGTTGCTGGTACGCGAGACAGCGTCATTGGTGGTGGAGGCGGCTGCCCGGAGCGACGACGCGACGGGCGCGACGGTCGTGACGGCGGGTCTCGGCTTCTCGGATCCGGTGCTCCTCTCTCCGACTCCTCTCGCTCGGGCTCCGATCTCTTCCCTCTCCCTCGGATCCGGGCTTGTGAGCGCTCGGGCCTCCCCGAAGTCTCTCGGGAAGCTCGCAACACTCGCTCGCTTTCGATCGCTCTCTCTCTCTTAGCCTCCACCCGCTCGGATCTCTCCCCCTCGGGCTCGCTCGCCGCCGGCCTCCCGAAGTCTCTCGGAGGGAGGTCGCTTGAGCTCGCGACCCGACTCTCGCCTTGCTCGCTCTTTGAGCTCCCGAAGTCTCTCGAGAACCCCTCTAAGCTTGCTGGCTTCCTCTCTCTCCTCTGTGTGTCTTTTCCGACGAAGGTGGAGGGCCTATTTATAGGCGAGGGGGCGACCGACCGACGGAGCTTCGACCGCCGATCCCCGCGCGCTAAACGGCCTCTGCCGATCGAACCGGCGTCCCATCCGCCACCTGTCCGCCAGCTGCCCCCCATGCGCATCGCCGTCCGTCCGTTCATCCGGCGTCGCACCCTCTGCGCGTGTCTTTGCAGGGCGGACGGAGGAAGAAGATGACCGAAGAGGGCCGGGCTGGAGGAGGAGGAAAATGGGCCGTAGGGGCCCACGCAGAGGGGGAAGAGAGGGAGAGAAAAAAAACGGGCTGCTTTTTTGTTTTATTTGTTTTTATATTTTTTTGTTGTTTTCTCTTGTTTTTATCTATTTATCCGAAAAGAGGAAAAACATAAATATAGAAACTAAGACCTAATTTAAAAACCTTAATCGAAATTTAGGCGTCAACACTCATCTCAGTCAATCATAGGGGTCCTGATTATAAGACCAAATCGTTATGACACGTCCCATTCCGTGTCACACAATTTCGTCCCATAATCCGACGCATCAATAACACTCAGCATGCGTTCCAATTGTTAATCACTACCACACATGGGCATAGCCTACTCACAGTTCGGCTATCTGCGGCGTTTAGCCGGGTATCGTCTCCCCGTGGAGCACGGCTTCGTCACTACGTCAACGGCGTTCCCGAAGGAGCATATGCCCTAGAATCAATCTGCGACCAACAACCTACTCGCAGTTCGGCTGTCTACTGGCGTTTAGCCAGGCATCGTCTCCCCCCGTGGAGCATGGCTTCGTCACTACGTCAACGGCGTTCCCGAAGGAGCATAGGCCCAGAATCAACTACGACCCGAGCCCGTTGTAAGGGGCATCCCATATAGGGTATGTCCAGCTCAATAGCTCAGGACGGTTCCTCATTAGCCAACACACGACAATTCATTATCGGTCTATGATACTTTGCATTTCACTCAAATGCCTCGATTAAAATAGTAATCCTGGCCTCTTTTCTTCGTATTAAAAACATCTATGAAAGTAGTCGTGCGTGGGTACACGTCAATTCGAACCAAAAAACCGATAGTTTCCTTTTTCAAACCCCACTGTTTGATATAATACTTAAAATTCATTTTCGGTGTCCAAACCCAACACCCGGGATTTTCTGAATAAAATCCAATTTTCCAATCACCACACAATTGCACAAATCATCATTCAATTCATGTAGATGTTTATGCAATAACACTTCCAATCACTTCATTGGATTAAACCCACATGAAATTAGACACTTTTCGTTCTCCGGTGAACAGTGTTTTGTGAACAGTAAATTTCCAGAATTTAATAAATGATAAATTAAACTCAGAAATCTTTAAAAACATTAATTAAAACAATCAAACAATTAATTAAGCAAAACAAGCTTAATTAAACACATAAGCACAATTAAGCAAATAAAGCAAGATTAAGCTAAACTAATCTAATCCATCTATCTAACCACCTATCTTAGGGCTATTACAACTTAATTAAATCGCCTAAACTAGAATTAAATCTAACTAAACCAACCCTAAGCAAGTTTAGGCACTAATCGAAGGATTAGGAGCTAAACTCACCCGTTAAGCGGGCCGGAGGCACTGACGCGGTGGCGACGACGGTGGCTACGCACCGGGACATCTACAACGATGATCCAAGGCGGTCCCAAGCTCAGTACAGCAACCACAGCCTTTGCTTCTCTCTGCAACTCTCAAAAACTGACTACCGGAGGAGAAAACAAGTTGAACGGCTTGGCCGAAGCTCCGGCGAGGGGGTTGGTCGGCAAATGGCAGCTCCCGGGGGTCTTGGGGATCTTGTAGGTGGATGGAACGGGCAAAAGCTCGGTCGAAATGAGAGAAAACTTGAAGAAAACTCGAAACGGGTAGAGCCGGGCGGAATCGGGCGGTCGGCGGCGGTGGCTTGTTGCCCGATTTCGAGACAGTCGGCGGCTCCGTTCGAGGAGTGGTCAGGCTCGTTGGAACGGGTTGGATCTCTTCATCACGATTGTAGGTGGAGCGTAGGTTGATTCGTCCCGGGAAGACCACTTTCAACTCCGATCTTTGGAGAGAGGTCGGGTGGAGCGAAAACCGGAAGAGAGGGAGAACGAGGGAGAGAGAGCTCCGTCGATTAGGAGGCCGAATGGGGGAGAGAAAGAGTGATGGGAGGGCTGTCAAGACCCCCATAAATGCTTGCTTCAAGTCCCCATGCCATGACATCATCTTCTCTCTCTTCCTTTGCCTTATCCACATGCTTTTAGGGGCAATTTGGTCATTTCTACCTTGCACAAATTACACATCTGACCTTGGGCTGAAATTGGTGGATGGGCCTAAGGATTGGGCTTGGCCATGAATAGGAATGAGCTTGGAAATTGGTTGGGCTTGAAATGGCCAAGAATTGGCCCATGGGCTTAGAAGATGAATAGTTGGTTTGGTCCAATGGGGGGGCTCATTTGCTTGACTTAGGCCCATTTGGTGGCTGTCCCAACTTGGGCCTGAGGCCCACACTGACTTGGCCCAGCCCATGTCCTCACTGGCTCGCTTCCTCGGTTCGAAAATCCCTTTTTCAATTGCTCGGCTTAACTGGCTCTATCAACTGTTTGATGTAGCTTCATCCAAATCCGTCCCGAACATTCCCGACAATTCGAAGTCCAATCCTAAGTTCTCTTGCCATGTCAATTTCGCCAAATGCCATTTTGGTAACAACTCAGACTGACGGGTGGCTTTGAGGATTCACGCGTGACCGACTCGTGCCAAACCACGTTCAAGACATCTCGATGCATGGACGTCCTTGACTGCATGAAATTACGGAGGATAGATTCTTATTTCGAAGTACACGATCATTGAAGATCGACATAGGGTCGTTCGCTGGTTCGATAATAGTAAACGGAATCACCCGTCGTTCCATTATGTTTTGTCCGTAAGTCAACTTCTAGTCGTCCTTAGAATCGACTTGCCTATCTACAGGATCATCCTCACGTAAGTCTCACGGTCAAGTCGTTTTCCCAGGTCGAGTTCTTTAGTCGTATGGGTTCTCTCCTCATTGGCCTTTCCCCTCAAGGTCAGTATCTCAGGAGTGATCAATTCCAAGTGAGATCAACCAACAATGCATTGACAAAATTCACATTCATTCATCCCTTATAGGGCTCGAATTTCAGGATGTCACACACATACTTCTTGGTTGTGGCTACGACACTAATGGACTCTTTTAGATCGTGCACTTTCGATGCACATGTATTGATTTTACCAAATAAGATTCCAAGTAAATTAAAAAATAAATAAAGTTGATGTCCAAAGCTAGAAGAGCAAAGCAAAAAGGAGCTATTTTAGAATATCACTAGGGTGATTATTTAATCCAAGCCCTATTCATTAGTAAAAGGAGATGGTATAGGTTGATGTCCATGTCAATAAATAATCTCAACACTTACTTTCGAATTTGTTTGACTAAAATCTAGCTTTTCGTCTTTATTTATTATGTATCACACCGTAGCATCAATTGGCATGTTATTCGTGTGTGACTATTGATAATAATATATCATAGGCATTTGAAAGACTCATACTCCCATTTAAAGTAGCGATCTGATCCATTAAAATGATATATTCCAATTAATTTGGAAAAGGAACATGTCATGGACAATAACAGGGATATTATTAAAGAAGAAGAAGAAAAAAGACAGGATAAAGAACTTGCCCTAATCAGAGGTAATTGGTGATGTGGGGAAATTTGTCCCATCAAAAGAGCCACACTGCATTACACATGTCACTACGCATAACATATAGACAAATTTCGATTCATTTATATATGGGGTTAATACCCTGAAAAACCTCAAACTGGTACACCTGTGATAAATTTACCCCAAACTATTTTTTTGACCACCAAAAATTCCAAACTGGTATACTTTTGACAAATTTACCCCAAACTGGTACACTTGTGATAAATTTACTCTCTGTTAGTTTTTATTAAATTCTACTGTCAAATTATTAAGTTAAATGACACGTGACAATTGACTGGTATACAAATTTAAGATTTTACGCTCCGTTTGTCACAGTTTACAATTTTTGTGATTTTTTTGTGGTATTAATCCAATTTAGCGGATGGTATATTAGTCACAAATTTACCAGTTTGGGGTTTTTTGTGGTCAAATAAATTAGTTTGGGGTAAATTTGTCATAAATGTATAAGTTTAGGGTTTTTTATAATTAGTTAGGTTAAATTTGTCACAGGTGTACCAGTTTGGGGTTTTTCATGGTAAAAAAAAATAATTTATGGTAAATTTGTCACAAGTGTACTAGTTTGGGGTTTTTTAAGGTATTAACCCTTATATATGTAACATCAAAGGATGACTTCAACGAGGGATTCGTGGGCCTACAATAATTCAATTAAAGTTAGAACACGTGATGTTCGTTGAACTTTTTACTTTCGTAAACAATTTCAGTCACATGATGGGATAAAGGTGCAAGCGCACTTGTCTCTTCTTTAATTCTTTTCTTGTTTAGTTTTACTCTTGCCGTTTGAGATTTATATTTATTAATACTTAAATTTTGACTAAACATCTAAAATTAGAATTATATAAAAAATTTGAAATAAATTTGACCCTAATAAAAACGATTTTCACATCATATAAGCATTAATATTATTTGCATTTTAAGTTTTATTTTCTCACCCCGGCCCGGCCCCTCCTTCCTCCTTCCCGCTTCTTCCTCACGCCAGCGAGGACGGCCGCAGCAGTAGGAGCAGAGCAGGCGCAAAGCAGAGCAGGCGGCGCTGGAGGCGACGGATGATGTGATGCTGGTTCAGCCAAAACGGGCCGGTCGGCGCGCGAAGGACCGGCGGCCGAAGCGCCTCCGCCGATCGGCCTTCTCAGCCTATAAATAGAAGGCCAGAGGTCGGGGAGGAGGGAGAAATCGGAGGGGGTCAAGTACGAGGCGAGAGGGATTCGGATCCGAGGAGAGAGGCCCGCGAAAGAGAGACCGTGAGTTGAGCGAGAGAACGCGACTGAAAGAGCCGCTGTTGGGCTCCACTTCCGAACCAAAACTGATGATCCGCCGCCACTCCTTGTCCACTTCGAGGCCATGGTAGGCCCCCGTTCGGGCCGTCTTGGTTTTTCCCGATTCGGGGTCGGCTTCCCGAGGATCCCGGCTAGGAGACGAGCGAGGCGGACGGACGTAGCCCGATCTATCGAGCTCGTCCGCCGTCCGACGCCGCGAGCTGTGTAGGGACTCTCGGCCGACCGCGCTTTTTTGTGCCCATGCCCTGTTTCGGGCTCGCCGGACTGGGCTGCTGCTTTCCGGTTCATGCGAGTTTCCGGCCTTATTTGTGTGCGTACTAATGTCTTGAGGCCTAGTGTGTCGATTTCTTTGAATCCCGGCTCGAGCCCGGGCTCGGTCGTCCCCGTTCCTCACTCCCAATTTGTGTATACCACATGCTCGACAAAATGCCTAAAGTTAGATGCCCACTTGTTCTTCATGGTTGAGGGGTGCTGCTTTCCATTCACGCCTACACTAAGCACACATGAGTCGTCCCCATGTTGAAGTCAAGTTTTGCTAGTCCGTTGTTTGTTGATTTTGGGTCCGTGTTGGGCAAGTCTTGAGCACCCTTTTAGCCGATGCCTTCCACGTGTTCGACGAAATGCCCAAGTAAGATTCGTGCTGTTGATTCTTAGTTCTCCGTCCGTCGTGGGTGCTCGTCGCTTGCCAAACGAATTTTGGTGAATCCTCGTTGCTATGCTTCGCTTAGCACGTTCTTGTTTCGACGTTCTTTCTGTGCGAGTCGTGTTTCCGGGCAACCGGTTCTTGGCCGGCAAAGAGGGAAGAGGAAAGACGGTGGTGGTTATTGCCATGAATGACAGCCGCGTAATGGCCGGGCATGGTTTAAATGGTGCCTGAATTTTTTTGACTAAACCTGGTTGCTCGAACCAGCAACGTCTTCGGTCCTTGGGGAAGAGAGAAGCGGGCGGGGATGCTTCTGTGAAGCCACGAGGTCGTGAGTAGGCATGTTTGAAGAGAAAGCAAAAGGAAAAATTAGGTTATTGGGTGGGCTTGGTTCCTTGGGCCTGAATTGCTAAATTGGTAATTTTGGGCTTTGTTTTCACTAAAAAAAATTGAATTCGGGGCTTAATTTGGTTTGTTCGGATGAGTGGGCTTTAAGCTGAGTTTCTCTTTTCCCCCTTTCTTGGTTGGGCCTTTATTTGGGAGAATGAAGACCGGACTGGGCCGGCACGTTCGGCCCTTGCCCAGACCATACCTACACCAGCCTGTGGACTATATATATTCAAGGGCTATACATTAGGGGTGAGCATGTTTCCACGTAGAAACTGGAATTCTACTGGAATTTGAGAACTGGAATTCTATTGGAATTTAAGAACTGGACCGGTGGGAATTTGTAGGTTCTAAGTTTCAAGATATGGTTCCCAAATGCAGCGTAAGTTTTAAGTTAAAAAAAAAAAAAAAAAAAAAAAAAAAAAAGAAATCTATTGCGATGGGTAGATTGCAGGTTTTTGGTTTGAGGAACTTGGAACCTAGAACATAAAACTTAGAACAAGTTTTAATGTTTTTCTTGATTCATGTCTTTACTTAGAACAAGTTTTAATATTTTTCTTGATTTATGTCTTTGTGCGATCTTTTGACGTTTTATACTTTGTTTAATACTGAAAGCACTAATTTAAATTTCCATTTTATGACTAGTATTTTTACTTTATTAATGTTTATATTTTTCGTATATCTAAATATAAATTATGATTAGTGAATTGTAATCGTTTAAATAAATTATATAAGTGAGACTTGGGTAGACTTTGGAACCTTTGGCTGGATAGGTTGAAGTTCTAAGGTATGCAAAGTAGGTTTCAGGTTTCAAAAAATGAAGAATCCGTTCCAACGGGTAAGTTTTAAGTTCCAGGTGGAACCTATATGAAATTTGGAACCGCTCACCCCTATTTTTATCTAGCTGAATTCCTTGCTAAGAATTCTTTTTCTTTTGTTGATAGTTTTGTTCATATTGTATTCTCCTTGATGAATTGCAAGCTTGTTTATTATTATTGCGTTCATTTTCGTTTTGTTTAACTAAAAATGAAAAAAGAAAAATAACCTATTGGACTTTGGAACCAACGTGAAACCTGTGATAGGATAGATTTCAGATTCTAGGTTGCGACGAGTAGGTTTCAGATTCCAAAAAATGAATAACTTGTACTCGATGATAGGTTCTATGTTCCAGGCGGAATTTGTAAGGAACCTAGAACCGCTTACTCCTACATATATCTTAATTTTGACATGGACTACATATATTCAAGGGTGCAGAGGTCCTTGCCCAGACCATGATTGTCAATGGTCGGTGCCGGCCAAAGGGTGAGGGGAAAAAAAGAAAAGAAAAGAGGAAAAAAAGAAAAAAATCTAAAAAAATATTAAAAATTATAAAATATGTCTATGTTAATGTTGGTCATACTGCGTAGGACCATCGATGTTTACGTCAGTAATTTTTAATCTAAATTGGCCAGATGGACTCAATTGATACTAATATGAAAAGATTTATGACTAAATTGGTCCAATTAAAATATTTAGGACTGAATTGATATCTATAAAATAAATTTATAATTTTTTGGGTACATTTTCCCATTTAAAATGACTCGGCAAGGCGAAGAAAAATTGTTCAGACTTCATCATCATAGCTTGAAGGTTGGTAAGAAGCTTCTTCGTCAAATGATTTGCTTGTACTTGACACACAATCGTTACTTTATTCATATTTCTAAGTCTGAAATTTGAACAAAGACTTAGGTGTGGGAAATCAATCAAGATGCGCATTTAACGGGGCCGCACTATGGCCTATAATTTAGATAAGAATTATACAAAGGAAACATTAAAAAATGTTTAATTAGCACGTGACCGGAGTGCCATGTCCCCTGATCCACCACACCTCCACCATATAATTTGCAGAAAATGATTTGTAATAATATTATCGAGAAGGACTGGACATATGCAAGAAAGAGGAACAATGAAAATTTTTAGACGTCCATCTTGACTTTCAGAGCAGCCTTTGTAGACTAAATGTATAAAACCTTGAAACCTACTCATATATATACGTATATATTTATATTTTTATTCATAGGACTCCGGCTTCAGCAAACTAATAAAGTGTAATTACAAAACTACCCCTTCTTTCTCTTTCTGCTATAGTATGTTGGTACGACATTGAGAATACTCGACACTTTTCTTATTGATGGAAGCTCAATGCAAACATGTAGTACCCAAATCACCCAAAAAAAAAAAAAATCACCCAATTTGAAAAATTGTGACTTGATTTTTCAAGTTTTCTACTATATGCATCAAACTCTTCTCGAGGCCTCTGCCGACTTTTAAGATTGCTACTTTTGCGAACAAATCAAAATGACTTAGGACAGCATCTCGTTGGATCGTGATCGATATTTTCATGAAAATAAGACTGTAAGAAATCAGTAAAGCTCAGCCATCCTGGATAGAATCAAGTTCATACATGAAAGGGAAATACAATAACGTTCGGTATCGTTCTAGGATATGGGGCCTGCCTTCTTTAACTAATATTCGATTATTATATAGACATTTTTATTTTAGGAACAAGGGCCATGTCATGATCTGAACAATCCACGGACTAATTAAGTTTTTTTTTTTTTTTTTTTGTTCTTTAAGCTTCGATTGTTTTGCAAAAAATGAATGATTTGGAAAATATTTTCCTAAAACACTCGTATAGCTTGCAAAAACAAATGACCAAGAAATATTTTCATTATTTACGAAAATATTTAGACATAAGTTATTGTCGATACTAAAAATATTTCTCATTAATTGATTGTTTCAAATGATATTAACGATTATTTACATATTCCGAATCATTTATTTCTATTGAAACAAAGCACCTTAATAACAAGAAAATATTCACTGGTCAAAACCCTTCCCACTTAGTCTCTCTCTCTATATGTGTCAGCTTCGGTTCAGCCTCTTCTCTTCACTCCCAAGTCCTAGAGACCAACTTCATCACTGCTACTCAGTCTTTCCTGATCATCACCCCCTTCTCAGTTTCAGCAGCTCAATTCGGATCCAATCATGGGTGTCATCACTTACGATTCCGAGATCACGTCCAGATCCCTCCGGCCAAGATGTTCAAGGTCGCTGTCCTCGACACCGATAACCTTATCCCCAAGGTCCTCGCGCAAGCCATCGAGAGCGTTGAAGTCCTCGAGGGCGATGAAGGTCCCGGGACCACCAAGTTGATTACTTTCGGCGAAGGTTAGTCCGTCTGTATTAGGAACTTAGGATTGCTCTGGATCAAGGTGGTTTCAACCTTATTTAACATTATAACGAACATTGAAAAAGATAGAAATATAACTTGCTTAAGCTCCATAGACTTATCGTGCAAAGAGCTGACATGTGCGGTTTCTAGTGGTCGCCTCTTCCAACAAGCACCGGGAAGTGCTTTATTTGCAAATCCGGGCTTGTGTGAAAATGCAACAGGATTATCTCCTTGTGGGATGAGCAGTAAAGCGACTGACCATAGGAAAAAGGTTCTTATTGGTGCGAGCTACTTCTGGTGACTTCAAGTGCTGTGAGTCTGGCGCTTCAACTACGAAACAAGGAACTGGATGAAGTACGAAAAATCCGAGTTGATCATGTGGGAAAGGGAAGGAAGGTTCAGATTCAATGACATTGCCAAGGCTACCAACAACTTCAGCGAAAAGTACTGCATTGGAAAGGGCGGGTTTAGGAGCATTTACAAGGCTGTACTGGCCAGCCGCCAAATCATCAGTGTCAAAAAGCTCAAACTATCAGAATCGGGCGATGTCCCCGCAGTCAACTACCAGAGTTTCAAGAACGAGATCCGCATGATCGCCAAGGTGCGGCACAGCAATGTGATCAAGCTCCACGGGTTATGTTCCAAGAGGGGTTGCATTTACTTGGTTTATGAATTTTTGGAGAGAGGCAGTTTGGCAAAGGTCTTGCATGGAGGAAAAGGAGCATCTGAACTGCACTGGGTTACAAGAGTGAAGATTGTTCAAGGCGTGGCTCATGTGATTGCCTACTTGCATCACGATTGCTCGCTGCCTATCGTCCATCGGTACATAATGTTGAACAACATCCTGCTCGAGTGGGACTTTAGGCCTCGGCTTTTGGACTTCTGGACAGTGGGACTCTCGTCAAATTGGACCACGGTGGCTGGATCTTATGGCTACATGGCTCCTGGTAAGTTAGATGATTGAATCTAATCGAACATTTCGCAGGTACAAATGGTCTCGGATCGAAAAGTGGTTATGAAAAGTGGATTCATTCAATAAATCTGACAATACTTTTAGGAAGAGTAAGTATAGATTATGAAAAGTGGTTTGTTTTAAAAGTATCACAGAAATTTGGAATTTGTGGACAACTTGACAATGTGAGCAAAACCCTGACTAGTTCTTCTTTCAAGAAACAGAGTCAGCAGTAAAAGTAGTGACACTAGAGAATGATGGGAAGCATCCATTGAATGTTCTTTCTTCCCTAAAAATGACACAAACGTCGACATTATTGAAAGACTCAAATGTGCTACTGAAGGATGTGCTCGACCCACGGCTTCCTCCTCCGACCGGCCAACTAGCCGAGGAAGTGGATGTGCATGGGGACGAGTCTCGATTCGCGACCTACCATGCATTTCGTCAAGCAAGAATTATCCGCACGCACTCAAGCTTGCTTGTCTAAGCCATTGGGTTCTATTAGAATATTTTAATAATAATTTAGTGACTCCCTCAAGGTTGCCTGCATTCAAAGATCTCTCGCATGCTAACAAGTATCATCTGGGCTTGAGATCCATGCCTTTTGTCCTCTTTCTTTATTATATGATTTAGACCAATGCGATGTTGAGTTAGATTACTAAACCAGGCGATTGAGAATCATTTAGAGGGCATTTTCAACATAATCTCACGGATCTCTTGCCGCGGGACTTGGAACTCTTAGGTGAAGACGATTCCATCCCACCTGCAAGAATGTTCAAGGCCGTTATTCTTGACGATCATCTCATCCCCAAGCTCCTCCCACAAGCCTTTAAGGATTTTGTCATCCCTGAAGGTGATGGGGGTCCCGGCGCCATCTTTGGCGAAGGCCAGTGCTTGCGCTGTCTTCTATTTTCATTTATTTTGATTGCGTCGCATTAACACGTGATGTCAAAGAGGACATTTGCCGACATTCTTTGTTAAGGCTAACGTGGGAGCTGACTGCAGTTGTCTGTGTCTCGCAGCTAGACAGTTCAACTCGGTGGAGCACCCGTCGAGAAGCTGGACAAGGAAAGCTCGCGCATGCGTACGCCATCGTCCAGGGCAACGCTCCAGAGAAGATCCCGAACGAGATCAAGTTCGATGCGGGTCCAGACAGAGAGAGCGTATGGCCAAGAGCATGAGCAAGTACTTCGCCATGGACCGGGTCGAGAACAAGGCCAGCAAAGAGAAGGCCATGGGAATGTTGAAAGCCATAGAAGCCCATCTCTTGCAAAAACGCTGATGCTTACGATTGAGTTGTTGTTACATGTTGGCTGGATCTTTCTATCTTCCACCATGGTTTTTTTTTTTTTTTGGTAAGGACCACCATGGTTTATGTCTTCATTCGTGTCTCTTTCAAGAAAAATAACAATCGAAACTGAACCGTAACTATGTTTTGAAGCGGTAGATATGCTGCATGCTGTCATCAAAGACGCTTGTCAAACGTCTTCTAAAGATCTCGGCATTCTTTTCCAGAGTTGAAACTGCCGCGAGATTATAGATATGAATGCGCCGCCTTGACCATCTGTCTTTGAGGCCAGATCAGAAAAGCATATCGAGGAAGAGAACAGTTGACTCAAGAAATGACAGTCAACTTTTTCACATATGAATTTTCTGCATTTGACACGCAATTGTTACTTCACATTCGTACTTTTAAGTCATGAGATTTAACAAAGACTTTGGCGTGGAAAATCATTTGCGATTCACATGTGACGGAATGGCACGCGATCGGAAGCTTCAAAGAGATGAGAAAAAGGCACTTGATGGAGACTCAGAAATGAGTTAACGTGGTATATATATTTACTCAATTTTGGACGTTTTATTTTAGTGAGGTTCATATGGGTTTCACATAAACCTATAAAATTTAGCAATTTAGATTAACTTAGTACATATAGCACAATTTGATGAATAAACAGAAATGAGCTAGTGTCATATTTATATTAAGTGGAATTTGGACTTTTAATTCCAGTGAATTCAATATGGATCCTATGTGAACCCATCAGATTTGGCGACTTAGATCAATTTAGGACATACAACACACTTTTGACAAAGACTCGGAAATGAGTTAGGGTCTTATTTTTACTAAGCAAAATCTAGACTTTTAATTCCAGCGAGTTCCATATAGGTCCCTCATGAACCCATCAGATTTAGCGATTTGGGTTAATTTAGTACATACTGCATAATTTTGATGAAAGAGCACTGTATTTATATTAAGACGATCTGAACTTTTAATTTTAGTGAGTTTCCTATGGATCCCACATGAACCCATCGAATTTAGCGATTTAGATTAACTTAGTATATACAACACAATATTGACGAAAACTTAGAAATGACATAGCATCGTATTTACGTCAAGGAGAATCTGGACTTTTAATTCGAGTGAGTTCCACGTGGATCCCACGTGATCTTGTTAGAATTAGCGATTTAGATCAATTTAGGACATACAACACACTTTTGATGAAGACTCGGAAATGAGCTAGGGTCGTATTTATATTAAGCAAAATCTGGACTTTTAATTCTAGTGAGTTCCATATGGGTCCCACTTGAACCCATTGAATTTAGCAATTTAGATCAATTTAGTACATACTACACAATTTGACGAAAGAGCACTGCATTTATAGTAAGCGAAATCTGAACTTTTAATTCCAGTGAATTTTGTATGGATCCCATGTGAACCCATCAAATTTAGTGATTTAGATTTTTTTAGTACATACAACACAATTTTGACGAAGACTTGAAAATGAGGTAGTGTCGTATTTATATTAAGGAGAATCTAGACTTTTAATTATAGTGAGCCCATTAGATTTAGCAATTTAGATCAATTTAGAACATGCAGCACACTCACCAAATAACTTATCCTCGGGAACACTATCCAAATTTAGTGATTATTTTTAGGAAAATATTTTTCTAAATTATTTATTTTCTGCAAAATAAAATGCATCTTAGTAAGAAGAAAATATTCAGTGATCAGAACCCTTCACAGTCAGTCTCCCTCTCTCTATATATGTCAGCTTCAATTCAGCCTCTTCTCTTCACTCCCGAGTCCCAGAGACCAACAACATCACTACTACTCAAGTCTTTCCAGATCATCGCCCCCTTCTCAGTTTCAGCAACTCTGTTAGGATCCAGTCATGGGTGTCTCACTTTCGACTTAGAGCTCACGTCCCCCATTCCCCTGGCCAAGATGTTCAAGGCTGCTATCCTCGACGCCGATAACCTCCTCCCCAAGGTCCTCCCGCAAGCTGTCAAGCATTGAAGTCCTCGAGGGCGATGGAGGTCCCGGGACCATCAAGTTGATGACTTTTGGTGAAGGTTAGTCCATCCGTATTAGGAACTTAGGATAGCTCTGAATCAAGGCGGATTCAACCTTATGGAACACTATATTGAACATTGAAAAAGATAGAAATATGACTCGGTTACTTGAGATGTTTCTAACCGTTTAACTTTACACAAGTGATTATGTGACTCGATTTTGATTAGGCAAAGTCAGGCTTTGTCTAAGTCAATCGTATTGGATTGCGGTCGGAACAATTGGGTCAATTCCTAAGTGGCCTGATCGACACCATGAAGATTGGTGCTCGTGATGTTGAAACCTGCGAGTTCTAAATGTGAATATGACTTTTTGTTACTTTGATAGGCAGTCAGTACAAGACAGCGAAGCACAAGGTCGAGGCCCTGGACAAGGAGAACTTTACCTACTGCTACTCGATCATCGAGGGCGAAGTGCTGGGCACCACCTTTGAGAAGATCAGCTATGAGGTGAAGATCACCGCGTTGCCCGAGGGAGGCTCGTTGTTGAAGAGCACGAGCAATTACTTCACCATTGGCGAGGTGGACATCACCGAGGAGGAGATCAAGGCTGGGAAAGAGAAGGCGTCCGCGATGGTCAGGGCCATTGAGGCTTATCTCGTGGCAAACCCTGATGCCTATTGAGCCGATTTCATCGCTATCTTGTATTGTTTATGTAATGTGTTAAGTATGTCTGGTTGTGCTGAACTGAAAAGCAGACGAAGAGTTTGAGTCACTCTGTTTGGAGCTAAGCACGTTGGGCTGGTGAGTGTTGTTGTTCTTGTCTTTGCTGAGAATAAGAGAATAAAAGGTGTGACAGGAATCTGCAGTGGTTTTGTGAAATTTGGTAAACTATGCTATATGTTTGTACAAAGCTTGTAGAATGAAATCCTCTAATTTTAGTAATTTTTCTACAAGGAGAGAATTCATGAGTTACAAATGAAATGCCAAATGGCCAATAAAATACCAAACTTTGGCCTGATATTTCAAATTTAGACTAACATCTAAAGCTATCAATGCGGCACAATCTTTCATAAACCACAATATGTAAGATTGTTAAGGAAAAGTACATTCTTACAATATATCAAGAAAGCTATTGAAAAACATAGTTGGATGTGTCTAGGGTTTGGACTTATCTTATTATAACACTTGGGCTATTTGAAATTCTATTTAAGCTAATCCTGTCATATCTCTTGATGGGGACATTGGATTAGAGATCAAATGATTCAACAATAATAATATATAAAAAAAGAAGAAGAAGAAGAGAGAAGCAAAGTATAACGGAAAGGCAGCCGGCTCCACCTCCCCCAAACTTAGACGATAAGCTGATCCTTAGACACCCCGCTGCCGACCCGATTTTGATCCAGTCAAACCGCCGGTGTTAGTGAAGTTTGAATCAACCTTAAACCAATTGAAAGGCCTTGCTCTGAAGTTTGAATCAACCTTAAACCAATTGAAAGGCCTCGCTCCAAATGCCGTGACACTAGGGCGTTGCTTGCAAAGAAATAAAAATTATGTGATGCTGATATCGTGTGACATGCTGACGTAATATTATTAATTAATCAAGAATTCTCGTTTGCTACATATCAAATGACATTCGATTAATACACTTTTCTCCAAACAAGGGTATTTTCTTATAATATCTATTCAGCAAGTCACGTAGTAGTCCGACCAAATCATTATTAGATCAAACTCCACAACAATCAATTCAAAGGGATGGCCGCCCATGTGAACATGAGAATGTGCTCTCTCTTGTGTTCATCTTTTGGAACATCATCTTTGACATTTCAACTTGAATCTGAAAGGGACCGAAACCATTTTCATGACCAAAAGAACAAAAGAGACCAACTTAACTACTCTTTTACATTCCTTTAGGCTGCAAATCCTTGACCATTCTATTTTCCTCAAACGTGACTCTTGCCAAACTAAGCCTACCTATTCACATAATTCTAACCATAAATAGGAGGCATCGACAGGACTCAGAAGCATATCACTTGTTTGAGGTTATTTCTTTCTCATCGCTTAGCTAATAGCCATGGCGGCAACCAGCATCACACAAGAGCTCACATGCCCGATCACTCCGGCTCGCATGTTCAAAGCCTTGATCATTGAGTCGAATGGCCTGATCCCAAAGCTCCTTCCTCAGTTCATAAAGAGCGTGGAGCTCGTGCAAGGTGACGGAGGAGCCGGGAGCATCGAGCAAGTTAACTTCACCGAAGGTACGTAGACTCAGCATACATCATTCTTTTGGATCCTCTCGCAAGTGAAGAGTTCAGGGAATTTATTTCTCATTGGGCAACAAACGCAGCTAGTCATTTCAAGTATGTGAGGCACCGGATCAACGAGCTCGACAAGGAGAACTTCGTTTGTAGGTACACGATGATTGAGGGTGACGCACTGGGCGACAAGCTTGAGTCGATTGATTACGAGGTCAAGTTTGAGGCCACCAGTGACGGGGGGTCAGTGTGCAAGATGACAAGCAAGTACAACACCAAGGAGGCATTTCAAGTTGAAGAAGAGGAGATCAAGGCTGGGAAGGAGAAGGCCATGGCCATATTCAAGGTCGTGGAGTCTTACCTCCTAGAGAACCCACAGGCCTACGCCTAGGACATGTTCCAACGCCCTCCTCGTTAAGAATATTGTTTGTAATTCTTTGCCATGATTTAGGTTTACACATAAGAATTTGTTGAGTGTCATACAAAAGCTCTTGCTCTCAAGAAGAGCTACCATATCTTCTTTACTTTTGTCTTGTGATTTCGACCGACCAAATTTTGATCTGCAGCATTTAGAGCTCGCCAGAGTCATGAAAACCAAGTTCTTCGAAATCAGATTTAAATTCTTGAGCTTGGACAATTGGAACGTGAGATAAACAGAAATGAGCAACTGCATCTCTTGATTATTTGCGATCATATCGACACTACATGCAGACCAACAACTTATAGTATCTGGTGATTTGTACTCAATTTGGATCGAGATGTATAGAAACTCTGCCAAATCGAAAATACGATCAACCGAGAACACTGCAAAAATTGAAAATTGAATACAGCAGCCATTCTCGTGTCTCCCTTTTGAACGTATCTACTTTCGTTGTTTGTTTTACCCAAACAGACGGGTTACCATTTGGGAACTTGGAATTCAATCGTCATATCTCATGTTTTCTGTGTAAAACCATATCATTTTAATGTTGTCAAATGTCTCAAAAGCGACCTCTTGGCTTTAGTTAAGTTCACTTCACATAATAACTAGGTTTAGAACCTTTGATAATTATATCTAAGTATACAGCAGATGATGTCGAAATGCCAAAATGGCTTTTAGGGAAGATGGTCATCTAAAGTTTCCAGATCTCAGATTTCTGGAGTTATAGCTAAAGAATGTGACATGCACTCTGTCAATTTATCGAGGGTAATATGTAATGTTCTTTTCTTATGCTGCATTTGGTCGCTAAGAAATAAAGTCAATAAGGATATATTAAGATTAAGCAAGAAGTCCTGCAGATTTTTTATTATCATATTCTTTGGTCGAGTAAACACCGGATACAAGGACAGATACAGATATACTGTCTAGTCGGACGTTTGATAGACGGAGGATGTGATTGTCTAATTAAAGAAACAATTTTCCGGAAAAGTATATATACAGAGCCGTAATCCACCATAGGGCGACAACCACTAGTGCAATGGCGAGGCTGGGTGGTCTCTGTCGTCATGGTGATTGCCTGAGACCAGCATACTTGGTCGGGATCATAAAATTTTGGAGGGCACGAGACTGGCAAGCATGCGTATGAATTTCTCCTGGGGCAGCTGCAACTTGATCAGTGGCTTGCCCCAAGCGAGCATCTCCATCTTGAGCAAGTTTCACGCTACAAAGCAGCAAAAGCACCCCACTCAAATTGATGTCTAGAGGAACAAAGCTACCTGTAATGAGTACATGGAAACTCTTGATCACGATCAGCAGCAAAATTTCCAGTAAATTGCGTATATAACCTAGAACAAGCGGTTCTTATTTGAAACAGCAAAATAGTCCGTATACAAGATGCTTTATGGAACTCACTTTCTCGCGGTGGAATATAAAACTTCACTTCACCAATTCTTTACCCCCTAATACCCCAACAATCCGAAATTTATGAAGATGCAACAAGACGAATCAAATCTCACACCAACAAGAATAGCTACCTCCTAAGATTTAGAGCTTCTACTCATCATCTGTATCATTGTTAGTTTGTCCATATTCATCCTCATCCCTGTAAAAGACGTGATCGATGTCTTCGTCCTCATCATCACTTTCATCTGACGCTCGTAAAGAGAATCTCTAGTTTGATCATGTGTGGCTGATGCAAGCCAAGGGTAGGCTTTCTCAAACAGTAGGATCGGGAGAGTGACCTGCACACGGGAAACAGGATGAACAGAAATTTCAGCACTGCGCAAGCTCAAGAGAACAGTCGTATCTTTGTTGATACAAATTGGTTTGACCTGATTCCAAAGCCAAATGAACAAAGACTTCTGGATCTACAATTTCTCTGTTTTGGGTTTTCTGAAATAAGAACTGTAGGATGGTCGAATTTGGGTTGGAAGTGGGTAAAAATAACGAGCAGAACAGGAAAAGATAGAAACTTCGTTGGTTGCTCTTCTAGGCTTCCAAGGAAGTTGAGAGGGCACCGATTCTTCTAGATCGATGATTGCAACTCTTCAAGGATGCAGATTTCGAAAAGCTCCGACTCTTCAAGGACGGAGTGAAAACTCTTCTAGGTTTTCTAGGGTATGAACTTTGCAAGGTTCACGATACTTGCTTGAAAGCAAAGTTTTCATTTATCAAAAGTCGTCTATCTGATGCAAGGAATTGGATGGCTTGTATCGTCAAAGAAATAAAGACAGAGCATTGAAACTAGGAAAACATTGAATCTAGAAAGTCAAAACCAAGAAACTTGAAAGCATTAAAGAACTCTGAAACTAGAAAAATAGTAAAGAGCATAGAAACTAGAAACTAGTAAAAGCATAACGTCTTCATGGCTCCCAAGGTGTCTTCTTTCAAGCTTCCGGGGTGGACTCAAGATATCGATACGGCTTCTCAGTTGAATCGATAACTTCATCAAACTTCATCGACAATTGACAACTTCATTGATAAGAGGTTTCGTCGAGCTTGAATGCGGGCCGATCTTCTTAGTCAAGAGAGTTGGTCTTCAATGCGGGCTGCATCAGTGGCCTTGTCAATCTATTGGAAGACAACGTTGACCAAAATTATAGACTCTCAAGCTCAAAAGATTATCTGAAGCAAAGATATAAAGAGCCCAAACCTGAGCGACAACAAGCTGCAGCTGACCAGCTAAATGTAGTAATGGGGTTGGATGGCCATCCCTCCAGCTTCCACAGTCTACAAGGGATACAATAATGATACAAATCATACCATCAACCATAACCCGAGAACAGTAAATAACGTGAAGCTCTACGGAGAGTCCGAGAACTAAAATAATTTAGATGAAGCAAAAAAAGAAACTAATGCAATTCTTTCATATCATTGTTGATGCAACCTAGACCTAGAGAAAAGATAGATAGGATTTTTCCTAGAACCGGAGATTACGAACTCTTGAGCTCTAGCCATAATTACCCCTTTCCCTCATACCACTTTTACAATTCAATGAAATCGACGGATGTAAAGGTGGTTTAAGATATTTATGAATAGAGTTTGCATCAACATCAGCCTTTTTTTTTCTTTTTCTTTTTTTTAGATTTCTAACTTAGAAGCCTGTGAATTCGGAAATAGTTTCATTGTATTAGACATTTATGAGAAATGTATATAACAACCCAGCCCCAATTACCCTCGTCACTTACATTGGTTTTAGCATTCAACAGAAGTATATAGAAAATAATGTATACATGAAACTGTAGAACTTTATCTTAACCCAGATTGTGGGGTCCAATTTTGTGTTTCTAAGTTCAGACTTGTGAAATAACTTTATGATGAGATAGTCACCAATTTGAATAGAAAAGATATTTGACCACTTTGATTCTAAACTCGAATAAACAAAACTCCTATTCTAAGTAGTCGGTTGAAAGACTTGAGTAAGCTTTTACTTGCCCAGCACTAGTTTTGAAGCCACCATGTGTCACGCCCCGAACCTCGAACATGCGCACATCCCTCGGTGGTCGATAGAATTTTGCGACATTCCCAGGATTCGTCGCCAACCCTTTTCATTTTATTGCACATGCGGAAGCGAATTAACTAATCCCCTGACAACAACAAACATGGGATAGAAAAGTAGGACAACCAATTTCAAAACAAATACACTTGCATAAACACCTCAAGCTTATACAGAAGGTCTATCTCATAAAGGACTACTGAACCACCTATGTTCCTGACCCTTCCGCTTCAAGCTCCGGGTTCTTCACACTGGGGACCTGAAAATGTTAGCCCACTAAGGGGTGAGATCACATCTCAGCAAGTCAATCCCCTAAATCTAGATTAGGAGAAGGGTACACTCAACATGCAATGTAATCGCCTTTCTCACACTTTCTTAATACCAGTACTTTTCTACATATTAGTGTCAATCAATTCATACATAAGATATCGAGATCATATATCATCAGAATACTTTAACACGTACATATGTAAGGACATAAATGTCGACATAATTACACGGGCCCCCAATTACCAAACTAAACTATTATGGCACGTCCCATACCGCACCACATAGTTCCGTCTCCTAATTAGGTCCCTCGCTTTCACCCATTCATGTGTCACAAATGATTTCAATGCACAGATAACAGTCTTCCGGCATGACCGGGCATCGTCTCGCTCGATCAATCACATTATCACATACGAATCGCGTTACAAGCGATCTCGCCTGGCCATTGCCACACGAACGCATTGTCTGGGGTAGAGGCGTGGACGCACCGCCATCCCTCATCCTAGCCCAGTATTGTCCTTTTTGGGCCCCGCACTGGCGCGGACGAACCGCCATCCCGGTCGGGTCACCCCTCAAGGCTTTGTTCTCGGCACAACGAAGCATGTGTGAAATGCGTTATCGGTTCATGCGTGCATGCCATAGACAAAGTGTGCTCAACTCATGCATGACCAGCACCCAAAGATGCCATGATTCTCACAAATGAATGCTCGGAATGTACATATTAATACAATCATACGGGCCCCCAATTAGTAGACTAAACCGTGATGGTACGTCCCATACCGCACCATACGTTCCGTCTCTTAATTAGGTCCCTCAATCTTCAATCATTCATGCGTTTCACCATTTTCATTCGTTGGTTATGGCCAACTCCTCAGATAACAGTCGTCCGGCATAACCGGGCATCGCCTCGCACCGTCGAGCGCGGCAACGTCTATCTCTAGACGGCATTCCATAAAGGAGCATCGGTCTAGCCTCCACTGCGACCGGCATCCGTTGACGTGGGGCATTCCCGAAGGAGCATTGTCTGGCCCCAAAGGCTTACGACGGCATCTTATATCATTCATGCATTCATTCAATTTCGGCCCAGGACACTGTGCATTGCACTCAAATACCTCAATTAAAATGGTGATCCCAGCCTATTTTCTTCATATTAGAAATGCATGATAAAATAATCGTGTGTGTGGGGACACGGTCAAATCGAACCAAAAAATTTGTGTCGTCTCTTTTAAAATCCCACAGTTTGATATAGTATTTAAAAACACTTTCGGCATCCAAAACCTGACACCCGGTATTTTCTAATTAAATACCAACAGTTTTCAATCACCATACAATTGCACAAAACATCACCCAATTCATGCGGATGCCCATGCATTGACACATCCATTCACTTCATAAAATCAATACACATGAAATTAGACCACTTTTCTTACTCTGGTGAACAGTGCACGTGAACAGTGTCGCGTGAACAGTACCGCGTGAACAGTGCTTCATGAACTGTGAAATTCCAGAATTAATTAACTAATAAATTAAGTCCACAAGTCATTAAAACACTAATTAAAGAAAGCAAAGCATCAAGAACCATCATTTAACTAAAATCGGTCGTAATTGGCAGAAACCTAGCTACTCGCGCGTCTCCAAGTTTGAATCCAGAAACCTAACCAATCGAGCTCAGAAAATTCCCAAATTTTAATATGTTGTAAAGAACACATAAACGAACATTTTTCATGGGACAACCAAACCCAGATCCTTCTAGATTCGGCCCAGTAAATCGTTCAATCCAGCACCAGAAACTGGGTCCGTTTCCAGAACGTCTATTTTCCGAAATCAATTTGGTTCAAGATCCAATACATATCCGTTTGATCTGAAATTTGAGTATGTTAAACTAGAAGATGTAACAAACAACTTTTGTGAAGAAACCATTTGGAAATTCGACCTCTAAAGGTCAGTAACAACCCTCGGAATCATAACAGGTCACGGTTTACAGAACTGTCCGAGTTACTGTTTCAAGGATGACGTCATGAAAATCGTCATCTTTTTTAAATTCTAAAAATTCTGAGAAAAATATATGTAATTATTTAGGATGTGTAAAACATTTCTTCAGAAGGAAATTTCTTCAAAATCGCAACACATATCAGTCTACAAAAATAGTAAATCGCGCACGTCCAGAAAACAGTTTCAAGAAACAGCCCCCGTCTTTGGCCGAATCATCCTCTACGGTTCGTATCTTGTCCATTACACCACAACTAAGCCTTTCTATGGCTAATCTAACATTTCTAACTAACACCCAACCATATGTAATATCATCTACACCTTTCTTACTTGGATGAATTCCTAAATAGAGGTACACAACCCCTAATCCAGATTTAGGAAAACAACTCACATATTCTGAAACCAAGCACTTCCGGCGACGGCGACGAGGTCACAACTCCAGGAGATGCCAGGACACCTCAGTATGGCCCTACACAAGCCGGCAAGGCTCTCGGCCTACTGCTGAGAAGTCGGTTCCTCAGCCAAGTCGGACCGGTTGCTGCACCAAATTTGGCAGAACCGAAACAGAGGACTGCTCTGTTTTCTTGGCTGCTGTTTTGGAGCAAAGCAGAAAAGAAACTAAAGAGGAAAAGAGAAGAAGAAGAGGGACGTGGGAGTGGGGGTTGTCGAGAGGAGGAAGGGGGAAAGAGAAGGGAGAAACAATAAAGTAGAGGAGGGGAAATTGAGGGGGAAATTACAGCAGAAGTTACCGTGAGGGAGGGGGTGGAAAAAGTGGGAGAGAGAGAGAAGAAAAGAGAGGGGGAGGAAATTGCGTAGGAAGGAGGGGGAAACGTGAAGGAGGGGAGAAAGATACGTGAGAGTGGGGCGGACGTTGGGGGAAGGAGAGAAATGAGGAGAGAGAGAGAAAGCAAGAAGCCAAGTCCAATTCTCCTTTATTTACATCATTTTCCTTCATAATTTCCTTTGGCTTTTCTCTCTCTTTGTCCCCCAACAATAAATGCCACTTCTAGAAGGGGTAACATGATAATTTCTTTTTCCAAAATTTCGGGATGTCACACCATGTCTCACCTAGGCACGAAAAACTACTATACTCTCCTAACCTGCGGTGGCCTAAGTAGCACCAATACTGACACGCGATATGATACGACATGACACGCCGACACATTATTTCTCAAAAAATAGAGAATTCCAACATGTTAAGACATGTTGTATATTAAAAGTATTTTATATATATATACATAATAAATGATCATTTTTATGATTATTTAATCAAATTAATTTGATTTAAATTCACAAATAAATAAATAAATTATAAAAAAAGAGGCTAGCATGAATTTACACTAAAAATATTAATTCAACATTTGTTAATATTATTTAGTTTTAATTTGATAAATTTAACTCCATTCCAATAATCCATATAACTTAGAGGGAAAAAAAACACAATCCACATTCTGGTCTTGCGTGTCAGAAGAAAAGAGAAAAAAAAAAATTTGAGGGGCTGTTGCACCTAAATTTTGGCGACCTGTTTAGTCATTTATCGCATTAAAAATCAGGGATTGATTTTAACCCCTAAAAAAATAGAATTAAAATCGCATAGCATATAATTTTAGTTGCATTTATCTATTTAGTTATCACTTTTGCATTTGATCGGCGACGGAACTTCTAATAGTAGGCCCTAATTTTGGTATCATTTTCACCGCTACCGATGAGTAATGCTTTTATCGAGAATCATCTTCGTAGAATGCTTTGGATCAATCTTTTGAGCCACGCGCATAGAAGAGCTCCATTCTTGAAAGTATAGTAATTGGAAATACCGCCCTGAAGCTGTAACGTGAAGGATTCAACGAAGAACATTTTGTTAGCACAAGTTGATCTATAATACACGGACGGTTCCTTGTCTCAGTGTATGCTGGCTATGAAGGCCGTGTCGTGCAGTGAAGGGAAGGAGCAACAGAAGGCCGTGTTAGAAGCTCGAGAGACCCTGAAGGCCCTGGAGAGTGGACTGGAGGGGAAGCGGCTCTTTGGAGCTCATTGCACCGCTCACGACGAGACCGCACTTCACCTGGCAGTGAAGAACGATCAATCCGATGCGCTCAAGAAGTTGTCGAAGATGGAGATGCAGATGACCTTGTACGATGACGATGGGAACACAATCTCACAGCTGGCTGCGGCTTCGAAACATCTCCAGTCCAGTGGACGGCAAAACGGGGTCAAGCTCATTGAAAGGTTATGATGATCGCACCCTTTTAATGCCAGAATTTTAATTCTGTTAAGCCAAAGTTTTGACCCATTGAGCCATGCAAAAATTCTTTCAATTTTGTGTGGGCACACGACTTTCAGTAATTAAGGAAAGGAAGGATGCGGTGGAGACGTCTTTGAGGAAACGAAAGCTGGTAGAGAATAGGAAAGAAAAGGGATACGAGCGAGAAAGTTGAAAGAATCAATATATTGGTATCTCTTGTTTTAAAACAAGAAAGAGTGCACCATCAAAGAAATCGCACGCATCCATAAGGGAAACGAATTCTCTGCATCAACTCAAGGACAAAGAAAGAAATATTGTTGGATATACCCATGGATCTATTCACGGCAAGAAAGGGGAGAAATCGACAAAACTTGCAAGCTGATATTCAATTTGAAGAAATAAAATCAAAAAGGGAATATTCAGCACGTATTCAATCGACTTGGAGCTGCCATATTATAAATAGAGCAGTAAATTGAGAGAGAGGGGGGAGGATTCCGAATTATACAGAGAATACACGAGAGAGAGAGAGTTGCGGTTTTCTTCCTTGAGAGTGAGTCTTCGTAGCCGCGATTGGGGTCTACCAGCTTCATGATTCATCGTTGCTAAGGCCGCTGCTGACTTTTACTGGCGTCGCCCTCCATTGATCCGAGTGGTGCCGAGACTCATCCTTTTGAGCCATCATCTCCAGTTTCATCTGTGACGCCGAAGCTTCTGTCCCGACGTTGTTGCTGACTTCGTTGCGACGTTGAGGCCAACTAGCGTCGCCCTCCATTGATCCGAGTGGTGCCGAGACTCATCCTTTTGAGCCAACATCTCTTGCTTTCGTGACGCAAGTTGGGCTAGCGTACAAATAGCAAGCAACGGTCGCTATTCGCATCTTGCAGTCCGTGACGCCCGGCTACTGTTCAGAACCGTTCCTTAGTCGAAGCAACCGCCACAGCAAGCTGTCCTTGCGCCATCACGTCAAGCCTCTATCGTGATTCACGAGCCGCCGTTCGAAGGTCAAATTTGGAAGCAAATATTTGGGATAGGTAAGAATTCTGTCTATGTTAATTTCCGAAAATTTTGTTTCCTTATTTGATATACTCATCGGTGCACGTGATGGAAATTCCCAATATACCATGATATTTGCAACACGATTAGCCTTTTAAATTGGGAAATCTTCCTAATTTCACAACGTACATATGATTGACGGTCCGATTTCACGCTCGAAATACGACCCGCAATCGTACGGAAAAATCACCAATCCGATCTCACGCTCGAGATACGATTCGTGATTTTATTTAAAAATTGACCAATCCGATCTCATGCGCGAGATATGATTCGTCAATTTATTTCCCAAAATTAAATGGATGTGAATGATGTCTTGCTTGATTTGGTGCCGTGTTGGTCTTGATGCCTTATTTGTTTGCTCCCGTAAAAAAATTTGAGTTAGATTAGATGCATGTTAGGATGTTACTTGTTTTAGGTTATTTTGCATGTCTAGAATAGGAAATTTATTTATTTCGAATTTCTTAAATAAAAATACCAAAAAAAAAAAACATAAATTTTGGATGTTAGATTTTTGTTTCACTAGTTTAAATTGCATGTTTAATTATTTGGCAATTATTAATTTCGAAATTAAAAAAGGAAAAACAACAAAAAAAATCATCATGCATGTCATGTAGAGTTAGGGTATATTTTGCACGTCATTGCATATTAGGATAAAAATTGCGCTTAGTTTAATTCTAGATAATATTTTTCTTAATTTATTATAAGTTTAGATATTAGATAGATTGCATTTTAGGATTATTTGGATTAAGATAATACTTTAGTTTAAATTAGAATTTGGCTTAACCTAATTCCTAATGCAAACTGAATAGTTACTTAATCTAGTTAGATAATTTTCACATTTTTCCTAATTCCGAATTTCATGAAAAATACAAAAAAAATGTCTTGGAATAAATTGGTTCTATTCTCTAGGATAGATTGCATTCTTTTAGGAAAAAGAAAAGAAAAAGAAAAATGTCATGCACGTCATTAGGATTAGATTCATTGAAATGCACGTCATTTAGAGATTGTTGCTAGGTCCATTTAATTAGAAGTTGTATGACATTAGATTAGGTCATTTAGTAGTATTACATTGCATATTGCATGATTTCCATTAATTAAGTGAAAACACAAAAAAAAAAAGAGAAATTGCGTGTTAATTAGAAATCATATCTAGGGTTGTTGATGTGAATTCTGATCTAACAACGCAGATGCTTTCTTGCTATGAGGTAAGTTCTGCAATTTATTTACTGATTTATTTGGGTGTTAAATTGGTGGTTTGCGCACCCGCATGATCGCCTCACATGTTAGGGAATTAAATTTAAAATCAATTCAAGCTGCCTGCAAAAACATTTTTGAAAATAAAAGAATGGTACCGAAAGGGCATTAGAGAGATCTAGTGTAACCAAGTCCCCGTACCCATGATCTCTGGTTCGTAGGAGTAAAGTAAACCTCCCGTTGCTTTACTTGGGTTTCTAATCGACCCACCAAAAATAGATTAGTGGCGACTCCTAATTAAAATCCATTTGCATGTTAAGAACTCGAACATTAAGTCGCGAATTGGTATGGGCTTGGGAGAGCCCGAGTTAAGTCTAGGCTTAACAATCCATTAGCCAAACCCTAGGTGATTCACACCCGAAAATTTGGTCGCGACAGCTTGGCGACTCCACTGGGGACTTGAGTTAAAACTCTTAGTGGACTTAGGCCATTTTCTTTTTATTTGAAAAAATATTTTTGTTTGGCAGCGAGGATTCCAGGTACGCCCTAACATTTAAGGTGTTAAATGTTTTTGCAGGATGGGAGGTATAAGGGGAAGTGTTTGCTAACCTTTGTTTTGTAGGGAGGTGTAGGAATGTATGGTTTATTTTCATATATGAAGTGTTGCTTGATATAAACTGTTGTGCATGCCTTGCATCTAGCACTACACTATTGCACACACAACCCGCCGGACTCCGGGCCGCATAGGATCATCTATGATGGTATTGAGATGTTTGCCACTCCAACCGCATGCTCGCGGTACGAGTCGCCCATCTCAATCCCGAAGTTTCTTTCATGGTGTCAAGAGTACCCACCTCGGTCCGCATGCTCGCGACCGGGTCGGCTCTTTGACTAAGCCGGAGTCATGAGGACCCGACATAGTCCACAAGCCCGTGGCTAGTCGATCATCCTTGTGGCTCCACCTTGATAAGCCTTATAGATTAGAAATCGAGCCACTTACCATGCGCATGTCTATGTGATTGCCCATCATTGGTAAAGTAAGTTCTCCAAATTTTTGACCTTTGCAATTTACTTACTTTATCGCATTATTTTGTCGGTCCATGGCATTAGGATTGTCCCGAGTCTTGATCAATATACAATGGGGACACCGGACATTCGAATTATTCTCCCTCCAAGGGAAGAGCTTAGCACTTGGTGGGACAAATTAGATCAAGATGGTCGTCAGTTTGTAGAGTCACATATTGGTCGACTGCTTCCACTGCTGCGTATCAACATCCATGTCGGCCTCGTCCAAGCACTCGCCCACTGTTGGTGCCCCGAGACTTCTACCTTTATCTTCGGCGGTAAGCATGAGCTCACTCCCACCTTGGAAGAGTATAGCATTGCCATAGGAAAATCCTTGAAAGCTGAATTGATTAGTCCGCCTATCGGAATAGATCCTGTTATGGCTTTATCTGATTTTTTGAGAATTAAGGAAGATGATATAAGAAAGGTTTTAAAGGCTCACCGCAATACATGTCCTTTATCCTTCCTAAAAGAATGTTTTGAGAAAGGCACTTCATCTCAAATGCGAAGGGTTTTCCTTTTAGCTTTCTTTGGGTTTATAGTTTTTCCTTACTTTGCAAAAATGCTATTAACCCTTCGATCACTCAATTAGTTAAACAAGTGTTGGAAGGAAAGAATTTTGTAAACACTGTTCTAACTGAAACTTTCCTTTCCCTCACTCGATTTAAAGGAGGTGGTGATAAGACTTTCCATTCTTCTCCCGAACTTTTGCAAATTTGGTTTCTTTCACATATAAAAGGGTTTGGTGGTCTAATGACTATACATGATGTTAATGACTTTAATCACCCCATTAGGAGATTTGAGAACAACCAAAAACATGCACCGGATTATCATTATTCTAGGTGGCTAGCTTTCATGAAAAAACCAACTTCCAAGGGTTTCCTATGGCATGCTAAATGGTTCCAAGTTCGGGTAGCGAGACTCTCGTGGGAGGAGTTGGCCCAATCCCTCTATTGGGATTCACCGGAGCATTGGAGTACTATCCAACTAGAGTGACCCGTCGCATCAAGTCGTGCAAGAGCTTCCCCGGTGTTACAAGCGGATCCGCTCCAAGTTAGCTTCGTTGATGGAAGCCGAGGCCATGAAGATTCCATTCTCACTATCAAATCGATGTGGGACATGTGCCATCCACTAAAACTCAAATGGCCCGAGGAAGAGTTGAAGGGTAAAGAAAGGAAGTACTATGCCTCGACTAAGTACATTCAACAACACAAGATTCCCGAGGAGCTGCTTCCGAAGATACCGAGGTGCCATTGAAGATCACCAATCGTGCTGAGAATAAACGCCTCAAAAGAGTTGCTGAAAAGGCTCAAGAGGAGAATAAACGATTGCGCCGAATGGTGTCCCGAGTGTATATTGATCAAGCCAAATGAAATGCTTGAATCAATCTTGCTATTCTCATTTTTGATTAATGTTTAGGAAGTTGAGTCATTTACTTTCCTAGTTCATTTGTTTAGAACATTTCGAGTTTCTATTTTGATAGGCTTGTCAAAAGCTCCATTGATGAATAAAAGTTCTAGAATATTGCCATGGATCGGCGTATTTTCATATGAGATACTTATTTTTGTTCATTTCTAAATATAGGTGATAACGGATCCTTCACGCTCTCCCATCATCACGCGATTAAGAGCTAGAATGGCCGATCAAACTGAAATGCGTGATCGCATCTCCACTATGGAAGAACAACTTCAACAGTTAACCGCCTCTATGCAGCTTATAACGACTCAAATCCAATCCCTCCGAGTGAATCCGGCTCCTGCACCCTCTCTCCCTGAGATAGTTGTCCCGAAGCAGACAAACAAGGCCCAAATGGGTGAGGATGACATGCCTGAGCTAGAAGATGATCCATTCCCGATCAATGTGGAAAAGGCTAAACTTGTCAACATCCCTAAGATGGAGCAGGATGAGCGTTTTGCGAAATTGGAAGAAAAGTTGAAACAATTGCAGGAGTCGCAAAGTTCACTCCCGTTCGACTTGTCCGTGTACGAGAAAGTCAAGATGCCAAAGAAGTTCAAAATGCCGGATTTTGAGAAATACGATGGTACTTCCTGCCCAAAAGCTCATCTGCAAATGTACCACGTGCGTATGGCCCAATATGTCAAGAACGAGCCCCTCATGATCCAATCATTCCATGCGAGTTTGACTGGGCCTGCGCTGAATTGGTATGCCATGAAGAGTGTGAACCTTCTTGACACCTGGAATGAAGTGGCCAATGCATTTCTCAAGCAGTACAAGTTCAACATGGACATTACACCTTCCCGAGAGGATCTTGAGCGGATGGAGAAAAAGAGGAGCGAGTCGTTCAAAGAGTATGCCGTGAGATGGCGAAATCGCAGCTCAAATCACTCCCGAGCCTACCGACAAGGAGCTGATGAAGTTGTTTATCAAAACCCTCCCGTCGAGTTCCGTAACCGGATGGCCAGCACATATGTTGAAAACTTCAATCGGCTTATTCCCGTGGGAGAACAAATCGAGATGGGGATAAGGGAAGGATGGTTTACGAACCATCGATTAAAAAATTCTCTGCCAAGAAGGAGAAAGAAGCTGCTGTAGATGTGAATGTGACTTATGGCCAAGAAAGTACCAATCGTGCCCCGGCTATCCAGACAAATCAAAGGCAACAACAAACTGCCGGCCGTCAACCATTTGCCCAAGCAAGAAGACAGTTCACCCCTCTCCCTGGATCTCCATCCCAAGTGTTGGCAATCCTAAGAAAGAAAGGTTTGCTTACTAGTGAACCAAAGCGTCCTAACCGTGAAAGCATTCGAGGCTACGACCCGATGAAGAAGTGTGATTACCATAGCGGCGAACTAGGGCATTCAACTGATGAATGTTTCACTCTCAAGCATAAGATCCAAAACCTCTTGGACACGAAGGCCTTTTCATTTCAAACTGCTCGGCCGAACGTCCAAAAGAATCCACTACCGGAGCATGAAGGTACGGTCAATGCTATCTTGGAGCCTGAGTTCGGTCGGATCAAGAACTCAAAGGTGCATGTGGCAGATGCTTACAACGGGCTGGTGAGAGCCGGATATTATCCAGATCAGGAGGATGTTCCTCTATCACTGATGAAGGAAAGAGTCACCAGGATGGTGGATGACGGCATCATCGTATATGCTGACCATAACTGCATAGTTTCCACTATTTCCCACATCGTTATCGATTGGGAAGAGGAGCAGGCTGCGCTCGATATTGGTGAGGAAGAAGTTGATTCATCCCTCATGGATATGCCCCCACTTGAAGATGCATCTGATGATGAGATAATAATTGAAATGCCTCAACCGTATGAATATGTCAACAATAAGGCGGTACCTTGGTCCTATGATCTAGATGTTGACCTCGTTACAAGGTCTGGTCGGACTTATCCTCAAAACAATGCTCAACCTGCGAAACCTGTCACCGATGGAGAGGTTAAGGAATTTCTGGCCGTAATCAAAGCAAGCGAGTATAATGTGGTTGAGCAGTTACGAAAGATGCCCGCCCAGATTTCTTTGCTCGAACTCCTGCTTACATCCCCTGTGCATCAAAAGTCATTGATGAAGGTGCTGAGTGAAATTCGTGTACCCGAGACGGTCGAGGCGGACAAGCTGGAAGATTTTGTAGGATCGATCCTTCTCAAGGACATGATTGCCTTTTCGATGAGGAATTCCCTCTTGAGGGTAGAGGGCATAACAAGGCACTCTATATATCTCAAGCATAAGGCTTCTCATGTGTCCCGAGTACTCATTGATAATGGGTCTGCTCTAAACATATGTCCACTGGCCACTCTTCATCGCCTCAAGGTGGACCCGTCCAAGATACATGCTGCAAGGACTTCTGTCCGAGCTTTTGATGGTACGAAGAAAGAGGTGCTTGGGGAGATTCACCTCGATGTGCAAATAGGGCCGGTGGTTTTTAATATTCCCTTCCAGGTGATGAATATCCCTACTGCCTTTAATTTTCTGCTGGGACGACCCTGGATTCATACTGCTGGAGCTGTACCGTCAAGTTTGCATCAAGCTGTGAAGTTTGTGATTAAAGGGAAGTTGGTCACTATCTATGGCGAAGAGGATCACCGAATTTATCATGAGACGGCTATCCCCTATGTAGAGCCAGACTTCGAGTTCGAGTCGAGTTACCACTCATTTGAGTTGGTATCCACCATACATGCTTCTCGAGGTTCATCACCGCCTACTCCTGAGGTTTCAGATGCCGCCCTCATGGTGGGAAGAGTAATGGTTGGAAATGGTTTTGTTCCTGGCAATGGTCTTGGAAGAAATGGTCAGGGCATTCGAAGTCCCATTGAAGCCCCTCAGAGGTCCCGTTCTGCTGGTTTAGGGTACCATGGAAGAGGTGGGGAAAATTCTGGAGAGAGAAGACAAGAAAGGCAGAACTCGCCGCCTAACCAAGGGCGAGGGAGGCAAAACTCACCACCCCCAAACATTCGCGAGACATTCCCTGGTCCTCCGATAATGATGCAGGATGAAGCAGAAATAATGGACACCCTAGGGCAGCCAAGCGGAAAATTCGACTATCTGGTGAAGTATTCGGCTCCTCCCAGTTTCTACATCGATCCCCGCGACATCGTCCCAGATGGATGGGGAGGCATGGATGATCCGACACCCCCGGAGGCAGAAAACCCCAAAAATATACTGGAAGGAATCACTAGTCTCTTCGATGATGTCTTCATAGGAACCATTGACGAAGGACTTTCGGAGGAGATGGGCTCGCCCACAAGAGTAACTTATTTACTGCTTTCTCACATCCCCCGCGTGGGAATTTTCATCGCTTTCTAGGGCTTGTTTTCGGTTTCTTCTTTTTTGCTTTCTTTTTAGGGCTTGAAAATTGCATTTCCATTCAATAAATGTAATTGATTGATGAATATCAATAAAATTACAAGTTTTATTTTGAGGGCATGATGAGGTACACCAAACCAGCCCGGTGATGATATCCAAATATAAAAGAAAAAAAGAAAATCCCGGAGAATTCTGAGGCCTGGACTTCATCATGCTTTCTCATGTCAAAATATTTCCAAAAATCTTTTTGCCAAAATTCTTTTAAAAAGAAATAAAAAAAAAACAAAAAAAAAAAACAAAAAAAACAAAAACAGATTATTCTGTTTGTCTTTTTGATTTATCTACTTCATGTTTCAGAACAATCTTATGGCATGCAAAGGTGTGGAAATGGTCCAATCAAATGCAACAAGTGCTAATAATGATGATCTAGAAGACTTAATCGAAGATCCCATTGAGGTGCAACGAAGCTGGAACAACATGAAAAGGCCAAGACTCTCACATCGAGCAGGACCGTCACTATTAATTTAAGTGACACCGAAGAAGCCAAGGAGGTGAAAATTGGGGCGAATCTCCCCAAAGACGAGGCCGAACGCCTCATTCGATTCTTGAAGGAATATCAAGACATCTTTGCATGGACCTACGCTGACATGCCTGGGCTAGACCCGTCAATTGTGGAGCATTGCCTACCTACTAACCCGGACGTACCACCTAAGAAGCAAAGACTGCGGAGAACTAAGCCCGAGCTCTCGAAAAGATAGAGGAAGAGGTGATGAAACTTTTGAAAGTGGGATTTATTGAAGTCTCACAAGTACCCGAATGGGTGGCTAATATCGTACCGGTGAATGGGTGGCTAATATCGTACCGGTGATGAAGAAGGACGGTCGAGTTCGAGTTTGTGTTGACTATCGGGATCTGAACAAGGCTAGCCCGAAGGATGATTTCCCGTTACCACACATAGATGTACTTGTGGATAGTACCGCTGGTTTTGAACTATTCTCATTTATGGATGGTTTCTCCGGATACAATCAGATAAGGATGAAGGAGGAAGACAAGGAGAAGACTGCATTTATCACCCCGTGGGGAACTTTCCATTATAAGGTCATGCCCTTTGGACTCAAGAATGCGGGGGCAACCTACCAACGAGCCATGGTCGCGTTATTTCATGACATGATGCACCAGGAGATTGAAGTCTATGTTGATGATATGATTGCAAAGACTCGACTGGAAGAAGCCATGTTGAAACCCGAAGAAGTTGTTTGATCGACTTCGTGAATTCAAGCTCCGGCTAAACCCTGCTAAATGCGTGTTTGGGGCAACATCCGGTAAATTACTCGGATTCATTGTAAGCAGTAAGGGGATTGAGATCGACCCTTCCAAGGCTAAGGCTATATGTGAGTTGCAACCTCCATCAACAGTGAAAGAAGTCCGAAGCCTTTTGGGGAGACTGAATTACATAGCTCGGTTCATTTCCCAACTCTCTCAAACTTGCCAAGCCATTCTTCAAGCTCCTAAAGAAGAATGCACGAATCAATCGGGATGATGAGTGTCGAGAAGCGTTCGACAAATTGAAGCAAGTACACGATGAATCCACCGCTTCTTGTCCCGCCATCACCGAGGCATCCTTTGATTCTCTACCTCACCATCCATAATGAATCGTTGGGTGCAATGTTGGCTCGAAAGTCATGTTGATAAAAAAGAACGAGCCATTTATTATCTAAGTAAGAAGTTCACTATATCAGAGCTGAAGTATTCTGATGTTGAGAAGACTTGTGTGGCATTGGTGTGGGTATTGCATAGATTGCGACAATACACATTGCATTACCAGACATTCCTTGTGACTGAAAACGACCCTATCAAGTACTTACTTGATCGGCCAGCTTTGGTGGGTAAGTTGGCCAAATGGCAAATTTTAATTTCCGAATTTGATGTGCAATTCATGCCACAAAAGTCGGTTAAGGGCCGAGCGATCGCTGATCTATTGGCCGAGAATTCAGGAGTCTCTAATGACGATGACAGTTTCCTTGATGACCGTGTTTTGAGTGTAGATGAAGACTCATGGAAGATGTTCTTTGATGGAGCTGTAAACTTGTCTGGTTCTGGTACTGGGGCCGTTCTGATATCCCAGATGGACAACACCATCCAGTGGCTGCAAAATTGATATTCCCATGCACTAACAATGTGGCCGAGTATGAAGCTTGCATCCTTGGGCTTCAGGCTGCAATTGAGATGGGTGTGGCTAAGTTAAAAGTGTTCGGAGATTCCACACTAATCATACTGCAGACTGTAGGCGAGTGGAAGACTAAGGATGCCAAATTGCTCCCATACCACAAGTATTTAGAAGGTCTCATGAAAAAATTCAAAGAAATTTCGTTTGAATACTTGCCCAGTCTCATAATCAATTTGCGGATGCACTTGCGACATTGTCTTCTATGCTGCAAGTCACTAGTGGGTTAGAGGTCGAGCCTATAAAAATAGAAGTCTTGCCGAAGCCGGCTTATTGTATGATTGTGACTAAAGAACCCGATGGAAAACCATGGTATTACGATATCATGAGCTACATCAAAAAGCAGGAATTTCCCCGAAGGAAGCACCCCAACCGATAGGAAGCACATCACGAAGATGGCCTCAAAATTCTTCATTAGTGGTGAGAATTTGTACAAGAGATCTTATGATTCGGTCTTGTTGCGGTGTGTGAATGCAACCGAAGCCACTCAAATCATGCAAGAAGTGCACGAAGGAATATGTGGCCCTCATATGAATGGGCACATGATGGCTAAGAAGATTATGAGATTAGGTTACTATTGGCTCACACTAGAAAGTGACTGCATCAAGCATGTACGAAGTTGCCACCGTTGCGATTCATGGTGATAAGATAAATGTTCCTCCAACCGAGTTGCACCGCTTTTCGAGCCATGGCCCTTCTCAATGTGGGGCATTGATGTGATTGGTCCGATAAATCCCAAAGCCTCAAATGGGCATCGATTCATCTTGGTGGCGATAGACTATTTCTCCAAATGGATCGAAGCTACGTCCTTTGCAAACGTCACCGCCCGCAATGTTGTGAAGTTCATCAAACGTGACATAATTGCTCGTTATGGCGTCCCCGAAGCAATCATCACCGACAATGGAACGAACTTGAACAACAAACTTATTGATGAGTTGTTCGGTGAGTTCAAGATCAAGCATTTGAATTCATCCCCTTACCGCCCTCAAATGAACGGGGCTTGTTGATGCGGCCAATAAGAACATTAAGAAAATCTTGGCCAAGACGGCCGAGAATTATCGAGATTGGCATGACAGTTACCTTTTGCACTAATGGCATATCGGACATCGATCCGCACGTCTACCGGGGCAACTCCTTTTGCTCGGTATACGGCATGGAAGCGCTTCTCGCCCGTGGAGGTGGAGATTCCTTCTCTCGAGAGTTTTATCCCAAGTGGACTTGTCTCGAGGCTGAATGGATGCAGCAAAGATTTGAGCAGCTTAAACTTAATAGATGAGAAAAGGCTGAAGGCTCTTTGCCATGGCCAAACTTATCGCAGAGAGTTGCTAGATCCTTCAACGAAAGGTACGACCAAGACATTTTGAGGTAAATGATCTTGTTCTGAGGAAGCTGTTGCCAATTTTTCCAGATCTTGGGGGCAAGTTCGCTCCAAATTACGGCGGCCCGTATGTGGTGAAGAAGGTACTTCCTGGAGGTGCCCTGATCTTGGCAGAGATGGATGGTCGTGAGTTTTCTACTCCAGTCAATGCTGATGCTGTCAAGAAGTATTATCCGTGATAGAATTTGCCATGTCTTGTCTCGAACTGCAAGTATTTTATAATGAATAAGATGCCTCAATAAGTTGAATTGTTCAAATTTGTCATAAATCTTGCATTTTTCTTCCTTGATGAATTGTGTGAGATAAATTGAATGTGTCAAATGGGGTATCTTGGAATGATGAAAGGCAAGCCTTATTCCATACACTATCCCATACACTGATCATCGGTGAGTTGTGTGGAGAAATTCCATGCTCGCAAGGAAAAGGGTGATCTCGCAAAGGGGTACGCTAGCCGAGGTGATGAGAGGCGCTTTCTTCTTCTACCAAAAACACTACGGGTATACCCATTGTTTAGCCCTTTGAGCCCACACACATGAAGAGTTTTAAATCATCCCCGTCAAGGATCATCCCACATTGGGACAATATTTGAGATGAATGATAGGAGTTTTCTTACTCACACTTGCATCAATCTTCGAGTATTGCTTTCGCATTGTAACTCGTACGATAATTCAAAGTGCCCTAGGATGATGAAGAGCAGTCATTTCTCTATCCTATACACTTTTATCCATTGCGTAGCCCACTTGAGCTTATGAATTCATTTCATATTAAACCCGTTGGTGATCATCCCCCACACCGGGGCAAGACAAAAACATTCAAGTAGCATGAACTAGAATGCTGACAAAATGGAGACTCTGTTCAAGGAAAATAAGTGCAAAAATGGGGCATAAAAAAGAAATGTGCCTGGTAAAAGCAAGGCCAATGCCAAAAAAAAAAATCAAACTCTTGATATAATGAGTCGTATCCCCAACAAGGCGGTACTAAAACTCAAATGCTGTTTTGCAATCAATGGAGATTTGAAAAAAAAAAAAAAGCTTGACATTGGAGAAGGAAAGTGGTGGAAATGTCAAGATGATCACCAACTTTAACCCCCTAAACACCTTTTTGAGCCTAATGATCCATTCGTTTCATAACCCATGAACCAAGCCTATGTTACATCCCTTGCAAAGTCTCTTCGAATTAGGGCACTTGAATTGACGTAAGAGTTAATATGAAAGCATCGCTTGAAGAAGTGCGAGTAAGATAATTTCTGTCTCATTTTGTGTGTTTCTTGACTTGTAAATCCCAAGACAATTGCGAAATGTTATTTTTCAATAGCCTTGACTCAAAGAGTCCCCTTTGTTAAGCCATTGACCAAGCCAACAAGTACGGTCCCTGTTAAAGACCTCTCATATTGGTAAGGTCGTACCACTTGCGAGATTGCTCAAACCCTTGTCCGGCATGACGATGGTGAGATAGAATGATTGACAAGATCCTACATCAAAGGTCGGGATAAAACAGCCCCTTTAAAGAGGATGAGTGAAAAGTTCTTTCAGACTGAAGGATCCCTCATTTGACACATCCATGACACTCATACATTCAAATAAGAATCATCTTTCGAAATCATTGGAATTAGGATGATGCATGGTTGATAGAAATCATTACGCATGAACCTTACTGGAATTAATGCATGTCTGTGATTACAAATGCATGTTGCCTCTCCTACGATCATGTTTTGCAGGGGACATATCCCCAAGGAACAGAGATATCGCCAGGTAAGTATATCCCTATCCATATCTTAAATACTTGTCGTTGCACAGGTTTTCCCCTTTTGAATACATTGACACTCAATTGAGTTGTCTTCAAAGATTTTTCTCAAGATTCAGTCTGATTAAGGCGACCAAAGAACGGTTCGGGTCCCGATCGATGATCCGTATTGCAACGCTGGGCGACCGAAGAATGGTTCGGGTCCTAGCCAAGCAAAATCTCCGTTTAGGCGACCGTAGAATGGTACGATTCCTAAACAACATTTATTGCTCTAACAGGCGACCGTAGAATGGTACGAGTCCTGGAAAAGCAATTTCTCCATTCAGGCGACCGTAGAATGATACGGGTCCTGAAAAATCAATTTTTTGTCAAGGCGACCGTAAAATGGTACGGGTCCTCGACAACACATATTCCTTATTCAGGCGATCGTAGAATGGTACGGGTCCTGGAAAGTGAATCCCCGTTTAGGCGACCGTAGAATGGTACGGGTCCTAGACAACACCTATTTCCTCATTCAGGCGACCGTAGAATGGTACGGGTCCTGGAAAATGAATCCCCGTTTAGGCGACCGTAGAATGGTACAAGTCCTAGACACAACCAAACACTGTCATACTGGGCGACCGTAGAATGGTACGGGTCCTAGGAAAGCAGCCTCTTTGCAAAGCCATGTTACTATTCTGGGCGACCGTAGAATGGTACGGGTCCTGGACATATAACACCAACTATCTCGAATTACTCCATCCTCCTTGAAGGTAAGTTATTCCAGGTAGGTTCATTTATCATTTCCATTTCCATGCATCATATATATTGCATTCAAAAATGGAATTCATTTTCCAACAAAAATCATTCATTGCATGTGCATGACCAAAATTTAGGTCTCAATTTATCTTTGAAGGCAACCTCTACGAGCTCACCTTCAAAGAGGGGCAGCTGTTGACACCTAAATTTTGGCGACCTGTTTAGTCATTTATCGCATTAAAAATCAGGGATTGATTTTAACCCCTAAAAAAATAGAATTAAAATCGCATAGCATATAATTTTAGTTGCATTTATCTATTTAGTTATCACATTTGCATTTGATCGGCGACGGAACTTCTAATAGTAGGCCCTAATTTCGGTATCATTTTCACCCCTACCGATGAGTAATGCTTTTATCGAGAATCATCTTCGTAGAATGCTTTGGATCAATCTTTTGAGCCACGCGCATAGAAGAGCTCCATTCTTGAAAGTATAGTAATTGGAAATACCGCCCTGAAGCTGTAACGTGAAGGATTCAACGAAGAACATTTTGTTAGCACAAGTCGATCTATAATACACGGACGGTTCCTTGTCTCAGTGTATGCTGGCTATGAAGGCCGTGTCGTGCGTGAAGGGAGGAGCAACGAAGGCCGTGTTAGAAGCTCGAGAGACCCCGAAGGCCCCGGAGAGTGGACTGGAGGGGAAGCGGCTCTTTGAAGCTCATTGCACCGCTCACGACGAGACCGCACTTCACCGCGGTGAAGAACGATCAATCCGATGCGCTCAAGAAGTTGTCGAAGATGGAGATGCAGATGACCTTGTACGATGACGATGGGAACACAATCTCACAGCTGGCTGCGGCTTCAAACATCTCCAGTCCGGTGGACGGCAAAACGGGGTCAAGCTCATTGAAAGGTTATGATGATCGCACCCTTTTAATGCCAGAATTTTAATTCTGTTAAGCCAAAGTTTTGACCCATTGAGCCATGCAAAAATTCTTTCAATTTTGTGTGGGCACGCGACTTTCAGTAATTAAGGAAAGGAAGGATGCGGTGGAGACGTCTTTGAGGAAACGAAAGCTGGTAGAGAATAGGAAAGAAAAGGGATACGGGCGAGAAAGTTGAAAGAATCAATATATTGGTATTTATGCTTTGTTTTAAAACAAGAAAGAGTGCACCATCAAAGAAATCGCACGCATCCATAAGGGAAACGAATTCTCTGCATCAACTCAAGGACAAAGAAAGAAATATTGTTGGATATACCCATGGATCTATTCACGGCAAGAAAGGGAGAAATCGACAAAACTTGCAAGCTAATATTCAATTTGAAGAAATAAAATCAAAAAGGGAATATTCAGCACGTATTCAATCGACTTGGAGCTGCCATATTATAAATAGAGCAGTAAATTGAGAGAGAGGGGGAGGATTCCGAATTATACAGAGAATACACGAGAGAGAGAGAGTTGCGGTTTTCTTCCTTGAGAGTGAGTCTTCCACGTAGCCGCGATTGGGGTCTACCAGCTTCATGATTCATCGTTGCTAAGGCCGCTGCTGACTTTTACTGGCGTCGCCCTCCATTGATCCGAGTGGTGCCGAGACTCATCCTTTTGAGCCATCATCTCCACCGCACATGCTTTGATCGTGATCGCCGAGCCTTGTCCGTCGTCCCGACGTTGTTGCTGACTTCCTGCGACGTTGAGGCCAACTAGCGTCGCCCTCCATTGATCCGAGTGGTGCCGAGACTCATCCTTTTGAGCCAACATCTCTTGCTTTCGTGACGCAAGTTGGGCTAGCGTACAAATAGCAAGCAACGGTGGTCAAAAAGCTCTTCGCATCTTGCAGTCCGTGACGCCCGGCTAACAAAAGTCCACTTGAAACCGTTCCTTAGTCGAAGCAACCGCCACAGCAAGCTGTCCTTGCGCCATCACGCCAAGCGATTCCCATCGTGATTCACGAGCCGTTACTCCTACGTTCTGAAGGTCAAATTTGGAAGCAAATATTTGGGATAGGTAAGAATTCTGTCTATGTTAATTTCCGAAAATTTTGTTTCCTTATTTGATATACTCATCGGTGCACGTGATGGAAATTCCCAATATACCATGATATTTGCAACACGATTAGCCTTTTAAATTGGGAAATCTTCCTAATTTCACAACGTACATATGATTGACGGTCCGATTTCACGCTCGAAATACGACCCGCAATCGTACGGAAAAATCACCAATCCGATCTCACGCTCGAGATACGATTCGTGATTTTATTTAAAAATTGACCAATCCGATCTCATGCGCGAGATACGATTCGTCAATTTATTTCCCAAAATTAAATGGACGTGAATGATGTCTTGCTTGATTTGGTGCCGTGTTGGTCTTGATGCCTTATTTGTTTGCTCCCGTAAAAGAAAAAATATTTGAGTTAGATTAGATGCATGTTAGGATGTTACTTGTTTTAGGTTATTTTGCATGTCTAGAATAGGAAATTTATTTTTTTCGAATTTCTTAAATAAAAATACAAAAAAAAAAAAACATAAATTTTGGATGTTAGATTTTTGTTTCACTAGTTTAAATTGCATGTTTAATTATTTGGCAATTATTAATTTCGAAATTAAAAAAGGAAAAACAACAAAAAAAATCATCATGCATGTCATGTAGAGTTAGGGTATATTTTGCACGTCATTGCATATTAGGATAAAATTGCATTAGTTTAATTCTAGATAATATTTTTCTTAATTTATTATAAGTTTAGATATTAGATAGATTGCATTTTAGGATTATTTGGATTAAGATAATACTTTAGTTTAAATTAGAATTTGGCTTAACCTAATTCCTAATATAAATTGAATAGTTATCTTAATCTAGTTAGATAATTTTCACATTTTTCCTAATTCCGAATTTCATGAAAAATACAAAAAAAATGTCTTAGGAATAAATTGGTTCCATTCTCTAGGATAGAATGCATTCTTTTAGGAAAAAGAAAAGAAAAAGAAAAAGAAAAATGTCATGCACGTCATTAGGGTTAGATTCATTGAAATGCATGTCATTTAGTATTTTTGCTAGGTCCATTTAATTAGAAGTTGTATGACATTAGAATTAGGTCATTTAGTAGTATTACATTGCATATTGCATGATTTTCATTAATTAAGTGAAAACAAAAAAAAAAAAAAAGAAAATTGCGTGTTAATTAGAAATCATATCTAGGGTTGTTGATGTGAATTTTATCTAACAACGCAGATGCTTTCGTTGCTATGAGGTAAGTTCTGCAATTTATTTACTGATTTATTTGGGTGTTAAATTGGTGGTTTGCGCACCCGCATGATCGCCTCACATGTTAGGGAATTAAATTTAAAATCAATTCAAGCTGCCTGCAAAAACATTTTTGAAAATAAAAGAATGGTACCGAAAGGGCATTAGAGAGATCTAGTGTAACCAAGTCCCCGTACCCATGATCTCTGGTTCGTAGGAGTAAAGTAAACCTCCCGTTGCTTTACTTGGGTTTCTAATCGACCCACCAAAAATAGATTAGTGGCGACTCTTAGATAAAATCCATTTGCATGTTAAAAACTTGAACATTAAGTCGCGAATTGGTATGGGCTTAGGAGAGCCCGAGTTAAGTCTAGGCTTAACAATCCATTAGCCAAACCCTAGGTAGTTCACATCCGAAATTTTGGTCGCGACAGCTTGGCGACTCCACTGGGGACTTAAGTTAAAACTCTTAGTGGACTTAGGCCGATTTTCTCTTTTATTTGAAAAAATATTTTTGTTTGGCAGCGAGGATTCCAGGTACGCCCCTAACATTTAAGGTGTTAAATGTTTTTGTAGGATGGGAGGTATAAGGGGAAGTGTTTGCTAACCTTTGTTTTGTAGGGAGGTGTAGGAATGTATGGTTTATTTTCATATATGAAGTGTTGCTTGATATAAACTGTTGTGCATGCCTTGCATCTAGCACTACACTATTGCACACACAACCTGCCGCCGGACCTGGGCTGCATAGGATCATCTAGGATGGTATTGAGATGTTTGCCACTCCGACCGCATGCTCGCGGTACGAGTCGCCCATCTCAATCCCGAAGTTTCTTTCATGGTGTCAAGAGTACCCACCTCGGTCCGCATGCTCGCGACCCGGGTCGGCTCTTTGACTAAGCCGGAGTCATGAGGACCCGACATAGTCCACAAGCCCGTGGCTAGTCTGATCATCCTTGTGGCTCCACCTTGATAAGCCTTATAGATTAGAAATCGAGCCACTTACCATGCGCATGTCTATGTGATTGCCCATCATTGGTAAAGTAAGTTCTCCAAATTTTTGGCCTTTGCAATTTACTTACTTTATCGCATTATTTTGTCGGTCCATGGCATTAGGATTGTCCTGAGTCTTGATCAATATACAATGGGGACACCGGACATTCGAATTATTCTTCCTCCAAGGGAAGAGCTTAGCACTTGGTGGGACAAATTAGATCAAGATGGTCGTCAGTTTGTAGAGTCACATATTGGTCGACTGCTTCCACTGCTGCGTATCAACATCCATGTCGGCCTCGTCCAAGCACTCGCCCATTGTTGGTGCCCCGAGACTTCTACCTTTATCTTCGGCGGTAAGCATGAGCTCCCTCCCACCTTGGAAGAGTATAGCATTGCCATAGGAAAATCCTTGAAAGCTGAATTGATTAGTCCGCCTATCGGAATAGATCTGTTATGGCTTTATCTGATTTTTGAGAATTAAGGAAGATGATATAAGAAAGGTTTTAAAGGCTCACCGCAATACATGTCCTTTATCCTTCCTAAAAGAATGTTTTGAGAAAGGCACTTCATCTCAAATGCGAAGGGTTTTCCTTTTAGCTTTCTTTGGGTTTATAGTTTTTCCTTACTGCAAGAATGCTATTAACCCTTCGATCACTCAATTAGTTAAACAAGTGTTGGAAGGAAAGAATTTTGTAAACACTGTTCTAACTGAAACTTTCCTTTCCCTCACTCGATTTAAAGGAGGTGGTGATAAGACTTTCCATTCCTCTCCTGAACTTTTGCAAATTTGGTTTCTTTCACATATAAAAGGGTTTGGTGGTCTAATGACTATACATGATGTTAATGACTCTAATCACCCCATTAGGAGATTTGAGAACAACCAAAAAAATGCACCGGATTATCATTATTCTAGGTGGCTAGCTTTCATGAAAAAACCAACTTCCAAGGGTTTCCTATGGCATGCTAAATGGTTCCAAGTTCGGGTAGCGAGACTCTCGTGTGGAGGAGTTGGCCCAATCCCTCTATTGGGATTCACCGGAGCATTGGAGTACTATCCAACTAGAGTGACCCGTCAGTATCAAGTTGTGCAAGAGCTTCCCCTGGTGTTACAAGCAGATCAGCTCCAAGTTAGCTTCGTTGATGGAAACCGAGGCAATGAAGATTCCATTCTCACTATGAAATCGATGTGGGACATGTGCCATCCACGAAAACTCAAATGGCCCGAGGAAGAGTTGAAGGGTAAAGAAAGGAAGTACTATGCCTCGACTAAGTACATTCAACAACACAAGATTCCTGAGGAGCTGCTTCCGAAGATGCCGAGTGCCATTGAAGATCACCAATCGTGCTAGAATAAACGCCTCAAAAGAGTTGCTGAAAAGGCTCAAGAGGAGAATAAACGATTGCGCCGAATGGTGTCCCGAGTGTATATTGATCAAGCCAAATGAAATGCTTGAATCAATCTTGCTATTTTCATTTTTGATTAATGTTTAGGAAGTTGAGTCATTTACTTTCCTAGTTCATTTGTTTAGAACATTTCGAGTTTCTATTTTGATAGGCTTGTCAAAAGCTCCATTGATGAATAAAAGTTCTAGAATATTGCCATGGATCGGCGTATTTTCATATGAGATACTTATTTTTGTTCATTTCTAAATATTAGGTGATAACGGATCCTTCACGCTCTCCCATCATCACGCGATTAAGAGCTAGAATGGCCGATCAAACTGAAATGCGTGATCGCATCTCCACTATGGAAGAACAACTTCAACAGTTAACCGCCTCTATGCAGCTTATAACGACTCAAATCCAATCCCTCCGAGTGAATCCGGCTCCTGCACCCTCTCTCCCTGAGATAGTTGTCCCGAAGCAAACAAACAAGGCCCAAATGGGTGAGGATGACATGCCTGAGCTAGAAGATGATCCATTCCCGATCAATGTGGAAAAGGCTAAACTTGTCAACATCCCTAAGACGGAGCAGGATGAACGTTTTGCGAAATTGGAAGAAAAGTTGAAACAATTGCAGGAGTCGCAAAGTTCACTCCCGTTCGACTTGTCCGTGTACGAGAAAGTCAAGATGCCAAAGAAGTTCAAAATGCCGGATTTTGAAAATACGATGGTACTTCCTGCCCAAAAGCTCATTTGCAAATGTACCACGTGCGTATGGCCCAATATGTCAAGAACGAGCCCCTCATGATCCAATCATTCCATGCGAGTTTGACCGGGCTCCGCACTAAATTGGTATGTCATGAAGAATGTGAACCTTCTCGACACTTGGAATGAAGTGGCCGACGTATTTCTCAAGCAGTACAAGTTCAACATGGATATTGCACCTTCCCGAGAGGATTTGGAGAGGATGGAGAAAAAGAGGAGCGAGTCGTTCAAAGAGTATGCCGTGAGATGGCGAAATCTGGCAGCTCAAATCACTCCCGAGCCTACCAACAAGGAGTTGATGAAATTGTTTGTCAAAACCCTCCCGTCTTAGTTCCGTAACTGAATGGCCAGCACGTATGTTGAAAACTTCAATCAGTTTATTCCTGTGGGAGAACAAATCGAGATGGGGATAAGGGAAGGATGGTTTACTGAACCATCGATTAAAAAATTCTCTGCCAAGAAGGAGAAAGAAGCTGCTGTAGATGTGAATGTGACTTATGGCCAAGAAAGTACCAATCGTGCCCCGGCTATCCAGACAAATCAAAGGCAACAACAAACGCCGGCCGTCAACCATTTGCCCAAGCAAGAAGACAATTCACCCTCTCCCTAGGATCTCCATCCCAAGTGTTGGCAATCCTAAGAAAGAAAGGTTTGCTTACTAGTGAACCAAAGCGTCCTAACCGTGAAAGCATTCGAGGCTACGACCCGATGAAGAAGTGTGATTACCATAGCGGCGAACGGGGCATTCAACCGATGAATGTTTCACTCTCAAGCATAAGATCCAAAACCTCTTGGACACGAAGGCCTTTTCATTTCAAACTGCTCGGCGAACGTCCAAAAGAATCCACTACCGGAGCATGAAGGTACGGTCAATGCTATCTTGGAGCCCGAGTTCGGTCGGATCAAGAACTCAAAGGTGCATGTGGCGAGATGCTTACAACGGGCTGGTGAGAGCCGGATATTATCCGGATCGGGAGGATGTTCCTCTATCACTGATGAAGGAAAGAGTCACCAGGATGGTGGATGACGGCATCATCGTATATGCTGACCATAACTGCATAGTTTCCACTATTTCCCACATCATTATCGATTGGGAAGAGGAGCAGGCTGCGCTCGATGCGGTGAGGAAGAAGTTGATTCATCCCTCGTGGATATGCCCCCACTTGAAGATGCATCTGATGATGAGATAGTAATTGAAATGCCTCAACCGTATGAATATGTCAACAATAAGGCGGTACCTTGGTCCTATGATCTAGATGTTGACCTCGTTACAAGGTCTGGTCGGACTTATCCTCAAAACAATGCTCAACCTGCGAAACCTGTCACCGATGAAGAGGTTAAGGAATTTCTGGCCGTAATCAAAGCAAGCGAGTATAATGTGGTCGAGCAATTACGAAAGATGCCCGCCCAGATTTCTTTGCTCGAACTCCTGCTTACATCCCTTGTGCATCAAAAGTCATTGATGAAGGTGCTGAGTGAAATTCGTGTACCCGAGACGGTCGAGGCGGACAAGCTGGAAGATTTTGTAGGATCGATCCTTCTCAAGGACATGATTGCCTTTTCTGATGAGGAATTCCCTCTTGAGGGTAGAGGGCATAACAAGGCACTCTATATATCTGTCAAGCATAAGGCTTCTCATGTGTCCCGAGTACTCATTGATAATGGGTCTGCTCTAAACATATGTCCACTGGCCACTCTTCATCGCCTCAAGGTGGACCCGTCCAAGATACATGCTGCAAGGACTTATGTCCGAGCTTTTGATGGTACGAAGAAAGAGGTGCTTGGGGAGATTCACCTCGATGTGCAAATAGGGCCGGTGGTTTTTAATATTCCCTTCCAAGTGATGGATATCCCTACCGCCTTTAATTTTCTCTTTGGGACGACCACGGATTCATACTGCTGCCGGAGCCGTACCGTCAAGTTTGCATCAAGCTGTGAAGTTTGTGATTAAAGGGAAGTTGGTCACTATCTATGGCGAAGAGGATCACCGAATTTATCATGAGACGGCTATCCCCTATGTAGAGCCGTACTTCGAGTTCGAGTCGAGTTACCACTCATTTGAGTTGGTATCCACCATACATGCTTCTCGAGGTTCATCACCGCCTACTCCCGAGGTTTCGATGCCGCCCTCATGGTGGGAAGAGTAATGGTTGGAAATGGTTTTGTTCCCGGCAATGGTCTTGGAAGAAATGGTCGGGGCATTCGAAGTCCCATTGAAGCCCCTCGAGGTCCCGTTCGCTGGTTTAGGGTACCATGGAAGAGGTGGGGAAAATTCGGAGAGAGAAGACAAGAAAGGCGAACCGCCGCCTAACCAAGGGCGAGGGAGGCAAAACTCACCACCCCCAAACATTCGCGAGACATTCCTTGGTCCTCCGATAATGATGCGGGATGAAGCAGAAATAATGGACACCCTAGGGCAGCCAAGCGGAAAATTCGACTATCGGTGAAGTATTCGGCTCCTCCCGGTTTCTACATCGATCCCCGCGACATCGTCCCGGATGGATGGGGTGGCATGGATGATCCGACACCCCCGGAGACGGAAAACCCCAAAAATATGCATTGGAAGGAATCACTAGTCTCTTCGATGATGTCTTCATAGGAACCATTGACGAAGGACTTTCGGAGGAGATGGGCTCTGGCCCACAAGAGTAACTTATTTACTGCTTTCTCACATCCCCCTGCGTGGGAATTTTCATCGCTTTCTAGGGCTTGTTTTCGGTTTCTTCTTTTTTGCTTTCTTTTTAGGGCTTGAAAATTGCATTTCCATTCAATAAATGTAATTGATTGATGAATATCAATAAAATTACAAGTTTTATTTTGAGGGCATGATGAGGTACACCAAACCAGCCCGGTGATGATATCCAGCCGATAAAAGAAAAAAGAAAATCCCAGGAGAATTCTGAGGCCTGGACTTCATCATGCTTTCTCATGTCAAAATATTTCCAAAAATCTTTTTGCCAAAATTCTTTTAAAAAGAAATAAAAAAACAAAAACAAAAACAAAATGTAGATTATTCTGTTTGTCTTTTTGATTTATCTACTTCATGTTTCAGGAACAATCTTATGGCATGCAAAGGTGTGGAAATGGTCCAATCAAATGCAACAAGTGCTAATAATGATGATCTAGAAGACTTAATCGAAGATCCCATTGAGGTGCAACGAAGCTGGGAACAACATGAAAAGGCCAAGACTCTCACATCTGAGCAGGCCGTCACTATTAATTTAAGAGACACCGAAGAAGCCAAGGAGGTGAAAATTGGGGCGAATCTCCCCAAAGACGAGGCTGAGCGCCTCATTCAGTTACTGAAGGAATATCAAGACATCTTTGCATGGACCTACGCTGACATGCCTAGGCTAGACCCGTCAATTGTGGAGCATTGCCTACCTACTAACCCAGACGTACCACCTAAGAAGCAAAGACTGCGGAGAACTAAGCCCGAGCTCTCGAAAAAGATAGAGGAAGAGGTGATGAAACTTTTGAAAGTGGGATTTATTGAAGTCTCACAGTACCCCGAATGGGTGGCTAATATCGTACCGGTGATGAAGTACCCCGAATGGGTGGCTAATATCGTACCGGTGATGAAGAAGGACAGTCGAGTTCGAGTTTGTGTTGACTATCGGGATCTGAACAAGGCTAGCCCGAAGGATGATTTCCCGTTACCACACATAGATGTACTTGTAGATAGTACCGCTGGTTTTGAACTATTCTCATTTATGGATGGTTTCTCCGGATACAATCAAATAAGGATGAAGGAGGAAGACAAGGAGAAGACTGCATTTATCACCCCGTGGGGAACTTTCCATTATAAGGTCATGCCCTTTGGACTCAAGAATGCAGGGGCAACCTACCAGCGAGCCATGGTCGCGTTATTTCATGACATGATGCACCAGGAGATTGAAGTCTATGTTGATGATATGATTGCAAAGACTCGACCTGGAAGAAGCCATGTTGAAACCCTGATGAAGTTGTTTGATCGACTTCGTGAATTCAAGCTCCGGCTAAACCCTGCTAAATGCGTGTTTGGGGCAACATCCGGTAAATTACTCGGATTCATTGTAAGCAGTAAGGGGATTGAGATTGACCCTTCCAAGGCTAAGGCTATATGTGAGTTGCAACCTCCATCAACGGCGAAAGAAGTCCGAAGCCTTTTGGGAAGATTGAATTACATAGCTCGGTTCATTTCCCAACTCTCTGAAACTGCCAAGCCATTCTTCAAGCTCCTAAAGAAGAATGCACGAATCAACTGGGATGATGAGTGTCGAGAAGCGTTCGACAAATTGAAGCGTGCACTTGATGAATCCACCGGTTCTTGTCCCACCATCACCGGGCATCCTTTGATTCTCTACCTCACCATCCATAGTGAATCGTTGGGTGCAATGTTGGCTCGGGAAAGTCATGTTGATAAAAAGAACGAGCCATTTATTATCTAAGTAAGAAGTTCACTATATCGAGCTGAAGTATTCGATGTTGAGAAGACTTGTGTGGCATTGGTGTGGGTATTGCATAGATTGCGACAATACACACTTGCATTACCGAGACGTTCCTTGTGACGAAAACGACCCTATCAAGTACTTACTTGATCGGCCAGCTTTGGTGGGTAAGTTGGCCAAATGGCAAATTTTAATTTCCGAATTTGATGTGCAATTCATGCCACAAAAGTCGGTTAAGGGCCGAGCGATCGCTGATCTATTGGCCGAGAATTCAGGAGTCTCTAATGATGATGATAGTTTCCTTGATGACCGTGTTTTGAGTGTAGATGAAGACTCATGGAAGATGTTCTTTGATGGAGCTGTAAACTTGTCAGTTGCGAATGCTGGGGCGTTCGATATCCCCAAATGGACAACACCATCCAGTGGCTGCAAAATTGATATTCCCATGCACTAACAATGTGGCCGAGTATGAAGCTTGCATCCTCGGGCTTCGGGCCGCAATTGAGATGGGTGTGGCTAAGTTAAAAGTGTTCGGAGATTCCACACTAATCATACTGCAGACTGTAGGCGAGTGGAAGACCAAGGATGCCAAATTGCTCCCATACCACAAGTATTTAGAAGGTCTCATGAAAAAATTCAAAGAAATTTCGTTTGAATACTTGCCCAGAGTCTCATAATCAATTTGCAGATGCACTTGCGACATTGTCTTCTATGCTGCAAGTCACTAGTGGGTTAGAGGTCGAGCCTATAAAAATAGAAGTCTTGCCGAAGCCGGCTTATTGTATGATTGTGACTGAAGAACCTGATGGAAAACCATGGTATTACGATATCATGAGCTACATCAAAAAGCAGGAATTTCTGAAGGAAGCACCCCAACCGATAGGAAGCACATCACGAAGATGGCCTCAAAATTCTTCGTTAGTGGTGAGAATTTGTACAAGAGATCTTATGATTCAGTCTTGTTGCGGTGTGTGAATGCAACCGAAGCCACTCAAATCATGCAAGAAGTGCACGAAGGAATATGTGGCCCTCATATGAATGGGCACATGATGGCTAAGAAGATTATGAGATTAGGTTACTATTGGCTAACACTAGAAAGTGACTGCATCAAGCATGTACGAAGTTGCCACCGTTGCCAGATTCATGGTGATAAGATAAATGTTCCTCCAACCGAGTTGCACCGCTTTTCCGAGCCATGGCCCTTCTCAATGTGGGGCATTGATGTGATTGGCCCGATAAATCCCAAAGCCTCAAATGGGCATCGATTAATCTTGGTGGCGATAGACTATTTCTCCAAATGGATCAAAGCTACGTCCTTTGCAAATGTCACTGCCCGCAATGTTGTGAAGTTCATCAAACGTGACATAATTGCTCATTATGGCGTCCCTGAAGCAATCATCACCGACAATGGAACGAACTTGAACAACAAACTTATTGATGAGTTGTTCAGTGAGTTCAAGATCAAGCATTTGAATTCATCCCCTTACCGCCCTCAAATGAACGGGGTTGTTGATGCGGCCAATAAGAACATTAAGAAAATCTTGGCCAAGACGGCCGAGAATTATCGAGATTGGCATGACAGGTTACCTTTTGCACTAATGGCATATCGGACATCGATCCGCACGTCTACTGGGGCAACTCCTTTTGCTCGGTATACGGCATGGAAGCAATTTTGCCCCGTGGAGGTGGAGATTCCTTCTCTGAGAGTTTTATCCCAAGTGGACTTGTCTGAGGCTGAATGGATGCAGCAAAAATTTGAGCAGTTAAACTTAATAGATGAGAAAAGTCTGAAGGCTCTTTGCCATGGCCAAACTTATCGGCAGAGAGTTGCTAGATCCTTCAACAGAAAGGTACGACCAAGACATTTTGAGGTAAATGATCTTGTTTTGCGGAAGCTATTGCCGATTTTTCCAGATCCTAGGGGCAAGTTTGCCCCAAATTACGGCGGTCCATATGTGGTGAAGAAGGTACTTCCTGGAGGTGCCCTGATCTTGGCAGAAATGGATGGTCGTGAGTTTTCTACTCCAGTCAATGCTGATACTGTCAAGAAGTATTATCCATGATAGAATTTGCCATGTCTTGTCTCGAACTGCAAGTATTTTATAATGAATAAGATGCCTCAATAAGTTGAATTGTTCAAATTTGTCATAAATCTTGCATTTTTCTTCCTTGATGAATTGTGTGAGATAAATTGAATGTGTCAAATGGGGTATCTTGGAATGATGAAAGGCAAGCCTTATTCCATACACTATCCCATACACTGATCATCGGTGAGTTGTGTCGAGAAATTCCATGCTCGTAAGGAAAAGGGTGATCTCGCAAAGGGTACGCTAACCAAGGTGATGAGAGGTAGTTTCTTCTTCTACCAAAAACACTACGGGTATACCCATTGTTTAGCCCTTTGAGCCCATACACGTGAAGAGTTTTTAAATCATCCCTATCAAGGTTCATCCCACATTGGGACAATATTTGAGATGAATGATAGAATTTTTCTTACTCACACTTGCATCAATCTTCGAGTATTGCTTTTGCATTGTAACTCATACGATAATTCAAAGTGCCAGGATGATGAAGAGCAGTCATTTCTTTATCCTATACACTTTTATCCATTGCGTAGCCCACTTGAGCTTATGAATTCATTTCATATTAAACCCGATTGGTGATCATCCCCCACACTGGCACCGGGGCAAGACAAAAACATTCAAGTAGCATGAACTAGAATGCTTACAAAATGGAGACTCTGCCAAGGAAAATAAGTGCAAAAAATGGGGCATGAAAAAGCAGTGTAAAAGCAAGGCCAATGCCCAGAAGAAAAAAATCAAACTCTTGATATAATGAGTCGTATCCCAACAAGGCGGTACTAAAACTCAAATGCTATTGCAATCAATGGAGATTTGATAAGAAAAAAAAAAAGCTTCGACATTGGAGAAGGAAAGTGGTGGAAATGTCAAGATGATCACCAACTTTAACCCCTAAACACCTTTTTGAGCCTAATGATCCATTCGTTTCATAACCCATGAACCAAGCCTATGTTACGTCCCTTGCAAAGTCTCTTCGGATTAGGGCACTTGAATTGACGTAAGAGTTCATATGAAAACATCGCTTGAAGAAGTGCGAGTAAGATAATTTCTGTCTCATTTCGTGTGTTTCTTGACTTGTAAATCCCAAGACAATTGCGAAATGTTATTTTTCAATAGCCTTGACTCAAAGAGTCCCCTTTGTTAAGCCATTGACCAAGCCAACAGTACGGTCCCTGTTAAAGACCTCTCATATTGGTAAGGTCGTACCACTTGCGAGATTGCTCAAACCCTTGTCTGGCATGACGATGGTGAGATAGAATGATTGACAAGATCCTGCATCAAAGGTCAGGATAAAACAGCCCCCTTTAAAGAGGATGAGTGAAAAGTCCTTTCAGACTGAAGGATCCCTCATTTGACACATCCATGACACTCATACATTCAAATAAGAATCATCTTTCGAAATCATTGGAATAAGGATGATGCATAGTTGATAGAAATCATTACGCATGAACCTTACTGGAATTAATGCATATCTGTGATTACAAATGCATGTTGCCTCTCCTACGATCATGTTTTGTAGGAGACATATTCCCAAGGAACAGAGATGTCGCCAGGTAAGTATATCCCTATCCATATCTTAAATACTTGTCGTTGCACAGGTATTCCCCTTTTGAATACATTGACACTCAATTGAGTTGTCTTCAAAGATTTTTCTCAGATTCGGTCGATTAAAGCGACCGAAGAACGGTTCGGGTCCTGATCAGATGATCCGTATTGCAACGCTGGGCGACCGAAGAATGGTTCGGGTCGTAGCCAAGCAAAATCTCTGTTTAGGCGACCGTAGAATGGTACGATTCCTAAACAACATTTATTGCTCTAACAGGCGACCGTAGAATGGTATGGATCCTAGAAAAACAATTTCCCCATTCAGGCGACCGTAGAATGGTACGGGTCCTGAAAAATCAATTTTTTCTCGTCAAGGCGACTGTAGAATGGTACGGGTCCTCGACAACATATATTCCTTATTCAGGCGATCGTAGAATGGTACGGGTCCTGGAAAGTGAATCCCCGTTTAGGCGACCGTAGAATGGTACGGGTCCTAGACAACACCTATTTCCTCATTCAGGCGACCGTAGAATGGTACGGGTCCTGGAAAATGAATCCCCGTTTAGGCGACCGTAGAATGGTACGGGTCCTAGACACAACCAAACACTGTCATACTGGGCGACCGTAGAATGGTACGGGTCCTGGAAAACAGTCTCTTTGCAAAGCCATGTTACTATTCCGGCGACCGTAGAATGGTACGGGTCCCGGACGGGTAACACCAACTATCTCGAATTACTCTATCCTCCTTGAAGGTAGGTTATTCCGAGGTAGGTTCATTTATCATTTGCATTTCCATGCATCATATAAAATGCATTCAAAAATGGAATTCATTTTCCAACAAAAATCATTCATTGCATGTGCATGACCAAAATTTAGCTCTCAATTTATCTTTGAAGGCAACCTCTACGAGCTCACCTTCAAAGAGGGCAGCTGTTGCACCTAAATTTTGGCGACTGTTTAGTCATTTATCGCATTAAAAATCAGGGATTGATTTTAACCCCTAAAAAATAGAATTGCATAGCATATAATTTTAGTTGCATTTATCTATTTATCACTTTTGCATTTGATCGGCGACGGAACTTCTAATAGTAGGCCCTAATTTTGGTATCATTTTCACCGCTCTTGATGAGTAATGCTTTTATCGAGAATCATCTTCGTAGAATGCTTTGGATCAATCTTTTTGAGCCACGCGCATAGAAGAGCTCCATTCTTGAAAGTATAGTAATTGGAAATACCGCCCTGAAGCTGTAACGTGAAGGATTCAACGAAGAACATTTTGTTAGCACAAGTTGATCTATAATACACGGACGGTTCCTTGTCTCGGTGTATGCTGGCTATGAAGGCCGTGTCGTGCGGTGAAGGGAAGGAGCAACGAAGGCCGTGTTAGAAGCTCGAGAGACCCCGAAGGCCCCGGAGAGTGGACTGGAGGGGAAGCGGCTCTTTGGAGCTCATTGCACCGCTCACGACGAGACCGCACTTCACCCGGCGGTGAAGAACGATCAATCCGATGCGCTCAAGAAGTTGTCGAAGATGGAGATGCAGATGACCTTGTACGATGACGATGGGAACACAATCTCACAGCTGGCTGCGGCTTCGAAACATCTCCAGTCCGAGTGGACGGCAAAACGGGGTCAAGCTCATTGAAAGGTTATGATGATCGCACCCTTTTAATGCCAGAATTTTAATTCTGTTAAGCCAAAGTTTTGACCCATTGAGCCATGCAAAAATTCTTTCAATTTTGTGTGGGCACGCGACTTTCAGTAATTAAGGAAAGGAAGGATGCGGTGGAGACGTCTTTGAGGAAACGAAAGCTGGTAGAGAATAGGAAAGAAAAGGGATACGAGCGAGAAAGTTGAAAGAATCAATATATTGGTATCTCTTGTTTTAAAACAAGAAAGAGTGCACCATCAAAGAAATCGCACGCATCCATAAGGGAAACGAATTCTCTGCATCAACTCAAGGACAAAGAAAGAAATATTGTTGGATATACCCATGGATCTATTCACGGCAAGAAAGGGGAGAAATCGACAAAACTTGCAAGCTGATATTCAATTTGAAGAAATAAAATCAAAAAGGGAATATTCAGCACGTATTCAATCGACTTGGAGCTGCCATATTATAAATAGAGCAGTAAATTGAGAGAGAGGGGAGAGGATTCCGAATTATACAGAGAATACACGAGAGAGAGAGAGAGTTGCGGTTTTCTTCCTTGAGAGTGAGTCTTCGTAGCCGCGATTGGGGTCTACCAGCTTCATGATTCATCGTTGCTAAGGCCGCTGCTGACTTTTACGGCGTCGCCCTCCATTGATCCGAGTGGTGCCGAGACTCATCCTTTTGAGCCATCATCTCCGGTTTCATCTGTGACGCCGAAGCTTCTGTCCCGACGTTGTTGCTGACTTCGTTGCGACGTTGAGGCCAACTAGCGTCGCCCTCCATTGATCCGAGTGGTGCCGAGACTCATCCTTTTGAGCCAACATCTCTTGCTTTCGTGACGCAAGTTGGGCTAGCGTACAAATAGCAAGCAACGGTCGCTATTCGCATCTTGCAGTCCGTGACGCCCCGGCTACTGTTCAGAACCGTTCCTTAGTCGAAGCAACCGCCACAGCAAGCTGTCCTTGCGCCATCACGTCAAGCCTCTATCGTGATTCACGAGCCGCCGTTCGAAGGTCAAATTTGGAAGCAAATATTTGGGATAGGTAAGAATTCTGTCTATGTTAATTTCCGAAAATTTTGTTTCCTTATTTGATATACTCATCGGTGCACGTGATGGAAATTCCCAATATACCATGATATTTGCAACACGATTAGCCTTTTAAATTGGGAAATCTTCCTAATTTCACAACGTACATATGATTGACGGTCCGATTTCACGCTCGAAATACGACCCGCAATCGTACGGAAAAATCACCAATCCGATCTCACGCTCGAGATACGATTCGTGATTTTATTTAAAAATTGACCAATCCGATCTCATGCGCGAGATATGATTCGTCAATTTATTTCCCAAAATTAAATGGATGTGAATGATGTCTTGCTTGATTTGGTGCCGTGTTGGTCTTGATGCCTTATTTGTTTGCTCCCGTAAAAAAATTTGAGTTAGATTAGATGCATGTTAGGATGTTACTTGTTTTAGGTTATTTTGCATGTCTAGAATAGGAAATTTATTTATTTCGAATTTCTTAAATAAAAATACCAAAAAAAACAAAACATAAATTTTGGATGTTAGATTTTTGTTTCACTAGTTTAAATTGCATGTTTAATTATTTGGCAATTATTAATTTCGAAATTAAAAAAGGAAAAACAACAAAAAAATCATCATGCATGTCATGTAGAGTTAGGGTATATTTTGCACGTCATTGCATATTAGGATAAAAATTGCGCTTAGTTTAATTCTAGATAATATTTTTCTTAATTTATTATAAGTTTAGATATTAGATAGATTGCATTTTAGGATTATTTGGATTAAGATAATACTTTAGTTTAAATTAGAATTTGGCTTAACCTAATTCCTAATGCAAACTGAATAGTTACTTAATCTAGTTAGATAATTTTCACATTTTTCCTAATTCCGAATTTCATGAAAAATACAAAAAAAATGTCTTGGAATAAATTGGTTCCATTCTCTAGGATAGATTGCATTCTTTTAGGAAAAAGAAAAGAAAAAGAAAAAGAAAAATGTCATGCACGTCATTAGGATTAGATTCATTGAAATGCACGTCATTTAGAGATTGTTGCTAGGTCCATTTAATTAGAAGTTGTATGACATTAGAATTAGGTCATTTAGTAGTATTACATTGCATATTGCATGATTTCCATTAATTAAGTGAAAACACAAAAAAAAAAGAGAAATTGCGTGTTAATTAGAAATCATATCTAGGGTTGTTGATGTGAATTCTGATCTAACAACGCAGATGCTTTCGTTGCTATGAGGTAAGTTCTGCAATTTATTTACTGATTTATTTGGGTGTTAAATTGGTGGTTTGCGCACCCGCATGATCGCCTCACATGTTAGGGAATTAAATTTAAAATCAATTCAAGCTGCCTGCAAAAACATTTTTGAAAATAAAAGAATGGTACCGAAAGGGCATTAGAGAGATCTAGTGTAACCAAGTCCCCGTACCCATGATCTCGGTTCGTAGGAGTAAAGTAAACCTCCCGTTGCTTTACTTGGGTTTCTAATCGACCCACCAAAAATAGATTAGTGGCGACTCCTAATTAAAATCCATTTGCATGTTAAGAACTCGAACATTAAGTCGCGAATTAGTATGGGCTTGGGAGAGCCCGAGTTAAGTCTAGGCTTAACAATCCATTAGCCAAACCCTAGGTGATTCACACCCGAAAATTTGGTCGCGACAGGGGTGAATTATGTATCACAATAAGCGAAAGTCAGAAGAGAAGAAAGATTAGGCTTTTCTTCTTCCCCCTATTTTTATTTATTTTTATTTTTATTTTTTTACGTATTTACATTTAGACTCCTTATTTATTAAAAAAATTTAAAATTGATTCAGTGTGTGTCCGAATCACCTATCAGAATTCTAAAGTCGCATGTTGGAATTTCGAACTCGAGTGTTGGAGAGTGTCAAGAGAGTTGACTAAGTATCGAATTTTCTGAAACCTGTTAATTGAGTATCGGAGAGTGTCGAAAAGTGTTGGAGAGTGTCAGACATATGTTGGAGTGTCCGACATGACACAAAGGTTTTTAGATAGTATCAATGCTTCCTAGGCGGTAGCCAGCTTCAAAGAATTGACGTGGTGTTTAGTTTCACCACCAACAAGCCCCCCGATTCCCATCCTGTCTTTTTCTTCCTAGATAGGAGGGAAGACGAGGGATTACAATGGGGAGTCCAAACCCTTAGGGGTTCTTCCCCCAAAAAGAGTCCCTTGAGCCATTTAAAGAATTGCTCGAGTCCCGAATAACTTTCTGATGAGATAGTCACCAATTTGAATAGAAAAGACACTCAACCACACTGATTCTAAACTTGAATAAACAAAACTCCTATTTTGAAAAAGCATTTGAAAAAGAAACAAGAGATAGGCTAACCTTTGATCAAGAAAAGCATGGAGTAAGATCTTGCTTACCTCAGGAAGCTGACATATAGATGCTTACATTGCAACATACTCATGGAATCATTTCATGCAACTGGTTAATTAACCTTTTGGCCGAGGCGAAAGGATTTGTTTTGGGATCATTCCCGATCAGAAACAAGAGACCCATCATAGTTGTCAATTTGCTTTTGATAGCCAGACAAAACTAGGAAAAAGATAATATCACAACATTAACATGCAGACCAGTCAACGCATGGAGAGGGCCGCAGAGGATTAGAGGGAGAACAAAGGAGAGATGCTTTTAAGGAAAATGGCCAAAGCTTCCCTCCCTCTCTCTAGAGTCCATGAGGAGATAGTTAAAACTCAAAATTTTAAAAAGAAAAATTAAAAAAATTGAGTTGCAAACACTTTATGTTGCTTTAGGAAAAGAAGGGGGATAATTAAATTAAATTCAATCCTAAAGTTAATCATTTGTCGTATGGGTAATTTATTGGGTTTTGAGGGGTTTAGCTTTTTTATTTTTTTATTTTTTTTGGCTAAAACTTGGGGGGTTTAGCGTTTTATGGGAGGAGAGATGGTTTCAAGGAAAAGGGAACAATTTGCTTTTCCACCACATGCAATTAAGCGGAAGTTACTCTACGGCCAAATTTATGGTGGGTCGATGTCTGTACAAGAAAATGATACAAATGATCCCTAAACTTTAACTTAATATGCAATGTGGTGCTTAAACTTTTAATTTGTTTAATATAGTTCCTGAATTTTTAGTACATGTTCAATTAATCCATGAATTATATAACAATATTTAATGTTGTCTATGATATTAGATTAATGAAGGACTATATTGAACATTTTCATACAGTTTAGGGGCTATATTAAACATATACAAAAATTCTAAGGACCATATTGAGCAAATTAAAAATTTATAGATCATATTGCACATTAAATTAAAGTTCAGGGATCATTTGTGTAATTATCCATCTTCTTATCCCTATAAATATCAACCTTGTACTTTGCCTCCCCCCGAAGCTCCTTCTTTTCATTCCTTTCTTTCTTTCTTTCAAGATTTTTATCCCCTTTTCAGTTTCAGCAAACTCTATTCAGATTCAATCGATGGTGGAAGTTACTCTCAAGGCCGAGATCATGCACCCAATCCCTAAGGCCAGGTTGGTCGAGGCTTTTCTAGGAGCGGGTGGCTTCTTCCCCTTATAACCTCCTGCCAGCCGTCACAAATGCTGACATCCAGGAGGCAATCTCAATCGGAGGTACTTGGTCAATTGAAATGTTCCTCACCATTAAAATCGCATATCCATTGTATTGCATTACGGTTCTAAATGGGCATGATCCTTAGTTGGCCTGATCAACAACACTAAGATCGGTGCTCATGATGTTGAAAAAAAAAAAGGAAGAAGAAAAAAACAGATATTGGAGATTATGTGATGTTTACTCTCAAGCTCTTTGTTTACACTTTCTTCATCTTTGAATTCCTATCTAATGGTCTAGAACGTAATTCTAGATATGAAGAACAAAAAGGCCTTTTTTTTTTACTTGCTTAATTTTTTAATGTTCTTACTTAGGATTTTATCTATTGTACATCTTTATTTATTATATGAACTTAAAAAAAAAAAACAAAGGAAGATTTTGAAAAAATAAATAAATAATCTAACAAGTCATCAACGGAAACGGAAGAAAGGGATTGGAACCTTTGGTACGAAAAACTCATAGGACGGATCAGCACGAATGTCACTTTTGTTACTTCTAATAGGCAGACAGTGCAGGACGGTGAGGCACACGGTTAAAGCACAGGACCAGGAGCCCTTCCTCTACAACCACTCGACCGTTGATCGGGATGAGCTGGGCGGAATCTCCAAGGAGATCGGCCATGAGGTGAAGATCACTGCGTTGCCCCTGGAGGGTGGCTCGGTCTGTAAGTACGCGGGCAGGTACTTCACTGTCGGCCTAGGGGATATCCCCGAGGAGGAGATGATGAGGGCCATGAGAGGGAAGGCGTCCGTGATGTTCGAGGCCATTGAGGCTTATCTGGAGGTGCCATCAGACGCAGTCCTGTTCGAGTAAAGTTCTCGGCCAAGGGGATATCACCGAGGAGATGATCAGCGCCATGAGACAGGAGACTGCTTAGTCCTGTTCGAGTCAGTGCTAGTTGAGTACTGCTCTTGTTTTGTCGTCGAGGGACTGCGTTGGTCTTTGTCTCTTCGCGAATATGATGGTGGTTCTGGGAGATGTTTTGCCAAATTACTGTACTGGCTTCGTTCGCAAGCCCATATGAAGTGTTTTTGGAGTAACCTTTTGTCCGATGTGGTCCTCGATTGAATGATGGACGTAGCGTGCGGCCCCCGTTTTCTCTCTCTTTTTTAATTTTTTTTCTTTTGGTCTAGATAGTTGCGTGTGTCCCCCTCTGAGTTGATGCACTTACAGCCTAATTTGGATCGGGAGGCATTGAAGCCCTGCAAAACTGAATACAGCAACCATTTTCGCTTCTCCTTTTGAACTCCCTCGCCTTTCGTTGTTTGTTCTCTTACTCAAACGAACTCGGAATTCAACCATCATATTCCATTTTTTCTTTGTAAAACTGCATATCATTTTAACGTTATCAAATGTCTCAAAAGCAACCCCTTGGCTTTAGCTAACTTCACTTTACATAATAACTGGGTTTAGAACCTTTGATAATTATATCCATCATACAGCAGATGATATCAAAATGCCAAAATGGTTTTTAGGTTGCCACGCGGTTTGAGGACATCTAAAGCATCCCTGGTCAGTAAGATGGTCATCTAAAGTTTTCGAGTCTCAGATTTTGGAATCATGTCTGAAGAATGTGACATGTACTCTGTCAACTCATGGAGGGTAAAATATCATGTTCTACTCTTATGCTGCATTTGGGCACTAAGAAATAAAGTCGAAAAAGATTCGTTAAGATTGAACAAGAAGTCTTGCAGATTTTTTATATCACATTCCTTGTACGAGAAAATACCAGATACAAGGACAGATACAAATAAACAGTCAATAAAGCGTCCAATAGACGGATGATATAATTGAATAATTGAAGAAACAATTTTCAGGAAAGTATTAATAGAGGTATAACCTCCTAATCAACAGACCTTTCCCGAATGAATAACCATTCATTTCATGAAAAACCTGCGCTTGTTAGCAGCTAAATCACTCTCTCCTCCCGTAGTGGGCCTCTTTTCTTTCCCCCGCTGGCATGAGAAAAGGGTCCATTCCACTATCTCTTCTTCTGGCCATAATCCACTAAGAGGCAATAACCACTACCACGACGGCCAGTCTGTGACAGTCTCTATCGTCATGGTGATTGCTTGAGACCAGCACACACGGTCGGGATCAGAAAATTTGTGGAGGGCACAAAATTGGCAGCATACGTATGGATTTCTCCAGGGGCAGCTGCAACTTGACCAGTGAGTTGCCCCAAGCGAACATCTCCATCATGAGCAAGTTTCACACTGCAAAGCACCAAAAACAAATCCAACTCAAACGGATGTATAGAGGAAAAAAGCTACTTGCGATGAGCATGGAAAATTACAAGCCATAATTGGCACATGGAAACTCTTGATCACGATCAGCAGAACGTCCAGTAAATTGCGCATATAAAGTAGAGCTGTTCGCATTTAACTGGTTCTCAATCGAAACAGCAAGATAGACTGTATACAAGATGCTTTATGGAACTCACTTCTTGCCGTGGAATAAAAGACTTTTTTCCTGAAAATGTAGATCAGAGAAAAAGATGTTGCAGCCTTTATTTCACCTATTCTTTACCCACTAATTCCCCCAACGAACCAATTTTTTGAAGATGCAAGACGACAGATCAAATTTAACACCAGCAAGAATGACTACCTCTTAAAATTTGGAGCTTCTACTCATCATCTGTATCATCGCTAGTTTGTCCAGATTCATCCTCATCCCTGTACAAGACATGATTGATGTCATCGTCCTTATCATCACTTTCATCAGCTCGATGCTCGTGAAGAGAATCTCTAGTTTGATCGTGGGCGGCCTCGTCAAACTGTTGGAAGACAACGTTTACCAAATTTAGAGACTGTCAAGCTCAAAAATTTATCTGACGCAAAGATATAAAGGACCTTAACCTGATCGACAACAAGCTGCAGCCGACCAACTAACTGCAGTAATGGTTGGATGGCCGCCCCTATAGCTTTTGCAGTCTACGAGGGAAACATAACTATATAAATCATACCATCAGGAAACCATGACCCAAGAATAGTAAATAACGTGAAACTCTACGGAGAGTCTCGAGAAGTAAAATATTTTAGATGAAGCAAAAAAAGAAAACCAAGGCAATTCTTTGATATCATTGTTGATGCCACCTACGCCTAGAGAAAAGATTGACAGGATTTTTCCTAGAACTAGAGATTACGTAACTCTTGAGCTCTAGCCGAATTACCCCTTTCCCTCATACTACTTTTTCAATTTAATGAAATTGACGTATATAAAGGCAATTTAAGATAACTATGAACAGAGTTTGCATTATCAACAGCCTTTTTTTTTTTTTTTTTTTTGTTCAAAGATTTCTAACTTAGAAGTAGGGGTGAGCATCGGTTTAGGGTCGATCCTGGACCGACCCTGGACCGGCCCAACTCTGTCGGTCATGGTCCGGTTCCCAGGGAGATTGGGTGGGTCCTTGGTCCTAGAATTCCTAGACCAACACTGTGCGGGTTGGTCCTCGGTCCTGAGAGTTCCGGGTCGGTCCAACCCGGACCAACCCTGATTATATATACACACACACACACACACACACACACACACACATATATATATATATATTACTTTATAATTTTTTTTATATAGAGAAAACCTTAAAATAAACGGCATCAACAATATTAAACAGCTCTTTAGTGAGGAGTTCAAGTAATTTTATATTGTTCTTTAATAACTTAAATTTTTAATGTCTTTTACGGTGTCAATAGTAATAATTTACCAATGAGGAAAATGTTTTTGTGAGGAATCCTCACGGCGTCCAAAAAGGCATAAACAGCTCCTTATGGCATTATCCTCTAGTATTTGTTCTCTTCTGTCTTATTTGTCCTCTTAGTATTCAGTTTGCCAAAATTGAAAGAAACAACTTCTCCGCTCACCACTTGACACTCGCCTCGCTTGCTTTGGGTCACTCGTGCCGCTTGCCGCTCGATGTTCGCTTGACTTGTTGCTTCCCGCTCGACATTCGATGCTCATTCTGTTCAATACTCACCCCACTTGACACTCACCGCTTGCCTTTCTTAGCCGACCTCGCTCATCATTGAACCCATTGAGTCGGTATGGTCCTCAGTTGCCCTTTTAAGGAGTACAAAAAATGAAATAAAAAATTATTGGTTGGTCTTGGGTTGACTCTGAAACCGAACCGAACTCATTTGGTCAGTTCGGTCCTCAATCGCTTTTTTAAGGAGTACAAAAAATGAAATAAAAAATTATTGGTTGGTCCTGGGTTGACACTGAAACCGGACCGAACCCAATGGGTCAGTTCGGTCCTCAATCGCTTTTTTAAGGAGTGCAAAACATGAAATAAAAAATTATCGATTGATCTTGGGTTGACCCTAGAATCAGACCGAATCCATTGGGTCGGTCCGGTCCTCGGTCCCAAGTTCAATAGAGTCGGTCCTCGGTCCTAAAAATTAAGGACCGGCACTGTGCGTGTCGATCCTAGGGTTAGGGGACGGACCGACCCAACCCAGACCATGCTCACTCCTACTTAGAAGCATGTGAATTCGAAAATAATTTTATCGTATTTGTTAGAATTATGTCTCAAGTTTGAGTGTTTGCGAAATACGATTTGATTGGATAAGTTTTTCCATATTTGAATCGCTTGGATAACTTTTTCATATTTAATCGTGAAGATATTTTTTGTCGAAGGAAATAGCACAAGGAAAGAAATCCGCTTTAGGTCCGTATAGTGGACGTCTTCTTCAAATCCTAATCTTGTGATTGGTCGGTCAACAAAGTAGTAATTCGTTGGACTCCTTGTGGTTGCACAAAAGGAAATAAAATAAAAGAAAATCAAGGGTTTTTCTTGAGTGAAAAAGAGCCGCACGAGAAACAGCCGCCACGGGGTTCTTCGTGGGTGGTGTAGACGCTGCACAGAGAACATTCAAGAAGCCGCACGGAGTACTTCTTGGACGCATGAGGGAGTTGTCTATCGGCCGCATGAACGTAAATACGCAGTGGTTTCAAATGAATTTGACACGAGATGCCATTGCACATCGTCTGATTTTCAAATGAATTCTCAGCTTTTCTGTCAAAGGGGGGCAAACCCCATTCCAATGGATCGAAATCCAACAGAGATTTCAGTACTTGGTCCGCTACATCATGAAAAGAGCTATCAAACCTGGGATCTGGCACCATAACCGCAAACCTGCCAAATGTATAGGAAAATATTAGCAGAGGGAGCAAGAGATAAATCCGTCCAATGCTGCAATATTTGATATTAACAGCAGGAACGGTAGATTGGGTGAAAGAAAATTCCTTGTTAGAAATCAAAATGGTCAAGGGATGAAAAGAGCAGAAGAGATCTACGAAATAGAACAACCAAATGCACAATAAATCATTTAAGTAATAAAGAACGAAATGGGGGCAGCAAGTAAAAGAACTTACCTTATTCGGAAGAATTAAGTTGAGCAGGAGGGAAAATGTAATTGCAGGAGAAAAGGAAGAGGATGGATCGTCTAAGCCACATTAGGCACCATAAATTTCAGCACCAGAACATTTTGCTAATTCTCCCTTCTACTTCGAAAGTTCCATACAGCAATCCCAAATTTAGACCCCCATTATATGTCTTGTACAGCCTAACTAATGTGATTAAGCTCTATATTACTGCATGCCACTGTTCACATCCCTGAGGTCAGTTAAAATCACCACTCTCTGCTAATTATCCTAGACCAGGGGTAACGATGAGATAGTCACCAATTCGAATAGAAAAGACACTCAACCACAGTGATTCTAAACTGGAATAAACAAAACTCCTATTCTAAGAAAAGCACTTGAAAAAGAAACAAGAGATAAGCTAACCTTTGATCAAGAAAAGCATGGAGTAAGCTCTTGCTTACCTCAGGAAGCTGACATAAAGATGCTTCCATCGCAATATACTCATGGAATCATTTCATGCAACCGATTAATTAACCTTTTGGCTGAGGAGAAAAGGATTTGTCTTGGGATAATTCTCGATCAGAAACAAGGGACCTATCATAGTTGTCAATTTGCTTTTGATAATTAGATAAAATTAGGAACAAGATAATATCATAACAATGACATGCAGACCAGTCAATATTTCCTAGCAAAGGGTTAGAGGCTAAACAAAGGAGAGATGTTTTTAAGGAAAATGGCCAAAGCTTCCCTCCCTCTCTAGAGTCCATTAAGACAAAGTTAAAGCTCAAAATTTTAAAAAACAATTGGGTTGGAGAATCTTTATGTTGTTTTAGCAAAAGAAGGGTGTCACGCCCCGATCCTCGGGAACGCACCCATCCTTCTACTTTGTTGATTCTAGAATGCGATATCTCAGGACTATGTATCGCCGACCCTTTTATTTTATATTGCACATGCGGAAGCAGTTATAAATCCCCAGATAATAAAACAATGGGACAGCAAAAGCAAGCCATATTTTTCATATTGAAATTCACAACCACACTTTTATACAAAGAATAACTCAGAGTGTTTCACAAAGTTATTCACAACTTTCTAGTCTCACTCTAATCACACATGTACAAGGTTCACAAAAGAGGATGTGATCTCAGTCCTCATCTGGATCGTACTCGAGATCATCATCCTGATCCTGCTCAGATCCTTCATCACCAGGCTCATTTTCTTCAAACTCTTCATCTTCTTCTTCTTGCTCATCCTCGGCTTCAGATGCCGGCTCGTCTTCGGGTAACCTAGGGGCCTGAAATATTATCCCACAACCGGGATGAGACTACGTCTCAGCAAGTTCTACCCCACTAAGACCCAATTAGTAAACCAATACACTATGGGCTGCCTAAACACGCACAGGTCAGAGAACTTACCTTGGCCTCAGATCCCACCTGCAAGTCAGTACAATTCATAATAGGCACCCACTCACTCATAACAAATCGAACCAGTCGATCACATGTCACCCAAATCATTCCCCACAGTGGAATATCTAGAAGTCAGGCCACATGCATTCTCCAGGACGACATACCAAGCCTCCGAGCCACGTGCCATCTCCAGGGTAACATACTCAAACCTTAGGCCTACGTGCATTCTCTAAGGCGACCTTTTCGCCAAAGTGATGCATCAAGTCACCGAGCCACGTGCCCTTTTTCACGATGCCTTACTCAAACACTGGACCCACGTGCATTTTCTAAGGTACTAGTTCACCAAAGTGACGCATTAGATCACCGAGCCACGTGTCCTTTTAGATGCCATTCCGGAACGTTGGGCCCACATGCATTCTCTAAGGCACTAGTTCGCTAAAGTGACGTATCAGATCACCGAGCACGTGCCCTTTTAGATGCCATACTTAATCTCCAATCCACCATCGATACTAACAACTGACACCCGATCATTCCTCAACCAAATACTCAAAAAAAATCAACCCAATAGGAATATATCCTAGAATTTCATAATTAAATCAATTCGGCACAATTCAAAGATTAATTAAATAAATGGACTGCACCACAACGATCAGCACGAAATTCCGGTCACCGACCATCCCGGTCGAATTTCCGGAAAAAAAATAATTAATTAATTAATTTCGAAAATTAATAATTAAATACTAAAAATCCAATTTAGGCCAGTAATGCTTAATTGAAGCCCAATAAGGGTTGGAAAAAATCTCGAGATGCATTCAATAAATAGTATAGGTATTCTCTAGCTAAGTACGCTAACCACCTATCTAATATGCAATGCAATTAACTAATGTCGCGACCTAAATTTTGGGTGTGAAACACCTAGGGTTTGGCTAATGGATTACTAAGCCAAAACTTAGCTCGGGCTCTCCCAAGCCCATACCAACTCACGACTTAGGTTCAAATATTTAGCATGCAAAAGATTATTAGCTAGGAGTCGCCATTAATCAGTTTACGGTAGGTCGATTACGGTAGGTCGATTAGACACCTAAGTAAAATAATGAGAGAATTATTTTACTTCAACGAACAAGAGATTTTGGGTACGGAGACTTGGTTACACTAGATTTCTCTAACGCCCTTTTGGTACCTTTCTCTTTTATTTTTGAAAAATGTTTGGCAAGCAGCTTGAATTAATTTTAATTCACTTCCCTAACATGTGAGGTGATCATGCAGGTGCGCAAACCACCAATTTAACACCCAAGAAAGCAGTGAATGAATTGCGGGACTTACCTTGTAGCAACGAAAGCATCTGCGTTGTTAGATCAGAATTCACATCAACAACCCTAGATATGATTTCTAATTAACACGCAATTTTTTTTTTTCATTTTCACTTAATTAACGAGAATCATAATATGCAATGCAATGCTACTAATCTAACATGCAATGACATGACATAGCAATATAACCTAAGCTATATGACATAAATATAAGCATGCGGTCTATCCTAGAGAATGAAATGAATTTATCCTAAGACATTTTTTTTTGTGTTTTTCATGAAATTCGAAATTAAGAAAAATGCAAAAATTATCTATCTAGATTAAGATTTTATCCAGCTTATATTAAGGATCAAGTCAGACTAAATCCTAATTTAAACTAAGATATTATCCTAACTTAGCAATCTCTAACCTAAGATGCAATCTATCTAGAAAATCAATCTAAACTTAAAATGAAACATGCAATTTTTTCCTAAAATGCAATGACATGCAAAGAATGCCCTAATTCTAATTTTTTTCTTTTTCTTTTATGAAAATCGAAATTTAAAATTGCTAAATAATTAAACATGCAATTCAAATAAAAAATAACATCCTAAATGAATGCAATTTGTTTTTTTGTTTTCTTTTTTTCATGATTCAAAATAAAATCCCTATTCTAAATATGCAAGATAATTAAAAAAAAAACCTAATCCTAATTCAAACTTTTCTTTTTGGATTTTTTCTTTTTACGAAAATTAATTCAACCAACACCACGACAAATCAGACAAGATAAGATTGATATCCAAAAAATTGGTGAACCATAACTCGCGCATGAGATCGGGTTGACCAATTTCAAAATTAAATCGCGAATCGAATCTCGGGCATGAGATCGGATTGATGATTTTGCAAGAGATTGCGAGTCAGATTTTGGGCGCGAAAATCGGACTGTCAATCCCTAATTTGAGGGGCAATTTCATGCTGGAATCTCAATCTTACATTTAACGAATAATCATACTAAAAAGAACAAGAAAAATAAAATAAAATAGAAAACTACCTAATGTGATTTTCCTTTTTTTTTTTTTTTTTTTTTCCTTTTCTTGCTTTTTCACCCACGGCTTGGCAGCTTCGTGGTGGGTCACCGTCGGTCGCCGGTCGTGGTCGTCCGAACTCCGGCGAAGAGGCTCCGGCAAGGGATTCGGTGGGTCGCGGGTTGCAGACGAGTCGCAACGTCGGATGGTGGAGGGTTGCAGGACGCGGCGGTGCAGCGGCCACTCGGGATCTGTAGGCGTTGGCAGCAGGGGGTGCACGACTGCTTCGGGGGGTGGAGGCGCTACAGCAGAGGCGACGCCTGTGCTCAGGCGAAGCAGCAAAGCAGCGGCATCTTCGCAGGCGGAGCAAAGGTAGACGCGGATCTACTGGGTGTAGAACCAGATCTGCAGGGCGTCGGAGCAGAGGAGGGTCGCGAGGGAAAATCGAGCAGATCATGGCTGGCGCAGCGAGGCGGCGGCAACTTCACTAATTGCTGGTGTCGCGGCGGTGCTAGTGCAGTGACCGGCGCGGTGGTGCGACGCAGAGGCTTCACGGGCGTCGCGGACGACGACCGGCGGGTCGTGGACAGCAGCGGCAAAGGCACGTCGAGGCGGGGGCATGGCGAGTGGCGGCGGTGGCAACGGCGAGCTGCTGGTCGCTCAGGTGAAGGTGAAGCCCGGATGGCTACGGGGCTCGACGAAGGCATTTGCGCGAGGAAAGAAGAAGACCCCGTTTTCTTCTTCATTCTTTTTCCTTTTTCCCCGCTCCGCCGCACGTCTCTCTCTCTCTCTCTCTCTCTCTCTCTCTGTTGTCACTGTTGCTGCTACACTTTTTTCACTTTTTCCAGCAAAAGCAAGACCCTTTGACTCTTACAAAACCCTAAAAACGAAGGGGAATTTTTTCTCTTTTTGGCTTCCGTTTTCTTTTTGCCGAGCCATCCAGATCAAGAAATCCCCTAGTGTGGCTGTGTATTTCTATTGTCTGGCCCCCCCGAAAACCCTATACGACTAATCTATTTATAAGCCTCAGACTAGGATTTTAATTCTTCCAAATTGATATCCACGAAGATTCTTTTTTTCAAATGCAATATTCACTTTTCACATCTGCCTTATCCAAAAAATTCATCATATCTCGGAAAATTTCAAATTCTTATTTTCTCACGAGATAATTTCCGATTACTTAAAAAAAGGGCTTGGGCCAATTTGCTCGCTTCATGGGCTTAATTCGACCTGTCAATTTAAAACTCAGAACCACTAATTCAAATCCACTTGTCACCGGCCCAATGTAAAAAATAAATGTACCTAAAACTATATGCTATGCAATTAATATTTTTTTTAGGGATAAAATTAACCCCTAATTTTCTATGCAATAAATAAATAAACGGGCCACCAAAATTTAGGTGTCAACAGCTGCCCCTCTTTGAAGGTGAGCTCATAGAGGTTGCCTTCAAAGACAAATTGAAACCTAAATTTTGATCATGAACATGCACTGAATGATTTTTTGTTGAAAATGAATCCCATTTTAAAATGCAATTTATATGATGCATGGAAATGCTAATGCAAATGCATGATGCGAAAGGGAAGAACGTACCTACAGTTACTTACCAATCAGTGCGGTAGAGCATCTTGAGGTACATGATAAATCCCCATTTACTCCACAAGTACCCAACTCTCACTCAGATTTCTTGAAGAGTGTAACGGGTAATAGATTGAGACATTGAGATTGAAAAGAACATTCACATCCAAAGTGAAATGTTCAATGAAAAGAATTGAGACATCCGAGATCCGGGCATGAGATGTCAAGATTTTTTAAAAACTCGAAATACCTAGATCCAAACTAAGATATAACGAGAAAGCTCAAAAAACATTCACATCTAAAGTGAAATGTTCAACGAAAAGAATCAAGACATCCAGGTCCAGACTGAGATGTCAAGATATTTGAAGCTCGAAATACCTAGATTGAAACTAAAGTACAACGAGAAAGGTCGAAAAAACATTCACATCCAAAGTGAAATGTTTAGACGAAAATAATTAAGACATCTGGGTCCAGACAGAGATGTCAAAATTTTGAAACTCGAAATACCTAGATTCAGACTAAGGCATAACGAGGAAGATCGAAGAAACATTCACATCTAAAGTGAAATATTTAGACGAAAATAATTAAGACATCCGGGTCCAGACAGAGATGTCAAAATTTTTTGAACTCGAAATACCTAGATCCGTACTAAAGTATAACGAAACAGGTTGAAGAACCTTCACATCCGAGTGAAATGTTCAACGAAAAAAAATCAAGACATCCGGGTCCGCAGAGATGTCAAAATTTTTGCATTCAAAATACCTAGATCCGGGATCGAGGTATAACGAAAAGATTGAAGAACATTCACATCCGAGTGAAATGTTCAACGAAAATAATCAAGACATTCGGGTCCGGACGGAGATGTCAAGATTTTGAATTCGAAATACCTAGATCCGGACTAAGGTATAACAAGGAAGATTGAAGAACATCACATCCGTGAGTGAAATGTTCAACGAAAATAATCAAGACATTCGGGTCCGCGATGTCAAGATTTTGAATTAAATACCTAGATCCGTACTAAGGTATAACGAGGAAGATTGAAGAACATCACATCCGAGTGAAATGTTCAACGAAAATAATCAAGACATCCGAGTCCGGCACAGAGATGTCAAGATTTTGAATTCGAAATACCTAGATCCAGACTAAGGTATAACGAGGAAGATTGAAGAACATTCACATCCAGAGTGAAATGTTCAACGAGAAGAATCAAGACATCCGGGTCCAGACAGAGATGTCAAGATTTTTATACTCGAAATACTTAGATCCAGACTAAGGTATAACGAGAAAGGTAAAAAAAACATTCACATCCAGAGTGAAATGTTTAGACGAAAATAATCAAGACATCCGGGTCCAGACTAAGATGTCATGATTTTTGAAACTCGAAATACCTAGATCCAGACTGAGGTATAACGAGGAAGATCGAAGAACATTCACATCCAGAGTGATATGTTCAACGAAAAGAATTGAGACATCTAGATCCAAACTGAGATGTCAAAGGAACCTATCTGGAATATCTTACCTTCAAGGAGGGTAGAGTAATTCAAGATAGTTGGTGTTACATGTCCAGGACTCGTACCATTCTACGGTCGCCTAGAATAGCAACAAGACTTTACAAAGAGACTGCTTTCCTAGGACCCATACCATTCTACGGTCGCCCAGTATGGCAGTGCTTGGTTGTGTCTAGGACCCATACCATTCTACGGTCGCCTAAACGGGGATTCACTTTCCAAGACCCGTACCATTCTACGGTCGCCTGAATAGGGAAATAGGTGTTGTTTAGGACCCGTACCATTCTACGGTCGCCTAAATGGGGATTCACTTTCCAGGACCCGTACCATTCTACGGTCGCCTTGACGGAAAATTAATTTTTCAGGACCCGTACCATTCTATGGTCAAAATGTTGTTTAGGACCCGTACCATTCTACGGTCGCCTAAACGGAGATTTTGCTTGGCTAGGACCCAAACCATTCTTCGGTCGCCCGGCGTTGCAACACGGATCATCGACCAGACCCGAACCGTTCTTCGGTCGCCTTAATCGACCGAATCTGAGAAAAATCTTGGGGGACAGCTCAATTGAGTGTCGATGAAAAGGACTCTGGGCTATGAAAGCACGCCAGGTCAATATGAATGAACAGCTTGACCAAGTCAAGTGTTGATGCACTCGAGAGAGAATACCTGCACAATGACAAGTATTTAGAGTATGGTAGAGATATACTTACCTGGTGACATCTCTGATTCTTGGGGATATGTCTTTTGGAATTTAGATATCCTGTGGAGGTCTTTCACCTCATGGTGGAGATTTATCATCTCCTAATATCATGAAACATTCTGAAAGGAACTTGAACTACCTGTCAGACATGATTTAGAGCAAAAACTGATATACATTCATCAAAGAGATAGACAATCTAAGATACTCTAGAATGCACATTTCAAAGTTCAGTGGGGCTTCCATCCATTCAATCAAGGTTTATGCATAATGACTTTACCATATTTGCATCACCCAAATTTCGACAGGAGATAATTGTCGTTCAAGACAATGACATGGATTTCTTAAAAATGCTAAATGAGAGACTTTCAATTAAAAAGGACTTTCACTCACTCTCATTTAGAATGGCTATTTTGTGAGAATCACTCAATCTCAACATCATCATATCGACAAGGGTTCGAGTATTCTTGCAATCAGTACGACCTTACCAATTCGAGAGGTCTTTAATAGGGACCGTAATGTGGGCTTGGTCAATGGCTTAACAAAGGGACTCTTCGAGTCAAGGCAATTGAAAGAACAATTCTATAATCATCTCCGGGTTTACAAGTCAAGAACCCTGCAAAATGAGAAAGAAATAATCTTGCTCGCACTTCTTCGAGCGATGCTTATAAACATATGAACTCCTATGTTAATTCAAGTGCCCTAATTTGAAGAGACTTTGTAAGGGACGTAATGTAGGTTGGGTTCATGGGTTGAGAAATGAAATGATCATTAGGCTCAAAATGTGTGTAAAAGGTGAGAGTTGATGTTCATCTTGGCATTGCCACCAGTTTTCTTTTTCACCATCGGGGATTGTCTTCATGAAGTGCCCCTTTGATTGTAAAAACTCAGCATTTGAGTTCTTTGAGAATTGCTCCATTGGGATTCAATTCTTGCAATTGACAGTCACCTATCTTGACTCTCTTTTTTCATCTATGGGCATTGGCCTTGCTTTTACTAGGCACGCTGCTTTTTCATGCCCCTAGTTTTCATGCATTTTTTATTTTTTTCATGGGCATTGGCCTTGCTTTTATCAGGCACACTGCTTTTTCATGCCCCTTAGTTCTATTTTGAATTCAATTCTTGTGCACAATGCATGCGTCAAGCAATTACACCTTGAATGACACTTGAACTTTCAAGGGTCTTCATCTGTCTTTTGCCTTGCCCCAGTGTGGGGGATGATCACCAACTGGGTTTAAAGAAATGAAATTGCAGGCTCAAATGGGCTATGCAAAGGATATAAGTGTATAGGATAGTGAAAGAAATGCTCTTCGTCATCCCAAGGCACTTAAATTAGCACATGAGTTCAATGTAATAGCATGAATAGAAGATTGATGCAAGTGAGAGCAAGAAAATTTCAACCCATTTTCTTCACCTTATAGTGCTATCTTACCCTCCAATTTGCCCCAATGTGGGGTGGTTCTTGACAGGGGTAATTTGAAAAGAATTTCCACAAGTGTATAAGGCTCAAAGTGGTTAAGCAATGGATCATCTGTAGTGTTTGGGATAGAGAAATGAATTGCCCCTCATCATTTCGGTCATTGTATCTTTCGCGAGAAAACTCTTTATCTTGCGGATATGTAACTTCCTACACTCATCTCACAAGTGTATAAGTAAGGGACTGTGTATAGGATAGGGCTTGCCTTTCATCATCCTGATACGTCTCATTCAGCATTCTTAAGCATTAATGTCACTCCTTTGAGTTGTCTATCTTGACAAACCTCCACATGAAATTGGTGAGCTAAATCATGAAAATTATATTTTCAAAAGAGTCCAACAACTTTAAGTATGAAAAGCTTTTGTGACTTCAAACAGACAAAACATGCCCTCATAAGTATAAACACATGATTTCAAGCATTCAATCAATGAATTGTCCCACGAATGGACTATCTCAAAAATTGGGTGTCCTTGGATTGTCCCTATCAATCAAGACTGAAAATCCACTTTTGCCCCTACACAAGAGAACATGCATGAAAATGATACTGTGCAACATCAGAGTAAATTCAAATTACACATCCATTTTGGCTCAGATTGAGATTTTATCTCAGTCGGGTCACTACCAAAATTTGTCATGCCTCTAATTTATCATCCGCAAGGAAAAGAACGGAGTATCATTTCCCAAAATTAATTATGTTCAAGGACGAGACGTACCTCTACCATTAGAGAATGATGGTCCTCTTTTACTTGCCCCTCATTTAATGGGCAAGGATGAAAATTCCGTCAAGTAAGGAAATGCAAAACATTTTGCTTGGCTCCTCAAGATGATTATTTCAAGTGGTATCGAGATGTGACCCATATTCACGTTTTAGAATTGTGTTATCAATCTTGTTGAGCAACAGTTGAGCCAATTGATTTACCATTGCAACCCGATGCGCCTTTTCCAAATGCTTCCTCATCAAGCCAAGAAAATAATGCTCATGAATCATGAATGCTTGAGTTTTTCACCCTCCTTGGTCCTTAGGAAAATGAGATGGTTCAAAAGTCTCTTCGCTCTCTCCTTGGAGTCGCAATTTCTCATCGAAGATAGATCGCAGCACTTCTGCTTGACGAGATTAGCTCTTTTTGATCAATCATTTTAGCTCTCGATCATGAACAGATGGGTGAGCGGAATCGCTCCATGATCACCTAATTCAAATGAATGGGAACATGTAAGCATGAGGTGTAAATAAAAAGTCAATCCATGACAATGATCTAATCGATTTTTCCATCTTTTTTCATTTATTCATGAAAAGTTCGTACAAGAAGGGCATTTCCTAAAAATGGACTAGGAAAATAAAGATAGACACCCTAACAAGACCAAATTTCCTAGACATGAATTGAAAACAAATTTTCCAAAGTTTTTTTGTTATTTTCCAAATGATTCATTGCATAGTAATTTCTTCATTTCATTTCTAATTGACAAATGAATTAAATCAATGATTGACCTAGATTGTCATGGACGGACCAAGAGTAAATTGCATAGTAGAAGGGTAGAAGACTTACTTCACCAAGGAGAATAAATGGCAATCATATAGACATGCGCATGGTAAGTGGCTCGATTTCTAGTCTATAAGGCTTAACAAGGTGGAGCCACAAGGATGACCAGACTAGCCACGGGCTTGTGGACTATGTCGGGTCCTCATGACTTCGGCTTGGTCAAAGAGTCGACCCAGGTCGCGGGCATGGGGACCGAGGTGGGTACTCTTGACACCATGAAAGAAACTTCGGAATTGAGATGGGTGACTCGTACCGCGAGCATGCGGTCGGAGTGGTATCCATCTCAATACCATCCTAAATGATCCTATGCGGCCCAAGTCCGGCGGCAGGTTGTGTGTGCAAAAGTGTAGTGCAAGATGCAGGCATGCACAACAGTTTATATCAAGCAACACTTCATAGTTTGAAAGTAAACCATACATTCCTACACCTCACTGCAAAACAAAGGTTAGCAAACACTTCCTCTTATACCTCCCATCCTGCAAGAACATTTAACACCTTAAATGTTAGGGACGTACCTGGAATCCTTGCTGGCAAACAAATTTTTTTTTTTCAAATAAAAGAGAAAATTGGCCTAAGTCCATTAAGAGTTTCAACTCAAGTCCCCAGCGGAGTCGCCAAGCTGTCGCGACCTAAATTTCGGGTGTGAACCACCTAGGGTTTGGCTAATAGATTACTAAGCCTAAACTTAGCTCGGGCTCTCCCAAGCCCATACCAATTCACGACTTAGGTTCAAATATTTAGCATGCAAAAGATTATTAGCTAGGAGTTGCCACTAATCAATTTACGGTAGGTCGATTAGACACCTAAGTAAAATAATGGGAGAATTATTTTACTTCTACGAACAAGAGATTTTGGGTACGGGGACTTGGTTACACTAGATTTCTCTAATGTCCTTTCGGTACCTTTCTCTTTTATTTTTGAAAAATGTTTGGCAAGCAGCTTGAATTAATTTTAATTCACTTCCCTAACATGTGAGGTGATCATGCAGGTGCGCAAACCACCAATTTAACACCCAAGAAAGCAGTGAATGAATTGCGGGACTTACCTTGTAGCAACGAAAGCATCTGCGTTGTCAAATCAGAATTCACATCAACAATCCTAGATATGATTTCTAATTAACACGCAATTTCTTTTTTTTTTTTTCATTTTCACTTAATTAACGAGAATCATAATATGCAATGCAATGCTACTAATCTAACATGCAATGACATGACATAGCAATATAGCCTAAGCTATATGACATAAATATAAGCATGCGGTCTATCCTAGAGAATGAAATGAATTTATCCTAAGACATTTTTTTTTTTTGTGTTTTTCATGAAATTCGAAATTAAGAAAAATGCAAAATTATCTATCTAGATTAAGATTTTATCCAGCTTATATTAAGGATCAAGTCAGACTAAATCCTAATTTAAACTAAGATATTATCCTAACTTAGCAATCTTTAATCTAAGATGCAATCTATCTAGAAAATCAATCTAAACTTAAAATGAAACATGCAATTTTTTCCTAAAATGCAATGACATGCAAAGAATGCCCTAATTCTAATTTTTTCTTTTTCTTTTATGAAATTCGAAATTTAAAATTGCTAAATAATTAAACATGCAATTCAAATAAAAAATAACATCCTAAATGAATGCAATTTGTTTTTTTGTTTTCTTTTTTTCATGATTCAAAATAAAATCCCTATTCTAAATATGCAAGATAATTAAAAAAAAAAAAAAAAACCTAATCCTAATTCAAACTTTTCTTTTTGGATTTTTCTTTTTACGAAAATTAATTCAACCAACACCACGACAAATCGACAAGATAAGATTGATATCCAAAAAATTGGCGAACCATAACTCGCGCATGAGATCGGGTTGACCAATTTCAAAATTAAATCGCGAATCGAATCTCGGGCATGAGATCGGATTGACGATTTTGCAAGAGATTGCGAGTCGGATTTTGGGCGCGAAAATCGGACTGTCAATCCCTAATTTGAGGGGCAATTTCATGTTGGAATCTCAATCTTACATTTAACGAATAATCATACTAAAAAGAACAAGTAAAATAAAATAAAATAGAAAACTACCTAATGTGATTTTCCTTTTTTTTTTTTTTTTTTCCTTTTCTTGCTTTTTCACCCATGGCTTGGCAGCTTCGTGGTGGGTCACCGTCGGTCGCCGGTCGTGGTCGTCCGAACTCCGGCGAAGAGGCTCCGGCAAGGGATCCGGTGGGTCGCGGGTTGCAGTCGAGTCGCAGGCGTCGGATGGTGGAGGGTTGCGGGGACGCGGCGGTGCGGCGGCCGCTCGAGATCTCGTAGGCGTTGGCGGCAGGGGGTGCACGATCGCTTCGGGGTGGAGGCACTACAGGCGGGCGACGCCTATGCTCGGGCGGAGCAAAATGGCAAGCGATCTTCGCAGGCGGAGCAAAGGCAGACGCGGATCTACTGGGTGTCGAACCAGATTTGCAAGGCGTCAGAGCAGAGGAGGGTCGCGAGGGAAAACCGAGCAGATCATGGCTGGCGCAACGAGGCGGCGGCGACTTCACTAATTGCTGGTGTCGCGGCGATGCGGGTGCAGTGACCGGCGCGGTGGTGCGACGCGGAGGTTTCACGGGCGTCTCGGACGACGACCGGCGGGTCGTGGACAGCAGCGGCAAAGGCACGTCGAGGCAGGGGCATGGCAGAGTGGCGGCGGTGGCAACGGCGAGCTGCTGGTCGCTCAGGTGAAGGTGAAGCCCGGATGGCTGCAGGGCTCGACGAAGCTGTTGTGCGAGGAAGAAGAAGACCATGTTTTCTTCTTCATTCTTTTTTCCTTTTTCCTGCTCTGCTGCACGTCTCTCTCTCTCTCTTTGTCACTGTTCCTGCTGCACTTTTTCACTTTTTCCAGCAAAAGCAAGACCTTTGACTCTTACAAAACCCTAAAAACGAAGGGCAATTTTTTCTCTTTTTGGCTTCCGTTTTCTTTTTGTCGAGCCATCCAGATTAAGAAATCCCCTAGTTTGGCCGTGTATTTCTATTGTCTGGCCCCCCCAAAAACCCTATATGACTAATCTATTTATAAGCCTCAGACTAGGATTTTAATTCTTCCAAATTGATATCCACGAAGATTCTTTTTTTCAAATGCAATATTCACTTTTCACATCTGCCTTATCCGAAAAATTCATCATATCCCGGAAAATTTCAAATTCTTATTTTCTCACGAGATAATTTCCGATTACTTTAAAAAAGGGCTTGAGCCAATTTGCTCACTTCATGGGCTTAATTCGGCCTGTCAATTTAAAACTCAGAACCACTAATTCAAATCCACCTGTCACCGGCCCAATGTAAAAAATAAATGTATCTAAAACTATATGCTATGCAATTAATATTTTTTTTAGGGATAAAATTAACCCCTAATTTTCTATGCAATAAATAAATAAACGGGCGGCCAAAATTTAGGTGTCAACAACTAATAATCGCTAATCCATTCTAATCTAACCGCCTAATCCTACTTAATTAACACTAATCAACCCCTAAGCATAATTAGCAAACTAAGTATGGATTAGTGAGATTACTCACTTGATTAAAAGCGGGGATCGGGACACTGCCACGGTGGCCGAAATTGGGCTTTCAACGAAACCGGCGGGCTTAGACTAGGCCTTAAATTTGGAACCAACAAATCTCAGCCCAATTGGGATTTGTTCTTGCACTGGACTGGGCTCACTCTTGGGCTTGGGCTTGGCTGCGATTGGGCCTTCTTCGCGGGCTGGACTTGGGCCGAACTTGCTGAATTGGGCTCAATGGAGCTGCTGGATTTTTAGGCCTCAAAAACTGGGCTGCAAACAGGTTAGGCTTGCTGGGCTGATATTGCTGAAGATGGGCCGAGTTCTACGCGAGCTGAATTGCTGGATTGGGCCGGCTTGCTGGGCTCGTGCAGAAGCTTCGCTGGACTGATGGTTTCGGTGGCCCAAAGGAGTATTGGATGCTGGGCTTCGGGGCTGAATTCGCTGGAGATGGGCCGCTCGATTGCACGCGTGCAGCTTCGTCCGAGCTGCGGCAGACGCGCGGCAGCTAGCACGCGGTTTTCCTCTTCGCTGAACGTTGACCGGAGATGAGGAGGAACGGACGAGTGGCAGCACAAGGAAATCCTTGGTTCTTCGGTGGCCGCTTGAAGTATGCACGTGGATGGACTTCAGCTGAGGGAGAGACGCAGGCGAAGAAGGGAGCTGCTCGCTGGCGTCTTCGGTGGATGAGCAGAACTTGGCGTGCGGTCAACAACGAAGGAGTTCTCTGGTGGTGGTTGACTGAAGAGGATGCGTGGATGCAGAAGTCGGTGGAGTCTTCGTTCGGCGCTGCTTCGCTGGCTTTGGAATCGAAGTTGAAGACGCGAGGAGCGAAGCTCGCTCGATGGTCTCCCACGCCAGTTTGTTGACCAGCCAAGGCGCAGACGCGGCCAAGTGGCAGCGCGAAGGAGAGCTGCTTCGGTCACCATCTTGGGCTTCTACTGAAAAATTTGACTGAGCGTGCGAAGGGAGAGAGAGACGGAGATGTGCTGGCAAAGATGCAGAAAAAAAAAAAGGAGCAAATGCTGGCCGAGAGAGAGAACTGCAGTGATCGACGCCAAAGAAGGAGAAACCGGAATTGACAGGGGCGGTGGAGGAGGGGGAGACAGCGACGGGAGGGGCCCAAGGTCAGAAATCTCATCTCCTCCGTTAACTCAATGTCCCCCATTACTTTCCACAAATAAATCTCATTATAAGCCAATTTAAATGCAAATGTTGCACCCCCCTTTGCCCTAGCTCCGAATTTGACAAATTGAAATTTCAATTCCTCCAACAACTTCCCCAATTGAGATCCAAATTTGACAAAGAAAAATCCCTTACAATTCTCTGTAAGTCCTTATCACTCAAAGGCTCGGTTTAGAAGTCCTAATTTCCATCGATTTAGCCCATTTGAATTTCCGCTAATTTTCCGCAACGTCCGAAACGGTTTTCCGTAAAAATCCTGGAATCTCTAAAAAATCTTCTGAGACTGAGTCGACACTCCTAGAATTTATTGTGACATGACAGAAACTTCAATTCCTGAAATCGGACTCGAATTGACGATTAATTTCAATTCGATGCGTTTTTAGCGTAACCTAGGCTACCGGGTAACTTTCAGACAATTTTTAGTGCAAATGACCTGTGGTCGATTTTCTTCGAGCCACTATGAACCCACTCGACTCATTGGCGACTCTCGATTGTCGTGAAAATCTCGAGGATCCAAATACGAACACATGGTACCAAAACAATAAGAAAATCAGTCTAGTACCGGTCGACTAGAATTTTCCAATTTAGTGGTGTCACCCACGATTAGCCACACATCTCTATCGATCCAGTCTATCTCTAATTTCAAATCGATTTTTAACTGTGCCGTAATGGCCTCTAAAGATGGACACGGTTGAGAAGCCGATTCCTGATCGAGTTCTCAAGTCTATTGCCTTAAAATTCCTTAATAATTTCCCCAGATAGTCTAGTTATCTCGAGAGTGATCGGCTCTGAGAATAACCCTATAGGTGCGTCAATGAAATGCCCAATTCATTCAGTAGAAGACAGGGTTGAAAAATCTGGATGTCACAAAGGGAGATAATTAAATCAAATTCAATCCTAAAGTTAATCATTTGTCATATGGGTAATTTATTGGGTTTTGAGGGGTTTAGCTTTTCATGGGAGGAGAGATGCTTTCAAGGAAAATGAAATCATTTGTTTTTCTACTACATGCAATTAAGTGGAAGTTACTCTATGGTGAAATTTAAGGAAAGACTGTACGGGAAAATGATGCAAATAATCACTAAACTTTAATTTAATGTGCAATGTGGTTCTTGGACTTTTAGTACATATTCAATTAATTCCTGAATTATATGAAAAATGTTCAACAGTGTCTCTAATCTTGAATTAATGAAGGACTACATTAAACGTTTTCAAACGGTTCTTGGACTATATTGACCATGTACCAAAAGTCCAAGTACCACATTGAACAAATTAAAAGTTTAGATACCACATTGCACATTAAATCAAAGTTCAGGGATCATTGTATCATTATCGATTTTCTTATCACTATAAATATCGACCTTTTACTTCGCCTCCATTCGAAGCTCCTTCTCTTCACTGCTTTCTTTCTTTCTTTCGAGATTTTTATTCCCTTTTCAATTTCATCAAATTCTATTTAGATTCGATCGATGGTAAAAGTTACTCTCAAGGCCGAGATCATGTAGCCGATCCCTAAGGCCTGGTTGGCCGAGGCTTTTCTCGATGCCAAGGGTTTCTCCCCCACACCCTCTTGTCGGCTATCACGAATGCTATCATCTAGGAGACAATCTCTGTCGAAGGTACTTGATCAATTGAAATGTTTCTTGCCATTAAAATCACATATCAATCGTATTATAATTGGGCATGATCCCTTGATGGCCTGATTGACAACACTAAGATCATTGCTCATGATGTTGAAAAAGATAAAAATAAAAAAGATATTGAAAATTGTGTAAGGTTTACTCTCAAGCTCTTTGTTTACACTCTCTTCATCTTTGGATTTCTATCTAATGATCCTGCATGTAACCCTAGACGTGAATAATAAAAAGGCCTTTCCTTTTACTTGTGTAATTTTTCAATATTCTTACTTAGAATTTTATCTATTGTACATCCTTACTTACTATATGAAATAAGAAAAACGAAAACAAAGAAAGGTATTGAAAATAAATATAAATAAAATAATTACTCATTAACGGAAACGGAAAGAGAGGGATTCGAACCCTCAGACTCATGCGATGGATTAGCGCGAATATAACTTTGGTTACTTCTATAGGCAGACAGCGCAGGATGGTGAGGCACACGGTTAAAGCGCCGGACCAGGAGCCCTTCCTCTACAGCCACTTGACCATCCATCACGATGAGTAGGCCATAATCTCCAAGGAAATCAGCCATGAGGTGAAGATCGTTGCGTTGCCCCTGGAGGGTGGGTCGGTCTGTAAGTACGCGGGCAGGTGTTTCACCATCGGCCAAGGGGATATCACGGAGGAGGAGATGATCAGGGCCATGAAAGAGAAGGCGTCCGTGATGTTCAGGGCCATCCAAGCTGATCCGGCAGCTTAGTCTAATATGTTCTCTTCGGATAAGGTCTAGTCGAGTGCTGTTCTTGTATCATCGTCGAGGGAGTGTGTTGGTCTCGTCTTTTCCACGAATATGATGGTTCCGGGAAATGTTCTGTAAAATTGCTGTACTTGCTTCGTTTGCAAAGCCCATATGAAGTGTTGTTGGAATAAACCTTCGTCCGATGTGGTCCTCGATTGAGTGATTTTCGCGTACAGCCCTGTTTTCTTTCTTTCTTTCTTTCTTTTGGTCTCAATAATTGCGTGTGCTCCTAACCCCGCAAAATCGAATGAATAATTTAAAACCAAATACAGCAACCATTTTCGCTTCTCCTTTTGAACTCCTCTTGCCTTTCATTGTTTCTCTTACCGGAACGAACTCGGAATTCGATCGCCATATTTCATGTTTTCTCTGTAAAATTACCGTATCATTTTAATGTTGTGAGATGTCTCAAGAGCGACCTCTTGGCTTTAGCTGACTTCGCTTTGCACAATAACTGGCTTTACAACCTTTGATAATTGCATCCAGCAGACAGCAAATGATGTCATAATGCCAAAACGGTTTTCAGGCTGTTGTGTAGTGCAATGCAAATGAGGACATCTAAAGTGTCACGCCCTGATCCTCGAGCGCGTGTTCATCCCTCTTTGGTCGATAAAATTTTGCGACTTCCCAGAACGAGTCGCCGACCTTTTCATTTTATTGCACATGCGGAAGCGAATAATAAATCCCCTAACAGTAACCATCTCGGGATAGAAAAGTAGGACAACAGATTCACAAACAAACATGTTTTTATTAACATACTAAGTCAAGTACAAAAGGTCAACAGTCGAAAGACTTCCAAAGACGGTTCTCCAAAAAAAAGTTGACCTAACCGACCTACTCCTCAGGTCCCCTTAGCTAGGCTCCAGATCCACCACTCTGTGATCCTGAAAATTGAGCCCACGACTGGGTAAGATATAAATCTCAGCGGGTTCATGCTCTAAGCCCTTATTAGGAGGGTAATACGCCTAGAAGCGTCCTAACCACACAATCATACAACCACAGAAACTTACCTCGTCTCAGGTCCACTCTACAAGTCAGTACAATTTATATCACAGACCGCTATAAAGATATGAGCAACAATTAAGCTCATCCATAGGAACGCCATACTCAGTTATAACAAAGCACAAGGGTCTTGATTATAGAGCCAAATCGTTATGACACATCCCATACCATGCCATACAATTTTGTCCCATAATCCGGCGTGTTCAACTCAATAAATCATGCGTTCCTAGTTTTGATCTCAGCATATAGTATGGCCTACTTTCTATTTGGCGGTTTTCTGGTGTAGCCAGGCATCATCTCATTCCATTGAGTACGGCAACGTCTTTCCTAAACGGCTTTCCCGAATGAGCATAGGTCCAGAATTTACTACGACTTGCATCCCGTTGTCTAGAGGCTTCCCATATAGGGGCAACGTCTAACTTAACAGCCCGGGACGGATTTTCTTAACTAACACACAATCACTGAATTATGGCCCAGGGCACCATGCATTGCACTCCAATATCTCCATTAAAATGGTGAACTTGGCCTATTTTCTTCGTATTATAGATATACGATAAAATAGTTATGTGTGGGTACACAGTCAACTCAACCTAGAAAAAGTGATATCTTCTAATTTAAAATCCCACTGTTTTTTTATAGTATATAAAACCATTTTCGGTGTTAAAATCCGTCACCCGGGATTTTCTGAATAAATATTGGAAATTCATAATTTTGGAATTGAATACTCAAAATTCTAATCAGCACTCAATTTGCACAAATTAGCCACACCATTGCAATTAGCACAAAATTTCGGTCACCGGTTATCCCGGTCTAATTTCCGGAAAATTAATTAATAATTAAATACTTATCAAAATTAATTAAATAAATCAATTTAAATACCAAAAAACCACCCTAGGCCAAAATCACCAAATTAAATACTGAAACGGGCCCGGAAAATTCCCGAACCCTTCTAGATAAATAATACGATTTATCTAGGCCTCAATTAATTTAATCTAACCACCTAACATGCATAATTTAATCATTAAATTGCTAATCTAATCTAACCAACCACATAATCCTTAATTAAATTAACTAAACACCCCTTAAACGTCATTAGCCTACTAAGAAGAGTTTAGTGCATAAACTCACCGGTTTAATGCGAAAACTAATTCACCGTGACGGCGGCTAAAACCTGAACTTTTGGCGGCGTCAACTGACATTTGGACTGGGCCATAAAGGCCTTGCAACTCTCTGCTCGAGCTGGTCGCGGCTTGGGCTCGGAATTGGGCTTGCTTCGTGGGCCTCAAGTGAGCTAGACTAAAACTGAAGATGGGCCGAAATGGGCTGAGCTCGTGGGCTAAAATCCACTGGGTTGGACTTCGGGCTTTGCTGGACACGAAAGAAATTCGCTGGGCTGAAGAACTTAATTGATGGGCTGCTGGAATTCACGTGGGCTGCTGCTGTGATTCAGTGGAGATGGGCCGCTGGGCTTGGGCCGAACGTGCAAACTTCGCTGGGCTTGTGGGCGTGAACACAGCTGCAGGAATTCGGTGGAATCGGGGGCGCTGGAGTCAACTTCGGCGGAATGGTTTCACTAGGCTTTTGACCGAGAGAAGCAGGATGGCGAGCTGGTGAAGGGAGCAGCTGGAGGTGGCAACAAACTGGGGAAATTCGGTGGTCTTCAGCTGGGGAGTTTTGACCGAAGAAGACACAAGCTGGTGGATGGCGTGAGCTGGCAGAAGTGAAGCCGTGGACGCGTCGATGGATTGATGGAGTCAACAGCAGGGTTTTCTTTTGTTGGGCTTGACTCGGTGGCTTCGTGGATTGAAGGAGCTGAAGAAGACAAACGTTGATGGACTTGGACGTGGCAAAGCTGGGATCGCTTCGGTGGCAGGCGGACGCTGCTGCTGGCGTTGAAGACGCGAGGCTGAGGAGCTGCTTCGGTCAACAAATCGACTGACGGAACAGCAAGGTTGACCGAAGGACGTGGCAACGGTTGAGGAACTCGGTGGAGAGAGGGAGAGAAATTGAGGGAATGAAGTTGCGAGGAAAAGAAATGAAAATGGAAGCAGCTGGGTGAGCTCGACGAAGAGAAAAGGAGAGGCTCGGGACGCACGAAGGGGAAGCAGCTGGCGGTCTGAACGTGTTGGAGAAGATTGGATAAAGGAGGGGCAAGTCAACAACAATTATCCTTCTAATTGAATGCTTGGTCCCCCTAATTCTTTCTAACAAGATAATCCACAATTAAACAAATTTTGAAGCCAAATTTGCAGCCCCAAAATCTAGCTCCGAATTTAACCAAACTAACTTCAATTTCGCCACCAATTCTCCAAATCGAGGTCCAATTTCGATGAAGAAAAATCCCATACAATTTTCTGCAAGTCTCCAACACCCAAAGGCTTAGCTTGGAAGTCCAAATTTCCTTCGATTTAGCCCATCCGAATTTCCGTTATTTTTCCGCAACGTCCGAATCGATTTTCTGTAAAAATCTCGGAATCTCAAAAAAATTTTCGGGGGATGAATCGACGTTCCTAAAATGAATCGTGACACGACAGAATTTTCAATTTCTGAAATTGGGTTCAAATTCACGGTTAATTTCAATCTGGCGTGATTTTAACGTGACTTAGTCTACCGAGTAACTTTTAGGAATTTTTAGTTCAATTGACCCGTGATCGATTTATCTCAAGTCACAATGTACATCTTTGACACATTGGCAACTCTTGGTTGTTATGAAAATCTCGAGATTTCAAATATGGACATCGGGTACCAAAACGACAAAAAAGTCGGTCTAGTACTGATCGACGAGGATTTTGCAATTAGGTGGAATCACCCACACTTTGATCACATATCTCAGTCAAATTGACCTATCTCCGGTCTCTGATCGATTTCGACAGTGCCGTAAGGACTCTTGCAAATTAGCACGGTCGAGCACTCGATTCCTGGTCGAATTCTCAAGTTTATTGCATTTAGATTCCTTAACGGCTTCACCTGATAGACTTGTTATCCCGTGAGTGGCCAACTCAGGGAATAGAACTATCGGCGCATCGATAAAAGACCCGATTTATTTAATCGAAAACAAAATCTGAAAATTCAGGATGTCACATAAAGCATCCCACGTTAGTGAGATGGTCACCTAAAGTTTTCAGGTCTCATATTTTGAAAATCATAGCTAAAGAATGCGACATGTAATCTGTCTACTCGTTGAGGGTAAAATGTCATGTTCTACTCTTATGTGGCATTCGGTTGCTAAGAAATAAAAGTCGAAAAGCATTCGTTAAAATCGAACACATTCCTTGTACGAGAAAACACCAGATACAAGGACAGATATAGATAACAGTCAATAGAGTGTCTGATAGACGGATGATATGATTGAATAATTGAAGAAATAATTTTCAGGAAAGTATAAATAGAGATGCCATAATCCACTGTAAGGCGAAAACCACTACTGCGACGGCCAGTCTGTGGTGGTTTCCGTCGTCATGGTGATTGCCTGAGACCAGCACACATGGTTAGGATCAGAAAATTTGTGGAGGGCACGAAATTGGCAGCATACGTATGAATTTATCCTGGGGCTGCTGCAACTTGACCAGTGAGTTGCCCCAAGCGAGCATCTCCGTCATGAGCAAGTTTCACACTACAAAGCAGCAAAAACAAATCCAACTCAAACTGAATGTTTAGAGGAACAATGCTACCTGCAGTAAGTACGGAAAATTAAAAGCCACAATTAGCACATGGAAACTCTTGATCATGATCGGCTGTAGAACTTCCAGTAAATTGCGTGTATAACCTCGAGCTGTTCGTGTTCAACTGGTTCTTAATCGAAACAGCAAAATAGTCTATATATAAGATGCATTTGGGAACTCAGTTCTCGAGGTGGAATGTAATACTTTAACCTGAAAATGTAATTAGAGAAAAAGTCTTACGGTCTTTCATTTCACCTGTTCTTTACCCACTAATTAGCCCAACAATCCAAAGTTTATGAAGATGCAACGCGATAATTCAAATTCAACACCAGCAAGAATGACTACCTCTTAAGATTTAGAGCATCTACTCAACATCTGTATCATAGCTAGTTTGTCCAGATTCAACCTCATCCCCATAAAAGACGTGATCGATGTCTTCGTCCTCATTATCACTTTCATCAGCTCGACACTGGTGAAGAGAATCTCTAGTTTGATCACGCGTGGCCTTGTCAATCTGTTGTAAGACAACGTTTACCAAAACTAGAGACTCTCAAGCCAATAGATTATCTGAAGCAAAGATATGAAGGGACTAAACCTGAGCGACAACAAGCTATAGCTGACCAACTAACCCCAGTATCGATTGAATGGCCGTCCCTCTAGCTTTTGCAGTCTGCAAAGGAAACAATAATTATATAAATCATACCATTAGGCAACCATAACCCAAGAACAATAAATAACTTGAAGCTCTATAGAGAGTCTGAGAAGTAAAATAATTTAGATGAAGCAGAAAAGAAACCAATGCAATTCTTTCAGGCCATTGTTCATGCAACCTTCACCTAGAGAAAAGATGGACAGGATTTTTCCTAGAACCAGAGATTACATAACTCTTCAGATCTCTAGCCATAATTACCCCCTTTCCCTCGTACTACTTTACAATGCAATGAAATCGACTTGTATAACGGCGATATAATATATTTATGAACATAGTTTGTGTCAATAACAACCATTTTTCTTTTTTAGATTTCTAACTTAGAAGTGTGTGAATTCGGAAATAATTTCATCGTATTTGTTAAATTATGTCTCTTGCTTGGATAAGTTTTTTCATATTTTAACCATTTGGATAAGTTATTCATATTTAATGGTGAAGATATCTTTTTCTGTTGAAAAAAATAGCACAAGAAAGGAAATCCACTTTAGGTCCGTACAGTGTGTGATTGGTCGGTCAACAAAGGAGTTATTCATTGGACTCCTTGTAGCTGCACAAAAGGAAATAAAATAAAAGAAAATCAAGGATTTTTCTTGAGTGAAAAAGAGCCGCACAAGAAATAGCCGCCAGGGAATTCTTCGTGGGTGGTATGGACGCTGCACAGAGAGGATTCAAGAAGCCGATCAGAGGACTTCTTGGACGCACGAAGGAGTTGTCTATCGGCCGCAGCGATGTGACTACACAGTGATATCATGCTGTGAGTTTACATTTAATTGAGTACTTATTTATAAACACTTTGATTTTGAGCTTAAATTTAGGTGTGAAAAACACTCGAACGATTGTAAATTTGATTCTCCGATTATAGCGAATTATTTGCTACGCTCTCTTTATGCATATAAGTATCAATACTCGGATCAAATCACGTAAATCTCTGGTGTTCTATTATTTCTCGCTTATTTCTCTTTTTTTTTTTTTTTTTTTTTGCATTGACTTAATTTGCGAGATCCTATCGTTTCCACGTTAATATCACAATAGTCTTAGACATTTATGAGAAATGTATATATTATGACACAATCCCAATTACCCTCGTTGCTTACATTGGTTTTAGCATTCAACAAAAGTACATAGAAAATAATGTATTCATGAAACTGTAGAAATTTATCCTAACCCGGATTGTGGGGTCCAATTTTGTGGTTCTGAGTTCAGACTTGTGGAGTAACTTTCTGATGAGATTGTCAGCGATTCAAATAGAAAAGACAGTCAACCATAGTGATTCTAAACTCGAATAAACAAATCTCCTATTCTAAGAAAAGCACTTGAATAAGAAACAAGAGATAGGCTAACCTTTGATCAAGAAAAGCATGGAGTAAGCTCTTGCTTACCTCAGGAAGCTGACATATAGATGCTTACATTGCAACATACTCATGGAATCATTTCATGCATCTGATTAATTATCCTTTTGGCCGAGGAGAAAGGATTTGTCTTGGGATAATTCCCGGTTAGAAACAAGGGACCCATCATAGTTCTCGATTTGCTTTCGATAACCAGACAAAACTAGAAACAAGATAATATCATAACAATAACATGCAGACCAGTCAAAATTTTCTGGCAAAGGGTTAGAGGCTCAACAAAGGAGAGATGCTTTTAAGGAGAATGGCCAAAGCTTCCCCCTCTCTAGAGTCCATGGAGACAAAGTTAAATATCAAAATTTAAAAAAAAAAAAAATTTGGGTCACGGAAGCTTTATGTTGTTTTAGCAAAAGAAGGGAGATAATTAAATTAAATTCAATCCTAAAGTTAGTCATTTGTCGTATGGGTAATTTATTGGGTTTTGAGGGGTTCAACTTTTTATGGGAGGAGAGATGCTTTCTAGGAAAATGAAATAATTTGCTTTTCTACTACATGCAATTAAGCGGAAATTACTCTATAGCGAAATTTTTGGAAGATTGATGTCCATACTGGAAAATGACATGAATGATTTATGAACTTTAACCAAATGTGCAATGTGATTTTTGGACTTTTAGTACATGTTCAATTAGTCCCTGAATTATATGAAAATATTCAATGGTGTCTCTGATCTTGAATTAATGAAGGACTAAATTAAACATTTTCAAATAGTTCATGGACTATATTGAACATTTACCAAAAGTCCAAGGATCACATTAAACAAATTAAAAGTTTAGAGACCACATTACACATTGGATCAAAGTTGTGGGATTGTTTGTATAATTATCCCTTTCTTATCACTATAAATATCAACCTTTTACTTCGCCTCAATTCAAAGCTCCTTCTCTTCATTCCTTTCTTTCTTTCTTTTGAGATTTTTATACCCTTTTCAGTTCAGCAAATTCTATTCGGATTCAATCGATGGTAGAAGTTACTCTCAAGGCCGAGATCACGCACCCGATCCCTAAGGCCAGGTTGGTCGAGGCCTTTCTCGAGGCCAAGGGCTTCTTCCCCACACCCTCCTACCAGCCATAAAAAATGCCGACATCCGGAGACGATCTCTATTGAAGGTACTGGGTAAATTGAAATGTTCCTTACCATTAAAATTACATATCAATCATATTGCATTACGATTATAATTGGGCGTGATCCCCAGATGCCCTGATCAACAACACTAAGATTGGTGCTCATGATGTTGAAAAAAGAAAGAGTGGAGATTGTGTAATGTTTATTTTCAAGCTCTTTGTTTACACTCTCTTCATTTTTGGATTCCTATCTAATGATCCAGGAGGTAATCCTAGACACGAAAAATAAAAAAGACTTTTCTTTTTTCTTGCATAATTTTTCAATGCACTTACTTAGGATTTTATCTATTGTACATCCTTATTTACTATATGAAATAAAAAAAAATAAAAACAAAAAAAAACAAAGAAAAGTTTTGAAAATAAATATAAATAAAATAACGAGTCATTAAGGGAAATGGAAAGAGAGGGATTCGAACTCTCGGTACGAATAAACTCATACAACGGATTAGCGCAAATGTCACTTTGGTTACTTTTATAGGCAGACAGCGCAGGACGGTGAGGCACACGGTTAAAGCGCCGGACCAGGAGCCCTTCCTCTACAACCACTCGACCGTCGATCGTGATGAGCAGGGCAGAATCTCCAAGGAAACCAGCCATGAGGTGAAGATCGTTGCGTTGCCCCTGGAAGGTGGCTCGGTCTGTAAGTACGCGGGCAGGTACTTCACCGTCGGCCAAGGGGATATCACCGAGGAGGAGATGATCGGGGCCATGAGAGAGAAGGCGTCCGTGATGTTCAAGGCCATCCTGGATTATCCGGAGGCGAAATCCATGAAACCCAGTAAACCCAGTCTGGATTATCCCACTGCGAAATTACCGTTTTAGCCCTAATCACCCAGTAGTCCTGATCCTGTAAGCGCTCCGTCAAGGCGATATTTGTGAATATGATGGTGGTTCTGGGAAATGTCTTGTAAAATTGCTCTACTTGCTTCCATCGCAAGCCCATATGAAGTGTTGTCCGAATAAACTTTGGTCCGATGTGGTCCTCGATTGAGTGATTATCGTAGCGTGCGGCCCCTGTTCTTTTTCTTTTTTTCCTTTTGGTCTCGATAGTTGCGTGTGCCCCACTTTGAGTTTCATGATACATACAGCTTAATTTGGATCGGCACGTATTGAAGCCCTGCAAAATCGAACAAATAATTTAAAACGGAATACAGCAACCATTTTCGCTTCTCCTTTTGAACTCCCTTTGCCTTTCGTTGTTCGTTCTCTTACACAAACGAACTCGGAATTCAATCATCATATTCCACCTTTTATGTGCAAAACTGCCGCATCATTTTAACGTTATCAGATGTCTCAAAAGCAGCCTCTTGGCTTTAGCTGACTTCACTTCACATAATGACTGGGGTTAGAACCTTTGATAATCATATCCAGCATACGGCAAATGATATCAAAATGCTAAAATGGTTTTTAGGTTGCCACGTGGTGTGAGGACATCTAAAGCATCCCAGTTCAGTAAGATGGTCATTTAAAGTTTCCGAGTCTCAGATTTTGGAAGTATATGTAAAGAATATCACATGTACTCTGTCAACTCGTGGAGGGTAAAATGTCATGTTCTACTCTTATGCTGCATTTGGGCACTAAGAAATGAAGTCTTAAGATCGAACAAGAAGTCCTGCAGATTTTTTATATCATATTCCTTGTATGAGAAAACACCTGAGACAAGGACAGATAGAGATAAACAATCAATAGTGTCTGATAGACGGATGATATGATTGAATAATGGAAGAAATAATTTTCAGGAAAGTATAAATAGAGATGCCATAATCCACTGTAAGGCAATAACCACTACCACGACGGCTAGTCTATGGTGGTCTCTGTCGTCATGGTGATTGCCTGGGACCAGCACACGTGGTCAGGAACAGAAAATTTGTGGAGGGCACGAAATCGGCAGCATATGTCAGAATTTCTCCTGGGGCAGCTGCAACTTGACCAGTGAGTTGCCCCAAGCGAGCATCTCCATCATGAGCAAGTTTCACACTACAAAGCAGCAAAAACAAATCCAACTCAAACTGACGTTTAGAGGATAAAGGCTACTCGCGATGAGCATGGAAAATTAAAAGCCAGAATTAGCACATGGGAACTCTTGATCATGATCAGCAGTAGAACTTCCAGTAAATTGCGTATATAAACTAGATCTGTTCGCGTTTAACTGGTTCTTAATAAAAACTGCAAAATAGACTATATACAAGATGCTTTATGGAACTCAGTTCTCGCGGTGAAATATAAGACTTTAACCTGAAAATGTAATCAGAGAAAAAGTCTTTACAGTCTTTCATTTCACCTGTTCTTTACCCACTAATTACCCCAACAATCCACAGTTTATGAAGATGCAACGCGGTAAATCAAATTTAACACCAGCAAGAATGACTACCTCTTAAGATTTAGAGTTTCTACTCAACATCAGTATCATCGCTAGTTTTTCCATATTCATCCTCATCCCTGTAAAAGACAGGATCGATGTCTTCGTCCTCATCGTCACTTTCATCAGCTTGACGCTTGTGAAGAGAATCTCTAGTTTGATCACGCATGGCCTTGTCAATCTGTTGTAAGGCAACGTTTACCAAAACTAGAGACTGTCAAACTCAAAAGATTATCTGAAGGAAAGACATAAAGGGCCTAAAGCTGAGCAACAAGAAGTTGCAGCCCACCAACTAACTGCAGTAACGATTGAATTGCCGTCCCTCTAGCTTTTGCAGTATGCAAAGGAAACAATAATTATATAAATCATACCCTCAGGCAACCATAACCCAAGAACAATAAATAACGTGAAGCTCTATGGAGAGTCTGAGAAGTAAAATAATTTAGATGAAGCAAAAAAGAAACCAATGCAATTCTTACAGGCCATTGTTCATGCAACCTCCAACTAGAGAAAAGATGGACAGGATTTTTCCTAGAACCAGAGATTACAAAACTCTTCAAATCTCTAGCCATAATTACCCTCATACCACTTTTAGGATTCAATGAATTAGACGTGTATCAGGGCGACATAAGATATTTATGAGCAAAGTTTGCATCAGCAGTAGCTATTTTTTTTTTTTAGATTTCTAACTTAGAAGCATGTGAACTCGGAAATAATTTCATCGTATCTGTTAAATTATGTCTCTAGTTTGAGTATTTGCTAAATGCGACTTGCTTGGATAAGTTTTTCCATATTTGAACCGTTTGGATAAGTTTTTCATATTGAGTCGTGAAGATATCTTTTCTGTCGGAGAAAATAGCTCAGGAAAGGAAATCCGCTTTAGGTCCGTACAGTGGACGTCTTCTTCAAATCCTAATCCTGTGACTGGTCGGTCAACAAAGGAGTAATTCATGGGACTCCTTTAGCTGCACAAAAGTAAATAAAATAAAAGAAAATCAAGGATTTTTCTTGAGTGAAAAAGAGCCGCACGAGAAATAGCCGCCAGGGGGTTCTTCGTGGGTGGTATAGACGCTGCACAGAGAAGATTCAAGAAGCCGATCAGAGGACTTCTTGGACGCACGAAGGAGTTGTCTCTTGGCCACACCGACATGAATACGCAGTGATTTCGTGCGGTGAGTTTTCGTCTAATTGAGTATTTATTTGTAAATATTTTGGGTTTGAACTTAAATCTACGTATAAGAAACACTCGAGCGTGTGAGCGATTATAAATCTGATTCTTCGATTATAATAAATTATTTGCTACTAGCTCTCTCTGTGTATGCATGTACTAATACTCGAACCAAATCACGTAAATCTCTGATGTTTTATTATTCCTCGCTTATTTCTCTAATTTTTTTCGCATTGACTTAATTTGTGAGATCCTATCATTTCCACGCTAATATCACAACAATATTAGACATTTACGAGAAATGCATATATTATGACACGACCCCAATTACCCTCGTTGCTTACATTGGCTTTAGCATTCAACAAAAGTACATAGAAAATAATGTATTCATGAAACTATAGAAATTTATTCTAACCCGGATTGTGGGGTCCAATTTTGTGGTTTTGAGCTCAGATTTGTGGAATAACTTTCTGATGATATGGTCGGCGATTCAAATAGAAAAGACACTCAACCACAGTGATTCTAAACTTGAATAAACAAAACTGCTATTCTAAGAAAAGCACTTGAATAAGAAACAAGAGATAGGCTAACCTTTGATCAAGAAAAGCATGGAGTAAGCTCTTGCTTACCTCAGGAAGCTGACATAAAGATGCTTCCATTGCGATATACTCATGGAATCATTTCATGCAATTGATTAATTAACCTTTTGGCCGAGGAGAAAAGGATTTGTCTTGGGATAATTCCCGATCAGAAACAAGGGACCCATTATAGTTGTCAATTTGCTTTTGATAATCAGATAAAACTAGGAACAAAATAATATCATAACAATAACATGCAGACCAGTCAATATTTCCTGGTAAAGGGTTAGAGGCTGAACAAAGGAGAAATGTTTTTAAGGAAAATGGCCAAAGCTTCCCTCCCTCTCTCCGGAGTCCATGAAGACAAAGTTAAAACTCAAAATTTTTTAAAAAATGGGGTCGCAGAAGCTTTATGCTGTTTTAGCAAAAGAAGGGAGATAATTAAATTAAATTAAATCCTAAAGTTAATCATTTGTCGTGTGGATAATTTATTGGGTTTTGAGGGGTTCAATTTTTTATGGGAGGAGAGATGCTTTCAAGGAAAATAAATAATTTGCTTTTCTACTACATGCAATTAAGCGGAAGTAACTCTATGGCGAAACTTTTGGAAGGTTGATGTCCATACTGGAAAATGATATATATGATCCATGAACTTTAATTTAATGTGCAATATGGTCATTGGATTTTTGATACATGTTCAACTAGTCCTTGAATTATATGAAAATATTCAACTGTGTCTCTGATCTTGAATAATGAAGGATTACACTAAATATTTTCAAATAGTTCATGGACTATATTGAATATTTACGAAAAGTTCAAGGACTGCATTGAACAAATTAAAAGTTTAAGGACCACATTGCACATTGAATCAAAGTTCTGAGATCATTTCTGTCATTATTCCTTTTCTTATCACTATAAATATCGACCTTTTACTTCACCTCCATTCAAAGCTCCTTCTCTTCATTGCTTTATTTATTTCTTTTGAGATTTTTATACCCTTTTCAGTTCAGCAAATTCTATTCGGATTCAATCGATGGTAGAAGTTACTCTCAAGGCCGAGATTGCGCACCCGATCCCTAAGGCCAGGTTGGTCGAGGCTTTTCTCGAAGCCAAGGGCTTCTTCCCCCACACCCTCTTGCCAGTCATCACAAATGCTGACATTCAAGAGACGATCTCTGTTGAAGGTACTTGGTCAATTGAAATGTTCCTTACCATTAAAATCGCATATCAATCGTATTGCATTACAATTACAATTGGGCGTGATCCTAGATGGCCTGATCAACAACACTAAGATTGGTGCTCATGATATTGAAACAAAAAAGAAAAAAAAAAAAAAGGAGATATTGGAGATTGTGTAATGTTTACTCTCAATCTCTTTGTTTGTACTTTCTTATTTTTGGATTCCTATCTAATGATCCAGGACGCAATCCTAGGCACAAAAAATAAAATGGCCTTTCTTTTTACTTGCGTAATTTTTCAATGCTCTTACTTAGGATTTTATCTATTATACATCCTTCTTTACTATATGAAATAAATAAATAAATAAACAAGGAAAGGTTTTGAAAATAAATATAAATAAAATAAAGAGTCATTAACGGAAACGGAAGGAGAGAAATTCGAATCCTCAATACAAATAAACTCATATGACAGATTAGCGTGAATGTCACTTTGGTTACTTTTATAGGCAGACAGCGCAGGACGGTGAGGCACACGGTTAAAGCGCCGGACCAGGAGCCCTTCCTCTACAACCACTCGAACGTCGATCGTGATGAGCAAGGCAGAATCTCCAAGGAAACCAGCCATGAGGTGAAGATCGTTGCGTTGCCCCTGGAGGGTGGCTCGGTCTGTAAGTACGCGGGCAGGTGCTTCGCTGTCGGCCAAGGGGATATCACGGAGGAGGAGATGATCAGGCCCATGAGAGAGAAGGCGTCCGTGATGTTCAGGGCCATCCAGGCTCATGCGGAGGCGAAGTCCCTGAAACCCAGTCCTGTTCCAGGAAGCGCTCCAACAAGGGGATGTCACCCTGTGACAGAGGACTGCTCGTGTCTTAGGCGAATGTGATGTTGGTTCTGGGAAATGTCTCGTAAATTGGCTGTACTTGCTTCGTTCGCAAGCCCATATGAAGTGTTGTCCGAATAAACTTTGGTCCGATGTGGTCCTCAATTGAGTGATTATTGTAGCGTGCGACCCCCCGTTTTCTTTCTTTTCTTTCGGTCTCAATAGTTGCGTGTGCCCCCCCTTGAGTTTCATGATACATATACAGCTTAATTTGGATCGGGACGTATTGAAACCCTGCAAAATCGAACGAATCATTTAAAACCAAATACAGCAACCATTTTCGCTTCTCCTTTTGAACTCGCTTTGCTTTTCGTTGTTTCTCTTACCCGAACGAACTTGGAATTCTATATGTCATATTCCATGTTTTCTGTGTTAAACTATCGTATCATTTTAATGTTGTCAGATGTCTCAATAGCGATCTCTTGGCTTTTAGCTGACTTCGCTTTACATAATAATTGGATTTAGAACCTTTGATAATTATATCCAGTATACAGCATATGATGTGAAAATGCCATACATAATAATTGGATTTAGAACCTTTGATAATTATATCCAGTATACAGCATATGATGTTAAAATGCCAGAACGGTTTTTAGGTAATGAAGCTAGATAATGACGGGGAAGCATCCAGGAAATCTTCCCTCTTCCCTACGAATGACACAAACGTTGACATTATTGGAAGACTCAAATGTGTTAATGAAGGATGTGCTGGACCCATGTCTTCCTTTTTTGACCGTCCAACTGGTCAAGGAAGTGGTATTCATGGTGATGGTGGCACCAGTGTGCACGCGAATGAGTCTCAATTCACGACCCACCATGCGTTTATCGTGCAAGAATTATCTACATGCACTCAAGCTTGATTGTCCGAGCCGCTGGGCTCTGTTAGAATATTTAAATAATAAGTTAATGACTTCCCACCCTCAAGGGTATCTGCCTTCAAAGATCTCTTGCATGCTAATAAGTATAATTTGGGCTTGAGATCCATGCCTTTTGTCCTCTTTCTTTATTATATGATTTAGACCATTGTGATGTTGACCTAGATTACTAAACGAGGCAATTAAGAATCATTTAGAGGGCATTTTAACATAATCTCACACATCTCTTGCCGAGGGACTTGAAACTGTTAGGCGAAGATGAATTCAATTCCACCTGCAAGAATGTTCAAGGCCTTTGTTCTCGATGACAATCTCATCCCCAAGCTCCTTCCGCAAGCCATTGAGGATTTTGTCACCCTTGAAGGTGATGGCGGTCCCGGCACCATCACGTTGTTTTCAGCAAAGGTGAGTGCTTGCGCTGTCTTCTAATTTCACTCATTTTGATCGCATCGCATTAACATGTGATGTCAAGAAGATGTTTGCCGACATTCTTTGATAAGGCTAACGTGGGAGCTGACTGCAGTTGTTTGTGTCTCGCAGCTAGACAGTTCAACTCGGTGAAGCACCAGTCGACAAGCTGGACAAGGAAAGCTCACGCGCAGATATGCCATCGTTGAGGGCGATGCGCTAGAGAAGATCTCGAATGAGATCAAGGCCGAGGTGGGGGCAAGAGCACGAGCAAGTACTTCGCCATGGACAGGAGGAGAACAAGGCCAGCAAAGAGAAGGCCATGGGAATGTTGAAAGCCATTGAAGTCCATCTCTTGCAAAAACCCTGATGCTTACAATTGAGTTGTTGTTGCACGTTGGCTCGATCCATCTCCCACCATGGTTTACGTCTTCATTCTCGTGTCTCTTTCAAGAAAAATAACAATCGAGACTGAACCGTAACTATGTTTTGAAGCGGTAGATATGCTGCATGCTGTCATCAAAGACGCTTGTCAAACATCTTGTAAAGATCTCCGCATTCTTTTACAGAGTTGAAACTGCTGCGAGATTATAGATATGAATGCGCCCTTTGACCATCTGTGTCTGAGGCCAGATCAGAAAAGCATATCAAGGAAGAGAACAGTTGACTCAAGAAGGGACGGTCAACTCTTTCACGTAAGAATTTTCTGCATTTGACACGCAATTGTTACTTCACATTCGTATTTTTAAGTCTTGACATTTAACGAAGACTTTGGCGTGGAAAACCATTCGCGATTCACATGTGACGGAATGGCACGCGATCGGAAGCTTCAAAGAGATGAGAAAAAGGCACTTGATGGAGACTCAGAAATGAGTTAATGTGGTATATATATTTAATCGATTTTGGACGTTTTATTTTAGTGAGGTTCATATGGGTTCCACATAAACCTATCAAATTTACCGATTTAGATTAACTTAGTACATATAGCACAATTTGATGAATAAACGGAAATGAGCTAGTGTCATATTTATATTAAGTGGAATTTGGACTTTTAATTCCGGTGAATTCAATATGGATCCTACATGAACCCATCAGATTTGGCGATTTAGATCAATTTAGGACATACAACACACTTTTGACAAAGACTCGGAAATGAGTTAGGTCTTATTTTTATTAAGCAAAATCTAGACTTTTAATTCCAGCGAGTTTTATAGGGGTCCCACATGAACCCATCGGATTTAGCAATTTTGGTTAATTTAGTACATACGGCGTAATTTTGATGAAAGATCACTGCATTTATATTAAGATGATCTGAACTTTTAATTTTAGTGAGTTTCCTATGGATCCCACATGAACCCATCAAATTTAGCGATTTAGATTAACTTAGTATATACAACACAATTTTGACAAAAATTTAGAAATGACATAGCATCGTATTTACATCAAGGAGAATTTGGACTTTTAATTCGAGTGAGTTCCACATGGATCCCACGTGAACTTGTTAGATTAGCGATTTAGATCAATTTAGGACATACAACACACTTTTGATGAAGACTCGGAAATGAGCTAGGGTCGTATTATATTAAGCAAATTCTGGACTTTTAATTCTAGTGAGTTCCATATGGGTCCCACTTGAACCCATTGAATTTAGCAATTTAGATGAATTTAGTACATACTACACAATTTGGGGAAAGAGCACGTATTTATAGTAAGCGAAATCTGAACTTTTAATTCCTGTGAATTTTGTATGGATCCCACGTGAACCCATCAAATTTAGTGATTTATATTAACTTAGTACATACAACACAATTTTGACGAAGACTTGAAAATGAGGTAGTGTCTTATTTATATTAAGGGGAATCTAGACTTTTAATTATAGTGAGCCCATTAGATTTAGCGATTTAGATCAATTTAGAACATGCAGCACACTCACCAAATAACTTATGCTGGGAAACTATCTAAATTTAGTGATTATTTTTAGGAAAATATTTTCTAAATTATTTATTTTCTACAAAATCTAATGCATCTTAGTAAGAAGAAAATATTCAGTGATCAGAACCCTTCACACTCAGTGTCCCTCTCTCTATATATGTCAACTTCAATTCAGCCTCTTCTCTTCACTCCCAAGTCCCAGAGACCAACTTCATCACTACTACTCAAGTCTTTCCAGATCATCACCCCCTTCTCAGTTTCAGCAACTCTGTTAGGATCCAGCCATGGGTGTCATCACTTTCGACTTAGAGCTCACGTCCCCCATTCCCCTGGCCAAGATGTTCAAGGCCGCTATCCTCGACGCCGATAACCTCCTCCCCAAGGTCCTCCCGCAAGCTGTCAAGAGCATTGAAGTCCTCGAGGGCGATGGAGGTCCCGGGACCATCAAGTTGATGACTTTTGGTGAAGGTTAGTCCATCCGTATTAGGAACTTATGATTGCTCTGAATCAAGGCGGATTCAACCTTATGGAACACTATAATGAACATTGAAAAAGATAGAAATATGACTCGGTTACTTAAGATGTTTCTAACCGTTTAACTTTACACAAGTGATTATGTGACTCGATTTTATCAGGCAAAGTCAGGCTATGCCTAAGTCAATCGTATTGGATTGCGGTAGGAACAATTGGGTTAATTCCTAAATGGCCTGATCGACACCATGAAGATTGGTGCTCGTGATGTTGAAACCTGCGAGTTCTAAATGTGAATGTGACTTTTTGTTACTTTGATAGGCAGTCAGTACAAGACAGCGAAGCACAAGGTCGAGGCCCTGGACAAGGAGAACTTCACCTACTGCTACTCAATCATCGAGGGCGAAGTGCTGGGCACCACCTTTGAGAAGATCAGCTATGAGGTGAAGATCACCGCGTTGCCCGAGGGAGGCTCGGTGTTGAAGAGCACGAGCAGTTACTTCACCATTGGCGAGGTGGACATCACCGAGGAGGAGATCAACACCGGGAAAAAGAAGGCGTCCGCAATGGTCAAGGCCATCGAGGCTTATCTCGTGGCAAACCCTGATGCCTACTGAGCCGATCTCATCGCTATCTTGTATTGTTTATGTAATGTGTTAAATATGTCTGGCTGTGCTAAACTGAAAAGGAGACGAGAAGAGTTTGAGTCACACTGTTTGGAGCTAAGCATGTTGGGCTGGTGAGTGTTGTTGTTCTTGTCTTTGCTGAGAATAAGAGAATAAAAGGTGTGACAGGAATCTGGTGCAGTGGTTTTGTGGAATTTGGTAAACTATGCTACATGTTTATACAGAGCTTGTAGAATGAAATTCTCTGATTTTAGTATTTTTTTACAAGGAGAGAATTCATGAGTTACAAATGAAATGCCAAATGGCCAATAAAAGACCACACTTTGGCCCGACATTTCGAATTTGGACTAACATCTAAAGCTACCAATGTGGCACAATCTTTCATAAACCACAATACGTAAGATTGTTAAGGAAAAGTACATTCTTATAATATATCGAAAAGCTATCGAAAAACATAGTTGAATGTGTCTAGGGTTTGGACTTATCTTATTATAACACTTGAGCTATTTGAAATTCTATTTAAGCTAATCCTATCATATTTCTTGATGGGGACATTGGATTAGAGATCAAATGATTCAACAATGATAATATCAAAAACCAAAAAGAAGAAGAAGAAGAAGAAGAAGAAGAAGAGAAGCAAAGTATAAAGGAAAAGCAGCCGGCCCCTCCTCCCCCAAACGTAGACGATAAGCTGATCCTTGGACACCACGTTGCCGACCCGATTTTGACCCAGTCAAACCGCCGGTGTTAGTGAAGTTTGAATCAACCTTAACACAATTGAACGGCCTTGCTCGATGCATTTGAACAGATCTGCCGTGACATTAGGGCGTTGCTTGCGAAGAAATAAAAATTATGTAATGCTGATATAGTGTGACATGCTAACGTGATATCACTAACCAAGAATTATCGTTTGCGCTATGTCAAACGAAATTCGATTAATACACTTTTCTCCAAACAAGGGTATTTCCTTATAATATCTATTTGGCAAGTCACGTAGTAGTCTGACCAAACCGTTATTAGATCAAACTCCACAACAATCAATTCAAAGGGATGGCCGCCCATGTGAACAAGAGAATGATCTTTCGGAACATCATCTTTGACATTTCAACTTGAATCTGAAATGGACCGAAACCATTTTCATGACCAAAAGAACAAAAGAGACCGAAAAAAATTACTCTTTTACATTCCTTTAGGCTGCAAATCCTTGACCATTCTATTTTCCTCAAACGTGACTCTTGCCAAACTAAGCCTACCTATTCAGTATTCACATAATTCTAACCATAAATAGGAGGCATCGACAGGACCTGAGGTTATTTCTTTCTCATCGCTTTGCTAATAGCCATGGGGGCAACCAGCATCACACAAGAGCTCACATGCCCGATCGCTGCGGCTCGCATGTTCAAGGCCTTGATCATCGAGGCGAATGCCCTGATCCCGAAGCTCCTTCCTCAGTTCATAAAGAGCGTGGAGCTCGTGCAAGGCGACAGAGGAGCCGGGAGCATCGAGCAAGTTAACTTCACCGAAGGTACGTAGACTCAGCATACACCATTCTTTTGGATCCTCTCTCTAGTGATGAGTTCAGTGAATTTATTTCTCATTCGGTAACAAACGCAGCTAGTCATTTCAAGTATGTGAGGCACCAGATCGATGAGCTCGACAAGGAGAACTTCGTTTGTAGGTACACGATGATTGAGGGTGACGCACTGGGCGACAAGCTCGAGTCGATTGATTATGAGGTCAAGTTTGATGCCGCCAGTGATGGAGGGTCAGTGTGCAAGATGACCAGCAAGTACAACACCAAGGAGGCATTTCAAGTTGAAGAAGAGGAGATCAAGGCTGGGAAGGAGAAGGCCATGGCCATATTCAAGGTCGTGGAGTCTTACCTCCTAGAGAACCCACAGGCCTACGCCTAGGACATGTTCCGACGCCCTCCTCGTTAAGAATATTGTTTGTAATTCTTTGCCATGATTTAGGTTTACACATAAGAATGTTGAGTGTCATACAAAAGCTCTTGCTCTCAAGAAGAGCTACCATATCTTCTTTACTTTTGTCTTGTGATTTCGACCGACCAAATTTTGATCGGCAGCATTTATAGCTCGCCAGAGTCATGAAAACCAAGTTCTTCGAAATCAGATTTAAATTCTTGAGCTTGGACAATTGGAACGTGAGATAAACAGAAATGAGCAACTGCATCTCTCGATTATTTGCGATCATATCGACACTACATGCAGACCAACAACTTATAGTATCTGGCGATTTGTACTCGATTTGGATCGAGATGTATAGAAACTCTGCAAAATCGAAAATACGATCAACCGAGAACACTGCAAAAATTGAAAATTGAATACAGCAGCCATTATCGTGTCTCCCTTTTGAACATATCAACTTTCGTTGTTTGTTTTACCCGAACAGACCGGTTACCATTTGGGAACTTGGAATTCGATCGTCATATCTCATGTTTTCTGTGTAAAACCATATCATTTAAATGTTGTCAAATGTCTCAAAAGCGACCTCTTGGCTTTAGCTAAGTTCACTTCACATAATAACTAGGTTTAGAACCTTTGATAATTATATCTAAGTATACAGCAGATGATGTTGAAATGCCAAAATGGCTTTTAGGGAAGATGGTCATCTAAAGTTTCCAGATCTCAGATTTCTGGAATTATAGCTAAAGAATGTGACATGCACTCTGTCAATTTATCGAGGGTAATATGTAATGTTCTTCTCTTATGCTGCATTTGGTCGCTAAGAAATAAAGTCAATAAGGATATATTAAGATTAAACAAGAAGTCCTGCAGATTTTTTATATCATATTCTTTGGTCGAGTAAACACCGGATACAAGGATAGATACAGATATACTGGGCCCGTTTGGTTCGGCTTTGAGGGAATGCCATTGGGAGAATGCAAATACCTTTGAGATAAAGGGGCTTTCGGAAATGTTAGACCGTTTGGTAAATTTTAGCATTGAAATGCAACTTAGCATAAACACCGTTTGACAAAATTCACATTTGTAATTAGCTTTTGTTATTTTTTATTTTTTTTTAAGTCTGAAATCAAATTCCGGCAGCCGCCGCCGCCGGCCAACCGCTGGCCATCGGCGGACGGCCGATTCGGCCGTCGCCGGACAGCCAGATCTGGCCACCGGAGGTCGCGGAGGCCGATCTGGCCTCGCCCGGTCGCCCGGCTCACGCGAGACCAGCGACGCCGCCCGAGGTCGCGCGGACCTCGCCCGGCGTCGCCAGCTCGCGCGCGCCGCGACGCCGCCCGAGGTCGCTCGACCTCGGGCGCCCGAGGTCGCCCGACCTCGGCCACCTCGCCCGAGGTTGTGCGACCTCGGCGCCCGCCGGCGGCCGATGTGGCCACTCACGGCCGAGCGCCGCCCACCGCAAAGAAGAAGACGAACGGCGAAGAAGAAGGCGAACGGCGGAGGAGACAATGAACAGTGACTCGGTGAACAGTAAAATCGCATCTCCGGAATGCCCAATGCTCAAAGCAGCCCTACCCCAGCATTGGGCTTTCAGCATTGGGGATGCTGGCATTGGGCAAAGGGGCTTTCAAAAACACATGCCAAACACCCAAAATTTCCCCCAAGGGGCTTTGGGGGCCCAAAGCCCCTTGGGAATGCCCAATCAAACGCCCCCACTGTCCAGTCGAACGTTTGATAGACGGAGGATGTGATTCTCTAATTAAAGAAACAATTTTCCGGAAAAGTATATATACAGAGCCGTAATCAGACATAGGGCGACAACCACTAGTGCAACGGCGAGGCTGGGTGGTATCTGTCGTCATGGTGATTGCCTGAGACCAGCATACGTGGTCGGGATCATAAAATTTTGGAGGGCACGAGACTGGCAAGCATGCGTATGAATTTCTCCTGGGGCAGCTGCGACTTGACCAGTGGCTTGCCCCAAGCGAGCATCTCCATATTGAGCAAGTTTCACGCTACAAAGCACCAAAAGCACCCCACTCAAATTGATGTCTAGAGGAACAAAGCTACCTGTAATGAGTCCATGGAAACTCTTGATCACGATCAGCAGCAAAATTTCCAGTAAATTGCGTATATAACCTAGAACAAGTGGTTCTTATTTGAAACAGCAAAATAGTCCGTATACAAGATGCTTTATGGAACTCACTTTCTTGCGGTGGAATATAAAACTTCACTTCACCTATTCTTTACCCCCTAATTACCCCAACAATCCGAAATTTATGAAGATGCAACAAGACGAATCAAATCCCACACCAACAAGAACAGCTGCCTCCTAAGATTTAGAGCTTCTACTCATCATCTATATCATTGTTAGTTTGTCCAGATTCATCCTCATCCCTGTATAAGACGTGATCGATGTCTTCGTCCTCATCATCACTTTCATCAGCCTGACGCTCGTAGAGAGAATCTCTAGTTTGATCATGTGTGGCCTTGTCAATCTGTTGGAAGACAACGTTTACCAAAATTATAGACTGTTAAGCTCAAAAGATTATTAGAAGCAAAGATATAAAGGGCCTAAACCTGAGCGACAACAAGTTGCAGCCGACCAACTAAATGCAGTAATGGGGTTGGATGGCCATCCCTCTAACTTCTGCAGTCTACAAGGGATACGATAATTATATAAATCATACCGTCAACCATAACCCGAGAACAGTAAATAACGTGAAGCTCTATGGGTAGTCCGAGAACTAAAATAATTTAGATGAAGCAAAAAAAGAAACCAATGCAATTTTTTCATATCATTGTTGATGCAACCTAGACCTAGAGAGAAGATAGACAATAATTTTCCTAGAACTAGAGATTACAGAACTCTTAAGAGCTCTAGCCATTCTTACTCCTTTCCCTCATACCACTTTTACAATTCAATGAAATCGACGGATATAAAGGCAGTTTAAGATATTTATTAATAGAGTTTGCATTAGCATGCCGTGACCTACCCCTCGGAGAAGGGAATATGTTTAGGGGTATTGCCTAAAAGGCGGGTTTACGGCTCATGATCAGGCACGAGCTCTCCTAAACCTATACTTCACGCGACATTAGGATGTTCATAAGAATTTCACTAGCCTATTGGAGTCGGCTAGAAATCAAAGGAGGTGTGATGGTGTATCTCACTTTATACGCAACCAGAGAATTTAGGATTTGGGACTTGATTACACTAATTAATTAATTAGTGCCATTTCGGTACCTAATCTTGTTCATTTTAGAATGAAATTTTGTCAAGCAGTTTAAATTAATTTTAGACAAATCCACTAACACGCGAAGTGATCATGCGGGTACGCAATAATTAAAATAACAGTTAGCAGTCAAGGAAAACATTTAAATAAATTGCATGGGAGAGCAAATATTTAACAACAATGGAAAGATAAATACTAATCTTAACTAGACTAAAGGAATCAAAACAGCAAAAGCATGCAAGCAAGGGTAATTGTCTTTGAAGACAATTGAAACCCTAAGGTAGAGCCCTAAAAGCTTACTCAATATTTTTAGCATGCTTTAGAGTTAAGAAACTTCCATTTTTTAAGAAAATAGCTTGAAAATTTTGTTTTTTAAAATTTTTCAAATGAAATTTTGAATTTTCAAACATTTTTTATTTTTTAAATTTTCTAGTTTTTCTATTTTTTAATTATTATTTAAAAAAAAAACTCACTTTTTCAATATTTTCTAAAAGTTTTTGAATTTTTTATTTTCTATGAAAGTTCTTGAATTTTGGGAAATTTTTTAAATTTTTTATTATTTTTCGAAATTTTTATATATTTTTTTATATATTTTTAATATATATTTAATATTTAATATTATATTCGGGAAAACGGGTCCCGACCGGGTAAACCCAGTCCGGCCCGTTGACCCGGTGACGACCTGGACCCGACCCAATTGGATTAAAAAAGGAATTTTTTTAATAAAAATTTTAATTTTAATTTTTAAAAACTTTTTAATGATTTTCGTAATTTCCTTTATTCTCCATCATTTTGTCTTCTTCCCTATTTTGTCTTTTCCACTGCACATTTTCCCTGCACTCCTCTTTCCCGAAGCAAACTTTTGCATTCCTTTTTCATATTTTGTTTTACTTTTTACTTTTTCTGTACTTTCCTTTTCCTTTTATTTTTTCTTTTATTTTTGTTTGTCTTTTCCCGTATGGTCTTCTTCCCCACGTATTTTTTCTCTCCGTGCGTCTTCTTCTCCCCGACGCCTCCTTGCACGTCTTCCCCCGAAACTTTCACCCAGACAGCAACACCGGCATAGCAACCAGCGACCCTTCCACCGCCGAACCACCACTGTCTACCCGTTGTCCACTCCGACCGGCGACGACCACCGTCGGCCACTAACTCCGGCGGCCAAACCATTTTCGGGCACAAAAATCCCCCCGGCTCAAGAATACACGATTGCTCCACGAAAATCGCATGAAATCGCAATGGAAACGTAAAAGACAGGCACGGTCCGACGTATATAAGAGCAAGCACGAACCAACCGAGTTTCAACCCGGGTTGCTTCTCTGTTCTCTCTGGGACATTTTGTCAAAACTAAGGTGTTTTTGCTCAACCGAAGCTCGAACCATAACGGGATCTTCGACACACGACAAACAAGACATCGGAAACAAAAAGTAAGGCAATGCAGGCTGGAGCTCGCGCGAACCGGACGGCCACGAGCTCCGGCCTGATGTACCCGAGAATGAGAGCACACACAAAGGCCGAGGGGAGTTACCCGGTTCGGGTGGGGCGCTGTGGCGGATGGCGACTAGCGGGCTGGCCTCCGGCAACGGTGAGCGATTCAGGAAACGACCAGCGACGAAAAGCAGCAATGTCACTTGTGTAGTAACGAAGAGTAGCCAGAATCGTCGCTAATGGAACTCATCACTTGTGCTTCCCATGGCCAGCGGTGGTGATAGGCTAACGGCACCAAGACAAGAGGAGCTTTGACTCGTGGGTCGTGATCTCCTTGGTCTCTCTCTTAGCGTCACTCTCTAAATCGAGCCCACGCACGACTGAGGCGTCGGTTGAAGCCCTCCCGCTCTCCCTCAGTCGCTCTTCGCTCTCCCCAGCTCTCGATCTCTCTCTCTCGCTCAAAAACTCTCTCCAGCTCACTGACCCCCTCCCCGTCTCCTTCTCTTTCTCCTTCTCCGCTCCCTTTTTGAGGGCATCGGCCAGTGCGCATGGCTTCTGCCATCACCAGCTCGCCCCGACCCGCGGATCGTGCTGCCCTCCGTCGCTCGCCATCCGTTCCCTCTCTCTGACCTGTACTCTTCTTTTTTGGCAGAGCGTGACCGGGATGAGGAGGAAGAAGAAGAGGCGTGTGTGCTGGGCGTAGAAAGGAAGAGGGCCAGGCAAAGAGTGGGGGGGAACAAAAAAGAAAGAGAAGGAAAGAAAGGCTGGGCCGGCTTGGCACCAGCCCAGTCTCGTTGGTTTTGTTTTTTTTACTTTTTTCTTTTTTAAATAATAGTTATTTCAATTAATTTTCTATTTTTTTCTCTTTTAATGAAATGGCTCTATTACTACTAATGCAAATGCTTCTAATGTCTATATGCCATGCAATTCAATGGAAATTAATTCCTAATTTTTTACGCGATTAAGTCATAACTAAAATGGTAAAATTTTGGTGTCAATACAGCAGTAGCCTTTTTTGTTTTGTTTTTTTTTTTGTTTTTAGATTTCTAACTTAGAAGCCTGTGAATTCGGAAATAATTTCATCATATTAGACATTTATGAGAAATGTATATAACAACCCAGCCCCAATTACCCTCGTTGCTTACATTAGTTTTAGCATTCAACAAAAGTATATAGAAAATAATGTATACATGAAACTGTAGAACTTTATCCTAACCCAGATTGTGGGGTCCAATTTTGTGGTTCTATTGTGAAATAACTTTATGATGAGATAGTCACCATTTTGAATAGAAAAGATATTTGACCACTCTGATCTTAAACTTGAATAAACAAAACTTCTATTCTAAGCAGTCGATTGAAAGACTTGAGTAAGCTTTACTTGCCCAGCACTGGTTTTGAAGCCACCATGTCTCACCTAGGCACGAAGAACTACTATACTCTCCTAACCTATGGTAGCCTAAGTAGCACCGACACCGACACGCGACATGACACGACAAACCGACATGTTGTTTCTCGAAAAATAGAGAATTCCAACATGTTAAGATATGTAGTATATTAAATGTATATTTTTATATATACATAAAAAATTATCATTTTTATGATTAATTAATCAAATTAATTTGATTTAAATTCACAAATAAATAAATAAATTATAAAAAGAGCCTAGAATGAATTTACACTAAAAATATTAATTCAACATTTGTTAATATAATTCATTATTTGAATTTGACAAATTTAACTCCATTCTAATAATCCATATAACTTGGAGGAAAAAAAACGAGCAATCCACATTCTGGTGTCACGTGTCAGAGCATGTCAAAAGAGAAGAGAAAAAAATAAACTTGAGGGGTGAATTATGTATTATAGGAAGTGAAAGTCAGAAGAGAAGGAAGATGAGGTTTTTCTTCTTCCCCTTTTTTATTTTTATTATTTTATTTTTTTTACATATTTACATTTAGACTCCTTATTTATTAAAACTTTTTAAAGTTGACTCAGTGCGTGTCGAAATCACTTATCAGAATTCTAAAGTCGAATGTTGGAATTTCGAACTGGAGTGATGGAGAGTGTCGGGAGAGTTAACTAAGTATCGAATTTTCTGACACCTGTTAATTGAGTATCAAAGAGTGTCGAAAAGTGTCGGAGAGTATCGACATGTGTCAAGTGTTCGATGACACAAAGACTTTCAAAGAGTATCAGTGCTTCCTAGGTGGTAGCCAGCTCCAAAGAACTAATGTGGCGGTTAGCTTTACCACCGACAAGCACCCCAATTCCCATCCTATCTTTTTCTTCCCGGATAGGAGGGAAGACGAGGGATTACAATGGGAAGTCCCAACCCTTAGGGGTTCTTCCCCCATAAAGAATCCCCTTGAGCCATTTAAAGACTTGCTCAAGTCTCGAATAACTTTCTGATGAGATAGTCACCAATTCGAATAGAAAAGACACTCAATCACACTTATTCTAAACTTGAATAAACAAAACTCCTATTCTAAGAAAAGCACTTGAAAAAGAAACAAGAGATAGGCTAACCTTTGATCAAGAAAAGCATGAAGTAAGCTCTTGCTTACTTAGGAAGCTGACATATAGATGCTTACATTGCAACATACTCATGGAATCATTTCATGCAACTGATTAATTAACCTTTTGGCCAGGTGAAAGGATTTGTCTTGGGATCATTCCCGATCAGAAACAAGAGACCCATCGTAGTTGTCAATTTGCTTTTGATAGCCAGACAAAACTAGGAACAATATAATATCACAACAATAACATGCAAACCAGTCAACGCATGGAGAGGGCCGCAGAGGATTAGAGGCAGAACAAAGGAGAGATGCTTTTAAGGAAAATGGCCGAAGCCTCCCTCCCTCTCTCCAGAGTCCATGAAGAGATAGTTAAAACTCAAAATTTTAAAAAGAAAATTAAAAAAATTGAGTTGCAGAAGCTTTATGTTGCTTTAGGAAAATAAGGGGGATACTTAAATTAAATACAATCCTAAAGTTAATCATTTGTCGTATGGGTAATTTATTGGGTTTTGAGGGGTTTAGCTTTTTTATTTTTTATTTTTGGCTAAAAGTTGGGGGGTTTAGCTTTTTATGGGAGGAGAGATGGTTTCAAGGAAAATGGAATAATTTGCTTTTCTACTACATGCAATTAAGCGAATGTTACTCTACGACCAAATTTATGGAGGATCGATGTCTGTACGGGAAAATGATACAAATGATTCCTAAACTTTAGCCTAATGTGTAATGTGGTGCTTAAACTTTTAATTTGTTTAATATAGTTCCTAAATTTTTAGTACATGTTCAATTAATCCATGAATTATATAACAATGTTTAATGTTGTCTATGATCTTAAATTAATGAATGACTATATTGAACATTTTCATATAGTTTAGGGACTATATTAAACATATATAAAAAGTCTAAGGACCATATTGAATAAATTAAAAATTTATAGATCATATGCACATTGAATCAAAGTTTAGGGATCGTTTGTGTAATTATCCATCTTCTTATCGCTATAAATATCAAAGTTGTACTTTGCCTCCCCTCGAAGCTCCTTCTTTTCATTGCTTTCTTTCTTTCGAGATTTTTATCCCCATTTTAGTTTCAGCAAATTCTATTCGGATTCAATCAATGGTGGAAGTTACTCTCAAGGCCGAGATCACACACCCGATCCCTAAGGCTAGGTTGGTCGAGGCTTTTCTAGGAGCGGGTGGCTTCTTCCCCTATAACCTCTTGCCAGCTGTCACAGATGCTAACATCCAGGAGGCAATCTCGATCGAAGGTACTTGGTCAATTGAAATGTTCCTCACCATTAAAATCGCATATTCATTGGATTGCATTACGGTTATAAATGGGCATGCTCCCTAGATGGCTTGATCAACAACACTAAGATCGGTGCTCGTGATGTTGAAAAAAAAAAAAAAACAGAACAAAAAACAGATATTAGAGATTATGTGATGTTTACTCTCAAGCTCTTTGTTTACACTTTCTTCATCTTTGGATTCTTATATAATGATCCAAAACGTAATCCTAGATATGAAGAACAAAAAGGCATTTTTTTTTTTACTTGCATAATTTTTAAATGTTCTTACTTAGGATTTTATCTATTGTACATCCTTATTTATTATATGAACTTAAAAAAACAAAAACAAAGGAAGATTTTGAAAAAATAAATAAATAATCTAACAAGTCATCAACGGAAACGGAAGAAAGGGATTGGAACCTTTGGTACGAAAAACTCATAGGACGGATCAGCTCGAATGTCACTTTTGTTACTTCTATAGGCAGACAGCGCAGGACGGTGAGGCACACGGTTAAAGCACAGGACCAGGAGCCCTTCCTCTACAACCACTCGACCGTTGATCGGGATGAGCTGGGCGGAATCTCCAAGGAGATCAGCCATGAGGTGAAGATCACTGCGTTGCCACTGGAGGGTGGCTCGGTCTGTAAGTACGCGGGCAGGTACTTCACTGTCGGCCCAGGGGATATCCCCGAGGAGGAGATGATGAGGGCCATGAGAGGGAAGGCGTCCGTGATGTTCGATGCCATTGAGGCTTATCTGGAGGTGCCATCAGACGCAGTCCTGTTCGAGCAAGTTCTCGGCCATGGGGATATCACCGAGGAGGAGATGATCAGCACCATGAGGCAGGAGATTGCTACTCCTGTTCGAGTCAGCGCTAGTTGAGTACTGTTCTCGTTTTGTCGCTTTGTCTCTTCGCGAATATGATGGTGGTTCTGGGAAATGTTTTGCAAAATTGCTGTACCTGCTTCGTCCGCAAGCCCATATGAAGTGTTTTGGAGTAACCTTTCGTCCGATGTGGTCCTCGATTGAATGATGGACGTAGCGTGCGGCCCCCGTTTTCTCTCTCTTTTTTCATTTTTTTTTTTCTTTTGGTCTAGATAGTTGCGTGTGCCCCCCTCTGAGTTTGATGCACATACAGCCTAATTTGGATCGGGACGCATTGAAGCCCTGCAAAACTGAATACGGCAACCATTTTCGCTTCTCCTTTTGAACTCCCTAGCCTTTCGTTGTTTGTTCTCTTACTCATACGAACTCGGAATTCAATCATCATATTTCATTTTTTCTTTGAAAACTGCATATCATTTTAACCTTCCCAAATGTCTCAAAAGCAACCCCTTGGCTTTAGCTGACTTCACTTTACATAATGACTGGGTTTAGAACCTTTGATAATTATATCCAGCGTACAGCAGATGATATCAAAATGCCAAAACAGTTTTTAGGTTGCCACGTGGTTTGAGGACATCTAAAGCATCCCAGGTCAGTAAGATGGTCATCTAAAGTTTTCGAGTCTCAGATTTTGGAATCATATCTGAAGAATGTGACATGTACTCTGTCAACTCATAGAGGGTAAAATGTCATGTTCTACTCTTATGCTGCATTTGGGCACTAAGAAATAAAGTCGAAAAAGATTCGTTAAGATCGAACAAGAGGTCTTGCAGATTTTTTATATCACATTCCTTGTACGAGAAAATACCAGATACAAGGACAGATACAGATAAACAGTCAATAAAGTGTCCAATAGACGGATGATATGATTGAATAATTGAAGAAACAATTTTCAGGAAAGTATTAATAGAGATGCCATAGTCCACTATAAGGCAATAACCACTACCACGACGGTCAGTCTGTGATGGTCTCTATTGTCATGGTGATTGCTTGAGACCAGCACACGCGGTCAGGATTAAAAAAAATTGTGGAGGGCACGAAATTGGCGGCATACGTATGAATTTCTCCTGGGGCAGCTGCAACTTGACCAGTGAGTTGCCCCAAGCGAGCATCTCCATCATGAGCAAGTTTCACACTGCAAAGCAGCAAAAACAAATCCAACTCAAACTGATGTATAAAGGAAAAAAGCTACTTGCGATGAGCATGGAAAATTACAAGCCATAATTGGCACATGGAAACTCTTGATCACGATCAGCAGAACTTCCAGTAAATTGCGTATATAAAGTAGAGCTGTTCGCATTTAACTGGTTCTTAATCGAAACAGCAAAATAGACTATATACAAGATGCTTTATGGAACTCACTTCTTGCCGTGGAATAAAAGACTTTTTCCTGAAAATGTAGATCAGAGAAAAAGATGTTGCAGCCTTTATTTCACTCTTTACCCACTAATTCCCCCAACGAACCAATTTTTTGAAGATGCAAGACGACAGATCAAATTTAACACCAGCAAGGATGACTACCTCTTAAAATTTGGAGCTTCTACTCATCATCTGTATCATCGCTAGTTTGTCCAGATTCATCCTCATCCCTGTACAAGACATGATTGATGTCATCCTTCTTATCATCACTTTCATCAGCTCGACGCTCATGAAGAGAATCTCTAGTTTTATCGTGCGCGGCCTCATCAAACTGTTGGAAGACAACGTTTACCAAATTTAGAGACCGTCAAGCTCAAAAATTTATCTGACACAAAGATATAAAGAGCCTAAACCTGATCGACAACAAGCTGCAGCCGACCAACTAACTACAATAATGGTTGGATGGCCGCCCCTATTGCTTTTGCAGTCTACGAGGGAAACATGACTATATAAATCATACCATCAGGAAACCATGACCCAAGAACAGTAAATAATGTGAAACTCTACGGAGAGTCTAAGAAGTAAAATATTTTAGATGAAGCAAAAAAGAAAACCAAGGCAATTCGTTGATATCATTGTTGATGTCACCTACGCCTAGAGAAAAGATTGACAGGATTTTTCCTAGAACTAGAGATTACAAAACGCTTTAGAGCTCTAGCCAGAATTACCCCTTTCCCTCATACTACTTTTACAATTCAATACAATCGACGTATATAAAGGCAATTTAAGATAACTATGAACAGAGTTTGCATTAGCAGCAGCCTTTTTTTTTTTTTTTTTTTTTTTTAAGATTTCTAACTTAGAAGCATGCGAATTCGAAAATGATTTTATCGTATTTGTTAGAATTATGTCTCAATTTTGATCGTTTATGAAATACGATCTGCTTGGATAAGTTTTGCCATATTTAAATCGCTTTGTTAACTTTTTCATATTTAATCATGAAGATATTTTTTGTCGAAGGAAATAGCACAAGGAAAGAAATTCGCTTTTGGTCCGTATAGTGGACGTCTTCTTCAAATCCTAATCCTGTGATTGGTCGGTCAACAAAGGAGTAATTCGTTGGACTCCTTGTGGTTGCACAAAAGGAAATAAAATAAAAGAAAATCAAGGGTTTTTCTTGAGTGAAAAAGAGCCGCACGAGAAACAGCCGCCACGGGGCTCTTCGTGGGTGGTGCAGACGCTGCACAGAGAAGATTCAAGAAGCCGCACGGAGGACTTCTTGGACGCATGAGGGAGTTGTCTATCGGCCGCATGAACGTAAATACGCAGTGGTTTCAAATGAATTTGACACGAGATGCCATTGCACATCGTCTGATTTTCAAATGAATTCTCAGCTTTTCTGTCAAAGGGGGGCAAACCCCATTCCAATGGATCGAAATCCAACAGAGATTTCAGTACTTGGTCCGCTACATCATGACAAGAGCTATCAAGCCTGGGATCTGGCACCGTAACCGCAAACCTGCCAAATGTATAGGAAAATATTAGCAGAGGGAGCAAGAGATAAATCCGTCCAATGCTGCAATATTTGATATTAACAGCAGGAACGGTAGATTGGGTGAAAGAAAATTCCTTGTTAGAAATCAAAATGGTAAAGGGATGAAAAAAGAAGAAGAGATCTACGAAATAGAACAGCCAAATGCACTAAATCATTTAAGTAACAAAGAACGAAATGGAGGCAGCAAGTAAAAGAACTTACCTTATTTGGAAGAATAAAGTTGAGCAGGAGGGAAAATGTAATTGCAGGAGAAAAGGAAGAGGATGGATCGTCTAAGCCACATTAGGCACCATAAATTTCAGCACCAGAACATTTTGCTAATTCTCCCTTCTACTTCGAAAGTCCAAGGCAGCAATCCCAAATCTAGACCCCCATTATATGTCTTGTACAGCCTAACTAATGTGATTAAGCCCTATATTATATGTCACCACTCTCTGCTAATTATCCTAGACTAGGGCTAAAGATGAGATAGTCACCAATTCGAATGGAAAAGACACTCAACCACAGTGATTCTAAATTGGAATAAGCAAAACTCCTATTCTAAGAAAAGCACTTGAAAAAGAAACAAGAGATAAGCTAACCTTTGATCAAGAAAAGCATGGAGTAAGCTCTTGCTTACCTCAGGAAGCTGACATAAAGATGCTTCCATTGCAATGAACCCATGGAATCATTTCATGCAACTGATTAATTAACCTTTTGGCCGAGGAGAAAAGGATTTGTCTTGGGATAATTCCCGATCAGAAACAAGGGACCCATCATAGTTGTCAATTTGCTTTTGATAATCAGATAAAACTAGGAACAAGATAATATCATAACAATAACATGCAGACCAGTCAATATTTCCTGGCAATGGATTAGAGGCTGAACAAAGGAGAGATGTTTTTAAGGAAAATGGCCAAAGCTTCCCTCCCTCTCTGGAGTCCATGAAGACAAAGTTAAAACTCAAAATTTTAAAAAACAATTGGGTTGGAGAATCTTTATGTTGTTTTAGCAAAAGAAGGGAGATAATTAAATCAAATCAATCCTAAAGTTAACCATTTTCGTATGGGTAATTTATTGGGTTTTGAGGGGTTTAGCTTTTCATGGGAGGAGAGATGCTTTCAAGGAAAATGAAATAATTTGTTTTTCTACTACATGCAATTAAGTGGAAGTTACTCTATGGTGAAATTTATGGAAGGACTGTACGGGAAAATGATGCAAATGATCACTAAACTTTAACTTAATGTGCAATGTGGTCCTTGGACTTTTGATACATATTCAATTAATTCCTGAATTATATGAAAAATGTTCAACGGTGTCTCTAATCTTGAATTAATGAAGGACTACATTAAACATTTTCAAACGGTTCTTGGACTATATTGAACATGTACCAAAAGTCCAAGTACCATATTGAACAAATTAAAAGTTTAGAGACCACATTGCACATTAAATCAAAGTTCAGGGATCATTTGTATCATTATTTGTTTTCTTATCACTATAAATATCGACATTTTACTTCGCCTCCATTCAAAGCTCCTTCTCTTCACTGCTTTCTTTCTTTCTTTCGATATTTTTATTCCCTTTTCAATTTCATCAAATTCTATTCAGATTCAATCGATGGTAGAAGTTACTCTCAAAGCCGAGATCACGTAGCCGATCCCTAAGGCCAGGTTGGCCAAGGCTTTTCTCGAAGCCAAGGGTTTCTTCCCCCACAGCCTCTTGCCAGCCATCACGAATGCTGATGTCCAAGAGACAATCTCCGTCGAAGGTACTTGATCAATTGAAATGTTCCGTACCATTAAAATCGCATATCAATCATATTATAATAGGGCATGATCACTTGATGGCCGGATTGACAACACTAAGATCAATGCTCATGATGTTGAAAAAAGTAAAAAAAGATATTGAAAATTGTATAATGTTTACTCTCAAGCTCTTTGTTTACACTCTCTTTATCTTTGGATTTCTATCTAATGATCCTGCACATAATCCTAGACGTGAAGAATAAAAAGGCAATTCTTTTTACTTGTGTAATTTTTCAATATTCTTACTTAGAATTTTATCTATTGTACATTCTTACTTACTATATGAAATAAGAAAAACAAAAACAAAGAAAGGTATTGAAAATAAATATAAACAAAATAATTAGTCATTAACGGAAATGGAAAAAGAGGGATTCGAACCTTCAGTACCAATAAACTAGTACGATGGATTAGCGCGAATATAACTTTGGTTACTTCTATAGGCAGACAGCGCAGGATCGTGAGGCACACGGTTAAAACGCCAGACCAGGAGCCCTTCCTCTACAACCACTCGACCATCCATCGCGATAAGCAGGGCAAAATCTCCAAGGAAATCAGCCATGAGGTGAAGATCGTTGCGTTGCCCCTGGAGGGTGGGTCGGTCTGTAAGTACGCGGGCAGGTACTTCACCATCGGCCAAGGGGATATCACGGAGGAGGAGATGATCAGGGCCATGAGAGAGAAGGCGTCCGTGATGTTCAAGGCCATCCAAGCTGATCCGGCAGCTTAGTCTAATATGTTCTCTTCGAATAAGGTCTAGTCGAGTGCTGTTCTTGTCTTGTCGTCGAGGGAGTGTGTTGGTCTCGTCTTTTCCGTGAATATGTTGGTTTTGGGAAATGTTTCGTAAAATTGCTGTACTTGCTTCGTTTGCAAAGCCCATATGAAGTGTTGTTGGAATAAACCATCGTCCGATGTGGTCCTCGATTGAGTGATTTTCGCGTACCGCCCTGTTTTCTTTCTTTCTTTCTATTTTTATTTTGGTCTCAATAGTTGCGTGTGCTCCCCTTCGAGTTTCATAATACATACAGCTGAATTTGGATTGGGACATATCGAAACCCTGCAAAATCGAATGAATAATTTAAAACCAAATACAGCAACCATTTTCGCTTCTCCTTTTGAACTCCTCTTGCCTTTCGTTGTTTCTCTTACCAGAACGAACTCGGAATTCCATCGCCATATTTCATGTTTTCTCGGTAAAACTACCGTATCATTTTAATATTGTCAGATGTCTCAAGAGCGACCTTTTGGCTTTAGCTGACTTCGCTTTGCACAATAATTGGCTTTACAACCTTCGATAATTACATCCAGCAGACAGCGGATGATGTCAAAATGCCAAAACGGTTTTCAGATTGCCAGTGCAATGCAAATGAGGACATCTAAAGCATCCCACGTCAGTGAGATGGTCACCTAAAGTTTCCGGGTCTCATATTCTGGAATTATAGCTAAAGATTGCGACATGTATTCTGTCAACTCGTTGAAGGTAAAATGTCATGTTCTACTCTTATGTGGCATTCAGTCACCAAGAAATAAAAGTCGAAAAGCATACGTTAAGATCAAACAAGAAGTCCTGCCGATTTTTCATATCACATTCCTTGTACGAGAAAGCACCGGATACAAGGACAGATACAGATAAACAGTCAATAGAGTGTCTGATAGACGGATGATATGATTAAATAATTGAAGAAATAATTTTCAGGAAAGTATAAATAGAGATGCCATAATCCACTGTAAGGCAATAACCACTACTGCAACGGCCAGTCTGTGGTGGTCTCTGTCGTCATGGTGATTGCCTGAGACCAGCACACGGGGTTGGGATCAGAAAATTTGTGGAGGGCACGAAATTGGCAGCATACGTATGAATTTCTCCCGGGGCAGCTGCAACTTGACCAGTGAGTCCCAAGCGAGCATCTCCGTCATGAGCAAGTTTCACACTACAAAGCAGCAAAAACAAATCCAACTCAAACTGAATGTTTAGAGGAAAAATGCTACCTGCAGTGAGTATGGAAAATTTAAAGCCACAATTAGCACATGGAAACTCTTTATCATGATCAGCAGTAGAACTTCCAGTAAATTGCGTATATAACCTAGAGCTGTTCCTGTTCAACTGGTTCTTAATCGAAACAGCAAAATAGTCTATATATAAGATGCTTTTTGGAATTCAGTTCTCACGGTGGAACATAATACTTTAACCTGAAAATGTAATCAGAGAAAAAGTCTTACAGTCTTTCACTTCACCTGTTCTTTACCCACTAATTACCCCAACAATCCAAAGTTTATGAAGATTCAACGCGGCAAGTCAAATTCAACACCAGCAAGAATGACTACCTCTTAAGATTTAGAGCTTCTACTCAACATCTGTATCATCGCTAGTTTGTCCAGATTCAACCTCATCCCCGTAAAAGACGTGATTGATGTCTTCATCCTCATCATCACTTTCATCAGCTCGACACTGGTGAAGAGAATCTCTAGTTTGATCACGTGTGGCCTTGTCAATCTGTTGTAAAACAACGTTTACCAAAACTAGAGACTCTCAAGCCAAAAGATTACCTAAAGCAAAGATATAAAGGGACTAAACCTGAGCGACAACAAGTTGCAGCCGACCAACTAACCGCAGTAACGATTGAATGGCCGTCCCTCTAGCTTTTGCAGTCTGCAAAGGAAACAATAATTATATAAATCATACCATTAGGCAACCATAACCCAAGAACAATAAATAACGTGAAGCTCTATAGAGAGTCTGAGAAGTAAAATAATTTAGATGAAGCAAAAAAGAAACCAATGCAATTCTTTCATGCCATTGTTTATGCAACCTACACCTAGAGAAAAGATGGACAGGATTTTTCCTAGAGCCAGAGATTACAAACTCTTCAGATCTCTAGCCATAATTACCCCTTTCCCTCATACTACTTTACAATTCAATGAAATCAACGTGTATAAGGGCGATATAAGATATTTACGAGCGTAGTTTGCATCAGCAGTAACCATTTGTCTTTCTTAGATTTCGAACTTAGAAGTGTGTGAATTCGGAAATAATTTCATCATATTTGTAAAATTATGTCTCGGGTTTGAGCGTTTACTAAACGCGACCTGCTTGGATAAGTTTTTTCATATTTGAACCGTTTGGATAAGTTTTTCATATTTAATCGTGAAGATATCTTTTCTGTTTAAGGAAATAGTACAAGGAAGGAAATCCGCTTTAGGTCCGTACAGTGGACGTCTTCTTCAAATCCTAATCCTGTGATTGGTCGGTCAACAAAGGAGTAATTCATTGGACTCCTTGTAGCTGCACAAAAGGAAATAAAATAAAAGAAAATTAAGAATTTATCTTGAGCGAGAAAGAGCCGCGCAAGAAATAGCCGCCAGGGAGTTTTCGTGGGTGGTATAGACGCTGCACAGAAAAGATTCAAGAAGCCGATCGGAGGACTTCTTGGAAGCACGAAGGAGTTGTCTCTCGGCCGCACGGACGTGAATATGCAGTAATTTCTTGTCGTGAGTTTACGTCTAATTGAGTATTTATTTGCAAACATTTTAGATTTAGACTTAAATTTATGTGTGAAAAACACTCGAGCGTATGAGCAATGCGATTGTAAATTTGATTTTTCGATTGTAGTGGATTATTTGCTACTAGCTCTCTCCATGCACGTAGGTATCGATACTCGGACCAAACCACATAAATCTCTGGTGTTCTATTATTCCTCCCTTATTTCTTTGATTTTTTCGCATTGATTTCATTTGGGATATCCTATTGTTTCCGTGTTAATATCACAACAATATTAGACATTTACGAGAAATGTATATATTTGACACAACCCCAATTACCCTCGTCGCTTAAATTGGTTTTAGCATTCAACATAAGTACATAGAAAATGATGTATTCATGAAACCGTAGAAATTTATCCTAACCCGCATTGTGAGGTCCAATTTTGTGGTTCTTAATTCAGACTCGTGGAATAACTTTATGATGAGATGGTCAGCAATTCGAATAGAAAAGACACTCAACCATCGTGATTCTAAACTTGAATAAACAAAACTCCTATTCTAAGAAAAGCACTTGAATAAGAAACAAGAGATAGGCTGACCTTTGATCAAGAAAAGCATGGAGTAAGCTGTTGCTTACCTCAGGGAGCTGACATATAGATGCTTACATTGCAATAAACTCATGGAATCATTTCATGCAACTGATTAATTAACCTTTTGGCCGAGGAGAAGGGATTTGTCTTGGGATAATTCTCGATCAGAAACAAGGGACCCATCATAGTTGTCAATTTGCTTTTGACAACCAGACAAAACTAGGAGCAAGATAATATCATGACAATAACGTGCAGACCAGTCAATATTTTCTGGCAAAGGGCTAGGGGCTGAACAAAGGAGAGATGCTTTTAAGGAAAATGGCCAAAGCTTCCCTCAAATTTTTGTTTTTTTAAAAAAAAAAAAAGTTGCAGAAGCTTTATGCTGTTTTAGCAAAAGAAGGGAGATAATTAAATTAAATTCAATCCTAAAGTTAATCATCTCTCGTATGGGTAATTTATTGGGTTTTGAGGGGTTCAACTTTTTATGGGAGGAGAGATGCTTTCAAGGAAAACAAATAATTTGCTTTTCTACTACATGCAATTAAGCGAAAGTTACTCCATGGAGAAATTTTTGGAAGGTTGATGTTCGTATTAGAAAATGACATGAATGATCAATGAACTTTAACCCAATGTGCAATATGGTCTTTGGACTTTTGGTACATGTTTAATTAGCCGCTTAATTATATGAAAATATTCAACGGTGTCTCTAATCTTAAATTAATGAAGGACTACATTAAACATTTTCAAACAATTCATGGACTATATTGAATATTTATCAAAACTCTAAGGACTACATTAAACAAATTAAAAGTTTAGGGACCATAATGTTCATTGGATCAAAGTTTTGGGATCATTTGTATCATTATCCCATTTCTTATCACTATATATATCGACCTTTTACTTCACCTCAATTCAAAGTTCCTTCTCTTCATTCCTTTCTCTCTTTCTTTCTTTTGAGATTTTTATACCCTTTTCAATTTAGCAAATTCTATTCGGATTCAATCGATGGTAGAAGTTACTCTCAAGGCCGAGATCGCACACCCAATCCCTAAGGCCAAGTTGGTCAAGGCTTTTCTCGAAGCCAAGGGCTTCTTTCCCCACACCCTCCTGCTAGCCATCACAAATGCTGACATACAGGAGACGATCTCTGTCGAAGGTACTTGGTCAATTGAAATGTTCCTTACCAATAAAATCACATATCAATAGTATTGCATTACGGTTATAATTGGGCATGATCCCTAGATGGCCTGATCAACAACACTAAGATCAGTGCTCATGATGTTGAAAAAAGAAGAAGATATTAGAGATTGTGTAATGTTTACTCTCGAGCTTTTTGTTTATATCTTCATTTTTGGATTCCTATCTAATGATCCAGGACGTAATCCTAGACGCAAAAAATAAAAAGGCCTTTCTTTTTACTTGCATAATTTTTCAATGCACTTACTTAGGATTTTATCTATTGTACATCCTTATTTACTATATGAAATAAATATATAAAAAAAAAAAAAAAATAACGAAAGGTTTAGAAAATAAATATAAATAAAATAACGAGTCATTAACGGAAATGGAAAGAAAGGGATTCGAACCCTTAGGACAAATATACAAATAAACTCAGGATGGATTAGCGCAAATGTTACTTTGGTTACTTCTATAGGCAGGCAGCGCAGGACGGTGAGGCACACGGTTAAAGTGCCGGACCAGGAGCCCTTCCTCTACAACCACTCGACCGTCGATCGTGATGAGCAGGGCAGAATCTCCAAAGAAACCAGCCATGAGGTGAAGATCGTTGCGTTGCCCCTGGAGGGTGGCTCGGTCTGTAAGTACACAGGCAGGTGCTTCACCGTCGGCCAAGGGGATATCACGGAGGAGGAGATGATCGGGGCCATGAGAGAGAAGGCGTCCGTGATGTTCAAGGCCATCCTGGATTATCCGGAGGTGAAATCCATGAAACCCAGTATGGAATTTCCGGACTGGGTCTGTCCATCCAGGAGTCCTGATCCTGCAAGCTTTCCGCCAAGGCGATATTTGTAAATATGATGGTGGTTCTGGGAAATGTCTCGTAAAATTGCTCTACTTGATTCCTCCGCAAGCCCATATAAAGTGTTGTCCGAATAAACTTTGGTCCGATGTGGTCCTCGATTGAGTGATTATCGTAGCGTGCGGCCCCTGTTTTCTTTCTTTTCTTTTTTTCCTTTTGGTCTCGATAGTTGCGTGTGCCCCCCTTTGAGTTTCATGATACATACAGCTTAATTTGGATCGGGAAGTATTGAAGCCCTGCAAAATCGAACGAATAATTTAAAACCGAATACAGCAACCATTTTCGCTTCTCCTTTTGAACTCCCTTTGCCTTTCGTTGTTTGTTCTCTTCCACAAACGAACTCGGAATTCAATCATCATATTCCACTTTTTCTGTGCAAAACTGCCGCATCATTTTAACGTTATCAGATGTCTCAAAAGCAGCCTCTTCGCTTTAGCTGACGTCACTCCACATAATGACTGGGTTTAGAACCTTTGATAATCATATCCAGCAAACAGCAGATCATATCAAAATGCCAAAATGGTTTTTAGGTTGCCACGCGGTGTGAGGACATGTAAAGCATCCCAGGTTAGTAAGATGGTCATCTAAAGTTTCCGAGTCTCAGATTTTGGAATTATATCTAATGAATGTCACATGTACTCTGTCAACTCGTGGAGGGTAAAATGTCATGTTCTACTCTTATGCTGCATTTGGCCACTAAGAAATGAAGTCGAAAAGCATACGTTAAGATCGAACGAGAAGTCCTGCAGATTTTTTATATCATATTCCTTGTATGAGAAAACACCAGAGAAAGGACAGATAGAGATAAACAATCAATAGTGTGTCTGATAGACAGATGATATGATTGAATACTTGAAAAAATAATTTTCAGGAAAGTATAAATAGAGATGCCATAATCCACTGTAAGGCAATAACCACTACCGCGACGGCTAGTCTATGGTGGTCTCTGTTGTCATGGTGATTGCCTGAGACCAGCACACGTGGTCGGGATCAAAAATTTGTGAAGGGCACCAAATCGGCAGCATATGTCTGAATTTCTCCTGGGGCAGCTGCAACTTGACCAGTGAGTTGCCCCAAGCGAGCATCTCCATCATGAGCAAGTTTCACACTACAAAGCAGCAAAAACAAATCCAACTCAAACTGATGTTTAGAGGATAAAGGCTACGTGCAATGAGCATGGAAAATTAAAAGCCAGAATTAGCACATGGGAACTCTTGATCATGATCAGCAGTAGAACTTCCAGTAAATTGCGTATATAAACTAGAGTTGTTCGCGTTTAACTGGTTCTTAATCGAAACTGCAAAATAGACTATATACAAGATGCTTTATGGAACTCAGTTCTCGCGGTGAAATATAAGACTTTAACCTGAAAATGTAATCAGAGAAAAAGTCTTAGTCTTTCACTTCACCTATTCTTTACCCACTAATTACCCCAACAATCCACAGTTTATGACGATGCAACGCGGCAAATCAAATTTAACACCAGCAAGAATGACTACCTCTTATGATTTAGAGCTTCTACTCAACATATGTATCATCGCTAGTTTGTCCATATTCATCCTCATCACTTTAAAAGACGGGATCAATGTCTTCGTCCTCATCATCACTTTCATCAGCTTGACGCTTGTGAAGAGAATCTCTAGTTTGATCACGCATGGCCTTGTCAATCTGTTGTAAGGCAACGTTTACCAAATCTAGAGAGTGTCAAGCTCAAAAGATTATTTGAAGCAAAGATATAAAGGGCCTAAAGCTGAGCGACAAGAAATTGCAGCCGACCAACTAACTGCAGTAACAATTGAATGGCCGTCACGCCCCGAACCTCGATCGTGCCAACATCCCACCATGGTCATTCAAATGCGACGTTCCCAAGTTAAGTCGCCGACCCAATCAATTCTTTAATGCACATGCGGAAGTGTATTATAAACCCCTGACAATAAAATGAGATAGAAAAGCAGGAAACAATTTCACAACCGATCACTTACATAAACCAACGGAGTTTACAAACAGAGGTCTACAACCAAAAGCCTACAAAAGACCGGCTTTTAAAAAGGAACTATCCTACGACCTACAAGTCGAACACGACCTCCAATCCTTCAACTTCACCTCTGTAACTCCACGAGGCCAATCATAACGAACTGGCCGCTCCGTCCACTAGGGACCTGAAAATGTAAGCCCACAACCGGGGTGAGACATTGTCTCAGCAAGTTTACAAACAGAGGTCTACAACCAAAAGCCTACAAAAGACCGGCTTTTAAAAAGGAACTGTCCTACGACCTATAAGTCGAACACGACCTCCAATCCTTCAACTTCACCTCTGTAACTCCACGAGGCCAATCATAACAAACTGGCCGCTCCATCCACTAGGGACCTGAAAATGTAAGCCCACAACCGGGGTGAGACATTGTCTCAGCAAGTTCAACCCTTTAAACCCCTATTAGAAAGAAAATACGCCCAAGGGTGGCCTAACCACACCACATAGAGGACTTACCTCGCCTCAGTTCCTTCGTGCAGGTTAGCACAATTCAAATCACCCAATCATATTCATATCACTCAATCACATATAGTAATAAGAACTTAAACAATCCGAACACAATCTCTTTTAGATAACCAACAACCTCAAGGGTCCGGATTATAAGACCAAACCATTATGACACGTCCCATACCATGTCACACGATTTCGTCCCATAATCTGACCCGTCAATATCACTCAGCATGCGTTCCAATTATTATTCACTGCCACACAAGGGCATAGCTTACTCGCAGTTCGGCTATCTACTGACATTAATGCCAGGCATCGCCTCCCCCCTTGGAGCGCAGCTTCGTCACTATGTCGACGGCATTCCCGAAGGAGCATAGGTCCAATTGGCCTAGCCTTTACTGCGACCCGAGCCTTGTCACTATATTGAAGGCGATTATAAAGGAATACAGGTCCAGCTGGCCTAGCCACTACTGCGACCGAGCCTCGTCACTATATTGACGGCAATTATAAAGGAATACAGGTCCAGCTGGCCTAGCCACTACTGCGACCGAGCCTCGTCACTATGTTGACAACGATTATAAAGGAATACAGGTCCAGTTGGTCTAGCCACTACTGCGACCGAGTCTTTCAACCAGCACACAACAATTCAATACTGACTCCCGAACAATTTGCATTTCACTCAAATACTCCAATTGCAATAGTAATCCTTAAAAATCCCATTTCGGTGCCAAACCCGACACCTAGGATTTTCTGAATAAAATCCCTATTTTTCACAATCAACACTCAATTTGCATTATCCGCTCATCAAATTCAAATTTTAAATACACAGCAGCGATCAACACGAAATTATGAGAATTTAGGGTCCCGACAAAATTTTTGGAATTTAATAAATAATTAAATTTATTCCGAAAATAATTAAATAATAATATTTTAATAATGTCGAATAATAATAAATTATTATATTATTAAATAATTTCCAAATATTTATTTAAATCAAAAACAAATCATTTATGTCCAATCAAGGCTTATTCTAAATAAACCTGCTTATCCTTAATTAAACACACCTTAAATTAAAACACCACTTTAATCTAATCTACTCTTAAATAACTTAAACTAACCACCTAATAACACTTAACATAAACTAAACCTCCCTAAGCATAATTAACCCTCTAAGCGAGGTTTAGTGAGTTAAACTCACCCGATTAGTGAGCCGAGCGGACCAAAACGGCGAGGGCGTCGAGGGGATCGACTTTCCCAAAGGCGGACCTAACCTTCGGGGCCGGAAAGCCGGCCAAAACGGGCCAAACGTCCGCTGCCATACCCATTTTTCTTGGCTGCTGGTTGAGGCCAATGGAGGGGGAGACGGCGGCTGGTTCGGGTCGGAAACCGGCGGAGGAAAAGGGCGGCAACTCGGCGGTGGCTCACGGCGGCCAGGCGGGGCCTTCGGCGGCCTTGCCAACGATGAACAACGGCTGGATGATGGAGGGACAACGGCTGGATGGCGGATGAAGCGGAGACGGCGTGGAGGTGGAACGGTGAGTGCGCGCGCGAGGCTTCGTGCGCGGACGGGCGGCGACGGCGACGGCTCCGACGACGTGCGGCGGCGTCGAGCGGGCGGAGGGGGCGTGCGTGCGGGCTGGGCAAGCTGCTGGTTTCCGTTCAGCCCTTCTCTCTCCTCCAACCAAGTTCCAAGACAACCTCCTTGAATCAAGGAAGAAGATGAAGTGAAAGCCCACCTTTTCAAGAGCCAATCTCCACCCTACACTTGTCAAGATCCTAGCCACTCTTGCCCCCACACCATGACATCACTTGTGATGTCACAATCCACTAACTCCAACCTCCCATAACCTTAATCCAATAGGTTCAATTTCATTTTCCGCCGTGGCACAAAATCTTGTACATCCAATTCTTCAATTCTCTTCTAATTGAACCAAATTGAAGTCCATAAAATTAATCCAATGTCACCACACTTCAATTCACATAATCACTTGACCATAGATGTGACATCCAGATTTTTGGGTTCTGATTTCGATTAGATAAATTGGACGTTTCATCGACGTGGCTATAGTGTTGTTCTCTGAGTTGGCCACTCACGAGATAACTAGACTAGCTGGGTAAGCTAATAAGGACTTTAGAGCAATTAGACTTGAGAATTCGACTAGGAATCGACTTCTCGACCGTGCTCATCTTTAGAGATCATTTCGACACAGTATAAAATCGATTTGAAATCAGAGATAGGTCGGTTCGACCGAGATGAATGACCGATCGTGGGTGACTCCACTAAATTGGAAAATTCTCATCGACCGGCACTAATTTGATTTTCTTATTGTTTTGGTGCCCTGTGTCCATATTTGAATTCTCGAGATTTTCACGACAACCGAGAGTCGCCAATGGGTCGAGTGGGTTCATCGTGGCTCGAAGAAAATCGACCACGGGTCATTTGTCCTAAAAGTTCTGAAAACTAACCGGTAGCCTAGGTCATACTAAAAACGCGTCCGAGTGAAATTAACCGTCAATCTGAGTCCGATTTCAGAAATTGAAGATTATGTCATGTCACAATAAATTTTAGGAATGTCGACTCGCCTCGAAGATTTTTTCAGAGATTCCGGGATTTTTACGGAAAATTAGCGGAAATTCAGATGGGCTAAATCGATGGAAATTGGGACTTCTAAACCGAGCCATGGAGTGTCAAGGACTTACAGAAAATTATTTGGGATTTTTCTACAGCGAAATCGGATCTCGATTTGGGTAATCGGAGAAGAAATTGAGGATTAATAGAGTGAATTCGGAGCTGGATTTTGGGGCAGAAAAATGGGCTTCAAAACTTGATTAATTGAGGATTATAATTTAAGAAAGAAATAGGGGGACAAGAAGTTAATGCAAGGGATAGACCCTTGACTTTGTTTCCCTTTTTCTTTGTTCCAATCCCTTTGAATGAAGAAGCCAGCTGCTTCCCACGATTCAGCCCTGCTTTTCTTTCGTTTCCCTCGATTGAAGCCGCCCCATATCTCTCTCTGTCCAATTCGCTTAGCCCCACGACCTCTCTCTCTCTTGCGGATCAACACACTCACGCCAGCAATTGTTTCTCCATTTCACTACGCCGGACCTCCAATTGAACAGCCCAACATCTCCACCGAAATCTCCTCGCCACCCGTCCAACGTCTCGCGCTCTCTCGGTCAACCAGCAAGTCACCGCATTCCTTGGTTGACCGAGCAACTCCCCCGCTGCCACGTCCACCGACGATCTTCAAGCAGCCACGTCCAATGAAGCTGCGCAGCTGCCACCGAAGACCCTTCATCCGTGCCTCTTCTTCTTCAGCAGCCGAGGCCTTCCACCGAAGAAAACTCACGTCCGTGGACTTCAGCGAATTGAAGACCCCGCGAAGCCACGTTGCGTGTTCTTCCCACGTCCATCGACACCAACAGCTGCTCCCCGTCTCGCCACGTTGCGGTCCATTTCACCGGTCAATTGACCGCATACTCTCACAACCAGCCGCACCGAAGATTTCCATGAAGCTCCTCCTTCGTCCCCGCATCTCCTCCGTCGTTGCTTCTTTGTCCGCATTTCCACTCGCCGAAGTTGCTGCGATTCCTTCTTCCACGCGGCCAGCAAGCCCGGCTCGAGGCTGCTTCTTCTCCGTGGCTGCTCCTTCGTTCAGCCCAAGTGAAGACCGAAGCCCACGGATCCAGCGCTTCAGGTCCCCTCATGCTCGTGAGCCCATCTCTTTGATCTCAGCCCACAACCCGAGCAAATTCAGGCCCAGTCCGGTGAAGCTTACAGCATTTCGGCCGAAAGAGCCAACTGTCTTCAGCCCATACGAATCTGTCAAGCCCATCTTCAAAGCAACTCAGCCCGGTTCGCAATTGTTTTCAGCTCATCCCATTTCCCAAAAGCCCAAGGATCCAACAAGTTTGGCCCAAAGATCTCCATCAAGTTTCAAGTCCACCTTTGGCTTTGAAGTTCAGCCCGTTAATTCAGCAATTTGGCCCGAGACTTCAGCAGTCCAAGCCCAATAGTTCTTTGTGGGCTCGCGAGGCTTTTTGGCCGGCCCAAGTGTCCGCCGACGCCGCCGAAATTTTGGGATTCGGCCGCCGTCGCGTCGCCATCGCAGTATTCCGGTCTTCGCTTTGCCGAGTGAGTTTTGCTCACTAATGCCTTCTTAGTTTGCTAATTATACTTAAAGGTTGATTAGTGTTAGTTAAGTGTAATTAGGTGGTTAGATTAGAATTGATTAGCGATTATTAGTTAATTGCATTGCATATTAGTTAGGTGGTTAGTGTACTTAGATAGAGAATTGCCTATATTATTTATTGGATGCTTCTTGGGACTTTTCCCAACCCTTATTGGGTGTTAATTAGGCAATTCGGGCCTAAGTGGAATTATTGTGTTTATTTATTTAATTTTCGAAATTCATTATTTAATTATGTATTTTTCTGGAAATTCAACCGGGATGGTCGGTGACCGGAATTTCGTGCTGATTGTCGTGGTGCAGTCCGTTTATTTATTCGAGCCTTAATTTGTGAGAAATTGATTTATTGGTGATTCTAGGATTTATTCCTAAATTGAATAATCTTTGGTTATTAATTGAAAAATAACCGGGCATCGGTTGACAGTGCCAAAAATGTTTTGGTAGACTATAGAAAATGGTGGGATTTATAGAAAGGAAACTATTCTATTTTGGCTAAGGCCGATCGTGCACCCACACACGATATTTTATCGAGTATCTTTGATACCAACAAATTAATCCAAGATATTATGAAATTGAGGAATTTAATTATGAGGTGCAATATTGTTGGCCGCAATTGAAGGGTCGGGTGGGACCATAAAGCCACTAGATCTTGAAAGGGTCGGGTGGGACCATAAAACCACTAGATCTTGAAAGGGTCGGGTGGGACCGTAAATCCATCGGTTCTTGAAAGGGTTGAAAGGGTCGGGTGGGACCGTGGGATCTTGAAAGGGTCGGGTGGGACCGTAAATCCATCGTCTTGAAAGGGGACGTGGGCCCGGCATCGTAAAAGGGCACGTGGGCTCGGTGAATTGATGCATCACTTTGGTAAACGAGTGCCTAAGAGAATGCACGTGGGCCCGGCATCGTAAAAAGGGCACGTGGGCTCGGTGAATTGATGCATCACTTTGGTGAACTAGTACCTAAGAGAATGCACGTGGGCCCGGGCATCATAAAAAGAGACACGTGGGCTCGGTGAATTGATGCATCACTTTGGTGAACTAGTGCCTAAGAGAATGCACGTGTGCTCGACAACTAGATATATATTGTGGGAAAAGTATGGTCGATTGATGTGTAATCGACTAGGTCGATTGATCATTGCTTTGATCGATGTTGTGAATTGATTGATTGAATTGAAATGACCGTGAGTGGTCTTGTTGGCCTGTAATCGACTAGGTTGATTTGATCGATGCTTCGATCAGTGATGTGATTGCTTGGATTCCTATTTGATATGTGCTAATATGCAGGTGGAATCTGAGGCCAAGGTAAGCCCTCTGACTCATGTTATGCATAGGCAACCCTAAGGTGTATTAGTTTACTAATCGGGTCTTAGGGGGCAGAACTTGCTGAGACATAGTCTCATCCCGGTTTGGGGACATCATTTCAGGACCCTGATGAAGAAACTGAGGAGAAAGAACTCGAAGAGGAGTATCTGGAGGAGAACTACGAGGATGATCCGTAGTAGGACCCCGATGAGAATTGAGTCGTCAACCCTATCGATGATTTTGGTTGTAGAATCTATTTGAGTAGAAACCAACCTTTTAGCATGACTTGTATTTGTAAATAAGGGTGTTGGTTTTAAGGTTAAATTTTCTAGTCCTACTTGTATATCCCATTGCTTTATTGTCAGGGATTTTTATAATCGCTTCGCATGTGCTATCAAAAATGAAAGGGTCGGCGATATATAGTCCTGGGATATCGCATTTTAAAATCGACCAAAGTTGAAGGAGGGTCACGGGACCGAGGGTCGGGGCGTGACAATAGAACCATCTTAGATCTCAAAAGTATAACCAAAAGGCGGGCCTACCAATTTTCCTAATCAAATTAGCCATAATTTGATTATTTTGCTGAAAAACTCGGTTTGCATGAAAAATCTTCCGAAGATGAGTCAATGTTTCTAAAATGATTTGTGACACACCAGGACTTCCAATTTCTGAATTCGATCTCAATTCACGGTTGATTTCACTCTGGCACGATATTAGCGCGTCCTGATCTATCAGGTAGCTTTTAAAAATTTTCGTGCATTTGACCTGTGGTTGATCAATTCAAGCCACAATGTACATCTTTGACACATTGGCGACTCTCGATTGTCGAGATAATCTCAAGGTTTCAAACACAGACACAGGGTACCCAAACGACAGAAAAGTCGGTCCAGTGCCGATCGACAAGAATTGTGCGATCTGGTGGAATCACCCACACTCGATCACATGCCTCTGTCGAGTCGACCTATCTCCGGTCTCTAATCGATTTTTTTTTAACTGTGCCGTAATGACCCTTGTAGATTAACTTGATCGAAAGGTCGTTTCCTAGTCAAATTCTCGAGTCCGATGCATTAGAATTTCTTAACGGCTTCACCTAGTAGACTAGTTATTCCATGAGTGATCAGTTCAGGGAAAAGAACTATATGCGTGCAGATGAAATGCCCGTATCAATTTATTGAAAATATAATTGGAAATTCGGGATGTCACAATGGCCGTCCCTCCAGCTTTTGCAGTCTGCAAAGGAAACAATAATTATATAAATCACACCATCAGGCAACCATAACCCAAGAACAATAAATAACGTGAAGTTGTATAGAGAGTCCGAGAAGTAAATTAATTTGGGTGAAGCAAAAAAGAAACCAATGCTATTCTTTCAGGCCATTGTTCATGCAACCTCCACCTAGAGAAAAGATGGATAGGATTTTTCCTAGAACCAGAGATTAGAGAACTCTTTAGATCTCTAGCCATAATTACCCCTTTCCCTCATACCACTTTTACTATTCAATGAATTCGACGTGTGTAAGGACGATATAAGATATTTATGAGCAGAGTTTGCATCAATAGCAGCCATTTCTTCTTTTTTTTTTTCCTTCTTTTTAAGATTTCTAACTTAGAAGCATGTGAATTCGGAAATAATTTCATTGTATTTGTTAAGTTATGTCTCGAGTTTGAGCGTTTGCTAAATGCGACCTGCTTGAATAAGTTTTTTCATATTTGAACCGTTTGGATAAGTTTTTCATATTCAGTCGTGAAGATAGCTTTTCTGTCGGAGAAAATAGCACAAGAAAGGAAATCCGCTTTAGGTCCGTACAGTGGACGTCTTCTTCAAATCCTAATCCTGTGACTGGTCGGTCAACAAAGGAGTAATTCATGGAACTCCTTGTAGCTGCACAAAAGGAAATAAAATAAAAGAAAATCAAGGATTTTTCTTGAGTGAGAAATAGCCGCACGAGAAATAGCCGCCAGGGGGTTCTTTGTGGATGGCATAGACGCTGCCCAGAGAAGATTCAAGAAGCCGATCAGAGGACTTCTTGGACGCACGAAGGAGTTGTCTCTTGGCCGCACCAACATGAATACGCAGTGATTTCGTGCTCTGAGTTTTCGTCTAATTGAGTATTTATTGTAAATATTTTGGGTTTGAACTTAAATCTAGGTGTGAGAAATACTCGAACGTGTGAGCGATTATAAATCTGATTCTTCGATTATAATAGATTATTTGCTACCGGTTCTCTCTGTGTATATATGTATTGATACTCGGACCAAACCAAGTAAATCTCTGATGTTCTATTATTCATTGCTTATTTCTCTAATTTTTTCGCATTGACTTAATTTGTGAGATCCTATCATTTCCACGTTAATATCACAACAGTATTAGACATTTACGAGAAATGCATATATTATGACACAACCCCAATTACCCTCGTCGCTTAGATTGGTTTTAGCATTCAACAAAAGTACATAGAAAATAATGTATTCATGAAATTGTAGAAATTTATTCTAACCCAGATTGTGGGGTCCAATTTTGTGGTTCTGAACTCAGACTTGTGGAATAACTTTCTAATGATATGGTCAGTGATTCGAATGGAAAAGACACTCAACCACAGTTATTCTAAACTTGAATAAACACAACTGCTATTCTAAGAAAAGCACTTGAATAAGAAACAAGAGACAGGCTAACCTTTGATCAAGAAAAGCATGGAGTAAGCTCTTGCTTACCTCAGGAAGCTGACATAATGAAGCTTACATTGCAATGTACTCATGGAATCATTTCATGCAACTGATTATTAACCTTTTGGCCGAGGAGAAAAGGATTTGTCTTGGGATAATTCCTGATCAGAAACAAGGGACCATCATAGTTGTCAATTTGCTTTTGATAATCAGATAAAATAGGAACAAGATAATATCATAACAATAATATGCAGACCAGTCAATATTTTCTGGGAAAGGGTCAGAGGAACAAAGGAGAGATGTTTTTAAGGAAAATGGCCAAAGCTTCCCTCCCTCTCTCCGGAGTCCATGAAAACAAAGTTGAAACTCAAAATTTTTAAAAAAATTGGGTCGCAGAAGCTTTATGCTGTTTTAGCAAAAGAAGGGAGATAATTAAATTAAATTCAATCCTAAAGTTAATCATTTGTCGTATGGGTAATTTATTGGGTTTTGAGGGGTTCAACTTTTTATGGGAGGAGATATGCTTTCAAGGAAAATAAATAATTTGCTTTTCTAGTACATGCAATTAAGCGGAAGTAACTCTATGGAGAAATTTTTGGAAGGTTGATGTCCGTACTGAAAAATGATATATATGATCAATGAACTTTAATCTAATGTGTAATATGGTCTTTAGATTTTTTGTACATGTTCAATTAGTCCCTAAATTATATAAAAATATTCAACAGTGTCTCTAATCTTGAATTAATGAAGGATAACATTAAATATTTTCAAATAGCTCATGGACTATGTTGACCATTTACGAAAAGTCGAAGGACCGAATTAAACAAATTAAAAGTTTAGGAACCACATTGCGCATTGGATCAAAGTTCCGAGGTCATTTGTGTCATTATCTTTTTTCTTATCACTATAAATATTGACTTTTTACTTCACCTCCATTCAAAGCTCCTTCTCTTCATTGCTTTCTTTCTTTTTTTCTTTCAAGATTTGTATACCCTCTTCAGGTCAGCAAATTCTATTCGGATTCAAACGATGGTAGAAGTTACTCTCAAGGCCGAGATCACGTACCCGATCCCTAAGGCCAGGTTGGTCGAGGCTTTTCTCGAAGACATGGGCTTCTTCCCCTACTACTTGCCAGCCATCATGAATGCTGACATCCAGGAGACGATCTCTGTCGAAGGTACTTGGTCAATTGAAATGTTCCTTACCAATATCAATCGTATTGCATTACGGTTACAATTAGGTGTGACCCTAGGTGGCCCGATCAACAACACTAAGATCGGTGCTCATGATGTTGAAAAACAAAAAAAGAAGATATTGGAGATTGTGTAATGTTTTCTCTCAATCTCTTTGTTTGTACTCTTTTATTTTTGGATTCCTATCTAATGATCCAGGACGCAATCCTAGGCATGAAAAATAAAAAGGCCTTTCTTTTTACTTCTGTAATTTTTCAATGCTCTTACTTAGGATTGTATCTATTATACATCCTTATTTACTATATGAAAAAAAAAAGGAAAGGTTTTGAAAATAAATATAAATACTAAATAAAATAACAAGTCATTAACAGAAACGGAAAGAGAGGGATCCGAACCCTCAGTAGGAATAAACTCATACAACGGATTAGCGCGAATGTTACTTTGGTTACTTCTATAGGCAGGCAGCGCAGGACGGTGAGGTACACGGTTAAAGCACCGGACCAAGAGCCCTTCCTCTACAACCACTCGACCGTCGATCGTGATGAGCAGGGCAGAATCTCCAAGGAAACCAGCCATGAGGTGAAGATCGTTGCGTTGCCCCTGGAGGGTGGCTCGGTCTGTAAGTACGCGGGCAGGTGCTTCGCCGTTGGCCAAGGGGATATCACGGAGGAGGAGATGATCAGGCCCATGAGAGAGAAGGCGTCCGTGATGTTCAGGGCCATCCAGGCTCATGTGAGGCGGAGTCCGTGAGACTCAGTTCTCTTCCATCCTGTATGTGCCCCGCCTAGGGGATATCCCATGTGAGAGAGGACTGCTCGTGTCTTAGGCCAATATGATGTTGGTTCTGGGAAATGTCTCGTAAATTGGCTGTACTTCCTTCGTTCGCAAGCCCATATGAAGTGTTGTCCGAATAAACTTTGGTCCGATGTGGTCCTCAATTGAGTGATTATTGTAGCGTGCGGCCCCCCGTTTTCTTTCTTTTCTTTCGGTCTCAATAGTTGCGTGCGCCCCCCTTTGAGTTTCATGATACATATACAGCTTAATTTGGATCGGGACGTATTGAAACCCTGCAAAATCGAACGAATCATTTAAAACCAAATACAGTAACCATTTTCGCTTCTCCTTTCGAACTCGCTTTGCTTTTCGTTGTTTCTCTTATCCGAACGAACTTGGAATTCTTTGTGTCATATTCCATGTTTTCTGTGTGAAACTATCGTATCATTTTAATGTTGTCAGATGTCTCAATAGCGATCTCTTGGCTTTTAGCTGACTTCGCTTTACATAATAATTGAATTTAGAACCTTTGATAATTATATCCAGCATACAGCATATGATGTTAAAATGCCAGAACGGTTTTTAGGTTGCCGTGCGGTGCAATCCAAGTGAGGACATCTAAAGCATCCCAGGTCAGTGAGATGGTCATCTAAAGTTTCTGGGTCTCAGATTTTGGAATTATCTCTAAAGAATGCGACGTGTACTCTATCAACTCGTCGAAGGTCAAATGTCATGATCTACTCTTACGCCGCATTCGGTCGCTAAGAAATATAGTCGAAAGGGATACATTAAGATCGAACAAGAAGTCCTACGGATTTTTGGTATCAAATTCCTTGTATGCGAACACACCGGATACAAGGGCAGATACAGATAAACTGTCCTACAGAGTGTTTGATAAACAGGGGATATGATTGTATAATTGAATAAACAATTTTCAGGAAAAGTATACATAGAGATGCCATAATCCGCTGCAGCGCAACCACCACTACCACAACGGCTAGTCTATGGTGGTCTCTGTCGTCGGGGTGATTGCTTGAGATCAGCACACGCAATCGGGATCATAAAATTTGTGGAGGGCGCGAAATTGGCAGCATATGTATGAATTTCTCTGAGGGGATCATGTTTAACTGGTTCTTAATCGAAATATCAAAATAGTCTATCTACAAGAAGCTGTATGGAACTCACTTCTCGCAGTGGAATATAAGACTTTAACCTGAAAATGGAATAAGAGAAAATAGTCTTATAGCCTTCACCTATTCTTTGCCCACTAATTACCCCAACAATCCATAGTTTATGAAGATACAACACGACAAATCAAATTTAACACCAGCAAGGTTGACTAACTCTTAAAATTTAGAGCTTCTAGTCATCATCTGTATCATCGCTAGTTTGTCCAAATTCATCCTCATCCCTGTAAAAGACATGATCGATGTCTTCGTCCTCATCATCACTTTCATCAGCTTGACGCTCGTGAAGAGAATCTCTAGTTTGATCATGCGTGGCCTTGTCAATCTGTTGGAAGACAACATTTACCAAATTTAGAGACTGTCAAGCTCAAAAAATTATCTGAAGCAGAGATATAAAGGGCCTAAACCCAAGCAACAACAAGCTGCAGCCGACCAACTGACTGCAGTAATGGTTGGATGGCCGCCCCTATAGCTTTTGTAGTCTACAAGGGAAGCATAATTATATAAATCATACCATCAGGCAACCATAACCCAAGAATAGTAAAAAGCGTGAAGCTCTATGGAGAGTTTGAGAAGTAAAATATTTTAGAAGAAACAAAAAAGAAACCAATGCAATTCTTCCATTTCATTGTCGATGACACCCACACCTAGAGAAAAGATTTGACAGGAGTTTTTTTTAGAACCAGAGACTACATAACTCTAGCCATAGTTATTACCCCTTTCCCTCGTACCTCCTTTACAATTCATTGAAATCGACATATATAAAGGCAATTTAAGATATTTATAGACCGACTTTGCATCAGCAGCGGTCCTTTTTTTTTTAAAGATATCTAACTTAAAAGTGTGTGAATTCAGAAATGATTTCATCATATTAGACATCACAAACAATGTATGTAACGATCCAACCCCAATTACACTCATTGCTTATGTCAGTTTTAGCATTCAAGAGAAGTACATGGAAAACATTGTATACATGAAACCATAGAAATTTATCGTAACCCAGATTTTGGGGCCCAATTTTGTGGTTGACTTCACACTTGTAGAATAACTTTTTGATAAGATAGCCACCAATTCAAATGGAAAGGACACTCGATCAAACTGATTCTAAACATGAAGAAACAAAATATCACACCTCGAATTCTAGCAAAAAAGGGAACAGGATGGCTATCTTTCCACCTGAACGACGTAGCCTCTATCTACCCAAAAGTCAACTCCAAAAATCTCCCGAATAACACTCTCACTCTAATAGCCACTAATTGAGGACCTGAAAAGCACGAAAGATGAATGGAATGAGTAACCACAACCTAATGAGTAGTACTCATATCTTCTAAGTAGATCGAGTATCCACTATGTACTTTACAAAATAATATTAAAACTCATTTATCTCAATTCCATAACATAATACACATATAAGATAAAAATGAGTTCTATCGTTTTAACATAACAATATACATATAAAAAAATACTCCTTAAAATCAATATCATTATGACAAACATCAATGGTTAAGTCCATGTTTAAGTCCATTAATCAATCTCAAAAAAACCCATGTCAATGGTCCATTATATCAACTAATATCAAGTCACATGTCAATAGTCCATCCATTGGCCAAACCCCTACTTAAATATCTACCATGATCACGCATAATGCTCCATGACAAGGCAACCAAACTCACCTTTGGCAAGGTTTCCACTTATATTGCCGGTAGCTAGCTCACAAGAATATCCTAACTAGTATGCATACCTACAAGCCCTTTATTGGGCTCATAGCAATATTAAGTACCAACACAAATTCACAACAAAATCCTTCACAATTCACAAGCTAATTTGGAATCAATATCACAAAATAGTTTCACAAACCAAACATATAATCTTTCTCTCAACTCTATTCATCAAACATAATACATTTTACGAGGCATTTCTCAAACCATTTGGGAATCCATTTTATAAATCATAATACGTTTCACAAACCATTTCAAAATCCATTTCATAAACCATATTTACGAATCAACCCATACATATACATATAACCTTTCTCAACAACTTTCCAAAAACATTTGGCAAACCATTTACAAATATCAAATTGTAATAACTTATAATATATCAAATTTCTATAATTTTTAAGACATGAGTTTACTAATTCAAAGAAGAGATAGCACCACTCACATATGAATACCCAAATCAACCAACGTGTAGCTAAACGATTTGATGATTTCATAATTCTATCAATTAAACGAGAATCAACGTTAAAACTAAGTAAAACTCTACCTCAAATACAAAATGGCTAAACTACATCTAAAGACGAACAAAACAACTTCTACGCACTAATAAATCGCTCACCGAAGTGATTATTTAAGCTGTTCACAATGCGGAACGCGAATGTGAAATCCTAAGATTCTCACTCCAAATAAACTATTGCTCAAAAACATGTCACGCCCCGAACCTCGAGCACGTGCACAACCCTCTGTGGTCTATAAACTTGCGACGTCCCAGGGAGTGTCGCCGACCCATTCATTATTTTGCACATGCGGAAACGTAAAACAATCTCCATACAACATAACAGTGGGATAGAAACGTAGGATAATATTTTCACAAACCACACCTACAATACAGTAGTGCCTACATACAGACTAGTTTAACACCCCAAGGTCTAATACAAAAAGTGAAGCTATTCGGCTACCTACGCGCTAAGCTTCCATTTACAAGACCAGGGTTCGCTACTACACTATCATACTTCTTGACCTCTCTAGGGTGAATTGTCACCCATCATCCAACCTTGACGGCAGACCCGTCACTATTTGGCAGAAGCTACTAAGGCATCCGTACTCCACTGCCTGTAGACCTCTGTCTCTCGCCTGTCCACCCTCCAACTAGGGACCTGAAAATGTTAGCCCATTAAGGGGTGAGATCACATCTAAGCAAGTCAATCCCCTAAATCCAGATTAGGAGAAGGGTACACTCAACATGCAATCTAATCACCTTTCTCACACTTCCTTAATACCAGTACTTTTCTGCATATTAGTGTCAATCAAATCATACATAAGATATCGAGACTATATATCATCAGAATACTTTAACACGTACATATGTAAGGACATAAATGTCGACATAATTACACGGGCCCCCAATTACCATACTAAACTATTATGGCATGTCCCATACCGCACTACATAGTTCCGTCTCCTAATTAGGTCCCTCGCTTTCACCCATTCATGTGTCACAAATGATTTCAATGCACAGATAACAGTCTTCCGACATGACCGGGCATCGTCTCGCTCGATCAATCACATTATCACATACGAATCGCGTTACAAGCAATCTCACCTGGCCATTGCCACACGAACACATTGTCTGGGGTAGAGGCGCGGACACACCGCCATCCCTCATCCCAACCTAGTATTGTCCTTTTTGGGCCCCGCACTGGCGCGGACGAACCGCCATCCCAGTCGGGTCACCCCTCAAGGCTTTGTTCTCAGCACAATAGAAGCATGTGTGAAATGCGTTATCGATTCATGCGTGCATGCCATAAACAGTGTGCTCAACTCATGCATGACCAGAACCAAAGATGTCATGATTCTCACAAATGAATGCTCAGGAATGTACATATTAATACAATCATACGGGCCCCCAATTAGTAGACTAAACTGTGATGGTACGTCCCATACCGCACCATACAGTTCCGTTTCTTAATTAGGTCCCTTAATCTTCAATCATTCATGTGTTTCACAATTTTCATTTGTTGGTTACAACCAACTCCACAGCTAACAGTCATCCGGCATAACCGGGCATCGCCTCGCACCGTCGAGCGCGGCAACGTCTACATCTAGACGGCATTCCATATAGGAGCATCGGTCCAGCCTCCATTGCGACTGGCATCCGTTGACGTGGGGCATTCCCGAAGGAGCATCGTCTAGCCCCAAAGGCTTACGACGGCATCTTATATCATTCATGCATTCATTCAATTTCGGTCCAGGACACCGTGCATTGCACTCAAATACCTCAATTAAAATGGTGATCCCGGCCTATTTTCTTCATATTAGAAATGCATGATAAAATAATCGTGTGTGGGAACACGGTCAGATCGAACCAGAAAATTTGTGTCGTCTCTTTTAAAATCCCACAGTTTGATATAGTATTTAAAAACACTTTCGGCGTCCAAAACCTGACACCCGGTATTTTCTAATTAAATACCAACAATTTCAAATCACCATACTATTGCACAAAACATCACCCAATTCATGCGGATGCCCATGCATTTACACATCCATTCACTTCAAAAAATCAATACACATGAAATTAGACCACTTTTCATTCTCGGGTGAACAGTGTACGTGAACAGTAACTCGTGAACAGGGCGTCATGAACAGTGAAATTCCAGAATTAATTAACTAATAAATTAAGTTCACAAGTTATTACAAAACACTAATTAAAGCAAGCAAAACATCAAGAATCATCACCAAACTAATATAGATCCTAATTATCAGAAACTGCCCAATTGCGCACTTTCGGGTTCAAGACCAGAAATCAATTCATATGAGTTCGAAAATTTCTCAAACTTGAACACGTGCTAAAGGACATGTAAAAAAACATTTTTCATGAAGACACCGAAGTCCAGATCCTTCTGGATTCGGCCCAGTAATTCACTCAATCCAGCACTAAAATCGGGTCCAGTTCCAGAGAGCCTAACTCATCAAAATCAGTTCTGTTTTGGGTCGAAATATGGTCCGTTTGATTTGAAATTTGAGTATGTTAAACTAGAAGATGTAACAAACAACTTTTGTGAAGAAACAATTTGGAAATTCGACCTCTAAAGGTCAGTAACAGCCCTCGGAATCATAACAGGTCACGGTTTACAGAACTGTCCGAGTTACTGTTTCAAGGATGACGTCATGAAAATTGTCATCTTTTTAAATTCTAAAAATTCTGAGAAAAATAAATTTTATTATTTAGGATGTGTAAAACATTTCTTCAGAAGGAAATTTTTCAAAATCGCAACACATATCAGTCTACAAAAATAGCAAATCGCGCACGTCCAGAAAACTGTTTCAGAAATCAGCTTCTGTTCTTGTCCGAAACTTCACCCACGGTGGTTGTCTTGCTCTCTAAACCTTATCTAAGCTTTTCTATGTCTATCCTAACATCCTTAACCAACATCCATCCATATATAACGTCATCTACATCTTTCATCTACATAAAAATCCCTAATTCATGTACTCAGCCCCTAATCCAGAGTTAGGAGACAACTTACTCAATTTGTGTATTGAAGAACTCCCGGCGACGGCGACTAGGTCACAACTCCAGGAGATGCCAGGACACCTCAGTATGGCCCTACACAGGCCGGCGAGGCTCTCGGCCTACTGCTGAGAAGTCGGTTCCTCAGCCAAGTCGGACTGGTTGCTGCACCAGATTTGGCAGAACCGAAACAGAGGACTGCTCTGTTTTCTTGGCTGCTGTTTTGGAGCAAAGCAGAAAAGAGACTAAAGAGAAAAAGAGAAGAAGAAGAGGCACGTGAGAGTGGGGGTTGTCGAGAGGAGGAAGGGGAAAGAGAAGGGAGAAACAATAAAGAAAAAGGGGGAAAGTTGCAGGGAAATTGCAGCAGAAGGGTTGGCATAGGTGAGGGGGTGGAAAAGTGGGAGAGAGAGGGAGAAAAAGAAGAAAGAGAGAAGAAGAAGTTACCGTAAGTGAGGGGGTGGAAATTGCGTAGGAAGGAGGGGGAAACGTGAAGGAGGGGAGGAAGAGGAGAGAGAGAGAAGAAAAAGAATAATATTAATATCGTTATCACTTTTTTTTTCTTTTTCTTCCAATCTCCGATTTTTCATCCGATAATTTCTTTTTCCGAAATTTCGGGATGTCACAAAACAACTCTTGACAAACCCTATGGCTTCATGAAACCATAACCCACCATTTTCATGAAATCTCATAACTTAACAACTCAGTAATCGGATTTCACAACTTGATTTTCACAAAACTTTGAATATACGACATAATTCCCAAAACTATACGACATAAATCCAAAAACTACTCCAATTAGAAGAATAAGAGGCACAAGCACTTACCAAACATTGCAAATCAAAGTAACTCCAGCCTAGTGAGGCTCCCATGGCATGTACGCACAAAGCTCTTTCTCTTTTCCCCCTTCTTTCTTTTTCTTTCTTTTCTTTTCCTCTCTGCTCTTCTTTATAAGCTAAAGCATCCACTTAATCTTTTTCTTTTCACTTGTCAACCCCTTTTTTCCTTTTTTTTTTGGTCCCACTAAAGGCCAATATTACACAAAAGGCCTATTCTAAAAAAAGCATTTGAAAAAGAAACTAGAGATAGGCTAGCTTTGATCAAGAAAAACATGTATTAAGCTCTTGCTTACAATGGGGAAAAGGTAACAAATATATGCTTATATTGCAATATCCTTCTGGAATCATTTCATGCAAACGATTAATTAACCTTTTGGCCGAGGAAAAATGGATTTGTCTGGGGATAATTCCCAATCAGAAACAAGAGACCCATCATAGTTGTCAATTTTCTTTTCATAACCAGACAAAACTAGGAACAAGATAATATCACAACAATAACATGAAAGAGCAGTCAATGCATGGAGAGGGTCGCAAAAGGTTGGAGGCTGAACAAGGGAGAGATGCATCTAAGGAAAATGGCCAAAGCTTCCCTCCCTCTCTGTAGTCCATGAAGACAAAGTTAAAACTAAAATAAAAAATAAAAAATAAAAATAAAAATAACAAAATAAAAAGGGTTGCGGAAGCTTTATGTTGCTTTAGCAAAAGAAGAGGGTGATTGAAATAAAAGTTAATCCTAAAGTGAATCATTTGTTGTACGGGCAATTTATTGGGTTTTGAGGGGTTTAGCTCTCCATGGGAGGAGAGATGCTCCTAAGGTAAATGTAATAATTTGCTTTTCTATCACATGCAATTAAGCGGGAGTTACTTTATGGCGAAATTTATGGAGGTGATGTCCGTGTGTTGGCACTTTTCGTGTAAGCTTTTTCATATGGAAAAATGATACAAATAATCCCTGAATTTTAACTTAATGTATAATGTGATCTCTAAATTTTTAATTTGTTTAATATGATCCATCAATTTTAACTCAATGTGCAATGCTGTGACATCCTGAAATTCGAGCCCTCTGAGGGACGAGTGAAAGTGAATTTTGTCAATGCATTGTTGGTTGATCTCACTCGGAATTGATCACTCCTGAGATACTGACCTTGAGGGGAAAGGCTAATGAGGACAGAACTCATACGACTAAAGAACTCGACCTAGGAAAACGACTTGACCGTGAGACTTGCGTGAGGATGATCCTGTAGATAGGCAGGCCGATTCTAAGGACGACTAGAAGTCGATTCGCGGGCAAAACATAATGGAACGACGGGTGATTCCGTTTACCATTATTGAACCCGCGAACGACCCTATGTCGATCCTTAGTGATCGTGTACTTTGAAATAAGAATCTATCCTCCGTAATTTCATGCAGTCAAGGATGTCCATGCGTCGAGATGTCTTGAACGTGGTTTGGCACGAGTCGGTTACGAGTGAATCCTCGGAGCCGCCTGTCAGTCTGAGTTGTAACCAAAATGGCATTAGGGCAAAATTGACACGGCAAGAGAACTTAGGATTGGACTTCGAATTATCAGGAATGTCCGGGACGGACTTTGGATGAAGCTACATCAAACAATCGACGAACCGGTTAAGCGAGCAATTGAAAAAGGGATTTTCGGACCGAGGAAGCAAGCCCGTTAGGACGTGGGCCGGGCCAGCCAGTGTGGGCCTTAGGCCCAAGTTAGGACAGCCACCAAATGGGCCTAAGTCAAGCAAATGAGCCCATTGGGCCAAACCAACTATTCATCTTCTAAGCCCATGGGCCAATTCTTAGCATTTTCAAGCCCAACCAATTTCCAAGCCCACTCCTATTCATGGCCAAGCCCATTTACTAGGCCCATCCACCAATTTCAGCCCAAGGACAGAATGGTAATTGTGGAAGGTGAAATGACCAAAATACCCCTAGTTGTAGGGAGAAAAAGGCTAGAGAAGAGAGAGAATGTGATGTCATCTTGCATGGAGAATTGAAGTGGCCATTTAATGGCTTTAATGAGGAGTGCAACAGCTCTCCCATCACCCTCTCTCTCCCTCATTCGGTCCCCATCTCGAACGGAGCTTCTCTCTCCTCCATTTTCTTCTTCCTCCAGTTTTTGTTCCAGCTGACCCTTCGGTGAAGATTGAGGTCAAAAGTGAACTTTACGGTCGAATCAGCTCGCGAGACCCCCACCATTCTCTCGGGACGTCCAAACCGTACGGACGGTTCTGTTCTCATGCCGAAAGGATCCGCCGGACGGCCTGGGTGCCGCCGTGAAGGAACCGGTCGCCGGTCCGTCGGTCCGCCTGCAGCCTGCACTGTTTCGCGTTTCGGCCATTTTTCTCCCATTCCAGCCCTTCCTTTGCCCATCCCAACCACCCACAAGATTCCCAAGACCACCGGGAGCCTCCGGTTGTTGACCAACCCCCTCGCCGGAGCTCCGGCCAAGCCGTTCAACTCAGTTTCTCCTCCGGCAGGGCTGTTTTTCAGTGTTTCCAGTGGAAGTCCGAGCTGTGGTTGCTTTGTTGAACTTGGGACCGCCTTGGATCGTCGTGGTAGAGGTCCCGGAGCGTCGCCTCCGTCGTCGCCGCCGCGTAGGTGTTTTCGGCCCGCTTAACGGGTGAGTTTAGCTCCTAATCCTTCGTTTAGTGCCTAAACTTGCTTAGGGTTGGTTTAGTTAGATTTAATTCTAGTTTAGGTGATTTAATTAAGTTGTATTAGCCCTAAGATAGGTGGTTAGATGGATGGATTAGATTATTTTAGCTTAATCTTGCTTTATTTGCTTAATTGTGCTTACGTGTTTAATTAAGCTTGTTTTGCTTAATTAATTATTTGATTGTTTTAATTAATGATTTTAATGATTTCTGAGTTTAATTTATCATTTATTAAATTCTGGAAATTTACTGTTCACTCGACACTATTAACGATTTACTGTTCACGAGGCACTGTTCATGAATACTGTTCACGAGTTACTGTTCACAAAACACTGTTCACCCGAGAACGAAAAGTGTCTAATTTCATGTGGGTTTAATCTTATGAAGTGATTGGATGTGTTATTGCATAAACATATGCATGAATTGAATGATGATTTGTGCAATTGTGTGGTGATTGGAAAATTGGATTTTATTCAGAAAATCCTGGGTGTCGGATTTGCACACCGAAAATGGATTTTAAGTATTATATCAAACAGTGGGGTTTGAAAAAGGAAAGTATCAGTTTTCTGGTTCGAATTGACGTGTACCCACGCACGACTACTTTCGGGGATTTTTTAATACGAAGAAAAGAGGCCGGGATTACTATTTTAATCAAGGCATTTGAGTGAAATGCAAAGTATCCTGGGCCGATAATGAATTGTCGTGTGTTGGCTAATGAGGAACCATCCTGAGCTGTTGAGCTAGACATGCCCCTATACGGGATGCCCACGCAATGGATGCCGGTCGCAGTAGAGGTTGGGCCGACTGGACCGATGCTCCTTCGGGAATGCCGTCGACGTAATGACGAAGCCGTGCTCCAAGGGGGGAGATGATGCTCCTTCGGGAATGCTGTCGACATAGTGACGAAGCCGTGCTCCACGGGGGGAGACGATGCCTGGCTAAACGCCAATAGATAGCCGAACTGCGAGTAGGCTATGCCCATGTGTGGCAGTGATTAACAATTGGAACGCATGCTGAGTTTTATTGATGCGCCGGATTATGGGACGAAATTGTGTGGCACGGAATGGGACGTGTCATAACGATTTGGTCTTATAATCATGACTCCTGTGATTGACTGAGATGAGTAAGGCGTTTCAATTGTTGTATGCATTGAGTATATGCATTGTGTTTATGAACTGTGATAATGTGCAAGAACGCATGAGAATCATGGCATCTGTGATTTCAATCATACAGGAGTTAAGCACATTGTTTATGGCACGCACGCATGAATTGATAATGTGCAGGGTGTGGCAATGGCCAGGTGAGATCGCTTGCGATGCGACTCGTATGTGATTGATGAAATGTATCATCTAATGGCCATGTGCATTGCGTGTATTGTGCTAAGTTATAACATGCAAGGTATGGCATACCGGGTAAGGTTGTATGCGAATCGATTATTGGTTGTTGCTTGTGGTGGGGTAGTTCTAGATAGATACCCTGGGTTGAGTTGGTGTACTAACCGGGGCTTAGGGGTGGAACTTGCTGAGATTTATATCTCACTGGTTATTGAATAACCATTTTCAGGTCCCTAGTGTGAAGAGCCAAGAGCTTGAAGCGGAAGGGTCAGGAGCATAGGTGGCTCAGTAGTTCTTTATGACATAGACCTTCTGTATAAGCTTGAAGTGTTTATAAAAGTGTACTTGATTTGAAATTGGTTGTCCTGCGTTTCTATCCCATGTTTGTTGTTGTCAGGAGATTAGTGAATTCGCTTCCGCATGTGCAATAAAATGAAAAGGGTCGGCGACGAGTCCTAGGAACGTCGCAAAATTCTATCGACCACCGAGGGATGTGCGCGTGCCGAGGTTCGGGCGTGACAAATGCGGTTCTTGAACTTTTAATTTGTTTAATGTAATATTTGAATTTTTGTATATATTCAATTTAGTCACTAGATTATATGAAAATGTCCACCCTGATTTTGAATTAATAAAAGACTATATTGAACATTTACATACCATTTAGAGACAACATTAAACATGTATAAAAAATATATGGATCACGTTGAACAAATTAAAAGTTCATGGACTACATTGCACATTGAACCGAAGGACAAAGTTTTTAAATTAACAAAATTAAAATTATATCTCAATATAAATAATATTTGAATTCTAATATAAGAAATTCAAAATAACAAAAAAATAATGAATTAATTATTTTAATTTAATCTTATTTTTATTTTCATATATTCGGATTTAATTATTTTTTATAAAATAATTTCAATATATTAGTATTTTGATTATATTAGTACAATCTACTATTTAATAAAATTTTATGAGAGAATGATGGGAGGGGAAACATAAAAAAAAAGAAATTAATTAATAAAAGAGGGGAAAATAAAATAAAAAATCAAATAAAATAAAGTAAGCAAGAGTATCGCGAGAGATTTTTACCATCTTCGTTTATAAAATTTTTGGTTCATTTTTACTAATGTGTCGTTTATACCAAATAATGTATATAATATGATGTGAATATATCCGACTATATTACTGTAATCACCAAACAATATCAAAATTTCTTGGATTTTATATCCAATCATATCTAGTCCTATTTCGATTAAAAATCTGGACGACCAAATGTAGCCAAAAGGGCTTGAGATTTTCCACTATGATAAGACTGTAAGAAATCAGAGAAGCTGAACCAAGAATTCTAGCCAAAAAAAGATCCAAGAATTGGCCGAGCAATTGCCCCTGGATAGAAAGTTAATACATGAAAAGGAAATGGAATCATGGTTGGTATTTTTCTAGGAAGATGCCTTCTTTGACTAATATTCTGTTATCATATGGACATTTTTTATTTTATAAACAAAGTCCATAACATGATTGAACAGCCCACAGACCAATTAAAGTTTTTCTTTTGAACTTGATTTGTTCCAGAGAAATCGGATAATTTGAAAAATGTTTCCTCAAATTGACTGCTTGTATAGTTTAAAAAAAGAATGAAGAAAAAGTGAAAATATTTTCCATTAACTAATTATTTTAAATGATATAAATCATTTACTTTCCGTGAAATAATCGCATAGTTAAGTAAGAAGAAAATATCTAGTTAAGAAAACCTTTTCACACTTAGGTCCGTTCGTTTCGCGGAAAATGGGCCATTTTCGGAAAATATTTTCCCATAAGTCATTTTCTAGGAAATTGACAATATTTTCTGGTGTTCGGACTGAAAATGTTTCGGAAAATATTTTCCGGTGTTCAGTAAGAAAATATTTTTAAGACTTCACCATTTAGGCATGCATCACTTATCGACCTATAAATTCATCAAATATGAACTTGCCTTTAAATCTAGGCAAACTTACTTCATATCTTTGTTCCCTCATTGTCGCCAAACGCTCATTTACTCTAAAAAATGTTCGTATGGATTTTACAAAGAAGTAAAAGAGAAAAGAAGCAAAGCATGTACAATCCTCATGAGAATCTTTCAATTGAGTGGCATGTTCTCCCCCCGCGTCTTTTGTGTTCTAATAAACAAAAGAAAAAAGAAGCAAAAAGCATGTATAGCACTTTACTTGAGTAATGTACAACTACAGGATAGAATAAATAAAGAAAAGGATAAGCAAGAGTGCAGAGAGCGAGCTTGAGATCGACAAGCTCGAGGTTCGCCTGGCAACGGCTAACGACTAACCAAGAAAGAAGAAGATGGGAAACAAAGAAAAGAAAAAGAAAAGAAAAGAAAAGAAAAGAAATAGAAAAGAAAAAGGAAATTAAAATAATTCGAATTAAAAAAGAAAAAGAAAATTAAAAAATAATTCGAACAAAAAAAGATAAGAAGAAAAAGAAAGGGGAGAAGGAAGTGAGGATTTGTAGAGGTGTGAGATAAGAGAGATCAAGTGAGGAAAATGTTTTCCACTTTTCAAAAGTAGAAAACATTTTCCCTTAATTTAGAAGACCTTTTTTCATTTCATGGAAAACATTTTCCCTAAGGAATTCATTTTTCGTGAAACGAACGCCGGAAAATCCGGAAAATATTTTCCTGAAAATTATTTTCCGCAAAATGAATGGAGCCTTAGTCTCTCTATATATGTGAGCTTTGGTTCAGCCTCTTCTCTTCACTCCCAAGTCCCAACTCCTTGAGACTAACTTCATCACTGCTGCTCAGCCTTTCCCGATCACCCCCTTCTCAGTTTCAGCAACTCAATTCGGATCCAATCATGGGTGTCGTCAGTTACGACTCTGAGATCACGACCCCGGTCCCTCCGGCCAAGATGTTCAAGGCCGCTGTCCTCAACAGTGATAACCTCATTCCCAAGGTGCTCCCGCAAGCCATCAAGAGCGTCGAAGTCCTCGAGGGAGATCGAGGTCCCGGGACCATCAAGTTGATCACTTTCAGCGAAGGTTAGGCTGTCTGTGTTAGGATCGCCCAGGATCAAGGCGGTTCCAACCATATGGAACATCATGATGAACGTTTAAAAAGATAGATATGTAACTTGGTTAATTAAGATGTTTCTAATAATTGATTTTACACAAGTGATCATGTGCTTGATTCCGATCGAGCGAAATCAGGCCATGTCTAAGTCAATCGTATTGGATTGCGGTCGGAACAACCTAAATGGCCCAATTGATGCCATCAAGATCGTTGCTTGCGATGTTGAAACTGGTGAGTTCTAAACGTGAATATTACTTTTTTCTTACTTTGATAGGCAGTCAGTACAAGACAATGAAGCACAAGGTCGAGGCCCTGGACAAGGAGAACTTCACCTACAGCTACTCGATCATCGAGGGCGACGTGCTGGGCACCACCTTCGAGAAGATCAGCTACGAGGCGAAGATCACCGCGTGCCCGAGGGAGGCTCGGTGTGCAAGAACACGAGCAAGTACTTCACCATTGGTGAGGTGGACATCACCGAGGAGAAGATCAAGGCCGGGAAAGAGAAGGCGTCCGCGATGTTCAAGGCCATCGAGGCTTATCTCTTGGCAAACCCTGATGCCTATTGAGTAGATCCCATCGCTATCTTGACTGTTCATCGTACTGTGTTAAATATGTCTGGTTGTGCTAAATTCAAAAGGAGAGAAGATGAGTTTTGAGTCGCTTTATGCTTGGAGTTAAGCATGTTGGGCCGGTGAGTGCTGTTTGTTCTTGTCTTCGCTCAGAATAAGAGAATGAAAGGTGTGGCAGGAATCTAGTGCAGTGGTTTTGTGGAAGTTTGTAAATTGTGCTACATATGTAGTGTATCAAGTTGAAAAAAATTTGAATAAACTTGATATTTTGTTGGTATCATGAGATTCTCTAATTTTCAGCAAATTTCATACAAGAAGAGAATTCATGAGTAACAAATGAATAAATCCGAACTTCGGCTTGATATCTCGAATTTGGATTAATATTTAAAACTATCGATGTGGTAGAATCTTTCAGAAATCGTTATGCATATGATCATTAACGAAAAGTACATTCTTATTATATGTCAAGAAAGCTACCGACAAAATAAAGTTAATGTTTTTAGGGTTTGGACTACGCTCGGGCTATTTGAAATTCTATTTAGCTAATCCTATCTTATCTCTTGATGGGGATATTGGATTAGAGACAAATGCTTCAACACTAATAATGATAAAAAAGAAAAAGAGAAGCAAAATATAACGGAAAAGCAGCAGCCTCCACTTCCCCCAAACATAGACGATGAGCTAATCTTGGGACACCCCGACTGCCGACCCAATTTTGACCGAGTCAAACTGTCGGTGCTAGTGAAGTTTGAATCAACCTTAAGTTATGAAAATGATTTCAAAAGGCCTTACTTCATACATTTGAATCAGATCTACCGTGACATTAGGGCATTATGAACGAAGAAATATATTATATGATGTTTATATCGCCCGGGAAGCTAACATGATATCGCCAACTAATTAAGCATTTTCGTTTGCTACATATTAAATGGGACAAAATTCGATTAATATGATTTTCTCCGAATAAGGACCTTTCGTTATAATATCTTATCGGCACATCATCGTCACGTAGTCCTACCAAATCTTTGTTAGATCGAACTCCACAACAATCATTTCAAAGTGATGGCCACCCATGTGAGCTTGAGAATATTCATCTTTTGGAACATAAACTTTGACATTTCAACATGAATCTGAAAGGAACCGTGTGATCAAAACATTGACTCATTCTTCTTTCATGAAACAGAGTCAGCAGTAAAAGTAATGAAGCTAGATTATGACGGGGAAGCATCCAGAAAATCTTCCCTCTTCCCTACGAATGACACAAACGTCGACATTATTGGAAGACTCAAATGTGTTAATGAAGGATGTGCTCGACCCATGTCTTCCTTTTTCGACCGTCCAACTGGTCAAGGAAGTGGTATTCAAGGTGATGGTGGCACCAGTGTGCACGCGGATGAGTCTCAATTCACGACCCACCATGCGTTTATCGTGCAAGAATTATCTACATGCACTCAAGCTTGATTGTCTAAGCCGCTGGGCTCTGTTAGAATATTTAAATAATAAGTTAATGACTTCCCACCCTCAAGGGTATCTGCATTCAAAGATCTCTTGCATGCTAATAAGTATAATTTCAGCTTGAGATCCATGCCTTTTGTCCTCTTTCTTTATTATATGATTTAGACCATTGTGATGTTGACCTAGATTACTAAGCGAGGCAATTAAGAATCATTTAGAGGGCATTTTAACATAATCTCACACATCTCTTGCCGAGGGACTTGGAACTGTTAGGCGAAGATGCATTCAATTCCACCTGCAAGAATGTTCAAGGCCTTTGTTCTCGATGACAATCTCATCCCCAAGCTCCTTCCGCAAGCCATTGAGGATTTTGTCACCCTTGAAGGTGATGGCGGTCCCAGCACCATCACGTTGTTTTCAGCAAAGGCGAGTGCTTGCGCTGTCTTCTAATTTCACGCATTTTGATCGCATCGCATTAACATGTGATGTCAAGAAGATGTTTGCCGACATTCTTTGATAAGGCTAACGTGGGAGCCGACTGCGGTTTTTTGTGTCTCGCAGCTAGACAGTTCAACTCGGTGAAGCACCAGTAGACAAGCTGGACAAGGAAAGCTCACGCACGCATATGCCATCGTTGAGGGCGATGCGCTAGAGAAGATCTCGAATGAGATCAAGGCCGAAGCCGGGCCAGACAGGGAGGGTGCATGGGCAAGAGCACGAGCAAGTACTTCGCCATGGACGGGAAGAGAATAAGGCCAGCAAAGAGAAGGCCATGGGAATGTTGAAAATATTGAAGTCCATCTCTTGCAAAAACCCTGATGCTTACAATTGAGTTGTTGTTGCACGTTGGCTCGATCTATCTCCCACCATGGTTTACGTCTTCATTCTCGTGTCTCTTTCAAGAAAAATAACAATCCAGACTGAACCGTAACTATGTTTTGAAGCGGTAGATATGCTGCATGCTGTCATCAAAGACGCTTGTCAAACATCTTGTAAAGATCTCTGCATTCTTTTACAGAGTTGAAATGTGGCATCCGGGTTTTCGTCAGATCTAGAATAAGTAACGGCTTGTTACAAATCGACGGAAGCACCGTCGAACTGCGTCGTTGGTACCACTTTCGGTCACCTTTTATCACATTCATTGTCGGACCCCGACGTCACGTGACGCGATGATCCTAGGATATACCTTTATAGTCGCGCCTTGGTCGCGTCAAGACAATTTGATCATCACCTGACCAATTGTTTCGTCAAAAATTTCTTTTACATAATGCCACGGTTGAGACCCCGCTTCATCACCACACTCGCCGTAACGAAACGTCACGTTTCGTCACATTCTCGCGATAGCGTTTCACCTAGAAATCTTTTCACGTAATGCTACTTGAGAGGCCAACTTCTTCCGTTTTTATACCCTCTAAGGCGAACTTTTCGTGTACTCGGGGGATGCCGATCTTCGAAACTTGCAGCCACGTAGCCCATGCATTTCCATGCAACAAGAGAGGACTTTGGACCATCAAACCTTCGGTCACGTTCCATTCCATTAGCCAGCCCATAAAGAAAAGGCCATTGACCCCGAAATTTCTATGCACGTTTTCTTCCTTTCTTTGGTTAACAAGTGCAGAAGTCAGCCATGCAATTACATGAAAGTCATGCAACAATTGAAGCGATTTTCCATAACCATGCCATGCAGTCGTAAAAGACTTGGACCACTGAAGAGCAGCCCATTTTCTCTGCCCCAATCTGCCAGCCCATAGGAACGTGGATATAAGGACTTAACCGCATTTCTTCCCTCTTCGCTGGTCAACAAATTTGGAGATGTTGACCATGCGGCCACGTCCTTGCATGAGAGAGCAAGGTGGCGTGTGTACTGCATGGAAATTGGCTTCTCTTCAGCTGGACAGCGACGCCGGGGAGGTCGACCAAATGAAGGCCACGTCTTGCATGGGAACGCAAAGTGGCGGGCGTCCGAGAGGGAGCCTGGCTGATGGACACGCATGGTACACCTGCCCTTCGTTGCCAGAGCCACCGAGTCAGCCCCTTTATTGCTCTTAAAGTCAACAAAAAAATAAAAAAAAATAAATAACCCACGAAGACTTCTTCTCCTTTTTCTCTCTCGGCGCTCTTTTCTCTCTCGGTGTCTACGTTTCCCCTTGTTCCAGCAACATTTGCAGCAGAATATTCCAGAGAAACCGTGAGAGAGAGAACGAGTGGACGAGCGCGCGAGAGAGATTCGCGAGAGAGTGAGCAGAGAGGGGAAGGAAGGGACTGCTTCCCCTCTGTCCATGCTCGTGCGCCACAGCCGTCGACACCGCTCGTGTTCACCGTTGCCGAGTCGTGTCCGTGACCCGAGCTTCTGTTTTACTTGCCGGCGGCGCTTAGGACTTGAGGCAAGTAGAAGTTCTTCAATCTATGTTTTGCTTGCTGTTTTTATCTAGTGAAGAGTGGATAGATGTGAGGAAATGTGAGATTTGGAGCTGCATATTGTTTGTGATGAATGAGATGAAGCTGGCCGAGGTATTGGGGCAAGAATAGAGCAAGTTTTTGGTGGTGATGGTTTTATTAATTATTGTGATAGGCCTAAGTTGGCCCATCCGCCCATGTTGGGCCTAAAAGCCTGGCCCACAAGATTAGGGCCCATGGATGGAGGGATACGTTGAAGAGTTGTAACTTTTGGGGGACGTCTTTTGTCGAAGGGACACGTCCTTTGGAGAGGACGTATTTAAGGGGAAAAGAGAGAGAGGAACACACCTTTTGGATTTACGTACGTTCCTCCTCCCTCTCTCCTCCAAAAGAAGAACAATAACGAAAGAGACGAAACTCTCTTCCCTTCAAGGCGAATTGACGTCATCGGATCGAACGGGATTAGTTTTTCTTCCTCATATCAGCGTCGGTGTTTAATCTGTGGCTAACAAGGTACGTTCGATTCTGTGATGTGCCTTAGGATTGGTGATACATGTGATTTTCCGGGGCTTGTCTTCCGCACTTGTTTTAGGGGTTCGATTTAGTGTCGAATCCGGTTTTTGGGAATCCAATATTCCCGACATTGGTATCAGAGCCATTGTTCATGTTTCCCGATCCTTTTTCATGTTTTCCCGACCCCTTTCATGTTTATGAATGATTTTTGATTGAATCTTCGTGAAAAATCGGCCGACACCGATCGGGGGAGGAAAAAATCCCGACACCTGAGCACTGTTCATCCTTTTTTTCGATTTTCTGTAAGTCGAAATCAGTTTCTGATAGCGTAGGCTCGAAGGTCTCGTCAAGACGAGCAAGACGAGTGGCGGATCGCCGCCATAGGCCGCCGGACGCCGAACGAACCGTTGCACGCGCCAATTCGAAGACGCAGGCGCGTGCGTCGCACGCGCGTGTGGGGCCGACGCGCACACGTGCGGCGCACGCATCTGGCCCAGGGCCGCCGCCGGCGCGCGTGCGCGCGCACGCGCCAACCGACGTCATCGTGACGTCGGCTACGGCGCATGTCGCACGTGCTGGGTCGGTCGGTCCGACCCGGCCCGACCCAGCGACCCGACCCCGGTTGACCTCGACGGCTGACCGTTGACCGTTGACTTTGACCGTTGACTTTAAAAAAAAAAAAAAGGGAAGGAAAAAGAATGTGTTTCTTTTTCAATTATGTCTGTGTGGATTATATGTAATCCCTTTTTTTGTTCTGCATTTGTTGCAGGAACAATGCCTCCCCTTAGGTTGCGCACACCTATTCGCGCAATTACCGACGAACAAAAGGAAAGGCTTTCAAGGTTGATAGCCGATTGAATAATTATCGATGGGAGAGCGGGGACATAATAGATCATGTTCTTGAAGTCAACGGGAAAATTCAAAAGGTCATATGGAATGGTCGTCCCATGCCACGATCGAGATGGTGCGATTTTTCATGAATACTCTTCCACCGGAATGGCAAGGAGTGTTGAATCGCATATGGGATGTCAACAAAGCCGCTTCATATAGGAGTATTGTGATGGCTTTTATAGATGATTATTACCTGATTGTTACAAAAGAAAAGATCATGAAATTGAACAAAAAATGAGCTTTTCAGGTTCATATATTGACTTGGGTTTAGATATTTCAAGCTGTCTTTCTTTTAGTATACTTTATGGATACCTTATGTAAACGTTTTACTACCTAGTTGTTGTTGATGTAGCAACTGATATATAAGTTGTATTATGTGAAAGCATTATTATTCTATTGGATGTAAAATATTATTTGCTTTCTGTTATTGTTGACTGCTGTGGGTAGTTCATAGAAGTTTTTTTGTAGCTTCATAGAATTTATTTTGCATGGACAATTATATTAATGATAGTTTTAAGTTAGGATTTTTTGGAGGATGATTGGAAACGTAGTGACCTTTTGATTTTGAAACCTTACTTGAAATTGTTCATTAATATGATGGGTTTGTGCAAAATGGATGCATAAATGATAGGCATTAATTATTCGTGCATATATGTCTGAGTGTTCAGATCAATGGCTTCAGCCACAAAGAGCATAGTTGCCGAGCTGAACAAAGGTGAAAAACTCAATGGCGATAACTATGAAATCGGCACATGAAAATCAATATGTCTTTGGAAGAGCAAGAGGCACTAGAAGCTCTTAACCTAACCATGGAAGAGCCTGAAGATGGAAACACTGCACAACACAAGAGAGATAAGGATGCATTTGCTGCATGGAAAAGGAAAAACTCTCTTGCTCGCATTACATTTGACTCTTACAAGAAGCCTCATGGTCAGACCATGAAGCAACACTTGAGAAAGATGTCAAACATGATAAATGAGCTGAAGGATGCTGGCCATGTCCTGACTGATGAGCAGCAAGTGCAAGCAGTGATCCGTTCCTTGCCTCAAAGTTGGGAGCATATGAAGGTGCACCTGACCCACAATGAGAATATCAAAGTCTTTGAGGATGCGGTGCGCCATCTTGAGCTGGAAGAGGACCGCCTCCCGGCGGCTAAGCCGGAAACCGAGATATATAATGCTGGTTCTAGCTCAAATGGAGCTTCGGGCTCCAAGCGCAAACGTCTTGACTGGTTCAAGAGGTGGAAAGGCAAGGGACCAAGTGCTTCGGGAAAGAAACCAAAGGTTGACCAACATGAAAGAGGAAAGCGTCCTCGAATGAAGAAGGCGACAAGGGTAAAGTGTTACAATTGTGACAAGAAGGGTCACTATGCTCGCGATTGTCGTGAGCCAAAGAAGGTATACACCCCTTGTGCTTTTAAGAACTTTGCCTATGTGTCAAGTTCTGTATTTTTGACTAAGTTTAATCCTTTGTGGACTGTGGATTCAGGAGCAACAGACCATGTAGCGAAGGATAGAGGATCCTTCGTGGAATTCCGACGAGTACCAACCGGAACTAAGTGGATCTATGTGGGAAACAACTCCAGAGCTGAAGTAAAAGGAATTGGCACTTTTGCCAACCGAACATGCGTGGTGGACGCACTTTGTTCCTACATGATGTTTTATATGCTCCGGAGATTCGTCGGAATTTAGTGTCTGTTTTAGTGTTGGTCAAGTTAGGTTTTAATATAAACTTCCATAATAAAGGTGTGGATTTGTTTTTGGATACAAATTTCTATGGTTGTGGCTATTTTCTGGATGGTTTCATTGTATTAGATATTGACTATGTTAATGCAAATGTTTATTATTCCCTTCTCACGTCTCCTAATTCATATGATAATGATGTGAATGTGTGGATGCTAGACTTGGTCATATTGGCCAACAACGTATGAATAGACTAACCAAAGAGGGCTTGTTGGGCAACATTGAAAAAGTCGATTTGCCCATATGTGAGCATTGCCTAGTAGGGAAAACGACAAGGAAACCATTTGGAAAAGGTAAAAGAGCTGAATTTCCTCTGCATTTAATCTATTCTGACGTCTGTGGTCCAATGAATGTGAGAGGAAGGCATGGGGCTGTTTATTTCATTACTTTTATAGATGATTATACTCGATTCGGATATGTCTATTTGATTTCTCATAAATCTGAAGCATTAAGTTGTTTCAAAAGGTTTATGAACTTGGTAGAAAATCAATTAGACAAGAAAATAAAAGCATTGAGATCCGATCGAGGTCGAGAATATTTATCGATGAGTTCAGAAAATTATGTGATGAAAAAGGAATAGAAAGACAGTTGTCTATTCCATATACTCCTCAACAAAATGGTGTTGCGGAGAGAAGAAACAGAACCCTACTGGAAATGGTTAGGTCCATGATGGCGCATGCTAACTTACCTATCACTTTTTGGAGTGACGCGTTGTTAACTGCTGCCTATATACTTAACCGGTGCCTTCCAAATCGGTTACTTCCACTCCATATGAGTTATGGACGGGTAGAAAACGGACTTAAGTTTTCTTAAGCCATGGGGTTGTCCTGCCTATACTCATGAGCCCTCTTATAAGTTTGGGAAATTGGGTCCCAGAGGAAAGAAGAGTATTTTCATAAGATACTCCGAACACTCGAAAGGGTATGTGTTCATAGGTGAGCAGGAAAGTGGGAGTATAACTGAATTTGAATCACGGGATGTCACATTCTTAGAGAATGAATTTCCTAAGAAGGGCGAAATAGGTGAAGATTACTCTCTATTTGAAACCTTGGATCAAGATAATGATATTAGTGGAGTTTGTCCAAGTGGGAGTAATATGAGAAGTGATGAATTGAATTCAACTCATTCTCAATTACAACCATATGATGAGACGACATCATCATTATCTAATCCTAGTGGGAGCATAATGGGGAATGATGTACAAAGTGTACAATCTCCCATACGGCGAACAAGTCGCAAAAGTATTCCCCGTCGACGTTTTGACATTGAAGGGAAACTTTTATGATTGCCCCACAAGATGAGGATGAGCCAAGAAATATACATGAGGCTCTAAATTGCCCTAGTAAGGAAAAATGGATGCATGCAATGGGAGAGGAAATGGAGTAGATGAAGTCAAACCATGTTTGGGAACTGGTTGATCTTCCAAAAGGACGCAAAGCTATTGGGAGCAAGTGGGTTCTCAAAATAAAGCGTAAAGCTGATGGCTCGATAGAGAGATATAAAGCTCGCCTTGTGGCGAAGGGGTATAATCAACAGGAAGGAATTGATTATGAGGAAACATTTTCTCCTGTTGTGAGATTTACCTCGATTCGCATTATTCTGGCAATAGTGGCAAGTATGGATCTTGAATTACATCAAATGGATGTAAAGACTGCTTTTCTCAATGGAGAATTGGATGAGGAAATATATATGGAATAACCTGTTGGTTTCATTACAAAAGGCCAAGAAGAAAAGGTATGTCGACTTTTGAAATCGATATATGGCCTTAAGCGAGTCATCAAGACAGTGGTATATACGTTTTCATAATGCCATAATGGCATATGATTTTACAATGATTGATGAGGATCATTGGGTATATATCAAAAGATCCAAATATCAATTTGTGATCATATCATTATATGTTGATGATATACTAATTGCCGGAAGCAATATGGAGTTTGTTAATACCATCAAAAGTTGGTTATCTTCTAACTTTGAGATGAAAGATATGGGTGATGCTGCATACATTCTTGGAGTTAAGATTTCAAGAGATCGTTCGAAGAGGTCGTTATCTCTTTCGCAAGAAACATATATAAATAAGGTTCTTGAACGATTTCGTATGCAAGATTGTAAACCCATAGACACTCCTATTGCAAAAGGTGAAGGATTGAGCCATAGACTATGTCCAAGGACTCCACAAGAGAAGGAACAAATGAAACATGTTCCTTATGCTAGTGTTGTTGGGAGCTTGATGTACGCTATGATGTGTACAAGACCTGACATATGTTTTGCAGTTGGAATGGTGAGTAGATACCAATCCAATCCAGGTCAAGCACATTGGAAAGCCGTTAAGAGAATACTGAGGTATCTGAAGGGAACTGCTGATTACAAGCTGAATTACCAAGGAAAGGATCTGCGACTTGAAGGTTATTCAGATGCTGATTGGGGAGGAGATTTAGATGAAAGGAAATCTACCTCTGGATTTGCTTTCTTACTGAACAATGGCGCCATATCATGGAGCAGTAAGAAGCAAACGTGTATAGCCTTGTCCACGATGGAAGCTGAGTTCGTGGCATTATCAGTAGAGGTACAAGAAGGAGTTTGGCTTAAGAGATTTTTAGATCATTTAGGTGTTATTGAGAAAGCTGCAAATCCATTATTGGTTAACTGTGATAGCCAAGCAGCTATAGCGTACACCAAAGATCCAAAATATCATGGCAATACCAAACATATAGATACCAAGTATAACTTTGTTAAAGATATGGTTGCACGAAAGGATGTGAACTTACAGTACATATCTATGCATAGAATGGTAGCAGATCCTATGACAAAGCCAATACCTAGAGATGTGTTTTGTGGTCATGTAAAATCTCTAGGATTGCGTAGAGTCTGATGTACTGGATATTGTAATTACCCTAAGTTGTTCACATTTATGAACTTGTGTTTTTCATTATTAATGCCTATGAATCTTTGTTTGATATTTATGCATCTTAATGCTCAGTGCATTACATTAAGTTGAGAAAGTATGTCGGACAGATATAAGATTGACCCACTCACACGGGTAATCGCCTCTATTTACTATGTGATAAATAGAGATGAGATGGTTTTTAAGCTTATTATCTAGGTGATAATCGAGAGCTCAAGCTTAAAATATATATGTCGCCTTAATTAAGTGTTAAGATGATGACATGATATGTACTATGTCTGAAAGTAAAATACCCCACATATTTTACTTTATCTGTCTAAGATGCCAGATGTGAGTTTTAATGAATTATGTGAATGAGTAGATACGTGAACTCAAGTTAGACATTGGGTATGTCTGAACTATCATCTGTACGGTATTGAAGGTGTAGACATACGCCCCATGGGAAAGGAGTTAATACCGTAATACGTATTTCATACTACGTATGCATGAGACGACTAATAAGAGTGGCAAAAGTTCGATCTCAACTTTTATGCTGTGTGAGACTCTTGAGGAAAAGAGTTCCTCAATTTTAGTGCCCTCATGACTTTTACTTATTCTCAAGATTTCTATTTAGTGTTTGCTATCTTAGGATGTTGCCAATGGTCATGAGTTGATTCGATCTAATGGGACATTTCTAGAAAAGCAAGCTGAACTGAAATTGAGAGTTTGAAGGAAAGAGGAAGATCGAATTTGGAGAATCACATTGTAGTTTTGTATTCACTGGTCGACCAATTATGACTGTTTTTGGGATAATCATAATTGTGAATACAATATATATATCATTGTTTAAAAGAGATCAAGAGAGATATAAATGTGATCGATCGATCTAGGGTACTGCATACTAAATCTACTCAGAGTGTGATGTCCATTATGAGCTGCTATATATTCCTAACAGATGTATGGCAACGAGCTCTCAAAGTATGCTGGTCGCACGGATTATTCACCGGTATGAATGTTGAAGAGAGGTAAAGAGGATTCTGTTCGGCCCACCATGTGCGAGTGGGAGATGATGGTTTTATTAATTATTGTGATAGGCCTAAGTTGGCCCGTCCGCCCATGTTGGGCCTAAAAGCCTGGCCCACAAGATTAGGGCCCATGGATGGAGGGATACGTTGAAGAGTTGTAACTTTTGGGGGACGTCTTTTGCCGAAGGGACACGTCCTTTGGAGAGGACGTATTTAAGGGGAAAAGAGAGAGAGGAACACACCTTTTGGATTTACGTACGTTCCTCCTCCCTCTCTCCCTCCAAAAGAAGAACAGTAACGAAAGAGACGAAACTCTCTTCCCTTCAAGGCGAATTGACGTCATCGGATCGAACGGGATCAGTTTTTCTTCCTCATATCAGCGTCGGTGTTTAATCTGTGGCTAACAAGGTACGTTCGATTCTGTGATGTGCCTTAGGATCGGTGATACATGTGATTTTCCCGGGCTCGTCTTCCGCACTTGTTTTAGGGGTTCGATTTAGTGTCGAATCCGGTTTTTGGGAATCCGATATTCCCGACAGGTGGGTTTCGCTTTCAAATTGAAATGAGAACTCAAGGATTTAGCTATGGTGAATTTTTGAGAAGTAAAGAGGCTGTATTGTGGTGTAATGTGCTTATAAATCGTGGCTGTGGAAGTTGTATACCGAAGCTCAAAGTATAGGAAGAGTCCTCTTTAGGCTAGTGAACTGTTTTCGCAAGAACAGCCTGACCACCAGTGATTTCTCGATTTTTCTGGAATTTTCTAGCCAAAATTTGAATTCAAAGTCTGAACGAAAGTTGGAGAGAACATCTTTGAGAATAACATATCAAAAATTTAGCATAAATGGACAAGATTTGGTGGACAAAATGATTTTCATACGGAAATGCTAAATCTGGAAATTTTACAGAAACTGTAGCAAGAAATACCGAAGTTTTTGCTCTTGATATGTATGGAATTTGACTTGGTGTTCTTCATGAAATTTGTTCCTTTAGGTCTCATTGATAATGTGTCAAAATTTCACAATTTTCCGAGCTCATTTAGTATTTATTTCGAAATATGTACCAGAACTGTGCATGGTAAAATCGAGTTGCTCTATTTTCGATTTTTTACAAAATGTCCCGAAAGCGAATATGTTTTGTAATGGTTATGTGATATGATGGTATTGGCTGTGGATATTTGTGCAATGTTGAGATGTGATGAAACTCAAGAGACATTTGTCATTGCATTGAACAGTGTTTTGGAAATTAAGATGTTAATTGTTACCGTTGGACCCTCGGGTCAATGATGCCCCGGGAGTCGGGATGCCCAGAGGTTCGAATGAGTCAATGCCCTTTGGATGCCTGGTTGTATTATGAATACATGCCCAAAGGTTTTCCCCGGAAGTGTCAGGATGCCCGGTTGTATTATGATACATGCCCGGAGGGTGAGGGGTTGTATTATGATGCATGCCCGGAGGTTAGGGGTAACCATGTCTATGGTCCCCAGTGATTCCTCGTGATGCCAGGTGGGGTGTGAGATGCCCAAAGGTTCGAATGAGTCGATGCCCTTTGGATGCCCGGTTGTATTTTGAATACATGCTCGGAGGATTCCGCGACGCCAGGTTGGGTGCGGAATCCTAGAAGGATGCAAACATTGGTCCTTTGGGGGATGAAACCTTTTGAATGATTAAAACTGATGATTATATTAAGTGTGAGTATGGTCTGGTTATGGGACTAAATTGTATGGCATGGAATGAGACGTGTCATTACAGTTTAGCCCTATGATCGGGATTGGTGTAACTGGACCTGGTGCATTTTGATTCTTTTGAAATCACGTTTGGCCATTGCATTAAAGGATTTCATGGTTTTGATGCATACTTATCCTTTGACTACCTGTTCTTGATCTATCTGACATGGATCTAGATATTGATAGCACTGCATTATATAGTTTGTTCAATCTTTTACTGCTGAGTGGTTGTACTCACCCCTTTTTGGGGACTAACATTTCAGACTAGACAAGATACCTCTGCTGCCATCGCCACCAGCAGATGGACCGAGTGGTTGGATATGGCCGATAGGAGGAGGATAGCAGAGGAAGGAACTTTTGGACGCCGACACTGATCGATGGACTTTAAGTATAAGACTATTGGAAAAGATGTCGGTCATCTTTTGAAATATAGCCAAGTATAGAAGACTACGGCATTTTGGTGTACCGACGAATGATGTCCATCTGGTTTAAGTAAATAAAAAAGTGTACGGCTTTATCTTATAAATGTGTTTAGTTGGTGTGCATCATTTTCTTAATATAGAGAAGGGAGTTGTTGGATACGCTTCTGCCATATAAATTGCGCAGGGACCGATCTAAAAAGATATAAACCCCCAGGATTGATAGACCTTCAGGTCAAGTAAGAGAAAGGTAAGCGTACTGTGGCGACCCCAACGGGTCGGGGGCCGTTTAGGGGTGCCACATGAAACTGCTGCGAGATTATAGATATTAATGCGCCCCTTTGACCATCTGTGTCTGAGGCCAGATCAGAAAAGCATATCAAGGAAGAGAACAGTTGACTCAAGAAGTGATGGTCAACTCTTTTACGTAAGAATTTTCTGCATTTGACACGCAATTGTTACTTCACATTCGTATTTTTAAGTCTTGAGATTTAACGAAGACTTTGGCGTGGAAAATCATTCGCGATTCACATGTGACGGAATGGCACGTGATCGGAAGCTTCAAATAGATGAGAAAAAGGCACTTGATGGAGACTCAGAAATGAGTTAATGTGGTATATATATTTAATCGATTTTGGACGTTTTATTTTAGTGAGGTTCATATGGGTTCCACATAAAACTATCAAATTTAGCGATTTAGATTAACTTAGTACATATAGCACAATTTGATGAATAAACGGAAATGAGCTAGTGTCATATTTATATTAAGTGGAATTTGGACTTTTAATTCCAGTGAATTCAATATGGATACTACATGAACCCATCACATTTGGCGATTTAGATCAATTTAGGACATACAACACACTTTTGACAAAGACTCAGAAATGAGTTAGGTCTTATTTTTATTAAGTAAAATCTAGACTTTTAATTCCAGCGAGTTTTATAGAGGTCCCACATGAACCCATCGCATTTAGCAATTTTGGTTAATTTAGTACATACGGCGTAATTTTGATGAAAGAGCACTGCATTTATATTAAGATGATCTGAACTTTTAATTTTAGTGAGTTTCCTATGGATCCCACATGAACCCATCAAATTTAGCGATTTAGATTAACTTAGTATATACAACACAATTTTGACAAAAATTTAGAAATGACATAGCATCGTATTTACATCAAGGAGAATCTGGACTTTTAATTCGAGTGAGTTTCACATGGATCCCACGTGAACTTGTTAGATTTAGCAATTTAGATCAATTTAGGACATACAACACACTTTTGATGAAGACTTAGAAATGAGCTAGGGTCGTATTATATTAAGCAAAATCTGGACTTTTAATTCTAGTGAGTTCCATATGGGTCCCACTTGAACCCATTGAATTTAGCAATTTAGATGATTTTAGCACATACTACACAATTTGAGGAAAGAGCACGTATTTATAGTAAGAGAAATCTGAACTTTTAATTCCTGTGAATTTTGTATGGATCCCATGTGAACCCATCAAATTTAGTGATTTATATTAACTTAGTACATACAACACAATTTTGACGAAGACTTGAAAATGAGGTAGTGTCGTATTTATATTAAGGGGAATCTAGACATTTAATTCTAGTGAGCCCATTAGATTTAGCAATTTAGATCAATTTAAAACATGCAGCACACACACTAAATAACTTATGCTGGGAAACTATCTAAATTTAGTGATTATTTTTAGGAAAATACTTTCTAAATTATTTATTTTCTGCAAAATCTAATGCACCTTAGTAAGAAGAAAATATTCAGTGATCAGAACCCTTCACACCCAGTATCCCTCTCTCTATATATGTCAACTTCAATTCAGCCTCTTCTCTTCACTCCCAAGTCCCAGAGACCAACTTCATCACTACTACTCAAGTCTTTCCAGATCATCACCCCCTTCTCGGTTTCAGCAACTCTGTTAGGATCCAGCCATGGGTGTTATCACTTTCGACTTAGAGCTCACGTCCCCCATTCCCCTGGCCAAGATGTTCAAGGCCGCTATCCTCGATGCCGATAACCTCCTCCCCAAGGTCCTCCCGCAAGCTGTCAAGAGCATTGAAGTCCTCGAGGGCGATGGAGGTCCCGGGACCATCAAGTTGATGACTTTTGGTGAAGGTTAGTCCATCCGTATTAGGAACTTATGATTGCTCTGAATCAAGGCGGATTCAACCTTTTGGAACACTATAATGAACATTGAAAAAGATAGAAATATGACTCGGTTACTTAAGATGTTTCTAACCGTTTAACTTTACACAAGTGATTATGTGACTCGATTTTGATCAGGCAAAGTCAGGCTATGCCTAAGTCAATCGTATTGGATTGCGGTCGGAACAATTGGGTTAATTCCTAAATGGCCTGATCGACACCATGAAGATTGGTGCTCGTGATGTTGAAACCTGCGAGTTCTAAATGTGAATGTGACTTTTTGTTACTTTGATAGGCAGTCAGTACAAGACAGCAAAGCACAAGGTCGAGGCCCTGGACAAGGAGAACTTCACCTACTGCTACTCAGTCATCGAGGGCGAAGTGCTGGGCACCACCTTTGAGAAGATCAGCTATGAGGTGAAGATCACCGCGTTGCCCGAGGGAGGCTCGGTGTTGAAGAGCACGAGCAGTTACTTCACCATTGGCGAGGTGGACATCACCGAGGAGGAGATCAACACCGGGAAAAAGAAGGCGTCCGCAATGGTCAAGGCCATCGAGGCTTATCTCGTGGCAAACCCTGATGCCTACTGAGCCGATCTCATCGCTATCTTGTATTGTTTATGTAATGTGTTAAATATGTCTGGTTGTGCTAAACTGAAAAGGAGACAAGAAGAGTTTGAGTCACTCTGTTTGGATCTAAGCATGTTGGGCTGGTGAGCGTTGTTGTTCTTGTCTTTGCTGAGAATAAGGGAATAAAAGGTGTGACAGGAATCTGGTGCAGTGGTTTTGTGGAATTTGGTAAACTATGCTACGTGTTTATACAAAGCTTCTAGAATGAAATTCTCTAATTTTAGTAATTTTTTTACAAGGAGAGAATTCATGAGTTACAAATGAAATGCGAAATGGCCAATAAAATACCAAACTTTGGCCCAATATTTCGAATTTGGACTAACATCTAAAGCTATCAATGTGGCACAACCTTTCATAAACCACAATACGTAATATTGTTAAGGAAAAGTACATTATAATATATTAAAAAAGCTATCGAAAAACATAGTCGAATGTGTCTAGGGTTTGGACTCATCTTATTATAACACTTGGGCTATTTGAAAGTCTATTTAAGCTAATCCTATCATATCTCTTGATGGGGACATTGGATTAGGGATCAAATGATTCAACAATAATATTATCAAAAACCGAAAAGAAGAAGAAGAAGAGGAAGAGAGAAGCAAAGTATAACGGAAAAGCAGCCGGCCCCACCTCCCCCAAACTTAGACGATAAGCTGATCCTTAGACACCCCGTTGCCGACCCGATTTTGACCCAGTCAAACCGCCGGTGTTTAGTGAAGTTTGAATCAACCTTAACCCAATTGAACGGCCTTTCTCGATGCATTTGAACAGATCTGCCGTGACATTAGGGCGTTGCTTACGAAGAAATAAAAATTATGTGATAGTGATATAGTGTGACATGCTTACGTAATATCATTAATCAATCAAGGATTCTCATTTGTTTCATGTCAAACGACATTCGATTAATACACTTTTCTCCAAACAAGGGTATTTCTTTATAATATCTATTCGGCAAGTCAAAAAGTAGTCCGACCAAATCGTTATTAGATCAAACTTCACAACAATCAATTCAAAAAGATGGCCGCCCATGTGAACATGAGAATGTGCTCTCTCTAGTGTTCATCTTTCGGAACATCATCTTTGACATTTCAACTTGAATCTGAAATGGACCGAAACCATTTTCATGACCAAAAGAACAAAAGAGACCAACTTATTTACTCTTTTACATTCCTTTAGGTTGCAAATCCTTGACCATTCTATTTTCCTCAAACGTGACTCTTGCCAAACTAAGCCTACCTATTCACATAATTCTAACCATAAATAGGAGGCATCGACAGGACTCAGAAGCATATCACTTGTTTGAGATTATTTCTTTCTCATCGCTTAGCTAATAGCCATGGCGGCAACCAGCATCACACAAGAGCTCACATGCCCGATCGCTCCGGCCCGCATGTTCAAGGCCTTGATCATTGATCGAATGCCCTGATCCCAAAGCTCCTTCCTCAGTTCATAAAGAGCGTGGAGCTCGTGCAAGGCGACGGAGGAGCCGGGAGCATCGAGCAAGTTAACTTCACCGAAGGTACGTAGACTCAGCATACATCATTCTTTTGGATCCTCTCTCAAGTGATGAGTTCAGGGAATTTATTTCTCATTCGGTAACAAACGCAGCTAGTCATTTCAAGTATGTGAGGCACAGGATCAACGAGCTCGACAAGGAGAACTTCGTTTGTAGGTACACGATGATTGAGGGTGACGCACTGGGTGACAAGCTTGAGTCGATTGATTACGAGGTCAAGTTTGAGGCCGCCAGTGACGGAGGGTCGGTGTGCAAGATGACGAGCAAGTACAACACCAAGGAGGCATTTCAAGTTGAAGAAGAGGAGATCAAGGCTGGGAAGGAGAAGGCCATGGCCATATTCAAGGTCGTGGAGTCTTACCTCCTAGAGAACCCACAGGCCTACACATAAGAATTTGTTGGGTGTCACACAAAAGCTCTTGCTCTCAAGAAGAGCTACCATATCTTCTTTACTTTTGTCTTGTGATTTCGACCGACCAAATTTTGATCTGCAGCATTTAGAGATCGCCAGAGTTATGAAAACCAAGCTCTTTGAAATCGGATTTAAATTCTTGAGCTTGGACAATTGGAACGTGAGATAAACAGAAATGAGCAACTGCGTCTCTTGATTATTTGCGATCATATCGACACTACATGCAGACCAACAACTTATAGTATCCGGCGATTTGTACTCAATTTGGATCGAGATGTATAGAAACTCTGCAAAATCGAAAATACGATCAACCGAGAACACTGCAAAAATTGAAAATTGAATACAGCAGCCATTCTCGTGTCTCCCTTTTGAACGTATCAACTTTCATTGTTTGTTTTACCCGAACAGACGGGTTACCATTTGGGAACTTGGAATTCGATCGTCATATCTCATGTTTTCTGTGTAAAACCATATCATTTTAATCTTGTCAAATGTCTCAAAAGCGACCTCTTGGCTTTAGCTAAGTTCACTTCACATAATAACTAGGTTTAGAACCTTTGATAATTATATCTAAGTATACAGCAGATGATGTCGAAATGCCAAAATGGCTTTTAGGGAAGATGGTGATCTAAAGTTTCCAGCAGATGATGTCGACATGCCAAAATGGCTTTTAGGGAAGATGGTCATCTAAAGTTTCCAGATCTCAGATTTCTGGAATTATAGCTAAAGATGTGACATACACTCTGTCAATTTATCGAGGGTAATATGTAATGTTCTTCTCTTATGCTGCATTTGGTCGCTAAGAAATAAAGTCAATAAGGATATATTAAGATTAAGCAAGAAGTCCTGCAGATTCTTTATATCATATTCTTGGGTCGAGTAAACACCGGATACAAGGACAGATACAGATATACTGTCCAGTCGAACGTTTGATAGACGGAGGATGTGATTGTCTAATTAAAGAAACAATTTTCCGGAAAAGTATATATACAGAGCCGTAATCCACCATAGGGCGACAACCACTAGTACAACGGTGAGGCTGGGTGGTCTCTGTCGTCATGGTGATTGCCTGAGACCAGCATACGTGGTCGGGATCATAAAATTTTGGAGGGCACGAGACTGGCAAGCATGCGTATGAATTTCTCCTGGGGCAGCTGCAACTTGACCAGTGGCTTGCCCCAAGCGAGCATCTCCATCTTGAGCAAGTTTCACGCTACAAAGCAGCAAAAGCACCCCACTCAAATTGATGTCTAGAGGAACAAAGCTACCTGTAATGAGTCCATGGAAACTCTTGATCACGATCAGCAGCAAAATTTCCAGTAAATTGCGTATATAACCTAGAACAAGCGGTTCTTATTTGAAACAGCAAAATAGTCCGTATACAAGATGCTTTATGGAACTCACTTTCTCGCGGTGGAATATAATACTTCACTTCACCAATTTTTTACCCCCTAATTACCCCAACAATCTGAAATTTATGAAGATGCAACAAGACGAATCAAATCTCACACCAACAAGAATAGCTACCTCCTAAGATTTAGAGCTTCTACTCATCATCTGTATCATCGTTAGTTTGTCCAGATTCATCCTCATCCCTGTAAAAGATGTGATCGATGTCTTCGTCCTCATCATCACTTTCATCAGCCTGACGCTCGTAAAGAGAATCTCTAGTTTGATCATGTGTGGCCTTGTCAATCTGTTGGAAGACAACATTGACCAAAATTATAGACTCTCAAGCTCAAAAGATTATCTGAAGCAAAGATATAAAGGGCCTAAACCTGAGCAACAACAAGCTGCAGCTGACCAGCTAAATATAGTAATGGGGTTGGATGGCCGTCCCTCTAGCTTCTGCAGTCTACAAGGGATACAATAATTATATAAATCATACCATCAACCATAACCCGAGAACAGTAAATAACGTGAAGCTCTACGGAGAGTCCAAGAACTAAAATAATTTAGATGAAGCAAAAAAAGAAACTAATGCAATTCTTTCATATCATTGTTGATGCAACCTAGACCTAGAGAAAAGATAGACAGGATTTTTCCTAGAACCAGAGATTACAGAATTCTTCAGAGCTCTAGCCATAATTACCCCTTTCCCTCATACCACTTTTACAATTCAATGAATTCGACGGATGTAAAGGCGGTTTAAGATGTTTATGAATAGAGTTTGCATTAGTAGCAGCCTTTTTTTTTCCATTTTTTTTTTTTTTTTTAGATTTCTAACTTAGAAGCCTATGATTTTGGAAATAGTTTCATCATATTAGACATTTATGAGAAATGTATATAACAACCCAGCCCCAATTACCCTCGTCACTTACATTGGTTTTAGCATTCAATAGAAGTATATAGAAAATAATGTATACATGAAACTGTAGAACTTTATCCTAACCCAGATTGTGGGGTCCAATTTTGTGTTTCTAAGTTTAGTTGTGAAATAACTTTATGATGAAATAGTCACCAATTTGAATAGAAAAGATATTTGACCACTTTGATTCTAAACTCGAATAAACAAAACTCCTATTCTAAGTAGTCGGTTGAAAGACTTGAGTAAGACTAGTTTTGAAGCCACCATGTCTCACCTACGCACGGAGAACTACTATACTCTCCTAACCTGCGGTGGCCTAAGTAGTACTGACACTGACATGCGACACAACACGACATGACATGATACGCCGACACGTTGTTTTTCAAAAAATAGAGAACTCCAACACGTTAAGACTTATTGTATATTAAAAGTATTTTTATATATACATAATAAATTATCATTTTTATGCTTATTTAAATAATTTGATTTAAATTCACAAATAAATAAATAAATTATAAAAAAGGAGGCTAGCATGAATTTACACTAAAAATATTAATTCAACATTTGTTAATGTTATTTATTGTTTTAATTTGACAAATTTAACTCCATTCCAATAATCCATATAACTTGGTGGGAAAAAAAAAAGGAATCCACATTCTGGTCTTGCCTGTCTAAAGAAAAGAGAAAAAAAAAATTGAGGGGTGAATTATGTATCACAATAAGTGAAAGTCGAAGAGAAGAAAGATGAGGTTTTTCTTCTTCCACCTTTTTTTTTTTTACATATTTACATTTAGACTCCTTATTTATTAAAAAAAAATTAAAATTGACTCAGTGCGTGTCAGAATCACCTATCAGAATTCTAAAGTTGCGTGTTGAAATTTTGAACTCGAGTGTTGGAGAGTGTCAAGAGGGTTGACTAAGTATCAAATTTTCTGAAACCTATTAATTGAGTATTGGAGAGTGTTAAAAAGTGTCGGAGAGTGTCAGACATATGTTGGAGTAGCTAACATGACACAAAGGTTTTCAGATAGTATCAATGCTTCCTAGGTGGTAGCCAGCTTCGAAGAACTGACGTGGTGTTTAGCTTCACCACTGACAAGCCCCCCTGATTCCCATCCTATCTTTTTTGTGGCATCCCTCGAACGGCCCCCGATCCGTTGGGGTCGCCACAGTTCGCTTACCACACTCCTTCTTGACCTGAAGGTCTAACAATCCTAGGGGTTTATAAATTTTTAGATCAGTCCCCACGCAGTTTATAAATGTATAGCGGAAGTGAAAATCACATCTCCCTATCCCAAAAATTTTGAAATGATGCACACCCACTAGACAGTTTTATAAGTTAAGCCAAACACTTTTATTTACATAGGTCTGATAGATGACATCAGTCGGTACATCAAAACTTGCCGTGGTTTTCTATACCCGGCTTCATAACAAAAGATAACCCGACCTCCCCCTGGCTTTCATTTCCATTCAGCCCTATACAAAAGTCTATCAGACAGTGCCGACAGTCCAAAAAGTTTCATCTGCTACCCATCACACACGATCACACCCAGCCCAGTCCATCGGCTGGCGGTGGCAACATCCCTAGCATGATCCCATCACGACGAACGTGCACCGACAGAAACTCCTGAACCACGGGGCCATCAGGTAAACCGACGTCATGCATGACTAGAACCCGTACTTGGATGAAAACCAATCCTCGAATCCCGACATGAGTGTGCTCTGAACACGTGCACTCAACATCGACTGGGACACTGTAAAAAGTACCGCGAGTGACAAGCAACAGAGGCATCTTTTAATCTGAAATGTTAGTCCCCAAACGGGGTGAGTACAACCACTCAGCAGTAAGAGATTCATTAAGATATATCACGCAGTACCATCAATATCCAAATTCATGCAAGATAGACAAAACAGGTAATCGATGGATAAGTATGCATCAAAGTCATGAAATTCTTCAATGCAATGGCAATGCAGTTCCAAAGGATCAAAATACATCATGTCCAGTTACACAAGTCCTGATTATAGGGCCAAACTGTAATGACACGTCCCATTCCATGCCATACAATTTAGTCCCATAACCAGACCACACTCACACTTAATATAATCATCATATTTAATCATTCAAACGGTTTTATCCCCCTAGAGGACCAATGTTTGCGCCCTTCTGGGATTTCACATCCACCCTGGCATCATGAAAGCCTCTGGCATTCAGCCACTCAGGGTCACCGGGCATCCGGAGCGTACCACACCTCTAGGCATCTCGTACCCCACCTAGCATCACAAGGAACCTTCCGAGACTCACCATGAAAATGGTTATCCCGGCCCTCCGGATTTACGTACCGACTAGCATACAACCGGGCATCCCGAAGCTCCCGAGAAAAAACCTCCGGCATTCAGCCACTTAGGGCCACCGGGCATCCACAAGGCATCGACTCATTCGATCCTTTGAGCATCCCGACTCCCGGGGCATCGTTGACCCTAGGGTCCAACGGCAACAATTAACATCTTAATTTCCAAAAATACTTTCAAATGCAATGACAAGATGTCCCATGAATCCTTCATCAAATCTCAATATTGCATAATATGCCAATGCCACTATCATCATGTCAAATAGCAATTCAAGATGCATTCACCTTTGAGACAAAGTGAGCAAATTCGGAACAAAAGAGCTCAAACATCACAATGCGCAGTTTTAGTAAAAATTTCGGAATAATCCCTAAATGAACTCAGAAAATTATGAAATTTTGACATGTTATCAATAATACCTAAAGGAAAAAGTTTAATGAAGAACACCAAGTCAAATGCCTTATGTATCAAGAGTAATAATTGTTGTATTCCTTGCTAACATTCTGTAATAACTTCCAGCTTTAGTATTTTCATAGAAAAATCGTTTCGGCGGTCATACCTTGTTCATTTATTCTAAAGTTTTGATATGTTGTTCCTGAAGATGTTCCCTACAACTTTCGTTAAGGATTCGAAGTCAAATTTTGGCTATATAATTACAGAAAAATCATGAAATCACTGAAGGTCATACTGTCTTCTGCAAAAACAGTTTACTGTCCTAAAGAGAACTACTCCTACTCTTTGAATCTCAGCATCCAACGTCCACAGCCAAGTGTTTACAAGTGTATTACACCACAATACAGCCTCTTCACTTCCAAAAATCCACCATAGCTAAATCCTTGAGTTCTTATTTCAATTCAAAAACCGAAATCCACCAAAACATGCTCTGTTTTTGCTCAGTTTCTTAGTCCAGCTTCATCTCATTCATCTAAAATCAACATGAAGCTCCAAATTCTGCATTTTCTCACATCTACCAGCACTTCACTAGAAAATCACAGCATGCAAAAGATAGATCAATGAACTTTCACTTGCCTCAAGTCTTCCTACTCGGTTACAAGCAAAAACAGGGGCTCGGGGTCTCGGCTTGACTCAATCGGCGACGGGGATTGGCGGTGATGACGGTGGCAGCTCGAGCACGGCGGAAGGCGATCCTCCTCTTCCTCCCTCACGGCTCACACCCGCGTGCCCGCTCTCTCGCTCGAACTCTCTTTCTCACTTGCTCGGACCGCTCGCTCGAACTCTCCGTTTCTCTCTCTCTCTCCCCTTAGTTCCGAATTCTTTTTTGTTCTTCATTAGTTAACTAATTAACTTTTGCATGCAGGTGACAAATGGCTTCAAGGAAAGGACAAGTGGAGGGTGGCGTGGCCTCCTCTGTCCGATTCCCCCTTTTTGGTCGACAACCTTGGAGGCTTCTTGGGCCTGCTTGGGTCTGAAAATTTGTGGCTGGAAAGTCCAAATTAAAAGGCCCAAATTCTCGGAAGATAAGCCCTTAATTTTTGTACAATTATTGTAACGACCCGGGCCCCACTATGTAATATTGTCCGCTTTGGATACTGAGTCCTCATGGCTTTAAAACACGTCACCTGGGAACAAGGTTGCACTCGGCCATTCCTTTCCCCAAACCGATATTGTCCGCTTTGGCAGCCCCTCACGGGTTTGTTTTCAGCGCAGGGAAAGCTCACGTCCCCACAGTGGGCCCCTCACGGGTTTGTTTTCAGCGCAGCGAAAGCTCACGTGAAACGCGTTATGCAGGGGCAGAGGTTGCACTCGGCCATTCCTCTCCCAAGCCATAATATTGTCCGCTTTGGAGGCGTGGCCCACCGGCCCACCCTCTCTCACGGCTTTGTTTTCAGCGCAGGGGAAGAGTACGTGAAACGCGTCACACAGGTTAAAGGGACCCCAAGCCTTATAAACTAGCCCCAGGACTCCCCCCTAAGCGATGTGGGACTAGAGAGGACCCCTTCCCCTTCCTTGAGCTGTCACAATTATTAAGCATTTGGTTTCCACAGAAATCAATTTGATATCCCTACAGTCAATTTGCTTCATATACAAGGATATAACCGAAGTTCTTACGCGCAACCCAACTCCTCAAAATTTTATTCTTAAATTTCAGCATGCATGGTCCTCACGCATGACCGAATTCCATCCTTTCGGTTCTAAAAATAAAATAAAAATATTATTCAATCATAGTTCAAAGATTTTCTCTTGTTGCATGATTGATCGGTCCATTGCTAAACATACCATATCAATCCAACAAATAAACAAACACAGATGACTACCCGAATTGATACCAATGCCATAGTTCGATGGTACTTCTATCGATTGGTCATGACCGTCACCTATCCGGAGATTCGCTGAAATTCTTGGATGCCACATTTTTCTTCCTGGATAGGAGGGAAGACAAGGGATTACAATGGGGAGTCCAAACCCTCAGGGGTTCTTCCCCAGAAAGAGTCCATTGAACCATTTAAAGAATTGCTCAAGTCCCGAATAACTTTCTGATGAGATAGTCACCAATTCGAATAGAAAAGTCACCCAACCACACTAATTCTAAACTTGAATAAACGAAACTCCTATTTTGAAAAAAGCACTTGAAAAAGAAACAAGAGATATGCTAACCTTTGATCAAGAAAAGCATGGAGTAAGCTCTTGCTTACCTCAGGAAGCTGACATATAGATGCTTACATTGCAACATACTCATGGAATCATTTCATGCAACTGGTTAATTAACCTTTTGGCCGAGGCGAAAGGATTTGTCTTGGGATCATTCCCGATCAGAAACAAGAGACCCATCATAGTTGTCAATTTGCTTTTGATAGCCAGACAAAACTAGGAACAAGATAATATCACAACAATAACATGCAGACCAGTCAACACATGGAGAGGGCCGCAGAGGATTAAAGGCAGGACAAAGGAGAGATGCTTTTAAGGAAAATGGCCAAAGCTTCCCTCCCTCTCTCTAGAGTCCATGAGGAGATAGTTAAAACTCAAAATTTTCTTTAAAAAAAAAAATTGAGTTGCGAAAGCTTTATGTTGCTTTAGGAAAAGAAGGGGAATAATTAAATTAAATTCAATCCTAAAGTTAATCATTTGTCGTATGGGTAATTTATTGGGTTTTGAAGGGTTTAGCTTTTTTAATTTTTTTTGGCTAAAACTTGAGGGGTTTAGCTTTTTATGGGAGGAGAGATGGTTTCAAGGAAAAGCGAATAATTTGCTTTTCCACCACATGCAATAAAGCGGAAGTTACTCTACGGCCAAATTTATGGAGGGTCGATGTCTGTACAGGAAAATGATACAAATGATCCCTAAACTTTAACCCAATATACAATGTGGTGCTTTAACTTTTAATTTGTTTAATATAGTTCCTGAATTTTTAGTACATGTTCAATTAATCCATGAATTATATAACAATATTTAATGTTGTCTATGATCTTAAATTAATGAAGAACTATATTGAATATTTTCATACAGTTTAGGAGTTATGTTAAACATATACAAAAATTCTAAGGACCATATTGAGCAAACTAAAAATTTATAGATCATACTGCACATTAAATCAAAGTTCAGGGATCATTTGTGTAATTATCCATCTTCTTATCCCTATAAATATCAACCTTGTACTTTGCCTCCCTTCAAAGCTCCTTTTCATTGCTTTCTTTCTTTCTTTCAAGATTTTTATCCCCTTTTCAGTTTCAGCAAATTCTATTTGGATTCAATCGATGGTGGAAGTTACTCTCAAGGCCGAGATCACGCACCCGATCCCTAAGGCCAGGTTGGTCGATGCTTTTCTAGGAGCGGGTGGCTTCTTCCCCTATAACCTCTTGCCAGCCGTCACAAATGCTGACCTCCAGGAGGCAATCTCAATCGGAGGTACTTGGTCAATTGAAATGTTCCTCACCATTAAAATCGCATATCCATTGTATTGCATTACGGTTATAAATGGGCATGATCCCTAGATGGCCTAATCAACAACACTAAGATCGGTGCTCATGACGTTGAAAAAAAAAAAGAACAAAAAAACAGATATTGGAGATTATGTGATGTTTACTCTCAAGCTCTTTGTTTACACTTTCTTCATCTTTGAATTCCTATCTAATGATCTAGAACCTAATCCTAGATATGAAGAACAAAAAGGCCCTTTTTTTTTTTCTTTACTTGCATAATTTTTCAATGTTCTTACTTAGGATTTTATCTATTGTACATCCTTATTTATTATATGAACTTTAAAAAACAAAAACAAAGGAAGATTTTGAAAAAATAAATAAATAATCTAACAAGTCATCAACGGAAACGGAAAGAAAGGGATTCGAACCCTTAGGACAAAAATACAAATAAACTCATAGGACGGATCAGCGCGAATGTCACTTTTGTTACTTCTATAGGCAGACAGCGCAGGACGGTGAGGCACACGGTTAAAGCACAGGACCAGGAGCCCTTCCTCTACAACCACTCGACCGTCGATCGGGATGAGCTGGGCGGAATCTCCAAGGAGATCAGCCATGAGGTGAAGATCACTGCGTTGCCCCTGGAGGGTGGCTCGGTCTGTAAGTACGCAGGCAGGTACTTCACTGTCGGCCCAGGGGATATCCCCGAGGAGGAGATGATGAGGGCCATGAGAGGGAAGGCGTCCGTGATGTTCGATGCCATTGAGGCTTATCTGGAGGTGCCATCAGACGCAGTCCTGTTCGAGTAAGTTCTCGGCCAAGGGGATGTCACCGAGGAGGAGATGATCAGCGCCATGAGGCAGGAGACCGCTAGTCCTGTTCGAGTCAGCGCTAGTTGAGTACTGTTCTTGTTTTGTCGTCGAGGGAGTGCGTTCGTCTTTGTCTCTTCGCGAATATGATGGTGGTTCTGGGAGATGTTTTGCAAAATTGCCGTACTTGCTTCGTTCGCAAGCCCAGATGAAGTGTTTTTGGAGTAACCTTTCGTCCGATGTGGTCCTCGATTGAATGATGGACGTAGCGTGCGGCCCCCGTTTTCTCTCTCTTTTTTCATTTTTTTTTTTTTTGGTCTAGATAGTTGCGTGTGCCCCGTTTTCTCTCTTTTTTCTTTACTTTTGTCTTGTGATTTCGACCGACCAAATTTTGATCTGCAGCATTTAGAGCTCGCCAGAGTCATGAAAACCAAGTTCTTCGAAATCAGATTTAAATTCTTGAGCTTGGACAATTGGAACGCGAGATAAACAGAAATGAGCAACTGCATCTCTTGATTATTTGCGATCATATCGACACTACATGCAGACCAACAACTTATAGTATCCGGTGATTTGTACTCAATTCGGATCAAGATGTATAGAAACTCTGCAAAATCGAAAATACGATCAACCGAGAACACTGCAAAAATTGAAAATTGAATACAGCAGCCATTCTCGTGTCTCCCTTTTGAACGTATCAACTTTCGTTGTTTGTTTTACCCAAACAGACGGGTTACCATTTGGGAACTTGGAATTCAATCATCATATTCCATTTTTTCTTTGTAAAACTGCGTATCATTTTAACGTTATCAAATGTCTCAAAAGCAACCCCTTGGCTTTAGCTGACCTCACTTTACATAATGACTGGGTTTAGAACCTTTGATAATTATATCCAGCATACAGCAGATGATATCAAAATGCCAAAACGGTTTTTAGGTTGCCACGCGGTTTGAGGACATCTAAAGCATCCCTGGTCAGTAAGATGGTCATCTAAAGTTTTCGAGTCTCAGATTTTGGAATCATATCTGAAGAATGTGACATGTACTCTATCAACTCTTAGAGGATAAAATGTCATGTTCTACTCTTATGCTGCATTTGGGCACTAAGAAATAAAGTCGAAAAAGATTCGTTAAGATCGAACAAGAAGTCTTGCAGATTTTTTATATCACATTCCTTGTACGAGAAAATACCAGATACAAGGACGGATACAGATAAACAGTCAATAAAGTGTCCAATAGACGGATGATATGATTGAATAATTGAAGAAATAATTTTCAGGAAAGTATTAATAGAGGTATAACCTCCTAATCAACAGACCTTTCCCGAATGAATAACCATTCATTTCATGAAAAACCTGCGCTTGTTAGCAGCTAAATCACTCTCTCCTCTCGTAGTGGGCCTCTTTTCTTTCCCCTGCTGGCATGAGAAAAGGGTCCATTCCACTATCTCTTCTTCTGGCCATAATCCACTATAAGGCAATAACCACTACCACAACGGCCAGTCTGTGACGGTCTCTATCGTCATGGTGATTGCTTGAGACCAGCACATGCGGTCGGGATCAGAAAATTTGTGGAGGGAACGAAATTGGCAGCATGCGTATGAATTTCTCCTGGGGCAGCTGCAACTTGACCAGTGAGTTGCCCCAAGCGAGCATCTCCATCATGAGCAAGTTTCACACTGCAAAGCAGCAAAAACAAATCCAACTCAAACTGATGTATAGAGGAAAAAAGCCACTTGCGATGAGCATGGAAAAATTACAAGCCATAATTGGCACATGGAAACTCTTGATCACGATCAGCAGAACTTCCAGTAAATTGCGTATATAAAGTAGAGTTGTTCGCATTTAACTGGTTCTTAATCGAAACAGCAAAATAGACTATATACAAGATGCTTTATGGAACTCACTTCTTGCCGTGGAATAAAAGACTTTTTCCTGAAAATGTAGATCAGAGAAAAGATGTTGCAGCCTTTATTTCACCTATTCTTTACCCACTAATTCCCCCAACGAACCAATTTTTTGAAGATGCAAGACGACAGATCAAATTTAACACCAGCAACAATGACTACCTCTTAAAATTTGGAGCTTCTACTCATCATCTGTATCATCGCTAGTTTGTCCAGATTCATCCTCATCCCTGTACAATACATGATTGATGTCATTGTCCTCATCATCACTTTCATCAGCTCGACGCTCGTTAAGAGAATCTCTAGCTTGATCATGCGCAGCCTCGTCAAACTGTTGGAAGACAGCGTTTACCAAATTTAGAGACTGTCAAGCTCAAAAATTTATCTGACGCAAAGATATAAAGGGCCTAAACCTGATTGACAACAAGCTGTAGCCGAGCAACTAACTGCAGTAACGGTTGGATGGCCGCCTCTATAGCTTTTGCAGTCTACGAGGGAAACATAATTATATAAATCATACCATCAGGAAACCATGACCCAAGAACAGTAAATAACGTGAAACTCTACGGAGAGTCTGAGAAGTAAAATATTTTAGATGAAGCAAAAAAGAAAACCAAGGCAATTCTTTGATATCATTGTTGATGCCACCTACACCTAGAGAAAAGATTGACAGGATTTTTCCTAGAACTAGAGATTACAGAACTCTTCAGAGCTCTAGCCAGAATTACCCCTTTCCCTCATGCTACTTTTACAATTCAATGAAATCGACGTACATAAAGGCAATTTAAGATAACTATGAACAGAGTTTGCATTAGCAGCAGCTTTTTTTTTTCAAAGATTTCTAACTTAGAAGCATGTGAATTCAAAAATAGTTTTATCGTATTTGTTAGAATTATGTCTCAAATTCGAGCGTTTGCGAAATACGATTTGCTTGGATAAGTTTTTCCATATTTGAATCGCCTAGATAACTTTTTCATATTTAATCGTGAAGATATTTTTTGTCTAAGGAAATAGCACAAGGAAAGTGTTAGAATTTAAATGTGCACGGAAGCATGGTATAGTTTATATTTGATAGAGGATGGACAAGGATAGGATATTTTGAGAAGGTTTATGGGATAAAGATAGTTTCACTAGCTTATAAAGATGGTTATATAATAGTTGAAGGAGGTGTTGGTGAGGGAGCTACATGATGTGGTTTTTATGGTCAGCTCCCCACAAAACATGGATCACTTACTCCTTTATATAAGCTACCAAAGTCGGTGGAGGAAGTCTCCACAGTTTTCTACTACAAATAGCTACTATTATTTTATAGTAACATAAGATGGAGTGTTCTAGAACACATAAGAGATGGCTTAGCTGTCTTCATACAAGTTGGCAACTTGTTGGTTGTCTTTTCATTGTTTGTTTCTCACGTCCACTAGAGATGTCTAGATTGGACTGGAGAATTCCAGGCCAGAAATTGGATCACAAATTCCAACAGAAAGAAATCCGCTTTAGGTCCGTATAGTGGACGTCTTCTTCAAATCCTAATCCTGTGATTGGTCGGTCAACAAAGGAGTAATTCGTTGGACTCCTTGTGCTTGTACAAAAGGAAATAAAATAAAAGAAAATCAAGGGTTTTTCTTGAGTGAAAAAGAGCCGCACGAGAAACAGCCGCCACGGGGTTCTTCGTTGGTGGTGTAGACGCTGCACAGAGAAGATTCAAGAAGCCGCACGGAGGACTTCTTGGACGCACGAGGGAGTTGTCTCTCGGCCGTATGAACGTAAATACGCAGTGGTTTCAAATGAATTTGACACGAGATGCCATTGCACATCGTCTGATTTTCAAATGAATTCTCAGCTTTTCTGTTCGTCAAAGGGGGGCAAACCCCATTCCAATGGATCGAAATCCAACAGAGATTTCAGTACTTGGTCCGCTACATCATGAAAAGAGCTATCAAGCCTGGGATCTGGCACCATAACCGTAAACCTGCCAAATGTATAGGAAAATATTAGCAGAGGGAGCAAGAGATAAATCCGTCCAATGCTGCAATATTTGATATTAACAGCAGGAACGGTAGATTGGGTGAAAGAAAATTCCTTGTTAGAAATCAAAACGGTCAAGGGATGAAAAAAAAAGAAGAAGAGATCTACGAAATAGAACAACCAAATGCACAATAAATCATTTAAGTAACAAAGAACGAAATGGGGGCAGCAAGTAAAAGAACTTACCTTATTTGGAAGAATAAAGTTGAGCAGGAGGGAAAATGTAATTCCACGAGAAAAGGAAGACGATGGATCGTCTAAGTATGGCACCCCTCGACATGGCCCCCGATCCGCTAGGGTCGCCACAGTTCGCTTACCTTTCACTTGTCCTAATGACATGTTACTCTGATACCATTTGAATTGTAGTGGGTCCATAAATCCTGGGGGTTTGTATCCTCTCAATCGGTCCCAGCGCAATTCATATAACGGAAGCATACTCGACATCTCCCTAACCCGTACTCAAACTAAATAATACAATGCAATGCACACCAACTACACTTTTCATATATATAGAAGCTAATGCCGAACCACTTTTATTTACATACTTTGATGGACATCACAAGTCGGTACAACAAAAGGCCAAGGCTTTAACTAAGCTCGGCTATAACCCAAAAGAACCCGACTCTACATCAGACATGTACATCAATCCATCATCCAGTGTCGGCCATCAAAAGTGTCATCCTCTACCAGTCACACACTCTAATCACACCCAGCCCGGTGCATCGGCCGGCGGCGGCGGCAGCATCCCCATCATCATCCCGTCGCGTCGAACATGCACGGGCAGGAACTCCTGGACTACAGGGCCATTAGGTAGACCCACATCATACAAAACCAAAACACGAACACGGATGAACACCAGACCACGAGCACCAACACAGGGGTGCTCCTAGCACTCGACCTCAACATCAGACGGTAAGCCATAAAATGTACCACGCGTGACAGGTGACAGAGGCATCTCTCAATCTGAAATGTTAGTCCCCAAAAGGGGTGAGTACAACCACTCAGCAGTAAAGATCCATCAAACCACATAATGCAACAGGCAAGACAACCATAATTTCGTGTGAAATGCACATGTCATCCATGAAATCATGTTTGTGTTTCCATGAGATTCATTCATTAAGGCAATTTATGTTCCATGCCATATGCACATACATGCGCATGATTCATATCATCCATACAATCATGTATATATATCCCCATGAGATCCATTCAATACCTTCATGATCGCATTCTCAGTGCCAAATAGTACCAGCTCAATTTCATAGGCAATTCATGCATCATGCCATACGCGCACACACATGCGCATGATTCAATTCCCATTTTAATTTTCAAAAGGATCTCATTTTTTTTTTCCAGGGACCAATGTTTGCATCCCTCATATCGCTCGCACCCAACCTGGCATCGCGAGGAACCTCCGACACACACCTCCGGGCATTTGACACACACCTCCGAGCATCTCGCACCCTAACTGGCATTACGAGGCCATCCGGCACACACCTCCGGGCATCCCGACACTCCCAGGGCATCGTCGACTCAAGGGTCCGACGGTATCATCAACATCACAATGCATTTTCACATACATGCCTCATTTTCAAAATAGCATTTGATGCAATAATGTCAAAGGTTTCAATCACTTTTGATGTGATGTGATATGCTAAATGTCACCACATATGCTGCATAATTAACCACCCAAGATATCATATCTCATAGAGCAATTCATTTGTTCTTTAAAAAAAAAAAAAATCGGATAAAATAGAATGCACTCCTTTAATTAAAATTCTGGAAAAATTAGTAAACGATCTTAATAAATTATGAAAATTTAACATGTTATAAAAAAGATCTAGATAAAAAGGTTTCATGAAGAACTCCATGTCAAAAGAACTTCGTACGAGTCGCTACGGCCCATGCATCACAGCCTTAAAGTTTCGGAACATCACCATTGCACAGTTTCATTCACAAATTCGGTATAAACCATAAATCAACTCAGAAAATTCTGAAATTTTTCTATGTTATAATCAAGACCTAGAGGAAAAATTTTCATGAAGAACTCGAAGTCAGATTCGTTATAGATCATGAGCTACATTCACTAAAACTCCCCCTAACCCTCGGTAACGATTTCCAGATTTAACACTTTCAAAGAAAAAATCATTTCACCAACCAATACTTGTCCGTTTCTTCTCAAATTTTAATATGTTACTCCTCAAGATGTCATCTACAACTTTTATCAATAACACTAAATCAAATTCCGACTGGATTATTTTATAAAATTCACGGAATCGCAAGGGGTCGGACTGTCCTTACATGCAACAGCTTGCTTGATCTAGGAAGACTACCACCATTCACTCGAATTTCAGCATCCAACATCACAACTCAAGCATCTCCAACACCCATTACACTTCACACACAACCACAGCAAGCAAAATGTAGGCTAACAGACTTTACTTGCCTCAAGTTCAACGAAAACAAGCAAGCAACGGCGACTTGGGGCTTTGGCGGGCTCAATCGACGGCGGTACTAGGCAGCGCCGACGGCGGTTGCTGGTGCACGCACGGCGGGGCAGGTCTTCTTCTTCCCTCGCCAAAGCACCCACACGAACAACTCTCTCTCGGTTTCGCTCTCTCTCTCGACCTCACTCTCTCTCTCTCTTTCTCTCGGCTTTCTCTCTCCCTTCCGAGCGACAACCCCCTCGCTCACTCCGCCCCTCCTCTTTTCTTTCCCCTTCATGATTAGTTAGTAATCATTAGCTTTGCATGGCAATGGACACTTGCTTCATCTCCCTCGCCACTTGTCACTCTTCATGCAAGATGATGGGCCTCATTCGGCTGGGCTTGGGCCAGCCTTGATCGACCGAACGGTGGGGGGCTGTGGGCTGCTTTTGCGCGGTTTTTGGGCCTTAAAGAATTAGCCCACTCCTTCTCCTAATAATCCACCTTAATCCCCACTTATATTTACTTAATTACAAATTCATATGGCCATAAAACTTTGTAACATAAATCAATAAAAATCCAACTTATAAAGTACATGGCCAAGAATAAAATTTTCTTATCAATTTATCCTTTAATACAATCCTTAATCACACGTGGACATAGGATGCATTCCCAATACAACAATAGTCCATTCAATGCTTGGCCTTGTTAAATTGAAATCCGTTGGTCTAATGGCTATAATATAGTCCGATGGCACTTCCATCACCTGTTCATGGTCCATGGTATATCTAGGGGTTGTTATGAAATTTTAGGATGCCACACTAAGCCACATTAGGCACCATAAATTTCAGCACCAGAACATTTTGCTAATTCTCCCTTCTACTTCGAAAGTCCCAGACAGCAATCCCAAATCTAGACCCCCATTATATGTCTTGTACAGCCTAACTAATGTGATTAAGCCCTATATTACTGCATGCCACTGTTCACATCCCCGAGGCCGCTTAAAATCACCACTCTCTGCTAATTATCCTAGACTAAGGCTAACGATGAGATAGTCACCAATTCGAATAGAAAAGACACTCAACCACACTGATTCTAAACTGGAATAAACAAAACTCCTATTCTAAGAAAAGCACTTGAAAAAGAAACAAGAGATAAGCTAACCTTTGATCAAGAAAAGCATGGAGTAAGCTCTTGCTTACCTCAGGAAGCTGACATAAAGATGCTTCCATTGCAATATACTCATGGAATAATTTCATGCAACTGATTAATTAACCTTTTGGTCGAGGAGAAAAGGATTTGTCGTGGGATAATTCTCGATCAGAAACAAGGGACCCATCATAGTTGTCAATTTGCTTTTGATAATCAGATAAAACTAGGAACAAGATAATATCATAACAATAACATGCAGACCAGTCAATATTTCCTGGCAAAGGGTTAGAGGGTGAACAAAGGAGAGATGTTTTTAAGGAAAATGGCCAAAGCTTCCCTCCCTCTCTGGAGTCCATGAAGACAAAGTTAAAACTCAAAATTTTTAAAAACAATTGGGTTGGAGAATCTTTATGTTGGTTTAGCAAAAGAAGGGAGATAATTAAATCAAATTCAATCCTAAAGTTAATCATTTGTCGTATGGGTAATTTATTGGGTTTTGAGGGGTTTAGCTTTTCATGGGAGGAGAGATGCTTTCAAGGAAAATGAAATAATTTTTTCTACTACATGCAATTAAGTGGAAGTTACTCTATGGTGAAATTTATGGAAGGACCGTACGGGAAAATGATGCAAATGATCACTGAACTTTAACTTAATGTGCAATGTGGTCTTTGGACTTTTGGTACATATTTAATTAATTCTTGAATTATATGAAAAAATGTTCAACGGTGTCTCTTGAATTAATGAAAGACTACATTAAACATTTTCAAACGGTTCTTGGACTATATTGAACATGTACCAAAAGTCCAAGTACCACATTGAACAAATTAAAAATTTAGAGACCACATTGCACATTAAATCAAAGTTCAGGGATCATTTGTATCATTATCTGTTTTCTTATCACTATAAATATCGACCTTTTACTTCGCCTCCATTCAATGCTCCTTCTCTTCACTGCTTTCTTTCTTTCTTTCAAGATTTTTATTCCCTTTTCAATTTCATCAAATTCTATTCAGATTCAATTGATGGTAGCAGTTACTCTTAAGGTCGAGATCACGCAACCGATCCCTAAGGCCAGGTTGGCTAAGGCTTTTCTCGAAGCCAAGGGTTTCTTCCCCCACACCCTCTTGCCAGCTATCACGAATGCTGACATCCAGGAGACAATCTTTGTCGAAGGTACTTGATCAATTGAAATGTTCCTTACCATTAAAATCGCATATTAACCATATTATAATTGGGCATGATCCCTTGATGGCCCGATTGACAACATTAAGATCAATGCTCATGATGTTGAAAAAAATAAAAAAAGAAATTGAAAATTGTGTAATGTTTACTCTCAAGCTCTTTGTTTACACTCTCTTCATCTTTGGATTTCTATCTAATGATCCTACAAGAAATCTTAGACGTGAAGAATTAAGATCTTTTTTTTTTACTTGTGTAATTTTTCAATATTCTTACTTAGGATTTTATCTATTGTACATCCTTATTTACTATATGAAATAAAAAAAAAACGAAAACGAAGAAAGGTATTGAAAATAAATATAAATAAAATAATTACTCATTAACAGAAACGGAAAGAGAGGGATTCGAACCCTCAAACTCATATGATGGATTAGCGCGAATATAACTTTGGTTACTGTTGGGATATAATATGCAGAAACGACAGGATCTTGCAATTTACGTCAACGCGAAATCACTAGAGAAATAAACGAGAAAAATAAGAACACCCGAAATTTACGTGGTTCGGTCCGAGTATCGGTACCTACGTCCACGGGGAGAGCTAGCAGCAAATAATTTACTATAATCGGAAAATCAGAGTTTACAATCGCTCAATCGCTCAAGTGTTTCCTACACCTAAATTTAATCCCAAACCCTAAGTATTTATAAATAAACAACTCACTTTGGTATAAACTCACGGCACAAAATTACCATGCGACAAAACTCTTTACGTATGGCTTTGCAAGGCTTCAAGATCTTGCGATTCTTCTTCAAGCGGTGTGAACGTGCGGCTTCTCACGTACGTAGGCGGAGACTGCAGCAGCATTTTGCTTCGTGTGACTTCTTGGATCGTTGAACGTCCGTCTCTACGTAGGGTTTTCTTTTCCTTTTATACGTGTGCCCCAAAAGTCAAATTCTTGACTTGGGCCCACCATCACTTTCAATTTCACGTGGAGACTTCACGCGGCAGAATGGAAGCCTTTCTTCGGATGTGTGTGTGCGCGCGCCCGAGGTCAAAGGTTTGACCTTGGGCCCCACCACTTTGGCTTTTACGTGGAATATGTGTGTCTGCGATTTGTGCCCAACGAAGCTAACGTCTTCGGCTTCCGCTGCGACGAGGAAAAAAACTTTTCTGTCCTTATATATATTCTATTTTATTTCCTCTTTTGTGCAACTTCAAGAGTTCAGCAAAAACTCGAGACATAATTTAACAATTCTTCACTTTGACTTGATGTTTGAAACCAAGTTATAGTGCTCATCATCCATGTTGCTCTCCCAACGCCCCGACGGGCGCTTACTCTCCACAGACGCCAATAGAGCTCAAGCAAAACTTAAGCTTCGCCAAAAGAACAGACTTAGTCATCATGTCTACTGGGTTATCTGCTGTAGCAATCTTTTTAACAATAACAATACCCTTAACTAAGACATCTCGAATGAAGTGGTACCTGATATTGATATGCTTCGTTCGCTCGTGATAAACTGGATTATACGCCAAATATATCGCACCTTGGTTATCACAGTGTATATCCACACTTTTCTATTCTAACCCAAAGTCCGAGAGCAAACTTTGTAACCATATCGCATCTTTCGCTACAAAGGTTAGTGCCATGTACTCTGCCTCAGTCTAAGACAAGGCAATGTGATCCTGTAAGGACATTTTCCAACTAACTGCACCACCCGCTAGCGTAAATACGTACCTTGCTAAAGATCTGCAATCATCCAAGTCACCGGCGTGATTCGAATCCACAAAACCAGTGGTCTCACTGCCATTGTTGTCCCTTCGGTATACTATACCCACGTCTGTTATCCCCTTCAAATATTTGAGGATCCATTTCACAGCTTCCCAATGAGCTTTACCAGGACGCTTCATATAACGACTAACCACGCTCACAGCTTGTGAAATATTAGGCCTAGTGCACACCATAGCATACATAATACTATCCACGGCACTAGAATAAGGAACACGGGACATATGCTCCTCCTCCTCCTCAGTTTGCGGTGATAATTTATCTAAAAGCTTAAAGTGCTTCGCTAGAGGTGTACTTACAGATTTCGCCGACTGCATGTTAAAACGTGCCACGATCTTCTCAATATATTTCTTTTGAGACAGACGTAAAACTCCTGCAGCCCTGTCACGCAAAATCTCCATACCCAAAATTTTCTTTGTAGCACCTAAATCTTTCATCTCAAATTCAGCATTTAACTGCCTCTTTAGCACATCAATATCAGACATATTCTTAGCTGCTATCAGCATATCATCAACATATAAAAGTAGATAAATCAAAGAACCATTCTCCAATCTCCTAAAGTAAACGCAGCTATCCATCTAACTTTTTGAATAGTCTTGACTAGCCATGAAAGTATCAAAACGTTTATACTATTGTCTAGGAGACTGTTTTAGCCCATACAAAGATTTCTTTAACAAGCAAACATGATCTTACTTACCCGGAATAGCAAATCCCTCTGGTTGCCTCATGCCTCATGTAAATCTACTCCTCTAACTCACCGTGAAGAAACGCAGTTTTCACATCTAGTTGATCTAACTCGAGATCTTGCGAAGCAACTAAGGCAAGTAAAACACGAATAGAAGTATGTCTTACCACAGGAGAGAACACCTCATTGTAGTCAATGCCCTCATGCTGTATATATCCCTTCGCCACAAGTCTCGCCTTATACCTCGCTGCCTCGACACCGGGAATGCCCTCTTTCCGTTTAAAGACCCATTTACTTCCAACAATCTTTTGGCTCTTGGGTACTTTGACCAGCTCCCATGTCTGATTTCGATGGAGTGATTCCATCTCTTCACTCATAGCCCCTAGCCATTGCGATGACTTCGAACTAGCCATCGCCTCAGAGTAAGACGAAGGCTCATCTGTCTCCACCTCATCACCTACAGTCAATGCATAAGCAATATCTGTATAACCATAACGTACCGGTGATTTAATTTGCCTTCTCTGTCTATCTGCGGCTATAGTGTGTTGCGGCTTTGCTAGGTGTTCACTATCACCGACTTCAGGAATTGCAGCTTCATCTGCAGTCTCAACTTCTGTTACCTTCGAGGTCTTCAGAGTCTCCACCTGAGGCTCCACCTCACTTATGACACCATGATTTGTCTTCTCTGCTGATTGTGTCTCAGAACTCCTCTGTTGAAGCATTGCATTCTCGTCAAAGATCACATCTCTGCTGATTAGAAAACCGGGTGATGTGGGATCGGTGCACCACAGTCGGTAGCCTTTCACCCCATGTGCATAACCCATAAATATGCACTTCTTCGCCCTCGGCTCAAGCTTACCATCACTCGCATGAGCATACGCAGGACATCCAAATATTCGTAATCCGGAATAATCAACAGATTTCCCCAACCATACTTCCTCAGGAGTCTTCCACTCGTTAGCAAATGATGGAGATCGATTAACCAGGTAACATGACATGTTCACTGCTTCAGCCCAAAATTCCTTGCCAAGTCCTGCATGCGAAAGCATGCATTGAGCTCACTCAAGCAAAATTCTGTTCTTCCGTTCTGCCACGCCATTTTGCTGTTGTGTCCTAGGTACTGTGCGGTGTCTCACAATACTTTCTTTCTCACAGAACTCAGTAAAATCTTTACCACAGAACTCCATGCCATTATCGGTTCTCGGGCACTTGATTTGTTTATCTGACTGCTTCTCAATCAATGCCTTAAATTTCTTGAACCGATCAAACATATCATATTTGTGCTTTAGAAAGTAAACCCATACCTTCCTCGAATAATCGTCGATAAATGTCAGCATATATCGGGCACCTCCTTTCCAAGGAACCGAAGACGGGCCCCAGACGTCTGAATGAATATATTCAACTGGTCGGTTGGTCGAATGAATAGCTGTAGTAAACTTAACTCGATGCTACTTCCCATAGATGCAGTGCTCACAAAAGTCCAGCTTCCCTGTCTTCTGACCCTTCAACAACCCCCTTTCACTCAGCATCGTCATACCTGCCTCACTCATGTGCCCTAAACGCATATGCTATAATTGAGTCAAGTTAGAGTCTGACTCACCTGATGAAACTGCAGCAGTTCCAGTCACGATCTCTCCTAGTAGATGATAGAGAGTATTCACTTTCTTCCCTTTCATCACCGTCATGGCACCTCGAGAGATCTTCGCACTCCACCTTCGGGTGTACCTACACCCGATGTCATCGAGTGTCCCTAGAGAAATAAGGTTCTTCTTGAGCTTCGGTACATGCCTCACATATGTCAATGTGCGCACCACCCCATCGTGCATCCGAATCCGAATTGTCCCTATCCCCATAGCCTTACAGACTGTATCGTTCCCCAAAAGAACCCTACCACCATCTGCAGCTTGGTAAGTAGTAAACTAGTTCTTATAAGGCGTCATATGATAAGAACACCCGAATCTAGCACCCATTCGTCTCCTGACGAAGTAGCAGTCACACATAAAACAACTTCTGCATCACTAGTGTTCCCCTCAGCAATGTTTGCCACACTGCTTGTGGCATTCTGCTTATCAACTTTATTTCTCTGCTTTGGACAATCTCTCTTGATGTGCGTCTCCTCGTGACACTCAAAGCACTTCACGCGTCCCTTAGACTTTCTATGGCATGATTTTGATCTGCTTTTACCTCTGCTGCTACTAGGCTCTCGATGTTGTTCTCTACCCCGAATCGTCAGTGCTTGCACTACTCCTTTCGCTAGATCGTCATCTTGCAACTTTCTTTGCCACTCCTTAGAGAATAAGGCGGACTTTACCTCTTTTGAGGTAATCGTAGTACGCCCCTGCAACAGTGAATCAGTAAAGTGCTCCCATGACTCTGGTAAAGAGGCTAACAACATCATGCCCTGTTCTTCATCATCAAGTATCTTACCAACGTTTTTTAGATCCAACATGAGTTTATTAAATTCATCTAGGTGGGTTCTGATAAATGTACCTTCAGTATATCTAAACTGAAACATCTTCTTTAGCATATACAAGCGATTGTTCAAACCTTTCTTCACATAGAGTGCTTGAAGTTTTGCCCATAACGCTGCGGCATCCTTCTCCTCAGCAACCTCTATTAAGACCTCATCCGACAAATTTAACAGGATTATACTCTTTGCTTTTTCCATCAGCTCTACCCTCTCCGAAGCTTTCATTATAATCGGCAACTCATCTTCGCCATCTAGTGCCTTAGCCAAATCTTGTGTTGTCAATAAAGCTCGCATCTTGATGCTCCATAACACAAAGTTGTTACTTCCGTTAAACTTCTCTATTTCAGATTTCCTCTCGAGACATAATTGCAATAATAGAATTTCCAAATAATAATCGAGATAAGTAAAAGCCCCAAATCACAATCAAGAAATCCAACCCCACGCTTTGATACCAATTGTTGGGATATAATATGCGGAAACGACATAATCTTGCAGTTTACGTCAACGCGAAATCACCAGAGAAATAAACAAGAAAAATAAGAACACCCGAAATTTACGTGGTTCGGTCCAAGTATCGGTACCTACGTTCATGGGGAGAGCCAGCAGCAAATAATATACTATAATCGGAGAATCAGAGTTTACAATCGCTCAATCGCTCAAGTGTTTCCCACACCTAGATTTAACCCCAAATCCTAAGTATTTATAAATAAACAACTCACTTAGGTATAAACTCACGGCAAAAAATTACCGCGCGACAAAACTCTCTATGTACGGCTTTGCAAGGCTTCAAGATCTTGCGATTCTTCTTCAAGCGATGTGAACGTGCGGCTTCTCACGTACGTAGGCGGAGATTGCAGCGGCGTTTTGCTTCGTGCGACTTCTTGGATCGTCGAACGTCCGTCTCTACGTAGGGTTTTCTTTTCCTTTTATACGTGTGCGCCAAAAGTCAAATTCTTGACTTGGGCCCACCATCACTTTCAATTTCACGTGGAGACTTCACGCGGCAGAATGGAAGCCTTTCTTCGGATGTGTGTGTGCGCGCCCAAGGCCAAAGGTTTGACCTTGGGCCCCACCACTTTGGCTTTTACGTGGAATACGTGTGTCTACGATTTGTGCCCCACGAAGCTAACGTCTTCGGCTTCCGCTGCGACGAGGAAAAAAACTTTTCTGTCCTTATATATATTCTATTTTATTTCCTCTTTTGTGCAACTTCAAGAGTCCAGCGAAAACTCAATACATAATTTAACAGCTACTTCTATAGGCAGACAGCGCAGGATGGTGAGGCACACGGTTAAAGCGCCGGACCAGGAGCCCTTCCTCTACAGACAGTCGACCATCCATCGGGATGAGTAGGGCAAAATCTCCAAGGAAATCAGCCATGAGGTGAAGATCGTTGCGTTGCCCTTGGAGGGTGGGTCAGTATGTAAGTACGCTGGCAGGTGCTTCACCATCGGCCAAGGGGATATCACGGAGGAGGAGATGATCAGGACCATGAGAGAGAAGGCGTCCATGATGTTCAGGGCCATCCAAGCTGATCCGACAGCTTAGTCTAATATGTTCTCTTCGAACAAGGTCTAGTTGAGTGCTGTTCTTGTCTTGTCGTCGAGGGAGTATGTTGGTCTTGTCTTTTCCGCGAATATGATGGTTCCGGGAAATGTTCTGTAAAATTGCTATACTTGCTTCGTTTGCAAAGCCCATATGAAGTGTTGTTGGAATAAACCTTCGTCCGATGTGGTCCTCGATTAAGTGATTTTTGCGTACGGCCCTGTTTTCTTTCTTTCTTTCTTTTGGTCTCAATAATTGCGTGTGCTCCTAACCCCGCAAAATTGAATGAATAATTTAAAACCAAATACAGCAACCATTTTCGCTTCTCCTTTTGAACTCCTCTTGCCTTTCATTTTTTCTCTTACCGGAACGAACTCGGAATTCAATCGCCATATTTCATGTTTTCTCTGTAAAATTACCGTATCATTTTAATGTTGTGAGATGTCTCAAGAGCGACCTCTTGGCTTTAGCTGACTTCACTTTGCATAATAACTAGCTTTACAACCTTTGATAATTGCATCCAGCAGACAGCAGATGATGTCATAATGCCAAAACGGTTTTCAGGCTGCTGTGCAGTGCAATGCAAATGAGGACATCTAAAGTGTCACGCGCGATCCTCGAGCACGTGCCCATTCCTCTCTAGTCGATAAAATTTTGTGACTTCCCAGAACGAGTCGCCAACCCTTTCATTTTATTGCACATGCGGAAGCAAATAATAAATCCCCTGACAGTAACCATCTCGGGATAGAAAAGCAAGACAACAAATTCACAAACAAACATGTTTTTATTAACATACTAAGTCAAGTACAAAAGGTCAATAGTCAAAAGACTTCCAAAGACGGTTCTCCAAAAAGAAGTTGACCTAATCGACCTACTCCTCAGGTCCCCTTAGCTAGGCTCCAGATCCACCACTTTGCGATCCTGAAAATTGAGCCCACGACGAGGTAAGATATAAATCTCAGCGGGTTCATGCTCTAAACCCCGATTAGGAGAGTAATACGCCTAAAAGCGTCCTAACCACACAATCATACAACCACAAAACTTACCTCCTCTCAGGTCCACCCTGCAAGTCAGTACAATTTATATCACAGATAGCTATAAAGATATGAGCAACAATTTTTACCAAAAAAAAAAAGATATGAGCAACAATTAAGCTCATCCATAGGAACGCCATACTCAATTATAACAAAGCACAAGGGTCCTGATTATAGGGCTAAATCGTTATGATACGTCCCATACCATGCCACGCAATTTTGTCCCATAATCCGGCATGTTCAACTCAATAAATCATGCGTTCCTAGTTTTGATCTCAGCATATAGTACGACCTACTTTCTATTTGGCGGTCTTCTGGTGTAGCCAGGCATCGTCTCACTCCATTGAGCACGGCAACGTCTTTCCTAGACGGCTTTCCCGAAGGAGCATAGGTCCAGAATCTACTGCAACCTGCATCCCATATAGGGGCAACGTCTAGCTTAACAGCTTGGGACGAATTTTCTTAACCAACACACGATCACTGAATTATGGCCTAGGGCACCATGCATTATATCTCCATTAAAATGGTGAACTTAGCCTATTTTCTTGGTATTATAGATATACGGTAAAATAGTCGTGTGTGGGTACACGATCAACTCGACCTAGAAAAAGTGATATCTTCTAATTTAAAATCCCACTATTTTTTATAGTTTATAAAACCATTTTCGGTATTAAAATCCGACACCCGGGATTTTCTGAATAAATATTGGAAATTCATAATTATGGAATTGAATACTCAAAATTCCAATCAGCACTCAATTTGCACAAATTAGCCACACCATTGCAATTAACACGAAATTCCAGTCACCAACTATCCCGGTCTAATTTTCGGAAAATTGATTAATAATTAAATACTTATCAAATTTAATTAAATAAATCAATTTTGAAGAATTTAGAGAAAAGAATTGTGATAATTCTCTGTGTCATTGTATCAGGATTACAAAGCTCTTTATAGGACTTCTACAAGTACTAACTAGGAAAAAACAGATCTGAATAATACATCTATAATCCCACAAATCAAGGGATACTAATAAATCATATCCTAACTAATTATTTACAGCTATTTCCTAATAATTAGGATCCAGAAAATCAGGATTGAATATTCCTAATAATCAGCTCCTAAGAATCGGGATAATTCAACACTCCCCCTCAAGCCGAGGAATAGATGTCTTCCATTCCCAGCTTGGAGATAATTTCATGAAAGATCCCACCATTAAGTCATTTGGTTAGCACATCAGCTAGTTGATCTCCGGAAGGTATGTAGGACATGCGGATCAACCCCTCTTCTATCTTTTCTTTGATGAAATGCCTGTCAATTTCAATATGCTTCGTCCTATCATGCTGTACAGGGATTATGAGCAATATTAATTGCTGATTTATTGTCACAATACAGCTTCATAGGACCCTCCCACTTGATTTTCAAGTCTTCTAGGATGATTTTAAGCCATAATAGCTCACATATTCCTTGGGCCATTGCTCGAAATTCTGATTCAACACTTGATCTTGCAACTACATTCTGTTTTTTACTCCACCATGTCACTAAATTTCCGCCAAGAAATGTGCAATAACCAGATGTTGACCTTCTATCCACCATGGATCCTGCATAGTCAGCATCGGTATAAGCTTCTAGCACCATTTTTTGATTTCTCCTGAATAGGACTCCTTTTCCAATAATGTAGCACTCGATGGATGGCTTGTAAGTGTGATTCTCTTGGGTCATGCATAAATTGACTAATCACACTTACTGAATAGGCAATATCAGGTCTAGTATGAGCCAAATAGATGAGTTTCCCGACCAATTTTTGATACATTTCTCGATCTACAGCAGGTTCTTCCTTTGCATCCCCAAGCCTTTTATTAGGCTCAATAGGTGTAGCTACTTGGTTTACAACCAAGTTTTCCGTTTCCTTCAAGAGATCGCTTACATACTTCTTTGTGAGACAAAAATTCCTTGCCTAGAGTAAGAAACTTCAATGCCAAGAAAGTATTTGAGTCTTCCTAGCTCTTTTATTTCAAACTCTTTAATCAAACACCGCTTTAGCTGCTGTTTCTCGTCATCATCGTCACCTGTGACAATAATATCATAGACATACACTAGAAGTGCCGTCACTCTCCCTCTTGCCGAATGCTTAATGAAGAGAGTATGATCACCTTGGCTTTGTGTTGTAGCCCGAAGCTTTCATAACTCTGAAAATCTCCCAAACCAAGCTCTAGGTGATTGCTTGAGCCCATATAGTGCTTTCCGTAATCTACATGCTTTGTTTGTTGTCTTTTCTCCTTCAAATCCCGGTGGAATACTCATGTAGATCTCCTCTTCTAGGTCTCCATGTAAGAATGCATTCTTCACATCATACTGTTGAAGTTGCCAATTAAAGTGAGCCGCCAAAGAGAGTAGAATTCTCATAGTGTTCATCTTTGCCACCGGAGCAAATGTCTCTTGATAATCTATTCCATAGGTCTGAGTATAACCCTTTGCCACCAATCGTGCTTTATATCTCTCAAGAGAACCATTAGCTTTGTATTTCAATGTAAAAACCCATTTGCAGCCCACAAGATTCTTTCCCCTAGGTTTGTCAACAATCTCCCAAGTCTGGTTTTTTTCTAGTGCATCCATTTCTTCTCTCATTGCACTCCTCCATTCTTCTTTAGACAATGCCTCAGATAAAGTATTTGGAATAGAAATGGTGTTTAGACTCACAATGAAATTTTTATGAGATGGTGATAGGCGGTCAAGTGACACATAATGAGATAGTGGATATAAGGGTCGCTTTGTGCACTCCCTAGTACCTTTTCTAATAGCAATGAGAAGATCCGAGTCATTTTCTAGCATATCAAGTGACTGTTTATGCAAAGGAGAGTCGGAACTTACCGGAAAGTCATTTGCAAAACTCAGATGGGAATCTTGAACTTGTGTTTGGTCTGGAACAGCTGTCTTTCTTGAGTATACCTGAGGAAATCTCAGAGTCATAAGTACGGGGAGATACGGGAGTGGACTCTTGTTCCGGAATAGGTTCAATCATAGAGAGTGAGTCTGGAATTGAAGTAGCACGAACTAATTCGTCAGAAACTGATTCATGAGGTGCCTGTTGATTAGAGTTGGAGGCTGATTGGTCAGGAGTTGATTGATCAATGATTGGTTGATTAGAAGTAGGAGCTCGGATTGGAAGATTATTAGGAGATAAGTCAAGATTAAGATCGTCAAAGTCTTTATCTTCAACTAATGACTTCTCCCCTTGAAGATAAGACTGTGGAAAGTAAGGTTTGTTTTCTACAAATGTAACATCGATTGATATATAAGTTCTTCGAGAAGGAGGATGATAACATTTATACCCCTTTTGTGTAGAGGAGTAACCAAGAAAGACACACTTGATTGCTCTAGGATCTAGTTTTCCCCTTGATGATTATGAACATGTACAAATGAGGTGCAACCGAAGACTCTAGGTGTGAGATTATTTGTTGTCCTGAAATGGGGATAAAAGCTAGAAAGAATTGCCATAGGAGTTTTGAAATCTAATACTCTTGATGGCAATCTATTAATCATGTATGTAGATGTAAGAACGGCTTCCCCCCAATAAGACTTAGGGACATTTCCATGAAACAACAATGCTCGAGTAGTGTTGAGCAAATGACCATTTTTTTCTTTCAGCCACCCCATTTTGTTGTGGTGTGTTTACACAAGATGACTCATGGATGATCCCTTCCTTTTGGAAATAGTTTGACAAGATCAGATTAAAGTAGTCTCTAGCATTATCTGATCTAAAGCTCTTAATTTTAACTCCAAATTGATTTTGAACCATAGAATTAAAATTAGGAACAATACTACTTACATCAGATTTGTGTTTGAGTAAGAATATCCATGTGACCCTAGTGCAATCATCGATTAGAGAAACAAACTATCGAGCCCCTGAGATATTTGGAATTGTGGAAGGTCCCCAAATGTCACTGTGAATCAAATCAAAAGGATGAGAACTTCTTTTGTTGTTTATAGGAAAAGATACACGGGTGTGCTTAGCAAATTCACAAGTATCACATTGGAATTGACTCATATCTAATCCTTTAAACAAAGAAGGAAACATGATATTTAAGACACGAAAAGATGGATGACCAAAACGAAAATGATAAAGCCAAACGACATCCTTATTTGAAGCACTAAGAAATGACAAGGGAGAATTGTTTATGACTTTCTTTGAAATCCTCGGCGTCTCAAGATAGTACAACCCATTCTTTTCCTTAGCAAGTCCAATCTTCCTCTCTGAATCCTGTTCCTGAAAAACACAGTAGGTAGGGTAAAAAATTGCATAGCATTTGAGGTCATTGGTGAGCCTTTGTATGGAGACTAGGTTGGCTGATAGTTTTGGCACATGGAGGACATCTTTTAGAGTGAGAACAGGTGTAATATAGATGTCACCAACTCCTGCAACAATGGCCAGAGAACCATCTGCCACCACTATTTTCCTATTGCTTGGACATGGGGTGTAGGTACTAAAAAAATGTGAAGTGTGAGTCATGTGATCAGTGGCACCTGAGTCTATTATCCAAGCTTCATTTGAAATTTTTTCTGAGGCATTTAGACAAAAGAGGAATGGAGACTTACCTGAGAGTGCTAAGGAACATGCACCAGAGGGTTTATCAAGAGACCCTAGAAGCCCTTTAATTCTTTCTATTTCCTCACTACCGAAGGAGGATTCTTTCACCCGTCCTTCACCGATTTGCTGGCTGGTCTGTTCAATTAGATGAGCCTGAGGCCTTCGCTGTCCTCCTTTGTTTCCCCACTCTCGGCTTGAGGTTGCTGGTTTGCCATTCAACTTCCAGCAACATTCCTTTGTATGTCTTGGCTTCTTACAGTAGGTACACCATAAACTGTCTCGATTATCCCTCCATGTAGGCCTCAAAGCATCCACCTTTCCTCTTTCTTGTGTTGACGCATTGCGAGTTACTAATGCTGAGCCTTCCATAGCTTGAGGCTCTAGCATTATTCCTCTTCGACTTTCTTCTGCTTGGATTAGAGAGATCGTCTCTTCCAAAGAAGGGATTTCTTCCTTTCCAAGTATTTGAATCCCGACTTGGTCAAATTCAGAATTAAGACTGCCAGAAATCATATACTCGATCCTTTTCAATGAAGGTTTTTGGAGTTGCAGGCATCATCTGCACACTTCATCTCAAATACTCGATAATGATCGAGTTCTTGCCATAGATTTTGAAGGGAATTGGCATATTCCGTCACCGTTTTGCTCCCTTGTTTTGTTGCACTTGTCTTCACCTTGATTTCATATACTTGTGCTGCATCTTGAGCCTTTGAATAAGTCCTGCGAATACAATCCCAAATCTCCTTTGCAGTTTTGAGAAACATACATGTATCGCTTATGGCTGGATTCATTGAATCCCAAAGCCATGACATGATCATTGAATCTTCCTCATCCCATGCGTTGAACGTGGGATCTTCTGGTGTTGGACCTGTTCCAAGAAGATGGCTGAGTCTTCCTTTACCCTTCAAATAGGTCTTGATGAATTGTGACCATTTGAGATAATTCTTTTCATTCAGCCTATAAGTTGCTCTCACATTTTGTAGATCTCCGGTCATATGGTTGGTGTTGGCCTCCTCATTTTGACCCGAAGAATTTCCAATCGCTTTGTCTCGTACATGGATAATTCCGGGCACAAAGAAAGTACTTGGAAAGGAAGAGTGAAAAACAGATGTAGTAAAGGCTGCAAGTGAATGAGGTTTTAGGGCAAAAATTGGGACAAGTTTAGAAGCGAAGAGAGAAAAATATGGCTAAATGGATCACAATAATGAGAGTTGCGATCAGATTGTTAAGGACAAAGACAAACCCAAAGAATGAAGGCTGTGATTGGAAGATTATTGCATCAATGAAGGATGCACTGCAACACTATCCTAGAAAAATGAGCCTAATGCTCTGATACCATGAAGAATTTAGAGAAAAGAATTGTGATAATTCTCTGTGTCATTGTATCAGGATTACAAAGCTCTTTATAGGACTTCTACAAGTACTAACTAGGAAAAAACAGATCTGAATAATACAGCTATAATCCCACAAATCAAGGGATACTAATAAATCATATCCTAACTAATTTTTACAGCTATTTCCTAATAATTACGATCCAGAAAATCAGGATTGAATATTCCTAATAATCAGCTCCTAAGAATCAGGATAATTCAACAAATTTAAATACCAAAAAACCACCCTAGGCCAAAATCACTAAATTAAATACTGAAACGGCCCGAAAAATTCCCGAACCCTTCTAGATAAATAATACGATTTATCTAGGCCTCAATTAGTTTAATCTAACCACCTAACATGCATAATTGAATAATTAAATTGCTAATCTAATCTAACTAACCACCTAATCCTTAATTAAATTAACTAAACACCCCTTAAACGTCATTAGCCTACTAAGGAGAGTTTAGTGCATAAACTCACCGGTTTAATGCGAAAACCGATTCACCGCGACGGCGGCTCGATGGTGGCCGAAACCCAAACTTTCAGCAGCATCAACTGACATTTGGACCGGGACATAAAGGCCTTGCAACTCTTTGCTCGACTTGGTCGCGGCTTGGGCTTGGAATTGGGCTTGCTTCGTGGGCCTCAAGTGAGCTGGACTAAAACTGAAGATGGGCCGAAATGGGCTGAGCTCATGGGCTGAAATCCACTGGGTTGGACTTCGGGCTTTGCCGGACACGAAAGAAATTCGCTAGGTTGAAGAACTTAATTGATGGGCTGCTGGAATTCATGTGGGCTGCTGCTGCGATTCAGTGGAGATGGGCCGCTGGGCTTGGGCCGAACGTGCAAACTTCGCTGGGCTTGTGGGCGTGAACACAGCTGCAGGAATTCGGTGGAATGGTGGGTGCTGGAGTCAACTTCGGCATAATGGTTTCACTGGGGTTTTGACCGAGAGAAGCAGGATGGCGAGCTGGTGAAGGGAGCAGCTGGAGGTGGCAGCAAACTGGGGAAGTTCGGTGGTCTTCAGCTGGGGAGTTTTGATCGAAGAAGACACAAGCTGGTGGATGGCGTGAGCTGGCAGAAGTGAAGCCGTGGACGCGTCGATGGATTGATGGAGTCAACAGCAGGGTTTTCTTTTGTTGGGCTTGACTCGGTGGCTTCGTGGATTGAAGGAGCTGAAGAAGACAAACGTTGATGGACTTGGACGTGGCAAAGCTGGGATCGCTTCGGTGGCAGGCGGACGCTGCTGCTGGCGTTGAAGACGCAAGGCTGAGGAGCTGCTTCGGTCAACAAATCGACTGAGGGAACAGCAAGGTTGACAGAAGGACGTGGCAACGGTTGAGGGACTCGGTGGAGAGAGGGAGACAAATTGAGGGAATGAAGTCGCGAGGAAAAGAAATGAAAATGGAAGCAGCTGGGTGAGCTCGACGAAGAGAAAAGGAGAGGCTCGGGACGCACGAAGGGGAAGCAGCTGGCGGTCTGAACGTGTTGGAGAAGATTGGATAAAGGAGGGGCAAGTCAACAACAATTATCCTTCTAATTGAATGCTTGGTCCCCCCTAATTCTTTCTAACAAGATAATCCACAATTAAACAAATTTTGAAGCCAAATTTGCAGCCCCAAAATCTAGCTCCGAATTTAACCAAACTAACTTCAATTTCCCCACCAATTCTCCAAATCAAGGTTCAATTTCGATGAAGAAAAATCCCGTACAATTTTCTGCAAGTCTCCAACACCCAAAGGCTCAGCTTGGAAGTCCAAATTTCCTTCGATTTAGCCCATCCGAATTTCCATTATTTTTCCGCAACGTCCGAATGGATTTTCTGTAAAAATCTCGGAATCTCAAAAAAAATTTCGGGGGATGAATCGACGTTCCTAAAATGAATCGTGACACGACAAAATTTTCAATTTCTGAAATCGGGTTCAAATTCACTGTTAATTTCAATCTGGCGTGATTTTAGCGTGACTTAGTCTACCGAGTAACTTTTAGAAATTTTTAGTGCAATTGACCCGTGATCGATTTATCTCAAGTCACAATGTACATCTTTGACTCATTGGCAACTCTTAGTTGTCGTGAAAATCTCGAGATTTCAAATATGGACATCGGGTACCAAAACGACAAAAAAGTCAGTCTAGTACCGATCGACAAGGATTTTGCAATCAGGTGGAATCACCCACACTTTGATCATATATCTCAGTCAAATCGACCTATCTCCGGTCTCTGATCGATTTCGACAGTGCCGTAAGGACTCTTGCAAATTAGCACGGTCGAGCAGTCGATTCCTGATCGAATTCTCAAGTCTATTGCATTTAAATTCCTTAATGGCTTCACTTGATAGGCTTGTTATCCCGTGAGTGGCCAACTCAGGGAATAGAACTATCGGCGCATCGATGAAAGACCCGATTTATTTAATCGAAAACAAAATCTGAAAATTCAGGATGTCACATAAAGCATCCCACGTTAGTGAGATGGTCACCTAAAGTTTTCGGGTCTTCATAGCTAAAGAATGCGACATGTATTCTGTCTACTCGTTGAGGGTAAAATGTCATGTTCTACTCTTATGTGGCATTCGGTTGCTAAGAAATAAAAGTCGAAAAGCATTCGTTAAAATCGAACATATTCCTTGTACGAGAAAACACCAGATACAAGGACAGATACAGATAACAGTCAATAGAGTGTCTGATAGACGGATGATATGATTGAATAATTGAAGAAATAATTTTCAGGAAAGTATAAATAGAGATGCCATAATCCACTGTAAGGCGATAACCACTACTTTGCGACGGCCGCCCGTGGTGGTTTCCGTCGTCATGGTGATTGCCTGAGACCAGCACACATGGTTAGGATCAGAAAATTTGTGGAGGGCACGAAATTGGCAGCATACGTATGAATTTCTCCTGGGGCTGCTGCAACTTGACCAGTGAGTTGCCCCAAGCGAGCATCTCCGTCATGAGCAAGTTTCACACTACAAAGCAGCAAAAACAAACCCAACTCAAACTGAATGTTTAGAGGAACAATGCTACCTGCAGTGAGTATGGAAAATTAAAAGCCACAATTAGCACATGGAAACTCTTGATCATGATCAGCTGTAGAACTTCCAGTAAATTGCGTATATAACCTCGAGCTGTTCCTGTTCAACTGGTTCTTAATCGAAACAACAAAATAGTCTATATATAAGATGCCTTTGGGAACTCAGTTCTCGAGGTGGAATGTAATACTTTAACCTGAAAATGTAATCAAAGAAAAAGTCTTATGGTCTTTCATTTCACCTGTTCTTTACCCACTAATTAGCCCAACAATCCAAAGTTTATGAAGATGCAACGCGATAATTCAAATTCAACACCAGCAAGAATGACTACCTCTTAAGATTTAGAGCATCTACTCAACATCTGTATCATCGCTAGTTTGTCCAGATTCAACCTCATCCCCATAAAAGACGTGATCGATGTCTTCGTCCTCATCATCACTTTCATCGCTCGACACTTTGGTGAAGAGAATCTCTAGTTTGATCACGCATGGCCTTGTCAATCTGTTGTAAGACAACGTTTACCGAAACTAGAGACTCTCAAGCCAATAGATTATTTGAAGCAAAGAAATGAAGGGTATTAGCAAATTGGGTTTATATTAAAGGGCATAATTGTCATTGTATTGTTTTAGCCCTAAACCCTATGTATATATTATAAATTACTTCATCAATACAAGTGCGTTCGCCCAATCTCTACATGGTATCAGAGCAACGATTCTTGGAGCCCATCTCCCTCTCTCTCTCTTCATCCATGGAGCTTTCACGAACCAAGTCTCTCTCTTCCCGACTGTTTTGCGCTTGATTATGGAGGCGTGAACGTGTTCGCGTGAGACCTGCAACTTCCGTGGTCGGCGGAATTTGGTGACTTTGCGGGCTGTCGAGTAGGCGCAAAACATTGACACTTCGCCTGCATCTCTCTCTCCTCTCTCTACAGCTTCCAAGTTTGCTGATTTTGTGGGCACCAAGGGCGAATCTTGGGGGGCGGTTGCCACAACTGGGGCAAGTCTTCCTCGCTGACTTCCTCGCTGAGAATCCTCAATTTGGGTCAGAATTGTTTTGCTGGTGTGCTGCCTGAAGGCACGGGAACGCAACCATCTGTGGTATTATTTTTCAGAATTATTTTGCAGAATTATTCTTCTCTCTGTGGTATCGTACCCTCATAGGAAGGCAACCATCTAGTCGTCTTTTTTACCACAAGTAATCATGGCAACTGCATGAGTAGCTGGGCAGCCCTTATTTTTTGCATCATTCTGATAACCCAGGATCTAATCTCGTTGGCATGGTCCTTACGGGTGACAATTACAACAATTGGTCTCGTGCTATGGAGATTGCCCTTTCCGCCAAGAACAAGATGGTGTTTGTTACTGGAGAAATACAAAAGCCAGCTACAACAGATCCTGCCTATGCGTCTTGGATTCGTGTGAATAATATGATTCTATCTTGGATCCTTAATTCCATCCATCCAGATTTGGTGCCAACAGTTCTCTACACAGAGTCAGTTGCGGATGTCTGGGCCGATCTTCGTGAACGTTTTTCGCCATCGAATGGTCCTAGGATTTTTCATCTAGAGCAAAAGATATGCAACCTTGCTCAATGTGACGATGCCGTGACTAAGTATTACAACAATTTGCGAAGCTGCTGGGATGAATTGAATAATTTGGATCCCTTACCACAATGCTCTTGTTTGGCTCATTCTATCATCACCACACAACAAGAGAATCGGCGCTTGTTTCAATTTCTCATGGGTCTCAATCCGAGGTACGCTAATGTTATTAGTCAAATTTTACTAATGAATCCATTACCTAGTGTTGCATGTGCATATGCGCTAGTTCTTCAAGATGAGTCACATCGCCATATCCAATTGGACCACCCACTATCCGACCAAACCAGCACTTTGCTTAGCACTCATGGAAATAATGCTCCACGGCCGTACACGAATTCCTCATACCATGGACAGCCCAGCTCTCTTGGTGCCCCCGCCCCGTCCGCTAACCTAGCTAAACGGACGAACACGTCTCGCAGCCGAGAAAGATGTGCCCACTGTGGCATCGCGGGACATACACGGGATATGTGCTATCGACTTCATGGCTTCCCTCCTAACCACAAGCAATGCCGTGGACAGCCATCTACTTCCTCCCGGCTCGCAGATAACAAGTCCGGTCATACTTCTGATGCAGCACCTCCACCATTCACAAATGATCAGTATAAACAGTTGATGCGCTTGTTGCAAGAGGTAAACATCCCGAAAGCTAACCTCTCAAGTAATGTTCTTGGCTTAACTTCGAATTCATTTAATTCCAATACTTGGGTCATTGACACTGGCGCCACCAATCACATCACATTTGAACCCCATTACCTTACAAACCCGACATACTATTCATCTCCACATCCCACCGTTGGAATTCCGAATGGTGCTGGTGTCCCCGTGACATCACACGGTTTAGCCCCCCTTACCTCAACTATCTCCCTTGATAATGTCCTTTGCGCTCCCTCTTTCAAATATAACTTATTGTCAGTCTCCAAACTCACTCAAACTTTACACTTTGCTCGCCATCATTTTTTTTCCTAACTATTGTCTTTTTCAGGACCTCTTGACGAAGAAGATCATTGGTCGGGGCCATGAGTGTGATGGTCTCTATTATCTGGAGATTCCTACCGAACCTGTCGTTCTGTCTACTACAACCTCTTCATCTCATCTTTGGCACGCTCGCTTAGGACATCCATCTAAGTCAGTTTTGTCTACTTTGCAACAAACTTTATGTTTTAGTCCAACAAAACAATTTAGTCCATGTGATGCTTGTCATTTATCCAAGCAAACACATCTGTCTTTTGCGTCTAGCACTATTACTACTTCACGTCCTTTTGAGCTTATTCATGTTGACATTTGGGGACCTTATTCTCATTTTACACATAAGGCATGTCGTTATTTTTTATCTATTGTTGATGATTATTCACGCTATACTTGGATTTTTTTGCTTACTTTTAAGTCTGATGCAATTGACTCTATGATTCGCTTCTTTACTTTTGTTGAGACTCAATATAAAAGCAAAATCCAAAATGTTCAATCTGATAACGGGACTGAATTTCTTTCCTCTCGTTTACAAGAGTTTTTTTGCGCACACGGTGTTCACCACCAAGGTAGTTGTCCTCACACTCCTCAACAGAATGGAGTTGTTGAGCGTAAGCATCGTCACTTGCTCAATGTTGCTCGTGCATTGCGTTTTCATTCTAGCATACCTCTTCATTTTTGGGGGGATTGTGTCTTAACTGCTACTCATCTCATTAATAGACTACCTAGTCCTCTCCTACACAACAAAACCCCGTATGAACTTCTTTATGGCAAATCACCTTCCTATTCTCATCTTCGTGTCTTTGGCTCATTATGCTATGCTTCCACTGGTCATCTTCACTTTGATAAATTTGGTCCCCGTTCTCGCCGATGTGTTCTAATTGGTTATCCCACAAACCACAAAGGTTACCGTCTCTATGACCTTCAAGACAAAACAATTTTTACCAGTCGCGACGTCATTTTCTATGAACAAGATTTTCCTTTCCATCAAACCATCACACACACCACAATCGAATAGACCTCAGTAGTTCCATTATCCATACCTGACCTTGGTGAAACGTACCCACCTCCCTCCACCCTAGTCCTTGCACCGACCTCAACTCCTCAACCTCCTGCACCATCACCAACTGAACCCGAAGCCATGCCTCCGCCATCTTGGCAACGCCATCCACCCGAATATCTTCGGGACTACTACTGCACTATTGTGGCCTCCGATCAATCCTCTTCGGACTCTAAGGTAACTGAATCAGGTACTCTTTACCCTTTATCCAACTATTTATCATACTCGCGTTTTTCACCCACTCACCGTGCCTTTTTAGCCTCCATATCCTCTGAACAGGAACCTGAAACTTATGACGCTGCGTGTCAATCTCCCAAGTGGCGGAAGGCAATGTCTTCTGAGATACATGCTCTTGAACAAAATGGCACTTGGGAAATTGTTCATCTTCCTCCTAACAAACATCCCATTGGATGTAAATGGGTTTACCGAATCAAATATAATTATGATGGCACCATTGAGCGTTACAAGGCTTGGCTCGTTGCAAAGGGCTACACTCAAACAGAGGGAATTGATTACCATGACACATTTGCGCCTGTTGCTAAAATGGTAACTGTTCGCACTTTATTAGCTCTTGCTTCAATTCTTCATTGGCCTCTCTATCAATTAGATGTGAATAACGCTTTTCTGCATGGTGATCTTGACGAAGAGGTCTACATGAAGTTTCCACCGGGTTTTCATACTAAGGGGGAGAATTTAGTTTGTCGACTTAAGAAATCACTCTATGGCCTTAAACAGGCATCGAGGCAATAGTTTGCTAAATTCTCTTCTGCACTACTTGATGTTGGTTTTCAACAGTCAAAGGTGGACTATTCACTTTTTACATTAGTCCGTGGCTCTCTCTTGACCATTGTCCTTGTTTATGTCGATGATTTAGTTATAATAAGTGATGATGAAGTTATGATTCAACTTCTCAAACGATTTCTCGACACACAATTTCGTATTAAGGACTTGGGCACTCTCAAATATTTCTTGGGCATTGAAGTTTCTCGTTCCAAGTCTAGGATTTTCTTGTCACAAAGGAAATACGCTCTCGATATTTTGTCTAACATTGGTCTTATTGGTGGACGTCCTATTGATACTCCGATGGAACCCAATATACAATTTTCGGACTCCTCTCCAACTCTTAAGGATCCAGGTTCATATCGACGACTTATTGGTAGATTATTATATCTTACAGTAACTCGTCCAGATTTACTCTTTGCAGTGCAACATCTTAGTCAATTTATGCACTCTCCTCATGAAGACCATTGGAATGCTGCCCTTCGCATTGTGCGGTATCTCAAGCATGATCCTGGCACTGGTTTATTTTTCCCATCCGATTCAACTCTCCAACTTAATGGTTATACAGATTCTGATTGGGCATCCTGTTCTACATCCCGACGATCTATTTCTGGCTACTGCATGTTTCTTGGTTCTTGTCCTATCTCATGGCGTTCCAAAAAACAAACCATTGTTGCCCGTTCTTCAGCAGAAGCCGAATATCATGCCATGGCGTCTGCCGCATGCGAAATCACATGGCTTCACATGCTTCTCTCGGATCTCCATGTCAACACTACCACTGTCAATCTTTTTTGTGATAATAAAGCGGCCATCCACATCGCCACTAATCCTATCTTCCACGAACGAACCAAACACATCGAGATTGACTGTCACTTGGTTCGTGAAAACATTCAAGATGGCACTTTGTGTACTCTTTATGTTCCAAGTCACTCCCAACTCGTGGACTTGTTCACGAAACCGGTCGCACGTGATTTATTTTGTAATTTTAAGAACAAGTTGTTGACATGTTTACATTCACCAACTTGAGGGGGAGTATTAGCAAATTGGGTTTATATTAAAGGGCATAATTGTCATTGTATTGTTTTAGCCCTAAACCCTATGTATATATTGTAAATTACTTCATCAATACAAGTGCGTTCGCCCAATCTCTACAAAGGGACTAAACCTGAGCGACAACAAGCTGCAGCTGACCAACTAACCCCGGTATCGATTGAATGGCCGTCCCTCTAGCTTTTACAGTTTGCAAAGGAAACAATAATTATATAAATCATACCATCAGGCAACCATAACCCAAGAACAATAAATAACTTGAAGCTCTATAGAGAGTCTGAGAAGTAAAATAATTTAGATGAATCAGAAAAGAAACCAATGCAATTCTTTCAGGCCATTGTTCATGCAACCTACACCTAGAGAAAAGATGGACAGGATTTTTCCTAGAACCAGAGATTACATAACTCTTCAGATCTCTAGCCATAATTACCCCCTTTCCCTCGTACTACTTTACAATGCAATGAAATCGACTTGTATAACGGCGATATAATATATTTATGAACATAGTTTGCATCAATAACAGCCATTTTTCTTTTTTAGATTTCTAACTTAGAAGTGTGTGAATTCGGAAATAATTTCATCGTATTTGTTAAATTATGTCTCTTGCTTGGATAAGTTTTTTCATATTTTAACCATTTGGATAAGTTATTCATATTTAATGGTGAAGATATCTTTTTCTGTTGAAGAAAATAGCACAAGAAAGGAAATCCACTTTAGGTCCGTACAGTGTGTGATTGGTCGGTCAACAAAGGAGTAATTCATTGGACTCCTTGTAGCTGCACAAAAGGAAATAAAATAAAAGAAAATCAAGGATTTTTCTTGAGTGAAAAAGAGCCGCACAAGAAATAGCCGCCAGGGAATTCTTCGTGGGTGGTATGGACGCTGCACAGAGAAGATTCAAGAAGCCGATCAGAGGACTTCTTGGACGCACGAAGGAGTTGTCTATCGGCCGCAGCGATGTGACTACACAGTGATATCATGCTGTGAGTTTACATTTAATTGAGTACTTATTTATAAACACTTTGATTTTGAGCTTAAATTTAGGTGTGAAAAACACTCGAACGATTGTAAATTTGATTCTCCGATTATAGCGAATTATTTGCTACTGGCTCTCTTTATGCATATAAGTATCAATACTCGGATCAAATCACGTAAATCTCTGGTGTTCTATTATTTCTCGCTTATTTCTCTTTTTTTTTTTTTGCATTGATTTAATTTGCGAGATCCTGTCGTTTCCACGTTAATATCACAATAGTATTAGACATTTATGAGAAATGTATATATTATGACACAATCCCAATTACCCTCGTTGCTTACATTGGTTTTAGCATTCAACAAAAGTACATAGAAAATAATGTATTCATGAAACTGTAGAAATTTATCCTAACCCGGATTGTGGGGTCCAATTTTGTGGTTACGAGTTCGACTTGTGGAGTAACTTTCGATGAGATTGTCAGCGATTCAAATAGAAAAGACAGTCAACCATAGTGATTCTAAACTCGAATAAACAAATCTCCTATTCTAAGAAAAGCACTTGAATAAGAAACAAGAGATAGGCTAACCTTTGATCAAGAAAAGCATGGAGTAAGCTCTTGCTTACCTCAGGAAGCTGACATATAGATGCTTACATTGCAACATACTCATGGAATCATTTCATGCATCTGATTAATTATCCTTTTGGCCGAGGAGAAAGGATTTGTCTTGGGATAATTCCCGGTAAGAAACAAGGGACCCATCATAGTTCTCGATTTGCTTTCGATAACCAGACAAAACTAGAGACAAGATAATATCATAACAATAACATGCAGACCAGTCAAAATTTTCTGGCAAAGGGTTAGAGGCTGAACAAAGGAGAGATGCTTTTAAGGAGAATGGCCAAAGCTTCCCCCCCCCCCCTCTCTCTCTAGAGTCCATGGAGACAAAGTTAAATATCAAAATTTAAAAAAAAAAAAAAAAAAAATTGGGTCACGGAAGCTTTATGTTGTTTTAGCAAAAGAAGGGAGATAATTAAATTAAATTCAATCCTAAAGTTAGTCATTTGTCGTATGGGTAATTTATTGGGTTTTGAGGGGTTCAACTTTTTATGGGAGGAGAGATGCTTTCTAGGAAAATGAAATAATTTGCTTTTCTACTACATGCAATTAAGCGGAAATTACTCTATAGCGAAATTTTTGGAAGATTGATGTCCATACTGGAAAATGACATGAATGATTTATGAACTTTAACCAAATGTGCAATGTGATTTTTGGACTTTTAGTACATGTTCAATTAGTCCCTGAATTATATGAAAATATTCAATGGTGTCTCTGATCTTGAATTAATGAAGGACTAAATTAAACATTTTCAAATAGTTCATGGACTATATTGAACATTTACCAAAAGTCCAAGGATCACATTAAACAAATTAAAAGTTTAGAGACCACATTACACATTGGATCAAAGTTGTGGGATTGTTTGTATAATTATCCCTTTCTTATCACTATAAATATCAACCTTTTACTTCGCCTCAATTCAAAGCTCCTTCTCTTCATTCCTTTCTTTCTTTCTTTTGAGATTTTTATACCCTTTTCAGTTCAGCAAATTCTATTCGGATTCAATCGATGGTAGAAGTTACTCTCAAGGCCGAGATCACGCACCCGATCCCTAAGGCCAGGTTGGTCGAGGCCTTTCTCGAGGCCAAGGGCTTCTTCCCCCACACCCTCCTACCAGCCATAAAAAATGCCGACATCCAGGAGACGATCTCTATTGAAGGTACTGGGTAAATTGAAATGTTCCTTACCATTAAAATTACATATCAATCATATTGCATTACGATTATAATTGGGCGTGATCCCCAGATGCCCTGATCAACAACACTAAGATTGGTGCTCATGATGTTGAAAAAAAGAAAGAGTGGAGATTGTGTAATGTTTATTTTCAAGCTCTTTGTTTACACTCTCTTCATTTTTGGATTCCTATCTAATGATCCAGGAGGTAATCCTAGACACGAAAAATAAAAAAGACTTTTCTTTTTTTCTTGCATAATTTTTCAATGCACTTACTTAGGATTTTATCTATTGTACATCCTTATTTACTATATGAAAAAAAAACAAAAACAAAAACAAAAACAAAGAAAGGTTTTAAAAATAAATATAAATAAAATAACGAGTCATTAAGGGAAATGGAAAGAGAGGGATTCGAACTCTCGGTACGAATAAACTCATACAACGGATTAGCGCAAATGTCACTTTGGTTACTTTTATAGGCAGACAGCGCAGGACGGTGAGGCACACGGTTAAAGCGCCGGACCAGGAGCCCTTCCTCTACAACCACTCGACCGTCGATCGTGATGAGCAGGGCAGAATCTCCAAGGAAACCAGCCATGAGGTGAAGATCGTTGCGTTGCCCCTGGAAGGTGGCTCGGTCTGTAAGTACGCGGGCAGGTACTTCACCGTCGGCCAAGGGGATATCACCGAGGAGGAGATGATCGGGGCCATGAGAGAGAAGGCGTCCGTGATGTTCAAGGCCATCCTGGATTATCCGGAGGCGAAATCCATGAAACCCAGTAAACCCAGTCTGGATTATCCCACTGCGAAATTACCGTTTTAGCCCTAATCACCCAGTAGTCCTGATCCTGTAAGCGCTCCGTCAAGGCGATATTTGTGAATATGATGGTGGTTCTGGGAAATGTCTTGTAAAATTGCTCTACTTGCTTCCATCGCAAGCCCATATGAAGTGTTGTCCGAATAAACTTTGGTCCGATGTGGTCCTCGATTGAGTGATTATCGTAGCGTGCGGCCCCTGTTCTTTTTCTTTTTTTCCTTTTGGTCTCGATAGTTGCGTGTGCCCCACTTTGAGTTTCATGATACATACAGCTTAATTTGGATCGGCACGTATTGAAGCCCTGCAAAATCGAACAAATAATTTAAAACGGAATACAGCAACCATTTTCGCTTCTCCTTTTGAACTCCCTTTGCCTTTCGTTGTTCGTTCTCTTACACAAACGAACTCGGAATTCAATCATCATATTCCACCTTTTATGTGCAAAACTGCCGCATCATTTTAACGTTATCAGATGTCTCAAAAGCAGCCTCTTGGCTTTAGCTGACTTCACTTCACATAATGACTGGGGTTAGAACCTTTGATAATCATATCCAGCATACGGCAAATGATATCAAAATGCTAAAATGGTTTTTAGGTTGCCACGTGGTGTGAGGACATCTAAAGCATCCCAGTTCAGTAAGATGGTCATTTAAAGTTTCCGAGTCTCAGATTTTGGAAGTATATGTAAAGAATATCACATGTACTCTGTCAACTCGTGGAGGGTAAAATGTCATGTTCTACTCTTATGCTGCATTTGGGCACTAAGAAATGAAGTCTTAAGATCGAACAAGAAGTCCTGCAGATTTTTTATATCATATTCCTTGTATGAGAAAACACCTGAGACAAGGACAGATAGAGATAAACAATCAATAGTGTCTGATAGACGGATGATATGATTGAATAATGGAAGAAATAATTTTCAGGAAAGTATAAATAGAGATGCCATAATCCACTGTAAGGCAATAACCACTACCACGACGGCTAGTCTATGGTGGTCTCTGTCGTCATGGTGATTGCCTGGGACCAGCACACGTGGTCAGGAACAGAAAATTTGTGGAGGGCACGAAATCGGCAGCATATGTCAGAATTTCTCCTGGGGCAGCTGCAACTTGACCAGTGAGTTGCCCCAAGCGAGCATCTCCATCATGAGCAAGTTTCACACTACAAAGCAGCAAAAACAAATCCAACTCAAACTGACGTTTAGAGGATAAAGGCTACTTGCGATGAGCATGGAAAATTAAAAGCCAGAATTAGCACATGGGAACTCTTGATCATGATCAGCAGTAGAACTTCCAGTAAATTGCGTATATAAACTAGATCTGTTCGCGTTTAACTGGTTCTTAATAAAAACTGCAAAATAGACTATATACAAGATGCTTTATGGAACTCAGTTCTCGCGGTGAAATATAAGACTTTAACCTGAAAATGTAATCAGAGAAAAAGTCTTTACAGTCTTTCACTTCACCTGTTCTTTACCCACTAATTACCCCAACAATCCACAGTTTATGAAGATGCAACGCGGCAAATCAAATTTAACACCAGCAAGAATGACTACCTCTTAAGATTTAGAGCTTCTACTCAACATCAGTTTCATCGCTAGTTTGTCCATATTCATCCTCATCCCTGTAAAAGACAGGATCGATGTCTTCGTCCTCATCGTCACTTTCATCAGCTTGACGCTTGTGAAGAGAATCTCTAGTTTGATCACGCATGGCCTTGTCAATCTGTTGTAAGGCAACGTTTACCAAAACTAGAGACTGTCAAAGTCAAAAGATTATCTGAAGCAAAGACATAAAGGGCCTAAAGCTGAGCAACAAGAAGTTGCAGCCCACCAACTAACTGCAGTAACGATTGAATTGCCGTCCCTCTAGCTTTTGCAGTCTGCAAAGGAAACAATAATTATATAAATCATACCCTCAGGCAACCATAACCCAAGAACAATAAATAACGTGAAGCTCTATGGAGAGTCTGAGAAGTAAAATAATTTTGATGAAGCAAAAAAGAAACCAATGCAATTCTTACAGGCCATTGTTCATGCAACCTCCACCTAGAGAAAAGATGGACAGGATTTTTCCTAGAACCAGAGATTACAAAACTCTTCAAATCTCTAGCCATAATTACCCTCATACCACTTTTAAGATTCAATGAATTAGACATGTATCAGGGCGACATAAGATATTTATGAGCAAAGTTTGCATCAGCAGTAGCTATTTTTTTTTTTTTTAGATTTCTAACTTAGAAGCATGTGAACTCGGAAATAATTTCATCGTATTTGTTAAATTAAGTCTCGAGTTTGAGTATTTGCTAAATGCGACTTGCTTGGATAAGTTTTTCCATATTTGAACCGTTTGGATAAGTTTTTCATATTGAGTCGTGAAGATATCTTTTCTGTCGGAGAAAATAGCACAGGAAAGGAAATCCGCTTTAGGTCCGTACAGTGGACGTCTTCTTCAAATCCTAATCCTGTGACTGGTCGGTCAACAAAGGAGTAATTCATGGGACTCCTTTAGCTGCACAAAAGTAAATAAAATAAAAGAAAATCAAGGATTTTTCTTGAGTGAAAAAGAGCCGCACGAGAAATAGCCGCGAGGGGTTCTTCGTGGGTGGTATAGACGCTGCACAGAGAAGATTCAAGAAGCCGATCAGAGGACTTCTTGGACGCACGAAGGAGTTGTCTCTTGGCCACACCGACATGAATACGCAGTGATTTCGTGCGGTGAGTTTTCGTCTAATTGAGTATTTATTTGTAAATATTTTGGGTTTGAACTTAAATCTAGGTACAAGAAACACTCGAGCGTGTGAGCGATTATAAATCTGATTCTTCGATTATAATAAATTATTTTCTACTAGCTCTCTCTATGTATGCATGTACTGATACTCGGACCAAACCACGTAAATCTCTGATGTTTTATTATTCCTCGCTTATTTCTCTAATTTTTTCGCATTGACTTAATTTGTGAGATCCTATCATTTCCACATTAATATCACAACAGTATTAGACATTTACGAGAAATGCATATATTATGACACAACCCCAATTACCCTCGTTGCTTACATTGGTTTTAGAAAAGACACTCAACCACAGTGAGGAATACTATAGAAATTTATTCTAACCCGGATTGTGGGGTCCAATTTTGTGGTTCTGAGCTCAGACTTGTGGAATAACTTTCTGATGATATGGTCAGCGATTCGAATAGAAAAGACACTCAACCACAGTGATTCTAAACTTGAATAAACAAAACTGCTATTCTAAGAAAAGCACTTGAATAAGAAACAAGAGATAGGCTAACCTTTGATCAAGAAAAGCATGGAGTAAGCTCTTGCTTACCTCGGGAAGCGACATAAAGATGCTTCCATTGCGATATACTCATGGAATCATTTCATGCAACTGATTAATTAACCTTTTGGCTGAGGAGAAAAGGATTTGTCTCGGGATAATTCCCGATCAGAAACAAGGGACCCATTATAATTGTCAATTTGCTTTTGATAATCAGATAAAACTAGGAACAAAATAATATCATAACAATAACACGCGACCGTCGGTATTTCTGGTAAAGGGTTAGAGGCTGAACAAAGGAGAAATGTTTTTAAGGAAAATGGCCAAAGCTTCCCTCCCTCTCTCCCGAGTCCATGAAGACAAAGTTAAAACTCAAAATTTTTTAAAAAATGGGGTCGCAGAAGCTTTATGCTGTTTTAGCAAAAGAAGGGAGATAATTAAATTAAATTCAATCCTAAAGTTAATCATTTGTCGTGTGGCTAATTTATTGGGTTTTGAGGGGTTCAATTTTTTATGGGAGGAGAGATGCTTTCAAGGAAAATAAATAATTTGCTTTTCTACTACATGCAATTAAGCGGAAGTAACTCTATGGCGAAACTTTTGGAAGGTTGATGTCCATACTGGAAAATGATATATATGATCCATGAACTTTAATTTAATGTGCAATATGGTCATTGGATTTTTGGTACATGTTCAACTAGTCCTTGAATTATATGAAAATATTCAACGGTGTCTTTGATCTTGAATTAATGAAGGATTACACTAAATATTTTCAAATAGTTCATGGACTATATTGAATATTTACGAAAAGTTCAAGGACTGCATTGAACAAATTAAAAGTTTAAGGACCACATTGTACATTGAATCAAAGTTCTGAGATCATTTCTGTCATTATTCCTTTTCTTATCACTATAAATATCGACCTTTTACTTCACCTCCATTCAAAGCTCCTTCTCTTCATTGCTTATTTATTTCTTTTGAGATTTTTCTACCCTTTTCAGTTCAGCAAATTCTATTCGGATTCAATCGATGGTAGAAGTTACTCTCAAGGCCGAGATCGCGCACCCGATCCCTAAGGCCAGGTTGGTCGAGGCTTTTCTCGAAGCCAAGGGCTTCTTCCCCCACACCCTCCTGCCAGTCATCACAAATGCTAACATTCAAGAGACGATCTCTGTTGAAGGTACTTGGTCAATTGAAATGTTCCTTACCATTAAAATCGCATATCAATCGTATTGCATTACAATTACAATTGGGCGTGATCCTAGATGGCCTGATCAACAACACTAAGATTGGTGCTCATGATATTGAAACAAAAAAAAAAAAAAAAAAAAAAAAAAAAAAGGAGATATTGGAGATTGTGTAATGTTTACTCTCAATCTCTTTGTTTGTACTTTCTTATTTTTGGATTCCTATCTAATGATCCTGGACGCAATCCTAGGCACAAAAAATAAAATGGCCTTTCTTTTTAGTTGCGTAATTTTTCAATGCTCTTACTTAGGATTTTATCTATTATACATCCTTCTTTACTATATGAAATAAATAAATAAATAAACAAGGAAAGGTTTTGAAAATAAATATAAATAAAATAACGAGTCATTAACGGAAACGGAAGGAGAGGAATTCGGACCCTCAATACAAATAAACTCATATGACGGATTAGCGTGAATGTCACTTTGGTTACTTTTATAGGCAGACAGCGCAGGACGGTGAGGCACACGGTTAAAGTGCCGGACCAGGAGCCCTTCCTCTACAACCACTCGACCGTCCATCGTGATGAGCAGGGAAGAATCTCCAAGGAAACCAGCCATGAGGTGAAGATCATTGCGTTGCCCCTGGAGGGCGGCTCGGTCTGCAAGTACGCGGGCAGGTGCTTCACCGTCGGCCAAGGGGATATCACGGAGGAGGAGATGATCAGGCCCATGAGAGAGAAGGCGTCCATGATGTTCAGGGCCATCCAGGTTCATGCGGAGGCGAAGTCCCTGAAACCCAGTCCTGTTCCAGGAAGCGCTCCGCCAAGGGGATGTCACCCTGTGACAGAGGACTGCTCGTGTCTTAGGCGAATGTGATGTTGGTTCTGGGAAATGTCTCGTAAATTGGCTGTACTTGCTTCGTTCGCAAGCCCATATGAAGTGTTGTCCGAATAAACTTAGGTCCCATGTGGTCCTCAATTGAGTGATTATTGTAGCGTGCAACCCCCCGTTTTCTTTCTTTTCTTTCGGTCTCAATAGTTGCGTGTGCCCCCCTTTGAGTTTCATGATACATATACAGCTTAATTTGGATCGGGACGTATTGAAACCCTGCAAAATCGAACGAATCCTTTAAAACCAAATACAGCAACCATTTTCGCTTCTCCTTTTCAACTCGCTTTGCTTTTCGTTGTTTCTCTTACCCGAACGAACTTGGAATTCTATATGTCATATTCCATGTTTTCTGTGTTAAACTATCGTATCATTTTAATGTTGTCAGATGTCTCAATAGCGATCTCTTGGCTTTTAGCTGACTTCGCTTTACATAATAATTGGATTTAGAACCTTTGATAATTATATCCAGTATACAGCATATGATGTTAAAATGCCATACATAATAATTGGATTTAGAGCCTTTGATAATTATATCCAGTATACAGCATATGATGTTAAAATGCCAGAACGGTTTTTAGGTTGCCGTGCGGTGCAATCCAAGTGAGGACATCTAAAGCATCCCGGGTCAGTGAGATGGTCATCTAAAGTTTCTGGGTTTCAGATTTTGGAATTATATCTAAAAAATGCGACATGTACTCTGTCAACTCGTCGAGGGTAAAATGTCATGTTCTACTCTTACGCCGCATTCGGTCGCTAAGAAATAAAGTCGAAAGGGATACATTAAGATCGAACAAGAAGTCCTGCGGATTTTTGGTATCAAATTCCTTGTATGCGAACACACCGGATACAAGGGCAGATACTGAATAAACGGTCCTACAGAGTGTTTGATAAACGGAGGATATGATTGTATAATTGAATAAACAATTTTCAGGAAAAGTATACATAGAGATGCCATAATCCGCTGCAGGGCAACCACCACTACCACAACGGCTAGTCTATGGTGGTCTTTGTCGTCGGGGTGATTGCTTGAGACCAGCACATGCAATCGGGATCATAAAATTTGTGGAGGGCGCGAAATTGGCAGCATATGTATGAATTTCTCCGAGGGGATCATGTTTAACTGGTTCTTAGTCGAAATATCAAAATAGTCTATCTACAAGAAGCTGTATGGAACTCACTTCTCGCAGTGGAATATAAGACTTTAACCTGAAAATGGAATCAGAGAAAATAGTCTTATAGCCTTCACCTATTCTTTACCCACTAATTACCCCAACAATCCATAGTTTATGAAGATGCAACACAATAAATCAACGTTAATACCAGCAAGGTTGACTAACTCTTAAAATTTAGAGCTTCTAGTCATCATCTCGTATCATCGCTAGTTTGTCCGCATTCATCCTCATCCCCGTAAAAGACATGATCGATGTCTTCGTCCTCATCATCACTTTCATCAGCTTGACGCTCGTGAAGAGAATCTCTAGTTTGATCATGCGTGGCCTTGTCAATCTGTTGGAAGACAACATTTACCAAATTTAGAGACTGTCAAGCGCAAAAAATTATCTGAAGCGAGATATAAAGGGCCTAAACCCGAGCGACAACAAGCTGCAGCCGACCAACTGACTGTAGTAATGGTTGGATGGCCGCCCCTATAGCTTTTGCAGTCTACAAGGGAAGCATAATTATATAAATCATACCATCAGGCAACCATAACCTAAGAATAGTAAAAAGCATGAAGCTCTATGGAGAGTTTGAGAAGTAAAATATTTTAGAAGAAGCAAAAAAGAAACCAATGCAATTCTTCCATTTCATTGTCGACGACACCTACACCTAGAGAAAAGATTTGATAGGATTTTTCTTAGAACCAGAGACTACAGAACTCTAGCCATAGTTACCCCTTTCCCTCGTACCTCTTTTACAATTCATTGAAATCGACATATATAAAGGCAATTTAAGATATTTATAGACCGACTTTGCATTAGCAGTGGTCCTTTTTTTTTTTTTTTTTAAAGATATCTAACTTAAAAGTGTGAATTCAGAAATGATTTCATCATATTAGACATCACAAACAATGTATGTAACGATCCTACCCCAATTACACTCGTGGCTTACGTCAGTTTTAGCATTCAAGAGAAGTACATGGAAAACATTGTATACATGAAACCATAGAAATTTATCCTAACCCAGATTTTGGGGCCCAAATTTGTGGTTGAGTTCACACTTGTAGAATAACTTTTTGATAAGATAGCCACCAATTCAAATGGAAAGGACACTCGATCAAACTGATTCTAAACTTGAAGAAACAAAATATCACACCTCGAATTCTAGCAAAAAAGGGAATAGGACGGCTATCTTTCCACCTGAACGATGTAGCCTCTATCCACCCAAAAGTCAACTCCAAAAATCTCCCGGATAACACTCTCGCTCTAATAGCCACTAATTGAGGACCTGAAAAGCATGAAAGATGAATGGAATGAGTAACCACAGCCTAATGAGTAGTACTCATATCTTCTAAGTAGATCGAGTATCCACTATGTACTTTACAAAATAATATTAAAACTCATTTATCTCAATTTCATAACATAATACACATATAATATAAAGATGAGTTCTATCGTTTTAACATAACTATATACATATAAAAAAATACTCCTTAAATCAATATCATTATGACAAACATCAATGGTTAAGTCCATGTTTAAGTCCATTAATCAATCTCAAAAAAACCCATGTCAATGGTCCATTATATCAACTAATATCAAGTCACATGTCAATAGTCCATCCATTGGCCAAACCCCTACTTAAATATCTACCACGATCACGCATAATGCTCCATGACAAGGTAACCAAGCTCACCTTTGGCAAGGTTTCCACTTATATTGCCGGTAGCCAGCTCACAAGAATATCCTAACTAGTATGCATACCTACAAACCCCTTATTGGGCTCATAGCGATATTAAGTACCAACACAAATTCACAACAGTATCCTTCACAATTCACAAGCTAATTTGGAATCAATATCACAAAACGGTTTCACAAGCCAAACATATAATCTTTCTCTCAACTCCACTCATCAAACATAATACATTTTACGAGGCATTTCTCAAACCATTTCGGAATCCATTTTATAAATCATAATACATTTCACAAACCATTTCAGAATCCACTTCATAAACCATATTTACAAATCAACCCATCTATATACATATAACCTTTCTCAACAACTTTCCAAAAACATTTGGCAAACCATTTACAAATATCAAATTGTAATAACTCATAATATATCAAATTTCTATAATTTTTAAGACATGAGTTTACTAATTCAAAGAAGAGATAGCACAACTCACATATGAATGCCCAAATCAACCAACGTGTAGCTAAACGGGTTGATGATTTCATAATTCTATCAATTAAACGAGAATCAACGTTAAAACTAAGTAATACTCTACCTCAACTACAAAATGGCTAAACTACATCTAAACACAAACAAAACAACTTCTACGCACTAATAAATCACTCATTGAAGTGATTATTTAAGCCGTTCACAATGCGGAATGTGAATGTGAAATCCTAAGATTCTCACTCCTAATAAACTATCGCTCAAAAACAACTCTCGACAAACCTATGGCTTCACGAAACCATAACCCACCATTTTCATGAAATCTCATAACTCAACAACTTAGTAATCGGATTTCGCAACTTGATTTTCACAAAACTTTGAATATACAACATAATTCCCAAAACTACGACATAACTCCAAAAACTACTCCAATTAGAAGAATAAGAGGTGCAAGCACTTACCATACATTGCAAATCAAAGTAACTCCAGCCTAGTGAGGCTCCCATGGCATGTACACACAAAGCTCTTTCTCTTTTCCCCTTTCTTTCTTTTTCTTTCTTTTCTTTTCCTCTTTGCTTTGCTTTATAAGCTAAAGCATCCACTTAATTTTTTTCTTTTCACTCTTCAACCCCTTTTTTCCTTGTGTTTTTTGATCCCACTAAAGGCCAATATTACACAAAAGGCCTATTCTAAGAAAAGCATTTGAAAAAGAAACTAGAGATAGGCTAGCTTTGATCAAGAAAAACATGTATTAAGTTCTTGCTTACAATGGGGAAAAGGTAACATATATATGCTTATATTGCAATATCTTTCTGGAATCATTTCATGCAAACGATTAATTAACCTTTTGGTCGAGGAAAAATGGATTTGTCTGGGGATAATTCCCAATCAGAAACAAGAGACCCATCATAGTTGTCAATTTGCTTTTGATAACCAGACAAAACTAGGAACAAGATAATATCACAACAATAACATGAAAGAGCAGTCAATGCATGGAGAGGGTCGCAAAAGGTTGGAGGCTGAACAAGGGAGAGATGCATCTAAGGAAAATAGCCAAAGCTTCCCTCCCTCTCCCCGTAGTCCATGAAGACAAAGTTAAAATTCGAAAAAAATAAAAAGGGTTTGCTGAAGCTTTATGTTGCTTTAGCAAAAGAAGGGGGTGATTGAAATAAAAGTTAATCCTAAAGTGAATCATTTGTTGTAAGGGCAATTTATTGGGTTTTGAGGGGTTTAGCTCTCCATGGGAGGAGAGATGCTCCTAAGGTAAATGGAACAATTTGCTTTTCTATCACATGCAATTAAGCGGGAGTTACTTTATGGGCAAAATTTATGGAGGGTTGATGTCCATGTGTCGGGACTTTTCGTGTAAGCTTTTTCATATGGAAAAATGATACAAATAATTCATGAATTTTAACTTAATGTATAATGTGATCTCTAAATTTTTAATTTATTTAATATGATCTATCAATTTTAACTCAATGTGCAATTCGGTTCTTGAACTTTTAATTTGTTTAATGTAATATTTGAATTTTTTTGTATATATTCAATTTAGTCACTAGATTATATGAAAATGTTCACCCTGATTTTGAATTAATAAAAGACTATATTGAACATTTACATACCACTTAAAGACAACATTAAACATGTATAAAAAATATATGGATCACATTGAACAAATTAAAAGTTCATGGATTACATTGCACATTGAACCGAAGGACAACTTTTTTAAATTAAAAAAATTCAAATTATATCTCAATATAAATAATATTTGAATTCTAATATAAGAAATTCAAAAAAAAAATAATGAATTAATTATTATAATTTAATCTTATTTTTATTTTCATATATTCGAATTTAATTATTTTTTATAAAATAATTTCAATATATTAGTATTTTGATTATATTAGTACAATCTACTATTTAATAAAATTTTATTAGAGAATGATGGGAGGGGAAAAAATAAAAAAGAAATTAATTAATAAAAGAGGGGAAAATAAAATAAAGTAAGCTAGAGTATCGAGAGAGATTTTTACCATTTCCATTTATAAAATTTTTGGTTCATTTTTACTAATGTGTTGTTTATACCAAATAATATATATAATATGATGTGAATATATCCGACTATATTACTATAATCACCAAACAATACCATTTTTTTTTTATTTTATATCCCATCCTATTTAGTCCTATCTCGATTAAAAATCCGGACGACATTTGTAGTCAAAAGGGCTTGAGATTTTCCACTATGATAAGACTGTAAGAAATCAGCGAAGCTGAACCAAGAATTCTAGCCAAAAAAAGATCCAAGAATTGGCCGAGCAAATGCCCCTGGATAGAAAGTCAATACATGAAAAGGAAATGGAATCATGATTGGTATTTTTCTAGGAAGATGCCTTCTTTGACTAATATTCTGTTATCATATGGACATTTTTTATTTTATAAACAAAGTCCATAACATGATTGAACTTGATCACAGACCAATTAAAGTTTTTTTTTTTTGAACTTGATCGTTCCACAGAAATCGGATAATTTGAAAAATGTTTCCTCAAATTGACTGCTTGTATAGTTTAAAAAAAGAATGAAGAAAAAGTGAAAATATTTTCCATTAACTAATTATTTTAAATGGTATAAACGATTATTTAAAAAATATATTTTTTAAATCATTTACTTTCCGTGAAATAATCGCACAGTCAAGTGAGAAGAGAATATCTAGTTAAGAAAACCTTTTTACATTTAGGGTCCGTTCGTTTCGCGGAAAATGGGTCATTTCCAGAAAATATTTTCCCAAAAGTCATTTTTTAGGAAAATGACAATATTTTATGGTGTTCGGTTAAAACCTGAAAATGTTTTGGAAAATATTTTCCGGTATTCGGTAAGGAAAATATTTTTTAAGACATCACCACATAGGCATGCATCACTTACCAACTTATAAATCCATCAAATATGAACTTGCCTTTAAATCTAAGCAAACTTACTTCATATCTTTGTTCCCTCATTGTCACCAAACGCTCATCTACTCTAAAAAATGTTCGTATGAATTTTAAAAAGAAGCAAAGCATGTACAACCCTCATGAGAATCTTCCAGTTGAGTGGCCTGTTCTCCCTCTACGTCTTTTGTGTTCTAATAAACAAAAGAAAAAAGAAGCAAAGCATATAAAGCACTTTGCTTGAGCAATGTATAACTGTAGGATAGAATAAATAAAGAAAATGATAAGCAAGAGTGCAGAGCGCGAGCTTGAGATCGATGAGCTCGAGATTCGCCTAGCAATGGCCAACAACTAGTCAAGAAAGAAAAAGATGGGAAACAAAGAAAAAAAAAAGAAAAAAAAAGAAAAGAAATAGAAAAGAAAAAGGAAATTAAAAATAATTCGAATTAAAAAAGAAAAAAATAATTAAAAAATAATTCGAACAAAAAAAGAAAAGAAGAAAAAGAAATGGGAGGAGGAAGTGAGGATTTGTAGAGGTGTGAGACAAAAGAGATCAAGTGAGGAAAATGTTTTCCACTTTTTAAAAGTGAAAAAAATTTTCCCTTAATTTAGAACACTTTTTTTTCCTTTCATGAAAAACATTTTCCCCAAGGAATTCATTTTCCGTGAAACGAACGCCGGAAAATCCGAAAAAAAATTTTCTCAGAAATTATTTTCCGCGAAACGAATGGAGCCTTAATCTCTCTCTATATATGTGAGCTTCGGTTCAGCCTCTTCTCTTCACTCCCAAGTCCCAACTCCTAGAGACTAACTTCATCACTGCTGCTCAGCCTTTCCCGATCACCCCCTTCTCAGTTTCAGCAACTCAATTCGGATCCAATCATGGGTGTCATCAGTCACGACTCTGAGATCACGACCCCGGTCCCTCCGGCCAAGATGTTCAAGGCCGCTGTCCTCGACAGTGATAACCTCATTCCCAAGGTGCTCCTGCAAGCCATCAAGAGTGTCGAAGTCCTCAAGGGCGATGGAGGTCCCGGGACCATCAAGTTGATCACTTTCGGCGAAGGTTAGGCTGTCTGTGTTAGGATCGCCCAGGATCAAGGCGGTTCCAACCTTATGAAACATCATGATGAATGTTTAAAAAGATAGATATGTAACTTGGTTAATTAAGATGTTTCTAATAATTGATTTTTCACAAGTGATCATGTGCTTGATTCCGATCGAGCGAAATCAGGCCATGTCTAAGTCAATCGTATTGGATTGCGGTCGGAACAACCTAAATGGCCCAATTGATGCCATCAAGATCGTTGCTTGCGATGTTGAAACTGGCGAGTTCTAAACGTGAATATTACTTTTTTCTTACTTTGATAGGCAGTCAGTACAAGACAATGAAGCACAAGGTTGAGGCCCTGGACAAGGAGAACTTCACCTACAGCTACTCGATCATTGAGGGCGACGTGCTGGGCACCACCTTCGAGAAGATCAGCTACGAGGCGAAGATCACCGCGTCGCCCGAGGGAGGCTCGGTGTGCAAGAACACGAGCAAGTACTTCACCATTGGTGAGGTGGACATCACCGAGGAGAAGATCAAGGCCGGGAAAGAGAAGGCGTCCGCGATGTTCAAGGCCATCGAGGCTTATCTCTTGGCAAACCCTGATGCCTATTGAGTAGATCCCATCGCTATCTTGACTGTTCATCGTACTGTGTTAAATATGTCTGGTTGTGCTAAATTCAAAAGGAGAGAAGATGAGTTTTGAGTCGCTTTATGCTTGGAGTTAAGCATGTTGGGTCGGTGAGTGCTGTTTGTTCTTGTCTTTGCTCAGGATAAGAGAATGAAAGGTGTGGCAGGAATCTGGTGCAGTGGTTTTGTGGAATTTTGTAAATTGTGCTACATATGTAGTGTATCAAGTTGAAAAAAAGTTGAATAAACTTGATATTTTGTTGTTATCATGAGATTCTCTAATTTTCAGCAAATTTCATACAAGAAGAGAATTCATGAGTAACAAATGAATAAATCCGAACTTCGGCTTGATATCTCGAATTTGGATTAATATTTAAAACTATTGATGTGGTAGAATCTTTCAGAAATCGTTATGCATATGATCATTAACGAAAGTACATTCTTATTATATGTCAAGAAAGCTACCGACAAAATAAAGTTAATGTTTTTAGGATTTGGACTACGCTCGGGCTATTTGAAATTCTATTTAGCTAATCCTATCTTATCTCTTGATGGGGACATTGGATTAGAGACAAATGCTTCAACACTAATAATGATAAAAAAGAAAAAGAGAAGCAAAATATAACGGAAAAGCAGCAGCCTCCACTTCCCCCAAACTTAGACGATGAGCTAATCTTGGGACACCCCGACTGCCGACCCAATTTTGACCGAGTCAAACTGTCGGTGCTAGTGAAGTTTGAATCAACCTTAAGTTATGAAAATGATTTCAAAAGGCCTTACTTCATACATTTGAATAAGATCTACCGTGACATTAGGGCATTATGAACGAAGAAATATATTATATGATGTTTATATCGCGCGAGAAGCTAACATGATATCACCAACTAATTAAGCATTTTCGTTTGCTACATATTAAACGGGACAAAATTCGATTAATACGATTTTCTCCGAATAAGGACCTTTCGTTATAATATCTAATCGGCACATCATCGTCACGTAGTCCTACCAAATCTTTGTTAGATCGAACTCCACAACAATCATTTCAAAGTGATGGCCACCCATGTGAGCTTGAGAATGTTCATCTTTTGGAACATAAACTTTAACATTTCAACATGAATCTGAAAGGAACCGTGTGATCAAAACATTGACTCATTCTTCTTTCATGAAACAGAGTCAGCAGTAAAAGTAATGAAGCTAGATTATGACGGGGAAGCATCCAGGAAATCTTCCCTCTTCCCTACGAATGACACAAACGTCGACATTATTGGAAGACTCAAATGTGTTAATGAAGGATGTGCTCGACCCATGTCTTCCTTTTTCGACCGTCCAACTAGTCAAGGAAGTGGTATTCATGGTGATGGTGGCACCAGTGTGCACGCGGATGAGTCTCAATTCACGACCCACCATGCGTTTATCGTGCAAGAATTATCTACATGCACTCTAGCTTGATTGTCCGAGCCGCTGGACTTTGTTAGAATATTTAAATAATAAGTTAATGACTTCCCACCCTCAAGGGTATCTGCATTCAAAGATCTCTTGCATGCTAATAAGTATAATTTGGGCTTGAGATCCATGCCTTTTGTCCTCTTTCTTTATTATATGATTTAGACCATTGTGATGTGGACCTAGATTACTAAACGAGGCAATTAAGAATCATTTAGAGGGCATTTTAACATAATCTCACACATCTCTTGCCGAGGGACTTGGAACTGTTAGGCGAAGATGCATTCAATTCCACCTGCAAGAATGTTCAAGGCCTTGTTCTCGATGACAATCTCATCCCCAAGCTCCTCCCGCAAGCCATTGAGGATTTTGTCACCCTTGAAGGTGATGGCGGTCCCAGCACCATCACGTTGTTTTCAGCAAAGGCGAGTGCTTGCGCTGTCTTCTAATTTCACTCATTTTGATCGCATCGCATTAACATGTGATGTCAAGAAGATGTTTGCCGACATTCTTTGATAAGGCTAACGTGGGAGCTGACTGCAGTTTTTTGTGTCTCGCAGCTAGACAGTTCAACTTGGTGAAGCACCAGTCGACAATCTGGACAAGGAAAGCTCACGCACACATATGCCATCGTTGAGGGTGATGCGCTAGAGAAGATCTCGAATGAGATCAAGGCCGAGGCGGGGCCAGACAGGGAGGGTGCATGGGCAAGAGCACGAGCAAGTACTACGCCATGGACGGGAAGAGAACAAGGCCAGCAAAGAGAAGGCCATGGGAATGTTGAAAGCCATTGAAGTCCATCTCTTGCAAAAACCCTGATGCTTACAATTGAGTTGTTGTTGCACGTTGGCTCGATCCATCGCCCACCATGGTTTACGTCTTCATTCTCGTGTCTCTTTCAAGAAAAATAACAATCGAGACTGAACCGTAACTATGTTTTGAAGCGGTAGATATGCTGCATGCTGTCATCAAAGACGCTTGTCAAACATCTTGTAAAGATCTCGGCATTCTTTTACAGAGTTGAAACTGCTGCGAGATTATAGATATGAATGCGCCCCTTTGACCATCTGTGTCTGAGGCCAGATCAGAAAAGCATATCAAGGAAGAGAACAGTTGACTCAAGAAGGGACGGTCAACTCTTTCACGTAAGAATTTTCTGCATTTGACACGCAATTGTTACTTCACATTCGTATTTTTAAGTCTTGACATTTAACGAAGACTTTGGCGTGGAAAAACATTCGCGATTCACATGTGATGGAATGGCACGCGATCGGAAGCTTCAAAGAGATGAGAAAAAGGCACTTGATGGAGACTCAGAAATGAGTTAATGTGGTATATATATTTAATCGATTTTGGACGTTTTATTTTAGTGAGGTTCATATGGGTTCCACATAAACCTATCAAATTTAGCGATTTAGATTAACTTAGTACATATAGCACAATTTGATGAATAAACGGAAATGAGCTAGTGTCATATTTATATTAAGTGGAATTTGGACTTTTTATTCCAGTGAATTCAATATGGATCCTACATGAACCCATCAGATTTGGCGATTTAGATCAATTTAGGACATACAACACACTTTTGACAAAGACACGGAAATGAGTTAGGTCTTATTTTTATTAAGCAAAAACTAGACTTTTAATTCCAGCGAGTTTTATAGAGGTCCCACATGAACCCATCGGATTTAGCAATTTTGGTTAATTTAGTACATGCGGCGTAATTTTGATGAAAGATCACTGCATTTATATTAAGATGATCTGAACTTTTAATTTTAGTGAGTTTCCTATGGATCCCACATGAACCCATCAAATTTAGCAATTTAGATTAACTTAGTATATACAACACAATTTTGACAAAAATTTAGAAATGACATAGCATCGTATTTACATCAAGGAGAATCTGGACTTTTAATTCGAGTGAGTTCCACATGGATCCCACGTGAACTTGTTAGATTAGCGATTTAGATCAATTTAGGACATACAACACACTTTTGATGAAGACTCGGAAATGAGCTAGGGTCGTATTATATTAAGCAAATTCTGGACTTTTAATCCAAGTGAGTTCCATATGGGTCCCACTTGAACCCATTGAATTTAGCAATTTAGATGAATTTAGTACATACTACACAATTTGAGGAAAGAGCACGTATTTATAGTAAGCGAAATCTGAACTTTTAATTCCTGTGAATTTTGTATGGATCCCCGTGAACCCATCAAATTTAGTGATTTATATTAACTTAGTACATACAACACAATTTTGACGAAGACTTGAAAATGAGGTAGTGTCGTATTTATATTAAGGGGAATCTAGACTTTTAATTCTACTGAGCCCATTAGATTTAGCGATTTAGATCAATTTAGAACATGCAGCACACTCACCAAATAACTTATGCTGGGAAACTATCTAAATTTAGTGATTATTTTTAGGAAAATATTTTCTAAATTATTTATTTTCTACAAAATCTAATGCATCTTAGTAAGAAGAAAATATTCAGTGATCAGAACCCTTCACACTCAGTGTCCCTCTCTCTATATATGTCAACTTCAATTCAGCCTCTTCTCTTCACTCCCAAGTCCCAGAGACCAACTTCATCACTACTACTCAAGTCTTTCCAGATCATCACCCCTTCTCAGTTTCAGCAACTCTGTTAGGATCCAGCCATGGGTGTCATCACTTTCGACTTAGAGCTCACGTCCCCCATTCCCCTGGCCAAGATGTTCAAGGCCGCTATCCTCGACGCCGATAACCTCCTCCCCAAGGTCCTCCCGCAAGCTGTCAAGAGCACTGAAGTCCTCGAGGGCGATGGAGGTCCCGGGACCATCAAGTTGATGACTTTTGGTGAAGGTTAGTCCATCCGTATTAGGAACTTATGATTGCTCTGAATCAAGGCGGATTCAACCTTATGGAACACTATAATGAACATTGAAAAAGATAGAAATATGACTCGGTTACTTAAGATGTTTCTAACCGTTTAACTTTACACAAGTGATTATGTGACTCGATTTTATCAGGCAAAGTCAGGCTATGCCTAAGTCAATCAAATTGGATTGCGGTCGGAACAATTGGGTTAATTCCTAAATGGCCTGATCGACACCATGAAGATTGGTGCTCGTGATGTTGAAACCTGCGAGTTCTAAATGTGAATGTGACTTTTTGTTACTTTGATAGGCAGTCAGTACAAGATAGCGAAGCACAAGGTCGAGGCCCTGGACAAGGAGAACTTCACCTACTGCTACTCAATCATCGAGGGCGAAGTGCTGGGCACCACCTTTGAGAAGATCAGCTATGAGGTGAAGATCACCGCGTTGCCCGAGGGAGGCTCGGTGTTGAAGAGCACGAGCAGTTACTTCACCATTGGCGAGGTGGACATCACCGAGGAGGAGATCAACACCGGGAAAAAGAAGGCGTCCGCAATGGTCAAGGCCATCGAGGCTTATCTCGTGGCAAACCCTGATGCCTACTGAGCCGATCTCATCGCTATCTTGTATTGTTTATGTAATGTGTTAAATATGTCTGGTTGTGCTAAACTGAAAAGGAGACGAGAAGAGTTTGAGTCACACTGTTTGGAGCTAAGCATGTTGGGCTGGTGAGTGTTGTTGTTCTTGTCTTTGCTGAGAATAAGAGAATAAAAGGTGTGACAGGAATCTGGTGCAGTGGTTTTGTGGAATTTGGTAAACTATGCTACATGTTTATACAGAGCTTGTAGAATGAAATTCTCTGATTTTAGTATTTTTTTTACAAGAAGAGAATTCATGAGTTACAAATGAAATGCCAAATGGCCAATAAAAGACCACACTTTGGCCCGACATTTCGAATTTGGACTAACATCTAAAGCTACCAATGTGGCACAATCTTTCATAAACCACAATACGTAAGATTGTTAAGGAAAAGTACATTCTTACAATATATCGAAAAAGCTATCGAAAAACATAGTTGAATGTGTCTAGGGTTTGGACTTATCTTATTATAACACTTGAGCTATTTGAAATTCTATTTAAGCTAATCCTATCATATTTCTTGATGGGGACATTGGATTAGAGATCAAATGATTCAACAATGATAATATCAAAAACCAAAAAGAAGAAGAAGAAGAAGAGAGAAGCAAAGTATAAAGGAAAAGCAGCCGGCCCCTCCTCCCCCAAACGTAGACGATAAGCTGATCCTTGGACACCACGTTGCCGACCCGATTTTGACCCAGTCAAACCGCCGGTGTTAGTGAAGTTTGAATCAACCTTAACACAATTGAACGGCCTTGCTCGATGCATTTGAACAGATCTGCCGTGACATTAGGGCGTTGCTTGCGAAGAAATAAAAATTATGTAATGATGATATAGTGTGACATGCTGACGTGATATCACTAATCAAGAATTCTCGTTTGCGCTATGTCAAACGAAATTCGATTAATACACTTTTCTCCAAACAAGGGTATTTCCTTGTAATATCTATTCGGCAAGTCACGTAGTAGTCTGACCAAACCGTTATTAGATCAAACTCCACAACAATCAATTCAAAGGGATGGCCGCCCATGTGAACAAGAGAATGATCTTTCGGAACATCATCTTTGACATTTCAACTTGAATCTGAAATGGACCGAAACCATTTTCATGACCAAAAGAACAAAAGAGACCGAAAAAAAAAATTACTCTTTTACATTCCTTTAGGCTGCAAATCCTTGACCATTCTATTTTCCTCAAACGTGACTCTTGCCAAACTAAGCCTACCTATTCAGTATTCACATAATTCTAACCATAAATAGGAGGCATCGACAGGACTTGAGGTTATTTCTTTCTCATCGCTTTGCTAATAGCCATGGGGGCAACCAGCATCACACAAGAGTTCACATGCCCTATCGCTGCGGCTCGCATGTTCAAGGCCTTGATCATCGAGGCGAATGCCCTGATCCCGAAGCTCCTTCCTCAGTTCATAAAGAGCGTGGAGCTCGTGCAAGGCGACGGAGGAGCCGGGAGCATCGAGCAAGTTAACTTCACCGAAGGTACGTAGACTCAGCGTACACCATTCTTTTGGATCCTCTCTCTAGTGATGAGTTCAGTGAATTTATTTCTCATTCGGTAACAAAAAAAAGCTAGTCATTTCAAGTATGTGAGGCACTGGATCGATGAGCTCGACAAGGAGAACTTCGTTTGTAGGTACACGATGATCGAGGGTGACGCACTGGGCGACAAGCTCGAGTCGATTGATTATGAGGTCAAGTTTGATGCCGCCAGTGATGGAGGGTCGGTGTGAAAGATGACCAGCAAGTACAACACCAAGGAGGCATTTCAAGTTGAAGAAGAGGAGATCAAGGCTGGGAAGGAGAAGGCCATGGCCATATTCAAGGTCGTGGAGTCTTACCTCCTAGAGAACTCACAGGCCTACGCCTAGGACATGTTCCGACGCCCTCCTCGTTAAGAATATTGTTTGTAAATCTTTGCCATGATTTAGGTTTACACATAAGAATGTTGAGTTTCATACAAAAGCTCTTGCTCTCAAGAAGAGCTACCATATCTTCTTTACTTTTGTCTTGTGATTTCGACCGACCAAATTTTGATCTGCAGCATTTATAGCTCGCCAGAGTCATGAAAACCAAGTTCTTCGAAATCGGATTTAAATTCTTGAGCTTGGACAATTGGAACGTGAGATAAACAGAAATGAGCAACTGCATCTCTCGATTATTTGCGATCATATCGACACTACATGCAGACCAACAACTTATAGTATCTGGCGATTTGTACTCAATTTGGATCGAGATGTATAGAAACTCTGCAAAATCGAAAATACGATCAACCGAGAACACTGCAAAAATTGAAAATTGAATACAGCAGCCATTCTCGTGTCTCCCTTTTGAACATATCAACTTTCGTTGTTTGTTTTACCCGAACAGACGGGTTACCATTTGGGAACTTGGAATTCGATCGTCATATCTCATGTTTTCTGTGTAAAACCATATCATTTAAATGTTGTCAAATGTCTCAAAAGCGACCTCTTGGCTTTAGCTAAGTTCACTTCACATAATAACTAGGTTTAGAACCTTTGATAATTATATCTAAGTATACAGCAGATGATGTCGAAATGCCAAAATGGCTTTTAGGGAAGATGGTCATCTAAAGTTTCCAGATCTCAGATTTCTGGAATTATAGCTAAAGAATGTGACATGCACTCTGTCAATTTATCGAGGGTAATATGTAATGTTCTTCTCTTATGCTGCATTTGGTCGCTAAGAAATAAAGTCAATAAGGATATATTAAGATTAAACAAGAAGTCCTGCAGATTTTTTATATCATATTCTTTGGTCGAGTAAACACCGGATACAAGGACAGATACAGATATACTGTCCAGTCGAACGTTTGATAGACGGAGGATGTGATTCTCTAATTAAAGAAACAATTTTCCGGAAAAGTATATATACAGAGCCGTAATCCGACATAGGGCGACAACCGCTAGTGCAACGGCGAGGCTGGGTGGTATCTGTCGTCATGGCGATTGCCTGAGACCAGCATACGTGGTCGGGATTATAAAATTTTGGAGGGCACGAGACTGGCAAGCATGCGTATGAATTTCTCCTGGGGCAGCTGCGACTTGACCAGTGGCTTGCCCCAAGCGAGCATCTCCATATTGAGCAAGTTTCACGCTACAAAGCACCAAAAGCACCCCCACTCAAATTGATGTCTAGAGGAACAAAGCTACCTGTAATGAGTCCATGGAAACTCTTGATCACGATCAGCAGCAAAATTTCCAGTAAATTGCGTATATAACCTAGAACAAGTGGTTCTTATTTGAAACAGCAAAATAGTCCGTATACAAGATGCTTTATGGAACTCACTTTCTTGCGGTGGAATATAAAACTTCACTTCACCTATTCTTTACCCCCTAATTACCCCAACAATCCGAAATTTATGAAGATGCAACCAGACGAATCAAATCCCACACCAACAAGAACAGCTGCCTCCTAAGATTTAGAGCTTCTACTCATCATCTATATCATTGTTAGTTTGTCCAGATTCATCCTCATCCCTGTATAAGACGTGATCGATGTCTTCGTCCTCATCATCACTTTCATCAGCCTGACGCTCATAGAGAGAATCTCTAGTTTGATCATGTGTGGCCTTGTCAATCTGTTGGAAGACAACGTTTACCAAAATTATAGACTGTTAAGCTCAAAAGATTATTAGAAGCAAAGATATAAAGGGCCTAAACCTGAGCGACAACAAGCTGCAGCCGACCAACTAAATGCAGTAATGGGGTTGGATGGCCATCCCTCTAACTTCTGCAGTCTACAAGGGATACGATAATTATATAAATCATACCGTCAACCATAACCCGAGAACAGTAAATAACGTGAAGCTCTATGGGTAGTCCGAGAACTAAAATAATTTAGATGAAGCAAAAAAAGAAACCAATGCAATTTTTTCATATCATTGTTGATGCAGCCTAGACCTAGAGAGAAGATAGACAATAATTTTCCTAGAACTAGAGATTACAGAACTCTTAAGAGCTCTAGCCATTCTTACTCCTTTCCCTCATATCACTTTTACAATTCAATGAAATCGACGGATATTAAGGCAGTTTAAGATATTTATTAATAGAGTTTGCGTTAGCATGTCGTGACCTACCCCTCGGAGAGGGGAATATGTTTAGGGGTATTGCCTAAAAGACGGGTTTACGGCTCATGATCAGGCACGAGCTCTCCTAAACCTATACCTCGCGCGACATTAGGATGTTCATAAGAATTTCACTAGCCTATTGGAGTCGGCTAGAAATCAAAGGAGGTGTGATGGTGTATCTCATTTTCTACGCAACCAGAGAATTTAGGATTTGGGACTTAATTACACTAATTAATTAATTAGTGCCATTTCGGTACCTAATTTTGTTCATTTTAGAAAGAAATTTTGTCAAGCAGTTTAAATTAATTTTAGACAAATCCACTAACACGCGAAGTGATCATGTGGGTACGCAATAATTAAAATAACAGTTAGTAGTCAAGGAAAACATTTAAATAAATTGCATGGGAGAGCAAATATTTAACAATAACGAAAAGATAAATACTAATCTTAACTAGACTAAAGGAATCAAAACAGCAAAAGCATGCAAACAAGGGTAATTGTCTTTGAAGACAATTGAAACCCTAAGGTAGAGCCCTAAAAGCTTACTCAATATTTTTAGCATGCTTTAGAGTTAAGAAACTTCCATTTTTAAGAAAATAGCTTGAAAATTTTGTTTTTTAAAATTTTTCAAAAAAAATTTTGAATTTTCAAACATTTTTTATTTTTTTAAATTTTCTAGTTTTTCTATTTTTTTAATTATTATTTAAAAAAACTCACTTTTCAATATTTTCTAAAAAATTTTTGAATTTTTTATTTTCTATGAAAGTTCTTGAATTTTGGGAAATTTTTTAAATTTTTTATTATTTTTCGAAATTTTTATATATATTTTTTAATATATATTTAATATTTAATATTATATTCGGGAAAACGGGTCCCGACCGGGTAAACCCAGTCCGGCCCGTTGACCCGATGACGACCTGGACCCGACCCAATTGGATTAAAAAAGGAATATTTTTAATAAAAATTTTAATTTTAATTTTTTAAAACTTTTTTAATGATTTTCGTAATTTCCTTTATTCTCCATCATTCTGTCTTCTTCCCTATTTTGTCTTTTCCACTGCACATTTTCCCTGCGTTCCCGAAGCAAACTTTTGCATTCCTTTTTCATATTTTGTTTTACTTTTTACTTTTTCTGTACTTTCCTTTTTCTTTTGTTTTTTCTTTTATTTTTATTTGTCCTTTCCCGTATGGTCTTCTTCCCCACGTATTTTTTCTCTCCGTGCGTCTTCTTCTCCCCGACGCCTCCTTGCACGTCTTCCCCCGAAACTTCACCCAGACAGCAACACCGGCATAGCAACCAGCGACCCTTCCACCGCCGAACCACCACTGTCTACCGGTTGTCCACTCCGACCGGCGATGACCACCGTCGGCCACGAACTCCGGCGGCCAAACCATTTTCGGGCACAAAATCCCCCCGGCTCAAGAATACACGATTGCTCCACGAAAATCGCATGAAATCGCAATGGAAACGTAAAAGACAGGCACGGTCCGACGTATATAAGAGCAAGCACGAACCAAACCGAGTTTCAACCCTGGTTGCTTCTCGGTTCTCTCTGGGACATTTTGTCAAAACTAAGGTGTTTTTGCTCAACCGAAGCTCGAACCATAACGGGATCTTCGACACACGACAAACAAGACATCGGAAACAAAAAGTAAGGCGATGCAGGCTGGAGCTCGCGCGAACCGGACGGCCACGAGCTCCGGCCTGATGTACCCGAGAATGAGAGCACACACAAAGGCCGAGGGGAGTTACCTGGTTCGGGTGGGGCGCTGTGGCGGATGGTGACTAGCGGGCTGGCCTCCGGCAACGGTGAGCGATTCAGGAAACGACCAGCGACGAAGAGCAGCAATGTCACTTGTGTAGTAACGAAGAGTAGCCAGAATCGTCGCTAATGGAACTCATCACTTGTGCTTCCCATGGCCAGCGGTGGTGATAGGCTAACGGCACCAAGACAAGAGGAGCGTTGACTCGTGGGTCGTGATCTCCTTGGTCTCTCTCTTAGCGTCACTCTCTAAATCGAGCCCACGCACGACTGAGGCGTCGGCTGAAGCCCTCCCGCTCTCCCTCAGTCACTCTCCGCTCTCCCCAGCTCTCGATCTCTCTCTCTCTCGCTCAAAAACTCTCTCCAGCTCACTGACCCCCCTCCCCGTCTCCTTCTCTTTCTCCTTCTCCGCTCCCTTTTTGAGGGCATCGGCCAGTGCGCATGACTTCTGCCATCACCAGCTCGCTGGTCGGTCTGGCCCCGACCCGCGGATCGTGCTGCCCTCTGCCGCTCGCCATCCGTTCCCTCTCTCTGACCTGTACTCTTCCTTTTTGGCAGAGCGTGACCGGCATGAGGAGGAAGAAGAAGAGGCGTGTGTGCTGGGCGTAGAAAGGAAGAGGGCCAGGCAAAGAGTGGGGGGGAAGAGAAGACAAAAGAAAGAGAAAAGGAAAGAAGGGCTGGGCTGGCTTGGCCCCAGCCGAGTCTCGTTGGTTTTGTTTTTTTTGCTTTTTTCTTTTTTAAATAATAGTTCTTTCAATTAATTTTCTATTTTTTTCTCTTTTAATGAAATGGCTCTATTACTACTAATGCAAATGCTCCTAATGTCTATATGCCATGCAATTCAATGGAAATTAATTCCTAATTTTTTACGCGATTAAGTCATAAATAAAATGGTAAAATTTAGGTGTCAATACAGCAGTAGCCTTTTTTGTTTTTGTTTTTTTTTTGTTTTTAGATTTCTAACTTAGAAGCCTGTGAATTTGGAAATAATTTCATCATATTAGACATTTATGAGGAATGTATATAACGACCCAGCCCCAATTACTCTCGTTGCTTACATTGGTTTTAGCATTCGACAAAAGTATATAGAAAATAATGTATACATGAAACTGTAGAACTTTATTTTAACCCAGATTGTGGGGTCCAATTTTGTGGTTCTATTGTGAAATAACTTTACGATGAGATAGTCACCAATTTGAATAGAAAAGATATTTGACCACTCTGATCTTAAACTCGAATAAACAAAACTCCTATTCTAAGTAGTCGATTGAAAGACTTGAGTAAGCTTTACTTGCCCAGCACTGGTTTTGAAGCCACCATGTCTCACCTAGGCACGAAGAACTACTATACTCTCCTAACCTGTGGTAGCCTAAGTAGCACCGACACCGACACACGACACGACAAGACAAACCGATATGTTGTTTCTCGAAAAATAGAGAATTCCAACATGTTAAGATATGTAGTATATTAAATGTATATTTTTATATATACATAAAAATTATCATTTTTATGATTATTTAATCAAATTAATTTGATTTAAATTCACAAATAAATAAATAAATTATAAAAAAGAGCCTAGAATGAATTTACACTAAAAATATTAATTCAACATTTGTAATATAATTCATTGTTTGAATTTGACAAATTTAACTCCATTCTAATAATCCATATAACTTGGAGGAAAAAAAAAAAAAAAAAAAGCAATCCACATTCGATGTCGCGTGTCGAGCATGTCAAAAGAGAAGAGAAAAAAATAAACTTGAGGGGTGAATTATGTATTATAGGAAGTGAAAGTCAGAAGAGAAGGAAGATGAGGTTTTTCTTCTTCCCCCTTTTTTATTTTTTATTTTTATTTTTTTTACATATTTACATTTAGACTCCTTATTTATTAAAAAATTTTAAAGTTGACTCAGTGCGTGTCGGAATCACTTATCAGAATTCTAAAGTCGCATGTTGGAATTTCGAACTCGAGTGATGGAGAGTGTCGGGAGAGTTAACTAAGTATCAAATTTTCTAACACCTGTTAATTGAGTATCAAAGAGTGTCAAAAAGTGTCGGAGAGTATCAGACATGTGTTGAAGTGTTCGACATGACACAAAGACTTTCAAAGAGTATCAGTACTTCCTAGGTGGTAGCCAGCTCTGAAGAACTAATGTGGTGGTTAGCTTTACCACCGACAAGCACCCCAATTCCCATCCTATCTTTTTCTTCCCGGATAGGAGGGAAGACGAGGGATTACAATGGGAAGTCCCAACCCTTAGGGGTTCTTCCCCCATAAAGAATCCCCTTGAGCCATTTAAAGACTTGCTCAAGTCTCGAATAACTTTATGATGAGATAGTCACCAATTCGAATAGAAAAGACACTCAATCACACTGATTCTAAACTTGAATAAACAAAACTCCTATTCTAAGAAAAGCACTTTAAAAAGAAACAAGAGATAGGCTAACCTTTGATCAAGAAAAGCATGAAGTAAGCTCTTGCTTACTTAGGAAGCTGACATATAGATGCTTACATTGCAACATACTCATGGAATCATTTCATGCAATTGATTAATTAACCTTTTGGCCGAGGGGAAAGGATTTGTCTTGGGATCATTCCCGATCAGAAACAAGAGACCCATCGTAGTTGTCAATTTGCTTTTGATAGCCAGACAATACTAGGAACAATATAATATCACAACAATAACATGCAGACCAGTCAACGCATGGAGAGGGCCGCGAGGATTAGAGGCAGAACAAAGGAGAGATGATTTTAAGGAAAATGGCCGAAGCCTCCCTCCCTCTCTCCAGAGTCCATGAAGAGATAGTTAAAACTCAAAATTTTAAAAAGAAAATTAAAAAATTGAGTTGCAGAAGCTTTATGTTGCTTTAGGAAAATAAGGGGGATACTTAAATTAAATACAATCCTAAAGTTAATCATTTGTCGTATGGGTAATTTATTGGGTTTTGAGGGGTTAGCTTTTTTATTTTTTATTTTTGGCTAAAAGTTGGGGGGTTTAGCTTTTTATGGGAGGAGAGATGGTTTCAAGGAAAATGGAATAATTTGCTTTTCTACTACATGTAATTAAGCGAAAGTTACTCTATGACCAAATTTATGGAGGATCGATGTCTGTACGGGAAAATGATACAAATGATTCCTAAACTTTAGCCTAATGTGTAATGTGGTGCTTAAACTTTTAATTTGTTTAATATAGTTCCTAAATTTTTAGTACATGTTCAATTAATCCATGAATTATATAACAATGTTTAATGTTGTCTATGATCTTAAATTAATGAAGGACTATATTGAACATTTTCATATAGTTTAGGGACTATATTAAACATATATAAAAAGTCTAAGGACCATATTGAATAAATTAAAAATTTATAGATCATATGCACATTGAATCAAAGTTCAGGGATCATTTGTGTAATTATCCATCTTCTTATTGCTATAAATATCAAAGTTGTACTTTGCCTCCCCTCGAAGCTCCTTCTTTTCATTGCTTTCTTTCTTTTGAGATTTTTATCCCCATTTTAGTTTCAGCAAATTCTATTCAGATTCAATCGATGGTGGAAGTTACTCTCAAGGCCGAGATCACACACCCGATCCCTAAGGCTAGGTTGGTCGAGGCTTTTCTAGGAGCGGGTGGCTTCTTCCCCTATAACCTCCTGCCAGCTGTCACAGATGCTAACATCCAGGAGGCAATCTCGATTGAAGGTACTTGGTCAATTGAAATGTTCCTCACCATTAAAATCGCATATTCATTGGATTGCATTACGGTTATAAATGGGCATGCTCCCTAGATGGCTTGATCAACAACACTAAGATCGGTGCTCATGATGTTGAAAAAAAAAAACAGAACAAAAAAACAGATATTAGAGGTTATGTGATGTTTACTCTCAAGCTCTTTGTTTACACTTTCTTCATCTTTGGATTCCTATCTAATGATCCAGAACGTAATCCTAGATATGAAGAACAAAAAGGCCTTTTTTTTTTTTTTTTTTTTTACTTGCATAATTTTTCAATGTTCTTACTTAGGATTTTATCTATTGTACATCCTTATTTATTATATGAACTTAAAAAAACAAAAACAAATGAAGATTTTGAAAAATAAATAAATAATCTAACAAGTCATCAACGGAAACGGAAGAAAGGGATTGGAACCTTTGGTACGAAAAACTCATAGGACGGATCAGCTCGAATGTCACTTTTGTTACTTCTATAGGCAGACAGCGCAGGACGGTGAGGCACACAGTTAAAGCACAGGACCAGGAGCCCTTCCTCTACAACCACTCGACCGTTGATCGGGATGAGCTGGGCGGAATCTCCGAGGAGATCAGCCATGAGGTGAAGATCACAGCGTTGCCGCTGGAGGGTGGCTCGGTCTGTAAGTACGCCGGCAGGTACTTCACTGTCGGCCCAGGGGATATCCCCGAGGAGGAGATGATGAGGGCCATGAGAGGGAAGGCGTCCGTGATGTTCGATGCCATTGAGGCTTATCTGGAGGTGCCATCAGACGCAGTCCTGTTCGAGTAAGTTCTCGGCCATGGGGATATCACCGAGGAGGAGATGATCAGCGCCATGAGGCAGGAGACTGCTAGTCCTGGTCGAGTCAGCGCTAGTTAAGTACTGTTCTTGTTTTGTCGTCGAGGGAGTGCGTTGGTCTTTGTCTCTTCGCGAATATGATGGTGGTTCTGGGAAATGTTTTGCAAAATTGCTGTACTTGCTTCGTTCGCAAGCCCAGATGAAGTGTTTTTGGAGTAACATTTCGTCCGATGTGGTCCTCAATTGAATGATGGACGTAGCGTGCGGCCCCCGTTTTCTCTGTCTTTTTTCATTTTTTTTCTTTTGGTCTAGATAGTTGCGTGTGCCCCCCTCTGAGTTTCACGCGCATACAGCCTAATTGGATCGGGACGCATTGAAGCCCTGCAAAACTGAATACAGCAACCATTTTCGCTTCTCCTTTTGAACTCCCTCGCCTTTCGTTGTTTGTTCTCTTACTCAAACGAACTCGGAATTCAATCATCATATTCCATTTTTTCTTTGTAAAACTGCATATCATTTTAACGTTATCAAATGTCTCAAAAGCAACCCCTTGGCTTTAGCTGACTTCACTTTACATAATGACTGGGTTTAGAACCTTTGATAATTATATCCAGCGTACAGCAGATGATATCAAAATGCCAAAACGGTTTTTAGGTTGCCACGTGGTTTGAGGACATCTAAAGCATCCCAGGTCAGTAAGATAGTCATCTAAAGTTTTCAAGTCTCAGATTTTGGAATCATATCTGAAGAATGTGACATGTACTCTGTCAACTCATAGAGGGTAAAATGTCATGTTCTACTCTTATGCTGCATTTGGGCACTAAGAAATAAAGTCGAAAAAGATTCGTTAAGATCGAACAAGAAGTCTTGCAGATTTTTTATATCACATTCCTTGTACGAGAAAATACCAGATACAAGGACATACAGATAAATAGTCAATGAAGTGTCCAAATAGACGGATCATATGATTGAATAATTGAAGAAACAATTTTCAGGAAAGTATAAATAGAGGTATAACCTCCTAATCAACAGACCTTTCCCGAATGAATAACCATTCATTTCATGAAAAACCTGCGCTTGTTAGCAGCTAAATCACTCTCTCCTCTCGTAGTGGGCCTCTTTTCTTTCCCCCGCTGGCATGAGAAGAGGGTCCATTCCACTATCTCTTCTTCTGGCCATAATCCGCTATAAGGCAATAACCACTACCACGACGGCCAGTCTGTGATGGTCTCTATCGTCATGGTGATTGCTTGAGACCAGCACACGCAGTCGGGATCAGAAAATTTGTGGAGGGCACGAAATTGGCAGCATACGTATGAATTTCTCCAGGGGCAGCTGCAACTTGACCAGTGAGTTGCCCCAAGCGAGCATCTCCATCATGAGAAAGTTTCACACTGCAAAGCAGCAAAAACAAATCCAACTCAAACTGATGTATAGAGGAAAAAGCCACTTGCGATGAGAATGGAAAATTACAAGCCATAATTGGCACATGGAAACTCTTGATCACGATCAGCAGAACGTCCAGTAAATTGCGTATATAAAGTAGAGCTGTTCGCATTTAACCGGTTCTTAATCGAAACAGCAAAATAGACTATATACAAGATACTTTATGGAACTCACTTCTTGCCGTGGAATAAAAGATTTTTTCCTGAAAATGTAGATCAGAGAAAAAGATGTTGCATCCTTTATTTCACCTATTCTTTACCCACTAATTCCCCCAACGAACCAATTTTTTGAAGATGCAAGACGACAAATCAAATTTAACACCAGCAAGGATGACTACCTCTTAAAATTTGGAGCTTCTACTCATCATCTGTATCATCGCTAGTTTGTCTAGATTCATCCTCATCTCTGTACAAGACATTATTGATGTCATCGTCCTTATCATCACTTTCATCAGCTCGACGCTCGTGAAGAGAATCTCTAGTTTGATCATGCGCGGCCTCGTCAAACTGTTGGAAGACAACGTTTACCGAATTTAGAGACTGTCAAGCTCAAAAATTTATTTGATGCAAAGATATAAAGGGCCTAAACCTGATCGACAACAAGCTGCAGCTGACCAACTAACTGCAGTAATGGTTGGATGGCCGCCCCTATAGCGTTTGCAGTCTACGAGGGAAACATAACTATATAAATCATACCATCAGGAAACCATGACCCAAGAACAGTAAATAACGTGAGACTCTATGGAGAGTCTGAGAAGTAAAATATTTTAGATCAAGCAAAAAAGAAAACCAAGGCATTTCTTTGATATCATTGTTGATGCCACCTACGCCTAGAGAAAAGATTGATAATATTTTTCCTAGAACAAGAGATTACAGAACTCTTCAGAGCTCTAGCCAGAATTACCCCTTTCCCTCATACTACTTTTATAATTCAATGAAATTGACGTATATAAAGGCGATTTAAAATGACTATGAACAGAGTTTGCATTAGCAGCGGCCTTTTTTTTTTTTAAAAGATTTCTAACTTAGAAGCATGCAAATTCGAAAATAATTTTATCGTATTTATTAGAATTATTTCTCAAATTTGAGCGTTTGCGAAATACGATCTACTTGGATAAGTTTTGCCATATTTAAATCGCTTTGATAACTTTTCATATTTAATTGTGAAGATATTTTTTGTCGAAGGAAATAGCACAAGGAAAGAAATCCGCTTTTGGTCCGTATAGTGGACGTCTTCTTCAAATGCTAATCCTGTGATTGGTCGGTCAACAAAGGAGTAATTCGTTGGACTCCTTGTGGTTGCACAAAAGGAAATAAAATAAAAGAAAATCAAGGGTTTTTCTTGAGTGAAAAAGAGCCGCACGAGAAACAGCCGCCACGGGGTTCTTCGGGGGTGGTGTAGACGCTGCACAGAGAAGTTCGAGAAGCCGCACGGAGGACTTCTTGGACGCATGAGGGAGTTGTCTCTCGGCCGCATGAACGTAAATAAGCAGTGGTTTCAAATGAATTTGACACGAGATGCCATTGCACATCGTCTGATTTTCAAATGAATTCTCAGCTTTTCTGTTCGTCAAAGGGTGGCAAACCCCATTCCGATGGATCGAAATCCAACAGAGATTTCAGTACTTGGTCCGCTTCATCATGAAAAGAGCTATCAAGCCTGGGATCTGGCACCATAACCGCAAACCTGCCAAATGTATAGGAAAGTATTAGCAGAGGGAGCAAGAGATAAATCCGTCCAATGCTGCAATATTTGATATTAACAGCAGGAACGATAGATTGGGTGAAAGAAAATTCCTTGTTAGAAATCAAAATGGTAAAGGGATGAAAAAAAGAAGAAGAGATCTACGAAATAGAACAGCCAAATGCACTAAATCATTTAAGTAACAAAGAACGAAATGGGGGCAGCAAGTAAAAGAACTTACCTTATTTGGAAGAATTAAGTTGAGCAGGAGGGAAAATGTAATTGCAGGAGAAAAGAAGAGGTTGGACCGTCTAAGCCACATTAGGCACCATAAATTTCAGCACCAGAACATTTTGCTAATTCTCCCTTCTACTTCGAAAGTCCCAGACAGCAATCCCAAATCTAGAGCCCCATTATATGTCTTGTACAGCCTAACTAATGTGATTAAGCCCTATATTACTGCATGCCACTGTTCACATCCCTGAGGTCAGTTAAAATCACCGCTCTCTGCTAATTATCCTAGACAAGGGCTAACGATGAGATAGTCACCAATTCGAATAGAAAAGACACAACCACACTGATTCTAAACTGGAATAAACAAAACTCCTATTCTAAGAAAAGCACTTGAAAAAGAAACAAGAGATAAGCTAACCTTTGATCAAGAAAAGCATGGAGTAAGCTCTTGCTTACCTCAGGAAGCTGACATAAAGATGCTTCCATTGCAATATACTCATGGAATCATTTCGTGCAACTGATTAATTAACCTTTTGGCCGAGGAGAAAAGGATTTGTCTTGGGATAATTCCCGATCAGAAACAAGGGACCCATCATAGTGGTCAATTTGCTTTTGATAATCAGATAAAACTAGGAACAAGATAATATCATAACAATAACATGCAGACCAGTCAATATTTCCTGGCAATGGGTTAGAGGCTGAACAAAGGAGAGATGTTTTTAAGGAAAATGGCCAAAGCTTCCCTCCCTCTCTGGAGTCCATGAAGACAAAGTTAAAACTCAAAATTTTAAAAAACAATTGGGTTGGAGAATCTTTATGTTGTTTTAGCAAAAGAAGGGAGATAATTAAATCAAATCAATCCTAAAGTTAATCATTTGTCGTATGGGTAATTTATTGGTGTTGGAATTCAAGTCGGCGGAAGACGACTTACTTGATTCCGATGCGCAAACAGCAAATAGCCCCGGAACGAACGTTGAATTGCCGATGAAACACGAACAACACTCCCTCACGTTAGTCTGGATGCAATCACAAGAAAAACACCCGATTTCCACGGCGTAAATGCCAATTGTTCTTGCAAAGATGAAGTGGAACGCCTTGATGGAAATGGAGAGGAAATTTGGTGTGAATGATTTGCCAACTGGTCCAACGGTTGTGTTCGGGAGGCTTTTATACGTCTCCCTTCGTACCCCTCCATTGGTGTCTTTCCATCGTAACGCATCAAGACGAAACGGTGCGTTCCAATCGCACCCCATCATGGACGTACCAGCTAAAGTACAACATCTCCCACTCGAACATGATGGGCTTGATAGCGCTCTATCAAGAATATAAGGCATTCAACATTTATCAACTTTACAAAACAATTCATACTGGCAAATAAGCCGTGCGACCAGTGAGTACACCTGCACTTGGGAGCTCAAATTATGCACCTTGTTAGGGATGACATAATGGCTACAACCCCGAAAAGAAATAAACAATCGATGTCTCACGGTGCCCCGGACATATTTTGTTACATCAGTCCAAGTATATCTATCCCTTAAAGGCTATACTTGACTATTCTCAAAAACACCATGTATTTACAATTACATCCGCAACCACATAGGGCGATATAATTGGTCGACCAGTAAATACATGTGATAGATGTAAAACAACAATAGTCTTGCTTCGCACTCATGTCTCTCTCAATTTCAGAACAACTGCTTTCCTAGACACGTCCCATAGGCCATATCTATTCATGACCGCCCGTAACATGCTAAAGTAGCAACATTGATCTTTCACTTCGAGAACATAGTCAGAAGTAACATAGGGCACAAAAAATTGAGGTAAATTATAAATTACCTCAAGGGCTCACACGATGAGTAAATAGGGATAATTTTACTCATCTTCCCTTATTGGTCGTACAATGCACATGTAGTATGAATTACATGCTATAGTGGATTACTCTTTCTATAAGAGCGTATGTCATTTATCAAATATATCCACTATACGGATCTTAGCCTAAACATAGTCACGTGATTCTCACGTACTCATGTTTAGCCCGAGTGCTATATCAGCTCGCTTTCTATAGCGCCCAATTAAGTACTCGCATCCGGCATCTTTCAGGCATACATGATTGTGGGAATATCATGTTCGGTCTTGTTATAAACAAATCACAGACCTCATCTTGACTCTAATCAAGGCGACAAATTTTATGTACCAGACTTGCTTTTCAGCATTTATTTGTACATAACGTCTCATCTCAACGTGCTATCTAAAGCACTTGAGGCGATTGCTCGTGTGAGTGAGCCAATCATTGTCTGCGACATACTTTTCAATAATACATGTGTGTTTGTGCTAGTCTCATAGTGGATTTGTACTTATTGATAAAACATCAAATCACTAATAAATAAACAAGTACAATACATATGTCCACAAATACATAAACCAATGATCCTCTACAATAACACATCACATTCTACGTAATCCTAGTGACATCCTGTGGGTCAAGAATATGTCTCTAGGAAGCCTTCGTAAATGGATCAGCAACCATTCTATTGGTTGAAATGTATTGTAGGATCACTTCTTTCTGCGCTATAATATCTCTAATGAAATTGTTCTTTATGTCAATGTGTTTCGTCCTTCCATGATACTTGGGATCTTTCACATAGGCAATGGCTGCTTAACTATCGCAATAAACTGTCACCGGTCTTGGAACTTCAGTGACAGTGGCTAAATTTTCCAAGAAACGTTTTAGCCATACTGCTTCTTGCACTATGGCGGAACATGCAATAAATTCTGCCTCCATCGTAGACAAGGCCGTGCATGTCTGTTTCTTGCTATTCCAAGAAATCGCACCTTCATTGAGAAAGAACGCATATCCGAAGTCGATTTACGCTCATCCAGTCTCCACCCCAATCGGCATCCGAATAGCCTAATAGACGTAAATCATTCCCTTGGTAACAAAGTCGATAGTCCATGGTGCCCTTCAAGTATCTCGGGATCCTCTTCACTGCTTTCCAGTGTGCTTGACCGGGATTTGATTGATATCGGCTCACCAATCCCACGGCATAACATATGTCGGGTCGAGTACATATCATAGCATACATCAAACTTCCGACCGCACTAGCGTAAGGAACTGTTTCCATCACTTTAATTTCTTCTGGAGTCTTAGGACACAGCTCAGTACTTAGGCCTTCACCTTGCATGACAGGGGTATCAATGGGATTACAATGCTGCATATTGAAACGTTCAAGAATCTTCATAATATAAGACTCTTGTGATAAAGTAAGAAGTTTCCTTGATCGATCTCTTTCGATCTTAACTCCTAATATATAAGCAGCTTCTCCCATGTCCTTCATCTCAAAATTGGAGGACAACCATTCTTTTATGGTGATAACCAAAACCTTGTCATTTTTAGCCAACAGAATATCGTCCACATAAAGTGATAAAATCACAAATTTATCTTTGGACCGCTTGACATATACACAGTGATCTTCTTCGATCATCGTAAAATCAAAAGTTATTATTGCTCGATGAAAACGAAGATACCACTGTCTAGATGATTGCTTAAGGCCATATATTGAGCGATGAAGCTTGCAAACTTTATGCTCTTAACCTTTAGCTATGAAACCTATTGGTTGTTTCATATAAATTTCCTCATCTAGTTCTCCATTGAGAAATGCCGTCTTTACATCCATTTGATGTAATTCAAGGTCCAAATGTGCAACGATGGCTAGAATAAGGCGTATTTAGGCAAACCTTACAACTGGTGAAAAAGTTTCCTCATAGTCTATACCCTCTTGTTGAGTATAACCTTTTGCCACAAGGCGAGCCTTATACTTTTCAATGGATCCATCCGCCCTATGCTTAATCTTGAAAACCCATTTGTTTCCAATGGCCTTACGATTGGGTGGTAGATCAACCAAGTCCCAGACATGGTTTGCCCTCATTGACTCCATCTCATCTTCCAAAGCTTTTCTCCATTCTTCCTTATCGAGGGATGAGAGAGCCTCTTGAACAGTCTTAGGCTTGGCATCGTCCTTTTGAGCAATCATAAATGCTTCCCCTTCAATCTCAAAACGACGACGGGGAATACTTTTACGATTACTTTTACGCAATTGAATTTCTCTTGAATTCAATTCATCGAGCGATGCAAACTCCCACTAGGTCTTGTGTGTTAAGGTAAATCTTCATTTCCCTCTACAACATCAGTGGGTGTGTTATCAGGATCTTCCATCTCATATAATTGGAATTCCTTATCAATCTCACCTTTACTAGGAAAGTCGTTCTCCAAGAACGTGACATCTCGTGACTCCATTTCGGTCACACTTCCATCAGCTTGTTCACCTATGAACACATACCCTTTGGAGTGCTCAGAATATCTTATAAAGATACATTTCTTCCCTCTAAGGCCTAATTTGCCATATTTATGGGAAGAATCATGAACATAAGCTGCACATCCCCATGGACGTAAACTACTCAAGTCTGGTTTCCTACCAGTCCATAATTCATAAGGGGTGGAAGTGACCGATTTTGAGGGCACTCGGTTAAGTATATAGGCAGCAGTCATTAACGCATCTCCCCAATAGGAGATAGGTAAATTTGCTTGCGCCATCATAGACCTAACCATTTCCAATAGGGTTCTATTCCTTCTCTCAGCTACCCCATTTTGTTGTGGAGTACCAGGAATAGTCAATTGTCGTACAATTCCCTTTTCATCACAAAGAGCCTTGAATTGCTCCGATAGATACTCACGTCCACGATCGGTTCTCAATGCCTTTATTGTTTTGTTCAACGATTCTCTACCATCGCTATATATCGTCTAAAGCAGTCTAATGCTTCTGACTTATGGGAGATCAGAAAGACATAACCGAAACGTGTGAAGTCATCTATGAAAGTGATGAAATATGAGGCTCCATGCCTCACCCTCACATTCAAAGGACCACAAATGTCAGAATGTATGAGATGCAATGGAAATTCAGCTCTAGTCCCTTTACCGAATGGTTTTCTAGTTGCTTTTCCCGCTAGACAATGTTCACATACGGGTAGATCAACATTAGTGAGTGAGCCTAAAAGGCCTTCTCTAGCTAATCTTTGCATTCTTTGCAACCCAATGTGACCTAATCTAGCATGCCAAGTATTTGCATCAATCTCAACATTACTAGAAGATGCAATTAGAGAAAAACAACCATCGACATTAATATTGTATTGATCATAGACAATGTCTAACACCATAAAACCATTCGATACATGACCTGAACCATAATAGACTGTTCCATACAAAATGTCAACACAATCACCATGAAAATTCAATACATAACCTAAGCTAAGAAGAACAACTACGGAGACCAAATTTCGTCGAATATCTGGAGCATAGAGGACATCATGTAGGAATAGGCTTCGACCACCACGTAAGATTAATTTACATGTGCCGATACCCTTCACTTCAACTCTTGAGTTATTCCCAACATATATCCATCTTCTTCCGTACGGTATCCGACGATACTCCACAAATGCTTCTCGGTCTCTAGCTACGTGGTCCGTTGCTCCCGAGTCTACAGTCCATATTGGATGAGATTCAGCAAGCATTACAGTACTAGAAACAAAAGCATTACACAAAGTAATGGAGTAATAGGGTACCTTTTTCGGCTCAGTACATTCACGAGCAAAGTGACCCATCTGGCCACAATTGTAGCACTCCATCTTGGCCTTGTCCTTCTTTCCACCACGCTTCTTGCGTCGGAAGGTCTTAGCCCTCTTAGGTGCCTGATCGTCTTCTTCCCTTTGTTGTTGAATTGAGAATTCCTTTTGCGCTTAAAGCCCGAAACTTTGCGCGAACTCGATTCAGCAACATAAGCATGGGTAGAGGATCTCGCAGCCTCTAGGCGCTCATCCTCTAATTCCAAATGACGCGCTATATCATCAAAAGTAACAATATTCTCATTATGCGTCATATTGATCTTCATATGCTCCCAATTGTCAGGAAGAGGTCTTATAACAGCCTGAACTTGATGTTCATCAGTAAGGGAGTGACCTGCCGTCCTCAGCTCACGAATCATGTTTGACATCTCCCGAAGATGCTGCCTCATCGTTACATTTGGGCGTTTTCGGAATGTGTCAAACTTGATGGTGAGTCTCCTCAGCTTAGTGGCGATGTACCCCCAAACTTATCCTTCAAGGCAACCCACATAGCTTGAGCTTTATCATAACTTTCAAACTCACACATGAGATCATCTTGCATGCATACAGCTCGGAACGTAATGCGAGCAATGCTATTTTTCTTTTCCAAGCTTGATAAGCTTCTAGATCTCTCCCGTGTTGAGCTGAAGTTCCATGCTCGGGTTCATCCATAGTGTGGTTGAGGGTTTCCAAAACCTCTTGCTCCTCAAGGATATACTGAACCTTTCGGTGCCAAATATCATAATTGTCACCGTTCAGCTTCTCACCCTTATTGAGGTCAGCCACAATGGTCTTGGATGCCGATGCCATAATCAATTGCTATATCACATTGACATAATAAACGCAAAATCAATACTAGCACACATTACGAGTAACACACATATTTAATTTGCAGCAAAGACAAACTAAATTAATGATAATTCAACAAAAGACACAGAGGCAAAAGTTCACTATGTTCCCAATCAACTTCTATGTACAATTGTTCTATTATCATTAATTAGTTTAATTTGCGCAAATTTTAAGTTCTAGGTGAGAACTCTCTCAAATTCTACCAACCTATGAACTCCCACTAGGAAAAAATAATTACATGACCTTATGTAATTTCTATATTTTTCATTAACACAAAAACATAGCATGATAATAACCAACGTGTAAACAACAATCATGCTTTAACTATAATCAAAAAAATGCAATTCAACATGTAATGGATTTCCTACCATTGTTTTAATTTTCCAGCAACTAGAAAATTGCAAGTATATTAAAATATATACATCATATCATTGAACCAAGCTCTACACAGTATATATAACATCATTTGCACACAAGCTAGCTACTGTATTTCCTAAATCACAAGAAAATACAAGCTACAAATGAATAGACTGAATTAAACCCCAAAAAATACGCGTACTTAGGGTTTCCTACGCATTTTCGTACATTTATAAAATTAAAAATTAACAAATAACTATACCACAGTGTAGAGCACATCCATACGAACCCAACGCCTCCAACCACGCTCCACCGGACCTCACACGCGCCCCCACGCGCCGCCCGAGTGCGCGGCGCGTGTGGCGCACGCGCCAGCCGAGCTAAACGGGCTCGACCGGTCCGACCCGGTGACCGGCCCGACCGGTGACCGGTCCGACCTTTGACCGGTCCGACCGGTTTGACCGCCGGACCGGTTGACCGGTCCGACCGTTCACCGGTCCGACCGTTGACCGGTCAACGGTCTGGTCAACCGGTCGGATCTCGGGTCGGTTCGGGTCTCGGGTCGGGTCCGGTCGGGTTGCCGGCCGGCCGCCAATGCCGCCGCACGACGTCATCGATGACGTCATCCAAGCGATTATCGACCGTTGGATGACGTCATCGGTGACGTCATCAAGCGTCGCGTCGCGTCGCACCGCGTGACACGCGCGTGACGCGCACGCGTCGGTTCACCGACCGGCGCGTGTTGCGCACGCGCTGGCGTCCCTGCCAGCCTCGGCGCGTGAGGCCCACGCGCGGGGCTTCGGCCTCGCGTGTAGGCGCGTCCGGCGTTCTCCGGTCACGCTCGAACCATGTCGGACTCGTCTCGACGAGTACTTTCATCCCGTATATTCAAAAGTTGATTTTGGCCAAGAAAATAATTCGAAAAATGGCCAAAACCTCACGGATGCACGTGACCCCGAACCCGTTCTTCGCTCCGGTTCGATTTCGAGTTTTTCATATGGCAATTCCGACTATCAGAGATCCAAACAGTGTAGATTTCATACTCTTGATCTCAATATCAAATGGTAAACGGGAAAATTCAATGAAAAACAAGACAGAAATCACGACCGGGCTCTGATACCAATGTTGGAATTCAAGTCGGCGGAAGACGACTTACTTGATTCCGATGCGCAAACAGCAAATAGCCCTGGAACAAACGTTGAATTGCCGATGAAACATGAACAACACTCCCTCACGTTAGTCTGGATGCAATCACAAGAAAAACACCCGATTTCCACAGCGTAAATGCCAATTGTTCTTGCAAAGATGAAGTGGAACGCCTTGATGGAAATGGAGAGGAAATTTGGTGTGAATGATTTGCCAACTGGTCCAACGGTTGTGTTCGGGAGGCTTTTATACGTCTCCCTTCGTACCCCTCCATTGGTGTCTTTCCATCGTAACGCATCAAGACGAAACGGTGCGTTCCAATCGCACCCCATCATGGACGTACCAGCTAAAGTACAACAATTGGGTTTTGAGGGGTTTAGCTTTTCATGGGAGGAGAGATGCTTTCAAGGAAAATGAAATAATTTGTTTTTCTACTACATGCAATTAAGTGGAAGTTACTCTATGGTGAATTTATGGAAGGACTGTACGGGAAAATGATGCAAATGATCACTAAACTTTAACTTAATGTGCAATGTGGTCCTTGGACTTTTGATACATATTCAATTAATTCCTGAAAAAATGTTCAACGGTGTCTCTAATCTTGAATTAATGAAGGACTACATTAAACATTTTCAAACGGTTCTTGGACTATATTGAACATGTGCCAAAAGTCCAAGTACCATATTGAACAAATTAAAAGTTTAGAGACCACATTGCACATTAAATCAAAGTTCAGGGATCATTTGTATCATTATTTGTTTTCTTATCACTATAAATATCGACCTTTTACTTCGCCTCCATTCAAAGCTCCTTCTCTTCACTGCTTTCTTTCTTTCTTTCGAGATTTTTATTCCCTTTTCAGTTTCATCAAATTCTATTCAGATTCAATCGATGGTAGAAGTTACTCTCAAGGCCGAGATCACGCAGCCGATCCCTAAGGCCAGGTTGGCCGAGGCTTTTCTTGAAGCCAAGGGTTTCTTCCCCCACAGCCTCTTGCCAGCCATCACGAATGCTGATGTCCAGGAGACAATCTCCGTCGAAGGTACTTGATCAATTGAAATGTTCCTTACCATTAAAATCGCATATCAATCGTATTATAATAGGGCATGATCCCTTGATGGCCTGATTGACAACACTAAGATCAATGCTCATGATGTTGAAAAAAGTAAAAAAAGATATTGAAAATTGTATAATGTTTACTCTCAAGCTCTTTGTTTACACTCTCTTTATCTTTGGATTTCTATCTAATGATCCTGCACGTAATCCTAGACGTGAAGAATAAAAAGGCAATTCTTTTTACTTGTGTAATTTTTCAATATTCTTACTTAGAATTTTATCTATTGCACATCCTTACTTACTATATGAAATAAGAAAAACAAAAACAAAGAAAGGTATTGAAAATAAATATAAACAAAATAATTAGTCATTAATGGAAACGGAAAAAGAGGGATTCGAACCTTTAGTACCAATAAACTCGTACGATGGATTAGCGCGAATATAACTTTGGTTATTTCTATAGGCAGACAGCGCAGGATCGTGAGGCACACAGTTAAAGCGCCAGACCAGGAGCCCTTCCTCTACAACCACTCGACCATCCATCGCGATGAGCAGGGCAAAATCTCCAAGGAAATCAGCCATGAGGTGAAGATCGTTGCGTTGCCCCTGGAGGGTGGGTCGGTCTGTAAGTACGCGGGCAGGTACTTCACCATCGGCCATGGGGATATCACGGAGTAGGAGATGATCAGGGCCATGAGAGAGAGGGCGTCCGTGATGTTCAGGGCCATCCAAGCTGATCCAGCAGCTTAGTCTAATGTGTTCTCTTCGAATAAGGTCTAGTCGAGTGCTGCTCTTGTCTTGTCGTCGAGGGAGTGTGTTGGTCTCGTCTTTTCCGCGAATATGATGGTTCCAGGAAATGTTTTGTAAAATTGCTGTACTTGCTTCGTTTGCAAAACCCATATTAAGTGTTGTTGGAATAAACCATCGTCCGATGTGGTCCTCGATTGAGTGATTTCCGCGTACGGCCCTATTTTCTTTCTTTCTTTCTATTTTTATTTTGGTCTCAATAGTTGCGTGTGCTCCCCTTCGAGTTTCATAATACATACAGCTGAATTTGGATCGGGACATATCGAAACCCTGCAGAATCGAATGAATAATTTAAAACCAAATACAGCAACCATTTTCGCTTCTCCTTTTGAACTCCTCTTGCCTTTCGTTGTTTCTCTTACCAGAACGAATTTGGAATTCCATCGCCATATTCCATGTTTTCTCTGTAAAACTACCGTATCATTTTAATATTGTCAGATGTCTCAAGAGCGACCTCTTGGCTTTAGCTGACTTCGCTTTGCACAATAATTGGCTTTACAACCTTCGATAATTACATCCAGCAGACAGCAGATGATGTCAAAATGCCAAAACGGTTTTCAGGCTGCCAGTGCAATGCAAATGAGGACATCTAAAGCATCCCACGTCAGTGAGATGGTCACCTAAAGTTTCCGGGTCTCATATTCTGGAATTATAGCTAAAGATTGCGACATGTATTCTGTCAACTCGTTGAAGGTAAAATGTCATGTTCTACTCTTATGTGGCATTCGGTCACCAAGAAATAAAAGTCGAAAAGCATACGTTAATTTCAAACAAGAAGTCCTGCCGATTTTTCATATCACATTCCTTGTACGAGAAAGCATCAGATACAAGGACAGATACAGATAAACAGTCAATAGAGACGGATGATATGATTGAATAATTGAAGAAATAATTTTCAGGAAAGTATAAATAGAGATGCCATAATCCACTGTAAGGCAATAACCACTACTGCGACGGCCAGTCTGTGGTGGTCTCTGTCGTCATGGTGATTGCCTGAGACCAGCACCACGGTTGGGATCAGAAAATTTGTGGAGGGCACGAAATTGGCAGCATACGTATAAATTTCTCCCGGGGCAGCTGTAACTTGACCAGTGAGTTGCCCCAAGCGAGCATCTCCGTCATGAGCAAGTTTCACACTACAAAGCAGCAAAAACAAATCCAACTCAAACTGAATGTTTAGAGGAAAAATGCTACCTACAGTGAGTATGGAAAATTTAAAGCCACAATTAGCACATGGAAACTCTTTATCATGATCAGCAGTAGAACTTCCAGTAAATTGCGTATATAACCTAGAGCTGTTCGCGTTCAACTGGTTCTTAATCAAAACAGCAAAATAGTCTACATATAAGATGCTTTTTGGAATTCAGTTCTCGCGGTGGAACATAATACTTTAACCTGAAAATGTAATAAGAGAAAAAGTCTTACAGTCTTTCACTTCACCTGTTCTTTACCCACTAATTACCCCAACAATCCACAGATTATGAGGATGCAACGCGGCAAATCAAATTTAACACCAGCAAGCATGACTATCTCTTAAGATTTAGAGCTTCTACTCATCATCTGTATCAACGCTAGTTTGTCCATATTCATCCTCATCCCTATAAAAGACGGGATCGATGTCTTCGTCCTCATCATCACTTTCATCAGCTTGACGCTTGTGAAGAGAATATCTAGTTTGATCACGTGTGGCCTTGACCAAAACTAGAGACTCTCAAGCCAAAAGATTATCTGAAGCAAAGATATAAAGGGATTAAACCTAAGCGACAACAAGCTGCAGCCGACCAACTAACCGCAGTAACGATTGAATGGCCGTCCCTCCAGCTTTTGCAGTCTGCAAAGGAAACAATAATTATAAAAATAATACCATCAAGCAACCATAACCCAAGAACAATAAATAACGTGAAGCTTTATAGAGAGTCTGAGAAGTAAAATAATTTAGATGAAGGCAAAAAAAACCAATGCAATTCTTTCCGGCCATTGTTCATGCAACCACCACCTAGAGAAAAGATGGACAAGATTTTTCCTAGAACCAGAGGTTACAATACTCTTCAGATCTCTAGCCATAATTACCCCTTTCCCTCATACCACTTTTACAATTCAATGAATTAGACATGTATAAGGGTGATATAAGATATTTATGAGCAGAGTTTGCAACAACATTAGCCATTTTCTTTTTTTTTTAAAGATTTCTAACTTAGAAGTGTGTGAATTTGGAAATAATTTCATCGTATTTGTTAAATTATGTCTTGAGTTGAGCGTTTACTAAATGCGACTTGCTTAGATAAGTTTTTTCATATTTAAACCATTTGGATAAGTTTTTCATATTTAGTCGTGAAGATATCTTTTTTGTTGAGGAAAATAGCAAAAGAAAGGAAATCCACTTTAGGTCCGTACAGTGGACGTCTTCTTCAAATCCTAATCCTGTGATTGGTCGGTCAACAAAGGAGTATTTCATTGGACTCCTTGTAGCTGCGGAAAAGGAAATAAAATAAAAGAAAATAAGGATTTTTCTTGAGCGAAAAGAGCCGCGCAAGAAATAGCCGCCAGGGGGTTTTCGTGGGTGGCATAGATGCTGCTCAGAGAAGATTCAAGAAGCCGATCAGAGGACTTCTCGGACGCACGAAGGAGTTGTCTCTCGGCTGCACCGACGTGAATATGCAGTGATTTCGTGCTGTGAGTTTACGTCTAATTAAATATTTATTTCTAAACATTTTAGATTTGGGCTTAAATTTACATATAGGAAACACTTGAGTATGTAAGTGATTATAAATTTGATTTTCCAATTGTAGTGGATTATTTGCTGCTAGCTCCGTACACGTAAATATCGATACTCGGATCAAACCACGTAACTCTTTGGTTCTATTATTCCTTGCATATTTCTTTGGTTTTTTCGCATTGACTTCATTTGCGAGATCCTATCGTTTCCACGTTAATATCACAACAATTTTAGACATTTACGAGAAATGTATATATTATGACACAACCCCAATTACCCTCGTCGCTTACATTGGTTTTAGCATTCAACAGAAGTACATAAAAAATAATGTATTCATGAAACCGTAGATATTTATCCTAACCCGCATTATGAGGTCCAATTTTGTGGTTTTGAGTTCAGACTCATGGAATAATTTTCTGATGAGATGGTCAGCGATTCGAATAGAAAAGACACTCAACCATCGTGATTCTAAACTTGAATAAACAAAACTCCTATTCTAAGAAAAGCACTTGAATAAGAAACAAGAGATAGGCTGACCTTTGATCAAGAAAAGCATGGAGTAAGCTCTTGCTTACCTCAGGAAGCTGACATATAGATGCTCATGGAATCATTTCATGCAACTGATTAATTAATCTTTTGGCCGAGGAGAAGGGATTTTTCTTGGGATAATTCCCGATCAGAAACAAGGGACCCATCATAGTTGTCAATTTGCTTTTGACGACCAGACAGACAAAGCTAGGAGCAAGATAATATCACGACAACAACATGCAGACCAGTCAATATTTTCTGGCAAAGGGCTAGGGGCTGAACAAAGGAGAGATGCTTCTAAGGAAAATGGCCAAAGCTTCCCTAAAATTTAAAAAAAAAAAAAAAAAAGAGTTGTAGAAGCTTTATGCTGTTTTAGCAAAAGAAGGGAGATAATTAAATTAAATTCAATCCTAAAGTTGATCATCTGTCGTATGGGTAATTTATTGGGTTTTGAGGGGTTCAACTTTTTATGGGAGGAGAGATGCTTTCAAGGAAAACAAATAATTTTCTTTTCTACTACATGCAATTAAGTGGAAATTACTCCATGGCGAAATTTTTGGAAGGTTGATGTTCGTATTAGATAATGACACGAATGATCAATGAACTTGAACTCAATATGCAATATGGTCTTTGGACTTTTGGTACATGTTTAATTAGCCGCTGAATTATATGAAAATATTCAATGGTGTCTCTAATCTTATTTTAATGAAGGACTACATTAAACATTTTCAAATAGTTCATGGACTATATTTAATATTTATCAAAACTCTAAGGACTACATTGAACAAATTAAAAGTTTAGGACCATAATGTACATTGGATCAAAGTTTTGGGATCATTTGTATCATTATCCCATTTCTTATCACTATAAATATCGACCTTTTACTTCACCTCAATTCAAAGTTCCTTCTCTTCATTCCTTTCTTTCTTTTTTTTTTAGATTTTTATACCCTTTTCAATTTAGCAAATTTTATTCGGATTCAATCGATGGTGGAAGTTACTCTCAAGGCCGAGATCGCACACCCGATCCCTAAGGCCAAGTTGGTCGAGGCTTTTCTCGAAGCTAGGGCTTCTTCCCCCACACCCTCCTGCCAACCATCACAAATGCTGACATCCAGGAGACGATCTCTGTTGAAGGTACTTGGTCAATTGAAATGTTCCTTACCATTAAAATCACATATCAATAGTCTTGCATTGCGGTTATAATTGGGCATGATCCCTAGATGGTCTGATCGACAACACTAAGATCAGTGCTCATGATGTTGAAAAAAAAAAAAAGATATTGGAGATTGTGTAATGTCTACTCTCGAGCTTTTTTTTTTTTTTTTTGTCAAACTCGAGCTTTTTGTTTATATCTTCATTTTTGGATTCCTATCTAATGATCTAGGACATAACCCTAGACGCGAAAAATAAAAGGCCTTTCTTTTTACTTGCATAATTTTTCAATGCACTTACTCAGGATTTTATCTATTGTACATCCTTATTTACTATATGAAATAATTATAAGAAAAAGAAGACAAAAACAAAGAAAGGTTTTGAAAATAAATATAAATAAAATAATGAGTCATTAACGGAAGCGGAAAGAAAGGGATTCGAACCCTTACGACAAATATACAAATAAACTCATAGGATGGATTAGCGCAAATGTCACTTTGGTTACTTCTATAGGCAGGCAGCGCAGGACGGTGAGGCACACGGTTAAAGCGCCGGACCAGGAGCCCTTCCTCTACAACCAGTCGACCGTCGATCGTGATGAGCAGGGCAAAATCTCCAAGGAAACCAGCCATGAGGTGAAGATCGTTGCGTTGCCCCTGGAGGGTGGCTCGGTCTGTAAGTACGCGGGCAGATACTTCACCGTCGGCCAAGGGGATATCACCGACGAGGAGATGATCGGGGCCATGAGAGAGAAGGCGTCCGTGATGTTCAAGGCCATCCTGGATTATCCCAAGACGAAATCCACTAAACCCAGTAAACCCAGTCTGGATTTGCCGGACTGGCTCTATCCACCCAGTTCTGGTCCAGTAAGGCTCTGCTAACGTGAATATGATGGTGGTTCTGGGAAATGTCTCGTAAAATTGCTGCACTTGCTTCGTTCGCAAGCCCATATGAAGTGTTAAACTTTGGTCCGATGTGGTCCTCAATTGAGTGATTATCGTAGCGCGCGGCCCCTGTTTTCTTTCTTTTTTTCTCTTTTGGTCTCGATAGTTGCGTGTGCCCCTCTTTGAGTTTCATGATACATACAGCTTAATTTGGATCAGGACGTATTGAAGCCCTGCAAAATCGAACGAATAATTTAAAACCGAATACAGCAACCATTTTCGCTTCTCCTTTTGAACTCCCTTTGCCTTTCGTTGTTTGTTCTCTGACACAAACGGACTCGGACTTCAATCATCATATTCCATTTTTTCTGTGCAAAACTGCCGCATCATTTTAACGTTATCAGATGTCTCAAAAGCAGCCTCTTGGCTTTTGCTGACTTCACTTCACATAATGACTGGGTTTAGAACCTTTGATAATCATATCCAGCATACAGCAGATGACATCAAAATGCCAAAATGGTTTTTAGGTTGCCACGCGGTGTGAGGACATCTAAAGCATCCCAAGTCAGTAAGATGGCCATCTAAAGTTTCCGACTCTCAGATTTTGGAATTATATCTAAAGATTGTCACATGTACTTTGTCAACTCGTGGAGGGTAAAATGTCATGCTCTACTCTTATGCTGCATTTGGGCACCAAGAAATGAAGTCGAAGAGCATAAGTTAAGATCGAACAAGAAGTCCTGAGATTTTTTATATCATATTCCTTGTATGAGAAAACACCAGAGACAAGGATAGATAGAGATAAACAATTAGTAGAGTGTCTGATAGACGGATGATATGATTGAATAATGGAAGAAATAATTTTCAGGAAAGTATAAATAGAGATGCCATAATCCACTTTAAGACAATAACCACTACCGCGACAGCTAGTCTATGGTCTCTGTCGTCTTGGTGATTGCCTGAGACCAGCACACGTGGTCGGGATCAGAAAATTTGTGGAGGGCACGAAATCGGCAGCAAATGTCTGAATTTATCCTGGGGCGGCTGTGACCAGTGAGTTGCCCCAAGCGAGCATCTCCATCATGAGCAAGTTTCACACTACAAAGCAGCAAAAACAAATCCAACTCAAACTGACGTTTAGAGGATAAAGGCTACTTGTAATGAGCATGGAAAATTAGGACGCGTTTGGTAACGATTCTGTTCCTGGGAACAATTTCTGAGTAAAAGAACGCGTTTGATAACTGTACAAAATTTTTGATTCTGGAAGAGAAAAAGAACAGAAATGCGTTTGGTAACTACATAAAATTTCTATTCCAAATTTAAAATTTTATCAAATTATAGAAATTTTATTGATTAATTATATTTATACTAAGTAATAAACATATTAACTAATCAAATTTTTATTAAATAGTAAATAATAAATTATAGTATAAACTATAAATATAAATACTAAATAATAAATTAAAATAAAAAATTAAATATGTATTCTATAAATAGCAAAATTTCAATTCATACTTCAAATATATATATTTTAAATAATTTTATTGAAATTTTTATTGATTTTTCCTTTCTTCCTCCCATGTTCTTCTTCTTAAGGTGGCCGATGACCTCACCGGAGCGTCGCCGGCCCTCGGTGAGGCCGTGCCTCGTCGGCCGAGCCTCGCCGCAGCTGGCGAGGCTCGGCCGAGCTCACCCGGCAAGGCGGGTCTTGACCTCGTCGGGCCACTACGAGGCCTCACCCGGATTTGGCAAGGCCGAGCTCGCCCGCCGTCGGGTGAGGCTTGTCGGTGGCTGTGCGAGCCTCCGACGAGCTCACCAGGCCTAGCTGGCTAGCTGGGCGAGGCGCCACCTGTCATGCCCCAATCCTCGAGCGCGTGCCTATCTCTCTCTAGTCAATACAAATGCAACTTCCCAAGACGAATCGTCGACCCTTTCTTTTTATTACACATACAGAATCAAATAATAAATCCCCTGACAGTAACCATCTCGGGATAGAAAACAAGACAACAGATTCACAAATTGCATGCTTTTATAAACATATTAAGTCATGTACAAAAGTCTATACCCAAAAGATTTCAAAAGATTGACTCTCAAAAGGAGACTGTCCTATTTGACCTACTCTTCAGATCACCTCCGCTTGGCTCTAGACCTTCCACTCTACGGCCCTAAAAATTGAGCCCACGATGGGGTGAGATATAAATCTCAGCGAGTTCACACTCTAAACCCCGATTAGGAGGGTAATACGCCTAGAGGCGTCCTAACCACACAATCCTACAATCACAGAGACTTATCTCGTCTCAGATTCACCCTGTAGGTTAGCACAGTTCATATACATCATGCATAAAATCGATGCACGTGACAATTAAATGTCTTACTCAACTCAATAAATCACAGGAGTCCTGATTATAGGGTCAAATCGTTATGACACGTCCCATACCATGTCACACAATTTTGTCCCATAATCTTGCGCATTTATTTCACTCAACATGCGTTCCAATTGATAATTGCGCCCCTCTAGGATAAGGCCTACTTGAAGTTCAGTGGTCTACTGGCGTAGCCAGGCATTGTCTCACCCCATTGAGCACGGCTACGTCTCTCAAAGACGGTTTTCTCGAAGGAGTATAGGTCCAGACTCTACTGCACCCAAATCCCATATAAGGTAACGTCCAGCGTAAATGCTTGGGACAGGTTCTCTTAACCAACACACGACAATTCAATCTCGGCCTAGGACACCGTGCATTGCACTTAAATGCCTCAATTAAATTAGTGATCCTGGCCTATTTTCTTCGAATTAAAAACACCTAATGAAAATAGTTGTGTGTACCGACCAAAAAAAAAAAAATAGTCGTGTGTAGGTACACGGTTAGATTGGACCCGAAAAATTCATAACCTTCTTTTTAAAATCCCACTGGTTTATATAATATATGAAACCATTTTCAATGTTAAAACCCGACACCCAGGATTTTCTCAATAAATATCAAAATTCACAAATTTTGGAATAATTGACCAAATTTTCAATCAGCACTCAATTGGCACAAATTAACACTCAATTGTAGAAATTAACCACACCATTGCAATCAGCCCGAAATTCCGATCACCAGCTATCCCAGTCTAATTTCCAAAAAATATTTAATAATTAAATAATTATCAAAATTAATTAAATAATTCAATTTAAATACTGAAAATACTCACTTAGGCCTTAATTGCTAAATTAACAGCCTAAACGAGCCGGGAAAATTCCCAAACCTATCTATATAAATAGCACATCCTATCTAGGCCTTAATTAGTCTAATCTAACCACCTAACATGCATAATTAAATAATTAAATTGCTAATCTAATCTAACTAATCACCTAATCCCTAATTAACTTAAACTAAACACCCCTTAAATGTAATTAGCGTACTAAGTAGAGTTTAGTGCATAAACTCACCGGTTTAGCGCAAAAACCGGTTCACCGCGACGGCGGCGCGACGGCGGTGCGACGGCGGCCGAAGCTTGGGCTTGCGGCGGCATCAACGGACACTTGGACCAGGCCAAAAAGGCCTTGCAAGCCCACAGCAATTTGCTGGGCTTGGCTGAATTCGTGGGCTGGGCTTCGAGTGGGCTGCACGCGGCTGCTGGGCTGAAACTCACGTGGGCTGCTGAGTTGATTTCGTGGGCTGCAGCTTGGCTTCGAGTGGGCTCGACTACTGAGCTTGGCTTCGGTGGGCTGAAAAACTGAACTGGCCTGGGCTAACTAGAATTGTTGGCACGGGCTGATCGATGGGCTGAAGAAAAACGCATGGGCTGCAAGCGTGAAATCCATTGGACTGGGCTGCTGCAGTGAAGATGGGCTGGACTGCTGCGCTTGCTTCGCTGGGACGAAGCTGCTGCGCTGAGAAATCGTGGAGCTGGCTGTGAAGATGGGCAGGGGAAATCGCTGACAGAACCGACGTGGAGGAGGAACCGGCGTTGAAGATGATGGTCAACAAATCGGCAAAAAGACAAAGAATGATGGGTGAGTGGACTTCGGTGGCGTGAGGAGAGCGGACGCAAGGAGAGAGAGACGCTCGGTTGAAGACAAAGCTTGGTGGAGGGCCAGAATCGAAGAAGAGCAGTGGAGCTGCACTTGGTCGACGATGCTGGTGGCTGACCGAGCTGGAGAGAAGACGCAGACGTGGCAGCAAGCTGGAGATTGGTGGGGATGCGGCTGGATCCGTGAGTTGGCAGGGGCTGAGGGGAGTTCGGTGGGTTTTGCGAAGAAGCAAAATGAAACGAAGAAGGGGCGGAACAGCTGAAGTCTTCGGTGTAGCAGAAGTGCGAAGAAGATAGGGACCGACAGGGGACGAAGATTGGTGAGAAAAAGGGGGAAAGTCAACAAATATTATCCCCTCCATTGATTGCTTGGTCTCTTATTACTTTCCCAACATATTAATACCACAATTAACTCAAATTGATACCAATTGTTGCACCCCCAAACCTAGCACCGAATTTCACTAGATCGAACTTCAATTTCCTCACCCAATTCCCCAAATCGACGTCCGAATTTGCCTAGGAAAAAGCCCGTGCAATTTCTGCAAGTCCCCTTCGCCAAATAGCTCGGTAAGGAGGCTAAAAATCCCTTCCATTTAGCCCATCCGAATTTCCGTTATTTTCTAAATCGTCTAAATCGATTTTCCGTAAAAATCTCGGACTCTCCGAAAATTCTTCAAAGGATGAGTCGACATTCCTAAAATGAATCGTGACATGACAGATTGGCGATTTTAGCATGACCTAACCTACCGGGTAACTTTTAAGAATTGTTGGTGCAATTGACCCATGATCAATTTATCTCAAGTCACAATGCACATTTTCGACACATCGGCGACTCTCGGATGTTGTGAAAATCTCGAGATTTCAAATACAGACACCAGGTACATAAATGACAGAAAAATCGGTCTAGTGTTGTTCGACAGAAATTTTGCAATCAGGTGGAATCACCCACACACTAATCACATATCTCTATTGAATCGACATATCTCCAGTCTCTGATCGATTTTTGACAGTACCGTAATGACCCTTGCAGATCAACACGGTCGAGCAGTCGATTCCCGATCGAATTCTTAAGTCTATTACGTTTAGATTCCTTAACGGCTTCACTAGATAGTCTAATTATCTCGTGAGTGATCAGCTCAGAGAATAGCATTATAGGCGCGTCGATGAAAAGCCTAACTTATTAAATTGAAAACAAAATCTGAAAATTTAGGCTGTCACACTGGCGATCGGCGGCAGTGGGCGGCGGACAGCGACGTTCGGCGGGGGGCGGTGGCGGTGGCGACGGCATGGCGGCGGTGACACTTGAAGAACAAGAGAGGGAAAAAGAATAAAATAAGAAAGAGAAGGAAAAAGGAAAAATTAGATAGATTTAAATTTAGAATTGTTCACGGGAACAAAGAATCAACTTTTTTTTTTATTCTTGATTCTACTCCAAATCTATTCCCGGGAACAAAAATTTTATCAAATGCGATTCTGTCCCAAAACTACTCCCGGAAACAAAAAATCAAAATTGGGTACTGTTTGGATGATTACCAAACAACCCCTTAAAAGCCAGAATTAGCACATGGGAACTCTTGATCATGATCAGCAGTAGATCTTCCAGTAAATTGCGTATATAAACTAGAGTTGTTCGTGTTTAACTGGTTCTTAATCGGAACTGCAAAATAGACTAGATACAAGATGCTTTATGGAACTCAGTTCTCGCGGTGAAATATAAGACTTTAACCTGAAAATGTAATCGAGAAAAAGTCTTACGCCTCTTTCACTTCACCTTCTTTACCCACTAATTACCCCAACAATCCACAGTTTATGAAGATGCAACGCGGCAAATCAAATTTAACACCAGCAAGAATGACTACCTCTTAAGATTTAGAGCTTCTACTTAACATCTGTATCATCGTTAGTTTGTCCATATTCATCCTCATCCCTGTAAAAGATAGGATCAATGTCTTCGTCCTCATCATCACTTTCATCAGCTTGACGCTTGTGAAGAGAATCTCTAATTTGATCACGCGTGGCCTTGTCAATCTGTTGTAAGACAACGTTTTCCAAAACTAGAGACTGTCAAACTCAAAAGATTATCTGAAGCAAAGATATAAAGGGCTTAAAGCTGAACAACAAGAAGCTGCAGCCGACCAAGTAAACGGCAGTAACGATTGAATGGCCGTCCCTCCAGCTTTTGCAGTCTGCAAAGGAAACAATAATTATATAAATCATGCCATTAGGCAACCATAACCCAAGAACAATAAATAACGTGAAGCTCTATAGAGAGTCTGATAAGTAAAATAATTTAGATGAAGGAAAAAAAAAAAAAAAAAAAGAACAATGCAATTCTTTGAGGCCATTGTTCATGCAACCTCCACCTAGAGAAAAGATGGATAGGATTTTTCCTAGAACCAGAGATTACAAGACTCTTCAGATCTCTAGCCATAATTACCCCTTTCCCTCATACCACTTTTACAATTCAATGAATTCGACGTGTATAAGGGTGATATAAGATATTTATGAGCAGAGTTTGCATCAACAGTAGCCTTTTTTTTCTTTTTTCTTTTTTTAGATTTCTAACTTAGAAGTGTGTGAATTTGGAAATAATTTCACCTTATTTGTTGAATTATATCTCGAGTTTGAGCATTTGTTAAATGCGACCTGCTTAGATAAGTTTTTCCATATTTGAATCATTTGGATAAGTTTTTCATTTTTAGTCGTGGAGATATCTTTTCTGTTGAAGAAAATAGCACAAGAAAGGGAATCGTAATCCTGTGATTGGTCGGTCAACAAAGGAGTAATTCATTGGACTCTTGCACAAAAGGAAATAAAATAAAATAAAATCAAGGATTTTTCTCGAGTGAAAAAGAGCCGCACGAGAAATAGCCGCCAGGGGGTTCTTCGTGGGTGGTATAGACGCCGATCAGAGGACTTCTTGGACGCACGAAAGAGTTGTCTCTTGGCCGCACCGACGTGAATACGCAGTGATTTCGTGCTGTCAGTGTTTGTCTAATTAAGTATTTATTTGTAAATATTTTGAATTTGAACTTCAACATAGGTGTGGAAAACGCTTGAACGTGTGAATATTTGTAATGAATTATTTGCTACTGGCTCTCTCTATGCATGTAGATACCGATACTCGGACAAAACCACATAAATCTCTGGTGTTTTATTATTCCTCGCTTATTTCTCTGATTTTTTCCGCATTGACTTAATTTATGAGATCATGTCGTTTCCACGTAAATATCATAATAGTATTAGATATTTACGAGAAATGTATATATTATGACACAACCCCAATTACCCTCATCGCTTACATTTGTTTAAGCATTCAACAGAAGTACATAGAAAATAATGTATTCATGAAACTGTAGAAATTTATCCTAACCCGGATTGTGGGGTCCAATTTTGTGGGTCTGAGTTTAGACTTGTGGAATAACTTTCTGATGAAATGATCAGCGATTCGAATAGAAAAGACACTCAACCACAGTGATTCTAAACTTGAATAAACTCAACTGCTATTCTAAGAAAAGCACTTGTATATGGAACAAGAGATAGGCTAACCTTTGATCAAGAAAAGCATGGAGTAAGCTCTTGCTTACCTCAGGAAGCTGACATAAAGATGCTTACATTGCAATATACTCATGGAATCATTTCATGCAACTGATTAATTAACCTTTTGGCCGAGGAAAAAAGGATTTATCGGGGGATAATTCCCGATCAGAAACAAAAGACCCATCATAGTTGTCAATTTGCTTTTGATAATTAGATAAAACTAAGAACAGATAATATCATAAAAATAACACACAAACTAGTCAGTATTTCCTGGTCAAGGGTTACAGGCTGAACAAAGGAGAGATGTTTTTAAGGAAAATGGCCAAAGCTTCCCTCCCTCTCTCCAAAGTCCATGAAGACAAAGTTAAAACTCAATTTTTTTAAAAAAAATTGGGTCGCAGAATTTATGCTGTTTTAGTAAAAGAAGGGAGATAATTAAATTAAATTCATTCCTAAAGTTAATCATTTGTCGTGTGGGTAATTTATTGGGTTTTGAGGGGTTCAACTTTTTATGGGGGGAGAGATGCTTTCAAGGAAAACAAATAAATTACTTTTCTACTACATGCAATTAAGCGGAAGTTACTCTATGGCGAAATTCTTGGAAGGTTGATGTCCATACTGGAAAATGATATGTATGATCTATGAACTTTAACCTAATATGCAATATGGTCCTTGGATTTTTTGTACATGTTGAATTAGTCCCTGAATTATATGAAAATATTCAACGGTGTCTCTGATATTGAATTAATGAAGGATTACATTAAATATTTTCAAATAGTTCATGGACTATATTGAACATTTACGAAAAATCTAAGGACCGCATTGAACAAATTAAAAGTTTAAGGACCACATTGAGCATTGGATCAAAGTTTCAAGTCATTTGTGTCATTATTCCTTTTCTAATCACTATAAATATCGACCTTTTACTTCTCCTCCATTCAAAGCTCCTTCTCTTCATTGCTTTATTTCCTTCTTTTGAGATTTTTATACCTTTTTCAGTTAAGCAGATTCTATTCGGATTCAATCGATGGTAGAAGTTACTCTCAAGGCCGAGATCACGCACCCAATCCCTAAGGCCAGGTTGGTCGAGGCTTTTCTAGAAGCCAAGGGCTTCTTCCCCCACACCCTCCTGCCAGCCATCACGAATGCTGACATCCAAGAGACAATCTCTGTTGAAGGTACTTGGTCTATTGAAATGTTCCTTACCATTATAATCGCATATCAATCGTATTGCATTACGGTTACAATTGGTCGTGACCCTAGATGGCCTGATCAACAACACTAAGATCCGTGCTCATGATGTTGAAAAAAAAAAGATATTGGAGATTGTGTAATGTTTACTCTTAATCTCTTTGTTTGTACTCTCTTTTTTTTGGATTCCTATCTAATGATCCAGGACGTAATCTTAGGCACGAAAAATAAAAAGGCCTTTCTTTTTACTTGTGTAATTTTTCAATGCTCTTACTTTGGATTTTATCTATTGTACATCCTTACTTACTGTATGAAATAAGAAAAACGAAAACAAAGAAAAGTGTTGAAAATAAATATAAATAAAATAATGAGTCATTAACGGAAATGGAAAGAGAGGGATCCGAACCCTCAGTACGAATAAACTCATACAACGGATTAGCGCGAATGTCACTTTGGTTACTTTTATAGGCAGACAGCGCAGGACGGTGAGGCACACGGTTAAAGCGCCGGACCAGGAGCCCTTCCTCTACAACCACTCGACCGTCCATCGTGATGAGCAGGGAAGAATCTCCAAGGAAACCAGCCATGAGGTGAAGATCGTTGCGTTGCCCCTGGAGGGCGGCTCGGTCTGTAAGTACGCGGGCAGGTGCTTCACCGTCGGCCAAGGGGATATCACGGAGGAGGAGATGATCAGGCCCATGAGAGAGAAGGCGTCCGTGATGTTCAGGGCCATCCAGGTTCATGCAGAGGCGAAGTCCCTGAAACCCAGTCCTGTTCCAGGAAGCGCTCCGCCAAGGGGATGTCACCCTGTGACAGAGGACTGCTCGTGTCTTAGGCGAATGTGATGTTGGTTCTGGGAAATGTCTCGTAAATTGGCTGTACTTGCTTCGTTCGCAAGCCCATATGAAGTGTTGTCCGAATAAACTTTGGTCCCATGTGGTCCTCAATTGAGTGATTATTGTAGCGTGCGACCCCCTGTTTTCTTTCGGTCTCAATAGTTGCGTGTGCCCCCCTTTGAGTTTCATGATACATGTACAGCTTAATTTGGATCGGGATGTATTGAAACCCTGCAAAATCGAACGAATCCTTTAAAACCAAATACAGCAACCATTTTCGCTTCTCCTTTTCAACTCGCTTTGCTTTTCGTTGTTTCTCTTACCCGAACGAACTTGGAATTCTATATGTCATATTCCATGTTTTCTGTGTTAAACTATCGTATCATTTTAATGTTGTCAGATGTCTCAATAGCGATCTCTTGGCTTTTAGCTGACTTCGCTTTACATAATAATTGGATTTAGAACCTTTGATAATTATATCCAGTATACAGCATATGATGTTAAAATGCCATACATAATAATTGGATTTAGAGCCTTTGATAATTATATCCAGTATACAGCATATGATGTTAAAATGCCAGAACGGTTTTTAGGTTGCCGTGCGGTGCAATCCAAGTGAGGACATCTAAAGCATCCCAGGTCAGTGAGATGGTCATCTAAAGTTTCTGGGTTTCAGATTTTGGAATTATATCTAAAAAATGCAACATGTACTCTGTCAACTCGTCGAGGGTAAAATGTCATGTTCTACTCTTACGCCGCATTCGGTCGCTAAGAAATAAAGTCGAAAGGGATACATTAAGATCGAACAAGAAGTCCTGCGGATTTTTGGTATCAAATTCCTTGTATGCGAACACACCGGATACAAGGGCGGATACGAATAAACGGTCCTACAGAGGGTTTGATAAACGGAGGATATGATTGTATAATTGAATAAACAATTTTCAGGAAAAGTATACATAGAGATGCCATAATCCGCTGCAGGGCAACCACCACTACCACAACGACTAGTCTATGGTGGTCTCTGTCGTCGGGGTGATTGCTTGAGACCAGCACATGCAATCGGGATCATAAAATTTGTGGAGGGCGCGAAATTGGCAGCATATGTATGAATTTCTCCGAGGGGATCATGTTTAACTGGTTCTTAGTCGAAATATCAAAATAGTCTATCTACAAGAAGCTGTATGGAACTCACTTCTCGCAGTGGAATATAAGACTTTAACCTGAAAATGGAATCAGAGAAAATAGTCTTATAGCCTTCACCTATTCTTTACCCACTAATTACCCCAACAATCCATAGTTTATGAAGATGCAACACAATAAATCAAATTTAATACCAGCAAGGTTGACTAACTCTTAAAATTTAGAGCTTCTAGTCATCATCTGTATCATCGCTAGTTTGTCCAGATTCATCCTCATCCCTGTAAAAGACATGATCGATGTCTTCGTCCTCATCATCACTTTCATCAGCTTGACGCTCGTGAAGAGAATCTCTAGTTTGATCATGCGTGGCCTTGTCAATCTGTTGGAAGACAACATTTACCAAATTTAGAGACTGTCAAGCGTAAAAAATTATCTGAAGCAGAGATATAAAGGGCCTAAACCCGAGCGACAACAAGCTGCAGCCGACCAACTGACTGTAGTAATGGTTGGATGGCCGCCCCTATAGCTTTTGCAGTCTACAAGGGAAGCATAATTATATAAATCATACCATCAGGCAACCATAACCTAAGAATAGTAAAAAGCATGAAGCTCTATGGAGAGTTTGAGAAGTAAAATATTTTAGAAGAAGCAAAAAAGAAACCAATGCAATTCTTTCGTATCATGGTTGATGCCACCTACACCTCGAGAAGAGATTGACAGGATTTTTCCTTGAACCAGAGACTACAAAACTCTTCAGAACTCTAGCCATAATTACCCCTTTCCCTCTCATCACTTTTACAATTCAATAAAATCGACGTGTATAAAAGCGATTTAAGATATTGAAGAACCGAGTTTGCATCAACAGCGAACATCACAAGAAATGTATTGACCAACCCTGCCCCAATTACATTTGACGCTTACATTGGTTTTAGCTTTCAATAGAAGTATATATGAAACCTTGTATACACAAAACGTAGAAATTATCCTAACCCATATTTGGGGGTCCAATTTTGTGGGTTCTAAGTTCAAACTTGTGGAATAACTTTCTGATGAGATAGTCATCAATTCGAATAGAAAAAACACTTGACCACACTGATTCTAAACTCGAAGAACCAAAATATCACATCTCGAATCTTAGCAGAAAATGGGATGAACCGATTGTCCTTCCACCTGAATAATGTAGCCTCTAACCACCCAATAACCAACTCTTAAAAATCTTCGCAATAACGCTCTCACTCTAATGGCCACTAACCGAGGACCTAAAAAACACGAAAGATGAACGGAATGAGTCACCACGGCCTAGTGAGTAGTGCGTATGTCTTCTAAGTAGATCGAGTACCCACTACGCACTTTACAAAATAATATCAAAATTCATTTATCTCAATTCTAGAATATAATAAACATATAAGATAGAAATGAATTCTATTGTTTTAACATAATTAGATACATATCAAAAAATATTCATTAAATCAATATTATTCTTATAAATATCAAGGTCAAATCCATTAATCAATCTCAACAAAACATGCGTCAACGATCTATTTTATCATGATCATGCATGTCAATAGTCTATCCATTGGCCAAATTCCTACTAAAATATCTACCATGGTCATAGATAATGCCCCCATGATAATACGACCATGCTCCCCCTTGGCGAGATTTCCACTTATATCGCCGGTGGCTGACCCACAAGGATATCCTAACTAGTATGTATACCTACAAGTCTCTCATTGAGCTCACCGCAATATTGAGCACTAACACAAATTCACAATAGCATCATTCACAATTCACAAGCTAATTTGGAATCAACATCACAAAATGATTTCACAAACCAAACATATAATCTTTCTCAACTCCGTTCATTAAACAAAATAATTTTACAACGCGTTTCTCAAACCATTTCGAAATCCATTTTATAAATCACAATACATTTTCCACACCATTTCAGAATCCATCACACACACACAATCTTGCGCAACAACTTGCCAAAACTATTTGGCAAACCATTCAAAAATATGAAATTGTAATAAATGCCCGATTCAGATTTTATGCAACAAAGCATGCTTTTAATAATTTATAATATATCAAATTTCTATGACTTTCAAGACATAAGTTTACTAATTCAAAGAAGAGATAGCATAGCTCACTTGTGAATGCCCAAACCAACCAACGCGTAGCTAAACAAGTCGACAATCTCATAATCCTATTAATTAAATGAGAATTGACGTTAAAACTAAGTAAAACTCTACCTCAACTACAAAAATAGGTCAAATATGCCTAAATGCTAACAAAACTACTTTTATTCACTAACAAATCGCTCATCCGAAGCAATTATTCAAGTCGTTCATAACACACAAATCTAATGTGAAACCATCAAATTCTCACTCCAAACAAACAGTTGCTCGAAAAAGACTCTCGCCAAACCTTACAACTCTACGACACCGTAAATCACAATTTCCATGAAATCTCATAGATCAACAACTCCATAATCGGATTCTGTGGCTCGGTTTTCACAAAACTTCTAATATACGACATAACTCCAAAAAGTACTTTGATTGGAAGAGTGAGAGGCGTGAACATTACCGGGCATTCTCAATCGAAGCAACTCTAACTTAGCGAGCTCCCATGGCATGTATACACAAAGCTCTTTCTCTTTTCCCCTTCTTTCTTTTCTTCTTTTCTTTTCCTCTCTCCCCGCGCTCTGAGTCTGTTTTATAAGTTAAAGCATCCACTTATCCTCTTTCTTTTGACTTTTTGACTTCTTTTTTCCTTTCCTTTTCTTTTTTTTGGGTCCCACAAAAGGCCAATATTACACTAGACGCCTATTATAAGAAAAGCACTTGAAAAGAAGCAAGAGATAGGCTAGCTTAGTTCAAGAAAAACATTTATTAAGCTCTTGCTTGCTATGGGGAAAGCTGACATATAGATGCTTACATTGTAGTATACTCATGGAATCATTTCGCGCAACTAATTAATTAACCTTTGGCCGAGGAGAAAAGGATTTGTCTTGGGATGATTCCCGATCGAAACAGGAGACCCATCATAGTTGTCAATTTGCTTCTGATAACCAGACCAAACTAGGAATAAGATAATTTCACAATAGTAACATGCAGACCAGTCAATGCATGGAGAGAGCCGCAAAAGGTTAAAGACTGAACAAGGGAGAGATGCCCTTAAGGAAAATGGCCAAAGCTTCCCTCCCTCTCTCCATAGTGCAAGAAGACGAAGTTAAAACTTTTTAAAAAAAGAAAAAAGAAAAAGGGTTGCGGAAGCTTTATGTTGCTTTAGCAAAAGAAGGGGATAATTAAATTAAATTTAATCCTAAAGTTAATCATTTGTCGTACGGGTAATTTACTGGGTTTCAAGGGTTTAACTTTCCACGGGAGGAGAGATGCTTTTTAAGGAAAATGGAATAATTTGCTTTTCTACCCATGCAATTAAGCGGAAGTTACTTCATGGCTAAGTTTATGGAGGGTCCACGTCCATGTGTCGAGGCTTTTTGTGTAAGCCTTTTCGTATAAAAAAATGACACAAATGATTCATAACCTTTAATTTAATGTGTATTGTAATCCTTAAGCTTTTAATTTGTTCAATGTGGTCATGGAACCTTAGCCCAATGTGTAATGTGGCCCTTGAAATCTTAATTTGTTTAATGTAATCCATAAACTTTTGGTATATATTCAATTTAATTCCTAAATTATATGAAAATATTCAATGTTATTCCTGATCTTGAATTGATAAAGGATTACATTAAACATTTTCATATAGTTCAATGGCTACATTGAATATATACCAAAAGTCCAGGAATTACATTGTATAAATTAAAAGTTCATAAATCATTTGTATCATTATCACTTACCTAAGAATATTCACCTTTTACTTTGCCTTCTAGGTAAACCTCCTTCTCCTCACTACTATAAGAATATCCACATTTTACTTCGCCTTCCACTCGAAGCTCCTTCTCTTCACTGCTATCTTTCTTTCTTTCAAGATTTATATCCCCTCTTTAGTTTCAGCAAATTCTATTCCGACTCAATCAATGGTAGAAGTTACTCACAACTTCGAGATCACGCACTCGATCCTTAAGGCCGAGTTGGTAGAGGCTCTTCTCAAAGCCAATGGCTTCTTCCCCCACGTCCTCTCGCCAGGCGTCATGTGTGCTGACATCCAGGAGATCTCTGTCGAAGGTACTTGGTCAATCGAAATGTTCCTTACCCTCAACATTACATGTCAACCGTATTTGCATTACGGTTATAATTGGGCCTGATCGACGACACTGAGATCAGTGCTCGGGATGTTGAAACCGGTGAGTTCTAAATGTGAATTAATTCTTTTGTTACTTCTATAGGCAGACTGCGCAGGACGGTGAGGGACACGGTTAAAGCGGACCGGGAGCCCTTCCTCTACAACCACTCGACCGTCGAACGCGATGAGCAGGGAGACATCTCCAAGGAAATCAGCCATGAGGTGAAGATCGAAGCGTTGCCCTATAACCGTGGCTCGGTCTGTAAGTTTGCGGGCAGGTATTTCAACATCGGCGAAGTGGACATCACCGAGGAGGAGATTATCAAGGCCATGAGAGAGAAGGCGTCCGTGATGTTCGGGGCCATCCAGGCTTATAAGCCCCAAACCGCGAGGTTATCGGCCTTTCGGGATATTTGAGTACTGTTCTTGTCTTGTCGTCGAGGGACTGTGAGGGTCTTGTCCTTTCCGCGAGTACGACGGTTCTGGGAAAAGTTTCGTAAAATCGCTCTGCTTGCTTCGTTCGCAGGCCTATATGGAGTGTGCCCCTGAATTTTTTCCTTTTCTTTTTTTCTTTTGGTCACAATAGATGCGTGTGCCCTCTCTTGAGTATCATGATACATACAGCTTCCAGCCGTATCATCTGGAAAGTCCACAGATCAGGCGATTCGCACTTAATCTGGATTGGGACGTATTGAAACCCTGCAAAATCGAACGAATGATCGACTGAGAAGACAAACGATAATTTAAAACCGAATACAGCAACCATTTTCGCTTCTCCTTTGGAACTCCCTCGCCTTTCGTTGTTTCTCTTACCCAAACGAACTTGGAATTCGATCGTCATATTCCTTGTTTTGTGTGTAAAACAACCGTATCATTTTAACGTTATCAAATGTCTCAAGAGCGACCTCTCGGCTCTAGCTGACTTCACTCTACATGATGACTGGGTTTTGAACCTTCGATAATTATATCCAGCACAGAGCAGATGACGTCAAATGCCAAAACGGCTTTTAGGTTGCCGTGCGGTGCAATGCATATGAGGACATCTAAAGCATCCCAGGTCAGTAAGATGGTCATCTAAAGTTTCCGGGTCTCGAATTTCGGAATTATGTCTAAAGAATGCGACATGTACTCTGTCAATTCTTCGGGGGTAAAATGCCATTTTTCTCTCTTATGCTGCATTCGGTCCCTAAGAAACAAAGTTGAAAAGGATACATTAAGATCGAACAAGAATTCCTGCAGCTTTTTTATATCATATTCCTTGTACGAGAAAACACCAGATAAAAGGACAGATACAAATAAACAGTCCTTTAGAGTTTTGATAGATGGAGGATGTGATTGTGTAATTAAAGAAACAATTTTCAGTAAAGTACAAATAGAGATGCCATAATCAGCTGTAGGGTGAACCGCAACCACCAGTCCGGTGGTCTCTGTCGTCATGGTAATTGCCTGAGACCAGCACACGCGGTTGGGATCATAAAATTTGTGGAGGGCACGAAATTGGCAGCATATGTATGAATTTCTCCTGGAGCAGCTGCAACTTGACCAGTGACTTGCCCCAAGCGAGCATCTCCATCATAAGCAAGTTTCACACTACAAAGTAGCAAAACCACCCCACTCAAATTGATGTTTAGAGGAACAAAGCTACTTGCTATGAGCATGGAAAATTAAAAGCCATAACTAGCACATGGATATTCTTGATCGCGATTAGCAGTAAAACTTCCAGTAAATTGTGCATATAACCTAGAGCTGTTTGTGTTTAACTGGTTCTTAAACAAAACAGCAAAATAGTCTATAAACAAGATGCTTTATGGAACTCATTTCTCGCAGTGGAACATAAGACTTTGACCTGAAAATGTAATCAGAGAATAAAGTCTTACGGCCTTCACTTCACCTATTCTTTACCTGCTAATCACCCCAAAAATCCAAAGTTTATGAAGATGCAACACAATAAATCAGATTTAACACCAGCAAGAATGACTACCTTTTAAAATTCAGAGCTTCTACTCATCATCTGTATCATCGCTAGTTTGTCCAGATTCATCCTCATCCCTGTAAAAGACGTGATCGATGTCTTCATCCTCATCATCACTTTCATCAGCTTGACACTCGTGAAGAGAATCTCTAGTTTGATCATGTGTGGCCTTGTCAATCTGTTGGAAGACAACATTTACCAAAATTAGAGCCTGTCAAGCTCGAAAAATTATCTGAACCAAAGATAGAAAGAGCCTGAACCTGAGCAGCAACAAGCTGCAGCCGACCAACTAACTGCAGTAATGGTTGGATGGCCGCCCCTCTAGCTTTTGCAGTCTACAAGGGAAAAATGATTACCATCAGGCAACCATAACCCAAGAACAGTAAATAATGGGAAGCTCTATGGAGAGTCTGAGAAGTAAAATAACTTAGATGAAGCAAAAAAGAAACCAATGCAATTCTTTCATATCATTGTTGATGCCACCTACTCCTAGAGAAAAGATAGACAGGATTTTTCCTAGACCCAGAGAGTACTTACTCTTCAGAACACCAGCCATAATTCCCCCTTTCCCTCATACCACTTTTACAATTCAATGAAATTGACATACATAGAGGCGATTTAAGATATTTATGAACCTACTTTGCATCAGCAGCAGCCATTTTTTTTTAGATATCTAACTTAGAAGCATGTGAATTCGCAAATAATTTCATCATATTAGACATTTACGAGAAATGTATACAATGATCCAGCCCCAATTACACTCATCGCTTACATTGGTTTTAGCATTCAACAGAAGTACATAGAAAATAATGTATACATGAAACCGTAGAAATTTATACTAACCCAGATTGTGGGGTGCAATTTTGTGGTTCTGAGTTCAGACTTGTGGAATAACTTACTGATGAGATAGTCACCAATTTGAATAGAAAAGACACTCGACCACACTGATTCTAAACTTGAATAAACAAAACTCCTATTCTAAGAAAAGAACTTGAAAAAGAAACAAGAGATAGGCTAAGCTTTGATCAAGAAAAACATGGACTAAGCTCTTGCTTACCTCGGGAAGCTAACACATAGATTCTTACATTGCATTATTCTCATGGAATCATTTCATGCAACTGATTAATTAACCTTTTGGCCAAGGAGAAAAGGCTTTGTCTTGGCACAATTCCCAATCGAAACAAGAGACCCATCATGGTTGTCAATTTGCTTTTGATAACCAGACAAACTAGGAACAAGATAATGTCACAACAATAACATGCAGACTTGTCAATACATGGAGAGGGCCACAAAAGGTTAGAGGCTGAACAAGGGAGACATATCAAATTATGAAAATATTGGACTAAAAAGCAGACAAGTATTATTGGCCAACAACAACGAAGTAAAAGGTTTTAGCAAGGCATTTAATCATTGAGGGGCCTATCCAAAATTCACTCATCAAGAGAACAAACTAGCAAAAAAATCGGCTGATTTTACTTCAATGAACTTGTTACCTTGCCCAAAGAATAAAGCAGCTCAGTCATTGGCTCCTGAGAAAGGACATAATCACTGTGAATGATTAATATCCTGCTAATCCACGGAAGTACTAGCTTCGCATTAGATGACCTGCTCAAAAATATAGCATCCAATAACTATTAGCATGTTTTACCACCTCTAAACCTGCTAGATGCTTATGAGAATAAGACAAAGAAACAGACTAAGGAAGAGCCCAGCCAAACAACAGCTCCATAAATATTAGCAAAAGAAAAGTAAGAAGAACAAAGAACCTTGACTGCCACAAGGACAAAAGCTTTCTCAGTAGGTTGTATGCATCACTTGCTCCCATGGATAAAATAGCATCCCTTATCTAATAAGGCAGGGAAATGTTAGCGAAGCGCGGGAATTAAAAGTGCAAACAATGGAAATTATGAGTTAACACAACAAAAAAGATATATCTCCCCTAAGTAAGAAAATAACCTTTTTATTTGATAGATTGGCTTCGAGATTTATATCCTTGAAGAAAGCAGGATCAGGAGCTGATCTATCAAAAGAACCATCATTTCGACCAATAAATCCTAGCGATCTTAAATGGTCCTCCAGGCACATTGTAGACGTGCCCACTTCTAAATCATCATCTGCAGAAACTGCAATAAGTGACAGAGCACCAGCTACCAGCTTAATTATCAATGCACTTGTTTTAAGCAGAATAGCTGTTCATAGGCAAAGACACGTTTAAAGTCCATAGTCGAGTAACAGAATATCAGATAGTCCCGGAAAAAAATGAAGATAGTGTTTCTGCATACGAAGTTGGTGAAAAAAGAAACTTAAAGAGACCATTTTCCTACGAGTGAATGGATACATGTATCTGTCCATTTAAAAAGAAAAATCAATTATTTTTACAGGCACTAAGGACACCCAATTTTTTCCTAATGCAACTTGAAACATAAACAAAGACAGCATCATTCCCAATAGACAGATAATTGTACACATACTAATTCAGTGACCGGAGGCCAGAAAGTCATTTCCCAAAATCCAAGGAGGAATGATAAGTATTGAAAAGCAGGGACATTTAGCCATGGAAAACACTAAAAGCAATTAAAGCATGTGAAAGAAAACATAAAAGATAAATAAAACAAATGGACATTGAAAGTTATAAGGGGAGTTGCCAAAACACAATATGGTATACAAAAGATGTGTCACAAACCATCTAGCATATATAAAGTTTTAGTATCGGATGAGGGGACAAAATGCCAAAAGATGATCCGAGCATTACCGTTTTTCAAAAGAGTTCAAAAAGCTTTTATTCCTGAAGATAACAAATACCAGATTGCTAGCACAAGGACCAACAAATGAGAAATTTAAGATATAAGGAAAGAAAAAAGAAAACATAAGGTCTGCCTGCAGTTAGCTATGTTATAAGTGGGGGTATAATAGCCTTCATACTAAGACAATGACTACAATGCCCTTGTAATTCTTTCCTTGTGTCCCTTCTCCAATCTAACTTCTACTACTATGTCCAACCTCTATCTCTCTCTCTCTAAACTTCAACTGCACCTTTTCTTTCCTCTGGCATTTTATCTTTCTCGACCGCATTCTTCTCAAGCTTTCCCCCTAATAACTTTCAGAATATCAAGTTGTTCTATGACATGTATCTTTCAAAACGACATATTGACAGAAATGTATTTAGGAAATCGCTTAGAAAGCAACTCTCTAAGAAAAGAGAATTGGTTTTTGTGATAAAACTGCCGGCTATTCATGGAACATAAGAAGGAGATGAAGAATCATCTGCTTCCCGAAGAAATTCAGATAACTACTGAAAACTTAAGTGTTAAATTTTGTATCGACAATTTTAAGTGTTAAAAGTAGAAATAAAAACTTGTTTGATGATAACTGAAATTGGATCCCTGAAAATTGTTAATACCAAAAACAAAACTGTGATTATCATGGGCAGATTTTAGCACTATAATTGGTAAGAATCTATTAGCATCAATTACTTCTTCTATTGTACAGACGAGCAAATCCCTTTCTTACGTACCACAGTAAGTGAACCCTTTACTAAATTGAATCTTTTAAGTCAAGCTCCCAAACGTTATGAAACAAGCATAATCTTGTCAATTGTTAATTTCCAAAACTTATTGAGCTATAAAAAATAAGCCCTAAGCCTTTTGGGATGACGAATTTTAGAAATCTCTGATAAAACAACTTTCAATGAAAATACATGATTAGACTAAACCTCCTCGGATGATGCATAATATAATCAAGCACAGCAAATTAACACATCCAGGTAAACCATCTTCGGACAGAAACTTCCACCCATATTATTTATTTATCTGCTGGAATATTAACACCTCCATGCATGAATTGTACTGGCAAACCTAGTCAATCAATAGTCTCAAGATAAAATCACGGCAAGGGTTGTTATACTCTAAGAAGAAGAGTACCATGCATTTGTTTCCTCCCCAAAGATTTTGCTTGACTCCTGCTGTTGACTATATCAGCAATAACGTCATCAGGGTCAATGCCAGAATATTGATGTGGTTTCTTTGTTTCTCCCAAATCAGTAAAAGTTGGAACTGGATGTAAGGCATCTTCAGCATTTGCTCGATCCAATGCCGTCACTGCTTCATGAGGAAGTAACAATTAATGATCACTGAAGGACCAATGATAAGAAACTTGAATATGCCAGCTAGAACATTAATGCAAATGATTTGAGTGGAGCATAGGAGATGGAGCAACAAATACAGGCAAATACTCAGTGAGAATATATGTAGCAGATAAAGATTTGCAGAATATATGGCACCCCTAGTTTTAAATTATAGGATGGTTCAGGACATGGATAACTCAAAGCAACAAAAGCACATTACTTCACGTATACTTGAAGGTGCTTGTAGCAAAAATTGTTAAAATCCCTTCATAGATACTATGATCCAAGGATCCACAAACTCATAGATGACATTATCAGGAAAGAAAAGAGGAAAAAGAGCTAGATATAAAGTTAGCATCTCAATCCAGAGATCTTTGCATCCTACAATGTCATAATCCTACCAACAGAAGAAGTATGCTAGAAAAAGTCATCATTTCCAATTAATTCTTTCGGCATTTGTCCATGAACTTCAACACTGCGTGTTACTAAAACTTTCCAACTTCACGTTAAACAAATCCTTTTTCCAGAGTGGTGCTCACAATTATGTTGACCTCAGCTGTAAAATCATCTGAACTTTATGCTTCCATTTATCATGTTCATCACTTACAATAGCAGGAGAACACATCTCTCAATCCATCCCTGCAATTTATAGATGCCAGAAACAATTTGTTCCTTTCAAAATATAGGCATAATTTGATCCATTATGCATACACAAATAAAATTGCTAAGGAACCATCAAGTTAAGAAGAAAATATTATAATCTTCTTGATCAAGAGAATGTCATGGAACTTCATCTTCAACTGCTACTAAGGGGAGGTAGCCAGTAGACTATTTTATTAATCAACATACATGCTACTTTTCAACCAAAGCTCCAGAAGTCTGTACTTGTTTTCACAAACAGAGAGAGCCAGAGGACTTAATTGAGCCAAAAAAAAAAAGAAAAAAATAAAAATAAAAAACAAAAATTGAGAAGATCCTACAAGTTAGAGTCTAAAAATAGACTTAACACTGCAAGATTAAACATATAAGAAAGCAACAGGTGAGACTGACCTTTATTCCTTACATCTTGTCCTCTCTTAGCCCTAACCAGGGATTGACCAGTGGGCAAAAGAATCCCATCTAAAGAGCTGTTTAAATTCATGTTTTCGCCAGAATGCACTAAAATTTTCTGAAAGAGTGGCTTTACTAGCAGACCATGGGAAATAAAAATGTGCCCAGATGCACGACTTGGAATGCCTTGTAATTTTGCAGCAAGTATTGTCGGTGCACCATGATGATTCTTCAATACGGAGTCCTCAATAGATAAAGAGACTTTTGCAGGTATCGAATTGCGTAGTTCCTCAATGTTCTGTCCAAACCAGAAATAACAAACGCCAGTCTCTGTAAGAGCCAAAACATACAGGCCTTTGAGATCTTCTTCTCCATTATCAAAGCATCTGCTGTCAAGATAGACTGCAGGATGCTCCATGGACAGTGTACAGCTTGCTGAGTGCGTTTTGCTACCATCAACTCGCCAAACAGCAATATATCTTTCACCAGCGGCACAAGAAAGAACATACTTTCCATCATTGGTAAAGATCATAGAGCGAACAGCTCCCTACAATTCAGAGAATTCAATGGACTATAAATTAAGAGGAGCATAGGGGATGCATAAAACAGAAGATACAAGACTTATTAAAAAAACTAAGACTCACAGGATGGCCAGAAAACTTCTGTATCTTTTTCTGATCTGAGCAACTATATATCTTTACTTGGGCAGATGCAGAAGCTAGTACACTTCCATCTGCATAACACCAAAATAGAAGTCTCAGCAAATATTAACAGCTACAACCCAGCACACTCTCAATTCCCAATCATGGAAGACTTACCTAGTGTTTTTCACTTTCCTATATAACTTCAGATCCATTATTCATTTCATTCTCATTAGACTCACCCTGATTTCTATTTTGCTCCTCTAATTTCATACACTCAGAATGATTTCCATCTAAATGCATTTAGAAAAAAGCCATGTCAACTCTTAAGCTTATGCATGCATTACGCATCCAAATATTGTTACTTCCTCCAACCTCTCGTCCATGCAAGTGACTTTAGACTTGGGACTCTCAGGAAATGTCATTGTCTACACTGTTTCATCTGCTTACCATGTTCAGAACATACACATCCACCCACTTCTTTCATAAAATCTTTTGAAGATAATTGGACTGGCGACTACCTTGTTATTCATGTAAAATCCCTTATGACTAAACCAATATACATCAACATAATCTCCAACTCACATTAAAAATATTTTTCCTCATCACGTCTAGCAGCAAAATCCTAATAATCCAAATTTTCGTTTCACTAGCATATATCAAGTAAGTGCACATTAAAAATAGAATCTTGTGCTGGGTCATTTAATCGATTCTAGCCCAACATTTGTATTGCATCAGCATGATCTACGAACTTAATTAAGTATTTCAAATGCAGCCTCACCTCACTCTATAGATTTTCTATGTTTCATTGATTAATGCCCTGATTCATAGATAGGTTAACCAAGTTTGGGAGATATGAAGTACAGCTCTGAAATGGAACACCTGAGCCACATGGACTGGCCAAGTTCTTTAAATCGGTTGGCTTAATCTTGACATTAAATAGCTCCCAAGTTTCAACCCTATTTGAAATACAAACCACCCAGTCTAGGTCGATGTAAAGCTCATGCATCTAGTTGCCATGCGATTGCTCAAAAAGCTTAGGTATGGTCATAACACATAGCTTTTCCACAAAAACAGTAATGCAGATTTGGGGAGGCAAGGTTTAAAGCACTTGCTTAAGTACATGCGACATTCTTACATAATTTGATAGAACAACCATAGTAAAGTTCCTACTTTTATTTACCCTTACACTGTAGAATCTGCTTAAGGCACCAAACAGCTGTAAAGAAAGAAGTCCAGAGAAGGACAAATTAAGCATACCAGATGAAACGGAGATGGAAGATATAGCCTTTGTTGAAGTTTTGAACCTTTTTAAGGAGTTTCCCGTCACTGGATCAATTTCACAAATCATCCCATCAGCACCACCAGTGTAAACGCGTGACCCTTTTTCAGCAAATGAGATGGCAGTGACACCCCTGCACATTAGAAGTAGGATATAGGGAACTTGCCAGAGTGCTAATGCCAACAGAACATTCATGATCATCCCCTCTACCACTTCAAAACACATTGGAAAAAGAGTGCAGCTAAACCCCTGCACACGAGACTTCAGAAATGTCTCAATCTCCATATAAGAAACTCAAATTCCTCAAAAACTATTAAGCCCATACCATTCCACAAGTTATCAATTTGCCAAAAAAAGGGGAAGCTTTCGACAACTTCAAAGTCACAAGAAAAAGCTTTTCAGCTGTAAATCCTGGAGCAGGCAATGCCAATCCTTTTTCAAACATTCTCATTCTATACCCCCAATAATGGGCAGATATATGCAATATTCACCGCATTAGTGACTAAAATGACAATCCCAATTCAGCATAAAACTGAGCACTACATTGGCAAGATAATATCTAATCTAACATACAGCTTTTGGATTTATGCTACTCTACCAACAATGTCAAAAGAATGCAGTCGGCGAAGAAGCAACAAACTGCAATAAATTATGATTAGAAAATCTTTTAGAAACAACTTTCCTAGAAAACCACGACATAAGGGTCATTCACAGCCAACAACAAGCAAGAGATTCAAGATACTTAGCAGGTAACTCACCCAGGGTGACAGTCACTAATTCTCCATCTCAATTCACCAGATGCTACATCGAGTGCTTGGACATCACCCCCGCCTGTCCCTAAAACTATCAACGAGCCCCCATGCTTTCTTTTCCTCTGCAATCACCACAGTCACAGGCCAGATTAGTTACCTCAAATTATAGCGAAAGCCCACCCACCACAGCAGATATCAAGAGGCAAAACTGTCCCTTAACTTCCATAAGAAATCACAAACCAACCTTTTTCCCCAAATCCAACCATTTCATGCAGGTGTAATCAACCGAAAGGTGACCCCTGTCCGGCTTCATGAACGCGTCCGTCAGATCATTTGCCGCAATGTCGACAAACTCCGTCTGAATCTGCCCTTTCAAAGTGTCCCAAATCTAAAAAACAAAGAAACCGAAACCAAAAAAAAAAAAAAAAAAAAGGTCCCATTTAATTAAACGAAGTAACTGTTTCTTACTGAGATACAGTGGGCGAGTAAGAAGGCAAAGCGGCATACGTCGGAACTGAGAATAACTGCTAATTCGCATCCGGTTCCAGAATCAGACACCGTGAAAGCCAATACTTTCTTATCAAATTCGACGAAAAGTCGCACAAAACGAAAGAATCGGGAAGCACGCGAGGTTAACCTTAATCCGGCCATCGCCGGAGCTGATGGCGAAGAATTCCGACGACGGGCTGAACGCCGTCAAGAGGTCTCTGATGTTCGGCGAGCCCATGCCGTCGAAAAGAGTGGAGATTGAAACCGGCTAGTCTGCTCTCGCCTGCTTCCGAGCACGGCCCGGGCGCTTCGCCGGAGACGAGCAGAGCGAATCCGGCGAGAGAGGGTCGCCGGCGGCGGGACGGCGAGGCGGAGGAGGATTATGGTGGGGAAGACGAGGAGGAGCTCTTGCTTTTGGGAGGGTTTAGCGAGGGTTTTGAAGTGACTATTTTTTTATATGCCCCAAAAAAAAAACTGAATTTCTTTTTTCCTTTTCCATTTGTGTTTTTTTTTGTCCTTTTTATTATTGATTTTTTGTTCAGATATTACGGTTACTCAACTCAATTTTTTTTTATATGATCTTATTTTCTGTCAAATGAATTCTTTTTTATATGGCATGAAGAAGTTAAAGATTGGATATTTACCGGCTCGTTGTATAAAATTATAATCAAAAAGAGGGGAAAATGGAGAAATTAAAAAATTCATATGCTTAAAATAAAATGAAAACAAATTAAACCATTTATTCCTCAGGGATGCTTCGGAGGATGTAAATACGTAAGAGGTATAATTAGCTTTTTATCATCTAAAAGCTACAAAAACAGATGGACTCCTCAATAAAATGAACATAAGATTGACATCCAAGCTCAAGTACAAAGGAGGACAGTGGGATGGTATGCATCTTCATCCTCGTTCTCCATTGTGAAATATAATCGACAATGTTCTCAATCACGAAACGAAATAAACTTTTATGTTTGTATAGTCCATTTCTAACTGGCTTGATTAATTCAGAAACAAAAGAACCCCATTTTAATATGGCAAAATTTAAAATAAAAGTTTAAAGTGGACCACTATCTCAAAAAAGGGGAGAAGTGCCAAAAAAAGTCCTAAACCTTTTGTGTTTGTGCCAATTTAGTCCTAAACTTTTTTTTGTGCCAATTTAGTCCTAAACCTTTTTATTTAGTCTTGATTCAGTCCTTTTGGCCGGATTTTGCTGACCGACGCCCTTGGCGGGCGACGTGGACAATTTTTAATATTTTTTAATATTTTTAAATATTTTTTAAATATTTTTTAATATTTTTCTATTTTTTCTATTTTCTCTTTTCTCTTTATTTTTTATTCTTTTTTCTCTTTTTTCTTTTTTCTTTTTTCTTTTTTCTTCTCTCCTCCTCCCTCCTCCCTCCGGCCGACCACCGGCGACCGGCCAAGAGGAGACGGCCGGCGAGGCTCGCCGGCCACCTCGCCGGTGGCGCGAGGGCGAGCCTCGGCGCGCCGCCCGGCCGCGATTCGGCGAGGTCGAGCCTCGCCCATGGCCGGCGAGGCTCGACCTCGCCGACCGCTGGCGGCGGCGGCGCAGCTCGACCCTCGCCCGCCGGCACGAGGCCGCGATTCGGCGAGGTCGAGCCTCGCCGCCATCGCCGGCCGGTGGGAGGCGAGCCTCGCCCATGGCCGGCGAGGTCGAGCCGCGGCGAGGCTCCACCTCGCCGAATCGCGGCCGGGCGGCGCCGCGGCTCGACCCTCGCCCGCCCAAGACGAGGCCGCGATTGGGCGAGGTGGAGCCTCGCCGGCCATCGCCCGGCCGGTGGGAGGCGAGCCTCGCCCAATCACGGCTCAGGCGGCGCGGCGAGGCTCGCCCTCGCCGGATCTGGGCGAGGTCGAGCCTCGCCGCCATGGGCGAGGCTTGACCCTCGCCGGATCCGGCGAGGGCGAGCCTCGCCGCCCGGCCGCGAGGCCGCCCTTGCGGCCACCGGCGAGGTGGCGGCGAGCCTCGCCGCCGTCGCCTCGGCCGGTCGCCGTGGTCGGCCAACGGCCGGAGGGAGGAGGAGAGAAGAAAAAGAGAAAAAGAAAAAGAATAAAGAATAAAGAGAAAACAAAAGAAAAAATAAAAAATAGAAAAAATATTAAAAAATATTAAAAAAATATTAAAAATTATCCACGTCACCAATTGCCGGCCGTCCGTCAGCAAAATCCGGCCAAAAGGACTGAATCGGCACTAAATAAAAAGGTTTAGGACTAAATTGGCACCAAAAAAGGTTTAGGACTAAACTGGCACAAACACAAAAGGTTTAGGACTTTTTGGCACTTCTCCCCTCAAAAAGGGTTAAGAATTCAATGTTGTCTCAAAAAAGAGATTGAAGTGGTCAAGTTAGTTTCAAATTAGGCCCCTAGTTTTGAAAGGTAAAGTAAAAGCAATTTTGTCCCAAAAAACAAAATTCTACTATGACCCAATTTGAAGAAGCCCCAAATTGGAAAAGCTAGGGTTCCTCTGACTTGAACCTTCCTCCAAAAAAGTTCTCGTGCCACCAAGGTCGAATTGATTTTAGAATTCACTTTGATCCGGTTCGGTTCATCACTTGAATTGAAGAAGTGTTTGTTGTTCGATGCAAACCTGAACCAATTAATCTTTAATATTGAAGAATTCGTTTGTTGTGGTTAATTTCACTTAAAAACACGAAGTGCGCTAGGAGTGCGAGAAGGGCGTGGATTGCATCTACATTTCAGCATCCTCTAATTTCCTTTGTTCCGTCTTAAGTCGGTTTCCTGAATTGGCGCAGTTGATTCTTCCTTCATTCAAAAAAAGGTGATTGCAACTTGCTCAAGCATCGCGTTGACATGGTGTGTGGGGTTAGATCGTGAAACACCACACTGATGGGGCGACAGAAGTGATGGCAGGAGGGAAAGTCTTTTTGTTAGTATCGCTTCAACTTGTTTGGTCAGACTTGTGGGGTGTATTCCATCTCTTTTTATGTGAATCGATATATGTGAGTTGCATTTTGAATTGGTAAGTGGTATCCATTATGAATTTTTGAATTGGATATGTTGCCATTGTGAAAACTGTCTTGCAATTTTTTACCGTTTTCTTTTTGGTTTCATTTTTTTGGTGTATGTTGTGTTGTTCATAGCCAATCCATTGATTCCTTGGAGTTCGTGAATCTCCTGCTGTTATCTCCATCGAGTAAAGATGTAAAGGACATTTGATCCACCCGACTGCTCTTTTGGCATTTGATGTGATTTTGCACATCAGATACCCATTAAGGATCAATCAATATAGTCATGGGTGACAATCTCTCTAGCATTTTTAAAGATTTTAATGAAAAGTCATCGTCAATATATAAAATGATAGAGAAATCACAATTATTATAAACCACAAGAAATGTCTCGTCAAACAAGCACTGCCACACGGGAAAAATGAGCAAGCGAGAAACTTGGCCATTAATACAGAGAAGATGGCTAACACGACAAAGCAATAAGAGCCAGACAGCAATTCCTGGTTAGCTTAAGATTCATATGCAAGTTAAACCATCCGTCACTACTGTCTTCTCTGTAAACTTCATGATCCGTTCTATCATTTCATGGAAGAACATCAACTCCGACAAATGACGAAGTATGAATATCAAGATGGGACTTGATCTTACACATTGCTGGACAATTTCTGTTCTGTATAGCAGTGGAATTAAAAGAAAGAACAGAAATCGATGCGACGCCTAAGTAAAGAGTGCTCAGCCTGCGATAATGGTCTAGCTGAAAGAATGATGTGCACCTGTGTGACCTGGAATGACAAACTTCATCAGCAGAATACTTGGATTCAACAGCCACGGCCTCGATTAATGAATAACCCGTGTTGAGCTCTCGCCATCTTCCTCTTTACCGTATAATGAATGACTTTACAGATGAAGATGAAAGCTTCCCAGAAGAAAAGAGCTGGAATTTGAAGATGAATGCAGCAACACATGCATAATTTGAAAGAAGAGAGGTCTGTCTTGCTTGCCCTTCCACATGACCTCATCGGTAATCACTTTTCATATAGTCACGTATGGTTTCATCTAACATGAAGTCGTTCCAAATAAGTAAAAAAACCTTACAATGAAGTTACACCCCCCCCCAAAAAAAAAAAAAACAAAGATAATGAGAAGAAAGAAAGAAAGAAAGAGAACCGCTGAGTACAAAAGAAAACAATCTAAGGTGACCCCGTCTTCTACCAAAAATTTCCTTACAGCATGAATGAAGAAATGAGCCTGTTCAAACAACTTGCGAATAAACAACTGTGCTCGACGACCATGCAATTCAACTGGTGGACTGAGATGTTTCTCCTTTTGAACGTGTTCCGCCTTCTTGAAAAAGAATCTGGTGCCAATTTGAGGCTGCAAAACAGGTAGGATTGATCCTTTATGGAATATGTCACAAGGCTGTGGAATTACCAATGGTGGTTACGCTAGATATGCAAGCTGAGGAAGAATTTGAGGACGAGCCTGCAAGTTCAGGACATGGTTAGGGAACCAGGAACGTCGGAACAAATCCAAGATATTAATGAACCAGAGTTGAGGAATAAGGAGATATTAGACAAACAGATGGAAGTGAATGGAGATTCGCTAATTCCCGTGAAATTTCCAGCAACTGTGATGCTTCTTCCTACCACATTCTGTAGAGTAAAGTAGAGCAAAGCTGGAGAGCATTTGGATTGAAATTTTCATCCAAATGAGACCCAAAGTGACCGTTTGCACCAAATGCCATGTGGATGTCATCCCTGTCGACGTCAGATACAGTCATGTCTTCGATGTAGCCGCCTCAGCCCCGTGTTGTCCAGAATTCTACGCCACTTGATGAACTGTGCAGCCCCAGAGTACGACTGCAAGTAGGCCCGCCTAATGTGCACGTGAGAGGTGGGCTTGTTGTAGGAAATTCCATACTCATCCCATCCACTCCTGAGCGCAATGGAGTCATACCCCATACTAATGCTGCAATCCTCTATGCATATATTGTCTGAGGAATCCAAAATTTTTCCGTGATAGAACAAAACATATCTGTTAATTTATATTATTGATTATCAGGGCATACCAAACAGATTAAAACTGAATAATGGGCTTGGCAGTCAGAGTTTGCAGTGAGCAGAATCATAAGCCTGATTGAGGGAGAAGGAAAGGAGGGCAAAAGAAGAAGATCATGTGAACTGCATGATTAGGTCTAGTGCATAAACTCTGAGAACAGAAGCAGCTGCATCAATTCTCAAGTTTTCCAATGTCACTGGATTTTCTTCTTCTTCTCTATGAGATCCAAAAAAAATCTTTCTCATTGGAGGAAAAAGCATCTTGGAATCGTTTCAAAGACATGTCCAACATGCTTCGGGCCCACAATGAAGAACTTAAGCAACTGCCAGTGTTGCTCTAGCGAAAGATTCAGACAATCATAAGCATCTCCTTCACTAAGTAAACCCATTCCAGACATGAGATCTGATACAAATTACTGAACAATGCAGAGGTATATTAAAGACTGAAGCAATTGTTCAGCCATGCATTTTCCTCAGTCCAAACCATTGCATCACTACCCGGTACGGTGCCAACAGTGTTAGGGGATTCTGGTGAAGCAGTGATTGAAACAATCTGGATGTGCACATTGCTGCATTATATTGAAGGAATGATGATAAATTTCATATGCGCAACTTAAAATTAAAAAGTGATGGGTGACATCGACAACAGGGCTCTCACAAACATACCTGCAATAGACTGGATGGATGTTATAGGCAGGAGCATTCAAGAATGTAATGTTTGACACCGCTACAAGTTTTGCCTCCACAAATTCCACGAGATGAGGGTGACTGTAGTTCAAGGAGTGAGTGGTGAATAAATCCCACCAAAACGTGCCTTGACCATCAATGGTTCCATTATCACCTAGAGCATTTACCACTCAACGGATTGCTTAGATGAGGCTTGGTACTACCATGTGCAAAATAACCATAGCAGGAGGCAAAGTTAAGAATCTGGAGTACTTGTTACCACCACATCGTGCAACCCGTACCCATTTATCAAGGTTTGGTACCTTCTTCCTGGAGTTTCTATCCCGCATCCATTAGATGGGAGAGGTTCCACAATATCCCAGCGAGATGGATCCTGAATACGTGAGAGACACAGTATATTATACAAGAATTAATATTGTTTTTCGCTCATTACTCTCAAAGTGAGAACATCAAAGCATCAGCAAAATTTACCTGAGATACAAGAACCGTGGCCTCTCTTTCCAAGAAGAGAGTGAGATGGCTGGTGAGGTTAAAACTTCCAGTGAGCCACCTTCCGGGAGGCACATAAAGCCGAGCGCCTCCCTTGTCGGCAAAGGACTTGAGGTAGAAAATGGCATTCTGGAAGGCGACAGTGTTTAGAGTTTTCCCGTCTCCGACAGCACCGAACTCTGTTATGGACACGCTACGCAGTTTTGGATCCAAATCCAATGCCAGTTTGTACTCACATTGCCCATCACTGTCTCCTGCTCTTGTATTCACGGCATTGCTCTGTGCCAGAAGCAAAACAATGCTCCCTGCAAAGGTGCAAAGGATTTACCGGGAAATTAAACCTTGTATTTTGTCAGAAACATTTTTTTGCTAACATTGTTCCACACATACACAGGCATCTGATTCAACCAGCCATTCCCACTGATATGAATGAATCCAGAGGGTGATGATTGCAAACTCTATCAACCCTCTAAATTTATGACGAATTCCAGGAGATATAATAACAGAAATCGGATAGAAACATAGTCCTAGAGTACATCAGCCGCTTCCACTGAACAACACCAGTAATTTTCAGCAAACAAGCAGCAAAATCGTTGTACAGGACAGATACGGAAAATAAGTCCCGCAAAAGGTGAAAAGCTGTAGAATCCAACGCAGGAAATGCCAATCAGCCCTACCAGAACGCCAGATAAGGAAAAGATCCAAACTTGAGAACAAGGAGACAAATTACCTCAGAGAGCAAGAACAAAGTGAAAGAGCACTAGTTGATGAAACATCCAACCAGTTAGCAATATCACCACCACCAAAGATGAAGAAGAACGTTATTAAAGCAAAGAACCAACGAGCATAGATACAACTAGAAGTCCATCAAACAAGGATGAACTTTGAGAAGAACCCACGAGACTAAGATAAGCAACCGAGCTATGCACAGTTCAAGGGAACCGAGAATCAAACAAAAAAAAGAGTCAAGAAGTTGGATTCTTTTTTTGTAACAAGAAAGAATGGAACTTGGACAAATCCCAGTAAGATAAGAAAAAACGTACTTAATAGCATCTTCCTCAGTCAAAAGAGCCTCTCTGCAACACAAAGACCCAACGAGACGGCAAGAACAACAAAAACAGAAGCGATGCAGACAGACAACCGAGTTTGCAGCAATATAACCGAAACCAAAGGGAAAAAGGAGGAGAAGAACAATGATTCAAGGTTAAAGTCGCTTTGTAAACATGGACCCCTCTCACCCAAAAAAAAAAAAATAGTCAGAATTTAGAATATTTAAAGATTTGTTCTTTGTCAAATCGATCACCTAGATTCTATGTTTGAACTCACAAATATCCATCCCAGAGCATTATAATTGGCCTTGTACTATAAAATTTACCCGATGCCCAATGCCCGATGCAGCTCAGATGGTCTCCTTTTCCACATTTGCTTTACTTTTTATGAATTTATTATTATAATTATTGACTTTATTGTATCAGTATTAGGACTGCATGATAGGCAATTAAAATCAAAAGAAACGAGGGATAATAAAAGATAATGAAGATTTACGTGATTCGATTCAAGTGTCAATTATTAAAAAAGTATAAAATTGATTGTTGAAATTTGGAGGACGTTGGTTGCTAGGTTTAAGATTTGGTAGTAAATATTTTTCAATATAACGACTTGATATTATGATAGGTGTCAAAAAGATTGAACACAAAAAAAAAAAAAAAAAAAAAGCTATAAGATTTTATGGTGTCTTTTATTTGACTTTATTTGTGAGCATTTATGGGGTGCATTTTTATTTTTTTTCATTTAACATTTGTTGGGCTATCTACCCGTCCAACCACCGTAAAGGGTTGTTGACTTTTACACCAAAGGAAAAGGCATTTACATTTCGATTAGTTCTCCGGCATTCGCATGTCAATTATGTCTCCTCCTGTCGTTATTTATGCCTTGTTCTAAATTTCCAAAGTTATTGTTATTCTTTCAATTCTACCTATATCCACGAAAAGAGTCAGGAATAAATAATTCAGGATAATCAAAAAACCGGAGTTACAATAATGCATACGCTCAAGTGTTTTCTATGCTTAAATTGAGTCCTAATCCAAAGTGTTCATGCATAATCAAACTCGATGAAAAGCTTAGAGCACAAATTACGGCGTATGGCTAAAATCAAGCAATGCACAACTCCAAATGTGTGCCCCGTTATTTTAGTCCTCTTGTGGCTTTCTCTAGAGAGCTTGATTGCTCTTGTGCGGCTCCTGCTCTCGTCCGAGCAGAACCCTCAATAATAGATGGTAAGAGGTTTAATAGTGTTTGCCATGCACGTAAAGAACGGGAGACCCTCCTCTTGGACTTCTATTCTGATTCTTCTCTAATACTTAAGAAGAGACCATCCGCGATTAATAAATCTTAAATAGATATCCCTAATAATTACAAGGATGGTAGCTACTTAAAAAGGTATCCAATCAATAATTCCAATCCACAATCATCTAATTTGGATTGAATTTCGTATGCATGGCTCTAAATCGGGATATCATTTAACCTATTTTATACCACTCATCATGTTAAATTATGTGTCAGGTTACGGGATCGATCCATTCGTATAAGTATCCAAGTTTGACTGCATAAGGAAATTGAAAAAGAAAAAAGAAGAAATCAGAGCAGCAGAAACAAAAGGCAGTCTTCTCTCTTGCAGTAGCCGCGCGCATATAAAAAGGAAAAGATAAAGTTTTTGTTGATCACAATGAGTACCAAAGCAGATAAATTCAAGCGGTAGTGGCTATTGAATTTGGGGCAGTGGCTATGTGGAAGTGGCCATTGTTTTAGGGATTTAGGCAATTTTTTATGTGGGTTGGTGGTAAAACCGCACATGAACGTTACGTTGGAAAGGGTTCCCAACGAAGTAAAGAAAAAAGGTAAAGGATTCACAAATCAAACCAAAAGATTATCAACTTTAATCGTATGCAAGATTGAGAACTTGAAAATTTTAGATAGTATTCATAACGGAACCATCAACATGATAAAAAAATTTTGTTGCTCTTGTTTTTCCACCACCTTTATTTTGTGTCAGCTCTTGCTTCTCTACTCTTTCCCACTCAGATCACCCAACCCTCGGAAGTTACTGATTCATGGGCACACCGATACTGTTCGGTCTCTAAACAACGAGACCTATCAAGTGCATTGCCCTATCAATTTGATAACAAGAAATTGCCTGACACTTTTGCCCTATCAAAGTTTTCGATCTTCACGTTTCAGTTTTGCTGCAAAAAGGTTGAATGCTTTTTCCACTTTTGTTGGGAAGCTCTTTCGCAGATGGGGGTGTCCCACCCCCCCAAAGTAAAGATAAAAAAGTGGAGGGAAGACATTTTACAATGGGTGGAGGGAGAAAGTAGCATCAAATCAGGGTTATTTTATAGGGTTAATACCTTGAAAACCCCCAAACTGGTATATTTGTGACAAATTTACCCCAAACTATTTTTTTGACCATGAAAAATCACAAACTGGTACACCTATGACAAATTTACCCCGACTGACTATAAAAAACCCTAAACTGGTACATTTATGACAAATTTACCCCAAACTAATTCATTCGACCACAAAAAACCCCAAACTAGTAAATTTGTGACTAATATACCCTCCACTAAATAACATTAATACCACCAAAAAAATCACAAAAATTGTAAACTGTGACAAACAGAGTGTAAAATCCTAAATTGGTATACCTATCAATTGTCATGTGTCATTTAACTTAATAATTTGACAAGAAAATTTAACAAAAACTAACATAGGGTAAATTTGTCACAAGTGTACCAATTTAGGGTAAATTTGTCAAAAGTATACCAGTTTGGAGTTTTTGTGGTCAAAAAAAATAGTTTGGGGTAGATTTGTCGCGAGTGTCTGGTTTGGAGTTTTCGGGGTATTAACCCTATTTTATAGGGAATTAAGCGTTGTCTTTACACATGCACCGGGAAAGTCGCGTTTGAAAAGAATTCCCGAAAAGAAAATAGGAAAGGTTAAAGGATTTGAAATCAAACCAAAAAGATTTAAGTTTCATTGTCTGCAATGATGCTAACTTGAAAATTTTGCATTGGCCAACAAGAAATTGCCCGACACTCTGGCCCTGCCAGAGTGTTTGGTCTTTACGTTTCGGTTTCTGGATAGCAACCAATTTTGCATGGGATTCGGACTACCGGGGCTGCAACGGAGGTTTAACGCCCCCTTCATTACTGTTATGAGGATCTAGACAAAAGGCGTCCCCACCACCCATCATGACAAATTTAAGTTCCCCCCTTCGTTGCTATTATGAGGATCTAGACAAAAGGTGTCCCCACCACCCATCATTACAAATTTAGGTTTAGTCTTTGCTGCTACAGGAACGTCTCTCCCTCTCCGTCTTCCCGCATGTATAAGAAAAGCCCTAGGTCCCAGCATCAGCACAAATCATTTTAGCAAATTCTATTCAGATAGAGAATCAGGGGACTGTACACCTGCAGGGCCGAGAAAAATTCCTCTATCCCCGCGACCAAGGCATTCGAGGCCATCGTCAGCACCGACGACCTCATCCCCAAGGTCTTCTTGCCGGTCCTCAAGAGTATTGAGAGTGCGTTTGGATGGGCATTTAGAAAGCCCCTTCAAGCCCCAAAGTCCTTTCACCCCAAATTGAGGTGTTTGGAACCATTCTTTAAGGGGCTTCAAGTGAAAGTCGACTCTTGGGAATGTTGAAAGCTCAAGGCTGGTCTCCACCAGCCTTGAGCTGAGTGTTGGAAAATATAATTTCGAATCAATAGCGCAATCAAGTCGAATTTTGAAAAATGATATCACTTTCTTTGAAGATTCATTTGCTCCACAATATTACTAATGGTCACCGACAAATATCTTTCAAGATATAACAAAGTCTCATAATAAGAATACTAAATAATAATTATAGTATTTTCTAAGGTCTTTCTAGGAAACAATTGAAAAAATAGCTGTAATTTTTGAAAGGAAAACTCAAAAATGATTTCATACTCATTTATTCAAAAACTGACATACATACATAGATACATACATATATATATATATATAGATACACACACACACATATATATATAAATCGGTCATAAAGAACATATATAACTTTTTGCGAAAAATTGCAAAGTGAACAAAAGTATCCTTTCGAAAGAAGTTACAAAATGAATAAATATAACTATTCAAGAAAGGTTGCAAAGTAAACAAGTATAATTTATAAAGATTGTCTTGAAAAGACACATATAAAAATTCGGAATAGTAAAATAATTAATAAATAATATTTTAATAAATAAATTCCGAATTTTCATAATTTTCAAAAATACTTAATAAATAAAAAAACCTTTGAAATAATAATAGTTAATAAGATAACCATACGAAATTTAAAAATAAAAAAATAAAAGAGTTAGTGCTAATTAAACTGCAACGGTATTGGGCTTGAGATTATCTACTATATGATAAGACCACGTAAGAAATCAGCCAACCTCAAGCAAGAATTTAATGAGGAAATGCTCCTGGATAGAAGTCAAGGCAATATACGAAAGGGAAATGGAATATTGTTTGGTATCGCTCTAGGAACCTGCCGCTTTGATTCATATTATATTATCATATAGATGTTTTTATTGTATGCACTAGCTCCATGATGATTGGAATAGAAAAAGGAAATACTATTTTGAAAAAAAAAAATTGTGGAGTTACCAAACTATTTCTAAACAAGGTTGATGACTTACCTTTATTCCTGACATCTTGTCCTCTCTTAGCCCTAACCAAGGATTGACCTGTGGACAAAAGAATCCCATCTAAAGAGCTGTTTAAATTCATGTTTTCCCCGGAATGCACTAAAAAATTTCTGAAAGAGTGGCTTTACCAGCAGACCATGGGATATGAAAATGTGCCAAGATGCACGACTTGGAATGCCTAGTAATTTTGCAGCAATTATTGTAGGTGCGCCATGATGATTCTTCAATAAAGAGTCCTCGATAGATAGAAGAGACCCTTGCAGGAATCGAATCGCGTAGTTCCTCAATGTTCTGTCCGCACCAGAAATAACAAGCGCGGGTATCCGTAAGACCCAAAACCCCTTTTGAGATCTCCTCCGCTATCAATGCATCTACCGTCAAATTAGACCGCAGGGTGCTCCATGGACGGTGTACAGCTTGCCGAGCGCGTGTTGTCGCCATCAACCTGCCAGACGGCAATGTATCTTTCAACTAGGTGTATAGGTCAGCGCACAGATTACCGTGTACGGCTAAAATCAAGCACTCATCATTCGGTCGGATAGGAGGAGAAAATTCTCTGAACGCGGGCCCCACTTAACTACTGTACTTATGGGGCTTTCTCTAGAGAGTTTGATTTCTCTTGTGCGGCTCCTGCTATCAAACATGCACATCACATGCGCTCTCTCTCTCTCTCTCTCTCTCTCTCTCTCTCTCTCTCAATTATGAGAATTAAAGAGGAAATTGCCAAAAAAAAAGGCGCTAAGCTTATAGCACTTGTGTTAATTTAGCCGGGTGTATGATTCAAGAAATTTACATTGCAAATAAATAAATCAAAACAGATTGAATGGCTTAATTTAAGTAAAACTATTTATGGCCGGATTCAAACCACCATTTGACAGGCCTAATTACACCAAAGTCCAAAGTGGAGGAGTCCCACGAATAAAACCCTTGGCAGGGGAAAATTGCTTCATCGTGCAGCCTAAAGGAACGAAACATTATGCAGGCAAATATTTTAGATATATGAGATGCCATCGGATGCTTTCCAATAGGTCCTAACTTTCACACGATCAAATATTTGATGATAGATTCGCACTTTTCTCGACCAACAAATAGAGATTTCTCGAAAGACCAAAAAACTCGTCTATGTATATATAATGAGGATATTCCCATCGAGAAAATTTCCAATTCAAATAAGAAAGTCCTCCAATTAGGTCAGATCTTCTATATCAGTTTAAATTTGGGACATTAATTTAAGAGTTGCATCATGCCTTTTACATCGCTTCTTATTCACCCCCATTGTCCTTTCATTCTGTCGGGGCTGAGGGTCGTTCGTCTTTGTTGATTTCAAGGAGCCTGGGAATGGCGGTTTTTGCTTTTGTGGAATTTGGGGCGGTGTCTACAGCTTTTGTGCGAGGTAGTCACGTAGGTCAGAGCTTTTGTGATATTGGCCATTTTTTATTTATTTTTATGTTGGTTGATTAATGAAATTTCACGTTTACAGGGAAAATTGACTTGCAAATCATAAAAATGAGTATTCATTACGGAACTGAACATCAACATCAACATGATTATGCAAAAGAACCGAGAAAAATTGTCTCTGAAGGGGTTCCCAACAAAGTAAAGGATAAGGATTAAGGATTCGCAAATCACCAGATTGAAAATTCTAGGCAGTATTCAATATTCATTACAAAACCATCAACATGATTAAATTTTTTCGTTGCTTCTATATTTCCACCACCTTGGTTTTGTGTCGGCTCTTACTTCTCAGCTGTTTCCCACTCGGGTCACCCCACCCTTGGAAGTTACTGATCCATGGGCACACCGATACAAAGTGTTCGGTCTCTACACAGTATTTCAAAGTGATATTTTCTTTCGCATACATGTGCACTAGAAAAGTAACCGGAGTTCCTCCCCTCAAGAAACAGTTTTGCAGTTTATTTGCTTTTTGCGTGGAGTATTTTCCAAATGCATTTCCCTCTCAGGTTGTTTCCTTTTTCACATTTGCTTTACTTTTTATCAATTTATTATTATAATTATTGACTTCATCGTAAAGGTATCAGATTCTATATTTGAACTCGCAAGGATCAATCCCAGAGCATTAAAATAGGTCTTCTATCTAATTTGATAACAAGAAATTGCCTGACACTTTTGCCCTATGTCATCAGTGTTGGTCGTTACGTTTCGTTTTGAGGATAGCGGCCAACTCAAAAAGGGTTTTCAGACGACAAGGGCTGCAAATGGAGGGTTGGGGACACCTTTTTTGATGCTGTTTGGAAAGCTAGAAAGAGCTTCCCAAACATCAAAAGGCGGCAGAAAATATTGACTAGAATTGAAATTCGAGCGTATCAACCTACTAATTTACTCACCGGATAATTCGTGTCGTCTGGGTCCCACCACGTTAGAACCTGACGCACTCTCCTTCCCTCTGTCGCCTCTTTCTCTTCCCTTGGCACATTTGAATCCGAGCTCCAATCAATAGTTTCTCCAATCGAAAGAGCCTTTCGATGTTTGGGAAGCTCTTTTCAGCTTTCTATACCAGGAGGTGGGTCCATCTATCAGCATCAAAAAGGTGTCCCCACCGCCCACTATGGCAAATTTAGGACTACTACAGGATCGTCTCTCCATCTCTCTGTCCCTGCATATATAAGAAGAGCCCTAGATCCCGACTTCAGTAGAACCCGTCCTTCTGATCATTTTAGAAAATTCTATTCGTATAGAGAATCATGGGAGTGTTCAGCTGCAGCACCATGATCACGTCCACCATCCCTGCGGCCAAGGCGTTCGAGGCCATCGTCAACGCCAACAACCTCATCCCTGGGGCCCTCCTGCCGGTCCTCAAGACTGCTGAGGTCGTCGAGGATATCACTTCCGGCGAAGGTTAGTAACACAACTTGGTTTACCATTAACATGGCAATCAATAGCATTGCAACACAGTGGTGGCACAGTAAACTGGCGACTCCTCAAATGTGAGGCCATTGTTTGTGTCTTTTATATAGGCAACCGGGAGAAGACAGTGAAGCACAAGGTCGAGGCCCTGGGCAATGAGAACTTCACCTACTGCTACTCGATCACCGTGGCCGACGCGCTGGGCATCGCCTTGGAGAAGATCATCTACGAGGTGAAGGTCACCGGGTCGCCCGAGGGAGGCTCGGTGTGCAAGAACACGAGCAAGTACTTCGCCCAGAACGACGCAGACATCACCGAGGAGAAGATCATGTTTGTGAAGGAGAAGGCGATCGAGTTGTTCCAGGCCATCGAGGCTTATCTGGTGACAAACCCTCATGACTAGCGAGTCACTGGGTGGTTTCATTTCAGGGTGTTGGCGCCAAGTTGTGGTTTTGTTTTAGGAAGCCGCTGCATTGGTTTTGTGTGGTTTTTATTTCAGGAAATTGTGATTTTGTTTCAGGAAGTTGCTTCAGTGGGTTTTGTGTGGTTTTATTTCAGGAAGTTGTAATTTTATTTCAGAAAGTTACTGCAGTGGTTTTGTGAGGTTTTATTTTATTTTACTTTGAGGAGTGGCTTTGGATATTGTAAGCAGGGAAGCAAGCCCCCGTGTAATGGCCCAGCAAATGAGGCGCTGTTGCTAGCGCAATCTACGGCACTATATGCTAAAGTTTCATTCGATTTAACATTTCTATTGCGTCAGCATTCTTCCACTTCTTTTACTTCACAACTCACTTTCGAGATGCAATAGTGTGGCTCCATTTGAGTTTTCATGATATACATATAGCTTTACTAATTCAATCAATCAAACCATCAGGAGGAATTGTTGTTAAAAAATGTCTCAAGTTTGAGCCCACGAACAAAATCCGCCTCTAGATGAATTGAAAGGAAACCCGATTGACAAGAGAAAAGCTTGAAAACTAAATTTTATCATGTACATTTATTTAGGGCTTAAGGTTTGTAGGGATTTCGGGATGTACGAATGAAAAATCCACAATGCATAGACCTCCATCTTGATTTTCAGAGCAGCCTTTGTTGAGTAAACGTATTAGACCTTACAAACTATTCGCATCTTTTCTTTTCATAGGACTCCGGTTTCAGGGAACTAATAAAGCCTAATTACCGATCTTTTCGCTAAAATTATACATAGCACAGCATCGACAAGAATCAGGACTTGTTTACTTATTGATGGAAGCTCCATACCCACAAGCAGCACCCAAAATCACCTAATTTGAAAAATCGGGCATTAATCACATTGAGTAAAACTGATGATAATAACTCTTCTCGAGGCCTCCGCCGATCTTTCAAGATGCCACTTTCGTGAACAAATCGAAACGACACAGGACGAAATCTCTGTGGATTGCGACGGTATGCATCTAAGGGCTTGAGATTATCTACTATATGATAAGACCATGTAAGAAATTAGTAAAGCCCAAACAAGAATTTACTGATGAAATGCTCCCTGATAGAAGTCAAGTCAATATATGAAAGGAAAATGGAATATTGTTTGGTATCGCTGTAGGAACGCGCCGCTCTGATTCATATTATATTATCACGTAGATGTTTTTATTTTATGCACCAGGTCCATGATGAGTGGAATAGGAAAATAACATTTCTGAACAAGGTCCATGACTTGACTTTATTCCTTACATCTTGTCCTCGCTAAGCCCTAACCAGGGATCGACCAGTGGGCAAAAGAATCCCATCTCAAGAGCTATTTAAATTCATGTTTTCCCCAGAATGCACTAAAAATTTCTCAGAGTGGCTTTACCAGCAGACCATGGGAAATAAAAATGTGCCCAGATGCACGACGTGGAATGCCCAGTAATTTTGCAGCAAGTATTGCAGGTGCACCATGATGATTCCTCGATAACGAGTCCTCAATAGATAAAGAGACTTTTGCAGGTATCGAATCACGTAGTTCCTCAATGTTCTGTCCAAACCAGAAATAACAAACGCCGGTCTCTGTAAGCGCCAAAACATACAGGCCTTTGAGATCTTCTTCTCCATTATCAATGCATCTGCTGTCGAGATAGACTGCAGGATGCTCCATGGACAGTGTACAGCTTGCTGAGTGCGTTTTTCCACCATCAACTTACTCCATGGACAGCGTACACCTTGCTGAGTGCGTTTTGCTACCATCAACTTACCAAACAACAGTATATGTTTCACCACCAGCACAGGAAAGAACATACTTCCCATCATTACTGAAGATCATAGAGCGAACAGCTCCCTACAATTCAGAGAATTCAATGGACTTTAAATTAAGAGGAGCATAGGGGATGCATAAAACAGAAAATACAAGACTGATCAGAAAACTAAGACTCACAGGATGGCCAGAAAACTTCTGTATCTTTTTGTGATCTGAGCAACCATATATCATTACTTGTGCAGATGCAGAAGGTAGCACACTTCCATCTGCATAACACCAAGATAGAAGTCTCAGCAAATATTAAAAGCTACAACCCAACGCACTCTCAAAATCATACAATCATGGAAGACTTACCTAATATTTTACACTTTTCCTATATAACTTCAGATCAATCATTCATTTCGTTCTCATTAGATTCACCCTGGTTTCTATTTTGCTCCTCTAATTTCAAACGCTCAGACTGATTTCCGTCTACATGCATTTAGAGTAAAGCCATGTCAACTCTTAAGCTATGCATGCATCATGCATCCAGCTACTGTTACTTCCTTCAACCTCTCGTCCGTCAAGTGACCGTAGACTTGTGGAGTCTCAGAAAATGTCTTTGTCTACAATGTTTCACCTGCTTACCATGTTCAGAAGATATTCTTGCCACACGCCAGTTCTTTCATATAATCTTTTAAAGATAACTGGACAGGTGACTACCTTGTTATTCATGTAAAATCCCTTATAACCATAAACTAAACCAATTCTCCTACTCACATTAGAAATATTTTTTCCTTCTTACGTCCAGCAGCAAAATCCTAATGTTCCAAATTCTCGTTTCACTAGCATATATCAAGTAAGCACACATCAGAAATAAAAGCTTGTGCCTAGTCATTTAATTGATTCTAGCCCAAAATTTGTATTGCATCAGCATGATCCACGAACTTAATTAAGTACTTCAAATGCAGCCTCACCTCACTCAGTGTAGGTTACCAATGTTTCATTGATTGATGCCCTGATTCATAGATAGGTTAATCAAGTTTGGGAGATATACAGCTTTGAAATGGAAAACCTGAGCCACACGGACTGACCAAGTTTCTTAAATCAGTTGGCTTAATCTTGACATTAAATAGCTCCCAAGTTTCTACCCTATTTAAAACACAAACCACCCAGTCTAGCTTGATGTAATGCTCATGCATCTAGTAGCCATGTGATTGCTTGAAAGCTTTGGTATGGTCATAACACATAGCTTTTCTGGAAAAACAGTAATGCAGACTTAGGGAAACATGGTTTGAAGTGCATGCTTAAGTACATGCAACATCCTCACATAATTTAAATGTTTGATTAGAATTGATAGAATAACCAAAGTAAATGTTCCTACTTTCATTTACCCTTACACTGCAGAACTGTCATAAAGCACCAAACAGCTGTAAAGAAAGAAGTCTAGAGAAGGACAAATTAAACATACCAGATGAAACGGTGATGGCGGATATAGTCTTTGTTGAAGTTCTAAACCTTTTTAAAGAATTTCCTGTCATGGGATCAATTTCACAAATCATCCCAGCAGCACCACCAGTGTCAGCGTGTGACCCTTTTTCAGAAAACGAGATGGCAGTGACACCCTTGCACATGAGAAGTAGAATATAGGAAACTTGCTAGAGTGTGAATGCCAACAGAACATTAATGATCATCCCCTCTACCACTTCAAAACACAATGGAAAAAGAGTGCACTAAACCTCATGAAGAAAAATGAACCATTCACCATCACTTCCAAAAGTTGCAATCATGATGATCCTAAATACCTTATTTTTGTTCATGATAAGACATCCTCTTCATGTTTTCTCACTCCGTGAGAGACCTCAGAAATGTCTCAATCTCAAGAAACTCAAATTCCTTAAAAACTATTACACCAATACCATTCCACAAGTTATCAATTTTCCAAAAAAAGGGGAAGTTTTCGACTACTTGAAAGTCACAAAAAAAGCTTTTCAGCTGTAAATCCTGGAGCAGGCAATGCCAATCCTTTTGCAAACATTCTCACTCTATACCTCAAATAATGGGCAGATATATCCAATATTCACCTCATTAGTGACTAAAATGAGAATCCCAATTCAGCATAAAACTGAGCACTCCATTGGCAAGATAAAATCTAATCTAACGTACAGTTTTTGGATTTACGCTACTCTACCGACAATGTTGAAAGAATGCAGTCGGCAAAGAAGCAACAAACTGCAATAAATTAAGATTAGAAAATCTTTTAGAAACAACTATCCTATAAAACCACGACATAAGGGTCATTCACGGCCAACAACAAGCAAGAGATTCCAAAAAACTTAGCAGGTAACTCACCCACGGTGACAGTCGCTAATTCTCCATCTCAATTCACCAGATGCTACATCAAGTGCCAGGACATCACCCCCGCCCGTCCCTAAAACTATCAACGAGCCCCCATGCTTTCTTTTCCTCTGCAATCACCACAGTCACATGCCAGATTAGTTACCTCAAATTATAGCGAAAGCCCACCACCCACAGCAGATATCAAGAGGTAAAATTGTCCCTCAACTTCCATAAGAAATCACAAACCAACCTTTTTCCGCGAATCCAACCACGTCATGCAGGTGTAATCAACCGAAAGGCTGTCCGGCTTCATAAACGCGTCCGTCAGATCATTTGCCGTAATGTCGACAAACTCCGTCTGAATCTGCCCTTTCAAAGTGTCCCAATTCTAAGAAACAAAGAAACCGAAAAAAAGAAAAAAGATCCCATTCAATTAAATGAAGCAACTTTTTCTTACTGAGATGCAGTGGGCGAGTAATAAGGCAAAGCGGCATACGTCGGAACTGAGAATAACTGGTAATTCGCATCCGATTCCAGAATCAGACACCGTAAAAGCCAATACTTTCTTATCAAATTCGATTGTTACTTTAACTTCTATTTTACTTGACTAGGGAATGAGTTGGACGCTTCCTAATTGCTTTATATTTCTATTTGCTTTGTACCGAACTTCTTATTGTTTTGTTTCTATACTATTTTGTTGTAACTGCTATTTGTCGTGGTTGCAAATATAGGGGACGTTTTACTAAAGCTTTTCCTTTTAATAAATAAGAAATGGAAACCAAAATAATAAATTAAAAATAAAGAAATTGACCCGTTGTTAGGTAGATCCTAGAACTAGATTCGGTTCTAAAAATTGGAAATCGGTCCTGCCAAGTAGGTTGCAAGGCTGGAACGTAGAATCTACCCACCTCGGAATTGTTCACCCTTCTATGGAAAAGATTTAAATTCAAAATAGGATATTTAGATTAGAAAACTTACTCAAATTAAAAAATCTACTCGTATCGGTTTCTTTTATGGGTTCAAGTTTAAGACATATTCCAACACTAACGTAGAAAAGAAGCTACGGAAAGGCAACTTGCACCTGAGCTATTGACTTTAATCGATTGGAAAGCCATGGATAATATATTTTAAAATTGTTGAGGTGCATGTTGATTATTGAGGGTGTTTTGCCGAGAAGACTCACATTAGGCACGTGATGTAAGTACAATAGCTAATATATCTTAATTGACTCAATCTATTAGTTAAGCTTTTGAGTGAATGTGGATTCAATTAAATATGTTGACAAACTTGAACTTGGGTTTTCTCTTAAAATATCCCTAGTTAAAGGTATCAGTTGTGTCTCCAGTAAAAGACATCTAAATCAATGGTTTGGATGGGCATGGCCCAACATGTGTGGATTGGGGTTTGATGAAAATCTCAAAGTAAAGAATCTCCAATGTGACTCCCAATTGAGGCGGCAAATTGTGCATTCCTACGTGGTTGAGCTAAGGCTATTAAAGAGGAGTCAAGACAGATGTTGTGTCTAGCAAAACTTAGCCGAAGGTGGAGATTTAAGTTGAGATTGGCACAGATGGAAGCATGGACAAAAGGCTCACACTTTAGGAGGAGAAGCTTTTAGGAGGAGATTTATTGAGAATTATTGAAATAGACGTGTAAGTGTGTTATGCAAAAGAAGCTCTACATTGGAGATGAGATGTAAAGTAAAGTAGTGAATATATATTTTTGTTGGCTCATAACTATTGATTTAATATTTTGAGTGAAAGTCTAACTTAGACTAGCATTTGAGCTTTTCTTTGACGATTTGCCTAAGTGAAGGTTTCCGATTTCCGTTGTACCTCCCAATAAAAGCTAAAGTATGCGTACTCAAAATGACAGTATGCTATTAGTATCCGTTGAAATTGAACTTCAGAACTTCTAAAAGATCAAATTCCAGACACCTTTGCATTATATTGAGCTTGACAAGACGAAGAATTATCTCCACAAAGCATGCCATGTGCTATCCACAAGGCCATATCGTAGCGATAAGTGCTACATGCCAAATGAACATACCATCGCTCTCAAAATCTGTCACATTCCTCATGAGAACGAACGAGAGGTAAGAGCTTAGACGGAGAAACAAGTTTCCATGGAATAGTGTGGCGTCCACAAGCTTCATTTGCATGGTTGTATAGGGTATCGGCATCGATATTGCTACACCATTGATTACGAGCTTTATATAGCATTGATACTAATTCATATGATCGAAGATGAAACCATAATTGATCATAAGGTGTTTCAAATTTTAGGATAGATGGAGAGTTAATTAGGAAATTTGGTTGATCAAGGACCCAATTAAAAACTCCCCCATCGGTCGGTCCATCGAGGCAGAGCAGGAGATGAATATTCACGATCCCTGGAACTCGACAAAGATGAGGGCGATTGGTTTGACGTGAAGCACTCCAGCGGTGCCCAGGCACCAATAGGAGTCAAAGTCACGCTTCGTCCCTTTGCACAAAATGTTTAAGATTCTTTGCTTTCGGAGTGAGTTCACCTCCTTCGATTCAAGCCAAAATAGGCAAAAAAACAAGAAAAAGAAAAGAGGCCCAAGTAAAGGAATTGAAAATTAAACAGGCCATGGCTTTCGGAGTCTCCCTAGCTGTTTATGTTGTCCATCGGCTTGGCCCAAATTGTGTTCTTCCGCCGGAAATGTCTCCCCGAGCTCTCGAGTTGTTTCATCTCGCTCCACATTTGAAGTTCCTATCCAACTCGTCCTTTGGCCTGTGCATCATTTTATGGAGGGAAAATCTCAAATAAGGATCCGAAGTGAGCCTATTTTATCAAATAAGGGACCAAGTGGTGGCTGTCTGTCAAATAGGGCCTAAAAGTAGCTAACAAGTCTCAAATAAGGACTTGAACTTGTTGGCTGACCAAAATGTTCACCGGCCGGCGAGGGTGTGACATTTCCGGTGGCCAATTTTGTCCAAAAAAAATATAAATAGAAATTATAAACCCTAAAAACCACCCCCAAACTCTTCACGTTCTTTTGACCTAAAAAGAAAAACTCTTCATGTTCTCACATTTTTCTTCTCTTCATCTTCTCCGTTCTTTGTCCTCTCTCACTTGGAGCACGGAAATTTTCTATTAATGGAACACGAATTAAAACACAACAAGAAACGCCTACCTTCGTTTCTTCACATCTTTTTCTTTTGTTTTCTGTCTTTGTTTCTTTCCAACGCAAAAGACAAATCTTGAGTAAAGTCATCTTTTCGTTATTGAGACACTCGTGTGTAACACGAGGGTCTTGATTGTTCATTATTTTTTCTTAGGTTCGCCATATACTTTGATTCACACTCCCATTCAACCGAGGTCAGTTTCGTCCAAATTGAGTGAGAGAGAGAGAGAGAGGGAGGGAGGGCACATACTTTTGGAACTCACGGATACAAGGATCTTGCTCCATCAATAGAGAATTTGGGTTCTCCAAACGAGAGGGGACAAAAAACGTAAAAGATGAAGGGCGGAAGAAGAAGAACGTGAAGAGTTTGGGGGGTTTTGTTTTTAGGTTTGTTAATTTCTATCTATAATTTTTTGGGACAAGGCCACCGGAAATGTCACATGCTCGCCGACCGGTGAACATTTTGGCCGGCCGGCGGATTCAGGTCCTTATTTGAGACTTGTTAGCCACTTCGGGTCCTTTTTTTAGACTTGTTAGCCACTTCGGGTCCTTTTTTTAGACTTGTTAGCCACTTCGGGTCCTTCTTTGAGACTTGTTAGCCACTTCGGGTCATTATTTGGAACAACAGTCACTTTGAGTCCTTATTTGAAAATGTAGGCTCACTTTAGGTCCTTATTTGAGATTTTTCCTTTTATGGAGGACGAAAAGACGAAATATCCATAAGGACTGTGTTTTTCTCAAAATACGCCTCTCGTTGGCATGATACAATCATTACATCGCTCACTTTCACGATCAATTTGTTTTAAAAAAAACTGTTTTCGAGAGATTATATTTCGATTTTCTGGTATTTGAATGATGGAAAATTATCAATCTAAGGAAAACGTTTTCCACGCACTAAAAATAGCAAGCTTAGTTGAGGGGAAAACAACTTCCCTTTCCTCACAAGAAGTAAATCACTTTACCTGGTCCACTAGAGTGCATTTGTTTCATTGAAACTTCATGATTAAATAAAATTCCCTCCAAATCATTTTCAAGGAAAATAGTTAATTTTCATTTGTTTGATGGTTCAAGGAAAATGATAAGGAAAGTGATTTCCTTCTTATCCAAAAGATATGTCATTTTCCCCTAAGTTAAGCTTGTTGTTTTCGGTTCATGGAAAACATTTTTCGTAAACTAATTATTTTTTCCGTCATCTAAATACCAAAAAGCCAGCTGTATCGGTCGCTTGTTATTTCCCATCCGATTCTTAAATTTTTCATTGCTCATTTTGAGAAACCGACACCATCACTAGACTTGCTACCCTTAGAGGAGTTCTAAACTGAAGTTTCGCCTCAAAGAGCCACTAAATGCCGACTTAGGCACCGCCACGCACCTCCCTACCGTGGATTTACCAAGCCCGATACCATGAGTAGTCATTTCAAAAACAAGTCTTCATGGCATTGTCTGACATTGATTTCAAGCTTTAGCTTACTTCTTTGAAGTCACTTTAGTTTGAGGAGATGTTAACGATACTATGATATTGACTTATTCTCCATATTGCTTAAGATTATGCATATATCTTATTTGATTGTGCATATCATTGATTGATTGTATTTGGTATTATATTTTGTTTTGTTATTTTAAATAATCATATGATAAAGCCTATTTTGATGTACTCTTTATCAAATAGATGAACTATATGGAAATTCTACAATTTTATCTTCCGCAATGATTCTTTTCTAAAAAGATATTTGATGGAAGATTAAATCTTGCTACGGTATGTTGCTAAAACCTACTAATAACATCTCAACCCCATGTCGGGTAAGAAAATATTTGTTTTCATCATTGAATATTCATAAATTATCAAACAACTTTCTGCTCCTTATCCAACACTTAAAATATTTCCCGCTTAAAATTCACTGCTCAAAATTTTTAGAATCTATTTTGCAATTATATCAAACTAGCCACAAATATTATGCTGTGTGAAGTTCTAGCCCGCCACCCAACCCGAACACATTATCTCCATTAGGCACTGAGCGAGCTGGTTAATGAAGTCACTTATTGTTAAGAGACAACAATTTAAAGAGAAAAATTACTAAAAATTGGACTTGGATAGGGTTGAGTGTAAGTCCGGTTAGGTATGGGTCTCTTAAATTGTATTGTGAAAAAATTGGTCAATATGGATTTAATAGGTCAATTTGGGTCCAACCATATTCGATTCGACTCAAAGCCCACCTAATCCACCCATTTGATGATTTTATATTGATAATAGAGGTTAGTTCTTAGATTATGCAAATTATGCTGATATATAAAGGAAAATGACACAAATAGTCCATAAACTTTAGTTCGATACGCAATATCATCAATGGACTTTAATTTGTTCAATGTAGCACCTAAATTATTGGTAAATGTTTAATATAGTCCCTAAATTATAAAAAAATATTCAATGTCATACTTTCGTTAATTCAAGTTAACGAAATCTGCTAATGTGGATCCAATTTGGTAAGTTTGAAAAGTTACATACAGATTACCTAAATAAGATATTCATCTCAAATCATAATATAATATCTCTATCATCAAGTAATGAAAGACTCTATTAGATATTTACCAATAGTTCAAAAATTACATGGCAAAAATTAACAGTTCACGGACGACCCTGCACACTTGTTATCATTTTCTCATGTTCACATGCGATGTTCTCCTCTTGGCTTCTAGATCTTGAGGCCATGATTGCATGGGCACTGGTTATCACGAAGCTGTTGACCGTCTCCATATGAAACTAGTCAAAATCTTTATGCTGAGACAAAAACAAGTCCTTAGCGAATTTTCAAAGCTTACTCGCATTTAGTGGATAAGTATCACTGATGCGACTCTTATTCTCCATCCCATCCCTTATTTCTCATGTGGTATGCAAGTCTTGGAACTAATGAATCTTACTTATTGCTTCTAAATATTTTTTAAAAATTGAGATTAACACAATTTGAATTTTTTGAACGAGAAACACTTAAAACTCTTCTAACATAAAAATGATGATGGAAGGATTTTTTTTTAAATATTTTCATTACTATTTAAATTGGTAAGAAAATCAATAGAGCGCGTTTTTGCTTATTGATGTGAAAATGACCTGGTCTACGGGTGAAGCTTCTTTGAATTTGAACATTCAATAATTTTTTTTTACCTAAAGAAAATACTGAAGTCGAGGAGGTTTGAGCTTCACCAACTTATTGAATTTTTTTACCTGTTTTGAAAGCATACATTTGAGAACTAGAAACACATAGACAATATTACAATCTAGTTTCAATCTAAGATCACACCAAAATTTCAGTTTTAGCTAAGTATGAGCTTAGATCGAAATTCACATTTTCTTAACTTGGAATTGACAAGTTTGAACGATTGACTTCAAATTGTGCCTGAATAGTAGATTATCTTCATTCGATTGGACAAGACTCAACGCTAATTTTAATACCTTATGATCTTCATTCAATTGGACAAGACTCAACCCTACTTTTAATACCTTCTTCTTATAAGTTAAAGATCACGAAGATGTTGCCACAATTATTTCACATTTGTTACAAACTGTTTTATTTGGGCAATTAACAACTTGGTCTACTCAAATTTTAAAAGTTCAAGATTGGCCAGCTCATCATCATAGCCCTATCAACATGCCTTAGAGAAAGTGACGGCCCACCATGCCCGGAGCGAGTTTGCTCCACCGAGCAGGCCGCGCGTAACCTTAAGTCTTAAGCAAGAAAAGGACAAGATCCTGAAGCTGTTTACCAACTGCGGTGAGAGAAGGAGATGGCTACGAGTCTCGCATCTCTGATCGACATTTTGGTTTCACATTGGGTCGTCGAGCAGGCCACACGCCCCCAGCCCTCCACCCACCGGATCCTCTCGCCACGTGGATCCGATCCGACGGCCTCCACCGATCCCCCATCCATCTGGATTTAGAAGATGGGGCTTATTTCATCTATTAACCAGAAAGGGAAGAATAGAACCTCGATCCGCCGATCCCCCATCCATCTGGAACTCTTTGGCTGCCCGTGCTCCTTTTGCCTGGTATAAAATGACAAAGACGAGCCGCGTTGTCTAAATGGGATCACTCCTCCTCACTTCTCATCTCCATTTCTTCCTCTATCTGATCCGGTGTATTTCCCTCTCTCTCTCTCTCTCTCTCTCTCGAGATCGACCAGAGACGATCTCTCTATCTCAATTATGAGAAGCCTTTAATGATGGAAAATTACAAAAGAAGTCCCCAGCCACCCCTTTGACGGGACCGAATTACATCAAAGCCCAAAGCGAAGGAGTCCCTCCAACAAAACCCACCGCGCGGCATGGGAAAATCGCTTCACCGTGCGGACCGGTGGAATAAACACTATGCGGACAAATAATTGATATAATTGGGACCCCACTAGATGCTTTCCAACAAGTCCTAACTATCAACTATCACATGATCAAATATTCAATAATAGATTCGCACTTCTCTCGACCAATAACAGACCTCTCGAAAGACAACAAAATCTCGTCTATATTTGATGCTAAGAAAGTGTTAAGATTAGAATTTTCCAATCTGTCCTCTCGCGGCAGTCGTCGGCAGTCGTCTATTTTTGTCCTTTCTTTTCGCGGCACTCTTTTTTCTCTCTCTTTCTTTCTTTTTGAAATTAGGGCGGAGGTTTTGTGGAATTGGGTAAGTTGATGACGGCGTTGCAAAATCCAGCCATAAAGTTGCGTTTGAAATTGTTGTCGCGAAATCCACCGAGTTCCCGCAAAAGAAAAAAAGATTCGCACATCAAACCAAAAGATTTTTAATTTTAATCATTTGTGCAATTGCGAACTTGCAATATCTTAGGTGGTATTTATTACAGAACCGTCAACATCAACTTCAATTATCTTATCTTGCGTCCATCTTTGTTTTAATTCGGCCACTCTTGCTTCTTCTTCTTCTTTTTTTTTTTTGTTCTTTTTAGTATTGAGCGACTATTGCTTCTTTACTTTTGTACGACATGATCTAAATGACATTTTTAATTTTAATCATCTGCGTGATTGCGAACTTGAATCTTTTTATGCGCTGACCGGATAGCCACATGAGCGATTTCTGACAAAAAATGGTTGAAAGGACTAAATTGGAAAATCATTAAAACATTTAGGACTAGATTAGCATGAGTAACATGATTAAGACTAGATTGACAAATTATCAAAAGGTTTAGGACTAAATTGACACAATTAAAAATTTTAGAACTGAATTAATAGCCTTACAACAAGTTTATGATTTTTTGGACCATTTTCCTTAGCAGCATCATTTGGGCCTGAGACCCATGTTTTGGTCCTCTCTTCCTCTCTATCACACGAGTTAGACTATTGTGATCGTGATGAAGATAATAAAGGACGTGATCGAGAATCATTTAGAGGGTATCATTCGGGCTCGAGATTCATGTCCTTGTCCTCTCTTTCTCTCTATTATATGATTTAAACTATTGTGATCTTGATGAAGATCAATAAGACACGATTGAAAATCATTAAGAATGCATTCTAATACCATCTCATATATTTTTTTCCGAGGGACTTGGAACTCTTTGGTGTGGTAATAACACAAAAAAGGGACTTATCATTGTCCCTTGTGAAGACACATTCATTAACTATCTAGAACAACTCCATGCCATATTCATTAACTATCTAGAACAACTCCATAAATAGCAATCCGAATTCTCACACTGATAAACTCAAAGAGTACACACCCGTCTCATTCACTTCAGCTTAGGGCGTTTTCTTCAATAGAGAGGAATCATGAGTCTTGTCACTTATAAGACGGAGATCACCACCTCAATCCCGTCAGCAAGAATGTTCGAGGCCGTTTTTCTTGACGACAAATCTCATCCCAAAGCTCCTTCCCAAAGCCATTAAGGATGTTGTCACTGTTGAAGGTGATGGTAGTCCCGGCACCATCAAGCAAGTCTTTCGGCAAAGGCGAGTGCTCACGCATCTTCTGATTTCACTCATTTTGATCGCGTCGCATTAACATGTGATGTCAAGACATTAGAGGACGTTTTGACAAGACTAACCTTTGGGCGTTGATTGCAGTTTAAGGAGCTAGGAGGTTCTAATAGAACAATGTCAAGTTTGATTGAGTATATTTATAGTTGTCACATGTTGGCTCAATCTTTCAATCTCCGAACGCATTTATTATTACGTTCTCGCGCCTCTTTCAGGATTAATAAGAATTATTGGTTCTAGCAAAAATAAATAAATAAATAAAAATTGTGATTGAACCGCAACTAGTTGAAGTGGGCGAGACAACGGAAGAAACGGTCCACGTGCTGGGGGATTGTAGCGATGAGATGCTGGTCAAATATCTCTTAGATTTTCACAGCTAAAGCTGTTGCCAAAAGGCCGTATCAAGCCGGACCGTCGCCATCTAGCACGCGATCACATGGTCTTTAATTAAACAAGAAGAAAGCATTTCCAATGATCTACGTCGCTTCGGAGCGTTGTTGTTATTTAAAAGGACTCGACATATGAAAGCAAGGGTAAATATGAACATTTCTGGACGTCCATTCTGGGCTTTAGAGCATAATCGGTACTTCTTTTTCTTATCCATGGAAGCACAACACAAACATCTAGTACCCAAGTCACCCAATTGAACAATTGCGCATCGATTTTTTTCTGGTTCCATCTAAAATTTGAGGCCAGTCACTTCGAGTTTTCTACTTAATGCATTAGGTGCTTGAAATTTTCTACGATAATGAAACTATGTAGAAATATGTGTGAGTACTACTTTCGCATGCCGAACCACTAGTAGTGCTTCCCAGGGCCTTCGCCGACCTTCAAGATGCTACTTCTGCATGCAAGCGACGAAATCTCAGGGGAACACAACCATATTCATCTAGAGGCTCGAGATTTTCCAGCTGTGATAATGTTATCATGTTAAGTAAGAAATCAGCGAAGGTCAACCAAGAAGTCAATCTTCGAAGCTTCCCTCTCTTTAGTACTATTTTAAGGGTGGCTAGCAATAGCATGCAATGATATTGGGGTTTTTCATTTTTCCGCTTGCTGTGATGGTGATGTTGGGGTTTTTCTTTTTTCCGCTTTTCTGCGAAGGTGACGCTGGAGCTTTTCGTTTTTCCGCTTTGCTATGATGGTGATGCTGGTCATGTCGGGGTTTTTCGTTTTTTCTGCTTTGGTGTGATGGTGATGCTGGTGATGCCGTTTTTCGTTTTTATGTGAGTACTACTTTCGCATGCCGAATCATTAATAGTGCTTCCCAGGGCCTTCGCCGCCCTTCAAGATGCTACTTCTGCATCCAAATCGAAGCAACGTCATGACGAAATCTCAGGGGAACACAGCCATATTCATCTGAAGGCTCAAGATTTTCCAGCTATGATGAGTTATCATGTCACGTAAAAAAACATGTCACCAAGAAGTCAATCCATGGGTATCGATATCTATATATTCAAAGCTTCCCTCTTTGACTACTAGTTTAAGGGTGGTAAACCCAACATCACCATCGCGCGATGGTGATGTTGGGGTTGTTTGTCTGCGTTTTTTACTTTCTAACCAGGATACTGTACCCACTTCGATTCCACTTTCCCGGCTTTTTCCTCCATATATATACATGTACACATATGCCAGCTTTCTACTTCTCTCCTCGAGCTTCTTCTCTTCACCGTCGTTGCCCTTTCTTTCTGAATTATCCCCTTTTCAGTTTCAGCAAATTCTACTCGGATTCTACCAATGGGACTCACTACTCTCAACTTCGAGTACACGTCCTCGATCCCTCGGGCCGTGGCGGTCAAGGCCCTTGTCCGAGCCCTTAACCTCTCTCCCGAGGAGGCCCCGCAAGTCATCACGAGGATCCTTGAGGAGAGAACATCCAGCGAAGGTTAGAAACTTAACTTTCAGTCAATGGAAATATTCCTCACCATTAACATCGCACATGTCGATTTTATTGCATTACGGTTATAATAATGACCTGATCGACAACACGAAGATCGGTGCTCCTGATGTTGACACCGACGAGTTCTATTGTGAATGTCGCTTCTACAGGCAGTCAGTACAAGATTGAGAAGATCAGCGCTGAGGCCATGGACGAGGACAACTTCACCTACAGCCACTCCATCGCGAAGCACGACACAATGGCCAATGCCTTCGAGAGAATCAGCCAAGAGATAAAGATCACTGCGTTGCCCGAGGGAGGCTCGGTCTGGAAGAACACAAGCAAATACTTCACCGACAGCGAAGCGGAGGACACCAACGAGAAGATCGAGGCCATGAAACAGAAGGCGACCGGCATGTACAGGGCCGTCTTGGATTACGCCGAGGCCAATTCGGAAGACTAGAGAGTCGCTGTTGTCTTTGTATCGAGTGATTGCGTGAGATAGTTCGTCTTGTCGTCAAGCTAGTGCTGTTTTTTGTCCTGCATAAAAGATGTTTTTGCGGAATGTTTCCTAAAATTGGCCTTGCATGCTCGGCTCGCGAGCCCATTTATGAAGGTGCTGCTGGAATAAAAGTTACATTCGGTGTGCTTTCTCGATTGATTGCAGTAGGGTGTGGCCCTGGGTGTGCAAGCGGACCCGCTTTACCCGCGAACCGGACCGGACCCGGACAATCTGCTCCTCTCTCTCTCTCGATCGCACTTCGATTTTCTCTGAATCCCGACCCAGCAAAGAGCTCGACTGATTGCGGCTTTCCTCGGCGGTGTTGCGCTGAGGTCGTACCGGAGAAATCATGGCCACGGCTTCTGGTGCGTACCGAAACCCCTTCTCGGTGTTTCGATTTCACGTCGCTCTTCCGCGTCGTGATCATCGTCTTGTTTTGGAGCTTTTCTGGCGTTATTTTGTGGGGTGTGGGTCGATTTTGCCTTGTCTTGGTTTGCGTGTCGCTGAAATTCAATGGCGGCTTTCCTGCGATTGGAGCAGGAAATCGCGTTTCCGTTCGGGTTCCTTCAACTGGGTCAGGACCGGATTGGGTTTCGAAGCGAACCTCAGGTCGTGCTGCCACGTGATCCGTGTGCTGGTCGGGTCGGGCGATTTTCAGCCGGCGAGACCCATTTGGGATTCGCTTGCTAGAGCCCACTTGGCGTCGGGAATTGCGGATTTGATGATGAGAGCGTCCAGAGGTAGCGATTCTTGTCGCTCTAGCACGTTGAGCTTTGTTGTCGAGAGGTATTCGCATGACGGTCTGGGTATTCAAGGTTTGGAGGTGTCCAGGAAAATGAGAATGTGTGGAGTGACGCCTTCGGTCGGTGCGTGTAACGCATTGCTGGATTCTTTGCAGCGAAAGGATGAAATCACATTGGCGCGGTGCTTTTGCGGGGCCATGATTCGAGCAGATGTTTCGGAAGATCGAGTTACATGGTCTCTTATTGTTCAGATTTTGAGCAAAGGTGGGAAATTTGATAGGATTGTTGCTCTCTTAGATTTGGGAGTTTATAGTTAAGTGATGTACGATGTTGTTATTGATCATTATAGCAACACTCTATGTACATGGTCGGCATCTTCACCGAAAATAGAGGTGGGATAGCGCACTGAGATTGGAGACATGGACAAACCATCTCACCAAAAAAACAAGAAATAATAAATGGACAATAAAAATTCACATTGAGTCGATAGTTATATTCATCATGAGAGCCAAAAATAAATAATTCGCTATAATCTGGACGTGTGCCCCCGTATTTTAGTCCTTTTGTAACTTTCTCTAGATAGGTCGATTTCTCTTGAATGTTAGTGGTGATTGCTCTTTGTCTTTGTAAATCACAAGGAGTACCAAAGCCAACAAATTCAAGCGGTAGTTGGTAGTGGAATTGGCCTTTCTTTTAGGAATTAGGCATTTTTTTTTAATATACATTGGTCATGTATAGGTTGGTGGTGAAATTGCGCAAGAACCGAGAAAAGTTGCATTTGAAGAGGTTCCCAAGAAAAAGTAGAGGTAAAGGTAAACGAATCACAAATCATTCCAAAAGACTTGATGTGTGATTATACGCAAGATTGCGAACTTTCCTCAGTTAAATTTTTTTGCATGATTGCAAAATTGATTTTAGGTGGTATTTATTACAGAACCGTCGACATCAACTTCAATTATCTTTGGTCCATCGTCTTGTACGATGGGATTTGAATTATTGATATTTTCCCACTTCAGTCACCCAGCCCTCCATAGTAACTGATCTACGGGCGCACCTATACAAAGTGTTCAGGCTCTACGCATTATTTCGATGCCCGATTTCTCTCGCATACATACATGTGCACTAGAAAAATTAACTAGATTTCCTCCCCTCAATGGGAAATAGTTTTCAGTTGCTTTGCCTCTTGCTTTGAGTATATTCCAAATGCATTGCCCTATCAATTTGATAACAGAAAAATTGCCTTACACTATTGCCCTACCAAAGTGTTTGGTCTTTTCGTTTCGGTTCGTTGCAATACAGATCTTCATGAGGGGGATCGACATCCTTGACCAATGTTGAAAGGTTATTTGACTACAAAAGCTGCAAAAGAGATGCAAAAGAGGTTGGTCTTGCTTTCACTCTCCCTCTCAATTTCCCCAGCTGCTAATAGACTTTTGAACTTCACCATGAGAGCCAAAAATGAATTATTCACTATAATCAGGACCAGTGTTACAATGGCATATATCACCGTGTACGGCTATGATCAAGGACTCATTGTTTGGCCGAAAAGGAGGAGAAAAACGCACAACTCTGAACGTGTGCCCCTGCATTTCAGTCCTTTTGTGGCTTTCTCTAGAAAAGTTGATTTCTCTTGAATGTTGGGGGTGAGCGTTGTTCGTCTTTGCTGATTACAAGGAGTCCAGGGGAACTGTAGGTTTATTTCTCTGGTGGTGTTTTTGGTCTTGGAATTTGGGTAAGTGGTTTGGTCGGATCGGATTGAAATGATTACCAAACAAGAAAAAGAAATCGCAAATCGGAGTAAAAGACTTTTAAACTTGATTGTTTGCAAGAAGATCTCTAAAGTCGATGTGGCCATCTGGGGCCGTCCACATCCACTTGATTATACTTTTGAACGATTTCCCACTTGGGTCACCCAGCCCTCGGACTACTAGGGTTTGAGGATAGCGACCTGACAAATTGGGTTTGTTGTTTGCTAGTGTAGAGGAATGTCCCCACTGCCACGTTGCTCTCCCCATACATAACAATGGCCCTAGACCCTAACCTTCAGCACAACTAGTCCCGATCATTTTCGTAAATTCCATTCGGACAGAGAATCACGGGACTGTACAGCTGCGGGGCCAAGATCAATTTCTCTATCCCCGCCACCAAGGCGTTCGAGGCCATCGTCATCGCCGACGACCTCTTCCCCAGGGTCTTCCGGCTGGTCCTCAAGTGCCGAGGTTGTCGAGCATTTCACTTCCAGCGCAGGTTAGCAACACAGCTCAGTTTACCGTTAATGTCGCAATGTCTTGAGCCAATGGGATTGCAACACGCTGGCGGGACAGTAAACCGGCGACTCCTCCGAATGTGATGTCATCGTTTGTGTCTTTTATGGGCAACCTGGACAGGACAGCGAAACAGAAGGTCGAGGCCTCGAACAGCGAGAACTTCAGCCACTGCGAATGAGCATCAATCTAGGGTCAATCATGGACCGACCCTAAACTGACCCAACTCTGCCAGTCCTAATCCGATTCCTAGAGAGATTGAGTTAGTCCTTAGTCTCGAAATCCTTGGACCAGTAATGTGCGAGTTGGTTATCGATCCTGGAAGTTTAGTGTCAGTTCAACTCGAACTAACCCTAACTATATATTATATATAATATATCTAAAATATTTAGATATATATATTATATCTAATATATTATTTATAACACTTTTGCATATATTGTTACGAATTTTATTAATAGTAGGGGTGTGCAAAAAAACTTAGAATCGCATCAACTGCTCGGAACCGGATTGGATTGGAACCAGCTGTTCCCATATGAGTCAGTCCGATTCCCGGTTCTAATTTAGTGGAACCGTTGAGTACTAGTCCAATTCTTGATTCTAGGTGTAGAACCGCACACTCGCCATCCGAACCAGAATATATATTAAAAAAGAAAAAAGAAATTTCATTTCAATTACTTAATTATTTTATAGTTTTTCGACCTAATATATATGTACATATATGTATATTTATAATTAGTGGAAATTATTAACTAATTTTGTCTCTTTGATATGTAATAGGACTAATTTCCTAATCTCTTTCTTTATTATTATAATAATCCATTTACTTGCTTTCTCAATAAATAAATAAAAAATAAACAAATGTAAAGGAAAGAGAGAACCAATTGGAAATGTCATAAGAACCAATGGCTCATTTTAAGAGTATAAGGAGGCCTCTTCTTAATCATTCTCATGTTTAAATTAAGTTGACATTGAAAAAAGATTAATCTAACGATCAATGTTTTAACTTTTATAGATATTAGGACTTTTAACGTGGAGTCTAATTCTCCACATGTTTCCGCTGTCGGGAAACCTTGAGAAGACCACACCACCTTCAAAGAAATTAAGTTTTTAGCTAACAAGTATTGTCTATTCGTTTTGCTTTATAATTTTCAATCATTAATCAAATTTAATGACTTGCAATTTAACTCAAACATAAGGCCAAACGAGCTTTATAATGATTGGGCACCAGTTCCATGGACCCACCCGGGAATTGGATTAGACTGGTGGTCCAATTCCCGAGTGAATCCATCAAACCAACGAGCAGGTATCGATTCTAATTTTTTGGAACCGGTCGTTAGTGGGTGGGTCCCAAGCAAGAACCGCCTATTCAGACCATGCTCATCCCTAATTAATAAATGATTACAAGAACTTCTCATCTTTTCCCTATCAAGAGCGGTCTTGATCGTTTTTATGATTTTTTGCTTTTAGCAAATGTGAAATTTCTATTGTTACATTGGTATTTATAGTTTGGTTGCACAATGTCGTATTGTCAATGGATATGTAATTAGAAATAGTGGGTTTGTCTTTTCAGATAATACAAAAATTGAAACAAAAAATTATCGGTTTATTCTAGGTTAACTCTGGAACCAAACCGAACCTATTGGGCCGGTCTAGTCCTTAGTCTTAGGCTTAATAGGGTCAATCATCGATCCCAAAAATTGAGAATCAATACTGTACAGATTAGCCCTAGAATTAGGGGGTGGATTGGCCCAACTCGGACCTTGCTCACCCCTGCTGCTACTCGATCACCAAGGGCGACGCGCTGGGCACCACCTTCGAGAAGATGAGCTACAAGATGAAGATCACCGTGTTGCTCGAGGGAGGCTCGGTGTGCAAGAGCATGAGCATGTACTTCACCAAGAACGACGCGGACATGACAGAGGAGGAGATCACGGAAGCTCTTTAGCACAAGGACTGAAAGATCGATATCTCCCACTCGGCACCGCTGAGCTGGACTCCACGCTCCGGCCTCGGAGATTTTCTCGTGGGTTCACGCCTCTTCTGGTTTTTTTTTTGGGGGTGGGAGAAGGTTCCACGTCGGCATCCGGAGAGGTTCTGCGCCGTACGTTTCGGGGCGGGGGCGTAGGGACCGTCGGATATTTTTCCCCGGGCGTTGCGAGATCGCAACGGCTCCAACGTGTGAGCCGGAATGCATCGCCGTCCGCGGCGGGGCCCACCCCGGCACGTGAAGGGGCGCCGGCGAAGCTACGATCTCCATTCGAAGGTTTTCCACTTAATGTATCACGAAAACGACTTTAACCTCTCTTTTTTCTTTCTTTTTTGTGTTGCTTCGACTTGTCTGGTCAGACCAGTGGATGTGTTCTGTCTCCTTTTATTTGAACTGATACACGTGAGTTGCATTTTATAATGACAAGTGATATTCACTATGGATTTTTTAATTGGATATGTTGCGGTCCCCATCTTTCTTTTTTCTTTTTTTCTTTTTTTGGTATATGTTGTGTTATTCACGACCAAGCCACTAATTCACCGGAGTAGTGAATCTCCTTTTGTAATCTCCATCGAGTAAAAACCTAGAGGACATTTGATCGACTCGACTGTTCTTTTGGCATCTTATGTGCATCGGATGCCCCATGGATGATTGATCAACGGTAGCTCTGGGCGACACTCTCTTTGGCGTTTTCTCATATTTTTCATGAAAAGTCATCGCCAATATATAGATTGATAGTGAAGTCTAAATTATTACAGAATTATTTGTGCTTGAGAATGTCTTGACTAACTGATATTTTTTAATCCTACTATAGGTAAAGAGGAGGAACAAAAATGTGGTGGAAGACGAGCAAATTTTTTAAGATATGCAACAACAAGAAGAGCAAAACGGAATAAGCTAGCAAGTAGAGATTTGGCCGGCTAGCAAGTTTGGATCTTTATTTGAAACTAACTTAGCCACTCAAAGTTTTTAAGTGAGATAAGATCTACTCCTGATTCATCTTTGAGTTTTCTAGCCATCCTGTGAATCTTAGTTTTTTAATCAGTCTTGTATTTTCTGTTTTATGCATCCCCTATGCTACCTCTAACTTTATAGTCCATTGAATTCTCTGAATTGTAGGGAGCCGTTCGCTCTATGATCTTTAGTAATGACGGGAAGTATGTTCTTTCCTGTGCTGCAGGTGAAAGATATATTGCTGTTTGGTAAGTTGATGGTAGCAAAACGCACTCAGCAAGCTGTACACTGTCCATGGAGCATCCTACAGTCTATCTTGACAGCAGATGCATTGATAACGGAGAAGATATCAAATGCCTGTGTGTTTTGGCTCTTACAGAGACCAGCGTTTGTTATTTCTGGTTTGGACAGAACATTGAGGAACTACGCGATGTGTCTTTATCTATTGATGACTCTGTATCCAAGAATCATCATGGTGCACCTACAAAACTTGCTGCAAAATTACAAGGCATTCCGAGTCATGCATCTTGGCACATTTCTATTTCCCATGGTCTGCTGGTAAAGCCCTCTTTCTAGTGCATTCTGGGGAAACGTGAATTTAAACAGCTCTTGAGATGGGATTCTTTTGGCCACTGGTCTATCCCTGGTTAGGGCTAAAGAGGGGACAAGATGTAAGGAATAAAGGTAAGTCATGGACCTTGTTCAAAAATAATTTCGTAACTACACAAAATTTTTGTTCAGATATAGTATTTCCTATTTCTATTCCAATCATTAGACGCGGTGCATAAAATAAAAACATCTATATGATAATATAATATGAATACACGTGACATTCTTACATAATTTAAATGTTTGATTAGAATTGATAGAATAACCAAAGTAATTGTTCCTACTTTCATTTACTCTTACACTGCAGAATCTGCATAGAGCACCAAACAGCTATAAAGAAATAAGTCTAGAGAAGGACAAATTAAACATAACAGATGAAACGGCGATGGCAGATATAGTCTTTGTTGAAGTTCTAAACCTTTTTAAAGAATTTCCTGTCATGGGATCAATTTCACAAATCATCCGATCAGCACCACCAGTGTCAGCACGTGACCCTTTTTCAGAAAACGAGAATATAGGAAACTTGCTAGAGTGTTATTGCCAACAGAACATTAATGATCATCCCCTCCACCACTTCAAAACACAATGGAAAAAGAGTGCAGCTAAACCTCACGGAGAAAAATGAACCATTCACCATCACTCCCAAAAGTTGCAATCATGATAATCCTCAATTCCTCATTTCTGTTAATGATAAGACATCCTCTTCATGCTTCCTCACTCCATTAGAGACTTCAGAAATGTGTCAGTCTCAAGAAACTCAAATTCTTTAAAAACCATTAAGCCCATACCTTTCGACAAGTTATCAATTTGCCAAAAAAAGGAAAGTTTTCGACTACTTGAAACACAAAAAAAAGGCTTTTCAGCTGTAAATCCTGGAGCAGGCAATGCCAACCCTTTTTCAAACATTCTCATTCTATACCCCTGACAATGGGCACATATATCCAATATTCACTGCATTAGTGACCAAAATGACAATCCCAATTCAGCATAAAACCAAGGACTCCATTGGCAAGATAATATCTAATCTAACGTACAGTTTTTGGATTTACACTACTCTACCAACAATGTGGAAAGAATGTAGTCGGCAAAGAAGCAACAGACTGCAATAGATTAAGATTAGAAAATCTTTTAGAGACAACTTTCCTAGAAAACCATGGCATAAGGGTCATTCACGGCCAACAACAAGCAAGAGATTCCAAGATACTTAGCAGGTAACTCACCCAGGGTGACAGTCACTAATTCTCCATCTCAATTCAGCAGATGCTACATCGAGTGCCAGGACATCACTCCCACCTGTCCCTAAAATTATCAACGAGCCCCCATGCTTTCTTTTCCTCTGCAATCACCACAGTCGCAGGCCAAATTAGTTACCTCAAATTATAGCGAAAGCCCACCACCCACAACAGATATCAAGAGGCAAAAGTGTCCCTCAACTTCCATAAGAAATCACAAACCAACCTTTTTCCCCAAATCCAACCATTTCATGCAGGTGTAATCAAACGAAAGGTGACCCCTGTCCGGCTTCATGAACGCGTCCGTCAGATCATTTGCCGCAATGTCCACAAACTAAGTCTGAATCTGCCCTTTCAAAGTGTCCCAAATCTAAAAAACAAAGAAACCGAAACAAAACAAAAAAAAAGAAAAAAAAAAAAAGGATCCCATTTAATTAAACGAAGCAACTGTTTCTTACTGAGATACAGTGGGCGAGTAAGAAGGCAAAGCGGCATACGTCGGAACTGAGAATAACTGCTAATTCGCATCCGATTCCAGAATCAGACACCGTAAAAGCCAATACTTTTTTATCAAATTCGAAGAAAAGTCGCACAAAACGAAAGAATCGGGAAGCACGCGAGGTTAACCTTAAACCGTCCATCGCCGGAGCTGATGGCGAAGAACTCCGACGACGGGCTGAACGCCGTCAAGAGGTCTCTGATGTTCGGCGAGCCCATGCCGTCGAAAAGAGTGGAGATCGAAACCGGCTAGTCTGCTCTCGCCTGCTTCCGAGCACGGGCCGGAAGCTTCGCCGGAGACGGGCTGAGCGAATCCGAAGAGAGAGGGTCGCCGGCGGCGGGACGGCGAGGCGGGGGATGTTTATGGTGGGGAAGACGAGGAGGAGCTTCTGCTTTTGGGAGGGTTTAGCGAGGGTTTTGAACTGACTAAATTTTAATATGCCCCTAAAAAAAAAAAAAAAAAAACTGAATTTCTTTTCTCCTTTTCCATTTGTGTTTTTTTTCTTATTCTTTTTAGGAAAAATCTCAAATAAAGACTCAAAGTGAGTTTATTTTCTCAAATAAGGACCCAAAGTGATCGTTGTGTCAAATAATGATCCAAAGTAGCTAACAAGTCTCAAATAAGGACTTGAACCCGCCGACCGACGAGCGTATGACATTTTCGGTGGCCGAAATATGGGCAATTTTATCCAAAAAAATATAGATAGAAATTAACTAACCTCAAAACAAAACCTCCCGGACTCCTCACTCCTCCCTTCTCACTATCAGCCCCCACCCCTCCTCCATGGCGTCGCCGTTTTCGCGCCGGCTCCTGCCGGCCCTCCTTCGCTCCGCCGCCCTCCGCCGATCGCCGTCGCGGCCCACCTCCTCCTCCAACCCCAAATCCGCCCCTTCTTCACCCCTCCTCCGCCCCCCACCGCCACCACTACCACCACCGCCCCTCCCCCACGGCTACCTCCTCACTCACGCCGACCACTACTCCACCTCCGCCACCGCCGCATCGCCCCCTCCTCCCCCACAGCCGCGGCCAAGAGCGCCGGGAAGGGCAAGATCACCGATGAGTTCACTGGCGCCGGCGCAATTGGGCAGGTGTGCCAGGTGATCGGCGCCGTGGTCGATGTGCGGTTCGACGAGGGCTTGCCCCCGATCTTGACGGCCCTGGAGGTGCTCGACAACTCGATCAGGCTTGTGCTGGAGGTGGCCAAGCACCTGGGCGAGAACATGGTCAGGACCATCGCCATGGACGGCACCGAAGGGTTGGTGCGCGGTCAGCGCATGCTCAACACTAGCTCCCTGAGTTCCAAAGGCACGTGCCCTCCTTCTCTCCCTCCTTCTCTCTCTCTCAGTTGGGTCCTTGGAAGTGGATTCGAATTGTGCCCGAGAATGTTCTTTGTCTCATGGTTGGGTCCGTGGAAGTGGATTCGAATTGCGCTCGAGATGTGGGTACTCGAGATGGAGATGTTCTTTGTCTCATGGTTGGGTCCGTGGAAGTGGATTCGAATTGCGCTCGAGATGTGGGTACTCGAGATGGAGATGTTCTTTGTCTCATGGTTGGGTCCGTGAAAGTGGATTCGAATTATGCCCTGAGATGTGGGGTACTTGAGATTGAGATGTTTGTGAAATACTCTGAATTACTTTCTTACCTCTGTTTCCTGTTTTATTGAACTTGTTTCTGGGGGGACTGAAAATCATTCGATTTTAGTGAACTTGAAGAAAAAGGTAATGCAAAAACTTCACATTCTCTCCTTTCTACGAGTCTGCTAGATATACCTTGAAGAACTTACGCAAATCTTATAGTTCATCTACCCTTTACTTGTAGGTAGGCACTTTAATTGTCCTGCCATTAACCTATCAAAAATAGGAATCAATTTATCCCTCTTTTTTGCTTTCAAATCTCTGCAAGGAATTGATGGTTCCAGAGTTGAAAAGGTGACAGAATCTGTTCATATTGCTGTGTTGTAGGAGATGTATCTGCCATGGCTCCTGATGGTAGAGGCTTCTTATGGACTAGATTGTGCTTTCAGGTTCAGGGTTTTTATGTTGGTTACTTATAAATTTGTCCATCTTGTTGCTTTCTTGTCGAAGAGGACTTTGTGGAAGTAGCTGAGTTCTTTGATGCTGTCGTCAGTTGGATAGTCAAAATCAAGGTCATAACCAAAGGTGAATGGTTCTACCATTTTCATTTTTTTGTCTGCCAATTATAGATGGTTCAAATCATCTCATGCATTCAAGCATGCTTAATGCCTTTTCTCTACTGCTTCCTCTTTTTTGTTCACGCTTTCTTTATTCGATGTTAAAAAATTTTGTCTAGCAGGAACAAAGTTGAAGGACTTCCTGGCCACAATGCAGTCTTCCCCTCACTTTCAATCAAAGATTGCTACGATCGGGTCCTAAACTTCGCCACAATGTCAAGGAGTATGCAAAGCAATTTCCTACAATCGAGTTCGAGAAAATAGCAATGAAGTACAAGAACCGAGGGACAAATCATGGATTAGTGTGGTACAAAATCAATTTTGATGTAGAAGTGCTGCTGCAGATACAAATTTCTATGTCAAGAAAGTCTGTATCCTGATCTCCCTATCTGAAACTAAAAAGGATACTGTAAAGATGAAAATTTGAAATTCTCTCTTTCCTTACTGCACCATGAGAACATGTTAACTGAGAAACTCAAGTTATACACCTGCATTTCCTTAGGCTTCAATGGACAGAGAAGTTTATTTCTGCTACGGTGATGAGTCTTATATTATAAGTTGATGAAGCATTAATATCAAAAGATTCCCCGAAACAGCCCAGTCTAGTGACATAGTCTATATTTTACAATTAAATGATTATCATGCAAGGCTTTGATTTCATACATGATGCAAGGGATGCACGAAAAAATGAAAAAGGTACAAAATTATGTTCTCTAAAGCATTTGGACGTGATGTCTAAATGGCCATTGATAGGTCAAGTTCAGTGGGCAGAGAAACTGACGTCCATGGACTGATGAGCTTCGACTTATTCTTTAAGAACATAATGGTATTTCTAACTTGGAAAAACATAGCCAGGGGTATTACTTCAATTTGAGTTTGGGAACCCAGTTTAGCCAAAGTTCAAGCAACAAGGAAGTCGTGCTTCCAGCGCGCTAAATGGAGTCAAATGATATCAACAGATTCCATAATTCTATCAAATAGATAGATATGCAGCAAAGGGTAAAAGCATCATAGATATCAGGAACATAAAACTTAGATACATCAACCACGAGACTACAAGATGTGTGGTCCTCCTTGAAGACCACGAAACACGGCCTGTATGATGGAAAAAAGAAATATCCCACAAAAGAAATCTTCCTAACGAAGTAGACCTATACATATTTATACTTTAAAATGCTCCCTATAGACCAAAATAGACCCATCCACATCAACTAACAAGAAGAGAAATTGTGTTGTTGGTCTTGCATTTCTCCAAAAACAAATTGCTCGTCTTCCACTACTTTCAAGGTGAGATCCTTACATCCTCCTCTTTACCTACAATTGAATCAAAAAATAAATTAATTAGTCAAAAGAAGTAAAGTGCAAATAAGAACACTTCTAGGACAAAGTCAAGGGTAAATGGATGCCTGCATCTTTGTCCTTCCTATAGATGTCGACGAGCTTGAGATGTTACCAAAAGTTGAAGCAAGAAATTCAACTATCTCAGGTTGTGATTCTAATGGGGCTAAAGGGGCTGAAGATGCTGATGCTACTGTTGTCGTTGCCGCTGCCATCGATACTATTGATGGATTATTGCAATGATACCTGTTATGGCCTATGCCGCCACATTTCCCACAAGTGATTGTAGTATTTTGTCTCTTCAACTTTGTTCCCTCGGGCTCTTGCAGAACTTTCTTCTTTCTTGTCTTCAAATTTTTATCAGAAGTTTCATTCACTGATTTTGTTCTTTGTTTCTTCTTTCTGCCAACTTGCTTGGGCACATCTGGTGGGAGTAATGGCTCTCTAGCAGGCCATGTGTCCATAGAATCTACAACATGCACAACATGGCTATAAGTTTGCATGAATGTTTCCTTACTATAACTTGTGTGAACCCATTTTTCAGGATCTTCTCTCATGTATATAAGAGCTGCCACAGCATGACAGCAAGGGATTCCACTAATGTCCCATCTTCTACAACTACAAGATCTATGTCTAATATTAACAACTCTCTTGTCACCATATGGGCCACTCAATTCAAATTCATCCTCCCCATTCCAGCTAGGAATCCATGATGCTGAAAATTGTTTTTGAAGATCTAATATCTTTTGGATATTAGGACATATCACGCCAGTGTACTTAGCCATCCCATCTCTTTGCTTATGAATTCTTTCAATGAGCTGCACTCTTATAGCTTCAAGCATTGTGATGATAGGTTTGTCCCTTGCGTCAATGATGCTTTTGTTGAAACTTTCACACCAATTATTCAAGGAAATATCACATTTTGAGCTTGTCCTGAAGTAGGACTTGCTCCATTGCACCGGAGGCCTTTGAGACAACCATTCATAAGCTTTCTTATTAATTGCCTTCAACTCTTCCATTGCCAAGTCAAAATCACATACCCTAGTCGCCATGGCAGCCTTCCAAAGAAGCTTTTTAAGTTCTACCCCTTTGTGATGTAGCTTGAAGTTTTCATAAAGATGCCTTAAGCAAAATCTATGTTCTGCTTCAGGCATTAGATTTGCTAGTGCTTGCACCAATCCCTTCTGTTTGTCACACAAGAAAGTCCAGTATTTTGAATTTTCAGGGTCGGTAATCCCCAAGTCTTCTGCAATCAAACTAATAAACCAATGCCATGTCTTATATGTTTCTTGTCCGACAACTACCCATGCAAAGGGATACATTTGATTGTTGCCATCTATGCCCACCGCTGCTAGAAGTATACCCTTGTAGCCTGATGACAAATGGCAACCATCAAAACCCACAAAGCGCCTACATCCTTCTATAAAGCCCCTCCTTAATGCATCCAAACAAATATAAATTGCCTTAAACTTGTATTGGTCTTGATATTGCTCGGTTTTGATTATCCACGTGGATCCCGGGTTGGCATCAAGAAGTACTTGACAATAGCTCCTAAGCATCCGAAATTGCTCTTCCTCATTCCCGGTGTTCATACTCATTGCCGTTGCCCTAGCTCTATAAACCATTGTCCTCGACAACTTTAAAACATTCTCAAACTCCATTGTTTTTTTCATTGAAGCACTGGCCATGTAGGATTGTTTCTCAACCTATCACAATACTTGTTCGCTAACCATTTAGTGCTTATTTGAGGAACATGTAGAGCTCTATTACATGTATGTATGGGGTTAAAGGTTTTGACTTGTAAAGTATGCTCCCTTTGCACTTTGGAAGCATATATAAGCCAATCACAACCATCAGAACACACTGCCCTCAATTTATTAGGTGTATTCTTAACAAACCTCACCTTTCTCCCATTTTTTATGGCATAGTTCCTAACAGCCTTTCTAAACTCCTCAGCATTACTAAAGCACATTCCTAACTTGAAGATAGGATTTTCCATATCAACCTCAGCATTAAACTCGGGATGTGTATACTCATTCTCGCCATTCATATCCAAGAAATCTACATTGTCAACTAACACATCTACATACTGACTGATGTCTCCAACCTCCATATCCCTCTCCATTGAACCATCATCGTTAGCACAACTTACATTTCTTATGTATAACTCGTCAAGATCAACAAAGGCGAACCCATCTTCTCTAGCAACGCCATCATACCCACCATCATATGTTGAATAGTTTAGTTCTTCACATCCCTCAACTAGTGCAAAATGAAGCAAAAATAAAGTCAATATATTTCCATGCAAAACATACACCGGGAAAAAGCAAAACAAAGATAGTAAACAATTGCAATAAAATTGTACCATGCTTTGATTAACGAAAGAAAACTAGGCACACCAGTGACTATATACCACTCTTTTATTGGATACCGTTTGTCAAAATATTGTGCATTATGGAGTTAAAATGTTTTCGATGTTGCCATAACTTTCTCCTTAAGCAAGCCAACCATGGTGGCCCGAGAACCAAACTTAGAGATATATACCATAAGGAAAAGAAAACTGATCCCATTCAAAGCATTTCTTAGGCTCATATGTTATCGGCTTGAAAATTATGGAAACGACTACTAAGTTTGGTCGACTCAACTTTTGTCTGGATTCTCTCTTTCTTGTTCAACAAACAAGGCTGAAAACACAATCCTATCAAGAAGACTTAATTGCAAATTTACTAAGTAATTGTGGAATGATAACTAGCAGGATCTACGATGCATCTTGACACAAAGATTAAATAGTCTTCATATTAATAACTTGGGAAGAAGAACTTCTAACAAGTAATCTAACAAATTGCTACTTTAGAAGTTACGTCCATTATAGTGCACAAAAACTGCAGAAAACAAGACACCTCCAGTTCCTAATAACTAGTGCGCACAAAAATTATTGGAAACAAGATGCCCTCTTGCTCTGACTGTAAACTCATGCGCACGTAGACTCAAATTGATTTTGTCTCAATGTGCTTCCACCAAATTTCCTCCTCTAAATACTATCCATCAGAGTACCCATATCAGAGTAACTATAGCTTTTTTTTAAATGTCTATCTACTTTCCCAGTGAGAATCTATGTGGGCTTTTAAATTCCATGACAGGTCGTGAGTTCCAACCATCAACGACAAAATATAAACCAGAAAAAAAAAGAGTATAAAAAAATTGCAAAATAGGGACCACCATCACAACATGTAGGATCCCAACAGCAGTAATATCTAATTAGAAATCCATAGCGGACACAACTCATATGCATTTTGTCGAACTAAAGAGACATTAACTCAGAAATCCAACAAAACAAGCAAAAAGAACACCATAAAACAAAAGAATTCATCCTACCATCGCCATCCTCGCTGCCATCTGTGTGATATTCCACCACATGTCCGCGCCTTGTCGACATGTTGCTTCGACAAGTTACAACCACTTTGAATGAACGAAGGATCGATTGCACCAATTTGAACGAAACTGACCTCGGTTGAGCGGGAGTGTGAATCAAAGAACGGAAAATTTCGGTGCTCCAAGCGAGAGATGACAAAGAACGGAGAAGATGAAGAGTAGAGGAAGATAAACGCGAGAATATGAAGAGGTTTTTTAGGTCAAAAGAACGTAAAGAGTTTGGGGGGTTTTATTTTTTGTGGACAAAATTGCCCATATTCCGGCCACCGGAAATGTCACACGCTCGCCGACCGGCGGGTTTAGGTCCTTATTTGAGACTTGTTAGCCACTTCGGATCCTTATTTGGGACAACGGCCACTTTGGGTTCTTATTTGAGAAAATAGGCTCACTTTGGGTCCTTATTTGAGATTTTCCCTTCTTTTTATTATGGTTAATACCCTAAAAAATCTCAAACCGACACCACCAAAAACCCTAAACTGATATGCTTTTGACAAATTTATCCAAAACTGGTACACTTATGACAAATTTACCCTCTGTTAGTTTTCGTTAAAATTTTTTGTCAAATTATTAAGTTAAATGATATGTGACAGTTAACTAGTATACCAATTTGGAATTTTACGCTCAATTTGTCACAATTTACAATTTTTGTGATTTTTTGTGTGGTATTAATCTAATTTAGCGGATGGTATATTTGTCACAAATTTACCAGTTTTGGGTTTTTTACGGTCGAATAAATTAGTTTGGGGTAAATTTGTCATAAATGTACCGGTTTAGGGTTTTTTATACTCAGTTGGGGTAACTTTGTTACAGGTGTACCAGTTTGGAGTTTTTCATGGTAAAAAAAATAGTTTTGGGTAAATTTGTCACAAGTGTACCAACTTTGAGTTTTTAGAGTATTAACTCTTTTATTATTGATTTTTTGTTCGAGATATTACGGTTTCTCAACTCAAATTTTTTTTTTTTTATGATCTTATTTTCTGTCAAATGATTTCTTTTTCATATGGCATGAAGAAGTTAAAGACGGGACATTTACCGGCTCGTTGAATAAAATTATAAGCAAAAAGAGGGGAAAATGGAGAAATTAAAAAATTCATATGCTTAAAATAAAATAAAAACAAATTAAACCATTTATTCCTCGGGGATGCTTCGGAGGATGTAAATACGTAAGAGGTACAATTAGTTTTTTATCATCCAAAAGCTACAAAAACAGATGGACTCCTCAATAAAATGAACATAAGATTAACGTCCAAGCTCAAGTACAAAGGAGGACAGATAATATCTAGCAAATTTTTTTAATATAAAACAGTAAACAGCAGAAGAGTCATAGTGCCCATCGACAGTAGGATGGTATGCATCTTCATCGTCGTTATTCATTGCGAAATATAATCGACAATATTCTCAATTACGAAACAAAATAAACTTTTAGGTATGTATAGTCCCTTTCTAAATGGCTTAATTAATTCAGAAACAAAAAACCCATTTTAATATGGAAAAATTTTAAATAAAAATTTAAAGTGGACCACTATCTCAAAAAAAGGTTAAGAATTCAATCTTGTCTCAAAAAAGAGATTAAAGTCGTCAAGTTAGTTTCAAATTAGGGCCCTAATTTTGAAAGGTAAAGTAAAAGCAATTTTGTCCCAAAAAACAAAATTCTACTGTGACCCAATTTGAAGAAGGCCCAAATTGGAAAAGCGAGGGTTCCTTTGACTTGAATCTTCCTCCAAAAAAGTTCACGTGCCACCGAGGTTAAATTGATTTTAGAATTTACTTTGATCCGATTCGGTTCATCACTTGAATTGAAGAAGTGTTTGTTGTACGATGCAAACCTGAACCAATTATTCTTTAATATTGAAGAATTCGTTTGTTGTGGTTAATTTCACTTTAAAACACGAAGTGCGCTAGGAGTGCGAGAAGGGCGTGGATTGCATCTACATTTCAGCATTATCCAATTTCCTTTGTTCCGACTGACGTCGGTTTCCTAAATTGGTTCAACTAATTCTTCCTTCATTCAAAAGAAGTTGATTGCAGCTTGCTCAAGCAATGCGTCGACAAGGTGTGTGGGGGGTATATCGTGAAATACCACACCAATGGTAGCAACAGAAGTGATGGCAAGAGGGAAAGTCTTTTTGTTAGTATCGCTTCAACTTGTTTGGTCGGACTTGTGGGGTGTATTCCGTCTCTTTTTATGTGAATCGATATATGTGAGTTGCATTTTGAATTGGCAAGTGGATCCATTATAAATTTTTGAATTGGATATGTTGTCATTGTGATTCTTGTCTTCCAATTTTTTTACCGTTTTCGTTTTGGTTTCATTTTTTTCGTATATGTTGTGTTGTTCATAGCCAATCCATTGATTCCTTGGAGTTGTGAATCTCCTGTTGTTATCTCCATCGAGTAACGACGTAAAGGACATTTGATCCACCCGACTGCTTTTTTGGCATTTGATGTGATTTTGCTCTTAGAAACCCATTGAGGATCAATCAATATATTCACGGATGATAATCTCTCTAGCATTTTTAGAGATTTTAATGAAAAGTCATCGTCAATATATAAAATGATAGAGAAATCACAATTATTACAGACCACAAGAAATGTCTCGTCAAACAAGCACTGCCACAACTGACCAAAAAAAAAAAAAAGCACTGCCACACAGGAAAAACGAGCAAACGAGAAACTTGGCCATTAATGCAGAGAAGATGGCTAACACGACAAAGCAATAAGAGCCAGACAGCAATTCCTGGTTAGCTTAAGATTCATCTGCAAGTTAAACCATCCGTCACTCACTGTCTTCTCTGTAAACTTCATGAACCGCTCTATCATTTCGTCAAAGAACGTCAAGTCCGACAAATGATGATGTATGAATATCGAGATGGGACTTGATCTTACAGAATGCTGGACAATTTCTGTTCTCTATAGCAGTGGAACTAAAAGAAAGAACAGAAATCGATGCGATGCCTAAGCAAAGAGTGCTCAGCCTGCGATAATGGCCTAGCTGAAAGGATGATGTGGACCTGTGTGACCTGGAATTACAAACTTCATCAGCAGAACACTTGGATTCAACAGCCACAGCCTCGATTAATGAATAACCTGTGTTTAGTTCTCGCCATCTTCCTTTTACCGTATAATGAATGACTTTACAGATGAAGATGAAAGCTTCCCAGCAGAAAAGAGCTGGAATTTGAAGATGAATGCAGCAACACGTGCATAATTTGAAAGAAGAGAGGTCTGTCTTGCTTGCCCTTCCACATGACCTCATTGGTAATCACTTTTCATATAATCAGTATGGTTTCATCTAACATGAAGTCGTTCCAAATAAGTAAAAAGCCTTACAATGAAGTAACCCCCCCCGAAAAAAAAAAAAAAAAGATAATGAGAAGAAAGAAAGAAAGAGAACCGCTGAGTACAAAAAGAAAACAATCTAACTGACCCGTCTTCTACCAAAAATTTCCTTGCAGCATGAATGAAGAAATGAGGCCGTACAAACAACTTGCGAATAAACAACTGTGCTCGACGACCATGCAATTCAACTGGTGGACTGAGAGGTTTCTTCTTTTGAACGTGTTTCCGCTTTCTTGAAAAAGAATCTGGTGCCAATTTGAGGCTACAAAACAGGTAGGATTGATCCTTTATGGAATATGTCACAAGGCTGTGGAATTACCAATGGTGGTTACGCTAGATATGCAGGCTGAGGAAGAATTTGAGGACGAGCCTCCAAGTTCAGGACATGGTTCGGGAAGCACAGATGAATAAGAACCAGAAACGTTGGAACAAATCCAAGATATTAATGAACCAGAGTTGAGGAATAAGGAGTTATTAGACAAACAGATGGAAGTCAATGGAGATTCGCTAATTCCCGTGAAATTTCCAGCAACTGTGATGCTTCTTCCTACCACATTCTGTAAAGTAAAGTAGCGCAAAGCTGGGAGAGCATTTGGATTGAAATTTTCATCCAAATGAGACCCAAAGTGATTCTTTGCACCAAATGCCATGTGGATGTCATCCCTGTCGACGTCAGATACAGTCATGTCTTCGATGTAGCCGCCTCAGCCCCGTGTTGTCCAGAATTCTACGCCGCTTGATGAACTGTGCAGCCCCAGAGTACGACTGCAAGTAGGCCCGCCTAATGTGCAAGTGAGAGGTGGGCTTGTTGTAGTAAATTCCATACTCATATCATCCACTCCTGAGCGCAATGGAGTCATACCCCATACTAATGCTGCAATCCTCTATGCATGTATTGTCTGAGGAATCCAAAATTTTTCCGCAATAGAACAAAACATATCTGTTAATTTATATTGATATTGATTATCAGGGCATCCCAAACAGATTAAAACTGAATAATGGGCTTGGCAGTCAGAGTTTGCAGTGAGCAGAATCATAAGCCTGATTGAGGGAGAAGGAAAGGAGGGCAAAAGAAGAAGATCATGTGAACTGCATGATTAAGTCTAGTGCATAAACTCTGAGAACAGAAGCAGCTGCATCAATTCTCAAGTTTTCCAATGTCACTGGATTTTCTTCTTCTTCTCTATGAGATCCAAAAAAAATCTTTCTCATTGGAGGAAAAAGCATCTTGGAATTGTTTCAAAGACATGTCCAACATGCTTCGGGCCCACAATGAAGAACTTCAGCAACTGCCAGTGTTGCTCTAGCGAAAGATTCAGACAATCATAATCATCTCCTTCACTAAGTAAACCCATTCCAGACATGAGATCTGATACAAATTACTGAACAATGCAGAGGTATATTAAAGACGCAATTGTTCAGCTATGCATTTTCCTCAGTCCAAACCATTGCATCACTACCCGGTACGATGCCAACAGTGTGAGGGGATTCTGGTGAAGCAGTGATTGAAACAATCTGGATGTGCACATCGCTGCATTATACTGAAGGAATGATGATAAATTTCATATGCGCAACTTAAAATTAAAAAGTGATGGTGACATCGACAACAGGGCTCTCACAAACATACCTGCAATAGACTGGATGGATGTTATAGGCAGGACCATTCAAGAATGTAATGTTTGACACCACTACAAGTTTTGCCTCCACAAATTCCATGAGATAAGGGAGACTGTAGTTCAAGGAGTGAGTGGTGAATAAATCCCACCAAATGAGCCTTGACCATCAATGGTTCCATTATCACCTAAAGCATCTACTGATCAATGGATTGCTTAGATGAGGCTTGGTATTAGCATGTGCAAAGTAACCTTAGCAGCAGGCAAAGTTAAGAATCTGGAGTACCTGTTATCACCACATCGTGCAACCCATGCCCATTTATCAAGCTCCAGTACCTTCTTCCTGGAGTTTCTATCCAGCGTCCATAAGATGGGAGAGGTTCCACAATATCCCAGTAAGATGGATCCTGGATACGTGAGAGAGACAATATATTATGCAAGAATTAATATTGCTTTTTGCTCGTTACTCTCAAAGTGAGAACAGCAAAGCATCAGCAAATTTTACCTGAGATGCAAGAACCGTGGCCTCTCTTTCCAAGAAGAGCCAGGAGGCACGTAAAGCTGAGGGCCTCCGTTGTCAGCAAAGGACTTGAGGTAGAAAATGGCATTCTGGAAGGCAACGGTGTTTAGAGTTTTCCCGTCTCCGACAGCACTGAACTCTGTTATGGACACGCTATGCAGTCTTGGGTCCAAATCCAATGCCAGTTTATACTTGCATTGCCCGTCACTGTCTCCTCTTGTATTCACAGCATTGCTTGGTGCCAGAAGCAAGAGCAATGCTCCATGGAAAAGGATCTACGGGAAAATGAAACCTTATATATCGTCAGAAATTTTTTTTTGCTAATATTGTTCCGCACATACACAAGCATCTGATTCAGCAAGCCATTCCCACTGATATGAATAAATCCAAAGGTTGGTGATTGCAAACTCTATCAGCCCCCTAAACTTATGATGATTTCCAGGAGAAATGATAACAGAAACCGGCTAGAAACATAGTTGTGGAATGCATCAGCCACTTCCACTGTACAACACCAGTAATATTCAGCAAACAAGCAGCAAAATCGGTGTTCAGGACAGAAAAAATAAAAGTCTCAAGAAAGGTGAAAGCTGTTGAATCCAATGCAGGTAATGTCAACCATCCCAACCAGAACACCAGATAAGGAAATGATCCAAACTTGAGAACAAGTAGGCAAACCACCTCAGATAGCAATAACAAAGTGAAAGAGCACTAGTTGATGAAACATCCAACCAGTTAGCAATATCACCACCACCAAAGAAGAAGAAGAAGAAGAACGTTATTAAAGCAAAGAACCAACGACCATAGATACAACAAGAAGTCGATCAAACAAGGATGAACTTTGATAAGAACCCACAAGAGTGAGATAAGAATCCAAGCTTTGCACAGTTCAAGGGAACCGAGAATAAACCGAAAACAGAGTAAAGAAGTTGGATTCGTTTTTCGTAACAAGAAAGGATGGAACTTGGACAAATCCCAGTAAGCTTCTATATTTGAACTCACAAGGATCGATCCCAGAGCATTATGATAGGTCTTGTATTAACTTTACCCGATACAGCTCAGGTTGTTTCCTTTATCACATTTGCTTTACTTTTTATGAATTTATTATTATAATTATTGACTTCATTGTATAGGTATCAGGACTGCATAATTGATAATTAAAATAGAAAAAACGAGGAACATCATAGGACAATAAAGATTTATGTGATACGATTCGAATGCCGATATCTACATTCACTGGCTAAGCCAAGAACAAATAATTTACTATACTTGGGAACTAGAGTTACAATTGCTAAAAAGTGGAGCTGCACTCCGCCTAACAAAGAAGAAAAAAGAATGCCCAGGTGTTTTGTTATTCAGCCGTAGTAAAGCCTTTGTTAGCGCCTGGACAAGCAGTGATTTGTGTCGTGAGTTTACATATTCAGCCGTATTAAAGCATTTATTTGTAAATATTTTAGGTTTTAGTGTAAGAAACACTTTGAACGTATAAGTGATTTAATTCTGATTTTTTTATTATAATTTATTAATTATTATGAGATCTCTATGTGAATGTGAGTATCAATATTAAGATCGATTCACGTAAATTTATGTCATAAATATTTCTCGTTCATTTTTTTAATTATTTTGCATTGGCTTATGTAGAGGACACGTTTCCGTGTTCACGTGACAACACATTATTTAGCATAATGATGGAACAACCCCCCGGGGCGGTTTCGGTCAAGCATCGCGGCGTTCTCGTGGAACTCAACGCAACGCTCTATGTACATAGTGGGCATCTTCACCGAAAAAAGTGGTGGGATAGCGCACTAAGAATGGAGACATGGACAAACCATCTCACCAAAAAAAACAAGAAATAATAAATGGACAATAAAAATTCACATTGAGTGTCGATATTTATATTCATCATGAGAGCCAAAAATAAATAAGTCGCTATAATCTGAACTAGAGTCACAATTGGTTATGCTACGATGTCCTTAAAGCCTATATGCGATGGATAGACTCCTGCAACCATGACATATTTGCTACTTGAACATAAACATAATTTTATTTCCTTCTAAAAGAAATTAATGATTAATTTCACAAAATAAAGAAGTCTTTTTTTCACGAGGTCCAACTAAAAATTACTATTTCTTTTTTACTGAATCGACCATAGACCAATCCCCTTGGAATATTTTATACACCCATAATTCTGAGCTTCATGTTACTCCTTTCACGAGACATAAAACATAAATTACCGTGTATGGCTAAAATCAAGAACTCATTGTTTGGCCGAAAAGGAGGAGAAAAATGCACAACTCTGGACGTGTGCCCCCGTATTTCAGTCCTTTTGTGGCTTTCTGTAGATTGGTCGATTTCTCTTGAATGTTGGCGGTGATTGCTGTTCGTCTTTGTAGATCACGAGGAGTACCAAAGCCGACAAATTCAAGTGGTGGTTGGTAGTGGAATTGGCCTTTCTTTTAGAGAATTAGGCATTTTTTTTTAATGTAGGTTGGTGGTGAAATTTCACATGGGGGGAAGGGAATTACCGATTTTCAACTTCGCGCGTGATTGCGAAGTTGAAAACTTTAGGTGGTATTTATTACAGACCGTCGACATCAACTTCATTTATTTTGCGTCCATCTTCTTGTACGACAGGATTTGCATTATAGACACCTTCCCACTTCCGTCGCGCAGCCCTCCATAGTAACTGATCCACGGGCGCACCTATACAAAGTGTTCAGTCTCTACGCATTATTTCGTCCCCCGATTTCTCTCGCATACATACATGCGCACTAGAAAAATAACTAGAGTTCCTCCCCTCAATAAGGAATAGTTTTGCAGTTTATTTGCCTCTTGCTTTGAGTATTTTCCAAATGCATTGCCCTATCAATGATAACAAAAAATTGCCTTACACTATTGCCCTACCAAAGTGTTCGGTCTTTTTGTTTCGGTTCATTGCAATACAGGTCTTCATGAGGGGGATCGACATCCTTGACCAATGTTGAAAGGTTATCTGACTACAAAAGCTGCAAAAGAGATGCAAAAGAGGGTTGGTCTCGCTTTCACTCTCCCTCTCACTTTCCCCAGCTGCTAATAGACTTTTCAACTTCATCATGAGAGCCAAAAATGAATAATTCACTATAATCAGGACCAGAGTTACAATGGCATAAATCACCGTGCACGGCTAAGATCAAGGACTCATTGTTTGGCCGAAAAGGAGGAGAACAACGCACAATTCTGAACGTGTGCCCCCGCATTTCAGTCCTTTCGTGGCTTTCTCTAGAGAGGTTGATTTCTCTTGAATGTTGGGGGTGAGCGTTGTTCGTCTTTGCTGATTACAAGGAGTCCGGGGGGAATGGAGGTTGATTTCTCTGGCGGTTCTTGTGGTCGTGGAATTTGGGTAAAGTGGTTTCCTGGGATAAGATTGAAATGATCCCAAAAAATAAAAAGGGATCGCAAATCAGAGTGAAAAACTTTTAACTTTGATCGGTTGCAAGGAGATCTTTGATGTGATGTGATCGTGTAGGGCCGTCCACGTCCACTTGATTAAACTTCTGAATGATTTCCCACTTGGATCACCCACCCCACGGAGTCGCGGACTACTAGGGTTTGAGGACAACGGCCTAAGTGACAAATTTGGGTTGGTTGTTTACTAGTAGAGGAATCTCCGCACCGCCTCAAGCTCACTCTCAATCCCCATATATAACGAGCTCGACACCCCAACTTCAGCACATGTTCCCATCACATCAGAGATCTTCTCGGCCATCGGGATTTATCTGGTAGTAAACCCTCATGACTAGCGAGTCACTCTGTGGTTTTATGAAGTTGGTCCAGTGGTTTTTTGTTTCAAGAAGGTGGTGGAGTGGCTGCCAATGTGATCCCATAAAATAAAGTTGTACTTGATGTGATATTTCTATTGTGTCGGCCTTCTTCCACTTCTTTTGATTTTCAACTCACTTTCGAGATGCAATCAGCGACTTAACGGTGATTGACAAGTGATTTAGTAGTGTGGCTCCATTTGAGTTTCATGATACATATAACCTTTACCTAATCAAAATATGTCTCGAATTTCAGCACACGAAAAAAATCCGCCCTTAGATGAATCGAAAGGAAACCCGATTTACAAGAGAAAAGCTTGAAAACTGAATTTTATCTTATACATTTATTTAGGGATTAAGGTTTATGGGGAGATAGGTATGTACAAATGAAAAATCACAATGTATAGACATCCACCTTGACTTTCAGGGCAGCCTTTGTTGCATATACGGATGAGACCTTACAAACGATTCGCATCTTTTCTTTTCACAAATCATCCCATCAGCACCACCAGCGTAAATGCGTGACCCTTTTTCAGAAAATGAGATGGCAGCGACACCCCTGCACACGAGAAATAAGATACAGGGAATTGTTAATGCCAACAGAACGTTAATGATCATCCAGCACAGCGTCGACGGGCTGTAGAAACATCAGAGAGCAAAAACAAAGTGAAAGAGCATAAGATGATGAAACATCCAACCAGTTGACAATATCACCACCGCCAGAGATGAAGAAGAACGTTATTAAAGCAAAGAACCAACGAGCTTAGATACAGCTACTAACTAGAAGTCCATCAAACAAGGATGAACTTTGACAAGAGCCCACAAGACTAAGATAAGCAACCAAACAATGCACGGTTCAAGGGAACCGAGAATCAAACAAAAATAGAGTCAAGAAGTTGGATTCGTTTTTTGTAATAAGAAAGAATGAACTTCGACAAATCCCAGTAAGATAAGAGAAAAACGTACTCAATAGCATCTTCCTCAATCAAAAGAGCCTCTCCGCAGCACAAAGACCCAACGAGACGACAAGAACAGCAAAAACAGAAGCGATGCGGACAGACAACCCAGTTTGCAGCAATAGAGCCGAAACCACAAAGAAAAAGGAGGAGAAGAATAATGATTCACGGTTAAAGTCGCTTTGTAAACTTGGACCCCTCTTTCGACCAAAAAAAATCGCCCCACACTGACACGCCGACCAAAAAAAGAAAAAACATGGTCAGAATTTAGAGTATTTAAAGGTTTGTTCCTTGTCAAATCGATCACCCAGGTTCTATGTTTCATTCGATGTCATATTTCTGTTGGGTCGGCCTTCATCCACTTCCTCTGCTTTACAACTCAGCTTTCCAAATGCAATTAGCGACCAACGATGGTTGACAAGGGATTCAGTAGTGTGGCTCCATTTGTTAAAATATTTTTCATGATACATATAGCTTTACTGATTCAATCAATCAAACCTGAAATTAAACCAAGCATTTTGTCAGAAATATTTTTTTGCGAATGGATATAACTCATTGTTCCACACATACACAGGCATCTGATTCAGCAAGCCATTCCCACTCATTTGAATGAATCCAAAGGGTGGTGATTGCAAACTCTATCAGCCATCTAAATTTATGATGAATTCTAGGAGATATAATAACAGAAACCGGATAGAAACATAGTCTTAGAGTACATCAGCCACTTCCAATGTACAATACCAGTATTATTCAGCAAACAAGCAGCAAAATCGCTATCCAGGACAGAAACGACAAGGAGTCCCGAGAAAGGCGAAAAGCTGTAGAATCCAATGCAGGTAACGTCAACCAGCCCAACCAGAACGCCAGGTGAGGAAAAGATCCAAACTTGAGAACAAGAAGACAAGCCACCTCAGAGAGCAAGAACAAAGTAAGAGGACAAGTTGATGAAACATCCAACCACTTAGCAATTTAGCCCCAATGAATCTGGACCGAAGTCATCTGTTTGATGGGCCTAATTACACAAAGCCCAAAGTGGACGAGTCCCCCGAACAAAACCCGCAGTATAGCACGGGGAAAATCGCTTCCCTGTGTGTCCTGAAAGGAATAAACACGATGCAGGCAAAATTGATTCGCAACTCATACCAAAAGATTATCGACTTTACCGACTTTAAGAGAGAGAAAGAGAGACTGAAGGTGAAGGGTTCTGCTCCTTAAGAACACAAAAAAAAAAACCTTTATCAGTATGTGGATTGCGCCAATCGCGACATAGACCTCGTTCATAAATAAAAAAATGGCTGTATGATAATAGAATATTAGTCAAAAGAAGGCCTCTTCCTAGAATGATACCAACAATATTCCATTTCCCCTATCCAGCAGCATTCGCTCAGCAAATGCTTGATTTTATTATCATTGTAGAAAATCTCAAGCCCTTAGATGCATATGGTCTCGGCCAACTGAAATTTCGTCCTATGTTGTATTTATTTGTTCACGATAGCAAAATTGAACATCGGTGGGGATTTTTAGAAGAGTTATCATCAATTTTACTCGATGTGACTAATGCACGGTTTTTCAAATTGGGTGATTTGGATGCCACTTGTTTGTATGGAGCATCTATCAATAAGGAAAGACGTGCTGATTCTTCTCAATGCTGTACTATATAATTTAGCAGAAAGATGTGAGGAGTAGTTTGGTAATTACACTTTATTAATTTACTGAAGCTGCAGTCCTAAGAAAAATAAAATATATAAATAGGTTTTCGGTGTTATGCTACTATGCAACAAAGGCTGCTCCGAAAGTCAAGATTGGCTGCCCCCATACATTTTGAATTTTCCTCTACTTTCTTACGTCGAGTCCTTTTAAATGATATTATTGCAAATCGTTATCTACTTGTAAAGCTTAAATAGACAATCGAAATGAGAAGGGATTTGAGGCCTTCGATTTGGGCAGAGAAACCATTAGGGCAACAGTTTAGGGTTTAGAAACGATTAGGGCAAAGAAAGGATTTGGATTAAAGGGGGACCAGACGCTGTTTTGGATTAGTAGACGTCAAAATCCGCGTTGCTTTGCGCACAAGAAGCTTTTAATTTGAATTATTTGCCACCTAATAGAGAGAAATGATAAAAATAAGTCACGTCAATATTTTTTCAATATTTTTTATTAATTAAATTAGACTAAACTAATAGACGGACTTGATTATACCAATTTAATAAATTTTAGAATATGATTGCAATTTTTGCAAGTAATAAGAATTAATTTTACTTTTGTGACAAGTTTTAGGGTTTAGGATTTATAGGATTTGAAATTTGGAGTGTATAATTTTTAGAGTTTTAAGGATTTAAGAATATGTGTGGCGTGTGTGTATGTATGTATCTATATATATATATATATATATATACACGTACGTATATTAAAAGAAAATTCAAGTAGACCAAACGAAGGTCCAATTAAACCACTGGACTTTCTGATTTCAGTGGCCGAAGACTCCCACAAATATTAGTAAAGTTGATATTCGAACTTAGCCTCGGATTCCCTTTTGTATTTTGCTCTGTGGACTCTAGTTCGTAATAGACAGTTGTCGTATGTCATTTTGCTTGACTTATGACTATCACAAGAAACCCAACTTCCCACTCTTTCTTTTAGTCAATTGGGTCTAATCAATCGGTTTCCTTTCAATTCATTTAGGTGAGGATTTTATTCCCGAATTCAAACTCAAGACATTTTAATGGCATCATGCTGATTTGATTCATTGAATTAGTAAAGCTATAGGTGTCCTGAAAGTCGAAAGAGCCACACGCTTCCACAATCACTTGTCAGTCAGTGATTGCATCTCGAAAGGGAGCATAAAGCATAGGAAGGGAAAGAAGGCGCGAGGAACTTGGGGATGAGGTTATCGGCGCTGACAATGGCCTCGAACAACTTGGCCGCCGGGATCGAGGACATGATCTCAGTCTCGAAGCTGATGACGGCCGTGATTTACTATCCGAACAGACTTTGCCGCAAACTGAAAAAGGGTATCATCAGATGGACGCGGAATGGTAAAGTCGTATAGAGAGCGGGAGAGCTATACATAGGAGGAAGGGGGGGTTTCGTTTTCTTGCCCCGCCATCATCAAGCCTACGTTGAGTTTGGCTTGGACGGGTCCCACTGGCATGACGCTTGCTAATACGAGAAATGTTGTCTGGGGCTGACCTTCCACGTGGGGCGCAGTGAGTGGTGCTTCCCTCCAAGTGCTCACCACTTGCTTGTCAAGCCTCTTGAATTAAGAGGGGAACCCACAAGCGACACAACGCGTGGAGGAGCTTTTGTGATATCGGTCGTCCGTGTTTTTTTTTTTTTTTTTTTTTTTTTTTTTTTTATGCTGGTTGATTAATGAAATTTTACGTTTCCTGGAAAAATTGATTCGTAAATCATGCCAAAAGTATCCATCAACATCATCGTCCAAAAGAACCGAGAAAAGTTGCCTTCGAAGGGGTTCCCAACAAAGTAAAGGAAAAAGGTAAAGGATTCACAAACCATACCAAAAAATTATCAACTTTAATGGTATGCAAGATTCCAAACTTGAAAATTTTAGACATTACTTATTACGGAATCATCAACATGATTAAATTTTTTTCATTGCTTTTATCTTTCCACCACCGATGTTTTGTGTCCGCTCTTGCGTCTCTACTCTTTTCCACTCGGATCGCCCAATCCTCAGAAGTTATTGATCCATGGGCACACCGATACAAAGTGTTCGGTCTCTACACATTATTGCGAAGTGATATTTTCTCTTGCATACACGTGCACTGGAAAAGTAGCCAAAGTTCCTCCCCTCAACGAGAAACAGTTTTGCAGTTTATTTGCCTCTTGCGCTTCGAGTGTTTTCCAAGTGCATTGCCCTATCAATTTGATGACAAGAAATTGCCCGACACTTTCGCCCTATCAGAGTTTTCGGTCTTCACGTTTCGGTTTTGCTGCAAGAGAGGTTGAATGCACCTTCCGTTGTTATTGGTAATCTCTTTCGCTTTCATGAGGGGGGTCCGCGTGCTTCACAATGGGTGGATGGAGAAAATAGTGACAAATCTAAGTTATTTTATAGAAAATTTAGCCTTTTATTTACACATGCACCGGGAAAGTCGCGTTTGAAAAGAATTCCCGAAGACAACATAGGAAAGGGTAAAAGGATTCGCAGATCAGACCAAAAGACTTGACTCCGCAAGGACGCTAACTTTCATATTTTCCAAATGCATTGCGCAACAAGACCGACACTGGCCCTACCAAAGTGGAGGTTGGGTGCAAGGGATTCGGATACTAGGTTTGCAATTGGAGGTTGGGTGCCCTCTTCATTGCTATGAGGAGGGTCCACAATCTAGAACCCAAAAATAAAATAGCGACAACCCCTAATGTAGACAAAAGTTCCCCACCACCCACCATATGACCAATTTAGGTTTAGTCTTTGCTGCTTCATGAATCTCTCTCCGTCTCCCTCCATATATAAGGAAAGCCCTAGATCCCAACATCAGTACAACCCGTCCTTCTGATCTTTTTAGCAAATTCTATTCATAGAGAGAATCACGGGACTGTACAGCTGCAGGGCCGATATCAATTCCTCTATTTGGCATCCAATGAGCAGTAGGTGGCGGCCGGCGGCCGACGTCCCACGAGCAGTTGGTGGGTGGCTGGCGGTGACGAGAGTGAACAATGAGAAAAATTTTCATTTCTCACTTCTGTTCCAGAAATTAAAAAACTAAAAATTTTAACTTTTGATTTCTGCTCCAAATCTATTTCTAAAATAGAAATCTGTTTTGAAAATAAAAATGAAATTATACTACCAAAATAAATTTTTGGTTTACGCTCCAAACATGTTCTGTAAAACACAAAAACAAAGAATTGAGAAATAGTAATTTTGTCATACACACTCTTATTAAAACTCATAAGCAAAATCATTTCTCGCTCTCTCTCTCCCTCTCTGTTGCAGCTGGCCAGTTCAACTCAGCGAAGCACCAAGTTGACGAGCCGAACAGTGAAAGCTCACGTACGCATACACCATCAATGAGGGCAACGCCTTGATGAACGCACTCGAGAAGATCTTGAACGAGATCAAGTGCAAGGGAGGTCGGGACGGAGGGCGCAGGTGCAAGGGCATGAGCAAGTACCACGCGAAGGAGGGTGTCGAGATCAAGGAGGAGCAGATCAAGGTCGGCAGAGAGGAGAAGGCGAAGGGAATGTTCAAGGCCATTGAAGCCCCTCTCTTGCAAAACCCCGATGCTTACAATTGAGTTGTCGCATGTTGGCACAATCTTTCAATCTCCGACCACGTTTATTCTTACGTTCTCGATTCTCTTTAAGGATAATAATAATAACAATCGTGATTGGTTCTAGCAAAAATAAATAGATAAATGCAAATTGTGATTGAACTGTAACTAGTTGAAGTGGGCGAGACAACCGCTAAAGCGGTCCACATGCCGGGGGTTGTAATGATGAGATGCTGGTCGAATATCTCTTAAATAATGCGGCATTCTTTTTCACAGCTAAAGCTATTGCGAAAAGGCCGTATCAAGCAGACTATTCTAATGATCGAGGGACTTCCATGTGACAGCAAGAGGATCTAACAAAAGTCATTGATAACCATTGATGTCCACCGAAGTCCTCCACTATCCCACTCTCTTCTCCCCATTTTTATTTTTTTTGGTCGAGTAAGAAAAACAGCGCAAAGCTGGACTGTCGCCATCTATACTCCATCACAGGGTCTTTAATTTAGAGAAAAAAAAAAGTATTTTTAACAATCCACGTTGCTTCGGAGCGACGTTATTGTTTACATGGACTCGACATATGAAAGCGATGGGAAGTATGAACATTTCTTGACGTCCATTCTTGGCTTTTCGAGCAGAACCGGTACTCCTTTTCTTTATCTGGGGAAGCACATCACAAACATCTAGTACTCAAATCACCCAATTGAACAATCACGCGCTGAATTTTTTTGGTTCCATATAAAGTTTGAGGCCAATCATGTCGAGTTTTCTACTTAATGCATTAGGGGCTTGAGATTTTCTATGATAATGAGACTATGTAGAAATATGTGTGACTACTACTTTCGCGTGCCAAACCGCTAATAGGGCTTCCGAGGCTTCCGCCGACCTTCAAGATGCTACTTCCACATCCAAATCAAAGTAATGCTGGCGCGAAATCTCAGGGGAACACAACCATACTCATATAGAGGCTCGGGATTTTTCAGCTATGATAAGGTTATCATGTTATGAAAGATATCAATGTAGGTCAATCAAGAAGTCAATCCATGGGTATTGATATCAATATCTTCTAAGCTTCCCTCTTTGAGTACTATTTTAAGGGTGGTTAGCATAAAATGATACTAGGGTTTTCGTTTTTCAGCTTTGTTGTGATGTTATGCGATGTTATGATTTTGCGACGTTGGTTGTAACTTTGCGTTGTTGGGGATTTTGGCTTTTTCCAAATTGATATGATGCTGAGTCATGGTATGATTTTCGGCTTTTCCGCTTTGATGTGATTGTTATTTTATTGCATTTTCCTTTGATGGGATGTTTGGTTCTTCGCTCCGCTTGCTTTTGATGGGGATGTTGGATTTGTTTTTTTTTTTTTTAACAGATAGGGATGTTGGATGTTGGGGTTTTCGCTTTTCTCCTGTCGCTGCTTTTTTCGCCTTTTACTTTTGATGGGGCATTTTTCTTTCTTTTTGGTAAATGTAAGTATTGTATAGACTTTGCCAAATGGATATACAAGATAGGAGGCCCGGCACCTACAACTAGACACTCAAGAAGACAAAAGAGTCAAAAAGAGTGTAAGGATGCCGTGGTTCCAAAGAGAGAAACAAAAGGCAATCAACACAAAGGATAACCTAAACCAAGAAACTTTTGATGGGGATGTTGGATGTTGGGGTTTTCGCTTTTCTCCTGGATCCGGGCTCTTTCCTATATATACATGTCAGCTTCTACTTCGCCTCTCCTCAAGCTGCTTCTCTTCACTGTCGTTCCCTTTCTTCCTAGATTACACCCTTTTCAGTTTCAGTAAATTGTATTCGGATTCAATCAGTGGGACTCTCTACTTACGAGATCATCTCCAATCCTTCTGGACAAGGCGGTCGATGCACTTGTCAAAGCCCATGGCCTCCCTTCCAAGGAGTTCCTGCAAGCCATCAACAGGACCGTCCACCTTGAGGAGACAAGTTCCAGGGAAGGTTAGGAACATAACTTTGAGTCAGTCAAAATGTTCCTCACCATTAACATAGCACATGTCAATCATATTGCAATACGGTTATAATCGGGTTTGATTCTTAAATGGCTTGATCGAATACATTAAAGTCGGTTCTCCAAATGTTGAAATTGATGGATTCTAAATGTGAATGTTGCTTCTATAGGCAGTCGGTACAAGACTGTGAAGCACAAGGTGGAGGCCCCGGACAAGGACAACTTCATCTACAGCCATTCCATCGTCAAGGGTGACATGCTGGCCAACGCCTTCGAGAGAATCAGCCACGAGGTGAAGATCACTGCGTTGCCCGAGGGAGGCTCGGTCTGGAAGAACGCAAGCAGGTACTTCACCGACGGCGAAGTGGAGGTCACCGAGGAGAAGATCATGGCCGTGAAAGAGAAGGCGGACGCCATGTTCGGCGATGCGGTGACTTTCGTCGAGGCCAACCCCAAATACTAGAGGGACACTTGTCTTCTTATCGAGTGATTGCGTTTATCGAGGGACTGCGTAAGATAGTTCTTGTCTTTTCGTCAAATGAGTGCTTGGTTCTGTGACACAACCCAGTTTGCAGCAATAGAGCCGAAACCACAAAGAAAAAGGAGGAGAAGAATAATGATTCACGGTTAAAGTCGCTTTGTAAACTTGGACCCCTCTTTCGACCAAAAAAAAAAAAGGGTCAGAATTTAGAGTGTTTAAAGGTTTGTTCTTTGTCAAATCGATCAGCTAGGTTCTATGTTTGAACTCACGAGGATCGATCCCAGAGCATTATAATAGGTCTTGTATTATTAACTTTACCCGATGACGGATGCAGCTCAAGTTATTTGCTTTTCTACATTTGCTTTACTTTTTATGAATTTATAATTATAATTATTGACTTCATTGTATAGGTGTTAGGACTGCATAATGGGCAATTAAAACCGAAAAGAAACGAGGAATAATAAATTACTATAAAAATTTATGCAGCTTGGTTTAAATTTAAAGGTCGATACCTACATTCATTTAGGAAAGTTGAGAATAAATAATTTATCATAATCGAAGAATAAAAGTTATAATAACTCATATGCTCGGATGATTTTCATGTATAAATTAAGTTCAAATTCAAATATTTATGTATAATCAACTTGGTGTAAAGCTTCGACAAAAAAAAAACTCGGTGTAAGGCTAGAGCACAGAGTACGGCTAAAATCAAGCACTCATTGTTCGGCCGAAAAGCAGGAGGAAAATCCACAACTTTGAACGCGGGCCCCACTTTATTTCTGTCCTTCTGGGCTTTCTCTAGAGCTTGATTTCTCTCGTGCGGCCCTGCACGCTCACATGCTTTGTCTCTCTCTACATTATGAGAAGCCTTTAAAGAGAAAATTGCCAAAACAAAAAGTTGTAACTTTACAGCACTTGGGCCAAATTTGGCCTCAATGAATGTGGAGTATGAGAAATTTGCATTGCAAATAAAAAAGTCAAAATGGACTAAATTGCTCAATTTGGACAACACTATTAATGACCAAATTCTAGCCACCCATTTGACGGACTTAATTACATCAAAACCCAAAGTGAAGGAGTCTCCCGGACAAAACCTGCAGCGCAGCGTGGAGAAAATCACTTCATCGTGTGGCTTGAAGGAAAAAACACTATGCGGGTAAATATTTGAGATACATGAGACGCCATTGGATGCTTTCCAACAAGTCCTAATTTTCGCATTGTCAAATATGTGATGATAGATTCGCACCTTTCTCGACCAACAAATGAACGCTATCAAGAAAATTTCTAATTTGAATAAAAAAGTATTAAGAAATCGAATTTATATCCTCTAATCCGATTGAGTTTTGAATACGAAGTTCAAATGGCGTGGATTGTGGTTTTTTGCTTTTGTTGATTTCAAGGAGCTCGTGGAATTTGGGGCACGGTTTACGCGGGATTTGGGTTAGTTAAAAAGCGGGCCCCACTTATTTCTGTCCTTTTTCTCTCCTGTGGCGGCACGTTCTTGCGGGGTGCGAGGGGGAGAAAGAAGAAGACCGTGAAAGGGAAGAAGAAGAAAAAATAAAGGGAAAAAAAAAACAGAGAGGGAAGAGAGAGGAGAGATGATGAGGGAGAGTCAGAGGGGTTCTGCGCGGTTGGGCCGATACGTGTCGCCTGATGAAACTCCACGCGATACCCCAATACTTTATCGTGGGGGGTCTCACATTTGCTGATCACAAGGGGTCCGGGGCTTGCGGAATTTAGGGCAGTTCGTTTTCTGGGATCGGTTCTTAAGGTAGGTTTAGGTCAACGAGACGACTTTGATTGAAGAAAAAGAAATGATTGCCTAAGAAGAAAAGGAAAGGATAAATTATTCGCAAATTGGACAAAAAGACTTGAGCTTTGTTTAAATTTTTCCGTCGCTTTCATCTTTCATCCCCCCTTGTTTTGCGTCAGCGGCTCTTGCTTTCTTGGTCGTGCATGACAGGATTGGAATGATTGATATTTCCCCACTTAAGTCATCCAGCCCTCGATACTTACTGATCCATCAGGACACCGACATAAAGTGTTCGGTCTCTATGCAGTGTTTCGATCGTGCGATTTCTCCTGCATACAAACGTGCACTAAAAAAGGTAACAAGAGTTCCTTCCCTCAATGAGAAACGCAGTTTATTTGCCTATTGCTTCAAGTATTTTCCAAGTGCATTGCCCCCATCAAATCGATTTCAAGAAATTGCCCGACACTTTGGCCCTATCTAAGTGTACGACCTTCACGTTCCGGGCCGAGGATGGCTCAATGTTTCAACTTTACAAGGGCTGCAAATGAGGGTTGACGGCGCCTTTGGCTCTTTATGCTTTTACGATGTGGATCTATAAGCTTCTCAAAAGGTGTCCCTACCACGCTAACCCCACCGGGACCCGGGACGCACGCTGTATCATACCTTTCCGCTATCAGAGGAATGTCTGACACTGCCATGTCCTCGAACCCTCCCTCCCCCTCCCCATATCTAACAAAAGCCCTAGATCCCAACTGCAGGACAACCCTTCTTCTAATCGTTTTAGCAATCTCTGTTCGAATAGAGAATCATGGGACTGTTCAGCTGCAGGACCGTGAAGCAAAAGGTCGAGGGCCTGATACGAATGAAAAAAAATTTCGCTAACATTGTTCCACACATACACAAACATCTGATTCAGCAAGTCATTCCCACTGATATGAATGAATCCAAAACCCTCTAAATATTTTTGAAAATAACGGCTTGATTTTATGGTAGGTGTCCGAAAAGATTGAACACAGAAAAAAAGCAACAAGTATTTCACGAAGAAAAGCTGCAAGATTTTATGGTGTGTCTTTTATTTGACTTCGTTTGTGAGCATCTATCTATGAGGTGCATTTCTTGTTTAATTTTTTCATTTAATATTTGTTAGGATATTTACCGGTCCAACCACTATCAAGGGTTGTTGACTTTTACACCATAGGAAAAGGCACTTGCATTTCCATTATTTCTGCCGTAATACTCTCTAAAATTTTGAACTACGGAATCTTGCATACGATTAAAGTTGGTTCTTTTGGTATATGATTAGCGAACCTTTTATCTTTTCCTTTACTTGGTTGGGAAGCCCTTCGAACGCAACTTTTCACTTTTTTATGTGCAGTTTCACCACTCAGCTACATAAAAAATTGTGAAAGCTGTTCTCTCTCCTGTCTTGTATCCTCTCTCTCTCTGTTCTCCTCCTATAGTGCACGCTCTGTCTCACCCGTTTTGAAGCGGAAGTGGAGGCGGCGCCGATGATTCGTCGGACGAGCCACCGTGCCCTCGTCCGACCGACGCCGCGCCGACGAACCACCGCGCCTCGTCCAACGGACGCCGCCGACGAGCCACCGTGCCCTCGTCCAACCGACGACGGCGGCAACCTCGAGGGAGAGCCTCGCGGTGATGGCATGTTGGGGTTTTCGCTTTCTGTTGGGGATTTCGCTTTCTTTTGTGATTTTAGCGTTTCGCTCTTGATTGCTTTTTGAGCGGATACTTTGATCGGTTGTTGGGGTTCTTCGCTTGACTTTATAATCAGGTTGTCGGAGCCTACATCTGAACTGAATTCTTTGAAAATCAAGATCCAACTGGAAAAGGAAAGGAAGAAAGGACCGAGGTTCTACGCCTATGGCGTCCCCACCAGCCCTGATCTGTCCTATAAATATATGCTGCTCCTTCGCAAATCCTTCACTTCCTTCTCTTCACTGTCGTTGCCCTTTCTTTCTCGATCACCCCCTTTCAGTTTCAGCAAATTCTACTCGGATTCTACCAATGGCACACGTTACTCTCGACTTCGAGTACACGTCCTCGATCCCTCAGGCCTTGGCGGTCGAGGGCCTTGTCCAAGCCAAAAACCTCTCTCCCGAGGAGGTGCCACAAGTCATCAAAAAGATCTCTGAGGGGAGAACATCCAGCGAAGGTTAGAATAACTTCGAGTCAATGAAAACATTTCTCACCATTAAATCGCACATGTCAATCTTATTGCATTACGGTTATAATTGTGTTTGATTCCTAATGTCGACACTTGACACCGACGAGTTCTAATTGTGAATGTCGCTTCTACAGGCAGTCGGTACAAGATTGAGAAGATCAGCGCTGAGGCCATGGACGAGTACAACTTCACCTACAGCCACTCCACCGCCATGGGCGACACAATGGCCAACACCTACGAGATAATCAGCCACGATGTGAAGATCACTGCGTTGCCCGAGGGAGGTTCGGTCTGGAAGAACACAAGCAAGTACTTCACCAACGGGGAAGTGGGGGTTACCGAGGAGAAGATAGAGGCCATGAAACAGGAGGCGAACGGTATGTTCAGGGCCGTCTTGGATTACGCCGAGGCCACCCCGGAAGACTAAAGGGTCACTGTTGTCTTTTCATCGAGTAATTTCGGAAGATAGTTCTATGCGAACGAGATGGTTTTGGGGAATGTTTTGTAAAATTGGTGTTGCATGATGGGCTCGCCAGCCCTTTTATGACGGTGTTGCTGGAATAAAACTTGCTTTCTCGATTGATTGTAGTAGGGTGTGGCCCGTTTTCTTTTGGTCAAGGGGTGTGCAACCAGACTGGCTTTACCCGCGAACCGGCCCGGACCCGGACAATCTGCTCCCCCCTCTCTCTCTCTTGATCGCACTTTGACTTTCCCTGAAACCCGACCCAGCAAAGTGCTCGACTGATTGCGGCTTTCCTCGGCGGTGTTTCAGACGTCGACCGACTTTCCATCTCAGGCTGATTTCGTTGTTTTCTTGTTTCGGGGTTGCCCCATCTCGATGTTTCGATTTCACTTCGCTCTTCCGCGTCGTGATCATCGCCTTGTTGGCCGATTTCGCCTTGTTTTGGTTTGCGTGTCGCTGAAATTCAATGGCGGCTTTCCTGCGACTGGAGCAGGAAATCGCGTTTTCGTTCCGGTTTCTTCAACCGGGTCAGGACCAGATTGGGTTTTGAAGCGCACCTCAGGTCGAGCTGCCACGTGATCCGTGTGCGGGTCGGGTCGGGCGATTTTGAGCCTGCGAGACCCTTTTGGATTCGCTTGCTATAGCCCACTTGGCGTCCAGAATTGCGGATTTTGATGACGAGAGCGTTCGGAGGTAGCGATTCTTGTCGGACTAGCACGTTGAGCTTTGTCGTCGAGAGGTATTCGCATGGGGTCTGTTTATTGAAGGTTTGGAGTTGTTCAGGAAAATGTCAAATTGCCCAAATGGCTTTGAGGTAAGATGGTCATCTAAAGCTTCCGGATCTCAGATTTATGGAGTTATAGGTAAAAAAAGTGACCTGTACTCTGTCAATTTGTTGAGGGTAATATCTAGTGTTCTACTCTTTTGCTGCATTTGGTCGCCAAAAATAAAGTCGGTCGAAAAGGATACATTGAGACCGAGCAAAAAGTCCTGCAGATTTTTTATATCGTATTCTTTGGTCGAGTAAGAACCGGATACAAGGACAGATACAGATAAACAGTCCTGTAGAAAGTTTGATAGACTGAGGGTATGATCGTATAATTAAAGAAACAATTTTCATAACAAGTACGAATGGAGATGCCATAATCCACTGGAGGGCAACAACCACTACCGCAACGGCCAGTCTGTGGTGGTCTCTGTCGTCGTGGTGATTGCCTAAGGCCAGCACAAGCGGTTGGGACCAGAAAACTGTGGAGAGCACGAATTTGTCAGCATATGTATGAATTTCTCCTGATGACTTGCCCCAAGCGAGCATCTCCATCTTGAGCAAGTTTCCCGCTACATAGCAGCAAAAAACACCCAACTCAAACCGATGCTTAGAGGAACAAAGCTACTTGTAATGAGTATGGAAAATTGAAAGCCATAATTAGCACATGGAAACTCTTGAACCAGTTCGTGTATAACCGGTTCTTAATTGAAACAGCGAATTAGTCTATAGCAAGATGCTTTATAAAACTCACTTTTCGCTGTGGAATAAAAGACTTTACTGAAAATGTAATCAAAGAAAAAAGTCTTGCAGCCTTCACTTCACCTTTTCTTTACCCACGAAGTACCCCAACAATCCAAAGTTTATGAAGACGCAACATGACAAATCAAATTCAACACCAGCAAGAATGACTACCTCTTAAAATTTAGAGCTTCTATTCATCTTCTGTGTCATCGCTAGTTTGTCCAGATTCATCCTCATCCCTGTGCAAGATGGGATCGATGTCTTCATCCTCATCATCACTTTCATCAGCTTGACGCTTGTAAAGAGAATCTCTAATTTGATCCCGTGTGGTTTTGTCAGTCTGTTGGAAGACAACATTTACCAAAATCAGACAAGCTCAAAAAATTATCTGTAGCAAAATATAAAGGGCCTAAACCTGAGCGACAACAAGCTGCAGCCAACCAACTGCAGTAACGATTGAATGGCCGTCCATCAAGCTTTTGCAGTCTGCAAAGGAAACAATAATTATATAAATCATACCATCAGGCAATCATAACCTAAGAACAATAAATAACATGAAGTTCTACGGAGAGTCTTGAGAAGTAAAATATTTTAGATGAAGTGAAAAAGAAACCAACACAATTCTTTCATATCATTGTTGATGCCACCTACACCTAGAGAAAAGATTGACAGGATTTTCCTAGAACCAGAGATTGCAAAACTCTTCAGAACTCTAGCCATAATCACCCCTTTCCCTCATGCCACTTTCAAAATTCAATGAAATCGACATATGTAAAGGCGATTTAAGATATGCATGAACCAAGTTTGCATCAGCGGCAGCCATTTTTCTTTTTTAGATCTCTAACTTAGAAGCATGTGAATTCGGAAATAATTTCATCATATTAGAAATCACAAGAGATGTATATAATAACCCAGCCCCAATTACACTCATTGCTTACATTAGTTTTAGCTTTCAACAGAAGTAAATAGAAAATGATGTATACACGAAACAGTAGAAATTAATCCTAACCCATATTTTGGGGTCCAATTTTGTGGAGTTCAGACTTGTAGAATAACTTTCTGATGAGATAGTCACCAATTCGAATAGAAAAAACACTAGACCATACTAATTCTAAGCTCAAAGGAACAATACACTTATTCTAAGAAAATTGCTTGAAAAAGAAACAAGAGATAGGCTAAGCTTTGATCAAGAAAAACATGTACCAAGCTCTTACCTACCTTGGGAATCTAACATATAGATGCTTATGATGCAAAATTATCATGGAATCATTTCATGCAACTGATTAATTAACCTTTTGGTCAAGGAGAAAAGGCTGTGTTGGGATAATTCCCGATCAGAAACAAGAGACCCATCATAGTTGTCAATTTGCTTTTGATAACCAGACAAAACTAAGAACAAGATAATGCCACAACAATAACATGCAGACTCGTCAATGTATGGAGAGGGCCGCACAAGGTTAGAGGCTGAAAAAGGGAGACATCAAATTATGAAAACGTTGAACTAAAAAGCAGACAAGTATTATTGGCCAACAACGGCGAAGGAAAAAGGTTTTAACAAGGCAATTAATTATTGAGGGGCCTATCCAAAAATCACTCATCAAGAGAACAAACTGACAAAAAAAATTGGCTAATTTTACTTCAATGAACTTGTTACCTTGCCCAAAGAATAAAGCAGCTCAGTCATTGGTTCCTGAGAAAGGACATAATCACTGTGAATGACCAATATCCTGCTGATTTATGGAAGTACTCGCTTTGCATTAGATGACCTGTTCAAAAATATAACATCCACTAACCATTAGCATGCTTTACCACCTCCAGACCTGCTAGATGCTTATGAGAATGAGACAGAAACAGACTGAGGAAGAGCCCAGCCAAACAACAGCTCCATACATATTAGCAAAAGAAAAGTAAGAAGAACAAAGAAAGAACCTTGACTGCCACAAGGCCAACAGCTTTCTCAGAAGGTTGTATGCATCACTTGCTCCCATAGATATAATAGCCTCCCTTATCTAATAAGGGAGTGAAACATCAGAAGTGCGGGAATCAAAAGTGCAAGCAATGGAAATTATGGGCTAACACAACAAAAATGATTTATATCCCCTAAGTAAGAAAATAACCTTTTTATTTGATAGATTGGCTTCAAGATTTATATCCTTGAAGAAAGCAGGATCAAGAGCTCATCTATTAAAAGAACCATCATTTCCACTGATAATTCCAAGTGATCTTAACTGGTTCTCCAGGCATGTTATAGACATGCCCACTTCTAAGTCATCATCTGCAGAAACTGCAATAAGTGACAGAGCACCAGCTACCAGCAAATGATCAATGCACTTGTTTTAAGAAGAATAGCTGGTCATAGACAAAGACATGTCTAAAGTCCATAGTCAAGTAACAGAATATCAGATGGTCTCAGAAAAAAATGAAGATAGTGTTTCTGCATACAAAGTTGGTGAAAGACGAAACTTAAAAGAGACCATTTTCCTACAAGTGAATAAATATATGTATCTAACTTTTTAAAAGAAAAATCAATTAGTTTTACAAGCAATATGGACACCCCATTTTTCCTAATGGAACTTGAAACATAAACAAAGAATGCATCGTTCCCAAAAGAAAGAGAAATGTACACATACTAATTCAGTGACCGGAGGCCAGAAAGTCATTTACCAAAATCCAAGGATGAATGATAAAGATCGAAAAGCAGGGATATTTAGCCATGGAAAACTCTAAAAGCAATTAAAGCATGCGGAAAAAAAAAAAAAGCATGAAAGCTGAAGAAAACAAATGGACATTGAAAGTTATAACGTCAAACACAATATGGTGTACAGAAGATGTGTCACAAATCATCTAGTATATAAAAAATTTTAGCATAGGATGAGGGGACAAAATGCCAAAAAGGTCTCAGAGCATTACTGTTTTTCAAAAGAGTTTAAAAAGCTTTTATTCCTGAAGATAACAAATACCAGATTGCTTGCACAAGGACCAACAGGTAAGAAATTTAAAATATAAGGAAAGAAAAAATAAAACACAAGGTCTGCCTGCAGTTAGCTATGTTTAAGTGGGGGCATAATAGCCCTCATTCTAAGACAATGACTACCATTCCCTTGTAATTCTTTCCTTGCCTCCCTTCTCCAATCTAATTTCTACTGCTATTTCCAACCTCTCTCTCTCTCTCTCTCTCTCTCTCTCTCTCTCTCGCTAAGCTTCAATTGCACCTTTTCTTTCTTCTGGCATTTTATCTTTCTTGACCACGTTCTTCTCAAGCTTTCCCTAAATAACCTTCAGAATATCAAGCCGTACTACAACATGTATCTCTCAAAATGACGTATTGACAGATGTATTTAGGAAATCGCTTAGAAAGCAACTCTCTAAGAAAAGAAAATTGGTTGTTTTGATAAAATTGCCAACTATTCATGGAACGTAAGAAGGAGATGAAGAATCATCTGCTTCCAGAAGAAATTCAGATAAGTAGTGAAAACCTAAGTGCTAAATTTTGTGTCGACAATGTTAAGTTATGAAAGCAGAAATAAAAACTTGTTTGATGATAACTGAAATTGGATCCCTACATATTGTTAATACCAAAAACAAAACTGTAATTATCTTCGATAAGTTTTAGCACTATAACTGATAAGAATCTATTAGCATCAATTACTTTTCTACTGTACAGATGAGCAAATCCCTTTCTTACCTGCCACAGTAAGTGAACTCTTTACTAAATTTAATCTTTTAAGTCAAGCTCCTAAAGGTTATGAAACAAGCATAGTCTTGTTAATTGTTAATTTCCAAAATTTATTGAGTTATAAAAAGTAAGCCCTAAGCCTCTTGGGATGACAAGTTCTAAAGATCTCTCATAAGACAACTTTCAATGAAAATAAATGTTTAGACCAAGCCTCCTCAGATGATGCATAATATAGTCAAGCACAGCAAATTAACATGTCAAGGTAAACCATCTTCATACAGAAACTTCCAACCATATTATTTATTTATCTGCCGGCATACTAACATCTCCATGCATGAATTGTACTGGCAAACCTAGTCAATCAAGAGTCTCAAGATAAATCACAGCAAGAGTCGATACACTTTTAAGAAGAAGAGTACCATGCATTTGTTCACTGTCCAAAGATTTTGGTCGACTCCCGCTGGTGACTATATCAGCAATTACCTAATCAGGGTCAATGCCAGAATATTGATGTGGTTTCTTTCTTTCTCCCAAATCAGTGAAAGTTGGAAATGGAAGTAGGTCATCTTCAGCATTTGCTCGATCCAATGCCATTACTGCTTTATGAGGAAGTAGCAATTAATGATTGCTGAAGGACCAACGATAAGAAACTTTAATATGCCAGCTAGAACATTAATGTGAATGATTTGAGTAGAGCATAGGAGATGGAGCAACAAATGCAGGCAAATACTTAGTGAGAACATATGTAGCAGAAAGATTAGCAGAAGATATGGCACCCCTAGTTTTAAATTATAGGATGGTTCAAGACATGGATGACTCAAAGCAACAAATGCACATTACTTCAACAAAAGGTGCTTGTGGCAAGAGTAGTTAAAATCCCTTCATAGATCCTATGATCCAAGGATCCACAAACTCAGAGATGACATATCAGGATAGAAAACTGGAAAAAACGGCTAGATATGAAGTTAGCATCTTGATCCAGAGATCTTTGCATCCTACAATGTCATAATCCTACCAAAGGAAGAGGTATGCTTAAAAAGGTTATCATTTCCAATTAATTCTTTCGGCATTTGTCCATGAGTTTTGACACTATGTGTTGGTAAAACTTTCCAGCTTCACATTAAACAAATCCTTTTTCCAAAGTGGTGCTCAAAATAATCATCTGAACTTTATGCTTCCATTTATCATGTTCATAACTAACAATAGCAGGACCACACATCTCTCTATCCATCCCTGCAATTTATAGATGCCAGAAACATTTTGTTCCTTTCAAAATAGGCACATTTTGATCCATCATGCATACACAAATGAAATTGCTAAGGAACCATCGAATTAAGAAGAAAATATTATACTCTTCTTGATCAAGAGAATGGCATGGAACTTCATCTTCAACTGCTACTAAGGGCAGGTAGCTGGTAGGCTATTTTATTAATCAACATACATGCTACTTTTCAACCAAAGCACCAGAAGTCTGTTCTTGATTCCACAAACAGAGAGAGCCAGAGGACTTAATTAAGGCAAAAAAATAAAATGAAAAAATGAAAAAACAAAATTGCAAAGATCCTACGAGTTATAGGTTTAAAACTAGACTCAACAGTGCAAGATTAAACATATAAGAAAAGCAACAGGTAAGACTTACCTTTATTCCTTGCATCTTGTCCTCTCTTAGCCCTAACCAGGGATTGACCAGTGGGCAAAAGAATCCATCTAAAGAGCTGTTTAAATTCATGTTTTCGCCAGAATGCACTCAGATTTTCTGAAAGAGTGGCTTTACCAGCAGACCATGGGAAATTAAAACGTGCCCAGATTCACGACTTGGAATGCCTTGTAATTTTGCAGCAAGAATTGTAGGTGCACCATGATGATTCTTTGCTAAAGAGTCCTCAATATATAAACAGACTTTTGCAGGTATCGACTCGCTTAGTTCCTCAATGTTCTGTCCAAACCAGAAATAACAAACACCAGTCTCTGTAAGAGCCAAAACATACAGGCCTTTGAGATCTTCTCCATTATCAATGCATCTGATAGACTGCAGGGTGCTCCATGGACAGTGTACAGCTTGCTGAGTGTCTTTTGCTACCATCAACTCGCCACACAGCAACACATCTTTCACCAGCAGCACAGGAAAGAACATACTTCCTGTCACTAGTAAAGACCATAGAGCGAACAGAGCCCTACAATTCAGAGAATTCAATGGACTATATATTAAGAGGAGCATGGGGAATGCATAAAACAGAAAAAACAAGACTGATTGAAAAACTAATACTCACAGGATGGCCAGAAAACTTCTGTATCTTTTTGTGATCTGAGCAACTATATATCTTTGCTGCAGAAGCTAGTACACTTCCATCTGCATAACACCAAAATAGAAGTCTCAGCAAATATTAACAGCTACAACCCAGCACACTCTCAAATCCATACAATCATGGTAGTCTTACCTAGTATTTACACTTTCCTATATAACTTAGATCAATAATTCATTTCATTCTCGTTAGACTCACCTTGGTTTCTATTTTGCTCCTCTAGTTTCATACACTCAAAATGATTTTTGTATACATGCATTTAGAAAAAAGCTATTTCAACTCTTAAGCTTATGCGTGCATTATGCATCCAGCTTTGTTACTTCCTTCAACCTATCGTCCATGCCAGTGACTGTAGACTTGAGGAGTCTTGGAAAATGTCACTGTCTACACTGTTTCATCTGCTTACCGTATTCAGAACATTTTCTTGCCACACATCCACCCACTTCCATAAAATCTTTCAAAGATAATTGGACTGGTGAGTACCTTGTTATTCATGTAAAATCCCCTATAGCCAATAACTAAACCAATATACATCAACATAATCTGCTACTCACATTAGAGTGAGTAACTGGACTGTCCCTAAAACTATCAACAAGGACCCATGCTTTCTTTTCCTCTGCAATCACCACAGTCGAAGGCCAAATTAGTTTCTTCAAATTATAGCGAAAGCCCACCACTGACAACAGATATCAAAAGGCAAAACTGTCCCTCAACTTCCATAAGAAATCACAAACCAACCTTTTTCCCCAGATCCAACCATTTCATGCAGGTGTATTCAACCTAAAGGTGACCCCTGTCCGGCTTCATAAACACGTCCGTCCGATCATTTGAGGCAATGTCCACAAACTCCGTCTGAATCTGCCCTTTCAAAGTGTCCCAGATCTAAAAATCAAAAGAATTTTTTTCAAAAAAGGTCCCATTTAATTAAGCGAAGCAACCGTTGCTTACTGAGACGCATTGGGCGAGTAATAAGGCAAAGCGGCATACGTCGGAACAGAGAAGAATCGCTAATTCGCGTCCGGTTCCAGAATCAGACACCGTAAAAGCCAATACTTTCTTATCGAATCTCAAGAAAACTTGCCACAAAACGAAAGAATAGGGAAGCACGCGAGGTTAACCTTAATCCGGCCATCGCCGGAGCTGATGGCGAAGAGTTCCGACAAGGGGCCGAACGCCGTCAAGAGGTCTCTGATGTTCGGCGAGCTCATGCCGTCGAAAAGAGTGGAGATCGAAACCGACCAGTCTGCTCTCGCCTGCTTCCGAGCACGGTCCGAACACTTCGCCAGAGACGGGCTTGAATGAATCCGACGAGAGAGGGTCGCCGGCGGCGGGAAGGCGAGGCGGAGGAGGTTTATGGTGGGGAAGGCGGAGGAGCTCCTGCCTTTGGGAGGGTTTAGCGAGGGTTTTGAACTGACTGATTTTTCATACGCCCCCAAAAAAAAGAAGAAAAAAATGAATTTCCTTTTTCCTTTGCCATTTGTGTTTTGGTTTTTGGTCCTCTTACTATTGAATTTTTTTTTGCAGATATTACAATTACTCAACTCAAATTTTTTATATGATTTTTTTTGTCAAATGATTTCTTTTTTATATGGTGTGAAAAAGTTGGAAACTAGATATTTACCCGCTCGTTGCATAAAATTTTGTACTTACTAGGAACAAAAAAGAGGGGAAATTGGAGAATAAAAATTTCATATGCTTAAAATAAAATGAAAACAAATTAAACTATTTGTTCCTCGACGGTGCTTAGGAGAATGTGAATATTGTGAGAGGTATAATTAGGCTTTTATCATCTAAAAGCTACGAAAATAGATGGACTCCTCAATAAAATGTACATAAGATTGATATTGGAACTCTCTAGTACAAATGAGGACATGAATAATATTGGCAAATTTTTTTTAATAAAAATAGCCAACGATTGATGAATCATAACATCTGTCGACGTTGTGCCGGTATATATATCCATCCTCATTCCACATAGTGAAATATAATCAGCAATGTACTCAATTACAAAATCAAATCAAATTTTAAGTCTATATAGTCCATTTCTAAATGGCTCAATTGACTCTGGAAAAAAAAATACCCATTTTTAAATGGCGAAGTTTTGAATAAGAATTTGAAGTAGGCCACTTTCTCAAAAAAAAAAAGGATTAAGAATCGATTTTATACTAAATAAGGGATTGAAGTGGTCAAGCGGTTTTTAGCTTTTGTGGAATTTGGGGCAGTGTTTGCTCTTCGTGTGCGATGCAGGTTGATTAAAAAAGTGGGCCCCACTTTGACCTTTTGCGCACTATTTGGAATGGTTGATTTCTCCGTTTTGGTTATGTACGATGCGTATAGTTTGATTTCCCCAGTTATTTTTGCTTTTTTGCAGCAAGTTTTCGGAGTCGTTGACGTCTCTACGCGGTCAAATATTTGATGATAGATTCGCACTTTTCTCGACCAACAAACAGAGACTTCTCAAAAGGCCAAAAAACTCGTCCATGAATATATATATATATATATATATATATATATATTATGAAGATATTCCCATCAAGAAAATTTCTAATACAAATAAGAAATTGTTAAGATGGGGATTTTCTGATCGATCTATCTCCTCTGATCAGGTCAGGACTTGTACACCAGTTCAAACTTGGAATATTAATTTAAGAGTTGCATCGTACCTTTTGCACTGCTTATTATTCACCGCCAATGTCTTTTCATTCTTTAGCCCACCAGGAGAAATCGAGACCCAATGTTGGGGTGAGGGTCGTTCGTCTTTGTTGATTTCATGTGCGATGTAGAATCAAACGTGGGCCCCACTTATTTCTGTCCTTTTACGCCCTCCTTGGAGAGGTTGATTTCTCTCATTTGATAGGGCAGTCTTACTGGTTATGTGCAATGCTTATAGTTTGATTAAAACGCTCTTAAATGTTTTTTTTTTTGGGGGTCGTCTTTGTTGACTACAGGATGTTGGCCATTTTGTTTTATTTGTATGTGGGTTGATTGACGAAATTTCACGTTTACCGAGAAAATTGATTAGCAAATCATACCAAGGGATATGCTCTTTCCCGTTCAGGCCACCATTTAGAGGCGTGCCGTGGCCCTGTGGCCTGTGGCCATTTCGTCCTTAAAAATATTGCGCCCTGTGCCTTGGCACACCTGCTTCTACTTTTAGGTTGCGCATGATAAAATTTTTACTTCTCTATTTTTCTGTTTCTCTGTTTCCTGCAACAGTTTGAAAATGTAAATCCATTTGGATCGTAATTTGATTTTTCTATTTCGAAATAAATTTCTATTCCAGAATTGATTTGAAGAAGAAATCAGGAACTAAAATTTTTAACTTCAAAGCAATTTATGATCAGAAATTTTGTCATGCGCACCCTTAAAGTCTACCTTCCAAATTGAGAGGGATTGCAATCTACCCAATGCGTGGAGGAGGGTTATGATCGGCACACGTGTCCCCGCCGGCTCTCTCTCTCTCCCCCACCGCCAGGCATTCGATCCAATTCCTCGCAGTAGGATTCGACTTTTAGAGGGGGACCACCATCTGGGATTATGTAGTTGGCACCCGCGTACCACAACTCGCTCTCTCTCTCTCTCTCTCTCTCTCTCTCTCTCTCTCTCTCTCTCTCTATTACCTCTATATATCAGCACCCAAGCGCTCCCTGCCAGACTTCAACGCTGAAGGTCCGATCCCTCTTCAGTTCTTCACGGCCGATCCTATTCGGATACAGAATCATGGGAGAGTACAGCTGTAGCGCCGTGATCAAGTCCTTGTTAAATTGCTAAAAGGAGGAGAGATGAGGCTAAAACTTCATCTTACGTACAGAACAACCAAGTCTTTTACAAAAGACAAAATACATAACGTAAAACACACCATAACTACCCATGTTCTGCATAAAGCACTTACCCCACTAACACCTAAAAACTAGGATAACCAACACACATGACTCCACTAACTCTAATAACTGAAAAACCAAATCAAGAACACGTGCAAAAGGAAATAACTATTATATCAACAATCCCTCCCTTAAACCGATGTTTGCTAACATTCGGTTTAAAGCCTTGACTTTTTTCACTGTGCAAACACCTAGTAACCTTCCGAGCTTCACAAATGACTCCATCTTGAGGGCCTTGGTGAATATATCAGCAACTTGATCTTCACTTTTGCAGTAGATTAGATCAAGTGTTCCATCATTGCTAAGATCTCTCAAGAAATAAAACTTCACATCAATGTGCTTGCTTCTTCCATGTAACACCGGATTCTTGGAGAGTTTTATTGCTGAGTTATTGTCACAAAAAATTTTAGTAGGTCCCAGTTGCTTGAATTGTAGCTCCTCAAGAATTGTCCTTAGCCAAATAGCTTGACAAGCACTAGCTGTTGCAGCAACAAATTCAGCTTCTGTACTTGACAATGTGACAATTGGTTGCTTCTTGGATGACCACGAAATAGCACCTGTTCCAAACATAAAAGCATAACCCGAAGTGCTTCTCCTATCATCTTGATCTCCTGCATAGTCACTATCGGTAAATCCCAACAAATCGACTTTTCACCCTTCTTGTAAAATAGTCCAAAGTCTTTAGTTCCTTGCAAGTAACGAAGGATCCTCTTGGCAGCTAACAAATGCATTTGCGTAGGATTCTCCATATATCTACTTATTAAACTCACGAATACATTATGTCCGGTCTTGTTGTAGTTAAATACATCAAACCGCCCACAATTTGTTTATAAAGTGTGCTTTGTCAACCTTCCTCCCTTCATGATCTTTGTATAACTTTAAGCCAAACTCAACTGGAGTGTTTACAGGATTACAATCCTTCATCTGAAACCTGTCCAAAATTTCTCCCACATATTTCTTTTGAGAAATAAAGATCCCATCATCCGATTGTACCACTTCTATGCCAAGGAAGTAATGCATCATACCAAGATCAGACATTTCAAACTCATCCATCATAGATTTCTTAAATTCTTCAAACATGCCATCACAACTTCCAAGAAATATAAGATCGTCAACATACAAGCGGACAATAAGCATTTTCCCTTTATCTCCAATCTTGACAAAAAGCGTATGCTCATAAGGACATTTTGAAACACCAACTTTAAGAAAATAAGTTTCAATACGACTATACCAAGCCCGAGGGGCTTGTTTTAGCCCATAAAGAGCTTTCTTCAATTTATAAACTTTATGCTCATTTCCAATCTTGACATAACCGGGGGTTGCTCGACAAATACTGTTCCTCCAAGTATCCATGCAAGAATGCCGATTTGACATCTAGCTGGAAAATAGGCCAAGAATTCTGTGCCACCAATCTGATCGTGTCATGTCTCGCAACTGGAGAAAAAGCCTCTGTATAGTCGATTCCATATTGCTGCTTGTATCCCTTGGCTACCAAACGTGCTTTGTATTTGTCAACTTCACCATTTTCTTTCAGTTTTGTTTTAAAGACCCACTTTACACCAATGGTTTTTTGTCCATCCGGAAGATCGGATAGCTGCCAAGTATCATTTCTTTCGATGGCATTAATTTCATCATCCATCGCTTTTCGCCATTTTTCTTCTTTAACAGCACTCTCAAAAGTTGTAGGATCATAGTCTGAAAATAAGGCAAAGTGAGTAATTGAATCTCCAATTCCAGTTACCTCATAATCTTCCATCCAAGCAGGCCTTCTTCTAACGCGGCGAAGAGATTGAGCATCTTCTTCATTGACTTCAACACCTGTTGGAGAAATTCCAGCAGCTATAGCAGTCGTATTTGATGAATTTTGGGGCATATAAGGTGCTGAAATCTGCTCTGTTCAACATCATTGTCATAAAGGACTTGGGTAGGCTGCTGCCTATTCCAATCCCAAGTGTTCTCTTCATCAAAAACAACATCCCTGCTAGTCACAATCTTCTTTGTTAGTGGATTGAATAATTTATATGCTTTGAATGCTTCACTTACACCAATAAAGACACATTTTTCAGTCTTGTCATCAAGTTTCTTCCTTTTCACATCCGGGACATGGGCATATGCGATGCATCCAAAGATTCTCAAGTGATCTACAGCCGCCTTCTCTCACTCCAAGCCTCTTCGGGTGTCATATTCTGAACAGCAAAGTTGGACTTCTGTTCAAAACATGAATACTCCAATTTACTACTTCTGGCCAGAAAGTCTTTGGAACTCTTCCTCTTGCCAATAAGCTTCTCACCATGTTGAGAATGGTTCTATTTTTCCTCTCAGATACACCATTCTATTGTGGTGTATATGCAGATAAGCTCTCTTCGAATGCCATGCTCGCACAAAAACTTCAAATTCTTTTGAGCAATATTCACCACCACGATCCGTTCGAAGAGTCTTAATGGTCTTTCCGCTTCATTTTCAACACGAGCTTTGAAGCTTTTAAATGTGGGGAAAGCTTCGATTTTTCTGTAAAAAATAAACCCAAGTTTTTCTGGAAAAATCATCAATGAAAGTAATTAAGTATCTTTTACCTCCATTAGAAGATGGGTTTATAGGACTCGCAAATGTCCGAATGCACCAGCCGCAAAACATCCTTTGCTCTCCATGACTTTTCTTTTGAAAATTGAGAACGATGCTTTGTTTGCTAACAACACATTCTTCGCGACTTGGGAAGGAACAGTAATTTGAGGAAGACCCGTCACCATGTTTTTCTGTTGGAGGGTCTTCAATCCACCAAAACTCAAGTGACCATAGCGAAAATGCCACAGCCATGAGGGATCTTTCTCTTCAGCCATCAAACAAGACTGAATATTTTCAATCTTTAATGGAAACAATCTATTTGAACTCATAGGAACAACTGCAATAGCACCTCTAATAGAATCATAAATTTCACAAGCACCCCTATGAATGGTGATTACATAACCCTTTTCTTGTAATTGGCCAGCACTCAATAGGTTACTTTTCAAGTCAGGAACATACAACACATTAGAGATCGTTTCCACAAAACCATTCTTGGTTCTTATCTTAATATCACATTTTCCCATCACTTTCACAGTAGAATGATCCCCAAAACTCACAGTGGAATGAAAATCTTCATTTAGATGAGAAAAAGAAGACTTACTTCCACTCATGTGGTTATCGACTGTATCCACATACCAAATATTTGAGTCGCGCTTCTTTTCATCTTGAACACCATCAACAACGTTTCGCTTCATTTTCTTCAACAAAATTTGAACTCTCTGCCTTTTCTTTATTATTAGGCGGCCTAGTATAACATTCAGATGCATAATGACCAAATTTATGACATCTAAAACATTGTACCTTGAATTTGTTAGGATCCCGTCCTCTGCCTTTGCCTTGAAATTGGTCATTATTGGCTTTGAAATTGCTGCCAACATCTCTATTTCCTCGATCTCCCCTTCCTCTACCTCTACCTCTACCCCTTCCTCTGAAATTATTGGAATGAGTATTGGTAGAAGCCTTCAACGCTTGCTCCTCTACTGTTGAACTTCTGTTCATCTTCTGTTTATGGACCAATAAAGAGCTTTGCAATTCATCAAGAGAGAGCGCATCTATGCCTTTCGACTCTTCAATTGAGCAGACAATATAATTAAACTTTGGTGTCAAGGAACGCAAAATCTTCTCCACAATGGTGACGTCGTCCATCTTCTCGCCATGGAATCGCATCTTGTTGCTGATCTCCATTGTTCTGGCACAATAACTAGTGACAGATTCTCAATCCTTCATCGCTAGTGTCTCAAAATCTCTTCTCAAGGCTTGAAGCTGTGCACGCTTCACCCTAACAGAGCCTTGATATTTCTTCTTCATAGAATCCCAAATATTCTTGGAAGTTTCTTTGCAAAGAATAGTCTCCAAGATGGAACGATCAATAGCCCGAAAGAGATAATTTTTTGTCTTCAGGTCCTTCAACTTTCTAGCTTCCAATTCTGCTTTCTGGAGATCTGTCAAAGCCATGCCTACTGGTGGCTCTTGAATTCCGTTTCGACAATCGACCAATACTCCTTTGATCGTAAAAATTCTCCATCAGCATGCTCCAATGGTCATAGTGACCATCAAAGCGTGGAATTGCTGGTTGAACAAAATTGTCGGTGGCCATTGGAAATATTGCTGCTGCAATTTTCTCGCGAAAGTTTTTTTTTTTTTTTTTTTTTTTAAACTCTCTCACGTTTCTCTCAGGCTCTGATACCATTGTTAAATTGCTAAAAGGAGGAGAGATGAGGCTAAAACTTCATCTTACGTACAGAACAACCAAGTCTTTTACAAAAGACAAAATACATAACGTAAAACACACCATAACTACCCATGTTCTGCATAAAGCACTTACCCCACTAACACCTAAAAACTAGGATAACCAACACACATGACTCCACTAACTCTAATAACTGAAAAACCAAATCAGCAACACGTGCAAAAGGAAATAACTATTATATCAACAGTCCTCCACCCCCGCGGCCATGGTGTTCAAGGCCTATATCAGCACCCACGGCCTCATGTCCGGAGTCTTCCCGCCGGTCCTTAAGAGCACCGAGGTCGTCGAGCATTTCACTTGCAGCGAAGGTTAGTAACACGACTTGGTTTACCATCAACATAGCAATGTCTTGAGCCAATGGGATGGCAACACGGTGGCGGCACAGTAAACTGGCGACTCCTCCGAGTGCGAAGTCACCGTTTGTATCTTTTGTAGGCAACCGAGACAAGACCGTGAAGCAAAAGGTCGAGGCCTGGGACAATAAGAAGTTCACCTACTGCTACTCGATCACGGAGGGGGACGCGCTGGGCACCTTGGAGAAGATCAGGGTGGAGGTGAAAATCACCGCGTCGCCCAAGGGAGGCTCGGTGTGCAAGATCACAAGCAAGAACTGCGCCAAGAACGACGCGGACATCACCGAGGAGGAGAAGACGGCCGTGAAGGAGAAGGCGATCGCGGCGTTCCAGGTCATCGAGGCTTATCTGGTGGCAAACCCTCGTGGCTAGCGCAGTCACTGTGGTTTTTTTTTTTTTTTTTTTTTGGGGTCTGATGTTGAAGTGGAAGTTGGTGCAGTGATTTTGGGGTGTTTTTATTTTATTTTTATTTTAGTGGTGGCTCTGGATATTGTGAGCGGGCAAGGGCAATGTGTCTGGGTAAAACAAGCCCTCGTGTAATGGCTTTACCACTAGCCCAATATGTCACTATGGACTAAAGTTTCATTAGATGTCGTATTTCGATTGTGTCGGCCCGGCCTTCTGTTTGTCTTCTTCCCCCATCTCTGAATGTGGCCTTGTTTTGCGTTCCCCGCTTCCCAGCTTCTTCTCCCCCACATCTCTATCTCAGCTTCTCGGCTAATCCTTTGGCCCCTTTTTGAACTTTTATTTTGTTGGGGTTTTGTTACTCGGGTCATGGAATCTTTCTGTGATCTTCAAGTGGACGTCAATGGCGAGGAGACTTTCATGGTGAACAAGGTGATTCTTCTGCAACCGAGCTTCATTTTCCCAAAAGAAAAAAATGTAATCTTTTTCCTCTAACCCCAGTATTTTCGCAATGGCCATCGACTGCCGATGGTGAGCTGTGTTTTCTGGTTCCGTAATTTTAGTTTTGCAGTTCCAAAGTTTCGTGGGGTTGTAGTTTTCGATGGGCTTTGCTTTTAGCAGCTTTTGTAATTTCCTTATTCATCCCGCAAATTTTTCTCAACCAAGACTCATCCTTTCAATAGAAATTGCAACGTCCGCCATTAAAATCTGCAAGTTGTAGCTACGTTGGCAGAATGCGGGTCATTTGAAAAAAGACCTCTTTCTTGCATCTATTCTGGGTTATATGAGCACAGAGTACACGTTGAAAAAGCTCGTGGCTTTATGTTCTGTTTCGGCTGTGTAATCTATTGGAGCCGTCACAGGCCTTTACAACTCGCTTTCGAGATGCAATCAACGACCCAATGATGATTGACGAGGTATGGAGCAGTGTGGTGTGGCTTCATTTGAATTTCGTGAGATACATATAGCTTTACTAATTCAATCAATCAAACCACCAGGAGGAGGAGGAGGAATTTTTGTTAAAAAGGTCTCGACTTTGAACCCACGAACAAAATCTGTCCGTAGATGACGTGAAAAAAACCCGATTGATAAAGAAAAGCTCAAAAGCTGAATTTTATTATTTATATTTATTTAGCGCTTAAGGTTTTATAGGGATTTAGAGATGAATGAATGAAAATCCACAATGAATAGACCTCTATCTTGATTTTCAGAGCGTCCTTTGTTGAGCAGACGTAAGAGACCTTCCAGAGTATTCGCATCTTTTCTTTTCAGACGACTCCGGCTTCACGGAACTAATAAAGCCTAATTACCGAACTACCCCTCGCATCTTTTTGCAGAAATTATTTAGTACAGCATTGACAAGAATCAGGACTCATTTACTGATGGGAAAAAGCCAAAAAAAACCCAAACTTACCTCTACAGTGATGATTCTGCACCTTTGTTTTGTGACGTGAAAAACCCCGAACTTTAAACTTTCTGTGTGACACATTTACCCCATTAAGGGTATTTTCGTCTTTTCTTTATTTTTTCTTTTTATTTTTTATTTTTTCTTATTCTCTCTTCCCTTTGCCGGCCGGCGGAGGGAAGCCGGCGTCCGGCGAGGGTCACCCTCGCCTAAGGCGCTAGGGCCGCCCTCGCCCGACGCGGGCGGGTGGCGAGGGCACCCCTCGCCCGACGCAGGCGGGGCGGCCCTCGCCGGACACCGGCGAGGCTTCCCCCGCCGGCGAAGAAAAAGAAAAAAAAAAAGATTTTAAAAGTAAAAAGACCAAAATGCCCCTATGATTTAGGGTAAATGTGTCACACAAATGAAAGTTCGGGGTTTTTTGTGTCACAAATAAAAGTTTGGGGTAAATGTGTCACGGTTTCTGAGTTCGGGGTTTTTCACGTCACAAAACAAAGTTTGGGGTAAATGCCACTCGAGGCAAAGTTTGGGTTTTTTTTTTGGGTTTTTCCTTTTACTGATTGATGGAACTTCCATACCCACGAGTAGCACCCAAATCACCCAATTTGAAAAATCGTGCATTAATCGCATCAAGTAAAACCAATGATAATAACTCTTCTCGAGGCCTTTGCCGATCTTTAAAGATGCTACTTTCATGAACAAATCGAAACGACACCGGACGGAATCTCAGTAGATCGTGACAGTGTGCATCTAAGGGCTTGAGATTATCTACCATATAACAAGACCATGTAAGAAATCAATGAAGCTCAAGCAAGAATTTGCTAAGGAAATGCTTCTAGATAGAAGTCAAGTCAATATATGAAAGGGAAATTGAATATTGTTTGGTATTGCTCTAGGAATGTGCCGCTTCGATTCATATTATATTATCATATAGACGTTTTTGTTTTAAGCACCAGGTCCATGACAATTGGAATAGGAAAAGAAAACACTATTTTTGAACAAAAATTTTGTCCAGTTACCGATCTATTTCTGAACAAGGTCCATGACTTACCTTTATTCCTTACATCTTGTCCTCTCTAATCCCTAACCAGGGATTGACCAGTGGGCCAAAAAACCCCATCTCAAGAGCTGTTTAAATCCATGTTTTCGCCAGAATGCACTAAAAATTTCTGAAAGAGTGGCTTTACCAGCAGACCATGGGAAATAAAAATGTGCCCAGATGCACGACTTGGAATGCCTAGTAATTTTGCAGCAACTATTGTAGGTGCACCATGATGATACTTCAATTCCTCAATAGATAAAAGAGACTTTTGCAGGAATCGAATTGCGTAGTTCCTCAATGTTCTGTCCACACCAGAAATAACGAACTCCGGTCTCTGTAAGAGCCAAAACATACAGGCCTTTGAGATCTTCTTCTCTGTTATCAATGCGTCTGCTGTCAAGATAGGCTGCAGGATGCTCTATGACAGTTTACAGCTTCCTGAGTGCGTTTTGCTACCATCAACTTACCAAACAACAATACATCTTTCACCACCAGCACAGGAAAGAACATATTTCCCATCATTAGTGAAGATCATAGAGCGAACAGCTCCCTACAATTCAGAAAATTCAATGGACTATAAATTAAGAGGAGCATAGGGGATGCATAAAACAGAAAATACAAGACTGATTAGAAAACCAAGAGTCACAGGATGGCCAGAAAACTTTTGTATCTTTTTGTGATCTGAGCAATTATGCATCATTACTTGTGCAGATGCAGAAGCTAGTACACTTCCATCTACACCAAGATAGAAGTCTCAGCACACTCTCAATTTCATACAATCATGGAAGACTTACCTAGAATTTTACACTTTCCTATATAACTTCAGATCAATTATTCATTTCGTTCTCATTAGATTCACCCTGGTTTCTAATTTGCTCCTCTAATTTCAAACACTCAGAATGATTTCCGTCTAAATACATTTAGAGAAAAGCCATGTCAACTCTTAAGCTATGTATGCATTATGCATCCACCTACTGTTACTTCCTTCAACCTCTCGTCCATGCAAGTGACTGTAGAGTTGTGGAGTCTCACAAAATGTCTCTGGATACACTGTTTCACCTGCTTACCATGTTCAGAACATATTCTTGCCACACACCACTTCTTTCATATAATCTTTGAAAGATAATTGGACAGGTAACTACCTTGTTATTCATGTAAAATCCCTTATAACCAATAACTAGGCCAATATACATCAACATAATCTCCTACTCATATTAGAAATATTTTTTCATTGTCACACCCAGCAGCAAAATCCTAATGTTCCAAATTCTCATTTCACTATCACACAACAGAAATAAAAGCTCATGCCAAGTCATTTAATCGATTCTAGCCCAAAATTTGTATTGCATCAGCACGATCCATAATCTTAATGAAGTAGTTCAAATGCAGCCTCACCTCACTCAGTATAGGTTACCGATGTTTCATTGATTAATGGCCTGATTCATACATAGGTTAACCAAGCTTGGGAGATATGAAGTAAAGCTTTGAAATGGAAAACCTGAGCCATACGGACTGACCAAGTTTCTTAAATCAGCTGGCTTAATCTTGACATTAAATAGGTCCCAAGTTTCTACGCTATTTAAAACAGAAATCACTCAGTCTAGCTCGATGTAAAGCTCATGCATCTAGTAGCCATGTGATTGCTCGAAAGCTTTGGTATGGTCATAACACATAGCTTTTCTGGAAAAACAGTAATGCAGACTTAGGGAAACAAGGTTTGAAGCACATGCTTAAGTACATGCAACATTCTTACGTAATTTAAATGTTTGATTAAAAATTGATAGAATAACCAAAGTAAATGTTCCTACTTTCATTTCCCAAATCCAACCACTTCATGCAGGTGTAATCAACCGAAAGGTGACCCCCGTCCGGCTTCATAACCGCATCCGTCGGATCATTTGCCGCAATGTCCACAAACTCCGTCTGAATCTGCTCTTTCAAAGTGTCCCAAATCTAAAAAACAAAGAATCCAAAACAACAAAAGAAAAAAAAAAAGGTCCCGTTTAATTAAGCGAAGCTACTGTTGCTTACTGAGACACAATGGGCAAGTAATAAGGCAAAGCGGCATTCATCGGAACAGAAAATAATCGCTAATTCGCGTCCGATTTCAGAATCAGACACCGTAAAAGCCAATACTTTCTTATCAAATCCCAAGAAAACTTGCCACCAAACGAAAGAACCGGGAAGCACGCGAGGTTAACCTTAATCCGGGCATCGCCGGAGCTGATGGCGAAGAATTCCGACGAGGGGCTGAACGCCGTCAAGAGGTCTCTGATGTTCGGCGAGCCCATGCCGTCGAAAAGAGTGGAGATCGAAACCGACCAGTCTGCTCTCGCCTGCTTCCGAGCACGGCCCGGACGCTTCGCTGGAGAGGGGCTGAGCGAATCTGACCAGACAGGGTCGCCGGCGGCGGACGGCGAGGCGGATGAGGTTTATGGTGGGGAAGACAAGGAGGAGCTCCTGCTTTTGGGAGGGTTTAGCGAGGGTTTTGAACTGACTAATTTTTTATATGCCCCAAAGAGAAAGGAACTGAATTTCTTTTTTCATTTTTCATTTGTGTTTTTTTTTTTTTGTCCTTTTTATTATTGATTTTTTGTTCAGATATTACAGTTACTCAACTCAATTTTTTTTTATATGATCTTATTTTTTGTCAAATGATTTCTTTTTTATATGGGGTGAAAAGTTAAAGACTGGACATTTACCGGCTCGTTGTATAAAATTATAAGCAAAAAGAGGGGAAAGTGGAGAAATTAAAAAATTCATATGCTTAAAATAAAATGAAAACAAATTAAAACATTTATTCCTCAGGGATGCTTCGGAGGATGTAAATACGTAAGAGGTATAATTAGTTTTTTATCATCTAAAAGCTACAAAAACAGATGGACTCCTCAATAAAATGAACATAAGATTGACATCCAAGCTCAAGCACAAAGGAGGACAGACAATATCTAGCAAATTTTTTTAATATAAAACAGTAAACGGCAGATAAGTCATAATGCCCACCGACGGTGGGATGGTATGCACCTTCATCCTCGTTCTCCATTGTGAAATATAATCAACAATATTCTCAATTACGAAACGAAATAAACTTTTATGTCTAAATAGTCCATTTCTAAATGGCTTAATTAATTTGGAAACAAAAAAACCCATTTTAATATGGCAAAATTTAAAATAAAAGTTTAAAGTGGACCACTATCTCAAAAAAAGGGTTAAGAATTTAATCTTGTCTCAAAAAAGAGATTGAAGTGATCAAGTTAGTTTCAAATTAGGGCCCTAATTTTGAAAGGTTAAGTAAACGCAATTTTGTCCCCAAAAAAAAAAAAATCTACTATGACCCAATTTGAAGAAGCCCTAAATTGTAAAAGCTAGGGTTCCTCTGACTTGAATCTTCCTCCAAAAAAGTTCATGTGCCACCGAGGTCAAATTGATTTTAGAATTTACTTCGATCCAGTTCGGTTCATCACTTGAATTGAAGAAGTATTTGTTGTTGGATGCAAACATGAACCAATTATTCTTTAATATTGAAGAATTCGTTTGTTGTGGTTAATTTCACTTAAAAACACGAAGTGCGCTAGGAGTGCGAGAAGGGCATGGATTGCATCTACATTTCAGCATCCTCTAATTTCCTTTATTCCGTCTGAAGTCGGTTTCCTAAATTGGCGCAGTTGATTCTTCCTTCATTCAAAAGAAGGTGATTGCAGCTTGCTCAAGCAACGCGTTGACATGGTGTGTGGGGTTAGATCTTGAAATACCACACCGATGGCAGCAACGGAATTGATGGTAGGAGGGAAAGTCTTTTTGTTAGTATCATTTCAACTTGCTTGGTTGGACTTGTGGGGTGTATTCCATCTCTTTTTATGTGAATCGATATATGTGAGTTGCATTTTGAATTGGCAAGTGGTATCCATTGTAACTTTTTGAATCGGATATGTTGCCATTGTGATCCCCGTCTTCCAATTTTTTACCGTTTTCGTTTTGGTTTCATTTTTTTGGTATATGTTGTGTTGTTCATAGCCGATCCATTGATTCCTTGGAGTTGTGAATCTCCTATTGTTATCTCCATCAAGTAAAGACGTAAAGGACACTTGATCCACCCAACTGCTCTTTTGGTATTTCATGTGATTTTGCTCATCAGATACCCATTGAGGATCAATCAATATAGTCACGGGTGACAATCTTTCTAGCATTTTTAGAGATTTTAATGAAAAGTCATCGTCAATATGTAAGAAGACAAAGGAGAAGAAGATGGGAAAGAAAAATGTGGGGATTTTCTCTGTATTTTGTATTCTATTAAACTCAATGTATAGGATCGATGTTATAATACAAAGCATGTACAAAGAAAGGCAACTAAATAATTTACAAATTAGATCCGATACTAATTGATCATGATTGATCTCTGAATAATATCCGGAAGATTATTGCGTATCTTCCAACACTCCCCCTCAAGCTGGTGGCTTGTAGATATCCAAGACGCCTAGCTTACTCAAAAGATATACATGTTGTCTTTGACATAAAGGCTTGGTGAAGACATCCGCTGGTTGTTCTTCTGTTTAAATCCCCCGTGTCTCGATTATTCCTTGCTGGATTTTTTCTCGAGTGAAATGGCAGTCCACTTCTATGTGCTTTGTTCTTTCATGAACGATGGGATTTGAAGCAAGTTTTAGAGCCGCATCGTTGTCGCAAAATAATCCGGTTGGTCCTTCAACTTGTACCCCAAGATCTTGAAGTAATCCTCGTAACCACACTATCTCACATGTGGTTTTTGCCATGGCTCGATATTTTGTCTCTACTGAGGATAATGAGACGGTTGGTTGCTTCTTTGTTTTCCAAGAAAGCAAAGAATCCCCTAATTTAATACAGAAACCGGTTATGGACCTTCTGCTCATCGGACAAGTCGCATAATCTACATCACAATATGCAGTCATTCTCATATCGCATTTCTTGGAGAGAAGAATCCCAAGTCCAGGACATTTTTTCAAATACTTTACCACTTTTAGTGCAGAGTTCATGTGGGACTGCTTTGGCTTATGCATGAACTGACCGAGAGCTTGCACGACATAACTAATGTCTGGCCTGGTCATAGTCAAATATATGAGTTTCCCAACAAGTTTCTGATAACTCACTGGATCTCTGAGTATGGGGTCGGTTTCTTAAGATACTCCAGCATCATAATCTACTGTGGTCAGTTTGACATTTTGCTCAATTGGAATTACAGCTGGCTTATATCTTGACAAACCTGCTTCTGATATGATTTCCAATGCAAATTTCCTCTGGCTGAGGGAGATTCCTTGGTGTAATCGCACAATTTCAATTCCAAGAAAATACTTTGGCGACCCGAAATCTTTTATGTGGAAAGTAGAGTGCAAGTATTGCTTGAAACCTTTGATAGCTACTTCATCATTGCCCATAATAAGTATATCATCTACATATATCATCAAGTATATAGATGACGTACCTTTAGTCCATGTGAAAACAGCATAATCAAATCTGGACTGTTGAAAACTGGCAGCAATCAGGGACTTAGAAAATTTTGCGTACCACTGTCTGGAAGCTTGCTTAAGCCCATATAGGGATTTGCAGAGACGACATACTTTATTCTCCCCTTGTCTCCGTAAACCTTGTGGCACGTCCATATAAATCTCTTCGTCTAGATCTCCATGTAGGAAGGCATTATGAACATCCATTTGATGCAATGACTAGCCTTGATAAGCCGCTACGGAGAGAAATGAGCAGACGGTAACATCTTTGGCTACGGGGGAGAAGGTTTCGTGATAATCAAAACATTCCCACTGTGTAAAACCCTTAACCACTTATCGGGCTTTGTACCTTTCAATTGAACCATCAGCTCGATATTTGATCTTGTAGACCCATTTGCATCCAATTGCCTTCTGATGTGGAGGTAGAGTAACAAGTTCCCATGTCTGATTAGCCACTAGAGCCTGCAATTCCGCTTCTATAGCTTTCTGCCATTGCAGATCAGTGCTCGCCTCATCATAGTTTGACGGCTCTCGCTCTTCAGAAATGCGAGCGATGCAACATCGATGCTCCACGGATAATCAATCGAAGGAAACATAAGAAGAAATAGGGAAAAGAATACCTGGTGAATTCCTGACACCACATATGTAGTCTTTGGTCCAAGTTGGTGGACGCGTGGCTCGTCCCGAACGTCTTGGCGGGTTATCCTCAAGAGATGAATGATTTGTTGGAGTCTCCATAGAAGCTGACTCGAGTGCAATTCCATCATCCAGGCTTTGATCCGTGACTGCTATTAGAGGTGTTAGTTTCGTAGTTTGTGTAGGAGCATTCCTTGTATCTTCTGAAGACGAAAGTAAAACATATCCTGGATCATTGATGGATTCCTCGACATGAGGAGTATGAGAATATCCCCGCTATCTGTGCCTGATTCCTGGGTAGCAAAAGGAAAAATATCTTCCTGAACTGAACGTCTCTACTAACAAAAAATTCTCCTGTAGAGGAATCAAATATCCGATACCCTTTTTGTAAAGTGGGATATTCCATAAATATGCAATGGCGAGCACATGGACCCATCTTATCCCTAGGTCCTACTATAGTGGCGTAGCATAGACACCCAAAAATCTTCAGATGACTCAGATTTGGCTTCTTCCCAAAAAGCAATTCGAAGGGGCTTCAACCGTTAAGAATCTTAGTCGGCATATGATTGATCAAATAAGCTGCAATCAATACACAATCTCCCCAAAAATTGTTCGGAATAGAGGCTTGAAATTTCAAAGCCCGTGCAACTTCCAACAGGTGACGATGCTTCCGTTCCACTATTCCATTTTGTTGTGGTGTATATGTGCATGAACTCTCATATAAGATCCCTTGAGATGAGAGTAAAGTGGCACATTCATGATTGAAAAATTCTTTCCCATTGTCTATCCGAATTCTTTGGACAGTTTTCCCAAATTGAGTTTTTGATAGAGAAAGAAAGTTCTTAAATGGGACATAACTTGACCCTTAAATTGCATAAGAAAGATCCATGTGGCTCTTGAATGGTCATCCACAATGGTGAGAAAGAATCGAGAACCATCATGGTTTAGTGTATGATATGGTCCCCAAACATCAATATGAAGCAAAGAAAAAATATCATTTGCACGACTTTTGCTCAATAGAAAGGGAGTATGCAATTGTTTTGCAAGGGGACAAATATGACATTGAGAATATGGAAATGAGGAACTATGACCCAATCTGGAATGGAAAATGAAATTTTTATCATTGGTAGTCAAATTACACAATGATTGTTTATTACAAGAAAATTGATCTAGATTTTTGGATAAACTTCTCCAGAAAAAATAATCCTTCGGATAGATTACCCCGGCCCATCGTTTCCCAATCGAAATGGCCTGAAATTGACAACTATCGCATTGAAGGAAACTTGACATGAATTTTCCTTACAGGCTCTAGAAACAAAAATAAGATTAAACTGGAATTCAGGAATATATGAGACATTTGTGAGAATAATTTGAGAACTAAGATTAACTGTCCCTGTTATAGTAACATGAGCAACATTCCCATTTGGCAATTGCACGATAATAGGACTATCCAGTTCTTCATTAATAATGGAAAACAACCTCTTGTTACATGCAATATGGTCACTGGCTCCAGAATCAATAATCCAAGCATTTCTCGATATGGTGTTTATCAGACAATGAGAAATACCTGTAAAGCTGCTCCTCCTTTTTGGAATGTCTAATTTCTGTAATGCCTGCATCAATTGTTGATATTCACCATGAGTGATAGGTTGATTTGCATATGCTGGTCCTGTAAGTTGATATGTTGCTGCTGATATTTCCTTTCCTTTTTTTTCTCCAGGTCTGCCATGTAGCTTCCAATAATTTCCAATTGTGTGGTGGGGCCGCTTGCAAAATTCACAAAACAGTTTCCCTTTATTTTTCGAATTCGACCCATAGTTCTTCGGAAATTGGGCACCGTTGGATCCTTTAGATCACCAGGGTAACGCGCCCCCTTTGAGCCATCGGATCGCTTTGCTCGATCCTGACCGTTGATTACAAGACCTTTAAAAGGTCTCTGTTCCGCGAACCCTAGGGTCGTATCACGCCTCTTCTCTAGGGTTTTCGGTCCCTTTTCGCTCCTTGCCGCTAGAGCTAAGCTTTCAGTTCCCTTGCCGTCCGTCAAGGTAAGTCTCTAGCTTTCCTCCTACACCGCGAGCTGGAAGATCCGGCCAATCGAAGGTGCGAGCTCCATAGCTAGGATCGGCAACCTAAAAGTGAGGTAAGATTCATTAAGAATCAGCGAAATCATGTGGCCTTCTCTCTGTCTTTTATCGCCTTGTATTGCTGAAGTGTAGCCTCGGGTCCGTCGAGTTTCTCTTCAGCCGCTTCCAGCTCATTCCAGAGAGCTGAAATCTTGTTGAAGCATGTCGTCACAGACATGTTTCCCTGCTTCAGTTCGGTAAGGGCTTGATGCAGTGAGAAAATTCTCGCCCGATCTAATTTTCCATTCATCTCTCTTATATTATCCCAAATTACTTTTGAATCTTTTGTGGGAGGCAAACCGGCGGCTATTTCTGGGCTAATACAGTTTCCTATCCACGTCCTAACCAACTGATTACATTTTTTTTCCATTGTCGCCCTAATTTTTCGTCAGTCGGAACCGGAATGGTCCCGTCGATAAATCCCTCCTTATCCTTTGTTACGAGGGCTCGCTGAAATTCCCGCGCCCAACTCGAGTAATTCTTCGGTCCTATGAGAGGGTGGCTGATGAGCCGCAACTCCGGTCCATCGGCGTTGGAGACGTAGAGCCCGTCGTCGAGTTCTGGGCGACCCATGGCGGCCGCGATTGGAAACAGCAGAAAACTAGGTGAAAATCCCTAGTAGGGATTCACAGTCTGACTCGGATTGTACCCGTCTTCGCCTGACCCGTTAGGGTTGTCACCCGCATTCGAAGATCCGATTGTTGCTGAAGGGCTCGCCTCACTTATGGCTGGTGGGCCGTCATGGGCTTGGATGTCGTCCCTTCAACCCTGGACTCCTAAAAAAGAAAAATTCGGGCTTGGCCCATAATACATAGGCACCCATTGGTAAGGAGGCCCCATAATGGGCTGCCATGGTAAAAATTGCCCCATCATGGGCTGATCAATTCGAACGGTGGTATCCCGCACAGATTCTTGTGTCCCAGAGGTAGGTGTATCCACTGGAACTCGATCGTCAGCCATGGTGGTAAAACTCCTTTCCTTCCTTCGTCTGTTTATAAAATAATTTTCAAGGTACTGATTCCTACATCGAAGTGCTAACGCTTTTTTGCAAGTTAGCTTGTCTCCTCCGGCAGGCAATAAGAGAATAGAAAGAATAAGGAACAGGGGAAACGAAACAGGTGCATGACCTGCTCTGATACCATGTAAGAAGACGAAGGAGAAGAAGACGAGAAAGAAAAATGTGGGGATTTTCTCTGTATTCTGTATTCTATTCAACTCAATGTACAAGATCGATGTTATAATACAAAGCATGTACAAAGAAAGGCAACTAAATAATTTACAAATTACATCCGATACTAATTGATCATGAGTGATCTCTGAATAATATCCGGAAGATTCTTGCGTATCTTCCAACACAATATATAAAATGATAGAGAAATCACAATTATTACGGACCACAAGAAATGTCTCGTCAAACAAGCACTGCCACACAGGAAAAATGAGCAAACGAGAAACTTGGCCATTAATGCAGAGAAGATGGCAAACACGACAAAGCAATAAGAGCCATACAGCAATTCCTGGTTAGCTTAAGATTCATGTGCAAGTTAAACCATCCGTCACTACTGTCTTCTCCGTAAACTTCATGACCCGTTCTATCATTTCATGGAAGAACATCAACTCCGACAAATGACGATGTATGAATATCGAGATGGGACTTGATCTTACACATTGCTGGACAATTTCTGTTCTGTATAGCAGTGGAACTAAAAGAAAGAACAGAAATCAATGCGACGCCTAAGTAAAGAGTGCTCAGCCTGCGATAATGGTCTAGCTGAAAGAATGGTGTGCGCCCGTGTGACCGGGAATGACAAACTTCATCAGCAGAACACTTGGATTCAACAGCCACAGCCTCGATTAATGAATAACCCGCGTTTAGTTCTCGCCATCTTCCTCTTTACCGTATAATGAATGACTTTACGGATGAAGATGAAAGCTTCCCAGCAGAAAAGAGCTGGAACTTGAAGATGAATGCAGCAACACACACATAATTTGAAAGAAGAGAGGTCTGTCTTGCTTGCCCTTCCACATGACCTCATCGGTAATCACTTTTGATATAGTCACATATGGTTTCATCTAACATGAAGTCGTTCCAAATAAGTTAAAAAACCTTACAATGAAGTTACACCCCCCCAAACAAAGATAATGAGAAGAAAGAAAGAAAGAAAGAGAACCGCTGAGTACAGAAAGAAAACAACAAAAACAGAAGCGGTGCCGACAGACAACCGAGTTTGCAGCAATTTAGCCGAAACCAAAGGGAAAAAGGAGGAGAAGAACAATGATTCAAGGTTAAAGTCGCTTTGTAAACATGGACCCCTCTCACCCGAAAAAAACATAGTCAGAATTTAGAATATTTAAAGATTTGTTCTTTGTCAAATCGATCACCTAGATTCTATGTTTGAACTCAAAAATATCCATCCTAGAGCATTATAATTGGTCTTGTACTATAAACTTTACCCGATGCCTGATGCAGCTCAGATTGTCTCCTTTTCCACATTTGCTTCACTTATTATGAATTTATTATTATAATTATTGACTTTATTGTATCGGTATTAGGACTGCATAATGGGCAATTAAAATAGAAAGAAATGAGGGATAATAAAGGATAATAAAGATTTCGTGACTAGATTCAAGTGTCAAGTGTCAATTATTAAAATAGTATAAAATTGATTGTTGAAATTTCAAGGACGTTGGTTGCTAGGTTTAAGATTTGGTCGCAAATATTTTTCAATATAACGACTTGATTTTATGATAGGTGTCCAAAAAAGATTGAAGACAAAAAAAAAAAAGCTACAAGATTTTATGGTGTGTCTTTTATTTGACTTTATTTGTGAGCATTTATGGGGTGCATTTCTTGTTTTTTTTTTGTTTTCATTTAACATTTGTTGGGCCATCTACCCGTCCAACCACCGTAAAGGGTTGTTGACTTTTACACCAAAGGAAAAGGCGTTTACATTTCGATTAGTTCTCCGGCATTCGCATGTCAATTATGTCTCCTCCTGTCGTTATTTATGCCTTGTTCTAAATTTCCAAAGTTATTGTTATTCTTTCAATTCCAACATCAGTACCTATATCCATGAAAAGAGTCAGGAATAAATAATTCAGTATAATCAAAAAACCGGAGTTACAATAATGCATACGCTCAAGTGTTTTCTATACTTAAATTGAGTCATAATCCAAAGTGTTTATGCATAATCAAACTCGATGTAAAGCTTAGAGTACAAATTACCGCATATGGCTAAGATTAAGCAATGCACAACTCCGAATGTGTGCCCCCTTATTTCAGTCCTCTTGTGGCTTTCTCTAGAGAGCTTGATTTCTCTTGTGCGGCTCCTGCTCTCGTCCGAGTAGAACCCTCGAAAATAGATGGTAAGTGGTTTAATAGCGTTTGCCCCGCACGTAAAGAACGGGAGACCCTCCTCTTGGACTTCTATTCTGATTCTTCACTAATACTTAAGAAGAGACCATCTGCGATTAATAAATCTTGAATAGATATCCCTAATAATTATGAGGACGGTAGCTACTTAAAAAGGTATCCAATCAATCATTCCAATCCACAATCGTCTAATTCGGATTGAATTTCGTATGCACAGCTCTAAATCGGGATATCATTTAACCTATTTTATACCACTCATCATGTTAAATTATGTGTCAGGTTCGAGCCGTTTACAGAACCGATCCATTCGTATAAGTATCCAAGTTTGACTGCATAAAGAAATTGAAAAAGAAAAAAGAAAAAATCGGAGCAGTAGAAACAAAAGGTAGTCTTCTCTCTTGCAGTAGCCGCACGCATTAGGGGTGTCAACGGTTTGGTTTGGTTCGGTTCGGTTTTTTTGAAAAACCAAACCAAACCGAACTGTTAGAAAAATCTTCCGAACCAAACCAAACCGAACCAAACCGAATAAAAACCGAACCGAAATTTCAGTTCAATTCGGTTCGGTTCGGTTTTTCGGTTTTTGGTTTTCGGTTTTTTTTTTGTTTTTTTTTCTATTCAACTTAAAATAATCCAAATTCAACATGTTACTGCACTTCAAGCTTAGAGGATTTTGCAATTTAGATCATATACTTCATTCCCTTTTTTTAAGCATTGGCCAAATAATGATATCCAATTTAAACAATTGTTTAACATAATCTCTCTTGATGATTCTCTAAGAGATAATTCTATTGTTCAATTGAAAAAAAAAAAAAGAAAGAATTTTTTCCGTACTGATAAATTACTAAAAAAATTTATAAGTGTCAAAAAAACTATTGGCAAAAAGTATTTACTATATCCCATTCCCGAATAACATATTGGTAAGTGCTAAAACAAATCTTAGAGTTTCCGGTTTTTAGTCCATTCTAGACTTGAAAGTTTTGGTTTGGTCAACAGAAGACTTGTTTAAGAAGTCCCAATTAAATCGTGTGCTCACCACCAGTAAAATTGAAGCGTATGAAATCCGACATGGCTTCCATGTGGAATATTTAGCTACTTGCCAGGTGCCATTTCCAATCGTGTAATTCCATCAAAGATGAGCTTGAGACTTGATTGAGGCTTTTTTGAAACCTTAAATTATCATTTGACAAAAACGACCTCAAATATTTAACTAAAGTTTATGAGTCGTATTGAATAAATTAAAGGTCAGGAATTATATAACATATTATATATAATTTGGGGAGCATTTTTGTTATTTTCCAAATAAGTAATCGATGGTCACGATCGATGGTAGCGTCCGGAAAACGCGAGTCCCACTTTCAAGCCTCGAAAAACCAAAAAGAAAAAAAGAAAAAGAAGAAGGAGGAGGTGAAATCGACGGACAGGGATTTGCTCCGGGCCCACGCCCAGGAGAAATAGAGAAACCCTAGAAAGAGCTCAAAAGGGAGAATTGACACCCCGCGATTCTCTGGCCTCCAAAAAGAACCTCCTCCGCATCTCTCTCCGCCGTCCGCCGTCCGCCACCATCGAGCTCCGATCACCACCACCGCCGCCACCACTGCTGCCATGTCGGACGAGGAGCACCACTTCAAGTCCAAGGCCGACGCCGGCGCGTCCAAGACCTACCCCCAGCAAGCCGGCGCCATCCGCAAGAACGGCTACATCGTCATCAAGAATTTCCAATCAGTTTGGTTAATGGTTCTATTTTTCGGTTTCTTGGTTCGATTCGGTTTGGTTAACCGATAAAAATCGAACCGAACCGAAAATTTCTATTTTTAATAAAAACCGAACCGAAAAAATCGAATTTTTTGGTTCGGTTATCGGTTCGGTTCGGTTACTGACACCCCTAGTTGACGGTGGAAATGGGCTTAGGTTGAATTTTGGTAAATCTGGGCTTGGGCTTTGGTTAAATGAATTTGGACTTGTTTAATTTGGGAAATCTGGCCCGATTCGGTATTGATAACTTGCTTGTTGAGTGTGGGTTCGATTTGGTGTAGTGCGTCTGGACTTGATTCTGGTTATGGTCGGATTGGGCTTTGAACCATTGAGCCCACTTCTTCCATTAGGCTTTTAGTGTTCATGGTTTGCTTGATCTAGTTAAATGGTTAGGTTACCTTTTTAGGATCTTAATGAGTACCAAGAAACATTGCATAGACAGTTAATAGATGAAAACTTTAGGACTCATAATTTGGTAAGAAGACTGCGTGCATAATTAGTTAACAAATCAATCAAGTTAAGGTATTGAAAGAGCTTTAATTTGAATTGGTGTAATTAAGTTCCTGACCCTAGATACTTAGTTGCATAAGAAGCGAGGTATGCTCACGTACCTTACTTGGTTTTTAGCCAACCTTTGATAGACTAGTGGCGGCTCTGGTTTAGTTAAATTTCATAGTTAGATTTATTCTAATTGAATTTTCCAATGCAGTGCGATGTAAGGGTTTGAGGGAACCAAGCCATTTCAAAATCGTCGGTCCACCCTCGGCAATACCTTTAAAGCCATCATACCCCAACACTCCCATTCGGGAGGGTCGAGACAAAAAGACAAAGTCCCAAAGAATGGCACACTTGATATCCTCACGTCTTTGAATTTGATTATAAAGAATTTCAAACATAGTTTGAATATTCTAACTACGTTTGCTCTATGAGCTGAAAAACCAATATCAACAACAATAATTTGCTACAAGGGTTGATTTAGGGCCAGAAATAGAGCCTATTTTTTCTCTTTTTGGTCGAGAAAGCAACTTTAATATTAATACTTAAGAGTTGATAAACAAAAAAACCCGACAAAGGGGCATCCAAACATAACAAATCCCATAGAGGTTGGGGGGACGGATTACCTAGGCTAGAGTATTCCTCCAGTGGGATTTAGCAACCCAATCGGCTACTAAATTTGCGGATCAATCGCAATGGGCCAAGGTAGTGTGATCATAATGGGCCAATAGAATTCTAGCATCTTCCGTTAAAGACAGCATCTCCCATCCCACGTGCTTATCTTGCATAACAGAATCCACCATCTCTAGATAATCAGGTTTAATCTCAATATTTCTCTATCTCTCTTTAGTCGAAAAAATTTTAGAGCTTTGATCAAGGCCAAGTACTCCGTCTGGATCACCGATAAAGCTGGGATCATCTTTGCGAAACCATCAAAAAGGGTTCCCGACGTGTCTCGAAGAACTCCCGAGATAGCCCCTAGCGTTGCTCCTTCCATAAACGCTCCGTTGATGTTGATTTTAAAGGTAAGAGCCTCTGATGGGATCCAATTTTGAGTCAATCGAGTTGTTCCCATGTAAAGTTTCAAACTTTGCATGTTGTTGGGTCTATTGAAGAGTTTGTTGTTGGGCCTATTGAAGGAATGACAGATAGCCCTGTTGTAAGGCCTATTGAAGGGCGGATAGAAATGTGAGTATTTTTGCTTTAGCAACTTTTCAATTCATATTCGATAGAATTTGGTACTTGACTATGCACTGGCTTTTTCTTGTCATTTTCCTCTATTATGGATCTGTAATTAATTTGGAAAGTTTTCTTCACTTGTTTCCATCATGAAAATAAGTAGATATCTTAATTATATGGGTTAATACCCTGAAAAACCCCAAACTGGTATACTTGTAACAAATTTACCCCAAACTATTTTTTTAACCATAAAAAACCCCAAACTGATACATATGTGACAAATTTACCCCGACTGACCATAAAAAACCATAAACTGGTACATTTATGACAAATTTACACCAAAAAATTTTATTTAACCGCAAAAAACCTCAAACCAGTAAAATTTGTGACAAATATATCCTCCGCTAAATTAGATTAATACCACAAAAGAATCACAAAAATTGGAAACTGTGACAAATGAAGTATAAAATCCAAAATTAGTATACTAGTGAATTGTTATGTGTCATTTAACTTAATAATTTGACAGTAAAATTTAATGAAAACTAATAGCGGGTAAATTTGTCACAAGTGTACCAATTTGGGGTAAATTTGTCAAAAGTATATCAGTTTGGGGTTTTTGGTGGTCAAAAATAGTTTGAGATAAATTTGTCGCGGGTATACCAGTTTGGGGTTTTCGAGTATTAACCCTAATTATATATGCTAGTTAGTCATAGTCTTGATACAGTGCAATCTTATTATAAGGCCCACTAAAGGGCCAACAAAAGGCCTTTTTCTTGCGGGTCCCTAGAGTCCCTTGCGAGCTCCAGTCTTTTTCCGATTCGATTTGCAGCATCCTGTAAGTTCTGGCGATCGTCTTAGCCACATTGCTCCCCTTGCAGTGACGATGAGCTGCTGCGATCTGCACTGCCCGTGAGCTGAGCCCATCATTGCACCGCCCCCGACCTGTGACTCTGCTCGCCACTCGTTGCCACCCAAGCCGCCTGCAGAGTCCGACGACGAGCTTGAAGTCGTCGGAGCTAGTAGGGTGGTGGTTACGGTCTGTGAAAAGCGCCTGGGAGTTAAGTAGTGTGGCGGAGTGGGAGGGGAGGGAAGGGTTGAGCCACGTGGTGAGAGGAGGGAACACGCGACCTGGCGAGGTCATGGAAGAGGGACGGTGATGAATCTCCCACGTGAATTTAAGCAGGAATATCCCAGATTGGATAAGGGCAATCTTATTTTTGTATCTAATCCGCCTCCTATGGGATTTCGAATCATAATTTTTATTGGACCAAATCAAGATGTATATAGCAACTGAAGCGTAGCGGTTCAAGTTGAAATGAGCCAAATATGTGCAAAATTTTGCGAGATTGCCGACCATTAAACTTAACTTGTTTGATACGTGAAATCGTGATTTAATATTTAAATACCCTAATACTCACTCTTAGAGAAACATATAATGGAGAGGCAAATAAAAGGTCTAAAAAGATAGATAAGAAATATATGCGAAGAGAGAGTAGAGTCTAAATAGATTTTATTAGATAATTATCTTAGCTAACATATTAATCAATGATATGCACATGCAGAAAATCAAATCAAGAGAAATAATGTTCTATTTCCCTATAAATTGAGATACTAAACTTAGAGCAGATCGATGGACAGATGATAATGCAGATCGATAGGCACATGATAAAGTTACATATTTATACTCTCCTACTATCACTTTAATGACTAACAAATACCCAGCAAACACAAAGTCACGGTTGTTTTTGGAGTCCTTGACGGATTAAAATGACTCGAGAAATGCAGGAACATCCATTATTCATGGCTTTATGTCATTACATAACTTATAAACACAAAATAAAATCCGGAACAACAAATTATTAATAAATAATGTTATATCCACAGTAAAAGGAAAAAAAAAAAACTTTGAAGAGGGGAAGAGGAGTAGCTCGCAGAATAACAGTCATCCTTACCGACTCTGTGGATGCCGCGTGAACAAGGCTCAGGTTCCATTAATTAATCACTAGATCAATCTTTGAAGGTAACTTTCCCTTGAGTTGTTGCCAAGCCCATTCTCTAGGTTCCTTCAACTTTTTCAACATTTTCCGCCGCTCGCCAACCGTGACCATTTCTTCCTCACAAGGACTCACCACTAACTTCTCAAGAGCAATAGCATTATCGACAAGGTAAATCACTAGCTCAAGATCACAAGGTCGACCATAATAATTATGAAATTCAACCTCCTTTAGGTATCGATGGGGAGGTCCATCAACTCTTTTCAATTTTCTTTGCCTGCATGGCATGTCATCCGGGAACATCAACTGTGGCAAAATAAGAATGCCGCATATTATTAATTGACACAAAATCGCGTCATATTGGAGAATGCCAATGGAAAAAAGAACTTGCAAAACAAAGTATGTCTATGTGGATTGTCACATCGAGTAGATACTAATCACATGATGTCCGAATTCAACAGTGGCTTGGTATATCATATTCGACCCTAATGCATCTGTTTAATACCTAAATAGATGAAGACTTGAATGGGGCCTGAAAACCCACCTCTAACACAAAACTCCGCAGGCAGGGGCATGCCTCGATCACAAGAGTCAAGGGAAGTAGACTTGCTTCTTTAAATACTGGAACTCTCAATATCAATTGCTTGACACTTGTCAATTTAGGTAGTTGACGAATCTGTAGATTTTCCTGCATATTATAGAGAGAGAATCAAAGGCAACACAGATTATAGTAAGGAAATATCTTACGAAACCTTAAAAAAATCAGTCAGTGCTCTTACACTGAGTACCCGAAAGAATTCAAGTTTGAGAATTTGCACACAAGGAAGGCTCGAAAGCTGAGGAGGCAACATAACATGCAATTGCTCCAACGAGCTTCCTCTAATAGACACCTCAGACAGCTGGGGGAGCTTGTCCAAACATACCGGCATTCTCATTCCCACGAAAGTGAAGGACACAAGATCAGTGTCATAAATCTCAACGTATTCAAGATCATCACACCATAATATGCGCAAGTACTTTAGCTTCAGTGATCGGCCAGAAACTCTAAACCTTGTCAAAGTACGAGCCTCCTCCAAAACCAATCGCTCTAATTTTGGACAATTGGCAAGTAGTTGCTCAACGAGTTCTCCATCCACAGTTACTCGATTCAAGCAGAGCTCTTCAAGATACCTAAATCCAACATGCCACGATATAGAAGGGCTCAAGCCAACATTACTTAGACCTGAAGTCCGTTGTGAACACCCTACATCATCATCCATAAGTGTCTCATGCCCTAACAGGTATGGCAATTGACTAGGGTCACATTCATGAGTCAAATCCTTAAAAACCGCAGGCTCGAAATCTAGTTGGAGAACTTTAACTCGTTTTGCCAATGCAAACCTAATCCATCGATCAATATAGGGCTTATATGAGATATTCAAGTTAAAGCGTAATGCTAATCTACGTAAATGGTACCCTCCACTTTGACGATTCAAGACATTGTCCACCCATTGCACATATCTAGCCCTCTCCTTTTCAGCTATCTCGGGGTTAGCTTTCATCTCGGCCAACAAGTCAGACCAGTCGAAGTCAAGGTTGGTGACCTGACAAGTAGACAAATGCCTCCATCTTCTGGAAAGAAGACAAGTCGCTTGTGCTTCTCTAGATGTCAAAAGAGATAATATAAAGCCTATAGCATCTTCAGGCAAACTGCTGATCCGATCCTTTGGGTTGAGCTTCACCAAAAGAGAAACAAACAAGGTAAGAAAAATCTGGAAATAAGACAGATGGAAAATAGGAAGCAGGACAATTCAACAATCAAACATAAGAAAAAACTCAGCTTCCTGTCAGAAACAACGAGATAAAGGAATATTGAAGACCCATTAACCCAACCAAGAAAAAGCACAACTTTTGCTCTATTAGCCAATAAATGCAACTGAAAATCCTCTATGGTAATCTGAGAGAGAGAGTGCGCCGGAGGTCTTCTTGCGACTAGTTCCAACCTCAAAAACGAAACTTTACCTCGTCGGCAGATTCGGCCTTTGCTCTACCAGCCAATATATTCAACTGAAAATCCTCCTTCGTAATCTGAGACGTGTGTATGCAACGTTGGCTTACCAAGCACAGAGAAAGAGAGATAGGGCAGGGCTCTTCCTGCGATCAGTTCCAACCTCAAAAACTAAAACGTTACCTTGTCGGCAGATTCGGCTTCAGAATCAGAGGGGAGCCTCTCTGCAGATGGAGAATCCATAGACCCCGGCATTAGTTCACCTTCCGTTCGTCTCCATCTTTTTGCCTTCCCGATCACATGCTTAGTCTTTATTAGATTTTAAGCAAAATTCAAAAACACCCTTCGATGCGATATCTTTTTCAAAATTCCTAATCAGCGATATTCTTTCTAATTATGTACACGGATTAACATTTTGAAAATTATCTCACAAAAAAAAAAAAAGAAGCATTGTCAGAAATATATTATCGCTAATGGCATGTCTTAAATAATTTTTATTTTTTCACCTTGACTTTTTTTATACTTGAAAATTTCACATTGAGATTTTAAAATAAACAATGAAATGAGATAATTTAATTGTTGCAATGAGATAAAAAAATTTATTTTTGTACTCATGCACATGAATCGCTTTGTATTCTCGAGTCGAACCATGGATTAGAGGCTTAATTCACCATTCATATGATGTAATTGTACTTTTTGAGAAAAAATAAGGATCCGATCAAATGTTCATAGATTAACTCCAAGAAACCCATTGTTTATATCACGACCTTCAACCAAGGAACGATATGAGTTGTTCACCGATGGCCAACCAATAAATTCTGGAGCATTTGCGTTTTCTTTTAAAATCAGCTTCTACTGAAATTTCCCCTCCCTGTAGAAGAGTTATTCATCTTCCGATTTGACCTTCAATCGCTGGCTCTCGATTTATAGAAAAGGAGGAGTCGATATCAAAGGATCAGCAAAGCTCGGAAGACGCGCACGAATAGAGGCCATCAAGCTGTTCCTATTTCACGGTGATGGTGGTTGTAGTGCTAGCCTCTCTCTCGAAATGCAGAGCTTTCTTCATACCACCATGGTAGTCCAGATCTTCAACCCTAATTGTGCAGATTCTCTTCATCTTCAATCCTAAGTGTACAGAATTCCCGCGATCCTCCATCGCAATCTCCTCACTTCCACTCCTTCTCCTTATCCGTATCTTCTTTTAGAACAGTCTTCGGTTTTATCGGAGATCAATTCTTCAATCTCCATTATTCATCCCTGTCTTATCCATCACACTACCAGGTTTCACTAATTACCCATAAAATCAAACCCTAATCTTTCTCCTCTCCAACCTTCTCTCGACATGCATCTGGTCTAAATACCCAACCCTATTCAACCGACTTTGGTGACGCTCTCATCCCTTTCGAATTTTGCATGGCCTTACTTTCTTCGATCAACCTCAACTTGTAGCGTCAATTACTCTGGCATTTGCGTTAATGGATACCCAAGACCAAGAAGACACCTCCCGACTTGCTGCTCTCTGCCATAGGATGGGGCGTCTTTGGTCTGAACAGGAAATTGAAGATTGGCAAGACTTGCCGCCCCCGGAAAAAGTGGAAGAATGTAAACTCATGTCAGTCGGTAAAATCTTCTCCAATCCCTCTATAAATTTCCAGGCTCTTCAGAATACTTTAAAATGGGCTTGGCGAACAGAGCAAGTAGAAATTACTCAGTGGGAAGCGGGTACATATGTAGTCAAGTTCTAGTCGGAAAGCGAGAAAAATAGAATTTTAGCGGGCGGACCTTGGTTGTTTTCTAGTCATTTAATCATATTTCAGCCCTGGAAACCAAATACTCCTCTGCATTGTTATTAGTTCTCCACTTGCCCTCTATGGGTGCAAGTATATGGCCTGCCATTGGAATGGTGCTTTGCTGATATGCTTTGTAAGGCTGTTAAGAATGTGGGAAAGGTGATGGAAGTAAAGTTCGAAACTAAAGAAAACTCGACATTTAAAGTAGGTAGGGTACGTGTAGAATTCAACTTAAAAGAGCCACTGAAATCAGGACAGCTCATACGTATAGTAGGCAAAGTCATCTGGCTGGATTTTCGATACGAAAGACTACCCCATTTCTGCTATTCATGTGGCAAAATTGGCCATTACGCTACGTATTGCAAGGATATACCATTTACAGAAGCCAAGATGGAAGGAAAGGAAAAATGGTGTATGGACAGTGGTTGCGTGCAGAGGTTAAAGAGTATAGCCCCTACTGGATTACCTTTTATGAGCCCAAAGATAAACAGAATGATGAGGTGGTACCAGAGACACCAACTTCTACTCTTTGATCCATGCTCTTCCCCCTTGTACGGAAACACACATGGAAGAACATAACCACATTCCAGAGAATGCACTAAAAGCAGATACATCAGTAAGTGCAAAGAATATGTTACCGTTAAAAATGAAGGGCATTCAGTATAATGCAGACATTAACAGCTAGCTGGACGGAGGAATTCAGCAACCAACAGCAACTCATATTACCTGTTCTGCTCTTCCACCTACCAAACCTCAACTTTCTGAAGGTATTCTCCCTTTACCTTTACTGAAGGGCAAATTCAATTCTGGTACCGAACAGCACAAGAAACTACATGAACAAACGGGAGCCATTATCAATCCCAAGAAGCAGAAGAACACCAGACTATTGACCAAGGCAAGCATTTCAAAGAAACAAAAGAGATACACTCCATATGAGATGCCTTCAACTATAGTTGACAATCTGGATGAAAGACAGTTAATGGAAACACTTGTTGTGTTGGCCGAAGAAATGGAGCAGCGGGCTCTGGTGGCTAGCCCTCAACAGCCACCCACTAACAAATGAAACTACTAAGTTGGAACTGTTAGGGTTTGGGGTCGGCCCTGACAGTTCGAGCCCTAAAGGCCCTTGTGGAAAAAGAAGAGCCTGATCTTGTTTTTTGATGGAGACCAAAAATCAAGAGGCAGTTTTACAAAGATTACAATATTGTCTCAAGTTTCAGAACTCTTTCGTGCTTAATCCCCTTGGCCTAGCAGGAGGTATGGCTTTATTTTGGCTTGCTCACATCAATATTCTGATGAATCGGTCAGACCAGAACATGTTTGATTTCTTTTGTATGGATACTAGAGCTGGTAGGACTATGCATCTAACCTGCATCCACGCACCTTCAATCTATCATGTACGTCAACTTTTTTGGAACGAACTGAGACAGATTGCACTATCTAACACATTGCCCTGGATTTGTGTTGGTGATTTTAACGAAGTTCTCTATCACTAGGAAAAGGAAGGTAAACGACTAGCTGACCCGAACATAATGCAAGCTTTTAGAGAGGTTTTATATGACTGTTCGCTGATGGATATAGTTAGTAAGGGCTGCGCCTTTACTTGGATGAATAATCGGGAGGGAGAGGATTTGGTGAAGGAAAGGTTAGATCGGGTTCTTTGTAATTTGGAATGGCAGGGGACTTATCTAGAAACTGAGGTTATAGCTTTACCTGCAGTAGGCTCGGATCACAGCCCGTTATTTCTATCTACTGAAGCCCTTCCAAAGCGTCGACATAAGCATTTTTCTTTCGAGGCGTTTTGGTTGCAGGATAAGGAATGCCGTGAGGTTATTTTTGAATCCTGGAATTCTGTCTAGACATCTAGGTACAATCTACCTCAAAGACTATTAAGAGTCTCTGCAGCACTTGCGAAGTGGAGTAGATCGAAATTTTCTGCACCTCGTCATCAACTATCCAATCTACAGCACCAGCTTCAAACAATTGCGAATCAACCAAACAGCAACACTGATACACAACAACTTCATTATCTAAAGGCAGAAATTCAAAGACTATGGCAGCAAGAGGAACAATTTTGGGCATTGAGATCCAGAATCAATTGGCTAAAGTGGGGCGACAAAAATACCAAATTCTTCCATGCAACTACTCTCCAACGAAGGTAGCAAAATAGAATCAGAATGCTACAGACTGATGACAATAGTTGGGTTTGTGATGAAAGTGATTTAAAGGCTATGCTGGTAAACTTCTATTCCAACCTTTATCAATCAACGGGTCCTCGTAACTATGAATCTATTCTTAATCAATGCCCGCTAGTGGTCACGACAGAGATGAATGAGGGTCTGACGGCGGAACTAACTCAAGAAGAGGTTCAAAGAGCAGCCTTTCAATTGGGATCAACTAAAGCCCCGGGACCGGACGGTTTAAATGGCCTCTTTTATCAAACGCTCTGGGATATTTTAAAGGAGGAGATTTTTCTGGCAGTGCAGGATTTCTTTAAGCGGGGAGTTATGCCAGCGGAGCTTAATAAGACCATCATCGCTCTAGTTCCCAAGGTACCACATCCAAAACGTTTAGATCACTATCGTCCTATAAGCTTATGTAATTATGCCTATAAAATTATTTCTAAGGTACTTGCTAATAGGCTCAAACCCTGGCTTTCGGATCTAATTTCCATTGAACAAAATGCCTTTGTGAGTGGTCGCCAAATCCAAGATAATATTCTCATAGTCCAGGAGGTGCTTCATCAGTTACGAATCCGGAAATGAAAAAGGGATTTTAAGGCAGTTCTGAAAATGGATATGAAGAAAGCATACGACCAAGTGGAATGGGATTTTCTTGAAGATTATCTCCTAAAGATAGGATTTCACACCACTTGGGTCCGATGGATGATGCAATGTGTCACAACAGTCTCTTTTAGTATCAGATTCAACGGCGAACTCTTAAACTACTTCCATCCAACACGCAGCCTAAGACAGGAAGACCCACTTTCTCCTTATTTATTTATTTTGATGGCAAATGTCCTGTCCAATCTTATTCATCAGGCTCTTGATATGGGAAACATTAAAGGCATCAAGCTCAACAGGTTCTGCCCTACACTATCTCCTTTATTCTTTGCGGATGATGCCATATTTTTCTTAGATGGTAAGTTGCTGGAATGTCAAAATCTTTCCAATATTATCAACCAATACTGTTTGGCAATAGGACAGGAAGTAAATAGGAATAAATATGGAATATTTGTCAGTAAAGATTTCCCTATGGGCCTACAAGAAAATTTGGCCAATGAATTCAGAGTACCTTTGATGGTTAGAACAGGCAAATATCTAGGAATTCCCTCAAACTGGGGTAGATCAAAAAGAGAAATGTTTGCCTAGATATTGGGAAAAGTTGATTCAAAGTTAGAAGGATGGAAGGAAAAGTTAATATCAAAGGGCGGCAAGGAAATACTGATTAAGTCTGTTGTCCAAGCGATCCCTCAGTATGCTATGTCTATCTTTAAAATTCCTACATCTATTTGTAAATCTGTTGAGAAGAAGATTGCTCGATTCTGGTGGCAGAATAATAGTAAAAAACCTGGTATCCACTGGAAGAATTGGGAGGAGCTCAAAAATAGTAAGAGTAAAGGCGGACTCGGCTTTAGAGACCTTATGGAGTTTAATAGGGCCATGCTCGGGAAGCAAGCCTGGCGTTTAATCCAGGGACCCTCCTCCCTTTGGAGCATGCTGTTCAAAGGTCTTTATTTTCATTCATGTGAATTTACACAAGCTGAGAAAGGAAATAGACCTTCGTGGGGTTGGCAGAGCCTGTTAGTAGGAAGAGATTTAATTTCACCGAGATTACAATGGGCGGTGGGTGATGGGAGAAAAATCAGAACTAGGGAAGATTGTTGGTTACCAAAAGGAATTTTGGGCGGTCCAACTCAGCGAGATGAACCCCTGCTGGTGGCTGATTATATTGATCCCAATAACGACACATGGAAAGTTCCTCTCTTAAAAATGTATTTTGATGACTCCACTGTTGATGAAATTCTTACCATTTCGGTAAGACCTAATTACATAAATGATCAACTTATTTGGACTGATTCTACAGACGGCAAATACACTGTAAAAAGCGGCTACCAATCAGTTAGAACAGCAGTTCTCTGTGGAACTACAAACAGAGCAACTACTTCAATTCAAGCCCAAGATGTTCTGTGGAAGAAAATATGGAAGCTGAAGATTTCCCCAAAAATAAGGATATTTTTTGTGGTCCCTAAGCCATGACGCTCTACTGACCAAAGCTAACCTTTTTCATCGCCACATCACCTTAGATCCAATACGCCCAATCTGTTCTACAAATGCACCAGAGACTACAGTACATACTTTTCTACTTTGTCCATGGACAGCAACTATTTGGTCACATCCAATGCTTAATATTCATATTTCAATACAGGGTATACAACATCTCGGAGATTGGATGGCAAACAGAATTGCACAGCATCATGACTCACCTGAATTCGAAGCTGTAGCAGCAGTCTTGTGGCATATTTGGAAAACTAGAAACAATTTTATTTTTCGGCAACAGCACCCCGATCCCATTCGGGTAGTTGATATGGCATTGGCTTCTGTTCAGACAGCACAGCTTTCCAACTCTGACGGAGGCGGCACGGGACGCCACCGTATCAAGCCGGATGATTTATGGAGACCTCTAGATCCCGGATTCCTTAAGGTGAATATCGACGGAGCGTTTCAAGTAAGGGGTAATGAAGGGACTATGGCGTGCATCTGTCGAGATCAAAACGGGAAAATGAGGGATGGCCTTACTAGGAGCTTTGTCGCATCGTCAGCTTTGCAGGCGGAGTTTCAAGCATTAACAATCACTCTGCACTACCTGCTGAAGAAAAACAAGGCGCATGATCGGATGGTGATCGAATCGACTCAAAAATTCTTGTGGAAACAATTCAAGGTTTAAGATCTACACATGGGAGGTTAGATCCATCTTTCTTTGAAGCGGCGGCTCTCCTTCACGGCTTCTCCAAACTGCAAGTTAGGTTTTGTCGAAGGGGGGCTAATTTTGTGGCCGATTGGGCTACAAAGGCCCACAAAAATGGAACACTTCCCCTTAACTGGCCCACTTCACCTCCTTCTGCTTTGTTAGATATCCTGTATTTGGAGGCTTTGGCTGCCGGTTGTACTCTCAACTCTTATGAATGAAGTTTATCCTTCCAACCAAAAAAAAAAAAGCTGTTCCTATTTCAAGCCTCGGAGGGCTCCATCTATTTGGTGCACGTATAAACATCAGAAAAGGGCATTCATTTTCCTGCTTAATCTATCAAATTGCATAGTGGTTGCCTGCCAATTTGCGAACTCTTTGTATTTTACTTGACTTCATATATTCTTGCTAGGCCCACAAAAAATGGGTAGGATGGGAAGGGTCATAAATGACCCGACCCATATTGACCACTTTATTTATTAAGCAAATTTCTCAACTCATACCTAATCTGTATCGAGATTCATTTTTTTAATTTTTTTTTTTTTTCTCTTTTTATTGTTGCCTTTGAAGAATGGATGACTCCATGGATCAGCATGTCAACTTAGTGAGGAAGCTTGAGATCAGGTTGTGGATAGGGCTTAAAGGTGGTGGTGAAAGTCTGGGCCATCCACAAATCATAAAAGGGATTCGGACTTTAGTTTGGGATTCGATATGAACGTGTTATGCACTATCCATAAATTATGAAATGAGTTATGACTTTGAGTTTGGTCTTAATAAATCGCATTTGAATTCGAGATATTAATCTTAGTAGTTTGTTTGAGAAATGTAAATCTTGGAGATGAAATTAAAGTCGCTGACGGGCGTAATATCATTCAATAAAGTCCCCATTATTAAAATGGTAAGATACGCCAAACTTTGCTTAGTAGGTGGCAAGATTAGTTTCAAATTGAATTTTATACTTCAAATAAAAACCAAACTGCTCGTCTTCTATTATTTCATTTATATAGAAATAAAAAGGATCTTCTCTCTAATACTTGTTTGTAGAAGGAAAAAAAAATATCTTAAAAATCCTAAAATAGAAAAAAAAAAATAGAAAAAGGAAGGGCCCGCGATGGCGACTAGTAGAATTCACTTAGTGTCCTGAAAAAAAAAATTTAAGAGGTCTTTAAAATATACCACTGAAATGCATTTTTGCCGTAAGTCCGAATCTGTATACTTTTTCTAAAATTTGCAATTATATTTTATGAGGAATAAAATGCGGAAGTGTAAATTATCTATACTTTTTTGTTTTGGTCGAACATCTGCGCATTAGTTGGCGGATGAGATGCGCACGTGGTGGGCGTCCACCGTTCGGAGCACGTGGGTGTGAAAGGCCCAGTCCACACAAGGGTTAATCTTAGGGCGACTTGGATTTACACAACACGAATTGGTCTCGGAAAAGGGGTTAATATAATAAGAAACTTTAAACTGGTACGATTATAATAAATTTACTCAAAATTAATTTTTTTATCATAAAAAACTCGAGACTATTACACATTTGACAAATTTACCTTAAATTAGTATATTTATAACAAATTTATCCTATGTTAGTTTCCGTTAAATTTTATTGTCAAATTGCTATGAGTTGAATGACACATGATAGTTAACTAGTGAACCAGTTTGGAATTCACAGTTGTGCCTATTTTGTTATTTTTTGTGGTATTAGTCCAATTTAATGGAGGATATATCTATCACAAACATACTAGTTTAAGATTTTTGGGGGTCAAAAAATTAGTTTAGGGTAAATTTGTCACATGTGTACTATTTTTGGATTTCTCATGATCAAGAAAATTAGTTTTGAGTAAAATTATCAGGTGTGTATCAGTTTGGGGTTTTTCAGTGTTATACGATTTTCGTTTATTAACGAGTCAAAAGATTTCAATATTTTAAATGCATTTTCACCCAATACTTTGGCCCCGTTTAGTTCAGCTTTCCCATGGGACTTTGAGCCTCTAAAACCCCTTGAGGAAAATATAAGGTGTTTGTTAAGTATTTTGTAGTCTCCATTGGCTAAATGCTAGACTTCGGAAAGCTGAAAGCCTAAGGCAGGTAGAGACTTGGTTTAGGTTTTCAGTATTTTCGAAATTGCGGGAATTTAATGACTTTTTTTCTTTTCTTTTCAATATTGCCCTCACTAGATATCCTCAATTTCGGCACTTCATTTCTCTTGTCAACGTAGAGCAAACGTAGTTAGAATATTCAAACTATGTTTGAAATTCTTTATAATCAAATTCAAAGACGTGAGGATATCAAGTGTGCTATTCTTTGGGACTTTGTCTTTTTGTCTCGACCCTCCCGAATGGGAGTGTTGGGGTATGATGGCTTTAAAGGTATTGCCGAGGGTGGACCGACGATTTTGAAATGGCTCGGTTCCCTCAAACCCTTACATCGCACTGCATTGGAAAATTCAATTGGAATAAATCTAACTATGAAATTTAACTAAACCAGGAGCTGCCACTAGTCTATCAAAGGTTGGCTAAAAACCAAGTAAGGTACGTGAGCATACCTCGCTTCTTATGCAACTAAGTATCTAGGGTCAAGAACTTAATTACACTAATTCAAATTAAAGCTCTTTCAATACCTTAACTTGATTGATTTGTTAACTAATTATGCACGCAGTCTTCTTACCAAATTATGAGTCCTAAAGTTTTCATCTATTAACTGTCTATGCAATGTTTCTTGGTACTCATTAAGATCCTAAAAGGTAACCTAACCATTTAACTAGATCAAGCAAACCATGAACACTAAAAGCCTGATGGAAGAAGTGGGCACAATGGTTCAAAGCCCAATCCGACCATAACCAGAATCAAGTCTAGACGCACTCCACCAAATCGAACCCACACTCAACAAGCAAGTTATCAATACCAAATCGGGCCAGATTTCCCAAATTAAACAAGTCCAAATTCATTTAACCAAAGCCCAAGCCCAAATTTACCAAAATTCAACCTAAGCCCATTTCCACCGTCAACTAGGGGTGTCAATAACCGAACCGAAAACCGAACCGAACCGATAACCGAACCGAAAAATTTCGTTTTTTCGGTTCGGTTTTCATTAAAAACTGAAATTTTTCGGTCCGGTTAGATTTTTATCGGTTAACCGAACCGAACCGAACCAAGAAACCGAAAAATAGAACCATTAACCAAACCGATTGGAAATTCTTGATGACGATGTAGCCGTTCTTGCGGATGGCGCCGCCTGCTGGGGGTAGGTCTTGGATGTGCCGGTGTCGGCCTTGGACTCGAAGTGGTGCTCCTCGTCCGACATGGCGGCGGTGGCGGTGGCGGCGGCGATCGGAGCTCGACGGCGGTGGACGGCGGACGGCGGAGAGAGATGCGGAGGAGGTTCTTTTTGGAGGTCAGAGAATCGCAGGGGGTCGATTCTCCCTTTTGAGCTCTTTCTAGGGTTTCTCTGTTTCTCCTGGCGTGGGCCTGGAGCAAATCCTGTCCGTCAATTTCACCTCCTCCTTTTTCTTTTTCCTTTTTTCTTTTTGGTTTTTCGAGGCTTGAAAGTGGGACTCGCGTTTTCCGGACGCTACCATCGATCGTGACCATCGATTATTTATTTGGAAAATAACAAAAATGCTCCCCAAATTATAATATAATATGTTATATAATATGTTATATAATTCCTGACCTTTAATTTATTCAATATGACTCATAAACTTTAGTTAAATATCTAAGGTCGTTTTTGTCAAATGATAATTTAAGGTTTCAAAAAAGCCTCAATCAAGTCTCAAGCTCATCTTTGATGGAATTACACGATTGGAAATGGCACGTGGCAAGTAGCCAAATATTCCACATGGAAGCCATTTCGGATTTCATACGCTTCAATTTTACTGGTGGTGAGCACACGATTTAATTGGGACTTCTTAAACAAGTCTTCTATTGACCATACCAAAACTTTCAAGTCTAGAATGGACTAAAAACCGGAAACTCTAAGATTTGTTTTAGCACTTACCAATATGTTATTCGGGAATGGGATAAAGTAAATACTTTTTGCCAATAGTTTTTTTGACACTTATAAAATTTTTTAGTAATTTATCAATATGGAAAAAATTCTTTCTTTTTTTCAATTGAACAATAGAATTATCTCTTAGAAAATCATCAAGAGAGATTATGTTAAGCAATTGTTTAAATTGGATATCATTATTTGGCCAATGCTTAAAAAAAGGGAATGAAGTATATGATCTAAATTGCAAAATCCTCTAAGTTTGAAGTGCAGTAACATATTGAATTTAGATTATTTTGAGTTGAACATATAAAAAAAAAAACCTGAAAACCAAAAGCTAAAAACCAAAAACCGAAAAACTGAACCGAACCGAACTGAAATTTCGGTTCGGTTCGGTTATTTTTTAACGGTTCGGTTTGGTTTGGTTTTTCAAAAAAACCGAACCGAACCGAACCGTTGACACCCCTACAGACGGTGGTGTCCCACCCCCAAGGTAAAGACAAAAAGTGGAGGGAAGACATTTTACAATGGGTGGAGGGAGAATATAGCGACAAATCTAGGTTATTTTATAGGGAATTAAGCCTTTTCTTTACACATGCACCGGGAAAGTCGCATTTGAAAAGAATTCCCAAAAAGAAAATAGTAAAGGTTAAAGGATTCGCAAATCAAACCAAGAGGATTTAAGTTTTATTGTCTGCAATGATGCTAACTTGAAAATTTTGCATTGGCCAACAAGCAATTGCCACACACTCTGGCCCTACCAGAGTGTTTGGTCCTCATGTTTCGGTTTCTGGATAGCGACCGATTTGCAAGGGATTCGGACTACTGCGGTTGCAAAGAATCATTACAATTATGAGGATCTAGACAAAAGGTGTCCCCACCACCCATCATGACAAATTTGGGTATAGTTTTTGCTGCTAGAGAAACCTCTCTCCTCTCCATCTCCTTGTCTAGACTGCACCGACACGCGACACGCGACACGCACGCACGACACGACACATCGACACGTCATTTCTTATAAATAAAAATTCCGACATATTTGGAAACACGTTATTTATTAAATGAATATTTTTATTTTTAATTAATTTGAATCTAATTTATAAATAAATAAATAAATAAAAACCTACTATGAAGTTACATTAATCATTCAACACTTTCGGTAAGATTCTAGGTTTTTTTTATTTCATTGTCCCAAATTTACTTTTATTTTTTGAAATCCACCCCCCAAAACCCCCTCCCCCTGCCCAAACTCTCTTTTTCCCTTGTCTCTTTCCCCACCCCCAAATTTTTTTCATTTTTTTCCCTCCCCCACCACTTGACAGCCCATCACTTCCCCCTCCCTCCAACACGCCAAGTCCCTTTTTCATTCTTTTATTTTGCTTCTCAAAACCCTAGCACTAGCAACCCTTCTTCTCCTCCTCCTCGCTGCACGACGCCTATCTCCGAAAGCATCAAAGACTCGATCAAGAAAAGCACCAACATTCGCCGAAGGAGCGGAAAAGGGAGTAACCCAGAAAAAATTTCAGTGAAAAGGGATCGGAAAAGAAGGTGGAACGCGCGGTCCCTGTGCGCCGAGAGGCTGTACACCATCACGAACTCCTCCTCCTCCTCCCCCTTGCCATCGCTGCCACCATCGCCGCCGCCCCACTCGACGACGTCGCCCTCCCCCACGTGCGCCTCCCTCGTGAAGTTCCTCCTCACGGCCCTCGCCTCAGTCTCTACTCTTTCTCTGGCTATCTTTTGCCGTCGCGGGCTCGCCTTCACTCGCGGCCTCATCTCTACTCCCTCGCCCTCGCCTCCACCCTCAGACACGCGTGTCAACGCGTGTTCAAGCATGTCGACATGTCCGACATGCTCCAACACATGTCAGACACAACACGGAAGCACGTGTAACGTGTCCGTGCACATAGCTCCCTGCACATATAAAAAAAAGCCCTAGGTCCCAACATTAGCACAACCCATCCTTCTGATCATTTTAGCAAATTCTATTCTGGTAGAGACTCATGAGACTGTACACCTGCGGGGCCAAGACAAATTCCTCTATCCCCGCGACCAAGGCATTCAAGGCCATCGTCAGCGCCAACGACCTCATCCCCAAGGTCTTCCAGCCAATCCTCAAGAGTACTAAGTGTTGAAAAATATGACTTCGAATCAATAGAGTAATCAAGTCGACTTTGAAGTGTGATATAACTTCCTTTAAGGATTCATTTGCCCCGCAATTTTGCTAATGGTCACCGACAAATATCCTCTAGAATACAATAAAGTAGATAATAATTCTAGTATTTTCTAGGGTCTCTCTAAGAAACAATTGAAAAAATAGCTATAGCTTTTGGAAGGAAGACTAAAAATTATTTCATGCTCATTCATTAAAAAAAAAAAAAAAAACACACACACACACACACAAAGATATAAATTGATCTTAAAAAACATAGAAACGTTGCAAAGTGAACAAAGGCATCCTTTTGGAAGAAGTTACAAAATGAACAAATGTAACCCTTCGAGAAAAGTTGCAAACTGAATAAGTATGTCGCGACCAAATTTTCGAGTGCGCCACCTAGGGTTTGGCTAATGGATTGCTAAGCCTAGACTTAGCTCGGGCTCTCCCAAGCCCATACCAATTCGCGACTTAATGTTCAAGTTTTTAACATGCAAGTGGATTTTATCTAGGAGTCGCCACTAATCAATTTATGGTAGGTCGATTAGACACCTAAGTAGAATAATGGGAGAATTATTTTACTCCTACGAACCAGAGATTTTGGGTACGGGGACTTGGTTACACTAGACTTCTCTAATGCCCTTTCGGTACCATTTCTTTTTATTTTCAAAAATGTTTTTTTTGCAAGCAGCTTGAATTGATTTTAAATTTAATTCCCTAACATGTGAGGCGATCATGCGGGTGTGCAAACCACCAATTTAACACCCAAATAAAGCAGTAAATAAATTGCAGGACTTACCTCATAGCAACAAAAGCATCTGCGTTGTTAGATCAGAATTCACACCAGTAATCCTAGATATGATTTCTAATTAACACGCCATCACTCAATTTTTGTTCACTTTTTAATGAGAATCATGCTTTATGCAATGCATGCCACTAATTTAACATGAAATGATATTAATGGCAACATGACTTAGCTATATGACCTAAGCGATATGACATAAATAAACATGTAGTCTATCCCGAAGCATGAGATGGATTTATTCTAAAAAATAATTTTTGTATTTTCCATGAGATTCGAAATTAAAGAAATGCAACACTTAAATATGCAATCTAAATTAATCTAATGACCTAATTCTAATGACGGGCAATTTCTAATTAAATGAACCTAACAAAAATCACTAAATGACGTGCATTGTATGAACCTAATTCTATATGACGTGCACATGATTTTTATTTTCCTAATGAGCATGCAATCTATCATAATATGCAATGACGTGCAAAAAATGCCCTAATTCTAATTTTTTATGAAATTCGAAATTAAGATTGCCAAATAATTAAACGTGTAATTCAAATTTAAAACTAAAATCCTAAATGAATGCATTTTTTTGGATTTTTATTTTTAAAAATTCGAAATAAAATCTCTATTCTAAATATGCAAGATAACCCTAAAACAATAACCCTAAAACAATAAATATTCTAAAATGCATCTAATCTAACTCAAATATACTTTTTTGGGTTTTTCCTTTATGGAAGCAATCAAATAAAGGCATCAAGAACATCACAGCAACAAATCAAGCAAAATATCATCCATGTCCATTTAATTTTGGGAAATAAATTGACGAATCATATCTCGCGCATGAGATCGGATTGGCCAATTTTTAAATAAAATCACGAATCGTATTTCGACCGTGAGATCGGATTGGTGATTTTTCCGTGCGATTGCGAGTCGTATTTCAAGCGTGAAATCGAACTGTCAATCGTATGTACGTTGTGAAATTATGAAGATTTCCCAACTCATGAGGAATCAAGAGATCTCTTGGATACGACAATACCGATCAAACATTCAAAGAAAGATTGCTATATCACGAATTAGGTAGACATATATGAAAATCAAATTAATCGAGAGTCTTACCTAATTCACGATATCACGCGGGTGACGTTTCCAAATTCGGATGGATGATGGGTCACGGGAATCACGGTGAGGAAGATCCACGATCCGTAGCATGCACGGTCGCTCAGTAATCGTCGGACGCATTCCACAAGACCGAGTACTTTGGAATTCTATCCGAGAACTTCAACTTCTTTTCACTTTGCTATCAAGCTTCGCCCCTTTTTAAAAAGGCATGAGCAAAACAGGACAAATTTCACCGCTTCTTTTGCATTGGAAACGCCCTCATGTGCCCATTGAAGAATCCGGTGTCAGTTGAGTTGTTCAGAGAATCATCAAAGCAGTTGCAGCGGGCTCAAGACTTGCTAATGGATGACTCGATTAATTGCCTCTAGATGGACGTCGGGGCGGCCGTGGGAGATGACCGATGCTCACGGAGACACCTGCAAACACGAATACTGCGAATTCAAGGAACGACGACGCTTGGCTTGTGGTAAAACTCGCTGGGTACTGGAGATCGTCTATTGATGGGCATCATTGGAGGATGGCGGCGATGGTTCACGGATGGGCAGTGAGACCTCGTCGAGACTCACGGCTGAACGGTGACTCAGCCGTGGTGCTCGCGGCGCTCGATGATGCTCACGATGCGGTCAGCGAGAACTTCAGATAACCTACAAAAAAAATAGAAATTCTGCAAGTTGCGGAGAGGCGGCCAGTATGAGACGATCACCCATGAACTAGACCAACGGAAAGCTTCAAGGGTGTTCCTGGAACGTCGGGAATGCTGCAGGACACAGAGACTGGCACGGCGATGGTTGCAACGTGGAGTTGGACCTGCGAACAGCAAAGTAGCGACACCTTCTTTTGCCTCTTTCGGCTTGAACTTCACAAGGCAAAGACCACCGCCTCAAAGTCTCCTCCTTTCTCTATATTTATGCGTTGAGAAAGTAGATCCTTAAAATTCTGACTTCATCGATCAAGCTCTCCTCGTCGCACAATCAAGGATGCTTCTTAGACTCGACAGCAACTTCGTTGGAGAAGGTCGACGGAATAACAAGGGGCAGCCACCAGCCCACTCTCTCGTGTTCTCCTGTGTATTAATTGCCGACCCCCTTTTCTCTTAATTTTGTGGCCGTGTATTCAATATCTGTGGCCCCCCTAAAACCCTACACGAATAATCTATTTATAAGCCTCAGACTAGGGTTTTAATTTTTCCAAATTGATATCCACAAAGATTTTTTTCCCGCAAACACAATATTTGCAATATTCGTTTTTTCCACTTGCCCTATCCAAAAAATCCCATCATATCTCGAAAATTTTCAAATTTTTATTTTTTACGAGATAATTTTCGATTATTAAAAAAAAAAAAAAAGCTTGGGCCAATTTGCTCGTTTCGTGGGCTTAGCCCGGCCACAATTTAAAGCTCGAACCACTAATTCAAATCCATCCACCACCGCTTAGGTCCAATAAATAAATCCGAAACATGCAAACTAAAAATAAATGCACATAAATCTATATGCTATGCAATTAATATTTTTTTTTTCGGGGATAAAATTAACCCCTAATTTTTAATGCAATAAATGACTAAACGGGTCGCCAAAATTTAGGTGTCAACAAAGTATAATTTCTAAAGGTTGTCTTGAAAAGACACATAAAAATTCGGAATAATAAAATAATTAAAAAATATTTTTTAAAATAAATAAAATTCCGAATTTTCATAATTTCCAAAAAAAAAACTTTGAAATAATAATGGTTAATAAAATGACCATACGAAATTAAAAAATAAAAAATAAAGGGGCTAGTGCTAATTAAACCGTGACGGTATGCATCTAAGGGCTTGAGAATCTACCATATGATAGGACCATGTAAGAAATCAGTGAACATCAAGCAAGAATTTAATGAGGAAATGCTCCTGGATAGAAGTCAAGGCAATATACGAAAGGGAAATGGAATATTGTTTGGTATCGCTCTAGGAGCGTGCTGCTTTGATTCATATTATATTATCATATAGATGTTTTTATTTTATGCACTAGCTCCATGATGATTGGAATAGAAAAAGAAAATACTATTTCTAAACAAAAATTTTGTGGAGTTACCAAACTATTTCTAAACAAGGTCCATGACTTACCTTTATTCCTGACATCTTGTCCTATCTTAGCCCTAACCAGGGATTGACCTGTGGGCAAAAGAATCCCATCTAAAGAGCTGTTTAAATTCATGTTTTCCCCATAATGCACTAAAAATTTTCTGAAAGAGTGGCTTTACCAGCAGACCATGGGAATTAAAAATGTGCCCAGATGCACGACTTGGAATGCCTAGTAATTTTGCAGCAATTATTGTAGGTGCACCATGATGATTCTTCAATAAAGAGTCCTCAATAGATAGAAGAGACCCTTGCAGGAATCGAATCGCGTAGTTCCTCAATGTTCTGTCCGCACCAGAAATAACAAACGCGGGTCTCTGTAAGACCCAAAACATACACCCCTTTGAGATCTTCTCCTCCGCTATCAATGCATCTGCTGTCAAGAGAGTGCAGGGTGCTCCATGGACAGGGTACAGCTTGCTGAGCGCGTTTTGTTGCCGTCTACCTACCAAACAGCAATGGATCTTTCAACTCGGTGTAAAGCTCAGCGCACAGATTACCGTGTACCGCTAAAATAAGCACTCATCATTCGGCCGAATAGGAGGAGAAAATTCTCTGAACACGGGCCCCACTCTATTTCTGTCCTTCTGGGGCTTTCTCTAGAGAGTTTGATTTATCTTGTGCGGCTCCTGCCTATCAAACATGCACATCACATTCTCTCTCTCTCTCAATTATGAGAATTAAAGAGGAAATTGCCAAAAAAAAAAAAAGGCGTTAATAGCACTTCTGTCAATTTAGCCTGGTGCATGATTCAAGAAATTTACATTGCATATAAATAAACCAAAATGGATTGAATAGCTTAATTTAAGTAAAACTATTTATGACCGGATTCAAACCACCCATTTGACGGGCCTAATTACACCAAAGTCCAAAGTGGAGGAGTCCCACGAATAAAACCCATGGCGGGGGAAAATTGCTTTATCGTGCAGCCTAAAGGAATGAACATTATGCAAGCAAATATTATAGATATATGAGACGCCACTGGATGCTTTCCAACAAGTCTTAACTTTCACACGGTCAAATATTTGATAATAGATTCACACTTTTCTCGACCAACAAACAGAGATTTCTCAAAAGACCAAAAAACTCATCTATGTATATATATTATGAGGATATTCCCATCGAGAAAATTTCCAATTCAAATAAGAAAGTGCTCCAATCAGGTCGGATCTTGTATACCAGTTTAAACTTGGGACATTAATTTAAGAGTTGCATCATGCCTTTTACATCGCTTCTTATTCACCCCCAATGTCCTTTCATTCTATCAAGGCTGAGGGTCGTTCGTCTTTGTTGATTTGAAGGAGCCCGGGAATGGCGGTTTTTGCTTTAGGGCCCGTTTGGTTCAATTTTGGGAAAATGACTTTGCATCTCCTCAAGTATCTTTAGAAGAATGGGCATTTGATGAAGGCAAAAGTGTTTGGGTACTCTTATTTTGGTGTATTTTGCAAAGTAGCTTTGAAGTAAAAAGAAAAAGGAAAAAAAGAAAAGGAAAAAGGAGGAGGAGATGCTGAAGTAAAGGAGAACGATCGAGAGGCAACCGGAGCTAGTGGGGGAGGCGGCTGGTGGCTGTGGTGGGGCAGGCGGCTGGTGGCAATGGTGGTGGGGAGGCGGTGGGTCGCGCGATGATGGGGAGAACTCGGGTACAACAATTCACCACGGCCAAACGCAATCCAGATCAATTTCTCCCCCGAAGCTAAATCAACTAAAAATTTCTTAACCCCCAGCAACAACCAGCAATGTATAGCCTCACAATATGTAAATATAATGCCGATATGATAAATAGACAAAGAAAATAACGACACCAAGGATTTAACGTGGAAAACCCAATGCGGGAAAAACCACGGACCGCCCAAAAACATCCACTAATCACCAAGAATAGCAGGATACACAAAGTATTCTTCTCTAGTCACACACTAGAGGATCAACATCAACATTACAATTATCTTTTTCTCACCACATAGGTAGATAAACAAGTTTGGAGCAAGAAAACCTTAACCGCAACTGGAGAATTCGGAGACGGTTCTCGACGAACAAAAACCATCAACTCGTAGCCCTCGGTCTCACGAACAACATACTGAAATTTGAGCCAATTCCGTCAAAGTTTGGCCTTCAAATCAAAGCCGCAAAGTTGCAGCCCTCTTCATTTCTTCTCTTCTCCCTTGCTGCAGTTTCTTTTTCTCGTTTTCTCTCTCCTCTCTACGGACGCACACCGCACGACCCCAACTTCCACTTCTTTTGTTCTTTTCTTTTCTTTTTGTTTTTTATTTTTTATTTTTTTTATTTAATGCTGGCTAGGCCCCACATGAAGGTGGACCCAGCCAACAAATCTCCCCCTCCACCTCATGTGGGAAGGTTTGTCATGCCCGCTTTTCTTCTACAAGCGTCAAGCTTCATCACGGGCAAGGCTTTGGTCATCATGTCGGACTTATTGTTGTCGGTATGAACTTTCTCAAGTAGGAAGAGCTTCTCTTCTAGCTTTTCTCGGATCCAATGATACTTCACATCAACATGCTTCGATCTTGAATGAAACACTGGATTCTTGCTAAGATGGATGGCACTCATGCTATCGCAATATAGAACAAACTTCTCTTGCTTCAAGCCCAACTCTTGTAGGAATTTTTGCATCCACAAAAGTTCTTTACCTCCTTCGGTAATAGCAATATACTCCGCTTCGCTTGTAGACAAAGCGGTACATTTTTGCAATCTTGATTGCCATGAAACAGCTCCCCGCAAAGATTATTATAAAACCCGATGTGGATTTTCGGGAATCAACATCACCGGCATAGTCCGCATCCGAGTAGCCACTCAACTCAGGCTTCGCATTTCCATAACACAAGCAAAGTGTAGAAGTGCCTAAGATATCTCGAAATCCATTTAACAGCAATCCAATGCTCCTTACCTGGATTAGAGAGAAATCTACTCACAACATTAACTGCATGAGCAATATCGGGTCTTGTACAAACCATGGCGTACATCAAACTGCCCACGGCCGATGCATAAGGAATTTTCATCATCTCAACCTTCTCTTTCTCACTTGAAGGACGCTCATTACTACTCAACTTGAAATGGCCTACAAGTGGAGTACTCACCGGTTTACATGTGCTCATGTTGAATCTTTCAAGCACCTTTTCAATATACTTCTCTTGAGATAACCACAGTTTCTTATTCTTCCTGTCACAAGTAATTCTCATGCCTAAGATTTGCTTAGCCAGGCCTAGGTCTTTCATTGCAAAAGCTTTACTCAACTCATTTTTTAAGCTCTTGATTTTCTTGGCATCATGCCCAACAATCAACATATCATCCACATAAAGTAGGAGAATAAGAAAATCATTATCCGAGAATCTTTTCATAAAAACACAAGAATCGGAGTTTGTCTTACCGTATCCTTGTTCTTCCATGAATGACTCAAACTTCATATACCATTGCCTAGGCGCTTGCTTGAGACCATATAAGCTTTTCCTCAATCTACATACAAGGTGCTCCTTGCCTTCAACTTCAAAACCCTCCTAATTGCTCCATATATATCTCTTCTTCTAGGTCTCCATGAAGAAAAGCCATCTTTACATCAAGTTGTTCAATTTCTAAATTCAAACTGGCGGCCAACCCAAGAACCACTCTAATAGAAGACATCTTTACAACCGGTGAAAAATCTCTTCAAAGTCTATGCCCTTCTTTTGACGAAAACCCTTCACAACAAGTCTAGCCTTGTATCGTGGTTTTAAACTATTTTCTTCTGTCTTCAACTTGTACACCCACTTATTTGTGAGTGTTCTCTTACCCTTAGGCAACTTCACCAATTCAAATGTGTGGTTCTCATGCAAGGATTTAAGCTCCTCTTGCATGGCTTCATACCACTCATTCTTTCATTCACATGATATAGCCTCTTCATAAGTTTCTGGCTCTCCGACATCAGTGAGTAACACATACTCATGTGGCAAATATTTTTGAGAATGCCTACGCTCTCTTTCAGATCTTCTAACTTGAGGTAGGATAGATTGCTCTTGCTCAGCTATTTCACCTGTCTCACTGAAGAATCAACATTATGTGAGGACTCACCATCTTCATGATTTCCATGCACTTCTCCCCCATGATTTCTATCAACATTAGAAGGATTTGGGCTGAAACTAACTGAACGTTGAGCTGTATTCTTCGGTCCCTCTGCCTTGTCAATGTTTTCAATAGTTTGATACTCACAAAACACTACATCTCGGCTTCTAATGACTTTCTTTGCAACTGGATCCCATAACCTGTAGCCAAACTCTTCATGTCCATAACCTAAGAAGATACACTGTTTAGACTTGTCATCAAGCTTGGATCTTTCATCTCTTGGAACATGCACAAATGCTCGACAACCGAACACTTTTAGATGGCTGTAGGAAACATCTCTGCCACTCCAAACTCTTTGCGGAACATCCCCCTTAAGAGGAACCGATAGAGATAGATTTATCAAGTCCACTGCTGTTCTCATCGCTTCACCCCAAAATGACTTAGGCAACTTCGCATGAGAAAGCATACACCGAATCCAATCATTAATTGTCCGGTTCATTCTCTCTCGCTACTCCATTATGCTTTGTGGTGTTTTTGGAACAGTCTTCTCAAGCTTGATACCATAATCCCTGCAATAGTGTTCAAATGGACCTCTATACTCACCACCGTTGTCAGCCCGAACACATTTTAGCTTCTTCCCGGTTTCTCTCTCCACATTGACATGAAATTGCTTGAAAGCCGCAAGTACCTGATCTTTAGTTTTCAAAGCAATAGCCCACACTTTTCTAGAACAATCATCAATAAATGTCACAAAGTATAATGCACCTCCAAGAGTTCTAGCATTCATGCAACAAACATCAGTGTGAACTAAATCAAGTACATTTAATTTCGTGTGTGGAGAGGAACTATGAAATGAGAATCTATGTTGCTTACCTGTAAGACAATGAGTGCATTCCTTTAGATTCTTCTCCTTCAAAGATAAAAGGTTCTTTCTAGCAAGAGTCTCAAGTCCTTTCTTGCTACGATGACCCAGTCGCATATGCCATAAATCAACCGAGGAATCCTCCACTGCATTTACCTCTTCTTTAATCAAGTCAGCTTGCATGGTGTAAAGAGAGCCTGTCTTCTTACCCTTTGCCACTACCATGGAACCTTTAGTCAACTTCCATTTGCCATCAAAGAAGGAATTACAATAACCATCATCATCTAAGGCACCCGTAGAGATCAAGTGAAGTCGAATATCCGGAACATGTCTCACATTTTTCAAAAACAAATTACATCCGACATCGGTTTCCAAATAAACATCTCCTATGCCAATAACCTTGGAAACATCACTATTTCCCATCCTAATATAACCAAAATCACCGCTGCGATAAGAAGCAAAGTAATCATGCCGTGAGGTGACATGAAAAGAAGCCGCAGAATCAACAACCCACGCAGAGTCTTGGCATGTAAGATTCACATATCCGTCGTCACATACAAACACAATATCGCCATCGGATGCAACCGCCGTTGTAGCATGCTTTTCTTCTTTCTTTTGATCTCCATTTCTATCATGGGATCTATCTCTCTTTGGCAACCAACACTCTTTTTGCATAATGTCCCATTTTGCCGCAATTATAACACTTGACACTCCTCCTTGGTCTTGATTTTGACCTTCCTCTTGACTTGCCTCGGATATCATTTCTTTGAAACCTTCTTGATTGACTTCTAGCCCTGTTTTCTATGACAAGAGCATCCGATGAAGAAGCATAATTCAAGCCTTTTCTTCTTGTTTCTTCATTGAACAAGCTTTCTTTAACCATGCTCATAGAAAGCACACCAAAAGGAGCCGAGTTGTTTAATGCCACAACCAAGGTGTCCCAACTATCAGGAAGAGTACCAAGTAATAAGCATGCTTGCAATTCATCACCAAGTTCAATCTCAAGATTTGTCAATTGATTTACAACATCTTGAAATTCACTCAAGTGTTCCGCCATACTACTCCCCTCCTTGTATCTCAAATTTACAATTCGCTTAACTAGAAGAGCTTTATTTTGTGGAGTTTTTCTCTCATAGAGATCTTGTAATTTCTTCCACAAAGTGTCCGCCTTCGTTTCTTGAGCAACATGATGAAACACACTATCATCAATCCATTGTCGGATAAACCCAACCGTTTTCCGATTCATTCTCTCCCCATTCTTTGTCTTCCTTTTCTCCTTTGGCTTCATCACCCTCAATAGGATCAAATAAGTCTTTGCAATATAACACATCTTCCATCCGAGGCTTCCAAATAGAATAATTCGAGGCATTTAACTTAAACATGGTGCTGCTGGTTTCTTCCATTTAACACTAAAATTTCAACCTTAGCTCTGATACCACTTGATGGGGAGAACTCGGGTACAACAATTCACCACGGCCAAACGCAATCCAGGATCAATTTCTCCCCCGAAGCTAAATCAACTAAAAATTTCTTAACCCCAGCAACAACCAGCAATGTATAGCCTCACAATATGTAAATATAATGCCGATATGATAAGTAGACAAAGAAAATAACGACACCAAAGATTTAACGTGGAAAACCCGATGCGGGAAAAACCACGGACCGCCCAAAAACATCCACTAATCACCAAGAATAGTAGGATACACAAAGTATTCTTCTCTAGTCACACACTAGAGGATCAACATCAACATTACAATCATCTTTTTCTCATCACATAGGTAGATAAATAAGTTTAGAGCAAGAAAACCTTAAACACAACTGGAGAATTCGGAGATGGTTCTCGACGAACAAAAACCATCAACTCGTAGCCCTCGGTCTCACGAACAACATACTGAAATTTGAGCCGATTCCGCAAAGTTTGGCCTTCAAATCAAAGCCGCAAAGTTGCAGCCCTCTTCATTTCTTCTCTTCTCCCTTGCTGTAGTTTCTTTTTCTCGTTTTCTCTCTCCTCTCTACGGACGCACACCGCACGACCCCAACTTCCACTTCTTTTGTTCTTTTCTTTTCTTTTTGTTTTTTTTTTATTTAATGCTGGCTAGGCCCCACATGAAGGTGGACCCAGCCAACACGCGACCCACGCACCGCCGTCGCGTGGGTCGCGGCCTCAAGCGACACCGCCTGGGGCCGCGCGACCCACGCACCGCCTTGATCTTACCAATGAGTACACCACATCCTAATCTAAGTCAATCAATATCCCTGTTTCCTATAAGGAAATATTCATCATTACCATTATAATTATATGAATTAGCAACGTGTGTGATTCCCAAATTTCAATTACTTGAAATGTCATCTAATTGCATTACTTGAATCCCACTAGATAAGGAGCATCCCGGATGTGCAATCATTACGGGCCATATGACGTCAACTTTTCTTAACCTTCTTTGAATTATACAAATCAATTAATATTCCTCCTTTATATGAAAAAATCGCCATTTCATTTGAATTTGCAAGAAAAATAAACACTGACCCAGAATTATGAGTTGGGAGGGTCTGCATTTGTCAGGAGCTTGTAATGGAAAGTGGCTCTCCCTCTAAATAGAATTCCCTTGGGAAAAACGAAGATTATTCAATTTTAACAACACAAAAATATTATCTGGATCCTCCATTGAAATCCCTACTAAATACAAAATATATCTCCACCGACATGATCATTATAGGGAGCATGATTGTAAATCTCATGGTATTTGAACTTGGCTTTCCAAGGGCCACATACATAACGTCATATTTTCCATTTTTGCAGGTATTTCCCCCGTTTCTTATTCTCCAGATCCCCAAGTTCAAATTACCGGAGTAAATATTCCACGTCAGCACTTCTTAGCTGTCTCCTCCGCTTCTCCTTTTTTTCACTCCCCATACCTGACTCTCGAGATATCTCTCTCTCTCTGTGGCGGAAATCCGATTAATTTACGGAACTGCCACTGCGGCCACGCAATCCTCTCCATGCACTTGTCCCAGATAATAACCCGAGGGCGACCCCGAACGAAGCGTCATCTCGTATAAATTCCGTCGCACAGATCGGAGCTCTTCGCTCCGCCTTCCCCTAAGCCCTACGCCGCCGCGCTCGCCGCCTCCTCCTCCTCTAAGAGTTAAGGTTACTCGCAGCCCACCGCGCGGTGGAGGACACTCGCTCCATGCACGGTGGGCCGTCACTTTCTCTAGGCATGTGGATAGGGCTATAGTGATGAGCTGACCAATCTTGAACTTTTCTAATTTGAGTAAACTGAGTTGTTAACGCTCAAATAAAACAGTGTAAATGATTGTGGCAACATCTTCGTGATCTTTAACCTATAAAAAGAAGGTAATTAAGAGTAGGGTTGAGTCTTGTCCACAATAATCTACTATTTGAGCACAATTTGAGGTCAACCGTTCGAACTTGTCAATCCCAAGTTAAGAAAATGTGAATTTTGTTTTAAGTTCATACTTAGCTAAAACTCAAATTCTAACGTGATCTTAGACTGAAACTAAATCGTAATATTGTCTATGTGTTTCTAGTTCTCAAATGTATGCTTTCAAAACAAGGAAAAAAATTCAATAAGTTGATTAAGCTCAAATCTCCTTGGCTTGAGTATTTTCTTTAGGTCAAAATTATTGAATGTTCAAACTCAAAGAAGCTTCACCCGTAGCCGAGGTCATTTTCACATTGATAAGCAAAAAGGCGCTCTATTGATTTTCTTACCAATTTAACTAGTAATGAAAATATTAAAAACAAATCCTTCCATCATCATTTTTATGTTAGAAGAGCCTTTAAGTGTTTCTCGTTAAATAAAATTCAAATTGTGCTAATCTCAATTTTTTGAAAAATATTTAGAAGCAATAAGTAAGATTCATTAATTCCAAGACTTGCATATCACACGAGACAGATGGGATGGGATGGAGAATAAGAGTAGGATCAGTGATGCTAATCCACGAAATGCGAGTAAGCTTTGAAAATTCGCTAAGGAGTTGTTCTTTTCCCAGCATAAAGATTTGACTAGTTTCATATGGAGACGGTCGACAGCTTCGTGAAAACCTGTGCCCATAGCAATCATGGCTTTAAAATCTGCAGGACTTTTTGCTTGATCTCAACGTATCCTTTTCGACCGACTTTATCTCTTGGCGACCGACATTAGATATTACCCTCAACGAATTGACAGAGTTACAGGTCACGTTTTTTACCTATAATTCCATAAATCTGAGATCCGGAAGCTTTAGATGACCATCTTACCTCAAAGCCATTTTGGGAATTTGACATCATCTGCTGTATACCTAGATTTAATAACATCCGCTCGAATCATGGCCCCGTAAAAGCACCGCGCCAATGTGATTTCATCCTTTCGCTGCAAAGAATCCATTCATTAATGGGTTACACGCACCGACCGAAGGCGTCAATCCACGCATTCTCATTTTCCTGAACACCTCCAAACCTTCAATAAACAGACCGTCATGCGAATACCTCTCGACGACAAAGCTCAACGTGCTAGAGCGACAAGAATCGCTACCTCTGGACGCCAAGTGGGCTCTAGCAAGCGAATCCCAAATGGGTCTCGCCGGCTGAAAATCGCGCGACCCGACCCGCACACGGATCACGCGGCAGCACGACCTGAGGTCCGCTTCAAAACCCAATCTGGTCCTGACGCGGTTGAAGAAACCGGAACGAAAACGCGATTTCCTACTCCAGTCGCAAGAAAGCCGCCATTGAATTTCAGCGACACGCAAACCAAAACAAGGCAAAATCGGCCAACAAGGCGATGATCACGACGCGGAAGAGCGAAGTGAAATCGAAACATCGAGATGGGGCTACCCCGAAACAAGAAAAGAACGAAATCAGCTTGAGATTGAAAGTCGGTTGACGGCATAAAATGCCAGAAGAAGAAAACGTGCAATTGAAGCTTAGCGACAGAGAGACAAAATGCCAGAAGAAAGAAAACGTGCAATTGAAGCTTAGCGAGAGAGAGATAAAATGCCAGAAGAGTCTCTCCTATCGAACGAGCCTTTAGATGTTTATCTTTTCAGCTTTCTATACCTTTGTTGACACCTAATTTATTTCTTTCAAATACATATTAAAAAAAATTAATTTAAAAAAAAAACGTGAGAGGGGTCGGGTCGGGCCGAATCTGACCTTGGCCCAACCCGCCCCTCCTCTTTTCCTCCCTCTCGCTCGCAGCCCGGCCCAAGCCTCTCCCCCTCCAGCCGGTCTTCTTCCTTCGGCCGTCCTCCACGCGCAACCTGCAAAAAGAAAAGGAAGACAGCAGGTCGAGCAGCAAAAGGATAGAAGGAACAGGAGCAGAGGGCGAGCGTCGCGTGAGACATTCGGTCGGTCGGGGCGACGGCAGCTGGCACGGCAGGAGGCCATGCCATGGCCTGGTGTGGTGAGCCTCGGCCATGGGTGTGCGTGTGGGTTCTCTTTTCTCAGTTTCTACTGAGCAAGAGCAGGAAGGTGGCGTGGAGAAAAGAAGAGGAGGCACGGGCTAATTTAGGCTGATGAACTTGGACTTGTTTGGTCTAGTTAGTACGGGCTGGAAATAGATTTGAAACAAAAACAAGAAACAAAAAAAAAAAATTAGCTTCTTGATCCTAGGAACAATTTCAAGAAATAAGTCAATTTTTTCTTTTCTATTTTTCTTTTGTTCTTCTTCCTTGCCGCAGCCACCGTTGGCCCCCCTGCCAACCGCCAGCCACCTCCGACCGCCCGCGGCCATCGTCGGCCGACCGTCGACCACCGGCCATCACCTCCACCACTTGATCGCCGGCGACCATTGTCGTTGCCGCCGCCCCAACCGCGACCACCATCGCCGACCGCCAACGATCGTCATTGTCGTCGCCCCAACCAATCGTCCGCCACGGCCCCAAGCTGACGACGACCGTCATCGCTGCCACCACTCACGGCTCACGGCCACCCCCACCGCCGACGACCGCCATCAACCGCCATCACCGACCACCCGACCGTCGGTGCTTGCCCGGCCGACAACCGTCGCCCAACCACCGCACGGCCGCCGCACGGCCGCCGCACGACCGCCGTCGCCCACCACCACAGAATCGCTACCCATAGCCCACCGATCGTCGTCCCATTTCACGGTCAATGGGTTGTGGGCGGCAGTCGTGGCGACAGCGGTCGGCAGTCGACGGCCGGTAACGACAAGCGGCGGTCATGCGGCAGCTGGCGACGGTTGGCGATCCGTGAGCAATAAGAAAAACGAATAAATACAAAAATTTATAAATCGTATCAAATGCATTTCTATTTTTCTTCTATTTCAAGAATAGAAATTTGTATCGTTACCAAACACATTATTTTACTTAGAAATTGTTCCCCGAAATAGAAATAGAAAAGAACTATTTCCAAAAAGAAATTGTTCCCCGAAGTAGAAGTTGTCATGCGCACCCTTAGACTGCAAATGGAGGGTTGGTGGGGACACTTTTTTTATGCTGATTGATGGACCCACGTGCTGGTATAGAAAGCTAAAAGAGCTTTCCAAACATCGAAAGGCGCGAGAAAATATTGACTGGAACTGAAATTCGAGTGTGTCAACCTACTAGTCTACTCACCGGATAACTCATGCCATCCAGGCCCCACCGCATAAGGTGCAACGAGTAAGGTGCCTGTTCTCGTGCTCAGAAACAAGATAGATATGTCGAAGGCGGCTTCAGAGGATGAGCTGCGATTTCATCTCGGGCTCACCGGCTTGACAACTGGTAAAGGGAAAGTGGATCTTGCAAATCAGACTGTTAGACCCCTCGAGGTGTTCATGTGCACCGTCGTGCGCAAGATGGGCTATGGCAAAGGGTTCGAGTGGATGTCGCAGTACATCAAGTAGAGAGCAGATTTTTTCTTCTCTCGGAAAAGAAAGAAACCGACTCATCAGATTGCTTTCAGATTGAGAGTTCATGATTTGTGGATAGACATGTTTTCGTTATGTGAGGACAACGCATTATCGTTTGCTTTTGTTCCGCGTGTTTTGAATTCCACTCGTTGCTCCCCAAATGAAGACTCTGCCTGGATTGTAAGCTTATAATTATACTGTTGTGTTTCTCGTCTCTCTAAGGGTCGAAAGCTCTCCAACCTATATATCAGTCATTGAGCATGAACTATACAAATCTTTCTATGTTGATTTCCTTTCTTAGGTGGACATGTCTCAACCTAGCATCCCAGTACTTCTTATGAACTTCTTTTGCTGTCGCGTTCATGTTCTGGAAATAAAATCTAGCAGTTTGCAAGCATAGGTCAGACGTTTCAGGCAAAAAGAGATACTGGCCTCTTATACGTTACTCGACACCAATTGATCACTGCATGACTGGTAATTGTACGCCGGTATATCCATTTTGCGCATCCGATTTATCAGCAAGATTCACAGAGAATATGCAAGGAAAGTCCTGTGAAAAAGAAGCCGCCTGATGAGATTTTCTGGCGTTCGATGTGGGCATAAGGTAATGTTAGTTCTTGGAAGATTTCTCGAGCTTGGTACTCGATTCGGGCTAGACTATGTGGCTCTTCAGTCGTGACGTCCGGTGCCGACTTCTAGGGATTGAAGAGAATCGCAGGGAACAAGGCAAAATCGGCACTTAGCTCCCTCCTGTGCTCGCTTGAATCTCAACGACAAACAATCCAAAACAAAGCAAAATCGGCCAACAAGGCCGACAACCGTCACCCAACCACCGCACGGCCGTCGCACGGCCACCGCATGGCCGCCGCACGATCGCCGTCAGCCACCACCACACAATCGCTACCCACTGACCGCCGTCCCCTTTCGCATTCAATGGGCTGTGGGCGGCAGTTGTGGCGACAACGGTCGGTGGTCGGTAGCCAACAACGACAGGCGGCGGTCGTGTAGCAGCCGACGATGAATGGCAATCTGTAAGCAATAAGAAAAAACAAATAAATACAAAAAATTATAAATTATATCAAACGCATTTCTATTCTTCTTCTATTTCAATAATAGAAATTTTGTATCGTTACCAAATACGTATTTTTACTCAGAAATTGTTCCCCGAAGTAGAAATAGAAAAGAATTATTTCTAAAAGAAACTGTTCCCCGAAATAGAAGTTGTCATGCGCACCCTTAGACTACAAATGGAGGGTTGGTGGGGACACTTTTTTTATGCTGATTGATGGACCCACGTGCTGGTATAGAAAGCTAAAAAGAGCTTCCTAAACATCGAAAGGCACGAGAAAATATTGACTGGAACTGAAATTCGAGTGTGTCAACCTACTAGTCTATTCACCGGATAACTCATGCCATCCAGGCCCCACCGCATAAGGTGCAACGAGTAAGGTGCCTGTTCTCGTGCTCAGAAACAAGATAGATATGCCGAAGGCGGCTTCGGAGGATGAGCTGCGATTTCATCTCGGGCTCACCGGCTTGACAACTGGTAAAGGGAAAGTGGATCTTGCAAATCGACCGTTAGACCCCTCGAGGTGTTCATGTGCACCGTCGTGCGCAAGATGAGCTATGGCAAAGGGTTCGAGTGGATGTCGCAGTACATCAAGTAGAGAGCAAATTTTTTCTTCTCTCGGAAAAGAAAGAAACCGACTCATCAGATTGCTTTCAGATTGAGAGTTCATGATTTGTGGATAGACATGTTTTCGTTATGTGAGGACAACGCATTATTGTTTGCTTTTGTTCCACGTGTTTTGAATTCCACTCGTTGCTCCCCAAATGAAGACTATGCCTGGATTGTAAGCTTATAATTATACAGCTGTGTTTCTAGTCTCTCTGAGGGTCGAAAGCTCTCCAACCTATATATCTGTCATTGAGCATGAACTATACAAATCTTTCTATGTTGATTTCCTTTCTTAGGTGGACATGTCTCGACCTAGCATCCCAGTACTTCTTATGAACTTCTTTTGCTGTCGCGTTCATGTTCTGGAAATAAAATCTAGCGGTTTGCAAGCATAGGTCGAGATGTTTCGGGCGAAAAGAGATATTGGCCTCTTATACGTTACTCGACACCAATTGATCACCGCATGACTGGTAATTGTACGCTGGTATATCCATTTTGCGCATCCGATTTATCAGCAAGATTCACAAAGAATATGCAAGGAAAGTCCCGTGACAAAGAAGCCGCCCGATGAGATTTTCGGCGTTCAATGTGGGCATAAGGTAATGTTAGTTCTTGGAAGATTTCTCGAGCTTGGTACTCGATTCGGGCTAGACTATGTGGCTCTTTAGCCGTGACGTCCAATGTCGGCTTCTAGGGATTGAAGAGAATCACAGGGAACAAGGCAAAATCAGCACTTCGCTCCCTCCCATGCTCGATTGAATTTCAGCGACAAACAATCCAAAACAAAGCAAAATCGGCCAACAAGGCCGACAACCATCGCCCAACCACCGCATGGCCGTCGCACGGCCGCTGCACGACCACCACACGACCACCGTCAGCCGCCACCACACAATCGCTACCCACTGACTGCCGTCCCCGTCCCCTTTCGCGGTCAATGGGCTGTGGGCGGCAGTTGTGGCGACAACGGTCGATGGTCGGCAGCCGGCAACGACAGGCGGCGGTCGTGCGGCGGCCGGCAACGGTTGGCAATCCATAAGCAATAAGAAAAAACTAATAAATACAAAAATTTATAAATCATATCAAACGCATTTCTATTCTTCTTATATTTCAATAATAGAAATTTTATATCGTTACCAAATACGTTATTTTACTTTCGAAATTATTAAGTAGAAATAGAAAGAATTATTTCTACAAAGAAACTGTTCCCCGAAGTAGAAGTTGTCATGCGCACCCTTAGACTGCAAATGGAGGGTTGGTGGGGACACTTTTTTTATGCTGATTGATGGACCCACGTGCTGGTATAGAAAGCTAAACAGAGCTTCCCAAACATTGAAAGGCGTGAGAAAATATTGACTGAAACTGAAATTCGAGCATGTCAACCTACTAGTCTACTCACCGAATAACTCGTCCAGGCCCCACACTGCATCAGAACCTGACAGACACTCTCCTTCCCTCTGCTGCTTTTCTCTCTTCCCTTGACACACTAGAATCAGAGCTCCAATCAATAGTTTCTCCAATCGAACGAGCCTTTGGATGTTTGGGAAGATCTTTTCAGCTTTCTATACTAGGAGGTGGGTCCATCAATCAGCATCAAAAAGGGTGTCCCCACCACCCACTATGGCAAATTTAGGTTTAACTCACCCGAACTACTACAGGAACGTCTCTCCATCTCTCTCTCCCTGCATATATAAGAAGAACCCTAGATCCCAACTTTAGTAGAACCCTTCCTTCTGATCATTTTAGAAAATTCTATTCGGATAGACAATCATGGGAGTGTTCAGCTGCAGCACCATGATCACGTCCTCCATCCCCGCGGCCAAGGCATTCGAGGCCATTGTCAATGCCAACAACCTTATCTCCAGGGTCCTCATGCTAGTCCTCAAGAGCGCTGAGTTCGTCGAGGAGTTCACTTCCATCGAAGGTTAGTAACACAAATTTGTTACCGTTAACGTCGCAATGTTTTTAGTCAATAGGATTGCAACACGGTGGTGGCACAGTAAACTGGCGACTCCTGAAAATGTGAGGTCACTGTTTGTTCCTTTTATATAGGCAACCGGGACAGGACAGTGAAGCACAAGGTCGAGGCCCTGGACAATGACAACTTCAGCTACTGCTACTCGATCACTGAGGGCGACGCGCTGGGAACCACCTTCGAGATGATCACCTACGAGGTGAAGATCACCATGTCGCCCGAGGGAGGCTCGGTGTGCAAGAACACGATCAAGTACGTCGCCAAGAACGACGCGGACATCACCGAGGAGAAGATCATGCAAGTGAAGGAGAAGGCGTCCGCGTTGTCCAGGGCCATCGAGGCTTATCTGGTGGCGAACCCTCATGTCTAGGGTGTCACCGTATGGTTTTATTTCAGGAAGTTGGTACGGTGGTTTTTTTTTTTTTTTTTGGTCTGATGGTGCAGTGGTTTTGTGTAGTTTTATTATCCGGAAGTTGGTGCAGTGGTTTTGGGGTTTTTATTTTACTCTTATTTGAGTGGTGGTTCTGGATATTGTGAGCAGGGAAGGGCTATATGTCTTCGTGTAATTACCCAGCAAATGAGGCGCTATCGCCAGCCCGGTATGTCACTATGGAGTCAGTGGGCAAAAGAATCCCATCTCAAGAGCTGTTTAAATTCATGTTTACCCCAGAATGCGCTAAAATTTTCTGAAAGAGTGGCTTTACCAGCAGACCATGGGAAATAAAAAAATGTGCCCAAATACACGACTTGATTTGCGCTAAAATTTTGCAGCATGTATTGTAGGTGCACCATGATGATTCCTAACGAGTCCTCAATAGATAAAGAGACTTTTGCAGGTATCGAATCACGTAGTTCCTCAATGTTCTGTCCAAACCAGAAATAACAAACGCCGGTCTCTATAAGCGCCAAAACATACAGGCCTTTGAGATCTCCTTCTCCATTATCAATGCATCTGCTGTCAAGATAGACTGCAGGATGCTCCATGGACAGTGTACAGCTTGCTGAGTGCGTTTTGCCACCATCAACTTACCAAACAAAAATATATCTTTGTTGACACCTAATTTATTTCTTTCAAATACATATTAAAAAAAATTAAAATTAAAAATTAATTAATTAATTTAAAAAAAATAATAATAACGTGAGAGGGGTCGGGTCGGGCCGAATCTAACCTTGGCCCAACCCGCCCCTCCTATTTTCCTCCCTCTCCCCCTCCAGCCCGGCCACTCCCCAGCCGGTCTTCCTCCTTCGGCCGTCCTCCACGCGCGACCTGCAAAAAGAAAAGGAAGGCAGCAGGTCGAGCAGCAAAAGGACAGAAGGAACAGGAGCAGAGGGCGAGCGTCGCGTGAGACATTCGGTCGGTCGGGGGGACTGGCACGGTCATGCGCGCCGGTGAGCAGAAGAAAAGGAGGCGAGGAGGAAAACCGGGGAGGAAACGAACTAGAGAGTGAGCAGGGGAAGGGACGGAGAGAAAGCGAGACACGGAGCCGAGCTTTGTTCTCGACTGAGCGTTACCCGACCATCCCCGTCGCAAGCCGACGACCTCTAGCCGACACACGCGAGCCCGCGGCCTCCTCTTCCGCGGCGACCGAATTCCAGGTGAGTTTTCTTTGGGTTCGATCCAATTTTTTCCCTAGGATCTCGGGTCGGATACATCGTGAAGCGGTCAGCCATAGCTCGACTGGTCTTGAGCTCGCCCTATGACCGCCTTCTCCGAGCCTGGTAGGGATTTCCGCAGTCGAAACTCATTCCCATGAACTCCCTTTTGCCTCGCCCTGTTCTGTTTTAAGGAAGAACTGAACTTGGTGTCTCTAGTTCTTGAGCGCTTTGTTTTGATTGAGTTGGTGCTTGATGTCGAGCATTTCGTGGGGGATTTTTTGGTCTGGACCCGAGTTCGAGTTCTAAAAATGTTCGATATCTTCCGTGCTCACCATATGTTCGAGGGAATGCCCGAACTGAAACCGTTCATTTTAGTCTTGGATTCTCGGATTCCGATTCGTTCTGAGGATCCATAGATGCGTCGTGTCCGGTCGGAAGTTTCTATTAATTCCCGAATACATATGTTAGTCAGATTTCATTCCCCCAAGTCCGAATCTCCCAGAATTTTGGTTGTCCTTTGTCTTGTGCTTTTGGCATATTCCTGTGGATGTACTTTGCATTGGTGGTTTGGCTGCGAGCGCCATAGTGGCGGACACAGACGGCTGTCCGGTGGTGGGAAGTCGCTTGCTAGGCGGTGCGGTGATGGTCGTACAAGGGCTCATTTTTGGGGCCTTTACAAGGGCTCATTTTTGTCCGTGGCCCGATCCGAAGGCTTGCTGCAGCCCGTGATGGGACAGGGACCCAGGGTCCGGCCCGGGTCCCTATTTTCGGATAAAAAATATTCTTATTAAAAAATGTTTAAAATTTAAAAATTCCAAAAATTTTACTTTTTCTGTAAGTTATGAAATATCTATAAAACTAGTTTTTGAGTAGTTTTCTCATAAAAAAATTTTGAAAATCTTTTGACAAAAATTGTGCTCAAAATTGAATAAGCCCTTTGGGCTTTATATAGGGTTTGGTTTGCTCTTAGAAACGAATACCCTTGATTGTACAATTTTGCTATATTGAGTTTGGCTTTCCTTTAGTCTAGTTAAAATTAGCATTTATCTTTTCTTTGATGTTAAATTTTTGCTCTTTCATGCAATTTATTTAATCGCTTTTTCTTAGCTGTTAATTGTTATTTTAATGATTGTGCACCCATATGATCATTTCACATGTTACTGGATAGGTATAAAATCAATCTAGATTGCTTGACAAAAATATCTTTTTAAAAAAAATGAACAAAATTAAGTATCGAAATGGCACTAATTGATTAATTAATGTAATCAAGTCCTCGAACCTAGATTCTCTGGTTGCGTAAGAAGTGAGTACACTCCCATACCTCACTTGGTTTCTAACCGACCCTAATAAGTTAATGGCGACTCCTTATTATGAAATTCTTAAGAATACTCCAATGTTGAGTGAGGTATGGGCTTGAGAGAGCCTGAGCCTAATCATGGGCTTGGGAGAGTCCGAGCCTAATTATGGGCCTTAAGTCCGTTCTTTAGGCAATACCCGTAAACTTACTCCCTCTCCCCCGAGGGGTAGGTCGCGACAATCTTTCACCACCAGCACAGGAAAGAACATACTTCTCATCATTATTGAAGATCATCGAGCGAACAGCTCCCTACAATTCAAAGAATTCAATGGACTATAAATTAAGAGGAGCATAAGGGATGCATAAAACAGAAAAAACAATACTAATTAGAAAACTAAGACTCAGGGGATGGCCAAAAAACTTCTGTATCTTTCTGTGATCTGAGCAATTATATATCATTACTTGTGCAGATCCAGAAGCTAGTACACTTCCATCTGCATAACACCAAGATAGAAGTCTCAGCAAATATTAAAAGCTACAACCCAGCACACTCTCAATTTCATACAATCATGGAAGACTTACCTAGTATTTTACACTTTCCTATATAACTTCAGATCAGTTATTCATTTCCTTCTCATTAGATTCACCCTGGTTTCTATTTTGCTCCTCTAATTTCAAACGCTCAAAATGATTTCTGTCTACATGCATTTAGAGAAAGCCCATGTCAACTCTTAAGCTATGCATGCATTATGCATCCAGCTACTGTTACTTCCTTCAACCTCTCGTCCGTGCAAGTGACTATAGACTTGTGGAGTCTCAGAAAATGTCTTTGTCTACACGGTTTCACCTGCTTACCATGTTCAGTACATATTCTTGCCACACACCTCTTCTTTCATATAATCTTTTAAAGATAATTGGACAGATGACTAACTTGTTATTCATGTAAAATCCCTAATACCTGATAACCAAACCAATACACATCAACATAATCTCCTAGTCACATTCAAAATATTTTTTCCTTGTCACGTCCAGCAGCAAAATCCTAATGCTCCGAATTCTCGTTTCACTAGCACATATCAAGTAAGCACACATTAGAAATAAAAGCTTGTGCCTAGTCATTTAATCGATTCTAGCCCAAAATTTGTATTGCATCAGCACGATCCACGAACTTAATTAAGTACTTCAAATGCAGCCTCACCTCACTCAGTATAGGTTACCGATGTTTCTTAAATCAGTTGGCTTAATCTTGACGTTAAATAGCTCCCAAGTTTCAACCCTATTTAAAACACAAGCCACCCAGTCTAGCTCGATGTAAAGCTCATGCATCTAGACTCTAGTAGCCATGTGATTGCTCAAAAGCGGTATGGTCATAACACATAGCTTTTCTGGAAAAAACAGTAATGCAGACTCAGGGAAACGAGGTTTGAACTTTGAAGCGCTTGCTTAAGTACATGTGACATGCGACATTCTTACATAATTTAAATGCTTGACCAGAATTGATAGAATAACTAAAGTAAACGTTCCTACTATCATTTACCCTTACACTGCATAACCTGCATAAAACACCAAACAGCTGTAAAGAAAGAGGTCTAGAGAAGGACAAATTAAACAAACCAGATGAAACGGCGATGGCAGATATAGTCTTTGTTGGAGTTCTAAACCTTTTTAAAGAATTTCCTGCCATGGGATCAATTTCACATGTCATCCCATCGGCACCACCAGTGTCAGCGCGTGACCCTTTATCAGAAAAGGAGATGGCAGTGACACACTTGTACATGAGAAGTAGAATATAGGAAACTTGCTAGAGTGTCAGTGCCTACAGAACATCAATGATCATCACTCCTGAAGAAAAAGAGTGCAGCTAAACCTCATGAAGAAAAATGAACCATTCATCATCACTCCCAAAAGTTGCAATCATGATAGTCCTATAAGACATCCTTTTCATGTTTTCTCACTCCGTGAGAGACTTCAGAAATGTCTCAATCTTGATATAAGAAACTCAAATTCCTATTCCTTAAAAACTACTAAGCCCATACAATTCCACAAGTTACTGAATAAATTTGCCCAAAAAAGGAAGTTTTCGACTACCTGAGTCACAAGAAAAAGCTTTTCGGCTGTAAATCCCGGAGCAAGCAATGCCAATCCTTTTTCAAACATTCTCATTCTATACCCCAAATAATGGGCAGATATATCCACTGCGTTAGTGACCAAAATGACAATCCCAATTCAGCATAAAACTGAGCACTCCATTGGCAAGATAATATCTAATCTAACGTACAGTTTTTGGATTTAAGCTACTCTACTAACAATGTCGAAAGAATGCAGTCGGCGAAGAAGCAACAGACTGCAATAAATTAAGATTAGAAAATCTTCCAGAAACAACTTAACTAGAAAACTACAGCATAAGGGTCATTCAAGGCCAACAACAAGCAAGAGATTCCAAGATACTTGGCAGGTAACTCACCCAGGGTGACACTCACTAATTCTCCATCTCAATTCACCAGATGCTCATCGAGTGCTAGGACATCACCCCCGCCTCCTCTTAAAACTATCAAAGAGCCCTCATGCTTTCTTTTCCTCTGCAATCACCACAGTCGCAGGCCGAATTAGTTACTTCAAATTATAGCGAAAGCCCACCACCCACAACAGATATCAAGAGGCAAAACTGCACCTCAACTTCCATAAGAAACGCCTTTAATAACGACTCAAAATCTCTATTTCTGAAATAAAAATTTATTTGACAATAGAATAAAATTTTTATTCATAGGGGCGGGCGGTCGGCCAACGGCCGACATTCGACGACCGACGTCCGGCATCCGACGACCAAAGCCAAGTGGCCGATTGTCGACATCCAGCATCCGAGGACCCGCAGCAAGCGGCCAACGTCTGGCATCCGGTGGGCAGCCAGTGTCTGACGTCCCGTGGGCGGCGCGTGAGCAACAGGTGATAATGAGAGTAAATGATAATAAGAATTCTCATTTCTCATTTTTGTTCTAAAAACAAAAAAGCTAAAAATTTTAACTTTTAATTTCTACTCCAAATATATTTCTGGAATAAAAATTTGTTTCAGAAATAAAAAAATGAAATTATCTTATCAAACGGATTTATGTTCTAAACATGTTTCGGAAAACGAAAAAATAAATAGAAATTTTTTTTTGTCATGTACACCCTTAAACTATTCATTCCTCGACGATGCTTCTAGAATGTAAATATTGTAAGTGGTATCATTATTATTTTTTATCATCTAAAAGCCACAAAAATAGATGGACTCCTCATCAGATGATTGACTTTCGAGCTCTAGCACAAATGAGGACATATATAATCTCTCGAAAATTTTTGAATAGAAAATAGTAAAAATTAGATGAGTCATCATGCCCCTCCACACTTTTTAAGTAGAAAATAGTAAAGATTAGATGAGTCATCGTGCCCCTCCACACTGTGCTGGCTTGCACCTTTATCCTCTTTCCACATCGTAAAATATGACCAGCATTTTCTCAATTACGAAGTGGCTCAATTAACTTGGAAACGGAAAAAACCCATTTTAACATGACGAAATTTCAAATAAATATTTTAAGTGAACCGCTTTCTCAAAAAAGGGTCATTCAATCTTATCTCAAAAAAGAGATTGAAATGATCAACCCTAGTTTTAAATAAGAACCCAAATCGCGGTGGGCAGAATCTTCCCAACCGCTTATTTTGACTGGTTTAATTTTGAATCTTCCTCAAAAAAGTTAATGTGCCATCGGAGTCAAATTGATTTTGGAATTTGCTTCAATCTGGCTAGGTTTGTAACTTGAGTTGAAGAAGTGTTTGTTGTTCGATACAACGTTGAACTAATTATTATTTAATAATGAAGAATTCGTTTGCTGCGGTTAATTTCACTCAAAAACACGAACTGCGCCAGGATTGTGGGAAGGAGTGAATTCCATCTAAATTTCAGCGTCCTAAGTTGGTGCTGCCGATTCTTCCTTCATTTAAAAGAAGATGGTTGTAGCTTGCTCAAGCAATGTGTCGGCAAGGTATGGGGGAATATCGTGAAATACCACAACAATGACAGCAATGGAAGAGATGGCGAGAGGGAACTTTTTTTTTTTTTAGTGTTGCTTCGACTTGTTTGGTCGGGTGGACTTATGGTATATTTTGTGGGAATCGATATATGTGAGTTGCATTTTGTAATGGTAAGTGGTATCCACTGTGAATTTTTTAATTCGATATTACATTTTGTAATGATAAGTGGTATCCACTGTGAATTTTTAATTCGATATGTTGCCATGGTAGTCCCGGTCTTGCAATCTTTTACTGTTTTCATATTTTTGGTGTATGTTGTGTTATTCAGTGGAGTTGTGAATCTCCCGTTATTATCTCCATCGAGTAAAGGCAGTAGAGGACATTTGATCAACTCAACTGCTCTTTTGGCATTTGATGTGATTTGGCTCTTCAGATATCCATCGATGATCAAGTAAGAATAGGTGTGGGGTACAATCTCTCTAGCATTTTTTGAGATTTTAACGAAAAGTTGTCGCCAATGTATAGAATGATAGTAAAGAGGAGGATGTGAGGACCTCAACAAAAAAAATGGTGGAAGACAGAGCAAACTTTTTAACATATGCAATAGCAACAAGACCATACTGGAATAAGCTAGTTGGTAGAGATTTGGTCTATTGGCAAGTTCGGGCCTTTATTTTAAACTAATTTAGCCACTCCGAGCCCCTACGTGAGACAAGATCTACTCCCGATCCTTTTTGTAAGAAAATAACTTCACTTCATATTCTTTTTTTAAAATTTCCTTTTTTATATATAAGCATATAAGATTTTCATCCCTGGAAAGATTTTCTCAAGATTCATTTTCGAGCCACAAGAAATGTCTTGTCAAACAAGCATTGCCACACGACTTTTTGGGAAAAGTGAGCAAACAAGGAACTGGGACATTAATACAGAGAATGCTAACACAACTAAGAAAAAAGAAACAGACATCAATACCCAATTAGCTTAAGATTCATATGCAAGGTAAACCATTCGTCACTATTGTCTTCTCTGTAAACTTCATGACCCGTTCTATAATTTCGTGGAAGAACATCAATTTCGACAAATGGTGATGAACAAATATGGAGATGGGACCTGATCTTCCACATCGCAGGACTACTACTACTACTCTGTAGAGTAGTGGAACTAAAAGAAAGAACAGAAATCGACGTGACGCCTAGGTAAATAGTGCTCGAGTCCAGTGATAATGGTCTAGCTGAAAGAATGGTGTGTACCTGTGTGACCTAAAATGACAAACTTCATCTGCAGAACACTTTGATTCGACAGCCACAGCCTCGAGCAATGATTAACCCGTGCTTAGTTCTTGCGATCTTCCTCGTATGATAAATGACATGACGGATGAAGATGAAAGCTTCCCAGCAGAGAAGAGCAGAAACTTGAAGATGAATACAGCAAGACATGCATAATTTGAAAGGAGAGAGCCGCCTTGCTTGCACTTCCGAATGACCTCACCAAGAATCACTTTTCATATAGTCACATATGATTTCATCTCACATGAAGTCGTTCCAGATAAGTAAAAAAACCTTACAATGAAGTTACACCCCCCCAAAACAAAGATTATGAGAAGAAAGAAAGACAGAGAACTGCTAAGTACAAAAAGAAAACAATCTAAGGTGACCCCCTCTTCTACCAAAAATTTCCTTACATCATGAATGAAGAAATGATGCTGTACAAACAACTTTCAAATAGACAACTGTGATCGACGACCATACAATTCAACTGGTGGACTGAGAGGTTTCTTCTTTTGAACATGTCCCACGTTCTTGAAAAGGAATCTGGCGCCAATTTGAGGCCGCAGAACAGGTAGGATTGATCCTTTATGGAATATATCACAAGGCTGCCGAATTACCAATGGCAGTTATGCTAGATATGCCAGCAGAGGAAGAATTTGAGGACGAGCCTGCAAGCTCAGGACATGGTTCAGGAAGCACAGACGACGAAGAACCCGAAACGTCGGAACAAATCCAAGATGTCACTGAACCAGAGTTGAGGGACAAGGAGATATTAGACAAAGAGATGGAAGTGAATGGAGATTCGCTAATTCCTGTGAAATTTCCAGCAACCGTGATGCTGCTTCCCACCACATTCTTTAAAGTAATGTAGCGCAAAACTGGGAGAGCATTTGGATCGAAATTTTCATCCGGATGAGACCCAAAGTGACCCTTTGCACCAAATGCTATGTGGACGTCATCCATGTCAACATCAGATACAGTTATGTCTTCGATGTAGCCACCTCGGCCCCGTGTTGTTCGGAATTCTATGCCACTTGATGAGCTGTATATGCTGACATGATTCACGTGGACATCAGAAATCCCACCAGACATCTCGCTACCAAAGGCGATCGCAGCCCCGGAGTATGACTGCAAGTAGGCCCGCCTAATGTAAACGTGAGAGGTGGGCCTGCTGTAGGAAATTCCATATTCATCCCATCCACTCTTGAGCGAGATGGAGTCATACCCCATGCTAATGCTGCAATCCTCTATGCATACATTGTCTGAGGAATCTGAAATTTTTCCATGAAGAACAAAATATATCAGTTAATTTGTATTGACATTGATTATCAGGGTATACCAAACAGATTTAACCGAATAATGTGCTTGGCAGTTGAAGAGTTTGCTGTGGCCAGAAGTATAAGCCCCAATTGAGGGAGAGGGAAAGGAGGGCAAAAGAAGAAGATTATACGAAATGCATGATTAGGTCTTGTGCATAAACTCTCAGAACAGAAGCAGCTGCATCAATTATCAAGTTTTCCAATGTCACTGGATTTTCTTCTTCTTCTCCATGAGATCCCCAAAAAAAAAAAAAAAAAAAAAAAGTTTCTCATTGGAGGAAAAAGCATCTTGGAATTGTTTCAAAGACATGTCCAACTTGCTTTTGGCAAAGAATGAAGAACTTAACCAACTGCCAGTGTTACTCTAGCGAAAGATTCAGATGATCATAACCATTGCCTTCACTAAGTAAACCCATTATAGACATGAGATCTGATACAACTTACTGCATAATGCAGAGGTATATTAAAGACTGAAGCAATTGTTCAGCTATGCATTTTCCTTAGTCCAAACCATTGCATCACTAACCTGGTACAATGCCAACAGTGCGAGGGGATTCTGGTGAAGCGGTAATTGAAACATTCTGGATGTGCACATCACTGCATTATACCGAAGGAATGATGATAAATTTCATTTGCACAACTAAAATTAAAAAAAGTGATGGGTGACATATTGACAACGGGGCTCTTACAAGCATACCTGCAATAGACTGGATGGATGTTATAGGCAGGAGCATTCAAGAATGTAATGTTTGACACCACTACATGTTTTGCCTCTACAAATTCCACGAGATGAGGGCGACTGTAGTTCAAGGAGTGACTTGTGAATAAATCCCACCAAAACGAGCCTTGACCATCAATCGTTCCATTATCACCTAGAGCATTTATAAATCAGTGGATTGCTCAAATAAGGCTTGGTACTAGCATGTGCAAACTAACTATAGCAGCAGGAGGCAAAGTTAAGAATCTAGAGTACCAGTTATCACCACATCGTGCAACCCATACGCATTTATCAAGCTTCGGTATCTTCTTCCTGGAGTTTCTATCCCACGTCCATAAGATGGGAGAGGTTCCACAATATCCCAGTGAGATGGGTCCTGAATACATGAGTGAGACAATGCATTATGCAAGATTTAATATTGCTTTTTGCTCATTACATTCAAAGTAAGAACATCAAAGGATCAGCAAATTTTACCTGCGATGCAAGAACTGTGGCCCCTCTTTCCAAGAAGAGAGTGAGATGGCTGGTGAGGTTAAAACTTCCAGTGAGCCACCTTCCGGGAGGCACGTAAAGCTGAGCGCCTCCCTTGTCAGCAAAGGACTTGAGGTAGAAAATGGCATTCTGGAAGGCGACGGTGTTTAGAGTTTTCCCGTCTCCAACAGCCCCGAACTCTGTTATAGACACACTATGCGGTCTTGGATCCAAATCCAATGCCAGTTTATACTCACATTGCCTATCACTATCTCCTCCTCTTGTATTCACGGCATTGCTCAGTGCCAGAAGCAAGAGCAATGCTCCCTGGAAAGGCAGAAATGATTCACGGGAAATTAAACTGACTATATTATCAGAAACATTATTTTTTTGCGAATGGATATAACTCATTGTTCCACACATACACAAGCATCAGATTCAGCAAGCCATCCCTGCTGATATGAATGAATCCAAAGGGTGGTAATTGCAAACTATATCAGCCCTCTAAATTTATGGTGAACTCCAGGAGAAACAATAACAGACACCGGGTAGAAACATAGTCTAAGAGTACATCGGCCACTTCCACCGTAAAACGCCAGTAATATTCGGCAAACAAGCAGCAAAATCGCTGTACGGGACAGATTCGAAGAAAAAAGTCCCAAGAAACGCAAAAAGCTGTAGAATCCAATGCAGGTGACGTCAACCAGCCCAACCAGAACATCAGATTAGGAAAAGATCTAAACTCGAGAACAGGTAGACAAACCACCTCAGAGAGCAAGAACGAAGTGAAAGAGCACGAGTTGATGAAACATCCAACCAGTTATCCACCAAAGACGAAGAAGAACAACATTATTAGAGCAAAGAACCTAAGAGCATAGGGACGACTAGAAGTCCATCGAATTGCCATCTCTCAAACAAGTACGAACTTCGGCACGAACCCACAAGACTAAGAAAAGCAACCAAGCCATGCACAGCTCAAGGGAACCGAGAATCAAACAGAAACTGGGCTGGGAAGTCGGTTCGTCATTCGCAACAAGAAAGAGCGGAACTCGGACAAGTCCCAGAAAGATAAAAATGGCGAAGACGTACTTACTAGCATCTTCCTCAGTCAAGAGAGCCTCCCCTGCAACACGAAAGACGCCAAAGAGACGACGACAACGACAACAGAAGCCGATGCAGACAGACACTTTGCAGCAGTAACAGGAGGAGGAGGAGGAGAATTCAAGAATCGCCCCCAGGAGAGATAAAGAAAAAAAAAAGAAAACAAGAAAGAAGAAGGAAAAACAGGGGTTGAGCTATTGGTGTTTGTATGTACATCAATGGCATTGATGGCATATAAATGGGGACACATAAATTATTTCCCCAGTGAGTCCGCACGAAGACAACGACAGCTTTCCCATGCAAATCAAGCTCGTCAAAACGAGAAGAAGGAATCTTATAATTCTGGCAAAGCCACACTAATTACCATTAATTATCACTAATTGCTCCTACTCCAGGGTCGACCATGATTAATAACGTCTCTCGCCGACAGATCTGCTGAAAACGGAAGAAAGAGAAGAGTGTCGTTAGAGAGAGAGAGAGAGAGAGAGAGACTGTGTGTTCTGCGAGTGAGGTGAGAATTTTTACCGTGCAGCAGCAAGAACAGGGAAAAAGGAAAACAGAGTACTCTGTTTTCGGCTCATATCTGTCAAAGTTGATTAGCTGTAGCCTGTAATGACGACATTAAAAAAAATGGTTAATTTAAATACCCCCAAATATAAAAAAAAAAAAAAAAAAAAAACACCAGCCTAAATGGAATTTTAGGCCGGACTCGAGAAAAGGACGAATTTAATTCGATTCGCAAAAAATTCATCCCTAATGTTATTTGATGATGTTCTAAGGGCTCGACTTACTAGGCAATTGTACTTTATGATTGATATTATTACTTACCAGTTAGCCGAACATTCGATAGATGATTGCAGTAATCCCTCGTTTAGATATATTCCATTCAAATTATATGAAATTATACGAAATTAAATTAAAATTACCAATCTCATCTCTCAAGATCTCGATGGTTACCTTTACAATCTATGCCGATTTTGATTCTAATTTCGATTTCGACTTTACGACGGGAATATCGGTGGCGACGAGGTTGGGACAAAATCATGAGACGAGTACTTAAGCAGGGGTCTTGTCCATTGTCATCGTAGAAGGGAGATTAATCATGACACGTGTCGAGCGGAAACGGGGGTAGCACGGAGCGTTTGGTGCCGCCCCGGGTGACCAGGGGACGTGGGGGAGGGGAATAAAACCCTAGAGAGAGAGAGAGAGAGCATGTGCGCTGACAGAGGTGAGTGGGACCCGCAGCCAATCATGGCCCAACGATGCTAGCCTGGCGTCAATCACTTGACAGAACATACTAGTTAGAGATAGAGAGAGAAGAGAGATCTCCACCGTCCATTTTCGCACTCCCCAAATTCTTTCTCATTTTTTATAATTTTTTTTAATGGTGACCGGGTGTCTTGAGCCCCCGAATCCTTGAGTTCCACGTCACCTTTTTGGCCTCTTTTGTTTTTTGCTCTTCCGAAAAAATTTAAAAAAATTCAAGAAAATGTGCGTTGTTGTGCTATTATTGTGTAAAGTAGCAGGCATCATACCACGGGAGGGGAAAATGGGGCTAGGGGGGAAGGCTGAGAATTGGGAATTTTTGTCGGTCACATGAAATATATTTTGTCTTTTTTCCTGGAGGGTTTAATGTGGACATAACGTTCACAAAAAAAAAAAAAAAAAAAAAAAAAAAAAAAAAAAAAAGATAATTTATGTTTTTTCTTCCATCTCTCATTGGCGAAAAATTGTGGGTGACAGAGACCGATGCGACCCGATTTTCATTTCAATCACATTCATGCGTCGGATGCATGACAACCTCTAATTTGTCGATAGAGGCATTTCTTCAATAAGAGACAAGATGTACGTATTACCCCACTAGGAACTTGACATAGCCTAGTAGCATTAACACTGGACAGTGGACATGCCCATTAAAAGCATATTTGGAACTTCTAACATGGGATTACACACAACTTTAATTGCGCACACTTGAATAATGAGAGACTAAATAGCTCCGTTTGTTTCACGAAAAATGAATTATCTGAATTTATTTTTTATCATTTGAAGTAATTAATCAATAGAAAATATTTTCATTATTGATTAATAATTTTTTATAAAAAAAAGTATATAAATAATACAAGGGACGATTTTTGAAAAATTATTTATTTTTTCGCGAAATAAGTGGAATTTCGGTGCACATGGAAAGAGATAGTTTTGGTTCTTGAAGTGCTAATCCTGGCCGAAGTTTTATAATGGCTGTACGGCGTTGGATGAATATAGAACCCTCAGAAAGTCAAAGAGAACAGCTCTCGTTGTCTTTGCCAGCCAAAAGGCAAAAGGAAAGAATACTGTCACAGCGTCGCGGTCGCAAAAGCCTGCCGATTACGACGGCGCAAGAACGGTAAAGAAGCCGTCGCCAACCTTCTTCTTCTTCGTCTCATCGACAGCTGGCCACCAGCCATCTCTAACCTTTACACAAACGAGTCACAGTAGTCTCCTTACTGGATACGTGATGTGAAGAGATTTCCTTATCATTAGCATCTCGATAGAGTCGTCGAGACAAGCTTACCAACTTCAAGATTTTCGAGTTAAGAGTAATTGTCAATGTGAGTATTTCATCATCGACATGTGATTCTTGTCAATGCGGGGATATCTAGGGCATGTTTAGCAATTTGCGAAAATAGTGTTTGATTCTTTTATTTTGTTCTCAATAATAGATTTAAAATAAAAATTCGTTTGGTAAACTTTTTATTTTTCGGGAACAAATTTATTCTCGAAAATAAATTTTAAACAAAATCAAGTAAAAAAAAAGTTGCTCTCAAAAACAATTCAATCAAGTCAACCTAAATTTCTTTTTTTTTGTTTTCTATTATTGTTTTTCTTCTTGTTCTTCTTCCTTCTCTCTTCTTCTTTCACCACCGTCGCCGTCCACTGCTACTAGTCACCGGCAACTGATTGGACGAGGTCAGTAAGGTCGCCAAGCCAAGGTGATGTCCAGCGAGCTCGTCGAAGGCTCGCTAGTGACTAGGCGGGCCTCCCCCGGCCACCGGTGAGGCCGAGCCATGGCTGGATGAGGCTTGACCTCACCCAACTGCTGAGGAGGCTTGTCCAATGAGGCATGGCCTCGCTAAGGGCCGTCAACGCTCTGGCGAGGTCGTCGGCCCTCGTCTAGATAGTTGCCAGTCATCTCGAGGCCAATAGTCGGCCAAAACTTGAAGAAGAAGAGAAAGAAAAGAAAAAAAGAAAAAAAAAGTGATAAAATTATTTAAAAATTAAATGAAAATGGTTTAGATTATAAATTTTGAAAACGTTACCAAATGCAATTTTAATCCTAGAATAGATTTTTTTTTTTTTTTATAGTTACTAAATGCCTTAAAATGCTTAGAAATCATTTCGAGAATTGAATAAAAAAATCATTTCTAATTAGAAATTATTTCCGGGAACAAAATGGTTACCGAACACATCATTTGCCTCCATCGCTCCTTTCTACAGTTTCTCTTTCGAAAAGAGAGCATATGGAAATTTGAATTCGAGAACCAAGTTAAGGAAAACTTTTCATATCCTAATTCAAAGAAATGATATTTAAAAGCTTTATAAAAAACTCTCATAAAACCATAGTATACGCCCTGTTTTCCTCCCCCCTTCTTCGCAGGAGATTTTTTTCCAATCAATGGATTACAGATATGGGCATCCTCCTCAATTGTGATGTCAAATTTGCATTTATAACTTACCAATTAGAGGCAAGGCAGCAAAAAATATGGTCTTTATAATGAATATCAATCTATCACCAATAATAATAATAATGAATATCAATCGCATCAGCCATTAAATGATGAGAAGGTAGAGGACAAGGTTGACAATATGGGCCTTAGACTGCATTTAGCACTCCGGTGTGAATCGGGTGTTTGAGAATGTCTTCCGAATCAAATAAATTTGAATTATCTTGATAAAATGAAGGATAAAACATTTGGGAGAAGGGGTGGGATAAAATCAAATTGGATAAAAGAAATTTTTGAATAATAACCTAACGAAACAAGAACAAGTTGCCGCTTGTTCAAATTCACAATTTGTTCACAGGCTTGTACAAACCGTAAGGTGCTAAAACTCCGTAGTCATCTTGCAAGAGATGACAAACAATCCGTGGCGCAAAAATCGGTGAGGAGGACATAGAACTCTCGAGGGGCGAGGTGAAGATGGTGATGGAAAGGTTGAGGATCTATGGACGACAACAATGGCCTTAATCCTTAGATCTAGGGTTTTTCCTTTTCGATTTTTTAATCTAGTTGAATTTTTTAAAATTTAAGTGAATTTTCAAGTTTTCTGTTATGCAATTTCGTTGATTTTTTCAGTTATTTTTTAATCTTAGCCTCAAGTGTACCTAATGCTTGATAGAAGTAGATATATCCACATTAACCATTCCACCGGTTTTTTCATCTCACTTCATCTTATTTCATCTCAATCCTCATGTTGACAACTAAATGCCACGACAACTAAATGTGCCCTTATGGCATTTATTTGTCATTGTTGAAAAGGGAGGATCACCTTGTGATAGAATTCTTTTTTTTTCATAGATCAACGTACACAATATATACACACACAGATATATATATATATATATATATATATATATATATATTCAATCAAAAGAAAGTTAGCCACATTAAGAAAGGCTCGCGTTATTTCCATCCCTATTTTCGCTCCACACACCCCAATTTACATTAAAATAACTACGCTATTCCTTGCGATACTTCTTACCTTTTGTTTCTTCATTATCTTTTGTTTCAATTTTACCATGCTCCTGACAAACAATAATTATTATGGTTAAATATGAGACCTACTCTTAATTTAAGACTAATGCTTGTATTCTTTTTTTTTTTTTATTGGTTTTTTCCTTTGCTTTCTCATTTGAAACAAAAAAAAAAAATTACTTCTTCTTTGAAATTTTTTTTATTTGTTAACTAATTATTATGTTTCTAATTAAAAAAATAATTATTTTGTTAATTATTTGTATGTTTCTTTTTTTGTACTAGGAAAATATTACTAAAAAAATAACCTAAGCACAAGTGGGGGATAACCTTTGAATAAATTGTGTATAATGCATACATCAACCACAACATTTAATTTGTAAGTAAATTCTTGTAAATTTGTACTAAAAATCAAAGTCTAAAAACTCATGATCATGAGAATACTCTAGGGAAATAAAGTAAATAATTTAAAGATAAAACTAACATTTCTTTACTCGATATATGATTAGTACTTGCTTAGATTATAAAAATGAAGAATAAATTTAAAAGAAGACAAACATAAACAAACATTGAAATGTAATGGGTGTGGAAGAAGCGGCTAGGTTGAAAAAATTATGTGGAAGGAATGTGGACAAGTTTTTCTTTTAGTGAAATTGAAAAACGAAGGAGGAAAAAGGTAATAAATAATTTTAGATTAAGAGTGGAATTCGCAGGAGATAATGTAGTCAATTCAATGTAATAGAGGATGTCAGAAGTCATAAAATGACAGAAATAGCATGAGCCTTAAGAAAGTACCAAAAATTTGAGCCTCGAAATACTTTTCTTTTTCCTTTTCCACTTTTTTCTATTCCTAAGAAGTGCCATGTCAGCATCTCCATAAACACGGTGTAGAATTGCCATGTGATTCAAACGAACTCAATTGATAATTTGTATAGATAGCTTGAGAAAACCCAATAGACATAAATTAAAATAATGGCCTCTGAAAAGTGGACTTATAAGTTGGGCTTTACAACAGAGCCCAGCTCAACCGATGCAGAAATCTATCAACAATTTTCTTGTATCAGCGCCATTGAATCTTTAGCTTGATCTGACAAACACCCTTTGGAAAATTGAAGAAGAAGATGGAAGCAAATTCCTTTTTGGCGTTCAAGACCGGAGACAAACTGATCTGCTGCTGCTCATTCCCTTCTCTGCTGATGCTTTCTTGCCCATGAAGATCGGCGAGCCGAACTCCGCGCTCTTGCTTCTCTCTCTGTGGCTAGCGCACCGAAAGTTGTCTGACATCTTGCACGTGCTGGTCCTCAAATGAGGGTACCCATCAGCCTTATAAAGCGATGGGTCGAAGATGGGGCTCTCCTTGTGGGCGCTGCCGAGGTGGGTCTTGCTTGCGCACGCGGTGTTCGACGAAATGTTGATGGTTCGTTGCTTCAGCGCCGCGGCGGCTCTCAGGCATCTCTCTATCACTCTGGCTTCCTCTCTGAACCTCTCTCTGATGTCCTTGAATCCGGGGAAAATTCTCTGGGGTCTCCATCCATCCACGGGCTTCAAAGAATCGGAGCTCGGAGGCGGGATTCTCTGGCAGTCCCAGCACAGGTTCCTCCACCTCTCCAGGTCGAAGGCTTTCCTCTTTGCATCATCAGATAGACATGAATACGCCTGACCCCACAAAAGAAAAAAAAAATCGCAAATTTAGTTCATTGCGCACTGTCCCACCTTAGCAATGAAGTGCTCGGCACTTTTCGAACGCTCGACTAATCACTGCACAAGTTGAACTAAAGCATTGAGTGAGGAAGATGGGCACCCTCCCAACTCGAGCAGCCTCTTTGGGTCAGTTTTGATAACCTTCTTGCGCTCTGTTTCATGAGAGGTGGTGAAGTTGAACCATTTCTGTTTGAGGTGAAGTTGGAATTCTTTTCAAGGGTGATCATAAATGTGATGACACCTAACTTAAATAACTATATGCAGATGTCTGTTGGTTGACATGTGAAAATTTTTAAGATCAAAACTCTGGCTGTCTCAATTCAATTTTCTGCTCTCTCCCCATCCCATCATCATGGTCACGAGGAAACGAAGACACTGAGAAATGTGTCGAGTCCTTTTAGTATAGTTTGAGGAACAAGATTCTACAACTTCAAGCAAGTGGGTAGAAGGTCATGCATCTCTTACTTGTTTCTAGATGCGCTGCTTTGATACAACTGTGACATGATTCACTAATTTTTTTTTTTAATAATTAGAAGAAAATTGAATAGGTGTTCAGATTTAATGCATGTGTCCTAAATTGAAATATAATAAACGGGACAAACAATAAAGAGAGGTTTATGTGAATTTTCTTTGCTTTGCAAAAGGGGTTTTCTATTGTCACTTACCGACGTTAGAATAAAGTTAAGGAAAAAGTCGGTCATGAATGCAAAATCAATTAAATTTAAATTTGATTAATAAAAGTTATGATGAATGAATAAAAGTCACCGAGGCATATGATGCCAAACTTTATAAAACAGTTTGCCACCAAGAAATTCTAATTAGTTATTTTAGTAATAATAACTAAAAAAAATTTGCTATTAATTTGAGTAGATCATTATTTTACTAATCATAAAATCCAGAGAACACGATCACCAAAAGGGAAATTGCACTCTCAAAAAAAAAGTTTCAAAATGACATTTTACAAACTACTGTGAGAGCGAGGACATGTACCTACTACAAAGAAAATTCGTGGCCCATTAGGTAATTCCTCAATTAAAAAAAGAAAATTAGATGAACTACTACTACAAGGGAGAAAAGTTGTCAAGGAGCAGTCGATTATGCAGGATCCCATCCCGTCCAGGAAGGAGCCAAGCTGCTTAGCTAATAATGTCAAATCAAGCACGTTGCCCGACTCTTTTTGGGACTCAGTCCCTTTGTCGGTGTCAGTATCTCAGTAGCCCCTCGAGAAGAAAAGCACAAGCAAAGGAAATTCTGCTAAACGAAACTATTCATTCTGCATTCGAGGGGGAAAACAGTTGCTGCAACAATTCAAGAATCGCTGAACCGTAAAAGAGAGTCATCGGCGAAACTTCTCTTACCTCCGAGACCAGCTTGAATGCGCACTCGGCTTTCGGATGGCAATTCTTATCTGGATGAAGCTGCAACGCTGCAGAAAACAACGGGAGAAAATCATCACAATGTGTGCATAAGCTGTACGCATTTCGAATCCATCTCAACCGGAACTCACCTAGCTTGTGGTACTGTTTCCGAATGGTATCCAGCTCTGCATTTTCTTCCACCTAACGCGCCACCGTGAAAAGAAAAACCGAAGAGTGAGATAGGACTATCTGGACCCGGAAAGATAAATGCTTTTGCGGAGGAAGAAACGTACTCCGAGGAGGCGATACCAGTCGACGCAGGGCGGTCCACGGCCCGCCATGTGAGAGCATGGGATTGCGCGGTCGGAGACGGAGCAAATGTCGGCCACCAGCCGGGACTTGGCGGCGTCGGCCATGTTCTTATGCCCCTCCAACTTGTCCATCGGCAATTGAAAGGTGGAGGAGAAGAATGAAGGAATGAATGTAATGGTTAAACGGGTGAAAAGAGATTGACTGAAAGCGAGAGTGTGATGAGCTCATGCATTTTCGATGGTGGGTTTGGTGGTGTTGATGTGCTTGGGAGGAAGGTTTGAAGAAGAAGATGAGGGAATACAAGGTGCCGTGGAGCGGTTAAAAGAGAGGAAGAGAGAGAGAGAGGGAAGGAAGGAGAAAAGGGAAATGGGATTTTTGAAAGTGAGGAATTTTCACATGTTTAAGAGGGAGAGATTAGCGTTAATCATGCCACGTGGCTTGCTCAGAGGTGGCGATTGAGAAGATTTTTGGCCCCTTCCGTTTTGCTTCCATTCAAGGTTTCAAGCTTATTAATGTATCTTGTGGTTTTTTACTTTTGAAAATTCAAAACCGTCCTTCAGTGTTTCTTTGCGTTTTGCTCATAATTAGGTAAGCTTTGCATTCTTTGGAAACTCCGAGAAATTCGAACATGGAAATTTTGTGATTTTTGCCCTTTTTCTACATTCGCTAGTCGGGATCGGTTGAGCTTGGTCTAGGTTGAGTTATTAGAGGAATTTGCATTCTAGTGGACCCATCTTGGCCTCACGAATCAATAAAATATAATGTGTAAATTTGAGATTTATTTATCGAAAATGAGTATTCAAAACATTTCGATTAATATATGTTTAGTGCATCGAATTGATTCACCATCAATGTGGTTTCATGAAGCATTGATGAGGAAGTTCGGCATGGGACCAAAGGACACAACCTTTTAACTATTCTCAGCAGTAAGGTACAAATATTGAATATATAGGCAAGTTTTTTCACATGAATTTTTGGAGCGCCGCACTCAACCTTAACCTTAGAAATACGAATAAATTTCATATGGTTGTGCTCGGCTTGTGAATCCTAGACCGAGATGTAATTCTAATAATCAAAATGATTCGAAGCCGAATCAAGCTTAGATATGTGAGAGATATATTGCGAAATCGGGCTCAAATTCGTAAAATAATTCACAACATTAAATTGGATCGAAATTTGAAAATTAAATTAGATCGAACTTGGCTCGTGTATTAAGTCTTGAATATTCGAATGGAATAGAGTTTCAATAATGATGGGTGACTTTTTTGGTCCTTATATGAGTATAAATACAATTTGGGGAGACCCACAATGGAAAGATGAAATTTTCAAATGAACTTGTTAGACATGTGACAAGGTAGGCCAAAATTAAGGGAAAACAAAACGAATTTAAAAGATATAAAGCAAAAAAGAACATATAGGTTCATAGGACCTGCAAAGGGTGGGTCCAATTATACCCTCCTTTTAATTTTCCTTTTTGACCTTGTAAACTTGTCCTTTTTTAATATATTTTTTAAATTTCCTTCTAATATATATTTTAATAGTTTATCTCTCATTTGTTTTTTGTTTTTTTTCCTTGGAAGGGATAAGATGAGACATCGGAAACAAAAAATCATCGAGAATGGAGAAAAAGACCAATTTGTAGTATCTGAATCTCGAGACATCATTGGACCCAAGGAGTCTTGTTTTCTTTTGCTTTGAATTTTACATTCCCCTTTCCTTTCACTTGAAACATCTTTTCTTAAATCTATTACCCCATCAAATTTAGAGATTCAGAAAAACGTGAATACATGCATTTTCAGGAATTAATATATAATCCTATCAGATCTTTCTTTCATTTTGGCCATACAATAGCGGGATGCAATACTCAAGAGATTTTTTTCGCATTACCGAAGTGAATTTTACCTTTTACTTTTTTACTTAATCTAATTCTTACATCTCACACACTTTGAGTCCCCTCCTCTCCCCCTTTTTTTAATTTGAAACACTCAAAGATTTCGCTTTATACAGATATTAATACATCAATTCATCCAGGGATTCAAAATATTGCTAAAAAGAAACGGAAAACACTTTTTAGTTGTGCAAGATATTAAGCAAAGGGCTTTTGTCTGGCACCCCAATGTGCAGCTGCCATCTTGTGCACGTGCTTTTTGAAATTTAGGTAGCCAAAGATTTCAAACTGATGATAATAACCAGAGCTCAGACAGACCCCCAAGATTATCATATTCAAAGGTTTTGCCTATGATTTCTCAATCCTTGTCTAGTGTATAGGTCTTTTATCAGCTCAATAATTATAGGGCCATGAGAAGATTTTGGCCTTATATAAAGAGGGACAGATTCCGATGAGCATAGAGGCTCTCAATTCGTTGACCTTAATGGTTGAAGTCATGTTGGAGCTGTTGGAGCTGTTGGAGCTCCCAACACAATGCTCAATTGGGAGGCTTGCAATTTCAAGCCTTGGGCCAAAGCCAATCTTGAGTTTCTGGTAACTCACAAGTCCTTTAAACTGATATGGGGTTGCCCTGTCAAAATTCCTGAGCTCCACGCACATCTTCCTTTCTGGAATGCATCAGCTTGATTACCGGTGCGAATTCACAATACGTCAGTCCAAAGATGTAGGAGTACTCACTTCGTCCTTAAAATGACTCAAAGTCTTATTGATGTGACAAAAGTTTGATACCTAGAGAAAAGGGTGTTCGAGAGTCGAGCCATGTCAACTTCAAATTACTCGACTTTGCATTCATGTGTACCTATTGTAGGAATATAGCTGTCTCAGAAATTCGCATCGGTGGGGGTAGAAGAATTCTCTACTGAATTAATAGACTCTACTGAATTAATAGAATGGAGATTACTTTTGGCCATGAAAGAATGGAGAGTTTGGTTGATCCTTCTTCTTTACTTTGTGTCTGCAAGGAAGAGTGTTTGCGCGGGTATCAACTCAGAATCAGGCACACAGAAGCAGAGGAATTGGCACTCTTCACCTTAAAAGTCACTGATTATCAGTAGCCCAGCGTCTCTCTTTTCCTGTTTCTCTGTACCTACGAGCCCGCGCATGCGTGTTTTATATGAGAAGCAGAGCTGCCAAAATGCATATTGTGAAAAGCTTTACAACCAGATTTCAGCTGATTGCCTAATTAAGTCGATCAAAAAACACGAGAAGAAATGATTCAATATTATACAGAATCGCTTTCATTAGGCTTCTTGAAATTGTGGGAGGATGAACACCACAAGGTCCAAATCAAGAATAACTTTTGCAGAAGCATCACCGGTGACTTTAGCCACCATAACGGGTTCTCAGGGATTCTGGAGGCTCCTCTTCCATGATGCCCAACCCTGTTGTTTCCAAATACTTTCTGATCGTTGTCTTACGGTCGGCCAGGTATGTGTGATCCAGAAAATTGTCGTAGGCGACATCACCCAGATTCTTTGCAGCCAAGACACTACATGTTCAATAGCAGCATCAGTGAAAAAAAATAAGAAGCTAAATTTTGGTTGGCATTATTTTGAAAGCATTGGCAAAAGTTGCTGCGCATCATATTGACATAATTAGAGGCTGGATCAACTACTAATCCATCGTTTCTTTCTTAAGCAGAGAATTTCCAAGATAAGGAAGATTTTTTATACCAAGACACAGAAATTAAGACAATGATGCAAACATGAATAGGATATCTAAACACCAGGTTGTAGTTGCTCCTCTACTGGCAATCAGGTGCTGTAAGTAATCTCTCAGTAGTCTCAAAGCACTTACCAGTGCCTAAGATAGACCCGGCAAGGTAAAACGTCATCCCGCCATATCTTGTCAATATTGTAACGTCCATAATGTTGAAAATAGATCTCCTTGCTTCCTGCACAAAAATGCACACCAGCAATAAATAAGACAAGTGTTTGGATTCTCTTGACTTTGGGAGGGGGATGGGAACTTGACTCAATTCACCCCTCAAGATCATGACACGACACTTGGAAAGAAATTGGTAATTAATTGATAAACAAGCAACTATAACCAAGTTTAACCCTTGAAATCCTCTGAGTGATGTGTCATGATCGGAGAGGATTAACTGAATCATTTAGCCCTCTAACTGCACAGAACTTGTATCCATGAGAAAATTACAGCCAGAGCAGTAAAGCAGAGGTATTTTAGTGATGTGAACGAGGATCAATCTGTCTACCATCACACGAGGAAATATTTAAGCAAACATAGGGTTTACTACAAGCTTGTAGATTGTTGATACATTGTCTCCAAACCTCATAAGCTTTTAAGCAACTGTTTTGGTTAATAGATTTCAAGCAACCTATTTCAACTGATGCGAACGTATGAAAATTAGCCTCTGCTATATGGAATGCACTATCAAGTATCAAATGAAGGAGGTCATAGAGAGTCCAATTCTCGTTCTCAACATTTAGAAATTCCAAGGAGATATCACAAATCAGTCGGAAATGGATCTTCCCATCAGATTATTTGTTCATATTAACTACAAATCCTGCAAACACTTTGTATTGATCAAGAAAGTAGCACAAGAAAAATAGGACCCAGTAGAATAAGTACCTCCACATCTGATTCGGAAAAATTCCTCATCACTATAACGAGCACAAAGCACCTGGAAATTTTTCACCATATGAATCAGGTCCATAATTCTATTAGCGAAACAACACACTACCTGATGGCATAAAATACGGTGAATGCAAGATACCAAGTAGCAGTCATTCCAACAGTCCCGAAAAGACGAAATTCACATACCGCTAGATTCTCAAAGGGCTTGCCATCAAGTGTCTGAGGCCTGACCTACAAGAAGAAAACTTCTTCTTCAATAACAGGAGAAGCAGAATATCTAAACGAGAGCAGGGAAAGTCAAGCAAATGAATCCTTTCGAAGCGACTTGGTAGCAACTCACGGCGAGAAATCGAAACTCAAGCTCTCTCCTGATGAAAGCTGGTATCTTTACTTCATCAAGCAAACAGACTAAATCAGTCAATATCAATGTAGAAGACTAGCTGAATTGCAACGATCTCAGAACCCGATACTAATTCGATGATGCTCTCTCTCTCTCTGTCTCGCATACCTCGGATTTTTCGATCTCGAAGACGGTAACCACGAGAGTCTCACCATCACACGACTCCACGCTGAGGCTGGAGATCTCCTGCAGCAATCCCAACAGCCGATCAAAAACAACCTTCAACCAATGCAGACAATATCATCGCACTCGCTCCAAATTCAAGCAATCTACAGATCGAGACCTTGGTTTCGGGCTTGGCGATGCCGCGTTCGAAGAAGATCGGAGCGGCGTGGGCGAAAACGCGCCGGAATCCGTCCAATCTCGCCACGCGAAAGTCCACCAGGTCGCGAAACGTACTCCTCGCGCTCCGCTCTGACCACAAAATCCGCGATCGCGCGTTAGGGGGAATCACGGAGCGACCCGCGCAAGTTTCTACCTTTCGATCCGCACATCCGTAGAACGACTCGGGCGGACGCTGTTACGTACCGGAAAGCAGAGAACCGAAGCCGCAGATAGAGATGCGGCCGCCGCTGGGAGCGAGGAGCTTCTCGAAATCGGGCTCGTCGTTGAGCTCGGTCAGCTCGAGCGGGAGCCGGTCCGCGCCCGGGGAGGACATGGTGATCGGAGACGCCCGGCGGAGGACCCCGCGGCGGTCGGCGCGCCTTGAGCGGCGGAGGAGGAGCGGACGCGGCCCAGGAGACGGCGGTGGAGGCGGACGGACGAGATAGGGGGCGGAGGAGAACGCCGGGCGACGGGAGAGCGGGCGGTGAATTGGACGGAACGCGGCGAGAGAGAGATCGGCGGCGCTCATCCGGCGGCGGCGGCGGCGATGGCGGCGGTGGCGGCGGAGCTCCAAGGGAGTAGCGGAACGAGAGAATCGGATTGGCGCGATGACATTGCAAACGCCGAGATACTTTTGGCTATTTTTCCAAAATACCCAAAAGGTAAAATCGTCCTTTCCTTTTCCCCAAAAATGTCTATTTGGGCGTTGATAATGTTTTTAAATTTATGAAAAATGAATGATTTGAAAAATATTTTTTTAAAATAATACTTATACAAATAAATGAAAGGAAACTATTTTCATCATTTTTTAATATGATTGACATAAATTATTATCAATAATGAAAGTATGCTTCATTGATTAATTACTTAGTGATCGTGTTTTAACTTGACTGATCAGTGGTTATATTTTAACTTATTGATTGAGTTGCTAACCGAGCTCACAACTCAAGTTCTCATGGTTGTGAGCATGAGTGATGGGGGAAGGAGAAGCTCGTGGACAATGGGACCTCTCAATCTCAAGGATTTCGGTTCTTTTTTGGAGTAGATTTGGCTTGCATATTGGAGTTATGATAACTCTGACATTATTTTAATTTGTATTTGATGGTGCCATGGTGACGAGACCGCTCAAAATAAGCGGTAGTTGTGCCTCAAATCAAACATTCCAAAACACACGCATGAAACTCTTACAATATAATATCTAGGAGGCTATTAACGCTAGCCGTTCCTTTTTGTCCTTTTTATTCATCGTAAAAATAAAAGGTCACTAAATTTTGGCTCGATGCATAATGTGGTCCATGAACTTTTAATTTGTTCAATGTAATCCTTGAACTTTTATCCAATGTGTAATGTGGTGTATTTTCAATATAGTTCTTAAAATATATGAAAATATTCTATTAAATCCTTAAGAAATACAAAAATGAACACACACTCACCCACACATATATCCACACACAAATATAAATTTGACGGAAAATTTACCAAAAGAATTATAAACTTAATGCATTTGTGCCAATTCAACTATAAGTTTTTCAACCATGTCAATTTAATATTTCATCTTTTGTCAATTTCATCATTTCATCCAATTTTATCTTGACATTGCCAACATGGACGCCGGTTATATTAGTGCCACGGCTGACACCAAGGTGATTACAGTTTTCTTTTAAAAAATATTCCCTCATTTCAATAATTTGGCGACATCGTTTGGGTTGGGGCCTCTCCACAGGAGGCCGAAACATGCAACATTTTCTTAAGCTTCGAAATTCTGTCTCGCTTCCTTCAATCTCGAGCCATATATTTTTCGATTCATGTCCCCCCAACCAACCCCAACCCGTGCCCCATCTATTAACTGACCGTGGCCCAACGATCCTCGCCCCGCTTGATACTTGTCCGGCGTGAAACTCGGCGACGACACGGTTTCTTAAAAACTGCTATGAGTTGTTACTTGTTACGAACGATGTCCGGGTCGTTTCGGTCGTCCTAATGTTTCGTTGTGCGAGATGACTGCCAGATTTATTCTAAAAGACGTGATACCCTTCGGATAGTCTATGGTTAGTGTAAGATAGCTATAGCCACTGTTTTTATTTCCGAAATTTTTTTTCTAAAAATCATAAACCAATTGCATTTTTAAAAATTGAGTTCCGAACTTTTGATTATGCCAATTGGGTTTGAAACCTATTTACATTTTATCAATTGATTCTATCTAGCCAATTTAACAGGAAATCAATAATGTGATGTGAGGTGTCCTATATGACATTGCCGTTATTGACGTGAATAATTCTTAATAATAGTTTTCTTCGATTTTTTTTTTGTTAGCATTACCATTTTATTTTCCTTCTTCTTTTCACCTTTTTCCTGTGGGCGGTGAGGGTTGTGACCCTTGCTTGCCCATATCCAAAGCCGTGGTGGTCTGAGCGAGGCTAGCCTCACCGACCGTGGGCAATGTTATAATCCCATTGTTGTTTTTAGTTGTTATATGCAACGTCACTCGTCCTAAAGTCACTCGAGTGGTAAGCACATTTGTCTCCATCCTTCAAGTTTACCTACCACAATACCAAGGTGAATATGATCTCCACCAAACATAGGCAAGGCTTTAGCTAGTGGAACATAGTTCAAATTATGCACCCGGGCATGGAACATGTGCTTCAACCTTCGATAATGGGGAGACTGCAGTACCTATGTAGATTTAATCAAGTGCACTTTGAAAATAACCAAAATTGTCCAATCCGCTCTAAATCTAATGTAAAGATATCAATTTAGTTATAAAACTTCAAATTTGGGTCCAGTGAAAATTGACCTATGACTAAATTAACAAAATTAAAAAGTATAGTACCGAATTGATATCTATACAATATGTTTATTACTAATCGGTTCATTTTTACTTTGGAAAAATCTAGATAGTAGGATTGACTACACACTCGATGTTAGCTACATCCTTATTATAGAATCTATACATCTCAACCCCTCCGCTTGAACTCATAATTTACCAAATGTCACCAGCTCCCTCCCCTCAAAATTAAAAATTTTCGGTCGGCTACTGTCCCCATTCATATATTATACACACTCCATCACATATATACTTTTTATTAATTTGGCTTCTTTGCAAACGTGAGTCAAAATAAAACAAAAGGGTCCTTTTCTTTTACTGTTTTTTCTAAAAAAATTTGGTGAGGAAGAAGATGTGAAGATCTCCTTGTGGTATGGATCTTGCCCCTCCGGCCGGCATGCAGGACGGTGGCCCGAGCCTCGAGACGGCGACGCAACGCTCGTGCCGGTGCTGTCGCCCTCTTCCGCCGTAGACGCGCCGCTCAATGACAGCCTCGATCAATCAGCATTCCGCCACGTGCGTCGGCTGCTTCTGTCGGTACTGACCCGCCTTTTCTTTGTCGTTATGTTATGCTCTGCAACCATGCGTGGGCTACCGGGCGCTTCTACACGATTTCTTCGCATGGGGGATAGATCTAGGGCTCTTTGATTGAAATTTATGATTTACCTTCGCATTTTATAATAATTTATGGAGAATTATGAAAAAAATTTAAATTTATTATATGAATATAAATTCAGTATTAAATTTTTAAACCTCATAATTTTTCAATATGATTCATTTGGCCAAAACGAGCCGAGATTATTGATGTGATAATCTAATCATTGCAAGTTATTTCACGTGTCATGGTCAACTGACTAATGTAGACCATCTTGACTTAAAATGATATCCTTTTGAGTAATTTCTTTTGGATATTTGATATTTTTCACTTTTTTCTCTCTCTTTTTCCTATTATTTCTTTTTTCTTTTACTGTTCATCTTCAATTTGAAACCCATACTAGGTTTCAACTCCTCTTCCGCCATTTGTAACAACAAGGGCGTGGGTTTTGGCTACTCTTGTGGCCAGTGACTGCATGCAAGTCCTTGCTTAGATTTGCAGGAGGGCTGTGATCTTTGTGGGCCATTGCCAAGGCCCTAATGACCTTCATCGACCCTTAAGTGAAGTGAAGAAGATGAACAGTAGAGAAGAAAAAAATAGAGAGAAAATACGCGAAAGAGAATAGAGAGAAAGAAAATTGAAATGTCATTTTGCCTAAGATTGTCCACGTCATATTCCAATTGTACTACGTAAGGCGATTGATGCCAATTTTCAATCTAAATTGACCGGATGTGCTACATTTAAAAAGCATCAAAAAATTGAAGTTTATGATGAAATTGTAATACATACAATAAATTTATAACTTTTCGAATATTTTTCCTATAATTTATAGAGGATTAATGATAAAATATCATATCATTATTACAAATTTCATAGAAATTGATGATTTCACTTGTCCAAGTAAAGAGACTCACAACATCGCATCTCAAATGACAAGTTACGAATTTCATAACGGACGAAGATACATACTTTTTCTCCCACATCCTATTCCCATTTAGGGATGAAGAGCATTAATAATTATTTTACTAAGATTGATTTACAAAATTTATACATTGAACGATTCATAAGATTAGGAGCGACCTTTTGAATAATCAAGCAATATTCAAAAGTTAATAATAATTCGACACATCATTTTTGGGTTAATACCCTGGAAAACCCTAAATTGGTATATTTGTGACAAATTTACCATAAACTATTTTTTTGACCACTAAAAATCATAAATTGGTATACATTTAACAAATTTACCTCAAACTAGTACACTTGTGACAAATTTACCCTTAATTAGTTTTCGTTAAATTTTACCGTCAAATTATTAAGTTAATTGACTAGTATACCAATTTGGTATTTTACGCTCCATTTGTCACAGTTTATAATTTTTGTGATTTTTTTTTGCACTAATCCAATTTAACGGATGGTATATTTATCACAAATTTTTCAGTTTGAGATTTTTTGCTGTTGAATAAATTAGTTTGGGGTCAGTTTAGGATTTTTTATGGTCAATCGTGATAAATTTATCATAAATATACTAATTTTGGGATTTTCATAGCTACAGAAATATCGATTTGGGGTTTTTTGGGGCATTAACCCTTTTAATAAGTCTAGCACGTTCTAAGAATCAATGATGATTTGACACATTCGCGGACTTTGATTAATAATTGGGCGTTCTTTTTCTCTCAAAACCAACGCGGCGTAATTCCGGGAGGAACGCGCCCGCTCCTCCTCCTCGACCCGACACGGCGTTCCCCCACCCGCCTACGTGGCGCCAATCTACCGGCTACCGACAGGAGATGGGAAGCCTCCGGGGTGGCGCACGCCGCTAACGTGCGCCTCCCCTGAATCTCTCCTCCTCCTTTTCTCTCTCTCTCTCTTTCTCTCTCATAAATTCGCTTTTCCTCCTTCTGCTTTCGCTCCTTCCCATGATATGCTCCCTCGCATCAGCAGCCGTGATCGCGCCCAGCACCTTCCTCCACACCATCTAGATCGACCCCTTTCTCTCTCTATCTCCTTCCCTCTCTCTCTCTAGCATCAGCTGCTTCCTCGTCCGGCGGCGGCGCGAGCTTGAATCCATTGTCCGAATCAGCCGGCGGCCGGGCCGGGACGGGACGGGACGGGCGGCAGTAAGTTTGTGTTGAGGTTTTTGCTGATTCTCCGATTGCCCATCACCAAAGATCGTTTTTTGCAGCTGCTGTTGCTGTCTTTTTCGTTCCATTCGATTCCGCACCGCTGTTCCGATTCCGGGCAGCTCGCTTTTTCACCGGTCTCCGGCGATCGGCGGCCGAATTTGGACTCTGCCGAGCGATCGGAGTAAAGGGTTTTCCGTTCGTGTCGTTGGGGGATCTGGGGTTCTGGGGACTTTAGATTAGGATGTGACGGTTTGGCTGGTGGGTTAGATTGGTTGTTGTGCGCCTGTGTCATTGATGAGACGCCGTTCGTCGGCGAGCGTCGCGTCGGAGCAAATGGAGAAGGGGACGGCGAAGAACCAGCACTCCCGCCTCTGTTTCTTGGCCACATTGTCTTTGTTTTTCTGGGTCCTGCTGCTCTACTTCCATTTCGTGGTTCTTGGAGGGAACCCTTTGGAGGAATCCGCCAAATTGCAACCCATTGCGGTTAGGACCGAGTTCACGCCTTCTCATAGGATCGATGACCCTTCGTCGGAACCCCACACGAGCGCCACGCCGCTGACGGAGAGCCATTTGGAAACTCCCCGAGTGGTCGATCCCCCCAAAAGGGAAACTCCCCAAGTGGTGGATCCTCCGAAAAGGGAAGCCCCCAAAGTGGTGGAAACTAAGAGGAATAGAGAGAGTTTCCCCTTCATGAGAGCGTTGAGAACTACAGAGAACAAGACTGATCCGTGCGGTGGAAGGTACATATATGTCCACGATTTGCCGCCTAGGTTTAACGAGGACATGCTCAAGGAGTGTAGGAAGTTAAGCCTCTGGACCAATATGTGTAAGTTCACCAGTAATGCCGGGCTTGGTCCGCCACTTGAGAATGTTGAAGGCGTGTTCTCGAATACGGGATGGTATGCGACGAATCAGTTCGCTGTTGATGTTATTTTCAACAATAGGATGAAGCAGTATGATTGCTTAACACGCGATTCTTCCATTGCCGCTGCTATTTTCGTACCCTTCTATGCTGGATTTGACATTGCGAGGTATCTCTGGGGTTACAACACATCTGTGAGGGATGCTGCATCTCTTGATTTAGTTAATTGGCTGATGAAGAGGCCGGAGTGGAACATCATGGGAGGGAAAGATCACTTTCTTGTTGCTGGGAGGATCACATGGGATTTTAGGCGGTTAAGTGATGAAGAAACGGACTGGGGCAATAAGCTTCTCTTTCTTCCTGCTGCAAGAAACATGTCTATGCTTGTTGTGGAGTCAAGTCCATGGAATGCGAATGATTTTGGCATTCCTTATCCGACTTATTTCCACCCGGCAAAAGATGCTGATGTATTCATGTGGCAGGACAGGATGAGGAATTTGGAGCGCAAATGGCTGTTCTCTTTTGCCGGCGCTCCTCGTCCGGACAATCCAAAATCAATTCGAGGACAAATCATTGATCAGTGCAGGAACTCTAAGGTCGGCAAGCTGCTGGAGTGTGATTTTGGGGAGAGCAAGTGTCATTCTCCAAGCAGTATAATGCAGATGTTCCAAAGCTCCCTTTTCTGCTTGCAACCACAGGGTGATTCATATACGAGGAGATCTGCTTTTGACTCAATGCTGGCAGGTTGTATACCTGTCTTCTTCCATCCAGGATCAGCCTACACTCAATACACCTGGCATCTTCCGAAAAATTACACAAAGTACTCCGTCTTTATTCCCGAAGATGATATAAGAAAGCGTAATGTTAGCATAGAGGAGAGGCTACGACAAATACCCCCTGAGCAGGTGAAGATAATGAGGGAGGAGGTCATAAATCTCATCCCGAGGCTTATATATGCCGATCCACGCTCGAAGCTGGAGACTCTGAAGGACGCTTTCGATGTAGCTGTGCAGGCCGTCATTGACAAGGTTACGAGGCTGAGAAGGAACATTATTGAGGGCCGTACTGAGTATGATAACTTTATTGAAGAGAATAGCTGGAAATATGCCTTGCTAGAGGAGGGAGAGCGTGAAGTGGGAGGCCACGAATGGGATCCTTTCTTCTCAAAGCCAAAGGGCGAGGGAGATTCTGGAGGTTCCTCTGCAGAAGCTGCGAAGAAGTCTTGGAAGAACGAGCAGAGAGACCAGTCATGATCTGGAGGCTTTCTTTTTTCCTGAAGAAGCTTTACCAAGTGCTGATGCATGGTGATGCCTCTAGATGGACTTCATGTCAAGAGAGATTCCGACGAAGGCAAGAGCACATTGGCTCTCCGATGACATATTTTTGAAGCTAATATACCTTTCAGTTCAGCCTTTTAGGTCTACACTCCTGGGCTAGGAAATCAAACACAGAAACATAGTTGAGTGTCCCTCTTCCTTCTACATTCTGCTTGTATCATGCCTAGTGATTCTTTAATTGCGTTCAATAGAGTATTACATAGCACAAATTCCATGGATGGATCTGTTTAATGTCCATGTTCGCAAAGTCACTGGAACTTTTCATGAGAAATGGAATTTTTCTCTTTCTGGTTAAGCTTGGATCTCAGCATAGTGGGCTCAAGTTGATCCATCTTCACAAGTTCTCAATAGAAGCAGCTATATAAGCCAATGTACTGTCCTTTTCTATAAAGTTGAAGTTTCACAGATTCTGGCATATTTTCTTGTGCCTGTAGTTGGTTGTATGTTTATATCTCATCAAGTTTGCCTAAAGTTTGAGGGGGTTCTCAAAATTGGGTCTTGTTGTCGGGTAGGTTCTCTACCTGTTTTTGTTGTCCAACGTTCAAGTGTGATTTTGGTCAGGCTAACGAATCTGCACGTGCCTATATCCCAGCTCTAGGGAAAGTTTTCATTGCATGAACTTCTTGCCACTACGTGTTTGCTCTCAAGACCGATGGAACCTGCCAGTCTGTGGTTCTAAAGACTCTGAACATGGAAATGCAAACTTGTTTTATCTTGTTTAGAAAGTTAAATGATTTAATTTCTCTGTGATACCTATTTCTATTTGTGCACTGAGTTAGTACTTGGGAGCTTGAAGAGGCCGCTTCTTTTGATGTCTGAAATACCTAGAGATTCTGAGATTCTGGAGGTTTATTCTTGATTCATGTATTAGTCTCTTTTACCTGGAAAATGGTATCTTTTCCTAGCCATGACATGAGGATCTTCTACCATCTGTCACCAAGCCATTCATCGTCGAAATTTTAAATATGATTTGCCAGATCGGCTTCACATGGTCAGGAATTTTATACTAAACGTGCCACAAAGGGAGTCCCTTTCATAACTACCCTTTTCGCTTTCCTCTTCCTAGCCCACAATATTGTATGTGGCAAAAATTATGTATGGTGGTCCATTCATCGTGGCGTTTCCCTGGCTATATAGTAGTGACGAACTAGGAATGATCTGTAGGGCTCTTTTCAGGCTTTTTAATGTCGCCATCTCCATCTTGTTCTTAACACGTTTGCTCTCAATATTGCTGTCTCGAGCGCAAATTCCCTTCACTGATTGCTCGACAAGAATCCGGACACTTACCCATGAAAATTCTTATGTTATCGGACCAATTTGAGGAGTCTTATTCGCAACTTGTATGTCCAAAGCATGGTGGATTTGGTTTGGCATTCCAAATCGCAGAGACACGAGCAGGGGCTAATGAGTGTAGGTAGAGTTGAAACTAAGACGAGTTACCCGCGAGTAGTTTGGGTTTGATCCGATAATTCTTGCCGGATTCGGTTTTGGATGCAACTCCAATCGGCTTGATTAATATTTTTGTATCCCTAGTAGCTTTGTAACTGACATATTCATGTTGGGGAGTTTGCATAATTTGACAAATGGAAAGCGCGCCTCTTTCTTTCCCAATGGGGAAACTCAATGTCTTAATTGCCGTCAAAGCCGGATCTCAACTGAAGTTAACGCGCGATCGCTAGAAAATTCTCTTTGACTTTTGCTGTTTCCCAAACTAACTCGAGCTGGAATCCAATAGTCCCCAGCACGTTCCTTGGCCAAAACCCAACGACACATTTCCCTCCCAAGACAGCAAGTCAACACGATTCCTTCAGACACGTCTTCGGAACCTTCTTCAGTTTAAAGAAATTGCAGAGGTTTAATATGATAATCCGAGTTTTAGTCGGTTCAGATCTAGTTCCTAACTCGTTTTAAGATCTCGTTCTCTCTGCAATAAAATAGAATGGCGGTGGCCCTCATAGTACATCTCGAACGGAGTACACTGAACCTTGCTGGAGTTTGGAATCTGTTCATGGCGTGCTGTGCCGGCTTGTGATTGAGATGGCACTGCTACTTGTCGAAAGATCGTGACATAAAGAGGACAAAATAATGGGATTTCGATAAATATTTCATTGACCGACATATTTCGCTTCGAAAAGTGTATTTTAGGTTGCCATGTAAACAAGTATATGCAGTTCCAGCATTCGTGAGGGCAGGTATCTATTAGTATAATTTTCAAGCAGTGTGTCTTAAGCAACTTGTTCCCAATGAAGCCATGCGCAAGATTGAACATCCTGTGCCTTAGTCAATGGCTCTGTAGCCCTAATTTTTTCTGTACCCACCAAGAATTATTTGGTAGGAAAAGTTCTGCACTGCTGCACAATAGGTGCCGTGAGTCTTTCTCAACACCACATACTGAACTTGATGAATTGGGCCTAGATCTGAATTTCTTGTCTCGTCCAGGAACCACGGGTCGGAGCTATAAGAAAACCTAGCCCAAGAATAGCCCGACATCGTGTATGCATTGTGTAGCCAGTGCGGGAAACCGTACCAAACAGCGTAACAGTTTCAAAAGCAACGGTAATTTTGATATTATTATCCCGCGAAAGCAAATTGTGATTTGCATGTACTTCGTGGCGTGCACAATCATGATCTTTATCCCTTGTTTCGAGTACTTACACTTGAATACATGAATGCTTCGCATCTTCCATTTTCCACTAGGATTGGAAGATGTCCAAGAACGATCTTGCACCAATGGATCATACCATAGACCCCGAATTTGCCGGATTGCATCGACAAAAATGCTTGTTCGGTCACGAACCGCGTTGCCGTTCCAAGAGCATCGTTGTAGTCGCATATGGGGTCTTTATAAGTACTGAGAGCGAGATTCTAACACATTTTCAGGGATTGAGATATACCCAGTAATGCTGCTTATTCCAAGAACAGTGTGGCTCTCTCTCTCTCTAGCTAATTTGATTGGCTACTTGCGTGGTGGGCACGCGTGCAAAATGTTCAGACGCAGAGAGAGCACAAGCTGCACGTGGAACGGGAGCCATGGATGGCTAGTCCAAGACCGATCATAAATGCAGACACGCACATTGATTTTACTTTACTTTTACTCCAACCTTTGCTTTTAAACATTTGCCTTGCTTTCTTATAGAATATGGGAGTCGAAACCTACACTAAAAATGTGAGGATTCGAACTCCACCTCTCCATTCTCACATGAGAAGGGTGACTATTAGGATAAGCTCCGGTGATTATACTTATTGAATTGACAATGGCCATTTCACTTTTCATCACAGTACAGTACAGCTTCGAGCTTCTACTTACCGAACATCAAACATTCATCGGACATTTTCATTCGAACTCCAACGGCTTTCGATGTATTAAAACCGACCACAACTTCTCGTGAAGCCCAAGAGCTCAGAGCACGCACACGAATACTTCAGCTCCTCAAGAGCTCTCTCTCTCTCTCTCGCTCTCTCTCTCGCTCTCGACCAAATGATCCTCGTGATGAAGAGCCCTTGAATTTCACGAGTTTCCTCTCCTCTCAGAGCTCAGTTCGAACTCTCTCTCTCTCTCCCCCTCTGCACGAGTTCTTCATATAAGTCCCCCTCGAATGTGTCCCCGAATCATGCAGCAAAGTGTCTCGACCCGACACCATGGAAGCCAGTATCAACTCCCTCATCATCGCCTTCTCACTTTCACTCTACTTGGCCGCACTCCATGCCGACACCGACCCTCTCCACACTTACATAGTTCAGCTCCATCCTAACGGCCCAACCCGGTTCGCATTCTCTTCTGAGCTCCAATGGCATCTCTCCTTCATCCACCGCACCGTCTCTCGCTCGACAGAAGAAGACCTTTCTTCTCGCCTCCTCTATTCCTACCGCTCCGCCATGGACGGTTTCGCCGCTCGCCTAACCGAATCGGAGCGTGAGAGCTTGGGGCGAATAAGCGATGTCGTTGCCATCAGGCCTGACAGGGTCCTCCAAGTGCAAACTACTTATTCCTATAAGTTCCTAGGATTGAATCCCTCGGGAGGGGCTTGGAGTGACTCGAGGTTCGGGCGAGGGACGATCATTGGCCTCCTAGACACCGGAGTTTGGCCTGAGAGCCCGAGCTTCAATGATCAGGGAATGCCGCCCGTCCCCAAGAAATGGAAGGGGACGTGCCAAGAAGGTCAGGGCTTCAACTCTTCAAATTGCAACCGGAAACTAATTGGTGCCCGGTTCTTTACCAAGGGGCACCGCGCAGCTTCTCCGTCGCCTTCGGCAGATGACGTGGTCGAGTATATCGCCGAGAGACTCCCATGGCCACGGGACGCACACCTCATCAACGGCTGGGGGAGCCTCCGTGGCAATGGCGAGCGTGCTTAGTAATGGCGCCGGCGTGGCCCGCGGGATGGCCCCGGCGCTCACGTTGCAGTGTACAAAGTCTGCTGGTTCAGCGGCTGTTACAGCTCTGATATATTAGCTGCGATGGATGTGGCAATCAGGGACGGAGTCGATGTCCTCTCCCTCTCGCTTGGCGGCTTCCCCATCCCCATTTACGCGGATAGCATTGCTATCGGGAGCTTCCGTGCTGTTGAGCAGGGCGTATCAGTTGTATGCGCAGCCGGAAACAATGGTCCGATGCCGAACTCGGTTGCCAATGAAGCTCCATGGATCCTAACCGTAGGTGCGAGCACGCTCGACCGGAGATTCCCAGCTATTGTTCGGTTGGGCAATGGGAAGTTCCTATACGGAGAATCCATGTACCCGGCGAGGGACCATTCCGCGATGTCTGGCGAAGAACTTGAGTTGATTTACGTCTCTGGCGGCAACACGGGGGGTGAATTTTGCTTCCGAGGGTCACTCCCTAGAGAAAAGGTTCGAGGCAAGATGGTCGTCTGCGATCGCGGAGTCAATGGGAGGTCGGAGAAGGGCCAAGTCGTGAAGGAAGCGGGTGGGGCTGCGATGATCCTAGCGAATACCGAGGTAAACCTCGAAGAGGACTCAGTGGACGTCCATGTGTTGCCAGCGACGGCAATCGGATATTCGGAGTCGATCCTCCTGAAGGCCTACATTAATTCCACCGCGAGGCCGAGGGCCAGGATCGAGTTCGGCGGGACCGTCATTGGGAAAAGCCGAGCGCCCGCCGTGGCTCAATTCTCGGGCCGAGGGCCGAGCCTGACTAATCCTACAATCCTGAAGCCTGATGTGATTGCTCCAGGAGTCAACATTATTGCTGCTTGGCCTCAAAACTTAGGCCCCAGTGGGCTTCCTGAAGATTCCAGGAGAGTGAACTTCACAGTAATGTCAGGGACTTCCATGGCCTGCCCTCACGTCGGCGGGATTACCGCTCTGATCCGGTCCGTCCACCCAGATTGGACCCCGGCAGCCATCAAATCAGCAATCATGACAACCTCGGACATGACCGACCACTGGGGGAAGCCGATCATGGATGGAAACAAACCAGCGGGGATTTTCGCCACCGGGTCAGGGAACGTGAACCCTGCAAGAGCCATCGACCCTGGGTTGATCTACGACGTCAACCCGGATGACTACATCATCCATCTGTGCACATTAGGCTACACGAATTCTGACATCTTCACTATCACTCACCGAAATGTCAGCTGTCGCGAGCTCTTGAGAGCAAACAGGGGCTTCGCCCTGAATTACCCTTCGATTTCCGTGATTTTTAAGGACGGGATGAGGAGGAAGATGGTCAGGCGGCGGGTCACCAACGTGGGCGCGCCGAATTCTGTGTACTCGGTGCAAGTGGCGGCGCCCGAGGGGCTAAGCTTGAGAGTCAGGCCAAAGAGGCTTGTGTTCAGTCAAAGGAACCAGACTTTGAGCTACAGAGTGTGGTTTATAGCAAGGAAGAGAGACGGAACTCCAAAACTGAGCTATTCTCAGGGACAGTTGACTTGGGTTCATTCTGGCCTTGTTCACAGAGTGAGAAGCCCCATCTCTGTGACTTGGAAGCACTAGGAACCCAGAATTTTTTTTATTTTTTTCGTGCAGTAGGACTATTTACAAAGCACGATTTCTTATTGAATATCATAGCGACAGTAATCGATTCAGAGGACGTATTTGAATTGGGTCATGGTTTCTTTAATATGACTAGTCTTAGCAAAATAAAATTAAAATCGGTTTCTCAGGATTGTGAATCTATTTTCTCTCATCCTGCCTGTCAGATGGAGAGTGGAGTGCTTTCTTTGCTAGACAATGTGATGAATTCTTGGACTGCTAGTTCTCAGGACTCACATAAAAAACCAGAGTTGCAGTCGAAGCATTCCAAATCCAACCTAAAGTACCGGAAGCCGCGTTCTGATCGATCGGAATCAGGGTTGGCTTGACTCGGTAACTCCTACTAGTGCATAGCCCAACAACAAGCTCGGAATTCGTCGAGGAAACAGTTGGCATCTTTCACCTTTTATACGCCATTTGCCTTGCCAGTAACTAGAGGATGGTAAATTGTGTCGACCGAAGTACCAAAAAGATAATGACCCCGCAAGGACATCATCTTTGATCCATTGTGTAATCGATTACCTAATTTTCTTTTGATAGGGTATCTCGAATTTCTTATTTGCATTCAACATAGGGTTTTTCAATTTGTGATGGAAATACTATATCCGATGTGTTCTTTAACATGAAACCACGTTAGTAACAACATAGTGCAGGCTTGGCTCTGGCCCAAAAAGCCAGGCCGAGCCTTATAATTATAAACCTTTTGTCTAGATCTACCTAAAATTATCTTCAAGCCATTCTAGTGGATAGGGTTTTGTAAGCTGTCAAGTTTATGATTGGATCTATTACTCAATTAAAAAGTTGATTGCAAGTAATTATCAAAATAATGTATGACCCCGCTCAAGCAATCTTGAGTCTTGACACAACGGAGGATTAAATGGCCAGGGTAACACTCAAAATCATGCAGTTTTGTAATGTTGGATTAAGTCTCTAAGATTTGAAATTGAGAAAATTATCCAATCATCCTAAGTCTATTGTATGGATGTTAGTTTAGTTTTAAACTTTTCAATTTTTTGCCCATTTAATACATGAGTTTCCAATGCAAGCCTTTTGGACAATTTTTATCGAAAATCGTTGATGTGGTGATTCATTTATTGGCATACCACGAGGTTAGCAATTTTCAGTGGAATTTGATCAGAAGGGCTATATTGAAATTTCAAGCAAAAGTTTAAGATGACAAAAAATTTAAAAAAATTAGGGTTGAATAACCACCTGTCTAATAAATTTTGGACGAAAAAGGACATTGGAAGTGTTATAATTTTCATATGGTGCTTACTTTGGTGCAAAAATTTTTCGTTGGATCATTTAAGTGCCACTTTCAAAAAGCAAAATAATTACTTAAGTACCAACTTCGATTTGGGCTGCTAGATATCTGACGTGACAATATTTTATCAATTTCCTCAATTGATGTGGCTCGCTAGTGTGCCCACTCAGTAATAATAGCCCTAAACACGTCGTCTACATCTTTGCCCCAGATATAACTCTAATTTTGATTGGTCCAAATTAGTATTTTTGTCCACATTTGACATCAATTTCTTTTTTTCAATTTGCAGACAATCAAAGAAGAAGAAAAAGTGGATTATGATGAGGGGATGATGAAGACGAGGAAGGTAACGAAGGTGGTCGCCTCAGTCGAACCAAGATATAGGCTCAACGACCTCTTGGATTGGGGCTCATTCCCAAATTCACCCTATCAATTCTCGACTCCATCGCCATGAAGAGCCCCATCTCCAAATTAGGAGGAACACGTTGCTAGTCCATCTCCAGATCTGCAACCATGGCAAAGGTGGTTCGACCAGAGTTTCCTTGCAAACTCAAATTCCCCTCCGACAGTGCAACTAATGGCAATGGAATTTGACAGGCATAAGGAGAACGGTGAAAAACAAAATGAAACAGAGAGTAGAAGACAAAACAAGAATGAATCGGAAACAAAATTAGAATTTACGGTGCACTGAGAAAAGCTCTCGACTATCGTTGTCGAACGAGAAAGCGAAGGGGATTAAACGATCACACGACGTCGTTTAAGGAGAGTCCAACCACTTCAGAGCTCACGTTGGACATATTTTTTTTTAATAAAAAAAGCCATGCATGAATAATCATTTAATATTAAAGTCACTAAGGACTTTGGGCCGGAATTTGTCGCTCAGGACATTTACGTGATTATTTTTTCTTCGATTTAACATTTAAGTGATCCGATAAAAAGATTTAGCACAAAAATGTCATGACACTTCTAATATTAATTTTTTAATTTAGGATTAAGTGGACAATTTTCCAACGATTGGGTGTTTCTCCTTAAAAGTCCTTTGAGTACAGTGATTTTATGACTCTTTCCTACGAGCCAAAAGACAGGTGTCGCAGACCAACGAGAGCCGTGGCTTTCGCCACGTGTGCGGACGCACAGAGAGGAGGAACCGGTGGCAAAAAGCAAAAAAACGTGAATCAAGGGAAGAACGGGAGGGAGATGGTCAGGTCAACCTCGGCCCCTCTCTTGTCCTACTCTCTGTCTGGCTGGAGAGATTTCCAGGCAGTGCATAACGAGCGAATCAGAAGATTCAGAACTACACAACAAGGCAATGCGTCGAGACGTACGTGCCACATGCTTCCGAAAGTTCCCACCTGTCATCCGGGGCTTTTACACGGCTGGAGATCGTCGTGGAGGGGAGGGAAGAAAAATGCAATTTTTGTTCCGTTTAACACGTTGGCGAATGTTCAATTTCCGCGAGCGGGGGCGTCGTTTGGAACGACCCGCGAAAGACCTGAAAAACATGTGGCGGTATACGTAAAAACTTAAGCTGTCGAATGACGATGAATTCTATATTTCTTCTTGGCACCGATGACTCGACGAAGGACGCCCTCATATGAGACTTGCGAAGAATCTTCACGAGCATATGAAGGCTAGTCAAGGACGCGACATATTATTCTAAACATTCCAGAATAGGTTTTTTACTACCTACGACGAGATCAAAATCAATGTAAATCACGACATTCAATAAAACATAAAAGTGAAATTCTCGGTACCCTAAAATTTCCAATCCTATCATTTTTTTTTTTTGGATTAATATCATGAAAAATCTTAAACCTGGTACACATTTGATAAAAACTTCAAACTATTTTTTTCATCATCAAAAACTCCAAATTGATAAACCTAAAATAAATTTATCATCCGTTAATTTTTGCTAAAATTTATCGTTAAATTACTTAATCGGATGACACTTGGTGCTTCATCGTGTATTGATTTGGAGTTTTATTCTCCGTTTATTACAGATATATTAAACTAATCTAACGGACATTAATGTATAGTAAGTTTGTTACAAATATACTAATTTAAGATTTCTGGTGATCGAAAAATTAGTTTAGGTTAAATCTGTCACATGTGGACGGTTTGAAATTTTGATACTAAAAAAAATCATATCAATTTGGAAAAAATATTAATACTTTCTTTTTTTAACCTTTGTCTTATGTTATTCTTGTTTCTTAGTGGGCTTTCCCAACCCCACTCTTGATATTTTCCAATGCAATCAGGTCCAAGGCATGTCCCTTTCCACTCACCTCCACCACATAATTTTCTCTTTCTCATCATCATCACATGAAGTAGTCATGAAAAAGGTAATGAACTCTCCCTCCTTATAAAAGGGGTAGCTCTAAACTAGCTTGTCTTCTCCATCAAATTGATTTAACAATCTTCCTTCCTTTTGCCTTCCCTCTTTTAGAAAATTGTTGAACACCCTCATTTGCTTCCCTAATTTCTTGGAGAAGGGAAGAATGCTGCTGAGGAGCTCTTCCACTCCCGTTCTCGGGTCCCTCCTCCCATCTTTCTCAGACAGCCCGAGCCACCACGGCCATGAGACCGCCGCCCCCGCCACCGTCGCCGCCGCTGTGCACAAGAGCCCCTTCCACCATAACTACCACAGCTTCTCCTTCCACCCAAAAGGGTCCCTCAACCTAACCACCATCTCATGCAACTCCTCCCCCATCTCTACACACGACTTGGGGGACACTCCCAACCACCACAGAGGCGGCACTGGCGGCAGCTTCCGGCGAGCCCAATCCGACGGCAACTTGGAAGGCCTGGCCTACAATATGTCGCCCTTGAACAGCAATGAAGATCAGCTTCACACCATGAGCCATGTTAAGAAGTCCTCGGCTCGGCCTCGAAGCGCGATGTTGGAGACGATACCGTCTTTCTCATCTTATAGGTACGGGCACGGCCACGAGGATGAGGACGAAGAGGACAGCAATTTCGACATCGAGGAGGGAGAGGAGTATGAAGAATTTGAAGAGGCATCGTTGGTGAAGAGCAGTGTGAAGTTTAGGGGGAGTAAAAGCATGAGTTTGATTGCGGAGGAGGAAGTGAGCAGTGTTGGTGGTGTGAATATGATTGAGAGGTTCAACTTCGAGGAGAACAGGGAGAGGGTCAGGCAAGAAATGTATCTCGCAATAGGGATCAGCGGCGGAGGCGACAGGGGCTGTGACGGCGGCAGCAGAGGCGACTGGGGGTCTAATTCGTCTGATGATGGAGGCGACGGCGGAGATAATCAGGGGGTTGAAGAGTATTACAAGAAAATGGTGGAGGAGAGTCCTAACAACTCTTTGTTTCTCAGAAACTATGCTCAATTTCTCTATCAGGTAATTGCAGTCACTTCCTGTTTTCTCTGTTTCAGATGAATTCAATTTGTGAAATGTTGATATTTACATGGCATAACAGTTCTCATCACTCAGGACTCCTTTTCTTGGAAATTCTTATGAATCAATTGCAGAAACTAATATCATCTGATATCGCGACTGCATGAAACTCTTCGATATATGTTATTTTGGGTCTTTTTAAAGGTTCTGCTATATGAGTTTCTTGAATATCTGGCAACTGGTGCACTTATCACATCAGTGAAATCTGCCGAAGAAGACGAGATTTAATCAGAAATAACACGCAAATTATTGAGTAAAAATTCGTACTCTATCGCACCTCGCACAGTGATGGCAAATTCGGACGAGTACTCAGCTCTAAATCGACAATCATTCAGGAATTCCATTCGAAGAACATCTCCTGCAACTTCCCGACTTGTCTAACATATATCGCCTATGTCTTGTGTACCAGAAACGGGGAGACCTGGAGAGAGCGGAGGAATTCTATGCTCGTGCCATTTTGGCGGATCCTAGAGACGGCGAGATCCTGTCGCAATACGCAAAGCTGGTATGGGAGCTCCATCGCGACCAACCGAGAGCGTCGACCTACTTTGAGCGAGCCGTTCAAGCTTCCCCTGAAGACTGGTTTGTGTCTGCTCAATCTCCCGACTAATCTATCACACCGCGCTTTAACTTTGGCTACCTCCGAGTAGATACCGACTCATAAGTCATAATCCTTTCACGAATGCAGCCATATTCAAGCAGCATATGCTAGTTTCCTATGGGAAACAGATGAGGACGGCGAGCAGGGAGAAGATGAAGATGAAGAGGAGGCGTCGCTCGCCACTTATTCGATGTCACCGCAGTTCCGGGGGCAGGCGACGGCTTCTGTCGGCGCCTAACCGCAGACGTTTCTCTCACAATAAACAGAGTTGACACGGCAAGAAGTAGGACATGGCCATTCATGCCTCAGAAACTACTATGTTTTCCTTTTTGGTAGGCTATATACATAAGGATCTCAGCTACAATTTAGAAAAGTGTACAATAATGCATTTTTCACATAACAATTCATAAGATCTCCCTTTGTTGTTACCATAACAATAGGCTCTATCGAAATGTAAATTGTTAAATTCGTATCGTGTTCGACTTGTGTTATGATATTGCCTCTGAATTGCCACCCCGTTATGGTGCTTAAAATATTTTGTTAAATATGCTGTAATGATTAAAAGAAACATAAATGAGGAAAGAAAGGTTTCTTTCAAGTTTGAGGAATACGTCTAAATTTAAAATTCGTAGAGTGAGAAAAATTTAACCATTTTGTTAATATTTTTATATCATATTGTCATTATACATCTTACAATATCAAGAAATTTTATAAGAACTTTTTGGTTCAAAGTTTGAGATTTAAGCATGCATTGAGTTTGCTAATAAAATTGTCTAAAAAGTTATAAACCTATCGCATGACAGTCAATTCAATTTTAAATATTTCGATTGTGCCAATTTACTATTAACTTGTCAATTTAGTGTTAAACCTTTAAAGCATGCCAATTTAGTTTTAAAGTGAACATTTTGAAAATTTGTCAATTTAGTCTAAATTTTTAGATGACTTGTTAATTTAGTCATTCTAGTCGATTTTAATTGGAAATCGCGATATTGATGTTGATGACTTACCGCATGACAAAGGAGAAGAAAAGGGAAAAAAATAAGGAAAAAAATTGAAAAAGTACAAATAATATTCACGTTAGTACTAGCCATGTCAATGGGATAATTGACGATTTGCCAACATTCATTTTAATAATATTTGGCCAAAATTAGCCGAAAGACTAAATTGGTAAGTTGTTAAAAATGTTTAGAATTAATTTATCAAATAATCAAATGTACAATTAAAATATTAGGACTAAATTGATATATTGTTAAAATATTTAAAATTAAATTGATATAATTAAAAGGTATATAAATGAATTAATCGCTGTACAACAGCTGTAATTATCCCGAGCTTGCTTTCCAGTATCATCTCAGTCTCACGGAATTTGTCTGAAACCACCCAAAAACCCCGTGAAAATGTTTTATTTATCGGCGACGCCATTAATGTCATTTGTCTGAAGCAACTCACCATCTGGGAGCGGGAAAAGGGGGGTCTTTCGATTCCCGGCCGCGGTTGGTTTGCCACAGAAAAGGAAAAGCTCCAAATGGGTAAGCCAAAAATTCGATCTTTCTGGCTCTTATAGCTAGTGCAAGAAGAGAGAGAGAGAGAGAGAGAGAGAGAGAGAGTTGGTGGAAACCCGATTCTGCAAATTTTCTGGGAAAATGGGATGGAAGCACCCGGACGTAAGCTTGGAAGAGATGGTGAAACTGGTGAAGGGGTTCGCGGATATCCTCATCCTCGCATCTGGGTACCAGTCTTCTGGCCTTTTGGCCCACTGGGACCAGCGGAACGTCACCAAAGCCCTTCAGTGGGGCCTCTTCTTCGAACAAGTCCGTATCTTTTTCCTTCTTTTCTTGATGCCCTCGTGTTGGTTTCTTAATCTCTGACGACGAATTGTAATGATCTTGTTTCTGGGTGAAGGAAGCACTAAGTGAATGGTTTGTGCCGGTTTATGCTTGTGGTTCTTGGTGTTCCTTTAGTTTGTAAATAAGCTGTCACTCGGTCTCTCTTTAAATTTGGGTTTATTGTAGCATCAACAAAGCGATAGATGACTTATTTTTTTAACCCTCTAACCTTTCAATTTGTTTCTTGAGTTCATGATAGCCACCCTAGTATGAAAATAATCAGAATTGTGGATTAGCCTGTCTTGTTACTTCATAGTCTGAAGTAGGCCTTAGTTTCTTTTATTTCTAGCGACTGTACTGCGGTCGGTGATGTTGTTGAATCGCTTTCAGGTGTTCAAGTCTTTCAGCTGTTTGGAGGACTATGATGAGTCCCTGCAAGAACTTGATAAAGCTCTCTCTGTGGTAGCGGCGGACACTTCTTTCCCTCAGGTCATAGGCAATAAGTGGTTTTTCTAAGCTGGGAGCTTTCTGATAGTGTTATAATGATTTTTCCTGAAGCTAGTTTCAAATTCTCAGCTTTCTCTCCGAATTTTCAGGGTCTAGTGAAACTCTCCTCTGCTACTCTGAGTAGAGCTAGAGACCTCGTGCTCGAGCAGTTGGTCCATTGCTTGCCGTTAAGAGATTCAAATCTCAGATCACTTCTCTGTTCAACCATTCGGATGGATCTCGATGTCCTTTCACGAGAAGATCCTGATTGCCTCAGCAGATACTTAGACAAGTTGAGCCTGCAGAATACCTCTCATGACTCACTTCACGACAGTGATAGTTCTGAGAAGTTTTCACCAATTAATCACGCTGACATAGCAAATAATGTGACTGAAAAACGTACCAAGCAGAATGGGACGAGCTCTTGCATCGAAGAGCTTCTGAAAAGGCAGTCTGCTATTTCATGTGTATTGTCCGCAGAGAAAAGCTTGGCTGTTATCTCTAAAGCTGTGGGTAGCAGTCAGCTGGCTTGGTGTGACCAAAGCATTGATATGGAGCATCCGATGCACGATACAGGTTCAAGGTGAGTGGCATGTACGTGGTTTTCTTTTTCTCGATAAAGATGTCCGTAGATGTTTATAATTTTAACATGAAGTTTGTTAAAAGCCTTCAGTTGATTCCTTGTTGTCTTTTATAATGGATAGCTTCATTATATAACCTAGCATCAGTGGTAAGAAGAAATCTGAACATTTGATTAAGTTAGCTAGCTTTATGCTGTTGGTTTTTGTGGTTGTGTCCTTTTGAGTTGCTGGTTTTGGTATTTTTTATTAATAAAAGTTGACAATTCCTTGAGCTTAGGACAGTCACGTCACTGCATCCTCCATTGCAGAACTTTGTTTTTCTGGTGGAGCCACCACATCAGGCCAATGTATGAACCACAGAGTACCCATTACATTAGGAACAAGGCGTTCCAACTTATTCTTCCCTATCCTGAGAAAAGATCTCCAAAATGTTCATTATTCAGACCATGGCCTTGTGGATTTTCATGTAATAGTAAACTTTAGGATTTGGTGGAGTGCGTCTGTTCTTGCAATTAGATTGCATTACATGGTGGTGCTCAGGTTTTAATATTAAATAATCTTTTACATGGGCACATTGTGTCTAAATATCTGCAATTCCAATGTAATAAATGCTGAATGCTTTACCTGAAACTGCCCGTTTGCTAGTTTGCAGCACTAAATTAGCTCAGCCACACATTAAGAAATTTGTATTGTCGTTCAGGAATAAAGATCAATTGGATGAGGTAACAATTTGGTATCACTGGAAAACAAGGAGCCTCACGTATTTCATTGATAAGAGAACTATCAGACTGGTATCTGGTGCCAGCATGATGTTTGCTGCTTCTTCAATACAGTGGTTGCAAGTTTTTGAACGTATGAATATGTCAGAAGGAAGAAATCTTGGCAGTTTGTCTGACAAAATAGTACGTATTTCCCTCTCTTCTGGAAGTGGCGTATTATTAGTACCTCAACGTTTATGCTCTCTGCGATATCCACTATTGTCTAATTAGTCCATTTTATGGATCATTCACTTCAAGACGAGATAATCGCTAATGTGAATTTGAGTAGATGGACACGGGAAGCAATAAAGGTAACATGATAAAATACGGGCTTGTTCTGAAGTGATAGTATTTAATCATTGTTGTTGTAAGGTCAATTTGATGACCCATTTAGATAATATTTTCCTCGTTCACTAATAAATAGATAATTAAATATGAAGGAATGATGGATTAATCCTTAAGTGGAACATACTCTTGAAGCTCTAAATACTAAAAATTGCTTCAAAGTGGACTCGGAGCCTTTTTCTCCCTTTTCTACTGGCGTTGATTTTCTCTTTCCTCTTCTTTGTAGCAACTTCTTTTATTAGGATGTGTTACCAGAAGATGGAGTTTAGTAATTAAACATCTTCAGTCAGTTAATTGGGATTCCTTCACTAGTTCACAGAGATTCTCAGAAGTTTGCAACTTGCTTTCAGGAAGACCTCAAAACTTAATTTTGAAAGAGAGCATGAAGCACTCAAAGGTATGATAATCTTGGAAGATCTTCATGTCAACTACTTTTGCTAATAAAATAATTCATGACATTTGTGAATGCTAGGTTAAGTTATGATATTTTGCAATTGTTTGACTGCCGTTCAACTTTATCATCTTTTGTCATGGGAATTGGATGCATTGACTATGAAAGATATCATCAGTTACATCATCACTACAGGAGCACTTCTTCATAGGCTGTTGACAGCTGCTGCTTCTTCGCTTTGTGGTTAACCATTACTTGAAAGTTGCTGAACTCTATCGTCTTATGATATATGACTTGATTGAACTCAATGCAGTTAGTATTAGAGTCTTTGTCATGATTAACTCGATAATAGGAATGATATTTTTTAATGGGTCATCATTCAGGTTCTCATTGAATGACATAGAGGGATATAAATGACGTGATTTCGGCACTAACGAGACAGTGTGATTGTCGCATGATGTTCTTACTAAGTGTAGTTCCAGAAACTAAACTTTTTACCTCCATTGAAGTTGGGGTTGCTTAGTGTTGCTTTAATGTAAGCAGGAAGGAAGCATCCTTGATTATCTTATGAAATTATTGGATGGTCAAGTTCATCTGCTGTGGATGGTACCACCTGCTCTTTTAGCAGTTGCAGTTCCTTCCTGGTAATCTGAACATCTTTTCCTTCATACTGATCATCTCTGATTTATTATTGTCTTTGATTTTATCAGAAAAATGTACACACTTTTACAATCTGAAAAATGATCTGATGATCTTTGTATATACGGAGCTTCCCTAGCTAAAATGTTTTTTGTAAGTCAAGGCTCCCCTTTAGTGCGGTTCAAAATGCCTGTTACCCTGGCAGGTCACCTTTATTCAGATTTTATGTGAGCCAGATTGAGATTCAGCTTAAAGAAGATTCTCCGATAGTAAGGTTTGTAATTCAAGCTTCATTTATCTCCCGTCATTATTCTTGCTTCCAAGCCAGGAAAAACATAACTTTATGACTTAGTGGAGATGAAACTGTTGATCTTAACACAGTGCATGGCTTCCCTTGTAGATGTTGTAGTTGCTTTCAAGAAAGGAAGGAGCACAAGGATTGTGAGTATATGCAGCATCTCTTCTTACTTCCTTGTCCATGCAGTTAATTATTTGCTTGTTTACATGATTTTGGAGAGTGCAATATTTCTTCCAGTGCGTTATATATTCGAGAGAGCCAGTTAAACCCATGTGCTCCTCATCATATGGGGTTCCTTTTGCAAAGCCTAAGTATAGTTTCCTAATGTCATACAATGCATGCAATGTATCTCACATGTATAGTGTCCCTTTAGGTCCTCCAAATTTAACCAAAGATTCTGTTCTCTGCAGAGCCGGCTGTTTGCATGAAGTGTTAATCATTAAAAAAAAAATAGAGTTATTGTGACTTTGAACCAAATTCATGCTTCGTTTCTAGGTGAACTGGCAGAGAGGATATGGTGTCTTCATATCTTTCACATCCGTGGGCCTCAGTTGTGGCTTAATGGCAATGATGAATGAGGTTAGTGCTAAGTGAAAGCTTCTTCCCTCCAAGTCTAACTGCCCGGACCAGTTGAGTGTGTTAGCAGTCTTCATACAAGGAAAGTTTCACCTACAAGTAGCTTTTCAAGTGGTCCTTACGAAGATTTTTGGCTGATAAGTCAGTTGGCCACAGGCATTTTGACACTCAGGTAATTTCTGAAATCGCATGTAGAAGGATATAATAAGTAGACTTCTATCTTCGATTCTCAAAATCATTAGGCCATAAATTTCAAGAATTGCGATATAAGGACTTTTAAGATATTTCTCATATTGAAATTTCTATCTTGCTTTTCTGATCTACAGCTTTTGCAATTTCTTGTTTGCGGTACAAATATCCAGTTCTAGATGTGCACTCGTGTCAGCTTGGGTGGATAATGATATTTGAATATTGAGTTCCAAATTCTACTTTCAGCTCAAAACTTTCATTTAAGTCCTCAAACTACTATCCATCAGGAGGCAACAGACCGGTGGGCCTTATGAATTTCTTGGCTCTGACCTGGGTTCGAGTCCTGGAGAGCTAACCTTATGACCTGATCTCGAGTCACAGAGAGATAACCATTTGAAGCCTGATGGTCAATGCAACACCACCTCAAGACCATCTTTTCCTGCCTGTAAAAAAGGTTGTCCACAGCCTTCCTAGTAGTAGCTTCTTTGGTTCGCAATGCCAGTGACCAAGGTCGATGTTGTATGAGAGGGAGGTCATGTTGAGTATGTAAACTTATAGTGCTACATTCGTTGGTGACTCGATGAAAGGTTGCAGAATCCTGCTGTATTCAACCAGTTCTGATTCGGGTATGTATAAAATGTAGTCATTGCCAGCATGTTGTCATTAGGATATATTTGAAAGGGTGGACTTCTTTGCAATGTTCTACCACATGTATGATGCCATGATGTCATGTTGCATAATCTCTTTCTGTAGAGCTAGCTAAACAGCCGGTGCTATGCACGAAGGAATTGGTAGAATCACTAGTTACAATGTTTAATATCCATAGACAAGAAAATTCTGTCAACCATTGTGGAATTCTTGTTGAAGCGGATGATGGGAAGGCGGATGCAGGGCGGATGATGTCAAAGCGGACTCTCCATAATTTTATTTTTTGGACTCTCCATAATTACGCAGACAAGATCGTTAGCATCGGCTCGATCCGATATATTTTTTCGAATTATTTGACAGGTTTTGTGGAGGGGACGAACTAATGACATAGGTCCTGGCTCATGAGGCAAGCGAGCAACGACTTGGGATCGGACATGGGGATCTTGAATCGAGCGCTAGGCACTGGACTCCTGTAGTTGCCCCATGAAAATATTTTCCGTTGGTTCATTTTCTTGGTGATGTCAAATGAGGCAAAACGGGAAGAAGATTTTCTACTAGTTTTATCCATGAAAGAAATGTATAGATTTTAAGATGGAATGATAAATTATAAAATGATAAATTATAATTAGAATTTATATTAATTAAAACTAAACTTATTTATATTCTATTTTGTAACGATAACACCAATTATAATTATTTTGACATAATTGAGTAATTGGCATAATATTAGTTGCTTACTAGGTATGGTGATCTATATATTCACAGTTAAATATTATATAATCCATAATTATATTAATTACTAATCATATTTAGGAATGCTCAAATTGGTACATACTAATATCTTCAATAAAATTATTAGTTGTTTAATAAAGAATATTATACTGATATAATAACATACTATATGATTAAATTTAAATCATAAATTAACTATTGAATGACGGACGGAGATCTATATATGATATTTTGATATCTTGATGATATATTTGGTGCATTACACTCACGATTAGCTTAAAGTGATAATTACTACAGTCTGTTTTTTATTTTAATATAATCACTTGTTATGCGCTTAACTTGTGATTAAATAAACTATTACCATAAACACATATTTGTTATAGTAAACTATAATTATATGAGAGCATTAAACTCATGAATCATGATTAACTACTAAAGTGATAATTATCATACTCCATCTGATTCTATATTGTATGAGGATTTTGGAAATTCTGATGCTGTCCTCCCTGTCATATATGTTCTTCACAAAATCAAATAGCGTAATATATACATCACTTAAACCTTACGGCATAATGATTATTACATTATAATCTTATGGGAAAATCTCAAATAAGAACATAAAGTACCCTCATTTTTTCAAAAAAGGATTTGAAGTGAAGTTTATCTCAAATAATGACCCAAATTAGTCATTTAGTTGCAAAAAAGGTCGAAGTGGAGTTTATCTCAAATAAGGACCCAAATTAGTCATTTAATCGCAAAAAAGGACTTGACTCGTCGGCTGGGGAATAGATTTATCTCCTCTTGGTATGATGGGGCATATTTTCGTCCAAAAAATATTCTTTTTTCATTTTCCTTTTTCCATGTTCATCTTCTTTTTGATCCCACCTATGGTTGTCCCTATTCATCATCTTCTTCGTCAATCATTGTCAATGATGAAGATAGGCATTGCCAAGATCAAGAACACTAGAATTGGGGAAAGACCGGCGAGAGCTTCGTGACCCTTGCTAGATTAGCGAGGGTTGGCCTAGCTTGGGGCTAATGAGCACTTGCAAGTTGAACTTTGTCAGATCTGGCAAAGGTGGCATCGCTTGCGGCTGACAAGGGTTATTGAGCCTTTGCTAGTCGCGGGCAAGGGTTTGTAGGCCCTTATTGGCCCTTACTAATGGTCGGTGAGGTCAATGAGCCCTCCTTGGCTGTGGGCGAGGCTGACCAGCGAGGGCTGGCGAGCCCTTGCTCGTTGTGGGCGAGGCCACCCTTGCCACCCTCACTTAGGGCCGACGAGGGGCGACCTTGTTGATGGCCGCGAGGGGTAGCCTTCCCCGCCGCTCCACCGACAACCTCAACTTCTAACAGGACTACGATTGGGACGCCACGCCGCCTTCTTCGTCCCTTCCTCCCACCACCACTCCCAAATCAATGGCTTCTCCGACTGCCCCTCTGCTCTCGAGCACCTCCTTATAGGGCCTCAATTTGGATGGCCCTTGCCAACCGCAAGCAAGGCCACCGTTGCCAGATCTAGTGAGAGTCAGCCTACAAATTCTCGCCCCCGACCAATAAGGGCTCCACGACCCTTGCCCGCCATCGGCGATAGGTGTTGAGCTCTCACCCCTGGTGAGGCTGACCCTAATCTGGCGAGGGTGGCCAAACTGGCCCTTACCGACGGTCGACGAGGATTATCGAGTCCTCACCAGCCCTTTCCCAATTCTAGTATCTTCAACATTGACGGGAAAAATGATGAATAGGGACAACCATGGGGGATTAAGAAGAAGATGAATAAGGGAAAACGAAAACAAAAATAGATTATCTTTTGGACGAAAATACCCCTCACTAGGTCATCGAAATACGCATCGAAGATGCATCCATTCGTCAGCCGACGAGTCAGGTCATTCTTTGAGACTAAATGACTACTTTAAATTCTTATTTGAGACAGACTCCACTTCAAGTCATCTTTTGAGAAAATGAAGGCACTTTAAATCCTTATTTGAAATTTTCCCTAATCTTATTCCATTAAAGCGATAAAATGGGCTCCTAGAGAATTTAAGTGCTCCTAGCGTACATCCAGAACGTCCGTCATCGAAGAACAAATAAAGGAGTTCATAACACGCTGCTTCATCATTGATTTGGTGTATGGCCCTATGGTGCTCGAGGAGCATAAATGGTTTACTTCTAGTTCCAATCGATGTCCATATCAACTTGAAAATGTATGCAAGAAATTGAGATGCAAAAGGAAATATAGAAGACAAAATTACAAGGCAATAAAAAAGGTTGACCTCGGATCACACGCTTGATCTTATAGAACCTACACCCTTAGACATCATTTCGCAACATTATTCATTAAGGAACAGCATGTAAAGTGTACCGCCCCATTCTCTCCTTATTTCTTGGTCTTGTCAAGAACTTCAATATACCTCTTTGGAATTCCGTACTGTTCGATCAGATGCCTCGCCAGATCATCAATCACACCACCTTGGACCAAAACCTCGTACCCCTTTTTACCTGAGACGTCAACCACATCCGCCTTAGATAAAGATGAAATTGTACGGTTCTAAGGTGATCTTAAACATCTGAGCAACGCAAATAGGGTCGCCTACAGGATGATATCAAATCCAAATCCAAGGCCTAATGTTTTCTTAATCAAATATGCCACTATTTCATCTGCTCCTAGGTTAATTCCATCAACATGAGACAGTTCAAGGCAAGGGCATACAAAAGTCTTAATGCTAACAAAGAGCTTTCTTTCCGCCTTGCCAAATTACAGCAGTTTTGCTTCTCTTAGGGTATAGATTTTCTTTATTTCCTCATTGAGACGAGCTGCACATGAGAGTATGATGCAACTGGCAGCTTTCACACACCGTGACACAGGTTTCAATTTTTTTCAAAATGGAAGTTAAGTAGTATATTGAACTCCTACTTCCTATTGCTAGGATAAGCTCAGCCAAGCCAATCCCACATGTAAGATTTTAATTTCTGCAGTGGAAGGCAAAACTAGTCATCAAAGTCCTACCAATCCACATATGTAGAATATGACAGTAGAAACTGCTTATTTATACAAGAGAGTACCCAAGAGTAGCATACCTGGTAGTTCAGCCACTGTAGTGCTGCAGGCAAATTTCTTCTGCAGTTCCGATGCCAAAGCTTCTGGATCCACTAAAAATGTTTCCATACCAGATAGTCTTGTAACCTTTTTGTTACCCTGCCTTCGTTCTGTCATTATCTGAATAGCTTTCAAGGCACCTTTACGAACAACTGAATCGCTTCCTCTGGTAACCACATGATGTGGTTGCATGCGGCTAATGAATGTTGATCCCAGGTCTTTCTTATGAATTTCCGTCGGGTACATTGATCCTTTCTTTATGGCTCCTTTAAACAGTGCATCGCATAGTGTAGCATCCAAAACCACAGTGGACTTGTTTGTTGGCTTAACCAGATTTTCTTGCTCAACATATCTAAATACAATATCAGTTGCTTCTGAAGCCGTAAAGAGTTTTCCCCTATCAGCTCCTACAGAAGTGAAAATGGCATTGACATGCACACTTGGTTTGTAGACCTCCACCACATTTAGAGTTTTGTTTGACTGACTTTCCTTTGCAGCATGCTCACCAACTTGGTCACTTTTCTCCACAGGCCTTTTTTCCGGTCTGAATGCTGAGTAATCAGGGTGATTTCTGTTAACTCCCATTAATACTACCTCCTTCTTATGTTTATCTTCTTTTACAGAAACCTGTCCAAAGAACTAGAGAAGGTCATACAAAAATAATCATACAGGCATACATTTATTGGTGCAAAGGCCAAAGAAGGGCCTCATTTGTCCTCTCCAAAAATGTGTAATCCAAAATACTACAAAAGAACAGACCTTTTTGCAATAAGTTCACATGTATTCCCTGACTGAACTGCTATCGAAGCAATAAATGTGAAGGATGATAGATATTGCTAAAAGCCATGTAAATTCAAGATATACTACCACGCATGTTGGAATCATAGAGCTTTAGCACTAGAACAAACTTAACGCTCATTAAGATTACAGGTATACACACCAGTCCGGCAGTTGATTTCGCCTGCAACCACTTAGATAATTTCTTGTGTGAAGACTTCTTGATATCAAGAGTAACACCTTGAGGCCTACAAGGCAATACATGGTTTGACCTGCAGCAATCATATGAAAAGAATGTAAAACACGACCCAAGTAAATTACATACAGCGAAATGTCAAAATAATTTGGCACGTGAGTTGACATGGGTATGGTAAAGAGCAGATGATCATAAAGGTTTGCTAAAGCAAGGATGATGAGTACAGGAAATCAAGATATTATAACATCATAAGCATCTTAGGCTTTCAGTTAAGCCAGCTTTCTAATTTTCTTGAATATGATCCTCTTTCACCATTACAACTCCTAATCTGCATGTTGCCTGAAAGGGACCAATCTCCCTGTCCCTCAACTGACTGTCAAACAGCATTGAGAGAGACATACTCTGTTACCCATAGAAATCCTCTATCCTTTTCATTTTCAAGCATAAAATGTAATTCAGCCAAATTAGGCTAGAACATAGAAATCAACTATAAAAGAGCAAAATGATTCTGCTTGGAAATAAACTAGGACCTAAAAAGTTATGAATCCAATCTACACTTAGCTAAACGTCTCACACAGAATTGCAAGAGAAGCAATGTCGCGGTACTCTCAACGACAAGACATACTAGTTGATGTTTCCAACAACAGGATATGATGATATTATGCAGGTTGCTGATTGCCATGCACAATTTACTACCAGGTGAATATTGGACCCATAGCAACTCCATTCACATAAACTAGTACAGAGTCTACTCTGCTTCTGTGGAGCAAAACAACTAAGATCATACTCTAGAAATATGCAAACAAACAAGGCGACTATTAGACAACAGAACAGAGCCCGGTCAGAAACGCACAGCATGGTACCTAACAAATCCATACATATGGATCAACATAAGGCATGGATCCACAAGTGACTTTCACTGCATTTTCTCTCGCAAAGCTAAAACTCACACAGTTTGGTCACAAGGTGCATATGTGACCCAAAAAGGTTTAAAAGGCATCTAATCACAGCCAAACCAAGATCCAGTAGATTCTTGTCCATAGGGCTAAGGACTTTAGGATTGTTTACCATAATGTGCTTCCGGGCATAGGAAGGTCTTTGTCCTTGATGGTTGTATGCAGGGCTTGCAAGAGGCATTTGTCAAGAAGTGCATCTACATCCGCAGATGTGAAATTATGCTGGTCTTCAACATTTGATCCCTCAGCAGAAACATCATCTGCAACCGTCAAAGTACCAATATCTGCAACTATTTTATCTGAACTTTCATTATGACCATCCATCTCTCTCATCTGAATAGAGTCGGGATTCATTTCATCAACAGACTCAGTCACGTCTTCATCTTCAGCACCATCCCCTTGATCATTTGAAACCTCACTTGGACCTTCACAAGCAACTGACTCCTGGCGAGATGATAAGAAAGCAGGGTCTTCAAAAACCACATCCTCTAAGAAACCAGCGTTTGGAGCAAACCGGCTCTCAGCAGACTCCCTAATTATGTTCCAGACAAAAAAATAAATTAAACTGAAAATTATATATCTCAATTAAGCACTATATTAGATTTTGGAAATGCTTACCAAAGTAGGTCACGATAGTGATGGGTTATTCTCAAAGCCTTTCCACGTAAACCAGCTTTCAAGGCTTCACTACAGCTCATTGTGGTAGTTCCCACCTGCGTTTAAGTGTGGATTGGTATATAACAGAAAGAGAATAACACAACAGCAAGGAAACGAAAGGTCGTGAGAAAATCTAAAGAGACACTTACAGCTATCGGAACAGGATTACCAGGGACTTTAACTGCCCATATCTCCCCTGCCACAAATGATGGTAGACCTTCAGGAGGCACACTAATTCCAGGAAACATCAAATCTGCTCCACCAATGATAAAGCGTGAAACTTCGCCTCCCTTGAGTAGGAAAGCAGGCACAATTTCAGGTACTCTCCAAAGAGCATAGACTGCAGAAATAAAAGCAGAATCATCAAGTCATGCAAAAATTTCGAGGATACATTACAAAATGCAATGATCAACAACAGGTCAAGCCAAAATGATCTCATCTTCCACTAGGTGTACTAATATTTTGATGCCTTTTGCTCCTTTCTTTTCCTTCTTTCCTCTTTTGAGGTTCTAATTTTCACAGCTTCTAAGCAATGAAAAATCTTAAAGCAAGCACCCATGCATGGGTTCTGGGGAAGAGAAGGACCACTTTCGATCTAATGTCTGCAGCATTGCACTAGGAGTAAGAATATGAGCCATGGCATCATCAAAGAAAACCAAAAACCACCTCCACATAAGAAGAAATCTTTCGCTACCAATAGTTGAATAGCTTAAAAAAACCCAGATAACATTAACTAGTGCTTCATTGACTTGAGTTAAAAGAAACATCATAAACAATCACGGATTGATATGTGGCTCTTCAAAGTGGAGGTTGAGCAAAAATCATGGCCCAAACAATTATGCGATCTTTTCATGAAGAGGGTGCTGTTAGTAATGAAGCCTTCAATGCTGAGCACTAAGTTTAACAGGGTACATAATCGTAAATTCGGAAGAATACGAAGCTTATGCCTAGCAATATAAAAGAAAAAAAGAAGTTGGGGACATATAAAGGCATACCTGAGGGAAATATTTCTGAGCCTCTTCCATCGATGTCGAAGAACATGGGAAATTCACCTTCCACACTGTACACATGCACTCGGTTTTGGAGCTTTGCAACCATCATCTCTGCCTAGAATAAACATGCCAGAGGGCGTATAGTGTACACTCGATTAGTGCACTATCACAGTGATGGAAATTATCTTTATCAGTGATGTCAAGGAAAGTTGCACTCGTGAATATAATTTAGTCATCTCTCGGAGAATGGTCGGTGAAAGCGACATGATCTCCGTGGAAGCAGCAAGCTCTCTTTCGAACAAACAAATGTCATGTGCTACAAGGTAAAAGTCAAATGGGATGCTCAGAATTAGGAACCTATATCTTCCCTTCGTATTATATATTCAACTGAAAACAAGAAAAAGAAGAATCTAAACGAAGGCCCTTCACTCCATAGCAGCAGCTCGCGCACTCTTAGCCAAAACAATGAAGTGCCTATACTTTTCAATTGCTTGTAAACTTCCCAAACCACCCATTTTCTTTCTTCACCTCGGGATGTCTGTCCACTTTTCCTTCAATTCAAAACGTCCTCTGATCGAACAAGCAAGTAGGACGATTTCACCCATCATATTATACACGCAGTTCGCAAGTAAAAATCCAATCTTTCCTCAATACCGACACATCTCCATCGCTCCAGTATCGAGCGAAAGCAACAACTGCCCATCAGAAAGCTAAACAAGTCCCTCACGAGCTCAGTCCAGCAACAAAAGCAAACGCTCGGAAAGGGACCCGACCCGATATCGCAATCGAAACACGCCGCTTCAATGCAGCATCACGAATCGGGACCGACCCGGAAAACGGGAAAATCCCCACCGAATAAAGCAGGACCGCCCCCGCCGGAAGAGACGGAATCCGAAACGACGTCGCCGGAACCCAATCGGGCCAAAAGAAAAAGAAGAAGACGAAGAAGAAGAAGGAAGGAGCTTACTTTAGGAGGGAGGAGGGCGTCGAGATCGGAGTCGGAGCATCGGGGGAACTTGTCGCGGACGGCACGCCGCAGCTTCTTCTTGTCGGCGCCGGACAGCCGCTGCTGCGTCTTGGCTTCGACCGCCTTCTTGAACATCTTCCTTCCTTACTTCCTCTCTCTTCTGCTACGATGAAATCTCGCAGACAGAACACCACAGAACAGCGACGCAGCTGCGGCTTCCAGAAAAGCCCTGGTCTTTCCCTGCACGCAGGAATTATGGCGGCGACAGGCCGAGCCTCGACGACACCGTTGTCGGGAAAAACCTTGCTTTTCCTTTTCTTCTTTTTCTTTTTCCTTATTTAACAAAAAAACTAAAAATAAAGAATTAATATAATGAAAAATCCAAAATTGATATACACATAACATATTTATCATATATTATTTTTTAGACTACAAAAATTTCAAACCCATATCTGTGATAAATTTTTCCGAAACTAACCTTTTTACAACCAAAATCCCAAACTAATTTATTTGTGACAAATATATTTTACATTTTTATGGTAAATTTGATTAATATCACAAAAAATCACAAATTTTGTACACAAGTGGTAAACGAAAGGTAAAACCTTAAATTGATATACATGTCAATCGGTGTCACGTGTCATCTAACTCGATAATTTAATTTAAAATTTAATAAAAACTAACGGAAGGTAAATTTATCACAAGTCTACTAATTTTTGGATTTTTTTGTGGCCAACATATTGATTTGGAGTAAATTTATCATATATATATATATATATATATATTAGTATAAAGTTTTCTATGATATTCAAAAAATTTCATAACCAATACAGAAATTGAAATTTGGGCTGGTAAATTTTGTTGGTCAAGCAAACATAATTATCTTATGACATGACCATTAATTTCATCTAAATAATATGATATTGTCAAATCGATAATATTAACAAATTTTCATGACCATGAGCATTCAAATTTAATTAGGTAAGTTACTGATAAATAAGTTGATGTAGGTGATATTATATCTCCCGATTGTATAAGAAATCAGCATTCTGGTAACTAACGAAATTGTTCTATTATCCAATTTGGGACATCTAATTCTTTTTGGGCGGTACTATTCCACCTTTTAAATGGCTACATCCACCTCCATTTACACTAAATGACAAAATTGCCATTTATCCATTCAATTGTAGTTTAAAGTGATGGCCCAACTACTTTTTTCTACTTATGATAGTCACCATAATTAAGCATTTTGCATGGTTTTTTTTGTGTATTAAAGAAAAGTGCATTCTCAGATATTCTTATAACATTTTACATACTCCATGTAAAATCAGTTTGTTAGCAATATGGAAAAGAAATACTTTTTAATATAGTATAAAACTGCAAAGTCTTTTTTTTTTTTTTTTTTTTTGCCATTAATCTTGAGGAAATTCCAAATAAGGATTTAAAGTATCATCATTTTCTTAGATAAAAGTATGAAGTAGACGTTATTTCAAATAAGAGCCTTATTTTTTCCCAGATTTAGGAGAGGGTCGTCGCCCTTTCCTCGCTTTTGGCAGGCCCACGCCTTTGGTGGAGGTCGTCGACCCTCGCCTAAGCGCACACCACCTCACCAGCCCTCGTTGCCCTTCTTACCTGTGTTTTTCCTTTGTTAACTTTTATTTTTCTAACTTTAAATCTAATTTAATTTAAATTTAACTTGTGTTTGGATAAAAATATCCCTGATTGGCCGGAAAATTTTTCTGGCTGGCGAAATTAAGCCCTTATTTGAAAGAGCCATAACTACTTTAAGCCATTTTTTGGAACTAATGTGGCTACTTCAGACTCTTCTTTGAAATAAGATCTACCTTAGACCATTATTTGAGAAAATAAGAAGCATTTCGAGTCCTTATTTAGAATTTTTCCTTAATCTTGTAACAACTTATCTATTTTTGTCCCTCTTATCTCAAAAGCTCATTTTTTGTAAACTTTTTATTAATTTCATTAGTTTATAATGCATATCAAGTCTCTTGATTTACTTTTTTCTTTATTATACTAGCAAGATACTTTTATACAAAGCATGTAAGATATAGAAAAATATATAAGAATACACTAAAAATATTATGCACGATGGGGTATCTTGATATTTTTTTTATAAACAGTGCATAGATGATATTTATCTTTGTCAATCCAAAATAATGATATTTCATTAGCATTTCCAAAAAAAATAAAAATTCTTGCTTTATGCAATGTTTTGATTTAATTAAATTTTGTCCACTTAACAATTTATCTATTGATATAATCAACAAGATATAACAGAGCTAGATTTTTGGAAGTTTCTCTTTTCGACAAAATAAATTTTTATGGAAGTAATTATAATAATAAAAAAATATAGTGCTTTTAATATATATGGAAAATCTACAATAAACAAAAACTAAACATATGGAATTCTTAATCACAGTAAAAGAAAATAAATAATCCAAATTGCTATTGAATAATAGAGGACAATTTCTTTTTTTCTTTTTTTTCATAAAATTGGGTGGATTTAGTCATTAAAAGGGTAGGTGGAAATAGCATCCCCTTCTTTCCTCTCTCTTTCCTTTTGTTATCGTGAAAGTTCTCATGCGCAACTCAATCCACTCTCCTGATAAAAGAAGAAGAAGAAGAAGAAGACCTAGTTTATAGGTGAATATGCACCTGCGTCAACCCGCACTTCTACAAAAGTTGATTCCCTTTCCTTCTTTCGATTTTCATCCATCGGGTTATCTTATGAAGGAATTATGAGATATGCAAGCGGAAGAGGGGGCCTCCTCGAACCCCGCGTGGAATGATGCTTATTCTAAAGGCACTAGATATTAGGACAATGATAGCTCATACGTTGCCTAACCCAGTGACGAACAAAATAGATCTCATAAGATTTGTGATTTTTTTTGTGTGGGCAAAGTATCGAAAACATCCGAAAAAAATTCAAATAAGGACTCGAAGTTCAATTATTTTCTCAAATAAGAGCTAGAAGTGAATTTTCTTTCAAATGAGGCTAAAGTGAATATTATTTTAAATATGAGCCTTAAGTGACTATATTAGTTTCATTGAAGTGTCTCAACTTGCTATTTGATGATGGTAATTTTGTCTTTTAAATTTTTTCATTTTTCCATAAAAAATTAATTTTTTTTAAAAGAACATGGATGGGAGGGAGGGCTCCCTCCTGCTTGTGGCCGCTGCCCCATTGTTGGTGGGGTGGCTATGGCCGGTGGGGTCACCTCCCTACTGGCGATGGGGGCGACAGCCACCCTCCCGCCTTTTTTTTTTTTTTTTTTTTTTTTTAAAGTAAGTTCTTTCAATTTTAATCTAATTTTCAGACCAAAAAAAATCTAATTTAATCTAAATTTAAATTGTGTTTTTACAAAAATATCTCTGATCGATCAAAATTTTTACTGATAAGGCGTGCGAGTCGAAACCAACATTTGAAACTAAATGTCCCCACCCCAACCCCCTGAGAAGATGAGGATTCGAACCCGTCACCTCTCCCTTCCATATTGGAAGGGTGGGCACTGGGGGTAAACCCCAGTGGTTAGGTGGGCTGATGAGGTTAGGCCTTTATTTAAAATAAATATAACCATTTCAGGTCATTCTTTGAGATTAATATGACCACTTTAAGCCCTAATTTGAAGTAAGGTCCATTTCAGGCATTTATTTGAGAAAATCAGTGCATTTCAGATCCTTAATTGGAATTTTCCCAAAAAATTCTAAATATATTGCATTTGTACCAATTTAATTCCCAATTTTTTTTCACATATTGTCAAATGAGCTTGTTTAGTTAATTTTGATTGAGAATTTCTAATGTGTTGTCATCCATCCTATGGGCCTGGCCTCCATAGACCTTAGTCCTAAATGGTGGGACTTGGAAACTAATATTGGGATTTCCATGTCCAAGCGTAGAGTTTTGGGTCTAAGTGTTGATACCTAGTTATATTCTAGAAAATGTTTTTGATTTTTCAAAGAGGAAATTTTTTTTTCCTGAATTTAAGTATAAATCTTCCATTGACTCATTTTTCCATGCAAACCAAATGCCAAAAAAAAAATAAAATTATCTCCCAAAAAAATATATTTTGCAAAACAAAGGAAGCCTTCCTAAGCCTTCTCATCATCATTTCACAGCCGATCCCCAACACCAAGCCCTCTCTTCAGCTCTATCCCATGAAAACCCACAACCCCTGCCACAAGATCTCTTCTCAAGCTTGAAAACAAAGATCGAATCTCAGCTTGCGAAGCCTCCAAAGCAGCAGAAAGCCTTTGCTTTCTACTAAAAACTCCGAATTCCTACGCAATCTGACAGCTTAAGAGGAATCGCCCGGAATTTTCCCTCACACTTGGCCATGGCTGTAAATGTAATTATAGATCTCGATTACCACTAGGAAGGGTGGAAAAACCGAGAAACCGGAAGTCAAAAGCGAAAACGAAACCCATTAATCTAGACGAGACTAACCGGCAGAGCAGGGAAGGCAATCGAGAGAGCAAGCGAGAGAGGAAACAATGAAGCCGTGTTTGCATGCAAGGAGGTGACCGAGAGTGAGATGATGTGAGAGGATTAAGAATTAGGGTTTGATTTTGAAAACCTAGAAATTACAAATACATATGTATTGGTCCAGTTAGGATAGTTTAGTTGAGCTGTTATACAGTTACAATCAGAAACCGGACCGGTACTTGCCGCTTCCAATTAATTGAGGAGACTCTTCCATAGAATTTGATCGGGACCGCTCCACCCTTAATATGTTCGACTCGAATGGTCCTTCATTGAGGAGACTGTTTACATGTTAGATGTCCCAGATTCTAAGGGAAGTTTGACTATGAATTGCCTCATATCATCATCCTAGCAAGTTTTGTGAAATTGCGAGCTCACAAAGAAATTCTTTCCAAACAAGGGAATACGTCAAAGAGACACTCATTCATCATACATCTTTGTGTTTGCATAGAAATGTTATCTCACTTCATTAACGATGCAGTAAATTCAAAATGGTGGAAAACTTTTTGCTTTCGGATAAGTGGACCACAAATTTCTCATTTCATGTTTGGGAATGATCCCTTGTTAATGGCAGAGGTTTCGAGAGATCAAATGAATGTTACAATGGAATATTTATGGGACTTTTGCAATAAATCAGGGCCGATCGTGAGCAAGGCTAAAAACTAAAATTTTCTATTCAAAGAATATGTCTTTGGGGCTTGAAACATAATTTGAGCAAGATTTTTGGTTTTGTTGTATGTGCGAAGCTAGGCATATATCTAGGAGTGCCTTTGTTTTATTCATGGAAGAATTTTTTCGAGGCATTTTGAATCTGCATTAGAGAGGATGAGTAAAACGTAGAGGTATGCAACCAAATTAGTTCTACCTAGGAACCGGATTGGATAAGTCGAAAAAAAGATCTGTGAACCGGAAACCAATCCGGGTATAGGTTCCAAAGTTTTGGAACCGTTTATAACCTGTTTGGGAATAGGTTCTGAGTAAATACTTATCCATGAACCAAATCAAACAGTCTTGTTTTGGAACTAATTTCAAAACCGGTTTTACAAGCTAAAAAACCAAAATTCTAATTTCTTTTTCCCTAAATTCTAACCTCAACACTCCTTCATCCTATGTCCTTTCTCATAACTCCTCTCTAGTCTTTCCTCTTCTCCTAAATTTTTATGGATAAATGGGGGGAGAAGAATATTAAGAGTGCTAAAACTTTTATATGATCCTCACTTGAGTGTCAAAACTTTTTTTTTACTCACCTGAGTGTTACAAATATAAAAAATCGCTCACTTGAGTGTCAATTCTGATTTGCATTGCTGGAAAATCCGACATGGATGCCAGTTGTCCAACGTGGCTTAGCCAACATGACGTGGACAATTATTTAATATTATTTTAGTTATATATTTAGTTTTTGATTTTGATTTTGATTTTTTTGGCTTTTTTACTTTAGGGCTGCGGGGGTCATTGGCAACCCTTGCCAGTTACGAAACCCTCGTCCAAATTAGGCTAAGGCCACCTCGCTAGCCGCTAACAAGTCTCGAGGGCCCTCGCTAGCTCTAGGTAGTCGTAGGTGACGCCACTTTGTTTAGGGTCGGCGTGGTCGTGATACCCTCACCCATAGCCTTTGTGGCTAGATTTGGGAAAGGTTTGCCTCCCCCTCATTGCAAAGGCCCCGATGAGGGCATCGTTGCAAGGGTATTGTGACTTCGTCGGTTGTAGACAAGGGCCTTCGCGGCCTTGCTAGCGGCCAACAAGGCCCGATGGCCTTGCATGATGCCTTCGCAGTCGAGGGCAAGGCACCTCACCTAGAGCGGGAAGGGTTTTGCAGCCAGTTTGGGTCGCCAATGACGCTGAGGACCCTTGCCAACCCTAAAGCAAAAAAGTAAAATAAAAAAAAAAGCAAAAAATTCAAAAATAATCAAAAAAATTGATGTAGGACGTTTGGTCAGAAGTGGCACTTAAGTGAGCGATTTCACTTTGATGTGATACTCAAGTGAGCGGAAAAAAGATTTTGGCACTCAAGTAACGTCGTGCGAAAGTTTTGACACTCCTAGTGTTCTTCTCCCAATAAATGAGGAATGAAACTTTATAATTTATGTTGTATGTTATGTGTTTGAACTTTTTGTCATTTAAAATTATATGTGATTACGTATTCATCTTATGGATTGTTGTTTTGGGTAAATTAGGAATTATGCTATTCATCTTTTACTTTGAATCGTTTTGTTGCTCATAGGCTTATTGATTTTGTTGTAAAAAATGAACAAAGAAAAAGGAATAGAAAAATAAAACAAGTTCTCTGGTAGACCCTCAAACCGGACCAAAACACATGGTAGGTTCCAAAATCAGTTCTAGGCAAATAGGGTAGGTTAGAGGGTTTAAAAATTGAGAACCGATTATAATAGAGTAAATTCCAAGTTCCACCTCTGGAACTGATCGGCCCTAATAAAAAGCTTAGTGGACGGAAATATGAAATGGTGTCAATGGTAGGTCAAATTACTTTATCCCGCAATAATGTCTATCCCTATCTATCAAATGCAATGCACTAAAGTTTCAACTCAAGTTTGCTGAGAGATTGAAAAGATTTGTCATGCTTTCATATGGGGAGACACAAGTGATAAATGTCGAATTTATCTCCTGAGTTGGGAGCCCATTTGCAAGCCTAAGAAATGCGGTGGTCTTGGTTTTAAATCTCTTGAACTGACTAATAAAGGATTATAATAAAGCTAGCTTGGGGCCTTAAGACTCGACCTAATAATATCTTAGCACAAATTCTGATTACTATATATTATTTGTAGAGAATTGATTTTCACGCTAAATCTGATGACTCGATCTTATGGAAGGCGATTGTGAACGTATGGCCAACCTTACCGGATTGAGCTTTATGGAGTTTGGGAAATAACAAGCATGTTAGGTTTTGAAAAGATAGATGACTATCAAGTTAAGAGCTGCTTTATAATATTGTTAGTACCCAAGTGTCTGATGCTAAGATGGATATAAAAGTTTGTGAGTATGTGCTGAATGGAAACTGTAATTTTCAAATATTTCGGGGAGTTATACAAGTAGATATAATTTTTTGCATCGGAGTTGTCAAACCTCTTCAGCCTCTGATGGGACAATACTCTCATGTGGGAGGGTAGTGGAAGTGGGTCTTTCTTTGTTAAGTCAGCGTGCGAGATAATCAATGGGGTAAACAATCAAGAATCTGATAGTATATAGTCCACAATTTGAAAGTGGAAGGGGGCATCAACGCCTTAGAACTTTTCTCTTGGCTAGATGCTCATAAGCGACTATTGGCTAATGAATTGAAGACATCACACAATTCGGGAGGAAATCCATATTGTTTAAGATGTGAGTCTCATGCGAAAACAATTGTATAAGTTCTTAGGGATTGTCCAATTTTCTGTAGGAGATGACTTGAGCTTGTTCTACAACAATATTTAAGAGAATTATGAATTTGTTGCAATGATTGAATTCAAGTTTAGCTGGTAAGGGCCGATCAAATTTTCATCATGATTGGAGTATAATTTTTGGAGGTGTGGCTTTTTTGGCAATGGAGAAATAAGTCACTTTTTCATGACAACTTTTTTTTTTCCCTTCAAATACAGGACAAGTAATTCGATCACACACAAATGAAATCATCAAAACTTCATTTGTGAATAACTCGACATTAAGTGGATCATGCACTTTTTCTATTTTGGCCTAATGAGATTCTCCACCTTCTTCGTGGTGGGGCTCTGAAGTAATTCATGACTTGCCGGTGGACGGGATGTCATTTACAAACAAAGAGTGATTGGACTAGTAATTTTGCCGAATTTGTAGGAATATGTTTGTCGACACAAGTAGAACTCTAGGTTTTATGATTGAAATTTAACCTCGCAAAACCACTTGGATTTCATAAGACCACCATTAAAATTGACGCTAAAGCCATCAGTCATATTCTTAATCCATGGCTTATGATCGATTACCCTGGCCATGCTTTGTTTAAAAATATCAAAAGATTGCTGTGCTCTCACTTTAACATTGAATTTCAACATAACTTTCGGCGGAAAATCACTCTTCAGACTGACTTGCTAATATTAGAATCTACAAAGTTTTTTTTTTTTTTTTTTTTTTTAATTATTTCACTTGACTACTAGTTTTTGACTTTTTTTTTTTAGTTTTTTTTTTTTTTAATTATTTCCTACAGAATTAATTCATATTTTATTAGGCGGTAAAATGTGGATAGTAGATTTACAAATTTAGCCCTTTTTCTACCCAAAAAAAGCAGATTGGCCTATAATTCCAGAAAAGGAGAACCGAATAATAAGGGGGAGAGAGAGAGAGAGAGAGAGTCGCATGTTGCATTCCTTTAGAGATCAACGACGGAGCGGGCGGCCTGTGGCGGAAACTGCGACCAACCCTCGACGCCGCGAAGCCGGAGCCGCCGAGCTCCTCCGTCGTCCGCCGCGCGCCACCCCCTCTCCTCCTCCTCCCGCCGCCGCCACCGCCGCCGCCGCCGCCGCCGTCGCCGCGATCGAGGCTCTCCGGTGGAGGGACTCCGGGGACGGCGAAGCGCAATGGCCGATTGCTCGGCCCGGTCGGTTCCGGCTGCAATTCGGGTCGAATCTCGAGGGAATTGATCACGGGAAGACGGGGTAGGTGCTTGTGGTTGCGGAATAGAATGGGTTTCTGCAATCTTTCGTTTGATTCTGTCTGAGCTGTGATTACGAGTGATGCCCGTGAGTAATTTGCATGCAATATTGCTGTCGGGTTGATTTTCTTAGTCCTAGGTGAAGCTGAGACTCGGGGAAAAGGTTGCTGTCGGATAATTCAGTGGAACAATTTCTGTACTGGGTTGCCGTCGCTGGTCGTTCTTGTGACTCCATGAGAAGGAGTTTGGGAAAACCTTCGAATCTAGTTTCGCCTAGCAACCTCTTTGAATGAAAATCTTGCCGTTCATTGTCGTTCTTTGGAAGCAATTCGAGCCCAAAGCTTGCATTTTTTAAAGCTTGTTGATCAGAGCAGCTCCCCTTCTCAAAGGGCCTTGGAGTCCGAAGCTCGATTCCCGGCGGAACAGTTTAGTTTCGCATGTCGAATTCTCGGGTGAATCATTGTCGCGCATTTCAGTTAGCTTACCATGTAGGTTGTCAACAAAAAAATCAGTATTCTTTTCCTTTTGGTGAATGGATGAAGAGAATATTCTCGTTAGGTAGAGTGGGCTCCCTTTATTGCTGCCACCACCTCTCCAATACAAGCCCCACTACCACTGTCAGACAGGATGAATGTCTGGGCTGCAGTATGATTGGGACAATGGAATAACAATTTCATTCTGGGTTTATTCTTTATGGAGATTCTATCATATGTTTATCAGTCTTCTTGTTAAGAACCATGCCTATTTTAATATGTTGATATTTATTTTCCCAGGGAACCGTTATTGCCTTGCTTTCCTATTCCCTTCTGTGACCCAAGTGTGATGATAATGTAGACTTGTGGTGATGGGTGGGCTTCAACTTTTTGCTTTGAGTTTGAAGAATGTTGTTAGTCTTGGATGGCCTCCAACCAGTGTTTGGCTATTCATACATGTCTTCATTTATCTTGGTGTATGATATAATAAAGCAAAGTTCTCGAGTTGCGATACTTTCTATTTGGTTCAGCTCTTAAAAGTAGCAATATGTTTTGACTGCGGATTGTGATGTAAAATAGTGTGAGTTTGTCGCGAACTCACTGATTTGCCACCAAAGGGTTCAATCAGCTGAACGATGATGCTTTCCATTCACTCATTTCAAATTCTTTGACGAAAACAGTAATATCTTTTGACTGTGGAACTTAATTTGTCAATACTTATAGGCTCGGACTGTAGTTTCCTAATTTCTCACTACTTAGTGTTGTCACTCATGATGGTATCCTCAGCTGATAAGCGCACCGATTTAGAAATTTTATCGTGGAGTTGACAGAAGGCCTTTTTCATGCCTTTTTGTGTCCAAAGCGATGAGCTTGTCTGGTGCAAGTAAAGACTGAGGAAAGAAGCTGGCGGGAATGTGCTACATTTTTGCCATGTTTTGCACATTACACTACTCAGTTGAAAACTGATTTTATCCATGTTTCTTGATTGTAGGAGCATAATGGAAGCAAGCAATACTTATTCGATTCCAAAACCTGGCATGCAGCAGCTTAATAATGTGAGGGCCTCAGGAGCAATGTCTGCATCCTCGCCAGTTCTTCCAACTCATTTTGAAGAGAGATACCCCAAACTTCCAGATTCTCATCAGGTTACCATGTCAAGTTCTCTATCTCATGGAACTCCTCTACAGTCCAGTGGTGGGGCAGTTGGTCCTATGTGTTCATCGACCTCTGGATACTCAACGGGTCTTCATTACTCATCTGTTACTCCTTCGGAAAAGCATTCAGGAAATACTCCCTTTATTTCTCAGTCAACAAGTGGCAGTACGACTTATATAATAAAATCTTCTGCTGATGCCGAGCTTCTTCAAGCTGACGCTTCAACACAGTATGATAACAATGACAAGGCATCTTGGTCTTCAGATGCATTGCCATGTATATATGATTTTCCTGTGAATTCTCCCTTTCAGAACAATCAGATGGAAAGTGGTGATGGGATTGGTGTCCTGGCACCTGAGGACTTTAGTAAACCAAATAATTGGCAAGATTGGGCAGATCAGCTAATCAATGAAGATGATGAGACACCAGATTGGGCACAGATTCTCGGGGAAACCAACCTCCCCAATCCAGAATCAAAGGTTGGAAACCACGCTGACAATATTGGCGTCTTTGGTGATTCTAATTCTTTAACTTATTGTTGTGTCACTGCAGATGGCACTTGGGGTCAACAAATCACCATCAAGTCTTTCAGCACATCAGACACGATTGCATCAAGGACTTCCTGCTTCATCGGGGGATATCCAGAGTGCCAACAACTCTTCATCCACAGCAAACAGTAGTACATCCAAGGCACGTATGCGTTGGACACCAGAACTTCATGAGGCGTTTGTGGAGGCTGTCAGCAAACTCGGTGGCAGTGAACGTACGTCATTGTCCAAGCTATTGTTATCTAAGATTAAGAAGTTACCAAGAGTCGATTGTTCATTCTGTTAAGTTATGTTTCAGGAGCCACACCTAAGGGTGTGCTAAAACTCATGAAAGTTGAAGGGCTGACAATCTATCATGTAAAAAGCCACTTACAGGTGTGTGACTTTTTTTGCTCTGGTGAAATCTAACTTTGCCTGTTGAGATCTTCACTATAAATCCTCTGTACTTTTTCATTGAACTCTATGCTTTTTGTTGGTTTAAGTTGTTTAACATTTATTGCAGAAGTATAGGACAGCAAGATATAGACCAGATTGTTCAGAAGGTATATAGTTCATGCCTCTGAGTTTCCACATCTTTTGAGCTTATTCTACATTCACTTGGCTTCTTTGTTGAATTTACCATATTCCTGGAATATGTTAGATTTATATAGGGTTTTGTGTCATATATGTGGATTGACTGTGTGTGCCTTATGGTTGGACTTGGTGCTGTGGAGAAGGGTTTATGGGGTTAGGTTAAAATGTCTTTTTGACAAGTTTCTGTTTAATTTTGCTCTGATGCTTTAGGTCACAAGCATATTTTCAATTACTCCCTCCCTTTGTTTTGTGATTAAGGGTGCCCTTCTTTTTTAAACTCTTTTTCTTATTTATGTTTGTTGTAGTCATTCTTTGTACATGCTTCAGTGGAAAAATGATGTACTGAAATTTTGCTATTTTCTTCTTTCAGGGTCATCAGAGAAAAAATTGACTACTTTTGAAGAATTGTCATCCCTTGATCTAAAGACGTAAGTGCATTGTTGCTCCATCCCGCATTTCTCTTTTTTCTTTTTCCCTTTATTTCCTTGATGCCTAAAAAAAGCATATGTATCAGCTGAGCAGATTGTCTTTGGTTATATTATAGCATAAAATATCTGTATCTGGTTTCCTGGGCCTAGAATAGGTTCCAAGTGATGTATTCACTTTGTCCTTTCATAAGAAATTATGGTGCCACTTTGCACTTTGGTCGAGTCACCTAAACAGCCAACTCTTCTATGAAACCTAAACATAGTCGCAGATGAATGTACCTATTGCTCCATGGTTTTTGTTGAATGCAGGTCATCTAGCTAATTTAAAGACTTCAAATTAATTACAAAAGCCAGATTAAGGAGAAATCCGAACCATTAGCTTTAAAATGTGACTTTATTTATAAATGTGAATCATTCAATGTGCATTCTGACAGAACAAAGTGATAGCCTTAATTGGAGGAACTTGCAGATTTTTCTAAAAGATGGGTTTTTGCTCTATATCTTATGTCTAGGAGTGCTGTTTTTTGATTAAGTGGGTCTTATTTGTCTTTTCTCAAACACAAATGTTTTAAAAACCTATATGCAGCTAATGATTGAGGTACTTATTCCTCCATATTTCTTTCTTTAAGGCAGATTCAGTCTATCTGGCTAATCGAACGAAGGTTTTAGGATGTTATTTTAGAGAATACAGAAAAGTGTTACAACTGCCGTCAGAGCTAAGTGGAAATTAGTTCAAGTGATGGATTTTCTGTTCTTTTAGTGATTTCTAATGGTGCTATTCTTCCAGTAAATGGTTTTCACCTGTCTACTCTCCGAAGTTAAAGGAATTTGACTATCGTGGTTAACCCTTTGTGATTTCACCAGTTGTTTATCAATTTATTGATGGTCCTAGCTTCTGTAGTACTAGATTCTAAGGGGTCTTTTGTGTATTGCCTAATCTCACCGGGATGGCGCTGCAGCTTATGTAGTGGAGGCAATTGCCCTGTAGGTAATCTGATATATAAAATTTTAGTATATGTTCTTTTCTTATAAGAAAACTGATGCATTCATAAGTTCTAGGCTTTGACCAACATTTTGTTCTGATAATCCAAACTAGCTCTCTTTTTGGCCTCCACAATATAATCTGAAATAAAGCAAATCCTGTTCTACTAAGTTACTTTCTAATTGTTGCAAATTTAGGGATTGCAACAAGCACACCGCCAGTTATGCACATTTCATGGAAAGAAAGTAATTACATAATGTGTTCTAATCTCTTTTGAAATTTTGTCCCCTCTGCCTAACTGCTCTAGCTCCATCCCAGAATCTTGGTGTTGTCCTATATATATGACCAACAAAGACAGATGAATGTAATGTTGGTTGATTCATGCATAATACTTGTTTTCCTCAAGTTTTTGTATTATGAAGCTAACTAGGTTGTAGAGTAGTAGGCCATGAAGATGATGCAAAAGCAGTTTTAATTTTTTTATTTTTTTTAGTCGTAGATGCAAAGGCAGTTGACCAGCTGGATTTGATTTGTGGTTTGTCTCTTATCTATCAAGCAATTGCGAAAGAACTCATTAAGTTTAGCTTGAATTTTAGGAGCATGGAGATCACTGAAGCTTTGAGAATGCAGATGGAAGTTCAGAAACGGTTGCATGAACAACTTGAGGTATAACTTCTCAGCTATTCTTATCATGGTTTGGACTGAGTTAATGACGAGAAAAATATTTGGTCATTTGTTCAACCAAGTACCCACCACTTCACATTTATTCTGTATGTTTGAGCGCTGACATTAGCACATGAGTATTTCCCTCCTTTATTTTTGGAGTATCCACATAGACTGTAGAGCTTGTTCAGCTTTGGGACTCATTTAACAAGCACTTGTAGGAGCATGCCTGTAACTTTAAACCCTTGTTTACCCCCTAGAAATGTCTCCTTAGTGCACACTGCTACGTGGATGTTGTGAAAACTTAACTGGTTTAGCTGACAACTTCTTTGTTTGATTCATTCTCTACTTTCATTTGTCACAGATTCAGAGGAAACTCCAGCTTCAGATTGAAGAGCAGGGGAGATACCTCCAGAAGATGTTTGAGAAGCAGAGCCACTCAGGAATGAGCAAGCTGAAAGAATCTTCTTCTAGTTTGGATAATCACTCTGCGCCTTCTGGAGAACTTCAAACTCCCCTGAAAAAGCCGAATATGAAGAATCCAAGGAGGAGCTAGGAAAATCCGATATTGATCCTATCAACAATAGCAACGTTGCTCCTAGAGAGTGTTTGCAGGAGCAGGGGGGGATGCAAAGTGAACCTGCAGCTGTCTCTCTTGAGAGTCCCAAGCAAGGGGTGCATAAGTCGTCTTCTGAGCCTTCAAAGCGTCAGAAAATGGGTGTTTGAGTTCATGATTTATCCCAACTCAGCATATCGAATTTGCGGTGAGAATGTCAAACTAAACGAAAGGAAGAAATGAGCCGAGAATGGCGTCATTCTCAGCTCTTTTTCACATGAAGCATCGAGCTTCAAGGCTTTTCGTGCCTTCATTTTTCATCATCTCTTTGCTGCAATAGATATATGTATATCCGCTGACTAATTATTGCTACTTGGTAGCGGCTTTTTGCATTAGCTGAACCGAACATGGCTTCGGCCCTGGCGCATCGGTTTTTCTGTCTGGCTACTAGAGAATTTGGCAGTCTCTTATAACAATAACATGCTGGAACGCTGCTCTTGATGTGTTTCATATGCATTGAATGTTATCATCTTTTGTCTGCTACTCAGAGATGAATGCCAGACGAAGAAGAAAAAAAGAAGCGCTGCTTGGATTTTGCTCTTTTTGAAATATCGATGAGAGATGATCATCTTCTCTTCCTTTGAGATGGCTGAAAAATGCCCCAACTCGTTATGGGAAGTCAGCAAAAGGGATGCGTAGCTAGAAAAACAAAGAAAGGTAACCCAAATCAAAGGAGATGCTAGTAGTTTTGCCCGGGCTGCCGTATTTTCCTCCCGTCTCTGTTCGGAGAAAACTTAAGACGGGCGTCGCCTACATTCATTTGAGTTAACTTTGCACAAAAGCATCGCTCATCTTTCGAACTTGCCAAAGAGTTCGGACGTGCAAAGATTCGGTCCTATCGATTTATGATGCCAGTTCAGTCGTAGGTTGCGTTTCGCTCGACCCGATTCGGCCCTGCCCGAACCCAATTCAATGCCCACACCCCAACCCGATAATTGACCTACGGCGAGACATTGTAAAGAGCTGAATACGCACGTGTTCATGGAGGGTGTGGAAAGCAAATTTCCCCCATAAACAACGTTGTCATGGTTTGGAAGAGGGTTAGCATCAGCGTTTTCAAGACAACCTTGGATTCGAAGTAACCGGGGCGGCAGCAGCAACAGCAGCAGAGCTAACAAGCAATCTCCTCCTCTCTCTCTCCACCAAAACATTGCCAAAAAATTGACGTCTCTTCAACTCAAACCCACGACCTCCCACCTCACCGTTTGGTAGAGAGATTACACAACACTTCCACACACACACATACTCTCTCTCTCTCTCTCTCTACGCCTCTCTCTTCTTATATGATGCAACCCTAGCAAGCACCTCTCTCGTACCGTTCTTCTCGGGTCCTCTCGTCCTCGGCGCCTCCCCCTTGCGATCGTTTCGCGCTCGGCCCCGTGGCCTCCCGACACCATGTCCGGCTTCGCCGTGGGCTCTAACTCCCGGAATGAGCTCCATGTCGCGAATGGCGGGGCTGCGGATGAAGTACGTAGCCAACCCCCTAATCCCTTTTCTTTCCATCCATCTTTGAGGACTTATCATCACATGTTCATTCGATTTTGTTATGCTCTCTTTAACTCTTGGAGATTTGCGTTTTCCTGAGTTAATAAATCATCATGGATCGTGATATTCTCTGATATTGTATCGATTGTGCACTTGAAAATTTTACGTATATGTTCTTCATTGCATGTTGCATCATTCCCTCATTCATCACAATTCTTTTGTAATCAATATGGAAGGAGAATACAAAAGAGATAATAATATTATCTATTTGAAGTGTCTATATTGCCAGCTCTTGTTCGAAGGTTGATTATGATCTAAAAGTTTAGTTAAGGTTCATTTCATCGCTCGATAAATCAATTCATATATAAATTTATATAGGCTAATAACATTTGATGGGTCCTCGTTAAATCGGTGGACTAGTCTCTTCCACAAGCATGGCTAATCACATAATATTCTCCAAAAAACTAAAAAAGCTACATATAAAAGGGAATAAAATTTTAATTTAAAATCATATAATACATTAAAAATAGATCGATCCGATTTTGCGTCGAGAGACTCTCCGAATAAGTAGGGGCAAAATTTTCGCAATATTCTACTTTTAAATTATTTCGTTTTCTTCTCAATTTTAGAATTTCAATTTATTATGGAGAAATAAATGTTACTATGATTATCACATGTGCTTTTAAGTCGAAAAAATGGAAATAATTTAATTCGGATTATTTGTTTATTCCCTTCTTTTTCTTTTTCATTGTCAATATTTTTTAAATTTTAAATTTTTTCCAGCACCGGTCTCCTCCCCGCCAAAACGCGTCCAGAACCTGCCGCGTCTGCGGCGACGAGATCGGCCTGAAGGACGACGGCGCTCCGTTCGTCGCCTGCCACGAGTGCGGCTTCCCCGTCTGCCGTCCCTGCTATGACTACGAGCGCAGCGACGGCAACCAGTGCTGCCCCCAGTGCAACGCCCGCTACAAGCGCCAGAAAGGTCCGCCTCCCTTCCCCGCTTTTCCTCCGCCGCCGCCGCCGCCGGCGGAGCCGGTCCGGCCGGTCGGTCCGGTCAAGTCGCTTCTTCGATTGACGGGGATCTTTTTCCTCTCTTTTCGTGGCGGTTCTCGCAGGGTGCCCCCGGGTCGCGGGAGACGACGAGGACGACCACTTCGACGGCGAGGATTTCGAGGACGAGTTTCAGATCAGGAACCGCGGCGAGAATGAAGTTCGCCCCACCGGTTTCGATCGCTCGGTAATGACCGGCTCGATCTGGTGCTGTTTGGTTTCTAAGATTTTCTCGTCCTGGTGATCGAATGAAGCTGATCGATTGATGATTGTTGCAGGAGAATGGGGACAGTCACGCGCCGCAAGTCCATCAGAATGGTCAGGTTTTCTCTTCGGCCGGAAGCGGTGAGTCTAGTTAGCCGATCATCTTTTGTGGTGTTTTTGGCGGTGTTTGTGGTGGTTGGTGTCGAAACTAAGTGAAGTGATCCTGCGTGTTTTGTTTCGCAGTCGTCGGCGCGGAGTTGGAAGGAGAAGGCAATGCGGAGTGGAAGGAGAGGATCGAGAAGTGGAAAATCAGGCAAGAGAAGAGGGGCTTAGTGAGCAAGGACGATGGCGGGAACGGCGATGGAGAGGAAGACGACTACCTGTGAGTTCTCCGCAAAAGTTTCATTCCTTCGGGACTTATCAATTCTCCATGTCTCCATGATTATACTGCTCTGTGCAAATGACTCCCGAGAAACATTTTCTTCTGCGTTGTTTGGAAAAGAGAAAACTGGTCTGTTGTTTGTCCTCGATGATCTGAAAATGCTTTTGGGGTAGAAAACTGGTCATGGACTTGTTTGTTTCAAATGTACTTTCAAGACGAAAACGTGTGCGATTTATCGAATGCCAAAATACACCTTTGGAGGTCCTTGTGAAAGATCTCTGAATGATGTTGGTGGTATGTGCTGAATATTTCATGTTAATTTTGCAGGATGGCTGAAGCTCGGCAACCACTTTCGAGAAAAGTACCGATTTCTTCGAGCAAAATAAGCCCATACCGAATTGTCATCGTCCTGCGCCTCATAGTCCTAGGCTTTTTCCTCCATTTCCGTATCTTAACCCCTGCAACTGATGCATTCCCTCTATGGCTTATCTCAGTTATATGTGAAACATGGTTTGCTTTGTCGTGGATTCTCGATCAATTCCCTAAGTGGAACCCGATAAACAGAGAAACTTATTTGGATAGATTATCCATAAGGTTTGAGCGGGAGGGTGAGCCCAGTCGCTTAGCTCCTGTGGATGTGTTCGTCAGTACTGTGGACCCTCTTAAGGAACCACCAATAATCACTGCAAATACTGTCCTCTCAATCCTGGCCGTTGATTACCCGGTGGACAAAGTTTGTTGCTATGTATCTGATGATGGTGCTTCGATGCTGCTTTTTGACACTCTCTCTGAAACTGCTGAGTTTGCGAGGAGGTGGGTCCCATTCTGCAAGAAGTATAGCATCGAGCCAAGGACTCCGGAGTTTTACTTTTCTCAAAAGATTGATTACCTGAAAGATAAGGTGGAGCCCAGCTTTGTGAAGGAACGTAGAGCCATGAAAGTAAGAAGTAGCTTTTATATGTTCGAATGCTGAATGCCCTTTGTCCTTTTTGTTGTGAAATCCACTGAAAGTGGGTGCCTCTCGTATGTGATGTAGAGAGAGTATGAAGAGTTCAAAGTGAGGATCAATGCATTGGTGGCAAAAGCTCAGAAAAAACCTGAAGAAGGATGGGTAATGCAAGATGGTACCCCCTGGCCTGGAAACAATACGCGCGATCATCCTGGCATGATCCAGGTAATTTTTTGCTCATTTAAGAGAAAAACTTCATGACAGTGCAGAAAACATGACTCCTCATTTTTTGTCGAGGCTTGGTAGTCTCCCTACTTAGAGAATTACAATAGGGTTTTGTTTATTAGACGCTTTTAGCAATACCTTCTCTGAAATTAAAAGTAGGTGCAGAAAAAGACAAGAAGAGCAGACTGTTGCTCTGGGCAATGTCAACTTGTATGAACAGATCAACAACAATTGTATAAAAATTCAGTTTTTATAATGGATGAAAGAATGCTCATACACATGTATTTTATAGGTTTATTTGGGAAGTGCTGGAGCATTGGATGTGGAAGGCAAGGAGTTGCCTCGACTTGTATATGTGTCCCGTGAGAAGCGACCTGGTTACCAGCACCACAAGAAGGCTGGTGCAATGAATGCTCTGGTGAGTTCCTTATGACTATCGTCCAAGCATTTCACGATTCCTGCAATGGAAATATTTTGTCTCGTGTTGGTAGTGAAATACAAAGTAATTCTTGGAGAGACCAATAAGATAAAAGTATAAGAAACTTAGAAGACCTACGAAAATGCCAAGGTTAGTTCTTAGTTATTTGATGTGACATATGTGGCCTCTATTTCAAAGTTCATCTTGTTTTAGCACATCACATTCTATTAATTACCCGTTTCTTGAATCTGCTGAATGAACTGAATGCCTCAACAACCATATTTTTCATAGGTTCGAGTGTCGGCAGTGCTAACAAACGCACCCTTCTTGTTGAACTTGGATTGTGACCATTACATCAACAACAGTAGGGCTATCAGGGAAGCTATGTGTTTTCTAATGGATCCCCAACTTGGAAAGAAGCTTTGCTATGTTCAATTTCCTCAGAGGTTCGATGGCATTGATCGACATGACAGATATGCTAATAGGAACATAGTTTTCTTTGATGTAAGTGTGCAGTGATCCCTCCTTCTTTCAATCCCCATTCTCCAAATAGGTAAAGAGACTGAGTGAGCTTTTGTGTCACTTTCAGATCAACATGAGAGGGCTTGATGGGATACAAGGACCAGTGTATGTCGGAACTGGATGTGTGTTCAATCGGCAGGCATTGTATGGGTATGATCCACCAGTGTCCCAAAAGCGGCCAAAGATGACATGTGATTGCTGGCCTTCATGGTGCTGTTGTTGCTGCGGTGGTTCAAGGAAGTCAAAGTCAAAGAAGAAGGATGATACAAGTTTGCTTGGGCCTGTTCACGCCAAGAAGAAAAAGATGACAGGAAAGAACTACTTGAAGAAGAAAGGGTCTGGACCTGTCTTTGATCTAGAAGACATTGAAGAAGGACTTGAGGGTTTTGATGAGCTAGAAAAATCATCGCTCATGTCTCAGAAGAATTTTGAGAAGCGGTTTGGACAGTCGCCTGTATTCATTGCCTCCACACTAATGGAAGATGGTGGCTTGCCGGAAGGGACTAACTCCACTTCACTTATTAAGGAAGCTATCCATGTTATAAGTTGTGGCTATGAAGAGAAAACAGAATGGGGCAAAGAGGCAAGTATAGTCTAGTTATGGCTCCTTATATGCATGAGTACTTCGTTTTCTTACTTTTTATTATCTGAATATCTTCTGCCTTCCTACTTAGCTTCCCCTTTTTAATTGAAATTAATAAGGGCATCCTCATGGTTCCTTGAGCTGGAAATGACATTTTCTGGGAAGAATTACTAGTGTGCCTCCATATTATTTGTGAAATTACTGGTTCTTTTAGAGAATTTTTGCTTGGTGAAGTTTTGAGAAGTTTAGTCATCAGAGAAGCTCATAGTTGAATTATTTGGAAAATGTTGCTTTAACTCACTGGGAACTATTTACCATCAGAAAACCTTACCAAAAAAAAAAAAACTATTTACCATCAGAAAACAGATTAGGTATTCTTTTTTTTTTTGGTAAAGTACAGATTAGGTATTCTTTATTGTTGTTTCTTGAAATGAAACTGAAATCTATACCTCCTTTTGGCAGATTGGATGGATTTATGGCTCCGTTACAGAAGATATCTTGACAGGCTTCAAGATGCATTGTAGAGGATGGAAGTCCGTATATTGCATGCCCAAAAGACCAGCTTTCAAGGGATCAGCACCTATAAATCTATCAGATCGACTCCATCAAGTTCTGAGATGGGCTCTTGGCTCTGTTGAGATTTTCCTCAGTCGTCATTGTCCTTTGTGGTATGCTTGGGGAGGAAAACTCAAATTGCTTGAGAGGCTTGCCTATATCAACACCATTGTCTACCCTTTCACTTCCATTCCTTTGCTTGCCTACTGTACAATACCTGCCGTTTGCCTTCTCACTGGGAAATTCATTATCCCCACGGTAAGTTCATTAAGGATAACTTCCATTTAAAAAGTCTTAACACTTGCGCACCTTAAAATCCTCATTCAGGCTATATGAGTGATAGAATTTTTAAATTTTTTGTGGCATGACACTCTCAAATTGGTGCAATACTAAGGATCAGTGCTTTATATTTGTCCGGTTGTATATAGTAATGTTCATTGTAAATAAATTGACATTATTCAGTTAGTTTCTCAAAGTGGCACTAGAGAGTGCCCTAAAAGTCATTATTCCATGGTCGTTTCTCCCTGTTTTTGTCTGGGTAAATCTGAATAGTTGCCAGTCATTCTAATCGACTTTGCCTTTGACAGCTCAATAACTTTGCGAGCATATGGTTCTTGGCCCTTTTCCTATCCATCATAGCCACAGGCGTGCTTGAACTACGGTGGAGTGGTGTCAGCATCGAGGACTGGTGGCGTAATGAACAATTCTGGGTCATTGGTGGCGTATCTGCACACCTCTTCGCTGTATTCCAAGGCCTCCTCAAGGTGCTTGCTGGAGTTGATACTAACTTCACTGTTACAGCAAAGGCAGCCGAAGACACTGAGTTTGGTGAACTCTACCTTTTCAAGTGGACTACCCTGCTCATACCACCAACCACTCTAATAATCTTGAACATGGTCGGTGTCGTCGCCGGTGTTTCGGATGCCATAAACAATGGATACGGGTCGTGGGGCCCTCTGTTCGGGAAGCTCTTCTTCGCCTTTTGGGTGATCGTCCATCTCTACCCTTTCCTCAAAGGTCTGATGGGAAGACAGAACAGGACACCCACAATCGTGGTCCTTTGGTCCGTACTTCTCGCCTCTATTTTCTCATTGGTCTGGGTTCGGATCGATCCGTTCTTGCCGAAGCAAACCGGTCCAGTTCTCAAACCGTGTGGGGTGGAATGCTGATTCTGGCATTGGACTTCATTCAACACACTGTCTTTTCGACCCGATTAGACGCGTCGTTTTACGAAGCTGTTTCTTTCTGTCTCTTACTTGGGACATATTGTAATGCACTAGGGGAAATCTTCCCGATTGAAATCTCTTGACTAGCATAGGTTTTGCTTGAAGAGTATGTGGAACTGGAATGTGCAAAGTCCTGGTTTTGAACTTTTTGCAATATATTCTGCTCAAGATTTAAGCACTTGCCAACCATCTGTTAGCAGAGAAAACCAATCCCAGGAAAATGCAGCACCTGCACCTTTCATTTCCGTTGACTTTTGCAGGAAATTTTGCCTTTTGTTTGATTTAATAATTTACATCAAATTAAAAAAATGAAAAAAGCAATTTTCATCAATGGAAATACGACAATCGTCCGAAGATTTGTGACAGAAGTAGCATGGCATATTTGCATTGGAAACTATAACCTTCATGACTGTAGATTTTACGAGTTCTTTGAGTAATTGTTAGTTGTGCTAAGTACATAAATTATATGTCATAAATTGTCTTATGATTATTTTCACATATGTAATTCTACCATATAATTAATGTCGACCATGTGAATAATTTTTAATTACCGTTAATATCATCACACTATTTCTAAGTAAGAGAGAAATGACACGATAATTATTATAACTAGCGATACTACCATATCAAATCTGTATCCAGTACGCACATAATATGATCATTATTATGCCCAAGGATGTTAATCCAACACGAGTACTAATATGAATGTGACGTGATATTGATTTGATAAAAGTACATTAAATCCCTTTTAACCGTACGAGGAAAATACCAAATGCCTTCTAAGATAAGTTGCCGCTATGTGGTAGGATATCATCAGTCAGATTTTCATTTGCAGACGCCTCATATGACCCGACACAACTGTAACGGTCCTACTAAATTTTGCAAAATAATAATGTCATATGGATATAGAGGTATTGCGTACTAATTTTCTATGAAAATATCAAAATTTTGTTACCAAAAAATGAAAGAAAATGACGATTATCTACAAAATTAAACATCGAGCTTTCGCCTCAATCCAAAACAAACGTAATAAATCTATCATTAAATTATCATTTAAGTACTTTTTTTTTTTGTAATCATTCACAAAAATTTCTCAAATTTATTTTTATTATTATAAAAACCTCATCATCTTCCAATTCCGATTCCATCCACCGCCTCCACCATTTCACACCTCTCTCTCTCTCTCTCTCACTCACTCTCGCTCTAAGTCGGTCGCTCCCTCCATTACCAGGTGAAGCTCTCTCTTTCTCTCTCTAGGTTTTCTCGTCCCGCAGGTTTTTCCCCACCTTGCTGCTCAGGTATCCTAGGGCTTCCGCATGATCATGTCTCCGGAGACCATTCGCCTGCCGTCGAATTTGGATTAGCTTGCCGCGTTTCGCTTTCCCGATGGGTTTTCTCGGAGGTTCGATGCTCGCGACCCCATGTCGCGAACCGAGAATTCCCTTTCAAAGTTCGCTCCTTTTTCGTTGAATGTATCCGTAGCGCGCCCTTTGACTGGTCGCTTCCATGTCTCTGTTGTGTTCTTACTGATTGAGATGATGGCGTATCGGATGAATCAGAATTTCCTGTGGTTCATTTTGTTCTGTCTTGCGATGACGAATGCTTTACGTTGGGAGTATCGATTGGGTCTTCGTTGATTGTGTGTAGGGGGCGCGGCATGATTTGTGATCGAGGCGGGAGCTGCTGTGTTTGGTGAAATATGAGTTGCGTTCAAGCTGCCGCCGCCGCCGTCAAGCCGTATGGCTATCTCGTCTGCCGCGACAGGGCGGCCCCCTCGCGCGGCTTTTGTTCTGCTCGTTGTGTGTTGCCCGTCGATGCTACGTCTTTGAAGCTATCTGCCGAGAGGCTCGTGTCCCCGCAATTTATGCCGGTGCCGAAGCACGGGCCGCGTTTACCTGTGTTGAACCACCGGCGACTGCTTCCTCTTGGCTTGTTTGGCGGCAAAGGAAAATCGGAAAGTGAGAACGAGGCAAGTCGTATGTCTTCTTATTTGATGTTGGACAATGCTTATGGTAAATAAAGTGCTTGGACAGCATTTTATAAATTGTACATGTTCACTGTATATCTTCTATGTTAAGCAGACCAGATAAGGGGTCCTTGATTATGCATAAAGTTTCATTGATTGTTCTTCCCCCTTTCGATCTTAAGGCAGTTGAACTGAGTATGCATCTCGTTGCACCTTATCTCTTGAGATCATTCAAGTCGATTGAACAAATTTGTAGTTTGTGCCAAGTTATGTTTAGTTTAGGGCAGTGAAGCCTGCTTTTTAAAACTAAGTCAGGTTAATGCCACAATCCCGAAGGTAGGTTGTGCAAAATCTACAGTTATTTGTCCTATGCTATCTCTATTCTGAAGTTTTTATTAAGAGCTTCTGTGTTTTTGACTTTTTCTTTGGCTTGATGAAAACAATGTCCTCTCCATATTGATATATTATCTCTCTTGCTTCTGTTATAATCATGGAAAAGGAACTCTAGTGTGAATGGAACTCATTGTAGTGATGCTAAAGGGAAATTGAAAGCTGAGGAATCCTACTGAATTATGCAGGGGACAGAAAACCTTAGAGCTGGGGAAAAAGAATTGGTTTGGGGCTAGATCTGGCTGAAGGTTACCAAGGGTTGGTTCTCGGTTCTTGCCTTGGAACTGATTCAGTCAGGCCATGCACAGTGCTCACTCTTAGAAAGAGGAACTCTAGAGAGAATTTTCAGTCAATGCTCCATTATTAATTCATCCCATGACAGACGTTTTTCATTTTTCATGCAAAGGGACATATTCTATTGTCTAAAACCTTATGTTTCACTCGTCTATTATTTGAGGAAGGGCAAAGGTGGAAATTTTATTTTGTAATAAACAATCTGCTGTCTGGTTCTTTTGATTCTGCTCTGTTCTGTTCTGTTCTTCTTTTGGCGTCAAGGTACGCGGCGATATTATGACTTGCCTTATTTCCTTTCTTGTTTCATTCCATTGTTGGTGTTATTTGTGACTTCGATTGTCCTTTTATAAGCTTTACAAGTAGATAAGGGAGTTATTTATTTGTTTAGGGCCTACTTAAACAAGCTTCCTACGTAAGATGCCTCCCTCCTCCTCCTCCTCCTCTCCCTCTTTCTTGTTTTTGCTCTGGAAGGTTCTGATGAGAGGATTTGGTTGTCATTAGGGTTCAGCTTGGAAGTCTCTTGAGAAAGCAATGGGAAGTTTTCGCAAAGACCCGTCAATCGAGGATGTCTTGAGGCAGCAAATTGAAAAACAAGATTTCTATGATGATGGAGGCTCTGGCAAAGGACCAACAGGAGGTGCTGGAGGTAGCGGTGGCAGTGGCAGTGGAGGTTTTGGTGGAACTGACGATGAAGGTTTTGCTGGGATCATGGAAGAGACGCTGCAAGTAGTTTTGGCAACACTTGGTTTTATATTTCTGGTATAGTATTTTTACTTGCTTACAAAATACGAAATTTAAGTTCCTTCCTATTCCCTTTTTTTTTCCCCCAAGTAATGAATTACTGGGACAGTTGATAAGAATTCTTAGTATATATTGAGCTTAATAACATCCTGCAAGAGGCAATTCAGTTAATTAAACGAAGCTTAAGATAATCTAATCCTGTAAGTATGTGTAAGCCTGCTTGATGTACTCAAACATGACAAATAATGAGGGGGTACTTAAGGGGAAAAAATGTTGGTACGTCCATAGATTGGCAACTGCAGCGATAGTGGGGGTCGTTGAGAATTGTGGCAGAGGAGGATGTTATCTACGACTGAATTTTAAGGTCATAGTCATAGCGGCGTGGGAGTTAAAGGTAATGCTAATGAGTAGTTATGAAGTAAGTAGCATTGGTGGTGGCGCTGATTCTAGAGAGGAAGGCGATTGCCTGATTAGTGCTTGCTAGTGGTGCTGTCGGATTTGTTGGTGGTAGTGTCAATTTAGAGGAGGTGCTGGCAATGATGGTAGACAGAGGGAATCATGTCTATCCCATAGTTTGTGCTTTGACATGTTGATATTGATAATGTAAATCTCATTTTTTGAAGACTGCTTTATCACTGTCCCTTTAATGCTTTAATGACAGTCCAAATTTACATTTCAAATAATTGCAGAAATAATGAGATTGGTTTCTTCAGTGGAAAAGAAAGAAAACCCTCAATTACATCGACACTAGACTAAATTGGTATATAGTGAAGTTGTAGGTTGTAAATTGATCTTGAATATGGACCACTTGTTTGAAAGGTCCATTTGCAGTCTACTATGTCAGATGTTATACCAATTATATAGATTAGTGTAGCATTACTCTTTACAAAGCACAAATCTTCTATCGATGATCTACAGTTTGTACCCCACATATTTATAATACTACATCATGGTGCCTGCTGAAGTTCATGTGATATCATTACTGTCGTACGCATATAGCTGATTTGTATTTCTATGCTTTTGTTCCATCTGGTGTTATTTCTTATTGTCCTCGTTGACAAAGTAATTTGACCATTCAATGCAGTATATCTATATAATATCTGGAGAGGAGCTGTTTCGGCTAGCTAAGGATTACATCAAGTACGTTTTTGGAGGAAGTCAGAGCGTTAGATTAAGACGTGCAATGTACCAGTGTGGAAGATTTTGCAAGAAGATGACAGAGAAGGAAGAGGTTGATAAATATTGGTTAGAGAAGGCAATAATTAATACCCCGACCTGGTGGGATAGTCCTGAGAAGTACAGGCGCATGGCGAAATCCATCCTAGAAGATTCTGACCAACGTTCGGGCTATGATGATGAAATCTGAACAATTCTTCTTCGTCTTGCCAAGTCATTTGATATGAAAGGCGATATCATTCTAAGCTTCTAGTTCTGCAGTGATCCAAAGCTCAGTCTTGGTAGACGATGAGAAAGCTGTCTCGTGTAATTTCTACAGTCATGAAGATTTTTGTGCAAAATTTCACAGAAAGGTTGATTTTCTCTCATTTCGTGGGAATGCTCCATCAGGAGACAATTTTTGCATACTTAGGATCCGTCTGTTTGAGGCAAGATGTTTCTTGATTTTTCGATGTTTGGATGATGGAAATTTAATCAATTTATGAAAATATTTTTTATGGATAAAAAATAAAAAGCTGGGGAAGATTACTTTTTAGAAAGAAGTTATTTTACCTAAATCATTAAATAAATGATAACTATTTTCCTTAAAAATTATTTCCATAGAAGTCATGTTCTTTCTGGTACATTGGTTCGAAGAAAAATTATTTTTGGGAAATTCTGTTTTGACATTTTGGTGTTTGGATGATGGAAAACTAATCAATTTTTGGAAAGCATTTTTCATGGATTGAAATTAATAAGCTTGCCATATGCAGATAATGAAGAACCATAAGACTGAATTACTTGGGATGCCTGTGCCCATAAGAAATCGCGGAGCCACCCATTAATAGTGATGGAACTCTGCGCAAAGTTTCCTCCCGTGATATGAGTTACCACAGGGCTTGACATGCCTCGAATCCTCTTGAAAGAGAGGTGTGCCTTCGGGAACGCGGACACAGGTGGTGCATGGCTGTCGTCAGCTCATGCCGTAAGGTGTTGGGTTAAGTCCCGCAACGAGCACAACTCAGGTGGAGTACACCATGGTTTACTAGGAGAAGACGTTGTAGTAGATGAGGTTAAAGTGGCAAAGTAAAAATGATTCTCATCAAACGTTCTTTCATTTCATACTGAAAAAGAAAATCATAAAAAAAAGAATTCCCTCTATCAGATAGACTGAACAATTGTCATTGGAATGAATTATGAATATTCAATTTAGAATATTTCAAATTAATGGATCCAAAATCTTTTTCAAAAAACCATAATAAGCTTAGATCAAGGAAAATTTATTTTCTCTTTTAAGATGGAAATTACTTTTCGTCGACCATCATATAAATGAAAAATCAATGTTGACCATGAAAGTCATTTTAAATTATGAGGAAAAATAGTTTCCTCATAACTACTCAAATGCATGAGAAGGCCCAAAAGAGAAAAATGAAAAGTTCAAATGCATGAGAAGTTGAAGTCTATGTCGTTCTGTCTCGTCGCATTATGAATGACATGAGTTCAAGTCGATTCAAAGCGTTAAAAGTCGGGACGTAGGAGGCTGCTTCACCCAGCGAGGACTTCTCCATGTCCACTTTTTTATCCCCTTTTGATTCGTTTTCATTTCTGCCATTGGTTTTGTCAATTTTAGCTTAGGCTGCTACCTAATAGTCAGAATTTTTGTAATAGTCGATATCATACATAGATACACATATTACTTATGTCTATCTAAAAATATTCCGACTTTTAGATTCTGCTTTGGCTGGCGTCTAGAAATTCCCTTCTATCAATCTTCCAAGAGTTTAAAAACTACAAAATACCCACTTGAGAAAAGTCAGATTGTGAGAGCAACTCAGATTGTGAGAGCAACTCCTGTTTGCTCTCTCATTTGACTTGCATTGCACATTGGTTGTTTTTCTGATTTTGTGTTCTGATGGCTGTTTATAAACACCAAGTTGCTGCAAAAGTCAAAGGCCAAAAGAAGCACGGCAAAATAAATTTTGCATGTCGGCAGCAACTTGCTGCTGGCCATGCTATCAGCTTCAAAAGTTGTGGCGGGAAGCTTCCACGTACCTATACAATAGAGTTTCTCGAAATTGTCATTTTTGCATATACACCAGTGTACGCACCCACCCACTATTTCTCATTCATTACAAGCTAAGTCAAACAAAAGCAAAAAAAAGAAGGCGAATAGAGGAAGACGAAAGAACATAATTTGATTTACGCTATCCTTGAACTTTTATTTCTGAAGACTCGATAGCTTGCTCATGGTTATGGTGCCCAGGGGCTCGGACAAGCAAGGTTGAGCGCGCGGATAACTCTTGCGCGACGAAACGCATGGTGGGTCGCGAATCGGGACTCGTCTGCGTGCACGCCAGTGCCACCGTGACGATGGATACCACTTCCTCGGCTAGTTGGCCGGCTGGAGGAGGAAGGCGGGGGTCGACTGCATCCTTTAGTAGGAAACTTGGGTCTTCTAATAATGTCGACGTTTGTGTCGTCTGTAAGGAAGAGAGAAGATCCCCCGGATGCTTCCCCATCATAATCTCTAGCACCACTACTCCGAAGCTATACACGTCACATTTGTCCGTCAACCGCATAGTTACTGCTAACTCTGTTTTTCAAGAAGAAGGATGAATCAATGTCGTGATCATAATGTCAAAGCTATATTCATAACCTATACTTGCTCATCCTTAAACTCTTTTTTGGAATTATTTGAATGCAAATTCGAGATGTTCATTAGAGCTATTTGATAATATGTACCCACGAAATGTATGAATAGACTCGATCATGTAACTTACCAGGAGCCATGTAGCCATAAGATCCAGCCACCGTGGTCCAATTTGATGAGTTTGGATTCAAGAGTCTGGCCGTCCCAAAATCTGAAAGCCGAGGCTCGAAGTCCCACTCGAGCAAAATGTTGTTCAAGGTTATGTCCCGATGGACGATAGGCGGCGAGCAATCGTGATGCAGGTAGGCGATCGCGTGAGCCACGCCTCGGACAATCTTCACCCTCGTACTCCAGTCCAGTTCAGATGCTCCTTTATCTCCATACAAGACCTTTGCCAAGCTGCCTCGCTCCACAAACTCATAGACCAAGTAAATGCTACCTCTCCTGGAACAGAACCCGTGGAGCTTGATCACATTACGATGCCGAACCTCGGTCAGCACACGGATCTCGTTCTCGAAACTCTGGAGGTTGACCATGGGGACGTCGCCCGATTCCAATGCGTTAAGCTTTTTGACAGCCACGGTTTGGCCGCTGGCCAGTTCGGCCTTGTAAACGCTCCCGAACCCGCCTTTTCCGATGCAGTACTCTTCGCTGAAGTCGTCGGTGGCGTTGGTGATGTCGTTGAATGTGAACTTCACTCCCCTTTCCCATATGATCGTCTCTGATTTCTTGTACTTCATAATACTCTCGATCTCTTCATCGAGATGCTTGTTTTGCCGCCGAGCCACCAAAATGAGAGCAGTAAGAGTCACGAGAAGTAGGAAGCAGCAGACGCCAACAGTCACACCGATCAGAACCTTTTTCCTATGGTCAGTCGATTTACTGCTTGAACGACAAGGCGATAATCCCGTCGCGTTTCCACACAAGCCAAGATTCCCGATAAAAGCACTCCCCGGCGCTTGTTGGAAGAGGCTACCACTAGGAACCGCACCTGTCAGCTCGTTGTATGATAAGTCTATGGAGCTTAAACTGCTCATGCTGGTGAGAGCAGCTGGGATCGTACCCGACAAGTTGTTATGCGAAAGATTGAGAATTTCCAATTTAGTAAGCTTTGCTAAATTGGAAGGAATTGATCCTGCTAGTGAATTGTGGCTCAGATCTAGGAGAATCTGTAGCGAAATCAAGTTCCCAAGCTCTGGCGATATGTTACCTGACAGATCGTTGTTGCTCAGGTTCAAACTCAGTAAATTCTTGCAATTCGCTAGCTCGTCCGGTATGCTACCACTCAATGCGTTCTCCGACAAATCAAGTGTACTTAACTTCGATAATTTTCCCAACGAGGTGGGAATATCTCCGGTCAAATGGTTGTTGCTCAAGTTCAGCGTGAGCATGTCCCCTAGATTTCCCATCTCGTCGGGAATTTTGCCGGTCAATTCATTGCCGTGCAAAGTCAGGACACCCAACTGAGACAATCTCCCGAGCTCCGGCGGGATGCGGCCGGTGATTTTGTTACCATCTATCTGCAAATTGGTGAGATTCGTACACTCTCCCCATTCTGTTGAGAGATTCCCGACAAATCGGTTGTTGCTGAGGCTTATAAAGACAAGATTCGGATAAATACCGAAAGCACTCGTGATATCTGCAGTGAACTGATTGTCGTCTAGACGGACTCTCATTAGCCCCGAACAATTCCTCAAGCAGTCGGGCAATGGCCCGGTGAAGTTATTCCCATTGACGAGGAGTTCTTGTAGAGCGCAGCGGCTGCATAACTCCGTCGGCAATTCTCCAGTGAAGCTGTTTTTCGAAAGCCTAACGTAGCTCAGAGAAGGGCTGTACTTGCCAAAATCACGTGGTATGCCTCCCGAGAAATTGTTCGTGAACAAAGAGATCGACTGTAAGTTAGCAAGGCGAGAGATGGTGTCGGGGACCTCTCCATAAAGCTGGTTCATGTTGAGGTCGAGAATGTTCACTGATGTAAGATTCCCCACCTCCGGAGGAATGGTACCAGTGAGGTTGTTGGAGAAAAGCTGGAGGATCTGCAGGTTGCTGAGGTTCCACAATGTTGAAGGGATTTGGCCAGAGAGATTGTTCATTGAGAGGTCTAACTGAAGCAAATTCTCCAAGCTCCCGATCCCAGAAGGGATCGGGCCAGAGAGGGAATTGTGGTACAAGAAGAGGTAATTGAGCTTGGTCAGGCTTCCGATTTCTGGTGGAATTTTCCCGGAGAGAGAATTGTTCTGAAGTTGCAAAGAAACGAGTTCCGTCCAATTTGTGACGAAGTAAGGTGATAACTCACCTGACAGATGATTCTCCGCAGCTCCAAATTTCAACAATCTGACCAGATTAGACAGAGAGAGAGGCAGCTCCCCAGAGATCAAATTCTGGGCGAGGGCTAACAAGGTGAGGTTAGAACAAAGACCGAGCTCGGAAGGGATCGAAGAGTTCAAGCGGTTTAGGGTCAAATCGAGCACTTGAAGCTGCCTCAAACGACCAATGGAGCTAGGAATTGCACCTTCAAAGGAATTGTTGTACATCTCTATCGTCTGAAGCTCAGACAGCAATCCTATGTCTCCGGGAATCAGACCGCCGAACAGATTGTTACCAATCCGGATCTCCTTCAGCCGGGAAAGTTTTGATATGTTCGAGATCGGCCCCTGGAGCGAATTAGCCGTGAGGTTGAGGTATTCAAGGCTCACCAGGTTGGCGTACACAGCCTCAGGAATTTCGCCGGTCAACGCGTTTTGCGACAGGTCCAGGTATGTCAGGTTCTGGCAATTGGCCACGAAGCCCGGGAAATCACCGTCGAGCGAATTGATGAAGAGGCTCAGGTAAGTCACCGACGGCATGGCGGAGAACTTCGACCAGTCAGGAGATTCCAGGTAGTTTGATCCAAGATCCAAGTGCCACACCTTCCCGAGATTGCTGATCTGGTAAGGTATAGTACCACTGAGATTGTTGTTCAAGAGGCTCAAGTACTGAATCTCTTGCAACTGGCCTATCTCCGGCGGTATGCCACCTTCAAAGAGATTGCTCCCCAGGTCCAAGAACCCGAGCTTGGACAGATTGCCGATCGAGGACGGTATCGAGCCCACGAGATTGTTGCTGCTGACGTCGAAGCGGGTCAGGTTCGGGAACGAAGCGAAGTCGAGCGCATCGAGCGTGCCGCTGAGGCTTGAGTTGGAGAGGCTGATCTCCGAGACCGACCCGCCATTGTTGCAGGCGACGCCACTCCAGCTGCAGAGACGGGTGATGTTGGTGAGGGACCAGGAGCTCAGAGAAGGAGGAGGAGGAGGAGGAGAGAGGGAGTTCTTCCATTTGACAAGAGCTCGCGCCTCTGTGGTCGGTGACGGTGAGGCCTGAAGTGGAAGCAAGAAGAGGAGACAGAGGAACAGGAAGAGGGAGAGAGGGTGGGTTGCAGCTGATTTGGTCATGCCTAGCAAGATGCTGTCGGACTTCACGAGAAAATGAGCTGGATCGAATTGTTTTAGAGCACCAAAGGGTTTTTGGCTTTCTTTTTACTTATTTTTGGTTTATCTAGAGACTAAATCAATCATGGTGTTCTCGGACTTCACGTGGATTCGTAGCAGAGTCTCGTTTCCCTGCTGAGTTTTGACTCACCTATCCTCTAGAGCTCCTGACCAATCGACCACCCATACAAAATAAAAGAAGATGATAAACGTGGCTTTCATAATTGCATTTTCCTCGACGTGCTGCCTGACTTTTTTGGATTTTGAAGTCAATGGGAGAGAATAAGTAAAGGAGCAGTTCACACGGTTGCAGAGAGATGATAAGTGGCTGGCTGGCTGTCTTTCTTATGTGCTGTGCTTTTTTTTTCCAGGTGTTTGGTTCAGACAAAAAGGCCAAGAGAAAGCGTCGAACTGGTGGTCTCCCACGCAAAGTTTGACCCTTCACCGTTCTCTCAGACCGCGCTGCGTACTTGTGTCCTCTTCATTTGTAACGAGGAGTAATTTCCGGTGGAGGACCACGTGATTTAATTTAGTCTACTCAATACTAATAAATAAATATACTATTAAGTATTGTAACTTTTGTATGACATTCAATTGAATACCATAATTATTTTTTCGACAACTTGAGTATCGTAATTTTTGAAAAAAAATGATGTTGACCCAGGTGTCAAAAGTCCGATGTGACATAGTACTTGTTGTGAATGTTTTAAAAAGTTAAAATACTCAAATGATCGATTGAAAAGTTATATGACACTTAAGTGATAAATAAAAATGCTATTACATTCAAGTAAGTGCCGCACATAAGTTATGATTTGGGTGATCAACTCTAGGTTGGCGGTTCCCACCCGGAAATCAAACACCGCTCACTGAGGTTCGATTCCATAAAATGGGAACCGAGAACCACCCATTAATTCCAAGACCTACCTCGGAATCAGACCATTGGTCTAGTCTAGTTTTCAAGTGGGTCCATAGAAATGAGAATTGAATCGATTTCCATGGGAATCGCCTAGAACCTACCCCCACTGATCAGGGGAGGCAGAGAAGGGTTCCAATTTATGAGAATTAGCAATTGAACAGGTTTTCTTAGGAACTGCCCAAAACCTGCCGATTTGGTTTGATTCAGGCAATTCTTGATTTTTTTTGTACCTGTAGTTATGACACTTGAACTAAGAAAAATAAAGTTATGGCACTAAAATGAGCACTGTACAAAAATTATGATATTTGTGATTCTCGAATACTAAAACTTCTTAATCATACTAATACTGGATTTATACTTAATAATTTGAAGATTTTCAATCTGCTTTTGAAGTAATCGAAGTCCATCAATACAAAGATTTGCTTATTTAACTTCAACAGTTAATACCACCAAAAACCCTATATTGATATACTTATAACCAATTTATCATATTTTAGTTTTTGTTGAATTTTACTGTTAAATTATTGAATCGGGTGACATGTGATAGTCAATGAGTGTTCTAATTTGGGATTTTACCTTTCGTTTGTCACTGGTGGGCCGGTTTGAAATTTTTTCATGCTATTGATATAATTTCATGGAAACTAATAGAGGGTAAATTAGTTACAAATGTGTCAATTTGGGTTTTAGGGTAAAATTGTCATAAATATACTAATTTGACGTTTTTTGTGGTATCAACCTAACTATAATAGACACCCTTTAAAGGTCTCATCTTGACAATCTTCCTTATATTTTGAATTTTGGGACATGTTAATCTCACTCCCAAATTACATCGATGATGAAAAATGTTTTTCGTTTTACTTACTTTTATAAACGACACAATCTATCATCTTTAAGGAAACTATTTTATAAGTGGTCAATTTTTTTGCGAAATAAATGCACCCATAAGTACTATTGATCTTAAAAACGATCACCAACTTCCTCATTTAGGCTCTGTTTATTTTGTGGAAAAAAAGTGATTTGGAAAATATTTTCTTAAAAGCAATGACTTTTATCGCTTGAAATAATTAGTTAATGAAAAAAGTTTTTATTATTGACAATAATTTATAATTATATAGTGATAAAAATATTTTTTGTCCATACAATGTTGTAAGTAATACAAGCGATTTTTCTAATTATATTTTTTAAATTATTCATTTCTTGCGAAATAAACTAAACCTTCACTTACATTTCCTCGACCACCCAAGCAATGTCAAACTTTCTCTTTGGTGTTCTTTTGCTGACCACCTTCGGAAGGACTTGCGTGCGGAAATAATGATCTAATTATATATATTCCCACGTGATTAGTTGACCAAATTAATTTCCTATTTTTCTATTATATCCTCGGTTTCGACTTCTTCAATTTGTCTATTTTTTCTCCCTGTCGAATCTTCTTTAGTTGATGGTTGAATAAATTGATGGATGATTATGAGCCAAATGAAGTGCATGGAGGCCCTTACAATTTTAGGAAACTACGTGCATCTTTTCAATTATCACTCTACTTTTCATCACGTTATTGAATTTTCGAAAAATTCAATCATGCTATTTGAAATGTCGAAATGGCTTTGGATGAAATCTTCATCGAAATCACTGAAAAATTGTTATCTTTCAAATCTTCCCGCGATTCAAAAACCACTAGTATTTTTCCCCCTAATCATACAAGTTCAAATTTGGCTCCAAATTTCATGTTGTCAACTATTCTTGCCCAATTTCGATTGACTTGTAACCTTAACCACACTTTGCTCCATTTGCATTGCTCGTAGCTTTTATTTCCCGCTCGATTTACCTACCTCAATTGATTTTCCTACAATTGAATTTTCAATCAACCTTATAATGACACAGAATCGATATTAACTGATCACAATGATGCAAGTCAATTGCATGAATTCGAATAAATTTCTATCTATTGACATGTAGTCAAATGGCAGAAAATCGACATTGACCCATTGTGAGATTTTGTGGGTCCACAGCTAACTATTTTAAAAGCTTAAGCTATTACGGGAATGTGTGATTTAATATTTAATTATTCCAACACTTCTCCTCACGCTTAGTCTTGTCTTTTTTTTGCTTAGTACTAATCGTAGACATAATTAATTGGGGAGAAAACTAGGCCCTGGAAAAATTTGAATTCAGGACCTCCAACTTTGATACTATGTGAGATTTTGTGGGATCACTGCCGACTGCTCTAAAAGTTTAAGTTTCTAGATAAATGCATGATTTACTATTTAATTATTCCAACATCCTCTTACACTCGAGTTTGCACTTTAATTAGACTAACCACAACTACATGTTACCGGTGCTACATGCATTACTCCTGAATCTATATAGAATGACACTAGCACTTCATCATTCTAATTGACCCATGGCCTTTCTTTTTATTTGTTTAGCTAAATCACACATGCTGTAAGGAACTAAGTAAGCAAATTAAAGAAGAGGGTGATTCTTTAAAATGGCTTCCTTTCAAATATTTGATTATCTTTTATAGAGTCTACACCTGCTCGGTGGCTAGTATTTTATAATTTTTCTTAATTTGTAAAATTGAGATCTTTTTGTTTCGTTTTCATAGTTTTGGAGGGAATTAATTATTTGGACCCGAAATGAATAGCAGTGAAGAGGTCAAAAGTGTACTTAAATCCATCCACCATATATATATATATAATCACTTTGGTTGCGATGAAAGCAACTAAGTGTAGTAGATCCTCAAAAGTCAATTCACTTAATTAGATCATGAAATCTGTAATGGAGCAACATGCATTTGCCCGATTAACGATTACTTGTGGTGAAAATAGTAGCACTAGGTGCTTTTTCCCTTGGAGCCTTGGGGGACCCTTCTTAGTGGGCATTCTATGTAGAGAGAATTATTAGAAAAATATTAATAATTTTTGTTGGAGAATCTAGCGTCATACTTGAGGCAGAAAAGCCAGATCCTATACATGAATGTGAGCTAGTCAAGATGGAGTATGGCTAACTCACATTGGTAGTCTCCATCATGCTATTCTTGTAGCCTTTGATTTGATAGCCAAGTTAAAGAGGTGACAATTTTCTACACAACTCGAGAAGAGAACAGGATCTTAACAAGTTAAAGTTCTTGTTAGTTGTCAGATTTTTGCCAACTTATTTGACTTCCATTAAAAAAAGAAAAAACTTCTATTGGAGTTTGTTCTCCGACAATAAATCATGCTATGCAAAACGTCGACTTGGGCTAGAATTTGAGTACGCAAGTATCATTGTATGGCACATCAAAAAGGCAAATTGGCCACATCCCGTGCCAACATAAAGGAAAACAAAATGAGAAAGTATTCTATCTTATCATCAGAAGGGATGACGTAATTTATGTTCACCAGAATATTCATACTTAAAAATCTGTAAAAATGTTTTGAAGACGATGCAAACATCACAAGTCCAGCATACTGAGTTTTGTAAGCTCTTTAAGCCTAGCCATCACATGCCGATTTCCCCTTTCCCTTACGAGAAGCTGACGGAGAGAAGGAACTGGTTGATGGTCCTGAGAAGTAGAGGCGCATGATGAGATCCTGCGAAGAAGCTTCTCGTCAATATTCGAGCTATGACGATGAACTCTGAACATTTCTTCCTCGTCTTGCAGTATGAATTGACATGAATTCTTGAGGCCGAAGTTTCCACGTACCAATACATTAGAGCTTTTCTAAGTTATCCTGTTTGTCAGTACCCTTTCTCATTCGTTACAAGCTAAGTCAAACAGAAGAAAGTACCATTTGATTTGCACTGTCCCTCAAAATTTCTCTTCTGCAGACTCGATGGCTTTGCTGATGGTTATTGATTCGAATGGCTCGGACAAGAAAGCTTGAGCATGTGTGGATAGTTCTCGCGTGACGAAACGCATAGTGGGTCGTGAATTGGGACTTGTCCGTGTGCATGCCAGTGCTGCTGCGATGATGAATACCACTTTCTTGGCTAGTTGTCTGGTTGGAGGAGGAAGACGTGGGTCGAGCACATCCTTCAGCAGCAGATTCGGGTTCTCCGATAATGTCGATGTTTGCGTCATGAATAGGGAAGAGAGAAGATCCCCCGGATGGTTACCCATCATAATCTCTAATGCTACTACTCCGAAGCTGTAAACGTCACATTTGTCTGTCAACCGCATTGTTGTTGCTAACTCTGTTTTTCCATAGATGAAAGAATGAATCAATATTATGATCATAAAGTCAAGTTATACCTAAGATCCAAATTTCTATGATTTTATGACACAAACCACTTTTCAAAATCTATACTTGCTCTTTTATAAGTCTTGTTAGAATTATTCCATGAATCAAAATCTGATATGTTAATTAGAGCTACTTAGTCAATCTGAGATGATATGTGCACGTGAAATGTACGGCTAGATTTCATCATGAAGCTTACCAGGAGCCATGTAGCCATAAGATCCAGCCACTGCAGTCCAATTCGACGAGTTTGAATTCAAGAGTCTTGCTGTTCCGAAATCTGAGAGCCGAGGTTCCAAGTCGGGGTGGAGCAAGATGTTGTTCAATGTTATGTCCCGATGGACGATAGGCGGTGAGCAATCGTGATGCAAGTAGGCGATTGTGTGAGTCACGCCTTGAACAATCTTCACTCTTGTATCCCAGTCCAGTTCTGCTGCTCCTGTTCCTCCATACAAGACCTTTGCCAAGCTGCCTCTCTCAACAAACTCATAGACCAAGTAAATGCTGCCCCTCTTGGAACAGAACCCGTGGAGCTTGATCACGTTGCGGTGCCGGACCTCAGTCAACACGCGGATCTCGTTCTCGAAACTCTGGCGGTTGACCTCTGGGATGTCGCCAGATTCTAATGCGTTGAGCTTTTTGACAGCGACGGACTGGCCACAGGGCAGTTCGGCCTTGTAGACGCTCCCGAACCCACCTTTTCCGATGCAGTACTCTTCACTGAAATCGTTGGTGGCCTTGGCAATGTCGCTGAAAGTGAACTTCCCTTCCCTATCCCATATGATCGGCTTGGATTTCTCACGCTTTTTTAGATCCTTGATCTCTTCGTGGACAAGCTTGCTTCGCCGCCGAAGCACAATAATTAGAGCAATAAGGGTCACGAGAAGTAGTAAGCAGCAGATGCTAACTATTACACCAATCAGAACCTTTTTCCATTGGTCGGTGGATTTACTACTCTTCCCACAAGGAGATAATCCCATCACGTTTCCACACAAGCCCGGATTCCCTATAAAAGCACTTCCCGAGGCATGTTGGAAGATCCCACCAATAGGAACCGCACCCGTCAGTTTGTTGGAAGAGAAGTCTATGGAGCCTAAACTACTCATGCTCCTGAGAGCAGCTGGGATCGTACCCGACAAATCGTTATGCGAAAGATTGAGATTTTCCAATTTAGTAAGCTTTTCTAAATCGGAAGGAATTGATCCTGCTAGGGAATTGTGGCTCAGGTCTAGGAGAATCTGTAGCGTGCATAACTTCCCAAGCTCGGATGATATGTTACCCGACAGATTGTTGTTGCTCAAGTCCAAGCTCTGTAAATTCTTAAAATTCGCTAGCTCATCCGGTATGCTACCACCCAATGCGTTGTCTGACAAATCAAGAAATTGGAGCTTCGATAATTTTCCTAATGAGATGGGGATATCTCCGGCCAAATGGTAGTTGCTCAAGTTCAGCTTGAACAACTCCCCTAGGTTACCCATCTCGTCGGGAATTTTCCCGGTCAAATCATTGTCGTGCAAAGTCAGGACGCTCAACCGAGACAATTTCCCGAGCTCCGGAGGGATATGGCCTGAGATTTTGTTGCCATCTATCTGCAAGTCCGTGAGATTCGTACACTCTCCCCATTGCGCCGAGAGACTCCCAACAAATCGGTTGTTGCTGAGGTTTATCAAGGTCAGATTCGGATAAACTCTGAAGGCATTCGTGATATTTGCAGTCAACTGATTGCGCTCTAGACGGACTGTTTTTAGCCCCGAACAATCCCTCAAGCAGTCGGGCAGTGGCCCGGTGAACTTGTTTCCATCGACCGTGAGATTTTGAAGAGCAAAGCCGCTGCATAATTCTGGCGGCAGTTCTCCAGTGAAGCTGTTGTTTGAAAAGCCAGCATCGCCCAGAGAAGGGCTGTACTTGCCGAAATCACGTGGTATTCCTCCTGAGAAATGGTTTGTGCACAAAGAGATTGACACTAAGTTAGCAAGGCGAGAGATGGTCTCGGGGACCTCTCCGTAAAGCTGGTTCGTGTTGAGGTCGAGAATGCTCACTGATGTCAGATTCCCGACCTCCACAGGAATGGTCCCAGTGAGGCTGTTGGAGAAAAGCCGGAGGATCTGCAGGTTGTTGAGGTTCCACAATGTCGAAGGGATTTGGCCGGAGAGATTGTTCTTTGAGAGGTCTAACTCAAGCAAATTCTCCAAGCTCCCGATCCCGGTAGGGATTGGGCCAGAGAGTGAATTGCGGTACAAATAGAGGTAATTGAGCTTGGTCAGGCTTTTGATTTCTGGCGGAATTTGCCCGGAGAGAGAATTATTTTGGAGGTGCAGAGAAATGAGTTCCGTCCAATTAGTGAAGAAGTAAGCCGATAACTCACCTGACAGGTGATTCCCCGCAGCTCCAAGGTCTGACAATCTGACCAGTTTGGACAGAGAGAGGCAGCTCCCCAGAGATCGAATTCTCAGCTAGGGCTAAGAAGGTGAGGTTAGAACAAAGACCGAGCTCGGAAGGGATCGAGGAGTTCAAGAGGTTTTGGTGCAAATCGAGCCTTTCAAGCTGCCTCAATTGACCAATGGAGCTAGGAATCGCCCCTTCAAAGGAATTTTCGTGCATCTCTACTGTCCGAAGTTGAGACAGCAATCCTATGTCTTTAGGAATTGCACCACTGAACTGATTCTTACCAATCTGGATCTCCTTCAGCCTGGAAAGTTTCGATAAGTTCGAAATCTGACCCTGGAGCAAATTAGCTGTGAGGTTGAGGTATTCAAGGTTCACCAGGTTGGCATACACAGCCTCAGGAATTTCGCCAGTCATATTGTTCGACGACAAGTAGAGGAATGTCAGGTTCTTGCAACTGGTCACGAAGCCCGGGAATTTACCTTCGAGCTTATTCTTGGAGAGGCTCAGGTAAGTCACTGACGCCATGGTGGAGAATTTCGACCAGTCAAGAGATTCCAAGTAGTTTGATCCAAGATTCAAGTGCCACACCTTCTCGAGATTGCTGATCTGGTATGGAATTGTACCGTTGAGACTGTTTTTAAAGAGGCTCAAGTACTGAACCTCTTGCAATTGACCTATTTCGGGCGGTATGCCACCTTCAAAGAGATTGTTCCCCAGGTCCAGAAACCTGAGCTTGGGGAGATTGCCGATTGAGGACGGTATTGGGCCCATGAGATTGTTGTCGCTGACGTCGAAGCAGGTCAGGTTTGGGAACGAAGCGAAGTAGAGCGCATTGAGCGTATCACTGAGGCTTGAGCCGGAAAGGCTGATCTCTGAGACCAACCCGCCATTGTTGCAGGCAACGCCAGTCCAGCCGCAGAGACGGGTGACGTTGGTGAGGGACCAGGAGCTCAGAGAAGGAGGAGGAGGAGAGAGGGAGTTCTTCCATTTGACAAGAGCTTGCGCCTCTGTGGTCGGTGACGGTGAGGCCTGAAATGGAAGCAAGAAGAGGAGACAGAGGAAGAGAGGGCGGGTTGCAGTTGATTTTGTCATGCTGTTGGGCTTCATGAGAAAATGAGCTGGATGGAATTGTTTTATAGCACCGAAGGGTTTTTGGCTTTCTTATTACTTACGTTTGGTTTATCTAGGGACTAAATTAATCAAAGGGTTCTCGGGAATACCTCTCGCATCGCCTCGAGCGCGCGCATGTGAACTCGTAATACAATCTCGTTTCACTGCTGAGTTTCGACTCGCCGATCCTCGAGAATTCCTGACCAATCAGCCACCTATGCAAAATAAAAGAAGAAGATAAACGTGGTTTTCATAATTGCATTTTCATCTACGGGCTGCCTGACTTTCTTCGATTTTGCAGTCAAGAAGAAGATACGGAATGGTTGATTACTCTTACCAAAAAAAAAAAAAAAAAAAGAAGATACGGAATGGTCCTTACCAAAAAATATTTTCCTTACCAAAAAGAAGATACGGAAAGGAGCAGTTACACATGGTTGCAGAGAGATGATGGCTGGCTGGATTGTCTGCTGTGCTGTTTTCTAGGTGTTTGGTTCAGAGTTAAAGGCCAATACAAAGCGACAAACCGGCGGTCTCCCACGCAAAGTTTGGAGAAAATATTGGGTGATCTCGACCGCCAAGTCAGCCTGCACCCCAACCAATGAGGAAGGTACCACCATTTGTTTTTTAAAGTTAAGTGAACAAACCCTTAAAAATATCTTTATTTATTAGTATTCAATAGACTAAATTAAATCACGTGATCCCCACTGGGAATTACTCCTCGTTACAAATGAATAGGACACAGGTGCGGTCGGAGAGAACAGTAAAGCATCAAACTTTGGAGAAAATCTTGGTTGGTCATGGACTGTCAAGTCAGCATGCACCCCAACTAATGTGGAAGGGACCATCATTTTTTTTTTAAGTTAAGTGAACAAACACTTAATAGTATTTTTATTTATTAGTATTAAGTATACTAAATTAAATCACGTGGTCCCCACTGGAAATTACTCCTCGTTATGAATGAATAGGACACAGGTTCGCAACGTGGTATGAGAGAATGGTGGAGGGTCAAACTTTGGAGAAAATATTGGATGATTACAGACCGTCATTTTTTTTTTAAGTCAAGTGAACGAACACTTAATAGTATCTTTATTTATTAGTATTCACTAGACTAAATTAAATCACATGATCCCCACTGGAAATCACTCCTCGTTACAAATGAATAGGACACAGGTTGGCAACACGGTCTAAGAGAATGGTGGAGGGTCAAACTATTCGCAACTCGGTTTGAGAGAATAGTGGAGGGTCAAACTATTCATTTGTAACAAGGTGTAATTAAACGTGAGAAATATTTCCATAGTATTCATGTCTGCATTTACACACCTACTCATGTTTTATCACATCAATACCTACAAGAAGCTAAAGAAACTACTCTACACAAACATTACTGTGATAATTTGAACAAATCATGCGATAATGATTTTTCAAGACTTCAGCAGGACTGCTTCAACAATTACCTTGGATATGTAGGAACGCTTGCCCATGCATAGTGGACTGATCCTTAAAATATCGCGCGGCAGATAGAGATCATGGCTTCTATAAGATGCGTATGGAGCCACATGCTTTCTGCCATGTTGCAGAGATCGCCACCTGGTCGTAATGCCCTAGTTATGGTCTCAAAAAATGGCTTTTCCACCAGCTCCTGAGCAGGACCTGCACACAGATGTACAGTCTGATGAGAACATTTTTTTCTTGATATTTTGCTTAGAAACTAGCATTAGGAAACCCAGAAACCGAAAGAATTCATGCATAGTTATCAACAAATCCAAATCGCACCAGAAAACGTCAAAAAATTCTACGTAAACATGAAGACAGTAGAATTATTGTTCAAAACAAGGGTACAAAATATAATTTGCGGCACATAGTTGCGTGTATCTAGAACTCCTTCTCACAAACTTTACTTTAAACTCAAGGTGAATCAGAATACATAATATATGTAACCATATTCAACAAACAAAACGGAATCATTAACACAGATCACAATTCACATACCCACAGGGTCCGATGAATCAACAAAAATTGTGTATTACTTGCCCTAAGAGCTCTCCAAAGAAATTCCACGACCTGAGCACATAGGAGTTAAATAATAAGATACACTAACAAACTACACTGAGGATAATATCAAAACTGAAACAGCAACCAAGAGATATGGATACTTGAATACCATCACCAACATGCAGGTTAACCCGGGGATCCTCAAATCCAACTGCTAACAATGGAAAAAAAAATTTTAGGCACCTGAAGATTAGATGCTAGAAAGATCAGCTCGCTAACTTGGAAAGAACCAACAAATAAATCGAAAGACAAAGTACAGCAAAAAGAAAGTTACATCAATTACCAATTGATCTATCTCACAGATATCAATAAGCTCGATAGAGCTATGTCGACAAACTTCTCTTAGTACCCCACCATCACCTCTACCAACAACTAGAACCGGCATCGGACAAAACAAACCTAATACAATGAATAACATACCCAAAAAATGTCAGTCTAATTTATTTAGGCATAGCGGTTCAGAGCGACTCGCTATGCCCTTAGAAAATTGTTGAAGCATGCGGAAACGTGGTACAAGTATAACTCACGAAATATGACTTTTACTATTACAATATTTCCTTACACCACATACAACACTCTTACAATTCTACACAACTCCTCTCACACTCATATGCATACATAGCACACTCTACAACACACTCTCAAGACCCCTACACACACACACCGCACTCTACACTCATGCCACCCACTACACCCACGCACACCCTCTTGGACTTCTTACTCACACACTCTTAGTTGAAACACTCAAATGAGGAGCAAGTTGCTCCTATTTATAGGATGGAAAGTCGGTGACTTTTCTAGCTTTCTACACTATTCGAGAAGTATTATTTTTTTATTATAGCCTCACAACTAGATTTCTTTGGAAAAGTCTAGAAGTGGCGCAGCTGATGGATTTTGCTAAAACATTCTGGAGAAGGGAGAGTTCTAGAGAAATCTAGAAAGAGAGAGAAATCTGGAAGAATAAAGAGAGATATGGAGAACTCTAGAGAGAGAGAGATCTAGAGAACTCCAGGAGAGAGAGAGGCGGTGATCTTCAACAAAAATTTGCACCGTCTCTTATTTATGATTGGACACACAATTTTACAATTAGAGGAATTTTATGAGTTGATTATTCAAACGAATAAAAATGAAAAGAATTACCTACAAAGATAGAGCCCATATAAATTTTCTCCTCACTGTTATGAGCCGGAAAGGAAAAAAAAAAAAAAAAACAGCAAAAACAGCAAAGGAAAAAAGAAAAAGAAAAGAAGAGTACAAAAATCACGGAAAGAATCAACTCACTGTTATGAGCCGCGAACGTAGAAGATCCAAAGCCGATTCAGAGAGAGCTGGAACTTCTTGGAGTCTGCGACTTACAACAAGAACATTCCTTGCCGTCTTGCGCAGGGAAACCACACCAGAGCAGGGCGGACAAGGAACGCAATGATGCAGGCCGAAGAAGCAACGAGCTTTGGGGTAGAGAGCGAAGATGAGCCTACGATAGAGCAAGGTTGAGGAGCAACGTGCTTTGGGCTAGAGAGCGGAGATGACCTAGCCCCGAAGCAGGCCTGAGAAGCAACACAATATAGAGAGTGAATTCTTACCCAAAATTTTGAATTGAGAAGGAAAGAAAGGAGGGAAGGGAAGCTATAGCGTGGGGGTATTCATTCTTCAGAAAGGAGGAGAGACAAAGTGCCATTAATGCGTGCAGGCCTACTCTAAAAGAGAGGAGAGCCAAAATTTGGAATTGAGAAGGAAAGAAAGGTGGGAAGGGAAGTTGTAGCGTGGCGGGAGGAGAGAGAAAAAAAGCAACAGTAGATCTATTAATGGCCATAAATTTTTAAATAGAAAAAATAAAATAATATATTTTGGAAAAACTAGTGAGGCCACTCGCACACAACTGAAGCCATGCGTCACTTTCTCATTAGTTAGGATGGAGGCGGTCCGTTTGACCCTCCATTGTTCTCTCAAACCATTGTGAACCTGTGTTCTATTCATTTGTAACGAGGAGTAATTTTCGATAGGGATCACGTGATTTAATTTAGTCTATTGAATACTAGTAAATAAAGTATTCTTTCACTTAACTTAAAGAAAAAAAAAATGCTTACTTGAATATCATGACTTTTAAAAAATGTTCACCCAAGTGCCAAAAGTCCCACGTAACATAGTACTTGTGGTAAACTTTTTTTAAAAAATTATGACATTTAAATGATCGATTGAAAAAGTTATATGACACCCAAGTGATAAAAAAAGTTATGACATTCAAGTAAGCGTCGCACATAAGTTAAGGCTAAGGTGATCAATTCCAGGTTGGGCAGTTCCCATCTTGAAACTGAAAACCGCTCACTAAGGTTCAATTCCACAAAATGGGAACTGAGAACCACCCATTAGCTCTAAGACCCACCTAGAAATCGAACCATTGGTCATGTCTAGTTTTCAAGTGGGTCCTTGAAATGAGAATTGAATCGATTTCCATGGGAATCGCCCAAAACCTCCCCCTACTGATTGGGGGAGGCAGAGAAGGGTTTCAATTAATGGGAATTGAGAATTGAGCAAATTTTCTTAGGAACCGCCCTGAACATTCTGGTTTAGTTTAATTTAGGCGATTCTTGATTTTTTTCATACCCTTAATTATGACACTTGAATGATGAAAAATACAGTTATGGCACTAAAATGAGTGATGTACGAAAGTTACAACACTAGTGGTTCCTGAATACTAAAACTCATTAATCATACTAATAATGGATTTATAATTAATGATTTGAAGATTTTCAGTTTGGTTTTGAAGTAATTGAAGTCCATCAATACAAAGATTTGCTTGTTTAACTTTTACTTTTCATCGCATTGTTGAATTTTAGAAAATTTCAATCATGCCATTTGTAGTGTTGAAATGGTTTCGGATGAAATCTTCATTGAATAGTCACCGAAAAATTGTTATCTTTCAAATCTTCCCATGATTAAAAAACCACCGGTATTTTTTTTCCCATACAAGTTCAAATTTGGCTCCAAATTTCATGTTGTCTACTATTCCTGCCCAATTTCGATTGACTTGTAACCTTAATCAGACTTTGCTCCATTTACATTGCTCATAGCTTTTATTTCCCACCCAATTTACCTACCTCAATTGATTTTCCTGCAATTAAATTTTCAATCAACTTTATGACGGCACGGAATCGATAAATGATCATAGTGATGCATAGTCAATTGCATGAATTTGGATAAATTTTTATCTATTCATGTGTAGTTAAATGCAAAAAATCAACATTGAACCTTTGTGAGATTTTGTGGGATCATAACCAACTGTTCTAAAAGTTTAAGCTGTTATGCGAAGGTATGATTTAACATTTAATTATTCCAAAACTCCCTATCATGCTTAGTCTGGTCTTTTTTTGCCTAGTACTAATTGTGGACATATTTAATTGGGGAGGCAAATAGGTCTTGAAAAAAATTGAATGTAGGACCTCTAGCTTTGATACCATGTAAGATTTTGTGGGACCATTACCGACTGCTCTAAAAGTTTAAGTTTTCAGATGAAAGTGTGGATTAATATTTAATTATTCCAACACCCTCTCACACTCGAGTTTAATTATACTGACTACAACCACATGTTACTTGTGCTACAACCATTACTCCTAAATCTAATAGAATGACACTAGCACTTCATCATTCCAATTGACCAATGATTTTTCTTTTTGTTTGTTTAGCTAAATCACATATGCTGTAAGGAACTAAGTAAGCAAATTAAAGAAGAGGGCGATTCTTTAAAATGGCTTCCTTTCATATATTGATTATCTTTAATAGACCAAAGTCTATACTTGCTCGGTGGCTAGTATTTTATAACTTTCCTTAATTTGTAAAAATGAAATCTTTATGTTTCATTTTCATAGTTTTGGAGAAAATTAATCATTTGGACCCAACATGAATAGAGTGAAGATGTCAAAAGTGTACTTAATTCCATCCACCATATATATATATACACACACATATATTTTTTGGTTGTGTAAGATTTGGCCGGTGGGCCAAAAAGAAGAAAAAAGAGAAGAAGTTGAAAAGTAAAATAAAGCAAAAGGAGGGGGGCTTGGCTAAATAAGAAGCCGAGAGCTCCCTCGACCAAAAATAGAGAGAGAGAGAGGGAAGAAGGAAGAGGAGGGTTTTTGTTGCGAATGCCTCGTCAAGAAGACTTGACTCCGTAACGCAACGCTTGGTAAGAGCTTAAGCTCCTCGTTTGTCCGATTGAAGTATTTTTCTGGTTTAAGGCTCAAATTCAGAATTTGAGAAAATCGAGTGGCGATGTCCGATTTTTTGTTGAGCTGCATATTTTTATAGAAATGATAGTTTAGGGTATTGTGGACCCGTAGGATTTTATGGATCATTATTTGAGCTTACGGTTTGCCGAAAAAAAATTGTGAAGTTTCCGCGTGCGATGAACAGTGCACGTCTAGCAGCTTCGGGCCCAAATTTTATCAATTTTCAGCTTGATTTTGGGACAGTCAAGTTGGAATTCTTGTAGTATGTTTGAAGAGCTTTATATTGACTATAAGTACGTTCGGAACGGGATTCAAAGGAGAAAGTTATGGCATAATCAAGTTTTGCGCTCAAACTCCGTGTTGTGAACGGCTTGAATGATCGCTTTGGGTATGCGATTTGTTAGCGTGTAGAAATCGTTTTGTTAGTGTTAAGGCGTAGTTTAGTCATTTCGTAATTGAGATAGTGTTTTATTTGATTTTAATATTTTTTCTTGGTTATTTGATAGGGTCATGAGTTCGACGATATGAGTATTGTTTATTATTTGGTTGTAGGTGATGAGGTGAGTGGTTTTGTATCTTTTTTGAATTTGTAAAACTTATGTTCCGAAAACATTACGAATTATATATATTATAAATCACGAAAGGGCATTGTTATTGTGTAAAAGTTGGATCGAGCATTTACTACTCTTTGCTCGATTATAAATGTTTAGAAGGCATGCTATACAAAGTATTGTGGAGTAATATATATGAAATTGCGACTGGTTTATGGAAATGTTTACGATGATTTGAAAAATAGATGGGAAATGGCAGATGACTTTGTTGCAAAAAGTTATATGCTTGGTTTATGATGTTGATTTCTCGATTGGATTTTTAGTATTGGAGGATGGTATTTTATGCTCAATAAAATTGGAAACCAAATGAGGGTTCTGAGGTATGCATACTAGATTTAGGATATCCTTCTAGGTCGAGCCACTGACTTTGTAGGTAGAGACCTTGCTAAGGAAGGAATCCTGGTTGCCTTGTCACCGGCGTTGTGTCGTGACCATGGTAGAATATTGAGCAATAGATTAGTCAATGGATGGACCATTGATGTGTGATATTTGATAGAGATTGTTCAATGGACTTAACTATTGATACTTGAATGGTAATAGTGGTTTAAATGAGTTTTTTCATGTTAGTATAAAGTTTTGATGATAAGAAAACAACTCTTATATGATTCACTATGTATTTTATATATTGAGTTTGAGTATGAAGTTTGGTATTACTTTATATACATGCATAGTAATTGCTCGATCTGCTTGGAAGATATGTATTACTCACTGAGATGTGGTTGCTCATTCCACTCATCCTTCAATCTTTTCAGGTTCCTTGGTTAGTGGCGAGTAGAGCAAGAGTGCCGTGGGGGAAATTTTGGGAGTGTTATTTTTAGTATGGTTTAAGGAAGTGGTGTACATAGTTATTGCTAGTTGTTGGGTTGGCCAAGTTCTAGTTGTATATGTTCTTTTTGGTGGATTATAGAAACTTTGATATTATAGCCAACCTGCAGATTTATCTTATATGTATATACAGTTTGAGATAGATAGATAGATAGATAGGTACACACACACACACACACACACACACACACACACACACACACACACACTGATAACAAATAATGCAGAATAATGATATATGGAGAAGATCAGGAAAATAATGGCAAAAATCATGAATACAAATCAAAAAGCAATGGAAGATGGATATCAAATTAGAGAATCCTTGATTTTATTCCCTAATGTTATCTGTAAGCGTTGGGAGATAGATATCAAATCAAGATCCTCTAATTTACTCCCTAAATTTATGCGCAATTGCTTGAAAAAAAGATCATATGATAGAACATTGAGAGAGAGCAGTTAGGTTTTTGTTAGATTGTTTTTCATTGTTCTGAAAGTTTTTCAAGTATTTTGAAGAGAAGACAAAAGTGGTGACAGAATTTTTGTTATTTAATTCAAGATACTGAGTTTGATTTATATTACTATTTTTTCTTTTACTATGTTCTAATTTTCTTTTGTTAGGGCTACGACGTAGCCTAATCATTATGATGTGAATTTCATGATTTTTATATTTTGCAATTGATTTCATTCATGTGAGTTATACATTATTGTGCATAATGCTTTTAAGTGACTGACCACCACTTGAATGATATGATGTGCATGTTTGAGATTAAGAAGTGATAATATGCAATTGCTCATTATAATATATAACCATGAATTAAACGTGGATAGATATATATTGCGTTATTTGTGTAGCTTTAGGTGATAAGGTGATCCAAGAGACTCATTGTAAGCCAAGAATATTCATAGTTTTTAAAGCACTTATGTTTATTTTAATTCACATAGGAATATAGTGGATTAATAAACTGAGTAGGTTTGTTATACCTAGAGATAGGATTGTAAATAGGTTAGGAAATTCCGCTATTACATATTTGATATCGTTCTTGTGCCCACAATAATATGAAATTCATATCTAGTGGTTATGGTGAAATCGGATGCTCTAACATATTTATCTAATTGATTTACTGCATTTAGTCTACAAATTTTGTTTCTAATTTATTCTCAATTATAATTTGATCTGTTAGATAAATTTTAGAATTATTCTATTTTAGTATTTAATTAGTTTATTAATCATCGATCTCCGTGGGACGATATTCTTTCTCATCATTATATTACTTGTTCGACACGTTCACTTGCGTTTAGAATTTTATGAACAAGGTTTTGGCACCGTTGCTGGGGATCTTTTGTTTAATACTAATTAATATTGATACCAGATAATTCTAAGTTTAATCTAGCTTTCGTTTTGTTTTATTTTTCAAGGTGTACATCGGTTTATGACACGTAGCCAATAAGGGAAACTTGCTGAACTTGATTCAGAAATCAAGCGTACATTTAAAAGGCAACTGAGAGAATAGAGAAATCACACTAAGGAGATGGCAGATGGTGATAATGAAAATCCACATAGACTCAAAAGAGACCATACTGCACCAATAGTTTAAGGCACCACATCAAGTATCAGAACACCTGCAATTCAAGCAAACAACTTTGAGATTAAGTCGTCACTCATTCAGATGCTTCAACAATCAGTGCAATTCAGTGGGCTACCAAGCGATGATCCAAACGCTCAAATCGATGCTTTTCTTGAAATCTGTGACACCAATAAATATAATGGAGTTACAGATGATGCTATTAGATTGAGATTATTTCCATTCTCTCTTAGAGACAAAGTTAAGAGTTGGCTTTCTTCTCTTCCTGCAGGATCAATTACTACATGGAATGATATGGCTCATAAATTTCTTGGTAAGTTCTTTCCACCTGCAAAGTCTGCGAAGATGCGTAACGATATTACTAATTTTATGCAGATGGATAATGAATCATTATATGAAGCATGGAAAAGATTCAAAGAATTTCTTAGGAGATGCCCACATCACGGACTACCCGTATGGATGCAGGTACAAACTTTTTATAATGGCTCTAGTTCAAATCTTCGTTTTATGATTGATGCAGTTGTAGGAGGAACTCTAAATAATAAAACACCAGAAGAAGCCTACAATTTATTAGAGGAGATGGCGTCAAATAGTTATCAGTGGCCTACTGAGAGACTACCAATGCGAAAAGTTAGCGGAGTTCACGAAGTGGATGCTTTTGCTGCAATTGCTGCACAATTTGAAGCACTCAACAAAAAGCTAGATAATATGAGTGTTTCAGCCATGAAAATTCAGAATTTGACATGTGATTTTTGCAGTGGAGGACATGTTAGCACATCGTGTCAGGTAGGTAATACTTTTAAATAATATAGTGAAAATTCTAACTTTGTTGAGAATTTTAACAGGTCACAAAATAATCCCTACTTCAACACATACAATCCAGGATGGCGCAATCATCCAAATTTTTCATGGAATAATTAGAATGTGATGAGACCACCGGGATTCAAACAATCAAAAGAGACAAAGTCAAATTTGGAAGATATAGTCACCAAACTTGCTAATACGACTCATGACTTCATTAAAATCACGGATGTGAGATTTCAAAATCAAGAGGCTTCAATCAGAAATTTGGAGATACAAGTGGGTCAGTTAGCAAGCATGATGTCAGGGAGACAACGGGGTTCTTTACCGAGCAACACAGAGAAAATTCAATTGAAAACATAAAGGCTATAACCCTGAGAAGTGGTAAACAAGTAGGAGAAGAAGATGTCAAACAGGAGATTATCAGAGATAAGGAAGAGGTAATCAATAAACAATCAAAGGAGACAAGCAAGAGTAAACTTTTTCCAGATAATCCCAAGCCATATGTGCCGCCAATTCCATTCCCTCGGCGACTCCAAAGCACAAAATAGATAAGCAATTTTTTAAATTTCTTGATGTATTTAAAAAATTGCACATTAACTTTTTTTTTGCAGATGCCTTAGCGCAAATGCCTAGTTATGCAAAATTTTTAAAGGAGATTTTGGCAAACAAAAGGAAACTGGAGGATTATGAAACTGTGAAGTTATATGAGGAGTGTTCAGCCATCCTACAAAACAAATTGCCTTCGAAATTAAAAGATCCAGGGAGTTATACTATTCCTTGCACTATTGGGGATTCTTACTTTGAAAAAGCATTATGTGATTTAGGTGCAAGTATTAATTTGATGCCTTATTTAGTTTTCAAGAAATTAGGATTGGGCAAAGTAAAAGCAACCACATTGTCACTTCAACTGGCTGATCGATCAATTAGATATCCGAGAGGTATTGTGGAAGATATTTTGGTAAAAGTCAACAAATTTATCTTTCCTGCAGATTTCATAGTTCTTGACATGGAGGAAGATTTTGAGGTACCACTTATCTTAGGTCGACCTTTTCTAGCAATGGGAAGAGCTCTTATTGATGTACAACAAGGGAAGTTGATTCTTAGAGTTCAAGATGATCTTGTTTCATTTAATGTTTTTAAAGCAATGAAATATCCATCTGATGATAATTCTTGTTTTAGAGTTGAGATAGTGACAAGTTGGTGAAAAAGGTTTTTCAGGAAAATATTTTTGGAGATACACTTGAAGCATGTCTGATTCGACCAAGGGACAAGGATATTCAGAATGAGGAGATAAAGGAGTACACAAATTTCATGGAGGCAATTCCATTATATTAAATTTGAGGAGTTGTGACAACACATTACAAAGCCTAAACCATCAATTGAACAGCCTCCAATTCTTGAACTCAAACCCTTATCTTCTCATTTGAAATATTCTTATTTAGATGGAGTTTTTTCTTTACCGGTAATTATATCTTCTTCTTTGATAGATTTGATGGAGGAGAAACTGTTCAGAGTATTAAGAGAGCATAGGGTGCAATTGGATGGAAAATAGCTGATATCAAGGGAATTAGTCCTTTAATTTGCATGCACAAAATTTTGATGGAGGAATAATATAAACCCACTATCCAATCTCAGAGACATTTGAACCCGAAAATGCAAAAAGTAGTGAAAGCTGAGGTAATTAAGCTACTTGATGCAGGTATCATATATCCTATCTCCTACAATTCTTGGGTTAGTCTTGTACAAGTTGTGCCAAAGAGAGGCGGTATGACTGTTCAGAAAAACGACAATAATGAATTGATTCCACTTGCAGGGCATGAGTTTTGTTGCTTTTTTGATGGATATTCAGGGTATAATTCCTATTACGCCAGAAGATCAAGAGAAAACTACTTTCACTTGTCCCTATAGTACTTTTGCTTTTAGAAGAATGCCATTTGGTCTTTGTAATGCACAAGCTACTTTTCAGAGATGCATGATGGCTATTTATTCTGATATGGTTGAAAAATATATTGAGATTTTCATTGACGATTTTTCTGTATTTGGTTATCATTTGATTCTTGTTTAAATAATTTGGTTTTGGTCTTACAAAGATGTGAGGAGACTAACCTTGTTTTGAATTGGGAGAAGTGCCACTTTATGGTGCAGGAAGGAATAGTGCTCGAGTATAAAATTTCTCAAAATGGAATAGAAGTCGATCGAGCCAAAGTGGAGGTCATTGCAAAATTATCTCTGCCAACATCTTTGAAACTTGTCAGAGGATTTTTGGGGCATGCAGGATTTTACAGGCGATTTATAAAAGATTTTTCAAAAATTGCTAAACCTCTTTCTAATCTTTTGGAAAAAGATGCTCATTTTAATTTTTCTATTGAATGCATGCAGGCTTTTAACACTTTAAAGGAGAAGTTAACGTCAGCACCAATTACGGCAGCACCAAATTGGGATTTACCTTTTGAACTGATGTGTGATGCTAGCGATTTTGCAGTAGGAGCTGTTTTGGGACAAAATAAGAATAAAATTTTTCAAACCATATACTTTGTGCTAGTCGAACATTGTCAGGTGCACAATTGAATTATTCAACAACAGAAAAGGAACTTTTGGCGGTGGTTTTTGCTTTCGATAAATTTCGTTCTTATTTAATTGGCTCAAAAGTTATAGTTAATTCTGGCCACTCTGCTCTTAAATATCTGCTTGAAAAGAAAGAATCAAAACCCAGGTTGATCAGGTGGATTCTATTGCTGCAAGAATTTGATTTGAAAATCAAGGATAAGAAGGGGACTGAAAATCTAATTGCAGATCACTTATCAAGAATTCCAAATTCAAAAGAAGAGGTAAGACCAATTTTGGAAGAGTTCCCTAATGAGAAAATTTTTTCTATTAAGTCCACAAAAATTCCTTGGTATGCCGACTTTGTAAATTATTTGGTAAGTAATGTTCTTCCTCCTGAATTGTCATATCAACAGAAGAAATTTTTTTTTTTTTTTGATGTTAAAAATTATTTTTGGGAAGAACATTTCTTGTTTAAAATATGTGCAGACCAGGTCATAAGAAGATGTGTTCCGGACGAAGAGAAGACAAACATTCTGCATCATTGTCATGATGGAGAGGTAGGTGGCCATTTTGGTGCCACCAAAACTGCAGCTATGATTTTACAATCTGGATTTTATTGGCCCACACTTTTTAAAGATACATACTCCTATGTAATTTCATGTGATAGGTGTCAGAGAACTAGAAATATTTTAAGAAAAAATGATATGCCTTTAAACAACATTATTGTGTGTGAATTATTTGATATTTGGGGTATTGATTTCATAGGACCCTTTACACCTTCTTATGAAAATTTATACATTTTAGTGGCTGTGGAGTATGTGTCTAAGTGGGTAGAAGTTGTAGCATTGCCAACAAATAATGCTAAGGTTATGGTCAAATTTTTAAAGAAAAATATTTTTACCCGATTTGGCACTCCTAAGGCAATTATAAGTGATATGGGGACACATTTTTGCAATAAACAATTTGAAGCATTTTTGAGTAAGTACGGAGTCACGCATAAGGTTGCAACCCCTTATCATCCTCAGACTAGTGGTCAAGTAGAGGTTTCAAATAGGGAAATCAAGAAAATTTTAGAAAAAACAATGAATGCCTCTAGGAAAGATTGGTCAATAAAACTTGATGATGCACTTTGGGCCTATAGGTCATCATTCAAAACTCCAATTGGGATGTCTCCTTTTAGGCTAGTGTTTGGGAAGGCTTGTCACTTACCAGTGGAATTAGAGCATAAAGCATATTGGGCATTGAAATTTTTGAATTTTGACATGCGGTCTGTAGGTGGAGAAAGATTATTGCAACTGAATGAATTGGAGCAATTTCGCAATACGGCCTATGAAAATTCTAAGTTGTACAAGGAGCGTACAAAAAGATGGCATGACAAGCACATATTTAGAAGAGAGTTTAAAATTGAACAAAAAGTCTTACTTTATAACTCTCGTCTTAAAATTTTTCCAAGAAAGTTGCGGTCTCGATGGTCTGGTCCTTTTACAATTACACAGGTATTCCCATACGAAACAGTTGAAGTTGCGCATGACGGTGATGGCACATTCAAAGTGAACGGTCAATGTTTGAAGCCCTACTTTGAAGGTGGTTACAACAAGTAGAAGACTACCATTGAACTTCATCATCCGAATAGTGACATCTGAGATAGTTTGGCTGAAAACTATAAAACAAACGCTTCTTGGGAGGCAACCCAAGCATTTTAATTATGTTTTTATTTATTTATTTATTGTTAAGTTTATGTTTTGTAAAAAAAAAAAGATTAACTTTTCTCTGTTTTATCCAGGTTCATTTTTTAGGGAGCACCTTTCAAGAGTTTAATCATTAAGGTCATCTATGAAGTTATCCTACAATCATGGGAGTTTTCTTCTTCCTATTTCTATTATTCGCATTGAGGACATTGCTTCATTCAAGTTTGGGGGGGACAAATTTTTTGGTTAAATCTATTTTTATTTATTTATCAAGATTGCATTCCCGATTGTGAATTTTTACGATTCTTAGGAAAATTTAAGTTTTATTTAAACTCGTAATTGATGTGTAAGTCAATTTTAATTCTGATTATGTTAATCCACTTTCTGAGCATTAAAAGTCCTTAATTTTTTAATTGTGTATAAATCTAGAGAACATTCATGTGAAGTATATGATTTTCTTAGATTTCACCAAAATCTTAGAATTTGTTTGATTTTCTCTTGAGGCGAAATCCTAAGCTAAATCTAACTGAGAAAATGATTTAGGCAATTTTTGGATCGATTGAGCCTTTCAAGCTAACCTTATTTATTTATCCCTAATCACCCCGTTGAGCCTTAATTATTATCCAATTTTTCATTGGCACCCATATATATTTTAGCATAGCCTTTATCAAATTATATCATTGTCTCATGTCCTATGAACACGTTGATTTTTTGGGATAGAAAATTATTTGAGCTTGATAGAAATCTGGGAGGAAGGATGGAGTATGAAAAAGAAAAAAAAAGTGATTGCTATGGTTGTTTGGGGTGTATTATCAAAAAGAAAATTGCTTGTATGGTTCCCTATCCAACTTTCAATTGAGTGAGCCTTTTGGATATTCAATGGGTTGGAAATTTTTATGTTATATCATGAGGGACTTTGGGAGAAACTCCACCATGAAGCAATTCAAAAGAAAAAAAAAAGAAAAAAAAGGAAAAAGAAAGAAGGAATGATGATATATAGTGGCAGAGAAATTATCTTGAAGGAGTGAAATTGGACAGTGACATTGGCTCTAATTAGATTCTAGAAATCAACGTGTTGATGGGTGATTTGAGCTTAAAATTACCGTTATCTCACCTTTAGCCCAGCCTTACATTACAAACCGAGAAAAGTCCTATTGATTTTTGATTGGATAATTAACTTACATTAGTGGAGAGAGGAATGAAAAACAAACCTATGAGATTTGGTCATAATTATTGAAAATTTTTAAGAGGTTGCATATCAATGTGAATTTATCTGGATTGCATATAATTTTAAAAAGATGAGGACTCTCACACACACACACTTGGATCACATAGTTAGAATTGGTCTTAACTTATAAATCAATTTCAATGTTTGGATGAAATTTGTGTTATTATTTGAATTGTGAATTTGAGCAATTATGGAAAGATTTCATGGAGGAGGTTGTTAGCTTTAATATGTGTTATGTCTTGATTTTGCTCGAGAACTAGCAAAATGTTAAGTTTGGGAGTTTGATAATTCTATAAAAATAGAGTTATTTTACCTATTTTAGGCAACAATTAATGCAATATCTATTAGAAAATATTTGGATTTTCTTCTGATTATTTGAATTTTCCTTATTTATGCAGAATAATGATATATGGAGAAGATAAGGAAAAGAATGACAAAAATCAGGAATACAAATCAAAAAGCAATGGAAGATGGATATCAAATTAGGGAATCATTGATTTTATTCCCTAATGTTATTTGCAAGCATTGGGAGATAGATATCAAATCAAGATCCTCTGATTTACTCCCTAAATTTATGCGCAATTGCTTGGAAAAAAGATCATCTGATAGAACATTGAGAGAGAGAAAGAGCAGTTAGGTTTTTGTTAGATCGTTTTTCATTGTTCTGAGAGTTTTTCAAGTATTTTGAAGAGAAGACAAAAGTGGTGACATAATTCTTGTTCTTTGATTCAAGATGCTGAGTTTGATTTATATTTATATTTTTTCTTCTACTATGTTCTAATTTTCTTTTGTTAGGGTTACGATGTAGCCTAACCATGATGATGTGAATTTCATGATTTTTATATTTTGCAATTGATTTCATTCATGTGAGTTATATATTATTGTGCATAATGCTTTTGAGTGACTAGCCACCACTTGAATGATATGATGTGCATATTTGAGAGTGAGAAGTGATAATATGCAATTGCTCATTATAATATATAATCATGAATTAAACATGGATAGAGATATACTGCGTTATTTGTGTAGCTTTTGGTGATAAGGTGATCCAAAAGACTCATTGTAAGCCGAGAATATTCATGGTTTTTAATGCACTTATGTTTATTTTAATTCACATAGAAATATAGTAGATTAATAAACTGAGTAGGTTTGCTATACCTAGAGATAGGATAGTAAATAGGTTAGGAAATTCCACTATCACATGTTTGATATCGTTCTTGTACCCACAATAATCTGAAATTCATATCTAGTGGTTATGGTGAAATCGGATGCTCTAACATATTTATCTGATTGATTTACTGCATTTAGTCTACAAATTTTGTTTTTAATGTATTCTCAATTATAATTTGATCTGTTAGATAAATTTTAGAATTAATCTGTTTTAGTATTTAATTAGTTTATTAATCATGGATCTCCGTGGGATGATATTCTTTCTCATCATTATATTACTTGTTCGACACGTTCACTTGCGTTTAGAATTTTATGAACACACACACACACACACACACATACATATGTATGTATGTATGTATGTATGTATGTATGTATGTATGTATGTATGTTGATATCAGGTTGTTAGTTTTGTTTGAGGTTGTGTCCTTTGTGTGGAAGGACGACTGTGGACACTTAGATCACCTCAAATTAACCTCATTTGGCCTCCATAATTTCAATTGGTCATCCATCGACCATCTCGGCATTTTTCCTCACTCACATATCCATCATGCTTTCCAATTTTGCCATTAAAAACAATCCTTGGCTTTTTTCTGCACAAAAACGACCCGGCGACGACTTTTTCCCAAAAAGTGTCGGGTTTTAGAAAAATCTTTTGAGATTGAGTCGACACTCCTAGAATTTATTGAGACATGATAGAAACTTCAATTTCTGAAATCAGACTTAAATTCATAGTTAATTTCAACTTAGTGCGTTTTTAGCGTGGCCTAGGCTACCGGATAACTTTTAGAAGTTTTTAGTGCAAAGGACCCGTGGTCGATTTTCTTCGAGCCACAATGAATCCACTCGACTCATTGGCGACTCTCGGTTGTCGTGAAAATCTCGAGGATCTAAATAAGGACACAGGGTACCAAAACAATAAAAAAATCAGTCTAGTGCCGACTAACGAGAATTTTCTAATTTAGTGGTGTCACCCACGATTAGCCATACATCTCGGTCGAACCAGCCTATCTCTGATTTCAAATCGATTTTATACTGTGTTGTAATGGCTTGTAAAGATGAGCATGGTCGAGAAGCCGATTTCTGATCGAATTCTCAAGTCTATTGTATTAAAATTCCTTGATGATTTTCCTAGATAGCCTAGTTATCTCGAGAGTGATCAGCTTTGAGAACAACCCTTCTCAAGTCTATTGTATTAAAATTCCTTAATGATTTTCCTAGATAGCCTAGTTATCTCGAGAGTGATCAGCTTTGAGAACAACCCTATAGGCGCATCAATGAAATGCCCGATTTATTCAGTAGAAAACATGATTAAAAATCCGGGATGTCACAGTAAAAGATTTTCTTCATCGAATAGTGAAAATATTTTCTAGTTCAGTTCCAGATTTTAGTCAAACGCTTAAAAGTATTGTCATTTTTCTAGAAAATAGCTTCTCGGAAAATATTTTTCAGAAAAATAATATTTTCGTGAAGCGAATGGAGCTTAAGTGTAGGTCATCAAAAGCCAATTCACTTTAATTAAATCATGAAATCTGTAATGGACCAACATGCATTTACCCGGTTAATGATTAATTGCACTGAAAATAGTTGCATTACATCCCTTTTTCCCTTGGAGCGCGGGCGACCTTCCTCCTTAGTGGGCATTTTATTTTGAGAAAGTTATTAAAAAATATTAATAATTTTTGTTGCAGAATCTAACGTCATAATTGAGGCAGAAAAAGCCAGATCCTACAAGTGAATGTGAGCTGATCAAGTTGGGACTGTTGGCGAATCCACATCATGCGACTCTTCTAGCCTTTTGATTCGCTGACCAAGTCAAAAGAGGTGGCAATTTTCTACACGACTCGAGAAGAGGACAGGATCTTAGCAAGTTAAAGTTCTTGTTAGTGGCGTTAGCGGTCGGATTTTTGTCAACCCATTTGACGCACATAAAAAAAAAAACTTCTATTCGAGTTTGTTCTCTGACAATAAATCATACTAAGCAAAATGTTGCATTAGGGCTAGAATTTGAGTACTCGAATATTGCTACATGGCACATCGAAAAGGCAGCTCGACATAATATCCAGTACCAACATAAAGGTAAACGAAACGAGACAGTATTCTATCTTATCATCCGAAGGGATGATGTAATTTATGCTCACTAGAATATTTATACTTTAAAATCTGTAAACATTTTTTGAAGGCGATGCAAACATCACATGTCCAGCATACTGAGTTTTGCGTACTCTTTAATCCTATCTGTCGCATGTCAATTTCCCCTTTCCCTTAAAAGAAGCCGACAGAGAGAAGGAACTGGATGATGGTCCTGAGAAGTAGAGGCGCGTGGTGAGATCCTGCGAAGAAGCTTCTCGTCAATCTTCGAGCTATGATGATGAACTCTGTACATTTCTTCCTCGTCTTGCAGTATGAATTGACATGAATTCTTGAGGCCGAAGTTTCCACGTACCAGTGCAGTAGATCTTTTCTAAGTTATCCTGTTTGTCGGTACCCTTTCTCATTCGTTACAAGCTAAGTCAAACAAAAGAAAGTACCACTTGATTTGCACCATCCCTCAAAATTTCTCTTCTGCAGACTCGATGGCTTTGCTGATGGTTATTGATCCCAATGGCTCGGACAAGCAAGCTTGAGCTCGTGTGGATAGTTCTTGCGTGACGAAACGCATGGTGGGTTGCGAATTGGGACTCGTTTGCGTGCAAGCAAGTGCCGCCATGATGATGAATACCACTTTCTTGGCTAGTTGTTTGGTCGGAGGAGGAAGACGTGGGTCGAGCATATCCTTCAGCAACAAGTTCGGGTTCTCCGATAATGTCGATGTTCCCATCATAGATAGGGAAGAGAGAAGATCCCCCGGATGCCTCCCCATCATAATCTCTAGTGCCACTACTCCGAAGCTGTACACGTCACATTTGGCCGTCAGCCGCATCGTTGTTGCTAACTCTGTTTTTCCATAGATGAAGAATGAATGAATGTTATGATCATAAAGCCAAGTTATACCCAAGATCCAAATTTCTATGATATCCCAAGACAAATTACTTTTCAAAATCTATGCTTGCCCTTTTGAAAGTCTTGTCAGAATTATTCGATGAATCAAAATATGAGACGTTAATGAGAGCTATTTAGTCAATCTGAGATGATATGTGCCGTGAAAATGTATGGTTAGATTTCATCATGAAGCTTACCGGGCGCCATGTAGCCATAAGATCCAGCAATTGCAGTCCAAGTCGACGAGTCTGAATTCAAGAGTCTTGCCGTTCCGAAATCTGAGAGCCGAGGCTCGAAGTCGGGCTCGAGCAAGATGTTGTTCAATGTTATGTCCCGATGCACAATTGGCAGCGAGCAATTGTGATGCAAGTAGGCGATTGCATGAGCCACGCCTTGAACAATATTTACCCTTGTACCCCAGTCCAGCTCTACTGCTTTTGTTCCTCCATACAAGACCTTTGCCAAACTGCCTCTCTCAACAAACTCATAGACCAAGTAAATGTAACCCCTCATGGAACAGAACCCGTGGAGCTTGATCACATTGCGGTGCCGGACCTCGGTCAACACGCGAATTTCGTTCTCGAAACTCTGGTGGTTTACCGCTGGGACTTGCCAGATTGTGGTGCGTTGAGCTTTTTGACAGCGACAATTTGGCCACTGGCCAACACGGCCTTGTAAACACTCCCAAACCCGCCTTTTCCAATGCAGCATTCTTCGCTGAAATCATTGGTGGCCTTGGCGATGTCGCTGAATGTGAACTTCCCTAACTTTTCCCATATGATCTGCTCAGATTTGTCTTGCTTTTTAAGACGCTTGGTCTCTTCCTCTTCGTCGAGATGCTTTTTTTGCTGCCGAAGTAGCAGAATCACAGCCATTGGAATTGCCAGAAGTAGTAAGCAGCAAACGCCCACACTCACACCAACCATAACTTTTTTTCTATGGTCGGTTGATTTACTGCTCGTTTCACAAGGAGATAATCCGGTCACGTTTCCACACAAGCCTGAATTCCCAATAAAAGCACTTCCCGGGGCATGTTGGAAGATCCCACCAATAGGAACCACACCCATCAGTTTGTTGTACGAGAAGTCTATGGAGCTTAAACTACTCATGCTCTTGAGAGCAGCTGGGATCGTACCTGACAAATTGTTATTCGAAAGATTGAGATTTTCCAATTTAGTAAGCTTTTGTAAATTGGAAGGAATTGATCCTGTTAAAGAATTGTGGCTCAGGTCTAGGAGAATCTGTAGCGTGGACAACTTCCCGAGCTTGGATGATATGTTACCCGACAGATTGTTGTTGCTCAAGTTCAAGCTCAATAAATTCTTAAAATTCGCTAGCTCATCCGGTATGCTACTACCCAATGTATTGTCCGACAAATCAAGAAATTGGAGCTTCGATAATTTTCCTAATGAGATGGGAATATCTCCAGCCAAATGGTTGTTGCTCAAGTTCAGCTTGAACAACTCCCCTAGGTTACCCATCTCGTCGGGAATTCTTCCGGTCAAATCATTGTTGTACAAAGTCAGGATGCTCAACCGAGACAATTTCCCAAGCTCCGGGGGGATATGGCCTGAGATTTTGTTGCCATCTATCTGCAAGTCCGTGAGATTCGTACACTCTCCCCATTGTGTCGAGAGACTCCCAATAAATCGGTTGTTGCTGAGGTTTATAGAGATCAGATTCGGGTAAACTCCGAATGCACTTGTGATATTTGCAGTGAACTGATTGCGCCCTAGACTGACTCTTGTTAGCCCCGAACAATCCCTCAAGCAGTCGGGCAGCGGCCCGGTGAACTTGTTCCCATTGACCATTAGCTCATTAAGAGCAAGGCTGCTGCATAACTCGGAAGGCAGTTCTCTGGTGAAGCTGTTGTTCGAAAGCCTAACATAGCGCAGAGAAGGGCTGTACTTGCCAAAATCACGCGGTATGCTTCCTGAGAAATTATTTGTGAACAAAGAGATTGACACTAAGTTAGCAAGGTGAGAGATGGTCTCGGGGATCTCTCCGTAAAGCTGGTTCATGTTGAGGTCGAGAATGGTCACTGATGTGAGATTCCCGACCTCCGGAAGAATAGTCCCAGTGAGGTTGTTGGAGAAAAGCTGGAGGATCTGCAGGTTGCTGAGGTTCCACAATGTCGATGGGATTTGGCCGGAGAGATTGTTATGTGAGAGGTCTAACTGAAGCAAATTCTCCAAGCTCCCGATCCCGGTAGGGATCGGGCCGGAGAGTGAATTGTGGTACAAATAGAGGTAATTGAGCTTAGTCAGGCTTTTGATTTCTGGCGGAATTTTCCCGGAGAGAGAATTGTGCTGGAGCTGCAAAGAAATGAGTTCCGTCCAATTTGTGAAGAAGAAAGGCAATAACTCACCTGACAGGCGATTATACGAAGCTCCAAATTCTGACAATCTGACCAGATTGGACAGAGAGAGAGGCAGCACCCCAGAGATCGAATTCTTGGCAAGATCTAAGAAGGTGAGGTTAGAACAAAGACCGAGCTCGGAAGGGATCGAAGAGTTCAAGAGGTTTTGGTGCAAATCGAGCCTTTCAAGCTGCCTCCATTGACCAATGGAGCTAGGAATCGCCCCTTCAAAGGAATTTTCATGCATCTTTACTGTCTGTGTTGGGGTTTCATGAATCATGTATAGTTAAAATTAACAAAAAGAACACAGCGGAAACAAGAAGATATATTTTTACATGATTCTCCGAAGGCGTTGTTCGTGCGTTTTAATCAAAAATCTGAATGTAAAAGAGAGTTACATGAATTACCTCTCGAAGCGCGCTTTACACGAATTGGTTCGGATGTTCTACAGTTCGAGCCCCACAAATGTCGGACCTCTAGTTCAGACACACCAACAACGAACGTCGAACGGAAGAGAGAACTTTCGGATATTCACCACTTCGATCGTGCTAGCAATCACGTGGAAACAATCCGTCGAATTCTTGATGTATAATAGTCACGGCCCGGATGAGAGAAACCTCTTCTTTCTTGCGTCTCGAAAAACACAAGAACACTCCTCTCTCTCTCTCTCTCTCTCTATTTCTGCAGCCCTCTCTTGTGTTTCTAAAACACAAAACACACGCGCACTTATCTCTGTTTTCAACAGCAATTTTAAAAAATAAAACCGACCAGCAACGGTTGCTGATCGATGGACGATCAGCAACCGTTGCTGATCGTCCGTAGCAGACGATCGTGCATGAGCAACCGCTCATGCACGATCTTGGCATGATGGTCGCCAGCTTGCTGACCATCCATGCTACGTGCATGATGGTCAGCAACCGCCGACCATCATTGCTTCGTGCATGTTGCTGACCATCATTGCTTCGTGCATGTGCACGAATTCGTGCACATGCATGAAGCTCAATTTTAATATTATTTTTATTAGTTATTAAAAAGCATTAATTAATTAATTAATTAATTAAACGAATAAATAATTAATTAATCAATCCCTTTTAAAATAAAAAGAACATATTCTTTAAATGTACATTTGGAATACATTGAAATGTATTCACTTTGGGCATGCGTGTGCATCATATGCACGTAGGCTCGTGACTATAATACAAATTAAATTAAATCTCATTTAATTTAATTTCAAATCGACTCAATTCGATTGCAATAATTGCAAACAAATTTGCAACATCATTTCTCTCTTGTTCCACGTTATCCTAATTGTTTATGGTGTGTGACATCCCTAGGTTCATCACTAAGCTGGTAGTAAGACTCGTACTAACACATTAGTACTTCCAAAAGAATTAATTGTCCCGATTAATCTTTGGGTCCTACAAGCCATGATTGACATCTAGCAATATGTCATGGCTACCCAGATAGTGTGAATGCTTTAAGAACATAATGAACCTGTCAGCTTTGGCTACAGTGTAATTCAATCCCTCTATCTTACTATGTCCCGATCAAACAAAAACCATGGAATATTTGTCAAGTCATTAATTCGATCATATGCACAAATCTAATTGACATGCATTTTATTCGAGACATAAACAATTTATTCTCGGTTACAACCCCGGCCGAGGATTTCAATGCAGTGTCACAATTAGATCGCATAGGACATCATTATCATACCTTGCATATAACAAGGAGACAGATTCCATATTGCGCACACGTGTAACTTCGTATATGAACGAACTATGACCATTAAGTATAAAGACGGATCAACGACCCGGCATTATGTGTACCCGTGAACCATAGTTGTTCGACACACAAGTTAACATTGTGCCTCAGGTCTAAGGATTATTTACACAAGACCAAAGCATGAACAATTAGACATTGACCACGCAAAAAGCTTCCATGTTGCTAATTGTTCCATATCGTCACGTTCAGTGATATTGTCTAATACAAACACTCGTGTTCTTAACTCAGGCATCACAATACCCAATGACTTGTGACTCATCATTCCCTTAAGTATCCAACACTTAATGGTGAAGTTAAGAACACACCGGTCTCAACAGGATTATCAATATCCACTCAATAATCCATCGACCGGAACGATTTAAAGATTCAGTCTAACTATGAACCCATCACATATATTCTTGACGCCTCAAGAATAGGTCTAGTTGCAACTGATCTTATGGAATCATTCATAAATATAAAACAATTGGACAAATGAATGAATACGTCATTGCCATTAATTAAATAATAATAATGAAAGTACAACTGAAATCCCTAATATGTAACTATTACACAGTAGCTTTAGGGCATACATCCAACAGTCTGCAGCCGAGACAGCAATCCTATGTCTTCAGGAATTGCACCGTTGAACTGATTCTTACCAATCCGGATCTCCTTCAGCCTGGACAGTTTTGATACGTTTGCAATCTGACCCTGGAGCGAATTGTCAGTGAGGTCGAGGTATTCGAGGTTCACCAGGTTGGCATACACAGTCTCTGGAATTTCACCAGTCAAATTGTTTGACGACAATCCGAGGTATGTCAGGTTCTTGCAATTGGCCACGAAAAATTTACTGTCGAGGTTATTCTCAGAGAGGCTCAGGTGAGTCACGGATGGCATGACCGAGAATTTGGACCAGTCAGGAGATTTCAAGTAGTTTGATTGAAGATCCAAGTGCCGCACCTTCCCGAGATTGCTGATCTGGTAGGGAATTGTACCGTTGAGACTGTTGTTAAAGAGGCTCAAGTACTGAACCTCTTGCAATTGACCTATCTCGGGTGGTATGCCACCTTCAAAGAGATTGCTCCCCAGGTCCAGGAAGCTGAGCTTGGAGAGATTGCCGATCGAGGACGGTATCAGGCCCTTAAGATTGTTGTGGCTCACGTTGAAGCAGGTCAGGTTCGGGAATGAAGCGAAGTCAAGTGCATCGAGTGTGCCACTGAGGCTTGAGCCTGAGAGACTGATCTCTGTGACTGAACCGCCATTGTTGCAGACAACGCCAGTCCAGTGGCAGAGATGGGTAATGTCGGCAAGAGACCATGAACTCAGAGAAGGTGGAGAAGGAGGAGGGGAGAGAGAGTTCTTCCATTTGACAAGAGCTCGTGCCTCTTTGAATGGTGACGCCGAAGGCTGAAATGGCAGCAAGAAGAGAAGACCGAGGAAGAGGAAGAGGGAGAGAGGGTGGGTTGCAGTTAATTCTGTCATGCCTAGCAAGCTGCTGTTGGACCTCATGAGTCATGAGAAACGAGCTGGATGATACCGTTTTATAGTCCCAACGGGTTGTAGTTTAGACAAAAGGCCTCGAGAAAGTGACAAATTGGCAGTCTCAAATTCACACACAAAGTTGGACTCCGTGATCATTTTCCGACAACCTTGGATAAAGATTCTACATGGCTGGTTTCGTGTTATTCCGCCAGCGTGGACAGCCACGTACAATGTTGCTTGGAAATATTAGTGCATCGGTTATACGTAAATACAAATTCAATTTAATATCGTATAGTAGCCGTCAAGGAAATACACCTAAATCAGAAAAGTTCGCTACTGGCCACTGAAACTTCTTACTCATGCTAAAACTAGATTAACAGTTAAAATTATGATTTGAATATTTTTTGGTTAGGTGTCCAAATAATTGGAGCCCATTTATACAATGATTTGCTCATCGAATATGAGGAAAGTACCTTCAAAAGCCCTAAATTTTGCAAACTTGATTGCCTAGTTTAGGGTTTTTACAATATAAAAAAAAAATTAAGGTATTTATATCACAATGGACATAATTTAGGATTTTCATTGACACAATAATTTTTTTTAGTTGAAAGTCATTTTTGTGATATTAACTCTAAATTATAGTGGACATCCATTCAAGTGTCAAATTATATAGTCAATAAGTTATACGTAATGGCAGATGGATTTAGGTGCACATTTCTTATTGTCATTGCTATTCATGTTGGATCCGTACTATAAATGTTACTCTAAAACTTTCAAAACGAAACTAAACATTTTTGCCTTTATTATTTTTTAAAAGTTATAGACTCTAGTCTATTGCAGATGGTAAATATTTCAAGGGAAGCCATTTTAAATAATCACCTTCTTTTTTAATTTGCTTACTGAGTTCCTTACAGCATATGTGAATTAAAAAAACATGTACATGGAGAAGTATTGGCACAATTGGAATGATAAAAAGCTAGTGTTTTTTTTTTTTTTTTTTTTTAAACTTAAGGAGTGAAAGAATAGAATGGAAAAATGAATTTCTGTATATTTCAGTGTGTGTAATACTGATAAAACAAGAGCCTATTTATAGGCTGTTCTAGGCAACTATCTAAAGTAATAAAATATTACAATATCATAATCAAATCAATTATAATCGATATGAAATCAATTATAATAAATCAGGAAAATAAATATCTCTAACATCCTAAGATAAAGATCTCTAACATTGCCCTCAAACTCAAGGTGAGATAGAAGAGGTCAACTGGAGTTTGGAGAAAAGATCTTTAAAACACCTAGGTGGATGTGCCTTCATGTAAACATCAGCCGTCTGATCAATTGAGGAGGTGGGAACAAGACGAACATCGCCATGAAGCACATGAGAGCGTATGAAATGACAATATATTTCAATATGTTTGGTACGCTCATGAAAAACATCATTATGAGCTATTTGGATGGCACTTCGGTTATCACAATGAATGACCGTTCCATCATTATGACAAACTTCCATGTCTTCTAGCAACCATCGCAACCATAACAATTCCGAAGTTGTATTGGCAAGGGCACGATATTCCGCTTCCGTACTCGATCGAGCGATAATAGTCTATTTCTTACTCTGCTAGGAAATAAAGGACTTCCCTAAGAAAAAAAAATAGCTTGTAGTAGAGCGATGATCAAGAGGATCACCAGCCCAATCAGCATCAGAATAAGCTATTAACTCTAAGGATGAGTTAGCATAAAAGTGAAGACCATGAAATAAGGTACCCTTGATATAGCGAAAAATCCGAAGAACAGCAGCAAAGTGAGTCGTTTGTGGCACAGTCATGAATTGACTCACAATGTGAATAGCATAAGCAATGTCAGGGTGGGTAACAATGAGATAAACCAGTTGCCAACTAACTGTCGATAAAGTGTAGGGTTTGGAAGAGGAGTCCCATCTTTTTCATCAAATTTGCCATTATTCTCAATGGGAGTGATAGCAATCTTGTTATCAGTAAGTCCAGCTTGAGAAAGAAGATTGGTGGCATATTTCACTTGAGAAAGATAATAGCCAGAGGAATTTGAAGCAACCTCCAATCCTAAAAAATAACTAAGCCGTCCAAGATATTTCATTTCAAACTGTTGACTCAAATACACCTGTAGTTTTGTAATGCCTTCGTGATCATCGCCAGTAATAACCATGTCATCCACATATAACAGTAGCTGAATACTCCCACAAGATGTTCGTTGAACAAATAGAGCGTTATCATAGGGGCTGTATATAAATCCAAGGCGTTCCATAGTAGAACTAAACTTGGAATACCATGCACGAGGAGCCTGTTTTAGTCCATATAATGCTCGATGTAGACGACACACTTTACCAAGAGTATGAGTATATCCAGGAGGTGGCTCCATATATACTTCTTTAGTGAGATCTCCATTAAGGAATGCATTTTTGACATCCATTTGAAATAGAGGCCATCGCTTAATAGAAGCGACAGTAAGAAGGCTACGAACAAAAGTAAGACGTGCAACTGGAGCAAATGTCTCATCATAATCAATGCCATACTCCTGGGTAAAGCCTTTTGTTACTAGTCGAGTTTTACAACGTTCCACTGTACCATCTGCCTTGGTTTTGATTTTGTACACCCATTTACAACCTATAGTCGACTTGTTAGGAGGAAAATCAACCAAATCCCAGGTATGAGAGTGTTTTAATGCTTGCAAGTCATTTGCCATTGCTTGCTGCCAAAGAGGATTAGTACGAGCTTCTCTATATGTGTGAGGCTTGTGAAAAGAGGCAATTGTGGAATAACAGTGAAAATCACGAAGCCGAACAGAAGGCTGACTTACACGGGTGGAGCGACAAATAGAAGAAGAAGGAACTTCCAAAGGTGGATCCGCGGATGGCACAGACATATTAGGAGCTGCTGAAGTGGGATTTCCAGAGATACTTGCATCAAGATTTGGAAAGGACAATTCTAAAGAGGAAGATGTAGGAGGATCATCTTCAGGGAATAGCTTGACAGAAGGATTTGTGAAGAAATGAACATTTGGAATAGTGGGAGAAGATGCGAAAGAATGTAAAGATGAGAACATTTTATGTTCCCAGAAGGAAACATGGCGAGACACACGAAGTCGATTGGATATAGGGTCCCAACATCTATACCCTTTATGCTCAATGCCATAGCCAAGGAAACAACATAGACGAGCACAAGGTTCTAACTTCGTGCGTTCATTTGGAAGAAGATGCACAAAACATGCACTACCAAAAACTTGAAGTAGATTGTAATTAGGAATACTGTCATACAAGCGCTCATACGGAGAAATGTTATCTATAGTAGGTGACAGAATACGATTAATATTGTAGATAGCAGTATGACAGGCCTCCCCCCAAAATTGTTCTGGACAAGATGCTGAGATTAAAAGAGTGCGTACGATATCTAAGATATGTCTGTGTTTACGCTCTGCTCGACCATTTTGTTGAGAAGTTCCTAGACAAGAATGATGAATAATAGTACCATTCTGAGAATGAATTTTAAGAAACTCTCTGTCCTTATATTCCATGGCATTATCAGTACGAAAAACCTTGATATCTCGAGAAAATTGTGTTTTGATCATGGCAACAAAATTGCCATAGATATAGGTAAGTTTAGATCGATTTTTCATGAGATAAAGCCATGTATAATGTGAATAGTCATCGACAAAAATCACAAAATAACGAGAGCCTCCCATAGTGGAAGTAGGAGATGGTCTCTAAATATCCAAATGAATTAGATCGAAGGGAGCATAAGAGACAGATTCACTAATATTGAACGGTAAAGCATGATGTTTTCCTAACTAACAAGATAGACAATCAAAGGTTTTATTGTCAACAGAACCTAGATGACCACTTGAAAGCAAATGACTTAAACGAGAATAAGAAGGATGACCTAAAAGAAAATGCCAAGTTTTAGATGAAACTGTGGCAGCACAACCAGTGAAGGAGTTGGGAAGCTTTAAGGAAACAAGCTCAAACAACCGTCCGACTTTATGGCCTGTCCCAATTGTCTGTCCCGTCCGTGGATCCTGCACATGACAACCATTCTAAGAGAAATGAATTTCAAAACCAAGCTCACATAGTTGACCAACAAATATCAAGTTTAAAGAGAGGTTGGAAACTATAAAAGTATCGGGTAAGGACAAGGTGGGTGTTGAAACGTTCCCTGTATGACTAACTATCATCTGAGAGTTATCAGCGGTGTGAATAATAGGTGTTTGTGAATTATATGATTTTGACTTAAATAAATTGGAATGGGAAGTCATGTGATTACAACGAGCAAAATCAAAGAACCATGAATCAGGAGTACCTAGAGTGACCGACAGAGCAGAAGGATTAGAAGTACCAATTTCTTGAAGAATGGAATGAACTGTGGATCGAAGATCATCTAAAGATAGTGTAATAGACGAACTATTAGAAGAATCCTCTATGATAGAAGTAGCAGTGGATGTGCAGCTTGTAGTTGAACCTCTAAAACGGGATCGGTTGTTTGTTCCTGTAGGTTGCTTGGAATGTAATTGATAACAATTTGATGCCCGATGACCAGGTCGATGACAGTTCGTACAATAAGGTTTCCGCCATGAGGATGAGCTAGAAGTAGCAAGCACTGCATCTGTAGGAGTGGAAACCAGTGGAGTAGCACGTTGTGCCTTTAAAGTCGCAAGGCAAGTTTCCTCAGTTAATAACTCTGAAACAACTACCTCAAGATGAGGTAAAGGATCCCGATGCAAAAGTGAGGCTTGCACAGGTTCATATTCATCATTTTGAGCCATCAGAAATTGCATAACCCGCATACGATCACTATATTCAGCAAACTTACAAGCATCAATAGTCGAATCCCATGTTGGTTCAGATTAAGCGAGCTGGTCCCATATAGCATGCATTGAAGAAAGAAAGAAAGTCATTAATAGACTGACCTATCTCTTGACGCATGCGATGTAAGTTCCCTAACAGTTGATATTGATGAGCAATGTTTGATGTGGAATAATGGCTAGCAAGAAGATCCCATCTTCCTTTGCTGTATTTAGACGACCGAAATGAAATTTGATAGATGGAATCGAAGTATTTCGAAACCACGTGAATATTTGGTGATTCTTGCTCTCCCACTCCTCCAATCGTTCAGCAAATTTATCATCATCCTCTTTGACAGCCTAACAAGACTTGCGAAGACTTCCAGTGACATAATGCCAAAACTTACATCCCCTTAGAAAACTGGACATTTCTTGAGCCCATAGAATATAATTTGATCCATTTAGGATGGTCTGAATGGGCATTGAGACTTCTAACTTGTCCATGATAAGCGATATACTAGTAAACTCAATGGATTCTTTGATGAATTTGAGGAAAAAACTGCTACTTGTAGAGCTGATATGAAGAAAATAAGGCTAAAAATAGACTAAGAATGTCGAAATACCTCAAGAACTAGTCGGAAAATGCCAAGAACCTGTCGGAAAATGGTTGAACCGGTTGGGAAACCCTGAGAACCGGTCGGAATCTGACTGAACCGGCCGGAAAACGCTGCAAACCGGTTGGAATATGGCCGAATCGACCTGAAAACCTTGAAAAGCAGTCATAAATTGGACGAACCGGTCAGAAAAAGGAGCTAACCAGCGGAAAATGACAGAACCGATTAGAAAATAGCTGAACCAGCTAGAAAAAGCTGCAAACCGGTCGGTTCAACGCCGATCAACGGATGTCGGCGACGAGTCAACGGTTGTTAGCGACAAAGATGACATGGGCTGACGTCACTGCTTATCACGGACGTTGCACGTGCAATAATGACATCACTGATGCACGCATAGGTCACGTGCGAGCTGTGACGCGTGTACCTCACGCGCGCAGAGGGTTGACCGGTGCGTGAGGGCGCGTGGCTCACTTTCCGGCATCGTGGCGCGTGGATCTCATTTGCAGAGGCTTTGGGCGCGTGTGGGGGCGCGTGGCTCACTTTTCAGCAACGTTCGTTGTTGTTCTAGACTCGTGGGAGAGTGTAGAACCTATCTATGGTGGTTTTCGGTTGAAAATTCTAAGAATTGTCTTCGAAAGTTCCACCTGTAGTTGATGGTGTTGGTGGTTGTCAGTAGTCTTGTAGCACGACGGAGCATGGTGGCGCGTGTGACAATGGCGACCACCTTCTCAAACAAAATATCGCTCTAATACCATGAAATAATAGAGTGGAAAAATGAATTTTTGTATATTTCTATGTGTGTAATACTGATGATACAAGAGCCTATTTATGCGCTATTCTAGGCAACTATTTAAAGTAATAAAATTTTACAATATTATAATCAAATCAATTATAATCGATATGAAATCAATTATAATCAATCAGGAAAATAAATATCTCTAACATCCTAAGATAAAGATATTATACTTGTAACTCCTGCAAAACGTAGTTGCAATTGGTCTAATTAAAATGCCAACTCAAGTGTCAAAGGTTTAATGTTGATTTCGTGCCATTGAAAGTTTGATTTGAAATAAACATGTAGTCAGTTCAGGTAGGTAAATTAAGCAGGAATAAAAAGGTCGAAAGCAATGCAAATGGAATTAAATTTGATTAAGGCCACAAGCCGACCAGAATTAGGCAGAGGTAATTGATAATATGAAATTTGGAGTTATTGGACTTGTACGGCTAGGAAAAATTATCAAGGCCAGTTTTTTTTTTTTTTTTTTAATCCAAGAAGAGTTGAAAGAAAGCACTTTTTCAATGGTTGTACGAAGAAGATTCCTTTGGAAAGCGCTTTGAACTACCACTGATCTTGCAAATTTCAAAAATTAATAATGCCACGAGAGGTAGCGCAGAAATTGAATGACTCACTTTGTTTTTTTTTCTCTCAAACTATAAGGACGGTGCATATAGAGGGGATATAGAGGGGACAAGGGACCACAATGCACTTCATTTGGTTAATGATCATCCATCAATCAACGAACTTTCAACTAATATAGTGGACTAGAAAAACAAATTGAAAAAGTTGAAACCAAGAATATAAACGATTTGTACCAGCAATCTTGGAATATAAAATCAGAGCAAAAGTTGAAACCAAGAATATTGCAAAAAAACAGAAGGAAATTAGTTTGTACCATTTCTTATGTCCGGATATAGACTAAGATTATTGCTACAAACAAGTCCTTCAATTTAAATAAGATCTACCAAAGTTGGCTAATAAATGATAATTGACCCCGTAAGGACTTTGACATTTCTTGCGTAGGTCGAGGGAGCGTTAGTTAAAAAGAAAGTTATAACTTTCTCTTCAACTAACATCATTCTATATTTTATATATATATAAAACTTTCTCTTTAACTAACATCTTTTTATATTATATATTATATATTATATATAAATATATTATATATATATAAATTATATATATATAAATTGGCCACAACAAACATTTTTCTGTCGGAATGCAATACTTATTCTTTTCTTGTTCGGTTGTTCCTAATCAGGGGAACGTGGGTTAGCTAATGTAAACATAGAAAATCCTATGGAAGATCTTCACTAGATATATCTCAGCATTTTGCAAAATATTAACTATTTAAAAATATTTTTTAAAATTATTTGTGTTGTTTATAAAAATGAATATACGACAAATATTTTCCTCGTCAATGAAAATACCTAAGCATAGACTATTGTTGACAATGAATCTTAATATAACTTTTGGGGAATGAGGGCAACGAATGAAAAGAAAAGGAGGATATCAATAGAAAACATTGACAAATATTGCTAAGAATCATATAAGAGATAGTAAGTGTGCCAAAAGTCTTAAAATTTATTATGAAAGTGTAATTACATTTTAAAACATTCAAAAAATGTAATCAAATTTTAAAACTTGCCAAACTAGAGAAGTCAAATTTGTGTAATTTAGGTAATGAAAATGCCATTTGTTGACTTATTTAAATTACAGAATTAAAAAAAAGAACAAAAACAAAAAAAAAAAAGAGATAAAAAATGATCAGAATTAAAAAAAAAAATAGTTGAAAGCATTTTTTTTTTCAAAGAGGACAAGTTTTTGGAGACCTCGGATTTGTAGATTAAGTTGTTTGACGGCTCAATCGCATGCATTGCCATGGCCAAGCTTGACGAAGCTCGAGCAACCATGGCCACAAGCAAAGTGAAGCTTGAGGGTCGAGCTTGCTCAACTGGAGCTTTAGCATTGTAGGGGTGAAACAGATGTTCACCAACGGCCTAGATACCAAAGGCCTTCATATTGGTAAGAGAGGTCGCCTCCCAGCGTCACATTTCGAGCTTTTGCGAGGTTAAATTTAGATGTTGTCTCTTCCTATCATATGAGTTATTTCCAAAGCTTTTAGATAATCATTTTTTTTTTTGGTTGTATTTAACTATTTGTAGAGCTTTATATTAACCCTTAGGCCTTAGGTTGGTTTTTCGTCATGTAAAGAATTATAAAATCCAAATGTGGATGTTGTTCATGCTCTTTCTCCATATAGTGCACTTCCAAGCTTAATAGAGATTCCGTTTATTTCACGGGAAATAAATTATTTTACAAATATTGAAAAAAAAAAATGAAGTTGTGAGATTTCGTGGGATCACTGCTAGTTGTTTTAAAAGTTTAAAACTGTTATATGGAGATTTGATTTATTAACTAAGCATGGACATATTTAATTGAAGATGCCTTAAACTTGAATTCAAGACCTCCTAGCTTTGCTATTATGTGAGATTTTGTGAAATCACTACCAACTATTTTAAAAGGTTAAGTTGTTAAATGAATGCGTAGTTTATTATATTAAATATTCTAACACCATTGATTAATTATTTGAATCGATGCAAGGCAGTCATTTAATTTTTTCCAAATCATTCGTTTAGCGCACTCACATGAGTAATCGCCTCTATTTACTGTGTGATAAATAAAGATGAGACGTTTTTAAGCTTATTATCTAGAAAATGATCGAGATCTCAAGCTTAAAATATAGATATCGCCTTAAGTGAGTGTTAAGATGTGGACATGATATTCACTATGTCCAAAAGTAAAATAATCCATATATTTTTTTTATTTTTTATTTTTAATGCTAGATGTGAGTTCTGATGAAATTTTTTGAGAGAGTAAATATATGAATTCAAGATAGACATTGGGTATGTCTGAACTATTGGTTGTACGGTATTTAAATTGAAGACACATGCTTCATGGGAAGAGTTAATATCATAATACATATTTTGTACTACATATGCATCAGATGACCAATAAGAGTGACAAAAATTTTGATCTCAACTTTTATATCATGTGAAACTCTTGAGGAAAAGAGTTCTTCAATTAATTACTCCCATAACTCTTACTTATTTTCAAGACTTCTATTCAATGTTTGCTATTTTAGAATATTGTCAATGATCATGAATTGATTCGATCTAATGGGACATTTATAGAAAAGCAATTTGAACTGAAATTGAGAGTTTCAAGGAAATAGGAAAATTGAGTTTGGAGAATCACATTCTAGTTTTGTATTCACTGGTTGACCAATTATAATTATTTTGAGATAATCATAATTGTGAATATAATATATTATAATTGAAAAGAGGTCGAAAAGTATATAAAGGTGATCAATTATTCTAGGGTACTGCATACTATATCTACTCAAAAATGTGATGTCAATTTTGAGTTGCTATATATTCCTAATAGATGTATGGCAACAAGCTCTTGATATATACTGGTCGTACGAATTATTTACTAGCATGAACATTGCAAAGAGGTGAATAAAGAGTTCGGTTCGGCTCATCATGTGCGAGTATGAGATAATAGGTTTTTTGTTGGTTGGGCCAAGTCAGGCTTGTTCGCTCATGTTAGTCTAAACCTGTCCTATAAGGGAAGGGCTCATAAGAGAGAAATTGATGTTATTTTCTAAGTGAAAATAACTGCTATATATAAAGGGAAATGAAAAGGGGAACGTTAATTTTTATACAAAGAAAGACAATATATGAGTAACCTTTCTCGACGAACAGAATTCAAGGGCATCAAAAACTACAATAAGTACTTAATCTATAGTAAATAAGATATGTCTATCTTTGTGATATACCTTTTAATCGGTGTTTCATGTATCCTTAAGCTTTCCGTGTTTGTTTTCGGTATTCGATCGTTTGGATATCGGTCCATTTTTTCAAGAATCCATTTCCAACATGTCATTTTGCTCACGTGGACAGCCATGCATGATTCTTTTCTAAAAAGTTTATTGCATCGGTTATATGTATTTAACATTTAAATACAAATATGGTGTATTCAATGAGACAACAAATTTTACTATCTTTCGGAGGTAATGTGGATGAATTTAAGTATATTTTTTATTTTGCCATTGTTATTCGTGTTGGGTACCTATGATTAATTTCCCTCCAAAACTTCGAAAACAAAGCAAAATCTCTTTTATTTTTATAAATCATAAACTCCCATTATAAATTAAGAAAAGTCTATTGAAGATTGTCGATATCTCGAGGGAAGCCATTTCAAAAAGAAAAAAAAAAATTCTCCCTCTTCTTTAATTTGCTTACTGAGTTCCTTACAACCTATGTGATTTAGATAACACATATAATAAAAATTATGGGGAAAGTTGGTCTAATCAAGTATCAAAGGCTTAATGATGATTTCGTGCCAATATGTGCCATTTGACTGCGCATCAACAAATAAAGATTTATTCAAGTTCATTCTTTGGACTATTCATTTGCGAGATCGACTAATGCTGATTTTGTGTCGTTAAAAGGTTGTGAAAATGCAAGCGAACGAAATACCTTTGAGACATGAAATAAAAACTGCGAGCAATGCAGATGAAACTAAGTTTCATTAAGGCTTCGAGTCGATCGGAATTAGGCAGCGATAGTTGATTATAGTTGACAATTAGAAAAGATTATCTATGTCGGTTTTTGAATCCCAAGAAGATTTGAGGTAGAGCACTTTTCTCGGTGGTTATTGGACCAAAAATCCATCCGAAACCGCTTGAAACTGACGTGACTGAAAACTTCGAAAGTTTGGCAATGCCATGAGCAGTAGCCGGAATTATAGTAATACATCTTTTGGCTAATGATGATCTATTAATCAATTCAAACAGATATGATAAAAAATGAGGAAACTAATTTGTACTATTTAGAGCCTGGGAATAAAATACGATCAAAAAGGAGGAAATTAATTTGTACGATTAATCATGCGGATGCAATGCCCACCTTAAAAGTGGTCGGCGGAGCACCACTTTAGTTGCGGACACTTCCTGCGTGCTCCGAGGAAATTGTGAGTTAAAAGGGGATGTTGGTGACTGTTTAAATTAGTCTCTACTATGGCCAAAACAAGCATCTCTACGCGTGATTTTAAGTAACAGAGACCAATAATACTTGACGGGGTGTTTATTTTGCGAAGAATAAATTATTTATGAAATATTTTTTTAAAAGTGATAATTTTGTGTTATTTATAAAAATATATGACCACAAAATATGATCATTGTCAATGGAGATATTTAGGAATAGATTATTGTTGATCATGAAAAGATTTTCTATAGACTAAATTTTCTAAACAACGCGAACAGTCAATTTTATGAGACAAAAGTTCGAATTGGTTGTGGTCTAAAATTTCATGCCCAATGACAAAATCAAACGAGTTGATTACCTCAATGGTAAAACATAAACTATATTTTAGGGAGACTACCCAAGTTTTGCAAGGAATGTTTTAGAAGGTTTATGAGTTCAATTGGGACTCGATATCAATTTAATTACACAATAAGAAAACACGGATTGGTTACTATTTTGATTCACTCTAATGGGTTATCGTCTAGTTTTTGTGAAATGATATCGCCTTGATTAAGTGGGATTATACATGAGTCATAAAAAACTAAAAATAATAAAAGATAAAAAAAATAAACAACGTGTAGTTAATTAGAATCCATAAAATGCTTAAACTTTTTTGGTAAAATTTCAAAACAGAATTTGAAATAAAATCATTTTTTTTCAAAAGAGAATTCATAATAGATTGTATTTCAAATAAGACCATGATAGGACCAATTTAGTTTCAAATAAGATCTTGAACTGTTTGATTGGTCAAATTTTTGTCAGTCGGTGAATGCGTGCGACTTGCATGACACTTTTCAAATAATGGTCAAGGACATTTTTCTCGGGCGGTGTACTTTTTTTTTTTTTTTTCCTTTTTCTACATCTTTCATAACGGATTACCACAAATGAAATGACACAACTGAAGAAAGAGAAGGGCTTTGAGATTGAGGGGAGATTTGGGAGTGGTGGCGTAGGAGAGTTGCAGAGAGAGCGCTGCTGGTGGTGATAGAGAACAAGAGAAGAAGTGTTTAAATATTTAAATAATAAATTAAGTGTTCATCTAACAACTTAAAATTTTAAAATAATTAGTAGTAGTTTCACAAAATTTGACATTATATAAGAGCTAAGAGATCGTTCAAATCTCCTAGAATTAGTTTTGGTTATGAATTAAAATAAACAAATGGTATATCTTGAATTTGGGATCTTATTTGAGACCAAATTAAGTCGTTTTTTGGGACGTCCTGAAAGATGGCTCAATTATCATATACAAGTATGTCACATTATTAGTCTTTGTGGTCGGTGATGGTGAGGCCTGAAATGGAAGCGAGTAGAGGAGACTGAGGCAGAAAGGGCGATTTCCAGTTGAATTTGTCATGCCTAGCAAGATGCTATTGGACTTTATGAGAAATGAGCCGGATCAAATTGTTTTATAGCACCAAAGGTTTTGGCTTTCCTATTACTTATATCGAGGGACTAAATCAATCAAAGTGTTCTTAGAAATACCTCTCACATTGTCCGAGCAAGCACATGTGCATTCATATACAATCTCGTTTCACTGCAAGTTTTTACTCATTGAGTCTCTAAACTTTATATTAATTAACCAACTATAAAAAAAATAAAAAGGAAGAAGAAGATAAAAGTGGTTTTCATAACTTCATTTTCATTTACATGCTGACTTCAGTTGATTTTGAAGTCAAGGAAAACAATAAAGGAGAAGTTCACATGGTTGCAGAGAGATGATGGCTGGCTTGTTTGCTGTCTTTTTTTTTTTTTTTTTTTTTATAAAGTGTTTGGTTCAGACAAAAGGCCAAGAGAAAGTGACAAACTGGCCGTCTGCCAAGCGAAGTTCGACTCTTTATCATTTTGTCAGACCGCCTTGCGAACCAGCATCCTATTCACTTGTAACGAGGAGTAATTTCCAGTGGCGAACCACGTGATTTGATTTAATATATGTTGTCTAACGACTAGTGGAACTTCTTAATCATACTACTACTGGATTTTTGCTTAAACGATATGATTTGAAGATTCACAGTCTGATTTTGAAATAACCGGAGTCCATCTATACAAAAATTTGCTTGTTTCACTATAGTAGACCCTCTTTTAGGGTCTTGTCTCCATAATCTTCCTTATATTTTGATATTTGGTCATTCTAGTTTCACTCCCAAATTAACTCCATACACACCATATAAAATTAGGTAACAAAGTACCATTGTGAATCTTGCACCCCCTTCTCTATCACTCAGCTTGTGAAGACTTGTCTCTCGGCTGCGCAACGCCACCATCGCCGGCCTTAGCACACAAGTCATAGCTTACTTATCACTTGTCTATGCTCCAATTATATATATATATGCCTTTGCCTTGAATTGCTGCCCCTCCTTACTTCAAGCTTCAAGCGCATTTTGCCGTATTTGCTTGTATTGAGGCTGTTTAAGGTGGTCAACCTCAGATCGACCTAGGATCGAGGTTGTGAGGGCTTGGCGACAATTGTGTCACCAAGCATAGGGCGGTGCAATCTTGAGAGAGGGAGAGATGGATGAGAGTGAGAGATTGGTTATCAATTGCAATAATCTAATTAAAATCAATGGAAAGCCTTAGAGGTAAGTAGTGACTCGTGGACTGGTCCGCAAGCAATGGTGCTGGTAAGGGCGATTTGGCCAGCCAAGCGATGGCTCTGGATTCACACGTGTGATGGTGCGATGTAGTTGTGGTCTGTGAAGATGACGAATTTGGCTAAGGATTTGAGTGTAGAAACAACTTGTTGGCGAAGTGACAATGATTGCCATGAGGATCTCCATGGTGATGAGGGGGTCTATCGGGTTGATATTATGATGAATGGAATTTGCTTAGGTGGAAAGTTAACTTATAGATAATTTAGGTTTCTGATTGTTCTTGAAAGGAATTGTAAAATTTTCTCGTGGATTTAAGATGAACGAGTCCCTTATGGTTCACGTGTGCTATAAAACGATTCATGCATTCTGGCCTTCATTAGTTCAAATGGTGGAAAGCATATGCCAGGAGCCTTAACTAGTAGATAGTTTCTATTAACGTTTATCACAATTTTTTTTAATGAACAGGGTAGACGCTAGAGAGGAATTGAAGCATATGAACATTATTGATACATGGATATTTTTGTCATTCTACTTCTTCGGGGTGTGGATTGTGCTAATGTTGAGGTGAAATTAGCTGTCTTTTCTTTTTTCTTGGCCATTTTACATAATGTTAATGCCATTCGCGGCTATTCTATCTCTATGTGCATTAAGTTCGAAGATCTTAATCAATAATGAAGAAATGATAGCTCTCCTGAGGAGATCTCTAAAACTTTCAAAACGAAACTAAACATTTTTACCTTTATTATTTTGGAAAAGTTATAGACTCTAGTTTATGGCGGATGGTAGATATTTCAAGGGAAGCCATTTTAAATAATCACCTTCTTTTTTAATTTGCTTACTGAGTTCCTTACAGCATATGTGAATTAAAAAACATGTACATGGAGAATTATTGGGACAATTGGAATGATAAAATGCTAGCGTTATTTCTGAAAATTCAGGCGTATACTTGTAACTCCTGCAAAACGTAGTTGCAGTTGGTCTAATTAAAATGCCAACTCAAGTGTCAAAGGTTTAATGTCGATTTCGTGCCATTGAAAGTTTGATTTGAAATAAACATGTAGTCGGTTGAGGTAGGTAAATTAGGCAGGAATAAAAAGGTCGAAAGCAATGCAAATGGAATTAAATTTGATTAAGGCCACAAGCCGACCAGAATTAGGCAGAGGTAATTGATAATATGAAATTTGGAGTTATTGTACTTGTACGGATAGGAAAAATTATCAAGGCCAGTTTTTTTAATCCAAGAAGAGTTGAAAGAAAGCACTTTTTCAATGGTTGTACGAAGAAGATTCCTTTGAAAAGCGCTTTGAACTACCACTGATCTTGCAAATTTCATAAATTAATAATGCCACGAGAGGTAGCGCGGATATTGAATGACTCACTTTTTTTTTTTCCTCTCAAACCATAAGGACGGTGCATATAGAGGGGACAAGGGACCACAATGCACTTCTTTTGGTTAATGATCATCCATCAATCAACGAACCTTCAACTAATTTATTGGACTAGAAAAACAAATTGAAAAATTTGAAACCAAGAATATAAACGATTTGCACCAGCAATCTTGGAATATAAAACCAGAGCAAAAGTTGAAACCAAGAATATTGCAAAAAAACAGAAGGAAATTAGTTTGTACCATTTCTTTTGTCGGGATATAGAATAAGATTATTGCTACAAACCAGTCCTTCAATTTAAATAAGATCTACCAAAGTTGGCTAATAAATGATAATTGACACCCATAAGGACTTTGACATTTCTTGCGTAGGTCGAGGGAGCGTTAGTTAAAAAGAAAGTTATAACTTTCTCTTCAACTAACATCATTCTATATTATATATATATGAAATGGTACAAACTAATTTCCTTCTGTTTTTTTTGCAATATTCTTGGTTTCAACTTTTGCTCTGATTTTATATTCCAAGATTGCTGGTGCAAATCGTTTATATTCTTGGTTTCAACTTTTTCAATTTGTTTTTCTAGTCCAATATATTAGTTGAAGGTTCATTGATTGATGGATGATCATTAACCAAATGAAGTGCATTGTGGTCCCTTGTCCCCTCTATATGCACCGTCCTTATAGTTTGAGAGAAAAAAAAAAGTGAGTCATTCAATTTCTGCGCTACCTCTCGTGGCATTATTAATTTTTGAAATTTGCAAGATCAATGGTAGTTCAAAGCGCTTTCCAAAGGAATCTTCTGCGTACAACCATTGAAAAAGTGCTTTCTTCAACTCTTCTTGGATTAAAAAAACTGGCCTTGATAATTTTTCCTAGCCGTACAAGTCCAATAACTCCAAATTTCATATTATCAATTACCTCTGCCTAATTCTGGTCGGCTTGTGGCCTTAATCAAATTTAATTCCATTTGCATTGCTTTCGACCTTTTTATTCCTGCTTAATTTACCTACCTCAACTGACTACATGTTTATTTCAAATCAAACTTTCAATGGCACGAAATCGACATTAAACCTTTTACACTTGAGTTGGCATTTTAATTAGACCAACTGCAACTACGTTTTGCAGGAGTTACAAGTATACTCCTTGTTAGAGATCTTATTCACTATATAATATCTCAGCATTTTGCAAAATATTAACCATTTAATAAATATTTTTTAAAATTATTTGTGTTGTTTATAAAAATGAATATACGACATCAATGAAAATACCTAAGCATAGATTATTGTTGACAATGAATCTTAATATAACTTTTGGGGAATTAGGGCAACGAATGAAAAGACAAGGAGGATATCAAATAGAAAACATTGACAAATATTGCTAAGAATTATATAAGAGATAATAAGTGTGCCAAAAGTCTTAAAACTTATTATGAAAGTGTAATTACATTCTAAAATATTCAAAAAGTGTAATCGAATTTTAAAACTTGTCAAATTAGAGAAGTCAAATCCATTCGTTGACTTTGTGTAATTTAGGTAATGAAAAATGCCGGCGTAATTTTATTTGTTTATTTATTACTTTCTTAAGATATGTGGCACTAACCAAGTGCCACATTGGAAAATATTTGAAACTTTTTAAGAAAAAAGAGATAAAAAATTATAAGAATTTAAAAAATAAAAAGAGTTGAAAGCATTTTTTTTTTCAAAGAGGACAAGTTTTTGGTAGCCTCAGATTTGTAGATCAAGTTGTTTGACGGCTCAATCGCATGCATTGCCATGGCCAAGCTTGACGAAGCTCGAGCAACCATGGCCACAAGCAAAGTGAAGCTCGAGGGTCGAGCTCGCTCAACTGGAGCTTCAACACTGTAGGGGTGAAAAAGATGTTCACCAACGGCCTAGATACCAAAGGCCTTCATATTGGGAAGAGAGGTTGCCTCCCAGCGTCACATTTCGAGTTTTTGCGAGGTTAAATTTAGATGTTGTCTCATCCTGTCATATGAGTTATTTCCAAAACTTTTAGATAATAATTTTTTTTTTGTTGATAAAATCCAAATGTGGATGCTGTTCATGCTCTTTCTCCGTATGACAGTGCACTTCCAAGCTTAATAGAGATTCTGTTTATTTCACAGGAAATAAATTATTTAAAAAATATTTTTTTTAAAAAAAATGAAGTTGTGAGATTTCGTAGGATCACTGCTAATTGTTTTAAAAGTTTAAACTATCAGCATTGACATATTTAATTGAAGATGCCTTAAATTTGAATTTAAGACCTCCTAACTTTGTTACTATGTGAGATTTTATAAAGGTATTACCAACAGTTCTAAAATGTTAAATTGTTAAATGAATGCGTAGTTTATTATATTAAATATTCTAACACCATTGATTAATTATTTGAATTGATGTAAGGTAATCATTTAATTTTTTCCGAATCTTTCATTTTTCCTAAACCAAACGAGAAAATATTGGGTAATATAGCCATTTAATCAATGCATTAGTCCATTTAGAGGTGACAAGTGGCACAGTGGGGCCCGCTCTGTCAGCAAGTCTTTCTCCCCTCCCGATGGACTCTTTGCATTATATTCTCTTCTCTCCTCTTCTTTGTTCTTTCATCCTTAGAAGAATAACAAAAGCCATTCCTTTCAAAGGGTTTTTGACCGAAGCACAATGCAGAGCAATAATGGCACTGCGTGAGACCAGGGGAGCAAAAATGTCGAACACTTTCACCATTTCTTTGGGTAACCAAAAACGGATTTTTTTTTTTGTCGAATCAAAAAAAGACTCGAACGGCCAGAAAAACCGAGATATGAGGGATTTTGATTAGATGAGTGAGGCTCAGATGGGAAATATACATCTTTATTAGCCAAAAAGAAGAAACTTGGAACCCCCTCAAGGTTGCGACACTCGAGCTCCAGATATGGTCGCATTGCCAAGATAAGGATGGTTCTCTAATGCCTGAAATTCCCTTTTGTTTTCTATTTCTAGTAATCTTCATCGCCTCGCACAGTTCACCTTTTCAACTATAATGGTTGGAGGAGAGAAATGTCTCAACTAGAGAAACCTATCTATCTCTTCGCATGTACAACCCAGCGAAGAAGGTCGAGAGACATTTTGTTTTCATCGGAAAATGGAAGCTGAAAATGCTTTCCCGAGCCAAACGGCCCTGAGTCTGGCCCAATATGGGTAGAAAGACTTGCCAACAGAGCAGGGCTCATAGTGCCACTTGTCGTCCACTGAATGGATTAATGTATTGATTACATGGCTACCGCTAGTGTACTCAATAATTTCTGAAAACAAACAGAGTGTGAATGTCATTCTTACTCCTTTGATTTCATCGTTGGCATATGATAAGGTGGCTGAGGTTTTTTCCCCTACTTCTTTTTTTAAAAGTTGTGCTTTTTTTTTTTTTTTTTTTTGAGATCTTATCCTTTTCCCTTTGATCCTCTTTTTATTTTTATTTAATTTTGTTATTCATTTTTTTTTTTGACATGGTGCTTGGTGGATGCCACATTAGCATTACTAATCTTAAGAAACTAATGAAAAAAATTACATCAATAATTTTCACTAGTAAAAGTTAACGGAGTTAACGTAGGGATTTGATTGTGCCAATTTGGCAAATTTTAAGATATGATTGTGCTTTTAAAAAAAAATTATGATATAATCGCACTTTTGCAATAAGTTTATGATTTTTTATTCACTTATCTGATTAAACAACACAGCAATAACATATTAGACATGCTTTTCGTTTATTTTCAGCTAAACTACTTTAACATCTGATAAATTAATACTCGAATATGATTTAAATTTGTTGAGAAAAGCATGACAAAAGTTCAAACTACATGTAGGTTTATGATATCTACAAATGCGAACAATACTATTCAGAATAAGATAAGGTAGTTTTGTGGCTTTGAAATAATTGCAAAATTGACCAATCTCAGGCATATAGACCAAAGCCAGTTCACGTCGAGTAGGTTGACCTAGACTCATCGAAACAGATTGAGTTTTTAAGTACATTAGTATTTATAGCTAGGTTTTTAGCTTTACATTTACATCAGATATTCTCTTAGCCTGTTGTACGATTTCATTGCACTACGTGTCTAGCTTTGGATGGATTATGTGGAAATATCTATATTTAATATTAAAATTTTGAATTATTAAGATAATGCGCGGCAATAATTTTCTTTTTTTGGTGCGGCAATCCTTAATTAGAGGCAAATTGTCAATGGTGCACAATTACATTTTGTCTCAAGTCAAATCAATAATTTTGTAATTTTTGACCTCTATAAAAATTAATAATTTTGTCTAGTAGAGAAATTATTTAGAAATTTTCACATGGTTGAGGAATTTATATGATTAATTTGTCCAATTGAAATCCAGAAAAATCCAAATATAAACAATTTTTTAGATATAGACAAATCTACAGAAAAAAAATCATTTGGTTGTTTTTATATAAGCAAAATGGAACGGAACAAAAAGAAGTCGCTTGGAAATTCTTTTACTACAAAGTCGCAATGGCATTTCCCTATATGACAAAAATAGGGAGAATTACCAAAAAAATTCTAAATATTTTGTAGTTGTACCAATTCAGTCATAAACTTATTTTTTTTTACCAATTGAATCATAAACCTTTTACAATTGTGCTAGTTTAGTCATTCCGGCCAAAATTGGCCGGCCGGCGTTGAAGTGGCCGCTGGTCAGCATCGGCGACAAATTTTTTAATAATATTTTAATTTTTCAAATTATTTTATTAATTATTTTAATCTTTTTACATTTCTCTCTCTCTCTCTCTCTCTCTCTTCCCCTCCCTCCTTCTTCCTTTGGCTCAGGCGATCGGCCAGCCCTCGTCGATCGCTTGATTGAGGCGGCTGGGCAAGGGCGAGCCCCCGCCGGATCTGGTGAGGGCTCGCCACACCAAACCTAGTGACAGCGAGGCGAGCCCTCCCCAAATCTGGCGAGGAGGCCCTTGCCTCACTCGATTTGGCAAGTGTGGGGCCACACTAGGAGGGGAGGTCAAGGGTGAGGGTGGCGTTGATCTTGAGGTTGAGGTTGGGGTCGTCGCAGTCCTTGATGAGGATGCACAGGCAGTTCTTGCTCTTATACAGCATGGCCTTCAGCCTTGTGTAGTAGTCGATGGTGGGGCTCTTGGCGTCCCCACCCACGTACGACTGGCAACTCGCCAGCCTAACCAGTTGGTCCGCGTAGTCCACCTGGACCAGCCCACACTCGCCAAATTGGGCGACGGTGGGGCGAGCTCTCGCTAGATCTAGGGAGGGAGTGTCGTTGGGCGAGGACTCCCTTGCTAGATTTGGCGAGGGCTCGCCCGCCGTGGTTGGATGAGCTCGCCCTCGCCAGATCTGGCAAAGGGGGCCATGCCGTCACTAGGTTTGGTGAGGGGAGCCCTCGCTAAATCCGGCGGGGGCTCGTCTTGCTAGTGGCTAGGCGAGCTTGCCTTTGCCTAGCCGCCTCAATCCGGCGACCGGCAAGGGTTGGCCGGTAGCCAGAGCCAAAGGAAGAAGGAGGGAGGGAAAAAAAGAGAGAGAAAAATGTCAAAAAGATTAAAAGATTAATAAAAATAATTCAAAAAATAAAATATTATTAAAAAAATTGTTGTTGGCATCGGCCGGCGGCCGTGTCAGTGTTGGCCGGCGGCCGCGTCAGTGCTGGCCGACCAATTTTGGATGGAAGGACTGAACTGGCACAATTGTAAAAGGTTTATAACTCAATTGGTCAAAAAATAAGTTTATGAATGAATTGGTACAACTGCAAAAGGTTTATGACTTTTTTGGTAATTCTCCTGACAAAAATAAGAGAGATAAAATATGGTCAAGTCAAAAGTCTGTTTAAACCGAAAAGAAATATCTCAATGAAAGCTTAAGTTCATTCAATTTGGATGGACAAAGAAAAAGCTAATTTTTATTTTCTATAACACCAGTGGATTTGTTTTGAAAACAGTGCAATAGAGATTTTTTAAATTATACTTTTTGTACATACACCCGTGCACATAATTCTCTTAAAATTTTCTAAATTACCCTTTTGTGTACACCCACTCTTTCTCATTCATTATAAGCTCAAAAAGGAAAAAAGAGAGACAGAAAAGTGTCATTTGATCTGCAGGATTCCTTAAAATATTATTCCCGAAGACTCAATTGCTTTGCTAATAGTTATTGAGCCAAATGGCTCGGACAAGTAAAGCTTGAGCGGCTGCAGATAATTCTAGCACGACGAAATGCGTGGGTCTCGAATTGGGAATCATCCGTGTGCACGTTAGTGCTGTTATGACGATGAATACCACTTTCTTGGCTGGTTGGCTTGTACGAGGGGGAAGAAATGGATTGAGCACATCCTTCAGCAGCAAATTGGGTTCTACGAGAATGTCGATGTTTGCGTCATTGATAGAGAAGAGAGAAGATCCCCCGGATGCTTCCTCATCATATACTCTAGCGCCATTGCTCCGAACCTATACACGGTTCATTTGTCCGTGACTTGCATCATAACTACCAACTTTGTTATTTCATGAAAGAAGAATGAATCAATGTTTTGATCATGATATAAATTCGGACACAAGTTCCAAATATAAATTCGAACCGAAGTTCCAAATTTTTGAGATATCTCGACACAAATTACTTTTCAAAATCTAGTTGCTCTTCCAAAAATGTTATAATTATTCAATGAATCTAATCTTGAGATGTTAATTAAAGCTATTTGATCAATTCGAGATAATACATATGCATGAAATGTAGGATTAGATTTGATCATGTAGCTTATCAGGAGACATGGAGCAATAAGATCTAGCCACGGTGGTCCAATTGGACGAGTCTGATTTAAACAATCTTGCCGTCCGAAATCCAATAGTCGAGGCTTAAAGTCAACTTGACCAAGATGTCGTTTGATGTTATATTCCTATTATAGTAATTACTTATTAAATTACGCTTTTATCTAATAGTTTAAACTTTTATAATAATTGACAGTGGCCTTGCAGAATTTCACAATTGGAATGGACGATAGGCAATGAGCAATTGTGATGCAACTAGGTATTGCCTGAGCCATGCTGTGAACAATTTTCACCCTTGTACCCCAGTCCAGTTCAGCTGCTCCTGTTCCTCCATACAAAACCGTTGCCAGACTTACTCTCTCGACAACCTCATAGACCAAATAAATGCAACCCCTCTTGGAACAGAACTCGTCGAGCTTGATCACATTACGATGCCAGACTTTGCACAACACGCAGCTCGTTCCCAAAACACTGGCAGTTGACTGCTGGGACATTGTCAGATTCCGATAGGTTGAGCTTTTTGACAGCAAGGATTTGGCCGCTGGGCAATTTGGCCTTGTAAACGCTCTCGGACCAACCTTTTCTGATGCAGTACTCTTCCCTGAAGTCAGGTGGTGGCCTTGGCGATGTCACTGAATGTAAACTTCCCTTCCTTTACCTATATGATCAAATTGGTTTTCCTGTTTCTGAAGTCTATTGATCTCTTCGTCAAGAAGCTTGTTTCGCTGTTGAAGTGCTAGAATCACAGCAACTAGAGTCGCTAGAAGTAGTAAGCAGCAGACACCAACACTAACAAGAATCACAACTTTTTTTTCCCGTGGTTGATTGATGTACTGCTCGTTGGAAGATCCCACTAGTAGGAGCAGCACCCGTCAGCTCTTTGTATGAGAAATCTATGGAGCTTAAGCTCTTCATGTTGGAGAGAGAAGCTGGGATCGTACCAGACAAATTTTTATGCGAAAGATCGAGATTTTCGGTTTAGTAAGCTTTGCCAAATTGGAAGGAATTGATCCTGTTAGGTAATTGTGGCTCAGGTCTAGGAGTAATTGAAGCATGGACAACTTCCAGAGCTCGGATGGTATGTCACTCGACAGACTATTGTTGCGCACGTTCAAGCTCAGTAAAATCTCGCAATTCGCTAGTTTGTCCTGTGTGCTACTGTCTAATGTGTTCTGTGACAAATCAAGATGATTGAGCTTCGATACGTTTCCTAATGAGACGGGAATATCACCGGCCAAACGGTTGTGGCTCACAGACCCAAAAAAGAATAAAAAATGGTTGTGGTTCAAGTTCAGCGTGATCAACTCCCCTAGATTCCTATCTTATCGGGAATTTTCCGGTCAATTCATTACTGTCCAAAGTCGGGACACGCAATTGAGACAATTTCTCGATCTCTGGCGGGATTTTTCCGAAGATTTTGTTACCATCTGCAAATTTGTGAGATTCGTACTCTTCCAACTTTGTCGAGAGATTCCTAACAAATCCGTTACTGCCGTAGCTTATAAAGTCCAGATTCAGATAAACTCTGAACGCGCACGTTATATCTGTAGTGAACTGATTGCCCTCTGGACGGATTCTCGTTAAACCCGAACAGTTCATCAAGCAGTCGGGCCTTGGCCCAGAGAAGCTGTTCCCATTGACTGCAAGATATTGTAGACCGCAGCTGCAGCATAATTTGGGCCCCAGTTCCATGAAAAGCTAACATAGCCAGAGAAGGGCTGTACTTGCAGAAACTATGATTCCCGAGAAATTGTTCGTGAGCAAAGAGATCGTCCATGAGTTAGCAAGGCAACAGATGATCTGCGGGACCTCCTCATAAAGCTGGTTCATGCTGACGTCGAGAATGGTCATCGGCGTGAGCTTCCCAACATGCGGAGGAATAGTCCCAGTGAGGTTGTTGGATAGAAGCTGGAGGATCTGCAGGTTGCCGAGGCTCCACACTGTCAAAGGGACTTGACCAGAGAGATTGCTCTTTGAGAGGTCTAAGAGAGCAAATTCTCGAAGCTCCAGATCCTGGTATGAGTTGGGCCGGAGAGCAAGTTGTTGTACAAGTATCCAATTTCGGGTAGTATTTGCCCTGACAGAAAATTGTTCTGGAGCTGCCAAGAAACTAATTCGGTCCAATTAGTGAAGAAGTCACAGTTATTCTCCTGACTGGTGATCTAGAGATTATCCGAAGCTCCAAATGCCAATCTGACCAGATTGGACAGTGAGAGAGGGAGCTCCCCAAAGATCAAATTCCAGGCGAGGGCTAACTGGGTGAGGTTAGAACAGAGCCTGAGCTCGGAAGGGATCCAAGAGGTCAAGCGGTTTGTTCCCAAATCAAGCTTCTCAAGCTTCCTCAGTTGTCCAGTCGAGCTAGGAATTGCCCCTTCAAAGGAATTATTGTACAGCTGTAGCATCTGATATTCACACAGCAGTCCAGTGTCTCCAGGAATCGGACTGCTTGACGGATTGTTACCAATTCGGATCTCCTTCAGCCTGGAAAGTCTTGATATCTTTGAGATCAGCCGCTGAAGCGAGTTTGCGGTGAGGTTGAGGTATTCAAGGTTCACCAGGTTGGCATACACAGCCTCAGGAATTTCGCTGGTCAATGTGTTTTGTGACAGGTTGAAATGTGTTTTGTGACATGTCAGGTTCTCACAATCGGCCACAAGGCCTGGGAATTTGCGGTTAATCACATTGAGTAAGAGGCTCGGGTAAGTCACCGACGGCCTGGCAGAGAATTTCGACCAGTCAAGAGATTCCAAAAGGTCTAATCCTAAATCCAAGTGCCCCACCTTCCAGAGATTGCTTCCCTGGTACGGAATACTACCGTTGAGAATGTTATTCAAGAGGCTCAAATACTTAATCTCTTGCAATTGGCCTGTCGCGGGTGGTATGCCGCCTTCGAAGAGATTGTTCCCCAGGTCCAGGAACCTGAGCTTGGAGAGATTGCCGATTGAGGATGGTATTGGGCCCTCGGGATTGTTGTAGCTCGCGTCGAAGTTAGTCAGGTTCGGGAACAAAGTGAAGTTGAGCGCGTGGAGTGTGCCATTGAGGCTCGAACCAGAAAGGCTGATCTCTGAGACTGACCCGCCATTGTCGCAGGCAATGCCAGTCCAGTTGCAGAGATGGGTGATGCTGGTGAGCGACCACGAGTTCGTGTCCCTTGAGAGCGCACATCTAGAGTTGTACATATTCTCGTTTCGTGGTTCTACGAGTTGAGCTTGTCAGGCTGTATATATTTCTGCATCTTCATTCCTTTAAGGCTCTGTTTGCTTCATGAAAATATGTTGATATTGGAAAATGCTTAAGTTTTGATTCACCAATTCTCACATATTTTCTCAAATCACGTTGTGGACTGGAGACCTATTTTATTTGTAACGAGATGTAATTTCCAGCAGAGAATCGTGCAATGTAATTTGAAATAATCTGCATCCGGATCGTTGAACTTCGATGACTATTTATTCTAGTCATTTTCCAATCACTTTGGATGAAAATTCTGCATGGCTGCCTTCAATAGGTAAATAAAAATTCATCACATGGGTTATATGGAAATAAAAATTTACCTAACATTCATTAAAAAAGTATAGCAACCGTCAACAATATCCACTCAAATCACAAAAGTAGTCTACTGACTACTAAAACTTCTTACTTATACTATTACTTGATCAATGCTTAAAAGCTACGATTTTGAGATTTTTGGTCAGATGACTAAATAATTGAATCTATCTATAAAAATATTTGCTTCTTTAATTGTAATAGACACCCATGCGAGTGTCATTTTCTAACTATAATAGCTGGTCTGGTTTCAGTTTCAGGGTGGGAAACTGATCTATCCTAAAATCGATCATTCCTACTTTGAACTGTCGCTAATCCAATCGTTGATTTTGAAAGTTTAGTAATGCGACAAGAAGTAGAACGGAATTGGAGCAATGCACTAAACTTTTCTCAAATTATAAGGACAGGCCATAAAGAGGGGACACAAGGGCCAATCATGCACTTCTTTTGGCTAATCATCCATCAATTAATTCAACATCGCTTAACCTACTTGATTAGGAAAACAAATTGAAAAAATTGAAACCGAGGATATAATAAAAAAGGAGGAAATTCATTTGTACCATTAGTCACGGCAGAGTAAAAAATAAAATAAATTATTGCTGCACACAAGTCCTTCCAGTTAAATCCGACTTATCGAGGACGGCACAAGAGAAAAAGCAAGGCGGATCAATGCACCATCTTGAAAGTGGTGGACAAAACCTCACCAAGGCCGTTAATAAGTATTAATTTGACCCCCAAAGTGACTTTGACATTTCTTGCGTGCACCAAGGGTGTTAGAAAATAATAAATTATGTTCGTAATTACTATATAGGATTAGGTTAATTATAAATTAAATTAATTATAATTAACTCTAATTGCACCCCATTCATTGGAATGCAAATTAAAAGAGATAGTTGGCAATTGCTTAAATTAGTCCTGAACTTGCATCTCTTTTGGAGTGGATTTTGTCATTTCTTGTTCAGTTGTTCCTTATCAAAGGAAGGCAAACAAGCTAATGTAATTCGACCAAGAAAAAAAAAAAGCTAATGTAAACATAGAGTCAAGTAGATGATCTTTGCTTGCTAATCTTAAAATTAATAAAGACCAATAATATGTATGGGTACACATTTATTTCATGGAAAGTTAATTATCAATTTTTTTTTTCTAAAATTGATTGTTTGGGTTGTTTCAAAAAATGAATGAATAAAAAATATTTTCATTAATTAACAAAAATAGCTAGACATAGACTATTATTGACAATGAGCCTTAGTATAACATTTGGGAAATGAGGGCAATAAGGAAAAGGACAAGGACAATATCAATTAAATAATATGGGGCTAGTAATATTGCCATGAATTATGTAACCGAGCAATTTTCCTAGACACGCTATTCATTTGTCCAGCTAAAGCACTTTAATGTCAAATAAATTATACTTAGATTTAATTGAAATTTGTTGAAAAAAGCGGGACAAAAATTCATCGAGAACCACTACATAGAGGTCGATGGTATGTACAATTATGAAGAATTTCATTTAGAATTACCGAAGGCAGTTTTTGGGATTTGAAATAATTGCAATTTTTTTTTTTCCTATCTTGGCATTTTAACCAGAGCCAGCCCAAGTCAATTAGTATTTATAGCCAAGCCTTTAGCTTTACATGTATATACGGACATTCTCTTAGCCTTTTATACAATCAGAGAAATACTTACGTGATTATCTTTAATCTATTCTGATATTAATAGTCTATTTTCGGTAAAAAAACATAGCAATTAATTATGAATTGTTGTGACATTCACTTATTTACAAATTTATGGCTCACAACATGTTGTTTACTCTTACAGTGGCCCAAAAGCAAAGCCCATGTGATTACATTGCATTACAAATCTAGCTTCAGATTGATTATGTGGATCTATCCATATTTAATATAAAAATTTCGAATAATGAGAAAATGTTTGACTATTCCTAGCTAAAGGCAAATTGTCGATCAAAAACTAGATGCACGATTTCCATGTCTCATTTGAGATGTGAATATTCCGGACTTATCACTTATTTTATTTTGCTTACTAAAGTTTATTTTCTTCATATTATGTTGCACCATTACATGTTTTGTCTTGATTGATTTAGGACTATTAATCACGATTTGCCATGTGGCTCCCCATGCTCCTCCCGGTAAAACTCTTGTTTGACAATTACATATTGGGCGAGGCTTGCATTCTATATGACTAAATGTCACGACCCCCAATCCAACCCTAGGGTCACGAGCGACGGAGGCTATTTGCGCAACGTCCCAGGCGCATCGCCGTCCCATTTCCTTTTTATATTTTCATTAAGCACATGCGGAAGCGTTACAAACAACACCCAGACAACAACAAGTAGCCATGAAAACAACCATTTACAAACGTACAATTACATCAATTACATCTACAAGCCCCTTTTGTCATGGGCTGTTATATTTACAACCATTACATGCCTTATGCTCAAAAAGGTCGGAGTAAATCTTAGCTCCTCTATCGAGACTACAACTCCTTTATACCTACATTTCTGAAAAACAACGGGGTGAGTCATGGACTCAGTAAATAAAACCCCTAATTCTATACTAGGAGGACATCTCATCATCAAAATTTAGTAGGTACAACACTCGCAAGGCAATGTCGATGGCAGATCAATAGCAAACTTATTACTATAACTTGACTACATGCAGATGTCCATTGCAGCATACTTCAATGCATGCTTACCTTCAGCTTGTCAATGAACATATCAACATATCATACTTATGCATATACTAGCACTCATGCAAACAGGCCCTCCTAGCTCAAACAGGCCCTCCTGGCTCAATTGAGGCATCCAGCTTCAAGCTGGCATCTTGGCTTAACCAGGGCATCTCGGCTCAACCGAGGCATCTTGGCGCTAGCTCACCAAGGCAATCGGGCTCAACCAAGGCATCTCAGGGTTAGCTTACCCAAGGCATCCGAGCTCAAACCCAAGCATCCTAGCTCAACCAGGGCATCCCGTTCAATGAACGAGGCATCGCTACCAACGCTATGTGGCGACGGGCGTTTTTTCCTCTTTAAGTGCTCACACAAGTGCATCACACAAGATGGTTTTTCATCTCTTATCTTAGCCAACGTATGCAAGGCCTGAGGGCATGCTCATTCAAGTGAGTGTACCATGATCCTCAACATCATATTATAAAATATGCCGGGGACGATTTTTTGGTTCGTAGCTTGGGTCACATGCTTAGGCCATCGCGACTTGACGTCGATACCAAACCGAGTGAACCTTGACCTCGTCCTGGAGCATGAACACACTCAAGCATACAAACATGAGTAAACACACAAAAGAACATTACAACATACACATGGCTTACACGGGTGAGTATACCACTAAACTTGACAATAAAGGCTATCGCCCTAGCCAAGAGTTATAGATTCTACTTACCTTCGATGAACCTCGAGCTAAGACACGAACTACAAAGGAAGGGCGGCTTACTTTGAAGGCCGAGAGAGAGAGAGACGTGAGGTGGAGGGCGTTCAAGGAGATGGAGGGTGGAGAAAATGGGAGTAAAGTGAGGAAAATGAAGAGAGCTCCTCGTATTTATAGCCCTTGGAGCCATCATTACCATGCCAAGTGGTCCATTTCAATGTTTCCAAGTGTCCCGCCTAAATTCCTTGGGTGGCAAGGCTATGGGTCCAATAATTGAAGCCTAAATGATGAGTTGGAAAGCTAAAAGGCCTTACTTAGCAACCTAAGCTCATAGGCATCATCGATAATGACCCACTTTTCACTTTTCCATTGGTCCACCTATACTCCGCATTAAATGAGCATTTAATGAAGTTTGACAATAATAATGTCAAAATTACTAACTCGGCTAATTCTAGAATCTTTGGGCATTAATGAGGGCCCGTGTATTGCTCTCCAATTGGTCCATGTGTATGCCACTTTTCTAGAATATCCAAGATATTTTGGACTACAATCATGACCTTTGAAAAGTTAAGGGACACTTCACATTCTTCATGAAGGAATTCTAGAGTTTTCTTTTTACTTTCCTTTCATTCTTTAAGAAGGAAAATTTTCCATCCTTAAGAAGGCAATCTAAAAAAGTCTATCATTCAAGTTGATTTCGGGGCCGAGGAAGAGATCATTAGGTACATCTCAAAATACCAAATCACATACATTGAGGTTCAGCCACCGTACCCCATATTTGCCCAAACCGCTCCCTGAGGAGGTTAGTCGGCCTAGAGGGTCGGCTACTTGTTGGCAACTTGGCCGGCCTTTTGGTCGGCATGGCTGCATTCGTCTAGGTCCAGGACTAGCCCTCGGGTCGGTTCTTGCCTAACGTCACGCTTGCCTTGACCAAATTTCCTTTATTTTCAGTCCTTAGTCCTTCGATTGGTTCAAGGTCAATCCTAAGGCTATCCATAGCCTAGCACTAAGCCAAGGCACTCATGGACCTTAGAATTAGTGACGGAATAGTCGGGTATATCCCTGGGCTCATTTTGATCGACACTCAATCCACCGGTAGGGTTCATGATCGGTGCGATACTAATCCATGATTGGACATTACCAATTTGAGATTCCATTCCTATCAGTAAGAATTAAATAGGGAATGATGCATTTTTGGTCGGAAGACGATCAATTCGGATCGTTCGTGTATCGGTGCATAACCGGGTGGAATCACTCGCGACCGGAAACTACGACCGGTTGGATCGATTCATGACCATCCACTGATCCAAAATCATCCCGTGACTAATTCTCATGATCAAAAAGTCATCTTATGAGCTGGTGATCCTATCCTATCAGTATCGTCGGTAGAAAATTTGGGGCCAACACCTCGACCAATTCGTAAGCGGTTGGTCGGTTGGTCGGACCATGACCAATACACGATTCCTTGCCAATCGAACCAATTGATCCATGGCCAATGGCCCATGATCAATCCTTTTAGGACCTTATGGCCGATTCTTGCGAGGTCGGAATCGAGGATGTTACACTAAATCCACTTCATTTTCGTTAATGGAATTGCCTTTTATTATTCAATTGAAACTTAAATTAGTGGACTGCAATTTACGCACTGTCCTTTTCTTTCTAGTTTTTATAGTTTTATATAGCATCCACTTAGTATAATTTTTTTTTGGTCGGTCCACTTAATATAATTGAAGCGGTTATTATCATGCATATAAAAAACCTATCGTTTCTTCTCTTTTTGTTTTCCTTTTACTTCTATACATATTAGCAACTTTGTCTAGTAGAGAAATTTTAAGATTCTTTCATTTTGTTGAGGATATTTCTCAATTAATTTCCATGTAGAAATGCAGAAAATCTATATACAAACAATTTCTTTTTTTTTTTTTAAAAAAAATAATGCCTAAAGTAAAAGAATTTTTTTTTTTTTCATGAGAGCATAATTTCATTTATTTTGGATTGACTAAGAAAATATTTATTTATTATTTTCTAACAACAATTGAAGGGAATCACATTAGAAAAGAACTAAATTGAGGGAAAATGCATGAATGTGGAATCGATCATGGGTCATTCCGCCTATCTTGTATAAACGAAGTATTTTTAGTCATATGGAGGGTGGGAATTATGTCACCAAAATAATATAGGAATGGTTAATCATAAAATATGAAATCTTAATTAACAAATGGTAGGGGTGAACGGTTTTAGGTTTCATACAGATTCTACCTAAAACTTGGAATCTACCTGTTAGAATAGGTTTTTCATTTCTTGGAATCTAGAACTTACCTCCATACCATAGATCCTGGAACCTATCCTATAGGGTCTATACATGTTCACCTATATTACTAATTGAACGATTGCAAATAATTAAAACCTTTAATGATCATTATTTGCTACTGCAATTCACTGACCATAACTTATATTTAGACAAATAAAAAATATGAACATTAATAAAGTAAAAGTCTTAATCATAAGATGGAAATTCCAACTTGTGATTCTACATTATAAATTCATCATTGAACGGCATAGATATCACAGGATCGTGCAAAGACATGGACTAAGCAAAATATTAAAACTTGGTCTAGGTTTTAGGTTATGGATTGAAGGTTGTAGGTTCCAGGTTGTAGGTTCTTCCAACTAAAAATCTGGAACCTATCCATCGAAATAGGTTTCTCATTTTTTGGACTTGAAACCTACTTTGTATATCTTGAAACCTGAAACCTATAGATTCTTACTAGTTTTGTTCTCAGGTTTCAGGTTCTACTATGAAACCATGCTTATCCCTAATAAATGGGTATGATTAATAGATCAAGTCACCAAAATTGCAATTTAGGCCTAACTTCTAACGCACCAATAACTAACTAAATCAAAGTGGTATTAGAAACAAAGTGTCACATTGCCTTAGCGTGCACATGTGGAGTTGTATATAATCTCATTTTGCCGATTGAAAGGACTCATACTCTTTCAAAGGTGGCGTATCAGACTCTATATATTCTATATCTTTGTTAGTAAACTGTGAGTAGACTTGTAAAATTGGTGTATAGGGTCGGTTTGGGTGAGTCAAAATAGGATCCAACCCAAATGAACCTATATTAACCCATTTTTCTGCAATACATTTTTAGGGACTCATACCTATCATAGAACCAAAACATATTTAACCCAACTGGAACTCCAATTCAAGGAAATTTTCTCCTTAAATATAGAAAATAATGTACTAAAAGAAATGAACTAATTTTAAATAAAAAAAAACAGCAAATAAGAAATTACTAACAATAGTCCACTCAAATAACTCAACGCATTAACAAAGTGACCAATGTTATTTTTCAGCCATCATCTTGCACCGTCAGCATATTCATATTAATGTTGTCAAAAATTTTGTAAATTAAAAAATTAAATCTGAAATAAAAATTATATAAGGAAAAGATCTATTTTTTTTTTTTTTTTTATAACCAAAAGGAAGAACATAACAGACAAATGGAAGAACCAAAATTCATCCAACCATCTCCTGTAAAATCGTTATAACAATCAATTTCATAATGTAGTATGTTCTTAAGAGAGCTAATTGTGTTATTGGACGTTTGAACTCGTGTTTCTAATTTATTTAATACAGATAGCTAATTGAGGTGACAATTACTTTTTTCCCTCTTATTTCTATTGTGCATTGCATCATCTACATTATCTAGAGCATGTAAATTGAGAGGATTTCAAGTTTATTGACCATAGACGCGATTTCAAGAGCTTGCAGCTTTGGAACATGAGATGGTCGTCAATTATCAATCTTTCTACATATATGTTCAAAGAAAACCATTCAACCATCTAGAAACAGAGCTTAGTCAATCTGAAGTCTTTTTTATACTCAACCTTTTAATATTGTCAATCTGAAGACTTTTTTATGCTCAACCTTTTAATAAAGGGGTCAATATATACAAACCAACCAATCAAATCCTACACTTCCATCCAAAGAAGAATCGCATGCCAATAGCCCGCCGTACCCGTTGGACTGTACCCTGAAAGTGGGTAAAATTGATAAGCCAAAAGTCTCCAACAATAAGATTTATGCCTAAATTCCAATCCACCAACAACTCGGATTGGTGAATGTTCTCTCAAATAATGACTCTTGCAAGTCAATAAATTCTCTTTCTGAGCAACATGTCATGCCACAAAGATGAATGTACCACAAGCCACGGTCAAAATTATGGAAATTTATGGTGGCCGACAATTGCGGATCACTTTAAGCGATAACTTGTAGAAAGGTTTCAAAGTAGGTGTTTAGAGGTTGTTGAAAAGGAAAAATTGGGAGAAAAATGATGATCGAAAGGACTATATTGCAACTTTTCAAAAAGATTCAAGACTTGGACCGTGTTTCCCATGTGGTTTTGAATTTCCAACGTAAATTTCTCATTAGTTAAGTAACATTGTTTGAAATGCCTAACAGAAGGAACATAATAAAAAAATAAAAATAAAGGACGGACGAGTGGAAGATAAGACAATTAATGTTAACTAACGTGTGAATTTAGAATGGATAAAATAATCAAAGAAAATATCTAATTATGAATAAGATTATCAACACAAAAATTTAATGGGATGAGGGCTAGATTTGCCACAATGATTTTAATGTTGAAGAAAGACACACACACATATATATAGGGAGAATTACCAAAAAAGTCCTAAACCTATTGCAATTGTGCCAATTCAGTCCTAAACTTTTTTTTTTTGGGCCAATTTAGTCCTAAACCTTTTATAATTGTGCCAATTCAGTCCATTTGGTCAAAATTGGTCGGCCGGTGCTGACGTGGATGCCGGCCGTCCGGCAAACGCTGACGTGCATTTTTATAATTTTTTTTTTCGAATTTTAAAATATTTTTTTCCCCATCTTCCCCTTCCCCTAGCCGGTCGATGCCGACCGGAGGTGAGGGCCGGCGAGGTACTGGCGAGGTCAGCCTTACCGGCCATTGGCGAGGGCGAGGCCCTACCGGATCTGGCGAGCCGATTTGGCGGGGCCTCGCCCCTCGCCAAATCCGGTAGGACCCTCGCCTTGGCTAGGCGAGGCCCCGCCTTGGCTAGGCGAGGCCCCGCCAGCCCCCTGGAGAGCTTGGCGAGGGCCTTCTCGAGCTCCTTCCCCCGGGGGTCGTGGTCGAGCTCGTGGACGGTGGGGTTGACGCCCATGCCACATAATAGGTTCTTGACGGCGTGGCACATGCAGTAGGTGCTGACACCGAAGATGACCACCGCACTCTTCGCCGCCATCCGCTTGATGTGCTTCACCGGGTCGTCGATGGGCCTCACTGCCGAGATTTGGCGAGGCTTTGCCTTGCCCAACCAAGGCAAGGGTCGACCTCGCCAGTGGCCAGCGAGGTCGACCCTCGCCTTGGTTGGGCAAGGCCTTGCCGGATCTGGTGAGGGCCGAGCTTGCCAGATCTGACGGGGCCTTGCCCTCGCCAGTGGCCAGTGCTGGCCGGCCAAGGGAAGGGGAAGATGGGGAAAAAAAAAAAAAAAAAAAGACCTAAAAAATTCAAAAAAATATTTAAATATTCGAAAAAAATTAAAAAATATATATTTTAAAAATGCCATGTCAGCGTTCGCCGGACGGCTGGCGTCCACATCGCGTCGGTCAGCCAATTTTGGTCGGATGGACTGAATGGACACAATTATAAAAGGTTTTGGATTAAATTGGCCAAAAAAAAAAAGTTTAGGACTTGAATTAGCACAATTGCAATAGGTTTAGGACTTTTTTGGTAATTCTCCCCATATATATATATATATATATATATATATATATATATATATCAATATGCATTTGCTCAATTAATGATTAATTGTACGGAAAATAGTTGCACTAAATCCTTTTCACGTTTGAGACTAGGGGGTTCTTCTTAGTGGGTATTTTAATCGAGAGAGTTATCGAAATATATCAACCTTTCTGTTGGAGAACCTCACATCCATAATTAAGGGAGAAAAGCCAGATCCTATGCACGAATGTGTGGAAGTTTAAGTTCATGTTAATGGTGTTAGTGCTCCGATAATTGTCAACCCATTTGATAGGTAAAATTGCAAGTGTTTTGAAGACAATAAATCTCCTTGTGATAAGATTTATGAATTGTTTTTTGAGATTGAAATCTTTTTTTTTTTTTTATGGTTTTTGATGAAGATTACATCTAAAATCACTTCGACTATCACAAATCTGATTGTAAATTTCGAAAGTTCAGTATTGAGACAAGTAAGGACGAAAATTGGGCGATGCACTTGACTCTACTCAAATAGTAAGGGTGGGCCATTTAGAGGGGACATAAGGGACCACCATGCGATTCATTTGGTTAGTTAGAGAAAATGTGGAAAAGTGAATTAGAGAAATTTATGTATATTTCAATGTACTATGCAAGAGCCTATTTATCAACTTTACGGAATGGCTATATATAGTAACATAATATGACAATAACAATTAGAATGAACTAGGATTACAATCGAAGAGATACACAAAAGTAGATAATATATTTCTAACACCTCCCTCAAACTCAATGTGACATAGAAGAAGTCAACTTGATTTTGGAGGAAAAAAAATCATGAAAACACTCAAGTGGATGTGCCTTAGTGAATAACATTAGCAATTTGATTGACTGATGAAGTGTAGATGAGACAAGTGGTGCCATGAAGCACGTGAGAGCATATGAAAATACAATCTATTTTATTATATTTGGTGTGCTCATGGAAAACATTATCATGTGCTATTTTGGATAACACTTCACTTGTCACCAAAAAGTATAGTTCCACCGTTATGACGGACACCCATGTCCTCCAATAACCATTGCAACCATAACAATTTTGTTGTCATATAAGCAAGAGCATGATAGATTTTGCTTTGATATTAGATCCAACCATAATAATCTGTTTCTTGTTATGCTGTGAGATAAGTGAGTTAATTAGAAAGAAGCGGTAGCCAGTAGTGGAGCGATGATCAAAAGAGTCTCCAGCCCTATTAGCATCATAATAAGCTTTCAACTTTAAGGTAGATTGAGCATAAAAGTGAAGATCATGAAATATAGTGCCTTTGACATAGAGAAGAATTCGAAGAACAATTGTAAAATGAGTGGTTCGTGTTGCGGTCATGAACTGACTCAAAAGGTAAACAATGTAGACTGTGTTAGGATGAGTGGTAGTAAGGTATATAAGGCTGCCAACTAGCTGTCGATAAATTATAGGATTTGGAAGAAAAGTCCCATATTTGTCATTAATTTGGTTTGAGTCTCAATAGGAGTTGTAGCAGTCTTGTCTTCACTAAGTTCGCTTAAGAAAGAAGATCACTGGCATATTTAACTTGAGAAAGATAATAGCCAGAGGAATCAGAAGTAACCTTCAAGGTTAGAAAATAATTGAGTTGCTCAAGATTTTTCATTTTGAATTGTTGACTAAGATATTGCTAGACTTTTGTAATTCCGGTATGATCACGCAAATGATAACCGTATCGTCTAAATATAAAAGAAACAGGAAAATATATCCACAAGATGTTCGTTGAACAAAGAGCACGTTGTCATAAGGGCTGCATTTAAATCCAAGGTGTTTCATGGTGGAACTGAACTTAGAGTACCATGCATAAGGAGTTTGCTTTAATTCATATAACCCTCGACCTGATCGACACACTTTGTCAAAAGTAGTGTATTCAATAGAAGGTTCCATATATTGATGAAATATATATATATATATATATATATAGATATAGATATAGATACAGATATATTTCATAAATAAGATCGCAATTAATACAAGCATTTTTAACATCCATATTGAATAGAGGCTATCGCTTAATAGATGCGACGAGAAGAATACTTCGAATACTCATAAGACATGTGACCGGAGCAAATGTCTCATCATAGTTAATCCCATACTTCTAAGTACAACCTTTTACTACTAGCTAAGCTTTGTTGCATTCCATTGTACCATTGTCTTAGTTTTGATCTTATATACCAATTTACAACCTATAGCAGACTTTCAAGGAGGCAAATCAACCAAATCCCAAGTATGAGATTTGTCTTATGCTTCCAACTCATCCACCATTGCTTGCTGCCAAAAAGGATTTGGACAAGCTTCTCCATATATGCGAGGCTCATGAAAAGAAATAATAGTAGAAAAACAATGAAAATCATGAAGCCAAATAGAAGGTTGACTTACATGGGTGAAACGGCTAATAGGAGAAGAAGGTATCACTAAAGGTGAAGAATCAATGGATGGCATAGACATCTCATGATCTGCCGAAATGGAATTGCCAAATGTACCTATATCAAGATTAGAAGAAGACAACTCCCAAGCTAAAGATGCAAGTGTCTCATTTTTAGGAAGTAGTTCCACTGAAGGATTGGTGAAGAAGCAAACGATTGGAGATGACTCAAAAGGACAGAGAGATGAGAACATCTTGTATTCCCAAAAAGTAACATCATGAGACTAGCGTAGAAGATTAAAGATAGGATCCCAACATCTATACCATTTATGCTCAACTTCATACCCAGGGAAGCAACATAAGCAAGCACGGGGTTCTAATCTTGTGCATTCATTAAGAAGTACATGCACAAAATATGCACTACCAAACACTTGAAGAAGATCATACAATGCCATACAAGCACTCTTGAAGAGATACATAGTAAGTAACAAAATATGATTAATAATATATACAACAGTATGACTAGCTTCTCTCTAAAATTGTTCTAAACAAGAGGCTAAGATAAAAAGAGTGCGCACAATATCTAAGATATACCTTTGTTTACACTCTGCTTGACCAATTTGTTGGGATGTTCTTCGACAAGAAGCATGAATGATAGTACCATTTTGAGAAATAATTCAAAGAAACTCTTTATCTTTATATTCCATGGCATTATCGATATAGAAAACCTCAATATCTTGAGAATATATATATATATATATATTTTTTTTTTGATGACCCAGGGAAGCCCCGTACGCCGTGGGCGGCTGGAGTAAACCCTGGGGCCCCACGGGAGGACCCACCACCCCCGTGGAACGGGTAAGACACCAAGCGTCTCTGCGGCGAGTCGAACCCTCGCCCTCCGAGAAGGGGTCAATGGGTCCCCCCACGATGGGGAAGACTTGCCAGCGGAGCCACCGCGGCCGGTGGTAATATCTTGAGAATATTGTATTTTGACTATGACAACAAATTCACTATGAATATAAGTATGTTTAGATTGATTTTACATAAGATAAAGTAATGTATAACCAAAAAATTTATAAAAAAAAAATCACTAAATAACAAAACCTCCCATGGTTGGAGTAGGAGATAGCCCATGACTATCAAAGTGAGTAAGATCAAATCGAGCATAAGAGACAGGTCACCAAGATCAAACGGTAATGCATGATGTTTTCTCAACTTACAAAATAAGCAATCAAATACCTTTTGTCAACAAAACCTAGATTACAATTGCTAATCAAAGAATCCATTCTAGAGAAAGAAGCATGACCCAAGCAAGAATGCCTAGTTTTAGATGAAACTATGGCAACACAACCAGTAAAAGAGCTCAGAAGTAGTAAGGAAACAAGCTCAAACAAACTTTCCCCTTTACAGCTGGTCCAATTCTCTATCCCATATGTGGATCCTAGACAAGACAATGTTTAAAGAGAAATGAATGTCAAAACCATGTTCACATAATTGTCCAACAAATTTCAAATTTAAAGAGAACTTAGGAACTAAGAAGGTGTAAGCTGAGGACAATTTTAACGTTGAAATGTTCCCTATATGGCTAACTATCATTTGTGAGTTATCAACTATATTAATAATAGATGCTTGTGAAGTGAATGATTTGGGCTTAAATAAATTGAAATTGGAAGTCATGAGATTACGATAGGCAAAATCAAAGAACCATGAATCCGGAGTACATGAAGTGATCGATAGAGCAGAAGTACTAGGAACAAATGAGCAAGAAAAGTACAAGATTCTCAAACAATAGAACAAAGATATTCTAGTGATAGAGTAACATATGAGTCTTTAGTGGAATCCTCAATGATAGCAACAGTGGATTGATGTGCAAGTTGAGGTGGATGTCTATACCGGGATTGATTGTCCGTCCTTAGAAGTTGCTTGGGCTATTGTCGATAACAATTGGATGCAAGTGACTGGATTGATGACAATTCGTACGGTATTGTTTGCATGAGGAGGAAGAACCTAGAGTGGCAAGCATCGTGTTTGTAGGCAAGGACAAAGAGCATTGTGCCTTCAAGGTAAGTCAAGTCTCCTCAATCAACAACTTTGAAACAACTACCTCAAGACAAGGTAATGGATCTTGACATAGAAGTGAAGCTTGCATAGATTCAAATTCATTATTAAGTGCCATAAAATATTGCATAACATGCATGCAATCACGATATTAGCAAACTTGCAAGCATCGAAATACATGTCCCATTACGGTTAATATAATGCTATTTGATCCCAGAAAAATGCATGGAGGAGTAAAAATCATTAATAGACTGATCTAACTCTTGATGCATGTGATGCAGATTCCCTAACAGCTGATACTGATGGACAATATCTGAGATAGCATATTGGCTGACAAGCAGATCCCATGCTTCCTTTCTTGTATTAAGACAATCAAACTAGTCTAATAGAAGGAATCAAAGAGTTTTGAAACCACGTAAGAATATAGTGATTCTTGCTATCCCAATCATCCTAGCGTTCATTAAATATCTCCTTGGTCTCATTGGTAATCTGAGTAGGTGCATAAATAGCACCAGCGACGTAACGCCAAAGTTAGCGACCTGAAAAAAAAAAAAGTAGATAACTATTGAGTCCATAAAATATAATTGGATCCAATGGTCCAAATGGTTATTGTAACGTCCAATTTTTCCATTATATGCAAATATACTTCTATAAACCTAATAGATTTTATGATGAGTTCGAAGAAAATCGAGACATGCAGAGCTGATATTGATAAAATAAGGCTACAAACAGATTTAGGACGTCGATATGCCTTAGCCACCTGTTTGAAAACACCAACGATCATTCTGACAGGGGTTGAACGGATTAGAAAAGTAGGCAAATCGGTTTGGTCAACGCCGGTCCATGACCACAATCATAAGCTAACGTGGCAGACACGTGTCGGACAACTTGGCTAAAATTTAGCAATGACATGGAGGATGACGTCACTTGTTTAGTGCTCGTGAGAGGCACGCAGGCATGTGGATCTCACACGCAAAGGACTTGGACGACACGTGAGGGCGCGTGACGGCTCTACTGGCGACGTTCTTTGCTGGGTGGGACTTGTCAGAGGACGAGGAGCCTGTTTCGGTGGCTTTTGTCGAAAAAGCACTTGGAGGCGATGGTGTAATTGGAACCGTGACGTGGCACCACACGTGGAAGTGCGGCAGCTTCCCAAGTCTATTTGGTAATGAATTTTCAGGGTTTAACTCGTTTAAGGGTAGCAAGTTGATGACGGTGTTCAATTTTCAAAACAAGCAATGTGATTAACTAAACAACAATCAAGGGTGGTGATTCGATAATGAATGGATACTGGTGTGGCAGTGGCAACGTTGCTATAGCACTGCATTACTCAATGGCCGCTCACTCATACAACAGTGGCTTTGATACCAAATTAGAAATATTACGGAAAAGTGAATTAAGGAATTTTCTATATATTTAAATGTACCATAGGAGAGCCTATTTACAGGTTTTACAAGATGTCTATCTATTTTATCGTAATATTACACAAAATCAAATAATATAATCCTAAAATGGCTAATGATCATTGATCAATTCAACCATCGACTAATAGATTTGATTAGAAAAAAAGCAAATTGGAAAAGTTGAAAGCGAGGATATAATTGAAAAAAAGGGGGAAATTCATTTGTACCATTGAACACGTCGGAATAAAAAAATAATCAGGTAAATCAAACTTATCAAAATCGGCACGAAAGAAAACGCACAGTGGTATGCACCAACTTAAAAGGGGTGGGCAGAACGCCACCGAATGCAAATCACCTCTCATCAAGTGATTATCGACCCCCAAACCCAGAGGCACAAGCTCACCACTCATGAAGTCCAGTAGCATCTTGCTAGGCATGAAAAAATCAAATGCAACTCTCCCTCTCCTCCTCTTCCTCTGTCTCCTTTTCTTGCTCCCATTTCAGGCCTCACCATCACCAACCGCAGAGGCACAAGCTCTTGTCAAATGGAAGAACTCTCTCTCTCCTCCTCCACCTTCTCTGAGCTCATGGTCACTCACCAACATCACCCATCTCTGCAACTGGACTGGCGTTGCCTGCAACAGTGGCCGGTCAGTCTCAGAGATCAGCCTCTCAGGCTCAAGCCTCAGCGGCACTCTCCATGCGCTCGACTTCGCTTCTTTCCCAAACCTGACCCGCTTCGACGTCAGCAACAACAATCTTGAGGGCCCGATACCATCCTCGATTAGCAATCTCTCCAAGCTCAGGTTCTTGGACCTGGGTAGCAATCTCTTTGAAGGTGGCATACCGCCCGAGATAGGCCAACTGCAAGAGATTCAGTACTTGAGCCTCTTGAATAACAGTCTCAATGGCACTCTTCCTTACCAGATCAGCAATCTCGAGAAGGTGTGGCACTTGGATCTTGGATCAAACTTCTTGGAATCTCCTGACTGGTCAAAATTCTCCACCATGCCATCGGTGACTTACCTGAGCCTCTTCTACAATTTGTTCAATGGCAAATTTCCGGGCTTCGTGGCTGATTGCCAGAACCTGACATACCTGGACCTGTCGCTAAACATGTTGACCGGCGAAATCCCTGTGGCTGTGTATGTGAACCTGGTGAACCTTGAATACCTTAACCTCACTGCGAATTCACTCCAGGGACCGATCTCAAACGTATCAAAACTTTCCCAGTTGAAGGAGATCCGGATTTGTAACAATCTGTTCGGTGGTCTGATACCTCGAAACATAGGATTGCTGTCTGAGCTTCAGATGATAGAGATGTACAACAATTCCTTTGAAGGGGCAATTCCTAGCTCCATTGGTCAATTGAGGCTGCTTGAAAAGCTCGATTTGCACCTAAACCTCTTGAACTCTTCTATCCCTTCCGAGCTCGGTTTTTGTTCTAACCTCACCTTCTTAGCCCTTGCCGAGAATTCAATCTCTGGGGGCTGCCTCTCTCTCTGTCCAATCTGGTCAGATTGTCAGAATTTGGAGCTTCGGATAATTACTTGTCAGGTGAATTGTCGCCCCACTTTTTCACAAATTGGACGGAACTCATTTCTTTGCAGCTCCAGAACAATTCTCTCTCCGGGAAAATTCCTCCAGAAATCGGAAGCCTGACCAAGCTCAGTTACCTCTACTTATACCACAATACGCTCTCTGGCTCAATCCCTAGTGGGATCGGGAGCCTCGAGAATTTGCTCGAGTTAGACCTCTCACAGAACAATCTCTCTGGCCAAATCCCTACAACATTGTGGAACCTCAGTAACCTGCAAACCCTCCAGCTTTTCTCCAACAAACTGACTGGAATTATCCCGTCGGAGGTTGGGAATCTCACACGGTTGACCACTCTTGACCTCAACACGAACCAGCTTTATGGAGAGGTCCCCGAGACCATCTCTCGCCTTGCTAACTTACAGTCAATCTCTTTGTTCACGAACAATTTCTCGGGAGGAATACCATGTGATTTTGGCAAGTATAGCCCTTCTCTGGGCTATGTTGGCTTTTCGAACAACAGCTTCACCGGAGAACTGCCGCCAGATTTATGCAGCGGCTTTGCTCTTCAATATCTCTTGGTCAATGAGAATAACTTTACTGGGCGGCTGCCCAACTGCTTGAGGAATTGTTCGGGGCTAACGAGAGTCCGTCTAGACAGCAATCAGTTCACTGCAGATATCACAAGTGTGTTCGGAGTTTATCCAAATCTGACCTTTATAAGCCTCAGCAACAACCGATTTGTTGGGAATCTCTCAGCAGAATGGGGAGATTGTAAAAATCTCACGAATTTGCAAATAGATGGTAACAAAATTGCCGGCCGCATCCCACCAGAGCTTGGGAAATTGTCTCAGTTGCGTGTCCTGACTTTGCACAACAATGAATTGACAGGGAAAATTCCCGACGAGATGGGAAATCTAGGGGAGTTGCTTAAATTGAACTTGAGCAACAACCATTTGGTCGGAGACATTCCCATCTCATTAGGAAACTTATCGAAGCTAAATAATCTTGATTTGTCGAAGAATGCAATGAGCGGTAGCATACCAGACCAGCTAGCAAATTGCGAGCATTTACTGAGTTTGAACTTGAGCAACAACAATCTATCGGGTGTCATACCACCGGAGCTCGGGAACTTGTTCGAGCTACAGAACCTCCTAGACCTGAGCCACAACTCACTAGCAGGATCAATTCCATCCAATTTAGCAAAGCTTATGAAGCTGGAAAATCTCAATCTGTCGCATAACCACTTCTCGGGTACGATCCCAGCTGCTCTAACCAGCTTGGTTAGTTTAAGCTCCATAGACTTATCATACAATGAGCTAACAGGGGCAATTCCTAGTGGTCGCATCTTCCAACAAGCACCAGGAAGTGCTTTTATCGGGAATCCGGGCTTGTGCGGAAACGTGACGGGATTATCTCCTTGTGGGACGAGCAGTAAATCAACCGACCATAGGGAAAAGGTTCTTGTTGGTGCGATTGTGGGCATCTGCTGCTTACAACTTCTGGTGACTTTAACTGCTGTGATTCTGGCGCTTCAGCGGCGAAACAAGGAACTCGATGAAGATACTAATGGTCTTATGAAGTACGAGAAATCTGAGTCGATCATATGGGAAAGGGAAGGTAAGTTCACATTCAATGACATCGCCAAGGCTACCGACAACTTCAGTGAAAAGTATTGCATTGGAAAGGGCGGGTTCGGGAGCGTTTACAAGGCCGAATTGGCCAGCGGCCAAATCGTCGCTGTCAAAAAGCTCAAAGTTTCAGAATCCAGCGATGTCCCCGTGGTCAACCAACAGAGTTTCAAGAATGAGATCCGCATTTTGACCGAGGTCCGACACCGCAATGTGATCAAGCTCCACGGGTTCTGTTCCAAGAGGGGTTGCATTTACTTGGTCTATGAGTTTGTGGAGAGAGGCAGTTTGGCGAAGGTCTTGTACGGAGAAAAAGGAGGAACTGAACTGGACTGGGGTACAAGAGTGAAGATTGTTCAAGGCATGGCTCATGCTATCGCCTATTTGCATCATGATTGCTCCCCACCTATTGTCCATCGGGACATAACCCTCAACAACATCTTGCTCGAGTGGGACTTCAAGCCTCGACTTTCGGATTTCGGGACAGCGAAACTCTTGAATTTTGACTCGTCAAATTGGACCACAGTGGCTGGATCTTATGGCTACATGGCTCCTGGTAATCCAACCATACATTGCACGTGTACATACTACATGGGATTGATCAAATTGCTCTAATTAAAATCTCGAATTTGCATTCGTTGAATAATTCTAACAAGAACTTTTAACAAGTATAGGTTTTGAAAAGTGATTTGTGTTAGAGTATCACAAAAATTTGATATTTGTGCAATACCCATGATCATACCATTGATTCATTATTCTTGAAAAACAGAGTTAGCAGTTACGATGAGAGTGACGGACAAATGCGATGTGTATAGTTTTGGAGTAGCTGCACTAGAAATCATGATGGGGAAGCATCCGGGGGATCTTCTCTCTTCCCTACAAAGGACACAAACATCGAGATCGCTGGAAGACCCAAATCTGCTCCTGAGAGATGTGCTGGACCCGCGTCTTTCTCCTCCGACCGGCCAACTAGCCGAGGAAGTGGTACTCATCATCACAGTGGCACTGGCGTGCACGCGGATGAGTCCCAATTCACGACCCACCATGCGTTTCGTGGCACAAGAGTTATCCGCACGCAGTCAATCTTGCTTGTCCGGGGCCTTGGGCTCCATAACTATCAGCAAGCTATCGAGTCCTTAGAAATATAATTTGAAGTGATAGTGCAAATCAATGATATTTCTTTGGTACTTTTTTTTTTTTTTTGACTTAGCTTCTAATGAATGAGAGAGCGGGTGGGTGTGCGCCCCGGTGTATGTACAAAAGGAATAAATTACTATAGCTACGCCATGTTGTCTTGTCTACTCGGATGATACAACAGAATACTTTCTCGGTTTGTTTCCTTTACATTGATGCTGGATGTGTCCAGGTTGCCTTTTCGATGAGCCATGTAGGGATGCTTTATTACTCAATTTGTGGCTCTAACATGACATTTTTGTAATAGGATTGTTTTTTGCGAACAAACTTGGAACATAAGTCATTTGTTGATGGCGTCAAATGAGAAAATATCTATTCAATTTTATATGTATTGTATGAATGCTAATTTAGTCACTCCCCATTTAATTTTGCTAATATAATTCCAAATCTTTGCCGTAAAATACTGCAGTAAATACTTGATGATGCACACGATTCCCATAGCAGATTTGTTTCCCTGAAAGAAGATGAAGAGTTACACGTTAAGGAGAGGAAAAGAAGAGGAAAAAGAGAGAGGAAAAAATCAGAATTCATAAAATTATTCAATGTGATGTCATTTTGAGTAAATTTATCTATGTCGATTGCTGATTGACAATGACTAGATTATTACGACGGCAATTCCAAGCAAAAGAATTACTCGTTCAAACTTGTTAATACGGTGTCGTGCTCTCATGATGTGTAGAAAATGTCCTACTCTTTTAACTTCATCATCTAATTAGAAAACTAGAATAGCTAGTTCTAACAAACAAACAAGAAACCACAAAAGCTTCAGCATGATTAGCTCACATTCATGTATAGGATCTTGCTTTTCTCCCTTAATTATGATGATAGGTTCTGCAACAAAAATATTGGTATGTTTTAATAATTCTCTCAAATAAACTACCCCCTAAGAAGAGTCCTCTGATCTTTAAGGTGAAAAGGATGTAGTGCAACTATTTTCAGTACAATTAATTATTAACCGAGCAAATGAATATTCTCAATTATGTATTTATATATTTATATATAGGCAGTCTTTTTTCAACGTAAAAATCATAGTGGGAAAATCATCTAGCCTTTCATCCCATCAAGTCTTGTCCTGATATCTTCCTTATATTTTGATATTTGATTTGATTTTTCGTCTGTAAATTCACACATGAAATAACATTGATTGTCTTATCTTCTACTCGTCCGTTCTTTATTTTCTTTTTCTTTTTTCCTTTTGTTTAGGCATTTCAAATGACGTTACTTAAGTAACAAAAATTTACATTAGAAATTCTAAACCATTTAGAAAACGTGGTCCAAGTCCTCGTTCTTTTTGAAAAGTTACAATATAGTCCTTTCAATCGTCATTTTTTTACCTGATTTTTCCTTTTCAACAACCTTGGATCACCTACTATTGAAACCTTTTAACAAGTTTTCGCTTGAAGTGATTAGCGATTTGTCAGCCACCGTAAGTTTCCATAATTTTGAACGTGGCTCGTGGTACATTGATCTATACAGTACGGCACATTGCTCAAAAGAAGTATTTATTGACTTGCAAAAGTCCTAATTCGAGAGAACATTCACCAATCCTAGTTATTGATGGGCTGGAAGTCAGGCATAAATCGCATTTTTAGTGACTTTTGACTTATCAATTACATCCACTTTCCAACGGGTATGGCCGGCTATTGGCCGAGAATGCAATTACATCCACGTTCCAATTGGCACGGCCAGCTATTGGCCCAGAATGCAATTCTGGTCTGCTTGGAAAAATTTGAGTGCTTCTAGAGGCCTCTCCAAATGGAAGTATAGGATTTTGTTGATTGGTTAATATGCATAGTCACCCCTTTGAAAAGGTCTAACGTGAAGAAGACTTCAGATTAAGTAAGCTTGGTCTTTGGATTGTTAATTGGTTTTCTTTGAACACATATGTAGAAAGATTGATAATTGATGGCCATCTCGTGTTCAAAAGATGCGAACTTTGAAATCACGTCTATGCTCGACCAACTTGAAATCCTATCAATTTAAACCTTGCTCTAGATACGTAGATGATGCAATGCACGATTGAAAAATAAGAGAAAAAAGTAATTATTACCTCAATCAGCTCTCCATTTCTTTTTCTTTTTTATAAATTAGAGACACGGGCAAAAAGTTTCAATCATCCAATTATCTCCCCTGAGAGCATAACAACGGATTATTACTATATTTGTTGCAGCAAAGAAAATATTTTACGGGAGATGGTTGGATGAATTTTGGTTCTTCTATATGTCTATTATGTTCTTTCTTTTGGTGGAAAAAAACCCTTTTGATCTTTTCCTAACATAATTTTTATTTTAAATTCATTTTTTTAATTTCCAAAATTTCTGACGACATTAATGTGACTGCTAATGGTGTGATGATGACTGCCGAAAAATAATAGTGGTCACTTCTTAATGCATTCAAAATGCGAGTTATTTGGGAGAATTATTTTTAGTGATTTCTTATTTGACAATTTTTTTTTTGTATTCTATTTAAAATTGGTTATTTTTTTAGTATGTTATTTTCTATATTTAAGGAAAAAAATTGCTAAAATTTGAAGCTCCAGTTGGGTAGGGAATGCGTTGGGTTTGTGATAGATATGAGTCCCTAAAACTGTATTACATAAAAATGGGTCAATATACGTTAATTTGGTTGGACCCTATTTGATGTTAAACTAATTTATCTGAAAATAAACGAATAGTGTGTCTAGGGAAATTGCGTTATATAATATGTGGCAATATTATTGGCCCCATGTTTTATACTTGATATATTCCTTGTCGTTTTGCTCTACCCTTCGGGATATTATACTAAAGTTCATTGTCGATGACAGTTTATTAATTAAACATTTTCACTGATGATGAAAATATTTCTCGTTCATTCATTTTTTGTAAGCAACACAAACGATTATTTTTAGAAAAATTATTATTTCAATGGAGAATTTTCCGGTGAACCAAATGTGCACATAAGTAGTATTGGTCTTTGTTAATTAAGAGATTAGCAAGAAAAGATCTTCTACTTGACTCTCTATGCTTACATTAGCTTGGTTGCCTGCCTTTGATTAGGAACAACCGAACAAGAAATGACATAATCCACTCTAAAAAAGAGATGTTTGTTTTGGCCAATTTACATATAAATGAATATGTTGTAATTAATATGAATTGTAATTACCCTAATACTATATAGTAATACAAATAGTAATATATCTAACACCCTCTTGCACGCAAGAAATGTAAGTCAATTTGGGGGTCAATAATTGTAGCCCTAACCTGACGTTGCCTATATTTCCACCTCTTGATGTAAAGCAATGCTTTGGGTTTTTGGTGGGACACTCAGGTATCACATTATTTTCCTTTTCTTTTTAATTTTTTACGGATTCTTTTGGCCAGAATAATATAGGAATTGGGCCTGTCATATTTTAAATAGATTAGTAGCCCTAACCTGACTTTGCCTATATTTCCACCTCTTGATGTAAAGCAATGCTTTGGGTTTTTGGTGGGACACTCAGGTATCACATTATTTTCCTTTTCTTTTTAATTTTTTACGGATTCTTTTGGCCAGAATAATATAGGAATTGGGCCTGTCATATCCATAAATAGATTAGTAGAAAATTGTTTTAAAAGAAAATGGTTCAATATTGCCATCATATGATCCCTGACTCGCAGAGAAAACTCAATTAAAAAGTCACGTGAACGTCTTCGTCTTTGAATACTCTATATTGAGTAAATGAAGGCTAAGAAAAAATTTGAGAAGTCTAATCACCATCATGCTATTCTTTTTGTTTTGTGATTGACAACAAAGTTAAAAAGAGGTGGCATTTTTCTAGACCCGACCTTAATAAGTTAAAGTCCATGTCAATGGTATTAGAGGTCAGATTTTTGTCAGCCCATTTGACGCCATCCACAAATGACTTGCAGATAAAAATCCGACTGTGAAAAAGTCATTTTAGGGCTAGAATTTGAGCCCGCACGTATCGCTGCATGGGCCATCGAAAAATGTAGAGGAAAACGAAGCAAGGAAGTATTTTATATTATCATTCGAAGGGATGATGTATTTTATATTCACTAGAATATTCATACTTGAAATTTATAAGGGATAATACTACCAAAAACCCCAAATTCGTATATCAGTGATAAATTTATCTCAAGTTAATTTTATTGTCACAAAAAAATTTAAATCGATACATGCATGACATATTTATCCTCCGTTAGCTTTCGTCAGATATTATTGTTAAATTGCTAATTGGGATGGGTTAATAGCACACACCAAAAAAAAAAAAAAACTTAAATTGGTACATTTGTAATAAATTTACTCCATATTAATTTTTGAGCCACCAAAAATTGCAAACTAGTACACATGTGACGCATTTACCTTCCGTTAGTTTTCATCGGATTTTACCGTTAAATTTAGTGAAAACTCTAGATCATCATCCTTTTCATTGTCTTTGCCTAAGTTCATTGAAATTGTGAACACCATTTAGCGAGATCTTTTTAGTGATACATTTAGTAACTCCTATAGTACTCTTGACAAAATGGCTTGACCAAGTACCATTAGATGGCGTAAATACTACCTAATGTTGCATCTTGTGTAAGAACATTAACGATGGATTAAGCCCTCGTGAGTTTTACTTGACCTCATGTCAATACTTTCCCTTCAATGCAAGCATAAATAGTGTCTCTTCATAGGTGTTACGCAATAATTGTTAGAGTCCCAAATCCCATTCAAAAGAGGGTATTGAGCATTTGAGGTGACAACTTTTATTAATAAATCTAGGTTGATGAATGAAGCAATTAGGCTGAGTCGTGATTTGCACTCAAGTTTATTTTTCACATTCCTCTTGCATCGCCTCTATAACATCAATACCTAAATTTCCTTCTAAGTTTATTAACTACAAAATTCTAGGATTGATGATATAGAGGCAATGTTAGAGAAATCTGTAAAATAAACTTGATTGTACAACACAACTTCGCCCAATTGCTTCGTTCATGGACCTACATATATCAAGAAAAGTTGTCACCTCAAATGCTCAGTAGTCTCTTTTGAATGGGATTTAGGATTCTAACAATTATCTCATGACATCTATGAAAAGAATGCTCACCGTGAAAAGAGAGTATTGACCAAAACATTCAGTAAAACTCAAAAGGGCTTAATCCTTTGTTAATGTTCTTATACGAGATGTCACGTTAGGCCGTGATTAGGTTAGATAGCGGTACTTGGTCAAGCCATTTTGTCAAGAGTGCTACTAGAGTTACTAAACGTGTTACTTAAGATTTCTAGCTAAATGGTGTTCGCAATCTCCACAACCTTAGACAAAGATGATGATGAAGGACTCAATGAAGAGGAAGACGATCTATAGTCCTCGCTAAATTTAATGGTAAAACTTGACATAAGCTAATGCAGAGTAAATATGCCATGTGTGTACTAGTTTAGGGTTTTTAGTGGTTCATAGACTAGTTTGGGATGAATTTGCCATTGTATACCAATTTGGGGTAAATTTATCACAAGTATACCAATTTAGAGTTTTTCATAGTATTAATTTATTAATTGATTGAACGTTGACTTACCCATCATGTTCACATGGCATCTAAGTCAGCAATTTAACGGCAATATTTGACAAAAGTTAACGAAGGGTCATTATATCCTACATTTACCAATTTGGGGGAGTTTTGTGATAAAAAAAATTAGTTCGGGGTAAATTTATTATTATGTTTCAATTTGTGATTTTTCGTAATATTAACCCAATTTGTAAACATGTTTAGAAGAAAATACAAACATCAAAAGCCTAGCTATAGTAGATAGGACTATGTTGAGTGACGGGTCCCAATATGGGCAAAAATGCTATATCAACCATGCGTGACAGGGTGCGATGTTTGAGAGATATATAACTCGATTCCATGTAGGATGTCACGTAGGCCTTTTGGGTTGGCATAATGTTCACACCTAAATTCTGATCTTCCCACTTAGTCATTTATTGAATAAAACATTAGGGAATCTCTAAACAAAAATATCAATATAGCGTTTGCATTCATAGTTATTTCGTGAACCAACGTGACATGCCATGAGATGGGAGGCTCGAAATCTCATGCTTCAATTTTTTAGCCCCACGATACGGACTGACGCGGTTTCGCATCAGATGAAATACATGACGCAAGCCGTGGATTTTCTTGGTTTATTCATTCCATGTGGTGCACGAACTCGGTGAAGAAAGGCTAGTGGTATTCATCGAAATCAGAAAAAATTTTCTTTGCTGAAACTAGCCAAATTACAGATGTATATAAAGGGCAAGGAAATTGAAAGGAGGGGAGATATTCTGGTCAAGAGAAAATATGCAGATTCGGGGTTAAGTTCTTTACCCAACATCTACACCGATACCGATGGTTGATGACAAACCTATTTGATTCATCAATTAGGGTTCAAGATAACTAGTCAATCTCCGAAACTTGGGAAATAAAGGATTATTTAAGAGGGATTTTTGTCTTACCAAGAACCCTTATGCTTGATTCTAAATTATGTCAAGGACATTGTATCGACTCAATTGATCAAATATAGATTGTCTCCTCAAAGGGAGAAAAGAGAGAAGCTTGTGAGTTGGGCTGCCCCTCCAATTGGTTGGGTCAAGCTTAATACTAACAAGACCTCTAAAGTTAACCTAGGCCCTGCTTTAGGTGAATCAGGTAACTAACTTGGTGGATTTAAGGGTGAGCACGATTCTCGGATAGAATAGGGAACCGGAGAATCGGACTGGTGAGTCCAATTTGGTTCTCGATTCTAGGAAGGGAAGTTCCGTTCCTGGTTCTATTTTTTTCAATACCAGCGGTTCTTGGTTTCTCTTCCCGGCAGTAGGGAACCGGGATGGGAACCGGAATCGGGTTCCTAAACCCAAAATCCCTGATTTCAATATGTTTCTTCTCTTTCCCCGTCCCTGATACTTTCCCTTCTCTTTCCTCTTGGCGACGCTACGACGCCCCCAGCAATGACCCAATGCTGCCCACCGCCCTCGATGCCGCCGTCACGACCCAAGACGTCGCCGCCGATGCCACTGCTGCTCCGTTTGACGACGCTGCCAACTCTCGCCGTCCCAGTCTTCTTCCACTCTCTCTCCTCCCGCTTCTCTCGCCGCCGCTTCCGCTTCTCTCGCCACTGGTCGTCTCCTCCGACTTGTCAATCCTCAGGTATTCTCTCTCTTGAGGACTCTGCTTAGTTGGTTGGCGTCACTGCTCTTTCATTTTATTTCTTTTCCTGGCCTTTTGGTTTCCTCGTTGCTCTGGTATTGAGATCGGCTCGCGCGGTCGTCTTCATGCCTGTGCCTTTCTGCCCTCCCCCATTCCTCTCCTCTCCCGAATTTACCGTTCGAAAGTCTCCCTTTGCTCTGTGGCATCATTCTCTTTTGATTCTCTAAAGTTCGTTGCAAGAGGTGAGTTTCACTTCGTAATTGCTTGGACGGTAGAGTTGATTCTCGAGGATATCCCCAAGGATCTTGTACTGATTTTACTGTCTGTGTTAGGTCAAAACAAAAATGTGAGTACCTGCAGCTGATTGTCTTGCTGTTTAGTATCTTGTTACATGTCATCTTCCTAGCATTCTATCTTGAGGAGAATGGATTTTCTTGCAATTTCATTTTCGGGATTTCTCTGGAGCTGCTGGAAAGCTTGCGATGAATGTTGTAGAGAGCTGTGAAGCAAAACTTGAACCGGGTATAAAGCAGCTTCTTGTTTCATTGATTTCTGGAGATAGCAAGCCTTTGAATAATCAAATCGACTACCACAAGGCTATATGTGATGTATATCAATGTGCTCCTCAGATATTGTCAGGAGTCATCCCATATCTAAATGGAGATCTAAATGGAGATCTCGTGGTAATGCATGACTTACAGCCTCTTGTTTGTGTTTTTTACATACTCATTTTTTGGCTAGAAACCTGCTGTGCATGAATCGATTCATTCAAGCGTTTTGTTGTCTGGGATGCCTGCTCAAGTAGTCACTTTTTACTATGCTTTTGGATTAATTTTTTGATCCGTTGCACATATGGAGGAACCTGCACACTCTCTATGTTCAACGGCTTAAGAAAAGAACTATCAGTAGAGTAACATTATTTGCATGATTTTCATTTGAGAGTATACAATGTATTACATTGTGGACTCGGGAGGTTTAGCCTCATAGGAAATTGAGGGATAATTTCTCAGTTTGTAACATTCTTATATGCAGACGGATCAGCTAGAAGTTCGTTTACAAGCTGTGATACTAGTTGGAGACCTATTTTCCACTCCAGGCCATGCTATCACTGAGCCTTTCCAGCCAATCTTTTCAGAGTTCTTGAAGAGGCTGACTGATAAAGCTGTTGAAGTAAGAATGTCTGTGCTTGAACATGTCAAGAACTTCCTGCTGTGAAATCCTTCTAGAGCTTAATCTTCTCAAATAATTGGTAAGGGTTGACTAGTGAAATTTTCGACGACAATCTGTGTTTAAAATTTGTTGACATGTTTTAATTTGACTGTTAGATGCCTTATGCGATTGACTGCTGGACTATGATGAGAACGTGAGAAAGCAAGTTGTCACTGTTATTTGCGATGCAGCATCTAATTCTCCAAACTCCATTCCAGCTGATGCTATAAAACTCGCAGATCGTCTTCGAGACAAATCAGTAACTTACCTATCCTACTGTTGATTTTCTCTCTTGTCGCAAGAGGCGATTTATCTTGCTTTAGAACTACATGCCTTATGACACTAGAGTTGGCAATAGAGGGAGCAGTACATATAGGATATCTACAGGTTGGGGTGTTTTTGGTGGCTGTGATATATAGGCTTAAGCTATAACTTGTGTTCCAAGTTGAAGCCAAGAATTTTTTCCCTCCCAGACACACTTGGCTTTTCACTTTTGGTACTTGCAACATCCATTTCAATGCAGATTTTGTTCCGTTTCTTCTCTTTTATCTAGTTGAATTTCCTGCCAAGCAGCAGCCAAATCCATTTCTTCTCTTTTGGTACTTGATTTTGTTCCGTTTCTTCTCTTTTAGCTTCGGTAAGTTCCCTAACGATATGGCAATATCTCCAGCCAAATGGTTGTTGCTCAAGTTCAGGCTCAACAACTTCCATAGATTTCCCATCTCGTCGGGAATTTTCCCGGTCAAGTCATTGCTGTACAAAGTCAGGACACGCAACTAAGACAACTTCCGAAGCTCTAGTGGGATGCGGCCAGCAACTTTGTTACCATCTATCTTCAAATTCGTGAGATTTGTACACTCTCCCCATTGTGCCGTGAGATCCCCGACAAATCGGTTGTTGCTGAGGCTTATAAAGTCCAGATTCGGATAAACTTCAAACGCACTCATATCTGCAGTGAACTGATTGCTGTCTAGACGGACTCTCGTCAGCCCCTGTTGGATTTTGCGGAAACGTGTGTGTGTGTGTGCAAGTGTGTATGTGTGAAATATGAGTGGATATAAGTGGATTACAACGGCTAGGGAGCGTGTGTAAAAAAAGGACTTCTATTATGAAGGTTTGTATTACAAAGGAAGGAGTTTTTTCTGGTTTTTTTTCTACAACACAAGCATCCACTAACTCCTATTTATAGGCGTGACTCACCGCCTTAGTACAACATTCTAGATTTCTATAGAATGTTGTCCATGTAGGCTTTATCTAGGAAATTTTAGATTGTGGTTCATCTAGAGACTTCTACATTTATCTTTGCCACCTAAGCTAGATTTTCTTAAGGATTTTTCTTGACTTTTCTAGCTCAAATCTTTCAAGAAGTTTCTAGAAATTGGATCAATAATTTAACACTCCTCCTTGATCCAATTTTGTGTTACTCCAAGCATTTCCCGCAATGTCTTGAACTTGGCTAGCGGTAGTGCTTTAGTGAAGATGTCCGCAATTTGGTCTTCAGTCTTACAATACTTCAACTCAATCTCTCCTTTGTTTTGCACTTCACGAATGAAGTGATATTTTATATCAATATGTTTCGTTCTTCCATGAAAGACTGGATTTTTTGATATTGCAATCGCGGACTTGTTGTCACAAAATATTGGTGTTGATTCCATTTGTGGTTCTCCAATGTCTTCTAGAATTCTTCAAAGCCATTTTGCATGACTAGTAGTTGTAGCAGCCGCAACATATTCTGCTTCTGTAGTGGATTGTGCCACTGAGTCTTGTTTTTTAGATATCCATGAAAATATTCCAGAACCTAATGTGAATGCATAACCAGTGGTGCTCCTCCTGTCATCAGATGATCCTGCCCAATCGCTATCAGTATAATCGATCAACTTAGTTGTTGCACTAGGTCGGTACCAAATACCATAATCAGTGGTTCCTCGTAAGTATCTTAGAATTCTCTTGGCTGCTCCAAAATGAATTTGGATTGGACTCTGCATAAACCGTGATAGTAAACTTGTCGCGTACATAATATCTGGCCGTGTAGCAGTAAGATATAGTAGACTCCCAATTAGGCTTCTGTAGAGTGAAGCATCTGCTTTTTCAGCTCCATCCTTTTTCAATAGTTTCTCATTCATCACAAGTGGTGTTGCCACTGTTTTGCAATTACTCATTTTGAATTTTCCAAGGAGCTTTTCTGCATATTTCTTTTGCGAGATGAAAATTCCTTCATCTTGATTGACTTCAATACCGAGGAAATAGTTCATCAAGCCCAAGTCCGTCATTTTAAATGTCTTCATCATTTCTTCTTTAAATTCTCGGATCATTGTATCATTGTTTCCTGTATATATGAGATCATCTACATATAGAGAGACAATGAGAGTGTCGGACTTACCTTGGGTCTTGATGTAGAGTGTTGGCTCACTCATACTCCTCCTAAATCCTTGCTTGATGAAGTACTCATCGATTCTACTATACCACGCACGTGGTGCTTGTTTTAACCCATATAGGGCCTTCTTAAGCTTTAAGACTTTTTCTTCTTGGCCTTTGAGGATAAAGCCTTCTGGTTGAGCTACATAAATTTCTTCTTGAAGATATCCATTTAGGAATGCTGATTTTACATCTAGTTGATGGATCTTCCATTCTTTTTGTGCTACTAGAGCTATGAGTGCTCGAATAGTATCAAGGCGAGCAACATGAGCGAAAGTTTCAGTATAGTCAATACCTGGTTGTTGCAAGTATCCTTTCGCCACAAGCCTTGCTTTATGCTTCTGAATTGATCCATCCGCGTTGAGCTTCATCTTGTAGACCCACCTGACGCCAATGATCTCTTTGTCTTCGGGTCGATCGACAAGCTCCCAAGTTTCATTTTTCTCGATCATCTTGATCTCTTCCTCCATGGCTTTTATCCGACTTCTTCTTTGGATGCTTGTTCGTAGTTTTCTAGTTCCAAAATAGCAAAGTTGCATATGTTGTAAATTCTTCTAAGGGCTTTTACCCTTAGTAGTGGAGACTCGGAGTAGATTCTTCTTGCGTTACTCTTGGAGAGCTTGGTGGAGTTATGTCATGAGTAGTGGAATCCGGTACTTCTCCTTCTTTTTGTGATGTTGACTCCTCTTGAGCAGGTGGTATGTCTGGCAAGGTGATGTACTTCTTCTCGATCTTCTCGTCTTCCCAATTCCAAGCAGCATTTTCGTCAAACTCGACGTCTCGACTAATCATAAGCTTCTTGGTTCTTAGGTTGTGAACCCAATAGCTTTTTGATTGGTCACTGTAGCCAAGGAATATTCCTTTTTCTGTCTTTTCATCTAGCTTACTCCTTTTCTGAGCAGGGATGTGGACGTAGCAAATGCATCCAAACACTTTGAGATGCTTTGCTAAAGGCTTCCGTCCACTCCATGCTTTGACTGGAGTTTTATTTTGAACAGCTTTAGTTGGACACCTGTTTAACAGGTATACTACAGTATAAACTGCTTCTGCCCAAAAAGTATTGGAAAGGCCTTTCTCCTTTAGCATGGACCTTGCCATCTCCATGATGGTCCTATTCTTTCTTTCGACTACTCCATTTTGCTCTGGGGCGTAGCCAACAGTTAGTTGAATATGGACTCCTTCATCTTCACAAAATTTATTAAACTCCTTTGAATTGTATTCTGTGCCTCTGTCACTTCTTAGGACTTTGATTCTTTGGCCACTTTGATTCTCGACGTGGCTCTTGAATTTTCTGAAGATAGAAAAAAACCTCTGATCTTTCTCGAAGAAAATATACCCACGTCATTCTTGTGTAATCGTCAATGAATATGATGAAATATTTATTTTGACTAGGTGTAGGTGTCCTCATTGGACCGCACACGTCCGTGTGGACAAGTTCTAATGGCTTCTTAGCTTTCCATGCACCTCCAGATGGGAAGGACTGTCTCTGTTGTTTTCCAAGAAGACAGCCTTCACAAACATCTTAAATTTCTATGATGGCCGGAAAATCTCTTATCATATTTTTCTGATGGAGAATTTTTAGCCCAGCAAAATTGAAGTGGCCAAATCTTTGATGCCATAGCCATGATAATCATCAAGTTGAGCTTTCATGGCTATATCTTTGACATATTTCCATTGAATAGGAAAATTGTTATTTTTCATCTTAACAGAGGCAATGATATTTTTATATTTATCATAGATAATGCAGGTATCTCCATTAAAATATAGAGAATACCCACTTTGTATCATTTGGCCCACACTTAAGAGATTTTGTGCAAGACGAGGGACTAGATATACATTATGTATATATTTTGGGCCTTTATTCGTTTCCACGGCAATGGTGCCTTTTCCTTTGACATCTACTAATGCACCATTGCCCAACTTTACTTAGGATTTCACCGACTTATCAATATCAGTGAATATAGATTCGTCCCCCGTCATGTGATTGCTACACCCACTATCGATGTACCATGTTTCACTTTTATTGTCATTTGCCGCTTGGCCTGCGTAGAATGTATTCTCTTCACTTTCTTTTTTTTTCTACATAGTTTGCTCGATTATTTGTTTTCGAGTGACAATCTTTTTCTACATGGCCATATCTTTTATAAAAGCGGCATTGTTTTTTATTTTTAAACCAACAATCCTTCTCCAAATGATTTGTTTTCTTACAAATACCACAAGGTGGATAATTTTCCTTTTTATAATTTCTCCTCCTCTTTTGTTTTTCCATGAGCTCCTTCCACCATTTTTAGTTTGATGAGACCGTATATTTACTTTAGACTGAAAGGCACTTTCAACTGAATCTTCATCTTGTGCCATTAGTCTTTTCTCATGTGCTTCTAGAGAGCCAATTAATTCACTTATTAATAGGGTCGTCAAGTCCTTAGTTCCTTCTATAGTTGTAACTATGGAGTTGTATTTTTGGTGAGTGACACCAATATTTTCTCAACAACCCTTTGATCAGTTATCCCATCTCCATAGGCTCTCATTTGATTAAAAAGTTCCTTTAATTTTCCACGATATTCTTGTACGGTCTCATAATTTTTCATTTTTGAATTCTCAAAATCTCTTCTCAGTGTTTGAAGACAAATAGTGCGTACCTTTTTCGATCCTTGAAATTCTTCTCGAAGTATATCCCAAGCCCCTTTTGCAGTCCTTGCTCCAATTATTCTCGGAAATACGGTTTCCGAGAGTGCTTGCTGGATAAAATATAGCACCCTTGCATCCTTTTGTAGTTGATCCTTAGAAACACTTGCACCTTTTGGCGGAGCCTCGCAACCTTTTTCCATGATGTCCCATAAGTCTTGGGCCATCAAGAATGTAGTCATTTTTATGCTCCAAAAGTCAGTTGTTCCCATAAAAAATGGGGATGGGGAATGAGGATGAGGTAGAGTTGGCCATGGTTTAGTTAGTGGGTATTTGGAAAGGGTAGTTTTAGGAATGGGTAGGTAGGACAAACACCCAATACCAACCAAAGACGTGGCTCTGATACCACTGTTGGATTTTGCGGAAGTGTGTGTGTGTGTGTGTGCAAGTGTGTATGTGTGAAATATGAGTGGATATAAGTGGATTACAACGGCTAGGGAGCGTGTGTAAAAAAAGGACTTTTATTATGAAGGTTTGCATTACAAAGGAAGGAGTTTTTTCTGGTTTTTCTTCTACAACACAAGCATCCACTAACTCCTATTTATAGGCGTGACTCACCGCCTTAGTACAACATTCTAGATTTCTATAGAATGTTGTCCATGTAGGCTTTATCTAGGAAATTCTAGATTGTAGTTCATCTAGAGACTTCTACATTTATCTTTGTCACCTAAGCTAGATTTTCTTAAGGATTTTTCTTGACTTTTCTAGCTCAAATCTTTCAAGAAGTTTCTAGAAATTGGATCAATAATTTAACAGCCCTGAACAATTCTTCAAGCAGTCGGGCAGCGGCCCCGTGTAGTCATTCCCATCGACGGCGAGATATCGAAGAGCAAAGCCGCTGCATAAATCTCGCGGCAGTTCTCCAGTGAAGCTGTTGTCCGAAAAGCAAACATCGCTCAGAGAAGGGCTGTACTTGCCGAAATCACGTGGTATTCCTCCGGAGAAATTGTTCGTGCACAAAAAGATCCACTGTAAGTTAGCAAGGCGATTCATGGTGAGGTCGAGATAGGTCAACGATGTGAGATTCCTGACCTCCGGATGAATAATCCCTGAGAGCGAATTGTTGAGCATAGAGAGGTATTTGAGCTTGGTCAGGCTTGCGATTTCGGGAGGAATTTGCCCATAGATAAAATTGTTCCGGAGCTCCAGAGAAAAAAGTTCAGTCCAATTCGTGAAGAAGTCAGGTAGTAACTCACCTGGCAGGCGATTCATTGCTGAATAATCTTTTAATCTCATGATGAAATTACACACATATCTTGAACTCATAAGATTTAACTGGCTTGAATACTTGTATCTTCTTGGATATAATTTACGAACAATACCCACAAAATAACACACGTCAAGCACTCGCTTGGAAATGGCGCTTCAATATTTCTTCCTGCTCAATTACGGAGCAACCCACAAAATATATATTTACACTCGAATGTGCACTCCCTGAAAAAGTGCAACAAATCGTTAGAAATAACCCATTCGCGTACTAGATAAAGAAAGGCAAATCAAAGTGGAATTCGGTCAAACCAAAAGTCTGACATGGACTTTCTTTCCTTCCGCGCGATCTCATCCTGAATCAAGAAACCAATTGCATCCATATTCGGTCAACCCAAGTCCAATTGGACTTTCCACTTTTGACTTCTTCGGCCGACTGCACTAACAGGGAAATATAAAGTTGTGTGCCCTTCCCTTTATTTCACGACCCAGAAGAATTTATGTATTGCTCGATTTCGGACGTCCGTAAAATATCCAATTCGGAATATTCTTATCTCCAGAAGTAACAAATAATCTCTCGTCAGGTTTTGTTTATTGGGCTTAAACTCGAGACATATTTTAACAGAATCCATCAAGGGTGATTTCGCGTTTTTTTTTTTTATAAATAAAGTGTATTTAGTTATAAAGAGGGTGGAAATAATGTCACCCAAATAATATTGGGAGTTGCCTCAGCCTCAGCAGTCACCCGCTTAGTCAATCTGAAGTGTTCTTCACGCTCAACTAAAGGGGCCACTATTTATATTAACCAATCAACCAAATTCTACGCTTCCATCTGGCGGAACCTTTGGAAGCACTTGAGTTTTTCCAAGCAGACAAGAATTGCACATTGGGCCAATAGCAGGTTTACTTGTTGGATTGCACCCTAAAAGTGGGCGTAATTGATAAGTCAAAAAGTCACTAGCAATGCATTTATGCCTAACTTCCAACCCGCCAATAACTAGGATTGGTGAATACTCTCTCCAATTAGGACTTTTGCAAGTCAATTTCTCTTTTTGAGTAATGTGTCGTGCCATAGAGATGAATGTACCACTAGTGACGTTCAAAACTATGGAAACTTATGGTGGCCAACAAATTGCCAAGCACTTTAAGCGATGACTTATAAAGAGGTTTTGGCAGTAGGTGATTTAAGGTCGTTGAAAATAATAAATCAAGAAAAATATGATGTTCAAAAGGACTATATTGCAACTTTTCAAAAAGATTTAGGATTTAGACCGCGTTTCTCGAATGGCTAAGAAGTTTACTCATTGATTAAGTAGCATTATGTGAAAATTGGCTAAACAAAGGAAAGAGGGAAAATTGTCCTAAAAGTCCAAAACCTATTGTATTTTTACCAATTTAGTTCTAAACCATTTTAATTTGTCAATTGAATCATAAACATTTTAATGTTTTGTCTATTGAGTCAATCCAACCAATTTTGCCCGGAAATCGCTGACGTAGGCGCAAGCGTTGACATATAATTTTTTCTTTTTTCTCTTCCATTCTTCCTCTTCTAGCCTAGGTGTCCAATTTTAAAAAAAAAAAATGTGACACTTAAGTGTACCTTTTAGAAGTTTTGGCATTTATGTGTCTCTCCTTGCCAAGTGCACTTGCGGTGTTCTTCTACCGACTAATTTCCCTTTACCCTGGAGCCCCGAAAACCCTTCTTGGTGGGTATTTCATTTTGATAGAATTATTACAAGAATATTAACATTTTTGTTGGAATATAACATCATAAATTAAGCGAGAAAAAGCCAAATCCTAAGCATTCATGCGAGCTTCTCATGCTGGAGTTTGTGTGGGCCAAAAAAGAAAAATTGCTAGAGCTTTGGCTAGTCACATTGGAAGTTCCCATCATGTTATTCTTTTTGGTCATTGAATTTGATAACAAATTCCAAGACGTGGAATTTTCATATACGACTCGAGAATGCGACACGTTATTAAAAGTTCAAGTTTGTGTTCATAATGTTTGGTTCACACATGTTCGTCAGCCCATTTGATGCGATCGACAAAATGACTATTGTTTGAGTTTGTTTGCAGACAAAAACCTACTTGGAAAAACACCATATTAGAGTTGGAATTTAAGCACGCAAGTATCTCTACATGACCATTGAAAAGGCAACTTGGGGCACATCCCGTACCAACATATAGGAAAACAAAATGGAAAAGTGATGACCTTCTTTATATTCATTAGCATATTCGTACTTAGGATTCATAAGCATGTTTTGAAGACAATACAGACGTCAAAGGCCTAGCCATAATAATTAAGAGTACGTCAAGTGCCAAGCACCATCCATTATCCAATGTTGCTTTCTATTCTGTTGTTGCTCTTCTAGGGGTGATGTAAACTGATGTTGTCAAATAATCATATGGATTAATGTATGTCAGTTTTACTTCTGTGATGTTTCATTGATGTGCAAATGTGGTGTTTTTCTTGCATTCATTTGAGCCCGATATAGAATAATATGAGAATGTTGGTTGACTGAGAGTTTTGGCCAAAATGACAATAGTTTTAGTCTTGATAGACGAGAAAACACTGTGTATGTCCATAGCAGATACAGACACTTCAAGTTGGAATGTCCAAGCATATATGATATAGACAGCACCTTTTTAACACTTGATTATCTCATTTAAAAAATGCACAGAAACTTGTTACACCTCCCCAGAACAAACTATAGAACAACAAGTTTAAATGAAAAACTCATTGAAGAATCTATCTTTTGTACAAGATATAACTAATAATCAACAAAACATATGCAATCATTTCACCTCCCCAAAGCTCGAGCAAGTCTTCCAGCAACGTTGCAAAATTTATTAGACAGAATATTCTCTTTTCCATCAGAAGATATAGGAAGCCCAATGACGAATTCATCCGCCTCATGCTGATTACCGCAAAAACATTACTCAAGAGGAGTCCGTGTCTAGCTTACCTGCAATAACAAAGTCAAATTACTAACTTAAGGATGCCACGAAAATCGACAAAAAAGAAGAATTCCGACCTCCTTTTCTGCAATGTCCAGAAGCCGCAGCTCTAGCTTCTGTGCTCACAGCTCCAAAACATTAGAAATCACTAATCTAAATGTTAAATTCACTAATGAGCACGATGCACAAACAGTTCATAGATCACAACGAGAAAAGCCCAGCATTGTAGTTTAAAGCCACAGGGCCAAAGAAAGCCTTTGCTAGAGCGATGGCGGTGCGAGGCAATCCCAATTTTAACCCGAGTGAGAACCCTCCCAGTCGCCACTTAGATCGATCTGAAGGCAAAGGGCATTAGGGGGAATGGAAATTCTTTTCTTCTGGGATTGTAGTGGCACGAATAGACCAAGAAGCATCAAAGAGAGTATGTGGAACTAAGGTATTTCACAAGAATTGCTTCGTGACTGTAATTGGGACAGCCATTCAGGTTTGGGAAGAGAGCCTCACTGCCATCGAGGTGATATTCCACGACATTCCGCACCTGGGCGACGTGTTCTTTCAACAAGCTACAATCACTTTCCCTTGGACGAATTGCACCAATATGAACAACACTAACCACGGATGAAAGTGAGTGGAGCTTGCAGACAATAAACTTGAAGCTTGCGGACGACTTAAAGCCTGTGGAAAATGAACTTGTGAAAGAAGAGACAACGACAAACAGCAGACCGAAGCTCACGAGGAGAGACGAGGATCAGGCAAGAGCGACATGCTTAAGCATTCGGGGAGAGGAAGGAAGAAAATGTGAAAAATCGAAAATCCTATTCAATTTGGGAATTTTTTCAATGTTTTACCCAATTGTAGATTTTGACTAAATTACCCCAATTCAAGTCACTGAAAAATGTTCACCAGTGAATATTTGGTGGGCTGGTAAGTTTGAGCCATTATTTGAAACTAACTTAGCCACTATGGGCCTTATTTAAAACAAAGTACATTTTAAACTCTTTTTGAAAAAATAGTCCCATTTTAAGTCCTTAATCATTAAAGTTAGAACTTGACTACAAAATTATCCATAATGGCCCATTGAAAAGGCAACTTACATCTCATACCAATGTAAAGGACCACAAAAGGCAAAGGAGTCTATCGGATCATCCAAAATCCAAAGTGATAACGTACTTCATATTCATTAGAGGATCCGTGGTTAGGATTTGTAAACATGTTTTGAAGACAGTGCAATAAAATTTTTCTAAATTATCCAAACTGTACACCCACTCTTTCTCATTCATTACGAGCAAACACCAAAAAAAAAAAAAAAAAAAGAAAAAAAAGGAAAGAGAGAGACAGAAAAGTATCATTTGATCTGCAACATCTCTTAAAACTTTACTCCTGAAGACTCGATAGCTTTGGTGATAGTTATGGAGCCTAACGGCTCAAACAAGTAAGTTTGAGCGCGTGCGGATAATTCTTGTGCGACGAAATGCATATTGGGTCGTGAATCAGGTCTCGTGCGCGTGCACGCCAGTGCCGCCATGACAATGAATACCACTTTCTTGGCTAGTTGGCCAGTCGGAAGAGGAAGACGCGGATCGAGCACATCCTTCAGCAGCAAATTTGGGTCCTCCGAGATTGTTGATGTTTTCATCATTGATAGAGAAGAGAGAAGATCCCCCGGATGCTTCCCCATCATAATCTCTAGCACCACTACTCCGAAGCTATACACGTCGAATTTGTTCGTTATCCGCATCGTAGTTGCTAACTCTGTTTTTCATAAAAGAACAATGCATTAATGTTTTGATCATAATGTCAAGTTGTGCACAAATTTCAAATTTCTTTGATATTATTAATACGAATGGCTTTTCAAAATCTATATTTACTCTTCTAAATAGTCTTGTGAGAATTATTCGATGAATCCAAATTCAAGAAGTTAATGAGAGAAATTTAAACAATTCCAAATAATATGTGCACGCGAAATGCATAGTTAGCTTTGATCATATGGCTTACCAGGAGCCATGTAGCCATAAGATCCGGCCACTGTGGTCCAATTCGACGAGCCTGAATTCAAGAGTCTCGCTATCCCAAAATCCGAGAGCCGAGGCTCGAGGTCTGACTCAAGCAAGATGTTGTTCAACGTTATGTCCCGATGGACGATAGGCGGTGAGCAATTGTGATGCAAGTAGGCGATCGCGTGAGCCACGCCTTGAACAATCTTCACCCTTGTACCCCAATCCAGTTCAGCTGCTCCTGTTCCTCCATACAAGACCTTTGCCAGACTGCCTCTCTCAACAAACTCATAGACCAAGTAAATGCAACCTCTCATGGAACAGAACCCGTGGAGCTTGATCACGTTGCGGTGCCGGACCTGGGTCAACACGTGGATTTCGTTCTCGAAACTCTGGCGGTTGACCGCTGGGACATTGCCGGATTCTGGTGCGTTGAGCTTCTTGACGGCGACGATTTGGCTGCTGGCCAATACGGCCTTGTAAATGCTCCCGAACCCGCCTTTTCCAATGCAATACTCTTCGCTAAAATCATTGGTGGCCTTGGCGATGTCACTGAATGTGAACTTCTTAACATTTCCCATATGATCTGCTCCGATTTCTCGTGCTTTTTAAGATGCTTGATCTCTTCGTCAAGAAGCCTTTTTCGCTGCCGAAGCACCAGCAAAATCACAGCAATTAGAATCGCTAGAAGTAGTAAGCAGCTCACGCCAACGCTCACACCAACCAGAACTTTTTTTCTATGGTGGGTCGATTTACAGCTCGTGCCCCAAGGAGATAATCCAGTCATGTTTCGACACAAGCCCGAATTCCCTATAAAAGCACTTTCGGGTGCTTGTTGGAAGATCCTACCACTAGGAACTGCACCCATCAGCTTGTTGTACGATAAGTCTATAGAGCTTATACTCACCATGTTGGAGAGAGAAGCCGGGATCATACCCGACAAATTATTATGCGAAAGATTGAGATTTTCTAGTTTAGTAAGCTTTGCCAAATTGGAGGGAATTGATCCTGCTAGGGAATTGTGGCTCAAGTCTAGGAGTAACTGTAGCGTGGACAACTTCCCGACCTCGGATGGTACGTTACCGGACAAATTATTGTTGCTTAAGTTCAAGCTCAGTAAATTCTCGAAATTCACTAGCTCGTCAGGTATGCCACCGCTCAACATGTTCGCCGACAGATCAAGATAACTGAGCTTCGATAACTTTCCTAACGAGAAAGGAATATCTCCAGCCAAATGGTTGTTGCTCAAGTTCAGCCTGAACAACTCCCCTAGATCTCCCATCTCGTCGGGAATTCTCCCAGTCAATTCATTGCTGGATAATGCCAGGACGCGCAACTGAGACAATTTCCCAAGCTCTGGTGGGATGCGGCCAGAGATTTTGTTACCATCTATCTGCAAATTTGTGAGATTCATACAGTCTCCCCATCGTGCCGAGAGAGTCCCGAAAATTGGTTGTTGCTAAGGCTTACATGGACCAGATTCGGATGAACTCCAAACGCGCTCGTGATATCTGCAGTGAACTGATTGCTGTCTAGACGGACTCTCCTCAGCCCCGAACAATTCTTCAAGCAGTCGGGCAGCGGCCCCGTGAAGTTATTCCCATCAACCACAAAATATTGAAGAGCAAAGCCGCTGCATAAATCTGGCGGCAGTTCTCCGGTGAAGCTGTTGTCCGAAAATTCAACATCGCTCAGAGAAGGGCTGTACTTGCCGAAATCACGTGGTATTCCTCCCGAGAAATTGTTCGTGAACAAAGAGATCCACTGTAAGTTAGCAAGGCGAGAGATGGTCTCGGGGACCTCTCCATAAAGCTGGTTGCTGGTAAGGTCGAAATGGGTCAACGATGTGAGATTCCCGACCTCCGGAGGAATAGTCCCTGAGAGCGAATTGTTGTACATGAAGAGGTAATTGAGCGTGGTCAGGCTTCCGATTTCCGTCGGAATTTTCCTGGAGAGAAAATTGTTCTGGAGCTGCAGAGAAACCAGTTCGGTCCAGTTCGTGAAGAAGTCAGGCAGTAACTCACCTGACAGGCGATTATCCGAAGCTCCAAATTTTGGTAATCTGACCAGATTGGACAGTGAGAGAGGCAGCTCCCCAAAGATCGAGTTCTGGGCAATGGCCAAGTAGGTGAGGTTAGAACAGAGCCCGAGCTCCGAAGGGATCGAAGAGGTCAACTCGTTTAATCTCAAATCAAGCTTTTCAAGCTTTCTCAATTGTCCAATGGATCGAGGAATTGGCCCTTCAAAGAAATTGCCAAACAGGTCCAAGAACCTGAGCTGGGATAGATTGCCAATCGAGGACAGTATCGGGCCCTCGAGATTGTTGTTGCTGACGTTGAAACAGGTCAGGTTCGGGAACAAAGCGAAGTCAAGAGCATCGAGTGTGCCGTTGAGGCGTGAGCCTGGGAGGCTGATCTCCGAGACTGACTCGCCATTGTTGCAGGCAATGCCAGTCCAGTTGCAAAGATGGGTAATGTTGGTGAGGGACCATGAGCTCAGAGAAGACGGAGGAGGAGGAGAGAGGGAGTTCTTCCATTTGACAAGGGCTTGTGCCTCTGTGGTCGGTGATGGTGAGGCCTGAAATGGAAGCAAGGAGAGGAGACAGAGGAAGAGGCAGAGGAAGAGAGGGCGGGTTGCAGTTGATTTTGTCATGCCTAGCGAGGTCACTCTCGTGGTTTAGGGAGTCGGTCTCACTTCGCTTGAGCGAGCGCGCACACAAGGAGTCGTATATAATACCGTTTTGTTGTTAAAATAGTCGAGCACCTTTTGGGAAGTTGGCGCATGCAATTTTATATATTTCTTCTGCGTCTTTTGTTCCTTGACTGTGAGTTTTGATTCACCGATTCACACACTTTTATATTAGTCGTTTTTCCAACCACTTTGGATGAAAATTCCCACGTAGCTGCCTCCAAATAAATAAATAAATAAAAAAAAGAAAAAGAACCTGCTTTCAATACGCATCAACCATTCGACCGAAAAAAAAAAAACAATAATAAGCATCAACCGGAATCTCTCGCCCAACACGGCCCAAGGCCGGCGGCGCCACGGAGAAGCCAACGGAGAGCATCGAGGGGGTAATCACGTGCATCGCAGTGACGGGAGCAGGGAACGAAGTCGCCATTGCGGAGCCGCTTCACTGAATCTCAGTCCTCGCCAGCCTCCAATAGAAGCATAAAAAAAATGAAGGGGGGAGGGGAGAAGAGGTCACGGGCCCAACAAGACGACAAGATCGAGCCCGGGCGAGCAACAGCAGAATAGCAAAAACCCTAAAATTCTGAGAGAGAGAGAGCGAGAGAGAGAGAGAGAGTCAGAATGGCAGCTCGAAAAGAAAGGGTTGGGCGATGAAACGAAACGATCATTAAAAAAAAAAAAATTGGAGGAGATTTGGCCTTTTAATTTTCGATCTCTGCACAAAATCTAAGGGTGTGTTTATTTTGTGGAATACATTTTTAATGAAAATATATTCCTCATTTTTCGGTGTTTGATTCGCTCAGAAAAAATGAGTGAACGAAAACGTTTTCCTAATCAACAGAAAAAAAGTTTCTATCAAAACTTAAATTCAAAAAAATAATTTTCCCATTAAAAAAATCTAAAAATATTTTCCGAATCTACCAAAACTTAGATTGGGTGCTTGGTTTACAAACAATTGTTCTTATAAAATTATATATATTTTTAAAAAAAAATCGAATTTTAATTTTCAATTTTCTTAAAATTTTGAATTTTTTTATTTTTATTTTATTTTCTTCCTTTTTCTTTTTCTTCTTCTCCACCTGTTGCCGACCACATGGACGGCCAACGAGCTTTGGCCTTGCTAGATCGGGTGAGCTCATGGCCTCTAGTGACGAGGTTCATGCTCGCTCGAGGCTAGTGAGTCGAGCTAGTTCATGGCCTCCAACGGCAAGCCTTGAGCCTCGCTAGATCAAGTGAGCTTGCAGCCTCTAATGGTGAGCTAGGAGGCTTGAGCCTCGCCACCAAAGGCCGACGAGCCTAGAGCCTCGCCAGATCGAGCGAGCTTGCGGCCTCGAGCGGCAAGGCTCGAGCTTGCCCAAGGCCAATGAGCTCACAACGAGACTCGAGCAGCAAGCCGCGAGTCATGCCAGATCAGGCGAGCTCGTAGCCTTTGGCAAGCCTTGAGTCTCGCTAGATCGGCGAGCTCGCGGCCTCCGACGAAGGCTCAAGGTTGCCCCTCATAAGCCAATCGGGGATGAATTGCCAGAGGAAGTAGAAGGGATGCCATGAGGAAGTAGAGGAGCGAAGGAGAAGAAGAAGGAAAAGAGAAAAAGAAAAAGGAAAAAGGGAGATAGAAGGAAAGAAAAGAAAAAGTAAATAAAAGTAAATAAAAAATTAAAAAAATTAAAAATTCTAAGTTTTTTAAAATTAAAAATTAAAAAAATTAAAAAATTCGAATTTTTTTTTGCTGAGATAAAGTGTGAAATTATTTTCTAATGGAATCCAAATAGTGGAAAACATTTTCGATTATACATCACCAGTAAAGGAAAACAAATCATATTCATGCAAAACGCTTTTTGGGAAAGTATTTTCCTTATCATTAAGTTTTCCACAAATGCACCTTAATTTTTATAAATATTCGGAAATTTGGGATGGCTCACGAAAATCGGCCTAAAATCAGATTAGTTATGGAATTTACCATAACTTCAAAACGGGAAGACCCATAAAGACATTCTTATATCATTTTCCTTTCTTTTATGGGCAGGGGGAGGAAGGGGGATCTGGATCTAATTGGAGACCAAGGCCCCAACGAGGCCCTCTCCTGAGACCGGCGTAGGTCAATGAGGCCCGATAGTGGCCAGCCAGCGAAGCAAAAAAGGGAAAAAGAAAAAAAGCAAAAAGAAAATAATTAAAAGGATGCACGGAGGAGAACATGTTTGGTTTGGCCTTTGGGTGAAAGGAAGAATAGGGAAAATGATTTCTCATTTTCAAAAAACGAAAATCATTTTCCCTATTTAAGAAAACCTCTTTTCCATGTGTCAAGCACTAGAAAATCGAAAAAATATTTACTTGGAAATTGTTTTTCGCAAAATGAACGGAATCTAAATACTAAAATATTTTTACTTTAATCAATTAAGAAAAAGTCATAAAATACTAGTTATGGGCCAGGTATCGAACTCTACTCTACTAAAGATTGCCACCATTACAAGGGAAGCCATTTTTTTTTTTATCACCCTCTTTTTGAATTTGCTTACAAAATACCTTACAACATATGTGATTTAGCAAAACAAATAAAAAGAAGATTATGGTATCGATTGGAATGATAAAGTCCTATCGTCATGTTTTAAGCTACAGAAGTACACCTACAGCATGTTGCGTTTGGTCTAATTATGCCAACTCTAGTGTCAAAGAGTTAAATACCGATTTCCGTGCCATTTGACTGTGCATCAACGGATAGAGATCTGTTTAAATTCATACAATGGACTGTGCATCATCGGAAGCGGTTAATGACGATTTTGCACCATTAAAAGGTTGATTGAGGCGGGTAAACTAGGCGGGAGATAAAAGCTGCAAGCAACGCAAATGGATCTAAAAGGCAACAAATCGATTGGAATCGGGTAGAGATAGTTGATAACATGAAATTTGTAGCAAAACTCTTGACTTTTATGGTTAAGAAATATCGTCAAGGTCGGTTTTCTGAAGCTAAAAAGATATGAAAGGTAGCAATTTTTCAATGGTTATCTGCTGAAGATTCCATTTAAGACCAGTTCGAGCTGTCACTAATCTGATTGCAGATTTAAAAAATTTAGTAATGCGATAAATAAATAGGATGGAAATTGAACGATTCACTAAACTTTTCTCAAATTACAAGGAAAGGCCATTTGGAGATCACACAAGGGACCACCATGCACTTATTTTGGCTAATGGTCATCCGTCAATCAATTCAACCATCAACAAACAGATTTGATTACAAAAAACAGATTGAAAAAACTAAAATCAAGGATCTAATAGAAAAAGAAGAAATTCATTTGTACCATTAATCACGTTAGAATAAAAAAAATTATAATCAGGTAAATCAAGACTTATCAAAGTTAGCACGACCGAAAAAGCACAGCGGATCAACGCACCACCTTAAAAGTGGTGGGCACCACCAAAGGCCGCTAATAAGGGATAAATTGACCTTCAAATTGACTTTGACATTTTTTTCGTGCATCGAGGGTGTTAGAGTTGCACTATTATGTCTGATTACTATATAGGATTAGGTTAATCATAATCTATATTAATTATAATTTTACTCTGATTGCATTCTCACCCTATACACAGGGTATGCAAGTTAAATAGAAAGTTGGCAAATATTCCTCCTATTAAATATTTTTATTAGAAACATGTTGTAACAGACGCACAATTACGTCATTTCTTGTTCGATCATTCCTAATCAAAGGCGCGTGAACAATCTAATGTAAACATAGAGAGTCATTTAAGAGATCTTTGCTTGCTAATCTTGTAATTGACAAAGACCAATAATAAGTATGGGTACATTTATTTCAAGAAAAATTAACTATTGCGAGAATATTTTTCTGAAAATGATCATTTGCGTTGCTTACAAAAATGAATTGATGAAAATAATTTTCTTCATCGATGAAAATATATAAACGTAAACTGTTATTGATGATGAACCTTACTATAAAATTTGGGAAATGAGGGCAATAATGAAACTGACGAGGACGATATCAAGTAGAAAACATGGGGCTAGTAATATAGCCACGCATTATATTAGAGAGCGATTTTCCTATACACATTATCCATCTATTCCATCTAAAATACTTTAACATCAAATAGATTATACTCGAATCTAATTGAAATTTCTCAAAAAAAAAAAAAAGCAGGACAAAATTCATCAAGAACAACTGCATAGAGGTCGATGGTATGGACCATTCCTTTTGGAATTATAGAAAGCAGTCTTTTAGGCTTTAAAATAATTGCAAAAATTGATCTATCTAAAAGATATCGATCAGAGCCCGCTCAAGTCCATTATCGATCAGAGCCAGCTCAAGTCCATTAGTATTGTAGCTAGGATTTTTGCTTGACATTTATATACGGATATTCTCTTGGCCTTTTATATGATTATATTGCATTACAAGTCTAGCTTTACATGGAGTATGTGGATCTACCAATATTTAATATAAAGATTGTTTGACAAGTCCTAATTAAAGACAAATTGCAATGAAAAACTAGATGCGCAGTTTCCATGTCTTATTTGAGATGTGAATATTCCGGGAGTTTACTTATCACTTATTTTACTTTGTTTACTAAAAGCGTATTTCCTTCAGATTATGTTGCACAATTACATTGTTGTCGTCATCCACTTAGGCCTATCAATCATGATTTGCCATGTGGCTCCTGAAGCTCTACCCCGTAGGCCTCTTGTTTGACAATTACAAACAGGGCAAAGTTGTTTTGACACTTATTCGACTAGATCCACCCCTATTTTCATTAGAGAGACAGAATTGCTCTTTATTATTCAATTGAAACTTAAAATAGTGAACCCCAATTTACACATTGTCCTATTCTTTCTAGTTTTTCTAGTTTATGTAGCATCCGGTTACCATAATTGAGAATAACACATTCAAGCAAATATTATCATGTACATCAAAAACCTCTCTCTCTCTCTCTCTCTCTCTCTCTCTCTCTCTCTCTCTCTCTCTCTCTCTCTCTCTCTCTCTCTCTACTTCTACACATGTTAGCAACTTTATTTATAAAAGACATCTTTAGAACTTTTCATTTCGTCAAGCGAATTTCTGGACTAATTTTCTGTTGTGCGGAAGAACACTAACTAAATGAGAAAAGTAAACAAGAATAATCAAGAACACGGAGATTTACGTGGTTCGGCGAAAAATCTGCCTACATCCATGGGAGAGAGAGAGACAATTTCTTATTTGAGCATATCACTTGGGTACAAGGTACAATGCTTAAATAAATAGATCTATAGATCCCCACTTTCCTAAACCTAGTAGGAAAGGAATTCCACCATAAAGATATTATCAGATTTGAAACCCCAAATCTAGGAAATATATTAGGAAACAAATAGCCTGCAATCTTCACAAGATAACATGCCATGCAGACAGCTTCTGCCCACGGGAGAAGAGAGAGACAATTTCTTATTTGAGCATATCACTTGAGTACAAGGTACAATGCTGAAATAAATAGATCTATAGATCCCCACTTGCTCAGTCCCGCATGTAACCTCATGCTTTGAGCTCTCTCTAATAAGGTCCGGTTCATCCTTTCCGCTACGCCATTCTGTTGGGGCGTATCCGGAACTGTGAAGTGACGTTTAATCCCTTCATTCTTGCAAAGCTCCATGAATAGTGTCGATTTGTACTCTCCTCCATTGTCCGATCTCAAGCACTTAACCTTCTTCCCTGTTGAAGTCTCAACTTTAGCTTTCCATTCTTTGAACTTTTCAAAGACTTCACTTTTGTGTCGCATGAAGTAGACCCAAACTTTGCAAGAGAAATCGTCAATGAATGTCAAGAAGTATTCCTTCCCTCCTTTTGACTTTACTGGTGAAGGACCCCATACATCCGTGTGTACATACTCGAGCACGCCCTTGCTTGTATGAGTTGCAGCAGTGAACCGTACTCTGCATTGTTTTCCAAACACACAAAATTTGCAGAAATCTAATTTGCATGTTTTTATACCTTGGAGTGCATTCCTCTTGTGAAGCTCCATCAATCCTCTTTCTCCCATATGCCCGAGACGCATATGCCATAGATAGGTGTTATCTATCTCCGTGCTAGCATCTGTGGACATAGATGCTCCACCTTGCATTGTGGTTCCTATAAGTCGATATAGGTTCCCGTGCCTCTGTCCCTTAAGAACAACCAGAGCTCCCTTAATCACCTTCAAGACTCCACCTTGAGCCGTGTACTTGCATCCATTGGATTCAAGTGCTCCCAATGAGATCAAATTCTTCCTTAGACCCGGAACATGACACACGTCTGCCAAGGTTCTAATCATGCCATCAAACATCTTGATTTCCACGATTCCAACACCCACAGTCTTGCACGAAGTATCATTCCCCATGAGAACTGAACCACCATTATATGCCTTGTACTCATCGAAGGCTTCTCGATGAGGACACATGTGATAAGTGCATCCGGAGTCCATGATCCACGAATCTTCAAAGATGTCCTTCCCCGATGATATGGACAAGATGTCCCCATCATTGGTCTCAATGCTGTCGGCTATACTTGCCTCATCCGAGCTCTTCTTCTTTTTCTTGTTCTTATTTGGACATAATCTCTTGGTATGCCCTTCCCGATTGCACCTGTAGCATCTTCCTTTGAACTTTCCCTTGGATTTTGATCGGCCCTTACTGCTCGATCCTCGATCCGCTGTTGATCTTCCTCTTCCTTGATTGCCTTTCTCCTTTGCAAAGAATCCCTCTCCCGAAGATTTTGAACTACTTGCCTTTTTCCGGGTGTCGTTTGAAATTAGGGCAGCAGTCACCTCTCTGATCTCCTGGGTTTCTTTGCCATAAAGGGGCGTAGTCACCAAGTGGTCAAACGAATCCGGCAACGATGCCAGTAGTAGAAGCACTATGTCTTCATCCTCAAACCTTACCTCCAAGCTTGTAAGTTCACTAATCATCCGATTGAACACGTTGAGGTGTTCCAACATATCTCCTCCTTCACTCATCTGAAGTGAATACAATCTGTTCTTCAAGAACAACTTGTTCGTAAGAGATTTCATCATGTAAATGCTTTCGAGTTTGAGCCATACCTCCGGAGTAGATTCAATTTCCGCTACATATTGAAGGGCCTCATCCGGTAGGTTCCATCGGATTTCGCTGCACGCCCTCTCCTCCATGTCGGCCCAATCATCATCAGTGATGGTGTCCGGCTTGTTCGATCTTCCCAGAAGAATCTTTGATAAACCTTGTTGAATCAACAGATCCTTCATCCTTCTCTGCCATAGTGTAAAACTATTCTTCTCGGTGAATCATTCAATATCAAATTGAACGGTTGAACCTTTTCCAGCCATCTAGTTAGAAGTCGCAACACAGGAACGGAGAACCTGGATTGCTCTAATACCAATTGTTGTGCAGAAGAATACTCTAACTAAATGAGAAAAGTAAACCAGAATAATCAAGAACATGGAGATTTACGTGGTTCGGTGAAAAATCCGCCTATGTCCATGGGAGAGAGAGAGATGATTTCTTATTTGAGCGTATCACTTGAGTACAAGGTACAATGCTGAAATAAATAGATCTATAGATCCCCACTTTCCTATACCTAGTAGGAAAGGAATTCCACCATAAAGATATTATCAGATTTGAAACCCCAAATCTAGGAAATATATTAGGAAACAAATAGCCTACAATCTTCAAGCCTAACTAGATTTCCCGATTGAATTTGTGGAATTCAAGACAACATCAGTATTTTCATATAGAAATGCAGAAAAGCCTATATACAAAAAAAAAAAAAAAAAAAAATTGAAATAGAAACTATGCATAAAGTAATAGAAATATTTTTCATGAAAGCTTAATTTGATTCATGTTGGATTGACAAAGAAAATGCTGATTTTAATCTTCTAAACAACAATGGGTTTAAATTTGAATGGAACCTACAATGGAAAAGAAATCAATTGAGGGAAAATGCATAAATGTGGAATCCATCAAGGGTGATTTCGCCTGTCTTGTATAAACAGAGTGTATTTAGTTATAAAGAGGGTGGAAATAGTGTCACCCAAATAATACTGGAATGGTAAATAATGCAATATTTGACCACATTAAAGTTGCTAAGTTAAAAGGAAAAAAAGCCTAATTCATAAATGGGTATAATTGCTAGGTCAAGTCACCAACAATGCAGTTTATGTGTAAGTTCCAATATACCAATAACTAATTAATCAAAGTGGTTAGGAACAGGTCTCATATTGCCTCAGCATGCAAACATCAGGTTGTACGCCAAGCTCCAATTTTTATTTTTATTTTTTTTTTACATTTCTATTATTTAGTCGGGAGTAGACTTTCAAATTGGTGCATTGAGTTAGTTTGAATGGATCGCAATAGGGTCCGATCCAAATGAAATTATATTGACCTATAATTTTAGAAACATGTACCCAAACAAATACCCAATCCAATCGAGACCCCAATTTTTAACAGCTTTTCTTCTTAAATATAGAAAGTAACATACTAAAATAAACTAACCAATTTTAAATAAAATTAGCTTGAAAAGAGCTCGCAGATAAGAAATTACTAAAAATAATCCTCCTAAATAACTCGTATTTTGAAAGCATTAACAAAGTGACCAGTGTCAATTTTTAGCAATCATCATCGCACCGTCAGCACTGTCGCATTAATGTTGTAAGAAGTTTTGGAAATTAAAAAAATTAAATCTGAAATAAAAATTATGTTAGGAAAAGATAAAAAAATGTTTCTTCCTCCAAAAGAAAGAACATAATAAACATATAGAAGAACCAAAATTCATCCAACCATCTCCTGTAAAATATTTCCTTCGCTACAACGAACCTAGTAATAATCCATTTTTCACTGTGTTGTGTTCTTAAGAGAGCTAATTGTGGTGATTGGACCTTTGCGCCCTTGTTCCTAATTTATCAATGGAAGAGAGCTGATTGAGGTAACAATTACTCTCTCTCTCTCTCTCTCTCTAATCGTGCGTTGCATCATCTACATATCTAGAGCAAGGCCTAAATTGATAGGATTTCCAGTGTGTGGACCATGGACGCGATTTCAAAGTTCACAGACTTTGAACGTTGGATGGCCCTCAATTATTGATCTTTCTATAGATGTGTTTAAAGAAAACTAATTAACAATCTAAAGATAAAGCTTAGTCAATTTGAAGTCTTCTACACGCTTGACCTTTTTAAGGCAAAGCTTAGTCAATCTAAAGTCTTCTACACGCTCAACCATTTTAAAGGGGTCACTATGCATATTAACCAATCAACCAAATCCTACACTTCCATGTGGAAAAGCCTCTGGAAGCACTCAAATTTTTCCAAATAGGCCCGAATTGCATCTTGGGTCAATAGTTTGCTGTACCCGTCGGAAAGTGGGTGTAATTGATAAGTCAAGAGACCAACAATGTGATTTACGCCTGACTTTCAACCCAACAATAACTAGGATTGGTGAATTTTCTCTCGAATTAGGACTTTTGCAAGTCAATTTCTCTTTTTGAGCAATGTCCTGCCATAAAGATGAATGCACCACGAGGGACGTTAAAAAATATGGAAACTTATGGTGGCCAACAAATTGCCAATCACTTTAAGCGATGACTTATAAAAAGGTTCCAGAAGTAGGTGATTAAAGTTTGTTGGAAGGAAAATTAGGGAAAAAATTGATGTTCAAAAGGACTACATTGCAACTTTTCAAAAAGATTTAGGATTTAGACGGCGTTTCCAAAAGGGCTAAGAAGTTTACTCATTGGTTAAGTAACATTATGGGAATTGGCTGAACAAAAGAAAGAGAAAATATTGTTCAAAAAGTCTTATACCTTTTTCATTTTTACTAATTCAGTTCCTAAAATTTTTTAATATTACCAACTGAATCATAAACCATTTTGCCCTTTGCCAATTGACTCTATCCAACCAATTTTAGCCAAAAATTGCTTACGTGGATGTCGCCATCTCACTTGAAGTTATACAGGTCACTGTGCTTAATTGCTCTCATTATCACCAAAGCACCTCGAATAACTTTCAAAACTCCACATTTTGAAAAATACCAACACCCAACTGAATCTAGGGCACTTGAGGAAATCAAGTTATTCTTCAACTTTAGAACTGAATGGGCTAGTAATAACACCTAGAGGGGGGTGAATAGGTGATAAAGAAGTTTTTACAAGACTTAACAACTTAATTCGTTTTTTAAGAATAATAGACTGAAGATGTAAAAGACTATAAACAGTTATATAAGACCATGACTTAAAGTAAAGAGTTTAGGGAAAGAGAATTGAGACACAAGGTTTATAGTGGTTTGGCTTAGACAAGCCTACGTCTACTCTCCCACGCTAATAGCCTTCTGGCTGGATTCCACTATGCAATCAACAGGAGATTATAACTTTGAGTGCTACCACTTAGTGATAGATCACACTATCTCACTAAGTCACTCTTTTGATATTTCTCTCAAGATCACAAATGTTTAAGCTCACCAAAGGCAAGTGTATGATCGAAGTTCGCTCAGACTTTGGAATTATAAATTCTACACTCCGTCTCTTACTTGCTCATCGGTCCTTGATCTCCTTAAATACTCCTCCACTTCCAAACTAACCGTTGGACAGCATCTAGAGGATCGTCTTCTAATATACCCATTGGACAGATCTGTATCTAGAAGATTTGGTAGCCGTTGAGTGATAGAGGTAAAATCCCAAATTGATTCTGATCGCCCATACAAACCGAATCTTGGTTTCCATAAGTAGAGCTTCTTTGTATGAAAAGTTCTTGTCTTCAAGATTTAATTGTCAATCAATTAGATTGAATCAATCAAATCAATCTTGATGTAGAATCCAAATCAGATCACTAGCCGTTATATCTTCGGGGCTTGTATTACGTTTTGTCTCGTTCTGGATGTAAAGTCTAAGAGCAATAGACTTTACAATCTGAGTCTGAACAAATTATGGTTCTAAACGGATTTAGCTTTAAGGTTTGGACACAGTCTGAATAAGTTCAGCTTCAGCATAGAGTCCGTCTTCTGGTTCTTCCAAGCATAGACTTTGACAATATCCTTTACATGTTCTATCATCTGCATAGTCTATTACTCAACCATTAAACACGTTAGTAGCCTTTGATTTATTTTGTCATCTTCAAAACATCATAAGGGATTTCCCTAACAATCTCCCCCTTTTTGATGATGACAAAACAATCTCTGAATATGCAGATGTGTAATCATACTTTCTAAAATATTAATAAATCATAGCAATGCAATTCAAATCAAAATATAGCATAAGATAGCAAATAGATTAAGCATAACAATATATAGAAAAAATAATCACAGCTCAATATTATGCAATAATATCAACCAATTAACACATATACATATTTATATTCTCTCCCCCTTTTTGTCATAATCAAAAAGCGATAACAATAGAAAAGTATCACGTAGAGAATATAAAACGATAACAAATATGTCTTGCATGAAACATAATTTCCAAAAATCAAATCGAATATTAAAGATATGTAATATAGATCAGTTCGATCATATATAACAGCAAATATTCAATAAAAATCACAGATGCATTAAAAAATTCATTTACCCTTTTTGTCATAATAAAACGATAATGTCAATAAGAGATATTGTTGATGACAAAAGGTAATAAAAGATGCACTAACCGGATTTTGTAGAACTTGCTAAGTTCTAAAACATTTACCTTTTCTTTCCTTCCATAATAATCAAGATCACGATCAATTCAAAAAGATTTTTCCATAATCGATCAATGCTCCCCCTCAATTTGTTGCCTTTTTGAGGTAATCACAATTCTTTCCTTTCTCTTGGATTCGCTTTCTCCCCCTGTCATCATGACAATATTTGCGAATAGCACTAATTGTGGCTTGTGCACGTTGAGCAGAATATTTTTCCATTATTTCCTTCGCAGCAACAATATCCACAACAATCATTTATATTTTGAAATTCGAGGCAAAAATTTATTTTCTTCAATCAAGCTCTTCTCGAATTCAACCTGCATGAACTTAATGAACTTTTTGCACAAATAAGCTGTAATAATATCCACATGACATATAATGCCCTCTCTTCAAATAAATTGAATAGCATATATAATATTATCAATTATTAAAATTCAGAACTACTCAACCTTTCATACGACAAATTAGGGATTTTCTCAACAATTTACAAAAACTTTGCACAAGGAAGGGAATGTTTGAGCCTCTCGAAAATAGTATAGAATCTCCACAATTTTTGAATCAAGCTTTCCAAAATCCATATGGAAGATTCTTTTTTATTGCACCATGATTTACGTAGATTCGCAATCATTCTTCCCTTATTGAATTTCCTGCAATCAACTCATTTCCTTTTTGGTATCCATCAATTTGGATCCTTCCATTTGGTATAAAGTATTTTAAGGAAAGAATATCTTTGCACGATAAATTAATCACATAAAACAGATTTTCACTTTGTAAAATATGACAAAATTAGAGGGTATAAAATTAGATAAAATAATTTGAATTATCTCTAAGAAAGATATCAAATCAATCACACATATTAGATCAAATCGCAACTCATGAATCACAAAAACAAATCATACGATTCTTTCTTAAAACAAAATATGATTATTATAAAATCTCAATCAACCAAGAATATATCGAATATCAAGCATAATGAGAATTATGTGCCCAAATAAAAAAATACATTCCTTACCAAGTTTTCTTTCTTCTTTTCCTTTATTTCCTGCAAAAACAGCTCATCTTTTCTTTGGTACCCATTTTTTCTTGGGTCCATGAAAGTTAGTAGAATATGATGTTTTTACCCAATCTTTCTTAATAGGTCTCTAGACTTTAGGACATTCTTTCTCAAAGTATTCTGAGTCTCCACAATTTAAACACTTGAGGGCATTTCGACCAACAGGTTTTACAAACACTTTTTCAAAATGATTTTTGCAAAATGCCTTTGAAGGTTTTTGTCTAAGTCTCTCTTTTACTTTAGGAAAATCAATTAAAGAATTACTTTCCTTATTGAAACCAAGTCTTGACTTATTATAGTAAGGAACTTGTATGGAAAGAATATGCTCTAAAGTTTTTGAACCATTTGAAAATTTTGTCAAAATGTTTGAAAATTCCTTTTCTAAAGAATCATTTTCTTTGACAAGCAAATCTCAACTTTCTTTTGTTTGTAAAAATCTTTTTGCAAAATTTCAAACTTTTCTTTTTGAGAAAGATCATGTTGCCTAAGCCGTGAATTCTCCTTTTTTAGTTCGGAGATCCTTTTAAGAGAAGATTTGAGGTTTAAACAAAGCTCATTATAAACTTTGAAACTTTGATAGGAATTTTTGAATGGCTTACCTCGATTTCCTCATCGGATTCTGAGTCCGTGTTTAAGTCAGACTCTAATTCTGAGTTTGTGTCTGAGTCAGACTCTGATTCCGAATTTGTCTGAGTCTGAATGTGCCATCAAGTATATATTTCCTTGCTTGTCCTCCTCTCTCATGGTTCTTTTCTGCCCATTATGCTTGTATTGTCTTCTTCCACTGAATTTCCTTCCTTTTCTACTCAACTTTTGGAATTTCTTGATCATAAAGGCAAGTTCTTCGTCGTCCATGTCATTTTCTGAGTTTTGTATCATTAGAATCAGCATTAGCTTTTAAAGCGATGGACTTCTTACCTTCGGGATCTTCATCATTGATTTGTTCCACTTCGTAGGATTGAAGAGTGCCAATCAATTCATCAACAGAAAGTGGCATAATCCTCTGAGTTTCCCGGATTGAGGTCTTGACATGGTTCCAATCTTTTGAGAGACCTCGCAAGAGTTTGTTGACCTTCATTGGGGAAGAAATTGGCTAACCTTGATATGCTAAACCATTTACAATTTCTGTAAAACAGCTGAACATATCTCCAATCAACTCTCCTTGCTTCATCTTGAAGGATTCATATTTGCCGAGCAGGAAATTTACTTTTGTCTCTTTTATACGATCAATCCCTTCATATGTAACATGAAGTCTATCCAAACTTCTTTTGCTGTTCACATGAAGAGATTCTGTTATATTCAGCAGGAGACAAGGCGCAATATAAAAAATAAATAGATTTTGCATCAAGGGCTTCTCTTTTGGACATCTCCGTCCGAGACATAGGAGCAAGGGGTTTGATTTTTTTGTCTTTGCCATTCTTATTTGATGTAGACGCAGCAGTGGGATTGATTCCTTTGTCCACAACATCCCATTGCAAGGGATCTATGGATCTTAGGAATGCTTTCATTTTGTTCTTCCACACGTTGTATTCCTTTCCATCAAAATATGGTGGCCTGGTGTTGCTTTGGCCTTCAACCAAACCTGGAGTCAAAATACTAGCCATAGATCTTTAACTCAGAAGTAAAAACACTTCAATAAAATGAGCAACCTTGCTCTGATACCAATTGAAAGGGCTAATAATAACACCTAGAGGAGGGTGAATAGGTGATAAAGAAGTTTTTACAAGACTTAACAACTTAATTTGTCTTTTAAGAATAATTGACTGAAGATGTAAAAGACTATAAACAGTTATATAAGACCACGACTTAAAGTAAAGAGTTTAGGGAAAGAGAATTGAGACACAAGGTTTATAGTGGTTCGGCTTAGACAAGCCTACGCCCACTCTCCCACGCTAATAGCCTTCTAGCTAGTTCCACTATGCAATAACAAGAGATTACAACTTTGAGTACTACCACTTAGTGATAGATCACACTATCTCACTAAGTCACTCTTTTGGTATTTCTCTTAAGATCACAAACGTTTAAGCTCACCAAAGACAAGTGTATGATCGAAGTTCGCTTTGGAATTATAAATTATACGCTCCATCTCTTACTTGCTCATTGGTCCTTGATTTCCTTAAATACTCCTCCACTTCCAAACTAGCCGTTGGACAACATCTAGAGGATCATCTTCCAATATACCCATTGGACAGATCTGTATCTAGAAGATTTGGTAGCCGTTGAGTAATAGAGGTAGAATCCCAAATTGATTCTGATCTCCCATACAAACAGAATCTTGGTTTCTATAAGTAGAGCTTCTTTGTATGGAAAGTTCTTATCTTCAAGATTTAATTGTCAATCAATTAGATTGAGCCAATCAAATCAATCTTGATGTAGAATCTAAATCAGATCACTAGTCGTTATATCTTCGGGGCTTGTATTACGTTTTGTCTCGTTTTGGATGTAAAGTCTGAGAGCAATAGACTTTACAATCTGAGTCTAAGTGCGATAGACTTTACAATCTAAGTCTGAACAAATTCTACTTCTGAACGGATTTAGCTTTAAGGTCTCGACAAAGTCTGAATAAGTTCAGCTTCAGCATAGAGTCCGTCTTCTGGTTCTTCCAAGTATAGACTTTGACAATATCCTTTACATGTTCTATCATCTGCATAGTGTATTACTCAACCATTAAACATGTTAGTAGCCTTTGATTTATTTTGTCATCTTCAAAACATCATAAGGGATTTCCCTAACAAGAACATGCCTCACTCCAGTCAATGTCCTTACAATACCATCATATATTTTGATTCTAACATCACTAATACTTACAATATTGCATTCAACATTGTTCCCCAACTACACTTTACTACCATACGTGCATGGATAAGTAGCAAACCAGCTTTTATTTGGTGTTGCATGAAACGAATAACTAGAATCCATAATCCATTCGTCAAATGATGATTAATCAGTGACAGACAAAACAAAATCGGTGAAAGCGCTAGTATAAACACCTAGAGGGGGGGTGAATAGGTGTGAAGACAATTTTCGCGAAAAACAGTAAGAATATTTTGCTTTTGAAACTGAGTCTGGTAAACAACAGACTTTGAAAGAGTTTAAACTTAAATCACTAATTTGAAATACGAATTAAGTAAAGGAGTTCAAGAAAGAGAAAAGGAACACATAATTTATAGTAGTTCGGTTTAGATTAAGCCTACGTCCATTCTCCCACGCTGGCAACCTTCTAGTTGGTTTCCACTATGAATCAAAAGAGAATTTACAGTCTTGCGATCTCGACTTCTTAATGAAGAGTCTCTACTGCTCTCACGAAGTATCACTTTGAGTCTCTCTCTTTTGAGTACAAATTTGAGCACAGTGTAAGGAATAACAAGTAAATGGGAAGTTTTAGACTTTGGAATTCTTCTTTCACGCACTCTATCGAATGACTGGAGATGCCTCCTTAAATACTCATTCATGCCTTCTCGACCGTTAGCACTTTCCAAAGGAATTCTTCCAATCAACCCGTTGGACAAAATCAATCAAGGAGATCTCGAACCGTTTGAAGATTGTGATGAAAGCCCATCAATCCAGGTCGCCCATACAATCAGGATCTTGGTTTCCATAAGTAGATTCTTTCCAAATTAGCTTGTCTTCCAAGATGATTTGATGTATCTAAATTGATTCCAATAAAGATAACCGATCTCGTAGGTGATATTGCCAACCAAAAAGCCATATATATCCCATACGAATTGAACCCTCGAAGAAAGAAAGATAATCCCGAGTCTGGTTACGTCTTCATTCTTCACTTGCATTCAGTCTAGAATTTGTCAGAGTGGGCAGACTTCTATTATAAGATAGACTTTGACACAAAAGTCTGGCAATTTTCAGAATAGAACTTAGAAAAGTTTTGTCAGCTTCAAAACATCATAGGAGTTTTCTCCAATAATCGGCACTATCCGAATTACTGATAGCTATAGCTGTAACAGCATCTACAGAATCTACTATAATTCCCTTACCATTCTTGTTCTTCAACTCAAGGCAATTTCTTCTAAGATGCCCTCTTGCCATAGTTCCAACAGACGGCATCACCAGTCCTAGACTAACAACATATGTTCATGTTTATGCTACTCTCGCTAATACATGTATTAGTTCTTCCATTGCTTTCACCTAGCAGTAGATAGAGGTTCACTAGATCCTCTTCTACGAGTGTCTTCACTTAGAATTAAATCTCGAACCCCATCAAATGTCAAGCTCGTTGACTTAGAGAAATTACTAACAATAGTATTCCAACTATCATGCAATATGGATAACAAAATCAAAGCATGTACCTCATTTTCAAAATTAGTCTCAACTAAACTTAATTGACTAATAATCATATTGAATCCATCGATATGATCAGCAATTGACGCATTTTCGACCATCTTCAAGTTAAATAGACATTACATCAAATAGACTTTGCTCATCACAAATGGCTTCTCGTACATATCCGACATGCATCAAATTTGCAATGATCTTCTCCTTCATGATGTTAAACGTGGCATTATGAGCTAACGTTAGCCCAATAACACCCATATCTTGTCTATCCAGCAATTCCCAGTCAATTTGCTTCATTGTCTCTGGCTTCTCTCCATATAGAGGCAAGTGCAATTTCATTGGATAGTGATAATACTCAATCTGCATCTTTTAGAAACCAAAATCCTTCCCAACAAATTTGTTGATTCTCACTTTTCCTTCTTTTGTCACCATTGATTTACTTCAACTTAGTCAAACCTTGCTCTAATACCAATTGTTAAGAAAAGCAAGCAATCGAACAATAAAATAAATAGAACAAGAAAATTAATCGAACACAAGATTTATGTGGTAGAGATCTACTTTCACAGGGAGAGCAGCAACAAATTTCATTATAGATCAAGCGATACATAGAAATTACAACCACACTCGAGTCACTCAAATGCTTATGGTGTTTTCCAAATCCTAATTACACCCAATAACACACATAATGTTTTGCCTCACAATTCATCGCTGAATAATCTTTTAATCTCACGATGAAATTACACACAAATCTTGACTTCATAAGATTTAATTGGCTTGAATACTTATATCTTTTTCGATGTAACTCACGCATAATACCCACAAAATAACCCACTGGCGCTTCAATATTTCTCCGTGCCCAACTACGGAGCAACCCACAAAATATATATTTATACTCGAATGCGCACCCCCTGAAAAAGTGCAACAAATCGTTAGAAGTAACCCACTCGCGTACTAGATAAAGAAAACCAAATCAAAGTGGGACTCGGTCAAACCAAAAGTCTAACTTGGACTTTCTTTCCTTCTGCGCGACTTCATCCTGAATCAAGAAATCACTTGCATCAATATTCGGTCAACCCAAGTTCAATTGGACATTCCACTTTCGACTATCTTTGGGCGACTGCACTAACAGGGAAATACAAAATTGTGTGCCCCTTCTTTTAACTTTATTTCACAACCCAAAAGAATTTATGTATTGCTCGAAGACGTCCATGAAATATTCAATTCAGAATATTCTTATATCCAGAAATAACAAATAACCTCTGGTGAGGTTTCATTTATTGGGCTTAAACTCAAGATATATTTTAACAGAATCCATCAAGGGTGATTTCGCGTTTTTTGTATAAATAGAGTGTATTTAGTTATAAAGAGGGTTGCCCCAATGACTACCCTTTCCACATGGGAAGAGGAAGGTGGGGCGTTTAATTCCCCACTTTCTCAGGAGAACTAAGGTGGTTACTTTTAGTTTCATGTGTGAATTTCGACGAAGTAGGGCAAAAGTCTAAAAGTGAGTCGAGAGTTAAAGTAGGATAGACAAAAAACTAATAATAATACTGGAATGAACCACATTAAAGTTGCAAAGTAAAAATAATGCAATCCCCAATATAAACAGGTATAATTGCCAAGTCAAGTCACCAATAATGCAATTTATGCATGACTTCCAATGCTCCAATAACTAACTAATCAAAGTAGTTTTAGGAACAGGTCTCACATTGCCCCAGCATGCAAACGTAGGGTTGTACACCAAGCTCCATTTTATTTTTTTAAACATCTCTATTATTTAGTTGGGAGTAGACTTGTCAAATCAGTGCGTTGGATTAGTTTGAATGGGTTGCGATAGGGTCCAACCCAAATTAATTTGTATTGACCTATAATTTTAGTAACGTATACCCAACATATGCCCAATCCAATCGAAACTCCAATTCTTAACAGCTTTTCTTCTTAAATATAGAAAATGACATACCAAATAAACGAACCGATTTTAAATAAAATAAACTTGAAAAAAATAGCAAATAAGAAATTACTAAAAATAATCCTTTTAAATAACTTGCATTTTGAATGCATTGACAAAGTGACCTGTGTCAATTTTCAGCAATCATCGTCGCACTGTCAGCACTATCGCACTAATGTTGTTAGAATTTTTGGAAATTAAAAAAATTGAATTTATAATAAAAATTATGTTAGGAAAGGATAAAAAATGTTCTTCATTCAAAAAGAACATAATAGACACATAGAAGAACCAAAATTGATCCAACCATCTCTTATAAAATATTTCCTTCAATACAACGAACCTAGTATTAATCCATTTTTTTATGTGTTATGTTCTTAAGAGAGCTAATGGTGATTGAACCTTTGCGCCCGTATTCCTAATTTATTAAAAAAAAGAGCTGATTGAGGTAACAATTACTTTTCTCTCTCTCTCTTTTTCTTTTTTTTTTTTTTTTTTTTTTAAATCGTATGTTGCATCATCTATTTATCTAGAGCAAGGTCTAAATTGATAGGATTTCAAGTGCGTGGACCATGGACACGATTTCACAGCTCGCAGCTTTTGAACACGAGATGGCCCTCAATTATCGATTTTTCTATATGTGTTTAAAGAAAACCAATTAACCATCTAAAAACAAAGGTTAGTCACTATGAAGTTGTGACATCCCAAAATTTGACCCATGATTCGGATATATGAAATGGTTGTTTTGTTGATGCGCTTATAGTTAATTTACTCAGAACTAATCACTCACGGGTTAATTAATCTATTAGGTGAGGTCGTTAAGGGATATAAACGTGACAGACTAGAGAATTCGATTGGAAATCGACCGCTCGATCATAATAATCGGCAATGGTCAATACGACACTATTATAAATCGATTAGCGAACGGATATAGATCGATTCGATAGAATCACGTAGTCGAATTGTAGGTGGTTCCGCACGTTTGCGATATTCGTGTCGAACGGTAATAACCCAATTTTTTATCAATATTATACTCGGGATACATAATTGAACCCTTGCGATTTATGACAACGAAGGGTCGTCTACGATTCGAAGATGTACAAACGTGGATTGAAAATTATCGACCACAGGTCAAACGCGTTAAAGCCCCTAAAAGTTACCTGATGGATTAGGTTGTACTAAAGTCGCGTTCGGTCGATTTTAACCACGAAATTAATTCAGTTTCGGGAATCGGACGTTCGAGCGTGTCACGATTTATTTATTGGACATCGTTTCATCTTTCGGCGAAATTTTGACGAGTCTGGAATTTTGCGGAAAAATGAATTTCGGACAAAAAGAAAAGGGAAAATGAAATTCGGATTAAGAGGAAAATTGGTTTTTTTCTACCCTAATTTGGCTTATTTTAGGGAAATTAGAGCTAATTTCTAATTGGTTGGGCACTTGACTTTGGGGCATGAAGACTTTGAGGCTTATATGATGAGTGCTTAGATATTTTACCTAAGTTTCTCATTGGCTAGCCTTTCTTTTTCGCTCTCTCTGTCTCCCATTTCTCTCCTTTCGCATGCGCATGTTCACTTCTCCTTCCCTCTGCCACCAACCCCATTTCCCCTCTTCATCTCATCTTTATCTCACGTTCTCTTCACTTCATCATCCCCTCACGCCAACTTTAGCCATCATAGCCACATCACCCCTTCTCCCTTGCTGCTGCTCCAGCCCACCATTCCATTTTCCCCAACGTCCATCCCCCACCGTCCAACGCCAGCAGCTCCATCTCCTTGCGCCAACCCCAACGCCACCAGCCACCAACGCTCCTCACGTCCAGCAGCCCCACACCACAGCCGTCTTCACGCCCAACTTCACCGAGCAGCTCACCTCCACCGCCATAGCTCCAGCTGGTCCGCCGACACCAGTAGCGACCTCCGCGGCCAGCAGCCCCCACGTCCAGCAGCCCGTCCAACCGCATCCATCACCACCCAGCTATGGCTTCATCGTCACCTCAGCACCACAGCCCCAAGCTGAGCTCCACCTTGCTGCCACCGCCGCCGTTGAGCACCGCTTGATCCTCCGAGTGGCACGTCTTCGATGCCATCGCCTCGCCATCGCCGGGAGCCCGCCACCGTCAAAAACCGTGAGTTAACTCTCTAATCTTTGATTAAGCCATTAATTGCGCTTAGGGGTGTTAGATTAGTGCTAATGAGGATGATTTAGCTCGATCTAGTGGATTTTTGGGTTATAGGAGCTAGATCTATGTAGGATTTTAGTTTGTGTGTATGATGTGATGTGTGGGAAGTCTTGCATGTGAGTTTCTTGAAGGTTTATGGCTACTAAGCTTGCAAAGGGCGTGCTCAAAGGAGCTGGGTTTGGATTTCTCTTCAAATCTATTTACTGGACACTCGTTGTTTGCTATTTTCGTGGGTTAAAATGTGCTACGATTTTGAGGTTGCGTCCTTCTTGAAAAATGTTCTAAACATCTTCATTTATGACATATAGTTTACTCAAGTTTTTCTGGATTTAAAAGAACAAGATTTCAGCTTCGTTGCATACAAGGTAGAATCTCATTTTGTGCTGGAACCCATGATTTTTTTGTGTTTAAAGGATTTTTATCAACTCTTAGGGTTTGATTTTTGAAAGAGTTTCTTGACAAAAGTTTTTCATCACATCTTGAAGTTTAACATAGTCAAATTTTAGAGCAAACGGATGAGTTTTGGACCTCGAACTAAGCTAGTTTTGGAAAACATAATTTCTGGACACGAACACAGTTTGGATAACGATTTAAGTGATTTACTGCTCCTATTCTAGAAAGATCTGAGTCAAGGTGATAAAAAGTGTTTGTTTAAGTGTCCTTTATAACATATTTAGATTTGAGGATTTTCTGAATTCGTTTGGTTATGTTTCTAGAATTAATCTTGGAGACGTGCGAGTGAACTTGGTTTCTGCCGGTGAGGGCCAGTTGTGGTCTTGTGATTGTTCTCGGTGTCTTGCTTGCTAGAAAATGTATATTTTGTGATTTGGTTGATTTTTGGCATGCTGAGAACTTATGCGTGATTTTGAGTGCTACATGTACAACATTATGTGGATGGTTGTTCTATGATGATTGTTTCTTATTATTGCAAAAGGTGGCCTTATGGGCAATTAAATAGGAAAAACAATGAGGTGTCGGTTGGAAACCAAAACTTATTTGCTCAATAAAACAATGAGGTTTTAAACTAGGTGCATGCAAAGTTTGACGGATTAATTTTGAGTACGAGAGTACCTACGAATTTCTTTCCAAAAGTTTTAAAGAAAAAAAAAGGGGGATTTCCCAAGTTTAGTTTCAAAAAGGGGTAGTTGGAAAAGAAAATAGAAAATAAATGAGGTGTCGGGTTTGGATGCCAAATTTTATTTGCTCAATAAAATAAGGAGGTTTTGTAGTAGAAGTGTGCAAAGTTTGACGGATTGATTTTGAGTACGTGACCCCATACGAATTTATTTCGGAAAGTTTTGAACAAAAAAAAAAGGGTTGGAAGATTTATTATCAAAAAAGGGATTTTGGTGTTCTTGGTTAATGAGGAAGATAACAATGGACTTGAGTGATGGTATGATCTTGTGATCACCTAAATACCCTAATGCGTATGATTATGCGGGACGATGCCCGATTGAGTTCGGATGCCCCCAAGTCAACGGGATGCTGTTCGCGGATGGATTTCGGAACAAAGCTCCTTTGTGGAATGCCATCTAGGCGGAGGATGCTAGACGTTGCCATGCCCAATGGGGCGGGACGATGCCCGGTTACGCCGGATGACCGCCAACTTTTGAGTTGGCCGTGGCCAAGGGGTCGTAATAACCGGAACACGCCTAAATGGTTGTGATGCTTTGCGCCTAATTGTGGGGCAAAATTGTTAGGTATGGTATGGGACGTGCCATAACGGTTTTACCTTATAATCGGGAGCCATGTGAATGTTTGGAGGATGAGAATCATGTGTTTTGGTTATTAATTATGTTTGTTGTATTTATAATGGCATATGTGATGTGCTAACCTGCAGGGGTTTTCCGAGGCGAGGTAAGTTTGCTTGTGGTGCCTGTTTAGGCTGCCTCCGAGACGAATTTGCATCCTTATGGAGGCTCAGGTTGTTGACTCGCTGAGAATTATCTCACCCCGTCATGGTTAACCTTTTTCAAGTCCTTAGTATGGAGACCCGTCCAGTCGAATTCGGGGTTCCATGGGATATGAAGGTAGATAATACATTCTACCATATCCCCGGGACCAACCGATCTTGTGAGGTGGTTGTGACTATGGTTTGGGTCGACAAGGGTTTGGGTTACGACGTGCCCCACCGTTTCCAGGCTTGGTATATTACAAAATCGAACGGTGATTGGGAGGGTCCCATGCACGGTTTTGATGGGCCGCGCGTAAGAAGTGGGGTTGAGCAGGATACCGACCTCATGGATATAGACATCTCGAAGGTGTCGTGGTAGATCCAAGTACCGAGTCGGAAGGGACTGTGCACATCTGCAAAGATCATTATGGCACAGTTAAAAGTCGATTAGAGATCAGAAATAGGTCGGTTTGATAGAGATGTGTGGCTAAGCGTGAGTGATTCCACTAAATTACAAAATTCTCGTCAACCGGCACTAGACTGATTTTTCTATCGTTTTGGTACGCTGTGTCCATATTTGAAATCTCGAGATTTTCACGAACAACTGAGAGTCACCTATGTGTTGAAGAGGTTCATTGTGGCTCGAAGAAAATTAACCACGGGTCATTTGCACTAAAAATTTTTTAAAGCTATCCGGTAACCTAGGTCACGCGAAAATCGCGCCATATCGAAATTAACCGCGAATTTGAATCCGATTTCAGAAATTGAAAGTTTTGTCATGTCACAAGTCATTTTAGGAATGCCAACTCAATCTCTGAAGATTTTTCTACAAACTGAGATTTTGGAGGAAAAAAGTCGAGATAGGACTGTTTTCGACCGGGAAATTCCGAGGACCGATTTTGATCGCGAAATTGGGATGCAAGTAAGTTCTATTAGTGAGGAAAAATACCAATTTGATCGAGGGTATGATGGTTGAATTTATAGAGGCCAAATTGAGTTGAATCGAGTGAGGATTGAATTCAATTTGAGGGAAAATGTTGTGAAATTCGTAGCTCCCCCATGGACACCACTTTTTGACCATTTCAAGAGCTTCCTAGACAAGCTTGGTGGCTGGAAATTGCTGACGAACCAGCTGGATGTGGTGGGCCAAGGTCAAGGGGACAAGGAGATGAGAGAAGACCAAGGTGGCCCCTTCCAAGTCAAGTTGTGCCTTTCCCTCTCCTTTCTCCTCCATTCCGTCAAGCACCCCCCCATCCCCATCCCTTAAAGCCTATGAAAAATCCAGTGAACTGAGCTCAGCTGATCCCCAATCTGTCGACCGCCTCGTTCAAGCCGTCCGTCCATCGGAGCTCCGCCGCGACGCCGTCGCGCCCCGCTCGCCAACCACGCTAGACCCAAGCGCCCCGGTCGCCTTTCCACCTCCACCGTGACCCCCGGACACCCCTCGAGCCAGTCGCAGCTCCCCCGCCGTCGCCGAAGCCACCGGGCCGCCCGCCGAGCTGCCAGGAACCCCACCGCAGCCGTCCGCCTCTCCCCTGCTCGATTTCGCCTCAGCAGAGCCACCGGTTTCACCTCTCTCGACCTCGACCAGCACCGAACAACAGTGGGTCCGCAGCCACTGTTTGGCCCATTTTGGTGGCTTCATGACCCCGCTTGGCGGTCTCGCTTTGGAGTTTGTCGAGCCCCTCCGCATCCCCGTCGTTTTAATCCGAGTGGATCGCTAATCAAGTGAGTTTAACTCACTAATCCCTGCTTAGTAAGTTAATGACGCTTAAGGGTTGATTAGTTTAGACTAAGTATGGATTAAGTGGATAGTTAGAACAGATTAGTGAGTTAATCGTTCGATATTGCATGTTAGGTGGTTAGAGTGGTGTAATTAGAACTTAGACAAGCTCGAGTATTTATCTAGAGTGGTTCAGAAATTTTTCGGGCCCATCTCAGCTTTTAAGTAGGCTTTACGGGCCTAAGTGACCATTTTTGGTATTTATTAATTAATTTTCGTAATTATTTAATTATTTATTTATTTTTCGGAAATCAGACCGGGATAGCTGGTGACCGGAATTTTATGCTGATTGCAGTGGTGTGATCTGTTTATTTAATTGACTGTTAGTTCATGCAAATTCGGTGTTGTTTGTGATTTTGGGATTTTATCCCAAAATTTTATAATTTCAGTATTTAATTAGAGAATTACCGGGCATCGGTTTACAGCGCCAAAAATTTTTTTGTCGACTATATAAATGGTGGGAGTTTTGAAAGTAAATATATTATATTTTTGGCTGAGGCCAACCGTGTACCCACACACGATTATTTTTATCGAGTATGATAAAAGTGGTACAATGATTGGTTGGATAGAATGATATACTGTATTCGCCTACGGGCTCGATACATTAGCTTAGAGTGAGCAGTATACCCTAAGTATTGCACAGCTTTGGTGAGCAATTAAATATCGCATAGCTTTGGTGAGCAATTAAGTATCACACAGCTTTGGTGAGCAATTAAGTACCGCACAGCTTTGGTGAGCATTAGCCGTATACTATATTCGCCTGAGGGTTCGGATATATCAGCTTAGAGTGAGCTGTATACGTGGTTGACAACTTTTGGCAAGCATTTCTATCTATCTCCAGCTTAGGGTGAGCAATCCTGGATGTGTCGGACTGGATAGATAGCATTGATTGGATTAATCATGTGGTGGTTTTGTTGACATGAAATCAACTGAGTCGATTGATCGATGACTCGATCCGATGTGATGATTTGATTTGTGGATGTGAATTGCTGAATTGCATACTGTATTGACTTGCAGGAAGAGACTAAGGCCAAGGTAAGTCCTCTGACTCGTGTTTGTGCTTAGGCAACCCTCAGGGCGTATTTTCTTCCTAGTCGGGTCTTAGGGAGTGAATTTGCTGAGACGTCATCTCACCTCGTTGTGGGATAACATTTCAGGTCCATAGATGGCAACTCCTCCTGAGCATTTTGGTCAGCCAAAGAAGGTGACAGAACAGAAGTGCTTCATCCCACTTCATGGAGACCCTAGGGGATGGGTATATGAGTTGGTGAGATCTGTGGTCTGGGTCGATGCGGGTTTACCCAAAAAGGTGCCCCATCAATATAGATCATGGTATCGCCAGGAGCGGAATGGCTAGAGAGAAGGGCCCATACCGGAGTCCGAGGTCCCTTTTTATGTACTGGAGGTCACTTCTGGGAAAGGCATGGCCGACCCTCCAGGTGGTTTAGTAGTGGACGTAGACTCGGATCTTTCAAATCGAGGAACCCCGGTGTATTCCGCTGAAGGCTCCAACTGGGATGTGGATGAAGATGAAGAGGAGGACGAGGATCCGTAGTTTTGTGAAAACCCCCTGTTTTGTAGACATTATAAATAGATCGGCAAGTATTGTATATTATGACTTGGTTTATTATATGTACATATATGTAAGTGTGTTGTTGGTTTCTGGTTTTCAAAATTATGGCCCTACTTTCCTATCCCATCTTGTTGTTGTTTGGGGATTATTTAATTGTTTCCGCATGTGCATTAAAATGAATGGGTCGAAGATGCGTCCTGGGACATCGCTATTTAATTGACCATAGAGGGATGGGCACTTGCTCGGAGGATCGGGGTGTGACAAGTCTTCTTCACGCTCAACTGAAGGGGCCACAATGTATATTAACCAATCAACTAAATCCTACACTTCCATCTATCGAAATCTTTGGAAGCACTTGAGTTTTTCCAAGTAGACAAGAATTGCACATTGGGCCAATAGTAGGCTATACCTGTTGGATTGCACCTTGAAAGTGGGTGTAATTGATAAGTCAAAAGTCACCAACAATGCATTTATGCCTAAATTCCAACCCACCAATAATTAGGATTAGTGAATGTTCTCTCCAATTAGGACTTTTGCAAGTCAATTTCTCTTTTTGAGTAATGTGTCGCACCATAGAGATGAATGTACCATTAGTGAAGTTTAAAAATATGGAAACTTATGGTGGCCAACAAATTGCCAAGCACTTTAAGCGATGACATATGAAGACGTTTCAGTAGATGATGTTCAAAAGGACTATATTGCAACTTGAAAACGCTAGTATGAGCACCTAGAGGGGGTGAATAGGTGCGAAAACAAATTTTTGCTAAGTAAAACAGAAATTATGATTTTAGCTCACGTCTGTTCAGCAGTAGACTTTGGAATAGAAATTAGACTTTAACAATTAAATAGAGTTACGATCAAGGTAAAAGAGTTTAGGGAAGAGAATAAGAAAACAAGATTTATAGTGGTTCGGCTTAATCCAAGCCTACGTCCACTCTCCCGCTCTGACAGCCCACCGGCTGGATTCCACTATGAATCAAAAGAGTCGTTACAGTATCACTTCCTTGATTCCACAGTGTAGAGACTCTGCTACACTTCCTCAAGGCTTCACAAAAATATAAACTCTCTTTTGAGTACAAGTTTACGCTCAACAATTGAATTGACAAAGAACAAGAAGCTTCAGACTTTGGAATTTTTCTATCTCGCGCACACTCAAATAACCAGAGCATCTTCCTTATATACTCCTTCATGCCTTCATAACCGTTGGCACCTTCCAAAGGAGTTCTTCCAATCTACCCGTTGGACAGAATCAATTAGGGAGATCTCGAGTTACTTAAGGAATGTGAAGATAGCCCACCAATCCTGCTCGCCCATACAATCAGGATCTAGGTTTCCATAAGTAGAACCTTCCAAGTATACTTCGCCAATCAACGGATCCGAATTACCAAAATCAAAACGAATAATTGATCTTGACATGCTTTCTCCAGCCGTGAGATCTTCTACAACCGCTCGAATCAAATCCATAAAGAAATACTTGAATTTATATAAATCTTTCTTCGTCAATTTAGAAACTGTCAAAGAGGGTAGACTTTACATCTTGGGTCTGGTGGTCCGGTGATCTTCAGACTTTGACGAAAGAGTCTGCGAGTCTTCAGACTTTGTCGAGTGAGTCTCGCAAGTCTTCGGACTTTGTCGAGTGAGTCTCGCAAGTCTTCGGACTAGATCGATAAAAACGTTTTGTTGACATCAAAACAAATAAGGAAGTTTTCTCCAACAATCTCCCTCTTTTTGATGGTGACAAAACTTCTCTGCAGATTTGAATATTTTAACCTGCAAGACAATACTTAAGCAAACATAGATATCTCATAAATGGATAAAGATAGTATTGAATCTGCATCCATAGAAAATGTGTTAGTCCTGCATAAACAACTATCTTTGCCAACACTTAAAGTACTGCAAGCAAGCATTAAACAGTCAATCCAAATCGAAGCATTAACCCAAACAAATTCCAATCAGTCACAACCAAAAAATGAAGTATAAAACAGGAGTCGAATAAAGTCAAATCTAATCAAATCTGCTGCACTCAGCTTCTCCCCTTTTGTCATCATTAAAAAGGAAGAATTGAAAAGAGAATGAAGTTAGGATTGTCTTGGAATGCGAACAAGTTGGAAATCTCCCATCGACGGACAAAGTCTTCCAACTTTTTCAGATCCTCCTTCACTGTTCTATCTTGTGACTCTTGGCAAAGGGCTTGAACTTGAAGGGTAAGAGTCTGGATTTGATCATGCAAAGAACCTGAAGAGGCTTGACTGGCATTCCGCAGATTCAGAACTTCATATTCCAGTGCATAAATTTGACCTCTCATCTCCATAAGAATGTCAAGCACTCGTCGAAAGTCTGTTGAATTATCAGTCTGAGTGCTTGCCTCAGCAAAATCAGTTTGAGGAGAATTTGCGAGAAGATGGCATCCGAGCATGAGTATCCAAATTTGGAGAAGAAGCCTCAAGACCTTCTTCAGGAAATTGGGATGCATAAACATCTTCTGGATTTGCAGGAGAGCGACTAACATCTTCACTAGCAAAAGCAGCTGAAGAAGTACCTCTTTTTTCAGTAACTCCCCCTGTTTCAGTGCCTTCAGGTGGAGAGAAGTATTCCTCATGCTCTGTCTCCTCGTCAGTGACATGATGTTGCGGTTCTCCTTGCTCCTCTTTTTCTGAGGATCTGTCTTCCTCTGCCTCTTCCCTTAATAATGCCCTTTCTTCTTCCCTCTGCTCTTCCTCTTCTCTGTCTTGATCCTCTCTCTCCTCTGGCTCTGGAACAGAATGCTGAAGATTGCTTAATGCAAGAGCTGAGATGGTTACATCTTCCTCATCCTCTTCATCCTCTAAGATGAGAACTCTTCTTTTCTTGGATGGAGCTGTCATGGGCTCCTTTCCCTTTCTCTTTGCAGCCGAGGAGACTTGATGAGTCTTGATAGGAGTTTTGTCCTTGAATTGCTCCAAAGCTTTGCTTAGCTCTTTAAGACGCATCTTGGAAACCATCTTCAGTCCCACCACCATTTGATCACACGATTGAACACAAAGAATATTTGGAGGCTGAATATTAAGGTGTCTGAACAGCTTGGAAACAAGTGCTAAGTAAGGAAGTTGGCCCTTGTCCTTCACCACCGATCTGTACATGTGAAACATTATAGTGTGTGGCAGAGAGAACTTTTTGCCAGCATTGATGGCATACATCAGCATTGCTTCTAATTTGAAACATCGTCTTTGAAGTCGATTTGGGTCTCGGAGCAGGTTGATCACTATCTTGTGAAGAAGGACATTTGAGGCATTCAACCTCACGTACAAAATTCGTCCTTCGGCCATCCCATCTCGAACGAGCTCCACCGTTGCACGGCCAATAGACACACCGATTGATTGAAACTCTCCTCTTTCCACTCCAATCACATTGGCCAAAGTATCCATGTCAACCACATAATCCCGATCTCTAACACTGAACGAGAATCTATTCACATCCAAAAAGCTTAGATTTGAATAGAAATAAGCGGAAGCTCGGATGAGCCACCGTCGTTTCGAGCAAAATCTATCAAGTTGAAGTAAGGCGAATTTCTCCCGCAAGTTCACCTTCGAGAGTCTAGAAAATCAAAGTCTACACTCCTTGGGTTCATCACCCCTCGCTTCAAAGAACTTAGTGTAAAGTCGCTTGTGTTCCTCGAGCAAAAGAGATCTGTTCATTGCTTCTAACATTTGCAGCAATACCCATTCTAGACTTAAAATTAGTGAACATTTTCTCATCATCGTTTCCTTCGGGTTGATTATGTCCACCAACACGTGGATCACTTGGAATATTCGCAAAGGCTTTATCTGCTGAGCCCGCAGGAGCGATTCCCAAGCGTTCCATTGTGCGCAAAAAAAGGGTTTCATTCCTGTACCCCTTTTCTACCAGAAATTCATCAATGAAACTCAAGGCGGAGCCTCCTTCTTTTAAAGTAGTGTACAGTTTGTAGGTAAAAGCGGGCTTTTGAGACCTTACAGGTGCGGCATCCACAACGGTTTCTTCCTCCGCTTGCTGTTGTGGTCTAGCCTGAGAAGAGCGGCGCGGTTGAGAATGTTGTGGGCTCTGCTGTTGTCTCGGAGATTCTTCTTCCTCGGTGAGGTCAAGTGCGTAGGACCCTCACGCAAAGGCAGTGGTCCCCTGCTTGCAATTCTTGAGGACTTTCTTTGGGAAGCCATTATCACAGTTTTTAGGAGATTCCAAACTCGATTCGCGAGAAAGGTGAAGACTTTGAGATTAAACTAGAGAGTAAAAGAGAGAAAGTGAAGTTCTGTGCTTCTAGGGTTTGTGAGGAAGACGATCAGTATATAAAGCAATCGAAACAGGTTATACGAATCGTCACAAAAGGAAAATAAAAAAGACCTTTTCAAAAATAACTGCCTTTTCGAAAAATATATAATCACAAAAAATAACTCCTTTTTCGAAAAGGAATGATTGCTATAATTCCAAAATTTAGAAAGATAATGTCAATCAATTACAGATTAATAGATGAACGTACCTTTTCGAAATTTTTTTCCGAAAGATAAGTTTCCAAAATAGAAATAACTTACAGTAGTAGATCTTGATCTCCTGAGTCTGAGCATCTTTAGACTTTAGTCCTTAAGTTTGAACTTCATCAGACTTTAAGATGTTAAGTCTGGAACGAATAGACTCAAATTGGCTTTTCTCCAAAGGGGCTTAGTAAAGATATCCGCCAGCTGATTCTTTGAGTCAATGAAGTTAATCAATACTTCTCCGTTTTGAACATGGTCTCTAATGAAATGATGTCGAATCTCTATATGCTTTGCTCTTGAATGAAGAATTGGATTCTTGGTGAGATTAATTGCGCTGGTATTGTCACATTTGATCTCAGTGCATGAGTCTTCGATTCCAAAGTCTCTTAGCCGTTTGTTTTATCCATAAGATTTGAGAACAACAACTTCCAAGAGCCACATATTCTCTTCGCTGTTGAAAGAGCTACAGTGCTTTGCTTCCTCGAGAACCAAGATACTGTCCTGTTCCCAAGCAATTGACAGGTGCCTGAGGTGCTCTTTCTATCAATTTTGCATCCTGCTAGGTCTGCGTCTGAGTATCCGAGGAGGGTAAGATCCCCTTCTTTAGGATACCAGAGACCAAACTTAGAGGTTGTTGCAACGTATTTGATGATGCGTTTTGCAGCACTTAGATGAGATTCTTTGGGATCAGATTGAAATCTGGCACAAATACATACACTAAACAAAATGTCGAGATCTAGAAGCAAAAGAAGATAAAGAAGTGAACCAATGATACTCCTATATAGCTTCGGTCAATTTTCTTTCCTCCTTCATCTTTGTCCAAACTTCGAAGAACTAGACATTGGTATATCGATCTTCTTGCAACTCTCCAAACTAAACTTTTTAACAAGATCTTTAGCATATTTTTCTTGGTGAATGAAAGTCCCTTCCTTCAATTGTTTTACTTGTAGTCCAAGGAAAAAGGATAGTTCACCCATCATGCTCATCTCAAATTCATCCTGCATAGACTTAGAAAATTTCTTGCGCAGATTTTCGTTAGGTGATCCAAAGATAATATCATCAACATAGATTTGTACAAGTAAAAAGTTTTTATTTTCTTTTTTAATAAACAGGGTAGTATCTACTTTACCTTTAACAAATCCATTTTGGATTAAAAACTTACTTAACTCCGTACCAAGCTCGAGGTGCTTGCTTTAATCCATATAGCGCCTTTTTAGTCTAAATACGTAGTCCGGCTTCCTTGGGTCTTCAAATCCGGAGGTTGTTCCACATAGACTTCCTCTTGGATAAATCCATTTCGAGAATGCGCTTTTCACATCCATTTGGAATAACCTGAAATTCTTATAACAAGCAAAAGCAAGTAATAATCTAATTGCTTCTAACCTTGCTACTGTGCGTAAGTCTCATCATAGTCTATCCCTTCTTCTTGCGTATATCCTTTGGCCACGAGTCTTGCTTTGTTCCTAATAACTTTTCCTTTTTCATCCATCTTGTTTCGAAAACCCATTTAGCTCCAACAACAGATTTACCTTTTGGTTTAGGAGTCAATTCCCGGACATCGTTAATGCTGAATTGCCGAGTTCCTCTTGCATAGCTTCAATCCAACTTTCATCGCTTAAGGCTTCTTCTATGCTCTTGGGTTTTATTTCAAAATAAGTGCCACAAAGACTAGACTCTTCATGCCTTTTGGATCTTGTACGGATTCCTTCATCAATGTTGCCAATTATGAGTTCTTTGGGGTGACTAGACTTGTGCTTCCATTTGCTGGTTGGTTTGACAGACTGATCTTTCCCTTCATCTGATTCTTCAATGTTTGTTCTTTGTTGATCTTCTGAAGTCTGAGCTGCTTCTGGAGGTTTAGACTTTGTAGAGTCTCGGAGCGTGTTCGATTCTTCGGGTTGAGTCTGGATCGATTGAATTTGTGTGAAGTCTTGAAATTTAACATTCATTGATTCCTCCACTGTTTGAGTCTTTTTGTTGTAAACTCTGTAAGCTTTGCTGGTGGTTGAATATCCAAGGAAAATGCCTTCTTCTGATTTTTCTTCAAACTTACCAATTCGATCATTTGTATTTTTCAATATAAAACATTTGCAACCAAACACATGAAAATAGGAAACAATTGGTTTCTTACCTTTGAACAATTCATAGGGAGTTTTCTCCAAAATAGGTCTTAAGAAAACTCTATTAATAATATAACATGCTTTGTAGAAACTGCTTCACCCAAAAACGAGTAGAAATGTTGCTTTCAATTAAAAGAGTTCTAGCCATTTCTTGCAGTGATCTATTCTTCCTTTCCACAACTCCATTTTGTTCGGAGTGTACGGAGAGGAGAACACATGCTGAAAACCAGATTCATCACGTAATTTAGCAAAATCTTGATTTTCAAACTCACCTCCATGATCTGTCCGTATACAAGAAATAACATACCCCTTCTCATTCTGTACTTTCTTAGCAAACTTTATAAAATGAGAGAAAGTTTCAGACTTACTTGCCAAGAAATATACCCAAGTAAATCGTGAGTAATCATCTACTATTACTAGGTAATATTTCTTACCACCAATGCTCTGGGTTCTGGTTGGCCCAAAAAGATCCATATGCAAGAGTTGTAGCACACGATTAGTGGAAACTTGATTTATTGGTTTGAAGGAATTTCTGACCTGTTTTCCCAGTACACATGGGGTGCATAGATCTGATCTTTGGTATGTCAGATTTGGTAGTCCACGAACAAGTTTCTTTGCAGAGATCTTGGCTATTTGCCTCATGTTGATGTGGCCAAGTTTTCTATGCTAGAGATTAGCTTCCTCTTGAATTGAAATTAGACATTGGGAATTTTCTGGTTTGATGTCCGTAAGATAGATGTTCCCATGTCTTCGTCCCGTGAAAGTCTAGAAGAATCTTTGCTGGTTCCCGAACATGTTCCTTCTTGAAAGTTAATTTTGAAACCCGTATCGCACGGTTGGGCGATACTCAACAAGTTGTAGTTAAGTCCTTCTACTAAAGAAACATTGCTGATTGTGAGACTTCCAATATTTACTGTTCCGCATCCGACAATTTTGCCTTTACTATTTCCTCCAAATGAAACTTTTCCACCATTAACTTGCATAAGCTTTATGAAACAACTTGAGTCTCCTGTCATATGTCTTGAGCATCCACTATCCAAGTACCATTTGACCTTTTTCTTGATAGTGACCTGCATTTAAAAAGAAAACTCAAGCTTTCTTTGGTACCCATATTTTCTTGGGTCCAATGGAGTTAGTGCAATATACGTCTTTGCCCAAGCCTTCTTAACAGGTTTCCAAACCATAGAACATTCTTTCTCAAAATGTTCTCAGCTACTACACTTAGAACATTTAAGAGCACCTGCGGCCTACGTGGTTTTACAAAGGCTTTTTGAAAATGGTTTCTATAAAACTCTTTTGTAGGTCTCTGTTTGATTCTTTCCTTTACTTTTGGAAAATCAATTAGAGGAATGGTTTCAGCAGTCATTCCTATGCCTGATTTGTTAAAGTAGGGTCTTTGCGCTAAGAGAACCTTTTCCAATTTCTCAGATCCTGTAGAAAACCTTTTTGAGATGTTTGAAATATCATTTTTCAATAGTTCATTTTCTTTAGAAAGAGAGTCTGCATTTTCTTTCAAGGTAATGACACTTTTATCTAAATTTTCGACCTTTTCTTTCCAAACAGGTTTCCTGTTGCTTCAAGTGCAGAATTTTCCTTTTTAGTTCGGAAATCCTCTTGAGAGAGGTCTTGAGACTAAGACACAGTTCATCAATATATTTAGATGCTTTAGTAGGAATCTTAAAATTACTTACCTTGATTTCACCGTCTCGAGTCTCGAGTCTCGAGTCCGAGTCCGAGTCCAGTGCGAGAGTCTCGAATCTGATTCGATTGTGCCATTAGACAAATATTGGCATAGTCATCATCACTCTCTTCGCATTCAGTATCACTCCAAGTTTCTGCTTTGAGAGCCTTTCTGTATTTCTCAGCTTTTCCTTTCTTTTTCTTTAGTAAGGGACAGTTGGGTCTAATGTGTCCCTTTTTCTTGCATTCAAAACAAATCACATCTTTGTTGGATTCATCATCCTCTCGCTGATTTGTTTTGAAACTTTTGAGAGCTTTGTTTCTTCCAATTGAATCTTCTTCCCTTTTTGTTCATTTTCTGAACTTTCTTATCATGAGAGCAAGCTCTTCATCGTCCATATCATCTTCGGAATCAGTAACATCGAGTCATCGTTAGATTTTAAAGCAATAGATTTTTTACCTTTGGGATCTTCATCTTCGTTGTTTTGCTCCACTTCATAAGACTGAAGAGTGCCAACCAATTCGTCAACAGAAAGTGGCATGATTCTTTGTGTCTCCCTTATTGAGGTCTTTACGTGATTCCAATCTTTAGATAGTCCACGCAGCAGTTTGTTAAACTTCATGGGTCCAGAGATTGGTTGACCTTGATACTCAAGACCATTCACGATTTCTATAAAACGACTGAACATGTCAGTGATAGATTCTCCTGGTTTCATCTTGAAGGCCTCGTATTGACTGAGCAGAATATTGATTCTGGTTTCTTTCACTCGATCGGTTCCTTCATAGGTGATGTTTAATCTATCCCAAACTTCTTTAGCTATTTCACAAGAAGATATTCTGTTATATTCAATAGGAGATAATGCACAATATAAGGAATAAATTGCTTTTGCATCGAGAGCTTGTCTCTTGGTTATCTCTTCTTGAGTCATCCCGCTGGACTCAACAGCTTCCTTTCCCCTTTCTGAGACTGTTGTAGCTTTAGGAGTGATTCCTTTGTCTACCACGTCCCATTCCATAGGATCTTTAGATCTTAGGAATGCCTTCATCTTGTTTTTCCATATGCTGTAATCCTTTCCATCAAAATAAGGCGGTCTTGTGTTGCTTTGCCCTTCAACCAGACCTGAAGCTAACATACTAGCCATGGATCGTTAACTCTGAAGTAAAAACACTTCAATTTAAATGAGTACACGAGCTCTGATACCAATTGTAAACGCTAGTATGAGCACCTAGAGGGGGTGAATAGGTGCGAAAACAAATTTTTGCTAAGTAAAACAGAAATTATGATTTTAGCTCACGTCTGTTCAGCAATAGACTTTGGAATAGAAATTAGACTTTAACAATTAAATAGAGTTACGATCAAGGTAAAAGAGTTTAGGGAAGAGAATAAGAAAACAAGATTTATAGTGGTTCGGCTTAATCCAAGCCTACGTCCACTCTCCCGCTCTGACAGCCCACCGGCTGGATTCCACTATGAATCAAAAGAGTCGTTACAGTATCACTTCCTTGATTCCACAGTGTAGAGACTCGCTACACTTCCTCAAGGCTTCACAAAAATATAAACTCTCTTTTGAGTACAAGTTTACGCTCAACAATTGAATTGACAAAGAACAAGAAGCTTCGGACTTTGGAATTTTTCTATCTCGCGCACACTCAAATAACCGAGCATCTTCCTTATATACTCCTTCATGCCTTCATAACCGTTGGCACCTTCCAAAGGAGTTCTTCCAATCTACCCGTTGGACAGAATCAATTAGGGAGATCTCGAGTTACTTAAGGAATGTGAAGATAGCCCACCAATCCCGCTCGCCCATACAATCGGGATCTAGGTTTCCATAAGTAGAACCTTCCAAGTATACTTCGCCAATCAACGGATCCGAATTACCAAAATCAAAACGAATAATCGATCTTGACATGCTTTCTCCAGCCGTGAGATCTTCTACAACCGCTCGAATCAAATCCATAAAGAAATACTTGAATTTATATAAATCTTTCTTCGTCGGTTTAGAAACTGTCAAAGAGGGCAGACTTTACATCTTGGGTCTGGTGGTCCGGTGATCTTCAGACTTTGATGAAAGAGTCTGCGAGTCTTCAAACTTTGTCGAGTGAGTCTGCAAGTCTTCAAACTTTGTCGAGTGAGTCTGCAAGTCTTCAGACTAGACTGATAAAAACGTTTTGTCGACATCAAAACAAATAAGGAAGTTTTCTCCAACACAACTTTTCAAAAAGATTTAGGATTTAGATCGTGTTTCTCAGATGACTAAGAAGTTGACTCATTGATTAAGTAACATTATGTGAAAATTGGCTAAACAAAAGGAAAGAGGGAAAATTGTCCAAAAAGTCCAAAACCTATTATATTTTTACCAATTTAGTTTTAAAGCATTTTAATATGCCAATTGAATCATAAACATTTTAATGTTTTGCCTGTTGAATCCATCCTACCAATTTTGCTCGGAAATCGCTGACGTAAGCACAAGTATTGACATAAAAAAAATTTCTTTTTTTTCTTCCATTCTTCCTCTTCTAGCCTAAGTGTCCAATTTTTCAAAAAAGTGGCACTTAAGTGTACATTTTGGAAATTTTGGCACTTATCTGTCCCCCCTAACAAGTTGTGGTACTTGCGGTATTCTTCTACAGACTAATTCCCCTTAACCCTGGAGCCTCGAAAACCCTTCTCGGTGGGCGTTTCATTTTGAGAGAATTATTACAAGAATATTAACATTTTTGTTGGAGAATCTAACATCATAAATTAAGCGAGAGAAAGCCAAATCCTAGACAAGAATGCGAGCCTCTCATGCTGGAGTTTTTGTGGGCCAAAAAAGAAAATTTGCTAGAGCTTTTTCTAGTCACATTGTAAGTTCCCATCATGTTATTCTTTTTAGTCTTTGAAATCGATGCCAAAATTTAAAACGTGGAATTTCCTTATACGACTTGAGAACGCCACACGATTTTAACAAGTTCAAGTTAATGCTCATGGTGTTTTAGTTCGCAGATTATTGTCAACCCATTTGATGCGATCAACAAAATGGCTTCTATTCGAGTTTGTTTGCAGACAAAAAACCTATTTGGAAAAACGCCATATGATAGTAGGAATTTGAGTTCGCAAGTATCACTACATGACCATTGAAAAGGCAACCTAGGACAAATACCACACCAATGTATGGGAAGACAAAACAGAAAAGTGATGACCTTCTTCATATTCATTTCAATATTCGTACTTAGGATTTGGAAGCATGTTTTGAAGACAATACAGACATCAAAGGCCTAGCCATAATAAATAAGAGTATGTCAAGTGCTGAGCACCGCTATGGCCGAAAATCCCATATCAAATGTTGCTTTATATTATGTTGTTGCTTTTTGTAAGAGTGTTGTAAACTGATGTTGTCAAATAATCATATGGATTAATGTATGTCAGTTTTACTACTGTGGTGTTTCATTGATGTGTAAATGTAGTTTTTTTCTTGCATTCATTTCAAGTCCATTATAGAATAATATGAGAATGTTGGTTGACTGAGACTTTTGGCCAAAATGACAAGTAGTTTTAGTCTCGATAGACGAGAAAATTCCTGTGTATGTTCACAGCAGATATAGGCATTTCAAATTGGAATGTCCAAGCATGAATGATATAGACAGCACCTTTCTAATACTTGATTATCTCATCAAGAAGATGCATAGAAACTTGTTACACCTCCCCAGAACAAACTATGGAACAACAAGTTTAAATGAAAAACTCATTGAAGAATCTATCTTTTGTACAAGATATAACTAATAATCAACAAAACATATGCAATCATTTCACCTCCCCATGGCTTGAGCTGCAAGTCTTCCGACCACGCTGCAAAATTTATTAGACAGAATAGTCTCTTTTCCATAAGAAGATATAGGAAGCCCAATGATGAGTTCATCCACCTCCAGCTGATCAAGCATTACTCAGAGGAGTCCATGTCTAGCTTAGTGACAATAAAAGTCAAATTACTAACTCAAGGATGCCATGAAAATCGACAAAAAAGAAAATTTCCGATCTCCTTTGCTGCAATGTCCAAAAGCCACAACTCTAGCTTCTGTGCTCACTGCTCCAAAACATTTAGAAGTCACTAATCTTACTATTAAATTCACCAATGCGCATGATGCACAAACAGTTCATAGATCACAATGAGAAAAGCCAAGCATTGAAATTTAAAGCCACAGGGCAAAAGAAAGCCTTTGCTAGAGCGATGGCAGTGTGAGGCAACCCCAATTTTACCCTAAGGGAGAACCCTCTTTACCACTTGAATCGATCTTAAGGCGAAAGGCATTAGGGGGAATGGAAATTCCTTTCTTTTGCGATTGCAGCGGTATGAGTGGACCGAGAAGCATCGAAGAGAAGAAGAGAAGATGAGAAACTCGATCTTTCACAAGAATGCTTGTGCCAGAGAAGCATGCTTCGTGACTGTAACTGGAACAACCATTTGGGTTTGGGAAGAGAGCCTTGCTGCCATCGGTATGATATTCCACGACATGTCCACACCTGGGTGACATGTTGTTTCGACAAGCCACAATTGCTTTTCCTTGAACAAACTACACCAATATGAACGACACTAACCTTGGATGAAAGCGAGTGGAGTTTGCGAACGACGGACTTGAAGCTTGCGAACGACTTAAAGCTTGTGGACGATGAACTTGTGAAAGAAGAGAAAATGGAGAAGAACAAAAGCGACGAGGATCAGGTGAATAGCATGGCCGAGGATTGGGCAAGTGCAATATGCTTAAGCAGCCGGGGAGAGGAAGGAAGAAAATGTGAATAATTGAAAATCCTATTCAATTTGGAAATTTCTAAAAAAATTTACCCAATTGCGAATTTTGACCAAATTACGCCCGTTCTAGTCGCTGGAAAATGTTCACGAGTGAATATTTGGCTGACTGGAAAGTTCAAGCCCTTATTTGAGACGGACTTGGTCACTTATGGCCCTTATTTAAAACAAAGTTTACTTTATACCCTCTTTTGAGAAATCGCTCTATTTCAAGCCTTTAATTAGAATTTTTTCCTTAAAGTTAGAACTTGAGTACGCAATTTATCTATGTTGGCTCATCCAAAAGGTAACTTTCAACTCAAACCAATGTATAGGAAAACAAAACGTGAGAGTAGTCTATCGGATCATCCGAAGTGATGACGTACCTCATATTCATTAGAGGATAGAGGGGATTTTTAAACATGTTTTGAAGACAGTGGAATAGAGATTTTCCAAATTATCCTTTTCGTACACCCGACTCTTTCTCCTTCATTACGAGCTAAATCCCAAAAAGAAAAAGAGATATAGACAGAAAAGTATCATTTGATCTGCAAAATCTATTAAAATTTTATTCCTGTAGACTCGATAGCTTTGCTGATAGTTATGGAGCCCAATCACTCGGACAAGTAAGCTTGAGTGCGTGCACATAATTCTTGCGCGACGAAATGCATGGTGGGTCGCGAATCAGGACTTGTGCGCGTGCACGCTAGTGCCGTTGTGACGATGATTGCCACTTTCTTGGCTAGTTGGCCAGTCGGAGGAGGAAGACGCGGATCGAGCACATCCTTCAGCATCAAATTTGGGTCCTCCGAGATTGTTGATGTTTGTGTCATTAATAGAGAAGAGAGAAGATCCCCCGGATGCTTTCCCATCATAATCTCTAGCGCCACTACTCCGAAGCTATACACGTCGCATTTATTTGTTACCCGCATCGTAATTGCCAACTCTATTTTCATGAAAGAACAATGTATTAATATTTTGATCAATGTCAAGTTGCACAAAAATTCCAAATTTCTTTGATATTATTAATATGAATGACTTTTCAAAATCTGTAATTGTTCTTAAAAAGTCTGATGAGAATTATATGATGAATCCAAATTTGAGAAGTCAATGAGAGCAATTTGAACAATTCCAGCTAATATGTACAAGCGAAATGCATAGTTAGCTTTGATTATACGGCTTACCAGGAGCCATGTAACCATAAGATCCGGCCACTGTGGTCCAATTCGATGAGTCTGAATTCAAGAGTCTCGCCGTCCCGAAATCCGAGAGTCGAGGCTTGAGGTCCGACTCAAGCAAGATGTTTTTCAACGTTATGTCCCGATGGACGATAGGCGGTGAGCAGTTGTGATGCAAGTAGGCAATCGCATGAGCCACGCCTTGAACAATGTTCACCCTTGTACCCCAGTCCAGTTCAGCTTCTCCCGTTCCTCCATACAAGACCTTTGCCAAACTACCTCTCTCAACAAACCCATAGACCAAGTACATGCAACCCCTCGTGGAACAGAACCCGTGGAGTTTGATCACATTGCGGTGTCGAACCTCGGTCAACACGCGGATTTCGTTCTCGAAACTTTGGCGGTTGACTGTTGGGACATTGCTGGATTCTAGTGCGTTGAGCTTTTTGACAGCGACGATTTGGCCGCTGGCCAATACGGCCTTATAAACGCTCCCGAGCCCACCTTTTCCGATGCAGTATTCTTCGCTGAAATCATTGGTGGCCTTGGCGATGTCACTGAATGTGAACTTTCCTAACTTTTCCCATATGATCTGCTCAGATTTCTCGTGCTTTTTAAGACGCTTGATCTCTTCCTCTTTGTCAAGAAGGTCTTTTCGCCACCGAAGTAGCAGAATCACGGCAATTAGAATCGCCAAAAGTAGTGAGCAGCAGACGCCAACACTCACACCAACCAAAACCTTTTTTCTTCGGTCGGTCAATTTACTGCTCGTCCCACAAGGAGATAATCCCGTCACGTTTCCACACAAGCCTGGATTCCCGATAAAAGCACTTCCCGGTGCTTGTTGGAAGAGGCGACCACTAGGAACTGCACCCGTTAGCTTGTTGTACGATAAGTCTATAGAGCTTAAACTGCTCATGCTGTTGATGGCCGCTGGGATTGTACCCGAGAAGTTGTTATGCGAAAGATTGAGATTTTCCAATTTAGTAAGCATCGCCAAATTGGACGGAATTGATCCTGCTAGTGAATTGTGGCTCAGATCTAGGAGAATCTGTAGTGCGAACAAGTTCCCAAGCTCTGGCGGTATGACATTCGACAGATTGTTGTTGCTCAAGTTCAAGCTTAGTAAATTCTTGCAATTCACTAGCTCGTCCGGTATGCTACCGCTTATTGCGTTCTTCGATAAATCAAGATAATTTAGCTTCGATAAGTTTCCTAACGAGACGGGAATATCTCCGGCCAAATGATTGTTGCTCAAGTTCAGGCTCAACAACTCCCCTAGATTTCCCATCTCGTCGGGAATTTTCCCGGTCAAGTCATTGCTATAAAAAGTCAGGGCACGCAACTGAGACAACTTCCCAAGCTCCGGTGGGATGCGGCCGGCAATTTTGTTCCCATCTATCTGCAAAGCCTTAAGAGTTGTACACTCTCCCCATTGTGTGGTGAGATTCCCGACAAATCGGTTGTTGCTGAGGCTTATAAAAACCAGATTCGGATAAACTCCAAATGCACTTGTGATATCTGCAGTGAACTGGTTGCTGTCTAGACGGACTCTCTTTAGCCATGAACAATTCTTCAAACAATCAGGCAACGGCCCAGTGAAGTTATTCCCTTGGATCATGAGATATCGAAGAGCAAAGCCACTGCATAAATCTGTCGGCAGTTCTCCGGTGAAGCTGTTGTTTGCAAAGCAAACAGATTTCAGAGAAGGGCTATACTTGCCGAAATCACGTGGTATTCCTCCCGAGAAATTGTTCGAGCACAAAGAGATCTTTCGTAAGTTAGCAAGGCCAGAGATGGTCTCGGGAATCTCTCCATAAAGCTGGTTCATGCCAAAATGGAGAGTACTCACCAACGTGAGATTCCCGACCTCCGGAGGAATAGTCCCTGAGAGCGAATTATTGTACATGGAGAGGTGATTGAGCTTGGTCAGACTTCCGATTTCGAGCGGAATTTGCCCGGAGATGAAATTGCTCTGGAGCTTCAGAGAAACAAGTTCGGTCCAATTTGTGAAGAAGTCAGGCAGTAACTCACCTGACAGGCGATTATCCGAAGCTTTAAATAATGACAATCTGACCAGATTGGACAGTGAGAGAGCCAGTTCCCCAGAGATCGAATTCTTGGCAAGGGCTAAGTAGGTGAGGTTAGAACAGAGCCCGAGCTCCGAAGGGATCGAAGAGGTCAACTCGTTTAGTCTCAAATCAAGCTTTTCAAGCTTTCTCAATTGTCCAATGGAGCGAGGAATTGCCCCTTCGAAGAAATTGACCGCCAGCTCCAAGAACCTGAGCTGGGATAGCTTGCCGATCGAGGACGGTATTGGGCCCTCGAGATTGTTGTTGCTGACGTCGAAGCGGGTCAGGTTCGGGAATAAAGCAAAGTCGAGCACATCGAGCGTGCCGTTGAGGCTTGAGCCAGAGAGGCTGATATCTGTGACCAACCCGACACCGTTGCAGGCAATGCCAGTCCAGTTGCAGAGATGGGGGATGTTGGTGAGGGACCATGAGCTCAGGGAAGGTGGAGGTGGAGGGGGCGAGAGGGAGTTCTTCCATTTGACAAGAGCTTGCGCCTCTGTGGTCGGTGATGGTGAGGCCTGAAATGGAAGCAAGAAGAGGAGACAGAGGAACAGGAAAAGGAAGAGGGGGCAGGTTGCAGTTGATTTTGTCATGCTTAGCAAGATGCTATTAGGCTTCATGAGAAATGAGTGAGCTGAATGAACTTTTATAGCACGAAGGGTTCTAGTTTAGACCATAGACCACGAGAAAGTGACAAACTCTGCGGGAGTCTTACCGTGACAAACACATTTGACTTCTAGTCATTTTCCCACAACGTTGCCTGAAAAATCCTACGTGTTATTTTTTGTAGAAAAGTTTTACCTAAATCACAAAAGTAGCCTTCAGACTACTAGTACTTCTTACTAATACCCTTTGATTAATACTTCGAAGGTATGATTTGAAGATTCTTGGTCAGGTGCCAAAATAATTGGAATCCATCTAAACAAAGATTTGCTTGTTTAATTATAATAGACAAGCATTTGTCTAGTCAAGGCCACCCTTGCCTGAGCAGGTAAGGGCAACCCCTGCCCTCTCTTGAGGCCAGCAAAGGTCAACGAGGCCCAATAGTGGCCAATAGAGTGAAAAAGGGAAAAAATGAAAAGAAGAAAAAAAGGGAAAAAGAATAAAGAAAGGAAGGAAAAGAGAATATAAGGAAAAAATATATAAAATTAATATAAAATTCGAAAAAATATTAAAATATTTTCTAAAAGATTGTTGTCAGCACTAATCGTGTCACGTAAAACGATCAATGCCACGTCAACAATTTTCGGCGAAAATTAGTAATAAATGAAATGATTTAGGATTAAATTAACAAAATTAGGGATAAGAACTGCGCAAGTGCTATTACTTTCATACAGCGTTCACTTTATTGTTATAATTTTTTTTTTTTTTTCGCTTACATGAATGTTACAAACTTGAAAAATCGATCACTTAAGTACCATCAACGATTTGTTTCGCAGGAAAATCCAACATGGACACCAGTTGTCTTATGTGATATTGCCGGCGTTGTAGTGATAATCAGTAAGAAAAAAAAAAAAAAAAAAAATCGACGTTGAAAAATTATAATAACCAAGCATTTGTCTAGTCTGGGCCACCCATTGCAGAACCGCTTCATTGAATCTCCGTCCTCGCCAGCCTCCAGCAGAAATATCAAAAGGAAAAGGAGGGAAAGGAGGGGGGTGGGAAGAACGAGCCCAGGCGAGCGACCGCAGAGAAGCAAAAACCCTAAAAAATCTGAGAGAGAGAGAGAATAGCAGCTCAAAAAGAAAGCATTGGACGTGCGATAACCAAATGAAACGAAACGATCATTAAAAAAAAGGAGGAGATCTGCACTTTTTATTTTTGGTCTCTGCACAAAATCTAATTTTTATGAATATTCCGAAATTAGGGAGGGTTTTTGGCTCGTGAAAATCGGCCTCAAATCGGATACGATCTGGAATTTACCGTAACTTCAAAACGGGCAGACCTAAAAAGGCAAATTCTTATATGATTTTCCCTTTCTTTTATTGGGAGGGAGCCCCGGGGGGGTGGAGGAAGGCGAGAATCTGGTTCTTATTGGAGACCACGGCCTCAACGAGGCCCTCTCCTGAGACCGGCCTAGGTCAACGAGGCCCAACAGTGGCCGATGAAGAGAAAAAGGAAAAAAATATACGTAATTAATATAAAAATCATAAAAATATCAAAATATTATTAAAAATTATCCACATTAGCACCAGCTGTATTACGTAGGACAGTCAATACCATGCCAATAATTGCAGTCAAAATTGATCAAATAGACTTAATTGGCAAAAGGTGAAAAAATTAAAAACTGAACTAGTAAAAGTGCAATAAATTTAAAACTTTTTAGACAATTTTTTTTGTGTTCAACTCAATGTAGAGTTGCAACTAGAAACTCCTTAAATATCTAGTGCATAGTTGACACAGACAATGCATATAGTGAGGTGGTGCTTGTAAAGCCGGTGGTTATTATAACTCAAATTTGACAAGTTGCATCTTCGATTTTTTAATAGCTATGGATGCAACGGTGATTTTTGTTTATCTATGGTAGAGGATGTTGTGTTTGAAAATTCTTATGTGATAGTTAAATGTGTTGGTAGAGTTTGTACCTTGATGAGGCTCACTTTTATAGTGAATTTTAAGCACGACTTAAGTCTTGAAAGATGTTTGTGGCAACAGAGGAGCCCATGAGGGGTTGTGCGAGAGTAGTGGTAGAGTTCGAGTTCAAGTTCAAGCAAAATAGTCGTAACTTAACTCAGACATCAAGCCAATATGAAGATTGTTGTGAATATATGTCAAATGTGCACCCGTAAAAGAAACCCAATCTAAATAGATTCTCTAAACAAAGTTTGCTTTTTTATATTCAAATATTAAGGGGCATTAGTTTTTGCCCATCAGTGAGCAAAAGAACTCTTGGCCATAATAATTCATTGTGTGGCATGCTGATAAATTACATTGTGAAGAATATATTCAGGTGGGTATTGGTTTTTGTCTATATGTAAGTAGAGAAACTTTTGAGCGCAACAATCAATTGTTCAAGCACGCTCATGAATTACACTGTGAAGAAATTGTAAATGTTTTGAAGATAATAAATCTTGTGATAAGATTTGTGAGTTCCTTTGTGAAATCAAGAGATTGTTCCCAAGGAGTTGTGAGGATTAAATATTATGTAAGTTATTGGACGTAAATAGGAGTTGTAGAACACTGAGTGTGTTTGAAAGATTCTAGTACGGTTGTAATTTCCATGGTATCATTTAATCTAAAGTGGAATTTCCGTATTGTTCTCCCTACAAAATTGGTCATAGCAGTCGAACCATATAAATCCGATATCCAATTCCTTTTATTGTACTATTTATTATTATGTCTGGTTGCATGTTTTTTTGCAACACTATTTTTTAGAGGTAATGATGAATGTATTCAAGTAAACTTTTGTCATTGTCATTACTATTCATGTTGGGTTCATATGATTAATTTTCCCCTAAAACTCCATTTGTTTCATAAAAAAATGTGTCATTTATGAAAAATGTTTCCCAATAAGTCATTTTCCTGAAAAATAATAATATTTTTCATTGTTTGACTGAAATTTGAAAATAAATTAGAAAATATTTTCCGCCGTTTAATATGGAAAATCTGATTTGATTTTCTTCCGTGCACTCCTTTTAATAATATTTTTTTCTTCTTTTTTAAAAATCAAATTTTTAATTACTTCCGTTTTCTTTTTCTTTTTCTTTTCTTTCTTTTATTTTCCTTCTTCTTTAGTTGATTGTCGGCCATTGGCCATGTGGTTGGTTGTCGGTTGTCGCCACGGCAAGCGACCGGCCGAGGAAGAAGGAAAAAGAAAGAAAATAAAATATGAGAAAAAATAAAATAAAATAGAAAACTAAAAATAAAAGAAAAAAATAAAAAAAAAAAAAATAATTGAAAGGATGCACAGAGGAGAACATGCTTGGTCCGGGTGAAAGGAAGAAGAGGGAAAATGATTTCTCATTTTCAAAAAATGAAAATCATTTTCCCCTATTTAAAAAAACCTCTTTTCCATGTGCCAAACACTAGAAAATCCAAAAAATATTTACTTGGAAGTTGTTTTTCGCGAAATGAAGGGAATCTAAATACTAAAATATTTTTACTTTTATCAATTAAGAAAAAGTTATAAAATACTAGCTACTGGCCAAGTATCGACTCTAGTCTACTGAAGATTGCCACCATTACAAGGGAAGCCATTTTATATACATATATATATATAAAGATCACCCTCTTTTTGAATTTGCTTATAAAATACTTTACGGCGTATGTGATTTAGCAAAACAAATAAAAGGAAGATTATGGTATCAATTGGAATGATAAAGTGCTATCGTCATTTTTTAAGCTACAGAAGTATACCTACAGCACTGGTAAAATGTTGCCTTTGGTCTAATTGTGCCAATTCTAGTGTCAAAGAGTTGAATCTCGATTTCGAGCCATTTGACTATGCATCAACCGATAGAGATCTGTTCAAATTCATGCGATGGACTGTGCATCATCAGAAGCGGTTAATGACGATTTTGCGCCATTAAAAGGTTGATTGAGGCAGGTAAATTAGGTGGGAGATAAAAACTGCGAGCAACGCAGATGGATTTAAAAGGCTACAAGTCGATCGGAATCGGGCAGAACTCTTGACTTTTATGGTTAAGAAATATCGTCAAGGTCGGTTTTCTGAACCTAAAAAAGATATGAAAGTGAGCACTTTTTCGATGGTTATCTGCTGAAGATTCCATTTTAGACCAGTTCGAGCTCTCGCTAATCTGATTACAGATTTTAAAAAAATTATTAATGCGATAAAAAAGTAGGATGGAAGTTGAACGATTCGCTAATCTTTTCTCAAAATACAAGGAAATGACATTCGGAAGTCACACAAGGGACCACCACGCACTGCATTTTGGCTAATGATCATCCATCAATCAATTCAACCATCGACAAACATATTTGATTAGAAAAAAAACCAATTGAAAAAGCGAAGACCAAGGATATAATGGAAAAAGAGGAAATTCATCTGTACCATTAATCACGTCGGAATAAAAAAAAATAAATTATAATTAGGTAAGTCAAGACTCATCAAAGTCAGCACGACAGAAAAAGCACAGCGGATCAACCCACTACCTTAAAAGTGGTGGGCACCACCAAAGGCTGCTAATAAGGGAAAAATTGACCCCCAAATGGACTTTTACATTTCTTGCGTGCATCGAGGGCATTAGAGATACACTACTATGTTTGATTACTATATGGGATTAGGTTAATTATAATTCAAGTCCGTCGACCATTGACTCGATTTCAAAGTTTACAGCTTTGGAACATGAAATGGCTATCAATTGTCAATCTTTCTACATATATGTTCAAGGAAAACCAATTGATCATCTAAAAACAAAATTTATCTAATCTGAAGTCTTCTTCCTCCTCAACCCTTTAAAAGGGTCACCGGTGTATTAATCAGTCAATCCAATCTTACACTTCATCTGGAGAAATCTCTAGAAGAACCTGAATTTTTCCAAGCATTCAAGGAATTGCATGTTGGGCCAAAGCAGGCCGTATCCGTTGAATTGCACCCAGAAAGTGGGTGTAATTGAAAAGTCAAAAGTCATCAACAATGCGATTTTTTTCCAACTTCCAACCTACGAATAATTGTTCTCCCAAATTAGGACTTTGAAAGTCAACATATTCTCTTTTTGAGCAATGTGTCGTGCCATAGAGATAAATGTACCACTAGTGACATTAAAATTATGGAAACTTTTGGTGGTCGACGAATCGCCGATCACTTTAAGCAATAACCTATAAAGAGGTTTCAACAAGTAGGTGATTCAAGGTCGTCAAAAAGGAAAAATCGGTAAAACAATAATGTTCGAAAGGACTATATTGCAACTTTTCAATAAGATTCAAGACTTAAAATGTGTTACCCAAATGGCTAAGAAGTTTACTCATTAATTAAGTGACGTTATTGTTGGGGTTTCATGAATCATGTATAGTTAAAATTAACAAAAAGAACGCAGCGGAAACAAGAAGATATATTTTTACATGATTCTCCGAAGGCGTTGTTCGTGCGTTTTAATCAAAAATCTGAATGTAAAAGAGAGTTACATGAATTACCTCTCGAAGCGCGCTTTACACGAATTGGTTCGGATGTTCTGCGCTTCGAGCCCCACAAATGTCGGACCTCTAGTTCAGACACACCAACAACGAACGTCGAACGGAAGAGAGAACTTTCGGATATTCACCACTTCGATCGTGCTAGCAATCACGTGGAAACAATCCGTCGAATTCTTGATATATAATAGTCACGGCCCGGATGAGAGAAACCTCTTCTTTCTTGCGTCTCGAAAAACACAAGAACACTCCTCTCTCTCTCTCTATTTCTGCAGCCCTCTCTTGTGTTTCTAAAACACAAAACACACGCGCACTTATCTCTGTTTTTCAACAGCAATTTTAAAAAAATAAAACCGACCAGCAACGGTTGCTGATCGATGGACGATCGGCAACCGTTGCCGATCGTCCGTAGCGAGACGATCGTGCATGAGCGGTTGCTCATGCACGAGGTCGTGCATGATGGTCGCAACCGCTGACCATCATTGCTGTGCATGTGCACGAATTCGTGCACATGCATGAAGCTCAATTTTAATATTATTTTTATTAGTTATTAAAAAGCATTAATTAATTAATTAATTAAACGAATAAATAATTAATTAATCAATCCCTTTTAAAATAAAAAGAACATATTCTTTAAATGTACATTTGGAATACATTAATATGTATTCACTTTGGGCATGCGTGTGCATCATATGCACGTAGGCTCGTGACTATAATACAAATTAAATTAAATCTCATTTAATTTAATTTCAAATCGACTCAATTCGATTGCAATAATTGCAAACAAATTTGCAACATCATTTCTCTCTTGTTCCACGTTATCCTAATTGTTTATGGTGTGTGACATCCCTAGGTTCATCACTAAGCTGGTAGTAAGACTCGTACTAACACATTAGTACTTCCAAAAGAATTAATTGTCCCGATTAATCTTTGGGTCCTACAAGCCATGATTGACATCTAGCAATATGTCATGGCTACCCAGATAGTGTGAATGCTTTAAGAACATAATGAACCTGTCGCTTTGGCTACAAAGTGTAATTCAATCCCTCTGTCTTACTATGTCCCGATCAAACAAAAACCATGGAATATTTGTCAAGTCATTAATTCGATCATATGCACAAATCTAATTGACATGCATTTTATTCGAGACATAAACAATTTATTCTCGGTTACAACCCCGGCCGAGGATTTCAATGCAGTGTCACAATTAGATCGCATAGGACATCATTATCATACCTTGCATATAACAAGGAGACAGATTCCATATTGCGCACACGTGTAACTTCGTATATGAACGAACTATGACCATTAAGTATAAAGACGGATCAATGACCCGGCATTATGTGTACCCGTGAACCATAGTTGTTCGACACACAAGTTAACATTGTGCCTCAGGTCTAAGGATTATTTACACAAGACCAAAGCATGAACAATTAGACATTGACCACGCAAAAAGCTTCCATGTTGCTAATTGTTCCATATCGTCACGTTCAGCGATTTTGTCTAATACAAACACTCGTGTTCTTAACTCAGGCATCACAATACCCAATGACTTGTGACTCATCATTCCCTTAAGTATCCAACACTTAATGGTGAAGTTAAGAACACACCGGTCTCAACAGGATTATCAATATCCACTCAATAATCCATCGACCGGGAACGATTTAAAGATTCAGTCTAACTATGAACCCATCACATATATTCTTGACGCCTCAAGAATAGGTCTAGTTGCAACTGATCTTATGGAATCATTCATAAATATAAAACAATTGGACAAATGAATGAATACGTCATTGCCATTAATTAAATAATAATAATGAAAGTACAACTGAAATCCCTAATATGTAACTATTACACAGTAGCTTTAGGGCATACATCCAACAGTTATGTGATTGGCTAAACAAAATGAAAGAAAAAAAGCAAACAAAGAATGAACTAGCGGAAAATAAGACAATCAATATCAAATAACGAGTGAATTGACAATCTGTGTGTATGTGTGCGTATATATGTATAAAAATCTCGAAAGCCAATTCACACGTAAATTAAATCAAGAAATCTATAATGAAGCTATATACATGCGTTCGGTTAATGATTAATCATCCTGAAAATAGTTGCACTAAATCTCCATCATGTTATTCTTTCTAGTCTTTGAAATCAATAACAAAGTTCAAGACATGGATTTTCCTTACACGACTCGAGAATGCGACATGATTTGAACAAGTTCGAGTTCATGTTCATGATGTGTAGTTCAAAGATTTTCATCAACCCATTTGATGCGATCTACAAAATGACTTCAATTCGAGTTTGTTTGCAGACAAAAAACTTACTTGGAAAAACATGATATAAGAGTTGGAATTTGAGCACGTGATTATCTCTACATGACAATGTTGGGACACATCCCGTACCAATGTTGTAACATCCCCGATTCCGATCCACGAAATGGGCCACCAACCTAGCTACGCTAGGCAAGTTTGGCCATGAACCAACCTAGCCAAGGGTGATTCAGCTACGAACTCGGTTCAAATGAGATAGTCAATTATGGATGAACATGAGAAACTCTCACTTGGCCCCATTAGCGCTTCTAATGGTCTATTTCCCATGTTTGCTATATTCTTTGGAAAAGAACAAAATAGAAGATTGTAGAGATTGGCTTGGCTTGGAGATAAAGTTTTGATAAGAAGCATGTGACTAAATTTAGTTTCATGATGACCAAAATCTAGGCATTAGGGATGAATCACCCCCCGAGCGGGTCTTGCTCGGCCTTGGGTAGGCATTGAGGCGTGATGGACCAAATTTTATTGGATCGTGGATCGTTAGTGAGGTGTGTCGATATGAGCCTCGCTTGGTAGAGGATGGTGCTCAAACGGGTTGGTTCGAGTCACAAACCTTATGCCTTGTCCGGCATATTATGTAGTTATGGTATTGTAGAAAATGACACACACACACTTATATGAGTATGCCCTCAGGCCTTGTATGCATGGGGTAAGGGGAAAATGTCAAACTAGTTTGTGTGTTGTACAATGTGTTATTATTAAATGAAAGATAAGACCTATCGTCACATAGCGTTAGCGGCGATGCCTCGTTCATGAGAATGGGATGCTCAATGGATTTCAAATGCCCGATGGATTTTGGATGTCAAGTGGACTTTGGATGAATCGTAGGAACAATTAGATTGATGAATGAACTATTTTGTGCAAGGAGTGATGAGGATCGGGTGAGCAACATGGTCGAGGATTAGGCGAGCAGCGTGGCTAAGGATCAGGCAAGAGCAATATGCTTAAGCAATCGAGGAGAGGAAGGAAAAAAAATGTGAAAACTTGAAAATCTGGATTTTTTCAATTTTTTACCCAATTGCAAATGTTGACCAAATTACCCTTGTCCTTGTTGCCGGAGAATGTTCACCGACAAATATTTAGCTGGCCAGTAAGTTTAGGCTCTTATTTGAGACTGACTTGGCCACTTGGAGCCCTTATTTAAAACGAAGTCCACTCTAGACTCTCTTTTGAGAAAATGGCCCCATTTTAGGCCTTTAATTATAATTTTTCTTTACAGATAGAACTTGAATAGGCAATTATCTCTATTGGCCCATCAAAAAGGCAACTTCCATCTCATACCAATGTAAAGGAAAACAAAACAGGAGAGTCCTCTATTGGATCATCCAACCTGATGATGTACTTCATATTCATTGGAGGATACAAAGTTAGGATTTGTAAACAAGTTTTTAAGACAATGCAATAGAAAAATTCTAAATGCAACCCCTCGTAGAACAGAACCCATGGAGCTTGATCACATTGCAATGCCGGACCTCGGTCAGCACATGGATTTCGTTCTCAAAACTCTGGCAGTTAACCTCTGGTACATTGCCGGATTTAGGTGTGTTGAGCTTTTAGATAGTGACGATTCGACCATTGGCCAATACGACCTTGTAAACACTCCCCAACCCGCCTTTTCCAATGCAGTACTCTTCACTAAAATCATTGGTGGCCTTGGTGATGTTGCTAAATGTGAACTTCTTTAACCTTTCCCATATGACCTGCTCAGATTTCTCGTGCTTTTTAAGACGTTTGATCTCTTCCTCTTCGTCGAGAACCTTCTTCGCTGCTGAAGTCCCAGAATCACAGTAATTAGAATCGCTAGAAGTAGCGAGCAGGAGACGCGACCCTCACACCAACCAGAACTTTTTTCCTATGGTAGGTCAATTTACTACTCGTCCCACAAGGAGATAATCCTGTCACGTTTCTGTTATAATATTTTATTATTTTAAATGTGATCCCAATATTGTGTTTCCCAATTAATTCAGATTTATTGCTCAATTTATTATCAGCATTTATTATATGATATTTGCCCATTAATATGTTACCATAACGGTTTTGATGGAAGACATCAATAACATAAGAAACGGAATAAAACGTCAGGTCGTCTAGTCCAAACCCAATCAATATAGAAAACACACCATCACATTTAAAAAGTGTTGGCTAGTGGAACAGGACGTACAGATCTGGTGTTTCCATATTCACAAATTGATCATGCTTCATGGATCCGTCCAAGGTTTTAAGGTTTTTCACATTTACAGATTTTCATCAATGGCTAGAGGTATGTCGATCTTTATGTTTCCATAAATCGATCCCGAATTTTATACAAATTTATCCATGAATGATAAATCGAGATTGTTAGGTTTTATTTAGATTTTAGTCTAATAGTTGGTACCATAGCATGTTTATAATCTCTGTCTTGGTGAAAATTTTGGAATTTTTGTATGTTTTCACTTAATTATATATGGATAAAATTTGGATCTTTGGTGGTTTGGAAGGGAATTTCAAATTCCCGTCAAATTTAGGTGACCAACCATGCGATAACGGATCTGCATGGTCACATTGTCATTAGGATGAAAAACCCTTAAGATTATTCTGCATATTATTGATCGGCAGAGGTTAATCAAGCGGTGAAACTTTCGATGGTTAGGGTTTTAGGGCAGATCATTTTAGATTTAATTCCAGTCAATTTGTTGGTTGTTTTTGCTGGATCTTGAAACTATGCATTCATCTCGACATTGTCTTCGAGACCCATTGATCAATTTGATTGGCAATGGGCTGTGGAAGAAGACCCAACGGCAGAACAGAGGCTAGTCGCAGCGGAACAGAGGCTAGTCGCGGTGGAGCAGCGACAAAAGAAGAAATCCTGTGGAGAGAAATCCTCGACGCACGCACCCAAGGGCCTGCAACGAGCGCGTGCATGGGCAAGTAGTGGACGCGTACGATCCACTCGCCCGAGCATAACGCACGCACCCGAGCGCAGCAAATGGTACACATGCAAGGGGCCCCCCATTGTGCAAAATTACAATTTTGCCATATGCTGCTGAATTTACCATCTAGCCCCTCTACACAAAGAAAAATTACGGTTTTGCCCTAGCCGCATAAAATTTCAGTTTTTGCCCCCTTAGGCGTGAAAATTTACGATTTTTCCCTTTTAGGCATAAAATTCTTGTTTTACCTTTTACAAGTGAAATTCAAATTCTGCCCTTGTGTGTAAAATTACAGTTTTAACCTTTTTACACGTGATTTTATTGTTTTTCCCTAAGATGCAATTTTCAATATTTTCTAGTAAAATTAAATGTCTAGTGATCCGATTATATTTAACTAATTGAAGCTAGCCACAACATTTTTTATTATATTAAATTATATACATTAAGAGCCTATGGATCACATACAATCAAAGGACATTGATTGTGATTAGTCACATTAATATTATGAATTTTATCCCACGGGAATTTTCAATATATTAATGTGATTAATTAGGATGAGATATTATTTATCTTTCTTAATTTACCCACATGGATTAAGAAAGGGAATATAATTTGAAAGTTTCATCATGAAGTAATTATGAATCTATTTAAATTAGAAACTTAGCCCATAGGCAGTTTTTGAGTTATATGATTCATATTTTATAACATGTTTTACATTGGTAAAATATGATTTAAATTTATTTGCCTCAAATATATTAAAACACAAGTTTTCCTTTGATTATTATACAATCTTACCACTTATGATTAGTTCTGGTATAATTGTTCCTAGCTTAATGGAAATAACTACAAAGAATTGAGGGAATTAATTCTTCTCCAATTGGGGTGTATAGATTTTGATTATGCTCTACGGTCAGACGAACCACTTGAACCTATTAAGGATATCACTTAAGCTGAAAATACTCTTTATGTACAATGGGAGTGGTCCAATCGTCTCCGTTTGATATATATAAAGACAAAACTCTCTTCTAGTATTCATGGTTCAGTCATTTAGCATAACAATGCCAATAAATTGCTGGAGGCTATTGATGCACAATTTGAGTCTTCAGAGAAGGTACATGCCATGACCCTGATTATGAAGTTTTCATCATTGAAACTTACCAATGTAAGAGGTGTGCGCGAGTACATCATGAAGATGAGGGACATTGCAACTTAGCTTAAGAATCTTGAGATTGAAATATCAGAATCCTTTCTTATGTACTATATCCTTAATACTCTTCCATAAGAGTATGCTCCTTTTCAAAATCTCTTATAACACACATAACACTAAATGGTCAATCAATGAACTCATGACCATGTGTGTTCAAGAGAAAAAGAAGCTGCTAATGGATAAAAGAGAAAGTGCTCATATGGTAACACATGATAAGTACAAAGGGCAAGGCAAGCAAAAGGGAAAAAGTAAAATACCTCTACCTCCCCAAAGCTAGCATTAAGAAAGAATACAAGTGTTTGTTCTGTAAAAAAAAGGGACACATGAAGAAGGATTGCGCTAAATTTAAGGCATAGCTCAAGAAGAAAGGTAACATACTCTCATCTGTTTGTTATGAATCTAATATGGTTAATGTGGGTCACAACACTTGGTGGATTGATTCTAGTTCTACATTCCACAATTTCAATTCCTTGCAGGATTTTCAGAACCAGCAGAAACCAGCGGGAAGTGAACAAAGCATCTATTTAGGAAACAAGATACGTTTGCATGTGGAAGCTATCGGGACATGCAGATTAATTCTCAGTAGTGGCTTTATTTTAAATTTAGAAATGACCTTTTATATTCCTATTTTCTCTAGGAATTTAATTTCATTTCAAGACTTGTACATTTGGGATACTCCTTTGATTTTTCATGTTCAACTTTAAGTTTATCGTATAAATCTGAAATTGTTGGGAAGCAAACTGACAAGTCAAAGAAATGTGCTAAGAGGAGTATCGATATATTAGAATTCATACATATTGATATTTGTAGTCCAGATAAGGACTCGAATGGTTAAAGATACTTCATCTCTTTCATAGATGATTATTCACAATTCATGTATCTTTACTTACTTCGTAATAAATGTGAAGTGCTGGATGCCTTTAAGATATTCAAAACCAAAGTAGAGAAAAGATGCGGTAAGCAAATTAAGATCGTGAGATCGGATAGGGTGAAAAATAATATGGTAGATATACTAAAGATGGACAACCACCCGGTCCATTTGCAAAGTTTCTTGAAGAACATGGAATTATTGCCCAATACACTATGCTTGGTTCTCTAAACCAAAATGGTGTAACAGAAAGAAAAAACCAAACATTATTGAACATGGTGCGGAGTATGCTCAGCAATTCCAAACCTCTTAAATTCTTATGGACTGAGACTCTTAAAACGGCAGTGTATATATTAAACCAAGTTCCAACCAAGGCTATCCCAAATACGCCTGTTGAGTTATTTAGAGGTTGGAAACCTAGTTTGCGACATGTACACGTTTGGGGATACCCGTTTGAAGTAACAATCTATAATCCACAGGAGACGAAATTAGACCCAAGGACTATAAGGGGACATTTCATTGGATAATGCCAAAATGTCACGCCCCAATCCTCGAGCACGCGCCCATCTTGGCTTGGTCGATTAAATAGCAATGTCCCAGGACGCATCGCCGACCCATTCATTTTAATACGCATGTGGAAGCATATAAATAATCCTCAGACAACAAAACAATGGGATAGGAAAATAGGACCATATTTTTAAAACCTAAAAACCACAATCAATCACAAACTAGAATGTATATATATTACAACACAACCTACTAAAGTCAGGTTTTACACAAGCTAGTCGACAAAACAGGGTTTGCAAACAGGGGTGGGGGTTTTCAATCTACTCCGGGTCATCCTCCTCCACGATCTCTCCTTCTTCCATACTCCAGCTGGAGCCCACGGCTAAGTACACCGGAGAGTTAGGATCACCAAGCTTGGGATCCTTCACATCCACCATCGAACCATTCTTTGGGTCTGCAGTGCCCTTCTCGAACACAGCCTCCAACGCATACAAAGGCACCTCCAATTCCGGCACAGGGCCCTCTCTTTGTCCATCACTGTAATGGCGATACCATGCACAGTATTGATGGGGTACCTTTTTGGGTAAACCCGCATCAACCCAAATTATGGATTTCACCATTACGTAATCTAACCCATCAGGGTGCCCATGCATCGGAATGTGGAAATCTATTATGTAATTTCCTCCGGTACGTCAAAATATTCGGGAGGGACTGGAGGAGCGGCCATCTATGGACCTGAAATGTTGTCCCACAACGGGGTGAGACTACGTCTCAGCGAGTTTTACCTCCTAAGACTCGATTAGGAAGAAAATACGCCCTAAGGGCTGCCTAAGCACAACCACGAGTTAGAGGACTTACCTTGGCCCCAATATCCTTCTTGCAAGTCAATTTAATTCGTACTATCATCGAATCACATCATCACATCAAATCCAGCACTCGGATTGAATCATCGATCAATTGACCTAGTCAATTTCATGTCATCACGACCTTACCTTGGTCGACCCATTCAATACTATCTAATAAGTCCAATCATATCAAGACTACTCCTTCTAAGCTGAAAATATATAGTATAGCTCGTGCTAAGCTGATAAATAGTATATTGCTCTCAATATAAGCTGACATATCAGAGCCCGTAGGTTGATATAAGGGGGAAGTACACTATAAGTGCCATAAGTTGTGTACGGCACTCACTTTGGTGCCAAAAGTTTCCGTCGGATCACTTAAGTGCCAAATCGGAGGAAAAACAATCACTTTGGTGCCACCAGCGAAAGATTCCGGCCAAAATGATTACGTGGCTTTTAAAAAAAAAAATCGATAAGGCCTTCAAACGACGTCGTTTTCGGTCCTCCTTAAGAAAACGACGTCGTTTTGCCGTCCTACATGGATGGCCTCATAAAAACGACACCGTTTAACTCATTTGGGGATTTTTCCGACCTAGCTCGCTTGGTCGGCCTCCGCCATCGTTGGGCCGCCGTCGCTCGCTCAGCCACCATTGCTCGGCGCTATTCGGACGCCCTCGGCAGCACACGAGGGAGCACCAGCCCTAGTCGCCGGAGCCTAGGTATTGGAAGACGCAGGCCAGGCACTCGTCGAGGAGATCGGAGATGGAGAGGGAGACATCAATGGTGGCACACTCGTCGGCAGCCTCCCGAGCATCGGCTAGATCACGGCCTTCGACTTGGCCATCGTCGGGGTTGGGGTCGGGGTCGGGTCGGGTTCGGAGCCGTGGCCGCCAAGTGGCCATCATCGCGGTCGGGGTCAGGGTCGGGGTCGGAGCTACGGCCGTTGAGTGGCCATCGTCAGGGTCGGGGTCAGGGTCGGCGCTGCGGCCGCCGTCGAGGACGGCGATTGGCCGGAGATTTAGGGTTTGAATTGGGGGAGACACCAAATGGCGTCGTTTTGGTGTTAGGATGCTAAAACGACGTCGTTTGAAGGCCTAAGTGATCCAACGGAAACTCCGGCGAGCCACATCAACATAAGAAATTAATAAAAAAAGGCCACGTCGGATTTCCGGTCGATCAGATCGGTGTTGGCACCAAAGTGAGCATTTTTCAAATTTTTTGGCACTTAAGTGATCCGACGAAAACTTTTGGCACCAAAGCGAGCGCCGTACACAACTTATGGCACCAATAGTGTACTTCTCCCGTTAATATAGTATACTAATAATGCTCCCTCTAAGCTGATAAGTACCCTTGCTCACCCTAAGCTGATAATTACATTGCTCACTCTAAGCTGATAGGGTATACTGCTCGCAATCTAAGCTGACATATCAGAGCCCGTAGGTTGATATAGTATACCGGTATATTGCTTGCAATCTAAGCTGACATATCGTCCGTAGACTGATATAGTATACCATCCCGACCATACAATCAATTCATCATTTTTATCATACCCGATAAAAATACTCGTGTGTGGGTACACGGTCGGTCTTAGCCAAAATACAATATTTTCACTTTTGAACATCCCACCATTTCCAGCAATCCCAAAATAGATTTTTCGCGCTGTAGACCGACGCCCGGTAATTTTCCCATTAATTACCAAAATTATCAATTTTTGGGATAAATCCCCACAATCACAATTTAACCTCAATCAGCACAAATCAACATTTAGAAAAAAATCACACCATTGCAATCTTCATAAAATTTCGATCACTAGCTATTCCGATCTAATTTCCGGAAAATAAATAAATAATTAAATAATTGTAGAAAATAATTATTAAATGTAAATAAATGCATACTTAGGCCCGTAATGCCTAATTATATGCCGGAACGGCCCGGAAAATTTTCGAGACTCGTTAAATAAATACTAGAGTCTATTTACTCGTTAATTGCACTAACTATCCACCTAACATGTACCGGCAATTAATTAAATTCACTAATCTAATCTAACTAACCATCTAATCCATCTTAGTCTAAACTAAACAACCCTTATTCGTAATTAACCTACTAAGCGAGGATTAATGAGTTAAACTCACTTGTTAATCAAACCGCTCGATTCAATTCGACGGGGACGCGACGGGGGACGATTTTCTCCAAAGCGGGCCTAGCTTTCGGGGTCCCGGATCGACCTCAAAACAGGCTAAACATCCACCTTGAGACCCACGGTTTTCCGGTTTTGAGCTGTGGAGATTGGAGCTGCTCGGCGATCGGTTGGGCGAGATAAGGCCAATGATGGACCGGCGGAGCTGCAGCGATCTTGTACGGGTGGAGACGGTGGCTCATGGCGGCAGCAGGAGCTCCGACGGTGGTCCAGGGGCTTCGGAGGATAGCGAACAGCTGAGAGGGAGGCGACTAAGCGACGAGGACTCACGGCGAGCAAGCGAGCGGGCGAGCGGCGCGGTTGGGGCACGCGATGGCGAATGGCTACGTGCGGCGGTTCGTCTGAGCTGCTGGCTTCTCCGGCGGCTTTACTGAGTTCCTGGGACATCGAGCAGCAGGGGGAGGAGGGAGAAAGGGTCGACGGAGGCAAGGGAAAGGGAGAGGGATTGGTTTTGGGCTGGTGGGACCTCTTGGTCTCTTCCTATCCACTCTTGTCCCCTTGACCAGCCTTCCCTTTGCTCAGCTGGCCTGCACAACGATTTTTCCAGACCATTAGGCCCCTTCTAGAAGCTTGAAGCAGTCCAAAATGTTGGGTCCAAGGAGTGTTACGAATTTTGGATGATTTGGCTTCCATTGGTCACCAAAAGCTTCTTGATTCCACTCAATTTGGCCTCCATAAATTCCAATATCATGTCCTCAATCAAATTGGATGATTTGGCTTCCATTGGTCACCAAAAGCTTGATCCTACTTTGGCCTCCATAAATTCGATTTCGCAATCAAAAGCGGTCCCTAGCATTTTCTGGACAAAAACGACCCTACCTCGACTTTTTCTCAAAAAGTCTCGGTTTGCAGAAAAATCTTCTGAGACTGAGTCGACATTCCTAAAATGATTTGTGACATGACAGAACTTTCAATTTCTGAAATCGGATTCAAATTCGCAGTTAATTTCACTTAGGCGCGATTTTAGCGTGACCTAGGCTACCGGATAGCTTTCAGAAATTTTAAGTGCAAATGACCCGTGGTCGATTTTCTTCGAGCCACAATGAACTCATTCAACACATTGGCGACTCTCGGTTGTCGTGAATATCTCTAGGATTCAAATACGGACACAAGATACCAAAACGATAGAAAAATCAGTCTAGTGTCGATCAACGAGAATTTTCCAATTTAGTGGAGTCACCCACGTTTAGCCACACATCTCAGTCGAACCGACCTATCTCTAATCCCTAATCGATTTTTAACTATGCCGTAATGACCTCTAAAGGTAAGCACGGTCGAGTAGCCGATTCCTAGTCGAATTCTCAAGTCTATTGCCTTAAAATTCCTTAATGGCTTCCTCAGATAGTCTAGTTATCTCAAGAGTGATCAGCTCTAAAAACAGCCCTATAGGCACGTCGATGAAATTCCTAATTAATTTTATTGAAAGAAGAAATGAAAAATCCAAGATGTCACACAAAAAGTCCAAGGGATATAATTTTTATTATCCATCTCATACTACTAGGTTTATGGAATCAAGAAACGCTAAGTTTCTTGAAAATGACCTAATCAGTAGAGTGATTAATTCAGAAACCTTCTTCCTAAAGCAAATCATTCAGATACTCAACCTTACACCTTAGGTATTGGATTGGTTGTTTATAACGCCCCTTCAATTCAACCGGCCATTGAACAACCAATCATTGAAGATCCACAAGTTGTTGACATTGATCATGTAGGCCAAACTGTTCAGCAATTACCAGATACTATTAAACTTTCAATTGAACAAGAAACTCCTCAGGAGAATTTTGGTGCAATAGTAAGAAGGTCTACTAGAATTAAGAAATCAGCAATCCTTAGTGACTACATTATATATCTGCAAGAATCTGATTATAATATTGGAGCTAAAAATGATCCTAAGACGTTTTCACAAGCCATGAGTTGTGATAAATCCAATTTGTGTTACAATACCATAAAGGAAGAAATGAGTTCCATAGCATCTAATGAGGTTTGAGATTTAGTTGAGTTGCTTGATGGTGTGAAGGCCATTGGTTATAAATGGGTCTTCAAAACTAAGAATGATTCATTGGGCAACATTTAGAAATACAAAGCTAGACTCATTGCCAAGGGATTCACTTAAAAGGAGGGAGATTATACATAGACATTTTCTCTTGTATTTAAAAAAGATTCTCTTCGTATTATTTTGGCATTAATTGTTCATTTTGATATGGAGTTACATCAAATGGATGTGGAAACGATGTTCCTCAATGAAAAACTAGAGGAAGTGTTTTACATGAAACAACCAAAAGGATTCTTCTCTAGTGCTGGTGAGCATTTGGTATGCAAGCTTAAAAAATCTTTGTATGGTTTGAAACAAGCATCTCGCCAATGGTACTTGAGATTTCATGAGGTCATCTCTTCATTCGGTTTTGTGGAGAATGTCATGGTTTATACAAGAAGGTTAGTGGGAGCAAAATTTGTTTCTTAGTACTATATGAGGATGACATTTTACTTGCAACTAATGATAAATGGATTGTTATATGAGGTAAAAAATTTCTCTCTAAGAGTTTTGATATGAAGGATAAGGGTGAAGCATCTTATGTCATTGGCATTAAATTTAAGCATGCAAGTATCTCTACATGACCATCAAAAAGGTAACTTAGGACACATCCTGTACCGACATATTAGAAAATAAAATGGAAAAGTGATGACCTTCTTTATATTCATTAGCATATTCGTATGTAGGATTTGTAAGCATGTTTTGAAGACAATACAGACACCAAAGGCCTAGCCATAACAAATAAGAGTACGTCGAGTGTTGAGCAGCGCTATGGCCAAAAGTCCAATATCAAATGTTGTTTTCTAGTCTGTTGTTGCTCTTTGTAGGAGTGATGTAAACTGATGTTGTCAAATATTCATATGGATTCATGTTTGTCAACTTTACTTCTGTGATGTTTCATTGACGTGCAAATGCGGTTTTTTCTTGCGTTCCTTTGAGTCCAATATAGAATAATATGAGAATGTCGGTTGACTGAGAGTTTTGGCTAAAATGACAATAGTTTAGTCTTGATAGACGAGAAAACACTGTGCATGTCCATAGCAGATACAGACACTTCAAGTTGGAATGTCCAATCATGAATGATATAGACAGCACCTTTTTAACACTTGATTATCTCATTAAAAAGATGCACGGAAACTTGTTACACCTTCCCAAAGCAAACTATAGAACAAATTTAGATGAAAAAATCATTAAAGAATCTATCTTTTGTACAAGATATAACTAATAATCAACAAAACATATGCAATCATTTCACCTCCTCAATGCTCGAGCCACCAGTCTTCCAGCAACGTTGCAAAATTTATTACAGAATATTCCCTTTTCCATCAGAAGATGTAGGAAGTCCAATGATGAATTCATCCGCCTCATGCTGATTACCGCAAAACATTACTCAGAGGAGTCCATGTCTAGCTTTCCTACAATAATAAAGTCAAATTAATAACTCAGGGATGCCTTGAAAATCGACAAAAAAGAAGAATTCGGACCTCCTTTTCTGCAATGTCCAGAAGTCGCAGCTCTAGCTTCTGTGCTCCCAGGTCGAAAACATTAGAAATCACTTATCTTACTATTAAATTCACCGATGAGCACGATGCACAAACAGTTCATAGATCACAACGGGAAAAGCCAAGCATTGGAGTTTAAAGCCAGAGGGCAAAAGAAAGCCTTTGCGAGAGCGACGGTGGTGCGGGCAATCCCAATTTTAACCCGAGTGAGAACCCTCCCCGCCACTTAGATCAATCTAAGGCAAAGAGCATTAGGGGGAATGGAAATTCTTTCCTTTTGGGATTGTAGTGGCACGAATAGACCAAGAAGCATCGAAGAGAGGATGTGGAACTCGGGTATTTCGCAAGAATTGCTTCGTGACTATAATTGGAACAGCCATTCAGGTTTGGGAAGAGAGCCTCACTGCCATCGGGGTAATTTTCCACGACATGCCCACTCATGGGCGACGTGTTCTTTCAATAAGCTACAGTCACTTTCCCTTGGACGAATTGCATCAATATGAACAACACGAACCACGAATGAAAGTGAGTAGAGCTTGCAGACAACAACATGAAGCTTGCGGACGACTTAAAGCTTGTGGACGATGAACTTGTGAAAGAAGGATGATGTCGAACAGCAGATTGAAGCTCACAAGGAGCAACGAGGATCAGGCGAGAGCAATATGAGCATTCGGGAAGAGGAAGGAAGAAAATGTGAAAAATTGAAAATCCTATTCAATTCGGGAATTTTTTTAATTTTTTACCCAATTGTAGATTTTCACTAAATTACCCCTATTCAAGTCACCGGAAAATGTTCACCGGTGAATATTTGGCAGGCAGTAAGTTTAAGCCCTTATTTGAAATTTACTTAGCCACTCTAGGCCTTATTTAAAATAAAGTACACTTTAAACTCTTTTTTGAAAAAATAGTCTCATTTTAGGTCCTTAATTAGATTTTTTCATTAAAGTTAGAACTTGAGTACGAAATTATCTATAATGGTCCATCGACATCTCATACCAATGTAAAGGACAACAAAAGGCAAAGTAGTCTATTGGATCATCCGAAGTGACGACGTACTTCATATTCATTAGAGGATCCGTGTTTAGGATTTGTAAATATATTTTGAAGACAGTGCAATAGAAATTTTCTAAATTATCCAAACTTTACACTCACTCTTTCTCATTAATTACAAGTAAACTCCCAAAAAGAAAAAAAGAAAAAAACAGAGCGAGAGAGAGACAGAAAAGTATCATTTGATCTGCAATATCTCTTAAAATTTTACTCCTGAAGATTCGATAGCTTTGCTTATAGTTATGGAGCCTAACGGCTCAAAGTAAGTTTGAGCACGTGCAGATAATTCTCTCGCCACGAAATGCATGGTGGGTCGTGAATCGGGGCTCGTGCGCGTGCATGCCAGTGCCTCCATGATGATGAATACCACTTTCTCGGCTCGTTGGCCAGTTGGAGGAGGAAGACGCGGATCGAGCACATCCTTCAACAGCAAATTTGGGTCCTCCGAGATTGTCGATGTTTTTGTCATTGATAAAGAAGAGAGAAGATCCCCTGGATGCTTCCCCATCATAATCTCTAGCGCTACTACGCCAAAGCTATACACATCGCATTTGTTCGTTACCCGCATCATAATCGCTAACTCTGTTTTTCATGAAAGAACAATGCATCAATGTTTTGATCATAATGTCAAGTGGTACATAAATTCCAAATTTCTTTGATATTATTAACACAAACGACTTTTCAAAATCTATACCTACTCTTCCAAATAGTCTTGTGAGAATTATTTGATGAATCCAAATTCAAGAAGTTAACGAGAGAAATTTAAACAACTCCAAAAAATATGTACACATGAAATGCATAGTTAGCTTTGATCATATGGCTTACCAGAAGTCATGTAGCCAAAAGATCCGACCACTGTGGTCCAATTCGACGAGCCTGAATTCAAGAGTCTCGCTATCCCAAAATCTGAGAGCTGAGGCTCGAGGTCCGACTCAAGCAAGATGTTCTTCAACGTTTTGTCTCGATGGACGATAGGCGGTGAGCAATTGTGATGCAAGTAGGCGATCGCGTGAGCCACGCCTTGAACAATCTTCACCCTTGTACCCCAGTCCAGTTCAGCTGCTCCTGTTCCTCCATACAAGACCTTTGCCAAACTGCCTCTCTCGACAAACTCATAGACCAAGTAAATGCAACCCCTCTTGGAACAGAAACCGTGGAGCTTGATCACATTGTGGTGCCGAACCTCAGTCAACACGCGAATTTCGTTCTCAAAACTCTGGCAGTTGACCGCTGGTATGTTGCCAGATTCTGATGCGTTAAGCTTGTTGACGGCAACGATTTCGCCACTGGCCAATACGGCCTTATAAACGCTCCCAAACCCGCCTTTTCCAATGCAGTACTCTTCACTGAAATCATTGGTGGCCTTGGTGATGTCACTGAATGTGAACTTCCCTAACCTTTCCCATAGGATCTGCTCAAATTTCTCATGTTCTTTAAGACGCTTGATCTCTTCCTTTTCGTCGAGAAGCTTTTTTTGCCACCGAAGTGCCAGAATCACTGCAATTAGAGTCGCTAGAAGTAGTAAGCAGCAAACGCCAACACTTACACCAACCAGGACTTTTTTCCTATGGTCGGTCGATTTACTACCTGTCACACAAGGAGATAATCCCGTCACGTTTCCACACAAGCCCGGATTCCCGATAAAAGCACTTCCCGGTGCTTGTTGGAACAGGCGACCACTAGGAACTGCACCTATCAACCCGTTGTACGATAAGTCTATGGAGCTTAAACTCACCAAGCTGGTGAGAGCAGCTGGGATTGTACCCCAGAAGTTGTTATGGGAAAGATTGAGATTTTCCAGTTTAGTAAGCTTTGCTAAATTGGACGGAATTGATCCCTCTAATGAATTGTGGCTCAGGTCCAGGAGAATCTGTAGCGTGAACAAGTTCCCAAGCTCCGGCGATACGACACCCGACAGATTGTTGTTGCTCAAGTTCAAGCTCAGTAAATTCTCGCAATTTGCTAGCTCATCTGGTATGCTACCGCTCATTGCATTTTTCGACAAATCAAGATAATTTAACTTCGATAAGTTTCCTAATGAGATGGTAAATTATCTCCGACCAAATGGTTGTTGCTCAAGTTCAAGTTAAGCAACTCCCCTAGATTTCCTATCTCGTCGGGAATTTTCCCTGTCAATTCATTGTTGTACAATGTCAAGACACGCAACTGAGACAGTTTCCCAAGCTCTAGCGGGATGTGGCCGGAGATTTTGTTACCATCTATCTGCAATCTTGTGAGATTCATATAGTCTCCCCATTGTGCCGAGAGACTCCCCACAAATTGGTTGTTGCTGAGGCTTATAAAGACCAGACTCGGATAAACTCCGAACGCTCTCGTGATATCTGCAGTGAACTGATTGTGACCTAGACTGACGTCCATTAGCCGCGAACAATTCTTCAAACAGTTGGGCAGCGGCCCCGTGAAGTTATTCTCTTTGATCAGGAGATATTAAAGAGCAAAGCCACTGCACAAATCTGGCGGCAGTTCTCCGGTGAAGCTGTTCTTCGAAAAGTCAACATCACTCAGAGAAGGGCTGTACTTGCCGAAATCACGTGGTATTCCTCCTGAGAAATTGTTCATGAACAAAGAGATCCTCTGTAAGTTAGCAAGGCGAGAGATGGTCTCGGGGACCTCTCCATAAAGCTGTTCATGTTGAGCTCGAGATCGATCAACAATGTGAGATTCCCGACCTGCGGAGGAATAGTCCCTGAGAGCGAATTGTTTTCCAAGAAGAGGTATTTGAGCTTAGTCAGGCTTCCAATTTCGGGCGGAATTTGTCTAGAGAGATTGTTATATGAGAGGACTAAGTAATGCAAATTCTTGAAGCTCCCAATCCCAGTAGGAATAGTCCCTGAGAGCGAATTGTTGTACATGGAGAGGAAATTGAGCTTGGTCAAGCTTTGGATTTCAGTCGGAATTTGCCCGGAGAGAAAATTGTTCTGGAGCTGCAGAGAAATAAGTTTGGTCCAATTCGTGAAGAATTCAGGTAGTAACTCACCAGACAGGCGATTCTCTGAAGCTCCAAATTCTGACAATCTAACCAGATTGGAAAGTGAGAGAGGCAGCTTCCCAGAGATCGAATTTTGGGCAAGGGCTAAGTAGGTGAGGTTAGCACAGAGCCCGAGCTCCAAAGGGATCGAAGAGGTCAACTTGTTTAGTCTCAAATCAAGCCTTTCAAGCTTTCTCAATTGTCCAATGGAGCGAGGAATTGGCCCTTCGAAGAAATTGCCCACCAGGTCCAAGAACCTGAGCTGGGATAGATTGCCAATCGAGGACGGTATCGGGCCCTTGAGATTGTTGTCGCTGACATTGAAGTAGGTCAGGTTCGGGAATGAAGGGACGTCGAGCGCATTGAGCGTGCCGTTGAGGCTTAAGCTGGAGAGGTTGATCTCTGAGACCGACCCGCCATCGTTGCAGGCAATGCCAGTCCAGTAGCAGAGATGGGTGATGTTGGTGAGTGACCATGAGCTCAGAGAAGGTGGTGGAGGAGGAGGAGAGAGAGAGTTCTTCCATTTGACAAGAGCTTGCGCCTCTGTGGTCGGTGATGGTGAGGCCTGAAATGGAAGCGATAAGATGAGACAGAGGAAGAGGCAGAGGGAGAGAGGGCTGGTTGGAGTTGATTTTGTCATGCTTAGCAAAAATTCATGAGAAATAAGGGAGCTGAATGAACTTCTTTATAGCCCGAAGGGTTCTAGTTTAGACCAAGGACCTCGAGAAACTGACGAACTCTGCGGGAGTCTTACGGTGACAAGATGCTTGACTCTTAGTCATTTTCCCACAACGTTGCAAGAAAAATCCTACGGGACTGCCTCCATGTCATTTCGCCCGCGTAGATAGCCACGTGTTATTTTTTTAAGAAAAGTTTTACCGAAATCGCAAAGTAGTCTTCGGACTACTAGTACTTTACTAATACCGATTCTTTGATTAATACTTGGATGATATGATTTGAATATTCTTGGTCGGGTGGCATTTGTCTAGTCAGCGCACTCTCACTTGAGCAGGTGAGGGCAAGCCCCACCCTCTCTTGAGGCCGGCAAAGGTCAACGAGGCCTGGCAGTGGCCGATGGAGGGGAAAAGCATAAAAAAAAAAAATAAAAGGAAAAAAGAATAAAGAATAAAGAAAATAAGGAAAAGATAATATAAGAAAAATTTAAATTAATATAAAATTCAAAAAATATTAAAATATTATTTTAAAAAACTGTCCACGTCCCGGCCGTGCGACATAAGACGATTGGCACCATGTCAATAATTTTCGGCCAAAATTGATCGAATAAAGTCAATTGGCAAAAAATGAAATGATTTAAAACTAAATTGACAAAAGTGAAGATAAGAACAGCACAAGTACCATAACTTTCGTACGACACTCACTTGAGTGCCATAATTTTTTTCACTTACTCGAGTGCCATCAAAGATTTGCCTAGCTGAAATATCCAACATGGGCACTGATCGTCCCATGTGACATTGGTAGCACTAACATGGACGATTAATAAAAAAAATTAAAAAAAAAATCCACGTTGGGATGGAAAATTATAAAAAACAATGCACGTAGGACGATTTACTGGAAATGTTACTTTGATGCGGCACTTAGATGAGCAAAAGAAAAAAAAAAAGTTATAGTACTCAAATGAGCGTCGTACGAAAGTTAAAGTAGTCCAGCTATTCTTATCCCAAGCATTTTTGTTTATAAATGAAGGTCGGGGAGAGCCAATAAATGCAACTCTCTCTCTCAACTTCATCACAAGGGTCTCATGTAGATAAATGCCTTGTATTAATTAATTCTTCGTAAGAAATAGTAATAGAAATGGGTGACATATATGTAAAACCAAGTACTTCTCATGAATGAAGCCCATTGTTATAAAATCCAATATATTTTAAATTTATTTTTCAACAAATATCGAAATTAAAGTATCACAAAAACAATTATTATGTACTAATACATAAGTAGTGTTAATTATATTTCATCTCATTCGTCTCACCTTTTTCCCAGCCACTGTATGGCTCTTGACTCTATAATCCTATCATATTCTCTCCTTATTTTACTTGCATTAACTCAAATATAGATACATAGATTATGTCTAACATTTAAATGAGTAATTATATGAAAAGGATAAAAACATAAAGTATCACGCTTTTTCAATCCATTTTTTGCACAACAATGACTTGACCGGGAAAATTCCCACCGAGATGGGAAATCTAGGGGAGTTGTTGAGCCTGAACTTGAGCAACAACCATTTAGCCGGAGATATTCCCATCTCATTAGGAAACTTATCGAAGCTAAATTATCTTGATTGTCGAGGAACGCAATGAGCGGTGGCATACCAGATAAGCTAGCGAATTGCAAGAATTTACTGAGTTTGAACTTGAGCAACAACAGTCTGTCGGGTGTCATACCGCTGGAGCTTGGGAACTTGTTTGAGCTACAAACCTCCTAGACCTGAGCCACAACTCACTAGCAGGATCCATTCCATCCAATTTAGCAAAGCTCATGAAGCTGGAAAATCTCAATCTTTCGCATAATCACTTCTTGGGTACGATCCCAGCTACTCTCATCGGCTTGCTTAGTTTAAGCTCCATAGACTTATCATACAATGAGCTAACAGGCGCGATTCCTAGTGGTCGCATCTTCCAACAAGCACCAGGAAGTGCTTTTATCGGGAATCCGGGCTTGTGCGGAAACGTCACGGGATTATCTCCTTGTGGAATGAGCAGTAAATCGACCGACCATAGGGAAAAGGTTATTATTAGTACGATTGTGGGCGTCTGCTGCTTACAACTTCTGGTGACTTTAACTACTGTGATTCTGGCGCTTCAACGGCGAAACAAGGAACTCGATGAAGAGACTAATGGTCTTATGAAGTACGAGAAATCTGAGTCGATCATATGGGAAAGGGAAGGTAAGTTCACATTCAATGACATCGCCAAGGCTATCGACAACTTCAGCGAAAAGTACTGCATTGGAAAGGGCGGGTTTGGGAGCGTTTACAAGGCCGAACTGGCCAGCGGCCAAATCGTCGCTGTCAAAAAGGTCAACGTATCAAAATCCAGCGATGTCCCCGCGGTCAACCAACAGAGTTTCAAGAATGAGATCCGCATTTTGACCGAGGTCCGACACCGCAATGTGATCAAGCTCCACGGGTTCTGTTCCAAGAGGGGTTGCATTTACTTGGTCTATGAGTTTGTGGAGAGAGGCAGTTTGGCGAAGGTCTTGTACAGAGAAAAAGGAGGAACTGAACTGGACTGGGGTACAAGAGTGAAGATTGTTCAAGGCATGGCTCATGCTATTGCCTATCTGCATCATGATTGCTCCCCACCTATCGTCCACAACAACCCTCAACAACATCTTGCTCGAGTGGGACTTTGAGCCTTGACTTTCGGATTTTGGGACGGCGAAACTCTTGAATTTTGACTCATCCAATTGGACTACAGTGGCTGGATCTTATGGCTACATGGCTCCTGGTAATCTAACCATACATTGCACGTGTACATACTACATGGGATTGATCAATTTGCTCTAATTAAAATCTCAAATTTGCATTCGTTGAATAATTCTAACAAGACTTTTAACAAGTATAGGTTTTGAAAAGTGATTTGTGTCAGAGTATCACAAAAATTTGAAATTTGTGCAATACCCGTGATCATACCATTGATTCATTATTCTTGAAAAATAGACTTAGCAGTTACGATGAGAGTGACGGACAAATGCGATGTGTATAGTTTTGGAGTAGCTGCACTAGAAATCATGATGGGGAAGCATCCGGGGATCTTCTCTCTTCCCTATAAAGGACACAAACATTGAGATCGCTGGAAGACCCAAATCTGCTCCTGAGAGATGTGCTGGACCCGCGTCTTTCTCCTCCGACTGGCCAACTAGCCGAGGAAGTGGTACTCATCATCACAGTGGCACTGGCGTGCACTCGGATGAGTCCCAATTCACGACCCACCATGCGTTTCGTGGCACAAGAATTATCCGCACGCAGTCAATCTTGCTTGTCCGGGGCCATGGGCTCCATAATTATCAGCAAGCTATCGAGTCCTCAGAAATATAATTTGAAGTGATAGTGCAGATCAATGATATTTCTTTGGTGCTTTTTTTTTTCTTGACTTAGCTTCTAATGAATGAGACAGCGGGTGGGTGTGCGCCCCGGTGTATGTACAAAAAGAATAAATTACGATAGCCACGCCATGTCGTCTTATCTACTCGGATGATACAACAGAATACTTTCTCGGTTTGGTTTCCTTTACATTGATGCTGGATGTGTCCAGGTTGCCTTTTCGATGAGCCATGTAGGGATGCTTGATTACTCAATTTGTGACTCTAACATGACATTTTTGTAATAGGATTTTTTTTGCAAACAAACTCGAACAGAAGTCATTTGTTGATGGCGTCAAATGGGAAAATATCTATTCAATTTTTTATGTATTGTATGAATGCTAATTTAGTCACTCCCCATTTAATTTTGCTAATATAATTCCAAATCTTTGTGTAAAATACTGCAGTAAATACTCGATTGATTAGGATAAGAATATATATATACACACCGGGAAAAGATGGCGGTGGAGATGATGCACACGATTCCCATAGCAGATTTTGTTTCCCTGAAAGAAGATGAAGAGTTACACGTTAAGGAGATGAAAAGAAGAGGAAAAAGAGAGAGAAAAAATCAGAATTCATTTTATAACGAACATCAATCAATTGCATGTAATTTAAAATTCTAGAACTTTTGCAAGGTATAAACCCTAGAATTTCAAGTTCAAAATTCTCACTCAATTCTCAATGAAACTATACAAATTATATATGATTGGAATGATCTCGACATGTAGAACAAAAATCCTAAGGTTTTAGGATCAATAGATTAAAATATCCACATGAAAAAATAATGCCAATATTTGATTCAAGAGGAAAAAATTTGAATTTTTTCAAAAAAAAAAAAATTGGGTTCTACAATCATATATGACTAGCTTCGGTACCGCATGAAGAAAAATTATCCACATAAACAACTAATTAATCAAGAACAATCTGATCCATATATGGTTGTAAAATACCGAAATCGATAAACACAGCGGAATCAAAAAGTACCTATTTGAGCCATTACTTCACTTAAAGAAAAATAGATCAACTTGATAATCAGAGATCTATTGGAATGCTAGATCTTCCTTCTATAACCTACTTTAATATGACAGCTTTTAATGGGATTAAGCAATTGATAGGTATAACTTACCATTTTATAGGCTATAGAGGGGATTTAGCAAATCCTAATCAATAAAGTGTCAACTGGGCCACTCCCATTACGAGCTTTAGTTAAATACAATTACCTACACTTAAATAGACCTGTTATTAATAGATGCAAAAATCCAATTCAATAAGATCACTTAATGGTTTAACAAATATTGGAATTCCATTAACCCAATTATTTAAAATAGAAAATCAATTAATTAATGTAAGCTCATATTATAGGAACTTTCCAACAAAATAATCATATGGATTAATGTATGTCAGTTTTACTACTGTAGTGTTTCATTGATGTGTAAATGTAGTTTTTTTCTTGCATTCATTTCAAGTCCATTATAGAATAATATGAGAATGTTGGTTGATTGAGAGTTTTGGCCAAAATGACAACTAGTTTTAGTCTCGGTAGACGAGAAAATTCATGTGTATGTTCATAGCAGATACAGGCATGTCAAATTGGAATGTCCAAGCATGAATGATATGGACAGCACCTTTCTAATACTTGATTATCTCATCAAAAAGATGCACAGAAACTTGTTACACCTCCCCAGAACAAATTACGGAACAACAAGTTTAAATGAAACACTCATTGAAGAATCTATCTTTTATACAAGATATAACCAATAATCAACAAAACATATGCAATCATTTCACCTCCCCATGGCTTGAGCTGCGAGTCTTCCAACGACGCTGCAAAATTTATTAGACAGAATAGTCTCTTTTCCATTAGAAGATATAGGAAGCCAAATGATGAGTTCATCCACCTCCAGCCGATCACCGCGGAAGCATTACTCAGAGGAGTCCATGTCTAGCTTACTGACAATAAAAGTCAAATTGCTAACTCAAGGATGCCATGAAAATCGACAAAAAAGAAAAATTCCCATCTCCTTTTTTGCAATGTCCAAAAGCCAAAACTATAGCTTCTGTGCTCACTGCTCCAAAACATTCAGAAGTCACTAATCTTACTGTTAAATTCACCAATGCGCACGATGCACAAACAGTTCATAGATCACAGTGAGAAAAGCCAGGCATTGGAATTTAAAGCCACAGGGCAAAAGAAAGCCTTTGCTAGAGCGGTGGCGGTGTGAGACAATCCCAATTTTACCCTAAGGGAGAACCCTCTTTACCACTTGGATCGATCTTGAGGTGAAGGGCACTAGGGGGAATGGAAATTCCTTTCTTTTGTGATTGCAGCGGCACGAGTGGACCGAGGAGCATCGAAGAGAAGATGCAGAACTCGATCTTTCACAAGAATGCTCGTGCCAGAGAAGCAGGCTTCGTAACTGTAGCTGGAACAACCATTTGGGTTTGGGCAGACAGCCTTTCTGCCATCGGTATGATATTCCACAACATGTCCACACCTGGGTGACACGTTGTTTCGACAAGCTACAATTGCTTTTCCTTGAACAAACTACACCAATATGAATGCCACTAACCTTGGATAAAGTGAGTGGAGCTTGCGAACAATGGACTTGAAGCTTGCGAACGACTTAAAGCTTGTGGACGATGAACTTGTGAAACAAGAGAAAATAGCGAACAACAAAAGCGACGAGGATCAGGTGAGCGGCGTGGCTGAGGATTGGACGAGTGCAATATGCTTAAGCAGTAGGGGAGAGGAAGGAAGAAAATGTGAATAATTGAAAATCCTATTCAATTTGGAAATAAGTTTTTACTCCATAGACTTATCATACAATGAGCTAACAGGCGCGATTCCTAGTGGTCGCATCTTCCAACAAGCTCCAGGAAGTGCTTTTATCGGGAATCCGGGCTTGTGCGGAAACGTGACGGGATTATCTCCTTGTGGGACGAGCAATAAATCCACCGACCATAGGGAAAAGGTTCTTGTTGGTGCGATTGTGGGCGTCTGCTGCTTACAACTTCTAGTGACTTTAACTGCTGTGATTCTGGCACTTCAGCGGCGAAACAAGGAACTCAATGAAGAGAGTAATGGTCTTATGAAGTACGAGAAATCTGAGTCGATCATATGGGAAAGGGAAGGTAAGTTCACATTCAATGACAGCGCCAAGGCTACCAACAACTTCATCGAAAAGTACTGCATTGGAAAGGGCGGGTTCGGGAACGTTTACAAGGCCGAACTGACCAGCGGCCAAATCGTCGCTGTCAGAAAGGTCAAAGTATCAGAATCCAGCGATGTCCCCGTGGTCAACCAACAGAGTTTCAAGAACGAGATCCACATTTTGACCGAGGTCCGGCACCGCAATATGATCAAGCTCCACGGATTCTGTTCCAAGAGGGGTTGCATTTAGTTGGTCTATGAGTTTGTGGAGAGAGGCAGTTTGGCGAAGGTCTTGGACGGAGGAAAAGGAGGAACTGAATTGGACTAGGGTACAAGAGTGAAGATTGTTCAAGGCATGGTTCATGCTATCCCCTATTTGCATCATGATTGCTCCCCGCCTATCGCCCATCGGGTCATAACCCTCAACAATATCTTACTCGAGTGGGACTTTGAGCCTCGACTTTCGGATTTTGGGACAGCAAAACTCTTGAATTTCGACTCGTCAAATTGGACCACAGTGGCTGGATCTTATGGCTACATGGCTCCTAGTAATCTAACCATACATTTCACGTGTACATATTACATGGGATTGATCAATTTACTCTAATTGCTCTAATTAAAATCTCGAATTTGCATTTGTTGAATAATTCTAACAAGAATTTTAACAAGTATAGTTTTTGAAAAGTGATTTGTGTCAGAGTATCACAAAATTTGGAATTTGTGCAATACCCGTGATCATACCATTGATTCATTTTTCTTGAAAAACAGAGTTAGCAGTCACGACGAGAGTAACGGACAAATGCGATGTGTATAGTTTTGGAGTAGCTGCACTAGAAATCATGATGGGGAAGCATCCGGGGATCTTACCCAAATCTGCTCCTGAGAGATGTGCTGGACCTGCGTCTTTCTCCTTCGACTGGCCAACTAGCCAAGGAAGTGGTGCTCACCATAACAGTGGCACTAGCGTGCACCCGGATGAGTCCCAATTCACGACCTACCATGCGTTTCGTGGCACAAAAATTATCCGCATGCAGTCAATCTTGCTTGTCCGGGGCCTTGGGCTCCGTAACTATCACTATCAGCAAGCTATCGAGTCCTCAGAAATATAATTTGAAGCGATAGTGCAAATCAATTATATTTCTTTAGTGCTTTTTTTTTTTTGACTTAGCTTCTAATGAATGAGAAAGAGCGGGTGGGTGTGCGCCCCGGTGTCTGTACAAAAAGAATAAATTACTATAGCTACGCCATGTTGTCTTATCTACTCGGATGATACAACAGAATACTTTCTCAGTTTGGTTTCCTTTACATTGATGCTGGATGTGTCCAGGTTGCCTTTTCGATGGGCCATGTAGAGATGCTTGATTACTCAATTTGTGACTCTAACATGACATTTTTGTAATAGGATTTTTTTTTTTTTGCAAACGAACTCGAACATAAGTCACTTGTTGATGGCGTCAAATGGGAAAATATCTGTTCAATTTTATATCAATTGTACAAATGCTAGTTTAGTCACTCTCCATTTAATTTTGTTAATATAATTCTAAATCTTTGTCTAAAATACTGTAGTAAATACTCGATTGATTAGGATAAAGAATATATGTATACACACCGGGAAAAGATGGCGGTGGAGATGATGTACACGATTCCCATGGCAGATTTGTTTCTCTGAAAGAGAGAAAAAAAATCAGAATTCATAAATAATTCAATATGATGTCATTTTGAGTAAATTTATCTATGTCGATTGCTGATTGGCGATGACTAGATTATTAGGATGGCAATTCCAAGAAAAATAATTACATTAAAATTTCACGTAAACATTAGTACCATTGGTAAATTGAAAAATTTAGCACATACTCGACATCCGTGCAATAACTTTAGGATTAATTTGATAATCTTCCCACATCAAATGGATTGACAAATATTGGAGCACTGACACCATTTACTTGAATTCAAACTCGTTCAAACTTGTTAATATGGTGTTGTGTTCCCATGATGTGTGGAAAATGTCCTACTCTTTTAACTTCATTATCTAATTAAAAACTAGAATAGCCAAAGCTCTAACAAACAAACAAGAAACCACAAAAGCTTCAGCATGTTTAGCTCACATTCATGTGTAGGATCCTTTTCCCCCTTAATTATGATGTTAGGTTCTGCAACAAAAAATATTGGTATGTTTTAATAATTCTCTCAAATAAAATACCCCCTAAGAAGAGTCCTCTGGTCTTTAAGGTGAAAAGAATGTAGTGCAACTATTTTTCAGTACAATTAATTATTAACCGAGCAAATGAATATTCTCCATTATGTATTTATATATTTATATATTTATATACAGGCAGTCTTTTTTCAACATAAAAATTATAGTGGGAAAATCATATGGCCCTTCATCCCATCAAGTCTTGTCCTGATAATCTTCGACATGTGGACCCCTGGAGTGCCATAACTTGGCACAAAGGGACACTTAAGTGCCATAACTTACGAAAGGTACACTTAAGTGCCAAAATTGGAGTAAAAGGGATCACTTGAGTGCCAATCCGGCCAAAACGCCGACGTGGCATTTTTCCGGCGAAGCGAGCCCAAAACGATGCCGTTTTGCACGCCGACGTGGCCAAATAATGCAAAAAGGGATCGTTTTGGGCTGACGTGGTAAAAAAATAATATAAAAATAATTAAATTTAATTTAAAATTAATTTAGTTAAAATATTAAAAAATAATAATTTTAAAATTAAATTTAGTTAAAATATTAAAAAATAATAATTTTAAAATTAAAAAATTTAAAAAAAAAAAAAAAAAAAAAAAGGGGGAGGCGGGCGAGGGATCGCCCTCGCCCGCCGCCCCCCCGCCGTCGCCGAGAAGGGCCGGCAACGGTGGGAGGATGGTCGGCCAGGGGTCGTCGGGCCTTGGCCGGGCCGGCAACCCCGACCGACCGCGATGAGGGCTCGCGAGCCCTCGCCCCAGATCGAGACGAGGGTCGCAGCCCTCGCCGAATCCGGGCGAGGATCGCGACCCTCCCTGATCTGTGGCCGGTGGCGAGGGCCGCCGGCCCCTTGCCCCGATCCGGGCGAGGGCTCGCGAGCCCTCACGCCGGCCGGGCGGGGTCGCCGGCCCCGGCCGTGGCCCGGCGACCCCGCCGACCCTCCCCCGCTGTCGCCCGCCCTTCCGGACGGCAGCGGAGCCCTCAGCCGCCTCCCCCTTTCCTTTTTATTTTTTTTTTTATTTTTTAATTTTAAAATTATTATTTTTTAATATTTAACTAAATTTAATTTTAAAATTATTATTTTTTAATATTTAATTAAATTTAATTTTAAATTTACTTTAATTAATTTTTATATTATTTTTTTACCACGTCAGCCCAAAACGACGCCGTTTTTGCATTATTTGGCCATGTTAGCATGCAAAACGGCGTCGTTTTGGGCTCGCTTCGCCGGAAAAATGTCACGTCGGCGTTTTGGCCGGACTTTGGCCGGAGTGGCACTTAAGTGATCCGTTTTTCTTCAAATGTGGCACTTAAGTGTACCTTTCGTAAGTTATGGCACTTAAGTGTGTCCCTTTGTGCCAAGTTATGGCACTTGAAGCGTTCTTTTGCTGATAATCTTCCTTATATTTTGATATTTGATTTGATTTTTCATCTGTAAATTCACACATGAAATAATATTGATTGTCTTATCTTCTACTCATTCGTTCTTTATTTTCTTTTTCTTTTTTTCTTTTGCGTAGGCATTTCAAAAAAATTCACATTAGAAATTCTAAACCATTTAGAAAACGTGGTCCAAGTCCTCTATCTTTTTGAAAAGTTACGATATAATCCTTTCAATCATAATTTTTTTTTCCTGATTTTTCCTTTTCAACAACCTTTGATCACCTACTATCAAAACCTTTTTACAAGTTATCGCTTGAAATTGATTAGTGATTTGTCAGCCACCGAAAGTTTCCGTAATTTTGAACATGGCTTGTGGTACAATGATCTATACGGCATGACACATTACTCAAAAAAAGTATTTATTGACTTGCAAAAGTCCTAATTCGAGAGAATATTCACCAATCCTAGTTATTGATGGGTTGGAAGTCAGGCATAAATCGCATTTTTAGTGACTTTTGACTTATCAATTACATCCACTTTGCAACAGGTACGGCCGGCTATTGGCCCAAAATGCAATATTGGTCTACTTGGAAAAATTTAAGTTCTTCTAGAGGCCTCTCCAGATGGAAGTATAGGATTTAGTCGATTGGTTAACATGCATAGTCACTCCTTTGAAAAGGTCTAACATGAAGAAGACTTCATATTAAGAAAGCTTGGTCTTTGGATTGTTAATTGGTTTTCTTTGAACACATATGTAGAAAGATGGATAATTGATGGCCAGCTCGTGTTCAAAATATGCGAACTTTGAAATCGCGTCTATGCTCCACCAATTTGAAATCCTATCAATTCAAACCTTGCTCTAGATATGTAGATGATGCAATGCACGATTGAAAAATAAGAGAAAAAAGTAATTATTACCTCAACCAGCTCTCCATTTTTTTTTTCATAAATTAGAGACACGGGCACAAAGTTCCGATCACCCAATTAGCTCCCCTGGGAACATAACAACGGATTATTACTAGATTTGTTGCAGCAAAGAAAATATTTTACGGGAGATGGTTGGATGAATTTTGGTTCTTCTATATGTCTATTATGTTCTTTCTTTTGGTGGAAAAAAAAAAAAAAAAAACTTTTTGATATTTTCCTAACATAATTTTTATTTCGAATTCATTTTTTTTAATTTCCAAAATTTCTGACAACATGAATGCGACTGTTAATGGTGTGACGTTGACTGCCGAAAAATAATAGTGGTCACTTTCTTAATGCATTCACAATGCGAGTTATTTGGGAGAATTATTTTTAGTAATTTCTTATTTGACAATTTTTTTGTGTATTCTATTTAAAATTGGTTTTTTTTTAGTATGTTTTTCTATATTTAAGGGAAAAAATTGCTAAAAACTGAATCTCCAGTTGAGTAGGGAATGCGTTGAGTTTGTGATAGATATAAGTCCCTAAAATTATATTACATAAAAATGGGTCAATATAGGTTAATTTGGTTGGACCCTATTTGATGTTAAACTAATTTATCTGGAAATAAACGAATAGTGTGTTGGGGGAAATTGTGTCATATAATATGTGGCAATATTATTGGCCCCATGTTTTATACTTGATATATTCCTTGTTGTTTTCCTCCGCCCTCATTTTCGGGATATTATACTAAAGTTCATTGTCGACGATAGTTCATATTTAGATGACGAAAATATTTCTTTTTCATTTATTTTTTGTAAGCAACACACATGATTATTTTTAGAAAAATTATTATTTCAATGGAGAATTTTCCGGTGAGACATATGTGCACATACGTAGTATTGGTCTTTGTTAATTAAGAGATTAGCAAGAAAAGATCTTCTACTTGACTCTCTATGCTTACATTAGCTTGGTTGCCTGCCTTTGATTAGGAACAACCGAACAAGAAATGACATAACCATTCTAAAAAAAGAGATGTTTGTTTTGGCCGATTTACATATAATTTAATTATTGTAATTAATATGAATTGTAATTACCCTAATACTATATAGTAATCATAAGTAGTAATATATCTAACACACTCTTGCACGCAAGAAATGTAAGTCAATTTGGGGGTCAATAATTACTTATTAGCGACCTTTGGTACTGTTTTGCCCACCACTCTTAAGGTGGTGTGTTTTCTTTTTTTTTTTTTGAACAGGAGGTGGTGTGTTGATTCGTTGTGCTTTTTCCCTCGTCCCGACGTTGATACGTCTGATTTTATTTATCTTTTTTTTTTTTTTCTATTCCGTCATGATCATGGTGGTCCCTTGCGTCTCCTCTAAATGGCCCGGTGCATCTTTCAATTATCACACTACTTCCAGTCGCACCACTAAACCTTTAAAACTTTCAACCAGGCCATTTATAGTGTGGAAACAATTTCAGATGAAAACTTCCTCGAATAACCAGTGAAAAACTGTTATCTTCCCACTCTTCTCGGGATTCAGAAAACCAATCTCGATGTTTTTTCTCTCTAATTGTACAAGTTCAAGTTTGGCTCCATATTTAATTATATCAATTATCCTTGCTTGATTTTGATTGATTTATGACTAGAAATATTAGCTAAAAAGTCTTAAACTTATTGTACCATGATTAATTCTATCATAAATTTTTTGACGATTTACTAATATAGTCATTCCGACCAATCTTAATTGAAAATAGTTAATGTAGATGTTGACCACCTTCGTCACTAATGTGGATGATTTTTACAATTTTTTAAAAAGTTTTAGATTTATTCTCTTTTATTCTTCTTTTATTCTTGTTCTTCCTTTTTCTTTTCTTTTCTACCTTTTTTTTTTTTTTTAACCATTTCCCTCCACCAGTTGCCAGAGCCTTGGCGATGGTTAGCCGATCACCTAGGCCTTGGCAATGGCAAGGGAAGTTGCGGGCAGTAGGCAAGGCCAGGATGCCCTCATCGACCATTGCCAAGGTCTCGTAATTGATGGAAGGAAATAGAGAAAAAAAGTAAAAAGTATAAGTAAAGAGTAGGAAAGGAAAGTTGAAAAAATTTGGCAAACTTAAAAAAAGAAGTTGCTAAATGTGTCACATAAATATAAGTTTGAGGTTTTTTTATATCACAAGAAAAAGCTTGGGATCAATATATCCCAATGAACATAGTGTGAGATTTTTTATGTTGCAAAAAAAAAAATCAAGAAAAATGTCTGATATAGTTTAAGATTTTTTTTTTTATCGTTTTCTATGAAGATCGCAAAGTTTTTTGACCAAGGAAGAATCAAAAGTTTCTATATAAGCTTTCGAATTCTGTATTATTTCCCTTGCTTTGGAATTTTAACCATTTCTTGGCTCTTGACCATTCACCGTCTCATGGGCATTTCATAAAATCTGTAATTGAGGACATATCATATCGAATATTAATATTTTGTCCAAAAAAAAATTTATTCCTTTCTAAAACGATATGAAAAAAGATATGTTGATAATACCAGAGATCATTATAGCAAAGCAAGTCTATAAAGCTGCCAAACAATCCAAACTCTCAAGATGAATCATCAAAGCATGGTAGAACAGATCCGTATTGCATCAAAGTAAAAGGAGGGGCAGCCGATCATAAAATCTCACTGTCATCATTAGTGATGAACACAAGTTGAGATCTTCGTCTTTAGCTACAATTTTGCCTTTTGGTAGGTGCACACTCAAGTTAAGCATTCCTATATCATCGCCTTATGGAGACAACAAAAACAGGTTGAAGAAGCATGGATCCAACACAAAGAGTAAATCCTTCATCAAGTATGCGATGCCAAAATTCCTAACAAAAACACATTGAATGAGCACCAAAGAGCTCTGCCAACACTATTGAAGCTAAAGGTGAGGTCCTTATTATTTCAAATTACAAGCCTTGTGTTTCTACATTGAGATTTACGTTAACTTGAAATTATCTAATTTAAACAGATCCAATGGCTCAAATTAAACTAAGGCTTCGTTTGTGTCATGGGAAATGTGACCATGAAAATATTCTCCACGAAACAAGCAGAACCTGAGGCTGACTTTATTTCACCAATAAAGGAAAATATTTTCCATAGAAATTATTTTCGAGAAAAATAACTCATTTTCATTTGTTTGGTGGTTTAAGAAAAGTAATTTCCTTCTTGCTAGAAATGGAAGTGGTTCTTCCCCCAATCTAAATTTGTCAGTTTTTAGTCTATGGAGAATGTTTTCCGTAAATTGATTAGTTTTCCATCATCTATAACCAAAAAGTCTAAAAAAATTTCTCGAAAATGGTTTTCTTTCAAACAAAATCGACCCCTGTCGCGACCTGATCTCGCCGCCCTCGAATCTCTCATCATCACGAGGAGGGAAAAAGGGGGAAATGTCAGGTTTAGGGGTACTTGATCACGAAAGTTCTCTCACGGCTCGCATTCCAAAAGACGTCATCACCTCACCTTTTGGATCAAGCCTCTCGTGAATTCCCTCTACAAGATCGCGAGCTCTCCCAAGCTTATACCCCGCATGACAGCGGAGTGTTGCGATCCATACCCACACAAGCCACACACCTTAAAAAAATGGGTCGGGTGTGGATATTGGATTTAAAGGTACCTTTACCATGGTAGCCCTCTCGACAGGCTCACCCATAAGGATGACACCTTTGGGTTACTTCCCATGTCGAGTATGCTAAACCATCGTGAGTTTCATTGAAACTCATACCCCGCATGACAGGTTATTTGTATGGTCTAGTTGTTTATGACAACAAAAAAAATAAGACAGAAGTCGCCACTAGCCTCATTTTGGGGGCCGGCTAGAAAACCCAATCGAGGGTCGGGAGAGTTCCCTCGGTTTCTACGCAACCAAATATCTAGGTTCAGGGGACTTGGGTTACACTAATATTTCTATTAGCGCCCTTTTGGTACCTAAACAGTATGTTGTATTTACCTAACATGTCCATGCGTTTCTTTTTATATTTTCGGGATCATTTGTCCTAAATTAAGTGATCATGCGTGGTTGGTTATTTTCATTCTATTCTATTTCTAGAAAAACAAGAAAAGAAAGCAATCAATGGAATTGAAATTGCAAGACAGTAAGTAAACAATCAAGAAAAGCAATAAATCTATCATGCAATCCTAAAAAAAAAAAAATATATATATATATATATATAAAAGAGAAACACAATTGAAAAAGATGAGAAAAAGAGAGAAAACCCGCAACTCATAGGGTTTTATACAACAAATGAAACTCGAGACATATGTCAGGAAAATGAATAGTACATGATAATGGTCGGAATTTACATCGACCTCCACCGTCTTCGCTCTTTCTCTATCTTCGAGGTTCTAATCTAAACCTAATATAAGAAATTTATAACTGTGCATACAATGCAAAGAAACAAGCATACACATCAAAACAATAAAAAACAAGACATCATATCAAAATTAATCATTTAAAAGAAGTGCAATACTTAAGTCAAATTTTGGGGCCTCAGGGTTAGCCTTTGCTTTCATGCGAGGATCCCACTAAGACACCTACCCAATCCATTTTTGATGTGACTTATAGCAATTATTGACCAATTGTATTATGGCATGACCAATAACGTGTATAAGTCTCCTAATCAAGCAATCTATGTGATCTCGGGATTTTCCCTCGTTATCATGCATGAATCCTATCATTCATCTAAAAATCACATGCATTGCAAAAAAAAATTAAATATGCATGCAGGTCTTTTGAACCTTGTTTCTCAACCAATCAAGCAAGAAAGTGAACCGTCGGCAAGTCACTTATTACCAAGGGCATGCGCCAATCACAAACACAAGCAATTTCTAATGCATGATGGGATGATATGTATGAAGGGTACATGTGATATTTCAAAAAAAACATATCTCAAAATCATTCATGAAAAGTTTTGAGACAATGTGATGTCTCGGCTATGAAAGGCATTCAATTGTCAAGGCTAGCCCGGGCCTCGCCTTAGAAGTCACAAGCGTTGCAGGCATTTTGAATACAATTCAAACCGTGACTTTCACGTTGTCAAAACAGGATTTTTAAAAGTGTTTGAAAATATTTAGGATTAAGGAATATCTAGGTTATGGAACACATTCAATTGTCAAGGCTAGCCCGGGTCTTGCATTAGAAGTCACAAGCGCCGCAGGCTTTTTGAATATGATCCAAACCATGATTTTTCCTTAAATCAAATCGAGTTTTGGAGAATAACCTTTTTAGGAATCGTTTTTGAGAAACATCACATGTACCAAAACATTTTTTTTCGAAAGATGCAATTTGAAAAGGCGGGTTGTTTAACAACAAAGATCAAAGCATTTAAAACAATTTTCATGAAGATGGCATATCCTAATTTCATGCACAAACTAACCTAAAAGATATAGCTAAACAAATCACAATCATGTTTATATTAGGAAATTTCAGAACAAACGTACAAGGACAGCAAAATTGGGCTTACTTAATGATAATTTGGTAATGAAAAAATTCCCTAATATGCATGACATGATGATGAACAACTTTTGTGAAGAAAGTTTTCTCAAACAATGTACATATGATTTTAGAAAAATCAAACAACAAACAACAACACATCAGAAATTTGTCAAAATAACAGGACATTCAGCTAATGTCACGAGAATTTGTCCTATCAAAACATATCTAAAAATCTTGAAAAAAAAATACAGAAGATGCACAACACTTGTACGAGAAACTTTCATGAAAAAAAGTTATTCCAGAACTCAACACAAAAATCAGCACAAAAATAGCAAAAACATGGATTCACTAAAACAAATCTTGGACTAATACAGGACAGACTGACTTATGTCCAGATCTAAGCAATTTTGACCTAACTAATCATGTCCAATTTTTTTTTAAAAAAGATACAGAAGATGCACAACACTTGTACGAGCAACTTTTATGAAGGAAAGTTGTTCCATAAATCAACACAAAAATAAGAAAAAAATAGCAAAATCAGGGATTGATATGGAACAGATTGACCAAAACCTAGATCTAAGTAGATTTGACCTAGTTGAACGGATCCAAAAATCATGAAAAATTTATAGAAGATGCATGAGATAATTTGGAACAGAAATCATGAAGAAAATTTTGTCAAAAAAAAAAAGATCATGAAAGTCCGCACAAAAATAACAAAGTCAGAAGGCGGAACCGGATCAGAACCCAAAAAAAACCTAAACTACTGTAGAATCGTTAATCTTCATAGGTGTTTTTGGAGCGTCAAACGATGTTCGTTTTGGGAGTGTAACCTATTGTTTCGAAGCTCAAGATGTCTATTACCTAATACTAACAGGACTCGAGCTCAAACGAGGTCGTTTCAGACCTCGTTTTGGTCCAAATAGAAAGTTACTCCTGGTATCAAAATATGTAGAGATAAGAACAATTTTTTTAGGATCTACCTATCCGAATGATTTTCAAAAATTCTGGAAAAAATATATGCTGTAGAGAAACATGTTTTGAACAATTTTCATGAAGGAGTTGATTTAAGATTCAAAGTACAAAAATCCAGAAAAAAACCGACAAGTAGACAAGATCGAACAATACATAACAGTGAACTACAACATGTCGGTTTTCTAGAATCATCTCCTGAATTTTGAAGCAGACTTCAGATAGCAAACGATATTGGATCGGGACGTGCTATAGCTCATTGGAAAGCTAATCAAGCCATCTTCAATTCATAACATCAAGCACAAAAAAAATCACATATACTAACTCATTTCCAGGCATATGCACAAAGAGGTCTGTCATGGATCCGAAATTGCAGAACAATGATCATCCAAGTTCGAACATCACAGAACCAAAAGATCTAAACATAGCCAACTCTTGATCCTCAGGTATACTTTCTCTTGAGGACTCTGCTTGGTTGGTTGGTGTCGCTGCTCTTTCATTTTCTGTCTTTTCCTGGGCTTTTGGTTTCCTCGTTGCTCTGGTATTGAGATCGGCTCGCGCAGTCGTCTTCATGCCTGTGCCTTTCTGCCTTCCCCCATTCCTCTCCTCTCCCGATGTTTCGATTAGCCATTCAAAAGTCTCCCTTCGTTGTTGCTGTTGTTATCCGATTTGCCGTTCGAAAGTCTCCCTTTGGTCTGTGGCGTCATTCTCTTTTGATTCTCTAAAGTTCGCCGCAAGAGTTGATTTTCACTTCGTAATTGCTTGGACGGTAGAGTTGATTCTCGAGGATATCCCGGAGGATCTTGTTCTGATTTTAGTGTCTGTATTAGGCCAAAACAAAAATGCGAGTACCTGCAGCTGATTGTTTTGCGGTTTAGTATCTTGTTGCATGTCATCTTCCTAGAATTTTTATCTTGAGGAGAATGGATTTTCTTGCAATTTCATTGTCAGGATTTCTCTGGAGCTGCTAGAAAGCTTGTGATGAATGTTAATTCGTTATAGCTAGCTTACGTGACATTTAGAACATCATATTATCAATGCATATTAGATAAGGTGCATATAATCATAGCATTAGTCGAGTCGTGTTCATACTTTATAAACAAGAGAACCCAAAAAGAATGACACAAGTGATTTTATATGACTTAGGTCGTGCTTGAATCACACTCATCATCACTTTCATGAATAGAGATCGCATTCATCCTTGCATAATTATTTTATGAATCTGAGCTTGCAAATCCCCTCAATAAGTGACTGAATAGGGATCCATTTCTATTTGCTCCTGCATTTCAGTTTTTTAAATTTATTAAGTATTTTATCTGTTGTTATTATTATTCAACATTTCATTATTGTTTTCGCACCTACATGATCACATCTAACATATTAGTGGCACAGGATAACGAGGGATAAAAACTGCATGCAAAACATTTTTGAAAGAAATAGAAAAATGTATTGAAATGACATTAGATTAACTCATGAGAGGGACCTTTGATTCCATTTAGTAATTCATTAGCTTTCTATTGGTGGTTTACCTTTACAAAAATTGTAACAGCTTGACGACTCTACTGGAATCTGAGATAAGACTAGTAGTGAACTTAAGCCTGAATTTCTTTCTTTTTTTTTTTTTTTTTTTTTTTTGAATATTTGTTTTGCTTAGCAAGTCCAACACTAATGTTAGGTGTTAAATGATTTTGCAAATGGGAGTTGCAAGGGGTAGTGTATTTTGCTAACCTTTATTTTGTATGGAGGTTGTGAATGTTTGTTTTAGTTTATTATTGAAGCAGTGTTTGCATTAAATAAATTATTGTGCCCGCTTTACACATTTTAGCACTACACCTCTATTTGCATCCTGCAATTCATATCAGTTTGTTATTTGTCTATCCTATCAAGAAATTATTCGAATTCAGTACAAGAAAATCAAAAATCAAGAACTATAAAAGCTTCTAAACATCCTCTTTCGACCGATTTGATAAACAGCCGCCAAGAACATGCCTATTTTTTTCCTTTCTCCAAAGAGAAAAAAAAAAAAAAGAACACCCTCGCTTCTCCGCATCTTTTATAAAAGAACCCCCCCTAATGAAATGACACAATTGAAGAAAGAGGAGAGCCTTGAAGTTGAGGAGAGCTTAGGAGTGGTGACGGATATCTATAAAGAGCACTGCTAGGTAGAGAGAGAGAGAGAGAGGAGAAAGGAAAGAGAAGGAAAGAAAAAAATTACTCTCCAACGAAAATGCACCCAATATTGACTTGGATGGCGTCGCAAGTGCTCGCTCGCCGGCAAAGAAATCAGCCGTTGGTGAGTTCAGGTCTTTGTGTAAGAGTAAGTTGCTCAATTTGAGATTTTATTTGAGATAAAATTGATTCTAAACTATTTTTTAAGAAAATGAGCTTCACTAAAAAAATCCTAAATCTACAGCAGTGGTGCCAATTCAATCCTAGATATATTTTTTTGGCCAATTGAGTTCTAAACGTTCTAACCAAATTTGGCCACCTGGCATTGACATGGCATGACTGATGCTGATGTGATACGATTGGCGTTAACGTGGATAATTTTTTTAATGATATTTTTATATTTTTTTCAAATTTTTATATTTTTTTTCTTTTTATATTTTTCCTTTTTTTTTTTCTTTCTTTCTCTTTATTTTTTTTCTCTTCATCCTTCCTTTGGTCGATTGCCAAATTGAGGCAAGGCTCACTTCCCGAGGTCAAGCTCACCTAGACATGAAGGTGGCTATGACCTCGCCATCTATGGGGGCTTAGCCCGCGACGGGCAGCAAGGCTATTGCGAGGCTGGCCTTGTTTGGATCTAAGCGAAGCCGCCTTGCTTGAGGCCCCAAGCCTTGCCCACATCTGGGAGAGGTCGAGCGAGGGCCGCAACACTTCACTATGGAGAAAGAAATCAAAAGAAGGAAGAAGAGAAAAAAGAATAGGAAAAATAAAAAAATGAACAAAAAACTAGAAAAAAGATAAAATTTTATTAAAAATAATCCATGATGGCGTCAGCCGCCTAAGTATATACTTGAATCTAATTGAAATTTCTCGAAAAAAGCAAGACAAAAGTCCATCATGAAACCGGACCAAGCCAGTTCACCGTACAGTAAGTTATATTTTTAGTTAATATCGCCTCTCTCTCTCTCTGTCTCAGTTCTCTCTCTCTCTCTCTCTCTGTCTCAGTTCTCTTTCTCACCATCGTCCTAGCAACTCTCAGCCTCCCTCATTCTCTGTTTCTCGCTCCAGAGACTCTTGGCCTCTCTCAGTTTATCAATCCAGCAGCTCGATCTTGTCTCGCCCTCGCAATTTGCCACTGCTATCCAGTCCAAGATACTCTCTCTCTCTCTCTCGGCCATCGACCATGTGCTGGATCTCATCTTGCATCCTTTGTGCTCTCTGTTCGGTCAGTAGCATTCTGAGCTATTTAATGAAAGACTTCCAGGCAAGGCATGCGTAAATTTGAATCCCCATATTAATGGATTGTGCGGTTTAAGTCTCATTAGATAAATAGTTAACTACAAACTGGTGCTTTATCACTTGTTTTTTTATTCTTTTTCTCTGTATTTTTCTGATGTCATGTTGTTGTGCTCTGTGGATGGGATGGGAAAGGTGAGGAGTTATTATTTTGGTCATTAGATGAGGGAGAAAAAAGAAAAGGGTTGGAGGAAAAATTTGGAAGAAAGAAATTAGATTGTTGGAGATCTTGGTTTGACTGTACTCGCATCGCAGACATATAATGTAGATTAGAGAAAACTTTTGGCTGAAAGCAATTGCATTGTCGGACATCTTGATTTGAATCTCCATTGCAGAAACAAAATGCGCATTTGCATTTCGGAATGACCATTCTAAAGTAACAGAGTGGATATTGTAGCTTGTTATAACTCCCCTATTGGATGTTCCGATGTGTTGGTTATATAACAAAATGGAAAGGAAAGTAACTAGTTTTCTAGTAGTCACAGGAACCAGCCTCTGGTTCCAAGCCAATTTTAGGGTTAATAGGTTAGATTCCCGATTCCAAAAACTGACAAGGTAGGTTCAAGTTTTTGATTTAGAACCTCCCCATTTTAGAACTTACCGTGCCTATTGTTTATAATTATAAAAAGTTGGTTTTTGGCTTCGAAATAATTGCAAAATTGACCAATCTCAGGCATATAGACCACAGCTGGCTCAAGTCTGGTATGTTCCCCTAGACTTATCCGAACATATTAGACTTTTCAGTCCATTAGTATTTACATGTACATTCATATACTGATATCTCCTAGCCTTTTATTCGATTATATCGCATTAAAAGTCCATGTTGATGGAATAAAAGGAAAGCAAAATGGAAAAAGTGTTCTATTATATCATCCGAAGTTAGGACGTATTCATATTCGTTAGAATATTCGGACTTGGGATTTAAAAACGTGCTTCGAAGACAACACAGTTTTCTGACCGATGTTTCGAGCAGAACTCTGAACAATTCTTCTTTGCCTTGCCGAGTCATTTCAGATGCATCTAGTTTTGCAGTGACCCGAAGCTCAATTTCGGTAGATGGAGTAATTAAGGTATTTTTAATTTGGGATGACCGCCTGCAGATGATAAAAATTTGCAGGTTAGCAACCAAAGTCATTTTGATTTGCAGTATCCCTTAAAATTTTATGTATGAAGACTCGATGGCTTTGCTGATAGTGATTGAGCCTAGCGGCTCAGACAAGTAAGCTTGAGTACATGCAGATAATTCTTGCGCGACAAGACGCATGGTGGGTCGCGAATCGGGACTCATTCGCATACAGGCCAGTGCCATGGTGACGATGAACACCACTTTCTTAGATAGTCGGCCAGTCGGAGGAGGAAGAAATGGATCAAGCACATCCTTCAGTGGCAAATTTTGGTTCTCTGGCATTGTCATTGATAGGGAAGAAAGAAGATCCCTCGGATGCTTCCCCATTATAATCTCTAGCGCCACTACTCCAAAACTATACACGTCGCATTTGGTTGTCACCCGCATTGTAACTGCTAACTCTGTTTTTCATGAAAGGACAATGAATCAATGTTTTGACATTCATAATGTCAAGTCATACACAAATTCTCAAATTCTTTGATATTCTTAACATGCAGGACTTTTTCAAAATCTATACTTTTGCTTCTAAAGAGTCTTGTTAGAATTATTTGATGAATCAAAATTCAAGAAGCTAATGAGAGTAATTTGATCAAGCCGAGATATTATGTACGTGCAAATGCATGGTAGCTTCAATCATATAGCTTACCAGGAGCCATGTAGCCATAAGATCCAGCCACTCTGGTCCAATTTGACGAGTCTGAATTCAAGAGTCTCGCCATCCCAAAATCTGAGAGCCGAGGCTCGAGATCTGACTCGAGCAAGATGTTGTTTGGTGTTATGTCCCGATGGACGATAGGTGGCTTGCAATTGTGATGCAAGTGAGCGATTGCGTGAGCCACGCCTTCAACAATCTTCACCCTTGTACCCCAATCCAGTTCAGCCGCTCCTGTTCCTCCATACAAGACCTTTGCCAGGCTGCCTCTCTCAACATACTCATAGACCAAGTAAATGCAACCCCACCTGGAACAGAACCCGTGGAGCTTGATCACATTTCGGTGCCGCACCTCAGTCAACACACGAATTTCGTTTTCGAAACTTTGGCGGTTGACCGCTGGTGCATTGCAAGATTCCGATGCGTTGAGCTTTTTGACAGCGACGATTTGGCCGCTGGCCAATACGGCCTTGTAAACGCTCCCGGACCCTCCTTTTCCAATGCAGTACTCTTCGCTAAAATTATTGGTGGCCTTGGCTATGTCGTCGAATGTGAACTTCTTTAACCATTCCCATATGATCTTCTCAAATTTCTCGTGCCTTTTAAGATGCTTGATCTCTTCCTCTTCATCAAGAAGCTTTTTTCGCCACTGAACGAGAATCACAGCAATTAGAATTGCTTGAAGTAGTAAGCAGCAAATGCCAACACTCACACCAACCAGAACTTTTTTTCTATGGTAGGTTGATTTACTATTCGTTCCACAAGGACATAATCCCGTCGCATTTCCACACAAGCCCGGATTCCCGATAAAAGCACTCCCCGGTGCTTGTTGGAAGAGGCGAACACTAGGAACCGCACCTGTCAGCTCGTTGTACGATAAGTCTACAGAGCTTAAACTCACCAAGTTAGTGAGAGTGGCTGGGATTGTACCTGAGAAGTTGTTATGTGAAAGATTGAGATTTTCCAGTTTAGCAAGCTTTCCTAAATTAAATGGAATTGATCCTGCTAGTGAGTTGTGGCTCAGGTCTAGAAGAATTTGTAGCGTGAACAATTTCCCGAGCTCCGGCGGTATGACACCCGACAGACTGTTGTTGTTCAAGTTCAAGCTCAGTAAATTCATGCAATTTGCTAGCTCCTTTGGTATGCTACCGCTCATTACGTTCTTCGACAAATCAAGGTAATTTAGCTTCGATAAGTTTCCTAACGAGATGGGAATATCTCCAGCCAAATGGTTGTTGCTTAAGTTCAGGTTAAGCAACTCCCCTATATTTCCCATCTCGTCGGGAATTTTCCCAGTCAATTCATTGTTGTACAAAGTCAGGACACGCAACTGAGACAACTTTCCAAGCTCCGGGGGGATGCGGCCAGCAATTTTGTTACCATCTATCTGGAAATTCGTGAGATTTGTACACTCTGCCCATTGTGCCGTGAGATTCCCAACAAATCGGTTGTTGTTGAGTCTTATAAAGACCAGATTCGGATAAACTCCGAACGCACTCGTCATATCTGCAGTGAGCTGATTGTGGTCTAGAAGGACTCTCCTTAGCAGCGAACAATTCTTCAAACAGTCGGGCAGTGGCCCCGTGAAGTTATTCCTATTGATCAAGAGATATCGAAGAGCAAAGCCACTGCATAAATCTGGCGGCAGTTCTCCGGTGAAGCTATTGTATGAAAAGGCAACAAAAAAAAGAGAAGGGCTGTACTTGCCGAAATCACGTGGTATTGCTCCTGAGAAATTGTTAATGTCAAAATCGATCCCCTTTAAGTTAGCAAGGCGAGAGATGGTCTCGGGGACCTCTCCATAAAGCTGGTTCATGCTGAGGTTGAGATTGGTCAGCAATGTGAGATTCCCGACCTCCGGAGGAATAGTCCCGGCGAGATTGTTTATTGAGAGGTCTAACTGGAGCAAATTCTTGAGGCTCCCAATCCCAGGAGGGATCGGGCCGGAGAGTGAATTGACGTCCAAGTAGAGGTAATTGAGTTTGGTCAGGCTTCCGATTTCTAACGGAATTCGCCCGGAGAGATTGTTATTTGAAAGGTCTAATTGGAGTAAATTCTTGAAGCTCCCAACACCAGTAGGGATGGGGCCGGAGAGCGAATTGGTTCCCAAGTAGAGGTATCTGAGCTTGGTTAGGCTTCCTATTTCAGGCGGAATTTGCCCAGAGAGAAAATTGTACATAAGCTGCAGAGAAACAAGTTCGGTCCAATTCGTGAAGAAGTCAGGCAATAACTCACCTGACAGGCGATTCTGCGAAGCTCCAAATTCTGACAATCTGACCAGATTGGACAGTGAGAGAGGCAGCTCCCCAGAGATCGAATTCTGGGCAAGGGCTAAGAAGGTGAGGTTAGCACAGAGCCCAAGCTCCGAAGGGATCGAAGAGGTCAACTCATTTAGTCTCAAATCAAGCTTTTCAAGCTTTCTCAATTGTCCAATGGAGCGAGGAATCGCCCCTTCGAAGAAATTGCCCGCCAGGTCCAAGAACCTGAGCTGGGATAGATTGCCGATTGAAGACGGTATTGGGCCGCTGAGATTGTTGTCGCTGACGTTGAAGCAGGTCAGGTTCGGGAATGAAGCGACGTTGAGCGCATTGAGCGTGCCGTTGAGGCTTAAGCTGGAGAGGATGATCTCTGAGACCGACCCGCCATCGTTGCAGGCAATGCCAGTCCAGTTGCACAGATGGGTGATGTCGGTGAGTGACCATGAGCTCAAAGAAGGTGGTGGAGGAGGGGGAGGAGAGAGAGAGTTCTTCCATTTGACAAGAGCTTGCGCCTCTGTGGTCGGTGATGGTGAGGCCTGAAATGGAAGCGAGAAGATGAGACAGAGGAAGAGGCAGAGGGAGAGAGGGCTGGTTGGAGTTGATTTTGTCATGCTTAGCAAGAATTCGAGAAAATAAGGAGCTGAATGAACTTCTTTTATAGCCCGAAGGGTTCTAGTTTAGACCAAGGACCTCGAGAAAGTGACGAACTCTGCGGGAGTCTTACGGTGACAAAATGTTTGACTCTTAGTCATTTTCCCACAACGTTGCAAGAAAAATCCTACGGGGCTGCCTCCATGTCATTTCGCCCGCATAGATAGCCACGTGTTATTTTTTTAAGAAAAGTTTTACCGAAATCACAAAAGTAGTCTTCGGACTACTAGTACTTCTTACTAATACCGATTCTTTGATTAATACTAGGATGATATGATTTGAAGATTCTTGGTCGGGTGTCGAAATAACTGGTATCCATGTATACAAAAATTTGCTTGTTTAATTATAATAGACAAGCATTTGTCTAGTCAGCGCACTCTCACTTGAGCGGGTGAGGGCAACCCCCACCCTCTCTTGAGGCCGGCAAAGGTCAATGAGGCCTGGCAGTGGCCGATGGAGGGGAAAAGCAAAAAATAAAATATGAAAATAAAAGAAAAAAATAAAAAGAATAAAGAAAATAAGGAAAAGATAATATAAGAAAAAAATTAAATTAATATAAAATTTAAAAATATTAAAATATTATTTTAAAAAACTGTCCACGTTCCGGCCGTGCGACATAAGACGGTTGGCACAATGTTAATAATTTTTGGCCAAAATTGGTCGAATAAAGTCAATTGGCAAAAAATGAAATGATTTAAAACTAAATTGACAAAAGTGAATATAAGAATAGCACAAGTATCATAACTTTCATACGACGCTCACTTGATTGCCATAATTTTTTTCACTTACTTGAGTGCCATCAAAGATTTGCCTCGCTGAAAAATCCGACATGGACACTGATCGTCCCATGTGACATTGGTAGCACTAACATGGACAATTAATAAAAAAAATTCAAAAATAAAAATATCCACGTTGGAATGGAAAATTATAAAAAACAATGCATGTAGGATGATTTACTGGAAATGACACTCAAATAATCAATTTTACTTTGATGCGAAACTTAAATGAGCAAAAAAAAAGTTATAATACTCAAATGAGCGCCGTACAAAAGTTACAGCATTCCAACTATTCTTATCCCGAGCATTTTTGTTTATAAATGAAGGTTGGGGAGAGACAATCAATGCAACTATCTCTCTCAACTTCATCACAAGGGTCTCATGTAGATGCCTTGTATTAATTAATTCTTTGTAAGAAATAGTAATAGAAATGAGTGCCATATATGTAAAACCAAGTACTTCTCATGAATGAAGCCCATTGTTATAAAATCCAAAATATTTTAAATTTAATTTTCAACAAATATCGAAATTAAAGTATCACAAAAACAATTATTATGTACTAATACATAAGTAGTATTAATTATATTTCACCTCATTCGTCTCTCCTTTTTCCCAGCCACTGTATGGCTCTTGACTCTATAATCCTATTATATTCTCTCCTTATTTTACTTGCATTAACTCAAATATAGATAAATAGATTATGTCTAACATTTAAATGAGCAATTATATGAAAAGGATAAAAACATAAAGTATCGCGCTTTTTCAATCCATTTTTTGAATTCGAACGCCCCCCATTACTTTAAGTTGATGACAATATCTCTTACAAGTGCTAGATTTAAGATTTTTTTACCTTTTTCTTCTCTTTCTTTGAAAATTCTCATGCATTTAGAGTTGACTATAAATATGTATTTACCAATGGTTTGATTGGAATGTCTTATAATGCAATTATAATTGTCTTAATCAGCCCCACTTTTCAATTTTGTCAATGTTGTCCTAAACAATTAGGTGATATTTTAATGTAGTCTCTCTAGCCAATTGCCACCTAAAATTGTTAACATGGCATCTAGTCATCACCAACCACCTTAAGTGACATGCTACCATGGGCAATTTGTTGATTTCCACATTACAATTTGCGACAACATTTGGCAAGAAAGACTACATTTAAATATTGCACAATATGTAGCATTATATTGACAAAAATAGAAAGTTAAACCTGAATTGACATCCTTAAACTATGTTTAAGAATAAATTGATAATTTTCCCAAATATTTAAATAATCACTTCTTCAACAGACACATCTATAAGCATTTTTTGGGATAAGTACATTAGGAGTGCCATAACTTTTATAGGACGTTCACTTGAACATCACAAATTTGAAAAATCGATCACTTAAGTAACATTGACTGTTTGACTCGCCGGAAAATCCGACATAGGCACCGGTCATCCTACGTGGCATCGCCAATGCTGATGTGGACAATTAATAAAATAATTCAAAAATAAAAAATAAATCCACGTCGGAATGGAAAATTAATGAAAAATTCCACATACGATGATTTGCTGGAAATGGCACTCAAATGATCAATTTTACTCGATGTGGCACTTAAATGAGGAAAAAAAAAAGTCATGGCCTTCAAGTGAGCGCCATATAAAAGTTGTGGCACTATTGCTATACTTGTCCCACAAAAGTGCAATAAATTTAGAACTTTTTAGACAATTTTTCCATATTCAACTTAATGTGGAGTTGCAACTAGAAAATCCTGATATAACTGTGCATAATCAACATAAAACGATGCATATAGTGAGGTGGTGCCTATAAAGCCAGCAGTTACTGTAACTGCTAACTTGACAAGGTGCATCTTCGATCTTCTAACAGAATTGGATGCAATGGTGATTTTTCTTTATCTATGGTAAAGGATGTTGAGTTTGAAAATTCTTGTATGGTAATTAAAGTTGTTGGTAGATTTGGTACCTTGATGAGGCTCACTTTTATGGCGAATTTTAAGCACGACTTAGTCTTTAAAGATGACTGTGGTGACTGAGGAGCCCAAGAAGGATTGTGGGAGAGTAGTGGTGGTGTTCAAGTTCAGGTGAAATTGTCATGAGTTAAATTAAACGTCAAGCCAAAGTGAAGACTATCGTGAATATGTCTCAAATTTGTGCCCATAAAGGAAACTCAATCTAAATAGATTTTCTAAAAGAAGGTTGCTATTTTATATTCAAATATTATGGGGCGTTATTTTTTCCCATCAGTGAGCAAAGGAGCGCTTGGTCATAATAATTTACTTTGTACGAAATTACTTTTTATTTTCTCTCTTTTCTTTATCGTGCATTGCATCATCTGCATAATCTTGAGCACGCCTAAGTTGAGAGGATTTCAAGTTTAATGACCATGGAAGCGATTTCAAAGCTTGCTTCTTTGGAACATGAGATGGCTGTCAACTATCAATCTTTCTAGGTATATGCTCAAAGAAAACCAATTAACCATTTAAAATAGAGCTTGGTCAATTTGAAGTCTTCTTCACGCTCAACTTTTTTTAAAAGGGGTTGAACGTGGTTGAGCGTGAAGACAGAATTTTTCCAAGCAGACCAGAATTGCATTTTGGGCCATTAGTAGGCCGTACCCATTGGATTGCACCTTGAAAGTGGGTGTAATTTGATAGGTCAAAAGTCACTAATAATGCGATTTACGCGCATCCTCCAACCCACCAATAAGTAGGATTGGTGAATGTTCCCTCGAATTAAGACTTTTCCTAGTCAATTTATCTTTTTTAAGCAATGTGTCGTACCATGGAAATGAATATACCACTAGCCATGTTCAAACTCATGGAAACTTATGGTAGCCAACAAATTACCAATCACTTTAAGCGATAATTTTTAAAGAGGTTTCACTTTAAGCAATCACAAATTGCCAATCACTTTAAGCGAAAACCAATTAACCATCTAAAAACAGAGCTTGGTCAATATGAAGTCTTCTTCATGCTCAACCTTTTTAAAGGGGTTGAACGTGAAGACAAGAATTTTTCCAAGTAGACCAGAATTGCATTTTGGGCCATTAGCAAGCCGTACCTTTTGGATTGCACCTTGAATGTGGGTGTAATTTGATTGGTCAAAAGTCACTAATAATGCGATTTATGCCTATCATCCAAACTACCAATGAGTAGGATTGGCGAATGTTCTCTCGAATTAGGAATTTTCCAAGTCAATTTCTTTTTTTGAGCAATGTGTTGTGCCATAGAGATGAATATACCACTAGCCACGTTCAAAATTATGGAAACTTATGATGGCCGACAAATTGCCAAACACTTGAGATAAGTATATTAGAAGTGCCAAAAAAGTTTTTGTACGGCGCTTCAAAAATTGTTCTGGGAACAGAAATAGAAAAACTATTTCTGTTCCGGACTTTAATGCTAAAAGTTTTTTTTTTGTTTTTTTTTTTTTTCTTCTTTCTTCTTTCTTTTGGCGGATCACTTAAATACCACTTAAAAAAAAAAAAGATCATTTAAGTGCCAATTCCGTGTCTGGGTTGCCAGAAATTTGATGTGGTTATATTTTATTAATTTGTCAGTCCTACGTGGCTCGTCGGCGTGCCTAATTAACATATAATCCATAAATGATGTTGTCCAAAAATTGTAAATAATAATCATTTAAGTGCCAAATCTTTATTTAAAGTAATCATTTGTGTGCCAAATTTTGTTTAAATTAATCACTTCAACGCCAGTCGTTATTAAAAAACAATCACTTTAGTGCCAAACATGTCACGTAGAAATGCCATGTGAATTGGAGTTTTTAAAAAATTTGCCAAGTCATATTTTAAACATTTGCAATGTCATTAAAATTTTAATTATAAATTATTTGTAATCAATTTGGCCAAAATTTCTTGCCACTAGCACTTAAGTAATCGTTTTTTCTCCGATTTAGCATTTAAGTGAGTCGTAAAAATTTTTTTGATACTGATGTAATCGCCGTACATAACTTTTGGCACTTCTAGTGTACTTATCCCCAAACACTTTAAGTGATGACTTTTAAAGAGGTTTCAATAGTAGGTGATCAAAGGTTGTCGAAAAGGAAAATTCAAGATTAAAAAATGATGTTCGAAAGCACTATATTGCAAACTTTCAAAAAAAGATTCAGAATTTAGACCGCTTTGTTGGAATGGCAAAGAAGTTTACTCATTGATTAAGTAAGATTATTGGCTAAACAAAAGGAAAGAGGGAAAATTGTCTAAAAAATCATAAACCTATTATATTTTTACCAATTCAGTTCTAATCCTTCTTAATTTTGCTAATTGAGTTTTAATCATTTTCACATTTTATCAATTGAGTCTATATCACTAATATAAATGCTAACTATCCCATGGGCATGTTTGACGCTAACATGGATAATTTTTAATAATATTTTTATATTCTTTTTCGCATTTTTTTTTTTTTCCTTTTTTTCCCCTTCTTCCTCCTCTAGCAGTCACCAGGTCTCGGCTACCAACCAAAGGTGAGGGTCGACGAGGACGACTTTGTTGGCTTCTAGCAAAGTTCAAGCCCACCAGCTACTAGCAAGGGCAAGCCTCCTTGTTGTTGGGTGAGGTCACCACTGGCAAGGCTCAACCTCACCAACCCTCGCCTCTGGCTGGTGGTCGAGGCCTAGCGATAGACTAGAAGATGAAATTTTTTAAAAAATATAAAATAATAAAATATTATTTAAAATTATCCACATTAGTGTCGAACTTATCACATAGGACAGCGGCATTCACGTCTGCAATTTCTAGTAAAAATTGGTAAGATAGACCCATTAGCAAAAAGTGAAAATGTTTATGACTCAATTAGGAAAATTAAAAAGTTTAGAACTAAATTGGCTAAAGTAAAATAGGTGCAGGAATTTCTGGTCAATTTTCATAAAGGAAAGAAAAAAGGCAATCAAAGAATGAACGAGCGGAAGATAAGACAATCAATGTCAAATAATGTGTGAATTGGCAATATGTGTATAGATATATGTAAATATATATACGTACGAAGTGTAGGTTCTCAAAAGCCAATTCACACATAAATTAAATCAAGAAATCTGTTATGGAGCTATATGCATAGGCTCGGTTAATGATTAATTATGCCGAAAATAGTTGCACCAACTCCCCCTTTACCTTGGAGCCTCGGAAACCCTTCTTGGTGGGTATTCACTTTGAGAGAATTATTACAAGAATATTAACTTTTTTGTTAGAGAATCTAACATCATAAATTGAGCGAAAAAGCCAACTCCTAAACATTCATGTGAGCTTCTCACGCTGGAGCTTTGGCTAGTCACATTGAAGAGGAAAAGAAGCTACTAATGGAGAAATGAGAAAGTGCTCATATGGCAACACATGATAAGTATAAAGGGCAAGGCAAGCAAAAGGGAAAAAGTAAAATACCTCTACCTCCCCAAAGCTAGCATTAAGAAAGAATCCAAGTGTTTATTCTATAAAAAGAAAGGACACATGAAGAAGGATTCGCCAAATTTAAGGCATAGCTCAACAAGAAAGGTAACATACTCTCATGTGTTTGTTATAAATCTAATATGATTGATGTGGGTCACAACACTTGGTGGATTAATTCTAGTTCTACAATCCACATTTTCAATTGCTTGTAGGATTTTTAGAACCGGCGGAAACCAACGGGAAGTGAACAAAGCATCTATTTAGGAAACAAGGTGCGCTCGCATGTGGAAGCTATCAAGACATGCATATTAATTCTCGGTAGTGGCTTTATTTTAAATTTAGAAATGACCTTTTATATTCCTAGTTTCTCTAGGAATTTAATTTCATTTGAAGACTTATACCTTTGGGATACTCCTTTGAATTTTCATGTTCAAATTTGAGTTTATCGTATAAATCTGAAATTATTGAGAGTGGTATTTTGTCTAACGGTCTCTTTCGAATTGATTTGCAAGATAATGCAATCCACGTTCACGATTATGCCGGCATAAAGTAATGTGTTGTGAATGGGGATTCATCTATGTTGTGATACCGGAGATTAGAAAAAATCTCCATAGATAGAATTAAGCAATTAGTAAATGATGGAGTATTTAATACTCCAGCCTTTACTAATTATGACACTTGTGTGGATTGCGTAAAGGGAAAGCGAACTGACAAGTCAAAGAAATGTGCTAAGAGGAGTATCGATATATTAGAATTCATACATACTGATATTTGTAGTCTAGATAAGGACTTAAATGGTTAATGATAATTCATCTCTTTCATAGATGATTATTCATGATTCATGTATCTTTACTTACTTCGTAATAAGCGTGAAGTGTTGGATGCCTTTAAGATATTCAAAACCAAAGTAGAGAAATAATTCAGTAAGCAAATTAAGATCGTGAGATCGGACAAAGGTGAAAAATACTATGGTAGATATACTAAAGATAGACAAGCACCCGGTCCATTTGCAAAGTTTCTTGAAGAACATGGAATTATTACCTAATACACTATGCCTAGTTCTCCAGACCAAAATGGTGTAACAGAAAGAAAAAACCGAACATTATTGGACACGGTGCGGAGTATGCTCAGCAGCTCCAAACCTCTTAAATTCTTATGGACTGAGACTCTTAAAACGGCAGTTTATATATTAAACCAAGTTCCAACCAATGCTATCCCAAATACACCGTTAAGTTATTTAGAGGTTGGAACCTAGTTTGCGACATGTACACGTTTGGGGATGCCCGTTTGAAGTAACAATCTACAATCCACATGAAAAGAAGTTAGACCCAAGGACTATAAGAGAACATTTCGTTGGATATGCCAAAAAGTCCAAAGGATATAAGTTTTATTATCCATCTCACACTACTAGATTTATGAAATCAAGAAACGCTAAATTTCTTGAAAATGACCTAATCAGTACAGTGATCAATTCAGAAACCTTGTTCCTGAAGCAAATCATTTAAATACTCAACCTTACACCTCAGGTACTAGATTGGTTGTTGTTTATAACGCCCCTTCAATTCAACCAGCCATTGAACAACCAATCATTGAAGATCCATAAGTCGTTGACATTGATCATGTATGCCAAATTGTTCAGCAATTACCACATACTATTAAACTTTCAGTTGAACAAGAAACTCTCAAGAGAATTTTGGTGCAACATTAAGAAGGTCTACTAGAATTAAGAAATCAGCAATCCTTAGTGAGTACATTATATATCTGCAAGAATCTGATTATAATATTGGAGCTAAAAATGATCCTAAGACATTTTCACAAGCCATGAGTTGTGATAAATCAAATTTGTGCTACAATGCCATAAATGAAGATATGAGTTCCATAGCATCTAATGAGGTTTGGGATTTAGTTGAGTTGCTTGAAGGGGTGAAGGCCATTGGTTATAAATGGGTCTTCAAAACTAAGAAGGATTCATTGAGCAACTTAGAAAAATACAAAGCCAAACTCGTTACCAAGGGATTCACTTAAAAGAAGGGAGATTATACGTAGACATTTTCTCCTGTATTTAAAAAAAAATTATCTTTGTATTATTTTGGCATTGATTGCTCATTTTGATATGGAGTTACATCAAATGGATGTGAAAACGGCGTTCCTCAATGAAAAACCAGAATAAGTGTTTTACATAAAACAACCAAAAAGATTCTTCTCTAGTACTGGTGAGCATTTGGTATGCAAGCTTAAGAAATCTCTGTATGGCTTGAAACAAGCATCCCGCAAATGGTACTTGAGATTCCATGAGGTCATCTCTTCATTCGGTTTTGTGGAGAATGTCATGGATCAATGTATATACGAGAAAGTTAGTGGGAACAAAATTTATTTCTTAGTACTATATGTGGATGACATTTTACTTGCAACTAATGATAAATGGATTGTTATATGAGGTAAAACAATTTCTCTCTAAGAGTTTTGATATGAAGGATATGGGTGAAACATCTTATATCATTGACATTAAATTTAAGCATGCAAGTATCTCTACATGAGCATCAAAAAGGCAACTTAGGACACATCCTGTACCAACATATTAGAAAATAAAATGGAAAAGTGATGACCTTCTTTATATTCATTAGCATATTCGTACGTAGGATTTGTAAGCATGTTTTGAAGACAATACAGACACCAAAGGCCTAGCCATAACAAATAAGAGTACGTCGAGTGCTTAGCATCGCTATGGCCAAAACTGATGTTGTCAAATATTCATATGGATTAATGTATGTCAGCTTTACTTCTGTGATGTTTCATTGACGTGCAAATGCGGTCTTTTCTTGCGTTCCTTTGAGTCCAATGTAGAATAATATGAGAATGTTGGTTGACTGAGAGTTTTGGCTAAAATGACAATAGTTTTAGTCTTGATAGACGAGAAAACACTGTGCATGTCCATAGCAGATACAGACACTTCAAGTTGGAATGACCAATCATGAATGATATAGACAGCACCTTTTTAACACTTGATTATCTCATTAAAAAGATGCACAGAAACTTGTTACACCTTCCCAGAACAAACTACAGAACAAGTCTAGATGAAAAACTCATTAAAGAATCTATCTTTTTGGGTAAAGCATTAAAGAATCTGTCTTTTGTACAAGATATAACTAATAATCAACAAAACATATGCAATCATTTCACCTCCTCAATGCTCGAGCCACCAGTCTTCCAGCAACGTTGCAAAATTTATTACAGAATATTCCTTTTTCCATCAGATGATGTAGGAAGTCCAATGATGAATTCATCCGCCTCATGCTGATTACCGCAAAACATTACTCAGAGGAGTCCATGTCTAGCTTACCTACAATAATAAAGTCAAATTAATAACTCAGGGATGCCTTGAAAATCGACAAAAAAGAAGAATTCGGACCTCCTTTTCTGCAATGTCCAGAAGTCGCAGCTCTAGCTTCTGTGCTCACTGGTCGAAAACATTAGAAATCACTTATCTTACTGTTAAATTCACCGATGAGCACGATATACAAACAGTTCATAGATCACCACGAGAAAAGCCAAGCATTGGAGTTTAAAGCCAGAGGGCAAAAGAAAGCCTTTGCGAGAGCGACGGCGGTGCGGGCAATCCCAATTTTAACCCGACTGAGAACCCTCCCCGCCACTTAGATCGATCTAAGGCAAAGAACATTAGGGGGAATGGAAATTCTTTCCTTTTGGGATTGTAGCGGCACGAATAGACCAAGAAGCATCGAAGAGAGGATGTGGAACTCGGGTATTTCGCAAGAATTGCTTCGTGACTATAATGGGAACAGCCATTCAGGTTTGGGAAGAGAGCCTCACTGCCATCGGGGTAAATTTCCACGACATGCCCACTCATGGGCGACGTGTTCTTTCAATAAGCTACAGTCACTTTCCCTTGGACGAATTGCATCAACATGAACAACACGAACCACGAATGAAGTGAGTAGAGCTTGCAGACAACAACATGAAGCTTGCGGACGACTTAAAGCTTGTGGACGATGAACTTGTGAAAGAAGAGACGATGGCGAACGGCAGATTGAAGCTCACGAGGAGCAACGAGGATCAGGCGAGAGCAATATGAGCATTTGGGAAGAGGAAGGAAGAAAATGTGAAAATTTGAAAATCCTATTCAATTCGGGAATTTTTTTAATTTTTTTACCCAATTGTAGATTTTCACTAAATTACCCCTATTTAAGTTACGGGAAAATGTTCACCGGTGAATATTTGGCGGGTCAGTAAGTTTAAGCCCTTATTTGAAATTCACTTAGCCACTCTGGGCCTTATTTAAAATAAAGTACATTTTAAACTCTTTTTTGAAAAAATAGTCACATTTTAGGTCCTTAATTAGAATTTTTCATTAAAGTTAGAACTTGAGTACGAAATTATCTATAATGGCCCATGACATCTCATACCAATGTAAAGGACAACAAAAGGCAAAGTAGTCTATCAGATCATCCGAAGTGATGACGTACTTCATATTCAATAGAGGATCCGTGTTTAGGATTTGTAAATATATTTTGAAGACAGTGCAATAGAAATTTTCTAAATTATCCAAACTGTACACCCACTCTTTCTCATTAATTACGGGCAAACTCCCAAAAAAAAAAAAAAAAAAAAAAAGAGCGAGAGAGACAAAAAAAGTATCATTTGATCTGCAATATCTCTTACAATTTTACTCCTGAAGATTCGATAGCTTTGCTTATAGTTATGGAGCCTAACGGCTCAAAGTAAGTTTGAGCACGTGCAGATAATTCTCTCGCCACGAAATGCATGGTGGGTCGTGAATTAGGGCTCGTGCGCGTGCATGCTAGTGCCGCCATGATGATGAATACCACTTTCTCGGCTCGTTGGCCAGTTGGAGGAGGAAGACGCGGATCGAGCATATCCTTCAACAGCAAATTTGGGTCCTCCGAGATTGTTGATGTTTTTGTCATTGATAAAGAAGAGAGAAGATCCCTTGGATGCTTCCCCATCATAATCTCTAGCACCACTATGCCAAAGCTATACACATCGCATTTGTTTGTTACCTGCATCGTAATTGCTAACTCTGTTTTTCATGAAAGAACAATGCATCAATGTTTTGATCATAATGTCAAGTGGTACATAAATTCCAAATTTCTTTGATATTATTAACACAAACGACTTTTCAAAATCTATAACTGCTCTTCCAAATAGTCTTGTGAGAATTATTTGATGAATCCAAATTCAAGAAGTTAACGAGAGAAATTTAAACAACTCCAAAAAATATGCACACACGAAATGCATAGTTAGCTTTAATCATATGGCTTACCAGGAGCCATGTAGTCATAAGATCCAGCCACTGTGGTCCAATTCGACGAGCCTGAATTCAAGAGTCTCGCTATCCCAAAATCTGAGAGCCGAGGCTTGAGGCCGACTCAAGCAAGATGTTGTTCAACGTTATGTCTCGATGGACGATAGGCAGTGAGCAATTGTGATGCAAGTAGGCGATCGCGTGAGCCACGCCTTGAACAATCTTCACCCTTGTACCCCAGTCCAGTTCAGCTGCTCCTGTTCCTCCATACAAGACCTTTGCCAAACTGCCTCTCTCGACAAACTCATAGACCAAGTAAATGCAACCCCTCTTGGAACAGAAACCGTGGAGCTTGATCACATTGCCGTGCCGGACCTCAGTCAACACGCGAATTTCGTTCTCAAAACTCTGGCGGTTGACCGCTGGTATGTTACCGGATTCTGATGCGTTGAGCTTTTTGACGGCGACGATTTGGCCACTAGCCAATACAGCCTTATAAACGCTCCCGAACCCGCCTTTTCCAATGCAATACTCTTCGCTGAAATCATTGGTGGCCTTGGTGATGTCACTGAATGTGAACTTCCCTAACCTTTCCCATATGATCTGCTCAAATTTCTCGTGTTCTTTAAGACACTTGATCTCTTCCTTTTCGTCGAGAAGCTTTTTTCGCCACCAAAGTGCCAGAATCACTGCAATTAGAGTTGCTAGAAGTAGTAAGCAGCAAACGCCAACACTTACACCAACCAGGACTTTTTTCCTATGGTTCGTCGATTTACTACCTGTCACACAAGGAGATAATCCTGTCACGTTTCGACACAAGCCCAGATTCCCGATAAAAGCACTTCCCGGTGCTTGTTGGAATAGGCGACCACGAGGAACTGCACCCGTCAGCCCGTTGTACGTTAAGTCTATGGAGCTTAAACTCACCAAGCTGGTGAGAGCAGCTGGGATTGTACCCCAGAAGTTGTTATGGGAAAGATTGAGATTTTCCAGTTTAGTAAGCTTTGCTAAATTGGACGGAATTGATCCCTCTAATGAATTATGGCTCAGGTCTAGGAGAATCTGGAGCCTGAACAAGTTCCCAAGCTCCGGCAATACGACACCCAACAGATTGTTGTTGCTCAAGTTCAAGCTCAGTAATTTCTCACAATTCACTAGCTCATCTGGTATGCTACCACTCATTGCGTTTTTCGACATATCAAGATAATTTAGCTTCAATAAGTTTCCTAACGATATGGGAATATCTCCGACCAAATGGTTGTTGCTCAAGTTCAAGTTAAGCAACTCCCCTAGATTTCCCATCTCGTAGGGAATTTTCCCAGTCAATTCATTGTTGTACAAAGTCAGGACACGCAACTGAGACAACTTTCCAAGCTCCGGGGGATGCGGCCGGCAATTTTGTTACCATCTGTCTGGAAATTCGTGAGATTTGTGCACTCTCCCCATTGTGCCATGAGATTCCCAACAAATCGGTTGTTGCTGAGTCTTATAAAGACCATATTCGGATAAACTCCGAACGCACTCGTGATATCTGCAGTGAGCTGATTGTGGTCTAGACGGACTCTCGTTAGCTGCGAACAATTCTTCAAACAGTCGGGCAGTGGCCCCGTGAAGTTATCCCTATTGATCACGAGATAATGAAGAGCAAAGCCCCTGCATAAATCTGGCGGCAGTTCTCCGGTGAACCTGTTGTCTGAAAAGCCAACAAATATAAGAGAAGGGTTGTACTTGCCGAAATCACGTGGTATTCCTCCTGAGAAATTGCTCATCAGCAAAGCGATCCCCTGTAAGTTAGCAAGGCGAGAGATGGTCTCGGGGACCTCTCCATAAAGCTGGTTCATGCTGAGGTCGAGATTGGTCAACAAGGTGAGATTCCCGACCTCCGGAGGAATAGTCCCTAAGAGCAAATTGCTGTGCATGTAGGGGGAATTGAGCTTGGTCAGGCTTCCGATGTCAAGCGGAATTTGCCCGGAGAGATTGTTACTTGAGAGATCTAACTGGAGCAAATTCTTGAAGCTCCCAATCCTAGTAGGGATGGGGCTGGAGAGTGAATTGTTGCCCAAGTAGAGGTACTTGAGCTTGGTCAGGCTTCTGATTTCTGGCGGAATTTACCCGGCGAGATTGTTGCTTGAGAGGTCTAACTGGAGCAAATTCTTGAAGCTCCCGATCCCAGTAGGGATGGGGCCGGAGAGCGAATTGTTGCCCAAGTAGAGGTATCTGAGCTTGGTTGGGCTTCTGATTTCGGGCGGAATTTGTCCACAAAGAAAATTGTACATAAGGTGCAAAGAAACAAGCTCGGTCCAAATCGAGAAGAAGTCAGGCAGTAACTCACCCGACAGGCGATTCTGCGAAGCTCCAAATTGCGACAATCTGACCAGATTGGACAGTGAGAGAGGCAGCTCCCCAGAGATCGAATTCATGTCAAGGGCTAAGAAAGTGAGGTTAGAACAGAGCCCGAGCTCCGAAGGGATCGAAGAGGTCAACTCGTTTACTCTAAAAACAAGCTTTACAAGCTTTCTCAATTGTCCAATGGAGCGGGGAATTGCCCCTTCGAAGAAATTGCCCGCCAGGTCCAGGACCCTGAGCTGGGATATATTGCCGATCAAGGATGGTATCGGGCCCTCGAGATTGTTGTCGCTGACGTTGAAGCAGGTTAGGTTCGGGAATGAAGCGACGTGGAGCGCATTGAGCGTGCCATTGAGGCTGGAGCTGGAGAGGCTGATCTCTGAGACCGACCCGCCATGATTGCAGCAATGCCAGTCCAGTTGCAGAGATGGGTGATGTTCATGAGTGACCATGAGATCAGAGAAGGTGGAGGAGGAGGAGGAGAGAGGGAGTTCTTCCATTTGACAAGAGCTTGCGCCTCTATGATCAGTGACGGTGAGGCCTGAAATGGAAGCAAGCAGAGGAGACAGAGGCAGAGGAAGAGAGGGCGGGTTGCAGTTGATTTTATCATGCTTAGCAAGTTGCTATTAGACTTTATGAGAAACGAGCGAGCTCAATTAACTTCTTTTATAGCACGAAGGGTTCTAGTTTAGACAAAAGCCCACGAGAAATTGACAAACTGGCAGTCTTACACACTCAAACACTATGCTTGACTTCTGGTCATTTTCCCACAACGTTGAATCAGAATTTACGCGGCTGCCTTAATGTCATTTCGCTCAGCCACGCCTTATTTTTTGTTCAATAATTTATCTAAATCACAAAAGTAGTCCACGGACCACTAATACTTGTCAGTCATACTGATTCTTTGATTAATACTTGAAAGATGAGATTTGAAGATCCTTCATCAGGGGTTGAAATAACTGGAATCCATCTGTATAAAGATTCACTTCTATAATTATAATAGACACGCACTTATCTAGTTAGGGTAGCCCTTGCATCAGCTGGCAAGGGTCGCCCTTGCCCTCTCCCAATCTAGTGAAAGGCTACCCTAGCCCGAGTGCATCCTCGCCATCCCTTGCTTGTGGTTGACGACCTCTACCAACCATCGATCAAGGCCTAGCAGTGGCTAGTGGAGGAAAAAAAAAAAAAGGAAAAGGAAAAAGTAAAGAAAAGAAAAGGGGGAAATAGAAAAGAGAAAAGATAATAAAAGGGAAAATTTAAAAATTTAAAAATTTAAAAAAATATTAAGATACTATTAAAAATCAACCGTGTCGATTGGCTGTACCATGTAAAATGACCGGGTTGCGTCAATATAGTCAAATCAATGTTGTCGGAAATTTTATAAATAAAAAAATTGAATATGAAATTAAAAAAAAAAAGTATTAGGAAAGGACCTAAAATATTTTTTCCACCGAGCAAAAGAACATAATAGATATATTGAAGAACCAAAATTCATCCGATCATCTCCCCTAAAATTAGAGAGCTAACTGAGGTAATGATTACATTTTCTTTTTCTCTTTTCACTATCGTTGCGTAGCAGGTCTTAATTGAAAGGATTTCGAGTCCATGCCTTTGCAGCTTTGGAAGATGAAATGGCTATCAATTGTCATTCTTTCTACTTATGTGTTCAAGGAAAACCAATTGACCATCTAAAAACAAATCTTATTCAATCATAAGTCTTCTTCCCTTTTTAAGGGTCACCATGTATATTAATCAGTCAATCCAATCTTACACTTGCATCCGGAGAAATCTCTGGAAACACCCTAAATTTTCCAAGCATACAAGAATTGCATTTTAGGCCAGAGCAAGCCGTACCCATTGAATTGTACCCAGAAGCGGGTGTAATTGGATAAGTCAAAAGTCACCAACAATATTTATGCCTAACTTCCAACCCATCGATAACATGGATTGGTAAATGTTCTCTCAAATTAGGACTTTGTAAGTCAACATATTCTCTTTTTGAGCAATATGTCGTGCCATAGAGATGAAGGAACCACTAGAGATGTTAAAATTATGGAAAATTATGATGGTCAACGAATCATCAATCACTGTAACTGATAAAGAGTTTTTAATAGTAGGTGATCAAAGGTTGTCAAAAAGGAAGAATCGGGAAAAAAATGATGTTGGAAAGGATTATGTTGCAACTTTTCTAAAAGATTTAGGACTTAAACCGCATTTCCGAAATAGCTAATAAGTTTACTCATTGATCAAGTAACATTATGTGAATTGGCTAAACAAAAGGAAAGAAGAAGAAGCAAACAAAGAACGTACTACCTATATATATATATGTGTGTGTGTGTGCCAAGTGTAGGTTCTCAAAAGCCAATCAAATAAATTAAATTTAGAAATCTGTAATGGAGCAATATGCATTCGGTCGGATCAATTGTATCGAAAATAGTTGCACTGAATCCTCTTTACCTTGCAGCCCCGGAAACACTTCCTGGTGGGTATTTCATTTTGAGAGAAATATAACATCAATATTTTTTGTTGGAGAATCTAATATCAAAATTAAGCGAGAAAAACCCAAATCCTAAACATTCATGGGAGCTTCTTATGCTGAAGCTTTTGCTGGGCCAAACAAGAAATATTGCTAGAGCTTTGAGTAGGCACATTGGAGGTCCCCCTCATGAATTTGATAACAAAGTTCCAGATGTGGAATGTCCTTACACCACTCGAGAACGCGACACGATCTTAATAAGTTCGGGTTCCTGTTCATGATGTTTAGCTTGTAGATTTTCGTCAATCGCATTTGATGCAATTGACAAAATGACTTCTATTCAAGTTTGTTTGCATGCAAAAGACCTACTTGGAAAAATGCCATATTAGAGTTGAAATTTGAGCATGCAAGTATCTCTAAATTTGAAAAGGCAACTTGGGACACATCCCATACCAATATATAGGAAAACAAAACGGAAAAGTGACGATGACCTTCTTTATATTCATTACAATATTCATAATTAGGATTTGTAAGCATGTTTAAAGACAATACAGGCATCAAACGCCTAGCCATAATAAATAAGAGTACGTCGATTGCCAAGCACCTCTATGGGCCAAAATCCCTATCAAATGTTGCTTTCTATTCTGTTGTCACTTTTTGTAGGAGTGATGTAAAGTGATGTTGTCAAATAACGAAATGGATTATTGTATGTCAGTTTCACTACTGTGGTGTTTCATTGTGCAAATGTGGTTTTTTCTTACATTCATTTTGAGTCCATTATAGAATTATAAGAGAAGGTTGGTTGACCGAGAGTTTTGGCCAAAATGACAACTAGTTTTTAGTCTTGACAGACGAGAAAACTCCTATGTATGTTCATAGCAAATCCAGACATTTCAAGTTGGAATGTCCAAGCGTGAATGATATAGACAGCACCTTTTTAACACTTGATTATCTCATTAAAAAGACGCACAGAAACTTGTTACCCCTCCCCAGATCAAAATATGGAACAACAAGTTTAAATGAAAAACTCATTGAAGAATCCATCTTATGTACAAGATATAAATAATAATCAACAAAACATATGCGACCATTACACCTCCCACGGCTCGAGCCGCGAGTCTTCCAGTGACGCTCTAGAATTTCTTAGACAATATAGTCTCTTTTCCATCAGAAGATATAGCATGATAAATTCATCCACCTCCTGTAGATTACCGCGAAAGCATCACTTAGAGGAGTCCATGTCTAGCTTACCGACAATAACAAAGTCAAATCACTAACTCAAGGATGCCATGAAAATCGACAAAAAAGAAGAGAATGGCGAACAACGGACTGAAGCTTGTGAGAAGCAACGAGGAACAGGCGAGCGGCGTGGCCGAGGATTAGGCGAGCAGCGTGGCTAAGGATCAGGCGAGAGCAATATGCTTAAGCAGCCAGGAAGAGGCAGGAAGAAAATGTGAAAATTTGAAAATCCGAACTTTCTTCAATTTTTTTACCCAGTTGCAAATTTTGACCAAATTACCCCATTCTACTTGTCGGAAAATGTTCACCAGCGAACATTTGGCTGGCCAGTAAGTTCATGCTCTTATTTCAGATTGATTTGGCCACTTGAAGCCCTTATTTAAAATAAAGTCCACTTGAACTTGAGAAGGCAATTATCTATATTGGCCCATCGAAAAGGCAACTTCCATCTTATACCAGTGTAAAGGAAAACAAAACAGGAGATTCATTGGATCATCTGAAATATTGAGGGAAAAGTACCAAAATAGTCCTAAACCTTTAGCATTCGTACCAATTCGGTCCTAAACTTTTCAATTAGACCAATTTAGTCCTAAACCTTTTACATTGGTACCAATTCAGTCCATCCGGCTAATTTAAGCCGGAAATTGCTGACGTGGCCACCGGTGGTCTTATGTGGCGCCACGTGGACAAATTTTATCATTTTTATTTTTTCAGATTTTTTAAATTATTTTTTTTCTTTTTTTTTTTTCTCTCCTTTTTTTTTTTCTTTTCCCTTATCTTTTGGCCGGCGAGGTCGCCGACCGGCCAACCATCGCCGACCACCGGCTGGTTGGGGCGAGGGCCCCCGCGCCCTCGCCGGCCACCGGCGAGGGCCGCCACGCCCTCGCCGGCCACAAGCGAGGGCGTCAACCCCGCCTGGATCCGGGCGAGGGCCGAAACCCTCACCAATTGCTCGGCGAGGGCCTCTGCGCCCTCGTCGGCCACGGCGAGGACCCAATGCCCTCGTTCGTGGCGGGCGAGGGCGTCGTGCCCTTGCTGGATCCGGGCGAGGGCCGCCACGCCCTCGCCCTCCACGAGCAGGGCCGCCGCGCCCGCCGCCAACCGGCGAGGGTTTCGACCTCGCCCGGATGCCGGGGGCCAACGCCCTCGCTTGTGGCCGGCAAGGGCGCAAGGCCCTCGCCCGACCAGCCGGTGGCCGGCGATGGTCGGCCGGCCGGCAACCTCGTCGGCCAAAGGATAAGGGGAAAAAAAAAGGAAAAAAATAATTTAAAAAATCTGAAAAAAAAATATAAAAAAATTTGAAAATTATAATATTTGTCCATGTGGCGCCACATAAGACCGCCAGCCCCACGTCAGCAATTTCCAGCTTAAGTTAGCCTGGATGGACTGAATTCCACAAATATAAAAAGGTTTAGGATTAAATTGGTCCAATTGAAAAGTTTAGGACTCGAAATTTACCAATGCTAAAGGTTTAGGACTATTTTGGTACTTTTCCCGAACTATTGACGTACTTCATATTCATTAGAGGATACATAGTTAGGATCTGTAAATATGTTTTGACTTAGGATCTGTAAATATGTTTTGAAGACAGTGCAATCGAAATTTTCTAAATTATCCAAAATGTACGCCACACTCTTCCACATCATTACTAGCTAAATCCAAAAAACAAAAGAGAGAGAGTGAGAGAGACAGAAAAGTATCAATTGATCTGCAACATCCCTTAAAATTTTACGCCTGAAGACTCGATAGCTTTGTTGATAGTTATGGAGCCTAACGGCTCGGACAAGTAAGCTTTGCATGCGGATAATTCTCGCGTGACGAAATGCATGGTGGGTCGTGAGTCGGGACTCGTGCGCGTGCACGCCAATGCCGCCATGACAATGAATTCCACTTTCTTTGCTAGTTGGCCAGTCGGAGGAGGAAGACGCGGATCGAGCACGTCCTTCAGTAGCAAATTTGGGTTCTTCGAGATTGTCGATGTTTGCGTCATTGATAGAGAAGAAAGAAGATCCCCCGGATGCTTCCCCATCATAATCTCTAGCGCCACCACTCCAAAGCTATACACATCGCATTTGTTTGTTACCCGCATCGTAACTGCTAACTCTGTTTTTCATGAAAGAACAATGCATCAATGTTTTGATCGTAATGTCAAGTTGTAACAAATTCCAAATTTCTTTGATATTATTAATATGAATGACTTTTCACAATCTATACTTGCTCTTCTAAAAAGTCTTGTGAGAATTATTTGATGAATCCAAAATCGAGAAGTTAATGAGAGCAATTTGAACAATTCCGGACAATATGTACATGCAAAATGCATAGTTACCCTTGGTTATAAGGTTTACCAGGAGCCATGTAGCCATAAGATCCGGCCACTGTGGTCCAATTTGACGAGTCTGAATTCAAGAGTCTCGCCGTCCCAAAATCCGCGAGCCGAGGCTCGAGGTCCGACTCAAGCAAGATGTTGTTCAACGTTATGTCCCGATGGATGATAGGTGGTGAGCAATTGTGATGCAAGTAGGCAATTGCCTGAGCCACGCCTTGAACAATCTTCACTCTTGTACCCCAGTCCAGTTCAGCTGCTCCTGTTCCTCCATACAAGACCTTTGCTAGACTGCCCCTCTCAACAAACTCATAGACCAAGTAAATGCAACCCCTCTTGGAGCAGAACCCGTGGAGCTTGATCACATTACGGTGCCGGATCTCGGTCAACATGCGGATTTCGTTCTCGAAACTCTGGTGGTTGACCACTGGAACATTGCTGGATTCTGGTGCACTAAGCTTTTTGACAGCAACGATTTGGCCGCTAGCCAATACGGCCTTGTAAACGCTGCCGAACCCACCTTTTCCGATGCAGTACTCTTGGCTGAAATCATTGGTCGCCTTGGTGATGTCGCTGAATGTGAACTTCCCTAACTTTTCCCATATGATTTGCTCAGATTTCTCATACTTTTTAAGACGCTTGATCTCTTCCTCTTCGTTTAGAAGCTTTCTTCGCAGCCAAAGTGCCAGAATCACAACAATTAGAATCGCTAAAAGTACTAAGCAGCAAACGCCAACACTCGCACCAACCAGAACTTTTTTTCTGTGGTCGGTTGATTCAACGCTCCTCCCACAAGGAGATAATCCCGTCACGTTTCCACACAAGCCCAGATTCCCAACAAAAGCACTTCCCGGTGCTTGTTGGAAGAGGCGACCACTAGGAACAGCACCCGTCAGCTCGTTGCACGATAAGTCTATGGAGGTTAAACTCACCAAGTTGGTGAGAGCAGCTGGGATTGTACCCGAGAAGTTGTTATGGGAAAGATTGAGATTTTCCAGTTTAGTAAGCTTTGCTAAATTGGACGGAATTGATCCTGCTAGTGAATTGTGGCTTAGGTCTAGGAGAATCTGTAGCGCAAGCAAGTTCCCCAGCTCCGGCGGTATGACACCCGATAGATTATTGTTGCTCAAGTTCAAGCTTAGTAAATCCTCGCAGTTCGCTAGCTCGTCCGGTATGCTACCGCTCATTGCGTTCTTCGACAAATCAAGACAATTTAGCTTCTATAAGGTTCCTAATGAGATGGGAATGTCTCCGACCAAATGGTTGTTGCTCAAGTTCAATTTAAGCAACTCCCCTAGATTTCCCATCTCGTCAGGAATTTTCCCTGTCAATTCATTGTTGTGCAAAGTCAGGGCACGCAATTGAGACGATTTCCCGAGCTCTGGCGGGATGCTGCCGGAGATTTTGTTACCATCTATCTGTAAATTTGTGAGATTCTTACAGTCTCCCCATTGTGCCGAGAGACTCCCGACAAATCGGTTGTTGCTGAGGTTTATGAAGTCCAGATTCGGATAAACTCCAAACGCACTCGTGATATCTGCAGTGAACTGATTGCTCTCTAGACGGACTCTCTTAGCCCCGAACAATTCTTTAAGCAGTCGGGCAGCGGCCCGGTGAAGTTATTCCCATTGACCGTGAGATATTGAAGAGCAAAGCCGCTGCATAAATCTGGCGGTAGTTCTCCGGTGAAGCTGTTCTCTGAAAAGCTAACATAGCGCAGAGAAGGGCTGTACTTACCAAAATCACGTGGTATGCTTCCCGAGAAATTGTTCACGTTCAAAAAGAACATCTGCAAGTGAGCAAGCCGAGAGATGGTCTTGGGGACCTCTCCATAAAGCCGATTCAGGCCAAGGTGGAGATTGGTCACTGATGTGAGATTCCCGACCTCTGGAGGAATAGTCCCAGTGAGGTTGTTGGAGAAAAGCCAAAGGATTTGCAAGTTGCTGAGGTTCCACAATGTAGTAGGGATTTGGCTGGAGAGATTGTTCCTTGATAGTGTTAACTCAAGCAAATTCTCGAAGCTCCCAATCCCTACTGGGATCGGGCCGGAGAGCGAATTTTTGTCCAAGTAGAGGTGATTGAGCTTGGTCAGGCCTCCGATTCCAGGCGGAATTTGCCCGGAGAGATTGTTACTTGAGAGGTCTAAATGGAGCAAATTCTTGAAGCTCCCAATCCCAGTAGGGATCGGGCTGGACAGCAAATTGTTGCCCAAGTGGAGGTATCTGAGCTTGGTCAGGCTTCCGATTTCGGGCGGAATTTTCCCAGAGAGAAAATTGTGCGTGAGACGCAGAGAAACAAGTCCGGTCCAATTCGTGAAGAAGTCAGGCAGTAACTCACCCGACAGGCGATTATAAGAAGCCTTAAATTTTGACAATCTGACCAGATTGGACAGTGAGAGAGGCAGCTCCCCAGAGATCGAATTCTTGCCAAGGGCTAAGTAGGTGAGGTTAGAACAGAGCCCGAGCTCCGAAGGGATCGAAGAGGTCAACTTGTTCACTCTCAAAACAAGCTTTTCGAGCTTTCTCAATTGTCCAATGGAGCGAGGAATTGCCCCTTCGAAGAAATTGTCCGCCAGGTCCAAGAACCTGAGCTGGGACAGATTGCCAATCGAGGATGGTATCGGGCCCTCGAGATTGTTGTCGCTGACATTGAAGCAGGTCAGTTTTGGGAGCAAAGCAAAGTGGAGAGCATCGAGCGTGCCGTTGAGGCGTGAGCCTGGGAGGCTGATCTCTGAGACGGACTCGCCATTGTTGCAGGCAACGCCAGTCCAGCTGCAGAGACGGGTGATGTTGGTGAGGGACCAGGAGCCCAGAGAAGGAGGAGGAGGAGAGAGGGAGTTCTTCCATTTGACAAGAGCTTGCACCTCTGTGGTGGGCGATAGTGAGGCCTGAAACGGAAGCAAGAGGAGGAGACATAGGCAGATGCAGAGGAAGAGAGGGCGGGTTGGAGTTGATTTTGTCATGGCTAGCGAGATTATTCTCGTGGTTTAAGGGAGGGCGGGCCTCGCATCGCCTAACCGCGCCTGATATGTAATTGTATATGTTTCTTCTGCATCTTTTGTTCCTTGCCTGTGAGTTTTGATTCACCAATTCACACACTTCTATTTTAGTCGTTTTCCAACCACGTCGGATGATAATTCCGACTTAGTTGCCTCCAGTCATTTCGCCCGCATAGACAGCCGCGTGTTATTTTTTGTTAAAAATTTTACCTAAATCACAAAAGTAGTCATCAACTACTAGTACTTCCTTCTCACACCGATTCTTTTATTACTACCTGGGAGATAATGATTTGAATATTCTCTAGGTCAGGCGTCGAAATAACTGGAATCCATCAGCTTGTTCAATTATAATAGACAGGCATTTGTTTAGACAAGCCCACCCTCGCCTGAGCGGGTTGAGAGCAACCTTGGCCCTCTCCTAAACTGGTGGAGGTCAATGAGCCCCGGTAGTGGCCGGCAGAGCGAAAAAGGAGACAGAAAAAAAAGAAAATAAAAGAAGAAAAAAAAAGGAAGAAGAATTAAAAAAAAATGAATATAAGGAAAAAATTATATAATTAATATAAAATTCGAAATAAATATTATAATATTATTAAAAACTGTCCACGTCAATGCAAGTCATATCACATAAGACGATTAGCGCCACGTAGGATGATTAGCGTCGTGTTAGCGATTTTCAATCAAAATTGATCAATTATACTTAATTAGCAAAAAGTTAAAAGATTTATGATTAAATTGGCAAAAGTATGATAAATTTATGACTTTTTAGACAATCTTCATATGTTCAACTCAACATGAAATTGCAACCAAAAACTCTTAAGATAATTCATGCATAATCGACACAAACGATGCATATAGTGAGGTAGTGCCTATAAAGCCACCGATTACTATAACTGTTAAATTGACAAGGTGCATTTTCGATCTCCAAACAAATCTGGTTTAGCTTTCCCAAGGGGATTTCAGCCCGTAAAGCCTTTGGAGAAATGTTGGATGGTTTGACAAGTATTTTGAAATAACTTTCGACCAAAATTGAGAAAAGCCCTAGGCTACTCCCACCTAATTGTGCCAAGTAGAATTTGTAGAATGTTGAAACTAGGATTAAAATATTTTTTTTCCTTCTAAAACTACCATCACTAATTCTTTAGTTTTCTAATTTTGCCACTCCTTGTAACAGATCATCTTCTTCACATGAGGGGGACCGGCGAGGCCAGATATGGTTGGCGAAGGGTTAGCGAGTGGCCGACAAAGGGCTGGCGAGGGCTAGTAGTACCAACACGCGGGCATGCGGCGACACGACACGTCACGTCATACGTCATTTCTTAAAAATATAAAATTCCGACACGCTGCATTGTATATTAAATAAATATGTTTATTTTTAATTAATTTAATTCAAATTTACAAATAATTAATTAATTTAAAAAAGAACTTATAATGAATTTAAACTAATCATTCAACAGTTAGTACCTTTATTTTTCTAAATTACTTCTTAATTTCCTTTAATTATTTTTCTATTAAATAAAAAGTCTCCCAACTCTCTTTTTTCCCTCGTCTCTTTCCCCCACCCCCATTTTTTTTTTCACTTTTCTTCCCCCCCCCCACCACCTGACACTTCCCCCTCACTCTTGTCACTTCCCCCTTTTTTCCCTCGTCTCTTTCCCCCCACCCCCAAATTCTTTTCACTTTTCTTTTCCTCCCCCACCACCTGACACTGGCCGGCCACCGGGGCTTTCACCCCCGCCACCTTCATTTCCTGCACTGCGCGCCCATGTGTTTCAACGGGAAAGCCCGCTGGGATCCGGGGTGCTAGCCGTCCCATCCCTGTAAGGAGGTGGGTTGTGGCCAGTCTAGCAGCGGGAGGAGCTTATTTTTCAAGCCCTCCTCCGAGCTTCACCCAGGTGCGTCCGGGACTCCCACCCGAGGGAGGTTATCCCTCCGGTAACCTGGGACCCGTCTTTTCGAGCTGTCAAAGCCTTTTAAGGTCCTGCTTAGGACCAATCCCCCTCCCTCTTATCACTTCCCCCTTTTTTCCCTTATCTCTTACCCTCCCCCACCACCTGTCACTTCCCCCTCCCGGTCACTTCCCCCTTTTTTCCCTCGTCTCTTTCCCTCCCCCACTCTTGTCACTTCCCCCTTTTTTTCCCTCGTCTCTTTCCCTCCCCCACCCCCGACACTTCCCCCTCCCTCTTGTCACTTCCCCCTTTTTTCCCTCGTCTCTTTCCCCTACCCCCAAATTTTTTTCACTTTTCTTTCCCTCCCCCACAACCTGACACTTCCCCTCTCCCTCCAACACGCCAAATCCCTTTTTTATTCTTTTAATTTCCTTCTCAAAACCCTAGCAACTCCCTTCTTCTCCTCCTTCTCGCCGCACGAACCCTTCCTCTCCTCTTCCTCTCGATCTCTGCTTGCTCTTAGAGTCTTGGTCCTCATCACAATCGTTCACCACCTCACCTGTAGCCCTTCCTCCGTCGCAGCAGCAGCCTCATCGCCGATCCATCACAACATCACAGAGTGGCAGCCCTCGCCACAATCTTTGCTCTTTCTCTCACCGTCTCTCGCTGTCGCAGGCTCGCTGTCGTAGGCTCGCTATCGCTCGCGGCCTCATCTCTGCTCCCTCGCCCTTGTCTCCACCCTCAATTTTCTATAGGACACACGTGTCGAAACGTGTCGATAAAAGTTGACCACGTGTTGACAAATCCGACACATAGTCAACGCGTGTCCAAGCGTGTTGACATGTCCAACACTTTTCGACACGTGTCGGACACGACAGGGAAGCAAATGTAACGCGTCCATGCTTCATAGGGCGAGGGTCACATGACTCAAGTGACCTCCACCAAAGGTCAGACAACCTCAGGCAACAGTCGCCTGGGTTTCCTGACCTCATGCAGTGGTCGCTCAGGTCGTACGACTCTCGCCAACACCCATAGCCCTTGGCCAATTCCGGCAAAGGATTTGGGACCTTTTTTATAATAATAATAAAAAAAAAAGACTCAAAGCCATTGCAAAGATTTTTTTTTTTTTTTTTTGCTAAACACTACATGAATTTAAAGTTCCTTTGTAAAGAGTTTTACCAAACACAATTTATATTTTTCCAAAGCACTTTGGCTTTCAACACTTGCATTATACCAAAAACCCATTTGCAAATTGAACCAAATTCACCTGGACTCTAGCCTACTGAAGATTGCCACCATTACAAAGCAAGCCATTTAAAAAAAAAAATCACCCACTTTCTAGATTTGCTTACTAAATACCTTACAACATATGTGACTTAGAAAAACCAATAAAAAGAAGATTATGGTGTCAATTGGAATGATAAAGGGCTACCGTCATTTTTTAAGCTACAGAAGAACACTTACAACACCGGTAAAATGTAGTTGCGTGTGGTCTAATTATGCCAAATCTAGTGTCAAAGAGTTCATCTCGATTTCGTTCCATTTGACTACACATCAACGGATAGAGATCTGTTCAAATTCATGTGATGGACTGTGCATCATTGAAAGCCGTCAATGACAATTTTGCGCCATTAAAAGGTTGATTGAGGCAGGTAAATTAGATGGGAAATAAAAGCCGCAAGCAATGCAGATGGATTTAAAAAGCTACAAGTCAGATCGGAATCGGGCAGAGATAGTTGGTAGCATGAGATTTGTAGCCAAACTCTTGACTTTTATGATTAAGAAATATTGTCAAGGTCAGTTTTATAAACCTAAAAAGATATGAAAGAGAGCACTTTTTCGATGGTTATCTGCTGAAGATTCCATTTTCCTGTAAGACCACTTTGAGCTATCAATAATCTGATTGCAGATTTCGAAAATTTAGTAATAAGATAAAGAAGTAGGATAAAAATTGAACGATCCACTAATCTTTTCTCAAATTACAAGGAGAGGCCATTTGGAGGGGACACAAGGGACCACCACGCACTTCATTTAGGATAATGATCATCCATCAATCAATGCGACCATCAACAAACAGTTTTGATTAGAAACCAATTGAAAAAGCTGAAACCATGGATAAAATTGATAAAGAGGAAATTCATTTGTACCATCAATCACGTCAGGATGAAAAAAATTATAATCAAGTAAGTCAAGACTCATCAAAGCTGGCATGAGGGAAAAAGCACAGCACACCACCTTAAAAGCGGTGGGCAAAACACCACCAAAGGCCGCTAATAAGTGATAAATTGACCCCAAAATTGGCAAAAATAACACTAAAACTGTCAAAATTTATATATGACGCTAATTTTATTGTCAAAAATTTTTGCTGGCTCATTTAAGTACCAAAATAGAAAAAAAAAAAAAAAAAAATCAATCACTTAAATACCTCCAACAAAAAAATTCCGGCCTGAGAAATTACATGACTTTTACAATTAAAAATTTTGTTTGATGTGGCATTTTTTAACACTAAAGTGATCAATTTTTTTTATTGAGATTAACACTAAATATCATGTAGGATTGAGATTTCCGGCTATCTAGATCGAAGCCGGCACTTAAGTGATCTTTTTTTTTTAAATGTGGTATTTAAGTGTTCTAAAAAAAAAACTTTTGGCACTACCAATATCCTTCTCCTCCTAAATTGACTTTGATATTTTTTACGTGCATCGAGGGTGTTAGAGATATACTACTATGTCTGATTACTATATAGGATTAGGTTAATTATAATCCATATTAATTGTAACTTTACTTGAGTTGCATTCTCATCCTCTACACAAGGAATGCAAGTTAAAGAGAAAGTTGGCAAATGTTCAAATCAGTCCTATTAAATATTTTTAATTAGAAACATGTTGTAACGTAGGCTCACAATTACGTCATTTCTTGTTCGATTGTTCCTAATCAAAGGCACGGGAACAAGCTAATGTAAACATAGAGAGTAATTTAGGAGAGCTTGCTAATCTCATAATTAACAAAGACCAATAATACATACGCGTACATTTATTTCGAGGAAAATTAACTATCGAGAAAATGAAATCAATATCTTCGATCTTCATATCTTCAACTATTGTGTCAATTACGATTGCCAACTAACCTTGGCAACCCCCATCTAGTAACCGGGTTGCCTCAACAATTGAAATCAAAATAATCAAGGGTCCTCCTCGATTTTCAATAAATTCAAAACTACCTCTTGCCACAAGGTTAAACTGAATGGCTTCACAATAACAATCCATTATAGCAAGATGCTCCTCCTTTCTCCAACCTCATTCCACTAAACCGAAGTTCTACAAGCTTAACGATACTTTCGTCGCGCCACTCTGTTAAATTATCCCAGAAACACTGCCCCTCCTATTCGGTGCATAGTCCGGTTCATTCCTGCCCCCTTCACCATCCTGGAAGCCTGCCAGGAGCCGTTCCTTGTCCAGGCTCTCTAGCCTCGGCGATCACTCCCCGCCCTCATCGGACCGAGTAGTTACAGGCCCACCAGCCTTTGCCTGGTTTGTCCCCGAGCTACACCTCTACTGAAGGGATCCCGTTTCTATAGGGACTAACTCACAGAGGCATTGTCCGCTTTGGCCCGTCCCATACCGAGCCTCACGGTTTTACCCTTTGGCGCATGGTTAGGCACTATCCCAGAAGGTCACCCATCCTAGTAGTGCACTATCCTAAGCTTGCTTATCCTTTAGGTTCAGTGGCGTCAATTGACTTTCAATGTCCAGTTTTAAATTGTCTAAAAACCTCTTTGTCCCACCTACTGGGTCTTCAATTAGTCTTGGCGCTACTTAGACAACTTTGCAACTTGCCTCATACTGATCTACGGACATCTCATTCTGGCGAAGCCGTTGGAACTTTGCCATCTTGGACTCTCTCGCACTGTCTAAGAAGGACTTTCCATTGAAAGCCTCACAAAAGGCACCCCAAGTCTGAGCTATGCCTTCCGGGAACACTCTTCCTTGAGTGGTTTCCCACCACGTACCGACGTTACCTTGAAGCTGATAAGCCGCCAGAAGTACTCAATCTTCCTCTGAACACCTCAGCACGGTGAAGGTCTTCTTAACATCCCTTTACCAAAAGGGTCGCAGCCTCAGGGTCGCCCACACTCTTTGAATCTCGATGGCTTAAGTCTCGAGGAACAGTTCTACCGCTTGTGCATCAGTCTCCTACCGATCACAATCACAGGTTGGACTTCAGCAGGTGCGGCTGCGGCGAAACGGCGGCGGCTTGATTCGAACTTACTTGTCCCATCAAAATTTCCAAAGACTCAAGCGCCTACACGATCCTATCTAATCTAAGATCGTCAAGTGCTGCTACACTAGTACCAGCCTGAGGCGATACTCTCTCACTTGCGCTAGCCTAAACCTGCGCTCTTCCTCGGGTACCGACCCTAGTAAGCATCCTATCCCGAGTGATAAACACAACAGACCTCTTCTTAGGAGTCTTCTAATCCGGATCACTCATCCTACAGGATCTCTACAGAATCGGCCTCCTAATTCCACACCGAATTAGGGAAAATTGAATGACCCACACCAAAAAACTATCAATCAGCTAGCCAATCACAGGCGTTTGCACAAGGAAAAAGCCTATCCTACTAACTATCCCAAAACCATCGTACCTTATCACTCCAAACACTAAACTCGCTCTAAAACCACTTAATGGGGATGTCACGCCCCGAACCTCGAGGGCGCGCACATCCCTCGGTGGTCGATAGAATTTTGCGACATTCCCAGGACTCGTCGCCGACCCTTTTCATTTTATTGCACATGCGGAAGCGAATTAACTAATCCCCTGACAACAACAAACATGGGATAGAAAAGGTAGGACAACCAGTTTCAAATCAAATACACTTTCAGAAACACCTCAAGCTTATACATAAGGTCTATCTCATAAAGGACTACTTAGCCACCTATGCTCTTGACCCTTCCGCTTCAAGGTTCGGGTTCTTCACATTGGAGACCTGAAAATGGTTATTCAATAACCAGTGAGATGTAAATCTCAACGAGTTCTTCCCCTAGTCCCCCGATTAGTACACCAACTCAACTCGAGAGATCTCTTCAGAACCATCCCACAACAAACCAAAGATTAACAATCAACAATCAATAGCCGATTCGCATACATCCTTACCTAGTATGCCATACCCTACACGTCATAACTTAGCATGATACACGCAATGCACATGGCCATTAGATGATGCAGTTCATCAATCACATACGAATCGCGTTACAAGCGATCTCACCTGGCCATTGCCACGCGAACGCGGTGTCTGGGGTAGAGGCGCGGACGCACCACCATCCCTCATCCTAGCCCGGTATGGTCCTCTTTGGGCACAGCACTTTGCGCGGACGAACTGCCATCCCAGTCGGGCCACCCCTCAAGGCTTTGTTCTCGGCAACGGAAGCATGTGTGAAATGCGTTATCGGTTCATGCATGCATGCCATAAATAGTGTGCTCAACTCATGTATGACTAGAACCAAAGATGCCATGATTCTCACAAATGAATGCTCGGGAACGTACATATTAATACAATCATACGGGCCCCCAATTAGTAGACTAAACTGTGATGGTACGTCCCATACCGCACCATACGATTCCGTCTCTTAATTAGGCCTCTCAATCTTCGATCATTCATGTGTTTCACAATTTCCATTCATTGGTTATGGCCAACCCCACAGATAACAGTCTTCCGGCATAACCGGGCATCGCCTCGCACCGTCGAGCGCGGCAACGTCTACATCTAGACGGCATTCCATATAGGAGCATTGGCCCAGCCTCCACTGCGACCGGCATCCATTGACTTGGGGCATTCCCGAAGGAGCATTGGCCCAGCCTCCACTGCGACCGGCATCCGTTGACTTGGGGCATTCCCGAAGGAGCATGGTCCGGCCCCAAGGGCTCGTGACGGCATCTCATATCATTCATGCATTCATTCAATTTCAGCCCAGGACACCGTGTATTGCATTCAAATACCTCAATTAAAATGGTGGTCCCGGCCTATTTTCTTCATATTACAAATGTATGGTACAATAATCGTGTGTGGGGACACGGTCAGATCGAACCAGAAATTTGTGTCATCTCTTCTAAAATCCCACAGTTTGATATAGTATTTAAAAACACTTTCGACGTCCAAAACCTGACACCCCGTATTTTCTAATTAAATACCAACAGTTTCCAATCACCATACAATTGCGCAAAACATCACCCAATTCATGCGAATGCCCATGCATTGACACATCCATTCACTTCATAAAATCAATACACATGAAATTAGACCGCTTTTCATTCTCGGGTGGACAGTGCACGTGAACAGTGTTTCGTGAAGACAACTAAACCTAGATCCTTCTATGTTCGGTCCAGTAAATCGCTCAATCCAGCACCAGAAACTGGGTCCGTTTTCAGAACGTCTATTTTCCGAAATCAATTTGGTTCAAAGTGCAATACATGTCCGTTTGATCTGAAATTTGAGTATGTTAAACTAGAAGATGTAAAAAAACAACTTTTGTGAAGGAACCGTTTAGAAATTCGAACCCTAAGGGTCAGTAAATAGCCCTAGAATCCTTACAGGTCACTAATTCCAGCGAAAACTGAAGTTCTGTTCGAAGATGACGACACTGACATCTCTTGCTTCTGGGTTCCCAAAAATCTTGAGAAAAATATATGTTGTATCTAAGGATGTCTAAAACATTTCTATAGAAGATATCATCTTCAAATTCGCGCCTGATTTTGATTTACAAAAATTACAAACGGCAAGCGTCCGGGAATCGATTACGTAAAAAAACAGTCCATCAAGTTTTTCGACCAACCCATCCTCTATAGTGCTAATCTCACTCATTATACTAATACTAATTCACTCTAGACTATCCTTAGTCCCTACTTGAGTTAATCTAAACTATTCTTAAGCCTAACCAACCTCCTAAGCAAGTTTAGGCACTAATCAAAGGATTAGGAGCTAAACTCACCCGACGACAATTCCAACGACATGAGCGCGACGGCGGTGGCGAGGGCTTGCAAACAGTGATGCCCACGGCCATGGCACAAGATGATGGCTAGCTTGTGGCAATAATAGCAGCACACGGTGCTGTTATGGAAGCGAAACAGAAAAGAAACTCAAGAGAGAAAGAGAAAAGGAAGAGGGGAGGGTGTTGTCAAGAGGAGGAAAGGGGTAAGAGGAGAGAGAAACAATAAAGTAATGGGAGGAAGTTGAGGGGAAATTGCAGCAGAAGAAGTTGGCGTACGTGAGGGGGTGGAAAAGTGGGAAAGAGAGGGAAAAAAAGAGAGAGGGAGGAAATTGCGTAGGAAGGAGGGGGGAAGAAAACTTTCGGCCGAAGGAGGAGGGAGTGTGAAGGAGAAGAGAAACAGGAGAGAGAGAGAAAAATAATAATAATATTGTTATCATTTTTTTCTTTTTCTTCCAATCTCCGATTTTTCATCCGATAATTTCTTTTTCCGAAATTTCGGGATGTCACAACTCTTCCCCTCTTATAAAAATTTAGTCCTCGAAATTTAAACCGTTAAAATTCTTCTTCAAAATGGTGAGGGTATTGTCGTCTCATCGATTCTTCGCTTCTCCAAGTAGCTTCTTCTGTCCTGGACGTTACTGATAATTCAAAGTCCAATCTTTAGTCCTCATGCCATGTGAATTTTGCCCTAATGCCATTTTGGGTACAACTCAAACTGACGGGCGGCTTTGAGGATTCACGCGTGACCGACTCGTGCCAACCACATTCAAGACATCTCGACGCATGGACGTCCTTGACTACATGAAATTGTGGAGGATATATTCTTATTTCAAAGTACACGATTACTAAGGATCGACTTAGGGTCATTCGTGGGCTCAATAACGATAAAACGGAATCACCCGTCGTTCTATTATGTTCTGGGTTTAGTAGGGTATTATAGACGGTTTGTAGAAGGGTTTTCTGCATTAGCGTCACCATTGACTCGACTTCTAAAGAAGGGAGAAAAATTTGTATGGACAGGTGAATACGAGTATAGTTTTCAAGAGCTTAAGGAAAAGCTGACTACCACACCTGTGCTGACCATACCATCTGGTCCTGGAGGATACGAGATCTACAGTGATACGTCGTTCAGAGGATTGGGTTGCGTGTCAATGCAGCATGGTAGAGTTGTTGCATACGCGTCCCGTCAGTTGAGACCTCACGAATTGAACTATCTGACGCATGACTTAGAACTCGCAGCAATCATTTTTGTTCTGAAGTACAGTACAGCTTATCATCCTCAGACGGATGGCCAATCTAAAAGGACCATTCAAACCCTCGAAGACATGCTACGAGCTTGTGTATTGGATCTCAAAGAAAGTTGGGAGGAACAACTTCATCTCGTCGAATTCGCCGACAACAACAGCTACTGACAGAGCATTCAAATGGCTCTTATCGAAGCATTGTGTGGCCGAACGCGTAGAATGCCGGTGAGTTGGGATGAAGTTGGGGAAAACGAAAGATCACAGGCCTAGAGTTCGTCTAGCAGTTAGTGGATGCCGTCACAGTTATCAAAAACAGATTAAAGACTGCTCAAAACCGCCAGAAGAGCTACGCCGATAAGCGCCGGAGACCGTTGGAATTCCAAGTTAGTAAACACGTGTTTTTGAGAGTGTCACAAATGAGGGGTACTTCACGCTTCAGCAAGAAAAGGGAAATTAAGTCCGAGGTACGTAGGTCCCTTTGACATCCTGAAATTCGAGTCCTCTGAGGGATGAATGAATGCGAATTTCGTCAATGCATTGTTGGTTGATCTCACTCGGAATTGATCACTCCTGAGATACTGGCCTTGAAGGGAAAGGCTAATGAGGACAAAACCCGTGCGACTAAAGAACTTGACTTGGGAAAACGACTTGACCGTGAGACTTGCGTGAGGACGATCCTGTAGATAGGCAGGCCGATTTCAAGGACGACTAAAAGTCGATTCGCGGATAGAATATAATAGAACGACGGGTGATTCCGTTTACTGTTATTGAGCCCACGAACGACCCTAAGTCGACTTCACCATTGACTCGACTTCTAAAGAAGGGAGAAAATTTTGTATGGACAGGCGAATGTGAGTATAGTTTTCAAGAGCTTAAGGAAAAGCCGACTACCACACCTATGCTGACCATACCATCTGGTCCTGGAGGATTCAAGATCTACAGTGATACGTCGTTCAGAGGACTGGGTTGCATGTTAATGCAGCATGGTAGAGTTGTTGCATACGCGTCCCGTCAGTTGAGACCTCACGAATTGAATTATCTGACGCATGACTTAGAACTCGCAGCAATCATTTTTGCTCTGAAGTTTTGGAGACATTATTTGTGTAGAGAAAGATTCAAATCTTCACGGACCATCGAGTGTCAAGTATTTATTTTCTCATAAGGAATTGAATATGAGACAGCATCGCTAGATGGAACTTCTGAAGGACTATGATTGTGATATTTTGTATCACCCAGGAAAAGCGAATAAAGTTGTCGATACGCTGAGTCGAAAGTCTTCAATTGCCCAAATGGTACTCGAGGATGTAGAGGACCATTGTGTGTACCTGATGATACAGAACTTAAGGGGGAAATCCTATCAGAAACACATCTTAGCAGTTACAGCATACATCCTGGCAGTACAAAGATGTATTAGAATTTGCGTCAACACTATTGGTGATTCAGTGTGAAAGCAAACATAGCTAAGCGTGTCGCCAAGTGTTTGACATATCAGCAAGTAAAGGCTCAGCACTGTAAACCGAGAGGACTTTTACAACCTCTCGAGATTCTTGAGTGGAAATGTAAGCATATCACAGTGGATTTTGTGACAGGCTTACCGAGAAGTCAGAGGGGTAACGATTCTATTTGGGTAGTGGTCGACAAACTGACGAAATCGGCCCACTTCATTGCAGTACGGAAAGACCTTGATTTAGATAGGCATGCAAAGCTGTATGTCCGTCAAATTGTTCGTCTGCATAGAGTGCCAGTGACGATCACGTCAGACCGAGACCTGAGATTTACAGCTGTATTTTGGAAAAGTTTGCAGGCTGCCTTAGGAACGAAGGCTGCGATGCAAGTCTGCTTATCATCCTCAGACGGATGGCCAATCTGAAAGGACCATTCAAACCCTCAAAGACATGCTACGAGCTTGTGTATTGGATCTCGAAGAAAGTTGGGAGGAACAATTTCAGAGCAAAAATGATTGCTGCGAGTTCTAAGTCATGCGTCAGATAGTTCAATTCGTGAGGTCTCAACTGATGGGACGCGTATGCAACAACTCTACCATGCTGCATTAATACGCAACCCAGTCCTCTGAACGACGTATCACTTTGTAGATCTCGTATCCTCCGACCGAGATGGTATGGTCAGCACAGGTGTGGTAGTCAGCTTTTCCTTAAGCTCTTGAAAACTATACTCGCATTCACCTATCCATACAAATTTTTCTCCCTTGTTTAGAAGTCGAGTCAATGGTGACGCTAATGCAGAAAACCCTTCTACAAACCGTCTGTAATACCCTACTAAACCCAGAACATAATAGAACGACGGGTGATTCCGTTTACTGTTATTGAGCCCACGAACGACCCTAAGTCGATCCTTAGTAATCGTGTACTTTGAAATAAGAATCTATCCTCTGCAATTTCATGTAGTGAAGGACGTCCATGCGTCGAGATGTCTTGAACGTGGTTGGCACGAGTCGGTCACGCGTGAATCCTCAAAGCCGCCCGTCGGTTTGAGTTGTACCCAAAATGGCATTAGGACAAAATTCACATGGCATGAGGACTAAAGATTGGACTTTGAATTATCGTAACGTCCGGGACAGAAGAAGCTACGTGGAGAAGCGAAGAATCGATGAGACGACAATACCCCCACCATTTTGAAGAAGAATTTTAACGGTTTAAATTTCGAGGACGAAATTTTTATAAGAGGAAAGAGTTGTGACATCCCGAAATTTCGGGAAAAGAAATTATCGGATGAAAAATCGGAGATTGGAAGAAAAAGAAAAAAATGATAACAATATTATTATTATTTTCTCTCTCTCTCTCTCTCTCCTCTTTCTCTTCTCCTTCACGCTCCCTCCTCCTTCGGCCGAAAGTTTTCTTCCCCCCCCCCTCCTTCCTACGCAATTTCCTCCCCCTCTCTTTTTCTCCCTCTCTTTCCCACTTTTCCACCCCCTCACGTACGCCAACTTCTTCTGCTGCAATTTCCCCTCAACTTCCTCCCATTACTTTATTGTTTCTCTCTCCTCTTACCCCTTTCCTCCTCTCGACAACCCCCTCCCCTCTTCCTTTTCTCTTTCTCTCTTGAGTTTCTTTTCTGTTTCGCTTCCATAACAGCACCGTGTGCTACTGTTATTGCCACAAGCCAGCCATTATCTTGTGCCATGGCCGTTGGCATCACTGTTTGCAAGCCCTCACCACCGCCGTCGTGCTCATGTCGTCGGAATTGTCGTCGGGTGAGTTTAGCTCATAATCCTTTGATTAGTGCCTAAACTTGCTTAGGAGGTTGGTTAGGCTTAAGAATAGTTTAGATTAACTCAAGTAGGGACTAAGGACAGTCTAGAGTGAATTAGTATTAGTATAATGAGTGAGATTAGCACTATAGAGGATGGGTTGGTCGAAAACAGTGACTGTTTTACAGAACTGATTCCTGGACGCTTGCCGTTTGTAATTTTTGTAAATCAAAATCAGGCGCGAATTTGAAGATGATATCTTCTATAGAAATGTTTTAGACATCCTTAGATACAACATATATTTTTCTCAAGATTTTTGGGAACACAGAAGCAGGAGATGTCAGCGTCGTCATCTTCGAACAGAACTTCAGTTTTCGCTGGAATTAGTGACCTGTAAGGATTCTAGGGGTATTTACTGACCCTTAGGTTCGAACTTCTAAACGGTTCCTTCACAAAAGTTGTTTTTTACATCTTCTAATTTAACATACTCAAATTTCAGATCAAACAGACATGTATTGCACTTTGAACCAAATTGATTTCGGAAAATAGACGTTCTGAAAACGGACCCAGTTTCTGGTGCTGGATTGAGCGATTTACTGGGCCGAATCTAGAAGGATCTGGGTTTAGTTGTCCATATGAAAAATATTCGTTTATGTGTTCTTTACAACATATTAAAATTTGGGAATTTTCTAAGCTCGATTGGTTAGGTTTCTGGATTTAAACTTGGAGACGCGCTAGTAGCTCGATTTCTGCCAATTAGGACCGATGTTAGTTTGGTGATGGTTCTTGATGCTTTGCTTGCTTTAATTAGTGTTTTTAATGACTTGTGGATTTAATTTATTAGTTACTTAATTCTGGAATTTCACTGTTCATGACGCACTGTTCACGCGTTACAGTTCACACGCACTGTTCACCCGAGAATGAAAAGTGGTCTAATTTCATGTGTATTGATTTTTATGAAGTGAATGGATGTGCAAATGCATGGGCATCCGTATGAATTGGGTGATGTTTTGTGCAATTATACGGTGATTGAAAATTATTGGTATTTAATTAGAAAATACCGCGTGTCAGGTTTTGGACGCCGAAAGTGTTTTTAAATACTATACCAAACTATGGGATTTTAAAAGAGATGACACAAATTTCTGGTTCGATCTGACCGTGTTCCCACACACAATTATTTTACCATACATTCCTAATATGAAGAAAATAGGCCAGGACCACCATTTCAATTGAGGTATTTGAATGCAATGCACGGTGTCCTGCGCCGAAATTGAATGAATGCATGAATGATATGAGATGCCGTCATGAGCCCTTGGGGCCGGACAATGCTCCTTTGGGAATGCCCCAAGTCAACGGATGTCGGTCGCAGTGGAGGCTGGGCCGATGCTCCTTCGGGAATGCCCCAAGTCAACAGATGCCCATCGCAGAGGGAGGCCGGGCCGATGCTCCTATATGGAATGCTTTGTCTAGATGTAGACGTTGCCGCGCTCGACGGTGCGGCGATGCCCGGTTATGCCGGAAGACTGTTATACGTGGGGTTGGCCATAACCAATGAATGGAAATTGTGAAACGCATGAATGATCAAAGATTGAGGGCCTAATTAAGAGACGGAACTGTATGGTGCGGTATGGGACGTACCATCACGGTTTAGTCTACTAATTGGGGGCCCGTATGATTGTATTAATATGTACGTTCCTGAGCATTCATTTGTGAGAATCATGGCATCTTTGGTTCTAGTCATACATGAGTTGAGCACACTATTTATGGCATGCACGCATGAACCGATAACGCATTTCACACATGCTTTCGTTGTGCTGAGAACAAATCCTTGAGGGGTGGCCCGACTGGGATGGCGGTTCGTCCGCGCCAGTGCAAGGCCCAAAGAGGACCATACTGGGCTGGGATGAGGGATGGCGGTGCATCCGCGCCTCTACCCCAGACACCGCATTCGCGTGGCAATGGCCAGGTGAGATCGCTTGTAACGCGATTCGCATGTGATTGATGAACTGCATCATCTAATGGCCATGTGCATTGCGTGTATCGTGCTAAGTTATGACGTGCAGGGTATGGCATACCAGGTAAGGATGTATGCGAATCGGCTATTGATTGTTGATTGTTAATCTTTGGTTTGTTGTGGGATGGTTCTGAAGAGATCTCCCGAGTTGAGTTGGTGGACTAATCGGGGGACTAGGGGAAGAACTCGCTGAGATTTACATCTCACTGGTTATTGAATAACCATTTTCGGGTCTCCAATGTGAAGAACCCGAACCTTGAAGCGGAAGGGTCAAGAGCATAGGTGGCTAAGTAGTCCTTTATGAGATAGACCTTCGTATAAGCTTGAGGTGTTTCTGAAAGTGTATTTGATTTGAAACTGGTTGTCCTACTTTTCTATCACATGTTTGTTGTTGTCAGGGAATTAGTTAATTCGCTTCCGCATGTACAATAAAATGAAAAGGGTCGATGACGAGTCCTGGGAATGTCGCAAAATTCTATCGACCACCGAGGGATGTGCGCGCGCTCGAGGTTCGGGGCGTGACATCCCCATTAAGTGGTATCAGAGCGAGTTTAGTGTTTGGAGTGATAAGGTGCGATAGTTTTGGGATAGTTAGTAGGATAGGCTTTTTCCTTGTGCAAACGCCTGTGATTGGCTAGCTGACTGATAGTTGTTTGGTGTGGGTCATTCAATTTTCCCTAATTCGGTGTGGAATTAGGAGGTTGATTCTGTAGAGATCCTGTAGGATGAGTGATCCGGATTAGAAGACTCCTAAGAGGAGGTCTGTCGTGTCTGTCACTCGGGATAGGATGCCTACTAGGGTCGGTACCCGAGGAAGAGCGCAGGTTTAGGCCAGCGCAAGTGAGAGAGTACCGCCTCAGGCTGGTACTGGTGTAGCAGCACTTGACGATCCTAGATTAGATAGGATCGTGCAAGCGCTTGAGTCTTTGGAAATTTTGATGGGACAGTAAGTTCATAATCAAGCTGTCGCTGCTGCTGCTGCAGCCGCACCTGCTGAAGTCCAACCTGTGATTGTGATCGGTAGGAGACTGATGCACAAGATGGTAAAACTGTTCCTGAGACTTAAGCCATCGAGATTCAGTAGTGTGGGCGACCATGAGGCTGCGACCCCTTTGGTTAAAGGATGTTAAGAAGACCTTCACCGTGCTGAGGTGTTCAGAGGAAGATTGAGTACTTCTGGCGGCTTATTAGCTTCAAGGTAACGTCAGTACGTGGTGGGAAGCCATTCAAGGAAGAGTGTTCCCGGAAGGCATAGCTCAGACTTGGGGTGCCTTTTGTGAGGCTTTCAATGGAAAGTCCTTCTTAGACAGTGCGAGAGAGTCCAAGATGGCAGAGTTCCAACGGCTTCGCCAGAATGAGATGTTCGTAGACTAGTATGAGGCAAGTTGCGAGTTGTCTATGTAGCGCCAAGACTAATTGAAGACCCAGTAGGTGGCACAAAGAGGTTTTTAGACGATTTAAAACTGGACATTGAAAGTCAATTGATGCCTCTGAACCTAAAGGATAAGCAAGCTTAGGATAATGCACTACTAGGATGGGTGACCTTCTGGGATAGTGCCTAACCATGCGCCAAAGGGTAAAACCGTGAGGCTCGATATGGGACGGGCCAAAGCGAACAATGCCTCTGTGAGTTAGTCCCTATAGAAACGGGATCCCTTCAGTAGATGTGTAGCTCGGGGACGAACCGGGCGAAGGTTGGTGGGCTGTAACTACCCGATCCGATGAGGGCGGAGAGTGATCGCCGAGGCCGAGAGCCTGGACAAGGAGCGGCTCTGGCAGGCTTCCCGGGATGGCGAAGGGGGCGGGAATGAACCGGACTATGCACCGAATAGGAGGGGCAGTGTTTCTGGATAATTTAGCGAGTGGCGCGACGAAAGTATCGTTAAGCTTGTAGAACTTCGGTTTAGTGGAATGAGGTTGGAGAAAGGAGGAGCATCTTGCTATAATGGATTGTTATTGTGAAGCCATTCAGTTTAACCTGGTGGCAAGAGGTAGTTTTGAATTTATTGAAAATCGAGGAGGACCCTCGATTATTTTGATTTCAATTGTTGAGGCAACCCGGTTACCGGATGGGGGTTGCCAAGGTTAGTTGGCAATCGTAGTTGACACGATAGTTGAAGAGCTGAAGATCGAAGATCGAAGATATTGATTTCATTTTCTCGATAGTTAATTTTCCTCAAAATAAATGCACGCGTATGTATTATTGGTCTTTGTTAATTATGAGATTAGCAAGCTCTCCTAAATTACTCTCTATGTTTACATTAGCTTGTTCGCGTGCCTTTGATTAGGAACAATCGAACAAGAAATGACGTAATTGTGAGCCTACGTTACAACATGTTTCTAATTAAAAATATTTAATAGGACTGATTTGAACATTTGCCAACTTTCTCTTTAACTTGCATTCCTGTGTAGAGGATGAGAATGCAACTCAAGTAAAATTACAATTAATATAGATTATAATTAACCTAATCCTATATAGTAATCAGACATAGTAGTATATCTCTAACACCCTCGATGCACGTAAAAAATATCAAAGTCAATTTAGGAGGAGAAGGATATTGGAAGTGCCAAAAGTTTTTTTTTTTTTTTAGAACACTTAAATACCACATTTAAAAAAAAAAAAAGATCACTTAAGTGCCAGCTTCGATCTAGATAGCCGGAAATCTCAATCCTACATGATATTTAGTGTTAATCTCAATAAAAAAAAATTAATCACTTTAGTGTTAAAAAATGCCACATCAAATAAAATTTTTAATTGTAAAAGTCATGTAATTTCTCAGGCCGAAATTTTTTTGTCGGAGGTATTTAAGTGATTGATTTTTTTTTCTATTTTGGTACTTAAATGAGCCGGCAAAAATTTTTGACAATAAAATTAGCGTCATATATAAATTTTGACAGTTTTAGTGTTATTTTTGCCAATTTTGGGGTCAATTTATCACTTATTAGCGGCCTTTGGTGGTGTTTTGCCCACCGCTTTTAAGGTGGTGTGCTGTGCTTTTTCCCTCATGCCAACTTTGATGAGTCTTGACTTACTTGATTATAATTTTTTTCATCCTGACGTGATTGATGGTACAAATGAATTTCCTCTTTATCAATTTTATCCATGGTTTCAGCTTTTTCAATTGGTTTCTAATCAAAACTGTTTGTTGATGGTCGCATTGATTGATGGATGATCATTATCCTAAATGAAGTGCGTGGTGGTCCCTTGTGTCCCCTCCAAATGGCCTCTCCTTGTAATTTGAGAAAAGATTAGTGGATCGTTCAATTTTTATCCTACTTCTTTATCTTATTACTAAATTTTCGAAATCTGCAATCAGATTATTGATAGCTCAAAGTGGTCTTACAGGAAAATGGAATCTTCAGCAGATAACCATCGAAAAAGTGCTCTCTTTCATATCTTTTTAGGTTTATAAAACTGACCTTGACAATATTTCTTAATCATAAAAGTCAAGAGTTTGGCTACAAATCTCATGCTACCAACTATCTCTGCCCGATTCCGATCTGACTTGTAGCTTTTAAATCCATCTGCATTGCTTGCGGCTTTTATTTCCCATCTAATTTACCTGCCTCAATCAACCTTTTAATGGCGCAAAATTGTCATTGACGGCTTTCAATGATGCACAGTCCATCACATGAATTTGAACAGATCTCTATCCGTTGATGTGTAGTCAAATGGAACGAAATCGAGATGAACTCTTTGACACTAGATTTGGCATAATTAGACCACACGCAACTACATTTTACCGGTGTTGTAAGTGTTCTTCTGTAGCTTAAAAAATGACGGTAGCCCTTTATCATTCCAATTGACACCATAATCTTCTTTTTATTGGTTTTTCTAAGTCACATATGTTGTAAGGTATTTAGTAAGCAAATCTAGAAAGTGGGTGATTTTTTTTTTTTTTAAATGGCTTGCTTTGTAATGGTGGCAATCTTCAGTAGGCTAGAGTCCATGTGAATTTGGTTCAATTTTGCAAATGGGTTTTGGGTATAATGCAAGTGTTGAAAGCCAAAGTGCTTTGGAAAAATATAAATTGTGTTTGGTAAAACTCTTTACAAAGGAACTTTAAATTCATGTAGTGTTTAGCAAAAAAAAATCTTTGCAATGGCTTTGAGTCTTTTTTTATTATTATTATAAAAAAGGACCCAAATCCTTTGCCGGAATTGGCCAAGGGCTATGGGTGTTGGCGAGAGTCGCACGACCTGAGCGACCGCTGCATGAGGTCAGGAAACCCAGGCGACTATTGCCTGAGGTTGTCTAACCTTTGGTGGAGGTCACTTGAGTCACGTGACCCTCGCCCTATGAAGCATGGATGCTTTACACGTGCTTCCCTGTCGTGTCCGACACGTGTCAAGGGCTATGGGTGTTGGCGAGAGTCGGGATAGGTGGTTTTTGATGCTTTGCTTGCTTTAATTAGTGTTTTTAATGACTTCTGAGTTTAATTTATTAGTTATTTAATTCTGAAATTTTACTGTTCATGATGCACTGTTCACGGGTTACTGTTCACGCGACCCTGTTCACGAAACACTGTTCACGTGCACTGTCCACCCGAGAATGAAAAGCGGTCTAATTTCATGTGCATTGATTTTATGAAGTGAATGGATGTGTCAATGCATGGGCATTCGCATGAATTGGGTGATGTTTTGCGCAATTGTATGGTGATTGGAAACTGTTGGTATTTAATTAGAAAATACCGCGTGTCAGGTTTTGGACGCCGAAAGTGTTTTTAAATACTATATCAAACTGTGGGATTTTAGAAGAGATGACACAAATTTCTGGTTCGATCCGACCGTGTCCCCACACACGATTATTTTACCATACATTTCTAATATGAAGAAAATAGGTCGGGACCACCATTTTAATTGAGGTATTTGAATGCAATACATGGTGTCTTGGGCCGAAATTGAATGAATGCATGAATGATATCAGATACCGTCATGAGCCCTTGGGGCCGGATGATGCTCCTTCAGGAATGCCCCAAGTCAACGGATGCCGTTCGCAGTGGAGGCTGAGCCGATGCTCCTATATGGAATGCCGTCTAGATGTAGACGTTGCCGCACTCGACGATGAGAGGCGATGCCCGGTTATGCCGGAAGACTGTTATCTGTGGGGTTGGCCATAACCAATGAATGGAAATTGTGAAACGCATGAATGATCGAAGATTGAGGGGCCTAATTAAGAGACGGAACTGTATGGTGCGGTATGGGACGTACCATCACAGTTTAGTCTACTAATTGGGGGCCCGTATGATTGTATTAATATGTACGTTCCTGAGCATTCATTTGTGAGAATCATGGCATCTTTGGTTCTAGTCATACATGAGTTGAGCACACTATTTATGGCATGCATGCATGAACCGATAACGCATTTCACACATGCTTCCATTGTGCTGAGAACAAAGCCTTGAGGGGTGGCCCGACTGGGATGGCAATTCATCCACGCTAGTGCGAGGCCCAAAGAGGACCATACTAGGCTGGGATGAGGGATGGCGGTGCGTCACGCCTCTACCCCGGACACCGCGTTCGTGTGGCAATGGCCAGGTGAGATCGCTTGTAATGCGATTCAAATGTGATTGATGAACTGCATCATCTAATGGCCATGTGCATTGCGTGTATCGTGCTAAGTTATGACGTGCAGGGTATGGCATACCAGGTAAGGATGTATGCGAATCGGCTATTGATTGTTGATTGTTAATCTTTGGTTTGTTGTGGGATGGTTCTAAAGAGATCCCCCGAGTTGAGTTGGTGTACTAATTGGGGGACTAGGGGAAGAACTCGCTGAGATTTACATCTCACTGGTTATTGAATAACCATTTTCAGGTCTCCAATGTGAAGAACCCGAACCTTGAAACGGAAGGATCAAGAGCATAGGTGGCTAAGTAGTCCTTTATGAGATAGACCTTCTGTATAAGCTTGAGGTGTTTCTGAAAGTGTATTGATTTGAAACTGGTTGTCCTACTTTTCTATCCTATGTTTGTTGTTGTCAGGGGATTAGTTAATTCACTTCCGCATGTGCAATAAAATGAAAAGGGTCGGCGGCGAGTCCTGGGAATGTCGCAAAATTCTATCGACCACCAAGGGATGTGCACGCGCTCGAGGTTCGGGGCGTGACATGAATATTGGGGGACTTAACTTATCACTTATTTTACTTTGTTTACTAGAGTGTATTACCTTTAGATTATGTTCCACTATTACATCGTGGTCTTGACTGATTTAGACCTATCAATCATGATTTGCCATGTGGCTCCTGATGCTCCTCCCCGTAGACTTCGTGTTTACAAGCTTGAGGCAAAGCTATTTTAGCACCCTATGCAACTAAATCTACCTCATTTTCACTAGAGGTGTCAAAATGGGTTATTGACCCATTTATATTTAAATGAGTCGTTAATGGATCAAGCCTTATTTTCTAAAGTACCCATAATGAGTTTTAATGGGTCAAGACTGAGATATATGGATCTTAAATGGGTCAGAGAGCTGACCCATTTAAGACCTATTTATCAACCCATTAAAAATGAACCCATTTATTTTCACGCAAAACCTCACAATCTCTCTCTTCTCTCTTTAACTTTACAATTTTTTTTTTTAAACCGAAATTATAATTATTTTTTTCTTTTGTCTTTCCTTTTTTTCTTTCTTCTTTTGTTTTTTCTTTCTGTTTTTTTTTTCTTTCTTCTTCCTTCGGTCACCGGCACAGCCATGGCTGGCGACCGGCCAGGCGAGCCTCGAGCTCGCCGGATCTGGCGAGGCTGCCAACGCCCGGCGAGATTCAAACTCGCCGATATTGGGCGAGGCTTGAACCTCGCCGGATCGCGAGAGGCGAGCTCGAGCTCGTCGGATTTGGCGAGGCGGAGGCCTCGCCGACGTCCGCGAGGCTCGAGTCTCGGCGATCTGGGAGACTCGAGCTCGCCGGATTGGGCGAGGCTCGAGCCTCGCCGATTTGGTGAGCCTCAAGCTCATCGGCGTCGGCGAGCCGGGCTCGCTTGTGGCCGGCGGCGGCCGAAGAAGAAAAGGAACAAAAAAGAAAAAGGAAAATTATATTTAAAAAATTATTAAAATTTATTAAAATTTTATTAAAATTTTATTTTTTAAAAATAATTAAAAATTAAAATTTTGTTTTTAAAAATAAAAAAATTAAAATTCGATTTTTTAAAATAATTATTTTAAAAATTATAAAAATTGTCCATTAAATTTATGTTGTATAAAACTATTTTAGCAATACCATTTTTTAAAAATAATATATATATATATATATATATATATATATATATATAAAGCTTGGAAGTATTTTAGTAATATAATCTTAACAAAAAAAAACATAGGAATAAGTTTTTCTAAATTTGCTTAAATATGAAAAATATTTTTATTAATATGGGTCGGGTCGGGTATGGGTCGGGTCGGATCGGGTATGGGTCGAAAAATTTACATTATGCTTAAATGGGTCGCCAAATGGATTAATGGGTCATTTGGGGTGACTCATTAATGACCCGATCCAAACCCGACCGATCCACCCGTTTGACACCTCTAATTTTCACTAAAGAGATGGAATTCACCTTTATTATCCAATTGAAACTTGAAGTAGTGGATCCCAATTTACACATTGTCCTTTTCTTTCTCGTTTTATGTAGCATCCAGTTACCATAATTGATAGGAGAATTACCAAAAAGTCTTAAACCTATTGCAATTGTGCCAATTCAATCCTAAACTTTTTTTGGGCCAATTTACTCCTAAACATTTTACAATTGTGTCAATTCAGTCCATCTGGCCAAAATTGGTCGACGGCGCGCGTGGACGTTGGCCGTCCGGCGAACATTGACGTGGCATTTTTTAAATATTTTTATTTTTATTTTTTTCTAATTTTTAAATATTTTTTTGAATTTTTTAATTCTTTTTTTTTCCCATCTTCTCCTTCCCCTGGCCGGCCATTGGAGAGAGAGGTTGCTTGCTGAGAGAAACCGGAGACAAACGAGAGGATGATGATATCTGGCCGAGGAGACCTTTGTGGGTGAGAAGCTGGTGAGAGTAGAACATTCTTCTTGCTTGCACCGCCTGGAACTTTCATAGAAGAGGGAAAAGCTTGAAGGAAATACAGGGAGCGCTCACTGAAGGAAAGCCAAAGGGGGCTCACTGATTTTTTGGGGAATCGCAGAAGGCTGGATCAAAACGTTCTGGGGTTCTTTGGAAGCTCTCCTCACACAGAGACGGTGGGGCATCTTTTCTTTCTTGGCTGAAACCATATGGCAAGGGGGAGAGAGGAACGCTTTGAGGAAGACAGATTTCAGAGGGAGAAGGTGGAGAGGCGAAAGGAAAGAAAGAGAGCGGGGGCTTTTCTTTTTATGGGAGCGCCGCTCCTTCTCCTCAGACAGACTCGACCAAGCCACCTCGACCATCTCCATCCTTCTTCCCATCTCTCACCACTCTCAGTGCGGCCGCCACGAAGAACGTTCTCTCGGGTTCAGTCCTCGGCTGTAAATCCTCTTCTCCGCCTGAAATCTTCCCCTCGCCAGCGTGCCATGTGGTTCAAGGCCACCCCAGTCAGTTCGTCTCTATGATTTGTAGTTCACTGGTGATTATATGCTTGCTAGAAAGCCAAGCATGGAAGAAATTAATCTCGTGTGGAGATTTTCCGTTGATTGTTCCGATCGCCAGAGTAAGCGTCCGGAATTGGTGACCGTCGATTGGAGCATCCGGAGTTGGTGACCGCCGGTTGGTGTTGGTTCGGTGGCGATGTGTATGCTGGATATGACGCATATAGAGGTTGATTCGTCGCCAATAATTTTGGTTCGGTTAAGTTGCAGAAGGAATAGAGAGATTCGGGGAAGAAGAAGGCGCAAGGTTGAAGAAGAAGGTGCAAGGAAGAAAGACAAAACAAGGAAGAAGACAAAGGGGAAAGAATAAAAGAAATTAAGAAAATCCTATAAAAAGGAATTAAAAAATTCAAAAAAATATTTAAAAATTCGAAAAAAAAAAATATTTTAAAAATGCCACGTCAGCGTTCGCCGGATCGGCCGGCGTCCACATCAAGATCGGCTGGCGATTTTGGCCAGATGGATCCGACCCTTGACATTATAAAGGTTTATGATCGAATTGTCATTGTAATAAGTTTATGAATTTTTTGGTAATCCTCCCCATAATTGACAATAACACGTTTAAGTGAATATTACCATGCACATCAAAAACCTACCTGCTCCTCTCTTTTTGTCTTTTTTTCACCTCTACGCATGTTAGCACCTTGTTTATTAGAGAGAACTTTAGAACTTTTCATTTCGTCAAGTAAATTCCAGATTAATTTTCATGTAGAAATCTAGAAAGGCCTATATACAAACAAAATTTTTAAAATAAAAACTATGCCTAAAGTAAAATAAATATATTTCATGAAAGCTTAATTTCATTCATGTTGGATTGAAAAAGAAAATGCTGATTTTAATCTTCTAAACAACAATGGGTTTAAATTTGAAGGGACCCCACAATGGAAAAGAAATCGATTGAGGGAAAATGCATAAATGTGGAATCCATCGAGGGTGATTTCACCTATCTTGTATAAACGGAGTATTTAGTTATTAAAGAGGGTGGAAATAATGTCACCAAATAATACTGGAATGGTAAATGATGCAATGTTTGACCACATTAAAGTTGCAAAGTTTAAAAAAAAAAAAAAAAAGCTTAATTTATAAATGGGTATAATTGCTAGATTTAATCACCAACGATGCAATTTATGCATAACTGCCAACGCACCAATATAACTAATTAATCAAAGTGGTTTTAGGAACAGGTCTCCCATTGCCTCAGCATGCAAACGTAGGGTTGTACGCCAAGCTCTATATATTTGTACATCTCTATCATTTGGTTGGGAGTAGACTTGTTAAATAGGTACGTTAAGTTAGTTTGGATGGGTCGCGGCAGGGTTTGACCCAATTTAACCTATATTGACCTATAATTTTAGTAATATATACCCAATATGGACCCAACACATATCCAATCTAATTGAGAATCCAATACGTACCAACTTTTCTCCTTAAATATAGAAAATAACTTACTAAAATAAACTAACCAATTTTAAATAAAATAAACTTGAACAAAACTAGCAAATAATAAATTACTAAAATAATCCTTCTTAATAACTCGCATTTTGAATGCATTAACAAAGTGACCAGTGTCATTTTTTGGGCAATCATCGTTGCATCATCAGCACAATCGCATTGATGTTATTAGAAAATTTGAAATTAAAAAAGTTGAATCTGACATAAAAGTTATGTTAGGAAAAGACCAAAAAGGATTTTTTTCCTCCAAAAGAAAGAACATAGTAGACATAGAGAAGACCCAAAATTCATCCAACCATCTCCTGTAAAATATTTCCTTCGCTACAACAAACCTAGTAATAATCCATTTTTAATACGTTGTGTTCTCAAGAAAGCTAATTGTGGCGATTGGACCTTTGCACCCGTGTTCCTGATATGTTAAAAGAAAGAGAGCTGATTGAGGTAATAATTACTTTTTTTCTCTTTTTTCTATCGTGCATTGCATCACCTACATTTCTAGAGCAAGGTCTAAATCTCAAGTTCGTGGACCATAGACGCGATTTCAAAGTTCGCAGCTTTTGAACATGAGATGGCCCTCATTTATCGATCTTTCTACATAAGTGTTCGATGAAAACCATCTAAAGACAAAGCTTAGCTAATCTAAAGTCTTCTTCACCCTCAACCTTTTTAAAGGGTTTGAACGTGAAGACAAGAATTTTTCCAGACAGACAAGAATTGCAATTTGGGCCAAAGCTGGCCATACCTATTGGTTTGCACCTTGAAAGTGGGTGTAATTGATAAAATCAAAAGTCACCAATGATGCGATTTATGCCTCTTTCCAACCCACCAATAACTAGGATTGGTGAATGTTACCTCAAATTAGGACTTTTGCCATTCAATAAATTCTCTTTTTAAGCAACGTGTCGGGCCATAGAGATGAATGTACCACTAGCAACGCTCAAAATTATGAAAACTTATGGTGGCCGACAAATTGCCAATCACTTTAAGTGATAACTTTAAAGAGCTTTTAGTAATATGTGATTAAAGGTTGTCAAAAAGGAAAATTCAAGAAAAGAATTATCTTGAAAGGACTATATGGCAACTTTTCAAAAGGATTTAGGACTTAGACCGCGTTTCTAGAATAGCAAAGAAGTTTGCTCATTGATTAAGTAGCATTATGTGAATTGGCTAAACAAAAGGAAAGAGGAAAAATTGTTCAAAAAGTGCTAAACCTATTATACGTTTACTAATTCAATTTTAAACTTTTTCAATTTTGCCAATTGATTCCTAAATCTCAGTTTTGTCATTTGAATCCATCCAGTCAATTTTGATCTGAAATCACTAACATGGATACTAGTTGTCCTCCATGGCACGCCTAGTGCTCACATGAATAATTAATAATTTTTTATATTCTTTTTTGAATTTTTTTTATTAATTTTTTCTTTCCTTCTTCCTCCTCTAGCCGATCACCAGGCTCCAACTACTGACCAGAGGCAAGGGCTGACGAGGTCAACCTCGCCGTCCTCTGGTGAAGTACGACCCCACCGGCCACTAGCAAGGGCAAACCTCGCCGTCATTGAGTGAGGTCACCACCATCAAGGCTCCACCTCGTCGGCCTTCACCTTTGGCCGGTGATTAAGGCCCAGCAACTGACTAGAGGACAAAAATAAAATAAAATAAAATAATGGAAAAAATATTAAAATATTAGTTAAAATTGCGCACGTTAGCATTAGGCATACCACATAAGATGGCTGACATCCTCGTCGGCGATTTCCAACCAAAATTAGTTGGATAGACTCAACTGATAAAACGTGAAAAAGTTTAAGACTTAATTAACAAAATTAAAAAGATTTAGGACTAAATTGGCAAAGGTAAAATAGATTGAAGAATTTTTTGATGATTTTCCCAACAAAAAATAGAAAAATAATCAAAGGACTAACAAGTGAAAGATAAGACAATCAATGTCAAAGAATGTGTGAATTGGCTAGATATGGGTGTGTATATATGTACCAAGTGTAGATTCTCAAAAGCCAATTCACATAAATTAAATCAAGAACCCTGTAATATAGCAATATGCATAGGCTCGGTTAATAATTAATTGCACCGAAAATAGTTGCACCAACTCCCCGTTACCTTGGAGCCCTGGAAACCCTTCTTGGTGGGTATTTCATTGAGGGAATTTGACATTTTTGTTGGAGAATCTAACACAGTAAATGGCGAGAAAAAAGCCAAATCCTAAAGTCATGTGAGCTTCTCATGCTGGAGATTCTTTGGGCCAAAAAAGAGAAATTGCTAGAGCTTTGGCTAGTCACATTGGAAGTTTCCATCATGTTATTATTTTTAGTCATTCAATTTGATAACAAACTTCAAAACGAGGAATTTCCTCAGCAACACGATCTTAACAAGTTTGAGTTCATATACATGATGTATTATCATCAACCCATTTGATGCGATTGACAAAAAGACTTCTATTCGAGTATGTTTGCCAAAAAAAAAAAATACTAGGAAAAATGCCATATTAGAGTTAGAATTTGAGTACACAAGTATCTTTACATGACCATTGAAAAGGTAACCAGGGAGTTGGGACATATCCCCTGCCAGTGTATAGGAAAATAACACAGATAAGTGATGACCTATTTAAATTCATTAGAAAATTCTTACTTAAGATTTGTAAGCATGTTTTGAAAACAATATAGACATCTAGCCATAATAAATATGAGTACATCGAGTGCCGAGTAAACCTATCAAATAGGTGGGTTAAGTCTAGTTTGAGTCGGGTCATAAATGGTCTAACTCAAACTATCTCATTAACCTATTTATGACCCATTTATTCATAATTCAAATTTTCCAACCCGACCCAACCCAACCAATACCTAACCCTAGGGGTGAGCATGATTCTAGGGTAAAACTTGGAAGTGGAAATCTATAAGGTTCTAGGTTCTAGGTTCCGAGGTATATAGAGTAGGTTTTAGATTCCAAATATTGATAAACCTATTTCGAGGGGTAGATTCCAAATTCCTGGTTGGTACTCGAAATCTAGAATAAGTTTTTGTATTTTTCTTAGTCTATGTCTTCATGTAATCTTGCAGTATTCCATCATATTCGATGATGAATGTATAAGCTAGAATGATGAGTCCGAGCTTTCATTTATTTTTTGTATGTCTAAATCTAAGTTATGATCAATGAATTGTAACAGCAAGTGGTGATTTTAAATGTGATAATTCTGATAGTCGTTCGATTAATATTAAATGTGAAACCTGAGTAGACCTTGAAACTTGTAACGGAGTAGGTTCCAAGTTCTAAGATATGCAAGATAGATTCCAGATTCCAGAAAATGAAAAACCTGTTTTAATAGGTAGGTTTTAGGTTCTAGATGGAACCTATACGAAACCCAGAATCGCTTACCCTTAACTTGACCCAACTCATATTGTTAAAACTATTCCATATTTAACTCAATTTAGAAAAAACGCATGCCAAAACTAAGGTGAGAATACAAAGTGAGCAAGTGTGAGACCGAATGAAGACAGAGAGTCATAAGTTCTAAACCCATTTATGACTCACTTAACACTCATGTTATGTCCAAATTCATTTATGACCCATTCATTAGAAATAACTAACCCAAATAACAACCCACCACATCATATATGATTAATAAATGGGTTTACAACCCATTTTGATAGGTCTAGTGCCGAGTGCTGCTACGGCTGAATATCCCACATCAATTATGTGCGACAATGTAAGATACTTAAGTAGTAAATAACCCGATTCCATTTTTGGGTTCGCATACTGAGTTTTGTATACTCTCAAGCCTATCCATCACATGTCGATTTCCCCATTCCCTCATAAGAAGAATGAAAACAGTAACAGAACCCACATGAAGCTCCAAATCCAAGCATACGATGATGATCAAATTAACACAATTTGGACAAGATTTCACTCTCGATAGAAAAACACATTTAACCATATCTGTTCAACATCCACTCATTCATCACTCAGGTACGTGTTACCGTAACAGATCAAATTGTACAAACATTGAACAGCATAAAGCAAGAACATCAGCCAACCATATACCACCACGGAGCAAACAGATTCGAATTCACAAAAGAAAGGAAAAAATGACGAACGTGAGCACACGCAAACCATCTCAAGAACCTATAGAATGTACGCACGGATTACAGTTGCTGAGCTCGCCTGTTTAAAACTCCCTCCAACCTTGTCTCAAAAGGGGTGGAGTGCCAATTCACTTTCTTATCTTGCAACATCAAGAAAAAAACAAAAGTAGTTAATTTCCTTCCCACTCTGACCTCATGAAACCACTTAATAGCACATCTGTGGTCAACCAATACCTCTCTGTATTTGCTGGTAGAGTTTGGTATTCCTTTGAAGGAAGAAGCAGTTGAGCAAGAATTGCCGACTGAATCCAACTGGCTCCAGTATGTTCCCACTGTCCCATTTATGGGCATCTCGTTGGGACTTCTGCTTGGTTAAAATTTTGCAGCTTTGGAACATGAAATGGCTATCAGTCTTCAATCTTTCTACATATATTTTCAAGGAAAGCCAATTGACCATCCAAAAACAAAGCTTATTCAATCTGAAGTCTTCTTCCTGCTCAACCTTTTTAAGGGTCACCATGTATATTAGTCAGTCAATCCAATTACACTTCCATCTGGAGAAATCTATAGAAGCACACGAATTTTTCCAAGCATACAAGATTAGGCCAAAGCAGGCCGTACCCATTGGATTGCACCCCGAAAGCAAGTGTAATTGATAAGTCAAAAGTCACCAACAATGAGATTTATACTTAACTTCCAACCCACAGTGGGGGTGTCAATAGCTCAATTCAATTCAGGTTTTCAAGAAATCCAAACCAAATCACAACTTGAACCGAAAATCGATTCGGTTTGGTTTTTGGTTTTTTGGTTTTCCTTTTTTTGCCCTCCTTATGAGAACCAAATTGAATAAGGGGTAAGAAAGAAGAGAAATTTTAAATTTGCATTTATTTTTTTTTTTTAGAATTTTGGTTCGGCTTTTTAACTAAACTGAACCGACATAACCCAAACTAGAAAAAAGAACAATTTTTTTCCATTATTTGAACCAAACTGAAACTACACAAAATTTCGGTATGATTCAATTTGGTTCTAACACCCCTGCCCACCAATAACCAGGATTTGTAAATGTTCTCCCAAATTATGAGGGAGAAGAACAACGTAAATGCCTCAGCTTTTATTTTGCGCTTGCTTGAAAGTCATAACTTTTTTTTTACTCACTTAAATGTCACGTTAGAGTAAAATCAATCATTTGAGTGGCATTTTTGGGAAATTATCCTACGTGGATTTTTTAATTAATTTTCCATCCGACGTGGATTTTTTTAATTTTTCTTGAATTTTTGGAATTTTTAATTTCATATTCACTTTTGTTTTTCTTTTTTCTTTTCTTTTTAAGGGACAATTTGCCCTTGGCCGTGAAGAACCTGGGCAGCCACCTCGCCAGGATCTAGCGAGGGCCTTCATGACAAAGGGCAAGGCCTTCATAGCTGGCAAAGGTCGCCAATGACCCTCACTAGGCCTAAAAAAAAGGACAAAAAAAGGAAAATAAAAAAAAATCAAAAATATACATAATTTAGTAAAGATATATAAAAATCATCAACGTTAATGCCAACAAAGCCACATAGGACAATTGGCATTTAACATTGAATTTTCTAGTAAGGCAAATCACCGATGGCACTCAAGTAAGCGAAAAAAGAAAAGTTATTAAATGAACATTGTACAAAAGTCATGACACTTGCACTATTCTTACTCCAAATTGGGACTTTGTAAGTCAACATATTCTCTTTTCAAGCAATGTGTAATGCCATAGAGATGAATGTACCACTAGCGACCTTAAGATTACAAAAACTTGTGGTGCTCGACGATTTGCCAATCACTTTAAGCAATGACTTATAAAATGTTAAGATATGTGCACTACCAATCTAAAACTTGTTGTTAAAGTGTCATTGAGTTCTCAAACTTTCAAAAAGTGCAATCAAGTCCTAAAACTTGTCAAATTTGTTCAATCAAGTCCTTCCGTTAACATTGTCAACTAGTCTAATGGAAAATGCTGATTTGTCATTTTTTAATTAATTTATTTTTCCTACGTGGCGTTTTTTATTACTTTTTGCTTTAAATCTTATTTGAATAATAAAAAAAAGGCTAAAATAATTTTATAAAAAAGAGTGCAGGATCGCAATTGAGGCTGCCATTACCGCCCATTGTCAGAGGGTGGCCAGTAATCACTAGTCTTGGGCAAGAGCCGACATTGCCCAGTTGAGCCTCGGTGACCCCAGGAAAGGGCCGGCAACCTTCACTAAGCCCAAGTGAGGCTTGCCCAGATCTGCGTGAGCCGCACTAGCCCTAGCTAAGGCGTCACCCAGATCTAGGCAAGCCTTGCTGGCCTAAGCATGTGTCGACAATGGCCTCACCCAGGCTAGCGAGGGCCGCCCCCTCCATCGCCTAGGGCCAACAACCTTTGCTGGTCCCTTTGGCGATGGGCAATGGTGGTAGCCCCCCGACCACCATCCTGCAGCTTTTTTTCCAATTTTTTAAATTATTTTACCCTTTTTAGTTTTTTTACTATTATTTAAATAAGATTAAAGCAAAAAGTAATAAAAAAATGCCAAATAGGAAAAATAAATTAATTAAAAATGTCATGTTAGCATTTTCCATTAGATAAGTTAATGGTATTAGCGAAAGGACTTGATTGCACTAATTTAACAAATTTTAGAACTTGATTGCACTTTTTAAAAATTTTAGCACTCAATTGCACATTTGTAATAAGTTTTAGGACCAATAGTACACATCTCTAAAATGTTTCAATAGAAGGTGATTAAAGGTTATTGAAAAGGAAAAATAAGGGAAAAAAATGATTTTCAAAAGGACTATATTGCAACTTCTCAAAAAGATTCAGGACTTAAAATCACGTTTCTGGAAGGGCTAACAAGTTTACTCATTGATTGAGCAACATTATGTGAATTAGCTAAACAGAAGGGGAAAAAAAAAGCAAACCAAGAACGAACGGGCGGAAGATGAGACAATCAATGTCAAAAAGCGCGTGAATTAACAATCTATGTATAGATGTGTATATATATGTACTAAATGCAGGTTCTCAAAGTTAATTCACACTTAAATTAAATCAAGAAATCTATGATGGAGCTATATGCATACGCTCGGTTAATGATTAATTATACTTTAAATAGTTGCACTAAATATCCATGATGTTGCTCTTTTTAGTTTTTAAATTCATTTCCAAAGCTCGAGACGTGGAATTTCCTTACACGACTCGAGAGTGCAACTCAATCTTAACAAGTTCGAGTTCATGTTCATGATGTTTAGTTCAAAGATTTTCGTCGGATTTGATGCGATCAACAAAATGACTTCTATTCGAGTTAAAATTTGAGAACGCCAGCATATCTACATGACCATTGAAAAGGCAACTTGGGAGTTGGGACACATCTACTAATGTATAAGAAAACAACATAAATAAGTGATGACCTACTTTCTATTCATTAGAATTTTTGTACTTAGAATTTGTAAACATGTTTTGAAAACAATATAGACAAGACAGGCCTAGCCATAATAAATAAGAGTACGTCGAGTGCCGAGTACCGCTATAACCCGATTCCATTTTGGGTTCACATGAGTTTTGTATTCCATTCACGTGTCGATTCCTGTTCCCTCGTGAGAAGAATGAGAACAGTAATAGAACCCATATGAAGATCCAAATCCAAGTATACGATAACCCAAATCAACACAACTTGGATATGATTTCACTCTCAACAGAGAAACCCATCTCACTATATCTGCTCAACATCACCTATTTTACCACACAGGTACAAGCGACCATGACATATCAAATTGAACAAACATTTAACGTAAAGTGAATAACATCAGCCGAATTAACACAATTTGGATATTATTTCACTCTCAATGGAGAAACTTATCTCACTATGTCTGTTCAACATCAACTCTTTTATCACACAGATACATGTAACTATAACAGATGAAATTGTACAAACAATGAACATAAAATGAATAACATCAGCCAAACCATATATCACCACGCACCAAGAATGTGAGCACACGCAAACCATCTCAAGAACATACAGAATGTGTACGCACGGATTACAGTTGATGAGCTCCCCTGTCTAAAGCTCTCTCCAACCTTGTCTCAAAAGGGGTGGAGTGCCAATTCACTTTCTTATCCTGCAACATCAACCAAAAAAAAAAAAAAAAAAAAATCAATTTCCCTCCTACTTTGACCTCATGAAACCACTTGCACATCTGTGATCACCCAATACCTCTCTGTATTTGCTGGTGGTGTTTGGTATTCCTTTGAAGGAAGAAGCAGTTGAGCAAGAATTGCCCACCGAATCCGACTGGCTCCAGTATGTTCCAACTGTCCCAATTATGGGCATCTCGTCGGGACTTCTGCTCGGTGATTTCCTTGGCGAAGACTTGGCTGAAAACTGTCTTAGTTCTTCAACAGTCAATGCACCCAAAATCGGTCTATCTTCTTGGCTCCTCGGTGAGCTCATATATCCTTTTACCACGCTTGTCTCAACTTGGACAGAGTCCAAAGTCATTGCACTCTTCTTCTCAATCGGCGTAGTTACTGAGGAAGGCAACCAGTTTGAAAGGCTAGCATCCACAGGTACTTCTTGGGTAGATTTCTTTGTCTCATTCGGTTTTGCCTTGAAACTGAATGATACTTCCTTCAAAGCTGGTGCAGTGTTGAATGACATCCTAGCTTCTTGGTCAAAGCTCAAATTCTCCTTTCGGTGCTTTGGCAGCGGCGTCCCCTTCGCTTTCACGGCCTTCCATTGAGTCAGATTTTCAACAGGATTCAACACTGAATGGATGTACACGCTCCTATCTCGAGCATTCACATTCAACTTAGTAGGGTTCACCTCTGCTAAAGGAGATTCCCGACGCATATGTTCAGGATTGCAAACCTCACTAGGAGTTGGGCGAACTGCCCTCGTTTCTTCAATCTCATCATCACCCTCATAAATCTCATTTGAGTCCCGACCTTCATCCTCATCGTCGCGGTCGTCATCATAATCATCATCAGTAAGATCGCTCACATTGCAATCTAAGACCCCATCTTCATCGCCGCTGTCTCTACAGTTCTGGTACCTGTGGTTTGGAGGGTACGATCTGACGCTGGACGCGACCAAGCTATCCTCAGAAGCACACTGAGCTTGACTTAACTTTTCATAATTATCATCCGATTCGACCACATCTCGACTCTCCCGTAGATTTTCTTTTCCAGCGTCACCATCATCATCAGGGGGCGAAACGTGCTCGTAGGTTTTAACATTCGAATCGAAAGTCACTTTCTTCCGGGTACTGCAGCTCAATGGCTCCTCAGGCTTATCACTAGACCAAAAAACACAACTCAATCTCACTACCCAAAATCACCAATACACAACTGATCCAGGTAAAAGACATGCATAAAGATCGAAGAACGTATGACAAATAAGGGAAAAGAAATCACTCACAGCAAATCAGAAACCAAAGCAACTGGTTTTGCCGGAATTTCTTGCCCGGATGAAACGGCAAACTCAACCGGCCGGCCACCCGAATTCCACTGCAACGATCAACAGAAAGATCCAGTGAGAATCAACAAAACCAAAAATCAAAAGAATTCCGGCAGTGACGGCTTCCGATCACTCGTTCTTCATCGACCCATTAATTAAAGAGGGGGAAGAACGTTCTGATTCTTTTCTTCCCCCGCCCCGGGCGTCTCAGAAACAAAAACAATTCAAAGATCCAGAAAACATTTAAAAAAACAAAAAAACAAACAAAAGCCAGCGACGAACAAGAAGGGCGGATCCGCAGCTCGGCGGAGAAAGGCTTACGCGGTGGTGGTCGCGGGGCTGGAACTTTCCTCCTCTGCTTCCGCCGCTTCCCATCTTTCGACGAGCCGAAGCACGCGAGGAAGCAACCCATCGCCTCCTCTCTCTCTCTCTCTCACTCAAATGGCTTTCAAGTCCTCTGGCGAAGGAGGAAGAGACGATTCTTGATCAAGGAGCAGCGGCGGCAGCAGCAGCAGCAGCATCCATGGCGGTCTTCGCCGAGCACGATCGATCGATTCCGACAGTGGATAGCCGCGGCGAGCGATTCTGAACTCCTCTGGGGCTTCGAGGGGGGAGGGGATTTCTAGGGTTTTATTCAGGGAATTGCTATAATAATCTCTCTTTCTTCTCCTCGATTCTGCTATTCGTTGCGGAAAAAGGCAAGTGACCGTTGGAGCTGGTGAGCGCTGCGGCACGACGCGAAATTTTAAATAAATCAATAAATAATTAGTTAAATAGATAAAATAATCTCCGTTTATCTATTCGGGCGCTGGGGGACCCGATTCGGACCGTTACGTTCGATCCGGGTCCCATCCCGTGCAACCTTCGAAAAGCATCTCGATGGCCAAAAAGCAATTCTCATGACGGCGGATGCGCTGTCCAGTGGCCCCGCCCCCGGTTTAAACGAATCGGGGACCGCGCTCGCCATCCTGTGATTGTCGGGTCGGAGCGATGGGCCGGCGAGAGCACCCGGGTTCGGAAGTTCCGGTTCAAGAACCCGGTGGCGACGAATAGTCATCTGGGGTATTTGCTTGAGAATAGTACAGAGACTCATGACCCCTACTGCACCCTGCAAATGTGAGGAGTCGGAACAGACCGTAAGGAGGCGGCGACTAGTCACCTTAGCGACGGAGGACCTTCGGCATGTTCGGAGATGCCCAGTGCCAGGCGGGACAGATACCGATTCCATGTCGGAATGGGTCGACAGTAGGAGCTGAGTTCAATCGTCACATGTGATGACGGACAACTTCCATAAGCCGCAAGCAACCAAAGTACAAGAATAGTTACAATTATTGACGGAAAATCAGCAGATTACATCTGCACAAAACCCCCTGAAGAACCAGTGTCTATATTCAGATACGTTGTGTACATGTAAAAGAGCCAATAGTTAGCTCCTCAAGACGACACTTGGCACCCAGAACTATGGGAAAATTGAGGAATACATGAATGATGAATGTTACTAAACTCCTTTAAAGTCAAGCCAAGGGCCTCTTAAGCAGTAATACATTTAAAGTAGCTGTCAATTTCACAATATGCACAGTTACAATGCTCATCTCTACGACGACCAACATAGGCTGGAAGAGAATTTTGTGCAGTCTTTTGATCTGTGGTGTCCATTCCTGCCGCCGCAATTTCTTCACTCGTAATAGCGAAACTAAAGATGACAACATGGAGCAAGTAGCCGTATCTTGCTTGAATAGGTCCAACTGGAAAAGCAGACAATAGTATAGTCCTTGGTCACTAAGCATATGAAATGAAAAAAAACCTTTACAATGACATTTTTTAATCAGGTAGCAGTAAATGAAGACGACACAGAGCATGAGGTGGAATAGAATCAGTAAATCATCGCCACATTTTTCCCACTTTCCAGATGTTCAACTACTGAAAGACCGTATAAAGGGCATCTGTCGTAGCTCAAAGAACTGGACAGTGCACAATACTTATTAGAGGCATCCTCAGTTTACAGTTCCTTTTTACTTTAACTAAGTTCATAACGTGAAAGAGCTACTGCATGGAAGGCATGCATGAGTTCACCGCATTTTAGCTATTGGAGAACCATCAGACACCATTTTCATTTTGACCTTTTACCAGAAAATAGACTGAAGTACCAGCTACATATGCCTTCTCTCCTACCTACATGCAAGAATCAAGACAGACAATTTTTACCACAGGGCATTAAAAATGTGAAGGTTGCTAAATCTTTATGGAATCCTGTCATCATGTAATTCATGCCCCCAAATCTGACGTCAGACTCAGAAAACCAGCTCCATATGGACCTCCTTCAACATATACATATTCAAGTTCCACACACACATAAAGATAGCATGTTTTTCTAAAGAGTATGCTTTGAAGCTAAAAAACAACTGACAAAGAAAAGCTTCCAGTTCCCAGCCATCAGAGGGCCTATATAACAGACAACAAAAGTTTGCCTGAAAGGTCTACCAGAGATCAGACAATGTACATACAACTTTAAAACTGGTCTTTTTAAAGGTAGCTACGCATATATTTGTTTTAAGGCTATTTGAGTTTGATGTCCAGGAAGGATGACATCAGCAATATGTTGCTTGTCATTGTTGTTAGGCAGACCGGTGAGAAATTGTTGTTACTGAATTTTTCCTAGGTGACCAAAATGACATGAATGTAACTAGCAAAGGAAGATCAGAAATTGGTCCTGACATATCCACATTTTCTACACACTAAGCTCTAAGCACAGCATGCATCAACCTTTTGAATGATTTACCTCAGGAGAGTTAAGGAGGAGAAGATCTCTGGCTTTTTTGCAGATAACCACCTAAATTTAACATTGTATCAGACAAACTCCTCATCATCCTCATCATCATAGTCAGACTCTGATTCATCATCATCACTCCTATGTTTCATAAACTTATTCATATCGAATGAATGGCAATGCATCCATTTCTTCCAGATCGATACTGTCATAATCCATCCTTTCCTTGAACTTCTCATCGGAACAGTTGAGAAGCCAGGCAAGAGAACATTTTAAACCCTTCTTAGCAATCCTTCTGTGCCGTGGTTTTACAGTGGATTCGAGACTATAAGTGAAAAACGATGGGAAAGTGACCAAGTCCTCCAAAGGCCTTTCCATTTCTTTTCTAAAGTAATCAAAACTGAGCTTCATTATATCTATATTCAAGGCTAGCAGTTGAGGACAGCCAACAACCATATCCTTAACTTGTTGCAACGAAAATCCACAATCTTTGAGAAAGTCCACATGCTTCACGACAGCAGTACTGCTGAGGCTGACAACCTGCGGCATCCTCTCAACAACTCTGCCGAATTCTTCATCACTCAGCTCAATAATTGAACTAATCAAAGACCGCTGATTCAGAAGCTTAGGCTTCAAATCAATCCCTATAATCTCAGGATACTGCACCACAACCGAGGGAACCAATGTCCTCCGGACATGAAATTCTAACAGCAACTCCACATTGGGAATCACCGTGTCGTCTAATCCGAACCCAAGTACGTGAGGACTCTTCTCTATCAATCTAGCTACAGCTAACCTCGGAACGCCCAAGTATTCGAGATACTCGACAAAGGGCTTTATCACGCGGCCCACTCGCATCCCCAAAATCTCCGGATATCTAGTCAAAACTCCCCCAATCTCTCTCCTACCAATCCCAATCCCGATCAAGTAAGCAACCGAAGTACTCATGGTCCCCTCAAGCTTAAACCCCAGAACTTCCGGGTACTTCTCGAGGACGCGAGGAACGTCGTTCGGCTTAATGTCCATACCTTGAAGGTACTTGACCACCGGAGCCAGGTCGACCACGACGCTCGCGTGAAGAACCTGGGGATACCTCCTCAGGAGCTCCACCAGCGTCGACCTCCGGACGCCTAGCTTGCCCAGGTAATCGAGCACCGGAATCATGTTCTTCTTGACGCTGCAGCCGAGGACGAGAGGGTAGTTATTGATGTCCTCGATCGTGAGCCCCAGATTGTGGAGAAAATCGACCCGCTCCCTCATGACCTCGACCGTGACCGGAAGCTCCAGCCCGTCGAGCTCGTCGGGGACGATCCCGACCCCGCGGAGGAACTCGTAAACCCTAGCGCGGTTCTCCAGCCGCGCGCTCTTCATATCCGCCAGGCTGGGGCGGCTGTACAGTGAGGAGGAGGAGGAGGAGGAGCCCCTATCCCGGCGGTCGAGCCGGACCCTGGTCGGGCCGTCCGGCGCGGGGGGAATCCCGCTCCGAGACGGAGGTCCGGGGCCGCGAGATCTGCAAGACGCGGCGGTCGCGGCGGCTCCGGAGCGGGAGGCTCGACCGCCATGGGAGGCCGGCGGGGAGGTCCTGGCGGACGACGAGGAAGGCGGCGGGCTTCGCGGCGGCGGAGCAGCAGCTCCTGGAGAGCATCGTCTGGAGGGGCGGGCGGGCTTCCGAAATGGGCGCGAGAATCAGCAGCGAGCCATGGAAGAAAAAAAAATCGGTTCTTGAAAATCCTTCAATCGGAGGTTGCAGAGAGAGAGAGAGATGGGGGAGAAAGGGGATGATTCGGGGACTCCGAGGAAGTGATAAGGGCGGGCTTTGTGGGGAAGTGAACCAGTGAAGTGGTAGTGAGCTGATTGTTCTAGAGAGTTTTAGTTTGGTGAACTTGAGAGCGGGGCTTTTCTTAAGAATGGCCTGACCTATTCCCTAATTTATGGTGGGGCCTGTTATCGGCCCATGTCCTCCCGACACCTATATTATTGACTTGTCAAATTTGTAACTTGGATCGAATTGAAAATGATCCGACTTGAGTAGAAACATTTGATCCGTTTTGATCAATTTCAAACTCAAGCTCATATTGTTAAAATACTTCAATATTTCATCCATTTTAGAAAAAATCCATATGCCTAAATTAAAGTGAAAGTAGGGCAGGAGGGTAAAAGAGAATTGAAGAGAAAGTGTCATAAAAGTAGAAAAAATTGTCCAAAAAGTCTGAACATATTGCATTTTTGTCTATCTAATCCTAAACCATTTAATTTTGTTAATTAAATCCTAAATTTTTTTGTTTCTAATTGAATCAATCCGGCCAATTTTAGTCGGAAATCACTAACGTAAACACCAGCTATTTTGTGTAGACAAACCAAAATTTCTGGCGCGATGTGGATAAATTTAATGATATTTTAATATTTTTTTTTTTTTTCTTTTTTTTCTTTTCTTTCTTTTCTTCTTTTCTTTTTTTTCTTTTCTCTCCTTTTTTGGTTTTTGTTTTTCCTTTTCCTTTGTCCCTTTTACCCTTCATTGGCCCTCAAGCAAGTGCCTTCCTCCCTATCCTCGAGCAAGGGTCTCCTAGGCCTAAGCTTAGAGAGGGCAGCCTTGCCTCATTGGCTTGGCGAGTGCCACCCTCACCCAATCTTACAAAGAATTGCCCTCACCTACCCAAATAAGGACAACCCTCGCTCTCACTCGTTCTAGTGAGAACTACCCTCTCCTTGCCCTCGCCTCACCTAAGGCCGATGAAGGTTGTCAATCATCAACAAGGCCTAGTAGAGGGGAAAAAAAGGAAAAGAAGAAAAGGAAAAATTAAATAAATAATTTAAAAAGTATTAAAATAATATTAAAATTGTCTATATTAGTGTTTGTTGTGTTATGTATGACGGCAACATCTACGTCAACGATGTCCAGTCAAAATTAACAAAATTGACTCAATTAACAAAATATGAAAAGGTTTAGAGCTCAATTAACAAAATATAAAAATATTTATGACTCAATTGGCAAAATTGATGTGTTTAAAATTGAATTGGCAAACGTATACTAGATTTAAGACTTTATAGATATTTCTTTACCCATGGGTCGGTTCTAAGTAAACCGTAATCCTATTTTTAATCCATTTAACATTCATATTATGTTTAAATTCATTTATAACCCATTTACTTACTATAAGTGACCCATATAATAACTTAGTCCATCATATATGGGCCTATAACCCATTTTTACAAGTTTACCTTATTCTCAAACATGAGATAGCCAGTGCACCGTCAATCCCTTCTACTAAGATTGCCACATAGACGGTAATCTTGTAAACTCAAATCTATTCTCTTTGATTCTCTCGCTATGAATATTGCATCGCTTCATGTCCTTTGAGGGGACTTATTTGGACTCCTAAACTTTTGGCTCGATGTTCCTCGCCTGCTGCCTGCCACCCGAGTACACTAGATCTGTTCGCTTTTCCTCTCACGCCCCCAATACTTCATCTCCCCTTACATATCAATGGTCGGTGACTCTGACCCTCCCGCAAGGCTAAGGAATCTCAGGAACGAACAAACCTTCTCAACACGATATTTTGTGCAAGCTTGTTTGGAATGCTTTCATTTGTTTATGGCACAATAGAAATAAGTGAACTTTCGATGTCGATAGATATGAAGGTTATATAACTTTCTCCAAAAGCCTCAGTATCTTGGTCCCGATAACCCTTATTATCAAATTAGTAACTTTTCAAATGGACGGAATAAAGCTTAGTACCTAATATTATCCTCGAGACTGTAAAGTTAAAAAAGAAAAATATCATTCATCTTTTTTATATATAAAGATGATTATGCAAGTATAAAACGCATCATTTCATACTCGTTTTTTTTTTTTAACTTATTTCATACCATTTTTAGTGGTTAAATAATGATATAACATGTCAACTATTATTTATATTTGAAAATTTTGGTAATAAGATATTATTTTCACCAATAAATTCAATATTCTTTTCATTTGTTCATAGCGTACCATGCCGGTTTTAAATTATACTGTAAGGTTGCGTTTGGTCGTTCGGATTTCTACACAAGATCATATTGGATAGGATATGATAAGAAATCCAGAAATTTTTTCATATCATATTCACTATTTAGTGAGCTACGGATTTTAAAGTCAGATATTCTCATATCTTATATTATCTACTGTTTGGTGAACTAGCGGATTTAAAGTTGGATATTTCCATGAACAATTTTATATTCTTGAAAAAAAATAAAATTAGGAAAGCACAAACTAACGGATTAGATTATAGCAAAATCATCCAAAACGAACTATTTTTTTCAAATCAAGAGATTCTCACAAAATCACACAAAATCAATCCATGATTATGCATATGTGAAATGCATAAAGAATCAAAAAGTGATATTGCGTATGCTAATATGAGATGAGTCAATTAAGAATGTTGCCTTGAAAAAATGTTGGCTTGTTAGAATTGGACCATTGCAAATTATTTGTTGATGAGGATTTGTTTTCCTTATTATATCCACCGTGAGTAATTCCCATTGTGTTACATTAAGGTATATAATTCGGCTATGGAATAAATAAGCAACTGAATATAGCTAGCCTTGAGCTTAACAAAAATAATTTTGAATTTAGTTTCAACTGTCTGCTTCACATGCACCTTACCTAATATTTTCTTACGCTAGTTATCCTAAGTGACATTGATTGCGGCAGGGATTTGTAGCACTTTAGTCAGTTCATTCAATCAATGCCTACTTCCCAATTGATAACCTGAGTAGAAACACTCAAAGAGAAAAAGCATATATCCTTAAGACTGGCCAAAGCCAAACAGTAGAAATTTAAGACGCTCTTCTTCACAAGAGGGAAGCGATCAAGAAATAAATGAATAAAATTGCAGATATGCAACCACAAGAATACATAAACCGACAAAGTAAAACAACATTGCAATTCTAACATTTACTTCTGATTTATGTATGTTTCCCATGTTGAACTTGTAAATAATACCACACAAGCACTGAATATCTCCTATTGAGATAAAGTATTTACCAATAAATCAATGATGACATCCACTACGCGAATAAAATTACAAATATACAACCACAAGAACACATAAACCAACAACAACACAGTTATAACATTTACTTCTAATTCATTTTTTTCTTCCCACATTGAACTTGTAAAAGATAATACCACACAAGCAATGAATATCTCCTACTAGATCAGGTATTCACAAAGTATAATCGTGAAAAGACATAGATCACTTTAACCATGGACACATTATTGATCGAATTTCACTCCAAATAAACATTAAATTATTCTCACAAAAACAGGGTATGAAAAGAAATGGTGACCAAGTGATGAAATTTGTGGAAAAACAAAAGTAGGGCGACTGTAAAATAGGATTTTATGGAAAAAAAAAAAAAGTCGCCTTTTCATGAGCCACAATTGACTGCACCTATGAAAGCTAAACCAAGGAAGGAAATCGCAAACCTTGTAAAGCGTGCGAATATCAATGCACAAAGAGAATGAAATCTTGCAAGAAAGCAGAATTGCCGTGGCTCGTCGCTAGAGATGGTGCTTGAATTCGTCAAATTAGAGCTACCAAGAAAAAGACGTGTTTTTTTGTGAGAGGAGTTGTGCATGTGAGAGAAGGTTAAAGGAAAAGAGAACATAGGGTTTTTTTAATAATAGATCAATAAGAGAAATTCTATCCGGGTCCATCCCACCCCTCTCCCTCGGATTTTTTTATCTAGGTTATATCTCCTCTATATCTAACCTTATCCTATCTTAGTCGACTACCAAACATGGGACATGATAAGACATATTTTATCTAGACTTTTATCCGGTCAATCAAACGCAACCTAGAGCCATAGGCTTTTTTTAAGTACTTTAAGAAAAACAATAATATGTACAACTATTTCCTGTACAATATAATTGTCTTCCTAACGAAAGTAACAAGTAAGAAGTATGACATAACACAATCTCTTTACAACTCCCTCGGTGGTAGTGGGCCAGTGGCTATTGCATTACAGACCTCGTAATTTTATTTTATTTTTATACCCAGGAACCACCGTACAGCCGACAGCCAACAACATAAACCTGAAGCGGCGCTAGCGCAGGACCCACCGCCATGACGCCGCACTTAAGACCACTAATGAATGTGCCAGTATGCAAACCATGGGTTTCGAACTCTCACCATACCGTGAAGAGGGTCTGAGCGCATACCAACGCAGCCACCGAATGGGGTGGTTACGAGACCTCATAATTTTTCTTTGTGCAGTTAGCCCCTTTATCATTTCTCCCATTCACTTTAGCACCGTTAGATTGTTAGTTACAACCAAATCTTATCCTTTCCTTAGAGTATAGTAGACCTTTTATAAGATAACTCAAAAAAAAAAAAAAATCCAAATTGGATATTGATTAAATTATATTGTATATTTAATACAAATTAATCATTTATAATAGCTATAATGAATCATTTCTTTCTATAAGAAATCATTTGATTAATTTAAAAATAGAACATAATTCTAATTATTTAGAATTCTATAAACTATATAAAAATATTAATAATTTTTAATTTAGATAAATATTATTTATTATATATAACTAATAACTATTAATATTAGTTAGAAATACATATTCTATTTTAATTTGAATTAGTTGTTAAATTAAAAATGACTATTCTAACAATTAGAATTTCTATTTTCTAGAATGTAGAATAAGATTCTAATCCGATTATTCTATATTCTATTTAGTATTTCGATTTAGGTCAGATCAATCAATAGTTAAAGGAGGAGTTTCATGAGAGAGAGTGGTTGTCAAAGACACAAACGACTTCAGTAGACTTCTCGGTCGCTAACCATGATCAGTCAAAATGACTCTCATTGCTACCAATTGTTTGATCATCTTATCCATCTTGTCTAAGTCTTTGAGACAGCTTGTCCCTCTTGCATCTTGCTTGGAAAGAACCATTTTCAAAGAAACTTCATGTAAATAGTTGATGTAATTATAATTATGGTATCATAATAATAGATAATTATTGTTGCATAATACATGATATAATAATTAGAATAAAATCAGTTGCCTACTAGGTACCATTATCTCGAATTGTCATAATTAAATTTTATGTTAACCATGGTTATCTGAATTGTTAATTACAGTATTGATTCTCAAATTTATCACATACTTATTATTTTCAATCATATGAAATATGAAATATGCTACATATTATATAACCACATATAAAATGATTAAATTTAAACAAGAAATTAAATATTATATACTAGATATAATATCTTGATATTCTATTTGGGATATTACACTCATGAATGGCTATTAAAGTGAAAATTACTATAGTATTATTTTCAACTAAATATAATCATTCATCATGCGCCAAATTCTTAAACTATAATTAAATATTCGATATAATATTTTATATATCAATATGGAGCATTAAACTCAGGGATCACGATTGACTTTTAATAAATTAACTGTTATATTCCATCTCAGGTGTATTTTGAGAATTTTGATGCTATTCCCACTTTATCACCTGTGTGTTTCATGAAACAAACAGTGAAATAAGCATTGCATTACTTAAATCAAAAAATGGTATAAATATAACAACTCTATCACATTAAAGCGTAATAATCATTACATGACAGCCTCACTTTATTATTGTAGTCAAATAAACTATGAGGTTCCATTTATTTCACTAAAAAGGAATAATTTCAATACAATTTTTTAAAATGATCGCTTGTATCACTTAAAATATTTAGCCAATAAAAATGCTTTCATTATAAATAATATTTTATCTCTAAAATTTTTTGTGAACAATGAAACTATTTTTCATTTAATTATTTTTATAAGTAATATAAGCAATTATTTTTAAGAAAATATTTTCCAAATCATTTATTTTCTGCAAAATAATCAAAACCTTAGCATTTTTTGTCAAAGGAGTGGAATGGACCAAGGAATGGCCATTCTAGCCCTTTTTATTTTTTTCCAACCCTAGAATAGCAAATCCTCTGTGGGTCTACTGTGGCCTTTCAGAATGAGCTTTTTTTAATTTATTCACAAATTCTCTCCCATCTTGCGTACTACTTGCGCTCACTTGCTTAACAATACGTAAACATGGAAGCTTGCTAACCAAATGGTATTCTAGAGATGGTCCATGCAGCTCTACCACGCGATCATGAACCTGCACATTGATTGCATCGATGTATACCTTGCTCATAGCACTCATTTTCAAGTTTGGTTTACCGCTCACAATCAGATCATAAGAAATAGTAATGCCGAGCCGGCTTGGAGATTACTAATAAGAAGGAGAAAAGGACATTGTGATCTAGAAAAGTTTCGTCTTTTTATAGGTTTAAACATGCTTTTCACATGATGTTTACATGAATCTCATCTTGTGATTCATTGATGTGATACTGATTAATATCGACCTAGATTGAAGAAAACTGACAAGAATGAGAAGAGGACATTTTGATCTAGAAATGTTTATAGAATTAAACTTGCTTTTCACATATACATGAATCTCATCTCATGATTTGTTGATGTGATGCTGACTAATATCGACCTGGGTTGGAGATTACTAATAAGAAGGAGAAAAGGACATTGTGATTTAGAAACGTTTCATTTTTTTTTTAGGATTAAACCTGTTTTTCACATGATGTTTATGTGAACCCCATCTTGTGATTCATGGATGTGATGCTTATTTTGTCCGTGGCATGAATTGCCAATAGTTGACCCAATTTGTGTTATCTTATTTAAATAAGGCAGGTTCATGTCTCGAGTTAATGTGCCGAACATCAATTTCGTCATTTAGAAAGGACTCTTTCAAATTTAGGGAAACTGCAAAAGCTTGATTCAACTCCAGCACCAACGTTGAATCTTTCTTCCCGCAAAAACGACGATGGAAACGATGAAGTCTCTTTATTAGAAGACAGAGGCATAATCATCTCATAATAATGTATCACTCACTAGAGACACTCAGAACTTCCATTAGTTTTTCCCCGTAAAGGGTCGTTTTCCACTTATTAAATCAAGGGTTAGAAGCTTAAAAAAATTTGCCTAGTCTTTGTTGCAAATTGCTATCATCTTCCATGACGTCAAAGCCGTTGACTAACACTAAGGTTCAGTCGATTGTTTGTACCCGGATTTGCCAGATGCACCTAAATGATTATTACCCAAAAGAGAGAGAAGAATTCTACTCACCTTGCGAGAAAAAGAATCTTCATTTAATAACGCGGAAAAATATCATCCATTCAATCTTGATTCACATTTTAAAAAATCGATTTAGTATCATTTGTTGTCACTTACGCCTGAAAATGACTACAAAGTAAAAGCCAATTAAGAGTTAAGAACTAGGATCACTTAAAGATAATTATGAAAGTGACAGAGCAATAAATTAATCGACCATGATTAACCAACCTTATAAAGGACATAACAAGTTGAATAAACACAATTTACAAAGGAAACTCTTGTTGCTCTTCCTTTCTCTCCCTTCAAGACAAGATGCCGGGAAAGGTTGAAGAGAAAGGAAGTGCAGATAGAGATGATTACCCAAAAGATGGCACTGTGGACCTCAAAGGGAGACCCATCCTGAGATCCAAGAGAGGTCGATGGAAGGCTTGTTGCTTCATCATTGGTACGGTAAAAGCCGGTGGCGCAGCCAATTTATAGCTAAGTAGTTCATTCTGGAAAAGTGCCATTTCATCTGGTTACTAGATCATAGTTTTTGCCAAAAAAAAAAAAAAAGAAGAAAAAATTTTCGTATACTCAATTTTGCTTCTGTGATTCATGCTCTCGACTCAAACTTTTTCAACTGGGATGGAATATGATTTGATCAACGTTGATTCACTCTGGCATTGCTTACGTAGGATACGAGGCATTTGAGAGAATGGCGTACTATGGGATTGCAACAAACCTAGTGACCTACTTGACGAAGAAGCTCCATGAAGGAACCGTGACATCTTCGAACAACGTCACGAACTGGGGCGGCACGGTTTGGATGACGCCCATCCTTGGCGCTTACATTGCCGATGCTTATCTTGGACGTTACTGGACTTTCATTTTCGGATCCGTCATTTATCTCATGGTATTGCACATGCATTTGGATTCATTTATGTGGTTACGTATACAAATTCGGCCTCTAACACGACTAACAAATGCATAGGGCATGTCCCTCCTAACGCTGGCGGTGTCGCTGCCATCGCTGAGGCCTCCATCGTGCGGCCCAGCGATCAAAGACGAGGAATGTGACAAACGTGCCTCGGCCCTCCAGATTGGCATATTCTACTTGGCCCTCTACATAATAGCGGCTGGGACGGGCGGGACCAAGCCCAACATCTCGACCATGGGCGCCGACCAGTTTGACGACTTCGAGCCAAGGAGAGGGCCCAAAGCTCTCGTTCTTCAACTGGTGGATGTTCGGCATCGTCTTCGGGACACTATTCGCAACCACAGTCTTGATCTATATACAAGATAACGTCGGTTGGGCATTAGGGTATGGCCTTCCCACGCTAGGGCTTGCATTGTCAGTCCTGGTCTTCTTGGTGGGCACTCCATTTTATAGGCACAAAAAGCCCTCAGGAAGCCCGTTGACAACGATGGCCCAAGTGTTGGTGGCGTCGATCAGGAAGCGGAAGTTGCCTGTTCCGAGTGATCCGAAGGAGCTTTATGAATTGAGCCAGGAACAATACGCGGAGTTGAAGAAATTCCAGATCGATCAGTCTATTTCTTTGAGGTTCACACTTCCCTAATTCTACGGTTTATAATCAGATAGTTTTTTCGAAATAAATCATGACAGTTTCATGTCACATTTGTAGATTTCTTGACAAAGCCGCGGTGAAGATTGATTCAAGCTCGCCGTGGATGCTATGTCCCGTGACCCGAGTAGAGGAAACCAAGCAGATGGTCAAAATGCTCCCGATCCTAGCGCTGACGTTCATCCCGAGCATGATATTTACCCAGGTGCTAACGCTCTTCGTCAAGCAGGGCGAAACCCTGAACCTACACATGGGGCCCGCACTTCCAGATCCCTCCGGCCTGCCTCACCGCGTTTGTCACGATCTTCATGATCATATGCATCCCCATCTACGACCGGTTCTTGGTCCCTGCTGTCAGGCGCTATACCAAGAACCCTAGAGGCATCACATTGCTGCAGAGAATGGGGATAGGCATGGTCTTCCACATGATCACAATGGTCGCCGCTTGTCTCGCTGAGAGGTGGAGGCTGACCGTCGCCAGAGAGAACGGTATTTACGGTCAGTTCCAAACAGTCCCTCTCACCATCTTCATCCTCCTGCCACAGTACGCTCTCATGGGAGTCGCCGAAACCTTTGTTGAAGTGGCGAAGCTCGAGTTCTTCTACGACCAAGCGCCAGAGGGCATGAAAAGTCTAGGAGCATCTTACTACACTAGTAGTTTAGGTATCGGGAACTTCCTAAGTAGTATTATTCTCCAGACGGTCTCACGAATTACCGAGGAACACGGCCACAAGAGTTGGGTCTTGGACAACCTTAACATCTCCCACCTCGACTACTACTATGCATTCTTGGCGGTCCTCACGTTTCTCAATTTTCTCGTGTTCCTTGTTGTGGCCAAGCTGTTCGTCTACAATGACGAAGTCACCTTGGATAAAGAGATGGAATCTTTGCTTGCTAATTCAGCTAATCAGGAGGCCATGTCTGTCGGATGAAGACATAAAACATTGTATACGCATATAATGGTCTGTAAGCTCGATATAGAGTAAGCTTTATTATATATAGTTGACAGAAACTTTATTTTCTTGTGATTATCAGTTCGTCAAAAATTTAGTCGCGCAGAACTCATAATAACCGAAATTCCTGGTAATTTTTTTTCACGAGATTGCACACTTCTCCTGTGAGGGGCAGCATGAAACTTTGGACAAACAGCAAAAATACAGGGAATTCCATAGAGACACTTTGAATAATGAAAATTGAGGTTTATGGATGACTAAAAGATGAATCAAGCTAACTATGGACCTTATGGGAAGAAAAAAAGGCTATGGAAAATAGTATACTATTTTACATCACAGAGGGAACAGTCATTCAGCTCTTTTAAAGGCGAAGGGCAGCGCACGGGAAAGAGGAAAAGAGAGGGAAAGAAAAGAAAGAAAGAGACAAAAACAGAAAAGAGGGGTTTCACACGTACTCGTCACTGGAGCCTCGCCAAGCTGGAGTTACTTCAATTTTACAACACCGAATGAGTTTTCTTGCCCTTTGTTCTTCCAGCCGGAGAAAATTTTGGAATTGGGGTTTTAACTTCAAAATTTTATGAAATTCAAGCCTTGAAATCCGATATCTAAGTTGCTAGGTCATGGGATTTCACTGGAAAAGAAAAAGTGATGAAAACATGGAAAAGGTTAATTTGTTAGAGACATGATCAAATGTCAAAAATATTTATATTCAAATCATATTTAAATAATGACAAAAGATCATCACATAAAAGGAAAAAAAAAAAAAAAAGGAAATTTTCTGTTGTTCTCCTCTTGTTATGAAGAAAGTAATAAATATAAATTGTGGATTCAATCTCATAGCAAGTGGATCAAAGCTTTAAAATATACTTAAAACTTTCCTTAGAAAAAATCTGATGTGAGTTTGAAAGTGCAGAATGTGAACATAAATTTTCTACCCCATCTTACAATTCCTATTAAAATGTAAAAAGTTTCAATCTACTTATCTAGCCAATTTGATAAAAAAAAAAAAAAAGGCAATTTACTGTGTGTTCATAAGCTGTCATAACTAGAAATTTCTAACCTTTTATGGAACTTTTGTGATTAAAAATATAAGACCGTAAATTAAAATTAACAACCTTCTCTAAGAATAACGGTGACAAGATGCAGGATAAGGAAATATCTTGTTAGGTGTAATTTGACATTTATATTGTGAAAATGATAAAATAAGAGAGACTATAGAAATAAATGTAGTTTTGTTAATAAGGTTGATTAAAAAAAGAAACGATAAATTGAAGAGAAAGATGGATATTCCGGCCAATAAGTTAACAAAAGAAGTCTCTTAGCCAAAATGGGAATGGAGATAGCACCACCCTTTTTTTTTTGTTACAACAAATATGTATTTCAATATGAGAGAAAATCTCGCAAAATATCCTAAATTTTTTTTCTTGGAAACACCAATTCCCCAAACAGTACCGAGAACGAAAATACCTCCCATCACAATTTTATCCATAATAGTCTTAAAAAACCGACATGGCAATATGTGGACAATGCCTCGTCGAAGTTTTTACTACTATACTGGAGGGAAGTCTAATGAAAGGTATTTTTGGGTCATAGATATAATCTTGGGGTGATTGTGAGATGAAAAGAAAAGTCCGGGGATTAGTGTCCCATGGAAAAAAAGTTTAGGACTACATTACTTAAATCAAAAGCACAATCATTATTACAGCTCTATCGCGCTACATCGTAATAGTTATTTTATTACAGCCGTATTCTATTACTATAACTAAACAAGCTAATAGAATATTTTGTCATTGGAAAGAAATAAAACAGACCTAAAAAGAAAATTGTCCAAAAAGTCCTATAGCTTATTGTATACTAGCCAATTCAGTCATAAATATTTTAATTTAATCAATTTAATAGTATATCTTTTGACAATTTGCTAATATAGTTTTTTTTGTCAATCTTGCTTGGAAATCGCCAATGTAGATGATAGTCGTCCTATGTAGCACGATCGTAAGTTTACCGACATTGATACAAACAATTTTTGTAGTTTTTTTTTTTTTAAAATTGATTTTTTTATATTGTTTCTTTTCTTCTTCTTTTTCTTTCCACTATGCATCTTTGTAGAAGGGTAAAGAAAAAAAAAAAAAAAAATTATAAAAAGTTTCAGAAATATTTTAAAAAATTGCAAAATTTGTCCATGTTGACACCTAATTTTAGCAAACCTAGGGAAATAAGGAAAATAAAAATTGCATTTTGAACAAATAAAAGGAAAAAATGAAAGAAAATGGGGGAAATTGATCTAATTGATTATGCATGGAAATTGAAAATTATTATGAATATTCAGATTTTGGTAAATGCGGAAGCAATTAGAAAATCAGGTGATTAAAGGGCAAGGATTTTGATAAAATGGAAGCAATCGAAGCAAGATTGAGCTGATTGCGAAATCACGCTCGATTTGCAGCCATAAATCAATGCAACAGAAGATGGAAACTCAGAAAATACCATAGAAAACGGCCATCTGAAATCATTATAAAAGAGTCACAATTTTTGTGACCAAAGGGTGGGGAATTTTTTTTCGAAAAATTGAAGAGAAAAATTCAGAGAGAAAAAAATTTTCGTGAGAAAATTCAAAAAAAAAAAAAACTAGCAACACTGTTCATCTTCTTCACGGGTCAACCCCCGCCCGCGCCGGCACTGCTTCTGCAGCAACACCGCGCCTCCGCCACCGTTGCCTGCAGGATCCCCACCAGATCTGAACCAGATCTCGCCACTCGAGCCCCTACACCAGCTTGAGATCCGCCTGTCGACCTTGCAGCGCCCCCACTGCTGTCTCCGCCTGTCAACCTCAATGCCCAACGACAATGCCCCCCTTCTCGCCGACGCCGTGACACCGCCCTAGCCCTCGCCGGAGTTCCGACGCCGGCCACCGTCCGCCCGGATCGACCAACCTGCTGCCCCCATTTTCCTTAGGTTGCGCATTTTTCTTTTATTTTTATTTTTCTTATTTTACTTTATTTTTTAGTTAGTTTTGCTATTATTGTATAAGTTTGAATATTGTGAGGTGATTTTTAGTTTATGGATATTGTAGGCATTATCCGTAGGGATTTTGTCCCTAATTATTGTAATTACTAATTTAATCCGTAAGACGTTGGATCATTTTTTTTAATTATATTAATTTTTGGGCTTTTTGGTAGAATTTCAATCGTTAAATCATTATAATTATTAATTTGGTCTGTAAGACTTCGGATCAGATTTTTAATTATTTTGAACTCTTTGTCGTGATAATTAGGGTTAGAATAATCGTTAATTTGACCTGTGAGACAACAGGTTATTTTTTCAATTATCTTAATCTTTTATTTTGTTGATAGTTTAGATTTAATATTTATTTAATAATTACTTATCCTTAAAAAATAAAAATAAAAATCAGAAAATAAAAAAAAATCAAAATTCTGCATGAGCATATAGGTTTAGTAAATTAGAATTTTTTTTTTTATAGGATTACATTTTTAGGATTGCATTTTTAGAAATAAGTTAGGGTTGGATCTAAATAATTTTTTTTTAAAATAGGGTTTTAGATAATGTTCACACATTTTAAATCTCATTTTTCCAAAAAATAGTTTTCTAAGATAGGATAGGGTTTAAGTCAAATTAATCCCTAGAATAAATTAGAAAATTATCCCTTTTTAGATAGTTTAATTAGGGTTTTTATTAATTCCGAATTTCAATAAAAAATACAAAAATACTAGGTGCATGTTAACTAGTTTGCATAATAGGATCATTTAATCAGGATTTGTTCATTAGTGAAGTTAGATCATGAGGTGCATATTAACTAGTTTGCATAATAGACCCATTTAATTAGAATTTGCATATTAATAAGATTAAGTCATTTAGTTTTAAAAAAATGTATTTTATAAAAGAATTCTAATTTCAAGAAAACCCAAAAAAAATTGTTTGCTTTGTGTGATGCAATTTATTTTTATTGAATGTTTAATAATGGTTGAGCACCCATGTGATCATTTTTGATATGATAGTAACTTAAGTTAAAATAAATCTAAGCTGCTTGCAAAAACATTTTTGAAAATTAAAAGAATGGTACCGAAAGGGCATTAGAAAATTCTAGTGTAACCAAGTCCCCGTATTCTTAGTCTCTGGTTCGTAAGAGTAAAATAAATCTCCATTTATTTTACTTAAGTGTCTAATCGACCTACCGTGAACAGATTAGTGGCTACTCCTAGTTAGTAATCTTTTGCATGTTTAAAAATTTAGACTTAAGTCGCGATTTGGTATGGGCTTGGGAGAGCCCGAGTTAAGTTTAAAAACTCAGCAGTCCATTAACCTAGTTTTAGGTGGTGCACCCAAAAAATAGGTCGCGACAGTCCACATAAGAATGGACCATCCGCTAGTCATGCCACATAAGCCAGCTCACATCTATGTCAACAATTTCCAATAAAAATTGATCAAAAAAATTATGTTGGCAAATCATCAAAAGATTTAGTACCGATCAAAGAAAAAAATTTAGTACTAACTTAGTCACCGTGGTCTATGACTTTTTGGACAATTATCCTAACAAAAGAATGGTCATTCCGACCTTATTCCAATACATTACTAACATACATTTGTCATCAACTTCTAGAATAGCAATTCCTTTGTGGGCCCATCTTAGCGGTGAACATTGGTCTAAGGTTAATCTTATGCCGACCTTGGACCGGCCCAATCCTACTGGTTTTGGTCCGGTTCCGAGGGAGATTGAATCAGTCCTTGGTTCTGGGATTCCTAGATCAACACTATGTTAGTTGGTCATCGGTCTTGATAGTTTAGGGTTAGTACAACCCAAACCAACCCTAATATGTTATATATTTAAAATATTATATATATTTTTATATATTTATTATATTCCCTTAGTCAAACGGCATCAACAATATTAAACGGCTCCTCACGGCATCATCCTCCTGTATACGTTCTCTTTTGTTTTCTTTGTCCTTCTCTTTTGTCTTTTTTGTCCTCTTAGTCTTCAATTTGCCAAAATCGAAAGAGACAACTTCCTCATTTCCGGCTCGACACTCGCCCTACTCAACTTCCTTGCTCGCCTCTATGAGTAATCTTAATCGTTTTTGTGGTTTCTTACTTTTAGCGGATGTGAAATTTCTATTGTTGCATTATCTTAAACTTGTTAAATATGTATTGATGTTTATAATTTGGTTGCACAACATTGCATTATCAATGGATATGTAATTTAAAATTGTAGGTTTGCCTTTTCAAGAAGTATAAAAAATGAAAAAAAAAATTGTCAATTGGTCTTGGGTTGACCATTGAATAGAACCAAACCCATTAGGTTAGTCCAATCCTTGATCCTAAACTCAATAGGGTTGATCCTCAATTCCAAAAATTGAGGACCAGCACTATGCAAGTTGGTCATAGAATTAGAAGGTGGATCGACTCAACCCGAACTATGCTTACCCCTAACCCATCTGGCCTTTTTGAATGAGTTCCTTCCAAGAATTGATCACGAAAACTCTCCAATCATATTTTTCATGTTAAAGTGCTAATAGCAATCACTTGCTTACCAATACTGACCCATGCAAGCATTGAACCACCACGCTAATTTAGCACGCAACTTAAGATGCGACAATTTTCGTTAATCCATGATTGTACTCCTGATAATGGTGTCCAAAGTAATTGCATACTCATTATTCTTAGGTTTTTCCTATCGTTCGTGGTCACATCCTAAGAAATTTTCATACCAACCCAGCTCGGAGATTACTGACAGGAAGAAGATAGGATAATGTGATCTAGAAACATTTCATCTTTTACTAGAGTTAAACCTACTTTTCACATGATGTTTATGTGAAGCCCATCTTGTAGTCCATTGATGTGATTGTGATGATACAATGTCTATGGCACGAGTCGCCTATAATTAACCTATTTGTGCGTCTCTTCTAAAATCAGGTTGTTTTTAACGAAAAGTCAATGATAATCGGGCAGAGAGCTTTAAGATTGTCTCTTCTCCATGTTTCAAATAAATGGAAACCGCAAGAACTTGATTCGACTCCAACGGCAACATTATTCTTTCCACGATGAGAAAATCTGACAATGTCATTTACCTCTTTTAAGAAGTGTTAAAAAAATCATAAACATTTTGTATTTGTGCCAATTTAGTCATAAACCTTTTTTTTGACAATTTAGTCCTAAACATTTTTACTTTGTGCTAATTCAATCCTTTCCGGCTAATTTTGGCCGGATTTTATTGACTAGGTGTTGGCCAACTGACATGGCATGGCCAGCACTAACGTAGATAACTTTTAATAATATTTTAAGATTTTTGAATTTTTTTTTTTTTTTTTTTTTTCCTTCCTCCTCCTTCCTCCAGCTCGGTCGTTGGACATCACCAGATCCAACAAGGTCAAGCCTTGCCAGCCGGCGCAAGGCCGCCCTTGAGGCCACCGATGAGGGTCAAGCCTCACGGGTGGCCTCCATCAAGGCTCGACCTTGCAAGATCTAGTGAGGGCGAGCCTCGCCGCCCAAGCCGTGAGGGCAACCTCACGCTAGGTTGACAAGGCTCACCCTCATCGACCTCTGGCTGGTTGCCGAGGTCCAGCAACCGGCTGGAGGAAGAAGGAGGAGAAGAAAAAAAAAAAAAAATTCAAAAATATTAAAATATTATTAAAAGTTATTTATGTCGATGACGATCGTGCCACGTCAGCCAGCTGACATCCAGTTAGTGAAATCCTTCCAAAATTAATCGAAAAGAACTTAATTGACACCAAGTAAAAAGATTTACAACTAAATTGGCATAAATACAAAAAGTTATGACTTTTTTTTTAACACTTTTCCCTCTCTTTCGTATCACGGATGCTTCTAGCAAAACCAACGATGTAGACAACGAGTCTCACCATTAAAAACAACCGGCGTGATCATCAATGTATATATATTAAATTCATTGAACTTCCATTAATTTTTCCCCCTTAAGGGCCGTCTTTTACTAATAAAACAAGGGTTAAATTCTTGCAAAAATGTTCCTAATCTTTTTTGCTTATTGCCAGCTTTAATGACCGCAGTCATCGGCCGACACTAACCATCGGTCGATTATTTGTAAGCGGATTTGTCAATCCCAACTCTCATCTTAAAAGTGGATAACGGGTAATAATAAAACCAATTAGTCGGCCTACAGGAACCCTAGGAAACTCAGTAATTATATTTTCCCCTCTGTAAGAGTTAAGAGTACGGATCTCTCAAGGAAAATTATAAGAGGGAAAGAGTACTCAGCTAATCGACCATGAAAAGCCCACCTTGTAAAGAGCATAGCAAGTTGAATAGACACAATTTATAGAGTAGGTGCTCTTCCTCTCTCCCTTCAAAACAAGATGACGGAAAAGGTTGAAGAGAAAGGAAGTGCAGATAAAGATGATTACACGCAAGATGGCACTGTGGACCTCAATGGAAGACCTGTCCTAAGATCCATGACAGGTCGATGGAACGCTTGTTCCTTCATCGTCGGTAAGGGCAAAGCCTGTGGCGCAGCCTTTCTATATGGAATTGAGGGTTAGCAGGACGTAGTCATGTTTAGGGTTCATCATTTTTCAATTCGATGTATATTAGCCAAAGCTGTTAGATAAGTGGTAAATTCTAGGAAGTGCCATTTCATATTTTGGGCAGAAAAGAAAGAGTTAAACTTTCAGATATATCAAGTTGTGCCATACTCAAATTTTGCTTCTGCAATTCTTGTTCACTGGATCTTTAAAAGTACGTAGTTTCCTAATCAAATGGAGGAAAGAGATAGGAGTTTATGATTTGATCCAAATTAATTCATTATGACTTCATTTATGTAGGATACGAGATTTTTTAGAGGATGGCGTACTACGGGATTGCATCAAACCTAGTGACATACTTGACGAAAAAGCTCCACGAAGGCACTGTGACATCCTCGAACAACGTCACAAACTGGCTCGGGACAGTTTGGATGACACCCATCCTCGGTGCATATATTGCCGATGCTTATCTTGGGCGTTACTGGACTTTCATTTCCTCATCCGTTGTTTATCTCATGGTATTGCACATGCATTAGATTCATTTATGTTGGTACACATACAAAATCTGTCCTTAGCATGATTAACGAATGCACAGGGCATGTCCCTCCTAACCCTGGCGGTGTCGCTGCCATCGCTGAGGCCTCCTTCATGCGCCTCAGAGATCAAAGAAGAGGAATGCGACAAGCATGCCTCGGGCCTCCAGATAGGTATCTTCTACTGCGCACTCTACATAATTGCGGCTGGGACGGGCGGGACCAAGCCCAACATCTCGACCATGGGCGCGGACCAGTTTGATGACTTTGAAACCAAGGAGAGGACCCAAAAGCTCTCATTCTTCAACTGGTGGATGTTCAGCATATTCTTTGGGACACTATTCGCAGACACATTCCTGATCTATGTACAAGAAAAAATAAGTTGGGGATTGGGCTATGGCCTTCCCACGCTGGGGCTTGCATTATCAGTACTAGTGTTCTTGGTGGGCACTCCATTTTATAGGCATAAAGCGCCCTTGGGAAGCCCGTTCACAAGGATTGCTCAAGTGTTGGTGGCGTCAATCAGGAAGCGGAAGTTCCTGTTCCGAGTGATCCGAAGGAGCTTTATGAATTGAGCCTCGAACAATACGCAGAGTTGAAGAAATTCCGTATCGATCACTCTACTTCTATGAGGTTCACACTTCCCTAATTCTTTGGATTGTAATGAGATTGTTTCCTTAAAATTAACCATGACCGTCAGCGTCGCATTTGTAGATGTCTTGACAAAGCCGCAGTGAAGATTGATTCAAGCTCGCCGTGGATGCTATGTCCAGTGACCCAAGTGGAGGAAACCAAGCAGATGGTCAAAATGCTCCCGATCCTAGCTGTGACGTTCATCCCGAGCACCATGTATGCGCAGGTGCACACCCTCTTCATCAAGCAGGGCACGACCCTGAACCGACACATGGGCCCGCACTTCGAGATCCCTCCCGCGTGCCTCACCGCATTCGTCACGATCTTCATGCTCACAAGCCTCATCATCTATGACCGGTCCTTCGTCCCTGCCGTCGGGCGCTATACCAAGAACCCCAGAGGCATCACATTGCTGCAGAGAATGGGGGTAGGCCTCGTCCTCCACATAATAATAATGGTCACTGCTTGTCTGGTCGAGAGGAGGAGGCTGAGCGTCGCCAGAGAGAACGGCATTGACGGTCAGTCCCAAATTGTCCCTCTCACCATCTTCATCCTCCTGCCACAATTCGCCCTCATGGGAGTCGCCGACACCTTTGTCGAAGTGGCAAAGATCGAGTTCTTCTATGACCAAGCGCCTGAAGGCATGAAAAGTCTAGGAACGTCTTATTTTACTAGTAGTTTAGGTATCGGGAACTTCCTAAGTAGTTTTCTTCTCAAGACAGTCTCGCGAATCACCAAGGAACACGGACACAAAGGTTGGATCTTGGACAACCTTAACATCTCCCACCTCGACTACTACTACGCGTTCTTGGCAGTCCTCACGTTTCTCAATTTTCTCGTGTTCCTCGTCGTGGCCAAGTCTTTCGTCTACAACGAGGAAGTAAACTTTGATAAAGAGATGGAAGCTTTGCCTGCTAATTCAGCTAATCACGAGGCCATGACTGTCGGATGAAGACACGATAAAACATCTTATCCACATATAATGATTCGTAAGATCAATACTGTGCGCTATTACATATACTTGACGGACATCATTCTCTTTATTCCCCTATGATGATCAGTTAGTCCATGATTTGGTCGTGCCGAATGACATTCCTGGTAAGTTTTTACACTTGATTGTACATTAATCTTCTGTTTGTGGCAGCACACATCTATTTTTATGTGAGACGAATTCCCGCCAGAAATCTTAAACCTTTTTCTGTGGGACACCATTATCCCATATATTTTTCATCACAGTCCGTCCATAATTGTAAAAATTGACGTAATGCCGCGTCGTATTTTTAAAGGCCATTATGGACGGAAGTCTAACGGGAGGCACTTTTCAGTTATGGATACAATTTTAGAGTATTGTGACTAGAAAAAAAAAAAGTCCGGGATATTGGTGAACCCGGAAGAAAAATTTAGGATTACAGTACTTATATCCAACAATGCAATCACTATTGCAGCACTATTGCAGCACTATTGCGGCTCTATTGCACTATTGCAGCGTAATAATTATTACATTACAACCTTATACTGGTACCAAAGCCAAACAGACTGGTGGCATATTCTGTCATCGGGAAGGATTGAAATCGACCCAAGGAATGGCCATTCCAGCCCATTTCCTAATACATAACCCAGCATAGATTTGGGATCAAACCCTAGAATAGAATTCCTTTGTAGACCTATTGTGGCCTTTTTATTTCCCTCACTGAAGAATTAATTACGAAAACTCCCCCATCTTACTTTGCGCCTTAGGCTGCGTTTGGCGGTCGGGATAAAATTCGGGATAAGATATGATTTATCCTATCCTACGTTTGATACTCGCTCAAGACAGGAGAAAGTCGGATATAAGGGGGATATAGGCTGAATAAAATTATCCCATGAGGGAGGTGAAATAAAGGTGGATAATATTTATAATGTCCATAATAGAAACATTATTTTTCTCGAATAACAAACTTATTAAATTAATAAATTGAAATTATATTTCAATATAAATAATATTTGAATTCTAATTTAAGAAATTAAAAATAAAAAAATAAAAATTTATTTTTAATTAATCTTATTTTAATTTATATATTCAACTTTAATTCTATATTATAATAAACATTCAATCTATAAATTATATATTTATACTTATTATATATTTTAGGTATTTTTGTATTTTAGGTATGTTAGTACAATTTACTATTTGATAAAATTTTATTAAAGAATGGTGAAAGGGATTAAATAAATAATAAAGAAAATAATAAAAAAAGAGCAAAATAAAATAAAAATAAATTAAAGAATAGTGTTACAAGAGATTTTTATCATTTCTATTTACAATGATATGCCGTTACATGATATGATGTGAATATATCCGACTTTAATCTTTGCGATACACCAAATAATGGACATGATATAAAAAAATCACAAGATTTCATATCATATTCTATCTAGTCCTATCCCGATTAGAAATCTGGACGACGAAACTAATAGCACTTGCTCACCAATACCGACCCCGATGAACATCGAACTACACTTATAGGATTCTAGAGATGATCCAAGCAATTACATCCTCGTTATTTTCAAGGTTCTTAGTATTGCTCGTGGTCAACGATGGTACCCACCCGGCTTGGAGACTGCAAATGAGACGAAAAGAAAAAGGGCATCTTGTGGGTAATCCCATCTTGTGGGTCGTTGATGTGATGCTTACTAGGTCTATGGTGTGAATCACCCATAATTGGCCTATAAGTATCTCTTTGAAGTTAGGTAGGTTTTACCACAAAAAATAAATAATCGGGCAGGTCGCTATTCGACTGTCTCTTCTCCGTGTCTCAAGCTGAAGTTCTAAACAACAGGGACTAGTTCAAACACATAGAAACTGCAAAAAGTAGATTCGACTCCAAGACTACCTCTGAAAATTTTTCATGGGGAAACAATAAGCTAAGGTCATTTATTGCTACCTGTTACGCATGCTTCTGGCAAGAACAACGACGGAGACAATGAGTCTCTTCATTAAAAGACAGAGACGGCGAAATCCATCTCTTAATTAATGTAACATGATCGCTAGAAGACACGCAGAATTTCCATTAATTTCCTCCCTTAAAAGGGTCGCTTTTCATTAATAAAACAAGGGTTAAATACTTAGTAAAATGCGCCTAGTGTTTGTTGCTCATTGGTAGCTTCAATCATGATGTCAATGTTATTGAGAATGACTAAGGCTTGTTGATTATTCGTACGGAATTTCGCCAAGGGAGAAAAATCTAAACGATTAGTACAACAAAAAAAATGAGAGAACCCGTTCACGTCTCGAGAAAAAGATCTTTTTCTTTTGAAATGATGTGAAGTAATATCGTCAATTCAATGACGAGGGTCACCTTTAAAAGATCGATGTGGTATCATATAATGTCACCTTAAGCCTTAAAAAAATAAAAAGTAAACAACAATTTCTCAGCCTGGGGGAATCCTAGGAAACTTAGTATATGTACATTCCCCTCAGCAAGAGTTAAAGGCCTAGGATCTCTTAAAGATTATTATAAAATTGATAGTAATTATCAATCGACCATGATTAGCGAACCTTTTAAAGAGCATAGCAAGTTGAACAAACACGATTTATAGAGGAAACTCACGGTGCTCTTCCTTTATTTCCCTTCGAAACATGATGACAGGAAAGGCTGAAGAGAAAGGAAGTGCTGATAAAGATGATTACACACAAGATGGCACTGTGGACCTCAAAGGAAGACCCATCCTGAGATCCAAGACCGGTCGATGGAACGCTTGTTCCTTCATCGTAGGTAATGGCAAAGCCGGTGGCATAGCCTTTGTGTGTGGAATCGAGGCTTGGTTAGTGGGACGTCGTAATGTTTTCGAGTTCTTTAGATTTCACTTCGATGTGTATTAGCCAAAGCAGCCAGATAAGTAGCTCATTATAGGAAAGTGCCGTTTCTTGTTTTGGGCAGAAAAGAGAGAGTTAACCTACAGATATATCACCTCGTTACACACTCAAATTTTCCGTTTGTAATTCTTGTTTACTGAGTCCTCAAACGTACTGGATTTCGTTACAAGGTGGGGGAAAGAGAAAAGAATCTATGATTTGATCCACCTTAATTCATTCTGGCGGTGTGTGTGCAGGATACGAGGCATTTGAGAGAATGGCGTTCTATGGGATTGCGTCAAACCTAGTGGTGTACTTGACGAAGAAGCTCCACGAAGGCACCGTGACATCCTCGAACAATGTCACGAACTGGGTCGGGACAGTCTGGATGACGCCCATCCTTGGCGCTTACATAGCTGATGCATATCTCGGACGTTTCTGGACTTTCATTTCCGCATCCGTCCTTTATCTCACGGAATTGCATATGCATTCTGATTCATTTGTGTAGGTACTCATACAAATTCAATCTGTAACACGGTTGAGAAATGTGCAGGGCATGTCGCTCCTAACACTGGCAGTGTCGGTGCCGTCGCTGAGGCCTCCGTCATGTGGCCCGGGGATGAAAGAAGAGGAATGTAACAAGGATGCCTCGGCCCTCCAGATAGGCATCTTCTACTTGGCCCTCTACATAATTGCGGCCGGGACGGGCGGGACCAAACCCAACATCTCGACCATGGGCGCAGACCAGTTTGATGACTTCGAACCCAAGGAAAGGGCCCAGAAGCTCTCGTTCTTCAACTGGTGGATGTTCAGCATCTTCTTCGGGACACTATTCGCAACCACAGTCTTGATCTATATACAAGATAACGTGGGTTGGGCATTAGGCTATAGCCTTCCCACGCTGGGGCTTGCATTATCAGTCCTAGTGTTCTTGGTGGGCACTCCATTTTATAGGCACAAGGTGCCCTCAGGAAGCCCGTTCACAAGGATTGCTCAAGTGCTGGTGGCGTCGATCAGGAAGTGGAAGTTGCCTGTTCCGAGAGATCCAAAGGAGCTCTATGAATTGAGCCTCGAACAGTACGCGGAATACAAGAAATTCCGGATTGATCACTCTACTTCTTTGAGGTTCACACCTCCCTAAGTTTATGGCTTGTCATTACATGGTTTCCTCGAAATTAATCATGACAGTTTCATGTCAACATTTGTAGATTTCTTGACAAAGCTGCGGTGAAGATTGATTCAAGCTCGCCGTGGATGCTATGTCCGGTGACCCAAGTAGAGGAAACCAAGCAGATGGTCAAAATGCTCCCAATCCTAGCGGTGACGTTCATCCCGAGCACCATGTATGCGCAGGTGCTAACACTCTTCATCAAGCAGGGCGCAACCCTGAACCGACACATGGGCCCGCACTTCGAGATCCCTCCCGCGTGCCTTAACGCGTTTGTCACGATCTTCATGCTCGTAAGCATCGTCATCTATGACCGGTTCTTCGTCCCTGCCATCAGGCGCTATACCAAGAACCCTAGAGGCATCACATTGCTGCAGAGAATGGGGGTAGGCCTTGTCCTCCACATAATCATAATGATCACCGCTTGTCTCGCTGAGAAGCGGAGGCTGAGCGTCGCCAGAGAGAACGGCATTGACGGTAAGCTCCAAATAGTCCCTCTCACCATTTTCATCCTCCTGCCACAATTCGCATCCTCATGGGAGTCGCCAACACCTTCGTTGAAGTGGCAAAGCTTGAGTTCTTCTACGACCAAGCACCACAAGGCATGAAAAGTCTAGGAACATCTTACTGCACTAGTAGTTTAGGGATCGGGAACTTCCTAAGTAGTTTTCTTCTCAAGACGGTCTCGCGAGTCACCATGGAACACAGCCACAAGGGGTGGATCTTGGACAACCTTAATATCTCCCACCTTGACTACTACTACGCATTCTTGGCGGTCCTCACGTTTCTTAATTTTCTCGTGTTCCTTGTCGTGGCCAAGATTTATGTCTACAACGAGGAAGTAACCCTTGATAAAGAGAAGGAAGCTTTGCCTGTGAATCCTGCTAATCATGAGGCTGTGACTGTCGGATGAAAACACGATAAGATGTCGCACACATATGAGGATTCATAAGAGTGATACAATGTCATCTTTATAAAAGATAGTTGACGGACATTATCCTCTTTATTTCCGTACAATTATTGACATTATCATGTTTGTCAATGATTTAGTTGCTCCAAAACGCATAAAAACTGAGATTTCTGGTCATTTTTAACACATGTTGTACACTAATCTTCTGTTACTGGTAGAATGAAACCATGGACAAGCAGCAAAAGTACATGAAATCCCCTAGAGACATTTAAATCTTGCAAACTAAGGTTTATGGAGGATTAAAAGATAAACAAGTCATCACAATGGGTACCTTGTGGGAAGAAAAAGAGGCCATGGATGATAGTAAGCCGTTTTACATTACACAAGACTATTCAAGAGACTAAATCGAAGGACTAACATAAGCATCTATGAATAGAACTGTATAATCGTTATTGTCGCGAAACATTTTCAATTCTCCAAGTATCTATACAAGAATACCTTTTGCCAAGAGGCTTACGTTCCACGCACAATCATGGAATCAGTATTCATTATATGAGAAATTTTTTGGACAAAAGAAAAGCGGATAACTCAGTACAGATACCCACAAAGTTCATCGGAGATTTATTGATTGTCTGCTCTTATGTGACTTCTCAGTTTAAAACAATACAAGGTATGACAAATTTCAAACGTATATATGCACTGGAGTGAATCTAAATCAAATTTTTCCTCAAGAAACTCAGCATATATGCAAATTCATTCTCCTAATATACCATTGCTCCAACGGTCCTGATCCTGCGGAAACATCATCTCTCTAGTTCGTCTCTTCCTTCGCATCAAGCCCGTCATGCTGATCCCAGGTCTCTACCTCGAAAAGCTGTCGCAGATTTAGGAGATCCTCCATGTTCATAGCATTCCCATGGCTCAATACGTCATGAGCCGACACATGAGATTCCTCATTCTCCAGTGCACTCTCCTCCCTTAAAGGAGCACACTCATTCAGTGGGTCAGCGTCTGCTTCCAACTCATTAGTTGGAGCAATAATCAGAACTTCCGAAGCATTTCCAGTGCTTGAATTTTCTTCCAACATAGAACGATCATATGCTATGGTGGATGTAGAGTCATCAAGTCCGGGCCTACTCTCGTTTGCTAATTGGTTTTTGGAAAGTTGATCATCACCCTCTTCAACAGCATCCTCGCATGGTCTCATCGAATCATCATTTTTCTTGATCTCCATTAGCTTTTCGACTGCTTTACCAGCGGCTGCAATGGCCCAGGAATCACCGGTCGAATCCCTATTTGAAAGAAACACAATGGAATAAAAATGAAGGAATTAATGATAACTAAGAAACATGCCCTCCTGATGGATGTTGCAATGTATATAGCTTAACATGAAAGCAGGACCTTTGCGATGACACTTTGAATTAGTGACAATTGATCTCGTGATCGAGCATCACCTTTGAGGATCCAAGCCAGCTGAGACATATGCAGACGTCAAGAGATCCATCAGAGGCGAGGGATTCTGAGAAAAGTATCCACCACGCCTCGCTACTTCGGCTATAAATTGCGCGCCCAAGATAAATAGCTGCTTCAAGCAGATTACGATAACACCAAAACGGAGTTAGTATTAGAGCTGAGAATAACTCATAATCGTAGACACAACTGACTGTAACGCTCGCGCGAAGCTTTAAGTATGAAAAGCCAAACAAACTCTATATATTGTCTATATGAGCTATACATCAGATTGGTAAATGTAAGGCGTTGATAAGAGATAATGAAAATTAGTGAAAGATGGAAGTCGCTCATAATTTGTAAACCGTAAAAAAATAAAAAATAAAAAGTTAGTAATTTTTTTTTTTAAAGTCCATAAGTTATCAACATGCTATTGAAAAATCATGTGATCAGTAACTTTTTTACCTATAGTTCTATTATAGTGATAATTATCTAAAAAATTATAAACCTTTTATACAACAATTCATTTAAACTTTTCAACTTGACCAATTTAATCCTAACCCTTTTGACGATTCTTTTTTATGTAGTTCTTCCGACCAATTTTAGCCGAAAATCGAGGAGATGGCCTTCCATAGTAAAAAATTGTGAAAAGGTTTAAAATTAAATTAAATTAATCAAATTGAAAAATTTGGGATTGAATCTCATACAATAGGTTTGGGAATTCTGGAAAATTTTCCCATTTTTTTATACTTACCCATTAATTTTTTGTCTTTAATTGTCGTTGAGTTACTTGACAAGTTTAATTTTTCTTTTAATGATAAACTTCTCTTATTCTTTATGGACTTTTGTTTACACTGCTTAATCACTTCTTAAATTTACCAACCTCCATATGAAATTACTAACTTTAATTTAAGTGATTTATCAAATTTTATCTGATTAAGTTATCAACCAGGTTTGAATTTTATTTGCGTTATTTAGTAACATTTATTTGGTTTTTTCCTTAGTTTACCAGATTTTTTATTTTGATAGAGAATGAGCTGGTAAGTCACCAAATAAATAATGGGAAATTAACATAAAAGTAGAAAAAAATTAGATCGTTTGTAAGAGATACAAATGCAAGTGGGTACACCATAACAAAAGATAATAAATGGGAAAAACCAAATAAGCATGGGTAAACAACTCAAGACTAATTGGTAGTAAAATCAAGAAAGAGTTAGGTAAATCACTTGAATAAATATCAGTAAGCTCACGTAAGAATTGGAAAATGTAAGGCATTGATAAGATACAAATAATGATAGTAGAAGATAAAAATTGTTTTTTGTTTGTGAACCATAAAAAGAATTAGTAATTTTACAAAAGTGTCAGTTAATTTACCAACAAGCCACCAAAAAATCGGTAACCCTTTTAACCAGTATCATTTTCCCACTTACCAACTTCCTATTAGTGAAACGGAAGAATCGTTCTTCTACATGTAGTGATCGAGACATAGATTAGCCCGACAGTGTCATCACATTTGGCTTATAAATGTTTGCTTTTCGCGACTACATGATATTTTCATGCTCCATTGATCATACCAGACATTAAGAAGAGTAAGGAAAGGGTTCCACTTTTACTAAAAGGGATCTTAAGATGGAGAACAGGCATACCTGTGGCGAACTTTTTGTACATTCGATTGTCACGTCGTCATCGTCCAAGTTCGTTTTAACATTCGACATCCAAGAAAATATCGCTTCTGTCAACTCCTCAAGAGCTCCATTACCCAACTATGGTCGAATGTATCTTCTTCAGCAAGTTCTTCTACTTTCCTAAGCTCCAAGAACAGCATCTGGGGATTCAAGATAAGATGATAAACATTAGAACTCTCCAGTCGGTTCGATAATGATAATTATCTCCGAAACCGCTTGAATTTGAACGGTTTTGCAGAATGATAAATGTCGGTAACCTCATTGTCAGCTAAAAAGATTTACACATAGGAGACCTGAAACGAAACTGAAGGCATCAGATCATCGATGGAGTGATTCTCTTCTCGGGCATCAATTTCTGAAACAGTTTGCTTGTTGCTTTGCCGAGATGCAACTCTAGATATAAACAGCCGACAGAAACAGGCTCGAAGCCGGTTATACGCCTCTTTGGTAGATGATAAACACGTGTCATACTCATCGCCTTCACTTCGGCAAGTGATTTTGCCATTGGTTCGGAAACTGCTCCTGAGTATTCTGGAGAAAAGACCTACCAAAGTCGAGAGACTCGTCAAAGCAGATACTTGTCCAGTCAATATCTCGATGGAACTCAGGCAATTGCCGATCACAAGTTTTTTGAGCATCACAGTATAGTGTACGAATAGAACTGTGAGTCCTCTAATGATTGAATTTTCCATCTGAGCAGCAACTAAAGGTGAAATTTCGTCTGCAACAGCCTTGAAGAGAAAATAAAAACATTGTAACGAGTACAGGATATAGACAATTACCATGATCAGAAGTACATCAATCTAACCCTAAATATCATATGGATCAACATAAGTTCCATAAGAGCATCATAATGGCTAGATTACTTTATAATTAGCCAGTACACCTTTCCATCATTTAGGATGCAGACTTGATAACGCAAAACCAAATAAGGTTGATTTTCTGAATGCAAAAAGCACAATAAAGTCGTATTACTGATCAATAAGAAATAAGCATAGAGTAATCAACCAAAATTATCATACCTGTAATAGTGTTATTAATTTACGACCGCTATTTGTGAGAAAACAATATTCAGGCAGATGACCGACTTCCATTGTCGAATATCCTTCAGCCAGAATCCCCGAAACAAGGTACTTACCAAGAATCCAAGTATCGGTAGCCGTAATTATGTCCACCACCTTCTTGAAATAGTCTACATGAATTGCTAATACCTCTTCCATGTGAGGTTGTATTTGCTCAATCAAGTGTGGCCTCAATACCAACTGTTGATCGATCTCTAGTAAAGAGCAATAGGATAAAGCGAATTGCATCGATTGTGTTGCAATGGACAGGCTGCCACTTATTTCGGAAACTGACTTTATGTATTCATCAAAATAAGCGACGAAAGTTTCAACTTCCTGATGCACCCATTGGATGAATTCGAGACCATATCCTGATACATCTCCTTGCAGCATCGCAAAGCTCCTTGCTGCTTGAGAGATCAAAGAGAAGGCTAGCTTCGAGAGTTCTCGTATGTATACTTCATTCAACAAGGATTTCGATTGTCGCAGATTGCGCATTCCAGCTGCGATACGCTTGTGGTGATATTGAAGCAACAACTGGATTGCAAGATTGCTGTTGCCAAGTCTTCCAAGACCAACCAATGCCTTGTGAAGTTCCGGTGCGGTTGTTCTTTGATTCTGAGCCAATTGTGTTAGTTGAAGCACGAGCTTGACCTTCCTCTCAGAGATCATGGACTTATATGACTGTATATTGTTCGGTGAAGAGTTCACTTTGCCATCCAACATTGTGAAATTCTCGTCCTCTAATTCAAGAATGTCGATAGATTCATCGATTCTATTTTCTATCAAGAGAATGTCAAGAGTCTCTAGGACATCGATGGCTCGAGCCTGCAGCTTGTTCAATAGGAACCATTCCTCAGCTTCATGATCAATGGCAATTGGCTGCACTGCGTCTTCTATTGACAATTCTAGATGCAACCGATCCACGAACCCCTCCACAAGTCTCTTTTGATTTGAAGCGTGACCTTTTAATTGGACCAGTTCCCTCTCTATCCCTTCGACTTCCTCAAATACTCTGCACAATATACAAAACTAGTTAATTTTCCGATGATTACTGAGAACGAGAGTTGAGACCACAATTATTGTAACTTGTTATTTTTAAGGCTCTTTCTTTGTGCTAAGTCTTTAAGTTATTTTGAATTTGAGGCAATCTTTCTACTCTCAAATGGCGTGTCTGATGGTACAGAAAGTAACCTAAATTTAACGTTCACGATGGATATAAAAGATCAAACATTGTCGAAATATCACTACGTCCGCAAAGTGATGATTCCATGTTTTCAACATGCGAAATGAAAACATTCTACATTAAGCGTGACTACAATTGCGATTACAAGGCTCGAAATAATGAATGATCATAATCGAGATATATGTACACACACACACAAAAGAAAGAACGTTATTACGCTAGACTAATCAACTGAACATTATTAAAGCTTCTTTGGTTGAGTACATCCAGGCAAGTTTGTCAAAAACGAATTACCTAACAAAGGTTGAATAATTAGAGAAGATGTTCTGGTGAAATTCCTCATCAGATGCCGCCTTTAGCTCAAGAAACTCCGAGCAGAGATGTTTTATACCCTAGCATCGAAGAAAAATTATGATCAAGGAAATTCATCCAAACATATAACCTACATACAGTTTCATACAACCCATAATGTTTTGCCCCAAGATTAGAAATGCGATCGTACCTTGGCGGTCATGGACTGCAGCTGATCGTCGTCATCGCCATCACACTGTTCGCTTGAAGAGATGCTAGTGCTCTCGTCAGAGAGCATGGAATCGTCCATGTCTTGGTGATCCCTGAACAGGAACCTGGAGGTAGACTCCATGGTGAACATGATCCTTGTCAATGGATGGCTAAAAGAGTTAAGACATCCTTACATGTGGTCTTTATAAAAGATGAACCAGAGGATGCTTCTCTGGGGCTACCCATTTGTCATGTCGTTCCATTCTTTTCAGGGCATTGGTCTTGTCGCTGAACAATCGAGGTCTTGTGTCTTTTTGACTGGTTCTGCAGTTTAAATAAGGCTCGTGCCCTTGTCCTTCTGCTGATCGGTACCAACGTCGGCATCCATATTCAACTTAGGTCCTGACGATGCCGACTTTGATTTTCTTTCTTGGTTATTACTAGGTCGTGCTTACTTATTGCATAGAGGAGGAGAAGAAAGAACCTGTCTTTCACATGACAAATGGGTATAGTTCAGTTCATTTCTTGATCAAACCAAGAGAAAAGGCTCAAGCCTCTGCAACTGAGCACAAGAGATATTACTAGACAAAAGTGCAGCCCAAGTGCCAATATTTGGCATAGGGACATTTAAATACTAAAAGTTCTGTAATGTACACTTAAATGCCACTTTCTTTGAAAAATAGGACATTTAAGTGCTAACTCCTGCTGAGGGTGTTGAAAATCCGACATCGCTAATTTTTAATAAGCTGAGTCAGCAAAGAAAAGCTAAAACGACTTCGTTTTGCCTCTTATTTGAATTTTAATGTATATTAATTAAATTAAATTTTAAAAATAAATAAATAATTTTAAGAGAGAAGAAAAAGATTGCGGAAAGCATTCGACGAGGGTTGTGCAAGGCCTTGCCGCCGCCTCCCCACCACCACTAGGAAGGGCCAGCGATAGTGGGGGGAAGGTCAGCCGAGGTAGACGGACCTTGGCTAGGGGTCGGTGACCCTAGTCAACCAACGGCAAGGGCCATTGAGTCGAATCTGGAAGAGGGCCGTGACCCTCGTCCCAAATTTGGGCAAGGACTTGCTGGCCCTTGTCGGCCCCTGGCTAGAGCCCAGCAACCCCGGTCGACCGTCCTCCCACCATCACCTGGCCTTCCCGGTGACGGTGTGAAGGCGCAGTGAAGGCTTGCACAACCCTCACCAAACTCCTTCCGCAATTTCTTTTTGAATTTTAGTTTTAAAATTAGTTTAATTAATATTTATACTCAAATTCAAATTCAAGGAAAAAATGACGCCATTTTTTACTTATCTAGCCATATCAATGTGCAAAACGCGTCGTTTTACACTTGTCTCGCTGAAAAAATGCCACGTCGGCATTTTGGTTGGAATTTCTCACCGTGGCACTTAATTGATTCATTTTACTCCAATTTTAGCATTTAAGTATACATTTCTGAACTTTTGACATTTAAGTGTCCCCCGTGCCAAGTTTTGACACTTGAGGTGTCCGAGACTCGATATTACTAGCAAACTCAATCTTACTGCAAAGATGAGGGATTCCATCACACCGTCAACATTAGGAATAACTTGTTGCCACATAAACCCATGAGTAGTCCCCTGCATTAGGTAGTGAGGATAAAAATTAGAATGGGATGAATTTCATCAGATCCAATGTTCTATTGTTGCTTAAAACATGATAAAGTCATATATAAGAGAAATATAATCAAGATAAAATATGCTCATCTGCTGAAGTGGGATAAGGTAAATAAAATATATCTCGCACTCATCTCTCTTCTCTATCCCCTCTACCCACCCATGGCCAACACTCAGATTTTTCCACCACCCATAGCCTCCCACCGAGCTTCGTCCTATCTACACGAACGAGGCTCGTCATGGTGACAAGCTTGACTGGATCTCAGCCACAGAGGGCTCCATAGCCAGATCTGGAGCTCCCAAATGGCTAAGCTCAACTCAAGGGAGGTTGACTAGACCCGGGCCAAGTGGGAACTGATCTTGACCTCGGTCACAATGGCCAGATCTAGAGCACTAGCCATCATCTTCCTCCTTTGTCGCCGGCCCCCTCCATGGCCAGATCTAGAGCGAAAGTCATCATTCCTTGTTTCTCACGCACCTTTGTCGCGCAAGCAACCTTACCTTCATTTGCTGCACCTTCTATTGGGCCTCAACCTCAACATTAGTAGCGAGGGTAGAGGTGGCAACCGAGTTGATGGTTGCTGAAGATTGCAGGCTAGCGATGAAGACGAAGGAGGGATAGGTGGTTGTTGGAGATTTCACACAATAGTGATGCTCAAGGGAGCTTGGACATCCGCAAGGACTCGAGATCTAAATGGTCAACATTCAATCCAACATCGGCGTAGAGGAGGAGGAAGTTGACATTCAATCCAACTTGGATATTCATATACTGACCAAACATTACACAAGATATTAGAGCTCTCATCTTTGTCTAGTTCAACCTACATCCTATCCAACCTTGTCCTATCCAATAGAAAAAGTCCGGAAGACCTTATGCTATCCCATCTGTAGTAGACTGCTTAATCCAATGAAGTTCAGTATTCCAATTTCATGGAACTTGAACGATAGCACATAGCAACAGACCTCTCTTCTGATTCAGACTCGCGGAAAGAACCATCAACGGAATTACAGCAAATTTAGGCACATTTAAAGAGAACGAAACGAGGCTCATGTCAATGCACTTTTAACCCCTCTCGTCCTTCACCATAATGCTCATATTTTCGTTGTGGCTGTCCAAGGTCCTTGAAGCAAGGAGATTCGAGTTAGGTGCCCTTTCGAGGGGTGCACCCATGCTCTCCTCCTCTTGGTGGTTGGCTCCATCTCTCATGATGACGGATGAGCGCAACGCCTATCGCGCATGAAGATCGTGCAGCGATTGAGATTATCCGATCACACTTAAATGCAGGATCGAGTGGGGACAAGTCGAGGTCAAATCTATTTTGGGTCCTGAAAAACTACTCATAGTTACTTCTTATATGCAAATTAGCGTCACATAATTACGAATAATCATTTGTATCTTCTTAGTTTTCTATTAAGAAGTTGCTGCTTATAATTATGCTCGACCTAGAGTGTCAAAACTTAGCATGAAAGAACACTTAAGTGCCAAAAGTTTGGAAAGTGACACTTAAGTGCCAAAATCAAAGCAAAATGGATCAGTTAAGTGCCAACGGTGAAAAAATTCGGCTAAATTGCATACGTGGCATTTTTCGGCAACATGCTTTATCGATGTGGCAAATATTTAAAAAAACAAAAAGCGCACGTGGACGAGGAAAATGACGTCGCCCCATCCACACTAGCTTGGCCAAGCTAAACAACATTGTTTTTCCTTAGTGCTAAACGACGTCATTTAGCTTATCTTGGGTTTAACCAAATCTGGCCGTTGCTCGTGTTCACACCAGATCTAACGTCCTCTCCATCGTCGTTCACAAGTCATCGCTCGCCATCATCACTCGCTCAGATTTGTTCTCTTCTTCCTCTCCCCTATGGTGGAATTAGGGCTCCGACTCATCTATTAAGGCTCCAACCTGAAATTTGGGGCTTGGATGGTATTTTGATGTGAGATTTAAGACTCCGATGTGGTGCTAGAACCTTATTAGGGTTTCGATTAGCAGTTTAGGGCTCGGCCTCAAAATGTAGGGCTCGGTTGGGGGAAAATTAGAGGTTTTATGTTACTGTGATGTGTGATTTAGGGCTCGGATGTGGTAATGTGATGTGCGAGAGTAATTTTTAGGGGTCAGATGTGAAATGTGATGTGCAATGGTGATTGTTAAGGTTCGGAGTAGTTGTCGTGGGGACCTCTGGGCATTTTTTTAAATTGAAGTGTTGAAATGGGTGTCATGAGAACCCATGCTTATCTTGGGGACCTCTTTTTGTTGGTCAATATTTTACAAGAATGTTACATAATCAAAGTAGCTGTCGTGTGGGGACCTCTATTTATCCTGAGGGCATCTTTCCAGTAAATCTCGTCTGACCTGTGCATATATTCCCTCTTTCTTCCTTTCTTTAATAAAGTCTATGAGAGTGTAGGGACCTCCACAAGCAATTGTCTGTTGTCCTTTGTGGATGTGATCCAAAAAGTTAATTATATTTTTTTTCTCCATGGTTACAGAAATGGCTTATGATAAGGACTATGTTGCTATTATTGTTTGCTGTGGTGGGGATTTTGTGATTGGAGAGGATAAGTGGGAGCATGAGGGGGGAAATGAGGATACTATCTTAGTAGATATAAAAAAAAAATGCATCTTATATTGGATTTGTTAGGGATATAGTGACATATTTGCCTTGTAAAGTACAAAAGTTGTTGTATTGTGTTCCTGGGAAAGGCTTGAGAGATGGTTTGAGAAATTTAGAATATGATAATGGTTTTAGGGATGTCCTATATTGTTATCTTCATGGCGAAGAGGCGAAAGTATACTTTGAAAACAATAGTGATAGCGAGAACGAATATGATGACTGAAATAGCACCTAAGTAGGAGAAGGAGGAGATGATATTCAAGCTAGTACTGAGGTTAAGGATGAAGGAGGGCATGATAGACAGGATGGGGAGGAGAGGGGCGCAGATGCTGTTCACTAGGGTGATGGTGACATAGGTGATGTCACAATCACTAAATTAGATTGGGAAGTAGTTGAATCCAGTGATGGTGATGATGATGATGATGAAGGGTTGCCTACTGAAAATTTCTTAAGTGATGACGACAACAAGAAGCTTACACAATTAAGGAAAAAACAAATGGACTTTTTATCAGATAGATTTGCAGCTTTGCAGGTAGCTGATGAAGTTCCTAACAGAGATGAAGGCCCTGCAGATGCTAGTGTTGCTTGCCAAGCGATAGATTATGAAGAAAGCGTCGAGAATGCTACTTCCTAGGATGAACTTGAAGAAGATCAAGGAGCTGTGCGTAGAAGGAAAAATAAATTTTCTTCCTATGATCCATTTGTTGCCTCTCCTACTTTGTCAGTAGGTATGAAATTCCAAGATGCAAAACAATTTAGGGAAGCTATACTAAAGAACCCCATTGCTGCACAAAGAAATATTGACTTCATTAGAAACACTAAGAACTTTATAAGAGCTAGATGTTCGTACCAAAATTGTTCATGGAAGATTTACGGCACGTTTGTTTGGAGGAGTGGGTTTTTCCAGATTAGAGCCTACCAAGAGGAACATACTTATTCCATTAATTTTCAAAACAAAAGGGTAACAAATGCATGGTTGTCCGAGCACTTCTTCGATTTGATCAAACTGATGCCCGAGATGAGAAGTACTGACTTTAGGATGCTGGTGAAGGAGCATGTAGGCATCAATGTATCTAGGAATCAGTGCAAAAAATCAAAGCAAAAGGTGATGAGAATACTTATTGGTCAGTATGGCAAGGAATATGGGTAGGTGTAGGCTTATGCTTGGGAGTATAGGCTGCAAAACCCTTCAAGTATAGTGTATATAGAGGTGGTAGAGAGGCTACTCTTTGATAGTGGGACCAAGTTCGATATGTTTTATGTGTGCTTTGATGCATGCATACGGGAATTTTTAGCTGGTTGTAGACGGATCATAGGATTGGACGACTGCTTCTTGAAGAGCTTGTGCAAAGAAGAATTATTGGTCGCGATTGGAAAAGATGCGAATAACTAAATGTTCCCACTAGCTTGGGCTGTTGTAAGGATTGAGAATAAGGACAATTGGTCCTGGTTTTTGAAAAATCTGATGGCTAACTTAGAGATAACAAATGGGGAATGGTGGGCGTTCATGAGCGACCAACAAAAGGTAATATTTGCTTTTTGAAAAATCTAGTCAATTGTTTGCTTTATGATATTAACATATTATTTGCTTACATTTCTTGCTTTGAATTATTGTAGAGATTGGTTCCGGCAGTAGCAGAGTTGTTGCCCCACATTGAACATCGAATGTGTACGCGGCACATATACGGAAATTGGGCAAAGACCTACAAAGAGGATAAGCTGCAGTCGTAATTTTGGCAGTTAGCGAAGAGCACGAACATGGCTGACTTTAGGATAGCCAAAGAAGGACTGCTTTAGTTGACAAAAGAAGGTTGTGCTACACTATTTCAAATAGAACCGAAGCATTGGTGCAAGGCATTCTTCAATGAGGAATTCGAGTGCAATAACATCGACAACAACATATGTGAAGCATTTAATGGGAATATAATAGATGCCAAATGCAAACCAATCATCTCAATGCTTGAAGATATACGAGTTATGGTCATGACTCAGCTGCACAAACAAAGAGATGAGGCTGCAAAGTGGACTAGACAATGTGATCCTAGAATTGCCAAGAAATTGGATGAGAACTTGACTGCAAGTAGGTATTGTCATCCCATTTGGAATGGGGAGGACGGATATGAGATAATGAAGGGTTTCGATAAGTATGTTGTCCATCTAAATACGAGGAAGTGTTCATGTAGAGTATGGCAATTAAGTGAAATTCCTTGTGCACATGCCATATGTGCCTTCTAGTTGAAGGGCCACAATGTAGAGGATTACATTGATGATTGTTACAAAAAATCGAAATACCTTAATTTGTACCAGTTCATGATGCAGCCAATCAGAAGTAGCAAGTTCTAGGAGCGAACAGATCATGAAGCACCTCAACCTTTAACACTGAAGAAGAAAATGGGAAGGCCAAAACGAAGACGAAGGATGGCGGAGGGAGAGGTCTCGGGTCAGCAAAGAATGAGCATGACAGATGCAAAGATGACGTGCTCTTATTGCCGCGTAGCAGGACACAATACTAAAGGTTGTCAATTGAGGAAGCAACAAGAACAGTTAAGGCCAGCTGAAGGGCCTAGTGAAGGGACGGTTAAAAAAAGGCAAACAGAAGGGCCAAGTGAGTCGACTGTTCTTCAGTCGACAACTAAAAGGCCAGTAAGTTATGAAATTTGTGTTTATGTTGCTTTGTGGTTTATCATAAATATGTACATAATATCCTATTTAGTCTTGTATGTAATGTATTTGTTAGGTCACGAGAAGAACCCTAGTAAGTCATGAAACCGAAGAGCCTGTTCGAAGAATGCAAGGTAGAAGACGGCCAGCTAAAGGATTGGCCCAACTAGCTAAACGGCCAATTCAGTTGACTGTTCTTCAGCAAAGAAAGAAATACCAAGTAAATTCAATAATTTGTATTCAGTTTTCCTTTACGCTATTATATGATCTGATATTATATTGATGATATCTTTTGCCTCTTTCTCAAGTTCAAAGAATGCAAGTTGGAGCTCAACTGCCAACTAAAGGGTCATCACAAGAGCCACCACAGGGGCCACCAAAAGAATCACTACAATGGTCACCACAAGTACCACTAAAAGGGCCAATAGAATGTGTCACTAAAGTTGAAGGGTTACATAGAAGGACAACTAGAAGTAAGCCAGGTGGAGGGGTAGCTACAAAAAGGCTATCTAGAAGACGCCCAACTGAAGAATTGGTCGAAGAGGCCCCGACTATAGCTGAAGGGCCAAAAGAAGGGCCCAAGTAATCACAGACGAGAAGAAGAGCCAACAAATCACAAGTTCTTGAAAATAACGCCTCTCTTCAAATAAGAGAAGCACTTGGGAAGAGGTTAAGACAATATGGCTATGGCCTTTATGCAGATGAGCTTACTGGAACAGTCATTCTGAATATAAGTTTTATTGGATGCATTTAATTTAATTTATGCTGCAGACTTTTGCTGACAATTTATTGTCTTTTTATAGCCTTGGAGTAAGTTTAGAAATTCTTATCTCTCAAGACCCAATTCAAGAATCAATGGTTGTGCCAACAAAGAAGAAAACATCAGCTGCGCCAACAAGTAAGAAGAGCAAAAACCCAATTGCAGGTCCTTCTGAATCAATTTAGCCTGGGACAATTGTAGCTCCTTCTAAATCAATTCAGCCTGGGACATTTGCAGCTCCATCTGAGTCAGTGCATACTAAGAAGGTTGAAGAAGAAGTTGCACGTCCAGTTCGAAAGAGTGCAAGGATTATAAATCAAGTGAAAGGCCCATCAAAAGAAGCACGAACAAGGGGCGTTGTGCATATTGATTGATGAGATGAGACGTGATAGGATTTGTGGAGTTTAGGAGTCAGTTTTGTAACGTTTATAATAACTTGCTGCGGATGGTTATCTTTTTTTTCTTAAGTTTTTCATTGACTTTGTAAGACTTAATTTCAATATCAATGAAATGATCTTGCTGTTTGTCAAATTCTTTTGCTTTTTGTAAGATATGGATTCTACTTTTACTTACTGTTGTTGGTGTTAGGTCTGTGGTGGTAGCTAGAGTGTTGGTGTGGTTGGTGGTGGTGGATGGTGATGCTTGGTGGTAGTGGGTTTATTGTGGGGGGTTCGGTTGAGAGCTCGTGCTACATCTTATTCAAGTGTGCGGTGTGCGGTGTGCACATTTTGCACCAGGTGGTGTTGGTGCAAGGCTCGGCTTGCACCAACACCTTCGTAGCAAACCCACCACCTGGTGCAAGATGTGCAGCACCAGGTGGTGGCTGCTCGATGGCGGCCAAGTGCTGATGTGGTAGCTGGTGGTGGTGGCTGGTGATGCCTAGTGATTATGGGTTTGCGGTGGGGGTTGGGGGCTTATGCTGCACCTGGTGCAAGTGTGCAGTGTGCGCATCTTACACCACTGCACACTTGCACCAGGTGTACTGGTGCAAGCTAGTGCAAGGCTCAGCTTGCACCAATACCTTGTGCAGCAACACCACCAATACGGTGGTGGCTGGAGTGCTTAGTGTGGCTAGTGTTGATGGCTAGTGGTGATGGCTGGTGACCGGTGGTGGTGGCTAGCGCAATTTTTAGAGAAAATCTTGAAAAATTGGCACTTAACTGATCACATTCTAAAAAACTTGGCACTTAACTGATCACTTTTAACTACGAGTGACACTTAAGTGATAATTTTAATAATAACTTGACACGTAAGTGATCCTTTTTTCATCGCGACTAGCACTTAAGTGATTACTTAATGCAACTTATGGTACTCGAGTAATCACTCGTGTTTGTCTTGTGTATATGCTGATTTGCAGCAAAACAGAGAAAGTGATGATAGTTTAACTTATGATAACTCCATTCAATTCTAATATTTGCTGCTGGTTTATGTTTATATTTTAGTTCAAGTAAAAAAGTCACCACAACACATTGACTCAATACACATCCATCATTGCTAGTTTATATTCAAGAACAAGCAACAATATAGTACAAGCAGCATCTAATTCACTCATTCCCTTTCCTTAACCTCCCCACAAACACAAGAAGTAATCGACAATACATATGACAGCACAAACAACAATAAAGCCATAACGATATTGTGGAACAAAACAAACTTCTTCTCATCTTCCAAAAAGAAAAAAAAAAAAAAAGCCTACATTTAATCTAAAACAATTACATTTGTCCACTCATTTTTAACTATGGCAGTCAGAGAAACTTTTTCTCGTCTTCAAGTGATTTACATTTCATCATAAAATATGATAGACAACAAAACAAGACCATAATAAACGCTTGATAACACTTCCGTTCAATTTTCATCCTTAAAACTTTATTCCTGAAAAGTTTAGCCGAAGATGCTTGAGCTTGCATTGAGTCAACATCGTCCAAGTCGTCTACAAACATAGATGGAGATTGATGTCGTTTACCAATATCACCGTTGTGGCTCGGTGAGAGAATTTCGCATCGACCCATTTGAAATATTTGCACTTCGACCCTTCTTTCTATCGGGCGCGTCCATAAAATCTTCTCCCAAGATTCATTCGAGTCCACGATATTCTTCTTGGACTCAGTAACCCACAAAAACAGAAAATCCGGCCTTCTCCTTCGCTTCTGTGAGAGGAATTCGAGGCACTGCTGAGAGTCCTGCTCTCCATTTCCAATATTCAACGATGGAATTTTGGGCAAATCAAAATTAAGGTTCGAGGCTAGGATTCGAGCACTTCAATAGGGATTTTGGCCGACTTAGGGTTTTAGATTTGGGGCAATTTGGAAGACGACGTCGTATTGGTAGATTTAGGGCTTTTATTTTGGCCAACTATGGAAACGGCATCATTTTTGGTGAGTTAGAGCTGAGTCAGCTCTCCAGCGAGCCACATAAGCAAGCAAAAATAATAAAAAAAATTACCACGTAGGATTTCCGACAAGGTTCACCGGATGTGGCACTTAAGTGTCACTTTCCTAACTTTTGGCACTTAAATGTCCCCTCATGCCAAGTTTTGGCACTTGGGCTGTACTTCTCCCCATTATGCTCCTAGTTCTGACCTAACACTCAAATTAGCCGTGCCATAATGTGTCAACCATGAGGGCTGATGAAAGTCAGGCGAAATCACATATATGCATTATTGGGATATTAACATATGATTAGCTATCGACGAGTCCAAAGATTAGGGCTCAATGTTTAACAGCAAGGTAGGAAGCTTCCACGTGATCAATTGTTGAAGTATGACAGCAGATATTAGATTGTCATCCAGATAATGCTGACAACAAGTTTTGGATGAAAACATTCAGAATATTCTAAGCACCAAGGAAATGCGCGGTTGGAAAGTGGTTAACACCCAAATACTCAGTCATAAAATTGGTGTCGATAAACCAAGCATGATCAAGATAGTTACAAAGGAAATGGGAGAGTTAGTTACAGAGAAAAATGGAAATGCCTAAAGTTGGAAGCGTTTACTAGATGATGGATAATTACTCTGTTACAAAATTTCTCAATAAATACCCTAGTAGTCCAACAAAAAGCCTCCCGAGCAACACATCGAATATTATTTCTTTATCTCTACATTATCTTATTTTAATTTTCTCTGTAGTAGCCTTTAGATTCTCGTCATCGATTAGATTACGGCAAATGTCTATATACTTGTGCAACATCCTTGATTAAATTTTGACGATGTGTCTTTAATTAAATGTCGTCGATTAATTTCCAGCATTTTGTCTTCTATCCAATCACATTGTTATTGATTAAATTCTGGCATTATTTCAAATTATATTAGGGCTGTGCCATTGATTGGATTCCTACATAATTTGAATTGGGTCCTAGGGTTAGTAGATTAATCATCATGGTTATACAATACTATTTGAAATTGGAAATTCAATCTTTGCATTGCATTGATATCTCTTTCTAGAATCAGCACAGAACTTTCATCTCTATTAAATATAAGGCAAAACTAATTCTTGGTGAAAAATATTTCGTTATGGGATCAAAACTAGTGAAACATGACCAAACCAAAAAAAAAAAAATTGCTCCAAGCTACCTTTTTCTTCATTTAGTGTATATAGTTTCTAAACTTTGATCTTATGTGTAATATCTCCTTAAATTTTTATCTTGTGCAACATGATCTTGAACTTTGGCCCAATAAATAATGTCATCACTAGATTTTTAATTTGTTCAATGCAACCCCTAAGCTATTGGTAAATATTCATTATAGTCCTTCCATTTGGGTCATTTCCATATAGTTTACGAACCAAATTGTATATTTACCAACAGTTCAAAACACATCAAATAAACTAAAAGTTCGAGAACGACATTGCATTCCATATCAAGCCAAATTTTAGAAATAATATTGAACCAAAATTCAGGAAGAAAAAGAAAAATATATATTTATATTTATATACATGCACGCCGTAATTTGCTTACGTCACCAACGGAAAAGGCGACCAAAGCCTTTTTGAACCGGAACTCGCCAATCCAGAAGCGCCGGCGAACTGAAAAAGAAAATCAGGCGCGAGTCAAATAGTCAGCTGGAACCTGCCAGAGATTCTCAGTAGAACCAACCAAACCAACCAACCTCTCCCGACTCCCGCGATTTCTCCGCGCACGATCTCCGGCGCGGCGGCGCGCGCGGTTCGGCTTCGCGCGCGGCCAGATGAGAGCGGCGGCGGCGCCGGGGGCTCGGGTCCGCTTCCTCCTCGCCGCGTCGGTCCTGCTGCTGGCGACCGCCACCGCCGTCGTCGTCGCAGCCGTCGCGGCGGACGCGTCGACGGAGGAGGAGATACGGTCGAAGCAGAGGCAGAGGCTCTCCGGGATCATCATCCCGGGGTTCGCCTCCGCTCAGCTCCGGGCTTGGTCCATCCTCGACTGCCCTTACTCGCCACTCGATTTCAACCCGCTCGACTTGGTCTGGCTCGACACCACCAAGGTCGCTTCTGGTCGCGGATTCTGCCGTGTAGTTCATTGTCGTGTGCATACGCTGCCTTCGAGCATTTCTGTTATGAGCGCGTCCGTTCGTTGATTGTGCCTTGTGTGTGTCGGTGTTGTTGAGACAAGTTTGACTGTGAGAAGTGTCTTTTTTGGCTTAGACTTATTGATCTTTTGCTCCTTGTTAAAATCGCCAGAGCCGGAATGAGCGAGGTTCGGCTTCCATTATGCAGCAATTGAGCATGCACACCGTGTTTTGAATGAGGCTTTTGTTCAGTACGTGGTGGCATTCTTTTGAAAAACCTGTGAATTGTGTTCCGTGGATTAATATAGGGATTAGAAGCAGAAGAGAGAAAAGTAGATGCAATTCGGGAGTGACTGTGATGGAAATAATAGATCTCGTCGCTCCTCTGATTGATGGGTGATGCCTTGTCTTCTTCGCTTCATAGACTAGCAAACTCTGTCAAGCTAACTGCTGAGCTAGCAAAATTTGCTTGCCTGTCTGTTCCTCTTCTCCTCCTCTTCCATGCGGTCAGTCTCAAATTGCTGGAATGAGCATCCAAGGATAGCCCAAGCAGCTAACATGAGGCTTGGTGTAATGCTTTATGGTTCCTGCATAACTATTAGCTTGAAAATATCATTGCAATGAGTTTCCTGTTGTGGCTTTATTCAGTTGTGAAATCTGTCTCTTTTCTCCTCTAGAATCAATGTAAATCAATTAGTTCTAAGATTGATGTGCAGATTTGTAGTTATAGTCCAATCTTAAAGTTGAATGATTCAGATCTCTTTGTCAAACTTGGTTGTGTGTAATCAGGCAATTCTATTTTTCTGCCTCCTGTCCTCTTAAATTTATATGTTCTGTTATTCTCATGTTCTCACTTGGTGCTGTTCTGTCGTGAATTAATTGTTGGACACGAAACTAAATCTTGGACCAAAGTTCTTGACCTCTTAACCCTTATAGCTTGGATATTCTCCATATGCTAGTGCTTGAAAGGCCGGTAAGCTGAAAGTTAATTTGAAACGCTTTTTGCAGCTTCTTTCTGCTGTAAACTGTTGGCTTAAGTGCATGGTTCTAGACCCTTACAATCAAACAGATCATCCGGAATGTAAATCACGGCCGGATAGTGGTCTTTCTGCAATTACAGAACTTGATCCTGGTTATATTACAGGTATTTTGCTGGAGCTTTTGTTTTGTGCTTTGGCAACATGCAGTATCCTTGTGCCTATTAACTTTCTCATTATGTTAGTTATGTGCTTTTGGTAGTAAAGAACGGTCTTGCGAAAGTTTTTTTTTCTATAGGTCCTCTTTCGTCGGTATGGAAGGACTGGGTAAAGTGGTGCATTGAATTTGGGGTTGAGGCGAATGCTATCATTGCTGCTCCATATGATTGGAGATTGTCACCATCAATGCTTGAGGAGAGAGATCTCTACTTTCACAAGCTGAAGTATGTACAGTTATGATGATATCACGAAAGTCTATTTTGACTGGCTTTGACAAACTCTTCATTTTCCCTTTTTAATTAAATTCTAAGTTACTCCAATGCTATTATATATAAATGCTGTTTTAAATGCAAATACAGCACGGAAGAAAAACTCTTAGATGGTGTTTATTATAGGTGTTGCACAGCAACTATGGCTTTTTCAAAGGGCCTTGCTGCTTTTGCATTGTTTTCTTCAAATGCCTCACGGCAGCACCTCCACAACTGCAACAGCTCAGAGCTGTTTCTGACTTGCTGCTTCACCCAACTTTGAATTGCTGCCTTTTTACAATGGGTTGTCAAACACATGGACAATGGCACATCCAGCACAGCTGTGGCTACGCTAGACGGACACCTACCACCATAAAAATGCCCTAAATAATGTTTTCTTGCTGTGACAGGCTGACATTTGAGACTGCACTAAAACTTCGTGGAGGGCCTTCATTAGTGTTTGCACATTCCTTGGGAAATAATGTTTTCCGCTACTTCCTTGAATGGTTAAAGCTAGAAATTGCTCCAAAACAATATCATCAGTGGCTTGATGAACACATACATGCCTATTTCGCTGTCGGTATGGTCAACTCACAGAAAGCTAATTATCTGTCTAAATAGCAGTCTGAAAGCAGAGAAGAATACATCTTTGGCTTTATTTTGTGCTCCATTGCAGGGGCTCCGCTTCTTGGTTCAATTCAGACAATTGAGGCAACACTTTCTGGATATACATTCGGTCTTCCTATTTCTGAGGTCAGCCTTCATTTTTCTTTTAGTCAGCGGGACTGTGATACAAACAACATGTTTTTGTATGCATATAAAAGTTTCTTGTTAGCTTTTCCTTTACATGTTTTTTCTTTCCTAATTATTGTGTCTTTGACAACTTTTAATTTGGTTCAGCCTATAATGATGGAATGGCAGGTTATTAGGCATTGATCCTTTCTATGATGCAAGTTTAACAGAAATGTGACCATAATATTTGTGTTCCCAGATCTTCTTTTCTACATGTTTATAAATTAGATCTTTGTTTCTGTCAAGTATAGAGTGCTTTATTAATATGAATTTGTACTTCTCAAAAAGGACCCTATTGCTTCTCATTCATTTTCTTTGTACTTTGTATTATGACATCTTAGGTACACACAGCCCTTGCGCTTCTCAGTTTCTTTGTACTTTGTGGTTATATGCTAATGCATATCTCTTGAATTCAATCCAAATATCTTGAAATAATTCATGAAGTTTAAATTGAAATTTTTAAGTCATGATAATGCTTGTATTGCATTGGTAGTCCTTATCAAATTTCTGTGCTTCTTAGGCCTTCCAAACTCGATATTTCTATAAGATATATCATCATATTATACAAGGTTGCTCATATGCTTAACTAAAGTTAAAACAAGAACAATTGGACATGTAAGGATTTGTACCATGGTGGCTTTTGTCGTAGATCTTAAATTCTTGTGATGTTATTCTCGTGTGAGACATCAGGGGACGGCCAGATTGTTGTTCAATTCATTTGCTTCTTCTCTATGGATGATGCCATTTTCAAAGTATTGTCGGACGGATGAGGCACACTGGAAGCATTTTTCTTCGGGAAGCAGCAGAGGTCATCATGTATATCAATGTGATGAACAAGAATATCGATCAAACTATTCTGGATGGCCAACAAATATAATAAACATTGAAATACCCTCCAATCGCGGTACAAGCTGAAAGTCTCGTTTTAATAATATGGTGAAACTGCGCAGGCTCTTATGCTTTTTTCTTCTTTGGCAGGAGTTGATGCCTACCCATCAGTTTCAGACATTGCTGATGTCAATTTGCCAAATATGGAATGTGGCCTTCCTACTCAGTTATCCTTTTCAGCCAGGGAAATATCGGATGGGACCTTCTTCAAAGCAATTGAGGATTATGATCCAGACAGCAAGAGACTTTTGCACCAAATGCAAAAGTAAGTATTCTATTATTCTCCAATGAAGACGAATTTTTAGACTCAACAAAGATGAATGGTATTTTGTTTACATTAGATTCATTGAAAGACAAGTTTGATATGTTTATTCATCTGCCACACTCCTATCTAATTGCCATTTACTTTTTGCTTTTTGATTAATCTAAATCTAGTGACTTATGCTTTTTCCTTTTTTAAAGCTGAAACTTCTGAAATTTTCATAACACTTAACTGTCGACACGTAGTTCACATATAAGTTTTTCGTAATTTTCTGAGATTTGAATAATATTTTAAATTTAGTGGGGAAACAAAAAAAAAGTATTTTTTACTTTTGCTTCAGTAAGTATAAACATTCTTTTATGGCTTTAGCATAATAAAAGTGAGTAAGTTCCCTCGGTCTATTCCAATGTACACAGTTGCCCTTTATGATTAATTTTAGAAGCAACAACCTTTCTGTTTCTTTGTCTTATTGCTCACCCTATGACATTACTTTCTCATCGTCACCCCTCAAATGCTTTATAGTCATATATGCCATCAGTATCTTGGTCCTTCTGTGTCCTTCTGTGTCCGTCTCAGGGTCGCCCCTCACCCTTAGTGCACTCGGAGGAATGAGTAGACTTTTTGCCTTTTGAGGTGTAAATGCCGCTATACCTTCAATCATTGCAGCTTCTGTGTAGGTCGTACATTGCCATCCAGACATACTACGCTTGCCCTATACAACCCCTGGTCTTGTTGTGATCCTTACTCAACTTCGACATAAGAGCATGCAACTTCCACACCATAAATTTGTTAATTAATTCCTTCATCCTTCATGTTCTACCTATCAGTTTGTTTTCATTCCTCTGAAAGTGCATATGGACTTCTTAGCTGTCACTTTATTGATCTATTGTGGGATACAATTCATTATAACCAACATAAAAACTTTAGGTTGAAAATGAATCTCTTAACTGGTCGCTTTATTGCTTTGTTAGTGACTGAACCACTTCTATATTTTTTTCTGTCCCTTCGATAAAATTTCAGATGCTCGCTGTTTCAGGTCATATCATGGTGATCCTATTTTAAATCCATTTACACCTTGGGAGAGGCCACCTATAAAGAACGTGTTTTGTATCTATGGGATAGATTCCAAGACTGAGGTATGAAGCATTCTCAACATAAGGATTTATGATGCATCGGAGTAAACAGTGCTTATGAGTTGTCATAATGCCGACAATTTTTATTTGGTTAAGTGACTTCCTTACTCAGGTTGGTTACTATTTTGCACCAAGTGGAAAACCTTACCCCGATAACTGGATCATCACTGATGTCATTTATGAATTTGAAGGATCACTGCTGTCGAGGTGAGTGTTACTATTCTGACTCGTGACGATTCTACTCAAAAGCATCTAATGGCTGTGTTCCAATTCTGACAGGAATCTTCTGTTGGTTTTCCTTTTTAGTTTTATCCTGGCCCCTGCTAACAGTATAAATTCTGATGCTTGATGGAGAGTTCACTTCTCATAGATCTATTACTCTGGAAGAAAGTCATCTTGTCTAACAAGAAGATTACTTCTCAACGTATAAGTACTTGCTGTTGAAAAAGAATATTAGCACTTGATTTAGATCTAAACATCATATCCAAGTTTAGCATGTCCTCTATCGGTTGCAGAACTATTACCACAGAATGAGAACAGGGATTTACGCTAAGCCTTGAAGGGCCTAAATTGAACTAGTGTTATTTGTGGGCAAATTAAGGATTTTCCCAATCAAATATTAGAGTACAACAATAGATATTATCACACTATTTTCATCCATACCTTTTGCATTCTTTTGTTGGAGACATGTTGCTATTATATGCAGACACACCAGTCATGTCCAAATCTAGGATAATAATTTGTATCATTTGCATGATGTACCCAACTCTATCACACCTGAATTTAATAGTGATGCTTTCGTTTGTGCTTTTGATGCACTTTTTACCATTTGTATAGGTCAGGGAATCTGGTCGAGGGAATCCAGGAGCTACAAGCGGTGATGAGACGGTAAGCCTTTTTTTAGTATTCATCAAAAAAAGCATTTTCAATGCAAATGATCTAATGTTTCTTTTGTAGGTGTCATACAATTCTCTTTCTTGGTGCAAGAATTGGCTTGGTCATAGAATAAACATTACAAGAGCACCTCAGGTACCATCTACAGTGACTAGTGTACATGGAAATCTTTACTTCTGTTTTTAGTTTCTTTCATACATTGTTCACAGGCCTAATTCCCTCAACTTTGGGTCCAGTCCTAATTCCTTCCCAAACTCTTTGTGTGTGTGTGTGTGTGTGTGTGTGTAAGAAAACCCCAACTCTCATTTGAGTCTTAATTGCCTCGAATTTTTTTTTTTTCCAAAAAATAAACCAACTTTTTTTTGTCAGAAACAAATCACCAACTTTTAACTCTTGTCCCATATCTGCTCCAAACTTTTTTTTTATAAAAAAAAAAATCACCAATTTTTAATCTAGTCTTTAATCTGCCCCCATTAACCCTCCATCAAAAAAAATGCCATTTGTTGCTTGACGTTGGGGAAACCTTTTTTTTTTTTTTGGTCTAATAGGATCACCAACTTTCAGTTAGTTTCAAATCTGCCCCGTTAACCCTCTGTCCTAAAAAGCCATTAGTTGCTTGACGTGGCATTTCCACATTAGTAAGAAATACACGTCAACAAGGTGACATAGAAAATTGTCTCAAAAGCAAAACCATTCTTGATGTGAACATTGAGAAAATCAGGGATGACTAGTGAAGATGTTTGGATGGAGGGCCAATCAGGGCAGATTTGAGACTGTACATAAAATTGGGTTTTTTTTTTTTAAGACAAAAAACTTTCGGGACAGAATTGGGACTAACCTGAAGTTTGGGGTTTTTTGGGGAATTAGGACTATATTCACATCTATAATTTTCAAGTTTCATGAGATTGGTAATTTTACTAGATGATCATACTTTTGGTGCATGTTGAGAATTAGAATGAAGATAACCTAACTATTTATTTGAACAAGGAATAGCGAACAATTTGACAGATGGTAGTGATATTAGTTATAATACTCAATATTTTACAATTGCATTCGATTGCTCCAAATTCTGTTAGCATGAACCTGATGGACACTGAATTGAAATATTAAGTTTGTGGTCCATGTCTCTGGAGTTTGATTTATTTCATGGATGTGTCTACGCTCACGAAGTTGAATGTCACAGGAATAGTCATCATTTAGCCTGGCTAGACTATATACATTGGAGCTTTTCATACCTCATGTGCTAGAGCATGATAAAGTAGTCACCTAATTTGATGTGCCTCACTGAATTTTTAGCTCTAATTCTGAAATTGCAGTCTGAGCATGATGGTTCAGATATACAAGTGGAATTGAATGTGGAGCATCACTATGATGAAGATATTGCTCCAAACATGACAAGATCTCCTAGGGTTAAATACATAACCTATTATGAAGATGGTGAAAGTATTCCAGGAAGGACAACAGCAGTCTGGGAGCTTGATAAAGGTGCATCACATGATGATATGTCCTTTTGAGTTTGACTGATTGATGAGTTGACTAAGATTATCCGGCGTCAGAATAGGTTTTTCAATGCATAGCGCATTGCACCATCTAGCACTTTGTTTTTGTACTTTTTTCATGAAAATTATAATGAATAAACACTCCAATGATATCAATGATTGTTTCTAGTAAATTTATCATTATAGTTTTTAACAAGGCCAACTAAAGAAAAAAGGATATTCCTTTCCTTTAGAGATTGGGATTTAAATTACATGGAATCTTAGTTTAGTTACAGCTGAAGTAGGGACATGCCCGTACCAACTAGATTCTACTTTTTATGATAAATTTGATGTTTCTCTTTCCTTGAAGATAGATTAGCTCTAGTTAAGTTTGGATGACAGTTGATTGATAAGTCATAAACTTCATGAAGGAGGTTCCTAAACCTTGCCCAGTGGGTGGCCCAAACTGGCAAATCATCTTTCTCAAAGCTTTAGACTTGGATTTTGGTCTCACTGATTCATTTACTGTGTTTTCTGTTACCTAGCTAATTTAGATGTTGTCGAAGTGCATGGCTTTTGTGTAATCATTAAATCATGGGGGGTTAGCCTTTGATTTACTTTTTATTTGGAATATTTTAGAGTATGTACAGCATGCTGTAGTATGTTCTTGTTCATTTATCACTGAAAAATTCTATTTCATGTATAAATAAATCATAAGATTTTGTTTGAACCATTACATGTGCATGTCGAATCAGTGCAAGTCATTTTATATCAACTGTATATGTCATCTCATCTGGGCAATTCAGTTATAGTATATTGACACTATATTAGTGTAGCAAATCACAGGAATATCGTGAGGTCCCCTGCATTAATGAGGGAAGTTTGGCTTCAGATGTGGCACGATATCCATCCTGAAGCAAAAACAAAATTTGTTACGAAGGGTATTTTCTCTCCTTTGACCCAATTTAAATGCATTTGTCTTATCTATTATTCCACACTCTAGGGTACATATAGGAATGTGCACTTAAAAAGAAAATTCTGCAGCTAAGCGGGGACCCCTAAGGGACAATGACTGTTACTGGGACTATGGGAAAGCTCGGTGTGCATGGCCTGAGTATTGTGAATACAGGTGTCTTTTTTGTTAAACCGCTACACTTTATTGAGCATGGTTTTCTTCTTTGTCCTTGCAAATATTCATCATCTCGGGCTCATGGTGGTGCAGGTATGTTTTTGGGGACGTTCATCTTGGGCAGAGCTGTAGACTAAAGAATTCCTCCTCGGATCTTCTATGGCATTATGTGTAGATAAGAGGTACCATCTTTGTATCATCCCTTACGACTTTAGATTGAGAGAATTGATGTTCCTATGGTCATTGCACGCTATTAAACCAGTGTGGCAGTCAGCTTAAAATAACAATCCATTTGGTAGTGGATAATCATCCAGCTTTATGGATTTCAAGTTAGCTTCTTATATTGCCCATCCCACTTCTTTCTACTATCTCAGAAAATGTTTTGCTTTCTTGGTTTATCTCCGTTTCTTTATCTTGAAAACCTAACATTAGTAAGTGAGTAGCATTAAAGGTTGAAAGGATTTAGCTTCAGTTATATCGTCCTAGTCTGTTTCTTAAAGGATCTTCCATTTGTCTGTGAGATCGGGTGCTGTTGTCTTAGTCATCTTTTGCTTCCTCAGGTTTTTGTTAGTTGACAGACTTGCCGGCTCATACCGTCCAGTATGCTCTGGATGGATTCTTTCTGCTTGCTGCTAAAGGGGACTTCTTTTGTATGCTGCACTGGATGGATTCTCTCTACTTGCTGCTAAAGGAGACTTCTTCCGTATGCTGCATGAGGAAGGCCGCATTTGCAACTTACATAAAATCCATTTATCCGTCCGAGTGATCACTAGATTTTTGCTCTTCGGCAACAGCTGCTGTATATCATACTAGTATTTTTAGGAAGCCAATTGGCTCTCCGTAGTGCGCCAATGTATCTTAAAACAGGATCTAGGTATAGGCATTAAACCCCGATCAGCATAGCTGCATAGGCCCGAGGGAAAGGCGTAGGAATTTCTCTAGAACACTGAGCTAGCTTATTGGTCGATGTCTGTCAGCTTAGGTTTTTGTAATGAATAAAAAGGGAGATGTCTCCAATTCTTTCACTCGTTTTGAGCTGTTACTTCGCTCTATACAATAATCGTGCAATCTCCTCCCTTCTTTTGTTTTGGTGTACTCGCAAAATTGGAATTTTGATTTGCACTAAATCTTCGTATCAAGGAACTCATCTCTCCTATGTTCCAGCTGAAAACGTAATTCTCCTGTTTTTTTAATGAAAACAAATGTAAATTGATGTTTGTGGAAGCCATCCTCGTTCATAAATTTCGCTAATTAATACCATTTTGCACCAGTGAAAAATACAACACTCTGACAAGCAAAACTGCTAAAAAAATTCCATCAAAATATGTACATTTTTTTTTAACTTATGATTCCGACCCTTTCCCCAGATCAATTCGATGGATCAACGCACTTCGCTTCACATACGGCATCATGGTATGGCCATTACTTCAAACATTCATTATGTTGATCTCATTGGCTGCTCTTAGCATCGGCTTGCAGTAAATGATGTCATCCGAAAAGAATTAATTAATTGCAGATCTTTTTCCTCCTCTACTTTGCACCCAGGAAGGCTAGACTTCCGTCTGCATATAAGATTAGGGAATTTTCCAGGCAAGTGCTATCGACGAGTTTTCCATTTCTTCACTGGAATTATAGTCACCTGTTTCCCTGAATCTTTGGCTCTTCTTTCCTTCGACCGTAGCATCGGAATGGTAGCCTGATGCTCATTCTTATTCACCTTGTTGTCATTGCCGAATGGCTTCACTTCAAATTCACCTCGGGTGAAACCTCTAGCAACCTGCACCATTGGATTAGCGTAAAAAAAAATGAATAAATAAATAAATAAAAAGAGTTAAAGATCAGCAAAACCCTATTCATTTATCTTTCATGACCTTCCATAATCATATCAAATATCTTTAATACCCGACAAAGATGGAATCTGTTTCTAGTATGCGGCAAGCTGTCAAAACAGTAAGACAATGTTTCTTTTGCAGTCCCAGGTAATGTTACCCCGGTGAGCCATGGAATTTCTCCCCAACCAACGTGGACAGGGGGTCAATCCCCTGTGAATCCTTGACAAGGTTGTCATGATTTGACACTCTTAATGACAGACTCTGCACACTACATTAGAATGCGACTTTTTGGTAGTGATCATTAAAGTCAAAAGGCCTCAGAGAATTCTTTGGAATATAAATGTTAAAGGATCTTGAATACATCATAACACAGATATTATGAATATCCAACACATAGAAATGGCCAAGTCAAAGTAGCCAACATCATGCTGAAGGGTTAGAATATCGTTTCTTGTATTATAGCATCACAAGACAATTAAAGGCCACATATATACAAGGAAAAAGACATGGTCATAAAAGCATTTGATCTACAGCAATGAAAGGCATGCATTAATTTTCAAGCTTCTCCTTTTCTCCATTTCATTGGCAACTTCCATTGCTAAAACGACTACCCAGCGAACCATATGACAAGTACTTGGTTTTAGTGTAAGCCCAAGTAGATGTGATTCATTGTTCCAGCGAAAAGAAATTTAAAGAAGTTCTGCCACGACAATCTTTTCTACCTTTTACTCAGAATTGCATTATGGTTGAAAGAACAGTTAAAAGACAGGGCATACCTTCAGAAGAATCCAAACTTTAAGAGAACTGCTCAAAATTGCAAGCCGTGTCTTCTTTCCGGAGGTCAAGTAATCGCACATGTGATTGTCAACCCTTAATACAAGTCTTGGCCAGGACTTAGGGTCCTCAGGATCAGCTTTTGGCTTTATGACAGCCTGTACCGAAAAATTCAAAACGCAAGGATCATCAGTCAAAAATCTGATGAAGCCACAAACCAGGATACAGGTTGTATATACTCAAACAGTTCCATTCCTGAAACATATCAAAGCCCTGGAAGCACTTAATATCTGGTAAGTTCCTTTTCTTTTTCCAGGCAGCAAAGCCTTACAACAGATTTTTAGTTTATCATGCTTCAAAATTAAAAAGAAAAGAACATGAGGCGTGACATGTTACTCACCACCAAACGGCAAATTTCCTGCTCAATCTTTGAGAACGAAGTCTCAAGAGCTTCAACTCTCCCAGTAGCATGACAACAAGTACATGGCTCACTTATCATAAAAGTGACACTAGGTCGAACCTGCCCACATTATACACACATCAGCAAGACAAATCTTTGGACGCTGAAACCCAATAATTTATGCAACCATAAAAGTGTGGCATTTGTTTGGATGATCAACTAATGGATGTTGTAGCCAAATGATAAATATTACCCCGTGATCAAGAGGACCATACTGAAGATACTTAAAGCACTTCTTTCCAAAAGCATGTTAGCAAAATTGCAAGCATAAGGAAGCAACTTACCCTCTTTCTGGTTATTTCCATGAGTCCATGCTTGGACAACTCAGATACTTTCACCATAGAACGGTCTCTCTCCACAGCTTTCTTCACTTCTTCATATACTAGCCTTTTATTAGCTGAAGGAAGCAATTGTTCTCAATAAGAAACAATTAGAAGAGCCATGACCAATAAAATACTAGTACTCATTCAATGGAAACAGCAGACTCAATGCACCTTAAACATGACCCAATCTTCACTACTGATAATACACAGGTGCACAGAATGGGAAATAGAAAATTAGCTTTTTCTTAATCTGATATTCAGTCCCATACATAAATGAGTACTTCACCCTGGCAACATAAATATTTTTTTTTTCCTCTGTAGAAAATTTATACTGTCCTCTCAATATATCACCTTACCAAAAAGCATCTTTCACTGATTAAATCACTAGCGTGACTTGGATAGTTTCATGGTAAGCACATATTATAAAATATTATGCAGTAAACCATAGCTAGACACAGTATTCCTAAAGCTAAGTAATTCAGGAGAAAATGCAATTCATGCTATTTTTAGCATATGGAGCTAAATTTAGGAAAAAAATGGATCAGTGGGGCATGCTTGAGTAAGCGTGAGGGGGAGAGAGAGAGAGAGAGAGAGATTGCTTACATTCGTCTGCCATATCAATGAAGTCTACCACAATAATGCCGCCAATATCCCTAAGTCTTAACTCCCTAGCAATCTGAAATGTACCAAGAAAAGCTATGGCTTTAGCTTTCACCAAAATAGAACACCGTCCCTTTATCATGCATAGATAATTACCCATGACTTCGGTAGTTGATTCAGGAACTAGGACAAAAAAAATGTTACTAGACTAACCATGCATATGCCTCTTAGATATCAGAGCTGGGACCATGGCTTAGATATGCATGAACATAGTAAGAAATCTATCTTACTGTGCTGATGATGACAACAGTAGGAAGACGACAATAATTATCATTATAGCACTGAACAGCCCAGACACTAATGACAAGTCAAATGAAATGATTCATGTGAAGAAAACCATATGTGAACATTAACAGGAATGCCAAATCACCTATAGCTTGTATCTACTTGAGAGTGTCATACTCATAAGCAGGATCCACAATGCATGTCCTGGTGTGTAACATACACTTCAGTAAACTCCAATCTAGAGCAATCTCGAATAAACTTGTCTTGACCAAAACCACTATCCCTGATATCTAACATACTTTGACCTCTAAATAAAAACTGCATAAATGAAGATTAACTACTCAGAATACTAGTATCTAAAAGAGAAGCAAACTTGTAAATGGAAAAAAACATCATATGCGTATTAACTCTTGCATTACATCCACTCCTATATCAGTCTCACTCTCTAGTACTTCCATTTGCTCTATTTTGGAGAGATATTATTCTGATTCTTGCGGCTTCCTATTGATGTATGATGAGACATTGCATTGCATTCAAGTCAAGCATAATAGGTTTTGTGCTATCTCTAGAAAAGATCAAGACAGTGAATCTTAAATCCGGAAGCCCCTGATGGTCGACATTACACTGAATAGAAGCCAACCAACTTTACATTGTGTTTTGTACTCTATTCTCTATAGTCATACTACTCGTGATTCACGTTCTTCAAACGTTTTAACTGCATTGGAAAAAGTCATTTCGAAGCACCTTATCTTTCCTCTTCCTTTTCTTAAAGGATACTATATAAGAAGTTTGTTTTGCTTTTGGATAAAATGGATACTATGCAAGAACTGTAATGAAGAATAGGCAAAAGAAAACAGAAAACATTTCCTTTTATCAAACATTACGTACACAAACACTTGCAACAAGAGTTGAGTATCCAAAGCACCTGTCTAGCTGCTGCAAGGTTTACATCAAGAATTGCCTTTTCTTGCGAGTTTCCCTGTCCAAACATCCCATGACCGCCATTCACATCAATAGAGACTAAAGCCTCGGTTTGTTCAATAACCAGGGAACCTCCGTTAGCAAGTGGAACCCTGAGATTGTAAGAAAGTGCAGCAAGTTCAACCAAACATGAGCATTGAGTTTAATATCTTTAAGGCTGCAAATAATATACACAATAATGAATACATAAAAGAAAAAGATTATCACAAGTGATTTTTCTCTCCATGAAATAGATTGCTCATGGTATAAATGCATTTGATGGGGAAATAATGACACTCTGAGCATAAATCTTAGGACTTTCTTTCCTATCCTTCGACTCTGCCTGTATATTATCAATATACGTTTATTGTTGGCTTTCCTAATACTTTAAGCTTCTATTTTTAATGGACACACCAACATCTTAATTGAGTTTGAAATCAAGTCTGCTACCAATTCCTAGTTTTTCCCCTCAACAGTCAACTGATGGGAAAAGGACACTAAAAGCCATAACTTTAATCTGAAGCTTACTTTGGTGCCATTATCTTTCGAGTGATCATTTAAGCATCATGACTTTGATAAATCGATCACTTAAATTATATAGGCAGTTTCTTTGGCCATCCTACATGGCATTAATCTAATATTAAATCATTTAATGTCGCCCACCAAAAAATAAATACCCCATAAAATTTTGGGAAGAAAATTGCTAATGTAACTTAATTGATCTGCTTTTAAAAGTTATGATGCTTAAATAATAATTCAAAAAATTTATGACGCCAAAGTGAGAGTTGTACGAAAGTGATGGCACTACAAGTGTCCTTACACGTCAGCTGATCCATAACCTCTTTAAGAAGATAAACAATGTAGTGGCCATGCAAGATGTGATTGACAAAGGCCGATGCATCAACAGTGCAAATGAGCCGGAGCTCAACTCATTGACACTGAAAAACTGAATTTGACTCAATTTGTCATCAGGATCAAAGTGCCTCAAGTATCAAACCAAGTTGAGCTCACATATTGACAATACTTGACTCGAGCAGCTCCTGAGTCCAATGGAGTAGTTGTAGTTTATATTTTTTAACATATATATGTTCTAAACAGTAATACACAAAGATAATATTGCATCTAATTTTAATTGCACTTGAAAACTCAGATTCTTGATTCTCAAAAGCCCATGATTTCCCTCCCTCCAATTATCCCATAGAAACGTAACAGATATAGCTGAAAAACTCTTCCTCTTTTCCTACTATTTGCCAAATTGCAATCCTTCAAATCATCCAAAAATGCAATTGTCTCTCTCCTACCAAATAGTTGGAGAAAACTCTATCTGCAGAATTTCAGCTCATGCAATAAATTTATACTGCCTTACAACACATCTTAGGTTATACTAGTGTATATCAACAACTTAAGGTAATAATTCTAAAAAGGAAAAAGGTATATCAAAATCCTGAATCAGGTAACGTTGGGATAGACCTTACCTTTTATTCAGGATATTATCAATCTCCCCTTCAATGTTGAATTCATCAAAAAGAGGAATTCTTTTATCATATAACTCAACTCGGTCACAAAGATCTGGAGCTATTTCTTGAAGATAGTTGGTAACCTGAAAGTACACAAGACAGCTTACACTTTTTAGGTTAGAGAAAGTCCACACTACTTACTGCATAGCAAAGGCTATCCTCATCTTGAGAACCAACTGGTAAAATAAGTTGCAACCATATAAACAAAGCAGTTGAAGTGACTTAGACAAAATCACTGCCACATACTGCTTTTCGACCATCATCTCAGCTCCACATAAAACAGCAGTACAGACGGTGTTTCACTCAGTAATTCATCATAAAAAATCTCTTAGCATAGAGATATCTTAGCCACTAATATGTTCATAACAATATCAATATGGATCAGGTTGCTTCTAAATAATATCAGGAGATGTGCTCGATCAATATATGAAGGAGCAATCACCTATATTTTCCCCATATCCAGAACCTCACAGAAACAGGGAAAAATACCCTGCTATTCCATCCAATTAGCAGCCCAATAAAGAAAAAGCACATGTTTTTCACCAAAGACATGCTTTGCAAACTACTCAGCAATACCTCATGAAAAGTTCTTGGAGAGTCGACCACCATTTTTGTCACCTAGAAGTGGATCAGTAACATTGCCATAATTAGTATGATTTATGCAATTAGATTAAAAATGATGTCCACAAATCGTAATTTAAACAATACAAGTGCCGAGGCAGTGACCTTCTTGTTAAAATAGTCCTGGACAACTGAGAGTGTTTGACCCATAGCCCTATGCAAAATGCAAGGAACAGCTCCTTCAACACCTTCATCTGAAGCAAGAGCAGCAGATTTTGCATGTTCCATTATGTTTTTCCAGGTCGAAAGCAAACCTTCCAAATCCTTCTGCAATTCCTCTAAAGTATGACCAGCAGCAACAGTCCTCACAGTCAAACCAAAACCTTGGGGCTGCAAAGTCTTTGCTATGACTTTTAATCGAGTACGTTCCATCCCACTAATCTTTTTTGACACTCCAATCCTATCGCACCGAGTCATCAATATCTGCAAACCGATAGAGGTTGAAGCAAATTAGGTATCACAAAACAATAGCTCAAAGGAGTCTATTAAGACTAAAAGAAATATGATGGAGAACCCACCCAGAATCTACTCCTCAGTTTAGGATATGCAGTCAACATGGGACCCTTTGTGCCTAGTCCTTCTTTGACTACTTGAACAATAATTTTGGTGCCCTTCCGGACTTTACTCCACTTATTATCCCCAGCAGATGTAAGAGTAGCATCCTTTGCATCTTGAAGTTTAGATCTCTCGGAGTTAGTGGCAATTGCCGTTTCCATAGGAAGAAAACCCTTAAGAGACTCACCTTGTTGATTGTTGTTGATTCCACCAACATCGTCCTCTATACCAGCAGCAACACCAACTTCATTTGTATGCAACAGACTACCATTCAAAAATCCTTTCAAGGTTTCCGCAGCATCAAAATCATCCTCATATTCATTTTCCTCATAGTCATCATGCACAGCTTTTCCTGAAGCCTGAGACAAAATCTCTGTGACATCATCAATACTTTCAACATTATCTAACGCATGGACATCTCCGTGATTAAGTGGATGACCTTCAAAAGATTCATGCTCTGAGCCATTTGGTTTTGTTTTCCTCATTTGTTGATGAAATGGAGGAAATACAAAAGGTTCTCTGTTATGCCTGATATCCATAAGGGAGTGTCTCGAGTTGCCGATGTTGACAAAAGCACCACCCATATGTGGAACAAGTTTCATGACAATACCTAGATACACGCTATCGCATTGTACATCAGTTTTAACAGGCTCCAGAAGTAACTCAACTAGCTTCCCATCTTCCAATACTGCAATTCTTTGCATTGTGCATATTGAGGAATTGATTAATATAGCAGTAGAAATAGAATCCTCAACTGAATCTAGATGCTTTCCTTCTTCAGCCAACAACTCACCAGCATCTTGATAATGCTGATTTTCAGACTCTGTTTGAGTAAACTCATCTTCCCCACTGCCACTCTCCGTAGGTATGTCAAAATCCACATCCTTTGATATACGACTAGGAAGAGTCGAGATGAGCCAGGGCTCCTCAATAGCTTGCTGTCTTTTAGAGATAAATGTAGCAGAAACATAATCCTTCTGCTTATCACTTATCATGTGTTCATTATTGGTGTAACTCTCATTATTGACCTCTGCATCTAAGGATCTTCCTGCCTCTAGTAGATCAGTTCCTAGGCATCTGACAATTTCATCTTCATCTGATAAGCCACTGTAAGCATTTGAGTGTTCAGAAGCATCGTAAGGAAGTATTACAGTAACAATCCATTCAAGAAAACGATAATACCTCTTGGTACTGCTGATGTCAAAGGCTCAATTGGCAAGTAAATTTCCTCTATCCATGAGCCCCATAAATGAGCTGAGGGTATCCTACTTCCGGTTTGGAGCTCCTTCCATGAATCCCTCACGACAATATTCTTATCTTGTTCATAATGTTGAGGGATGACGAGAGAAAATTCAGGCCCAGGCCGCCAAATGGTATCATAAGGAGGCCACGATGCTCCTTTCTTGAAAAAGTTATACTTAAAACTAACCCCACAGGCAATCTGACAAAAAAGAGATAACTGTTATTACTTAGAAAAGTCCGAGCTATCGATTTTGACAGATAGAAAGTTTGCTGTTTCAATCCAATTTTCAGCCATCAAAGTATGAATAAAATGAACATAGTTAAATTAAGCACAAGAAGAAAAGCCCCCAAAACAACTACATCCTTAACCTTTATCAATCATCACTCACCCTCAAGAGGCCAATTAACTCATCAGATGTAAACTTGAAAGGTGAAGGCAGATCACTCAAGGCACTTAGAAAGAGAATTATGATTCTATATTGTTAGGCAGGCAAAACTTTCAATTTCGACACTTGCCAACAAATTTCATTTTTTCCTATCTAGAGACAGTTACCTTGACTTCAACCTTCCATAAGTTGGCGTGTTGAGTTGGAGACATTGGTATTGCCATTTGGGGTTCCCAGCAGCCTAGTTCCATAAGATCACCAGCTAGATACAGAAGTTGATCATCCGCTACTTCCACTTCGACAGTCCAAACCACCTTGCAGTAGCTCTCAGAAGTAATAGAGGACTTCCCTGGATTTTGGAATGAGATAGACCTGCCTCAGTCTTTAAAGTATTCGTCCCAAACAGCTAAATAAAATGATCGGGAAAGTTGTATCTCTAGATTTAAAAGATGAAGTCCATTTATGTCATCTTGGAAACTATATAGCTAACAGCAACTTTTTTACCTGCAATTTTCATTAATATGTTTTTTCTAGTAAACAAGGCTCTCAAAGGATAAATTATTCCACTAAGTTTAACATAAGCGAACATGCCCAAGTATCCAATAACATTATCTTCATGTGGTAGTAATTTTTTCATTATGTAAAGTAACTTAGTTATAGTAACTCTAATTACCTAGATACTAACATTTAGAGCAGACAGTAATCATCACGAGATCCTACATAGACCACAAATGCAAGGTCGAGAAAATTTTGAAGTTTAGAAGGTGGTACAACGGGACAAAGCTACTTTAAATTGCTTAGATTGATAAACACTTATGAGATCAAAATTTATCATTACACAGAATCAAGGACGCTCACACCCGCATTTCTTCCATGTCTCTAGTGAGCAAAACTGACACCACTTCAAAAAGAACAAGAGGTCTTCCTTCCAAATGTACCATTCATAAGGTTCTTCTCTATGGACACCGGAGAACACCAAATACTTAGCCATAAGCAATCATCTTAATGAAAAAGAGAAGAACAATAGCACTTGTATCTAATTGCTAACGCTCGAACATACTATTTGTTAGATTAGATTTACAAATTCCAGCACCAAAAGGTAAAAAAGAAAAGCAAAGAATGTGAATGGCACGTTACCTCTCCTTGTATGCATTATAGCAGATCTCATACAGAAACTGTTATTTCCTGTGCGAATAGTATGTCCCAGAACATTCTCGTATTGCGGATGCCAGCACATAGACCTAGTTCAGCATTAATCCGACATCAATGGCTTCAAAACTGTTAACAAGCACCTGCACATGCGCCCACAAAACATCCACACAGACGCGCACGCACAGCACTTGCCAAAAAAATAAAGCGCACAGCAGAAAATTCACATTTTGTGGGAAAAGGATATCTTTTCAGCAAACAAAACACTTTCCAGTATCCTTCCAACTACCATCTCATACAAATCCCACGCTAATTCCATGGTTAAAATCCAAAGAAAGTATGATCTCAAGGACGTTCCCCATGAAAGCATCCCAAAGTCATCTTCTGAAGGGAACCATCGCGGGCTCCTCATAATGTACTTCTTTGAAATGAACTGCCACCCTCAATTTGTAATTAGCATTATACACCATTGCAATGTCAGTCAAAGCCGTGGAAGTATATAGCGGCAACCGCGGACAACACTAAAGGCTCCCTCATATCAAAAGCTCGAACGGAAAAATTCCTCATTCGACGAATTCCGTAACCATCAAAGCAAAACGAGAAAGAATAGGGTCGCTCTGTGCTCAACGGTGTGGCTTCCTAAATATCTAAAGCGGCCAAAAGGCATACGCATTTTAGAGAAAGAGAGCATCAGCAAAAGGCTCAAACACGTCACGGTAGAAGACCCAATTGAACTTGGACTAAACAGCTAACGATGGACGACCTCTCGCGCCATCGACACTCCACCCAGGGGCGCTAGCACCAGAAAAACTCAAGAACGAAGCTTCGACACTTACGAGCAGAGCAGGGGAGACGGGTTGGGAGAGAAGAGGTGGCGAAGGTTGGGGCGAGGCAGAGCTTCAGAGACGTCCATGGCCGCCGCCGCCGCCGCCGGAAAGTTTACGCTTCACGGCTCACAGCAGAGCGTAGGAGGCTGAAACGGCGAGCCCGCCACGACGGTTCGAAGCGTTCAGGCGACTCGAGCTCGCCATTCGCCGAAAGTATCGACTTTGAAGAGAGAGCTGGACCCAGGTTTCCCGACGGTGGATAGAATGCAAAGGATAGAATTTACAGTAGAGAGAGAAAGAAGAGAGAGAGAGATTGCGACAAGGTGAAGAAGACGATAGGATTTAAGATTGTCGGAATTTGCATTTTTGGTCCCGTAACTTTACGAGAGTTTATTTTCAGCCCCGCATGCTTGGTTAATTACATTTTTCTCGACTTATTATTCTTCAGATGCAATTTAAGGCTCCGTTCGTTTCCCGGAAAATAATTTTCGAGAAAACGTTTTCCAGATTTTCCGACGTTCATTTCACGGAAAATGAATTCCCTGGGGAAAATGTTTTCCATCAAAGGAAAAAAGTCTTCTAAAGTAGGGAAAATGTTTTCCACTTTTGAAAAGTGGGAAACATTTTCTTCACTGATCTCTCTTATCTCTCTTATCTCACACTTCTACAAATCCTCACTTCTTCCTCCTCTTTCTTCTTCTTCTTTTCTTTTCTTATTCGAATTATTTTTTAATTTTCTTTTTCTTTTTAATTCAAATTATTTTTAATTTCCTTTTTCTTTTTTTTTTTTTTTTTTTCTTTGTTTCCTAACTTCTTCTTTTGGGCTAGTCGTCAAACCAGGGTGAACCTCAAGCTCGTCGATCTCAAACTCGCGCTCGTCGATTTGGCGAGCCTCGAACTTGACGCTCACGCTCGCCAATCTTGGGAGCGAAAAATATTTTCCTTACCGAACACCGAAAAAATATTTTTCGAAACATTTTCGTGTTTTAGCCAAACAAATAGAAAATATTGTCATTTTCCTGAAAAATGACTTATGAAAAAATATTTTCCGGAAATGGCCAATTTTCCGTGAAACGAGTGGACCCTAAGTCCTTTCAGCAGTTTTCCATTCCAAAATTGCCAGAAATTGCCAAGTTGGCATGGCACTGATTATTGACACATGTGCCCGCGGACTCCACAAATAATTGGACAGTTCTACTAATTTTAATACTTAATGAGGTAATTAATGTCCTCTGTAGTTGTTATAGTTTTTTTATCTTATTAATTATGTAAATAGTGTATAAAAAAAATAGTTCCACCCCAAATTTTCATTCCCATCAAATGAAATTATTCTCGTTTTATAAAATTCCATCGATGAAATTTCTGGTTCACTCTATCGTGGTCCTATTTTCACATTCTCGTAGTCCATTACATTCAAGATTCAACCTATTGTGTCAAACGTGATTCAAGAGAACCCAAAAATAATAGAAATGCCAGGTCTTATGAAAGGTCGAGTCTTCTCGTTGAGATACAATTCGAAAAACATGCATACAAGGTAGGACATGACACGTTTCATCCGATTCAAAGTAATGGCTAAGAAAATTGTGCAAGGTTATTGCTTCACTAAAACTCACCACTGAAGTGAGAAAACATCTTATTATATTATATTCGACGATACATTTTCTTTACAAGTTTAAAACAAAAAGAGAAAGAAGGGAAAAAACCACGAAAAACCCTAAACTTTGCCCAAAGTGACAGATTTATCCCAAACTTTTTTTTGTTTGACGTGAAAAACCCCGAATTTTGCCAACCGTGACACATTTACCCCAAACTTTTTTTTGTGACACAAAAACCTTGAACTTCTATCGTGTGAAATATTTACCCCAAAATTATAGGGCATTTTGGTCTTTTTACTTTTTAATTTTTTTTTTTTTTTTTTCTTCCCTCCGCCGCCAGGTTCGCCCTCGCTTGGGCTGGCTAGGGCCGCCCTCGCCGATGCCGGTGAGGGCGGCCCTCGGCTTGGTCGGGCGAGGGCCGTCCTCGCCCGACGCCGGCAAAGGCATCCCTCACCGGGCCCTCGCCCGACGCCTACAAGGGCGGCCCTCGCCAAACGTCGACGAAGGGAAGAAGAAAAAAAAAAAAAAAGAAAAAGGAAAACAGAAAAAAAGACAACAATGCCCTTGATGGGGTAAATGTGTCACGGTTTGAAAAGTTTGGGGTTTTTCACGTCACGAAAAAAAGTTTGGAGTAAATATGTCACTTTGGGCAAAATTTACGGTTTTTGGTGGTCTTTTCCCGAGAAAGAATGATCAATGCATGTTCCACGAAAATAAGCAACAAACAAGAAAAAGCATACCTTTGATTCTGAAAAAAGATGATCCAATATTTCGAAATTTTAATCCCTGTTGTTAATTTTCTATTTCAATTAACAAAAGGAGAATGAAACATCCAAAAGGTCGCCTAAAAAAAGTAACGAATTAAAAAAGCAACTGGAACCAAAAAATATATCCACAAATTCTCATTTTTTTATTCTTCATTTATGGGATAATTACCAAAAAAGTTATAAACATATTCGATCAATTCAGTCCAAAAATTTTACTTATTTTAATTTAGTTTTCAACATTTTCATTTTACATTTTACCAATTGAGTTAATTTGGCCAATTTTGGTAAAAAATACTAACAAAATGCTAGTTATCTTATTCGTAATAGTTGTTATTGATGTTGATATTTTTTTAATATTTCCAAATTTTTATTCTTTACCTTTTTTCTTTTTCTTTTTCTTTCACTAGTGGCCAAAGAGGGTATTAGACTCTGGCGAGGGTTGAGGCCTTACCTAGCTCACCTAGATCTGGGTGTTGGGCGAGGCAAAGGGAGAGGCGCGACTCTTGTCAACGTTCAGCAAGCTCCATCAAACCTCGCCAACTACAATTGAAAAAATATATAATAAAAATTTAAAGAAATATTCAAAAAATTATCCACATTAGGTTAATGGAACTACATAAGATGATCAATGTTTACATTAAATTTTTTTAATAAACCTAATGGACAAAATTTGAAAATGTGATGATTAAATTGGTATAATTGAAAATTTTAAAACTAAATGAACACAAATGTAATGAGTTTGAAGAGATTTTTGGGTAATCATCCATTTCGTTTATTGTAGGATTCATGTTTCCCATTATGCTAGTTTCACATTATAATAGTTTAAAACAACTTTAAAAATATAATTCGAAAAATATTTAAAAATTATTTATATCCACGTCAGTTATACCACATAAGACAATCAAAGCCCATGTTAATGTTTTTAATCAAAATTGGTTAGATAAATACTATAGAATTGACAAAGAGGACAATTCCAAGTCACAAACATCTTTGCAAAATCCAACTTCACCATCACGCGATCCATGGATAACTCCAAGAAGAGATACATCATACCCTTGAACTCTTAATGATCTTTGTATCCACACCCTCCCTAGAAAATAATATCGTATATTTTACTATGAATCCCTAAAGCTCTCTCCTCCCTTCCTTTTTGCCGATATAATTGTTTGGTATTGTTTGGCAGTGTTACTATAGTGCACTATACCGTTTGGTATTGTAGCGTACTATAGCAAAAGTGGCAAAATTTGAAAAGATTAATATTAAATTGGTATAGTTGAAAGAGTAAGAATTAAATTAACAATTGTAGTAAGTTTGAAGAAGTTTTTTGGGAATTATCCATTTCATTTATTGTTGGATTCTTGTTTCTCATTTTGCTATTTCTAATTATAACAATTAAAAAATAAATTTAATAAAAAATCAAAAAAATATTTTAAAAAATTATTTATGTCAAAGTTGGTCAAGTCACATAATATTATCAATTCCATGTTAACTTTTTTGGCTAAAAATGGCTAAATTTTGAAAATTTTAAAAAGGTCATAACTATATTTGTATAGCTGAAAGATTTAAAATTAAATTAGTACATGTATGGTAAATTTGAAGTGTTTTTTTTTTTTTTTGGGTAATTATAAGTTTCACCTACCGGAGGATTCTCTTTTCCCATTTTGCTAATTTCTCATCATTTTCCTGCCCTGTAATTTTTGCCATGTGAAGATGAATGCCTGTTTGTGACATGGGATGAGAGCTACAAAAAGAGAGAAATTCTTGTAATATTCTTTGCACCTCTCTTCCCTCCCTCCACTTGTCGCAGCATCCCATCCGAAACTCTCCCGCCGTCGCCGGAGAACACCCATCTCCCACATTGAAGAGCGCCACCGGGCGGTCCAAGCGCCTGCTCGTCTCGTGAAGATCTGCGTCAAACGTTGAGGCTTGGCAATTCTTGCTTGAATTTGCAGAATCTGCAGTTGTCTTAAGGGTTGAGTCTATGGTTCTTTGGTTCTTAAAAGTTTTCATTCCAATTGGGTTTTCTTTTTGTTGTCTCTTTTGGGTTTCTTGAAAGAAGAGGCAGAGGTTCTGATTGAAGTACGCGAGCCTATCCTCTGCGCGTGTAATTGATCGGAATCTCCTGGGCATGGTTAAAGTTCAAAACTTTAATGGTAAAAATGGCTGGTAATTGCAGTTTAGCTACCAGTAGCACAAAAGTGGTGGTGGAAATGGCTCTTTGAAATCTAAAGTGCATTTAGCAGTCGAATTGGTATTCCGTGACCGTTGCTGGTTGATGATTGATTGAGTAAGCTTGAATGAATTTAATGTCAGTTGATGGTGCGTTAGTTGCTCGTTGGATTAAAGGGTGACTTTTAAGTAACGTACCTGCGAATGTGGAGATGTGTTTGTTGATGTGTGCTGTGAATGTTTTTCCAAAGTAGAAGAACATGTGCTGCGAATGCAAGAAAATTGAGTGTGCACGCCGAATGTTTGGTTCAAGTTCCAATGGAAAGGTGGTTTCCTGGATATAGTTTCTACACTCATAATCTGTAAGACAGTGCAATAGCATAAGAGGTTGGCGTGTTGATATGTTCAAATGCTCAAAATGTGAGCGAATCGGGTGGCTTTGGGTTGGATGGGGTTGGTTTTGATAGGGGGTCTGCAGGTTGTTTTTGCTTGATAATATGTAGATGTGAGTAAAATGGGTTATTTCAGTCACATGCTTATAGGACCTACCCATTTGCCACCACAGGGAACCTTCTAAGTGGGTATGAGCCTTGCATTCACTAGAAGCTTTTTTATCATGTAACTCATAAATTACCCTATTATGTCATAACTTTTATGGTGCCGATCTATACTACTTAGTTCATATTGAATAGCATCCAAGAGGTTGCAGCTCAGTCTAATACTGTGTGATCTCATGCTAAACCTGCGAAAACTTTTTTAGTTGCATGTGTACTTGGGTATGAACTGAATTTACATGTCATACATTAAACCTATGCATGGAAAGAAAATAATGTTGTGCCAGAAGTACAATATTGTACTATAATTTAAGTCCTTCTTACTATATGGTTGGATAGATAGAATGAAATTTTCTATTTTCTCTTCATTTCTGTATGGCAGAAATTAGTTTTGCTGAGGCCCAAAATCAAACAATAAAGTCATTGGAAAGTAAAGGTAGAAAGCCAAATCAAGAAGGAGATGGAGGGGTTAGTTTCTTTTCGAGCAACGGCTAGGGTTCCATTTCATGGTGTACCTTCCCTCATGCACAGGCCCACGAAGTCATCAATCTGTAGATTACTTCCAATTGCTGCAATGGACCTTCATGCCAAGGAAAGAAAGCTCTCTGTCAGCTGTATTCGAGCTCAACAGGTCGCCATTCTCTTCCAACTCTGTTGTTTCCATTACTAGAATTACATAAACATTATCTTCAACTTGGCTTTACCTGCTTAATGACTTTTAGAAACAAGAACTTTTCCTCTCGATTTCTCGAATTTAGGGAGAGCCAATGTGAGCATGGTTTGGGAAAAAAAATTGCTGTTGGTAGAGAGTTTGTGCTCCATTATCCTGTCTTGGTGAATTGACATTACAAAATCTCATTCATGTCCGCACTATGATACATATCAAGCACTTGATTCATTAATGAATTGCTATGAGAAAAATTACAACCATTTGACTTAAATAGCAAGCCCAACATACTTCATTTAAAGGCAAGAATCTTTTCCTCAGCTTTGTGATAATCAGCTGTTTGTTGAAAGTACTATATTTATCACGTATCTCATTTGCTGGCTTGTGTTCAATATAGAAGTGACAAAGATTGAAGATCTTCACTGAACTCGTGCTTCAGTTTTATGTCATTTGCATATCATCTTTCCCAAATCATTGATCTTATTAACTTCTATGGTAACATTCATCAGCCAAGGCATATACTGTTTTTCTATGCAGTCAGAGACCAGTGATATATCTGCTACAGTTGTATCTGCTAATGAATCACAAGAAAATTCTCTTAATGCCAAGGACTGGGAATTAGGGATGTACCAAGATGAAGTAGCTGCTAGCCAAGGGATCAGGATTAGAAGAAGGCCACCAACTGGACCTCCCTTGCACTATGTTGGGCCCTTTGAGTTTCGATTGCAAAATGAAGGCAACACTCCTCGAAATATTCTGGAGGAGATCATATGGCATAAGGAAAAGGAAGTCTCGCGGGTAAGTCACTATAAATTTTCTTGTCATATATCAAGCAGGCAATATTTGTGACTCATTGTGATCGGTTGTTTCTTATGCTTTTAATTTCAGTTGAAGGTAAAGCAAGATCTGGTGGTGCTTAGGAAAGCCCTTCAAAATGCTCCTGAGACTAGAGATTTTGTTGGAGCTCTTAAAGCTGCTCATGAGCGAACAGGTCTTCCAGGTTTGATTGCTGAAGTTAAAAAGGCTTCTCCAAGTAGAGGAATACTGAGGGAAGATTTTGATCCTGTAAGTTGTATATTCTGTTGTATGAACGACATCCCTATCCTATTTACGGTATTGTAAGTAACCCACTTGAAATCATACCAATGTAACAATGCATGCTAGGTGACAATGGATATGTCCTCATCTCTTTATAAGAGAATGTCACAGTTCCAGTTACAGATATCTATCACCTATTTAGGCTTTGGGCAGCCTTGGTTTGTATCCACTATTTATAGCTAAGACGATATAGGTTCAACCATTGTTTTCATGAGAATTTTCCCCAGAATACTTGACTTCAGCTGTGCAACAGAGAATTTGGCACAGACATACCTTGATTGGAGAAGAATCATTGCGACCAATCCCACTTAATGGGAAAGGACTTGATTGTTGTTGATGTTGATGGTGTCTTGTAAGCTGTGGCGGCGATCTAGCTCTGAAGTTTGATGAATAGTAGGGACTGTTAGTATCTCTTGAAACAATTTATTTTTGGCTAATGTTTCTTTCAGGTTGAAATCGCTCAGGCTTATGAAAAAGGAGGGGCAGCATGTCTAAGTGTTTTGACTGATGAGAAATATTTTAAGGTAAACATGTTGGTGAACGTCTTTGGATGTAGCATTTTAATGTTCATAAGTATTAGCAATATGACGGCAGTGGCTGATATATATGCCCATTCATTTTAATTTGGCCAATGCAGGGGAGCTTTGATAATTTAGAAGCAATAAGGAGAGCAGGAGTAAAGGTTTGTCCCTGGAGATAAGCTATCTTCTTGAATGGGTACATCAGTATGAAGTTCATTTTTGCTTATCCTCTTAACGAAATGAAATCTATGCAGTGCCCTCTCCTGTGCAAAGAGTTTATAGTAGATGCATGGCAGATTTACTATGCTCGAGTAAAAGGTGCAGACGCCATTCTTTTGATTGCAGCTGTGCTGCCTGACCTTGACATCAGATACATGATTAAGATTTGTAAGATGCTTGGCTTGGCTGCTCTTGTTGAGGTTTGAATATCTCTCTTTCTTGTATACCTTTCACTACTTGTAATTTTTCTCGTTTCAAGCTTGTTTTGCTGTCCTGGTTGAGAGTTGGCTTTATCTCATTTCGAGCTGGTTTTGCTCTTCTGGTTCAGAGTTGGCTTATGTCATTTGAAACTAGTCCTGCTCTTCTGGTTGCAAGTTAGCTTAGGAAAATTCATGATGTCATTCATAAATTAGATTTCTACTTCTTGTTGTACCAAATCCTTCAAAAGTTTGCGAAGCTTTTAGGAAAATCTGTGATGTATAATGTAGCCAGAAGGCCTATGCCTTGTTATAGTCATCTCTTTTAATTGTGATTGGAACTTCTGTGATATTCCTTTTTATTAGTCCTTTGTGATCTATGTCCCATACCTTGTAACACAGGCATTGGTGTGATCATCGCCCTTGGACCTTTAATTCAGGTGGTTCAGTTCGACTCTGGTGTGGTCAAACTAATTTTCTGATGAGAATTGCATTTATTTCCAGGTGCATGATGAGCAGGAAATGGATCGCGTCCTTGGAATAGAGGGAGTCAAGCTTATTGGCATCAACAACCGCAATCTGGGTAGGCTTTTCTTATATTTGATGACTTAGCTTCTTTTTAACTAGTTAGTCAATTTTACATGATGCGAGTATCAAGGTAGAACAATTTTGCAGTAGTTAGTTTCCATTTATTATTTTCAATTAAATCGTTGATGGTAAAACCAATGAATAAGCTTGGAATTTTGAGGACAGCCAGTGCCACAAAAAAAGAAAAGTACAAAGTAATTGATTCTAGCAAGGAGAAAGAAGAAAGGATGTGATCACACTGTTGAATGGACAGAGAGCAATGTCCTTCAGCTGCAATTTTATATCTCCTCTTGAATGCGATTTATATTCACCATGAGAAGTGAATCAGGATTTAGACATTACTCCAGGGATGGATAGTGTTAAATTTGATGAGATCATATTGGAAGGGTGTAGAATTCGATGAGACCACCTGCATGTTTTAGTCATTATGACTGATTTAACCTCTTTGTTTGCAGAAACATTTGAGGTGGATATTAGCAACACAAAGAAGCTTCTTCTTGGAGAACGTGGCCAATTAATCCGTCAGAAGGATATAATTGTAAGGCAGCCCCTACTAATCTTTCTTTCATGCTACAAAGCAGAAAGAGTAGATCCCCTCTGGTCTCCTTCTGTATTGGTGGAAGTATTATATGTCATAATGGCTGCTTGCCTGATCTTAAACCTCTCTAACTATTTTCTTTTCAATAATTATGAACCTTAAGGTTGTTGGGGAATCTGGACTGTTTACTCCTGATGACATTGCCTACGTACAAGAAGCCGGTGTGAAGGCGGTAAGCACTGTATCTGCTTTGCATTTTCTTCATTCCTGCTAAAAATACGTGTTTTGCTGTTTAAGCGGGAAGAACTTTTCATGGGCAAGTCAGTATCATTTGTAGCCCCAATCCCAAGTGATAATTTCTTTTCTTTTTTTCCATTTGGTCTACCATCTTATTTGGGTTGTACTTTTGATGGATAACGATCGATCTGATGGTATTAAGAGTTAAACCTGCTTGCATTTTATTGAAGGGAGGATGATGAGATTAACTCCATCATTGGGGAGCATGTTAACCTATAGATGTACTCAGATGAGTTGCAGGTGATTTGATGGACTTTAGAATCACTTTTGCAGGTACTAGTTGGGGAGTCGATTGTGAAGCAAAGTGATCCCGGGAAAGGAATTGCAGGACTTTTTGGGAAGGACATCTCATTGTGAGCTCAGAGCAAGTTAAAATAGAGCTAACGTGCCATGGATGCGCTAAGGCGAACTTATTTTAATGTATCTGATGTTAGGAGAACTGGAGGAGAGCGTTGTATTCAAATATCTGATAATAGGAGATGACATCTTAGGTCCAACTTCATCGTAATAAACACTGATTGTTCACATTTGATAGACTGGGAACCTCTCCTGGGCATTGCGTGCAATTTTGCCGATATATATCTGCCATTGTCTAATAGCCTTTCCTCCACGTTGAGCATCTTGTCCACGAGTACAAGAGCATGGTATATTTCGCATCATGTACTCTCTCTCTCCAGGATGCCTCCCAAAATTTGCCTAGGCTGCCTACTTTTGAGGGATAGAGATCACACTGGTTCCTACCTTCTAATGCAGAATTTATGATGTAAAGATGCTTCTAACATATATCATCCTAAGTCATTGATTGCTGAATCACCAATCACACAAGCGCTTCCAATGATACAGCAAGGACCAAGGACCAAGGATTGCACAAGCGACCCCCATTTCATGTCCAAAATATAAGGCCCTCCATATTTTTGGGATGCAATCTCTTGACTTTGCAGGCGCTGATTTTGAGTATGTACAGCCATTCCAAACACGGACACTGTAGTAAAAGAAGCAATGGCTAGAGAACAGAAAGTGGCAATATATATTCGTGAATCTTCAATTGAGAAGGAAGATTTAATCGATACGCATTAGGATTGATGCGCTCAAGAACTTTGAGAGGTCCAAGCTTTTGATCACTAAGCTTGTTATAACTTCCGACGGGATGCCGTTCCGGTGGCAAATAAGCCCAAACAAAATCTCCAGGTTCAAAGATAACTTCACGCCGCCGCTTGTCGATGTCCGTTTTATAGGATTCAGTTTTGCTCTCTAGTCTTTGGCGCACATCTTCATGAATTGTCCTCATTTGAGAAACAATATCGTCGGCTTTGCTACTCGACTTCTCAACAAAAGGAATTGGTGCAAGATCAAGAGCAGTGTTCGGTTGTCAAACATATACGATCACCAATGAACTATATCCAATGCTACGGTTCTCAACACAATTATATGCAAATTCTCCAAGTGACAACCGCGTCTCCCAAGAACGGGGATTTTTATCAATCAAAGTCCTTAATAGATTTCACAATGTTTAATTGACGACCTCAGTTTGTCCATCCGTTTGGGGATGAAACATAGTACTATATTGCAGTTTAGTACCGACATTCTTCCACAGTTGTCGCCAAAAATGACTAAGAAATTTTGTATCCCGATCCGAAGTAATGGTCTTTGGAATGCCATGCAACTTATAGACTTCCTTGAAAAATAAGTCGGCAATATGTGAAGCATCCATAGTTTTTTGACATGGAATGAAATGTGCCATTTTTAAAAATCGATTGACAACAACAAAGATCAAATCCATACCTCTGTTTGTGCGTGGTAGTCCAAGGACAAAGTCCATAGAGATATCCTCCCATGGGGCATGTGGAATCGGCAAGGGCAAATAAAGGCCAGCATTAGTAGCTTGTCCCTTTCCAATTTGGCAACGTCGACACCTCATCACATGTCGATGTACATCACATTTCAAATGAGGCCAAAAGTATTTGGCTGAGACGAGGTGTACAGTTTTGTCGCGCCCAAAATGTCCTTCACGGTGAACTTCATCGATCACCCTTTGCCGAAGAGAACAGTCCGGCACACATAAACGGTTTCTTTTGAAAAAAAAAACCATCACATACAATAAAATCAACAAGCTTCTTTTCATGTGCATCGAGAATGGTCTTGGAAAAGTAGCTTCTTTTGAACTCTTCCAAAAGAGGTTGAACTCGATGAGGTACGACAGAGGCAACTTCATTCTTCTCACCTATTTTATTAAGCAAAATATACAAGATACAAACTCCTTTCAAAGCATCCCTCATATCCTTCATTATAAGCAACGTAGGGGAGAATGAATTCTCAACTACAGGAGTTTTCAAAGGTTCCCTACTAGGTGCCAACGTAATCTTCTTGCCTCCAAATTCAAAAGAATATGTATTTCGATAACCATCATGCGTAGTCCTCTTATCGAATTGCCATGGTCGACCAAGAATAATGTGACTAGCATCCATCGGCAGAACATCACACCATATCTTGTCATTATAAATAGAACCAATGGACAGATTAACAAGGCATCATTTTGAAACAATTTCCTCAACGCCTTTCTTCAACCACGACATTTTATAAGGCGTAGGGTGCGTTTTTAATTCCTACTTCAGCTTGTTTGTCGCTACTTCAGAAATTATATTCTCACAACAACCAGAGTCAATAATTAATTGACACGCCTTTCCCATGATTGTGCAAGCATAATGAAAAATATTGGTATGCAGCCACCTATCTCTAATGTCATCTCGAGGAGTAAGAAAAATTTTCCTCACCATAAGAAGTTCGCCGGTGTCAGCATGCACTATTTGTTCATCATCCACAGCTTCTTCATCATTGTTCAACTCCTCTTCAAGTGGATCCTCAACATTCTCATCAGAATCATTATCCACCAAGAAGGCTTTACCAGCTGGTCGATTCTTATTGATCCGACAATTGTTAGCACGATGACCCAACTCCCCACAAGAATAGCAACGTATTTCGGACATAGCAGGTTGCTTCGACACATGGGGTTGAGTAGAAGGCTTACTAGCAAATTGCGTTGTAGCCTCAGCAACTTTAGCAATGCTAGTGGTACTCTTAGTGGCCCGACTTGTCATGGTAGTTGATTGCTGTCTTCGAGAATGAGAGCACTCCATTTTGAGTGCCCGTTGGTGTGCATCTCCTAAGTCCCAAATGTCGAGGACTTCCAAGGCGTCTTGAATGTAAAATTGAAGACCGTTCAAGTATTTGTTCACAAGCACCTCCTCCGGGTCCTGGATATTGTTACAAATCACCAACTCCTTGAATTCATTGGTGTATTGGTCCACTGTTCGCGTACCTTGTTTTAGATTTTGGTACCGTTGGTAGAGCTCTCTCTTATATCCTTTGGGAAGAAAATATTTTTGAATCTTGCCCTCCATCTTTCTCCACAAAGTGATTGGTGCTTTGCCAATGGCTTGGCGAGTTTGTTTTTCACGTCTCCACCAAAAAATCACCTTGCCTCGGAATCGCATAGCAATGATCCCAACTCGACGATTCTCCGGAACATTTCGATGCTCAAACACCTCATTCACAAGTGTTAGCCAATCAACAATTTCATCAGGAGACTCAGTACTTGTAAATTCCAGAACATCTTTCTTGACTTCCTTTTCCCAATCTGGCTCACAAATATGTTGTAAACGATGTCAAAAATGCCTCCGACCGTGAATAGATTGAACACTCTCCGAAGAGGAAGAGTCACCATGGGAATCGTCAGTCCTGGAACGGGGTGGAGAATTATTTGCTTCAGCCCTCAAATGCTGAACTTCTCGCGTCAATTTGTTGTTGCATATTCTCAGGGAGTGTATGCACTTCATCGAGGGGAATGGTTCTGCCGCCACGACGTCTAGCTTGTCTTGGAGGCATTGTCCTCTCCTCCAAAGCTCTGATACCAAATGATGCAAGCCAAGGGTAGGCTTTCTCAAACAGTAGGATCGGGAGAGTGACTCGCACACGGGAAAACAGGACGAATAGAAATTTCAACACTGCACAAGCTCAGGAGAACAGTCGTATCTTTATCGATACAGATCGGATCGACCTGATTCCAAAGCCAAATGAACAAAGACTTCTGGATCTACAATTTCTCTGTTTCGGGTATTCTAAAAGAAGCACTGTAGGATGGTCGAATTTGGGTTGGAAGTGGGTGAAAATAACGAACAAAATAGGAAAAGCTAGAAACTCCATTGGTTGCTCTTATAGGCCTCCAAGGAAGTTGAAAGGGCACCGATTCTTCTAGATCGATGACTGCAACTCTTCAAGGATGCAGGTTTCGAAAAGCTCCGACTCTTCAAGGACGGAGTGAAAACTCTTCTAGGTTTTCAAGGGTATGAACTCTGCAAGGTTCACAATACTTGCTTCAAAGCAAAGCTTTCATTCATCAAAAGTCGTCTATCTCATACAAGGAATTGGATGGCTTATATCGTCAAAGAAATAAAGACAGAGCATTGAAACTTGGAAAATAATAAATAGCATAGAAACTAGAAACCAGTAAAAGCGTCTTCATGGCTCCCAAGGTGTCTTTCAAACTTCCGGGATGGACTCAAGATATCGATACGGCTTCTCAATTTTGTCGAGCTTGAATGCGGGCTGATCTTCTTGGTCGAGAGAGTTGGTCTTCAATACGGGCTGCATCAATAATGCTAGAGCCTCAAGCTGTGGAAGGCTCGGCATTAGTAACTCGCAATGCGTCAACACAAGAAAGAGGAAAGGTGTATGCTTCGAGGCCTACATGGAGGGATAATCGAGGCAGGTTTGTAGTGTACCTACGCGTAAGAAGCCAAGGCATACAAAGGAACGTTGCTTTGGAAGCTGAATGGCAAACCAACAACCTCAAGCCGAGAGTGGGGAAACAAGGAGGATAGCCAAGGCCCCGAGCTCATCTAATTGAACAGACCGGCCAGCAAATCGGTCATAATGAAGGACGGGTGAAAGAATCCTTCAACGGTGAGGAAATAGAAAGAATTAAAGAGCTTTTAGGGTCTCTTGATAAATCCTCCGGTTCATGTTCCTTAGCACTCTCAGGTAAGTCTCCATTCCCTTTTAGTCTAAATGCCTCAAAAAAATCTTTCAAGTGAAGCTTGGATAATAGACTTAGGTGCCACTGATCACATTACTTACACTTCACATTTTTTTAGTACCTATAACCCATGTCCAAGCAATAGGAAAATAGTGGTGGCAGATGGTTCTCTGGCCACTGTTGCAGGAGTTGGTGATATCTATATTACGCCTATTCCCACTCTAAAAGATGTCATCCATGTGCCGAAACTATCAGCCAACCTAGTCTCCATACAAAGGCTCACTTATGACCTCAAATGTTATGCAATTTTTTACCCTACCTACTATGTTTTTCAGGAACAGGACTCGGAGAGGAAGATTGGACTTGCTAAGGAAAAGAATGGGTTGTACTATCTTAAGACGCCGAGGATTTCGAAGAAAGTCATAAACAATTCACCCTTGTCATTTCTTAGTGCTTCAAATAAGGATGTCATTTGGCTTTACCATTTTCGTTTTGGCCATCCATCTTTTCGTGTCTTAAATATCATGTTCCCTTGTTTATTTAAAGAATTAGATATGAGTCAATTCCAATGTGATACTTGTGAATTTGCTAAGCACACCCGTGTATCTTTTCCTATAAACAACAAAAGAAGTTTTCATCCTTTTGATTTGATTCACAATGACATTTCGGGACCTTCCACAATTCCAAATATCTCAGGGGCTCGATGGTTTGTTTCTCTAATCGATGATTGCACTAAGGTCACATGGATATTCTTACTCAAACACAAATATGATGTTAGTAGTATTGTTCCTAATTTTAATTCTATGGTTCAAAATCAATTTGGAGTTAAAATTAAGAGCTTTAGATGAGATAATGCTAGAGACTACTTTAATCAGATCTTGTCAACCTATTTCCAAAATGAATGAATCATCCATGATTCATCTTGTGTAAACACACCACGGCAAAATGGGATGGATGAAAGGAAAAATGGTCATTTGCTCAACACTACTCGAGCATTGTTGTTTCATGAAAATGTCCCTAAGTCTTATTGGGGGGAAGCTGTCCTTACATCTACATACATGATTAATAAATTGCCATCAGGAGTATTAGATTTCAAAAGGAGTTCTTTCTAGCTTTTATCCCCATTTCAAGACAATAAACAATCTCACACCTAGAGCCTTTGGTTGCACCTCATTTGTACATGTTCATAATCAGCAAAGGGCAAAACTAGATCCTAGAGCAATCAAGTGTGTCTTTCTTGGTTACTCCTCTACACAAAAGGGGTATAAATGTTATCATCCTCCTTCTCGAAGGACGTATATATCAGTCGATGTTACATTTGTAGAAAACAAACCTTACTTTCAACAGTCTTATCTTCAGGGGGAGAAGTCATTAGTTGAAGATAAAGACTTTGACGGCCTTAATCTTGACTTACCTCCTAATAATCTTCCATTCCGAGCTCCCACTTCTGATCAACCAATCCCCGATCAATCAACTCCTGACCAATCAGCCTCCAACTATGATCAACAAACTCCTCATGAATCAGTTTCTGATGAATCAGTTCGTGCTACTTCAATCTCGGACTCACTCTCTACGATTGAGCCTATTCGGGAACAAGAGTCCACTCCCGTATCTCCCCGTATTTATGACTCTATGAGATTTCCTCAAGTATACTAACAAAAGACAGTTGTTCCAGACCAAACACAAGTTCAAGATTCCCATCCAAGTTTTGCAAATGATTTCTGGTAAGTTTCGACTCTCCTTTGCATAAACAGTCAATTGAAATGCTAGAAAATGACTCGCATCTTCCCATTGCTGTTAGAAAAGGTACTAGAGAGTGCACAAAGCGACCATTATATCCACTATCTCACTATGTGTCACCTGACCGCTTATCACTATCTCATAAAAATTTCATTATAAGTCTAAACACCATTTCTATTCCAAATATTTTATCCGAGGCATTGTCTAAAGAAGAATGGAGGAATGCAATGAGAGAAGAAATGGATGCACTAGAAAAAAACCAAACTTGGGAGATTGTCGAAAATCCTAAGGGAAAGAATCTTGTGGGTTGCAAATGGGTTTTTACCTTGAAATACAAAGTTGATGGTTCTCTTGAGAGATATAAAGCATGATTGGTGGCAAAGGGTTATACTTAGACTTATGGAGTAGATTATCAGGAGACATTCGCTTCGATGGCAAAGATGAACACTGTGAGAATTCTACTCTCTTTGGCGGCTCACTTTAATTGGCAACTTCAATAGTATGATGTGAAGAATGCATTCTTACATGGAGACCTAGAAGAGGAGATCTACACGAGTATTCCACCGGGATTTGAAGGAGAAAATACAACAAACAAAGCATGTAAATTACATAAAGCACTATATGGGCTCAAGCAATCACCCAGAGCCTGATTGGGAGATTTTCGAGAGTTATGAAAGCTTCAAGCTACAAACAAAGCCAAGGTGATCATATCCTCTTCATTAAGCATTCGACAAGAGGGAGAGTGACAGCACTTCTAGTGTACTTAAAAATCAATTTGAAATCGAGATAGACTGGATCGACTCGGGATTTTCATGACAACCGATCTTCATTTGCACTAAAAATTTCTGTGATATTGTTTGTGCCTGGCTCAATTCGACGCACAGATGTACAAGAGCCCGATTTGCCATTGTCGCCTAAATTTTTTATCCTTCACACCTTTCCAAAGAAATTATTCACTCTTTCGGAAGTTGGTAGTTACGTAAAAGGTCATCCATAGTTTACATGATGCAAATTATAGGGAACACTAGAAACATTGATGTGATCTATGTTGCTCCTGCTAGTATATTAAAAATGTTCCTCTCCTCTATGAATAAATAAAATGAGAAATGACAGTGCTCACACTCATTTCCGTAAATTGAAAAAAGAAGAAAAAAAAAAAAAGAGGAAAGAACGTTTCCATTGAAGAGACAACAGGCATGGTCACCTAACATCATTGTGGACTCCACTTTCCAGATTTGAACACTTGATAGAAGCTGGACCTTCTGGAAACAACGAAGAACACTGCAAAGTCGCCACCACATTTAATCAGGAAGCAATAACAATGTATAATCAAATGAAAGATTTCACATTAGGTAAGGTGAAGTACAGATGATGGTAGAAATATTACAAACATTGCAAGTCATTTTATGTAATCTAGATTCTTTTCATATTTTATCCCATTTCTGTCAGAAAACTAAAGTCCATTTCACTCTCTGAAACAACAGGTCATACAAACGCACCTGGAATTCCTGGAATAATGAATCTAGACTCTCTCAAAACATCATGGAGTGTTCTCTTCTCGTTAACTCTGATCCACTTACTGGCAAAGTCATCACCTGAAAATATGCCCAGAGATTAGATGGGAATTGAGCATTGCATAAAATGTATAAACTTGATCTACCTCTTTCAACTGAAATTTTCTCCACACAAGGAACATGAGAGAAAAGGATGGACTATCTAAAGCTGCCTTTCCATAAAGAAAGATGAACTTGAGACTACATTCCTAAATAACACTCAACAAATCATGAGAAAAGATCACTTCAAACATGAGCATAGCCACCAAGATCAGATTATCAGATGATACACTTTTGCTAACAGACTATTACCATTAACTCCATAAAGGTTCAGGAGAAAATATAACTTCAATAGTGAGAGTAAATGACCGAAACAAGTTCAGTTAATCTGACTATACAAGCTTCCCCCTTCAATGAATCAACAAGCATGAAAATAATGAGATGCAACCACTTTCAACCATCAGCAAACAAAATCCAATATGATAAATATGGCTTCATCTTCACCAGTCGTCCTAAACTATTGATGATCAATGTTCATAAACAGCATAACCAATGGAAAGACCCACACAATCAGTTGACCCTGGCCTTCTAGATGTTTAGACGAAAACCCTCGAATTATTCTTTGATGAAAACCTTTCATGCTAGCCAAGCATCTGAAAACCTCATTGGAGGTTGTTTTGTTATTTTGTACCAAATATTTCCATAGGGAAATTAAAAGACTCTTAAAGTCCAATAGTAAGAGACAAGTTCAAGTCAAGTGTTACAAAGCAAACTCTAATCTAATAGGAAAAATAAGAGCACCACTACAGGAAAGTTTCAGCGAAGAGAAGCTCTACCAGCAGAGATAGTGTTGCTAGAAGAACTGCCTGCAGCGTTTTCATCTTCATGTGGAAGTTCCACATTAGCACCCGCAGTACCTTCTAAAAAATATTGGAGGAGTTTTGCAGTTGACAAACAAGTTCCAGAACTAGCCTGCAGACCAAAGTCAGTTTCTTGTATTGAACTTCCAAAATAAAGTTAAAAGGCAGCACGTCGTTTCTCAAGGAAAAGATACAAATGGAAGAATCTCCTCCAATATGTCTGCAGTATACTATTGCCAATACTTCTGCCCAAGTGTGAAGATACAGTGTAGTGGAAATTTTGCTGTCTCCCAGCATCTACCTAGGATCAAACCTCTAAAATGGAAACTTGCAATGTGCTGAGAAGTAATCCACCAATAACACGACTGACATAAAGTATCAGAGATGTAGAGAATCAATCTACGTAAACAATGAAAAAAGCATTTTGACCTAGATGGCAAGATTACTCACAAGAGACACAAGATAAACAAGTATCAACCTTAACCATAAAATCTCTAGCAGCTCACCTCATAGTACAACTCAATAGCATCACGGGTGTACTTATTTTCTGTATCCCATGGCAATGGAGGAGAATCCTCTGAGAAGATGTTCAAATGTTAAGGAAACATTCAATGAAGGAAGTGCTCACATCCCAAAATTCTAATTGGCAAATAGGGGTGACAAGGGGAAATAGAACCTCTGATTGTAGGAGGACAGTTGCAACACTAAAATCTCCCATGTTGCAACCTTATTATGTTAATTGTACATTAAGAACCAGTTATAGATCAGTCACAGCTAAGAAATTTGTCACAGATGTGACTTGATTCAGACTGCTGTCCAATCCATGATAAATTCTCCTGTTTTCTCTTTAAATTCAATGGAATTCTTGGTAAGAAGGTCAAGTACTTTTTATAATGTAAAAGGGCTGAGAGCAACCTTCTCTTTTCCATCTTTCTTTACCCTCTTCCATGATCAGCTATCACCAAAGACCAATTAGTCACAAGGGACACTGACTGAGAAGAAAATAATATGAAGGGCACTGAAGAGGTTCCTGATCTGACAAGGCTTCATGACAAGTTCAGCTAGGAAAGGTGCCTGATCTCAAGACACTGGGAGCTTATATCCAAAAGGTTTATGAGATCAATAATACCCTTAGGCATTTGATGCCCGTATCAACTACTGGCCATTTCAAATTGCTTTTCTAAGAAACTAGTGTAATAATACACCATTGTCTACTCCATTTAAAGTGCTATCCCAAAGTAAAAACACCACAACTGTACAATGACTGAGCATTCTGCAAAGTCTTTTCCATCACATAACAGATTCTTATCAAGTGCTTATGTGTTTTAGATAGTACTGTACCATGATCAAGAGTAAATGGAGGAATCCTAACTCATTATCCTATGTGAAAAATCTCTTTGTGGATGCATTGCCAAAAATGGTCCTGAAGACCAAAAGAACAGATGCAGGAAGTTCAGAGGTGGTTGCCCATGTTAGCATCAGAATCCAAATGAGAAATCATGTGATGGAAATAAAATGCAGTTATCTCAAACACGCAACTGATCATGAATATAGACTTTGCCACATGATGACAAATCAAGTTAACAAACTGTCAAGTAAAAAATCATGTAAAATTTAAGGATATTAAGTCAAGATGAGCTGAGAACATGTCAGTCTCGCAGAAGTCCTCGATGAAGTCACTGGACATGACCTCTGCATACAAAAGGAGAACTGGCCAGTGAAGAATGTTATCTTTATCTAGCACAGGCTTTTTCAGGCCAGTAAGCTCTCGATACATTGCCTTCCCCATCTTCAATTTGCGTGCCTCAATTGCAGAAACAAGTCCCTAAGAATTTCTCCAAGACCAAGACATAGAGGTTAAAGACATAAAGTAAAACACTTAGTAGAAAAATGAAGATTTTCCTGGAACAAGTACAGATGAAGACATTTGAATTGCCTACCTTAGCTACTGTCACCGCGTTGGAAACTTCGGCTTCATGGCTTTGGCGCTCCATTATGTTGGACTCAACTTTCCTTGCAAGTTTTTTTAGTTCTTCATTACTCGGATCCTTCTCGAGTCCATTTTCACAATACAGTTTGGCTTCATTCAACAGATTTAGTGACAGAGATGCTTTGGCAGCCCGATAAAAAGCCTACAGCGTGCACATCATGTCTTAAGATCCACAAAGTAAACATTACTGGACTATAACTGCGAATGACTTACCTTAACATTTGTTGGGCACAGATTAATTGCCTCCTCGGCATCTGTTAAAGCACGCCTATAATTTCCAAGAAGCAGATTGACATGTGCACGATTTGCAAAAAGAACTGAATTCTCAGAGTCGCTCAGAGCTTTCTGATCAATGGCCCTCGTGTAACAATCAATAGCATCCGAATAGTGTTTCTTCCCCAACTTGACATACTCATTACCCTTCTCCTGCAAAGCAAATGGACAAGTGGAACAGACACAAAGAAACTGCTTTTCACATGCGGCAATAGCAACAGTGTCTGAACTATGGATGAAGGTATCAATCTAATGACAATGTTTTGGCAGTCCCAAGGTGCCACCAGCCCATTAGCAAATTAGTTCCTGTCAACCATCTCCTCAATAAACTCACCCCCTGAAAAGCACACTTATGTCTTAAACTCCTGTATCTTGACGGCGAAACGTACATGGATAGAGAAGTCACTCTACATCAATATCAAGAACCCAGTCCTTAAAACCGAATAGGCACACCGACATAGCATAACGTTCCTGTAGTGATGACCCAATAAGGAATGCAGTACCAGTCCCTGTTCCTAATACCCTAGCTCGACCAATACCATCGGTTGATTATAGCATGTCATATCCACAAACCCAACTGGTATTCCGATCAAGAAGGTGGCAACATCACAGACAATTTAACTCAACGTAAAATATATTCACACAATCATCAACTGACAAAGCAATTTAAGTTGCCACAGCGTACAGTCTCCTACCCCACAAGCAGGCCAACATTAGAAAAGAGAAAAGCCAGCCAAGGTTCGAACTTTCATTCGAATTGACAACTTGGATTACACCATTCGCAATCCAATCAATCCCACTTCAACAAAAGCATCTGCCGACCGCGAAAGGCGTCCCAGTTAAGCAATGGGTGCGAAACAAGACACGAACTCGAGAAGGGCAATTTAAGTTGCCACAGTGTACAGTCTCCTACCCCACAAGCAGGCTAATATTAGGAAAAAAAGAAGGACAAAAGTCAGCCAAGTTTCGAACTTTCCTTCGAATTGACGACTGCAACTACACCGTTGGCGCCCCAATCAATCCCACTTCAACAAAAGCATCCGTCGACCGCGAAAGGCGTCGGAGTCGAGTGATGGGTGCGAAACAAAACACGAACTTGACGAGTGCAACCGCCGCACGCATCGAGAAATTTACCTTCAGCTCGAGAGCGGCGGATTCTTTGAGAGCGGCGATGGCGTCGAGGTCGGCGACCTCGCTCTCCGTCTGGGGCTGCGACCCCTTCTCCATCCACAGAGCCATGTCGATTCGATGCCCCCCCGGCTTCGTTTCGCTTCGCTTCCTGGATTACGAGTTCCGACCGAGTTGGGTTCGGAGGAGAAACCTCGTACTCGGCAGGACTAGGAGTCGCTCCGCTTGGGACTTCCCCAGTTTTGCGAGCGTTGCTTTGGCGGCAGTTATTTTAGGTTTCTTTGTTTTCCCTCCTCCGTTGTGTCTGTCGGCTCCCGTTCCATGGAACGTTCTTTCGCAAAGTCTAGAGAAATCTTTCCTTTTTCAAAAAAAAAAAAAAAAAAAAAAAAGGTAAATAATTTGAAAAACCCTAAATTAATATATATAATAAATTTAACCCAAATTAATTTTTTGACTACTATAAAAATCTCAAATTTATACACTTGCAACAAATTTATCATAAACTAATTTTTTTGTAAAAACAAATTTACCTTATCCAATACATTTGTAAAAAATTTACCTTTCATTGGCTTCTATCAAATTTAAATGTTAAATTTGTAGACAGATGACACATAGTAACATAGTATGGTGACATGGCAAAAATCCATAGGGTAAATATAAAAAAAAATCCCAAATTTGTCATAAATGTATTGGATAAGTAAATTTGTCACAAAAAATACCACTAAATTTATCACGACAGTAACGTTAAATTGTTCACAATTGTACCGTTATCCTATATATTTCACGTGGATTTGCCACATCATCATAACATCATCCACGTTAGCAAATTCAAAGATAAAGTTTGATGGAAGTTAATAGATGATAAATTTGTGACTGGTATACTAATTTAGGATTTTTTATAGTCAAAAAATTAATTTTAAGTAAATTCATCATAGATGTTTCAATTTGAGATTTTTTATAATCAAAAAATTAGTTTATGGTAAATTTATCATAAGTGTATCAATTTGGGATTTTTTATTATCAAATAATTAATTTGAGATAAATTTGTCACATATATACTAGTTTGAGGTTTTTCGGGATATTAACCATAATAAAAAAAAAAAAAAACACAAGAAATGCCAGCGTGTCATTACATGTGGGATCGGAATATTTTAAATTGAAAAATTGACACAAATGATCCCTTAACTTTGGTTCAATGTATAATGTCCTTCATGAATTTTTAATTAATTAATATGGTTCATAAACTTTAGTTCAAGATAAAAATCAATTTGCTTCAATTGAGAAGCTCCAAATTTTTGTATATGAACTATATAAAAATGTTCAATATAATCATTTCATTAATTCAAGTTTAAGGACAATAATGACATTTTATATAGTCAATGGATTAAATCAAACATGTAACAAAAGTTCAAGAATTATATTAAATAAATTAAAAGTTCAAAAACAACATTGTGCATTAAGTCAAGGTTTAGAACCACTCATGTAATTATCTCTTTTAAATTCCCAATCATTTCACCAAATAATTTGATAGTTTAACAATATTTATTTGTTGAAGTTATCGATGCAATAAATTTTACTAACTGGTTTAAGAAAACTACAAGCCTTGATTTGGGTGATTACTAGCTTTCCGCGTGTTAATGTACCAATCGGTTTCAGCTTTACTAGCTCTTATTTGAATGTATTACCGGCATTGATATGCGGGCTTAACAGCATAATGAATTTACTCTTATTTAAATCATTTTGCTAATGTTTATTTGATTGTTTGAAATTACCAGCCATTCCAATTGTTATTGTCGCCAAGATGTTAAATTTATTCGCACAGTTTGCCAACTTGTTCATGTTACTAATCTTCTTAATATTTACCAAGTGTTGTTTGAGTTCATTTACTGACGTACACTAGATTGTTTTGACAATATCATCCTTCCCCATAATTTATCCACATTCATTTATTATAGTGAGAGGCATATTAAAGTTACCAACTCTTATATGAATTTACCAATTATTTTCATAATTGCTGACTACCTTAATAATTTACTGACAGTATTTGCAAAGCTTTAATTTGAGAACTCTTGAATGAAACTACAAATGGTTATTTGAGTTAATCACTAACATTGATTTGATTGTTTCAAAATCATCGGCTATTCCAATAATTTATGATATCACGAAAAACTCAAATTGGTGCAATCGTAACAAATTTACCTTTCATCAGCTTTCGTTAAGTTGGATTAAAATCACGAAAAACCACAAAACTTATACATTTATGACAAACGGAGAATAAAACCTCAAATTAGTACACCTATTAGCTATCATGTATCATCTAATTCGGTAATTTAAAAATAAAAATTTATTAAAAAAATAATTGAAGATAAGTTTATTATAAATGTACCAGTTTGGAGTTTTCCATAGTCAAAAAATTAATTTTAGATAAACATGTATTAATTTTGAGTTTTCATGGTATTAACCTATAATTTACAAACTTTACCAAAAAAAAAAAAAAAAAAAACCCATAATTTACAAATGTTGCCTGTGCTTATTTGATGGTTTCAAAAATATCCAACTGTTTCACTAATCTGTGAATATTAACTTGGAGAGCTTTGCCGACAAATTAAAGCTATCTATAAATTTCATCACCTGCATAACACTCTGCTCAAGCAGTTTTCGACCTCAAAAGTGGAGATTTGCTAGATTGAATAACACAAAATGAAAATTAATCCTCCTACGATCCTCATTGAACCAAATAAGAGTTGGGAGAGATTCAAAATCAAAGTACTCCAAATAGGTGTCGGGTGATAATCACTTCGAAAACAAAACTAAACATGAAATGTCGATCGCACGTTTTTCTGTCTGATCTAAAATTTCAAAAGCCAAAAAGATTTAGAAACAGAGCGTGCATCATCATTTGCAGCATGACATTCTGAGAAACTGATCTGCTATCTTCTCCATACTTTGCAATCTAAAAGTACAATCAAAGTTCATAGTGTGACAGGAAGATGATTGTATGCCTGCTTGACCTCAGTTGATGCCTAAGTTCTCATACTCAAGTGACGCCAAAGTCGGATTTTAATCCGAGGTCACATTGAGATCCCAACAGATCTGAGAGTTGGCCCTTTTAAGTATCACCATGTTCTCCCATACTCATTTGAAGAGCTTTCTGAGCCCATTAAATAAACTCAAAGCTCGCAGCTCGCCACTCCTTAGATCTCTCAATCTTCTTCTCAGAATCTGAAACGAATAGCCACACTGGGTAAGCACAAAAATTGATATTTTTGGCTGCAGATATTCATATGCCATGTTACACATATGTTATCTGCGTAGAACAGTGACCAAGATGACTCTTGGCAAATCAGACAATCTTGGCAAATCAGACAATGCTGCCATAAGAATATATCAAACAGAATAGATGCAACTAATCACAAAATGGTGCATGTTAGACTCCTTACATATTGTGCTCGGAAAAGTATCCTTCTCTCACTAGTGCATAAGTCTACCGCTAACTGTTTCAGAAACAATCTTCGGTTGAGTTGTTTTGGAGAAGTCACATCCAAATCCATTGATCCACTCTCCTGAAATATTAGATTGAGAAAGAAGCAACAGGGTCAATAGTCACATTGTGCACTTCTCAAGGTGGGATCTGACTCTCCCACGATGAGGAAACTATAGATTGATGCATTTTAAAAGTTGATGTAAGTTATAAAACTGCACACATTCTGTCACAAAGGCAGAATGTTCACCTGCAAGAATTTGGAATACTTAGATATACTCGATTCACAGCTGTCTAGTATGTATTGCAATGCTTGTTCCTCTATTTCAGGGAATCTCATGTCCTTCTTAGTTGTTTTTTATTTGAAGCTGCAGCTGCCAACTGCAAAGAAATACTAGCTTTATAATGATAAAATAACAATATGACAATTATATTTCTCAAAGTAAGACTTAACTACCTCGTCAAATTGACTGCTCATGCTGGGAGGGCTAACAGCTAAATAGGCATATGCCATTAACTCTACCGGCCAGCCAGTTATTTGTATGGGAAAACACTGGGAGCTGCCAAGACAGAGATAACTTGCTTCTCAAACCAAGTTGTAAGTAATAAATATCAAGGACATATATTTGAATTACATGATGCCAATGGATATAGATGAGCTATTACATTGAGACTAATGGTGAATCAAACTTAATGCCTCAATGGGATGTGGATGTTAGTGCATAAATTGCTTCAAACAGGATGCTACTAACAAAATATTAGTCACAGATGGTTCAGGGGTTGCAACCAGATGGTGATGTTGGAGCAAATTAGATTGATGCAGCAAAATTAGATTACTTACGCAGATAAGCCATGCTTCCTTAGAGCTTCTAGCTTTTGGCTGTAACTTTTATCGGATTTCTTGAGTGACAGTAATAACTCTACTGAATCACTTGGGTTCGTGCCCTCTTTAGGAACAAACCCATAAGACAGTAGGAGTTCTCCATTAGACTTCCTGCCATATGATATGAAAACCTGCGAAAGCCAAAACAAGAAATCAGAAGACTTCCACATCTCTTTCTTAAAACAGTTTTGAGTTGTAGAGAGTTACCTGCTCGCCTGCTTGATAGGGGCGGTCAGTTGTGAAGACAATTCCCTGTGATGCACTATCATAATCCAAAAAAGTTTCAACCTAGGCCAGTCGGAGGTTCCCTTTTAAGCATCATATCCTAAAGAAAACATGTAGTTTGACATGAAAAATGATCAACACACCTCACAACTGTGATTCAACATATCTGCCCATGGAACCAACGCAACCCTTCCGTCCATTGAAGGTAGACGGACCTGTTTGAAAGCAATATTTAAATCAAATGTCATTGTTTTAACCACCCCATCCCAGAAACAGTTAAAAACACTCAATAGCCAAATATGCACTGGGACAGATTATAAAATAATGGCTCGATTATTTGATTCTTTTTCCAAAACAAATATTGATGATACATCATTTCTTTATATAGGACGTTACTATTTTTTACAAACCTTCTGCCCTCTTCCTACAGAAATGAACTGCATTTCTTCATTAACAGTTGGTTATGAACAACCCATCAGCAATAGGAATCACAGGCATTATTGGATATAAACGAATGAATACTTCATCTAGATGCCATTTACAGATTTAATTCTTTTACTTACAGACTTTCCTTACATCTATGATGGACAAGCTAAAAGACATTTATCCAATTTTGATCTCTAAAATAATTGGAAGAGTGATTTTGGTGATACAAATCTTAGAGTTGTGATTTGAGAGTTCCTTACCAAGCGGGAGAAAAGAATGCCAAATGACCACTTGAATGTCTCCAAATTAAATACCTGTAATTCAATAACCATAGGGTAAGAGAAGAACATGTTTCAGAGTTCGGAATCTCTAAAAAGGAGAATCCAGGACAAAATAAATAACTCAAGAAACATAATTAAAATGCTAGTTACAATATTGAATGTCAACAAATTCCGGCATTACATATGGAAGTCTAAAAATGAAGGCAAAGGTTTACTAAATGCAGGTTTACTGCTACCAAATATTTCTAAAATAGTCTTAAGCATTCTAGGATATCAACACTTATATTTGAGCTAAATACCTCTTCAGGAAATAATTCAGGATGCTTGGAAAATATCCTAGACCTTAAGTCATTATATCTGCACAGCAAATTGATATCAGAGTCCACCCTTGAAAATCATGATCTCAGATATCAAGTAGAAGAACATCATAGCGAAATATGGGAACGTTAATGGCAAAGCCAAGGGCCAGCTTACGTTCCGATGACATTAGTAATCCTTTCAATTGCTCGTTCTCTGATTTGTGATGCTTCCAAGTATCTGTCCAGTTCTGCACGCGTCCTGAAATGAAAATCTGAGAGTAGATCCTTAATCAAATAAATTGAAACATAAAAATAGAAACAAAAGCTAATGAACTTGAAAGTAGGTAAAAGAGTAGAGGAACTACCAGTATAAAAGTGAATAAGGCTGTCTGGGCAGGGCCGAGATATAATTGCTCCACCTAGAAGACCCCATTAAACTTGCTTCACTAATCAAGTATATAGCAAGCAATGGCCAATCTGGCACTGAATTTTTCTTTAAAACTTCACCAGCCTCTGCACAGCTCCATTCCTACCACCATAAAAAGCAGATAGACAAAAAGTTTCTTGATTAATGAATCTAGCAAGTAGTGGACGACCATCACAAACTTCCAAACCAGAGTTTGTGAACAGCATCTGCCAATTTGGGTGCCGAATTCATTGCTCGAGAACGACATGACAGTTGAATAAATCGGATCCAACACCTAACCTGATCTAATTCCGTAGCTTTCCAGACAGAGCAAATTATATACTTTCTTTCTTGTGCGATGTTCCAGGGATACCGTGAACTGGCTTTCATGTACCACATTATATTCATCTCTTTGGCGCATGAAAGCCAAGCCATTCATGCCGAAATTATGCAATTCACGAGAAATCACTCAGCTCCGCGACCAGCTAAGTCATGCCGAACAACAATCGAAACTTACCAGCTCACTTTACCCTCACTATAAATCAAATTTTAAAGCTTCCGACGCTCTACTAGAAATTACGCAGTAGATAGGGATGATCATATTCTGCTCGAAACCAAAGCCACGGCGCGCAGTAACCTCACCGAGTCCGCGGTGATCACGAGCGAAGGAGGCACGAACAGCAACTTCTCGCCCTTCCTTACGTTCTTCAGCGCGACGAGCCCCCGCTCCCCGACGTCGACCCTCTGGATCCCCATCTTCTGCGGCGGGAGGCCGGAGTCCGACAGCCACCCCTGCAGCGCCGACGCGTTCTCCAGGGAGTCGACGTCGCATCCCCAGGGGATCACCTCCGCGCCTCCGACGCCCCAGCGGCGGCGACCGGAACCGAGCAAACCACTTTCGTCGCCAGCGCCGGCGGCGGCGAGGGGCGGGGCGGGAAGCGAGGGAGAGGGTTGTGGGGTCCGCTGCGGAGTGGGTAGAAGGGCGGGAGGAGTGAGGCGTGGAAGATCCTCGAAGCAGCTTCCGCCATGGCCGATCGGAGGTGTAGAGAGAGAAAGAAGAGAGAGAGAGAGAGGCGCCTTATCTGAGAGGTGACGCGAGAGGAGGAGGAAACGAGAGGTTGGTGGTGATCGCGGGAAAGCATTCGTAATCGCCGAAACGCGTCCGGTGGAAATATAAAAACAATTTTGAAAATTTTAAAAAAATTACGTCAACAGTGGACATAATAATAATTTATGATTATTCTTGTATGGCAAAGTAAAAATAAATAAATAAATAATGTTGTTTGACATGAGTTATAGTGGAAAAAAATTCGAAGGAAAAGAAAAAAGTGGTTCAAATGATTAAAATTGAACCGAACAAAATTTACGTGCTTTGTCAAGTGTGAAACCTTTTTCTTCATATTTTATTCCAATGGAATATTCATTTTATTAATATTATCTTAAAATCTTATCTACATATTATGATACATTTATATCATACATTATAAGTATATCTCCTATATAATGAATGTCCATCTCCCCATCCAATATATGTATTATTGGATACATTGATATTAATGATAAGTAGATCATTATTTTCTTATAAATAGGAGCTTAGTTTTTGTCATAAACATAACGGTGATACACTGGAAATAAAATTCTCTCATTTGGCTTTCTCTACTATCTTTGGTGTTTACTACTTTCTTTTCTTCTCAATCTTTTTTATTTCTATTATTTTTGCTATTATATATTTACAACACATCGCACAAAAGGTATTTTTTTTTATTAATCAACTTATACTTCATCTTTTTCCATCAATTCTTCATTTTTATTTTTCTTAGCCTGAAGCTCAATTTCAAATATAAAAGTATCATTCTACTCCTAAAGTGGCAGTGGATATTTGGAAATCATTTTAATTAATTTAAGGATTTATTTTTGCAAGGATTATGGCAAATATTGAAAAATCCAAATTCCACATTTTGAAAGTAAGTGGAAAGAATTATCTATCCCGTGCCTTGACATGAAAATGCACCTCCAAAACAAAGTCTCGCTAATGCAATTATAGAAGATGGAACCTCAAATGCAAAAGATAAAGCGCATTTTATTCGTCATCATTTGCATAAGAGCCTGCAGACTCAATATTTATCCTATTCAAGACCCTCAGATCTTGTGGAGGAGGTTGAATGATAGGTATGATTATACCAAGACTACTATCATCCCTCAAGCACAATATAACTGGCAAAATTTCAGATTGCGAGATTTTAAATTAGTGTCTAACTATAATTCCGCTTTATTTGATATTGTTTCTCGACTTGAGTTATGCAGTATCAAACTAGCTAATGTGGAATTGTTAGAAAAACTTTCTTCACCTTTCATGCTTCAAATATTGTATTGCAACAAGAATGCCGACAAAGACATCGGTTGCCACATATTTAGAATTAATTTCTATGCTTCTTACTACCAAGCAAATTAATAAATTGCTGCTCAAAATCATGATCTTAGACCTGCTGGCACAAAAGTATTGCGTGAAGCACATGCTAACTTTGAGAAAAATACTTGCCATTTTAAGAGTTATAAGCACAAGCAAGAACATAATCCTAGAAGTGATGGTAGGAAATTTAACTGCCCTAGGAAATCTAATTTTGGCCCGAATCATGGTAAAGAAAAGAAGCCAAAGAAGGTAATTAATGAATGTATTTGTCATCGCTATGGCATGACTCGGCACCGGTCACGTACTTGTCGTATGCCAAAGCACTTTGTTGACCTATACCAGGCATCTTTAAAAATACGGGCAAGCTTGATGAATTTCATGCCATTGAAATCAATCATACTGTCATAACCACTATTGAGGCCAAAAATATCCCCGTTAATGGGACTCCTCTTGCTCCTAAAGTAGCAAATGGGATGTCTCTGATTTATTTAAGGACCTTTGAATACTTTGATGAGACATCAGATTGGTGGATGATAATTTGAACTTCGAATTCTATTATTCTAATGATTTTTTTTAGTTGTTTTGCTTTAAATGTATTACTTTTTATTGTTCTTTAATATGGTTATGAAATGCTTATGAATCTTATATAATATTTATTTTGAAATTTTATTTGACTCTATAATTAATATACAAATTTTATGATACTCGACACATGAAGTTGTCAATATAAATGCAAATGAAAAATATCGAGAAAAATGAAGATGTTTGTTTGCTTGGTAGTGCAACAACACATACTATATTTTGTAGTAGACATTTTTTCTCGAGTATGACATTGCATAAGGCACAAATCCATACAATATCAGGTCATGTTTCGATTATTAATTGTTTTTTCCAAATGACACCATCCTACACATTGAGGATGCGTTTCTAAGTATTAGATCAAAAAAGAATCTACTCAATTTCAAAGATGTATGCCGTAATGGGTACCATATTGAGACTATTTATGAGCAAGATAAGGAATATATTGACATTTCCTCCTATAAGATGGGCCTAAATACCATCCATGAGAAACTATAAGCTTTTTCTATGGGTTTGTATTGTGTCATGATTAAGGCTGTTGAAACCTACGCTACCACATCTTGGAGATTGGTAAACCCTAATTAGTTTGGACTGTGACATGATCGCCTTGGTTACCCTGGCGCTTCAATGATGCATAGAATAATTCAAAATACAAAATGGCACTCTTTAAAGATATAGAAGTATTGTTGTTCAAAGATTATAATTGTGAGGCTTGCTCACAAAGAAAGCTCATTATCAAACTTTCTATAACAAATGTTAATCTTGAATCCCATTTATTATTGCAAAGAACTCAGGGTGATATTTGTGGACCAATACAACCACCAAGTGGACCATTCCGATATTTTATAGTACTAATGGACGCATCTTGTAGATGGTCTCATTTTTGCCTATTATTTACGTGCAATGTCACATTTGCACGTTTACTTGCGCATATTATAAAGCTCCGAGCATAATTCTCTAATTATCCAATTAAGAGCCTAAGGATGGATAATGCTGGTGAATTTACATTAGAGAGTTTTGATACGTATTGTGCTTCACTCGGAATTAAGGTTGAACACCCGTTTGCATACGTTCATACTCAAAATGGATTGGCAGAATCATTGATTAAACATACCCAAATAATTACCCGCACTCTATTATTGAAAACGAATCTCAACGATATAGCATGCGGTCATGCAGTTTTGCATGCAGCAACCCTAATAAGATTATGCCCCATTGCTAGTCTTTTACAATCTCCACTTCAAATGATTCTTGGTTATGAACCAAATATTTCACATTTACGCACCTTTAGTTGTGTAGTACAGGTGCCTGTAGCACCACCAAAAATAACGAAAATGGGTCACCAATGCTGTTTGGGCATTTATGTTGAGTTTAATTCACCGTCTATCATTAGATTCTTAGAACCAACTACCGGTGATCTTTTTACTGTCAAATTTGCAAATTGTCATTTCGATGAGACTAGTTTCCATCAATTGGGATACCTACAACTTTCATGACTGCAAAATAAGTTTTCTCCTAGAATGAGAAAAATTTATCTCAATTAGTCCTAAGAACTCTTGAATGTGAAAACGAGGTGCAGCGCATAATCTAGGTTATGACCAATAGACTTCCTAACGCATTTAATGATGTTACTAAGGTAATGAAGTCTCATATTCCAGCTACAAATGTTCTAGCTGGGATAGCTGTTCCCAAAGGACGGGTTAAAATGGATCAAAATCTCCTGCACTTGAAGCGTGGTAGACAGATATGATCAAAAGATACTGCTCCTCAAAAACGAAGGGGAAAGAATCATGAATCCACTCCAGAAGAGCCTGGTGTTGTGCTTGCTCCCAAAGAACTTATTGCCCCTGAAGAAGCACAAATTCATGAAAGGAACACCAACCCCGGGAATACTAAGAATTCTATTATATATTGTAATGAAATTAAGTATCGAAATGAAATCATCATTGATGATGCTTTTGCATTCTCAGTTGCTCATAAAATTATGAATGATGATTGTGAACTGTAATCTATTATTGAATGCTGTCAAAGGCAAAATTGGCCTAAGTGGGAGGAAGCAATTAATGCTGAATTAACTTCCCTAGCTAAACGAAAGGTTTTTGGATTAGTAACTCGTATCCTCGATAATGTAAAGCCGGTTGAATATAAATGGGTATTTGTCCGGAAACGAAATGAGAAAAACGAGGTTATCAGACATAAAGCCCAACTTATTGCCCAAAGATTCTCCTAGAGACCTGAGATTGATTATAATGAGACATATTCAACTCGTTGCCCAAGGATTCTCCTATAGACCTATGATTGATTATAATGAGACATATTCAGCATGTGATGGATATATTATATTTCATTTTCTCATTAACTTAGTAATTTCTGAAAGATTGGAAATGCGTCTTATGAACGTTGTGACGGCATATTTATATGACTCATTAGACTCTAATATTTATATGAAAATTTCCCGATGGATTCAAAATGCATGGAGCATGCACTCCTCGCAATTTATTCTCAATAAAATTGCAAAGATCCTTGTACGGGTTAAAGCAATTCGATCGCATGTGATATCAACGCCTAAGTGAGTACCTAATTAAGGAAAAGGTACAATAATGATCATATATGCCCATGCGTGTTTATTAAGAAATCATAAATCGGATTTGTTATTGTAATAGTTTATGTCGACAATATAAATTTAATTGAAACTCTAGAAGAGTTAGCTAAAACTGTTGAGTATTTGAAAAGGGAGTTTGAAGTTAAACATTTGAGAAAAGCCAAACTTTGTCTTGGTCTCGAACTTGAGTATAAAGCAAATGAAATAATCGTCCATTAATCAACATACGTTGAAAGATTGCTTAAACGCTTCAATATGGGCAAAGTTCACCCATTAAGCACCCATTTGGTTGTAAGGTCTCTAGATCCCCAAAAGGACCCATTTCCTCCTAAAGAATCTGATGAAAAGATAATTGGTCCTCAAGTACCATATGTCAATGCAATTGGGGCTTTGATGTACTTGGCATAATGTACGAGACTAGATATCGCTTTTTTCGTAAATTTATTGGCATGTTTTAGTTCTGAGCCAATTCGGAGACATTGGAATGGAGTTAAACATATTTTTTGTTATCTCCGAGGAACCATGGATTTGGGATTATATTATTCCAAGGATTCCACTAACTCGATTTAGTTGGATATGCTGATGCTGGATATAGATATGATCCACATAAGACTCGCTCTCAAACCGGGTATTTATTTGTTATAACGGCACCACTATTTCTTGGCGTTGTACGAAGCAATCGCTAGTAGTTACATCCTTTAACCACTCTGAGATTATTGCTTTATATGAAGTTAGAAGAGAGTGTGTTTGGTTAAGATCCGTTATAATGTATATTCATAATTCTTGTTGTTTAATACCGGTTACAAATTCTCCTACTATAATTTATGAAGATAATGATGCTTGTGTTGTACAAGTCAGGGGAGGATATATCAAAGGTGATATGACCAAGCATATCTTGTCGAAATTTTTCTATACTCATGAACTCCAAGAAAGTTGACAAATTGATGTTAAACAGATTTGATTCATAAATAATCTTATAGATCTTTTTACCAAATCATTGTTAATATCAACTTTTGAGAAATTAGTATATGGCATTGGTATGCGGCGAGTTTATAAGATGCAATATTAATTAGCCCAGCAGTGGCGATATGGCTCAATTGAGGGGAAGATATTATGAACTATGCATTGCACTATTTTTCCTTTCTGTCCGGTTTTTTCCCACAGGGTTTTTTCCGGCTTAAAGTTTTAACGAGGCAATTAATGCATCCTTAAAAGGGAGAGATCATAAAATTTGTGCTTTGCACTCTTTTTCCTTTTTGTCCGGTTTTTGTCTCACTGGTTTTTCCGTCTTAAGGTTTTTAATGAGGCAATATCATTTGATGCACATTCGTAATAAATACAATGAATATTCAAGGGAGATGAAATACATGAATGAATGAAGTACATAAATGAATGAAATACATGAATGAATATTCATTATATTCATCTTATCTAATGTACCTATTATGATACATTTGTATCATACATTATAAATACATCTCCATATACAATAAATGTTCATCTTCCTATCCAATACATGTTTTATTCAATACATTGATATTAATGATAAGTACATCCTTGTTTTCTTATAAATAGGAGCTTAATTTTTGTCATAAACATAATAGTGATACACTGGAAATAAAATTCTTTCATCTGGCTTTCTCTACTATATTTGGTGTTTACTTACTTTCTCTTCTCAATCTCTTTATTATTTCAATTATATATTTACAACGCAATGTTTTACAACAATTTTTGAACTAATCAATGATTTGAAAAATATTTTTAATTAATAATTTTATAGAAAATTTCAAATAAGGGCATTAAGTGCTCTTAATTTCTCAAATAAAAACATTAAACGAATTTTTTATCAAATAAGAACCTAAAGTTTATGAAAGCTTGAAGTGGACTTTATTTCAAATCATTTTAAAAAAGAGACCTCGCCAAAGTTTTTTTTTTCTAAAAATTTGTGGTTTATTTTTTTAGTTTTTCTTTTTATGCAGAAAAAGGAGAAAAAGAGAAAAAAATAAAGAAAATAAGAAAAAGCAAACGAACGGAAATGCCCTTGATCGGCCGTTGAGGTCAAATTCTTTGTTGAGACTGATGTAATTACTTGAGGCCCTTATTTGAGAAAATAATAACACTTTAGGTTTATATTTAAAACAATGTTCACTTTAGACTCTTATTCAAGAAATTTGAAGTATTTTAGACTCTAATTTGAAATTTTCCTTTTAACTTACATTAGTTTGAGAAATTAATAGGTTGACCGTCTTACTACGTTCACTATTATAAACCTTCATTATTGGACAGGTTCAGATACAGAATTATCCATGAGTACACGTCTCGCAAATCCAACAGTAAACTGAACCCACTAAATTGTCCAATGTTTAATCAGAAATTGTTGCTGATGATAGGATACTTGCCTTTAAATCGCTTTTTCTAGGCGTTACAAGCAATCGAGCAACATACGATACCTTTCGAAAATGTAAAATCTTTCACGGGACGAAGGCGCCTATGATCTTCTGGTAGAGAGATGGCGAAAGAAACAAACCAATGCTCCATTAAAAGTGATTTATGGAAGTGAGGATAATGGGTATGCCCAGAACCATGAGGGCTTGAGTTGTCATTTGAAAATAGTCCAAGTGCTTAGGGTGCGTATGGTAAAATTTCTTGGGGGGAAGAGTTTTTTTTTTCGAAAATGCTTTTTTCTATTTCTATTCCTAACAATTTCGAGTAAAAGAACCCGTTTGGTAACTACATAAAATTTCTACTCTTGGAATAGAAATGCGTTTGTGTAACGCAACAATTTCTCTTTGTACTTATTCGTTTTTTATTCTTGCCACGGATCGCCGGCCGCCGCCGATCGTCGTTATTTGCGCGCATTGGCACGTCCATCGGCCGATGGACGGCGATTGGCGCGGTGGCGGACGGCAACGGCCGGCGGCGGCGCGATGCGCGGCGCGGCCGCCACCGCCGGGCCGTGGCGGCGGCCGGCGGCGGTCGGCGATGGCTCCGGCCGGTTGGAGGTGGCCGCGGCAAGAGAAAGAAATAAAACAAAAATAAAAAAAAAATTTGCTTATTTCTGAAATTGTTCCTGGAATGAAGCGATTTTTTTTGTTTCTCGTTTATTCCGCTAACTTTTCTTTTCCATTAATAAAAAAAGCAACTTTCTGCGTTAAACGAATTTACTGTTCTTTTTTTGTTCCAGGGAACAAAAGAACAAAAATTTTGGGGAAGAGAAATGTTGTCATGCAACCCCTTAAGTGCAAAAATGAGCAGAAACACTTGCAGTTTATTTCAAAATAAAGCTCTGTCGATTTTTTTATTTTTTTTTTTTTGCTTTTGTTACTGAGGACCCGATCGGCTTGCGAAAATCTTTTCCGACGTTTACTTCATTATAAATAAAATCTAAAAAAGCATTTCAGGTTAGCATGCGAACACAACAGAGATACAGTAAATTCAGCTGACTAAAAGCGTCTTCCATACACAATTCGTTATCGAAAAAAGAAGCTGTGAATCAGCTGCAAGAACGAGAATCCAATGGATAAATGTCCTATGATGTCCATCATATAAGACACAAAAAGCAGATACAAGAATCTGACTCAAGAACAGACAATCACAATACTTTCCGTTCGTCCTGCGAGGTCTCCACAGGGCACACAATGGCTGTCCGATGGCAACAGAATCAGACACGTGAACTCAACTACTTTGCATTTACAGCCCGAGTCGACAATGGATGTGCAGGCGAGCGAGTTTCATTAAAGAACATGCACCTCGAACATTCTCAGACTGCACCCACCTACCACCAACAGCTTGCCGTGCTATGAGTTCCACATCAGTTCGAAACCCAGAGCGCACAAAAGCAGTCGTTAACCACTCTCGAGCTTAACCACCGGGGTCTACCAGAGAGAGAGGAAAACAGATCTGTGCCCATTTAACAAACGTTAAGTAAAGTGACTTTCTTCCTCATTTCCTTGTAAAAAAGAGACATAGATCTAAGTTTATAAATGCAGTACAACTACTGTTATCGGTTGAAATTTAAGGTAATCAGTTAATCCTACAGTGTGCGAAGCTCTTGAAAAATTTGCTACCACATTGTACGCTTTAAACACTGAAACCAACACCACAATGCTAATCTAGAACGGAACTCAATATCTCAGTAACTTAAAACAAGAATAGAACTCAATATCTCAGTAGCCTAAACAAAGAGGCTCAAAAGGAAATAGCCTCTGCACGAAGTTCCATGTCACATCCCCCACCTCACCTGAGCCATCAATCGATAATTTAAATTCCATAGAAAAAGTGATACCTTGTTCGGCGACAAGTTTTTACACGGTAAATCATACTACAATCACAATTTTCATATACTTCACAGCGGACAAAAATGAATCTCACATAAAATAAGTACAGATTATTCTCTGCAACAACGTACAGGATATCCCTGTGCTATACAGAAATGTGTACTGAATGAAAATGCTACAATAACTTCACTAGCTAGACTGGGTCCTTCTCTAATCTACATATATTTATACCCTGCCTATACATTAAAGTGTGATTTTCTTTTCCCACCTCATCTTATACATGAATTGCAATAGAAGCAATAAAAGCACTAACCTGAGCTTCAGTTGAAACTGTAAATTTGACTAATCACAGAGAGGAGCAGCCAAATGCAGGAAGAGCTTCAAAAAAAGAGGAAGACGAAAGCCTACCCCATATTGTCATTTATGACGTGCCTAACTATGTCTAGCTGCCACCAATTATGATTTCCCCCTCATACCACAGTGAAGAGGCCCAGAGGATGGCAAAGCAACAGAAACTGCCAAGCAACTAATATTTGTACAATTTGGCGGGAAGAATTTCGCGATTAGTTAATTCTTTATGGCAACGAGGACTATGGTCAGATCCCACGTTTCAGTATTGCCATCCCACCATCCCTTTCATCTTCAGCTGTCTTGGCTATAACTGTGGCTTCAGTGTCACCATCATGCATCTGCACTCAATAAGATTGCACCTGCACCATCCACTTCCCATTGAACCAACTATTTGCAAATAGAAGGTGAGGGTTCCTTCCCTCTGGGCATATATATTGTCAACTCAGTAGCTTCTGGTTTGGCTCAATGGGTCATAGTCATAAGCATCACCAGCCTTGACAAAGCGGCCCTTCACTCGCCTTCGCACATCAGCTCTTGCTTTACGAGAGGCATATCTCACCTTCTTGTCAAACCTACGCACAAGATAGAAATGGAGATTAATAAAAATAAATCTAGGTACAAAACAAACAACTCCCCCCTGCTTAGTGGTGGTGGTTTTTTTTTTTTTTTTTTGGGTTGGGGGAGTAATTAAACAAAACTACCCTTAGCAAATGCAGATGCACGAAGCACATGTCTGCATTAAGTAGTTGTTGATTAGAAGGTTCTTGTAAATGCACATAACTGCTTAATTTTCATGGAGCTTGCAGACCAGGCAGGGGAAAGGAGTTGGATGGGCAATGAAGCATATGTACAGCACTTTACATGTGAAGCTTCCACTACTATGGATGCACATAACAAGCAAACAGAGTTGTAGATCTATGTAAAAGATGATCATATCAACCAATTTATCAAATAGAACTACAAGCCCATCCAAATATGAGAAGTGCTTACTTTATTTTACTGCTCAAGCAATAGTAATGGCACTTCAAAACAGGAATATCACACATCAATAAAAGTGTACGAGAGAAACATTAACATACATCGCCCCTGACTCAACTCTTTTATTCTCAAGAACCAAAGTTATGCTAGTGGACTCGGACCAGAACTGGAATCCCACTCCTAACTATTCTATTCAAAAGAATTCTAATAAAGCTCAAGAAACATGTCACAACACAGCAGACCCACGTACAGGATCTATTTTATCATGATTACTGTGAATTGATGTAAAGAATTAAACTCATGCTTACTTGCGTGTCTTCTTCTTTTCCTTGTAACGCATCACAGCATTGCTCCTGCTTGCTGACGTGAATGAATTCTCAGGGCCAGGGGTACACCATGGAGGCTCTCCCATAAGAAGCATTGAGGAAGCCCCACAATCTTGATAATCACCAGTGTTATTCTCTCCAATATGACCAGAAAATGAGAGATTGGAATGGGGTTGTCTTGTTGAAAAACAAATAATAGGCTCGGTTTTAGAGCTCATCATAGACTCAGCCGAGGCAACACTGCATGCAGGCTGTATTGCATGTCCAGAAGATGATCCCTGTGAAAAAATTCATGAACTTTGTTCAGTCATATGTCTATATAAAAACCTACTATGCCAGCAATACTCAAACTAAGAAAGAATAAGAATGTAAGAGAAGTTCTACAAGCCCTGCAGTGATAGCAATGCTATTAACACCTGACAGCTAGGAAGATATAAAAACAAGAGGCAGTAGCATTGCGTTGAAATTTGTCAGAGAAGTCCAGTAAACCCATCACCTATATACCACGGCTGCAACAAACTATGACCTTCGCCAGCTATGAACAAAACTAAACAGGTTATACAACATTAACCCAACCACATTGCATATGAAATTCATTAGACTCCGAGGGAATTCCAAATACCACCAAATTAACCTCTCCTGAGTTTGGAAAAAGAAAATACCAGCAAAAAATTCAGCATGCCTCAACCATATAATGATGGTAGCCAACATTTGAAGATGAATTAGAACAAGATCATTGATCCATGAGCAGACACAACCCAAGAGCATTCATATAGTAGAGTTAAAACAACTTTCAGATGCACAAACAGCCTCCAACCAACAGTGCCACCCATCTTTTACTATGGGAAAGGACTAACCTCATCCTCCTAGACATTTGACTGGGAGGGAAATCTTTCCCTGCAACACAAAAAGGGAAACACAAACAACAACAACAACTACCACCAACAAGCCTTGTCCCACATAATTATTAGTTATTTCCTCGTTAGACAAAGGTTGTCAACTCATCAAGAGAGCAAGCCAAGAACAGTCCACCATAATTGAATCGGTACTCAACCCAGAGCCAGGATAAACAAAAGGGGACATCAAACATCAAGCTTCCATTAAATTGCAATAAAATCACACGGTGTTTGCCATATTGTCCCACCCCATGTTCTTTTCTTCATTTTTGCTTTGAAAATATGCCCTTATGTCTAATAAGCCTATGTGGTACTATTCCTCATCTCCATGTTTCTGCTAGTCCAGTCTGAAGGAGAATTATATGCCCTGCTTTTAAAGAGACAACAACTTTTTTCAACATCCCACTAACTTCCCTTCTTGTATGTATCTTCTCAAACATAGTCGACTACTTCTCAAGTCAATGTGAAGTGATAATCGATACCAGAAGTAGCCTTGACTTTGATAACAATCTCATCCTGCTTTAATCTATAGCCAAAACCCTGGAGATGCTGAAACCCTTGTATTTATGGTTATATTTTACTGCTCAAAAGTGTTTACTGTATACGACAAACAAGTAAAAGAAATTAAAACTTACACAAATATGTTCACAGGGATACACGGCCACCAATATTATCAACCTAGAAAACCAATATTTTACATCATTTCATCTCAATGTGACAATACCTAAGGACTTCTCCTGATGAGCATACAATTCATCCCAAGAAGTGCAAACTATCATAGACCTAGTAGTTATCCTTTCTGAAAAACGAACTTGGAAATGCGTCGATAGGATTCGACTACTGAAATAGCAACATAACCAAACTCCACTCTTCTTCCACCAAACAGACAACAGAAAGAAAAGAGGAACAAACAGGGAAAAACACATGATGCACAATTATGTGGCAGAGAGATTGTGTCTCTTCTATAGATCATAGGACAGATTTTGCAGCAAAATATTCAGAAAGACCAAATATTCTTCCTTTAATAACAATATACCTCAGCAACTACTGGACCCTGACAGTTGGAATCAGCAGCAGACATTTCCTTTGTTCCAAATAAGCTGTCAATCCCACCATTCTCAAACAGCAATTCTGAGTTAGTTAGGGCAACACCAAAAAGCTCATCATAATTTTCAAGATCCAAATCCACTTCATCCATGTTGAAATCCTCAAACCTATCATCTTCAAAAAGCCCAGGACTTCTTGTAATAGGAAGGCACACCTAAATAAAGATGCAGAGGAAGCTTCAGAAGTCAGTGAAGGATGTAATGCATCAATATGCACTAATAGAAAATGCATAACAGAGGAGCTTAATGCAAACAGTTTTTAAAAAAGCTGATATCAATCCCAAAGACAAATAAAATGGTTGATTTTGGTGGTGTTCAAGGCAATGCTTTCTCATGACAGAACCCACATATCATAATATCTACCACCCTAATGGAAATGTTGCTATCAAATTATTTTCCTCTACAATAAAGGCAAGTAGTACTACTGCTAGAGCCTCAGCACCAGGATGCCCTCTAAGAGTGGAGTTTAACAGGGGAAAAGATCAGCACTAGAGCAGAGAACATAGATGCCTGTTTTACTTCCATCACACAAGAAGGCCTCTTTAAAGCAAAAGGTCAACGTTATTGGAAGCGAACAGCGCAAACCTAGAAATAGCAGATGGAGCTACCAACACTATTTTAATTTGCATCCCATGCAAGAAGTTGAGTGAAAACTTAGGGCTTCTTTGATAGAACTGAAAATGAGAACTAAGAAGTTAAGAGCCGAATTTATAGTGCTGAGAAACTTTTAAGTTCTGAAAAAGGAAAAGAGAAGTCACTCAATAATAGCCGAAAATCGAATGTTGAATATTAGTAACTTCTCAAGCACAAAACTCTGACCTTTACTGGTAGGTTTTAGTAACATAATTTTCTTCCCATCAAATCAACTAAGTAAACTCTTTTTTGGCAATTACTTGACAGGGTCTTTGTCTTACGTTGATAATAACAAACCATAAAACAAGACAGCTTCCGAATATTATGTTTATGGACTCAAAAGACATAACCAATGCCCTTTATGCAATGGAAAAATTACAAAGGTCCTCTCATCTCTTGAAACAGCATCTTTTTTGGTTTGGGAAAGGTAGAACTAGAATATACAAGCTGACTTGGTCATGGGCTTTTCTTCAGTGAGTAACACCGAAGCATAATGAATGCATGGCATTTAGCAAAATAAAAATTCCTTCAAATAAACGAAATGGTTTTAATCAGTCACTAAATGGTGGCAAGAACAATCAAGGAAAAGGAGGAACAATCAGAAAACAGTTTTATCTTTGAAAAATGCTTGTCAAGCAAACAGTTCTGATCTCAGGGAATCAGATACCTTTCAACCTACTTCCTTTTCACACCATCATGCACCAAATTATGTTGCAACAACCACAGTCTGCCTTGGAAACGACTTATTGGTTACTTCATGTTCTTCACAATGACTTTCTTCTCTCAAAGTAAGATGCAGATAAAGTGAACTGGTCAGTTACCTTAGGAGTCGCCGTGCTTGCAGATGCAGCCAGTTGACCCATATTCAGAGACGCTGATTTAAGTTCCGGCAATGAAGATGACCCAACCCATGCATTTGCCTTCCCAGCCTCAACATCAGCACAAACAGATACATCTTGGCTACTGCTGTCTTTTGGCGGAACGCAAGCTGCGTTTTCATTACCCTCTGCTATGCTCATCAACCCCATTCCCTTCTCACATGAGGATTCACCTCCAGAGGGGAAGTCTAGCACAAAAGACCAGATTGAAGAAAGCTCTGCTGCCGAGGGACAACCAGAATAACAGTTTAATGTTTGCCTCTTGTGTGTTGATGCCGAGGTAGAGGCCCCATGACCGATCCAATCACAATTTTGACAAAGCGAGACCCTCTCTTCCGCACATCTAACACAAGCAGGTTGTGAATTACACCTCTCACATAACAGCGTTCTTGAATGGCGCCTCGAAAGAGCGTTGGCAGAATGAACATTCCGATCACATGATAAGCACAAGCATGCAGCATCAGATCTGCAATACACCATAGACCTCTGCTCTCCACAGAACTCACATATATAACCCATTTTCAAGCAGTAATTCTGAGTTGAAACCAGAACTCAATTAAGATAATTGCAATACTTCTTCAACTCAAAACCACGATACTTGATCTCAAGATTAAACAGCAAGAACGGCTTCTTCAATCTCCAAGATTCCACCCGGCCCCTCTTAATCCTCAGTCACACAGTTTCCTTCCTGTCATCAAGATAGAATATTAGTCAGTTGGATGTAGCTTCGAAAGATCCAGCTTTCAGCCGTTGTCCAGGCCAAGTAAAGAAGAAGTAATCTCAACCGAGAAATTCTCGCGATACTATTCCCAAAGCAGTAGTTTGCTCAGCGAAAAACACATACAAGAAATGCAACCAAAAAAAAAAAAAAAAAGCTTTATAAAGATGATAGAAACCCTCAAATTTCAAGCTTAAGAACAACAAAAACTCCAAGATGCCTTTACTTAGAAATAATGTCAAAGAGGAAAAGGGAACTTAAAGCAACTCGAAACTGAAGAAGAGAGGTTACCCAAAGCACAAAAACTCTGTCCAAAAAGAGCTTGTAGATTAACCAAAAATTTAATCAGATTTCTAACTTCACCAGTCAGCCTATGCAGAACCAACGAACTATTTTCCTTTTTCCCCACTAGAAGAAAAAAAAAAAAAAAAAAAGCATTCAACTTCACATCGAACTGTCAGCGACAAGGATCACGACCACCACACAAACCTTATCCCCCTCCCTCGCCACATCACGATCGATAAAAAACAGACTCCGAACTACACCAACAGCTCGATTCCCCCGACGGAATTCAATCCGAACCTCCGCGATCCAATCCGCCAAAAAAAGCAGAGCACGGAGCTCCACGCACACTCAACAATCACCAGAGCCCCATCCACTAACCACAGACACCACCTCGCGAAGCCGATTTTGAAAGCGCCGGCGAAACCCCCACGCCCCGAAACCGAGCCACAAAACCCCCCTTCCCCCCCCCCAAAACGCGACAACCAACAAAGAGCCCTCACCTCGCCGAAACGAGACGAGATCCGCAGCCAGCTCCGGCGGACGGCCGGTCTCAGGCGGACGACGGCGGCGACGACGGCGGCGATCGGGAAACCCTCGGGCGGAAGCGCAGCGGGGCTCCGCAGAATCTCGGTCCGCACGAAGAACAAATCCTAGAGAGAGAAAGTAGAGAGAGAGTAGAGAGGGATAATGGTGTGGGCTGGGGAGTGCGTGTATGAATGTAATGAGCAGAGCAGGAAAACGTGACATAAGACGATAAAAAGCGCGCAGGAGAGAGAAAAAATATATAATATTAAAATATCATTATCTTTTATTGGTCGGTATATTGTTAATAATAATCGAGCAGTGCATTCAATGTCCGTTTTGGCCCCCACCGGGCGAGTTGGAAAGGGAAAGGAAAATAATAATAATAAAGAAATTCGGAAAAAGTGGGGGCAATTGCGGGTGGGCCCACGTCCTTTTCCCGAAGTTAAACCAAAAGTGGCTTTTTCTGGTTTTTTTTTTTCTTGCCTCTTTTTTTCCTCTTTTTTTTTCCCCTCCTTTTGATTTCCTCTTTTTTTCCATGAATATCGTTTGACTACTTGCCCTTTTTAGGAGATGGGATACCCTCTTGACTGGTCTTTTCTATTTTCCTTTCTTTTTTTTAGGTTGTTTCGTTTTTAGAATAGTTTTTTACTTTAATTTTTAGCTTTGGTGATGAACCTTTTTGGGGGAGATTTGGAAGATTATTTTTTTAGAATTTTTGCGAATTTAGTGGCTCGCACGCAGAATTATATATGTTATTTTTACTTATTTTTTCTTTCATCTTCAAATTTTGAAATAAAAAACATATATGTAGATCTGATGGGTAGAAGTTTTCTTTTTTTTTTAGATATTTAATTGGTATTTCGTAGTCAATTATGATTCATCGTGAATAATGAATCTAATTTTGTATTTTTGGGCCACTTTTAGTTTTGTCCTTTGGTAGACTGGAATTTTTTTTGTTTTTTATGGTTGGATCGGGATTTGAAGTCGCACTCGTGCTTAGAGTTTTTGAAATTTGGGAAATATATGAATATAGACTTATTAGAATCCCTTGATTGCCCCCCATCTTTCGAGAAAAGAACAAATTAAATAAAAGTTTTCATTGCGTAGAAAAAACAAAATCCTAATAGAAAATCTTTCGGCAAGCCCCCCAACAAATCACACTTTGTAAGCCCCACGCAATCTATTTTGACACCTGTCCTTTCTTTATTTGGATGTTAGTCGTGCATCAAATGCCTTTCTTAAGCTTTTGGCGGCTAATTAATTAAGAAAATTAGAATTTAATAAAATTATTGGGAGTTCGTAATCTTTATAGGAACAATCGACGACCCTAGAAATTTCTTGTCCTGCTTCACGAGGCAAGCCTACCTTGGGAATTAAGTGTTAGTTAAGCGACCATTAGAGCTGAGTCGAATTGATAATAAATGATCATTTAATTTAATCTATTAAGCGAAGATCTTGCTTTTTCTAGAAAAGCGTCGACGGAGATCCTCAAGGGTAAGGGAGCGTGACTTTTCTTGGTCGATGGTCCTTGATGGGTCACGATCAATGATGTCATTAGCCAAGTCGTTTTTATGAATTTTTCTTCGATGAAGTTGTATTATTGTAATTAGTCGAATTGATTCAATGAATCATGCAAGAACCCAGTTCCTAAACTAGATAAAGAGAGAAGGACTACCTTGCGGTGTTATTCACAAGTAATAATTAACTCCCAAATGGTCCCAACTGAGTAATTTGTTTAGGGATTTGGCTAACGAATCACAACCTTCTAAATTATCAATCAAGGGAACTTGAGCATGGCCCTCTTTTCAGCATAGCTTCATGACAGACCAGGACCCTAGCCGATTCAATGGGTTGGGACAAATATTGACTACCAACAATAATCATTCATTGCCACCTCATAAGAGTATGTCAAGACCAACTAAACTTCGAGCTTTATCAATGCGATGAAACTATCTTGGAAGAGATCCCCATCCCAAAAAAATTCTCCAATTTTCTTGGACCACAAATCCAATGACTCGTTAAAAATATAAATAAATAAATAAAAGTGAGAACTCTATACAACCCAAGTCATAAGAGAGAGAGTAATGCAACTTACCTTGATGTAATGATAAAAAGAAATCGCGACCAATTAAACATCAGGCTTTATCGATGTAATGAAACTAAATCGGAAGAGACCGACATCGCGAGATTTTCATCCAATGTTATTGGAACACAGATCCAAAATCACTCATGAGAAATATAAATAAATAAACAAACGAAAGTGAGCGAGAATTCAACCCGACCCAAATGATGAAAGAGGGAGAACAATGCAAAAACGATAATGCAAAATGACCATGAAACCAGAGGAACCCAAAAAATGCCCTCCAAAATGGCAAAAGGCAAGTGGAGGGAGGCAGGAAGGGGCGGGAAAAAGGCCGACAGCGACGGCCTCCCCTCCTCCACCTCGCGTCGGTATCATCGGACCACCCGGGGGAGGGGCCGGGCGTGGGGCCCGACCCGAAGATCCGAAAGATCGCGGAAAGTGCAGCGACACGTGGCCCTCCCAATGGGCGCCGGGCAGCGCGTTTCCGTACTGCGAAGTCATTATTGGAGATCGATAGATTAGAGGGAGAGAGATGTCGATTGCTTTATAATTCTCCCACCACATCGGATAAAGAGCACTTTTTTGTCGCTTTTTCGAGCCACTTCGAGGATTCCCTAATGACACTCTCTCCCGCCGGTCCTTTCTGCCTACTTCAAAAGAGCTCTTGACCGCCACCGCACGATTTCTCTCACCACATCCCCCAGAAAATTAATCAATTTGGGATGGAGGGAGGGAGGGAGTGGTCGTGGGAGTTTAAGCAGATCCGTTCCTGAAATTAGAAATTCATTTATTTGTGGTTATGGGGTTTTGAGACCTTGAAATCGATCCTGATCCGACCAAATTAGTTTGGCCTGATTCCATAATACGCCTTGGCCCATTTGGATTTCTTCCGATGTATCGGTTTTTTGTTTATAATCTTTTCAATAATATTAATTGGTATGGTCCCCTACGCCGGTCCATGAAAATAAGTATTCATTCGGTCGTCTAAGATGTGCGGGAGAATCAATTGCTTGGGATGGTCATCGATGAAAAGTCGTACTTTGGTTTCTTGAAGACGGACTAGGGAAAACGCCTTGTTGTTTTATGATTTGATTTGCAATTTAAAGCTCAACCCCTAGTTGGAAAATGTTCTCGAGTGAGTATAATACCATCGAATATTAGAAGCTCGAGGGGTAACTTGTGAATAGTTGAAAATATTGGTACATACATCGTAGACACATAAATTTTGGTAACCTATTTAATCATTGATTAGTTGCATAGAAAATTATGGATTAATTTTTCACCCCTTGCAAAATTAGTTTTCATTATATTGCATAGCATATAAACATTAAGAGCATTTGGATTAATAATAATAATATAATTATTTTTTAGGAAAACCGAGAGAAAAAAATTAAATTTAAAATATTATTTTAAAAAAGAAAGAAAGAAAAAAGCAAGATCGGGTCGGGGTTGGGAATCGAATTGAGATAATTAGAATTTAATCAAATTTCTTAATAAAAATCGGAAGCGAGTAGTTTTAGAGTCAAACCGATCTAATCATGAAATTTGAAATCTATCTGTACAAGGCAATTCCTAAATTCTGAAACCCATATTGTTTATTTGATCCAAATTTAGGATCGATTTAGAGAGAACTGACTTATTCATTTTTATTTTTATTTTTTTTAGATTACTAGTATATATCCGTCAACAAACAATATTTAAAACCACAATATATAGCAACAAAATGGTGAGAAGTAAAACACTTGTAGAAGCCAAATAAAAATCTAAAGCAATAGGGAATTATCTAACTCGATTCATCAAGCGAAACAAATATTAAAGCAACTTTAGAAATATCCATTTGTCAAAAGCAAAAACTCATAAAAGATGAACATATAAAATAAAACAAATAATAAAAAGTTCAAAACACGTAACATAAAAATATCGTTTCTCATTCATCCATAAAAAATTGGTCCAAATTTTAATTACCGGAAAAGAAATGCAAACGATGGTATAGTTAAAATGGATTCAATTGAGGGCCGGTCTACTAGTCTACCTTGAAATTAGGTTGCACAGGATCGATTTCCAATTTTGGGACCGATGACCATTTCTCGAGGGAACGAAACCGAATCAGATTGCAGGTGCTGGTCGAGGCCGGTGCTAACCCTCACTATCGACCTATTAAATAAATATTTGGATTTCTTCGATGATGTTGATTTTGTTTACAATCTTCTGGAAAAAAAAATTAAATTAAATTAACTGGTCTGGTCCCCCACACCCGGGCATGAAAGGAGGATCGATTCAATCGTCAAGAGACATGTGGGATAATTGATTGCTTGGGATGTCGTCGATGAGAACCCGTGCTCTAGTTTCCTGAAGGCAAATTGGTGAAAACGCGTCGTCGTTTTATTATTCGATCTGCGTTTCCAGCAGAGCCGAGCCCGGAAAATATTATCGAACGAGCCTAACGCCGTCGAGCGTGACATTTGAAAGTACAAGGGCAAAATGTGTAATGTCCCCAGAGTTGGAATAAGTATCATGAAATTGGGTCAATACCGGTACATTTGTGATCAATTTATTTCAAATTAATTTTTTGACCATAAAAAAATTCAAACTGATATATTCGTGACAAATTTTACCCTCTGTGTTAGATTTTACCTTTGAATTGTTTAGTTAAATGACATATAATAATTAATGAATATATTAATTTGGGGCTTTATCCTCTATTTATTATGGGTGTATTAGTTTGTGACTTTTCCTGGTATTAATACTCTTTAAGAGAAATTAACATAGAGCAAAATTGTCACAAATGCATTGGCTTGAGTTTTTTTTTTTTTTATTATAAATGTATCAATTTGGATTTTTAGTGGTCAAAAAATTAATTTTATAATTAACCTTATGAAATTCTCTATCATATTAAAATAAACAAATAGACGTTCAAGAGAATATTATTTCAACTCATCAAGGTTAGATTTTCTTTTTAATGAAAACATACAAGTTCAAATATCAAATCGAAACGACCATGAAAAAAAGGGAACATTGCTTTTGGAATTTGGACGTTCCCACTTTAGGATTCTAATGGCCCCTTTTTGCCCGCTTAAAAGAGTTCCATCGCCATCGCACGATTTTCTCACCACCCTCTCAAAACTTATTAAATTGGGCTGAGTGGTTCTCGAGTTGGGTTAATCCAATCATGAAATCTAGAACTTATTTGTATAAGATCGGTTTCCAAATTTTGAAATTTGAAATTGACCCTGGACCCGCTGACTTAGTCTTGTTTTAGGGTTGATCCAGGGAATGGTCGATTCCTTTATATATGTTGGCTATGTCATTGTCCATTTATGCCATGTAAAGCATGGTTCAATTCTCAATAAGTGAAAAGTGAAATTTTTCTGAAAAAAAAATCGATTCAATCCGGACCAATAAAGCCGGTTATTGATGATGAATTCAGGTCAATTTAGTTTGGTTTCCGGTCAAATTGAATTTGGTGCGCATCCTAAGTAGTTCAGGCTTTACCTATGTTGGGCAGTTTCCCATTTTGCCTGGCGAGGACCACAAGAGGCGGGCCTCACCCCGCGCTGCCCACGCTCCCGGCGGCCCCCACCCGGCCCCGCCGGGAGCCGGGGCAGCGGCGGGGCGGTTTCTCGCGCCCATTTTCTCTGATACCAAATAAAAAAAAATGATAAATTAAAAAAATTCAGATTAGGGCGCCAAAAAGTGACTGGAGAAATTGGAGCGCGCAATTCCTCATTGCAGTCCCACTAGGCACTCCAGTCTTCTCGATCGCGCCTGACCCGGCCGCCGCCTCCGCCGTCGCCGTCCGACGACCTCCGTCCGGCGCCCTCACCTCTCGCTGGACTCGCTTTCCCGCCATCACCAGCCTCCTCGGTGAGTCCCTTCAGTCGTTGCGTTCTCTCTTCCGCGATGCGGTCGGCCGTCGCCCGGCTCGCCGCGAACTCACCGGCGGCTGCCGTCTTCGAGCCCGGTAGGGGAAGGGATTAGCTCGCGGCTCACAATTTCGGCCGATTACGGTCGAGTTCCCTCGGGGAGGGGGGAACTTTCCTTTTCGGAGCTCTTCATTCTTTCGGATTCAGCGTAGTGCGCTTTGGCCGCTTTCGTTTTTTTTTTTTTTTGTCCCTCTTAGAATTCCATGCTCGCGACAAAAGATGCGAACTTTGGTCGGTTGGTTGTGTTTTTAAGGTTAATTCGTTGAATGGGAAGCTGACGAGTGAGTTTTGATTTGTTTTTCTGGTTCTTGCAGCTCTTCGTTCTTTGGAGGGTATGAACCATGCTTGCCATTTCATAGCTACAAAGTCCATGTGAGGGTCCTTGAATTAATGCTGTTTCGAGACGAATTTGGATTTAGTTGCTTGGCTGTCACTTTGGGGTTCGAGTTTCCCTCTCTGTTAATTGTTTTTAGTTTGAATTATATGTTGGATGGTTTTCTTTATCAATGGCAAGAACAAAGTGAACGTACTGTAAATTTTCTTGGGAAGTCTAGCTTTTCAACTCCAAGGAAAAAGTGAATTGTGGATGTGTATCGATGGATGAGTACATTGGAAGTCTCAACTCTTGTGTGCGAAATGCAATTTGTGTGTTGGATCTTTCATTGCCGCAATCAAGCTCTGAATTTTTTCAAAATAGTGCAAGGGAATTTCTGAAGTTAGTGATTACCACGGAAGAGAAACCGCAAAAGTAATGAATGGAAGACTTTATCGCACTTTTTCAAAAACATTTAGGGCTCGATCGTGGTCAGTAACATTGTTTAGAGCGTCTTGTATACTTTTCCCCTTGTTGATGTGAAGCTCTGATATCTTGCTGGAAAGATCATCTTCATTAATAAATGTTTTAAGCCTTCCCTAAGTACATTGCTTTTGCTCTGTGGGCTTTTCTGCAGATACTTTGGTGCTGTTGCTGCCAAGAAGTCGTTCATTTTTTTACCAAAGTTTTCTCAGCAGTCTTGCATCAGGGGGATTAGAATGGAGAAGGGTCAGAACAACTGCCTAAATGGTGGCGGCAGTGAGTCAAGAGGTGCTCTTATTGTTCTAGAAGGATTGGATCGTAGTGGCAAGAGTTCGCAGTCGACAAGGCTGCTTTCTTTCTTGGAGGGACTGGGGCATTCGACTGAACTGTGGCGATTTCCAGACAGAACTACGAGCATTGGTCAGATGATATCGTCCTACCTCTCTAATGTCACACAGTTAGATGACTACACGACACATCTACTATTCAGTGCTAACAGATGGGAGAAGAGGTATGCCATCTTTCTTGTAAGCAGCTTGCATTTTTCCTTGCTAAAATCTGTACACCATGGTCATCTATTTGCACAGACAAGCTTAGCAAATATGTAGCTCTGTTTGCCAACTAAGTGGTTCTCGCTTTTCTTTAGTGAGCTGGTGGACATGATGCCTTCTTCATCTTACAGTACCAGGATGGCTAATGATTCTGGGGTTCTTGTTAAACTTACCAAGGTGGAAGGTTGACACCTATTATCCATTGACCATCTGTTTTAGCTGGTCATGTTTACATGCTTACCCTTGTCTTTGTCAGAAGGTATCAGCGACAATGATAACATAATAGTTAGAAATTTCTGCATGATAAGACGGTGAAAAATAATTAAATTGGTGTTTGGTTCGGGCAATTGGTAGCTCGAGGATGAAAGCATCCAGGATCTCTGAGGTAAAAAATTCTAACATGTGATTTGGTTAGGTATTTTTTGCATCTGTTACACAACTAGTGTGGAGAAGTAAGACAAATCAAGAATTTGATTATGATATAATACCATCTGTGAATGTTAAATGGTATAGTGGACTTATAAGATACTTTCTAGATGGGATGGTTGGTTGCAAAATTATCGTTATTGGTATATGGGATGGTCAATATCTTTTGAGCAAACTATTGTTGAGTAGTCTTTTTGACAGGGTTGTCGTATGGCATATGATTAAGTATTCTTGCTCTCAAACTAGGGCTGCAAATTAGCATGCCTTATATTTCCATTTCTTTTCTTTTATGTTTTGTCATGCTAGTCTTGTGCAAAGTATATGGTAAACAGGGTACCAGGATGATTTCCCATTTTATTGGCCAATTACCTCTTTCATGTTTGCAGATCTCTGATGGAAAAAAAGCTGAGATCTGGTACCACCCTCATTGTTGATCGATATTCATACTCTGGCATTGCTTTTTCATCTGCCAAAGGACTTGATTTTGAATGGTGCAAGGTTAGTGCTGCTAGAGCATATTTCAGCAGAAGATTCAAAATCTTCTTTATGTTGTACTTTGGAAATGATATATTTTTCTCTCTTCTCAGGCACCAGAGATTGGTTTGTTGGCCCCAGATTTGGTCTTCTATCTGGACATACCACCTGAGGTAATCTTGTCGTACTGAGAGAGAGAGAGAGAGAAGAGAGAGCTGAAACTCTTTGCTTGTAAGATGAAAAGAACAGCGAGGATTTAAATTGTTGAATATATGATGCTGTACTATTGCTTTATGGTAATATTCTGGAAGTGGCACTTCCTTAATCCGGGTGGCAATTTCAAAATTACAGAAAGCTGCAGAGAGAGGAGGATATGGAAATGAGCGGTATGAGAAACTTGAGTTTCAAAGGAAGGTTGGTAAAAGCTACCAGGCTCTGCGCGATGCCTCGTGGCAGGTAGGTCAAAACTTCATCTACTGAATGCAGCAATGTGATTTTGACTGTGTTTGGTCGTTCATGTTAATATACCTTGTGTGTTGTCATCTGGGAAATTCCCACCTGGGTTGCTGTGGTTTTGGGAATCTTTGTAGGCTACATTTGCAATCCTCAAAAGATCCATAGTTGGTTCTTGTCTTCTCATTATTATTTAAAGCACTCAAATAAGGATTATTTTTTTACAGTATACATGGATCCACGGGTGTATTTAGTTTACCTTGGTTATCAGCTTACAACTAGAGAAGTTTTAGTTCTGATATGTAGCTTTAAGGTGACTGCTGTACATGGTTTTCCACACTGACATTTCCCGTTAGATTTTACAGCTGTGTGAATTCCTTTCCCGTGCATCTTATATGATTTGGCATGTTTGCGTTGCATTTCGATCTGCACTTAGGATGCCACGGAAGAATGCTTTGTTTCTTATCAAGATGGGGATTGATGTTGCAGTTCTATCCTTTTTCCTTTTTTTTTTTTTTGGGTTTCTTGACCCTTGGACGACTGAGAGGGCTTTATTTTTTTGGTTGAAAAGGGGCTGTATTTACATAGCTGCTGATCATATGGGTCCCTTCCATTTGTTTGCAGATTGTAGATGCTCTGTTGCCAATGGATGAAATAGCAAAACAGATGCAGGAGACTGCGATCAATTGTGTCTTGGAATGTCAAAAAGGCAAGCGCCTTTCGCATCTATGGTCATGTTGATTCTTTCTAGCAACATTGAAGACCTCGAGCACTACTGGCCGGTTGTTTTACTCTAGAGCGTTCTGCGGCTATTTATATCTTATCGTAAGAGGAAAATCTAGCGCTGTTTAGCTACGAAACTTTTTAACCGTTTCAGGACCGGCATGAAGTGTGATATTACTTTGTGAGTCAACAGTATTACAATGAGTTTTGCGCGTGGAGTTGTGTCTTCATTTGGTTCTCTTTGTATTTCGTGTTTGTATCGCCCTAAGATGGATTGTCAAACAAATTTTATCCTCTTAACGATTATGAAGTCATTATATTGGATTACACATTCGCGATGTTCGCAGGTTCTTTAATTTTCTACCTCACGGATAAGTTTAATTTTTGGCCAGTGATGCAACACATTTATTCAAAGTCATTAAGATACAGAGCTGATTACGGAGTTTTCTCTTAGATCAAGAACCGTCCCAACGTTTCAAAGAAGTTTGTGGGTTTAGCCGTTCGGAAAACATGAAACCATCTTGAAGTCATATTCAAACTTGTTGACTTGAGATTGTAAAGTCACATTGTAATCCCACTAAGGCAATTATATGGATGATTTCTCGATTAATTTTAGCTAAACTTCTAATATTTGCTTCAGAAGTTGTCTCGTCGGATTGAACTTCTCTCCTTTCTTAAAAGGGATGTTCTCTTTTATCTGGTCACGACAACAACCTAATACTTGGGGTGAGAAAACGATTAATTTGGATTTTTTTTAAATAATCACTTATATCACTCGAAATAATTACTCAATGAAAAAAGTTTTTGTTGCTTATGACAATTAATAACTAAATTTTCATGGACAATTTAAAAATTACTTCTTGTTTATTTATTTTGTAAGCAATACAAATGATCATTTTTAGAAAATATTTTTTAAATAATTTATTTTTCTTGAAATAAACATAATTGAATTAGCATTTCTCATGGAATGATTTAAAGAATAAAGATCGTAAAACTTGCGCATCGCTTAATTTCGTGGTTAAAATTGCTGAGTCCAACCTTTCAGCAAGGAGTTTAAGCTTTCGGTTTTGAAAATATCTGCTAGTGTTAGGCTCGACTTCATACCTTTCACGATCAATTATTTGTTTATTTATTTATAAAACGTCGTTTTGCACTCAATTAATCAGTGACGTCCGTGCCAGTATGTCTATTCTCCACTTAATTTTTTATTGCCTCATTTGTTTCCTTGTGCCTTGGCGGGGCCACTTGGTAAAACAATGGGATTTTTATGCTTTATGAAGCACGAGGTTCTCAAAGCTTATTTCTTGCTGGCAGCTACCTTTTTGGGCACAAGTTTTTTAAAATGGACAAAAAAGTTTTAAAAAATTATTTAATAATAAAAGTGGACGATGACGATGATGAAGATATTTTCCATTGAGATGGGTGGAAAGCGTCGATGGCAACACTAATCAGATATTTGCGAAAATCCGAATATCATCGTTTTCATCGAGCGAAAGGACACCTTCTTTTTGTCCCCCCCAACCAAAGTCAAGATGGTCCACAGAGTTGGAATTCTCCGGATAAGACCAACAATCATGTTGGAGTGCATTGCTGTGGAAAAAGCTGCCATCACATTACTCCCCAATCAATGCGGTATGGTCAGACGTCAAAAAGCATCGTCCTCCGACTGTATCGTCAGATGTTGCTGCTGTCCTGTGGTTACTCTCGTGACTGCTATTGGTTGGCCAATCCTCTTGTGCTCCAAGAGATAGAATCTACTCATCAAGGTGCTGATTCTCATCCTGATTCTTATCCTGCTTCTCATTCAGACCTAACCATCAAAGCAAGCAGAAGAGGCTTCTCGATCGGCCACCGCCGCTCCTTGCACCTTCCCCTCCCGGCTAGATATAGACCTCCCTAAACCCTAACCGCGAAAGCATCACGACATCTGCACGAGATTTGAAATGGGAGGGAAGGAGATCAGCGGATTCGACTCTTCCCCACTGATGGACTCCAAAAAAAAGGCCCTTTTAGAATGGAAATAGGGAAGAATTCTCATTTACCTCCCAAAATATCTGTCGTCTGTTCTTTAACCGCCTTAGCATGTCCATTACAAGACATGGTCATTGGCTAAAAGCACTAAATTCACTACAGAGACGTATATTTTTCTTCCTCAATGCTAGAAAATACCAATGATTTTACAGCTCTCCACTTCAAATCATCCCTACTACTAGATTATCCCGGAGAGTCATTGAATTTGTGTCAAAAACGCCATATAACTTTGTTTTTCCTGATCTTCAATACACAAAGCGGTTGTACCTTGCAAGGCTTCTCTCTGATTTAGCTAATCTATCGACACCTAACGAAATAAGAAATCATTTCCGCCTATATCATCACGAGATCCATAGCTTGTAAGCGGTTCTTTTGAAAAAATTGCCAAAATAGTTGAAACCAGATAATAAATAAATAAATAACATTTTCACTGTTTTTGCTGAATACAATTATCAAATCAACACAACAAAAGACCATGGCTCTGACGGAAAATGCCAAATGCTTCACGCGAAAGTTTCCATAACATGCTTGATACTCCCAAACAGTACAGAGAATTAAGCATAAGAAGTGCACAACCACAAGTGCAGAATCACCCCAAGTGCTGAGAGGAAAATCCCCTAGACTTAAGTAGATTATAAGTCGATCCTCACTTTTTGCAGCATGCTGATTCCTCAACTTGTTAAACAACGCCGGAATTAGATCCACAATCCCTTTGTACCGGTTGCAACTTTATGTAAAATTGGTGATGCCAATGCATCCCCATGCTTACCACCCACGCAATTCCAAAAAAAGACAACCTTGATCTCCAGCACAGCACAAGCACTATAATTGCATAGATAATATCCGTGCTTTTAGTTGAGGCACAAGTTCCGACCACATAGAAAAAAACAAATAAATTATAGACATGATAATTCTTACACAAAGCTGACAGGATTCGAATCCAAATGGGCTTCAGCAAGATTGGTGCCAATGACAACCTATATTTACAATCCGTTAAAGATCATGTCTGACATGTTGAAAAGTACCTATATTGACCAGATTCAGCATGTTCAAAATCAAATATATGCATATTGGCACCAACAAGCTATTGGAATCCAACTTCTATTTTTCCTCTGATTCAATACAATATACTTTAATCTCGCAATTCCTTGGAGACACATCGGCAGAGCCTCAAAATTCTTGAGTATCCCACCGGTAGACGCTCTATAGCAGTTGTAATCTCCTTTGAAAGTGACTGAGGCAGCGAGTGAGAAATTTTCTCCATGGAAGCTTCGACATGATATGGGAGAGCCTCCGAAGGATAAAGCCCACTGTCCAATGGAAATCATCACCAAGAGTCATCTTTAATTCAAGAGAAAAGATCGAAAAAGGTCTATAGATTCAACCCCCTATGCACGAATACAGTTTGAATACACAATCTGTAATAAGCTTCGAACTAAGAAGCCCAGAAAAAGGGTTCAATATGAATTAGTCAAAAGTCATGTCACAGAGTGGTGCCACAAAAAAAAAGAAGAAAAACTGTAATCTAAAACAGAATAGGATTTGTTTGAAAATTAATACTGCTCCAAACGTAAAAAATACTTTTCCTAAATCATAGCAGTACTGAGCCAATCCAACCGACACTAATAGAAGTCCAAATAGGAGACAGAAAAGTAGAGTAGATGCCAATGTTGAACCCAATATTCTGAGAAAACTCATGCATGAAGCATACTGTTGCTCATTTCTGAAATGGCAAATGTCAAATTCATAGATTAGACACCAAAAGCCAGAACGAATTTGAGCAAAACAAAAAGATATCATATGGTTAGGTAATCAATTAGATAGTTCTTTAAGAAGCAAACCCAGGTAAGTATGTCACATGATTGGTCAAGTATAATATAAGAGAAGCGGATTGCAGTGATCTAATACCCAAGTAGCATTTCTAAGTTGGGTGACCTGTCCAGAGGAGCATAAATCGAAACTTTAAAAAAGAATGCTAGTTTCTCTTGTAAAGCTGTCAGCAAGTAAATGCACGACTTTTTCAAGATGCAAAGAAGCTTGAGGAACCTTTAGATGGGAACAACCAGAACATATTAAAAGAACTTAAAGAAATTTACCAATTCAGACATGTCACGTCAAAGCTTAATGCCACCTTCTGATCACTGCGGAAGTCAATGAAGGAAAGCAGCAGATCAAGTTGCCCATCTGTAAAATACATGAATCACACAATCAGTGCACATAGTAACAATGTAGATCAATATATGGAAAGTCTTATTTTAGCAAGAATGAAGGAAGTAAAGGCAGGCCAGACAAGCGCATCATCAATGCAAAAAGGTGGCCTAAGACTGAGCTATAGAGATGGAACATATATTAGAAAAGGAGGGAAAAAATTGCCATACTTGTGTCCTGCAATTAAAATTGCCAACACTGAAAAAAGTCTGTCGACAATGTGACAGTTGGCAATTGTCATCTGACGTACAAACTAAGAATTTGATCAATTTAATGCCAATAAAGTTCCCAGACTTGTCTTTGCTTCTCCGAATTTCATCCTCAAATGAAAATTCTCTGCTCAATTCCGAAACTTATCAACTCTTTTCAAAAGTAAGTTCTCACTCAGCAATTCTTAACCACTTGTTGCTGTGGTTATTATGTCTCTTATTAGCAAAGAACCTGATCAACAACCAATCCCACCAATATTAAAGCACCAAGACATTTGAAACTGAACTTTCCTAAAAATTGACTTCCTGTAAGTATGAGGACAAAATCGACCATTTATTTCTAAAAATGAAAACAAGGACCCAGTAACTCTCTCCAACATGCCCATTAATAAGACTGACTGGAAACGCATTTGGAAAAAGTCTTTAAGTTCAAGAACCGCCTTCAAAAAGAATTCAGCAGCAGGACCACATTGAGAAAAAGCAGCAAATTCAATGTCGAAACAACACTTACAATTAAGTTTGATGGGCAAAGTACAATTTGCATTTAGATGAAGATAAGAAATTATGAGTAAGGGACAACCTACCTACAACAAGAAAAGCAACTATACACGATGCTGACTTCAAAATCAAAATCTAAGTTCACTGGCAGGCCACAATGAGTTACTAGTGAGAATCTCAAAAATGTGACATCAGCATCATTGCAGCAATTCTTTTTTTTTTTCGGTAGGAATAATTAGTATATTGCAGCAATTCTTTAGGTCTCTTGTTTCAAAAATTCATCAAGTTTAAATGCGAGTGAAAATGAATGCATCACAAAAGCAGAATTTTGTGTGGAAGGGTGCAGATCACATGAGAAGGTGGTGCTAAAATGTATAAGTACCAAAAAAATTCAACAAAACAATTTATTTGAGAAATAAGGAAACAGAGTCCAAGCACAAAAAAATTTGTTACCTCTTGAAGAGAAAAAACTTGTGTGTGTTAGACTCTTGATTTCTAGTCGTGCTAGAAGTAATTCCTCAAGTACATCCAAGAGATTTCTAAGAAGCAGATGTGTCATCTGCAAAGCCATAAAAATGAAGTAAGAAAATTTGGCCAAGATACAGCTATAGAACACGGCCTTTGCCGATAACCTCATATGGCTTCCATGACAAAATGACTGGAGAATAAAGTGATAAGCATTTCATCTAGACTAATGCATCAAAAGCTTATGAGTGAAACTTACTTGTGTTTCCTTTGCCAAACATCTTGAAGTGGCATAGTTCTTAACTGTCTCGCTGTTGAAAACAAAAGCGAATGCTGTGCGAGCTGCCATATTTGGATAATTCTAACAAAAGGAAAAAAACATCTTTCAGGTCTAGTTGCAAAACACCAACAAATAAGCCACAAGATACCATAAAAGACTGTTGTACTTCTTCTCCATATTAGTGAAAATCCATTACCTGTTCTATCTTTGTATCGGCCAATTTGTTGGAAACTGTTAAACTTGAAACTGGATGAGCAGTCAAGCTGAGCCTGCATTGATTCAAGGAAACGGCGAAACTAAAAATTAAAATGGCACTACATTTTATACGCTGCTTTAGAAATGTAAAGTGAAATTTTCTATAGCATGAATCAGGATTGAAGAAGCAACCTTTGGTAAATTAATCCAAGATAGTCAAGAGTGATATCATGATGGCCACTTTTACTCTCAAAGGAACTCACTTTCCACAGCTGAGCAAACAGCAGATAGGTGGAACTGTAAGACAAATTGACATTCTCATTGCATGCGGTGAACAAACAGTAAATTAGAAAACCTGCATATCCAGGCGAACGAATCTGCAACACATCCTTTTCTTCATGAAGTTATTAATTAGTCCTATTGTCTCTACGCAATCTAATTCTCCCTTCATCTTGCAAAATCTGTTTAAAGATTTGGTCAAGTTCTCTATTTTCTTCTCTAAGATTTCAATCTCCTGCTTCATTGATGTTGTTGGGTTATGAGCAACCTGCAGAAATAGCACCTCTTTTAACAGAATACGCACAGAAATCAATAACTTTCACTAAGATATGCAGTAACATCATGCAAACTCGACATATTGTTATGGTGACTAACTAAAAAGGCAGAAAGGTTTTGTCATATAATACAATTACATGATCTTTCACGAATAATAAAGAAAGATCAACCCGCATGTTATTACACTACATGCTATGCTGAGAAGTAGCGAATATGTAATTGCAGGATAGCAACTCTTTTCCCAGAAGCATGAAGTCCCAAATGTTAGACATCACACATGAATTTTCACTACCATGCACAATATAATGTCTAATGCAGATGATGCTGATAGGAAGTAATGCATCCTTTTTGTGCAGAACTTAAAGAATGCTTGTGAGCTTGCATTTTGAACGTACATATCACTTAAAAAGTATCAAAGTCATTGGCTGTATACCTCACCTCCAGAATTAGAAAAAGTATAAGACAAATAAAATATCTTCTCTTTTTAAACCCCATGAAAAGGTATACGGGACAAGTTTTAAGCCCTCTGATATGGATTTTAATACAAAGTCCTAATTGCTTTTACCTTTGATGGCACAATCTTAGACCTCTCACTTTATTCATAGTTTTTATCAGTTCAGGTGATTGGTACTCGGACTTGTACAGCTTTAAGCATGTGATGTCACGATTCATTCCATAAACTTCAAAAGTGAAATCAAAACATAGCAGGGATTCTGATTTCATGCTTTGAACTTGGACATGTGTGCATCCCATCTTTCCTCGCAGCCTGAGTGTAATGAGAATTCCTGCCTTACTTTCAACAATTTGGTTTTAAGACTTCAGAGATACTACCTTCTATCTCTTCTTTTATTTGCAACAACCACATCATTAGTTGCATGGCAGGAAACAAAAGTCTTGAATAAATTTCAGAGGCTTCCTGAATTTCGAGCAAAATTCATTATTCAAACTCTACTGTAATGTGACTACCGTTCCATGTCTGGACCATATCTGGTAACAATACATGATCACATCACAAAAAACCTGCATAAGAACAAATATAGATGTCTAGATGCGACTCCTCAATTAGCAGTAACAATGAGGTCTCAAAAACCAGATGAAAGAATACGACGCCATAAGCCATTGTGCCTTGGCAACTCCTGAAAATTAAATATGGATCAAGACCTGAAAAGGACTTCCCATTGCCATAACAAGATATTCAGATTCAAACGATCTTAAGTATTTCAACCACATTAATGATAACAATCATCTTCAAACATCTGAAAGTAATATTTGACAAACTTAGTCAAATGAAGGGTTATCATCTGAAATTTAAAAAAACTGTGGATTTGAGAAGGCTATGAAGCAACAATATTTCTGTAGCGATGGACAAGCAGATTAGACCCCATTGAACTTTATGTTTACTGTCACATCAGTCTCGGAATATGACAGTCATGCTCTTTCCTTTAGTTCACTTTTTTTTTTTTGGTCATTTTTTTTTTCCTTTCCATCCTTCATGTGGGTAGTTTGAGGTGGAGGAGACAGGATGCAGTTGTATACACTGGATTGCACTTGCTAGGAGAGAATGATACAACAACACCTAAACAAGTCACCTACCTGAGTTGAACATTGATGATCCTCACAACTGCCGTCCTCAACAGCAAGCGGTGAGGTCTTCTTCATTATCAATTTTATTGCTTGAGACTCTTGAATTGAAGACCTCAAGATTTGTTCTGTTTTCTGCTCAAAACAACATCAGCATCTAATCCATGAATCAAGAGATTATATGAGTCAGTTGCTCTATACCTGCAGCCTCTCACGCTTCACACAATTTAAGCGCAATCTCTCCTTCTCATGCAATGCTTTATACAGCAGAGAGTTGATCTCATATAATCTGCAACTCAATGATGAAAAAAGCTTATTTTATACACCCAACATGCCACACATCAATGAGTCTTAACTCTCACAAAGTTAAAATGGATGCTACCTTTTCTCAGAAGCACCACGAGATTGATCTGCCTTCTGTAAAATTGCAAAGTGAAAACCATTACATTGCTACTTCATAAATTTTCTTTATATAAAAGCTAGGTGCTAGGGACAGGCATTCGTCAATAGCCCAGCTAACCTTAGTCTGAATGTCAGAGCTAAGCAGCTCATAGTTTTTGACTTTCTGAAGGTGTACTAACATCTCATCGAGCACACTGATCTATACATCACCAAAAAAAAATAAAAAAAAAATGAAGATGCCAATGACTATGTCAAGAGGATGACTATAAATTTGCATAACCTCAAAATAAAAAGAAAGAAAAATAAATAAATACCGTTCTCATATCTAGCTTGTCAACCAAGGGAGATGGTATTTTTCTGCTATCATCCAAGAACTTTGTAAAAACCTGCAAGTTAACCTCCAATATCGAGGAGAAGCATCGGGTATTGGACTACTTATTGTGAAGAGCACCACAAAAAGGTAAAATATAAAACCATCAACAATAGACGTACATCTTTCCAGTTTCTACATGGTGGAATGCTATCGCTGGAATTCTCTCTTCCCATACAAGAATGTTCAGGATTCTCAGTGGAGGAATTGACATCATAACCCTCACTTCTTTTGATTTCTGAACTCCCTGTTGTCCTGGCAACCTTGCTGACAAGATCTCCATCCTCAAGAGCATCTCCTTTCCTCTTTCGATGGTGAGATTCCTTCATCTCTTGTGCTGACAAAATACGTGCCGAATGACAAGGCTCCTGCTGATTGTCATTACTAAGAATGCCCAAAGCATCAGACTTGGAAGTAGATATGCTTTCCTCAACAGTGGACTGCATGTTTTCATAATGGCGCAAGTTGTGGATTTCTTTGTTGTCATTCTGCGCTGGTTCCTTAGAGAGGCTCTGCATAAGCAACCTAAAGAATTAATAAAGACAAATAACAGAAACAGACTCATCGGTGTCAACAGAAAATCAAGATGATCTTGAGCTCTAATCAGTTTCACGATATGACCTTTTTAGGCAAAGGAACATCAGTACTTTTGTTCGGATATGTGGAATCAGGCATAAGAGAAGAAACTTTTCTTTCCCCAAAAGAAACTTCCTCTATGGAGCTGACTCCATCTGCTTCAGTCTGGAGGTCTTTGAGGTGCTTTAAACTCCGCAAATCCGACATATTCCTGCCCCTTGGAGATATCCTCTCAAGGAATTGGGACTTTATCTTGTTAACATCTTCAATTGGATAGCCACCAGAGGCTACAGATTGTAATGGACTTCCAAATTGGTCTGAGTCAATGCCAATGGACTTTCTATACCAATTTTGTTGCATAGAGACATTATGTGTACTTTGATCATTTCCTGATGGTAATAACTCCTGATTTAACCTTTGCACTGGGGAAGTTGACAACCTATGACTTACAATAGGTTCCTCATTATCCTTTCTATGAGCAACCACAGTTTCATCCAATGGAGGCTCAGCTTTCAAAGAGACCAGGGTGGTGTTTCCAGAACTCTCGGACATAGATCGTGGTTGCATCACTCCACCACCTGACATGCTGAAGTTGTTGGAATAGGCCATTTCTGTCTTTACTGTAATAGGTTGATCATCATGATTAATATGCAAAGCTGTGCGACCTGGAGATTCTCCATTCCTGACAAGAGCTAGAGTTTTCTCAGCTTGGCTGAAATTATTATTCATCTTATTTATGATTGGGGTCTTCATTGGACTGCTGTCATGAACAGCAACAGGGGTCTCTGTGCGTTTTCTTACAACATCTTTGCTAGTCTGTGCCTGACCGGTACTGGAAGGAGAACTAGATAGATAACCAGATAACTTGAGCTTTAATGCTTTGATTTCCTTCAAACGAGTAGAAGAAGGAGATGAATCAAGATTTCCAAACTTAGGAATGTTCTTCCACATAGATGACAGACTCAAACCATGCTGAGTTCTTTCCTTACTTAGCAGTGACCCAGACATTTTGGCTGAAGGAGATGCAATGGGAAAGTTTGCAGGTGAACTAACTGTATCCAAAAACAATTGACGCCTTTTAGCTGCTAAAGACGATATAGAGCCTTTCAAATGAGATGTGTGCAATCTGTTGGGGTCCTTTTCAGTAGAATCAAGATTCTGACTTCCATTCCACGGGGAATTTTCCTTGATGGTTCCTTCAGTCACATGTTGAAATACAGGCCCAAGCTGCAAGGAGGAGAATTAAAAGCTTCATCCCAAACTACGGTCCATTTATTCCCAGAAAATGTTCAGATTATTGTATAGAGAGCAAGTATAAGAAACCAGAAGCTTAAAATTGATCTGGAAAAATCCCGGCATGGCCTTCACTGAATTTTAGGCAGAACAGAAAAACAAAATAAAGAAAGGGAAGCAGATAGGCAGATAGCCTAGCCAACATGGATGAGAAACAGATGCGTAATTCACATCAACCAGTCAATCGTGGAATTATGCATCGTTGTTCATAAAATGCAATCTCAGCAACAGACATCCATCTTCCCCTATATGCATTTTATCATCTCATAAGCTACTCCTAAACTAGAGCATGTAATACTGCATATAGCTGCAGCAGATGGCTGCTACATGCGACCAAAGACACTTCCATTCTACCGTTACTTTCTGTGACCAATCAAACTCAAAAATACCAGGATGGTGCACATATTGTAGACGCCCCAGTAAAGCTAGAGTGGTTATAGCTAGTCAAAATTTAAATCTCAAAAACCAAATCTGGAAATAAACAAATAAAATATAGACAAGAACAATGTTCTTACTTTTAGTGTCTGATTAGGAGTATGGATATGCTGATAAACAGGAGCATCGAGAATGAAACTGTCAACCATATTAGATAAATCACTTCTAACATTTTCAATGCACATTCCTTCAGAAGCACTATTTGCCTTGTCTAATTCATGATAAGCTGCATCAGTTATCTGATTGGTTCCATCAGTGCCCATAGAGCTCATTATGTCATCTGCAGAGCCCTTGGCATTCTCCTTACTGCTTCCACCCTCATCAGCATTGAAAACCTCAAAAGTAGCTGATGCATTTGCATTGTCAACATCAAAACCAGGAAGAGCTTGCAAATCCTGGCTGCCTTCGGCCAGGAGGGCATCCAATGAAGGAGAAAGTCTACCATAGTCATACCTATTTGGATTATTCCCAATAAGGCTCATTTCATTCGAATCTTTACCATCACTCTGAACATTATGCATTGGACGAGCAGATTCTGGACTCAGCTTCCTAGCATTTGTTAGCATCATAAAACTTCCAGAGTTAGCAGAGGTATTTTTTTCGGATGGTGTCTTCTCATCAAAGGTCAGATGAATGCCCGCTGGCGTCTTCTCCATGCCAGAGTCTGATCTTGCAAGGCTGCGGAAATGCATTGAGAACACTGTAGAGTCCATCGTAACGTCATGATTTTCATCTGAAGCAGCAGAGTCAGAGAGCCTTCCGGGTCTAATAAAGCTCGCGGAGACGGGACCAAAGAAATTGTCTTCTGAGAAATAGCAACAGCAAACGACACACCAGTCAGGACAACAAAACTTCACGCCCAACATGAGGGCCAAAAAAATTTGTTTTTTTGGGCCTTGACAAGCACACTTATCCTCAAGAGAACAAAAGAAACATAGGGTTTCATGGGTGAAAAAAAATAAAATCGATCTTCAGAAATCATGCCTCAGCTGCGAGAGAGAGAGAGAGAGAGAGAGAGAGAGAGACAAAGAGACAGAGACAGAGACGAAATCAGATCTTAGAAGGAATATGTGGTTCTAGCCCAAAAATTCGAAGCATAGCCGCATTTGCTTCGAAGCCTAGACATCTTTCCCACCGATTTTCACCAAGTCTGCTTGCCGTGCACCCCGAATTCCACCCTACAAGGTTTTTGTTCAAAGCCAAAGCTCTGGTGACCTAAAAATCGCACTAGAAATGCAAAACCCGAATCAACTCACCGTCATTCGAAGTCGCGGAGCCGAACGTGCTGCTCCCGGGAGACGGCGACCCAATCGGCCTGAGGAACGACTTCCTGCCTACCCCGACCTCCTCATCGGCGTCCTCTTCCTCCTCCCCGTCCTCCTTCCCGTACTCCCCGCTCGGCGTGAGCTCCCTCGAGTCGTCGCTGTGGTCGCCCAGATCCCCGAACAGCGGCCGCCCCTCCCCGGCGTAGGCGGAGCCCGGGCCGTCGGGGTTGGGGTCGGAGGGAGGGGTGGTGTCGTAGTAGTCCTCGTCGCGCTTGAAGATGTGGACGGAGGTGATCTCCACGTCGGCGAAGCTGACGCGGCGGGACCGCTTCCGGCGGGCGGCGACGGTCTCGCCGCCCGTCTCGGTGTTGGCGGCGGGGTCGTCGGAGGGGAGGTCCTTCGACGCCATCGCCGGCGGCCGGCGGGGGTTTTCCGAGTTCGATCGGAGCGCAGAGAGAGAGAAGGGAGGGGAGGAGACGAGGAGGCGCTGGGGCTGAGAGAGGGAAATGGTGGATTGACGTGCGTTTGAAAAGGGGGGGAAAACCGATGGCAGCTTTTTTCCTTTTCTTTCGAAAACAATTTTTCCTTTTTTAAATAATAAATTAATTTCCGGAATTTTCTAAAAAAAGGGTAACCTATTTAAATGAGAAAATTACAAATAAAGACTGTACTCTCAATTTTTCAAATAAAAACCCAAATGAATCTTGTTTCAAATAAAAGCCTGATCATGCCATATTAGTTCCAAAGAAAGGCCTGAAGTAATTATGATTATTTCAAATTAGGGCCTAACCTTACTAACTAACAACATATTCCAACCGATTAAATATATTTTCATCAAAACACAAGTTAAATTTAAATTAAATTAGATTAAAAATTTAAAAAAAGGAAAAGATGCAACTCGTCCATGTTTTCCTTTTTTTTTTTTTTTTAAAAATTTCTATAAAAAATAAAAAAAAAAAAAAAAGGAAAAAAATTAAAAATTTTCTAAGACAAAATTGCCCTTCACAGCTGGTTAATTTAGGCTTATTTTTTGAGACCGATGTGGGTATTTCGGGTTTTTATTTGAAACTAGATTTACTTCAAACTTTCATTTAAGAAACCGAGAATATTTCTAACTCTTATTTGAAATGATATTTACTTCAAGTCATTGTTTGAGAAAATGAAAACTCTTGAAGCCTTTATTTGTAATTTTCTTTATTTATAATTATAATTTACGAATGGAATGATATTACTGGCTCAAAAAAATTTAATGATTTAGCTTGAATTTCGTACATGTTGATTTTTCTTGTAGATTAATATATCATCTATTGAGCTACAAAAGAGCATGACGTTTGTCTCAAGCTCTACATACTTGAATACCGAGGTTAGAAATCGCAGCGTGGACACTCGACATTATTCTCTGAAGTAGTAACATGACTAATTTGTCTTGAGTGGCTGGCATTTTACCTTTTACTCATCAAAATCTTGCGATTCATTTCTTTCAACATTTAAACTCTGTTATAATCTTTAATGATTTAAAAAAAGAAGAAGAAGAAATTTTGACAAGATGGCAAAGGATAAAAACAGTTTTTGCTTTTGCTTGAATTCAAATAACCAAATCATATCAATGCATCTTATTTTTCTTTGGATAAATCCGCTAAGGCAGCTAAGCTAATTGTTCAACGGCAGTCCCATATTATTTTTCTTTCGTGCAAAGAAGGCCAAACGGCGAAAATCGACTTGTTCTCGACCGGTCTCGAAATCACGATGTTCAGCATCATTACCCAGTCGTGGCAAAAGAGCATGAAGTGGTCGGCCCCGAGGCTCCGGTTCCAGAACGGGTGCTTGGCGGCGACGATGTCGATGTAGTCGACCACGGCCCACCCGATGGCGTGTGTCTCACAGGACCCGGGCTCGTAGAGGTACTGGACGAGCATGACCACGCTGAAGGGGAGGAAGTAGACGAGGGCCTCGTCCGGGTCCGTGGTCCGCTACTTGTTGTGGCCTCTCTCCATCTCATGGATGAACCTTCCCTCCGTGGAGTAGATGCTCTTGCATGGCCCGTCATGGAACATGGGCGGCTCCCCTTCCTGGTACACATATATCTTGAACAGCTTCTCCATCTCCAGATAACTCCTGCACATAGTTTCTCTCTCCAGGTCACAGCGTTGAGCGACGCGGGATTGATTGGGAATTATGAGGAAGATTGAGAGGCGGCGTGCGGAGGATGAGGTGTTTACCTGTGGAAGGCGTTGGCATTCCTGTAAATCGGTCCTTGGGGAACGTAGTCGGGGTCGGCATGGACCGATGTCGGGTTCTGGACTAGAGCGGCTTCCCTGATGGTGGACCGCGCCCGGGACAAGCTGGGCTCTAGCCTCTCTAACCTGCCCAAGGTGATCAAATGCCCTCAAATGAGTGTGACTGACTCAATCAGGAGGTTGTAAAAGCATACAGAAGGCCTGGCTTTTAACTCAAATCCAACACCTTTCCTCCTAACCTGCTATATCTTTTGACAGCCCTCGCAGGCTCTTCGACAGCGACTGGTCCATCCACTTCCGGTTCCTCCGTCAGTGTCTCGATCTCGGCCACCCAGTGGAAAGGACAAGCGAAAGATCCGAGGATTATTAGAGCATGGCCATGCAGGGTGTCTAAAATTAAAAGAAGAAAGAGGAAATATTGCGCAAAGGTACATTCCATCCTTACACTTGCAGGGGTGAAAGCTACCTGGTTTTCTTCCGAATAACTCAAAGGCCATGGAGATTCGATGGCGCGGGGGCATATCGCTCGACCTGAGCGCAGACAGGGCGGCAGTGGCTCTCGACCCGAACGAAAGCCACCTTCAGCTTCCACGGCGAGGCGAGCTCAACCCAGGAAGACGACCCATCACTGGCTAGAGCGAATAGGCCGACTGAGATCAACACAAGCGGCACGACGAGATAGAGAACTAGAAGCGAACTAAATGACTGGGGTGATGGAGACGGGGCGGGTGAATTTCGACCATGTTTTGATAATATGAACTGGGCTTTTCATCGACGTGCCTATGGTCCTTTTTTCTCTGAGTTGATCACTCACGAGTTAACTGATCTATCAAGTAAAGCCGTTAAGGGATATAAACGCGACATATTTGAAAATTCGATCAAAAATCGACTACTCGACCGTGATAATCGGCAATGGTCAATACGGCACCGTTATAATTGATTAGTGATCGATGGAATGACGTGATTAAATTGTGGGTGATTCCACTTGATCACAAAATTCACATCAAACGGCACTAACCCAATTTTCTATCGATTTTGTACCCGGTACCCATAATTGAAATCTTGAGATTTTTACGACAACCGAGAGTCGCCTATGAGTCGGAGATGCACAACGTGGATCGAAAATTATCGACCACGGGTCAAACGCGCTAAAATCCCTAAAAGCTACCTCGTAGGTTGGGTCACGCTAAAATCGTGTTTGGTCGATTTTAACCACGAAATTGAACTTGGTTTCGGGAATCGAACATTCGAGCGTGTCACGATTTATTTTTAGGACACCATCTCATCTTTTGGAGAAATTCCGTCGAACCCGGAATTTTGGCGGAAAAAATGGATTCGGCAAATTAGAATTTGTGAAATTCGGATGGGCAGCTTGGGAGGCATTTTTGGGCTGCCAAAGGGGTTTAATTTGGAGAATTTGAAGCTTAATTCTTCATTAGTTGATGCTTGGACTTTGTGGGCTGAATTATTGGCATTTTTGGTCTCCAAATTGAATTAAATTGTGAGGAATTTGGAGGGAAATTCGTAGGGGCTGTTGCATGGGTATTTTTGGGGTGCCAATTGGGTTTGTTTTGTGAAGATTTGAGGGAAAATCACCCATTGGAGGAAGGCATGACTTTGGTGGCTGAAGACTTTGGTGTCCATGCACTCAATGAAAGATATTTGTGCATGGATGGCCATTGGCTGCATGGTGGACTTCCAAGGCCTCTTGTCCCCACTCCTTCTTCAAGCTGCAACCAGCCCCCCTGCAGAAGAGCTTCTGCTTTCTTCCTCTTCATTTCACCTTTTTCAACCTCCATCTCCATTTCACTCCAGCCCCCACTGTAGCCATCAATCCTTGCTAGCTGCGCCGGCTAGTCTAGCAATTGCCAGCCGCTCGCGCCAGCACGGAGCTCGCGAGTCTAGCCCCGTGTCCACCTTGTCAACTCGTCGAGCCGTTGCCGTCCGCCGAAGCCAGCCCTTGCTTGATTGCCGTCTCGAACCAGTCGCCCGCTTGCCTGCACCGCTCCAGCAGCCTGCTCGAGCCATCCAGCCGCCGCACCCTTGCGTCCGGCTCGCCGCTTAGCCCCGACCAGCCCTTGCTCCAGCCCTTCCAGAACCGGATCTCAACTTTTGGTTGAGCCATGTTGGGCTGATTTCAGCCCCTTCCGACCCTCCATTGGAGATGCCATAGGCCTAGGATCTCACCGCCGTCGCGCCGCCGTCGCCGTAAACCCGTTTTCTAGCTAATCCGGTGAGTTAGCATCCTAATCTCTAATTAGGGAGTTAATTACACTTAGGTGAATTAGTTTAGGCTTAAGTATGGATTAGTGTTTAGTTTAGTTAGTGTAACTAGTAGTTAGTTAGTTTAGTTAGTTGAACTAGATAGTTAAGTTAGTTAGGTTATTTAGTTAGCTTAATTAGATAATGTAGTTAGCTTAGTAAATTAGTTTGATTAGCTTAAGTAGATTAGCCCGATTAGCTTATGTAGATTAATTAAGTGGTTTAATTTAAATAATTTATAATTTATTTAATTAATTTTTAATTAGCGTAAATCATACTGGGATAGCCGGTTTGTAGAATTTTACGTAATCGTCATGGATGCGTTGATTTGTGAAATTGAGTGCTAAATTATGCAATTGGGTGCTTGGTGATGATTTTTGAATTATTATTATAAAAATATGATTTTATGGTATTTAATTAGAAAAATACCGGGTGTCGGGTTTTGACGCCAAAAATATTTTATGTACTATATGAAATTGTGGAATTTTAAAATGGGAGAGTATTGTCTTTATGGATCAATTTAAATGTGTCACCACGCACAATTATTTTACCGGGTATTTTTAATACGAAGAAAATTGGCCAAGTCAATTATTTGAAATGGAAGCATTTGAGTGCAAAGCACGATGTTTTTGGCCGAGCATGGATGTTCATGTGATCGCTATCGGAACCCGTCACCCGATGAGAGTTGGGGAGGCGATGCCTAATTAAGTTCAGATGCCCTTGACAACGGATGCCGGTCGCAGTGGAGGTTGGGTCGATGCTCCTTCGAGAATGCCGTCTAGATATAGATGTTGCCGTGCCCGACAAAGCGGGACGACGCCCGGTTATGCCGGATGACCGTCGACTGATGAGTTGGCTGTGGCTGTTGGGTCGTAAATAACTGGGACATGCTTGAGTGATTGAGATAACCGCGCCTGATTATGGGACAAAATTGTGTGGCACGGAATGGGATGTGTCATAACGATTTGGCCTTATAATCGGGACCCCTTTAATTGTCTGAGAATGAATTGATGTGTTCCCGTTATTGATTTACACTTGCTGCGTTTATATCTGATATATGAGATGTACTAATGTGCAGAGAGGTGCTGAGGCGAGATAAGTTTTATATGGTGCATGTTTAGATTGCCTCTAGGTGAATTCTCTTCCTAATCGGGGTTTAAGGTGTATACTCGTTGAGACTTCGTCTCACCCTGTCGTGGTTTAAAATTTTTCAGGTCCTTAAATGGAGGTACGCCACGTCCGTTTTGGGTGGCCACGGGAGGCGGAGACTAAGACTACCATTCTCCCCATCCACGGGACCACCTGGACCCGTGAGCTTGTGGTGACCACTCTTTGGGTTGATGAGGGCCTACCTCACTTGGTACCTCATCGCTTCAAAGCGTGGTTCCGTAATGGGCTTAACGGGGTTTGGGAGGGTCATTTGGAAGGTTTTGACATATTGAGTATGAGGAGGTACTCAACCCCATTGTGGATGCCCATATTTTGGAAGATATCGCGGCGAACCAGGGGGTCGAGGCTGAAGGGCCCGGAGTAGAAGTACTTGATCCTTTAGACATCGACATCCCATATAGTGTCGTGGTAGACTTGGATCCCAAGTAGATAGGGTCCGGGGTAGGATTGGCTTAGTAGCTTCTTTTGGATATAGACTCCTGTATATAAAACTTGATATGTTTATAGAGTGTGTTTGTCTAGCCTTTTCTATCCCATATTTGATTGTTGTTTAGAGTTTATTAGTTCGCTTCTGCATATGCATAAATCGATTGGGTCGGCGACGTGTCCTGGGAACGTTGCATTTTAGTCGACCGCCGAGGGATGTGTGCGTGCCCGGGATTCGGGGCGTGACATGGCAAAGCTGAAGCAATTTTAGCACAGCCACAACTATATAATACCAAACCAAAGCTTAGCGCGACGATTATCAATCCACCACACGACTGATATAAGATAATCCATCGCAGGCATAACCATTTGATGTGCTACCTTGTGGACGAAGATCATTTTCCCCCGATAGCAATTCACCATCTTGCTAGACAAGTCGGATATTCTCTCTTTCTCTCAAGAGTACCCAACATTTGCTAGATCTTTTTTGACTTAAGCCATGGAATTTTTGGTCTTACCAAACCTAAACCGACCATTCTTCTCATACTTCCATATATTTTGACCGCTTATGGCGCGTTTGGTAACATTTATGTTTCGGGGAACAATTTTTGAACAGAAATAGTTTTTTTTGTTATGTTCCTCGGAATAATTTCTAAATATAAGAATGCGCTTGGTAACTGCAAAAATTTTTTACTCCAGGAATAGAAATGCGTTTGGTAAACTTGTATAATTTTGTTGTTTCTTTTAGTTTTTCAATAATTTTTATTATATTTTTCCTTTTTTTCCCTTCTTTCTCTTTATGGCCAATTGTCGGCCACGGTGGCGGTCGGCGACCGACTGGGCGAGCTTGCTGGAGCCTCGCCAAGCCATCGCGAGGCTTGCCTGGCCACCGAGGCCACCGGCGAGGCTCGACCTCGCGCAGGCGGCGCGAGGTTGGCCTCGCCCGGCCGGCGGTGAGGCCGAGCCTCACACCGGCCGGCGAGGCTCGAGCTCGCCCAGATCTGGTGAGGCCGAGCCTCGTTGGTGGCTGGGACAGCTCGGCCTCGCTAGATCCGGGCGAGGTGACCTCGCCGGATCTGGGCGAGGTCGACCTCGCCGAGCCTCGCCCGCCACGGCTCGACTCGACGAGCCTCGCCCAACCACGGCGAGACTCGGCGTCTTCGGAGGCCGGCGAGTCGCCGGCCCTCGTCGGGCGGCGCCATGGCCAAATCCGATGACCGGCAAAAGGAAGAAGAAGAAAATAAGAAGAAAAGAAAGAGGAGAAAAAAAAAGAGGATAGAGAAAAATTGTTTCTCGGAATTATTCCCGGAACAAGAAACAACTTTTTCTATTTCTTGTTTCTCGTTCCAAATTTGTTCCCGTGAACAAAAAATAGGTTTTTTGTTCTCGGGAACAAAAGTTTTACCAAACGCGTTTCTGTTTTTTTTGTTCCCTAGAACAAAAGAATAGAAATTTTTGTTTCGGGGAACAAAAACAAAAATAAACAAATAGGGCTTTAGGGTGCATATGGTAACGTTTTTGTTCCCGGGAACAGTTTCTTTTCAGAAACATTTTTTTCTATTTCTGTTCTTGGGAACAATTTCTGAGCATTTAAAGGTGTTTGGTAATTATAAAAAATTTATATTCCGGGAATAGAAACACATTTGGTACAACCCCAAAAATTTTTGTGACTTAAAATTTCTTTTAATATATTAATAATTTTATTACATTTTTTTTTTCTTCTCCTTCCTTTTAGCCGATTGCCGGCCTCGGGGAGTCTCGCCGACCACCGTGAGGTCGGTCTCGCGGTGGTTGAGCCTCGCGGTGGCCGAGCGAGGCTCGACCTCACTCGGATCCGGCAAGGCCCGAGCCTCGCCCGGCCACCATGAGGCCAGGCGACGCTGACCCAGGCGACGTCGGGCCTCGTGGTGGCCGGGTGAGGCTCGGCCTCGCTAGATCTGGGTGAGGTCGAGCCTCGTGGTGGCTGGCGAGCTCGGGAAAACCTTGCCGGGCTTCGTCTGGCTAGTTGCTAGCCATTGCCGGGTCGGTGACTAGCTAGGGAAGAAGAAAGGAAGAGAAAAAGAAAGAAAAGAAAAGGAAGAAAAGAAAAGAAAAGAAACCTGTTTCTTGAGTTGTTCCCGGAACAAGAAATGACTTTTTTTTTGTTTCTCGTTTCTGTTTCAAATCTATTTCCGGAAAAAAAATTTACCAAATGCGTTTCTATTCTATTTCTATTCCGGGGAACAAAAGAACAGAAACGGGTGTTCTTCGGAACGTTAACAAACAGTCCCTTAGTGGTAGCTAAAAAGGAACTTTTGCTACCGTCTCCTTCACTCCGGCACATACATTTTCGATGCTCGATCAATCTCAGGTCGTTCAATTAGTAAATTTCCATCGCACTTTCTTCGTTTTTGATTCGTCAAGGCCTGGAGAAAAGTCCCCCTGCCGCCCACGTTCTGGTTGTTGGCGTGAAACTTGAAAGTTACAGGTCTTGCTCTAGTGAATTTTTATAGTCATGTCAATATCTTGGTTACACTGTTGAGCATGTAATGTAATTATCATCTCGCGCACCCAAAATACAAAAGTGACAATGACCTTTAAACACATCGATAGTGCATAACGCATACATATATACATGTACATTTAACATAAATACATGCTGTCATGGGATCGGATTGAAATCCTGTGCTTAGTGAATGATTTACAGCTTTTAGGGGCGTCAATAATAGGTATTTTGTTCCACAAAATCAATTTTTAGCTAGAAATTGATTTTTAAAGAGTTGTCAAGCATAAATATGCATTTGGTAATGACACATAATTTCTCCCTTGCGAGCGGGCGGCGATGGGATGTGGCGGACCAGCGGATGGCCGGCTAGTAGTGAGAACGAGCGATAAGAAGAGTTTTTATTTCTCATTTTTGTTCTAAAAATAGAAAAATAAAAAAAATTGACTTCTTATTTCTGTTTTAAACCTATTTCTGGACTAAAAATTTGTTCTAGAAATAGAAAAATGAAATTGCGTTACCAAATAGATTTTTGTTCTAAATATATTTTGCGGGCATAAATAAAAAAAAACAGAATGGTTATTATGCGCGTCCTAATTTACGATGAGATGACACTATCTTTTGAGGATGAAAAGAATATTAGAGGTGTGCAAAAGAACTAGAAACCGCTTGGACTGCCCGGAACCGGACTAGACCAGACTGGACCGGAATCAGCGATTCCCATGGGGGCCAATCCGGTTCCTGGTTCCAATTTGATGGAACCGGTGAGTATTGATTCAGTTCTTGATTCTATGCGTGGAACCACCCGTCTGCTCATCCAGAATCGGTATATATTTATATATTTTAAAAAAAAATCCGTCTAAATTACTTAATTATTTTGTAGTTTTTCGACCAATTGGACATTATTGACTAATTTTGTCTCTTGGGTGTGTAATAGGATTAACTCCCTACTTCTTCTTATTTTTTCATTCTAATAATTCATTTATTTGCTTTCTCAACCAAAACAAAATAAACAAATATAGAGAAAGGAAAGAATCGATTGGAGATGTCCATAAGAGCCAACGACTCGTTTTAATAATTAGGTCTATCCTTAGCCATTCCCATTATTAAATTATGTTGAAATTGAAAAAAGATGGATCAAGCAAATGTTTTAACTTTTGTGAAGGTTAGTACTTTTAACGTGGAGTCTAATTCTCCACATGTTTCTCCACATGTTTCCGGTGTCAGGAAACATTAAGAGAACTACACCATGAACTTTGAAGAAATTAAATTTTTAGTTAACAAGTATTGTCTATTCATCCCGCCCTATAGTTTTCAATCCTTAATTTGACTTGGGTCCGGTTTCTGGGTGGATCTTTGGAACCAACCGGTGAGTCTTCATTCCAATTTTTCGGAATCGGTTCTTAGTGGGCGGTTTCCGGTTCCAAGGTGAGAATCGTCCATTCGGACCATGTTCACTCCTAAAGGATATTACCTCAGCAGGCATCGACATATGTACAAGATTACATAGAGTTCGATCTTAGGTATTTAGGACAAAAGTCATTCTTATCTAACTCTTTCGATTTACATCCATTGGATGGCATTTCTCAATAGAGTAAATAGAAAATGCCAGTTTAGGAATTAAGAGGACCCATTGAAGCATTGGTGTCGCATGTGTGGTGTATATAGTTAGCTATATATCATTTCATATCTCGCACAAATTCGAGAAATTTGTCAATTTAAGTTTCCTTTTCCTTTTATTTTGTCCTTAGAAGAAGCCAAAATCCATTGTAAATATGATATTTTTCAAGAGTAACTCGGAAGCATGAACAAACAAGATAATTCAAGCAAGAAATATATTGTGGAAATAAAGCCTGAATACAACTGATTTATGTGGTAGGTGATGTGCCTACCATATAATGAGAGATTAGCGGGATAGTTCCTTTATAATTTGGCTAAGAGAAGATTGCAATCGCTCAAAATACTCATACTCAAGTGTTTTCTTATCCTAGGTACATCCAAACCCGCAAGAATCAATCGCAAAAGAGGAGTGTTCCTATGCTTTCATCTCTCTTAGATGATGGCTCTTAAAAGCTCTCTAGAATTTTCACAAGTTTTTAATCGAATATGAGTTTCGAAAAAGGGGTCGTACCAAGCCTGGATCGGGACTGCATCGTGGGGTTGGGCGCCTGGGTACCGCGTTGGAAACACGTCCAACTTCTGGCCATTGGCTGGCAGCCCGGCCGTACTTTTAAATTGTTGTGATTGAATGCCAAAGTCGCGAGGCTCGAGTGGTTTAAGCATCTCCTTTCTTTTCACCATGAGAAGAATTCTTCATCCTCCACCATTTTCCTTAGAAAAAGCCAATGAAGAGGTCTTAGAAGCTGTGCCCGAAAATGCCAAAGTCCAAGTAACTCGAAAGCGTGAACAAACGAGACAATTGGAGTCAGAAATATATTGTGAAAACAAAGCATGAACACAGCTCATTTATGTGGTTGATGATGTGCTTACTCTACAAGGAGAGATCGATAGGATGATTCTTTTATAATCGGCTAAGAGATGATTATAATTGCTCAAAATTCTCACACTCATCCTAAGAATATCCAAATCCACAATAATCAATCACAAAAGGGGAGTACCCTCATGTTCTCATCTCTCTTAAATGAGGGCTCTCAAAAGCTTTTTAAAGTTTTCACAAGTTTCCAATATAATATGAGTATCGAAAATAGGGTTTTACCAAGTCCGGATTGGGACCGCATCGCGGGTTCGGCTGCTCCGGGTACCGCTCTGGAAGCATGTTCAGCTTCTGGACATTAGCTAGCAGGTCGGCAGTTGTTTTTTATTGTTGCGATTGATTGCCGAAGTCGCAAGGCTCGAGTGGTTTAAGCACGTCCTTTCTTTTCACCACCAGAAGGAATCATCATCCTCCACCATTTTCTTTAGAAAAAGCCATTGAAGAGGTTTTAGAATTTGAGCCCGAAACTTTGGGGTTTTCCAAATTCCGAAGATGTATTCCTCCGCAATAGCGATGAGGAGGGAATTTTACACATTAGACAATGTATGTCCCCAACGAGGGATGTACCATGCAGCTAAGCAATTCATTGGTCACATCATGTCTGCCATGTAATCGATATATAAAATACTTTCTTGAGAAGTAAATAGTTAGTTTAGAGTATCATTGTGTCGGGGATGAGCAAAGTCAAATCCCACGTCGGATGTCCGTGCTCTCAATTTACAGTACATCTAAATTCTTCAAACCCGGTTTTCTCTATATTTCTTCAGTAATCGAGCATCTAAGGCTGCGCATGACAACACTTCTTGGTTGGGGAAGAGTTTTTTTTTTTTTTTTTTTTCAGAAATAGTTCTTTTTTATTTCTATTCCGGGAATAATTTCTGAGTAAAAGAACGCGTTTGGTAACTACACAAAATTTCTACTTTTGGAATAGAAAAAGAATAAAATGCGTTTGGTAACGCAAAGTTTCTTTTTTGTATTTATTCATTTTTTATTCTTGCTCACAGATCGCCGATCGCCAATCGCCCCCCGCTGCCGCCGCCATCGCCGCTGCACGACCGCCGGTTGCCGACCATCACCGCCGACTAGAGTTGTTAAACGGGTGGGTCGGGTTGAGTTTGGGTCGGGTCATTAATGGATCGACCCAAATTGATCAATTAACCCATTTATGACCCATTTATGTCTAATGTAAATTTTTTTGACCCATACCCGACCCGACCCATACCGACCCGACCCATATTAATAAAATATTTTTATATTTAACCAAATTTAAGAAAACTTATTCGTATGTTTTTTTTTTAAAGATTATATATACAAATCCAATCAATAATTTTTCAATTTTTTTTATAATTTTTCAAAAAAATTATTTATATACATATATTTAAAAACTAAAATAGTTTTATACAACACAAATTTAATAGAAATTTTTTATAAATTTTAAAATAATTATTTTAAAAATCGAATTTTAATTATTTTTATTTTTTTAAAAAATCGTATTTTAATTATTTTTATTTAAAAATTAAAATTTTAATTATTTTTATTTTATAAAAAATAATTTTTTTATTATTTAAAAAATAAATTTATTATTATTATTATTATTAAATATAATTTTTAATTTTCTTTTTCTTTTTCTTTTTTGTTCTTCTTCTTCTTTGGTGGCCGCCGCCCACGACGATGGCCGGCCGGCCGGCCACCACAGGCGAGCCTCGAGTCTCGCCCGGATAGGTGAGGCTCGAGCCTCGCCGGCGTCGGCGAGGCGGGCCTCGCCGGCGCGTCGGCGAGGCGGGCCTCGCCAGATCCGGCGAGCTTGACGCCGGCGAGCTCGCGGCTCGCCGGACGTTGGCGAGGCCTCCGCCTCGCTAGATCCGGCGAGCTCGAGCTCGCCCGACGCCGGTGAGCTCGAGGCTCGCCCGGTTGGTCGCCGGCCATCGCCGTGCGAGGCGACCGGAGGAAGAAGAAAGAAAGAAAAAGAAAGAAAAAAAGAAAATAAAAATAAAAAATATTATATTTTCGGTTTTTATAAAAAAAATTGTAAAGTTAAAGAGAGAAGAGAGAGATGGTGAGGTTTTCGGTTAAAATAAGTCGGTTCATTTTTAATGGGTTGATAAATGGGTCTTAAATGGGTTAGCTAAATGGGTCTTAAATGGGTTAGCTAAATGGGTCTTAAATGGGTCATAGAGCCGACCCATTTAAGACCCATATATCTTAATCTTGACCTATTAAAACTCGTTATGGGTGCTTTAAGAAATAAAGCTTGACCCATTAATGACCCATTTAACCATAAATGGATCAATAAATGGGTTGCACAACCCATTTAACACCTCTACCGCTGGCCGCCGCCGCACAGCCCATCGGCCGCGGGAGGTGTGGCATCCGGGTTTTCGTCAGACCTCGAATAAGTAACGGCTTATCACGGGTCGATGGGAGTATCGACAAACTGCATCATTGGCACAATTTGAGGACACTATTTCGTCATTGTCATCGTCGGTATAGCATTAGGCCATTGTTTCATCACCCTCCGTCATTCCGAAACATCAACTTTCGGAGAAAAATTTCCCATGCGCGGCCATGCACACAGCCCGATATTAATCCCGAGCCGTCTTGCCAACTAACCGAGTTGAAGACCCCAAGATTTTCGCGTGCGCCTCATTGCCGCTGCCTCTTCTTCTTGGACGGCCAAGTTCGGTCGTGCCATGCGTCTCATGCATGTTCCTTCGTGCATGGGTCAATAATTGAAGAAGTTGACCCATGCAGCTCTTGCATCCGTCGAATGAAGAGTCAACAAGGGAGAAGGGGAGTTGACTGAGAGTTGTCCCACTCAGCCACGTCCTCTCTCTTTCCATCTTCGGTGGCAAGCGGAGAAAGAGCGTCTGGGACAGCTGCAGGCCACGCCCCACTCGTGTCTTCAAGATGGCGAAATAGAAATGAGAAATGGCCACGACGCACGACTCCTCCAGCTGCCCCTTGCGCGTGCGGCCACCGGATTTCATTTTTTTTTTTTTAATTTATTTACTCTCAAAGTCAACTAACAAAAAGGGAACGGAACCCAGCGGACAGCGAGCGTAAGAGAGAGAAACCGCAAGCGAGAGAGAGGTTCGCGAGAGAGTGAGCAGCGAGGAAAGAGGAGAAGGACTGTCCTCGGCCTGTGCTCATGTGCTGCCGCCGTCGACACAGCTCGCCTTTGCCACTGTTGAGCCGCGCCCGCGACCCACAAGCTTCCTGATTTGCTTGCCGTTGAGCTGTAGGACTTGAGGCAAGTTGCAGTCTATTGATCTATATAATGTAGTGCTGTTGCTGTCTTAGGAAGTGCATTGATAGACTAGATTGTTGGATTTTGATGTTGAGTAATGGTTTATTGAGCAACTGAGTCTGTTTTGAGGCTAAAAGATTGATGAAAATGCTCGGGTTCTCATGCATGCCTCCGATTCCCTTTAATTTCAGTTAAAACAGATTTGGCGACTATGAATTTTTGAAGAATTCGGCCATTGACTTGAGTTGAAAAAGAAAACCTCCCGATCCATATTTGAAGTTTTATTTACCATGGCACCGGCCTTAAATGTTTTAAGAAAATGTACGGTGCTTTCATATTTGAAATTTTGAATCAATCCTTTTGAAACCATAGGAGATCGGGTTGACATTTCAGACTTACTATACAAGTTTTTAAACTCATTTATCATTTTGAATAAAACTTGGCCATAGGCTAATTTGGAAACCTCCCGACGCTTGCTGGAATTTTTACATATTGAGGCGCCCTTCTTCAATGTTTCAAATGGAAAAGAAAATATTTTGGTGTCCTCGAAACTTCAAATTTTGCAAGAATGAGTCTTCAAAAACCTTGAAGTCGGGAGTGTAGATTTGAATTACCAATGTGCCGATTTCAAATAGCTTGTGTTTAATAACTCTCTTTGATTGTGGTCGTGAGGCGCAAGTGCAACCCGAGAATTCTCACATGGATTTTTTTTTGAAATGCATTGGAAGGTTAGCCGTAGGAGTAGACCTACGGGCTTGATGTTTTACTACGGAGTTTTGTTCATTAGTGATTCAAGACGTTTTGGTTTATGATTTCAAAGGTTGTTGTTGTCTTGAAAATGTTATGGCATTGAAATAATTTGGTTGAGACACCATGGCTGAGATGTGTTGTGAATGCCGTCGGACCTTCGAGTCGACGATGCCCCGGGAGTGTCGGGATGCCCATAGGATTGCATGAGTCGATGCCTTTGGATGCCTGGGGTCCGCAGTACCCTAGAGGTTTTCCCTAGGAGTGTTGGGATGCCCGGTGGTATATCGATACATAATTCCAGGGGATGCCTGGTGGTATGTCGGTACGTAATTTTGGAGGGTAGGGGTAACCATTTTCATGGCGAGCCCCGACGATTCCTCGTGATGCTAGGTGGGATGCAAGATGCCCGGAGGTGTGACGTAACACGCTCTGGATGCCCGGTGGCCTTAGTGGTTGAATGCTGGAGGCTTTCGCGATGCCAGGTGGGATGCGAAATCCCGGAGGAATGCAAACACTAGTCCTCTGGGCTAGACATAGGGAAATGAAAATGAGCTAAGTTTTTCTAAAAATAACGACCCTGCTAATAACTGCTCCTGATTATGGGAATAAATCGTATGGCATGGTATGGGACGTGTCATTACGGTTTTGCCCTATAATTGGGACCTGTGTGTGACTGAAATGATGCATTCTGATTTTGAAACTGCATTTGCCATTGCTTTCAAAAGTTTTATTGATTTGATGCACGCTCGTTCTTTTGACTACTCGTTTTATCTATCTTGCATGGACTTGGATTGTGATGGCTTGCATAGTATAGCTTAGTAGATCTTCAACTGCTGGGTGGTTGTACTCACCCCTTTTGGGACTAACATTTTCAGACTAGATAAGATGCCTTTGCTGCCTGCACCTCTTGGTACATTCTATGGGATCCTTATCGATCTACAGTGGGATCAAATGGAGCATGAGGATCCTGACTAGATAGGACTGACATTTGTTTGCGTGAGGGTGAACATGATGTTTGACACCGGTCTTCCTTCCGGTCCTGTACGTCAAGTGTATGTCGTCTTATTCGTCTGCAGGAATGGGCAAACTCTAGGGTTGCTGCCATCGCCACCAGAGGACGACGACAACGGGGGATCGAGTGGTGTGGAGTGACCACGATGGGGAGGATAGCAGAGGAAGGAATTTTTGGACGCTTACACTGATCGATGGACTTTATGTATATGACTGTTGGAAAAGACGTCGGTTATCTTTTGAAGTATAGCCGGGTATAGAAAACTACGGCTTTTTGGTGTACCGACTGAAAATGTCCATCTAGTTTATGTAAATAAAAGTGCTCGGCTATTACTTATAAAAATGTTTAGTTGGTGTTCATCGTTTCTGAATATAGGAAAGGGAGTCGTTGGATACGCTTTTGCCATATTTTTGCGCAAGGACCAAATGAAAGGATATAGACCCCCAGAACTCATGGATTTATCAAAATCCTATGGTATCAAAATAATAGGCTTTTAGGTCAGGTGAAAGGTACGTGTGGTGACCCTAATGGATTGGGGGCCGTTGAGGGGTGCCACAGGAGGGGGCGGCGACGGTTGGGGACCGGCGATCGGCGCGGGCGGCCAGCAGCGGGCGGCGGTGGCTCCGGGCGGTTGGAGGTGGCCGTGGCAAGAGAGAGGAACAAAAGAAAAATAAAAAAGAAAATTGGCTTATTTCTAGAAATTGTTCCCGGAAACAAGAAGCAACTTTTTTTTTTTGTTTCTTTTTGTTTCTACTCCAAATCTATTCCTCGCTAACTTTCTATTCCGGGAATAGAAAAACAACTTGGCGTTATCAAACGGGTTTCTGTTCTTTTTTTGTTCCGAGGAACAAAAGAACAGAAATTCTGAGGAATAGAAGAGTTGTCATGCAGGCCCTAAGGGGCTGTTTGTTTGTGTTCCTTGGCCGTGTTTATGAACACAAATTATGTATTTTTGTTCTGGGGAACAAAAAAAGAACAGAAACGCGTTTGTTTGTGTTTTTGTTCCAAATCTATTTTTTTGTTCTCGAGAACAAATTTGGAATAGAAACAAGAAACAAAAAAAAACTTGTTTTTTGTTCCCAGAACACTTCCGAGAAACATTTTTTCTCTTTCATATTTTTTCCTTATTATTCTTTTCTTCTTCTTTTTTCTTTGGCCGGCGACCTCGCCGTGGCTGGGCGAGGCTGCCAGCCCTCATCGGCCGATTGCCGGCCATGGCTGAGGCTGGAGACTGGCCAAAAAAAGAAAAGAAAAAAGAAAAAAGAAAAAAGAAAAAAAAAAAAGGAAAAATAAAAATAAAAATAAAAATATTAAAAAATTAAAAGAAACAAAAAAATTATATAAGTTTGCCAAAACGTGTTCGTTTCTTTTTTTATTCTAGGAACAAGTTTACCAAATACGTTTTTTTGTTCAAAAAATGTTCCCCGGTTCTATTTCTGTTCTCTGGAACAATTTTTAAACAGAAATATTACCAAACGCACCCTAAAATACTTGCTTGAGAGGTAAACAATGTGTTTAGAGTATCATTGTGCTGGCACGATCAAAGACTGATTCCACATTGCATGTCCGTGCTCTCGATTCATGGTACGTTTAAATTCTCAAAACCGGGTTTTTTTTTTTTTCTATATGTTCTCCTTAATGATTGAGCGGCTAGGGTTTGTAGATTAGGGCGATTTTCTTTGTCGCCGCTGGGCTTTGCCCTAATTTGCACGTCATATGTTAGGATAGCGACGTCCACGAACTTGTCCCGGAGGCAGGTCGCGTCGAAATTTCCCCACACAGATTCCCCCAGCTCTACCTAGCTTCTTTCCACCTTTTCCTGTTGAAATTTATAGCGGCATTTCCCTTTTTCCACGCAAAAGACTCCAGTGAAGACTCGATATGAATAGAAGAAAATGGCTATAAAAACACACTCTCCCTCTATTTCTCTGTCGTCTTCACGATACAAATCATGCCCTAACTCCATTCAGTCCATCTCTCAGAAGATTTGAAAATTATCTGCAGGTCTGTCGAAGAGCATTCTCAACAAACCAAGACGATGACTAAGGTGCGAAATCTAGTATGACACTAATGTCTGATTTGTTTACAAGAAAATGTTGATATATATGATCCCGGTTCTTTATGCTTGCAGAAAAAGGTGGTGGTCAAGGTGTCCAACATGAACGGTAGGAATCCGAAGTGCTTGCTCTGCCCGAAATTTGGAACGCAAGAAAATCGCTCGAAGGCTCTTAAAATTGCAGTCACCATCCGGGGTAATAATCGAAAACAAAAATAATATTAGGGGTGTACTTAGGATTGTCCACAAGAAATGGAAAAAAAGTTCCTGAAGAAAGAAATTAGTTGTAATACTTGTTAAGAATATGAAGCAGGCTCTGAAGAGGTCCTTGTCCAAAAAGAAACTTGTTGCACAAAGGAAGGAATTGGTTTCAAGGATTGAAAGAAGTATATAAGAAGTTTTTACAAGAAAAGAAAACCTTTCTTTGCCATGTGTAATAGAGAAGGCTGAGGAGAAAGCATAGAACCTGAACTATTTCCATTTCCTCGGAAGCTAATTTCTCTTCTTTACCTACTGCAGAATCACACTGCAGAAAAGATTCAACCGCTAGTAGATTGTAGAAATCTGAGGACTGTGATATTCGTTGAGTTCTAGCAGCTTTTTCCCTAACAGTAGTAAATTTGATTGTCCAATTGATTGGACAGATATTAATAAGACTGATAATATATAGAAACGTGTTTCATGAGACTTTCTATTAGAACGAGTTTTTAATTGGTCCATGATCTCTGTTAATATTATATATGCACAGGCTAATTTACAAAGGAATATGATATACGGTAAGATGATGTTTGGACGATGCGGAAATCGATTAACTTCCCTTAATTTGTCGATTAACTTTTTGTTTAACATTTTGCATTCTTAGCAAACGTCTGGTACTTACACTAGCATATTTATAAACAATGAGAAGGCTAATTAATATACTCTAAAATTGAAAAATTAATACACACACAGATATACATATATATATTTATTTATATGTGTATTTCTCAAAATAGCTGCCTAAATCAATTGGAAAATTTTACTCCATGGTCAAGAGGCCATAGCCCATGGCCATTTGCAGGCTTTTCTATCTAGCAATCCACTCAATGATAGTTTCACAAACCAACTTAATGCTCCCCCTTTGGTAACAAGCTCTCTTCACACGGACTCGGAGCATGCTTGGTCTAGCTTTCTCGTAGCAGTTATTAATTGCGAAAACAGGCATTTCATCTTTTGCGAGGTCATTCGACAGATCCTTAGCAGTCGTGGGTCAGCTTTGACCTTTTGGAATGTGTCTTCATCCAGTTTTGAAAGGTTACGGTTGTAAAACATGTATTGTCGTATGCACAAGTGGGCCCATCCCATTAAATAGGTGAGTCGAGTTGAAAATGATCCAATTCAAATTGATCAATTTAATCCATATTGATCCAATTTTATGTAATACAATTTTACCGACCCAACCTATGTCACTAAAATACATGCATATACATACCAAAACATTTGACTTACTTAAAGCTCTTCATAGAATACGTTACTTGGATAGATTTTTTAGTAAATTGACATAATAAAATTTGTTAGTAAATAAAAGAAAAACATAAAAAAAACCTAAAGATTGAAATGCACATAAAAAAGCTAGAAAAGTATGCATGTGTTGTGAAAGAACATGTGGGGAAATTGCCAAAAAAGCCATAACTTATTATATTTGTACCAATTTAGTTATAAATAATTCAATTTTGCTAAAGTAGTCCTAAACTTTTTCACGATTTGGCAATTTAGTCATTCTAATCAATTTTGACCAGCAATTGCTAATGCAGACGAGAGCTGTCTTACATGGCACAATTGACATAGGATGGTCGGGGCGATGTGGATAATTTTTATAATTTTTTAAAATTATATATATTTTTAATCTCTCTCTATATATATTTGTTTTTTCTTTCTTTGTTTCTTTCTTTTCCTAAGCCCAACGAGGATTGCTAGCTGACCCTCATTGACCACGAGTGAGATCGAGCCCTCCCTAGATTTGGTGAGCGCCGCAAAGCCCTGGCCGGTCGTGGGCGACTGCAGCAATTGTAAAAGGAAGCGGTTTTTCGCACAGCTTGCTCATAGTGCAGGGACCACTAGCTTAACATAAAATATTTATCACCAAGGCAATATTGGTGTAGGGCTTTCGGACAAAACTCATTTTTTCCACTGATAGAGGGTAGTTTAGGACGTTGGTAGGCAAATTGGATGTTCTTAGATGGAGAATATCTCCAAGAACATACATCGCAGAACTTTTTTCTCTGTACTTATAAACGCGACCCAAACCATTTATTTTGATCCGTAAGCAGATTCAAATCGATCCGGGTATCGTTGTTTTTCCAAAATCGACGGTCACAATTGCTCCCAAAGTACATCGAGAAAAATCTTATACTAGGAATCAGGCTTTCTTTTGGTCTCGCTTTACCTAAAACCGACCATTCTTCTCGATTTCCCATGTAGTTGACCAATGGTTGAAGAGAATCCGAAGCATTCGGTTTCTAAGCTCGATCAAATCCATCAATTTCCATTTGGACTTTCTTCACCCAAGGCCCGAAGGAAACGCCCCTCTCCCCACGCTTTGCTCTTGGCTTGAAACTTGGAAGTGACGGGTCTTGGTCTCGTTCTTGGGATTTTGTTCTATTTGTAATGTCAATGTCTTGCTGAGAATATTTATTACGTCACTACAGGCATCACCACACGTGCCGTGTACCTTTGAGAGTGAGTAAGAGAGAGAGAAGGGTTCGAAAAAACGGGAATGACCTTTCATCGATCGCATCGATAACTCACGTATGTGCATGCGGACCGCACACTCGCATGTGATGGGACTGGGTTCCTATCCATTCAGCGAACGATCGGCATTTTTTCAACTTATCTCGAGAAAGATATTATCTTTTGAAAATGAAAAGAATATTATCTCAATACGCATCTAAATATATATGAGATCATACAGAGTTCGAATTTAGATATTTATTGAAAATTTATTCCTCAAGAAAGTAACTAACTCTTTCAATTGACATCTATTGGATACTTCGGATGCGGTGTTGGCAAATTTCAATAGAGTCAATAGAAAGTGCATTCCTTGCAAGCATTGGTGTTATGTATGTGGTACATAGAGTCACTTATATCTTTCTATATGTTGCATAAAGCTTTGCCTCTGCATTATCTACTACCTTAATGTGCTATATAAAGACAAGGGCTGCGTTGTGTTTTGAGTATTAATTCATCCACTAGCTCCACGAAATTTGATAATTTTTTGATAATATATACATTTAGTTTGAAGAATTTACCTAAAAGTATTAGCTACTTGCGTCCCGGAGGAAGCAATGGTTCACATCCTGTCAATGCCTCAAGGCCACCATGTTCTTTTTTTTTTTTTTTCGAATTTCATTTTCCTTTTCCTTTTGGCGAATGCTAAAATTTACCCTAAACATGAAATGCATACCATATAGGCAAAACGACAAGTCGGTCGTGTCACTTTTATCGTGTCTCTAGATGTTTCTTTGATTATTGAGCAGCAAGGTTTGTAAATGGGAAAATTGTCCACAAATTCTTAAACTTATTACAATTTTGCCAATTGAGTTTTAAATCTTTTAATTGTGCCAATTGAATTTATAACATTTTCACGGTTTGCCAATTGGGTCCATCTGGCCAATTTTGGCATGAAATTACTAACATGGATGCCGACCTTCTACGTGGCATAGACGGCGCTAACGTGAACATTAATAATATTTTAATAATTTTCGAATTTATTTCTTTTCTTTTCTTTATCTGTTTTTTTTCTTCCCCTTCTTTCTTCTCTAGCTGGTTGTGACCCTCTCCCTATGGCTAGAAACTTCAAAGTCAGAGGTCTTGGTCTTGGGAGTTTGTTCTATTCATCTTGTCAATGTCTTGCTTAGAACATTTATTATGTCACTACAAGCATCACCACACGTGCTGTCACGCCCCGATCCTCGAGCACGCGCCTATCCCTCACCTGGTCGATTAATAGCGACGTCCCAGGACGCATCGCCGACTCTTTCTTTTAATACGCATGTGGAAGCAGATATAAAATCTCCAGACAATAAAACAATGGGATAGAAAAGTAGGGCCATATTTTTTAAACCTGAAAAACCACAACCACACTTTTAAACAAGCAAACCTCATAGTATATATTACAATATTATTAACAAAGTCAGATCTATCACACATAGGTTCACGACTCAGGGTTTGCAAAATAGGGGTGGGGTTTCAATCCTTATCAGGATCATAATCCGGATCCTCCTCCGGTTCCTCTTCAGGTTCTTCTTCAGGGTCCTCCTCTTAAGGTTCCTCCTCCGGCTCAACGATCTCTCCTTCCTCCTCGCTCCAGCTGGAGTCCACGGCTGAGTTCACCGAAGAGTCAAAATCGCCTTCCAGCTTTGGGTCCTTCGCGTCAATCACCGATCCATCCTTGGGATCTGCTGTCCCCTTCCCGAGCGCTACCTCTAAAACGTACAGAGGCACATTACATTCCGGTATAGGACCCTCCCTTCGCCCATCATCATAATGGTGATACCATGATCGGTATTTGTGAGGCCTCTCTTGTGGTTCACCCACATCCACCTAGACCGTGGATTTCACCATCACATACTCCAGTCCTTCATGGTACATCGGAATGTGATATCTTACTTCAGTGATCTCTTCAGGTATACCAAAATGCATGGGAGGGGGTGGAGGTGCTGCCATCTACGGGCTTGAAATGTTATCCCACAACGGGGTGAGACAACGTCTTAACGAGTTCTACCCCTTAAGACTCGATTAGAAAGCCAATACACCTTAAGGCTACCTATTCACAACACAAGTCAAAGGACTTACCTTGGCCTCAGTTCCATCCTACAAATTAATATCATTTACAAATGCCTCATATCACACCAACCAATCAATTCATAACATCAGATTAAATCATTGATCAATCGACTTAGTCGATTACATGTCACCACGACCCTTTCTTGGTCGGCTCATCTCATACTTCTATAAAGTCCGCTCAAATCAGGACTGCTCATTGCTAAGCTGATAAATAAATAGTATAGCTCGCTTTTGAGATGCTCGGGTATATTGCCCTTAGGCCGATATAGTATACCGACATTGCCTCAATCTAAGCCGATAATGTATACCGCTTTGCTAAGCTAACATATCGCCCGTGGGCCATATTGCTCTCTGCTAAGCCCTTAGGTAGGCGATATAGTATACCATTCCAATCATTCCACCAATTTAACATTTTTGTCATTCTCGATAAAAATAGCCGTGTGTGGGTACACGGTCGGTCTTAGCCAAAATACCATAATTTCCTTTTCACAAATCCCACCATTTTCTGTAGTCCACCAAAATATTTTTGGCATGTCAACCGACGCTCGGTTATTTTTCAATTAATTACCAAAATTAATTAATTAAAGAATAAATCCTAAAATCACAAATAAATCAATTCAGCACAATTTAACGCTCAAATAAATTAAATAGAGAGTACCACTTCCATCAGCATAAAATTCCGATCACTGGCTATCCTAGTCTAATTTTAAAAAAATAAATAAATAATTAAATAATTACGGAAAATATTAAATAAATGCCAATAAATCCAATTTAGGCCCGTAATGCCTAATTGGATGCCGAAACCGACCCAAAAAAATTCCAAGACTTGTTCAATAAATACTAGTCTATTTACTCATTAATTGTACTAACTAACCACCTAATATGCATCGGCAAAGCATTAAATTAATTACCCTAATCTAATCTATCCACCTAAGTACACTTAATTAAATCTAATCAATCCCTAAGCATCATTAACCTACTAAGCGAGGATTAGTGAGTTAAACTCACTTGTTCGACGAGTGGGTCGGTGCAAATCGACGGGAACGTCGCGGGGCATGGGAAACTCAAAAGCGGGCCTAGCTTTCGGGGCTCGGAACCACCTCAAAACGGGCCAAAACAAAGGCTTTGGGACACCCACCGATTTGTGCTTCTATTTTGGCTGGTTAATAGCTGAAACGGCAAGGGGGTTGCTAGGTTGAGGCGTGGATGGATCGACGAAGCAAAACCGGGCCTAGGCGGGGCTCGGTGGAGCTCGAATGGCGGCCAGTAGCTCACGGCGGTCTGAGTTGCTCGGAACAGCTCCTGGAACACCGGGACAACCTGCTGGAACCATGTGAGGGCGAGAGGGAGCGGAGGTGCGCGTGGCCCGTCGGCGAGGCGGAAACGGCGATCCGGTGGTGGCGACAGCATGCGGGGTCGACGGCTGCTTCTCTCATGGTTTGTTGAGCTCGAGCAGCACAAAAATGGAGGGGGAAGGGGTGGTCGACGATGCTGATGAGGGAGAGGGGGCAGCTTGGTTGAATGGGGGCCACTTGGTCACATTTTCCTCTCACTTGTCCCCTTGACCTCATCCCTTCACAGTTGCATCCCTTGGCTGTAATTCATCCACCCATGCTTCAGTTTAGGACTCTTGAATTGGTCCAAAACCATAGGTATAGGGGGGCATACGAATTTGTTTAATTTCTTCTTCAATTAGACACTCATTCATGCTTGATTCAATCCCAATTGACCCTCATAAATTTAATTGGCACCTCAATCATTAAATTGGTATTTTTCCTCACCAATTGATCCCACTTGCTTCCCAATTTTACGATAAAAAACGGTTCCGGCCTTTTTTCTAACAAAAACGGCCCTAGAAGGACTTTTTCCCCAAAAAGTCTCGGGTTGCAGAAAAATCTTCTGAGACTGAGTCGACGCTCCTAGAATTTATTGTGATATGATAGAATCTTCAATTTCTGAAATCAGACTCAAATTCGAGGTTAATTTCAACTTGGCGCGATTTTAGCGTGATCTAAGCTACCGGGTAACTTTCATAAATTTTTCAATGCAAATGACCCATTGTCGATTTTCTTCAAGCCACAATGAACTCACTTGACACATTGGTGACTCTTGGTTGTCATGAAAATCTCGAGGATTCAAATACGGACACGGGGTACCAAAACGATAGAAAAATCAGTCTAGTGTTGGTCGACGAGAATTTTTCAATTTAGTGGTGTCACCCATGATTAGTCACACCTCTCTGTCGAACCGACCTATCTTTGATCTCAAATCAATTTTTTTAGCTGTGCCGTAATGGCCTCTAAACATGAGCACGGTCGAGAAGCCGATTCCTATCGAATTTTCAAGTCTATTGCATTAAAATTCCTTAATGATTTCCCATGATAGTCTAGTTATCTCGAGAGTGATCAGCTCTGAGAATAGCTCTATAGGCGCGTTAATGAAATGACCGATTTATTCAGTAGAAAACAGGATCGAAAATATGGGATGTCACACATGCCGTGCACCTTTGTGTGTGTGTGTGTGAGAGAGAGAGAGAGAGAGAGAGAGAGAAGGGTTAGAAAAAACGAGAATGACCTTTCATCGATCGCATCGATAACTCACGTATGTGCATGAGGACCGCACACTCGCACATGATGGGATTGGGATCCTATCCATTCAACGAACAATCGATATTTTTTCAACTTATCTCGAGAAAGATATCATCTTTTGAAAATGAAAAGAATATCATCTCAATACACATCTAAATATATATGAGATCATATGGAGTTCGAATTTAGATATTTATTGAAAATTTATTCCTCAAGAAAGTAACTAACTCTTTCAATTGACATCTATTGGATACTTCGGATGCGGTGTTGGCAAATTTCAATAGAGTCAATAGAAAGTGCATTCCTTGCAAGCATCGGTGTTATGTATGTGGTACATAGAGTGTGACATCTTGAAATTTGAGCCCTCTGTGGGATAAATGAATGTGAATTTCGTCAATGCATTGTTGGTTGATCTTACTCGGAATTAATCACTCCTGAGATACTGACCTTGAGGGGAAAGGCTAATGAGGACAGAACTCGTTCGACTAAAGGACTCGACCTGGGAAAATGACTTGACAGTAAGACTTGTATGAGGAAAATCCTGTAGATAGGCAGGTCGATTTTAAGGACGACTAGAAGTTGATTCGCGGACAGAACATAATGGAACGACATGTGATTCCGTTTACTATTATTGAGCCCGTGTACGACTTTATGTTGATCCCCAATAATCAAGTACTTTGAAATAAGAATCTATCCTCCGCAAATTCACGTAGTCGAGGACGTCCATGTGTCGAGATGTCTTGAACGTGGTTTGGCATGAGTCGATTATGCGTGAATTCTCGGAGCGCCGCCGTCGGTCTAAGTTGTACCCAAATTGGCATTAGGGCAAAATTAACATGGCATGAGAACCCAAGATTGGACTTTGAATTATCGGGAATGTCCGGGATGGACTTTGGATGATGCGATTTCGACAGTCAGTAGTGCCGAGCAAGCCGAGTGTGGAAAAAGGACTTATGGTTCGAGAAAGTGAGCCCATGAGGAAGTGGGCCGAGCAAAGACAGTGTGGGCCCTAGGCCCAAGGTGGGACAACCACCATGGAAGGCCCAAACCAAGAAAGTGAGCCCATTGGGCCCAAAACCACTATTCATCTTCCAAGCCCATTACCCAATCTCAAGCCCATTTGAGCCCAATCAATTTCCGACCCCGTCACTATTCATTTCTAAGCCCATTTCTTAGGCCCGCCCATCAATTTCAGCCCAAGGTCAGATTGGTAATTTGTGCAAGGTGGAAATTACCATTTTGCTCCTAAAAGCATTTTGATAAGGGCAAGGAAAAAGAGAGAAGATGAGGGGACTTGCATGGGGATTTGGGGCTTTGATGAGAATGGACAGCAGCTCTCCCATCACTCTCTCTCCCCTCCATTAGCCCCAAACCATCGAGTCCTCTCTCTCCCTCGTTCTCCCTCTCTTCCTGCTTCTGTTCCAACAGACCCTCCTCCAAAGAGTTGAGTTGATTGTTGGCTTCCCGAACGAATCAACTCCCGTGCCACCTACCATTGTATTCAAGACACCCAGACCGTCCACCTGGACCCCGCCGTTCTCCGGTCGGAGCCGCCACCGACTCGTTGGCCGGCCATAAGTCGCCGGTCGCTAGTCCGCCTAACCTTGTTTTGCTCCAGCTGACCTTTCGTCAAAAACTCGAGTTAAAGTAGTCTTCCCGTGGGGATTAGCCTACGCTCCACCCACCACCGTGACTAGGAGAGAGAGTCCATACAGACGGTGGCCGCCGCTTGGTGAACGGAGCCGCCGGCCGTCCTGTCCGCCGGCAAGAAGGAACCGGCTGCCGGACCGCCCAGTTCCGCCTGTTTCGAGTTTTCTTCGATTTTTCTCCCATTCCAACCCAAGTTTCACCCATACCAACCACCAACAAGACCCCCTTGACCCCTTAGTGTCGTCGGTTGTTGGCCAACCCATCGTCGAAGCTCCGGCGAAGTCGTTTCACTCCTTTTCCTCCTTTGCTGTTTGGTTTGTTGGAGTTGCAGAGGGAGTTCAAGCTTGTGACTATTGTTTCAACCTTGGGACTGCCTTGGATCGTCGTGGTTGAGGTCCCGGTGCGTAGCCTCCGTCGTTGCCGCCGTGTGCACGTCTCCGGCCCATTTAACGGGTGAGTTTAGCTCCTAATCCCTTTATTAGTGCCTAAACTTGCTTAGGGTTGGTTTAATTAGTGTTGATTCTAGCTTAGAATATTTAATTAAGCCATGTTAGTCCTAAGATAGGTGGTTAGATTAGTGGCTAAGATTAGTTTAGTTTAATCTTGCTTTACTCGCTTAATGTGGCTTATGTGGTTAATTAAACATGTTTAGCTTTAATTGATTGGTTGTTTAATTTAATTGTTGTTTTAATGATTGTTGGATTTAATTTATTAATTATTGAATTCTGAAATTTTACTGTTCACGAAATACTGTTCACGCGAAACTGTTTATGCAATACTGTTCACGAGCACCGTTCACCCGATAATGAAAAGTATTCTAAATTCATGTATTTTAATCCTATGAAGTGAATGAGTGTGTAAATGCATGGGCATCCGCATGGATTGAGTGATTTTCACAAGAAGGGAAATATGGATTGTCCGAGGGACATTATAAATGGACCCTTTTTATGAGAGAAGGAATTGAGGAGGTATGTTTACGTGATCAATGTTGGATCGTTACCCAACAGGAGTTTGGGTACGATACTCGGCGGGAGTCAGAAGCTGGTCGCAGTAGATTCTGGACCGATATCCCTTTTGAGGAAATCATCTGAATGGGAGTTCGAGACGTAGCCGTGCTCGACGGGGCGGGACGAAGCCCGATCTTTTTATCGGTAGCCCGGCGGGAGTCGGATGAGCGCTGACTGGGAAGTGAGCCATGACCGGGAGGTCATTATTATCTGGAGCACACATGAGTGTGAGGTGGATGAGTACTAATTGGAAAGTTAGCTATGGTCGGTAGGTCATTAGTAACTAGAGCACGCGTGAGGGTTGAGATGGTTGGGCCTTATTATGGGGTAAAATTGTGTGGCGTGGCATGAGACGTGTCATAATGATTTTACCTTATAATCGGGACTCATGTGATCGAGTGATGCGTGATAGGTAGCGCACTAAAGTGCATATGTGAATCATGGCATCTTTGGTTTTGACTGTGCATGAGTTGAGCACGTTGATTATGGTACACACGCATGAATCGATAACGTGCAGGGTGTGACAATGGCTAGGTGAGATCGCTTGTGACGCAACTCGTATGTGATTAATGAACTGCATCATCTAATGGCCATGTGCATTGCGTGTATTATGCCGAGATTCAACGTGCAGGGTATGGCATACTGGGTAAGGTTGCATGCGAACCGACTATTGATTGTTGGTTGTTAGTTGTGGGGTGGTTTTGAAGAGATACCCTGAGTTGAGTTGGTGTCCTAATCGGGGGCTTAGGGGAGGACTCGCTGAGATTTATATCTCACTGGTTATTGTATAACCACTTTCAGGTCCTTAGGATGGCACCTCCGCCAATGAGGTTCGGTATCACTAAAGATTGGGATACTGTCGTGACGCACCACCGCTTCCCAAGTCGATCGCATCTGTACGAGAAGTACCTCACCATTTGGGTAGATGAAGGACCAGGGCAATGGATACCCTATAGGTTTCTAACGTGGTTCATCCGGAATGGACATATGCTGCTTGGTCCCTTGAGAGGTTTTGACGGGTCGCCTGGTAAGGGCCTTGAGGACGATGACTGGGATCCCATGGAGTTGGACCCTCCTGACGGCGCAATGGAGAATCCTGGCCCCGCTCCACCAGCAAAAGACCCGTACGGCTCCAACTCTGAATCGACGGGGTCTAAGTCCTTTGGATCTGAGTGACGGTAGGATCGAGCTCGAGAGTTCTTTCTAGTGTATAGTTCGGTTAGCCTAGACTAATCCCTTTTTGGTCTGGCTTAGAGGATGGATCAGCCCCTCTGTTGGGCTTGTAAATCGGAACGATCCTCCGTAGGTTAATATAATATGAAAATGTAAAAATGTGTATATATGAGTAGAGGTTGTGTTTCTGTTGTTCATCTCACTATCCTTGTTTGATTACTTGATTGTCTGTTGATGGGGAAATGGTTCGTTTTCCGCTTGCGCATAATGAAAGATTAAAAATGAAAGGGTTGGCGATGAGTCCTGGGACATCGCTTTCTATCGACCAAGGAAGGATTGTTGCGTGCCCGGGGTTAGGAGCGTCACATAGAGTCACTAATATCTTCCTATATGTTGCATAAAGCTTTGCCTCTGCATTATCTACTACCTTAATGCGCTATATAAAGACAAGGGCTGCGTTGTGTTTTGAGTATTAATTCACCCACTAGCTCCAGGAAATTCGATAATTTTCAGATAATATATATATTTAGTTTGAAGAATTTACCTAAAAGTATCAGCTACTCGCGTCCTGGAGGAAGCAATGGTTCACATCCTGTCAATGCCTCGAGGCCACCATATTCTTTTTTTTTTTTTTTTTTTAAATTTTATTTTCCTTTTCCTTTTGGCGAATGCTAAAATTTGCCCTCAACATGAAATGCATACCATATAGGCAAAATGACAAGTCGGTTGTGTCACTTCTATCGTGTCTCTAGATGATTTCTTTGATCATTGAGCAGCAAGGTTTGTAAATGGGAAAATTGTCCAAAAATTCTTAAACTTATTACACTTTTGTCAATTGAGCCTTAAAATCTTTTAATTGTGCCAACTGAATTTATAACATTTTCACGTTTTGCCAATTGAGTTCATCCGGCTATTTTTGGCCTGAAATTATTGACATGGATGCCGACCTTCTATGTGGCATAGAAGGCGCTAACGTGGACAATTTTTCATAATATTTTGATAATTTTCGAATTTATTTATTTTATTTTATTTTCTTTCTCTTTTTTTTTTTTCTTCCCCTTCTTTCTTGTCTAGCTAGTCGCGGCCCTCTCCCTATGTTCCGCTCTTGGCTAGAATCTTCAAAGTCACAGGTCTTGGTCTTGGGAGTTTGTTCTATTCATCTTGTCAATGTCTTGCTTAGAACATTTATTACGTCACTACAAGCATAACCACACGTGCTGTGCACCTTTGAGAGTGAGTCAGAGAGAGAGAAAGAAGGGTTCGAAAAAACGAGAATGACCTTTCATCGATCGCATCAATAACTCACGTATGTGCATGCGGACTCCACACACTCGCGCATGATGGGATTAGGATCCTATCCATTCAGCGAACGATCGGCATTTTTTCAACTTATCTCGAGAAAGATATCATCTTTTGAAAATGAAAAGAATATCATCTCAATACGCATCTAAATATATATGAGATCATATAGAGTTCGAATTTAGATATTTATTGAAAATTTATTCCTCAAGAAAGTAACTAACTCTTTCAATTGACATTATTGGATACTTCGGATGCGGTGTTGGCAAATTTCAATAGAGTCAATAGAAAGTGCATTCCTTGCAAGCATCGGTGTTATGTATGTGGTACATAGAGTCACTTATATCTTTCTATATGTTGCGTAACTTTGCCTCTGCATTATCTACTACCTTAATGCGCTTTATAAAGACAAGGGCTGCGTTATGTTTTGAGTATTAATTCACTCACTAGCTCCACAAAATTCGATAATTTTCAGATAATATATACATTTAGTTTGAAGAATTTACCTAAAGTATCAGCTACTCGCATCTTGGAGCAAGCAACGGTTCATATCCTGTCAATGCCTCGAGGCCACCATTTTTTTTTTAAAATTTCATTTTCCTTTTCCTTTTGGCGAATGCTAAATTTGCCCTCAACATGAAATGCATACCATACAGGCAAAATGACAAGTCAGGTCGTGTCACTTCTATCTTGTCTCTAGATGATTCTTTGATCATTGAGCAACAAGGTTTGTAAATGGAAAATTGTCCAAAAATTCTTAACTTTCTTATACCTTTATCAATTCAGTCTTAAATCTTTTAATTGTGCCAACTAAGTTTATAAATAGAACACAGCCATCTTCGCTTCTTTTCTACTGTTCCTGCAAGGGGGTGATGCAAGTGCCCTCCAGAGAGAAGTTGCCATGAGCCTCTCCGTTCACCTTCTCGTGCTCTTTCTTCTTTCGTTAACACAACACCAGACGCCCGCGTTTGCTGCCAAAAAGGTGAGCATTCAAAGCCTAAGCCCTCGCACTGTTCCGTTAACGATGGAATCTCTCCATTTTAGTCTTGGTTTGAAGATGGTCGTATCTTAACAGATATCATCATCATCTCATCATCACCATCATCATGAATTTTTGCTTTTTGTTTTGCGTGTCTCCGTGTGCGTGGAATCGAAGTCGTACGTGGTTTACTTGGGATCTCACTCGCACGGCCCGGACGCTTCATTGGCTGATCTGAGTCGAGTGACGGAGTCTCACCATGAGTTTCTTGGCTCTTTCTTGGGAAGGTATTGCATTTCGATGCAGATAAAGTTCACCACAACCACTTCTTGTACTTCTTCTTATCAGTTTATAGTACGCATTGATGACTATGTTATGTATAGCCGGGACGACGCCGAGGAGGCCATCTTCTATTCGTACACGAGGCACATCAATGGCTTCGCCGCAACTCTTGAAGATGAAGTAGCTGCCCAAATCGCCAGTAAGCTCCGACCCTTTTTTTCTCCCTTGGTTTGGAGTTTTGACCACCAAAAACAACACAGTCCTTTTGTTTGCTTCTATCGTAAACTTGGAGTGCAACTTGCGCTTCTTGATGACAAGTCGCGCAGCCCTTGGTTCCCACAATGCTTGTTGCTCCATCACATGCATTTTTTTTTAGCGCAAACCCTCCAAATAATTAACAAAAGAGCAATGTTTCTACACATCTACGAAACTTTGAGAAAGACTAGGGCAGTCGACGAGACGCGTGCGTCAAGTGTATCAATAATATTCGATTGAAAATCCAAACTTAGCCCGTCACATTGCTAAATAAATCAACTCTACTTGCTCGAATTTCGTTTTTCCGCCAAGGAGGCACTTAGTTTTTCTTTTCCATCTTGAATGCTTATTGTTGGTTTTCTAATCTTTGGCAGAGCACCCAAGAGTGGTGTCGGTTTTTCTGAACCCGGGCAACAAACTACACACAACAAGATCGTGGGAGTTTCTAGGCCTCGAGCAGAACGGCGTGATTCCTTCCGAGTCAATTTGGAAGAAGGCTCGATTTGGTGAAGATGCCATCATTGGGAATCTGGACTCAGGCAAGCCACTTCGACCCACTATTTATTTATTCATTTATCTAGTCTAACATCATATTTTCTTGACGAAAAATAATATAAGTCTCGCGAAACCCACAAACATTGACTTACATTACAACCAGAGCAAGGCTTTCAGGTCGTTTATCTATCATAAAGAAATGCGAATGTTTAAGATCTCCGACTTTCGTTTACTCTCCATGTTCGGTTCTTGCTTCGGTCAGCGCATGTTCTCTTCACTCTAAGACGGATCGTAGTTTCATCGTGTCTCAATCTGCATCATATTATAACTATCGATACCCATCTAATGATTTTCACAAGCTATCGACTTTGTGTTGTCAACTTATTGACCTACGCACACGATACAGGTTGAGCCATAATATAAGAGGGTAGATATTAAAGAAACGGGTAGCGAGTCGAGCACACTCCAATGCGCCTAATCCTCAGTGAAGTAGTAGATATGATAAGATTCTGCCATTAATGATGGACATGTGTGGATGTTGTCTTTTGCTCGAAAATTAAAGATTCTCCTCGACCCATGAGGAAAATTTTATTTAATCGAAAATTGTTGGATGTTGTCTTTTGCTTGCTGACTAGAGGAGCACAACCTGTGTAGCTGCATGATCGAAAGTCCATAAAAAATGCATGCAAAACGGGAAAATAATAATGAAAATTTGTGGAGGAATTTGCTCTAGAGGTGCGTATCATCTTCATATTCTCTATCCTCTTCTTGTGGATCTAATTGCGAATGCGTGGCACATGGTTATGCATGTATATATGACATCTATGGGGAAAAGTGCAAAAGTCCTTAACCTTTTGTATTTGTGTCAATTTAGTCCCAAACATTTTTACATTGTGCCAATTTAGTCATTTCCGGCCAATTTTGGCCGGATTTTGCTGACTAAAAGCCGGTGACCGACGTGGCCTCATCGGCGCTGACGTGGACAACTTTTAATAATATTTTAATATTTTTGAATTTTTTTCTTTTTATTTTTTCCTTCTCTTCCTCCTTCCTCCAGCCGGTCGCCAGACGTTGGCGACCGGCCAGAGGCGATGGCTATGAGGTCGGCCTCTCGCTGGGCTGCGAGGCTCGCCCGCTTGGCGCCGCCATGGGTGAGGCCACCCTTGAGGCTGGGCGATGAGGGCGAGCCTTGCCAGCCCGACGAGGCCGCCCTCACGGCCTCGAGTTGGCCTTGCGCCGGGCTTGCGGGGCTTGCCCTCGCCGGCCATGGGCGAGGATCGACCCTTGCTAGATCCGGCGAGGGCGAGCCTCGCCAGCCCGGCACGAGGCCGCCCTCGCGCCTCGAGCCGGCCTCTTCGCCCGGGCCTCGAGGGCGCCCTCGTCGGATCTAGCGAGGGTCAAGCCTCGCCCATGGCGCTTGGGCGGGCGAGCCTCGCCAGCCATGGGTGAGGCTCGACCCTCGCTAGATCCGATGAGGGTGAGCCTCGCCGCCAGCGCGAGGCCGCCCTCGCGGCCACTGGTGAGGTGGCCGCTAGGTCGACCTCAACCTCGCCTGTCACGCCCCGAACCCCGAGCATGCATACATCCCTTGGTGGTCGACTAAAGTTTTGCGACGTTCCCAGGTCGTGTCGTCGACCCTTTCATTTTATGCACATGCGGAAGTAAAATAAATAGATACCCTGACAACCATCAAATACTGGGATAGAGGAAAGACAAGCCAATTATCACAAACCACTTTATACACATGTCAAATCAGTCTTACAGGTCTGTACACTAAAGGCCTGTTCCAAAAGAACTACCAGACCACCTATATTCCGAATCCTTTTGACTCTGGCTCGGGATCCTCCGCGACATCCTCCGGTATCTCCAAACTAAGGACCTGGAAAATTGTGAACCACGACGGGGTGAGAATAAATCTCACTGAGTCAACACCCTAAACCCCGATTAGGACGAGAATTCACTTAGAGGCGTCATAAACATACACCACTTAGAACTTACCTCGCCTCAGCACCTTCCTGCACATTAGTGCATCTCATAAAACATATGCATATAGTAAATGCATTCAATGACTGGAACCCATCATATCACTCATCAAATATTCACAGAGGTCTCGATTATAAGGCCAAATCGTTATGACACGTCCCATTCTGTACCACACAATTTCGTCCCATAATCAGGCGCGGATAACTCATCTCGATGGTTTAATCCACACTCAATATTCAAACTCAAGGCTCTAGATGTGGCTCCCACGAAGTTACGTTATTGTGTAACACTTAGTCCCTGACCACAATAAACAATAGCTCAATGCTCTAGAGGTGACTCACACGAAGTTTCTTTGTCTCATAGCACTTAGTCATTTTTCACATATAGCAACAGCACAAGGCTCTAGAGGTGGCTCCCACGAGTTACGTTATCGTGTAGCATTTAGTCCTCGACTATGCAAGACAATAGTGCAAAGCTCTAAAGGTGGCTCCCATGGGACTTAAGTCACCATGTAGCACTTAGCCCTTGACTACAATAAGCAGTGGTACAAGGTTCTAGAGGTGGCTCACACGAGATTTCGTTAACGTGTAGCACTTAGTCCTTTACCTGCTCAAAACCCATTCGGTTTCCTCAACACAACACATATCCCCCTTTAATAGCCATCATTTGCCATGACCATAAACCATCACCATAGCATAACCATTTACATCTCATCACACACAAGTTCCAAGCATATCACAAGTCAACCACATCACTAAATATGCAATTTCTAGTAAACAAAGCATCAAGAACAATCACGAACTACTACCGGTCCTAATCGGCAGAAACGGTCCACTCGCGCATCTCCAAGTTTAAATCCAGAAACCTAATCAAATGAGTTCGGAAAATTCCCAAATTTGAATATGTTGTAAAGGACACATAAAAGAACATTTTTCATGAGACAAATTAACCCAGATCTTTCTAGATTAAGCCCAGTAAATCATTCAATCCAGTACAAAAACTGGGTTTGTTTCCAGAAATCACGTTTTCCAAAACCAGCTTGGTTCGAGATCTAAAACTTGTTAAACTACAAGATGTGAAAAATAACTTTTGTGAAGAAAATATTTTGAGAATCGAACCTTAAGAGTTGATAAAAATGCATTGAATCCCAAAAGGTCACCAATTCCAGCAAAAACGAAGGTTCTGTTTTGTTTTTAACGAAATTGAAATCATATTCTTTTAAATCCATAAAATCTTGGGAAAAATATATGTTATAGCTGAAGATGTCTAAAACATTTTTTAAGAAGAAATCAACCTCAAAATCTTAGTATAATTTGATCTATAAAAATGGCAAACAACGAGGGTCTAGAAACCAAATTTGAGGAAAATCCACTGAATTGGACTAATCCATCATCGTTAGTGCTAATCTTACCAATTAGATTAACACTAATCCATATGAAGGCTAATCTAACCAAACTAGATTAGCACCAATCCGATTTAAGGCTAATCTCACTTAGTACTAATTTAACTAAGTTAATTAACACTAATCTAACCCCTAAGCGTAATTAACAATCTAATCAAGGATTAGGGAGTTAACTCACCGGATTAGCGAGATAACGGGTCCACAGCAATGGCGGCGCGACGATGGTGAGATCCCGTGACTATGGTAGCTCCAAAGGAGGCTCGGAAGGGGCTGAAAATAGCCAACAAACTCACTGCTAAAGAGGAAAAACCGGTTCTGCTGCTATTCTGGACTGAGGGGCTGAGGTGGCTGGTTGGTTCAACTTAGAGGGCTGGACCGAGCTGACTGTGGGCTAAGGCGGGCGGCGGGACGACGTGAACCGGCGTGGGGATGGCCTGGGGTCGGAGTTAGCGCGGTTGGTGCAGTGGCTGGCTCGGGCGAACGTGTGACTGGGGCGGTGCTGGCCTTGGCTGGCTGGTTAGCTTTATGTTGCAGCTGAAAGTGGAGGTTGAAGCAAGGAAGAAGAAGAAGAAGAAGAAGGCAGCAGCAAGGGAGGGGGAGAGTGCTGGTTTTCTAGCTCTGGAAATGAAGGTTGAAGGAGATGGAATGAAAAAGAAGCTGAAGCAGAAGAAGTTATTGCTAGAAGGGGGACAAGGAGTCTTGAAAGTCAAGGGAAAATATCTCAAAACTCAAGTGCAAGCCCCCAAAGTCTTCAGCCAAATCCAGCAGCCAAATTTTCCTCCCAAAACTTCCTAAGCAAGCCAAAAAGAAGACCAAAATAGCCCTTGGCTGCAGCCCTACGAATTTCCATTCTTTTCCCAACAATTTAATTCAATTTGTTGGCCAAAGTTTCTCTAATTCAGCCCAAAGAAGTCCATATGCCACCCAATGGTTAATTTCCTTCCAAAGCTTCACAAAATCATCCAATTAGAAGGTCAAAAATATCACCCCTACTGTCCATCCAAATTTGCACTTATTTCCCTTCCAAATTTTCACCAAATAAACCAAATTGGCATCCAAAAATGCCAATTAAAGTGCCCAAATGAATTTCCACAATTTTCCTCACAAACTAACTCACTTTGAAGGCCAAAAATCCACACTAAAGTGCCCATCCGAATTTCCACCATATTAATTTGCCAAATATGATTTTCTGCCAAAATTCTGGGCTTGCCAAAAATTCTTCAAAGGATGAGACGATGTCCTAAAAATGAATCGTGACACGCTCGAACGTTTGATTCCCGAAACCGAGTTCAATTTCGTAGTTAAAATCAACCGGACGCGATTTTAGTCCTATCCAACCTACCGGGTAGCTTTTAGGGATTTTACCGTGGTTATATCCCTTAGCGGCTTCACCCAATAGGTTAGTTAACTCGTGATTGATCAGCTTAGAGAAAAAGGACCATAGGCGCGTCGATGAAAAGCCCATTTCGTTTTATCGAGACGGGGTCGAAAATTTAGGATGTCACATCGCCGGCCGTCGCCTCTAGCCGGTTGCCGAGGTCCGGCGACTGGCTGGAGGAAGGAGGAGGAGAAGGAAAAAGAAAAAGAAAAAAAAAGAAAAAAAAAAGAATAAAATAAAAATAAAAATAAAAATTTCAAAAATATTAAAATATTAGCAAAAGTTGTTTATGTCGGCGCCGATGAGGCCATGTTAGCCGACCGGCGTCTAGTAAGCAAAATCCGGCCAAAATTGGCCGGAAAGAACTAAATTGGCACAACGTTAGAAGGTTTAGGACTAAATTGATACTAAAAAAAGGTTTAGGACTAAATTGGCACAAATGCAAAAGGTTTAGGACTTTTTCAGCACTTTTCCCAACATCTATGTTTAGACATTAGAGATGCACATTTGAGAGGGTCAAATCTTGAATACTAGTCAAAGGTACTAGGAGGGAAGTGCATCATGTCTTAAGACTAGTCTAATTTTGAGTCAGCACATTGTTAGACCATTTGTTTTAATTTGGAAAAAATGAGTATCTTTTGCTTTCAGTCAAAGATTTAGGTCGAAAAGAAGTATTTCAATATTTGGGAAAATATGGAAAGAAATTATTAATATTATCTCTACATGTCTCATTTTGAATGTTTCTTCAAAAGAGCTTTTGATATTCCACATTTCATCCAAGTCAAATTACAAAAGCCACATACAAAAATAATTGTTTTTTAATAGTAAAGAGTGAAAGCCAATTCGGACATATCTTTGTGCATTTGGTGAGCTATATGCCTAAAACTCCTCATGTGGTACTATGCTAAGGATGGAGATAGAGCCTAAATTGACATCTTGGTAGTCTCGGCCATCACATGTGCTCCCTCTACTTTCAATCATAGAAGGATGGAAAATAAAAGCTAATTTGAACACATCTTTGTGCATCTGGTGAACCATATGACTAAAACCTAATATGATGCTGCGCTAGGGATGGAGATAGAGCCTAAATTGGCATCTTAGTGGTCTAGGCCATCATGCGTGCTCCCTCTACTTTCGATCATAGAGGGATGGAGATAGACCAAGTGATAGGTAGCGGAAGGAGGCTGGTTACTACGGCTGCCAAAGGTAGTGGCATTGGCTAGGCACATGGGGGTGACGGGGTGCATATATATATTAGGTTTAGGTATAGCTTTCTTGAGGCTAAAATTCTTTGAATTTAGGGTTTGAATTTAGGGTCACTTCGATCTTTGAGGTAGTCAGTTATCTTATGCTACAAGATTTTTTAGCATAGTTTTTCCACAACAATTATAAGTATGAAACGGTATGGTTTGGAAAGTGTTTGGATAATAACTCATAGTTGCGACAGAAACTCTCAGAAGCTCTCTCTCTCTCTCTCATATGAAAATTACACCATTAGTAAAGTTGATCCTGTGGGCCAAAGGAAGGGTCAATGTTCATCCTGCCATGTTTGAGTGCTGTGCTCACTTCAGGAGTTGAATTTGGTACTTGCAAAAGCACATAGCCGGGGCTCAAAGCCACAAATTACACAGAGAACAATCCCCACAAAAGCTGCCCCAGACAAACCCTCTTTTCCGGAGTAGGTGAAGCGCACCCTCATGATTAAAAACGTCAAGAAAAAACACAAACTCTTCACGTGGGGTTTGATTTCTTTGCTGCTATTGCTATGTTGGACCTGGAATTGACAAGCCTCGGCGCAAAAAATGGGAAAAAACGATGTAATCGATTGGGGTTTTGGCGCATGCAGGGGCGTGGCCTGAATCCAAGAGCTTTAGCGACCAGGGGTTGGGACCGATTCCTCCAAAGTGGAAAGGAATCTGCCAAAACGACAAGGATCCTCGCTTTCGCTGCAACAGGTTCTTTGCTTGCTCCCACTCTCGCACTTTCTTATCCTTCCTCGCTCTACCCCAAAAGGAAAAACACAAAAAAAAAAAAAAAAAAAAAAATTGCCATTTTCAAAACGCTGACTTTTCTCCACCCACCTCCTTTCGAGAAGGTAAAGGGTACTTTCCTATTATATCTTTTGGTACTGTGGTTAGTGGTAGTGTCCGAAGTCTTTTAAGCATTTCTTTTTAAGGTAAATTTCTTTAACATAGAGTTGGCCATGTTAGGAACTATTTTAACTCGAACTATTTCATGGTTATAAACTAGGTCTTAGGTTGCTTTTGTTTTATTAAAAACTTCGCGATAAAAGAAAATGGTTATTTCTCATTTGTTGGACGATTTAAGGAAAATGATTTCCTTCTTGCCATAAGGGGAAGTAGTTTTTTCCCGATTTAAGCATGTTGTTTTCAATTTATGAAAAACATTTTTTGTATATCGATTAATTTTCTGTCATCCATATACTAGAAAGTCGAAAAATAATTTACTAGAAAAAGTTTTCTTTTAAGCAAACAGACCTATAGAAATAAGACACTCTTCGAACAACTTGTATGATACAACCTACAGACATGATTAAAGGAGGGATAATGATGATGATAGTTTTTAAACTTTAACCTAATGTGTAATGTTATTCTTGAACTTTTGATATATTTAAGGGAAAAAGCCACGAAAAACCCTGAACTTTGCCCAAAGTGACACATTTACTCCAAACTTTTTTTTTGTAATGTGAAAAACCCCGAACTTTGCCAACCGTGACACATTTACCCCAAACTTTTTTTGTGACACAAAAAAAGCCTGAACTTTTATTATGTGACACATTTACCCCAAAATTATAGGGCATTTTGGTCTTCTCATTTTTTTTTTTTTTTTTTCTTTTTTTTTTTTTCTCTCTTCCCTCCGCCGGCCGGTGTCCCGGCGAGGGCTGCCCTTGCCGGCGTCGGGCTAGGCGGCCCTCGCCAGATTTGACGAAGGCCGTCCCGCCTATCTCCGACGAGGACCCCTCACCCGTCGCCGGCGAGGGCCGCCCTCGCCGGCGTCAGGCGAGGGGTGCCCTTGCCGACGCCGCGAGGGCGACCCTCGCCGACGCCGACTTCCCTCTCGCCGGCGAGGGCGACCCTCGCCCGATGCCAGCTTCCCTCCGCCTGCTCCGCCATGGCCGGCGGAGGGAAGAAGAAAAAAAAGAAGGAAAAAACAGAATAAAAAGACAAAAATGCCCTTGATGGGGGTAAATGTGTCACGGTTTGAAAAGTTTGGGGTTTTTCACGTCACAAAAAAAAGTTTGGGGTAAATGTGTCATTTTGGGCAAAATTCAGGATTTTTCGTGGCTTTTTCCCTATATTTAGTATGGCCCTTAAACTATTCTTAAATATTGAATCTAATCCATTCCATAATAAAGTTGAATCGATCTTTTATTATATTTTTATCTTTTTCTTGGATCTATAATAGAAAAAGTAAAACTTCATTTGAAGTTGTATTGGCCTGCCAATTATTGGCTGTGACTTTCGCCGTCCAATGTCATCGGCCACTTCACGAGCACCCAACGTCAATTCCTCTCTCGAGCTTGCTTCACCCCTACATTCGGTTAGGGTTCATGATGCCATTTCCGGTGTTGTCAAGCCTGAACTCGGCCTTGTCGGGCTCGAGTAACACCATTGGTGGCGCAACCACTTACCCTTCCTCTGGAAAAATCAAGGTTTTCTTTAGGTCCGAGTCTATTATGTAAATTTCTCAAATGATGAATTTATTTGCGATCTTCGAGTTACCTGAAAATGTGTTGATCTGCACAGAGTTACATAACAAGGTAACATAAAAAAGAAGAAGATGTTATTCAATTAAACATGTTCCCTTTTTTAAAAAAATCGATTTGACATATGAAATCATTTTTTCCCTCCCTTTATTATTTTTCTCAAGAATTGGCCGACTTTCGCGAGACGTGACTATCTTCATCTCCACCTTCATTGTCATCACCTGATATTTTTTGTCTTCCTTCAAAACGAACGATTCTCATTTCGCTCCGCCATTTCGCTTTGACCAGCTCTTGGGTCCGAACAATCTTTTCTTTCTTCTTTTCAAACTTTTGTTTTTGTCCGGAAAATCGAGTTAGGTAAAAGACGTCAAAAACCCATAATTGTTGACTTTCGTTTTCGTTGACTGCCTTTTTGCGCACCATATCTTGCTTCAGCTACTTTGACTGGTGGACAATATCGTTCGGTGAAATAAGAAGAATTCTAGTCTATAGCTCCAACTGTTTCTCATTTATAACTTATTTTCAGGCTTCGTTTATTTTATAAAAAATAAAAAATTTAAAAATATTTTTTAAAAATAATTGCTTGCATTACTTAATATAATAACTAATAAAAAATATTTTCATTATTGATAATAATTTATATTTAAATATTATAATGAACGATAAAAATATTTTCCATTCATTCTCTCTCTCCTTTTTTTTTTGGTAGGCGATCACTTCTAGGATTTTTTTTAAAATTATTTATTTTTGGGGAAATAAATGGAGGTTTAACGAAAATGATTTCTTATGACATGAGGTGAGTGACCTAATTTTGACCGAACAATGTTTATACATCTAGTTTGGTGCATGGAAATTTAATTAGCACTATACCATCCGGACTCCAACACCAGAGGCCGAAAATTGTACATGGAGAGTATGAATCGTTCTCAACGTTTTAACTTTTCATTGTTTTTCTTCAATAAGCGAAATCGGAATTTGTAAATAAGCAATTTTCTTATTTCTAAATCTCCTTCTGACACATTAATTTGGCAACCCTTTTTTCAATTTTTTAAATATTTTTATTTTATTTTATTCGTACACATTCCCTTTGGACATAGATTTTGAAAAAGAAAATGCAAAGGTAACTCCCGCCAACGGAATCGTCGATCCGCAGGAAACTCATCGGCGCCAGATACTTCAACAAAGGCTTCGCCGCCGCAGTGGGGCCCCTCAACGCCTCCTTTGACACCCCCCGCGACAACGACGGCCACGGGTCCCACACCCTCTCCACCGCCGGCGGCAACTTCGTCGCCGGAGCCAGTGTCTTCGGCTATGGCCGAGGCACGGCCAAGGGAGGCTCCCCGAAGGCCCGGGTTGCCGCCTACAAGGTCTGCTGGCTGGGATGCTTTAGCGCGGACATCCTGGCCGGCTTCGATGCCGCCATACACGACGGCGTGGACGTCCTCTCGGTCTCCCTTGGCGGCCGCCCCTCCCCACTGTTCGACAACAGCATTGCGATCGGGTCCTTCCACGCCGTGAAGAATGGCATCGTCGTGGTTTGCTCGGCCGGGAATGCTGGACCCAGCGACGGGACGGTCTCGAACATCGCGCCTTGGCTGATCACGGTGGCGGCAAGCACCATGGACAGGGATTTCTCCAACTACGTGGTGATTGGCGATCAGAGGCGATTCAAGGTCGGACTCTCTCGCTCAATCCGTGAAGCTGTTCTTAGGGTTTGACACACACATTACCAATTAGAAAAACTATACGAATGCACTGAAAATCGCATGTTCAAATGATGAATGTCCGCAAGGTGATTAGCGATATTTCATCGAGCATGACCCTTAATTGTTGCGTCGGTTCGTAAGCTAATCTGGACAAGAGATAAAGCCTGTTTTACTGTTTGTCACATCGCGTCGGGGATTTTGATTGTGTGAATCGGTGTTGAATGCGATTCCGATTTCAGCAAACTGCTAATTCTGTAAAGATGTGTCCTTTTGCCCCGAAGGGTGCGAGCTTATCACCGAAATCCTTGCCTGGAGGCAAGTTCTACAAGCTGATCAGCGCAGCGGATGCTAGATTGTCTCATGTGTCGGCGGATGAAGCGTAAGGATCACAACCATTTCCGCACTATTGATATCTTGCCATTATCGTTTGCAGCTGAAAAATTGATTTACCTCTTTTGCTCAGCTCGATGAATACTCCATTGCTAACTGTGATGTGTTTATGGTTGCATAAGACAGGCTACTCTGCCAGAATGGAACGCTTGATCCGAGGAAGGTGAAGGGGAATATCCTGGTTTGCCTTGTAGAAGGATACGCAACGGTCCAAAAGGGAGAGCAGGCCTTTCTGGCCGGCGCGGTCGGGATGGTCCTTGCCAACAATATGCCCTTGGGAAACGAAATCTCGGCGGACCCACATTTCCTTCCCGTGTCTCACGTCAACTACAGCGATGGCGCCGCCATCTTCAGTTACATCAAATCAACTAAGTAAGTGCACACAGGCTCCTCTTTTGCACCCTAATGACAGATTCTGTCATGGCGCAATGTTGTTCTTGGTCGAGCTCATGAGGCCGGCATAACTTCTGTCCGCGTGATTTGATGCGTTTGCGCAACCTTTCGTTGCAACAGGTTTCCCACTGCTCAGATCACACGCGTAGTGACAAGTTTGGGCGTGAAGCCATCTCCACTCATGGCGGCTTTTTCCTCAAAGGGGTCGAACACCATCACACCCGAAATTCTAAAGGTACTTTGAAGGTTCATCGCCAATTTAGTCACGCTGCTTTTATAACAATAGCTAGTTGAGTTACTGACATGATTATGACCAGCCGGATATTACTGCACCTGGAGTCAGCGTCATAGCTGCCTACACTGAAGCAGCGGGGCCGACAAATGAGGAATTCGATAAACGCCGGATCCCTTTTAATGCTGTGTCGGGCACCTCGATGTCGTGTCCTCATGTTTCCGGTGTTGCTGGTCTTCTGAAAACTCTACATCCAGAATGGAGTCCTGCTGCAATTCGATCGGCAATCATGACGAGTGGTGAGTATGAGTGAATGATATACTTCCACTACATTCTGAGCTCAACTGCTATGTCTGATGGGCACCCCGAACCTTAGGGGAATGAAAATGACAAACCCACCGCTCTTGCAATCTCCACTGAGAACAATGCGAACCGAACCTGTACATATTATTGTCGTGACTAACTAGCCTGGTGTTTGATAGGTGTTTCCAAGATGCGTAACGTATTGATAGATCTTTGCCCCCTGTCTGTTTGCTTGCAGCAACGATACGAGATAATGCAATGGAATCGATCATCAATGCCTCCTACTACAAGGCGACTCCATTCAGTTACGGAGCTGGACACATCCAACCCAACCGTGCTATGGACCCTGGCCTGGTCTATGATCTGGGCATCAAAGATTATCTAAACTTCTTGTGTTCTCTAGGCTACAATGCAACACAGATCTCGATGTTCTCTGATGGTGCCTACAATTGTTCGAAACGCGTTGGTCTTCTAGACTTCAACTATCCTTCAATCACGGTTCCTAAGCTCTCGGGATCAATCACGGTGACTCGAACTGTGAAGAACGTTGGCTTGCCAGGGACCTACAGGGTGTCGATACTGGAACCGAATGGAGTTTCGGTTCTTGTCAAGCCAGCCTACCTGAATTTCAAGAAGATTAATGAAAAGAAGTCTTTCAAGGTTGTGCTGAAGGCGAAAGGAGCCAGTGTGACTGGGGACTACTCGTTTGGCGAGCTGATATGGTCGGACACCGAACATCATGTGAGGAGCCCTATTGTTGTGAAAGCCATCTGATGACTGTTATTATAGTGCCGAAAAATGGCGTTCTTATTAAATTGATGTCAATCCTATTCACGAACAGTGCTTCATGAATTTAAAATAAAGGTTTGCAAATTATAAGGTCTCAAAATTTATTAATTCAGAAACTAGGATGAAGATAAATTTTTTATTCATCTAAATGCTATATCGGTCTTTATAATGAGAGCATTGTGCATTTTAGGCATGCAAGCATACTTTGCATCTGCAGAGGAACTCAGTTCTCTTCTTCATTTATTGCGTGAGCGTCCTGCTACTGCTTCTCTTCATCCATTGTTTGGAAAACTGAAGTTTCAGAAGACTATCCCTTTGCCTGGACGACTAATCAGTCAGTCAGTTCAAAGAAGACTCAATGGACTGAGATAAATCAATGTCTCTTAACAAAGCTCCCTCTTTGATTGTCACCTGATGTAGATATGACGGCCGAAATATGTGAAATAGATGAGAACACATAGTTTTAATACAATAAGAGTTGGCGTATACGTCTTGTCCCACTTTCGGCAGTGCAACATGACAAAGGCATTGTATGATATGGTGAATGAGGTAGAAAGGAACATTAATGAGGTAGAAGGAAATGAGGGAACCGATGCTACCGGTCGTAGCAGGGCTGCTATTGCCACTGAGTGAGTAACCAGCATAAACTGTGACGGAGGGAGGCTATGCAGTACGTGGACACATAGATCAAAGCCCGCACCGGAAGCATAGCAACACTTTCACCACCATTTCCAATCCTCCACTTGAAGGTTGCAATATGTAAAGATCAATCATGGTGTTGCTCAAACTATGAAGAATGTTGGCTCTTCAGGGAGCTACCAAGCATCCATTCTACAGACAAATGAAGTTTCACTGTTTCAGTTCTTTTCCACCTGAAGGTTAAGAAGTTCAGTGAAAAGAAGTCTTTCAAGGCCGTGCAAGGAGTCCTATTGTTCTTAAGGGCATTCAAGGGCTGTTCCTGTAGTTTCTAGAGAATGGCCTTCTGGTTAAAATTGATGCTGAGCCTATTTATGAATGGTGCTTTTTATATGTATAATATACTCAATTGTGGAATCACTGAATTATAAGGTTTGTGGGGAGACTTGGTTCAGCATTATTTACTTATTCGTCTAAACATCAATAGGTTATTATTATGAACGTATGTGCGGTTCTGAGTTGCTCACGCGTGCTATCTGTCTGCTAAATGGCCGACGGCGCGCATCGTCATCCACCTCTCTTTCTATTTTTACCATCCAACGTATCTCATAGCTTGTTCAGATTTATAACTTTGAGTTCTAAAGGTTATCTGATGATGATGCCATTCCTGCAGAGCTACCAATTGGCGCCTTCAGATCAAAGAAGACTGTTAATAGTAAAGCTCCATACTTGATTGTCAGATGATACAGCAATGGAAGTGGAAATGTGTGCAATAGATGGGAATACATTACTTTGAAACATTAAGCTACTTACAACAATCTCGTGCTTATTTCGACAGTGAAACATGACAAAGGCAGGCAATACATAATAAAGTAGGACATTACTATATCGATTGAGGTGACGTCAGCATTTCCCAAAGCAAGGAGCTTAAGCAATGGATGAAATAGGAAAAAGTCGACTCTACTCAGATCTCTGTTGATGAGGAGAGCATTCACAAAGTATAACGAAGCGAGGAACCATAATGAGCAAGTAACCGACATAAACTGTGACTGATGGAGGCCCGCTCAAACCGTTCGGGTCAGAAACCAAGTAATTGATGCAGTACATGAACACAAAGAGGGAAGCTGAACCGGAAGCACAGAAAGACTTCCACCACCATTTCCAGTCAGCTCGTAGATTGCGATAATAACGATCAAGGAAGTTTCAGCACAGAGAATAACAAGGGACAGAAGACAAATAAAGAGGGTCCCCGACACGCTGTAGAACCTACCAGCCATATGCTACTCAGAAAGAAGATGAGTTCAGTAACGAGTGTGCCGAACGGGATCATCCCAGCACCAAGAACTAAGAGCCACGAGGGGAGTGTCCAAGCCGGAATTTACCTAGGAATGTGATTGGTTTTCACAGGATATTGGATAGCCTCAGCCCAGGTCGCTAGGAGTCCTCCAAACAGGGTGACTGGCGCTGAAATGCAGAACCAGTACAATAGAATGGCGACATACGTGGAGATGGAAATAGCGGCAGTGCTACGGTTGACCCACATTAAGAAGTTGAGTGCGACGTGTACAATTAGGACGATTCCTGGAAAGAGAAATGTGATCAACCACGAAACTGACTTCCAACCATCAATACTTCCTTTCAGCGTTCTCCACTTTCGCACGCCAATGTACCCGCCAACGATTCCCCAAAAAGAGTAGACAGTTAGTATCAATGTCAGTATCAATCCTCGAGCATCAGGTGTCAAGTAGCAGACGGCCGCGATAGTTACAGTCACAAATCCCATCAGTGTTATTTGGATCCCAGTTCCAACCATCACACTGAGAAGCCTCGAGTGATTCGGCTCCCTGAATGCATCGCTGGCAAGAAGCGTCCAACCCGAAGGCTCCTCATGGGTCTGTGCTTCAGCCTACTTATCGAGTCCCCGACATTTTGCGAGTTCCCTAGATATTGTCTTCAGGAATATCACGAAGACAATACAAGTTGAGAGAAGGATGGTCATCAGAGAACGTACTGAGAACCAACGGATTCGCGAATATCTCTGCTTCAAATAAATGTCCCAACGAGATTGCCAGTGGATATCGCTCTTCACAAACTGAACCTCATAAGTGAAGGATATCCTCTCGTTCTCCCTCACAGCCTGCAATGTCTCGAGATCGGAGGGACATTCCATTGAATCTATGTTGTCGTACATTTTGAGCCTTTTCATGTATTCCTGGTCATGTTTAACACTACAAGGAGCCACAGTGAAGCCCACAATATCAAACAGTGGTGCCGGTTCATAACCCTTAGAGACTGATGGCGAGTCAAAATCTGTTATGTCATAGCCACAGCTTGTGTGCTCATTAACCAAGACTGTGAACTTAAGATGATTAATGATGTAAACATCATCGCTGCACGGTAGTACAAATCCAATTGGGAAGCCAGTCCATTGAATGTACCTGGCATACCTTACTGCCGGCAAACCATCGAGCATCATGTTCACTCGGTACAAATCACTAGTGCGCTGCTTCAAGAGCCTAGCCTCGTGCTCGCTCAAGGGATCAGTGGTGCAGAGGTAGATGGACTCGTTGACATTCCCTCGGAACCGGTATGGAGAGTTGACGATTTCATCTCCCATGACAGCGGCGCCGACATTGCCGATAGGTTCTCGGATCCCACCCATGGGCTTGCAGTATGGGACACTATAGTAGCTGAAGGGAAGCCCATTATCGATGGAGGTCAAGGAATTAACTTCGGCAAATTTGAGGTCATCACCGGCGCATGTGTGCATGTAGCTTCTTGCCAAAGAAAACCAAATTGAAGAAAGGGCAAAGAAAACCCGATTCCTGATTGCAGAGCTTGTCATCTTGATATCTGCTAGGGAATCGGTTGAATGGTTGTGAGTAGAGAGTTAAATCAAGCAACTGAGCTCAAGTTCAAATGATAATTAATCTCAAACATCCTACATGAAAGTCATGAACTACCACTATATATTTATATATAAACACACTCGAGACCGTACTCAGATCATCGATGAAAAATTTCAGATCTTTCGTGGCATCGTGGCACGAAAAACTTTCTTCATCGGCATGAGGCTAGAGAGAAGCAGATCCTCTGATCTATCACTAGTGAAAGATTATAAAGCATCAGAACACTAGCCTTGGTGATGGGAAGCAACTAAAATTGCTTCTGGGAGTGAAGCTTCCTCGTTTATTTATGGCGATGATTAATGTAATTAACAGAGAGTCATTTTCAATCTTTCTGCCTTGTTGCTTCGCATCAAGACGAAAAATAGATTTTTTTTTTAAATATTAGTGGATGTCAATTCAGTCACTTTCTGGGACGAAACGTGGTTTTATATATGGACAAACGGAAATTGCCAGCAACCCAGAAACGACACTCCAAGTCAACATTGATGACACCATTTTCTCTCATAGTGAATATCGACAAAAGGGTCAAACGTAGTTCACAAGGAATTGGCATTGATTTTTGGACTTAGTGGTTGGACCAATGGCACGAGAATGGAGAAAATTGTCCAAAAAGTCCTAAATTTATTGTATTTTTATCAATTTAGTTATAAAGTTTTCAATTTTGCCAATTGATTCGTAAATAATTTCACATTGTCTAATTGAGTTCATTTAGCTAATTTTACGTGGACGCCAGGTAATGGGTATAGCTAATACTAACGTGGACAACTTTTATAAAATATATTCATATTTTAATTATTTTAATTTTTATGTAAAAAATGATTGACATGTGAAAAGATTCAATTATACCACATATTAGCCATCCAACAGTGAACACATAATATTATTTTTAGATTTTGTAACTATTTATATTGAAAAAGTTCATTGAAATAAGTCCATTGATTACAAATTAGAGTTATTTTACCTATTTTAGGTAACAAATAGTGCAATATATGTGAGAAAATATTTGGATTTCCTTCTATTTATTCAAATTTTCCTTGTTTATACAACATAATGAGACATGGAGAAAATGAGGAAAAAATGGCAAAAAAAAAAAAAAAAGAAAGGAAGAATTCATTGATTGGGGAATTCAAATGAGAAAGTGTTAGAAGATGAATATTGAATTAGGAGTTCTGTGATTTATTCCCTAATTTTATCGGAAAGAGTTGGAAGGTGGATATCAAATAAGAGATTCTTTGATTTATTCTTTAATTTTATGCGAAAAATAAGCAATTGCTTTAAGATATGAGTCTTGGATGTATCCTATAAATAGGAGAACATTAAGAGCTTGGGGAGACTAGGTTTTTATTTTTAGATCGTTTTTCAAGCATTTCGAAGAGAAGACGAAAGTGGTGATAGAATTCTTGTTCTTTGATTCAAGATACTTGGTTTGATTTATCTATTCATTTCTTCTTCTATTATGTTCTAATTTTCTTTTGTTAGGGCTACAATGTAACTTGACCAAGATGATATGAATTTCATGATTTTTATGTGTTGCAAGTGATTTCATTCATGTGAGTTATATATTATTGTGCTTAATGCTTTTAGATGACTGGCCATCATTTGAATGATCTGATGTACATATTTGAAATCGAGAAGTGATAATATGCAATTGCTTCTTAGATATAATCATGAATTAAATGTGGATAGAGATATACCATGTTATTTGCGTAGCTTTCGATAATAAGATGATTCCAAAGATTCATTGTAAACTGGGCATATTCATAGATTTTAATGCACTTATGTTTATTGAAATTCACCTAGAGATATGATGGATTGATAAACTGTGTAGATTTGTTATACTTAGAAATAAGATAGTAAATACATTTGGAAATTTTGTTATCACATGTTTGATATTGTTCTTATATGTGTGATCATCTAAAATTCATATTTAGAGGTTATGGTGAAATTGGTTACTTTAACATATTTATTTAATTGATTTACTGCATTTAATTTCAAAATTTTATTTCTACGTTTGTCAATTTTAATTTATTCTCAATTCTATTTTGATCTGTCAAATAAATTTGAGAATTAATTCACTTTTAATATTTAATTGGTTTATTAATTAATCATCAATCTCTAGGAAACGATATCCTTTCTCATCATTATATTACTTGTTTAACACGTTCATCGCATTTAGAATTTCACAAACAATTACTTTTCACTCTATTATTTGCGCCTTGGTACATTGAAAAAGCAAGTTTATATGTATCTAAAAGATTCTGATTATATATTCTTTTATGATTTTTCCAAGAGGAAAAATCAATTTTTATTGTATAAAAGTGGTCATCCTTGTAGCTAATAACTTATCTACATAGTTTCGAACAAAAAAAAAAAAAAAGACTTATCTACATAGTAAATAACTTTTATAATATGCTAAAGTAAGTATGTAATTACATAAAGTTGCTTCTTTTCTGTATTTATTATATTGATAATATTTTGTACTCATAAGTAGTTAGTAATATCTTTTATGTAATAACAATGATAAACAATAATTTCAACCTATCTAACTTAGGGAGTTCTTGATATTCATGTTAATTTTTTCCGATCAAAAAGTTAGTAGCTAATAGATTTTCGAGATAGTTTTCAACTTTTAATATAGGTAAAAAGTTTAAAGTGATTAATAATTTATTTATGTGATTAGCAAAAATTTAATAAGAAAGTATTCCTCGTATCTATAGCAATATCATACGTGATTAAACACTTTCTTATACACCTAATATTGTTAAGCTTTTACATATAAGGCAGTGAATTAAACCATTTACAGTTAATGAATCCGACATTCTAGAGTTGCCCTTAGTAATCAATTATTGTATGGTGTATTTCAAAACTCCGCCAATAGTACATGAGTCGAATATTGTACGATAGAAGATAAAAAGAATATATGGTGTTGTTTTCTTTGAAAACACATGAAGTAATTTGCTATCATTGTTATAGATTCGAAAATGATATTAACATGATTTTCCATCACTATGAGAAATGTTTGTACATTAAATTGGAAGAACTATATTAAAATGGACGTTTTCAAACAAGAACAAAAAAAAAATTACTGATTAGATTGAAACAATGACATCATAATGGGGTGAACTAATTATAAGAATGAACAAAATTGTACCTAATAATAAGAAAAAAAAAGTTATTTAAAACAAGAAATAACTGGTCCGGTTTTCGGTTCTGGACAAAGAACTGGATCACTCGGATCGGACTGGTATTGCCATTATATTTCTTTCCTTTCTTTCGTTGTTGTAATTTTCTTCTATTTTAAAAGAGGAAAGTAATTGGCGGATACAATAGAAAGAAAATCCTAGCCTCTTTGTCGCTGGATACTCTCCGGCCGTCCGCCACGGCATCATGATCATCTATTGACTATACAAAAGAGCATGATGTTTGTCTCAAGCTCTACATGATTTGAATACCGAATTTGGAAATCGCAGCATGGACACTCGACATTACTCTCTGAAGTAGTAACATGACTAATTTGTTTGAAGTGGCCTGGATTTTACCTTTTACTCATCAAAATCTTGCGATTCATTTCTTTCAACGTTTATACTCTGTTATAATCTTTAATGATTTTAAAAGAAGTAAATTTTGACAAGATGGCGAAAGATAAAAACAGTTTTTGCTTTTGCCTGAATTCAAATAACCGAACCTCATATCAATGCATCTTATTTTTCTCTGGATAAATCTGCTAAGGCAGCTGAGCTAATTGTTCGACGGCAGTCCCATCTTAGTTTTCTTTCGGCGAAAGAAAAATGATTAACCTCACGTGTAAGCTCCACAAGAAATCGCCAACTATTCTTTTATCAGATTTTTAAGATCCATTTATTTAAAGAAAAATCTATTTTCGAAAATTATTTTTCGACTTCCTCAAAACTAATAAATTTACAAAAAAAACATCTTTCATGAAGTTAAAACAACAAAATTAAATCAGATGAGGACAATAATTTCCTTCTAATAAAAATGAAATCACTTTTTCTAAACCATCAAATAAATAAAAATTAAGAATTTTCCTTAGAATAATTTCCATGAAAATACATCCATTTATACGAGTTTTTTTTTTTTGGTAAAATAAAAACACCTTAAACTTTTGTAGAAAACTAGCATTTCTGTTCTTAGCTATCCGACTTAAAGAAAGATAGGCTTGAAAAGTATCTCCGCACCTATATGCAAATCCCCCATTTGGCCGAGAAGTCCGACATTCTGACCACAAGTTTTGGCCAAAGCACGAGACAAGTGACCCAAAACATTGGCTGACGCGAATACTTATGTACATACCTTGGTAAATTGATTTCCTGGTTCAATCCAAAACCGATCCTAATGCTGTGAAACTAATGACAGTGCATGACCATCTACATACAGTCTAAATCACGCGCGGCAAAAAGAGTTACTAGACAAGTTCATCGGACATGCTGACGGGCCCTGCTTCTCTTTCCTCCCCATCGGCAGTTCCTGTGGAGCTATCCCTACCTTTTTCAGATTTCGAGATGCCCATGCCTCCCACTCGGCTCGCTGAGGAAGCAGCGTGCACGGCCTCTATATACAACACCTTCACCAAATTTCTGAAACGGCGTCTAAAAGTCGGCAGTCGGGACATGGAAGCCACGATCCCCTGCAGCCTGCAACCATTAAGTAAATGCACGAAAGAAACTGATTCCATCAGCCTTTCGATTTCAAGCAGGTGAAGGAGGGACAGCATGGACTGAATCTAATATGACACGGCACATTCAGTTTGATAACGTACATTTCTTGTATTAACTATTATCCTAGGGGCAAGAGATTGAGCGCAGACTAATACCTTCTAATTATGGCTTGCAATTGGGCCCTTCTCACACTGTCATCTGATGGAAAACTAGTATTGTCCCATTCCTCCGGTTTCTCATTTTTGCAACTCATGACTAGCTTTCTGAGGCACGCGTCTTCGTCTTCAGTTAACCCGAGACTCTTGATTTGCTCTTTGATAATCAACAAAGGTCCAATAAACCACTCAAACATCCTGTCCCTCGGACTGTTCATCATTGTAAGCTCCACATCATCAACTGTGAATCCATTTGAAACACTTGTGAGGAGTCATTAAAATGACATGGAACTATTCATATTCCACAAACGAAATACTCAGATTTGATAGACGTACAGATGAGCAAACCGTCAGTCTGTGACTTAGCTGAAGCTAGCAGACACTGTAAGATTGACCAAGCAGGAAGCTTGATGCCTAACTTCTTACAATTTCCTCTCAACATGCAATCCTCAATGTCTTTAACATCGATCAAACCTTCATGCAGAAGTATCCTACCATTAACCTCACATGATTTAAAAAGCCAATCCCACACCTGCAGAGATAAGATTTTTGTTGGCGAGCATCATATTGAAAAGATGATTGAGGTAATATGTCTATTATTCTCACTTGCACTGGCCTATACTGTTGGATTGCCCGCTTCAACGTTCTTGACTGTTGTGAATAGAGCTTTGAAATGTATGGACCTCCTTTGCCATCCCTCGATCCCTTGTTGACGCTGGAATTCTTTCTCTCGAGGCTAGCATTCATGTTTCGCCGATATTTGGGCCTGGCTGTCAATTGGTAGCTCAAACTTAAACATCAATTTGTAATAGAACAATTCCTCAGATTATCAAGCATGGATGATCAAATGAAAGAAGATCACAAACGCACCTTGGCAAACAAGACCCTTCTTGCAGGTAAAGTAAATCGTTAACATACTCATCGAACAATGAGACAACCGACACAATGTATGCCACTCCCATTCGAAGCGAATCCTCCTGGAATTAGGTATCTCTGTTCAGATCAAACTTGAGGATAAAGAAAAGCTATCAACACACTGATGGAGAATTGTTCAAATAGAAGGATGTTTCAGAAGGTGGCAGATTTTGAGTACCCGATAGGCAACTACTCCACTATATAACCCCAGAAAAAAGCTAGAAAGGAAAGCTGCTGTCACAGCTCCAACAACGGCAAGAGGCCACAAAATTATGGCAAGCCCCGCAAATGGGACACAGACCGTCTCTAAAAAAGGTCCTTCTCGGCCAATCAAGTCTTCCAGTAGTCTCTTCCACCCTCTGAACAACATATACGGACTTTTCACCAGGGCAACAGCCATGATCGAAGGAACATCTACCACCACCCCCACCAGACTCACCAACAAAGAAGCAGGCAACTTTGATAACCTAAAGATAATATCGTAATGTGAATGCCCCATAGTCGCCATATTGCATATTGTCACAAGATAGAAAGGTAAACTTTTACTTGATGTCCATGGGCTTTTCATCTGGTTGTATTTTCTCTCTCAATTCATCCATAAAGGAAAAGTAGGAGTGGAAGCAGAAATCTGTGAAGTCCCGTACCACAGTGCAACTTCCTTCTAATGTGGACCAAAGACCATCCTGGTACCATAAAAACCATATTTATAATTGGGATACAGGCACTGCATATTGTTGTGAAAGTGAATAACTGGAATGAAAGGACTCCCAATTACCACGCAAAGATTAAAAGAGAAAGCACCAACTATATAAGAAAAACACAACCAACACCAAGCTGTTCCCAACTCAATGGAGTCGGTTACATTTTGTGTTGCATTCCATCTAATACCAATACCACGTACTATCCAAGCTATTACATGCAAACAAGTCCCATATGAACCCCATAAACAAGCTTTTTGAGATGATTTAACACTCCTTATGCACAAACTGGACTACAAAAGACCACACATGAAATTAAAGGACGGGGCTATCAGGAGGAAAGAGATTACGTGCATATAAGACCCAAACAAAAAACGCCCCAGGTCCCTTGCTTATGGGTAACATATTACTCTCACATGGAGTGGCTGCTTGCGTCCAAAAACTACTAGGGATCTTATGAATTTTTGCTTTCAATATATTATTCAGAATGAAAGAGAAACATTAACATAGATGATCACCTTGTTCAATTCAAAAGCAGTTCACAATTAAGTTCCATCCGGCCTATGAAGTTTTTACTGTTCATGACTTTATGTTAAAACTTAAGTCTAAAGTTGCAAGGGTTTTTTGACTAAAAGGAAGTTATGGAATCAGGAGAGAATTGCTATATGGTCAATGACAGAAGGACTCGTGCAAGCTGCTCTCTGAATTCTATTTTAAGCAGCCTAATCCCCCCGAAAGGACGTCTTTTAAGGACAAGTGCTGTGGTCATAAGTTGATACCATCATGGCAAACAGAGATACCACAAAGCAAAGCTTTCGAAACGCTGAGTCATCCACACAAAATTGCATCCTCTAGCTGCCAACCTTCTCTAAGGCCACTATTCATAAACATCACTCAATGCGCCCTAACACGTCTTCGACCGGTGATCGCGAAGATCTTCATATTCACTAAAACATCCGACAATTTTTCTACATATCGTATTGGAGTTACACTATAATTCAGAATATCTCCGGTGCAGGAAATCAGCACAAACACTCTGTTTCCTAGTCACGCGTTTCAAATCACTGCAGACCATCCAGAAGCAAAACCAGACTCACAAGAAAGCAGTGATAGAGCTTATCCGTCACGTTCTCCCCAACCGCTTCAAAGGTCGCTATCAAGGGAGCAAAGACCCCGTACGCGACTCCGCCCAGCACGCTTCCCGCAATCCCGACTACCGGCCACAGGACCAGCGGCACCGGCAGCATCATCAGCACCAGAATCTTCAGAATCAGCCCCAGCCTCTTGGTCCTGGAAATCACCGGCACCGCGAAATTACAAAAAAAAACAGAGAAGCCCGAAGTCTCGCGAAATCGCCGGCGGCAACGTTTTACCTCGCGACGCAGTAGTAAGTCCAGGCGAGATGCGCGATCCACAGCCCCGCGATCACGGCCGAGTTCCCCACCCCGACGACGCAGGCCGCGACGGGGCCGACCACGGCCGCTGTTCGAAAAAAAGAAGAAGCAACGGGCGAATCACCACCGTCGGATGCAACACGAGCACGCGTTTTCTTCTCGATCGAGCAGTAGCGGGGAGGAGATGTTTACCTTTGAGGAGGCCGAGGAGGAAGAGGGGGAAGAAGAAGGGGAGGAAGGTGACGAGGCTCCACAGCTTGGCCAGGAACCCCACGGGGACCTCCATCGCCGGCTCCCGAAGCGAAGATGCGCAGAGAGAAGAGAGAGAGAGAGAGAGAGATTTGCGAAGAAGATGGAGATGGCGATGAGGAGGAGAGAGAGAGAGAGAGAGATCGCGGGAGGGAGAGCTTTTTCGCGTGAGGTGGCAGGCGGCGAGAGGAGTCACGGGGGACGCGTGTCGAGAAGAACGCTTTCTCTCTTTTTTTTTGGCGGGAACCGACTCGAAACCCCAAAAAGATAAGGAGCAAAATGGGTTAATTCCTTTTTTTATTATTATTAAATTTCGTGTTTTGTTTTATAGAGGATTGTGTGTGAATTTCGGATCCCCAGTTCTCATTTTTAAATAAATGCAATTTCCGGTTTGGTAATTTCTCAACACACACAATGTTCTTATTTTTTTTTTTTTGGATAAGTGCAATAAAAATCCTAAAACTTGTCACGAAAATATAATTAAGTCCTAAAATTTATAAAAAGTGCAATCAAGTTCTAAAACTTATCAAATTATTTCAATCGAGTCCTAAAATTAACATCGTCAAACTTAGTAACGGAAAATGCTGACGTGGCGCGGACGTGATATTTTAAATAAATTTTTTATTTTCCATGTGACTTTTTTAATTATTTTTTATTCAAAAACTAAAAAAGAAAAGCTAAATTTTATTTTAAAAAATTGTTAAAAAACAAAAAAATGGCATCTCCTCCCGCCGTCGTTGCCGCCCATCGCCGGAGGGGCCGGCGACCATTAGCATTTTCCGTTAAAAATGCTTACAGTGTTAACTTTAGGATTCGATTAAAATAATTTGACAAGTTTTAGGACTTGATTGCACTTTTTGCAAGTTTTAGGATTCAATTATATTTTCTTGACAAGTTTTAGGACTTCTATTGCACTTATCTCTTTTTTTATTTATTAAATTTTGATCTAAATTATTATTTTATTAAGAATCTGGCTTGAAAAATCTTGATGACGAGTTACTAGTTGGACACACCTTACTTGATCCGACTATACTTGTTGTTTGATTGGGTTGCCAATTTTCAGGAGAAATTATACAATCAATCCTACATTTATCATATAGATCTCAATTTAGTTTTTGTCTTAAACATTTGCGTGAAATTTCAATTTAGTTTTTTTCGACCAAATTTTGTAAAAAGCTCATTGAAGTGGCTATTTGGTCATTGTTGGAGGTCTTACGGAACACACCATCATGTCAACGAATTTTTGTGAACATTGGCCTAAATGACTACATTAAAATTTCATGCAAAGTTATGATTACATTGATAAAATTGAAAAATTTAGGATTGAATTTTATTTTGCACGATAGAATTAGCGATTGATTGGATAATTTGGCTGTGCATTTTGCAATACAATCTTACTTTGGCACTGTTCAGAACTTTATGATTGTAAACATTTTTGACTATAGAAAATCCCACCCAGGTGGTTTCTTGCCCTCCCTGTTTGGACTGCTACTGAAGAAGTGCAGTGTCCTTTTCCAAGTAGTCTATCCAAGAACATGATATACACAAAAATCTGTTTCACAGCCATGAGACTAACTAAATTCTTCCCTAATTGCAATGCTAGACATACAAAAAAAAACCTGCAGAAAATCTCTCCTTCCGATCGCATACTTGGCATGCTTGCCGGCTTAAGCCGAGTCGGTGATCCTGATATTCAGGCGGCGGAGCCAGATGGAGTGCACGGTCATGTGGAAGACGTCGTATCGCCTCGGCGGCCCGTTGGCCACGAAGTGCCGCTGCACTTGCTTCACTCTCCTCTGCATCCTCAGGTACTGAGACGGTGAAATGGCCATGAGTATCTTCTTGATGTTGGGTATGTCCTTCACCTGCACTTGCACAGAGAAGGCCTTCCAGTTCAGGACATCGCTGAACGGCGGCACGTAGCCGTCGGAGATCAGCACCGGCACGCACTCCGCGTATATGGCCTCCACGATCCTGGGGCTCGCCACCTCGTACCCGCTCGGGCACAGGCAGTACCTGCTCTGCCTCAGCATCGCCTCATAGCTGACCCCGCGCGGGAGCTCGTCATAGACTCGTACGTCTGGGTCGTCCTTGTCCTTCCACTCCTGCAGCAGCAAGTACCTGATGTGGCCGTGCAGGCGGCCTGCGAAGAAGGCCAGGGTGCCGCGGCGCGACGGGGAGGGGCCGCCCAGGAGGCCGGAGATCTCCCCCGTCTTGAGGTTGATCTCCGGGAGCGACGCGTCCTTAAAGGGGTCGAACCCTTCCGAGGTGTTGGCATTGCACAGGACCCTAATGGACTTGCTGAATAGGTTGGGCACGTAGGAAGACGCGCGCGGCCCCTGTGGAGAGTCGAAACGGATCGCGCAATGCGGCGTCAGCAGGAACGAAGATGCTAGCGAAACCGAGACATGGCATGCTAACATGATATATCCTATATTAGAAATCAAGCCTTTGAGTGCAAAGAAGGCCAAACGTATAGTGACTTTGAGTAATGCACTTAGTTACTTCCTACTACGGTTTTGAAAAACTTTAGTGCAAAGAAGGCCGGACGGCGAAAATCGACGTGTTCCCGACCGGTCTCGAAATTGTGATGTTCAGCATCATTACCCAATCGTGGCAAGAGAGCATGAAGTGGTCGGCCCCGTGGCTCCGGTTCCAGAATGGGTGCTTGGCGGCGATGACGTCGATGTAGTCGACCACGGCCCGCCCGATGGCGTGCGTCTCGTGGGACCCCGGCTCGTAGAGGTACTGGACCAGCATGACCACGCTGAAGGGGAGGAAGTAGACGAGGGCCTCGTCCGGGTCCGTGGTCCGGTACATGTTGTGGCCTCTCTCCATCTCATGGATGAACCTTCCCTCCATGGAGTAGATGCTCTTGCACGGCCCATCATGGAACATGGGCGGCTCTCCTTCCTGGTACACATATATCTTGAACAGCTTCTCCATCTCCAGATAACTCCTGCACGTAGTTTTTCTCCGACTCATGGTGTTGAGCTATGGGGAATTGATCGGGAATTACAAGGAAGGAGGCGGTTTTACCTGTGGAAGGCGTTGGCGTTCCTGTAAATCGGTCCTCGGGGGACGTAGTCGGCGTCGGCATGGACCGACGTCAGGTTCCGGACCAGAGCGGCTTCCCTGATGGCGGACCGTGCCCTGGACAGGCTGGTCTCTAGCCTCTCAAACCTGCCCAAAGTGATCAAATGCCCCCAAATGAGTATGACTGACTCAATCAGGAGGCTGTAAGAGCATACAGAAGGCCTGGCTTTTAACTCAAATCCAACACCTTTCCTCCTAACCTGCTATATCTTTTGACAGGCCTCACAGGCTCCTCGACGGCGACTGTTTCATCTGGTTCCAGTTGCTCCGTCGGCGGCTCGTTCTCGGGCGCCTGATAGAAAGGACAAGCAAAAGATCCGAGGATTAATAGAGCATGGCCATGCAGGGTGTCCAAAATGAAAAGAAGAGAGGAAATTTTGCACAAAGGTACATTCCATCCTTACACTTGCAGGGGCCAAAGCTACTTGGTTTTCTTCCGAATAACTCGAAGGCCATGGAGATTCGATGGCGCGGGGCAAATCGCTGGGCCTGAGTGCAGACAGGGCGGCAGTGGCTCTCGAGCCGGCGAAAGCCACTCTCAGCTTCCACGGCGAGGCGAGCTCGACCCGAGAAGACGACCCGTTACCAGCCAGAGCGAACAGGCCGGCCGAGATCAGCACGACCGGCACAACAAGATAGAGAACCAGAACCGAACTGGATGACCGGGGCGACGGAGGCGGGGCGGGCGAGGAGGCCTTCGAGGTGCCCATGTTGCATCACGCTCTTCCAGGTGCCGTTCCTGGCTTCCCTTCAGGGGCCTCAAGGGATAGGATTCATTGCTTCATGGCAAGATATTCCATACTTGCGGAAGAGAATCCAGGTGGGGCTTGCTTCGCTTCTTACTTGGCATTTTGACAGGTATAAATAAGAAGGCTTTGATGAGCGTTGTATGTGCTGTTCCCTCCATGCAAAATGCTTTCTTAGAGTCGACGTCTCCTTTTTGGACTCGCCAAAGCTCTTTTTCAAGCCTAAGTTGAACTTTACTTTTTCCCGGTGTACGCCGTCTTTCATGTGCCGAAGGGAAGATTTCCACGATTAAAAATGTGAAAAGGGCAAGACTCGAAATTGGAAATGAGGGAATGAGGGAAAGTTTGGCATGCGAAATTCGTGTTTTCTCTGTAAGTGATCGATCGCACTTAACTGAATTACTTTAGACTATTGAGTGTGTCTTGAGTTTTGCCCTCGCGGCAGGGATCTTGTGGAATATTTGGGGCTTATCGAGTTTTCTCATTTGCCTTCCTAGTCGACGGGGAGTTTTATTGAAAAAAACAAAAATAATTTCTCAAGCATGTATATTTCAAAGGCCTAACACCCTAAGAAATTCATAACTTTAGGTTTAATTCCAATTCTACCGTAAAATGTTTTTGTCCCATAAAAAACCATCAACTTTAGGTTTAGTCTCAATTCTATCATAATTTTTTTTTGTCTCATAAAAAATCACAAATTTTCACTTGAGTCCTAAATCTGCATCCGTTCATCATGTTTCCAAAAATTTTATTGACAACAGAGAGATAGAAAACTCCCGAGCACAAGCCGTTGAAGCGTCCTGAGCCGATTGTCTTGAGCACGAGCTCTCCAACCATGAGAGATGGAAGACTCCAAATTATGAGAGATTGAAGATGCAGCACAAAATCGAAGATCTTTAAGCATAATGAAAGAAAAACTCTCTTAAGAGTAAGGGCAATTGAAGAAAGCTAACACTAATCGCTCCAATTTTTACCCAAATTTCAGATCCAATAATATGTCATTTGGGCTAACATGGAAATTCATCCCTAAAAAGACCATCTTTTTGCACTTGTGATTTGAGAAAAAAAAAACTAGAGCAACGACATGGAAATGTCACGCCACTAAGGTCGATTTTAGACAAAGAGTTAATGGAAAAAAGTTTAGGTAGAATTAAGACTAAACCTAAAGTTGGCAATTTTTTATGAGGTAAAAAAAATTAGGATTAAATTAGGATTGGACAGAAAAGTTTGAGGTTTTTTACAAAAAAAAAAAAAAAAATTAGGATAGAATTGAGATTGGGGTTAAATGAGACTTTTTAGGGTATGAGACCCTAATATAAATTATCTTAGACAATAAGCTTATAGATTATTTGGTAGGTATGTTTATGTTTACTAGCATCATATTCATGTGAAAATACATTGTATGGACATTTTTTTTAAATACAAATGGGGTTGACCATAACGTGTTAAACTGGCGTTTACTCATTAACTCATATGATAAAAAAATACATATTTTGACTATTTACTCGTCGGGGTAGAAAGTTCAACGTGAGAGATCTGAGAAGGCATTGGTTCTTGGGGAAATTAATAGAAGGACGAGACTCCCCATGAGCCTGAGCAATTGATGCAAGGCACGAGCCGCCGGTGCGTTTCGGCCACGGACTCCTCCCTCGCACGAGCCGTCATCATTGGTCGCCGCCCAGACGCTGCTTCAGATCCGAGGTCTCGGTCCTGGCACGGTCTTAATCATTCGTCCCCATCTACATCCACACGTTAAAAAAATGACTCCTTCGTTTCACCTACGACCGGCGGTACCAACGGCTATTCCACGGACCGCTGGCGACGTCGTGGAAACTCCGGGCACAAGAGCGGGGTCGTGATTCCGGGCTCTTTCTCCTTTGCTTTCGGCATTGGGTTTTATAGTGCTTCGTCCCGGATGTAATTCTCGGGGTGTGTTTCTTATGGGATTTGTGTCGTTTCGTCTCTCGTTTGGTGTTATATATACAAGCGAAAGATAGAATTAAGAAGAAATATGATAAATTGTAAGCTTATGTTTGGATTATGTTAAGATCGATCAACTTTCGGTTAGTTTTGTCAATTAACATTTTGCGTTTCTTGGCAAACAAGTGGTGTGTAGCTTGATACTAGAATACGTGTAGACAATGAGAAGGCTAATCCATAAGATCTAAAATCGAAAAAATTAATGTCTACTTCTCAAAAATAGCTGCCTAATTCAAGCGGAATTTTTTTTTCTCCGCAGTCAAGAGCCTATGGCCCATGACCATTCACAGGCCTATCAACAATAGTTCACCTAAGGGCCCATGGGCCCTTGCTTGGTCTACAAATGGTTTTGAACCCAGGCCTTTCCAAACCAACCCGGTCACAAGTTCTCTTGACTCCGAGCGGACTCGGTCGAGCTTTCTCGTAGCAATTACAGCCGTGAAAACGGACATTGCATCTTGAGGGCGTTTGCTGTGCTTCAGCTCTTGCCTTTTGAAGAAATCGGTTTTGAAGTGCATGATTTAACATCAAAACATGGAATGGTCCATGATTTAACATTAGTGGAATTTACCCTTGAACATTTGATTGAGCCAAAGATTCCCCCCACTTGGAGGGGTACGCAAAATGTCAATGTGGAGCATAATGAAGTCTCAAATAAGTCACTTTTTTGGACTGATTTCCCATTAGTAAGGGCAGAAGTAGTTGAGAATATTGACTAACTCAATTCGATAGCTCCTATAGTCCAAAACGTAAACAAGGTAAGAAAGCAACTAATTGGCTCTCATAGTATGCAAGGTCAGTGATACAACGGAGGAAATTGAATACTTGTTGTGCACCTGAGTGCATTTGCTCGATCCGTGCAATATATAGCATAACCATTGAAGAAGCTAGGGCCTGGGTTAGGCGCACTTGGCATGTTTAAACCAACGGATTGGGCACATCTATATCGGTCGAAAAGTGACTAGTCTTTGACTTTGTCTCTTGAGTTCGCCAATCCGTTTATACTCGATGAAGGTAGAATGGATTTCTCCCCGGTCTCTCTTCGCATGATCGTTGGTTCACTCAATAGCAGCTCCCTGATTCTCCTTTTCCCTTCAACTTTTTCGTTGCGGGTTTCACACACTCTCTCTCCTTTATTTATTTATCTTCCTTGAAAACAAAAAAAAAAAAAGATAAGTTCTTTTTTTTTTCTTTTCTGGGGCCGCCTTTTCTTGCTGCTATGGGGTCAACCTGTGAACAACGTAAACCCAACGGAGCTAAAAAACGAGGTTTTAAAACATGTATTGTCATTTGCACAAGTTAATACAATTTGCGGCAAAGCTTAAGCAATTGCAGCACAGCCACAACTACATATACGAAACCGAAGCTTAGCGCAACGATTATCAATCTACCACTAGACCGATATAAGATAATCTGTCGCAGGCATAACCATTTGATGTGCTACCTTTTGGACAAAGATCATTTTTCCCTTCTGATAGCAAATTGCCATGTTGCTAGACAAGTCAAATATTCTCTCTCTCAGGAGTATCCAACATGTGCTAGCTCTTTTTTGACTCAAGCCGTGGAATTCTTGATCTTACTATACCCAAACCGACCATTCTTCTTGTATTTCCATATATATTGACCAGTTAGTAGTAGGTAAAAAGGAACTTTTGCTACTGTCTCCTTCACTCCGGCACATAGATTTTCAATGCTCGATCAATCTCAGGTCGTTCAATCAGTAAATTTCCATGGCACGTTCTTCGTTTTCCATTCGTCAAGGCCTGGAGAAAAGTCCCTCCGACGCCCACGTTCTGGTGGTTGGCGTGAAACTTGAAAGTTACAGGTCTTCGTCCAGGGATTTTTTTTTTTTTTTTTATAATCATGTCATTATCTTGGTTACATTATTGATTATGTAATATAATTATCATTTCGGGCACCCAAAATAAAAAAGTGACAATGACCTTTAAACACATCGATAATGCATAACGCATACATATATACATGCGCATATAACATGAACACGCTCTCATAGGATCGGCTTGGAATCCTATGCTTAGTGAATGATCCGTGGCTTTTAGGGGTGTGACTTATAGGCATTTTGTTCCACAAATCAATTTCTGACTAGAAATTGATTATTCTATTTCTATATGACACATAATTTCTCCCTCGCGGGTCGGAGGCGATGGGAGTTGGCCGGTGAGCGGACGGTGGTGGCAAGCGGCGGGTCGGCTAGTAGCAAGGGCGAGCGATGAGAAGAGTTTTATTTCTCAATTTTGTATCGAAATAGGAAGGTAAACAATTTTTTACTTCTCATTTCTATTCCATACTTATTTCTAGACTAAAAATTTGTTTCAGAAATAGAAAAATGAAATTGCGTCACCCAACAGATTTTTATTCCAAACATGTTTCTAGGAACAGAAAAATAAAGAAACAGAATAGTTATCATATGCGTCCTGAGATGATACCATCTATTAAGGATGAAAATGATATTACCTCAGTAGGCATCGAAATTTGTACGAGATTACATAGAGTTTGATCTTAGTTATTTGGGACAAAAGTCATTCTTAACTAACTCTTTCGATTTACATCCATTGGACGGCATTTCTCAATAGAGTAAATAGAAAATACCAGTTTAGGAATTAAGAGGATCAATTTAAGCATTGGTGTCGCATGTGTGGTATATATAGTTAGCTATATATCATTCCATATCTCGTGCAAATTCAGAAATTTGTCAATTCAAGTTTCCTTTTCCTTTTATTTTGTCCTTAGAAAAAGAAAAAATCCATTGCAAATATGATACTTTCAAGAGTAACTCGGAAGCATGAACAGACAATATAATTCAAGCAAGAAATATATTGCAGAAATAAAGCCTTAATACAACTGATTTATGTGGTTGGCGATGTGCCTACAGTACAAGGAGAGATCGACGGGGTGGTTCCTTTATAATTGGCTATTAATGTGGTTGGCGATGTACCTACGGTACGAGGAGAGATCGATGGGATGGTATCTTTATAATTGGCTAAGAGAAGATTGCAATTGCTCGAAATACTTACACTCAAGCATTTTCCTACCCTAGGTACATCCAAACCCACAAGAATTGATCATAAAAGAGGAGCATTCCCATGCTTTGACTTTCTTGGATGATGGCTCTCAAAAGCTCTCAAGAGTTTTCACAAGTTTTAATAAACACAAGTTTTGAAAATGGGGTCGTACCAAATTTGGATCAGGATTGCATCGTGGGGTCGGAAGCCCGGGACCTATACTAGAAACACGTCCAGCTTATGGACATTGGCTGACACCCCGGCCGTAGTTTTAAATTGTTGTGATTGAATGCCGAAGTCGCGAGGCTCGAGTGGCTTAAGCGTCTCCTTTCTTTTCACCATAAGAAGGATTCATCATCCCCCACCATTTTCCTTGAAAAAAGCCATTGAACAGGTCTTAAACTTTATGCCCGAATAAAACAAAGTTCAAGCAACTTGAAAGTGTGAACAAATGAGCAAATTGGAGTAAGAAATATATTGCGAAAACAAAGCATGGACACAGCTCATTTATGTGATTGATGATGTGCCTATTGAGTTATCGACTTACTCTTGTTGTTCTCACAATTTCAGGTGTGTGATGGGTGAACATAGGTCCAAGAAGGGAATGAACCTAGCATGAGGGCCGTTTTTGGGAGCAGCTCGGTAGAGGAGTTAGGTTACCCCAGCCTTTTGATTAACTATATATGAAAATGAAAATAAGTAGCCCAGGACATGTACTCAAAACAGCTTTTGATATGTGAATATGTGTATGGATATATGTTGCTTTTATTTGCTTGGCTTGCATATGTCTTGCTCAGCTTTCATGTTTGTTTATACGGGAATTATCTATGATTGCTTTCGCATGTGCTTAACTAAACATAAAAGACTTTTGGGACGTTCGACGTTCCTTTATAATTGGCTAAGAAACGATTACAATCGCTCGAAATTTTCACACTCATCCAGAACATCCAAGCCCACAATAATCAAAAGCTCTCTTTAATGACTGCTCTCAAAAGCTCTCTAAAGTTTTCACAAGTTTCCGATACTATATGAGTTTTGAAAATAGGGTTTTACCAAGTCCGGATTTGGACCACATCGTGGGGTCGGCTGCCCCAGAGTACTGCTCCGGAAACATGTCCAGCTTCTAGACATTGGCTAGCAGCCCGGCCGATGTTTTTGATTGTTGCGATTGAACGCCAAAGTCGCAAGGCTCGAGTGGTTTAAGCATCACCTTTCTTTTCACCGCCAGAAGGATTCATCATCCTCCACTATTTCCCTCAGAAAAAGCCATCGAAGAGGTCCTGGAATTTGTGCCCGAAAACTTTTGGGGCTTTCCAAATTCCGAGGATGTATTCTGCAATAGCGATGAGGAGGGTATTACTGATTAGATAATGTATGCCCCCAATCCGGAATGTACCATATAGTTAAGCAATTAGTTGGTCACGTCATTGCTGTGTAATCAATACGTAAAATACTTTCTCAAGAAGTAAATAGTCAGTTTAGAGTATCAATGTGTTGGGGGCGAGCAAAGTCCAATCCCACGTTGGATGTCCGTGCTCTCAATTTACGGAACGTCTAAATTCTTCAAACCCGGTTTTCTCTATGTTTCTTTAGATCGAGCAGCTAAAATACTTTCTTGAGAGGTAAACAGTAGGTTTAGAGTATTATTGTGTTCAGCGCGAGGAAAGACAGATTTCAATTGCATGTCCGTGCTCTCGAATTACGGTACATTTAAATTCTCAAACCCGGGTTTTTTTCTCTATGTTCTACTTAATGATTGAGCGGATAGGGTTTGCATATTAGGGCGAATCTGTTGCCGCCACTGGCCTTTGCCCTAATTTGCGCGTGATATGTTAGGATAGCGACGTCGACGAACTTGTCCTGAAGGCAGGTCGCGTCGAAATTTCCCCACACGGATTCCCCCCCAGCTCTGCCTAGCTTCTTTCTGTCTTTTCTCGTTGAAATTTATGGCCGCATTGCCCTTTTTCTACGTAAAAAACTCCAGTCAAGACTCAATATGAATAGAAGAAAATGGCTATAAAAACACACACACACACACACTCTCTCTCGTCTTCACAATACAAATCATCCCTAACTCCAATAATTGCATCTCTTAGAAGATTGGAAAATTATCTGCAGGTCTGCCGAAGAGCATTCTCAACAAACCAAGACGATGACTAAGGTGCCAAATCTAGTATGACACTTATGTTTGATCAGTTTACAAGAAATTGTTGATATATATATATATATATGATCCTGGTTCTTTATGCTTGCAGAAAAAGGTGGTGGTCAAGGTGTCCAACATGAACGGTAGGAGTTGGACGTGCTCGCTCTGCCCAACATTTGGAATGCAAGATAATCGCTCGAAGGCTGTTAAAATTGCAGCCACCGTCCCGGGTAATAATCAAAAACAAAAATAACATTAGGGGTGTACTTAGGGTTGTTCCCAAGAAAAATATAATGAAAAGTTCATGAAGAAAGAAAATTAGTTGTAATACTTGGTAGGGTAAATATCACGAAAAACTCCAAATCGATACACTTATATCAAATTTATCCAAAACTAATTAGTACATTTTTAACAAATTAATCATAAAATTATACACTTTTGATAAATTTACTCTTAACTATCTTTTTTACCATAAAAAATTCTAAGGACTGTGATTTTCATTAAGTTCTAGCAGCTTTTTCCCTTACGGTAGTAAATTAGATTGCCAAATTCATTGGATGGATATTAATAAGACTATGCTAGTATATTGAAACGTGTTTCATGCGACTTTCTAGTAGAACGAGTTTTTAATTGGTCCATGATTTCTTCGCTCGATCAATGCATCTAGGGTTCTCATCGTTGAGTCTGAAAGGAGCGGACCAAGACGTGATTGAAGTAACGGGGGAAGAAGTTGATCCAGTCGAGCTCACCAAGAAGCTTCGCAAGAACGTGGGTCATGCGAAGTTGGAGATGGTGGATGAAGTCAAGGAGCAGAAGAAAGAAGAAAAGCCCAAGCAACCTCAGCAGCAGCCCAAGGTAGCGGAGCCGCAGGTTGTCTTTGCACATCCGCCGGCGTTCATCATCACGGAATCCGAACTCCAGCCAGCTTGTTGTACTATCATGTAGAGCGCTCCCTCGCTCACTTTTTCTCCCTGCACCATGCGATGCTTCCCGACATTTTCCCTCGTTGACACCTATATTTTGATTAGGTATTTTATATTAAATTACATAAAAAAATTAGGGATCAATTTTGCCCTAATAAAAATGACTTTCACATCACCTAAGTCTTAATTTTCATTTGCATTCATTAAGTTTTATTTTTAATTTTATTCTCCCTTATTTTATCCTATTTTCGGATAACTAAATTTAAAAAGAAGGAAAAAAGGGCTCTTTTCTCTCTTCTGTACGGATTGACGCGGAGTGGACTCTCTCGCTCCAATCTTATCCACATACACGAAGGAAGAACAAGTGCTCTGCACATTAAAAGAAATATTAAAAAAGAAGAAGGGAAGATAGTAGAAAAGTAAAAAAAAAAAAAAAAAAAAGGGGGCTAGCCCTCTCTTGGCGTGCAGGAGAGAAAGGGGTTGAAAAAAGGCAATATAATGATAATGTGCTCGTTTAGTTCGAATTTGGAGAAATGCCCTTAGGAGAATGCAAATATCTTTGAGATAAATGGATTTTCTGAAATATTACACCGTTTGATAAATTGTAATCTTAAATAGTATTGAAAGGTAACTTAATATAAATAAACTCACATTTGTAATGGGCTTTTGCTTTTTATTTATTTATTTGAAAATCAAATCCGGTGGCCGGCTAACCTTTGGCCAACTGCCGGACGGCTATATCTAGCCGCCGACGGCGTCAAGCGACGCTCCCTAGGGGCGTGACCTCAGGCGACGCTGTCGCCAGATATGGCCTCCGGACGATCAGATTTGGCGGCCTGAGGTCCCTGAGGTCGCGACCTCATGCGGCGTCACCTGATTCGCGCGAGCCAAAAGAAGAAAGAAAAGTTAAAAAGAAGAAGAAGAAAAAGAATAAATATTTGAAAAAAGTGGGCGCTGCCCCCATTGGGTTTAAAATGTGCAAGAGTTTTTTTTTAATAAAAAGACCACGTGAAGAAAAGAAGGAAAAAAAAAAAGAGAAAAAAAAAGAGAGAAAAGATGAGAGAGATGCAGAGAGGGGAGTCATCTTCTTCCTCCTTCCCTCCCCGCCTCTGCAACTCACCTATAAATAGGACGTCGGCGAGACCAGAAAGGAGACACAGAAGCAGCGAGCTCAACGGACTTCCCCCGAGAGACATCAAGGGAGGCCCGAGAGATCCGAGTAGAGGGTGGCTGAAACGAGCCGAGAGAGAGGGAGAGAGATCAGAGAAAGGGTCAGATCGGAGAGAACCAGTGAGGGTAGAGACAAGCCCCCGGCGACCACCGCACCAACGAACCACCGTCGGGCCATCCCCGAGCCAAATCGTGAGCTTCCCCGACCCCTGTTACTGTTCTGTTTTGGACGTGCTGGGCCGGAGTTCGTAGCCGCTCGCTCGGCTCACGCGAGCTTTGCCCCGTGTCGTTCCTGTCTCTGTTCTCCATCATTCCTCCCCTGGTAAGTGCCGAGGGTTTCGAGAATTCCCCGTTCCAGTTGTGCGTACCGCCGGTTCGATGAAATGCCGAAACTAAATCTGAAAGCTTGCGTTGAGAAAGTCCGTTCCCGAGCTTCAATCACCGTCTTGATGTCGTGTGGAGAGAGCGACGGCATCGGGGAGGCCTCAGGTTGAATGGCCTCCGCTGGCCATGTCCGTCCAAGACAGATCTCGGCCGGCAACGATGGCCAGTGCCGGCCGAGAACTCGCCTCCAGGCCCATCTGGGCCGAAGGCAGGCGAGCCGGGTCGATCCCAACCCGGGAGTCCGATCCGGATCCTTTTTATAATATAATATAATATAATATATAATTATTTTAATGTAAAAATATTTTAATAACAAAAAATAAAAAAACTCAGAAAAACCCAAATATATTTTACATTTTCCCAAAAAATCAGAAAAAGCCCAATAATGATTTACATTTCCGAAAAATTAGAAAAAGTAAAAAAATAGTTTTTTTATCAGAAAAATCCAAAAAAAAAAAAAAAGAATTTATATTTAAAAAAATCAGAAAATTATGTTCTTTTTTTTTTTTCCCAAAAAATAGAAAAAGACCGAAAATAATGGTTCTTGATTAGTTTTCTACGCAAATGAATAGAAAACATTTGAAAAACCCAAAAAAGAAATCATGTTTAACTTATTGACTTATTTCCTTCGTTTCAATTGCGCCTTCCTGAGGTATGTATTTCTATTTCCTCAGTCTAATTAGGAATTGAATCCCATAACTCGTGATTGAAATAAAATGTTGCATGATGTTTAAACAAAAATTAGGTATCGGAAGGGTATTAGTGATTAATTAATGTAATCAAATCCCCGATCATAATTTCTTTAGTTACGCAGGAGTAAAATATTTCTCCCGATATTTCACTTGGATTTCTAATAGACCCATCCCAAATCGATTAATGGTAACTCCTATTTGAAGTTAACTTGCATGTTAAAAATTCGGACCATAAGTCGTGAATTGGTGAGCTTGGGAGAGCTCGAGTTAAGCCTAATACATAGCGAGTCATTAGCCTCCGCACGCACCGCGCGTATGTGGGGCGCCTGGAAAAAGGGAGGTCGCGACATCCCTACTACCGTTTTCATTTTGCCTTGTATTTGAGTCTCTGAATGATGGAGAGCTTGTTTAAATTGGTCGTCGATGAACTTTATATTAAGCGATGCTACAAATGGAAACTGAAAATTGCCCCATGCATGCAGGCCATATTTCAACGCGCAATTCGAATATTGGGTCTTGACTCGTGTAACACATTTTTATAAAACGGATCTCGATACATCATAGAATTCTTCAGACCATTTCCAAGCACTTTGCATGAAATTTCATGGCAGATCCGGAAGAGACGTCAAACTTCTGTTTCCATTCTTCCAAGGTCTAGGGCATGCGTCATCATCGAAATTTCTCCTTAATGTCGACCTTAGAAAATGGAGGACATGAACAAGAACTTCTTACCGACCAATTCCTAGGTTCACCAAGGGTTCTTAAAAGATGAGACCGGCCGATTGAACACGCCTTGGGGCAGTTTTAGCACGTCGTGCGCATATAAACGGATTAAAATCAGCAACTCCACTTAATGGCAATATTTGGCCAAAAAAAAAAAAAAACTAATGGCAATAATAGCCAATTTTCACTCGGATGACCAACAAACAAAGTGCAAAAACTAAATATATCGGCAAAACAAATAAAGTGATGCTAGAAACACAAACACTGATTCACTATATGACTTTACCGAATAATGTAACAAAATCATTTAAGTTAGCGGGTCCGACAAAGCATCAAACAGAAATCAGTCACATTGCTTAGTAAACTATATATCTATACCGGTTCCTCTAACTTGATATGATTCAATGGTGGAGATTAATACATTAAAGATCAATCCCGCAATGCTTAATGCCCTCTAAATCAAATCTGCCGTATTGGGCACGACATGTTAGATATGCCCACCAGTCTTTCTTCGGACTTCTTAATCATTATATAAACCTATTTTATTGGGTTAAGTACAATTTTAGTTCTTTAACATCAAGTATTGATGCATGTTGGCTCTCTAGAACTCTCTTTTATTGGCAACCATGTCCTTTTATCCTCTTAATTTCTGCAATCAAATCTTCCGTCGTATACCGCTATTAATAGCAGACATAATAGCAAATTAAGTATTTTTTTTAAGGAAACAAAGAAATCGAGAGAGAGAGAGAGGTGACCATTGCCAAGGAGTTGCTCGCTCACGGTGAGGGCAAGCGATGCTCGCCAGTAAATCCTCACCAGCCACCGGTGAGGGTTATGTTAACCCTGCCGCCAATAGCTACGCCGCAACTTCGGGTGGAGCACAATGAGAGTCGTCGGATCTCCCTGGCAGTTATTTGGTTTGTTTTTCATGGTCTAAAATGGATTGTTTTTCTCATAATAAATTAAAGACTATCACGTAAGCATTTTTCGCTAGCAAACGGGCTTTTGTGCCTAGCTTTTCTATTTCTCTCTCTTTGTGAAAAGGACATCAGACAAACACTTTCCAAATCCGACGCCTTTCTTCCTAATTTGCTATGAGATCTCAAAGGGCGACTGGTTCATCCGTGCTTCCAAGGCTATAGAGTTTCGATGACACGGTACAAATCCTCGGGCCTCGGTGCAGAGAGAAGCAGCGGGGCCTTTCGAGCCAACGGAAACAAGTTTCAACCTCCACGGCTAGGGAAGCTTGAGCCGAGAAGACGACCCATCAACGGCCAGAGTGAATAGACGAGCCGAGGTCAATGGGAGCGGCGTGCCAAGATAGAGAAGCGGAAACGAACTGGACGACCAGGGAGTCGAAGACGCTGCCTGGGGGGGAGGAGCAACAAGTGCTGATGTCGCATGAAACTTCATGGCTTGTTCCTGCTTCTCTCTGGTTGGAGTCATTCGTTGCTTCATGGCAAGTTATTTCATTCTTGCACCAAAGAAATCAGGTGGCGCGGTCTTAATCATCCGTCCACTCATATCAACACTTTGAATCATACATCTTCGTTCCACTTCTGACGAACGGTTGATTCAACCGTACCACTAACAATACGCAGAATCTCCGTGAACAATGATTTCGGGGCTTTTCTATTTGAATGACTCGAATGATTTGAATGACCAGCTTTCGGCTTTGGCTGTAATATCTTTGTGATTAATATAAGATGGTATTGTAGTGTGAGGTTCATGTTGCTTTTTTCACTAATGATATTATATATATACACAAGCTAATTTACAAAGGAATATGATATACGGTAAGGTGATGTTTGGGCGATGCGGAAATCGACTAAGTTCCCTTAATTTGTCGATTAACTTTTTGTTTAACATTTTGCATTTCTTAGCAAATGTCTGGTGCTTATACTAACATATTTATAAACAACGAGAAGGCTAATCAATATACTATAAAATCGAAAAATGAATATACATATATATTTCTCAAAATAGCTGCATAGATCAACTGGAAAATTTTACACTATGGTCAAGAGGCTATTGACACCTAAATTTTTGCCCCCAAAAAAATAAAAATAAATTGCATAACATATAGTTTAGAAACATTTATTTTAATTTATTCCATTTTATTCCTTTTTTGCATTGGACTGACGATGAGTGTTGATACGGCGTGAGATTTTTTACATATTCATGTGAGATTTTTCATATATTCAAGTAATATAAACTGAGGAGCATATATTATTAGGTAGAAAGGAAATTTTCGAATGGAATATTTGAAAAATTCAAAAGAGAATTGTGCGGGTGCATATATTTCAATGATATATTTAGGAAAGTTATGCACAAATAAAATTGAAAAAAAAAAATGTCACAGATATCTAAATTTTTCTCTATAAAAAGTGTTGTGCGCGTACGGACCAAAGAAAAAGGAGGGGAGGGGGAGAAAAAAAAAAATTGGCAAAAAAGCATGAGGAGAATTGGCCAAAAAAATTCGTGAGAGACAAAGTGAAAAAAAGGAAGAACTTCGTGGAAAAAAAAAGGGTAGAGGAAACCCCCCTCCCCTCTTTCTCGTCCAAAAGAAGTCTTGTCTCTTCCTCTCTAACAAGCTGCAAATAAAGAAAAGCAGCAGCAGAAAAAAGAAGTCAGCAGAGAGTGACAGAGAGAAAAGAAAAAGGGCAAAAGAAAAACAGAAACAGGAGAAAAAGGACAGGTCCCTGTTCACGCTTGCCTCGCCAGTGCCGAGTCTCCACCGCGCCTCCGCCGCTGCACGTCCTCGCGAGCACCGTTGCGGCTTCGGTGTCCAGCGACCGCGCTCAACCCCGATGTCCGCACCTACCTCTCCGCTGCGCCGCTCGCCTCCGTAGCTGCCGACGCCACCACCGGCCTCCGTCCGCAAGCACACCTACACCGACCGTCGCGCACAGAAGCTATTGCTGACCCGCGACCGCCGCACTGCAGCTGTCCGAAGCTTCGTCCCGCTGGTCGCCATTCGTGAAGCCCACGAAGCTACATCTGCTCCCACATCCGCCGAACGTCGGGCCGACCCGCCCGGTCGCCGCCGCTTCGCAGCCACGACCCAAGACAAGACACCCGAGCAACGCTCCCGCCTTGGTCGCACCGCCCCGGCCCGGCGCCGGCGTCTCTCGCTCCGCCTCTCGCTGCCGTTCCGCCTCCCCTCCGGACGCCGCATCGCCGCTCCGCTCCCGCAGCCAGCCCCTCGCTCCACCGGCGCCGACGTTCGCGACGCCGCCGCAACAGAGCACCAACCTCGCCCGGCGCTCGCCGCAACTGCGTGTCTTCGGACGCCGAAGTCCCGACGCCGACGCCCCTGCTCCGCCTCCGCCCAAGCCGGACCGCTGCCCTTCCAACTCCGACGCCCCCGCGGGGGCCTCCGTCCGACGCCGTCGCCACGCCCGCGTCACCCCGCGCTCGACCGATCCGCTCCGCCGCGCAGCAGCCCGCGCCGGACGCCATACCTCCGCCGGTCCCCTCGCCGGAGCTCCGACGTCGGCCACCTTCCGCCCAGCACCGACCAAACTACTGTCCCCCTTCCGAGTTCCCCTTAGGTTGTTTGCTTTTCTTTTTAGGGAAAATGTCACAAATGGTCCCTATACTATTACTTAATGTGCAATTTGGTCCCTGAACTTTCGATCGGCTCAATTTGGTCCCTGAACTATTGATAAATGTCCGATTTAGTCATTCGTTATTATTATTATTATTTGCCTCTTCTCTCTTCCCTCCGCCGGAGCCGGCGGAGGGAAGCCGGCGTCCGGCGAGGGACGCCCTTGTCGGCGTCGGGGAGGAGCTCCCTCGGCGGCGTCGGGCGAGGGTCTCCCTCGCAGATCCGGCGAGGAGCTCCTCCCCGACCCTCGCCGGCGTCGGGGAGGGCCTCACGGGCGTCGGGCGGAGCTCCCTTGCCGGGAGCCCTCGCCCGACGCCGGAGGCCCTCGCAGATCCGCAAGGAGCTCCTCCCGACGCCGGCGAGGGCTCCCTCACCAGATCCGTGAGGGAGACCCTCGCTCGACGTCGGCGAGGGCTGCCCTCACCTGCGTCCGGCGAGGACGGCCCTCGCCCGACGCCGGCGAGGCCGACCCTCGCTGGACGTCGGCTTCCCTTCGCCGAAGCCGGCGGAGGGAAGAGAGAAGAGGCAAAAAAAAAAAAAAAAAAAAAAAAAAATAATAACGAATGACTAAATCGGACATTTATCAATAGTTCAGGGACCAAATTGAGCCGATCGAAAGTTCAAGGACCAAATTACACATTAAGTAATAGTATAGGGACCATTTGTGACATTTTCCCTTCTTTTTATCTTTCGTTTATTTTATGCTTTTTGTTTTTTCAAGTTTTGCTATTGTTGTACCAATTGGAACAGTGGAAGTTGATTTTCATTTTATTGCAGGGGAAGTTGATTTTCGTTTTATTGTAGGGTTTTGCCCAAAATTATTGTAATTATTAAGTTGATTCGTAAGACGTCGGATCATTATTTTAATTAAATTAATTTTTTGGGCATTTTGATAGTATTTTGATTATTAAATTATTATAATTATTAATTTGGTCCGTAAGATTTTGGATCAAATTTTTAATTATATTGAACTCGCTTATATGTTATGATATTTATGGTTAAAATAATCGTTAATTTAACCAGTGAGACAACGGGTTATTTTTTCGATTATTTTAATCTTTTATTTGATGAATATCTTGATTAGTTTAGATATAATGTTTATCTGATAATTGCTTGTCTTGGAAAAACACTAAAAAAATATAAAAATCAAAAATCAAAATCTTGCATTTTTTAGGATTACATTTTTAGAATTGCACTTTTAGATAATTTTTGGAATATATTAGGATTGATTTTTTTATATAGACAGACTTTTAAATAATGTTTGCACATCTTGATAATCTCATTTTTTTCTAAAAAATAATTTTCTAAGATAGTATAGGGTTTAAGTCAAATTAATCCCTTAAATAAATTAGAAAATTATTCATTTTAAATAGTTTAATTAGGGTTTTTATTAATTCCAAATTTCAATAAAAAATACAAAAATATTAGGTGCATGTCAATTAGTTTGCATGTTAGGTTCATTTAATTAGAATTTGCTTGTTAATAAAGTTAGGTCATGAAGTTAAAATGCACGTTTCGATTTCAAGATAAAAAAAAACCCAAAAAATGCTTTGTGTGTTTATTTCTTTTAATGGAAGTCTTTTGATTGTTTAATAGTGACTGAGCATCTTGTGATCACCCTTTTGCATGATAGAAATTTAGGTTAAATTTAATCCAAGCTGCTTGCAAAAAAATTTTTGAAAGTAAAAAGAATGGTACCGAAAGGGCATTAGAGAAATCTAGTATAACCAAGTCCTCGTATCCAAAATCTTTGGTTTGTAAGAGTAAATAATTCTCCTGTTATTTTACTTAGGTGTCTAATCGACCTACTGTAAACTAATTAGTGGCGACTTCTAGATAAAATTCATTTGTATGTTAAAAAAAAACAGAAACCTAAGTCGCAAATTGATATGGGCTTGGGAGGGTCCGAGCTAAGTCTAGACTTAGCAGTCCATTAGCCTAATCCTAGGTAGTGCACCCGGAATTTAGGTTGCGACAGCTTTGCGACTCCACTAAGGACTTGAGTTAAAACTCTTAGTGGACTTAGGCCAATTTTCTCTTATTTTGAAAAATATTTTTTTGCTTGGCAGCGAGGATTTCAGGGTCGTCCCTAACATTTGAGGTGTCAAATGTTTTTGTAGGATGTGAGGTATAAGGGGAAGTGTTTGCTAACCTTTGTTTTATAAGGAGGTGTAGGAATGTATGGTTTACTTTCACATATGAAGTGTTGCTTGATATAAACTGTTGTGCATGCCTTGCATTTGGCACTACACTTTTGCACACACAACCTGCCGCTGGACCTGGGCCACACTAGGATACTTAGGATGGTATTGAGTTAGATAGGATTTCGATTGCAAGGCCGCGTAGTAGAGGTTGCCCAACTCAATCCCGAAAGTTTCTTATGTTTACCTCTGCCCGTGAGACTGCGTCGCATTGGAGTATTATTCTTGACTGAGCTGGAGTTAAGAGGACTTATCTTAGTACGTGAGGCCGCGACTAGTCATCCCACCTTTAAACTCCACTTTGCTAAGCCTTTCTAGAGTAGAAATCGAACCTCACATCTCATGTGCATTTCTATGTGATTGCCATCGATTTTTCTTCGTGAAGTAAGTCTTCTATCCTTATACCATGCAATTTACTTTGTCATACTTTTGGTCCGTCCATGACAATCTAGATTAGTCATTTAATCTAATTCATTTGTCATTTAGAAATGAAATGAGGAAATTGCCATACAATGAATCATTTGAAAAAACTTTGGAAATTTGTTTTCAATTCCTATCTTTATTGCTCTTGTTAGGAAGTTTCAAATTTTGGCTTTTCCTAGTTCATGTTTAGGAAATTTCGTCCTTACTAGAGCATCCCATGTCTTTATTTTCCTAGTCCATTTTTAGGAAATCATCTTCATGTGTGGATTTTTTTTTTTTGGTGACCTAGGGAACCTCGTACAGCCGGCAGCCACAAGTAAGTCCACAAATGACGACGCTGGGATTCGAACTTGTCCCCGTCGTGAGTAGGACAAAGCCCGAACCAACGCCGCCACCACATGGGGTGGTTCATGTGTGGATTTTTTGTGACTAAAAAATAGATTGTTGTCATGGACTGGTTCCCTATTTCCACCTTGTGCTTATACGTGTGTTCATTTTCTCGAAATTAGGTGATTATGGAGCGGTCTCGCTTACCCATCTGTACATGGTCAAGAGGTAAAATGATGGATCAAAACAAGTGAGAAATTGTGACTCGAAGAAAAGAGCCAAGAGGACTTTTAAACCGTCTCATTTTCCTAAGATAGTCGAATTTGGTGCCACCATGAAGAGATTAGTGACATAATCTAGAAAGAAGAATCTCTGACATGGAGGGTTCGCATCACAAGACCAAGGTAGGTGAAGAACTCAAACACACATGAGTCATGGTCCTAAACCCTGAGGCGACACCAAGGGAACCACCACCCCGACGCCACAAGTAAGTCCACAAATGACGACGCTGGGATTCGAACTTGTCCCCGTCGTGAGTAGGACAAAGCCCGAACCAACGCCGCCACCACATGGGGTGGTTCATGTGTGGATTTTTTGTGACTAAAAATAGATTGTTGTCATGGACTGGTTCCCTATTTCCACCTTGTGCTTATACGTGTGTTCATTTTCTCGAAATTAGGTGATTATGGAGCGGTCTCGCTTACCCATCTGTACACGGTCAAGAGGTAAAATGATGGATCAAAACAAGTGAGAAATTGTGACTCGAAGAAAAGAGCCAAGAGGACTTTTAAACCGTCTCATTTTCCTAAGATAGTCGAATTTGGTGCCACCATGAAGAGATTAGTGACATAATCTAGAAAGAAGAATCTCTGACATGGAGGGTTCGCATCACAAGACCAAGGTAGGTGAAGAACTCAAACACACATGAGTCATGGTCCTAAAGCATTACTTTCTTGGCCTTATAAGAAAGCACCTAAAAAAGGCGCATCAGGTTGCAATGATAGATCAATTGGCCCAACTGTTACTCAACAAATTTGAGAACACATTTGTAAAGACTTAATAAAATGAGGGGCAAGTAAAAAGAGGACCATCCATCTTTGGTGAAAGAGGTACATCTCGTCCTTGAACGTAATTAATTTTGGGAGATGACACTCTATTCTTTTCCTTACAGATGACAAATTTGGGGCACTACAGATTCTCGTAGTGATATGACTGAGACAAAATTTTGATTCGAGCCAAAATGGATGTGCAATTTGAATTTATTTTGATGTTGCATTATATCCTAGTCAGGAGCAAAAATGGATTTTCAGTCTTGATTGATAGGGACAATCCAAGAACACCCATTGCTTTCGTCCATCTACATCCACACGTTGAATCGTGACTCCTTTGTTTCACTTACAACCGGCGGTACCAACGGAAATTCCACAGACCGCTGGCGACGTCGTGGAAACTCCGAGCACAAGAGCAGGGTCGTGATTCCGGGCTCTTTCTCCTTTGCTTTTGGCATTGGGTTTTATAGTGCTTCATCTTGGATGTAATTCTCGGGGTGTGTTTCAAATGGGAAGATAGAATTAGAAAGGAATATGATAGATTGTAAGCTTACATTTGGATTATGTAGAGATTGATTAACTTCTGATTAGTTTTGTCAATTAACAATTTGCATTTCTTGGCAAACATGTGATGTGTAGCTTGATACTAGAATACGTATATGCAATGAGAAGGCTATCAAAAAAATTAATATGTATTTATTTCTCAAAAATAGCTGCCTAATTCAAGTGGAAAATTTTACTCCATACTCAAGTGCCCGTAGTCCATGACCACCAACACGCCTGTCCATCTAGTAATCCACTCAACAACAGTTCGCCTAAGGGCCCACGGGCCCTTGCTTGGTCTACAAATGGTTTTGATCCCAGGCCTTCCCAAACCAGCTCGGCCACAAGTTCTCTTGACTCCGAGCGTACTCGGTCGAGCTTTCTCGTAGCAGCTACAGCTGTGAAAACGGGCATTGCATCTTGAGGACGTTTGCTGTGCATCGGCTTTTGCCTTTTGAAATGTTTCTTCATCCAGTTTTGAAGTGACACGGTGACTCTTATGTAGGTCATGCAAAACACCAACACATAGAAAAAGGGCTGAAGAAATCGGTCCATGATTTTACATCAGTGGAATGTTACCTCCAATTCCCTGAACATTTGATTGAGCCAGAGATTGCCCCACTTGTGGGGGTACGCAAAATGTCAATGTGGAGCATACACTTTTTTTGGACTGATTTCCCATTAGTAAGGGCAGGAGTAGTTGAGAATATTGACTAACTCAATTTGATAGCTCCTATAGTCCAAAAGGTAAGCAAGGTAAGAAAGCGACTAGTTAGCTCTCATAGTATGCAAGGTAAGTGATACAACGGAGGAAATTGAATACTTGCTGTGCACCTGAGTGCCTTTGCTCGACCTTATAATACGGCATAACCATGGAAGAAGTTGGGGCTTGGGTCGGCACACTTGGCATGTTTAAACAAGCAGATTGGGCGCGTATATATCGATCGAAAAGTAGCTAGTATTTGACAAAGGTACTCTTGAGCACGCTAAGCCCATTTATATGGATGAAGGTAGAACGGATTTTTCTCCAATCTCCCTTTGCATGATCTCTAGTTCACTCAATAGTGGCTTCTTGATTGTGTTTTTCCCTTCAACTTTTTTCATTGTGGGTCTCTCTCTCTCCCTGAAAACAAAAATAAATAGGTTCTCCTTTCTTTTCTTGTTAGGGGGCCACCTTTTGTTGCTGCTATGGGGTCGACCTGTGAACAAGATAAACCCAAGGAAAACCAAAAAACGGGGTTTTAAAACATGTATGGTCATTCGCACAAGTGACTGCAATTGCAGCGCAGCCACAACTGCATATACCAAACCGAAGCTGATTGCGACAATTATCAATCTAGCAGAAGACCGATATAAAATAATCCATCGCAGGTACAACCATCTCACGTGCTACCTTTTGGACGAAGATCATTTTCCCCTAGCAACTTGCCGTGTTGCTAGACAAGTCGGATATTCTCTCTTTCTCTCAGGAGTATCCAACATTTGCTAGCTCTTTTTTGACTCAAGCCATTGAATTATTGGTCTTACAATACCTAAACCGACCATTCTTCTTGTATTTCTATATATTTTGACCGGTTAATGGTAGCTAAAAAGGAACTTTTGCTACCGTCTCCTTCACTCCGGCACATACATTTTCTATGCTCGATTAATCTCAGGTCGTTCACTTAGTAAATTTCCATCGGACTTTCTTCGTTTTCGTTTCGTCAAGGCCTGGAAAAAAGTCTCTCCGCCGCCCACGTTCTGGTCGTCGGCGTGAAACTTGAAAGCTACAGGTCTTGGTCTAGGGAATTTTTTTTAACAACCATGTCAATATCATCTCGCGCAAGTGACAATGACCTTTAAACACATCGATAATGCATAACGCATACATATATACACGCGCATATAACATAAACACACACTGTCATGGAATCGGACTGGGATCCTATGCTTAGTGAATGATTCACGGCCTTTTAAGGCGCGGATGATAGGCATTTTGTTTCACAAATCAATCTCTGAGTAGAAATTGATTTTTCTATTTCTATATGACACATAATTTCTCTCTCGTGGGAGGGTGGAGATGGGAGGTGGCGGGCGGGTGGGTGGACGGTGGCGGAGAGCTAATGGCTAGCTGGTAATGAGGGTGAGCGATAAGAAAAGTTTTTATTTTTCATTTTTGTTCTAGAAATAGCAAAGTAAAAAAAAAATTTACTTCTCATTTCTATTCTAAACCTACTTTTGGACTAAAAATTTGTTACAGAATTAGAAAAATAAAATTGTATTACTAAATGGATTTCTATTCCAAATATGTTTCCGGAATAGAAAAATAGGGAAATATAATGGTTATCATGCTCGTCCTATTTTACTACGAGATAATACCATTTTTTGAAGATGAAACGAATATTACCTCAATAGGCATCGAAATCTGTACGAGATTACATAGAGTTTGATCTTAGGTATTCGGGACAAAAGTCATTCTTAACTAATTCTTTCGATTTACATCCATTGGACGGCATTTCTCAATAGAGTATATAGAACATACCAGTTTAGGAATTAAGAGGATCCATTCAAGCATTGGTGTCGCATGTGTGGTATATATAGTTAGCTATATATCATATCCTGCGCAAATTCAGAAATTTGTCACTCTAAGTTTCCTTTTCCTTTTATTTTGTCCTTAGAAAAAGCCAAAATCCATTGTAAATATGATATTTTCACGAGTAACTCGGAAGCATGAACATACAAGATAATTCAAGCAAGAAATATATTGCGGATATAAACCTTGAATACAACTGGTTTATGTGGTTGGCGATGTGCCGACTGTACAAGGAGAGATCGACGGGATGGTTCCTTTATAATTTGGCAAAGAGAAGATTGCAATTGCTCGAAATACTCACACTCAAGGGTTTTCCTATCTTAGGTACATCCAAACCCACAAGAATCAGTTGCAAAAGAGAGGTATTCCCATCCTCTTATCTCTCTTAAATGACGGCTGTCAAAAGCTCTCTAGAGTTTTCACGAGTTTTCAATAGAATATAAGTTTTGAAAAAAAGAGTCATACCAAATCTAGATCGGCATTGCATCGCGGGGTCGAACGCCCGGGTACTACGTTGGAAACACATCTAGCTTTTGGACATTGGCTGGTAGCCCGGCCATAGTTTTAAACTTTTATGATTGAATGCCGAAGTTGCAAGGCTCGAGTGGTTTAAGCATCTCCTTTCTTTTCACCATGAGAAGGATTCATAATCCTCCATAATTTTCCTTATAAAAAGCCATTGAAGAGGTCTTAGAATTTGTGCCCAAAAAGCCAAAGTCCTAGCATCTCGAAAGCGTGAATAAACGAGACAATTGGAGTAAGAAATATTGCGAAAACAAAGCATGAACACAACTCATTTATGTAGTTGATGATGTGCCTGCTGTACAGGGGAGAGATCGATGGGATGGTTCCTTTATAATTGGCTAAGAAATGATTACAATCACTCGAAATTCTCACTCATCCTAGGAACATCCTAACCTACAATAATCAATCACAAAAGAGGAGTATTCCCATGCTCTTGTCTCTCTTAAATGACAGCTCTCAAAAACTCTTTAAACTTTTCCTAAGTTTCCGATACAATATGAGTTTTGAAAATAGGATTTTACCAAGTTCGGATCCGGACCACATCACGGGGGTTGGCTGCCTCTGAGTACCGCTCCGGAAACATGTCCAGCTTTTGGACATTGGCTAGTAGCCCGGCTGTTGTTTTTTATTGTTGCTGATAGAATAAAGTGGAAAAATGAATTTCTGTATATTTCAGTGTATGTGATACTAATGATACAAGAGCCTATTTATAGGTTGTTCTAGACAACTATTTAAAGTAATAAAATATTACAATATCAAAATGAAATCAATTATAATCAATATGAAATCAATTATAATCAATCATGAAGATAAATATCTCTAACACCCCCCCTCAAACTCAAGGTGACATATAAGAGGTCAACTAGAGTTTGGAGAAAAGATCTTTAAAATACCCAGGTTGATGTGCCTTTGTGAAAACATCAGCCATCTGATCAATTGAGGAGGTGGGAACAAGATGAACATCGCCACGAAGAACATGAGAGTGTATGAAATGACAACCTATTTCAATATGTTTGGTACGCTCATGGAAAACATCATTATGAGCTATTTGGATGGCACTTTGGTTATCATAATGAATGACCGTTCCACCATTATGATGAACTCCCATGTCTTCTAGTAACCACCGCAACCATAATAATTTCAAAGTTGTATCGGCAAGGGCACGATATTCTGCTTCTGTACTTGATCGAGCGACGGTAGTTTGTTTCTTACTTCGCCAGGAAATAAGGGACTTCCCTAAGAAAAAACAATAGCTTATAGTAGAGCGACGATTAAGAGGATCACCAGCCCAATTGGCATCAAAATAAGCTGTTAACTCTAAGGATGAGTTAGTAGAAAAGTGAAGACCATGAAATAAAGTACCCTTGATGTAGCAAAAAATTCAAAGAACAGCAGCAAAGTGAGTTGTCCACAACGCAGTCATGAATTGACTCACAATGTGAACATCATAAGCGATGTCAAGGTGGGTAACAGTGAGATAAACTAGACTGCCAACTAAATGTCGATAAAGTGTAGGTTTGGAAGAGGAGTCCCATCTTTTTCATCAAATTTGGCATTATTCTTAATGGGAGCGGTAGAGATCTTGTTATCAATAAGTCCAGCTCTAGAAAGAAGATCGGTGGCATATTTCGCTTGAGAAAGATAATATCCAAAGGAATCTGAAGCAACCTCCAATTCTAGAAAATAATTGAGCCATCCAAGATCTTTCATTTCAAACCGTTGACTCAAATACAACTGTAGTTTTGTAATGCCTTTGTGATCATCGCCAGTAATAATCATGTCATCCACATATAACAATAGCAGAATACTCCCACAAGATGTTCGTTGAACAAATAGAGCGTTATCATAGGGACTGTACGCAAATCCAAGGCGTTCCATAGTGGAACTAAATTGGGAATACCATGCACGAAGAGCCTGTTTTAGTCCATATAATGTTTGGCATAGACGACACACTTTACCAAGAGTATGAGTATATCCAGGAGGTGGTTCCATATACACTTCTTTAGTGAGATTTCCATTAAGGAATGCATTTTTGACATCCATTTGGAATAGAGGCCATCGCTTAATAATGACGACAGCAAGGAGGCTACGAACAGAAGTAAGACATGCGACTGGAGCAAACTTCTCGTCATAGTCAATGCCATACTCCTGGGTAAAGCCTTTTGCTACTAGTTGAGCTTTATAGCATTCCATTGTACCATCTGCCTTAGTTTTGATTTTGTACACCCATTTATAACCTATAGTCAGCTTTTTAGGAGGCAAATCAACCAAATCCCAAGTATGAGAGTGTTCTAATGCTTGCAACTCATTTGCCATTGCTTACTACCAAAGAGGATCAGTATGAGCTTCTCTATATGTGCGAGAATCGTGAAAAGAGGCAATTGTAGATTAACAGTGAAAATCACGAAACCAAACAGAAGGTGGACTTACATGGGTGGAAGATGAACAGAAGAAGAAGGAACTTCCAAAGTTGGATCTACGGATGGCATAAACATATCAGGAGCCGTCGAAGTGGGATTTCCAGAGGTACGTGCATCAAGATTAGGAGAGGGCAATTCTAAAGAGGAAGATGCAGGAGTGTCATCTTCAGAAAACAGTTCGACAGAAGGATTGGTGAAGAAACGAACATTTGGAACAATGGGAGAAGATGCAAAAGAATGTAAAGATGAGAACATTTTATGTTTCCAGAAGGTAACGTGACGAGACACACGAAGTCGCTTGGAGACAGAGTCCCAACATCTATACCCTTTATGCTTAATGCCATATCAAAGGAAACAACAGAGACAAACACGAGGTTCTATCTTCGTGCGTTCATTTGTAAGAAGATGCACAAAACATGCACTACTAAAAACTCGAAATGGACTGTAATTAGGAATACTGTCATACAAGCGCTCGTATGGAGAAATGTTACCTATAGTAGGGGATAGAATACGATTAATAGTGTAGACAACAATTGACAGGCCTCCCCCCAAAACTTTTCTGGACAAGATGCTAAGATTAGAAGAGTGTGTACAATATCTAAGATATTCCTGTGTTTACACTCTGCTCGACCATTTTGTTGGGAAGTTCCTAGACAAGAATGATGAATAATAGTACCGTTTTGAGAAAGAATTTTAAGGAACTTTCTATCCTTATATTCCATGGCATTATCAGTACGAAAAACCTTGATATCTCGAGAAAATTGTGTTTTGATCATGGCAACAAAATTACATAGATATAGGTAAGTTCAGATAATTTTTTCATGAGATAAAGTCATGTATAACGTGAATAATGATCAACAACAATCACAAAATAACAAGAACCTCCCATAGTGGGAGCAGGAGACGGTCCCCAAATATCTAAATGAATTAGATCAAAGGGAGCATATGAGACAGATTCACTAATATTGAATAGCATGATGTTTTCCTAACTTATAAGGTAGACAATTAAAGGTTTTATTGTCAACGGAACCTAGATGACCACTTGAAAGCAAATGACTTAATTGAGAAAAAGAAAGGTGACCTAAATGAGAATGCCAAGTTTCATATGAAACTTTGGTAGCACAACTGGTGAAGGAGTTGGGAAGCTTCAAGGAAAAAAGCTCAAACAACAATCCCATTTTACGGCCTGTCCCAATTGTCTATCTCTTTTGTGGATCCTACACACGACAACCATTTGAAGAGAAATGAATGTAAAAACCAAGCTCACATAGTTGACCCACAGATATCAAGTTTAAAGAGAGTTTGGGAACCATAATGTATCGGGTAAGGACAAGGTGGACGTTGAAACGTTCCTTGTATGACTAACTATCATTTGAGAGTTATCAGTTGTGTGAATAATAGGTGTTGTGAAGTGTATGATTTTGACTTAAATAAATTGGAATGGGAAGTCATTGGATTACAACACGTAGAATCAAAGAACCATGAATTAGGAGTACCTGGAGTGACTAACAGAGTATGATGTTTTCCTAACTTATAAGGTAGACAATTAAAGGTCTTATTGTCAACGAAACCTAGATGACCACTTGAAAGCAAATGACTTAATTGAGAAAAAGAAAGGTGACCTAAATGAGAATGCCAAGTTTCATATGAAACTTTGGTAGCACAACTAGTGAAGGAGTTGGGAAGCTTCAAGGAAAAAAGCTCAAACAACCGTCCCATTTTACGGCCTGTCCCAATTGTCTATCTCTTTTGTGGATCCTGCACACGACAACCATTTGAAGAGAAATGAATGTAAAAACCAAGCTCACATAGCTGACCCACATATATCAAGTTTAAAGAAAGTTTGGGAACCATAATGTATCGGGTAAGGACAAGGTGGACGTTGAAACGTTCCTTGTATGACTAACTATCATTTGAGAGTTATCAGTTGTGTGAATAATAGGTGTTGTGAAGTGTATGATTTTGACTTAAATAAATTGGAATGGGAAATCATGTGATTACAACACGTAGAATCAAAGAACCATGAATTAGGAGTACCTGGAGTGACTAACAGAGTATGATGTTTTCCTAACTTATAAGGTAGACAATTAAAGGTCTTATTGTCAACGAAACCTAGATGACCACTTGAAAGCAAATGACTTAATTGAGAAAAAGAAAGGTGACCTAAATGAGAATGCCAAGTTTCATATGAAACTTTGGTAGCACAACTAGTGAAGGAGTTGGGAAGCTTCAAGGAAAAAAGCTCAAACAACCGTCCCATTTTACGGCCTGTCCCAATTGTCTATCTCGTTTGTGGATCCTGCACACGACAACCATTTGAAGAGAAATGAATGTAAAAACCAAGCTCACATAATTGACCCACAGATATCAAGTTTAAAGAGAGTTTGGGAACCATAAATGTATCGGGTAAGGACAAGGTGGACATTAGAACGTTCCCTGTATGACTAACTATCATTTGAGAGTTATCAGCTGTGTGAATAATAGGTGTTTGTGAAGTGTATGATTTTGACTTAAATAAATTGGAATGGGAAGTCATGTGATTACAACACGCATAATCAAAGAACCATGAATCAGGAGTACCTGGAGTGACTGACAGAGCAGAAGGGCTAGAAGTACCAGTTTCTTGAAGAATGGAACAAACTGTGGATCGAAGGTCATCTAAAGATAGTGTGACATACAAACCGTTAGAGGAATCCTTTATGGAAAAAGTAGCAGTGGATGGGCGGTGTGCAGGCGAACCTCTAAAACAGGATCGGTTGTTTTTTCATGTAGATTGCTTAGATTGTAATTGATAACAGTTTGATGCATGATGACCAGGTCAGTGACAGTGCGTACAATAAGGTTTGTGCCATGAGGATGAGCCAGAAGTGGCAAGCATTGCATCTGTAGGAGTGAAAACCGATGGAGTAGCACATTGTTGCTTTAAAGTCGCAAGGCGAGTTTTCTCAGTTAATAGCTCCGAAACAACTACCTCAAGATGAGGTAAAGGATCCCGATGCAAGAGTGAGGCTCACACAGGTTCATACTCATCATTGAGAGCCATCAGAAATTGCATAACACGCATACGATCACAATATTTAGCAAACTTACGAGCATCAGCAATCGAATCCCACGTTGGTTCAGATAATGCGAGCTGGTCCCGTATATCATGCATTGAAGAAAGAAAGTCATTAATAAACTGACCTGTCTCCTGACACATGCGATGTAAGTTCCCTAGCAATTGATATTGATGAGCAGTGTATGATGTGGAATAACGACTAACAAGAAGATCCCAGGCTTCCTTTGCTATATTTAGACGATCGAACTGAAGTTTGATAGATGGAATTGAAGTGTTTCGAAACCATGTGAGTATCTAGTGATTCTTGCTCTCCCACTCCTCCAATTGTTCAACAAATGTATCATCATCCTCTTCAATGGCCTAACTAGGTTTGCGAAGACTTCCAATGATATAATGCCAAAGCTTACGTCCCCTTAGAAAATTGGACATTTCTTGACCCCATAAAATATAATTTGATCTATTTAGGATGGTCTGAATGGGTATTGAGACTTCTAACTTGTCCATGATAGGTACTGGTCTGGAATTGCTAAGAATCGGTCGGAATCAAGCTGAATCAGTCAAAAAACCCCGAAACCTGGTCAGAATCTAGCTGAACCAGTTGGAAAACCCTAAGAACCGGTCGGAATCCAGCTGAGCTGGTTGGAAAATCAAGTAAACCGATCGGAAACTGGCCGAACCGGTCGGAAAAAGAAGCGAACCAGTTGAAAAACACCGAAAACTGGTCTGAATTAAGCCAACCTAGTCGAAAAACACCGTGAATTAGTCTGAATTGAGCCGAACCAGTTAGGTCAACGTTGATCAACAATGATCGACAGTTGTCGGCGACGGAGGATGACGTGGTGTTGACATCATTGCTTGAGCACGGACGGAGAACATGCGAGGATGACGTTAGTGCTGACATTACTGCTGCACACACAGATCACGTGTGAAGCTGTGACGTGTGGATCTCACGCACTAAGGGTTTGGCTGGTGCATGAGGGTGTGTGGCTGACTTTCTGGCAACAGTCGTTGCTGTGGAGTGTGGATCTCACGCGCAGAGGGTTTGGGTGGGGCGTGAGGGCGCGTGGCTGACTTTCCAGAGATGATCGTTGTTGTTCTGGACTCGCCAGAGAATTTAGAATCTGTCTATGGTGGTTTTCGGTTGGAAATTCTAAGGAATGTCTTCGAAAGTTCCACCTACATTGATGGCCTCAGTGGTCCCAGAGTGCAGCGGAGCATGGTGGCACGTGCGGCTTCTTTTTGTGGCAGATGATGAATTTTTAAGGTGCCACGACAATGGTGACCACTTCTTTAGACAAAACCTCGCTCTGATACCATGATAGAATATAGTGGAAAAATGAATTTCTGTATATTTCAGTGTATGTAATACCGATGATACAAAAGCTTATTTATAAGCTGTTCTAGACAACTATCTAAAGTAACAAAATATTACCATATCAAAATGAAATCAATTATAATAAATCAGGAAGATAAATTCTTTAAACCCAGTTTTCTCTATGTTTCTTTAGATCGAGCAGCTAAAATACTTTCTTGAGAGGTAAACAGTAGGTTTAGAGTATCATCGTGTTCAGCGCGAGCAAAGACAGATTTCAATCGCATGTCTGTGCTCTCGATTTGTGGTACATTTAAATTCTCTAAACCGGGTTTTTTCTATATGTTCTCCTTAATGATTGACCCGCTAGGGTTTGTAGATTATGGCGATTTTATTGTCGCCGCTGGCCTTGCCCCAATTTGCACGTCAAATGTTAGGAAAGTGACATCTACGGACTTGGCTTGGAGGCAGGTCGCGTCGAAATTTCCCCACACAGATTCGCCCCAGCTCTGTCTAGCTTCTTTCCACCTTCTCTTGTTGAAATTTGTGGCGGCATTTCCCTTTTCCACGTAAAAAACTCCAGTCAAGAGTCAATACGAGTAGAAGAAAATGGCTATAAACACACACTCTCTATCTCTCTGTCGTCTACACAATACAAATCATGCCCTAACTCTATTCAGTCCATCTCTAAGAAGATTGGAAAATTATCTGCAGGTCTGTCGAAGAGCATCCTCAACAAACCAAGACGATGGCTAAGGTGCGAAATCTAGTATGACACTTAATGTTTGATCTGTTTACCAGAAAATGTTGATATATATGATCCCAGTTCTTTGTGCTTGCAGAAAAAGGTGGTGGTCAAGGTGGACAACATGAACGGTAGGAAGCTGAAGTGCTGGCTCTGCCCGAAATTTGGAGCGCAAGATAATCGCTCGGAGGCTCTTAAAATTGCAGTCACTGTCCCAGGTAATAATGAAAAACAAAAATAACATTAGAGGTGTACTTAGGGTTGTCCACAAGAAAGATAAAAAAAAGTTCCTGAAGACAGAAAATTAGTTGTAATACCTGTTAAGGATATGAAGAAGGCGCTGAAGAGGTCCTTATCCAAACAGAAACTTGTTGCTTGAAGGAATGAATTGGTTTTCAGGATTGACAGAAGCAAAGTTTTCACAACAAAAAAGAGAACCTTTCTTTGCCATATGTAATGGAGTAGGCTGAGAAGCAAGCATAAAACCTAAACTATTTCCATTTCCTTGGAAGCTAATTTCTCTTCTTTGCTCGATTAATGCATGTAGGGTTCTCTTCGTTGAGTTTGAAAGGAACGGACCGAGATGTGATTGAAGTAACGGGGGATGAATTTGATGCAGTCGAGCTCACCACGAAGCTTCGCAAGAACGTGGGTCATGCGAAGTTGGAGGCGGTGGAGGAAGTCAAGGAGAAGAAAGAAGAGCAAAAGCCCAAGGCAGCGGAGCCGCAGGTTGTCTTTGCACATCCGCCGACGTACATCTTAACGGAATCCGAACCCGGACCAGCTTGTTGTACTATCATGTAAAGCGCTCCGTCCCTCCCTCTCTCTCTCTCTCTCTCTCTCTCTCTCTCTCTCTCTCTACGCCAGGCGATACTTCCCAACAATTTCCCTACTACCACTTTCATTTCGCTTGTATTTGAGCCTCTGAATGATGGTGAGCTTGTTTAAATTGGTCGTGTTTATATTAAGCGATGCTACAAATGGAAAGTGAAAATTGCACCATGCATGCGGGCCATATTTCAACGCGCAATTCGAATATAGGTCTTGACTTGCGCAACACATTTTTATAAAATGGGTCTTGATCCATCAGAGAATTCTTCACAGCATTTTTAAGCAATGATATGAAATTTCATGGCAGATCCGGAAGAGACATCAAAGTTATGTTTCCATTCTTCCAAGGTCTAGGGCATACGTCTTCAGCGAAATTTCTCCTTAATGTCGACCTTCGAAAATGGAGGGCATGAACAAGAACTTCTTACCGACTTTCCTAGGTTCACCGAGGGTTTTGAAAGGGTGAGACCGGCTGATCGAACACGCCTTGGGGGCAGCTTTACCATATCGCGCCCATATAAACGGATTAAAATCAGCAACTTAACTTAATGCCAATACTTGACCAAAATAATAATAATAATAATGGCAGTGATAGCCAATTTTCACTCGGATGGCCAACAAACAAAGCGCAAAAACTACATATATCGGCAAAACAAATAGAGTGATGCTAGAAACACGAACAATGATATACTATATGGCTTTACCAAGTAATGTGGCAAAACCATTTAAGTTAGCGGGTCCATTAAAGCACCGAACAGAAATCAATCACATTGTTTAATACATAGCTTTTCACTACGGGTTCCTCTAACTTGATATGATTTGATGTTGGAGATTAATAGGTTAAAGATCCCGCAATGCTCAATGCCCTCTAAATCAAATCCGCCGTATTGGGCACGACTTGTTAGATATGCCCACTAGTCTTCCTTCGGACTTCATAATCACTATATAAACCTATTTTATTGCGTTAAGTACAATTTTAGTTCTTTAACATCAAGTATTGATGCATGTTGGCTCTCTAGAACTTTTTTTTATTGAGCAACCACGTCCTTTTATGCCTCTTGATTTCTGCAATCAAAATCTTCCGTGTATTAATAGCAGACATAATAGCAAATTAAGTTCTTTTTAAGAAAACAAAGAGAGAGAGAGAGAGAGAGAGAGAGGTGGCACTTGCCGAGGAGTTTCTCGCTCACGGTGAGGGCAAGCGATGCTTGCCAGTAAATCCTCACCAGCCACCGGTTAGGGTTATGTTACCCCTGCCGCCAGTGGCTATGCCGCAACTTCGGGTGGAGCACGGTGAGAATCATTGGATCTCCGTTAGCAAAGACTGTTATTGTTTTTTTTTTTTTTTTTTTTTTGTGATCTAAAATAGACTGTTACTTTCAGTAGATTAAAAACTATTATGCAAGTATGTCTTGCTAGCAAACGGGCTTTTGTGGCCAGCTCCTTTTTTTTTTTTTTTTTGGTGAACGGTAATTGCATTAATCTAAGCCAATATGTACAAGCAACGGCACTAGCTTACACTCAAAACGAACAAGGCATAGAGAGTGGAAGGGTGTCGAAATAAAGGAAAAGCCAACAAGGCAAAAGCTAGAAGGCACAAATAGCACAAAGACGGCCACCTCCTAGAGAATGACCAAAACAAAAGAAAGCGACCAGCCAGCCAAACAATGGCAACCCAAGCCCAAAACCCAACACAAAAACGATAGAGCCCAACGCGGCAACCAAGAACAAGGCAGGATGCAGCCAGAGGAATAGAAGAATCCCATGCAGCAGACACTCCACAGTAGGACTCCTAAGGAACCACCGAGGGTGAATGAAAGATGCAAGGGTCAATCCCCCAGCTACGTTGAAGTCTTTTGTTTCTTGGATTGTCCTCAACATTTGTAAAAGTCAAGGCCTTATCCTTGACCACCTTAATGAGATGATTCTTCAAGGCCGGGACCGTGAATGTAAGGTTTCTAAAGAGGATGTCATTCCTGTATTTCCGAATGAGATGGCACAGCGCTCCAAAGGAAAATCGGGCAATGGAGTGATAGAAGTCCTTACCGGGTAAAAATTTCAAAGCCTAGCGAAGGTTGTTGGCCCAACTGCTATTACGCCAAGGAAGGTTGCATCAAGCCGCCCAAAGAAATGCACACCTGGCTGTAATGCTACAACCGAAAAACAGATGATCAATCGAATTCGGCGTCAATTTGCAATAAGCACAAACCGCATCCCCAATCATGCCATAAGATAAAAGAAGGGCCTGGGTGAGGAGCCGATTTTTGGTGATAAGCTAGAGATTGAACTGATATCTTGGGGTAATAGCATTATTCCATATCAAAGAAGCCCACTTGACCCGAGGCTTCTTCGTCCTAATTAGGTGCCATGCCGATGCCACCGAAAATAAACCGGAAGTACTTCCTACCCAAGTAAAGCGATCCGGTACTTGTGATAAAAGAGGAAGAGGCTGCTCCCAAGACTCTAGTACTGCTCGAATAGACTGACCAGCCGGCGAGAAGAGATCCTCCACCGTAGCGAGCCTGGGTAAACCAGAACTGTAGATCAACGAGTCTGAAAATAAAAGGTTGAGGGGGCCTCTCGGGTGCCAATTGTCGAACCAGAAGGACACAGAACGGCCATCCCCTATGCTCCAGCGAAAAGAACACCGAAACTCCGTCCTAATATGGAGGATTCTCTTCCTCGCCCAAGAGCAAGAGGTGGGTTGTTTAACCATCCAGAAACTCTTCCTTTTTAGAAATGTCGAATGGATCCACCTACACTACAAGGATTCCTTGTCCGTAAATAGGATCCAAATGTGTTTCAGCATAGCCGCTTTATTGTAATCCCTCAGTCGACGAATCCCTAAGCCACCTTCCTCCTTCGGAAGGCAAATATCGTCCCAGGAGACCTTGGCACCACCCCTCCCTAATCCGGGGCCCTTCCAGAGGAACTGTCTCAAGATCTGCTCAATGCAATCCAGCACAACAACAGCTCCTTTATTTCTCTCTCTTTGTGAAAAGAATGTATGACAAACACTTTCCACATCCGACATTTTTCTTCCTAACCTGCTATGAAATCTCAAAGGGCGATTGGTTCATCCGTGCTTCCAAGGCTACGGAGTTTCGATGACACAAAGACGCATCCTTGGGTCTCGGTGCGAGAGAGAAGCAGCGGGGCCTTTCGAGCCAACGGAAACAAGTTTCAACCTCCATGGCTAGGAAAGCTTGAGCCGAGAAGACGTCCCATCGACGGCCAGAGTGAATAGACCAGCCGAGGTCAATGGGAGCGACGTGGCAAGATAGAGAACCGGAAATGAACTAGACGACCGGGGAGTCGAAGACGCTGCCCCTGGGGGGTGGGGGAGCAACAAGTGCCGATGCCGCATGAAACTTCCTGGCTTGTTCCGGCTTCTCTCTAGTTGGAGTCATTCGTTGCTTCATGGCAAGTTATTCCATCTTGCACCAGAGAAATCAGGTGGCGCGGTCTTAATCATCCGTCCATTCATATCAACACTTTGAATCATACATCTTCGTTCCACCTCTAACCAACGGTTGATTCAACCATACCACTAACAATACGCAGAATCTCTGTGCACGATGATTTCGGGCTTTTCTATTTGAATGACTTGAATGATTCGAATCCAGCTTTCGGCTTTGGATGTAATATCGTCGTAATTAATATAAGATGGTATTGTAGTGTGAGGTTCCTGTTGCTTTTCTCTCTAATGATATTATATATATACACAGGCTAATTTACAAAGGAATATGATATATGGTAAGGTGATGTTTGGGCGATGCAGAAATCGATTAAGTTCCCTTAATTTGTCGATTAACTTTTTGTTTAACATTTTGCATTTCTTAGCAAACGTCTGGTGCTTATACTAACATATTTATAAACAATGAGAAGGCTAATCAATATACTATAAAATCGAAAAATTAATATACATATATATTTCTCAAAATAGCTGCATAGATCAACTGGAAAATTTTACTCCATGGTCAAGAGGCCGTAGCCCATAACCATTTCTAGGCTTATCTATCTAGGAATCCACTCAAGGATAGTTTCCCAAACCAACTTAATGCTACCCTTTTGGTCACAAGCTCTCTTCACACGGAGCATGCTTGGTCTAGCTTTCTCGTAGCAGTCACTAACCGCGAAAACGGGTTTTCATCTTTTGTGAGGTCATTCGATAGATCCTTAGCAATCGTGGGTCAACTTTAACCCTTTGGAATGTGTCTTCATCCAGTTTCGAAGGGTTACGGTTGTAAAAAATGTTGTCACATGCACAGATGGGCCCATTTTGTCAAATGGGTGGGGTGAATCGAAAATGATCTGATTCAAATTAATCAATTTAACCCATATCGACCTAATCAATGTATATAACACAATTATATCGACCCAACCTATATCACTAAAATACATGCATATATATACCAAACATTTGACTGACTTAAGCTCTTCTTTTTTTGGTCTAAGACTTAAGCTCTTCATAGAATAAGTTACTTGGATAGATTTTTTTATCAAATGAAAAAAATAAAATAAATCAACATAATAAAATCTGTTAGTAAATAAAATAAAAACATAAAAAAAACCTTACGATTGAAATGCACATAAAAAAGCTAGAAAATATGCATGTGTTGTGACCGAACATGCGGGGAAATTGCAAAATATGTTATAACTTATTATACTCGTGCCCATTTAGACCTAAACAATTCCATTTTGCTAATTTAGTATTAAATCTTTTGGCTGTTTGCCAATTAGTCATTTTGGCCAATTTTGACTAGCAATTGCTTGAATGGACGAGAGCTGTCCTTCGTCGCACAACCAACATAAGATAGCCGGGCTGATGTAAACAATTTTTATAATTTTTAAAAAATATTTATTATTTTAATATTCCTTTTTTTCTTTCTTTTCCTTTTTTTCCTAAGCCCAGCGAGAGTTGCTAGCTGATCTTCATTGGCCACAAGTGAGGGTCAAGCCCTCACCTAAATTTGGTGAGGGCCGCAAAGCCTTAGCCAGTCATGGACAAGGATCACCGACCCTCACTTAGTGTCAACGAGGCCAACAATTATCAATCTACCACTAGCTTGATATAAAATATCCATCACCAAGGCAATAATCATTGGCGTAGGGCTTTTGGACGACTCATTTTTTCCACTGATAGTGAGTAGGTTACGACATTGCTAGGCAAATTGGATGTTTTTTTTTTTTAGATGGAGAATAGAGTTTGGACAGGCAAAGATGTTTCTTATGATTATTTGTGTATCTTTGGGTACAAAAGCATTTGTGCATATTCCCAAAGATGAGAGGTCTAAACTTGATGCGAAAACACGACAGTGCATATTTATTGGTTATGGACATGATATGCTTGGCTACAAATTTTATGATCCAGTTGAAAAGAAAATTGTAAGAAGCAGAGACGTTGTATTTATGGAAGATTAAACAATAGAGGATATTCAGAAAGCAGAGATGATTTCAGCACCACAGGTTAGTGATAATTTGGTTGATTTGGATCCAGTTCCTCTTACAAATATTCCTATACAGGTTGATGAAGAGCAGCAGGAAGTCCATGTTCCAAATAACGCACATGTTCCTGAACATGTTGAAACAGATAATACTATTCCTAAACTAGAGGCTCAATTAGATGTTCCACTGGATGTTCCAGTTCGGAGATCCGTTAGAGACTGACGACCTTCCACCAGGTATTCTGAAGATGAGTATGTATTATTGACTGATGCAGGTGAACCAGAGTGCTATGCAGAAGCAATAAAAGATGAGAACAAAAGCAATTGGTTTGATGCTATGCGAGATGAGATGCAGTCACTTTATGATAATCATACTTTTGAGTTGGTGAAGTTACCTAAAGGTAAAAGAGCTTTGACGAACAAGTGGGTATATAGGTTGAAGCAAGATGAACATACTTCACAACCACGGTACACAGCTAGATTGGTTGTTAAGGGATTCGATCAGAGAAAGGGTATTGATTTTGATGATATATTTTCTCCGGTAGTGAAAATCTCTTCTATCGGTGTGGTACTAGGCTTGGCAGCTACCCTAGATTTGGAAATTGAGCAAATGGATGTTAAAACGACCTTCCTACATGGTGACTTGGAGGAAGAGATATACATAGAACAACCTGAGGGTTTTAAAGTGAAAAGAAAAGAGGATTATGTGTGCAAATTGAAGAAAAGTCTCTATGGCCTAAAACAAGCACTGAGACAAAGTGGTACACAAAAATTTGCGTCGCTTATGACGGAACGGGGCTATAAGAAGATTTCCTCGATAACGTGTGTTTGTCCAAAAATTTTCTGATGATGACTTTATTATTCTCTTGCTTTATGTTCATGATATGCTGATTGTTGGCAGGAATGCTTCAAGAATTGAGTTATTGAAGAAATAGTTGAGCAAGTCTTTTGCCATGACAGACTTGGGCTCAGCGAAGCTGATTCTTGGCATTAGAATTACCCGAGACAGAGATGCTAAAAGTTGTTTTTATCGCAAGAGAAATATATCGAGAAGATCCTTCAGAAATTTTACATGGACAAGGCTAAAATGGTTAGTACTCCTCTTACTGTCAACTTTAAGTTAAATATGAAGCAAAGTCCTATGACTGATAAAGAGAAGAAAGATATGGAAAGTGTTCCATATATCTCAGTTGTAGGAAGCTTAATGTATGCGATGGAATACGCTCAGACTTGGCGCACGCAGTTGGCGTTGGTAGTCGCTATTTGTCAAATCCAGGCAGAGAGCACTGGAATGCAGTGAAGTGGATTATGAGGTATCTTCAGGGAACTTCAAATTTGAAACTCAGTTTTTGGATCGGGAAACTTGAGTTAGTTGGATACACAGATTCCGACTTGACATGAGATATTGACACTCGTAAATCTACTTCTAGTTATTTGATTTCTTTTGCGGGTGGAGCTGTGTCATGGAAGTCAAGATTGCAGAAGTGTGTTGCACTTTCTACAACCGAAGTTGAATTTATTGCAGCGACTGAAGCTTGTAAAGAGATGCTATGGATGAAGAAGTTCTTAGAAGAACTTGAGTTCAAGCAAAAGAGGTAGGTGCTATTTTGTGATAATCAAAGTGCAATTCATCTTGGTAAGAATTCATCTTTTCATTCTAGATCGAAACATATTGATGTTAGATATCATTGGATAAGGGATGTTCTAGATGAAAAGTTATTGGAACTTGAGAAAATTCATACGGATCATAATGGCTCTGATATGATGACGAACACTCTACCAAGAGAGAAGCTTGAACATTGCCAATTGATAAGTTATATGGAGAAATAGGGTTTCTCACTATCAAAAAAGTGGTAGCCACAAAAAGACGTAGTAACAAGAGAAAAAGAGAAAGCAGAAAATCTAGGGGTTGGGGCAATATCTAATTTATATCAAGCTGGCATCGGAAGTCGATTTGTGGTCCGATTGAGCTGAAATTTTGTCAGCATGTTCATGGCGCAATTTTCTCGAATCCGAACGGTTTGATTTTCGTTTGAAGCTGCCTACATCAAGTTTTTCGTGGATTGATCAAAACCTGCATTTTTGATCAAATTTATCCTTAATCTCTTGTGAAATTCATGTGTATTGCCAAGAATTATGTTCTTGAGGTCCTTGCTGCTATGTACCTCTAGTATTTGCTAGAGAAGAACATTGTTCACCCAATTTTGTTGATAGTGAAGATTTTCGGGTGGACTCCGGTCCCGTGGTTTTTGATCTCCTCACATCGAGGAGGTTTTCCATGTAAAAATCGTCTTGTGTTCGCGTGCTTGGTATTTATTTTACTCTACTATATCTGATTCCTATTAGGTTTACACAAGAGGGGAGATTCTGCGTTAATTCGATATTGTTCGAATTGTTATTTTTCTCCCATCAGTTTCGATGACACGGTATAGATCCTTGGGTCTCGGTGCAGAGAGAAGCAGCGGGGCCCTTCGAGCCAACGGAAACAAGTTTCAACCTCCACGGCTAGGAAAGCTTGAGCCAAGAAGACGTCCCATCGACAGCCGAGTGAATAGACCAGCCGAGGTCAATGGGAGCAATGTGGCAAGATAGAGAACCGGAAATGAACTAGATGACCAGGGAGTTGAAGACGCTGCCCTGGGGGGGGGGGCAGCAACAAGTGCTGATGCCACATGAAACTTCATGGCTTGTTCCTGCTTCTCTCTGGTTGGAGTCATTCGTTGCTTCATGGCAAGTTATTCCATCTTGCACTAGAGAAATCAGGTGGCGCGTTCTTAATCATCCGTCAATTCATATCAACACTTTGAATCATACATCTTCGTTCCACCTCTGACCAACAGTTGATTCAACCATACCACTAACAATACGTAGAATCTCTGTGCACGATGATTTCGGGCTTTTCTATTTGAATGACTCGAATGATTCGAATGACCAGCTTTCGGCTTTGGCTGTAATATCGTCGTTATTAATATAAGATGGTATTGTAGTGTGAGGTTCATGTTGCTTTTCTCTCTAATGATATCATATATATAGGCTAATTTACAAAGGAATATGATATATGGTAAGGTGATGTTTGGGCGATGTGGAAATCGATTAAATTCCCTTAATTTGTCGATTAACTTTTTGTTTAACATTTTGCATTTCTTAGCAAACGTCTGGTGCTTATACTAACATATTTATAAACAATGAGAAGGCTCATTAATATACTATAAAATCAAAAAATTAATATTCATATATATTTCTCAAAATAGCTGCATAAATTAACTGGAAAATTTTACTTTATGGTCAAGAGGCCATAGCCCATGACCATTTCCAGGCTTATCTATCTAGGAATCCACTCAATGATAGTTTCCCAAACAACTTAATGCTACCCTTTTGGTCACAAACTCTCTTCACACGGAGCATGCTTGGTCTAGCTTTCTTGTAGCAGTTACTAACTGCGAAAATGGGTATTTCATCTTTAGTGAGGTCATTCGATGGGAAAATTACGGAAAAAGTCTTAAACCTATTACAATTATGCCAATTCAATCATAAACTTATTATTATTTTTTTTTTATCAATTGAGGCATAAACCTTTTATAATTATTCTCGATCAGTCCATCTGGCCAAAATTGGCCAGCCAATGTTGACGTGGCAGCCGGCCGACGCTAGCGACCTTTTTCTTAATAATATTTTATTTTTATTAATTTTTTTATCCTTTTTTTCTTCTCCCTTCTTCTTCCTCTTCTCTCCTCCTCCCTCCTTCTTCCTTTGGTTCCGGCGACCGGCCAGAGGGAAGGGCTGGCTGGTCGCCAGACTGAAGCAACCGGGCTAGAATATGTTACCTAGATAGATTTTTTTTATCAAATGAAAAAAAATAAATCAACATAATAAAATTTGTTAGTAAATAAAATAAAAACATAAAAAAACCTCACGATTGAAATGCACATAAAAAAGCTAGAAAAGTATGCATGTGTTGTGACCGAACATGCGGGGAAATTGCAAAAATGTTATAACTTATTATACTGGTGCCAATTTAGACCTAAACAATTCCATTTTGCTAATTTAGTCTTAAATTTTTTGGCTATTTGTCAATTAGTCATTTTGGCCAATTTTGACTAGCAATTGCTTGCATGGACGAGAGCTGTCCTACGCTGCACAACCGATGTAAGATAGTCGAGCTGATGTAAACAATTTTTATAATTTTTAAAAAATTCCATATTATTTTAATATTCTTTTTTTTTCTTTCTTTTCCTTTTTTTCCTAAGCCCAACGAGGGTTGCTAGCTGACAATCATTGGCCACAAGTGAGGGTTGAGCCCTCACCTAGATTTGGTGAGGGCCGCAAGGCCTTGACCCAAGGCCTTGACCAGTCATGGGCGAGGATCACCGACCCTCACCTGGTGTCAATGAGGCCAACAATTATCAATCTACCACTAGCCTGATATAAAATATCCATCGCCAAGGCAATAATCATTGGTGTAGGGCTTTTGGACGACTCATTTTTTTCCACTGACAGTGAGTAGGTTATGACATTGCTAGGCAAATTGGACGTTTTCTTTTAGATGGAGAATATTTCCAAGCATATCCATTGCAGAACCTTTTTTTTTGGGTACTTATAAACGCGACCGGAACCATCTATTTCGATTCATAAGTGGATTCAAACGGATCCGGGTATTGTCATTTTTCCAAAATCAATGGTCGTGGTTGCTCCCGAAGTATATTAAGAAAAATCTTATTCTAGGAATCATGAGTACTCCCAACATTTGCTAGCTCTTTTCAATTAGAGCATGGAATTCTCTTGGTCTCGCTCTACCTAAAAGCGATCATTCTTCTTAATTTCCCATGTAGTTGACCAATGGTTGAAGAGAAAGAGGAGGAACGTCTTCGCTACGGTCTCATTGCTCCGCACCATTCACTTTCTAAGCTCGATCAAATCTATCAATTTCCGTTTGGACTTTCTTCACGTTTTGTTTTGTCGAGACCCCAAGGAAACGCCCCTCTCCCTACGCTCTGCTCTTGGCTTGAAACTTGGAAGTGACGGGTCTTGGTCTTGGGAGTTTGTTCTATTCGTCATGTCAATGTCTTGCTTAGAACATTGATTATGTCACTAGAAGCATCACCACATGTGCCGTGCACCATTGAGAGAGAGAGAGAGAGAGAGAAGGGTTTGAAAAAATGAGAATGACGTTTAATCGATCTCATCGATGACTCACGTATGTGCATGCGGAACGCACATTCGCACATGATGGGATTGAGATCCTATCCATTCAGTGAACAATCGCCATTTTTCAACTTATTTTGAAAAGATATCATCTTTTGAAAATGAAAAGACTATCATCTCGATACACTATATATATATATATGAGATCATATAGAGTTCAAATTTAGATATTTATTAAAAATTTATTCTTCAAGAAAGTAACTAACTCTTTCAATTTACATCAATTGGATATTTCGGATGCAGTGTTGGCAAATTTCAATGGAGTCAATAGAAAGCATGTTCCTTACGAGCATTGCTATTAGGCATGTGATAGATGAAGTCACTTATATCTCTCTATATCTTGCATAAAGCTTTGCCTCTACATAATCTACTACCTTATGTGCTATATAAAGACAAGGGCTGCATTGTGTGTTGAATATTAATTCACCCACTAGCTCCACGAAATTTGATAATTTTCAAATAATATATGCATTTAGTTTGAAGAATTTACCTATGTTGGAATTCAAGTCGGCGGAAGACGACTTACCTGATTCCGATGCGCAAACAGCAAATAGCCCCGGAACGAACGTTGAATTGCCGATGAAACACGAACAACACTCCCTCACGTTAGTCTGGATGCAATCACAAGAAAAACACCCGATTTCCACGGCATAAATGCCAATTATTCTTGCAAAGATGAAGTGGAACGCCTTGATGGAAATGGAGAGGAAATTTCGTGCGAATGATTTGCCAACTGGTCCAACGGTTGTGTTCGGGAGGCTTTTATACGTCTCCCTTCGTACCCCTCCATTGGTGTCTTTCCATCGTAACGCATCAAGACGAAACGGTGCGTTCCAATCGCACCCCATCATGGACGTACCAGCTAAAGTACAACAACCTAAAAGTATCAGCTACTCGTATCTCGGAGGAGGCAATGGTTCATATTCTCTCAATGTATCGAGGACACCATTTTTTATATATAAAATTTCATTTTCCTTTTCCTTTTGGGAAATGCGAAAATCTGTCCTCAACATGAAATGCATACCACACAGGCAAAACGACAGCTCGTTCATGTCACTTTTATTGTGTCTCTACATGTTTCTTTGATCATTAAGTAGCAAGGTTTGTAAATGAAAAAATTATCCAAAAATTCTTAAACTTATTACACATTTATCAATTCAGTCTTAATTATTTTAATTGTGCCAATTGAGTTCATAAAATTTTCACGTTTTGCCAATTCAGTCCATCCAGCCAATTTTGATATGAAATTACTGACGCAGATGCTACTCATTCGACGTGCATGTTGGCCGTTCTACGTGGCATGGACGGCGCTGACATGAATAATTTTTAATAATTTTTTAATAATTTTCGAATTTATTTATTAAATTTTCTTTTTTTCTTTTTCTTTTCTTTCTCTTTTTTTCCCTTCCCTTCTTTCTTCTCTAGCCGGTGTTCAGCCCTCTTCCTATGCTCTGCTTTTGGCTAGAAACTTGAAAGTCACATGTCTTGGTCTTGGGAGTTTGTTCTATTCATCTTGTCAATGTCTTTGCTTAGAACATATATTATGTCGCTACCAGCATCACCACATGGGATGCACACCTTAGAGAGAGAGAGAGAGACTACCAGCATCACCACATGGGATGCACACCTTTGAGAGAGAGAGAGGCATGAAAATACAAGAATGACCTTTAATCGATCGCATGTGGACTGCACACTTCCGCACGATAGGATTGGGATCCTATCCATTCTCAGTGAACAATCAGCACTTTTCAAATAATCACAAAAAACGATATCATCTTTTGAGGACGAAAAGGATACCATCTCAATATGCATCTAAATATAGACGAGATCACGTAGAGTTTAATTTTAGATATTGTCTAAGAAATAGCTAGCTCCTTCAATTCACATCCATTAGATATTTCCGGATGCGTTGTTGGCATTTCTTAATAGAGTAAAATAGAAAATACCCATGTATACGTTAAGAGGACCCTCTTCAAGCATTGGTGCTGTATGTGTGGTACATAGGGTTGCCTATATATTTCCATATCTTACATAAAATATTCTTCTCCACATTGTCTACTACCTTTGTGAGGTAGCGGTCATGTAGAATTTCACATGATATCGGAGTAGAAGGTTTCGAGTTCAAATGTTTGTAAGTTTCTATTTGCCTTTTTAGAATAGTTGGCTATAGTTTCACAAGATTTCACAACCTTAATGGGGTACATTCTCTCTCTCCCTTGAGTTCTCTGGAATTTTATGAAGAAAAATGAGTCAGCTTGTTGATAACTCGAAGGCTCCACTCTAAGCTGTCGTTCGTTGTCTTCTACGTGGAAAATTAGCCAAAGTTGCCAACTTGCGATGCAAATGTGCGAAGGGCTCCACTGACTTCACTTAGTATAAATGGGTGGTTTGCCCTTCCCAATTGAATGGAGTTGTGGAGAGGTGTGTAGAGAAACATATGGATTGTTGTGTAACAGTGCGTGGTGTTGTGAGAGGGGTGAGTAGAGAGTGTAGAGTGTGGAGAGAAAAGTAGAGAGTTCATTGTGTGAGGTAGGGGGTTTATTGAGTCTTCTAGTAATTGTAAATGAGAGTGTTTGTTTTTAGTCGGAATATCCACCTGAGTCCAATAAGCAGTATCAAAGGTGTGTTGCTCAACACTTCAAGTACGCCGAGTGTTGAGTATTTGTTCGCCCGCCAGCTCCACGAAAATCGATAGTTCTCAGATGATATATACATATTAGTTTGAAGAATTTACTTGAAAGTACTGAGTATTCACATCCCTGAGGAGGTAACAGTTCCAATCCTCTTGGTGCCTCGAGGCAACCATTCTTCTTTTTAATTTCATTTTCCTCTTCCTTTTGACGGGTGCGGAATTTTGTTCCTAGCGTAGAATGCATACCAAGTGGGCAAAAACGACAAGTCAGTCATCCCCCATCTATTGTGTCTCAAGATGTTTCTTTGATGATTGAGCAACTAGGGTTTGTAGCCTTGCCCTATTTTGTGCATTTTATATTCTACGATAGCAAAATAATTCCGAACTTATCTTAAAAACTTAGGTCACATCGAAATTTCCTGACATAAATTTCCAAAAAAAAAAAAAATCAACATGTTTTTTGCCACCTTTTTAAAACTTTTTATTTAAAATTTGTCGGGAAATTTCCCTTCTTCCACGTAGGATACTCTAGTCAAGACTCGATATGAATCAACGTTCTTTAGAGAAATGACTATATATATGGAAGACACTGTCCAAATCGGCTTCACCATTCAAATATCATTCCCTAACTCAACTCAGTCCATCTCTCATATTCTAAAAATTTGGAATAATTATCTGCAGGTCCATTGATGAGCATTATCAGCAAACCAAGACTATGGCTAAGGTACGTAACATGGAATAACAATATCATAGTTATTTTTACGAGAAAATACTATCTTATTGTATATTTGTATGTATATATACATAATAATTATTATTATTATTATTACTACTACTATTATTATTATTATTCCAGAAAAAGGTGGTGGTCAAGGTGTGCACGAACAGCAGGAATCAGAAGTTCTCACTCTTCCCAAATTTTAGAAGGCAATATAATCGCGCGAAGGCTCTTCAAATTGCAACGGCAGTTCCTGGTAATATGTTGTCCACAAGAAATATTAAAAAAAATTCTTGAGAAATAAAATTTTAGTCCTAATACTTGTTAAAGAGTCGTTGCACCAATTTATCAGACATAAATTAATCTGACTATGATAGTAAATCGAAACATGTTCCGTGTGTGGTTTTCTAGTAGAACGGGTTAACTAGTTCGCGATTCGATCGATGCATGTGGGGTTCCAATCGCTGAGTGTCAAAGGAACGGGCTGAGACGTGATCGAAGTGATGGGGCACGGAGTCGACGCGGTCGAGCTCACTAGAAAGCTTTGCAAGAGCTTAGGTTATGCGAATTTGGAGATGGTGAACGAAGTCAAAGAGGAGGAGAAACAAGAAGAAAAGAAGTCCAAGCCGGTGGAGGTCCCGGTTGGCTGGTTGTACTCGTCGTGTCCGTCGTATCCATTATATGTTGTAACGGAATCCCAACCGACTTGTTGCACCGTCATGTACTCTCTCTCTCTCTCCACATCATGTGATATTTTGGAAAGGTTTCCTGATTACCATTTTCTTTTTGCCTTGGGTTTCAGCCTGCGCAAAATGGTAATGGTGTTTTAGATTGGTCGATGAAATTTATAATAATTGATTTACAAATTGAAAATGAAAATTACTCTATTCATAAGGGTCAAATTTGGAAATTTTTTCTAAAAAGTTCTAAACCCATTGTATGATAGCTAGTTTAGGGTTAAGTCTTTAATCTTGCCAATTCAGTTCTTAAACATTTCAATTGTGTTAATTTTGTCATAAACATTTTAACAATTTGCCAAACTAGTTGTAATTTTTTTTTAAGAATTGTTAATTTATTTATTTTTTCGGCTATTTTTTTTTATCATATATCGATGATGTGGCAGTTTAATCAGCACCAACCATCCTACTTGGCGTAATTGGTGCTAATGTGAATAATTTTTAATTTTTAAAAATAAAGTTGAATTTTTTTCTTTTCTTTTTTCCCTCTGTTTACATAGGGCTGGCGACCTTCCTTGGTCATTGAGCAAGGGTTGGCAACCCTCGCTGGGCCCTAGCCAAAGGTTGCAAAACCCTCGCTGACCATGGTCCTCACCCACCCTTATTGTGGCTAGCAAGGGAGTCGCGAGCCCTCGCCTACACCATGGTAGGCCATAGTGAGGGTGTTGCGACCCTCACCCAAGGGTCAGCGGAGGTTGCTAGCCCTTGCTAAGTAGCTAGTGGAGGTTGCCAACGGCCCTGCTAGCCTTGTGTTTTTTTTTCTTAAAAATTTGGAAAAATTGAAGAAATTGTCCATATTAGTGTTGGCTACGCCATGTAGGATGGTTGTCATTGATTGAACAGTCGCATCATTGATATTGGACCAAAATTAGTCGGAATGACTAAATTCATAATATTTAAAAATGTTTTGGACTAGTCTGGCAAATCATTAGAGGTTTAGGACTAAATTAGCACAATTAAAATATTTATTACCGAATTAGCAAGTTGTCAAAAGATTTAGAACTAAATAGACAAAATTGAAATATTTAGGATTGAATTAGTAGCCGTACAATAAGTTTAAGACTTTTTGGATAATTTCCTCGTCAAATATTAACACGCAGTTAAAATATATGATAACACGATGACTAAAAACCTAACTGCTTGATGAGAAAAATAAAATAAAAAAAGCTTAATTTATCAGCAAACCAAAAGAGAGGAATGCTAGAAATATTACGACTGGCATAGTAAATGTATTTACTAAATGATGTGTAAAAAAATAAGCGGCCATTAACCAGATAATCCGCATTCATTTGGTGAAAGAGACATTCAAAAGTGTCCAAAGACGCTTCTTCCGCTATCCCGAAGCTTTGATTATATGATGTCTTCGTAACTCACACTGTATAGTGATTCTCTATACTTGCAAATTTTTCTTTAGGCCATTCAAAAAATCATGCTTATATAAAGGTGCTGCGCTCCAGTTCCGAAGCTCTCGCTCGAAAATTCACGATGGCATGACTCTGATGCAACGCCGCTCTTTTCGGATTTCGACCATAATGACGTGGTCGTTTCATCAACTGAACGCGAAAGTCATTGATAGAGACTTTATGACTACATTTGGTCGTCCGGATTTCTAATCGGAATATGATTAAATAGGATAGGATCTGAAATCTTGCGATTTTTTATATCATGTCCATTATTTGGTGAATCGCAGTATTAAAGTCGGATATATTCACATCATATTATGTATATTTTTTTGATATAAACGCCATATCATTATAAATGAACTTAAATATTCATAAATGGAGATGGTGAAAATTTCTCGTAATACTATTCCTTAATTTATTTTTATTTTATTTTTCCTCTTTTTTATATTATTTTCTTTATTATTTATTTTTTCCCATTTCATCATTCTTTAATAAAATTTTATCAAATAGTAAACTGTACTAATATACCTAAAATACAAAAATACCTAAAATATATAATAAATATAAATATTTAATTTAAAGATTGAATGTTTATTATAAGATAGAATTAAAATTGAATATATAAATTGAAATAAGATTAATTTTTTAAAATTTTAATTATTTAAATTAGAATTCGAATATTATTTATATTGAAATATAATTTCAATTTGTTAATTTAATAAGTTTGTTATTCGAGAAAAATAACTTTCCATTATGGACATTAAAAATCATATACACCTTTTTATCCCACATCCATTATGGGATAATTTTATCCTGCCTATATCCCTCTTATATTCAACTTTATCCTATCCTGAGCAAGCACCAAACATAGGATATGATTTATCATATTCTATCCCGAATTTTATCTCGACTGCCAACGCAGCATAAGTGATTACACATAGAAAAAAGATGGGGGACTGGGTTGCTCAGCAAAACAGTTAGATGATCAATCCGCACAAAAAGCTGAAGGACCAAAGATAGGACCCCGGCCGGAGCCGACTTTGCAAGAACTTGGGCTCCAATTGGACGAAAGTAGCACAAGTACATCTTGAAGCCCGTTTCTGCAATCAAGCTCTTTCTGGATCGGGCTTGGATTTGAGAGGGCACTTTTGAGTCCGTAGCGTGGCTTGCAATATCGAGTCACTTTGGGCAGTTGGCCGTCCACCCAACAGAACTTTCGAAGTCACCCCCCAAATGTCCTTGTAAGATTTATAGAGGTTCCAGTTCACGACGTTCCCATCAATCCAAACCAACCACTAATTGATAAACCATTTTTATATCACTTTTTTGTTTCGTCCTGGTGGCCCGACTCCGACATAAGGTGTTGTTTGCTTTCATTATCGAGAAAAGTATTAGAAAAATTTTAAACTCATTGCATTTGTATCAATTCAATCATAAATTTTTCAATTGTACAAATTGAATTATAAATCATTTAATGATTTGTTAATATAATTTATTTGATCAATTTTGGCTGGAAATCATTGACATGAATATCGAGCATCTTATGAGGCATGGCGTTGACGCGGACAAATTTTACAAATTTTAAATATTTTAATGAGTTTATATTTTTTTATTATTTTTATTTTTTTTCAACATTGGGCTAGCGACCCTCGCCAAGATCCAAGTGAGGGAGTACGGCCCTCGCCCAAATCCAGGCAAGGGTGCAAAGGCCCTCACCAGCCCACAATTGGGTGAAAAAGAAAGGAAAGGAAAAAAAAGAAACAAATGTTCATGAAAAATTTTAAAAATTGTTCATGGTGGTACCGGTAATAATATGTAGGATGGCTGAAGTCTATGTTAGTAATTTTCAATTTTGGTCGAATGGATTATATTAATAAATTATCAAAAAGTTTCGAACTCAATTAAGATAATTAAATGTTGATGATTCAATTAGTATAAACGAAACACGTTGCTTTTTTGGTACTTTTCACTTTCGTCATCTTCTTTGCTTAATGAATCCATTAAAAAGGTGTCAACTCAAAGAGAACACGTTTCGACCAAAAAAAAAGAAAAGAAAACACGTTAATTATTAGACAAAAGAGGAGCATAAATATATTTGTACAGATAATCTCACAACTGGTGAATATAAAACTTATTAAATCTCGTATTTTCAAGAGATGCTGGGCTCTTACTACAACATTTGCTGCATCCCATTCATGAAGTCCACATTGTACCCTGGAAAACTTACATTTTTTTTAGTCGCAAACTTTTTTTTTTTTTTTTGAAAACTTACATTGAGAGAGGGCAAAATGACATTTATAGCCATAAAATGTATCCTCAGTTTTTTTTTTTTTTTTGGCCTTTAGAATATTTTAACTGTGGTGCCTGTATGCATCACCTGCAACTTCAATGAAGACAGGTCAAATGAGCAGATTCCCCAGTCTCCACTTCCCCAAGATCCCTCTACAGTGCCACCTTGATCAAATCGAATTATATTTATTTTTTCTCATTAACCCAATAAGAAAAAAATCTACCCGGTTGGACAGTTTCCTCTCTCATGAATAAAATAGCAGTACAGCCGACCCTTTAGGAAGAAGGGTCCACCGGACCATAACTCGAAAATTTCGCTGCCAAAGTTCTTAACGAAGACAATAGAGATCTGCATGGCAATGTTTCAATTTCTCTATTCTTTTATTTTTTTTACTTCCCGAAAAAAAAAAGAAAAAAATGTTTGGTAATGTCAATTAATTTTTCTATTCATCAAAATAGAAAAGTAGTAATGACTAAATTTGAAACAAAAACAATAAGTAGAAAAAAAAAGTAGCTTCTTACTCATGGGAACAATTTTTAAAAATAAGTAATTTTCTTACTTTTCTTCTTCTTTCTCTTTTAATCAGTTGGTGGAGACTTGTTGCCTGCCACCTGGCGTTGGTCATCGTCGCTCGCCACACCGCTCGCCGCCACCACTATCTACCGCCCGTTGCCGTCGCTTGGCAATTAGTTAGAGGAGGTAGAAGAAAAGAGGAAAAAAAGAAAAAAAAATCTGAAAAAATTATTAAAAAATTGAAAGAAATTTTACATCCCAAAAAATTTTGTGGGTCGTACCAAACACATTTACGTTCTTTTTCTATTCTGGGAATAGAAAATTTGTATAGTTACTAAACACATTGTTTTACTTAGAAACTATTTAAGATAATAGAAATAAAAAAGAACTATTTTTGAAAATAAAATTATTCTCGGGAAAGAAATATTACCAAATGTGCAATAAGCCTCATCATTTAGTATTTTAGAGGAAATGTAAAGATGGGACATCTCAAAACAAGTCCTAAAGTCAAGAAAAGTAAATTATGCGACAGATACATTACGAGATGACGATGGCAATGACGCCGTATAACCAGTCAATTATCATTGCTTTCATTATACTAATTCCATCTTACTTCTCTCCATGCGTCTACACATCTCTTTTTTTTTTATAGGTCGGTTGACTTATCATTGTCATATTATATTTTTTCACATGGTATGTGAGGAAATAAAGTATTACAAGATGGGGCTTGCATGTGGAGCCCACGAAGAAGCCCTGCAGCAATAGTTCCTCTTTCGAGCAAGCTGGTTCGGTTAAGAATATCTATTGTTCGATCAAATCGTTCATGCCCACCAGCGATTCCATCAAAGGTCAGTTTAGAAGGCTTTGCAATTTATTTGAATGTGCCAAGTCCCTTGGTCCCATTGGATCGCCCGAGAATCGACCGGATGAAATGCTCTAGTTCACTGCATCCCAAGAACATATTGTGTTATTTTCAATTCCAGAAATGAAGAACCGATCATTCTAATCCAATTCCCGAGTGGGATCAGAGCTAGGCGACTCAGGTTGTAAAACAAAATAGTTAGACGATAAAGCCGCACAAAAAGCTATAATTATAGGACCAAAGATATGCTCGCCAACATTTTCAATGAAAACCTAGTCAAAACCTCGTTGTCCCATTAAAAAAAAAAAAAAAAAAACCTGGTCAAAATCGGAGCCGACTTTGCAAGAACTTGGGCTCCATCGGACCAAAGTAGTACAAGCCCATCTTGAAGCCCGTTTCTGCAATCCAGCTCTTTCTGGATCGGGCTTGGATTTGGGAGGAGCACTTTTGGGTCCACAACGTGGCTGCAATCTCGAGTCACCTTGTTGGGCAATCGTCCCTCCTTACATCAGAACTTTCAAAGTCATTACCATAATGTCCTCACAAAATTGCATTGTTTTACCTTCGAAGCCATCGGTATCAAGTGTTTCAATAACCGCCTTCATTCTTATCTTCCTATTCTCGAATGATAATTGGTACCGGATGGTCAGGTACATACTTGCAATAGCGATCTCACTTGGATAGTTATGGGCTTGCTTTACAAACCTCAGACTTATTGGGCCTTATTTTTCATCCATGGCCTGTTGAGCCATTTTTGGTGTTAACACTAGTGAATATAAATTTCATTCAAATCTCGTATTTTCGAGAAACGCCAAGTTCTTGCCATAATTTTTGCTGCATACCATCCGCGAATTACATACTACCCTGGAAAACATCCATTTTTTTTTTCTGTCGAAAATTATTTATATATATATATATATATTTTTTTTTTTTTTTTTTTTGGAAAATTTACATTGAGAGAGGGCAACATGACATTGATAGCCATAAAATGTAGCCTCGGGCCTTCTTTTTTTTGCCTTTAGAATATTTCAACTCCGGTGCTGGTATGGATCATCTCCAACTTTAATGAACTAGAAAGGTCAAATGAGCGGATTCCCCAGTCCCCACTTTCCCTAGTTCCTTTTGCATTGCCACCTTGATCAAATCGAATTATATCTATATTTTTATTAACCCAATAAGAAAAAAATATCCACACAGTTGGACAATTTCGTTTGCCGTCTCATGAATAAAATAGCAGTATAGTTGACCTTTAAGAAGGGTCCAGCGGACCATAACTACATCCTCACTGCCAAAGTTCTTAAGAGAAATAATAAACCTCCTCATTTAGTATTTTTATATGAAACGTGAAAATGGGGCATCTCAAAATAGATCCAAAAGTCGAGAAAAGTAAATTATGCGACAGATACATTACGAGATGACGATGGCGATGACATCATGTAATCGGTCAATCATCATTGCTTGCATTATACGAATTCCATCTTACTTCTCTCCATGCGTCTACACATCTCTTTTCTTAAGGGTCGGTTGACTTATTATTGTCATATGATGTTTTCCTCCCATGGTATATGAAGAAATAAGGTCTTGTCTAAGGAAGTTTATTAGGGTTTCTTGTTGACCATTTTGTCCTCAACCCCTGTTTCGGCTCCACAAAAGGACAAAAGAGAATCGGAACCCTCTTTTTTGGCTGGGCTTGTGGAGTTGGACTTTCTCTCTCTTTCCCCCAAGCATTATAAATAGAACACACCCATCTTCGCTTCTTTTCTACCGTTCCTGCAAGGGGGTGATGCAAGCGCCTTCCAAAGAGAATTGCCATGACCCTCTCCGTTCACCTTCTCGTGCTCTTTCTTCTTTCGTTAACACAGCACCAGACGCCCGCTTTTGCTGCAAAAAGGGTGAGCATTCAAAGCCTAAGCCCTCGCACTGTTCCGTTAACAATGGAATCTCTCCATTTTAGTCTTCGTTTGAAGATGGCCGTATCTTAACAGATATCATCATCGTCATCGTCATCATCACCATCATCACCATCATCATTAAAAATTTGCCTTTTGTTTTGTGTGTCTTTGTGTGCGTGGAAGCGAAGTCATACGTGGTTTACTTGGGATCTCACTCGCACGGCCCAGATGTTTCACTGGCTGATCTGAGTCGAGTGACAGAGTCTCGCCATGAGTTTCTGGGCTCTTTCTTGGGAAGGTATTGCATTTCGATGCAGATAAAGTTCACCACCACCACTTCTTCTTCTACTTCTTATCGGTTTATAGTACGCATTGATGACTATGTTTTGTATAGCCAAGACGACGCCGAGGAGGTCATCTTCTATTCGTACACGAGGCACATCAATGGCTTCGCCTCGACTTTTGAAGATGAAGTAGCTGCCCAAATCGCCAGTAAGCTCCGCCCTTTTTTTCCCTTGGTTTGGAGTTTTGACCAACAAAAACAACAAAGTCCTTTTGTTTGCTTCTATCGTAAACTTGTAGTGCAACTTGCACTTCTTGATGACAAGTCGAACAACCCCTTGTTCCCACAATGCTTGTTGCTCCACCCTATGCATTATTTTTTTAGCGCAAACCCTCCAAATAATTAACAAAAGAGCAATGTCTCTACACATCTACGAAACTTTGAGAAAGGCTAGTGCAGTAGACGAGACGCGTGCGTCAAGTGTATCAATAATATTCGATTGAAAATCCAAACTTAGCCCGTCGCATTGCTAAATAAATCAACTTTAATTGTTCGAATTTCGTTTTTCCACCAAGGACGCACTTAGTTTTTCTTTTCCATCTTGAATGCTTATTGTTGGCTTTTTTCATCTTTGGTAGAGCACCCAGAAGTGGTGTCGGTTTTTCTGAACCAGGGCAAGAAATTACACACAACAAGATCGTGGGAGTTTCTAGGCCTCGAGCAGAACGGCGTGATTTCTTCCGAGTCAATCTGGAAGAAGGCTCGATTTGGTGAAGATGCCATCATTGGGAACCTGGACACAGGCAAGCGACTTCGACCCACTATTTATTTATTCATTTATCTAGTCTAACATCATATTTTCTTGACAAAAAATAATATAAGTCCCGCAAAACCCACAGACGTTGACTTACAATATAACCAGAGCAAGGCTTTCATGTCGTTTATCTACCATAAAGAAATGCGAATGTTTCAAGATCTCCGACTTTCGTTTACTCTCCATGTTCGGTTCTTGCTTCGGTCAGCGTATGTTGTCTTCATTCTAATACGGATCGTAGTTTCATCGTGTCTCAAACTGTGTCATATTAAAACTATCGATAATCATCTAATGATTTTCACAAGCTATCGACTTTGTGCTGTCGGCTCATTGACCTACGCACATATAACAGGTTAAGGCATAATATAAGAGGGTAGATATTAAAGAAACGGGTAGCGAGTCGAGCACACTCCAATGTGCCTAATCCTCAGTAAACTAGTAGAAATAATAAGATTCTGCCATGAATGATGGACATGTGTGCATGTAAAGAGATCAAAGATTTTCCTCGACCCATGAGGAAAATTTTATTTAATGGAAAATTGTTGGATTTTGTCTTTTGCTTGCTGACTAGAGGAGCACACCCTGTGTAGCTGCATGATCGAAAGTCTGTTAATAAAAATGCATGAAAAACGGGAAAATAATAATGAAAATTCGTGGAGCAATTTGCTGTAGAGGTGCTTAATATTCTCTATCCTCTTCTTGTGGATCTAATTGCGAATGCGTGGCACATGTTTATCCATGTATATATGACATAAGTATTTAGACAGAGATGCACATTTAAGAGGGTCAAATCTTGAATACTAGTCAAAGGCACTAGAAGGGAAATACATCATGTCTTAAGTCTAATTTGGAGTCAGCACATTGTTAGACCGTCTGTTTAATTTGAAAAAAATGAGTATATTTTGCTTTTAGTCAAAGATTTAGAGTGAAAAGAAGTATTTCAGTGTTTGGGCAAAATATGGAAAGAAATTATTAATTTAGCTCTAGATGTCTCAATTCGAATGTTCTTTCAAAATAATTTTTGATATTCAACATTTCATGCAAGTCAAATTATAAAAGCCACATATGAAGATAATTATTTTTTAATAGGAAAAAGTGAAAGTCAATTCGGACATATCTTTGTGCATGTGGTAAGCTATATGCCTAAAAAAACTCATGATGTGGTGCTATGCTAAAGATGGAGATAGAGCCTAAATTGACATCTTGGTAGTCTCGGCCATCACACTTGCTCCATCTACTTTCAATCATAGAGGGATGGAAAATAAAAGCTAATTTGAACACATCTTTATGCATCTAGTGAACCATATGCATAAAACCTGATATGATGATGTAATGCTTGGGACAGAGATAGAGCCTAAATTGACATCTTAGTGGTCTAGGCCATCACGCGTGCTCCCCCTACTTTCGATCATGGAGGGATGGAGAGAGACCGAGTGATAGGCAGTGCAAGGAGGCTGGTTACTACTGTTACCAAAGCTAGTGGCATTGGCTTGGCACATGAGGGTGACGGGGTGCATATATATATATATATATATATATATATATATATCTGTATATTAGGTTTAGGTATAGCTTTCTTGGGGGTAAAATTTTTATGAATTTAGGGCCATTTCAGTCTTTGAGGTAATCAGTTATCCCCTAATTGTAGAGGACTCCCATCCTAATGCTACAAGATTGTTTAGCATAGTTTTTCCACAACAATTAGAAGTATGAAACGGTATAGTTTGGAAGGTGTTTGGTTAATAACTCATAATTGCAACAGAAACTCTCAAAAGCTCTCTCTCTCTCTCATGAAAATTACACCATTAGCAAAGTTGATCCTGTGGGCCAAAGTAAGGGTCAACGTTCATCCCGCCATGTTTAAGTGCTGCGCTCACTTCAGGAGTTGAATTTGGTACTAGCAAGAGCACATATCCGGGGGCCAAAACCACAAAATACACAGAGAACAATTCCCACAAAAGCTGCCCCGGACAAACTCTCTTTTCCGGAGAAGGTGAAGCGCGCCCTCATGATTAAAAACGTTAAAAAAAAACACACACACACACACACAAACTCTCCACGAGGGGTTGATTTATTTGCTGCTATCGCTATGTTGGACCTGGAATTGACAAGCCTTGGTGCAAAAAATGGGAAAAAAGATGTAATCGATTGAGGTTTTGGCGCATGCAGGGGTGTGGCCGGAATCCAAGAGCTTTAGCGACCAAGGGTTGGGACCGATTCCTCCAAAATGGAAAGGAATCTGTCAAAACGACAAGGATCCTCGCTTTCGCTGCAACAGGTTCTGTGCTTGCTCCCGCTCTCCCACTTTCTTATCCTTCCTCGCTCAACCCCAAAAGGAAAACAGCAAAACAAAGAAAAAAAAGTTGCCATTTTCAAAACGCTGACTTTTCTCCACCCAACTCATTTCGAGATGATATATCCTTACTTTTCAATTATTATCTTTCGGTATTAAAGGTGTGCAAAAAAACTGAAAATCACCTAAATTGTTCGGAATCGGACTAGAATCAACGATTCCCATGGGAGCTGGTTTGGTTCTAAATTCTGATTTAGTGGAACCGGTGAGTACAGTACCCCCCGATTTTAGATGTGGAATCGCCTACCCATCCATCTAGACCAGACCGGTACACACAAAAAACAAGAAATTTCATCTCACTTACTTAATTACTTTGTAGTTTTTCAACCAAATATATTGTAGTTGTTGAACATTATTGACTAATTTTGTCTCTTGGGTGTGTAATAAAATTAACCCAATAATTTTTTTTTTTCATTTTAATAATCTATTTATTTGTTTTCTCAACCAAAACAAAATAAACAAACGAAGAGAAAGAAGAGAACTAATTGGAGATGTCCATAAATATTGCAGCATTTTGTCATCAAGATACAAAATTAAGAGCCAATGACTCGTTTTAAGAGTACAATTATGTCTCTCCTTAATTATGTCCATGATTGAAATAGATTGATGTTGAAAAACGATGTATCTAGCGATTAATGTTTTAACTTTTGTATAGGTTAGGACTTTTAATGTAGAGTCTAATTCTCCACATGTTTTCGATGTTAAAAAATTATAAGAGGACCATGGCATGATCTTCGAAAAAATTAAGTTTTTAGCTAATGAATGTTGTTCATCTGTTCTGCCCCATAATTTTCAATCCTTAATCAAAATCAATGGTTCGCAATTCAACTCGAATATAAGGCCGAATGAGCTTTGATGCTCTAAATAGAAATTAGGTCCATCATGAATGCAATTTTATAGGAATTTGAGTTTGGTTCCATGGATCCACCTGAGAATCGAACTAGACCCACGAGCCAGTTCTTGGGTGGATTTATGGAACCAACATAAGGGTCCCAGTTCCAATTTTTGGGAACTGATCCTTAGTGGATGGTTCTCAGTTCTAAGGTAGGAATCGCCCACCCGGACTCTACCCATCCTTATTTGGTACCATTTCTTCATTATAAAGTTGGGCCATGTTATGAACTATTTTAACTTAGAACTAGTCCTTGGTTATACACTTTGTCTAAGAAACGAGATGCTCTTCGAATAACTTACATGATAGAGCACACACGACAAGATTAAAGAAGCAATAATGATTGACATTAATAGTTTTTAAACTTCAGCTTTATATATAATGTCATCCTCAAACATTTGATATGTTCGATGTAATCCTTAAATTAGTTTTAAATATCCAATTTGAGTTCATTGAATTTCCTCGATAAAGTTAAATTAATCATTTGGCACTATTGACAAATTTATATAATTTCGCTATTACCCAAATTTTATAATATTTTTCCGTTTTAATCCGTTTCCTAAATTTACAAAAAAAAAAAAAAGAAGCCATTTTTTATTACCTTTTTACCTTTTTTATGATCTCTATAATTGAAAGAGTAGAACTTCATTTAAAGTTGGATCGGCTTGCCAATTGTCGGCCGCAACTTTCATCGTGCAATGCCGCTTGACCCCAAACCTCAATTCCTCTCACGATGCTTCGCCCCCACATTGGGCCTAGCCTTGGAGTTGGGCTAGGGTTCGCGATGCCACATCCGGTGTTACCAAGAACGAACTCGGCCTTGGTGGCGCAACCGCTTGCCCTTCCCCAGGAAAATTAATGTTTTCTTTGGGTGCGTGTCTATTATGTAGATTTCTCAAATGATGATGACTTCATTTGTTATCTTAGAGTTACCTCCAGTTTAAAAGGATCTCAATCCAGGTAAATGTGTCGATATGCATAGAGCTATATAGCAAGTTAACATAAAAAAAAATGCAATTCAATTGAAAATGCCTCTTTTTTTTAATCAATTTGACGTATGAAACCTTATTTTTTCCTTCCTTTATTATTTTTCTCAAGAATTAGCTGACTTTCGCGAGAGGTAACTGTCTTCATCTCCACCTTCATTGTCATCATGGTCGTTCCAATTTTCGTCTTCCTTCAAAATGGACAAATCTCATTTTGCTCCGCTAATTCACTTTGACTAGTTCTTAGGTCCGAACAATCTTTCCTTCCTTATTTTCAAACTTTTGCTTTTGTCTGAAAAATCAAGTTAGGTAAAAGATATCAAAACCCATAATTGTTGACTTCCGTTTTTGTTGACAATCTTTTTGCGTACCATATCCAGCTTCAACGACTCTCGATGACGAGATTGTTCGGCGCAATAAGAAGAATTCTAGTCTATAGGCCATACTTTTTTCTCGAGTCTTGGATATCTGGAGTGCCAAAACTTGGCACGGAAAACATTTAAGTGTCAAAAGTTAGGAAATTGACACTTAAGTATTAAAATTAGAGTAAAATAGATTAGTTAAATGCTAACGACGAGAAAATCGGACCAAAATACTGACGTGACGATTTTTTGACGAAGCAAGTGTAAAATAACATAGTTTTGCATGTTGATGTGACTAGACAAGTGTGAAAATGATATCGTTTTGTTGATGATGTGATAGATAATTAATATAAATATTAATTAAATTAAATTTAAAACTAATTTTTTTAAAAAAGGAGTAAGATGGAGATTGTACGTGGCAAGGGCTTCGGCGATGATGGGGAGGCGGCAGCCCTTACCGCCTACAATCTCCATCATCCTCTTTCTTTTTTTTTTTTTTTAGTTTTAAATTTAATTTAATTAATATTTATATTAAAATTCAAATTTGTGCCAAAATGATGTCGTTTTAGCATTTTTTTTACTGAGTCAGCTCTCCGATAAGTCACATAGATGAGTAATATTAATAAAAAATTACCACGTAAATTTCTGGCAAGATTCGCCTGACTTGGCACTTAGGTATCTCGATTTTCAAAAAAAGTATCTACTTTTGGCACTTAAGTATCATCCGTGCTAAATTTCGGCACTTGAGCTATTCTTTTGTCCTTTTTTTTTTCTTTCTCATTTATAACTTACTTATTTATAAAATGATCGCTTACATCGCTTAGAATATTTAGTTAATGAAAATTATTTTCATTAATAACAATAATTTATATCTAAATATTTTCATAAACGATAAAAATAATTTCAGCTTATTCATTTATTTTTTTTGCATTCGATCATTTTTAGAAAAATATTTTCTAAATAATTCATTTTTTGCGAAATAAATGGAGCTTTAACGAAATTATTACTTATGACACGGGTGAGTGACATAGTTTTGATCGAATAGAGTTCAATACTTTTTTGTTCAGTGTATGAAAATGCAATCGAGATGGTACCATTCAGACTTCAACACCCGAGATCGAAATTTGTACAAGGAGAGTAGGGATCGTTATCAACGTTTTAACTTTTTATTGTTTTCTTCATTAAGCGAAATCAGAATTTGTAAATAAACAATTTTCGTTTTTCCAAATTTCCTTCTAACATATTCATTTGGCAGTCCTTTTTTTTTAAAAATTTTCTTTTCTTTTCTTTTTTTTTTATTTGTACACATTTCCTTTTCCTCTATTAAATATTTAGAAGAAAAAAATTGGAAATAGATTTTGCAAAAGAAAATGCAAAAGTAACTCCCGCCAATGGAAACATTGGTCCGCAGGAAGCTCATCGGCGCCAGATACTTCAACGGAGGCTACGCCGCCGTGGTGGGACCCCTCAACGCCTCCTTCGACTCCCCCGCGACAACAACGGCCACGGGTCCCACACCCTCTCCACCGCCGGCGGCAACTTCGTCGCCGGCGCCAGCATTTTCGGCTACGGCCGGGGCACCGCCAAGGGCGGCTCCCCAGGGGCGCGGGTTGCCACCTAAAGGTCTGCTGGCCGCCGGTCGCTGGCAACGAGTGCTTCGACGCGGACATCCTGGCTGGCTTCGACTCTGCCATACACGACGGCGTGGACGTCCTCTCCGTCTCCGTTGGTAGCGACCCCTCCCCGCTGTTCAATGACAGCATCGCGATCGGGTCCTTCCACGCCGTGAGGAATGGCATAGTCGTGGTTTGCTCGGCCGGGAATGCTGGGCCCAGCGACGGGACGGTCTCGAACATCTCGCCTTGGCTGATCACGGTGGCGGCAAGCACCATGGACAGGGATTTCTCCAACTACGTGGTGATTGGCGATCAGAGGCGATTCGAGGTCAGACTCTCTCGCTAAAATTGGTGAAGTTGTTCTTAGGGTTTGACACACATTACCAATTTGAAAAACTGCAGGAATGCACTGGAAATTGCATATTCAAATGATGAATGTCCGCAAGATGATTAGTGATATTTCATCAAGCAAAACCCTTAATCATCGCGTCGATTCATAAGTTAGTCTGGACAAGCGATAAAGCCTCTTTTACAGTTTGTCGCATTGCCTCGGGGATTTTGATTATGTGAATCAGTGTTGAATGCATTTCCAATTTCGGCAAACTGCTAATTCTATAAATATGTGTCCTTCTGCTTTCTCCTTTTGCCCCGAAGGGTGCGAGTTTATCACCGAAATCCTTGCCTGGAGGCAAGTTCTACAAGCTGATCAGCGCAGCGGATGCTAGATTGTCCCATGTGTCAGCCAATGAAGCGTAAGGATCACAACCATTTCCGCACTATCGACATCTTGCAATTACTGTTAGCAGCCGAACCCGTCGATTTACCTCTTTTGCTTAGCTAGGTATATACTCTATTGCTAACTGTGATGTGTTTATGGTCGCATAAGACAGGCTACTCTGCAAGAATGGAACGCTTGATCCGAGGAAGGTGAAGGGGAAGATCCTGGTTTGCCTTCGAGGAGATAACGCAAGGGTTGACAAGGGAGAGCAGGCCTTACTGGCCAGCGCGGTCGGGATGGTCCTTGCCAACAATTTGGTTTCAGGAAGCGAAATCCTCTCGGACCCACATTTCCTTCCTGCGTCTCACGTCAACTACACCGATGGGGCTGCCATCTTCAGTTACATCAACTCAACTAAGTAAGTGCAAACAGGCTCCCTTTTGCTCCCTAATGACAGATTGTTGCGAGGCAAATGTTGTTCTCGGTCCAGCTCATGAGGCCGGCATAAATTGTGTCTGTGTGATTTGACCGTGTTTGTGCAACATTTCTCGCGACAGGTTTCCCACTGCTCAGATCACACGCGTAGTGACAAATTTGGGCGTGAAGCCATCTCCGTTCATGGCGGCTTTTTCCTCGAAGGGGCCGAACACCATCACACCCGAAATTCTAAAGGTACTTTGAAGGTTTATTGCGGATTTAGTCACGCTGCTTTTGTAAAGATAGTTGAGTTACTGAAATGATCTTGACCAGCCGGATGTTACTGCACCTGGAGTCAGTGTCATGGCTGCCTACACTGAAGCAGTGGGGCCGACAGATCAGATTACGACAAACGCCGGGTCCCTTATAATGCTATATCGGGCACCTCGATATCGTGTCCTCATGTTTCTGTTGTTGCTGGTCTTCTGAAAACTCTACATCCAGAATGGAGTCCTGCTGCAATTCGATCGGCAATCATGACGAGTGGTGAGTATGGGTGAATGATATACTTCGACTACATTATGAGCTCAACTGTTATGTCTGATGGGCACGCTGAACCTTAGGGAAGTGAAAATGACAACTCCGCTTCTCTTGCAATCTCCACTGAAAACAATACGAACTGAACCTGTACAGAATATGATCATGACTAACTAGGCTGGTGTTCCATAGGTGTTTCCAAGATGCATAACGTACTGATAGATCTTTGCCCCCCGTCTGTTTGCTTGCAGCAACTATCCTAGATAATGCAATGGAATCGATCATGAATAACTCCTTCTACAAGGCGACTCCTTTCAGTTATGGAGCTGGACACATCCAACCCAACCGTGCTATGGACCCTGGCCTGGTCTATGATCTGGGCATCAAAGATTATCTCAACTTCTTGTGTTCTCTAGGCTACAATGCAATGCAGATCTCAAATGTCACTGACGGTGCCTATGATTGTTCAAAACGCATTGGTCTTCTAGACTTCAACTATCCTTCGATCGTGGTTCCTAAGCTCTCAAGATCAATCACAGTGACTCGAACTGTGAAGAATGTTGGCTTGCCGGGGACCTACAGGGCATTGATACTGGAACCGAATGGAGTTTCGGTTCTTGTCAAGCCAGCCTACCTGAAGTTCAAGAAGATTGGCGAAGAGAAGTCTTTCAAGGTCATGCTGAAGGTGAAAGGAGCTAATGCGACTGAGGACTACTCGTCCGGGGAGCTGATATGGTCGGACACTGAACATCGTGTGAGGAGTCCTATTGTTGTGAAGGCCATCTCCTGACTGTTGTTATAGTGCCGAAGAATGGGTTTCTTAATAAATTTATGTCAATCCTAATTATGAACGGTGCTTCATGAATTTAAAATAATGGTTTGCAAATTATAAGGTCTCAAAATTTATTAATTCAGAAACTAGGTTGAAGAATTTTTTTTTTTACTCATCTAAACGCTAATCTGTCTTTATAATGGCAGCATTGTGCATTTTAGTCATGCAAGGATGCTTTGCATCTGCAGAAGAACTCGGTTCTCTTCATCTATTGGTTCTCTTCATCTATTGCGCGATCATCCTGCTACTGTGTTTGAGAAATGTGTGTGCAAGGGAGTGTTAGAAGAGAGTACTTCTAGATTTGTATAGAATGTTGTCCTCTTCCAATTTTGTGTTACTTTTCCCGCAGGAACTTGGCTAGTGGTAGTGCTTTAGTGAAGATGTCCGCTACTTGTTCCTCGGTTTTGCAATATTTCAGCTTGATCTCTTTGTTATTTTGTGCCTCTCGTATGAAGTGATATTTGATGTCTATATGTTTGGTTCTTCCATGGAATTATTTTTTGATATAGCATCCATTGTAGAATTTGACTCGGACTTTGCATGAATCGTGATAGTAGACTTGTCGCATACATAATATCCGGTTGTCAGTGAGATATAGCGAATCAAACTTCTATAGAGGGAGGCATCAGCTTTTTCTGCTCCATCTTCCTTCAATAGTTTTTCATTTGCCATGAGCGGGGTTGAAACTGCTTTGCAATAGTTCATCTTGAATTTCTTTAGGAGGTTTTCGGTATATTTCTTCTGCGAGATAAACACTCCTTCGTTTTGGTTGATCTCGATGCCAAGGAAGTTAGAAAACTGAAGTTTCCAAACGAAAATTGCTTTTGCCACATCCAAACACTTTGAGATGCTTTGCTGAAGGCTTCGTCCCAGGTAATAATCGAAAACGAAAATGAGTGTACTTAGGGTTGCCCACAAGAAAGATTAAAAAGGTTACTGCAGGAAGAAATTTAGTTGTAATACTTGTTAAGAATATGAAGCAGACACTGAAGAGGTCCTTGTCTGAACAGAAACTTGTGGCATGAAGGAAGGAATTGGTTTCAAGGATTGATATAAGCATACAAGAAGTTTTTACAAGAAAAGAAATCCTTTCTTTGCCATGTGTAATAGAGAAGGCTGAGAAGCAAGCATAAAACCTGAACTATTTCCATTTCCTCGGAAGCGGATTTCTCTTCTTTTCCTACCGCAGATTCACACTGCAGAAAAGATTCATCCGCTAGTAGCTTGCAGAAATCTGAGGACTGTGATTTTCAAAGAGTTCTAGCAGCTTTTTCCATCACGGTAGTAAATTAGATTGCCAAATTGATTGGACAGACATTAATAAGACCATGATAGTATATTGAAACGTGTTTCATGCGAGTTTCTAGTAGAACGAGTTTCTAATTGGTCCATGATTTCTTTGCTCGATCAATGCATTTAGGGTTCCTATCGTTGAGTTTTTTTTTTTTTTTTTTTTCGGTCTAATCTATCGTTGAGTTTGAAAGGAACGGATCGAGACGTGATTGAAGCAACGGGGGAGCTTGCCAAGAAGCTTCGCAAGAACGTGGCTCATGCGAAGTTGGAGATGGCGGATGATGTCAAAGAGGAGAAGAAAGAAGAACAAAAGCCCAAGAAAGATGAGCAGCAGCCCAAGGCAGCGGAGCCGCTGGCTTTCTCGGCATATCTGGCGTAAATCGTAACGGAGTCCGAACCCGAACCGGCTTGTTGTGCTGTCATGTAAAGCTCTCCTCTCGCTTTCTGACACCATGCGATACTTCCCAACAATTTCCCGACTACCGTTTTTTCTTTTGCCTTGTATTTGAGCCTTTGAATAATGGCAAGCTTGTGGTCGTCGATGAAGTTTATATTAGGCGATGCTACAAATGGAAAGTGAAAATTGCACCATGCATGCGGGCCACATTTTAACACGCAATTCGAAAATGGGTCTTTACTTGTGTAACACATTTCTATTGAACGGGTCTTGATTTACCAAACAGTTATTCATAGCACTGTTATGTTTCGGCAGTTCGCCCAAGATGGGGTGTGTCCAAGGGGCACGGTTTGCCCAAATGGGATGTGCGTTCAAGAGGCACCAATTGCCTATGATTGGGTGTGTCTTGAGAGGTACTTCTTGAAGAGATATGAGTAATTATCTTTGGGGAAGTTAAACAATAATTTCTATAAATAACCAATACATCAAGAAATAGAAAACAACGTTTTGAAAAATAACGTTCTCCTCTTTTCACAAAGAACAACACATAAAGAAGGCTTTCATTATTATTTTGAGAAGACAATTGATATTAACGCTGTGGAACGATAATGCTTTCTTTGTGATTGTATTCAGACCATCGTGAAGTCGTAGATTCATTTGTTGTGCGCTGGTGATTCAACATATATTTTGAGTAATTGTCTTTTGTTGTGCATAAAAAATTTAGTCATCTCTTTTGTTGACTTTTATCCTATATTGGTATCAAAGTCTATATTATGATCTGTGTCTTGTTTTTCCATTGAATATTTGTTTGCTGTTTGATGTGGAGATCATTCGGAATTTAGCTTCATAACTTCTACATGTTTAATATGCTGAAATTGCTATATGAATGACCAATTCGAACCGATGCGAAAAAGCTGTCTGGAAGTTGATGATGACTGTCCTGTTTGGACATGTTTGGACTTTTTTTTTTGGGTGAAAATGGATACTGATCATACAGAGTGATAAATTTTGTTGAAACGAGCAAAACGGTGGGTAGAACGCTACCAGGGAACACCACATACGCCGCCACGTGCAGCTGCAAGCCGTTGCTTTAGCGGTCACATGTGCGTTGCTCATGCGAAGTAGTGCCTATGGCTGATGTCATTGATGACGTAAACAACTTGGCCGACAACTGACCTGTTGACGTGATCCACCCGATCTGACCCGACTATTCAACCCGATTGACTAGTCAACCGATTGGACTTATTGGGCTGGTCGGACTAGCGCAGTAGCCTAGTTTATCCAGGTGCATGCGCTACACGCGCCACGTGGTGGGTGTCGTTGTATTAGTATTGTTCTCTATTGTGGTCAAGTTATTTTACGTGTTTAAAACTTTTAAAGGTACAAAAATGCGTACGAACCTTAAATACGTGTATTTTTTGGGTACGAGTGTATTGTTTATTCCTTCTTACTTGCATTTCCCTATGGTTTTGTAAATATAGAAGTTGATGTACATGTAAATAACCACATATAGATTGTGTAAAGCATGGTTCGGTAGTGGCATTATAAGGCTTAATGTGCTAGCAATTTCTTGATTCCGAGGAAACTCAAACAATAGCCAGAGATCTTTGTTTTTTCATCACTTCTTGAATTCCGCATATGATTATACTTGATAAATGAATGTTTTGTACATTGATTCACATCATGCTATGTCTTTTGATATTTAATAAAAAAGTGTGATAATTACATGAGGTCATTTAATCATTTTCTCTAATAGGAGTTTGTAGATTGGTAGAATTCAAAGGAATTCTCACCTAGAACTTAAAATTTGCGCAAATTAAACAAATTAATGATAGTAGGACAATTGTACACAAAAGTTGATTAAGAACATATTGAACTTTCATTTCAATATTTTTTGTTGGATTATCATTAATTTATTTTATCTTTGCTGCAAATTATATATGTGTGTTAATGTAGAAAATGTGTTAGTATTGATTCTACGCTTGTTATGTAAATGTGTAGTAGTAATTGATCATGGCCTTAACATCCCAAACTATTATGGTTGACCTCAATAAAGGTGAGAAACTGAATGATGACAATTTTGATATTTGATATCGAAATGTTTAATACATCTTTGATGAACAAGAGGTTTTTGAAACCTCAACCACACCATAGATGAACTTGAGCATGAACTTTTGCTTAACACAGAAATCTTTAGGTTTTGGCGGCAGTTATTTTAGGTATCTTCGTTTTCCCTCCTCCATTGTGTTTGTTGGCTCCTGTTCCATGGAATGTTCTTTCGCAAAGTCTCTAGAGAAATCTTTCCTTTTTAAAAATAAAATAAAAATTAATACTCTAAAAAACACCGAACTAATATATATATGATAAATTTACCCCAAACTAATTTTTTAACTACTATAAAAATCCCAAATTGATACACTTGTAATAAATTTACTTTCAAATTAATTTTTTGATCATAAAAAAATCCTAAACTAATACGTTTATGATAAATTTACCTCATATTATATACTTGTGACAAATTTACCTTCGTTGACTTCTGTCAAATTTAAATGTTAAATTTGTAGACCTAGATGACACATGGTAATGTAGCATGGTAATGTGAAATCCATAAGGTAAATATAACAAAAATCCCAAATTTGTCATAGATGTACCATTAGATTTTTCATGACAGTATCATTAAATTTTTTACTACCATTATCCTATAGATTTTCATGTGGATTTGCCACGTCATCATAACATCATCCACGTTAGCAAATTCAACAATAAAGTTTGATATGATGATGCTAGTATGAACACCTAAAGGGAGGTGAACAAGTGTTTAAAAAAAAGTCTTGACAATTAATTACGGAACAAAATAAGTTACGAGCAAAGTCTGAATAAGGATCATAGTCTGATAAACGAGCCACCAAACTTCTGGTAGATATTCAGAATCTGTTATGTAATGGAAGACTTCTGAAATAACCTGAAAGTGTGCAACAGACTTAAATAATGAGAGTTAACGGAAGACAAGGTTGCACACAAAATTTATAGTGGTTCGGCTTAGATCAAGCTTACGTCCACTCTCCTACGCTAATAGTATACTAGCTGGATTCCACCATGTGATCAACAAAAATTTAAAAACTTTGAGTGCAAACACTCAATGGTAGATCGCACTATCTCACTAAGTCACTTTTTTTTTTTCACGAAATTGATTTTTCTATTTCAATATGACACATAATTTCTCTTTCATGGGAGGCGAAGATGGGAGGTGGCAGGTGGGTGGGCAAACAATGGCGGAGAGCGGATGGCCGGCTGGTAGTGAGGGTGAGCGATGAGAAAAGTTTTTATTTTTCATTTTTGTTCTGGAAATAGAAAACTAAAAAAAATAAATTACTTCTCATTTCTATTCTAAACCTATTTTTGGACTAAAAATTTGTTCCAGAAATAGAAAAATGAAATTGTGTTACTAAATGGATTTTTATTTCAAACATATTTTGGGGAATAGAAAAATAAGGAAATAGAATGGTCATCATGCTCATCCTATTTTACGATGAGACAATACCATTTTTTGAGGATGAAAATGATATTACTTCAGTAGGCATTGAAATCTGTACGAGATTACATAGAATTTGATCTTAGGTATTTGGGACAAAAGTCATTCTTGACTAACTCTTTTGATTTACATCCATTGGACAGCATTTCTCAATAGAGTAAATAGAACATACTAGTTCAGGAATTAAGAGGATCCATTCAAGCATTGGTGTCGCATGGGTGGTATATATAGTTAGCTATATATCATTCCATATCCTGCGCAAATTCAGAAATTTGTCATTTTAAGTTTCCTTTTCCTTTTATTTTGTCCTTAGAAAAAGCCAAAGTCAATTGTAAATATGATATTTTCAAGAGTAACTCGGAAGCATGAATAAACAAGATAATTCAAGCAAGAAATATATTGTGGACATAAACCTTGAATACAATTGATTTATGTGGTTGGTGATGTACCGACCGTACAAGGAGAGATTGACGGGATGATTCCTTTATAATTTGGCTAAGAGAAGATTGCTCACACTCAAGGGTTTTCCTACCCTAGGTACATCCAAACCCACAAGAATCGGTTGCAAAAGAGGGGTATTCCTATGCTCTCGTCTCTCTTAGATGACAATTGTCAAAAGCTCTCTAGAGTTTTCACAAGTTTTCAATAGAATATAAGTTTTGAAAAAAAGGGTCGTACCAAATCTGGATCGGCATTGCATCGTGGGGTCGTACGCCCGGGTACTAAGCTAGAAACACGTCCAGCTTCTAGACATTGGTTGGCAGCCCGGCCGTAGTTTTAAAATTTTATGATTGAATGCCGAAGTCGCAAGGCTCGAATGGTTTAAGCATCTCCTTTCTTTTCACCATGAGAAGGATTCATAATCCTCCACCATTTTCCTTATAAAAAGCCATTGAAGAGGTCTTAGAATTTGTGCCCGAAAAGCCAAAGTCCAAGCATCTCGAAAGCGTGAACAAATGAGACAATTGGAGTATGAAATATTGCGAAAACAAAGCCTGAACACATCTCATTTATGTGGTTGATGATGTGCCTGCTGTACAGGGGAGAGATAGATGGGATGGTTCCTTTATAATTGGCTAAGAAACGATTACAATCGCTTGAAATTCTCACTCATCCTAGGAACATCCCAACCCACAATAATCAATCACAAAGGAGGAGTATTCTCATGCTCTTGTCTCTCTTAAATGACAGATCTAAAAAACTCTTTAAAGTTTTCATAAGTTTCCAATACAATATGAATTTTGAAAATGTGACAGCCTGATTTTCTATTTCTGTTTTTAATAAAGTGAGACGGGCATTTCATCTTCACGCATATAGTTCTTTTCCTTGAGTCGGCCACTCATGTGAAAATTAGTCTATCAGGTGAAGCCGTTAAGAGATTCCAATGCATCAGACTCGAGAATTTAACTAGGAAGCGACCTTTCGACCGAGCTAATCTGCAAGGGTCATTACGGCATAGTTAAAAATTGATTAGAGACCGAAGATAGGTCAACTCGACAGAGGTATGTGATCAAGTGTGGGTAATTCCACCAGATCGCACAATTCTTGTTGATCGGCACTGGACCGGCTTTTCTGTCGTTTGGGTACCCTATGTCTATATTTGAAACCTTGAGATTACCACGACAACCAAGAGTCGCCAATGTGTCAAAGATGTACATTGTGACTTGAAAATAATCAACCATAGGTCAAATGCACGAAAATTTCTAAAAGCTACCCAGTAGATTAGGACGCGCTAGTATCGTGCTAGAGTGAAATTAACCGTGAAATAGAAATCGAATTCAGAAATTGGAAGTCCTGGTGTGTCACAAATCATTTTAGGAACATTGACTCATCTTCGGAAGATTTTTCATGCAAACCGAATTTTTCAGCAAAATAATCAAAGTATGGTTAATTTGGTTTGGAAAATTAGTAGGCCTACTTTCGGTCGTGCTTTTGGGACTCAAGATGGTTCTATGGTCAAGTAAATATGTGAATTGAAGTGTGGTGACATTGGATTAATTTTATGGACTTCAATTTGGTTCAATTAGAAGAGAATTGAATGAAATTAAAAGAGTGTGTTGTACAAGATTTTGAATTTCATGCCACGGCGGAAAAAGAAATTGCACCCATTGAAAGATGTTGTGGAGAATTTGAGTCAGTGGAGTGTGACATCATGTGATGTCATGGTAGGGCCAAAGTGGAGAAGAAATTGACAAGTGTAGGGTGCGGATTTGCTCTAGAAAAGGTGGGACTTCACTTCAACCAATTACCATCATCTTCAACCTTGGGACTTCTTGGACTTGAGGAGAGAGAAAGGTGCGGAAACCACGCCGTCGCACATCGTCGTCGCCGGAGGACTGCCGGGAGCCACCACTTCCACCCCACGAGCTACCGCCGCTGTTTCGCCGGGTCCGCACCCAACCGGTGACCGGAGCACCTCCGTTCGACCAATGACAGCCACCGGAGTTCCAGCCAAGATCCGGACTTTCAAGGCCCGTTTCGGGTTCCTTCCGGTCCTCTTTTGGTGCCGCCCCAAGGAGGTTTTCCGACCACCTCTCCGTTGTCTTCGCTGGGGACTCGTCGAAAAGCGATTCCGGTGAGTTTAGCTCACTAAACCTTGATTGGAGGGTTAATGATGCTTAGGGTGTTCTTAGTTTAAGTTAAGTGAGTTTAGGTGGTTAGTTTAGTTTATTTAAGTGTGGATTAGATTAAGAGGTGTGATTAGTTTAGGGTATGTTTAATTAAAGTTAAATGGGTGTTTATGTTATTATAATGATGATTGGACTTAAATTAATACTTTTGATTTAAATAAATATTTCGAAATTATTTAATAATTTAATAATAATATATTATTAAATTATTAAAATATTATTATTTAATTGATTTTCGGAATAAAATTAATTATTTAATAAATTCCGAAAATTATTTCGGGACCTTATTTTCTCAAAATTTTGTGCTGATTGCTACTGTGTATTTAGATTTTGAATTTGATGTTCGGATATTGCAAATTGAGTGTTGATTGTGAAAAATATGGATTTTATTTAGAAAATCTCAGGTGTCGGGTTTTGATACCAAAATTGGATTTTAAGGATTATATTAAATAGTGGGGTTTGTAAAAGTGAGATATTGGCTTTCTGGTTCGAAATTAACGTGCCCCCACACACGTGAATAATTTCTGGAATATTTGTAATATGAAGAAAAATGGCGGGATCACTATTTTAATTGGAAGCATTGAGTGAAATGCAAAGTGTCTTGGGCCGAGTATGATTTGTTGTGTGATAATTAAGTGGAAGTTGTCCTGGACTGTTGAGTCGGACTTGCCCCTATATGGGATGCCCCTTACAACGGATGCAGGTCGCAATAGATTCTGGGCCCATGCTCCTTCGGGAACGTCGTCGACGTAGTGACGAAGCCGTGCTCCAAGGTGAGGAGACGATGCTTGGCTATATGCCAGTAGATAGCCGAACTACGAGTCGGCTATGTTCATGTGTGGTGATAAATGAAAATTGGAAAGCGTGCTGAGTGTGATTACTGATTATGTGACAATGATTGCGATCCAATTGTTTAAGTTCTTATTATTACCCGTGATTGAGTGATTTGAACCGTGCTAACCTACGGGGAAGGAAATAAGGCGAGGTAAGTCTTACGTGTAGTGTGGCTAGGCCACCCTTGGGTGTATTTTCTTTCTAATAGGGGTTTTAAGGGTTGAACTTGCCGAGACAATGTCTCACCCCGTTGTGGGCCAAAATTTCAGGACCGTAGATGGCGAAACCCTCGAGGCCGATCGGTCCGAGTGGGATCGAAGAACGAGTCCGGCTAGTGGTCATAGGACTGTTCCTTCTTTTTGGTGGACTGATCGCTTTTTGTAGACTGACCCCTTTTTGGTATATATGTAAACTCTGGAGTGAATATCTCTGAAAGCATGTCTGTTTATGAATGCGTTGGTTTCCTGCTTTCTTATCCCGTGAGTTTTTGTCAGGGGTTTTATAATACGTTCCACATGCGCAATAATAAATGAATGAGGTCGGCGGCACTACTTGAGAATGTCGTATTTGCATGATCATGACGGGTTGTTCCCGTGCTCGGGGTCTCGGTGCGTGACAATGTGCCTGCTATACAGGGGAGAGATAGATGGGATGTTTCCTTTATAATTGGCTAAGAAACGATTACAATCGCTTGAAATTCTCACTCATTCTAGGAACATCCCAACCCACAATAATCAATCACAAAAGAGGAGTATTCTCATGCTCTTGTCTCTCTTAAATGACAGCTCTCAAAAACTCTTTAAAGTTTTCATAAGTTTCCGATACAATAAGAATTTTGAAAATATGATTTTACCAAGTCCGGATCCGGACCACATCCCGGGGGTCGGCTGCCCCCAAGTACTGCTCTGGAAACATGTCCAGCTTCTGGACATCGGCTAGTAGCCTGGCCGTTGTTTTTTATTGTTGCGATTGAATGCCAAAGTCGTAAGGCTCGAGTGGCTTAAGCATCTCCTTTCTTTTCACCACCAGAAGGATTCATCATCTTCCACCATTTCCCTTACAAAAAGCCATTGAAGAGGTCTTAGAATTTGTGCCCGAAAACTTTTGGGGCTCTCCAAATTCCGAAGATGTATTCCTCTGCAATAGCGATGAGGAGGGAATTACCAATTACATAACATGTCCCCAATCCGGGATGTACCATGCAGCTAAGCAATTAGTTGGTCGCATCATATCTGCTGTGTAATCATTACGTAAAATTCTTTCTTAAGAAGTAAATAGTCAGTTTAGAGTATCAATGTGTCGGGGGCAAGCAAAGTCCATGCTCTCAATTTACGGAATGTCTAAATTCTTCAATCCCAGTTTTCTCTATGTTTCTTTAGATCGAGCAGCTAAAATACTTTCTTGAGAGGTAAACAGTAGGTTTAGAGTATCATCGGGTTCAGCGCGAGCAAAGACAGATTTCAATCGCATGTCCATGCTCTCGATTTGTGGTACAATTAAATTCTCTAAACTGGGTTTTTTCTATATGTTCTCCTTAATGATTGACCGGTTAGGGTTTGTAGATTATGGCGATTTTATTGTCGCCGTTGGCCTTGCCCCAATTTGCACGTCAAATGTTAGGAAAGCAACGTCTCCGGGGAGGCAGGTCGCGTCGAAATTTCCCCACACAGATTCCCCCCAGCTCGAGCTTCTTTCCACCTTTTCTTGAAATTTGTGGCGGCATTTCCCTTTTTCCACGTAAAAAACTCCAGTCAAGAGTCAATATGAATAGAAGAAAATGACTATAAACACGAGAAAATATTGGGTGGTCCGGGAGCGCCATGTCAGCATGGTCCTCGACCACTCACGCGGCGCCACATGGAATAGTGGCCCCCTTGCTGTCTTTTGCACTTTTCCTTTCTTTCTCCTCTCTACACTCTCTATATCTCTGTCATCTACACAATACAAATCATGCCCTAACTCTATTCAGTCCATCTCTAAGAAGATTGGAAAATTATCTGCAGGTCTGTCGAAGAGCATCCTCAACAAACCAAGACGATGGCTAAGGGGCGAAATCTAGTATGACACTTAATGTTTGATCTGTTTACCAGAAAATGTTGATATATATGGTCCCGGTTCTTTGTGCTTGCAGAAAAAGGTGGTGGTCAAGGTGTACAACATGAACGGTAGGAAGCTGAAGTTCTGGCTCTGCCCGAAATTTGGAGCTCAAGATAATCTCTCGGAGGCTCTTAAAATTGCAGCCACTATCCCAGGTAATAATCAAAAACTAAAATAACATTAGAGGTGTACTGAGGGTTGTCCACAAGAAAGATAAAAAAAAGTTCCTGAAGACAGAAAATTAGTTGTAATACCCGTTAAGGATATGGAGCAGGCGCTGGAGAGGTCCTTGTCCAAAAAGAAACTTGTTGCTTGAAGGAATGAATTGGTTTTCAGGATTGACAGAAGCAAAGTTTTTACAACAAAAAAGAGAACCTTTCTTTGCCATATGTAATGGAGTAGGCTGAGAAGCAAGCATAAAACCTAAACTATTTCCATTTCCTTGGAAGCTAATTTCTCTTCTTTGCTCGATTAATGCATGTAGGGTTCTCATCGTTGAGTTTGAAAGGAACGGACCGAGATGTGATTGAAGTAACGGGGGATGAATTTGATGCAGTCGAGCTCACCACGAAGCTTCGCAAGAACGTGGGTCATGGAAGTTGGAGGCAGTGGAGGAAGTCAAGGAGAAGAAAGAAGAGCAAAAGCCCAAGGCAGCGAGCCGCAGGTTGTCTTTACACATCCGTCGACGTACATCTTAACGGAATTCGAACCCGGACCAGCTTGTTGTACTATCATGTAAAGCGCTCCGTCCCTCCATCCCTCTCTCTCTCTCTCTCTCTCTCTCTCTACGCCATGCGATACTTCCCAACAATTTCCCTACTACCGCTTTCGATTTCATTTCGCTTGTATTTGAGCCTCTGAATAATGGTGAGCTTGTTTAAATTGGTCGTGTTTATATTAAGCGATGCTACAAATGGAAAGTGAAAGTTGCACCATGCATGCGGGCCATATTTCAACACGCAATTCGAATATAGGTCTTGACTTGCGCAACACATTTTTATAAAATGGATCTTGATCCATCAGAGAATTCTTCACAGCATTTTTAAGCAATGATATGAAATTTCATGGCAGATCCGGAAGAGACATCAAAGTTCTGTTTCCATTCTTCCAAGGTCTAGGGCATACGTCTTCATCGAAATTTCTCCTTAATAATGTCGACCATAGAAAATGGAGGGCATGAACAAGAACTTCTTATCGACCTTCCTATTGGGGTTTCATGAATCATGTATAGGTAAAAATTAACAAAAGAACGCAGCGGATGGTCAGCGGTTGCTGACCATCCATGCTTCGTGCACATGCAGGAAGCATAATTTTTTTAGTTATTAATTAATTAATTAAACGAATACATAATTAATTAATCAATCCCCTTTAAAATTAAAAAGAACATAATCTTTATATGTACAATTGGAAAACATTAACATGTATCCACTTTGCGCATGTATGTGCATCATATGCAAATAGGCTCGTGACTATAATACAAATTAAATTAAATCTTATTTAATTTAATTTCAAATTGACTCAATTCGATTATAGTAATTGCAAACACATTTGCAATAATATTTCTCTCTTGTTCCACGTTTTCCTAATTGTTTATGGTGTGTGACATCCCTAGGTTCATCACTAAGTCGGTAGTAAGATTTGTACTAACACATTAGTACTCCCAAAAGAATTAATTGTTCCGATTAATCTTTGGGTCCTACAAGCCATGATTGACATCTAGCAATATGTCATGGCTACCCAGATAGTGTGAATATTTTAAGAACATAATGAACCTGTCAGTTTTGGCTACAGTGTAATTCAATCCCTCTGTCTTACTATGTCCCGATCAAATAAAGACCATGTAATATTTGTCAAGTCATTAATTCGATCATATGCACAAATCTAATTGACATGCATTTTATTCGAGGCATAAACAATTTATTCTCGGATACAAACCCAGCCAAGGATTTCAATGAAGTGTCATAATTAGATATTATAGGACATCATTATTATACCTTGCATGTAACAAGGTGAAATATTTCATATTGCGCACACGTGCAACTTCGTATATGAACAAACTATGACCATCAGGTATAAAGACGGATCAAGGACCCGGCATTATGTGCACACGTGAACCATAGTTGTTCGACACACAAGTTAACACTGTGCCTCAGGTCTAAGGATTATTTACACAAGACCAAAGCATGAACAATTAGACATTGACCACACTAAAAGCTTCCATGTCGCTAATCGTTCCATATGCGTCACGTTCAGTGAACTTGTCTAGTACAAACACCTATGTTCTAACTTAGGCATCATAATACCCAATGGCATGTGACTCATCATTCCCTTAAGTATCCAATACTTAATAGTGAAGTTAAGAACACACCAGTCTCAACAGGATTATTAATATCCGCTCAATAATCCATCGATCGGGAACGATTTAAAGATTCAGTCTAACTATGAACCTGTCACATATATTCTTGACGTCTCAAGAATAGGTCTAGTTTCAACTGATCTTATCGAATATTTCATAAATATAAAATATTTAGACAAATGAATGAATACGTCATTGCCATTAATTAAATAATAATAATGAAAGTACAACTGAAATCCCTAATATGTAACTATTACATAGTAGCTTTAGGGCATACATCCAACACTTCCTAGGTTCACCGAGGGTTTTGAAAAGGTGAGACCGGCTGATGCAACACGCCTTGGGGGCAGTTTTACCATGTCGTGCCCATATAAACGGATTAAAATCAGCAACTTAACTAAATGCCAATACTTGACCCAAAAAAAAACTAATGGTAGTAATAGCCAATTTTCACTCGGATGGCCAACAAACAAAGCGCAAAAACTACATATTTCGGCAAAACAAATAGAGTGATGCTAGAAACACGAACAATAATATACTATATGGCTTTACCAAGTAATGTGGCAAAACCATTTAAGTTAAGCGGGTCCATCAAAGCACCGAATAGAAATCAGTCACATTGTTTAATACATAGCATATCATTACGGGTTCCTCTAACTTGATATGATTTGATGGTGGAGATTAATAGGTTAAAGATCTCGCAATGCTCAATGCCGTCTAAATCAAATCCGCCGTGTTGGGCACGACTTGTTAGATATGCCCACTAGTCTTCCTTCGGACTTTATAATCACTATGTAAACCTATTTTATTGGGTTAAGTACAATTTTAGCTCTTTAACATCAAGTATTGATGCATGTTGACTCTCTAGAACTCTTTTTTATTGAGCAACCACGTCCTTTTTATGCCTCTTGATTTCTGCAATCAAAAATCTTCCGTGTATTAACAGCAGACATAATAGCAAATTAAGTTCTTTATATGAAAATAAAGAAATTGAGAGAGAGAGAGGTCGCACTTACCAAGGAGTTTCTCGCTCACCGTGAGGGCAAGCGATGCTTGCCAATAAATCCTCACCAGCCACCGGTGACGGTTATGTTACCCCTGCTGCCAGTGGCTATCCCACAACTTCGGGTGGAGCACGATGAGAATCGTTGGATCTCCGTTAGCAAAGTCTGTTATTTGTTTTGTTTTTTGTGATCTAAAATAGATTACTATTCTCACAGTAGATTAAAGACTATTACGCAAGCATGTCTTGCTAGCAAACAGGCTTTTGTGGCCAGCTCCTCTATTTCTCTCTCCTTGTGAAAAGAACATCAGACGAACACTTTCTACATTCGACACCTTTCTTCCTAACCTGCTATGAAATCTCAAGGGGTAAGTACACTATCGGTGCCAAAACTTGTGTACGGCGCTCACTTTGGTGCCAAAACTTTATTTTAGATTACTTAAGTGCCAAATCAGAGGAAAAACCATCACTTTGGTGCCACCGGCAAGAGATTCCGGCCAAAATGATTATGTGGCTTTTATATTTAAAAAAAAAAATCAACATGGCTTTTTAAACGACGTCGTTTTCCGTCTTCCTTAAGAAAACGACATCTTTTTGCCGTCTTAAGTGGATGGCCTCACAAAAACGACGCCACACAACTCATTTAGGGATTTTTTTTTTTATTTGGGGATTGAAATTAGGGTTTTTTTGTCCAATCCTTGCCTAACGCTGACCTAGCTCGCTCGGCCATCGTCGCTTGGCCACCGTCACTAGACCACCGTTGCTCGGCCACCGTTGCTCGGCCACCGTTGCTCGGCCACCGTCGCTTGGCCTCCATCATAGTTGCTCGCCACTGTTGCTCGGCCTCCGTCGTAGTTGCTCGACTAGGCGAGCAAGGAGAGGCTGAGGTTGTTGTTTGGGCAAGAAGCGACAGGGAAGAATAGGAGGCGAGTGCAGAGGAGGAGGAGGAAGAAGGGCGGTCGAAGGTGGAGAGAGCGAAGACGAGGAGGGCGAGGGAAAGAAGGAGGACGCAGATGGAGATGGCGGATTGGGCTCTGCTCAGGGAGCGACTGAAGTGGGTCCTTCTGAAGGGGGAAGGAGAAGGAGGAGGAGAGGAGGAGGAGGACAAGAGCTTGGACTTGTCAACAATGTTGGATGAACTAGAGGCAGTGTTGTGCTGGTGCGCTGTTGGTGTTGCTGTTGGTTGGTGCTGGTGCGCTGCTGGTGTTGCTGTTGGTTGGTGCTGGTGCCGTTCTTTGGGGAAGAAGACGACAGGAAGCCCATGCATGCCTTCTCTCTCTCACTCACTCACTCAATTTGGGGATTTAGGGTTTTGAATTGGGGAAAAGACATGAAACGGCGTCGTTTTGTTGTTTAAATGCTGATTGTACTCTCTAGTGAGCCACATCAACTTCAAAAATTAATAAAAAAATGCCATGTCGGATTTCCGATCAATCAGATCGGCGTTGGCAACAAAATGATCATTTTTCAAACTTTTTAGCACTTAAGTGATCCAAAATAAAGTTTTGGCACCAAAGTGAGTACCGTACACAAGTTTTGACACTGATAGTGTACTTATCCCGAAATCTCAAAGGGCGACTGGTTCATCCGTGCTTCCAAGGCTATGGAGTTTCGATGACACGGTACAAATCCTCTAGTCTCGGTGCTGAGAGAAACAGCGGGGCCTTTCAAGCCAACGGAAACAAGTTTCAACCTCCACGGCTAGGGAAGCTCGAGCCGAGAAGACGACCCATCGACGGCCAGAGTGAATAGACCAGCCGAGGTCAATGGGAGTGACGTGGCAAGATAGAGAACCGGTAACAAACTGGACGACCGGGGAGTCGAAGACGCTGGGCGGGGGAGGGGAGCAACAAGTGCTGATGCCGCATGAAACTTCATGGCTTGTTCTTGCTTCTCTCTGGTTGGAGTCATTCGTTGCTTCATGGCAAGTTATTCCATTCATGCACCAGAGAAATCAGGTGGTGCGGTCTTAATCATCCATCCATTCATATCAACACTTTGAATCATACATCTTCGTTCCACCTCTGACCAACAGTTGATATAACCATACGACTAACAATATGCAGAATTTCTGTGCACGATGGTTTCGGGCTTTTCTATTTGAATGACTCGAATGATTCGAATGACCAGCTTTCGGCTTTGGCTATAATATCGTTGTGATTAATATGAGGTGGTATTGTAGTTTGTGTGTGTGTGTGTGTGTCTCTCTCTCTCTCTCTATATATATATAGTCTAATTTTACAAAGGAATATGATATATGGTAAGGTGATGTTTGGGCGATGCGGAAATCGATTAAATTCCCTTAATTTGTCGATTAACTTTTTGTTTAACATTTTGCATTTCTTAGCAAACGTCTGGTGCTTATACTAACATATTTATAAACAATGAGAAGGCTCATCAATACACTATAAAATCGAAAAATTAATATACATATATATTTCTCAAAATAGCTGCATAAATCAACTGGAAAATTTTACTATGGTCAAGAGGCCATAGCCCATGACCATTTCCAGGCTTATCTATCTAGGAATCCACTCAATGATAGTTTCCCAAACCAACTTAATGCTACCCTTTTGGTCACAAGCTCACTTCACACGGAGCATGCTTGGTCTAGCTTTCTCGTAGCAGTTACTAACCGCAAAAACGGGTATTTCATCTTTTGTGAGGTCATTCAATGGGAAAATTACCGAAAAAGTCCCAAATTTATTGCAATTATGCCAATTCAGTCATGAACTTTTTTTTTTTTTTATCAATTGAGGCCTAAACCTTTTATAATTATTCTCGATCAAATCCATCCGGCCAAAATTGGCCTATCTTACACTCACTCAAATAACCAGGTGTTGACGTGGCAGCCAGCTGGCACCGACAACCTTTTTTTAATAATATTTTATTTTTTGAAAATTTTTTGAAAATTTTTTATCTTTTTTTTTCTTCTTCTCCCTCTTCCTCCTTATTCCTCTTCTCTCCTCCTCCCTCCTTCTTCCTTTGGCTCCGGCAATTGGCCAGAGGGAAGGGCTGGCTGGTCGCAGGAAGTTTTCTCCACAAACCTCGAAGCGACCAATTGGGCTAGAATATGTTACCTAGATAGATTTTTTTTATCAAATGAAAAAAAATAAATCAACATAATAAAATTTGTTAGTAAATAAAATAAAAACATACAAAAAACCTTACGATTGAAATGCACATAAAAAAGCTAGAAAAGTATGCATGTGTTGTGACCGAACATGCGGGGAAATTGCAAAAAATGTTATAACTTATTAGACTTGTGACAATTTAGACCTAGACAATTCCATTTTGCTAATTTATTCTTAAATTTTTTTGGCTATTTGTCAATTAGTCATTTTGGCCAATTTTGACTAGCAATTGCTTGCATGGACGAGAGCTGTCCTACGTTGCACAACAAATGTAAGATAGTCGGGCTGATGTAAACAAATTTTATAATTTTTAAAAAATTCCATATTATTTTAATATTATTTTTTATTTTCTTTTCCTTTTTTTTCCTAAGCCCAATGAGGGTTGCTAGCTGACAATCATTGGCCACAAGTGAGGGTTGAGCCCTCACCTAGATTTAGTGAGGGTCGCAAGGCCTTGACCCAAGGCCTTGACCAGTCATGGGCGAGGATCACCGACCCTCACCTGATGTCAATGAGGCCAACAATTATCAATCTACCACTAGCCTGATATAAAATATCCATCGCCAAGGCAATAATCATTGGTATAGGGCTTTTGGACGATTCATTTTTTCCACTGACAATGAGTAGGTTACGACATTGCTAGGCAAATTGGACGTTTTCTTTTAGAGGGAGAATATTTCCAAACATATCCATTGCAGAACCTTTTTTTCCGTACTTATAAACGTGACCGGAACCATCTATTTTGATCTATAAGTGGATTCAAACGGATCCGGATATTGTCGTTTTTTCAAAATCAATGGTCGCGATTGCTCCCGAAGTATATTAAGAAAAATCTTATTCTAGGAATCATGAGTACCCCCAACATTTGCTAGCTCTTGACAATTAGAACATGGAATTCTCTTGGTCTCGCTCTACCTAAAAGCGATCATTCTTCTTGATTTCCCATGTAGTTGACCAATGGTTGAAGAGAAAGAGGAGGAACGTCTTCGCTACGGTCTCATTCGCTCCGCAGCATTCACTTTCTAAGCTCGATCAAATCTATCAATTTCGATTTGGACTTTCTTCACGTTTTGTTTTGTCGAGACCCCAAGGAAACGCCCCTCTCCCTACGCTCTGCTCTTGGCTTGAAACTTGAAAGTGACGAGTCTTGGTCTTGGGAGTTTGTTCTATTCGTCATCGGTACTTATAAACGCGACCAGAACCATCTATTTTGATTCATAAGTGGATTCAAGCGGATCCGGGTATTGTCATTTTTCCAAAATCAACGGTTGCGATTGCTCCCGAAGTATATTAAGAAAAATCTTATTCTAGGAATCATTGTTAAGGAGTATAAATCAAAAACACCAACTGTACGAACTATCTATGCTGCTGATATTGATAATAGAGAAAAGAGGGTGAAGACTGATATTAAAAGGGAAAGAACAGAGGCTGATATTAGAGAGAAGGAAGAGCTGCAAAGCAACAAAGTGAGTAAGACTGGAGAAGACACAACAACTCAAATAAACGATCGCGATGAAGGTTGATATGGATCGTCATCAATGGTGAAGAGTTTGTGATGAAGACTGACACGGATTGCCAACTCATGAAGACACGTGAGCAGTTATTCAGTTGAGGATTGAAACAGATTGAGAAACAATCTTATTAAAATCAGTTTTTCTGTTGTATCTTCATCTTCTTCGATAGGAAAAGATATAAAGAAGTCTTCGCAGGATCATCTTTGTGGTGATTGAGTAAAACAGATAGAGAATTCCTATAAATGAATGCTCTGTATTTTACAATAGAGATAGAGAGAGAGAGTGTGAGAAATTTAGAAGAGTAAATCTTCTTTGTTTATTGATGATCCGAGATATAGACTTTTTGTGTTACAATCTCATTGAAACAGAAGAATTCAAAGCGTCTTGATTGATCTTCAGTTCTTCGACATATCTCTTCATCTTCACATTCTCTAGTTCTTCAGTTCTGTTTCTTCATCTTCACAATCATGAGTACCCCCAACATTTGCTAGCACTTTTCAATTAGAGCATGGAATTCTCCTGATCTCGCTCTACCTAAAAGCGATTATTCTTCTTGATTTCCCATGTAGTTGACCAATGGTTGAAGAGAAAGGGGAGGAACGTCTTCGCTACGGTCTCATTCGCTCCGAAGCATTCACATTCTAAGCTCGATCAAATCTATTAATTTCCAGTTGGCCTTTCTTCACGTTTTGTTTTGTCGAGACCTAAGGAAACGTCCCTGTCCCTACGCTCCGCTCTTGGCTTGAAACTTGGAAGCGACCGATTTGAGAAAACGAGAATGACAATTAATTGATCTCATCGATAACTCCCGCGTATGTACATGCGGACCACACACTCACAAATGATAGGATTGGGATCCTATCCATTCAGTGAATGATCGGCATTTTTCAATTTTTCTCGAAAGAAATTTCATCTTTTAAAGATGAAAATAATATCATTTCAATATACGCGAGATCATATAGAGTTTGAATTTAGATATTTATTGAAAGTTTATTCTTCAAGAAAGTAATTAACTCCTTCAATTTGCATATATTGGATATTTCGGATGTGGTGTTGGGAAATTTCAATAGAGTATTAGAAAGGACATTCCTTTCAAGCATTGGTGTTATGTGTGTGGTGCATAGAGACTAGAGTCACCTATATCTTTCTATATCTCGTATAAAGCTTTCCCTCCACATTATCTGCTACCTTAGTGTGCTATATAAAGACAAGGGCTGCGCTGCGTGTGGGCATTATTTAACCTACTAGCTCCACAAAATTCGATAACTTTCAGATAATATATACATTTAGTTTGAAATTGTTACCTGAAAATATCAACCACTCGCATCTCGGAAGAGGCAAAGAAACTTGAAAGTCACAGGTCTTGGTCCTGGGAGTTTGTTCTATTCATCTTGTTAATGTCTTGCTTAGAACACGTATCACATGACTACAAGCACTTTTGAGAGTGAGTGAGAGAGAGAGGGAGGGAGGGGGGGGCACTTGAAAAAATGAGAATGACCTTTAATTGATCGCATTGATAACACACGTATATACATGTGGACCGCACACTCCCGCACGATAGGATTGGGATCCTATCCAATCAGTGAACAATCAGCACTTTTCAATTTATCACGAAAAAGATATAATCTTTCGAGGATGAAAAGGATACCGTCTCAATACACATCTAAATATATACGAGATCATGTAGAGTTCGATTTTAAATATTCTCTAAGAAAGTAACTAGCTCTTTCAATTCGCATTCAATGGATATTTCTGGATGCGTTGTTGGTATTTTTCAATAGAGTAAAATAAAAAGTACAAAGGACCCATTTCAAGAATTGGTGTTGTATGCATGGTTCATAGTGTTGCCTATATATTTCCATATCTTACATAAAATCTTTGCCTTGACTTTATCTACTACCTTTGTGAGGCAGTGGTTTCACAAAATTTTACATTGTATAAGAATAGAAGGTTTTGAATTTAAATTTTTCTAGGTTTGTGTCTGCTTTTTTAGAATAGTTGGTCATGATTTCAATTTCTCTAGATTGTCACGAAGAAAAATGAGTTAGCTTTTTGACAACTCAAAGATTCCATTTTCTACTCTAAGTTGTTGCTTGTTGTCTTCTAGAGGTGTCAAAATGGGTCATTGACCCATTTATGGACCCATTTATGTTTAAATAGGTCGTTAATGGGTCAAGTCTTATTTCCTAAAGCATCCATAATGGGTTTTAAAAATAAAGAGAGTGAGATATATGGGCGCTTAAATGGGTTAGCTCTGCACCCATTTAAGACCCATTTATTGACCCATTTATCAACCCATTTATTTTCACCCAAAGCTAAAACCTCACAATCTCTCTCTTCTCTCGTTAACTTTACAATTTTTTTTTAAACCGAAATTATAATTATTATTTTCTTTTTCTTTTTCTTTCCTTTTTTTTTTCTTTCTTTTTTTTTCCTTTCTTCTTCCTCCTGTCGCCGGCACGGCCATGGCCGGCGATCGGCTAGGCAAGCCTCGAGCTCGCCCCTTGTCGGATTTGGCGAAGCCGCCGACGCTTGGTGAGACTCGAACTCGGCCGGCGTTGGGCAAGGCTCGAGCCTCGCTAGATCCGGTGAGGGGCGAGCTCGAGCTCGCCTGATGCCGGCGAGCCTCCAGCTCACTAGATCCGGCTAGGCGGAGGCCTCGTCGACGTCCAGCGAGGCTCGAGCCTCACCAAATCCGGTGAGGGGCAAGGCTCGAGCCTCGACGATCCGGCGAGCCTTGAGCCGGCAATGTCGAGGCTCGCCCGTGGCTGGTTGCCGGCCGTCATCGTGGCCGGCGGCCGGCCGAAGAAGAAGAGGAACAAAAAAAAAAAAAAAAAAAAAAAAAAGAAAAAAGAAAATTTATATTTAAAAAATAAATAAAAATAAATAAAAAATAATTTAAAAAATAATTAAAATTCTATTTTTAAAATGATTATTTTAAAAATTATAAAAATTTTCCATTAAATTTATGTTGTATAAAACTATTTTAGCAATATCATTTTTAAACAAATAATATATATATATATATATATATATATAAGAAATAAGCTTGGAAATATTTTAGTAATATAATGTTAAAAAAAGACATAGGAATAATTTTTCTAAATTTGGTTAAATATGAAAATATTTTATAAATATGGGTCAGGTTGGATATGGGTCAAAAAATTTATATTATCTTAAATGGGTCATAAATGGGTTAATGGGTCGATTTGGGTCGACCTATTAATGACCCGACCCAAACCCGACCCGACCCACCCGTTTCACACCTCTATTGTCTTCTATGTGGAAAATTAGCGAAAGCTGCCAAATTGCTGTGAAAATACGTGAGGGACCCAACTTGACTTTACTTAGTATAAATAGGTGGTTTACCCAACCCAACTTGCTAGAGTGTTGTTGTGAGAGGCGTGAGCAGAGAGTGGTGTAGAGTGTGGAGATAAAGTAGAGAGTTCATTGTGTGAGTGTGGGTGTGTAATCGAGTCTTCTAGTAATAATAAAAGAGAGTGTTTATTTTTAGTCCGAATATCCACTTGAGTACAACAAGCGATATTAGGGCTGTTAGCTCAACACTTCAAGTGCGCTGGGTGTCGAGTATTAATTTGCCCCCCTAGCCCCACGAAAATCGATAGTTCTCAGATAATATAGACATTAGTTCGAAGAATCCGCCTGAAAGTAGCAGTTACTTGCATCCCAGAAGAGGTAACGGCTCGAATCTTTTCAATGCCTCGAGGCAACCTTTTTAAAAAAAAAAAAAAATTCATCTTCCTCTTCCTTTTGACGGGTGCGGAATTTTGTCCCCAGCATGGAATGCATACCATGTGGGCGAAGCAATAAGTCGGTCATACCACATCTATTGCATCTCCAGATGTTTCTTTGATAATTGAAATTCTGGAAAAATTAGTATACAATCTTAATAAATTCTGAAAATTTTACATGTTATAAACAAGGTCTAGAGGAAGAAGTTTTATGAAGAACACCAAGTTAAGAAAATTTCGAATAAATCGCAATAATCCATGCATCACAGCCATAATACTTCAAATATCACTATTGCACAGTCTTAATAACAAATTCGATATAACCCCTAAATGAACCTAGAAAATGCTGAAATTTTGATATGTTATAGATAAAACCTAGAGGTAAAATTTTTGTGAAGAACTTGAAGTCAGATTCATGATAGATCAAGTGCTATAATCACTATAACTCTCCCTAACCCTCGATAACAGTTTCCAGATCTAACACTTCCAAAGAAAAATTGTTTCACCGATCAATACTTGTCCGTTTATTCTCAAATTTTAGTATGTTACTCCTCAAGATGTCATCTATAACTTTCATCAAGGACGCGAAGTCAAATTCCCACTAAATAATTGCATAAAATTCACGGAGCCACCAATGGTCAGGCTGTTTTTCCATGAAACAGTTTGCTAGTCTTAAAGAACTACTTCTGTTCTTTCGAATTCCAACATCCAGCATCAAGTTCAAGCATCTCCAAAATCTATTACACTTCACACACAACCACAGCAAGCATAATGTAGATCAATGGACTTCACTTGCCTTAACTCCAACGCAACCACAGCAAGCAAAATAGCGACTTAAGGACTTCGGGCGCGGCACGATCGACGGCGAAGCTAGGCGGCGTCGATGGTGGCAACAGTCGTGCACACGGCAGGGCTGGTCTCCTTCTTCTCCTCACCAATGCACCCTCACGAGCTCTCTCTATCTCTCGGACTCTCTCTCTCTTTCTCTCGGTTACCCTCTCTCTCGATCGCTCCCTCGATCAATCCGCCCCCTCCTCTCCTCTTTTCTTTAACTCTTATGATTAGCTAGTAATCATGAGGTTTTGCATGGAAGGTCTCCAGTGAAGCAACGGGTGGCGACACCTCATGTAGTCCCTCCGCCACTTGTCAATTTCCATGCAATTGTAAGGGCCTCACTCGGCTGGGCCTTGGTAGACCGAATGGAGAGGAAATCGTGGGCCGGTTTGGGCGGTTTTTGGGCCTCAAGAAATCAGCCCACATCTACTCCTAATATCTCACTTTAATCCCCACTTATAATTACATAATCACAATATTCACATGGCCATAAAATATTACAACATTAGTCAAGGGAAATTCGATTCATAGGGTACATAGCCAAGTATAGAAAATTTCTTATAAATTTATCCTTTAGTACAATCCTTGATCACATATGGACATAGGGTATATTTCCAACAAAACAATAGTCCAATCAATGTTCGGCCCTTGCTTAATTGTAGTCCATTATAATATAGTCTGCTAATGCTTCCTTCATCTCGCCATAGGTCGTAGTGTATCCAGGGTTCGTTATGAAATTTTAGGATGCCACAACATGCACCTTTAACTGCTCTGCAAGGACTTTCCGACACAACCTCCTTAACCGCGAGATAAAGCAAAACCATTGTTGCATCCATATCTGTCAGGAGATCGAATACGTACCTTGTCAATATCAGCAGTTACAGCAACCATTGGCTCTATAGGCTCCACCTCGCTATAAGCACCATCTATGTTAATTACTTTGTTAGTACCTGTATACGCTACCTCAGGAGTTTCTGGTCGCAACTCCACCTCAAGCTGAACACCGTCTAGATCCGTATTAACACTGCCACAAACACTCCTAGCCAAAAGTACCGGAGACTCATCAAGGGTAACTTCTCTACTATTAACAGGTGAATTTATATCTGGACACCACAACCGATTGCCCCGCTCACCTTGTGCATAGCCATGGAATATGCACCTTGCCCTCCAATTGAGCTTACCATCACTCACTCGAAAATAACACGGGCAACCAAACATTCTAATAATAAAATAACCAGCAACGTTACCTGACCACACTTCTTCAGGAGTCTGCCATTCAATAGCAGTTGATGGAGATCTATTCACCAGGCAGCTCATCGTACTAAGCACATCAGCTAGGATTCTCCTAGCAATACCAGCACTAGGGATCATTTTTCTGGCCGTCTCTAGTAATGTTCTGCTCATCAATTCTGCAAATTATTGTGATTTACTAGCACTAGTTCGATGTTTCACTATGTCCTCTTTCATGCAGAATTTATTTGCCAGCTCCGATCGAAACTCCATGCTATTGTCAGTCCGCACATGCTTGATCGACTTACCAGTCTCCGTCTTGATCAAAGCTCTCAACCACGTGATCCTGACACCAGCATCAAACTTGTGCATTAGCACAAACACCCAGGTCTTCCTCGAGCAGTCAATAGACTCTCGAACAGATGCATCCGACGTCTCCGCAGCGACATTTGTCACTATCTCACCTTGAAGTTTATACAAGCCTCCGTGCTTGATTCCTTTCATTATCACCAGGGCACCTCGAACAACCTTCAGAACTCCACCTTCTGAAGATTACTTGCAACCAACTGAATCTAGGGCACCCAAGGAAATTAAGCTCTTTTTCAATTCTGGAACATGCCTTACTCCAATCAATGTCCTCACAATACCATCATGCATTCTGATTTTAACATCACCAACACCCACAACATCGCACTTGGCGTTGTTCCCTAACTGGACTTTACCACTACTCATGCACTGATAAGTGATAAACCAGTTTTTATTTGGTGTGACATGAAAAGAACAACCAGAATCCATGATCCATCCATCAAACGATGAATAATCAATGACAGACAAGACATAATCGGCACTATTAGCTACAGTTGCAACATTATCTGCAGAATCAACTATAATTCCCTTACCCTTCTCATTCTTCGCCTTTAAGGCAATTCCTTCTAAGATGCCCCCTCTAGCCACAGCTTCAACAGACAATATCGGCAGTCCTAGATTGACTACGCATGTTCATATTAGTACTACTCTTACCCACACGTGTTCTAGATCTTCCTCTATTTTCACCTACTAAAGCAGTAGATATAGGTTCGCTAGATTCTCTTCCACGAATATACTCACTTAGAATCAAATCTCGAACTCCATCAAACGTCAAACTTGTTGACCCAAAGGAATTACTAATAGCAGTAACAATAGTATTCCAACTATCAGGCAATGAGGATAACAGAATTAAAGTACGTACCTCATCTTCAAAGTCAATCTCAACTGAACTCAATTGACTAACAATTACATTGAATTCGTTGATATGATCTGCAACTGACGCACCTTCGCTCATCTTCAAATTAAAAAAACGTCGCATCAAGTAGACCTTGTTGATCGCAGAGGGCTTCTCATACATATCCGACAGGGCTTGCATCAAATCAACAGTGGTCTTCTCCTTCAAGATGTTAAACGCGACGTTACAAGCCAACGTCAGTCAAATAACACCCATAACTCGTCTATCCAGCAAATCCCAATCAGCTTGCTTCATCGTCTCTGGTTTCTTCCCAGATAAGGGCAAGTGCAGTTTCATCTGGTAAAGATAATCTTCAATCTGCATATTCCAGAAACTAAAATCCTTCCCATCGAATCTGTCAATTCTCACTTTTACTTATTCTGTCGCCATCGATTAGCTTCAACTCAGCCAAACCTGGCTCTGATACCACTTGTTGAGAAAAGACGAGCGATCGAACAATAATATAGACAGAAGAAAAATAAATCGGACACCAGATTTACGTGGTTCAGTCGTAAAGACCTACGTCCACGGGGAGAGCAGCTGCAAATTTCACTATAGATCAAGCGATACAAGGAGATTCCACACTCAAGTCACTCAAACACTCTCTCGGTGTTTCCCAAGCCCCAATTACACCCAACAATGCACGCAGTGTTTAGCCTCGAAATTCCTCAAGAAATAATCTCTCAATCCCACGAAGAAATTACACGCAAATCTTACCACAAGATTTAATCAGCTACAAACACTAATCTTTCTTGGATGTAATTCACGGACGAGAACTACAAAGAAAATCCCTCCCAAGCACTCGACGACTAGATGGCGCTTCAAGACCAACTCTTCATGATCAACGGCGGAACACCAAGCACTCACGAGGCGCTTCAAGACAATTTGTGATCCTCCTCTATCACCCACGGCCACAAATCTATATATAAGTGAAGCCCTTATTCTGTTGCCAACTTCTCATAGGATTCTGTTTCCTATCTTGCCTATTTTAACCAAAATATATCTCTATATATTTTAAACAAAATCCAAATCCAAGTCAAAGTTGAACTTTCCTATTTCAGTGGCCAAATTCTCCAACGCAGATTCAAACTTTGGGAAGTTGATCTTCGGATTTTCTTTATTCAATTTCGAATGTCCGCAACATATCCAATTCGGAATATTCGGAATTTCACATCGGACTCAAACTCGAGACATATTTCAACACTTTCTTCCTAGCTTGCTATGAAATCTCAAAGGACAACTAGTTCATCTGTGCTTCCAAGGCTATGGAGTTTCGATGACACGGTACAAATCCTCAAGTCTCGGTGCAGAGAGAAACAGCGGGGCCTTTCGAGCCAACGGAAACAAGTTTCAACCTCCACGGCTAGGGGAGCTTGAGTTGAGAAGACGACCCATCGACGACCAGAGTGAATAGACCAACCGAGGTCAATGGGAGCGACGTGGTGTATTGAGAAACAACTTTGGCCAAAATACTTTGTTTGGTGAAATTTGCATTTGTAAAGGGCTTTTATTAAATTAAAAAAACAAAATAAAACATTTGTATTTTTTTTGAAGTCTGACCACCGACCGGCCAGATCTGGCTGCCAGACTGCCGGATCTGGCGGCTGGATGGCCAAATGCCCACGGATGCCGTCGCCTGAGGTTGTCCACCTCAGGCGAGGCCGCTGGGTTCGCGCGACCGCTTGGGGTCGCGCAACCTCAGCGGCGGTCGCCTCAGTCGCTCAACCCAAGCGACCATCATGGGACCTCAGGCAACGACCGCTTGGGGTAATGCGACCTCAGGTGGCCGTTGCCTGGGGTACCCCGACCCCTGTGACCGTCGCCTGAGGTCGCGCGACCTCAGGTGGCCGCCTGGGTTGCATGATTCAAGCCATTAGTCGCCTGGGTCGTGCGACCTAGGTGTCGCCTGAGGTCCGGCAACGGTCGCCGGGGTCGGGCGACCCTCAAGCGGCGGTCGCCGCCGTGCGCGACCCCTTGGCCGGCGGTTGTCGGCCTTTGATTGGCTTTTTCGTGCGGTGATTTTGGAGAAGATGAACAGTAACTGACTTGCATTTTGAAAATGCAAGTTCCCAAAGTACCTCGGAACCTGCTTTGGATTAAGGGCCTTTAGAGTCATTTGGAAATGCAATTGTATTTTCCCAAAATTGAGCAAAAACACGAATCAAACGCGTTTGCGTTTGGCCAAAGGACTTTAGAGTCCCAAAGCCCATTCCAAATGCTAAATCAAACGGGGCTTGAGTAGGTTACGACATTGCTAGGCATATTGGACGTTTTCTTTTAGATGGAGAATATTTCCAAGCATATCCATTGCAGAACCTTTTTTTTTCGCGGTACTTATAAACGTGACCGAACCATCTATTTTGATCCATAAGTGGATTCAAACGGATCCAGGTATTGTCGTTTTTCCAAAATCAACGGTTGCGATTGCTTCCGAAGTATATTAAGAAAAATCTTATTCTAGGAATCATGAGTACCCCCAACATTTGCTAGCTCTTTTCAATTAGAGCATGGAATTCTCTTGATCTCGCTCTACCTAAAAGCGATCATTCTTCTTGATTTCCCATGTAGTTGACCAATGGTTGAAGAGAAAGAGGAGGAACGTCTTCGCTACGGTCTCATTCGCTCCGAAGCATTCACTTTCTAAGCTCGATCAAATCTATTAATTTCCAGTTGGCTTTTCTTCACGTTTTGTTTTGTCGAGACCTAAGGAAACGTCCCTCTCCCTACGCTTCGCTCTTGGCTTGAAACTTGGAAGCGACCGATTTGAGAAAACGAGAATGACAATTAATTGATCTCATCGATAACTCCCGCGTATGTACATGCGGACCACACACTCACAAATGATAGGATTGGGATCCTATCCATTCAATGAACGATCAGCATTTTTCAAATTTTCTCGAAAAAAATTTCATCTATTAAAGATGAAAATGATATCATTTCAATATATATGAGATCATATAGAGTTTGAATTTAGATATTTAATGAAAGTTTATTCTTCAAGAAAGTAATTAACTCCTTCAATTTGCATATATTGGATATTTCGGATGCGGTGTTGGGAAATTTCAATAGAGTATTAGAAAGGACATTCCTTTTAAGCGTTGGTGTTATGTGTGTGGTGCATAGAGACTAGAGTCACCTATATCTTTCTATTATCTCGTATAAAGCTTTCCCTCCACATTATCTGCTACCTTAATGTGCTATATAAAGACAAGGGCTGCACTGCGTGTGGGCATTATTTAACCTACTAGCTCCACAAAATTCGATATACATTTAGTTTAAAAATTTTACCTGAAAATGTCAGCCACTCGCATCTCGGAAGAGGCAACGGTTGGAATCCTCTGGATGCCTCGAGCCACCATTTTTTTAAATTTATTTTCCTTTCCCTTTTGATGAATGCTAAAATTTGCCCCAAACATGAAATGCATGCCATGCAAGCGAAACGAAAAGTCGCTCATGCCACATCTATTGTGTCGCTAAATGTTTCTTTGATCATGAGTAACAAGGTTAGTTTATGGGAAAATTGTCCAAAAATTTCTAAATTTATTACACTTTTCTCAATTCAATTTTAAATATTTTAATTGTGCCAATTGAGTACTAATTCTTATAATGTTTTGCCAATTGAATCCATTATTATCAATTTTGACCTAAAATTGCTGACGTGGACACCGCCCGTCCTACGTGGCATGGTTGTAGTTGACGTGAACAATTTTTAATAATATTTTCACATTTTTTGAATTTATTTATTTAAATTTCTTTTCTTTTTTATTTATCTTATTTATTTATTTTCCTTCCTTTCTTCCTCCTTTAGCTAGTGGTCAAGCCTCTCCCTACTCTCTGCTCTCAGTTAGAAACTTGAAAGTCACAGGTCTTGGTCTTGGGAGTTTGTTCTATTCATCTTGTTAATGTCTTGCTTAGAACACGTGTTACATGACTACAAGCACCTTTGAGAGTGAGAGAGAGAGAGCGAGGGGCTTGAAAAAATGAGAATGACCTTTGATTGACCGCATTGATAACACACGTATATACATGTGGACCGCACACTCCGCACCATAGGATTGGGATCCTATCCAATCAGTGAACAATCAGCACTTTTCAATTCATCACGAAAAAGATATCATCTTTCAAGGATGAAAAGGATACCATCTCAATACACATCTAAATATATACGAGATCATATAGAGTCGATTTTAAATATTCTCTAAGAAAGTAACTAGCTCTTTCAATTTGCATTCAATGGATATTTCTGGATGCGTTGTTGGTATTTTTCAATAGAGTAAAATAGAAAGTACAAAGGACCCTTTTCAAGAATTGGTGTTGTATGCATGGCACAAAGTGTAGCCTATATATTTCCATATCTTACATAAAATCTTTGCCTTCACTTTATGTACTACCTTTGTGAGGCAGTGGTTTCACAAATTCCTACATTATATCATAATAGAATGTTTTGAATTCAAATTTTTCTAAATTTCTATCTACTGTTTTAGAATAGTTGATTGTGATTTTAAGTTCTCTAGATTGTCAGGAAGAAAAATGAGTCAGCTTTTTGACACCTTGAAGACTCCATTTTCTACTTTAAGCTGTTGCTTGTCTTCTATGTGGAAAATTAGCGAAAGCTGCCAACTTGCTATGAAAATACGTGAGGGACCCAACTTGACTTTCCAACTCGGTAGAGTGTTGTGGGGTAGTGCGCGGTGTTGTGAGAGGCGTGAGCAGAGAGTGGTGTAGAGTGTGGAGATAAAGGTAGAGAGTGTTTATATTTAGTCCGAATATCCACTTGAGTCCAACAAGCGATATTAGGGCTGTTAGCTCAACACTTCAGGTGTGCTGGGTGTCGAATATTAATTTGCCCCCTGGCCCCACGAAAATCGATAGTTCTCAGATAATATAGATATTAGTTTGAAGAATCCGCCTGAAAGTAGCAGTTACTTGCATCCCAGAGGAGGTAACGGTTCGAATCTTCTCAATGCCTCGAGGCAACCTTTTTTTTTTTTTTTTTTGAAAAAAGAAATTCATCTTCCTCTTCCTTTTGACGGGTGCGAAATTTTGTCCCCAACATGGAATGCATACCATGTGGGCGAAACAATAAGTCGGTCATGCCACATCTATTGCATCTCCAGATGTTTCTTTGATAATTGAGCAGCTAGGGTTTGTAGCCTTGCCCTATTTTTGTGCAGTTTATATTCTATGATAGGGAAATAATTCCGAAATTATCTTTAAAACTCAGGTTGTGTCAAAATTTCCCGACATAAATTTCCTGAAAAAAAAAAATCCAACATGTTTTTTTCCACCCTTTTTAACTTTTTATTTTAAATTTGTTGGGAAATTTCCCTTTTTCCACGTAGGATGCTCCAATCAAGACTCGATATGAATGAACTATCTTCAGAGAAATGGCTATAGATATGGAAGACACTGTCCAAATCGCCTTCGCGATTCAAATATCCTTCCCTAACCCAACTCAGTCCATCTCTCATATTCTAAAAATTTGGAGTAATTATCTGCAGGTCCATCGACAAGCGTTATTAGCAAACCAAGACTATGGCTAAGGTACGTAACATAGAATAACAATATTATAATTATTTTTACAAGAAAATATTATTTTATTGTATATTTGTATGTATATGTACACAAATATCATTATTATTCTAGAAAAAGGTGGTGGTCAAGGTGTCCATGAACGGTAGGAATCAGAAGTTCTCACTCTTCCCAAATTTTAGAAGGCAAGATAATCGCGTGAAGGCTCTTCAAATTGCAACGGCCATTCCTGGTAATATAAGCAGTTTATTTTTCAGGTTCTCTGCAAGAAAGATTCCAAAAAAAAAAAAAGTTCTTGAAAAATAAAATTTTAGTTCTAATACTTTTTAAAGAGTTGTTGTACCAATTCATCGGACAGAAATTAATCGGACTATGATAGTAAATCAAAACATGTTCTGTGTGGTTTTCTAGTAGAAAAGGTTAACTGGTCTGCAATTTCTCTACTCGACCGATGCGTGTAGGGTTCCAATCTCTGAGTTTGAAAGGAACGGACCAAGACGTGATTGAAGTAACAGGGGATGGAGTAGACGCGGTCGAGCTCACCCGTAAGCTTCGCAAGAGCTTGGGTTATGCGAATTTGGAGACGGTGAACGAAGTCAAAGAGGAGGAGAAACAAGAAGAAGAGAAGCCCAAGATAAATGAGGTGCCGGTTGTCTCGTATCCGTGGGATCCATCGTATTCATCGTATGCTCTAACGGAATCTCAACCGGCTTGTTGCATTGTCATGTAATGCTGTCTCTCTCTACATCATGTGATATTTTGGCCAACCGGCTTGTCGCACTGTCATGTAATTCCCTCTCTCTCTACACCATTGGAAAGGTTTCCTGATTATCATTTTCTTTTTGCCTTGGGATTAAGCCTCTGCAAAATGGTAATGGTGTTTTAGATTGTTCGATGAAATTTATAATAATTGATTTACAAATTGAAAGTAAAAATTACTCTATGCATGTGGGTCAAATTTGGGAAAATTATCTAAAAAGTTCTAACCCATTGTCCGGTGGCTAGTTTAGTCCTAAGTCTTTCAAATTTGTCAATTCAATCATAAATCTTTCAATTACTAGTTTAATCAAAAACTTTTTAACAATTAGCCAAAATTATTCCTAAACCTTTTAACGAATTACCATTTTAACTTTTCCGACTAATTTTGATTGAATATTAGTGTCGTGACGATTTAGTCAATGATGGCCATTTTATATAGTGTAGTTGGTGCTGACGTGAATAATTTTTAATTTTTTTAAGAAATTGAATTTTTTTTCTTGTATTTTCTTTTTCTTTTTTACATAAGGCCAACCACCTTTCCTGATCATTAAGCAAGGGTTGGCAACCCCTCGTAAAACACTTGCCAACCACAGTCCTCACCCGCCTTTGCTGTGGCTGGCAAGGGAGTCACGAGCCCTTGGCCAGGCCATCGTGGGCCATAGTGAGGGTGTCGCCACCCTTACCTAGGGGTCATCAGAGGTTGCTAGCCCTTGCTTAATGGCTAGTGGAGGTTGCCGGTAGCCCTGTTGGCCCCGTGTTTCTTTTTTTTGGTAAAAAATAAAAAGAAAAGAATAAAAAAATCTAAAAAATTAAAAAAAGTTGTTTATGTCAGCATTGGCTATGCCACTTAGGATTGTTGTCATTGACTGAATTGTCGTGTCATTGATATTCAGCTAAAATTATTTAGCAAGACTAAATTCGTAATGTGTTAAAAGGTTGATGACTAGTTTAGCAAATCATTAAAATGTTTAAAACCAAATTGACACAATTGAAAGATTTATTATTGAATTAGCAAGTTCTCAAAAGATTTATGATTGAGTTAGCACGTTATCAAAAGATTTGGAACTAAATTAGTAAAATTGAAATGTTTGGGATTGAATTAGTAGTGGTACAATAAGTTTTGAACTTTTTGGATAATTTTCTTGTCAAATATTAACACGCAATTAAAATATATGATAGCACGATGACTAAAAAGCTAACTGCCTAATGAGGAAAAAAAAAACTAAATTTACCAGCAAAACAAAAGAGAGGAATGCTAGAAATATTATGACCGGTACATTAAATGTGTTTACTAAATGATGTGTCAAACAATAAGCGGCCATCAACCAGATAATTTTCTTGTCAAATATTAATGGGAGGTCAAAGGATTTACTAGATATAAGGAGCTAGTAATGGAATTTGTAGATGAATATCATCGGGTTGGAGCCACAAAGACCGCGACCCAAGGAATGACTTCGATTAGGCGGGAGATGAACGTGCGTAGGAAAAATCCTAAGGGATATCCGTCATTTTTTCCGTGGCTGTCAAGAATGCCTGAAAATTTTACAGAGAAAAAGAAAAAGAAATTGAACCAAGTAGAAGCTTTCCTGTTCGTACTATAATGCCTTGGTTTTAGATGTTTCGAGATATTTTTTTATTTAGTATGCTTTATGGACAATAAGTTGTTGTTGGTGTACCAACCGATATGTTAGTTGTATCATGTGTGAAAGCATTGTTATTCTATTGGATGTTAGATATTATTTGCTTTCTATTATTGTTGACTCTGTGGGTAGTTCATAGAAGTTTTTGTAACTTCATGGAATTTATTTTGCATAAGACAATTATATTAATAATAATTTTGAGTTAGGTTTTTTGGAGGATGATTGGAAACATAGTGACCTTTTGATTCTGAAACCTTACTTAAAATTGTTCATTGATATGATGGGTATGTGCAAAGTGGATGCATAAATGATAGGCATTAATTATTCGTGCATGTATGTCTGATGTGTTCAGATTGATGGTTTCAAGAACAATTGTGAAATATTGAATATGAAGATTCAATATGTGCTGGAAAAGCAAGAAGCACTAGAAGCTCTTGACCATGTTATGGAAGATCTTGAGGATGCTTTGCGCCACCTTGAGCTAGTAGAGAACCACCTAACGGCATTTGAGCCGAAAATAGATATTTGCAATGCTGGTTCTAGCCCAAAAAGGGCTTTGACAAAGGATCAAGTCCTTGTTGCAAGCAATTAAAATATGCTAGACTTGGTCATGATAGCACAATGACTAAAAAGCTAACTGCCTAATGAGGAAAAAAAAACTAAATTTATCAGCAAAACAAAAGAGAGGAATGCTAGAAATATTATGACCGGTACATTAAATGTGTTTACTAAATGATGTGTCAAACAATAAGCGGCCATTAACCAGATAATACGCATTCAATTGGTGAAAGAGACATCCGAAAGTGTCCAAAGACGCTTTTTCCGATATCCCAAAGCCTTGATTATATGATGTCTTCGTAACTCGCACTGCATGGTGGTTCTCTATACCTGCAAAATTTCTTTACGCCATTCAAAAAGTCATGCTTATATAAAGGTGCTGTGCTCCACCTCCAACGCTCTTTAGTACGCTTGAAAATTCACGACGGCGCGGCTCTGACGCAATGCCCCTCTTCTCAAATTTCTACCGTAAAGACATGGTCGTGTCATCAACTGAATAATGTTAGCAAAAAGTAGTTGATAGAGAGCTTAATTGATTACACAAATAGAGAAAAGATGGAGGACTCCGTTGCTCAGCAAAACATTTAGATGATCACTCCGCACATAAAGCTAAAGGACCAAAGACAAGACCCCGACCGGAGCCGACTTTGCAAGAACTTGGGCTCCAATTGGACAAAAGTAGCGCAAGTACACCACGAAGCCCGTTTCTGCAATCATGCTCTTTCTGGATCGGGCCTTGGACTTGAGAGAGCACTTTTGAGTCCACAGCGTTGCTGCCATCCCGAGTCACCTTGTTGGGCGATCGTCCCTCCTTCCATCAGAACTTAAAAGTCACCACCAGAATGTCCTCATAAAATTTATAGAGGTTCAGACTCACGGCGTTTCCATCTACCCAAATCAATCACTAATCGACGAACCCTTTGTTGTACCACTTTTCTGTTTCGCCCTAATATCCCAAATCTGACTTAAGGTGCTTTTTTGCTTTCGTCATCGAGAAATGTATCAAAAAATTCCTAAACTCATTGCATTTGTACCAATTTAGTCATAAATTTTTCAATCATACAAATTGAGTCCAAAACTTTTGGACGATTTATTAATGTAATTCATTCATTACCAAATTTGATTGGAAATCATTGACGGATGTTCTGTGAGAAATGGCATGACGCAGACAAATTTTACAATTTTTTAATATATTAATGAACTTATCTCTCTCTCTCTCTCTCTCTCTCTCTCTCTCTCTCTCTCTAGAGCTACCAAGGCCATGCCAACAACCCTCTCTCTCTCTCTCGTTTTACAACTTTGAGCTAGCAAGGCCATGCCAACGACCCTTGCAAGATCTAAGCGAGGGCATAGAGGGCGTAGAGGCCCTTGTTGGCCCACAATTGGGAAAAAAAGGAAAGAAAAGAGGAAAAAGAACAAAACAAAGAAAAATAATAAAAATTCATAAAAAAAAAATGTCCATAATAACGCCGATGGTAACAAGTAACATACCTCGAGTCCATGTTGGCGATTGCCATCTAAAGTTGATCGTATTAACTACATTGGTAAATTATCTTTGAACAAACTTACTAAAATTGAAGATTTAGGACGGAATTGCTATAAAAACAACAAGTTTAGGACTTTTTTGGTATTTTTCTTTTTCGTCATCTTCTTTGCTAATGAATATATCAAAAATGTGCCAACTCAAAGAGATGTTAAAATAAAAAGAACACATTAATTATTAGATAAAAGCAGGTGCGTCAATATATTTATATAATACATCTCGCAACTAGCGAATATAAAACTCATTGAAATCTTATATTTTTTAGCAACGCCGGCCTCTTACTACAACTTTTGCTGCACATAATTACATACTACCCTGGCAAACTTACATTTTTTTTGTCGATATTTTTTTTTTTTGAAGAACTTACATTGAGAGAGGGCAAAAGGGCATTGACAGCCATAAAATGTACCCCGGGCCTTTTTTTTTTTTTTTTTTTTTTTCTTTTGAATGCCCTTTAGAATATGTCGACTGTGGTGCCATGATGGATCATCTCCAACTTTAATGAACTAGAAAGGTCAAATGAGCAGATTCCCCGGTTCCCACTTCCCCCAGCTCCTTTTTGCATCGCCAGCCTGATCAAATTGAATTATATTTTTTTTATTAACCCAATAAGAAAAAATATCCACACAGGTGGACAGTTTCCTCTGCCGTCGCATGAATAAAATAGCAGTACAGCTGACCTTGTAAGAAGTGTCCAGCGGACCATAACTCCATATCCTCACCGCCGAAGCTCCTTCCTCATTTAGTATTTTATAGGAAATATGAAGATGGAACGTCTCGAAACAGGTCCTAAAGTTGAAAAAAGTAATTTATGCGACGAATACATTACGGGACGACGATAATATCATTTAGCTAATTAATCATCGTTGCCTGCATTTTATGAATTCCATCTTGTTTTCTACACCTTTCTTTTCTTATGGGTCGGCCACATGACTTATAGTCATATGATGTTTTCCTCGCATGGTATATGAGGAAATAAAGTATATCCCAAGATGGGCTTGCCTAAGGAAGTAATTAGGGTTTTTCTTTGGAACATTTTGTCCTTAGCTTCTTTATCGGCTCCACTAAAAGAGAATCCGAACCCTCTTTTTGGCTGGGCTCGTGGAGTGGGACTCTCCCTCTCTCTCTCTCCGTCCCAAACATTATAAAGAGGATACACCCACAGTCGCTGCTTTTCCACTGTTCCTACAAGGGGGGTGATGCAAGTGCCCTCCAAATAGAAGTTGCCATGAGCCTCTCCGTTCACCTTCTCGTGCTCTTTCTTATTTCATTAACACAGCATCAGACACCCGCTTTTGCTGCGAAAAAGGTGAGCATTCGAAGCCTAAGCCGTCGCACCGTTCTGTTAACAATGGAATCTTTACATTCTTTTCTTGGTTTGAAGAGGGTCCTACCTTGGCTGATATCATCATTATCATAATCATGAATCTTTCCTTGTTTTGTGTCTCTGTGTGTGTGTGTGGTGGATCGAAGTCCTACGTGGTTTACTTGGGATCTCACTCGCACGGCCCGGATGCTTCGTTGGCTGATCTGAGTCGAGTGACGGAGTCTCACCATGAGTTTCTTGGCTCTTTCTTGGGAAGGTATTGCATTTCAATGCAGATAAAGTTCACCACCACCACCACCACCACCACTTTTTCTTCTTCTTCTTTTCAGTTTGTAGTATGCGTTGATGACAATGTTTTGTATAGCCAAGACGACGCTGAGGAGGCCATCTTCTATTCATACACGAGGCACATCAACGGCTTTGCCGCGACTCTCGAAGATGAAGTAGCTGCCCAGATCGCCCGTAAGCTCCGACCCCTTTTCTCCTTTGGTTTGAAGTTTGACCTCCGGAAACAACAGTCCTTTTGTTTTGCATCTGTCATAAACTTGGAGTGCAACTTGCACTTCTTGATGACAAGTCGCGCAATCCTTGGTTACCACAATGCTCATAGCTCCATCCCATGCCCCTCTTTTAGCGCAAAACTCCAAATAATAAACACAAGAGCAATATGTCCCTACACATCTACCAAACTTTGAGAAAGACTATCGCACTAGACGATGCGATGACGCGTATGTCACGTGTATCAATAATAAATCCAAACTTAACCCATCGCATCACTAAATAAATCAACTCTAATCGTTCAAATTTCTTTTTCTGCTAAGGAAGCTCTTGTTTTTATTCATTTTTAATGATTGTTGTTGGTTTTCCAACCTTTGGCAGGGCACCCAAGAGTGGTGTCGGTTTTTCTAAACCAGGGCAAGAAACTACACACGACAAGATCGTGGGAGTTTCTAGGCCTCGAGCAGAACGGCGTGGTTTCTTCCGATTCAATTTGGAAGAAAGCTCGATTTGGTGAAGATACCATCATTGGGAACCTGGACACAGGCAAGCGACTTCAACCCACTATTTATTTATTCATTTATCTAGTCTAACATCATATTTTCTTGACGAAAAATAACATAAGAGTCCCCCAAAACCACAAACGTTGACTTACATTACAACCAGAGCAGGCTGTCATGTCGTTTATGTATTATAAAGAAATGCGAATGTTTCAAGATCTTCGACTTTCGTTCACTCTCCATTTTCGGTTCTTCGCTCTAACACGGATCGTTCTTTTATTGTGTCTTAATCTGTGTAACTGCCGATAACCATCTAATGATTTTCAAAAGCTATCGACTCTGTGTCGTCAACTCATCGTCCTATGCGCATAATACAGACTGGGGCATAATATAAGAGGGTAGATAGTAAAGAAACGGGTAGCGAGTTAAGCACGCTCCAGTGAGCCCAATCCTCAGTAAACTAGTAGATATAATAAGATTCTGCCATTAATGATAGACATGTGTGCATGTAAAGAGATCAAAGATTTTCCTCGGCCCATGTGGAAAATTTAATTTGATCGAAAATTGTTGGCTGTTGTCTTTCGCTGGCTGACTAGAGAAGGAGCACACCCTGTGCAGCTGCATTATCGAAATTCTATTCAAAAAATCCTTACAAATGGGAAAATAATAGTGAAAATTGGTGGAGGTGCTCTAGAGGTGCTTGTCATCTATATTTTCTCCATCCCCTTCTTGTGGATCTAATTGCGAATGCGTGGCACACGGTTATGCATGTATATACGATGAATGTGTTTAGACATTAGAGATGCACATTTGAGAGGGTCAAATCTTAAATATTGGTCAAAGGTACTAGAAGGGAAATACATCATGGCTTAAGACTAGTCTAATTTGGAATATATTTATATATCGGTCAGCACATTGTTAGACCGTTTGTTTTAATTTGGAAAAATGAGTATCTTTTGCTTCAGGTCAAAAATTTTAAGCGAAAAAAAATATTTCAATGTTTGAGAAAAAGTGGAAAGAAATTATAAATATTAGCTCGACATGTCTCAATTCGAATGTTCTTTCAAAAGAACTTTTGATATTCAACATTTCATGAAAGTCAAATTACAAAAGCCATATATGGAGATAACTTATTTTTTAATAGTAAAGAGCCAAAGTCAATTCAAACGCATCTTTGTGCATCTGGTGAGATATATGCCTAAAACTCTTGATGTGGTGCTACGCTAGGGATGGAGATAAGCCTAAGTTGACATCTTGGTGGTCTTAGCCATCACGCGTGCTCCCTCTACTTTTGATCATAGAGAGATGAAAAGTAAAAGTTAATTCGAACACATCTTTGTGCATCTGGTGAACCATAAGCCTAAAACCCGGGTATGATGTTGTGCTAGGTATGGAGATAGAGCCTAAATTGACATCTTATTGGTCTCAACCATCACGCGTGCTCCCTCTACTTTCAATCATAGAGCAATGGAGAGTAAAAGTTAATTCGAACACATCTTTGTGCGTTTAGTGAACCATACGCCTAAAACTCCTGATATGATGCTATGCTAGGAATGGACGTAAAGCCTAAATTGACATCTTAGTGGTCTCGGCTATCACGCGTGCTCTCTTTACTTTCGATACCAAGTGATAGCCAGTGAAAGGAGGTTGGTCACTATAGCTGCCAAAGCTAGTAGCATTGGCTCGATGCATGAGGGCGAGGTGGGGTGCATATATATCTATATATTGGGTTTAGGTGTAGCTTTCTTGGGGTTAAAATTCTTTGGATATTGGGTCATTTCAGTCTTTGAGGTAATCAGTTATCCCCTAATTATAGAGGACTTCCATCCTTATGCTACAAGATTGTTTACTATAGTTTTCCACAACAATATAGTTTGGAAGGTGTTTGGTTAATAACTCATAATTGCAGCAGAAACTGTCGGAAGCTCTCTCTGTCTCTCTCTCTCTGTCTTTCTTTCTTTCTCTCGAAAATTACACCATTAGCAAAGTTGATCCTGTGGGGCAAAGGAAGGGTCAATGATCATCCTGTCACGTGCAAGTGCTGTGCTCACCTCAGGAGTCGAATTTGGTACTTGCAAGAGCACGTGTCCGTGGGCCAAAGCCACAAAATACGCAGAGGATAATCACCACAAAAGCCGCCCCCAGACAAACTCCCTTTTCCGGAGTAGGTGAAGCGCAGCCTCATGATTAAAAACGTCAAGAAAAAAAAAAAAAACACAAACTCCCCACGGGGGGTATGATTTATTTGCTGCTATTGCTATGTTGGACCTGGAATTGACAAGCCTCGGTGCAAAAAATGGGGAAAAAAGATGTAATCGATTGGGGTTTTGGCGCATGCAGGGGCGTGGCCGGAATCCAAGAGCTTTAGCGACCAAGGGTTGGGACCGATTCCTCCAAAGTGGAAAGGAATCTGTCAAAACGACAAGGATCCTCGCTTTCGCTGCAACAGGTTCTTTGCTTGCTCCCACTCTCCCATTCTCATCCTTCCACGCTCAACCCAAAAAGGGCAAAAAAAAAAAAAGAAAAGTTGCCATTTTCAAAACGCTGACCTTTCTCCACTCACCTCCTTTCGAGAAGGTAAAAGATGCTTTCCCATTATATCTTTTGGTACTGTGGACAGCGGTAGTGTCCGAAGTCTTTTGAGCATTTCTTTTTAAGGTCAATTTCTTTAAGATAGAGTTCGCCATGTTATGAACTATTTTAACTCGAACTAGTCCATGGTTATAAACTAGGTCTTAGGTTGCTTGTGTTTTATTAAAAACTTCTTGATAAATGAAAATAATTAGTTCTCATTCATTGGGTGCTTTAGGAAAAATGATTTTCTTCTTGCCATAAGGGGAAGTTGTTTTCTACCATTTGAGCTTGTTGTTTTCCATACATTGATTAATTTTCTATCATCAAAATACTAGAAGGGCAGAAAACAATTTATCTGAAAAAGTTTTTTTTTTCCAAATAAACGGACCTATAGAAATAAGACACTCTTTGAATAACTTGTACGATACAACCCACGGACATGATTAAAAAAGGGATAATGATGATGATAGTTTTTAAACTTTAATCCAAGTGCAATGTTATTTTTGAACTTTTGATATGTTTAATGTGGTCTTTAAATTATTCTTAATTATTAAATCTAATCCATTTCATAATAAAGTTGAATTGATCTTTTATTATATTTTTACCTTTTTCTTGGTATATAATAGAAAAAGTAAAACTTCATTTAAAGTTGTATTCGCCTACCAATTATTGGCTGACTTTCACCATGCCGCTTGAGACACAGCGCCCCCCAGCCCCCCCCACAATGTCATTGACCACTCCACGAGCACCCAACCTCAATCCCTCTCTCGAGCTTGCTTCACCCTACATTTGATTTGGGTTCACGATGCCATATCCGGTGTTACCAAGCCTGAACTCGGCCTTGTCGGGCTTGAGTAACACCATCGGTGGTGCGACCGCTTACCTTTCTCCGGAAAATCAAGGCTTTCTTTGGGTCTAAGCCTATTATGTAAATTTCTCAAACGACGAATTTATTTGCGATCTTCAAGTTACCTGTAAATGTGTTGATATGCATAGAGCTATATAACAACGTAACATAAAAGAAGAAGAAGATGTTATTCAAATAAACATGTCCCCTTTTAAAATATCGATTTGACATATGAAGCCATTCTTTTTCTCCCTTTATTATCTTTCTCAAGAATTGGCCGACGTTCACGAGACATAACTATCTTCATCTCTGCGATCGTTGTCATCACCTAATATTTTTTTTTGTCTTTCTTCAAAACGGACAAATCTCATTTCGCTCCGCTAATTCGCTTTGGCCAGTTCTTGGGTCGGAACCATCTTTTCTTTCTTCTTTTTAAACTTTTGTTTTCGTCTGAAAAATCAAGTTAGGTAATAGATATCAGAAACCCATAATTGTTGACTTTCGTTTTCGTTGACTGTCTTTTCGCGCACCATTTCTTGCTTTAATTGTTGACTTTAGTTTTCGTTGACTGTCATTTCGCGCACCATTTCTTGCTTCAACTACTCTAACTAGTGGACAATATTGTTCCGCGAAATAAGAAGAATTCTAGTCTACAGATCCTACTGTTTTTCATTTATAACTTATTTTTAGACTTCATTTATTTCGTGAAAAAAATATTTAAAATATTTTCTAAAAATATTACTTACATAGCTTAAAATGATAGTTAATAAAAAAATATTTTTATTATTGATAACAATTTATATCTAAATATTTTCATGCATAATAAAAATATTTTTCGTTCATTTATTTTTTTTGTAGAAGATTATTTTAGGAATTTTTTTAAAATCATTTATTTTTCGTGAAACAAATAGATATTTAATGAAATAGTTTTTTATCACAAGAGGCGAGTGACCTAATTTTGACCGAACAATGTTTATACGTCTAGTTCGGTACTTGAAAATGTAATTAGCACGATACCATTTGGACTCTAACACCTGAGACCGAAATTTGTACACGGAGAGAAGGAATCATTCTCAGCGTTTTAACTTTTCATTGTTTTTCTTCAATAAGTGAAATCGGAATTTGTAAATAAACAATTTTCTTATTTCCAAATCTCCTTCTCACACATTCAGTTGGCAAACCTTTATATATATATATATATATATATATATATATATATTATCTTTTCTTTTCTTTTCTTTTCTTTTTATTTGTACACATTTCCTTTTCCTCTATTAAATATTCATAAATAAAAAAAATTGGTCATAGATTTTGAAAAAGAAAATGCCAAAGTAACTCCCGCCAACGGAAACGTCGATCTGCAGGAAACTCATCGGCGCCAGATACTTCAACAAAGGCTACGCCGCCGCAGTGGGGCCCCTCAACGCCTCCTTCGACACGCCCCGCGATAAGGACGGCCACGGGTCCCACACCCTCTCCACCGCCGGTGGCAACTTTGTCGCCGGCGCCAGTGTCTTTGGCTACGGCCGAGGCACCGCCAAGGGCGGCTCCCCAAGGGCTCGGGTTGCCACCTACAAGGTCTGCTGGCCGCCGGTCACCGGCAATGAGTGCTTTGACGCAGACATACTGGCTGGCTTCGACACTGCCATACATGACGGCGTGGACGTCCTCTCGGTCTCCCTCGGCGGTGACCCCTCCCCACTGTTCAACGACAGCATCGCGATCGGGTCCTTCCACGCCGTGACGAATGGCATCGTTGTGGTTTGCTCAGCCGGGAATGCTGGGCCCAGCGACGGCACGGTTTCGAACATCTCGCCTTGGCTGATCACGGTGGCGGCAAGCACCATGGACCGGGATTTCTCCAACTACGTGGTGATTGGCGATAAAAGGCAATTCAAGGTCAGACTCTCTCGCTTAATCGGTGAAGCTGTTCCTAGGGTTTGACACACATATTACCAATTTGAAAAACTATACGAATGCACTGGAAATCGCATATTGAAATGATGAATGTCCGCAAGATGGTTAGGGATATTTCATCCAGCATGACCCTTAATTGTTGCGTCGGTTAGTAAGCTAATCTGGACAATAGATAAAGCCTGTTTTACTGTTTGTCACATCACCTCGGGCATTTTGATTGTGAATCAGTGTTGAGTGCGTTTCCGATTCCGGGAAACTGCTAATTCTGTAAATATGTGTCCTTTTGCTTTCTCCTTTTTCCCCGAAGGGTGTGAGCTTATCACCGAAATCCTTAACTGGAGGCAAGTTCTACAAGCTGATCAGCGCAGCGGATGCTAGATTGTCTCATGTGTCGGCCGATGAAGCGTAAGGATCACAACCATTTCCGCACTATTGATATCTTGCGATTATCGTTTGCAGCTGAAAAATTGATTTACCTCTTTTGCTCAGCTCGATGAATACTCCATTGCTAACTGTGATGTGTTTATGGTTGCATAAGACAGGCTACTCTGCCAGAATGGAACGCTTGATCCGAGGAAGGTGAAGGGGAAGATCCTGGTTTGCCTTCGAGGAGAAAACGGGAGGGTCGACAAGGGAGAGCAGGCCTTCCTCGCTGGCGCGGTTGGGATGGTCCTTGCCAACAATATCCTCTCGGGAAACGAAATCGTCGCAGACCCACATTTCCTTCCCGCATCTCACGTCAACTACACCGACGGGGCCACCATCTTCAGTTACATCAACTCAACTAAGTAAGTGCACACGGGCTCCTCTTTTGCTCCCTAATGACAGATTCTGTCACGGCGCAATTTTGCTCTTCGTCTGGCTCATGAGGCCGGCGTAAATTGTGTCCGTGTGATTTGACATGTTTGTGCAACCTTTCATTGCGACAGGTTTCCCACTGCTCAGATCACGCGCGTAGTGACGAATTTGGGCGTGAAGCCATCTCCATTCATGGCAGCTTTTTCCTCGAAGGGGCCGAACACCATTACACCCGAAATTCTAAAGGTACTTTGAAGGTTCATTGCCGATTTAGTCATGCTGCTTTTGTAACAATAGCTAGTTGAGTTGCTGAAATGATTATGGCCAGCCGGATATTACTGCACCTGGACTCAGCGTCATAGCTGCGTACACTGAAGCAGTGGGGCCGACAAATGAGGATATCGATCAACGCCGGGTCCCTTTTAATGCTGTGTCAGGCACCTCGATGTCGTGTCCTCATGTTTCTGGTGTTGCTGGTCTTCTGAAAACTTTACATCCAGAATGGAGTCCTGCTGTGATTCGATCGGCAATCATGACGAGTGGTGAGTATGAGTGAATGATATACTTCGACTACATTATGAGCTCGACTGTTATGTCTGATGGGCATACCGAACCTTAGGGGAGTGAAAATGACAAACCCGCCGCTCTTGCAATCTCCACTGAAAACAATGCGAACCGAATCTGTACATATTATCGTCATGACTAGCTAGCCTGGTGTTTGATAGGTGTTTGCAAGATGCGTAACGTATTGATAGATCTTTGCCCCCTGTCTGTTTGCTTGCAGCAACGATACAAGATAATGCAATGGAATCGATCATCAATGCCTCCTACTACAAGGCGACTCCATTCAGTTACGGAGCTGGACACATCCAACCCAACCGGGCTATGGACCCTGGCCTGGTCTATGATCTGGGCATCAAAGATTATCTCAACTTCTTGTGTTCTCTAGGCTACAATGCAACGCAGATCTCGATGTTCTCTGATGGTGCCTACAATTGTTCTAAACGCATTGGTCTTCTAGACTTCAACTATCCTTCGATCACGGTTCCTAAGCTCTCGGGATCAATCACGGTGACTCGAACTGTGAGGAATGTTGGCTTGCCAGGGACCTACAAGGCATCGGTACTGGAACCGAATGGAGTTTCAGTTCTTGTCAAGCCAGCCTACCTGAAGTTCAAGAAAATTGATGAAGAGAAGTCTTTCAAGGTCGTGCTGAAGGCAAAAGGAGCCAATGCAACTGGGGAGTACTCATTTGGCGAGCTGATATGGTCGGACACTGAACATCATGTGAGGAGTCCCATAGTCGTGAAGGCCATCTCCTGACTGTTATTATAGTGCCGAAAAATGGCCTTATTAAATTGATGTCAATCCTATTCATGAACGGTGCTTCATGAATTTAAAATAATGGTTTGCAAATTAGAAGGTGCCAAAATTTATTAATTCAGAAACTAGCATGAAGATAAATTTTTTATTCATCTAAACGATAATCGATCATTATAATGAGAGCATTGTGCATTTTAGGCACGCGAGCATACTTTGCATCTGCACAGGAACTCGGTTCTCTTCTTCATTTATTGTACGAGCATCCTGCTACTGCTCCTCTTTATCCATTGTTTGGAAAACTGAAGTTTTAGAAGATTATCAACACTCGGACCCCTGGAGTGCCAAAAGTTGGCACAAAGGGATACTTAAGTGCCAAAAGTTATGAAAGTAACACTTAAGTGCCAAAATCGGAGTAAAATGGATCACTTAAGTGCCACTGGCGATAAAATCCGACCAAAACGCTGACGTGACAATTTTCCGGCTAGCTGCGCGCAAAACAACATCGTTTTGTATGATGATGTGGCTAAACGGGTCAAAACGACGTTGTTTTTGTATAATTCGAAATTTAATATAATAATTAATTAAATTAAATTTTAAAGAATTAATTAATTTTTCTTTTTAAAAAAGGGTGGGGAAGGAGGAGGAGGGAGGCGGTTGGCGGCTTAGGGCTCAACCCTCATCGCCGCCGCCGCCATCTACCCTCCGTCGCCGGGAGGTGGGGGAGGGTCGCCGACGGCCCTAGCCGACCGGCTAGATCTGGGCGAGGGTCGGCCCCGGCCGAGGCTCCCCACCTCCTTAGCGATGGAGGGGAGATGGCGGTGGCGGCAGCGGCGGCGGCGGTGGGGGCGAGGGCTAAGCCCTCAGCCGCTGGCTACCTCCCTCCTCCTCATTCCCCGCCTTTTAAAAAAAAATTAAATAATTAATTTTTTAAAATCTAATTTAATTAATTATTAAATTATATTCAAATTCAAATTATGCCAAAACGACGTCGTTTTGGCTGATTTAAGGGCTCTATTTTAGCCAACTATAGAAACGACGTCGTTTTGGGTGAATTAGAGCTGAGTCAGCTCTCCGGCAAGCCACGTAGGCGAGAAATATTAATATTTAGTTGCCACGTATGATTTTTGGCCGGCTTCGCCGGAGGTGGCACTCAGGTGTCCCACTTTTCTTAAAATGTGGTACTTAAGTGTCACTTTCGTAACTTTTGGCATTTAAGTGTCCATTTGTGCCAACTTTTGGCACTTGAAGCGATCTTTTGCCGAAGATTATCCCTTTGCTTGGACGACTAATCAGCTAGTCAATTCAAAGAAGACTCAATGGACTGAGATAAATCAATGTTTCTTAACAAAGCTCCCCCTTTAATTTTCACCTGATGTAGATATGACGGCCGAAATATGTAAAATAGATGAGAATAAGAGATGGCGTATCCTTCTTGTCCCGCTTTCGGCAAGTGCAACATGACAAAGGCATTGTATTATACGGTGAATGGGATAGAAAGGAACATTAATGAGGTAGAAGGAAACGAGGGAACTAATGCTACTGGTCGTAGCAGGACTGCTATTGCCACTGAGTGAGTAGCCGACATAAACTGCAATGGAGGGAGGCTATGCAGTACATGACTCCATAGATCAAAGCCTGTGCCGGAAGCATAGAAAGACTTTCACCACCGTTTCCAATCCTTTGCTTGAAGGCTGCAATATGTAGAGATCAATCATGGTGTTGCTCAAACTACGAAGAATGTTGGCTCTCCACGGAGCTACTGAGCATCGATTCTGCAAACGAATGAAGTTTCACCGTTTCAGTTCTTGTCCAGCTGAAGGTTAAGAAGATCCGTGAAGAGAAGTCTTTCAAGGTCATGCAAGGAGTCCTATTGTTGCTAAGGGCATTCCAGGGCTGTTCCTGTAGTTTTTAGAGATTAGCCTTCTGGTTAAAATTGATGCTAAGCGTATTTATGAATGGTGCTTTTTATATGTAACAAATACTCAATTGCAGAATCACTGTAGTATAAGGTTTGTCAAGAGACTTGGTTTAGGATTATTTCCTCACATGTCTAAACATCAATAGGTTAATATTATGAACGTACGTACGATTCAGAGTTGCTCACGCATGCTATCTATCTACTAAGGCTCTATTTGGTAAAATTTGTTTCTGTTCCCCGGAACAACTATTTCTTTTATTTTGTCGGGAACGAAAAAAGAATAGAAACCTGTTTGGTAAGATTTTTGTACCCATGAACAAAAAATCTATTTTTTTATTTTATTTCCGGGAATAGATTTGAAATAGAAACAAGAAATAGAAAAAAGTAGCTTTTTGTTCCCAAGAACAATTTCTAGAATCTATTTTTTTCTCTCTTCTTCTCTTCTTCTCTTTTCTTCTTCTCTTTCTGTCACGCCCCGAACCTCGAGCGCGCAAACATCCCTCGGTGATCGATCAAATTACGACATTCTCAGGACTCGTCGCCGACCCATTCAATTTATGCACATGCGGAAGCGAATCAAACAATCTCTAGACAACAATTAAACATGGGATACAAAAGCAGGATAACCAATTTAAACAAAACATATTTTATAAACAAGCCAAGTCAATCATACAGGTCTGTACACCAAAGGTTTGTCCCAAAAAGAACGACTAGACAATCTATACTCTGGATCCCTTCGACTGTGACTCGGGATCCTTCATGACACCCTATGATATCTCTAGATTAAGGACTTGAAAAATTTTAAACCACGACGGGGTGAGACAAAATCTCAGTGAGTTTCACCCTAAACCCCGATTAGGATGAAAATTCACCTAGAGGCTGCCTAAACACACATCATATAAGACTTACCTCGCCTCAGCACCTCCCTATACATTAGTACATCTCATATACATAAGCATATAACAAACATATTTAATAACTGGAACACTGCACATCAATCATCATATATTCACAAGGGTCTCGATTATAAGGCCAAATCGTTATAACACATCCCACTTTGTGCCACACAATTTTGTCCCATAATCAAGCGCGACTATTTCACTCATTCAGGTGTTCTTGTTAATTACGACCCAACAGCCATGGCCAGCTCAACAGTCGGCGGTTATCCGGCATAACAAGCCGTCGTCCCACTTCGTCGGGCACGACAACGTCTATATCTAGATGACATTCCCGAAGGAGAATCGGCCTAGCCTCCACTGCGACTGGCATCCGTTGACGTGGGGAATCTGAACTTAATCAGGCATCATCCGACGTAAACGCATCGTGGCGGGTTTCGATAAGGTTCACATGCACATCCAATCTCTGCCAAGGATATCGTGCTTTACACTCAAATGCCTCAATTTCAAATAATATACTTGGCCTATAGTTTTCATATTAAAAACAGCCGGTAAAATAATTGTGTGTGGTCGCACGATCAAATTGAACCATAAAACGTAATTTACTCTCTTTTAAAAATTTCACGATTTTATATAATACATAAAATATTTTCGGTGTCAAAACCCGACACCCGGTATTTTTCTAATTAAATACCAAAATTCATATTTTTGAAATAATAATAAAAAAAATATCACCAAGAATCCAATTGCACAATTTAACACTCAATTTCACAAATCAACGCCACCATGACGATCAACGTAAAATTTTGATGACCGGCTATCCCAAAGGTATAATTTACGCTAATTAATAATTAATTAATTAAATTACAAATTATTTAAATTAAAACACTTAATTAAATTAACATAAGCTAATCTAACCACCTAATTGCACTAATTAAATTAATCTACTAAGCTAACTAATTTAATCTAATTAAACTAACTACATAATCTAATTAATCCCTAACTAAATTAATCTAACCACATAATTGAACTAACTAAATAATTATACTAACTAACTAACCTCAATCCTAATTAGGCCTAATTAATCCACCCTTAAGTGCAACTAGCCCCATAATTAGAGTTTATCATGTTAACTCACCGATTAAGCGAGCTAACAGGTCCTTGGCGATGGTGGTGCGACGACGACCAAAACCTGGGCCTACGATAACACCAAAAGAGGCTTGGAATGGGCTAAAAAACAACCAATAAGTCTTAGCCCAAGCTGAGATTTGCTTCTGAGTTGGCCTGGATCAAGGGCTATTGGTGGCTAGGCTCGAGTGAGCTGAGACGGTTGGCGGCTGGAGCGGTGCAGGCGAATGGGTGGCCTGTTCGAGACGGCGCTGGCACGAGTGTGAGGCAAATGGAGGGCAGTGACGGGCGGACTAGCGAGTTGGATGGCGTCGCTGGCTGGCGTTGTTGGCTGGCTTGCGGCTAGGACGGTGCAGAGGGCTAGTGGCTGTTGGTTCTATGTTGCAGCAAAGGAAATGGAGAAGATGAAGTGAAGAAGAAGAAGAAGGAGCTGGCTTCTGCTTCTGCTGGGTCTTGTCGACCAAGGGGAAGGAGAGAGGGGGAACAAGAGGGGACAAGGATCTTGCAAGTCAAAGCTTGAGCCAATAGGGGCCATGGACAAATATCTCAAGTACTCAAAGTGTTCTTCACCCTTATCTTCAGCCAACTTTGTCAATAGGTCACCCTAGGGCCAATTTCCTTCCACACCTTCACAAAATCAAGCCACTTTGAAGGCCAAAAATCAGCAGCCAATAGCCCCTACGAATTTCTTGGTTTTCTTCTTCAAATCTCCACCAAACAACTTCAATTTGATGGCCAAAGTTGCTGAGGAGGATGCCCATACCAATTCCCACAATTTTCTTCACAAACTAGTTCATTTTGAAGGCTAAAAAGTCCTTCAATTTTGTCCATCCGAATTTCCGTGGTTTAATTTTGCCAAATTCCATTTTTTCGCCAAAATTCCGGGCATGCCGAAAATTCTTCAAAGGATGAGACAATGTCCTAAAAGTAAATCGTGACACGCTAGAACTTTCGATTCCCGAAACCGAGTTCAATTTCGTTATAAATTTTGATCGGACACGATTTTAGCGTGACCTAACCTACCAAATAGCTTTTAGGGATTTTATCACATTTAACCCGTGGTCGATAATTCTCGATTCACGTTTGTGCATCTTCGACTCATCGGCGACTCTCGGTGGTCGTAAAAATCTCAAGGTTTCAATTATGGGTACCGGGTATAGAATCGACAGAAAAATCGGGTCAGTGCCATTCGACATGAATTTTGCAATCAGGTGGAATCACCAATAATTTAATTACGTACTTCTGTCGAATCGACCTATCTCTGATCTCTAATCAATTATAACGGTGCTGTATTGACCTTTGCTGATTAGCATGGTCGAGCAGTTGATTTTTGATCGAATTCTCAAGTCTGTCGCGTTTATATCCATTAACGGCTTCACTTGATAGATTAGTTATCTCCTGAGTGATCAGCTCAGAGAAAATGATCATTGGTGTGTTGATGGAAAGCCCAGTTCATTTAATCGAAATAGGGTTGAAAATAAGATGTCACACTTTTTTTCTTCTTCTTCTTCTTCTTCTGCTTCTTCTTCTTCTTCTTCTACTTCTTCTTCTTCATCTTCATCACTTCTTCTTCTTCTTCTTCTTCTTCTTCTTCTTCTTCATCATCTAATCATCATCTTCTTCTTCTTCTGCTTCATCTTCATCTTCATCTTCATCTTCATCTTCATCTTCTTCATCTTCATCTTCTTCTTCTTCTTCTTCTTCTTCATCACTTCTTCTTCTTCTTCTTCTTCTTCTTCTTCTTCTTCTTCTTCTTATCTCTAATCGATTATAACGGTGCCGTATTGACCCTTGCCGATTAGCACGGTCAAGCAGTCGATTTCTGATTGAATTCTCAAGTCTTTCGCGTTTATATCCCTTGATGGCTTCACTTGATGATCACTTCTTCTTCTTCTTCTTCTTCTTCTTCTTCTTCTTCTTCCTTTTGGCCGGTTGCTGACCTCACCGAAGCGTCACCAGCCCCCAAAGATGCCAAGCCATGGCAAGGCTTGGCCTCGCTAGGCCAGGGTGAGGCTAGCCTTCGGCAAGCTCGCTGGGCCTCGCCCTAGCTTGGTGAGGCTCCGGTGAGCTTGTTCGACCTCACCCAGCAGGTCGCCGACTACCGCCGTGGTCGGCGATTGGCCAAAGAGAAAAGAAAAAGGAAAAAGGAAAAAGGAAAACACAAGAAAATATAATAAAAGAATTAAAAATAATAAAAAAAAAAAAAAAAAAATCTAAGAATCCTACCAAACGTATTTCTATCTCGGGAATAGAAATTTTGGGAAGTTACCAAACACGTTCTTTTGCTCATAAATTTTTCCCGATAACGTAATTAGAAAAAATCATTTTTCATCAAAAATTGTTTTCTAGAACAGAATCGTTACCAAACACGTCCTAAATGGCCGACAATGTGCATCCTCATCCACCTCTCTTTCTAGTTTTACCATCCAACGTATCTCATAGCTTGTTCAGATTTATAACTTTGAGTTCTAAAAGTTATTTGATGATGCCATTTCTGCGGAGCTACTAATTGGCGCCTTCAGATCAAAGAAGATTGTTAATATTAAAGCTCCATACTTGATCGTCAGATGATACAGCAATGGAAGTGGAAATGTGTGTAATAGATGGGAATGCATTACTTTGAAACATTAACAGCTACTTACAACAATCTCGTGCTTATTTCGACAGTGAAACATGACAAAGGCAAGGCAATTCATAATAAAGTAGGATGTTCCTACATTGATCGAGGTGATGTCAGCATTTCCCAAAGCAAGGAGCTCAAGCAATGGGCGATATTCGGAAAAAGTCGACTCTCCTCAGATCTCTGTTGATGAGAAGAGAGCATTCACAAAGTAGAACGAAGCGAGGAAGCCAATGCTACCAGTTGATAGCAGGGATGCTATTGCTACGATGAGTGAGTAACTGACATAAACCGTGACTGATGGAGGCCCGCTAAAACCGTACGGGTCAGAAACCAAGTAACTGATGCAGTACATGAACACAGACGGAAGCCGAACCTGAAGCACAGAAAGACTTCCACCACCATTTCCAGTCCTCAGCTTGTAGATTGCGATAAGTAATGATCAAGGAAGTTTCAGCACAGAAAATAACAAGGGACAGAAGACAAATGCAGAGGGTCCTCAACATGCTGTAGAACCTACCAACCCATATGCCACTCAGAAAGAAGGCGAGTTCAGTAAAGAGTGTGCCGAACGGGATCATCCCAGCACCAAGAACTAAGAGCCACGAGGGGAGTGTCCAAGCCAGGATTTCCCTGGGAATGTGATTGGTTTTCACAGGATATTGGATAGCCTCGGCCCAGGTCGCCAGGAGTCCTCCAAAGAGGGTGACTGGCGCTGAAATGCAAAACCAGTACAATAGAATGGCGACATACGTGGAGATGGAAATAGCAGCGGTGCTATGGTTGACCCACATTATGAGGTTGAGCGCTGTGTGTACGATTAGGACAATTCCTGGAAAGTAAAATGTGATCGACCACGAAACTGACTTCCAACCGTCAATACTTCCTTTCAGCGTTCTCCACATGCACACGCCAATGTACCTACCGACGATTTCCCGAAAAAGAGTAGACAGTGTATCAATGTCAGTATCAATCCTCGAGCATCAGGTGTCAAGTAGCAGAAGGCTGCGATAGTTACAGTCACGAATCCGGTCAGTGTGATTTGGACCCCAGTTCCAGCCATCACACTGAGAAGCCTCGAGTGATTCAGCTCCCTGAATGCATCGCTGGCAAGAAGCTTCCAACCCAAAGGGTCCTCATCGGTCTGTGCTCAGCCTGCTTATCAAGTCCCCGACGTTTTGCAAGTTCCCTGGATATTGTCTTCAGGAATATCACGAAGACAATACCGGTAAAGAGAAGGATGGTCATCAGAGAATGGAGTACTGAGAACCAACGGATTCGCGAATTTTTTCTGCTTTAAATAAGTGTCCCAACGAGATTGCCCGTGGATATCGGTCTTCACAAACTGAACCTCATAAGTGAAGGATATCATCTCGTTCTCTCTCACAACCTGCAATGTCTCGAGATCGGAGGGACATTCCATTGAATCTATGTTGTACAGTTTGAGCCTTTTCATGTATTCCTGGTCATGTTTAACACTGCATGGAACCACAGTGAAGCCCACAATCTCAAACAGTGGTGCCGGTTCATAAACCTTTGGGACCGATGGCGTGTCAAAATCCATTATGTCATAGCCGCGGCTTCTGTGTTCATTCACCAAGACTGTGAACTAAGATGATTAATGATGTAAACATCATCGCTGCACGGTAGTACAAATCCAATTGGGAAGCCGGTCCATTGAGTGTGCCTGGCATACCTTGCTGCTGGCAAACCATCGAGCATCATGTGCACTTGGTACAAATCACGAATGTGCTGCTTCAAGAGCCTAGCCTCATGCTCGCCCAGGGGATCAGCGCTGCAGAGGTAGATGGACTCGTTGATATTCCCTCGGAACCGGTATTGAGAGTTGACGATTTGGTCTCCCATGAGAGCCGCGCCGACATTGCTGACACGTTCTCGGATCCCACCCATGGGCTTGCAGTATGGGACACTATAGTAGCTGAAGGGAAGCCAATTATCGATGGAGGTCAAGGAATTAACTTCAGCAAATATGAGGTCATCACCGGCGTATGTGTGCATGTAAGTTTTTGCCAGAGAAAACCAAATTGAAGAAAAGGCAAAGAAAACCCAGTTCCTGATTGCAGAGCTTGTCATCATGATATCTGCTAGAGAATCGGTTGAATGGTTGTGAGTAGAGAGCTAAATCAAGCAACTAAGCTCAAGTTCAAATGATGATTAATCTCAAACATCCTACATGGAAGTCATGAACTACCACTATATATTTATATAAAAACACACTCGAGACAGTACTCGGATCATCGATGAAAAATTTCAGATCTTTCATAGCATCGCAGCACGGAAAACGTTCTTCATCGGCATAAGGCTAGAGAGAAGCAATCCTATGATCTGTCACTAATGAAAGATTATAAAGCATCAGAATACTCGCCTTGGTGATGGGAAGCAACTGAAATTTCTTCTGAGAGTGAAGCGCTCTCGTTTATAAATGGCGATGATTAATGTAATTAAGAGAGTCATTTTCAATCTTTCTGCCTTGCTGCTTCGCATGAAGACGAAAAATCGAATTTTTTTTTCAATATTATTTAATGTCAATTCAGTCACTTTCTGGAGAGAACCTTGGTTTTATATATGGACAAACGGAAATTGCCGGCAACCCAGAAACGACCCTCCAACTCAACGTTGACGATTCCATTTTCTGTCGTAGTGAATATCGACATAAGGGTCAAACATAGTTCACAAGGAATTGGCATTAATTTTTGGACTTAGTGGTTGGACGAATTGCACATAATGGATAAAATTGTCTAGAAAGTTATAAATTTATTGTACTTTTATCAATTCAATTATAAGACTTTCAATTTTACTAATTGAGTCATAAACAATTTTATATTATGCTAATTGAGTTTATTTAGCTAATTTTGATAAAATTGTGGACATGGACACCAGGCAATGGTATAACCAGACGTTGATAATTTTAATAATATTATAATATTTTTTCAAATTTTATTATTTTTATTTTTATGTAAAAAATGATTGACATGTGAAAAAAAAAACGATTATAAAACTAAATTCAAAACACATATTAGCCATCCAACACTAACCACATAATATTATTTTTAGATTTTGTAACTATTTATATTGAAAAAGTTCATTGAAATAAGTTCACTAATTACAAAAATAGAGTTATTTTATATATTTTAGGTAACAAATAATGCAATATCTATGAGAAAGTATTTGGATTTCCTTCTATTTATTCAAATTTTCCTTATTTATACAGCATAATGAGATATGGAGAAAATAAGGAAAAAAATGATAAAAAGAAGGAAAGGAAGAATTTAGTGATTCAAGAATTCAAATCACAAAGTGTTGGAAAATGAATATCAAATTAGGAATTTTGTGATTTATTTCCTAATTTTATCAGAAAGAGTTGGAAGGTGGATATCAAATAAGGGATTCTCTGATTTATTCCCCAATTTTATTCGAAAAGTAAGCGATTGCCTTGAGATATGATTCTTGGATGTATCCTATAAATAAGAGAACATTGAGAGCTTAGGGAGACTAGGTTTTTATTTTTATATCGTTTTTCGTTGTTCAAAGAGTTTTTCAAGCATTTTGAAGAGAAGATGAAAGTGGTAATAATATTCTTTTTCTTTGATTCAAGATATTGGGTTTGATTTATCTGTTCATTTCTTCTTCTATTATGTTCTAATTTTCTTTTGTTAGGACTACGATGTAATCTAACCATGATGATATGAATTTCATAATGTTTATGTTTTGCAAATAATTTCATTCATGTAAGTTATATATTATTAACTTATGCTTTTAGGTGACTCGCCACCAATATGCATGTTTGAGACTGAGAAGTGATAATATGTAATTACTTCTTATGATATATAACCATGAATTAAATGTGGATAGAGATGTACCATGTTATTTATGTAGCTTTTGATGATAAGATAGTCCAATAGATTCATTGTAAACCAGAAATATTCATATATTTTAATGCACTTATACATATTGAAATTCACCTAGAGATATGGTGGATTGATAAATTGTGTAGATTTGCTATCACATGTGTGATATTGCTTTTATATGCGTAATAATTTGAAATTCATATTTAGTGATTATGGTGAAATTGAATGCTATAATACATTTATTTAATTGATTTACTGCATTTAATATTGAAACTTTGTTTCTACATTTGTTAATTTTAACTCATTCTCAATTCTATTTTGATATGTTAGATAAATTTTATAATTAGTCCATTTTTAATATTTAATTGGTCTATTAATTATCAATCTTTGTGGGATGATATCCTTTCTCATCATTATATTACTTATTTAACACATTAATTCATTTAGAATTTCACGAACAATTACTTTTCACTCTATAATTTGTGCCTTGGTACATTGAAAAAGTAAGTTTATACGTATCTAAAAGATTCTGATTATATATTCTTTTATGATTTTTTCCAAGAGGAAAAATCATTTTTTTTATTGTATAAAAGTGGTCATCCTTCTAGCTAATAACTTATCTATACAGTTTCGAACAAAAAAAAACACTTATCTACATAGTAAATAACTTTTATAATATGCCAAAGTAAGTATGTAATTACATAAAGTTACTTCTTTTCTGTATTTATTATATTGCTAATAGTATGTACTTATAAGTAGTTAGTTACATCTTTTATGTAATAACAATAGGGAGTTCTTGATATTCATGTAAATTGTTTCCTACAAAAAAGTTAGTAACTAATAGATTTTCAAGATGGTTTTCAACTTTTAATATAGGTGAAAAGTTTAAATTAATTAATAATTTATTTAGGTGATTAGCAAAAATCTAATAAGAAAGTATTTGTCGCATCTATAGCAATATCAAACGTGATTAAAAACTTTTTATGCACCTAATATTGTTAAGTTTTTACATATAAGGCAGTGATTTAAACCATTTAGTTATTGAATCCGATATCCTAGAGTTGCCCTTAGTAATCAGTTATTGTACAGCATATTTCAAAACTCCGTCAATAGTACACGAGTCGAATATTGTACGATACAAGATAAAAACAATATATGGTGTTGTTTTCTTTGAAAGCACATGAAATAATTCGCTATCATTATTATAGAATTGAAAATGACATTAACGTGATTTTCCATCAATTATATAACAAATAAGAAATGTTTGTACATTAAATTGGAAGAACTATATCGAAATGGACGTTTTAATACAAGAATAAAAAAAAAAAAAACTGATTAAATTGAAACAATTACACCATAATGGGACAAACTAATTATAAGAATGAACAAAATTGTACCTAATGATAAGAAAAAGTTTAAAATAGTAAATAACCAGTCCGGTTTCTAGTTCCTTGTCCAGAACTGGATCACCCAGACCGAACCGATATCCCGATTATATTTCTTTCCATTTTTTTTCATTTTTATAATTTTCTTCTATTTTGAAATAATCAAGTAACTGGCGGAAACGACGGAAAGAAACCCTAGCCTCCTCACTGCAGGATACTCTCCGGCCGTCCGCCACGGCATCACGGTCGCCGCATTGCCCGCCAGCCCTCCCTCATGACGTCGCCTCCCTCTCTCTGACGCTCGCCTCAATGTAATGGCACTTCGCTTGCTTTGTTATTGCTTTGATTTCTGTTGCTGGTGGTGGTTGGCGAATCTACTGGAATCGACAGTGTTTGACTTGGATTTCAAGTTCGTGTCGGTGAGGTTGTCGTGATCGAGTCTCGCCACGTCTCTCTGTTGGATATTTGTTAAAAAGGAAGAGTTCCTACTTCTTATAAGAAACTAAGGAAAAACAAGGGCCGGTCTCAGTCGAACCGGGGGAGCCAACCGATCCTGTCCGGTCTGGTTTTCGGTTCCACCTGAAGCCGATTACCCCTGCATGCTTTGTTTACATAAAACAATATTCCATAAAAATTGCACAATATTCCGGCCACCCTTCACTGACTAGATTGGTTTTCATGAATCGGCGCTTTAAATCCCTTCTAAACTGCACAATTGAAGCTTAGGATTTAGATGATTCTTTTCGTATGTTTCAATTAGTATGAACTGTTCAATTAATTGGAGGTTCTTGAGGTTATCATATTTCCACTGGGCTTGTGCAGTTCCTTGGAGGTGGTTTTAAGTTGGTGAAGGAGCTGCATTTTTGGCTCTGAGAGGTTGTGGGTTAGAGTATGTTGGTATTTGTGGAAGCGTGTGTGTTTAATGTGTGTGCAAGGGAGTGTTTTGTATATGAATTATCAAGATTGCAAATGAACTAAGAACAAAGTGGGCAAGGGCAAAGTAATAATTAAAATGTGTAAAAGAGAGTGGTAGAAGAGAAGCACAAGGAACAAAAGAAGGCTTTTTTTTATTTAGTTGTAATACAAAGGAAGGGGAGGAGCTTACCTTTTTTGCTCTACTCCTCAAAATGGACGACACAAGGCCTTTTATAGGCCTATATCACCGACTTTACAAAAGGAAAATCTTCTGCTCTTGTCAGATTTTTCACTTTGCCTCTTTCCCTAGAGACTTCTACATTTGTGATTGTGAGATTTTGTGGGACCACTGTCAACTATTCTAAAAGCTTAAACTGTTAGATGAATGCGTGATTTATTATTTAAATATTCTAACACCCCCCTCATGCTTAGTTTGGTCTTTTTGCCTAGTACTAGGTGTGGAAATTTAATTGAGGAGGCAAATAGAGGCCTGGAAGATTCGAACTCAGAACCTCCTAGCTCTGATACCATGTGAGATTTTGTGGGACCACTGTCAACCGTTCTAAAAGTTTAAGCTGTTAGATGAAGGCGTGGTTTATTATTTAAATATTCTAACAATGCTTCTACACTTTTCTTTGCCGCCTAAGCTAGATTTTATTTTTTAAGGATTTTTCATGACTTTTCTAGCTAATATCAATCTTGAAGTTTCTAGAAATTTGATCAATAGTTTAACAGAGTATTTTACTTGAATCGAAAGAAACAGAACTAGGGTTTCACGAGAACTTCATTTAAATGTGTTGGGAATGTCGGATTCCCAAAATCGGATTCGACACTAAATCGAACCCCTAAAACGAATGCGGAAGACAAGCCCGGGAAATTCACATGTATCACCGATCCTAAAGCACACCACGGAATCGAGCGTACCTTGTTAGCCACAGATTAAACACCGACGCCGATAAGAGGAAGAGAATTTGGCCCTGTTCGATCCGATGACGCCAATTCGCCTTGAAGGGAAGAAAAACGTCGCCTTGTGCTTTACTGTTTTTCTTTTTGGAGAGAGAGAGAGGGAGAGGGACGTACGTACGTTAAAATGCCAAAAGGTGTCTTCGTCTCTCTCTTTCATCCCTTATATACGTTCCCTCAAAAATAGAAACGTACCCCTTCATCCATGGGCCCTAATATTGTGGGCCGGGCTTTTAGGCCCAACATGGGCGAACGGGCCAACTTAGGCCCATCACATAAAACCATCAAAATGGAAAACGAGCCTGATCAGAACTCCCCTCCCAATAAAATGGAGTCTCTCTCCATCAATTCTCGGGCAGAAGAGAGCTTCTCCTTGAGCTGCCCAACGGCCATCCAGTGAGCTATTTGAATTCCCCTTCATCATGATATGGAAGATTGCATTTATATGTTTGTCAAGCGTGAAATTTGTTGAGTTTGGTTAATGGGCTTGTTTTGGTTAAGATGAGTTCAGAGGAGAGGTTTCGGATTGTGAGAAGCGTCGGGGAAGAATGCACTCAGGAAGATGAGCTGCTGAATCTTCTAACCAAGAAACCCCAACCCACTTGCTATGATGGGTTCGAACCATCTGGCTGAATGCACATTGTTCAGGTCTTGTTTTCCCTTGATTTTCCTTGAGTTAGTCTGATTATGTTGACATGTTGCATTTGGCCAATGATAGTTTAATAGTGTACTTTATATAGTTTGACGTTATTACTCATGTCATTGGCAATGTCTACATCTGTCATTGGCAAATTAATGCTTTGCCTATCTTAATTCATTGATGTAGCATCAAGAACTCTCATCTTTTACTCTGTACCTGCCTTTTATTTGGGCACTATGTGCACTTGAAATATTTTCTAGCTTTCGTCCGGGCGAAGTGGCCTAGTTTTTGCCTCCTTGTTGTTTAGCCAGTCGAGAATAAAGATTACAGACAAAATGGTCCTGTAATACAACATCGCGGTTTTGGTTTGTTGTCCACGGAGTATCATTAGAAAATATCCAAACACCTTGGATCATTTGATAAAGTTAGTCTTAAATTTCTGAAAAATCTTAAATGACAGACTGCAATGCTTGCACTGTGAAACTTTAAAGATGCTTGGTTTCATAATTTGGTAAATAGTAGAGATAAAAATGCACATGATGTCCCCGAATAGCATAAGTGAAAGGGGGCTCCGACGGTTCCTCGGTTACCAAAAAAAAAAAAATGCACATGATGCAAGTTGAGTCGATGAAATGTGTTTTGGCGTCTGTTAAGTCGATGACGTCAAGTCGTGGGTGCTTCAGCTCAGAATAAGTTTGCATGTTATCATCACCATGGTGTTTAGTTTGATTGGTTTGCCTTGCCTATTGTCATTCGTAGGACTAATTTAATTTTGGAGACATTTTGCTACTTTGTGCACTGTTTTCTGCTGTTTTGCTTACCTTTCCGAATAAAGCTTGCTTTTCAATTTGAATCTGGAGATTGCTCCTTAAATTTCGTTGAGACTGGTTTTCTTTATCAGTCTTTTATATTTTCATTTTCCTTTGCAGCGGGGAGTCATGAAGACGATGAGCGTGAACAAAATGACTTCTGCCGGTTTTAAAGTGAAGATATTGATGGCTGATTGGTTTGCTCAGATGAACAAAAAAATGGGTGGAGACTTGCAGAAAATCCAAACTGTTGGACGCTACATGATTGAAAAATGGAAAGTTGTCGGCATGGATCTCACAGATAATAAAGTGGAATTTCTGTGGTCGTCATTAACTCCCGGGGAGGTGAATACTGGCCACTGGTCTTGGACATTCTTGGCCAAAACGAACTCCCTAGGTTAATCAGGTATATAACTAAGGCCTGCGGTTATTATGTTGAATCATGACTAATATTAGAGATCACATCTCATGTTTTCTTTTTTGCAGGTGCTCACAGATAATGGGTAGTAGCGAGCAGGATAAGCTCACAGGAGCCCAAATTATGTACCCATGCATGCAATGTGCTGACATAATTTTCTTGAAGGTGCTTATAGTATTCTGTCATCGGACAACTACAGAAACAACTCTTGCATGGTTTTTTTACTTCCCCCATGACAACTACTAAGCAGTTTATTCTATTCTCGAAGACTTCTAAAAACTGCAAGCGCGATGAATACCGTGCAGGAAATTGTGAGCTGTATGCATGAGTTCATACGTCTTTCTGTGGGATAATATGGGGTGTCCAAACCTTTGATTAAACTGTTCCCCACCGATACACACTAATTATAAGTGCTGTTTGTGATCTCTGGTACCGTAAATGAATGTCTACAAAATGTGCGTGCTGAGTTATACTTGATAGTGCAGTGAATGAATCATGATTCAGACAGCTGCATAGTATTTTGGTTTCCTTGCTTTCTATGTACTTCGAACTTGTATTTGTTTGTCGTTATTAAAAATGTTGTTGGAAAATGCTTTTATTTGAATATGCCTATCATTTTGTCTCATCGTATGGTTTAACTCTCTTTTTCTCATAGATTTAGTTGTTTTTCTAAGGTTAAAATGGTTATTTGTGTTGATTATTTTGATATATGTCGAAACATTATCACATATCAATTGACAACAGATCCAAAATGCTCTTTATATTCATATGGTCTCCATTCACTTATAAGTTTAAGTTTTTGGATTGAACTTTTTAACATAGTGTTAGAGCCAGTTACCCCTTACGTAAAGGTGCGTGGTAAAAAAATTCCATGAAATTTCACGTGCAAATGAGTAATCCGACTTGCATGTGAGAGGGGGTGTCTTAAGTGTTTTTTATATTCATGTGATCTCCCTTCACCTATAAACTTAAGCTTTTGAGTTGGACTTTTTAATAGTACATTGATATGCTTCATGGTCTGCAGCAAGGTTAAGAAAAAATGTCCAACAGTGATCCATCCTCATCCATCTTTATGGGTGATGATGAGGTAAAATTTTGTGACAGCTGCATAAAGTGTGCAGTAATGAGAAACCGCCTTTTATTTTACCTTCTGAGGAATAAACTTTTTATGGCATCTGTAGGCTGAGGTGAATGTCACGATAAAAAGGTATACTGTCCACCTAAGATTGTTGAAGGCAACCCATGTTTGGAGTACATAAAATACATCATATTGCCGTGGTTTAATGAGTTCAGAGTGGAGTGATCTGCAGATAACGGCGGCGACAAGTAAGCTGTCTGATGTTGAAACATTGTTGCTTTTTCACCTAGTGCTAATTGAAAATTAGTGTATTTTGATTACTTTGATTCTCCTTCTTGCTATATTACGGTGTAGGACATTTAAAAGCTTTGATGAACTTGTGTTCGACTACGAAAGTGGAGATTTGCATCGTGGTGATCTGAAGCTAGCCCTTTCAAAGTCTTTGAATAAGATGCCTCAGGTAAGCTGTCCTTCCATCCTCATGAGCATCTTTTACGCAGCCACACACGGTTGAAAATCCAGGATGACCAAATGGTCTCGTCGCAAATGAGGAGCCAAGCTACGTGATTTTCTCCAAGTTTGAAAGACAGCACGAGAATTTCCTTGCATGAATGTTAGGAGTATACCCTTAGTTTGCAATTTCAGCAACAGAAGCCCTTGCAAACTTTAGGGGGGATATATGTCTCAAAAGCTCCTTGGCCAAATTTATAATTCGTTTTCACTTATGCAGCTTGTACGTGATCATTTCAACAAAAAGCTAATTTGAACGCATTTTTTTGTGTCCATTAAAATTACATAAATAATTAGGTTCCATTTTCTAAGGGTCCATTTGGTTCCAAGGAACAATTTTTTTTTAAAAAGGGTTAATACCCTGAAAAACCCAAACTGGTACATCTGTGACAAATTTACCCCAAACTATTTTTTTGATCACCAAAAACCCCAAACTGGTACACTTGTGACAAATTTAGCCTCTGTTAGTTTTCGTTAAATTTTACTGTCAAATTACTAAGTTAAATGACACATGATAGTTAACTGATATACCAATTTGTGATTTTACACTTCGTTTGTCACAGTTACAATTTTTTTAATTTTTTTGTAGTATTAATTCAATTTAGTGAAGAGTATATTTATCACAAATTTACCGGTTCGAGGGTTTTTGCGGTCAAATAAATTAGTTTGAGGTAAATTTGTCATAAATATACTAGTTTAGGGTTTTTTTTTATAGTAAGTCGGGATAAATTTGTCACAGGTGTATCGATTTTTGGTTTTTCATGGTAAAAAAAGTTTTGGGTAAATTTGTCACAATTGTACCAATTTGGAGTTTTTTCAGGGTATTAACCCTTTTTAAAAATAGTATTTTTCTATTTTTATTTTCCTAAATAATTACGAGTAAAAAAACATATTTGGTAACTACACAATTTTTATTTTTGAAATGGAAAAAGGACATGAATGTGTTTGATATAATTTACAATTTTTTTTTTTGTAACATAGATTTTTTTAAATTTTTTAATAATTTTATTTCAAGGAATAAAAAAACTAGTTGACACTACTAAACAGATTTATGTTCTTTTTTTGTTTCGAGAAATAAAAGATAAATAATAGAAATCGAGAAAAATAGAAACGTTACCAAATAAGCCTTAAAGCTCCGTATAAGTAATCAGTTACCTTTCCAAAAATTGAGGTGTGCTTTTGTGCTCTGTCAATGTAGGGATACCGGGTCACTCGGTAATGTGGGACATGGACCCTAAAGGATGTGAAAATTGGTCGATTACTGTCACAATTGTTTCAACGAAAATCTAATTTTAGGTTTGGACATCAGAGAATTTTTTTGTCCTTGTGCTATGAGTACGCCAAGTATATATTTGCTAGCTACTTATTAGTGGCACTAATTTACGTGACATCTTCACTGAATCACCATAGAATTTCCCTGTAATTGCAGAACTGGTTAAGATCTGGTCAATAGCTTTACCTGGTTTTGATTTACATTGTTTAGTTTAAAGTATGCATTATATCAATAAAAGAAATTGGCTCTGTATTTTCGCTGTTTTGGTGGAGGAATTCGGGGAAGCATGCTTAACAAAAAAAGTTTTTAGGGCACTTGTTTTTCCATCATAAACCCTTGATTATACGGATTACATGAAAAAAAGCTTATGACTTTGAAAATTGAATAATTCAAATTGGTTGATCCAAGATTAGCCAAAACCGATAAGGAATAGTAGTAGGTTGACCGGGAGTGGTTTAATATATCATTCACGTCTCTTTGATAAAGTAAGATGCATTGTCATGAGCTAAAACATCACGTCTCATTTTTCGCATCTCATTTGATTTTCTTCCCCAAACTTGAATGGGGTTTATCAAATTTATAATGTTTTTGGCATCCAAGTTTCTAAAATTTTGTTTTCATCTACCCATAGCACCCGATTTTCGGTTTCTTTCTTCTTCTTCTTTTTTAACGAGATGACCACTCATGTGACCTGCTTTGTCAAATGGGAATGGATCAGCGGAAGGTGAATGGACTTGCTAGAGTACTGTGATGACATAGAGAAAGAATAAGCCTATCATTTTGTCTCATGGTATGGTTTAGCTCTATTTTTCTCATAAATTTAGTTGTTTTTCTAAGGTTAAAATGGTTATATGTGTTGATTATTTTGGTATGTGTTGAAATATTATCCCATATTGATTGACAACGGGTTCTAAATGCTCTTTATATTCATATGGTCTCCCATCACCTATAAGCTCAAGTTTTTGGATTGAATTTTCTAACATAGTATTAGAGCCAGTTACCCCTCACACGAAGGTGTGTGGTAAAAAATTCCATGAAATTTCACATGCAATTAGTAATCCGACTTGCATGTGAGAGGGGGTGTTGGGGTGTTGAAATATTATCCTACATTGATTGACAACAGGTCTTAAAAAACCTTTTATATTCATGTGGTCTCCCTCCACCTATAAACTTAAGCTTTTGAGTTGAACTTTCTAATAATATATTGATATGCATCGTGGTCTGCAGCAAGGCCAAGAAAATATGTCCAAAAGTGATCCATCCTCATCCATCTTTATGGGTGATGACGAGGTAAAATTTTGTGACAGCTGCGTAATGTGTGCAGTAATGAGAAACCGCCTTTTATTTTACCTACTGAGGAATAAACTTTTTATGGCATCTGTAGGCTGAGGTGAATGTCAAGATAAAAAAGGCATACTGTCCACCTAAGATTGTTGAAGGCAACCCATGTTTGGAGTACATAGAGTACATCATATTGCCGTGGTTTAATGAGTTCAGAGTGGAGTGATCTGCAGATAACGGCGGTGACAAGTGAGCTGTCCAAGATGTTGAAACATTGTTGCTTTTTCACCTAGTGCTAATTGAATATTAGTGTATTTTGATTACTTTGTTTCCCCTTCTTGCTATATTGCGGTGTAGGCACTTCAAAAGCTTTGATGAACTTGTGTTCGACTACGAAAGTGGAGATTTGCATCCTGGTGATCTGAAGCTAGCTCTTTCAAAATCTTTGAATAAGATACTTCAGGTAAGCTCTCCTTCCATCCTCATGAGCATCTTTTACGCAGGCACACACGGTTGAGAATCCAGAATGACCATATGGTCGCGTCCCAAATGAGGAGCCAAGCTACATGATTTTCTCCAAGTTTGACAGACAACATGAGAATTTCCATGCATGTGTCATGGGCCGATCGATTGGGATCGTGACCGCGCGGCGACTCGGGCTATTTTGGATCACCCAAGCCAAGCCTTGCTCGATCAACTCGCACACTCGCTCGTATACCCGGATCGTAGAGAGAGAAAGCTTCTAGAGAGAGGAGCTCTAGAGAGAGAGGAACTTTTATAAACTAAAATGGTTGGATGGATACAAATGAGGGGGAGGGCACCCCTTCTTATACTCGAGGCCCTCTGATTACATCCGTTGATCTAGATCTGATCCGGCGGACGAGATCGCACCGCCTCAACTAGAGACACTAATGGCGGCTACTAACCACCGACATAAATAGAGAGCTATCAACTACTGATATAAATAGAGAGTTATCTAGAATCTAGGTGAAATGACGGTGTCGCCCGCCCTTGGAAACTTCAAGGAGAAGAGTTGGTGGGAATCCGAGTGAAAGCAGGAGGTCCACGGGTGAGTCGCGATTGTCCTCTAGGAACCTCTTGGATCGGCTCACTTTCGGTCCGTGACATTCTCCCCCACTCAATCGAGCGACGCCCTTGTCGCTCACAGCTCGACGGGCAGCCTTCCTCGCACGAGCACGGGCTTTCTTCTTTTGGTTTCGCTTCGCTCGGACGCTCACGAACGAAGGACCACACCCTTCCATGATCAGCTCAAACTTGGCACGTGGTTCCATCTTCGGCTTGGACGAAGCAAGCGGCACATACACAACCTCAGGGAAGAGTGCTTGAATCGGCATGGCGTGTGTTGGAGTAGGATCCAACTCTACCTTCGGCTTCACCTCGGTCAGCTTGTTCAAGCGCTTCACGAACTTCAAGCTCTTGTCGAGGTGCCGGATTGACTCGATGGTCTTGGTGTCGACCACCCCTTTGATCATGGGGATCATCGACGGGCATTTTTGGTCGGGGTTTATGATGCACTTGGTTCTCATGTCGATCATGGCTCCCACACTTTCGAAGAATTGCATACCCAAAATGAGATCATAATCGTCAAGCGGGATTACCTCGAAAGTCATCTTGCCTTTCCATCCGCCAATCTTGACATCCACATCGGGAGTTGCTCCTATGCCACGGAAGTCGCCTGAATTGATGGGCTTGTAGGACTTCCCGGATGGCTCCATGCGAAGCCCCAAGGCTTTTGATGCCTCAGTCGACATGAACATGTTCGACGCTCCCGTGTCGACCAAAGCGTAAAGCGTTCGGCCGCACACTTCGACCTCCACGAAGAACATGTCCGTGTTTGGTGTAATTCCTTTTTCTTTGGTTGGCGACCGAGCTTGGACGGAGTTGATCATCTTCACCGCTCCAAGCCGGGTTTGTCTCTTCTCTTCTTTGGGCTCCTCCTCCTCCTCGATGGCAAGGAGGGCATTGATTCGGCCCTTCTTCGGGCACTTTTGGGTCCAATGTGGACCTTGGCAAATGAAGCAAGGAGAAGGCGGGGGTTGATCGAACTTACTCGTGTAGTCCGTCGGTGGTCGACCCCTTTGGAAGGATGGCTTGGAAGTTCCTTCTCCCCATGCTTTGGCTCAGCCACTTTGCTCATGCGCGCCTCGGGAGTATTCCTTCCTTCGTCCTCGGATCGATCCGACCTCCACTCTCGTGCTCGACTCCTTGGTTCGCTCTTGGTGAGGTCGACGAGCGACTCGGCCATTCTCAGTGCTCTCGCGAGACTCATCACATCCCGACGATTTAGCTCGAGTAGTGCCCACGGCTTCAATCCATCCATGAATGCTCCGAGAGCCTCCTCCTCGCTTAGGTTGCGAATTTGGAGTTTGAGTTCCGTGAACTCCTTCACATACTCTCGGATCGCACCTCTTTGCTCGAGGCGATGGAGCTTGCTACGGGCTTCCTGCTGAGCGAACTCAGGGAAGAAATAGTCTCGGAACTCCCTCACGAAGTCATCCCATGTGTCCACGGGATTGGCAATTGCGCCACCAAAGCATTACCGTATCAGTAAGGAACATGGAAGCGGTTTGTACCTTGATCGACTTGTCTTGGATGTTGACGGCACCAAAGTATTGCTCCATACTCCAGACGAAGTTGTCCACCTCCTTGGCGGATCGTTCGCCTTTGAACTCTTTGGGCTTTGGCACCTCAATTTTGGGCACCGCTTGGGTAGGCATCGCTCCATTAGTGATGCTCAGTTTGCATAGGACAAGCTCAGTCTTGAGCTCTTGGATCTCCGCCTTCATGGCTTCAACCTCGTCCCTACGCGGACCTTCCTCCTCGATCACTTGGACGCGCTCCTTCAGCATATCGATCGATGCTTCAAGGGCTTCATCCTTGTCGTGCAACGGGGCTGTAGCTTCGTTGAGCTCGGTCGTGAAGTCTTCACGGAGTGAAGTCTCGACCTCCATGATCCGGTCTCGCACATCGTCAAGACCTTCCATGAGTTCGAGCACGGCACTCCGGACCTTCGCGATCTTCTCATCGAACGTAGCTACGGCATCCATCAAGGCATCTCTTTTCTTTTGTCGACCGCGGGTCTCCTTGACTTGCACGGTCTCTCCATCCATAGCAGCTTCTTGGCTTAACATTCTCTCGAACAGTTGGCGCTCCTCGATCTCTAGGAACGGATCTCTCCTTCGCTCTGATACCACTTGTCACGGGCCGATCGATTGGGATTGTGACCGTGCGGCGACTTGGGCTATTTTGGATCACCCAAGCCAAGCCTTGCTCGATCAACTCGCACACTCGCTCGTATACCCGGATCGTAGAGAGAGAAAGCTTCTAGAGAGAGAAGCTCTGGAGAGAGAGGAACTTTTATAAACTGATATGGTTGGATTGATACAAATGAGGGGGAGGGCACCCCTTCTTCTACTTGAGGCCCTCTGATTGCATCCGTTGATCTAGATCTGATCCGGCGAACGAGATCGCACCGCCTCAACTAGAGACATTAATGACGGCTACTAACCACCAACATAAATAGAGAGCTATCAACTACTGATATAAATAGAGAGTTATCTAGAACCTAGGTGAAATGACGGTGTCGCCCACCCTTGGAAACTTCAGGGAGAAGACTTGGTGGGAATCCGAGTGAAAGCAGGAGGTCCACGGGTGAGTCGCGATTGTCCTCCAGGAACCTCTCGAATCGGCTCACTTTCGGTCCGTGACACATGAATATTAGGAGTACACTCTTAGTTTGCAAACAGAAGCCCTTGCAAACTGTAGGGGGGATACATGTCTATCTATAGCTCCTTGGCCAAATTTATAATTCATTTTTACTTATGCAGCTTGCAGCTTGTACATGATCATTTCAACAAAAACGCTAATTGGAAGGATCTACTGAAGAGAGTTAAGGCACGCATTTATTTGTGTCCATTAAAATTACATAAACAATTAGGATCCAGTTTCTAAGGGTTTTGTTTGGTAACGCTTCTATTCTAAGTAAAAATATCTTTTCAAAAATAATCTTTTTCTATTTCTATTTCTACTCCTCGAAATAATTTCTAAATAAAAGAACGCGTTTGGTAACTATACAAAATTTTATTCTTGGAATGGAAAAAGAGCAAGAATGCATTTAATACAATTCACAATTTTTTTTTGTAACGTAGAATGTATTTTAATTTTTTAAATATTTTTTAAGATTTTTTTCTTTTGTTATTCTTCGTTGCCGCCGTGGCCGTTGACATTCACCACTAGCCACCGCCACCCACCACCGCAGCGGGCAGTGATGGGGTGAAGGAGGAAGAAAAGAAAAGAAGAAAAAGAAAAAATAATTTATTCTTAGAAATTATTTCTGAAAATAAGAAGTTACTTTTTTTTGTATTTTTTTTGTTGCAAATTTATTTCCCGATCACTTTACTATTCTAGATAATAAAAAAATTAATTGATGTTATTAAACGGATTTCTATTCTTTTTTTTATTTTGAAAAATAAAAGAATAAAAATTGAGAGAAATAAAAATCTTACCTAATAGGCCTAAAGCTCTGTGTAAGTAATCCGTTACCTTTCCAAAAATTGAGGTATGCTTTTGTGCTCTGTCAACGTAGGGCTACAGGGTCACTCGGTAATGTGGCACACGGACACTAAAGGTCGTGACAATTGGTTGATTACTGTCATAGTCGTTTTGACGAAAATCTAACTTTAAGTTTGGACATCGGAGAATTTTTTTTTTGTCCTTGTGCTTCGCACGCTAAGTATATATTTGCAAGCTACTGATTACTGGCACTAATTACGTGACATCTTCACAGAATTTTCCTGTAATTGCAGAACTGGTTAAGATCTCGTCGATAGCTTTACCTGTTTTTGATTTACATTGTTTAGTTTAAAGTATGGATTTTATCAATAGAAGAAATTGGCTCTGCATTTTTGCTGTTTTCCTTTTGCGACGGTTTTTCCGAATTTAGCGGCGGAGGAATTGGGGGAAGCATGCTTAACAAGAAAAGTTTTTAAGGGCACTTGTTTTTCCATCATAAACCCTTGATTATACGGATTACATGAAAAAGCTTGTGACTTTGAAAATTGATTAATTCTTGGTTGATCCAAGATCTAGCCAAAACGGATGAGGAATAGTAGTAGGTTGACTGGGAGTCCTTTAATATATCATCCACGTCTCTTTGATAATGTAAGATACATTGTCATGAATTAAGACATCATGTCTCATTTTTCTCATCTCATTTGATTTTCTTCCCCAAACTCGAAAGGGGTTTATCAAATTTATTATTTTTTTGGCAATCAAGTTTCTAATATTTTGTTTTCATCTACCTATAGCCTAAGTAGCACCGATACTGACACGAAACACGCGACACGACACGACACGTCAACACGTTATCTCTAAAAAAAAAAGAGAATTCTGACACGTTGGGACACATTATATATTAAATATATATTTTTATATATACATAATAATTATCATTTTTATGATTATTTCAATCAAATTAAATTGAATCAAATTCATAAATAAATAAAAAGCCTAGAATGAATATACAAAAAAAAACATTAATCCGTTATTTATTAATATCATTCATTGTTTCAATTTGACAAATTCAACTCTATTTCAATAATTCATAAAACTTGGAGAAAAAACAAGTGATTCATATTCTGGACTCGCATGTTAGATATGTTGGAAGAGGAGGAAAAAAAACTTAAGAGATGAATTGTGTATTACGGAAAAGTGGGAGTCAGAAGAGAAGAGAAGACTATGCTTTTCTTATTTTTCCATTTATTATTTTTATTATTATGTTTTATTTTTTCATATATATTTTGATTCCTCATTTATTTAATTTTTAAAATTGACCTCAATATCGGAATTACGTGTTGGAAACTCGTATATCAGAATTCTGACTCGAGTGTCGGAGAGTGTCCGACACGTGTCGAAATGTTTGACACGACACGAAAGCTCTTAAAGAGTGTTGGTACTTTACAACCTATAGGACCTGATTTTCGTTTTTGTTTTTTTTTTAAACGAGATGAACACTCATGTGACCTGCTTTGTCATCATGTTTCTCTACAAAGTGAAATGTCCATCTTTCCTCCCTCTCTCTCTCTCTACCTGCTTATTAGGCTCAAAGTCAAGCCACGCCCTTTCCTCCTTCGCCGCCTTTGATGTCGTAGATCAGCTTTGTTCTCAGCTGCCTCATGTTCCTCGAGCTCCCGCATGGTTACCATCTGATTGTGGCGTTTCTTGGGCTTGATTTCGATGTCGTTGCATCGTTCTCAGATGAGGAGGAGCGCTAAGAAAGAAAGGATTATATGTCCTAACATTTCTGAACTAGCGATGTGTTGGGACTCCCCTTTCTCAAGACATTTTGTAAAAGCTTGGTGGATCTGCTTCATTTGACTTTGCCACATAGTGCTACTTTTTTTTTGGGTCGATGATCTTTTCAAGTAGTCATTTTGACCTACTTGTCGATCTTGACATGGATTGCAAAATAGAAGCTTGTTTACGTAATAACCGCCACCTGGTATATTGTTTACATTATTATTAGTGCCCTGTATATTGAAAAAGAAAATTTATGCTTATCCAAATGCTCAAGGTCCTTGGGTCTCGCGTTCGACCCTCGCCCATATTTGGGAAATAGTCACTATACTATCCTGTTTCTGGCTTGTTGGCTTGCCCCTCTAGTTGGCAAGGGTCGTTGGTCCTCATGCAAGTGCCGGCGACTAGACCCCTTAAACGAGTGGGTCGGGTCGGGTTTGGGTCGGGTCATAAATGGTCCGACCCAGATCAACCCATTTAATCCGTTTATGACCCATTTATTGCAGTGCAAAATTTTTGACCCATACCCGACCCATTTAGCGAAACCTAAGAAAGTTTATTTCTCTTATATATATATATATATATATATATATATATATATTTTCAAAAATGGTATTGCTAAAATGGTTTTATACAATACGAACTTAATGGACAATTTTTATAATTATTTTTAAATAATTATTTTTAAAAAGTGAATTTTAATTATTTTAATTTTTAAAAATTAAAATTTTTATTTATTTTTGTTTTTATTTTCTAAGAATATAATTTTTAATTTTCTTTTTCTCTTTTCTTTTTCTTTCTTTCTTCTTCTTCTTATTCTTCTTCTTCGGATCTGGCGAGGTGGAGGCCTCGCCGACGTCCGGCGAGGCCTTGCCTCGCCATATCCAACGAGCTCGAGCTCGCCCGACATCGGCGAGCTCGAGGCTCGCCCCTCACGGATCTGGGAGGCTCGAGCCTCGCCCGGCGTAGGTGAGGCCTCCGCCTCGTCATATTCGGTGAGCTCAAGCTCGCCCGACGCCGGCGAGCTCGAGCTCGCCCCTTGCCAAATCTGGGGAGGCTCGAGCCTCGCCCGACGTAGGTGAGGCCTTTGCCTCGCCATATCCGGCGAGCTCGAGGCTCACCCCTTGCCAGATCTAGGGAGGCTCGAGCCTCGCCCAACGTAGGTGAGGCCTCTGCCTCGCCATATCCGGTGAGCTCGAGCTCGCTCGATGTCGGCGAGCTCGAGGCTCGCCTGGCCGGTCGCCAGCCATTACCGTGCCGGCTACCGGAAGAAAGAAGAAAAAAGAAAAAAAGGAAAGAAAAGAGAAAAGAAAAGAAAATTAAAATAAAAAAATAATTATAATTTCGATTTTTATAAAAAAAAAATATTTTTGTAAAGTTAAAGAGGGAAGAGAGATTGTGTGGTTTTGGTTGAAAATGGGTTCTAGAAACTAAATCCCAACCCATTTAAGACCCACCTATCTTAAGTCTTTAATTGTTAAACCGATTTAACTAGTTTCTTCAAAAAACAAGTGACCAATATATAACTCATTTATAATTTAAATGCGTCATATATGGGTCTAAGACCTATTTTACCACCCCTACTGGCGACTCGCGGCCACAAGTGGGATAGAGCCTTTCACTTATATTTTTTTTTAATTTTAATTTTAATTATGTTTGGATGAAAATATTCTTAATTGGCTAGAATTTTTTGCCGACCGATAAGGTTAAGCCCTTATTTGAAACAACCATAATCATTTCATGCTATACTTTGAGATTGATATGTGATTTTTATTTGAAACAAATTTTATTTTAAGTTTTTATTTGAGAAAATGATGATATTTTAAGCTTTTTATTAAAAATTTTCCAAAAATATACAGTCTTATTTTCTTTAAAAGTACATAAAATGCACATAAAATGATTTATTCTTATTATAATTATTATTATTGTTATGGAATCCAAAAATGATGTTAACATGAGTTTACATCAACTATGTACCAAATGAGAAATGTTGGTGCAGTACGTTTGGTAACGCTTCTGTTTCCGAACACAATTTCTGATAAAAAATAGTTCTTTTTTATTTTGTTATCTAGAACAATTTCTAAACATTTTAAGCTGTTTGGTAAATGTCCAAAATTTCAATTCCCATAATAGAATTGTGTTTGGTACCATCCTTAAAATTTCTATTTCAAATCATTTTCTTTTAATTTTTAAATAATTTTATTTATTATTTCTTTTTCTTTTTTCCTTTATTTCTCCTCCTCTTCTTCTTCAAGGCCAGCGACTAGCCAGACGAGGGCCGACGATCCCACCGGAGCGTCGCCGGCCCTCGGTGAGGCCATGCCTCGTCGGCCGAGCCATGGCTAGGCCGGGTCAAGCCTCGCCCTGGCCAAGCGAGGCTCGCCTGGCTGGGGGAGGCTTGGGCGAGCCTTTGGCGAGCTCGTTGGACCTCGCCCGACCTAACAAGCCTTTGACGAGCTTGCCGGACCTCGCTCGTAGTTCGTCGGCAATCGACAACGGTGGGTGGTGGGCGGCGGCGGCGAGAGGACGGCAATAGTGGCGGTAGCGGCGGTTAAAGAAGAAGAAAGAGAGAAGAAGATCGAGAAAAAGAAAAGAAAAGAGAGAAAAAATAAGTTAGTTGATTCTAGAATTGTTTCTGGAAATAAATCAATATTTTTTTACTTCTTAATTCTATTCTAAAAATAAAATCATAAAATTTATTTTTTTAATAAAAATTTTACCAAAATGAATTTTTATTTCAAATTTATTCTCGAAAAAAGAGTAGAAATTATCGCTCTTGCCGAACAGAGCGTGATAAGTTGGAAGAATAAGAATCGTGATTGCAGGTCCGGTTCCACCTCCTCTCCTCTATTCTTTCTTCCCGTCCTGTCCAGTGTCTCGACGCTTAGTTCTCTCTCCGTCGCTTAGGGTTTTGGGTTTTCTCCGCCGTCGCCGGCGAGTCGCTTGAGTCGAAAGGAGCGGAACTGTGCTTCATCTCAATGGAAAAGGAAGCTGATCAGAACCCACCTTCCAAAATGGAGTCTCTCTCCGTCAAATCTCAGGTGGCGGAAGGGAGCTCCTCCTCGAGTTGCCCGACGGAAACCCAGTAAGCCCTTCGAATCCCACCGCTCCGTGTCGCCATCTGGGAAAATTTGCATGGAATTTGCTGAGTTTGGTTGATGGGCTTCTTTTGGTCAGGATGATGAGTCCGGAGGAGTGTCACCGTCTGGGAAAACGCATGGAATTTGCTGAGTGAGTTTGGTTGATGGGTTTTGTTTTGGTCAGGATGAGCCCGGAGGAGCGGTTTCGAATCGTGAGGAGCGTCGGGGAAGAGTGCATTCAGGAAGACGAGCTGCTGAATCTTCTAACCAAGAAGCCCCAGCCCATTTGCTACGATGGGTTCGAACCATCTGGCAGGATGCACATTGCTCAGGTCTTGATTTCCCCTGATTTCCCCTGATTTAGTTAATCTGATTATGTTGATATGTTGCGTTTGGCCCATGATAGTTTAATAGTGTAGTTTGACGTCATTACTCATGGCATCGGCAATGTTTACCTCTATCGTTGGCAAATTACTGCTTCGCCTATTTGGATTCATAGATGTGGCGTCAAGAACTGTCGTCTCTCACTCTGTATTTGCCTTTTGTCCGGAAGCTATGCACACTGGAGATGTTTTATAGCTTTCATCCGGGCAAGTGGACTAGATCTTGCCTCCTAGTTGTTTAGCCATGGACAGAACGGTCCTGTAACACAAAACATTGCAATTTTAGTTTGTCGTCCATGGAGTATCAGTTGGAAATGTCCAAACACTGTGATGACAGATTGCAATGCTTTTTCTGCACCATAAATATAAAGACGCTTGGTTTAGTAATTTAGTGTATTTAGAGATGAGAATAAACTTGATGCAAGTCGAGGCTGATGAATTGTACTTTGCTGTCCGTTTAGTCAGTGACATCAAGTAGTTTGTGCTTCAGTTCAGAATAAGCTTGCATATTGCCATTCCATGGTGCATAAGTCGATTTCTTTGCCTAGTGTTGCTTATTGTGTGATTCATCCAATCTCAGTCTGTTTTATTGTAGCTTTGCTTAACTATTCTTTGCCCAGTTTTTCAGAGAGAAAAGATTTCTTGTTGTGAAGGACTAATCTGCTGGCTCATTGAGAGGACTCATTTAAGTTGTACAGACATTTTGCTATATAGTGCACTGTTTTCTGCTGCTTTGCTTACACTTCTGATGAAAGCTTACTTTTTCAATTTTAAGCTAAAGATTACTGCTGAAATTTTGTTGAGACTGGCTTTTATCAGTTTCAAAGTTTATATTTACATCTTCCTTTGGGGCAGGGGGTCATGAAGACGATAAGTGTGAACAAAATGACTTCTGCTGGATGCAAAGTGAAGATATGGATTGCCGATTGGTTTGCACAGTTGAACAACAAAATGGATGGAGACTTGAAGAAAATCCAAACGGTTGGACGCTATTTGATTGAGATATGGAAAGCTGTCGGCATGGTTCTCGCCGATAATAAAGTGGAATTTCTGTGGTCGTCAGATGAAATTAACTCCCGAGCACATGAATACTGGCCACTGGTTATGGACATTGCCCGCCGAAATAAGCTCCCTAGGATAATCAGGTATATAACTGAGGCCTGCAGTTATTATGTCGATCATGACTGATATAATAGATCGTGGCTCATTGATTTTCTTGTTTCCAGGTGCTCACAGATAATGGGTCGTAGTGAACAGGATGAGCTCAGCGCAGCCCAAATTCTCTACCCATGCATGCAATGTGCTGACATATTTTTCTTGAAGGTTCTTATAGTATTTGTCATCTGACTTTATTAAAATATTTGTTTTCTGTCAATTCTTATGTTCGTTGGTCTATGACTTCCTAGAGAAACAATCTTTGCTTGGTTTTTATCTTCCCTCATGATAATTTGTTAAGCAGTTTATTCTTATAATTGTACGAGTTCTTAAAAAAAACTGCAAGCACTATGAGTACCATGCAAGAAAAAATGACTTGCATGCATGAGTTCATATGTCTTTTGTTGGATAATATGGGGCATCCGAACCTTTGGTACCACCATTCCCCACAGATGCATGCAAATTGTAAATGTTATTTGTGATCTCTAGTACCGTAGATGACTTTGCAAAATGTGCATGCTGAGTTGTACTTGATAGTGTAGCGAAGGAATCGTGATTGAGACAGCTGATGGTATTCCGGTAGCCTTGCTTTCTTTGTATCTTAAAGGTTGTGCTCTATCTTTTGTCACTACGAAAATCTCCATGCAAAATGCTTTTATTTGAACAGGCCGACATTTGTCAACTGGGAATGGATCAACGGAAGGTGAATGTACTTGCTAGGGAGTACTGTGATGACATAAAGAGAAAGAATAAGCCTATCATTTTGTCTCATCGTATGGTTCCACTCTCTTTCTTCTTATAAAGTCAGTCATTTCTCTAAGGTTGGAATGGTTATTTTGGTCTTGATTGTTTTGATATGTAGATATGCTTCCTGGTCTGCAGCAAGGCCAAGAAAAAATGTCAAAAAGCGATCCGTCATCATCCATCTTTATGGAAGATACTGAGGTAAAATTTTGTGCCAGAGCTGCATATTTGCGCAGCATTGAGGAGCTGCCTTTTTTTATTTTACATTCTGCAGAATAAATTTTTTATGGCATCTGTAGGCTGAGGTGAATGTGAAGATAAAAAAAGCGTACTGTCCACCTAAGATTGTTGAAGGCAACCCATGTTTGGAGTACATAAAATATATCATATTGCCATGGTTTAATGAGTTCAAAGTGGAGCGATCTCCAGATAATGGTGGTGACAAGTGAGTTACTATGATGTTGAATTGTTGTTGCTTTTTCACATGCAATTTTGTCGTGCTAATGGAATACTAGCATGTTCTGATTACTTTGTTTCTATTTCTTGCTATCTTGCGGTGTAGGACCTTTAAAAGCTTTGATGAACTTGTTGTCGACTACGAAAGTGGAGATTTGCATCCTGGTGATCTGAAACCAGCCCTTTCAAAGTCTTTGAATAAGATACTTCAGGTAAGCTCTCCTTCGATCCTAATCAGCATCTTTTATGCAGGCACAATTGGTTGAGAATCCTGAATGACCATTTGGTCTCCTTACATATGAGGAGACAGCTATGGAAGACAGCATGAGCATTTCCATGCACAAATTTAGGACTACGCTCTTATTTTGCAGTTACAGCAATGTTAATTGTCGTGAACTTCTCTAGGGGGGACACATGTCTAGCTATAGCTTCTTGGCATTATTCATTAGTTCTTTTTTCTTCATTAGTTCTTTTTTCTTATGCAGCCTGTACGTGATCATTTCAACAAAGACGCTAATGCGAAGGATCTGCTGAAGAGAGTTAAGGTATGCATCTTTCCACTGTCCATTCAAATTACCGTAACAATTTGGTTTTAGTTTTTGAAGCTCCTTATACTTTATGTGCAATCGACATGCACCTAGTTTCAAAATTGGTGTATGATTTTGTCCACTGTCAATGTAGGGATACAGGGTCACTCGGTAATGTGGCGCTTGGTCACTAAAGGACATGACAACTGGGTTGATTCCTGTAGCAGTTGTTTGGACGAAGATCGAGTTCACGTACGGACATTGGAGATTTTTTTGGTCCTTGTGCTAATGGCACGCCGAGTATTTATTTGCAAGCCACTGGTTGCTTGCGCTAATTTACGTGACATCTCCGTCGAATCACTACACAATTTTCTTGTAACTTGCAGCACCGGTTAAGAATCTGGTCAATAGTTTTACCTGGTTTTGATTTACATTGCTCAACTCAGACTTCGCATTTTTACAAGTGGAAGGAATTGGCTCTGCCTTTTCGCTGTTTTCCTCTTGAGGATGGCTTTTCTGAATTCAGCGGCGGGGGCATTTGGGGAAGCATGCGTAAGAAGAAAAAGTTTTGAGTTTAGGGCACTTGTTTCCATCATAAAATCCCTTGATTTATATGTATCACATGAAAAATGACCTTCAAAATTGGATAATTCACGTGATGTTGATGGCAAATCGGTTGACCCAAGGAATAGAAAGGTGGACGGACAGATGTTTACTAACACAAGTTTGTTGAGATTACAACTAAAAGATGGCGAAGGGAAAATTGATGTGGCATTGACGTTGAGCCAAACTCATACATCGTTCATGTCTCTTTAACATAAAAAGATGCATTACTTTGGGCAGAAACATCGCATTTTCCGTGCCCCGTTTGATTTTCTTTTCCAAACTCGATCAGGGTGTATCAATTTTCTAATATTTTTTGCAATCGAGTTTCAAAAATTTATTTTCATTTATCTATTGCACCGGGTTTTTAGTCACCATGAACTCTCTATAATCCCTTATTACATTCCGAAATGCCGATGGGGTGTCATTTGTGGATGATGCCTGCTGCTGAGTACACCTTATTTTAAATGATGGCTTTAGCTTCTTCACTTTTTGAAAGCATATGGACATTTCTGATGTTGTTATACGTATTATCTTGAGTTAAAATGAAACACACTTTGATACCAATCACCATTATGCTTTTATTTATTGGTGAGTAATGTCCTTTACAAGCTGATTTATATTCCTTTTTTTTTGTTTGGCTGGCACCTGATTTGTATAGCTTGTATATTAACTAGTAATTAATTTTTTCACTGCAGATGGTTGGGAAGACAATTATGTGTATGTCTCTGAGGCCCTTATGGCTGGACTTGCTGCTGGTGCAGCAGAATCCCTTATAAGCTCTCCATTTGAACTTCTCAAACTACGTTCACAGGTGACCACTGCTTCTCGCGTTTCATCCTCTGCATACATCAGAGCAGAGCCAGCTGCTTCACCTGTAATTGAAAGGTTACTAAAAGGATATAACCCAGATAAGCGAGTCTTGAGCGAGTATGTTGGCCTTTTGTCCACCTTAACCACCAAGCATCCCAATATGGCAGCCGCCTAGCAAGAGTACCCATGGATGATGACTGGGTCTCACAGGCCACCTTCTATATGTGATGTAAAGAGGTCATCAGACATCATTTCTTTGGAAGGTTGGTCAGCACTATGGAGAGGGCTCCGATCTGGAATTTCTCGAGATTCCTTTTATGCAGGCATATTCTTTTCTAGTTCGCAGTTCATGCACCGAGCTATGCTTGACTGGAAGGCAGTAGGGATGGATCCTGAACCAAGGTCTTGAAACTCAGTTCCACTTATCTTTCAAGGATTTATATGATTGGGAAATTTTCATTACTTATATGTGAGTGAACTGTTAAAGATATCTTGCTAAATTTTATTGCAATCCGGGTATCTTCCTTAAAGAGGATTTGGAATATGAAAGTAGTAGATAGCTTTATCCTTATTATTATGCCAATTTCCCTTGATTCTCTCTCTTATCACTGTAGAATTTTCTTTAGACCATTGCATTTGTTTCCTGTTTCCCTAATGGGTCCTGCCCCTCTCAATCGAGAAGACATGGAGAATCTCGGAGAAGCATGAAAGCTCAGCTTGGGCTCGAAGTAAACCCTATTTCCCTCCGGAAAATTATCAAAAAGCCATCAATTTGTTACAATTATATCAATTTAGTCATAATATCCTTTTTTTTTTTTTGGTCAATTAAGTTCAAAAATTTTGCATTTTATGTCAATTTATATCAATTTAGTCATAATATCTTTTTTTTTTTGTCAATTATCCAATTTTAGCCGAAAATCGTTAACGTAAACGTTGGCTATCCTAAGTGACTTAGTCAACGCTGACATGAAAAAAAAAATTAAAATTTTTATTAATTTTTTTCCTTCTTTTGTTTCCCCGGTGGTCAGCAATGGAGGAGCAAAATTCTAGAAACATACCTCTATTTTTCAGAATACAAAATCCGTACCTAGTTAATGACTTTCACCTTTGAATATCGATATACACATTTGCATCGGTTATCCTTATATTTCTGCCCTCACCAGCCATTGGGAAAACAAAAGAAGGAAGAAATTTCTTTTAAAAAAAAAATTATCTATATAAATGCCTACCGTGTCACGTAAGAGGGCTAGCCTTCAGATAAGCGATTTCCAGCTAAAATATGCTAGATGTGCTAAATTAACATAAATATAAAAGATTTAGGATTCAATTGGGAAAAAAAAAAAGATTTAAGACTAAATTGATACAAATACAATAAATTTAAGACTTTTTTGGTGATTCTCCCTCTTCCTCTCCTATTAATCTTGGGGACGATTAATCTAACACCATCATATTTATCTTCCCTTGTTGTTTTGCATGAAGGAGACGAAATTACCGAAGTTCAGCATTGAACTCATTCAATATCTTTCTGGGGAGACTTGGTCTCATGTCTGGACAAACAGGAGTTGCCCGCAACGAGAAACGACTCGAATTATGAAGAATGCTGGCTCTCCATGGAGTGACAGAGCGTCGATTCTACAACTGAACAGAGTTTTGCTAAAGTAGTCTTTCAAGGCCATGCAAAAGTAGTCCTACTGTTGAGAAGGGCATTCCAGGGCTGTTCCAGTAGTTTTTAGAGAATGGCCTTCTTGCTGAAAGTGATGCTAAGCCTATTTATGAATCGTGGTGCTTCATGGACAAGTATACTCAGTTGTGGAGAGACTTCGTTGAGCAATATTTGCTTATTCACCTAAACATTAATTGGCCATTAATAGTAAGGTATCCGCCGTCCTGAGTTGCTTGCACGTGCTATCTATCTGCTAATATCCGACGGTTCCCATCATCATCCACCTCTCCTTCTAGCATTACCCTCCAATTCATCTCACAGCTTGTTTGGATATATAGATGCATGCCGTTCCTGCAAAACTACTAATCCGCACCTTCTTTCTGAAGAAGACTGTTAACTATAAAGCTTTGTACTTGATCATCAGATGATCCAGCAATGACAGTGGGAATGTGTGCAATAGATGGGAATACATTACTTAGAGTAGTAGCTACTTAAATATTCTCGTGCTTCTTTCGACAGCAAAACATGATAAAGTCAAGGCGACAGATACTAAAGTAAAACATTTCTGTGCTCGATCCAGGCGACTTCAGTTTTCAGAATATAAGGAGTTCAAGCAGAGGATGAATTTCAGAAAAAAATGACTTCACTCAGATCTCTGTTGATGAGAAGAGAACATTCACAAAGTAGAACGAAGCGAGGAAGCCGATGCTACCGGTTGATATCAGGGTGCCTATAGCCACGATGAGAGAGTAACCAACATAAACTGTTACAGATGGAGGCCCGCTCAAACCGTTCAGGTCAAAAACCAAGTAGTTGATGCAGTACATGAACACATAGATGGAAGCTGAACCGGAAGCACAGAAGGACTTCCACCACCATTTCCAGTCCTCAGGCTTGTAGATTGCGATAAGAAACGATCAAGGAAGTTTCGGCACAGACAATAACAAGGGACAGAAGACAGAGGCAGAGGGTTCCTGACATGCTGTAGAACCTACCGAGGCATATGCTACTCAGAAAGAAGAAGAGTTCGATAAAGAGTGTGCAGAATGGGATCATCCCAACACTGAGAGCTAAGAGCCACGAAGGGAGTGTCCGAGCAGGGATTTCCCTAGGAATGTGATTGGTTTTCACAGGATATTGGATAGCCTCAGCCCGGGTAGCTAGGAATCCTCCCGAAAGGGTGACTGGCGCTGAAATGCAGAGCCAGAGCAATAAAACGGTGACGTACATGGAGATGGAAATAGCGGCGGTGCTACGGTTGACCCACATTACGAGGTTGAGCACTGTGTGTATGCTGAGGACGATTCCTGGAAAGAGAAATGTGATCGACCATGAAACCGACTTCCAACCATCAGTACTTCCTTTCAGAGTTCTCCACAGACGCACGCCAATGTACCCACCAACGATTCCTGAAAAATAGTAGCTAGTCATAATCAACGTCATTATCATTCCTCGAGCTCCAGGCCACTTGTAGCCAAAGGCTGCGATGGTTGCAGTCACAAAACCGGTCAGTGTGATTTGGACCCCAGTTCCAACCAACACACTGAGAAGCTTAGAGTGATTTGGTTCTCTGAATGCATCACCGGCGAGAAGCTTCCAACCCGAAGGCTCGTCATCAGTCTCTTCTTCGGCCAGCTTACCGATTCCCTGGCATTTTGCGAGTTCCCTAGATATTGTCTTCAGGAGTATTGCGATGACGATGCCGGTTAAGAGAAGGATGGTTATCAGAGAATTCAGTAACGAGAGCCAATGGACTCAGGAATCTCCCTGCTCCAAATAGGTGTCCCAACGAGATTGCCACTGGATATCGCTCTTCAAGAACTGAACCTCATAAGTAAAGGATATCCTTTCGTTCTCCCTCACAACCTGCAATGTCTCGAGCTCAAGGGGACATTCCATGGAATCTATGTTGTCAAACATTTTGAGCTTTTTCATGTTTTCCTGGTCATGTTTAACACTGCAAGGAACCACCCTGAAGCCCACAATCTCAAACAGCGGCGGCGGTTCATAACCCTTTGCAACCGTGCCATTTGATGGCACATCAAAATCCATCATGTCAAAAATGCGGTTCTGTGCTCGTTCACCAAGACTGTGAACTTGAGATGATTAATAATGTAAACATCATCGCTATTCCACGCTGCATACCCGATCGGGAAGCCGGTCCCTTGAATGTTAAACTGACCATAGGCATAATTTATCACTGGCAAACCGTCGAGCATCATGTTCACTTGGTACATGTTGCGAATCTGCTGCTTCAAAATCCTTACCTCGTGCTCGCTTAGGGGACCAGTGGTGCAGAGGTAGACAGACTCATTGACGTACCCTTGGAACCGGTATGGCGAGTTGATGATTTGGTCTCCCACAAGAGTGGCGCCAACATTGCCGACACATTCTCGGATACCACCCATGGGGATGCAGTATGGGAGACTATAGTAGCTCAAGGGAAGCAAAGTTTCGATGGAGGTCAAGGAATTAACTTGGGCAAATATGAGGTCATTACCGGCGTATGTGTGCATGTAGCTTCTTGCCAAAGAAAACCAAATTGAAGAGAGTGCAAAGAAAACCAAATTCTTGATTGCAGAGCTTGTCATCTTGATATCTGCAACAGAATCAATTGAATGGCTGCTAGTAGAGAATCAAATTAGGCAACCAACTCCAAGTTCAGGTGATAATTAATCTCCAGATATAATCTCTAATTGTATGTATACACAACACGCGTACACAGTATGCAAATTTTTGCAAATCATCGATGAAAAGTTTCAGATCTTTCATGGTTTTTAATATTGTAGCACGGAGATCCTTTGATCTATCACTATGGAAACTCTATAAAGCATCAGAATCTAATCCATCATGGAAACATTGGTATAGAACTTACCTCACAAGTGATGAATAATGCTGGCCTTGGTGATGGGAAGCAGCTGAAATTGCTCCCGGGAGGGAAGCGCTATCGTTGTTTATCTGATGATTAACGTGATTAACGAGTCATTTTCATCTTTCTGCTTCGTTGCTTCCCATGAAGAGGAAAAATTGAAAACTTCTTTAATATCAATTAAAATCAATTCAATCACTTTCTGGGAAGAAACTTGGTTTTATTACATGGACAAGAGGGAGTTGCCGTCAACAAGTAACTACACTCCAAGTCAACGTTAACGACTCCATTTTCTTTCATAGTGAATATCGACATTAGGCTGTGTACGTTTGTCGTTTATCTCATGGACAATCTCCAGGAAATTCAGTGAACAAATACCCCGAGAAAGCGGTCATATCTTCCTCCGACCACCCTCTTGATTGTTAAGTCGCAAGCCGTGGATGTCACGAGCACGTAAAATTAATTAAATACAAATGTGGATGATGCCCATGGAGGAAAACACGACCCTTTGGAAAGTCGAGCAAGAACACACATGAAAGTCGCCTACCTCAGATCGAGATACGTACGTTTCCAAGGGGCAACCGATGAGGTCGCCAGGGCACTCTTCAGCATTATTCTAGAATTAATAGTGATAAAGATGAATTTTCGATGAAAAATGACGTGAATTACTATGCATTTTTTCGAAGGAATATTTCATAATAAATATACTACTTCGACCAAAAAAAAAATGTTTTTCTTTTGCCGATAATAGTGCTTTAAATTTGTAAAGTTGGATTCCTTCATTTATACAATGCTAAAATAATCTCTCTCTGTCATTTTGTTAAGTAAACTTTTAAATTTGAAAGAAATATTTTTCATCTTTTGAAGAGCATTTTTCCAACAAATCGCATCAACTAGAGGACTCAACTGAGCTTGACTGACAGTCATTTTGTATCTTCAGTGGCCTTGCATGCTGTATTCTGGATGTTCTTACAGATAACATGATTTTCTAGCATGAATTCTGAAGATTTTGTGCAGATCATCAATAATAATTCAGCCTTTTCACGGTAATAGAGCATGAGAAGCACCATGAGGATGAAGCTACTCATACGGCTGGACAAGAATGACCTCTTTTTCTAGTCCTTCATTATCATCATTCACCAGTTTGACACCCTTTGGCTTCAATGAATTTTGATCACGAAAATGACCTTCGGCATAGCTATTTCGTTCCTCTTATTGACAGGGTCGCATGTCGGCGGCCTAACTCTTTGTCCTGCTCAACTATTATGCTACGACAAGTGGAAAGCAAAAATGGGAAGATTGAAGAGAAATGGACCAGTTTGATTGTTCTTTGGCAGAAAATGATTGGTGTTTATAAATCGTAGAGCTTATGTTTTTTGCAAGCTGAAATTGACTTGCTGCAGAAATTTCACGAGTGCAAGTGTCAAAGCGAAAAATAAGATTGTCTCGATTAGGACTTCTATTAAGGGAACATTATAAGGCACAAGAAGATGCATAACGGAGGTAGACGACGCCATGAATAAATTGGTGAACCACAATATTGAAGAGGTATGCACAGTAATGGTAAATACCTAATTTACTATGGCGATACTCTCACGATGCAGAGCATATAGAATTGCCACCTCTTTCCCTCCTAGTTATCTTCGTGATGATTAATGTAACACTGTCATTTTATCTTTCTCTTTGTTGCTTGGCATGAAGGAGACAAAACGACAAAAGATCTGAATCAAACTCATTGGATTGCTTTCTAGGAAGACTTGGTTTTATGTCAGGACAAATAAGAGTTGCCAGCAATTAGAAACAACATGCCAAGCCAACGTTATATGACTCCAGTTTTGTCACAGTTGGTATTGACGCCGATTGATGCACAAGAAGCAAAATTTATGTAGTTCATCGGAATCTTTCATTGCTCTTTTATCTACTGAATGGCAGAGTTGAAAGAATGAATATGAAACGAAATGGGGGACATTAGGTGCAGATTCCCAATCTGCTTGGCATGGGGGACTTGGGCTAGGGACAAGAGATTAGCTGACTGGGATAAATGGCAAGGGCGGGGATATGTCCTGGTTTTCTAACAGCCCCTAGAGATTTTACGACCTCAGTCTTCTTGACTTGAACCATCTTTTGATCACGACCTGTAAGCTCTTGGGATCAATCACGGTGTGACTCAAACTATGAAGAATGCTGGATCCCCAGGGAGCAACAGAGCATCGATTCTACAACTGAATGAAGTTTCAGTGTCTCAGTCCTTGTCGAGCTAGAGGTTAAGAAGATCGGTGTAGAGAAGTCTTTCAAGACCATGCAAGAAGTCCTACGGTTGAGAAGGGCAATCCATGGCTGTTCCTATAGTGTCTAGAGAATGGCCTTCTTGTTAAAAATGGTGCTGAATGGTGCTTCATGGATCTAACAATGCTCAATTGCTGATTTACTAACTTATAAGGTTAGTCCAGAGACTTGGTTGGGCATTAATAGGTTTATTATTAGGAAGGTACAGGCCGTCCTGAGTTGCTCATGTGTGCTATCCATCTGCTAAATAGCCGACGGTGCCCATCATCACCCGCCTCTCCTTCTAGAGTTACCCTGCAACTTATCTCGTAGCTTGTTTAAATCTATAACTATGACTTCTAGAGGTTATATGATGTATGACATTCCTGCAAAGCTACTCGATGTCACCTTTGAAGAAGACTGTTAATGATAAAGCTCCGTACTTGATTGTCACATGATACAGAAATGATGGTGGAAATGTGCACAGTAGATGGCAATACATTACTTGGAAAGATTAATAGGTACTGACAACTGTTCTCATGCTTTATTCATCAGTAAAACATGACAAAGGCAAGGCAATAGATAAAATATAGAAAACTCCTGTACTTGGTCGAGGCAACTTCAGTTTCCAACCCAAGGAGCTCATTCAGAAGTGAAAAATCAGAATAAGATGACTCCTCAGATCTCCGTTGATGAGAACAGAGCTTTCACAAAGTAGAAGGAAGCAAGGAAACCAATGCTACCAGTTGATAGCAGGGCCACTATTGCCATGATGAGCGAGTAACCAACATAAACTATGACTGATGGGGTCCCACTCAACCCGTCCAGGCTAATAACCAAGTAATTGATGCAGTACATGAACACATAGATGGAAAACAAACCGGAAGCACAGAAAGACTTCCACCACCATTTCCAGTCCTCAGCTTGTAGATTGCGATAAGTAATGATCAAGGAAGTTTCAGCACAGACGACAACAAGGGACAGAAGACAGAGGCAGAGGTTCCCTGACACGCTGTAGAACCTACCAAGCCATATGCTACTTAGAAAGAAGAAGAGTTCGATAAAGAGTGTACCAAACGGGATTGTCCCAGCACCGAAAACTAAGAGCCATGAGGGGAGTGTCCAAGCAGGGATTTCCCCAGGAACGTGATTGTTTTTTACAGGATATTGGATAGCCTGGGCCCAGGTCGCTAGGAATCCTCCCAAGAGGGTGACTGGTGCTGAAATGCAGAACCAGAGCAATAAAACGGTGATGTACATGGAGATGGAGATAGCAGCAGTGCTCTGGTTGACCCACATTACAAGGTTGAGCACTGTGTGTATGGTAACGATGATTCCTGGAAAGAGAAACGCAATCAACCATGAAACTGACTTCCAACCATAGGTACTTCCTTTCAGTGTTCTCCACAGACGAGTGCCAACATACCCGCCAACTGTTCCCGAAAAAGTGTAGACCCTTATTATCAACGTCAGTATCATTCCTCGAGCACCGGGAGGTACGAAGCCAAAGGCAGCAATGGTTACAGTCACGAATATGGTCAGTGTGATTTGGACCCCAGTGCCAACCATCACACTGAGAAGCTTAGAGTGATTCGGCTCTCTGAATGCATCGCCAGCGAGAAGCTTCCAACCCAAAGACTCCTCATCAGTCTGTGCTTCGGCCTGCTTATCGAGTCCCCGGCGTTTTGCGAGTTCCCTAGATATTGTCTTGAGGAATATCACAAACACAATACCAGTTAAGATAAGGATCGTTATCAGAGAAATGAGTACTGAGAACCAATGGAATTGGGAATCTCCCTCCTCCGAATAAGTGTCCCAACGTGATTGCCACCTGATATCGCTCTTCACAAACTGAACCTCATAAGTGAAGGATATACTCTCATTCTCCCTCACAACCTGCGATGTCTCAAGATCGAGGGGACATTCCATTGAATCTATGTTGTCGTACATTTTGAGCCTTCTCATGTTTTCCGGGTCGTGCTTAACACTGCAAGGATCCACCCTAAAGCCCACAATCTCAAACGGCGGTGCTGCCTTATAACGCTCAGAGACTACGCCATTGGATGGCGAATCAAAATCCATTATGTTGTAGCCCTGGTATTTGCGGTCTCTGTGCTCGTTCACCAAGACCGTGAACTTGAGATGATTAATGATGTAAGCATCATCGCTGTTTGGTACTTCATACCCAATTGGAAAGCCGGTCCATTGAATGTTAGTCCCATCATAGCTGGCATACCTTATTACTGGCAAATCATCGAGCATCATGTTCACTTGGTACAAATCATGAATCCGTTGCTTCAAGAGCCTTGCCTCATGCTTGCTCAGGGGGTCAGTGGTGCAGAGGTAGACGGACTCGTTGACATACCCTCGGAACCGGTATAGTGAGGAGATGATTTGTTCTCCCATGAGAGCGGTGCCAACATTGCCAGCACTTTCTTGGATCCCCCATACAGGCTTGCAGTATGGGAGACTATAGTAGCTGAAGGGAAGCAAAGTCTCGATGGAGGTCAAGGAATTAACTTTGGCAGATATGTGGTCATTATAGGTGTACGTGTGCATGTAGCTTCCTGCCAAAGAATACCAAATTGAAGAGAGAGCAAAGAAAACCCAACTCCTGATTGCAGAGCTTGTCATCTTGATATCTGCTAGAGAATCGGTTGAATGGTTGTGAGCAGACAGCTAAATCAGGCAACTAAGCTCAAGTTCAAATGATAATTGCTTTGAAATATCCTACATGAAACTCACGAACTGTCACTCGAGACGATACTCAAATCATCGATGAAAATTTTTTGGATCTTTCATGGCATCACAGCATGAAAAACATCCTTAATCGGCATGAGGCTATAGAGAAGCAGATCCTTTAATTCTATTATCAATGAAAGATTATAAAGCATCAGAATTCCACCATGAAAACCAAATTGCTTGATTTCTATTCGGACAAAGCAAGAAAACATAGAGTAAATGAAGATCAAATGACACGGAATGTACCTTGCAAATGATGAAAGTGAAGCGCTCTCGTTCTCGTTTCTCTTTATTCATGCGATGATGAATGAAATCAACAGATTCATTTTCAGAAGAGGGAAAATTGAGAAGTTGTTTATATTTAATGAAACGGACTCAGTCAATTTCTGGGGAGAAACTTGGTTTTATATAAGGACAAACGGAAATTGACCGCAACTCCATAGGACACTCTATGTCAACGCTAATGACAAGAGTGGTTGGAGGTATCGTACAAGAGTGAAATGAACGATAGGAATGTAGGATTTCAGATACAATTTTCGTTTTCTTTACTGGGGCAACCTCTTAAAGACAAAATTGAGGAAAAATGATTATTCTTCCCTCCGAACACCCTTATGATTTGTGGGTTATTTGTGGGTTATGACAACACCTACCCACAAAATCAAGTAACTGCAATAGTGGGAGTGGATAATGTTTGTGTAATATTTGAACTTTTTTGGACCAGGCAAAAAGAAAATATAAAATAAAATGAAGATTTAACCCAGTCAACCAAGAGATGCTCAGCTCCTTTCTAAGAGTGAGGGCTCGCGCAGAACAGAGGAGAAAGAAAAGGGAGAAAAGAAAGAGAGAGGGAGGAAAGAATGAAGAAGAAGGAAGGAAGAAAGAAAAGGGAACTCGACACATGCGCCTCACCAAGCTGGAATTACTACATATCACAATGCCTGGTAAGTGTTCGCGCCCCTTATTTTTCTAATTGGATTAATTTTCGGAGTTAGGGCACAAATTCAAGATTTAATTGATTTTGAGTTTCGAGGTTTGATTAAGGAGTCGTCAAATTGCGTATATATATATATATATATATATATATGAAAATGGTAATTTAGGATGTTGTGGAGTTTTAGAATTTTACAAAACTTGATTCAAGTTTACTGTTTGCTTGAAACAAATTTTGAAATTTTCCACACGTGGCGAACGGTGCGCATCCAGCAACTTTGGGGCTATATTTCGTCAGTTTGCGACTTCATTTTGGGTCAACTGACTTGGGATTCTTGTAGTACGTTGAAATGGCTTTCTATCTACTATAAGTATGTTTGAAACGGAATTTAGTGGAGAGAGTTATGGTGTGACCAAGTTTCGCACTCAAGTTTCGCATTACGACTGGCTTGAATAATCGCTTTGTGTATGTAATTTGTTCACGTTAGAGTTGTTTTGTTAACATTTAGATGTAGTATAGCCATCTTATAATTGAGGTAGCAGGTTACTCAATTTTAATGTTGTTTCTCGCTTATTTGATAGAATCACGAGTTCGATGATTCGAGCAATGTTTATTGTTTGGTGGTAGACATTCCAAGGTGAGTGGTACTATCTTTTCTATGAATTTGTAAACTTATGTCTTGAAAGTGATAAAAAATTTGAGTATTGCATGACTTATTAAAGCATATTTTTTGCATAAAAGTATGGATCAGGTAATTACTACATTTTAATATTTGAGAATGGTTTTACATAAGTTATTGTGAAAATAATATATATGTATCGCTTCGCCAATTGGTTTATGGAATGAACTTTAGAATCATTTGAGAAAGTTTTATGAAAGATATTTCGTCGTGAATGTTGTGACAGTCTGATTTTCTACTTCTATTTTCAATTGAATAAATCGGGTTTTTCAGCTACGTGTCTATGGTGCTATTCTTTGAGCCGATCACTCATGAGATAACTAGACTAGTTGGGCAAGCCATTAAGGGATTTTAATACAACAGGCTTGAGAATTCGACCAGGATTCGACTGCTCGACCGTGTTAGTCTACAAGGATCATTTTAGCATAGTCGAAAATCTATCAGAGACCGAAAATTGGTTGATTCAATAGAGATATATAATTAGGCATGGAAATTCCATCTAATTACAAAATTCTCATCGATTGACACTAAACCGATTTTTGTGTCGTTTTAGTACCCTGTGCTCGTAAGTGAAACATAGAGATTTTCACGATAACCAAGAGTCACCAATGAGTCGAAGATGTACATTGTGGCTCAAAAATAATCGACCACGGGTCATTTGCATCGAAAAATCCCAAAATCTACCTGATAGTTTAGGTTGCGCTAAAATCACATTTGACTGAAATTAACCGAGGAAATGATGCCGATTTCAGAAATTGAGAACTTTCACGTGTCACAATTAATCCCGGGGAATGTTGTTGCATCTTTTCAAAGTTTATGGATGACGGGAATTATTAGTGGAAAAGGGGCAAGAGTAGCAAATTAAAAGAATAAGGGAAATGCCACATTTTAAATAGGTTTTGGACCTTTAATGTAGGACATTTGGAAAGGAGCTATAAGAACTTGAATGGGGACTTGACCCTATTAACTAAAGTGGTAAGATGGTAAAATGAAAAGAGGAAAGACTTCTAGAAATGAAGTAATTTCGTAGGAAGGCCTAAAGCTTAGAATTTCACCTCAATTTGAATCTCATTTGGAAGAGATAGACTTGTGTAAAGTAGTGAGACACTTGATGGTGATGGATAGGCAAATTTCCATGGAAAAAGGACCCCTTAGCCTTGCGGAAAGTGTAAAGGGAACCTTCCTAGCTTTTTCCTCCTTTCTTTTCCCTCCTATCCGCGCGTGAAGCACAATAGCTGCAGCAGGCGTTGGCTGCTTCCCCCTTCTTTTTCCTTTCTTTCTTTTTTTTTTTCCTTATTCTTGCCTTGACCGTGAAAGTTGCTGTCGCTTTCCCCTTCAAGTGTTTGAGCACCTCTGTTTTGCTTCTTTTCCTCCGATTTTTGCTGAACCGATCAGCAAGTAAACCGGATTAGAGGAGTTCGGGTTTTTGGCATAGCAAACCGGCGGACCACCAGGAGCTCAACCGGGCTGACTCTCATGTTTTTTTATCTCTGGGTCTTGGGGTTCAAGTGATGACAAAACCCCCTCACCAACAGGAGAACACCTTAGCCGACCAAACACCACGTTTCTCTCTACCGAAAACTTCATAAATCCGTGTGTTGCTGTTGCTGTCGCACCACAGCACACCTCTCTGCTGTTTTGGCTCAATCCCATCGCCAAAGAACCCGAGACCTGGCTCTGTGCTGCTGTCTAGCCATCAGCAAGTGCTGCCTTTAGTTTTATATAGGTGAGTTGTTTTCCTAAAATCGGATTAGGGGCTGTGTACCTCTGTTTAGGGGTTGAAACAAGTTAAGAAAGGTTAGATGAAGTTAAAAATGGTTGGGTGTTAGTTTAGTAAGGTTAGATTAGCCATAGTGAGGCTTAGTTTTAGTTAAAATAGCAAGACAAGAACCGTAGAGGACAGCTGGGCCAAAAACAGGGGATGTTCTTTAAAACTGTTTTTTAGATGCGTACGGCTTATTATTTTTGTAGACTAACAGGTGTTGCGATTTTGAAGTAAATTCCTTCTGAAGAAATTTTTTGCACATCTCCAAGTATAACATATATTTTTCTCATAATTTTTGAAGATTTAAAGGAAAATGATTTTGCCTTCGTTATCTTTAAATAGAAACTCGAACTGCACTGGAATTTGCGACCTGTAAAGATTCTATGGGTTGTTACCAACCCTTCGGGTTTGATTTTAAAAATGGGTTCTTCACAAAAGTTGTTTGTTAAATCTTCTATTTGAACATACTCGAATTTTAGACAAAACGGACCTGTTTCGGACCCCGAACCAAGTTGATTTCCGAAAACAGAACCACTGGAAACGGACCCGATTTTAGTACTGGGTTGAGCGAATTACTGGGCCGAATTCAGAAGGATCTGGGCGTCAGTGTCTTCATGAAAAATGTTTGTTTACATGTCCTTTAGCACATGTTCAAGTTTGAGGATTTTTTGAACTCATATGAATTGGTTTCTGGTCTTAAACCCGAAAGTGCGCAAATGGGCAGTTTCTGTCAATTCTGGTCAGTAGAAGTTTACAACTGTTTTGAGGTGTTTCTTGCTGGAAATTTGTTTAATTGATGTTGTGAATGAAATGTGCAATTGAGCATTGAACCATGGCATTGAGTGAATATATACACGACATGAGAATCCGTCACGAGCCTTTGGGGCCGGACGATGCTCCTTCGGGAATGCCCCACGTCAACGGATGCTGGTCGTAGTGGATGCTAGACCGATGCTCCTAATCGGAATGCCGTCTAGATGTAGACGTTGCCGTGCTCGACAGTGCGAGACAATGCCCGGTTATGCCGGAAGACTGTTATCTGTGCATTGAAATCATTTGCGACACATGAATGGGTAAAAGCGAGGGACCTAATTAAAAGACGGAATTGTGTGGTGCGGTATGAGACGTGCCATAACGGTTTAGTCTAGTAATTGGGGGCCTGTGTACTTATGTTGATATTTATGTCCTTACATATATACATGTTAAAGTATTCACATCATATGTGGTCTCGATATTGATATGTATGATTTGATTAACGCTAACCTGCAGGAAAATACTGGTATTAAGAGAGTTGTGGGAACAGGAATTAAATTGCATGTAGAGTGTACCCTTCTCCTAATCTGGATTTAGGGATTGAACTCGCTGAGATGTGATCTCACCCTTTAGTGGGCTAAAATTTTCAGGTCCCTAGATGGAGGAAGGCCAGGTCGTGTACAGGGGTCTGTAGGAAGGGAAGTGTAGGTTTCTCGCTATTATAAGCCAGATATTGACGGGTTTGCCACCTGATCTGGATAGTGGGTGACCACTCACCCTAGTCTATCAAAGAGTCTGGCAGGGTCGTAGGTAGAGACTTGGCCCCATGGACGAGGAGCTTGGAGCGCAGATAGCCTAGAAGCTCTTCATTTTGAAAAATACCATGTTATGTTAGACTCTTCTGTTTATAACCGCTACAATAGAAATATGTGTGGTTTGGTAAAACATATGCGGTTTGTAAAAATATTATCCTACGTTTCTATCCTACTGCTTTGTTGTATGGAGATTGTTTTACGTTTCCGCATGCGCAAAATAATGAGTAGGTCGGCAACAGTTCCTGGGATGTTGCAAAATTTGTAGCGACCACGGAGGGATGTGCATGTGCTCGGAGTTCGGGATGTGACAAATGTGGTTTATGAAAAGAATTCTAAAATGATTTTAGAAATATCTTGCGATGTATTTTGTTTGATGAATGAAGTTTAGAAAGATTATGCGTAATGTTTTGTGAAATCAATTACTGATACTGATTGGGATTTTATTGTTGGTATTGGAAGATGTCGATTTGGTGCTTAATATCGATGTGAGTCTATTGAGGAACTTATGGGTATATATGCCAAGTTTATGATATCTTTCTGGGTCGAGCCATCGACTTTATAAGTGAAGATCTTGCCATGTGGGGAATTTTAGTGGCCTTATCACCAAGCTTTATGTCGTGACTATTGAGCAAAAGATTAGTTGATGGATGGACCATCGGCATGTGATTTTAATGAGATTGATTAATGAATTTGACTAATAATATTTATAATGATTGAAATGGGTATTTTCTGAATTATATAAAGTTTATTAAAATGGAACAACTTGTACATGATTTGATATGTATATTAAAGTGTTGGATTATGAGTTTATGGTATTGCTATATATATGGTTGCTCGATCTATTTTGAAGAAATATGTATCACTCATTAAGCTATAGTTGCTTACCCCTCTTTTTTCTAATCTTTTCAAGTTCTCGGTTAACGGTTGATGGAGCGAGAGCGTTATCGACAAAGACTTTTTGAAGTTGGACTTTTGGGTTTTAGTTTGAGGCCGGGTCCTTCAATGAAAGGACGGCCCATGTCATCGCTCATTTCTTCTAGGATTTGAGGTGTGACATTTTATAATTGTAACCCACTTGTCAAAAGGATAGCTAGAGGAAAATATGGCCCAAGCAAGTTCAAGCTTAAGAGAAATGAATTTGACAAAGTAATCACAAATATATCTCAAAACTTGCATGCCTCAAAAGGTTGATTAGGGCCTATCCATACTTACTTTGATAACAAAATGACTTCTACGTACTAACAAATCGCTCACTCAAAGCAATTAATCAAACCTAAATATGACGCGGAATTCACACATGAACACAAAACCCCAAAATCTCTCTTCAACAAAACCATCGCTTCAAATCAACTCCCATCAAACCCACGACTCTACAATGCCATAATTTACCATTTCCTTTGAATCTGAAACTTTCACGACTCAAAAATTGGATTTCACGACTCAAATTTTACTAGAATTCGAATTTTTGGTTACGATGAACTCTATAATCTCTTATTATAATGCCACGAAATTTGTTTTCTCTATGTCACCTAGTTTGTCTTCTTGTTTCCCTAAAAAATCCATCTCTCTCTCTCTCTCTAACAATCAAGAAGATTTGGAGGAGAATTCTTGGGTTAGTATGAAAGCCCAACCTGCTTATTGGGCTCAAAGCCAAGCCTCATCGCCTCTCTCTTTTTTTGAAAAGCAGCTGAAAAGAAGGGCACGCCCTTTTGGACTATCCCCGGGTAATAGACGTTCATGGTCGCTCTGCACTGCGTCTTCCTCTCGGCAAGCAAGGTACGCCCCCTTTCTCTCTCTTCCCCTCCTCCTCCGCCCTTCCTCCAATGTCGCAGATCGGCTTGTTCTTGTTTCCCCACGTTCCTCGAGCCTCTGCACGAGCTCGTTGTGGACGTGTGCCGCCTGATTGTGGCGTTTTCCGCTTGGTTTGGGCTTCATTTCGTTGTGGTAGCTTCGTTTTCAGATCACGGAGAGTTAAGGGAAAAAAGACAAGTGTGTGTCTGACATTTCTGGTCTAATGATGTTTTGGGACTCGCCCTTTTCTGGGTTTTTTGTAAGCTCGTTTGCTGTGCTCTGTTTGCCGCATGATGCTGAATTCTTTTGTGGGTCGATTATATTTTCAAGTTGTGATTTTGACCTAGTTGTCAACCTTGACATGGATTGCAAATCTAGAAGCTTGTTTACATAATAGAACTGCGTAGACTTTTTGAGAGAACTGTGCTTAATGAGGACCAATTTGGAAACTTTATGCAAACAACATGATACAGGCCAACTCATTCACAGTCATTGTGTTTTTATAACTTGTGGTGATGATGATGATGCGAGAACATATTGATACGTTAGTTAAATTGGTGTTTCTTCTTTTTTTCTTCCTTTTGAATTAAAGCTGTCTGAAGTACTCCACTGGAAGTAGCTATGCTACCCACTGGAGCTCGAGATAATCAACTCCGTGAGAGCAACAGTCAGAAGGTTCATCCTCAACCCATGGACGAGTCCAGGAGTCCGAACCCAGAAGCCATAGAAGCCATCATTTCTAAAATATTCACCAATGTCTCCTCCTTGAAGTCTGCTTACATACAGCTCCAAGCCGCTCATACTCCGTATGATCCAGATAAGATCCAAGCCGCTGATAAACTTGTGGTTTCAGAGCTGAAGAACCTGTCCGAACTCAAGCATTCTTACCGGGAGAACAACCCTAAACCGGTGTGCATCTCGCCTCAGGACTCTCGCTTAGCTGCTGAGATCCAAGAACAGCAGAGCCTTCTGAAGACGTATGAGGTAATGGTCAAGAAGTTCCAGTCGGAAATTCATAATAAGGACTCGGAGATTAATATATTGCAGCAGCAAATTGAAGAAGCGGATGTGAAGAAGGCAAAACTTGAAAAGAATCTTAAGCTTAGGGGCTTGTCAAGCAAAGAATCAGATGATTCGGGGCATGAGAATGGATTCTTCCCTGTTGATCTAACCCCTGATCTGTTCATCTCAACTGTTGAAGCCACTTACCGAGCCATTCATGACTTCTCAAAGCCCTTGATCAATATGATGAAAGCGGCTGGTTGGGACCTTGATGCTGCTGCTATTTCCATTGAACCTGACGTTGTTTATGCAAAGCGTGCTCACAAGAAGTATGCATTTGAGTCCCATATATGTCAAAGAATGTTCGGTGCTTTTCAAGAGGAAAGCTTTGGAATAGACTCAGATACTCTTGCTGTAAATAAAGAAAGCTTTTTCCATCAGTTCTTGGCCTTGAAGGAGATGGATCCATTGGACATGTTAGGCCAGAACCCAGACTCGATCTTTGGGAAATTTTGTCAGAGCAAGTATCTTTTGGTTGTTCACCCCAAGATGGAGGCTTCATTCTTTGGGAACTTGGATCAGCGGAATTTTGTAACTGGTGGTGGGCATCCTCGGACTCCATTCTATCAAGTATTTCTAAAACTGGCGAAGTCGATATGGCTTTTGCATAGGCTGGCTCATTCTTTTGATCCTAGCATCAAAGTTTTCCAGGTCAAGAGTGGGAGCGAGTACTCTGAGGTTTATATGGAAACTGTGGTGAAGAATTGGGTGACAAATGAGGGTGATGAAAAACCTAAGGTTGGTTTGATGGTCATGCCAGGTTTTTTAATTGGTGGCAATGTAATCCAGAGTAAAGTCTACCTCTCGGGTGTGAAGGTTGTTGAGTAGTTGCCAATTGCATGGTTTGTCCATTTTTCTGGGATGTGTATATTTCTGTCTCCACCGTGTGTTGTTTAGGGGTTGTGGTTGCTGTTGTATCTGTGTCCTCTTTAAGTGCCAAATGTAGTTGCAAGTTCAATGAGATCTCTCTTTCTATCTCTTTCTCTCAATGGATGATTGTTACCAGTTCTGCAGGTTTAACGTATATTTTAACTTTCTTATCCTCTGGGTCTGATTTGGTCATTCTCATTAGTGTTGGCTCTGGTACTGATTTGAAATGATCATGATGTTTTCTGTGTGTGCAGCTGCAGAATTATCTACATTTATGTGTGCGTCCATGCTTGTCTATCTAGGTTGGTCTGATGTCAAACTTGGAAATGTTCAATCGTTTACATCCTGCATGTCGCCATTTGATCTCGTTATGCTTGAAGGCATGGAAAATTTGACTGTAAAATTTGACTGTCCTTTGGTGTCTTCCCTACTACGTAGAAGCAGAAATAATTAAACCTCCTTGTCTCACAGATTGCACGGGGCAACAGTTTCATTCTAGGGTTTGTTTGATGCTGGTAGGAAATTCAGGTGGTTGTAATGCATTCGTCATAAAATTAGTTATATTCCAAGGTAATGAAGATTAGGATGATAGTTGGATTTTTAGTTTGTGCATTCTTTTAATCAGGATAGACTCTGGATGATACAAGTAGATACTTTTGTCAAGTTGTACCGCCTGTCTTGCAAGTTGCGATTTTCCCTTTTGACTGTCTTGACTTGTTCGGGAGCTTATACCGAAGGCATTAGAGGATCCTCAATCAGCACTCTTGATATAACAGTTTTCAGTAGTTCTGTTGTTATTGACCAAACAGTTTGGTATCTCAAACTCAGGAATTCCATGAAATGGCGCGATGTCTTTGCTCTTGGCTGGTCGGCCATTCTTTTTAAGACCTTTAAGATGCCGGTTCAGTTTGTATTCAAGTTTTAGAACATGCATCAATGTTTTTGAGTTGGCTTGCATAAGATCTGGATGGAATGGATGACAAAGGAATGATTCTGGGATTCTTCTTGATTCCTCGGAAAGGGTGATCAAACCACAGTTGATGTCATCAATAACAAACAAATCATTTTGCTGGTCTTTCTATGGTGCTGCATCCTCAAGACATGGATTGTGGTTTTGTGGTCTGTCAAATTACTAGGAACAAAGGACAATTATTGTCAAACATGTTATCACAATCGAATCAACTTGTAAGTCAAACATGCTTTGATTATGCTTAACAAGAAATGATAACGCAGGACAAACAAATTAATCAATCTTATTAGGGGGAGTGCAAAGTGGGAAAACTAGAAGTTTCTTAAAGGGGTCCTGGGGGAGACTTCTATTTGAAGGATGTTATAATTGAAAGATCTTTGAAGGTAGGTAGTAAAAGTAGTACATGACTTCTAACGGAAGTAAGTGACTTCAAGCGATGCCCTTCTCTTATGGAACTTTCGATATTGTTAATTTAATGGCAGGGTAGCTAGGAGCAGTTGTCCTTCTGACTGAGAACCTTGGACTATATATATGGTTAACTGTGCCAAATACAATTACTAACGTATGAGGACAACTACTAAAAAAAAAGATCAAATCCATCACGAAAATAACCTGAAAGACAAGATGCAGCAATTCTTCATGACTTGTGCTGATTGTTACCTAATGATCTGAAGACTATGAGGTTAATGATGAAATCAAACAGCAGAAAAATCCACCGCTTGAATGGATGAAGGTTCTATCAAGCGTGCAGAGACCCTCATGATTCAAAACTCAAGAATTCCAATGCTATGCTTCAATTGCTTCTTGTTTCAGCATCAACATTATCTGAAGCCAATAGTCACCTCAAACACTGAGGATGCATCTGTCTCGTTTAGGCAAACAATAAACATCAGGTGCAAGACAATCTCTTGGTGCCAGCATGAGAAGATAAATGTCTCAGTTGTCAAACTGTCTTAAAAGGAGTCGGGTAGTACTAGTATATGAGCACAAACTGTAGTTGGGAAAGAGTCCACACATTCAGCATCCTACTTCCTAAATTTCTAATTACAGTCTTAAGATCCTTTACAGTGCTTTTATCAACCTACTCCAAAACAAACAACGCAGTTATAAATGCGATGGCAAAAGAGGCTATGAACTTGTTCAACCACACAAAATTTAGAAATGGATAAAAGTGACTAACGAGCAAAATTTACAGTTTCAAAGACTGCTCAGCGGAAGCTTAAGAGCTCCTCATTTCTCATGGGTATTAGTACTTGGCCAGTCCAGGAATTTGTACCCTTGAAGTGAGGATGGCAAGTAGCTTTGCGCTGCCTGAGGATCATCAGGAGTATATATGTAGCCTTTCCCATATCCGATTTCCTTCATCAGCTTGGTAGGCGCATTTCTCAGATGCAGTGGGACTCCCTCATTTTGCCCCACAGATTCTCTCACTGCCTTCTGTGCAGCTCCCATCGCTCGATAAACGGCAATTGATTTCGGAGCCAAAGCCAAGTAGGCGACACACTGTGCAAGAATTACGTTGCATTCTGGCATCCCTATGAAATGGCAAGCTTGGTAACAAGAAACGGCCTGATTAAGAGCCAATGGGTCGGCCAAACCAACATCCTCGCTTGCAAACCTGATCAGTCGCCGGGCAATGTAAAGAGGCTGTTCGCCCCCTTCCAGCATTCTCGCCAACCAGTAGATGGCAGCATCCGCATCACTTCCCCTCATAGACTTGTGGAGTGCACTAATTAGATTGTAATGCTCATCTCCAGCTTTATCGTAAGCTAGGTGCTTACACTGGAGTGCCTCCTTCACATCATCCAGTGTAACGATTGCCGCAGTTGGACCAATCCCATTTTCCACATCTGCCAACAAATTGCCATCAGAGCTTTCACTCCCGCCCTTCAATTTCAGCTGCTGCTTGGACACCCGTGTAGCAGCAGTTATGGCCGAAATCTCCAAGGCATTCAGTGCCACCCTGGCATCACCATCACAATTAGTGGACAGAAACTCAACTGCATCCTCCTTCGCCTTGACATTCATATCGACACTCCTTGCTAACCCCTTCTCCGAATCGCCTATCGCCCGCTCAAGGAGCAACACTATGTGATGGGGCTTGAGAGGGTTGAGTGTGAGGACCCTGCAGCGCGACAACAAGGGTGTGATCAAATGGAAAGACGGGTTCTCCGTGGTGGCCCCCATGAACACGATGCTCCCATCTTCGATCACGGGCAAGAACGAGTCCTGCTGCGACTTGTTGAACCTATGCACCTCATCCACAAACAGCACAGTCCTCCTATTACCCTTGACCCTCGCCTTCCTCGCCTCCTCCACCGCGTCCCTCACTTCCTTAACCCCACAAGTCACAGCAGACAGAGAAGTGAATCTATACACCGACCCCCTCGAAGAGGAATTCGTAATGGCCTTAGCTATGGAGGTCTTGCCCGTACCTGGAGGACCCCAGAGCACGATCGAGGGCAGGCGATCGGCCGCGATCGCCGAGCGCAGGAGCGAGCTCCCGCCCAGCAAATGCTCCTGCCCGACGACGTCGTCCACGGTCCGGGGCCGCATCCGCTCCGCCAAGGGCTCGTGCGGCGGCGAGCCTTTCCTCTCCGGCGCCCCTCTGGGAACAGCGGGTTGCGGGTTCTGCGGCAAAAGGAGCCTGAGACGCTTGGAATCGGGGGGAGTCGGGGTCGGCGAGCCGTCGTCCCGCGGCCGCGCCTCGGCCCGAGGCGGCGGCGGAGGAGGCGGAGGAGAAGGGGGCGAAGGATTGTTGGAGGAGGGCTTGGAGTGGAAGTGGAAGAACCGGTCGAGCTTGGGCTGAAAGGGGGCTGGCTGGAGCTGGGATTGGGGCAGCCGGCGCCGGCGCTAGGGTTAGGCTGGCGGCGGCCGGCGAGGACGAAGACGGCGGCCGCCGGGCGAGGATCCACTCGGTGGCGTGGAGGGTGGAATTGCCGCCGGTGGCGGCGAGGGCTTCGGCGGCCAGCTCGCTGGAGAAGCCCATGCTCAGGAGCTGCTGCATCTCCATTTTTTTTTTTCCGTTCGTGGGTTGATTTCAGTTCGAGCTGCGCAGCAGGAGGGGGAGGAGGAGGCGCCGACGAAGGAGAAGATGGAGGGACTGCGGTGAAGCTGCGGCGGCGACGGCGACGGCGGTTCGCGACGGCATTGGAGACGTCGGAATTGGAGTTAAGGAAGAAGAAAGCAGGAGCCCGAAAAGCAGGATTTGATAAAGGCGGGAGTTGTGCCGGTAAAAGTTCTTGCTTGAACTATTTTAGGTTTTTTCTTTCTCCCAAAAGATAAAATTTTGTATATCGATGTGATATTGTCGATCAATTATTTTACTCGAATGATAGGCATTCGACCAATTTTGAATAGTTTGAATTTCGAAAATTTTCTTAGTTATTAATAATTTATTTTTTTAGTATGACCGTTACATGATATATTTAATACACAAAATACTTTTCTTAATTTATTTGGAACTCTTCAAACTCATTGATTTTCAAATCACTTGGTTCCGAGCTCCTATACTCGCAATAAGAGAAATGATGCGCGCATGAGGATGGAATTAGGTTGCAATTCATTGTGCAATATATGAGGATGGCTTTGTATTATACTGGTGACAAATGAAAATGAGATCTCTATAGAGTATATTTTCCAAAGACGAGAATTTCTTACGTTATTAAAAGAGTTTCCGATATATTATGTCCCAACTTATGTATAAACCCCGTTTCCTAATTACATGTAAACCATGTCTATGCGTAATTTCCAAACAAAGCCATATGTAGCTAATTACAAAACTCTGTGGCAAGACTCAAGAGCACATTGCACACCGGAGAGTAGGACTGAGCTCTATATATCCCAAGGGCTTCAGCAGGAAAGGATTTCAGGTATAATCAAAGTGACATCCATCGTAACCTGCCACAAAAACAATGTGTATGAAGCATGAGACAAAGAGAAGACACAGATCTTGGACATTATCTCATATTCATGTTTAGGTTTGCGTTAGTAATATAGTAGATGGTAACGATAATGCACTTACTTGGATCCACAGTGACCAGCATTGCCGTCCCCCCGAAGTCGCACGTCCCTCCAGCCTCCTTCCTTTTCTGCCAGTAGCTGTTGAAGGCGTAGGAGGCGTGCGCTAGCAGCGTATCCGGCTGGTAACATGCGCCATTGGGCTGGATGGGCTTGCAGTTGGCCCCTGCCCCACACGCGTAGTCCATGGCCACCTGGATTATTGAGTCCGGCACGGTCGGCTTCGCCACACACCAGACGGCGTAGACGTGGGCCTTAGGCGGCGCCGGCGGGTGCCCGACAGGGGGCGAGTAGAGGGGCGGGCTGAGGGCGAGCTTGGGCGGGCTGGGGTCGAGCTTGGGCGGGTTGGGGGCGAGCTTGGGTGAGCAGGGCGCGAGGCTTCCCGGCGGGCTGTAACCGAACTCTGGTGGGCTGGGGCTGGGCTTATGCTTTGGTGGGCTAGGCGTTTTGGCAGGCACACTAGGCGGTGGAGTAATTGAACCATACGGAGGAGTAGTGGTACGGTGAGTTGGCGGAGATATTGGTGCCATTGAATCAAGAGGCGGTAGAGCGAAATGAGGCACTGTGATATGCGGATGGGAATTGGGAGAGTTCAATGGAGCACCGACGTCCGTTTCACATGATATTTCCAGCTCCTCCATTGGTTGAATCCCTGAATCCTCGGGGATCTCGCCACGTTGTAGTTTCGATGTACCGAACGTTCTTGCTTCTGCAAGAACACGCGAAAAAAATCGTTAAATGAGCGCTACTAGCGGGAGGGGAGGGCACGGACATAATTACCGCATAAAGTGAAGCCGGTACCGGCCATCACGACGATGCAGGCGACCAAGATGCTCGACCGGAGGCCTCCGAACGCCATTATGCGAAAATGCAGCCGTGTACTCAAAGCCAGGACTGAGTTGCTACTTGTGATTCTAGTTGGTTCTTATCGTGTGAATAGATGCGATGGAGCAAGTGTATAAATACAGGACTTTAAACGGGAGGAGGAGCAGTATCGTTCTTTTTGTCGCTTGCTTTTTCACGTGAATTCCGGGACACATTACAGGTGGGGAGACATAAGCTTTTAGTGCGAAATAAGAGTGATTCTAGGATTGTTGTAGCGTGGGTTGTTTTTGTTGCCTTTTCCTCTTTGTTCCTACATGGAATATGTGCTTTGCTTGATGGTCGAGGAAATCAGGACACCGGTTTTCTATGTACTTTCTTATTTTGCTTGGTTTTCACTCTCTCTCTCTCTCTCTCTCTCTGTGTTTGTAATCTGCGTAGGATAAAACTGAACTCCAGGCTTAGCTTCTAGTGCAAAACAAGGTGGTTCCTAACAAAGGAAGTACTAACCTAGTTGGTTGGCTTAGCTAGTAAAATTCGAATCTCTGCACACCGTGCCCAGCAATTCTTTTTGGTAGGTGATATGTAATTCCACTTTAAGACCTTCTAGGCCTCTAGTACGCCCTGACCTTGACGTGAGGTAACATTCTCTCCTCCTGAACTTAAAAGAAAGAAAAGCATCGGTTTGGATAGCAAGAAGTTTGCTCTTCTCCTTATGATCTTGAGTTCAGGTGTTATTGTGTATCCTGAATACATCAGATTGATATGGGGAAGTGCACCTTCGAGATTGCCTGAGAAGGGAAATGGTTGAGCTTCTTTAAAATTGGCTCGGATGCCACATAATCGGTATATGAAGAAAAAAGTTATTAGCTTAGTGGTAAAGGGCTCATTGTTCTTCCACGAGGTGATAAGTTCAATTTCAAACTTTTGAATAGATCATGCAACATTGCCTAACTACAACATATTTTGGTGGAGTTGTAATGATGGATTCTCCATCCTTGAACTTTCGAATCACATTTGGTGCTAAGTTGTTGTGGCTTAAACCGAATATTTCATAACATGTACAAGACCCGTATATTAATATTCGAAAGGGATCATTATCCTCTATCCTCTCCACCTTCTCACTATATAAAAAGGGGGAAATTACACAAAACACCTTGAATTATGGGATGGTATGCACTTGCCATAAACTTTCTAATGTTACACATTACCTCATGAACTTTCATTCTTTGAGGTTGATAACATTCTATTATATTTTTCGTCAACATGTGAAATGCACATGACTTTTGTGGAGTAGAAATTAACTTCATTCGCATTTTTTTTAAGGAAATTGATCCTTCACCCTTAATATCTTAAAAAAAAAAACAAAGAAAATGTAGAAAAATAAATTGAATAAAAATTTAATTTTTAAATTAAGTATGAATGATAATATTAAAAAATATAATAAATTTTGATCAAAATATCAATAAAGCTAATAAGATATTTTAGGAAAAGGAACACAATTAAGTAAAATAAACAAAGGCTTCAATAACACGAAAATCAAATTGTAAAAATTGGTTACTCATCAAATATATCTAAATGGTCAATTGATGAAAATATTAACATCTAAAAATATCACCTTGAATTTCAGTTAATCATTCTCTTTAAGAGGCGAGGACAACATTTCCTTCTACAAAATTTTTAAATTTTTTAATCTATCATTTTTACATTAATAAACTTGTTTAATATTCATAATGAGTAAACAATTTTTGTGATTTGACATATTTTTGTTATTGAGGCCTTTCGCTTTTCTACTTAATTTGTGTTTATTCTTTATAAAAAAATCTCAATTACTTCTATTAGAGTGGCTCTAATTATTGTTTAATACTATTACTGAAACTTATTTTTTTTATATTATTAAAATTCTAGTTACTTTATTTTTCTCCCGTTTTGTATTTTTTTGTTACAACAATTAAAGATAGAAAAGAGATTTCCTTCAAAATGGGATGAACATTACTCCTAAAAAGTCACGTGTTTTACATATTTTAACTATAAAGATAATGGATGGTAACAGTCGAAAGAAGATGAAAATTTTTAGGGACTTTGTGTAACAGTTGAGAGTTCAAGGGCAAAATATCTACCATCCCAAAGTTTAGTCCCATGGTATGCACAACAAATTCTCCATAGGGTTTACGTATATTTGGTCATTTACCACCATGGAGTCCAGCAACCAAGTACAATGTAAGACACTAAACAAGTATGTTTCACCACATCACGACCATAGGGGCAATACGTCTTAAACTTTTTTCCAAGGTGTAGTCATGTACTTTTTTGATCACTAGAACCGAAAACCAGGCATGTGTCGTTGGAAATGATTTATTTTGACAACTTTGCTGCATATGAATCGTTTGATTTCATTTTGTTATAAATGATTCACTAAAATATTGGGAATTTAATTACATTAGATTTATGCCATTTTGTATTTAGGCACATTTTCTTTTCTAAATCTTTTTATTGATATTGTCGAACCGTTGGATCATAGTCAACCGTTTTTATCTGAAATGATAGAATAGAAGAAACAACAATTTACGACCAATTGCAAGATCTTATCGGCACAGGGGTCACTTGTCTTTCACAAAATCACAAGTTCGAGTCTTATCATTAGCAAATCTCGACTACATTATATGTTAAGCATTTGCTACCTCGTGTGTAGAAATTCTTGATTCTTAGCACAATGATGAAATTGTGATGATAGAGTAATTATAATTGGGATCAAATTTTTGCGTTAGGTATGGGACGAGACCCCCATGAAGTTGATTGCAGTGATCACGACGACTCTTCATCATCAACATCCACGTGCTTCGTTAGGCCAGCTTAAAATCCACAATCACATTGAAAACCAAGGGACTTAAAAAGGCTCTTGCATGACGAGTCGATTGCTTACTTGTAACGAGCACTCCCCATAAATACCCAAGAAAAAGGGGGAAGTAGACCAAAATTCCTATATGATTGGCCCAAAGTACGATTAAATCTTAATAAGTTCGAAAAGTGCGACCAAGTCTTCAATAACTTTTTACTCGTGCAATTTTGTCCTCTTGACCAAATATCGACCTACGAAAGCTCAATGTGAAAATAAATTTTTACCAGATTCAGAACATTTAGTATTAATACTGCGAAAAACTTGAAATTGATATATTTATGATAAATTTAACCTAAATTAATTTTTGGATAACCAAAAATCCAAACCGGTATACTCATGGCATATTTACTCTCCGTTAACTTCCGTAATATTATTGAGCTGGAAATTCATATCAATTTGGGATAAATCAATTACAAGTGTATGATTTGATGTCTTTAGTGATTTAAAAATTAATTTGGGTAAATTGATCACAAATGTACCGATTTGGAAACTTTTCTTGTGATCCAAAAATTAATTTGGGATAAATTTATTATATATGTATTAGTTTGAGTTTTTATTTAGTATTAACCCTTCAGAATTTAATTGAACTATCTCAATTGTTTCGATTTGGCTTGTACTCGAGGCCAACGGTTTCAAAATGTTATTTTCAAAAAGAAAAAAAAAAAAAAAAAAAAAAGAGACAAAGAAAATATGGGGAGTTGACGTTCACGTGCAGTGCTGCGACTCTCGTGCCTCCTTGACTTGACTTGTCCCTCCCCCCTCCTCCATATCCAACGGTAACTTTTCCCCCCTCTTTCTCTCTCTACAAAACCAGAGCAAAGTCCCCCGATCGCTCAACGGCCGGAAAACCAGCGATCCGCAAATCCGCAACCGAGGAAGAACGACGCCATGAACAACGGCGGCGGCGGCGGCGACGCCGACGAAGACGAGACCCTCGGCCTCTTGCCCGACGCCTGCAAGGTGGTGGAGTACCTGGTGCCGGCAATGTCGCGGGACCTCCTCCACAAGTTCCCGGACGGCTCGTCCCTGGGCTTCGACTACTCGCAGAGCTCCATCTGGTCCCCCTCCTCCCCCGCTCCCACTTCCCCGTCGACGCCGGCTGCTTCGCCACCCCGAGGAAGCTCTGCTTCGGGTTCGGTCCCGAGAGGACGGCGACCGCGAGGAGGACGAAGAAGCAGAAGCAGAAGAAGAAGAAGGTCATCGATCTCTCGGTGAGCGGCAAGAAGAAGAAGAGGTCGGCGAAGGTCTCCGATTCGTCGATGACTCCGACGAACGTCGCCTGCGCGCCCTTCGCCAGAAAGGTACTACCGCTATCCGATTCTCTCCCCGTTCTTGTCGATTTCTTTTTCGGAAATTCGTTCTGTTTAATGAAAATCTGAGGTTGAATCGTGCGATTTCTTCGCGCGATTTATCGAATTTTGTATTCGGGATTTCCAGTTTTATTAGGGTTCGTCTGGTTTCGGGATTTTTTCAGGGTTGGGATAAGGTGCTGAAGGCGGCAACCAAGCATTTCAAGAAGAAGAGAGATCCCACGGCTCATGTGAAGCTCTCCAATTATTTGAAACGCTGAGAATTTCTTCATTTTTCTTGGAGGATTGTGCTGCTGTTGATTCGTCATGTTCTTTTCGGCTTCGAATGACCACGAAATTCAATGATTCCGAAACTTATGTTGGAAATGAAATTTCCAGGGAGACAGTTCTTGTAGCGTTACATCGTTCTCCGATTATATGTAAATCTCTGTTCTTTTGTCAGGGCTAACCTTTCGCGAACACGTGAAATTTCTTTGTTGTCATTATAATTACTCGTTGCTAATTAGAAGGAAAGATTGATGATGAACATAGAGGACTTGAAGCGACCTAAACACTGCACTTGCATGCGCGTTTTGTTCAATTATGTCGTTGTCACATTGTTGAATTTCCTTGCACTTCAGATTTGTTCAGTTCGTCATTGCATTACCCTAACTAAGGATTGCATGAAACTTGATTTGATTGAGAAAGTAAAGCTGGAATCTTTGATGGGAACCATTGAAATCTAGAGTTGCCCTCGCACTGATGTGTAAAGTTCTGTGGGAAATTCGAGTTATTTATGTGCGGAGTTCGACGGCTATGGAAAATGAAGGAGATGTTTGACAAGTACTATGGAGGAATCGATGAAACAAACTCGATGATGTCGACAGCAGTAGTACTAGATCCTCTGCTCAAGTTGAAGTTTTCGAAGTTCTGCTGTCAACACATTTTGGGTTGAGTTGGCTTTTCAAGTTTTATCATGAATGTTGCAAACGCAAACCTTTTAGGCCGATGCTTCTGATGATATTGTTCAGTCATTTCATATGTTGATGAGAGAGAGGCATAAAAACGAGATTAAAACCGAGTTAGATCTGTATCTTGAGTAGCAATGTGAAGAGTTCGACATCTTGACATGGGGGGAAGAATAATAAATCGAGATATAATCTTCCCGCACAGCGAGACATAATCTTGGCAATTCTAGCTTGCTTCTGGTGCAGCTTTCAGCTCGCCAGGATGTTTCCTCGATCGGTTTCGTAGTTTTCTCATTTCAGAGGTTGCAGGCTCTCTCAGTTTGCGCATGAGGTTGCAGGCTCTCTCAATGGCCCCAGCTTGTGTCGAAGAGAGCCTTGAGAATGCTGAGAAACATGAATCAGCATATTGGTCTTCTTTGCTTGTCAATTCTTGCAGAGATTGTTCGCCTCACTGAAGAAGAAATCCCGTTAAGGGTTTGTTTAAAAGAAGCAGCAACTTCTCTAGTAGCATACTCGTGGAAAGCTTTTGAAAGATCGATGAAGTTGGAATTGATTAGGATCTCATTTTCAGTATACTCTTGCGGATTGGAAGCTTGAACTGCTGCTGCAGAAGAAGGCTGCATCTCTGATGGAGGTTCTCTCATTTGATATGTATATTCTCTCATCTGCATACACTGTGCATCACATTGAAAAATGAAAAACCAGCACCACTGAGAATCACTGAGAATTCATCGTCCTCTACCAACCCCGTTAGTTGTTTGCATCATTGGTCAAAATCCTTTGCTGCTCTCCTTCATTTGTAGATGGGGAACTTGCTTAAAAAGTCCACCAGAATGAAATGTAGTGTCAACAGCGTCCAGCGTTTGAGAGTTCATAGAAAACAAGAATCTGGTTTTCTGATGTTTGTAGGAAATAAGGAGTGCTGCATAGATTTGTAAAACAAAAGAACACTAGGGAACAAATACACTGTAAATTTCATACGCAAAGTTATAGAAATCGCTCACCTAGACTCAACAATCTTGAACTTTGGAATGTAAAATGACTTAATCCGTGACTACGTCAATGTGACAGTTCTACATTAATGTTTGTTCATTTTGGTACATGGAAGAATCTTCACAAGTGACAAAGGTATTAGTAAGGTATGTATAAATAAGACCGGATGACAAAACAAATCAGGACCTTTTTAAGAATTTTCACTTTTTTCATGATTTATTTATCCCATAAAAAATATCCACCATTTCAAACTCGTTTAAAATGTATCTCAACTTTTCAAGGGAAAAATATTTATCTTACTTTATATTGGCCATTTTTCATTTGATACAAGTATTTTCTAATTTCTTTTTGTAGGAAGAATGAATGAAAGATTAGGTACTTTCGAAAAAATAGTATTGACCGCAATTTTACAAAGGCAATTAAAAGAAAATTTTTGGAGGGAGATTATTCTTGGGAATGTAGTTGACATGATTTTAAAAGGTGAGAAATTTAAGATGCGCTTGTTTCGTGGAAATTAAAGGATTTGAAAATTATTTTTGAAAATATGATCACTTCTATCTCTTACAAAAATGAGTGCATAAAAAAAATATTTTCATCTTCCATAAAAATATTTATACATATATTATTATCGATAATGATTTTTTTTGTTGACTAATTACTTAAAGCGTTAAAAACTATTATTTTTTTTAAAAATAATTCATTTTTGTGAAATAAATGAAATTTTACTTGCCATTTGGTCCATATATAATTTGTACCAACGTGGATGTTGGCTTAGCATCGAGAACTTCAATTGTCAAATGTGGACTAACTTGTCATAAAGCAAAAGTCCAAGGACTAAAATAAGATGCCATCAAAAATAAGGGGACTGGTTTTTGATTTACTGTGAGCTTAAGAGCCAGTCAAGTATTAGCTTTTTAGCAGCAATGACTCAATAATTTCCCTCAGACGTTGACCAATAATGTAAGTCAAAGTACTTAATAAATGGTCTAAATAAATCATATAATCGTCAAGACAAAATTATGGTGGGCCAAAATTGAAAACCCAGTAAAGCAGGAGGGCCAAAACGCAAATGGAAAACAAAGCGGGAGAGCCTCTCTCTCTCTCTCTCCTTCTCTCTGTGTCTTGCTTCTGCTCGGTGAAGGGTGACTGAAGCCCGTAACATTGGCCGAAAGCTGCGATCTTTGCTCACCATCTTCACTTCGCGAGGGCGTTTGACTAGATGGTTTTCGAGGGGTTTCGATTTCTTCTCTTCATTTTGTTGAATTTCGTGTAGGACTTCATGTTGATTGTGGTGATGCCGGTTTGAATGTTGCAGGAAATGGGGTGCTGATGTGGGTCGGAAATGGGTAAGGCCCACGATGCGGGCGAGTGGAACCCGGCCAGGGTAAGGCCCACTCGCGCATCAGGGCATTCATCAGGGGAAGGAAGGTGATCAGGCGCATTGAGAAATGGGCTGATCATTCTTCTCTGGTAGACAGTCGAGGCTTTAGAGATTTTGTTCGCGCAACGCAACCTCGATTGGAGCATGTTCCCCGCTCCACTATCGCCAGGGATTGCATGAAACTTTATCTGATCGAGAAGTTTAATTTGAAAACCTTGTTAGGAACCTCGCCATCTAGAGTTACCCTCAGTATTGTTATATGCAGTTCCGTGCAAAATGCAAGGTATTTACTCGTCAATGTGCACTTCGTAGACAATCACTGAAAGCTGCACAGAAAATTGTTGGATTTCGTTTTGTTGCCTAGTCATGATGATGGACGCATCAGTGACTTAATAGAGAAATGTATTCAGGAAATGGGGTTTGGAAGAAAGAATATCCACAGTAACAGTGGATGGTGCTAGTTTGAATGAAACTGAAGTTAACTATTTCAAAAATAAATGGGCTGCGATAAGTTTTTTGGCTCAGACGCGTGGGTGGGGGGTTCTTTTCATCTGAGGTATGCGACTGATATTTTGAATCTGATTGTGAATGATGGGTTGAATGAGATTCGTGATTATATTATTTGGATTAGGTGTGCAGTTACGTATGTGAAGAGTTCTCCACCTAGAGCTCAGCTATTTCAATCTTGTGTTGAGAAAGAAAACATATCCTCTAAGATTTCCATTTGTCTTGATACTTCTACTAGGTGGGACTCTACCTACCTAATGTTAAGGAGGGCGGTCATGTTCAGGAAAGCTTTTGAAAGATTGGAAAATGACGATCCCTCATTTAGTGAAGAGCTTCATCATGAAACACCTACAAGTGATGATTGGCAAAATGCCCTCGTGTCTGCTAAATTCTGCAAATGGTTTACAGGGCTGTAAAAGATTTGTCAAGTGTCTCTAATGTCATTTCTAACTTGTATTTCCCTGAGGTCACTGAGATACTTGGGACTTTATACCAGTGGACAGATTATGCTTTATGCCACAGATCTATGTCGAAGAAAATGATAGAAATGCTTGACAAGTCCTATGGGGACATTGATAAAACAAACTCGTTGATGTTGATTGCAGTGGTGCTAGATCCTCAATTCAAGTTGAAATTGTTTGAGTGGTACTATGGATAAATTTATGGTAGTGAAACTGAAAAGGTTGGTGAGTTGCTGGCAAATTTTGAAGGTTGAATTAGGGCGACTTTTTGAGTATTATTGTGATACGTATCAATTGTCATTAGAGGAAACTCAATCTTCTCAAATTTCTAACTCCCGAAGACTGCTCTTGATGATCATTACATGATGTTCCATGAGAGTTGGAGAAAATATAGAAGAGAGAAAGAACAAAAATGTGCCAAAACCTGAGTTGGATTGGTATCTTAATGAGCAACTCTCATCTGATGAAGATGGTTTTGACATCTTGTCTTGGTGGAATAATGATGGGAAATCATTTAGGGTTCTTTCCTCTATGGCAAGAGATATTTTGGCTATTCCAGCATCTACGGTTGCTTTCGGTGCAGCTTTTGGTGAGCCGAGATGTGTGCTTGATCAGTTTCATTGTTCTTTGACTCCAAAGGTCCTCGACTCTCTTGTTTTTGCACAGATTGGTCGAGATCAAGTCCCACCCATAATTACGTTGAAGAGACCCTGGAGAATGCTCAGAGATATGAATCAGGTTTCTACCCCCTTTTATGTTTAGTTAATGCCGTTTGTTGTTTCATAGTTCTTCTTCGTTACTCTTGTCTCCTTGTTATGAATTTTAACGTATTCATTGTCTTTTACTTCTATGCTTTTTGGTTTTAATAGAGGTAATTTTCATCACTGAACATGAAATCCTGGCAGAATGAAGTTTTAAAGGCTAGAGTAACTTTCTAGTAACATGCTTATGAATTAGTGAAGTTGAACTGATCAGGATCTCATTTGTTGTCTTTTATTTTTGCAGATTTAAATCTTGAAGTGCTGCGAGAGAGAGATATGAGTTCAAGGACGTCCTTCTTTTGTGCTTCATTTTCGAAGACCTCAGCATTTTGTGCGGCATTTTCATTGCTTACTCTTCTACTCTTCTATAGTTTTAATAATTTGGGATGTCTAGGTTTAGTGACTTTCTAGTGGACAGCATTGCATTAGATTTTTCTATACTTGTGCAGCTGAAAATATATTCTAATGACTATTGTTCAACTATAAAAGTCGACAATGAAAGGACACAAAGAGGACGATGTGCCTGTGACATTTTGGGGCAGGAAGTATTGAGGTTCCAAGGCGACTGAAAAGTTCAAGAATTTATAGGATAGATGTTCTTAGAAGTATGCTGACAGATTTTCAGCTTTTGTACTGTGCCGGTTTCTTGTATGAAACGTTTATTTTAGTCGGCACAGTCCTATAGAAGCTGTGATGGTGCCCGATGGATTTCTCTTCCGTTTCCTGTATAGCTTTTATCCTGTGATGGAACTCTTTTTCGCCGGTGACCATTCAAGAACAGTCTTTTTTAAATTCTATTGTTGCCGCTTGAAGCTCTTTTTGTTTTTCATTTATCCCTTAGAAGTTCATCCTTTAATATGTTTCTTACTCATATTGTCTGTGGAGTTTTAGTCCCCGGATTGATTGACGTTGGTTATAGTGATTGCTCAGTTTACCTGAACCGACGGAGTGGCGATGCTGATTGAAGAAATTTCTATTGCCATTTGCCATGTCTCTTTCTGATGGTTTTAGTATGGTAGCCAAGTTTTGATACCAGAAACGCTCGGGAGGTAACTAAGCTTAAAAACCAAGACACAACCGATCAAGAATACTTTGAATAAACATCTTTTGCCCGCCATTAATCCTCTGAGAATTCATCCTTTATCTAAATGCAGTTTTTGACTCTGGTTTTGCGATTTGTCTTGCGACGTTTGGAATCTAAAAGCCAGATTGGTTTGTTCGACAAAGTAGCCGTATAAGAACTTTGGGACTGGGAACTTCAGGTACCCCTGACGCTGTCTTTCCCCTGGTGTTATTCCTTGGTCTGATTGTGAATGCAATGTCTGCTCAGAAGGGCACGCTGCGCTACCAGAATTCTTACCGTTCAATCAATTTTTAGAGTTGTTCCTTGGTCTGATCATGAATGCAATGTAATGGAACTTCCACCTCTTGTCCCCCTTGCCAATCGCAACCATCGTTGATGAGATCCTTTGCCGGCCGGCCTTGATCTGGTGCCTCTGCTCTCTCGGTTTAACACTGGCACCCACGTTGGTCTTGAAGGCTGGCAATTCTGATCACCGATCAGTGATCCAACAATTGATCCCTATCCCCGACGACGATCCTTGATGACCCTTGAAGTCTGGTAGAGCTTCAGTGATCATTGATCAGAGTTCATTCGAGCTCAATCGGTCGTGGTTTGAGTTAAATGCAAAGTTAACGATCCAAAACTCGAATTTGATAAAGCAAGGTCGAGATAGTCGACTGGGGCTAGGATTCAAAGATTAGGATTCATTAGATGCTTGAAATTATGGATTATAGGTGCTGAAGTGATTTATGGATGATTTTGATGCTGATTGTGTTCTTAAGCATTTTCTGGAAATTCGTAGGATCTCTGGACATAGTTTTTGTTATGCTAGATACGAGGTCTTAAACCTTAAAATCTCAAGTTGAGGTGTTCTAGACTTTCAATGTACGTTGAAATTTTGTACTTAGGTTCAATGTCTTCACAAAAATTGTAGTAATGGAGTTGACTGCAACATATATTGTTATTAGATTTTTTGAAGTAGATTTGAATAGGAAAATCCTCATTAAATTATTCTTAAGCTGATCTACCCTGTTTGTACGTGATAGATGTTTGCTCTGAAATGAGCTAGTAAACATATTCAATTGGACTTGAGTCCTCCATGAAAGTTGTAGAAAATCTCACAAGCCTTTCAACAAGGTATAGATCACACCAAACGATCATCGTTACCTTTGTCAATTTCATGATCGATGTAGGTTTTCAGTTTTGCAATCTTGCACGCTAGGATGATTTGACTTGTTTTTTAAATTTCACACGATTTTTTGTTAACTAAATTAGGTTGAAATGTGTTCATGAAACTTAAACCTCACATCTAGATCTAATAGCATAAAAATTTGTGTATTTTTCTCATGTCATTTAAAGAAGATGAAACATGATTTATTCAGGATGCTACTGATGTGATCATTACAGATTAGACCTCTTGATAGAAATATTTTTGATCATGAGTGTTAACATGCTTAATTGCATTCGATGTGTTATACACCTTTGTAAAAGATGTTTTAAGCTTCAAAATGACGTATAGCATGCCTCGATAGCTTGTCGTTTGCCATGTTTGCTATTTTTGCTAAATCAGGTCCAAACTTAGCAATTAGGTTGAATTGAAATACTGCCATGTTTCTATGATCCAATTTGTTTGAAAATTTTGTGACTTTCTATGGATTGGTTTTGAAGTAGAGTTCTTAAAGAAGTTTATGCATAACATTTAGGCCTATAACATGTTAAAATTTGAGAGTTTTTGCATGTCGTTTGGTATAGTACGTTGGCCATAGAACTTGTGCTTTGTTGCTGCCCTGTTTCATTTCTAATTGACATTTTGACGTTTTTGAATTTTTCGAAAATCATGTGTGATGAATTAGGTCTCGATGTCTTCTGAAGAATTGATTGTGAAGTGCTGTATTTTGTTGCTGTAAATTTTCACAGAACAAAAGCACAGTTTGGTACTTTTACCATCCATTCGAAAGTCATAAATGTTTTTAAATTCTGATTTTCCAACATGATTTCAAAACCATCTCAAGTTTTGACAGCCCATGTGATGCCCATAGGAAAATTGTTTTGGCATTCTTCAAATTACAATTTGACATGATTTTATTAAATTCTTGATTCATGTTTAAAATGTTTATGATGCTTGATCAATTGTACCCTCGATGCACCCGAACTCACTTTAACCACTAGAAATGATTCTTTTTCAATAGGATCATGTCCTTACTCAATACTTTATTTAAAAATCTTGATTTGACATAAAATTTGTCAAAGTCTAGATTATATTTAAAACGTCTGCGACGCTTGATTAGTGGTGCCCTTGATGCACTCAAGCTAGCTTTGATGGCCAAATTTGCTCCATAGCATTGATGAAATTATGTCCCATTTTTATCAAATTCTTTTGAAACATCTTTTCTTGCCAATTGTCCACAAAAAGGTTTTTGGGCATCACATGAGTCATATATTGACTGTCTTTCTTACCGCGAAATGTATGTGGTTGTGTTTGGCACATGAGAACTGAATAAGTGATCCATTGTTGGCTCACTTAATTGGTTGATTGATTAAGAAATAAGGTCAAATGGCTTGTGTGCATGCTTTCCTACATGCTTTGTATGTGATTTTTAGATGAATGACTTAGGTGTGATGCATGTTGATGTGGGGTCAATTTGGGATGACACTAGAACTTGCATTAAGGACTTCTAGCGTTAGCCACCACGTGAGAACACAAATGATGGCTAGTAGTTATAAGTCACACTAAAATGAATTTGGTAGGTGTCTTAGGTGGGTTGTTGCATGGACCTCAAAGGCCAATCCCAAGGCCATGTTTGATTAGCTAATGCCTCGATTAGTTTCTTGATTGTGATTGTGAGTGTTCTTGTTTGTTTGGTACATTTGCATTCTCTTTGTTTGCATCATTAGTATGTCGGTCCTAGCTATAGACTAGAATTAGGATAAGTCAATGGAGATGGCGATCCCAAAGACTCGAAGATGATGAATGGTCGATGTCCAATCCGACCTCTCAATTGTACTATTTGCTCCTTGACAAATCTCTCGGGTTGTTTGGTGTTGTATAATACCTGACGAGTTGTGGGTTTCCTTTTTCTTTCTTTTTAAGAATTATGTAAATTCTTTTCATCGTACTCTCTGTTATCATCCTTGGGTGTTTACTTGCACCAAAATTTCAATTTCTTGATTGATTTGCCTTTTCACTTTTTTAGTAATAGAGCATAATGACATGAATGAACCATCCATGCATGATCACCTTTACCTCATAAACTTGCATGAAAAAGTACAAAGAGACGTATGATCAAGTTAGATAATACATTGATTGTTAGGTATCGAAAGAATGCTCATAGCAACATTAGTGTGACCCAAGTTCCCAAACTCTAGATCTCTAGGTACGTAAGTATTGAGGAATTACTCCCAACCTTTGATTGGGCATTCTGGCCGGCCCCCAAAAATGAGGCTAGTGGTGACTTCTAGATACCATTTAGGTAATTTAATACAACTTTAAAATAAACTTACCTGTCACGTGAGGTATGAGCTTTGGAAAAGCTCGTGGTTATGATTGTAATCTCAAGTGGTTGTGACCCAGCAAAAAGATGAAGTGATGACATCTTGTTGAGGGGAAGTACTTTGAACAAATTTTCATAGTTAAATGCTTGTAAACTTTACCTTTATGCCTTTTTTTATCAAAAAAAATGGTGTCGAGGTCAAGTCACAACAAACTCTGTTGTCATGTGAGATGTGAGCTTGGGAGAACTGATAACCATGACCGAGAGTCCTCATGGCGCCGATCCCAAAGGATGAGGTGGGAGCATCCTTACAGTTATGTACAGTGAAGACACTCTCATGGTTGACCACCTCTAAACCTTACTTTTACGCCTGTTCACTCATCGATTCTTACTGGGCACTGAGGTCAGGTCACAATATATATGAAAGTGGAGCTTAAAATGCCTGAAAAAACTAAGTTAGATTTGTATCTTGAGTAGCAATGCGTAGACTGCGTGGACGACTTCGACACCTTGACATGGTGGAAGAACGAGGGATCAAAATATAAGAAAGCTCTCTCAAATGGTGATAGGAACAATTTCTACATGCGAAGCATAGTCATATAAAAGTCATGCAGTTGATGTTTATTAAGTTAAAGTATGCGAATGATAGATGGACGGATGACTATAGTTCCAAGAGCCAAGTGCGTAAATTTAAGGTTTCCTCTCTTCTTCTGGCCTCTTTCTATATTGACATCCCCGAGGGAGGGCCCCTCTCACTCTCCTTCTCTATTTGCCTATCTCTCTATCTCCTCATTTTCAAAACTTCTTCGTTAACTTTTGTGGACGATGCAATCGATTTCCTTCGCATAAGTGGAGAGTTTTGTCCCGTGAGCTCATAAATTCCAAGCAGATGACTTGGGAGAATCTACTCTTCTGGATCTACTCGTTCGCGCCGATTCTGGTGCTTGCTCAAGATGGTTGAGCACTTTGCAAGTCTCTGAGGCTACTCTACTGCTGCTGAGTCCGCTTATTTGAAAGTCAATTTGTGATCACCTGGTGTCTCATTTACAGCTCTTCTCTTCTGATCTTGACTTAAATCTAGATTTAGGTGCTTTTTCTAGATCAAGATATAGATTTAGGATTAGGGCGTTGTCTATACTCTTTCAACCTTTCGGCATTGTTGTTGTTTCTATACGGAGACACTGCTAGGAATGCCGAACCTAGGTGCGCACTATATTTTGACAATGTTGTAGCTACTAGAGAGGAAATCTCAATGTGTGCTCATTATTGATAAAGATGTGAGATTCAATGATTAGTCATCAATTGTAATTTGATGTTATGATAAATTCATTTTTGTGGAATGAACGAGTCTCTACATGTTGTACCAAGTTATTTAATTTTTCAGATTTACTTATTTTGTGGGATTTGCATTTTTTATCTTGAAGTTATGTACCTCTCTTTCTGACCAAAATAAAGACGGATGCATTGCACATGCAAATGACTAGTACATAAGGATTTATAAAGACAAAAAGTAAGGGATTGAGAAGAAGGATGAAAGATGTGATGTTGATATAAACCTTTTCTATAGACGTCGTGAATTAAATTATGGTAAAATCACTTGGAACCGTTCTATTAATTAACTATAACTCTGTGTCGTTTAATAAACTGATTTTAATAGACTTTTGATATTCTTAAACTATTGCTTATTGATATACAACGGTCATTTGTCAAGGGACGAGAAAAGCATTGCAGAGAAAGTGAAACGAATCGCCGGACATAAACCGATTTTTTATTTTCTTCTTGTCATGACAAGAAGGGACTAGTAGCATTAGGTGTGCGTGGACAAATCCTGAGCCGGATCGAGTCTTAAATGGAATTTATATTCAAGCACATTAAGATAATTTTTTGTCCTCAGTCGACACTTCCCATAAAAAATAAGGTATAAAATCTCATTAGGATACTGGACGGAGCGGGATTCGCGCACGGCATGCAACGTGGACGATGGGCGTTGATTGCGTCTAAGATGGATCGGGTCTTTGCAACCATCTCTGTGCCTTCTCTTATATTCAAGTTCCGGGCAACTGAAGAAAGACTAAATTCCGAGCAAAAAATGTCAAAAGATGCCGACAGACAGAAGACGTATACAACCAAGAATCTTCCCCTTCTCACAACACGACGCACATAATAATCAACAGAAGAGGGCCCCAGCCTTATACGAATCGTCCGCTCCTCAAAACACTGTACATAATAATCAATAGAAGAGGCCCCCAGCCTCATCGACTGAACTTCAAAACGCCCGCACAACTCTCAAAATCCTCACTTGAGCACGGGAGATCATCGCGATGGCCGATGCCAAGCTCCTGTTCATCCCGACCCCTGGCCTGGGCCATCTCGTAGCAATGGTCGAGATGGCCAAGCTCATCGTTGACCGCGACCCCCGCCTCTCTGTCACCGTCCTCCTCATGAAGTATCCCTTCGACTCCGACGTCGACTCATACACAAATTCCCTCGCCACCTCCGTGGCTTCCCCTCGCCTCTGCTTTGTCCACCTCCCGCGTGAGAATGACGACTCTCAATCCTCCTCGGCCCATTTCCTCACCGACTTCGTGGAAAGCAACAAGCCCCATGTTAAGAGAGCCGCTGCCGAGCTCGCTGACTCGGCCGGCTCAACTGGGCGCCTAGCAGGGTTCGTCCTCGACATGTTCTGCACCACCATGATTGACCTGGCGGACGAGCTTGGAGTCCCGTCCTATGTCTTGTTTACATCGAGCGCTGCGTTCCTCGGCATGATGCTGCACCTCCAGTCGCTGCAAGACGAGTGCCATGTGGACATAACCGAATACAAGGACTCGGCCGCCGAGCTGGACTTCCCGAGTTTTACGAACCCGTTGCCAGCCAAGCTCTTACCTGGCCTGGTTCTGTTGAAGGAGACCGTCCGACCGTTCCTGGGGCACGCCAAGAGGATGAGAGCGGCCAAGGGAATTATTGTAAATACATTCGACGAGCTCGAACCGCATGCGCTGAGGTCCTTGGCAGGCCTTGGGGCGCCCGCTGTGTACCCCTTGGGGCCCATCCTGAATCTGAAGGGCGAGACTAAAACAAAGGCCTACGGGGGCCACCAAGGCAATGACATCATGGAGTGGCTCGACAAGCAACCGCCTTCATCGGTGGTTTTCCTGTGCTTTGGGAGCATGGGGAGCTTAGGCGAGGAGCAGGTGAAGGAGATGGCCTGCGCGTTGGAGCGAAGCGGGCATCGGTTTCTGTGGTCCCTACGACAGGCACCGCCAAAGGGCAAGGTTTGGTTCCCAAGTGACTTAGTGGACCCTACTGAGGTCTTGCCTGAGGGGTTCTTAGACCGGACGGCCGCTATTGGGAAAGTGATTGGATGGGCTCCACAAGTTGCTGTCTTGGCCCACCCAGCAATGGGGGTTCATGTCGCACTGTGGATGGAACTCCACACTAGAAAGCATATGGTTTGGTGTGGCGATGGCCACATTACCCCTCTATGGGGAGCAACAATTTAATGCGTTCGAATTGGTGGTGGAGCTGGGCCTTGCAGTGGAGGTCAAGATGGACTATCAAAGGCATCCCCGAAGGGATCCCCGGATGGAGAGTGATTTTGTAGTGACAGCAGACGTAATAGAGGGTGGAATAAGGAAGTTAATGGAGGAGGTCGATAGTGACAGGAAGAAGAAGGTGAATGAGGCGAGTGAGAAGAGTAGGATGGCGGTGATTGAGGGTGGCTCTTCTTACTTGTCTTTGGGTTGTTTGATTGAGGACATCTTGAATAATATGCCTTAATTTAGGTGACCGCAACGGTTTAGCAGTTCTGGTCTATGCCCGTTGAATAAAAGAAGTTGCTTTCGTTGTACTAGATCAATTGGTCATCATTAAAGTCGGCTTACCAGGGAAATTTCTGATAAATCTACCGCTACATGAAGGGAATCTTCTAGCATGCAATATAATATAATTTTTTTTATCTGCCAACAAATCAAAAGTGAATAAGCCCTGCCCGTATAACTCTAGCATAATATGCTCCAATGATTTATTTTAAAATACGTGTCCATTTTTGAATGGTTTAGAATGTCAATCGCATATTTTCTAGTACAATACGTCTCAGATATAAAAATTTAATTTAAACTTAATTTACTAGCAATGCATTGAATGTAATCAATCACAGTACTTATTTTAATGTCTTGGTGTGTGTGGGTGCCACTATTTGTTTTGTTCTTTGTCTTCTCGCGCTGTTTGTCATCTACACCCTCAACTACTACTGTTAAATAAGTTTCATTGTTAAGGTGTCTGAAAATCACTCAATCAATATAATTTTAGATCTATATCTACACCCTCAACTACTACTCTTAAATAAGTTTCATTGTTAAGGTGTCTGAAAATAACTCAATCAATATAATTTTATTTAGATCTAAAAAAATTAAAAAGTTTCGACATCTGCGTTACCCTCAACTGAAAATTGTCCTCTCTCTCTCTCATTTGTTGACAGCCTTCCTCAATGGGGAACGCATCACCTCAATCTCCGAATAATCTAACGAGCTTTGATTTTTCTCATCTAAATTGGTTTGTCATCGGGTATACTTCGTTCCTGATTTCATATGAGATATATAACTCCACATACGTTAAACTTGATAGTTTGATAATTTTAAATATATTCAACTTATCTAGCTGAGAAAAAAATAAAATATGAAATTGTTCACGTTCTGAAGGAATTTGAATTATTTTTATAAAATTTCAGTATGCTATGTGAACCAGATTGATGGTTAGCCAGGCTTTGTGCCAATTCGATGATTTATGTTTGCGAATGTAGACAACTTGCGATTTGGTTCAAATGTAGCATTCTGAAAGTTGCCTTAATTATAAGCATTATCCTCGCTCTCACCATCCACGTGTGAAGCATGTTAGGGTTGATTCTCCTTCAAACTTACCCAGCGATACTTTACGAACTAATGCGAATGACCACGGATCTGAGAAGGACTGAAAACGAGCCCAATGTTTATCTAAACTATTAAGGGTGATAGTCCAAAAAGTGTTGTCCCAATTGTTTTAATTTAGTCAATTTAGTTCTAAAATTTTTAACGATTTGCCAATTTAGTTCTCCCATCTAATTTTTGCTAGAATTCGCTAACTTGACAGTCTAGTGTTTTAAAACATACTAGTGTGAGCATACTAAATGGCCATTGTTGAAGCTTGACATTTGGGGGAGGGAAATAAGAAAAGAAAGAAAGAAGAAAATGGAAATAAAAAAATTATCCGCATTAGCATCGGCTACTACACCATCGAAAGGACTAAATTGACAAGCCAACAAAATATTTTGGACTAAATTGGCCAAATTTAAAGATTTATGACTGAATTTGTTGCCATACAATAGATTTTAAACTTTTTGGACAATTTTTCCTAACTATTTTATCGAGTGTTCCTAGTGAACTACCTGACTGGGGCGTCAACATAGTTTGAGCCTCTGGCGAAGCTTGGTATCCCAAGCCAAATGGAATTGAAACCTCTAGTGGAGATGTCTTGATTTTGTGCTTGCGTACAAATTAGATAAAAAGGATTAAATGAACACTTGTTAGCATTCGCGTAATGCTAAAGATACTAAAACTCACATATGAATGGATTTACTAGATAATGTGACTCATGGCAAGTGGTTATTTAAGTTAGTGGGATAATCTAAACACTGGCAAACAGAAATCTGCATCATTAAGTAAATCCATTTAGTATGCTCATACTAGTATGTTTTAAATCTTATAAATTTCATGGTATAATTATTTGAAAAATGCAGAGCTTCTTTTATAGATCCCGCTAAGAAATTGAGAAAAGGCTTCCAAAAGGGCTAGAACTTTGTTCATATTTATGCCATGAGGTATACGTGGAGCACTTATTGCCATCAATGAAAAAAGAATTGACCCAAGTATCACTCGATGCCAAGCATTCCTTGAAAGCCATTAATTCAGCCACGTTGGAACTAGTAAAATTTGTAAACCTATAACCAACTATATGTATTTCTCAAATTTTCAAGGTTTAATAGCTATTGTTTAAGGCTGCACATGACAAAATTTCTGAAACAGAAATTGATTTCTGACCAAAAATCATTTTCTCAATTTCTATTCCCCGGACAAGTTTCTGAGCAAAGAAACCCGTTTGATAACGACTCAAAATTTCTATTTCTGAAATAGAAATCCGTTTGATGACAGAATAAAATTGCTATTTCTAGGAATAGAAATTGATTAGATAACAACATAGCAAATCCTCAAATACAAAATAATAGTCGAAATAATACTAATACATTACAAAAGTTGAAAATACAATTTCATGAAATTTCCAGCATATTATTATCCATTGCCATTTTATTGGCAATGGTTTTCCTAAACGTATTTATTTGGTTTTCCTCCTCGGTTAATGTATCGTTTGTAAGCTCATCCTGCGTAGGTTCAAACAAGTACTACGGAAACATGAATATGGGTGCAATCAATGGCGCCTATACAACCTTGTCATTTTATCAAAGACTAGTATTATACAAGATTATCAACAAAATAAAATTAATGGTGTAAAGGAATATATGAGAATTCTACCTTGAAGTAACGTTTATGGTTAGGAACCAATCGGGGAAGGTCGGTTTATTTTGATTCTCGAATTGAATCACCAGTTGCTCATTCCTAATTTCTTTATTGTTGCTCAATGAACCTTTAATGGCCCTTGCATAGCAAAGAGAGAGATTCTCTTGAATCTCTTGCCTTCGAATTAAAATTCAAGAATGTGTAACAATCAAATTATTTTGATTTTGCAAGAATTTTGAATCCGTAAATAAACAAGGTTAAATTTCTAGGCACGTTTTTTATTCATCTATTACGTAAGAACTTTTTCTTCAACTGGCCATGCACGTGCCATTTCTAGGAGGAAAAAAACCCATTGTTTTTGAGTAAGCATTTAAGAACTTTGGTCGTTTTTAAAAATTGGGGACCCATTCGATTGCCTTTCATCCTAAAGAGGAAGTTATAAAAAAAAATTGAAAAAAATGAAAAAAAAAACACAAGCAAAATAAGAAAAAGAAAATTAGCAATAATTTGTGAAGTTGTGGTTATGAGTGAATTAAGTTAGCAAGAAAGCGCAAGATTCTTTTATATGGTTTGATTTCAGCTTCGATTTCTATTTCGAAACGAGAAGTTAAAAATTTCAGCTTCTGATTTCTTCAATTTCTCTATTTCTGGAATAGAAATCTGTTTCAGAAATAGAGAAATCAAATTGCGTTACCAAATGGATTTATGTTCCAAACTTATTCCAGGGAACAGAGAAACAGAGAAATCGAGAAATAGAAATTTTGTCATGCGCGCCCTAAGTTTCTAGGGTCCTTTTTAATTGGAGTTGTGTTATGGTAAAACTAGTTTGTCTTTCCTATGAGTATTGGTAATTACTTATACTTGGAGGCTGTTCCCTACTAATTCATATAAGCATGCTATGATAAATGAAAATGAAATTCTTATTTGATTCATGTCTTATTTTGAGCCTTTGACTTGAGAACAAGAAAGCTTCTTATTTTCTTGTTTTGCTTGTCCTTCAGGTAAATTAATCGTGGGTGGCAAGTGACCTATATATTTAAATTCTTGCTTGTGTAACATCTTGCTTCTCTACACTCTCTCTGGTGTCACTCCCTATCATCCATTTCAAAGTTGAATTAGATTAAAGTTTATCTTGCAAACCCCGTATCTATTCTACTCCAACAACTTTCTACTACTAAATCGATTAGTCAACATATTACGGCGATTGGATAAAATTCACATCTTGCAAACAACCCCCCTATCTGACAATCGGTTGACCTCCATGTTTGATCTTGTAAATATGTTAGTATATTGAATTGGCACAAAATAAGTTTTTTGGTACCATTTACAAATGTCCATAGTGAATACTCAATTTGCTCATAAGAAATTTGTATTTCTTACTGGGTGGTGTTTTGCTAATACCATTCATCTCAATCCTTTTCTAGGTTCTATAGGTACCAACGAATGAGATAGGAGATGCATCGATGGGGTATGTTTGGAATTTGAATTTGGTATAAGTTGAGATAGCTGTATCTATATATATATTTGAGATGGATTTAAACACTGATATTGTAAATGGGGATAAGCCTGCAATGGAAGACTGTAATACCAACATTAGGAAGAGAATTTTAAAAAAGTGTATCGACATTTTGTTAATAAAAGAATAATCATGGGCGGGATGATTATCAGACAAGGAAGGAGCTTTGTAGACTAGAGAATTGACCCATGTGTGTGTGTCTCTCTCTCTTACCTTGTTTGCTTGCTCAATCATTGGAGAATCACGATGGACAAACCTAGAGCACGCTTTAGTTGCTCATTTAAGGCTCGCGAATTTATTGATTGAAGACTGATTTTGTAACTACCATTACTTTTTGGCGGTCGGGAAATTATAAGGTGGAACAATGGACTGTCTCTTGTGTTATCCAACGGTTTAGATTTATCAATAAATAGACCATTTGCTCTCAACGTGTCATCAAACGGTTGACTATCGATGCTGTAAGTATACAGTACAAAGCCCATTTTTGGATAGGTCACTCGCAATAGAGAGAAATAGAAATGCAACAGAATATCCATTAGATACCAAACATTAATTGTGTACTTTGAAATAACGCCAAAACGACCGAAAGCAATCAACCCATTTGAAAGGGATCGACATGGCTATGCACAATCTTTGTTTTTGTGCGCTTGTTCATGTTGTCGTCGTTATTAGTAATGTTTCCGAGTCATTTGGTTCAAAAATTATGAAAGTTTCCATCTTGCATTTTTATAATATGCGTCTTATTTTGTCTTCGTGGATAGCAATTTTTTTCGTTGGCGGGTGGTTTTTTTTTTTTATTCACTAAGGTCTTTCACGATTCATGAGAAGAGTGACCCATGCTTTAGATAATGTACACACTAAATATATGATTAGCACACTAGGTTTCTTACTTGATAGAATATTCTTGCATTTGCCTGTAAACCGCGTCTACTATAACCTGTATACAATTACAATCTTATAACAGTCATACAATGAATGTCTACTAAATCAAGGTATGTGGGCTAAAAATGGAACTGTGCATTGCACGGGCAAATGACTAGTACATGAGAATTTATAAAGAGAAAAAATAAGATCGAGAAAAAGATTACGTAGTTAATGTTAATATAAAACTTTCCGATGGAACTCATGCATTAACTTAGGGTAAAATCGCTTTGAATCATTCTGTGTATTAACTATAACTTATTGCATCATTTAATAAACTGATCTTCATACGTTCCATATTCGTAAACTATATCTCTTATTATATATGTATTAAAGGCCAGAACCTTTGCCCGTGATGGATGAGGGCTTCACGGCCCTCACCAAGTGATTGGAGAGGGTCATTGGCCCTCGCTTGGGGTTGGCGACATTTGGCGGGCTAGACTTTTTAGAAAAAAATGAAAAGAAAGAAAAAATAGAAAATGAAAAAAATTAAATTATGTAAAGTATTATAAAAATAGAAAATTATAAAAATATTTAAAAAGTCATAAAAATTGGCCGGAATGACTAAATTGACAAATTCTATACTAAACCTTTTAAATTAGCTAATTTAGTCCTAAACTTTTTTTTTTAATTGAAAGACCTAAACTTTTAATAATTTGTCAATTTATTACTTTTTTGGTAATTTTCCCTTGTACACCATCAATTGTTGATTGTTTGATGACACATGGACAAAAAGGGACAATTAATTGACAAATCTCAACCAACAAATAGTGTGATGCTCTACCTCAAAAACTTCACAATTGCAAAAGAGGCAACGGTAATCTATTAAGACCTTCCATGTAACAGTTGCAAAATCGGTCTTCAATCAATCATAGAAATTGTCCATGTTACCTTTGGCTATGCCATGTAGGAGGGTTGCCATCCACATTAATAATTTTCAATCAAAATTGGCTAAAATAACTAAATTGGCAAATTGTCAAAAGGTTTAGGACTAAATTGGCTATATTAAAAGGTTTATGATTGAATTGATACAAATATAATACATTTAAGATATTTTTGGCAATTTGTTGCTATGTATCGCAGTGCCCACTCGCAATAGAGAGAGATTGGCATGACAATGAACAACCTTTGTTTTTGTGCGCTTGTTCCTCTTTGTCGTCGCTATTAGTAACTAAGGTGGCGAGCACTATCACTAAGGGAGGGGTAAATAGGTGAATGTACACAAATTTGACAAATTTAAGCAGAATTAAACAGTCAAGATTGATATTACGAGAAAACAAAGTTTGAAGGGAGATTATGTTGTGATCGGATTCTCTTGTGTGCAATATATTATCACAGAAACAATAGAGAGTTAAGGGATAGAGAAATTTGCACATAGAAATTATATTGTTCGACTTATTTCAAGTCTATGTCTACTCCTTTTATACTCTTCCACTTCCAAAATGATCGTTGGACAATATTCAGATGATCATTCTTCCAATTAACTAGTTGTACATGAATGCTTCAAGAAGAATTGGTAGCCATTCAATGCACTAGATCAGAATCTTCCATTGATTTAGTCACCCATACAACCAAATTTTAGTTTCCATAAGTAGAGTTATTCGTTTGGAAAAAAATATTTTGTCTTTGGATAATTGTCACTAATATTACTAATCCTTGCTTTAAGTGGATTTCATTGTAACTCAATCTTTTGGGATTGAAAGACAATCAATTCTTACCAAGAAAGAAATTTGAGATCACTAGCCATTGCTTATTATACATGTTTCAATTTTGAGTCTAAATACTTCCGGGGTTTATATAAACTTCTTATGGAGTTTGAAGGAGGGTTGATCGGTTCCCAATTTGGTTCCAAGCTGAAACTGGGAACCAGATTGGGAGGACTGGCTCCCAAAATTGGGAACTAATGATTGGATTGGTTGGTCCTAAGACCAAGAACTGGTCACTTTTTATTTTAATTTTAATTCTTATTTTATTAATGGTGACTAACCTCCAAGAGAAAGTCACAAGCTTCCTGCGACACCGTCCATGGCCTTCAAGACCTGCATTGTCATCTTGGCTTTGCTTTGTTTTTTTCCTCTTGGCAACTCGATAGATTTCTTCAACTTCCCTGCCATTTTCAATTTCAGCGACTCCAATTCCGGCATGGGCAATCTTATCGAGGCGGTGATGGGGAGCCTCGACCCTCCGAATGGAGAGAGCTATTTCCAACAGCCGTCCGGGCGATGTTGTGATAGCCGTCTCATCATGAATTTCCTGAGTAAATCACTAATCAATGCAAGAACAACGGTTTTTGATGTTGCCTGGATTCTCTCTGTGTTTCAATTTGTTGGTGCATGTCATTGTTTGTTCTTTTTCTTCATTCTGCTCATGCTTTGCCATTGTTGCGGTCGCTATTTATTATTTTTCCTTTTCAGTTCACATTTTACTAATTTTTTTGAAGAAATTAAAAAAAAAAAGTGTATGTAATCTGTCTAGTCCGGTCTGGAACCGGACCGCCCGAACATTGGTTCCACTTTTAGAAACCAGAAGCCAGACTAACACTCTCAGAAACCAAGAAGTCGGACTAACACTCTTAGAAACCAGAAGTAACTGGTCAATTCAATTCGATCTGAGCGGTTTTTGGTTCGGGTTATCCATTTTGCACACCCCTAGTCTAAAGATGCTGCACACCCCTAGTCTAAAGATGCTAAGTGGCTTGACAAAATCAATATGCACGCTCTGCTGATATCTTTGTATTACTCTAATGAGTCCCATGGCATAATTTAATAATGTCCTTGTCGTGAATAATCATAGTTTTAGATGCAATATTCATATGGTAATAAAATAGAGTCTAACCATAGTTTCTTCATGAATATCATCTGAAAAAACTTTCGTCACATTCGTTAAGGGTGCGTTTGGTTTAGCATTTTGAAAGCCTATTAGGAAAATGTAAAGTAGTTTAGCCTAAAAGACTTTAGGCAAATGCACTTTAGGCAAATGCAAAAACTGTTTGGTAAACTATGCTTTGAAAAGTAATTTTGAGAGAAATACTGTTTCGTAGAAAACACATTTGAAAAGCTCTTTAGATGATTAACATTAGTTTTTTAATTTATTTTTTTAAAATTGAAAAGAATAATGAATACAACTTTTTAAATATAAAATTTGACAATAATACTAAAAAAATTGAATATATATATATATATATATATATTTTTTAAAAGACCAAACCCTTCATCGGAATTTTTAAATTTTTATTTGCTTAAAATTGAAAAAAAAAATCATGTATGCAACTTTTTAAATATAAATTTTCATAATAATGCTAAAAAAACCCAATACATATATATAATTTAAGAAAAGACTAAATCCTTTGTTGAAATTTTTTAATTTTTATTTGTTTAAAATTGAAAAAGTAATTTATGCAACTTTTTAAATATAAATTTGAAAATAATGCTAAAAAATCAAATATATATATTTGTTTTAAAAAAAGACCAAACCCTTCTTTAGAATTTTTAAATTTTTAGTTGTTTAAACTTGAAAAAAATAATGTATGCAACTTTTTAAATATAACTTTGAAAATAATGCTAAAAAAATCAAATACATATATATTAAAAAGACCAAATCCTTCGTTGAAATTTTTTTAATTTTTATTTTTTAAAATTTGAAAAAGTAATGTATGCGACTTTTTAAATATAAATTTGAAAATAATGCTAAGAAATCAAATACATATAGATAATTTTTTTAAAAAAAAAAAAGATCAAACCCTTCATCAGAATTTTTTTAATTTTTATTTTTTTCAAATTGAAAAAAATAATGTATGCAACTTTTTAAATATAAATTTTGACAACAATGCTAAAAAATCAAATATATAAATAATTGTTTTAAAAAGACCAAAATATATTTAATTTTTTTAGCATTTATATATATTTGATTTTTTTAGCATTATTTTGGCATTTAAAAAAAATAATAACGAAGGCAAAATCAGAAATTTGAAGAATGAATGATGATAGTTTCGGAAAGAAAAAAAATGAGTTTCAGCATTTGGTCAAATGCTGAAAGCTCAAAGCCAGTCCCTACTAGCATAGGGCTTTCAGCCTTCCCAATGCTGAATTTCACTTGAAAGCTACTTCAAAATACTTGCCAAACAGTCCAGCATTAAATACTAATGAAATGATTCGTCAATCTTCAAAACAAACTATGGATTTTTCTCAATAATAACTTTTCGGAGCTCATTAGTTCAAAAAACAAGACAGTTTCCATCAACGCTCTTTAAAATATACGCCTTTGTTTTTTTTCTCCTGTGGAGTGATTTCTTCAATCGGTGGGCTTTTGTTATTCATTAAATTCTTTGTGATGCAGAAGAAAAGTGACCCATACTTTCGATGAAGTTCACACTAAATATATAATTTGCACACCTTAGGCTTCCCAGTAACAGAATGATCTTGCATATGCCTCGGTGGAAACAATTTCTACGTACAAGTATAATCATATAAAAGTCATGCAATTAATTTTTGAAGTTAAAGTACGCGAATGATGGGTGCATTGCACGGGCAAATAACTTGTACATAAGGATTTATAAAGATAAAAGATTGAGAGAAAGACGATAGAAAGACGACAGAGTTGACGTGGATAAAAAACTTTCCGATATAACTCATGAATTAAATGATGGTAAAATTACTTCGGATCGTTCTATTAATTAACTATAACTTATTGTGTCGCTTAATAAAGGGTTATTCGTCCAAGGACAAGAAAAGCATTGCAGAGAAAGGAAGGAACAAACCGCCAGACTTAACCGATTTTTTATATTCTTATTGTCTTGACAAAAAGTTGCAAGCAGCATTAGGTGTACGTGGAGTCTATATATAAGACCGATCTAGTGACATAATAGCATGAATGGAATTTACACTACGCCTCGAGTCGATTGCAACCAGCAAAGCCAAGACGTTATTTTCCTTCTAGCTGTTCAGTCATCTGTCCGCTTTCCCTTCTTTCTAGTTCCATACAAATAAAGAATTGCCTAATGCCTACCAAAGAAATGCAAAACGCCAAGAGAAGACGTCCGTAATAATCAACAGAAAAGGCCTCGAGCCTCGTCCCCTGAACCTCAAAAACACTCCCAAAACTCCAAAACCCTCACTTGAGCACAGGACATAATCGCGATGACACATGCCGAGCTCATGCTCATCCCATCTCCTGGCATGGGCCATCTCGTAGCCATGGTCGAGATGGCCAAGCTCGTCGTCGGCCGCAACCCCTGCCTCTCTGTCACCATCCTCGTCATGAAGTTTCCGTTTGACTCCGACGTGGACTCGTACACAAACTCACTCGCCACCTCCATAGCCGGCCCCCTCCTCCGCTTCGTCCACCTCCCTCATGAGAACGCTGACACTGGATTCTCCTCAGGTAGCTTCCTTACCAACTTCGTGGAAAGCATCAAGCCCCGTGTTAAGCAGGTTGCTGCCGAGCTCGCTTACTCAGCCGGCTTAACCAGGCGCCTTGCAGGGTTTGTTCTCGACATGTTCTGCACCACCATGATCGACCTGGCGGATGAGTTTGGAGTCCGTCCTATGTCTTCTTCGTATCAAGCGCTGCATTCCACGGCATGATGCTCCGCCTCCAGTAGCTCCAAGACAAGCAGCACGTGAACATAACCGAATTCAAGGACTTGGCTGGCGAGCTGGACTTTCCGCGCTTCACGAACCTGTTGCCAGCCAAGGTCTTACCCTCTGTGTGAAGGAGACCGTCCGACCGCTCCTGGAGCACACCAAGAGGATGCGAGCGACCAAGGGAATTATTATAAAAAGGTTTGATTTGCTCGAACCACATGCGGTGAGATCATTGGTGAGCCTCGGGGCGCCGGCTGTCTATGTTGGAACCAAAAGGATTTGGTAGGGAGAGAGTGCAAACACACAAAGAGAGAATATATTACTCAATATGCCTTGCAGAGGCTTAATGGAGTACACACACAAGCTTTGCTAAGCTTAAGACTCTCTAGCTTTCTATATGCTTCTGAAGCTATCTCACTCTCTCTAACTCTAAATAAACTAACGTAACCCTATATTTATAAGCATCCTTCACCGCCTGGACTTCACTGCCTGAACTCCACCGCCAAACTTATCTTCTTGGTTAAGGAGTCAAAAATTGTGGGCTGCGAATTCTCTTCTTCTTGCTGTCTTAAGTGAGAATAAAAATTTCCAGCCGCAAGTTTCTTTCCTTCCTTTCCTTCGTGCTCTGCAGCAACTATTATTATTTTAATATGTGCCCATTCCTTTTGATGCTTGTAGTTTCTTCAAGATTTTTCTTTTCCGGCGGTTTAGAGAGGTGTGGCGCTGCAGCACACGTTTCTTTGGTGATTTACAAACCGACTAACTCTTGCTTCTTGTTATCATATTAGGCGTTGTACTTCAACGGTCTACCCCATGGGGCCTATACTGAATCTGAAGGGTGAGACTAAAGCCAGGGCTTACGGTAGCCGCCGAGGCGATTGCATCATGGAGTGGCTCGATGAGCAACCACCTTCATCGGTATTTTCCTGTGCTTTGGGAGCATGGGAAGCTTCAGCGAGGACTGGGTGAAGGAGATGGCCCACGCGTTGGAGCGAAGCGGGCAACGCTTCCTGTGGTCCCTACGATGGCCACTGCCGAAGGGCAAGGTTCGGTTCCCTAGTGATTTTGCGGACCCTACGGAGGTCCTGCCGGAGGGATTCTTGGACCGGACGGCTGCCGTCGGAAAGGTGATTGGATGGGCCCCACAAGTTGCTGTCCTGGCCCACCCAGTAATTTATAGGTCCGTGTCATACTGTGGATGGAACTGCGCCCTAGAGAGCACATGGTTTGAAGTGCCGATGGCCACATTGCCCGTCAATGAGCAATAGTTCAACGCGTTTTAGCCGATGGTAGAGCTGGGCCTTGCCATGGAGACTAGGATGGACTACAGGGGGAATCACCGGATGGAGAACAATTTTGTCATTTTGGCAAGCGAGGGTCAACAAGCCCTCGCCAATGAGGCGACCCTCACCGAAATTTGGAAAAGAAAAGAACAATATATATATATATATATATATATATATATTACTAAAGAATGTCCACGTCAATATTGGTTATGCCACGTAAGACGACCGGTATCTATGTTAGCAATTTCCAGCTTAAATTAGCCAAGAGGATTGAATTGGTATCAATGTAAAAAAATTTAAGATTAAATTAGTTCAATTGAAAGATCTAAGAACTAAATTGGTGTTAATACAATAGGTTTAAAACTTTTTTGGTACTTTTTTCCATGTTTGAGCCTTGAGCTAAGATTGATATCCCAAGACAACTGATATTGTACCTACCAGTGGAAATGTCTCGATTTCGTGCTAAGAAGTCATTTCAAGATTTCAAGATTTGAATGGTTGAGATACCAAGGACAAAAATGATTACTTGTTAGTCGCCTATTAGCATTTGCATAATGCTAGAGATACTAAAATTCATATTGATGAGTTTACTAAATAATGTGGTTAAAAAATGGTCCTTAAAGTAAGGGGGGTCATTTAAGCACTAGCAAAAAGAGTTATGCTGCATCATTAAGTAGATCCATTTAAATTACTCATTTAGTAAGTTTAGCATATTAGAATTTTGATGGTATGGTTATTTGAAAAGCCCTGAGGTTTCATCATAGATCCGTCAAAGAAATCGAGAAAAAGCTTTAAAAAGAAAAGAGGCTGGAACGATGTTGATATTATGATTATTTAGACCATGAAGTTTACCAGGAGCACTTGTTGCCGTCAATGAAAAAGGAATTGATCGATTTAAATCAATTAGTTTTCACTCGCAATCATCCATTTCAAAGTCAGATTAGACTAGATTCTATCTCGCGAACCCCACTATCTGCTCTTGTCCGACAACTTGCTTCTAGGATATCGATTGGTCAACAAATTAGGTTGAATGGATAAACTCTAGCTATTAACTTAAGGCAGTGCAATTGAAGAATTCTCTCTCTTTATCTCTGTCTCTCTGACAATTGGTTGACCTCCATATTTGATCTTGTACATATTACATACTAGATTTGGATAAATGTGATTTTGATATCGTTTATACATGTGTATAGTGCATTCTTAATTTGCTTAAAAGAGATTGATACTACTTAAAAGATATTTGTACTACATATTGAGCCATGGTAAGCTAATACCATTCATTTCAAAAAGAAAAAAAAATCACAGATTCTACACCTACCAACTAATGAGATGAGAGATGCACCGATGGGGAATTTTTGGAAGTTGGATTTTGGTATAACCTAACAGAGTTGTGCATATATTTGGGATGGATTTTAAAAACACCGATCATATAAATGGATAGTTTGCAATGGTAAAATTTTATTTCAATGTTAGGAAGTGAAGTTTTAAAAAGTACATTAGCATTTAGTTAATGAATGAATAAACATCAGTAGTAGGGGTGATCGGGTCCAAGGTGGGTAGGGTCTAGACCTGGACCCTGTACCCGACCCTATTATAATCGGCCCTCTTTCTCGGACCCTATACCCGACCCCCGTTTGTATTGGACCCTATACCTAACCCATCATGTTTTTCCGATCCGGTTCCAAGGTCAACCCTATTTCCACCGAAACCTATTTTGCAATCTCCCAATATCCCATACGACTTCGAATTTTATATTAATACGCGAGAAAATAACATAATCCTCCTAATTTGTATTAAAACATTAAGCACTTGTAATAAATAAATACATAAACTTTTTGACTAAACGAAAAATTAAGGATCCACAAGGCTAATTATAATAAATAAAATTATAAGGCAAATAATTAGCAACAAACATGGGTTTAATATTAGTCTTATTCCCACAACTATTACATGAAGCTACTCATTTATGCAAGCATAACTCCTCATACAAAAGAGAAATTAGGCGAGCAAATTTATGTGATACACAAGAATTTGGCAGTGACGAACACCGTCCATCCATTGAACGGTGCGAGAGGGAGCCGGTGAGGGAGGGAAGCAAGTGAGGAAGAGGAATGACAAAGGAGGAGTGCCGTGCGTATTTGAAAGAGCCAAGATGAAAAACGTCGTGTGATTGTAGGAGTAAGAATAGAAATCAAAGGAAAAAAAAAAGGTTTTGGACCTCTACTTACAAAACCGGTTCGGAAACCAGTTTTCGGGTGAGTAATCACTTGGAACCTGTTCCTAGACCGATTTAAACCGGTTTCGAATTTTGGGAACCGGTTCCCGGATTGGTTTCAACGGGAACCAGTTCCCGACCCTATTTTTCGGGTGGGCTGGTCCGGGAACCGGGTATATCCGATCCGGTTGCACACCCCTACTTAGGCGCTTTGGAATATAGAGAATCGACCATATCTCTCTCCGTTACCTTGTTTACTTGCTCAAGCATCAAAGCGTTCGAATGGACAAACTTAGAGCACCCTCTAGTTCCTCGTTTAAGGTTCGCGAACGTATTGATTGACGGCCGATTTTGTGACTGTTACATGGAAGTTCAAATCGATTGATTACTGTTGCCTCTTTTGCAACATGGAAAAGTCCTAAGATAGAACAATGCATCATTTGTTTTGTCATATAATGATTGAGATTTGTCAATTAGCAATCATTCGTCTCAACGTGTCATCCAAATGATGGACATTAGAAAGAGATTGACACGACATGCCATGCAACCTTTGTCTTTGTGCACTTGTTCCCGTTGTCGTCACTATTAATAATGTTTTGAGTCCATTGGTTCAAAAAAATATCTTACTTTCCATCACGGTTCTTTGAAACATGTGCCTGTTTTTTCATCGAGTTATTTGTTTTTATTGTGGGCCATTTGTTATTTACAATAAAGTACTCACTTTGAATCATTCTATTTGTTAACTATGACCATTTGCGTCGCTTAACAAATTACTTCTAATAGATTTTTCATGTTCTTAATAACTTGCTCATGATGTACAACAGTCATTTTTCAAGGGATGAGAAAAGCATTAGAAAGAAATGAAGGAACAAATCTCAGACCTAACCAATTTTATATTCTCCTTGTCTTGACAAAAAGTCACAAATAACATTAGGTGTATATAGATTAATTTTTATAAAGTCGATCTGATGACGTGACAAGTTCTAAGATGATGTAAGCATAAATGGAACGTAATTCAATCTACCGTACTAGAATTCTCATCCTTAATCACTAGTATTTATAAATTAAATTCCTAAACTAAATGTGATCCCGTTAGATTGATGAGAAATTTATACATGGATAGTGTGATGAACGTTGAAAAGTCAACTGTTCTCTTCTTGTATTATGTACTGTCTGGAGGCAAACTACACCAGCAAAGCAATGACGTCATTTCCCTTCTTCCTGTCCAAGCATCTCCCTGCTCTCTCTTCTCTGAAGTTCCGTGCAAGTCTTCCCCACCTCACAACACAAGCATCATTAATAATCAACATACAAAGCCTCGAAACTCATCACCGTCTTTTCCAACCCCAAAACTTGAGGCCGGAAAAGGATCGGCTACATCGAGATGACCCATGCCGAGCTCGTGTTCGTCCCAATCCCTGCCATAGGCCATCTCATATCGATGGTCGAGATGGCCAAGCTCCTCGTTGATCGCGATCCCCGCCTCTCTGTCACTGTCCTCATCATGAAGCTTCCGTTCGATGCCGACGTCGACTCGTACACAAACTCCCTTGCCACTTCTGTGGCTGCTGCCCGCATCCGCTTCGTCCACCTCCCGTGTGAGAACATCGGCACCGAGATCTCCTCGGGTAGCTTCCTCATCGACTTCATTGAAAGCAACAAGCCCCACGTGAAGCGGGCTGTCGCCGAGCTCGTCGACTCGGCCAGCTCGACCCAGCAGCTTGCGGGTTTTGTCCTCGACATACTCTGCACCACCATGATCGACCTGGCTGACGAGTTTGGAGTCCCGTCCTTCGTCTTCTTCACGTCGAGCGCCGCGTTCCTTGGCCTGATGCTGCACCTCCAGTTGCTCCAAGACGAGCACCACGTGAACATGACCGATTTCAGGGACTCAGCTGGCGAGCTGGACTTCCCGAGTTTCACGAACCTGTTGCCAGCCAAGGTTTTACCCTCTGTGGTTTTGACGAAGGAGAGCGTCCGACCGTTCCTGGAGCACGCCAAGAGGATAAGAGCGACCAAGGGAATCATCGTAAATACGTTCGACGAGCTCGAACCGCATGCAGTGAGATCCTTGGCTGGCCTTGGGGCGCCTGTGGTGTACCCCGTGGGGCCTATACTTAGTCTGAATGGTGAGACTAAAAGAAGGCTATTGATGGCCACCGAGGCGATGACATCATGGAGTGGCTCGACAAGCAACCTCCTTCATCAGTAGTTTTCCTGTGCTTTGGGAGCAGGGGATGCTTCGGCGAGGACCAGGTGAAGGAGATGGCTTGCGCGCTAGAGCGGAGTGGGCACCGCTTCTTGTGGTCCCTACGACAGCCGCCACCGTCGAAAGGCCAAGTTGAGATCCCAAGTGACTATGCCGACCCTGCAGTGGTCTTGCCCGAGGGGTTCCTGCACCGGACAGCTAGCGTCGGGAAAGTGATTGGGTGGGCCCCGCAAGCTGCGGTCTTGGCCCACCGGGCAATTGGAGGGTTTGTGTCGCACTGTGGATGGAACTCTACCCTGGAGAGCGTATGGTTCGGTGTTGTAGTGGCTACGTGGCCCCTAAGGGCGGAACAACAATTCAATGCATTTGAGCTGGTGGTGGAGCTCGGCCTTGCGACAGAGATTAAGATGGATTATAGGAGGGATTTTAGGATGGAAAGCGACATCCTAACAGCCGATGAAATAGAGGGTGGAATAAGGAAGTTAATGGACGAGGCTGGTAGTGAGATATGGAAGAGGGTGAAGGAGGTGAGCGAAAAGAGCCGAAAGGCGTTGATTGAGGGTGGCTCTTCTTATTTATCTTTGGGTCGTTTGATTGATGACATCTTGAATATATGCCTTTGATTTAGGTGATTCCAATGGTTGGAATATTTAGTCCTTCTGCCGTAAGCATGTTGAATAAAAAAAGGTTGCTTGCATTGTACCAGATCAGTTTGTATTCACCAATTCAGTTTAATGTGCAAATTTTGGATGGATGTTCCACAACATAAAAGAAATTTTCCCAAAATATGGGTTTAGTAGAATTTTGAAAGCGTGAATCTAACGTACAACGTCAACATAAAAATACTTTTTCACCAGCGGTGTGACCCACTTTTAATTTGATGGTTAGTGAGAGATCTACCACAAAATCCTCATATCTATTGTGGAACGCACCGATTTGTATAAAGTTTTGCTAACGCTAGCGGTATATCCTCTGGTGTTTAGTTCTAAAAACTTGCACACTTCGAATGTTTAAGAATGTCAATTTTGTCTCTTGAGCAAACGGGGCCTCCTTCTAGAACAAACGTCTGAGATATAAAAGAATTTAGCATATATTTGCTTTATGAACGATGCTATGAATAGAATTAATCATAGTACATGAATGGAGTGAAAACGTGAAATATTTATCTAGATAAACACGTCACGGACTGATTCATTTAGAACATTCAATTTGACAAGTCTTTTGTAAAATCTATCTAGCAATGAATTGAGTCACATAATAATGTTTCACATGAACCATTGTTTGGTTGCGTTGGTGTGTGGATGCAACTATTTTTGGGAAAATTATCAAAAAAATCCTAAACCTATTGCAATTGTACCGAAATTGAGTCTTTAACATTTTGTAATTGTGTCAATTCATTCCATCGAGCCAAATTTGGCTAGCCGGCGTTGAAGTGGATGCTGGCCGGTGCCGGTGAACAATTTTTAATATTATTTTATTTTTTCAATTTTTTTAATTAATTTTTAATCTTTTCTTCTCTCTCTTGTTCTCTCATCCAACGATGGCGGGGTGAGCTCACCCTCAGTCCGACCTAGTTGATTGCTGGAAGAAGGATGGAGGAGAGAAAAAAAAACAGAGAGAAAAAGGGAAAAAAAGAGAAAAGATTAAAAAATAAATAAAAACATTTGAAAAAATTTAAATTAAATTAAAAAATCGTCCATTGGCATCGGTTGACATCCACGTTAGCACCGGTCGGCCAAATTTAGCCGGATGGACTGAATTAGCGTAATTACAAAAGGTTTATGACTCAATTGACAAAAAAAAAATGTTTAGAATTGAATCGGCATAATTGTAATAGATTTATGAATATTTGGGTAATTTTCTCATTATTTTCTTTTGCCCTTTTCTTGTCACATTGTTCATGAAATACTTATTCTGCTGCAAAACTGACACTTTTCAAAGAAGTTTTAAAGTGTCCTTTTCTTGCTATGGTTCTCAATCATTATCTACGTTATGTGCTTCCGTTATGCATCACCTATCCTGTCACGCCCCGATCCTCGGGCACGCGCTCATCCCTCATCTTGGTCGATTAAAATTTTGCGATATCCCAAGACTATGTATCGCCGACCCTTTCATTTTCATATGCACATGCGGAAAGCAATTATAAATCCCCAGACAATAAAACATTGGGATAGAACAGGAGGACTAAATTTCAAACCTTCACTCTTATATACACTGCAAACCAGTGGACATATATATACAAAGTGAACTATTAAGTCCAATTCACATTAAGCCAGTTTAAAAACAAGGTCTACAAGCAAAAGTGGGGTTTTACAAGCTACGGGTCCCCATCATCCTCTTCACCATCCTCCATACTCCAACTGGAGGCTTCAGCAGACTGCACCGGACATTCGAGATCTTCAAAATCCAAGTCTACTGCATCTAGGGGCCTTAAATGATTATTCAATAACCAATGAGACAACGTTTCAGCAATTTCTACCCCTTAAGACCCGATTAGTAAACTAATACACCTTAGGGTTGCTTATGCACAACACGAGTCAGATGACTTACCTTGGCCTCAGATTCCACCTATATATTAGCCCAGTTCAATAGGCACCCTAGCAATCACATCAAAGATCGATATCTCGATCAATCGACCTAGTCGATTACAAGTAAATCGGACCATTCATCGGTCATTTCCATTCAATCAATCTTTTCACACCATCTGATCAAAGCAATGATCAATCGACTTAATCGATTACATGTCAAACAGACCATTCTTAGTCATTTAAATTAATACCGTCCATTCTCTAAAATAACCCATCGGGTTACCAAGCCAGTATATTATAAGATTCACTTTCCTTACTTACATACCAAGTTACTAAGTATATTCATCATAACGTCCATTATCCAAAATGACATATTGAGTCACCGAGCCGTTATGGCATGTCGTCCATTCTTCAACATGACCTATAGTCACCGAGCCGACATTGTATATCAAGTGTATTCATCATAACGTCCATTCTCCAAAATGACATATTGTGTCACCGAGCCGTTATGGCATGTCGTCCATTCTCCAAAATGACATATAGTCACCGAGCCGACATTAAATACCATCCATCCTACAAAATGACATATAGTCATTGAGCCGGTATATCATGATATTTCGAACGTACAATCAATTTGTCATTTTATTCATTTTTGACAAAAATACACGTGCGTGGGCACACGGTCGGCCTTAGCCAAAATATTATAGTTTCCTTTCCACAAATCCTACCATTTTCTGTAGTCCACCAAAATATTTTTGGCACTGTCAACCGATGCCCGGTTATTCTTTAATTGATTTTCCAAAATTATTCAATTTAGGAACAAATCCTAAAATCACTCATAAATCAATTTAGCACAAAATAAAGCTCAAATAAATAAACGGACTACACCACGATCATCAGCACAAAATTCTGGTCACCGGCCATCCCGGTTGAATTTTCGGAAAAATAAAAAAATAAATAATTAATATTGACAATTAAATAAATAAATACTAAAAATCCACTTTAGGCTTGTAATGTCTAATTGAAACTCGATAAGGGTCGAGAAAATCCCAAAATGCATTCAATAAATATTAGAAGCTCTTTACTTGCTAATGACTAAGTCTAACCACCTAACATGCATCATTAAGTCACTAATTTAATTGTTCTAAACTAATCTAACCATTTAATTGCACTTAATTAAGTCTAATCAACCCTTAGGCATCATTAACAAACTAGGAAAGCATTAGTGAGTAAAACTCACTTGGCAAAGCGAAGATCGAAAACCGTGACAGCGACGCGAACTTGGGCCGACTTGCTCCACGGGCCCAAGATGGGCTGAACCTTGGACATGGGCTTCAAAACTGGACTGGCCTTGCAGGCTCGCTGGACTAAAAATTTATCTGGGCCGAGAAAAATTTCTCTGGGCCGAGTTGGAATTTATGTGGGCTATTGCTGGGCTGATTTACTAAATCTTTGGGCCAAATTTGTTGGACTGAAATTGGAAGTGGGCTGCTGGGCCCGAGCCAAGAAGAAACTGCTGGGCTGCTTCGGCTTTGCTGAAATTCACGGGCCGAAGTTGCTGCTGAAGACACGCGGGCCGTAGACTGCAGGAAATCACGGCTTGCTTCGTGCGATTCACACGGCCAGATGGAGACACGCTGTAGGATGATTCGGTTTCGGTGGAGGGAAGACGTGGGCTTCTTCGGTTGACTGACGATGGAGGTGTTGCGCGGATGGAAGGCTGGCAGCAAAACAGAAGCTGGTTCGCATGGACTGCTGGATGAACACCAGCTGGAGGAGAGATCGACAGTTGCTGGGCTGGGTGGATAACGACACGAAGAGAAACAGGGCAGAGGGAGAGAGGTGGCGTCGTGGGCTTGCGTGAGTGGAATAAATGGGTCAACAAACTGCAGAGGAGAATTTTGGTGGAGAGAGGAACGTGGTGTGTGGCTGTGTGTGTGAGGTGAGTGGGGGAAGGGTTTCGTTGGAGAGAAATGAAAGAGAATGAAAGTTGCAGAGGAAAATGAAATGAAAAGCAGAGCAAAGAGAGATCGAGAAAGAGAAGATGCGAAGGAGGGACAGGCGGTGGTTGGATGTGCTGAGGAAGCCACGGCTGGAACCAAAAGTCAAGCATTTTATCCATTCAATTTAATGCTTGTTCCCTAGATCTTTATGCATAAATATCCCAAGGTTTCCCCCTAATACTTTCTTGTAATAAACTCCACAATTTATCCAAATTTTGGTGCCAAAAAGCAACCCTCTTCCATTAATCCGAATTTCTTAAATTTTGGCTTCAATTTCATCCTCGATTTCTCCAAATCAACGTCCAATTTCATTGAAGAAAAATCCCATGTAATTTTCTGTAGATCTCCGACACCCAAAGGCTTGGCTTGGAAGTCCAAATTTCCTTTAATTTGGCCGCTCTGAATTTCCGCTAATTTTTTGCGACATCCCAAGTGATTTTCCGCAAAAATCCCGAACTCGATGGAATTTCTTTGAAAGACAAGACGACGTCCTATAAATGAACCGTGACATGCTCAAATGTCCGATTCCCGAAACCGAATTCAATTTCGTGGTTAAAATCGACCGAACGCGATTTTAGTCCGATCCGACCTACCGGGTAGCTTTTAGGGATTTTTACCGCGGTTATATCCTTTAACGGCTTCACCCAACAGATCGGTTAACTCATGAGTGATCAGCTCAGAGAAAAAGGACCATCGGTGCGTTGACGAGATGCCCATTTCATATATTCAGAACTGGGTCGAAATTCAGGATGTCACATATTCTCCCCTCAATCACCTATCCTCCCCTCAATACTTAATAGAGGCTTTCGATCTATTTTGGGATGCCAAAACAGTCTTAAGGAAATCTTAGAAATCACTCTAAAAAATGTTCAGCAACAAATGCTAAGACCTATAATTTATAGGGGTAATGACACAAATAGTCCCTACTCTATGAATTTCTAATTGATTTAATATGGTCCCGAAATATTGGTCCAATCCGCATTACAGTTCTTGAATTTTTAATTTGTTTAATATGATCCTTAAACTTTTAATACATGTTTAAATTATGAAAATTATTGAACGTATATCAAAAGTATAAGGACCGTATTAAATAAATTGAAAGTTCCGAAATGATATTGAATATTGAGTTAAAGTGCATGAATCATATTACACATTGTATCATTCATTTTCTTTGATATATAATGACTTTGCTGAGCCTGCTCATTCCTTCGTGACAATTTAATGAAATTGTACCGTCATGTCAAGCTTCAAAATCAATCCGAACCCCAATGTTTTTTTTTTCTTTTCCTTTCTTGCTGTTTGACTGGAGTTCAACTACTTCGAAACTTGGACTATGTTCACTGATCGGGTAAATATAAGGTAAAAAACTAATAAATATTAACATCTAAAATCTACAATCTCAATTTTATCACTAAGCAAAACATGAGATAATTCTCCACGATCAAGCATATCAGCAAGCCAATTGTCTTCTTGAAAAATGTGATGAATTTTGAGCTCAAAATGAGAGCTCAATAGCTTTATGATATCCTTAAGTAGTGTTGGTTTAGTGTTATCCGCTATTCTCTCTTGTTTAATAAGTTCGTAATAATTTTGGAGCCTATCTCAATGATGAGTTTGTGGAAAATTTGTTGTTTTGCGATGGTAAATCCCATCCATAATGCCCATAATCCTGCTTGTAAAGATGACCATATTCCAAGAAATTAGATGAAACCGCCAAGCTAGTCTCTCCCTTCATTTTGGAATAATTCTCCAGCTCCTGTAAGTTCAGGATTATCTTTAGACACTCCATATGTATTCAATTTATCCATCCCGGTGGTGGAGGACTATGTTCACTCTATTTGTGTTGCAAAAAGATAAAGAGAGCTTCTTTTCCCCCATAAAAAGAAGTAAATATATGGTTTAACCCTTATTCTTTTGAGTAAATGCAATTAATTGAACATAATTTTTCCTGACCTTTCAAACTTGAAATTGTTTTTGTTGCTCACTGCTGAAGCCAGATTCGGAGTAATGTGTTTGGCACCCGCTTTCACTCGTCTCCAGCCATTTTTTGAGTTGGAGGCAAGTTCGCCTTTAGAGTAAGTTGAGCTAACTTTGAATTGACTCCAAACACATTTCAAACACGCGTAGTTAAAAATGAACTATTTGAAACACGCTTCAGTAGAGTTCAAATGGACCATTTCGCTTATATTCAGCTTGAAAGAATTAGTCAATAAAAAATATTTTTATTATTGACATTAATTTATGGTTAAAAGTTATCGTGGTTGATAAATATATTTTTTATTCATTTATTTTGTAAGTAACAAAAATAATCATCTTTAATCATTCCTTGTCGGGGAAACAAATAGAGTCTTGGTAAATTGGGCCATGATGAATTGCTTAAATAATTCAATTTTTAACTCATTTGGCATTCTAAGACTAAAGCAGCTTTGGACACTTCAAAATATAGGCCAAAATCCAAATCACCAGCCAACCTCATGGTTACCATAACCCTTACTCGCTTTTAATTTCTGTCGATCCAACTAATCGCGAAGCCCCTTTGTTTGTATCAGTAGCCAATGATATGCCATGTCTTTTGATTTCCTTTTAAAATCCTGTTCCTCTCATCTTCATCGTCCAATCGAGATAAGGACACTTTTTATTCAAGTGAGTTACGATTAATTAAGTCTTTTATTTTGTAGATTTATCTGTTTCTAATTTAAAACATTTTCCAACAACATTAATGTGACTGTGCTAATGGTGGCGATGATGATGGCTGAGCAACAGCATTGGTCACTTTGTTTATGCATTGAAAATACAAGTTTTTAGATTGACCACGGTAATGGTGATGCCGCAATCAAAGCGACCGGTGAAGTTAGATCTAAGCTTGCGATCTCATATATGAATGGGCGGGGGGAGAGAGAGAGCAACGACTAGTTTTGGGAGCTCGACCGAAGTGTCTCGGGGCTCGAGCGAAGATGGGACTATGTCAATTGAGTTGGGTAGGGGCAAGTAACTTTTATTTTTGTCAATTTACATTTTTTTATTTGATATAAAATTTTTGAAGATAAGTCATATGAAAGGCTTAGGGTGCATTTGGTAACGATTCTGATAATAAATTATTCTTTTTATTCTCGTTCTCGAAACAATTTCTAAGCAAAAACGCGTTTGGTAGAATCGTACAAAATTTCGATTCTCGAATAAAAAAGAACAAAATGCGTTTGGTAACAACATAAAATTTCTATTCCAATTCTAAAATTTTATCAAATTATAGAAATTCTATTGATTAATTATATTTATACTAAGTAATAAACATACTAACTAATCAAATTTTTATTAAATAGTAAATAATAAACTATAGTATAAACTATAAATATAAATACTAAATAATAAATTAAAATACAAAATTAAATATGTATTCTATAATAGAAAAATTTCAGTTCATACTTCAAATCATTTTTTTATTTTTAAATAATTTTATTAATTTTCCTTTTTTTTTTTTTTCTTTTTTTTTTTTCTTCCTCCCCTCCTTCTTGACCTAGGGATGATCGGCGACCGGCCGGACGAGGGTAGACGACCTCACTAGAGTGTCGCCGCCCTCGTCGGCCGAGCCTTGCCAATGGCCGGGCGGCCTCGTTGGGGTTGGGCAAGGCCCGCCCGGCCATCGGTGGGGCTAGGCGAGCCTTGCCGGGCTAGGCGAGGCCCGCTTGGCCACCGGTGAGGCTTGGCCTCGCCAGATCGTGAGGCGCGCCCGGCCTCGCCTAGCCACCGGCGGGGCTAGGTGAGCCTCGCCGTGGCCGGGTGAGGCTTGCTCCGGCCGATCGCGAGGCGCGCCTAGCCCCGCGAGGCTCGCCTCGCCGATGGCCGGGCGGGCCTCGTCGGGCGGGGCTGGGCGAGCCTCATCGATGGTTGGGCTTGCCTTCGGCGAGCTCGCCGGACCTCGCTACGGCCTAGCGAGCCTTCGACGAGCTCACTGAACCGGTTGCCGGCGACTGGCAGTGGTGGGCGGCGGGTGGCGGACGGAGGCGGACGGCGACCACAACGGTGGCGGTAGACGAAGAAGAAGAAAATGGAAGAAGAAGAAGAAAATGGCTTGATTCTTAGATTTGTTCTCGGGAACAAGAATCAATTTTTTTTTTTTTTTAATTCTATTCCAAATCTACTTCCGGGAACAAAAAAAATAGAAATTTGTTCCCTGAACAAAAATTTTACCAAACACGATTCTATTTCAAAACTACTTCCGGGAACAAAAAATAGAAATTTGTTCCCGAACAAAATTTTACCAAACACGATTCTATTTCAAAACTACTCCCGGGAACAAAAAATCAGAATCAGGGCTTGTTTGGATGGTTACCAAACAGGCCTTTAGGTGTAAAAGGATTAAATCGATCTTGCGATGACATAATCTAAGATCATATAAACATAAATGGAACTTACATTAGAGCACCCATAAAAATTTTTCATATTCAGACTTTAATTAATGGAAAAATTGTCCAAAATGTCATAAACCTATTGCACTTTGCTAATTTAATCATAAACCTTTCATGTGTGCTAATTGAGTTATAAATTTTTTCACGCTTTGCAAACTGAATTTGCCAATTTTAATCAGAAATTGATAATGTGGATGCTGGTAACACTATTTAGGGCAATTGATGTTGACATAAACATTTTATTTTTAAAATTGATATTTTGTTTTTTATTCTTTTTCACTTTTTTTTTTAATTTTCCATTTTATTTTCCTACCAAGTTCGGCGAGCATCACTAGTTGACCCTCACCCACCGTGGGTGAGGGCTAACAACCTCATCGGCCACTGGGCGAGGTCAGAAAGCCCTCACCGGGTTAGGAAGAAAACGAAAAGAAAAGGAAGAATAACAAAAAATTCAGAAATTTTTTAAAAATTATAAAATTATCAACGTCAATGCCGATCGTATCACATGACACTATTAATGTCCACGTCAACGATTTCCGGCTAGAATTAGTCAGATGGACTTAAGTGACAAAATGTGAAAAGTTTTAGGATTCAATTGGCAAAATTAAAGGTTTTAAAACTGAAATAACAAAAGTGCGATATGTTTAGGATTTCTTGGACAATTTTTGCTTCAATCAACAATCTCTATAAAAAAATTTTGAAAAAAAAAAAAGACCAAATAATAAAATATATAAAACAAGTAAATAAATTGGCTGTCGGATTAATGTGGTTGGGTTTGTGAGACCTACTTCATAGAGATAGCAACACAAGATTCCTATCAAGCAAACAAAGAAGATACTAACCATGTCCGAGTCACTCAAACGCTATTAGTATTTTTCAACTACATATTATACTAAATAATTTATACAATGTTTAGCCTCGCACACTTCCTCGCGGAATCTCTCGATCTTCCAGAGTACTTTGTAACTCTTACCACAAGATTTGTTGACCTGAACACTCGTCTTTTGCATGCAACTCACTGACACCACCTAGCTGCATGCTCCAAATTGGATGTCTAGATGTCACGCCACTTGGACAGTCACGGCGCACATCAACAACGGCTAAGGTACTTTCAAATTTATTTCCTAAATCAAATATCGTCATGTTAAATTGATGAGAAATTATACATAAATATTGGAGTCATAATGGATCGAGATCAATCCGGTCTATAATAGATCGCGTCTTGCCAATAACATGACGATCGTTTGGTCGCTAGGTCCCATCTTTTGCTAAGTACCGTCTGGAGTCGAATAACGCCTCAAGTTGACCCCAACCAGTAAAGCCGTGACGAAGTCATTTCCCGTCTCGCTGTCCAACCGTTTAAAGGACGACATATGTCTCACGAAATAGAATTAATAAAAATCGAACAATGCGAATATAAGAACTACAAAAATGCCGCCAGACAGAAGCATTTTAAGAAGTCATAATCAACATAAGAAGCCTTGCGCTTCATTGCTACGTTTTCCAACCACAGAACCTTCGAAGCACTCGCTCGAGCCCGGGAAATAATCAGCTACATCACGATGGCCTATGGTGAGCTCGTGTACATCCCGACCCCCGGCATGGACCATCTCGTATCAATGATTGAGATGGCCAAGCTACTCGTCCCCCACGACCCCCAACTCTCCGTAACCGTTCTCATCATAAAGTTTCTCCTCGACTCCAACTTCAACTCATACACGAACTCGCTCGCCACCTCTGTGGACGCTGCCCCCATCCGCTTTTTCCACCTCCTGCGTGTGAACATAGACACAGATCTCCGCTGGCAACTTGCCCACTTTCTTTATGGAAAGCAACAAGCCTCACGCCAAGCAGGCTGTTGCAGAACCCGCCAACTCGGCCGGCTCAAACAGGCGGCTGGTGGGGTTCCTTCACGACATGTTCTGCACCACCACGACTGAACTGGCTGACGAGATCGGAGTCCCTTCCTATGTATTCTTCACGTCAAGCACAACGTTCCTTGGCCTAATGCTGCACTTCCAGTTGCTCCAAGACGAGCAACGCTTGGATATAACCGAATTCAAGGACTCGGCCACTGAGTTGGACTTCCCGAGTTTTGAGAAACCATTGCCAGCCAAGGTCTTATGCTCCGTAGTTTTGATGAAGGAGTCGGTCCAAACGTTCCTGGAGCACGCCAAGATGATGAGAGGGACCGGGGGAAATGTCATAAATACGTTGGATGAGCTCGAACCGCATGTAGTGGCATCCTTCGCAGGCCTCGGGCCGCCCGCGGTATATCCTATGGGGCCCATACTGAATCTCAAGGGTGTTACTTGTTATTTATATAATGCGATCCCACATTTTCAGATCGACATTTTCTTTTTAAAGTCATAGTTATTCCACATGTAGTTTTCCATGCCTCGTACTTCTTCGTGACAACCGTCCATTTGATAACCGTCTTGATGGAAGACGGTATATAAAAAGAACGATTGTTCATTTCTTAAGGGGTAATCACAAGGTCTAACATAAACCTTCTCATTTTGGAATACACCATTAGTACGTGAGGGGTTTGGGTTAGTATAGGGTGCTTGATATTTCGCTAAATCTCCAGGATTTTCCTACGAACGTGAATACGAACAATGGCTGGAGGTTTGTTTATAATTGATCCTGTTTTCTGCATTTAATTTTTACTTCTAACATTTGGTATTAGAGCATATTTAGTGTCTCTGCCTTGTTTTTCTCGAATTTTTGGTGTACTTTTCGAGCCTTTTGGATGTGAACAGTAATTCGGCCATTTTGGGGTTTAGAGGAAAATCGCTGATTCTAGCCAAATTCCGAGGACCCACCACTCGACTTCGGACTGGTACGGTCGTACCGCCATGAGGAAGAATAGCCATAAGTTATTTCGGCATACTGGTGTTCGCCGGAGGCTAATCAGGAGGCGAAAGTCGCGATGGTTAAGGGTTTGGTCTCCAAAACCCATTATTTATTTCGGTCTTAGATGAGCTGTTGGAGAAGAAAATGCAGTGAAAAACGGCGAAAAACGGCGAGAGGGCTTCTATTCGCATGGAGGAAGAAGCACGTGGGGCCACGCACGCGACAACTGCTAGGCGCGTGTGGGCCACGTGCTCGCGCCCGCTTGCCTGCGAGCGGGTGGATGGCATATGCCTGATGTGTGCATGGCATGCACCTGACTCGCTTTGGCAATTTTTGCAGTGATTTTACGGTTCTATCATTGATGGCTAAAATTACTCTTTTGCCCTTATGCCATTTTTAAAATTTCTGTTTTGCCCTTCCTACAATTTTACAATCCTACCCTTGGCCGATCTATTTGCTGTTCTGCCCCTTAGTGCATTTATTTACTATTTTGCCATTTCATGCATTTTTATGAATATTTTATGCATGAAATTAAATGTCTAATGATCCATATATTTAAGTAATTAGAGAGTGGCCACAGCATCTTTAATTAATTAAATTATATATAAAGAGCCTTTGGATCAAATTTAGAAATTGACATTGATTTTTTTTATATTAATATGATGAATTTTATCCCACACGAATTTTTATTATATTAATATGATTAATTATGATGAGATATTATATTATTTTTCTTGATTTACTCACAGGAATTAAGAAAATGTATATAATATGGTAGTTTCTTCATAATGTAATTATGAATCTATTTAAATTAAAAACTTAGCCCATAGACGGTTTTTATGTTATGTGATTCATATTTGTGATATGTTTTTGTCTCAAATTTTATGACATAAGCATGATTATTTGATATGTAGTCTTGCAACCTATGAATTTCTCTGAATTTAAGTGCGATATTCCCATACTAAATGGTAAAAATTATAGAGTTTGGAAGGAGTTAATTCTATTTCAATTGGGGTGGATGGACATTGACTGTATTATAAGGAAAGACGAACCACCTGCTCTTACTGATTCGAGCACTACAGCTGAGATAGCTCTTTATAATCAATGGAAGCGGTCCAACTGCGTTAGTGCGATGTTTATAAATATCTCATAGTATCTATGGTTCGATTGCTTAGCATAGCAATACTAAGGTTTTATTAGAGGCTATTGATGCGCAGTTTGAGACTTCAAAGAATGCGCATGCCATGATATTGATTATGAAGTTTTCATCATTGAAGCTCACTAGTGTTAGAGGCGTGCGTGAGCACATCATACAAATGAGGGACATTATGACTCAACTTAAAAACCTTGACGTTGAGATATCTGAATCATTTCTTGTGTATTATATTATGAACACTCTTCCGCAACAGTATGCACATTTCAAGATCTTTTACAACACACATAAGAATAAATGGTCAATTAATGAACTCATGACCGTGTGTGTTCAAGAGGGAGAAATATTGATTATGGAATTAGGAGAAAGTGCTCATTTGGCAACACAAGGAAAGAATAAAGGCCATGGCAAGTATAAGGGAAAATGTAAGATACCTCCCAAAACTGACATTAAGAAAGAATCCAAAATTTTCTTTTGTAAAAACAATGAGCATGTAAGGAAGGATTGTTTCAGATTTAAGGCTTGGCTCGAGAAGAAATGTAATTCAATCTCTTGTGTTTGTAATGAATCTAATATGGCTGATGTGAGTCACAATACTTGGTGGTTTGATTTTGGATCTACAATCCACATTTCGAATTCCTTGTAGAGTTTTCAAAACCACAAGAGGCCACTGAGAAGTGAACAAAGCATCTATTCAGGAAACAAGATGCGTTCACATATGGAAGCTATTGGGACATGTAGACTAGTTCTTAATGGTGGCTTTGTTTTGAATTTGGAAAGGACCTTTTATGTTTCTAGTTTCTCTATAAACTTAATTTCAGTTTCATGACTTATATCTTTGTGTTACTCTTTTGACTTTTCACATTCAAACTTCTATTTATCATTTAAATCTGAAATTGTTAGGAGTGGTACTTTATCTACTGGTCTTTTTCGAATTAATTTACAAGACAATGCCTATTATTATGCAATGCATGTTCATGATAACGCTGGTATAAAATGATGTGTTGTGAAAGAAGATTCCTTTATGTTGTGGCACCAGAGCTTGTGACATATTTCCTTAGATAGAATTAAGCGATTGGTAAATGATGAAGTACTTAGTATTTTAGATTTTATTGATTGTGATAATTGTGTGGATTGCATAAAGGGAAATCATACCAACAAGGCAAAAAAATGTACCAAGAGAAGTACAGAAATATTAGAAATCATACATACGGATATGGACTCGTGTGGTTAGAAATACTTCATCTATTTCATATTCATGTTACATGTATCTCTACTTGCTTCATAATAAGCATGCCGTATTAGATACTTTTAAGGTATTTAAGACGGAATTAGAGAAACAATGCGGTAAGAAAATTAAGATTGTGAGATCAGATAAAAGTGGAGAATTCTATTGTAGATACACTAAAGATAGACAAGCATCTAGTCCATTTGCAAAGTTTTTTCAAGCGCATAGGATAGTTGTCCAATATACTATGCTTGGTTCTTCGGACCAAAATGGTGCAGCGGAAAGAAGAAACCGAACTTTATTGGACATGGTGCGAAGTATGCTTAGCGGCTCCAAACTTCCTAAGTCTTTGTGGATTGAAGCACTTAAGATGGCAGTGTACATATTAAATCGAGTTCTGATCAAGGCTATCTCAAAGACACCTTTGAGTTATTTAAAGGTTGGAAACCAAGTTTGCAACATGTACGTAAGTGGGTATGCCCGTCTGAAGTAAGAGTTTACAATCCACAAGAAAAGAAGTTGGACCCAAGAACCATAAGTGGGTATTTCATTGAATATGTTCAAAGGTTCAAGGGATACATGTTTTATTGTCCACCTCACATCACTAGAATTGTGGAATCAAGAAACGCTAAATTTCTTGAAAATGGCTTGATTAGTGGGAGCGATCGATCGAATGACCTTATTCCTAAGAAAGATCATTCAGAAACTCAATCTTCCACCTCAAGTATGAGGCTGATTGTTGTTCATAATGCCTCCTTAGTTCAATCGGCTGTTGAACAACTAATTGCTGAAGTTTCACAACCTATTGATATTGATCTAGTAGATCTAGTTGTTTAGCAATTACCAGAAATTGTTGAACAACTAGTTGAGCAACACACTCCTCGAGAGAATGTTGATGCAACATTAAGAAAATCTGCTAGAATAAGGAAATTGGCAATTCTTAGTGATTATATTGTATATTTACAAGATTCTGACTACAATATTGGAGCCGAGTATGATCCTGAAACGTTTTCACAAGCCATGGACAGCGATAAATCCAATTTGTGGTACAATGCCATGAAGGAAGAGATGAGTTCTATGGCATCTACTAAAGTCTGGGATTTGGTTGAGTTGCCTGATGGTGCGAAGACCATTGGTTGTAAATGGGTCTTCAAAACAAAGGAGGATTCATTGGGTAACATTGAAAGATATAAAACTAGACTCGTTGCTAAAGGATTCACTTAAACGGAAGAAATTGATTACACAAAAACTTTTTCTCCTATATTTAAGAAAGATTCTCTTCGTATTATTTTGGCATTGGTTGCCCATTTTGATATGGAATAACATTAGATGGACATGAAAGCAGCGTTCCTCAATGGAAAACTAGAGGAGGAGGTTTACATGAAACAACCTGAAGGATTCTCCTCTAGTAAAGGTGAGCATTTGGTGTGCAAGCTTAAGAAATCTATCTATGGCTTGAAACAAGCATCCCACCAATGGTACTTAAAGTTCCATGATGTCATCTCTTCATTTAGTTTTGTAGAGAATGTTATGGATTAATATATATACTAGAAGGTCAGTAGGAGCAAAATTTGTTTTCTTATACTATATGTGGATAATATTTTGCTTGCAACTAATGATAAGGGGTTACTACATGAGGTGAAACAATTTCTCTCTAAGAGTTTTGACATGAAGGATATGAGTGAGGTATCTTATGTGATTGGCATTAAGATCCATAGAGATAGACCTTAAGAAATTTTAGGTCTATCTCAAGAAACCTATATTAATAAGGTTCTAAAGAGATTTTGAATGAAAGATTGTTTACTAAGTATAACACCTATAGTGAAGGGTGATAAGTTCAATTTGAACCAATGCCCGAATAAAGATCTAGAAAGGGAACAAATGAATAATATTTCATATGCTTCTGTTGTTGGAAGCTTGATGTATGTTCAAGTTTGCACTTGACTTGACATCGCTTTTGCTATAGGAATTTTGGGAAGATATCAGAGTAATCCATGTATGGACCACTGGAGAACTGCAAAGAAAGTGATGAAATACCTTCAAGGTACCAAAGGCTACATGCTTATATATACATACTGACTAACAACTTGGAAGTAATAGGTTATTCGGATGCGGACTTTGCTGGTTGCGTTGATTCTCAAAAATCAACATTTGGATATATTTTTATGTTTGTTGGAAGTGCCATATTATGAAAAAATGCAAAGCAGACTTTGACTGCTACTTCTATTATGGAGGTTGAGTTCTTTTCTTATTTTGAGGCTACTTTGCATGGTGTATGGTTGAAGAGTTTCATTTTTGGGCTTAGAATTGTTGATTCTCTCTCTAGGCCATTAAGAATATATTGTGACAATTTAGCTGCGGTTTTTATGGCTAAAAATGTCAAAAGCGGTAGTCGAAGTAAGCATATTGACATCAAGTATTTAACTATAAGAGAACGTGTTAAGGAGAATAAAGTGGTCATGGTACACATTAGCACTTACTCGATGATAGATGATCCTTTAACTAAAGGCATGCCACCAATGAAATATAAAGATCATGTAACTAGTATGGGAATAGGTCCCATCATGTGATTTGTCGTCATGTTGACGATTTTTGTTGTATGAAACTCTTATTATGTTGTAATGTTGATTCTCAATTTTGATGTACACATTTTATTGTTTATGAGAATAACATTTATCCTTGGTTCTGGAATAAACATAAGGTTTATTCATTAAGATGTGTTGTAACATATAGGCTGACATTAAAAAAAAAAATGCATTATGATACGTGGAAGATATTACTCATTCTTAGAGGACATGTAGCCATGATCCATGTGTTTTGTTTCTTTTCTTTAAGCATAAAGTTTTTCGTGGATTTAGTTAAATAATCCGTATGATGAAAATGTTGGGATTAAGTGGGAGAATGTTACTTATATAATGTGATCCCACCTTTTTGGACCGACATTATTTTTTATATTATTTTTTACCACGTTAGCACCAAAACGACATCGTTTTTATATTGTCTAGCCACATCAGCGTGCAAAACGACGCCGTTTTGCACTTATTTTGTTGAAAAATCACCACGTCAGTATTTTGGCCGAATTTTCGCCGGAGTGGCACTTAAGGCTGCGCATGGCAACATTTCTTGGCTAGGGAACAATTTTTTTTCAGAAATAGTTCTTTTCTATTTCTATTCTGGGGAACAATTTCTGAGCAAAAAAACCCGTTTGATAACTGTACAAAATTTCTATTCTAAATTTTATTTAAAAAAATTAAAAATAAGAAAAATGAATAAATTAGATATTACATAAAAATTGACAAGATCAAAATATTATTAGATTAATAATACATTTGATTAGGTGTAAGCATTATAGTCGAATATGCTTGTAACATAGGTGGTATTGTAATGGAACGTGAGCTATTATTTTATATCTATGTGTGAGGATCTTTACTTATGTTTTATAGCGTATTGAATTTATGTAGCGCTTTGTTGGAATCAGTATTCATAAATTGATGTTTTGAACTATAATTCTTAATAATATATTTTCTTTTTGCGAATTTTAATGTTTGGTATAGCAAATATTGCGAAAAAGCACACGTGATATTGTCAGCCAAATTAATTTATGCTCATTTCCTTGGGACTAAGTTTTTACTCTTTAAAAAAAAAAATTGTAATTCTAGTGCATGCGTGGTTTAGGGATTTTAGTCTCTTCTAATCTTGACATAGATGTCGGGTTGGGGTTAGAAATTTCCAACTGTTGGAATGGTGCATGCATGGCGTGGCTTTATTGTCATTATGCATTTAGTTCATAGTATGCTCCTAAAACACTTAGTAAAGACCTCGGTCTCTTGCATTTTGAACCGTCGATGCATCCCATCTTGATGTTACCTTTTACCTTGCTTCTTCCGAATTACCTTGCTGTCGTTATAAGGTTTTGGCTAATTTTGATAAAGGGAGGTGTTTTTCTTCTCCTCTTTTGCTTTTTTTTCTTTCTTGACTAGCATACAAGCTTCGGACGGCGGTTTGTAGGTCTTGAAATGTCAACTATACAATAGCTTACCATTTGCTTCTCTTCTATTTGTCCATATTTATTATACATTCAATGGCATTTATGCTCATGGAGATAGAATTGGATGACCTTAATACTATTAATAGAAATGTATTCATAATAGTTTACAAACACATCGCAAAAGTTTTCACCAAAAAACAAAAAACACGTCGCAAAAGTCGGAAATAAAAAGTCATGGAATCTCTTGCATATTGTGATCCCTTGCCATCATATTTGCAATATTTTTCCTGATCATGTTTATCTCAGCCGCCTCATCACGTGATGCATCATCTACAACCTCGTCTTCTGTAGATCCAAGTGGATAATCCGGATCTCCATAAAGGGCAAAGTTCCTGTCCATCTTGTCTTGGTCGCGAATATAATTATGAAGAGTACAACATGCGATTACAATATATGCTTGCTTTCGAATTGAAAATGGAGGCATGTGTCTCAAAATGGAGAAGCGATTTTTTAATGCCCCAAATGACCTCTCGATAACATTTCTCAATGAAGAATGCTTATGGTTGAACAATTCTTTTGCTGTTCTGGGCCGTCTCGTTCTACCCCTATACTCATTCAAATGATACCGTTCACCTTTAAATGGAGTTAAAAATCCTGGAAGTGATGCATAACCAGAATCTACTACATAGTATTTCCCTACAAGAATATATACATAAATTTGTTATGATATGCAATAGCTATACAATCATAAAGAAAATCACTTAATATAGACAAAACAAATACCTGGTGGTGGTCGAGGAAATTGCAATCGAGGAGTCTCGAGTGCTGCCGAGAGAACCCGACAATCATTGGCAGATCCTTCCCACCCAGCATATACGAAAGTAAATTTCATATCAAATGAACAAGCACACATCACATTTTGAGTGGTAGTCCCTTTCCTGCCTCTAAATGGGATTTGTTTTAATATAGGGACGGATGCATTAATGTGGGTGCCATCAATAGCACCAATGCAGCCCTGTGATTTTATGAAATTATAGCGTTAGACAATATTATCAACTATATATATTTTAATAATGTAAAATTGATATTAAAATCATACCTTGAAGTAACGTGCATGGTTAGGATCAATAAGAATCTCCTATGGAATAATATCAAAAGAAGGCGGCCTGATAATCTCTTTTGATAATTTGATAAACGCTTTTAATACCGAGTGAAGAACTTACTGATTGTTTGTCCCGAACGTTGAAATCTCTCACATAAATCTCTATTTGTGTTTTTGTGACCAACCATAGATAAAAAAATCCCAACTTGTTCATCTACCTTTACATATCGAGTATCTTTCAGCCAGCCTCTTGCCTTCATTAGATCACATAGGTTAAGAAAAACATGTCTCTCTAACCTGAATGCTTCATATATCCTATATGAATGTCCATAAACAATTTCCCTTACCCATTCGGCTCCTGATAATTTACTGTCCCTAATAGGCTCTTTCGTATGCAAAGACATGTCCAAATCAACAAGAGTTAACCATGCTATTATTATGTCAATATCAAAGTCATCCAAATACCATTCAACTGCTGCTACCTCTTCATTAGACACACTATTTGATTCATCTTCCATAGTACCTATGCCATTACACAAATAAAAGAAAATCAATATAGATATATGTAAAAATAAAAATAAAAAATAATAGAAACCAATAACGTAAGTAATAGAGTGAAAAGGCAAACCAAATATAAAAATTCAGCACAATCCATCATATCCAAACCACAACACAAATGCAAAAGTCTCAACATCAATATCTTGAACAACAAAATAACAACCAACAACATAAAAAACATAGTCTAATAAAACTCCATGCAATCCACGACACATTTCCTAACATCCACTAAAGACGTTGGAGAAGTCCATATCTCATTTCAGTTGGGGTTTTGATAAAAGCCTCCCTCCACGTGGCATTATCGCAGGCTCGCTCCACTGCTTTGCTATAGAGATCTGGGTCCAACATAGGCATGGCAAGTAGGGTATCAATCACCACAGATATGGAGAATGGGTCTATAGGTGGTGATGTCACTTGTGAGTTGATAGAACCACTCACGGATTGATTAACCCTACTTTTGATCATCTCTTGCAAGGCTTTGCAGGTGCTACCAACATCAAATGATTGACTCTTCCTTCTCCTCTTAGTATTTGGAGTTTTATCCATCCTATGTTTGTCATGAACTGGAGTAGAAGTTTTGTCAGACGTAACATCTTCCTCATTAACATGCTGTGCACCAAAGTCCTCTGGTCCATTGTCTGCATCATCACCACCAATGTTAAGTTCATCTGACATCACCAAATCTTCGGCATTTCCTACTGCATAGTCCCCAGTAGCATATGTATCACCAAATACAATACACAAGTCAGGATATTGAGGAAACCCATCCTTCTTAAATTTCACCCACTCAATATTATCCTGCAATTTTCACAATGATGACATATATCAGCAATACAATTAAACATATTGGATGTACATATATAGTGCTATGAAAATGGTCAAAGGTTAAATCATACCTTGATATGAGATTCCCATATGCTTGGATCATCAACAACAACTTTTTTGTTCACATTATCCCAGCCAAATCCGGATTGTGAAAGAAGCTTCTTGAAACTAGCATACTGCTTTCTCAATTTGTTCACCTTATTCTTCAACTGTACTGCAGTATATTGAAGTTCTGCTCGTTTGTTGAATTCTATCCGTATGTTATTCCACCATGCTTTGTTGAAAGTAGAAGAGGTGCGATTTCCTTTTTTGACCTCTTCTACCAACAGATTGACGAACAAATTCGTTAAAGGCTCAGTCCACTTTGCGATGAATGCCTCTTTTTGGGATGCCATGTAACCTTCGCTAGTTGAACATCATATGAGTTCAAGACAATTAAAAAGAAAGTGCAACATGCTGCTGCCTTTTTTTCTCATCACCATCTTTTAGACTAAAGAAAGACACAAGCATCAAAATGTCTTTATAGCTCTAAACATTGGATAGCTATTCAGTGCAATGTTTGAATTCTCAAATGTTTCATTCCATTATTGTATATTTTTTCAAGACAATTTGCTCCTCAAAACAAAGAACCAGCAAGATCAGTAAACAAAGAACCAACAAAATCAGCAAAACAGAACTAGCAAAACAGGAAAACAGCAAAATCAGTAAACACAAATCAAGCTGAAACTACTGCAGAATTGACAGATTTCAAATGTGTTTTTCAGCAACCAAACGACATCCATTATGGGCGTACGACATATCAAATCGAAGCTCTAGAAGTGTATTTTTTATGTCTAGAAGGGCTCGAGGTCAAAAAATTCATCTAGCACTTCGTTTCAGCCAAAACAGTAAGTCCATCACAAAGATACGAAATTGCAGAGTAATACAAATCAAGCTCAATCAACCTCAAGTTCATGATCATTGATCGTCAATCCACAAAAATCATCCAATAACATCATCAATCACCAGATCTAAGCATATTATGTGAATCTAAAGTCAAATCCTAAGCTCGATCCGTGAATCTAAACATAACATCCAGCAGAAAATCAGTTCCTCACCAAGCATGACTAAATCATTTGTTTGCACCAGCAACATCATATCAAGATAACCAGCTTTCTGTATTACTTGAATCCTCACCATACGAAAGCACAATTCAAGAGAAGGACAAGCAGGGAAAGCTTAATACAACATCACAGCAGAAGACAACCAATATCTCTAGACTCATAACCAAGATTCAAACAAAAAAGTACCGGATAATTGAACCACAAAGCCATTAGTGAGGACGGAAGTGATACAACAATAAGCTTTAATAGGCAAACTAATCACACATGATAACAACAAATCACAGCAGTGATTCACTTTACTCATTACTAACAACAATAACCAAGGATCAGGTACAAGAAAGGAATCAACTAGGAATGAGCTTCAAATTAACGAAAACATGATTACACTGATGAGCAAAAGGTTGTCTACATATGACAGACTAACTACCTCTTTGCTTTCCTACTTGATGCGAGACTAGATGTTAGGAAAAAGAATCTCAGAAATACTTTCTAATTCCTACATGAGATAGGAAAAAGAATCTCAGAAATACTTTCTAATTCCTACATGAGATACTCCAACAAGAAAGACAGTGAGCATTGCAAACTTGCAGTTAAATAAAAAATCAAAGCAATTATCAGCACATAAGGCGGCATCCTCATTAAGGTGCTCTCATTTATAAGACAGTAAGGTTGGGCATCCCTTGCTAGTTCATGAACGAATCAGATAGATATAACTTTGAATCTATGAGATATTTCTTGAACAGAAAATTGCCACAAAAAGTTTGATGAAGTACATACCCAAAGCTTCACACAAGCATCAATGACAACTAGAATCAGGCATATAAAAATAATAAACTGAACATGTTGTTCTAGTAATCAATACTTCAAAGAAGATTGACAGACATACAGAGAGTTTCGGTATGCAATTGATAGGGGAAAATAGAGAAAGAGCGAGCGTCATATCGAAAGAGAGAGAGACAGATCGCATAGGCCTTATTCAATCTAAATCAACCATAAAATTCAGTAAATATATGTGCACAAGGCGCAACATGCTTATCTACATCCAAGAAATGAAGCTTTCCTTCATTTAACATGCATATCCCGAACCATTAGGTCCAGGTATCCACTCTACCTCCATTGATCAAGGGCGACACAAGCACGGGGGAAGCAACGTGAGAGAAGCGAGCACAAACAGAGGCAACGCGACGGGCGACACGATTCAACTTCAGAAAAAGTGAGAATCACCACTAGAACAGGTACAATGAGAAGGAATCAAAGCAACAAACCTGATTTAGGGCAAGACGACCACGAGGCGACGCAACCGAGGCGATGCGAGCCGGATAAAGGTGACCGAGGCGACGGGACCGGACGCAATCGGCTCGGAGAGGCGACCCAACCGGAGTGTCGCGTTGTAATCCTCAACTGCCAATACCACAAACGGACGATAATAGGAAAAGCTCTAATCAGTAGATGCGATTCAGAAACGGACATCAAACGTCGAACGGAGAAAAACCTCTTCAACATCTCCTATCCGCCGATTCGGCAGGCTCAAATCTCATTGACCTAACGTCCGCTAAAACAACGCTTCGCACTGCGCGACACGCTCCGACGAAGCGGCACTCGGAGAGCGCGCACCGGACAATCCCAACCAGAGCAAACGCATGCGGACAAGCACCAGAGGCACAATCGAACGAAAATCCAGCCGCGAGAGACGACGCGAACGGAGAGGATGACCGCACCATTGGAGAGCGCGAAACGGGAAAAGAAAGAAAGAACCGAAACCGCAGCGGCGGCGGCGGAGGAGGAGGCGACGGGACTCACGGATATTTGGAGGCGGTTCCGGGCGGTGGAGTGGGTGATGTACGAGACCGCTGACGACGGGATTGACGGCACCGAAGAGAGGCGGAGGCGACGGGACTGGACGCAACCGGCTCGGAGAGAGGCGACCCAACCGGAGTACGAGACCGCTGACGACAGGACCGGCGACGACAAGACCGGCGGCGACGAGACCGGAGAGAGGCGACCGGAGATGAGATCGGGGAGAGGCAAGCGAACGAAGGGAGAGGTGAAAATGGAAGATCGTGAAAGTGAAATTAGGTTTAGCCCAATTTGTTTCTTATTTTTGTTCCTGGGAATTCTTGGCCGGGAACGAGAAGTAACTTTTTTTTACTTCTTGTTTCTCTTCCGAAACCATTCCCGAGCTAAGTTTCTATTCCCGGGAACAAAAAAACAATGTGCCGTTATCAAACGGGTTTCTATTCTTTTTTTGTTCCGGGGAACAAAAGAATAGAAATTTTTGGGCTGGGGAAGGTTACCATGCGCAGCCTAAGTGATCAATTTTACTCCGATTTTGGAACTTAAGTGTCAATTTCCTAACTTTTGGCACTTAAGTATCCCTCCGTGCCAAGTTTTGGCACTTGGGCTGTTCTTCTTCCGGACTTTTTATATTCATAATTTCTCTATAAACGTAATTTCACTTTCAAGACTTGTACCTTTGGGTTACTCTTTTTAACATTTCAGATTCAAACTTCTATTTATTATTTAAATTTGAAATTGTTGGGAGTTGTACTTTGTCTAATGATCTTTTTCGAATCAATTTACAAGACAATGCTTATTATAATACGATATATGTTTCTGATAATGTTGGTATAAAACGATGTGTTGTGAATGAAGATTCCTCTATATTATGGCACCAGATATTGAGACATATCTCCATATATAGAATTAAGCCATTTATAAATGATAGAGTACTAGGCACTTTAGCTTTTACTTATTGTGATATTTGTGTAGACTACATAAATGGAAAGCATACCAACAAGACGAAGAAATGTGCCAAGAGGAGTATAAAAATATTAGAAATCATAAATACATATATTTATAGTCCATATATGGATTCGTATGGTTGGAACTATTTCATCTATTTCATAGATGATTACTCACGTTATCTGTATCTACATGAAACGTTAGATACTTTTAAGATATTTAAGGTGGAAGTAGAAAAATAATGCAGTAAGAAAATTAAGATCGTGAGATCATATAGAGGTGGAGGATTCTATGGTAGATACACTAAAAATAGACAAGCATCTGGTTCATTTGCGAAATTTCTTCAAGAGAATGGGATCGTTGCCCAGTATACTATGCTTGGTTTCCAAATCAAAATAGTGTAGCAGAAAGAAGAAACCGAACTTTATTGAATATGGTGCAAAGTATGCTTAGCGCCTCCAATCTTCCTAAGTCATTGTGAACCGAAGCATTTAAGACAATAGTGTATATATTAAATCGAGTTTCGATCAAGGCTGTCCCAAAGATACCTTTTGAGTTGTTTAAAAGTTGGAAATCGAGTTTGCGACATGTATGCGTTAGGGGATGCTCGTTTGAAGTGAGATTTCACAATCCACAAGAAAATAAATTAAACCTAACGACCATAAATGAGTATTTCATTGGATATGCTGAAAGGTCCAAGGAATACAAGTTTTATTGTCCATATCACACCACTAGGATTACTGAATCAAGAAATGTTAAATTTCTTGAAAATGACTTAATTAGTGGAAGTGATCAATCGAATGAGTTTTTTCTTAAGAAATATTATTTTAACACTCAACCTTCCACCTCAAATATAAGGTCAGTTGTTGTTCACAACGCCCCTTCAATTCAACCGACTAGTGAACAACTTGCTGATATTCCATAACTTGTTGATATTGAACTAGTAGATAAAGTTGTTAAGCAATTATCATAATTTGTTGAACAACCAATTGATCAACACGCTCTTCAAGAGAATATTGATGTAACATTAAGAAAATCTACTAGAATGAGGAAATCAACAATTCCTAATGATTATATTGTGTATTTTCAAGATTCTAACTATACTATTGGAGCTGAGAATGATGTTGAAATGTTTTCTTAAGTCATGAATAATGATAAATCCAATTTGTGGTACAATATCATGAAGGAAAATATGAGTTCTATGGCATTTAATGAAGTTTGAAATTTGGTTGAGTTGCTTGATAGTGCGAAGGCCACTAGTTTTAAATGGGCTTCAAAATTAAGATGGATTCATTGGACAACATTGAGAGATATAAAGCTAGACTTATTGTCAAATGGTTCACTCAAAAGGAATGGATTGATTACACGGAGACATTTTTTCTTGTATTTAAGAAAGATTCTCTTCGTATTTTTTTGGCATTGGTTGCCATTATATCAAATAGATATGAAAATGGCATTCCTCAATGGAGAACTAGAGAATGAGGTTTATATAAAACAACTTGAAAAATTCTTTTCTAGTAAAGGTAAACATTTGGTATGCAAGCTAAAGAAATCTATATATGGCTTAAAACAAGCATGTCGCCAATGGTATTTAAGGTTCCATGATGTCATATTTTCATTCGATTTTGTAAAGGATGTTATGGATCAATGTATATATCAGAAGGTCAGTGGAAGCAGAATTTATTTTATTGTGTTATATGTGAATAACATTCTACTTGCAACTAATGATAAAGGGTTGTCACATGAGGTAAAATAATTTATCTCTAAGAATTTTGACATGAAAAATATAGGTGAAAGTATCTTATGTCATTGGCATTAAAATCCATAGGAGTAGACTCAAGAAATTTTAGGACTATCTCAACAAACTTATATCAATACGGATTTAGATAGATTTCTAATGAAAGATTGTTTGCCAAGTATAGCACCTATTGTGAAGGGTGATAGGTTCAATTTAAACCAATGCTTGAAGAACAATCTAGGAAGGGAACAAATGAATAATATTCCATATGCTTCTGCTATTGGAAACTTAATGTATGCTCATGTTTGCACTCAACTTGACATCGCTTTTGTTGTGGAAACATTAGGAAAATATTAGAGTAATCTAGATATGGACCACTGGAAAGCTACAAAAAAGTGATAAGATACCTTTAAGGAACCAAATGTTACATGCTTATGTACAGACGGACTGACAACCTAGAAGTAGTTATTCAGATGCGAACTTTACGGGTTGCGTTGATTCTCGAAAATCAACATCTGAATATATTTTTATTTTAGCTGGCAGAGTCGTGTCATGGAGGAGTGTGAAATAGACTTTGACTGCTACTTCCACTATGGAAGCTGAGTTCGTTTCTTGTTTTGAGGCTATCTCGCATGGTGTATGATTGAAGAGTTTCATCTCTGAGCTTAGAATTATTGATTCTATTTCTAGGCCATTAAAAATATATTGTGACAATTCGGCTATAGTTTTTATGACTAAAAATACCAAAAGTGACAATCGAAGTAAACATATTAACATTAACTATATAGCCATAAGGACCATATTAAGGAGAATAAAGTGGTCATAGAACACGTAAGTACTGAATTGATGACAGTTAATTTTTTAACTAAAGGCATGCCATAATGGATTATAAAAATCATGTAACTAGTATGAGGATAGGTCTCATCATGTGATTTGTTGTCATGTGGACGATTTTTGTTGTATGAAACTCTTAGTTATCATTGGTTCTGAAATAAACATAGGGTTTATTCATTAAGATGTATTGTCTCATATAGGTTTGTATTAAAGAAATAAGATGCATTATGGTACATTAAAGATATTACTCGCTCTTAGAAGACATGTCATCATGATTCATGTGTTTTGTTTCTTTTCTCTAAGCATGAATTTTTAGTGGATTTGGTTGGATAATCCAGATGATGAAAATGTTGGGATCAAGTGGGATAATGACCCACGTTGTTTCTATTTTCAAATAGTGGTTATTCAACATGATAGGAGATGGTTTATAAAAGGACAAACATTCATTTTGTAAGAATAATCACAAGGTATAACGCAAACCTTCTCATTTTAGAGATACACTATCATTATGCAAGAGAATTGGGGTAGTAGAGTGTGCTCGTAATTTCATCAAATCTCCATAAATTTCCGACGAAGACAAATTCAAATTACATATGATCCTGTTTTTCCACATATAATTTTTATGTCTAACATAGGGCACGCATTTCTATGATCCCTAAGGGGCCACCATCGAAGGGCAAGATCAAGTTACCACATGACTACACGGACCATTTAGAGGTCTTGCCTGAGGGGTTCTTGGATTGGACGGCCCGTGTCAGGAAAGTGATTGAGTGGGTCCCGTAGGTTGTGGTCTTGGCACAACCAGTGATTAGGGGTTTTGTGTCTCACTACGGATGGAACTCTATCCTAGAAAGCATATGGTCCGACGTAGCGGTGACCACATGGCTCGTACATGTGAAACAACAGTTCAACGCGTTCAAGTTGGTGGTTGAGTTGGGCCTCATAGTAGAGATCAAGATGGATTATAGGGTGGATTTCCAAATGGAGAGTGACGTCATCATGACGGCGGATGAAATAGGACATGGGATACAAAAGTTAATGGGGAAGTTGGTAGCAAGAGGCGATAGAAAGTGTAGGAGGTGAGTGAGAAGAGTAGGAAGGCGTTGGCTAAGGTTGGCTCTTCTTACTTGACTTTGGGTCATTTGATTGAAGACATCTTAAGTAACATGCCTTGATTTAGGTGACTATAATTGTCATAACCCTAACTCCATCACCAGGTTCTCGAGCAGCAAGGGTTATTTTTGCAACGTCCTAGGCGTGTCGTCGTCTTGTTTCTTTTTATTTTTTCATTAAGCACATGCGGAAGCATACATATAACACTTAGACAACAACATGCAGCCACGAAAAACAATTATTTACAAACATACAATTACATCAATTATACTTACAAGCCCTTTTTATCACGGCCGTTATGTTTACAACTACTACATCTTCTATGCTCAAAAGGCTAGGGTAAACCTTAGCTCCTCTAGAGAGACTGCAACTCCTTCATGCCTACAATTTTGAAAAACAGCGAGGTGAGACATGGACTCAGTAAGTAAAATCCTTAATTCTCTACTAGGAAAATATCTCATCATCAAAGTCCAGTAGGTACAACACTCGCAATGCAATGTCGATGGCAGGCCAATAGCAAACTTATTGCTATCCTCGACTATATGCAAATGTCTATCACTGCATACTTCAATGCATGTTTACCTTCAACATGTCAATGAACACATCAACATATCATGCTTATGCATATACCAGCACTCATGCAAATTCATTTGTCGTTGTCATGGCTCAACTAGCCCCTCCTGTCTCAACCAAGGCATCCAGCTTCAAGCTAAGCATCCTAGCTTAACTACGGCATCCCGGCTTAACTAGGGCATCCCGACTCAATTAAGGCATTCTTGCACTAGCTCACCAAGGTATCCGGGCTCAACCCAAGCATCCTGACTCAACTAGGGCATCCCGTTTAATGAATAAGGCATTGCCGCCAACGCTATGTGGCGACGATTGCTTTTTCCTCTTTTTTTTTTTTGGTCGGTCCTACTCTACTCCTATTCTAACGCTCACTCTCAGACTTTTGCCCTGCCTCCATGTAGGGCGTGGGAGTCGAAACCCACTCCTGAAACTAATGCATCCCCACCCCAACCCCCCTGAGAATGTGCATCATATAAGTGCATCACACAAGCCGGTTCTTCATCTTTCATCTTAGCCGATGCATATAAGGCCCGAGGGCATACTCATTCAAGTAGGTGTGCCATGACTCTTAACATCATATAATATGTCGGGAACGATTCTTGGTTTGTGGCTTGAGTCACATGCTTAGGCCATCGCGACTTGATGTTTATTCCAAGCCGAATGAACCCCTGATCTTGTCCCGGGGCGTGAACACACTCAAGCATGCAAACATGAGCAAACATACAAAAGAACATTACAACATACACACGGTTTACATGAGTGAGCACACCACTAAACTCGACGATGTAGGCTATCGCTTTAGCCAAGAGTTAGAGATTCTACTTACCTTCGATAAACCTCGATAAACTATAGGTGATTTTACCAAAAGAGGGTCGTCTTGTGAGGTGGTGGGCGAGCAAGGCCGAGAGAGGAGAGGACAAGTAAGAAAGGAGGAGGAGGAGGAGAAGTGAGCCAAAGGTCGGAGAGAATGGATGGGGGTGGGTCTCCTATTTATAGGTTAAGCTTCATTAATGGCCCTAACTTATTTTTCAAGGAAGATCCTATCATCATGATTACCAAATCTTCTCCTTGCCACCTAAGTTAGTGAGTCATACATTCATTTAAGGACTAGTCTCCAAGGAACACGTGTTACTTATTCTCCAAGCCACTCTTAATTGGTCCATCTAAACTTGTAAGTCACCATTTCATCATTACTTGGCCTAACTTAATCTCCAAGGAAAATCTTATACAATGATGCTCAAATCCTCAATTGGCCACCAAAGCTAATGATTCATCCATTCATTTAATGCCTAAGATATGACCATCATTAGTCTTGGATTTTTGGCACATTTTTTTCATGGCTTTTTATTGCTTATTAAGCCAAGCATTCTAGAACATTCCATGGTATGGTTCATTTACGTTATAAATCACTAACTTATTTACCAAGACAAATCTTTTGGCAATATTACATAATATTTAGATGGACACCTAAGATGTTGACAAGGCTTCTTACATTTAATGCTTTCTTATATTGAAGCCAAGAAGACTCTAGATTGGCTTCCTTCTCAAGTTGGGTGTGCAGCCCCCTTCCTTTCCAAGTTGGGCATGTGACCCTCTTATCTCGGGGTGAAAGACAGTTTCCAGCAATTTCCGGAATCGGCATTGTTACCATATCAAACGAGTTCAAAAAATTATAAAATCTTGATATGTTGTAGAGAAGATCTCAAAAGAAATTTTTTGTGAAGGAAACTTAGCTAAATTTGTGCTGTGTAAAGAGCAGTAATTCAATGAACATAACCCAAAAATTCGTTCGTTGAGCAGATTCAACGGTCAGAAAGAGAGAGACTCATTTCGAAATTCAAATCTTCACAGACTCTTTGAAATTTTAGTATGTTGTAGATATGGATGTCATTTAAAACTTTTGTAAAGGAAGCATGTCCAAATTCGAATGGGAAGATTTTATAAAAATTCGAGAAAGCAACCTGATTACTGTTTTCACTACACTGAGCAAGTTCTATATGGTAATTGATTGGGCCTTCGTCCCAATCATTTCACCTAATAAAAATATGAAATTTAAATATAATAAAAATATGAAATTTAAATATGTTATAGATTAAGATGTTTTGAACAATTTTCATGAAGTAAGGTTCTCCAAATTCGAAGCACAAAGAGCTCTATAAAATTGAAAAGCAAGAAAGGTCCAGCAGTTTCGAAAAATTGGGAAATCAAAACCTATGAAACTCAAGGTGGCAAGTCTATGGAGGAGAGGTGGCACTCTACTTGGCTTACAAGATCACTTGCTATCATTTCCTTAGGTCAGGAGTCACCCTCCCTTCATTAATTACTTTGGACATATAAGCCTCCACGCTCATCATCCTCATTTAATGCTTTTCACATTTGTTCACACTTATTTTCTAGGAAGGTTTGACTAATCCAAGGCCTATTTAGCTTAGCCTCCTAGTTTGGACTAAAATAAGAGTCGAAATCGAGGATGTTACAATAATGGTTGGAATCTTTGGCATTTCTAGTATACACACGTTGAATAAGAGGTCAGCTTATTGTAGAAATCTAGCATAGTATAATATATTTTTTTTTCCACAAGCAGCCTTATCTACTCCTGATCTAACGGCTAGTAAGATATTTGCAATTTAAAATCCTCACAAATCAAGGTTAGACTGTTTGTATAAAGTTTTATTTACTCTAGCAGTGTATGATCTAATATTTCATTTCAAAATATGTGTTCACATTTAATGGTTGAGAATATCAATCACATCTCTTAGATAGGCCTCATTCTAGAACAATGTAAAAAAATAATTTTAGGATAGGCTTGATTTATGAGCAATTTAGTGGTTAAAATCAATCAGTGTATGAATAGTGCCAACATTTGTGTGTGAAAGATTTGCCTAATAAGTACATTGTGGACTGATGAATTTGTCTGAGTCTCTCATGAGATCTCTCAATGATGACTTAAGAAGTCACTTAAAAGTCATTTGTTAATCGAAATCGTGGACTAGAATAGTCCCTTTGTCCCTTTTTCTCACAATTTGTGCCATTGCCGGTGAAATACTTTTCAAAGAAGTTTCAGTCGAAATTGTGGACTAGAATAGTCTCAAATTTTTTTCTCACAATTTGTGCCATTGCCGGTGAAATACTTTTCAAAGAAGTTTCAATCGAAATTGTGGACTAGAATAGTCTCAAATTGTACAAAATCATTCTATCAACCCTCTCTCTCTCTCTCTCTCTCTCTCTCTCTCTTTGTGGACTAGAAGAGTCTCAAATTGTATGAAAATCATTCTACCAACTCTCTCTCTCTCTAGAATAGTCTCAACTTGTACGAAAATCATTCTACCAAAACTCTCTCTCTCTCTCTCTCTCTCTCTCTCTCTGGACTAGAAGAGTCTCAAATTGTACGAAAACCATTCTACCAACTCTCTCTCTCTCTCTCTCTCTCTCTCTCTCTCTCTCTCTCTCTGTCTCTAGAATAGTCTCAACTTGTATGAAAATCATTCTACCAAAACTCTCTCTCTCTCTCTCTCTCTCTCTCTCTCTCTCGACTAGAATAGTCTCAAATTGTACGAAAATCTTTTGACCAACTCTCTCTCTCTCTCTCTCTCTCTCTCTTTCCCCCACAAATCGTCCTCATGTATGGATCACATCACCTTAATCTATGAATAACCTAACATTCTTTGATCCTGTGTCTAAATTGATTGGCGGTCCGACACTTCATTCATAATCTTCCATCCAATATAAAATAAGAAAAATTAGTTTAAATTGTTTTTGTGAAATGTCAGCAGGCTAAAACTATTTTATGGGAATACCAACAATTTTAGCAAACCAATTTGATGGTTATCCAGCCTTTTTCTGATCAATAACTTAAACTTGTGAACGAAGGCAATTTGGAATATTGTATGAGCACAGTATATTGAAAATTGACATCCATGAGCATGGGTTCTCCCTCTCATCATTAAGGTGTGAAGCATGTTAGGGTTAATTCTCCTTTGAAAATGCCATGTGAACTTACATTATGAATTACTACAAGTGGTCAATGCTATAACGCTGATGATTCAAAACGACTTTGCTTAATGATTATCTTGGTTATTTCATTGAGTGTCTTAGTAAACTAAAGTGACCGCGGATGTAATGCTAAGGATGGTAAACGACGTTGCCCAATGCTTATCTTGACTTTGTCATCGAGTGTTCTTTTAGAATACTATATGACCAGGATATTGACATAGTTTGAACCTTTAGCGAATCTTGGTATCACAAGACAAACACAACGGAAACGTCCAGAGGAGATGTCCTGATTTCGTGGGTGTGGGCGTAGTTTGCAAAGAAGTCATTTCAAATTTCCTTGAATTGAATGGATGAAATATCAAGTGTAAACATGAATCCTTGTTAGTCTCTTATTATCGTTTAAGTAATGCTAGAGATATAAAAACTCATATACTAAAATGTTTAAAATATAATATGGGAATCAGTAGATGGTTATTTAAGAAACAGTAAGTGCTCATCTAAACCGGGTCATTCTTCATCACGATTCTAATGAAATTGTACTATCACATCAAGCTTCAAAGTTAGTAAACATTTCAAACCCCATTTTCTTGGCATTGGGTTCAAACCACTAGGCTATTTGGACTATTGTTCAATTTCGTCGGGTTTCAAAGAAAAAATTGTTTTTATCCATTAAAAGAAGCAAATTGTTTTTTTCATTCAGTGGACCCTTTTTCTCAATGTGTAATCTAACAGTCGACAATACTGTACTATACCTACTTGTGATGTGAATAGGGAGATCACTTGAGAGAGAGAGAGAGAGAGAGAGAGAGAGAGAGAGAGAGATTGAAATGCAACATCACATTCATTAGATACCAGATGTTGAACTTTTGACGTACTTGTAATTTGCGAAAACAACCGAAAAACATTCAACTCATTTGAATTACAGCCTTTGTTTTATGGGCACTCGTTCCTGTCGTCGTCGCTATTAGTAATGTTTCCGGGTCCATTGGTTCAAAAAATATGATACTTCCCATCACGCTTTTGCATGATATGCATCTTTTCTTTCCTTCTTTTTTTGTGTGGAGAGCGATTTATCTCGCTGGTAGGCCTTTTGTTATTCATAAAATTCTTTGTGATGCAGAAGAAAAGTGATTAATACTTTTGATAAAGTAAATGGTAACTATATAAATTTGGGTTAATATCGTAAAAACTTTAATTTATTGACACATCTGTTGTAAATTTATCCTAAATTAATATACATTTATGAGAAATTTACCTTATGTTAGTTTTCGTTAAATTGAATTAATATTAGGAAAAATCACAAACGAGTACATCTATGATAAATGGATAGTAAAACCCAAAACTGATATATCTGTCTACTGTCACGTGTCATCCAACTCAGCATCACGATAGAAATTAACTGGAATCAACAAAGGATAAATTTGTCACATGTATACTAATTTGAGTTTTTTTTTTGTATTACCCCTATAATTTTTCACACCTTAGGTTTCTATTGACCAAAAAAAAAAAAAAAGCACCTTAGGTTTCTAGATAGATAGCATATCTTGCATATGCCTGTGTGGAAACAACAATGTCAACTATAGCTTATACATACAATGGAAAAATTATTCCAAAAGTCTTAAATCTATTATACTTTTATCAATTTAGTCATAAACATTTTAATCGAACCATTTGATTCATGAACATTTTCGTGTTCTATCAATTGAGTCCATCTAACCAATTTTGACCTAAAATCACTAATATGAATAGCAAGCGTCCTACAAAGCATGGGCAACACATGATTAATTTTTAATATTTTTTAAAAATCATTTTTTTTATATTTCATTTTCCTTTCCTTTTCCTTTCTTCTCTTTCCTTCTTTACTTTTACCTTTTCTTTTCTTTTCTTTTCTTTTTCTTCCTTTCTCCCTTTTCCCTCATTGGTCATTGTTGGGCCTTGTTGATGCTCGGCAACCTCTGTCGACCTCATGCAAGGGCCGCCCTCGTCCTCACCAGCCCAAGCTTGGGCGTGGCCCTTGGTCGAGGCTGGCAAGGTGACCCTTGCTTGAGGTCAATGAATGGACAACATAAGGAAAAATGAAAAAGAAAAAGAAAAAACAAAGGGAAGACAAGAGGAATAAAAAATAACAAGACGAAAAAAAAAGTAAAGAAGGAAAATAGAAGAAAAGAAAAAAGGAAAAGAAAAAAATAAAATTTAAAAAAATATATTAAAATATAATTAAAATTATCTATGTTAATATCGGTCGTGTCACGTAGAATGACTATGTCAACGATTTTTGATTAAAATTGAGCAAATTGACTTAATTGACAAAATGTAAAAAATGTTTTAAAATCTTTTGAACTAAATTGGAAAACTTGGTATTTTCCTTAATTAAAATCTTTGTATTCAACTAAAAATAAGGAGGATCAACAAAATACCAATAGGGTTAAGCATACACTAGTTCCAAAAGAACTAATTTGTCAAGCAAAATTATTGGTGGCCAATCATTAGATCTTGTATTGTCGTTAGTGATGAATACATACCAAAAATTTCTTCTCCTATAACTATGGGGTTGCCATTTGGTGATGTACACCTAGGTTTGGCTTCCTCTACACCATTGTCATCCGGAGACAATCAAAATAGGTTAAATAAACACAGATCTAACCTTTGGAAAAGAAAATCTTCATAATTTAATGAGATGCCTGAGCTCTTGCGGTCATCATTAAAACTGGAGGCAGAGGATCTGTACATGGATAGAGTATGGGGGTATCGAATCTTCGAAAATGTTATTCAAAATTGGTTAAATAAACACAGATCTAACCTTTGGAAAAGCAAATCTTCATAGTTTAATAAGACGCTAGAGCTCATGCGGTCATCATTAAAATTGGAGGCAAAGAACATGTACATGGATAGAGTATGGGGGTATCGAATTCTCAAAAATATTATTAAACTCCTAGATCTAAATCGGGAGAGAAAAACTTCTAAGTTTATAACTAAATTTGAAGAGTTCTAACTCTCAAATCTAGAAGTAGACCAAGAGAGCATAGCTCTCAAATCTAGATCGAGAGAAAAAAGAGGAAAAGTATAAAAAAAGCTAAAAGAAAATCAAAACAAATGGAGGGGAGGTGAGACTAGCTCAAACCCTCCCCATGGTTGAAGGTGAAAGAAGACAATCAAAATAGAAGAGAGGAAAAGACTTTTCGGCTTCTTGGAGAATTCTTTTTTTTTTCTTATTATAATCATATAACTTTTATACAATTATTTGGTTAAGATACGTGAATAAATACGGCCAATTGACTAATACATGAAGATTTATAACGAGAGAAAACAGAGTTGTAAAACTATGATAAAAAGTCAATATTGATATAAACCTTTCTGATGGAACCCATGAATTAAGATATGGTAGGACCGAATCATTTTGTTTATTAACTATAGCTTATTGCGTAGTTTAATAAAGTTCCGTGACCACATCTGTGTTATTTTTCCTTTAGTGGGATAATGACACTAACAGTCATTCCGTGGTTCTGAATTTTTAATTTATTTAATATTGTTCATGAATTTTAGCCCAATATTTCACGTGATCATTGAATTTTTAATTTGTTCAATGTGGTCTCCGAACTTACAATACATATTCAACTTAATCCCTTAATTATATAAAAATATTCAATGTTGTCTTTAAGAACTACATTGGACATTTATAAAATGTAACAAAAGTCTAGAGGCCACATTGAATAAATTGAAAATTTAGGAATCACATTGCACACTGTGTTATAATTCATGAATCATATTGAATAAATTAAAAATTTAGAAATCTTATTATATAGTGAATTAAAGTTTATGAATCATTTTTTTTAATAAACAAATCCCAACAGACTTATAATATTCTTAAAATATTGCTTATGCTGAATATATAGCTGTCATTTGTCAAATGATAAGGAAAGCATTGCAGAGAAGGGGGATCAAATGTCAGACAGGACATAACCAATTTTATATCCTTCTCTTCGTGACATCAAGTCACAAGTAGCATTAGGCGTTTATAATTTCACTATATAAAATTGATATAGTGACATGACAAATTCTAAGATGATATAAACATGCGTGGAACTTCTATTTAAGCACCATTAAAGAATTTTCTGTCATCAATCAACAACCTCTAATATAAGTGCTGGAAAAGGAAATGACTGAACAAAATAAACAGAACGAGGGAATGATTTGGCCACCAAATTTATGTGGTGTAGAAGGTGAGACCTACTCCATGGTAAGGAATAGTAAAGGATTCCGATCAAGTGATGTAACGGAGATTATTATCATAGTCAAGTCACTTAAATATTCTTGATATTGTTCACCTACTAATTACACCAAATAATTCTCAGAATGTTTAGTTTCACACACTTCCTCACGAAAACAATATCTCAATTTCATTAAAAAAAAAAAAAAAAAAAAAAAAAAAAAAGCATCCACAAATCTTCTCAATATTTATTTGCTTAAGCGTACAATCTCTTGAATGCGATTCTTGAATACACCAAGCCGCAATCTCCAAATCAGATACTCGAATATCTCGCCGCTCGAAATTTTTTTGGCAGTACACGTCAAGAATGACTTGGATTTGTGCCCTCTTCCTCAACCAAGAAGACATACGTAACGAATTCTAGGGGATATGTATATTCATCCACCGCCCAGAGAAGCTTAAAATTTGGATCCCTCATGAAGGCCACGCCTAGTGGGAACGGAAAACAAAGTCCAATCGGGACTTTTCTTCTTCTTTTTTTCTGATTCTTCTTTTTTCTTTTCACATTCCCGTGGTCGGGCTCTACACATTTTTATCCGATCGGATTTCATCCAACAGGTTCGAACTCGTGACATATTCTAATAGAAAGTGAAAAAAAGGGGCATTTTACAAATTAATTTCCTAAACCAAACGTAGTCAGCCTTGGGAAATGAGAAATTTATACAATAAATGATGCTCGAGCGGAATTCACGCTGAGGATCCAGTCTTGCAGATCTGTCCAGAGTATTATTGTCTGGCCTGGAGTCAGACTAGTCCTCGAGTTGACTCGCAACCAGCAAAGCCATGACGTCATTTTCTTTCTTGATGCCCAAGCATCTCGCTGCTTTCTCTTCTTTTCGAGTTCCATCCGTTCAAAGGACGACAAATGCATCACGAAATAGAATAAACAAAAGCAAATAATGCAAATTAAAGAAAGACAAAAATGCCGCAAGAAGTATTTAAACGGGAATCATCCCCACCTCAGTCACATCCCAACACCAGTGATAATCAACATAAGCAGCCTCAAGCTTCATCACCGCCTCTTCCAACCGCAAAACCTTCGAAGCACTCGCTTGTGCTCCGGCGATAATCAACTACGTCGCGATGGCCTACGCTGAGCTTGTCCTCGTCCCAACCCCCGGCATGGGCCATCTCGTATCAATGGTCGAGATGGCCAAGCTCCTCGTCGACCGCGACCCCCGCCTATCCATCACCGTCCTCATCATGAAGCTTCCGATCGACTCCGAAGTCGACTCTTACACGAGCTCACTTGCCACCTCCATGGATGCCACGCGCATCCGCTTCGTCCACCTCCCGCGTGTGAACTCAGACCCAGAGATCTCCTCGGGCACTTTCCTCACCCATTTTATGGAAAGCAACAAGCCCCACGTCAAGCAGGCTGTCGCCGACCTCGCCGACTCGGCTGGCTCGATCCGGCGGCTCGCAGGGTTCGTTATCGACATGTTCTGCACCACCATGATCGAGCTGGCGGACGAGTTTGGAGTCCCGTCCTACGTCTTCTTCACGTCGAGCGCAGCATTCCTTGGGCTAATGTTACACCTCCAGTCGCTCCAAGACGAGCAACACATGGACATAACCAAATTCAAGGACTCGGACACTGAGCTGGACTTCCCGAGTTTCGCGAACCCGTTGCCGGCTAAGGTCTTGCCGTCCGTGGTTCTGATAAAGGAGGCGGTCCAACCATTCCTGGAGCATGCCAAGAGGATAAGAGCGGTCAAGGGAATCATCATTAACACATTCGGTGAGCTCGAACCACACGCAGTGGGGTCCTTGGCCAAACTCGGGGCGCCCACGGTGTATCCCGTGGGGCCCATATTGAATTTGAAGGGAGAGACTAAAACGAAGGCTGATGTTGGCGGCCGGGGCGGCGATATCATGGAGTGGCTCAACGAGCAGCCGCCTTCGTCGGTGGTTTTCTTGTGCTTTGGGAGTGGGGGGAGCTTTCCCGAGGACCAGGTGAAGGAAATTGCCTACGCGCTGGAGCGGAGTGGGCACCGCTTCCTATGGTCCCTACGACGGCCGCCACCAAAGGGCAAGTTTGATTTACCACGTGACTACACGGACCCCGCGGAGGTCTTGCCGGAGGGGTTCCTTGAACGGACGTCCGGTGTTGGAAAAGTGATTGGGTGGGCCCCGCAAAACGCGGTCCTGGCCCACCCGGCAGTCGGGGGGTTCGTGTCGCACTGCGGATGGAACTCCACCCTTGAGAGCATTTGGTTCGGCGTGGCGGTGGCCACGTGGCCCCTATATGCAGAGCAACAGTTCAACGCATTCGAGCTGGTGGCGGAGCTAGGCCTTGCGGTGGAGATCAAGATGGACTACAGGAGGGATTTTAGGATGGAGAGCAACTTGGTTGTGACAGCAGACGAAATAGAGGGCGGAATAAAGAAATTAATGGAGGACGCTAGCAGCAAGAGGTGGAAGAAGGTGAAAGAGGTGAGTGAGAAGAGTAGGAAGGCGTTGATGGAGGGTGGCTCTTCTCATTTGGCTTTGGGTCATTTGGTTGAGGACATCTTGAATAATATGCCTTGATTAAGGTGACTCCAATTGTTGGAATCTTTAGCATTTTAGGTGTATCCACGTTGAATAAAAAAAGGTGACTCTCATAGCACTAGATCAATTTGTACTCATAAAAGTGAGCTTATCGTGAAAATCTAGCATACACAGTCAATGTAAAAGTAATTTTCATGAGCAGTCTTATCCACTCTCGATCTGATAATTAATAAGAGATTTGCTAGTTAAAATCCTGAAATTGAGGTTTGGTAAGAATGTTTGCACAAAGTTTTATTTACTTTAACGGTGTATGCTCTAATATTTCATTTTAAATACATGGTCACTTTGAGTGGTTGAGATTTTTATTGCATCTCTTAGACAAGCCTCAGAGTGCATGAATGGTGCGAAAGTTCTCGTGTGAAAGATTGCCTAACAAGTGCATCGTGGACCGTTGAATTTGTCCGAGTTTTTTTGTGAGATCTCAGTGATGACTTAAGTCGCTTAAATATCATTTGTTAATCGAAATTATGGACTAGAATAGTCCCATCCCATTGTCTGGTTGCATTGGTGTGTGGATGCAACTATTCCGTTTGTCCTTTTCTTCTCCCACTTTGTGCATTGCTCGGGAAAGTCTGTCTGTCTATCTGTCCGTCTCTCTCTCTCTCGTTGACAAGTCTTCCTCACGTGTGGAGCACCTCCTTGATGTCTCCGAATAACCTTATATTCTTGATCCTCGGCCTACTTTGGTCGGTCGGTCCCACAGTTCATTCATGATTTTCTATCCAATGGATAATTTAACATGCGTCAAACCTGAAAATTTGATAATTTAACCGAATTTAAATATATCCACTGTCGAGAGTTTGAATTTGTTTTGTGAAATGTCAGCAAGCAAAGTTATTTTTTCGGGAATTTAAACAATTTTAGCGAATCAAATTGATGGTTATCTAACTTTTTGCCGGATCGATGACCTGAACTTGTGAACAAAGACTATTTGGTATTTTGTATGAATATAGTATCATGAAATTCGCCTTATTCGTGAGCATCAGTCCTCACTCGCATCATCGACTCGTGAGGCATGTTGGATTGATTTTCCTTTGAAAATACTGGGCGAACTTACACTACGAATCACCACGAGTAACCGGGGATCTAACCTAAGGATTAAAAGCTGACTTTGCTTAATGCTTATCTTGACTATTTCATAGTGTTCTTAGTAAACTACAGCGACCGTCGATGAAATGTAAAGGACTAGAAACGACTTTGCACAAACCTTATCTTGACCATATCATGTATTGCCGGCCAAGCTTATCTTGGCCAGTGAGCTGGACTTCCCGAGTTTCACGAATCCATTGCCGGCCAAGGTCTTACCCACCCTGCTTCTGATGAAGGACGCAATCCGAATGCTCCTAGAGCACGCCAGGAGGATGAGAGCAACCAAGAGCATTGTCCTAAATACGTTTGACAAGCTCGATTCGCATGTGGTGAGGTCCTCAGGGTGCCCGCAGTGTATCCCGCAGGGCCCATACTAAATATGGATAGTGAGACTAAAGAGAAGGCTAATGGTGGCCGCCGCGGCGATGGCATCGTTGAGTGGCTTGGTGCGCAACCACCTTCATCAGTGGTTTTCCTATGCTTAGGGAGCTGGGGTAGCTTCGGTGACGATCAGGTGAAGGAGATGGCCTGCACACTAAAGCGGAGTAGGCACCACTCCCTGTGGTCCCTACGGCTGCTGTCGCCAAACGGTAAAAATTGATAGCTGTGTGATTACGAGTACTTCACAGAGGTCTTGCCCGAGGGGTTCCTCGACCGAATGTCCGGCATCGGAAGCTGGGCCCCGCAAGCTGTAGTCTTGGCCTACCCGGCGATCGAGGGTTCGTGTCGCACTGTAGATGGAACTCCAACCTCGAGAGCATATGGTTTGGTGTGGCAATGGCCATGTGGCCCCTGTACGAGGAGCAACAGTTCAACGCGTAGGAGCTAGTGGTGGAGTTGGACCTCGCAACGGAAATCAAGATGGACTACGGGAGAGACATCGGGATCGAGAGCGACGTCGTGATAGCAGACAAAATAGAGGCCAGAATTAGGAAGTTAATGGAGGAGGGAGGTGGCGAGAGGCAGAAGAAGGTGAAGGAGGTGAGTGAGAAGAGTCAGAAGGCTTTGGTTGAGGGTGACTCCTCTTACTTGCCTCTCGGGTCGGTTAATGGAGGACATCTTGAATAATACGCCATGATTTAGATGACTACAATGGCTACAATGGTTGGAATCCTTTGTGTTAAAATATGTCTCGAGTTTGAGTCCAATATGAAATTCCGAATATTCCGAATTGGATATGTTGCGGATGTTCGAAATTGAACAAAGAAGATCCGAAGATCAACTTCCCAAAGTTTGAATCTGCGTTGGAGAATTTAGCTACTGAAATAGGAAAGTCCAACTTCAACTTGGATTTGGATTATATTTAAAACATACAAAGATATGTTTTGGATAAAATTATTTTAGATGGGAAACGGAATCCTATGAGAAGTTGGCAAAAGAATAAGGGTTTCACTTATATATAGACTTGTGGCCGTGGGTGGTAGATGTGGATCACAAATTGTCTTGAAGCGCCGCGTGAGTGCTTGGTGTTCCGCCGTTGATCATGAAGAGTTGGTCTTGAAGCGCCGTCTAGTCGTCGAGTGCTTGGGAGGGATTTTCTTTGTCGTTCTTGTCCATGAATTACATCAAAGAAAGATTAGTGTTTGTAGCCGATTTAAATATTGTGATAAGATTTGCGTGTAATTCCTTCATGAAATTGAGAGATTATTTCTTGAGGAATTTCGGGGCTAAACACTGCGTGCGTTGTTGGGTATAATTGGGGCTTGGGAAACACCGAGAGAGTGTTTGAGTGACTTGAGTGTGTAATCTCCTTGTATCGCTTGATTTATAGTGAAATTTGCTGCTGCTCTCCCCGTGGACGTAGATCTTTATGACCGAACCACGTAAATCTAGTGTCCGATTTATTTTTTCTTCTGTCTATATTATTGTTTGATCGCTCGCCTTTTCGCAACACTTTGCATGCTTGGAGTATTCCTTTCATCAGCTGGAGATCATGTAAGTGACCAGACAGCAATTGTGTAAAGAAATCACACCGTGACGAGCATGATCCTCAGCCTAATTCAAACGAGTTGATTCAGCAAGGATTAAAAAATTCCCAAGACATCATTATCATCATTATCATGATCTTGACAACTTTGAACTCTCCTCATCTCGAATAATTTGTCTTGATTTGGCTCGCGCGATCATTGTTTGGCTTGAATTTCCAAGTACTTGTCGCGTGCGCTTTTTTTTTTTTTTTAACCTTACTGTTGTCCAGGATGTTTCTTTTCTGGGGCACTTACCGATATGTGCTAATTATTCACCTCTTATCGACAAATGAAGAAATATTTTTCTCGTCGAACACATTTGGTGGTTATTGCTTTCGCGACAAGTTAAGACTTTTGTTGCCAAAAGGTTTTTATTGTTGGAACCAAAAAAATAATGACAACTTTGAAAATTTAGAATGAGTACACAAGTTGGAGGGAGAAATTGTTCTTAGAATTAACGGCTTCTGATTTACGGCGCACCCTCACATCTAATATAATAGCAGAACCTAAATTACAATAAAGATGAAGACAAATATCCCACACTTATTATCCTAAGGACAAAATGTCAACAACAATAAAACACAAACATTAAATGAGCCAAAGGTCATGAAGTCTTCACTCATTCTGACAATGTTAAAATTTCAAGCTCTACGATCAAAAAACCAAGCAAGGGCTTCTCTTTTCCTTATGATAGCATTTATTCCTTGTTGAATAGTAGAGTGTCTACCCAAACATAGTCCACCATAAATCATGCTGATTTTCTTTCGTCTTCAATCTTCTTTTGACACCCATCTTAAATCAAGACATCCTTCGAAGAATACTAACAAAAAAATCCATCGCTCAATAACCAACATGTTCAAATCTTCAACAATCAATTTTATATTACTCTAATAGTGTCCCTTAAAATTGATTTTTGAAATCAACAACACCGAGCAATATCTTTAATTTTTCAAACAAATCCACCTTCAATGGTTTTGTCAAAATATCTGCAATTTGATCTTCTAATCCAGAAATTAAGTTCAATGCAACTATCTTTGACTTGCTCACGAATATAGTGATACTTGATGTCAATGAATTTGCTCCTACCATGAAAAACTAGATTCTTGGCTAATGCAATAGCCGTCTTATTATCACACATTATTTTCACAGGACCTGTTTGTTCATATTTTAATTCACACATCATCCTATGAAGCCATATCGCTTGAAAATATCACTAGAATATTTTTGCTGTGAAATAAATATGCCTTTATTTGTTGCTTTACTTCAAGGCCAAGAAAATACGACATCAATCCGAGATCTATCATCTCGAGCTGGCTAGTCATAGCCTCTCTAAATTCAGCAAACATCTTTTCACAGCCTTTGTAAATATCAAGTCAACAACATAAAGACATATAATTATTATGTCACCATAAGTATTTGACTTGATATATAGTGTATGCTCATACGGGCACTTTTGAAAACCATGCTCTAATAGGTACATTTTGATATGTGCAAACCAAGTACAAAGTACTTGTTTTATCCCATGTAATGCCTTCTTTACCTTGTAAACTTGATTTTCATGCCTTTTTTTCTCATAACCTAATGGTTGCTCCACATAGACTTCCTCTTCAAGGACACCATTGAGAAATGTTAATTTTACATCCATTCGTTGATCCTCCAATGGTTTTAAGCTGCAAGTGCTTGAGCCACTGGTGCAAATACTTCAAAATAATCAATACCTAACTTTTGCTTGTAGTCATTTACGACCAACTTTGTAACAGCCCACCTGACTGTTAGGTTTCTACTTCATTTTGTACACCCACTTGACACGACAAGCTTCTTACAAGGAGGTAAACAAGTTAGCACCCATGTGTCACTCTTCTTAGTGGAGTAGATTTCTTCATCCATTGTTTGGATCCACTTCTCATCTACAACTGCGTCATCATTGGACATTCAGCAAATAGACTAATATTTACCATAGTTCATCAGTGATTCCATCACTATCTCTATCATTGTCTATTATGACCATATAATCCATGAATTTTGCCAAGGTCTCTTATAATCACTGTGAACAACATAATGGTGGTTACGGAATTACTGATGGTGAAGAAGATGCGCCACCAGTCAAAGATGATGGAGAAGATGAACCACTTGTTGAAGATGATGGAGGTTTTTCTATCTCTCCCTCCAATGGTTTTTTTTTTTTGGTAAAAGGTAAGAATAGATTGAATTTTAACCAGAAAGCTATAAATAGCTATACAGCAAGAGCTCGATCCCAAAAACTTGCACTCACAGAGACGGGAGTCAGAGTGGGTGGAAGGGGGCCGAGGTAGAAGAAAGCATAAACAGGCAACAACAAAAGAAAAGAAGGCCTAAACAGCGGCCAAGGAGCACCAGCTAGCCTACCCTGATACAGAGAACAGAGAGGCTACAAAAACAAAAGAAAGCAGAACCCACTCAAAGACGGGTAGAAAGGATGCTACCGACGCCAAAGAAAGGAGCAAAGAACACCAATCCGAGCTTCTGCATCAGCAGCTTGTAGTTATGAAGAACCTCCAAGCAAGAGATAGTTAAAGAACCCCTTACTCAAGAAGTCGGGCCGCCATTGGAGTATGCTAATTTGCCAAGATGGAGGGATTGAGCGAACATATTTGCAGCAGTCTTCTATTTGTAGAGGTGGGAGGGATGTGATGGAAGGACAATGCTTTGTCCTTAATGACTCTTTCAAGATGCCTTTTCATGACCGAGAGGGAGGGAGGTCTACCCCGGAAAAGGATGTTATTCCGCTCCTTCCAAATGATATTTCTCCCTCTAATGGTTCATCTTCAATAGTAATGTTTTTCTCATCACCTTTTTGGTTCCAGTCCCAGGCTTCATCTTTTAAAAATTGGACATCCATGCTCATGATTACTTTTTCAGTGAGTGGCTCATACAACTTATAATATATAGATGTGTTACTATAGCCAATGGAGATGCACTTCTCGCTTTTATCATCCAAATTTATCCTCCGTTTATCTATTATATGGGCATATGACATGCACCCATATACATGGAGGAAGAAAACATCTGTCTTGTTGCCGCTTCAAGCCTCTTTTGGAATTCTTCCAAGAACACTCCCTATAGGACACTTGTTTAGCCTAAAAATAGTACACGCAGTAGCATTTGCCAAAAATTTCTTGGGTAAATTTTTAGCTTTTAACATATATCTTGCCATTTCAAAAAAAGCATGGTTCTTTAATTGTACTATACCATTTTGCTAAGGAGTATAGGTGGCAGTCAATTGACGTTTCACTCTGTGAATTTTCAATATTTGTCATATTCATTTGAGGTAAATTCTCTCCCTCTATTTGACCACTATGTTTTTCAACATAGACTTTAAATTCCTTGAACTTGCCAAAAGTTTCATATTTTTCTCTTTAGAAATATACCCAAGTTCTTTTGGTAAAATCATCCACAAAAATTAGCAGTACTTTTTTTGTCCCAATGATTGCACCTCAATAGGGCCATAAATGTCTGTATGTACCAACTCGAATGGTTGTTTTGCTCTTCTGGCTTTTCCAACTGAAAATGAGTCTCGATGTTGTTTTCTTACGAGGCATCCTTTGCATGAATGATCTAGATGGTCAATCAATATCATGCCAATCACCATCTTTTCTAAACTGGGAATTTTAGTCCACAAAAATTTATATATTCAAATTAGAGATGCCATAGTTGTTGTTTTTCATCATCGCTTGGAAACTCAAGAGACTCTTCGTCTAAAGAGTTGGAGGAAACATCCGGTTCTTTGTCATTTGCACTTTCGTGATCAACTTGTTGTCAATACCTTTAATGGTGCAAACTTCATTTTTAATATGAATCTTGTGACTATTTTCATAAAGTTGCCCAACACTTAGTAAATTCCAAAAAAAGTCTTGACACAAAATAAACATTTACAATGTTAGCATTAATACCTTTCTTTGACTTGATATTAATGTTACATTTACCTATCACGAGAATTTTATTCTCGAAGTTGACCTCACCATGACTCGTCTTATCTAACTGCGAGAATAACTCCTTTCGGCCAGACATATGATTGTTGCAACTAGTATCCAGGTACCATATGTTGGTGTCCATGGTGCTTGGGTCATTCTTATTGTTGGTTGCTAACAATACAACCTAGAGGGGTTCAATAGATTGCTTTCTAACTTTGGTGATCTTTTATGGAAATTAGCTAATCACTGAATAAATATCAAGTGAACCTATTGTTTAAGAAAACATTAGCTAGCTGTTTGCCAATGTATGTAAATGAAATGTAAACAGTGGGATATAGAGAGTTATAGTAATTTAGCTTTATCTACAAGCTTACATCTACTCTTTAGACTAAGAGCCTCAAGATGGGTTGAATTTCACTAACAATTTTCTTGAAAAGTTACAAACTGCTAGCACGGATGCTTTACACAATAGATATCGCTATTTGAGCTAAACTGTTGCTCTTACACTTGTATACTAATCTTTTACACAATTGTTAAAAGGCATGAGTATCAAAATAGTACACCCACCCACGCATGGCTGCGCTTGCTCCTTGAATTTGGCCACCAGGTTAGGGGTTCGACTCCTAGGGTATGCTCCATGATTTAAGTGGGGGGCCCTGGCTGTGGGTTGCTGGGCCAGTCTCTCCTGAGGTATAATCGGTGCTATGCTTCCCGTAAGGTGAGCTAGGCTGGATCCTCGGTATAAAAAAAAAAAAAAATAGTACGACAGAGAGTTGATAATTGAGAATAATAGGAGGTGAGCTTCTTGATTTTGTATGTCACACTTCTCTCTTTAGTAATCTATGGGCTTTTTTTTTCTTCCCTCAATCTATCCATTAAATATGAATTAGAGAAGCAGATAGCCATTGGAGAGTTTCCAATGGGCCGCTGTCTAGGGAAGGTACTGCCCATATAGTTTCTTTCCTTGAACCTCTATAGACCAATCAAAAATGGCAACTACTGTTGTCTTCACATTACAGTCTCTGACTGACCTGTCAGATAACCTAGCTGCTCTGCTACATGCTTTATTTAGATTCTACTACTGTGCGAATCCAAGTCTTTCAGCGGCTACTTAGTTGACCAAATGAGCATCATCATATGTACTTGGTTGTTACATTAATATCAATTTGATCTTTGCACCTATGACATAAATATCATCAATTGCTTATCTTTCAAGTTGATTGGTGTTTTTTGTCATAACAGGTTATTTCCGAACTTCTTTCTAGTAAATCACACCAAGGATGTTGCATAGTCTTTTGGTCCAAATATCTGCATACATTATAGTGAGTAATATACTAAGGATAGTTTGAACATCATCAAAATCACTTAAAGATGCCTTCTCCAACACTTCTTACATCCTAACACCATATATTTCTCAACATCGGTGACATGTGCGTGTTTTTCTTACACGCTAGCACCATATATTCCTCACCATCAATGGCATGTGCATGTTTTGCTTGCTCGTAGGTCATATTTGCTTGGTATTCGAATTTGTAATGTCCAAATTTATTGCACTTAAAACACTTGACTTTTGATTTATCACATGTTTTTTATTTTCCGTTGAAATTTGAATTTCCACGTCTACCTCGGTCTCCTCCATGCCTTGACCGCCTTGATAGCATTCTCAACTTGATGGAGTGACCCCACTCTGCAATGCTTGCTCGAGATTTAAATTAATGGACTTTTGATTCATTGTTTGCTCATGCGAGCACAATGAACCCATCAACCGTTCCAATGTCGAGGTTGACACATCTTACCTTTCCTTGATCACTGCAACATAGTCAAATCTTTTAGTCAAAGACCTCAAGATTTTTTCTACAAGTTGTACATCTTGGACTTCTTCACCATTAATCATCAATTGATTAATGATGGTTTGCACACGATCATAATATATCGAGATTGATTCAGAGTTATTTATGTTTGAAGACTCAAAATTGCCTCGAAGTGTTTGAAACTGCACCCATCGGACAAGAACATCAATAATGAAGAATTTTCGCAAAATATCCCATGCTTCTTTGGTGGTCTTTGCACTCCATATTTTTTCAAATATTGTTTCCTCCACAGTTTGAAAGATCGCATGTAATGCTTTTCGATCTTTCTTCTAGGACTCCATTGAAGAATCTTTCTTCTCCTTTCTTAAAGCCTCAATTACTTCAGCATTGGCCACTTCGGTGTAGCCATTTTCTATTAAATTCCACAAATCTTATGATTTGAAGAGAACCATGATTTGGATTAGACCAATTGTTAAAATTCTTTCCATTCAGCTTTTAAAGTTGCACTTGAACGAAACTGGAAAATGCTGTTTCTAGCTTTGAAAAACCTATTGTATATTTGTCAATTAAGTTCTAAAACTTTTAATTATGTTAATTGAATCAATTGAGCCAATTTTGGCTAGAAATCACTGACGTTGATAATTTTTTAATTATATTTTAATATATATATTTTCTGTTTTTAGTGCTGGATTGAGCGATTTACTAGATCAAATCTAGAAGGATTTGGGTTAAGTTGTCTCCATAAAAAAAATGTTCATTTATATGTCTATTATAACATATTCAAATTTGGGAATTTTGCGAACTCGTTTGATTAGGTTTTTGGATTTAAACTTGGAAACGTGCGAGTGGGTCTATTATGCCGGTTAGAACCAGTTATGAGTTATGATGGTTCTTGAGGCTTTGATTGTTGGAAATTGTATCGTTGATGATATATGGTTGGTTTTGAGATGCCTAGAGTTTATGCTTGATGATCGTGTGAAGGTTAAGAGATCCGTCCTCAGCGTGTGTTGGTGGACGTTAATAGTTAAGAGAACCCGTCCCCAGCGTGTGTTGGTGGACGTTAGTAGTTATTAGTTGTTCCCGGTGTGTGTCGGTGGATATTATTTAACCCCGGCATGTTTTAGTGGATATTATCTTACCCCGGCGTGTGTCGGTGGATATTATCTTACCCCGGCGTGTGTCGGTGGATATTATTTAACCCCAATGTGTGTCGGTGGATATTATCTTATCCAAGCGTGTGTCGGTGGATATTATTTAACCCCGGCATGTGTCGGTGGATATTATCTTAACCCCAGCGTGTGTCGGTAATTATTATCTTTCCCGGCGTGTGTCGGTAGTTATTGTTCATCCCCGGCGTGTGTCAATTAAACTGCTCATATGGGTAATATTAATTAATTAATTAGAACGCATGTTGAGTTGAATGGATAGAGCATCGGCGTGTGTCGGGTAAAACTGCTCGTGTGGGTAGCATTAATTTAATTAATTGGAATGCATGATGAGTTGTGTTGATGGATCGGCGTGTGTCGATAATTCTGGCTTTGAGGTGTATCGGTAGTTCTTGCTCTGTGAGCAGTGATTAAATTGTGATTCTTACTCGTGTGAGTAATAATTGGTTAGGACGTTCCAAATTGGTGTGTGAATTTGCTACATACACATGGTTGTGATAAGAACTGTACTGACCTGCGGGAAGGAATTGAGGCCAAGGTAAGCCTCTGTGATTGTTTGATTGTGTGATTAAGACGTCTTAGGTGTATTACCCTCCTAATCGGGGTTTAGAGTGTGAACTCGCTGGGATTTATATCTCACCCCGTTGTGGGCTTCATTTTTCAGGACTGTAGGGTGGAAGACCTGGAGCCGAGTTGAGGGGATTTGAAGTGTAGACAGTTTCTTTTTTAGAGTCAATCATTTGAAGTCTAGTGGCTGTAGACTTTTGTATTTGACTTGGTGTGTATTTGAAAGGATGTTTGTTTGAAAATCTGTTGTCCTACTTTTCTATTCCGAGATGGTTATTGTCAGGGGATTTATTATTTGCTTCCGCATGTGCAATAAAAAGAAAGGATCGGTGACTCGTCCTGGGAAGTCGCAAAATTTTTATCGACCACTGAGAGATGGACACGCACTCAAGGATCGGGGCGTGACATGTTCAACTTAATTCTTTGAATTATATGAAAATGTTCAATGTTGTTTCTGAACTTAAATTAATGGAGGAACAAAATTCGACATTTTTATGTATTGAGGGATTAAATTGAACATAACAAAAAGTGCAAGGACCATATTGACCAAATAGAAAGTTAAGAAATTACATTACACATTAAATTACAGTTCATGATCCACATTGAACAAATTAAAAGTTCAATGATTATATTACACATTGGGACAAAATTTAGATAAAATCTGTCATTTTTCCTTTAATAAACTGATATTTATAATATTCTTAAAATATTATTAATGGTATATACAGCTGTCATTTGTCAGATGATAACAAAAGCAATTCAGAGAAGGGCGACAAAATGCCTGACTAGACATAACCAATTTTATATTCTTCTCATCTTGACATCAAGTTGCAAGTAGCATTAGGCGTCCATAGTTTCATTATATAAAATTAATATAGTGATATGACGTATTCTAAGATGAAATAAACATAAATGGAACTCATATTCAACCGCCCATTAAAGAAATTTATGTCCACAATCAACAATCTCTAATATAAGTGCCGGAAAAGGAAATGATTGCATAACCAAATGAACAGAGAAAGAAAGAATCGTTCACTTAATTTATGTGGTTTAGATGATGAGACCTACTTCACATGGGAGAACAACAAAGGGTTCCGATCAAGCAATGTAACGAAAATTACAACCACAGTTGAGTCACTTAGATGCTTCCTATGTTTTCCACCCCTAAGTACATCAAATAACTCACATAATGTTTAGTCTTGTCCATTTTCTCCCGAAAACAATATCTCTCTCATAAAGGAACCCACAAATCTTCAAGCCAATTTTTTTTTGCTTGAACACACGCTTGAATGCAATTCTTGAAAACGTCCAGTGGCAAGCTCCAGATCGGATGTCTGAATGTCTCGCCACTTGGAAAACTCGCGGTACACATAAAAAATGGCTTAGATTTGTGCCTTGTTCCTCAACCAATAAGACATGCGTAACAGACCCTGGGGAATATGTATATTCATCCCACCGCCGAAAGCATCTTAAAGTTTGGATCGCTCAAGAAGGCCATGCCAAGTGGGAACGGGAAACAAAGTCCATGGACTTTTTTTCTTCTTCTTCTTCTTCTTCTTTTTTTTTTTTTTTCTGATTCTTTTTGTTTCTTTCCACATTCACGTGGTCGGGCTCTGAACATTTTTATCCTGTCGGGCTTCGTTCAACAGATTCGAACTCGTGACATATTCTAACAAAAAGTAAAAAAAAAAGGGCATTTGACAAATTAATTTCCTAAACCAAACGGAGTCACCCTTGACGGATGAGAAATTTATACATTTGATGATGTTGGAGTGGAAATTCACGCAGAGGATCGAATCTTGCCAGCTCTGTCTGGAGTGTTATTGTCTGCACCTCGAGTTGACCGCAACCAGCAAAGCCAGGACGTCATTGCCCTTCTTGCTGCCCAAGCATCTCTCGGCTTTCTCTTCTTTTTGAGTTCCATGCATCTGGAGAACGACAAATGCCTCACGACTTAGAGTAAACAAAAGCAAACAATGCAAATTAAACAACGACAATGATGCAGCGAGAAGACGCATCTAACCAGGAATCTTCCCCACCTCACAAGTCACATACCAACACAAGTGATAATAAACCGCGAAACCTTCGAAGCACTCGCTTGAGCCCGGGAGATATTCGGCTACATCGCGATGGCCTATGCCGAGCTCGTGCTCGTCCCAACCCCCGTCACGGGCCATCTCGTATCGATGGTCGAGATGGCCAAGCTCCTTGTCGACCGCGACCCCCGCCTCTCTATCACCATCCTCATCATGAAGCTTCCGATTGACTCCGAAGTCGACTCTTACACAAGCTCACTTGCCACCTCCATGGCTGCCGCCCGCATCCGCTTCATCCACCTCCCTCATGTGAACTTAGACACCAAGATCTCCTCGGGCAGTTTCCTCACCGACTTCATGGAAAGCTACAAGCCCCACATCAAGCGGGCCGTCGCCGACCTCACCAACTCGGCCGCCTCGACCTGGCGGCTTGCAGGATTCGTGATCGACATGTTCTGCACCACCATGATCGAGCTGGCAGACGAAATTGGAGTCCCATCCTATGTCTACTTCACGTCGAGCGCCGGGTTCCTTGGGCTAATGCTGCACCTACAGTCGCTCCAAGACGAGCAACACGTGGACATAACTGAATTCAAGGACTCCGTCGCTGAGCTGGACTTCCCAAGTTTCGCGCATCCGTTGCCGGCCAAGGTCTTACCGTCCGTGGTTCTGTTTAAAGAGGAGGTCCAACCATTCCTGGAGCACGCCAAGAGGATTAGAGCGATCAAGGGAATTATCATCAACACGTTCGACGAGCTCGAACCACATGCACTGGGGTCCTTGGCGGGCCTCGGGGCGCCGATGGTGTACCCCGTTGGGCCCATATTGAATTTGAAGGGGGAGACTAAAACGAAGGCTGATGGTGGCGGCCGAGGCGACGATATCATGGAGTGGCTCAACGAGCAACCTCCTTCGTCAGTGGTTTTCTTATGCTTCGGGAGTAGGGGAAGCTTCCGCGAGGACCAGGTTAAGGAGATTGCCTACGCGCTGGAGCGGAGTGGACACCGCTTCCTATGGTCCCTACGACAGCCGCCACCGAAGGGCAAGTATGATCTACCACGTGACTACACGGACCCCGTGGAGGTCTTGCCGGAGGGGTTCCTTGACCGGACGGCCAGCGTTGGGAAAGTGATTGGGTGGGCCCCACAGGCTGCAGTCCTTGCCCACCCCGCGATTGGGGGGTTCGTTTCACACTGCGGATGGAACTCCACCCTAGAGAGCATTTGGTTCGGTGTGGCGGTGGCCACGTGGCCCCTCTATGCAGAGCAACAATTTAATGCGTTCGAGCTGGTCGTGGAGCTAGGCCTCGCGGTGGAGATCAAGATGGATTACAGGAGGGATTTTAGGATGGAGAGCGAATTTGTCGTGACGGCGGACGAAACAGAGGGCGGAATAAAGAAGTTAATGGAGGACGTCGATAGTGAGAGGCAGAAGAAGGTGAAAGAACTGAGTGAGAAGAGTAGGAAGGTATTGGCTGAGGGTGGCTCTTCTTATTTGGCTTTGGGTCATTTGATCGAGGACATCTTGAATAATATGCCTTGATTAAGATGACTGCAATAGTTGGAATCTTTAGCATTTCAGGTGTATCCACGTTGAATAAAAAAATGTGACTTTCATTGTATTAGATCAATTTATACTTATAAAAGTGAACTTACCATGGAAATCTAGCACATGCCGTCAATGTAAAAGTATTCTCACGAGTGGTCCTATCCACTCTCTATCTCATGATTAAATAAGAGATTTGCTAGTTAAGATCCGGAAATTGAGATTTGATAAGACTGTTCGTATAAAGTTTAATTTATTTTAAACAGTATATGCTCCAATAATTCATTTTAAAATACGTGGTCGCTGTGAATGGTTGAGATTTTTGTTGCATCTCTTAGACTCAGAGTGCATGAATGGTGCGAAAGTTTTTGTGTGAAAGATTCGCCTATTTATCACATCGTGGACCGTTGAATCTGTCTGGTTGCATTGGTGTGTGGATGCAACTATTCCCTTTGTCCCTTTCTTCCTCATGTATGGAGCACATCACCTTGATGCCTCCGAATGACCTTACTTACGTGTCAACGACGGAGACAGCCAAGGTCCCTGCCAGCTGCGACGATCGGCTCTCTGTCACCGTCATCATCATGAATTTCCCGTTTGGCTCTGAGATTGACTCTCGGATTGAGCCGATCGTGCTGGGTCCGTCGCTGCCCGTCCGCAATGAACTTCCTCATTCACTTCGCCTGTAACCAATTTTACATTCTTCTCGTCTTACATCGAGATGACCCATGCCAAGCTCATGTTCGTCCCATCCCCTGGCATGGGCCATCTACAATCGATGGTCGAGATGGTCAAGCTCCTCGTCGATCGCGACTTGCACCTCTCTATCACCGTCAACACCTTTAATGGTGCAAACTGCATTTTCAATACAAATCTTGTAGCCTGTTTTGGAAAGTTGCCCAACACTTGGTAAATTCTAGAAGAAGTCCATGCACAAAGTAAACATTTGCAATGATAACATTAGTAACATCTTTTGACTTGATATTAATGTTGCATTTACCCATAACGAGAATTTTTTATTTATTCCTGAAGTTGACTTCACCACTACTCGTCTCGTCCAATTATGAGAGTAACTCCTTTCGGCCAAACACATGATTGCTGTAACCAGTATCCAAGTACCATATGTTGGTGTCTACAGTGCTTGGCTCATCATTTTCATATGCTAGTATCATATGTTCCTCAACATGGATGGCATGTGCATGTTCTGTTGGCTCGTATGTTGCCTTTGCTTGGCATTCGGCTTTGTAATGTTCGAATTTAATGCACTTGCACTTGACTATTGATTTGTCATGTGTTCTATATTTTCCAGCAAAATTTAAATTTCCACCTCTATTTCAGCCTCCTCCATGGCCTCGACCGCTTTGATGGCCTCCTCAACTTGATGGAGCGACTCGACTCTACAATGCTTGCTCGGGATTTGAACCAATGGACTTTTAATTCATTGTTTGCTCATACGAGCACAACAAAACCATCAATCACTCCAATGATAGGTTTGACACATCTTGCCCTTCCTCAATCGCTGCGACGACATAGTCAAGTCTTTTAGTAAAAGACCTCAAGATTTTTTCTACGACTTGTACATCATGGAGTTCTTCACCATTAACCCTTAATTGGTTAACGATGGTTTGAACACAATCAAAATATGCCGAGATTGATTTAGAGTCATTCATGCATAAATATTCGAAATCGCCTCGAAGTGTTTAAAGTTGCACCTGTTGGGCAGGTTCATCGCTTTTGTAGGAATTTTGCAAAATAACCCACATTCTTTTGCAGTCTCTTTACTTGATATTTTTTCAAATATCATTTCCTCCACATCTTGAAAAATTGCATACAATGTTTTTTGATCCTTTTTTTCGGGACTCCATCAAAGAATCTTTCTCCTCCTTTCTTAAAGCCTCAAATGCTTCATACATTCCCCACTTCGGTGTAGCCATTTTCTACCAAATTCCACAAATCTTACGATTTGAAGAGAACCTTAATTTGAACGGACTGGTTATTAAGATTCTTTCTGTGCAACTTTGGAAGTTACAATTGAACGAAACTAGTGGATGCCATTTCTAGCTCAATTACCAAATTTTGGAACAAAAAAACAAAAAAAATGGCAACTTTGGAAATTTAGAATGAGTACAGAAGCTGAAGGGAGAAATTTTTCTCAGAATACTTTCTAGTGGCTTCTTGTTTACAACACACCCTCACGTCCTACATGATAGCAGAACACCTAAACTACAATAAAGATGAAGACGAACATCCCACACACTTATTATCCTAAGAACAAAATGCCAACAACAAGAAAACACAAACATTAAATGAGCTAAACACCATGAAGTTTTCACTCCTTATAATGTTAAAACTTCATGCTTTTTGACCAAAAAACCAAATAAGAACTTCTCTTTTCCTTATGAAAGCATTTACTCCTCATTGAATGATAGAGGGTCTACCCCCAAGTATAGCGCAATATAAATATGCCGATTTCCTTTTGTCTTCAATCTTCTTTCTTCTGCCTACCAAAAATCAAGACACCCTTTAAAGAATACTAATAACCAAATTCAGAGCTCAGTAACCAACGTGCTCAAATCTTCAACAATCAAATTTATATTATTCTAACATTTATTTGATCTAATTAACATGGCAGAAAATTAACGAAAGCCTCGCAAAATTGATTTATCTCTTTGTTGCAAATTGCAAGTATACACATAAGGAACTGCTTTCCAGAAGCCATATTCTCCTAGAACATCCATTAAAATGCTGCCGTTGAATGTATTCTATAATGGCACTGAATACAAATGAGAATAGAGATAACATTTGCTATCCAAACCAAAGAAAAATTCCTTTGGACACGTCGAGCGATCGTGTCCGTTGCAAGTGAAATTTCATCTGGAGATACAACTCTTATCGAGGCATGTTATTGAAGATATGGTCGATCAAACGGCGGAGGGACGAGCATGAAGAACCGCCCTCATCCAAGGCCTTCTGGCTCTTCTCGCTCATCTCCTTTACCTTCTTCCTCTGTTCGCTATCCGGCTCCATCACTCGTCGTATCCCTCTCGCTATCTCTTCAGCAGTGACCGTTGTCTCGCTCTTCATCCTTACATCCCTCCTATACTCCATCTTAATCTCAAAAGCGAGATCCAACTCTGCCACCATCTCGAACACGTTGAATTGTTGCTCCGCATATAGTGGCAATCCCGCGATCGGCACGCCAAACCATATGCTCTCCAGCATGGAGTTCCAACCACAATGGGACACAAATCCCCCGACCGCCGGGTGGGCGAGGATGTCGACTTGCGGGGCCCACCCGATCACTTTCCCTATCTCGACCGTCCGATCGAGGAACCCTTCTGGTAGAATCTCCTTGGGATTAGCATAGTCACGTGGGGGCCCTACCTTGCCCTTAGGCGGCGGCTGGCGTAGGGACCACAGGAACCGGTGCCCACAACGCTCAAGCGCGGTGGCAAACTCTCTCACGGCATCCGCGTCGAAGCTACCCCGACTTCCAAAGCACAGGAACACCACAGACGAATCCGGTTGACTATCGAGCCACTTCATGGTCTCCGAACCATTGGACGGTCCTGTGCCACCGGTGGACCTTGTGAGGTTTAATATGGGTCCAACTGGATAAACCGGCGGGATGATGTCATCGACCAAGGACTTCAACACATGCCTTTCGAGCTCGGCGAATGTATTCACGAAAATGCCCTTGGTTTCCCGGAACCTCCTAGCGTGGCCAATGTAAGCCGGGGCGGCCTCCTTTACCAGATATGCGGTGGGCAAGACCTTGGCAGGCAGTGGATTCGTGAAGTTTGAGTAGTCCAATTCGGTGTCGGAGTCCCTGAATTCGGTCGAGTTGATTCCGTGCTCATCCTGCAGCCTCTGGAGATGGAGCATCAGGCCCACAAAGGCGGCGCTCGATGTGAAGAACACGTATGAGGGGACCCGGAGCTCGTTCGCCACGTCGATCATCGTTGAGCAGAACATGTCGACAACGAGCCCCGCGAGCCGAGGCGAGTCGGCGCCCAAGTCGGACTCGGTGAGTTGCCCGATAGCTTCTTTCACGTGAGGCTTGTAGCTCTCGATGCACAGATCGCGGATTTTGCTGGGGTTGGTCTCCGAGATCGGGTCGATGTCAGGAAGATGAACGAATTGGAAGCGGCCGGCCATTGAGTCGGCGAGCGATCGCGTCCGGTTGTCGATGCCGGGGTGAGACTCGTGCGGCGGCTTCATGATGAGGAGGGTGATGGACACGCGGGGGTCTCGGTCGACCAGGAGCTTTGCCATCTCCACCGTCGACACCAGATGGCCCAAGCCCGGCGATGGAACGAACACGAGCTCCGCTCTGACCATGCTGGTGATTCCGATCGATATGGAGGTCTTTTTCCTGGTTGGTGTCTTCTGATTAAAGTGGCTTCAGGCTTGGTCGTGGAGATGTTCGTGATGGAGGAGGGTCCGCTTTACTTATACGAAATCACGACGGGGTCGGCCGCGTGGTGGATAAACATTTCCTTCACGGCGATAATAGTTGATTGTATGTAGAAGCCGGTACGCAACTGGTGATTAAACTACCTGGTGAAGGTTTTACTCTCCCAAAAATTCAAATAAAACCTTGATCATTTCTCGGTTTCGAGAAATCCTGATTGGCCTATGGCAATGATTCAGTTAGCGTCTGGCCTAGGACAACCCCGACTTTACTACGACTTGCGTCTCCTGATGCCTTAGGACGGGCCAACTCTAGTGAACGGGAGCTATTACTGAAAATCGAATGTTCTAATGGCTAGTGCGAAACACCTACGAGGTAATACCCTTAGGAGTTAGCAATTCTAGTGGTTGTTACTTCCCGACCGTATTGTTCACAAGAGTAATATTGGTATCGATATACAAGTTCAATGTACGTAGTGATGTAATCGATTGATGAAATATTTATATGTCATTTTTAATATATCTAATTTTATTCCTTGGAGATCAAGGAGGGGTGATGGCGGAGCTGAGGTCATAGTGGTTGGAGCAGTTTTTCCTACGCACGACAAGATCATGCCTTGGGGACCAAGAACTTTCTTCATCCTTGATTTGTTTTTCCTTATGGTGGTGGACACATCTCGTGTTTTTTATTATAAAGACGAAGGATGTGATGTGTCGGCTATCTTAGCCATTTTTGCATTACAATTTTCTTCCTTGTTTGCGAAATTTTAATTCACCATAAAAAATAAAACATGGTTCTCATGAAAATTTTACTTGAACACATGGCAAAGCAATTTGGAAGCAAGTATCAAGTTAATTAATATAAAAACTATACTTAAATTCCAAGGACTTCACTGAATAGTGAAACAAGACATTATTGAACTTGAACTTCATGCTTACTTTAAACATAAGAACAAGTTACCAATATTGCATTTACATTGGAAACGTGACCTATTCAGTGAAAATTAGGGGGCTAGGCACAAACTCGGCGGTTTATCAATTTATCTAGGGATAAATGCATCAAAAGTTTGTTGTGAGAGTGCAATGGAGGTCTAAACTTAAAAAAATGCATTCAAATCGTAAAACTTGTTAAATTGGTATAATCAAATCATTCCGTTAATTTTGTCTAATTTGAGTAACAAAAAATACTGGCATGACTTTCTTAAGATACATCATGCTGATGTGGCGCCATAAATTTCCAAATTAGGAAGAAAACTGAAAGTTTAAAACGAACAAGAGTAAAAGATAAAAAAATTAGGAATGACAACACTAGAAGTCCTAAAAATGTTCATAAAAGTGCAATTAGGTTTTAAAACTTTCAAAAAATACTATCAAATTCTAAAATTTATCACGAAAGTGCAATTAAATCCTAAAACTTTTAAAAAATACAATGAAGTCCTAAGATTTATCACTGTCGCGACCAAATTTTCGGGTGCACCACCTAAAATTAGGCTAATTGATTACTAAGTCTAGACTTAGCTCGGGCTCTCCCAAGCCCATACCAATTCGCGACTTAGGTTCAAGTTCTTAACATGCAAATAATTTTCAATCAAGAGTTGCCACTAATCGGTTTATGGTAGGTCGATTAGACACCTAAGTAAAATAATGGGAGAATTATTTCACTTCTACGAACCAGAGATTTTGGGTACGGGGACTTGATTACATTAGATTTCTCTAATGCCCCTTCAGTACCTTTCTCTTTTATTTTGAAAAATGTTTGGCAAGCAACTTGAATTGATTTTAAATCTATTTCCCTAATATGTGAGATGTTCATGCGGGTGCACAAATCACCAATTTAACACTCAAGAAAGCAATTAAAAAAAATGCAGAACTTACCTCATAGAAACAAAAGCATCTGCAGTGTTAGATCAGAATTCACATCGACAGTCCTAGATATGATTTCTAATTAACACGCAATCACTCAATTTTTGTTTTCACCTTTTTTAACGAGAATATAGTCCATATGCAATGCAGTGCTTCTAATCTAATATGAAATAATATAGCATGGCAAAATGTCCTAAACTATATGAATGAGTAAAAAAACTAATGATTTCTTAATGAACATGCAATAATTAAATATGCAATCTAAATTAACCAAAATGACCTAATTCTAATGACGAGCAATTTTTAATTAAATGAATCTAATAACAATCACTAAAATGACGTGCATTTCATGGGCCTAATTCTATATGACGTGCACATGATTTTTCTATTCTAAAAAAAAATGCAATCTATCCTAGAAATTGCAACTAGTTTATCCTAAGTCAAATTTTATTTTTTCATGAAATTCGAAATTAAGGAAAATGCAAAACATAACTATCAAGATTAAGATTCTATCTAGCTTATATTAAGGATCAAGTCAGACTAAATCCTAATTTAAACTAAGATATTATCTTAACCTAACAAGCTCTAACCTAAGATGCAAAAATCAATCTAAACTAAAAATAAAACATGCAATTTATTCTAATATGCCATGACGTGCAAAGAATACCCTAATTCTAATTTTTTCTTTTATGAAAAAAATTAAAATTAACACATAATTAAACATGCAATTCAAATAACAATAAAAAAAAAAAAAACTAACATCCTAAATGAATGCACTTTCCCTTTTTTTATTTTCTTTTTCATGATTCAAAATAAAATCCCTATTCTAAAAATGCAAGATAATAAAAAGAACAAACCTAATCCTAATTCAAATTCGTCAAAAAAAAATCCTAATTCAATTTTTTTATTTTATTTTTTTTCCATGAAAAAAAAATTGATTCAAACATCACAACAACAAATCAAGCAAGATAAGATTGATATCCAAAAATTGACGAACCATATCCCACGCGTGAGATCGGCAGCGAATTTTAAAATTAAATCGTGAATCGAATCTCGGGCTTGAAATCGGATTGACGATTTTGCGAGATTATGAGTTGGATTTCGGGCGCGAAAATCGGACTATTAATCCCTAATATGAGGGGCTATTCCATGTTGGAAAATCTCAATCATTTATTAATGAATAATTCTACCAAAAGCAAAGTAAATAAATAACATAAAAAAATAAAGTAAATAAAAAAAGAAAAAAACCACCTAATTGATTTTTCTTTTTTTTTTTTTCTTCCCAAACAATGGCTTGGCAAGTGGTGGGTCACCGGAGGTGGCTGGTCGTCGGTCCGGCAGGGGCACCTCCGGCGAAAGCGAATCGGCAGGCGGGCGGAGGCTCGGGTTGCAGCGGGCGTCACTCGGAGAGGGAGCTACAGGGCGTCGGACCTCGGCGATCGGTCCTGGGTCGCGGGCAGAGGAGCGGCGTCGGGCCGTGGCTGCAGCAGGCGCCGGTTCTGGGTTGTTGCTGCTGACGTCGGGTAGGATGCAGGAGCAACGGCGGCCGGTGGAGCGACGTCAAGACAGGGGCAGCTTCGCGGGTTGCTAGCAGATCAGCGGTGGTGTTGTTGTCACGGCGGCGGTCAGCAGCTCGGGAAGTAGCGTCGCCGGCAGACCAGCGGCGATCGGCAACTCGGAGGTGGCTGGTGGCCCGGGCAGCAGGCGGCGTCCGGCGCGGGGAGAGTTCGCGGACGAGGGGAGATGGCCGGCGAACAGATGCTGCCCAAGAAGATGAACAGTGCGCGAACAGCGCGCGTCTTTGCTTTTTTTTTTTTTTCTGTTGTGCTGTTCTGTCCCCTCACGTCTGCAGCACCTTTTCAGCCGAAGGAAAAGCTCCTGCTGACCTTGCACTGGTCTGCTTATGCTGTTCAGCCCTTTTCTTTCCTTCAATTTTTTTGTGCTGTTTTCTCGACCCTCAAAGAAACGAAGGAAAAACCTCGAGAATCGGACCCCCTCTTGTGCAGCCGTGTATTCAATGTGTGGCCTCCCCTCGAACCCTATGCATTTTAATCTATTTATAAGCAACGAATTAGGGTTTCTAATATTTCAAAATTGATATCCACAAAGATTTTTCCGCAAACACAATATTTGCAATATTCATTTTTTTTCACTCGCCCTATCCGAAAAATTCCATCATATCTCGAAAATTTTCAAATTCTTTTTTTTTACGAGATAATTTTCGATAATTAAAAAAAAAGGGCTTGGCCAATTTGCTCGCTTCGTGGGCCTAGTCCGGCCTGCTTGAGTTAAAGCTTAGAGCCACCAATTCCAACCATCTGCCACCGGTCAATGCACAAGATGTAAATTAAAAAAAATGCATCTAAATTTATATGCTATGTAATTAATATTTTTTTTTTCGGATAAAATTAATCCCTAATTTTCTATGCAATAAATAAATGACCAAATCGTCAAAATTTAGGTGTCAACAGCTATCCATCTTTGAAGATGAGCTCGTAGAGGTTGCCTTCAAAGAAAATTGAAACCTAAATTTTGATCATGCACATGCATTGAATGATTTTGATTTTGATTTTTTTCTTGATTTTTTTTTTGTCGGGAAATGAATCCCATTTTAAAATGCAATTCATATGATGCATGGAAATGCTAATGCAAATGCATGATGCGAAAAGAAAGAACGTACCTATAGTCACTTACCAATCAGTGCGGTAGAACATCTTAAGGTACATGATAAATTCCCATTTACTCCACAAGTACCAAACTCTCACTCAGGTTCCTTGAAGAGTGTAACAGGCAATAGATTGAGACATTGAGATTGAGAAGAACATTCACATCCAAAGTGAAATGTTCAGCGAAAAGAATTGAGACATCCAGATCCAAACTGAAATGTCAAGATTTTTTAAAAAGCTCGAAATACCTAGATCCAAACTAAGATATAACGAGAAAACTCAAAAAACATTCACATCTAAAGTGAAATATTCAACGAAAAGAATCAAGACATCCGGGTCCAGACTGAGATGTCAAGATATTTGAAGCTCGAAATACCTAGATCCAAACTAAAGTACAATGAGAAAGGTCAAAAAAACATTCACATCCAAAGTGAAATGTTTAAACGAAAATAATTAAGACATCCGAGTCCATACAAAGATGTCAAAATTTTGAAACTCGAAATACCTAGATCCAGACTAAAGTATAACGAGATAAGTCGAAAAAAACATTCACATCCAAAGTGAAATGTTTAGACGAAAATAATTAAGACATCCGGGTCCAGACAGAGATGTCAAAATTTTGAAACTCGAAATACCTAGATCCAGACTAAAGCATAACGAGGAAAATCGAAGAACATTCACATCCAGAGTGAAATGTTCAATGAAAATAATCAAGACATCCGAGGTCCAGACAGAGATGTCAAGATTTTTGTACTCGAAATACCTAGATCCGGACGAGGTATAACGAGAAAGATTGAAGAACATTCACATCCGAGTGAAATGTTCAACGAAAATAATCAAGACATTTGGGTCCGGATAGAGATATCAAGATTTTGAATTCGAAATACCTAGATCCAGACTAAGGTATAACGAGGAAGATTGAAGAACATCACATCCAGTGAAATGTTCAACGAAAATAATCAAGACATCCGGTCCGGACGAGAGATGTCAAGATTTTTGTATTCGAAATACCTAGATCCAGACTAAGGTATAACAAGAAAGATTGAAGAACATTCATATCCAGAGTGAAATGTTCAACGAAAATAATCAAGACATCCGGGTCCAAACAGAGATGTCAAGATTTTTGTACTCGAAATACCTAGATCCTAACTAAGGTATAACGAGAAAGATTGAAGAACATTCACATCTAGAGTGAAATGTTCAACGAAAAGAATTGAGACATCCAGATCCAAACTGAGATGTCAAAATTTTGGAATGCAATTTGTATGGAAATACTGATGCAAACGGTAAAGAAACCTACCTGGAATATCTTACCTTCAAGGAGGGTAGAATGATTCAAAATAGCTAGTGTTATATGTCTAGGACCCATACCTTTCTACGGTCGCCTAGTATTGCAACGCAGATCATCTAACCAGGACTCGAACCTTTCTTCGGTTGCCTTAATCAGACTAAATCTGGAGAAAAACTCTGAGGGACAGCTCGATCGAGTCGAGTGTAGGTGTACTTGAGGGGGAATACTTGTGAAATGACAAGTATTTAGGGTATGGATAGAGATATACTTACCTGATAACATCTCTGATCCTCAGGGATATGTCTCCTGCAAAACATGGTCATAGGAGAGGCAACATGCATTTGTAATCAAACATGCTTCAATCCAAGAGAGATTCACGTGTGATGACTTCTATTAATCATGCATCACCTAATTTCCATTGGGAAGATTTCAAAAGATTATTCCAATCTGAACACATGAGTGTCATGGATGTGTCAAGTGAGGGATCTTTCAGTCTGAAAAGACTTTTCACTCATCCTTATTAAAATGGCCATTTCATCCTGTCCGTTGATGCAGGATTTTAACAATCACTCTACCTCTCCATCGTCATGCCAAATAAGGGTCTGAGCAATCTCGCAAGTGGTACGACCTTACCAATCTGAGAGGTCTTTAACAAGGACCGTAATGCGGGCTTGGTCAATGGCTTAGCAAATGAGACTCTTTGAGTCAAGGTTATTGAAAAATGAGTAATATTCCGCAATCATCTCTGGGTTTACAAGTCAAGAAACATACGAAATGAGGCAGAAATTGTCTTATTCGCACTTCCTCGAGCGATGTTCTCAAACATATGAACTTTTACGTTAATTCAAGTGCCCTAATCTGAAGAGACTTTGTAAGGAACGTAACGTAGGCTTGGTTCATGGGTTGAGAAATGAAAGGATCATCAGGCTCAAAAAGTGTTTAGGGGGTCAAAGTTGGTGATCATTTTGACATTTCCACCAATTTTCTTCTTCACAATTGAAGATTTTCTTCATATCACAACTCCACTGATTGCAACATCTCAGCATTTAAGTTTTTAGTACCACCCTGTTGGGGATATGACTCACTACATCAAGTGTTTGATTTTTCTCTTTTTGGGCATCGGCCTTGCTTTTACCGGGCACACTGCTTTTTCATGCCCCATTTTTTGCACTCATTTTTTTTGGATTCACACAGCTTCCTTTTTATCATTCTAGCTCATGTCACTTGAATTTTTTCTTTTTTTTGCCTTGCCCTAGTGTGGGGGATGATCACCAACTAGGTTTAATATGAAACGAATTCACATGCTCAAGTGGGCTATGCAATGGATGAAAGTATATAGGATAGAGAAAAAATTGCTCTTCGTCATCCTAAGGCACTTCAAATTATCGTACAAGTTACACTGCGAAAGCAATACTCGAAGATTGATGCAAGTGTGAGTAAGAAAATTCCTATCATTCACTTCACATTTTGCCCCAGTATGGGATGATCATTGACAGGGATAATTTAAAAAGATCTTCATGTGTATCGGCTCAAAGGGCTAAACAATGGTTATACCTGTAGTGTTTCGGGTAGCAGAAGAAACTGCCTCTCATCACCTCGGTTGATGTACCCTTTGCGAGATCACCCTTTTCCTTGCGGGCATTGAAATTTTCCACACAACTCACCAAGGATTAGTGTATGAAACAGTGTATGGAATACAGCTTGCCTTTCATCATTCCAAAGTATCCCATTTGACACATTCAATTTATCTCACACAATTCATCAAGGAAAACATGCAAGATATGTAACAAATTTGGACCACCGAATTTGCAACTCATTGAGGCAATTTATTCATCATAAAAATGATTGCAGTTCAAAACATGACATGGAAAATTCAATCATGAGTAATACTTCTTGACGACATTAGAATTATCTAGAATAGAAAACTCACAACCATCCATTTTGCCAGGATCAAAGCACCTCCAGGAGGTACCTTCTTCATGTAATTTGGAGCAAAATTGCCCTCATGATCTAGAAAAATTAGCAACAGCTCCTTTAGAACAAGATCATTTACCTCCTTAGCTTCTTCAGTGTCATCTTAATTAATAGTGACAGTTTGCTTGGATGTAAGAGCCATCATGTTGTTCCCAGTTACGCTGCACCTCAATGGCATCTTCGATCGAGTCTTCGGGACCATCATTGTCAGCACTTGTTGCATTGGATTAGACCATTTTCACACCTTTGCATGTTATATGACCGTCCTTGAAATGGAAAATAGATGGATTAAAAAGTCAAACAGGGTAAATCATTTTTTTTTGAAAGATTTTTTTTTTAAAAGCAATAGGAAAGGCATTTTTTTAACATTTTGACATGGGAAAGCATGATGAAGCCCAGGCCTCAGAATTCTCCTTGGATTTTTCTTTTTGTTTATCGGCTGGATAACATCATCGGGCTGGTTTGGTGTACCTCATCATGCCCTCAAAATAAAACTTGTAATTTCATTGATATTCATCAATCAATTACATTTATTGAATGGAAAATGCAAATTCAAGTCCTAAAAAGAAAGTGAAAAAGAAGAAATCGAAAACAATCACTAGATAGCGATAATAACTCCTAAAAAGCAATAAAATTCTTAGAAAGCAATAAAAATTCTCGCGTAGGGGAATGTGCAAAAGTAATAAGTTACTCTTGCGGGCCAGGGCCCATTTCTTCAAAAGGTCCTTCATCAATGGCATTCACCCTATCCTCATGCTCAGGTAGAGGATTCTTTTCGACATTCGGTTGAGCGGTACTGAAGGTAAACGCCTTGGTGTCCAATAAGTTTTGGACCTTATGCTTCAAAGTTATGCATTCATCAGTCGAATGTCCTACTTCCCCCATATGGTACTCACATTTCTTGGAGGGATCGTAGTTGGAAAATTTTTCAGCATTGGGTCGCTTTGGCTCATAGGACAGCAACCCCTTCTTTTGTAAGACCTTTAAGACCTGGGACAGAGGGCCAGGAAGATGAGTGAATTGCCTCTTAACAAATTGCCGAGGGGCAGACGGTCGACCTCCGCCTTGTTGATTCTTAGGGACATGAATAATTGGAGGCTTGCTAGATTGTGCATATGCCACATTGACTTCCGTGCTAGGTTCTTTGTCTTTCTTCATGGTGAACCTTTTGCCTTGATGAGTCGGTTCATTGAACCATCCATCTCTCAGCCCAATCTCAATTTGCTCACCCACCGGGATAAGTTGGTTGAAACTCTCCACATATGTGCTGGCCATTCGGGTACGGAACTCAGACGGGAGGGTCTTCACGAACAACTTCATCAGTTCCTTGTTGGTAGGCTCAGGAGTGATTTGAGCCGCCGGGTTTCTCCATCTTACAGCATATTCTTTAAATGACTCGCTCCTTTTCTTTTCCATCCGCTCCAGTCTTTTCGGGAAGGTGTGATGTCCATGTTGAACTTGTACTTGTTTGAGGAACGCATCAGCCACTTCGTTCCAAGTGTCGAGGAGGTTCACGTTCTTCATCACGTACCAGTTTAGTGCGGGCCCAATCAAACTCACATGGAACGATTGGATCATGAGGGGCTCATTTTTACGTGCTGTGCCATGCGCACGTGATACATCTGCAGATGAGATTTTGGGCAAAATGTACCGTCATATTTTTCAAACTCCGGCATTTTGAACTTGCTCGGCATTTTGACCTTCTCATAGACCGAGAGGTCGAACGGGAGTGAGCTTTGTGACTCCTGCAGCTATCTCACTTTCTCTTCCAGTTTCGCAACACGCTCATCTTGATCTGTCTTGGGAACGCTGTCAAGTTTGGCCTTTCCAACAAGGACCGAGTCATCTTCCAGCTCGGGCATGTCGTCGTCAATCGTTTGAACCTTGTTTGCTTGCTTCGAGGTAACTACTTCAGGAAGAGCAGGTGCAGTTGTTGGATTCGCTTGGAGGAACTGGAGTTGATCCGTCACAAGCTGTATAGAGGCGAGTACTTGTTGGAGTTGAGTCTCCACAGCGAACATACGAGCACGCATTTCATTTTGGTCAGCCATTTTAGCCCTTGATCGTGTAATAATAGGCGATCGTGGTGGATCCGTTATGACCTAATTGGAATAAAAGTAATGTAAAAACCAATGACAAGATAGGAAAATGGCCCATGACAATGGTCTAATCGCCTCATTTTATTCAAGATTTAATTGAAATTTGAATCAAATTCCCTAACAATGAACTAAGAATTGAAATCAAGTCCCTAAACATTGAATCTAAAAATTGAAAACATTGAGCTAGAAATCAAAGTCCCTAAACATTGAACTAAGAATCAAAATTCAAGACATCTCATTTTATATGCTTTCGGGATTCCAACACCTTGCGAAGCTTCTTATTTTCCGCTCCAATCATTTCCACTTTCCGCTTAAGATGCTCAATTTGTGCTCGTTGGGTTGGCTTCTCAGTCACATCAGGGACCACTGGACCTAAGGCCTCGTCGCCTTGATCTAACTAGTCCAGCCACATTTTGATCTCTTTTTGGGAGCGGAAATGAATTGTACGTCAGTTTTCCCCATCGCATATAAAACGAGATTGACGACGAAACCTATTGTCATGGACCGACAAAATTGCCACAAAGTAAGTAAATTGCGAAGAATTTAGACAACTTACTTTGGCCGGAAATTGATGACAAACAAATAGACACACGCATGAAATGTGAGGCTCGATTTCTAATCTATAAGGCTTAGCAAGGTGGAGCCACAAGGATTATCAGACTAGCCACGGGCTTGTGGACTATGTCGGGTTCTCATGACTCCGGCTTGGTCAAAGAGTCGACCCAGGTCGCGGGCATGCGGACCGAGGTGGGTACTCTTGACACCATGAAAGAAACTTTGGGATTGAGATGGGCGACTCGTACCGCGAGCATGCGGTCGGAGTGGTATCCATCTCAACACCATCCTAAATGATCCTATGCGGCCCAAATCTGGCGGCAGGTTGTGTATGCAAAAGTGTAGTGTAAATGCAAAGCATGCACAACAGTTTATAGCAAGCAAAACTTCATATGTGCAAGTAAACCATTCATTCCTACTCCTCCCTACAAAACAAGGGTTAGCAAACACTTCCCCTTATACCTCCCAATCTGCAAAAACATTTAACACTTTAAATGATAGGGACGTACCTGGAATCCTTGCTGCCAAACAAAAACATTTTTCGAAAGAAAGAGAAAATTGGCCTAAGTCCACTAAGAGTTTAACTCAAGTTCCCCAGTGGAGTCGCCAAGCTGTCGCGACCAAATTTTCGGGTGCACCACCTAAAATTAGGCTAATGGATTACTAAGTCTAGATTTAGCTCGGGCTCTCCCAAGCCCATACCAATTCACGACTTAGGTTCAAGTTCTTAACATGCAAATAATTTTCAATCAAGAGTCACCACTAATCGGTTTATGGTAGTTCGATTAGACACCTAAGTAAAATAATGGGAGAATTATTTCACTTCTACGAACCAGAGATTTTGGGTACGGGGACTTGATTACATTAGATTTCTCTAACGCTCTTTCGGTACCTTTCTATTTTATTTTGAAAAATGTTTGGCAAGCAACTTGAATTGATTTTAAATCTATTTCCCTAACATGTGAGGTGTTCATGCGGGTGCACAAATCACCAATTTAACACTCAAGAAAGCAATTAAAAAAAATGCAGAACTTACCTCATAGCAACGAAAGCATCTGCAGTGTTAGATCAGAATTCACATCGATGTCACCTAGATATGATTTCTAATTAACACGCAATCACTCAATTTTTGTTTTCACATTTTTTAACGAGAATATAGTCCATATGCAATGCAGTGCTTCTAATCTAATATGAAATAATATAGCATGGCAAAATGTCCTAAACTATATGAATGAGTAAAAAAACTAATGATTTCTTAATGAACATGCAATAATTAAATATGCAATCTAAATTAACCAAAATGACCTAATTCTAATGACGAGCAATTTTTAATTAAATGAATCTAATAACAATCACTAAAATGACGTGCATTTCATGGGCCTAATTCTATATGATGTGCACATGATTTTTCTATTCTAAAAAAAATGCAATCTATCCTAGAAATTGCAACTAGTTTATCCTAAGACAAATTTTATTTTTTCATGAAATTCGAAATTAAGAAAAATGCAAAACATAACTATCAAGATTAAGATTCTATCTAGCTTATATTAAGGATCAAGTCGGACTAAATCCTAATTTAAACTAAGATATTATCTTAACCTAAGATGCAAAAATCAATATAAACTAAAAATAAAACATGCAATTTATTCTAATATGTCATGACGTGCAAAGAATACCCTAATTCTAATTTTTTCTTTTATGAAATTCGAAATTAAAATTAACACATAATTAAACATGCAATTCAAATAACAATAAAAAAAAAAAACTAACATCCTAAATGAATGCACTTTCCCTTTTTTTATTTTCTTTTTCATGATTCAAAATAAAATCCCTATTCTAAAAATGCAAGATAATAAAAAGAACAAACCTAATCCTAATTCAAATTCGTCAAAAAAAAATCCTAATTCAATTTTTTTTTTTTTTTTTTCATGAAAAAAAAATTGATTCAAACATCATAATAAAGAATCAAGCAAATAAGATTGATATCCAAAATTGACGAACCATATCCCACGCATGAGATCGGCTTGGCCAATTTTAAAATTAAATCGTGAATCGAATCTCGGGCTTAAAATCGGATTGACGATTTTGCAAGGGATTATGAGTCAGATTTCAGGCGCGAAAATCGGACTATTAATCCCTAATATGAGGGGCTATTCCATGTTGGAAAATCTCAATCATTTATTAATGAATAATTCTACTAAAAACAAAGTAAATAAATAACATAAAAAAAATAAAGTAAATAAAAAAAAAAAAAAAACTACCTAATTGATTTTTCTTTTTCTTTTTCTTCCCAAACAATGGCTTGGCAAGTGGTGGGTCACCGGAGGTGGCTGGTCGTCGGTCCGGCAGGGGCACCTTCGGCGAAAGCGAACCGGCAGGCGGGCGGAGGCTCGGGTTGCAGCGGGCGTCACTCGGAGAGGGAGCTGCAGGGCGTCGGACCTCGGCGATCGGTCCTGGGTCGCGGGCAGAGGAGCGGCGTCGGGCCGTGGCTGCAGCAGGCGCCGGTTCTGGGTTGTTGCTGCTGACGTCGGATAGGATGCAGGAGCGACGGCGGCCGGTGGAGCGACGTCAAGACAGGGGCAGCTTCGCGGGTTGCTAGCAGATCGGCGGTGGTGTTGCTGTCGCGGCGGCGGTCAGCAGCTCGGGAAGCAGCGTCGCCGGCAGAGCAGCGGCGATCGGCGACTCGGAGGTGGCTGGTGGCCCGGGCAGCAGGCGACGTCCGGCGCGGGGAGAGTTCGCGGACGAGCGGAGATGGCCGGCGAACAGATGCTGCCCAAGAAGATGAACAGTGCGCGAACAGTGCGCGTCTTTGCTTTTTTCTTTTTTTCCTGTTGTGCTGTTCTGTCCCCTCATGTCTGCAGCACCTTTTCAGCCGAAGGAAAAGCTCCTGCTGACCTTGCACTGGTCTGCTTATGCTGTTCAGCCCTTTTCTTTCCTTCAATTTTTTTGTGCTGTTTTCTCGACCCTCAAAGAAACGAAGGAAAAACCTCGAGAATCGGACCCCCTCTTGTACAGCCGTGTATTTAATGTGTGGCCTCCCTCGAACCCTATGCATTTTAATCTATTTATAAGCGGCGAATTAGGGTTTTTAATCTTTCAAAATTGATATCCACAAAGATTTTTCCGCAAAACACAATATTCGCAATATTCGTTTTTTTTTTCACTTGCCTCTATCCGAAAAATTCCATCATAAATCGAAAATTTTCAAATTCTTTTTTTTACGAGATAATTTTTGATAATTAAAAAAAAAAGCGCCAATTTTCATTCTTGCGCCTGGGCCCGCCCAAGCAAGCTAAAAAAGTTTAGACCAATTCCAACCCATCTACCACCTGGTCCAATGCACAAGATGTAAATTAAAAACAAATGCATATAAATTTATATCTTTGTCGAATAATATTTTTTTCAGGGATAAAATTAATCCCTAATTTTCTATGCAATAAATAAATGACCAGATCGTCAAAATTTAGGTGTCAACAATCACGAAAGTACAATCGAATCCTAAAACTTTTAAAAAGTGTAATCAATGAAAGGATATGATTTGATTAATTTGACAAGTTTTAAGACATAACTCAATTGCATTTTCATGATAAGTTTTAGCACACAATTATACTTTCTAAAAGTTTAAGCACTCAATTGCACTTTTTTTTGACAAATTTTAGAACTTCTAATGCACTTATCAAAAAATTTAAAAAAAATTAAGGATAAAAGGAATAAGAACTACAAAAAATCTAAACTAGAAAAAAGAAAGAAAGAAAGAAGAAAGAGGCAAGCATGATTAAAATTGCGATCCCCATATTACTAAATTGATCCATCGCCTTCAACATTTGGGCGAGAAGATCCTCCGCCTTCTCGAACAAAATCATCTCCGACAAATATTGCTAAATTGATTCGAACATCTCCTTTTCTTCCAACATGCAAGGTCCCTTCCACGAATCCCACCTCACCAACCATCGGTCGAAGGGCCGACACTAAGCTGACGGGGAACGCTGCTTCGCCGACCATCCGTATGCTTTTGCTTTTGACAAGTTATGAGTACACTGCCGCGACCATCGATGACCCTCCTGTCTAATGCATCATCATTCATAGGAGTATGGCAAGCTATTTCTTTCTCGGTCACCATAAGGGCAGATTCGAGATCAATGAATGCATCTTTGGTCTAGCCTCAAACATCCGGAGTAACTGGGCATTGAGCATGACTTGTCATCCAACTTCTACACAAAACCTGTACATCGACACCTTCCCGGTGTCTGCGAATTCTATTTTGCAGTACAAGCTATCAAACGCCGTTCCAGATCATGTAATGACCCATGATAATTCTTAATTGTTAAGAGCGTAACCCAAGGGGAGGAATTCACTGGCAAGTCTCAAAATGGATTACCAATAACATTGTCATGACAATCAATAATTGAAAGGTAAATATCATACAATAGCTTCTTAATTGAAAGAATATTTATATGGTCTATAAATCATATAGTATGAGCTCATTTACTCTATTGATCACGTAAACTCTAAGATAATACTTTCGTAATTATTGACATATATGATAGTAATGTTAATTTTAAAAATTCTCTGCATGGAATATTTTGAAGGCGCATCGAATGCATCTAAGCCAATCCATTTATCTTTCTTAGCTCTTATTTCTCTCCCGTAGAACCCGCTAACATTCTTCGGATGCATTGGCCGGCATGCGCCGGGTTGACTTGGAATTTTTCGAGGAGCAAATGGACTGCGAGCAATAACCAAACTTAAGAAGATCCAACAGATGCGAGTCAATCCGGGACTGCCGCAAATCAGCCTGACGGGGTCGCCTCGTCCTAATGATCTATCCGCACCCTTTTGCCTGTTTCCTTAAGGACCACTCGTTAAAGACTCAATAATTGAGGTCCCCAAGAGCCTCCACCACGTTATCATCTCCGCTAACTATTCACCTCAGCAAAGCAAAAGAATAAATTTCAGAGGCATCATCATGAGTGCTACATCCGAGCTCGTGTTCGTCCCATTTCCGGCCGTCGGCCACCTGGTGTCGATGTTGGAGATGGCCAAGCTCCTCATCCACCGCGACAATCGGCTCTCCGTTACGGTTCTCATCATGAAGTCACCCCTTAACTCCAAGATTGAATCCCATGTCGAGTCGTTTGCCGCCTCTGTTGCCGCCCGCATCCGCTTCGTCCTCCTCCCTTGGCAAAACTCCTCCCTGGAGGCTTCCCCGTTTGCCATCCTCAATCAGTTCATGGAGAGCCACAAAGCCGACGTCAAAGAAGCCATCGCCGACCTCTCCGCCTGCGGCTCGTCACGGATTGAGGGGCTCGTCGTTGACATGTTCTGCACCTCGATGATCGACGTGGCCATCGAGTTCAGCATCCCTTCGTACGTCTTCATCCCGTCAGGTGGGGCGCTCCTCGGACTGATGCTGTACCTCCAGTCTCTCCAAGAAGAGCAACACATGGACCTGACAAGGCTCAAGGGCTCTGATGCTGAGCTGGATTTCCCATGCTTCGCTAACCCTTTGCCGGCTGCCAAATTCTTGCCCTCAGAAGTGTTCATGAAAGAAGACTGCCGGATATTCTTGGGCCACGCCCAGAGGTTTAGGGAAACCAAGGGAATTTTGGTAAATACATTCACCGAGCTAGAACCCCGCGCGCTGGAGGCCTTGGCGGGGCTTGGAGCGCCCGCAGTTTACCCCGTGGGGCCCATACTGAACATCAAGGTCGAGAGCAAAAAGGGTTTTGAGATCCTGGACTGGCTCGACCAGCAGTCGAATGCGTCAGTGGTGTTCCTATGCTTCGGCAGCTTCGGGAGCTTCGACCAGGACCAGGTCAAAGAGATCGCCCGTGCGTTGGAGCGAAGCGGGTGCCACTTCCTATGGTCCCTACGGCAGCCACCAGCAAAGGGCAAGTTGGAAGCCCCCTGTGACTACGCAGATCCCGCGGAGGTCCTGCCTGAAGGTTTCATTGACAGGATGGCCGATGTTGGGAGAGTGATTGGGTGGGCCCCACAGGTCGTGGTCCTGGCCCATCAAGCCATCGGAGGGTTCGTGTCGCACTGCGGGTGGAACTCCACCCTAGAAAGCATATGGTTTGGTGTGCCGATCGCCGCGTGGCCCCAATATGTGGAGCAACAGCTCAACGCGTTCCAACTGGTGGTGGAACTCGGCCTCACGGCAGAGATCAAGTTGGATTATCGAAGAGATCTTGTCAAAGGTAGCGACAGCATTGTGACAGCGGATGACATAGAGGGAGGAATAAGAAAGTTAATGGAGGGTGAGGAGGCTGAGGAGAGGAGGAAGAAGGTAAAGGAGGTGAGCAAGAAGAGCAGGAAGGCTTTAATGGAGGGTGGCTCTTCTTACTTGTCTTTGGGTCGCTTCATCGAGGATGTCCGGAGTCAGTGAGCCTCCATTTAGACTATGAGACTGATTGACTAGTATTTTGAGTACTGTCGGCGTTTTGATTCTATGATTACTTGGCGTGTGTGTTCCAGCGTATTTGGGACTATGATCCATTTAAACTGTTCTAGTGCCTTTAGTGACTAGAAACCATCTTGATTCTTGTTGACCCCTTGACGTGTTTTATTTGGAACCATGCAAAGGTAAAAGACAAGATATAGATAGTGCTCAAACATAATTAATTGATCGGCATATCCCTCCTTTATCTCCAGGGATGGACGGGTTCCATTTTGCTCTTGCCTTCACCTCCAGCGCTATTCTCATTCCTACTTTTGAAAGTGTAGTGTGAAAAGCATTAGGGAATAGGAAAGTTGAACCTTTCGCCTTGCCATGACTGGGTGAGGTCAAGCCTCCTTATGCCCGGGCAAGGCCGGTGGTGCTCCTCCGAGGCGGATCATTAGGTAGAGAAGGAAGAAAAATAGAAAGAAAAAAATTCTCATAAATTTATTAAAAAATCAAAAGAATTTCTGCCATACAAAATAATTTTAGGGTCGTATCAAATGCATTTTTATTCTTTTTCTATTCTAGAAATAAAAATTTTTTATCAAATGCTTTCGAATGTTCATAACTCGTTCGGAGAATAAAATAATTTTTATTTTCTGACAGAAATTATTAGTGAAAACAAAATAATTATACCCTTAGCATCGTTGTCATGTCGAGTGTCACGTAACGATTGTTTGGATGAAATGGATAACAACTACTTTTGCCCATCAAATGCGAGTTCGTACCCAATTTTTGGACATTTGAAAAATGGGGTCGAATTTATGCGATAGAGCTTCGCGAAAGACTTTATTTTTAGGGAATGGGCCATTTTATCTGGATGTCCATCTGTATCGGCCTACCTCAGCGTCATTATAATGTAGCCGCAACTATGCACAGCTGTCACCATCTACTACTGACTTCAAACAACGTTGCTGTCTCCTTACGGCTGCCTTCACCCATATCTCTTCTCGCGACTCTTCTTTTCACCGCTTCAACCGATCGGCCCTCCGGATTGTGCTCGGCCGGACTCTTCACCCTCTTTGCTGAGCATCAGTGTGCTGAGTTCACCGTATTCATCTTCGCTGAACGTTTCGACCAAGTGTTCTATTTTGTCGACCGAATCTTTTACATCGAATGTTCCCTTTGTGTTTTTTTTTGTTGCCGTTTTGTTTTCCTCATGCCGAACATATGCCCCTCTGATTCAACCGTGAATATACCCTATATAGCCAAGAACATCTTGCCCCATTCAGCCGTGAAAATCCCCGTTTCAACCGAGAATTCTTGTGGTCCAAAATTCTCATTTCGGAGCGAGTACTGGCTGAATAATTTCATCTTGTGTTATTTTTTTTTATTTTTTTAATTTAACACCACACGTGCATCGCGCATGTGCTCATCCAGCCAAGCAAGAACAAAAATGAGAGTGCCCGAATTTCGCATGGAGGTCGGGCTCGTGTGGATTTAGTCTTAAAAATTCAACGTCAGGCTAATTTGAATGCAATTCACAACCATATCTATATTTCATTTGATGCGATAATTCCTTAACAAGATGTCTCTACTATCGAAAATCAGATAAACGCAATAAAGAAGGTGACCGCACAATCCTGCAATATCCATATTTTTGTTTAGTGATCAAATTCTGTCGTTATAGACAAGTCGAAACCCTTTATAAAGTGCATGAGAGATCTTCAGGCGAAGATCGTGTGTCAACAGCATCTCAGCATTGTCAAACCTTTCCCAACATTTAAAATTCATGGTAAGTTTGTCCCCATGAAATGTCCAAGCCCCTTTCGCCATATTAAATCACATAATAAAATATGGGCAAAATGATTAGAAGTGTCAAAAGTTGTGTATAACGTTTATTTTTATGCCAAAAGTTTCTTTCAAATCATTTAAGTGTCATGTTAAAAAAAGAAAAAAAAACTATCACTTAAGTACCAACTCCAATCACTTTAGCTCTAAAGTGACAATATTTTAGTACTTTTTCTATCTAGCATGGCTGGTCGAAGGTTTGAATCAACATAAAAATCTCCAAATGACGTCATTCAACTACCTACACAACCCAAAATGATATTGTTCGCAAGAAAAATCTAGCCATAAATTTCTCTTTGAATTGCATCGTCTCTCTCTCTCTCTCTCTCTCTATTTTTTCATTTGAGCTCTACAACATCAAATGAAGGAGGAGGGATTGGTCTTGGAGGCGGCATTAGAGGAGAAGGATTGGCAATGGGATTTGGCTTTGAGCTCATGCTTCTGTTGCTCACGAAACTTCTAGATTTTCTTTTACCGAATCTTAGAACCCTTGAAGATGGGCCGACTGCCGGTTTCTTTGGCGAGGGTCTGGGCATTCGATAGTTTCCTTTTGGCTTCAAGTTTGACGGGAGGAGGAGATAAGTCTACAGGAGTTTAATTTAGGCATTTTATCGAACATGTGGCAAGCAATTTCCTAGCAATGTTTGCATTCAACTATTGATGCAGCTGAGAACAACAATGAATCTCACAGTAGCTAAAGTCAAACAAGACAATTTTTTTTCCAGTGGAGCAGATGGCGGTGGTTGGTGTGGTGGGCGGTGGCTCCATGTGCAGGCGATGAAGATAATGAGGGAGAGAAGAAGACAAAGAAAGTGACAGCAACAAGGAGAAAGAGTCAAAGCTATGTAGGCTAGAAATTAGATGTCTTTTTTAAAATCCACGTGGAATTGGCTTTTTTAAAAAATGCCACGTCATTTTTTTTAAAAGTAAAAAAGTCACATAATTAATTTGGCTAGAATATCTCGCCATTGGTACTTATCTCTTATCTGATCATTTTTTTTTATTTCACACTTAAGTGATTGGGTAAAAAAAATTTGTACTAAAATGAGCGATGTATACAGCTTTTGACAATTCTAGTGTCCTCTTATAAAATATGTTATACAAGGCTGTCTTTGCTATTCAATCCACCAATTTTATTTTTGATATAAGCTATCAAATGCCGCTCCAGATCATGTTGGGACACATGACAAATTCTTCATTGTGAAGAGCACATACCCGCAGGGGGAGGGATTCCTGGACACGTCTCAAATTGGATTACCAATAACATTGTCATAACAATCAGTAATTGAAAGGTAAATGTCACGCAATAGCTTTTCAATTGAATGAATATTATATGGTCTATAAATCGTATAGAATGAGCTCATTTACACTATTGATCACGTCTCCTTTCGTATGCTTCCTCAATTACCATAAATAAAGACTCACCAATTGAGGTCCACGAGAGCCTCCGCCGCCTCGCTATCTTCTCCGCAAACCATTCAACTCAGTGAGGAAAAAGAAGAAACTTCGAAGGCATCGTCGTCGTCATGACTACCACATCCGAGCTTGTGTTTGTCCCATTTCCGGCCGTCGGCCACCTGGTGTCAATGTTGGAGATGGCCAAGCTCCTCGTCGACCGTGACGATCGGCTCTCCATAACGGTCCTTGTCATGAAGTCACCCCTCGACTCCAAGATCGACTCCCGTGTCGAGTTGTTCGCCGCCTCCGTTGCCGCCCGCATCCGCTTCGTCCTCCTCCCCCAGCAAAACGTCTCCCTAGACGGGTCCCCGATGGCCTTTCTCAATCATTTCATGGAGAGCCACAAAGCCAGCGTCAGAGAAGCCATCGCCAACCTCTCCGCCTGCGGCTCGTCACGGCTCAAGGGGCTTGTCGTTGACATGCTCTGCACCCCGGTGATCAACGGGGCTGTCGAGTTTGGCATCCCTTCGTACGTGTTCATCCCGTCGGGCGTGGCGTTCCTCGGACTGATGTTGTACCTCCAGTTTCTTCAAGATGAGCAACACGTGGACCTGACAAGGCTCACAGGCCCTGATGCCGAGCTGGACTTCCCGTGCTTCGCTAACCCGCTACCGGCCGCGAAATTCTTGCCCTCAGAAGCGCTCGTGAAAGAAGACTGCCAGATATTCTTGGGCCACGCCCGGAGGATTAAGGAAACTAAAGGAATTTTGGTAAATACATTCGCCGAGCTAGAACCACGCACGATGGAGGCCTTGGCAGGCCTTGGAGCGCCCACAGTTTACACCGTGGGGCCCATACTGAACATCAAGATCGAGAGCAAAAAAGGTTTTGAGATCCTGGACTGGCTCGACCAACAACCGGATGCGTCAGTGGTGTTCCTATGCTTCGGAAGCCACGGGAGCTTCGACGAGAATCAGGTGAAAGAGATTGCTTGTGCGTTGGAGCGAAGCGAGTGCCACTTCCTGTGGTCCCTACGGCGGCCACCGGCGAAGGGCAAGTTCGAAGCCCCCAGTGACTATATAGATCCCGCGGAGGTCCTGCCCGAGGGTTTCATTGACAGGACCACCGGTGTCGGGAGAGTGATCGGGTGGGCCCCGCAGGTTGCAATCCTAGCCCATCGAGCCATCGGAGGGTTCATGTCGCACTGCGGGTGGAACTCCACCTTAGAAAGCATATGGTTCGGCGTGCCGATTGCCACGTGGCCTCAATATGCGGAGCAACAGTTCAACGCATTCCAACTAGTGATGGAGCTTGGCCTCGCGGTGGAGATCAAGATGGATTATCGAAGAGATCTCATCAAAGGTGGCGACCACATCGTGACCGCAGACAAGATAGAGAGAGGGATAAGGAGGTTAATGGAGGGCAAGGAGGCCGGGGAGAGGAGGAAGAAGGTGAAGGAGATGAGCAAGAAAAGCAGGAAGGCTTTGATGGAGGGTGGCACTTCTTACTTGTCTTTAGGTCGCTTCATCGAGGATGTCTGCAGTTAGTGAGCCTCCATTTAGCTTAGGAGGCTGTTGGTATTTCAATTCTATGATTACTAGGCGTGTGTTTCAGCGTATCTAGGACTACAATCCATTCGGACTGTTCTAATGTCTTTTGTGACTATAAACCATGTTGATTCTTGCCGACCGTGTTTTATGTGGAACCGTGCAAATGTAAAAGACAAGTTATAGAAAATGTTCAAACAGAATAAATTGGCCGGAACCATCCCTCCTTGATCTCAAAGTTTCATTTTGCTTTTGCTTTCACCTCCGGCGCTACTCTCATTAATGTTTTTGAAAGTGTAGTGTGAAAAGCATTAGGAAATATAGCAAAATTGAACCTTCACTTGAGGAATATAAATTTGGTTTGACCCCATGTGGAATGCCGAAGGACTTTTAATTTTTTTTTAAAAAAATTTGCTTTATGTTTATTACAAGAGAAAAGCGCGGCCGGCAGATTCATGGACCGAGTAAAATAATAAGATGAGATGGTTTTGCAAGGAAGGTGCTTTGAATGTTTGGTAGCTCGAATCCCGTGTAGGCCAACATCTCGTGAGATGATTGGAATGCAATAGAGTTTAAGGAGATGAAATTTAAGACTGCACAAATAATTCAAAGAATATAATCTCAATAGCACGATACAATTCATGCAGATGCCAGTAGTTGTTAATTCGCGACCTTCTTATTCACATATATATATATATATATATATATATATATATCAATTTCGACCTGTAAGTTCAATGTATGTAGTGATGTAACGTATTAATAATATCTTTATGCGTCATTCTCAATGGATCTAATTTTGTATTTTAGTAAATTCATTTTAAAAATAAATATTGGTTTGTCAATCTGCATGTAGGGGTGTACAAAGGAACTGGGAACTGTCTTGACCGCCCGTCACCAAGTCCGAACTCCCACTTTCTCATTGATGACGGCTCTCTTCGATGCTAGAAGTTAGTGGAACTGAAGAGTACCAGTCCAGTTTTCAGTTCTAGGCATAGAACCACCCACCCGCCCACTCGAACCGGAACGATAAATATATATTTAATAAAAAGAAATTCAATCTCTTTTTTTTGGTCGAAAAAGAAATTCAATCTCAATTGTTTCTTTATTTTATAGTTTTTCAACCAATATATATGTACATACTCACACATATATATTTATAGTTATTGGATATTATTGACTATTTTTGTCTCTCGGATGTGAAATAAGATTAACTTCCTTTTTTTTTTTTTTCATTCTAATAATCTATTTACTTGCTTTCTTAGGGGAAACATTAAAAACAAACAAAGAGGAAGGAAAGGACCGATTGGAGATGTCCATAAATGTTGTAGTGCTTTGTTGTTATGATATAAAATTAAGAGCCAATGGCTCATTTTAAGAGCATAATGAGGTCTCTCTTTAGCCATCCCCATAATTATACTATGTTGATATTGAAAAAAGATGGATCAAATTATTAATATTTTTAATCTTTGTGTAGGTTAGGACTTCTAATTTTCCACATTCTCCTAGTGTCGGGAAACCCTAAGCGAACCACACTATGACATTTGAATAAATTAAGCTCCTATCTAAGGGTGCGCATGGTAAAATTTCTTGGCTGGGGAAGAGTTTTTTTTTAGAAATAGTTCTTTTCTATTTCTATTCCGGGGAACAATTTCTGAGTAAAAGAACCCGTTTCGTAACTACACAAAATTTCTACTCTTGGAATAGAAAAAGAATAGAAATGCGTTTGGTAACGCAACAATTTCTCTTTTGTATTTATTTGTTTTTTATTCTTGCCCACGGATCGCCGCGGCCATCGGTCGCCGCCGATCGCCGTTCGCCGCCGACCGTCGCCGCCGATCGCCGTTCGCCGCCGACCGTCGCCGCCGCCACGTCCGCCCGGCTGCCGCCTCCACCGCCGACCGCTGCCGCCCAGCCCATCGGCCGCCGACGACCGACCGGCGGCGGGGCGGGCGGCGGCCGGCGATCGGCAGCACCGGCGGCCGGCGGACGTGTGGTGGGAGATGGCCGGCGGACGGCGATCAGCGGCAGCGGGCGGCGGCGGCGGCGGCGGCGGCGGGCGGTGGCGGTAAGGGGCGGGCGGTGGCGGGCGGGGCGATCGACCGGCGACGCGGGCGGCGGCCGGCGGTGGAGGCGGCGGCCGGGCGGACGTGCGGCGGAGACGGGGCGGCGGACGGCGATCGCCGGGGCAGCGGCAGCGGGCGGCGATCGGGCAGCGGCCGCGGCGCGCGACGACCAGCCCGGCGGGCGGCGGCGGCGGGCGGGCGGCGGCGTGGCGGCCGGTGGGCGGTTGGAGGTGGCCGCGGCAAGAGAAAGAAATAAAACAAAAATAAAAAAGAAAATTTGCTTATTTCTAGAAATTGTTCCCGAAACAAGAAGCAACTTTTTTGTTTCTCATTTCTATTCCCTGGACTAACTTTTCTATTCCGGGAATAAAAATCAACTTGGCGTTACCAAACAGGTTTCTGTTCTTTTTTGTTCCGGGGAACAAAAGAATAGAAATTTTTGGGCTAGGGAAGGTTACCATGCGCAGCCCTATTATCTACTCGTTCCGCCTTATAGTTTTCAATCTATAATCAAAATTAATGGCTCACAATTCAACCCAAATTTAAGGTCAAACAAACTTTGGTGCTCTAAATAGAAACAATGTTCACCATGGTATTTATTGATGAATGCAATTGGTAGAGATTGGGGATCGATTCCATGGACCCACCCAGGAACCAGATCAGACTAGCAGTTCGATTTTCCGATAGATCTATGGAAGCAATGGGCGGTTCTCGATTCCCAAAATTTAGAACCAGTCCTTCATGGGTGGTTCTTAGTTCTAAGGTGAGAACCACTCACTCCAACCATGCTCACCCCTTTGTGCATGGTGTTCTTTTGACTTTATAAGATGGGGAATAAATACTAGTACTTGTACATCAAGGCGGGATGATTGTGTTGCCATGTTCAAAGTGGAAGAGCAGTTTTAATATGCTTGTCGCCGACAAGGATTGGCCGACATCCTTGCTGGCCCTAAAGGAAGGGGAAAATTAAAGAAAAGAAAAGAATATAAATTTGTGAAATGCCGTCAACATTGCTGGCCAAAATTGGTCAGATAGAATAAATTGGCACACGTGCAAAAGGTTTAAGATTGAATTAGTAAAAAAAAAGTTTATGACTGAACTAGCACGATTGGAATAGGTTTATAACTTCTTCTTTTTTGTTTTTTGGGTAATTCTCTCATCTGTATAGGACGGCAATGCATTTGCTATAACACCCACAGTAAGATTTCCTGGTAATTTAGAGAAAAATGAATCTTGGATTATGGTGACTATTTTTGGTCATTGAGTGAGAGTTTGTACTATTTTCTTTGGAACATATGAAAAGTGGGGGCAAAATTTGTCCATGAGAGATATAAATTCATTTACTGATAACTTGTAAGTAGGAGTATAGCTCGGATCCTTGTTTTCTAGTTATAGGGCAACCTCATTAAGTTGCAGAGAGTTCGATCTCCAAGTGGAGGCCATTCCGCCTACTTGGTAACTCAAGTGGACCAATAGAACTGCATTTCTTATCTTAACATCTTGTTGCTTGCACGTCACACACCTCTCCAATTGCTCTCCGTATATTTTTCTTCCTGGAGAGGAGGGAATATTGGAGTGTGCAGAGGAGTACCACCCCTCAGGGACTCTTCCCTATATCATTTCTCTCTTAAGCCTTTTAAGAACGTGCTCAAGTCTAAGGAGGTCAAATTTGTCTGTGGGAAATATAACTTCATGATACTCTCTTTTGGGGATTTGGCCCTTTATTTATACATCCTTCTATATCAGCATATCTTAACTTAAATTTTCATGTTGTAATGTACCCGTAACTATGCACAGCTACCACAATTAACGCGTTCCAACTGGTGGTGGAGCTTGGCCTCACGGTAGATATCAAGATGGATTATTAGAGAGATCTCGTCAAAGGTAGTGACGTGTTATATTTGGAATCAATGTGGAGTTCAATGCGTTCCAACTAGCAGTGGAGCTTGGCCTCACGGTAGAGATCAAGATGGATTATCGGAGAGATTTCGTCAGAGGTAGTGACGGTATTGTGATGGCGGACGAGATAGTGGGAGGGATAAGAAGGGTAATGGAGGGCAAGTAGGCCAAGGAGAGGAGGAAGAAGGTGAAGGAGGTGAGTGAGACGATCAAGAAGGCTTTCATGGAGGGTGTCTCTTCCTACCTATCTTTGGGTCGATTCATCGAGGATGTCTGGAGTCAGTGAGCGTCGATTTAGCTTAGAAGGCTGTTGGTATTTCCATCCTATGATTTTTTGGCATGTGTTTCAGCGTATCTGGGACTCCAATCCATCCCGGACTATTCTAGTGTCTTTTGTGACAATAAATCATGTTGATTCTTGTTGACCCTTTGGCGTGTTTTGTGTGGAACCGTGCAAAGGTAAAAGACAAGTTATAGAAAGTGTTCAAACAAAACAAATTGACCGGCAACCATCCCTCCTTGATCTCCAGGCATAGATGGATTCCATTTTGCTCTTGCTTCCATCTCAAACGCTGTTCTCATTCCTGCTCTTCGACGTTAGTGTGAAAAGCATTAGGGAATATAGCAAAATTGAACCTTCACTTGAGGAATGTAAATTTGGTTTGACCCCATATGGAACGCCAAAGGAACTTTTTTTTTTCTTTTTTGCTTTCTGTTTATTACAAGAGGAAATCGGCGGCCTGCAGATTCATGGACCGAGTAAAATAATAAGATGAGACGGTTTTGCAAGGAAGGTGCATTTAATGGTTGGTAGCTCGTTTCCCACGTAAGCTAAAATCTCGTGAGATAAATGGAATGCAATAGCGCTTAAAGAGATGACGTTTAAGAATGCACAAATAATTCAAAGAAACATAATCTCATGTAATATGATAAAGTTCATGCGGATGCCAGCAGTTGTTAATTCGCAACCATCTTATTCACAATATATATATATATATATATATATATGTATCAATATTGACATATAAGTTTAATGTATGTAGTGATGTGACATATTAATAATATTTTTATGCATCATTCTCAATAGATCTAATTTTGTATTTTAGTAAATTCATTTTAAAAATATATTGGTTCATCAATGCACATGGTGTTGTTTGGACTTTATAAAATGGGGGATAAATACTAGTACTTGGACATCAAGGAGGGATGATTGCGTTGCCGTGTTCAAAGTGGAGGAGTAGTTTTAATATGCCTGTTGCCGGCAAGGATCAATCCACAATCCTCGCTGGCCCTATGGGAAAGGGGGAAATTAAAAAATAAAATAAAAGAATATAAAAGAATATAAAAATATATGAAATGTTGTCAACACTGGCTGATCAAATTGGCCGAATGGACTGAATTGGCACAAATAGAGAATGTCTAGGATTGAAGTGGTTAAAAAAAAAATTATAACTGAATTGGCACAATTACAATAGATTTATAATTTTTTTTGGGTAATTCCCCCATTTATAAATGATGGCAATACATTTGCTATAACGTCCATAGTAAGATTTTTTGGTAATTTATAGAAATATGAATCTTGGATTATACATTACCTCTACGTGGTTAGCCACATCAAATATCACCTAAGGATTGCTTAGATGGAAAAGATCACAGTGACTATTTTTGTTCATTGAGTGAGAATTTGTACTATTTTCTTTGGAACATATGAAAAGTGGGGGTTAAATTTGTCCATGAAAGATATAACTTCATTTCCTGATAACCTATCACCGGGAGTATAGCTTGGATCCTTGGTGTCTAATTATGAGGTAACCTCGTCCATTTGCAAAGAGTTTAACCTCCCCTATTGAGGCTGCCTGCCTACCTAGTAATCCAAGTGAGCTAACAAGACCGCATTCTTTATTTTAGTATCCTGTTGCCTGCACGCCCAACACCTCCCCAATCGCTCTCCATGTATTTTTCTTCCAGGAGAGGAGGGAATACGGGAGTGTGCAGTGGGGAGTCCCCCCCGAGTGTTCTTTCCCCTGTCATTTCTTCTTTGAGTCTTTTAAGGATTTGCTCAGGTCCAAGGTGGTCAAATTTTTCCGTGAGAAATAAACTTCATGATATTCACTTTTGGGGATTTGGCCCTTTATCAATACATCCTTCTATATCAATATATCAACTTTAATTTCTACCTTGTAATATACCTATAACAATGCACAGCTACCGCAATCTATGCCAACTTCAGACTACATTACTGTAACCTTATGCCAGCCTTTGCCCTTGCTCTAGTATCACCAGATCATTTGAAATGGAAAATTTCGCTTAAAACACATGTTGATCGTGAGATTTCTTTATTGAGATATTTTGAAAACATTAGAACCCATTGGGGGTCAATAATCAATAGTAGCTCTAGTGCCATCTATTGAGAATGTGTAGCAAAAGTCCAATACCTTTCCTTGGTGAGATTGTCAAGAGAGAGCCTAAATCTAAGTTTGTCATCATATCTAGATGGGTACACTTTTGTTCAAGTTGACACGTTATGTGTCACGCCCCGACCCTCGGTCTCGTGACCATCCTTCAACTTTGGTCGATTTTAAAATGCGATATCCCAGACTACATATCGCCGACCCTTTCATTTTTGATAAAGACATGCGGAAGCAGCTTATAAAAATCCCTGCATAACAAAAAGCAATGGGATATACAAGTAGGACTAGAAATTTAACCTTAAAACCAACACCCTTATTTACATATACAAGTCATGCTAAAAAGTTGGTTTCTACTCAAATAGATTCTACATGGGGCGACTCAATTCCAATCGTGGTCCTAATCATCCTCGTAACCAATTATGACACATCAATAACTCCAAACCACATCAAATCTCTCATATATAATTTCTCTATCAAAATTCACTCATGCTCCTACCGTGACCCATTTGAAGTGAACTCTGAGGAAGTTTGATGAATTGCTAAGAGGGCACAAAAACCTTCTTATGAGGTGGTGCTTACACTTCGCACAAACTCTCTGAAACTTTACCGATCACAGCTTTATTTTTCATTAATTATTTCATTTCATGTTTAATCAGATGTCGCCTCTTTCCTAATCTAAGATTGGTTAGGAGTCAACTAAGATGTGGAAGCCAACCCACCTTACTTTTGCGAGCGAAAGGTGAAAAATATCCTCTAAGATTGGGCTAAATAAAGAAAAAGATCGAGAGGACTTGATTAAGGTAGATTTGTCTAATGCTTCTTGTTAATACCTTTTCCTCCTTATAAAAAGAAGAATTCATGTAATATTTCCAATTTTATTCCCTAATATTCATCTAACAATCCATGCATTAAAACTCCAATACTATAAATTAAGTCAATCAATAATAATAACAGGTAAAGGGCCAGAAAATACCAGAGCCATTTCGGGTACCATTATACATCGTCTTATTCTAGGACAGGACACCGTGAGATATAAATGAAAATAAACGTGCATCAAATATAAATTTCTTAATCTAAATGATGATGATGCATTCTAAAATTGACAAAAATGAAACTAATAATATAAAAAAGAAAACTAAAGTAATCCTGCTGTCCAGACTGAGACAACGGACGTTCAGCCCGTTCTTGTGCTCTAAAACGGGCCTAAACCATGCTCCAGAAACCACAATAATCCTAGAACGTTTCTACATCAATTATGAAAGCGAATACGAGTGAAAATCATGCAAACCTATTCAAATTACAAAAGATTTTATGAACTAAATATCAACATTGATTAAACAGCGCGCGTTGTGACATCAATTGCTAGATATTCATGAGAAAACATCAAACTAAGACCAAAGGCAATGAGAATTTGTTCAAATTAAACCATATTCAAGATAAGTTGCTCTGTGTTTTTGATTTGGATTGTGAGCACATCGAGGGATCAACCCTCAGATGAAACCGAAGTAAAACATTAGTCGGCTCACACAATCGAATTAGTGGAAAGATGGAAACGGAAGTCTGGAGTCTTAACACGATAAACACCACGGATGCCAACCTGTTTCCATCAAATGCTCCGACGAACTCTATTAAATGATGCTGCAATAAGTGTTTGTCGCTAGTCTTAATATATATATATATATATATATATATATGTGTGTGTGTGTGTGTGTGTGTGTTTGCCCTAGCCTATCATGCCTCAAATAGAATCTGATGTACCTGGCCCCAGCACATCCACACCTCACAGGAAGTGAGTGGAAGTCGCCAAAGAAAAATTGGAAAAGATAGAGTTTGCTCTACAGCTAAAAAGAGCAAGACGTGTAGTGCTCTCTCAGGAACACAATGGTGGAGATATCACCTCATCATAAAGTGATATTGTGAATCTATAGTATGAGAAAGTTTAGGAGGGGAGGTTACCCCATGTCAGTGCTAGGGCGTACCACTACTATTTGAATCTAGACACGGTGCGAGGAGAGTTTGATTCTCACCAGTTGAGCCAACCAGTAACAAAAAATATTTTTTTATTGTTTGTGAAAATAATGAGACATAAATTATCGCCAATAATGAAAACATTTCTTGTGAAATAATTATTTGAATTGATATAAACAATCTTTTTTTTATAAATTATTAATTTTTCGTGAAATAAAAGCAACCTCAAACAAATTTCAAATTCCACCGTTTCTTTAGTTCGGTGTACTTTTGTTTGCCCCTTGCTTGCCAGATTCTTTTGCTTTTATTTTTTTTTCTGTCTTGAGCGTGCGGCCTTCCCTTGCTCCATGCTTTTTTTGTGTTTTGTACTGCGAGTTCACCCTATTCTTCTTTGTTTTTTTCTCCTGTTTTGTCTTCCTCAGGCCCGATGTATGCCCCTTGTAGTCAACCTTGAATATAACTCATATACCCAAGAATATCTTGCCCAATTCAACCGTGAAAAGCCACGTTCAAATCGAGAATCCTAGTCAAGTTTTTCCTCCGTTCCTTTCTGTTTTGGCCAGATTCGCATTTCCTGTATGGTACTAGCGCTAAATATTCTTATCTTGCCGTCGTTTTCTTTCCGAAATGTAATAAACGCCACATATGCATCGCACACGTACTCATCCAGCCAAGCAAGAATTTCGGATAGAGATCGAGCTCAAGCGGGCTCGGTCTTGAAAATTTAAATGACCTCAAGGCCCCCTTCTTCTAAATTCCAGCTCATATCGCATTTCGGGCCAATTTGAATACAATTTACAATCGGACTTCTGTGTTATTCGATGCAGACATGTTATCCATAAGCAAAACGACTCTAGTATCTAAAATCTGGAAAAATGCAGTATAGAACATGACCTCGAAATTCTGTCATGTCAATATTTTTTAGGATATGTGCACTAGAAGTCTTAAAACTTGTCATGAAATATGCAATTAAATCATAAAACTTATCAAATTGATTCAATCAAATCCTTATGTTAATTTGGTTCAATTTAGCTAACAGAAAAATGCTAACGTGTGTTACTTTATTACTTTCTTAAGACACATGGCAATGACATGGCGCCCTCTAAGCGCCACATTAGAAATTTTTTAAAGAAATACAAACAAAATTAGATTAAAAAAAAAAAAGTCACCCACGGCTTGGCAAAGCCCTCACCAATTGATGCTGCCATAGCCATTGGAAAGGGCCGGCAATGATCCTCTAGGCCTTTCCAAAGTTCAGTGAACCTTGTGGGCCCCAGGCGAGGGCCAATGACACTCGCTCAGATCTACGACGAGGGTTGTGCGCTCCCCCAAATTTGGGCTAGCCGGCCCTCGTCAGGGGCTGCCAAAGGCTTGCTCGAGGGGGGTTGCCAAGCGAGCTCCGTTGGCCCTTCCCAGTGACTGTGGTGGTAGCCATTAACAAGGGCTTAGTGAAGTTGCGCATGAGTTTGGTTTTTTCTTTTTTTAATTTTTTTGTTTTTTATTTGTTAATCTATTTATTTTGTATTTTTTAATTTATTTTCAGATGTGGCATTTAGTGGGCGCTATATATCTTAAGAAAGTAATAAAATAATATATGTCAGTATTTTCTGTTAACTAAATTAGACAGAGTTGACAAAATAACTCAATTGAACCAATTTGACAAATTTTGAGACTTAATTACATTTTTTATAAGTTTTTAGACTCAATTGCACTTTCGTGAGAGATCCTTTGGCGATAATTACAGGCCAATAGCTTCCAGCTGTCCTCAAACCTTTCCCACCTTTTCGAATTCGCAATAAGTTTGCCCACATGAAATGTACGAGCCCTTGTTCGGAATCTTAGAGATCACATCTTCAAGTAAAAAATTGTAGGATAAGGGCTATCTTTCCTACTCTATCCGCCAATCCTTATTGCCTTTATCTTATCCTATCTTCGTTTTACTGTTGATATTTGTCCAAATAATCTACAGATTATATAATTACTTCTCGATCTATAATGATGAGTCATCATATAAATCACTCAATATTTTCAACGTGAAAATAGCTTCTCGAATGCATCGGATGCATATGAGCCAAATACATTTTGTAACAGCCTGAATTCTCAGATTTTGTTTTCGATTAAATAAATCGGGCCTTTCGTCAACGTGCCAATAGTGCTCTCTGAGTTGATCATTCACGAGATAACTGGATTATCTGGGGAAACAATTAAGGAATCTAAATGCAATGGACTTGAGAATTCGATCAGGAATCGACTGCTCGACCGTGTTGATCTGCAAGGGTCATTATGGCACTGTTAGAAATCGATTAGAGACCAGAGATAGGTCGCTTTGACTGAGATATGTGATCAGAGTATAGGTGATTCCACCTGATTGCAAAATACTCGTCGATCGGCACTAGATCGATTTTTCTATCGTTTTGGTACCCGAGGCCCGTATTTGAAACCTCGAGACTTTCACGACAACAGAGAGTCGCCAATGTGTCGAAGATGTACCTTGTGACTCGAGATAAATCGATCACGGGTCAATTACACCAAAAATTCCTAAAAATTACCCAATAGACTAGGTCACGCTAAAATCGCATCGAATGGAAATTAACCGTGAATTTGAACCCAATTACAGAAATTGAAAGTTCTGTGATGTCACGATCTATTTTAGGAACGTCGACTCATCTTTCGAAAAATATGCAGAGATTCTGAGATTTTTACGGAAAGCCGTTTCGGACGTTGTGGAAAATTAGCGGAAATTTGTACATGCTAAATTAAAAGAAATTTGGACTTCCAAGCCAAGCTTTTTTTTAAGTGTCAGGGACTTATAGAAAATTGTTCTGGATTTTTCTTCGACGAAATTAGACTTTAAAATTTGGGAAATTGAGGATGAAATTCAAGTCTAAAATTTTTAAAATTCGGATCTATAATTGGGGATGGAATTTTGCACTCAAATTGGATTTTTTTGGTGGATATTTGGTTGGAAAGTAATAGGGGAACATCCAATTAATGGAGTGGATAATGTTGTTGACTATTTTGCCCTTTTTGCTGGCTTCCACCTCACGTTTCGCCCAGTTCAGCTGCCTCTCTCTCTCTCCCTTCGTGCGACACTTCCTGCTTTTGCTTTGCTTTCGTTCCTCTCGCTTGGATGGAACGATTCTGCCCTTTCCTTCGACTTTTTTTCTCTTGAAACTCAACCCACATCTCAGCCAGCAGCTGCCACCCGTCCAAGTTTCCTTCACGCCAGTCAACCTTCACCGTTGAAGATCGCAAGTGTTGACTCGCCTCACCATTTCCCTCTCCGCGTGGCTTCCTCGTCTGCCACCATTCTTTGTCCCCCATTTAGCCGAAACAATTCCAGAGAGATAGTCCTCCTCTTCACCATCTGTCTCTTTGATGCGTGTCTTCCTTGTCGTGAGCCTTCTTCGGTCAAAGCCTCTCTCGCTGGCCTTGATTGTTGACTCCAGCCGCACGTGTCTGACGCCAGGTCTACTGAAGGCCCACGCTGCCGCTCGTCTTCTCCACTTCAGCCGCACAAGGTCTTCCACCGAAGTAGATCCATGGCCGCGTCTCCCCCAGCTCGAGTCCAGCAGCCAACGCCAGCAGCTGCTTCGTCTGTTTCTCCTCCACGTGTCCTCAGCCCCAGCGGATTCTAGCCCAATTGTTCGTGCGTCTCGGCCCGTGAATTTTAGCGACTCCAGCCATGTGAGATCAGCCCGTCTTCGCACGTCTTCAGCCCAAGCAAAATCAGCCCAGCGACTTCAGTCTTTCGGGCCCAGCAAAGCCCAGTTCAGCAACTCACAAATCAGTAAATTTCAGCCCATCTTCAATTGTTGTCCAGCTCACTTGAGGCCCAACAAATTCAGATTCAACAAGCCCAAGCCTGCGAAGCCAAGCTCAGAAATATCTGTGGGCTTACAAGGCTTTTGAGCCTGGCCCGAGTGTCTGCAGATGTCGCCAAAAATTTGGATTTTGGCCGCAGTCGCATCGTCGTCACGATGTTCCGGTCTTCGCAATAAACAAACAAGTTTTTCTCACTAAACCCCGCTTAGTAGGTTAATGATGCGTAGGGTTTGATTAGATTAAGTTAAGCATGTTTAAGTGGATAGATTATATTAGATTAGTTAATTTAATTATTCGCCGATGCATGTTAGGTGGTTAGTTAGTGACATTAGTGAGTAGACTCGTGCCATTATTTATTGAACGACCCTTGGAATCTTTCCGGGTCTGTTTCGGCGTCCAATTAGGCATTACTGGCCAAAATTGGATTTATTGCATTTATTTATTAATTTTCATAATTATTTAATTAATTATTTATTTTCCAGAATTTCAACCGGGATGGTCGGTGACTGCAATTTTGTGCTGAGTTGGTGCTTTCTGTTTATTTAATTGAGCACTAGAGTGTGATAATTGAGTGAAATTGGTGATTATGAGGATTTATCCCAAAAATTTGATAATGTGGGTATAAGTCTAAGAATTGCCGAGTGGGGCCATGATACCACTAAATGTCACCAAATATAAGAAATTTGCCGAGTGGGGCCGTGATGCCACTAAATCTAAGAAAATTGCTCAGTGGGGCCGTGATTACCACCTAAAAATAAGTTGTGTCCTAAGGATCGTGATTCATAATTGGGAATTGAGTTAGAATAGTTGAAATGACTGGGAGTGGTCTTGTTGACATGTATTGATTAGGTCGATTGATCGATGATTCGATCTGATTGATTGGATGACATGATTGTAAGTATTTTCACATTGAACTGACTTGTAGGAAAGAACTGAGGCCAAGGTAAGCCCTCTGATTTGTGATTGTCCTTAGGCAACCCCTAAGGCATATTTTTTTTCCTAATCGGGTCTTAGGGAGTAGAACTCGCTAAGACATTGTCTCACTAGTTATTGTATAACCATTTTCAGGTCCTTAGATGATGTTGGTGGAGGACTAGAAGTCCTAGAGTTTGGGGAAGTGGAGGAAACAGAATTGGCAAACCTGTCTGACTCGCTAATCATAGGACAATCCCTTTTTGATTAAGCCAATATTTTTGTAAGTGACCTGATGTTGTAAATAAACCTGTGTGTTTATAAAAATTTGACTTCGGTTTGAAAAATTTATGGCCCTACTTTCCTATCCCATTGTTTTATTATCTGGGGATTTATATCTGCTTCCGCATGCGTATATTAAAATGAATGGGTCGACGATGTGTCTTGGGACATTGTTATTATATCGACGAAGCAGGGATGGGCATGTGCTCGGAGGGTCGAGGCGTGACATCTCAGTTTAGTGGTATCAGAGCATGGTCGTTAGAAATTGGAGCGATAAGGTGCGATGGATATGGGATAGTAAGTAGGAAAAGCCTTTAAATTCCTAACTAGTGCATGTTAGTGGTAGTTGATTGGTAGAGTTGTTTATTGTGTGTGAATCGCTCACCTTCTAATCTAGTGTGGATTTGGAAGATAGGTTTCAATTAGACTGAACCATGAGTGAGCCGAAGCAGAGAACTCCGAGTAAGAGAATTGTGAGGCCTACAGCTCGGGTTAGATCGCCGACCAGAGTCGATACCCGAGGAGGCAAAGCTAGGGCACTGGCACAGGCCAGTGCTAGTGGAATAGCACCACCTCCTGTTGGTGCTGGGGTTGTAGCCCCTGGTGATTAGGGAACCATCAGGATCGATCAAGCCCTAGACGCCATAAGAGAATTAATGGGGCAACAGGCCCAAGATCAAGCTGCCGCATTCACCGCTGCCGTTTTAGCCGCCGCTCAAGCCGCCGCTACTACTACTGTTGCCGTCGCTGCTGAGGTCGCCCCCGCTGCAAAACCTGTCGCTGCACCTACAGTCATTCCTGCAGAAGGTTCGCTAGGAATAGTAATCGCTGAGAGACTGATTCACAAGTTGGCGGAACAATTTTAAAAGTTGAATCCACCTCAGTTCACCGGGGCATGAGACCTCGAAGTTGCTAATTTTTGGATTCAAAGACTTGAGAAGGCTTTTGCACTATTAATGTGCAATGAAACTGAAAAAGTAGTCCTTGCAACTTACCAACTGGAGGGAGTTGTAAATACTTGGTGGAGAAGCACCTAGGGAGCAGTATTTCCAGAAGGTGTTGTCCCGGAGTGGAACGCCTTCCTTGAGGCTTTTAATGGCAAATATTTTTTTTGAGACTGCCAGAGAAATGAAGATGGCAGAGTTCCAGTGTCTTCGCCAAGGCTCCCTGACTGTTGACCAATATGAGGCAAAGTTCTCTGAACTGTCGCAATATGCTCCTGAATTAATTGTGAATCCAGTGAACCGAGTGAGAAGGTTCAGAGAAAGATTTAGGTCAGACTTAAGGAGTACATTGATTTCTCTGAACCTAAGAACTTATAATGACCTTTATGAGAGGGCCCAGATAATCGAGAGGGATCATAATGAGAGAGCTGCCATGTATGGGTCGAGATTTAATGCAAACAGAGATGCAATCCGACATGGGAAGAGGCCCATGGTTAGAGGAAGATTTCATATTTCGCCCAACAGGAAGGGTGGAGTTGGAAAGTCTGGGTTTAGCCAGAATGGAATATGTCGCTGGTGTGGAAGGCGACACGGATCTGCCCCATGCCAATCTAGGCTGGGCACTTGTTTTGAGTGTGGCCAGCTGGGTCACATGGCCAGGAATTGTCCGAGAATGATAAGAGGACAACCGCAGTTGCCGCCACCGCCACCGATTGGACAGATCAAAGGGTATGCACCTCAGAATGCACCCCAAGGAGGACAACTTAGACCTTTGGTTCAAGGCACAGTGTATGCCATCACTTAAGGTCAAGCAAAGGCTGTGCCTGACGTGATCATAGGTACGGTTTCGTTGAACAACCATCATGCTTATGCTTTATTCGATCCAAGAGCAACGCATTCCTTTATTGCTGAGCAGTATGTTAAGTTAATTGGAATATATCCTGAATTACTGAAATCTGTTGTTAGCATATCGACACCATTGAAGGATTATGTGTTATCAGCTTTGGGTTGTTCTGGTTGCAAGTTAGCGATTGGTGAGCGAGAGGGGAAAATAGACTTATTAGTCCTAGCCATGTATGACTTTGATTTGATAATTGGCATGGACTGGCTCACCAAGCAACGAGCTAAAATGGACTGTTATCGCAGGTTGATTCAGTTTTACCCGTTAAAGGGTGAGAGCTTCGAGTTTGTAGGGAACCGAGGAGGACCCTCGATTTCCCTAATCTTGTCGCAAGAGGCAACCCGTTTGTTAGACGGGGGTTGTCAAGGTTATTTGGCAATTATCGTGGATACGACTGTTGAGGAGATGAAAATTGAAGATATTTCAGTTGAGCAAGAATTTCCAAATGTATTCTCGAAGGAATTGCTAGGATTGCCGCTAGAGAGAGAAATTGAATTCGTGATTGAGTTAGCACTTGAGACAGAGCCAATCTCTAAGGCTCCTTATCGGATGACGCTATCAGAGTTGAAGGAACTGAAGGTGCAGATGCAAGAGTTGTTGGATAAGGGATTCATACGTCCCAGTGCATCACCTTGGGGAGCACCAGTTCTATTTGTAAAGAAAAAAGATAGTTCATTGCGTTTGTGCATCGACTATCGACAACTCAATCAGGTAACGATCAAGAACAAGTATCCATTGCCGAGGATCGACGACTTGTTTGCTCAGTTACAAGGAGCATCGATATTTTCAAAAATCGACTTGAGGACAGGGTATCATCAGCTGAGAATTAGAAAAGAAGATATTCCAAAGTCAGCATTTCGTACTCGGTATGATCATTACGAGTTCATTGTGATGCCATTCGGGTTAACGAATGCTCTAGCTGCTTTCATGGATTTGATGAACCGAGTGTTCAAGGAATATCTGGATCAGTTCGTGATCGTGTTCATCGATGATATCCTGGTGTATTCGAGAAGTGCTGAGGAACACGAAGATCATTTGAGATTAGTGCTCCATTTGAGGATTCATCAGCTGTATGCTACGTTTACCAAATGCGAGTTTTGGCTGACTCCTGTTGCGTTTTTAGGCCACGTGATTTCAAGAGAATGAATCTCTATGGACTCGAGCAAGATTGAAGCTGTGATCAACTGGTGGAGACCGACTTCGGTGACAGAAATTCAAAGTTTTCTAGGTTTGGCAGGCTACTACAGATGGTTTTTAGAAGGATTTTCAGCTTTGGCGTTGCCTTTGACAACTCCTGAAGAAAGAAGAGAAATTTGTATGGACAGACAAGTGTGAGAGTAGTTTCCAAGAGCTTAAGGAAAAGCTGACTACCACACCTGTGCTGACAATTCCATCTGGTCCTAGAGGGTACGAGATTTATAGTGATGCGTTGTTTAGAGGATTGGGTTTGCGTGTTGATGCAATATGGTAAAGTTGTTGTATACGCCTCCCACCAGTTGAGACCTCATGAACTGAACTACCCGACGCATGACTTAGAACTCGCGGCAATTATATTCGTGTTGAAGATTTGGAGACATTATTTGTGGGGGGAAAAGTTTCAGATCTTCACGGACCATCACAGTCTCAAGTACCTATTCTCTCAGAAGGAGCTGAATATGAGATAACGCCGATGGATGGAATTGATGAAAGACTATGATTGTGATATTTTATATCACCCACGAAAAGCGAATGAGGTCGCCGACGCTTTGAGCCGAAAGTCTTCCATTGCTCATCTGTTGTTTAAGGAGTGGAATCTAACTGAGAGAGCTCGAGATTCGGTATTCAAATTTGAGGTAGGCCACCTTTCAAGTCTTATGGCCACCCTTAAGATTGAACCGAATATTCATATCAGAATCAAGTTGCTCTAATCGACGGATCCTGATGTTCAGAAGATTCTACAAGAGGACACCGAGAAAAGGAAAGCCGACTTTCAAATTTTTGAGGATGGAACACTAAGGTTCCGAGGACGTTTGGTTGTACCTGACGATGTAGAGCTTAAAGAGGAGATCTTATCAGAAGCTCAAGGTAGCAATTACAACATTCATCCTGGAAGTACCAAAATGTATCAGAATCTGCGTCAACACTATTGGTGGTCAGGTATGAAAGCGGACATCGCCAAGCATGTCACCAAGTGTTTGACATGTCAGTAAGTAAAAGCTCAGCATTGCAAGCCAGGAGGATTTCGGCAACCTCTCGCGATGCCAGAATGGAAATGGGAGCATATCATGATGGATTTCATGACCGGACTACCGAGGATTTAGAGAGGAAATGATTCGATTTGGGTGGTAGTCGACAGACTGACAAAGTCGGCTCACTTCATTGCAGTTCGAAAGGACCTGAGTCTGGATAGACACGTAGATCTGTATGTGCGTCAGGTGGTTCAAATGCATGGAGTGCCGATTACAATGACGTCAGATAGAGACCTGAGGTTTACTGCCGCCTTTTAGAAGAGCTTGCAAAGTGCTCTGAGTACAAAGCTTCAGTACAGTACGGCATATCATCCTCAAATGGATGGCCAGTCTGAGAGGACAATTCAGACCCTTGAAGACATGCTGAGAGCTTGTGTACTAGACTTCAAAGGAAGTTGGGAAGATCAGCTTCACCTGGTGGAATTTGCCTACAACAACACGTATTAGCAGAGCATCCAGATGGCTCATTTTGAAGTGTTGTATGGTAGAGTGTGTGAGACACCAGTGTGTTGGGATGAAGTGGGTGAGGGAAAGATTACAGGCCTAGAGTTGGTATAGCAATCAGTGGATGCCGTGGCAATTATTAGAAGCAGATTAAAGACCGCTCAGGGTCGTCAGAAAAGTTACGCAGATAAGCGCCGGAGATTATTGGAATTCCAAGTTGATGATCACATTTTTCTAAAGGTGTCACCAATGAGGGGAACTTCACGCTTCGAAAAGAAAGGCAAACTGAGCCCGAGGTACGTAGGTCCATTTGAAAATTATGGAAAGAATTGGGACCTTAACGTATCGTCTTGCGTTGCCGCCAAGATTGGCACAAGTGCACAACGTCTTTTGCGTGTCAATGTTGAGGAAATATGAGCCTGACCCGACCCACGTGCTCAATTTCGAGGAATTGGACGTGGATAACCGAGTGTCATATGTTGAAAGCTCGGTTCAGATCATGGACAGAAAAGAGCAAGTTCTGTGTACAAAGACCATCCCAATGGTCAAAGTGGTCTAGCAACACCACGGAACTGAAGGAGCAACTTGGGAAACTGAGGAGTTGATGAGACGATTGTACCCCCACCTTTTTGCTTAAGTATTGTAAGATTTAAATTTTGAGGACGAAACAGGGTAAACTAGATTTTCTTTGTTTCTTTTTTTTTTTAATTTGAAAGATTTTTGAAAGATTTTGAAAAGCACTTGCAAAAGCATTTTTTAAAACATTTTGACATGAGAAAGCATGATGAAGCCTAGGCCTCAGAGTTCCCATTGGATTTTTCTTTTTCTTTTATCGGTAGGATATCATCACCGGGCTAGTTTGGTGTATCACATCATGCCCTTAAAACAAAACTTGTAATTTTATTGATATTCATCAATCGAATTACATTTATTGAATGGAAAATGCAATGCTCAATCTCTAAAAGTAAGTTGAAAATATCTCCTAGAAAGCAATAAAAATTCTCACGCATGGGAATGTGCAAGAATAACATATGGGTTACTCTTGTGGGCAAGTGCCCACTTCTTCAGATTGTCCTTTGTCAATGGCGCCTATAAGGAGGTCATCGAACAAACTCGTGATTCCTTCTAGCGCATCATCTGGGTTTTCTATCTTTAGAGGTGCCGGATCATCCATGCCACCCCATCCATCTGGGATGATATCCAAAGAGTCGATGTAGAAGCTGGGAGGAGTCGAATACTTTACATAGTAGTCGAATTTGCCACTTGGCTGCCCCAGGGTATCTATCACTTCTACTTTATTTTGCATCATTCTAGGAAGGCCAGGAAACGTCTCGTGAATGTTGGGGGGCAACGAGTTTTGCATCCCTCGCCCTTGCTTAGGTGGCGAGTTTTGCCTTTCTTGTCTCTGTCTTCCAGAATTTTCTTCATCTCTTCCATGGTGCCCTAATTCAGTAGAACGGGTTCTCCGAGGGGCTTCAACAGGGTTTCGAATGCCTTCACCCCATCTTCCAAGACTGTATGACATCATCTTAAACCTCAAAAGTTGAAATGAACGGGACAACGACTTTCCCTAATGCATATAAACAAGACGAAGGATGAAACCTTATCATGGACCGATGGAAATTGCAACAAAGTAAGTAAATTGCAAAGTGAGAGTTCAGATAACTTACTTTCAATGGGAAGGGATGACAATCACATAGACATACGCATGAAGTGTGAGGCTCGATTTCCAGCTAGGAAGGCTAAGCAAGGTGGAGTTAAAAGGGTGGGATGACTTAGTTGTAGCCTCGCATACTAAGTCAAGTTCTCCTAACTCCGGCTTAGTCAAGGATGATACCCCAATGCGGCGCAGCCTCGCGAGCAGAGATAAGAGATAAGCATTCTTGACACCAAGAAAAAGCTTTCGGGATTGAGTTGGGCAACCTCTACTACGCGGCCTCGCGGTCGAAGTCATGTCCAACTCAATACCATCCTAAGTGACCTAGTGTGGCCCAGGTCTGGCGGCAGGTTGTGTGTGCAAGAATGTAGTGTAAATGCAAAGCATGCACAACAGTTTATACCAAGCAACACTTCAACATGAAAATAAACCATACATTTCTACACCTCCCTACAAAACAAGGGTTAGCAATCCTACTCCCCTTATACCTCTCAATCTACAAGAACATTTAACACCTTAAACATGAGGGATGTACCTGGGATCCTCGCTGCCAAACAAAAACATTTTTTAAAAGAAAAGAAAAATTGGCCTAAGTCCACTAAGAGTTTTAACTCAAGTCCCCAGCGGAGTCGACAAGCTGTCGTGACCAAATTTTCGGGTAAACCACCTAAGGTTTGGCTAATGGATTACTAAGCCTAAACTTAGCTCGGGCTCTGCCAAGCCCATAGCAATTCGCGACTTAGTTAAAATTTCTTAACATGCAAATGAATTTTATCTAGAAGTCGCCACTAATCAGTTTATGGTATGTCGATTAGACACCTAAGCAAAATAATGAGAGGATTATTTTACTCCTACGAACTAGAGACTTCGGGTACGGGGACTTGGTTATACTAGACTTCTCTAATGCCCTTTCAGTACCATTTCTTTTTATTTTCAAAGGTGCTTTTGAATCCAGCTTGGATTGATTTTAAATCTATTTCCCTAACATGTGAGGTGATCATGCGGGTGTGCAAATCACCAATTTAACACCCAAGAAAGCAATGAATAAATTACGGGACTTACCTTGTAGCAATGAAAGCATCTGCATCGTTAGATCATAATTCACATCATCAACCCTAAATATGATTTCTAATTAACACGCAATTTTTTTTTTCATTTAATTAATGAGAATCATGCTTTATACAATGCAATATAACTAACTGACCTAATTCTAATGACAGGCAATTTCTAATTAAATGGACCTAGCAACAATCACTAAATGGCATGCATTTCATGAATCTAATTCTAAATGACATGTAATGGCATTTTTTATTATTTTTTTCTTAAAAAAATACAATCTATCCTAGATATTAAAACTAATTTATCCTACGACATTTTTTGTATTTTTTTTTTATAAAATTCGAAATTAGAAAAATGTGAAAATTATCTAGCTAGATTAAGATTCTATTCAATTTGTATTGGGAATTAGGTTAAGCCAAATCTTAACTTAAACTAAGGTATTATCTTAACTTAGCAATTTCTAACCTAAGATACAATCTATCTAAAAAAAAAAAAAATCAAATCTAAACTTAAAATGAAATATGCAATTTTATCCTAATATGCAGTGACGTACAAAAGATGCCCTAATTCTACATGACATATGCATGATGATTTTTTTTATATTTTTATTAATTTAGAAATAAAAAAATTCAAATAACTAAACATGCAATTTAAGCTAATGAAACAAAAATCTAACATCCTAATTTTTTTTATTTTTTTATTTTTTCAAAAATTCATGATAAACAAAATGCTTAGTCTAAATATGCAAATAACCCTAAAGCATGCAATATTCTAACTCAAACATATTTCAAGATAAATAAAGCAATCAAGACGAGACAAGCAACAAGCCATTCAGAATCATCAAAGATATCATATATCATTCAGATCAAGGGATAGTATCTCACTAATAAAATTGATAAATTGATCTTAAGCTTTAAATATCAAAATATCAATTTTATTCCCGCTTGATTAATTATTTCATCTAAAGCCTTATAGATGGAATAAAAAACCTAGGCGCGCTTGCAAATCAGGTGGTATGTTGAAATTTCCAATTAGGCATAAAGAAATATTTCAAATAAGAAATCAAGAAATAAAATAAAAAGATAAAAGCATAAGATAAACTTGCCTAATAAAGCAAATATACCTAATTTGATTTTTTTTTCTCTTTAAAAAAAGGGAAAAAAAAAAAAAGAAATCTTGGCCACCAGTTCGGAGCTTCGGTGAAGAGCTCCGGCGAGGGGATCAACAGTGAGCGGGCTAGCAGCGAGGGTAGACCGGCGGCGTTGGTAGCCACGGCGGAGGCTTGGAGCGGAGGTGACCAGCAGAAACGTCGGTTTAGCAGAGGGGGTGTCGGGCGCCGGGTGGTGGTGACGCGGCGTTCTGGCAGAGCGACGGCGGAGCGCTGCAAGGGAGTCGCAGTTGCTCGAGGTCGGCGTTCCGGCGCGGGTGGGTCGTGAGCGAAGAGGCTTTGCTGCTGGGTCGAGCGGCGGTGCGAGCATAGGGCTAAGCAGGAGCAGATCTCCGGCAAAGTTGGGTGATGCTGGTGTGTCGAGACAAAGCAGGCGAGGAGTTGGGTGGCACCAGTGTTCACGGACGAGCGTCGAGGGGACAAAGCAACGCAAGGAACCGGCAACCGGAGGGCATCGGCAGAGGTGAACTAGCAACGGACAGGGGAAACCGGAGTCGCAGAGGCTGCAACGATCGCGCGGAGGGACGGTGGAGCAGTGCTGCGACGGTTCGGGATCCGCCGCGTCGGTCATCGCGGCCGTAAGGACTACAACGGCGTCGGATTGCGGGCGAAGGGGGCTCGGAGCGGAAGCAACATCAGTGGTGCTCGCGGCTGGCCGGCGCGGTGGTCGGTGCAGAGGCAAGCAGTGGCGTCGCGGGTCACTGCTAGGCGGAGCAAAGGCTGCAGCGGCCGGCGCGAGGGAGCGGACAGCAACGACAGAGGAGAAGCAGCGGCGTCGATGCTCGGGGCTGCTTCTTCTTCTTCTTCTTCTTTTTTTCTTCTTCTTCTTTTTTTCTCTCTCTGGTTTACGTCACCTCTCACATCTCCCCTATCTCTGCTCCTTTCTACAGTCCCTTTGACCGGTCACTTCCCCTCTCTCCCTTTTCTTCTTTTACTTTTTCCTTTTGACTTTTTTTTCTTCTTTTCTCTCCATAGGCCGAAGCTCTCTCTTCTCTCCTTCTATTGTGTTCGATTTTTCTTTTTTTTCCTAGCAATTGAGAGAAAAGCCACCCGTGTCCGTACACGAACAACGCCTTTTATAGGGGAAAAATTTAGACCTTTGTGGCATATTTTATTTCTAATTTTGACTGTGCATAATCGCCTGAATATATTGTTGCATCTCGCGTGATATTCTCATTTGTATTTTTTCGAATATTCCATCCGAAAATTTCCTTTTTGCTCAAAAATATATTCTTTGGTGTATATTACCTGAATATGTGAAAAATCTCAACGGAATATGTGAAAAATCTCAACCTCACTGTTGGTCCAATAAAATAAAATAAGATAAATGTTTCTAAACTATATGTCGTGCAATTATTATTATTTTTTTGGGTAAAAATTAACCCATTTTTTTATGCAAAAGTTTAGGTGTCAACACTTATCTTGACCATATCATGGATTGTCGGCCCAGCTTATCTTGGCCAGTGAGCTGGACTTCCTAAGTTTCACGAATCCACTGCCGGCCAAGGTCTTGCCCACCCTGCTTCTGATGAAGGACACAGTCTGAATGTTCCTAGAGCATGCCAGGAGGATGAGAGCAACCAAGAGCTTTGTCATCGATACGTTCGACAAGCTTGATTCGCATGTGGTGAGGTCCTCGAGCCGCCCGCAATGTATCCCGCAGGCCAATACTAAATATGAATAGTGAGACTAAAGAGAAGGCTAATGGTGGCCGCGGCGACGATGGCATCGTTGAGTGGCTTGGTGAGCAACGACCTTCATTAGTGGTTTTCCTATGCTTAGGGAGCAGGGGTAGCTTCGGTGACGATCAGGTGAAGGAGATGGCTGCGCACTAGAGCGAAGTGGGCACTGCTTCCTGTGGTCCCTACGGCTGCTGTCGCCAAACAGTAAAAATTGGTAGCTGTGTGATTACGACGACTTCACAGAGGTCTTGCTCGAGAGGTTCCTAGACCGAATGTCCGACTTCGGGAAAGTGATTGGCTGGGCCCCGCAAGCTGCAGTCTTGGCCTACCCGGTGATCGGGGGGGTCCGTGTCGCACTGCAGATGGAACTCCAACCTCGAGAGCATATGGCTTGGTGTGGCGATGGCCATGTGGCCCCTGTACTAGGACCAACAGTTCAACGCATTCGAGCTAGTGGCAGAGCTAGACTTTGCAATGGAAATCAAGATGGACTACGAGAGAAATCTCAGGATGGAGAGCGACATCATGATGGCAGAAAAAATAGAGGCTGGAATTAGGAAGTTAATGGAGGAGGCAGGTGGCAAGAGGCAGAAGAACGTGAAGGAGGTGAGCGAGAAGAGTCAGAAGGCGTTGGTCGAGGATGACTCCTCTTACTTGCCTCTTGGTTCGGTTAATAGAGGACATGTTGAACAATACGCCATGACTTAGATGACTACAATGGCTACAGTGGTTGGAATCCTTTGCGTGCTTGGAGTATTCCTTTCACCAGCTGGAGATCATGTAAGTGACCAGACAGCACAATTGAGTAAAGAAATCACACCGTGACGAGCATAATCCTTAGCCTAATTCAAACGAGTTGACTCAGCAAGGATTAAAAAATTCCCAAGACATCATCATCGTCATTATCATGATCTTGAGAACTTTGAACTCTCCTCATCTTGAATAATTTGCCTTGATTTGGCTCGCGCGATCATTGTTTGGCTTGAATTTCCAAGTACTTGTTGCGTGTGCTTTCTTCCCCCTTACTGTTGTCCAGGATGTTTCTTTTTTGGGGCACTTACAGCTATGTGCTAATTATTCACCTCTCATCGACTAATGAAGAAATATTTTTCTCTTCGAATACATTTGGTGGTTATTTTTCTCTCATCACTTACAGTTATTGCTAATTATTCACCTCTAATCAACAAATATTTTGGGTCTTGTTCTTTCATTGTACTATAGCATTTTGCTAAGGAGTATAGCTGGCAGCCAATTGACGTTTCACTCCGTGAATTTTCTAATATTTATCATATTCATTTGAGGTAAATTCTCTCTCTCTATTTGACCACTATGCTTTTCAACATAGACTTTAAATTTCTTGAACTTGCCAAAAGTCTCATATTTTTCTCTTGAGAAATATACCCAAGTTCTTTTGGTAAAATCATCCACAAAAATTAGCAGTACCTTTTCTGTCCCAATGATTGCACCTCAATTGGGCCACAAATGTTTGTATGTACCAACTCTAATGGTTATTTTTCTCTTCTGGCTTTTCCAATTGAAAAAAGGTCTCGATGTTGTTTCCTTACAAGATATCCTTTGCATGAACTATCTAGATGGTCAATCAATATCATGCCGATCACCATTATTTCTAAACTGGTAATTTTAGTCCACAAAAATTTAGATACTCGAATAAGAGATGCCATTGTTGTTGTTTTTCATCATCGCTTGGAAACTCAAGAGACTCTTCGTCTAAAGAGTTGGAGGAAACATCCAGTTCTTTGTCATTTGCACTGTCGTGATCAACTTATTGTCGATACCTTTAATGGTGCAAACTCCATTTTCAATATGAATCTCGTGACTTTTTTCAGAATGTTTCCCAACACTTAGTAAATTCCAAAAAAAATCCTGGCACAAAATAAACATTTGCATTGGTAGCATTAATACCTTTTTTTGACTTGATATTAGTGTTACATTTACCTATCACGAGAATTTTATTCTCGAAGTTGACTTCACCACAACTCGTCTTGTCTAACTACAAGAATAACTCCTTTCGGTTAGACATATGATTGCTGCAACTAGTATCTAGGTACCATATATTGGTGTCTATGGTGCTTGGGTCATCCTTATTGTTGGTCACTAACAATACAACCTAGAGGGGGTCAATAGATTGCTTTCCAACTTTGGTGATCTTTTATGGAAATTAGCTAATCACTAAATAAATATCAGGTGAACCTATTGTTTAAGAAACCATTAGCTAGCCATATGCCAATGTATATAAACGAAATGTAAACAGTGGGACATAGAGAGTTCTAGTAATTCAGCTTTATCCATAAGCTTACACTACTCTTTAGACTAAGAGCCTAAAGACAAGCTGGATTTCACTGACAATTTATTTGAAAAGTTACAAACTGCTAGCACAGATGCTTTACACAATAGATGTCGCTATCTGAGCTCAACTGCTACTCTTACACTTGTACATTAATCTTTTGCACAATTGTCAAACGGCATGAGTATTAGTATGATAGAAAGTTGATAACTAGAATAACAGGAGGTGAGCTTCTTGATTTTGTATGTCACACTTCTCTCTTCAGTAAACTGTGGCTTTTTTTTTCCTCAACCTATCCGTTGAAGATGAATTAGAGAAGCAGATAGCCATTGGAGAGTTACCATTGAGTTGTTGTCTAGGGAAGGTACTGCTCATATAGTTTCTTTCCTTGAACCTCTACAGACTAATTAAAAATGGCAATTGTTGTTGTCTTCTCATTACAATCGACTGAATGTCAGATAACCTAGCTGCTCTGCTACATGCTTTATTTAGATTCTACTACTGTGTGAATCCAAGTCTTTCAGCGGCTACTTAGTTGACCAAATGAGCATCATCATATGTACTTGGTTGTTACATTAATATCAACTCGATCTTTTTACCTTTGACATAAATATCATCAACTACTGATCTTTCAGGTTGATTGGTGTTGTTTGTCATAACTGGATATTTCCAAACTTCTTTCCAATAAATCACACCAAGGATGTTGCGTAATCTTTTGGTCCAAATATCTGCATACATTATAGTAAGTAGTATACTAAGGATAGTTTGAACATCATCAAAATCACTTAAAGATGTCTTCTCCAACACTTCTTACATCCTAGCACCATATATTTCTCAGCATCAGTGGCATGTGCGTGTTTTTCTTACAAGCTAGCACCATATATTCCTCAACATCAGTGGCATGTGCATGTTTTGCTTGCTCGTAGGTCACACTTGCTTGGCATTCGAATTTGTAATGACCAAATTTATTGCACTTAAAACACTTGACTTTTGATTTATCACATGTTTTTTTTATTTTCTTATGAAATTTGAATTTCCACGTCTTCCTCGGTCTCCTCCATGCCTTGACCCCCTTGATAGCACTCTCGACTTGATGGAGCGATCCAACTCTGCAATGCTTGCTCGGGATTTAAATCAATGGACTTTTGATTCATTGTTTGCTCATGCGAGCACAATGAACCCATCAACCGTTCCAATGTCGAGGTTGACACATCTTACCCTTCCTTGATCATTGCAACATAGTCAAATCTTTCAGTTAAAGACCTCAATATTTTTTCTACAAGTTGTACATCTTGGACTTCTTCACCATTAACGATGGTTTGCACAAAATCATAATATGTCAAGATTGATTCAGAGTTATTTATGTGTAAAGACTCAAAATTGTCTCGAAGTGTTTGAAACCGCACCCGTAGGATGAGAACATCACTTTTGAAGAATTTTTGCAAATATCCCACGCTTCTTTGGTGGTCTCTACACTCCATATTTTTTCAAATACTGTTTCCTCCATGGCTTGAAAGATTGCATGTAATGCTTTTTGATCTTTCTTCCAGGACTCCACTGAAGAATCTTTATTCTCCTTTCTTAAAGCCTCAATTGCTTTAGCATTGGCCACTTCAGTGTAGCCATTTTCTATTAAATCCACAAATCTTGTGATTTGAAGAGAACCTTGATTTGGACAGACCAATTGTTAAAATTCTTTCCATTCAACTTTTAAAGTTGCACTCGAATGAAACCGGCGAATACTATTCCTAGCTTTGATAACAATTGTTGGAACAAAAAAAAAATTGGCAACTTTTCAAATTTGGAACAAGTGCGCAAGTTGGAGAGACAAATTGTTCGGCAAAAGAACACTTCAAGTGCCACAATTTGGCATGGAGAAACACATAAGTGTCGAAACTTCCAAAAGATTATGTTCTTTTGTCGGAATATATAACATAATCTTGCATATGCCTCAATGGAAACAACGTCAACTATATCGCGCGCGCACACAATGGGAAAATTGTCCAAAAGGTCATAAACCTATTGTATTTTTGTCAATTAAGTTATAAAACTTTTAATTATGTTAATTGAATCCATTGAGCCAATTTTGGTCGGAAATCACTGACGTTAATAATTTTTTAATTATGCTAATTGAATGTCAAACCTCCACCATGGTAAGGATAGCAATGACGTTGATAATTTTTTAAAAATATTTTAATATTTTTTCGATTTATTTTTAATAATATTTACTTTTTTGTTTCTCTTTGTTTCTTTTTTTTCTTTTTTCTTTTTTTCCTTTTTCCCTTGTTAGGCCTTGTCAATGCTTGGCGACCTTCGTTGGCCTCAAACAAGCACCGTCCTCACTAGCGTCGAGCAAGGGCCGCCAATGCTAGTGAGGGCAACCATCGCCCAAGGCCTGTGAGGATGGCCCTCACCAGCCCAGGATGGGCATGTCCCTTGCCCGAGGTCTACGAGGTGACCCTCGCCTGAGGTCAGCAAATGGCTGATGGAGGGAAAAATGGAAAAAAGAAAAAGAAAATAAGAAAAGAGGAATACAAAGGAAAAAAAAAAGACAAAACCAAAGAAGGAAAATAGAAGAAAAGAAAAATAAAATATCAAAAATATTATTAAATATTATTTACAGCTTACACTAATCATGTCATCTAGGACGGCTAATGCTCAAATCAATGATTTTTAGTTAAAATTAATTGGATGGACTTATGACTCAATTGGCACAAATTAAAGGTTTAAGAATGAATTGACAAAAGAACAATAAATTTTGGACTCTTTGAACAATTTTCCTTACTATAATCATATAACTTTCATACAATTATTTAGTTTAAATATGTGAAAAGTACAAGCAAATGACCGATACACGAGGAAAATGAAATTGTTAAATGATGATAAAGTTAATGTTGATATAAACCTTTCTGGTTGAAATTATGAATTAAGATATGGTAGGATTGAATCATTATGATAATTAACTATAACTTATTGCGTGGTTTAGTAAAGGGATAATGATACAAATTGTCCCTCAACCTTGGCTCAATGTACAATGTGGCCCTTGAATTTTTCATATGTTCAATATGATCCCCAAACTTTAGCCAATATTTAATGCAATCTCTGAACCTTTGATATATATTCAACTTAAGTCCTTGAATTATATGAAAATGTTCGATGTTGTCCCTAAACTTAAATTAATGGAGAAGCAAAATTGGACATTTTTTTATGTATTAAGGGATTAAATTGAACATAACCAAAAGTGCAAGGACCATATTGACCAAATTGAAAGTTCATAAATTATATTACACATTAAATTACAGTTCAGGATCCACATTGAACAAATTAACACATTGGGACAAAATTTAGAGAAAATTTTTCATTTTTCCTTTAATAAACTGATATTTATAATATTCTTAAAATATTGTTAATGTTATATACAGCTGTCATTTGTCAAATGATAAGAAAAGCATTGCAGAGAAGGGCGATAAAATGCCTGACTAGACATAACCAATTTTATATTCTTCTCATCTTGACATCAAGTTGCAAGTAGCATTAGGCGTCCATAGTTTCATTATATAAAATTAATATAGTGATATGACATATTCTAAGATGATATAAACATAAATGGAACTCGTATTCAACCGCCCATCAAAGAATTTTATGTCCACAATCAACAATCTCTAATATAAGTGCTGGAAAAGGAAATGATTGCATAACCAAATAAACTGAAGAAGAGAATGAATCATTCACTTAATTTACGTGGTTTAGATGGTGAGACCTACTTCACATGGGAGAACAACAAAGGGTTCCGATCAAGCAATGTAACAAAAATTACAACCACAGTCAAGTCACTTAGATGCTCCCGATATTTTCCACCCCTAACTACTTCGAATAACTCACATAATGTTTAGTCTTGTCCATTTTCTCCCAAAAACAATATCTCTCTCATAAAGGAATCCACAAATCTTCATGCCAAAATTTTTTTGCTTGAACACACAGTCGCTTGAATGCAATTCTTGAAAACGTCCAGTGGCAAGCTCCAGATCGGATGTCTGAATGTCTCGCCGCTTGGAAAACTCGCGGTACACATAAAAAATGGCTTAGATTCGTGCCCTGTTCCTCAACCAATAAGACATACGTAACAAACCCCGGGGAATATGTATATTCATCCCACCGTCGAAAGCATCTTAAAGTTTGGATCGCTCAAGAAGGCCATGCCAAGTGGGAACGGGAAACAAAGTCCATGGACTTTTCTTCTTCTTTTTTTCTGATTCTTTTTGTTTCTTTCCACATTCACGTGGTAAACATTTGTATCCTGTCGGGCTTCGTTCAACAGATTCGAACTCATGACACAAAAAGTAAGAAAAGGGGCATTTGACAAATTAATTTCCTAAACCAAAAGTAGTCACCCTTTATGGATGAGAAATTTATACATTAGATGATGTTGGAGTGGAAATTTACGCAGAGGATCGAATCTTGCCAGTTCTGTCTGGAGTGTTGTTGTCTGCACTGGAGTCGGACTACTCCTCGAGTTGACCGCAACCAGCAAAGCCATGACGTCATTTCCCTTCTTGCTGCCCAAGCATTTCTCGGCTTTCTCTTCTTTTTGAGTTCCATGCATCTAGAGAACGACAAAACCCTCACGACATAGAATAAACAAAAGCAAACAACGCAAATTAAAGAACGACAATGGTGCAGCGAGAAGACGCATCTAACCAGGAATCTTCCCCACCTCACAAATCACATCCCAACACAAGTGATAATCAACCGCGAAACCTTCGAAGCACTCGCTTGAGCCCGGGTGATATTTGGCTACATCGCGATGGCCTATGCCGAGCTCGTGCTTGTCCCAACCCCCGTCACGGGCCATCTCGTATCGATGGTCGAGATGGCCAAGCTCCTTGTCAACCGCGACCCCCGCCTCTCTATCACCATCCTCATCATGAAGCTTCCAATCGACTCTGAAGTCGACTCTTACACAAGCTCACTTGCCACCTCCATGGCTGCCGCCCGCATCCGCTTCATCCACCTCCCGCATGTGAACTTAGACACCAAGATCTCCTCGGGCAGTTTTCTCACCGACTTCATGGAAAGCAACAAGCCCCACATCAAGCGGGCTGTCGCCGACCTCACCGACTCAGCCGCCTCGACCTGGCGGCTTGCAGGATTCGTGATCGACATGTTCTGCACCACCATGATCGAGCTGGCAGACGAAATTGGAGTCCCGTCCTATGTCTACTTCACGTCCAGCGCCGCGTTCCTTGGGCTAATGCTGCACCTCCAATCGCTCCAAGACGAGCAACACGTGGACATTACTGAATTCAAGGACTCAGCCGCTGAGCTGGACTTCCCAAGTTTCGCGTACACGTTGCCGGCCAAGGTCTTACCGTCCATGGTTCTGTTTAAAGAGGAGGTCCGACCATTCCTGGAGCACGCCAAGAGGATTAGAGCGATCAAGGGAATTATCATCAACACGTTCGACGAGCTCGAACCACATGCATTGGGGTCCTTGGCGGCCCTCGGGGCGCCGATGGTGTACCCCGTAGGGCCCATATTAAATTTGAAGGGGGAGACTAAAATGAAGGTTGATGGTGGCAGCCGAGGCGACGATATCATGGAGTGGCTCAACAAGCAACCGCCTTCATCAGTGGTTTTCTTATGCTTCGGGAGTGCGGGGAGCTTCCGCGAGGACCAGGTGAAGGAGACTGCCTACGCGCTGGAGCGGAGTGGGCACCACTTCCTATGGTCCCTACGACAGCCGCCGCCGAAGGGCAAGTATGATCTACCACGTGACTACACAGATCCCGTGGAGGTCTTGCCGGAGGGGTTCCTTGACCGGACGGCTAGTGTCGGGAAAGTGATTGGGTGGGCCCCACAGGCTGCAGCCCTTGCCCACCCAGCAATTGGGGGGTTCATTTCGCACTGCGGATGGAACTCCACCCTAGAGAGCATTTGGTTCGGAATGGCGGTGGCCGCATGGCCCCTATATGCAGAGCAACAATTTAATGCGTTCGAGCTGGTGGTGGAGCTAGGCCTTGCGGTGGAAATCAAGATGGACTATAGGAGGGATTTCAGGATGGAGAGCGATTTTGTCGTGACAGCGGACGAAATACAGGGTGGAATAAAGAAGTTAATGGAGGACGTCAGCAGCGAGAGGCGGAAGAAGGTAAAAGAGGTGAGTGAGAAGAGTAAGAAGGCATTGGCTGAGGGTGGCTCTTCTTATTTGGCTCTGGGTCGTTTGATCGAGAACATCTTGAATAATATGCCTTGATTAAGATGACTCCAGTAGTTGGAATCTTTAGCATTTCAGGTGTATCCACGTTGAATCAAAAAAATGTGACTTTCATTGTATTAGGTCAATTTGTATTCATAAAAGTGAGCTTATTGTGAAAATCTAGCACACACCGTCAATATAAAAGTAATTTCCACGAGCAATCCTATCCAATCTCGATCCGATGATTAAATAAGAGATTTGCTAGTTAAAATCCTGAAATCGAGGTTTGACAAGACTGCTCGTATGAAATTTAATTTACTTTAAACAGTGTATGCTCTAATAATTCATTTTAAAATACGTGGTCGTTGTGAATGGTGGAGATTTTTGTCGCATCTCCTAGACTCAGAGTGCATGAATGGTGCGAAAGTTCTTGTGCAAAAGATTCGCCTAACCAGTACATCGTGGACCGTTGAATCTGTCTGGTTGCGTTGGTGTGCGGATGCAACTATTCCCTTTGTCCCTTTCTTCCTCATGTGTGGAGCACATCACCTTGATGCCACCGAAAGACCTTACTTCATGTCAACGGCGGAGACAGCCAAGCTTCCTGCCGGCTGCGACGATCGGCTCTCTGTCACTGTCGTCATCATGAATTTCCCGTTCGGCTCTTAGATTGACTCTCGGACTGAGCCAATCGCGCTGGGTCCGTCGCTGCCCGGGTGCGCTTCATCCCCCTTCCTCAGTAGAGCACTGCCCAGGAAACGTCCGCAATGAACTTCCTCATTCACTTCGTCTGTAACCAATTTTACATTCTTCTCGTCTTACATCGAGATGACCCATGCCGAGCTCATGTTCGTCCCATCCCCTGGCATGGGCCATCTAGTATCGATGGTCAAGATGGCCAAGCTCCTCGTCGATAGTGACCTGCACCTCTCTATCACCGTCGACACCTTTAATGGTGCAAACTGCATTTTCAATACAAATCTTGTAGCCTGTTTCGGAAGGTTACCCAACACTTGGTAAATTTCAAAAGAAGTCCATGCACAAAGTAAACCTTTGCAATGATAACATTAGTAACATCTTTTGACTTGATATTAATGTTACCTTTACCCACAACGGGAATTTTTCATTTATTCCTGAAGTTGACTTCACCACTACTCATCTTGTCCAATTGCGAGAGTAACTCCTTTCAGCCAAACACATGAATGTTGCAACCAGTATCCAAGTACCATATGTTGGTTTCTACGGTGCTTGGGTCATCCTTTTTACATGCTAGCATCATATGTTCCTCAACATGGGTGGCATGTGCATGTTCTGTTGGCTCGTATGTTGCCTTTGCTTGGCATTCAGATTTGTAATGTTTGAATTTATTGCACTTGCCCTTGACTATTGATTTGTCACGTGTTCTATATTTTCCAGTGAAATTTAAATTTCCACCTCTATTTCAGCCTCCTCCACAGCCTCGACCACTTTGATGGCTTTCTCAACTTGATGGAGCGACTCGACTCTACAATGCTTGCTCAGGATTTGAACCAATGACTTTTGATTCATTGTTTGCTCATACAAGCACAGCGAAACCATCAATCACTTCAATGCTAGATTTGACACATCTTGCCCTTCCTCAATCGCTGCGACGACATAGTCAAGTCTTTCAGTAAAAGACCTCAAGATCTTTTCTATGACTTGTACATCTTGGAGTTCTTCACGATTAACCCTTAATTGGTTAATGATGGTTTGAGAGCAATCAAAATATGCCGAGATTGATTCAGAGTCATTCATGCATAAATATTCGAAATCGCCTTGAAGTGTTTAAAGTCGCACCTGTTGGACAGGTTCATCCCCTTTGTAGGATTTTTGCAAAATAACCTGCATTCTTTTGCAATCTCCTTACTTGATATTTTTTCAAATATCATTTCCTCCACGGCTTGAAAGATTGCATACAATGTTTTTTGATCTTTTTTACAGGACTCCATCAAAGAATCTTTCTCCTGTTTTCTTAAAGCCTCAAATGCTTCATACATTCCCCACTTCGGTGTAGTCGTTTTCTACCATATTCCACAAATTTTACGATTTGAAGAGAACCTTAATTTCAACGGACCGGTTGTTAAGATTCTTTATGTGCTACTTTGGAAGTTACAATTGAACGAAACTGGTGGATGCCATTTCTAGCTCAATTACCAAACGTTGGAACAAAAAAAATAATATTAATAATGGCAACTTTGGAAATTTAGAACGAGTGCACAGGTTGAAGAAAGAAATTTTTCTCAATATACTTTCTGGTGGCTTCTTGTTTACAACACACCCTCATGTGCTATATGATAGCAGAACACCTAAACTACAATAAAGATGAAGACAAACATCCTACACACTTATTATCCTAAGAAGAAAATGTCAACAACAAGAAAACACAAACATTAAATGGGCTAAAGACCATGAAGTCTTCACTCCTTATAATGTTAAAACTTCACGCTTTTTGACCAAAAAACCAAATAAGAACTCCTTTCCTTAAGAAAGCATTTATTCCTCATTGAATGATAGAGGGTCTACCCAAATATAGCCCAACATAAATCATGCTGGTTTTCTTTTGTCTTCAATCTTCTTCTTCTGCCCACCATAAATCAAGACATCCATTAAAGAATACTAATAACCAAATTCAGAGCTCAGTAACCAATGTGCTCAAATCTTCAACAATCAAATTTATATTATTCTAACATTTATTTGATCTAATTAACATGGCAGAAAATTAACGAAAGCCTCGCAAAATTGATTTATCTCTTTGTTGCAAATTGCAAGTATACACATAAGGAACTGCTTTCCAGAAGCCATATTCTCCTAGAACATCCATCAAAATGTTGCCGTTGAATGTATTCTATAGCGGCGCTGAATCCAAATGAGGATAGAGATAACATTTGCTATCCAAACCAAAGAAAAATTCCTTTGGACACATCGAGCGCTCGCGTCCGTTGCATGTGAAATTTCATCTGGAGATACAACTCTTATCGGGGCATGTTATTGAAGATATCGTCAATCAAACGGCGGAGGGATGAGCATGAAAAACCACCCTCATCCAAGGCCTTCCAGCTTTTCTCGCTCATCTCCTTTACCTTCTTCCTCTATTCGCTATCCGGCTCTATCATGCGTCGTATCCCTCTATCTCTTCAGCGGTAACCATTGTCTCACTCTTCGGCTGCGTTTGGTTTAGCATTTGCAAGGGGCTTTGAGTCCAATGCAAATGCTGAAAGCCCAATGCTACTTGGGGAAATGCAATTGTGTTTGGTAAAAAAAATTTGCAAATGAACTTTGAGTTGAATGAGCGTTTGGTAAAAAAAACTTTCGCAATTGGCTTTGATGGGTATAATATATGGATGTATATATATTATTTAAAAAAAAAATCAAGTAAACCCTTCATCGGACCGGCGAAGGGCTACAACCGCTGGCAAGCCATATCTGGCACCGACGGCCATCAGCTGAGGTCGCCCGGCCTTGGCGAGAGCCGCGCGACCCAGGCGACCGCCGCCTGGGTCTCGTGGCCCTCGCCTGGGTCTCGCAAGGGTCGCGTGACTCCGGCTACCATCGCGAGACCCGGGCGAGGGCTGCCTGCAGTCGCAAGACCCAAGAGTTGGTCACCTAGGTCGCACAGCCCTCGGGTCGAGCGACCCTCGCCGAGGGTCGAGGGTCACCCGAGATCGAGCGACCTCTGGCGGCCCTCAGCCTGGGTCGCGCGACCCTCGCTAGAGGTCACCCGACCTCAGGTGACCTCAGCCGATGGCCGCCGATGCCATATCTAGCTCACCGGCGGCCGTAGCCCTCTGCCGGTCCGACTTCCAAAGCACAGGAACACCACAGACGAATCCGGTTGACTATCGAGCCACTTCATGGTCTCCGAACCATTGGACGGTCCTGTGCCACCGGTCCACCTTGTGAGGTTTAATATGGGTCCAACTGGATAAACCGGCGGGATTATCTCATCGACCAAGGACTTCAACACATGCCTTTCGAGCTCAGCGAATGTATTCACGAAAATGCCTTTGGTTTCCCGGAACCTCCTAGCGTGGCCAATGTAAGCCGGGGCAACCTCCTTTACCAGATATGCGGTGGGCAAGACCTTGGCAGGCAGTGGATTCGTGAAGTTTGGGTAGTCCAATTCGGTGTCGGAGTCCCTGAATTCGGTCGAGTTGATTCCTTGCTCATCCTGAAGCCTCTGGAGATGGAGCATCAGGCCCAGAAAGGCGGCGCTCGATGTGAAGAACACGTATGAGGGGAGCCGGAGCTCGTTCACCACATCAATCATCGTCGTGCAGAACATGCCAACTATGAGCCCCGCGAGACGAGGCAAGTCGGGGCCCGAGTCGGACTCGGTGAGTTGCCCGATAACTTCTTTCACGTGAGGCTTGTAGCTCTAGATGCACAGATCGCGGATTTTGCTGGAGCTGGTCTCCGTGATTGGGTCGATGTCAGGAAGATGACCATTGAGCTGGCAAGTCATCGCGTCCGGTTGTCGATGCCGGGGTGAGACTCGTGCGGCGGCTTCATGATGAGGAGGGTGATGGACACGCGGGGATCTCGGTCGATCAGGAGCTTTGCCATCTCCACCGTCGACACCAGATGGCCCAAGCCCGGCGATGGAACGAACACGAGCTCCGCTCTGACCATGCTGATGATTCCGATGGATATGGAGGTCTTTTTCCTGGTTGGTGCCTTCTGATTAAAGTGGCTTCAGGCTTGGTTGTGGAGATGTTCGTGATGGAGGAGGGTCCGCTTTACTTGTACGAAATCACGACGGGGTCGGCCGCGTGGTGGATAAACATTTCCTTCACGGCGATAATAGTTGATTGTCTGTAGAAGCCGGTACGCAACTGGTGATTAAACTACCTGGTGAAGGTTTTACTCTCCCAAAAATTCAAATCAAACCTTGATCATTTCTCGGTTTCGAGAAATCCTGATTGGCCTATGGCAATGATTCAGTTAGCGTCTGGCGTAGGACAACCCCGACTTTACTACGACTCGCGTCTCCTGATGCCTTAGAATGGGCCAACTCTAGTGAACGGGAGCTATTACTGAAAATCGAACGTTCTAATGGCTAGTGCGAAACACCTATGAGGTAATACCCTTAGGAGTTAGCAATTCTAGTGATTGTTACTTCCCGACCGTATTATTCACAAGAGTAATATTGGTATCGACATAGAAGTTCAATCTAAATAGTGATGTAATAGATTGATGAAATATTTAGACGTCTAATATTATTCCTTGGAGATCAAGGAGGCACGATGGCGGAGCTGAGGTCATAGTGGTTGGAGCAGTTTTTCGTATGCACGGCAAGATCATGTCTTGGGGACCAAGAACTTTCTTCATCCTTGATTTGTTTTTCCTTATGGTGGTGGACACATCTCGTGTTTTTTTATTATAAAGACGAAGGATGTGATGTGTCGGCTATCTTAGCCATTTTTGCATTACAATTTTCTTCCTTCTTTGGCGAAATTTTAATTCACCTTAAAAAATAAAACATGGTTCTCATGAAAATTTTACTTGAACACATGGCAAAGCAATTTGGAAGCAAGTATCAAGTTAATTAATATAAAAACTATACTTAAATTCCAAGGACTTCACTGAATAGTGAAACAAGACATTATTAAACTTGAACTTCATGCTCACTTTAAACATAAGAACAAGTTACCAATATTGCATTTACATCGGAAACGTGACCTATTCAGTGAAAATTAGAGGGCTAGGGACAAACTCGACAGTTTATCATTTTATCTAGGGATAAATGCATCAAAAGTTTGTTGTGAGAGTGCAACGGAGTTCTAAACTTAAAAAAATGCATTCAAATCCTAAAACTTATTAAATCGGTATAATCAAATCATTTCGTTAATTTCGTCTAATTTAAGTAACAAAAAATACTGACATGACTTTCTTAAGATACATGATGCCGATGTGGCGACATATATTTCCAAATTAGGGAGAAAATTTAAAATTTAAAATGAACAAGAGTAAACGATAAAAAAAAAAAAAGGAATGATTACACTAGAAGTCATAAAAATTTTCATAAAAGTGCAATTAGATTTTAAAACTTTCAAAAAATGCAATCAAATTCTAAAATTTATCATAAAAGTGTAATTAAATCCTAAAATTTTTAAAAATGCAATCAAGTCCTAAAATTTATCACGAGAGTACGATGGAATCCTAAAACTTTAAAAAAAGTGCAATCAATGAAAGGACGTGATTGGATTAATTTGACAAGTTTTAGACAGGACTCAATTGCGCTTTCATAATAAGTTTTAATACTTAATTACACTTTTTAAAAGTTTAAGTACTCAATTGCACTTTTTTGACAAATTTTAGAACTTCTAATGCACTTATCCAAAAATTTTAAAAAAAAAAGGATAAAAGGAATAAGAACTACAAAAATCTAAACTAGAAAAAAGAAAGAAAGAAAGAAGAAAGAGGCAAGCATGATTAAAATTGCGATGCCCATATTGCTAAATTGATACCATCGCCTTCAACATTTGGGCGAGAAGATCCTCCGCCTTCTCTAACAAAATCATCTCCGACGAATATTGCTAAATTGATTCGAACATCTCCTTGTCTTCCAACATGGCAAGGTCCCTTCCACGAATCCCGCCTCACCAACCATCGGTCGAAGGGCCGACACTAAGCTGACGGGGAACGCTGCTTCGCCGACCATCCGTATGCTTTTGCTTTTGACAAGTTATGAGTACACTGCCGCGACCATCGATGACCCTCCTGTCTAATGCATCATCATTCATAGGAGTATGGCAAGCTATTTCTTTCTCGGTCACCATAAGGGCAGATTCGAGATCAAGGAATGCATCTTTGGTCTAGCCTCTAACATCCGGAGTAACTGGGCATTGAGCATGACTTGTCATCCAACTTCTACACAAAACCTGTGCATCGACAACCTTCCCGGTGTCCGCGAATTCTATTTTGCAGTACAAGCTATCAAACGCCGTTCCAGATCATGTAATGACCCATGATAATTCTTAATTGTTAAGAGCGTAGCCCAAGGGGAGGAATTCACGGGCAAGTCTCAAAATGGATTACCAATAACATTGTCATGACAATCAGTAATTGAAAGGTAAATATCACACAATAGCTTCTTAATTGAAAGAATATTTATATGGTCTATAATGTTGAGAAAAAGCACCGCCTCTCTCTCTCTTTTTCTCTCTAGAGTTCTCCCGACCTCTCTCACTCTCCACTTCTCCAGACTTTTCTCTCTAGATAATTCTTCAACTTCAGCTGCAATTGTTGACCCAACAACTTGCAATAAAATAATAGGAAGATGGTGTGGGAAGTCGGTGGATGTACCGACTTTGGCTCCTATAAATAGGGGCTGTTGTCTCTTGAAGTGAAAGTGGTGAGGGGTGTTGTGTGCGTGAGTGAAGTGTGTGAGGGGTCTTGTGTAGTGTAAGTGTAGGGTGATAAGAAGTGAGTGGGTGTGTGCGTGTGGTTTGTGAAGTGAGTGAGTGAGCAAGTACAATGAGTAGGTGTGAGAGTGTGATGGTATAGAGAGTTTGTAATATTATTTATATAAAATAAAATAATTATTTTACTTGTACATCCACTTGCTTCTCAACATATAAATCATATAGTATGAGCTCATTTACTCTATTGATCACGTAAACTCAAAGATAATACTTTCGTAATTATTGACAGATATGATATTGATGTTAATTTTACAAATTCTCTGCATGGAATATTTTGAAGGCGCATCGAATGCATCTAAGCCAATCCATTTCTCTTTCTTAGCTCTTATTTCTCTCCCGTAGAACCCGCTAACATTCTTCGGATGCATTGGCCGGCATGCGCCGGGTTGACTTAGAATTTTTTGAGGAGCAAATGGACTGCGACCAATAACCAAACTTAGGAAGATCCAACAGATGCGAGTCAATCCGGGACTGCCGCAAATCAGCATGACGGGGTCGCCTCGTCTTAATGATCTATCCGCACCCTTTTGCATGTTTCCTTAAGGACCACTCATTAAAGACTCAATAATTGAGGTCCCCAAGAGCCTCCACCACGTTATCATCTCCGCTAACCATTCACCTCAGCAAAGCAAAAGAAGAAATTTCAGAGGCATCATCATGAGTGCTACATCCGAGCTCGTGTTCGTCCCATTTCCGGCCGTCGGCCACCTGGTGTCGATGTTGGAGATGGCCAAGCTCCTCATCCACCACGACAATCGGCTCTCCGTTATGGTTCTCATAATGAAGTCACCCTTAACTCCAAGATTGAATCCCATGTCGAGTCGTTTGCCGCCTCTGTCACCGCCCGCATCCGCTTCATCCTCCTCCCTTGGCAAAACTCCTCCCTGGAGGCTTCCCCGTTTGCCATCCTCAATAAGTTCATGGAGAGCCACAAAGCCGACGTCAAAGAAGCCATCGCCGACCTCTCTGCCTGCGGCTTGTCACGGATTGAGGGGCTCGTCGTTGACATGTTCTGCACCTCAATGATCGACGTGGCCATCGAGTTCAGCATCCCTTCGTACGTCTTCATCCCGTCAGGTGGGGCGCTCCTCGGACTGATGCTGTACCTCCAGTCTCTCCAAGAAGAGCAACACATGGACCTGACAAGGCTCAAGGGCTCTGATGCTGAGCTGGATTTCCCATGCTTCGCTAACCCTTTGCCGGCTGGCAAATTCTTGCCATCAGAAGTGTTCATGAAAGAAGACTGCCGGATATTCTTGGGCCACGCCCAGAGGTTTAGGGAAACCAAGGGAATTTTGGTAAATATATTCACCGAGCTAGAACCCCGCGCGGTGGAGGCCTTGGCGGCCCTTGGAGCGCCCGCAGTTTACCCCGTGGGGCCCATACTGAGCATCAAGGTCGAGAGCAAAAAGGGTTTTGAGATCCTGGACTGGCTCGACCAGCAGTCGAATGCGTCAGTGGTGTTCCTATGCTTCGGCAGCTTCGGGAGCTTCGACCAGGACCAGGTGAAAGAGATCGCCCGTGCGTTGGAGCGAAGCGGGTGCCACTTCCTATGGTCCCTACGGCAGCCACCAGCAAAGGGCAAGTTGGAAGCCCCCTGTGACTACGCAGATCCCGCGGAGGTCCTGCCTGAAGGTTTCATTGACAGGATGGCCGATGTTGGGAGAGTGATTGGGTGGGCCCCACAGGTCGTGGTCCTGGCCCATCAAGCCATCGGAGGGTTCGTGTCGCACTGCGGGTGGAACTCCACCCTAGAAAGCATATGGTTTGGTGTGCCGATCGCCGCGTGGCCCCAATATGTGGAGCAACAGCTCAACGCGTTCCAACTGGTGGTGGAACTCGGCCTCACGGCAGAGATCAAGTTGGATTATCGAAGAGATCTTGTCAAAGGTAGCGACAGCATTGTGACAGCGGATGACATAGAGGGAGGAATAAGAAAGTTAATGGAGGGTGAGGAGGCTGAGGAGAGGAGGAAGAAGGTAAAGGAGGTGAGCAAGAAGAGCAGGAAGGCTTTAATGGAGGGTGGCTCTTCTTACTTGTCTTTGGGTCGCTTCATCGAGGATGTCCGGAGTCAGTGAGCCTCCATTTAGACTATGAGACTGATTGACTAGTATTTTGAGTACTGTCGGCGTTTTGATTCTATGATTACTTGGCGTGTGTGTTCCAGCGTATTTGGGACTATGATCCATTTAAACTGTTCTAGTGCCTTTAGTGACTAGAAACCATCTTGATTCTTGTTGACCCCTTGACGTGTTTTATTTGGAACCATGCAAAGGTAAAAGACAAGATATAGATAGTGCTCAAACATAATTAATTGATCGGCATATCCCTCCTTTATCTCCAGGGATGGACGGGTTCCATTTTGCTCTTGCCTTCACCTCCAGCGCTATTCTCATTCCTACTTTTGAAAGTGTAGTGTGAAAAGCATTAGGGAATAGGAAAGTTGAACCTTTCGCCTTGCCATGACTGGGTGAGGTCAAGCCTCCTTATGCCCGGGCAAGGCCGGTGGTGCTCCTCCGAGGCGGATCATTAGGTAGAGAAGGAAGAAAAATAGAAAGAAAAAAATTCTCATAAATTTATTAAAAATCAAAAGAATTTCTGCCATACAAAATAATTTTAGGGTCGTATCAAATGCATTTTTATTCTTTTTCTATTCTAAATAAAAATTTTTGATAGTTATCAAATGCTTTCGAATGTTCATAAACTCGTTCGGGAAATAAAATAATTTTTATTTTCTGACAGAAATTATTAGTGAAAACAAAATAATTATACCCTTAGCATCGTTGTCACGTCGAGTGTCACGTAACGATTGTTTGGATGAAATGGATAACAACTACTTTTGCCCATCAAATGCGAGTTCGTACCCAATTTTTGGACATTTGAAAAATGGGGTCGAATTTATGCGATAGAGCTTCGCGAAAGACTTTATTTTTAGGGAATGGGCCATTTTATCTGGATGTCCATCTGTATCGGCCTACCTCAGCGTCATTATAATGTAGCCGCAACTATGCACAGCTGTCACCATCTACTACTGACTTCAAACAACGTTGCTGTCTCCTTACGGCTGCCTTCACCCATATCTCTTCTCGCGACTCTTCTTTTCACCGCTTCAACCGATCGGCCCTCCGGATTGTGCTCGGCCGGACTCTTCACCCTCTTTGCTGAGCATCAGTGTGCTGAGTTCACCGTATTCATCTTCGCTGAACGTTTCGACCAAGTGTTCTATTTTGTCGACCGAATCTTTTACATCGAATGTTCCCTTTGTGTTTTTTTGTTGCCGTTTTGTTTTCCTCATGCCGAACATATGCCCCTCTGATTCAACCGTGAATATACCCTATATAGCCAAGAACATCTTGCCCCATTCAGCCGTGAAAATCCCCGTTTCAACCGAGAATTCTTGTGGTCCAAAATTCTCATTTCGGATCGAGTACTAGCTGAATAATTTCATCTTGTGTTATTTTTTTTTATATTTAATTTAACACCACACGTGCATCGCGCATGTGCTCATCCAGCCAAGCAAGAACAAAAATGAGAGTGGCCGAATTTCGCATGGAGGTCGGGCTTGTGTGGATTTAGTCTTAAAAATTCAACGTTAGGCTAATTTGAATGCAATTCACAACCATATCTATATTTCATTTGATGCAGAAATTCCTTAACAAGATGTCTCTACTATAAAAAATTAGATAAATGCAATAAAGAAGGCGACCGCACAATCCTGCAATATCCATATTTTTGTTTAGTGATCAAATTCTGTCGTTATAGACAAGTCGAAACCCTTTATAAAGTGCATGAGAGATCTTCAGGCGAAGATCGTGTGTAAACAGCCTCTCAGCATTGTCAAACCTTTCCCAACATTTCAAATTCATGGTAAGTTTGTCCCCATGAAATGTACAAGCCCCTTACGCCATATTAAAGATCACATAATAAAATATGGGCAAAATGATTAGAATTGTCAAAAGTTGTGTACAACATTTATTTTAATATTAAAAGTTTTTTTCAAATCATTTAAGTGTCATGTTAAAAAAGAAAAAAAAAAAACTATTACTTAAGTACCAACTCCAATCACTTTAGCTCTAATGTGGCAATATTTTAGTACTTTTTCTATCTAGCATGGCTGGTCGAAGGTTTGAATCAACATAAAAATCTCCAAATGACGTCATTCAACTACCTACACAACCCAAAATGATATTGTTTGCAAGAAAAATCTAGCGATAAATTTCTCTTTGAATGACATTGTTTATCTCTGTCTCTCTCTCTCTCTCTCTCTCTCCATTTTTTCATTTGAGCTCTACAACATCAAATGAAGGAGGAGGGATTGGTCCTGGAGGCGGCATTAGAGGAGAAGGATTGGCAATGGGATTTGGCTTTGAGCTCATGCTTCTATTGCTCACGAAACTTCTAGATTTTCTTTTGCCGAATCTTAGAACCCTTGAAGATGCGCCGACTGCCGGTTTCTTTGGCGAGGGTTTGGGCATTCTATAGTTTCCTTTTGGCTTCAAGATTGACGGGAGGAGGAGATAAGTCTACAGGAGTTTAATTTAGGCATTTTATCGAACATGTGGCAAGCAATTTCCTAGCAATGTTTGCATTCAACTATTGATGCAGCTGAGAACAACAATGAATCTCACAGTAGCTAAAGTCAAACAAGACAATTTTTTTTCAGTGGAGCATATGGCGGTGGTTGGTGTGGTGGGCGGTGGCTCCATGTGCAGGCGATGGAGACGATAATGAGGGAGAGAAGAAGACAAAGAAAGTGACAGCAACAAGGAGAGAGAGTCAAAGCCATGTAGGCTAGAAATTCGATGTCTTTTTTAAAATCCACGTGGAATTGGCTTTTTTAAAAATGCCACGTCATATTTTTTAAAAGTAAAAAAGTCACATAATTAATTTGGCTAGAATATCTCGCCATTGGTACTTATCTCTTATCTGATCATTTTTTCTTTGATTTCACACTTAAGTGATTGGGTAAAAAAAAATTGTACTAAAATGAGCTCTATGTACAGCTTTTGACAATTCTAGTGTCCTCTTATAAAATATGTTATACAAGGCTGTCTTTGCTATTCAATCCACCAATTTTATTTTTGATATAAGCTATCAAATATCGCTCCAGATCATGTTAGGACACATGACAAATTCTTCATTGTGAAGAGCACATACCCCGTGGGGGGGGGGGAGATTCCTGGACACCTCTCAAATTGGATTACCAATAACATTGTCATAACAATCAGTAATTGAAAGGTAAATGTCACGCAATAGCTTTCCAATTGAATGAATATTATATGGTCTATAAATCGTATAGAATGAGCTCATTTACACTATTGATCACGTCTCCTTCGTATGCTTCCTCAATTACCATAAATAAAGACTCACCAATTGAGGTCCACGAGAGCCTCCTCCGCCTCGCTATCTTCTCCGCAAACCATTCAACTCAGTGAGGAAAAAGAAGAAACTTCGAAGGCATCGTCGTCGTCATGACCACCACATCCGAGCTTGTGTTTGTCCCATTTCCGGCCGTCGGCCACCTGGTGTCAATGTTGGAGATGGCCAAGCTCCTCGTCGACCGTGACGATCGGCTCTCCATAACGGTCCTTGTCATGAAGTCACCCCTCGACTCCGAGATCGACTCCCGTGTCGAGTTGTTCGCCGCCTCCGTTGCTGCCCGCATCCGCTTCGTCCTCCTCCCCCAGCAAAACGTCTCCCTAGAGGCGTCCCCGATGGCCTTTCTCAATCATTTCATGGAGAGCCACAAAGCCAGCGTCAGAGAAGCCATCGCCAACCTCTCCGCCTGCGGCTCGTCGCGGCTCAGGGGGCTTGTCGTTGACATGTTCTGCACCCCGGTGATCAACGGGGCTGTCGAGTTTGGCATCCCTTCCTACGTGTTCATCCCGTCGGGCGTGGCGTTCCTCGGACTGATGTTGTACCTCCAGTTTCTTCAAGATGAGCAACACGTGGACCTGACAAGGCTCACGGGCCCTGATGCCGAGCTGGACTTCCCGTGCTTCGCTAACCCGCTACCGGCCGCCAAATTCTTGCCCTCAGAAGCGCTCGTGAAAGAAGACTGCCAGATATTCTTGGGCCACGCCCGGAGGTTTAAGGAAACCAAAGGAATTTTGGTAAATACATTCGCCGAGCTAGAACCACGCGCGATGGAGGCCTTGGCAGGCCTTGGAGCGCCCACAGTTTACGCCGTGGGGCCCATACTGAACATCAAGATCGAGAGCAAAAAAGGTTTTGAGATCCTGGACTGGCTCGACCAACAACCGGATGCGTCAGTGGTGTTCCTATGCTTCGGGAGCCACGGGAGCTTCGACGAGAATCAGGTGAAAGAGATTGCTTGTGCGTTGGAGCGAAGCGAGTGCCACTTCCTGTGGTCCCTACGGCGGCCACCGGCAAAGGGCAAGTTCGAACCCCCCAGTGACTACGCAGATCCCACGGAGGTCCTGCCTGAGGGTTTCATTGACAGGACCACCAGTGTCGGGAGAGTGATCGGGTGGGCCCCACAGGTTGCAATCCTAGCCCATCGAGCCATCGGAGGGTTCATGTCGCATTGCGGGTGGAACTCCACCCTAGAAAGCATATGGTTCGGCGTGCCGATTGCCGCGTGGCCCCAGTATGCGGAGCAACAGTTCAACGCATTCCAACTAGTGGTGGAGCATGGCCTCGCGGCGGAGATCAAGATGGATTATCGAAGAGATCTCGTCAAAGGTGGCGATGGCATCGTGACGGCAGACAAGATAGAGAGAGGGATAAGGAGGTTAATGGAGGGCAAGGAGGCGGGGGAGAGGAGGAAGAAGGTGAAGGAGATGAGCAAGAAGAGCAAGAAGGCTTTGATGGAGGGTGGCACTTCTTACTCGTCTTTAGGTCGCTTCATCGAGGATGTTTGTAGTCAGTGAGCCTCCATTTAGCTTAGGAGGCTGTTGGTATTTCAATTCTGTGATTATTTGGCATGTGTTTCGGCGTATCAGCGACTACAATCCATTCGGACTGTTCTAGTGTCTTTTGTGACTATAAACCATGTTGATTCTTGTCGACTGTGTTTTATGTGGAACCGTGCAAATGTAAAAGACAAGTTATAGAAAATGTTCAAGCAAAATAAATTGGCCGGAACCGTCCCTCCTTGATCTCCGAGTATAGATGGATTCCATTTTACTCTTGCTTTCACCTCCAGCGCTACTCTCATTAATGCTTTTGATAGTGTAGTGTGAAAAGCATTAGGGAATATAGCAAAATTGAACCTTCACTCGAGGAATGTAAATTTGGTTTGACCCCATAGGAAACGCCAAAGGATTTTTAATTTTTTTTCTAAAATTTTTGCTTTATGTTTATTCCAAGAGGAAACCGGCGGCCTCCAGATTCATGGACCGAGTAAAATAATAAGATGAGACGGTTTTGCAAGCAAGGTGTTTTTAATGGTTGGTAGCTCGAATCCCATGCAGGCCAGCATCTCGTGAGAAAAATGGAATGCAATAGAGTTTAAGGAGATGACGTTTAAGACTGCACAAATAATTCAAAGAACATAGTCTCAACAACATGACACAGTTCATGCGGATGCCAGTAGTTGTTAATTCACGACTGTCTTATTCACTAAAATATATATATATATATATATATATATATATATATCAATTTCGACCTATAAGTTCAATGTATGTAGTGATGTGACATATTAATGATATTTTTATGCATCATTCTCAATAGATCTAATCTTGTATTTTAGTAAATTCTTTTTAAAAATAAATAGTGGTTCGTCAATGCACGTGTAAGGGTGTACAAAGGAACTGGGAACCGTCCGGACTGCCTGTTGTTGCCAAGTCCGAACTCCCACTTTCTCATCGATGACAGCTCTCTTCGATGCTAGAATTTAGTGGAACCGGTGAGTACAGGTCCAGTTTCCAGTTCTAGGCATAGAACCACCCACCCGCCCATCCGAATCGGACCGATAAATATATATTTAATAAAAAGAAATTCAATCTCAATTGCTTATTTATTTTGTTGTTTTTCAACCAATATATATGTACACACATATATATATTTATAATTATTGGACATTATTGACTATTTTTGTCTCTCAAATGTGTAATAAGATTAACCCCCTATTTTATTTTATTTTTTTCATTATAATATTCTATTTACTTGCTTTCTTAGGGAAAACAAAATAAACAAACGAAGAGGAAGGAAAAGACCAATTGGAGATGTCCAGAAATGTTGCGGTGTTTTGTCATCATGATATAAAATTAAGAGCCAATGGCTCGTTTTAAGAGCACAATGAGGTCTCTCTTTAGCCATCCTTGTGATTATATTAGGTTGAGGTTGAAAATAGATGGATCAAATGATTAACTTTTTAAATTTTTGTGTAGGTTAGGAGTTCTAATTTTCCACATGCTCCTAGTGTTGTGAAACCCTAAGAAAACCACACTATGCCCTTTGAATAAATTAAGCTCCTGGCTAACAACTATTATTTACTCGTTCCGCCTTATAGTTTTCAATCTTTAATCAAAATCAATGGTTCGCAGTTCAACCCAAATTTAAGGTCAAATTTGGTGCTCTAAATAGAAACAATGTTCGCCATGATATTTATTTATGAATGCAATTTGTAGGGATTGGAGATCGATTCCATGGACCCACTCGGGAACTAGATCAGACTAGTGGTCCGATTCTCGGGTGGATCCATAGAACCAATGGGCAGTTCTCGATTCCCAAAAATTAGAACTGGTCCTTAATTGGTAGTTCCCAAATCCAAGGTGAAAACTGCCCACTAGAACAATGCTTGCCCCTATGCCCAAGGCGTTCTTTTGACTTTATAAAATGGGGGATAAGTACTATTACTTGTACATCAAGGAGGGATGATTGCATTGCCGTGTTCTAAGTGGAGGAGTAGTTTTAATATGTCTGTCGTCAGCAAGGATTGGCGGACATACTCGCTGGCCCTAAGGGAATAGGGAAAATTAAAGAAAAGAAAAGAAAATAATATAAAAGTACATAAAAATTTGTGAAATGCCGTCAACATTGCTGGCCAAAATTGGTCAGATGGACTATGTTGGCATACATGCAAAAGGCTTAAGATTGAATTAATAAAAAAAAAAAAAGTTTATGACTGAATTAGCATGATTGGAATAGATTTATAACTTCTTCTGTTTTTTTGGTAATTCTCTCATTTGTATAGGATGGCAATGCATTTGTTGTAACGCCCACAGTAAGATTTCTTGGTAATTTAGAGAAAAATAAATCTTGGATTATGGTGACTATTTTTGTTCATTGAGTGAGAGTTTGTACTATTTTCTTTGGAACATATGAAAAGTAGGGGCTAAATTTGTCCATGAGAGATATAAATTCATTTCCCAATAACCTATAACCAGGAGTACAACTTAGATCCTTGGTGTCTAGTTACAAGGTAACCTCATTAAGTTGTAGAAAGTTCGATCTCCCAAGTGAAGGCCATTCTGCCTGCTTGGTAATTCAAGTGGACCAATAGAACTGCATTTCTTATTTTAACGTCTTGTTGCCCGCATGTCCAACACCTCTCCAATTGCTCTCCATATATTTTTCTTCTCGAAGAAGAGGGAATACGGGAGTGTGCAGCAGGAAGTACCACCCCTCGGGGACTCTTCCCTCTGTCATTTCTCCCTTAAGCATTTTAAGGATGTGCTCAAGTCCAAGGAGGTCAAATTTGTCCAAAAGAAATATAACTTCATGATATTCTCTTTTGGGGATTTGGCCCTTTATCTATACATCCTTCTTATCAACATATCTTAACTTAAATTTTCACGTTGTAATGTACCTGTAACTATGCACAACTATTATGATTAACGCTTTCCAACTGGTGGTGATGCTTGGCCTCGCGGCAAAGATCAAGATAAATTATCAGAGGGATCTCGTCAAAGGCAATGACGTGTTATATTTGGAATCAATGTGGAGTTCAATGCATTCCAACTGGTGGTGGAGCTTGGCCTCGTGGCAGAGATCAAGATGGATTACCGAAGAGATCTCGTCAGAGGTAGTGATGGCATCGCGACGGTGGACGAGATAGAGGGAGGGGTAAGAAGGCTTATGGAGGGCGAGTAGGCCAAGGAGAGGAGGAAGAAGGTGAATGAGATGAGCGAGAAGAGTAGGAAGGCTTTCATGGAGGGTGTCTCTTCCTATCTGTCTTTGGGTTGATTCATCAAGGATGTCTGGAGTCAGTGAACGTCCATTTAGCTTAGGAGGCTGTTGGTATTTCAATTCTATGATTACTTGGTGTGTGTGTTTCAGCGTATCTAGGACTCCAATCCATCCCGAACTGTTCTAGTATCTTTTGTGACAATAAGCCATGTTGATTCTTGTCGACCCTTTGGCGTGTTTGTGTGGAACCGTGCAAAGGTAAAAGACAAGTTATAGAAAGTGTTCAAACAAAACAAATTGACCGGCAACCATCCCTCCTTGATCTCCAGCCATAGATAGATTCCATTTTGCTCTTGCTTCCACCTCCAGCGCTATTCTCATTCCTGCTTTTGAAAGTGTAGTGTGAAAAGCATTAGGGAATATAGCAAAATTGAACCTTCACTTGAGGAATGTAAATTTGGTTTGACCCCATATGGAACGCCTAAGGATTTTCATTTCTTTTTTTTCTTTTTTTTCTTTCTGTTTATTACAAGAGGAAATCGGCGGCCTGCAGATTCAGATTCATGGACCGAGTAAAATAATAAGATGAGACGGTTTTGCAAGGAAGGTGCATTTAATGGTTGATAGCTCGAATCCCATGTAAGCCAAAATCTCGCGAGATAAATGGAATGCAATAAAGTTTAAGGAGATGACGTTTAAGACTGCACAAATAATTCAAAGAAACATAATCTCACGTAACATGATAAAGTTCAGGCGGATGCCGGTATTTGTTAATTCGCAACCGTCTTAAACACTATATATATATATCGACATATAAGTTCAATGTATGTAGTGATGTGACGTATTAATAATATTTTTATGCGTCATTCTCAATAGATCTAACTTTGTACTTTAGTAAGTTCATTTTGAAAATAAATATCAGTTGGTCAATGTGCATGGTGTTCTCTGGACTTTATAAAATGGGGATAAATACTAGTACTTGGACATCAAGGAGGGATGACTGTGTTGCCGTGTTCAAAGTGGAGGAGTAGTTTTAATATGCCTGTGGGCGGCAAGGATCGGTTGGCAATCCTAGCCGGCCCTGTGGGAAGGGGGAAAATTAAAAAAAGAAGAATAGAATATAAAAATATATAAAAATTTGTGAAATGCTGTCAACCTAGATCAAATTGGCCAGATGAACTGAATTGGCACAAATGAAAAATGTTTAAAATTCAAATAGTAAAAAAAAATTATAATTGAATTGGCACACTTATAATAGATTTAGAACTTCTTCTTCTTCTTCTTCTTCTTTTTTTGGTAATTCTCCCATTTATAAACAATGGCAATGCATTTGCTATAACGCCCACAGTAGGATTTTATGGTAATTTAGAGAAAAATGAATATTGGATTATACGTTACCTCTACGTGGTTAGCCACATCAAATATCACCTAAGGATTGCTTAGATGGAAAGGATCACAGTGACTATTTTTTTTCACTGAGTGAGAATTTGTACTATTTTCTTTGGAACATATGAAAAGTAGGGGTTAAATTTGTCCATGAAAGATATAACTTCATTTCCCAATAAACTATCACTGGGAGTATAACTTGGATCCTTGGTGTCTAGTTACGAGGTAACCTCATCAAGTTGCAAAGAGTTTGACTTCCCCTATTGAGGTCACCCGCATGCCTGGTAATCCAAGTAGGCTAACAAGATTGCATTCTTTATTTTAACATCTTGTTGCTCGCATGCCTAACACCTCCCTAATTGCTCTCCATATATTTTTCTTCCTGGAGAGGAGGGAATACGGGTTCTTTCCCTTGTCAGTGTACATAGGATATGGGGAGTCCCACCCCTCAAGTGAAAGTTTTTTTCTTGAATAACAAACTTATTAAATTAACAAAATTGAAATTATATTTCAATATAAATAATATTTGAATACTAATTTAAGAAATTAAAAATAAAAAAATAAAAATTTATTTTTAATTAATCTTCTTTCCAATTTATAAATTAAATATTTATATTTATTATATATTTTAGGTATTTTCGTATTTTAGGCATGTTAGTACAGTTTAGTCATTTCTCCCTTAAGTCTTTTAAGGATTTGCTCAGGTCCAATGAGGTCAAATTTGTTCATGAGAAATATAACTTCATGATATTCTCTTTTGGGGATTTGGCCCTTTATCAATACATCCTCCCGTATTAGTACATCTCAACGTAAATTTTCATCTTGTAATGTACCTGTAACTATGCATGGCTGCCACAATCAATTGCCAACTTCATACTACATTACCGTAACCTTATGCTAGTCTCACCAGATCATTCGAAATGGCAATTTTCACTTAAAACACATGTTGATCATGAGATTTCTTTATTGAGATATTTTAAAAATATTAGAACCCATTGGGGCTCACTAATCAACAATAGTTGTAATACCATCTATTGAGAACATGCAACAAAAGTCCAATACCTTTCCTTGGTGAGATTGTCAAGAGAGAGCCTAAATCTGAGTTTGTCATCATATCTAGGTGGATACACTTTCGTTTAAGTTGATGCGTTATGAACCAATTATGATATATCAACAACTCCAAACCACATCAAATCTCTCATATATAATTTCTCTAACAAAATTCACACATGCTCCGACCACGACCCTCTTGAAGTTAACTCTGAGGAAGTTTGATGGATTGCTAAGAGGGCACAAAAACCTTCTTATGAGGTGGTGCTTACACTTCGCACAAACTCTCTGAAACTCATGGATCACGGCTTGATTTTTCATTAATTATTTCATTTCATGTTTAATCAGATGTCGTCCCTCTCCTAATCTAAGACTGGTTAGAAGTCAAGTAAGATGCAGGAGCCAACCCACCTTACTTTTGCGAGCCAAAGGTGAAAAATATCGGCCTAAATAAAGAAAAAGATCGAGAAGACTTGATTAAGGTAGAGTTGTGTAATGCTTCTTGTTAATACCTTTTTCTCTTTTGTGAAAAAACAATTCATGTAATATTTCCAATTGTATTCCCTAATATTCATCTAACAATCCATGCATAAGTGCTCCAATAATATAAATTAAGTCAATCAATAATAATAACAGGTAAAGGACGGGAAAATACCAAAGCCATGTCGGGTACCATTATACATCGTCTTATTCTAGGACTGGACAACGTGAGATATAAATGAAAATAAACGTGCATCAAATATAAATTTCTTAATCCAAATGATGATGATGCATTCTAAAATTGACAAAAATGAAACTAATAATATAAAGTAGAAAACTAAAGTAATACTGCTGTCCAGACTGAGACAACGGACGTTCATGTGCTCTGAAACGGGCCTAAACCATGCTACAGAAACCACAATAATCCGAGAGCGTTTCTCCATCGATTATGAAAGCGAGTACGAGTGGAAATCATGTAAACAAATTCAAAATACAGAAGAAATTATGAACTAAATATCAACATTGAAATAAATTTAAACAGCGAGCGTTGTGACATCAATTGCTAGATACTCATGAGAAAACATCAAACTAAGACCAAAGGCAATGAGAATTTGTTCAAATTAAACCATATTCAAGACAAGTTGCTCTGTGTTTTCGATTTGGATTGTGAGCATATCGAGGGATCAACACTCAGATGAAACCGAAGTAAAACATTAGTCGGCTCACACAATCGAATTAGTGGAAAGATGGAAACGGAAGTTTGGGGTCTTAGCACAATAAACACCACAGATGCTGACCTGTTTCCATCAAATGCTCCGACGAACTCTAGCAAATGATGCGACAATAAGAGTTTGTCGCTAGTCGTACAAAAATGAACAAACGATATATAGATATAGATATATATATATATATATATATATTTATATATGTGTGCGCACGCGCTCAAATAGAAACTGATATACCTGGCCCCAGCACATCCACACCTCACAGGAAGAGAGTGGAAGTCGCCAAAGAAAATTTGGAAAAGATCCAGCTTGCTCTACTCTACAGCTAAAAAGAGCAAGACGTGTGGTGCTCTCTTAGGAACACAATGATGAAGATATCACATCATCATAAAGTGATATTGTGAATCTATGGTATGAGAAAGTTTAGAAGGGGAGGTTACCCCATGTCAATGCTAGGGCATACCACTACTATTTAAACCTAGCCATTATGTGTGGAGAGTTTGAATCTCACCAGTCGAGCCAACCAATCTTTGGTAATAAAAAATATTTTTCTATCGTTCGTGAAAATAATGAGACATAAATTATTACCAATAATGAAAGCATTTCTCGTGAACTAATTATTTGAATTGATATAAACGATCTTTTTTTAAAAATTACTAATTTTTCGTGAAATAAAAGCAACAACAAACAAAGTCCAAATTCCACTGTTTCTTTAGTTCGGTGTACTTTTGTTTGCCCCTTGCTTGACCAGATTCTTTTGCTTTTATTTTTTATTCTGTCTAGAGCGTGCGGCCTTCCCTTGCTCCATGCTTGCTTGTGTTTTCTACTGCGAGTTCACCGTATTCTTCTTTGTATGCCCGTCGTAGTCAACCTTGAATATATCCCATATACCCAAAAATATCTTGCCCAATTCAACCGTGAAAAGCCACGTTCAAATCGAGAATTCTAGTCAAGTTTTTCCTCCGTTCCTTTCTGTTTTGGCCAGATTCGCATTTCCTGTATGGTACTAGCGCTTAATATTCTTATCTTGCAGTCGTTTTCTTTCCGAAATGTAACCAACCCCACATATGCAACGCACACGTACTCATCCGGCCAAGCAAGAATCTTGGATAGAGATCGAGCTCAAGCGGGCTTGGTCTTGAAAATTTAAATGACCTTAAGGCCCCGTCTTCTAAATTCCAGCTGATTTCGCACGTCGGGCCAATTTGAATACAATTCACAATCGGACTTCTGTGTTATTCGATGCAGACATGTTATCCATAAGCTAAATGACTCTAGTATCTAAAATCTGGAAAAATGCAGTATAGAACATGACCTCAAAATTCTGCCATGTCAATATTTTTTAGGATTTGTGCACCGGAAGTCTTAAAATTTGTCATGAAATATGCAATTAAGTCATAAAACTTGTCAAATTGATTCAATCATATCCTTATGTTAATTTGGTTCAATTCAGCTAACAAAAAATGCTGACGTGTCTTACTTTATTACTTTCTTAAGACACATGGCAATGACATGGCACCCTCTAAGCGCCACATTAGAAAAAATTTAAAGAGATACAAACGTCACCCACAGCTTGGCAAAGCCCTCTCTAGTCGCTATTGCCATGGCCATTGGAAAGGGCCAGCGGTGGTCGTCCGGGCCTTTCCAAAGTTCCATGAACCTTGTGGGCCCCAAGCGAGGGCCAATGACCCTTGCTCAGATCTACGGCGAGGGTTGTGCACTCCCCTAAATCTGGGATAGCAGGCCCTCGTCGGGGGCTGCCAAAGGCTTGCTCGAGGAGGGTCGCCAAGCGAGCTTTGTTGGCCCTTCCCAGCGATTGTGGTGGTAGCCATCGACAAGGGCTTAGCCAAGTTGTGCATGAGTTTGGTTTTTCTTCTTTTTTAAAATTTTTAGTTTTTTATTTGTTAATCTATTTTTTTTTGTATTTTTTAATTTATTTTCGGATGTGACATTTAGTGGGCGCCATATATCTTAATAAATTAATAAAATAAAATACATCAATATTTTCCATTAACTAAATTAGACGGAGTTGACAGAATAACTCAATTGAACCAATTTGACAAATTTTGGGACTTGATTACACTTTTTATAAGTTCTTAGACTCAATTGCACTTTCATGAGAGATCCTTTGGCGATAATTACAGGCCAACAGCTTCTAGCTGTCCTCAAACCCTTCCCACCTTTCGAATTCGCAATAAGTTTGCCCACAAGAAATGTACGAGCCCTTGTTCGGAATCTTAGAGATCACATCTTCAAGTAAAAAAATGTAGGACAAAGGCTATCTTTCCTACTCTATCCGCCAATCCTTACTGCCTTTATCTTATCCTATCTTCGTTTTACTTTCGATATTGGTCTAGATAATCTACAGAATATATAATAACTTCTCGATCTATCATGATGAGCCATTATATAAATCACTCAATATTTTCAACGTGAAAATAACTTCTCGAGCATCAGATGCATATGAGCCCAATACATTTCATCCTTTAAATCTTGTTTGTCTCACATTCAACCCACTAACATTATTTATGTTAAATTAATATCTCAAGTTTAAAATGTGCACAAGACACAACCCGATTGGATGATGTAGACTAGTCCGTGTTAGATGAGTTGTCAATGAAAGAGTCCTAATTGGACTTTGATTTTTTTATTTATTTTGCCTTTCTTTGAAATAACAATCTTGAATTTACTTGGGTAGTGAATTCAAATAAAGAAGTAACTTAAATAAGGAAAGATGTCGCCTACTTGTAGCACAAGGGTTTGACCGATCAACGATTGACATCCTTCGTACAGTAAAAGAATATATACACAAACATACATACATAGAATGCTATGGTCAGAGGGCATGTGAGGTAAGAGAAAAATAAAAGGACGTGGATTTTGCTTTTATTTTCTCCTCCAGCGACAGCCGCACAGCTGACGCACGGCGGGGGACTTCCTTGAGCCACCAGGCTCCGAACAGCGATTTTTGCAAAGTATTCTACACTCGAATTGTGACGTTTTCTCTGTAGAAACATAAATGTTTTTGCTCAGTGAGGTAATTCCCTGTGAGTCTAAACACCGTGGATTTGGCAGTAATCGTAATTATAACTCTATAATTCTCTAATTAATTAATGGAGTATTTGTCATTGGTTCCCTGCATGGAGTAGGTATCGATATTTGGATCAAACTAAGTAAATCTCATTTTAATTATTTTTCATTTATTTTTTTGGCAATTTTCGCATTGATTTAATTGGATGCATCGGTTGACGTGAGCCGGGGTAGTTTTAGAATTTCTCGTGGAGTAAACCAACACCGAGCAATATCCAAACTTAGAATCCAACAAACGCAAGTCAAACTAGAGGGCGATTTCGACCAAGGAAAAGTGAACCAGGCAGTGACGCGGACCTCAACCTGCACGACGTTGTCACCTCTTTCTATAAATCAATCACCATCTCTTTGGCTGCTTCCTTCATTCTCACTAACTGAAGACTCACAAATTGAGATCCATAAGAGCCTCCACCTCGTTATCATCTTCGCAACCGAGTGAACTCAGGAAAAGAAGAATTTTCGAAGGCATTGTCATCATCATGAGTGCTAAATCTGAGCTCGTGTTCATCCCATGTCCGGGCCCCGGCCACCTGGTGTCGATGGTGGAGATGGCCAAGCTCCTCGTCGACCGCGATGATCGGCTCTCTATCACCGTCCTCATCATGAAGTTCCCCTTCGAATCGGAGATTGATTCCCACATCGAGTCGCTCACTGCCTCCGTGGCTGCCCACATCCGCTTCGTCCTCCTCCCTAGGCGAAGCCACTCCCTGAGAACGTCTCCCGTGGCCTTCATCTATCACTTTATGGAGAGCTACAAAGCCGACGTCCGAGAAGCCATCACTGAGCTCTCTGCCCGAGGCTCGCCACGGCTTGCTGGGCTTGTCCTTGACATGTTTTGCACCTCGATGATTGACGTGGCTGTCGAGTTCGGCGTCCCTTCCTACATTTTCTTCCCATCGGGCGCGGCGATCCTCGGAGTCATGCTGCACCTCCAGTCTCTCCAAGGCGAGCAACACATGGACCCGACCAGGCTCAAGGGCTCTGATGCCGAGCTGGACTTCCCGTGCTTAGCTAACCCGCTGCCTGCCACCAAGTTCTTGCCCTTGGCAGTGTTTATGGAAGAAGACTGCCGGATACTCTTGGACCTCCCCCTGAGGTATAGGGAAACCAAGGGAATTTTGGTAAATACGTTCGCTGAGCTCGAACCGCACGCTATGGAAGTCCTGGCCAGCCTTGGAGCACCCGTGGTGTACCCCGTGGGCCCCATACTAAACATCGAGGTTGAGAGCAAAAAGGGTTTCGAGATCCTGGGCTGGCTCGACCAGCAGCCAGATGCGTCGGTGGTGTTCCTGTGCTTCGGGAGCGGGGGGTACTTCGACGAGCACCAGACAAAAGAGATTGCCCACGCGTTGGAGCGAAGCAGGTACCGCTTCCTATGGTCCCTACGACAGCCTCCGGCAAAGGGCAAGCTGGAAGCCCTTCGGGACTATGCAGATCCCGCAGACGTCCTGCCCGAGGGTTTTCTTAATAGGACAGCGGCGGTTGGGAGAGTGATCGGGTGGGCCCCACAGGTTGCAATCTTGGCCCACCCAGCCATTGGAGGGTTTGTGTCTCACTGCGGTTGGAACTCCATCCTAGAAAGCATATGGTTTGGCATACCGATCGCCGCATGGCCCCAGTATGCGGAGCAACATTTCAACGCGTTTCACTTGGTGGTGGAGCTCGGTCTCGCGGCGGAGATCAAGATGGATTATCGAAGAGATCTAGTCAAAGGTAGTGATGATGTCGTGATGGCAAATGAAATAGAGAGAGGGATACGGAAGTTAATGGAGGGTGAGGAGGCTGGGGAGAGGAGGAAGAAGGTGAAGGAAGTGAGCGAGAAGAGTAGGAAGACTTTGATGGAGGGTGGCTCTTCTTACTTGTCTTTGGCTCGTTTCATTGAGAATGTTTGCGGTCAATAAGCCTTCATTTAGCTAGGGGAGAGGGTAGGATGGTAGGTTGATCACTATTGGTATTTTGATTCTATGATTATTTGTATGGCGTGTTTTTAGGGTTTCTATGGCTATAGAAATCATGTTTGATTTTGCTAGTGCATTTGTGGCTATAATATGTCAACACTTGAATTTTCCCTTTTTATTTAGGACTTATTCGCGTAAAAAATTAGGAATTAGTCTATAAAAAAAAGGAAGTAAAAGATAAAGTTAATAATTTTCATTAACATGTATTGCATCGCATATAGACATTATGAATATTTGCATTACTATTATTAAAAAAATTCTAAAAAAACTTTTCTTAATTAAGAAAACGCATCCAGGCGGGGCTTGGGCCAGCATTAGCCCAGCCCCTCCCTCATTTTCCTTTTCTTTGTGCCCACCTGGGCCGGCCCAGCCCACTTCTTCTTTTCCATCTTCCCCGCTACCTCGATTACTCTCCATCGTCGCCGGGATTCGCCCGCCATTTTTATTTTTCTTTCGCCTAGCCCAGTATCTTCTTCCATGCTTCAGAGAAGCGCCATCTCTAAGCTTCACAAAGGGAGAGCACGGTTGTTCCACTGAGGAAGAAGCATCGGCCCACCATCTTCAGGGTGCATTTTTTCTGAAAAAGAAGGAAAAAAAAAAAAAAAGCATGCCCCATCTTTTCCCCTGAAACTCACCCGACAAGCCACCTCCGCCATCTCCTTCCAGCTCCTCACTCCTTGGCCGTCACCTACTTCTCTTTTCCTCCGACGCGTCCCAGGACCCATCCTTGGCGTCTTTACGCTAACGAAAAGAGAGAAAAAGAAGCATCTGAGTCTCTCTCCTCTGGGCACTGTCGCCATTGAAGCCCCACACGAAACCTCGGAGCCACAATTTACCGACGTCGCCCCGCTGCCAGTCGTCGTCGCCGTCCCTGGCCTCGGTGGAATGGACTGAAGCCAGACACGAGTTTGGAGTCGCTATTCTCAACCTTCACCGCCGACGATGTCCGCGGCTTGAGGCCTCCGCGATTGAGTGGTCGTTCCGTCCTTTTCTTTGCCTCGTCCTGCTTGATTACGGAAGAGCAAAGCAAGCTCGATTTCTTTAGTCCTCACTCGCGTCGGACCTGAATGAGTCGGTTTCTCTTAAGTCTGAACGTCGCTCGTCGATTTCTCTTGAGTTTAGCTGTGAACTCAACCTCCGAATAGGTCCATATTTGCTCTTTCGAATTTTTGCTGTCCAGTGCAAGCGGCTCTTGATTATTGAGTGCGTTTTCGGCCAAAAATTTCGTTTCCATCGAGTCCGAAACTCTTGAAACTTCCAGTTGTCTTTGCTGGGTGCTTTGATATTGTCCTTGTGAATACTCTTGGAGCTGTGATCGTAATGTTCGGAGACATTGGTTGCGAGCTAATGATGGCATTTCCGTGAATAAAGATGTGGTGGTGGTGACCCGTAACGATGGTCGGGCGTGGTGACCAATGGCGGTGGAAACCTGGTGAATGAGAAGGCGTTTTAGCCGACTGTGAAAGCTGGGGTCCTGGCCTGGAATTTTGGGTTCTGGGCGTGAAAGGAAAGGATGACATTCTGTGGGATGAGTTGTCAAAAGAGAGAACTACGTAGGCTTAATTGGCTTAACGGGCTGGCCTTCGGTTTGGCCAATTGGGGCAAGGTCGGCCCATGAGTGGCGGTCGGGGTGGACAACCGGTGTGAGGTTGGGTGTTAGCTAGCGGCGTCTGGAACGCCGGCGAAGGCTCACCATGGTAGTGGCGTCGAGTGCTCGTGGTTCTGGAAAAAGGGGTTGCAGGTGTGATGAGCATTCGAGGAAGGAGGAGGAGTGCTCCTTAGGGGTGAGCGATTCCCGGTTCCGGTTCGGTTCCGTCTGGAACTTGGAACCTACTCTCGGGTACATGTTCCTCATTTTTTAAAACTTGGAACCTACCCATCAGAACCAATAATCTAGAACCTACCCTGTCACAGGTTTTAGGGTCGGTTCCAGGTTCTTACGGGTTTTTTTTTTTTTTAATAGCGAAGGATAGTTCCATTCTACAAATGAATCAAATATCCATTAATATAATATGCAAATATTGGTCTTCATTAATGATTGGAATAGCCAACGTCTTTCTCCAATACTAGTAATAAATCTAAAAGAGATATTTTTCAAGGTTTATTTTTAGGAAACTAAAATCAAATAACTTCTTATGTTGAACTAGGAGCAAGTAGATAATCAATAATAACCAAGAGGCAAAGAACCGGTTGAAAGCACTTCTCAAGCTACAGTATGAAAGATTTGATCCTTCGCTCTTCATATCCAGAGAGAACCCTCACATAATATAGGGCCTTCCTTCCAAACTCCAATAGCCTATCCATACCAACTCACAATTAACACGCAAAAAAACCTACATTGATAAATCATGTAACCGTTAGTATATAATACCTGCTATGTGTCAAAGCTTAGATCCATTGCAAAAAATTTCTATTTAGGGCTTGAATTAGTAGCTGCTCGCATCCACTAATTGGTGCTTTTGAGTGAGGACATGCACACCCCATCACATGATATAATTTGTCACAACAAGAAAAAAAAAAAAAAAACCCAACTTTAAGCCTAAAACCTCATTTTCTTTCTCCTCCCTCTAACTCCTTCACGTGCCACCTACCCGAGTCAGCCTCCGGCACCAGAAGCCACATCATCACTCGCTCGCCACCATTGTCGAACCATTACTAGTACCTGTGGCCATAATTGTTGTAAGCCAACATCCCTCCCCCGCCCTCCCCCCCCCCCGCCCCCTCTTTTGCCCCCATGGGTTCCCCCTTCTCGACTTTTCTAGCTCGTCGTAGGACCTCATCCATGGCAAACAACCTCGGCTCCTCCTTATCTGCCGTGGCCAACACCACAAGGGCATCACCTAATGAGCAACAACGCCCTTCTATTCATATAGATAGGCGCACACACACACAGACACATACAAAACACTAAAAGAAATATCTCCTAACATCCCTTGAATGGTTACAGCACAAAATCATAATGACTGAACAGACTTTGGAATCTCAGCTTTCCGAGAGAGAGTAAATTTACCCCCTTAAAACGTGAGCAGATCAAAGTGTCTTCGATTTGCTCAAATTTTCAAAGTCACTCACCAAGTGAAAAGCTCTCATACAAGCAAAAAACACTAAAACAGTGACTTCAAACTAAGAAAAATGAGGGTGACCCCAAAAATTTGGTAGATTCTCAATACTCAACATAAGAACTGAACTACGCCTGGAAATCAAAATTTCATGAATCCTTTTCGAGCACAACAACCACTTTGCAAAGAGATCTGGGAAAGATAAAGCTTATCGTGGGAAGATCTATTTAAACTTGTGACATCCTAGATTTTCAATCTTGTTTTCTATTGAATAGGCATTTCATCGACGCGCCTATAGGGCTGTTATGAGATCTGATCAATCTCAAGATAACTAGACTATCTGGGGAAGCCATTAAGGAATTTTAATGCAATAGACTTAAGAATTCGACCAGGAATCGGCTTCTCAACCGTGCTTATCTTTAGAGGCCATTACGGCAAAGTTAAAAATCGATTAGGAATTAGAGATAGATCGGTTCAACTGAGATGTGTGGCTAATCGTGGGTGACACCACTAAATTGGAAAATTCTCGTCAGCTGGCACTAGACTGATTTTCCAATTGTTTTGGTACCCTGTACTCGTATTTGAATCCTCGAGATTTTCACAATGACCGAGAGTCGCCAATGTGTCGAGTGGGTTCATTGTGGCTCGAAGAAAATCGACCACGGGTCATTTGCACTAAAAATTTCTGAAAGTTACCCGGTAGCCTAGGTTATGCTAAAATCGCGTTGAATTGAAATTAATCACGAATTTGAGTTCGATTTCAGAAATTGAAAGTTTTGTCATGTCACAATAAATTCTAGGAACGTCCACTCAATCTCAAAAGATTTTTCTGCAAACCGAGATTTTTTTGGGAAAAAGTCGAGGTAGGGCCTTTTTGTTTAGAAAAAGACAGGGACCGTTTTTAATCACAAAATTGGGAAGAAAATGGGATCAGTTGGTGAGGAAAAATACCAATTGAATCAGTGAGGTGTTGGTTAATTTTATAGAGGCCAGTTTGTGTTGAATTAAGAAGGAAATTAAGTCAAATTGAGGGAGAAATCCATGAAATTCGTAGCTCCCCCTTGCCTAATGCTTTTGGACCACTTCAAAGGTTGTATTGGGAGCCTTGGTGGCTGATTTGTGGCCTAGGAACTCAGCTGGTGGATGAGGATGGTCAAGGGGACCAAGAATTGGAAAATAAGACCAAGTGGCCCCCCTCTTGCCCCCTATCTTCCTCAAAGCTGGCTGACCATCACCCTTGCCCTCCTCCTTGCCGTTTTAGACCACCAATAGCTGAAGAAGAGCAACTAGAGAAGCCAACAAACCGCCGGACCGCCCGCGACACCACCGCCCTCCGCCGTTCGTCGTTTCCGACCCCGTCCGCGTGCCACGCGACCCCGACGTCCCCTGCTGCTTCTAGTCGTCTGTTCCGTCGTCCAGGGTGCTGCCAGGACTGTATGGAGCTTAGCTAGAGTTGTCCCGCCTTCATTTAGCCGCCGTGAGCCGTCATCGTTGACCGCCGAGCACCCTAGTCACCTCCGCCGGTCTTGCTTTGCCCTATCCAACCTTGTTTCTTTCTGTTTCAGCCCAAAATAGAAGCTAGAATTGTGGGTTTCCAGCAGCCTTCAAGGCCCATTTTGAGGCCGTTCCTGGCCCGAAAGCTAGGCCCACCTTGGGAAGAATCGAGCCTCGTCACGTCCCTGTCAATTTGCACTGACCGGATCGCAAAACAAAACTCATTAATCCTTGCTTAGTTGGTTAATCACGCTTATGGGCTGAATAGATTAAATTAAGCATGGTTAGGTGGATAGATTAGATTAGATTAGTTAATTTAATTATATGCTGATGCATGTTAGGTGGTTAGTTAGTGCAATTAGTAAATAAATAGACTTTAGTATTTATTCAATGAGTCTCGAAATTTTTCCGGGTCCGTTTCGGCGTTCAATTAGGCATTACGGGCCTAAGTTGGATTTATTGCTATTTAATAATTAATTTTCGTATTTATTTATTTATTTATCGGAAATTAGACCGGAATTGTCGGTGACCGGAATTTTATGCTGATTACTGTGGTGTAATCTGTTTATTTAATTGAGTCTTAATTTGTGCTGAATTGATTTAATTGTGATTTTATGATTTATTCCTAAATTAATTAATTTTGGTAATTAATTGGAAAAATTATCGGGCATCAGTTTACAGCGCAAAAAATGTATTTTGAGATTGTTGAAAATAGTGGGAAGGTTCAAAAGTGAAAATCTTGTATTTTGGCTAAAACCAGCCATGTACCCATACACGTGTTTTTTTATCGGGTATGATAAAAATGGTAAATTGATTGTACAATTGGAACAGTATATAATACCGGCTCGATGACTCTATATGTCGTCTTGGAGAAAGGACAGTATGATATAACGGCTCGACGGCTCTATATGTCGTCTCGGAGAAAGAACGTTATACTATAATATGCTCGGTGACTCGACATGTCATCTTGGAGAAGGAGCAGTATTTTATATCGGGTCGGTGACTCGATAGGTCACCTTAGAGAAAGAACGATATACTATAATTAGCCTTCAGGACAAGCTACTATCTATATATCACCTAGGGTGAATAGTTTTGGATTTTGATCGAAGTCATAGATAGTATTGACTGAGATGACCGGGGAATGGTTTGAGTGACAAGTAATCGACTAGGTCGATTGATCGATGACTCGATCTGTGGTGATTGATTGGATGTCTATTTGAATTAAACTGATTTGCAGGGAGGAACTGAGGCCAAGGTAAGTCCTCTGACTCATGATTGGGCTTAGGCAACCTTTAAGGCATATTGGCTTCCTAATCAAGTCTTAGGGGGTAGAACTCGCTGAGATGTCGTCTCACCCCGTTGTGGGATAACATTTCAGGCCCGTAGATGGCAGCATCTCCAGTCCCTCCCATGCATTTTGGCATACCTGAGGAAATCACTGAGATAGGTTATCACATCCCGATACACCATCACCCTAAAGGACTAGAATATGTACTGGTGAAATCTACCGTCTGAGTTGATGTGGGTAAACCCCAAAAGGTGCCCCACAAATATCGGTCGTGGTATCGCCATTACAATGACGGACGAAGGGAAGGTCCTAAACCTGAATGTGATGTACCTCTGTACGTTTTGGAGGTAGAGTTCGGGAAGGGTACAACAGATCCCAAGGGTGGATCAGTGGTTGATGCGAAGGATCCTAAACTCAAGGGCGATTATGACTCTCCAGTGCATTTAGCCGTGGGCTCCAGCTGGAGCGAGGAGGAAGGAGAGATCGTAGAAGAAGAGGAAGTCCCAGAGGAGGATACAGAGGAGTACCTAAGAGAGGATTGAACCCTCACCCTGTTTTGCAAACCCTGAGTTGTGAACTGATGTGTGATAGAACTGATTGTTGTTAATAGTATTGTAATATATGTTATATGGTTTGCATTGTATAAAAGTGTGGTTGTCGTTTTCAGGTTTAAAAAATATGGCCCTACTTTTCTATCCCATTGTTTTATTGTCTGGGGATTTTATATCTACTTCTGCATGTGTATTAAAATGAAAGGGTCGACAATGCGTCCTGGGACGTAGCTTTTAATCGACCAAGTGAGGGATGGGTGCTCGCTCGAGGATCAGGGCGTGACAAAACTCACCGGATTAAGCACCTACTAGACAGAATCAAGCAAACATTACAACAATCAAATCGTCCCAAAAAGAAACTACAGTAGAGGATGTGATTCGAAACCTTGCTTCGAATACTAGCCTCAATCGATTGAAGAGATACGAGCACAGAGAGGATTGAAGATGACAGAGTAAACACACCTAGGTTTATGACAGATGACACCTTCTGTTCCTAGAGAGAGACAATCCTTCGATTCGCTTCTTCGGCGGCGACTTTGTGTAAAATCGGAGATGACGAGAGAGAGAGAGAGAGAGAGAGAGAGAGAGAGAGAGAGAGAGAGAGAGAGAGAGAGAGAGAGATGAACTTAACTCGGTTCAAATCAGTGGCTGAGTTGAGCGAGCTCAACTCGAGAGGATAAGATGCGGTGGCTCATTGACATGCCGGCCGTTCGTCATCGAAGTATGCACAGCAATTGCGTCGTCGACGGAAAAACAACGATGATGGAACAACAAAAGCATCGCGGTGGTAGCCCGGTGGCAGATCGTGGTTGGGAGGCAGCACACGCGACGGCGAGAGTCTTCATCGTCTTCAAACGGAGCAGTGGCAACGTCGACGGTGACGTTGTGGGTCGTGAGGGTAGCGAGTAGGGAGGACATGGAGGGCAGTGAGCAGTGTGGGGTCGCCGGGGCATGGAGATTTGCGGAGAGGAAAGGTAAAGAAAAGGGAAAGTGAAGAAGGTTGAAGATGGAAGAAAAAATTAGGGTTTTATTACTTAGGGTTTCGAGTTACGGTTCCAACGGAACCGGGAATCGAACCGAGAATCACCGGTTCCCGAAAAATAGAACCGGGAAGCGGAACTGTCTTCCTAGAACCGGAACCGAATCGGACCCATCGGTTTAGCTCTCTAGTTCTCGGTTCTACTCGGGAACCATGCTTACCCCTAGTGCTCCTAGAGGATGAAGAAGATGGGCAGAAAAGGACAAAATGGGAAAAAGACAAAAGAGAGAAAGAAAATCAAAAAATCAAAAAATACATGAAAGTATTTAAAAATCGGTTTTAATCCAACATGGATTGGATCCGGGTTTTGGTCGAGTCGATGGCCACATCGGATAAACCTAGTCCGAACCTGTTCCCGAGGAGAACAATAATAAATAAATTTAAAAATTTTAAAAATTTTCGAAAAATATTTTTTAAAAATTATTAAAAATTCGAAAATGATAAAATAATTCTTATGAAATAATAAATTTGGAAAATTGTAAAATCAATGATACATTAAAAATTTGGAAAAACATAAAAAATTTGAAAAAATAGAAAATCCATAAAAATATTTTCTTAGAAAATTCAAAAAAATTAGAAATATTTAAAAATTCCTATAAATTCAAGAAAAGTTTCAAAATTTTAATTTCTCATAAATAGCTTAGTGAAAATCATGCTTTAAATTAAAGAAGCTCTTAAGGCTCTACATTAGAATTTCAATTATTCTAAGAGACAAATGTCTTTGATTGCATAATATTGATACGTTGATTTCAGCTTCTTTTAGTCTAGTTAGGATTAACATTTATCTTTTATTAAGTGTTAAATATTTGCTATCCCATGCAATCTATTTAATGCTTTCTTTGGTGGCCGATTATTATGTTAATGATTGTGCACCCGCATAATTACCTCATTTGTTAGTGGATAAGTATAAAATAAATCCAAACTGCCTAATGAAAAAAAAGATCTTTTTTTTTTTTAAATGAACTAATTTAGGTACCAAAATGGCACTAATTTGTTAATTAGTATAATCAAGTTCTCGATTCTAGATTCTGTAGTTGTATAGGAAGTGAGGTACAGTCATATACCTTACTTGATTTCTAGCCGACTCTAATAAGTTAGTGGTGACTCATTTTTTATAAAATTTTCATACTCTCAATTTGAACATGCAATGTCGTGTGAGATATGAGCTTGGGAGAGCCCGTGCCTGATCATGGGCTGTAGACCCGTCTTTTAGGTAATATCCCTAAACCTATTCCCTTCCCCAAGGATAGGTAGCGACGTAATCCATGTTGATTCTCGTCAACCTTGACATGTTTTATGTTGAACCAGTCAATTTGGGTTTGGCCCACGAGCTCTAATCTCCAAAGGTAACGACGAATATAGAATGTGTTCAAAATGATATCATTGTTAAAATCCCATATGGTAGATTTTCGTGTCCTTGCACCTCCTTGATCTCCGAGAATGAAATTCATTTTGCTCTTGCTTTCCCCTCCCAAGGTTTGTTTTCCTTCTTCTCTCTTGCGTCCATTGCTCTCCTCATTCCTGCTTCTGAAAGTTAGGGCCCTGTTCTTGCTTGGCGTGTAATGGGGAGGGGAAGATTATAAAGAATTTCGAAGTTAGCATATTTAGCGGAATTAAACTTTAGTCGAAAATGTAAATTTGATTTGACCCCTTGTGGAACGCAAAGGACCCACATATTCATGGACCACGTAGCGTACCATAAGACGTGCTAATCGCCCCTTTCTTGCCCGTCAGATGAGATGGTTTTACGAGGAAGGCCACATTTAACAGATGTCAAAGGGTGTTAATTCCCGATTGTCTTATTCACGAAAGGGAATATCAATTTCGTTATACAAGTTGATTATATGTAGTGATGCGACAGCATTAAAAGCATATGTTACACGTCTTTCTTATACTAACATCAAGGAGTTGTGATCAAAGTGGTTGACTAGATTCACCATGCATGGCAAGATCGTGACTTGGGGACCAAGACATTTTCTTCAATGCATGATTTAATTGTCCTTGTAGTGATGCAGACATCTCGTCTAGGGAATTTGCAAATGCAACTCCGATACTGACAGAATTTGAAGAAGAGGAAAAAAGCGAAGGGAACGATGTGTATTTGTATATATTCGACACACTTACATTGTACTATATCCTATTTATAATACAATGAAAACTTAACTAAGGAAATAATAAAGAAGATACATGGAATCAAATCCAATCTTGGATTGATATAATTAATCAATCATAATCCAAGATAATCTTGGATTGATCAATCACAATCGACTATTGATCCTCACATATCTCCAACACAACCCTCAAGGTAGTGACCTATATATATATATATCCAAGATGCCTAGCTAGCCTGGTAGATATGTGTGATGTCTTTGACATAATGGCTTGGTAAAGATTTTGGCAAGTTGTTCTGTGGTTCACATTCCATTTGTCTTGATTACCCCTTATTGGATTTTATCTCAAGTGTAATGGCAATCTATTTCAATATGTTTCATTCTCTCATGAAATATGGGATTTGCTACAAGTTTTAGTGCCACATCATTGTCACAGAATAAATTCATTGGCCCTTTGACTTGTACACCAAGGTCTGAAAACAAGCCTCAATTCCAAGCTATTTTGCAAATGGTTTTGGCTATAACTCGATACTCAACTTCATCAAATAATAATGATCTAGTTGACTACTTGTTCGTTTTCCACAAAAGTAAAGACTTTCCTAGCTTAATGCAAAAGCCAGTTACTGATCTTCAACTCATGGGACACGTGGCAAAGTCCGTGTCATAATAAGCTGTAATTTCCAAATTGCAATCTCGAGAAAGAAGTATTCCAAAACTTGGATATTTCTTTAAAAATTTTACAACCTTCAAGACTGCATTCATGTGAGACTCCTTCAGTTTATGCATGAATTGATTGAGTGTCTGTACTACATAATATCTAGTCTAGTCATGGTTAGAGATATGAGTTTCCCTATAAGCCTTTGATAGTGGGTTGGATCTTCAAGTAGTGGGTCATCAATCTTAGAAGATGATTTGGCGTTATAATCAACCATAGTTAACTTGACATTCTATTCGATAGGAATGACAACCGATTTATCTCCTGATGAGCCTATTTCTAATATAATCTTTAACATAAATTTCTAGTGGTTGAGAGAAATCCCTAAGTTTGAGTGAGCAATCTCAATACCAATGAAAGATTTAGGGGGTCCTAATTTAATACGAAAATAGAGTGCATATACTCTTTAAGACTCTTGATGGCCAATTCATCATTTTCCATAACAAGTATGTCATCAACATATATTATAGATTGATAATGTACATTTTGTCCATGTGAAAAGAGCATAATCATGCCTTGGTTGTTTCAAACTGATGGTTGTAAGGACTATACTGAACTTTGCATACCACGTGCCAAGTCACTCGCCGCCTTCGTCACTGCCTGCATCCACTTCATTCTCCTCCCCAAACAAAACCTCTCCCTGGAGGCATCCCCGATGGCCTTTCTCAATCAGTTTATGGAGAGCAACAAAGCCGAAATCAAAGAAGCCATTGCCAACCTCTCCACCTGTGGCTGATCGAGGCTTAAGGGGCTCATCGTTGACATGTTCTGCACTCCGGTGATTGATAGGGCCATTGAGTTCGGCATCTCTTTGTACATGTTCATCCTGTTAGGTGTGGTATTCCTCGGATTGATGTTGTACCTTCAGTCTCTTCAAGATGAGCAACCCGTGGACCCGACAAGCCTCATGGGCTCTAATGCCAAGCTGGACTTCCCGTGCTTTGCAAACCCACTGCCGGCTACCTAATTCTTGCCTTCAGAAGTGCTCGTGAAAGAAGACTGCCAGATATTGGGGTAAGTACACTAGAAGTGCCAAAAGTTGTGTGTGGCACTCACTTTGGTGCCAAAAGTTTATTTTGGATCATTTAAGTGCGAAAAAGTTTGAACAACGATCATTTTAATGCTAACGTCAATCTAATTGATTGAAAATTCGACGTGACACTTTTTTATTAATTTTGAAGTCGACGGGGCTCGCCAGAGCATAGAGTCAACATCCAAATAACAAAATGACATCGTTTGGCATCTTTTCCCCAAGTAAGAGCCCTAAATCTCCAAATTGAGAGAGAGAGAGAGAGAGAGAGAGAGAGAGAGAGAGAGAGAGAGAGAGAGAGAGAGAGAGAGAGAGAGAGGCATGGGCTTCCTCCTCGTCTTCTTCCCCAAAGAACAAAACCAACACTAGCACCACTCCACCTCCAGTTCATTTGACATTGTCGACAAGCCCAAGCTCTTCTCCTCCTCCTCCTTCTCCTTCCCCTTTCAGAAGGACCCACTTTAGTTGCTTCTTGAGCAGAGCCCAATCCACCATCTCCAATTGCGCCCTCCTTGTCTCCCTCACCCTCCTTGTCTTCGCTCTCTCCACCATTGACCCCCCTTCTTCCTCCTCCTCCACCCTCGCCTCCTATTCTTCCTGCCGCTTCTTGCCTGAGCAACAACCTCAGCCTCTCCTCGCTCACCTAGCTAAGCAAATACGACGGTGGCTGAGTGACAGTGGCCAAGCAACGACAGGTGAGTGATGGTGGACGAGTGAGTTATGGTCGGCGTTGGGTGAGGATTGAACAAATAACCCTAATTTCAGTCCCCATATGAGCTATGCGTCGTCGTTTTTGTAAGGCCATCCACGTATGATAGCAAAACGACGTTGTTCTCTTAAAGAGGACGGAAAATGACGTCATTTAAAAGCCACGCCAACCTCTTTTTCTTTTTTTTTTTTTTTAATATAAAAGCCACGTAACTAATTTGGCTAAGATCTATCGCTGGTGGCACCAAAGTGATCGTTTTTTCTCCGATTTGACACTTAAGTGATCTGACAAAAACTTTTGGTATGAAAGCGAGTGCCGTACACAACCTTTGGCACTTCTAGTGTACTTTTCCCACCATAAATTCTTGGGCCACGCCCGGAGGTTTAAAGAAACCAAGGGAATTTTGGTAAATACATTCACCAGGCTAGAACCACACGCAGTGGGGGCCTTGGCTGGCCTTGGAGCATCCGCAATTTACCCTGTGGTGCCCATACTAAACATCAAAGTCGAGAGCAAAAAGGGTATTGAGATCCTGGACTAGCTCGACCAGTAACCGAGAGCGTTAGTGGTTTTCCTATGCTTCAGGAGCCACAGGAGCTTTAACAAGGACTAGGTGAAAAAGATTGCTTGTGCGTTGGAGCGAAGTGAGTGCCACTTCCTATGGTCCCTACAGCGGCCATTGACGAAGGGCAAGTTGGAAGCCCCCTGTCATGCCCCGAACCTCGAACGCGCGCACATCCCTCGGCGGTCGACTAAAATTGCGACGTTCTCAAGACGCGTCGCCGACCCATTCGTTTTATGCACATGCGGAAGCGAACTAATAAACCCCAGACAACCAACAAACACATGGGATAGTAAAACACATGCCAACACCGTTTTCACAAACTGCACTTTATAAACACCTCAGGTTCAACCTATAGGTTTATTTACATGAGTCTATATTCAAAAGGAAGCTACTAGGCCAATTCTACCCCGGACCCTTCCTACTCGGGATCTAGGTCTACTATAACACCGTCTGAGATGTTGATGTCCAAGGGATCAGCTACCTCTACTCCGAGCCCTTCAGCCTTGGGCCTCGGGTTTGCCTCGATGTCTTCCAATATATCGATATCCACGATGGGGTCGAGTACCTCCTCATACTCGGTATCGACAACAGGCCCGTCGAAACCCTCTAAAGGACCCTCCCGGATCCCGTTAAGTCCGATACGGTACCACGCTTTGAAACGATGAGGTACCAAGTGAGGTAGACCCTCATCGACCCAAAGAGTGGTCACCACAAGCTCACGGGTCCAGGTGGTCCCAAGGATGGGGAGATGGGTAAACTCGGTCTCCACCTCCCGTGGACACCCAAAACATACGTGACGTACCTCCATCTAAGGACCTGAAAATATTTAAACTACGATAGGGTGAGATAAATCTCAGCAAGTCTACACCCTAAAGCCTGATTAGGACGAGAATTCACCTAGAGGCAGCCTAAACATGCACCATATAGGACTTACCTCGCCTCAGCACCTCCCTGCACATTAGTACATCTCATATCTCATATGCATATAGTAAATGCATTCAATAACTGGAACACCTCATTTTCATATATCAATCAATCACAGGGGTCCCAATTATAATGCCAAATTGTTATGACACGTCCTATTCTGTGCCACACAATTTTGTCCCATAATCACGCGCAACTATCTCAATCACTCAAGCGTGTCCCAATTATTTACGACCCAACGGCCATGGCTAACTCGTCAGTCGGCGGTCATCCGGCATAATCGGGCGTCGTCCCACTCCTTCAGGCACGACAACTTCTACATCTGGACGGCATTCCATAAAAGAGCATCGGCCCAGCCTCCACTGCGACCGACATCTGTTGTCAAGGGCATCTGAACTTAATTAGGCATCGTCCCGAGTGAACGCATCAAGACGGGTTCCGATAATGACCACATGCACATCCATGCTTGGCCAATAACATCGTGCTTTACACTTTAATACTTCCAATTCAAATAATGGACTTGGCCAATTTTCTTTGTATTAAAAATACCCGGTAAAATAATTGTGCGTGGTCACACATTTAAATTGATCCACAAAACGAGATATTCTCTCATTTCAAAAATCTACGATTTTATATAGTACCTAAAATATTTTTGGCGTCAAAACCCGACACTCGATATTTTTCTAATTAAATACCATAAAATCTTATTTTTGCAATATTAATTAAAAATCATCACCAAGCACTCAATTGCATAATTTAGCAATCAATTTCACAAATCAATTCAACCATGACGATCAACGTAAAATTCTACAAACCGGCTATCCCGGTATAATTTACGCTAATTATAATTAATTAAACTAAATCACTTAATTAATTTAATTAAGCTAACCGTACTAACCTAGTTGAGCTAACTAATTAATCTATCTAAGCTAACCACCTTAATCTAATTTAACTAACTAAATAACCTAACTAACTACTTAACTAATTTAACTATCTAGTTCAACTAACTAAACTAACTAACTACTAGTTACACTAACTAAATTAACCTTAATCCTAATTAAGCCTAAACTAATCCCCCTAAGTGTAATTAACTCCCTAATCAGATATTAGGATGCTAACTCACTGGATTAGCGAGATAACGGGTCCACGGCGACGGCGGCGTGAAGGCGGTGAAGACCCGGGCCTATGGCGTCACCAACAGAGGCCAATTGGTGGCTGAAAACAGCCCTACCAACCTCGACTAGGAGTTGTTCGGAGGGTTGAAGTTGTTGGGGCGAGCTGGTTGTGGTGAGGCGATGAAGATGGAGCTGGCGGGTTGGAGCTACTAGACGAGTGTGGTTTGTTAGCTGTTTGGTGGTGGTGGCTACATTGAGGCATGAGGAGCTGGCTGGCGCTGGTTTGAGAGGAACACTGGTAGACAAGAAGGGGTAAAAGATCATGGGGGGAGTTGGTGATGGAGGAATGGTGGTGGGTTGAGCAGCGTGTGGACGGAGTCATTGGTGGATGGCGGGCTGACATTGGTGGAAGTGAAGGGGGTGGGGGTAGCAGTGAAGGTAAAAGGGGGCAGAACCAGATTAAGGAAGAAAAAGGCGTGAGGGAAGGAAAAATAGAAAGAAGAAGCAGGAGGGTGGTTCGGTAGAGGAGGGGGAGGCTGCATGCACGCAAGGGAGGGGGAAGAGAAGAAAAAAAGAAGGGGGGGGAGAGCAAGTCAAGCTTGAAGCCAATCAAATGGCTTGTAAAATATCCTATGCACTCAAGTGTAGCCTCAAAAGTCTTCAGCCCATTGTTAAGGCTCCCTCCAATGGAAATTTAGTCCCAAAATCCACAAATTAGACCATTTTGGTGTAGAAAAATGGATCTTTCTTCAGCCATCCGAATTCTCTTTTCTTTTCCGAATTGTCCGAAATTGATTTTCTGTAAAAATTCCGGGCTCGACGGAATTTCTCCAAAAGATAAGATGAGGTCCTAAAAATAAATCGTGACATGACCGAACGTTCGATTCCCGAAATCGAAGTCAATTTTATGGTTAAAATCGATCGAACACGATTTTAGCATGACCCAACCTACCGGGTAGTTTTTAGGGATTTTAACGCGTTTGACCTGTGGTCGATAATTTTCGATCCACGTTTGTGCATCTTCGACTTGTCGGCGACTCTCGGTTGTCGTAAAAATCTCAAGGTTTCAATTATGGGTACCGGGTACAAAATTGACAGAAAATTAGGTTAGTGCCGTTCGGCGCGAATTTTGCGATCAGGTGGAATCACCCACTATTCAATTGCACGTTTCTGTCGAATCGACCTATATCCGATCACTAATCAATTATAATGGTGCCATATTGACCATTACCAATTATCACGGTCAAGCAGTCAATTTCTAATCGAATTCTCAAGTCTGTCTCATTTATATCCCTTAATGGCTTCACTTGATAGATTAGTTAACTCGTGAGTGATCAACTCAAAGAAAAATGACCATAGGTGCGTCGACGGAATGCCAATTTCATTTAATCGAGACAGGGTCGAAAATTTAGGATGTCACACCCCTAGAGACTGTGCGGATCCTGCAGAGGTCCTGCTCGAGGGTTTCATTGACAAAATGGCCGGTGTTAGGAGAGTGATCGGGTGGGCCCCACAGGCCATCGAATGGTTTGTGTTACACTGTGGGTAGAACTCCACCCTAGAAAGCGTATGGTTTGGCGTGCCGATCGCCGCATGGCCCCAGTATGTGGAGCAACAATTCAACGTGTTTTAACTAGTGGTGGAGCTCGGCCTTGCTGCAAAGATCAAGATGGATTATCGAAGAGATCTCGGCAAAGGTAGTGAAGGCAAAGGTAGTGATGGCATCATGACAGCAGACGAGATAGAGAGAGGGAAAAGGAGGTTAATGGAGGGCGAGGAGGCAGGGGATGAGGAAGAAGGTGAAGGAGGTGAGTGAGAAGAGTAGGAAAGCTTTGATGGAAGGTGGCACTTCTTACTTATCTATGGGTCACTTCATCGAGGATGTCTGCAGTCAGTGAGCCTCCATTTAGCTTATGATATTTTGATTCTATAATTACTTGGCGTGTGTGTTTCAGCGTACTTGGGACTACAATCCATCTGGACTGTTCTAGTGTCTTTTATGACTATAAGCCATGTTGATTCTTGTCGATTGTGTTTTATGTGGAACCGTGCTAAAGTAAAAGACAAGTTATAGAAAATTTTCAAACAAAAAAAATTGACCGGCAACCATCTCTCCCTGATCTCCAAGTACAGATGGATTCCATTTTGCTCTTGCTTTCACCTCCAGCGTTATTCTTGTTAATGCTTTTGAAAGTAAGTATAGATGTATTCCATTTTGCTCTTGCTTTCACCTCCAGCGCTGTTCTCATTAATCCTTTTGAAAGTGTAGTGTGAAAAGCATTAGGGAATATAGCAAGATTGAACCTTCACTTGGGAATGTAAATTTGGTTTGACCCCATATGGAACGCCATAGGATTTTTAATTTTTAATTTTATTTTTGCTTTCTGTTTATTACAAGAGGAAACGGGCGGCCTGCAGATTCATGGACTAAGTAAAATAATAAGATGAGACGGTTTTGCAAGGAATGTGCATTTAATGGTTGGTAGCTCGAATCCCATGTAGGCCAACATCTCGTGAGATAAATGGAATGCAATAGAGTTTAAGGAGATGACGTTTAAGAATGCACAAATAATTCATAGAGCATAATCTCATATAACATGATATAGTTCATGTGGATGCGAGTAGTTGTTAAATAGCGACCGTCTTATTCACAAAAAAATAAAAATCAATATCGACATATTAGTTCAATGTATCTAATGATGTGACATATTAATAACATTTTTATGCGTCATTCTCAATAGATCTATATTGTATTTTAGTAAATTCTTTTTTAAAATAAATATTGGTTTGTCAATGCGCATGGTGTTCTTTTGACTTTATAAAACGGGGGATAAATACTAGTACTTGGACATCAAGGAGGGATGATTGCGTTGCTGTGTTCAAAGTGGAGGAGTAGTTTTAATATGCCTATGGCTAGTGAGGATCGGCCAGCAATGTTGACCCTAAGGGAAAGGAGGGAATTTAAAAAAGAAAAGAAAAGAAAAAATATATAAAAATATATAAAAAAAAATGGTTGAAATGCCATCAACGCTGGCCGGCCAAAATTGGTTAGATGGATTGAACTAGTACAGATGCAAAATGTTTAGGATTCAATTAGTCAAAAAAAAATTATGATTGAAATGACACAATTGCAATAGATTTAGAACCTATTTTTGTAATTCTCTCATTTGTGTACAGGAACAATGCATTTGTTATAACACCACAGTAAGATTTTCTGGTAATTTAGAGAAAAATGAATCTTGGATTATGTGTTACCCCTACGTGGTTAGCCACATCAAATATCACCTAAGGATTGCTCAGGTGGAAAAAATCACGGTGACTATATTTGTTCATTGAGCGAGAGTTTATACTATTTTCTTTGAAAAACATGATAAGTTGGGGTTAAGTTTGCCATGAGAGATAAAACTTCATTTCCCGATAACTTGTAACTGGGAGCACCGCTTGGATCTTTAGTGTTTGGTTACGGGGCAACCTCATAAAGTTGCATAGAGTTTACCTCTCATGTTGAGGCCACCTTACTTGCCTAGTAACCCAAGTAGGCTAATAGGACTACATTTCTTATTTTAACGTCATATTACCCACACGCCTAACACCTCCCCAATTGCTCTCCATATATTTTTCTTCTTGTGCAGCTGGGAGTCCCACCCCTCGAGGGTTCTTATCCCTTTCATTTCTCTCTTAAGCCTTTTAAGGACTTGCTCAAGTCCAAGGAGATCAATTTTTTTCCATGAGAGATGACTTCATGATATTCTCTTTTGGGGATCAGGCTCTTTATCTATACATCCTTTTGTAGTAGCATATCTCAACTTAAATTTACATCTTATAATGTACCCATAACTATGCACAGCTACCACGATCAATTGCCAACTTCAGACTACGTTACTATAACCTTATGCAACCCTTCGCCCTTGGTCTAGTCTTGCCAGATCATCCGAAATTGCAATTTTCACTTAAAACACACGTTCATAATGATAATTCTTTATTGAGATATTCTAAAAATATTAGAACCCATTCGGGCTTACTAATCAACATTAGCTCTAATACAATTTGTTGAGAGTGTATAGCAAAAGTCCAATACCTTTCATGGGGAGATTGTCAAGAGAAAGCCTAAATCCAAGTTCATCATCTTATTCAAGTGGATACACTTTTGTTCAAGTTGATGCGATATGAACCAACTATGATATATCAACAACTCCAAACCACATCAAATCTCTTATATATAATTTCTCCAACAAAATTCACATATGCTCCTATCGCGACACTCTTGAAGTGAACTCCAAGGAAGTTTGATGGATTGCTAAGAGGGCACGAAAACCTTCTTATGAGATGGTGCCTACACTTCGCACAAATTCTCTAAAACTCTACTGATCACAGCTTGGTTTGTCATCAATTATTTCAATTCATTTTTAATCAGATGTCACCCCTCTCCAAAACCAGGACTGGTTAGGAGTCAAGTAAGATGCGGGAGCCAACCCACCTTACCTTTGCAAGCCTAAGGTGAAAAATATCCTCTAAGATCGGGCTAAATAAAGAAAAAGATCGATCCTCTTGAGGACTTGATTAAGGTAGATCTGTCTAATGCTTCTTGTTAATACTTTTTCCCTTTTGTAAAAAAACAATTCATGTAATGTTTCCAATTTTATTATCTAGTATTCATCTAAAAATCAATGCATAATTGCTCCAATATTATAAATTAAGTTAATCAATAATAATAACAGATAAAGGACGAGAAAATACCAGTCATATCGGGTACCATTATACACCGTCTTATCTAGGACAGGACACCGTGAGGTATAAATGAAAATAAACGTGCATCAAATATAAATTTCTTAATTCAAGTGATGATGATACATTCTAAAATTGACAAAAATGAAACTACTAATACAAAAAAGAAACCTAAACTAATCCTGCTGTCCAGACTAAGACAACGGACTTTCAGCCCGTTCTTGTGCTCTAAAACGGGCCTAAACCACGCTACAGCAACCACGACAATCCTAGAACGTTTTCTACATCAATTTTGAAAGCGAGTACGAATGAAAATCACGTGAACCAATTCAAATTACAAAAGAAATTATGAACTAACTATCAACATTGAAATAAATTTAAACGGCGCGCGTTATGACATCAATTGCTAGATATTCTCATGAGAAAATATCAAACTAAAACCAAAGGCAATGAGAATTTGTTCAAATTAAACCAGATTTAAGACAAGTCACTTCGTGTTTTCGATTCGGATTGTGAGCACATTGAGGGATCAACACTCATATGAAACCGAAGTAAAATATTAGTCAGCTCACACAATCGAATTAGTCGAAAGATGGAAACGGAAGTTTGGGCTCTTAGCAAGATAAACACCATGGACGCCAACTAGTTTCCATCGAATGCTCCAACGAACTCTAGCAAATGATGCGGCAATAAGAGTTTGTCGCTAGTCATATAAAAATGAACGAACGATGTATATGTGTGTGTGTGTTTGGCCCTAGCCCATCATGCCTGCCTCAAATAAAATCCGATGTATCTGGCCCCTGCACATCCAGACTTCGCAGGAATAGAGTGGAAGTCACCGAAGAAAAATTGGAAAAGATCCAGCTTGCTTTACAGCTAAAAAGAACAAGACGTTTAATGCTCTCTCAGGAGCACAATGATGAAGATATCACCTCATCATAAAGTGATATTGTGAATCTATAGTATGAGAAAGTTCAGGAGGAGGGGAGGTAACCCATACCAATGCAGGGCATACCACTATTGCTAGCGGGATTTGAACCTAGACATGTTTTGGAGAGAGTTCATGTGACATCCTGATTTTCCACTTCTATTTTCAATTGAATGAGTCGGGCTTTTCATCGACGTGCCTATAGCCTTTTTCTCTGAGTTGGCCACTCACGAGATAACTAGTCTACCAGGTGAAGCCGTTAAGGAATTTTAACGCTACAGACTCGAGAATTCGACTAGAAACCGACTACTCGACCATGCTAATCTGCAAGGGTCAATACGACACTGTCAAAATCGATCAGAGATCAGAGATACGTCGATTCGACTGAGATATGTGTAGTGTGTGGGTGATTCCACCTGATTGCAAAATTCTCATCGAACGATATTGGACTGATTGTTCTTTCTTTTCTGTACCCTATGTCCGTATTTGAAACCTCGAGATTTTCACGACAACTGAGAGTCGCCAATGTGTCGAAGATGTACATTGTGGCTTGAAAATGATCAACCACAAGTCAAATGCACCAAAAATTTCTAAAAGCTACCCTGTATATTAGGACGCGCTAAAATCGCGCCAGATTGAAATTAACCGTGAAATTGAACACGATTTCAGAAATTGGAAGTCCTGTCATGTCATAAGTCATTTTAGGAATGTCAACTCATCCTCAAAAGATTTTTCTGCAAACCGAGATTTTCGCCAAAAAATCAAAGTTATGCCGTTTTGGATTGGGAACTTTGAGGGACCGTTCTTGGTCGCATCTTTGGTCGACAAGTGGGATCTATGGGCAAGAAAAATGTGGATTTAAGTGTGGACACATTGGATAAAATTATGGGCTTCAATTGGGATTGATTGGATGAGAAATTGAATGAGATTGAAGGGGAATTGAATGAATTAGAGGCCAAATTGTACAAATTCGTAGGCCATGGTAGGGTGCAACATTTGGGACACATGGGAAGCTTCTTGAGGAAGTTTTGAGAGAGAGAAATGGCTGAGGATAAGGCTGAAGGTGGTAGGGGCAACACTCAAGTGTTTGGAGACCTTAGGGAGAGCAATGAAGGCTCTTGTTCCCTCAAGCTTCAGCAGACCGCTTCTTCCTCTTCCTCTCTCCTTTCTCAATTGTTGTGGAGTCTTGTAAGCTTGAGAAAACCAGAGGAGAGCAGCCAGCAACTGTTGGAGCAAGTCACAAGCCTGCCGGACCTCTTTTTCCCCCTGTTTTCTCCTTCTGCTAGTTTCTGCTCCAATTGACCTTTCGTCAAAAAAATTCGAGTTAAAAGTTGTCTTCTTGTGAGAATCAGCCAACGCTCCACCCACCACCATGACCAGCACATCCAAACCGTACAGGGGCACTTCGCTATTCGCCGGAACGACTCGCCGGCCATCCTGTCCGTCGGCGAGAAGCTGCTGATTGCTGGTCCGCCAGTCTCCTGCCCGCTTGCACTATTTCGCGTTTTTCTTCATTTTTCTCCCATTTTGACCCTTGCTCCACCCATTCCACCCACCAACAAGTCTACCTTGACCCTCGGGAGCCGCCGATTGCTAACCACCCGCTCGCCGGAGCCCCGTTCGGCCCGTTTCCTCGCCGTTTAGCTGCTGGTTCTCTCTTTGCAGTTTAGCCTAGAACAGAAGCAGAAACCAGTAAGCCGTGAGGTCTTCGTGGCTCTCCAAGCTCGTCCTGTTGGTTGGTGTCGCCACTAAGCTCGTCCCACCATGGACTCACCGAAACGCTAAACCGGTGAGTTTACTCACTAAACCTTGCTTAAGAGGTTAATTATGCTTAAGGTTGTTTAGATTAGGCTAAGTATGTTTAGGTGGTTAGATTAGCTTAGTTAATTGTTAATTAGATTAAGTGGATGGGATTAGTTTAGTGGTTAATTAATTAAGGCTAATTATGTGATTAAATTAGGGTAATCTTGATTAGTCCCTTAATTAATTATTTTGAATTAATTAATTATTTCGAAATTATAAATATTCTTTTATTAAATTATATTAATATAATATATATATTTATTTATTTTTGGAATATATTTAATTATTTATTATTTTCCGGAAATTAGACCGGGATAGCCAGTGATCGAAATTTCGTGTTGATTGCAATGGTGTGTTCAAATTATGCATTTGATGGTTGGGTTGTGCAAATTGAGTGATGATTGTAAAAATGTGGAATTTATTTAGAAAATCCCGAGTGTCGGGTTTTGACACCGAAAATGGATTTTAAGTACTATATCAAATGGTGGGGTTTGAAAAGGAGAGGTATCACTTTTAAAGGTTCGAATTGACCGTGTACCCCCACACGACTATTTTCTCAGATGTTTTTAATATGAAGAAAACAAGCCAGGATCACTATTTTAATTGAGGCACTTGAGTGCAAAGCACGGTGTCCTGGGCCGAGATTGAGTGGTCGTGTGTTGGTTAAAGAGAACTCGTCCTAGCGTTTACGCCGGATGTTACTAAATCTCTTTTTGGGTTACCCATGCATTAGGGTATCGGGTCGCAATAGATTTTGGACCTATGCTCCTTCGGGAAAACCGTCTATGAGACCCAGCCGTGTTCAATGGGGAAGAGACGATACTTGGCTACACTAGTAGACAACTGAACATAGGAGTCGGCTGTGCCTTGAGTGGCTTAATTAATAATTGGAACGCATGATTGTCTGAGTTAGATGCGCTTGATTATGAACAAACTGTGTGACATGGTATGGGATGTGTTATAACGGTTTAGCCTTATAATCGGAACCCCTGTGACTTATTGAGTTATTGAGGCGTTTCAATTGTTATATGCATTAATTAGATGCATTTGTGATATGAACTGTGCTAATGTGGAAGAAGGAATTGAGGCGAGGTAAGTCCTCTGTTCTCATTGTGTGGTTGTGTGACTAGATCTCCTTGAGGCGTATTTCCTTCCTAATAAGGGTTTAAGGGGTGGACTTGCTGAGACATTATCTCACTGGTTATTGTATAACCATTTTTAGGTCCTTAGAAGGTGGTCATGGAGAACCGAAGTCCTGAATTCTATGGAGGTGGAGTCTGAAGGATCAGCGTTTGTGTCCGACTAGTATGTCGTAGGACAACTCCTTTTTGAGAGCCGACCTTCTTCTAGACTTTTGACTAGACTCTTTTCGTATCTAAACCCGTTGTTTATAAAAGTTGGCTTTTGTGAAATGTGCCATGCTTTCCTATCCCATGCTGTTTGTTGTCAGGGGTATTTGTTTCGCTTCCGCATGTGCATTTAAAATGAATGGGTCAACGACCGTCCTGGGAACGTCACATTTGTATCGACCGCAGAGGGATGTGCGCACGCTCGAGGTTTGTTGCGTGACAGTTCAAATCTTACCAGTTGAGCCAATCCAGTTTGATAATAAAAAAAATTATCGTTCATGAAAAGAATGAGACATAAATTATTGTCAATAATGAAAACATTTTTCGTGGACTAATTATTTGAATCAATATAAACGATCTTTTCTAAAAATTATTATTTTTTCATTAAATAAAAGCAACCTCAAACAAAGTCCAAATTCCACCGTATCCTTATTTGATGAACTTTTGTTTGCATCTTGCTTGACCAGATTCTTTTGCTTTTCTATTTTATTCTATCTTGAGCGTGCTACCTTCCCTTGCTCCATGCTTGCTTGTGTTTTATATTGCGAGTTCACCATATTCTTCTTTGGCTTTTCCCATGTTTTGTCATCCTTAGGCCCCATATATGCCCCTTGTAGTCAACCTTGACTATATCCCCTATAGCCAAGAATATCTTGCCTAATTCAACCGTGAAAATCCACGTTCAAATCGAGAATACTAGTCCAATTTTTCCTCTGTTCCTTTCTGTTTTGGCCACATTCGCATTTCCTGTATGGTACTAGCGCTGAATATTCTTACCTTGCCGTCGTTTTCTTTCCGAAATGTAGCCAACCCTACATATGCATCGCACACGTACTCATCCGGCCAAGCAAGAATTTCGGATAAAGGTCGACCTCTAGCGGCTCGGTCTTGAAAATTTAAGCGACCTTTGAAGGGCTAGTGCAAACACCTAGAGGGGGGATGAATAGGTGTAATTAAATTTTTTCGCAAAACTTAGTAAAAATAATTTGCTTTTAGAAGATGATAAACTAATAACGTAATCAGCTTTAAATGAATATGCAAATATACGAATGAAAATAAAAAGTTCAAGGAAAGAGAATTAGAACACAAGGTTTATAGTGGTTCGGCTTAGATCAAGCCTACGTCCACTCTCCCGCGCCGACAGCCCTAAGGCTAGATTCCACTATGAATCAAAAGAGATTTTACAATTTGTGATCTTCGACTTTCTCAGTGATGAGTCTCTATTGGTCTCTCACAAAGTCTCACTAAGTATCTCTCTCTTTTGTATACAACTTAGAGCTCAACGAATGAAACAGTAAGTAACTGGAGAACTTCAGACTTTGGAATTCTTCTTTAACGCACTTTTTCGAACAACTTGAGGGTCTGCCTTAAATACTCATTCATGCCTTCATAACGGTTCGCACTTACCAAAGGAATTTTTCCAATCTACCCGTTGGACAAAATCAATCAAGGGGATCTTCGAGTCGTTAGATGATTGTGATGAAAGCCCGTTAATCATGTTCCCTCATACAATCAGGATCTTTGGTTTCCATAAGTAGAACCTTCCAAGTTTACTCTCCTTTCAATAGATCTTCATATCGGAGTAAGTTCCAATAAGAATAATCAATCAAGTAGATGCTAAATCTAGCCATAAGGTCTTCTAAAAACCATACAAATCAAATCCTTGAAGATAATCCCACATCTAGATAAGTCTTCATTCTTCGGTCTAGAAACTGTCAGTGAGAGCAGACTTTTTAGACTAAAGTCTCGTGGTCTTCAGATTTTGACAAAAGAGTCTGGAGTTCTTCAGATCATAACGTTTGACTCTGCAAGTCTTCAGATTGGACTTTTGAAAATGTTTTGTCAACTTCAAAACGGTAATGGAGTTTTCTCTAACAATCTCCCATTTTTTTTATGGTGACAAAACTTTCCTGCAGATTTGAATAATTTTGACCTGCAAAACAACACTTAAGCAATACGTGATAAAAAAAAATTGATTAGGACCTGGATAGTATCGATTCTGCAACCATAGAAAACATGTTAGTCCTGCAAGACAAAATGACTATCCAGCCGTAATCAATATCACAAACTAAGTTATTGCAAGCGTCAAAAAGGTCAAATCCAAATAGTCCAAAGTCAGTCCAAAACCAAACCAAAAAGTACCAGAGTCCAAAGTACTAAGCACAATATCCAAAGTACCAAGCACAAAATCATCAAAAGGTTCCAAGCCAAACCAAAAAGATAAATCAGTCAAATCTGCACAAACTTTCCCCCTTTTTGTCATAGCAAAAAGTGAAGAATGACTATAAAAAGAGTTGGGTAAAAATCATGGCTGTTTAGGGATACGAACGATCTGGAAATTTCCCATAAACTTGACTGTCTCCTCTAGCTTCCTCAGAGTCTCCTTCAGCTGCTCAATGTCTTCACCCTTTGCAGTTTCTTGCACTTGAAGCTTCAGGGCTTGTATCTATTCATATAGAGAGTCTGAAGTGGACTGGAAAGCAGTTTTGAGATGTTTGATATCAGACTCCATTCCATATTTCCAGCGACCTTTGAAAGTCTGTTGTGGGTTCCATTGTAACACTAGGTTCAGCTGAATCAATTCCAGGAGTGTTGACATGTGAGGGAATATCAATAGTTCAATCACCAGGACTAAGGGTGGATGCCTCAACACTAGCTTCAGGGTATTGAGAGGCATAGACATCCTTCGGATCTACTGGTGATCTACTTACATCACTAGTAAAGACAGGTGAAGAAGTACCTCTTTTTTTAGCAACTCCCCCTATTTCTGTGCCTTCAAGTGGAGAAAAGAATTCTTCTTCTTGTCCTTGCTTTGCTTCAACATCCAAGTGATGTTCTTTAACTCTTGCAGTTCCACTCCGAGTCTTTTCAGAATCCTCGGACAAGGATATAGCATATGTTGGCTCAAAAGAGTCATCTTGACCCTCTTCTTCCTCCTTTTCCCATCCTCTTCCTTCTTCCTCTGTTCTTTCTTCACCTCTCTTCTCTGTTTCTGCTCTTTCTCTGTTCTCTTTGTCCTATGGATCTTTAAAGCTAACAAAACTCCATAAATTATGCAAGGCGGAGAGAGTGATATCATCCTTATCTTCTTCATCCTACAAGATAAGGGCTCTCCTCTTCTTGGTTGGTGCGGTCATGGGCTCCTTGCCTTTTCTCTTAGTTGCTGCAGAGTATTGTTTTGCCCTGACAGGGGTCTTCTCCTTCAGGCACTCCAATTCCTTATTCAGCTCCTTCAGACACATCTTTGAAACCATTTTCAGCCTAATCACCGTTGGAGCAATGGTTCTAACACATAGAGAAGCAAGAATCTGAATTTGCAAATGTCTGAAGAGTCGAGTGACAAGCGTAGAGTAAGGTAGTTGCCCCTTGTCCTTCACAACTATCCTATACATATGCATTAGGATAGTGTGAGGCAGTGAGAACTTATAGCCAATGTTGATTGCATACATCAACTTCGCTTCAGAGTGAGAGACATCAGTCTTTGAAGTGGATTTGGGTCCGATGCAGTTGATCACGATCTTGTGAAGTAAAATATTGGAGGCATTCATTCTAGTGTAAGAAATCTTGCCCTCAGCAAATCTGTCCCTAATAAGAGCCAAAATCGCATGACCAACAGACACACTGATTGGTTGGAAACTCCCTCTTTCCACACCAATCACATCAGCCAAAATATCCACATTAACCATAAATTCTTTGTCCTTAACCGTAAAACAAAATCTATCCGCATCTAGAAAAGACAGATTTGAATAGAAGTAAGCAGTCAATTCAGGGTAGGCTTCAGTAGTTTCTGAGCAAAAGTGTTCAAGTTGAAGAAGTGCAAACTTCTCCCTCAGTTTCACTTTCAAAGAGTCAAGAAAATCAAAGTCCACACTTCTAGGGTTCATAACCCCCTTTAGTAGATCCGAATAAGTCCTCTTGTGATCCTTGGAACGGAATAAACTCGTTCCCTCTCCACGAATAGTTGCAGCAACACCCATTCTAGGCTGAAAATGGGTATACATCCTTTCATCATTGTCCTTTCCTTCAGGTTGATTAAAGCCACCAATGCGTGGATCACTTGGAAAGTTGGCAAAAGTCATTGCTGCAAAACCTTTAGGTGCAATGCCTAACCTTTCCATGGTATTCAAGAAGAAAGTTTCATTCTTGTAACCATTTGCTCGCAAGAACTCATCGATCAAAGTCATTACAAAACCACCTATCTTTAAGTTCGAGTAGAGTTTAAACAAAAATTGAGGTTTTTGTGTTCTTATAGGTTCAACATCTTCAATGATCTCTTCTTCTACTTGTGGAGGATCTTGTGTCGCTTTTTGTGAGGAGTGACGCTCTTGAGAATGTTGTTGTGGTTGTTACTAAGTAGAATCTTCTTCTTCCATTAAATCAAAGTGGGTAGGACCCTCAGGCATGTGCTGTGGTCCCCTGTTCGCAATTCTAGAAGACTTCCTTTGGTAAGACATTGTCACTGTCGAGGGGGATTTCTCGAACTTACTCGTTGAAAAAGGTGAGAACTTTATGGATCAAACTCAAGAGAAAAGAGAGGAAATAGGATCTCTTTATTCTAGGGTTTGAATGAGCGTAAATGGAGAAGAAGAATTTTGACTGTATATAAAGCAAGTGAAACGGGGTATACGAAAAGTTACAAAGGAAAAAGTAAAAACTGCCTTTTCAAAAATGAAACTACCTTTTTGAAAATGAAAAACCACCATAAATTCAAGGATAATTCCTAAAAATGAAATAGGCAAGTAGCGATTCAAAAATCAATGTACCTTTTCCAAGCTTTATCCAAAAATAAACTCATATTCATTTCGAAAGTATTAACTTATAGTCGTAACTTCTGGATACTCTAAGTCTAAACGTTTTCAGACTTTACTTGGTAGAAGATATGATGTTCAGTCTTGCACGAATAGACTCAAAGAAAATTTTCTCCAATGGCTTTGTGAATACGTCCACCAACTGATTTTTTGAGTCTATGAACTGGATCATAAATTCTCCATGATCTCGAATGAAGTGGAGTCGGATCTCTATATGCTTTGCTCTTGAATGAAGAATTGGATTGTTTGTGAGATTGATGGAACTGGTGTTATCACATTTGATCTTAGTGCACGATTCTTCAATTCCAAAATCTTTAATTTGTTGCCTTATCCACAAAATTTGAGAACAACAACTTCCAAGAGCCACATATTCTGCTTCAGCTGTTGAAAGAGCTGCGGTACTCTGTTTTCTTGAAAACCATGATACCAGCTTGTTGCCCAGTAATTGACATGTACCAGAAGTACTCTTTCTATCAACCCTACGACCTGCTAAATCTGCGTCTGAATATCCAAGGAGAATAAAGTCTCATTCTTTGGAATACCACAGACCTAGCTTTGGAGTCGTTGCAACGTATTTGATGATGCGCTTTACAACACTTAAGTGAGATTCTTTGGGATTTGATTGGAATCCAGCACAAATACAAACATTAAACAAAATGTCAAGTCTAGATGCAGTAAGATAAAGAAGCGAACCAATAATGCTCTTATATAGCTTCTAGTCTACATTCTTTCCTCCATCTTTATCTAGCTTGGAAGAACTTGACATAGGTGTCTCTGTCTTTTTACAATTCTCTAATCCAAACTTCTTGATGAGATCTTTTGCATACTTTTCTTGATGAATGAAAATACCTTCCTTCGATTGTTTAACTTGTAATCCCAAAATGAAAGTTAACTCACCCATCATGCTCATCTCGAATTCATCCTGCGTACATCTATAAAACTTCTTGCATAGATTTTCATTAGGTGATCTAAAAATAATATCATCAACATAAAGTTGAATAAGTAGAAAATCTTTTCATTCTCGTTTAATGAACAAAGTAGTATCTACCTTACCTTTTACAAAACCATTTTGAATTAGGAATTTACTTAACCTTTTATACCAGCCTCGAGGTGTTTGCTTCAATCCATATAGGGCATTTTTCAGTCTGTAGACTGAGTCTGGCTTTCTTGTATCTTCAAAACCAAGTGATTGTTCCACATAGACTTCTTCTTAGATGAATCCATTTAGGAATGCACTTTTTACATCCATTTGGAATAATATGAAATTTTTATAGCAAGCAAAAACAAGTAATAATCTAATTACTTCTAAGCTCGCTACTGGTGCATAGGTCTTGTCATAGTCTATCCCTTTTTCTTGCATATATCCTTTGGCCACGAGTCTTGCTTTCTCTAGAATATGTCTCAAGAATACTCTATTAATGATATAGCAAGCTGTAGAAACTGCTTTAGCCCAAAATCGAGAGGAAATATTACTTTCAATCAAAAAGGTTCTATCCATCTCTTGCAAGGATCTATTCTTTTTTTCCACAACCCCATTTGTTCTTGAGTATATGGAGAAGAGAAAACATGCTGGAAACCAGACTCATAAAAAAGATTTGCAAAGTCTTGATTTTCAAACTCACCTCCATGGTCTATTCGTATGCTTGAAATAGCAAATCCTTTTTCATTTTGAACCTTCTTGGCAAATTTTGAAATGTAAGAGAATGCTTCAGACTTATTTGTTAGAAAGAATACCCAAGTAAAGCGAGAGTAATCATCCACGATTAATAGGCAATATCTCTTTCCACCAATACTTTGAGTTCTGGTTGGTCCAAAGAGATCTATATGCAGAAGCTGCAAAACTCGATTAGTAGAAACTTGATTTATAGGTTTAAAAGAGCTTCTAACCCGTTTTCCCAAAACACATGGTGTGCATAATTCAGACTGTTGATAAGCCAAGTTGGGTAGTCCACGAACGAGCTTCTTGGAGGAAATTTTGGCAATCTACTCATGTTAACATGACCAAGCTTTTGATGCCAAAGATTTGCTTCATCTTGAATGGAAATTAGACACTGAGAGCTTTCTGATTTTCTATCCATAAGGTAAATATTTCCATATCTTCGTCTAGTGAAAGATTGAGATAAGTCTTTACAAGTTCCCGAGCAAATGCTTTTTTGAAAATTAATTTTGAATCCAGTGTCGCATAGTTGACTTATGCTAAGTGGATTATAATTTAGTCCTTCCACCAAGAAGACATTGTTGATTGTGAGAATTCCAATCTTTACAGTTCCACATCCAACAATTTTTCCTTTACTGTTTCTACCAGAAGATACTTTTCCACCAATTATTTGCATAAACTTTGTAAAACAACTTGAATCTCCTAACATGTGTCTCAAACAGCCACTATCCAAATACCATTTGATCATTTTCTTGATAGTGACCTACAATCATAAAAAGAATTCAAACTTTCTTTGGTACCCATATTTTCTTGGGTCTAGGGGAGTTCGTACCAAAAACAGTCTTCACCCAATCCCTCTTAACAGATCTCCAAACCCTGGGACATTCCTTCTAGAAATGTTCTGAGCTGTTACACTTTGAACATTTGATAGCATTTCGGCCAATAGGTTTTACAAAAAAATTTGAAAATGGTTTTTGCAAAATGTTTTTGTAGGTTTTTGTTTGATTCTTTCCTTTACTTCAAGAAAATCAATTAAAGGAATAGTTTCTAGTGTTATACCTAAGCCAGATTTGTTAAAATAGGGTCTTTGTACATAAAGAATCTTTTCTAACCTTTTCCGATCCGTTTGAAAACCTTCTTCTTATATTTGAAATGTCTTCTTTCAAAAAAATATTTTCTTTTGAAAAAGAATATGCATTTTCCTTTAAATCAACAAAAGTTTTGTCTAGATTTTTAAACTTTTCTTTCCAAGAAATGTCCTGTTGCTTTAGTTTAGAATTCTCCCTTTTTAGTTCGGAAATCATTTTAAGAGATGTTTTGAGACTAAGACTGAGTTCATCTATATATTTTGAGACTTTAATAGGAATCTTTAAATTACTAACCTCGACTTGTTTGTATGAGTCTGAGTCTGAGTCTGATTCTGAGTTTGCCATTAAACATATATTGGCATATTCTTCATCATTTTCGTCGCATTCAGTATCGCTCAATGTCTCTACTTTGAGAGCCTTTTTGAATTTCTCTGTATTTCCCTTCTTTTTCTTCAACAAAGGACAGTTGGGTTTGATGTGTCCATTTTTCTTACATTCGAACAAATCACATCTTTGTTTGTCTCATTGTCTTCATTTGATTTCTTCTTAAATCTTTGAGTGCTCTGCTTCTTTCAATTAAACCTTCTTCCTTTCCTGTTCAACTTCATGAACTTTCTAATCATGGGTGCTAGCTCTTCATCGTCCAAGTCATCTTCTGAATCTGTATCATCAGAATCATCGTTAGATTTTAAGGCAATTGACTTCTTACCTTTGGGATTTCCTTCCTCATTGATTTGCTCCACTTCATATGATTGAAGTGTGCCAACTAATTCATTTACTGAAAGAGGCATGATCTTCTTGGTTTTTGTTATTGAAGTCTTCACGTGATTCCAGTCTTTTGGAGAGTCCACGCAGCAATTTATTGACTTTCATTTGTCATGAGATTAACTGTCCATGATATGCTAGACCGTTTACAATCTCTGTAAAACGACTGAACATGTCAGTGATGGATTCTCCTGGCTTCATTTTGAAGACTTCATATTGTTCGAGTAGGATATTGATTTTTGTTTCTTTGACTCGATCAATTCCTTCATAGGTAACATGCAACCTGTCCTAGACTTCTCTTGTTGTTTCACAAGATGAAATTCTGTTATACTCAGTAGGAGATAAAGCACAGTATAAAGAGTAAATAGCTTTAGCATCAAGAGCTTGTCTCTTGGTTATTTCTGCTTGTGCCATTTCACTAGCATCTGCAACTTCCTTTCCTCTTTCTGAGGTTGATGTAGCTTTGGGAATGATCCCCTTTTCTACCACATCCCATTCCAGGGGATCTTTTGATCTCAAAAATGCATTCATCTTGTTTTTCCAAACATTGTATTCCTTCCCATCGAAGTAAGGAGGTCTGGTGTTGCTTTGGCCTTCAACCAAACGTGGAGCTAAAATACTAGCCATAGATCTTTAGCTTAAGAAGTAAGAACACTTCAATAAATAAGCACAGATGCTCTGATACCAATTGAAATGGCTAGTGCAAACACCTAGAGGGGGGTGACTAGGTGTAATTAAAAAATTTTCTCAAAACTTAGTAGAAATAATTTGCTTTTAGAAGATGATAGACTAAGAACGTAATCAGCTTTAAATGAATATGCAAATATACGAATGAAAATAAAGAGTTCAAGGAAAGAGAATTAGAACAAAAGGTTTATAATGGTTCGGCTTAGATCAAGCCTACGTCCACTCTCCTGCGCTGACAGCCCTAAGGCTAGATTCCACTATGAATCAAAAGAGATTTTACAACTTATGATCTTCGACTTTCTCAGTGATGAGTCTCTACTGGTCTCTCACAAAGTCTCACTAAGTATATCTCTCTTTTGTGTACAACTTAAAGCTCAACGAATGAAACAGTAAGTAACTGGAGAGGTTCAGACTTTGGAATTCTTCTTTCACGCACTTTTTCGAACAACTTGAGAGTCCACCTTAAAAACTCCTCCATGCCTTCATAACCATTGACACTTACCAAAGGAATTCTTCCAATCTACCCATTACACAGAATCAATCAAGGGGATGTTCGAGTCGTTAGATGATTGTGATGAAAGTCCGTCAATCCTGTTCGCCCATACAATCAAGATCTTTCGTTTCCATAAGTAGAACCTTCCAAGTTTACTTACCTTTCAAAAGATCTTCACATCGGAGTAAGTTCCAATAAGAATAATCAATCAAGTAACTGCTACATCCAGCCATAAGGTCTTCTAAAAACCATACGAATCAAATCCTTGAAGATAATCCCGCATCTGGATAAGTCTTCATTCTTCAGTCTGGAAATTGTCAGTGAGGTCAGACTTTTTAGACTAAAGTCTCGCGGTCTTCAGATTTTGACAAAAGAGTCTGGAGTTTTTTAGATCATAACATTTGAGTATGCAAGTCTTTAGACTGGACTTTTGGAAATGTTTTGTCAACTTCAAAACAGTAATGGAGTTTTCTCTAACAACCTTAAGGCCCTCGTCTTTGAAAGTCCGGTTGATTTCGCGCATCGGGCCAATTTGAATACAGTTTACAATTGGACTTCTGTATTATTCGATGTAGACCTGTTATCCATAAGCAAAATGACTCTAATATCTAAAATCTAGAAAGAAACAGTATAGAACTCGACCTCAAAATTCTACCATGTTAATATTTTTTTTAGGATATGTGCACTGGAAGTGTTAAAATTTATCATAAAATGTGCAAATAAGTCATAAAATTTGTCAAATTGGTTTATTCAAATCCTTATGTTAACTCTATTGAAATTAGCTAACGGAAAAGGCTTACGTGTCTTATTTTGTTACTTTCTTAAGACACATGGCAAGGACATGACACCCACTAAGCGCCACATCGGAAATTTTTTTAAAAATACGAACAAAATTAGATTAAAAATAAAAAGATAATAATAAAAATAAAAAGAAAAAAAAAATCACCCACAGCTTGGCCAAGCCCTCGACAATTGCTGCTGCCATGGTTGTTGGAAAGGGTTGATAGTGGTCATTTGGGCCTTCCCAAAAGCTCGACGACACTCATGGGCCCCAGGCAATGGCTAATGACCCTCGCTCAGTTTTGCGGTGAGGGTTGCGCGCTCTCCCAAATCTAAGCTAGCCAGCCCTCACTGGGGGTCGCCAATGGCTTGCTTGGGGAGGGTCACTAGGCAACCTTTGCTGGCCCTTCTCGACGATTGTGGTGGCGGACAAGGGCTTAGCCAAGTTGTGGATGAGTTTGTTTTTTTCTTATTCTTTTTTATTTGTTAATCTATTTTTTTTTTTTTTGGATTTGGCACTTAGTGGGTGCCATATATCTTAAGAAAGTAATAAAATAATATACGTCAGTATTTTCCGTTAACTAAATTGGATTAAGTTGACATAATGACTTTGATTGTATCAATTTGACAAGTTTTATAACTTGATTATACTTTTTAAAAAATTTTTAAACTCAATTGTACTTTCGTAAAATGAATTATCTCTTTTTTTTTTCTTGTTAATCATGAGAGACCCTTAGGCGATAATTACGGGTCGAGAGCTTCTGGATGTCCTGACTGCCTTTATCTTATTCTATCCGTCCTGACTGCCTTTTATCTTATTCTATCCGTCTGCCAATCCTGACTGCCTGACTGCCTTCTTATTCTACCCGTCCGCCAATCTTGACTGCCTTTATCTTATCCTATCTTCGTTTTGCTTTTATTTTCTCCTCCAGCGACAGCTGCACAGCTGACGCACAGCGGGGGACTTCCTTGAGCCACGCAGCTGCGAAGAGCGATTTGTGCATCGGCTGCCGTGAGCCGAAGAGCGATTTATTTCTCTAACAATTTTCGCATTGATTTAATTGGATCCATCAGTTGACGTGAGCGGGGGTGGTTTTCGAATTTCTCGTGGAGTAAACCGACACCGACCAATATCCAAACCTAGAATCCAACAAACGCAACTCAAACTAGAGGGCGATTTCGACCAAGAAAAAGTGAACCAGACAGCGACGCAGACCTCAATCTGCACGACGTCGTCACCTCGTCCTGTAGATCTATCCCCATCTTTTTGCCTGCTTCCTTCGTTTCCGCTAACTGAAGACTCACAAATTGAGATCCATAAGAGCCTCCACCTCGTTATCATCTCCGCAACCGAGCGAACTCAGTTAGGAAAAGAAGAATTTTTGGAGGCATCATCGTCTTTATGAGTGCTAAAATCGAGCTCGTGTTCATCCCATGTCCGGGCCACGGCCACCTGGTGTCCATGGTGGAGATGGCCAAGCTCCTTGTCGACCGCGACGGTCGGCTCTTCATCACCGTCCTCATCATGAAGTTCCCCTTCAACTCGGAGATTGATTCCCACATCGAGTCGCTCATCGCCTCCGTGGCTGCCCGCATCCGCTTCGTCCTCCTCCCTAGGCGAATCCACTCCCCGAGGACGTCTTTCTTCGCCTTCGTCTATCACTTCATGGAGAGCTACAAAGCCGACCTCCGAGAAGCTGTCGCTGAGCTCTCTGCCCATGGACGGCTAGCTGGGCTTGTCCTTGACATGTTTTGCACCTCAATGATCGACGTGGCTGTCGAGTTCGGCGTCCCTTCCTACATTTTCTTCCCATCAGGCGCGGCGTTCCTCGGAGTCATGCTGCACCTCCAGTCTCTCCGAGACGAGCAACACATGGACCCAACCAGGTTCAAGGGCTCTGAGGCCGAGCTGGACTTCCCGTCCTTAGCTAACCCGCTGCCTGCCGCCAAGTTCTTGCCCTCTGAAGTGTTTCTGGAAGAAGACTGCCGGATATTCTTGGACCTCCCCCTGAGGTATAGGGAAACCAAGGGAATTTTGGTAAATACGTTCGCTGAGCTCGAACCGCACGCTGTGGAAGCCCTGGCCAGCCTTGGAGCATCTACGGTGTACTCCGTGGGCCCCATACTAAACATCAACGTTGAGAGCAAAAAGGGTTTCGAGATCCTGGACTGGCTCGACCGGCAGCCAGATGCGTCAGTGGTGTTCTTGTGCTTCGGGAGCGGGGGGTGCTTCGACGAGCACCAGGCAAAAGAGATTGCCTACGCATTAGAGCGGTGCAGGTACCGCTTCCTGTGGTCCTTACGACAGCCTCCGGCGAAGGGCAAGCTGGAAGCCCCCCGAGACTACGCAGATCCCGCAGAGGTCCTGCCCGAGGGTTTTCTTAATAGGACAGCAGGGGTCGGGAGAGTGATCGGGTGGGCCCCACAGATCGCAGTCCTGGCCCACCCAGCCATCGGAGGATTCGTGTCTCACTGCGGGTGGAACTCCATCCTAGAAAGTATATGGTTCGGCGTGCCGGTCGCTGCGTGGCCGCAGTATGCGGAGCAACATTTCAACGCATTCCACTTGATGGTGGAGCTCGGTCTCGCAGCGGAGATTAAGATGGATTATCAAAGAGATCTGTTCAAAGGTAGTGACGGCGTCGTGATGGTAGATGAAATAGAGAGGGGGATAAGGAAGTTAATGGAGGGGGAGGAGGCTAGGGAGAGGAGGAAGAAGGTGAAGGAGGTGAGCGAGAAGAGTAGGAAGGCTTTGATGGAGGGTGGCTCTTCTTACTTATCTTTGGCTCGTTTCATCGAGGATGTCTGTAGTTGATGAACCTTGATTTAGCTAGGAGACAGGGTTGGCTAGTAGGTAGAGCATCGTTGGTATTTTGATTGTATGATTACTTGGAGTGTTTTAGGTCTTCTGTACCTATACAAACTATGTCTGATTTTTCTAGTGAGTTTGTGGCTATAATCCATTCTTCAACCCTTGACGTGTTTTATATGGAACCAGTCAATTTGGGTTTGGCCCACGAGCTGTAATCTGCAAAGGTAACCACGAATATAGAATGTGTTCAAAAAGATATCATCGTTAAAATTCCATATGGTAGATTTTCGTGTCCTTGCACTTCCGTGATCTCCGAGCATGAATGGATTTCATTTTGCTCTTGCTTTCCCCTTGCATGGTTTGTTGTCCTTCTTCTCTTTTGCGTCCATTGCTCTCCTCATTCCTGCTTCTGAAAGTTAGGGCCCTCTGCTCTCGCTTGGCGTGTAATGGAGAGGGGGAGAGTATAAAGAATTTCGGAGTAACATATTTAGCGGAATTAAACTTTAGTCGAAAATGTAAATTTGATTTGACCCCTTGTGAAACGCAAAGGACCCACATATTCATGGACCAAGTAGAGTATCATAAGACGTGCTAGTCGCCCCTTCCTTGCCCATCAGATGAGATGGTTTTACGAGGAAGGCCATATTTAATAGATGTCAAGGGTGTTAAATCCCGATTGTCTTATTAAAAAAAGGGAATATCAATTTCGTTATACAAGTTGAATATATATAGTGTTGCGACGGTATTAAAAGCATCTTTTACACGTCTTTCTTATATTAAGATCAAGGAGGGATGATTGCCTAGCTGCGATCAAAGTGGTGGACTAGTTTCACCATGCATGGCAAGATCGTGACTAGGGGACCAAGAGATTTTGTTCAATGCTTGGTTTAATTTTCCTTAGTGATGCAGACATCTCATCTAGGGAATTCGCAAATGCAACCTTGATACTAACCGAATTTGAAGAATTGGGAAATAGTGAGGGAACGATGCGTATTTTATATATTCGACACACTTCTTTTCATTGTACAATCTCTGATTTATAATATAGTGAATGGTTAACTAAGGAAATAATAAAGAAGATACATGGAATCAAATTCACCTTGGATTGATATAATTGATCAATCATAACCCTAGATACTCTTGGATTGATCGATCACAATCAACTATTGATCCTCGCATATCTCTATCGCAACCTGATCTCATCGCCAATCAATCCTTGGGGAAAAAAAAGGGGGAAGGTCGAATTTATGGGTACTTGACCACAGGAGTTTCCTCATGATTCTCATCCACGGAGGCATCATCACCTTGCCTTTCGGGCGAACTTGCGAGTTCCCTCACACATAGTCGCGAGCTCTCCTAAGCTTGTATTTCGCGTGACACCGGAGTTGTGATCTATACCCACACGGGCGACACACCTTGAGAGAAGAGGTCGGGGTGTGGATATCGGATTTCGAGGTACTTTTACCACGATAACTTTCTCAATAATACGCTTCACCCATAAGGATGACATCACTTCATCCTTTAAGGTACTGCCACATTGAGTATGCTAAATCGTGGTAAGCTTTATCAAGACCCATACCCTCGTGACAGGTTTATTTATACGATCTAGTTATTTAAGATAACCTAGAGATAAGACGGGAGTCGCCACTAGTCTCGTTTTTGGAGGTCAGCTAGAGAACCCAATCGAGGGTCAGCAGTAGTCCCTTGAGTCCTACGCAACTAGGTATCCAGGTTCGAGAACTTGGGTTACACTAATATTTCTATTAGTGCCATTTTGGTATCTAACAGTATGTCATGTTACCTAAGGTGTCCATGTATTTATTTTTACTTTTTTTTTTGGATCTTTTTATCCTAAGCTAGACGATCATGCATGGATTGGTCATTTTCGTATCATTCTATTTTTAAGAAAGATAAAAGAAGACACTCAATTGAATTGAAAGTGTGAAACGGTAAGTAAAAAATCAAGGAAAGTAGTAAATCTATCATGCAATCCTATTAAAGATAAAAGAGGAAAAAAAATGAAGGGACAGGAAAGAAAGGAACCCCAACTTGTCAGGTTTTCTTAAAGACAAGAGAAACCCAAATCATATGTTGAGGTTAAATAATACAAGATCACGGTTGGAATGGACATCGACCTTCCACCGTCTTCGTGTCCTTTCCATTTTCAGGATCCTAATCTAAGCCTAATATGAGAACTATAACTAGGTGCATATAATGGGAAGAAACGACCATGCAAGTCAAAACAATAAAAAACATGACACGAGGGCAACATCAAACAATCCAACAAAATAAGGTTTATCAACCAAGTTTGGGCCTTGGGGTCGGCCTTTGCAATTCATGCGTAGGTCCCTCTAGACACCTACCTGATTCATTATGACTTATAACCATTTTAGGCATTTTGTTTTATCACCTAGTCAATAATGCTTGTAAGTCCTTATGTGATCCCTAAGATTTCCCCTCGGTATCATACAACCCTAACATACATCTAGAAATCACATGCATTGCAGGACTTAAACACACATGTAGACCTTTTGAGCCTTATTTCCTAATCAATCAAACAAGTGAGTGAACCTTCGGCGAATCACTTATTCTCAAGGCATGCACCAATCACGAACACAAGGATTTTTAATGAATAACATGATTATCCACGAGAGTTACATGTGAAATTTCAAAAATGGGTTTTGAAATTATCAAGAAGCTTTTTGAGACAAGATGATGTCTTGACTATAGAGCGCATTTAATTGTCAAGACTAGCCCGGGGCTCAAATAAATGTACTCACAGAAGTTGTAGACATTTTGAATACGGTCCAAGTCTTGACTTTCACAATGTCAAATAAAGGTTTAAAGAGATTTGAAAACATTTTAGACTGAGAAATATCTAGGTTATGGAATGCATTTAATTGCAAAAGCTAGCCCAAGGCTCACATAAATGCACTCATAGACATCACAAATATTTTAAATACGGTCCAAACCATGACTTTTCCTAAGTCAAATCAAGTATTTGGTTTTGGAAATATCATATGTACAAAAGTGGTTTCAAAGTGCAATTTGGAAAATCAATTTATTGAAAATCATTTGACAACAAAGATTAAAAGATTTGAAACAATTTTCATGAATATGGCATGTCCTAATACCATACACAAACTAGCCTAAGAGGCCTAACTAAGCAATCACAACCAAAGGTCCATAATAGAAATTTCAGACCAATCACAGCAAATAAAAAATTGGATGGTACCTATTGATGATCTAGCTATGAAAAAAATTTCCTAACATGCAAAACATGATATGGAACAACTTCTATGAAGAAAGTTTTCCTAAAAGAGCTGAGCACGATTTTATAAAAATCAGACAACAAGCAACAATGCATTAGGAAATTACCAAAACAGCAGGATACCAAGTCATTGCAATCAAGATTTAACCTACCAAATGAAATATAAAAATCACGAAATTTTTCCACAACATAACCAACAAAGTAAAAACAAACTTTATTAGGAGACCAACTCAAGAATCCCTACCGAAAGATTGGCACAAAAATGGTAAAAGTCTGTCTAAACATGGGAAAAAACAAGGGTCCGAATTTAACACTAAGTCTAAATTCTAATCTAGATAAGGAAAAATGGAAAATAGATCTAACGACAAGAAATTTACAAGAAATTAATGACACTTGAAAGCTCTAGGTGTGCTTTGTAATTTCCTAGAAAGGTCTGGGTTCAATCAAGGTCGATTTGGTACTGTAAGACTGAGGTTTGTGAAAGTGTGCATGTTAGTCATTAAAAACCAGAACTTAAAAATGCATTATTAAGTCCCTAAATCATCAGTGTAATGCACAAATGGCATGAAAATCACACACAACTTAGAATTAGATGCGACAAGGGATTAGTAGAATCATCTAATCCTAAGTTGGCATTTGAAAATGTCATACAATTCAATGTCAATACATGATGATCTTAGATTTATAATGACATGCTCGAAAGTTCTTAAGTGTAAAAAGTATTATTGTGACATGAATGTCAGAACCACATATACATACGAAGCTTGTATGCAGTTCAAATGTCAAGAAGGTACTAATGTAAAATTTGATCTCTAAGAGACCCAAACAACCATGAAAAGAGGTGCACATGATAAGGTTTCAATCCTATAACAAGGGATGAAAACATGCCTAATTTCGATCACTTAAGGATATGCATAAATCTGACCAAAAGTATGCATATAGAATGAAAAATGAAAAGCATTTTTTGTTAAGATTACGATTATACGAATAATGACGAAAATGGTAAAATAGATGCGCATTATTAACTATCTAATTGTAGTTGCACCCATGTACATTTACTCATGCAATTGACATATCGAATGATGATGAAATCATGCAAATCATGCTCAATAGAAAATATATGACATGTATTTCATTCTTCATGAAGGCTCTAAAGTGAAACAATTTCAATTTTATGTTTAAATATACCTAAACATGCCTCTGATTAGGGCAGGATAGACAAACACATACTCAGATCTAAGAGGTTTTGACCTGTCAAAATATTTCCAAAAATTCCGAAAAAATTATAGGACATTCTCAAGACAATGAACAACAAGTTTCATGAGACAACTTCTTCAAAAAATCATTGCAGAAAGTCAGGGAAAAAATAACAAAAAGCTGATGCAGACTAAGGACGGGATCTAAAGAGCACCAAGAATCTGCAGGAATCAAGTAGATTCTAATGTGTTTTTCGGGGGTCAAATTTTCACCGTTTAGGCAGTACGACTTATCGATTCGAAGCTCTTGAAGTCTATTTTCTGTGTCTAGAAGAGTTCAAGTCAAGATAAGCTGATTTAGTTGATTCGGGACCAAGACAAAGAAAGTGCTTCTATCGAAGAGGCCCACGCTTCTTGTCTTGAAGTAAGTACACCAGTGACGTATATAAACATGAAATCAAGGTTGATCGACCAATTGCTTTATATAAGTAGCAGTTCAACTAGACCCCAAATGATCTCCCCCGCATCTATCTAATAAGACTCGTTAGGCCAAGAAAAGTAAGGAGCTTTTGAGTCCCTTCCTTCTGTCATTACCTTCCTTTATGCATATCATTCTACTGCTAGCGCCTTCCTTCTTCTGCTCTAGTTCTCTTCCTGGTATTCTTAAGGGTGGTAACCTTTCTGAAAGTCTCCCACCCGTCTTAAGCCAACGTCGAATTAACAAGGCTGGAAGCGAACGACCGATCAAATAGGAATTGCATAACTTCGAAGAGAAATAACAACGGCCATCTATCCGTGGCTGATTTCAAATCGAAGGAATAACAAATCCTACTGCCAACTAATCTGTCTAGAGGACGGCTTTGTTCAAAGGTTCCATCCATTGGGATGCGACGTAGAACTTCAGCCAACCTCTAGCATGGAAAGGATTCTAAATTAAGAGCAAACAATCTCCATCTCCATTTCATTTTCCCTCAATGGCCCACTTTAGGCTAAACAATAAACATGTCACAAACATCCGAAATTGCAGATTTGTATCCAAAATTGCATAATCAATTGCAAATCATCTTCAATCTCAATTCAATCTCAGCAAATCAATGATCTAATCGATCAATCAAGTATCTAAGCATTTATATAATCTCTAAGTACGAATCCTAGCCCCGGTTAACTACTCTAACCTCACTTGATTGGATCGAGTGTAAGAGTGTTTACTTTTGCATTTTCGTCAATTTGGATGTAATCGGACAAAATCAAGCCCATCATAATACAATCGGAGCTCCAATGAGCAGATCGGGATAGCTCGTATCTCTTTCAAACCGGTTGGACCACCAGCTTGGGTCTTCAGCAGAAACCGGTCCAAGGATGGACCGGTTTGGGCTCCCGTGGGAAAAGGATCACCGGAGACACTCTAGTGATGGATCTCCCAAACCCTAACCACAGCGAGGTCGAGGTTAATCTAGAGGGCCCATCAGTGGTGATTGGGGCATTGGAATCTCACAAGACAGTGCTAGTTTGATCCACCAAGCTAGACCGGTCTGGGATGGATTGGTTCTATCCACCAATGGAGGAAAAGAGGCCACCGGTAGTTTTCCAGTGGCCAATCCTTAATGGCCTGAACATTAGAAGGTCGGGGACTCCTGGATGATGAAGCTCATGGTTGTTGAACTGCCGCAAAAAGCCGTTGCATCGCCGATTCAGCTCAGCAATTCCAATGGCAAGATCACCTGCGTCCATGCCGGTGATAAGCCAAGTTTGATCAAGTGGCTTGATCGGATGAATCAAGCCACCACGGGAGCTAGTTGATGCCCCAATTGAGAACTAGAGGGAGAGATAGGGACTGGAGGAGGTGATGTGGCCGGAGGCACCGCCGGAGGAGGCTCGAACCGACGGAGGGACGGCGACCATGTGAGAAAGGAAGAGAGAGTTTTGGGTAGAAAACAACAGAGAGAAAGGAGAGAAAAAGAGAGTTTAGAGAGAATTTTTGCCTACGAATGAGCCTTCCTTAGCATTTTGGAGGGAAAATGGTATTTATACCACCCCAAATCAATTGTTCTCAATGTTGGTTCCATCCAACGGTCGAAATCCTAATCTAACGGGTAAAACTTGAGTTTAAAAGTTTAATTAGCATCTAAAGGTGTTAGGTAATCAATCTAATAGGCCCGATTTGTTAAAAACCGAGCTAAAAATGAGAATTACATTTAATGGCCTAATTAAGGGTCAAATTGCAAATTCACGAAATTCGAGGATCAGTGGAAAATTGAGGGCGTAGAAATTAAATTGGCATGGTGAGGGTCCTAGAACCAGTTGCCAAAGGTCTAGAACCGGCCGGTAAGGGGCCAAACCGGCTTGCCTACCAATGGCCGATCGGACCGGTTAGATAGGTTTATGCCGGTTTGATTGGTTCTTGATAGGTTCTTGATTGATCTTAACCGATTCTGGCCAATTCACATATTTGTGGCCCTTGTGGGTTTGGGTAGTCCTTTGAAGTAAAGTGTGTGTTTGTGACATTCCTCAATGGCTATCTAACACCTTATTTTCTCAAGCCTGGTAAAATTCTCTAAGAAATGTAGCTCGGCTAGTTAGAAAGATTGCTATCCTAGCACCCTTGAGTGTCTCTATGCTTCCGAACTAAAATTATGAGTAGTTTGCTATTAAAAGGTTGTTCCTGAAAGGCTTGAATAAGAGGTTCACATATTGTGGGAAGGCATACCTGTAGAAACTGACTCTGTTTTTCCTGATTCTAAGCATAGGTCTCTTCAATGGTATTAGAGCTTGGTTTCGTTTGAAGCTTGGCCCATTCCATGCACTTAGTAGGAGAATCCAGTGCTGAGAAGGCTTTCTCCATATTATTTATCATCCTAAAGTCATAGATACTCCAATTACTTTTACCTCTTCTTCATTTTCCTCTTCTCTTTCAGACTTTCATATGTCAAATGCTTCTAAGATTGACTATCTTTATGAGATCTTTCTTAGTGATGACACCAAAATCTCTGAAACTTAACTCCCTCTTATGAACTCATATTCTGCTTTTACTAAACGCGCCTTGTCATTTTCTCGCATCCGCTCTATTTGGTAACTTATCTATCAAACTTCCAAGGAAGTGAAAGAGTATGTACAATCCTCCAAGTTTGATTAACATACTATTCTAGCCACTGAAAAGGATTATTTTGTTACTCTTCAAATCCCCCTAGAATTTCGACCTAAAAAAAAAAAATCCCCCTAGAATTCCCCAAATAATGGACCTAGCAGGGATACTCCCATGTCCATTATGGAGCTGTCCCTCTCGCCCTCACATTCCACGGCCGAAAAGGCCTGCCAATTGTGGCAGAACGGCCCTATTGGATACTCGGTTCCTAGAATACCAACATACTTGTTTTGGCATTGTCCAGACCACTTTATATGCTGGAACAATCTTTGTAACCTTATATCCAAACTTCAACGTTGTCCTTTCAAATCCTCAACTACTTTCCTTCTTGAAGGTTCAAATCTAGCTCACTGGAGTCTTCAAGACTGCTGATTCTATTACAACAACATTACACTACCATATGATTTATCGAGTGCAGAATCATGCCCTTGGTCTAAATTTTCAAAATGGAAATGAAGATGCCTTGTTCATCTCCATGCAGAATGATCAAGCATTCTATATCCATGTTACCAGACAAATTCCAAAAGAGAAGTGGGTTAAGCTCCTTTCGAAGACTTAGATTACAAACTATGAAAAGCTGCATCAGAATAACAAGCCTCTCCAGTCCTCGGACTTTGAATTTGTAAGGAAAAAGGATGGTACTGTTGCCATCAAATTTAGCAAAGAAAAGGAAGAGAATCTTTCCATCTTCCAAATACTGTTTATAATTGAACCGTGCATTCCAAAATCAATCTTTGAGCTAGACCCCAAAAGGATTGTTAAATACTTTTAGAGTAATGGAAATCCTATCCATTTCTACAAGGACCGATATGGTTATTGTTTTTAAGACCCTTTTTGCTAGTGCTCTTATTGCACAAATTCTCATGACGAAGTAGACCTGAATACAAAGCCTAAGCGAAAGCCCAACAAACCAAAAGATGTTATATACCAAAGGTACTTGAATAGAGATCCCTCCGTTGATACCCTTGGTGAGTGTGATAAGTTTCAATTCATGATTTCTTATGCTCGATCTCCACCACCAGAATACACATCATCACCTCCCGTTCCACCAGCCTTACCACCTACGTCACCTCCCTCACCTTCTCATTAAAAACCAGCCGTTTCCTTATTTTACAAGCCAATTTTAAAGTGGGCAAGAAAGCATTCATACCCACTTGAGGTTCTAGGTGAAACATCACAAAGCCAGAAGAAGAAAGTTAGCTCCCCCATCATTATGTTCCGGGAGGCAGACTTTCCTCCTCTTGTTCGAGAAAGTTCAAGGCTTTCTTTCCTTACTTCTGAAGAATTCATCGACCCTCAAAGGAGATATCGTCATGTTCCAAAAATACCCGCACCAACCGATGTGAACAAACATGGAAGGTAAAAAAGAACTCTTGTTACTAAAGTTGTCCCGAATTGGCAATCGGAGACTACTGTAGGACACAATAATGCTTTCAAGATGATCAATTCCAAAATCGTGGATGTACAAAAAGATCTTAAGATATACGATGAAACCACAACAAAGATGTTTTCAGACTTCTAGAAAAAGCTTTATGCCTTGGAATCCAGACAAAATTTAGGATATCATCATCTCAAAAGCCCAAAGGTGGAAATTGAGAAGCTCAAGAGGCAAATCCAACTTCTCGAAGAAGGAAAATTCAAGCCTTCTGATCCATTCCCAACTGTTCCACGAACTGAGTATTCTCTTCCACCACCACCATAGGGTACTTCTATCTTTGCTGCTCTAACCGAAACCTCTACCAGACGAGACAAAACTGATGTGGTAGAAATGCTAAACCGCCTTAGAGAATTGGATCAGTTAAGGAAAGAAAAGAGAAAGGAAAAGATTCCTGAAGAATCTTCGATTTCTATAAAGAAGCCAGACCAAATGATGCCATCCAACCTATTGGAATCATTCCTGAGAGATCTGGGCAATCGGGAAGAACAACCCGATTCTTCTATCTTGAAAGACTACATTCAACTTCCATTAGAACTAGTTTTTTCTGATTGATTCAGATTCAAAATCAGATTTGGTATCTTTTTCATCCTCCTCCTCTTTTTCAATCCCTACTATTGAATCTTTTCCTATTGTACCAGCCACTTCTTCAATATTCATGGCCGATCCCCCAGATCAAGAGATGGATTCTAACCCTTCTGAACCAAAGATTATCCAACCAAATAATCTATCCCATAATCTAACCCCTTTAAATAGTTTTTTACTGTTAACGATATTCCTTATTCTAAATAGCTAGAAAGATTGGAAGAATTTCATACTTGGCTAAATGCCCAAGCTCTCACAAATCACGACAAGTATGATGTCCTTCTTGGATTTGTTACAAGATTCACATGTAGCCTCAAATATTGGTGGCAATTTGTGATAGAGTAAGATCAAGTTCAATTTCTATTCTTAGTAGATTTTGGTCAAGCTATTGCCCTCTTCTACCATTTTTTCATTGGCAAACCCATGACCTCCATGAGCTCAAGAAAATAGAGTTTTTTTGAAAGAAAATTGTGTTCTCTCCAAAAAAGGCATCTCGACAAATATTATCGAGAAATGCTCAAGCTCTTCTATGGCCTTGAAGTTGATGCAAACCTGAAACAAGTTTTCCTAACTTTATTCCTAGAGAACTATCTCAACAAGTTGATCATTTCTCAACAAGTAAAAGAGAATTGTGGACATTCCTTTGGGAGAAATATAGCAAGAGATCCATTTGGGTCTTGATGATTTGTGCCTAAGGTGTCAAATGATGAAAACCTATCTCAAAGACAACAGAGAACTTCATGGAGCCAGTTTGTGTCAAAAGTTGAAGATTAAGTGTTCCGAAAAAGACTATGACGGCTCCTATGGAAAATCTTCCAGAAAGAACAAGCATTTCAAGAGGTATTGGATAGGAAAATCCAAGCACGAATCTAAGCATTTCTAGAGAAAGAAAAAATTACGATTTCTACAAAAAAAATGAAAGATCGCTCAAACCGCAAAAAAATAACTTGATTCTTCATCTGCAATCAAAAGGGCCATTTCATCAAAATTGCCCTAAGTGAAAAAAAGTCAGAACCATTTGATACATCACATAGAAATTGAAACCGATGTTTCACTTGAAAATGATGACATTGAATCATTATTTTCCATTGATGAAGATCCATCTAAGCAAACTCTTTGTGTCATTCCTTATTATCAAACTCTTAGTGAAACCGATTCTAACTCAAATTTTGAAGATCTTTTCCATATATGTCTCACTTCTTCTGAACAAGACCCTAGTATATTTTTAAGCCAAGTCCATTATTCTCATTTTCTTGTAAAAATATTTAGCTCAAAGTTTGCTAAACCAATCACAATCATTGCTCTTATAGATACTAGTGCAAGTTCTTCAATTCTAGACACAAAGGTTCATCTAGAAGAATATTGAATTTCATGTGTTCGATATTTCAATTTGTCTCAGAAGATACTTTTTCTACAAATATATGAACTATACCAGTAACTATTTAGTTTTTCCTTTAGTTTTCCACAACCACTAAAATTTTTTAATATAGTCTCCCCAACAAAGATCTTATCATTGGTTGAAACATTATGACTCAAATTCCTTAACTCTGCATCATTCCTTGAAAAGGCATTAAGTATAAAGACCAATTTTTTGAATTTGTCAATATTCAAAAGCATTTTTCTATCCAAATGAGCTTGTTAGATCCAGTCATGCAAAAGTTATTAGAATTCTGTTCAGAATCTCATTCTGAATACTCTCACAAATATTTTCATCCCTTGTGGAAAAATCCAAAATCCAAAATTCTTTGTTCACCTTCCTTTCAAGAAAAATGAATATATAAATCCTACCAAGGCAAGTCACATGGGAATGAAATGGAACATCTTGTTTCTGCTCAAAAGGAATACTCAGAGCTGCTACAATAAGGCCTTATTGAATCTTAGAATCTCAATGGGCTTGTGAAGCCTTTTACTTTAACAATCGAGCCAAGCAAAATAGAGGAAAAATGTGGCTAGTGATAATTTATCAACCCCTCAACCTTTTCGTCCAAGATGATAAGTTCCCCTTACTCTCAAAAATTCCATTTTTGCCGGATTATCTAAAACTCATATCTATTCCAAATTTGATCTCAAAACGGATTTTGGCAATTGGACATTCATCCTAAAGACAAGCCTAAGATAGGATTATGTATTCCAAACCAGCATTTTCAATGGAAACTTCTCCCTTTTGGCCTCAAAGTAGCCCCATCTTTATTCAAAAGGTCATGTGTTGAATTTTCTAGCTAATCTAGTCGAGTGCAGCAGTCTACATTGATAATATCTTGCTCTACAGCCTTGATGAAGAATCCTATTGCCAACTCCTTGAGTAGTTTGCAGACATTATAAAGAAATATAAGATCATGCTCTCTTAAAGAAAGATGAATATTGCCAAGATAGAGATCGAATTTCTTAGTATGCACCTTAACAAAGGTACGTACTATCCGGGGCTACACATTGCTTAGGAATTGCTCAAGTTTCTAGAAGAAAACTTCACGGCAAAATAAGTTCAGTAATTTCTTGGGATAATGAATTATCTCGAAAACTTTGTTCCCAACATAGCAAAATTGTTGATTCTACTACAATCAATGCTAAAGAAGAATCCCCAAAATTGGGGAAAATCTCAAACCAAAACAGTCGCTAAATTTAAGGAAATCGTGCAGACTCTTCTCCTGTTGTAAATTCCATCCATGAGAAAAAGAATCCTCCAGACTGATACTAGTGACGAATAATGGGCGGCCATACTGTTTGAAGAAATTGATGAAAAGCGACACCTTTGTGCCTATATAATGGAAAGTTTTCCTAGGCTGAAATGCATTATCATTCCACTTTCAAGGAAATTTTGGCGGTAAAAAATGGAATAAAAAATTTAAGTTCCATCTCATTGGCATCATTTTCAGGTAGAATTGGACATGACATATTTTCCTCATATGACCAAGTTCAAATAGAAGTAGATTCCAAATTCCCAACTACTTTGATGGGCTAAATAGTTTTCAAAATATTCTTTTGAAATCAAACACATTATTGGGAAGAAGAATGTGCTTGATGATTTTCTGTCTAGTCCTGAGGCACCAGTAGAGACCTATATGCACACAAATCTATTCAGACATCATAGAGGCTCAATTCTTTATCCTTTTGGATTAAACTCCAGGTATCCATTCATACTTCCTTTAATTTGAGAGGAATATGATTTCCCTGATAAACTTCGACAATTGTTACAGTACATAACAAATAAGTACTTAATAGCTATTGAGTTTTCGACCAGAGGTTCATTGCCAACCTAACCAAGATATTTGTGCTCGGCCAGAACATTGAAAATGAAAATGATAGGAATCTCCTAACTATCCTTAACTGGTTCTATCCCGTCACTCATTGGAAGCACCTCTTCCAACATGAACTAAGAATTGTTTGACCAGAATCAGAAATCCACACTATTGTGTTTCTTCGACGTCCATAGGCTTTTGTATGAAATAACAACACCATTGCCAATGCACCACAAGGCATAGCAACCACATCATATAAACCTCAACCACACCTTAGGAAAAGCCTTATTTACAAATCCTTTCTTGGCTGTGTTGGTTATGATGAATACAAATACATAGAACTCTAGAGAATTTTATGCCAGGAGAACAAGATCATCCCTTAAGATCTAATGAATTCCTTCATACATGTTTCATGGGATCATTATAGCCTTACACTAGAAGCCAAAGAAGCACTTAAGGAATTCGAACAAGCATAGGACCAAGTAAGGACACCTCAATCATAAGAGTAGGAAATGGCAGACACGAATGATTCCACGGTCATCTCAAGACCCCTATACCCAATGGGGAGGCTCTCTCTCTCAAGATCCCTATAATCAAGGACCTTTGTCCTTATCCCTTAGACTAGACATATCTTATTATGCTCAACCAGCAAATTGGCCCCAGCTAAACATGCCTATTGACCCTCCAGGATCCTCCTCAAGTGGGATCAATATGTAAAATGCTCTAATAGCACAAAGAGAAATCACCAGAAGCCCCTCTAACATCATACTTTTAGAACTTAAATAGAGATACAAAGAACAGCTCGCAATACATAGCTCTAATGATTCAAACTATGACTACAACTCCTGCGGCGGAAGATAGGGATGTTGATAGGTTACTACAACACAGGTCACTATAACAAAGTACTATAGCAATAGGTTAAGGAAATCACTATTTATAGTCACTGTTCATATCACCTAGAATACTTCCCGATTGGATTTTTTGGAGCCTTTGTTTGTTTTGGACCCGTGAGCATGGTTCTTGTTTGCTCGTGAGTTCTTAATGCCTATAAAAGGCAAAGACGATGTAATGTATTGGGCAGAATTCCTTGAAGTAAAGTGTGTTTGTGACAATTCTCAATATCTCTCTAAAACACCTCCTCTTCTCTAGCCTAGTAGGATCCTCTAAGAAATGCAACTCGACTAGTTAGAATGATTACCATCCTGGCACCCCTGAGTGTCTCTATGCTCTGAACTAAACTTTGAGTAGTTTGCTGCTAAAAGGCTATCCTTGAAGGGCTTGAACAAAAGGTTTGCCTATTATGGGAAAGCATACCTACAAAAACTGACTCTGTTTTCCCTAGTTCTAAGCATAGGTCCCTTCAATTACAATTTGGTCCCTCAATGACCAAATTGAAGAGAAAACTTACCAAATTTAAGAGGAAATTGTCCGATTTCGATTCAAGTAAGCCAATTAGACTTCATAAATGTGATCTATTGATCCTATATTGATTTAATTGAGCAATTATGAAGAAAAAAAAATAGAAGACCAAAACCATGGGTACTTAAAATTGAACCTAAATGACTAAATCAAGTAGTTTTGCAATTTATTGGTCAAATTGCAAATTAATTGAAATTGAGTCCAGTTAATATTGCAATTGCCGTATCCAACTTATTACCCATGTGTAAGATCACCTATTGTATTTAAATTGACTTTGAAATTAAAGTGTCGAAACTTAGGCCAAAAATGAATCGGGTTCTAATATTAAAATTGGACCTAGATTCATGTAATTGGACCTTAATCTTGAATGGATCAACTCAAATTTCTTCAATTGAACCTTGATGATTCGGTTTTGTTACCTCCAAGACAATGAAATCCCTCAAATCGAGAAGTTCTAATGTGAATTTCTCGAAATTGACTTTAGATTCGATCTTATCTTAAGAAAATTAGTGGAAAATAATTGTTCATTCGCAAGTCATGAAGAATTAATTTTGACTCCCTAACTAGGGCTTAAAATGGCAATTTACCTTTCAACATGGCAATTTGTGAAATTGAATGCATGAGTGCATTTAGAATAGTCCATGGATCAAATGTCAAACAATGAACTACATCTAATTATGACTAAAATAAAATTAGTTTTATTTTTTTGATCGATTTACAATCTAAAATCGAAAAAATTCAGAAAACAAAGTTATTAATCAAATTTTATGAAATTTTCGACACACAAGTCAAATTGACACTCAAGGAAATTTTTTGTGGATTTTTTATTTTTCTATTTTTTTGGTCAAATGTTTGGCCAAAAATCAACCATTTAGTTGATTTTTCATAAAAGATTGATTTTTGAGCAAAATCTTTGAATTTTTGAAAAATTGACTTGAGAAAAGTGAAATTAAGGCTAAATTGTATTTTTGGGTGAAAAACTAATTTTTGACTTAGGATTAACTTTTAATAAAATGGTTGACCAAAAAGTTAATCGAAAATCAACCACTTGACTTTTTGGGCTTTTCTCGAAAACAAGCTGGAAATTGTTTAAAAACATTAATGCAAAAGAAAGAAACAAAAAATGACACATTTTTTTTAATCGAGACATGGGTTTAGTCGTGATCGGAAACCCAAGTCGCGATTTTTTTACCTTCATGACCTATTGACTAAAAATTAGAGGTCAATAGTTACCTCTCTTTGAGTGGGAGTTCGAAAAGATAAAATTGATACCCGTAATTTTTAGTTGACTTCGTTTTAGGAAAAAAAAAATATAGCAAACGAAAATGACATTTGGTTAGGGACATACTTGGATATTTACCTTCATTCATTGGGGTGTTTGAACTCATTCTTGGGATCTTTCTCTTAATCTCTCTTCATGGGATGAAATGAAGGAACTAAAATTGTTAAGGAAAGAGAATGATTTAAGGATGATCACTAACCTAAGGACAAGATTTAAGGATCAATTAAAACTTAAAGACAATGTTTATGAGGATAACATAGAACCTAAAGATAAGGTTTATGAGGATAACCTAGAACTTAAAGTCAGGGTTTATAAGGATAACTTAGAACCTAAAGGACAAGATTTAATGTTTACTAGAAATCTAAAGTCAAGGTTTATGAGGATAACTTAGAACCTAAGGGACCAAGATTAAGTTTTATCGGGAACCTAAAAGACGAGATTTATGGTTTACAATGAACCTAAAAGACAAGGATTAAGGTTGATGATGACCAAAAACCTAAAAGACGAAGGGTATGGTATAGGCTAACCAAAAACTTAAGACAAAAGGTGTGACATCCTAATTTTCTGATTCTGTTTTGGATTGAATGAGCTGGGCTTTTCATCGACGCGCCTATAGTCTTTTTCTCTGAGCTGATCACTCACGAGATAACTAGTCTATATGGTGAAGCCGTTAAGGGATTTTAACGCAACAGACTTGAGAATTCGACTAAAAATCGACTGCTCGACTGTGCTAATCTGCAAAGGGTCAATACGGCACCATCGAAGTCGATTAGAGATCGGAGATAGGTCATTTCGACTGAGGCATGTGATTAAAGTGTGGGTGATTCCACCTAATTGCAAAATTATCGTCGAACAGCATTAAACTGATTTTTCTGTCATTTCTGTACCCTGTGCCCGTATTTGAAACATCGAGATTTTCACGACAACCGAGAGTTGCCTATGAGTCGAAGATGCACAATGTGGCTCGAAAATAATCAACCATGGGACAAATGCGCTAAAAATTCCTAAAAGCTACCCGGTATGTTAGGTCACGCTAAAATCGAACCCGATTGAAATTAACCACAAAATTGAATCCAATTTCATAAATTGAAAGTTCTGTCATGTCATGATTTATTTTAGGAACGTTGACTCATCCTCCGAAGGATTTTCGGTGAGCCCGAATTTTTGGCAAAAATTCAAAATTGGACGTAATTGAACTGGGAAATTAAGAAGGCCGTTTTTGTGTGGATTTTTGGCATTCAAGGTGGATCACTTGGCAAAAAAAATGTGGAATTTTCATGTGGGCATCCTCCTTGACATTTTGGCCTTTGAATTGAGTCCAATTGGAGAGAATTTGAGTTGGAATTGGAGGGGAAATGTTCAAATTCTTAGCTATGGGGGGGGGGGGCAGCAACCTTTTGGACCCCTTGGGTGGCTTCTAAGGGAAGCTTTGGAGAGGATAGAGCTGCTAAGCTTGGCTGTGGACTTTGGGAGATGTGTGATGATGGTTTTGTGATATTTTGGAAGACTTTGAGGCCATTTGTGGTCCCCCTCTAGCTGCAGCCCTCTCTTCTTCTTTTTCCTCACTGCATTGTGCTCCATTGTTGTTGTGTTTGAGCTAGAAAACCATAGCAAGCCAACAAAGAACCAAAGAGACCACAGCAGCCATCGATTACCTGCCCGAACCACCGGAACCGTCGTGCTGCACCATCCCGTGCCCGTTCGCACGTCCCTGCCATTTTGTGCTTGCTCGCCGTCCTTGCGAGCCCAGTTCGCCATCCTGAGCCCCCGTCTAGCCCGCTTGAGCTCCTCCGTCGCCATTCCAGCTACCTGAAGCCTCCGCCTGGTCCCGCTGCAGCCGCTGCTGTCCCGCCTGGCCGTTTCCCCGCTGTCCGAGCTACTCGACTAGCTCCTTCGGCCCAAGTCTAGAAGCCGAAGTGTCAGTAAGGGCTGAGACTTCGTGGGCTGTTTTAGGCCCCGTCCGGACCTCCATTGGCATCGCCATTGACCCGAGTGTCTCTCGCCGTCACGCCACCGTCGTCGTGAACTCACTGGCTCGCTAATCTAGTGAGTTTACTCACTAAACCTTACTCAGGAGATTAATGATACTTAAGGGGTGATTAGATTAAGTTAAGTGATATTAGTATAATTATTAGCTTGTTTAGTTAAATTAGGTTAGTTAGATTGGTTAATTAGGTGGTTAGTGATTGTAGTTATTTAGTTTAATATGTTGTCTTGTAATTAGGATGGTTATAGTAATTTAATTAGTTCATTAGATGGTTAGATTAGCATTTCTTAGCTTAAGTGGGTATTTATCTAATTAATTTGTATTTATTTAATTATTTTTACAATTTATTTAATTATTTAATATTTTTCAGAAATTATACGAGGATAGCCGGTCGTCGAAATTTCGTCCCAATTGTCCTGGTGCAATTAGTTTATGTAATTGAATGATAATTTGTGCAATTGAGTGGTGATTGTGATTTTTATTTATTATTTCAAAAATATGAAATTTTGGTATTTAATTAGAAAATATCGGGTGTCGGGTTTTGACACCAAAAAAATGTTTTTAGATACTATATCAAATAGTGGGATTTTAAAAGGAAGGATATCAATTTTTATGGTTCAATCTGACCGTATAGCCACACACGATTATTTTACCGGTGTTTTTAATATGAAGAAGATAGACCAAATACGTTATCTTAATTGAGGCATTTGAGTGCAAAGCTCAATATCCTTGGTCAAGATTGAATGGTCGTGTGATGATTATGAGGAATTGTCAAGAGCTTTTGAGTCGGACGATGCTCCTTCGGTAATGCCCCAAGTCAACGGATGCCGGTCGTAGTGAAGGCTGGACTGATGCTCCTTTGTGGAATGTCGTCTAGATGTAGACGTTGCCATACTCGATGGTGTGAGACAACGCCCGGCTACGCCGGAAGACCGCTGACTATTGAGTCGGCCATGGCCGTTAAGTCGTAATAAATTGGGACACATGATTGATTGAAATTGACATGCCGGATTATGGGACAAAATTGTGTGGCACGAAATGTGACGTGTCATAACGATTTGGCCCTATATTGGGACTCATGTGATTGATTGAGATGTGTTTGAGGCGTTCCAATTGATGTATGTATTTATTATATGCATTTGTTATATGAGCTGTGCTGACATGCAGGAAGGAACTAAGGCGATGTCAGTCTTGTATGATGTGTGATTACACTGCCTCTAGGCGTATTACCTTCCTAATCGAGGTTTAGGGCATAGAGTTGCTGAGACATTGTCTCACCCCGTCGTGGGTTTAATTTTTCAGGTCCGTAGATGGCGGTTCCTTCGATTCGTTTTGGACAGCCATGAGGGTATACAAAGTAGAGTACCGACGTCCTTGTCCCCAGGCGTCTCTGGCTCCATGAGCTCATCGTGACCACTATCTTGGTCGATGAGGGCCGACCTTACTTGGTACCTCATTGGTTCAGGGCGTGGTTCCGCCATGGGCCTAATGGGGTCCGGGAAGGTCCTCTACAGGGTTTCGACATCCCCGCTATTGCGATCAACGCCGTGGTAGGTGAGGGGGTAGCTAACACCCCTAATGGTGTCGTCGTAGACCCAAAACCCCTTGGGGTCTCGGTTGATGAGTTTTGTGCCTAGATGTCTTGGTGACACTTCTTTTATATAGACTAGTATTATATATAAACCAGTTTGTTTATGAAAGTGTGTTTTGTGAAATTTGTTGTCCTACTTTTCTATCCCATGTTTGTGTTGTCTGGGGATTGTTTATCATAGGCTTCTGCATGTGCATAATCGATTGGGTCGGTGACGTGTCCTAGGAACGTCACATTTTTATTGACCACCGAGGAATGTGCGCGCACTCGAGGTTTGTGGCGTGACAAAGGTATGATTTAGGCTAACCAAAAACCTAAGACAAAGGGGTTATGGTTTAGGATGAACAAAACCATAAGACAAAGGGCATGGTTTAGGCTAACCAAAAGCTGGTTCACTAGGGACCGTATATTTTGAAAAAAAAAAATGATTTCGAGACTACTTGAGAACCAATCCTGCGAAATCGTTCAAACATGTCTTGGTAAACAATACTAATTATCAAATTCCTTCGGCCAGGATTTTAGCAAAATGAAGTTTGATTAACCATCTGAAGGTTAAATCAAATATGAAAATAACTTAATCAAAAAGATCTTTCACATTAGCTCTCAAAAAGGCTTTTATCCCTAATCATTGATGTGGAAAGCTGTTCATTTCTCACTATAAAGGTCTCATGGAACCTATGACTAGGGTTTTTGAAAACGTTCACAATGAATACAAATTTGTTGATTAAAAGATCTTTAAAGGGATCATAATGTAGATTTGATCATGGGCTTACATAAAGAATTTACACTTTGAGGCCAAGAAAAGAACAGTTAATCAATATCTTCGTCGAGTTTACAAGTCAAGAATCTTGAAAATAAGATATGATGGAATTGCTTTCACTCCTTCTAGCAGTAGCTCCTAGGTGAAATTCTCATTTCAATTCGAATCATCCCAATCGAAAGAGACTTCGGATAAGGGTTGTAGTGTTAGTTCGGGTGAGGATTTGACAAGCTTGAAATTTTTTGATATCAAGGGTTTAAAAGTAAGTGATTATCTTGGCGTCATTATCATCACACAGCTTTTAAGAGGTTATGACTCTTGAAATTTGATCTATCTCAAGAGTCCTTTTAACGATTTTGTTTTGAAACATGAGAGCTTTACTCTCTTTTAAATGACATTACTTGCAATACATGCAATTTGCAAAGCATGTCTTGTTTTTTTTTTTTTTTTTTTTTTATGATGGTTTTTTTGCACAACCATTGATCCAGCTTTTCTTTGAATTTTTCATGGGCATCGGCTTTTTTTTATCAAATACGCTATTTTTTCATGCCCCTTAATTTCACTCTTTTTTTAGTAACTCGGGCTCTCAAGTGGTTACATGAATGTGACCAACATTTTCAACTTTTTTTTTTTTTTTGTAAATCACATGCCTTGCCCTAGTGTAGGGAGATAATCATCATCTAGGGTTTCGAAAAGAATTGCATCAGGCTCAAATTGGCTAAGCAAAATGTAATTATGTTTGGGTAGTGAATGGATTGCTCTTCATCACTTCGGGATGCTTTAAGCTTCCATAAAAATTCACTTCAAGCTAAGACAATAAGAATAATGCAAGTGAAAGCAATAAGATATTTCTTGGTCTTTTGCTCTATAATTTTCAGTCAGGACCCCTTATTTTGTCCTAATATGGGGTTGCTCTTGATAAGGTTATTTTGAAAACACTCCCTATTTGGCTCAAAGTGACGAGCAAGGGATACTGATAGTGTTTGGGATTCAGAAAGAAATGCCTCTATCATTTCAATCTATGTATCTATTGTGAACAAATCCTATGCCCTAAGACAAGGTTTTGTTCATTCAAATCTCTCAAAGTGTATGTAAGGATGTGTTTGGTCAAAGGCTTGTCTCTAATCATCTTAGGCATTACCATTTGACATGTTTAACAATCCTTTTCAAGTTTTTCAAAATATATTGTGGTTAAATTCCACTCCCTGGGGGAATAAAAATGCGTTGAATGTCTTTTTTCCAAAAGATATGTTCCCTTGACTCTTCTAAGGAAAATTTTGGAAACAATGTTGAAAGAGCTTGAACAAAAACTATTTTTGTTTGGCTAAGAGGTTTACTACTAGAGTTCTATCCAACTCTTTGAGTGTTCTAAGTGAGTGAGCCACTCCTAAGCTCTAAGGAAGGTATGCAAGCTTTGGAACTTTGCCTTTTGAGGTTGATCTCATGAGGATAAGTGGAGTCTTCCTTAAGGATCCTTTAGTACTTGCAAGATGAACAAACATGCAAATGCAACATGTATGCATGAAAAGCATGATGTAAATATCTTAAAGCAGCCGGATTCCATCCAAAAGCGCTCAAAGGCCTTTCACTTTATTCATGGATAATACTTCTTGACAACATTAATATTTACAGGCCTTGACAATTCTTGGCCATCCATTTCTACAAGAATCAGTGCTCCATCAAGTAGCACCTTTTTTACAACATAATGACCTTCGTAATTCGGAGTAAACTTTCCACGAAGGTCTAGAATGATAAGTAGGACCTTCCTCAAGATGAGATCATTGATGTCAAAGTGTCTCAATTGGACCTTGTAGTTTAATGATTAAGCTATCCGTCTTGGGTAACTTTGTCCATGGCATAAGGCTTCTACCTTTTTTTATCGATTATGTTGAGTTGTTCAAACCTTTATTGAACCCATTCAACTTCAAAGAGCTTGACTTGAGAAAGTATCCTCAATGAAGGGATTTTTAGTTCCACAGGTAACACAAGTTTCATTTCATATACCAATGAGAATTGTGTCAGCCCAGTTGAACTGCAAATAAAAGTTCGATAAGCCATCAAAGCATATGGCAACTGATCATACTAGTCACGATAGTTTTTAGCCATCTTGGCCAAGATTTCTTGATGATCTTGTTTGTCACTTCCACAGCTCCATTCATTTGTGACGGTAAGGGAAAGAGTTCAAGTGGTGAATATGAAACTCACTAAGTAATTCCTACACTATCTTATTATTCAAGTTTGATCCATTATTGGTGATGATCGCTTCAGGAACTTTGTATCAAGTGATAATATCATGAAGGATGAACTTTGCCACACTTTTTGGAGTAACATGAGCATAAGAATTGGCCTTAATTCATTTGGTGAAGCAATTAATGGCAACCAATATAAAGCAATGTCCATTCAATGCCTTGGGATTGACTGGACCAATAATATCGATGTCTCATATCGAGAAATGTCATGATTTGGACATTTTATGTAGTTTATTAGGAGCATTGATTTTGTCATCATAGATTTTTGGTGACAACACTTCACATGTTGAATACAATCAACTTCCATGGTCAACTAGTAATAACCAAGCCTCATGATTTTTTCTTACCATGAGATGTCCATTCATATGGGAACCACACTCTCATTCATATATTTCTTTCATCAATAGTTGGGTTTCTTGTGCATTAATGCACTTCAACAAGACATAACCGAAAGATCTCTTATAAGGGGCTCCTCCACTGAGGAAGAATTTGGATGCCAATTTCATCAAGTATTTTTTTATCATTAGCTTGATTGTCTTAAGGAAATTTATGTTCTCGAAGGTAATTCATGATTTCATAGTACCATGGTTGGTTGTCTCGCTCTTCTTTAATTAGCATGCAATAAGCAAGCTTTTTCAAGATGTTAATTTATAGTGGATCAATGTTCAAACCGTTAGTTACTTGTAACATTGATGACAAGGTCGCCAGAGCATCAGTAAATTGATTATGTGATCTTGGCAGGTAATCAAAGGAAATTTCATCAAATTCCTTTTATAGGTCTTCAAGATACTCGTGGTAAGGAATTAACTTCGCGTCTCGTGTTTGTCATCCATCACCTGTCTAAAGAATGATGAGTGTGGAATCACCGTAGACTTGGAGTCTTTTGACTTTCATGTCAATGGCCAACTACAATCCAAGGATACAGGCTTCATATTCAGAAATATTGTTGGTACAAGGGAATATCAGCTTCCCAGCCACTAGGTAGTTTTGGCTAGCTGACGATATTAAAATTGCTCCTATACTAGAAACAGAAAGGTTGACAGTACCATCGAAAATACATGGTCCACTTGTCATGTGAGACTTGGTGGATTTGTTCATCAACTTCACCCCAATTATCAGGCTTCTCAGGATTTTCAGCTAGCATATCAACTATGGCCCAACCTTTGATGGACTTCTATGCCATGTTTTGGATATCAAACTCAAAAAGTAGTATTTGCCATTTAGCGAGCCTTCTAACCAATGCAGGCTTCTCCAAAATATAATTGATTGGGTCATTCTCAGTCACTAGCAATATGTGATGGTGACGAGTATGCTGTCTCAATCGGTGTAATACCAAAATGAGGGCTAGACAAGTCTTTTCCACCTCAGGATATCAAACCTTAAAGGTGGTGAACTTCTTACTGAGACAATATATGGCACACCTACCCCATCCTTAAGTCTTTTTTGCACCAACATAGCTCCTAAAGATTCGTTATGGATGTTAAGATACAAGATTAGAAGCACGCCTTGAGTAGGCGGTACCAAAATAGGGAATTATGAAAGATATCGCTTGAGTTCTTCGAAGGACTTTTAGCATTATTCGTTTCAATTGATTTTGGTATTCTTCTTCAACAACTTGAAAGAATGACAGTTGGGAGATGAATCTCACCACATAGTTCAATCTTCCCAATAGGTTTCGGACTTCCTTTACATTGGAAAGAGGTTTTAGGTCACATATGGCCTTCACCTTGAAAGGATTAATCTTGATGTCTTTGTAATTTTTTTTTGGTAAAAGGTAATAAATGTCACGCCCTGATCTGTGGCATCCAAAAATTTAGACGATCCTCGGATAGGTGACGGTCATGATCAATCGATGGAAGTATCGTCGGACTGTGGCATTGATATCATTTACGGGCATTAATTCGTATTTGTTTATTGGATTAATATGATATGTTTAGCAATGGACCAATCAACCGTGCAACAAGAGAAAATCTTTGGACTATGATTGAATAATATTTTTTTTTTATATAGAACCAAAAGGATGGAATTCGGTCATGTGTGAGGAACATGCATGCTGAAATTTAAGAATAAAATTTTGAGTTGGACTGCATGCAAGAATTTCGGTTATACATTTATTCATGAAGCAATTGGATTATGGGAAAATAAATTGATTCATTTAGAAAACAAAGTGCTTTATAATTATGGGCTTATATTTTAAAGACCATGGGCCTTTGAGTTTGGACTTTTGGCCTCAAACTTTTCAGGCCCAAGCAGGCCCAAGGAGCCTCTAAAGGCTATCGACCGAAAGAGGGGGAGGAGAGAACCGGACAGGGGGGGAAGCCACTCACCACTTGTCCATGGTTGCCTCCATAATCTTCCACTTGTCCTTTCCTTGAAGACATTTGTCACCCGCATGCAAAAATTAGCTAATTAATTAAACAAAAGAAAGCAAAAGCTTTCGGCAAGGGAGAGTGAGGGCCGAGAGAGTGAGAGGGCGAGCAAGAGAGAGAGAGAGAGAGAGATAGAGAGAGAGAGAGAAAGGGTGAGCAGTGAGCGGTCCGAGCGTGTGAGGGCAAAGAAGGAAGGCCACCCTTTGCCCGTGCCGTGTCCGAGCTGCCACCGTCGACGCCGCCGATCCCCGTTGTCGATTGAGCCAAACCGAGATCCCCGAACCCCTGTTTTTGGCTAGCAACCGAGTAGGAAGACTTTAGGCAAGTAGAAGTTCTTTAATCTATGTTGTGCTTGCTGTTATTATCTAGTAAGGAGTTGGTAGATGTGAGAAAATGTGAGATTGAGAGCTGCATGTTGATTTTGGACTTATAAGATGAAGCTAGATCAAGAAGCTAAGTAGAAATAGGGCATGTATGGTGGATTTCGAATTTTGAACTGAAATTAAGACTTAAGGATCTGACTATCGTGAAATTTTGTAAGTGAAGAGGCTATATTATAGGGTGATACATTTACATACACTTGATTGTGGGCGTTGGATGCCGAGATTCAATGAGTAGGAGAAATTCTCTTTAGGTTAGTAGACTGTTTTTGCAAAAGACAGTATGACCTTCGGTAATTTCTTGATTTTTCTGTAATTTTCTAGCCAAAATTTGACTTCGAATCCTTAATGAAAGTTGTAGAGAAAATCTGTAGGAATAACATATCAAAAATTTAGAATAAATGAACAAATTTTGATTAATGAAATGATTTTTCTATGAAAATGCTAAATCTGGAAATTTTACAAAACTTTAGCAAGGAATACCGCAATTTTTGCTCTCGATACGTAAGGAATTTGACTTGGCGTTGTTCAGGAAACTTTTTTCTTTAGGTCTCCTTGATAACATGTCAAACTTTCATAATTTTCTGAGTCCATTAGTTATTTATTTCAAAATTTTTACCAGAACTGTGCATTGTAAAAATCGAGCTATTCTGTTTTTGAATTTTCACAAAGTGTCCAAAGGTGAATGTGTTTCGAATGGTTATGTGATATGATGGTAGTGGTTGTGGATATTTGTGCAATATTGAGATTAGACAGATGGTCCACGAGACATCTTGTTTCTGGCATTTGAAAGTATTTTTGTAAATTAAAATGTTAACGGTTGCCATTGAACCCTTGGGTCAACGATGCCCCAGGAGTCGGGATGCCCAAAGGATCGAATGTGTCGATGCCTTGTGGATGCCCGGTGGCCTTAGTGGCTGAATGCCGGAGGTTTTTCCCTGGGAGCTTTGGGATGCCCGGTTGTATGCTAGTCGGTACGTAAATCCGGAGGGCTGGGTAACCATTCTCATGGTGAGCCTCTGAGGTTTCCTCGTGATGCCAGGTGGGATACAAGATGCCTGGAGGCGTGTGATATGCTCCGGATGCCCGGTGGCCCAAGCGGCTGAATGCCGGAGGCTTTCGCGATGCAAGGGTGGATGCGAATGCCCGGAGGGACACAAACATTGGTCCATTGGGGGATAAAATGTTTTGAATGATAAAATGGATGATACCACTAAGTGTGCGTGGTCTAGTTATAGGAACTAAATTATATGGCATGGAATGGAACGTGTCATTACAGTTTGGCCCTATGATCAGGACTTGTGTAACTGGATATGTTGCATTATGATTCTTTTAAATTGCATTTGCCATTATATTAAAGAATTCCATGATTTTAATGAATATTTATTCCTTGATTTCCTATTTTTGTCTATCTTGTATGAATCTAGATACTGATAGTCATGCTTGACATAGTTTGATGAATCTTTTACTGCTGAGTGGTTGTACTCACCCCGTTTGGGGACTAACATTTTAGATTAAAAGATGCCTCTGTTGCCTGTCACTTGCGGTACTTTTTACAGTGTCCCAGTCGACGTGGAGTGCATATGTTCAGAGCACACTCATGTCGAGATTCGAGGATTGGTTTTCATCCGAGTACGAGTTTTAGTCCTGTATGACGTTGGTTTACCTGATGGCCTCGTAGTCCAGGAGTTTCTGTCGGTGCACGTCCGACGTGATGGGGTCATGTTGGGGATGCTGCCGCCGCCGCCAGCCGATGGACCAGGTTGGGTGTGATCGTGTGTGACGGGTAGCAGATGAAGCTTTTTGGATTACCGACACTGTCTGATAGACTTTTGTATAGGGCTGAATGGAAAGGAAAGCCAGAGGGAGGTCGGGTTATCTTATGTTATGAAGCCGGGTTTAGAAAACCACAGCAAATTTTGATGTACCGACCGATGTTATCTATCAGACCTATGTAAATAAAAGCGTCCGGCTTAACTTATAAAATTGTCTAGTGGATGTGCATCATTTCAAAATTTTTGGGTTAGGGAGATGTGATATCGCTTCCGCTACACTTTCATACGCTGCGCAGGGACCGTTTAAAAATTATAAACCCCCAGGATGGATAAACCTTTAGGTCAAGTAAGAGAGAGGTAAGCGAACTGTGGCGACCTGACGGATCGGGGGCCGTCGAGGGGTGCCACATGATCCTCCGAGCGCGTGTCCATCCCTCTGCGGTCGATTAAATAGCGATGTCCCAAGACGCATCGCCGACCCATTCATTTTTATACACATGCGGAAACGAATAAATAATCCCTAAACAACAACAAGATGGGATTGGAAAGTGGGGCCATAATATTTCAAACTGGAAACAACACACTTACATATTCATATATAACAAACCAAGTCATATATTTACAATACAAGCCGATCTATTCATAAAGTCTACAAAACATGGGGGCTTTCACAAAACTACGGGTCTTCGCCCTCTTTTTCATCCTCATCGTCATCCTTGTCCCAATAGGAGCTTTCAGCATAATACCCGGGGACCTTGGATCTGACAGATCCGGGTCTACATCCACCACTGAACCCCTTGGAGGATCTGTTGTTCCTTTCCCAAAGGCGACCTCCAATACATAAAAAGGGATCTTGGACTCCAGTATGGGCCCTTCTCTTTGGCCATTTCGCTCATGGCGATACCATGCTCTGTATTGATGGGGCACCTTTTTGGGTAGACCCGCATCGACGTAGACTATGGATTTCACCAACTCATATACCCAACCCCTAGGGTCACCATGAAAAGGGATGAAATACTTTTGCTCTATCACCTTCTTAGGCTGACCAAAATGCTCGGGAGGAGCTGCCATCTAGGGACTTGAAAAAAAAATGTTATCCCACAACAGGGTGAGACGACGTCTCCACAAGTTCACCCCCTAAGACCTGACTAGGAAGAAAATACGCCCAAAGGGCTGCCTAAATAGAAACACGAGTCAAAGGACTTACCTTGGCCTCAGTTCCTTCCTGCAAGTCAATACAGTTCAATAACCATCCAATCATTTCAACAAATCAGATCGAACCATCGATCAAACGACTCAGTTGATTCCATGTCATCGAGACCATCCCCCGGTCACTTCAATCAATACTATCTATAAAGTCTGATCAAAATCAAGACTGCTCACTCTAAGCTGATAATAGATAGTAGAGCTCGCTCTAAGCTGATAAGGTTAAGGCATACTACTCACGCTAAACTGATATATCGAGACACTCAGGCTGATATAGTATACCGATATAGTACTCTTGCTAAGCTGACATATCAACCCGCAAGCTGATATAGTATACCCCTGATGCTCACTCTAAGCTGATAAAGTATACTACCCGCACTAAGCTGACATATCGAAGCCCTCAGGCTGATATAGTACACCGTTATCACAAATTGAGAATTTTACCATTTTTATCATACCCAATAAAAATAATCGTATGTGGGTACATGATCGGCCTTAGCCAAAATACAATATTTTTCCCTTTGAAAATCCCACTAATTTCAACAGTCCACAGAATCATTTTTGGCGTTGTAACTCGACGCCTGGTGATTTTCTAATTAATTACTGAAATTAATAATTTTTGGGATAATTACCCAAAATTACAAATCACACTCAATTTGCACAAAAGAACAGTCAAATAAGTAATTCAATCACACCATTGAACTCAGCACAAAATTTCGGTCACCGGCTATCCCGATCGAAATTTTCGAAAATAACTAATTAATTAAATAATTCCAAATTTTAATTATTAAATACCCAAAAATGCAACTTAGGCCGGAAAAACCTAATCAAATATCAAAACGGGCTCGGAAAATTTCTAAACCACTCTAGATAAATACTATAGCTTATTTAGGCTCTAATTACACTACTTTAACCACCTAACATGCAATAACGATGAATTAAACCACTAATCTATTCTAACTATCCACCTAATCCATACTTAGTCTAAATTAATCAACCCTTAGATGTCATTAACTTACTAAGCAGGGATTAGTGAGTTAAACTCACTTGATTAACGATCCGCTCGAATCAAAACGACGGGGACGCGGAGACGATCCACAAATCCCAAAGCGGGGATGCCTTTCGGGGTTTGGAGCGATCCAAAGCGGGCCAAATAGTGCTTAGCAAACCTAGAGATCTCAATGCTACTCAGTGGCTGAAAGAGGAGGAAACAGTGGCTGGTTCGGTGAGACAAGGGCGGCGGAGGCCATAACAGCTAGGCGGGTGGAGGCGGCGGTTGTCCAGTAGTGTGACAACCTCTAGCGGCTTCCACGATGGCTAGAGGAAGCAGGGGACGGTAGCTAGGTGAGAAGGAGGCGGCTGGACACAGCAAAGACAGAGTGACACATGCAGGCGAGTGACAGCGACGTGGTGGCTCCAGCGGCCTAGCGGGTGTCGACGGGCAAGGGGAGGGCGTGAGGCTCGATCTTCTAGAATTTTTGAAGTCTGCAGCTACTGGAATGGGGGAAGGCTCAACCAAAATGGGGAAGAAGGAGAGGGGGGAATCGGTTTGCTTGGAGGGAGGCCACCATGGTCTCCTCCTATCTCTTTGTCCCCTTTGGTGAGGCCCACCATGCTTGCTGTCTTCCACAGCCAATTTCCAGCAGCCAAAACCCCTTCTACAAGCCTTGAAGTGGTCCAAATGTTGGGTCCAAGGGGGAGCTACGAATTTTGGAGGCAATTCCCCCAAATTGGATTTCAATTCCTTCTTGAATCAACTCAAACTAGCTCCCATAAATTCAACCATCGAGTCATCGATCAAATTGGCATTTTTCCTAGCCACTGGAACCTACTTGCATCCCAATTTCGCGACCAAACACGGTCCTCTGATTTTTCCGGTCGAAAACGACCCTATAATGATTTTTTCCTTCAAAACCCCGGTTTGCAAAAAAATCTTCCGAGACTGAGTCGACGTCCCTAAAATGACTTATGACATGATAGTACTTTCAATTTCTGAAATCGGATTGAAATTCGAGGTTAATTTCAATCCGATGCAATTTTAGCGTGACCTAGGCTACCGGATAGCTTTAAGAAATTTTTAGTGCAAATGACCCATGATCGATTTTCTTCAAGCCATAATGAACCTCTTCGACACATTGGCAACTCTCGGTTGTCGTGAAAATCTTGAAGTTTCAAATACGGACACAAGGTACTAAAATGATAGAAAAATAAGTCTAGTGCCGGTCGACGAGCATTTTGTAATTTAGTGGAATCACCCACGTTTAGCCACACATCTTTGTCAAACCAACCTATCCTTGTTCTCTAATCGATTTTTGCCGTAATGACCTCTACAAATGAGCACGGTCAAGTAGCCGATTTCTGGTCGAATTCCCAAGTCTATTGCATTAAAATCCCTTAGTGACTTCCCCAGATAATCTAGTTATCTCAGGAGTGATCAGCTCTGAGAACAGCACTATAGGTGCATCGATGTAAGGCCCGATTTATTCAATCGAAAACATAATTGAAAATTCAGGTTGTCATAATAAATATATTGAGGAGAGGCCAAATGTACAAAAGATCACGGCACCAAAAAGCTTGCACTCAATATGAGAAAATCAATATGAGTGGAAGGATGCCATGATGTAAAAGTCACAAACACGGCACCCAACAACAAGGACAAAGACTCACAACAGACTAAAGCACGCACGGCATGTATAACCGGCTACACGATACAAACACCTCAGCGAATGAGGAGAAAGTCCAGCAGCTCCCTCAAGCGTTGGTTGAAAAAATGGGCTGATTAAGGATCCCCGTGAAGATAATGGGATCGATGCCCCAGCTCCTCTGCAACCTTCTGTTCCTGAAGTTATCATCAACATTCCTGAAGGTGCTAGCCCTATCTCTCACCACCTTAAAAAGATGGTTTTTCAAAGCCGGAACGGTAAGGGGTTGATCTCTGAAGAGGATGCTATTGCTATTTTTCCAAATAATATGGCAAAGAGCACCAAAAAAAAAGCGAGCAATGCTTTTAAAGAAGTCCTTGCCCATCAAGAAGGATGTGGCCCAACGGAGGTTTTCTCCCCGGGATCTATTTTGCCAAGGCAAATTTGCATCTAGCCGCCTAAAAGAAAGCAATACCAGCCGTGATAGAGCACTAAAAAAATAAGTGATCTATGGAATTAGGCATACCATTGCAAAACACACAGGATCCCCTCTCAATTCTATCATGGGACAATAATAGAACTTGGGTGGGCAGCCTGTGCTTGGCAATAAGCCAAAGGTTAAGCTGGTACCATGGTGTGATTGCATTGTTCCAGATGAAGGCATGCCAATAGACAATGGTTCGCTTCTGCTTGATGGCTTCCCAAGCAGTCGCAACCGTGAACCTACCCGACAGGTCTTCCCTCTAGCAACAACGGTCCGCTTCTTGTGATAGGATCGGAAGGGGGTGATCCCACGACTCAAGGACTATCTTGAGAGCCTACCCAACATTAGAGAAAAGATCTACAACCGAAGCCTACCTAGATAGCCCTGAGCTAATAAAAAACGAATCTGAGAAGATTATATTCAGAGGTCCCCTAGGGTGCTAGTTGTCAAACCAAAGCGAGATTGAACAGCCATCCCCAATCCTCCAAAAGAAGGCATTCTAAAACTCACTTATGAGACTTAAGAGTTTCTTCCAAGCCCAGGAGCAACAGATTGCTTCCTAACGACCCAAAAGTTCCTATATTTTAAAAACGTGGAATGAATCCACTTGCACCACAAGGCCTCTTTATCCGAGAACATGAGCCAAATATGCTTCAACATGGCAGCCTTGTTGCAATCATGGAGTCTCCTGATACCAAGGCCTCCTTCCTTCTTAGGAAGGCACACATACTCCTAGGCCACCTTGGCACCTCCTCTACCTAATTCCGGCTCTTTCCACAGGAATTGTTTGAGGATTTTCTCAATCTGGTCCAAAACAGCTATAGGTAGAATAGAAACACTTGCCCAATAGGCTTGGATAACAAGAAGAACTTACCTAATAAGCTGTAGATGGCTAGCTAGAGACAGGAAACGATGAGTCCAAGATTGAACCCTCACTGTGATTCGGTTGACAAGAATGCAACGGTCGGCCTTCCTGAGCCTCGATGTAATAATAGGAACTCCCAGATAACGAATCGGCAAGTTACCTTCATGAAACCCAAGGTTGGAGAGAAACTGATTTCTTAAAGAAGACGTGCCTCTAGCAAGGAAGATTTCACTCTTATTTGGATTTGGCCGTAGACCACTCCAAGAGGAGAAGGTTTGGAGGCCTTCTTTGAGGAGAGCCACGAAAGGTAAGTCAGCCTCACAAAACAAGAAGACATCGTCTGCAAAGAACAGGTGCGAGAGATTCGTCGACTTGCATCTCTAGAAGAACTTAAACTCCAGCTTCGAAGAGTACCTGAATAAAATCCCTGAAAGCACCTCCATAACCAAAGTAAATAAATAAAGAGAGATGGGATCACCTTGACGAAGGCCGCAACCACTCGCAAAGAAATCGTGAAGCTCCCCATTTAGTGCAGTTGAAAATTTTGGAGTGCGCACACAAGTCTTAATAAGACGAATCACAAACTCAAGAAACCCAAAAGCCATGAGAACTGAGAACTCCCTCAAGAAAGCCCTAATCAACCATGTCGTAGGCTTTCCTGAAATCCACCTTAATCGCACACTTAGGCAAGTATGGTCGAAGATGGAAGCTGGAGAAAAGCTCCTGGCCAGTAAGATATTGTCCCTAATTCGCCTGCCCTTTACAAACACGCTTTGATAAGGGCTAACCGCGCTCTTCAATACTGATGCAACCCCATTGCCAGCACCTTGGTAATGCACTTATAGATAATGTTGCAGCAAGCAATGGGCCTATAATCATCCACGGATGTCATGTTAAGAACTTTTGGCACCAACACCAAGTTGGTGTTATTTATCTCCCTCAAAAGCCTATCGGTGGTGAAGAAGTCTATCACTGTTGTAGTAACCAGATGCCCAATTGTGTCCCAATTTTCCTTGAAGAATTTGACCGTAAAGCCATCTGGTCCAGGAGACTTACCCTTAGCTAAAGAGAATAAGGTATCCCGAATCTCCAATTCCATGACCAGTCGGGCTAGGAACCTAACCTGTTCGGCCAACAGAGGATGCTGGATGACCTCTCGAATCTCCTCAATCGAAGGCCTTCTAGCTCACATTGTGGCGCCAAGAGGTCTTGAAAGTACTCAACAAATCTCTACTACACCAAGAGCGGCTCAGTGACAAGGTTCCCCATGGAGTCCTGGACTGAGAGGATTTTGTTCCTCAAATGTCTCTTGTTGACATACTGATGGAAGAACTTTGTATTTCAATCTCCCTCTTTGAGCTACTTGACGAAAGACTCTTCCATGGACCGCAGGCTAGCGAAAACACACCGCTGTTCCTTCTCCAACTTAGCAAGATCAACTGAGGCAGGATCCTACGCTGCAAGTCCGCCTACGTGGCCTCTAAAGCCATCCTCACTTCAGCTGTCTTGGTAGAAATATCAGAGAATGACTCTCTATTAAGAAGCTTTAGGTGGTATTTGAGAGCCTTGAGTTTACAAACAAGTCTGAAATAGGTACTCCTTCCCCTGGAGCCTCCCAAATTTGAGTGACAATAGTGCTGAATTCCGGATGCTTCATCCAAAAGTCAAAAAACTTGAAAGGCTTCTTCCTAGGAATCGAGCTGAACACCTTGACCACCATAGGCATGTGATCCAAAATGCTCAGAGCTAGAAAAGAGGCTTCCGAGTAAGAGAAAAGAAGGCTCCAACAACAGTTCACCAGGACTATCAATTTTCCTCGCTTTCCTAGCAGTACCCAAGGAAGTTGTCCAAGTGTACCTAAAGCCAACATACCTCAAGTCCTCAAGCTCCACTTGAGCCAAGCACTGGCCAAACTCGTCAAAGCACGGGATCCAAGCATCCGATCCGCCCACCCAGTCAGAACGGTCTTTATAGCATTAAAGTCCCCCATCACTAACCAAGCCGAATTTTGCAACGCAACGCTTCTAAAGATAAGATCCTCCCACAGAGGTCTCTGGAGGGTAAAAGTGTGCTTGCCATAAACAACAAACACGCAGCAAGCCACTCCAGCGTCTAACCCTTTGAGGTTCCCATGCACTGGTTGACTTGAAACAGAGAAAGCTTCAAAACTAACTCGTAAAGGATCCCAACCAACCCAAATCCTGCCCCTAAGGGAGAACTCATAGTTTGTAATCCAAGACCAATCCCACAACAATCTTCGAGAAATGGAATCGAAGAGAGTCTGCGGCAACTTGGTTTCCAATAATCCAACCAAAGACAAATGATTTGAAGAGACTAGGTTATGAATCTCAGCCTGCCTAGTGGGATTAACAAGGACCCTAACATTCCAACAACCTATGTACATATATACAAAGTAGAGAAGAGACCAAGGCTTACCTCCTCTTCGGAGGCTTGCGCCTAGAGGAAGGCGGAGTAACACGAACCGAGGGAGGGGGTGAATCAGGAGCGAGAGCCAAAAGCTTGTCCTGAATAGACTTGACACCCGTAGTAGCAGGAGGAGCTTTTGGAGACGGGCAAGGGGATAACAAGTCCTCATCTGAGGTTCCAATCAGTTCGGCCAAATCATCCGACTCCTCGCCAAAGCTAACCGGCTCTATCGTTGAAGCTTCAGTAGGGCTGATGGACTCCTCTTTAGCGGTGGGAAGGAACGTATCCGTCCTAGTAAGGATCCTCAATCCTCTTTAGGCATTGTGTGTTGAAGTAGAAGGCAAGCTTCTCTCGACCACAAAAGCCTTCTGCTTGAGAGCACATCCCTTATCTCTAGAACTACCCGAAAAGGTCGAGACAAATTCACTCGGCGGGGGCGGAGGGGGGGATTCTTTTTCTTCCCCTTGACCTGATTCCATTCCCTCTCAACCTCCCGAGGACCGTCTGCCACCACAGGAGCAGAGGCAGGGAGATGGGCCGCAGCAGGAGGGGCGGGAACAGACTGGCCTTACTGTGATGCTACCACCGAAGTTGGGACGGCAGGAGAATCAGCACAACAATATCTGAACGAGCCACACTTGAGGCACTCAAGCGGTTTCCATTCATAATCGATAGCAATCGATCGAACTACCCCGTGCAAGGTCATATTCACTGGAGATACCCTCGGCCGGTTGGCTTGGATCTTAACACACACCCTTGTAAAAGAAATCATTCGCATTTGTTCCGTGCATTGGTCCACATAAAGGGACTTGCCAACAGCACTTGCGATGGTACTAATCGCCGGCGCCGGCCAAAGATTGAAAGGGAGGTTCTTCAATCTTATCCAAACCGGCATTGAGGTTTTCTTATCTTTCTTCAGCTCTAACAATGGCTTCCATTGTTGCAAAATGAGCGGCACCCTTGCCACAGTTAGAGGCCCATCCTCCAAGATCGTTCTTCAGAAAACCGGATCGGGAATATGGAAGAAATAAAATCCCTGATCATTGGCCATAACCTCCACAAGTTTCTGACCCCAGCTAAGCTTGAGAGAGTTCTCCGTAATCTTGATGTCTTTGTTACTAACCATGAATCCAAGAAACTTCCCAGACTTTGCCTTAAAGATGCATTTTGTGGGATTAAGCTTCAGTTTGAACTTCCTCAATCAGTCAAATAATTTTCTCAAGACTTTAATGCGATCTTCACCTTGTCTTGATTTAGCAATAATATCATCAACATAGACTTCACTTTCCTTATGCATCATGTTGTGGAACAACGCCACCATAGCTCTTTGGTAAATTGTCCCAGCATTCTTCAAACCGAAGTGCATGACTTTGTAGCAAGACGTTCAATGGGGTGATCAAAGACGTTTTAGTCTTATCCTCTTCTTTCATCCGAATTTGGTTGTAACTAAAGAATCTGTCCATAAAGGAGAATAACTTGAATCTTGTTGCGCTATCTACCAGGACATCAATATGTGGCAAAGGAAAGTTGTTTTAGGACTTGCTTTATTTAGGTCGCGGTAGTCAACACATACTCGGACCCATCCATCTCTCTTCATGAGTAGGACTATGTTGGCAATACAATCAGCATAATGGGTGACCTCAATGAAACCCACTTTCAACAGCTTCATGACTTCCTCCTTAATTTTCTTAGACAACTCAAGTTTTTTCCTTCCGTGCTTTTGTTTCTTTGGCAAAATATTAGGATTGAGTGGCATTACATGTTCCACGATCTTGAGATTTAGACCCAACATATCAACATAGGACCAAGCAAAGACATCTTGGTATTCCTTTAGGAGTTTGATCAATTTATTAGTGTTTGTTTGAGAAAGACTTGCCCCAATCTTGGTTTCCTTGGCATTTTTTTAGTCTCCCAAATTTATGGTGATCGGCTGTTCAGTAGTGGGAGGTTTAGATTCCTCATGATTGAGCACTCCATTTCAACAATTCTGGGATCATCTTCATTCTTTGAATCGGAATAATCAGGTTCTAAAGAATCCCTTGAATGTGAATCCAAGCCATGCACATGATTATGATGCTGATGTAAAGTGCTACAAAAACTACATTACAACATATATTGTCTTGGATCCATAAAGTTCGTGATCCAAACTATTATAAGATATTAATGAAATGAACAAATAGAATTCCCTTTTAGGAGAGAAATGAATGGAATACAACTAAAAAGAAAAGCAGAAATAGAAATATCCCTTACACAGCGGGATTAGTGGATTCTTCATTTTCACCAATGGCACCAATCATGCCATGTTTAAACAAGTCGGTGAAGTGGTAAATAGTGGCTTCTTCCTCTTCTAGGAGCTTCAGTGGGCTACAAAAGAAGTCCTTCAGTGGAGGAGGTAGAAAGAATCAGTAGCTCTTACCTTTGATGCTTGGGCCCTTTTGGTTATCTTTTGATTCTTGGGCCCTTTTGGTTATCTTTTGATTCTTGGGCCCTTTTGGTTATCTTGACCCTCTCAGTCCCCTTGATAACCCAAGCCTTCACGCTTTTTCCTCTTAATGGCTTCAACGGGGCTTAAAACTTGAGCAATCTTGCCCAAACCCTTACCAGTAATGAATCCGTTTTTGAAAAATTCTTTACTTGACATTAGGGATGCCTTCGAGAATTGAGGCTCCCTCATAATTGTTCTGCGAGCACATAGGTGAGGATACGAGCTCAAATGAATGGTAGCTCGACTCTCCCTTGACTTTAGGCTCGATGTAAGGTATGGCTATGTTATGGAAGGTCTCCACATCTCTTTCGCATCAAATGGTTATAATTTTACCATCAATAGAAAGACGCATCATCTGATGAAGGCTTGAGGGAATGATCCTTATAGCATGGATCCAAGGACGTCCCAATAGCAAGCTTGAGGAGTTGTTCCACTTCCTCATTAGTTATGACTTTCTTCTCAACATCCTCATGGGCTAGATAGACTCAACCCGATGGGGGTGACGACGTCGATCTCGTTAGCACCGTAGTTCTTGGGGACTACCTTGGTGCTATAAGTGGGAGGCCCATTGGTCTTGGGACACTTGCCCATTTGCAGAGGTAATTCTATGACCACGGATTCAAACCCCAAACCTCAAATCTTCATAGCCTCGAAATTGTCAACTAATAAACCAACTTTAACAACAATCTTGTCAGTTGTGCAAGTTTTGCAAGGGATACCCTCCTTGGTCAAATAAATCACAACGGGTTCGATCATAGCCACGAAGTCATTGTCCAATTCATCTCCCCATCCACTAGGAATAATGTCCTTAGGATCCTAAAAGAAACTCAAAGGAGGAGTATACTTGACCATAAAGTTATACTTCCTACTCGGTTGCCCAAAGGTATCCATTATTTCCCTTTTTTTTCGCAAGCCTTCCTTACAAACTCTCGGTCCTAATAGGAAGTCTTGTATTCGAACTTGTCATCATTGGAGGAGATTTATTCAACCTTCATCAGAGATTGAGCGAGACTTTCCTCATCATCCTAACTAGTCGAGACAATGTCCTTTACATTCATAAAAAAGCTCGGTGGTGGTGTGACTTTACTTTAAAATTGTATCTACCACTTGGTTGGCAAAGGATGTCAACAACTTTGCCATTCTCGCGAGCTTTTTGAATGAGCTCACGGTCCATGCGGGAAGCTCTATATTTTTCCTCGCTTTCAGTGCCTGCGTCTTCATTTTGGTAGATCGATGATCTCCTTTTCAAGGCATGACAAGCCTCTTCTTGAGCATAGTCCTCGCTTAAGTTCTCAACCTCTTTTATGATCTTCGAGATCATGTCTTTGCCAGATAGATCAACTTCAACAAAAGTCATTGGAGATTGATTATCTCCATCGTCTTCATATTGGAGAACTCCTAACTCAACCAACTTAGCCAAGCAAGCTATCTTCTCATCACGTGTAATGTCACCTTTCATTTGGTGATCAGCAAAGGACATAATTTGCCCCAACTTATGTATATTCACAAGGAGTGGATATTTGTTATCATCCTCAAGGATTACACTAACGTCCTCGACATGCTTCAGGAGGGGATTATGTTGGACATTCGGCATCAAGTCCTTAAAGATAAGTAACTTCTTGTCCATCGCACAGAGGACATAGCAGTTGTCCATGTGGCGTCCTTTCTCCCCCATGTGGTTCTCACAAGCCTTATTGGGGTCGAACCTAGGAAACTTCGGCGGGTAATCCCTTTGGACTTCTCTCGCCACTAGACAGTTCTTGATCAACATTGGGAGTAGCTGAGACATTGGTCTTGGAAGTGGAGTAAATTGCCTTTGCGGGGCCTTCCCTTTACGATTGAAATCTTGGGAATGACTCCCAACCTGCATCGTTGGCTTATAATCGGGAGGATTGTATATTTTTTAAGAATAGGAGTTCTGGATATAAGCAATCTTTACAGCTAACTCCTTGTCCTTCTTCGAGGCATACCTACGATTCATGGTCTCAACCAAACTTCCCTCTCACATGATTCCCTCAGTGCATTATCTCATCTTAACCAATGTGGCAAAGTTGATGCAGGTATGATTATACATTTTCTCAAAGAAGTCTTAAGGCACATCTTAAAGTAAAGATTCATTGCCTACTTTTCAATCAAGGACAGCTTCACTTGAGATGCGGTGACTCTCTACCTTTTAGCATACGCCCTGAACGTCTCGATCTGTCTTTTCTGAACTCGGATAAGTTCCTCTCAAGTTGAGGCGATTTTGGTATTGAAATTGTATTGTTGCAGAAACTCATTGGCGGGATCCTCCTGGATATGCATCTTCTCTAAGTCCAATTCGATAAACCAAGTCAATGCAAGACCCACCAGGTTATCTTGAAATGAATTGATCAGGAGCAGAGAATTGTCGGAATAGTGGGTCATCTCGCCCAAATGATACTTCAAATGGGTCTTATGGCACCCAATGCCATCATACTTCCTCGTGAATTCAGGCTCCTTGTAGAATTCAGGTACTTTCACTTTGGCAAAAGGCGATAACTTGTCGAACCCCTAAAGCTGGTAGCCTTGTAGCATGCAAAGGTATTCCTCAATCTTCACGAGTCATCTTGAGATTTTCTCGTCGAAGTGGGAAATCTTGGTCTCCTTGATGGAGCCTCCAAGTCAACGACATTTGGGGTAGGAGTAGGAACCTCTTCAGTAGGCCCTTTCCTAACGGGTTTAGTCACCGGCACATTAGCAAGTACGTTAGGAGGATTCGTTGCGATAACAGCAGGAGTTATGGATGTCAAGTTTTTGACTTCATTGGAGAGACCGATTAATAACACCATCATTTGCATCATTTGGTTCTCCATGATAATGATATAAGTGTAGGTGCCTTCTATCACGCCCCGAACCTCGAGCGCACGCACATCCCTCGGTGGTCAAAAAAAATTTGTGACGTCCCAAGACTCGTCGCCAACCCATTCATTTTATTGCACATGCAGAAGTGTAAAACAATCCCCAGACAACATAGATATGATATAGAAAAGCAAGATACAATTTTCACAAAATACTTTTATAAACAAATTGAGTTTATATACAAGGCTAGTCTATCAATAGGGCCTATAAAAAAAGAAGAGTCACTAAGCCATCTAGGCACAAGACTCCTCAGTTGAGACCTCCGAGACTGCCAGGGGTTCTAGGTCTTCCACGACACCGTCATGGGGATCAGCTACCCCCTCACCCGCAGCGGCGTTAACCACAACGGCAGGGATATCAAAACCCTGCAGTGACCTTCCCTGATCCCATTGATCCCATGGCGAAACCACGCCTACATCAATGAGGTACCAACTATGGTCGGCCCTCATCGACCAAGATAGTGGTCACTATGAGCTCATGGAGCCAGGGACTCCTGGGGATAGGCACATCGGTACTCTGCTTTGTATACTCCTTGACTGTCCAAAACGTACTGGAGGAACCGCCATCTACGGACCTGAAAAGTTAAGCCCACGACGGTGTGAGACAATGTCTTAGCGAGTTCACGCCCTAAACCCCGACTAGGAAGGAAATACGCACAAAGTATTCTCGTTTTCTCAAATAAGGGTTGGAAGTGGATCTTAAATAAGGGCCCAAAGTGTTCTCGTTTTATCAAATAAGGGTTGGAAGTGGATCTTATTTCAAATAAAGATCTAAAGTGGTCAAATCATCTCAAATAAGGACTTGAAATGACCAAATCATCTCAAACAAGGGCCTTTGGCCAATAGGCGATATTTCAGCCATCAAAGAATGGGTATTTTGGTAAAAAAATTATAACTATATTTTTATTTTTTATTTTATTTATTTTATTTTCTTTGGCTTTTTTTTTCCTTTTTTTCTTTTTCCTCTTTCTTCACCTAACCATTGCGGTTGATGGCTGGTAGAGGTCACCCGCCTCAGGGTCGAGCCGCCTTTGCTGGCGTTGGGGCAACCGAGGCAAGGCGACCATTGCCTAACGCCAGATTAGGCAAGGGTAGCCTCGCTTAACACCGGTGAGGGTGACCCTCGCCCGATGCCAATGTTGCCCTTACCGAGGGAGGGGGACTACCCTTGCCAGTCCACACGATAGCAACCTAGCCTAAGTTGGTGAGGAACACCCTTACGTGATGCCAATGGGGGCTTCCCTCACTAGCCTAGGCCCTCGCCTAAGTCTGGTGACCTTCTCCATGGCCAGCAAAGGGAAAGGAAAAAAGGAAAAAGAAAGAAAAAAATAAATAGAAAAAAATTAAGTTAAAAGACAAAAATATCCTTTGATTTGATAGGTTAGACCATTTTTTGAAATTGATATAATCATTTCAAGTCCTTATTTGAGACAAGTTCCATTTCGGACTCTTATTTGAAACAATTTGATCACTTCAAACCTTTATTTGAAATAAGATCCACTTTGGGTCCTTATTTGATAAAATGAAAGCATTTTAAACCCTTACCTGTAATTTTTCCCTAAGAACAAGTTACAATATTGCACATAGAATGGACGTCTTAGCTATTTTGTGAAAAATTAGAGAAATTATGCACAAATTTGACGATTCTCTCATTTAATCTATACAATTATAATTTTTAAAAATGACAAATTGAAACTTAAAAATTTCCAAAAAAAATTTCCAAAAAATAACTGAAATCGACGAGTATATAATGAAAAGAAGAGCAATAAAGAATGCATAAATCGTTGTAAAAAAAAAAAAAAAAAAAAACTAGTAAAGTTTTTCATCCTCTCAAAGTATTATTAGAATGCCATCATGCTGGGATCACCTTAAGTTCTAATGTAAATCTGGACATGTATAACCCTAACTCATATGTTATATGATGCACCTAATGTGACTTCTATAATAGAAAGTCATGATCCCATTCCATTCTTGGATCGCTATGAGTCGATTTGAGCATAAAAATTACAATATTCTGTGGCAATATCTTTTTTCTATTTAGTCCTTGCTTATTTACTTAATGATGAGTTATAAGCATGCTATGTTCTATCTTTGTTTACATGTAATGATGAGCTAGTCTCAACACGAACTTGGCACTTTGTTTTTCTACAAAGTGGTCTTCGGATGATTACCATACGAAAGTCATTTTCCCATTTTGTCGTGCCTTGCAGTCCATCGATTCCCGTGCCCGATAAGCTGGCTTTCATGGCATTTTTTAGATTAAGTTAAATAATTGGAATTAATTTCTCATTTTTAGGTTTAAGGGCACATTTGGTAACGATTCTGTTCCCGAGAACAATTTTTTATCAGAAATGATTTTTTTTTATTCTGTTCCCCGAAATAATTTATAAACATTTTAAGCCGTTTGGTAATTCTCCAAAATTTCAATTCCCGTAATAGAATTGTGTTTGGTATTGTGCTCAAAAGTTCTACTCTAAATCATTTTCTTTTAATTTTTAAATAATTTTATTACTTTTTTCTTTTTTTTTTTTTCTTTTCTTTTTTTTTTTTCCTTTCTTTCTCCGATTCTTCTTCTTCAAGTGCCCGGTTGTCGGCCTTGGGATGACTAGCGACCGGCCAGACGAGGGCCAGCAACCTCACCGGAGTGTCACCAACCCTTGGCGAGGCCGGCCCTCATCAACCGAGCCTTGCCGGTAGCCAAGCGAGGCTCAACTGAGCCTCAACGGGGCCAGCTGGGCCTCACTGGGGGTCAGTTGGGCCTCGCCACCGGCGAGCTCGCCAAACCGGTTGCCGACGACTGGTGGCGGTGGGCGATGGACGATGGACGGCAATCGCGGCTGTGGTAGTAGAAGAAGAAGAAGAAAAGGGAAGAAGAACAAGAAAAAAGAAAATAAAAAGAGAAAATATGGGCTTGATTTTAGAATTGTTCCTAGGAACAGGAATCAACTTTTTTTTTTTTTTGATTTTGTTCCAAATCTACTTTCAGAAACAAAAAAATAGAGATTTGTTCCCGAGAACAAAAAATTTACCAAACACATTTCTGTTCCAAATTTATTCGCAGGAACAAAAGAATATAAATTTACACTATTTGACCAGTTACCAAACAGGTCCTAAGCGTGCCTGTCCGGACGAGGCATTGTACAATTTTACCTGCTCAAGTTATTTTCTTTTCCCATACTTTATTTGTTCAATAATCGGTTTGTTCATTTTTTATTTGCTTGAGCACCTATGCAGGATATTTAGATACATGTTTTAAGAATGAAAAATGATAAAAAAAAAATTGTACGAAATAAGTTTTGGAGGATAGCGACACATGCAAAGTATTTATTCTGCTCAATCACATTCTCCAAAGTTAAGCACATGTACGGAATGTAGAGTGCGCGACCGTACTCTGATATCAATTATAGGAAATTTGGAGGTGTAGCTCTGATACTTCTTGTTACGTATGCGAAGGCGTTATGGCAGTAAAACAAGATAGCTCGAGACATGCTCGATATACCAAAGTCCAATTAGGACTTTTCTTTTGACTAACGGATTGCACCTCGAACGATCCCAACTGTCTTCAAAGATAGAGTCGTATAAGGACCAAGGTCCAATATGGACTTAAACTATTGTAAGCTCAGGTCATTGGCCGAGAGATAGACATCATGCAATAATTTCTCAATTGAAAAGATATTATATGGTCCATAACAACTACATAAGCTGAGCTCATTTAAATTATTGATTATGTAGACTATATACTATAAATTATTGAGTCTAAACGACTCACGGACCATGCAGTAACTTATAAATTTTTCATGATGTGACATTTATCATATGAGCCGCCCCATATTTTCTTCTTGGAATAACCGTTCGAGTTTACCGAACGAATGTGAATCCAAAACATCCTAATTTTTAAATTTTGTCGGCGTCATGTGGGAAAGCGCTTTTAATGAAGTAAAACAAAATGGCAAGGTAGCAGTAATCCAACAGACTCAAGTCAAACTAACGGCGATTCCGGCGACAACTAGCATATTGAGGTCTACAAGAGCCTCCTCCACCTGGTTATCCGTCGCATCCAAGCTAACTCGGCAAGGGTAGAGAACAAATTTCGAAGGCGTCGTCATCGTGATATGAGTACTAAATCTCATCTCGTGTTCTTTCCATCGCCAGGCCTCGGCCACCTGGTGTCGACGGTGGACATCGCCAAGCTCCTTGTGGACCGTGACGGGCGGCTCTCCATCACTGGCCTCATCATGAAGCTGCCCTTCGACTCAGAGGTTGACTCCCGCAATGAGTCGCTCGCGGCTTCCATCGGCGGAATGCCTCCCCAGATACGTCCCGAGTGGCCTTCCTCACTGACTTCATTGAGAGCCACAAAGCTGACGTCCGAGAAGCCGTGGCTGACCTCAACATGTGCGGCTCCCCACGGCTAGCCGGGCTTGTCATTGACATGTTCTGCACCACGATGATCGAAGTGCCAGCGAGCTCAGCGTCCCTTCCTACGTGTTCTTCATGTAAAGTGCTGCAGTTCTCGGCTTGCTACTGCACCTCCACTCGATCCAAGACGAGCACCACATGGACCTGACCGAGCTTGAGGGCTCAGACACCGAGCTGGACTTCCCGTGCTTCAGGAACCCACTGCCTGCAGCCAAATTCTTGCCCTCCGAATTATTCATAAATGAAGCTGGCCGGCTACTTTTGAGCCACGCCCTACGGATAAGGGAAACGAGGTATCTTGGTAAATACATTCACCGAGCTGGAACGGCATGCGGTGGAGGCCCTGGCGGGCCTCGGAGCGCCCCCGGTGTACCCGGTGGGCCCCATAGTGAACATCAAGGTTGAGAGTAAAAGGGGCACGGAAGGTAATAACAGTCCGCAGGGTTTCGAGATCCTAGAGTGGCTTTACCAGCAGCCAGAAGCGTCTGTGGTGTTCCTGTGCTTCGGAAGCTTTGGGACCTTTGCCGAGGACCAGGCGAAGGAGATTGCTCGCAAGTTGGAGCAGAGCAGGTGCCGCTTTCTGTGGTCCCTACGTCAGCCACCTACGAAGGGCAAGCTGGAAGCCCCCTCTAACTACGCGAATCCGGCAGAGGTCCTGCCCGAGGGGTTCCTGGACAGGACAGCCAGGGTTGGAAGAGTGATCGGTTGGGCCCCACAGGTTGCAATCCTGAGCCACCGGGCCATCGGAGGGTTCGTGTGGGTGAACTCTACCCTAGAGAGCATATGGTTCGGCGTGCCAATCGCCACATGGCCGCAATATGCAAAGCAACAGCTCAACGCATTCGAGCTAAGTGGTGGAGCTCGGTCTCGTGGCGCAGATCAAGATGGATTATCGGAAAGATCTTGCCAAAGGGAGCAACTTCGTGAGGGCAGACCAGATAGAGGAAGGGATAAGGAAGTTAATGGAGAGCCATGAGGCCGAGGAGAGGAGGAAGAAGGTGAAGGAGGCGAGCAAAAAAAGTAGGAAGGCTTTGGTGGAGGGTGGCTCGTCTTACTTGTCTTTGGCTCACTTTATCGAGAATGTCAGAGACAATGAGCCTTCGTTTGGCTAGGAGACTGGTTTGACTACTTTTCTTTACTTGCTTTTATAAGTTAGTATTTTGAATCTTCGAGCTGGTGCGTTGTAGTGATCTTGTGACTATAATCCATGTTAAATATGTCATAAGGAGAGAACAGATCGTCTGGGTCCGGCCATGAGTTGCTGTTCATTATGGTGATGTCCGTTATTTGCAAAAATCACAATAGATATAGAAAGTGTTCAAAAATCAATTAATATCTATTATACAGCCCGCAAGAGACTTCCGTGTACTCGCACCCCTCAGTGACCTGCCTCTGATCATGAGGCTGCCACGCGAGTCTCGGTCTTTGCCATTGACGACCGGACGCGATGCCTCGCTGACTCGATGGCCACGAGAAAATCCGGCCACGCCCCCCCTTCGTTTCGATCATCTCCCTCAGTTCCGTCCCATTTCCGAGACCAACCCGAGTAAGGTCTGCAACCTCTTACACCGAAGGCTGCAAGCCCAACGTACTCGCCCAGTCCTGATCAAAAGTCCCAACTCACCTCAGAGCTCACTGGGCTGTCCTCGACATGTCCTTAACGATGCCGACGGATGTGACGAGCGAGCTCCAGATCCCCATCTACGTGCGTCCTTCCGTAGAGGATCGTTCCCAGCCAGAGTAGCCAGCTGGGGTGGTCACACGGCGGTCTGACAGACTTCACTATCTTTTTCCTCTGATTTTTTATGCTGCGATCATCCTGCGGCCCCTGGAGCAGGCCCAGGAATGTAACACCCACTTTCCTTTGAGTAAGTTTCCGGTGTGGGACTTTTCGGAGGTCACGCTTGGCAAGTGCGCTCCGTCAAATGGAAATGTGATATGGATGAGATTATAATTAAATAATCTTTAAGGAACAACGGAAATAGAACCAATATAAAAATTTTTAAAGAAAATTACACCTCCCCCCACTGCTTTTTTCTCTTTTGTTTTATTGTCTTTTTAATTGTTTATGAACTCGACAAGGGGGGATTCATATTATTTTAATGGATGATGATAGCATAACAGTCAATGTTATTGTTAGAAGTAACGGTGACATGTGAATCACCAGTGCTAGCATAACACCAGCTGCAAAGGAGGGAAGGAAATTTTTTTATCCTGCCTTTTCTATCAATTATATCTTGGGGCTTACATGCCATTGTTACTTAACAATAATAACAGTGACTGTTACTTAAGCATTTCCCTATTTTAATTGAAGTGATCGGACATTTTCTTCTTGTCTTCATGCCGGAGCGAGAAAGAGAATCCCAAACATGTTCAATGGGATAGACGGTCAGAGCCATAAAAAAGGAATCTAATCTATTATCTTAAAAAGAAATGAATGAACAATATCTTTTAATATATTATGAGAATAATAGTGTATTCTCGATCATAAAAAATTAAATAATAAATAACTATAAATTGTTATGGAGTCCACTCCTTTAAGAATTTGTGGCTCACAACAAATTATTATTCTTACAGTAACCCAAAAATTGTAATGCTAGCAAAGCCCTATCTTAAAATAGGCAACCCAAAAAACTCTAAACTCGGTGCCTTCTATTCACAAGAATTGAGTCTTTTGGAAAATATTTTCTAAAAACTGATTGCTTATATTGTTTAGAAAAATTACTGAAATAAAAAATGTTTTTATCATCCATAACAATCTATGCTTAACAATTTTCATGGGCAATGAAAAAATTTTCATTCATTTATTTTTGGAAATGATATAGGTAATTATTTTTTGGAAAATGTTTTCCAAAACACTCATCCGCGAAACAAACGCACCCTTAAATCTTGTCCCAATTCTATCTCAAACTGTAAAAACCACCAATTATAACTTTATTCCCAAACCCACCCCGAACTTTTTGTTAACTAAAAAAAATCACCACTCCTAATTTAGTTTTAAATCTGCCTCCATTAACCCTTCATTCAAAAATCATTATTAGTTGTAATTGGTAAAAAATCCACATGAGAAAGGTGGCGTGGAAAATTATCTATTGGGGAAATTAGGGACAACTAATGGCGATTATTGGATAAAGAGCTTATGGGAATAGATTTGGGACTAGAGTCAAACCTTCAGGGAGAGGGTTGAACTAAAATTGGGATTTCTTTTAGATAAAAAAATTTTAAGGTAAAATCGAGACTAAACCTAAAATTAGAGTTTTTTTATAAGATTAATCCTCTTTAAATAAAGGGAGAGTCTTAATGAGATCTGACATGAGTCTTATAAATTATTAAAATGTGATTGATTTAACAAAATTGATTTACAATTTATACAAGGCCTAATACCCTAAAAACCTTCCAACTTAGTTTTTGTTCCAATTTTACACTTTGTTTCATAAAAAATTCCCGATTTTAGGTCCAATCCCAATTTTACCATAAACTTTTTTTGTCCCATAAAAAACCCTCAATTTTAGGTCATGTCTCAATTCTATTATAAATGGGTCTTGTCCCAACTTTACCTAAAATTGTTATGATCTCATAGAAAACTACAAACTTTTACTCGAGTCACAAATCTGCCCCCATTAACCTTGCGTCCAAAATTTCTCGGTTGTCAACGAGAAATATAAAACTCCCAAGCATGTGATGTTCGAGCATCTCAAACACAAGCTCTACGACCACGGGAAATGGAACATTTCCAAGCACGAGAGATCAACAAGTGCAAAATCACTATGGGCAATTTTGACAGAGGGCTAGTGAAGAGTAGATTTGGGACTCAATTTAAAGTTAGTGATCTTTTATGAGACAAAAATAAAATAGAGTGAAATTGAAGTTGGACCTAAAACTAGGATTTTATTAAGAGACAAAAAAAGTTTAAGGTAGAATTGGTACTGAACCTAAAGTTGAGGTTTTTTTTATAGATTAAAAACTTTTAGGGTAAATTTGGGACTAGACCTATAACTGGGGGATTTTTATGCGACCAAAAGAAAGTTCATGGTAAAATTGAGGAATGACTTAAAGTTGGAGGTCTTTTTATGAGAAGAGGTAAAGTTTGAGGTTTTTTTAGGGTATTAGGCATTTATCCAAGGCTTGCTTCAAAAGACCTCTAACTTCTTCTTGGTAATCACTGGCTTACAATTTTCCAAAACTAGCCTTTCATTTTGCCATTGGTTATTTTCCTCATTGAGTACACGGAGCGATTGTCATTCCTGACTTCTAAGAGTGACTGCAATAGTGTTGAGAAAACATTCCTTAAGTAATTTTGAAGATTAACAAAACTTATCCAGAATAAAAACTTTGATTTTGATGATAACTACTTTTCAGGTGGAAAATGGGATGTGATTAGATATTTTCAATCAGAACCAAAATTGCAGCTTAATTATTTCCTTCTATATATGTTTTGTCAAATAGTTAGGAGATGAGAAAATATAATTATGCAACAACTAATGGCGATTGGATTCCTTGCTTTATATACAAGAAGTTCCAAAGGAAAGTTTTGTAAAATTATTTTTCGAAAATTTGGATTTTCTGGAACGTAGACTTTAGGCAAAGCATTCTTTCCAAATTGAAGTAATTGTTGTGTAGGCGGCAAAATCTATGGGAAGCTTCATTCTAGGGAACCTTGAAGCAATCAGATTTTCTAAGCAAGATCTAGGACAATGGATAAATTGGCTGGATAATCCTCCTGGAGATATGTCTAATGATCAGCTTTGACAGCTAGGAGTATAAAAGGAGGTCTCGAAGCTAAAGGGTAAAGATAGCATAAGAAAATCAAAGCTTATAATTCCAAAGTTTTAAGAGTAGTTCCGATCAAATACATTCACTTTTGTAAGCAATATTGTGTAATCATTTAGAGGTTGAGAGTGTGTGAGGAGTCATTCACACGAGCTTGAGTAATCATAACTCAAATCTTGTAACCTCTTATTGGTTCGTATAGTAGAATCTAGCCAATAGGTTATTAACGTAAAAGAGTGAACGTAGGCTTGTCAAAGCTGAACCACTATAATCTTTTGTGTGCAATTTTCTATCTCTTACTCTCTTTATTTTACTTATAATAGAATTAATTGCATACTCGTAAGATTTGATCACTGCATTTTCTATCACCAAACATTATACTTTTGCAATATTAGTTTTTAGATTTTTCTAATTTCCGCAATATCACCTATTCACCCTTCTAGGTAATAGATCTAGCCCTAATAAATAGAAAATAGAGGTCTACAGATTGACCATTAGGACCTTCCCCTTGCGGAAGGCATAGCTGAGTGCCCATTTGGCATCTTTTGTCACTAATTATTGTTGCCTTTTTTTGCTCATCGTAGTGAGTAAATCTACTTCTAGCTGAAAAGTTTGTGAGAAGTCATCATCAATCCATCCAATAGAATGTTTGGGACATGGTTTTATGACTTCTTCAAGATTCAATGGAAACTCTCATCTCCTGAATTTGGTCTAGATCTAAATTCAGAACTTTTCTCTTTCGATCTAAATCTAGATCTTGAAGTTTTTTAGAGGCGTTCAATTTTCTCTTTCAATCTAAATCTAGAGATGAGAGTTTTTTAGAGGCGTTTGATCTATGGTAGTTCAACATATGGTTGTTGTTTTCTCTGTATGGCAATGGTGTTGAAGACGTTAAATTACAAGCCATAGTTTCTGGATGAGAAGATCCTAGCAAATGCCCATCACTAACAATTCCGGTGATTAGTCACCAATTGTTTTTTGATGCCGTGACAGATTTGGTCATTTGGGATGAGAGTATGCTTAGAGTTACAAGCAATATACTTTCTAGGTTTTGTTTGGTTTAGCAATTTTTTTGGAATTTTGCTTCGGTTTAAAGTTTTTTATGTTTCTCTCATGTTTGATTACGATAAATAAATGAAATTTTCTTTCAACAAAAAGAAAAGTCAATTTATTTGGCTTTATACTAAACACATAAGTTCACTTGATGTAATGGATCATGAGGTGTCTGCATCACTATAAGGAAAATCAAATCGAGGATTGAAGAAATTTCTTAGTCCCCAAGTCACGATCTTGCCATGCATGGTAAACTAGTCCACCACTTTGATTGTAGCTATGCAATCATTCCTCCTTGATCTTAATGTAAGACTGACAGATAAAAATGTTATTAATTCTATAGCATCACAACATATATTGAACTTCTATACTGAAATTGATATCCCCTTTTGTGAATGAGACAATTGGGAATTAACAACCACCGAGATCTACACAAATTGTATCATACTAAGAGAGATTATGTTCTTTGAATTATATGTGCACTCTCAAAAACCATGCCCTTAAACTCCAGCATGTTAGATTTTGCCATTAGTTTTGTCTATTGCGTTCCATTAATCTTAAAAGATGTTGGCCTGTATGGGATTCTCTTTATCAACCGTTCGATGCAGCCTTCCTCATAAAACCGTCTCACCGATGGGCAAGGAGGGGGTGATTAGCACGTCTGTTATCATTCTACACGGTCCATGAATATGCGGGTCCTTTGCGTTCCAAAAGAAAATCAAACTTACATTTTCGACTGAAGTTCAATTTCACTAAATTTGCTACTCCGAAATTCTTTATGCTCTCCTCCTCTGTAGTGCACGCTTAGCAAGAACAGAGGGCCCTAACTTTTAGAAGTAGGAATGAGGAGAGCAATGGACGCAAGAGAGAAGAAGGACAACAAACCTTGGGAGGGAAATGCAAGAGCAAAATGAAAATCATTCAAACTCGGAGATCAAGGAAGTGCAAGGACACGAAAATCTACCATATGGAGTTTTACCAATGATGTCTTTTTTGACACATTCTGTATTCGTTGTCACCTTTGCAGATTACAGCTCGTGGGCCAAGCCCAAAGTGACTGGTTCCCCATAAAACACGTCAAGGGTCAACGAAAATCAAAATGGATGATTATATGCACTAGAAAAATCAAACATGGCCTCTATAGCCCCAGAAACCCTAAAACACGCCCTCCAAGTAATCATAGAATCAAAATACCGACAGTGCTCATCCTACCAGCCAACCCTGTCTCCTGGTTAAATGAAGGCTCATCGGCTACAGACACCTTCGATGAAGCGAGCCAAAGACAAGTAGGAGGAGCCACCCTCCATCAAAGCCTTCCTACTCTTTTCGCTCACCTCCTTCACCTTCTTCCTCCTCTCCCTAGCCTCCTCGCCCTCCATGAACTTCCTTTATCCCTCCCTCTATTTCGTCTGCCATCACGACACCATCACTACCTTTGACGAGATCTCTCCGATAATCCATCTTGATTTCCACCACGAGGTCGAGCTCCACCACTAGTTTGAACGCATTGAACTGTTGGTCTGCATGCTGGGGCCACGCAGCAATCGGCACGCCGAACCATATGCTTTCTAGGATGGAGTTCCACCCGCAGTGCGACACGAACCCTCCGATGGCCGGATGGGCCAGGATCGTAACCTGGGAAGCCCACCCAATCACTTTCCCAACCCTGGCCATCCTATCAAGGAACCCCTCGGGCAGGACCTCTGTGGGATCTACGTAGTCACGGGGGCTTCCAGCTTGTCCTTCACCGGTGGCCGTCGTAGGGACCACAGGAAGCGGTACCCGCTTCGCTCCAACGCGTGGGCAATCTCTTTTGCCTGGTGCTCATCGAAGCTTCCCTTGCTCCCGAAGCACAGGAACACCACTGACACATTTGGCTGCTGGTCGAGCCAGTCCAGGATCTCGAAACCCTTTTCACTCTCAGCCTTGATGTTCAGTATGGGCCCCACAGAGTACACTGCAGGTGCTCCACAGCTGGCCAGGGCCTCCACCGCGCATGGCTCCAGCTTAGCGAATGTATTTACCAAAATTCCCTTGGTTTCCTTATACCTCAAGACGAGGTCCAAGACTATCCGGCAGTCTTCTTCTATAAACACATCCAAGGGCAAGAACTTCGCGGCGGGCAGCGGGTTAACGAAGCATGGGAAGTCCAGCTCAGCGTCGGAGCCCTTAAGCCTTGTCGAGTCCATGTGTTCGTCATCTCCGAGAGACTGGAGGTGCAGCATGACTCCGAGGAACGCCGCCCCCGATGTGAAGAACATGTAGGAAGGGACGCCGAACTCGACAGCCACATCGATCATCGTGGTGTAGAGCATGTCAACGACGAGCCTGGTGAGCCGTGGCGAGCCACGGGCAGAGAGCTCAGCGACGGCTTCTCGAACGTCGGCTTTGTGGCTCTCCATGAAGTGCTGGATGAAGGCCCACTGAGACATCCTCGGGGAGTGGCTTCACCTAGGAACGAGGACAAAGTGGATGGGGCAGCGACGGAGGCGGTGAGCGACTCGATGTGGGAATCAATCTCAGAGTCGAAGGGGAACTTCATGATGAGGACGGTGGCGAAGAGCCGATCGTCCCGGTCGACGAGGAGCTTGGCCTGTTGGCCGCCAAGGTGGCTTCCCAGGATGGATGTAGCTAGAAACTCGAACATGCAGCAGGAAAGACGAAGATTTGTGTACCTTATTAGGAATCCATCGTTCTTTATGCGGAATGACGATGATCCAATAGCAATCCGAGCCTTTAACGCTAAAGATCTTCTCCTCTATTACCCTCGGTTCCTGGCTTGATGAGACCACCACTCACGATTTGCCTTATGTGAGGTGAGAGAGACTTCATGGAAGAATGAGGGCTAGAGGAGGGACCTTAGCGCTATTTATAGAGTTTTGGACGAGCCCTCTCATCACGGGCCGGGCCCAATGTCACGCCCCGACCCTCGGTCACGTGACCATCCTTCAACTTTGGTCGATTTTCAAATGTGATATCCCAGGATTACATATCGCCGACCCTTTTCCTTTTTTATATAGCACATGCGGAACCAGGTTATAAAAATCCCTGCATAATAAAGCAATGGGATATACAAGTAGGACTAGAAACTTGAACTTGAAAACCAACACCCTTATGTACATCTATAACGACTCATTCGTACATGTACATATACAAGCCATGCTAAAACGGTTGGTTTCTACTCAAATAAACTCTATAGCCAAAATCATCAGATAGGAATGGCGACTCAATTCTCATCGGGATCCTACTCTGGATCATCCTTGAGGTTCTCCTCCAGATACTCCTCTTCGAGTTCTTTCTCCTCGGGTTCTTCATCGTGGTCCCGAAATGTTGTCCCACAACCGGGATGAGACTACCTCTCAGAGTTCTACCCCTAAGACCCGATTAGTAAACTAATACACCTTAGGGTTGCCAATGCACAACATGAGGCTCTTCGAGTTCTTTGTCCTCGGGTTCTTCATCAGGGTCCTGAAATGTTGTCCCACAACCAGGATGAGACTACGTCTCAGCAAGTTCTACCCCTTAAGACCCGATTAGTAAACTAATACACCTTAGGGTTGCCAATGCACAACATGAGTCAAAGGACTTACCTTGGCCTCAGATTCCACCTGCATATTAGCACAGATCAAATAGGCACCCAAGCAATCACATCATTGATTGAAGCATCGATCAAATCGACATAGTCGATTACACACCAACAAGACCACTCACGGTCATTTCCATTCAATCAATCAATTCACAACATCAGATCAAAACAAAGATTGATCACATTAAATCACACTCAGATCGAATCATCGATCAATCGACCTAGTCGATTACAAGTCAGTCGAATCATTTCTAGGTTAGTCACTCCATCCCACATAACCTCCAATAGTACACTTAGTCACGAGCTCCATCAATGCTCTCGGGCGTTGTTTTCGCCAAGGTGACATAAGTAATGGACAGCACTACGTGCGTTCTTTAAGGCGCCGTTTTCGCACGGTGATATTCCTCATCACCGAACCACGCCCGTCATAGATCACGGGATAGACAGTCTACGTGCATTCTTTAAGGCGCCGTTTTCGCACAGTGATGTTCTTCATCACCGAACCACGCCTGTCACCAATCATAGGCAGTCTACATGCGTTCTTTAAGGCGTCGTTTTCGCACAGTGATAGCCTTCATCACCGAACCATGCTATAAGCCACAAGTCATAGTGACATATGTAATGGGCACGTGCGTTCTTTAAGGCGCCGTTTTCGCACGTGATGTCCTTCATCACCGAACCACGCCCGCCTATACTTCGCACTGATCGGTCTTAGCCAATAAAATTCTTAGTTCACTCTCACGACTCTCTCCACTTTACAGCTCAACCAGGCATTATAAATGCTAAATAGCCATACTCGGCCACCTACCAATCGAGTCATTCAATTCCACTCAATTTCAATCAATTAAGGAATAATTCCTTAAATTGCACAATCAATTTAATTAAGCACTATGTAGAGCTCAAATAAATAAACGGACTGCACCACGGTAATCAGCACGAAATTTCGATCACCGGCCATCCCGGTTGAATTTCCGGAAAATAAATAATTAAATAATTAATTTCGAAAAATAAATAAATAAATAAATGCAATAATTTCAATTTAGCACAATATAAAACTCAATTAAATAAACGGACTGCATCACAATCATCAGCATAAAATCCCGATCACCGGCCATCCCAGGTTGAATTTCCGAAAATAAATAATTAAATATTTAATTTCGAAAATTAATATTTAATTCCTAAAAATTCCATTTTGGCTCGAATTGCCTAATTAACACCCGATAAGGGTCGGGAAAAATCCCAAGAAGCATCCAATAAATATTATAGGTAATTCTCTATCTAAGTACACTAGCTATTTCACTAATATGCAATGCAATTCACTAATAATCCCTAATCCATTCTAATCTAACCACCTAATTACACTTAACTAACACTAATCAACCTTTAAGTATAATTAGCAAACTAAGAAGGCATTAGTGAGCAAAACTCACTTGATTAACGAGCCGATCGAACCAAAACGACGGGAACGGCGCGGGGAACAATAAACTCCAAAGGCGGGCCAACTTCCGAGGTCCACACCACCTCAAAACGGACCTAGAAGCCACTGCGAAACCCTCTCTGTTTCTGTTCTGATCTTGCTGGAAATTGAAGCAAACAACCCAGTTAAGCACGGGAATTGTCCGGTGAGGAGGAAATAGGCCAAACCGGGCCATGGCGGGTCTTTACCGGCAAGGAAACACTCAAAACCAGCCACGGCAAGGCTCCCACAGATCAAGGACAGCAGCTGGATGGCACGGCTGAAGGCGGAGAGGGCGCGGCCAAGCACGGTGGCATGCGCGCACGGGAAAGGGCGACCGGCGACGGCGGGGACGGTGGCCGCTCGACGTGCGATGGCTAAACGGCGGGCAGCTTCTTCCTCTGCTGTGCTGGTCGAGAATGGTGAGGGGAGAGGGAGATTGGGTTCATCAAATGGAGAGAGGAAGAAGAGATAAGAGAAGTGAGAGATGGAGGGCTCCACTTGACCAATTTTTCCACAAAAATATCCTCTTCAAGCAACCTCAACCAAGTGGAATCCCTTGGCTCACATTTAACCACACACACACTCCTCATAACCTTTGAAGTAGTCCACTTTGGCTAGGCATGAGGGGGTTACGAATTTTGGCTCAATCTTCCTCAAATGGATTCAATCCTCTCTTGATTCCACCTCAAATGGCTTTAATAAAAATCAATTGATGTCTCAATTATCAAATTGACAATTTTCCTTATCCAAGAATCCCTCATGCTCCTCAATGTTGTCATCAAAATAATTTCCCGGCTTCAATCGCATAAACGGTCCGCCGACGACTTTTTCCCAAAAAGTGTCGATTGTCGAAAAAATCTTTGAGACGAGTCAACACTCCTAGAATTTATTGTGACATGACAGAATCTTCAATTTCTGGAATCGCACTCAGATTGACGGTTAATTTCACTCCGATGCATTTTTAGCGTGACCTAGGCTACCGGGTAGTTTTTAGAACTTTTTAGGACAAATGACCCGTGATCGATTTTCTTCGAGCCACGATGAACCCACTCGACCAATTGGCGATTCTCCATTGTCGTGAAAATCTTGAGGATTCAAATACGGACACAGGGTACCAAAACGATAGTAAAATCAAATTAGTGCCGGTCGATGAGAATTTTCCAATTTAGTGGAGTCACCCATGATCGGTCATTCATCTCGGTCGAACCGACCTATCTCGATCTTAATTCGATTTTTTTAAACGTGTCGTAATGATCTCTAAAGATGAGCACAGTCGAGAAGTCGATTCATGGTTGAATTCTCAAGTCTATTTGCCTTAAAGTCCTTAATAGCTTACCCAGCTAGTCTAGTTATCTCGTGAGTGGCCAACTCAGAGAACAACACTATAGTCACGTCGATGAAATGCCCAAATTATCTAATCGAAATCAGAACCCAAAAATCTGGATGTCACAACTCTTCCCCTCTTATAAAAATTTCGTCCTCGAAATTTAAACCTTTACCAATCCTTAAACGAAAGGTGGGGGTATTTTCGTCTCATCGAGTCTCACTTTTCTACGCTGATCCTTCGGTCTCGTGGTGTTGTCCGACCACTTCAACAAAGGAGACCATCTTAGTACACAAAATCTGCCCTTTCTGAACTAATAACTGAATTGAGCTTCTCACGTATGACACTCTATCGTTCACACCTCATCTCTTTTTCTCGAATCCCTAATAAACCTTCGAAGTTCAACTATTCAAATTTTCTGACGGTTCTGTGCGGTCTTTACTCTGACACTGATCTGACAACTGCAATCACTGATTACTAAGCTGACTCTGTCCTGTGATCTTTCTTCACTTCACTTTCTTTTTACTACTAAAATTCTGTACCCTTTGCTATGCACTGCTTAAGAAAGAAACCTCTGAAAATTTTGCTAAGCTCGCAAACTCTGATCTAGATTCGAAATATAATTCATCCCCGGCACTCCATGCCTGTGAATTATCTGATGCACACACACTTCGGTATACTCATTCAAAACAAGATCTATTCGTACTGTACTAAAGTGGACCGACTCCATTTATCGATCGACCACTATCCTCAAATGGTATCAGTACTCTCCGGATTCCTTAGTAAACCTATCACAATGTTCCATTGTGATATATTTTCATTCCCACTTGGGACTCTCGAGTGATGGTAAAAGTCCTCATGGTCTGCACTACTGAACTTCCACTTACTGACACCTCTGACACTTGCAACTTGCATGACGGTATCTATCTTTATATCAGCCTACTAATTTAGCTGACGCCGATTCTGATCTGCTTGCACCGTCTGGTCAAAAACTGTAATACTACAGTGAATTTCTGACAAGATCTTTTTCCTGAGTGCTACATTGTTGAGTGCACTCAATCACTCATGGAACCCGAACGTTCCATCCTCAGAAATCTTAAAGTTAGACTCTTTCTTACTAGTATCCTCTTATAAGATCTTCTGAACATCTTTGTTTGTCAATTAGGCGCCGATTCTAACTTGAACATTTGGTTCAATTTTGAGGGTGGCTATAGAATTCAAAAGGTAGCCTACCTCAAATTTGAAAACAGAATTTTGAACCATTTTCAAGTAAAGTCTATACTTTATCCAGTCTATGCACAATTGAAGACTCTCGGTTCAACACATTAATAACTCATTTCGTTCCTCCAAGGTGATACCCAATGTCACTATTATAGTCTTGCCAAAATTCTGATTCACGACACCGTTTCAACTAGCGGGACGGTTATACAACAATCTTCTCATGTTGTATCAACACTTACCCGTAATGGTTATGCAACAATCCTCATGTTGTATCAAGACATATCACTAAAGACTTCGTGCTTCCCAGAGCCAAATGAAAAGTTTAGAATAAGTGCGGTAGCCTGTTCTTACTTAAGCTCTGGCAATTATCTTTGCACTTGTCTATGCCTAAGAATTCCTCTTCTTTCTTAAGAGGTTGAGCCCGCGATGATATTGATGCTGAAAATTCTTTCACGAACCTTCTATAGTAATTGTCCAATTCCCACTGCTTTTGATCTCTGACATTGTTGTCGGTTTCGGTCCATTAACAACTGATTCAATCTTGGCCGGGTCCATAAGGATTCCTTTACCTGTAATCACATGACCATTCTTAGGGGCTCTCGTGATCCTCAGCACTTAATGAATACCCTAGAATGTCAGTACACCACATGATCACCATTGATCTAGATATTCTTTGAACACTCGGTTTGTCAAATCTATGACAGTAGCTGGGGTGTTTACCAAATCAACTAGCCTTATAATACTCTTGCGAAGACCATCTCATGTACTAAATACTGAATTCAATATACACTTCTTTTTGATCCTCGACTGATGATGCCCTGTCTCAAGTTGACCCTTAAAACATCTACACTTTTTATAACTAGTCACACCATTCATTGATCTTCGATAATGAACATCTATCATTGATTGTCACCTAACTAAGTTGACAATGGTTGATGCATGATTGCAATGAACCATCTTCCTTTCTTTCTCATTATGAGGCTGATGTTTCCTCTAGGTAATGCACTGATATGCATGAATTCCTCATTCATCAATCTTCACATTTGCACCATTGGTTCTATCAATTCACACAACAACAACCGGTAAGAAACTTTAGAGAACGGTTCTGTTCCGAATGTTAGCTCGATTGCAATTCTATCTCTTTCTCTGGCGACGGTCTGACAATCCCTCTGGCAACACTTCCACGAATTCTTGGACTACTGAGGAGTCCTAAATTTTCAATTCTTCAACCTGTCTTATTTTGACAATCGTCAAGTAGCCTAGGCAACCTCCGTCAAACAAACGGATTGCCTCAAGTGACGAGATTAGAGAAGTCGAGGACCTTTCTCGACTCTCAATTAAACTTGGCACTTCTACCTGCTCCCGAAATAAACTGGGTTACTCCACTAATAATTCATCACCACAAAATGCTCCAGAACCAATTCTTTCCACACTTGACGAATAAGTTGTACACCAACAGCCAATCAAGAACAACTCTAGTCAGTGGTTCTTTTCCTACAGCCTTAACAAACAACTGGAATTCCACAATTGTATTCCCGACACTCTCGGGCACCCTTATGATGAAATCACCTCAAAACATTCTTCCATTGATTAAAGCATAGTCAATTCTGTACCTGTTCCCTTTTGTCATCCTAATGGCGTCTTATCTGCAGTATCGGTATCAATGCTCCCTTGGACTCACACCGATAGTTTTTCACCTGACAGCCATGCTGACTACCATCATAGCACGTTTTAGCCATTCTCAGACACATAATTAATCCATGCATTCCTTCCATACTTTTGGCACTTACTAGTGAGTCTTCTACCTCCTGTCAAGTGCCAGCATGCACTATTTCTTGTACCGGAGACATATCCCAAAAATTCCACAGTGCGTTCTATGGCGCACTTCTTCTGACCTGTCCTAGCGACGGTGACAGCAGTAACCGTTGTCGAGATTCCATCTACTTATGTGGATACCCCATAAATCACTGTCCGTGCTGACGACACTTACCACAAAGTTCTGTCCTTAAAATACACAAGACAGATCCATACCGTCTTCCCTGGAACAACATGTTCCATTTGTCTGAATGCTGACCTGTTTATTCCACCCTTCCTATTAGGGGGGATAGAATACCGTTCCCTCAACATCAGTCTTTACCCTGACCAAATTCCAAATCTGCTTGCGCTGAATCTTCACTTAGATATCGAAATCTATTCCCTGATTATCCTCCCAGGTTGAACCTCAGCAAAGGTAGCAACAACAACAACTTGATCCTGATCTTACTGGCTCATCCAGATCCCAAGGTACGCTTGCATCAGAAAGATCTTATCGGACTTTGGATCAACCAACGCTGCTACACTAGTACCAACCTACGGTGGCACTCTTACGCTCGAGTTGGCCAGAGTCGACACTTTGCCTTCCGAATCCACAATAATTAAAAGCAAACGATTCATATATGACAACCAATTGTACCAATCAGCTATCAAAGACATGCACCAGTCATGAATTTAAAGGTCATCCTACTACTATCCCATGGGTCATCGCACCTTATCACTCCAATACTTAACCGTTGCTCTGATACCACAAAAAGGGGATGTCACGCCCCGACCCTCAGTCACGTGACCATCCTTCAACTTTGGTCGATTTTAAAATGCGATATCCCAGGACTACATATCGCCGACCCTTTTCCTTTTTTATATAGCACATGCAGTAGCACATGCGGAAGCAGTTATAAAAATCCCCAGACAATAAAGCAATGGGATATACAAGTAGGAATATACAAGTAGGACTAGAAACTTGAACTTGAAAACCAACACCCTTATGTATAGCTATAACGACTCATTCGTACATGTACATATACAAGCCATACTAAAACGGTTGGTTTCTACTCAAATAAACTTTACAGCCAAAATCATCAGATAGGAATGGCGACTCAATTCTCATCGGGGTCCTACTGGGATCATCCTCGAGGTTCCCCTCCGGATACTCCTCTTCGAGTTCTTTCTCCTCGGGTTCTTCATCGGGTCCCGAAATGTTGTCCCACAACCGGGATGAGACTACGTCTCGGCAAGTTCTACCCCTAAGACCCGATTAGTAAACTAATACACCTTAGGGTTGCCAATGCACAACATGAGTCGAGGACTTACCTTGGCCTCAGATTCCACCTGCATATTAGCACAGATCAAATAGGCACCCAAGCAATCACATCATTGATCGAAGCATCGATCAGATCGACATAGTCGATTACACACCAACAAGACCACTCATGATCATTTCCATTCAATCAATCAATTCACAACATCAGATCAAAACAAAGATTGATCACATTAAATCACACTAAGATTGAATCATCGATCAATCGACCTAGTCGATTACAAGTCAGTCGGATCATTTCTAGGTCATTCACTCCATCCCACTTAACCTCCAATAGTACACTTAGTCACAGAGCTCCATCAATGCTCTCGCGCATCGTTTTCGCCAAGGTGACATAAGTAATAGACGGTCTACGTGCGTTCTTTAAGGCGCCGTTTTCGCACAGTGATATCCCTCATCACCGAACCACGCCCGTCATAGATCTCAGACAGTCTACGTGCGTTCTTTAAGGCGCCGTTTTCGCACAGTGATGTTCTTCATCACCGAACCACGCCTGTCACCAATCATAGGCAGTCTACATGCATTCTTTAAGGCGTCGTTTTCGCATAGTGATAGCCTTCATCACCGAACCATGCCTGCCACAAGTCATAGACAGTCTACGTGCGTTCTTTAAGGCGCCGTTTTCGCAAAGTGATGTCCTTCATCACCGAACCACGCCTGTCTATACTTCGTACCTGATCGGTCTCAGCCAATAAAATTCTTAGTTCACTCTCACGACTCTCTCCACTTTACAGCTCAACCAGGCATTATAAATGCTAAATAGCCATACTCGGCCACCTACCAATCAGTCATTCAATTCCACTCAATTTCAATCAATTAAGGAATAATTCCTTAAATTGCACAATCAATTTAATTAAGCACAATGTAGAGCTCAAATAAATAAACGGACTGCACCATGGCAATCGGCACGAAATTCCGATCACCGGCCATCCCGGTTGAATTTCCGGAAAATAAATAATTAAATAATTAATTTAGAAAAATAAATAAATAAATAAATGCAATAATTTCAATTTAGCACAATATAAAGCTCAATTCAATAAACGGACTGCGCCACAATCATCAGCATAAAATCTCGGTCACTTTGGCCATCCCGGTTGAATTTCCGAAAATAAATAATTAAATAATTAATTTCGAAAATTAATATTTAATTCCTAAAAATTCCATTTTGGCTCGAATTGCCTAATTAACACCCGATAAGGGTCGGAAAAATCCCAAGAAGCATCCAATAAATATTATAGGTAATTCTCTATCTAAGTACACTAGCTATTTCACTAATATGCAATGCAATTCACTAATAATCCCTAATCCATTCTAATCTAACCACCTAATTACACTTAACTAACACTAATCAACCTTTAAGTATAATTAGCAAACTAAGAAGGCATTAGTGAGCAAAACTCACTTGATTAACGAGCCGATCGGACCAAAACGACGGGAACGGCGCGGGGAACAATAAACTCCAAAGGCGGGCCAACTTCCGAGGTCTGACACCACCTCAAAACGGACCTAGAAGCCACTGCGAAACCCTCTCTGTTTCTGTTCTGATCTTGCTGGAAATTGAAGCAAACAACCCAGTTAAGCACGGGAATTGTCCGGTGAGGAGGAAATAGGCCAAACCGGGCCATGGCGGGTCTTTACCGGCAAGGAAACACTCAAAACCAGCCACGACAAGGCTCCCACAGATCAAGGACAGCAGCTGGATGGCACGGCTGAAGGCGGAGAGGGCGCGGCCAAGCACGGCGGCATGCGCGCATGGGGAAGGGCGACCGGTGACGGCGGGGACGGTGGCCGCTCGACGTGCAATGGCTAAACAGCGGGCAGCTTCTTCCTCTGCTGTGCTGGTCGAGAATGGTGAGGGGAGAGGGAGATTGGGTTCATCAAATGAAGAGAGGAAGAAGAGATAAGAGAAGTGAGAGATGGAGGGCTCCACTTGACCAATTTTTCCACAAAAATATCCTCTTCAAGCAACCTCAACCAAGTGGAATCCCTTGGCTCACATTTAACCACACACACACTCCTCATAACCTTTGAAATAGTCCACTTTGGCTAGGCATGAGGGGGTTACGAATTTTGGCTCAATCTTCCTCAAATGGATTCAATCCTCTCTTGATTCCACCTCAAATGGCTTTAATAAAAATCAATTGATGTCTCAATTATCAAATTGACAATTTTCCTTATCCAAGAATCCCTCATGCTCCTCAATGTTGTCATCAAAATAATTTCCCGGCTTCAATCGCATAAAACGGTCCGCCAACGACTTTTTCCCAAAAAGTGTCAGTTGTCAGAAAAATCTTCTGAGACTGAGTCAATACTCCTAGAATTTATTATGACATGACAGAATCTTCAATTTCTGGAATCGGACTCAGATTGACGGTTAATTTCACTCCGATGCTTTTTTAGCGTGACCTAGGCTACCGGGTAGTTTTCAGAACTTTTTAGGACAAATGACCCGTGGTCGATTTTCTTCGAGCCACGATGAACCCACTCGACCAATTGGCGATTCTCGGTTGTCGTGAAAATCTTGAGGATTCAAATACGGACATAGGGTACCAAAACGATAGTAAAATCAAATTAGTGCCGGTCGATGACAATTTTCCAATTTAGTGGAGTCACCCACGATCGGTCATTCATCTCAGTCGAACCGACCTATCTCTGATCTTAATTCGATTTTTAACTGTGCCGTAATGATCTCTAAAGATGAGCACGGTCGAGAAGTCGATTCATGGTCGAATTCTCAAGTCTATTTGCCTTAAAGTCCTTAATAGCTTACCCAGCTAGTCTAGTTATCTCGTGAGTGGCCAACTCAGAGAACAACACTATAGTCACGTCGATGAAATGCCCAAATTATCTAATCGAAATCAGAACCCAAAAATCTGGATGTCACACCCAACTCGGCCCACACAATGCCAAGCCCATATTCGACCATTAAGAAAACCTTATGCCTTATCTTATTAGACCAACCCCGTAAAATGGTAATTACAATCTAAATTAATGTAGCCCACATAAGGAAAACTCTTACATTCTTCCACTTGGGCTATATTAATTGAGACTGTACTTTATGTGCGCACCTTTATGTTGGTCTAGTGGCAATTCTTAATAGTCAATCCTATCACATAAAGTCTCCAACATCGAATCATGGTGGTAACTGCATGTATTCATACAGAGCCTTCCATGGTCACGAATGCTGTCAAGTTTATTGATATGGATTCAATATGGTTGTGTGGCAAACGGATAACACCTCATAAAGAGTAATACTTTATGTGTTATCTCCTTTGTCGGTCACTATTCTCTTACCTTAAGTGTCACAGAAAACCGGATGTGCCACTAGAGAATATCCTTATGGTTCTAATGAACCCACATATGTCTTATCTTTACGGTTAACCTTTCTTTATGTGTAATCAAGACATATGTTCAAGGCTGATCACCAGATGCCCCCAGCCTTCACTCAAGGCTTACACAATACCTTGAGATTTTCATTACATATAATCAATTCAATATGGTGACCACACATTCATGAACACTTTATTGAATGTGCAACTTATATAAGCTTTATTAGAGCAAAATTAAAAACAGCTCCCACTAGATAACAACATCCAATGATGCTCCTTAGCCCATGTTCGCGACATGTCGTTCAAGTACACAAGGGCGAAAATCTTTAATTAATGGGTCTACAACCACATCATTTGTGGAAATATGCTCTACTATAGTGTCATCATTCTGTATTGTTTCTTTATGGTCGGAAACCTGACCATCATAAATCTAAACCCCTCGAGACCCTTATTGTTGTTGACAAACAACACTGAAGAGTTATTGTATCGATACAGCCGTATGGGTCTATTCAAAATATCAAATATAATCAACTTCTTAATGATGTTTTGAAGTCAAATATCTTCAGTAGTAGCTAAAAGGCATGTTATAAACTCCATTTATACGGTAGAGGATAACATAAATTTCTGTTCAACACTTTTTCATAATACCGCACCCTCTGCTAGTAAAATCTACATCCGAATACTCTACTAGCTCTAGATCTTGAACATGTTTATCAACATGTAGTTTTCTTATCCTTTTCAATGTCTCAAAACCTCATTGGCAGCAATCTAGTGATCATGTCCTAGACTTGACCGATATCTGCCAAAAAATCTTACCACAAAAGCAATATGTAAACTAGTGCAGACTTAAGCATGTATGACACTTGTAAATGCACTAGCATAAAGTGTATCCTTTATTTGGATTTTCCCAAAATTTGAACAAGGACAATGCCAGATTTTCAATCTATCAGCCCTAACAACAGCAACAACTCTAGGCTTATTGAATATTTTCAAAATACAATCAACATATGCAATCTAAGATAAATCTAATGTGCGCCAAAAACGATCTCTATAGATCTCAATGTCAAGGACAAAAGGTACTTGACCGGGGTCTTTCAAGTCAAAATTCCTCAACAATATTTATTTTATCTTATGCAGTAATCCATTATTGCTATCGCAAGTAAATTATCACTTACATGAAATCTGAGAAAACTAAATTTTCTCCCATTGACCTTGTAGTATATACACTGATCTACTTTATTCTTAGCAAAACTGAATGAAGTGATAACACTATGAAACTTCAAGCATCGTCTGATCTACAGACTCTCTTAAGGCCATAAGGATTTTTCAGTTTACACACAAGCTTACTTGAATCATTCGCTGCAAAACCTTTGGGTTATTCCACATAGACTTCTTTATCAAGGTATTCATTGAGAAACACAATGACAATCATATATCTAATGTAACTCCATATAAAAATGAGCCAGTAATACCATATTCACTCTGAAACGGTCTTTAGAAAAGACTAAATTTCTCTCTAAGTGAAACCTTTTATTAGTAATTTGAGTTTAAACTTCTTAATGTTTCCCTTGAAATTTCTCTCAGTCTCATACACCCATTTGCAGCGGATGAGCTTGTGACCCTCAACCAATTCAATAGGCTCCCAAACACTATTACATTTTATAAATTACATCTCGTCTTTTCATTATGTCTAACCATAGATTTTACTGAGGATAAGAAACAACATTTACATATACAAGTCACTAGATCGACCACGTAGCAGATGTTGTAGTCATGCTCTTACAAATAGACTATATGGTACGGTGGTATAACTGAACATCTTTCCATAACAGATCTCTTGAGTGGAGCTACTATAATTTTATCTTACACTTGAGAGGCTTGATAAACTTCATTAGGAATCGTATCAATGACAATATCCTAAACCTCACAAGCTTAATCCGTGCTATAAAAGACTCCATAATTGTCTACATAGGGAAAGACAAAGACACAAAGGTCCCCACCATACCATTATCTTTAATAGTCTAAGAGCAAGTATCCTCTACCTTTTGTCGAACACTAGAGACTTTACTTGTCTGTGATTCCACATTTCTTATGCCTCTATTGGGATAATAAAACCTAGTATCCCTTCAAATGATTTGGGTAAGATACCGAGTGGTACTAGATTCCAACTTATTTAATGTTGGATTACATAACCAAACTTTTGCAGGACACTCCAAACTTTAAGATGATTCGAGTTAAGTTTACGTTCGATCCACAACTCAAAAGGAGCCAATGAAACACCTTTGGTAGTAACACGGTTTAATACATATTGGGTTGTTTCGCCCCATAGAAAACCTGATAAATTAGTCCTAGTAATCATACTCACTGTCATGTTCATTATGGTGGAATTACGCCTTTCGGCCACACCAATTTATTCCAAGATTTTCGGATATAGTAAACTAAGTTACCATCCCAGAATCTTTCTAAGTATTTGACAAATGGCCCTTTAAGCTATCCAGCATTACCATAGTCAAAACACTCATCACCACGGTCATATCTGACAATCTTTAATACTCATCCCAACTGTTCCTTGATCTTAACACGAAAGAATTTGAACAAAACAAAAGATTCAGACTTTTCTTTAATCAAAAGGAAACGGTCATCAATATAACTTTACCATATATGGTCACCAATATCAATGTAAAAGACCTCTAATAGGTTAGGACTTCATACTGCAGTTTTCTTCTTTATCTTAATCATCTTACTTCTATAGAAGTCTACTCAAGTCTTTACGTAACATTTAAGAGTAGACAAAATATCGACATTATCAGTCTTTCTACTCTTTCTCTAGACATATAATCAAGATATTTATGCTACATGCAAAAGACTATTCTTAAGGTAAATTTCTATTGGAAACAACATTTTCAACTATAAAATGACATACATATCCTTGGAAGATGAACACAATTTGTACAATTCATTTGACCCATTATAGCATCCAACTTCATTTGATTTGGAAAACATTGAAACAGTATTGTTTTTTATCTCAAAAGAATATCCGTACACTTCCAGACATGATACGGAAACTAGGTTTCGTCTAAAGAAAGGCATATAAGAGTGTTTTTCAACGTCAAATGCTAACCAATATCCATAGTCAAAACAACATCTCCCACTAAAACGACGTTACATGTTGTTTCCCGTGATGAGTTATGATTCATTTTGATTTGGCTTCCTTAGATTTATGAATCCCTTTATGGTAAACAACATAATTTGTTGCACCGCTATCTAGCCACCAAGAACTGGATGAGGCTTTTGATAGGAATTGAATTCATAAATAAATGCCAATGAATCATTAATTCTAGACTTATGCTTGGACAAGCAAGCTTTATTACAGTATCTTTATATGTCATTTCTTCCCACAAAAACAGTAAATGACACCATTTCTCTTCAGGGTGATAACCTAAGACCAGATTGTCAGAATGACCGATGGTTTCATGAATTCCTTAATGAGTATGATTTTTAGACTTGAAATCTACTATCCTTAGGACGTAATCCTTAACCTCATCAGAACCATCACACCTTATGTTGAAGAGTACTTGCATTTATACCAATCTCGGTAATAGACAAGACACAATTTTAAGTCACTAGGGCTTCTTTCATCCTTTTAGCAAGGTAGTCAGCTAGTAAACCATTTTCAAGTGTTCCTAAATGGAACGCCTTATGGATGGTAAACAAATTCAATTGCCATTTCCTAAGCAACGAATAATACTTTTTTAATTTCATATCACTAATAGTGAGATTGTTAGCTTATTCAAAGTAAGGGTAATATGAACATTTACCAGCATCCATCCTTAACAGAAAATTCTCTTCACTACTTAAAATTTGACCAATAGGAACCTCAATCACAATGGAGTTGCCACAACTGATAAAGTAACTTAATAACAAGCAGCATATGTAATTGGCACCATGTGAGTATTGTGTAACTTAAAAACCTTATAAGTACACATCTTGAGAGTTACATGTACTATCATATAAACACCTTTGGGCAGAATATATGACATGCAATTGCACACTCAACCTCAATCACAATGGAGTTGCCATTATAAATAATGTAATTTAATAACAAACAACATATGTAATTGGCACCATGTGAGTATTGTGTAACTTGAAAACCTTATAAGTACACATCCTGAGAGTTACACGCATCATCATATAAACACCTTTGGGCAGAATATATGACATGCAATTGCATACTCTCCACATGATAGCGGTCATGAGAATATATTCTGACCTTTCGCGAATTCACCACCTTTGGATGTATGAACCACTAGGGTCAGTCATTCCTCAACCATATGCTGCACATGCATCCGTCCATGAACTAATACACAATCACCTCCTTTGGGAGTATGACCACGCATTAGAACAAGAGACATCCCATCACAATACAAGATCGACGTTTCTCAATTCCAATCAAGTATGCCACTTTGGCGGTCACAATCCAATTGAATCATTGAAACTCTCTCATATCAGGGATATAAACTTTATAACTCACATTTATTCCATACATTTGATTTTAGATCGGATGACAGGGCCAATTTGTCACTAAAATCACATATGATGCTAATCACATTGCTCCATTCAATAATACATGCTAAATCTTATACATGTTATCGATGAATCGATCCTCTACACATTCCTTATGTGATGATATACATGTGAATTTGCAATGTATTTCCAAAGTTATAGAGAAATCCATGAAAAATACGCAAAAAATACCTTCAAACTCACGTACCTTAGGATTTCACATGCATTTTCACATTCATGAAATCATCAAAAATATTAAATAAATACATAATAGTGTAGAGAACATCCATACGAGCACAACGGTCCAATCCGACGTCGTACGCGCCCTCACGCGCCACTGGAACGTGCGGCGCGTGAGGCCCACGCGCTCGACTCCTCATCCGGCCTAAAACTGTCCGAAGCCGGTCCGACCGGTCAACGGATCGAACTGGTCAACGGTTTGATCGGCCAAGGGTTAGACCGACAACGGTCCACCCGGGTCGGGTCAAATAGGTCAAATCAGGTCGGGTCAAACCGGTCAAATCGGGTCGGGTCGTTGGTGATGTCATCGATGACGTCACATGCCACGTGGCGGTTGCATGTAAGGCGGCTTATGTGACGTCATCATGACGTCATCCTCGGACACTGTCGGAGAATGATGTCACGGATGACGTCATCACCGGATAGCTGTCGTGGCGAGTCGGCGGGATGATGTCTCGAATGACGTCACCATCGCCGAGGTGGCGCGCGCGTGAGTCGGCATGGCGGCGTGTGGCACCACCTCCGAGCTCCGTCTCGGCTCGTGGAGGTGCGTGCGGCCGATTCCGGCCTCGTCTCGACATGTACAAGCCAACAAAATTCTCATTTGGAAGAGTAGAATCTATATATGTGATCAAAATTCACTTTCACCGGACCAAAATTTACAAAAACAGGCGAAACAGTTCAATGGTAGGTGAAATCCGAACTTCTCATCGCCCGCGTATCTGGCCTCTGCCAGAGGCGTGCCACCCACCGAAACGCTCGGCTCGACGAGAAGAATCTAAATATGTTTTCAAAAACAAGTTTCAACGGGCAAAATTTCTAAAAACGGGCCAGAAGCAACAGTTCGGGTTCTAGGTTACGAGGCTTTGATACCAAATGTTGGCCGCCAAGGCGGCTTCCCAGGATGGACGTAGCTAGAAACTCGAACATGCAACAGGAGAAGACGAAGATTTGTGTACCTTATTAGGAATCCGTCGTTCTTTATGCGGAATGACGATGATTCAACAGCAATCCGAGCCTTTAACGCTGAAGATCTTCTCTCTATTACCCTCTGTTCATGGCTCGATGAGACCACCACTCATGATTTGCCTTATGTGAGGTGAGAGAGACTTCATGGAAGAATGAGGGCTAGAGGAGGGACCTTAGCGCTATTTATAGAGTTTTGGACGGGCCCTCTCATCACGGGCCGGGCCCAACTCGGCCCACACAATGCCAGGCCCATATTTGACCATTAAGAAAACCTTATGCCTTACCTTATTAGACCAACCCCGTAAAATGGTAATTACAATCTAAATTAATGTAGCCCACATAAGGAAAACTCTTACATGGCCATCTCCACCATCGACACCAGGTGGCCGGCGCCCGCACATGGGATGAACACGAGCTCGATTTTAATACTCATGAAGACGATGATGCCTTCGAAAATTCTTCTCTTCCTAACTGAATTCACTTGGTTGCGAAGATGATAACGAGTTGGACGCTCTTATGGACTCAGTGGGAAGGAAGGAAGCACGCAAAGTGATGCGAATAGGAAAAGGACATAATTAAAGACGATATGGAGGGAATATAATAAATTATTTTTTTTAGTGAAAATATAATATATATCCCCTATTTTTTATTATTATTTCGTACCATTAGTGCGATTCGTAATATTTTAATGGGCAAGTTATTTACCTTCAATAATGATGTGTTATTTACTATTTACATCCTTACCTCTTAACTATTCTTAATAGGTATCTCATTCGAAGATTTTTATTATATTCTCTCAATATCACAACCGTGTAATTGATTATACTAAGCTTCTCTATAGAAGTTTCTAATTATTATAGGGTCCTTTATATTTCACATAAATATATCACGTGAACAAAAAATTCCACCTCTTATTTTATTCAAAAAGCGAATGATTCAAGTAAAAGCGAATATAAACGGTTATGTGAGCAAGAAAATCCATTGGACCAAATTGAGAAACACCAAAAAAAAAAAAAAAAAGAATTGAAAGCCATTTTTATTATACACATTTTGTAGAACAAAATAGTTTTGAGACTCATTCATGTCTATTTGGCCAAGGACATACAACCAGAACCGAACAGGAGGAAGCAATTGCGCAGCAGCTGGAGCCTTCCATTCCCCTGCACCTTGGCGCTCATGAAGTCTGCCGCGAGCAGGTCCACGAGCGCCATGTAGACCAGGATGCCGGCGGACGCGGCATTGAAGATGCCCTCGATGATCAGCGCCCTCTGGCTGCTCTCGTCGTACGTGTCGGACATCTCGATGCCGATGGTGATCCCAGCCGGCGTGGTAAGGGAGAAGAAGAGGGCCATATTATTGTGGCTCTTGCCTTGAACTTGGCCTTTCCAAAAGAAGCAGGGGAAAATCAAAAGACTGATTAATCAATGCTTAAATAATGATAATTATAATTCATTCTTTAAAATAATAATAATAATAATTCCTGTGTCGGGACTCACCCGCATCTGCTTTAAGTCAACGGAGGCCGAAGGTCAACGACATCCTCTCAACTTGATGTAGGCAGCTCAATATTTTCCATAGCTTATATTCCTCAAGCAGGTCAATTAGTTGGAAGGTTGAATTGAGATCGAAAGCCTCGGGGGAAAGCCAAATGCACTGATTCATAAACCAACCTTTTTAATGGTACTATGAAATGGGGGTTGACTATTCTTAAAAGGACCTTTTAAGCGCAATGAAAAATCGATGCGCAAAACTGCGATTGCATCAGGTTTTACAGAAATTTTCCTTTCACCTTTCTTTGATTTAGGGGTCGGTGGCACGTTAAAATTCAGAGCTTTTGAAAGATGCATGTTCTGTTTAGATGCCTTTTAGGGAGACAAAGTGCCATATTTTCGTCTTCAATTCAGTGTCAAATGCCCCTTTTTTTCCTAAAGTCATAGAAACAACGCATCAAGCCCATAAAAAGGTAAAATTGCCATTACAAAATGTTATGTCATGTTCGATTCCACAGACGAGGCATGGCTGCATCATGAATTTAATCGAACCGTGTTCAAGTTATTGCCGTGCATTTACCCTGACATTTCAACATCTCTCACGCAAACAAGTAGTCTCTTAACGATGAATAAAGGCCCAGTTAAATTCGGCTGCCCAAAATTATTATAATCTTGAAAATTATTAAGGCATTTCTAGGGAAAAAAAGTGAGAAAAGCTAGTTAGGTCAAACTGAATGAAATCAAATAACTTATTATTTACGTGAGTGATGCAGCCGCCGAGCCCCATGCCTTCAAAGAACTGATGGAAAGTAAAAGCGGCCATCAATGGCTTCACCGTCTTTGCGCTCCTAGAAGTCCCCAGCGAAATCCCTATCATCAACGAGTGCACCAAGATCCTGTCACGCCCCAATCCTCGGACACGTGCCCATCCCCCACCTGGTCGATATAATAGCAACGTCCCAGGACGCATCGCCGACCCAATAAATTTTAATACGCATGCGGAAGCATATAAATAAATTCCTAGACAATAAAAAATTGGAATAGAAAAGTAGGGCCACAAATTTTCCAACCAAAACGGCCTTTTATAAACAAACAAGTTTATATGCAATAACATGTTGTTTACAAAATATCAGCTTAGCCAAAAAGGAACTGTCCTATGACTAACTAACCAGACAGATTGCCGATTCTGTTTCTTCCATCTTCCCAGACTTTGGGGTTCTTGATCCTCCACCAACATCTTCTAAGGACCTGAAAATGGTTATACAATAACCAGTGAGACAATATCTTAGCGAGTTCCAATCCCTAAGACTTGATTAGAAGGCCAATACACCATAAGGGCTGCCTATGCACAACATAGGTCAGAGGACTTATCTTGGCCTCAGATTCCACCTGCAAGTCAGTTCAAATAGGCACCCAATCAATCAAGTCACCACAACAGATCAAATCATTGATCAATCGACCTAGTCGATTACATGTCACCACAACCTTCCTCTAATTGGTACATTCAATACTATCTATGATATCCTATCAAATCAGGACCCACTCACCCTAGGCTGATAATATATAGTATAGCTCGCACTAAGCTGATAAATGGTGTACTGCTCACAATCTAAGGTGACATATCAGAGCCCGTAGGTTGATATAGTACACTAATAGTGCTCCCTCTAAGCTGATAAAGTATACTGCTCGCAATTTAAGCCGACATATCAGAACCCGTAGGATAATATAGTATATTGTTAATGCTCTCTCTAACCTGATATGGTATATTGCTCATAATCTAAGTTGACATATTAGAGCCCATAGAATGATATAGTATACCGGTATATTGCTTGCAATCTAAGCTAACATATCGCCCATCGCTCGTAGGTCAATATAGTAAACCACACCTAATCATTCAAATAAATTTGTCAATTTTATCATGTCTGATAAAAATACACGTGTGTGGGTACATGACTGGCCTTAGTCAAAATACTATAATTTCTTTCTACAAAACCCACCATTTTCTGTAGTCCACCAAAACATTTTTGGTTCTGTCAACCGACACTTGTTTATTTTCCAATTATTTACCAAAATTAATTAATTTAGGAAAATGATCCTCTAATCACAAATAATTCATTTCAGCACAAAACAAAGCTCAATTAAATAAACGGACTGTACCACGATAATCAACATAAAATTCCGGTCGTCGACCATCCTAGTCTAATTTTCGAAAAATCAATAATTAATTAAATAATTACGAAAATTAATAAATAGTGCAATAAATCCAACTTAGGCCCATAATGCCTAATTGGAAGCCGAAACGAACCCGAAAAAATTTTGAGGTTCGTTCAATAAATAGTAGGACTTGTCTACTTGCGAATTGCACTAACCATTTGCCTAACATGCATAGGTAAATCCCTAATTTAATTATTCTAATCTAATCTATCCGCCTAATTGCACTTTATTAAATCTAATCAACCCCTAAGCATCATTAGTCTACTAAGCAAGGATAAGTGAGTTAAACTCACTTGTTTCGAGATCGGATCGGATAAAATCATCGGGGACTCGACAGGGCTCAACTTTCCTCAAGGTGGGCCTAGCAACCGAGGCTCGGAACCACCTCAAAACAGGCCTACAAGCCTACTGGAAACCCACCAAGAAAGCTTTTGTTCTTGGCTGCAAAAGAGAAACAAAGCTGGCTCGGTTTCTACTTCTGCTTGCTGGACAGAGGAGAACCAACGGTTGAATGGCGAGGAAACGGGCTGATCGAAGCTCCGGCGAGTGGGTGGTCGATAACCGGCGGCACCCGGGGGTCAAGGGGGACTTGTTGGTGGTTGGTATGGGTGGAGGAAGGGTCGAAATGGAAGAAAACACGAAGAAAACGCAAAACAGGCGAAACCGTGTAGGCTGCCAGGCGGACCGGCAACTAGCGGCTTGCGACGGCCGTACGGGACGGCTGGTGGCTCCATTCAAAGCGAGGTCAGGCTCGTTGGGACAAGCTGTCTCTCCTAGTCATGGTGATGGGTGGATCGTTGGCTGATTCGCATGGGAAGTCGACTTTTCACTCGGATCTTTGGCAAAGGGTCGGCTAGAGCAGAAACTAGCAGAAATGAAAACAGGGGAGGGAAAACGGATGGGTGGTGGTGTGGCTACTCCGGCTGGTCTTCCTTGGCTGTTGGTGTGCGAAAATGGAGAGGATGGAGAGAGAATGGCTGGCTTAAGGAGCAAAGAGAGGAGAGCATAAGGAGACGAGGGCTTCACATGCCTTGTTTTTCTAAGTCTTTGTCCCCTTTGACTCATCCCAGGTCAAGTATGGTTCCTTGGCTGCCATTGAGCCACCAATGCTCATCCATGGACACTTGAAATGGTCCAAAATGGCTAGGGGAAGGGGGCATACGAATTTGTTACATTTTTCCTTCAATTTATCACTTACCGGTCCTCAAATCAACTTAATTCGGCCTTGATAAATTCATTTGTTGAGTCAATACACAAATTAGTATTTTTCCTCACCACTTGAACCATCTTGCATCCCAATTTTGCAATAAAAAATGATCCCCGGCATTCTCTGAACAAAAACGGCCCTAGGATGACTTTTTCCCAAAAAGTCTCGGGTTGCAGAAAAATCCTCGGAGATTGAGTCGACGTTCTTAAAATGATTTGTGACATGACAGAACCCTCAATTTCTGAAATCGGATTCAAATTTACAGTTAATTTCGATCTGGCGCGATTTTAACGACCTAGGCGACCTGGTAGCTTTTAGGAATTTTTAGTGCAAATGACCCGTGGTCGATTTTTTTCGAGCCACAATGAACCCCTTCGACACATTAGCAACTCTCGGTGGTCGTGAAAATATCGAGGTTTCAAATACGGACACAATATACTAAAACGGCAGAAAAATCAATCTAGTGCCGATTGACGAGAATTTTGCAATTTAGTGAAATCACCCACATTTAACCACATATCTCAGTTGAACTGGTCTATCTCTGATTTCCAATCGATCTTACTGTGTCGTAATGATCTCGGTAGGCGAACACAGTCGAGGAGTCAGTTCTTGGTCGAATTCTCTAGTCTATTGCATTAAAATCCTTTAATGGCTTCCCTAGACCGTCTAGTTATCTCGTGATGAAAAGCTCAACTTATCCGATCGAAATCAGAACCTGAAAATCAGGATGTCACGATCCCCGCCCCGACACTTGTTTATGTTATCATTCCCCCCCCCGCCGCGGAAAACATCATATTTGCATTCAGATACTCGATGTGAAGTTTTGAAGAGAGAATGAGAATGCAAACAAAGTCCAACTTCCACCATTTCCTTGGTTCGGTGAACTTTTATTTTCACCGCTTCCACCGATCACACCTCTGCACCTTGTTTGACCAGGTTCTTTTGCTTTTGTTTTTTATTCTGTCTTGAGCGTGTTGCCTTCCCTTGCTCCATGATTGGTTGTGTTTTATACGGCGAGTTCACCGTGTTCTTCTTTGTTTTTTCTCCTGTTTGGTCTTCCTCAGGCCCCATATCTTGCCCAATTCAACCGTGAAAATCCACGTGCAAATCGAGAATTCAAGTCAAGTTTTTCCTCTGTTCCTTTCTATTTTGGCCAGATTCGCATTTCCTGGATGGTACTAGCGCTGAATATTCTTATCTTGCCGTCGTTTTCTTTCCGAAATGTACCACCACATAAGCATCGCACACCTGCTCATCCGACCAAGAAAGAATTTCGGATAGAGATCGAGCTCAAGTGGGCTCGGTCTTTCTTGAAAACTTAAATGACCTTAAGGCCCCCCTTCTTCTAAATTCTAGTTGATTTCGTACGTCGGACCAATTTGAGTACAATCTACACTGTGTTATTCGATGCAGACATGTTATCCATATGCAAAATGATTCTAGTATCTAAAATCTGGAAAAATGCAGTATAGAACGGACTGCAAAATTCTGCGATATCAATATTTTTGGGGAATATATGCAATGAAAGTCTTAAAACTCACAAAAAAATGCAATCAAGTCTTAAGAATTTTCAAATTAATTTAATTAAAACCTTCCGTTAACTCAGTCCAATTTAGCTCATAGAAAATGTTGATGTGTCTTATTTTAGTACTTAAGACACGTGACAATGACGTGGCACCCACTAAGCACCACATTATAAAAAAAAATTAAAGAAAAACACAAACAAAATTAGTTTTACTAATAAAAAAGCTATGAATAAATAATAAAAACTCACCCACGGCTTGGCCTAGCCCTCGCTAGTGGCCATCGCCACAGTCATCTAGAAGGGCCAACAGGGAGGTCACTCGGGCCTTCCTAAAGCCTAGCAACCCTCCCAAGCACTAGGCGAGCCCTTGGCGGCTCCCAACAAGGGCTACTAGCCCAAATTTAGGGGTGGGCAAAACCCCCAAGCAAGGGCCAACTATCCTCACTCAGATCTGCGGCGAGGGTTGCGCCCACCCCCAAATTTGGGTTAGTAAGCCCTCATTGGGGGCTGCCAAGGGCTCGCATGCCACGCGACCTCCTCTAGGCCTTCCCAACGACTATTATGGTGGCCATAGGCATGTGTCCCGGCCCGAAAGAAGGCCGATTCGAGAGGTTCCTGAGGGACGGCCGTGACTCATCCATCGAGGACCTCTTGTGTTCGCTTGGCTTCCCAACGAGCCTTCTTCCAGAACTTTCCAAGGGCTAGAGAAACCGTCATTGAGCCTTATTCTAGAAGTCTCTAGCTTTATTTATGTCGGTAGATGGTAGTTAGCATTAATGTTGGTGGTTGAGGTGGTGCGATCTCGTCTGCCTGATAAGATCTAGATCAACGGATGTAATAAGAGGGCCTCAAGTATAAGAAGGGGTGCCCTCCCCCTCATTTGTATCCATCCAATCCTTTTAGTAATATAAAGTTCCTTTCTTTCCAAAGCTCCTCTCTCTAGAAACTTTCTCTCTTTACGATCCGGGTAAAGCGAGCAAGTGTGCGATTGATCGAGCAAGGCTTGACTTAGGTGATCCAAAATAGCCTGAGTCACCGCACGGTCACAATCCCAATCGATCGGGCCGTGACAAGTGGTATCGGAGCAAAGGAGAGTTCCGTTTCCAGAGATTGAGGAGCACCAACTGTTCGAGAGAATGTCGAGCCAAGATGCTGTTATGGATGGAGAGGCCATGCAAGTCAAGGAGACTTGCAACCGAACAAAGAAAAGAGATGCCTCGATGGATGCCGTAGCTGCGTTCGATGAGAAGATCGGGAAGGTCTGGAGTGTCGTGCTCGAGCTCATGGAAGGTCTTGACGATGTGAGAGACCGGATCATGGAGGTTGAGACCTCGCTCTGTGAAGACTTCACGACCGACCTCAATGAAGTTACAGCCCCGCTACACGACAAGGACGAAGCCCTTGAAACATCGATTGATGGGTTGAAGGAGTGTGTCCAAGTGATTGAAGAAGTAAGCCCTCATAGGGACGAGGTTGAAGCCATGAAGGCGGAGATCCTAGAGCTCAAGACTAAGCTCACCCTATGCAAGCTAAGCATTGCCAATGGAGCGATGCTCACACAAGTGGTTCCCAAGCTTGAGGTGCCGAAGCCTAAAGAGTTCAAACGCGACCGATCCGCCAACGAGGTGGACAACTTCGTCTGGAGCATGGAGCAATACTTTGGTGCCGTCAACGTTCAAGATGAGTCGATCAAGATACGAACCACTTTGATGTTCCTTTCTGATACCGCAATGCTTTGTTGGAGAAATAGGTGCGATGAGACGAAGCGTGGCGCCGATCCCATAGACACATGGGATGACTTCGTGAGAGAGTTCTACGACTATTTCTTCCCCGAGTTTGCTCAACAAGAAGCCCGTAGCAAGCTCCATCGCCTCGAACAAAAGGGCACTATCCGAGAGTACGTGAAGGAGTTCACAGAGCTCAAACTCCAAATCCGCAATCTAAGCGAGGAGGAAGCTCTCAAAGCGTTCATGGATGGATTGAAGCCATGGGCACTACTCGAGCTCAAGCGGCGAGATGTGACGAGTCTCACGAGAGCACTTAGCATGGCCGAGTCGCTCGTCGATCTCACCAAAACCAAACCAAGGAGTCGAGCAAGAGATTGGAGGTTGGATCGATCCGAGGATGAAGGAAGAAACATTCCCCGAGGCGCGCATGATCAAGGTGGCCAAGTCAAAACATGGGGTGAAGGCACTTCCAAGCTGTCCTTTCAAAAAGGGTCGACCATCGGACTGCACGACGAGTAAGTTCGATCAACCCCCGCCTTCTCCTTGCTTCATTTGCAAAGGTCCGCATTGGACCCAAAAGTGCCCGAAGAAGGGCTATATCAACGCCCTCCTCGCCATCGAAGAAGAGGAGGAGGAGCCCAAAGAAGAAAAGCGGCATATCCTACTTGGAGCCGTGAAGGTTGTCAACACTATCCAAGCTCGATCGCCATCCGAAGAAGAAGAAGAAGCTGCCTCGAACTCTGACATGTTCTTCATGGAGGTTGAAGTGTGCGGCCGAACGCTTTACGCTTTGGTCGACACAGGTGCGTCGAACATGTTCATGTCGACTCAGGTGGCGAAAGCCTTGGGACTTTACGTGGAGCCGACCGGGAATTCTTTCAAAGCCATCAACTCGGAGGGGCTCAAAGGCATAGGTTCGACTTCCGACGTGGACGTCCAAATCGGCGGATGGAAGGGCAAGATGACATTCAAGGTAATCCCTCTCGACGATTATGTTCTCATTCTTGGTATGCAATTCTTCCATAGTGTGAGATCCATGATCGACATGAGGACCAAGTGCATTATGATCCTCGATCCAAAATGCCCGTCGATGATCCCCATGATCAAAGGGGTAGTTGACACCAAGACCATCACCACGATCCGGCGTCTCGACAAGAGCTTGAAGGCCGTGAAGCACATGAACAAGCTGGTTGAGGAGAAACCGAAGGTAGAGATGGATCCTACTTCAACTCGCGCCATGCCAATCCAAGCGCTCTTCCCCGAGGTTGAGTGCTCGCCGCATGCCACGCCCAAGCCGAAGATGGAGCCGTGTGCCAAACCCGAGCTGAAGATAGAAGGGTGTGGTCCTTTGTTCGTGAGCATCCGAACGAAGCAAAATCAAAAGAAGAGAGCCCGTGCTCATGCTCGGAAGGCCGCCCGTCGAGCTGTGAGCGACGAGGGCGTCGCTCGAATGAGTGGGGAGAATGTCATGGCCCGAAAGAAGGCTGATCCGAGAGGTTCCTGAGGGACAGCCGTGACTCATCCATGGAGGACCTCCTGTGTTCGCTTGGCTTCCCGATGAGCCTTCTTCCAGAACTTTCCAAGGGCGGACAAAACCGTCATTGAGCCTTATTATAGAAGTCTCTAGCTTTATTTATGTCGGTAGATGGTAGTTAGCATTAATGTCGACGGTTGAGGCGGTGCGATCTCGTTCACCGGATAAGATCTAGATCAACGGATGTAATCAGAGGGCCTTGAGTATAAGAATGGGTGCCTTCCCCCTCATTTATATCCATCCAATCCTTTCAGTAATACAAAGTTCATTTCTTTCCAGAGCTCCTCTCTCTAGAAAATTTCTCTCTCTACGATTTGGGTAAAGCGAGCGAGTGTGCGATCGATCGAGCAAGGCTTGGCTTAGGTGATCCAAAATAGCTTGAGTCGCCGCACGGTCACGATCCCAATCGATCGGTCCGTGACACATGGGCTTGGCCAATCGTGGGTGAGTTTGTTTTTTTCTTTTCATTTGTTAATCTAATTTCTTTTGTATTTTTAATATTTTCTAATGTGGTGCTTAGTGTGCATCACGTGTCTTAAGAAAGTAATAAATAATACACATCAGCATTGTCCATTAGCTAAATTGGACGGAGTTGACAAAATGATTCGATTGAATCAATTTGACAAGTTTTAGAACTTAATTGCACTTTTTGTAAATTTTAGAATTTAATTGCATTTTCATAATAAGTTTTTGAACTTCTAATGAACTTATCCCATATTCTTTTGTTAATAATGAGAGATCCTTAGGCGATAATTAAGTGTCAACAGCTCTCAATGTCCTCAAACCTTTCCCACATTTCCAAATTGGCAGTAAAGTTGTCCACATGAAATGTACAAGCCCATGTTCGGAATCTTAGCGATCACTTCTTCAAGTAATAAAATATAGGATAAAGGCTGCCTTTCTCTTATCGTATCTCCCTTTAATTGTCGATATTGGTCTAATTAATCTACAGATTATATAATAATTTCTTGATCTATGATGAGACATCATATAAATCACTCAATATTTTCATCGTGCAAATAGCTTCTTGAATGCATCAGATGCATATGAACCCAATACATCTCATCCTTTAAAATCTTATTTGTCTCACACCGGATCCACTAATATTATTTATATTAAATTACTGTATTGAGTTTGAACCGGGTATAAGACCCAACCCGATTGGATGATGTAAACTGATATGTGTTAGATGAGCTGTCAATGAAAGAGTCGTAATTGGATTTTTATTTTTATTTTTTTGGCCTTTTTTTGAAATGATAATCTTGGATCTACTTGCCAGTGGATTCAACTAAAGAAGTAATTTATATGGGAAAGATATTGCTTACTTGTGGCTCAAGGGTTTCACCGATCAACGATTGACATCCTTCATACGGTAAAGTAATACATATGCACATATACATACATAGAATGGCATGGTCAGAGGGTATGTGAGGTAAAAGAAGAATAAAAGGACGTGGGTTTTGCTTTTAGTTTCGTCTCCAGCCACAACCGCCTAGTAGATGCATAGTGGTGGACTCCTTTGAGCCATGAATAGAGGTGTTAAACGGGTGGGTCGGGTCGGGTTTGGGTTGGGTCATTAATGGTCCGACCCAAATTGACCCATTAACCCATCTATGATCCATTTATGCTTAATGTAAATTTTCCGATCCATACCCGACCCATTTAACTAAACTTAAAAAGTTTATTTATTATATATACGTTTAAAAAATGGTATTGCTAAAATATTTTTATACAACATAAATTTAATGGACAATTTTTATTATTTTTAAAATAATTATTTTAAAAATCGATTTTTAATTATTTTTTTATTTTTAAAAATTAAAAATTAAATTATTTTTTATTTTTTAAATATAATTTTGTTTTTTCTTTTTTTGTTCTTCTTCTTCTTTGGTCAGCCGCCAGCCACGATGACAGCTAGTGGCCGGCCACGGCCGCCTCGAGCTTGCCCGACGCCGCGAGGCCTCCACCTCACCGATCCGGCAAGCTTGAGACTTGCCGGTGTCGAGCAAGCTCGAGCTCACCCCTCACCGGATCTGGCGAGGCTTGAGCCACGTCAAACGTCGACGAGGCAGGCCTCCCCGATTTGGCAAGCTTGAGGCTCGCCGGTGTCGGGGAGCTCGAGCTCGCCCCTCGCTCAACGCCGGTGAGCCTCTAGCCTCTCCAGATCCGGCGAGCTCGAGACTCACTGGCGTCGGGCGAGCTCAAGATCTTCGGAGAGCATCAAGCCCGCTGGCGACGGCGGAAGAAGAAATAAAAAATAATAAAATAATAAAAAAGGAAAGAAAAAAAAAAAGAAAAGAAAAATAAAAATAATTATTATTTCGGTTTTTATAAAAAAAATATTTTTATAAATTTAAATAGAGAAAAGAGAGTCTCTCTGTAAATAGGTTCATTTTTAATAGGTTGATAAATGGGTCTTTAATGGGTCTGCTTTCAGACCCATTTAAGTCCCATATATCGGGAGAAGTACACTATCAGTGCCATAAGTTGTGTACGGCGCTCACTTTGGTGCCAAAAGTTTCCATCGGATCACTTAAGTGCCAAATTGGAGGAAAAATGATCACTTTGGTGCCACCGGCGAGAAATTTCGGCAAAATGATTGCGTGGCTTTTATATTTTAAAAAAAAATCGACGTGACTTAAGATTGTCCATGGTGGATGGCATAAAACAACACCGTTTTCCTTTCTTCATAAGAAACGATGTCGTTTCTTACCATCCACTGTGGATTCACATAAGAAACGACGCCGCGTGCTCCATAGCAAAAAACGATGTTGTTGAAGAGGGAGTAAAATAGGGTTCGTATATGGTTCTCAACGCCGGCCGTAACTCGCTCACCCACCGTCATTCACCCACCGTCGTTCGCTCGCCTGCCGTCGCTCGCCCGCCATCGCTCGGCCACCGCTGTAGTTGCGCCGTTGTTCACGGTCGTTCCCTGGTTGCGTCCCCAACTCTCGCTCACTCAGGTTTGTCATGTTCACTACTTGAGTCAATTTAGTGAAAAATTTAGGGTTTCGACGGGCAAGTTAGGGCGCGGAGGGAAAATTGAGGGCTCGGCTCAGGGGGAAAGTATTGGGGAAAGTGGTGGGAATGTCACTTTTATGGGGACGGAGTAGAAAAATTGAGGGTTCCATCGTTCGTTCGCTTTCTGTTGTGGGGACCGAATAGAAAAATAGGGCGCGAAGTAGCTTGACTCGGAGGGAAACAATGGTGGGATCGAATTTGTTTGTTTAATTAATTGGACTGCTTTTGTGGGGACCAAATGTGATTGAATTGAAAAATGGGTGGTGGGGATCTCACTTTGTTTATTTAATTCGGTTTCTTTTGTTTCTGTAAATGCATTGAATTGGGGAGATTTTAGTCGCATTTGTTTCTTGACAACAAAACGACAAGGAACTGCATGTGAAGTTGCTGATTCTGTCATGTGGTCCTAACAAAATGACAATGACTCTTTTTCTTTTTCTTTTTTCATTGGGTGTAGCATCGATATGCACGCGAATCAGGTAAGCGTCATTGTTTGCTATGGTGGAGAGTTTCTTATTGGCACTGAAAATTGGGAATATAGTGGTGGAAATGAAGGTACTATTTATGTCAATGTTCGGAAGCCATCATATATTGATTTTTTGAGGGATTTGGTGTATTTTTTACGATGCAAAGTGCAAAAACTACATCATTGTGTTCCTGGGAAGGAATTGAAGGATGGGTTGAGATTTTTTAATGACGATAATGGTATTAAGGATATCATTTACCATTATCTTCATGGTGAAGAAGCTAAGGTATATGTCAAGTATTATAGCGAGGATGAGGATGAGGATGGTGGGGATGAGGATGAGGATGGGGATGAGCAAACCACCACTGAAGGAGGAGAAGTGAGGGATCCTGTTCAAGCGAGTAATTAGGTCGTGGATGAGTTTAGGTTAGATGAAGGGCAAAATGAGAGGGAGAGAAGTCATATTGATAGAGATGAACAAACAGGGAGATGTCCTGAAATCTTGGGTGAAGATTTGGGTGAAGATGTGGGCGATGAAGACTTCATTGGATTCAAATGGGAAATTGCCTTATCCAGTGAATCGGGAGATGAATGTTTGGCTTAGTAAATTTCCCAAGTGACGAAGATGATGATGAACTCGCAGAGTCAAGACAAAAGCAAATGGAATTTCTGAGAAAAAAACTTGCAGCTTCAGTAAATAGGGATGGAGATCCAGTTGAAGGTAATAGAAGTGAAGATGAAAAAAGCTGCGGCGATGAAGTTGCTGGTTCAGAAAATGAGCTTGACAATGATGATGAAAAACCTGCTCGTCGAAGAAAAAGTAAGTACCCATGCTATGATCCGACTGTTGATAAACCTGTTTTGTCGGTGGGCATGAGATTTGACGATGCCAAACAGTTCAAGGAAGTTGTTGTGAAGAACTCCATTGGTGAACAGAGGAGTGTTCAATTCATTAGAAACACGAAAGAATTTGTGAGAGCTAAGTGCTCACAACCCAATTGTTCGTGGAAGCTCTATGGCACGCTGAGTAAGAATGGGTCATTCTAGATTAGGTCCTTCCAGGAGGAGCATACTTGTCCGGTTATCTTTAACAATAAAAGGGTAACAAGTGTGTGGTTATCAAAGCATTTTTTCAATACTATCAAAGCAATGCTTGAGATCAAGAGTCCTCAATTTCAACAGTTAGTGAAGGAGCAAGTAGGGGTTAATGTATCGAGGAATCAATGTAAGAGAGCTAAGATGAGGGTGATGAAGATATTGATGGGTGGGTATAAGAAAGAATATGCGCAGGTATGGGATTATGCTGACGAATGCATGTTTCAAAACCCATCTAGTAGGGTATATGTAGAGGTTATGGAGAGGCCACTCCCTGATCCTGGGTCTAGATTTAATAGATTTTATGTCTGTTTTGATGCATGCAAACGGGGCTTCTTGGCTAGTTGTAGAAGAGTTATAGGATTGGATGGATGCTTTCTAAAGGGTTTATGCAAGGGGGAGTTGTTGGCTGCTGTGGGGAGAGATGTCAATAATCAAAGGTTCCCAATAGCTTGGGTGATGATGAAGATAGAAAACAAGGATATTTGGTCTTGGTTCCTAAAAAATTAATCGCTGACCTTGAGATAACCGATGGAGGAGGATGGGCATTCATGAGCGACCAACAGAAAGTAATTTCATTGTCAATTAATTCACTCCCTTTTAATATTAATCACTTGTATATTTTTCCTAACTTGTATTTATTGGTTTGAATTTTTGTAGGGACTTATTCTTGCATTAGCTGAGTTGATGCCACATGCTGAGCATAGAATGTGCGCGAGGCACATATATGCAAACTGGTCAAGGAACTTCAAAGGAGATAGGCTGTAGAAGCAGTTCTAGCAGATAGTAAAGAATACGAACATGGCTTATTTCATATTAGCCAAACAAGGATTGTTGCAGCTGACAAAGGAAGGTTTTGATGTACTCTTCTAGATAGAAGCTAAGCACTGATGTCAGGCCTTCTTCATCGAAGAGTTCAAATGCGATATCATTGATAACAACCGCAGTGAGGCTTTCAATGGCAGAATTTTAAAGGCCAGGTGCAAACCAATCATCAGCATGCTTGATGATATTCGAGTTATGGTTATGACTAGACTGCATAGGCAAAGAGATGAGGCTACAAAATGGAATAGAGACTGTGGCCCTAGGATTGTGAAGAGATTGGATGCAAATATTGCTGCTAGTAGGTTCTGCCATCCAGTTTGGAATGGAGATAATGGATATGAGATTATTCAAAATCAGGATAAGTATGTTGTCAACCTAAATAGAAGAAAGTGTTCATGCCGAGCCTGGCAATTGAATGGAATTCCCTATGCCCATGCCATTTGTGCTATTTAGATGAAGCAAGAAAACCCAGATGATTACCTACATGATTAGTACAAAAAAAGGTCATACCTTGCTTCATACCAATTCATGATGCAGCCTATTAGAAGCAGCAAATTTTGGGAGCCAATAAATCATGAAAGCCCTCTACCTTTACCACCGAATAAGCAAATAAGAAGGCCAAAAAAGAGACGAAGAATGCAGCAGGAAGAGGCATCAAGTTAGAGGATAAGTAGGACTAGGTCAAAGACGAAATGCTCCTATTGCCGCAAGGAATGGCACAATAAGAAAGGCTGTGAGCTGAAAAAGCAACATCAATAACAAGATTCAGTACCAGGGACAGGGACAGGACCTACTGAAGAGCTTCTTGTTAGGCCTATTGAAGGGAGGACAGAAAGCCCTGCTGTAATGCCTACTGAAGCGCAAATAGAAAGCCATGTTGTAAGGTAAGTATCATCTTTGCCTCAGTAACTTTACAGTTCTTATTCGATAGAGTTTGATGGTTGACCATGTGTACTGGCTTCTCTTGTGCTTTTCCTCTGTCATGCACTTGTAATTTGAGAAGTTTTCTCCATTTGTTTCCACCATGAAAATGAGTAGATGTCTAATTATTCGTTGTAGTTGGTCATAATCCTAATACAGTACATTGTTGTAAGCCTACTAAAGGGCCAGAAAAAGGCCCTGTTGTAGGCTCAAGTGCAGGGACAGGGACTGGAATGGGCAAGACAACAACAACAACAACTGAGTATACTGTTGAGCAAACAAGAAAAAAATATCCTGTAAGTTGTACATCGCTGTGTTTGTCTTTTATGGGCTGAAATTTACATTTGTTATATGTTTCTCAGGTGAGAAGACGAGCAATTGCACAAGTTGCAGAGGTTGCTCCTGCTGCTGAAAATGATGCACCACAACGAACAAGAGGGGCTCTTGGAAAAAGATTAAGGCAATATGGTTATGAGATTTACACAGATGAACGTACTGAAATGACTATTTTGAATGTAAGATTTGTATGCCTCATGCATTTAATTTGTTGTACTTCAATTCATTTGGTTGACAATATCACTATGTTCTTGTAGCCTGGGAGAACTTTGGAGGCACTTCTCTCTCAAGGTGGGCCAACTCAAGAATCAAGGGCGCAGCCAAAGAAGAGTGCTCCAAAGAAGAAGAAGACAGCAGATATAGCTACGAAAAAGCCATCCAAAAAAAAAAAAAACCAGCACCAGTTCCATCTCAACCAACGGTTGGGAGCAATGGTGATGATATGGACCAACACATGACCCGTGCTAGAACAAAAATAGCCGCCGTCAAAAACAAGGAAAAGGAAAAGGAGGTGACAGAAAGCCCAGTTAAAGAACCTGCACATCAAGTTCGAAAGAGTGCTCGGATTATGAATCAATTTTAAAGCTCTAAGAGGAAAAGGAGATTGGGGTGTTGTCAATATTGATTGATGGGAGGGTGCTGAACATGGTCTCTTTTTATGTGGTGCTGAACATGGTCTCTTTTCATGTTTTCTTTTTTTAAGAGTGGTGGATATTATATCATTGATGGTAGTTGCTGCCTGCATATTGCCATTGTTTTTTTTCAAGAGGGTGCTGAACTTTCGGTGATTGGGGAGTGAAGTTCGACATGTTTTTCTTTTCTTTTGTAAACAATCAATCAATGTTAATGGCAAGTACTGGAATGACTATTTTCTCTTGTGTTGGTTTCGACTAGAATGCTAGCAAGTCAGTTATGCTGTATATTTTATTTTTGTTGTTGCTGCAATGTTGCTATTGCTGGTTGAAGTTGTGGATTATTTGTGGGGTTCTGGTTATATGTGTTGCTGCAAAAACATTTTGGGTGGTGGTACATCTTGTTACATCAACACTTGTATGGACTAGTGCAAGAAAAGGCACTAGCAACCCAACTGGTGCAAGAACAAGGTGCAAGTGACGTTTGGCACTAACATGTTCTTTTTTAAAAAACTTGTGCAATACAAGTGATCACTTTGTAATCGCGACTGGCACTTAAATGATCACTTTTATAAAAACTTGGCACTCAAGTGATCACTATTTATAACTTATGGCACTGAAATGGTGTGGCACCCCCTTGCCCCGATCCATTAGGGTCGCCACAGGTACCTATCACTTATCCTCCAGCATACTAGTCTAATACATTTTTTTTTTAATTAAAGGTGTTAGCGCAGCTCACTAACGGAAGCATGAACGAGTCTCACCATCCCTTACTCCAATAACAATAATGCAATGCACACCAACTACACACCAAATGAAAAGACAAAGCCGAGTCACTTTTATTTACATTTTCAAGATGGACATCTCGGGTCGGTACAGCAAAAGGCCAAGATTTTAACTATACTTGGCTATGACTCAAAAGAGAACTCGACCCTAAAATCAGACATGTCTAACCATCCATCTACAAGTGTCGGCTACCCCAAAAAGTGTCAGCTCCCACCAGTCGTACGTGCCATCACACCCAACCCGATGCATCGGGCGGCGGCGGCGGCGGCATCCCTAAATTCACCCCATCGCGTCGAACGTGGACAGACAGAAACTCTTGAACAACAGGCCCCCCAACCAGGCCTACATCATACATAACCAGCACACGGACTCGAAGAAACACCAAACCAGGAACACTGACACAGATGTGCTCCATGCACTCCACCTCAACGTCAGATGGTATACCGTAGAAGGTACCATGCGCAACCGGGGGTAAAGGCATCTTTTAATCTGACATGTTATTCCCCAAAGGGGTGAGTTCAACTACTCAGCAGTAAAGATCCATTAATCTACATAGTGCAGCAAGCAGAACAATCAAGATATCACAAATATAGTGCATATCATCCATGCTATCGAGTATACATCACCATGCAGTCATGCAAACATCCCCGTACAATCATGCATCTATCACCATGCCATATGCACATACCCATGCACATGATTCAATTTTCAAATTTCAGGGGATCTCATTTAATCTTTCTTCCCAGGGATCAATATTTGCATCCCTCTTATATCGCTCGCACCCAACCTGGCATCGCGAGGAACCTCCGGCACACACCTCCGGGCATCTCAAAACTCCCGAGGACATCCAACACACACCTCCGGGCATCCGGCTCACACCTCCGGGCATCTCGACACTCCCGAGGCATCGTCGGCTCACACCTCCGACGGTATACTCATCATCATAATTTATTTTCATATATGCACCACATTATCAACATGACATATGATGTGATGATAACAAAGGTCTAATTCAACTTTTTAATGTTATATACCATGCCATATGACACCACATATGCAACATAATCCATCACCCAAAACATTATACCACATAGAACCAATTCTTTTATTTTTGAAAATACATCAATATTTGGGTGAAACAGTATGCATAGTTCCGAAGATAATTTCGATTAAATACCCAAAAAAACTCCAAAAATTATGATATTTTGATATGTTATAAGCAACACCTAAAGGTAAATATCTTATGCAGAACACTATACCAAAATAACTTCACATAATTCGGTACGGTCCATGCATCACAGTTTTCGAAATTTAACATTACAGTTTACATGGTTCCGAAAATAATCCCAATTAAATACCCAAACGAACTCCAAAAATTATGAAATTTTGATAGGTTATATACAACACCTAAAGGTAAATATCTTATGAAGAAAACTATACCAAAAGAACTTCACATGATTCGGTACGGTCCATGCATCACAGTTTTCAAAATTTCAACATTACAGTTTGCACGGTTCCGAAAATAATTCCGATTAAATACCCAAACAAACTCCAAAAATTATGAAATTTTGATATTTATAGACAACTCCTAGAGGTAAACATTTCATGAAGAAACCTAAATCACATTCGTTCTAGGTTAATATCTATAGACGATTCAGTTCCTCCTATTCTCGGTACTGTTTTTTTTTTTCCAGGTTAAGTCCTTTCAAAGAAAATTCGTTTCACCGACTTACTCATTTCCATTCTTTCTAAATTTTCAATATTTTATTCCTAAAAATTTCTTCTATAACTTTTGTTTAGGGCACAAGATCAAATTTCAACTGGACGATTTTATAAAAATCACAGAATCATGCTAGGTCGAGATAACGTTTTTTCCAGATCCAGTTTCTTCAAGGAAAGACGATTTCACCTACTTATACTTGTTCATTTCCTCTCAATTTTTGATATGTTATACTTCAAGAAGTCCTCTACCACTTTTGTTAAGGAGTCGAAGTGAGATTCCCGTTAAAAAGTTGCATGCAGTTCACAATCTCACGGAGGGTCGGACTGATTTTTTTCTAGAAACAGCATGCAAAGCCAATAATTTTCTCCCCATTGTTTCGAAATTCCTTTACCTCTACCACATCCAACATTCACCATCCAACATACGCACATCACAGCTAGCAAAAGGGTAGAGAAACGGACTCTACTTGCCTCTAATCCGAGCAAAGCACAGCAAGCAAACGGTGGGATGAGGCGGGCTCGACGACGGCGGCTAAGTGGACGCACGGTGGCCGGTCTCCTCCTCCTTCTCTCCCACACGCATGGTCGGTCTCCCTTTTTCTCTTCCTCTCTTTCTCTCTTCCTCTCCTTCTCTTCGTGCGACAACTCCTCCACCTCATGGTTCAACCTCGCCTAATCCGCCCCCCTTCCCTCACTAATTTCTCTCTTTCAATGATTAACAATCATTGATCTTGCATGCCGGCCACTTGGCATTTTCGTGCAAGAGGGGGGGAGACTTCAACCGGTTGGGCTTGGGCCAACCTTTGGTCGACGGCCCATTGGGCCTCTTGGGCCGGGCCTTCGCCGGTCAAAAGGCCAGGGAATTGTGGGCTGGTTTGGCCCAAAAATCAGCCCACTCCCTCCTTTAGCAATCCACTAGTATTTTCCACTAAAATAAATACCTTATTGCAAAAATAATATGGCCAAAAACTTGCAACGTTGATCCATAAAAATTAAATCCATAAGGTGCATAGTCAAGAACAAAATTCTCATTATCACATTGTTCTATAGCACCAACTTTGATAACCCAAGAACATAAGATACCTTTCCATTAAAGTGTTCGGCCTTATTCGATTAAAATTCTTCGGTCCAATGGCCACAACATAATTCAATGACACAACCATTCGCTTTTCCATAGGTCGTAATGCCTCTAGGAATTTCCATGGAATTTTGGGATGCCACAAATGGTCAATTGTGAATTTGCCACCATCCCTTAATTTCGCCATGGTTTGCAGTTGCAACAAACCAGCAAACCAACAAACTAGCAAACTAGCAAGCCAGCAAACCAGCAAAGAGATACCAAATTTATGCAGCAAACCATTATATGTGAAGCAAAAACTAACCAAAACAAACATTGACAATACATAACTAAACAATAAAACTTTTAAGTGCTCACAATTAATGCATTCCAAAAGCACATTCAATTTCGCCATGGTTTGCAGTTGCAGCAAACCAGCAAACCAGCAAACCATTACCAAATAAAAAATGCAGCAAACCATTACCAAATAAAAAATGCAGCAAACTATTACTAAATAAAAAAATGCAGCAAACTATAATGAAATAAAAAATGCAGCAAACCATTATATTTGAAGCAAAAACTAACCAAAACAAACATTGACAATACACAACTAAACAACAAAACTTTTATGTGCTCACAACTAATGCATTCCAAGTCCAACCTTGCATTTCTACCATAGATTACAACAACAAAACCTTCTGCTCCATACAAAAATTGCAGCAAACCAAAAACACATTTTATTTATAAATAATCCAATACAAATGCATATTCCACGTCTTCGACTATGGTAGACATACAAACTTCTTCTCATTACTCACTTCACATTTGAATAAACTACCCAAGAGAATAAGAACACAATCAACGCTCAATAAAAGTTTCTTTCAATTTTCAGCCTTGAAACCTCCCTCTTCAAATGGTCCACTAGAGATGTTAAACCTTTCATTTGAGCTTGCATTGAGTCAACATCCTCCAACTTGTCCATTAACGTAGGTGGAGGTTGATTTCGGCCTTCAAGTAACTCCAATATCACCTCTGTCACTCGATCAGAGAATTTCCTATCAACCCATTTGAAATATTGGCACTTCGAGCCTTCTCTATATCTGCCGCACCCATGGAATCTTCTCCAAGGATTCAACCGAGTCCAAGATGTTCTTCTCGGACTCGGTAACCCACAATAACAGTAACACTCACCATCTAATTTGCTTTTCTTATAGGAATGTGAGCCGCTGTTGAAGCTTTTGTCCTCCATTTGCAAGAGCGAGCTGATAACTTTGGGAGAAAATCGAAGTATGCACTCGAAATGGTCGAATTGGGGATTTAGGGTTTTCAACTTCCGGTTCTAGTCGAAATTGAGGATTTAGGGTTTCTTATTTGGGGGAAAACGGTAAACGGCGTCGTTTTGTTCTTTGTATGCTGATTGTATTCTCCGGCGATCCATGTCAACGTCAAAAATTAATAAAAAACTGCCACGTCGGATTTCCGGCCAACCAAATCGGCAGTGGCACCAAAATGATCGTTTTTCAAAATTTTTGGCACTTAAGTGATCCGACGGAAACTTTTGGCACAAAAGTGAGCGCTGTACACAACTTATGGCACTGATAGTGTACTTCTCCCCCATATATCTTAGCCTCTTTATTTTTAAAACCCATTATGGGTGCTTTGAAAAATAAGGCTTGACCCATTAACAATCCATTTAAGTAGAAATGGGTCAATGACCCATTTTGACACCTCTAGCCACGAAGCTTCGAATACTGATTTGTGCAAAGGATTCAATACTCGAATTGTGATGTTTTCCTGAATTGTCGTGATGCATCGATTGATGTTAGCCAGGGTGGTTTTAGAATTTCTCATGGAGTAAACCGACGCCAAGCAATGACCAAACTTAAGATCCAACAAACGCAAGTCAAACTAGACGGCGATTTCAACCTAAAAAAAAATGAAACAGGCAGCGACACAGACCTCAATCAGCAAGACGTCATCACCTCGTCCTATTTATTCCTTCATTCCACCAACCGAAGACTTACAAGTTGAGATCCAGAAGAGCCTCTACCTCGTTATCATCTTCGCACCCAGCTGTACTCAGTTAGCAAAAGAAGAATATTCGAAGGCATCGTTGTCGTCATGAGTGCTAAATCCGAGCTCGTGTTCATCCCATCTCCGGGCATCGGCCACCTGGTGTCGATGGTGGAGATGGCCAAGCTCCTCGTCGACCGCGACGATCGGCTCTCCCTCACCATCCTCATCATGAAGTTCCCTTCGACTCGGAGATTGATTCCCACATCGAGTCGCTCAGCGCCTCCGTGGCTGCCCGCATTCGCTTCATCCTCCTCCTTAGGCAAAGCCACTCCCCAAGGACGTCCGGCCTGGCCTTCATCCATCACGTTGTGGAGAGCCACAAAGCTAACGTCCAAGAAGCCGTTGCTGAGCTCTCTGCCCGTGGCTCACCACGGCTCGCTGGGCTTGTCCTTGACATGTTTTGCACCTCGATGATTGATGTGGCTGTCGAGTTTGGCATCCCTTCCTACATGTTCTTCACGTCGAACTCGGCGATCCTCGGACTCATGCTGCACCTCCAGTCTCTCTGAGATAAGCAACACATGGACCCAACCAGGCTCAAGGGCTCTGATGCCGAGCTGGACTTCCCATGCCTTGCTAACCCACTGCCTGTTGCCAAGTTCTTGCCCTTGGAAGTGTTTATGTTAGAAGACTGCCGGATATTCTTGGACTTCGCCCTAAGGTATAGGGAAACCAAGGGAATTTTGGTAAATACGTTCGCTGAGTTGGAACCGCGCGCTATGGAAGCCCTGCCCAGCCTTGGAACACCGCCGGTGTACTCCGTGGGCCCCATACTGAACATCAAGGATGAGAGCAAAAAGGGTTTCGAGATCCTGGACTGGCTCGACCAGCAGCCAGATGCATCAGTGGTGTTCTTGTGCTTCGGGAGCGGGGGGTACTTCGACGAGCACCAGGCAAAAGAGATTGCCCACGCGTTGGAGCAGAGCAGGTACCGCTTCCTGTGGTCCTTACGACAGCCTCCGACGGAAGGCAAGCTGGAAGTCCCCCGGGATTACGTAGATCCGGCAGAGGTCCTGCCCGAGGGTTTTCTTAATAGGACAGCTGGGGTCGGAAGAGCGATTGGGTGGGCCCCGCAAGTCGCAGTCCTGGCCCACCCAGCCATTGGAGGGTTCGTGTCTCGCTACGGGTGGAACTCCACCCTAGAAAGCATATGGTTCGGCGTGCCGGTCGCCGCGTGGCCCCAGTATGCGGAGCAACAGTTCAATGCGTTCCACCTAGTGGTGGAGCTCGGCCTTGCAGCTGAGATCAAGATGGATTATCGAAGAGATCTGGTCAAAGGTAGTGATGGTGTCATGATGGTAGATGAAATAGAGAGAGGGATAAGGAAGTTAATGGAGGGCAAAGAGGCCGGGGAGAGGAGAAAGAAGGTGAAGGAGTTGAGCGAGAAGAGTAGGAAGGCTTTGATGGAGGGTGGCTCTTCTTACTTGTCTTTGACTCGTTTCATCGAGGATATCTGTAGTCAATGAGCCTTCATTTAGCTTGGAGACAGGGTTGGCTGGTACTTTGAGCACTGTTGGTATTTTGATTCTATGACTAATTGGAGGGCTTGTTTTAGGGTTTTTGTGGCTACAATTCATGTTTGATTGTTCTAGTACTTTTGTGGCCACAATCCATGTTGATTTTCGTCGACCCTTGACGTGTTTTATGTGGAACTGGCCAATTTAGGTTTGGCCTATCTGCAAAGGGAACGACAAATATAGAATGGGTTCAAAAAGACATCATTCGTAAAATTCCATATGGTAGATTTACGTGTCCTTGCAGCTCCTTGATCTACGAGTACGAATGAATTTCATTTTGCTCTTGCTTTCCCCTCCCAAGACTTGTTGTCCTATATCTCTCTTGCGTCCATTGCTCTTCTCATTCCTGCTTCTGAAAGTTAGGGCCCTCTGTTCTTGCTACGTGCCATGGAGAGGAGGAGAATGTAAAGAATTTCGGGGGTAAGTACACTATCAGTGCCAAAAGGTATGTACGGCGCTCACTTTGATGCCAAAAGTTTATTTTGGATCACTTAAGTGCCAACAAATTTGAAAAACGATCATTTCAATGCTAACGCAGATTAAATTGGCCGGAAATTCGACGTCGCACTTTTTTATTAATTTTTGAAGCTGACGTGACTTGTCGGAGAATATAAACAACATCCAAACAACAAAACGACGCCGTTTGGCATCTTTCCCCCAACTTGAAACCCTAATCCCCAAATTGAGAGAGAGAGAGAGAGAGAGAGAGAGAGCATGTTGTCTTCTTCTTCCCCGAAGAACAACAGCGGCACCAGCAATGGCACCACCAGTAGCACCAGCAGCACACCAGCAGCGGCACCAGCAACGGCACCGGCGGCGGCGGCGGCGGCGCACCAGTAACGACACATTCGACCCCTCTTCTTCCTCCTCGTCCTCCACCCTTGCCTCCTATTCTTCCTACCACTTCTTGATTGAGCAACAATCTCAGTCTCTCCTTGCTCACCTGGTCGAGCAACTACGATGGTGGCCGAGCGACGGTGGCCGAGCGATGGCAGGCGAACGACGGTGGCCAAGCAGCGAATGACAAAGAAACCCTAATTTCAATCCCCATATGAGCTATACGGTGTTGTTTCTGTGAGAATGTCCACGTATGAGGGCAAAACAACGTCGTTTCTTAAGGAGGAATGGAAAACGTCATCGTTTTAAAGCCACCGCAACTTTTTCCTTTTAAAATATAAAAGCCACGTAATTAATTTGGCTGGAATCTCTCGCCGGTGGCACCAAAGTAATCGTTTTTTCTCCAATTTGGCACTTAAGTGATTCGACATAAACTTTTGGCGTGAAAGTGAGCGCCGTACACAACTTTTGGCACTGATAGTGTACTTACCCCAAATTTCGAAGTAGCAACTTTAGCGAAATTGAACTTTAGTCGAAAATGTAAATTTGATTTGACCCCATGTGGAACTCAAAGGATCCACATATTCATGGACCAATTAGAACACTATAAGACTTGCTAAATCAGCCCCTCCTTGCCCATCAGATGAGATGGTTTTACGAGGAAGTCTGCATCGAACGGTTGGTAGAGAGAATTCCATATAGGCGAATGTCTCGTAAGATTAATGCAACATCATTGACAAAACTAAAGGCAAAAAGAGTGCGCAAATAATTCAAAGAACATAATCTCTCTTGACATAACACAACTTACGTAAATGACAGTGTTTTTTACTTCTTGATTGTCTTATTTACAAAAGGGAATATCAATCTCGATATACAAGTTCAATATATATAGTGATGCAATCAGGGTTGGCAGAACAGTCAGGGCTGGCAGAGTGATGGCCCCTCAGGTCATGATCCTAAGCCACCCAGCCATGGCCCAGCCATCAGAGGTTTCGTGTACCACTGCAGGTGGAACTCTACCCTAGAGAACATATGGTTTGGGGTGGCAGTTGCCACATGGCCCCAATATGCAGAGCGATAGCCTAACGCATTCGAGTTGGTGGTGGAGCTCGGCCTCGCGGCGGAGATCAAGATAGATTATCGGAGAGATCTCGCCAAAGGGAGCAATTTTGTGACGGCAGACGAGATAGAGGGAGGGATAAGGAAGCTAATGGAGAGCCATGAGGCTGAGGAGAGGAGGAAGAAGGTGAAGGAGGCGAGCGAGAAGGCTTTGGTGGAGGGTGGCTCATCTTACTTGTCTTTGGCTCGCTTCATCGAGAGACTGGCTTGACTACTTTTTTTTACTTGCTTTTATAAGTTAGTATTTTGGATCTTCGAGTACTTGGGAGTGTGCGTTGTAGTGATCTTGTGACTATAATCCATGTTAATGTCATAAGAAGAGAACAGATCATCTGGGTCCGGCCGTGATCTAGCGTTCATTATGGTGATGTCTGTTATTCGCAAAAATCACAATAGATATGGAAAGTGTTCAAAAATCAATTAATATCTATGAGTTCTATACAGCTCGAAAGAGATTTCCGTGTACTCGCACCTCTCAGTGACCCGCCTCTGATCATGAAGCTGCCACGTGAGTCTCGGTCTCGCCATTCACGACCGGACGCGATGCGTCGCTGACTTGACGGCCACGGCCACATTCATTTTGATCAATCTCTCCCGGTTCCGGCCCATTTCCGAGACCAACCCTAGCAAGGTCCGCAACCTCTACACCGAAGGCTGCAAGCCCAACGTACTCGCCTAGTCCTGCTCAAGTCCCGACTCACCTCAGAGCTCGCCAGGCTGTCCTCGACATCTTCTGCGCGATGCCGAGCGGTGTGGCAAGCGAGCTCCAGATCGCCATCTGCGTGTTCTTCACGTTGAGTCCGGCTTTTCCTGGGCTGATGCTCTATCTCTAGATGCCGCAGGATGAGCGCAACATAAAAATCAGAGGAGAAAGATAGGGGAGTCTGTCAGACCGCCGTGTGACCACCTCAGCCGGACTCCGACTGAGAACGATCCTCTACTACTCCGAGGGATCGGAAGAGACCCGCGAGAGCTGTTAATCACGCTCTGGTCGCACAGCCATGGTTCATCCACCAGACTTTGGTTCCTGTCTCCTTAGATCTCAAGGACACAGAGGTACGAGCCTATAGAACAGATCCTGTTCAAGTAAGGTCGTGACCTCTTACCCTCTCTCTCTTCTTTAAATACCCACTTTCCTTTGAGGGAGTTTCCAATGTGGGACTTTTTGGAGGTCGCACTTAGCAAGTGCGCTCGGTGAATGGAAAAGTGATATGGATGGAATATGATTAAATAATCTTTAAGAAAAAATGGAAATAGAATCAATATAAAATTTATTTAAAGAATATTACACCTCTCCCTCCACCGGTTCCTTCTCTTTTGTTTTTGTCTTTTAATTGTTTAGTAGCATGGCAAGGGAGGATTCGTATTATTTTAATTGAAGTGATCGTGTATTGTCTTCTCTTCTCGTCCCCTTGCTGGAGAGAGAGAGTCCCAAGCACGTTAAATGGGATGGACGGTGAGAGCCACCAAAAAGGAATCTAATCTATTATTTTAAAATAGCCGTCCCCAAAAATCTCTAAACTGAATCCATTTGTTTTGCAAAAATTGACTGATTAGAATATTTTCTGAAAAATTATTGCTTATATCATTAAGAAAAATTAGCCAAACGAAAAATATTTTCATCATTGACAACAACATATGCCTAATTACTTTCGTGAACGATGAAAAAAAATTTCTTTCATTAACTCTCCATTCAAAAATCGTCATCAGTTATTTGACGTGGCATTTTCACATTGGTAAAAAATTCACATGAGCAAAGTGGCATGGAAAATTATCTACAAAAAGAAACCATTCTTCGATGTTAAAATTAGGGAAATTAGGGACAATTAATGGCAATTTTTGGGCATAGAGCTAACAAGAATAGATTTGGAACTAGAGTTGAGGCAAATTGGCAATTGAAACTAAAATTGGGATTTTGTTTTAGAAAAATAATTTAAGGTTGAATTGGAACTGAACCTAAAGTTAAAGTTTTTTATAAGATCAAGCCTCTTTAAATAGAAGAATAGTACTAGCGTATCCAACATTAGTCTTATAAATTATTAACATGCGATTGATTTAACGAAATTGATTTACAATTCATACAAGGCCTAATACCCTAGAAACCCTCCAACTTTAATTTTTGTCCTAATTTTACCTTTTATTTCATAAAAATCTTTCAACTTTAAATCCAGTCTCATTTCTCCTATAAACATTTTTTTTGTCTCATAAAAAACCCTCAATTTTAGGTCATGTCACAATTCTATTTTAAACTTTTTTTGTCCTATGAAAAACCTCCAACTGTTGGTCTTATCCCAATTTTACCCTAAGATTTTTACAATGTCATAAAAACCTTAAACCTTTACTTGAGTCACAAATCTATCCGCATAACCTTGCATCCAAAATTTATCATTAACAACCGAGAGATAGAAAGATTCCAAACACGAGTTGTTCAAGCATCTCGAGCGCAAGCTCTCCGACCCCAACAAGTGCAAAATCACTATGGGCAATTAAGATGAAGGGTTAATGGAGAGCAGATTTGGGACTCAATAGAAGCTAGTAATTATGAGACAAAAAAGTAGAGTAAAATTGAAACTATACCTACAGCTGAGATTTTATAATGAGACAATAAAAAAGTTTATGGTAAAATTGGTATGGAACCTAAAGTTGAGGTTTTTTTTTATGAAACAAAAAGTCTAGGGTAAATATGGGACTAGATCTAAAATTGGGGGATTTTTATGGGACAAAAATATTTTATGGTAGAATTGAGATGTGACTAAAAGTTTAAAATTTTTTATGAAATAATAGAATTGAGACAAGAGGTAGAGTTTGAGGTTTTTTAGGATATTAGGCCTTTATTCGATGCTAGCTTTGAAAAACCTCCAACTTCTTTGTGGTAAATCACCAGCTTACAATTTTCCAAAACTGGCCTTCCATTTTGCCATTTGTTCTTTTCCTCGTTGAGTGCATGGAGCGATTGCCAGTCTCTATTTCTGAGAATGACTGCAATAGAAAATAGAGGTGTATAGATTGTCCCTTAGGACCTTCCCCTCGCAAGAGGCTTCAAGTTCTGAAGCTGAGAGCTCGCTTTGCTCTGCTTTTCTTTCTAGGCTTTGATTTTTTATTTATTTCTCTCCCGATTTTTGGGAGTCTTTTTTTTCTTATTTGGCCTCTTCTTTTTGCTAATTCTTGTTGCTTGTTTTCTCTCATCGTAGTGAATAAATCTGCTTGACTCAAAATTTTGTCAGAAGTCATCACCAATCCATCCAGTAAGATGCTCGGGACGTGGTTTTTTCACTTCTCCAAGATTCGACGGAAACTCCCATCTCCCAATTTAGGTGTAGATTTAAATTTGGAGCTTTTCTCTTTTAATATAAATCTAGATCTAGAAGGTTTTTAAGAAGTGTTCGATTTTCTCTTTCAATCTAAATCTAGATATGAGAGTTTTTTTAAAGGCGTTCGATTTGTGATAGTTCAACAAGTGGTTGTTGTTGTTTTCTTCATATGGCAATAGTGTTGAGGACGCTGAATCTAGGTGCGCATTGCAAGCTGCAATTTCCGGATGAGAAGATCCCAACGTATGTCCATCACTGACGGTTCCAATGATCAGTCTCTAATTGTTTTTTATGCTATGACAAATTTGGTTTTTAAGGATGAGAGCATGCTTATAATTATAAGCTATACCTTTTTGTTTTTTGGGTTTGTTTTGTTTTGTTTTGTTTACAGTTTCTTGAAATTTGTTCTTGTTGGAAGTTTTCTATATTCATCTCATGTTTGACTATGATAAATGAATGACTTATAAAAAATAAAAAAAATCAATTTCTCGACTTTAAAGTAAACATATAAGTTTATTTAATGTGATGGATCACAAGATGTTTGCATCGTTATAAGGAAAATCAAATCGAGGATTGAAGGAATTTCTTGGTCCCAAGTCACGATCTGACCTTGCATAGTAAAACTAGTCCATCACTTTGATCGCAGCTATGCAATCATCCCTCCTTGATCTTAATGTAAAAATGACAGATAAAAATATTATTAATTCTGTCGCACCACTACATATATTCAATTTGTATATCAAAATTGATGTTCCCTTTTGTAAATAATACAATCGGGAAGTAACAATCATTGAGATCTACGTTAGTTATATTAAGTTTGATTATATTCTTTGAATGATTTGTGCACTCTCAAACATCATGCCCTTAAACTCCAGCGTGTTAGATTTTGCCTTTATTTCTGTCTATTGAGCGTTCCATTAATCTTACAAGATGTTGGTCTGTATGGGATTCGCTCTATCAACCGTTCGATGCTGCCTTCCTCGTTAAACCGTCTCATCCGATGGGCTAGGAGGGACTGATTATGCGGGTCCCTTGCGCTTCACATGGGGTCAGATCAAATTTACACTTTCGACTAAAGCTCAATTTCTCCAAATTTGCTACTCCGAAATGCTATCTACTCTTCCCCTCTCCATTGCACGCCGAGCAAGAAAGGAGGGCCCTAACTTTTAGAAGCCAACAACAATGGACGCAAAAGAGAAAAAGAACAACAAACCTTGGGAGAGGGGAAAGCGAGAGCAAAATGAAATTCAATCAAACTCGGAGATCGAGGAGGGGCAAGGATACGAAAATCTACCATATGGAGTTTTACATATGATGTCTTCTTGAACACATTCTATATTTGTCGTTACCTTTGCAGATTAGAGCTCACAGGCCAAACCCAAATTGACTGGTTCCCCATAAAACACGTCAAGGGTTGACGAAAATCAACATGGATTATAGCCACAAACGCACTAGAAAAATCCAAACATGGTTTCTATAGCCACAGAAGCCCTAAAACACGCCCTCCAAGTAATCATTGAATCAAAATACCAAGAGTGCTCAACCTCTACTAGCCAACCTGTCTCTAGCTACATGAAGGCTCATCGACTACAGACATCCTCAATGAAGCGAGCCAAAGACAAGTAAGAAGAGCCGCCCTCTATCAAAGCCTCCCTACTCTTCTCGCTCACCTCCTTCACCTTCTTCCCCCTCTCCCCAGCCTCCTCACCCTCCATTAACTTCCTTATCCCTCCCTCTATTTCGTCCGCAGTCACAACGCCATCACTACCTTTGACGAGATCTCCCCGATGATCCATCTTGATCTTTGCTGCAAGGCCAAGCTCCACCACCAATTGGAACGCATTGACTTGTTGCTCTGCATGTTGGGGCCACACAGCAATTGGCACGCCAAACCATATGCTTTCTAAAATGGAGTTTCACCCATAGTGCGACACGAACCCTCAGATGGCTGGGTGGGCCAGGACCACGACCTGCGGGGCCCACCCAATCACTTTCCCAACCTTGGCAGTCCTATCAAGGATCTGTAAGAGTTTTCCTAATGTAGACTACATTAATTGATATTATAATTTACCATTTAACGGTTACCGTTTTACGGGGTTTGGTCTAAGGTGAGATAGAAGGTTTCTTAATTAGTCTAATATGGGGCTGGCTAGTGTGGGCCGAGTTGAGCCTAGCCCGTAATGAGGGGGCCTGGCTGGAAACTCTATAAATAGTGCTCAAGTCTCTCCTCTAACCCTAATTCTCACATGTATCCTCACATAATGAGCGTTTACCTAACGCTAAAGGTAAGGGGGGCCGCCTCATTGAGCCAATGATACGGAGGGCAATAGAGGAGAAGGACTTGCGCGTGGAACATTGTTTTGCGCTTCCGCTTCAAGAACGATGGATCCCAAAACAGGTGCGTTAATCTTTCTACTCAATTATGCATATTCTTGTTCTGTTTATGGAGATCTTGGGATTGCACAATTTGCATCCAACATGTGGTATCAGAGCTTCCATAACCCTAGAACTCGAACGCATAGGATTTTGCCCTAATTTGAGATTTTCAAGATTTTCAGTTCAATAAAAATTAAATTAAATTATATATTTCGACTGGACGAGACGAGACGAGAAGAACCGTGGGTGGCGTGTCGCCGGAGGGGGCCGCATGTGCCCCCACGTGCCGCTAGAGCATCGAGCACATGCGACCACGCGCCACTAGGGCATCGAGCATGTGCCCCACGCGCGGTCACGCGCCCTCACACGCTCCCACGTGCGGGGCGCGGCTCACGCGTGCGAAGCACGTGGGTGCTGACGTCACGATGATGTCAGCGACCCGACCCGATGAAGTCACTATGACGACATCGATGGGACCCGACCCGAATGGTGACCGACACGACCCAACCCGACCGGGTCAACCGGTCGGACCGGGTGGCTGGACCGAACTGTCGGACGGGAATCGGTCAGAGCAGCTTTTGACTGGCCATTGACGCCCGCGCGTGGGATCCACGCTCCTCGCACTCAGTCGGCGCGTGCGGGCGCGTGGAGGCTCGTATCCACGCGTGGCCGGCGGCGCTGGACTCGCATGACTATCCTCTATCTTATGGTGTATTTATTTTACATGTTTGATAATTTTATTGATGTGAAAATACATATGAAACTCTAAATACATGTATTTTTTGCGTATTTTTCTTGTATTTTCTGCGATTTTAGAAATACAAGTGTTGGATTACAGGTATGTTATCACATAAACATTATAAAGGTGTGATTCATTAATAAAAATTAAACTTTATTGTGAACTGAAGCTGGCTTAATGAGATATAACCATTATGGGATAGTATTTGAAGTATGTATTGAGGTTATGAGAGACAGTACAAGTTATGAAAATTTTGTTACTCAAGCATACTCCTTTACGTGCTGGTAATCTGTAATCGAGGTGCACAAGAGATGTTTTCTTCTATGTTATGAGAAGTTTCTTGTGTTACTATGATCCGTGATCTCATTGAAGTCTGTCTTTCAGATCATTTATATATATATATATATGTTTGATTAATTTTTATTAATGAATAAAGCAGTGTAATTAGCATGATATGTGATTTTGGTGATTTATTGCCCCTATCACTAAAGTCAAAATCACATGTATATGGTGTTTGTGAGAAGTAAAGTTTATATCCTTGGTATGAGAGAGTTTCAGGGATTCAATTGAGTAGTGACCGCCAAAGTGGCACGCTTGATTGGGTTTGAGAAATATCGGTCTCATACAATGATTGGGATGTCTCCTGGTCTAATGCGTAGTCATACTCCCAAAGGAGGTGATTGTGCATTAGTTCATGGAGAGATACGTGATGGTATGGTAGAGGAGTGACTAATCCTAGTGGTTCGTATGCCCAAAGGTAATGAATTCACGAAGATTGGAATATATTCTCATAACCGCTATCATGTGGGGAGTGTACAATTGCATGTCATGTATTCTGCCCAAATGTGATTATATGATTTTGCATGCAACTCTCTGGATGTGTACTTGTACCTGAAGTTACACAGTGCTCACATGATGCTAATTACACACATTGCTTGTTATGTGAGCAATAAGGTTTATATCCCTGGTATGAGAGAGTTTCAATGATTCAATTGAGTAGTGACCGCCAAAATGGCACTCTTGATTGGATTTGAGAAATTTCGGTCTCGTATATTGATTGGGATGTCTCATGGTCTAATGCATAGTCATACTCCCAAATGAGGTGATTGTGTATTAGTTCATGGAGGGATACATGATGGTGTGGTGGAGGAGTGACTGATCCTAGTGGTTCATATGCCCAAAGGTGATGAATTCACGAAAATTGGAATATATTCTCATAACCACTATCATGTGGGGAGTGTATAATTGCATGTCATGTATTCTGCCCAATGGTGATTATATGATTATGTGTATAACTCTCTGGATGTGTACTTGTACGTCAAGTTACACAGTGCTCACATGATGCTAATTATATACATTGCTTGTTATTTTAGTCACCTTTTCTGTAATTAATAACTCAACTATTATTGAGGTTTTTACTACTTCAAATTTTAAGTTGTGGACATATGCTTTACTGCTTGGGAAAATAGCAATAGAATTTGCTTACTGTCCATGAAGCGTTCCATTCTGGAACACTTGAAAAGTGGTTTACCAACTGACTGCACTGGTAAAAGATGATGGAAGCCGTAATGGCTTGAAATTATGTATTGTCTAATACCGACATTAGGACACATCTACAAAAATTGTGTTTAAGTCCTAATGATATATTCCTCTTGTATACGGTTGAAAAGATTGTTTCCAAAAGTTTTCTATTTAAGGAATAATCTCACACATGTTTAAAGAAAGAGTAGAAAAGTTGATAATATTGATATTTTGTCTCCTCTTAACGGTTATCTAAAGACTTCTATAGATTATTGTGGAAGTTAAATGATCGAAATAAAGAATAAATTGGTTAGAATTAGTCTTCAAGGTTGTCAAGTTAAATAGTGGCAGTGAGTATTTTTGCAAGTATGACAATGTGGAATAGCTTAAAAGGTCATTTGTCAAATACTTGATAAATTCTGGGGTGGTAATTTAATTACTATGCCTGAAAATCCTGACAAAAAGATTTGGCCGAAAGGCATAAGTACACCATAATGAACATGGTGATTAGTATGACGAGTAAGACTAATTTATCTGGTCTTCTGTGGGTTGATATTTTGAAAGCAACTATTTTCACATACAAAATGTGTTTTCTTACCAAAGTTGTTTCATAAACTTCTTTTGAGTTATGGATTGGACATAAATTACTTAAATCATATTCAATTTAGAGGTGTCATGCAGAAGTGAGGTTATCTAATCCAATATTAAGTGTGTTGGAATTTAAATCCACTCGAAATTATTTTGTATCTTACTCAGATTGTTCAAGGGGGTATTGATTTTATGACCCTAATAAAGGTACAAGAATTATGGAATCATATACAGTAAAGTTTCTAAAGTTCAACATAGTTGTAGAGGATAGCTGCTCTCAAACTATTAAGGGTAATAGTGTGATAAAAGATCACTGTGTCTTTGTCTTTGCCTATATAGACAATTGTGGTACAAACAATTGTGGAATATCCTATACCATAGATTTAACTTGTTGAGGTTCAAGGTACTATTCTTGATATAATTTATGATGAAATTTCTCAAACCTCTCAATTGTAGAATGAAGTGGTTGTATTAGGAGATTTGTTAGGGAAAACGATCAGTTATACCATCAGACTACAAAGTCTATTTATGAGAGCATGATTACAATATCCACTACATGGTTCATTTAGCGACATATATATAAATGTTGTTTCTTGTTCTCAGTCAAGTATGTGATTAGACGCCATAAAAGATAATAAAGTCTTCACTCTAAAAGATGGGTGGATAGTTAATAGTGCAAAAAATAATTATTTCTTTATAGTATTTTTAAAGATTCTTTCAAAATGAAAGTGTCATTAATAGTTCATTTTTGATATGGAGTTATGTCAAATAGATACAAAATCTATATAGTGCAATCGGAAGATTTTGCAGCACATGTTTTAAGTAAACTTGTGTGTAGACTGAAAAGTCTTATTCATGGTCTTAAGCAAGTTTCCAAATAATATTATTGAAGTTTCATAGTGTTATTATTTTGTTCAATTGGGAACAAAGTAATTCAATATACTACAAGGTCAGTGGGAGGAAATTTATTTTTCTTATACTCTATATACATGATATTTTGCTTACAAGTAGTGACCTTGAGGTATCTATTGTCCTTTGTACTGAGGTTCGTAAGGATTGTTCTCGCCATACTTTATTAGATTTATCTCAGAGGACATTTGCTGATTGTATTTTGGAAATATTCAATATACATCATTGCAAGCTAGGAATTGCTCCTGTTGTTAAGGGTGATGGATCGAATCCATTACATTGTCCTTATTTAGATATTGAGAAAATCTAGTTAAAGGGTGTACCTTGTGTCAGTGCACTTAAAAGTAGAATGTATGCTTGAATTTGCACTAGACTAAATATCGTCTTTGCGATGGGACTTCTAGGCAAATATCAGTCAAATCCAGGACGCAATCACTAGGTAACTACCAAGAAAGTTTTAAGGTACTTAAAGAGGACAAGAGGTTATATGCTAATTTACAAACATGTTCAGTTCTTGCAGTTAGTAGGGTATTTAGATGTAAACTATGCTGGCTATTATGATGACATGAAATCAATAACAGAATGCATATTTATGTTAGTAGAAAGTGTAGTAAATAAAGTTCTATGTCATCTTCGACTATGTAAGCAGCATTAGTAACATTCTTTTAGGCTGTTACTTAGGCTATTAGGCTCCGGAACCTCATGAAGGAGTTAACCGTTTTTAATTTTATGGAATGACCCATACGGCTGTATTGAGACAATAAATTTGTAGTATTATTTATTAACTACAGAGGTCTCAAGGGGTCTATATATATGGCGGTCAAAATTTTTGACCAAAAAGAAACGGTACAGAAAGGTGATGTTATAATATAATATATTTTCACAGATGATATGGTTGCAGATCCACTAACTAAAGGGCCACGCCCATGTGTATTTGAGCGACATGTCATTAGCATGGGCCTAGGAGCATCATGAGATGTTGTTGTTTAGTGGGAGCTATTTTGGCTTTACTCTGATAAAGTTCACATCTATGTTCGTTACATTTAGTAACGGTTTGATATGTATCAACTTTTGCATTCAATAAAATATTTTTGAATTTGTTGTTATTATGTTGAATACATATTGATAAAGTTTCAATGTATTGTATAAACCTTGAGTGAAGACTAGGAGCATCCGGTTATTAGCTTTGTGCATATGCCTTGTTATTCATAAAGAAAGGTTAACCATAAGAACAAGGCATATGTGGGTTCATTGGAACCATAAGGACATTCTCTAATGGCACAAGTTTTTTTGTGACACTTAAGGTAAGAGAATGGTGACTGACAAATGGGATCTCTCTATGAGAGATGTTATCCATTTGACACACTACCATATTGAATCTATATTAATAAAGTTCAAAGCACTTATGACCATGGAAGGCTCTGTGTGTATACATGCAGTTACCGCTATGATTCGGTGTTTGAGACTTTATAGGATAAGATTGATTATTAAAAATTATCTCTAGACCAATGTGCGCACATATAGTACGATTTCAATTAATATAGTCCAAGTGGGAGAATGTAAGAGTTTTCCTAATGTGGACTACATTAATTGATATTGTAATTTACCATTTAACAGTTATCGTTTTACGGGGTTTGGTCTAAGGTGAGATAGAAGGTTTCTTAATTAGTCTAATTTGGGGCTAGCTAGTGTGGGCCGAGTTGAGCCTAGCTCGTAATGAGGGGGCCTAGCTGGAAACTCTATAAATAGTGCTCAAGTCTCTCATTTAACCCTAATTCTCACACGTATCCTCACATAAGGAGCATTTATCTAACACTAAAGGTGAGGGGGGCCACCTCAATGAGCCAGTGATACCGAGGGCAATAGAGGAGAAGGACTTGCACGTGGAACATCTTTTTCCGCTTCCTCTTCAAGAACGGTGGATCCCAAAACAGGTGCGTTAATCTTTCTACTCAATTATACATGTTCTTGTTCTGTTTATGGAGATCTTGGGATTGCACAATTTGCATCCAATAGGAACCCCTCGGGTAGGACCTCTGCGGGATCTGCATAGTCCCGGGGCTCTTCCAGCTTGTCCTTCACCAGTGGCTGTCGTAGGGACCACAAGAAGTAGTACCCGCTCCGCTCCAATGCGTGGGCAATCTCTTTTGCCTGGTGCTCATCGAAGCTCCCCTTGCTCCCGAAGCACAGGAACACCACCGATGCATCTGGCTGCTGGTCGAGCCAGTCCAGGATCTCGAAACCCCTTTCATTCTCAGCCTCAATGTTTAATATGGGTCCCACGAAGTACACTGCAGGTGCTCCGAAACTGGCCAAAGCATCCACCGTGCGTGGTTCCAGCTCAACGAATGTATTTACCAAAATTCCCTTGGTTTCCCTATACCTCAGGACGAGGTCCAAGAGTACCCGGCAGTCTTCTTCTATAAACACATCCGAGGGCAAGAACCTGGCGGCAGGCAGTGGGTTAACGAAGCACGGGAAGTCCAGCTCGGCGTCGGAGCCCTCTAACTTGGTCAGGTCCATGTGTTGCTCGTCTTGGAGAGACTGGAGGTGCAGCATGACTTTGAGGAACACCGCACCCGACGTGAAGAAGATGTAGGAAGGGACGCCGAACTCGACGGCCACGTCGATCATCGTGGTGCAGAACATGTCAACGACGAGCCCGGTGAGCCGTGGCGAGCCGCAGGCAGAGAGCTCAGCGACAGCTTCTCGGACGTCGGATTCGTGGCTCTCCATGAAGTGATAGATGAAGGCCCGGCGAGACGTCCTCGGGGAGTGGCTTCGCCTGGGGACGAGGACAAAGCGAATTTGGGCAGCAACGGAGGCGGTGAGTGACTCGATGCGGGAATCAATCTCAGAGTCGAAGGGGAAGTTTGAGGACGGTGATGGAGAGCCGATTGTCGCGGTCGACGAGGAGCTTGGCCATCTCCACCATCGACACCGGGTGGCCGAGGCCCGGACATGGGATGAACACGAGCTCGGATTCAGCACTCATGAAGACGATGATGCCTTCGAAAATTCTTCTTTTCCTAACTGAGTTCACTCGGTTGCAAAGATGATAGCGAGGCGGAGGCTCTTATGGACTCAGTTAATGGGAAGGAAGAAAGCACGCAAAATGATGCGAATAGGAAAACAAGAATATAATTAAAGGTGTTTTAACAGATAGTGAAAATAAAATATATTCCCTAGTTTTTTATTATTATTTCGTACCATTAGGGCGATTCGGAATATTTTAAGTGGCAAGTTCTTTACCTTCAATAATGATGTGTTATTTTACCATTTACACCTTCCCTCTTCACTATTCTTAACTTCTCTATAGAAAATTCTATCTATTATTGGGCCCTCTATATTTCACATAAATATATCACACGAACGATTCAAGTAAAACCGAATATATACACGGTTATGTGACCAAGAAAATCCATTGGACCAAATAGAGAAATACCAAAAAAAAAAAAAAGAATTGAACGCCATTTTTATTAGACATTTTGAAGCACAAAATAGTTTTGAGACTCATTCATGCCCATTTGGCCAAGAAGGCCATACAACCAGCACCGAACAGGAGGAAGCAATTGCACAGCAGCTGGAGCCCCCCATTCCCCTGCACCTTGGCGCTCATGAAGTCCACCACCAGCAGGTCGACGAGTGCCATGTAGACTAGGCTGCCGGCGGACGCGGCGTTGAAGATGCCCTCGATGATCAGCATGTCACGACCCAAACTCCAAGCGCATGCACATCCCTCCGTGGTCGATATAATTTTGCAATATCCCAGGAACTGTTGCCGACCCATTCATTTTAACAAGCATGCGGAAGTGTAATCGTGAATTCCGAACAACACAGAAATGGGATAGCAAACATAAGGTTATATTTTTACAAACCACACATATTTTTACAATAGCATTTATATATAGAAGAGTCTAACACAACATGGTGTATTTCAAAATGAAGAGCTTCTAGGCTATCTACGCTCCGAGCTCCTCGTCTATGGGGCCAAGTCTCTACCTACGACCCTGCTAGACTCTTCGATAGACTAGGGTGGGTGGTCACCCACTATCCAGATTAGACGACATATCCGTCAATATCTGGCAGAAGTTACTGAGGCCTCCATACTCCATTGCCTGCAGTCCTCTGCTTCTTGCCTATCCACCCTCCATCTAGGGACCTGAAAAATTTTAGCCCACTATGGGGTGAGATCACATCTCAGCAAGTTCAATCCCTAAATCTCGATTAGGAGAAGGGTACACTCTACATGCAACCTAATCACATTTCTCACAACTCTTTTAACCTTAACATTTCCCTGCACATTAGTATCAATCACATCATACATAACAGTATCAAGATTACATATTATAATAATATTTCCACAGATGTATGTGCAGGAATGTAATTATTAAAACAATAGTACGAGCCCCCAATTACCATACTAAATTGTTGTGGTACGTCCCATACCGCACCACACAATTTCGTCTCCTAATTAGTCCCTCAAGTCCGATCATTCATGCATCTCGACAAATTGCAATTCACTGGATGTGGTCAACCCAACAGATAACGGTCATCCGGCATGGTCGGGCATCGTCTCATGCCACTGAGCACGGCAACGTCTACATCTAGACGGCATTCCGATTAGGAGCATCGGTTCAACATCCACTGCGACCGGCATCCGTTGACTTGGGGCATTCCCGAAGGAGTATCGTCCGGCCCCAAAGGCTCGTGACGGATTCTTATGTCATGTATGCATTCACCCAATACCACACTTCAATGATCAATTGCATATTTTATTCACAACATCTATTAAGTAAATTTCCAGCAAGAAACACTTGAAAACAGTTACAACTTACTACTGACCGAAATTGGCAGAAGCTGTCCAATTGCGCACTTTCGAGTTTAAAGTCAGAAACCAGGTCAAATGAGCTCGAAAATTTCTCAAAATTTAGTATGTTGTAAAGGACACCTGAGTAGACATTTTTTATGAAGACACCAAGACACAGATCCTTCTGTATTCGGCCCAGTAATTCATTCAATCCAGCATCAAAACCGGGTCCGTTTCCAGATGGTCTGTTTTCTGAAATCAGCTTAGTTTGGGGTCCGAAACAAATCCGTTTGGTCTGAAATTCGAGTATGTTAAACTAGAAGGCATAACCAACAACTTTTATGAAGAAACCGTATGGAAATTCAAACTTAAGGGTCAGTAACAACCCTTAGAATCCCAACAGGTCAGGATTTCCAGTATAGTCCAACTTTCTGTTTAAAGATGACAGAGTTGAAATAGTCTTCTTTTAAATTCCTAAAAATTCTGAGAACAATATATGTTATAAGTAAAGATGTCTAAAACATTTCGCCAGTGGGAAAATTCTTCAAAATCGCAACATCTCTCCGTCTACGAAAATAGCAAACCGCACGTGTCTAGAAAGCAGTTCTGCAGAACAGTCCCTGCCTTTGGTCGAACGGTCCTCTACGGTTCTGATCTTGTTGTTTAAATGAAAAATAAACCTTTCTATGACTAATCTAACCTTTCTAAACTAACACTAAACTATATCTAACATCATCTCACCTTTCTTAAACTATTTAGCTTCCTAAATAGAGGTACACAGCCCCTAATCAAGGTTTAGGAAAACAACTTACCTACTTAGAAGTCCAAGACCACCGGTGTTGGCTGAGCAACAATGGTCAAGCCGTAACCTCCGGGGACGCCGGAGTGGCTCCTGTTGACCTAGGACAGGGCCGAGAAGTCTTGCTCTCGGCTGGTGGAAGCCTAGTAGTGCAAGAGCAGCAACCGCTAAGGCCTCGAACTGAGCTGAAGATTTTCTTGCGAGCAGAGGAAATGGCGGCATTGATTTTTTAGGGTCGTGGACTTGCTGGTGGAGATAGTTCCTCAGCAAATAAAGAGAAACGAAACATGGTGGTAGTTGGGTCGTAGTTTCTGTGGGTCCAGCAACTTGGTAACGTCAAAACAGAGCTTTCCTTTTTTTTTCTTGGCTGCTGGTTTGTCGTCTAAGAGGGAGCAAGGGAGGCCGAATGGACAGCCTAAAGAAGAAAAAGACAAGGCTTTCACAGATGGAACAAGGAAAGAAAAAAAAAGGAGAAAAAAAGAAAAGGAAGGAAGAGATAGAGACCGACGCACAGTAGTAGGGGGAAGGTGTACGCGCAGAAGAGGGGAAAGAGGAAAAGGAAAAGACAAAGACTTTTGGCTGAGAGAACAAAGAAAGAAAAAGGGAAAGAAAGAGATAGGAGGAAAGAAAAGGGGTTGTCGCATGGTACCAAGGAGAGAGAAGAGTTGCACAGAGGGGAATAAGAGAGAGGAAAAAGGACCATGGAGGTCCTTCCTTCCAAAATTCCACAACCTCTTTTCATTTTTCCACAAGAGTTTGGTACTTTTTCCATGGAAGTTTAAACCACATCTCTTTCAAGTGGCACACCAATCTTACGCATCCTTATCTTGCTAAAATGAAATCCAAACGTTGGCAAAATCCCTCTCGATGGGCACCCATCCGAATTTGCAGCCAATTCATCAACTTTTCCCTTTTTCATTTTATCTATTTATAACCTTAGCCAACCAGGATTAAGTCCACTTAAACCCTTATTATACCCATCTCAAATTGTTCCATACCAAGAACAAAAATTCACTTCGAGATATGGCTTTCCTTACCTTTATTTAATTTCCTAGATTTTGCATTATCCACCACAATTCTTGTTTGTCCATAATTCTTGAAAAGATACAACGACATTCCTAGAATTAGTCATGACAACTGAGAATTCTAAATTTCTGAAATCGGAATAATTTTCGTAGTTAGATTCAGTCAAATGTGGTTTCAGTGCAACCAAAACTATGGGGTAGTTTTTTGGGAATTTTTGGTGCAATGGACTTGTCGCCAATTATCTTCGAGCCACAATGTACATCTTCGACTCATTGGCGACTCTCGATTGTCATGAAAATCTCTAGGTTTCAATTACGAGCACATGGTACCAAAACGACAGAAAAATCGGTTTAGAGACGATCGATGAGAATTTTGTTATTAGATGGAATCACCCACGCCTAATTATATATCTCAATTGAATCGACCTATTTCCAGTCTCTGATAGATTTTCAACTGTGTTGTAATGACCCTTGCAGATTAACACGGTCGAGCAGTCAATTCTTGGTCGAATTCTCAAGCCTCTTGCATTAAAATCCCTTAATGGCCCCAACTAGTCTAGTTATCTCATGAGTGATCAGATCAGAGAATAGCACTATAGACACGTTGATGAAAAGCCCGGTTGATTCAATTGAAAACAGAAGTAGAAAATCAGACTGTCACACAGCACCCTCTGGCTGCTCTCATCGTACGTGTCGGATATCCCGATGCCGATGGCGATCCCAGCTGACATGGTGAGGGAGAAGAAGAGGGCCATTATTATTGTTGCTCTTGCCTTGAACTTGGCCTTTGCAAAAGAAGCAGGGGAAAATCAAAAGACTGATTAATCAAAGCTTAAATAATGATAATTATGATTCATTCGTTAAAATAATAATAATAATAATTCATGTACCGGGACCCACCCGCACCTGCTTTAAGTCAACGGAGGCCGAGGGTCAACGACATCCTCTCAACTAGATGTAGGCAGCTCAATCTTTTCCATAGCTTATTTTCCTCAAGCTGGTCAATTAGTTGGAAGGTTGAATTGAGATCGAAAGCCTCCGGAGAAATCCAAATGCACCCATTCGTAAACCAATCTTTTAAATCGTACTATGAAATGGGGGTTGAGTATTCTTAAAAAGACATTTTAAGCGTAGTGAAAAATTGATGCGCAAAACTGTCATCGCATCAGGTTTTACAGGAAATTTCCTTTCACCTTTTCTTGATTTTGGGATCGGTGGCACATTAAAATTAAGAGCTTTTGAAAGATGCATGTTCTGTCTACATGCCTTTTGGGGAGACAAACTGCCATATTTTCTTCTTCAATTCAATATCAAATGCCCCCTTTTTCCCTAAAGTCGTAGAAACAACGCATCAAGCTTATAACAAGGTAAAATTGCCTTTGCAAAATGTTATGTCATGTTCGATTCCACAGACGAGTTATGCATGCATCGTGAATTTAATTGAACCGTGTTCAAGTTATTGCTGTGCATATACCTTGACATTTCGACATCACTCGTGCGAACAAGTAGTCTTTTAACGATGAATAAACCCCGAGTTAAATTCAGCCACTCAAAATTATTATAATCTTGAAAATTATTAAGGCATTTCTAGGGGAAAAAAGTGAGAAAAGCTTGTTAGGTCAAAATGAATGAAATCAAATGACTTATTATTTACCTGAGTGATGCAGCTACTAAGCCCTATGCCTTCAAAGAATTGATGGAAAGTAAAAGCGGCCATCAATGGCCTCACCGTCTTTGCGCTCCCGGAAGTCCCCAGCGAAATCTCTATCATCACCGAGTGCACCAAGATCTCCAGCTCCAACACCCGTTTATGTTATCCTTCCCCCCCCTGGAAAACACCATATTTGCATTCAGATACTCGGTGTGAAGTTTTGAAGAGAGAACGCATAGAATTGAAAGAAGTTGGCAAATTTCATGTCACCTGGGATACAACTCTACGTCGAAGAAGCTCCGACATGCCCGGTTCTTGATCCTGATATGCCGAGCCATGGGCGTGCTGGTGAGTCGCGTGAGTGGGCACGTGTAGATGCCCAGGGTGATCGTTGTAAACGCTAGTATGAGCACCTAGAGGGGGTGAATAGGTGCGAAAACAAATTTTTGCTAAGTAAAACAGAAATTATGATTTTAGCTCACGTCCTGTTCAACAGTAGACTTTGGAATAGAAATTAGACTCTAACAGTTAAATAGAGTTACGATCAAGGTAAAAGAGTTTAGGGAAGAGAATAAGAAAACAAGGTTTATAGTGGTTCGACTTAATCCAAGCCTACGTCCACTCTCCTGCTCTGACAGCCCACCGGCTGGATTCCACTATGAATCAAAAGAGTCGTTACAGTATCACTTCCTTGATTCCACAGTGTAGAGACTCTGCTACACTTCCTCAAGGCTTCATAAAAATATAAACTCTCTTTTGAGTATAAGTTTACGCTCAACAATTGAATTGACAAAGAACAAGGAGCTTCAGACTTTGGAATTTTTCTATCACTCGCACACTCAAATAACCAGAGCATTTTCTTTATATACTCCTTCATGTCTTCATAACCGTTGGCACCTTCCAAAGGAGTTCTTCCAATCTACCCGTTGGACAGAATCAATTAGGGAGATCTCGAGTTACTTAAGGAATGTGAAGATAGCCCACCAATCCTCGCCGCCCATACAATCGGGATCTAGATTTCCATAAGTAGAACCTTCCAAGTATACTTCGCCAATCAACGGATCCGAATTATCAAAATCAAAATGAATAATCGATCTTGAGATGCTTTCTCCAGCCGTGAGATCTTCTACAACCGCTCGAATCAAATCCATAAAGAAATACTTGAATTTGGATAAATCTTTCTTCGTCGGTCTCGGAAACCGTCAAAAGAGGGCAGACTTTACATCTTGGGTCTGGTGGTCCGATGATCTTCAGACTTTGACGAAAGAGTCTGCGAGTCTTCAGACTTTGTCGAGTGAGTCTGCAAGTCTTCAGACTTTGTCGAGTGAGTCTGCAAGTCTTCAGACTAGACTGATAAAAACGTTTTGTCGACATCAAAACAAATAAGGAAGTTTTCTCCAACAATCGTCGCAGACGGCGGCGGCATCGCTCTCCTTGTCCCCCTCACTCGCCGCCGGCCAAGCCTTGCCGAAGTGGGACCTCGTGTAGAGGTCACGTAGGTGTCCACCATCAGCGACCTGATGGCGGCGACCATGGCCACCGTTGTACTGAATTAGTACGTCCATGATGGGGTGCGATGAGAATGCACCGTTTCACCTTGATACGCTACGATGGAAAGACACCATTTGAAGGGGTGTGATGGAGTCATATAAAAGACTCCAGAAGATAACCGTTGGCACGGTTGGCAAAACGTACGCTCAGATTTCCCTCCTTGTCTTGTCCCCTTTCCATCGAGAGAAAAAGAAAGCGTTCCATTTCACCTTTACAAGAACAGTTTGCATTTACGCCGTGGAAATCGGGTGCTTTCCTCGTGATTGCATTCAAACCAATGTGAAGTAATTTCATTCGTGAGTTATCCGCAATTCAACATTCGTAACGGGGTTAATTGCTGTTTGCGCATCGGATAAAGGTAAGTCGTCTTCCGCCGAGTTGAATTCCAACATTGGTATCAGAGCCCGATCTCGATTTCTGCCTTGTTTTTCTCACCGAATTTTCTCGTTTACTAATTGATATCGAGATCAAGAGTATGAAATCTACACTGTTTGGATGTTTATTGCTTGGAATTGCGATCTGAATCGTCGAAACGAACTGAAACAAAGAACGGGTTCGGGGTCGAGTACACCCATACGGTTTTGGCCATTTTTCTACATATTTTCAGCCAAAATCAATTTTTAAATATACAAGGTGAAAGTGCTTGTCGAGACAAGTCCGACGATGGGTAGAGTGCCGTCGAAGGACGCGAACGCGCCCACACACGCGGCGAAGCCGCTGCGTGTGGGCGTCATGCGCCCGACGCGCTAGGAATGCCAGTGCGTGCGCAACACATGTCGGTCGGCGAACCGACGCATGAGCGTCGCGTGCGCGTCGACGAACCGACACGTGCTGGCGTCACGGATGACATCATCCGTGATGTCATCCAACAATCGATAACCGCCCGAGATGACGTCATTGATGACGTCATCGCCGGAGGTGGTTGGCCGGCCGATCATCGGCCGGCGACCCGACCGTCAACCTCGACTCGTCCCGAGGCTCGAACCGTTGACCCGACCCGTTGACCGGTCAACAGCTCGGACGGTCAACCGGTCCGACGGTCAAACCAATTGGACTAGCCAGGGTCTTTTGGACTTGCTAGTGCGTGCGCCACACACGCCGTGCACTCGGGCAGCGTGTGGGGCGCGTGCGAGCTCCGATTGGAGAGTGGTTGACGGCGTTTGGTTCTTATCGATGTGCTCTGCACTGTGGTGTAATTATTTTGCATTTTTGAATTTTATAAATGTATGAAAATGTGTAGGAAACCCTAAGTACGCGTATTTTTCGGGGTTTAATGCATAGTTTAGTCATTTTAGCTTGTATTTTCTTATGTTTTAGGAAATACCGTAGCTAGCCTGTATGGAAATGATGTCATATATGCTGTGTAGAGCTTGTTTCGATGGTAGCATGTATATAGTTTAATATACTTGCAATTTTCTAGTTCAAAGAAAATTCGAACAATGGTAGGAAATCCTTGATTTTCCGTTACATGTTGAATTGCAGTTAGCATGATTGTTTTTTGTACGTTGGTTTATATCATGCTATGTTTTTGTGTTAATGGAAAAATATAGAAATTACATGAGGTCATGTAATTATATTTTCTAAGTGGGAATTTGTAGGTTGGTAGAATTCAAAGGAATTCTCACCTAGAACTTAAAATTTGCGCAAATTAAACTAATTAATGATAATAGAACAATCGTACATAGGAGCTGATTGGGAACATAGTGAACTTTCGTTTCTGTATCTTTTGTTGAATTATCATTAATTTAGTTTGTCTTTGTTGCAAATTAAATATGTGTGTTACTCTAAAAAGTGTGCTAGTATTGATTCAGCGTTTATTATGTCAATGCATTATAGCAATTGATTATGGCTTCGGCATCCAAGACCATTGTGGCTGACCTCAATAAATGTGAGAAGTTGAACGGTGACAATTATGATATTTGGCACCGAAAGGTTAAGTATATCCTTGAGGAGCAAGAGGTTTGGAAACCCTCAACCACACCATGAATGAACCTGAGCATGGAACTTCAGCTCAACACAGGAGAGATCAAGAAGCTTATCAAGCTTGGAAAAAGAAAAATAGCCTTGCTTGCATCACATTGCTAAGCTGTATGCAAGATGATCTCATGTGTGAGTTTGAAAGTTATGATAAAGCTCAAGTTATGTGGGTTGCCTTGAAAGATAAGTTTGGAGATACATCTGTCACTAAGCTGAGAGACTCACCATCAAGTTTGACATATACCGAAAGCGCCCAAATGTAACAATGAGGCAGCATCTTCGGGAGATGTCAAACATGATTTGTGAGCTGAAGTCAACAAGTCACTCCCTTATTGATGAACAACAAGTTCAGGCTGTTATAAGGTCTCTTCCTAACAATTGGGAGCATATAAGGATCAATATGATGCATAATGAGAATATTGTCACTTTTGATGATATTGCGCGTCATTTGAAATTAGAGGATGAGCACCTAGAGGCTGCGAGATCCTCTACTCATGCTTATGTTGCTGAATCGAGTTCGCGCAAAGCTTCAGGCTTCAAGCGCAAAAGGAATTTTCAATTCAACAACAAAGTGAATAAGACTGATCAGGCACCTAAAAGGGCTAAGACCTTCCAACGCAAGAAGCGTGGTGGGAAGAAGGACAAGGCCAAGATGAAGTGCTACAATTGTGGCAAGATGGGTCACTTTGCTCGTGAATGCACTGAATCGAAAGAGGTACCCTATTACTCCATTACTTTAAGTAATGCTTTTGTTTCTAGCACTGTAATGCTTGCTGAATCTCATCCAATGTGGACTGTAGACTCAGGAGCAACAGACCATGTAGTTAGAGACCAAGAAGCATTTGTGGAGTATCGTCGGATACAGCCTGGAAGAAGATGGATATATGTTGGGAATAACTTAAGAGTTGAAGTGAAAGGTATCGTCACATGTAAATTAATTTTACGTGCTGGTCGAAGCCTATTCCTACATGATGTCCTCTATGCTCCGGATATTCGACGAAACTTGGTCTCCGTAGTTGTTCTTCTTAGCCTAGGTTATGTATTGAATTTTCATGGTGATTGGGTTGACATTTTGTATGGAACAGTTTATTATGGTTTTGGTCATGTATCGAATGGTTTTATGGTGTTAGACATTGACTATGATCAGTACAATATTAATGTCGATGGTTGTTTTTCTTTAATTGTATCTTCTAGTAATGTTGAGATTGATGCAAGTACATGGCATGCTAGATTAGGTCATATTGGGTTGCAAAGAATGCTAAGATTAGCTAGAGAATGCCTTTTAGGGTCACTCACTAATGTTGATCTACCTGTATGTGAACATTGTTCAGCTAGAAAAGCAACTAGAAAACCATTCGGTAAAGCGACTAGAGCCGAATTTCCATTGCAACTCATACATTCTGACATTTGTGGTCTTTTGAATGTGAGGGCAAGGCATGGAGTCTCATATTTCATCACTTTCATAGATGACTTCACGCGTTTTGGTTATGTCTTTCTGATCTCCCATAAGTCAGAAGCATTAGACTGCTTTAGACGATATATAATAATGGTAGAGAATCAGTTGAACAAAACAATAAAGGCATTGAAAACCGATCATAAACATGAGTATCTATCGGAGCAATTCAAGGCTCTTTGTGATGAAAAGAGAATTGTACGACAATTGACTATTCTTGGTACTCCACAAAAAAATGGGGTAGTTGAGAGAAGGAATAGAACCCTATTGAAAATGGTTAGGTCTATGATGGCACAAGCAAATTTACCTATCTCCTATTAGGGAGATGCATTATTGACTGCTGCCTATGTACTTAACTGAGTGCCCTCAAAATTGGTCACTTCCACCCTTTATGAATTATGGACTGGTAGGAAACCAAACGTAAGTAGTTTACGTCCATGGGGATGTGCAGCTTATGTTCATGATTCTTCCCATAAATATGGCAAATTAGGTTCTAGAGGGAAGAAATGTATCTTTATAAAATATTATGAACACTCCAAAGGGTACGTGTTCATAGGTGAACAAGCTGGTGGAAGTGTGATTGAAATGGAGTCATGAGATGTCACGTTCTTAGAAAACGATTTTCCTAGTAGAGGTGAGATTGATAAGGACTTCCAATTATAAAAGATGGAAGATCCAAATAACACACCCACTAATGTTGTAGAGGGAAATGAAAATTTACCTCAACACGCAAGATCTAGTGGGAGTGTTGCATCGCCTGACGAATTGAATTCAAGAGAAATTCAATTGCGTAAAAGTAATCGTAAAAGTATTCTTCGTCGTCATTTTGAGATTGAAAGGGAAGCATTTATGATTGCTCAGAAAGACGATGCCGAGCCTAAGACCATTCAAGAGGCTCTCTCATCCTCTGATAAGGAAGAATGGAGAAAATTTTTGGAAGATGAAATGGAGTCAATGAGAGCAAATCATGTCTGGGACTTGGTTGATCTACCACCCAATCGTAAGGCCATTGGAAACAAATGGGTCTTTAAGATTAAGCGAAGGGCGGATAGATCCATTGAAAAGTATAAGGCTCGTCTTGTGGCGAAAGGTTATACTCAACAAGAGGGTATAGACTATGAGAAAATATTTTCATCAGTTGTAAGGTTTGCCTCAATACGCTTTATTCTAACCATCAATGCACATTTGGACCTTGAATTACATCAAATGGATGTAAAGACGGCATTTCTCAATGGAGAACTAGATGAGGAAATCTATATAAAACAACTAATAGGTTTCACAGCTAAAGGTCAAGAGCATAAAGATTGCAAACTTAATCGCTCAATATATGGCCTTAAGCAATCATCTAGACAGTGGTATCTTCGTTTTCATCGAACTATAACAACTTTTGGTTTCACGATGATCAAAGAAGATCACTGTGTATATGTCAAGCGGTCCGAAGATAATTTTGTGATTCTATCACTTTATATGGACAATATTCTATTGGCTAGAAATGACAAGATTTTGGTTATCACCATAAAAGAATGGTTGTTCTCCAATTTTGAAATGAAGGACATGGGAGAAGCTACTTATATATTAAGAGTTAAGATCGAAAGAGATCGATCAAAGAAACTCCTTACTTTATCACAAGAGTCTTATATTATGAATATTCTTGAACGTTTCAATATACAGCACTGTAATCCCATTGATACCCCTGTCATGCAATGTGAAGGCCTAAGTACTGAGATGTGTCTTAAGACTCCAGAAGAAATTAAAGTAATGGAAACTGTTCTTTATGCTAGTGCGGTCGGAAGTTTGATGCATGTTATGATGTGTACTCGACCCGACATATGTTATCTCGTGGGATTGGTGAGCCGATATCAATCAAATCCCAGTCAAGCACACTGGAAAGCAGTGAAGAGGATCTTGAGATACTTGAAAGGCACCACGGACTATCAACTTTGTTACCAATGGAATAATTTAGGCCTATTAGGCTATTTAGATGTTGATTGGGGTGGAGACCCAAATGAGCGTAAATCGACTTCTGGATATGCGTTCTTACTCAATGGAGATGCGATTTCTTGAAATAGCAAGAAACAGACATGCACGGCCTTGTCTACTATGGAGGCAGAATTTATTGCATGTTCTGCCGCAGTGCAAGAAGCAGTATGGCTAAAACGTTTCTTAAAAAATTTAGCCACTGTCACTGAGGTTCCAAGACCATTGACAGTTTATTGCGATAGTCAAGCAACCATTGCCTATGTGAAAGATCCTAAGTATCATGGAAGGACGAAGCACATTGACATAAAGAACAACTTCATCAGAGATATTATAGCGCAGAAAGAAGTGATCCTGCAATACATTTCAACCAATAGAATGGTTGATGATCCATTTACGAAGGCTATTCCTAGAGACATATTCTTGACTGTGGCACCCCCGAACAGCCCCCGATCAGTTAAGGTCGCCACAGTTAGCTTACCTTTCATTTGACCTTATAATATTTCACTCTGATACCATAGAATTGTAATGGGTCCATAAGTCCTGGGGGTTTTCTATCATTTAGATCGGTCCTAGCGCAGTTCATATAACGGAAGCATAATCAAATCTCCCTATCCCATACTCCACCAAAATAATGCAATGCACACCAACTTTCAATTATTCAACCATTTCATTTTACCAAGTTCAATGTTAGCCAGATTAGTCAACATTTATATGTTTCGATGCAACAACAAGATGTTATTTGTAACAAGTAGTTTTGTTGGTTGGTTAATTGGTCACATTTTTTTCATGAAATGGGTTGAATTGGTATTAGTCTGGATATAGCAAAATAATTCTATTCGATCGAATAAGTACCTTGTGTCAGAATTGAGAAATTCTATGGCTCGAATCTTTAGTATTCTCTTATTTATTACCTGTGTTTACTATTTAGGCAGAATACAAGTTAGAGCTAAACACTTTTATTTACATAACTTTGATGAACATCATGAGTCGGTACGTCAAAAGGCCAAGGCTTTTTCTAAGCTCGGCTATAATCAAAAGAACCCGACTCTACACTAGTCATGTACATCGATCCATCATTTGGTGTCGACAGTCCAAAAAGCATCATCTGCTGTCTCGACCCACAATCAAATCCAATCCGGTCCGTCGGCCAGTGGTGGCGGCAGCAACCCCAGCAAGCGGCCATCCAGTCGGACAAGAACCGAAATGAACTCCTGATGGACTGGCCCGGCAGAACGGCCTATATCAAAGGTCAGCAACATTCTTATGCGTTCGAACACCAATCCATGCACTCCAGGATCACAGTACTCTGTCATCTCCCACTGTAGGTCAACCAGGAGCCCATAAAATGTACCAGGAATCAGAGGCAGCGAGACATTTTCTTTCTAGTCTGAAATGTTAGTCCCCAAAAATGGGTGAGTACAACCACTCAGCAGTAAAAGATCCATCAAACTACACAATGCATCAAGCAAGACAACCAAGATTTCAAGTGAAATGCACATACCATCTATGCAACCATGCATATAAATCCATAAGGTTCATCCCATGCCTTAATAACCACATTTTCAATGCCAGGTGATACCAACTCAAAATTCATAGACAATTTATGTACAATGCCATATGCACACACATGTACATGATTGATTTCTCATTTTAATATTCAAAAGAATCTCATTTTCCCAGGGACCAATGTTTGCATCCCTCTGAGCTCTCGCACCCAACCTGGCATCGCGAGACTTCTGGCACACACCTCCAGGCATCTCGCACCCCAACTGGCATCACGAGGCCTCCGGCACATACCTCCGGGCATCTCGAAACTCCCGAGGACATCCGGCACACACCTCTGGGCATCTAATCAGCGTTGACTCACTTGACCCTATGGGCATCCCGACACTCCCGGGGCATCGTCGTCTCAGCCGTTCGACGGTATGATCAACGTCACAATATATATACACATATATCTCACTTTGACAATAACATTTGATGACGTATGATATGCAAAATGTCACCGCATTCATTGTATAAATGATGATCCAAGGCATCACAACTCATAGAGCAATTCAATTGTTCTTGAAATAAAACAGTTTTCGAACCAGAATAGAATGCACTCCACTAATTGAAATTCTGGAAAAATTAGTATATGGTCTTAATAAATTCTGAGAATTTAACATGTTATAAACAAGGTCTAGGGGAAAATTTTTTATGAAGAACACCAAGTTAAGAAAATTTCGTATAAATCGCAATGATCCGTGCATCACAGCCATAAAACTTCAAACATCACTATTGCACAGTTTTTATAATGAATTCGATACAACCCCTAAATGAACTCAGAAAATTATGAAATTTTGATATGTTATAGATAAAACCTAGAGGTAAAAATTTCGTGAAGAACTCAAAGTCAGATTCATGATAGATCAAGAGCTATAATCACTATAACTCTCCCTAACCCTCAGTAACAGTTGCCAGATCTAACACTTCCAAATAAAAATCGTTTCACTGACCAATACTTGTCCGTTTCTTCTCAAATTTTAGTATGTTACTCTTAAGATGTCATATACAACTTTCATCAAGGACACAAAGTCAAATTCCAACTAAATAATTGCATAAAATTCACGGAGTCACCAATGGTCAAGCTGTTTTTCCATGAAACGGTTTGCTAGTCCTAAAGAACTACTTATGTTCTTTCGAATTCCAACATCCAGCATCAAGTTCAAGCATCTCCAAAATATATTACACTTCACACACAACCACAGCAAGCATAATGTAGATCAATGGACTTCACTTGCCTTAACCCCAACGCAACCACAGCAAGCAAAACAGCGACTTAAGGACTTCGGGCGCGGCTCGATCAACGGCGAAGCTAGGCGGCGTCGACAGCGGCAGAGGGCGCACGCACGGCGAGGCTAGTCTCCTTCTTTCCCTCGCCGATGCACCCTCTCGAATCCTCTCTTTCTCTCGATTACTCTTCTCTCGATTACTCCCTCGTCCATTCCGCCCCCTCCTCTTTTCTTTAACTCTCATGATTAGCTAGTAATCATGAGGTTTTGCATGGAGGATCTCCGATGAAGCAAGGGATGGCGACACCTCATGTAGTCCCTCTGCCACTTGTCAAATTCCATGCAATTGAAAGGGCCTCACTCGACTAGGCCTTGGTCGACCGATCCAAGAGGAAACGTGGGCCAGTTTGGGCGATTTTTGGGCCTTAAGAAATCTGCCCACATCTACTCCTAATATCTCACTTTAATCCCCACTTATAATTACATAATCACCAATATTTGCATGGCCATAAATATTACAACAATACACAAGGATAATTCAATCCATAGGGTTCACGGCCAAAATTTCTTATCAACCCATCTTATAGTACAACCTCGGTCTCACATGAGTATATGATACATTTCCAACCAAGCATTAGTCCATTCAATGCTCGGCCTTGTTTAATTGTAATCCATTGGTCTAATGACTATAATATAGTCCGATGGTGCTTCCATCACTTAGTCATGGACCGTAGTGTATCTAGGGATCGTTATGAGATTTTTAGGATGCCACATTGATCCACAGGATGTCACTAGGATTGCATAGAATGTGATATGTGTTATTATAGAGGATCATTGATTTATGTGTATGTGGACATATGCATTGTACTTGTTTGTTTATTAATGACTTGATGTTTTATCAATAAATACAAATCCATTATGAGACTAGCACATACACACATATATTTTTGAAAAGTATGTCAGCAGGCATTGATTGGCTCACTCACACGAGCAATCACCTCAAGTGCTATAGTTGGCATGTTGAGATGAGACATTATGTACAAATAAATGATGTAGAGCAAGTTTAGTACATAAAATAATATGTCGCCTTGATTGGAGTCAAGATGAGGTCTGTGATTTGTTGATAATAAGACCGAACATGATAGTCCCACGATCATGTATGCATGAAAAATGCCGGATGCGAGTGCTTAATTGGGCGTTATAGAAAGCGAGCTGATATAGCACTCGTGAGGAGCACGTGACTATGTTTAGGCTAAGATCTGTATAGTGGATATATTTAGTAAATGACATACGCTCTTATAGAAAGAGAAATCCACTATAGCATGTAATTCATACTACATGTGCATTGTACAATCGATAAGGGAAGGTGAGTAAAATTATCCCTATTTACTCATCGTGTGAGCCCTTGAGGTAATTTATAATTTACCTCATTTTGTGCCCTATGTTACTTCTGACTATGTTCTCGAAGTAAAAGATCAATGTTGCTACTTTAGTATGTTATCGGCGATCATGAATGGATATGGCCTTATGGGACGTGTCTAAGAAAGCAGTTGTTCTGAAATGGAGAGAGACATGAGTGCGAAGGAAGACTATTGTTATTTTACATCTATCACATGTATTTACTGGTCGACCAATTATATCGCCTTATGTGGTTGTGGATATAATTGTAAATACATGATGTTTTGAGAATAGTCAAGTATAGCCTTTAAGGGATAGGTATACTTGAATTGATGTGACAAAATATGTCTAGGGCACTGTGAGAATCAATTGTTCATTTCTTTTCAGGGTTGTAGCTATTATGTCATCCCTAATAGGTGCATAATTTGAGCTCCTAAGTGTAGGTGTACTCACTGGTCGCATGGCTTATTTGCTAGTATGAATTGTTTTGTAAAGTTGATGAATGTTGAATGCCTTATATTCTTGATAGAGCGCTATCAAGCCCATCATGTCCGAGTGGGAGATGTTGTACTGAATTAGTATGTCCATGATAGGGTGCGATGAGAACGCACTATCACCTTGATATGCTACGATGGAAAGACACCATTTGAAGGGGTGTGATGGAGTCATATAAAAGACTCCAGAAGACAACCGTTGGCACGGTTGGCAGAACGTACACTCAGAATTCTCTCCTTATTTTGTCCCCTTTCCATCGAGAGAAAAAGAAAGCGTTCAATTTCCCCTTTACAAGAACAGTTTGTATTTACACCGTGAAAATCCGGTGCTTTCCTCATGATTGCATTCAGACCAACGTGAAGTAATTTCATTCGTGATTCATCCGCAATTCAATGTTCGTTTCGAGGTTAATTGTTGTTTGCGCATCGGATAAAGGTAAGTCGTCTTCTGCCGACTTGAATTCCAACAGCCACGAACCCCGTGAAGGGGAAGTTGCCCAAGGGGTTCTGGTCGAGGCACGGGGACGTCAGGCTGTCAAATGAGTCATGGAGGACGTGGATGAGGCCCGTTGCAAGGATCACCCTGGCTGCGAACGCCTTGACCAGGAAGAACACGTCCTTCTTAGGGCGCAAGGGTGGGACGACCTTCCCGATCAGCGGGATGCACACGCCAATCGTGCTTGCAAGGAGGATGGCGGCAATCGCCCCCACTTTGTACTTGAGTGCCTCCCTCTTGTTCTACCCCCGCCGGCGCCCCCATCACACGTGCAATCCCCAAGGACGAGCGAGGGAAGAAGGACAAGAACACACAAAGCATCAAGAACCAACACCACCCACGCTGACCCGGCTCGCCTGCCATCTCAATTCGCTACCCGATATCAAGAAGACGAAGAATGTGATGCGGAAAGAGACTGCCGTGCTGGCTTGTGGAAAGTGAAAAGGAAAACACCTCGTGAGGCTGAAGACATGTCTGTGAGCTATATAAGGATCGGTGTTGCATCAGCCGTCCACGAAAAGGACTTTGTGCTGCTTCTACCGCCACCACTGCCCAATGGAACAAAAATGAGGACACTTTCTAGCTAGTTTGACAACGACAGATTGGTTCGAAACTGTATTTTGTACGCATCTGCGTGGTGAAATGGCTACCTGGTCAATGCAATTATTATTATTAAAATATCTGTAGCGGAGGCATTTATCTATAGCAAGTATAGAAGTGGAAGTCAGCATTTATCTGTAGCAAGAGACTATTCGAGCATCGTAACAATGTCAACATAACTGTCCTCGAGGGAAGAGCAGATTTCAAACCCAACCATCGTCGTGTTCCAATGTCGTAGCTTAGCTCTGCTCGTAAGAGTTTTTCTAATGTGGACTACATTAATTGATATTGTAATTTACCATTTTACAGTTATTGTAAAATGGGGTTGATCTAATGTGAGATAGAATGTTTCTTAATTAGTCTAATATGGGAATGGCTAGTGTGGGCTGGGTTAAGCCTGACCCATAATAAGGGGGTTTGGCTAGAAACTCTATGAATAGTGCTCAAGTCTCTCCTCTAACCCTAATTCTCACATGTATCCTCACATAAAGAGCGTTTACCTAGCGCTAAAGGGTGAGGAGGCCGTCTCATTGAGCCAGTGATACGAAGGGCAATAGAGAAGAAGGACTTGCGCGTGGAACATCAGTTTGTCGTTTCCGCTTCAAGAACAATGGATCTCAAAACAGGCGCGTGAATCTTTCTACTCAATTATGTATGTTCTTGTTCTGATTATGGAGATCTTGGGATTGCGCAATTTGCATCCAACATGTGATATCAAAGCAACCATAACCCTAGAACTCGGACGCATATAATTTTTGCCCTAATTTTGTGATCTTCGTAATTTTTTGTTCAATAAAAATCAACTTAAATTACAAATTTGGACTGAACTCGTCGAGACGAGCAGATTGGTCAGTGACGCGTCGCCGAGGGAGGCCTCACTCACCCCCATGCGCCGCCAGGGCGTCGGAGACGCGCCTCACACGCAGTCATGCGCCCTCACATGCTCCCACGCGCGGATGCTAACGTCACAGTGACGTCGGCGACCGACCCATTGACCCAACCCATGACCCGTTGACCCGACCCAACCCATTGACCGGACCGATTAACCGATCGGACCGGACGGCTAGACCGAACGATCGAGTCAGGACCGGTCAGACCGGTTTTTGAGGGGTCTTCACGTACGTGCGTGTGCTCCACTCGCCGCGCACTTAGGCGGCGCGTGCGGGCGCGTGGTGCGTCTAATTGGCACGTGGCTGGTGGCATTGGATTCGTATGATCATCCTTTATGTGTTGGTGTATTTATTTTACATGTTTGATGGTTTTATGGATGTGAAAATACATACAAAACCCTAAATACGCATATTTTTAGTGTATTTTTGCATATTTTTCTTGTATTTTCTGTGATTTTGGAAATACAGGTGTTGGGTTATAGGTATGTTTTCACATAAACATTATAAATGTGTGATTCATTAATAAAAATTAAACTTTATTAGGAACTGAAGCTGGCTTAATGAGATAGAATCATTATGGGATAGTAATTGAACTATGTATTGAGGTGATGAGAAACAGTAAAAGTTATGAAATTTTTGTTGCTCAAGCATACTCCTTTACACGCATCTTGATGCATTTTTGTTTCTTTGTGATAACTTTTGAATGATGGACGTCTTAAGAACTCGTGACCAAAGTGATTATACTACTTAATACATCTGTTGAATGTGAGTAATGCATGTCAGTTAAATTATTAGATGATGTTCCTAAACTCATCTGGTCACTTTGTTAATGTCTATCAAGTTGAACATTTTTGTTAATGGTTACAATGATAATTTGTTACTTAAAATTGGCTAATAAATCAGCTGTTGACCTTGGAGACATTCTTTATCTTATGAAACTCATAAGCAATATATCAGCTGTCAAGCTTGTCAATCTGGAGTACCCTGTATTGTTATTGATGTTAACTTGTGAGAGATCCTCTAGATTATCATTTTTTTTTATGTTGTTCTGGTAATCTGTAATCAGGGTGCACAAGAGATGATTTCTTCTATGTTATGAGAAGTTTCTTATGTTGTTGTGATCGATGATCTCATTGGAGTCTATCTTTCAGGTTCTTTATATATATATAGGTATGATTGATTTTTATTAATGAATAAAGATATTATCTATGTGTAAAGCAATATAATTAGCATGATATGTGATTTTGATGATTTATTACCCATATCACTAAAGTTAAAATCACATGTATATAGTATGTATGAGAAGTAAAGTTTATATCCCCGGTATGAAAGAGTTTCAAGAATTCAATTGAGTTGTGACCACCAAAGTGGTACACTTGATTGGGTTTGAGAAATATCAGTCTCGTATAATGATTGGGATGTCTCCTGGTCTAATGTGTAGTCATACTCCCAAAGGAGGTGATTATGTATTAGTTCATGGAGGGATACATGATGGTGTGGTGGAGGAGTAACTGATTCTAGTGGTTCATATGCCCAAAGGTGATGAATTCATGAAGATTAGAATATATTCTCATAACCGCTATCATGTGGGGAGTGTACAACTGCATGTCATGTATTCTACCCAAATGTGATTATATGATTATGTGTGTAACTCTCTGGATGTGTACTTGTACGTCAAGTTACACAATGCTCACATGATGCTAATTCTATACATTGCTTGTTTTTCAGTCACCTTTTATATAATTAATAACTCAACTATTATTGAGGTTTTTACTGCTTCAAATTTTAAGTTGTGGACATATGATTTGTTGCTTGGGAAAAGAGCAATAAAATTTGCTTACTGTCCATGAAGCATTCCATTCAGGAACACTTGAAAAATGGTTTGCCTACGGGCTACACTACTAGGCAAATGATGGAAGCCTTAGTGGCTTGAAATTATGTCTTGTCTACTACCGAAATTATGACACATTTGTAAAGATTGTATTTAAGTCCTAATAATATATACGTCTCATATAACGTTGAAAAAGTTGTTTCCAAAAGTTTTATGTCTAAGGAATAATCTCACACATGTCTAAAGAAAGAGTAGAAAAGTTGACAATGTTGATATTCTGTCTACTCTTAACGGTTATCTAAAGACTTCTATAGATTACTGTGGAAGTAAAATGACCGAAATAAATAATAAATTGGTTAGAATTAGTCTTAAAGGTTATTAGGCTTAATAGTGGCCGTGAGTATTTTGAAAGTATGACAATGCGAAATAACTTAAAGGGTCATTTGTCAAAAAGATTTGGCCGAAAGGCATAATTGCACCATAATGAACATGGTGATAAGTATGATAAGTAAGACTAATTTATCCGGTCTTCTGTGGGCTGATATTTTGAAAGCAACATTTTCATATACAAAAGGTGTTTCTTACCAAAGTTGTTTCATAAACTTCTTTTGAGTTATGGACTGGACATAAATTACTCGAATCACATTAAACTTAGAGGTGTCATGCAGAAGTGAGGTTATCTAATCCAATATTAAGTGCATTGCAATTCAGATCCACTCGAAATTATTTTGTATCTTACTCAGATTGTTCAAAGGGGCATCGATTTTATGACCATAAAGAAGGTACAAAAATTATGGAATTATAGATTGTAAAGTTTCTAGAGTTCTATATAGTTGTAGAGGATAGTTGCTTTCAGGCTATTAAGGATAATAGTACGATGGAGGTTACTGTGTCTTTGTCTTTGCTTATACAAACAATTGTGGAATCTCTTGTATCATAGACTAAACTTGTTGAGGTTCATGGTACTATTCTTGATATAGTTTATGATGAAATTTCTCAAACCTCTCAAGTGCAGAATGAAGTGGTTGTAGTTTTACTTAGGAGATTTGTTAGGGAAAGACGATCAGTTATGTCTATCTGTGAGAGCATGATTGCAATATCCACTACATGGTTGATTTAGCGATTTATATCAATGTTGTTTCTTATCCTCAATCAAGTATGTGATTAGATGCCATAAAAGGCGATATGTGTTTGGAAACTTACTGACTTGCCTAAAGATCACAAGTTCATTAGTTGCAAATAGGCGTACAAAACTAAAGATCACAATTTTCAACCGCTTTGGCTAAAATCTTATTGATGTTCTTATTCGTCGTTTCCATAGCTCCATTCATTTGTGAGCGGTAAGGAGAAGAATTTAAGTGGCGAATGTGGAACTCTCCAAGTAATTTATCAACTACCTTGTTGTTCAGGTTTGATCCATTGTCTTTGATGATTGCTTCAGGAACTCCATATCGAGCAATGATATCATGACGAATGAATCTTGCCACCATGAGAATTGGCTTCAATCCATTTGGTGAAGTAATCAATGGCCACTAAGATAAAACAGTGTCCATTCGATGCTTTAGGATTATTAGTCCGATGATGTAGATGCCCCACATTGAAAAAGGTCAGGATTCGAACATTTGATGCAGTTCATTAGGAAGAGCATTGATTTTGTCTCCATAGACTTGGCATTTGTGACAGCACCTCACATGTTGAATACAATTGGCTTCCATGGTCAACCAGTAGTAACCGAGCCTCAAAATTTTTCTTGGACATGCGAACCCTTGGAGTGCCATAACTTGGCAGAAAGGTACACTTAGGTGCCATAACTTACGAAAGGTACACTTAAGTGCCAAAATTGGAGCAAAATGGATCACTTGAGTGCCAATCCGGCCAAAATTCGGCCAAAACGCTTATAATGTCAATTTTCCGGCGAAGCGAGTGCAAAACGGCGTCATTTTGGTGCTAACGTGGTAAAAATTTAATATAAAAATTAATTTAATTGAATTTAAAACTAAATTTATTTAAAACATTTTAAAAATTAAAAATATTAAAAAATTCAAAAAATTCAAAAAATTCAAAAATTTTAAAAATTTTAAAAATTAAAAATAAGAAAAATTAAGAAAAATTAAGAAAAATTAAGAAATTTAAAAAATTTTAAAAAAATTTAAAAAAATAAAGAAAAATCGAGAAATTTAAAAATTTAAGAAAAATTGAGAAATTAAAAAAATTTAAAAATTTAAAAAAGGGAGGCGGCCCCGGCCTACGCTCCCCCACCTTCCGACGACGGCGGCGAGGCGATGGCGGCGAGGCCTCTGCCCTTAGCCACCGGCTGCCTTCCTCCTCCTCCTCCTTCATTTTTTATATAAATATAAATTATATTATTTTTTTAAAATTTAATTTAATTAATTTTTATATTATAATGAAATTCAAATTATGCCAAAACAACGTCCTTTTGGTCGATTTAAGGGCTCTATCTTGGCCAACACCCGAAACGACGTCGTTTTGGTGCTGACGTGGTAAAAAATTTAATATAAAAATTAATTAAATGTAATTTAAAACTAAATTTATTTAAAAAATTTAAAAATAAATTTACAAAATTTACAAAATTTACAAAAAATATTAAGAAAATTTAGAAAAAAAGGAGGCGGCTGAGGGCTGAAATTTTTTGTAAATTTTTTAATATTTTGTAAATTTTGTAAATTTTTGGTAAATTTTTTAATTTTTTATAAATTTTGTAAATTTTTTGCAAATTTTGTACATTTTTTAAATTTTGCAAATTTTTTGTAAATTTTGTAAATTTTTTTTAAATTTTTTAAATTTTTTGTAAATTTTGTAGATTTATTTTTTTAAATGTGTTAAATAATTTTATTTTTAAATTTAATTTAAATAATTTTTATATTATATTAAAATTCAAATTATGCCAAAACAACGTCGTTTTGGCCAATTTAAAAGTTCTATTTTGGCCAACACCCGAAATGACGTCGTTTTGGGTGAATTCGAGCCGACTCGGCTCTCCGGCGAGACACATCAGCGAGAAATATTAATATTTTCATGCCACATGATTTCCAGCCAACTTCGCCGGAGATGGCACTCAGGTGTCCCACTTTTCTTAAAATGTGGCACTTAAGTGTACTTTTTGTAAGTTATGGCACTTAAGTGTCCTTTGTTGCCAAGTTATGGCACTTGAAAGGTTCTTTTGCCATTTTTCTTGCCAAGAGATGACCATTCATATGAGGGCTACACTCTCCTTCGTGTATCTCTTTCATCAGGAATTTAGCTTCTTGTGTGTCCACGCACTTTAGTAAAACTGAATCAAAAGACTTTTTATAAAGGGCTCCTCCACCAAGGAAGAATTTGGATGGTAACTTCATCAGATATTTTCAATAATTGGCTTGACTACCTTGGGGAAATTTGCCTTCTCGAAGGTAATTCATGATGTCATAATACCAGGGTTGACCATCAGGTTTCTCTTCAATCATCAAGCAATAAGCAGGTTTCTTCAAAATGTTAATTTGCGAAGGATCAATGCTCAAACCGTCGGTTACTTGTAACATTGAAGATAAAGTTGCCAAGGCATTAGCAAATTGATTTTATGATCTTGACAGATAATCAAAAGATATTTCATCAAATTCGTTGACCAAGTCTTGGAGATATTCATGGTAAGAAATCAACTTTACGTCTCGTGTTTGCCCCACCTCCCGTCTGGAGGATGATAAGTGCAGAATCACCATAAATCTAAAGCTTTCTGACTTTCATATCGATGGCTAATAGTAGACCAAAGATGCAAGTTTCATATTCAGAAATATTATTGGTACAAGGGAAATATTGTTGCCCCTTTTGTAACGAGGTGCCTGACTCGGTTGATCACCTCTTTTTTGGATGCCATGTTACTTCGAGTGTTGCCTTCTTTTGGGTGACTAGATGTGGTCTTCCCTGGAGGAATAAACCGTGGGAGGATACCCTTACTTGGGTCTCGGCGTTGCTTTCGGGCAAGGACTTTACTAAGTGCATCGTCCGGTTTTCTTTTAGAGCTTTGTTCCACATCGTGTGGAAGAATAGGAATGATATGCTCTTCAAGGGTGTGAAGATTTCTATCTCTGCCATGAAGAAGCATCTCATGAAGGTTGTCAAAGACAAGGCTTGTACCTTCGGAAATGTGGAGGATTCTCCAAGGAACAGAAGATTGCAACACTCGTGGGAGGTGGACCTGGCTATTTTCACTTGATTTGTAGTCTCGGTTCGCTCTTGGTGTTTACGGTCTTTGACTTGGCTTTTGTTGTTTTGGCCGCTTGGCCTTTGCCCGGCTTCCTTTCACTCATTTGAGCTTGTTCTTTTAAGTGCAAGTTTTTGAAGCCGGTCCTCTGTATTTTTTAACCTCCCCTTTATAATACTTACTTACTTACCCCAAAAAAAAAAAAAAAAAAAAAAAAAACTTTGCAGCTATTGGATAATGTTGACCTTCTAGAGATATTAAAATTGTCCCAGTGCCGAACCAAAAAGGTTAACAACACCATCAAGATACATGGTCCACTTGTCATGCGAGACCAAATAAATCAATTCATCAACTTCATCCTAGTCATTAGAATTCTCAGGATTTTCAGCTGACATATTAGCTTTGGCTCGCCCTTTGACGAATTTTTGTACCATGCTTTGGATATCAAACTCAGAGAGTAATATTTGTCATTTAGCGAGCCTTCCAACCAATGCAGGCTTCTCCAAAAGATATTTAATTGGGTCATTCTCTATCACCAGCAAAATGCGATGATGAAGAGTATATTGCCTCAGTCGGTGTAAAACCCAAATCAAGGCTACACAGGTCTTTTCCACTTTGGGATATCGAATCTCAAAGGTAGTAAACTTCTTACTGAGATAGTATATGGCACGTTCCGTTCCGTCTTTTGGTCCTTTTTGTGCCAACATGGCTCCTAAAGACTCTTCGTAAATGATGAGATACAAGATCAAAGGCACACCTTGAATAGGCAGTATTAGTATAGGAGCTTGCGAAAGATATCGTTTAATCTCCTCAAAGGATTTCTGACATTCTTCATACCAGTTGACGTGGGCGTTCTTCTTTGACAGCTTGAAGAACAGCTTAGTGGTTTCTAACAATAGGGAGATGAATCTTGCAACACAATTCAATCTTCCTAGTAGGCTTCGGATTTCCTTATGAGTAGAAAGGAGGTTTTAGCTCACGTATGGCCTTCACCTTAAAAGGATCTATCTCGATATCCTTGTTGCTAACCATAAATCCAAGAAGCTTCCTAGACTTTGCCCTGAATATGCATTTTGCGGGTTAAGCCTCATCTTGAATTTCCTCAATCGGTCAAATAATTTTCTTAAGACTTCAATATGGCCTTTACCTTGTCTTGGCTTTGCAATCATGTCATCGACGTAGACATCAATCTCCTTATACATCATGTCATGGAATAGCATCACCATGGCTCTTTGATATGTTGCCCCTGCGTTCTTTAAACCAAAGGGCATAACCTTGTAGCAAAATGTTCCCCATCGAGTGATGAAAGACGTTTTAATCATGTCTTCCTCTTTTATTTAGATTTGATTATAACCAGAAAATCCATCAATGAAGGAGAACAATTCGAAGCCAACAGTACTGTCAACTAAGACATTTTTAGGGCTTGCCTTATTCAAGTCACGGTAATCAACGCAAACTCAAACTTGTCCATCCTTTTTCATAAATGGGACTATATTAGCAATCCAATCAGCATAATTAGTAATTTCGATGAAACCAACATTTAAGAGCTTCATGACGTCTTCTTCGATCTTTTTCGATAACTCAGGTTTCATCCTTTTGAGCTTCTGCTTCTTGGGCGGAAGATTAAGATCAAGTGATAATGCGTTTTCTACTATCTCAGGGTCTAAACCTGGCATGTCAGCGTACGACCAAGCAAAATATATATATAAATTTTGGTAAGGGTAAGATTTGTATAGATTTTACGGAAAAAACAACAAGGGAGGAGGCCAAGCACCAACAAAAGGGTGAACACTCAAAAAGACAATAAAGTCAAGACAAGTGTAAGGGTGCTGCGGTTCCAACAAAAAGAACAAAGGAGAAAATATAGACAAAGGAGAATAAACCACAAAGCAAGGAGGGGCAACCACAATCAATCAAAGATAGACGGATGAAGTCCCCAGCTTTGTTGCAGTCTTCTATTCCTAGGAGTGTCCGGAACATGCTTAAAGGTCAAAGCCTTATCCTTGATAGCCTTGTGAAGGTGCATCTTTAAAGCCGGGAGGTTGAGAATACGATTCCAAAAGATGATATTGTTTCTCTCCTTCCAGATGCTATAGCATAATGCTCCAATTAATCTATGTTTGAGCCATTCATTTTCAATAACTCGAGTTTTCGAAAAAATTATTAAGAAATTGTCCTCATGTCATCAGACGTCCTTATTCCACTAAAACATTTTGAAACTATAGATCATGTGGAGGCCTATGCCTCAAAGCATCATCATAGGTTTGGTTTGGGAAATCTCACGCGTCTATTAACAAAATGTGAATTTTATTAATATGCTAAAATTGCATTACAATATATATCATATTGGATCCATGGAGTTTGTGATCCAGAAATGAATGAAATGAATGGAATTCCCTTGTAGGGGAGAAATGAATAGAATACAACTAAAATGAAATGTAGAAACTAGAAACATCCCTTACACTACAGGAATTGTAGGCTCTTCATCCTCATCAACGGTGTCAACCAAACCATCTTCAAAGAAGTCAGTAAAGTGGTAGACATTGGCCTCCTCTTCTTGCAAGAACTTTGATGGGCCAAGGAAGAAATCCTTCAATGATGGAGGTAGGAGGTGTTGATAGCTCTTACCTTTAATGTTTGGGCCTTTATGATTACCTTGACCTTTACGGTCACCTTGGTAACCTAGGCCTTCGCGTTTGTTCATTTTGACCACCTTAATGGGATTTGGCATGCCTTGGGCGAGCTTACCCCTTTCCTAATAGCAAAACCGTTCTTGAGCAATTCTTTACTTGACAGTAAGGATGCCTTTGAGAACTAAAACTTCCTAATGATCGACCCAACAGGGACATGAGTGACAGACACCAACTCAAACGAGTGGTAGCTCGACTCTCCCTTGACCTCAGGCTCGATGAAAGGTATAGTGGTGTTATGGAAAATCTCTACATCTCTTTCGCATCAGATGGTCACTATCTTTCCATCAATGAGAAGTTTCATCATCTGATGAAAACTAGAATGAATGATCCCCGCAACATGGATCAAGGCCGGCCCAAGAACAGGTTAAAGTTGCTTGGGAAATCTAACACTTGGAATTTTTAGTAATGGTAACAGGGCCGACTATCAGCGGCAGGTCGATTTCTCCTATTGACTCCTTTCTCATTCTGTAGAAGGCTCGGATGGGAATCTTTGGAGGGCGGATATTTTTCATTCCTATCCCCAACTAGCCAAGGGTGGACAAAGGCCAATTGTTCAATGCGAAACCATTATCGACTAGAACCCTCGAAATCCTGGTTTCGAAATGTTGAGCAGACATATATAGTGCCTTAGTGTATGTTTGGCCCTCAAGAGGGAGATCTTTTGTCACGCCCGACCCTCAAGCGCATGGCATCCATCGATCTCTTCAGTCATGGAATTGCAACATCTTAGGACGCGTCGTCAACCTATTCATTTTATCTTTTGATTATACGCAAACAAAAGCAAAACAAACATCTCCCAACCATTAACAAACAATAGGGATAGTAAAAGGCATACATCATAACACAATTTCATATATATGTATGCATCTACCGTCAAACATAATCTTTCCATAGAACAAAAGCTTAACCATTTACACATCCGCGTAGCGGATTCCTTCATACTTATCCAAGAACCGGGGTTGGTTTTAATCTAGCACCTCTATTCTACGAGCGCGACCACACCAAGTGATATCCCCTACGTGTCTAGTACGCGTCCACCTCAAATTACTTTGGCTCGAGCTCGGATAGCTATTATTAGGGCCTGAAAAAGTTAAACAACAAGGAATGAGATAAACTCAGCGAGTAAACTCCCTAAACCTCGCGTAAGAGGGTTCTTCGCCTTGGAGATGCTCTAAACATGCAACTTATCTATCGATGGCAGATCAATAGCAAGACATTTGCTTTGCATTATCTATTAAAAGGAATTAGGCCACTCAACATGTCACACTCTATCGCATGTACAATTATAGTATAAACAATCACTACATGAGTGCACCATTCCATTAAGCATACGGCGTTCACAATTTAATAATTCAAGCATGAATAACAATAATACCATGCACAATGTAGCATTTTAAATCTCACGAGTCCTAATCAAAGGCATACAAATCGACAACCTTATCCGTGCCTTTCTGACTCGAATATCAACCTGCGGGACTTCCTAATATCTCTCAATTCATAAATAGTGTCGATTAAAGCATGCATGTGCCACATAAGTCACTGAAATGACATTTAATTCATGCACTTTTCTCATGTAACTCATATATCAATCTCAGATCACACGTGTGCCAACTATAGCATCACTTCTCAAAATATGCATTCATGCATTTTTCACAAAACCATGTCTAAATTGTTACGGCTATTCAGGACTTAAGGCCAACCTGAAGGTTCGCAGTCATCCGACGTAACCGGGCACCGTCCTGCCCTATCGGGCACGACATCATCTCGCGTATGCATACGCCTCAGGACAGCATTCCAGTAAGGACCTTCATTTTGAAATCCATCCGTAAACGGCATCCTGTTGACTTGGGGGCATCCGAACCTAATAGGGCATCATCCCGTATAATCATACGCATCAGGACGGAACCATCACCCCTCATAATCATACACATCAAGGCATTTATGTGATCACATGAGCATACCATCACTCAAGTCCATTGTTTTCTTTCATTAGCCAAGTATGAATGCCTCAATGGTGTGCCAAGCGGAGTGCATCTCATGATCTATCGAAACTACATTAATAAAATATGCCTAGAATGAAACACAAGTCCGTGGTTTGACACAATACGTTGAGCACCAGCTTAAGTCCAATTCGAATCGAAAATGATACACCTTGAAATCACACCAAGACCAAGAAAGAACCAATCCATCATGAAATGATCACCGGCCTAGTACCAAACTTAGCTCGGGAACGATACATCTCAATATCGCACCGAGGCCAAGAAGGACCGAACCGTCGCGACATGATCACCAATTTTGGTACCAAACTTGGTTCGGGAATGATACACCTTAGTATCGCCGATCCAAGAGAGAGACTTGACCTGGCGTGCTTCCACGCATGTCCAAGAACCATCGTATATCCTGTCTCGAAGGCTCGGAGTGTTCTCATGCATTGACCATGGACAATGAACATATGTGTATAGACTACTTCTAATGAACACTTATAAAACATTGCCATTAATATCAAAGAACATCACATAGAATAAGCACACCCAATAACATCAGAAGTTGCTTCCAATGACAATATCATATTGAACAACCTTAGCATATTACCTTTCAAAATAGTCTTTCATTACTTATAATTATAGAATGCTACGAATGCTTGACCTTTTGGAATTGCATAGGCATATAATATCTTTAAAAACTAGCATTCAACAAACATATACGCTTTAGAATTCACAACATAAAGAACACTTATCGTTTCCAAAATAAGGGATTGCATAAGCATCTACTATCTTTAAAATTAGGCTTTAGTAAACACATGCCACATTATAAGCCACAACATAATACGCATTTATCAATATCAAGATAGGTTATCACATCCAAGGATAACTTATCACTATAGCTTATCGCATCTAGCAATAGCCTATTGTCAGTTGCATCAGCCTCACGGGGGATTTTCTCCATAGTCCGATCAATCACAACAGGCTCAATCATAGCCATAAAGTCATTCTCGAACTCATCTCCCCATCCACTAGGGATGATGTCTTTGGGATTTTGAAAATAATTTGGAGGAGGAGTATACTTGACCATAAAGTCATACTTCCCACTTGGTTGTCCCAAGGTGTCCACCACTTCACCTCTCTCACGGGCTTTCCTTACGAACTCACGATCCAAACGAGAAGTTTTGTATTCATCATCATCCTCATCATTGGAGTGGACCTCTTTATCTTTTAGCAAAGCTAAAGTAAGGTGCTCTTCATCATCCCATCCGCTCGGGACAATATCCTTCACATCAACGAAGAAACTTAGTAGTGATGTGAACTTCACCTTAAAGTCATATTTGCCACTTGGTTGGCCAAGGATACCAACAACTTCACCATTTTTGCGAGCTTTTCGAACAAACTCACGGTCCATGCGAGAAACTTTATATTCATCCTCACTTCCAGTGTCAGAATCTTGGTACATAGGGGTTTTGCTTTTAGAGGCTCAACGATCCTTTTTTCGAGTGTCATCCTGACTTAGATTCCCAACCTTCTTTATGACTTTTGAGATTATATCCTTGCCAGACAAATCAACTTCAACCAAAGACATCCGTCTTAGAGTGGGCTCACCATCTTCATATTGGATAATTCTCAGCTCTGCTAGCTTCGCTAAGCAATCTATCTTCTCATAACGAGCGATGTCACCTTCCAGCTAGCGATCAGCAAAGGACGTGATTTTTTCTAACTTTTGGATATCCATCAGGAGTATATGCTTGTCATCATCCCCAAAAATCATGTTGACATTTTCAGAGTGTTTTGGAAGAGGATTTTGTTGGACATTTGGCATTGAATCCTTAAAGGCAAGCAATTTCTTATCCCGCAAGTTTTGGATCTTGAAATGGAGCACGAGACAATTATCCACATGGTGACTTCTTTCTCCCATGTCATACTCACACACTTATTAAGGTCGAACCCAAGGAACTTTGGCGGATTATCCCTCGGGATCTCTCTCGCCATGAGGTTTCTGAACTGGTGACTGGAGGCCAACAACTAGCCGACAAGGGCTTGAACCAACCAGTCCCACTGGCGATCGGTCAGACCGACCAAACCGGTTTAGTCCGGTTCGACTGGATTTTGACTGGTTCTTGACCGATTCGGTCCGGTTCCTGTTATTTTGTCAACTTGGGACCCCTGTGGGTCAAAAATTTATGCAATTTGGCCCTTACATGACCAAATTGAAAAGGAATTTTACCATTTTTAAGAAGAAATTGGCCAATTAAGATACAATTAAGCTAATCAAACCTTATAAACATGATCTAGGGGTCTTTTATTGACCTAATTGAATGATTATCGTGAAAGAAAAATTGAGTCGAAACCATGAGTGCTTTGAATTGGGCCTAAACGGCTAAAATGGTAAAATTTGCAATTCAATGGGCAAAATTGCAAATTAACTAAAATTGAACTCAATTAGTGTCAGAATTGCTCTATCTATTGAGCTACCCATATGTAAGATCACTTATCATATTCAAATTGACCTTGAATTGAAGCGTTCGAGCTTAGGTCAAAAATTGATTTAAGCCTAATATTAAAATTGGACCTAAATTCATGAAATTACCATGAATGGGTCAATTCGAATTTTATCGATTGAAGATTAATTGCTTGATTTTCTAATGCTTGGGAGGATAAAATTCTTTAAATTGATGAATTCTTGTGTGAATTTACCAAAATTAATTTTAGATTTGGATTTATCTTAAGAAAATGAGTGGGAAATAATCGTCCGTTCACAAGTTATGAAAGATTGATTTTGGTCCCCTAATTAGAGCTCAAAACAGCAACACATATTTTGACTCCATAAATCGCGAAATTGAATGCTCAAGCTGATTTTAGATAATCCCTAAACCAAATGTCAAAGAATGAACTGCTCCTAATTATGACTAGAGTAAAAGTAATTTTATTTTTAGTCGATTTAGAACCTAAAACTGAAAAATTCAAAAATTAAGATTCTTAATCGAATTTTGTGAAATTTTTGACACAAAAGTCAAATTGGCATTAAAAGAAATGTATTTGTGCATTTTTTTATTTTTTTTATTTTTTGGGTCAAAGGTTTAACCAAAAGTCAACCATTTAGTTGACTTTTCCAAAAATGTCGATTTTTTAATCAAATCTTTGAATTTTCAAGAAATTGGTTTTTACAAAAGTGAAATTAAAGCTAAGTGGAATTTTTTTGGGTAAAAAGTTAATCTTTGACCGGGGGATGACTTCTAGGTCAAAGGGCTAACCAAAAAGTCAACCCGAAAGTCAACAATTTGACTTTTTGGATTTTTCTTGAAAATGAGCTAAAGACTGTTTAAAAACGACAATGCAAAAGAAATAAATGAAAAATGACACTTTTTGGTCGAGATATTGGACTCCGTCACGATCAAAAACCCAAATCTCGATTTTTTTTACCTTTTAATGATGCGTCGACTAAAAATCAAGTGTCAATACTTTGCAAAGTTTTGATGTTGACAAGTGAGTCAATTGCATGAGTTAAGGTTAAAATGTGCTGGATCGGTATATAGTCTAAATGTACATCTCTGTTTTGTTATTTTTGCTATGATTCATGCGATCACATTTATGTTTTGAATCCTGAATGAGAAACGTTTATCATTGCATGTTCTATATGTAGGATTTTTCGTAAGATTTTTGCACGTCATGAGATGGCTAAAATTGTGCACAATCTATGAAATCAATGATGAAATGAAATCTTGCCATTTATGCATCTTACTATACTTGTTTGAGACATTTAGAGACTAAATTTTGAGATGATGTCTTCTTGACACCTAAACTACATGTTACAAGGTTTGAGTACATATTCATGTCAATACATTTAAGTATTATTTTGCATGTTAAATTTGTGCCGCAAGAGCATATGTTCATCAAGAAACTCTTCAAGCATTTCATTACGAATCTTGTGTCATCTTGCTTTGTCATCAAATTGTATAACATCTTCTCATAACAACTTAGGGTTAGATGATTATTCAAATTGTTTGTCACATCTAATTCTAAGTCACATGTGATCTTTTCATGCCATTTGTGCATTACCTGAATGATTTTGAGATTTACGAATACATGTTTGTGTTCTGTTTTTTAGTTACTAACATGCGCATATTTAGAAATCTTGATCTTAGAGTACTTAATTGACTTAATTTGGACTCGAGCCCTTCTAAGAAGTCATAAGGCATACTTGGAGATTTCCAATGCCACTGATTTCATGTAAATAGCTCATCATTTAGACCATTTTCCATTTTTTCAAAACTAGATCGGAATTTGGACATGGGATCAGATTCGGACCCCTGTTCTAACTCCTGTTTAGACAGACCTTTGATATTTTTGTTGTCACGCCCCGATCCTCAAACGCGTGCCTATCTCTCACCTAGTCGATATAATAGCGACGTCCCAGGACACATCGCCGATCCATGTCATTTTAATACGCATGCGGAAGCATATAAATAAATCCCCAAACAATAAAACAATTGGATAGAAAAGTAGGGCTATATTTTTCACAACTGAAAAACTACAACCATACTTTTATACAAAGCAAACCACATAGTATATAATACAATACTATTCACAAGTCCGATCTACTATACATCCGATCAAAACTCAAAGTTTGCAAGACAAGATGGGATCTCAGTTCTCATCCGGGTCGTACTCTGGATCATCCTCTGAATCCTCTTCCGGCTCCTCTTCCGACTCTTCATCTTCAAGTTCCTCCTCTGCAGGTTCTTCCTTTGGTTCTTCCCACTCCTAATCCTCCTTTGGCCCCTCCTCTTACTCAACTATCTCCCCTTCCCCTTCGCTCCAGTTAGCACCCTCGGTTGAGTATACTGGTGACTTAGGATCGCCCTCGAGTTTGGAATCCTTGGCATCCACTACCAACCCACCCTTAGGGTCTGCCGTCCCTAGTCCGAATGCTGCCTCCAGAACGTACAGAGGCACATCGTCTTCCGGAATGGGACCTTCTCTTTGCGCATCATGGTAGTGACGATACCATGATCGATACTTATGGGGTACCAGGTCATCTCTATTCACATCAACCCAAACCTTTGACTCTATCAACACATACTCTAGCCCTTCTAGGATCGTGGTGTATCGGGAAGTGGTATACTACCTCGGTAATCTCTTCGGGGATGCCAAAATGCATAAGAGAACGAGGAAGTGGAGGTGCTGCCATCTAGGGGCTTGAGATGGTTATACAATGACCAATGAGACAACATTTTAGCGAGTTCTACCCTCCTAAGACCCGATTAGTAAACCAATACACCTTAGGCTACCTAAGCACAACACGAGTCGGAGGACTTACCTTGGCCTCAGTTCCCTCCTGCAAGTCAGTATATATATCAAATATACACGATCACATCACATCACCCAATCAGATCGAATCATCGATCAATCGACCTAGTCGATTACATGTCATCCAGACCATTTCTTGGTCGGCCCCTTCCATACTACTTGTAAGTCTGATCAACATCCAAGACTACTCACCCTAAGTGATATATAGATAGTATATTATCCTATCTCCAAATGACATATAGAGTCATCGAGATGCCAAATCATACCGTACTCGTCTCAAGATGATATCTAGAATTATCGAGTCGGTATATCATACCGTACTGTCTCAAGATAACCTGTAGAGTCACCGAGCCAGTAGATCGTACCGTCCTATCTCAAGATGACATATAAAGTCACCGAGCCGGTATACACACAATTTATCACACTGTACTGTCTCAAGATGATCTATAGAATTATCGAGCCGGTATATCATACCGTACTGTCTCAAGATAATCTGTAGAGTCACTGAGCTGGTAGATCATACCGTCCTGTCTCAAGATGCTCCGTAGGGTCATCGAGCCGGTGTACATGTCATTCCAAGCAAACAATCAAATAACTATTTTTATCATTTTCGATAAAATGTCGTGTGTGGGTACACGATCGGCTTTAGTCAAAATATGATGATTTCCTTTCTATAAATCCCACCATTTTCAGTAGTCCACTAAAACATTTTTGGCATTATCAACCGATGCCTAGTTATTTTTCAATTGATTTTCAAAAATAATTTAATTTAGGGAATAAATCCTAAATTCACAAATAAATCATTTCAGCACAAAATAAAGCTCAATTAAATCAGCATAAAATCCCGGTCACTGGCCATCCCGGTTGAATTTTCAGAAATTAATTAATTAATTAATTTCGAAAATTAATTATTAATTAGCAATAAATCCAATTTAGGCCCGTATTGCCTAATTGGAGGCCGAGACGGACCCGGAAAAATTCCGAGGTTCGTTCAATATATACTAGAAGCTCTCTACTTGCTAATGACTAAGTCTAACAACCTAACATGCATCGTTAAGTCACTAATTTAATTGTTCTAAACTAATCTAACCACATAATCATGCTTAATTAACACTAATCAACCCTTAAGAATCATTAGCAAACTAAGCGTGGATTAGTGAGTTAAACTCGCCCGTTTAACAATCCGCTCAGATTGAAACGTCGGGAACGTCGCAGGGGACTTTTTCTCCAAAGCGGGCCTAGGGTCCGAGGCCTATAAACACCTCAAAACGGGTCCTAATCACTACTGGAAACCCATTTTTCCAGCTGCTGTTTGAGGTTGCAAAACAGAAGAAAACAAGCTAGGTTGGTGCGGTGAGGACTCTGGTGGACCGATGGGGGTCTTTGGCGGCTTGGAGGGTGATCCACGGCGGCTCACGGTGGCTATGGGAACTCCGACGTGGCTCCACAAGCTGCTGGATAGCAGCTGGACCGGTGTGAGGGGGCCAGCAAGGGCGGACGGCGTGCAGTTGGCTCGCACGGGTGGTGGTCCACGAAACGGCGACGACGTGGCATGCGGCGTGGAGGGGCTGCTGTCAGGCGGTTGCTGCTATTCCTGCTTCCACTGGCTTCTTGATGGTGCAAAAATGGAGAGGAGAGGGATGGGTTGGCCGGTCAAAGAGAGAGGATGAGGGAGAGAGAGAAGTGGGGGGCTCCCTTGGCCTTGTTTTTCCACACTCTTGTCCGCCAAAGACTTGTCCATCAAGCCAATAATCCATGGCTGCTATTAAGCCACCAACACCCTCTCCACAACATATGAAATGGTCCAAAATGGCTAGGGAGAAGGGGGAGCTACGAATTTGGCACCAATTAGCTTCAATTGTTTGCTTGGTCCACTTTAATTCCACCTCATTTGGTCTCCATAAAATCAATTAACACCTCAATGCTTCAATTGACATTTTTCCTCACCCATGTATCCATCATGCTTCTCAATTTTGCAATCAAAAACAATCCTCGACTTTTTCTGCACAAAAACGACCTAACAACGACTTTTTCCCAAAAAGTGTGGGGTTGCAGAAAAATCTTCTGAAACTGAGTCGACACTCCTAGAATTTATTGTGACATGATAGAAACTTCAATTTTTGAAATCGGATTTGAATTCGCGGTTAATTTCCAATTGTCGCGTTTTTAGTGTAACCTAGGCTACCGGGTAACTTTCAGAAATTTTTAGTGCAAATGACCCGTGGTCGATTTTCTTCGAGCTGTAATGAACCCACTCGACTCATTGGCGACTCTCGGTTGTCGTGAAAATCTCAAGGATCCAAATACAGACACAGGGTACCAAAACAATAAGAAAATCAGTTTAGTGTCGGTTGACGAGAATTTTCTAATTTAGTGGTGTCACTCACGATTAGCCACACATCTCGGTCGAACCAGCCTATCTCTGATTTCAAATCGATTTTATACTATGCTGCAATGGCCTCTAAAGATGGACACGGTCGAGTAGTCGATTCCTAGTCGAATTCTCAAGTTTATTACATTAAAATTCCTTAATAGTTTCCCCAGATAGTCTAGTTATCTCGAGAGTGATCAGCTTTGAGAACAACCCTATAGGTGCGTCAATGAAATGCCCGATTTATTCAGTAGAAAATAGAGTCGAAAATCTAGGATGTCACATTTGTTCTATTTTTTTCTATTAGGATTTTGTACTTGATCTTTTAACGGAACTTATTTTTAATCATGTTAGCTATGTTGTGTGAAAGTTTGGTGATTTTTAGACTTATTTTGATAGGACAAATCCTTGTGATATTGGCTAAGTGTCCTACTGTTTTGACAATTTTCTGACATATTATTGTTTGTTGTCTAATTTTTATAAAATCATGTGTAGCTCGTTTAGGAAAACTTTCTCATGAAAGTTGTTCATTATCATGTCGTACATATTAGAAAAAATTTTCATCACCAAATCGTCATTAGGTATGGCTCAATTTTGCTGTCTTTACATGCTTGTTCTGAAATTTTCCTGATATAAACATGATTGTGATTGTTTAGTTATACATTTTAGATTAGTTTGTGCATGAAATTAGGCCATGCCATGCCCTCTTCATGAAAGTTGTATGCTTTGATCTTGGTTGTTAAACAATTGGCATTTTCAAATTGTATCTTTCAAAAAAATATTTTGATACATGTGATGTTGCTCAAAAACAATTTCTAAGAAGTTTTTCTCCAAAATTCGATTTGGCTTAAGAAAAAATCGTGATTTGGATCATATTCAAAATGCGTGCGATGCTTATGAGTGCATTTATGCGAGTCCCAAGCTAGCCTTAGCAATTGAATGTGTTCCATAGTCTAGATATTCCTTAATCTCAAATATTTTCAAATATTTTTAAAATCCTGATTTGACATCGTGAAAATCACGGTTTGAATTATATTCAAAATGCCTACAACTCTTAAGAGTGCATTTATGCGAGCCCCGGGATAGCATTGGCAATTAAATGCCTTTCATTGCTGAGACATCACTTTGTCTCAAAACTTTTCATGGATAATTTCAAATTTTGTTTTTGAAATATCACATGTACCCCTCATACATATAGTTACACTATCCATTAGAAATGTATATGTTTGTGATTGGCACGTAACTTTGGTAATAAGTGATCCGTCGACGCCTCACATATCTGTTTGATTGATTGAAAAACAAGGTTCAAAAGACCTCATGCATGTTTAAATTTCTGCAATGTATGTGACTATTAGATGAATGATAGAGTCGATGTATGATATCGAGAGAAAACCCTAAGATTACACAGATCACTTAGTTAAGAGATTTATATTGGCCATGCGAGAACACAATTGGTCAATAATTGCTATAAGTAAAAAAAAAATTGATTGGGTAGGTATCTTAGTAGGACCCTCACATGAAAGACAAGCGCCGACCTCGAGGCCCTAAAATTTGATTTTCGTATTAAACTTTCTTTAAATGATTAATCTTGACATTATGTCGTGTTTTTTTTTTATTGTTTTGATATGTGTACTTGTTTCTTTCCATTGTATGCACCTAGTTATAGGTTTCTAGATTAGGTTTAGATTAGGACCCCGAAGATGGAGAAAGAATGAAGACAGTGGAGGTCGATGTCCATTCCGACCATTATCATGTATTGTTCATTCTCCCAACATATGTCTTGGGTTCTCTTTATTGTATAAAGCCTGACAAGTTGTGGGTTTTCTCTCTTCCTCTTATCTTTTTTTAATTGTGTTTCTCCTTTTATTTTCTAGGATTGCATGGTAGATTTCTGCTTTCCTTGATTGTTTACTTATTGTTTCGTAATTTCAATTCCATTGATTGCTTTCTTTTCTTGTTTTTTAGAAATAGAATAGTATGAAAATGACCAACCACGCATAATCGTTTAATTTAAGACTAACGATCCGGAAAATGTAAGAAGAAATGTATGGACATGTTAGGAAAACACAACATACTATTTAGGTATCGAAAGGACACTAATACAAATATTAGTGTAACTTAAGTCCCCGAACCTAGATATTTGGTTGCGTAGGAATTGAGGGAACACTCCCGACCCTCGATTGGGTTTTCTAGCCAACCCCCAAAACGAGGCTAATAGTGACTCTCATCTTATTTTTAGGTTGTCATAAACAACTAGATCATATAAATAAACCCGTCGCGCGAGGTATGAGTTTCAATGAAACTCACCATGGTTTAGCATACTCGATATGGAAGTACCCCAAATGATGAAATGATGCCATCCTTATGGGCGAAGTGTACTGTCAAGAAGGCTATCATGGTAAAGGTATCCCTAAATCTGACATCCACACCCAACCTCTTCTCCTGAGGTGTGTCGCCCGTGTTGGTATGGATCGCAACACTCCACTGTCACGCGGGGTACAAGCTTGGAAGAGCTCGCGATCTCGTGGAGGGAACTCACGAGAGGCTTGATCCGAAAGGTGAGGTGATGATGTCTTTTGGAACACGAGCCGTGAGGGAACTTTCATGATTAAATACCTCTAAACCCGACCTTTTCCCCTTTTCTCTCCTCGTGATGGTGAGGGATCGTGGGTGGCGAGATCGAGTTGCAACAATCCTCTCGAGGACATGATTAAGGTAGATTTGTCTGTTAAAATAATTAAATAAACCACATCTTCATCTAACAGCTTAAGTTTTTATAACAATTGGTAGTGGTCCCACAAAATCTACCATGGTATCAGAGTAAGAATCCTGAGTTTAGATCTTACTAGGCCCCAATTGCTTCCCCAATTAAAGTATTAGAATAATCAAATATTAAATCACGCCTTCATCTAACAACTTAAGCTTTTAGAACAATTGGCAGTGGTCCCATAAAATCTAACATTGTCTAATGCTTCTTGTTAATACCTTTTTCTCGTTTGTGAAAAAACAATTCATGTAATATTTCCAATTTTATTCCCTAATATTCATCTAACAATCCGTGCATAAATGCTCCAATATTATAATAACAGATAAACGAGAAAATGCCGGAGCCATGTCGGGTATCATTATACATCGTCTTACTCTAGCAGAGGACACCGTGAGGTATAAATGAAAATAAACGTGCATAAAATATAAATTTCTTAATCTAAGTGATGATGATACATTCTAAAATTGACAAAAATGAAACTAATAATATAAAAAAGAAAATTAAACTGATCCTGCTGTCCAGACTGAGACGACGGACGTTCAGCCTGTTTCGTTCTTGTGCTCTAAACGGGCTTAAACCATGCTACAGCAACCACGATAATCCTAGAACGTTTCTACATGAATTATGAAAGCAAGTACGAATGAAAATCATATAAACCAATTCAAATTACAAAAGAAATTATGAACTAACTATCAACATTGAAATAAATTTAAACAGCATGCGTCATGACATCAATTGCTAGATATTCATGAGAAAACATATAATTTAAACCGAAGGCAATGATAATTTGTTCAAATTAAACCATATACAAGACAATTTGCTCTATGTCTTCAGTTCGGATTGTGAGCACATCGAGGGATCAGCACTTAGATGAAACCAAAGTAAAATATTAGTCGGCTCACACAATCGAATTAGTCGAAAGATGGAAATGGAAGTTTGGATTTTTAGCACGATAAACACCACGGACCCAACCAGTTTCCATCGAATGCTCTGACGAACTCTAGCGAATGATGCGGCAACAAGAGTTTGTCGCTAATCATACAAAAATAAACAAACGATATCCAATGTTCCTGGCCCAGCCCATCCAGACCTCGCAGGGAGAGAATGGAAGTCACTGGAGAAAGCTATGAAAAGATCCAACTTGCTTTGCGGCTAAAAAGAGCAAGACGTGCAATGCTCTCTCAGGAACACAATGATGAAGATATCACCCCATGCCAATGCCAGGGCGTATCACTGCTTGTAGCGGGATTTAAACCTAAATATGTGTGGAGAGTTCGAATCTTATAATTGAGTCAACTCATTTTTATAATAAAAAAATATTTATTATCGTTCATGAAAATAATGAGATATAAATTATTGTCAATAATAAAAATATTTACCATAAACTAATTATTTGAATCGATATGAGCGATATTTTTAATAATTATAAATTTTTCGTCAAATAAAAACAACCTCAAACAAAGTCAACTCATTTTGATAATTAAAAAAATATTTGTTATAGTTCATGAAAATAATGTGATATAAATTATTGTCAATAACAAAAATATTTACCGTAGACTAATTATTTGCGATGTGAGCAATTTTTTAATAATTATTAATTTTTCGTCAAATAAAAACAACCTCAAACAAAGTCCAACTTCCACCATTTCCTTGGTTCGGTGAACTTTTGTTTTTACCGCTTCCACCGACCATACCTCTGCACTTTGTTTGACCAGGTTCTTTTGCTTTTGTTATTTATTCTGTCTTGAGCGTGATGCCTTCCCTTGCTCCATGCTTGGTTGTGTTTTATACGGCGAGTTCACCGTGTTCTTCTTTGTTTTTTCTCCTGTTTGGTCAACCTCAGGCCCCATATCTTTGCCCAATTCAACCGCGAAAATCCACGTTCAAATCGAGAATTCTAGTAAATTTTTCCTCGGTTCCTTTCTATGTAAATCTCTAGTGTTTTTTTTTTTTTCATTTATTTTTCTAGCAATTTTCGCATTTGTTTAATTGGATGCATCGGTTGATGTTAGCCGGGGTGGTTTTAGAATTTCTCGTGGAGTAAACCGACGCCAAGCAATGACCAAACTTAAAATCCAACTAACGTAAGTCAAACTAGACGGCGATTTCGACCACAGAAAAAATGAAACAGGCAGCGACGCAGACCTCAATTAGCACGACGTCGTCACCTCGTCCTACTTATTCCTTCATTCCGCCAACTGAAGAGTTTACAAGTTGAGATCCATAAGAGCCTCTACCTCGTTATCATCTTCGCAACCGGCTGTACTCAGTTAGCAAAAGAAGAATATTCGAAGGCATCGTCGTCGTCATGAGTGCTAAATCCGAGCTTGTGTTCATCCCATCTCCGGGCATCGGCCACCTGGTGTCGATGGTGGAGATGGCCAAGCTCCTCGTCGACCGCAACGATCGGCTCTCCTCACCATCATCATCATGAAGTTCCCCTTCGACTCCGAGATTGATTCCCACATCGAGTCGCTCACCGCCTCCGTCGCTGCCCGCATCCGCTTTCTCCTCGTCCCCAGGCGAAGCCACTCCCCAAGGACGTCTCGCCGGGCCTTCATCCATCACTTCATGGAGAGCCACAAAGCTGACGTCCGAGAAGCCGTTGCTGAGCTCTCTGCCCGCGGCTCGCCACGGCTCAGCGGGCTGGTTGTTGACATGTTCTGCACCACGATGATCGACGTGGCCGTCGAGTTCGGCGTCCCTACCTACATATTCTTCACGTCGGGGGCGGCGTTATTCGGAGTCATGCTGCACCTCCAGTCTCTCCGAGACGAGCAACACATGGACCCGACCAAGCTAGAGGGCTCTGACGCCGAGCTGGACTTCCCGTGCTTCGTTAACCCACTGCCTGCCGCCAGGTTCTTGCCCTCGGATGTGTTTATAGAAGAAGACTGCCGGATACTCTTGGACCTCGTCCTGAGGTATAGGGAAACCAGGGGAATTTTGGTAAATACATTCGCTGAGCTGGAACCACGCGCGGTGGATGCTCTGGCCAGCCTTGAGCACCTGCGGTGTACTCCGTGGGACCCATATTAAACATCAAGGCTAAGAGCGAAAAGGGTTTCGAGATCCTAGACTGGCTCGACCAGCAGCCAGATGCGTCAGTGGTGTTCCTGTGCTTCGGGAGCAAGGGGAGCTTCCACGAGCACCAGGCAAAAGAGATTGGCCACGTGTTGGAGCGGAACGGGTACCGCTTCCTGTGGTCCCTACGACAGCCACTGGCGAAGGACAAGCTGGAAGACCCCCGGGACTATGCAGATCCCGCAGAGGTCCTGCCCGAGGGTTTCCTTGATAGGACTACCAGGGTCGGGAAAGTGATTGGGTGGGCCCCGCAGGTTGCAGTCCTGGCCCACCCGGCCATCGGAGGGTTTGTGTCGCATTGTGGGTGGAACTCCATTTTAGAAAGCATATGGTTCGGCGTGCCGATCGCTGTGTGGCCCCAGCATGCAGAGCAACAATTCAACGCGTTCCAATTGGTGGTGGAGCTCCGCCTTGCAGCAGAGATCAAGATGGATCATCGGGGAGATCTCGTCAAAGGCATTGATGGCGTTGTGACTGCGAACGAAATAGAGGGAGGGATAAGGAAGTTAATGGAGGGTGAGGAGGCTGGGGAGAGGAGGAAGAAGGTGAAGGAGGTGAGCGAGAAGAGTAGGGAGGCTCTGATAGAGGGCGGCTCTCCTTACTTGTCTCTAGCTCGCTTCATTGAGGATGTCTGTAGTCGATGAGCCTTCATTTAGCTAGAGACAGGTTGGCTGGTAGAGGTTGAGCACTCTTGGTATTTTGATTCAATGATTACTTGGAGGGCGTGTTTTAGGGTTTCTGTGGCTATAGAAACCATGTTTGATTTTTCTAGTGCGTTTGTGGCTATAATCCATGTTGATTTTCATCAACCCTTGACGTGTTTTATGGGGAATCAGTCAATTAGGGTTTGGCCCGCGACCTGTAATCGACAAAGGTAACGACAAATATAGAATGTGTTTGAGAAGACATCATTTGTAAAACTCCACATGGTAGGCTTTCGTATCCTTGCCCCTCCTCGATCTCCGAGTTTGAATGAATTTCATTTTGCTCTCGCTTTCCCCTCTCCCAAGGTTTGTTGTCCTTTTTCTCTCTTGCGTCCATTGCTGTTCACATTCCGGCTTCTGGAAGTTGGGGCCCTCCTTTCTTGCTCGGCGTGCAATGGAGAGGGGTAGAATTTCGGAGTAGCAAATTTAGAGAAATTGAGCTTTAGTCCAAAGTGTAAATTTGATTTGACCTCATGCGAAGTGCAAGGGACCCGCATAATCAGTCCCTCCTAGCCCATCGGATAAGACGGTTTTACGAGGAAGGCTGCATCGAACAGTTGATAGAGCGAATCCCATACAGGCCAACACCTTATAAGATTAATGGAACGCTTAATAGACAGAAATAAAGGCAAAATCTAACACGCTGGAGTTTAAGGGCATGATGTTTGAGAGTGCACAAACTTTGAAAAACCTCCAACTTCTTCGTGGTAATCACCAACTTACAATTTTCCAAAACTGGCCTTCCATTTTGCCATTTGTTCTTTTCCTCATTGAATGCATGGAGCGATTGCCAGTCTTTATTTCTGAGAATGACTGCAATAGAAAATAGAGGTGTATAGATTGTCCCTTAGGACCTTCCCCTCGCAAGAGGCTTCAAGTTCTGAAGCTGAGAGCTCGCTTTGCTCTGCTTTTCTTTCTAGGTTTTGATTTTTTATTTATTTCTCTCCCGATTTAATTTGGGAGTCTTTTTTTTTCTTATTTGGCCTTTTCTTTTTGCTAATTCTTGTTTCTTTTTTTCTCTCATCGTAGTGAATAAATCTGCTTGACTGAAAATTTTGTGAGAAGTCATCACCAATCCATCCAATAGGATGCTCGGGACGTGGTTTTTTCACTTCTCCAAGATTCAATGGAAACTCTCATCTCCCAATTTAGGTGTAGATTTAAATTTGGAGCTTTTCTCTTTAATATAAATCTAGATCTAGAATTTTTTTAAGCAAAGTTCGATTTTCATTTTCAATCTAAATCTAGATATGAGAGTTTTTTAAAGGCGTTCGATTTGTGGTAGTTCAACATATGGTTGTTGTTGTTTTCTTCATATGGCCATAGTGTTGAGGACGCTGAATCTAGGTGCGCATTGCAAGCCGCAATTTTCGGATGAGAAGATCCCAACATATGCCCATCACAAACGGTTCTAGTGATCAGTCTCTAATTGTTTTTTATGCTATGACAGATTTGGTTTTTAAGGATGAGAGCATGCTTATAATTATAAGCTATACCTTTTTTTTTGGGTTTTTTTTTTTTTTATTTTGTTTGCAGTTTCTTGAAAGTTATTCTTGTTGGAAGTTTTCTATATTCATCTCATGTTTGACTATGATAAATGAATGACTTATAAAAAAAAAAAAAAATTTCTCGACTCCATCCTAAACATATAAGTTTACTCGATGTGATGGATCATAAGGTGTTTGCATCGTTATAAGAAAAATCAAATCGAGGATTGAAGAAATTTCTTGGTCCCAAGTCACGATCTGACCATGCATGGTAAAACTAGTCCACCACTTTGATCGCAGCTATGCAATCATCCCTCCTTGATCTTAATGTAAAAAAGACAGATAAAAATATTATTAATTCTGTCGCACCACTACATATATTCAATTTTTATATCGAAATTGATATTCCCTTTTGTAAATAAGACAATCGGGACATAACAATCATTGAGATCTACGTTAGTTATATTAAGTTTGATTATATTCTTTGAATTATTTGTGCACTCTCAAACATCATGCCCTTAAACTCCAGCGTGTTAGATTTTGCCTTTATTTCTGTCTATTAAGCGTTCCATTAATCTTATAAGGTGTTGGCCTGTATGGGATTCGCTCTATCAACTGTTCGATGCAGCCTTCCTCGTAAAACCATCTTATCCGATGGGCTAGGAGGGACTGATTATGCGGGTCCCTTGCACTTCGCATGAGGTCAAATCAAATTTACACTTTGGACTAAAGCTCAATTTCTCTAAATTTGCTACTCCGAAATTCTACCCCTCTCCATTGCACGCCGAGCAAGAAAGGAGGGCCCTAACTTCCAGAAGCCGGAATGTGAACAGCAATGGACGCAAGAGAGAAAAAGGACAACAAACCTCGGGAGAGGGGAAAGCGAGAGCAAAATGAAATTCATTCAAACTCGGAGATTGAGGAGGGGCAAGGATACGAAAATCTACCATATGGAGTTTTACAAATGATGTCTTATCAAACACATTCTATATTTGTCGTTACCTTTGTCGATTACAGCTCGCGGGTCAAACCCAAATTGACTGATTCCCCATAAAACACGTCAAGGGTTGACGAAAATCAACATGGATTATAGCCACAAATGCACTAGAAAAATCAAACATGGTTTCTATAGCCACAGAAACCCTAAAACACGCCTTTCAAGTAATCATTGAATCAAAATACCAAGAGTGCTCAACCTCTACCAGCCAACCTGTCTCTAGCTAAATGAAGGCTCATCGACTATAGACATCCTCAATGAAGCGAGCTAGAGACAAGTAAGAAGAGCCGCCCTCTATCGAGCCTCCCTACTCTTCTCGCTCACCTCCTTCACATTCTTCCTCCTCTCCCCCTCCTCACCCTCCATTAACTTCCTTATCCCTCTCTCTATTTCGTCCGCAGCCACAACGCCATCAATACCTTTGACGAGATCTCCCCGATGATCCATCTTGATCTCTGCTGCAAGGCGGAGCTCCACCACCAATTGGAACGCGTTGAATTGTTGCTTTGCATGCTAGGGCCACACAGCAATCGGCACGCTGAACCATATGCTTTCTAAAATGGAGTTCCACCCACAATGCGACACAAACCCTCCGATGGCCGGGTGGGCTAGGACCACAACCTACGGGGCCCACCCAATCACTTTCCCGACCCTGGTAGTCCTATCAAGGAACCCCTCGGGCAGGACCTCTGCGGGATCTGCATAGTCCTGGGGGTCTTCCAGCTTGTCCTTCGCCGGTGGCTATCTTAGGGACCACAGGAAGCAGTACCCGCTCCACTCCAACGCGTGGGCAATCTCTTTTGCCTGGTGCTCGTCGAAGCTCCCTTGCTCCCGAAGCACGGGAACACCACGACGCATCCGGCTGCTGGTCGAGCCGCCTAGGATCTCGAAACCCTTTTCGCTCTTAGCCTTGATGTTTAATATGGGTCCCACGGAGTACACCACAGGTGCTGTCACAAGACTAGGTGAGCAAAGAAGAAAGAACCGAAGAAGGAATTGTAAGTCGTAGGGAAGAAAGTATTGGAGAGGAAAAATATGCCTCACTTCATTGATTGTATTCTCTATACAGCCATGTATATAATACAAAAGAAATAATAATAAAAGCAAGTCTATATTCTCCAAATATTCTGTGATCTTTCTAATCCTAAGATAGATACAAATATATCAATTTACAATCTTGCAAATCATACCTTCCAACACTGTCCCTCAAGCTGGTGGCTTGTTTATGTCCAAGACGCCCAGCTTGCTTAGAAGATATGCGTGTTGTCTCTAACATAGAGGTTTAGTGAACATGTCTGCCGGTTGCTCCGTGGTTCTGATCCCTCTTGTCTGGACAACTCCTTCTTGGATCTTTTCTCCAGTGAAATGACAATCGACCTCTATGTGCTTTGTCCTCTCATGAACTATGGGATTTGTTGCAAGCTTGAGTGCTGAATCATTATCACAGAAGAGTGTAGTAGGTCCCTTAATTTCTGCCCCGAGATCCATAAGTAAACCTCTCAACCAAACTATTTCACACACAGTTTTGGCCATGGATCGATACTCGGCTTCGGCTGAAGATAAAGACACAGTGGATTGTTTCTTCGTCTTCCATGAAAGTAATGATTCTCCAAATTTGATACAAAACCCAGTAATTGATCTTCTGCTCATAGGGCATGTAGCATAATCAGCATCGCAATATGCTGTCATTTCCATGTTGCATTTCCGAGAAAGAAGTATTCCCAATCCTGGGCATGTCTTCAAATATCTCACAATTTTCAAAGCTGCATTCATGTGAGACTGTTTTGGGCTGTGCATCAATTGGCTAAGAGTCTGTACTGCATAGCAAATGTCCGGCCTTGTCATGGTAACATAGATAAGTTTCCCTATGAGTCTCTGATATCCTGATGGATCTTTCAATAGTGGATCATCAGAAGAAGATACTTCAGCATCATATTCGACAGAAGTTAGCCTGGCATTATGCTCGATGGGAATAATTACAGGTTTGCAACCTGACAACCCTGCGTCTGATATAATCTCCATTACGAATTTCCGCTGGCTGAGTGAGATTCCTTGGTCTGAACGAGCTATCTCAATTCCAAGAAAATATTTAGGCGGGCCTAAATCTTTGATATGGAAGGTGGAATGCAGATATTCCTTCAGTTTCTTGACAGCAGAATCATCATTGCCCATGATGAGTATGTCATCGACATAAATCATCAAATAAATAGACGACATACCTTTCCTCCAAGTGAACATGGCATAGTCGTATTTGGATTGTTTGAATCCAGCGGCCGTAAGAGCACTAGTAAATTTGGCATACCATTGACGAGAAGCTTGTTTCAGTCCATACAGAGATTTGCGGAGACGACATACCTTAGACTCCCCCTGTCTCTGTAATCCTAATGGAAGATCCATGTATTTTTCTTCATCCAGATCCCCATGTAAAAAGGCGTTACGGACATCCATTTGATGCAATGGCCAGTCTCAAAAAGCAGCAACCGACAAGAAGGAACGAACGGTTACATCTTTGGCTACTGGAGAGAAGGTTTCGTGATAATCAAAACCTTCTCGTTGTGTGAAACCTTTGGCCACGAGTCGAGCCTTATATCTCTCTATAGAACCATCTGCTCAATATTTAATCTTATATACCCATTTACACCCAATAGGTTTTCTATGAGTAGGTAATGGCACAATATCTCAAGTGTGATTTTCTACTAGGGCCTGCAATTCTGCCTCTATTGCCTTTTGCCAACGTGGATTATGCATTGCTTCATTATAACTAGATGGCTCTTGCCCCTCAGAGATATGGTTCATGCAACACAAATGTTCTAACGATAGCCTATCAAATGAAATATATGATGAGATAGGATATCGAGTACCTAGTGATCCTGATGAAGCACACACATAGTCCTTCGTCCAAATAGGCGGACGACTAACTCGACCAAATCGCCAAGGTTCTTCATGCTGTATTGAGGTCGATCTTCATTAGTACTTGATTCTGGAAGGGCTGTCAGATGAGGATCCCTTTCTTTGGGGGACTCGTTAATTGAATGATCCATAGGAACCTCAGTAGGCAATGGGAATGGTGTAGCAGTCAATTCCGAGTTTCTTGGAGGAGGAATAATAATGTAAGATTCTCCAGAAGATGGCTCTTCCTCTATAAGAAGTGATTAGGATCGGACCTTTCATTTGGAGATATATGAAGTGCATCTCTGAAAGGAAAAATGTCTTCATGAAAAAATACATCTCTGCTCACAAAAAATTCCTTTGTGGATGGTTCATAAATGCGATATCCCTTCTTCAGATTTGGATACCCCATGAATATACACTGTCTTGCACGAGGTCCCATCTTATCCCTGTGCCCTACCGTGGTCACATAGCATAGGCACCCAAAACTCTAAGATGACTCAGGTCCGGTTTTCTTCCATATAATATTTCAAAAGGAGTTTTTCCTTTAAGAATCCGTGATGGCATACGATTGATCAAGTATGCTGCTATGACCACACAATCTCCCCAAAAGGTTTCAGGGATAGAAGCCTGAAACTTAAGAGCACGCGCTACTTCCAATAGGTGACGGTGCTTTCTTTCAACTACTCCATTTTGCTGTGGTGTATATGTGCAAGAGCTTTCATGTAAAATTCCATTTAAGGAAAGAAAAGAAGCACATTCCCCATTAAAGAACTCTCTACCATTGTCAGTATGGATACTATGAATTGATTTCCCAAATTGATTTTTGGACAAAGCGAGAAAAGTTTTCAGGTGAGAAAGAACCTGAGCTTTCGATTGCATGAGGAATGTCCATGTCGCACGTGAAAAATCATCTACGATTGTGAGGAAAAATTGGGACCCATCATGATTCAAAGTATGATAAGGTCCCCAGACATCAGCATGAATTAGTGAGAAAATTTCATCAACTCGAGAAGTGCTATTTGGAAAAGGAGCACGTGTCTGTTTTGCTAATGGACAGATGGGACACTGAGGATAAGGAAACAAAGCAGTATGACCCAATCTTTGATGATAAAGAAGATTCTTATCATTGATAGTAGTATTACACAATGATTTATTTGAATCAATGGAAGACAATTGAGAATTCATCCAGAAATATAGCCCTTGAAAAGCTCTACCCAAGCCCATTAGTTTCCCAGTCGAAAGGGCCTGAAGAAACATTTATCAGAATTGAATAAGATACGACATGAATTTTCTTCACAAGCTCGAGATACTGACATGAGATTGAAATGGAATTTAGGGATGTAAAGCACATTTCGAAGTGTGATGTGGGAATTAAGATTAATAGTGCCAACGATTTCAACTTGAATCACGTTTCCATTTGGGAGCTGAACAAATTTGGGAAAAGACAATCTTCTGATGTTTGAAAGCAAGCTCTTATCACAGACAATGTGGTCACTAGCACCTGAATCAATAATCCATGCACTCTTCGAAATTGAATTTACCAGACAATAAGAAGTACCTGTGAAACTTCCAGATTTATCATAGGCATCCAATTTTCTTATGGCCTCCATCAGTTCCTGATATTGATCATGACTAATTGTCTTCTCCGCTGGTTGTCCCGAAACCTGAAAAATATGGGAAAATTTCCCTTTTTCTTTTTCTCTAGGTTTCCCATGCAATTTCCAGCAATTCTCTATTGTGTGATGTGGATGTTTACAATAGTCACAGTAAATTTTACCTTTGCCTTTGGAAGTAAAATTCCTTGAGCCCAAAAAATTTCTATTCGCAGGCTGTGAGATTTGGGCCAAATTCGACCCATACAAGCCATTTCCTCCACCTGTCGGCCCATACGTCCCATTTGGTCCTCCGGTATGTGGCCCGCGCGAGACCTCCAGCCCAAGAATGCCCCGCGGCCCATCTGGGCCAATTAAATCAAGGGCGCTTCGCGGCCCATCTGTTCCGATTGAGCCCCCTCCACGAGAGCCGTCCAATTTGTTCGTTGCCAGAAATGGACGTGAGCCGTCCAATCGCCCAATGTATTCAAGATTGCTATGGTTCTCTGCGAGGAACCCTAGTTCCGCCCCTTTCTGCCCTTTGCCTCCTCCGCTCCTCGGTGAAGAGCGAGCTAGGGTTTTCACCGCCAACACGATTCCACCTCCGCCTCTGTTGTAATCTATCATTCGATGTTGATTCTCTTCCTGCACGGCTAATTGATAGATGCGGCCGATGCTCGGTAGAGGTTCAACAGTCAAGATCTGGGAGCGGAACGAGAGGTAAGTCTCGTTGAGTATGAGCAGAAATCTTGTTGCCTTTTCCCTCTCGCGCATCTGTTTGTATTGCTGCAGAATCGGCTAGGGCCAGTCGAAGTTTTCTTCGGCTGCCTCGAGTTCGCTCCATAAGGCCGAAAGTTTGTTGTAGATGGCCGCAATAGACATATTTCCCTATTTAAGCTCTGAGATTTATTGTGTTAACGAAAAAATCTTGACTTGATCAAGCTTTTCGTACATCTCTTTGATATTCTCCCACATCTGTTTTGAATCCTCTGTCGGAGGGAGTTCGGCCGTGACTTCGGTTGTTATGCAATTCCCAATCCACGTTCTAACTAGTTGGTTGCATTTCTTCCAAAATCGTGCCATCCTTTCGTCGGTTGGGATCGGAATTGACCCATTGAGAAATCCATCTTTATCTTTTGTTACCAGTGCCCATCGGAATTCTCGCGCCCAGCTCGAGTAATTGTCGGCACCGGTCAATTGTTGGTTGATAAGCTTCAATTCCAGCCCATCAGCATTAGTCATGTGAAGCGGGTCGCCTGGTTCCGGTCGGCCACCGGCAGCAAAAAATGGATAAGGAAAAATTCTGGGTCCGAGATTCGGTCCGGTTCCTTGACTCGCATAACCCGCATGACCCATATTGAGGAAAGTAGGGTAGGGATTTCCTCCCATTCCCGATCCAGGTGTGCCGCCCGTCTGCTCTGGTTCAATGGTTGCGCCTGCCCCTTTGTCGGTTGGTAGGCCTCCATCGGAACCAACGTTGCTTTGGTAGCCTCTAGGCAATGATGCATTCGGGTTTTGCCCATGGAACCATGGATATGGTATCCACTAGTATGGATGGCCCATAAATGGCTGCCCCAGATTGGACTGAGCTTGGAACGACTGCTATTGCACGTGCTGAGCTTGTTGATGCGCCTGATTGAATTGTTGTTCTGAGGCTGAGGTGACGACAGAGGAGTCCTGGGTCTACAAGCTTTCTGGCATAGTCTCTGTTGCTGTTGCAGGTTTATTGTTTGAAGTAGAGGTGAGGTCTTGTGTTTTAGTCATGATGAACAAAGAAACTTCTTCCCTAAAGAAAAAAATTAACGATTCCTATGGCAACCCCTTTGCAGATTGGAGTTCCGTGAGGCAATCGAAGCGGAAGCAATGAAAAGCTCGGTACTTCAAGAAGGCTCTGATACCATGTCACAAGACAAGGCGAGCAAAGAAGAAAGAACCGAAGAAGGAATTGTAAGTCGTAGGGAAGAAAGTATTGGAGAGGAAAAATATGCCTCACTTCATTGATTGTATTCTCTATACAGCCATGTATATAATACAAAAGAAATAATAATAAAAGCAAGTCTATATTCTCCAAATATTCTGTGATCTTTCTAATCCTAAGATAGATACAATATATCAATTTGCAATCTTGCAAATCATATCTTCCAACAGGTGCTCCAAGGCTGGCCAGAGCATCCACCGCGCGTGGTTCCAGCTCAGCGAATGTATTTACCAAAATTCCCTTGGTTTCCCTATACCTCAGGACGAGGTCCAAGAGTATCCGGCAGTCTTCTTCTATAAACACATCCGAGGGCAAGAACCTGGCGGCAGGCAGTGGGTTAACGAAGCACGAGAAGTCCAGCTTGGCGTCAGAGCCCTCTAGCTTGGTCGGGTCCATGTGTTGCTCGTCTCGGAGAGACTGGAGGTGCAGCATGACTCCGAGGAACGCCGCCCCCGACGTGAAGAACATGTAGGTAGGGACGCCGAACTCGATGGTCACGTCGATCATCGTGGTGCAGAACATGTCAACAACCAGCCCGGTGAGCCGTGGCAAGCCGCAGGCAGAGAGCTCAGTAACGGCTTCTTGGACGTCGTCTTTGTGGCTCTCCATGAAGTGATGGATGAAGGCCCGGCGAGACGTCCTTGGGGAGTGGCTTCGCCTGGGGACGAGGACAAAGCGGATGCAGGCAGCGACGGAGGCGGTGAGTGACTCGATGCGGGAATCAATCTCGGAGTCGAAGGGGAATTTCATGATGAGAACGGTGATGGAGAGCCGATCGTCGCGGTAAACGAGGAGTTTGGCCATCTCCACCATCGACACCAGGTGGCCGAGGCCCGGACATGGGATGAACACGAGCTCGGATTCAGCACTCATGAAGACGATGATGCCTTCGAAAATTCTTCTTTTCCTAACTGAGTTCACTCGGTTGCAAAGATGATAGCGACTCGGAGGCTCTTATGGACTCAGTTAATGGGAAGGAAGAAAGCACGCAAAATGATGCGAATAGGAAAAGAAGAATATAATTAAAGGTATTTTAACAGATAGTGAAAATAAAATATATTCCCTATTTTTTTATTATTATTTCGTACCGTTAGGGCGATTCGGAATATTTTAAGTGGCAAGTTCTTTACCTTCAATAATTATGTTTTATTTTACCATTTACACCTTCCCTCTTAACTATTCTTAACTTCTCTATAGAAAATTCTATCTATTATTGGGTCCTCTATATTTCACATAAATATATCACGCGAACGATTCAAGTAAAACTGAATATATACACGGTTATTTGACCAAGGAAATCCATCGGACCAAATTGAGAAATACCGAAAAAAAAAAAAAATTTGAACGCCATTTTTATTATAGACATTTTGAAGCACAAAATAGTTTTGAGACTCATTCATGCCCATTTGGCCAAGAAGGCCATACAACCAGCACCGAACAGGAGGAAGCAATTGCACAGCAGCTGGAGCCCCCCATTCCCCTACACCTTGGCGCTCATGAAAGCTCATTGGGAAAATGAAAAGCAGTTTAGCCTAAAGGGCTTTGGAGAAAATGCAAAGACTGTTTGGTAAATTCTGTTTTAAAATGCAACTTTGACAGAAATGCCGTTTGGTAGAAAACACATTTGCAAAACCCCTTTAGTGATTAATCTAAATATTTTAATTTTTATTTGTTTAAAATTAAAAAATAATGTTTGCGTTTTTTTAATTTATATTTGATAACAATGTTAAAGATGTTGTGTAAACAATTTTATTAAAATTAAAATTCCTTTTTTTGCTAAAAAACATCAAATGGAAAAAATTTACATGCTCTCTTTCTCAATTACAAGAAGCATACTTTCATTACAATAAAAACATGATAAGATATGCTTTGAGGAAAGAAGCTCATTATCCTTAAAAATTACAGATATCCTTAATTACTTCCTAAATTCATAACTATTTGATCACGTAAATGTGCCATATCAGAAATGTTGCAGACACTTATAGAAATAGGAGGATTCAACACTGTTGGGGATTAGACCCGTCCATTTTTAATCTTGCCGATATTCCCCTGTAAGTTCAGGTTCTTGGTGTTGCCGCTGCCTTCGCCGGTTCTTGAGAGTTGTGGGCTGCTCGGTTGGCTAGTTAGCTTCTTGTGCTGCTCTTCGGTGGGTGGGTATTGTTGAAGTTGGGAGCTGCATCCGGTATGTGAGGGTTGCCTCTGTCTGCTGCAGTCCCTTTTGTAGCTGCAGGATGATTTCTTGCTACTGCTTAGCTGTGCGGGTCACCAAGTTTAAGAGATCTCCTTTTCCTTTTGTTGGTGGCTGCTGTTTTGGCTGCCTTGTTGCCGTTGTTTTTGGCTTTTGTTTATGATTTTCGCGGGTTGTTTCCTCCTTCTCGGCACCCTTCCACTCAATCTGACTTGTTGTCTTCAAGCCTCCGAGAGCTGATAAAGAAAGAAGTCAAATTTTCATAGCTGATTTCCACTCATACAACCACAACAAAAGTGGTGCTCAAAGAGTGAAGGGAAGAGCAAGTTTTACACATTTAGTTGCACTACACATGAAAATAAAATATATCGATGCATTCAGTCTTCAAGTGGAGCATGCTCTTAGTCCAAAATCTAATATGGAGAATAACATGTTCAGTAGTCCAACAATAGTCCAACAGATAATTCATGGTAAAGAATGTTATGGGGATTCAAACAATTCACAAGCATTATGGAGATGTTGATCACTGGCATTTTTGCCATATTAGTATTTACAAGAGAATGATGATATATAGTCAACAACAAAGTTTTGAGAAATGATTGTTGTTGGATTTTGTCTAAATATTATTATCTTATTGGTTTCAGGTTTTGAGCAGTGAGCTCAATGGGTTGAAATGAAAAGAAAACAAACCATTTCAGCTCTTCCAAGCTAAACAAAGCAGCCTTAAAAATCATGCACGATTGCATTTCTTCAACTGTCTAGTCATGGTTACAAAAGCATAATGCAACTCTTTCTCCCAATAAAGTTTACAGAATCAGTGCTCATGTGGCCAAGCATCATAAGATCACGTGCATGTATTCATCGGTGTCTGGCAAAGCGAGAGAGGAAACATGGTGTACATAAATTTATGGACAAATAATGTTAAAAGAGAAAAAATCCACAGATGCCAAAGTTCATTCAATAGGAACCAGACGAGAGAACATAACTCCAAACAATTTACAGTTAGCAGCTGTAAACCAGGCAGTTTCAGAGGCACATAAAAATTACAACATAAAGGATGAATGCAAAATTTTTCTGTTGGTAATGCCTGGTAGAAATGAAGAATCAAAACAACAGTATAGCGAATGCAGTATTTCTATTTTGTGAACTTGTGCTTTGAAATTCGAAACATTGAGGGGAGAACTCCAATTGTACGTCCTTTGAAATTCGAAAAAGAACACCCACGACCCACAACCCACAACCCACAGCCCTTGCCGCTCACTACTAAAAATCTGTCCAACCTCGAAAACCCAAATCGAATTTCAGCTCGCGAAACCCGCAAAGCAACACAAACCCTTGCTTTCTAAGGAGAACTCCAAATTCCCACGCATTCGACCGCTAAAAAGCAACCGCCCCGAATTTCACCCTCGCACTCCGCCATGGGTTACACAATCACAGATCTCGATTACCAACTAGCGAGAGCATGGAAAAAAAAAAAAAAAACAAGGAACCCGGAAGCAAAAGCAGACGAGATGCAAACCGGTGGAGCAGGGGAGTCAAATGGGATCGTCAAACCCAGATGAGGAGAAGAATCGAGCGAGCGAGCTTACACGCTGAAGGTGCTGGAGAAGTGTCGTTGGCAGATCTGAAGATGGATTCGATATCCAAGCTGATGCTGAAGTCGCCGTCGTCGTGGGGCTCTCGGGAGAGTGAGCGTGAGGAGTTGGGAGCGTGAGCGTTTCTGGAGGAGCTGCAAGGAGAAACCTTGGTTTTGTTCTTTTAGAAAGGGGTAAATTTGGGTTTCTGATGCTTTTTTTAGGGTAAAAGAGGAACTCCACAAAATTTTATTAATGGAGCCTTTCAACATTCCGAAAATGCTAAAAACTCAAAGTTAGTCTCTACTAGCATTGAGCTTTTGGCAAAGATTCCCAATGTCAACTTTCAACTCAAAGCTCATTGGAAAATGGTTGTTAAATACTTATTTTTTTTTTTTTTTTTCCAAAGGGCTTTTAGGGCTGAAGGGGCTTTCTAAATGCCCAACCAAACGCACCCGAAGTCCACCACCAGCACCTGGATGCCGGCGGACGCGGCGTTGAAGACGCCCTCGATGATCAGCACCCTCTGGCTGCTCTCACCGTACGTGTCGGATATCTCAATGCCGATGGCGATCCTAGCCGGCATGGTGAGGGAGAAGAAGAGAGCCTTGAACTTGGCCTTTGCAAAAGAAGCAGGGGAAAATCAAAAGACTGATTAATCAAAGCTTAAATAATGATAATTATGATTCATTCGTTAAAATAATAATAATAGTAATTCCTGTACCGGGACCCACCCGCACTTGCTTTAAGTCAACGGAGGCCGAGGGTCAACGACATCCTCTCAACTAGATGTAGGAGCTCAATCTTTTCCATAGCTTATTTTCCTCAAGCAAGTCAATTAGTTGGAAGGTTGAATTGAGATCGAAAGCCTCGGGAGAAATCCAAATGCACCCACTCGTAAACCAATCTTTTAAATCGTACTATGAAATGGGGTTTGAGTATTGTCGCGACCAATTTTTCGGGTGAACCACCTAGAGTTTGGCTAATGGATTGTTAAGCCTAGACTTAACTCGGGCTCTCCCAAGCCCATACCAATTCGCGACTTAAGTTCGAGTTCTTAACATGCAAATGATTTTTCAATTAGGAGTCGCCACTAATCTATTTTTGGTGGGTCGATTAGAAACCCAAATAAAGCAACGGGAGGTTTACTTTACTCCTACGAACCAGAGACTATGGGTACGGGGACTTGGTTACACTAGATTTCTCTAATGCCCTTTCGGTACCATTCTTTTATTTTCAAAAATGTTTTTGGCAGGAAGTTCAAATTTATTTTAAATCTATTTCCCTAACATGTGAGTGATCATGCGGGTGCGCAAACCACCAATTTAACACCCAGATAAACAATGAATAAATTGCAAAAACTTAACTCGAAGCAACGAAAGCATCTACAATGTTAAATTAGAATCCACATCAACAACCCTAGATATAATTTCTAATTAACGCGCAATTTCCTTTTTTGTTTTCACTTGATTAATGAAAATCATGCAATATGCAATGCAAAATTAACTAAATGACCTAATTCTAGTGACATGCAATTTCTAATTAAATTGACCTAGCAACAATCACTAAATGGCATGCATTTCATGAATCTAATCCTAATGACATGCACATGACATTTTCTATTTTCTTTTTCCTTAAAAGAATGCAATCTATCCTAGAGATTGAAACTAATTTATCCTAAGTCATTTTTTGTATTTTTCTTATGAAAATTCGTAATTAAATTTACTAAAAATAAAAATCTAACAAAAGTGAAAACTAAAGTGAAATGTTATCTATTCTAAATGCATGAAAAATAACTAACCTATCATGCAATCAATTCTAATCTAAGTGGGATGCTAATGCAGTTTTTTGTATTTTCGAGATAAATAGAACAATTAAAGTAAGCACTAAATCACTCAAGATCATATATCATCCAATCAATGAGAATAAGGAAATAATATCCAATCAACTTGTAATCTCGCAAATAAAACCGATAAGTTGATCTTAAGCCTTAAAGATCAAAATATCAATTTTAAAGATTCCCGGAATCAATAATTCCATCTAAGGCCTTATAGGTGGAATCAAAGATTATATGCGGTCGCGAGTTAAGAAATATATCCCAATGAATATTATACCTCTTACCCAATTAGATATCAATCTCATCAATTTAGATAATATGATGTTAAAATCAAATTAAGATGAGATTTTTTACCTTATTGCTGAATATACTTCCAAATTCGGACTTCGTGGTGATGCTCGGCGAGGTTGGGGTCCTTGCGACTCACGGACGGACAGGATGGTTCGGCATCGGTGCCTCGCTGGAAAATCTAATATACGGATATGCCTCCAAATCAGAAAATATTCCCACGGCCGGCTCACGAACGATGGTTGCGCGCAACGCACTTTCGAGGGAACCGCTCACGATAAGGTGGCTCGCCAAAGGAGATCGTAGCGAATTAATATTTGGTCTTTTAGTCGGACCAAATAATCTCCACCGAGAGCTCTAAAGTCACTACCTTTTTGTCTTCAATCTCACGTATGCTTCTTTCTCAAGAACTCACGGTTAAGTCTCCAGATTTCACCATGCAATAAGAGACAAATTCCACCGCTTCGGCCAAAAATCAAAACAACCCGCAATCTTTGAAGATGTGCTCTAGCTCCCTGGCCTGGCTTCGTGAGCTGGTTGACGGCGGTGAAAGTTCGAGGAAGGGATGGCAACGGCTCATCGGGTTTGCCGAAGGACAAATATTGCTTGGAGATTCAATGGGATTGTCGGGGCGGTGACTGGATTCGGTCAAGAAAGACCTGCACTAATAAAAAATCAAACGAAAGCAAAATAACTGGATCGGTGGAGGTCTCGGGCACGTCAAGGACTGCTGTGTTCACCGGAAAACCTGCGAAAATTCAACCAAGAATACAAAACCGGCGTTGGCTGCTCATGATAGACTCTGGAAATCACCGGGCGCCCTGGATGTAGGGCTTGGGCGTAGCCAGGAAAGCCGCACTGCACCGGGACCACTGCTGAGCGAGGAACAGGGACTGAAGGAAATCCCCACCAACTGCTGAATTCCGCAGACAAGTCGCGGTCTGGGAGCCGTGCCAGATCTTGTGTTTCTCTCTATCTCTCCATGTTGAGAAATCGCGAATTTTTTATTCTTAGATCCAATCCCCCCCGTCCGTGTACTCTCCCTGTTCTTTCACGTCACTTGCGATTCACACTGATGCACGGCAATAGCTTCTCAGCTTCGTTGGGCAGCAGCAGATGGCGGCAAGGACACCGACGGCGGCGACGAAGATCGGTGAAAGCGAGGCCGTGAGGATGTATGACTAACCGTAGCCTCCCTCTCCTTCCTCTCAATTCACGTGTATTCTCTTGGCTGTGTTTTGAAATTCTGATTTGCTGGCCTCCACGATTTCTCCTCTTGGCCTTTTCTCTCTCTAAAGCTCTCTCTCTCTGCCGTTTATTCGAAGTCCTCTTTTCAGAATTGTGGCCGTATGTATCGATTGTGTGGCCTCTCCCCCTGCTTTCTCTAGTGTAGCAACCTTTTTATAGGTAGGTAGACCAAGGCTTTATTTCCTTCTATTGCATTGCATGAATATTCCCTTGAAATCTTGCATGTATTATTCACTCGTCTCGCTGACCACCCATCATGATTTCTTTCTTATTCTTGCAACTTTTCTTTCTGCCCACACCGATGGATACGTGAAGACTAAGCCCCACTTTCCCTTTTTCGTTGATTTCCTTTGTACGAAGCTGATCCTCCTCCTTGCATTACGGTCAACAGAATTGTCTAAAGATTTTGAGAATATTGACTCGATTTCATGGGTGCTCAAAATGGTCTCTCTCGTGGCCAAATCTTCGCCTGCACGCTTTCATTTTTTTCTCGGAAGATACAATTTTTCTGTCCTTATGCAGATTGAATATTCTCCGACCAAATACTTGCCCGCAAATTGGTCGAACACTAGGCTAAGAATTCAAGATTGTAATAGAATCTTCTCAAATTCCGAGTCTTGCAAAGATGAGCTCGCAATCCACCTTGATATCATTGAATATTGGAATAATAATACGAATCTTTTCCGAAATGCACCCTCTCCCAACTTGTCAAATTAAAGCTTATCCGTCATCGGTCCATGCAAATGTGAGTATATTGAAACATGCTCCTAATAACTATGTGTAATGCGATTTATTATTATTATTTTTTTTTTTAGGGATAAAATTAACCCCTAGTTTTCTATGACCGGATCGTCAAAATTTAGGTGTCAACAAGTATTTTTAAAAAGACATTTTAAGCATAATGAAAAATTGATGCGCAAAACTGTGATCGCATCAGGTTTTACAGGAAATTTCCTTTCACCTTTCCTTGATTTCGGGATCAGTGGCACATTAAAATTAAGAGCTTTTGAAAGATACATGTTCTGTCTACATGCCTTTTGGGGAGACAAAGTGCCATATTTTCTTCTTCAATTCAATATCAAATGCCCCCTTTTTCCCTAAAGTCGTAGAAACAACGCATCAAGCTTATAAAAAGGTAAAATTGCCTTTACAAAATGTTATGTCATGTTCGATTCCACAGACGAGTTGTGCATGCATCATGAATTTAATGGAACCGTGTTCAAGTTATTGCCGTGCATTTACCTTGACATTTCGACATCACTTGTGCAAACAAGTAGTCTTTTAACGATGGATAAACCCCGAGTTAAATTCGGCCACTCAAAATTATTATAATCTTGAAAATTATTAAGGCATTTCTAGGGAAAAAAAGTGAGAAAAGCTTGTTAGGTCAAAATGAATGAAATCAAATGACTTATTATTTACCTGAGTGATGCAGACGCTGAGCTCTATGCCTTCAAAGAATTGATGGAAAGTAAAAGCGGCCATCAATGGCCTCACTGTCTTTGCGCTCCTGGAAGTCCCCAGCGACATCTCTATCATCACCGAGTGCACCAAGATCCCCAGCTCCAACACCCGTTTATGTTATCATTTTGCCCCCCCCCCCCCGCCCCGGAAAACGCCATATTTGCATTCAGATGAAGTTTTGAAGAGAGAACGCATAGAATTGAAAGAAGTTGGCAAATTTCATGTCACCTGGGATATGACTCTACGTCGAAGAAGCTCCGACGTGCCCGCTTCTTGATCCTGATACGCCGAGCCATGGGCGTGCCGGTGAGTCGCGTGGGTGCGCATGTGCGGATGCCCGGGGTTATCGTCGCCGACGGCGGCGGCATCGCTCTCCTTGTCCCCCTCGCTCGCCGCTGGCCGAGCCTTGCTGAAGTGGGACCTCATGAAGAGGTCACGTAGGTGTCCACCATCAGCGACCCGATGGAGGCGACCATGGCCACGAACCCCGTGAAGGGGAAGTTGCCCTAGGGGTTCTGGTCAAGGCACAGGACACCAGGCTGTCAAATGAGTCAGGGAGGACGTCGATGAGGCCCGTTGCAAGGATCACCCTGGCTGCGAACGCCTTGACCAGGAAGAACACGTCCTTCTCGGGGCGCAAGGGTGGGACGACCTTCCCGATCAGCGGGATGCACACGCCAACCACGCTCGTGAGGAGGATGGCAGCAATCGCCCCCACTTTGTACTTGAGCGCCTCCCTCTTGTTCCACCCCCCGCCGGCGCCCCCGTCGCACGTGCAATCCCCAAGGACGAGCAAGGGGAGAAGGACAAGAACACACAGCATCAAGAACCGACACCACCCACGCCGACCCGGCTCGCTGCCATCTCAATTCGCTACCCGATATCAAGAAGACGAAGAATGCGACGCGGAAAGAGACTGCCGTGTTGGCTTGTGGAGAGTGAAAAGGAAAATGCCTCGTGAGGCTGAAGACATGTCTGTGAGCTATATAAGGATCGGTGTTGCATCAGCCGTCCACGAAAAGGACTCTGTGCTACTTCTACCGCCACCACTGCCCAATGGAACAAAAATGAGGACACTTTCTAGCCAGTTTGACAACGACAGAATGGTTCGAAACTGTATTTTGTACGCATCTACATGGTGAAATGGCTGCCTAGTCAATGCAATTATTATTATTAAAATATCCATAGCGGAGGCATTTATCTATAGCAGGTACAGAAGTGGAAGTTGGCATTTATATGTAGCAAGAGACTGTTCGAGCGTCGTAACAATGTCGACATAACTGTCCTCGAGGGAGCAGCAGATTTCAAACCTAACTATCTGTTAGGGAAATCCCTTATGATGTTTTGAAGATGACAAAATAAATCAAAGGCTACTAATATGTTTGATGGTTGAGTAATAGACTATGCAGATGATAGAACGTGTAATGGTTATTATCAAAGTCTATACTTGGAAGAACCAGAAAGAAGCTGAACTGTGTACAGACCTTAAAGCTAAATCTGTTCAGAAGCAAAATATGTTCAAACTCAGATTGCAAAGTCTATCGCACTCAGACTCAGATTGTAAAGTCTATTGCTCTCAGACTTTACATCCAGATTCGATAGAACGTAACAGAAGCCCCGAAAATATAACGGCTAGTGATCTGGTTTGGATTTCACATCAAGATTGATTTGATTGACTCAATCTAATTGATTGACAATTAAATCTTGAAGACAAGAACTTTCTATACGAAGAAGCTTTACTTATGGAAACCGAGATTCTGTTTGTATAGGCGATCGGAATCAATTTGGGATTTTACCTCTATCACTCAACGGCTACCAAATCTTCTAGATACAGAGCTGTCCAATGGGTAGATTGGAAGACGATCCTCGAGATGTTGTCCAACGGCTAATTTGGAAGTGGAGGAGTATTTAAGGAGATGAAGGACCGATGAGCAAGTAAGAGACGGAGCGTAGAATTTATAATTCCAAAGTCGGAGCGATCTTCGATCATACAATTGTCTCTTGTGAGCTTAAACGTTTGTGATCGTGAGAGAAATACCAAAAGAGTGACTTAGTGAGATAGTGTGATCTACTACTAAGTGTTTGCACTCAAAGTTGTAATCTCTTGTTGATTGCATAGTGGAATCCAGCTAGAAGGCTGTTAGCGTGGGAGAGTGGACGTAGGCTTGAATTAAGCCGAACTACTATAAACCTTGTGTTCTTGTTCTCTTCCCTGAACTCCTTTATTTTGTTTGTAATTCTATTTAACTGCTAAAGTCTGATCTCGCTCAAAGTCTACTGCTCTTCAGACTTAATTTCAAAAGTCTGTTGTTATTCAGACTCAGGTTAAAAGTAAATGTTTTCGCTGCATTTTGCAAAATCTGTTTTTACACCTATTCACCCCCTTTAGGTGCTAGTACTAATCCTATCACTATTATCGTGTTCCAGTGTCGTAGCTTAGCTTTGCTTGTAAAAATTTTTCTAATGTGGACTACATTAATTGATATTGTGATTTACCATTTTACGGTTATTGTAAAACGGGGTTGATCTAAGGTGAGATAAAATGTTTCTTAATTAGTCTAATATGGGACTGACTAGTGTGGGCCAAGTTAAGCCTGACCTGTAATGAGGGAGTCTGGCTGGAAACTTTATAAATAATACTCAAGTCTCTCCTCTAATCCTAATTCTCACATGTATCCTCACATAAGGAGCGTTTACCTAGCGCTAAAGGGTGAGGGGGCCGTCTCATTGAGTCAGTGATACGGAAGGCAATAGAGGAGAAGGACCTGCGCGTGGAACATCGGTTTGCCGCTTCCACTTCAAGAACAATAGATCTCAAAACAGGTGCGTGAATCTTTCTATTCAATTATGCATGTTCTTGTTCTGGTTATGGAGATCTTGAGATTGCGCAATTTGCATCCAACATGTGGTATCAGAGCAACCATAACCCACGCATCGAATTTTTTCCCTAATTTTGTGATCTTCGTAATTTTTTGTTCAATAAAAATCAAATTAAATTACAAATTCGGACTGAACTCATCGAGACAAGCAGATTGATCAGCGATGTGTTGCCAAGGGAGGCCTCACTTGCCCTCACGCGCCGCCAGGGCGTCAGAGACGCGCCTCACGCGCTCCCATGCATGGATGCTGACGTCACGGTGACGTCGGCGACCGACCGTGACCCATTGACCCGACCCGACCCGTTGACCAACCCGACCCAGTCAACTGTTGACCAGACCCGTTAACCGATCGGACCGAACGGCTCGATCGGACAGTTAAGTCGGGACCTGTTAGACCAGTTTTTGAGGGGTCTTCACGTACGTGCGTGTGCTCCACTCGCCGCGCACTAAGGCAGTGCATGCGGGCACGTGGAGCGTCTGATCGCCGCATGGCTAGTGGCGTTGGATTCATATGATCATCATCTATGTGTTGGTGTATTTATTTTACATGTTTGATGGTTTTATGGATGTGAAAATACATACAAAACCCTAAATACACGTATTTTTAGTGTATTTTTGCGTATTTTTCTTGTATTTTCTATAATTTTGGAAATACATGTGTTGGATTACTGGTATGTTTTCACATAAACATTATAAATGTGATTCATTAATAAAAATTAAACTTTATTATGTACTGAAGCTGGCTTAATGAGATAGAATCATTATGGGATAGTAATTGAACTATGTATTGAGGTGATGAGAAATAGTAAAAGGTTATGAAATTTTTGTTGCTCAAGCATACTCCTTTACATGCATCTTGATGCATTTTTGTTTCTTTGTGATAACTTTTGAATGATGGACGTCTTAAAAACTCGTGACCAAAGTGATTATACTACTTAATACATCTGTTGAATGTGGGTAATGCGTGTCAGTTAAATTATTAGATGATGTTCCTAAACTCATTTGGTCACTGGTTAATGTCTATCAAGTTGAACATTTTTGTTAATGGTTACAATGATAATTTGTTACTTAAAATTGGCTAATAAATTAGCTGTTGACCTTGGAGACATTGTTTATCTTATGAAACTCATAAGCAATAGTTGATCAGCTGTCAAGCTTGTCAATCTGGAGTACCATGTATTGTTATTGATGTTAACTTGTGAGAAATCATCTAGATCAGCATTTTTTTATGTTGTTTTGATAATCTGTAATCGTGGTGCACAAGAGATGATTTCTTCTATATTATGAGAAGTTTCTTGTGTTGCTATGATCGGTGATCTCATTGGAGTCTGTCTTTCAGATTTCTTATATATATATATATATATATATATATATATGTATGATTGATTTTTATTAATGAATAAAGATATTATCTATGTGTAAAGCAATCACATGTATATAGTATATGTAAGAAGTAAAGTTTATATCCCCGGTATGAAAGAGTTTCAAGAATTCAATTGAGTTGTGACCGTCAAAGTGGCACACTTGATTGGGTTTGAGAAATATCAGTCTTGTATAATGATTGGGATGTCTCCTGGTCTAATGCGTAGTCATACTCCCAAAGGAGGTGATTATGTATTAGTTCATGGAGGGATACATGATGGTTTGGTGGAAGAGTGACTGATTCTAGTGGTTCATATACCCAAATGTGATGAATTCATGAAGATTAGAATATTATCTCATAACCACCATCATGTGGGGAATGTACAACTGCATGTCATGTATTCTGCCCAAATGTGATTATATGATTATGTGTGTAACTCTCTGGATGTGTACTTGTACGTCAAGTTACACAGTGCTCACATGATGCTAATTATATACATTGCTTGTTTTTCAGTCACCTTTTCTGTAATTAATAACTCCACTATCATTGAGGTTTTTATTGCTTCAAATTTTAAGTTGTGGACATATGATTTGCTGCTTGGGAAAAGAGCAATAAAATTTGCTTACTGTCCATAAAGCATTCCATTCAGGAACACTTGAAAAATGGTTTGCCTGCGGGCTGCACTGCTAGGCAAATGATGGAAGCCTTAGTGACTTGAAATTATGTCTTGTCGAATACCGAAATTATGACATGTCTGCAAAGATTGTATTTAAGTCCTAATAATATATACGCCTCATATAAGGTTGAAAAGTTGTTTCCAAAAGTTTTATGTCTAAGGAATAATCTCACACATGTCTAAAGAAATAGTAGAAAAGTTGACAATGTTGATATTCTGTCTACTCTTAACGGTTATCTAAAGACTTCGAGATAAATAATAAATTGGTTAGAATTAGTCTTAAAGGTTGTTAGGCTTAATAGTGGCCGTGAGTATTTTTGCAAGTATGACAATGCGAAATAGCTTAAAGGGTCATTTGTCAAATACTTGGTAAATTCTAGGGTGGTAACTTAAGTACTATGCCTGAAAATCCTGACAAAAAGATTTGGCTGAAAGGCATAATTGCACCATAATGAACATGGTGATGAGTATGATTAGTAAGACTAATTTATCCGGTCTTCTGTGGGCTAATATTTTGAAAGCAACATTTTCATATACAAAAGGTGTTTCTTACCAAAGTTGTTTCATAAACTTCTTTTGAGTTATGGACTAGACATAAATTACTTGAATCATATTAAATTTAGAGGTGTCATGCAGAAGTGAGGTTATCTAATTAAATATTAAGTGCGTTGCAATTCAGATCCACTCGGAATTATTTTGTATCTTACTCAGATTGTTCATAGGGGTATCGATTTTATGACCCTAAAGAAGGTATAAATATTATGGAATTATAGACTGTAAAGTTTCTAGAGTTCCACATAGTTGTAGAGAATAGTTGCTCTCAGACTATTAAGGATAATAGTACGATGGAGGTTACTGTGTCTTTGTCTTTGCTTATACAAACAATTGTGGAATCTCCTGTACCATAAACTAAACTTGTTGAGGTTCAAGGTACTATTCTTGATATAGTTTATGATGAAATTTCTCAAACCTCTCAAGTGCAAAATGAAGTGGTTGTAGCTTTACTCAGGAGATTTGTTAGGGAAAGACAATCGGTTATGTCTATCTGTGAGAGCATGACTGCAATATCCACTACATGGTTGATTTAGCGATTTAAATAAATGTTGTTTCTTATCCTCAATCAAGTATGTGATTAGATGCCATAAAAAGCGATATGTGTTTGGAAATTTACTGACTTGCCTAAAGATCACAAGTTCATTAGTTGCAAATAGGCGTACAAAACTAAAAGGATTTCAAAGAAAGATCGTGGAGTTTAAAGCTAAACTGGTAGTTAAAGTTTTCACTCTGAAAGAGGGGTGAATAGTTAATAGTGAATAAATAATTATTTCTTTCTAGTATTTTGTAAAGATTCTTTCAGAGTGAACGTGGCATTAATAGTTTATTTTTTGTATGGAGTTATGCCAAATAGATACAAAATCTATATACTGCAATTGGAGGATTTTGCAGCAGATGATTTAAATAAACTTGTGTGTAGACCGAAAAGTCTTATTCATAGTCTTAAGCAAGTTTCCAGATAATATTATTAAAGTTTCATAGTGTTGTTATTTCGTTCAATTTGAAATAAAGTAATTCAATATATATATATATATATATATATATCCTACAAGGTCAGTGGGAGGAAATTTATTTTTTCTCATACTCTATGTACATGATATTTTGCTTACAGGTAGTGACCTTCAGGCATCTTTTGTCCTTTACACTGAGGTCCGTAAGGATTGTTCTTGCCATATAAATAGGATTTGTCTCAAATGACATTTGTTGGAAATATTCAACATACATAACTGGCATAATCGCTCCTGTCATTAAGGGTGATGGACTGAATTTATTACATTGTCCTTATTTAGATATTGAGAAAATCTAGTTAAAAGATGTACCTTGTGTCAGTGCATTTAAAAGTATAATGTATGCTCAAATTTACACTAGACTAAATATCGTCTTTGCGACGGAACTTCTAAGCAGAAATCAGTTAAATCCAAGACGAGATCACTGGGTTGCTGCCAAGAAAGTTTTAAGGTACTTAAAGAGGACAAAAAAAATTATATGTTAATTTACAGACATGTTCAATTCTTGCAGCTAGTAGGGTATTTAGATGTAAACTTTACTGGCTGTTAGGATGACATGAGATCAATAACGGAATACATATTTATGTTAGTAGGAAGTGCAGTAAATAAAGTTCTATGTCATCTTCTACTATGTAAGTAGCGTTAGTAACATTCTTTTAGGCTGTTACTTGGGCTATTAGGCTCTGGAACCTCATAAAGGAGTTGACCGTTTTTAATTTTATGGATTGACCCATACAGTTGTATTGAGATAATAAATTTGTAGTATTATTAATAACAGAAGTCTCAAGGGGTCTAAACATATGGTAGTCAAATTTTTTTAACTAGAAAGAAACGGTACAGAGAGGTGACGTTATAATATAACATATTTCCACAAATGATGTGGTTGTAGATCCACTAACTAAAAGACTTCGTTCTTTTGTTCTTGAATGACATGTCATTAATATGAGCTTAAGAGCATCATAAGATGCTGCTATTTAGTAGGAGCTATTTTGGCTTTACTCTAATAAAGTTTACTTCTGTGTTCGTTACACTTAGTAACGATTTGATATGTATTAACTTTTGTATTCAATAAAATATTTTTGAATGTGTTGTCATTATGTTGAATACATATTGATAAAGGTCTCAAGGTATTGTATAAACCTTGAGTGAAGGCTAGGGACATCCGATTATTAGTCTTGTGCATATGTCTTGTTATATATAAAGAAAGGTTAACCGTAAGGACAAGGCATATGTGGGTTCATTGGAACAATAAAGACATTCTCTAATGGTACAAGTTTTTTGTGATGATTAAGGTAAGAGAATGGTAACTGACAAATGGAATCTCTCTATGAGAGATGTTATCCATTTGCCACACTTCATATTGAATCTATATCAATAAAGTTGAAAGCACTTGTGACCATGGAAGGCTTTGTGTGTATACATACAGTTACCGCCATGATTCGGTATTTGAGACTTTATGGTATAGAATTGACTATTAAGAATTATCTCTATACTAATGTGTGCACATACAGTACAATTTCAATTAATATAGTCCAAGTGGGAGAATGTAAGAGTCTTCCTAATGTGGACTACATTAATTAATATTGTAATTTACCGCTTTACGGTTATTGTAAAACGGGGTTGGTCTAAGGTGAGATATAAGGTTTCTTAATTAGTCTAATATGGGACTGGCTAGTGTGGGCCGAGTTGAGCCTAGCCCGTAATGAGGGGGCCTGGTTGGAAACTTTATAAATAGTGCTCAAATCTCTCTTCTAACCCTAATTCTCACATGTATCCTCACATAAGGAGCATTTACCTAGCGCTAAAGGGTGAGGGGGCCGTCTCATTAAGCCAGTGATACGAAGGGCAATAAAGAAGAAGGACTTGCGCGTGGAACATTGGTTTTCCGCTTCTGCTTCAAGAACGATGGATCTCAAAACAGGTGCGTTAATCTTTCTACTCAATTATACATGTTCTTGTTTTGGTTATGGAGATCTTGAGATTGCGCAATTTGCATCCAACACTGTTGCCAGTCAACGCTTTGCGTGTGGCCTGATCTAATAATTTATCTAATAATCGCTTGCCTTTTACAAAGAAATCAGAATTGTAGAGAACATTTGCTCCCATGTCTAGAGACTCGATGAGTGATGATGAACCGATCGGTATTTACTCAGAAAAAGCGTGGCGTCTCGTGTTCGATTCCTCCTCGGTCCAGCCACCCAGGGTCAAATTGTAGAAAAGTGAGGTCAGAGTAGTGAGGCGGTTTGGCCCGGCAGGCTGGAAAAAAATAAAGGGAATTTTTTCACATTTGATTTTAAAAAATCCCCCCCACCTCTTCACAGAAAAAAAAATTGTGTTGATTGATTTTATTTATTGGTACATATAAAGTCAACCGTGACCACGGTAGGAAAAGAAGGACAAGTTGATCCCGGACAGAAAATGAGTACACATATATATACATACATATATATATATATCTATATATATATATATATATATCTATATAGACAAATGGTAAGCTAACCGTTCTCCATCAAGTCACAGAATGACAGTTAGCATTAGGACCGCTCATTTTGTGAGAAAAACGGTTGACTTTTTCAACCGGTTTCCTCTCACCCATTTTTTTTATAATTACAAGCGTAAATTGAGAAATTAAGTCTTAAAAGAACCCACACAATCAATTTTCATGAATATGATGGAACAAATAAATTATATACTAAAATAAAAAATATTACAAGTAAAAACTATTATCAACTACTAAAAAAATCGTTAATATCATTATATAGATCTATTAAATTTAAATGATGAAAAAAAAAACACTTGAGACTAAGATTGATTTTGTCACGTTTTAGGCTGGTAGAAATATAGCAGAAGTGCCAAAATTTGGCACACGAAGACACTTAAGGGCCAAAAGTTATCAAAGATACACATAAGTGTCACTTTTTTAAAAATTGAGATATCTCGAGGCCAAATCCGGTAAAGGTTCCCAGAAATCCGATGTGGTATTTTTTTAATCATATAACTCGCTTACATAACTCATCGGATACCTACATCAACAAAGAAGAACCAAAAAGACGTTGTTGCTGTTATTTGAGTTTTAATATAAACATTAATTAAATTAAATTTAAAACTTTAAAAAAAAAGTTGCAAAAAGCATTGGGGGAGGGCTATGTAAACCCTCACCGCTAAAAGAGGGCTTGCAAGCCATCATCGCTAGTCGGTTGGGGTCACTGGCCTTTTCTGGTGATGGTGGGGAGGTGGCGACGAGGGCTTGCATAGCCCTCACCCAACACATTTTGCAACTTCTTCTTCTTCCTTTTTTAAAAAAAAATAATTTATTTGTAAATTTAATTTAATTTATCTAATATTTATATTAAAATTCAAATCTGAGGCAATGACATCTTTTTTGCTTATTTAGCCACGTCAACATGTATCTTTTTTCACTTATGTAGCCACGTCATCGTGCAAAATGATATCGTTTTGTACTTGTCTCATCGGAAAAACATCAACTCAGCATTTTGGCAGGATTTTCTCGTTGTTGGCACTTGACCGATCCATTTTAATCCAATTTTGGCACTTAAGGCTACATTTGGTTGTCCGGAATTTCTAATCAATGTGGGACTGGATAGGATAGTGATGCAGAGGAAGATATGCTTGGAAAGGAGTCCAAAATATAATGTTTATTTTGAATAATGAAGTGTCGATTATAATATCGTAGACGCCTATTTATAAGGAGGTCCGGTCTAAGAAATAAAAATAACCGAAATCGAATAACAAAATCAAGGAAAAGATATTGATAAAAGGAAAAGTTATCGAAATGCAACTAAAAAATCTACAAAACACATATGAAATCTTTGACGTTCCAAAAATCAAGAAAAATGTGTGAATTTGAAATCAAGTATCATAACTGTCGCAACTCGATCTCGCCGCCGCCAATCTCTCATCACAAGGAGAAGAAGAGAGGTCGGATTCAGAGGTACTTGATCACGAGAGTTCCCTCACACCCTGTGTTCTGAAAGATGTCAGCACCTCGCCTTTCGGGTCAAGCCTCTTGTGAGCTCACTCCACAAGATCGTGAACTCTCCCAAGCTCGCACCCTACGTGATAGCGAAGTGTCACAACCTGTACCTACACAGGCGACACACCTCGGGATAAGAGGTCGGGTGCGAATATCGAATTTAAGGGTACCTTTACCATGGTAACTCTCTCACTAGCACACTTCGCTCATAAGGATGGCATCACTTTATCCCTTGGGGTACTGCCACATCGAGTATGCTAAACTATGGTGAGTTTCATTGAAACTCATATCCCACGCAATGGGTTCATTTATACAGTCTAGTTGTTTATGACAACCTAAAAATAAGACAGGAGTCGCCACTAACCTCATTTTTGGAGGGTCGGGAGTGTTCCCTCGATTCCAACGCAACTAGATATCTAGATCCGAGGACTTGGGTTACGCCAGTATTTCTATTAACGCCATTTTGGTACCTAAACAGTATATTATGTTTACCTAACGTATCCATGCATTTCTTCTTACATTTTCGAGATCGTTAGTCCCAAACTACCCGATCATGTGTGGTTGGTCATTTTCATGCTATCCTACTTCTAAAGAAAAAAAACACTCAATTATATTAAAAATTGCGGAGCAATAAGTAAACAGTCAAGGAAAGCTGTAAATTTATCATGTAATCCTAAAAAATATAAAAGAGAAACACAATTGAAAAAAGATAAAAGGAAGAGAGAACCCGCAACTCATCGGGCTTTATACAACAAAAGGAACCCGAGATATATGTCGGGGAAATGAATAGTACAAGATAATGGTCGGAATGGACATTAACCTTCCCCATCTTCGTGCTTTCTCCATCTTCGGGGTCCTATTCTAAACCTAATCTAGGAAATCTACCACTACGTACATACAATGGAAAGAAATAAGTATGCATGTCAAAACAATCAAAAACACTACTTCATGTCAAGAACAATCACTCAAAGAAAGTTTAATGCAAAAATCAAATTTTGAAGCCTCGGGGTCGGCCTTTGTCTTTCATGCGTGGATCCCACTAAAATACCTACCCAATCCATTTTTGTGACTTGTAACCGTTATCGACCAATTGTGTTCTCGCATGGCCAATAACATTTATAAGTCTCCTAACCAAGCGATCTATGTGATCTTAGGGTTTTCCCTCGATATCATGCATCGACCCTATCATACATCTAAAAGTCACATACATTGCAGGAATTAAACATGCATGCAGGTCCTTTGGACCTTGTTTCTCAATCAATCAAGCAAGAAAGTGAACCGTTAGCGGGTCACTTATTACCAAGGGCATGCGCCAATCACATACACAGGCACTTCTAAATATATGATGAAATTGTATGCATGAAGGGATACATATGATGTTTCAAAGACATGTTTTGAAATCATATATGAAAAATTTTGAGACAAAGTAATGTATCAGCTATGAAAGGCATTCAATTGTCAAGGTTAACCCGAGGCTCGCATAAATGCACTCACAAGCATCGCAGGCATTTTGAATACAATTCAAACCGTAACTTTCACGATGTCAAATAAAATTTTAAAGAGGTTTGAAAATATTTAGGATTAAGGAATATATAAGTTATGGAACACATTCAATTGTCAAGACTAGCTCGGGGCTTACATAAATGTACTCACAAGCATCACAGGCATTTTGAATATGGTCCAAACCAAGACTTTTCTTTAAGCCAAATCAAACTTTGGAAAAGAATTTCTTAGAAATTGTTTTTGGGAAACATCATATGAATCAAGGCATTTTTAAATTTGATATTAAAAGAAGATACTTTCAAAATCACTGAATAATATATATCGAGATATTTGAAGTAGCTTTCATGAAGATGGAAGGACCTAGGTTCATACACAAACTAACCTAGAAAGTTTATCTAAACAATCACAATCATCTTTATATCAGGAAAAAATTTTATCAAGCAAGATGTTGCAGCAAAATTGAATAATGTCCATCAATAATCTAGTTATGAAAAAATGCACTAATATGTAGGACATAATAACGAACAACTTTCATGAAGAAAGTTTTCATAAACGAGCTACATATGATTTTACAAAAATCAGAGAACAAGTAATAGCATGCTAGAAAGTTGTCAAAACAGCAACACACTTAGCCAATATCACAAGGTTTATCTCATCAAAATAAGTCTAAATATCACCAAATTTTCACACAACATAACCAACATGTTGACAAACAAGTTTTGTTAAGAGACTAAGTATAGAATCCTAATAAAAGATATGGAACAAAAATATCAAACGTCTGTCTAAATAGGGCTTAGAACATGGATCTAAATTTGATCCCATGTTCAGATTTTGATCTAGTTTTGAAAAAATGAAAAGTGGTCCAAACGATGAGCGATTAGCGAGAAATCATTAGCATTGGAAACCTTTAAGTGTGTAACTAGGTCAAATTGGTACTCTAAGATCAAGATCTCTAAAGGTACGCATGTCAGTAACTAAAAACCAGAATGCAAACATGCATTAATAAATCTCAAAACCATTCAAGTAATGCACAAATGGCATGAAAAAATCGCATAAGATATAGAATTGGATGCGACTAACAATTAGGGTGATCATCTAACCCTAAGTGGGCATGAGAATATGTCATACAATTCGATGACAATACGAGATGACTCAAGATTCATGATGAAATGCTTGAGAGTTTCTAAGTGAACAAACGCTCTTGTGACACAAATTTAACATGCAAAATGACACTCAAATGCAATGACGTGAGCATGTATTCAAACTTTACAACATGTAGTTTAAATGTCGAGAATGCATTATTGCAAGATTTGGTCTATAAAAAAACTCAAACAAGCGTAGCAAGATGCATATACGATAAGATTTCATTTCAGCATTAACTTCATAGAACATGCATGTTTTCAGCCATCTCAAGATGTGCAAAAATCTTACAAAAACTCCTACATATAGAACATGCAATGATGAACGTTTCTCGTTAAGGGTTCAAAACCTAAATATGATTACATGAATCACAGCAAAAATGACAATACAGAGATGCACATTTAGACTATGTAATGCTGCAGCACATTTTAACCTTAACTCATGCAATTAACTCACTTGTCAATGCCAAGACTTTGCAAAGCATGCATCAATTGAACATATGTATCATGTATTTCAACTTTCATGAAGGATTTGAGACCAAATAAGTGCATTTGTAAACTCAATTTCATCAACAAAATGCGGACCAATGTAGGGCAGACTGTCCTAAGTTCATATCTAAGTGATTTTGACCTAATTAATCATGTCTAAAAATTCCAAAAAAAAAAATACAAAGCAAGCTTCACACTAATACAAGCAACTTTTATAAGGAAAGTTCCTCCATAAATCAACACATAGATTAGTACAAAAATAATAAAATCAGAGATCAACATGGAACAGACTGACCTAGGCTTGGATCTGAATAGATTGACATAGTTAAACACATCCAAAAATCAAGAAAAAAAATTATAGAAAATGTACAAGACTATTTGGAACAAAACTCATGAAGGCAAGATTATCTAAAAATCACCACATAAGGCTACACGAAAATAATAAAATCTCATTTTGGAATAAGAACATAATCAAAAATCCAACTCAAGTCATCTTCGGAGATTTTTTCGAGGGTCAAACAACACTCGATTGGGGCACACAACCTATTGTTTCGAAGCTCGAGATGTGTATTATCTAATCTTAAGAGGACTCGAGTTGGAACAAGGTCGTTTCGAAACTCGTTTTAGCCAAAATAGTATATCAGTCCTAGGGTTATGAAATTGCAAATTTAACCTAAATCAACCACAATCATTCAAGTTCATCATCAATAAACACTCAATTATAGCCAATTATCATCCAAATCCATCATCTAGCATCTAACCATCATTTATTTACTTAAAATTGAACCCTAGCCTCAGCCGATTAATCCAGCCTTGCTTCACGGGGTTCGAGATTGAGATTGTTATCTTTGTTATGATTTTGTTGATTTTGATCGAAATCGGTCGAAGTCTTCGCCGAAACTTCATCAAACCTCCACAAACCACCAAGGACTAGATTCGAACAACAAGGAACGGCTTCGAAAGGTAGGCTGAACCACCTACAGTGAGGGAAAATAGAACCGGTCCAAAATTGGACCAATTTGAACGCCGCTGGAAAAGATCAAGTTGCCAAAGAAGATCCAATGATCAATCTGCTGGGTTCTTGTCATGATCATGCTTAGGACAGCCTGTAGATTCGATCCGAAGTGATCAGCACCTCCTAAAAGCTTTGGCTGCCGTTGATTTGCGCAAAAAATCGAACTCGGTCCAAGAGATGGACCGATCTTCACGTTGACAAAGAAGATCAAGCTTGAAAAGACATATAAAGGGAATGCTAGAGGTGAAATCAACTCCTAGTAGTCAGATGAGTAGATTGTTGGTGAGGATGAATCATTGCCGGTGGGGGCTGAACCGACGGCAATCCAGTCTCCGAAAAGAAGTCTGGTCAAACCAAGCTAGAGAGAGGAAGAGAGACATCTGGTTTTGGTGCCAATTAGAGGAGAGAGAGAGAGAGAGAGAGAGAGAGAGAGAGAGACTAAGGAGAGAGGAAAAATAGTGCAGAATAAAGCCCCCCAAAAAATGGAGGGAAAATTTGCCTTATATACTCCCCAAATTAAGTGATTTCAACCGTCAATTTGATCCAACGATCGAAATCTCGATCCAATAGTCAAAAATCCATTTCAAAGGCTCAATCATGATCTTGAGATGTCGAGTAACTAATCTAATGGATTTGATTTGGAAAAACGCAGGCCAAAATTCAGAATTACGTCAAAATGTCCAATTAGGTGTTAATTTGCAATTTGATGAAATTTGAGAGTAAATTTGTAAAATTTCGAGAAAGTGAAGGTGCAAAAGTGAAATTGACATTGAGAGAATTCCAAAACTGGTTGCCAAGGGCCGAACCAACCAACCTTGTAGGCGACCAGTCAAACCGATTCGGTTCGGCTGGATTTTGTCCGGTTCTTAACTGGTTTGGTCCGGTTCTTGTTATTTCTCCTATTTGGGACCCCTGTCAGTCCAAAATTTATGCAATTTGATCCCTAAATGACCAAATTGAAAAGGAATTTTACCATATTTAAAAAGAAATTGGCCAATTAAGGTACAATTAAGCTAATCAAACATTATGAACGTGATCTATGAATCTTTTATTGACCTAATTAAATGATTATCATGAAAAGCAACGAGTCAAAACCATGGGTGCTTTGAATTGGGCATAAAGGACTAAAATGGTAAAATTTGCCAATTAACTAAAATGGAATTCAATTGATGTCACTATTATCCTATCTAATGAACTACTGATTTATAAGATCACTTATTGCATTCAAATTGACATTGAATTGAAGCGCTCGAACTTATGTCAAAAATGAATCCAGGCCTAATATTAAAATTGGACCTAGATTTATGAAATTAAACCATAACCATGAATGGGTTAATTCAACATTTGTCGATTGAAGCTTAATTGCTTAATTTTCTAATGCTTGGGAGGATAAAATTCTTCAAATGAGTTTTGATGTAAATTTTCCAAAATTGATTTTGGATTTGAACTTATCTTATGAAAATGAGTGAGAAACAATCGTCCATTCGCAAGTTATGAATGATCGGTTTCGGTCCCCTAATTAGGGCTCAAAACAGCAATTCACATTTTGACTAGGTAAATCGAGAAATTGAATGCATGACTGATTTCAAATAGTCCCTAAACCAAATATTAAAGAAAGAATTACACCTAATTATGACTAAAATAAAAATAATTTTATTTTTGGTCAATTTAGAATCTAAAACTAAAAAACTCAGTAATCAAGGTTGTTCATCGAATTTTATAAAATTTTCGACCCAAAAGTCAAATTGGCATTAAAAGAAATGTATTTGTGAATTTTTTTATTTTTTCCATTTTTTGGTCATAGGTTTGACTAAAAGTCAACCATCTAGTTGATTTTTTGGTCAAATTTTTGAATTTTCGAGAAATTGATTTGACAAAAGTCAAATTAAAGTTAAATGAATTATTTTTGGGTAAAAAGTCAATTTTTGACTTGGGATTGACTTTTGGTCAAAAGGTTGATCAAAAAGTCAACGTAAAAGTAAACCGTTTGACTTTTTGGTTTTTTCTTGAAAATGAACTAAAAATTGCTTAAAAACGACAAGGCAAAAGAAATAAATGAAAAAAGACATTTTTTGGCCTAAAAATAGGGCTCCGTCTCAATCAAAACCCAAATCTCATTTTTTTTTACCTTTTAATGATATGTCGACTAAATATCAAGTGTTAACAGCTGCCCATCTTTAAGTGGGAGTTCGGCGAGGTTCTACTCAAAGACAAAATTGATAACTGTAATTGTTAGTCAACTCCACTTTGGATATAGAAAATGACAAAAGAAACAATATTTGGTTAGTGACGTGCTTGACACTCACCTTTGCTCATTGGGGATTCTAGACTCATATTTGGGATTCTTCTCTCCGTCTCTCTCGTGGAATGGAATGAAGGAAATGATGTTGTTAAGGAAAAAGGAAAGATGGAACTTAAAATTGAGATTTCTTAGGACAACCTGGAACCTAAAATCGAAGTTTCAGAGGACAACCAGGAACCTAAAATCGAGGTTTCTTAGGACAACTTGGAACCTAAAGCCGAGGTTTATTAGGACAACTGGGAACCTGAATCCAAAGTTTCTGAGGACAACCAAGAACCTAAAGCCGACGTTTCTTAGGACAACCTAGATCCCGAAGCCAAGGTTTCTTAGGACAACCAAGAACTTAAAGCCGAGGTTTCTTAGAACAACTTGGAACCTGAAGTCAAGGGGGGTATGATTTAGGGTAACCAAAAAAAAAGGGTTATGGTTTAGGATGACCAAAAACCTAAAATAAGGGATATGGTTTAGGATGACCAAAAACCAATTCACTAGGGGAACACGGATTTTGAAAAAGGATTTAGGGATTGCTTGAAAGCCAATCTTGTGAAATCATTCAAACATATCTTGGTAAACAATACCAATTACTAAATCCCTTCAGAGAGGATTTTTAACAAAATGTAATTTGATTAGCCACCTCAGGGTTAAATCATATATGCCAATTGAAAATAGCCAAATCAAAAGAAGTCTTTCACACTGACTCTCAAAAAGGGTTTGTATTACAAACCACTGATATGGGAAAACTGCTTAAATTTCACTAGAGATGTCTCACTCAACCTATGTCTAGGGCTTTCGAAAATGTTCATGGTGAATATAATACATTGATCAAAATGTCTTTTGAAAGGACCGCAATGATGGCTTGGTCATGGGTTTACAAAAAGGGTATGCACTTTGAGGCCAACAAATGAATATTCAATTAATATCTTCATCAAGCTTACAAGTCAAAAACCTCGAAGATAAGATAAAATAGGATTGCTTCCACTCCTTCTAGTGGTAGCTCATGTGTGTGTGATATTCTCATCTCAATTCGAACCATCCCAATCAGAAGAGACTTCGGACATGGGTTGTAATATTGGTTTGGTTGAGGCTTAGAAAGGCTTGAAAAATTTTTCATATATCCTTGGCTTAAAAGTGAATGATTATCTTGGCATTATTACCATCACACAACTTTTTAGAAATTTGACTCTTGAAATTTAACCTATCTCAAGAGTCCTTTTGATTATTTGTCTTGAGACATGAGAGCTTCGCTCTCTTTTCTATGACATCACTTGCAATACATATTTTCTTTTGCAAACTTTTATTTTCTTTTTTCAATAGATAGTTTTTTGCATGACCATTGATTTTGTTTTTCTTTGCATTTTTGTATGGGCATTGGCCTTACTTTTACCAGGCACACTACTTTTTCATGCCCCCTAATTTTCACTCTCTTTTAAGCATCTAGGACTCTCGAGTAGTATTTACAAACATGACCAACATTCTCAATCTTGTTGGTAAATCACATGCCTTGCCCCGGTGTGGGGAGATAATCATCACCTGAGGTTATGAAGGAATTGCATAAGGCTTGAATTGGCTAAGTAAAGGGTAATTGTGTTTAGGGTAGTGAACGGAACATTCTTCATCACTTCAAGATGCTTCAAACTTCGATAAGAAATCACCTGAAGCTAACACAAGAAGATTAATGCAAGTGAAAGCAATAAAATATTTCTTAATCTTTCGCTTCATAATTTTCAACCAAGACTCCTTATTTTGCCCCCAATGTGGGGTTTTTCTTTACAGGGTTATTTTATAAATGCTCCTTATTTGGCTCAAAGTGACTTGCAAGGGATATCAATAGTGTTTAGGATTGAGAAAGAAAATGCATTTATCATCTCAAACAATGTATTCACTATGAATGAACCGTATGCCTTAAGACATGGTTCTTTTCACTTAATTCTCTCAGAGAGTGTATAAAGACGTATTTGGCAAAAGGTTGCCTCTCATCATTTTAGGCACTACCACTTGACATATATAACAATCATTTTCAGGTTTTTAAAACACATTTTGGTTAAATTCAACTCCCTGGGGAATGAAAATGTATCAAAAAGTTTTGAAAAGACATGTTCCCTTGACCCTACTTGGGAGACTTCTGGAAACAAGGTTGAAATAGAATTGTGGACAAAATAGGCTTTACTCAACACAGGGGTTCACTTCTAGAGTTTTAACTGACTCTTTTGGCATTCTAAGGGATATGGTTGCTTCTATGCTTTAAAGAAGATGATCACTTTTTAGAGGTTTTGCACTTGTAAGATTAACCTCTTGTTGATAGGTAGAATCTTCTTCCGAGATCTTGCAAAATGAACAAACATGCAGATGCGACATGTATGCATGAGATGCATGATACAAATATCCTAAAGTAGCTCGGATTCAATCCAAAAGCGGCTTAATGGTCTTTCACTTTATTTGTGGATAATACTTCTTCATAGCATCAGCATTTACAAGTCTTGGCAATTCTTGGCCATCCATTTCTACAAGGATTAGTGCCCCACCCGGTAGCACCTTCTTTATAATAGATGGATCTTCGTAGTTTGGAGTAAACTTCCTAAGAGGATCTGGAATGATAGATAGGACTTTTCTCAAGACGAGATCATTGATCTCAAAATGTCTTAACCTAACCTTGCGATTGAACAACCTAACTACCCTCTTCTAATGGTTTTGTCCATGACATAGGGCTTTTACCCTCTTTTCATCAATCATATTGAGTTGTTCAAACATTTGCTGAACCCATTCAGCTTCAGAGAGCTTGACTTGAAAAAGTACCCTCAGTGAAGGAATTTCCACTTCCACGGGTAGCACAACCTCCATTCCATAGACAAATGAGAATTGTGTTGCCCCAGTTGAAGTGCAAATTAAAGTTTGGTAAGTAAGCAAAGCATATGACAACTGATCATGCCAATCACGATAATTTTCAACCACTTTGGCTAAAATCTTATTGATGTTCTTATTCATCGTTTCCATAGCTCCTTTCATTTGTGAGCGGTAAGGAGAAGAATTTAAGTGGCGAATGTGGAACTCTCCAAGTAATTTATCAACTACCTTGTTGTTCAGGTTTGATCCATTGTCTCTGATGATTGCTTCAGGAACTCTATATCGAGCAATGATATCACGACGAATGAATATTGCCACCATGAGAATTGGCTTCAATCCATTTGGTGAAGTAATCATTGGCCACTAAGATAAAACGGTGTCCATTCGATGCTTTAGGATTATTAGTCCGATGATGTAGATGCCCCACATTGAAAAAGGTCAGGACTCAAACATTTGATGCAGTTCATTAGGAAGAGCGTTGATTTTGTCTCCATAGACCTGGCATTTGTGACAGCACCTCACATGTTGAATACAATTGGCTTCCATGGTCAACCAGTAGTAACCGAGCCTCATAATTTTTCTTGCCAAGAGATGACCATTCATATGGGGGCTACACTCTCCTTCGTGTATCTCTTTCATCAGAGAAGTGCCTAGGTTGAACATCACCTATGAAGGAACCGATCGAGTGAAAGAAACCAGAATCAATATTCGCAGTCGATCAATACGAAGCCTTCAAGATGAAACCAGGAGAATCTATCACCGATGTTTAGTCGTTTTACGAAATCGTGAATGGTCTTGAGTATCAAGGTCAACCAATCTCTGGACCTATGAAGTTCAACAAACCGCTACTTTCCAAAGATTGGAATCACGTAAAGACCTCAATAAGGGAGACACAAAGAATCATGCCACTTTTCGTTGACGAATTGGTTGGCACTCTTCATCTTATGAAGTGGAGCAAAACAACGAAGATGAAGATCCTAAAGGCAAAAATCTATTGCTTTAAAATCTAACGATGACTCGATGTTACGATTACTCAAGATGATATGAACGATGAAGAGCTCGCCTCTCATGATAAGAAAGTTCAGAAAACTGAACAAAAGGGAAGAAGATTCAATTGGAAGAAACAAAGCTCTCAAAAGTTTCAAAACAAATCAACGAATAAAGATGTGATTTGTTTTGAATGCAAGAAAAAAGGGGCACATCGGACCCAACCGTCCTTACTAAAGAAAAAGAAAGGAAAAGCTGAGAAATACGAAAGGCTCTCAAAGCAGAAACTTGAGTGATACCGAATGCGAAGAGAGTGATGACTATGCCAATATTTGTCTAATGGCACAATCGGACTGCACTGTCCTCGGATTTAACTCGAGACAAATCAAGGTAAGTAATTTTAAGATTCCTACTAAAGTTTCTAAATATATTGATGAACTGTGTCTTAGTCTCAAACCTCTCTCAAGAGGATTTAAACTGAAAAAGGAAAATTCTGCATTGAAGCAACAGGGAAAGAAAAGGTCGAAAATTTAGATAAAAGTGTCATTACCTTGAAAGAAAATGCAGACTCTCTTTCTAAAGAAAATGAAGTTTTGAAAATGATATTTCAAGCAGCAAACAAAGACATACAAAAGACTTTTATAAAACTCACTTTTTTTGTCTCCATAGACTCGGCATTTGTGGCAAACACCTCACATGTTGAATACAATTGGCTTCCATGGTCAACCAGTAGTAACCGAGCCTCATAATTTTTCTTGCCAAGAGATGACCATTCATATGGGGGCTACACTCTCCTTCGTGTATCTCTTTCATCAGGAATTTAGCTTCTTGTGCGTCCACGCACTTCAGTAAAATTGAATCGAAAGACTTTTTATAAAGGGCTCCTCCGCCAAGGAAAAAATTGGATGGCAACTTCATCAGATATTTTCGATCATTGGCTTGACTTCCATTGGGAAATTTGCCTTCTCGAAGGTAATTCATGATGTCATAATACCAGGGTTGACCATCAGGTTTCTCTTCAATCATCAAGCAATAAGCAGGTTTCTTCAAAATGTTAATTTGCAAAGGATCAATGCTCAAACCGTCAGTTACTTGTAACATTGAAGATAAAGTTGCCAAGGCATCAGCAAATTGATTTTATGATCTTGACAGATAATCAAAAGATATTTCGTCGAATTCGTTGACCAAGTCTTGGAGATATTCATGGTAAGGAATCAACTTTACGTCCCGTATTTGCCCCGCCTCCCGTCTGGAGGATGATAAATGCAGAATCACCATAAATCTAAAGCTTTCTAACTTTCATATCGATGGCTAATAATAGACCAAGATGCAAGTTTCATATTCAGAAATATTGTTGGTACAAGGGAAATATTGTTGCCCCTTTTGTAACGAGGTGCCTGACTCGGTTGATCACCTTTTTTTTTGGATGCCGTGTTACTACGAGTGTTGCCTTCTTTTGGGCGACTAGATGTGGTCTTCCCTGGAGGAATAAGTCGTGGGAGGATACCCTTACTTGGGTCTCGGCCTTGCTTTTGGGCAAGGACTTTAATAAGTGCATTGCTCGGTTTTCTTTTGGAGCTTTGTGCCACATCATGTTGAAGAATAGGAATGATATGCTCTTTAGGGGTGTGAAGATTTCTATCTCTGCCATGAAGAAGCATCTCATGAAGGTTGTCAAAGACAAGGCTTGTACCTTCAGAAATGTGGAGGATTCTCCAAGGAACAAAAGATTGCAACGCTCCTGGGAGGTGGACCCAGCTATTTTCACTTGATTTGTAGTCTCGGTTCACTCTTGGTGTTTACAGTCTTTGCCTTGGCTTTTGCATGTTGGCTTTTGTTGTTTTGGCCGTTTGGCCTTTGCCCGGCTTCCTTTCACTCATTTGAGCTTGTTCTTTTGAGTGCAAGTTTTTGAAGCTGGTCCTCTATATTTTTTGACCTCCCCTTTATAATACTTACTTACTTACCAAAAAAAAAAAAAAATTTGCGGCCATTAGATAATGTTGACCTTCTAGAGATATTAAAACTGTCCTAGTGCCGAACCAGAAAGGTTAACAACACCATCAAGATACATGGTCCACTTGTCATGTGAGACCAAATAAATCAATTCATCAACTTCATCCCAATCATTAGAATTCTCAGGATTTTCAACTAACATATTAGCTATGGCTCGCCCTTTGACAAATTTTTGTGCCATGCTTCGGATATCAAACTCAGAGAGTAATATTTGTCATTTAGCGAGCCTTCCAACCAATGCAGGCTTCTCTAAAAGATATTCAATTGGGTCATTCTCGATCACCAGCAAAATGCGATGATGAAGAGTATATTGCCTTAGTCGGTGTAAAACTCAAATCAAGGCTACACAAGTCTTTTCCACTTTGGGATATGGAATCTCAAAGGTAGTAAACTTCTTACTGAGATAGTATATGGCACGTTCCATTCCGTCTTTTGGTCCTTTTTATGCCAACATGGCTCCTAAAGACTTCGTAAATTGTGAGATACAAGATCAAAGGCACACCTTGAATAGGCAGTACTAGTATAGGAGCTTGCGAAAGATATCGTTTAAGCTCCTCAAAGGATTTCTGACATTCTTCATACCAGTTGACATGGGCGTTCTTCTTTGACAGCTTGAAGAACATCTTAGCGGTTTCTAACAATTGGGAGATGAATCTTGCAACATAATTCAATCTTCCTAGTAGGCTTCGGATTTCCTTATGAGTAGAAAGGAGGTTTTAGCTCACGTATGGCCTTCATCTTAGAATGATCTATCTCGACATCCTTGTTACTAACCATAAATCCAAGAAGCTTCCCAGACTTTGCCCTGAATATGCATTTTGTAGGGTTAAGCCTCATCTTGAATTTCCTCAATCGGTCAAATAATTTTCTTAAGACTTCAATATGGTCTTCACCTTGTGTAGGCTTTGCAATCATGTCATCGACGTAGACTTCAATCTCCTTATACATCATGTCATGGATTAGCATCACCATGGCTCTTTGATATGTTGCCCCTGCGTTCTTTAAACCAAAGGGCATAACCTTGTAGCAAAATGTTCCCCATCGAGTGATGAAAGACGTTTTAATCATGTCTTCCTCTTTTATTCAGATTTGATTATCATCAGAAAATCCATCAATGAAGGAGAACAATTCGAAGCCAGCAGTACTGTCAACTAAGACATCAGTGTATGGCAAAGGAAAATCATTTTTAGGGCTTGCCTTATTCAGGTCACGATAATCAACGCAAACTCAAACTTGTCCATCCTTCTTCATAAATGGGACTATATTAGCAATCCAATCAGCATAATGAGTGATTTCGATGAAACCAACATTTAAGAGCTTCTTGACGTCTTCTTCGATCTTTTTCAATAACTCAGGTTTCATCCTTTTGAGATTCTGCTTCTTGGGCGAAAGATTTGGATCAAGTAATAATGTGTTTTCTACTATCTCGGGGTCTAAACCCGGCATGTCAGCGTACGACCAAGCAAATATATATATATATATATATATATATATATATATATTTTGGTAAGGGTAAGATTTGTATAGATTTTACCGAAAAAACAATAGGGGAGGAGGCCCCGCACCAACAAAAGGGCGAACACTCAAAAAGACAATAAAGTCAAGACAAGTGTAAGGGTGGCGTGGTTCCAACGAAAAGAACAAAGGAGAAAATATAGACAAAGGAGAATAAACCACAGCAAGGAGGGGCAACCACAATCAATCAAAGATAGACGGATGAAGTCCCCAGCTTTGTTGCAGTCTTCTATTCCTAGGAGTGTCCGAAACATGCTTAAAGGTCAAAGCCTTATCCTTGATAGCCTTGTGAAGGTGCATCTTTAAAGCCGGGAGGTTGAGAATACGATTCTGAAAGATGATATTATTTCTCTCCTTCCAGATGCTATAGCATAATGCTCCAATTAATCTATGTTTGAGCCATTCATTTTCAATAACTCGAGTTTTCGAAAAATTTATTGAGAACTTGTCCTCATGTCATCGGACATCCTTATTCTACTAAAACATTTTGAAACTATAGATCATGTGGAGGCCTAGACCTCAAAGCATCATCATAGGTTTGGTTTGGGAAATCTCACACGTCTATTAACAAAATGTGAATTTTATTGATATGCTAAAATTGCATTACAACGTATATCATATTGGATCCATGGAGTTTACGATCCAGATTATTACAAGTGTAATGAATGGAATTCCCTCGTAGGGGAGAAATGAATAGAATACAACTAAAATGAAATGCAGAAACTAGAAACATCCCTTACACAATGGGAATTGCAGGCTCTTCATCCTCATCAACGGTGCCAACCAAACCATCTTCAAACAAGTCAGTAAAGTGGTAGACATTGGCGTCCTCTTCTTGTAAGAACTTTGATGGGCCAAGGAAGAAATCCTTCAATGATGGAGGTAGGAGGCGTTGATAGCTCTTACCTTTAATGTTTGGGCCTTTATGATTACCTTGACCTTTACGGTCACCTTAGTAACCTAGGCCTTCGCGTTTGTTCATTTTGACCACCTTAATGGGATTGGGCATGCCTTGGGCGAGGTTACCCAAACCTTTCCTAATACACTTTACTGTTCTTTACTTGACATTAAGGATGCCTTTGAGAACTAAAACTTCCCGATGATCGACCCAACAGGGACATGAGTGACAGACACCAACTCAAACGAGTGGTAGCTCTACTCTCCCTTGACCTCAGGCTCGATGAAAGGTATAGTGGTGTTATGGAAAATCTCTACATCTCTTTCGCATCGGATGGTCACTATCTTTCCATCAATGAGGAGTTTCATCATCTGATGAAAACTAGAAGGAATGATCCCCGCAGCGTGGATCCAAGGCCGGCCCAACATCAGGCTAAAGTTGCTTGGGAAATCTAACACTTGGAATTTTTTTGTAATGGTAACAGGGCCAACTGTCAACGGCAGGTCAATTTCTCCTATTGACTCCTTTCTCATTATGTTGAAGGCTCGGATGGGAATCTTTGGAGGGCGGATATTTTCCATTCCTATCCCCAACTAGTGAAGGGTGGACAAAGGCCAAATGTTTAATGTGAAACCATTATCGACTAGAACCCTCGAAATCTCGGTTTCAAAATGTTGAGTAGACACATATAATGCCTTAGTGTATGTTCGGCCCTCAAGAGGGAGATCTTTTGTCATGCCCCAACCCTCAAGCGCACGGCATCCATCGATCTCTTTGGTCATGGAATTGCAACATCCTAGGACGCGTCATCGACCCATTCATTTTATCTTTTGATTATACGCAAAAAAAGCATAACAAACATCTCCCAACCATTAACAAACAATAGGGATAGTAAAAGGCATACATCATAACACAATTTCATATATATGCATCTACCGTCAAACATAATCTTTCCATACAACAAAAGCTTAACCATTTACACGTCCGCGTAGCGGATTCCTTCATACTTATCCAAGAACCGGGGTTGGTTTTAATCTACCACCTCTATTCTACGAGCGCGACCACACTAAGTGATATCCCCTACGCGTCTAGTACGCGTCCACCTCAAATTACTTTGGCTCGAGCTCGGATAGCTATTATTAGGGCTTGAAAATGTTAAACAACAAGGAATGAGATAAACTCAGCAACTAAACTCCCTAAACCTCGCGTAGGAGGGTTCTTCGCCTCAGAGATGCTCTAAACCTGCAACTTATCTATCAATGGCAGATCAATAGCAAGACATTTGCTTTGCATAATCTATTAACTGGAATTAGGCCACTCAACATGTGACACTCTGTCACATGTACAATTATAGTATAAACAATCACTACATGAGTGCACCATTCCATTAAGCATACGGCGTTCACAATTTAATAATTCAAGCATGAATAACAATAATACCATGCACAATGTAGCATTTTAAATCTCACGAGTCCTAATCAAAGGCATACAAATCCACAACCTTATCCGTGCCTTTCTGACTCGAATATCAACCTACGAGATTCCTAATGTCTCTCAATTCATAAATAGTGTTGATTAAAGCATGCATGTGCCACATAAGTCACTGAAATCACATTTAATTCATGCACTTTTCTCATGTAACTCATATATCAATCTCAGATCACACGTGTGCCAACTATAGCATCACTTCTCAAAATATGCATTCATGCATGCATGCACTTTTCACACAACCATGTCCAAATTATTACCACTATTCAGGACTTAAGGCCAACCTGAAGGTTCGCAGTCATCCGACATAACCGGGCACCGTCCCGCCCCATCGGGCACGACATAATCCCGCATATGCATACGCCTAAGGATAGCATTCCAGTAAGGAGCTTCATTTTGAAATCCATCTGCAAACAGCATCCCGTTGACTTGGGGGCATCCGAACCTAATCGGGCATCATCCCATATAATCATACGCATCAGGACGAAACCATCACCCCGCATAATCATACACATCAAGGCATTTATGTAATCACATGAGCATACCATCACTCAAGTCCATTGTTTTCTCTCATTAGTCAAGTATGAATGCCTCAATGGTGTGCCAGGCAGAGTGCATCTCATGATCTATCAAAACTACATTAATAAAATATGCCTAGCATGAAACACAAGTCTGTGGTTTGACACGATACGTTGAGCATGAGCTTAAGTCCAATTCCTATCGAAAACGATACACCACGAAATCACACGAGACCAAGAAAGAACTAATCCGTCGTGAAATTATCACTGGCCTAGTACCAAACTTAGCTCGAGAACGATACATCTCAATATCGCACTGAGGCCAAGAAGGACCGACCCGTCATGACATGATCACCAATTTTGGTACCAAACTTGGTTCGGGAATGATACGCCTTAGTATCGCTGATCCAAGAGAGAGACTTGACTTGGCGTGCTTCCACGCATGTCCAAGAACCATCGTATATCCCGTCTCGAAGGCTCGGAGTGTTCTCACGCATTGACCATGGACAATGAACATATGTGTATAGACTACTTCTAATGAACACTTATAAAACATTGCCATTAATATCAAAGACCATCACATAGAATAAGCACACCCAATAACATCACAAGTTGCTTCCAATGACAATATCATATTGAACAACCTTAGCATATTACCTTTCAAAATAGTCTTTCATTACTTATAATTATAGAATGCTACGAATGCTTGCCCTTTTCAACTTTGGAATTGCATAGGCATATAACATCTTTAAAAACTAGCATTCAACAAACATATACACTTTAGAATTCACAACATAAAGAACACTTATCATTTCCAAAATAAGGGATCGCATAAGCATCTACTATCTTTAAAATTAGGCTTTAGTAAACACATGTCACATTATAAGCCACACCATAATACGCATTTATCAATATCAAGATAGGTTATCGCATCCAAGGATAACTTATAACTATAGCTTATCGCATCTAGTGATAGCCTATTGTCAATTGCATCAGCCTCATGGGGGATTTTCTCCATAGTCAGATCAATCACAACAGGCTCAATCATAGTCACGAAGTCATCCCCAAACTCATCTCCCCATCCACTAGGGATGATGTCTTTGGGATTTTGAAAATAATTTGGAGGAGGAGTATAATTGACCATAAAGTCATACTTCCCACTTAGTTGACCCAAGGTGTCCACCACTTCACCTCTCTCACGAGCTTTCCTTACAAACTCACGATCCAAACGAGAAGTTTTGTATTCATCATCATCCTCGTCATTGGAGTGGACCTCTTTATCTTTTAGCAAAGCTAAAGTAAGGTGCTCTTCATCATCCCATCCACTCGGGACAATATCCTTCACATCAATGAAGAAACTTAGTGGTGATGTGAACTTTACCTTAAAGTCATATTTGCCAATTGGTTGGCCAAGGATACCAAAAACTTCACCATTTTTGCGAGCTTTTCGAACAAACTCACTGTCCATGCAAGAAACTTTATATTCATCCTCACTTCCAGTGTCAGAATCTTGGTACATAGGGGTTTTGCTTTTAGAGGCTCAATGATCCTTTTTTCGAGTGTCATCCTGACTTAGATTCCCAGCCTTCTTTATGACTTTTGAGATTATATCCTTGCCAGACAAATCAACTTCAACCAGAGACATCCGTCTTAGAGCGGGCTCACCATCTTCATATTGGATAATTCTCAGCTCTGCTAGCTTCGCTAAGCAATCTATCTTCTCATAACGAGTGATGTCACCTTCCAGCTGGCGATTAGCAAAGGACGTGATCTATTCTAACTTTTGGATATCCATCAGGAGTATATGCTTGTCATCATCCCCAAAAATCATGTTGACATTTTCAGAGTGTTTTGAAGGGGATTTTGTTGGACATTTGGCATTGAATCCTTAAAAGCGAGCAATTTCTTATCCCGCAAGTTTTGGATCTTGAAACGAAGCACAAGACAATTATCCACATGGTGACTTCTTTCTCCCATGTCATACTCACACGTCTTATTAAGGTCGAACCCGGGGAACCTTGGCGGATTATCCCTCGGGATCTCTCTCGCCATGAGATGACTTTCAATTAACATTGGAAGTAGCTGAGACATAGGTCTAGGCAATGGAGTAAATTGTCTTTGAGGGACTTTTCCTTTGCGTTCAAAGTTTCGAGAAGAGCACCCTATCTCCACGGCAAGTTTATGAGCCTAAGGATTGTACGTTTTCTGAGAAAATGAGTTTTGTGTATAAGTAATCTCCACAACAGATTCCTTATCTCTCTTTGGGGCATATCGACGATTCATGGTCTCAGTCAACCTTCCTTCATGCATGATCCCCTCAATGCGTTCACCTAACTCCACCAATGCAGCAAAGTTGATACAGGTGTGGTTATACATTTTCTCAAAGAAATCTTGAGGCATGACTTGAAGCAACAATTTCATAGCCTCCTTCTCAGACAGGGATGGCTTTACTTGAGATACATAGCTCTCCACATTTGATCATAAGCTCTAAACATTTCACTTCTCCTTTTCTTGACCCGAATCAATTCCTCTCAGGTCGAAGCGATCTCGGTGTTGAATTTATATTGTTGGAGGAATTCATCGGCAAGATCCTCCCAAGTATGGATCTTCTCCAAGTCCAGCTCTATAATCCACGTTAGCATAGGACCAACCAAGCTATCCTGAAAAGAATTAATCAGGAGCGGAGGATTGTCTGAGTAAAGGGCCATCTTACCCATATAGTACTTTAAGTGGGTCTTGGGGCATCCAATGCCATCATACTTCGTAAAGTCGGGCTCCTTGTAGAATTCAGGGAAACCTTGGCGAAGGGTGACAGCTTATCGAACCCCTGTAGTTGATAGCCTTATAGCATGCAAAGGTGTTCCTCAATCTTTGCGAGGCGTCTTGAACTTTCCTCATCAAAGTATGGAGTTGAAGTGTCACGTCCCGATCCTCGAGCCCACGCCCATCCCTCTTTGGTCGATTAAATAACGACGTCCTAGGATGCATCGCCGCCCCATTCATTATATTACGCATGCAGAAACGAATAAATAATCCCTAGATAACAATATAATGGGATAGAAAAGTAGGGCCACAATTTTGAAAACTGAAAACCATAATTCACAACACACTTGTGTGTGTGTGTGTGTGTGTGTGTGTGTGTGTGTGTGTGTGTGTGTGCCTCCTCTTCATCTTCATCCACACTATAGCTGGAGCCTACAGCTGAATACACCAGGGACCCTGGATCTAATAGGTCCGGATCTCTATCCACCACCGAACCCCTAAAGGATCTGCCATGCCTTTCCCAAAGGCGACCTCCAAAGACAAAAAAATGGATCTCGAACTCCAGTATGGGCCCTTCTTTCTGGCCATTCCGCTCCTGGCGATACCATGATCGGCATTGGTGGCGCACCTTTTAGGGTAAACCCGCATCAACCGAAATCACAAATCTCACCAACTCATATACCCATCCCCTTGGGTCTCCATGAAGCGGGATGAAGCACTTCTGTTCAGTCACCTTCTTAGGCTGACCAAAATGCTCAGGATGAGCTGCCATCTATGGACCTGAAATGTTATCCCACAACGGGGTGAGACGACGTCTCAGTAAGTTCAACCCCTTAAGACCCGACTAGGAAGAAAATACACCATGAGAGCTACCTAAGCACAAACACGAGTCAAAGGACTTACCTTGGCCTCAGTTCCTTCCTGCAAGGCAATATGATTCAAATAGACATCCAACCATTCTAACAAATCAGATCGATTTATCGATCAATCGACTTAGTCGATTCCATGTCATCAAGACCATCACACGATCATTTCAATTACTCACTTCAACTATTAATTACAGCCCAACGGGCACGGCCTACTAAATGTTCAACGGTGAATTACGGCTCAATGGGCACAACCTATTCCAAGTTCGGCGGTAAATTACGGCTTAATAGGCACAGCCTGCTTTGGCGATTAATTACGGCCCCATGGGCACAGCCATACTTCGGCAGTTAATTACGGCCCCATAGGCATAGCCATACTTCGGCGGTTTTCTTGATATAACTCAGAACATCACACGGTTATTCACCCACGGCCAACAACATTGCCCTTCACCATTAAATTCCTCAATTAACATAATACCTTGGCCTATTTTTGCTCGAGTTAAAAATACCTGATAAAAATAATTATGTGTGGGTACACAGTCGGCCTTAGCCAAAATACAATATTTTCCTCCTTGAAAATCGCACTATTTCAACAGTCCACAAACCCATTTTTTGCATTGTAAACCGACGCCCGATGATTTTCCAATTAATTATGAAAATTAAATAAAATTTGGGATAAATACCCACAATGACAAATCACACACAATCAGCACAAATTAGAACTCAATTAAATAAAAGGATCACACCGTTGCAATCAGCACGAAATTCCGATCACCGGCTACTCCGATCTAATTTCCGAAAAATAAATAATTAATGAAATAATTACATAAATTAATTAATAAATATTAAAAATACTCACTTAGGCCTGTAAAGCCTAATTAAACACCGAAACGAGCCCGAAAAAATTTCGAGACTCATTGATTAAATACTACGATCTGTCTACTTGCTAATTACACTAATCCACCTAACATACAGTATTGATTAACTAATTCACTAATCCGTTCTAACTAACCACCTAATCCAAGCTTAACTTAAACTAATAAATCATTAAGTGTCATTAACTTACTAAGCGAGGATTAGTGAGTTAAACTCACTTGTTAAGCAATCCACTCGGATCAAATCGACGGGGACGCGGAGAGGGTCAAGAAACTCCAAAGCGGGACTGCCAAACGGGGTCGGGAAAGCCTCCAAAGTGGGCCAATCAATGGCTGTGAGACCCACTGCTGTGCAGTTTGGTTGGGGCCGAGAAAGGTGGAACCGGTGACCAGTTGAGCTGGAAAAGGCATGGTGGGGTTGCTGCGGCTTGGACGGGCAGAGGCGGTGGCACACGGCAGTGGGTTGTAGTAGGAAGTCACATGAAGTCTCCTTAGATGGAGGCTCTAAATCAATAACTGTCGGGGTTGCAGTAGGAACCTCTTCAGCAAACCCTTTTTTCCCACGGGTTCTGTTACCGGCACATCAGAGGGTGCGATAGGAGGATTCATGGTAAGAGCAACGGGAACTACAGAATTTAAGTTCTTGTCTTGGTTGGAGAGTAACAACACCATCATTTGTGCCATTTGGCTCTCCATGCTAATAACACGAGCACGGGTATCTTCGTTCTCCATTCTTGCTTGGTGGCGAGTACGTATGATAGATCGTTTTTCACCCATCTTTCAATACCTTCATGAAAGAAGATGACTCGAATTAGTACAAGTCAAAAGAAATCACGAAAATACAAAACCCATTCAATTTTATATTTTATTGAGATGAAATAATAATAAGAAGTGTATATGATCCCAGTATCATATAAAATCCTCTCATCAACATTTCTTCAAAAGAAATTATACAATTGAAAAGGAATGACGACAAATATTTAATTAGAATGCCCATTTTCTAAAAATTACATGAAAATGTTCATGAATTTTATTCATTTCATCGAACAATTACAAGGGAAACAGAGCCTTGCATTCTTGAAGCTTACAAAGTGGTTTGATTTTACATGTGATATGAAAATGAATACAAGGAAACCTCGATAGAAATGAGGGAAACACAAAGGAAATCCCTTTACAAGAAAAGAATATACAATGGAAACCTAAGGACTAGGTGGGATCGTGTGGAGATGCTTGTTATCATGGGCCAAGCATTCCTCATCGATCAAGCCATCATCTTCTTGCTCTTTAATATGAGCTCGCCGAAAACCTTGAGGCTCGAGAATATTAGGCAACTGAACCTTGAGCTCAGGTTCTACTTGACGATATATGTAATCAATGGTAGCGTGATGAGTCCTCATCTCTCCCTCCAAGTCAGCTTCATCGACGGTGACCACGTAATGTGAGGAACAGGAGTACCAAATTCCAATAGTGGCTTGAATCGCGGCCTTGATATGGTCAATTTGGTTTTCCTCGATGACTTTATCATGATAATCAATACAATATAACCCAAGCTTGAGGATTGGTGGGATCGTTTAAAGCGCACGATATTGGCGAAGCACCCTTAAAAGGTAATATGACGTTAAACTCATCAATGCCACAAGGGGGAGTGGGTCGTCAACTCCACTAAAAAGGCGCACCTCGGGATTCCCAAGCCACCAAACATGCCATTGAATTAAGTTAGGGTTAAGGCTTTTGACGAAATGAAACCATAAAGAGAAAGACCATGATGGAAAGAATTCATTTCTTTGGCAAAATCTAAGAATGGGATGATGATATTTCATGATGTCGACAATCTTCATATGGGGGCAAATTCTTTGATATGTGAAAAGAGCCAAATTTGGAGAAGTCCTAATGGGGCTCTAAGAGTTCCACGGCCATTTGTTTTGAAATGATTAAGAGACATGAAAGTTTCGGCAAGGATCATGTGTGTAAAACAATTAAAGGCGCACACCTGATTAACAATGTAAGTGACTAAAGGATCCATTGTTTTTCGGGTATGTGGGAATACCACAAAACCAAAGAACGTGAGTGGGACGACACGAGGAATTTGATTCCCAGATTTAGGCCTAAGGCTAAAGAAATTTTATTTAAGGATAGTATAAGGCATGGAATGAGAATTTCCTTTAAGAACAGCCCTAATTTTGTCGGTAGGGATATTGAGGAATTGACTTAGAAGAGATATTGGATCTTGACCAATAGGAGGAGTGACGAAACCTAAAGTTGCTTTACCTAACCCGATGGCCTTCCGAAACTCCTCAATTGTAGGGGTCAATTCATATTGATTAAACATAAAAGTGGACGTCATGGGATTCCAAAAATAAGCAAATGCTTTTACCATCGCGATATGTGGTTCGACTTTTAAGAAAGTCGGGAGGAAGCCTATGCATTTTTCCACGTAGTCTTGATGTCTTGGGTCGAGATTCTCCCATAGAGTCTTGAGATAACCTGACATGGGGACCACGTCCACTTCGGGTTTACCCATCTAAACCTAGACCTAAAAGGGCATTCGTGATTAAAAAGTATCGCGTTTAAATGTAAAACACATAATTGGAATATGGAGAATAAGAAGATAAGAACGATAAGAAAGGAACACTATCTTACCCACCAAACACATGGCAAGCACAAATCACATGTCGCATGAAACTGTGAGGTTTCGACGCCTAGGGTAAGGGTGCTAAAGGTTCAAGGTCCCCATCCCAAAGGATAAAAATAGTTTACCTACCGCTACTATCGTCGGTCAGTGCTATTTTTATAGGTTTGGATGAGCGGGTTTATGTAAGTAATGGATTACCACGAGTATTCACTCGCAAATTCCACCTATAAACCCTCTTAAGGTCCTAGATTGGGCGATCGGGGTTTTAGACCGTGGTTGTGTGTGCGGTGTCGTGCTAAAGCTTGTAAACATGCATTTCAAATTTAAACATCCAGCACTTCAATATAAACCCTTATACATTCATACATCCTTACACCACCTGCAAAACAAAGGGTTTACAAGCACGCCTTCCTTTATAACTCCCACCTACAAGACTATTTAACATGAGGTTAGTGACTAACTTGATTTTCCACGCGACTTTGATATGCAAGCGATCCTACACAAGACATGTTAGTCAAAGCACAAGAGCCATTTTTAAATGGCTTCAAGTCCTCTTAATCTAGTAACTAGTCCCCAACGAAGTCGCCAAACCTATCGCGACCTGATCTCGCCATCCTCACTCCCTCATCATCACGAGGAGAGAAAAAGGGGAAATGTCAAGTTTAGGGGTACTTGATAACGAGAGTTCCCTCACGGCTCGCGTTCCAATATATGTCTTCACCTTGCCTTTCAGATCAAGCCTCTCGTAAGTTCCCTCCACAGGATCGCGAGCTCTCCCAAGCTTGTACCCGTGTGACAGCAGAGTGTCACGATCCATATCCACACGGGCAACACACCTTAAAAAAAGGGGTCGGGTGTTATATCAGATTTAAGGGTACCTTTACCATGATAGCCCTCTCGACAGTATGCTTCGCCTATAAGGATGGCATCACTTCATTCTTTGAGGTACTCCCATATCGAGTATGCTAAACCATGGTGAGTTTCATCGAAACTCATACCCCACGCGATGGGTTTATTTATACGATCTAGTTGTTTATAACAACCTAAAAATAAGACGGGAGTCGCCACTAGCCTCATTTTAGGGGTAAGCTAGAAAACCCAATCGAGGGTCAGGAGTGTTCCCTCGATTCCCACACAACCAAATACCTAGGTTCGGGGACTTAGGTTACGCTAATATTTCTATTAGCGCCCTTTCGGTACCTAAATAGTATGTTGTGTTTTCCCAACATGTCCATGCATTTCTTTTTACATTTTCAGGGTCATTAATCCTAAACTAAGCGATCATGCGTGGTTATTCATTTTCATTCTATTCTATTTCTAGAAAAAGAAAAAGCAATCAATGGAAATGAAATTACGAGACAATAAGTAAACAATCAAGGAAAGCAGTAAATCTACCATGCAATTCTAGAAAATATAAAAGAGAAACACAATTGAAAAAGATGAGAGAAAGAGAGAAAACCCACAACTCGTCGGACTTTATACAAGAAATGGAACCCAAGAAATATGTTGGGGAAATGAATAGTACATGATAATGGCCGGAATGGACATCGACCTCCACCATCTTCGTGTTTTCTCCATATTCGGGGTCCTTATCTAAACCCCTAATCTAAACCTAATCTAAGAAACTTATAACTAAGTGCATACAATGGAACGAAACAAGCATACACATCGCAACAATAAAAAAACAAGACATCATGTCGAGATCAATCTTTAAAAGGAAGTGTAATACGAAAGTCAAATTTTGGGGTCTCGGGGTTGGCCTTTTCTCTTTTATGCGAGGAGCCCACCAAGACATCTACCCAATCCATTTTTTGTGACTTATAGCAATTGTTGACCAATTGTATTCTCGCATGACCAATAACACTTATAAGTCTCCTAATCAAGCGATCTATGTGATCTTAGGCTTTTCCCTCAATATTATGCATCGACCCTACCATTTATCTAAAAGTCACATGCATTACAAAAATTTAAACATGCATGCAAGTCTTTTGAACCTTATTTCTCAACCAATCAAGCAAGAAAGTGAACCATCAGTAGGTCACTTATTACCAATGGCATACGCCAATCACAATCACGGGCAATTTCCAGTGCATGATGGGATTATATGTATGAGGGGTACATGTGATATTTCAAAAAACATATTTCCAAATCATTCATGAAAAGTCTTAAGACAAAATGATGTCTCAACTATGAAAGGCATTTAATTGCCAATGCTAACCTGGTGCTCACATAAATGACTCACAAGCAACGTAGGCATTTTGAATGCAATTCAAACCGTGACTTTCACGATATCAAATCAGGATTTTAAAAAGGTTTGAAAATATTTAGGATTAAGGAATATCTAGGCTATGGAACACATTAGCCTAGGCCTCGCATAAATGCATTCACAAGCGTCGCAGGCATTTTGAATATTGTCCAAATCACAATTTTTCCTTAAGCCAAATCGAGTTTGGAGAAGAACTTTTTTAGAAATCGTTTTTTAGAAACATCACATGTACCAAAATTATTTTTTTAAAAGACTTAATTTGAAAAGGCCGATTGTTTAACAACAAACATCAAAGCATTTAGAACAACTTCCATGAAGATGGCATGACCTATTTTCATGCACAAACTAACCTAAAAAGTATAACTAAACAATCACAATCATGTTTATATCGGGAAATTTCATAACAAATGTGTAAGGATAGCAAAATTGGACAATACCTAATGACAATTTGGCAATAAAAAAAATTCCCTAACATGCATGACATGATGATGAACAACTTTCATGAAGAAATTTTTCTTAAACAATCTATACATGATTTTACAAAAATCAAACAAAAAGCAACAACACATCAGAAATTTGTCAAGGCAACAAGACATTCAGCTAATTTCACGAGGATTTATCCTATCAAAACATGTCTAAAAATCATCAAATTTACACAAAACATAGCCAACATGATGACAAGCAAGTTTCATTAAGAGACCGAGTTCAAATTTTCCATTTAGAAAAAATGAAACAAAAATATCAAAGGTCTATCCAAACAGGGGTTAGAATAGGGGTCCAAATTTGATCCCTTGTCCGGATTGTGATCTAGCTTTGAAAAAATAGAAAATAGTCCAAGTGATGAGCGATTGGCATGAAATCAGCAGCATTAGAAACTTCTAAGTGTTCCCTATGTCTTCTTAGAAGAGCTTGAGTCCAAACTAGGTCAATTTGGTATCCTAAAATCGAGATCTCTACAAGTGCGCGCATAAGTAACTAAGAAAACATAACACAAGCATTCATTAAAAAACCTTAAAATTACTCAAAGAATGCACAAACGACATGAAGAAATCACATGGGACTTAGAATTGGATGCGATGGAAAGTTTGGATAGTTTGTCCTAAGTCGGCATGCAAAATGTCATACAATTTAAATGGGGATAAGTACACTATCAGTACCAAAAGTTGTGTATGGCGCTCACTTTGGTGCCAAAAGTTTCTGTCGGATCACTTAAGTGCCAAAAAATTTGAAAAACGATCATTTTAGTGCCAACTTCGATCAGATTGACCGAAAATCTGACGTGCCACTTTTTTATTAATTTTTGAAGCGACGTGGCTCGCCAAAGAGTATAGTCAGCATCTAAACCACAAAACGACATCGTTTGGCTTCTTTCCCCCAAATCAAAACCCTAAACCCCTAAATTGAGAGAGAGAGAGAGAGAAAGAGAGAGAGAGAGAGGGGGGAGGAGGCATGTTGTCTTCTTCCCTGAAGAACAACACCAACAACGAACGGCACCAGCACCAGCATCAGCAATGCACCAGTAGCAGCACCAGCAACGGCACCAGCGGCGGCGGCGGCGCACCAATAGCGGCACCTTCGACCCCTCTTCTTCCTTCTCCTTTTCCGCCCTCGCCTCTTATTCTTTTTGCCACTTCTTGCTTGAGCAACAATCTCATTCTCTCCTTGCTCACCTGGTTGAGCATCTACAATAGTGGCCGAGCAATGGTGGCCGAGCATTGGCGGGCAAACAACAGTGGTCGAGCGGCGAAGAAGAAACCCTAATCCTAATTTCAATTCACGTATGAGTTATACAACGTCATTCTTGCGAGGATGTCCACTTATAACGGCAAAACGACGTCGTTTCTTGAAGATGATGGAAAACGACGTTGTTTAAAAGCTAAGCAATTTTTTTTAAAATATGAAAGCCACGTAATTAATCTGGCCAGAATCTCTCACCGATGGCACCAAAGTGATCGTTTTTTCTCCGATTTGGCACTTAAGTGATCCGACGGAAATTTTTGGCACCAAAGTGAGCGCCGTACACAACTTTTGGCACTGATAGTGTACTTATCCCATTTAAATGACATTATGAGATGATTCATGATTCCTAATGGTATGCTTAGGAATCCTAAGTGTGATAAACACTTTTTGTGAGACAAATTTAATGTATAAGATGATACTCAAATGACATAACCTAAACATGTATACAAACCTTGTAACATATGGTTCAATCATCAAGAAGGTATGATCGAAAGATTTGATCCCTAGATGACTCAAATAAGCATGGAAAGGTGCACATATGACAAGGTTTTCATTTCAGCATTAAATTTATAGAACAAGCATGATTTCAGCCATCCTCAAGACATGCATAAATCCTACCAAAAATCTCACATATAGAGCATGCAATGACGAAGATTTCTTGTTAAGAGTTTGAATCTCAATTAACATCATATGAGTCGTGGAAAAAATGGCAAAGCCAACAAACTATACGTCCAGCACATGTTGCTGCAGTTTTTTTTTACACTAATGCATGCAATTGACTCATTTTTCCAATGTAAAAACCTTGCAAAGCATGCATCAATTGAACATATGTATCATGTATTTCAACTCTTATGAAGGATTTGAGACCAAATAGATGCATTTATAGACTCAATTTCATCAAAACAAATTTCAAACCAATGCATGACAAACTGTCCTATGTTCAGATCTAAGTGATTTTGATCTAGCTAAACATGTTTAAAATTTTTGAAAAAAAAAATTATACGAGCAACTTTCATGAAAGAAAGTTATTCCATAACTCAACAAAAAAATCAGTACAAAAATGACAAAATTAGAGATCAATACGAAATAGATTGACCTAGGCTTAGATCTGAGTAGATTTGACCTAGTTGAACACATCCAAAAATCATGAAAAAATTATAGAAAATGCACGAGATGATTTGGAACAAAAATCATTTGACAATTTTGTCAAAAAAATGATCACGAAATTCGGCACAAAAATAACAAAGCCAGAAGGCGGAATAGAATCAAAAACGAAAAAAACATAAACTACTGCAGAAGCGTTAACCTTCGGAGGTATTTTTTTAGGGCCAACAACAATCGATTAAGGCGTACGACCTACCATAAAGCTCACGATGTCTATTATCTAATCTTAACAGGACTCGAGCTGAAACGAGGTCATTTTGGATCTCGTTTTGGCCAAAATAGTGACTTAGATATAGACCTACGAAAATCACAAATTAGGCTTAAGAACACAATCATCGTTCAAATCATCAGCAAATCATTACAACATTCATAATCATTGATCTTAAGTATATAAAAATTGCTAATCTTGAATCCTAGCCCCGATCGACTAACTCGATCTCGCTTCATCGTATTCGAGTTTCGAATCGTTACCTTCGTAGTGATTTTCATCGATTTCTATCGCGATCAAATAGATCAAGCCGCCAGATCATGATTGGGACCCCAAGAATGTAGTTCAAACCACTACGGATCGAATTGAGATAATCAAACCACCAACTCAAGGAAAAAATGAAGGACTAGTTCAGAATGGACCGGCCTTGACTCATTGGCGAAGATCGGGCCGCCAGTGAAGTTCCGGCAACCAATCTGGTCTCCTTTCTCCATAGCAAGGTCAAAGACCTTTGGTACTGCAGATTACCAGCAGCTTGGATGCTTGGGGGCTTTAACAACCATCGGGTCAAGCCTAGAACGAAATCGGTCCAAAAGATGAACTAAAACTAGATAGAGAGAGAGAGAGAGAGAGAGAGAGAGAGAGAGAGTGTGTGTGTGATTTGTTTTGGGCGGGAGTTTAGAGGGAGAAAGAGAGAGAGAGACAGAGGGGAGAGAGAATTTTCGTGGAAAATGAAGCCCCTTTTGAAAATGGAAGACATTTCATTTATATACTCCTCACATTAAGCAATTTCGGCCGTCGGTTGGACCCAACTGTCAAAATTTCGATCCAACGGTCAAAAATCCATTTTTAAGGCTCCATCATGATCTTGAGGTGTTGGGTAATTGATATAGTGGGTTTGATTTGCAAAAAACCAAGCCAAAATCAAGAATTCGGTCAAAATTTCCAATTATGAGTTAATTTACAATTTGATGAAATTCAAAGATCAATTTGTAAAATTTTGGAAAATTGAAGGTGTAGAAGTGAAATTGGCATTGAGAGAGTTCCAGAACTGGTGACTGGAGGCCAACAACTGGTCGGTAAGGGCCTGAACCAACTAGTCCCAACGACGATCGGTCAGACCGACCAAACCGGTTTGGTTCGGTTCGGCTGGATTTTGACCGGTTCTTGACCGATTTGGTCCAGTTCCTGCTATTTTGTCCACTTGGGACCCCTGTGGGTCAAAAATTTATGCAATTTGGCCCCTAAATGACCAAATTGAAAAGGAATTTTACCATTTTTAAGAAGAAATTGGCCAATTAAGATACAATTAAGCTAATCAAACCTTATAAACAATATCTAGGGGTCTTTTATTGACCTACTTGAATGATTATCGCGAAAGAAAAAAATGAGTCGAAACCATGAGTGCTTTGAATTGGGCCTAAACGGCTAAAATGGTCCAATTTGCAATTCAATGGGCAAAATTGCAAATTAACTAAAATTGAACTCAATTAGTGTCACAATTGCCCTATCTAATGAGCTACCCATATGTAAGATCACTTATCAAATTCAAATTGACCTTGAATTGAAGCATTCGAGCTTAGGTCAAAAATTGATCTAAGCCTAATATTAAAATTGGAACTAAATTCATGAAATTAAACCAAAGCCATGAATGGGTCAATTCAAATTTTATCGATTGAAGATTAATTGCTTGATTTTCTAATGCTTGGGAGGATAAAAATTCTTTAAATTGATGAATTCTTGTGTGAATTTCCCAAAATTTATTTTAAATTTGGATTTATCTTAAGAAAATGAGTGGGAAATAACCGTCCATTCATAAGTTATGAAAGATCAATTTTGGTCTCTTAATTAGAGCTCAAAACAGCAACTCGTATTTTGACTCGATAAATCATGAAATTGAATGCTCAAGCAGATTTTAGATAATCCCTAAACCAAATGTCAAAGAATGAACTACTCCTAATTATGACTAGAATAAAAGTAATTTTATTTTTGGTTGATTTAGAACCCAAAACTGAAAAATTCAGAAATTAATATTCTTAATGGAATTTTGTCAAATTTTTAACACAAAAGTCAAATTGGCATTAAAAGAAATGTATTTGTGCATTTTTTATTTTTTTATTTTTTGGGTCAAAGGTTTGACCAAAAGTCAACCATTTAGTTGACTTTTCCAAAAATGTCGATTTTTTAATCAAATCTTTGAATTTTCAAGAAATTGGTTTTTAAAAAAGTGAAATTAAAGCTGAGTGGATTTTTTTGGGCAAAAGGTTAATTTTTGACCTGGGGATGACTTTTGGTCAAAGGGCTAACCAAAAAGTCAACCTAAAAGTCAACCGTTTGACTTTTTAGATTTTTCTTGAAAATGAGCTAAAAACTGTTTAAAAACGACAATGCAAAAGAAAGAAATGAAAAATGACACTTTTTAGTTGAGAGATTGGGCTCCGTCGCGATCAAAAACCCAAATCTCGATTTTTTTACCTTTTAATGATATGTCGACTAAAAATCAGATGTCAATACTTTGCAAAGTTTTGATGTTGACAAGTGAGTCAATTGCATGAGTTAAGGTTAAAATGTTCTGCATCAGTATATAGTCTAAGTGTACATCTCTGTTTTGTCATTTTTGCTATGATTCGTCCGATCACATTTATAATTTGAATCCTCAATGAGAAACATTTATCATTGCATGTTCTATATGTAGGATTTTTCGTAAGATTTTTGCACGTCTTGAGATGGCTAAAATTGTGCATGTTCTGTGAAATCAATGATGAAATGAAATCTTGCCATTTATGCATCTTACTATACTTGTTTGAGACATTTAGAGACTAAATTTTGAGATGATGTCTTCTTGACACCTAAACTACATGTTACAAGGTTTGAGTACATATTTCAATGCATTTAAGTATTATTTTGCATGTGAAATTTGTGCCGCAAGAGCATATGTTCATCAAGAAACTCTTCAAGCATTTCATTGCGAATCTTGAGTCATCTTGTTTTGTCATCGAATTGTATAACATCTTCTCATACCAACTTAGGGTTCGATGATTATTCAAATTATTTGTCACATCTAATTCTAAGTCACATGTGATCTTTTCATGCCATTTGTGCATTACCTGAATGATTTTGAGATTTATTAATACATGTTTGTGTTCTGTTTTTTAGTTACTAACATGCGCATCTTAAGAAATCTTGATCTTAGAGTACTTAATTGACTTAATTTGGACTCGAGCCCTTCTAAGAAGTCATAAGGCACACTTAGAGATTTCCAATGCCACTGATTTCATGCAAATCGCTCATCATTTAGACCATTTTCCATTTTTTCAAAACTAGATCGGAATCTGGACATGGGATCAGATTCGGACCCATATTCTAACTCCTGTTTAGACAGATCTTTGATACTTTTTTTCCATTTTTTTCTATTAGGATTTTGTACTTGGTCTTTTAATGAAACTTATTTTTCATCATGTTAGCTATGTTGTGTGAAAGTTTGGTGATTTTTAGACTTGTTTTGATAGGACAAATCCTTGTGATATTGGCTAAATGTCCTGCTGTTTTGACAATTTTCTGACATATTATCGTTGTCTGATTTTTATAAAATCATGTGTAGCTCGTTTAGGAAAAATTTCTAATGAAAGTTGTTCATTATCATGTCGTACATATTAGAAAAAAATTTCATCACCAAATTGTCATTAGGTATGGCTCAATTTTGCTGTCTTTACATACTTGTTCTGAAATTTTCCTGATATAAACATGATTGTGATTGTTTAGTTATACCTTTTAGATTAGTTTGTGCATGAAATTAGGCCATGCCATCTTCATGAAAGTTGTATGCTTTGATCTTGGTTGTTAAACAATTGGACTTTCCAAATTGTATCTTTCAAAAAAATATTTTGATACATGTGATGTTTCTCAAAAACAATTTTTAAGAAGTTTTTCTCCAAAATTCGATTTGGCTTAAGGAAAAATCGTGATTTGGACCATATTCAAAATGTCTGCGATGCTTATGAGTGCATTTATGTGAGTCCCGAGCTAGCCTTAGCAATTGAATGTGTTCCCTAGCCTAGATATTCCTTAATCTCAAATATTTTCAAATATTTTTAAAATCCTGATTTGAAATCGTGAAAATCACGGTTTGAATTGTATTCAAAATGCCTACAACTCTTGAGAGTGCATTTATGCGAGCCCCGGGCTAGCATTGGCAATTAAATGCCTTTCATAGCTAAGACATCACTTTGTCTCAAAACTTTTCATGGATGATTTCAAAATTTGTTTTTGAAATATCACATGTACCCCTCATACATATAGTTACACTATCCATTAGAAATGTATATGTTTGTGATTGGTGCATAACTTTGGTAATAAGTGATCCGTCGACGCTTCACTTATCTGTTTGATTGATTGAAAAACAAGGTTCAAAAGACATCATGCATGTTTAAATTTCTACAATGCATGTGACGATTAGATGAATATTAGGGTCGATGTATGATATCGAGGGAAAACCCTAGGATTACATAGATCACTTAGTTAAGAGATTTATAACCGTTATTGGCCATGCGAGAACACAATTGGTCAATAATTGCTATAAGTCAAAAAAAAAATGATTGGGTAGGTAGCTTAGTAGGACCCTCGCATGAAAGAGAAACGCCAACCTCAAGGCCCTAAAATTTGACTTTCGTATTAAACTTTCTTTAAATGATCGATCTTGACATTATGTCGTGTTTTTTTTTATTGTTTTGATATGTATACTTGTTTCTTTCCATTTTATGCACCTAGTTATAGGTTTCTAGATTTGGTTTAGATTAGGACCCCGAAGATGGAGAAAGCGTGAAGACGGTGGAGGTCGATGTCCATTCCAACCATTATCATGTATTGTTCATTCTCCCAACATATGTTTTGGTTCTCTTTATTGTATAAAGCCCGATGAGTTGTGGGTTTTCTCTCTTCCTCTTATCTTTTTTCAATTGTGTTTCTCCTTTTTATTTTCTAGGATTGCATGGTAGATTTACTGCTTTCATTGATTGTTTACTTACTGTTTTGTAATTTCAATTCCATTGATTGCTTTCTTTTCTTGTTTTTTAGAACTAGAATAGTACAAAAATGACCAACCATGCATAATCGTTTAATTTAGGACTAACGATCCTGAAAATGTAAGAAGAAATGTATGGACATGTTAGGAAAACACAACATATTGTTTAGGTATCGAAAGGACGCTAATAGAAATATTAGCATAACTCAAGTCCCCGAACCTAGATATTTGGTTGCGTAGGAATCGAGGGAACACTCCCGACCCTCAATTGGGTTTTCTAGCCAACCCCAAAAACGAGACTAGTAGTGACTCTCATCTTATTTTTATGTTGTCATAAACAACTAGATTGTATAAATAAACCCATCGCATGAGGTACAAGTTTCGATGAAACTCACCATGATTTAGCATACTCGATATGGAAGTACCCCAAAGGATGAAATGATGCCATCCTTATGGGCGAATTGTACTATCGAGAAGGCTATCATGGTAAAGGTATCCCTAAATCTGACATCCACATCCAACCTCTTCTCCTAAGGTGTGTCGCCCGTGTTGGTATGGATCGCAACACTCCACTGTCACGCAGGGTACAAGCTTGGAAGAGCTCGCGATCTTGTGGAGGGAACTCACGAGAGGCTTGATCCGAAAGGCGAGGTGATGACGTCTTTTGGAATGTGAGCCGTGAGGGAACTCTCATGATTAAATACCTCTAAACCCGACCTTTCCCCCTTTTCTCTCCTCGTGATGGTGAGGGATTGTGGGTGGCGAGATCAATTCGCGACAATCCTCTTGAGGACATGATTAAGGTAGATTTGTCTGTAAAAATAATTAAATCACGCCTTCATCTAACAACTTAAGTTTTTATAACAATTGGTAGTGGTCCCACAAAATCTAACATGGTATCAAAGTAAGAATCCTGAGTTTAGATCTTACTAGGCCCCAATTGCTTCCCCAATTAAAGTATTAGAATAATCAAATATTAAATCACGCATTCATCTAACAACTTAAGCTTTTAGAACAATTGGCAGTGGTCCCATAAAATCTAACATTGTCTAATGCTTCTTGTTAATACCTTTTCTCGTTTGTGAAAAAACAATTCATGTAATATTTCCAATTTTATCCCCTAATATTCATCTAACAATCCGTGCATAAATGCTCCCATATTATTATAACAGATAAACGAGAAAATGACAGAGCCATGTCGGGTATCATTATACATCGTCTTACTCTAGCAGAGGACACCGTGAGGTATAAATGAAAATAAACGTGCATAAAATATAAATTTCTTAATCTAAGTGATGATGATACATTCTAAAATTGACAAAAATGAAACTAATAATATAAAAAAGAAAATTGAACTGATCCTGCTGTCCAGACTGAGACGACGGACGTTCAGCCTGTTTCGTTCTTGTGCTCTAAACGGGCCTAAACCATGCTACAGAAACCACGATAATCCTAGAACGTTTCTACATGAATTATGAAAGCAAGTACGAATGAAAATCATATAAACCAATTCAAATTACAAAAGAAATTATGAACTAACTATCAAGATTGAAATAAATTTAAACAGCGTGCATCATGACATCAATTGCTAGATATTCATGAGAAAACATGAAATTAAAACCAAAGGCAATGATAATTTGTTCAAATTAAACCATATTCAAGACAATTTGCTCTATGTCTTCAGTTCGGATTGTGAGCACATCGAGGGATCAGCACTTAGATGAAACCAAAGTAAAATATTAGTCGGCTCACACAATCGAATTAGTCGAAAGATGGAAATGGAAGTTTGGGTTTTTAGCACGATAAACACCACGGACGCCAACCAGTTTCCATCGAATGCTCTGACGAACTCTAGCGAATGATGCGGCAACAAGAGTTTGTCGCTAATCATACAAAAATAAACAAACGATATACATACATACATATATATATATATATATATATATATATATATATATATATCCAATGTTCCTGGCCCAGCCCATCCAGACCTCGCAGGGAGAGAATGGAAGTCACTGAAGAAAACTATGAAAAGATCCAACTTGCTTCGCGGGTAAAAAAGCAAGACGTGCAATGCTCTCTCGTGGAACACAATGATGAAGACATCACCCCATGCCAATGCCTGGGCGTATCACTGCTTGTAGCGGGATTTAAACCTAAATATGTGTGGAGAGTTCGAATCTTATAATTGAGTCAACTCATTTTGATAATAAAAAAATATTTGTTATCGTTCATGAAAATAATGAGATATAAATTATTGTCAATAATAAAAATATTTACCATAAACTAATTATTTGAATCGATATGAGCGGTTTTTTTAATAATTATAAATTTTTCGTCAAATAAAAACAACCTCAAACAAAGTCAACTCATTTTGATAATAAAAAAATATTTATTATCGTTCATGAAAATAATGAGATATAAATTATTGTCAATAACAAAAATATTTACCGTAGACTAATTATTTGCGATATGAGCGATTTTTTTAATAATTATTAATTTTTCCTCAAATGAAAACAACCTCAAACAAAGTCCAACTTCCACCATTTCCTTGGTTCGGTGAACTTTTGTTTTCACCGTTTCCACCGATCACACCTCTGCACTTTGTTTGACCAGGTTCTTTTGCTTTTGTTTTTTATTCTGTCTTGAGCGTGATGCCTTCCCTTGCTCCATGCTTGGTTGTGTTTTATACGGCGAGTTCACCGTGTTCTTCTTTGTTTTTTCTCCTGTTTGGTCATCCTCAGGCCCCATATCTTGCCCAATTCAACCGTGAAAATCCACGTTCAAATCGAGAATTCTAGTCAAGTTTTTCCTCTGTTCCTTTCTATTTTGGCCAGATTCGCATTTCCTGGATGGTACTAGCGCCGAATATTCTTATCTTGCCGTCGTTTTCTTTCCTAAATGTAACACCACATAAGCATCGCACGCGTGCTCATCCGGCCGAGCAAGAATTTCGGATAGAGATCAAGCTCAAGTGGGCTCGGTCTTTCCTGAAAATTTAAATGACCTTAAGGCCCCCTTCTTCTAAATTCCAGTTGATTTCGCACGTCGGACCAATTTGAATACAATCTACAATCTGCGTTATTCGATGCAAACATGTTATGGTGGCAGTGGTGGTGGGGAGGCAGCGGGTCGCGTGACCCACGCACCACCGTCGCCCGGGTCGTGCGGCCTCAGGCGACGCCGCCTAAGGCCGCGACGCTTCTCGATGACCAACTCTAGCCGGCTGAGCTCTGTCGGCAAGTCCAAGGAGGAAGAAGATGAACAGTAAAATTTTAGGGTAAAAGAGGAAAACGCAATTATCAGTGAGAGCAATATTATAAGAAAAAAATTCATTAAATCTCTATTTAGCATTCCGAAAATGCTGAAAGCCTAAAGCAAATCCCCAACTACTTTGGGCTTTCAGCATTTCAAATACAAGCATTTGGCCAAGAAGACCTCCAAATGCTTAACCAAACACCTAAAAATTTTTCCAATGGACTTTGGGAGCTCAAAACCCCTTGGGAATGCTGAACCAAACAGGGCCATAGTATAGAACGGACCGCAAAATTCTGCAATATCGATAAGTTTTTGGGATATATGTAGTGGAAGTCTTAAAACTTGCAAAAAATACAACCGAGTCTTAAAACTTTTCAAATTAATTTAATCAAACCCTTCCGTTAACTCCATCCAATTTAGCTAACGGAAAATGTTGACGTGTCTTATTTTATTACTTAAGACACGTGACAATGACATGGCGCCTATGAAGCACCACATCATAAAAAAATTAAAACAAAAAAAAAACAAAATTAGATTAAAAAATAAAAAGCTACAAATAAAATAAAAAAAAAAAAACTCACCCACGAATTGGCCTAGCCCTCGCTAGTGGCCATCGCCACAGTCATCTAGAAGGGCCAGTGGAGGTCGCCTGGGCCTTCCCAAAGCCTAGCAACCCTCCTGGGCACGAGGCGAGCCCTTGGCGGCCCCCAATAAGGGCCTACTAGCCCAAATTTTGGGGTGGACACGACCCCCAAATGAGGGCTGACTATCCGGGCTCAGATATGCGGCGAGGGTTGCGCCCACCCCCAGATTTGGGCTAGCAAGCCCTCATCAGGGGATGCCAAGGGCTCGCGTGCTAGGCGACCTCCAATAGGCCTTCGCAACGACTATGATGGCAGCCATAGGCATGGGCTTGGCCAATCGTGGGTGAGTTTGATTTTTTTTCTTCTTTTTTAATTTTTTGCTTTTCATTTGTTAATCTAATTTGTTTTGTATTTTTTTAATATTTTCTAATGCGGTGCTTAGTGTGTGTCACATGTCTTGAGAAAATAATAAAATAATACACATCAGCATTTTCCATTAGCTAAATTGGACGGAGTTGACGGAATGATTCGACTAAACTAATTTGACAAGTTCTAAAACTTAATTACACTTTTTGCAAATATTAGAATTCAATTGTATTTTCATAATAAGTTTTTGAACTTCCGATGAACTTATCCCATATTCTTTTGTTAATAATGAGAGATCCCGAGGCGATAATTAAGTGTCAAGAGCTTCTCAATGTCCTCAAACCTTTCCTACCTTTCCAAATTGGCAGTAAATTTGTCCACATGAAATGAACAAGCTCTTGTTCGGAATCTTAGCGATAACATCTTCCATTAATAAAATATAGGATAAAGGCTGCCTTCATCTTATCCTATCTCCCTTTTACTATCGATATTGGTCTAATTAATCTACAGATTATATAATAACTTATTGATCTATCATGATGCGACATCATATAAATCACTCAACATTTTCATCATGCAAATAGCTTCTTGAATGTATCGGATGCATATGAACCCAATACATCTCATCCTTTAAATATTATTTGTCTCACACCGGATCCACTAACATTATTTATGTTAAATTAATGTATTGAGTTTGGACTGGGTCTAGGACCCAACCCAATTGGATGAGGTAAACTAATCCGTGTTAGATGAGTAGTCAATGAAAGAGTCCTAATTGGATTTTATTTTATTTTATTTTTTTGGCCTTTTTTTGAAATGATAATCATGGATCTACTTGGCCAGTGGATTCAACTAAAGAAGTAATTTAAATCGGGAAAGATGTTGCTTACTTGTAGCTCAACCGATCAACGATTGACATCCTTCATACAGTAAAAGAATACATACACACATATACATACATAGAATGGTATGGTCAGAGGGTATGTGGGGTAAAAGAAAAATAGAAGGACGTGGGTTTTGATTTTATTTTCGTCTCCACCCACAACCGCCTAGTAGACGCATAGCGGGGGACTCCTTTGAGCCACGAAGCTCCGAATACTGATTTGTGCAAAGGATTCTACACTGGAATCGTGACGTTTTCTTTGTGGAAATGTAAATGTTTCGAGCAGTGAGATAATTCTCTATGAGTCTAATCACACTAGGCTATATGTGAGTGAGAAACATTCAAGTATGTGAGTAATTATAACTCTATAATTCTTTAATTGATTAGTCGAGTATTTGCCGTTCGCCCTCCCATGGATTAGGTATCGATATTTAAAATAAGTAATTTCTAGTGTTATCAAACTAAGTAAATCACTAGTGTTTTCTATTATTTTTCATTTATTTTTTAGCAATTTTCGCATTTGTTTAATTGGATGCATCGGTTGACGTCAGCCGGGTTGGTTTTAGAATCTCTCGTGGAGTAAATGGACGCCAAGCAATAACCAAACTTAAAATCTAACAAACACAAGTCAAACTAGACGGCGATTTCGACCAAGAAAAAATGAGACAGGCAGCGACGCAGACCTCAATAGCAATAACCAAACTTAAAATCTAACAAACGGAAGTCAAACTAGACGGCGATTTCGACCAAGAAAAAATGAAACAGGCAGCGACGCAGACCTCAATTAGCACGACGTCGTCACCTCGTCCTATTTATTCCTTCATTCCACCAACTGAAAACTTACAAGTTGAGATCCAGAAGAGCCTCTACCTCGTTGCCATCTTCGCAACCAGCTGTACTCAGTTAGCAAAAGAAGAATATTCGAAGGCATCGTCGTCGTCATGAGTGCTAAATCCGAGCTCGTGTTCATCCCATCTCCGGGCATCGGCCACCTGGTGTCGATGGTGGAGATGGCCAAGCTCCTCGTCGACCGCGACGATCGGCTCTCCCTCACCATCCTCATCATGAAGTTCCCCTTCGACTCGGAGATTGATTCCCACATCGAGTCGCTCACCGCCTCCGTGGCTGCCCGCATCCGCTTCGTCCTCCTCCCTAGGCAAAGCCACTCCCCAAGGATGTCTGGCCTGGCCTTCATCCATCACGTTGTTGAGAGCCACAAAGCTGACGTCCGAGAAGCCGTCGCTGAGCTCTCTGCCCGTGGCTCACCACGGCTCGCTGGGCTTGTCCTTGACATGTTTTGCACCTCGATGATTGACGTGGCTGTCGAGTTCGGTATCCCTTCCTACATGTTCTTCACATCGAACGCGGCGATCCTCGGAGTCATGCTGCACCTCCAGTCTCTCCGAGATGACCAACACATGGACCCGACCAGGCTCGAGGGCTCTGACGCCGAGCTGGACTTCCCGTGCCTTGCTAACCCGCTGCCTGCCGCCAAGTTCTTGCCCTTGGAAGTGTTTATGTTAGAAGACTGCCGGATATTCTTGGACTTCGCCCTAAGGTATAGGGAAACCAAGGGAATTTTGGTAAATACGTTCGCTGAGCTGGAACCGCGCGCTATGGAAGCCCTGCCCAGCCTTGGAGCACCGGCGGTGTACTCCGTGGGCCCCATACTGAACATCAAGGATGAGAGCAAAAAGGGTTTCGAGATCCTGGACTGGCTCGACCAGCAGCCAGATGCGTCAGTGGTGTTCCTGTGCTTCGGGAGCAGGGGGTACTTCGACGAGCACCAGGCAAAAGAGATTGCCCACGCGTTGGAGCAGAGCAGGTACCGCTTCCTGTGGTCCCTACGACAGCCTCCGGCGGAGGGCAAGCTGGAAGCCCCCCGGGATTACGTAGATCCGGCAGAGGTCCTGCCCGAGGGTTTTCTTAATAGGACAGCTGGGGTCGGAAGAGTGATTGGGTGGGCCCCGCAGGTCGCAGTCCTGGCCCACCCAGCCATCGGCGGTTTCGTGTCTCACTGCGGGTGGAACTCCACCCTAGAAAGCATATGGTTCGGCGTGCCGGTCGCCGCGTGGCCCCAGTATGCGGAGCAACAGTTCAATGCATTCCACTTAGTGGTGGAGCTCGGCCTCGCAGCTGAGATCAAGATGGATTATCGAAGAGATCTGGTCAAAGGTAGTGATGGTGTCGTGATGGTAGATGAAATAGAGAGAGGGATAAGGAAGTTAATGGAGGGCAAAGAGGCCGGGGAGAGGAGAAAGAAGGTGAAGGAGTTGAGCGAGAAGAGTAGGAAGGCTTTGATGGAGGGTGGCTCTTCTTACTTGTCTTTGACTCGTTTCATCGAGGATATCTGTAGTCAATGAGCCTTCATTTAGCTTGGAGACAGGGCTGGCTGGTACTTTGAGCACTGTTGGTATTTTGATTCTATGACTAATTGGAGAGCTTGTTTTAGGGTTTCTGTGGCTACAATCCATGTTTGATTGTTCTAGTACTTTTGTGGCCACAATCCATGTTGATTTTCGTCGACCCTTGACGTGTTTTATGTGGAACCGGTCAATTTGGGTTTGGCCCATCTGCAAAGGTAACGACAAATATAGAATGGGTTCAAAAAGACACCATTGGTAAAATTCCATATGGTAGATTTACGTGTCCTTGCAGCTCCTTGATCTCCGAGTACGAATGAATTTCATTTTGCTCTTGCTTTCCCCTCCCAAGACTTGTTGTCCTATATCTCTCTTGCGTCCATTGCTCTTCTCATTCCTGCTTCTGAAAGTTAGGGCCCTCTGTTCTTGCTTGGCGTGCAATGAAGAGGAGGAGAATATAAAGAATTTCGGAGTAGCAAATTTAGCGAAATTGAACTTTAGTCGAAAATGTAAATTTGATTTGACCCCATGTGGAACTCAAGGGATCCACATATTCATGGACCGATTAGAACACTATAAGACATGCGAAATCAGCCCCTCCTTGCCCATCAGATGAGACGGTTTTACGAGGAAGTCGACATCGAACGGTTGGTAGAGAGAATCCCATATAGGTCAACGTCTCGTAAGATTAATGTAACACCATTGACAAAACTAAAGGCAAAAGGAGTGCACAAATAATTCAAAGAACATAATCTCTCTTGACATAACACAACTTACATGAATGACAGTGGTTGTTACTTCCCGATTGTCTTCTTTACAAAAGGGAATATCCATCTCGATATACAAGTTCAATATATATATAGTGATGCAATTAATTTAAGAGCTTTCTCACACGTCTTTCTTACATTAAGATCAAGGACGGATGATCGCCTAGCTCTGATCAAAATAATGGACTAGTTTTACCACGCATGGCAAGATCGTGACTTGGGCACCAAGAGATTTCTTCAGTTCTCGATTTGATTTTCCTTATAATGATGCAGACATGCATGATCCATCACATCGAATAAACTTACATGTTTAGTATCAAGACGAAGATATTGATATTCAAACAGTGACGTTCAAACATTCAATCTCTTTAAATTCAAAATGGTCGTTGAAATTATTAAATAACTATCTTAAATATTTTTACATTACAATTCTCCACTGTTTTGCAAAATTTTAATTCACCTTCAAATGAAAATTTAATTGAGGTTTTTTTTTTTTTTTTACTATTTAATTGAGGTTCGGTCGAAAGTTTCTGTACAATTAATTTATGATACTAGAAACGTTCGAGGGAGAACTTCACCTCCACATGCGGTGGAGGCCCTGGCAAGGCCTCGGAGCGCCCGCAGTGTACCCTGTGGGCCCCATAGTGAACTCAAGGTTGAGAGCAAAAGGGGCACAGAAGGTAATTATACTAGTCCGCGGGGTTTCGAGATCCTAGAGTGGCTGGACCAACAACCAGAAGCGTCTGTGGTATTCTTGTGTTTCGGAAGCTTTGGGAGCTTTGACGAGGACCAGGCGAAGGAGATTGCTCGAGCGTTGGAGCAGAGCGGGCGCCGCTTCCTATGGTCCCTACGTCAGCCACCCGCGAAGGGCAAACTGGAAGCCGCCCATGACTATGCGAATCCGGCAGAGGTCCTGCCCGAGGGGTTCCTGGACAGAACAGTCAGGGTTGGCAGAGTGATCAGTTGGCCTCTCAGGTCACGATCCTAAGCCACCCAGCCATGGCCCAGCCATCAGAGGTTTCGTGTACCACTGCAGGTGGAACTCTACCCTAGAAAACATATGGTTTCGGGTGCCAGTTGCCACATGGCCCCAATATGCAGAGCATTAGCTCAACGCATTCGAGCTGGTGGTGGAGCTCGGCCTCACGGCGGAGATCAAGAAGGATTATCGGAGAGATCTCGCCAAAGGGAGCAATTTCGCGATGGCAAACGAGATAAAGGGAGGGATAAGGAAGCTAATGGAGAGCCATGAGGCCGAGGAGAGGAGGAAGAAGGTGAAGGAGGCGAGCGAGAAGAGTAGGAAGGCTTTGGTGGAGTGTGGCTCGTCTTACTTGTCTTTGGCTCGCTTCATCGAGGATGTCCGGAGACAATGAGCCTTCGTTTGGCTAGGAGACTGATTTGACTACTTTTCTTTACTTGCTTTTATAAGTTAGTATTTTGGATCTTCGAGTACTTGGGAGTGTGTGTTGTAGTGATCTTGTGACTATAATCCTTGTTATTATGTCATAAGGAGAGAACAGATCATCTGGGTCCGGCCGTGAGGTAGCGTTCATTATGGTGATCTCTGTTATTTGCAAAAATCACAATAGATATGGAAATTGTTCAAAAATCAATTAATATCTATGAAGTTCTATACAGCTCGAAAGAGATTCCGTGTACTCGCACCTCTCAGTGACCCGCCTATGGTCACGAAGCTGCCACGCGAGTCTCGGTCTTGCCATTCACGACCGGACGCGATGCCTCGCCGACTCGATGGCCACGGCCACTTTCGTTTTGATCAATCTCCACCGGTTCCGGCCCATTTCCGAGACCAACCCTAGCAAGGCCCGCAACCTCTACACCGAAGGTTGCAAGCCCAACGTACTCGCCGAGTCCTGCTCAAGTCCCAACTCACCTCAGAGCTCACCAGGCCGTCCTCGACATCTTCTGCACGATCCCGAGCGATGTGGCAAGCGAGCTCCAGATCCCCATCTACGTGTTCTTCACGTTGAGTCCGGCTTTTCCTGGGCTGATGCTCCATCTCCAGATGCCGCAGGATGAGCGCAGCTTAAAAAATCAGAGGAAAAAGAAAGGGGAGTCTGTCAGACCGCCGTGTGACCACCCCAGCCGGACACTCCGACTGAGAACGATCCTCTACGATGCGGAGGGGTCGGAAGGGACCCGCCGAAGCTGTTAATCACGCTCTGGTGGCACGGCCATGGTTCATCCACCAGACTTTGGTTCCTGTCTCCTTAGGTCTCAAGGACACACAGGTATGAGCCTATAGAACAGATCCTGTTCAATTAAGTTCGGGACCTCTTACCCTCGCTCTCTTCTTTAAATACCCGCTTTCCTTTGAGCGAGTTTCCAATGTGGGACTTTTTGGAGGTCGCACTTAGAAAGTGCGCTCCATTAATGGAAAAGTGATATGGATAGAATATGATTAAATAATCTTTAAGGAAAAATGGAAATAGAATCAATATAAAATTTATTTAAAGAATATTACACCTCTCCCTCCACCGGTTCCTTCTCTTTTGTTTTTCGGTCTTTTAATTGTTTAGTAGCTTGGCAAGGGGGGGTTCGTATTATTTTAATTGGAGTGATCGTGTATTGTCTTCTCTTCTTGTCCCCTTGCTGGAGAGAGAGAGAGTCCCAAACACGTTAAATGGGATTTGGGACTCAATTAAAAGCTGGTAATTATGAGACAAAAAAGTAGAGTAAAATTGAAATTAGACCTAAAACTGAGATTTTATTATGAGATCAAGAAAAAAAGTTTATGGTAGAATTGGCATGGATCCTAAAGTTGAGTTTTTTTTTTTTTTATAAAACAAAAAGTCTAGGGTAGATATGGGACTAGATCTAAAATTGGGGGATTTTTATGGGACAAAAAAATTTATGGTAGAATTGAGATATGACTAAAAGTTGTTTAAGATTTTTTATGAAATGATAGAATTGGGAGAAGAAGTAAAGTTTGAGGTTGTTTGAGGTTTTTTAGGATATTAGGCCTTTATTCAATGCTTGCTTTGAAAAACCTCCAACTTCTTCATGGTAATCACCAGCTTACAATTTTCCAAAACTGGCCTTCCATTTTGCCATTTGTTCTTTTCCTCATTGAGTGCATGGATCGATTGCCAGTCTTTATTTCTGAGAATGACTGCAATAGAAAATAGAGGTGTATAGATCGTCCCTTAGGACCTTCCCCTCACAAGAGGCTTCAAGTTCTGAAGCTGAGAGCTCGCTTTGCTCTGCTTTTCTGTCTAGGTTTTGACTCCCGATTTAATTTGGAAGTCTTTTTTTCTTATTTGGTCTCTTCTTTTGCTAATTGTTGTTGCTTTTTTTTCTCTCATCGTAGTGAATAAATCTGCTTGCAACTGCAATTTTTTTGTGAAAAATCATCATTAATCCATCCAGCAGGATGCTCAGGACATGGTTTTTTTACTTCTCCATGATTCGATGGAAACTCTCATCTCCCAATTTAGGTGTAGATTTAAATTCGGAGCTTTTCTCTTTTAATATAAATCTAGATCTAGAAGTTTTTTAGAAGTGTTCGATTTTCTCTTTCAATCTAAATTTAGATATGAGATTTTTTTAAAGGCGTTCGATTTGTGGTAGTTCAACATGTGGTTGTTGTTGTTTTCTTCATGTGGCAATAGTGTTAAGAACACTGAATCTAGGTGTACATTACAAGCTGTAGTTTCCGGATGAGAAGATCCCAGCGTATGCCCATCACTTACAGTTTCGGTGATTGGTCTCTAATTGTTTTTTATGCTATGACAGATTTGGTTTTTAAGGATGAGAGCATGCTTGTAGTTATAAGCTACACTTTTTTTGTTTTTTGGGTTTTGTTTTGTTTTGTTTGCAGTTTCTTGGAATTTGTTCTGGTTGGAAGTTTTCTATATTCATCTCATGTTTGACCATTGTAAATGAATGACTTATAAAATAAAATAAAATAAAAATCAATTTCTCAACTTTTTACTAAATATATAAGTTTACTCAACGTGATGGATCACGAGGTGGTTGCATCGTTATAAGGAAAATGAAATCGAGGATTGAAGAAATTTCTTGGTCCCAAGTCACGTCTGGCCATGTGTGGTAAAACTAGTCCACCACTTTGATCGCAGCTATGCAATCATCCCTCCTTGATCTTAATGTAAAAATGACATATAAAAATGTTATTAATTTTGTCGCACCACTACATACATTTAATTTGTATATCGAAATTGATATTCCCTTTTGTAAATAAGACAATCGGGAAGTAACAACTATTGAGGTCTGCGTGAGTTATATTAAGTTTGATTATATTCTTTGAATTATTTGTGCCCTCTCAAAAATCATGCCCTTAAACTCCAGCATGTTAGATTTTGCCTTTGTTTCTGTATATTGAGCGTTCCATTAATCTTACGAGATGTTGGCCTGTATGGGATTCGCTCTATCAACCGTTCGATGGAGCCTTCTTCGTAAAACCATCTCATCTGTTGGGCAAGGAGGGAGTGATTATGCGGGTCCTTTGCGCTCCACATGGGGTCAAGTCAAATTTACATTTTCAACTAAAGTTCAATTTCTCTAAATTTGCTACTCCGAAATTCTTTATACTCTTCCCCACTCCATTGCACGTCGAGCAAGAAAGGAGGGCCCTAACTTTAAAGAAGCCGGAATGTGAACAGCAGTGGACGCAAGAGAGAAAAAGGACAACAAACCTTGGGAGAGGGGAAAGCGAGAGCAAAATGAAATTCATTCAAACTCGAGGAGGGGCAAGGACACGAAAATCTACCCCATGGAGTTTTACAAATGATGTCTTTTTGAACACGTTCTATAACGATTACAGCTCGTGGGCCAAACCTAAATTGACTGGTTCCCCATAAAACACGTCAAGGGTCCACAAAAATCAACATGGATTATAGCCACAAAAGCACTAGAAAAATCAAACATAATTTCTATAGCCACAAAAACCCTAAAACACGCCCTCCAAGTAATCATTGAATCAAAATACCAACGGTGCTCAACTTACCAGCCAACCCTGTCTCTAGCTAAATGAAGGCTCATCAGCTACAGACATCTTTGATGAAGCAAGTCAGAGACAAGTAAGAAGAGCCGCCCTCCAACAAAGTCTCTTTACTCTTCTCGCTCGCCTCCTTCACCTTCTTCCTCCTCTCCCCGGCCTCCTCACCCTCCATTAACTTCCTTATGCCTCCCTCTATTTCATCTGCCGTCACGACGCCATCACTACCTTTTACATGATCTCTCCAATGATCCATCTTTATCTCTGCTGCGAGACCCAACTCCACCACCAATTGGAATGCGTTGAATTGTTGCTCTGCATGCTGGGGCCACACAGCGATTGGCAAATCAAACCATATGCTTTCTAAGATGGAGTTCCACCCACAGTGGGACACGAACCCTCCGATGGCCGGGTGGGCCAGGACTGCGACCTGCGGGGCCCACCCAATCACTTTCCCGACCCTTTCGGTCCTATCATGGAACCCCTTGGGCAGGACCTCTGCGGGATCTGCGTAGTCACGGGGGGCTTCCAGCTTGTCCTTCGCCGGTGGCTGTCGTAGGGACCACAGGAAACGGTACCCGCTGCGCGCCAACGCGTGAGCGATCTCTTTTGACTGGTGCTCGTCGAAGCTCCCCTTGCTCCCAAAGCACAGGAACACCACTGACGCATCTGGCTGCTGGTCGAGCCAGTCCAGGATCTCGAAACCCTTTTCGCTCTCAGCCTTGATGTTCAATATGGGTCCCACGGAGTACACCGCAGGTGCTCCAAGGCTGGCCAGGGCCTCCACCGCGCGTGGTTCCAGCTCGGCGAATGTATTTACCAAAATTCCCTTGGTTTCCCTATACCTCAGGACGAGGTCCAAGAGTATCCGGCAGTCTTCATCTATAAACACATCCGAGGGCAAGAACCTGGCGGCAGGCAGTGGGTTAACGAAGCACGGGAAGTCCAGCTCGGCGTCGGAGCCCTCTAGCTTGGTCGGGTCCATGTGTTGCTCGTCTCGGAGATACTGGAGGTGCAGCATGACTCCGAGGAACGCCGCGCCCGACGTGAAGAACATGTAGGAAGGGACGCCAAACTCGATGGCCACGTCGACCATCGTGGTGCAGAACATGTCAACGACGAGCCCGGTGAGCCGTGGCGAGCCGCGGGCAGAAAGCTCAGCGACGGCTTCTCGGACGTCGGCTTTGTGGCTCTCCATGAAGTGATGGATGAAGGCCCGGCGAGATGTCCTCGGGGAGTGGCTTCGCCTGGGGACGAGGACAAAGCGGATCTGGGCAGCGACGGAGGCGGTGAGTGACTCGATGCGGGAATCAATCTCGGAGTCGAAGGGGAACTTCATGATGAGGACGGTGATGGAGAGCCGGTCGTCGCGGTCGACGAGTAGCTTGGCCATCTCCACCATCGACACCAGGTGGCCGAGGCCCGGACATGGGATGAACACGAGCTTGGATTCAGCACTCATCAAGACGATGATGCCTTCGAAAATTCTTCTTTTCCTAACTGAGTTCACTGATTGCAAAGATGATAGCGAGTTGGAGGCTCTTATGAACTCAGTTAATGGAAAGGTAGAAAGCACGCAAAATGATGCGAATAGGAAAAGAAGAATATAATTAAAGGTGTTTTAACAGATAGTGAAAATATATATATATATATATATATTCCCTATTTTTTTTTTTAATTATTATTTCGTACCATTAGTGCGATTCGTAATATTTCAAGTGGCAAGTTCTTTACCTTCAATAATGATGTCTTATTTTACCGTTTACATCCTTCCCTCTTAACTATTCTTAACTTCTCTGTAGAAATTTCTATCTATTATTGGGTCCTCCATATTTCACATAAATATATCACACGAACGATTCAAGTAAAACCGGATATATAAACCATTATGTGAGCAAGAAAATCCATTGGATCAAATTGAGAAATCCTACAAAAAAAAAAAAAACGAATTGAACGCCATTTTTATTATAGACATTTTGTAGCACAAAATAGTTTTGAGACTCATTCATGCCCATTTGGTCAAGAAGGCCATACAACCAGCACCGAATAGGAGGAAGCAATTGCACAGCAGCTGGAGCACCTTGGCGCTCATGAAGTCCACCGCCAGCAGGTCGACGAGCGCCATGTAGACCAGGATGCTGGCGGACGCGGCGTACGCCCTCGATAATCAGCACCCTCTGGCTGCTCTCATCGTACGTGTCGGATATCCCGATGCCGATGGCGATCCCAGCTGCCATGGTGAGGGAGAAGAAGAGGGCCATATTTATTGTTGCTGTTGCCTTGAACTTGGCCTTTGCAAAAGAAGCAGGGGAAAATCAAAAGATGAGAGAAACCAAGGGAATTTTGGTAAATTCGTTCGCTGAGCTGGAACCGCCTGCTATGGAAGTCCTGCCCAGCCTTGGAGCACCGGCAGTGTACTCCGTGGGCCCCATACTGAACATCAAGGATGAGAGCAAAAAGGGTTTCGAGATCCTGGACTGGCTCGACCAGCAGCCAGATGCGTCAGTGGTGTTCCTGTGCTTCGGGAGCCAGGGGTACTTCGACGAGCACCAGGCAAAAGATTGCCCACGCGTTGGAGCAGAGCAGGTACTACTTCCGGTGGTCCCTACGACAGCCTCCGGCGGAGGGCAAGCTGGAAGCCCCCCGGGATTACGTAGATCCGCCAGAGGTCCTGCCCGAGGGTTTTCTTAATAGGACAGCTGGGGTCGGAAGAGTGATTGGGTGGGCCTTGCAGGTCGCAGTCCTGGCCCACCCAGCCATTAAAGGGTTCGTGTCTCACTGCGGGTGGAACTCCACCCTAGAAAGCATATAGTTCGGCGTGCCGGTCGCCGCGTGGCCTTAGTATGGGAACAACAGTTCAATGCGTTCCACCTAGTGGTGGAGCTCGGCCTCGCAGCTGAGATCAAGATGGATTATCAAAGAGAACTGGTCAAAGGTAGTGATGGTGTCGTGATGGTAGATGAAATAGAGAGAGGGATAAGGAAGTAAATGGAGGGCAAAGAGGCCGGGAGAGGAGGAAGAAGGTGAAGGAGTTGAGCGAGAAGAGTAGGAAGGCTTTGATGGAGGGTGGCTCTTCTTACTTGTCTTTGACTCATTTCATCGAGGATATCTGTAGTCAATGAGCCTTCATTTAGCTTGAAGACAGGGCTAGCTGGTACTTTGAGCACTGTTGGTGTCGCGACCAAATTTTTGGGTGCACCACCTAAAATTGCTAATAATAGATTCTTACTGCTTCTAAACTTAACTCGAGCTCTCCTGCCCCATACCAATTCACGACTGCGCATGTTGAGTTTTTAACATACAAATGATTTTCAATCATGAGTCGTCACTAATCCATTTTCGGTAGATTGATTAGACACCTACATAAAGTAACGGAAGATTTACTTTACACCTACGAACTAGAGATTTATAGGTTCGGGGACTTGATTACGCTAGATTTCTCTAACGCCCTTTCGGTACCTTTCTCTTTTATTTTGAAAAAAAATGTTTTGCAGACAATTTGAATTGATTTTACTTCCCTAACATGTAAGGCGATCATGCGAGTGCGCAAATCACCAATTTAACACCCAGATAAAGTAGTGAATAAATTGCAGGACTTACCTCATAATAACGAAAGCATCTGCAGTGTTAAATCAGAATTTCACATCGACAATCCTAGATATGATTTCTAATTAATACGCAATCACTCAATTTTGGTTTTCACTTTATTTAATGAGAATCATGCAATGAATGCTATTAATTTAACATGAGTTGATTTGACACGGTAACATGACCTAAACTACATGATAGGAGTAAGGTAATTTTTGTGTTTTCTTCATGAAATTTTGAAATTAAAGGAATGCAACAATTAAATATGCAATCTAAATTAACCAAATGACCTAATTCTAATGAAGGGCAATTTCTAACTAAATGAACCTAATAACAATCGCTAAATGATGTGCATTTCATGAACCTAATTCTATATGACGCGCACATGATTTTTATTTTTCTAAAAAATGCCATCTATTCTAATATGTAATGACTTGTAAAGAATGCCCTAATTCTAATTTTTTTTTGTTTTCTTTTATGAAATTCGAAATTAAAATTGCCAAATAATTAAATATGCAATTCAAATTTAAAACTAACATCCTAAATGAATGCATTTTTTTTATTTAAAAAAATTTGAAATAAAATCCCTATTCTAAATATGCAATCTAATTCAAAGATATCAGCTAACCTATATATCATCTAAACATGCATTTTAAAAAAATGACTAACTAACCTATCATGCAATCAATCCTAATCTACATGGGATGCAAATGCAATTTTTTTTTTTTTTCGAGATAAATAGAACAATCAAAAGATAAACATCAAACTATCCATAGTCATCAAAAATGCTATCCACCATTCGAATTGAAATTCAAACTTGATTATTTCGCTAATAAAATCAATAAATTGATCTTAAGCTTTAAAAATCAAGATATCAATTTTACTCTCGCGTAAATAATTATTCCATCTAAAGCCTTATAGGTAGAATAAAAATTCGTGTGGTTGTGAATTGGATGCTACATCATGGAATTTCAATCATGCATTGGAAAAACAAAAAAATTCAAACAAAGAGATAAAATATCAAAAACTAAAATAAGATAAAGTAAATTTACCTAATAAATTAAATCTACCTAAAAAAAATAAACCTATCAAATAAAACAAATTTCTACCTAAATTTGAATTTTCCAAAAATCCAAACGGTGAGGTATGGATCACAATGGAGATTCGGGGCGGCACGGCTAAGGACGGTGGCTGTGGTGGTGGGTCACTCCGGCGAGGGGAGTCATCGGTCGGAGCTCCGGCGAAGGGCGGCAACCAACAGACCAGCAGGCAAAAAGGGGCGGAACGGCTCGGCGGAGGTTGGCTACGAGCGTCACTCGAAGGGGGTGACTGCAAGCAGGGGAACCCGACGTCACCGGCGAGGCTAAAGCACAGCAACCGGCGGGCGGAGGCGAGGTGGACCGGCGACAGTAGTTGCTGGCGTCGCAAGGCGGAGCTGTTGGGCGGATCTCGGTCGGAACAGGGGCGTTGCGGGCAGAGATTTGCAGAGCAGGGCAGGAACGGCTTCGGCGTCGGGCTTCACGGACAGCGTCAGGTGGGCCGAGACAGGGCGGAGCTTTCGGACGAGGCGGCGGGTCGCTGATCAGAAGCGCTGCAGGCGCAGTGTGGCGCTTGGGTCGTCGTGGGTCGTCGCAAGGGCTGCAGTGGCCGGCGCAGAAGGCTCGAGCAACAGCGAGCCGCCGGAATTGCGAGATCTGGAGTTTGCAGACGGTGCGAGAACAATGAAGGTGGGGGCTTGGAATCTTCGGTGCTACGGGCGGAGACGGAAGGCAGAGCAGTGGCGTCGGCGTCGGCGCTCGGATCGCAGCAGGCGGAGACCGGCACAGGGGTGCGGTAGTGCGGCTGGGCGAGGGTGCCGCGCGGTGGCCGGCACAACGAAATTCCAGTTGCAAGTGTGCCAGTGAGGAGCAGCAAAGGGCATGACAGATCGGGCAGCAAGTCTAGTGGAAGATGATGAACAATAAAGGTCCCATCACCTTGTACTTTTTGCTTTTTTCCCCTCTCTCCTACCGCACGTCCACTCCCTTTTCCTTTTTTGCTCCTTTTGCTTTTTCCTCCAAAAACTGAACCTTGATTTTCACTCCTACAAACCCTAAAAACGAATTCTTCTCTTTGGCTTCAATTTTTTTCGAGAAAACGAAGAAAAAGCCCCCCACCTTTCTCATATGCCTTTTTATAGTGGAGGGCTTAGGATTTTAATCTCTTCTTTGAATGAACATCCACAATATATTTTCGCCAATATTGTCACATATTGATAAGAGTTCAAGATTATGAAAAAAAATTTCTTTAAATCCAAATCTTGCAAAAAAATATCCCAATATCCTTTGTCGCACTTATCCCTATTCAAAAAAATTCATAATATCCCGGAAAATTTCAAATTCTTATTTTCTCACGAGATAATTTCCGATCACTTAAAAAAAAATGGGCTTGGGCCAATTTGCTCGCTTCATGGGTTTAGTCCGCCTCAATTTAAAAAAACTCGAACCACTAATTCAAATCCACCCGTCACCGATCTAATAAATAAATGCAAAACATGTAAATTAAAAATAAATGCACCTACATCTATATGCTATGCAATTAATATTTTTTCAGGGAAAAAATTAACCCCAAATTTTCTATGCAATAAATAAATGATTAAATCGCCAAAATTTAGGTGTCAACAATTGGTATTTTGATTCTATGACTAATTGGAGGGCTTGTTTTAGGGTTTCCCGTGGTTACAATCCATGTTTGATTGTTCTAGTACTTTTGTGGCCACAATCCATGTTGATTTTCGTCAACCCTTGACGTGTTTTATGTGGGACCGGTCAATTTCGCAAATATAGGATGGGTTCAAAAAGACATCATTGGTAAAATTCCATATGGTAGATTTACGTGTCCTTGCAACTCCTTGATCTACGAGTACGAATGAATTTCATTTTGCTCATGCTTTCCCCTCCCAAGACTTGTCCTATATCTCTCTTGCATCCATTGCTCTTCTCATTCATGATTCTAAAAGTTAGGGCCCTCTGTTCTTGCTTGGCGTGCAATGGAGAGGAGAAATATAAAGAATTTCGAGGGTAAGTACACTATCAATGCCAAATGTTGTGTACGGCTCTCACTTTGATGCCAAAAGTTTATTTTGGATCACTTAGGCTGCGCATAACAAAATTTCTAAAACAGAAATTGATTTCTGGCCAGAAATCAATTTCTCAATTTCTATTCTCCCCTGACAAGTTTCGAGCAAAGAAACCCGTCGATAACGACTCAAAATTTCATTTCGAAACAAATCCGTTTCATAACGAGAATAAAATTTTTATTTCTAGGAATATAAATTGATTAGATAATAACATAGGAAATCCTCAAATACAAAATAATAGTCGAAATAATATTAAAACAACATAGGAAATCTTCAAATACAAAATAATAGTCGAAATAATACCAATACATTACAAAAGTTGAAAATACAATTTCATGGAATTTCCGGCATATTATTATCTCTTGCCATTTTATTGGCAATGGTTTTCCTAAGCGTATTTATTTGGTTTCCCTCCTAGGTCAATGTATCATTTGCAAGCTCATCCTGTGTAGGTTCGGACAAATCTGCGGAAGCATGAATATGGGTGCCATCAATGGCGCCTATACAAAGACTCTGTCATTTTATCAAAGACTAGTATTATACAAGATTATCAACAAAATAAAATTGACAGTGTAAAGGAATATATGAGAATTCTACCTTGAAGTAATGTTTATGGTTAGGAACCAATTGGGGGAAGGTTGGTTTATTTTGATTCTCGAATTGAATCAGTCCAGTTGCTCATCCCTAATTTCTTTATTATTGCTCAATGAACCTTTAATGGCCCTTGCATAGCAAAGAGAGATTCTCTTGAATCTCTTGCCTTTGAATTAAAATTCAAGATTTTGTAACAATCTAATTATTTTGATTTTGCAAGAATTTTGAATCCGTAAAGAAACAAGGTTAAATTTCTAGATACGTTTTTTATTTATCTATTACGTAAGAACTTTTTCTTTAACTGGCCATACGCGTGCCCTTTCTAGGAGGAAAGAGCTCCATTGTTTTTAAGTAATCATTTAAGAACTTTGGTTGTTTTTGAAAATTGGGGACCCATTCGATTGCCTTTCATCCTAAAGAGGAAGTTATCAAAAAAAAATGAAAAAAAAAACACTAGCAAAATAAGAAAAAGAAAATTAGCAATAATTTGTGAAGTTGTGGTTATGAGTGAATTAAGTTAGCAAGAAAGTACAAGATTCTTTTATATGGTTTGATTTTAGCTTCTGATTTCTATTTCATTTAAAAATTTCTTTATGATTTCTTCAATTTCTCTATTTCGGAATAGAAATCTGTTTCAGAAATAGAAAAATCAAATTGCGTTACCAAATGGATTTCTGTTCCAAACCTGTTCCGGGGAATAGAGAAACAGAGAAATCGAGAAACTAAAATTTTGTCATGCATGCCCTTAAGTGCCAACAAATTTGAAAAATGATCATTTCAGTGCCAATGCCAATCAAATTGGCTGGACATCCGACGTGACACTTTTTTTTATTAATTTTTGAAGCTGACGTGGCTCGTCAGAGAGTATAGTCAGCATCCAAACAACAAAACGACGCCGTTTGGCATCTTTCCCCCAACTTGAAACCCTAATCCCCAAATTGAGAGAGAGAGAGAGAGAGAGAGAGAGAGAGAGAGAGAGAGCATGTCGTCTTCTTCTTCCCCAAAGAACAACACTAACGCGCGGCACTAGCAACAAGACCGGCGGCGGCGGTGGCGGCGGCACATCAGCAACAGCACCTTCGACCCCTCTTCTTCCTCCTCCTCCTCCTCAGCCCTTGCCTCATATTCTTCCTACCACTTCTTGCTTGAGCGACAATCTTAGTCTCTCCTTGCTCACATGGTCAAGTAACTACGAGGGTGGCTGAGCGACGGTGGCCGAGCGATGGCCGGCGAACAACAGTGGCTGAGTGATGGCCGACGAACAACGGTGACCGAGCAGTGAACGACAAAGAAACCCTAATTTCAATCCCCATATGAGTTATACGGCGTCGTTTCTATGAGAATGTTCACGTATGTCGGCAAAACGATGTCGTTTCTTGAGGAGGATGGAAAACGACGTCGTTTTAAAGCCACTGCAACTTTTTTTTTTAATATAAAAGACACATAATTAATTTGGCCGGAATCTCTTGCTGGTGGAATCAAAATTTCTGTTTCTCGATTTCTCTGTTTCTTTGTTCCCCGGAACAGGTTTGGAACAGAAATCCGTTCGGTAACACAATTTGATTTTTCTATTTCAAAAAGCGATTTCTATTCCGAAATAGAGAAATTGAAGAAATCGAAGCTGAAATTTTTAACTTCTCGGTTTAAAATAGAAATCATAAGCTAAAATCAAACCATATAAAAGAACCTTGCGCTTTCTTGCTAACTTAATTCTTCATAACCACAACTTCACAAATTATTGCTAATTTTCTTTTTCTTATTTTGCTCGTGCTTTTTTTTCATTTTTTTTTCAATTTTTTTTAATAACTTCCTCTTTAGGATGAAAGGCAATCAAATGGGTCCCCAATTTTCAAAAACGACCAAAGTTCTTAAATGCTTACTTAAAAACAATGGTGCTCTTTCCTCCTAGAAAAGGTACACGCATGGCCAGTTGAAGAAAAAGTTCTTACGTAATAGATGAATAAAAATGTGCCTAGAAATTTAACATTATTTCTTTACTAATTCAAAATTCTTGCAAAATCAAAATAATTAGATTGTTACACAATCTTTGTGACATCCAGTTTTCGGGTTCTAATTTCGACCGGGATAAATGGGGCCGTTTTCGTTCAGTTGAAGTCGGGGATTGTGAAATTGAGGAGTATGAGGGATTCTTGGATAAAGAAAATAATCAATTTGAATTGTGAGACATCAATTGATTTTATGGGAGTCAAATTTAATTTGAATCAAGAGGGATTAAGGTCCAATTGGGAAGAAACTTAGCAAAATTCGTATGCCACCTCTACCCCATACTTTGGCCTACCTAAATGCTTCTAGAAGGGGGCATATTTGTCAAAAATTGAAGGGTGGAAGACAGCTGGTGGTGGCCCACGTGTGGCTGACCTAAGAGAGAGAGAGTGAGAGAAAAGAAAGGGAAATTGGTTTCTTCTTCCTCCCCTCTCCTCCGTCGATGTATCTTCCCCCATCTTCTTCTTTTTCTTCAAAAAAACTCCATGGGAGCAGAAGACCAACGAAGACCGAGCCGGTCAGCCGCCTCTCGCCGCCGTCGTCGCCCACCGAAGCCGGAGCCGCCGCCGCCGCTCCGCGGCCGCCCACGCCTCACCGCGCGCCCTCCGCCTCTTCCCTCTTCCTTCGCCGAGCAAGTCCGAACAGCGAGGCAGAAGCGGGACCAACGTCGCGCCGAGCACCGCGCGCCTCACGCCGCACGCCGCCCTCACCCCGCGTCGCCTTGCCGCCGAGCTGCCGTCCTCGCGCGCCACTACCAAGGCCGCGCGTCTTGGCGGTCTTCTCGCCCGGCTCGTCATCCCGAGCCGCTGTCCCGCTCGTGCGAGTCGCCGGAGCTCCTCCGACCACCTCCGCCACCGTGAAACCCCGCCCGGGTCCGGTTCAGCCCCTCCGTCCATTTCCGACCCAAACCGCTCCGGATCCGCCCTCCTTCGCCCCAACCAGCAGCGCACGAGAGTGCGTGAAATGGGTATCGCAGCAAGGGTTTGGCCCGTTTTGGCCGTCTTCCCGAGCTCGGATGCTCGGCCCGCTTTGAGGAAAGTCGATCCTCGCGTCGAGCCCGTCGTTTTGAGTGAGTTTTGCTCACTAATGCCTTCTTAGTTTGCTAATTACACTTAAAGGTTGATTAGTGTTAGTTAAGTGTAATTAGGTGGTTAGATTAGAATGGATTAGGGATTATTAGTGAATTGCATTGCATATTAGTGAAATAGTTAGTGTACTTAGATAGAGAATTGCCCATAGTATTTATTGGATGCTTCTTGGGATTTTTCCCGACCCTTATCGGGTGTTAATTAAGCAATTCGGGCCTAAGTGGAATTTTTAGGAATTAAATATTAATTTTCGAAATTATTTATTTATTTATTTATTTTCCGGAAATTCAACCTGGGATGGCCAAAATGACCGGAATTTTATGCTAATGATCGTGGCGCAGTCCGTTTATTTAATTGAGTTTATATTGTGCTAATTTGGAATTATTGTGTTTATTTATTTAATTTTCGAAATTAATTATTTAATTATTTATTTTTCCGGAAATTCAACCTGGATGGCCTCAAGACCGGAATTTCGTGCTGATTGTCGTGGTGCAGTCCGTTTATTTATTCGAGCCTTAATTTGTGAGAAATTGATTTATTGGTGATTTTAGGATTTATTCCTAAATTGAATAATCTTTGGTTATTAATTGAAAAATAACCGGGCATCGGTTGACAGTGCCAAAAATGTTTTGGTAGACTATAGAAAATGGTGGGATTTATAGAAAGGAAAATATTCTATTTTGGCTAAGGCCGATTGTGTACCCACACACGATATTTTATCGAGTATCTTTGATATCAACAAATTAGGCCAAGATATTATGAAATTGAGAAATTTAATTACGAGGTGCAATATCGTTGGCCGTAGTTGAAAGGGTCGGGTGGGACCGTAAATCCATCGGATCTTGAGAGGGTCGGGTGGGGCCGTAAAGCCACTAGATCTTGAAAGGGTCGGGTGGGACCGTAAAGCCACTAGATCTTGAAAGGGTCGGGTGGGACCGTAAAAGCCACTAGATCTTGAAAGGGTCTTGAAAGGGTCGGGTGGGACCATAAAGCCACTAGATCTTGAAAGGGTCGGGTGGGACCGCAAAGCCACTAGATCTTGAAAGGGTCGGGTGGGACCGTAAAACCACTAGATCTTGAAAGGGTCGGGTGGGACCAGTAAAGCCACTAGATCTTGAAAGGGTCGGGTGGGACCGTAAAGCCACTAGATCTTGACAGGTCGGGTGGGACCGTAAAGCCACTAGATCTTGAAAGGGTCGGGTGGGACCGCAAAGCCACTAAATCTTAAAAGGGTCGGGTGGGACCATAAAGCCATTGAATCTTGGAAGGGTCGGGTGGGACCGTAAAGCCACTAAATCTAAGAAAGTTGCTTGGTGGGGCCGTGATTACCACCTATAGACAAGTTGTGTCCTAAGGACCGTGATTCATAATTGGAAATTGAGTTGGAATAGTCGAAACGACCGGAAATGGTCTTGTTGAGATGTAATCGGCTAGTCGATTGATCATTGCTTGATCGATGTTGTGAATTGATTGATTGAATGGGAATGATCGATGAGTGGTCTTGTTTACTTGTAATCGACTAGGTCGATTTGATCGATGCTTCGATCGGTGATGTGATTGCTTGAGTGACTATTTGATCCGAGCTAATATGCGGGTGGAATGCGAGGCCAAGGTAAGCCCTCGACTCATGTTGTGCATAGGCAACCCTAAGGTGTATTAGTTTACTAATCGGGTCTTAGGGGTAGAACATCCGAGACATAGTCTCATCCCGGTTTGGGGACAACATTTCGGACCCCGATGAAGAACCCGAGGAGAAAGAACTCGAAGAGGAGTATCGGAGGAGAACTACGAGGATGATCCAGTAGGACCACGATGAGAATTGAGTCTCCAATCCTATCGATGATTTTGGCCAGAATCTATTTGAGTAGAAACCAACCTTTTAGCATGACTTGTATTTGTAAATAAGGGTATTGGTTTTAAGGTTAAATTTTCTAGTCCTACTTGTATATCCCATTGCTTTATTGTCTCAGGGATTTTTATAATCGCTTCCGCATGTGCTATCAAAAATGAAAGGGTCGGCGATATGTAGTCCTGGGATATCGCATTTTAAAATCGACCAAAATTGAAGGATGGTCACGAGACCGAGGGTCGGGGCGTGACAATCTTGAATTTTAATTCAAAGGCAAGATATTCAAGAGCATCTCTCTTTGCTATGCAAGGGTCATTAAAGGTTCATTGAGCAACAATAAAGAAATTAGGGATGAGCAACTGGACTGATTCAATTCGAGAATCAAAATAAACCGACCTTCCCCCGATTGGTTCCTAACCATAAATGTTACTTTAAGGTAGAATTCTCATATATTCCTTTACACCATTAATTTTATTTTATTAATAATCTTATATAATACTAGTCTTTGATAAAACGACATGGGCTGTATAGGCGCCATTGATGGCACCGATATTCATGCTTCCGCAAAGATTGTCCGAACCTATGCAGGATGAGCTTGCAAACGATACATTGACCGAGGAGGGAAACCAAATAAATACGCTTAGGAAAACCATTGCCAATAAAATGGCAATGAATAATAATATGCCGGAAATTCCATGAAGTTGTATTTTCAACTTTTGTAATGTATTAGTATTATTTTTACTATTATTTTGTATTTGAGGATTTCTTATGTTGTTTTAGTATTATTTCAACTATTATTTTGTATTTGAGGATTTCTTATGTTGTTATCTAATCAATTTCTATTCCTAGAAATAGAAATTTTATTCTCATTATCAAACGGATTTCTTTCGAAATAGAAATTTTGAGTCGTTATCAAACGGGTTTCTTTGCTCGAAACTTGTCCGGGGAATAGAAATTGAGAAATTGATTTCGGCCGAAATCAATTTTTGTTTCAGAAATTTTGTCATGCGCAGCCTAAGTGATCCGACAGAAAATTTTGGCAAGAAAGTGGCGCCGTACAAAACTTTTAGTACTGATAATGTACTTTTCCCGAATTTCGGAGTAGCAAATTTAGTGAAATTGAACTTTAGTCGAAAATGTAAATTTGATTTGACCCCATGTGGAACTCAAAGGATCCACATATTCATGGACCGATTAGAACACTATAAGACTTGCTAAATCAGCCCCTCCTTGCCCATTAGATGAGACGGTTTTACAAGGAAGTCTGCACCGAACGGTTGGTAGAGAGAATCCCATATAGGCCAACGTCTCGTAAGATTAATGTAACACCATTGACAAAACTAAAGGCAAAAAGAGTGCACAAATAATTCAAAGAACATAATCTCTCCTGACATAACACAACTTGCGTAAATGACAGTGTTTTTTACTTCCCGATTGTCTTATTTACAAAAGGGAATATCAATCTGGATATACAAGTTCAATATATATAGTGATGCAATTAAATTAAGAGCTTTCTCACATGTCTTTCTTACATTAAGATCAAGGACGGATGATCGCCTAGCTCTGATAAAAACGGTGGACTAGTTTTACCAGGCATGGCAAGATCATGACTTGGGCACCAAGAGATTTCTTCAGTTCTCGATTTGATTTTCCTTATAGTGATGCAGACATGCATGATCCATCACATTGAATAAACTTACATGTTTAGTATCAAGATGAAGATAGTGATATTCGAACAGTGACGTTCAAACATTCGATCTCTTTAAATTCAAAATAGCCGTTGAAATTATTAAATAACTATCTTAAATATTTTTACATTACAATTCTTCACTGTTTTGTAAAATTTTAATTCACCTTCAAATGAAAATTTAATTGAGGTTCGGTCGAAAGTTTCTGTTCAATTAATTTATGATACTAGAAATGTTCGCTGGATAACTTCACCTCCACATGCGGTGGAGGCCCTGGCAAGGCGTCGGAGCGCCCGCGGTGTACCCCGTGGGCCCCATAGTGAATGTCAAGGTTGAGAGCAAAAGGGGCACAGAAGGTAATAATACTAGTCCGCGGGGCTTTGAGATCCTGGAATGGCTGGACCAGCAGCCAGAAGCATCTGTGGTGTTCTTGTGCTTCGGAAGCTTTGGGAGCTTTGACGAGGACCAGGCGAAGGAGATTGCTCGCGGGTTGGAGCAGAGCGGGCGCCGCTTCCTGTTGTCCCTACGTCAGCCATCCGCGAAGGGCAAGCTAGAAGTCGCCCATGACTATGCGAATCCGGCAGAGGTCCTGCCCGAGGGCTTCTTGCACAGGACAGTCGGGGTTGGCAGAGTGATCGATTGGGCCCCTCAGGTCACGATCCTGAGCCACCCAGCCATGGCCCAGCCATCGGAGGTTTCGTGTCCCACTGCAGGTGGAACTCTACCCTAGAGAACATATGGTTTGGGGTGTCAGTCGCCACATGGCCCCAATATGCAGAGCAATAGCTCAACACATTCGAGCTGGTGGTGGAGCTCGGCCTCGTGGCGGAGATCAAGATGGATTATCGGAGAGATCTCGTGAAAGGGAGCAATTTCGTGACGGCAGACGAGATAGAGGGAGGGATAAGGAAGCTAATGGAGAGCCATGAGGCCGAGGAGAGGAGGAAAAAGGTGAAGGAGGCGAGCAAGAAGAGTAGAAAGGCTTTGGTGGAGGGTGGCTCGTCTCCCTTGTCTTTGGCTCGCTTCATCGAGAATGTCCAAAGACAATGAGCCTTCGTTTGGCTAGGAGACTGGTTTGACTACTTTTCTTTACTTGCTTTTATAAGTTAGTACTTTCAATCTTCGAGTACTTGGGAGTGTGTGTTGTAGTGATCTTGGGACTATAATCCATGGTAATATGTCATAAAGAGAGAACAGATTGTCTGCGTCCGGCCGTGAGCTGCTGTTCATTATGGTGATGTCTGTTATTTGCAAAAATCACAATAGATATGGAAATTGTTCAAAAATCAATTAATATCTATGAAGTTCTATACAGCTCGAAAGAGATTCCGTGTACTCGCGTGGCAGCTTCATGATCGGAGGCGGGTCACTGAGAGGTGCGAGTCTCGGTCTTGCCATTCACGACCGGACGCGATGCCTCGCCGACTCGATGGCCACGGCCACTTTCGTTTTGATCAATCTCCCCCGGTTCCGGCCCATTTCCGAGACCAACCCTAGCAAGGCCCGCAACCTCTACACCGAAGGCTGCAAGCCCAACGTACTCGCCTAGTCCTGCTGAAGTCCCGACTCACCTCAGAGCTCACCAGGCTGTCCTCGACATCTTCTGCGCGATGCCGAGCGGTGTGGCAAGCGAGCTCCAGATCCCCATCTACGTGTTCTTCACGTTGAGTCCGGCTTTTCCTGGGCTGATGCTCTATCTCCAGATGCCGCAGGATTAAGCGCAACATAAAAAATCAGAGGAAAAAGATAGGGGAGTCTGTCAGACCGCCGTGTGACCACCCCAGCCGGACGCTCCGACTGATCCTCTACGACTCCGAGGGGTCAGAAGAGACCCGCCAGAGCTGTTAATCACGCTCTGGTCACACGGCCATGGTTCATCCACCAGACTTTGGTTCCTGTCTCCTTAGGTCTCAAGGACACAGAGGTACGAGCCTATAGAACAGATCCTGTTCAAGTAAGGTCGTGACCTCTTACCCTCGCTCTCTTCTTTAAATACCCACTTTCCTTTGAGCGAGTTTCCAATGTGGGACTTTTTGGAGGTTGCACTTAGCAATTGCACTCCGTGAATGGAAAAGTGATATGAATGGAATATAATTAAATAATCTTTAAGGAAAAATGAAAATAGAATCAATATAAAATTTGTTTAAAGAATATTACACCTTTCCCTCCACCGGTTCCTTCTCTTTTGTTTTTCGTCTTTTAATTGTTTAGTAGCTTGGCAAGGGGGGATTCGTATTATTTTAATTGAAGTGATCGTGTATTGTCTTCTCTTCTTGTCCCCTTGCTGGAGAGAGAGAGAGTCCCAAGCACGTTAAATGGGATGGACGGTGAGAGCCACCAAAAAGGAATCTAATCTATTATTTTAAAATAGCCGTCCCCAAAAATCTCTAAACTTAATCCATTTGTTTTGTGAAAATGGACTGATTTGAATATTTTCTGAAAAATTATTGCTTATATCATTAAGAAAAATTAGTCAAACGGAAAATATTTTCATCATTGACAACAATATATGCCTAATTACTTTCGTGAACAATGAAAAAAAAATTCATTAACTCTCCATTCAAAAATTGTCATCAGTTATTTGACGTGGCATTTTCACATTGATAAAAAATTCACATGAGCAAAGTGGCATGGAAAATTATCTACAAAAAGAAACCATTCTTTGATGTTAAAATTAGGGAAATCAGGGACAACTAATGGCAATTTTTGGACAAAGAGCTAACAAGAATAGATTTGGAACTAGAGTTGAAGCTTGAGGCAAATTGACAATTGAAACTAAAATTGGGATTTTGTTTAGATAAAAGAATTTAAGGTTGAATTGGAACTGACCTAAAATTAAAGTTTTTTTATAAGATCAAGCCTCTTTAAATAGAAGAAGAGTACTATCGTGATCCAACATTAGTCTTATAAATTATTAACATGCGATTGATTTAACGAAATTGATTTACAATTCATACAAGGCCTAATACCCTAGAAACCCTCCAACTTTACTTTTTGTCCTAATTTTACTTTTTGTCTCATAAAAAACTTTCAACTTTAAATCCATTCTCACTTCTCCTATAAACATTTTTTTGTCTCATAAAAGATCCTCAATTTTAGGTCATGTCACAATTCTATTTTAAACTTTTTTTGTCCTATGAAAAACCTCCAACTTTTGGTCTTATCCCGATTTTACCCTAAAATTTTTACGATGTCATAAAAAACCATTAGCCTTTACTTGAGTCACAAATCTATCCCCATAACCTTGCATCCAAAATTTATCATTAACAACCGAGAGATAGAAATATTCCAAACATGAGTTGTTCAAGCGTCTCGAGCGCAAGCTCTCCGACCCCAACAAGCGCAAAATCACTATGGGCAATTAAGATGAAGGTTTAATGGAGAGCAGATTTGGGACTCAATAGAAGCTAGTAATTATGAGACAAAAAAGTAGAGTAAAATTGAAACTATACCTAAAGCTGAGATTTTATAATGAGACAAAAAAAAAGTTTATGGTAAAATTGATATGGAACCTAAAGTTGAGGTTTTTTTATGAAACAAAAAGTCTAGGGTAAATATGGGACTAAATCTAAAATTGGGGGATTTTTACGGGACAAAATTTTATGGTAGAATTGAGATGTGACTAAAAGTTTAAATTTTTTTTATGAAATGATAGAATTGAGACAAGAGGTAAAGTTTGAGGTTTTTTAGGATATTAGGCCTTTATTCGATGCTAACTTTGAAAAACCTCCAACTTCTTTGTGGTAATCACTAGCTTACAATTTTCCAAAACTGGCCTTCCATTTTGCCATTTGTTCTTCTCCTCATTGAGTGCATGGAGCGATTGCCAGTCTTTATTTCTGAGAATGACTGCAATAGAAAATAGAGGTGTATAGATTGTCCCTTAGGACCTTCCCCTCGCAAGAGCTTCAAGTTCTGAAGCTGAGAGCTCGCTTTGCTCTGCTTTTCTTTCTAGGTTTTGATTTTTTATTTATTTCTCTTCCGATTTAATTTGGGAGTCTTTTTTTTCTTATTTGGCCTCTTCTTCTTGCTAATTCTTGTTGCTTTTTTCTCTCATCGTAGTGAATAATTCTGTTTGACTGAAAATTTTGTGATAAGTCATCACCAATCCATCATAGTGAATAAATCTTTTAGGATGCTCGGGACATGGTTTTTTTCACTTCTCCAAGATTTGACGGCAACTCTCATCTCCCAATTTAGGTGTAGATTTAAAATTGGAGCTTTTCTCTTTTAATATAAATCTAGATCTAGAAGTTTTTTAAGAAGTGTTCGATTTTCATTTTCAATTTAAATCTAGATATGAGAGTTTTTTAAAGGCGTTCGATTTGTGGGAGTTCAACGTGTGGTTGTTGTTGTTTTCTTCGTATGGCGATAGTGTTGAGGACGCTGAATCTAGGTGCACATTGCAAGCCGCAATTTTTGAATAAGAAGATCCCAACGTATGCCCATCACTAACAGTTCCAGTGATCAGTCTCTAATTATTTTTTATGTTATGACAGATTTGGTTTTTAAGGATGAGAGCATGCTTATAATTATAAGCTACACCTTCTTTTTTTTTTTGGGTTTTGTTTTGTTTTGTTAGCAGTTTCTTGAAATTTGTTCTTGTTGGAAGTTTTCTATATTCATCTCATGTTTGACTATGATAAATGAATGACTTATAAAAATAAAAATAAAAAATCAATTTCTCGACTCTATACTAAACATATAAGTTTACTCGATGTGATGGATCATAAGGTGTTTCCATCGTTGTAAGGAAAATCAAATCGAGGATTGAAGAAATTTCTTGGTCCCAAGTCACGATCTGGCCATGCATGGTAAAACTAGTCCACCACTTTGATCGCAGCTATGCAATCATCCCTCCTTGATCTTAATGTAAAAATGACAGATAAAAATATTATTAATTATGTCACACCACTACATATATTCAATTTGTATATCGAAATTGATATTTCCTTTTGTAAATAAGACAATCGGGAAGTAACAACCATTGAGATCTGCGTTAGTTATATTAAGTTTGATTATATTCTTTGAATTATTTGTGCACTCTCACACATCATGCCCTTAAACTCCGGCGTGCTAGATTTTGCCTTTATTTCTGTCTATTGAGCGTTCCATTAATCTTATAAGGTGTTGGCCTGTAGGGGATTCGCTCTATCAACCGTTCGATGCAGCCTTCCTCGTAAAACCATCTTATCCGATGGGCTAGGAGGGACTGATTATGCGGGTCCCTTGCGCTTCACATGGGGTCAAATCAAATTTACACTTTCGACTAAAGCTCAATTTCTCCAAATTTGCTTCTCCAAAATTCTATCTACTCTTCCCCTCTCCATTGCACGCCGAGCAAGAAAGGAGGACCCTAACTTTCAGAAGCCAGAATGTGAACAGCAATGGACGAAAGAAGAAAAAGGACAACAAACCTTGGGAGAGGGGAAAGCGAGAGCAAAATGAAATTCATTCAAACTCGGAGATCGAGGAGGGGCAAGGATACAAAAATCTACCATATGGAGTTTTACAAATGATGTCTTCTCGAACACATTCTGGGTGCATTTGGGAAGGCTTTTGGAGAAAGTCTTTAGGAAAATGTAAAAATCTTTGAGTTAAAGGTCTTTTCCAAAATGCAAACTGTGTTTGGTAAATTGTAGTTTGAAAGCCCCTTGTGAAGTACCTTTGAGCAAAATGGTGTTTGGAAGAATTACATTTACAAATGACTTTTGTGATAAAAAAATAATCAAAAGAAAAATAAAAAAAGTTGACCGGCAAGGGCAGGCGGCCGCCGGTGATTGAAATTTGTTGCCGGCAGCCGACATCGACTCGGGCAGCCCCGAGACGACGGGAGGGCTGCCCGGGTCGAGCGACCCCCGAAGACCACCGGCAAAGGCTGCCCGAGGTCACACTACGCCACCACGACCTCCGCCACCCCGCCGACCCTTCGAAGACCATCGGCAAAGGCCGCCTGAGGTCACACGACGCCGCCGCGACCTCCGGCGACCCCGGATCTAGGGCGGTGAGGTCACGCAAAGCCGCCTCGACCTCTGGCGACCCCGCCACGACCTAGATCCAGGGCATCGAGGTCGCGGGAGGACCTCACCGGCGACCGCTCACGGGCGGTGGTGCCAAAGCGCGGTGGCGTCGAGCTCCAGTGAAGGGGGAAAACCAGCATCACAACGGGGCGCGGGGTCGATGACCGAGTGGAGGACGGTGGGCAGAGGCGCGACGGAGGCGAGCTGCTGAGGCAGAGGTCTTGGAAACGGCGAGTGGAAGCGTCATCCGGTGCGGTAGAGTCGGGAGCTGGGTCGCGGGTTGCTGGGCGACAACGGCATCGGGCGGAGGCGAGCTCAGATCTACAGGTGTCGGGGCACTCAAGCAGCAAGATCGGGACAACAGTAGTCGAGCGGTGAGGGCCTTAGGCGCTGGGTCGTGAGCTGCTGAGCAACGACAGCATCGGGCGGAGGCGAGCAGCAGTCAGCGGTGACGCGGTCATCGAGCGAGATCGGCGCGGCGAGCCGCAATCTGCTGCGGGGGCTTCGGTTTGAAAGGGGCGGGGTCCGCTCGGGTTCGGATCTAGTGGAGGCACGGCGGCGGTGGCTGGCGGGGCGGCAAAACGGCGATGGAGCAAAGAGGCTCGCGGATCGCCGGCGCGAGTGATGTGCTGGCGCGGTCGAGGGCTGCCGGCACAATGGCCGGTGCAAGCATGGTGCTGGCGTGGGCAAGGTTGTCTCCACGAAGAAGATGAACAGTACCCACTCGTGGAAGAAGAAGACGATGAGAGGGCAAAACCGAAAAAACAAAAAATAGCATTTTCGACATCTTTGAAAGCCCAAGGCAACCCCCAACCTGCCTTAGGCTTTCAGCCTTCACAAGGCTGACATTTTGCAAAGGGGCTTTGAAAATTTTTTGCCGAACACCCCATCCTTAGCCCAAAGATCTTTGGGGCTTCAAAGTAGCCTTGAGAAGCTACTCCCAAACGCACCCTCTATATTCGTCGTTACCTTTGCAAATTACAGCTCGCGGGCCAAAGCCAAATTGACTGGTTCCCCATAGAACACATCAAGGGTCGACGAAAATCAATATGGATTATAGCCACAGACGCACCAGAAAAATCAAACATGGTTTCTATAGCCACAGAAACCCTAAAACACTCCCTCCAAGTAATCATTAAATCAAAATACCAAGAGTGCTCATCCTACCAGCCAACCCTGTCTCTAGCTAAATAAAGGCTCATCGACTACAGACATCCTCAATGAAGCGAGCCAGAGACAAGTAAAAAGAGTCGCCCTTTATCAAAGCCTCCCTACTCTTCTCACTCACCTCCTTCACCTTCTTCCTCCTCTCCCCAGCCTCCTCACCCTCCATGAACTTCCTTATCCCTCCCTCTATTTCGTCCGCGGTCACAATGCCATCACTACCTTTGACGAGATCTCTCCGATGATCCATCTTGATGTCTGCTGCAAAGCATAGCTCCACCACCAATTGGAACGTGTTGAATTGTTGCTCTGCATGCTGGGGCCACACAGCGATCGGCACGCCCAACCATATGCTTTCTAAAATGGAGTTCCACCCACAATGCGACACGAACCCTCCAATGGCCATGTGGGCCAGGACCGCAACCTGTGAGGCCCACCCAATCACTTTCCTTACCCTGGCGATGGGAGAACGGTAACAATTCGAACAATATCGAATTAACGTAGCGGAATAAAATAATCTCCCCCTTGTGTAAACATAATAGAAATCGATATAGTAAAGTAAAATAAATACCAAGCACGCAAACACAAGACCATTTTTTTACGTGGAAAACCTCCTTGATGTGAGGAGATCAAAAATCATGGGACCAGAGTCCACCCGAAAATCTTCACTATCAACAAAATTGGGTGAACAATATTCTTCTCTAGCAAATACTAGAGGTACATAGCAGCAAAGATCTCAAGAACATAATTCTTAGCAATACACATGAATTTCACAAGAGATCAATGATAAATCTAACCAAAAAGCGCAGGTTTTGATCAATCCATGAAAAACCTGATGTAGAAAGCTTCAAACGAAAAATCAAACTGTTCAAATTTGAGAAGATTGTGCCACGAACATCTGACAAAATTTCAGCTCAATCGGACCACGAATTGACCTCCGATGCTAGCTTGATGTAAATCAGACTTTACCCCAACCCCCAGATTTTCTGCTTTCTCTTTTTCTATTGTTACTACGTCTTTTTGCGGCTACCACTTTTTGATGGTGAGAAACCCTATTTCTCCATATGTCTTATCATATGGGCTCAAACCCTTTTTGGGCTTGCAACTCATTGGGCTTACTCCACATAAAAGTCTCCCCAACTAACAAATCTCCCCCTCACGACAATGTGGAGGGATTCACCATCCCTACTATCAATTGACAATATTCAAGCTTCTCTCTTGGTAGAGTCTTCGTCATCATATCAGAGCCATTATGATCCGTATGAATTTTCTCAAGTTCCAACAACTTTTCATCTAGAACATCCCTTATCCAATGATATCTAATATCAATATTATGGCACCCTTGACGGCCCCCGATCCGTTAGGGTCGCCACAGTCACTACCTTTTTGCTTGCCCTAAAAATTTAGTTCTTTGATACCATATGAATTTGACAAGTCCATGAAATCCTGGGGGTTTATATTTCTTACATTGGTCCCTATCCAGTTTATATAGCGGAAGCATATTCAAAATCTCCCTATCTCATATTCAACAAAATAATGCAATGCACACCAACTACACATTTTATATAAGTTAGAGCCGAACACTTTTATTTACATAACTTGATGGATATCATGAGTGGGTACATCAAAAGGCCAAGACATTTCTAAGCTCGGCTATATCCAAAAGTACCCGACTCTACAAACAGTCATGTATACCGGTCCATCATTTAGTGTCGGCGGTCCAAAAAGCGTCATCTGCTATCTCAACTCACGATCAAATCTGGTCCGGTCCGTCGGCCGGTGGTGGCGGCAGCAACCTCAGCAAGCGGCCATCTAGTCGGACAAGAACCGAAACGAACTCCTGATGAACTGGGCTAGTGGCCAGACCAACATCAAAGGTCAACAAAATCTTCATACATTCGAACACCAATCCATACACTCTAGGATGATGGTATTCTGACATCTCCCACTACAGGTCAATCAGGAGCCCATAAAACGTACCAGGAGTCGGAGGTAGCAGAGACATTTTCTTTCTACTCTGAAATGTTAGTCCCCAAACGGGGTGAGTACAACCACTCAGCAGTAAAAGATCCATCAAACTACACAATGCGACAAGCAAGACAACCAAGATTTCAAGTGAAATGCACATATTATCTATGCAACCATGCATATAAATCCATAAGGTTCATCCCATGCCTTAATAACCACATTTTCAATGCCAAATGATAGCAACTCAAAATTCATAGACAATTTATGTACCATGGCATATGCACACACATGTACATGATTGATTCCTCAATTTAATATTCGAAAGAATCTCATTTTCCCTGGGATAAGTATTTGCATCCCTCCGAGCTCTCGCACCCAACCTGGCATCGCGAGACTTCCGGCACACACCTTTGGGCATCCGGCACACACCTCAAAGCATCCGGCACACACCTCCGAGCATCTCAAAACTCCCGAGGACATCCGGCACACACCTCCGGGCATCCACTCGGCATCGACTCACTCGACCCTATTGGCATCCCGACACTCCCGGGGCATCGTCGTCTCAGCCGTCCGACGGTATCATCAACATCACAATATATATACATATATGTCTCATTTTAAAAATAACATTTGATGTCATATGATATGCTAAATGTCACCGCATCCATTGTATAAATGACGATCCAAGACATCACAACTCATAGAGCAATTCAATTGTTCTTGAAATAAAACAGTTTTCGAACCAAAACAGAATGCACTCCACTAATTGAAATTCTGAAAAAAATTAGTATTCAATCTTAATAAATTCTAAGAAATTTAACATGTTGTAAACAAGGTCTAGGGGAAGAGGTTTTATGAAGAACACCAAGTTAAGAAAATTTCGTATAAATCGCAATGGTCCGTGCGTCACAACCATAAAACTTCAAACATTACTATTGCACAGTTTTAATAACAAATTTGGTATAACCCTTGAATAAACTCAGAAAATTCTGAAATTTTGATATGTTATAGATAAAACCTAGAGGTAAAATTTTTGTGAAGGACTCGAAGTCTGATTCATTATAGATCAAGAGCTATAATCACTATAATTCTCCCTAACCCTCTGTATCAGTTTCCAGGTTTAACACTTTCAAAGAAAAATCGTTTCACCAACCAATACTTGTCCGTTTCTTCTCAAATTTTAGTATGTTACTCCTCAAGATGCCATCTACAACTTTCATCAAGGACATAAAGTCAAATTTCAACTAGATAATTTCATAAAATTCACGGAGTCACAGAAAGGTCAAGATGTTTTTCCATGGAACAGTTTGCTAGTCTAAGAACTACTTCTATCCTTTCGAAATTCCAACATCTAGCATCACAATTCAAGCATCTCCAAAATCCATTCAACTTCACACACAACCACAGCAAGCATAATGTAGATCAATGGACTTCACTTGCCTTAACTCCAACGCAACCACAGCAAGCAAAACAGCGACTTAAGGACTTTGGGCGCGGCTCGATCGACGGCAAAGCTAGGCGGCGTCGACAGCAGCAGCAGGCACATGCACGGCGGGGCTGGTCTCCTTCTTTCCCTCGCCAATGCACCCTCAAGAGCTCTCTCTTTCTCTCGGACTCTCTCTCTTTCTCTCGGTTACCCTCTCTCTCGATCACTCCCTCGTCCATTCCGCCCCCTCCTCTTTTTCTTTTACTCTCATGATTAGCTAGTAATCAAGAGGTTTTGCATGGAGGATCTCCAGTGAAGCAAGGGGTGGCGACACCTCATGTAGTCCCTCCGCCACTTGTCAAATTCCATGCAATTGAAAGGGCCTCACTCGGCTGGGCCTTGGTCGATCGATCCAAGAGGAAACGTGGGCTGGTTTGGGCGGTTTTTGGGTTTTAAGAAATCAGCCCACATCTACTCCTAATATTTCACTTTAATCCCCACTTATAATTACATAATCACAAATATTCGCATGGCCATAAATATTACAGCAATACACAAGGATAGTTCAATTCCTAGGGTACATGGCCAAAATTTCTTATCAACCCATCTTATAGTACAACCTCAGTCTCACATGAGCATATGATACATTTCCAACCAAGCATTAGTCCATTCAATGCTCGGCCTTGTTTAGTTGTAATTCATTGGTCTAATGACTATAATATAGTCCGATGGTGCTTCCATCACTTAGTCATGAGCCGTAGTGTATCTAGGGATCGTTATGAGATTTTAGGATGCCACAAATATGTTTTGATCTAGAATGAAAAGATGAATTCTTACCAAGATGAATTGCGCTTTGATTATCACAAAATAGCACATACCTCTTTTGCTTGAACCCAAGTTCTTCTAAGAACTTCATTCATAGCATCTCTTTACTAACTTCAGTCGCTGCAATAAATTCAGCTTCGGTTGTAGAAAGTGCAACACACTTCTGCAATCTTGACTTTCATGACACAACTCCACCCGCAAAAGAAATCATATAACCAGAAGTAGATTTATGAGTATCAATATCTCCTGCCAAGTCGGAATCTGTGTATCCAACTAACTCAAGTTTCCCTGTCCCGAAACTAAGTTTAAAATTTGAAGTTCCCTAAAGATACCTCATAATCCACTTCACTACATTCCAATGCTCTCTGCCTGAATTTGACAAATAACAACTAACAACGCCAACTGCATGCGCCAAGTCTAGGCGTGTACATACCATCGCATACATTAAGCGTCCTATAGCTAAAGCATATGGAACACTTTCCATATCTTTCTTCTCTTTATCAGTCGTAGGACTTTACTTCATATTTAACTTAAAGTGGGCAACAAGAGGAGTACCAACCACTTTAGCCTTGTCCATGTAAAATTTGTGAAGGATCTTCTCGATATATTTCTCTTGCGACAAAAAAAACTTCTTAGCATCTCTGTCTCAAGTAATTCTAATGCCAAGAATCTGCTTCACCGAGCCCAAGTCTTTCATGGCAAAAGACTTGCTCAACTATTTTTTCAATAATTCAATTCTTGAAGCATTCCTGCCAACAATCAGCATATCATCAACATAAAGCAAGAGAATAATAAAGTCATCATCAGAAAATTTTTGGACAAACACACAGTTATCCGAGGAAGTTTTCTTATAGCCCTGTTCTGTTATAAATGACGCAAACCTTTTGTACCACTGCCTCGGTGCTTGTTTTAGGCCATAGAGACTTTTCTTTAATTTGCATACATAATTCTCTTTCCCTTTCATTTTAAAACCCTCAGGTTGTTCCATGTATATCTCTTCCTCCAAGTTACCATGTAGGAAGACTATTTTGACATCCATTTGCTCAATTTCCAAATCTAGGGTAGCTATCAAGCCTAATACCACACTGATAGAAGACATTTTCACTATTGGAGAAAATATATCATCAAAATCAATACTCTTTCTCTGACCGAATCCCTTAACAACTAATCTAGCTTTATACCGTGGTTGTGAAGTATGTTCATCTTGCTTCAAACTACATACCCACTTGTTCTTTAAAGCTCTTTTACCTTTAGGTAACTTAACCAACTCAAAAGTATGATTATCATAAAGTGACTGCATCTCATCTCACATAGCATCAAACCAATTTCTTTTGTACTCATCTTCTATTACTTCTGCATAGCACTCTGGTTCACTTGCATTAATCAATAATACATACTCATCTTTAGAATACCTGGTAGAAGGTCGTCAGTCTCTAACAGATCTTCGAACTGGAACAACCAATGGAACATCTAATTGAGCCTCTAGTTCAGGATTAGTATTATATGTTTCAACATGTTCAGGAACATGTGCATTATTTGGAACATTAACTTCCTGCTACTCTTCATCAACTTGTGTAGGGATATTTTGAAGAGAAACTGGATCCAAATCAACCAAATTATCACTAACCTATGGTGTTCTAATCATCTCTGCTTTCTCAATATCCTCTATCATTTGATCTTCCATAAACACAACGTCTTTGCTTCTTACAATTTTCTTTTCAACCGGACCATAAAATTTGTAGCCAAGCATATCCTGTCCATAACCAATAAATATGCACTGTCGTGTTTTCACATCAAGTTTAGACCTCTCATCTTTGGGAATATGCACAAATGCTTTGCACCCAAAGACACGCAAATAATTATAAGAAACATCTTTGCCTATCCAAACTCTATTAGGAACATCAACTCTAAAGGAACGCATGGAGTAAGGTTTAATACATGCACAACTGTACTTAAAGCCTCACCCCAAAAGGATCCAAGTAGTTTTGACTATGAAAGTAAGCATTTTACCCTTTCAACCAGTATTCTGTTCATTCTCTCAGCTAAGCCATTTAACTGAGGCGTCTTGGAAGGTGTCTTTTGATGTCGAATACCTTGTTGTCTGCAATATTTATCAAAAGGTCCAATATACTCTCCCCGTTATCGCTTCGATACATTTCAATTTCTTTCCATTCTGTCTATCAACTGAAACCTGAAACTGCTTAAAAGCATCTAATACTTGATCTTTAGTTTTTAAGGTATGAATCCAAATTTTCCTTGAAAAATTATCTATGAAGGTAACAAAATAAAGAGAGCCACCAAGTGATTTTGTTTCCATAGGACCGTAAACATTAGAATGCACTAAATCCAGTATACCTGACTTTCTTGAAGAAGTGGAGTTTTTAAATGCAACTATGTTCTATTTTCCTGCTAAACAGTGAGCACACTTTTTTAGCACCAAACTTTTCAATCTTGAAATGAGCTTCTTCTTGGCCAATATTGAGAAACCTTTCTCATTGATGTGATTGCGCCTCTTATGCCATAACTTAGCTGCATCTTCGCTGTCTACTGCATTAATTTTGTCTGTGGACAACTTTGCCTACATAATGTACAATGAAGAATATTTTTCACCTTTAGTCACAACAAGAGAACCTTTGGTGAGCTTCCATTGACCATTACTAAAGGTGCTGCAATACCCCTCATCATCCAACTTGCCTATAGAAATCAAATTCAAGCGGATATCATGTATATGTTTAACATTATTCAATACTAACCTTGTGGCATTGCTGGTTTCTAGGCACACATCACCGATGCCTACAACTTAAGCGAGCCCATTGTTTCCCATCTTCATAGATCCGAAGTCACCTGACCTGTATGATGTAAAGAAATCCCCACGAGACGTAGCATGAATAGATGCACCACTATCAATTACCCAATTGGTCTCATGAGATACAAAATTCACCATATCACCATAAAAAATAATGAGAAAGTCTTCTTTAAGTGCAGCAACACAATTGTCATCACTGTCATTATCACTTTTCTTCTCTTTACCTTTCTCCTTTTATTTCTTCCTTTTTAACTGGCGACAAAACCTCTGAATATGTCTCTTCTGATGACAATAATGGCACTCAACATTAGCAAATTTATTATACTTACCTCTGCTTTTATCTCGACTTTTATCTTTATTTCTCGGACCTCGAGACTCACTTCTTCCCATTTTCTCAACAACCAAGGCATCAAAATGTGAAGAGGATGATCCTTGTGTCTTCATTCTCATCTCTTCATTCAAAATACTACTCTTGACCAAATCCATGGTAATCGTACCATCCGGGACAGAATTAGACAAAGATGTTCGGAACATCTCTCATGAGTCCGGCAAAGTACCAAGCAACCATAGTGCTTGTATCTCATTATCAAACTTGATTCCCGTTGCAACCAACTGATTTATAATTCCTTGAAAAGAATTTAAATGATCAGTCAAACGAGTACTATCTTGATATCTTAGAACCATCATCTGTTTTATCAAAAATAACTTATTATTCCTAGTCTTTCGAGCATATAACTTTTCGAGCTTATCCCATAAACTGCGTGCATGTGTTTCCTCAATAATATGGTTCAAAACATTATCATCCACCCACTGCCTGATATAACCACACACTTGACAATGAAATATACACTATTCAGCATCAGTTTTATTCTCTGGTTTCTCATCGGCAAATACGGGCAAATAAAAATCTTTCACATATAAAAAGTCTTCCATCTTCCCTTTCCAAATATGATAATTCGAATCATTCAGTGTAACCATTCTACTCATATTCGTTTCCATTGTTTAACACAAGACAGAAAAATCAAGCAATAACCTGATGCTTTGATACCACTCTGATGGGAGAACGGTAACACTTCGAACAATATCGAATTAACGCAGCGGAATAAAATAATCTCCCCCCTTGTATAAACCTAATAGGAATCGATATAGTATAGTAAAATAAATACCAAGCACGCGAACACAAGACGATTTTTTTACATGGAAAACCTCCTCAATGTGAGAAGATTAAAAACCACGGGACCGGATTCCACCCGAAAATCTTCACTATTAACAAAATTGGGTGAACAATGTTCTTCTCTAGCAAATACTAAAGATACATAGCAGCAAAGATCTCATGAACATAATTATTGGCAATACACATGAATTTCACAAGAGATTAAGGATAAATCTGACCAAAAAACACAGGTTTTGATCAATCCACGAAAACCTGATGTGAGGAGCTTCAAACGAAAAATCAAACCATTCAAATTCGAGAAGATTGCGCCACGAACATGCTAACAAAATTTCAGCTCAATCGGACCATGAATCGACCTCCAATGCTAACTTGATGTAAATTATAACTTTGCCCCAACCCCCAAATTTTATGATCTCTTTTTCTCTTATTGCTACGTCTTTTTGTGGTTACCACTTTTTGATTGTGAGAAACCATATTTCTCCATATGTCTTATCATATGCGCCCAAGTTTTTTTTGGACTTGCAACTCATCGGGCTTCCTCCACATAGAAGTGAACCCAGCTAACAGGCAGTCCTATCAAGGAACCCCTCAGGCAGGACCTCAGTGGGATTTGCATAGTCATGGGGGTCTTCGAGCTTGTCCTTCGCCGGTGGATGTCGTAGGGACCACAGGAAGCGGTAACCGCTCCGCTCCAATGCGTGGGCAATCTCTTTTACCTGGTGCTCGTCCAAGCTCCCCTGGCTCCCGAAGCACAGGAACACCACTGACACATCTGGCTGCTGGTCGAGCCAGTCTAGGATCTCGAACCCCTTTTCGCTCTCAGCCTTGATGTTCAATATGGGTCCCACGGAGTACACCGCAGGTGCTCCAAGGCTGGCCAGAGCATCCACCGCGCGTGGTTCCAGCTCAGCGAATGTATTTACCAAAATTCCCCTGGTTTCCCTATACCTAAGGACGAGGTTCAAGAGTATCCGGCAGTCTTCTTCTATAAACACATCCGAGGGCAAGAACCTGGCGGCAGGCAGTGGGTTAACGAAGCACGGGAAGTCCAGCTCGGCGTCGGAGCCATCTAGCTTGGTCGGGTCCATGTGTTGCTCGTCTCGGAGAGACTGGAGGTGCAGCATGACTCCGAGGAACGCCACGCCCGACGTGAAGAACATGTAGGAAGGGACGCCGAACTTGACGGCCACGTCGATCATCGTGGTGCAAAACATGTCAATGACGAGCCCGGTGAACCGTGGCGAGTCGCAGGCAAAGAGCTCAGTGACGGCTTCTCGGACGTCGGCTTTGTGGCTCTCCATGAAGTGATACTGAAGGCCCGGCGAGACGTCCTCGGGGAGTGGCTTCGCCTGGGGACGAGGACAAAGCGGATCCGGGCAGCGATGGAGGCGGTGAGTGACTCAATGCGGGAATCAATCTCGGAGTCGAAGGGGAACTTCATGATGAGGACGGTGATGGAGAGCCGATCGTCGCGGTCGACAAGAAGCTTGGCCATCTCCACCATCGACACCAGGTAGCCGAGGCCCGGAAATGGGATGAACACGAGCTCGGATTCAGCACTCATGAAGACGATGCCTTCGAAAATTCTTCTTTTCCTAACTGAGTTCACTCGATTGCAAAGATGATAGCGAGTTGGAGGCTCTTTTGGACTCAGTTAATGGGAAGGAAGAAAGCACGCAAAATGATGCGAATAGGAAAAGAAGAATATAATTAAAGGTGTTTTAACAGATAGTGAAAATAAAATATATTCCCTATTTTTTTAATTATTATTTCGTACCATTAATGCGATTCGTAATATTTTAAGTGGCAAGTTCTCTACGTTCAATAATGATGTCTTATTTTACCATTTACATCCTTCCCTCTTAACTATTCTTAACTTCTCTATAGAAATTCTATCTATTATCAGATCCTCTATATTTCACATAAATATATCACACGAACGATTCAAGTAAAACCGAATATATGAACTGTTATGTGAGCAAGAAAATCCATAGGACCAAATTGAGAAATACCAAAAAAAAAAAAAAAGAATTGAACGCCATTTTTATTATAGACATTTTGTAGAACAAAATAGTTTTGAGACTCATTCATGCCCATTTGGCCAAGAAGGCCATACACCCAGCACCGAACAGGAGGAAGCAATTGCACAGCAGCTGGAGCCTCCCATTCCCCTGCACCTTGGCGCTCATGAAGTCCGCCGCCAGCAGGTCCACGAGCGCCATGTAGACCAGGATGCCGGCGGACGCGGCGTTGAAGACACCCTCGATGATCAGCGCCCTCTGGCTGCTCTCGTCATACGTGTCGGATATCCCGATGCCGATGGCGATCCCAGCTGGCGTGGTGAGGGAGAAGAAGAGGGCCATTATTATTGTTGTTCTTGCCTTGAACTTGGCCTTTGCAAAAGAAGCAGGGGAAAATCAAAAGACAGATTAATCAATGTGTAAATAATGATAATTATAATTCATTCTTTAAAGAAATAATGATAATAATAATAATTCCTGTGCCAGGACCCACCCGCACCTGCTTTAAGTCAACGGAGGCAAAAGGTCAACGACATCCTCTCAACATGATGTAGGTAGCTTAATCTTTTCCATAGTTTATTTTCCTCAAGCAGACAAATTAGTTGGAAGTTTGAATTGAGATCGAAAGCCTCAGGAGAAATCCAAATGCACCAATTCGTAAGCCACCCTTTTAAATCGTATTATGAAATGCAGGTTGAATATTCTTAAAAACACTTTTTAAGCCGATGAAAAATCGAAGCGCGGAGTTACAATTGCATAGGTTTATAGGAAATTTCCTTTCACCTTCCCTTGATTTTGGGTCGGTGGCATATTAAAATTTAGAACTTTTGAAAGATGCATGTGCCGTTCACATGCCTTTTGGGGAGACAAAAGTGCCATATTTTCTTCTTCAATTCTGTATCAAACGCCTTTTTCCCCTCTTAAGTCATAGAAACAACGCATCGAGCCCATAAAAAGGTAAAATTGCCTTTACAAATGTTAGGCATGCATGCACCACAAATTTTAATCAAACCGTGTTCAAGTTATTGCCACGCATTTACGCTATGACATCTCTATATTGTTCCCGCAAACAAGTGGTCTCTTAACAATGGATAAAGCCCGAGTTAAATTCAACCAGCTCAAAATTATTATAATCTCGAAATATTATCAAGGCGTTTATAGAAAAAAAGAAAAGAGATTTAAAAAAAAAAAAAAAAAGTGGGAAAGCTCGTTAGGTCAAAATGAATGAAATGAAATGACTTATTACTTACCTGAGTGATGCATCCGCCGAGCCCCATGCCTTCAAAGAACTGATGGAAAGTCAAAGCGGCCATCAATGGCTTCACCGTCTTTGCGCTCCCGGAAGTCCCCAGCGAAATCCCTATTATCACCGAGTGCACCACGATCCCCAGCTCCAACACCTGTTTATATTACCATTTCTCCCCCCGAAAAACGCCATATTTGCATTCAGATCCTCGGTGTGAAGTTTTGGAGAGAGCACCTATAGAATTGAAAGAAGTTGGAAGATTTCCCGTCACCTGCGATACGACTCTATGGCGGAGAAGCTCCGACGTGCCCGGCTCTTGACCCTGATATGCGGACCCGTGCGCGTGCCCGTGGGTCGCGTGGGTGTGCATGTGCAGATGCCAGGCGTGATCGTCGCCGGTGGTGGCAGCGGCGTCGCTCTCCTCGTCCCCCTCGCTCACCGCCGGGCGAGCCTTGCTGAAGTGGGATCTCGTGTAGTAGGAGGTCGCGTAGGTGTCCACCATCAGCGTCCCGATCGTGGCGACCATGGCCACGAACCCCGCGAAGGGGAACTTGCCCCAAGGGTTCTCGTCAAGGCACGGCGACGTCAGGCTGTCGAACGCGTCGGGGAGGACGTGGATGAGACCCGTCGCGAGGATCACCCCTGCCGCGAACGCCTTGACCAGGAAGAACACGTCCTGCTCGGGGCGCAGGGCCGGGACGACCTTCCCGAGCAGCGGGATGCACACGCCGACCGCGCTCGCGAAGAGGATGGCAGCGATCGCGCCCACTTTGTACTTGAGCGCCTCCCTCTTGTTGCGCCCACCACCGGCAGCCTCGTCGCACGTGCAGTCCCCGAGGACGAGCGAGGGGAGAAGGACGAGAACGCACAGCATCAGGAACCGACACGAGCCACGCCGACCCGGCTCGCCCCCCATCGCAATTCGATACCGGATATCAAGAAGACGAAGAACGCGACGCGAAAAGAGACCGCCGTGCTGGCTTGTCGAGAGCGAAAGGGAAAACGCCTCGTGAGGCTCGAGACACGTCCGCGAGCTGTATAAGGATCGGTGTTGCATCAGCCGTCCACGAAAAGGACTCTGTGCCGCTGCTGCAGCCGCTGCCCAATGGAGCAAAGATGAGGACACCTTCTGGCCAGTTTTAAAGTGACAGAACGGCTTGGAACTCTATTTTGTATGCATCTTGGGGGATGAAATGGTCGCCTGTTCAATGCAATTATTATTATAATATCCGCCACGGAGGCATTTATATGTAGCAAGGACAGAACGTGGAAGTTGGCATTTATCTGTAGCAGTTTGAATGTCGTAATAATGTCGACATAACTGATCTCGAGGGGGCAGCAGATTTCAAAGCCCGACCACCGTCGTGCTCCAGTTTCGCGGCTTGGATCTGCTGAAAGTCAACGCTTTGCGTGTTCCCCGATCTAATAATTGATCTAATAATCGCTTGCTATTTTACAAAGAAATTAGAGAAGTAGAGAGTGTTTGCCCGAGTGTCGAGAGATTCGATGAGCGACGAACAGATCGATGTTACTCGAAAAAGCACGGCATCTCGTGTTTGACTCCTGCTCTGGGGTTGGATTGTAAAGAAGTGAGATCGGAGCAGTGAGGCGGGTTTGATCCGGCAGGCTGAAAAAAAAACAAGGGAATTGTTTTTCATTTATTTGATGTAAAAAATGGTGGGCTAGAATGGGTTCAAACACTAGCTGGAGGAGGGCGGGAGAGTGAGGCCAGGTGACGTTTAAGACAAATCAAACGTTTGATGCGCAATCAAAGCTGTGCAAAATGAGTAATTTAAGGAGGTACGTACGGAAGGATTTAAGAATGCTGTGTCTGATGTCATGGGCTTTAGATCTTCATTCCAATGACGCAACTCCAGTCCCATGCACTTTCCTTTCGAAAATCTTTTCATGGCTCCACTTATTTCATTGAAAATAAGTAATTAGGAAAATATTTTTAAAAAATAATCATTTATATTATATGAAATAATCAGACGATAAAAAATATTTTCGTTATCGATTATATATAAATATTTTTATGGACGATGAAGATATTTTTCGTTTATTTATTTTAATAGATGATACAAATAATTATTTTTAAGAAATGTTTTTCAAATCATTCATTTTTTGTAAAATAAGCATATTTTATGTGTCTATCTTTTGCGTCGATGCTATTTCAATTAATAAGTTAATGAGGTCTTGAAAAGAAAGGAAAAGCAGATACCCAAAAATTGTAGTGAGTATCTCCTCCCTTCATATTGTGAGTTCAAATTGAAGTGAGGCACGCTCTATACAGTGACCAAAAAAAGTAGGATCTATAGAATGGGATAGAAAATTATTTTGTGGATTGGAATGTTGATAGGCAATAAGAATTCTCAGATTTCTCGAACACAGTTGTTTCTGTATGTCGATTCGGTAGATACAAAGTTAGTCGTGACTAGATTCAAGGAGATCGAGCAAGTCGATCCCTCTCTTCACAAAAAAAAATGTGTTGATTGCTTTTATGTATCGGTACATATCAAGTCAACCGTGAGCAGAGTAGGAAAAGAAGGACAAGTCGATCCCTCCCTCGACAGAAAATATATGTGTGTGTGCGCGGGTACGCTTGTGTGTCATGAGATCACTGGATCCTTCTTTTTCTCGACCATCATTAATCAAAGAAATTGTTAAAGCGTGAGCTTTGACCAATATCATGACATCATTGCAAAGGAGTAAACTTGGTATGAACGGATACCGATTTACCAAACAAACCAAACTTATCTTTTTTGGGTCAATGACCGGCAATTGTATCTTTGTTACAGTAAAATATATCTCTCATCCGGACCACCTAGAAATCATTGTATACAATAAATGTGTTTGGTTGGACTTTTGAGAAAAACTTTTGGGAAAATGTAAAGAATTTTAAGTTAAAAGAATTTTTTTAAATGCAAATTATGTTTGTTAAATTGTAATATGAAAGTCCATTGTAAAGTACCTTTAAGCAAAATAATATTTCAAAAGATCATATTTACAAGTGATTGAAAAAAAATCGTAAAAAGAAAAATAAAAAAGTTTGCCGACGAAAGCTGGTGGCCGCCAGCTGTTGGCGATTAAAATCCATCACCGACGGCTGACATATGAGGTTGGAAGACCTCATCGGCCCCTAGAGACAACCAGCAAGGGTCGCCTAGGGTCGTGTCCCCCGGTGAAGGCACCAACATGTGGCTACAACCTCGCCGTAACCCAAATCTAGGTTGCACCCAGCAAGGTCGCGCTGGGTCGTCGGAGATCGAGCAAGTCGATCCCTCTCTTCACAAAAAAAATAAAATAATAAAAATTGTGTTGATTGCTTTTATTTATCGGTACATCTAAAGTCAACCGTGCCCAGAGTAGGAGAAGAAGAACAAGTTGATCCCTCTTTCGACAGAAAATATATATAAATATGTGTGTGTATACGCTTGTGTCATGAGATCACTCGATTTTTCTTTTTCTCGACCATCATTAATATTGTCAAAGTGTCAGCTTTGACCAATATCATGACATCATTGCGAAGGAGTTTGAAAGTGAAAGCCTCCAAACTTGGTGTGAACGGATACCGATTTACCAAACAAACCAAACTGATCTTTTTTGGATCAATGACTAGCAATTATATCTTTGTTACAATATAATATATATCTCATCCGGACCACCTAGAGATCATTGTATACACAGGATGTGTTTGGTTGGACTTTTGAGAAAATATAAAGAACTTTAAATTAAACGAATTTTCCAAAATACAAATTATGTTTGTGAAATTGTAATATGAAAGTGCATTGTGAAGTATTTTTGAGCAAAATAATGTTTAGAAAGATTATATTTACAAAGGACTTTTGTGATTGAAAAAAAAAAATCATCAAAAGAAAAATAAAAAAGTTGGTCGACAAGAGCAAGTGGCCGTCGGCTGCCGACGATCGAAATCTATCATCAGCAGCTGATATATGAGGTTGGAAGACCTCAGCGGCCCCCAAAGACAACCGGTGAGGGTCGCCTGGGGTCAAGGGCTATGTAGCACCGACACGGACACGCGACACGCGACACGACACGACATGACACGACATGATACACCAACACGTCATTTCTTAAAAGTAGAGAATTTCGACACGTTCCGACACGTTATATATTAAGAGCATGTTTGGTAACCATCCCAACAGTGCCAGATTCTGATTTTTTGTTCCCAGAATCAGTTTGGGACGAGAATCGCGTTTGGTAAAATTTTTGCTCCCGGGAACAAATTAGTTCCCAAAATCAGTTTAGGACGAGAATCAAGAATAAAAAAAAAAAAGTTGATTCTTGTTCCGGAAATGAAATTGAGAATCAAAACTCTTCTTTTTCTCTTTTCCTCTTCTTCATCGACCGCCATCCCGCGACCGCTGCCCGCCGCCGCTCGTCGCTGTCTACCACAGCCGCCGTTTGCCGCAGACTCCATCCACCGCCGCCGTTCGCCACGGCCGCCCGCCGCCTCCGCCGGTCGTCGCCCACCGGTCACCGTCCGCCGCTGGCGGTCGCCGACGATCGGTCAGCGAGCTCGCCGGAGGCTCGCTAGGCTAGGGCGAGGTTCGGCGAGGCCGAGCCAACGAGGGCCGGCCTCTCCGAGGGCCAGCGACCGGCCTGAAGAAGAATTAGAATAGGAGAAAAAAGAAAAAAAAAGGAAAAAATTATAAAAATTATTTAAAAATTAAAATAAATTGATTTGGAACAAAATCAATGAACACGGTACCAAACGCAATTCTATTCTAGAATCAGAAATTTTGTACGATTACCAAACACGTTCTTTTACTCGAATCGGTTCCCGGAACAAAATCAAAAATAATCATTTCGATCGAATTTGTTCCTAGGAACAGAATCGTTACCAAACGCGCCCTAAATATATTTTTATATATAAATACATAAATAAATAATAATAAAAATAGCCTAGAATTAATTTACACGAAAAATATTAAATAATATCATTCAATATTTTAATTTGTTACAATAATACATAAAACTTAGAGGAAAAAAAAACATTGTTTAAAGAAAAATGCTGAAATGATATTTTTAAATTTATTTATTTATCATATATAGCATTTTTTATTACTTCTTTCATAGTAAAAGACTTTTTAAAAACTAAAACAATTTTAAAAAAACAAAACTGAAAAAAAAAAAAAAAATTGACCCCGTGCATGTATATGTATAGCATTTTTATTACTTCTTTTATTACTTCTTTTGTGTATATTTATATTTTGACCCCACAAGTATTAGAAATTTTTAAAATTGACCCCGTGCGTGTCGGAATCGCGTGTCGGAATTCTGGACTCGCGTGTCGGAGCGTGTCGAAGAGAGTTGACCACGTGTCGAATTTTTCGACACTCGTTGACCGCATGTCGAAGCGTGTCGGGACGTGTCGGAGCGTGTCGGAGTGTTAGACACGACACGAAGGCTTCCGGAGAATGTCCGTGCTACATAGGTCAAGGGACCCCGATGAACCGCAACCTCTTTGCAACCTAGATCTGGGTTACACTCGGCAAGGTACACTAGGTCGCTGGAGGTCATGCAACCTCGTCGCAACCCAGATCTGGGTTGCCAGAGGTGGGTCGCACGATCGACGACCCAACAACCAAGATCTGAGACATGCCCAGGGAGGTCGTGCGACATTCGACGATAGGTCGCACGACCTCACTACAACCTAGATCTTGGTCGTCGGAGATGGGTCGCACAATCGGCGACCCGGCAACCCAGATCTGGGATGCGGCTAATGAGGTCGCACTGGGTCACCGGGGGTCGCTTGATCGCCTGTCCTTCGCTAGCAACCACTCGCAGCGATGCATGTCTTGCTCAACGAAGAAGAAGAAGAAGATGAACAGTAGCTTGAAAAAGAAGATAAACAATATCTTAGCATGCCCACAAGGCAAAAGCTCAAGGCACCCCTCACTTGCCTTGAGCTTTTAGCCTTTGAAAGGCTTGCATTTGGGAAATGTCATTCAAAAAAAAAATGTCAAACACACTCTATTTGGCCTAAAGAACTTTGGACGCTCAAGGGGCTTTGGGAAAGCCTTTCCCAAACGCACCCACAGTGACATAAGGGCATTGCATTTACTCTATTCAGTTTTGTTATATATAAAACCTTTCTTTTTATAATTCGACAAAACTATATGCGAAATTTGATGATATAGCACATGTAGCCCTCATTCCTTACAAATAGTGCATGTCGATTTGAGAATAAAATAAAATAAAATAAAAAATTCTTTCCAAACTACTAAAAATAATTTCTAAGTCATTTTCGTAGTTGAAGCAAACACTAAACGATATTGCCAGTTTGTTGTCCAAATATTCAGATGGCCAGTCATTCGTAAGTAAATAAAATTAATATAATTTCTCCCCTTCATATCAGCTTTATCTTTTCTTTTAAAAAATTTTAATAGTATTTTAGATCCCTTCTCTTAGTCTTGGGCCTTCTTTTCACTAATTGTGGGCCATTTGAACTATAATCTACGCATAGAGTTGTGGCTGAAATACAAGGATTAAACACATGTTGGGTCCAAAACTAGAACCCATTAACTATATTAGCTCTTTACATTGGAAACATAAATTTAACTAAACAGATTTCGAAGTTCGATGAGGACACTTGCCCCGAGTTAACGACGCGTGGCGCCGTTGTTGCCTACAGACAAGGTGGATCGTGTGCTTTTCGTTCAAATTAAGAACATGACTTAATTTGACGCATCATAGTTGACCATTTAATTATAGTAATGGAAATCGAAGTATTGGTTTTCTAGCTGGAGGGATTGTAGGGAAAAATGCTTTGGATTGGGAAAAAATAGAATCAAATTTTGAGGCGTGATAACACTATCTTTAATGAATTATTTGTCCTAAACATTGCTAATGGTTACTGGGAAAAAAAATTCATACAATATACAACAAAATTCCATAAAATAATTCTGATATCTCTTGAGAAACTTTCAAAGAGAAACAATTTAAAAGGAAATTGTATATTTAAAATAAAATTAAGCTTTGCTATAAGGAGTGAGCCCCATAATAATTTATAATTATTTATTATTTAATTTTTATGGTTCAAAATAAACCGTTATTCTCACAGTAGATTAAAAACTGTCACGTAATCATTTCTCAAGAAAATTCAACAAGACTTGATTAACATTGAGTCCAAAAAGAATGGCGTATTTATGTCTATCTTTTGAGCACAAGCAACTCTTCGGAAAAGGTTGCAAAATGAATGTATACATTAGAAAGACAAATTGAAAAGTGAGCAATTTGTCATGCACCCGCACGCAAGTATGGTGGGTTCTAGTCCACAGCCCATTGTCTTTATATGAATTAGTTCAAAAGCATCCACACTAATATAGTGGCCTACGTACTCTTAATTTTTTTTATGTGGGACAAGAAAAACACCATTTTATTTGTTCTACAAATAAAGCGTTAGCAATATTAGGATATTAAAATATTTTTTATAAATATTTAGGATTTTTCTCTGATTTTCAATATCTATTTTGATTATACATATATGATTTGATTTCCTTTGATTTCCTCTATCTAAGCCTATAAATAGGCTCTCCATGTACTCTTTTTAATATATCAAATTATACAACAAATTTCTCAATTCTCTATTCTACTTTATATTTAACTTGGTATTAGAGTTGAGGCAATCCTAGTGCACCTGGTGCAATTTCTTTCTCCTTTGCACCCATGCATTCAAGCGAATAAATCTATCCCCGCTGCTCGATAATGTTCAGGCAAGTGCATCATTCCCGTCTAGGTAAGCACGATGGTAGTTGTGTTACAACGTCTCTGACGCATCATTAAGTCGAGTTTTTCTTTCTACAGAGGTATTTTTTGACGCAACAAGGACATGTTTTCACACAGTAACTTCTTCCTCAACAAAGCTGGGCTTATTTCGCTTGCTGCACCCACGCCAGTCGTATCAGCCGCATTTAAGTTATTGTCTTGATAGCAAAGTCGACCACAAATGGTGTATGCCACTCAACTCCAATACCTTTGATTCTCGGCTTTTCACTTCTCGTTTTGAGAAGCCGGCTCTACCACTAGATTCACTGTTGTCAGACAATCAATTTATTGAAATCTTCTTGTCAATGGAAGCTAGAACAATCACATGGGCCACCACGCGCTACATCACCTTGGATCTATTGAGCTCATTTTAATTGAAGATTTTGTGACATTGTTCAAAATATTTTTCAAACTCAAGTTGATGTGTTTTAATTCAAATTGAGTTTGAGGGGTGGATGTTAGCAATATTATAAAATTAAATATTTTTTAGAGATATTTAGGATAATCTCTTTGATTTTCAATATCTATTTGATTAGGCATATCTGGTTTGATTTCCTTTAATTTCTTCTATGTAACTTTATAAATAGGCTCTCCATGTACTCTTCTTAATATATCAAATTATACAGAAAATTTCTCTATTCTATTTTATACTATTCATTTAACTCAAACAACCAAGAAGGACTGCACCTCCAGTCTCTCCAAGACGAGCAACAAATGGACCAGGCTCAAAGGCTCTAACACCAAGCTAGACTTTCCATGCTCCGCGAACCCATCGTCCGTGGCCAAATTCTTGCCCTATGAAGTTTACGTGAAAGAAGACTCCTGGGTAGACTTGACCGACGCCTTGAGGTTCGGGGAAACCAAGGGCATTTTCGCTGAGTCAGAGCTGCACAGGACGGGGGCCTTGGCAGGCCTTAGAGCGCCCACGATGTACCCCATGGGCTCCATACTGAACATCAAGGGGCCAGACGGTAATAATAGTCCGCGCGATTCAGAGATCCCGGAGTGGCTCAACCAACAACCGAACGTGGTAGTGGTGTTTCTGTGCTTTGGGAGCTTCGACGAGGACCAGGTGAAGCGCATTGGAGGGAAGCAGGTCTCCCTTCCTGTGGTCCTTATGGCAGCTGCCTGTGGAGGGCAAACTAGAAGCCCCTTGGGATTACACGGATCCCGCAGAGGTCCTGCCCAAGGGGTTCCTAGACAATATGGCTAAGGTCAGTAGAGTGATCGGGTGGGCCCCTCAGGTAGCGATCTTAGCCCACCCGGCCATTGGAAGATTCCTGTCGCACTGCGAGTGGAACTCTACCCTAGAGAGCATATGGTTCAACATGCCGATCATCACATGACCTTAGATTCGGAAGGAACAATTCAATGCGTATGAGCTGATGATGAAGCTCGGCCTTGCAACAGAGCCATCGAAATAGAGGAATGGGATAAGGAAGTTAATGGAAGGCGAGGAGGCCAGGGAGAGAAGGAAGAAGGTGAAGGAGGCGAGCGAGAAGAGCAGGAAGGCTTTGGTCGTGGGTGAACCTTCTTCCTTGTCTTTGGCTCGTTACATTGAGGACGCCTGCAGACGATGAGCCTCCACTTGGCTAGGGGACAGGTTGACTGGTACTTCGCGTACTTTTCTTTATTCGTTATTATTTTATTATCGTTGTTTTTTGATAAGTTGTTATTTTGAATCTTGATTTCTTGGAGTGTGTCTTCTGGTGTTCTTGGTGGCTTTTTTCCATGTTGATTTTTGGTGACTGTAATCCATCCTCGATCTCCAATAAATGAATTCCATTTTGGATTATCAAAGTAAGAAAAATTGCGGATTGACAGGGACTCGTACGTGTTGGATGTCTATTAAGGAAGAAAGAGGAAATACAACAAGCAACCATGCCGCTCTTGAAATGTTCATCCACCACCTGGGCGACCATCTCCTTGCATGTAAGAACCATGAAACCCCTGAGAATCGTCATCATGGTCAAAGCAAAGCTCGCGTTCGTTCCACCACCGGGCTTCTCGTCAGACGCGACCACCCCCTCCTGATCATGAAAGCCGCCACACCACTCTTAAGCCGACATCGACCACCGGGGGCGATTGCTCGCCCAAGTCTGATGGCTGGGGCCGCTTCTGTTTCTTTCATGTCCCTCGGGTCAGTCCCGTTTGCTAGACTAACCCCCGCCAGGTCCGTAATCTCTACGCCCAAGGCTCCAAGCCCCGCGTACTCCCCGTGCTTGCGCGATGATGATCGAAGTGAAGGCCCGGTCCCAGCCCTCTGAGGAAAAAACGAGGAGGGATGGGAGGTGCGTCCGTGTCAGGCCACCGGACATGCCAGCCGGAGACTCCGACTGAGAATGATCCTCTACGACTCCAAGGGGTCCAAAGGAACCTGACCGGAGCCGTAAATCACGCTCTGGTCGCACAGCCATGGTTCATCCACCAGACTTTGGTTCCTGTCAATGACATCGGGTTTGGGTGTGGCATGTCGAGTGCACTCTACCGTGCAATTGTAATATGAACGGAATATAGTAAAATATCTTTTTAACAGATAAGGAAAATGAAACGGATACATTCCCTATTTCTTTTTTTATTATCATTTCATACCGGTGGGGCCATTCATAATATTCTAATTGGCAAATTCTTTACATTCAACAATGATGTAGCGTTTTACTATTTACATCCTCTTAACTATTCCTATTAGGCATATAATTGGAAGAGTTTTATTATATTCTCGATATCTCGATAATATAATTGATTATACAAAATTTCTCTATGTCACATGGCCACAACAATTGAGAATTTTCTACCCATTATCGAGTCATCTATATTTTACGTAAATATATCATACGCACACAAAGTTCCACCTTCATTTCATTCAAAAAGCAAACAATTCACATTTCATCATCGGATACATGAACAGTTATGGGAGCAAGAAAATCCAATGCACCAAATTGAGAAACACAAAAAGGAAACATTGAACGCCATTTTTATTGTACACAATTTTGTAGAACAAAATAGTTTGAGACTCATTCATGCCCATTTGGCCAAGAAGGACATACAACCAGCACCGAACAGGAGGAAGACATTGCACAGCAGCAGGAGCCTCCCATTCCCCTGCAACTTGACCCTCATGAAGTCCGCCGCGAGCAGGTCGACGAGCGCCATGTAGACCAGGATGCCGGCCGAGGCAGCGTCAAAGACGCCCTCGATGATCAGGGCCCTCGGGCTGGTGTCGTTGTACGTGCTGGCTATCCCAATGCCGATGGCGATCCCGAGCGGCGTGGTGAGGGAGAAGAAGATGGCCATTATCAATGTGGATGTTGCCTTGAACTTGGCCTTTCACAGTAGGGGATAACAAAAGGGAGCGATTAATTAAAATATAAACAATCGTAATTACGATTCATTCGTGAAAAATAATGATAACAATAATTTCTGTGCCGGGACCAGACGCACTTGCCGTTGAGTCAATGGCATCGGGCGGCAATCATTTAAAAAAGTGCAGTAATCTTCACTTCAGTAATCGCAGTGCTTTGGAATCTATGATGATGCGGTTAGCTCATTCTTTTTCATTGTTAATGTTCCTTAAGCAGGCGAATTAGTTGGAAGGTACAATTGAAAATGGAAAGCCTGGGACACGTCGAAGTGCGCGAATTCGTAAACCTCCCTTTTGAAAAAAAAAAGGCCAGGGCGCAGATTAAGACTCCGTCCGCATCGCCGCGAGCCATGACAAGCCTCTGAATATTGATCTCAAAAAACGACATTTAAGCACAGTGAAAAACCGATGCACGAGGCCATGAATGCGTTAGGTTTTTACGGAAAATATCCTTTTACCCTCCTATGATTTCGGGTCGGTGCACGTTAAAATTCATAACTTTTGAAAGATGCATGTCCCATTTACATGCCTTTTAGAGAGATAAAGTGCGATCTTTTCTTCTTCCATTCGACATCAAATGCCCCCTTTTGTTCTCAAGTCATAGCAATAACGTATAAAGCCTATAGAAGGGTAAGATTATCTCGGTTTAAATGTTATGTCATGTTCGATTCCCCGAGCAATATCGATCAATGCAGCCTGTGTGCATCACGAATTTAATCGAATCGTATACGATTACCATGCACTTACTCCAACATCTCGACATCACTCGCAAAAACAAGTGGTTACGGCGGATTAGGCCCAAGTTAAATTCGGCGACTCAAAATTATTGTCATCTTGAAACATTATTAAAGCACTTATATAAAAAAATATATATAAAGAAAAAATTGGGAAAAGCTCATTAGGTTATAAATGAATGAAATTGAGATGAAACGACTTATTATTTACCTGAGCGATGCACCCGCCGAGTCCCATGCCTTCAAAGAACTGATGGAAAGTCAGAGCAGCCATCAATGTCTTCACCGTCTGTAAACTCCCGGAAGTCCCCACCGTAATCCCTATTATCACCGAGTGCACCACGATCCCCAGCTCCAAGACCTGTTCATTTTATCATTTAGTCCCCCGGAAAACACCATATTTGCATTCAGATCCTCCGTGTGAAGATTTGAAGAGAGAACCCATTTGAAGGAACTTGGAAGATTGATCAATGATGTTACCTGCGATATGACTCTATGGCGGAGAAGCTCCGACGTGCCCGGTTCTTGATCCTGATATGCCGAACCGTGGGCGTGCCCGTGAGTCGCGTGGGTGTGCATGTGCAAATGCCCGGCGTGGTCTTCGCTCTCCGCCGCCGGCCGAGCCTTGCTGAAGTGGGACCTCGTGTAGTAGGAGGTCGCGTAGGCGTCCACCATCAGCGTCGCGATCGCGGCGACCATGGCTACGAACCCCGCGAAGGGGAAGTTGCCCCAGGGGTTCTGGGGGAGGCACGGCGACGTCAGGCTGTTGAACGCGTCGGGGAGGACGTGGATGAGGCCCGTCGCGAGGATCACCCCTGCCGCGAACGCCTTGACCATGAAGAACGCGTCCCTATCGGGGCCGATGGCCGGGATGACCCTCGCGAGCAGAGGGATGCACACGCCGACGGCGCTCGCGAAGAGGATGGCGAATATCGCGGCCACTTTGTACTTGCGCACCATATTCTTGTCGTCCCCCCCGCTGGTGCTGTCGCACGAGCAGTCCCCGAGGACGAGCGAGGGAGAAGAACGAGAACGCACAGCATCAGGAACCGATGCGAACGGCGCCCGCCCGGCTCGCCCGCCATCGCGACTCGACACCCGATATCAAGAACGCGACCGAATCGAACGCGACGCGAAGAGGGACGGCGCCTGCTTGTCGAGAGCAAAAGGCGAAAGGACTCGTGGGGCTCGTCTTGTCGCGTGCCTGCAAGCTAAATAAGGAAGAGTGTTGCATCTGAACTCGATGGAAGGAATCCGTGCTGCCGCTGCCTATTGGACCAAAAATGAGGACAATTCGGCCGGTTTTGACAGCGACGGACTGGCTTGAACTCTTTGTTCGCAGTTGGGGGGTTGGTCACATATAATATCCGCAATGGAGGCAATTATCTGGTGGAGGGACAGAACGGAGAAGTTGGCAAGAAAAGGAGTTTGAAATTCGTGGGGGAAGGTCCAACTTATGGGCGAGAGAGAGAGAGAGAGAGAGAGAGAGAGTGAGGACAGTTCGCGTGTCGAAACAATGTCGACATAACTGATCTCGAGGGGGAGCGGGTTTTCCAAGACACCCGTCGCATCCCAGTTTCCATGGCTTGAACCTGCCCAAAAGTCAGCGCTCCACGTGTGGACACATCTGAATTGCGTCGTACCGCCGGTTGCCGATTAGCCTAATGATGATTGCTTACCTTCTTACAATGAAGTAGAGTATTTGACCAAATGAACCAGAGACTGGATGAGTGATGAAATGATCGGTAATAGGAGGGAGCATAATTTTGGGGCGGAACCTTAGATTCAGATCAGTACCGTATAGTCAAGTCATAGGTTATGCAAGATAAATTTTACGTTTCGAAAATCGAAAAATCTATTCTAACGGATAAGTTCTAAAGTTTAGGCCATGTTTGGTAACCGGTTAAATAGTAAAAATTTATATTCTTTTATTTTCCGAGAGTAGTTTTGGAACAGAATCGTGTTTAGTAAATTTTGTTCCCGGGAACAATTCTAGAATTAAGTCCATATTTTATTTTTTTTTATTTTCTTTTTTCTTGTTACTTTTCCCTTTTCTTCTTCTTCATCCACCGCCGCTATTGCTGCCCATCGCCGTCTACCGCCCACCGCCACCAATCACCAACAACCGGTCCGGCAAGCTCGCTTGAGGCTTGCTAGGCCAAAGCGAGGGGCTGGGTGGGGCCCGCCAAGCCTCGGGGGGGCTAGGCGAGGCTAGGCGAGGCCCGCTTGGCCACCGGCGAGGCTCGGCCGACGAGGGTCGGCCTCGCCGAGGGCCGGGCCGACGCTCGATGAGGTCGTCGGCCCTCATCCGGCCGGTCGCTGGTCATCCCAAGGCTGGCGACCGACAACTTGAAGAAGAAGAAGAAAAAAAGAAGAAGGGAAAGAAAAGAAAAAAAAAAAAAAAAAAATTTATAAAATTATTTAAAAATTAAAAAATAATAATTTGGAGTAGAAATTTTGAGCACGATACCAAACGCAATTCTATTCTAGAATCAGAAATTTTGTCCAGTTACCAAACGCGTTCTTTTGCTTAGAAATTGTTCCCGGGAACAGAATAAAAAATAATTATTTCTGATTAGAAATTGTTCCCGGGAACAAAAGCGTTACCAAACGTGCCCTTAAAATCCAAAACTTAAAAGAAGTTTTTGTATTTTTCTTAGTTTATGTCTTCACATAATATTATACTATTCTATGACATCTAATAATGAGTATGTAATCTGGAAGCATTAGTTTGAGCTTCAATTTTCAACATATCTATGATCCGACACTTTTACTTGATTAATATTTCATATTCTAAGTGTGTCTATATATGAATTGTGGTCAATTGATTGTCGCAGCAAATGGTATTCACTAGATGCGATAATTCACTGCAATTGATTTATTATAAATATAGGTAGAACTTAAGTTAACTCTAGCACCTGTAACAAGGTATGTTTCAAATTCCATAGATTACAAAGTAGGCTCTAGGTTTCAAAAATTTGAGAACTGATTCCGACAAGTAAGTTTTAGCTTACGGGTGGAAAATTGGGTTGACCTTAAAACTGGAGAGAATTACCAAAAAAGTCCTAAACCTATTAAAATTGTGCCAATTCAGTCCTAAACTCTTTTTTATAGCCAATTTAGTCCTAAACCTTTTACAATTGTGCAAGTTTAGTCCATCCGGTCAAAATTGGTCGATCGGCGCTGACATGGACATCGACCGTCCAGCAAAAGCTGATATGGCAATTTTTAAAAAATTTTGATTTTTAAATATTTTTTGAATTTTTTAATTCTTTTTTTTTTCAGCTTCTCCTTCCCAAAGGCGAGGGCCGGCAAGGCCCCACCAAATCTAGCGAGGCTTGGCCTCGCCCAGCCATGGCGAGGGCCGAGCTCACCGGCATTGGCAAGATCAACCCTCGCCATGGCTAGGTGGGGTCGAGCCTCGCCGGATCCAAGGCAAGGGTCGGTCTCACCCGCCAAGGCAACGGTCAACCTCACCATCCCCGGGCGAGGTCAACCGCGCGCGCAACCCTCAAGAATCAACGCTTCCCGCCCATTGCTCCGCATTTCCGGCGGCTCTAGCTTTCGCGATTTGTCGCTACGGATCCCATTCACGGCTCGCCCAAGGACGATGAGGTCGATCGTCGCCTTGGCCGGGCGAGGCCAACCCTCGCCTTGGATCCGACGAGGCTCGGCCTCACCCGGCCATGGCAAAGGTCGATCTTGCCGTCCGGCAAGCTCGGCCCTCGCCATGGCTGGGTGAGGCCTCGCTGGCCAAAGGAAGGAGAAGCTGAGAAACAAAAGAATTAAAAAATTCGAAAAATATTTAAAAATTTGAAAAAAAAAAAAATTGCCATGTCAGCTTTCGCCGAACGACCGGTGTCCATGTCAGTGCCGGCCGGCCAATTTTGGACGGATGGACTAAACTGGCACAATTGTAAAATGTTTAGGACTAAATTGGCTAAAAAAAATTAGGACTAAATTGGCACAATTGCAATAGGTTTAGGACTTTTTTGCAATATGTTCCAAATTCCACAGATTGCAAAGTAGGCTCTATGTTTCAAAAATTTGAGAACTGATTCCGACAAGTAAGTTTCAACTTACAGATGAAAATTGGGTCGACCTTAAAACTACTCTCCCCTAATCAGTAATAACTCGGGAAGCGCAATTTATCATGTTCGATTCCAACTCCATCCAGCCACTTGCAATTTGATTGTAAATAATCAATTTCGTTACTACTATTCTCACCCCGCGTTCAACTTGCCTAATCTTTGATCGAAACAATGTGGTGGGTCTCTTAGGATTAGGTGCACAATCACAACGAAATAAAAAGTAAGGTGAGAAAGAAAAATCGAGGTACAAAGTTTATGGTGGTTCACCCTTAAACAAGAGGTACATCCCACAAAGGGGATTAACTATAGTTAACACACCCCACCTCTCAATCACAACTCTCAATCACCAAAAAAAAAACAAAAGATTATATAGAGCCGGCATAAGTCAATAGTTATTCGTGAACCCAAATCCAAATTGTTAATAAAATATAGGCCTAAGATGTAGAAGCCCTCTAGCGGCTCGAGAGCACTGTCTTTTGCGACCATTGCCAAGGCAACCCCGGATCCCCACCTATTAATAAAAAGTATGAATCACACCTTAACAGAATTTGGTCTGGCTAGCCAAATAAAGAAGAATTTTTTTCATTTGTTTGGTATAAAAATGGTGGGCTGGAATGGGTTCAAACACTAGCTGGAGGAGGAGGAAGAGCGAGGCCGGAACATGTTAAGACAAATCAAGCGTTTGATGCAGAATCCAAGCTATGCAAACGAGTAGTTTACGGAGACACGTACGGTAGGATTTGATAATGCTCTGCCTTGCGTCATGGGCTCACACCTTCATTCCACCAACGCAACTCCCATCTCTGCGCCTTCATTTTGAAAACTTCACCTCCATCTATTTCACATAAAATAAATAATTAAAAAATATTTCTTAAAAAATAATCGTTTATATCGATTAAAATAACTAATTAATACAAAATATTTTCATTATTGATAATAATTTATGTATGAATATTTTTGTAAATAATGAAAATAGTTTTCGTTCATTTATTTCTATTAACGATATAAGTTATCATTTTTTGGTCTTTTTCAACTCGTTTATTTTTTGCGAAATAAATACATCCCTAAATTCCTGTCCTTTGCATCGATGTTGTTTCAATTGATAACTCAATGACATCGTGGAAAGAAAAGGAAAAGGAGAGATACCCTAACATCGTAGGGAGCATCTCGTCCCTTCATATTGTGAATCCAAATTGAAGTGGGCGCTATGCTGTATATGGTGAGCCAAAACAAGTGGGATCTATAGAATGGGATGGAACAATATTTTGTGGATTGGAATGTAGATAAGACAATACGAATTCTCAAATTTCCCAAACACATTCGTTTTCGTGCGCCGGTCCAATACACGTAAAGCCAACCGCAATGAGACTCGGGGAGATGGAACTAGGCCGATCCGTCTCTTCACAAAGGGAATTGTATTTGATTACTCCCATTCACTGGCGCATGTAGAGTCATCCGTGATGAGAGTAGGGAAAGTAGGACAAGTTGATCCCACCCATGACAGAAAATATATTCATATGGGCGTGCGCTTGCCATGAGATCACAGGGTCCCTCTTTTTATCGACCATCATTAATCAAAGGAATTGCTGAAGTACAAGCTTTGTCAAATGTCATGGCATCATTGCATAAGATTTTGATAGTGAAAGTAACAGGTACCGATTTTCCAAATGAATCTAACTGATCTTTTTCTTGGTCAATGACTAGCAATTGTATCTTTGTTACCATCCATCCATATATATATATATATATCACCCGAGAGCCCGTGGTAGACCTAAATTATGAGATACGGGGGCATTGAATTTGCTCTGTCCAAATTTTTTAAATGAAATTTTTTTATTTTTATAATTCGATAAACCTTTATTTGAAATTTGATGTATGACGTGTGTAACCCTTATTATACCTTACAAATAGTGCATTTCAATTTGGAAAAAAAAAATGAAAGAAATTTTTTCTTTCCATATGATGGAATGTAATTTCTAACTCCTTTTCATGGTTGAGGCAAACACCAAAAGATATTACACGTAATCACTCAATTCGCCGGCCATTTGAATACATTTAAAACTAATATAATTTATCCCCCACAATATTAATTTAATCTCTTCTTGTATTTTTTTAGTAGTATTTTGGATCCCTTCTCCTAGTCCTGGGCCTTCCTTTCACAGATTGTGGGCCATTTAAACTATAATCTACACATAGAATAGCGGCTGAAATACGAGGAATACAACATTTTGTGTTCAAAAACCAATAACCCATTAACTAATATCGGTTCTTTGCATCAGTGACATAAATTTAAACGGAGAAATTTCGAAGTTCGACGAGGGCACTTGCCCCGAGTAAGCGACACATGGCGCGGCTAGGTGGATGTCGTGCTTTCAATCGCCCCAAGAATACAGTAATCTAATGCGCAGAAAGTTTGGCCATCTAATTATCGTAATAAAAATCGAAGACATTTTGATTTTTGGGAGGCAAGAAACATGCCTTATGTCGAAAAGCTTGACTTCCATATTATGGCCTCACCGTGAAGAGACTTATGGAGAGTGTTCCGGTGGTGGGGTCAGTTCACCCCATTCGTATAAATAGTCAACTCCGCATGGCTTATTGGCCTCGATGCGACAGATGAGTTGACCATCAGGTCTGAAATTTATGCGAAAAGGAAGGATATGGGCAGGATCGTAATAGGGATTGCTTCTCGGGTCACGTTGACCCAAAAAAAAAAAAAAAAAAAAAAAAGAGGATCCGTCCATCATTCCTCTTTAATTTTCTTGAATTTGTTAGAATTTGGGAAAATGATATTAGAAGAAAAAAAAAAAAATTGTACATGACACTCACTTTAATATTAAAAATTTATTTTTTGATCACTTAAATGTCAAATTTTTTGAAAAATAATCTTTTCGATACCAAATTCCAATTGATTTATGACTTTTTTTTTCATTAATATTTTAAACCGATGTGACTTGCTAGAGGAGTTTAGTCAATATATAAAGCATAAACGACATGTTGAATGCCTTTTCCCCAAGAAAATAGGCCGGGCAAGAGGGTGCTCCTTCCCCAATTGCAAACTATAACAGTACCTATGAAGATTGGTGACGTCTTCTCGTTTCTCGCCATTTTTTAACAGGTTCAACCTTGTCTCGATCCTCTCTTCCTCTTGTTTTTTATTTTCCATCGAGCAGGTGCATTGCGAGTAGTGTTTGCCTGTCTCGCGAGCACGTTTAATTCGTCGTTTTGTTTTGTAGATTCCGCCCTTCGATGATGAATTCATGTGGTTTTGATGGAAGTGTTGTGATTTGGTCATTGGTCATGCAATGCTAGCAAAAAGAGACAATTCGTCGTTCTGTTTTGTAGATTCCGCCCTTCGATAGCCAATTGAGATGAATTCATGTCATTTTGATGGAAGTGTTGTGATTTGGTCATTGGTCATGCAATGCTAAGCTAAAAGAGACATCTTTCAGTTCGATGAGGAAATTGCAGGGGAAGAGAGACCTTGTAAGAGGGGCTCGAGACAGAGAGAGTCACCTCAGTCCGACAGGGGCGTGATGGCAGGTAGTGACTACGGAGACCGACGAAGTTCGACGGCGAAAGTCAGCGAGGTGCGACGGAAGCTGCGCGAGAGGATTCAAGAGAGCGAGCGACAGCAACCAAGCGACGAGGGTTAAACACGAAGGAATGGCGTCGTATTTCGTTGAGCCATTCTCGGACTATTGGTGCGACGTCATTTATTGTGGACCCATGAAACGGCGTTGTTTTGAAACTATGGTGCCACGTTGGATGAAGCGGCGTCATTTTGCAAGTCCACGTGGATGGAATTTTTAAATATCTTGCCAACTCATATAAAAAAAAAATTAATTAAAAAGGCCACATGTAAATTTGGATCGGAATTTCATGTCGTTAGCACTTAAGTGATCATTTTCTCTCTAATTTGGCACTTAAGTGATCTAGCAAAAAACTTATGTCACATCCGGACCCGTCTTTAGGTCACAATTAGCAAGGGTTATTGTCGCGTATCCCAAGCACGTCATAGTCCATTTCTTTGGTCTTTTTATTATGAGCATGCGGAAATGTCTATATGACAAACACCCAAACACAACAACAAGCAACTAGGAAAACACTTTACAGACACACTACTACTATTATACAACGTTATTGCTTTGTACAAGCCCTTTTACTACAAGCCCCTTTTATTTTTACATATTTATCCACAAAAGTCTGGGTAGCCTTAACTTCTCTAGCAAGGTTGCACTTCCAAAATTGATTCCCCCTGTTAGGCCGACTCCCTGGGTACTGGATGCGATCCCACCAAACGCGGATGCGTCGCTTGGCCCTGATGGCCCATCAAACCAATGTAGGGGTCCGACGAGGTTGTCGTCGAACCAAACGTACCAGGCTCCATAGCGGTGGGAGACCAAATCGTCTAGCCCCTCCTTGATCTATAAGTAGTAAAGCATCTATGGTAGGTGGTCTTGTACTCTACATTGACAATATCGGTAATAGACATTTCCATATCAACGGGCAAGCAATGATGAACGAGAGGGGAGTCCATACCTACAAGCGTAAAAAACAAGGATTGAGCCATGGACTCAGTAACACCGATTAGGAGGATACCTCACTATCGAACAAAGCATGTAACTATCACCGCATCAAATGTCGCATCAAATGTCGATGGTAGATTAATAACAAACCATTTCAATAATCTTGACTATATGCATGAGCACAGTTCGACTTACCTTTGATGCATGAAGTACTCAATATCGTCAAAATGAAACACAGAGACATGCATACATAACTTCATTTATTAACTTAATCGAAATCCATCAGCTCATCCGGAATGCACTGGGCATCCGAAATCCAATCGGGCAATGTTACCAAAATTCGTGATAGCTATAGTTTTTTCCATCATGTGGCCATCAAGAAACATCACACAATCCAGCTTCTTATCTTTCTTTCTTAGCCAATGCAACATGGCTCGAAGGCATAAATATGCAAGTGTGTGTCATGACCTACAATAACAATAATATACAATATGTCGGTTGTGGCACAAGGTTCATGGCTCGAACGATATGCCTAAGCACTGACCTAGCACCAAACAAGGCTCAAATTGACACGCCTCAATGTCGATCCGAGGCCAAGTGAGGTTTGATCCATCACGCCTCAACGTCTATCCAAGACCAAGCGAGACCTTTTCGTGGCCCACAGCATGCTTCATCTTATGTATACTAGCAATGAGCAAACAATCGTCGACATACACATACAGGCACAAGTAAGAACATATCCAAGTTTGAACTACATAATGCAATGCCCTAGCCAAGGACTAGGGAAGTCGCTTACTACTTAATCGAGTGGTGGCCAATAGCTAAATGGCGGCTAAACGGCAAGAGGCAAGCGGCAAGGGGGGAAGTGGCCGAGAGAGAGGGAGAGTAGCCGAGAGAGTGAGGGGGCATGCAAGAGAGAGGAGAAGTGGGAGATATGAGCCAAGGTTGGGAAATGAAGGGTTAGTGCTTCTATTTATAGGTCAAACCTCAATGATGGCCTTTCCAAATGGTCCAATAACTTGTTTTGAGTGGCAAGGCTAATTTAGGAGAGGTGTCACCCTATCTTGGTTATATGGCGCCTAGGATCCTTTGTATGTTCTTCTTATTGGTCCACCTAGTTAATGAGTCATCACTTTAATGAAGAACCTATCCTGAAAAGGTGGCACCCCTACTTTGACGAAATGGCGTCCTAAGGCCCTAGAAGACACTTGTCATTCTTCTCATTGGACCACTTATGTAATGAGCCATCTTGCAATAATAACTTTGCTAAACTTGTTCTCCAAGGCTCATCTTAGTGTAACAATAACCATACTTCTATAGGAAGAACTAAGCTTAGTAGTCATCTCCTTCATTAATTGCTTAGATTTAGTGTCATCATGAAATTTGGATTTTTGTCACATGTTAGACTACTTGTTCTCCAAGGTAAGCCCCTAACTTGCCACTTAGGCATGTGACTCATCCACCCTCCTTAATTTACTAACTTCCAAGGAGCATAATTGCAAGCATGAGTTAAACCCCTTTCTTGCCATTTGGGCATATAAGTCATCCCCCTCAAATTACTAACTTCCAAAGTACATAATTGCAAGCATGAGAAGGAAGCTAATGTAAGCGTCGCCATTATTAGGAGAGAGTTTCTCATACTCATCCACAATCGGCTACCCTATTTGGACTAAGGTTCATGACTAATTCGCGATTGGATGAGGCTGGACATAACCAAGCTTGATCGATTGGGCTAAGTCAGTTGCCTATCCTGGCCAGCGCATGGCTAGGATCAGTTGGGCTCGAAGCCAAGCTAATCGAGCTTGAGACTAGCCGATCTGGCTCAGGGCTGGTTGACCAAGCTCGGAGCTTGCTGACTCAGGCTCAAAGCTCGACTTATCAAGCTCAGAGCCAGCTCATGTCCTAACTGATCAACTCAAGATTGGATCTATGACTAATCCACATTTGAGTATAGCCAATCCGTGGTCGATCCTCGGTTGTCATGCAGTCGCATGGGATCGAGCAATTCGAGGCCAACACACGAGTCACACGAAATAGGTCCATGGTCGTTCGTGGCCAATGCATGACTATGCGGAATCACTTGCGACTGGTGCATAACTACGCATAATCGATCCATGACTGTCCACTAATCAATTTGTGATGGTGCATACTCATCACACAATTGATCCTCATAGTCAAGCAACCAATCCATAGTCTAATAACTCTAATTGACTAGAATAATCAGTGGATCAATTCACTACCAATCCCTTGGCTGTCCCATGGCCAATCCTTCGATCAAACCATGACTGATCTGTAGTCCTTTCCTGATCAGGTCGATCAGTCCATAACCAATCCTTGTATCAGTCCATGGTCAATCTCAGTTATTGATGTACCAATCCCATGGCCACCTCTCATGATTGAGATAGGGACTCAAATCGTGGATGTCACATTTTGACATTAAAGTAAGCACTGTAAATAACTTTTAGCATTTCTAGTATCATTCTACTATTAGAATTTATTTGAAATCGTGGTGATGTCAATTGCACCTGTGTGATCATCTTATTCATAGATCATGATTGACTTGTGCTTGTCGATGTTCGTTTGCACTTGTGGTTAGTAATTTCTTTTATGGATCGTAGTTTGACTTTAGAGCCCGTAACGTTGAAATGTTAATATTCAATAATTAAGCAATAACGTAGTAATATACTTCAAATTATTGCAAGTGACTGTTATCTTAGCCTACTAACGAATGATTATCCTTACATATCGCAATTCTCCATGATCAGCAATAACATTGACAAGTTTATAATTGGAACTTTTCCTTAAAAGTTGTAATTGCTATCTCTTCAAAAGAACAATGCTAAGATAACAGTCACTGTTACAATTGAAAATAACGGTGGCATGGGAGCCCCAGTTGTAGTGCTAGCATAACACCAATTGTGAAGGAGGGAAGGAAATTTTTTTATCATGATGTTGGTATAACATCAGTTGCCTTTTTTATTAGTTGCATCTTGTGGCCTACATACCGCGGAAACTTGCAATGATAATGGTGACCGTTACTTAAGCATTTTCCTTTTCAAAATCAATCGACGGTAGAAGTTTATTCTCCCTTAATCTAAAAGCTCGTGCTGAATAGGACCGATCTCGTATTTCTCCACACGGGACTACAAAATTTCCAAGTTCCACTTCTGATGTTGCCTTCATATTCAGTAATGATTATAATCGGGAGATTCCCAATATTGCGGTTGTTAGTTTGATGACTTCGTGGAAATTTTGTTTTGGGGATGAATAGCAACTAAACGTTCTTTTTGGGATCTACCTGCTCGAACTATGTTTTGAATATATTCGCATCTTAGTTGGCATTTGAAATTGTTACGATTTACAAAAGTAAATAGATGCGTTGTTTGTTTCATAAAAAATTAGTGATTTAGAAAATATTTTCCAAAAAATAATTGTTTGTATCATTTACGAAAATGAAACGAAAATATTTAAACATAAGTTATTGTCAATATTAAAAACATTTTTCATTGACTCACTATCTCAAGTGGTTATTTTTGAGAAAATGTTTATCTATTTTCAACAAAACAACCAGAGCCTGAATTCTTGAATCTACAAAGACTACCACATTGTAACAGAAAAAATTATCCTACTAAAGATATCGAAATGGTTATTTTCTCTATGAATTATTTACAAACTTTGAAATTTAGAACCGGAAGCTTGTGAATGACAATCACACTCTTCAAGGATAATTAGAATATGAGTGTCATAATCTTTGTACGACGCTCACTTAAATGCCATATTTTTTTTTGTTTACTTAAGTGCTACATCGAAGTAAAATCAATCATCTAAGTGTCATTATAAATTGTCCTATCTGGAGATTTTCTGATTAAAAAATGACTTTTTTATGAGTTTTTTGAATTTTTGTTCTTTATTTTTTCCTTTTTTTGTGAGCCGGCCGCAAAGGCCTCGCCTTTAGCTCGTCGTGAAGGCCCTTGCCAAATATGCTTGAGATCAGTGGCGAATTTTCCAACCAAACAAATTGTCGATGGCTCCTAAGTTTTCCTTTTTTTTGTCTATCATACTCTAAGGTTCCATTCATTTCGCAAAAAATGTAACGTTTCTGGAAAATATTTTCTAAAGAGCCATTTTCTAGGAAAATATAATTATTTTCCGTGTTCAGGTAAAACCTCAAAATGAAGTACAAAATATTTGCTACTGTTCAGTAAAGAAAATATTTTCCTCCATACACTCATTTTTATTTTTATTTTTAAAATAGGTTTTCATTATTTTTATTTTTTTAAAATTGATTATTAAATTTTTTTCATTTTTTCTTTTTCTTGGTCATTAGCCATCGCCATGGCCAACTAAAGAGGGAAAACAAAGAAAAAAAAAAGGAAAAAGAAAATTAAAAAATATTTTCAATTAAAAAAAAAAAGAAAAGAAAAGAAGAAGGGGAGGAGGAAGTGGGGGTTTATAGGGATCTCAAATAAGAGAGACCAAGTGAGAAAAATAATTTTCATTTTTCAAAAGAGGAAAACATTTTCTCTTAGTTTAGAAGACTTTTTTTCCTTCATGAAAAATGTTTTCCCCAAGAAATTCATTTTTCATTAAACGAAGCTGAAAAATCCAAAAAAAACGTTTTTTTGGAAATTGTTTTCCGCAAACAAACAAAATATAATTCTCAACTCACTCTTAAACTTTGTCTCACCTTCTTACAAAGCATGGAAGTCAAACCCCACGCCTAAAACTTAATGTCCCCACCCCCACCCTCTTAAGAAGGTGGGGAATCGAACTTCCCACCGCTTTCCCTTATTCTATGTCAATAATTAATTTTTCAAATTTGTGACATTTAAATAAGCGAAAAAATTACGAATTGTCCACATCCACATAGGATGACCAACGTCCTCAAGTGAATCATCCAGTTATAGCATTACTTATCTCCTCTCTCGGTGATGCAGCAAGGGTCTCTCTTGTTAAGATCCCAATCTAATGAGGATTTGACCACGTAATTGGACCGACACCAGTCAGGGCCAAGAACCAATTCAATATTCAAAATTCAAGAATTGATCTGCACAAAATTAAAGTCCCACGACCAAAACCGATCCGATCCGCAAAATTCAAAGACCGAATCGAAGAAAATTGAAATGCCTCGACATCGGCCGAGGAGTTCACGATCCAATCATAGAATCGTCCCAGAAGTCTTAACTCTTCTGGTTATATAATGGGTAGTATGTATGTACAGATCTACGCACCACCATTGATGCAAACATGCACGAACACCAACTCCTAAAAGACGAAGACAACGTCAGCTCATCCTATATCGTGAACGGGGTTTACAAGACCCCTAGGCGTTGACTAAGTAATGGAGACTAAGGGTGAGCGGTTCCCCGTTCCAGTTCGGTTTCGTCTGGAACTTAGAACCTACCCTTGAATACAGGTTCCTCATTTTTTGGAACTTGGAACCTAACCTACCCTATCACGGGTTCCAGGGTCAGTTCCGAGTTCCAACAAGTTCTTTTTTTTTTTTTCATTTTCATATTTGAACTATAACAAGAAGGAAAGAGACAAATCAAAGCTTCTATGTCCATTGGGAGCAAAAGCATCCAAAAAAAAAAAGCACATTTCTGTCCCTTTGACTAATGCCGCTCCATCAGCAAACTGAATTGTCATAAATATAGCTTTATTCTTCACAAACTGCAAGGAGAAAATCTATCTCTTAGATGAAACAACAGTTACAGGAAGAAAAAACAAGGGCAGAAAAAGGTAGCAACACAATCAAAGTTCATATTAGCATGTCCATTTGATATTGAGTGATGCAAATCTCAACTAAACCAAACAATCTTACCCTTCCTGTCCAATATAATGAAGAGCCTAGCTCCCTGCACTCAACCGCAAGGTACTTAAACTCATGTAAAGATGCAGCTGATTGAGAAAACCTAGAACCCTATAGAAAGGCATTCCACAATATCAGGTCTCAAGACAATAGACAAAAAACTAAATAGATGAATGGGTTTGACTTTCTGATTTCTTAGACTCTACTTCGTTGATCTGGCCCTCAAACAAAAAAATGAGACACGGAAGTTCCCTCTTGACTCAATTTATTAATGAAAAGATGTCCAATAAGAATTTCCACTAATGGCAGATGCTTGTACTTCATTGAAGAGAGGTATCACCAAACTATTTGTCAGAAACTACTTTTCAGCGCATCATACGATAAAGCAATCCAAAAGAACTTTCAGTTGTGGCGTTGGCAGGAAAAAATAAAAGGAAATTCCAATGGCAGTAAATGTCTTAGTACATTAAAGAGAGGCATCATCAATCACTTTCTTATCATCCTATATAACCAATCTTTAATAATTAGAAAAGAGAAGGGAACATTCAATGGTGTCAAATGTCTCACTTCATACAAGAGAGCCATCACCAAACTATTCTGAGTGTCTTGTATCACCAATAACCAAATTTCAATCGTATCATATGCAACAAGATCTCTCATAGCGAGCATAAGACTCACCTAATGTTTTTGGTTTCATAGCCAACTTGTTTAAAGCAGCATTTACTCTCTTTTTCTGTGATCGATGTACGGTTCTCATAGAAATCCAATATCTCTGCTATATTCTTCACCTGTTCATGAACACATCAGCTTGGTTTGTTAAAAAGTTAAAGAAACATTAGACAAGAAATGACAAGATGGCAAAAATGAGCCTTGTAATGTCAGAGTTATTCTATAGGAAACAAAATATTCAAAGTATACCAATGGCATGGCTAGATATGCAATGAGCAGTTGATGCAGGCATTAAAGGTTCTAAGCCTTTTGACCACGCAACTTTAAGGGAGATTAGGAATACACCCATATCATTTATCAATTCATAGCAACTTGTTAGAAATACAAGTAAACAGACACAAAAAATCATGCCACTAAGATTTTAAGATTGATGCATCAGAGAATGCTTTTACACCATACTCCCCTTTCACATCTTTCCCATAAACAATTTCAACTTATGAGTATCATGTTAGTCTGGCTACTCTTGAGTGAAAGGGCTACAACAAAGCAAAACCCCACCTTGCATGACCAAGAGTTGAACTCATGCACACTAGAGTGCTGACTTTGAAACCGTTCACTGGCCACTCACTATCTATAATCTCTTAAAAAGGCAACTATTCTCATATTCATAAAGACCTATAGCAAGAAAAAAGTAGCTAAGCAGAGATGGTAAAGTTTTATGTCCCTTGGAAGCTTTAACTGAATTAACACGTCACTGAATCAAGTTACCAGATTCAATGACCAGTTATAAATTCTTGAAACCTGGATGATGAGGACTTATTGTCAAGAAATACAATCAACGGGAAAGCGCATTTGTACCAACAACCAAATCCAAAACCTCAAGAAGAAGAAGCTAAATATTTTCCTCTTAATTGCTGATAACAAAATTGGGATTGAGAAGTTCAATAACCTTGATTGACGAAGAGAAAATAAAGAAAGAAGAGGAACTACAAGAGAGTTGTGTAAAGACTAACTAAAGGTATATAAACATTCTTGATATCAGATTTGACAAGAATTGATGAAAGCCTAAGTAAAGCTTTCTTTATCTGTAAGCTGTTCTTTTAGATGAAAACATGCTCAAATTTTACCAAGCAATCTAAGGATTGAACAACTCAAAAATTTTCCCTTGGAAATTATTTGCATATCTTCTTAAAGAGCCATGAAATTAAAGTACAAAGAAAACCCAAGATAATCTTCTTTAGGCTTTATGCAGTGGGTATACATATGAAAAAGGAAGAAAACTTAAGAGATTCAACCTCACAACATTCATGTCAACGCGAAGCTCTTCAAACCATGAGGTAGTGTCGTTGTCTTTGTATACGCTTGCAATGTATATGCAAGCCAATGCAATCGTGAGGAGGATGCACAAGAATGAGGTCCATCTTGTACGTATCATTCACAAGTCCTCTGCATATCAATTTGGCATACATAATCATTTTTCACTATGAAACAAACTGAAAGCAAGATCATGGCATCAAATGGCCCACAGGACAAACAAAAGTTCATTTGCTCTATACTTTTTTTCATGCGAAAATTATGGTGCTATATGCGTGTCGAAAGTATAAGACCGAGCACCATATCAATGAGGGGCAACTTATTGAGAAGTCACTGAACTAATAAGCTTTTCTCTGAACATATGAAATCCTGAAAAGTCGCACTTGTTTGTCTTGACGACCAATTATATTTTCTTGAATGTCATGTGGACGTTTTATTTTTTGAGCACATTAAAAGATTTGCATTATATCTTAGCTATCTGGGTGCACAGAAAAGCCAGCCACATGGTCAAGGGAACCCGGATGGGAGCAGTTATTGAAGATGCTGCACTAGATATGAATTAAATAATTGATCTTTAGATATCCCGAAGACATATAACTCTCAAGCACCTCATCTCAATAGAATAAAAATCCAGTTCAAAGAATAAATTTGAGTCACAAATATCTAAAGCTGAAGGGTAATGGCTCTGCAGCTATTTCACTTCAAGAAATCATGCACCAAAAGTAGAAGCCTATGCATGATTATTCCATTACTATTTTGAGAACAGCTTACAGGCAGTGTCTGCAGAAATTTAAGAGTGGAAGTTTTACCAAGTAAATTGGGTCATTTCTTCCATGCCCGCGTCCTGAAGCAAGCTGCCAAAAAATGAATATGAGAGAGAGAGAGAGTTCAGATTGTGAGTCCTCAAAAATAATTAGATTGAGTAGCATCTTAAAAGTATTTAATTATGTCTGATCATGCATGAAGGACATACATGAACTCTAGATCTTGGCATAAAAATGGCTGTGACCAGTAATCCTAAAACATTAGTAGACACAAAAAATGGTTGGAGTCTTTCCTCTGATAAACTTCACAATACCCTTTCCCCAAGTCACGGATTGGAATAGCAATTCTCAAAAGTACCATCAACTTCAAAAGGCAGTAGAGGATGGATATACATGAACTCTAGTTCTTGGCATAAAAATGATTGTGACCAGTAATCCTAAAACATTAGGAGACGCAAAAAATGGTTGGGAGTCTTTCCTCTGATAAACTTCACAATACCCTTTCCCCAAGTCATGGATTGGGATAACATTTCTCAAAAGTACCATCAACTTCAAAAGGCAGTGCAGAGGCAAAAGAACCATAGCAAAGATGATGAAACGAAGGACTTACTGTGTCAAGGAACGGTAAGGATGGAATACAACCAAATAATAGTTGAGAGCTTCCAATATCTTCATTTCCATTTCAAGAATATCCTTCACCTCGTATCGATACTTCTCATCAGAATCTGGATAGAATAAGTAAAGGACCCTTGGCAGTTCTCACATTTGAGCTATGGTTGCTTCGTCCATCTTGCTGGAATTTGATAACCACAAAACACGATTGATTACAACATCCTTACATATTTTTGGTTCAAGCATTCCCAAGGGCTTTCGAGTGGCCCCTTGGGAAAAAATTTAGGTGTTTGGTTCAAGCATTTGGAGGTGTCCTTGGCCAAATCTTTGGCATTTGAAATGCTTGAAAGCTCAAAGCAAGTGAGGACTGCTTTGGGCTTTCAAAGCATTTTAAAATGCAAGTCAACCTCTACTTGTTCATCCGTTGACTTCTTTTTTGTTTTTTTTTTAACCGATCTCTTCCCCACACCCCAATCGCCGTTGATTGGCGATGGAGTTTCAAAGAATTTTATTTTTATTTTTTTTAAAAATAATAAAAACCCTTTGCAAATGTTGGGTTCACCTTTTTTTTTTTTGCCATTTTTATCTTTTGACAATCAATAGCCCAACTTTTTATCAATACACTAGAATGATCATTAATTAACGAAGATGATTAATACTACAATAATTAAAAAAATTATTCAAAGTTGAAAACAAACCTAAAAGAACCCTAGACTAAAAGTTGAGCTTTGCATCTAATTTATAATCAAATTCTTTTAATATAATTTTTAAATAAATTTACTAATATATATCTTTTACATTACTCTCAACATGAAAATTTAAAAGGTTATATAGTCATTGTTTCTTTTTTGCAATTTTAAAAATAATAAAACTAAAAAACTTAATTTTTTTGAGCTTTGCATCTAATCTATAATCAAATTCTTTTAATATAATTTTTAAATAAATTTACTAATAAATATCTTTTACATTACTTTCAACATGAAAATGTCAAAGGTTATATAGTCATTGTTTCTTTTTTTGCAATTTTAAAAATACTAAAACTAAAAAATTTAATTTGGTTATACTAAAGGGCTTTTCAAATATATGTTTACCAAACATTCTTGCATTTCCCTAAAACACTTTTCGGTTATAGTTTATAAACAATCTAAAGATTTCTGAAAACCCATTTACCTCAGGTATTTGCGTTCTCGAGGCGTTTCTCCTTGATTTCAAAGCGAACCAAACATTTTCCTGATGTAGAATGCAAGTGCTTTGGCCAGCACAGTGCTTTCTTCTGCTTTTGCTGCCAAGTACAGGCAGGCTGGAGCCACTAGGCGTGGATCATACTTGACATACTCTTTCTGGAATAGAAAAGCGAAATGGTGACCTAACGAAGTCATATGACATCGTGATCTCAAACTTCAAAAAGACCACAAGCAAAACTAGTGTCGAAGGTCAGCGGCGGTGGCGTCGAGGGCGAGCGGTGGTGGCGTCGAGCAGAGGTCAGCAAGCCAGAGGTCAGCAGTGGCGGTGGCATCGAGGGCAAGCGGCAGTGGCATCCAACAAAGGCAGAAATCGGGCAAAGAGAAAACTATGAAATTGAAAGTGTCGTAACGTGATGTCAATTTCTGATTTGGGGCTTTTTGGAGCCCTAACCAGACAGGAACCGGGAATCGGAACCGAATCCTTTAGAGCCGGAAACCGCACTCACCCCTAATGGAGAGGGAAAAGCCTAACCCAAAGGCGAGGGAGTCTTTGGAAATCAAGAATGAAAAGATGGGAAAGATGTGCTCACAGTATTCTATTTAAGATAAGGAAAAGAATAATAAATAGTAAAAGCTTCAATTCATAAAAACTAAACAAAAAGAACAAGGTATTCCAAATACATCCAACTGCATATGAGCTTGCACTTGCCATAGAGCATTCCATGGATAATAATAATAGCACACAAAAGCTTAAAAAACGAAAATTCGCCGGCAACTCGCAGTCGAAACGCTTAGCTCTTTTTCTGCACTTCCTCCACTTTCTCTTCGTAATATTCGTTGTTATCATAATACTCTTCCTGTCCATAGTCGTCAAAGTACTCGTCATCTTCATCGGTGTTGTCATCGTCATCCCTCCCGTTCTCCAACAGGTCATCAGAATCTCTCAATAGCTGACTCCTTATGCTTTCCTGGATCCTATCCTTGATGGCCGTGCCCTAGCAAAATACAGAAGTTGCGACTTGCAAGTGAAAAAAAAAATGCATGTTAAATCATTAGAAGCTACAAAAAGTTGAGATTCCTTACCATCTTATGGCAACGTTCTTCAAACATTTCGAGAAATCCAGCAACCCAGCGATCAGCATTTTCAACCCACTCATTCCTATGCATGCCAGCAGTTTTCGCCACAGTTTGAATCTAACATATGAAGAACACACAAAAAATCATCAACGTGTGGGGAAACAAAATGGAAGTAATTGCCGATGTTGGGCATTTTTCTATTCAGAAAAAAAAAAATTTATCCACCTATGTAGAAATTCAAAGAAAAAAAAATGTTTTGGAAAATGAAATTCAAAATATACAGCGAAATACATCCAAAACTTAGGGCAAAAGAATGAAACAGACTGGAGCTTGATCTCCTACTTACCCTCTCTTGCTGTTCCCTCACTTTTTCATGAAGCTTCTTTAGTCTCATATTCACCCGCAGTCGCTTTTCCTGCTTACATCATTGCTATGTAAAATGTAAAAAAAATGCATAACTGCCTAGCTATGGATAATAATTTGGAGCTACATCATGACATCAGAAAGAACATATTCACATGAAAGAAAAGAGTCATGCCTTCACATAGCTAACACCAAGATCTTTTCTTGAATAGCCCCTGTCCAAGTTCCGCATCACATATTGGTTGTAGTCTTTGACGATCCTCATTATGATGTCCGATGTAGAAATCCCTTCAGTGCGCTTGGTTTCTTTAAATTTCCCAATAGCTTTGACCTGTAAACTCTTGTTAAGATAATATTCGGAGAAAAAAACAGCAAATACAAGAAGCAGAAGATCTCTTACGTACAAATTCATATACGTCGTTTCCAGCTCCACTGGTGTCAGCATAACTATGCAATTTTCATGAAAGATTATATAAGGGCAACATGTCTTACACAAAGTTTAGCTGAGTAATTTACTATCATATTGAAGAAAAAATTAAATATGATCTTGCAATCTTAGAAGCAAACATATCTACCATTTCTAGTTGCTCGCTGCCCTGCGAGCAGATTTTGCAAGGTTGTCTAAATACGTAGCACAAGCCCATCCAGACTCCACCAACTATCGAGTCTATTAACTAGATATAGATGAACAAGGATTGCAGGCATGTGAAAATCACTGGTCACCAACCCGAACCAGAGAAGGGATTGGAGTGAACTAACGTAACATGACTATGCCAGTCAGGACACCAAGGAATCCACAATTAGCATGTCATCCGTTTGATCCAGATGCCATAAGAGATATCTGTCCTTCACATATTTGCAAATTGGATCAGATGATAGAGTTCAGCCTCCATGGAATAGCTAGCCAAAATGATGGTCATTTTTTCATAAAGTCAACCCGTATTTTTTTCAAAAAAGAAAAACCTCTTATTTTTCCATATTCACAAAGTCAACTTAAAATCTTTCAACTTTCTAGAGGTTCAGCCAATTCTACTACCATAGTTGCATGGGAACCTAAAAAAAAAAAAAAAAGATTTTGGCCTTAAAAGTTCGCAGCACCCTTTATAAAACAGAAAATGCAACACGAAATGCATCTATAGGCACTGCCTACAGTCTCAACCTTAAGGAATGGATGTAGTAGGGCAGACCTAATATGCTCGTTTACCGCAGTCATGAGAAAACACTAAATTTTCTTTTCTTTCATGCAAAAGGCCTAGAGCAGTTTGTTTACATCTCCTTTGGCACTTGAATCAAGTAAAAGTCAGCAATAATCCCTAATTCATACTAACAGCCATGGAAACAGTACAAGAGGTAGATAAAATACATCCTACTATCAGCAACCTTTTCTGCTAACTGACATGGGAGAGATTTCACCAGCACAGTACCATCCTCCTCACATCCTCAATAGTGCAAAAACATTGCTTAAGGATTTGAGGCACAAACTATTTGGCAAGCGATTAAAATTCAGGGATATTACCAATTGTTCCTGGATGACAAATAATCAGCTACTTACAGGGCATCATAATAAGGTAGCAGAAGGCAAACAGCAATCCCACAATTTACTCTCACTTAGTTATTCATCGATTCTTATCCAACAACATTGCAGGGAGGTTACCGCCATCCAGGTTAGAATACAGGATGCCACTTTCTTCTCATGATTAAATCTCTCATTCCCCTTTACAATAAGAGCCCTCACAATTCCACCAGAAACATAGCCTTTTTCATCTCCGAACTCATCATCACCATCCAGCATACTCCATATTCATCACAAAATCAAGAATTCGGTTTTAGTAGTCTTACGGAAGCGCGTCATGGGCTACGAAATCGATGTTGTGCTTGTCGAGAAACTCTTTCGTGACCACCCAAGGAGCGTCGGGAATAACTTCATCTACCCATCTGACAAAACAAACAGATCCACAAGTAAATCGTTTGTGCTTTCCTTTCTTTCATACAAATATAAACGAATAGCCGAGGTAGCAGGCTGCTCAAAAAACCTCCTTTCTCATCACCCCCATCTTTCGGCTTCATCATCTACCGAGGGGATCGACAGAAGCGAAACGAGCTTCGAGACAAAAAACACAAAAAAAAAAAAAAAAAAAAGGAAGGAAGGGAATCGAGGAGCAAGCGTACTTGCAATGGCGAAGCGATTCGTAGCGCTCCTCTTCCGTCATGACGGTCTTGCCCTTGAACTTGTGGGTGATCTCATCGTTGCAGCACCCGACGAGCAAGTAAGTATTCGGAAACCTACGGCCCAAACCAAACACGGCAAAAAACACGAATCAGCGCTCACTTCCCCCCGCATCGAACACCAGATCAAGCGGAAAAAGCACAGGACGCAGCCGGAGCCAGCGCCAGCTACTTCAACGCATCAACCCCGCCACGAAATCGACATCGCTAATCGAACCGCGAAACGAGGGCCCAAATCGAGCGAAAGAGATCGAGGATCCGAAGCAGAAGGTAAGGGCACGGACGATTTCTTGGCTTGCTCGAGGGCGCGGGCGTGGCCGAAGTGGAAGAGATCGTAGATGCCGTCGGCGTAGACGCGGACGGGCTTGCTCGAAGGCATGGGATCGGCGGCGGCGGCGGCGGCGGCGGCGGAGGAAGGAGGAGGGAGCGGTGGCGCGTGGGTCTCCATCGCCGCGGCGATCGAAGGGGCCTTCAAATAACCGTCGGAACCTCAGGAGATGCCTCCCCCAGGCTTGCAGCGTTGAACGGGTCTTCTCCGTGCCCTTTTCCTACGGTCTCGAATATTCCCCCTTTTTTATTATTTTTTTCCTTTTATTATTATTATTATTATTATTCTTTATTTATGTTTTTTTTTTTTAAATGCGGTCGACATGTGGCTGGCCGAAAGTCGTGCGACCCATTCGTCCTGCAACCATTCGTTTGCCACGTGACCTTTCGCACCTAAGACGGCAGGGATTCAGACTGCTTTTGGGAAAGACTATATATGAGGTTTGACAAATTTTTCATTTTTGGAGGGTAAGCCAACCACTAAAAGTACAATTGGCAACAATTTTGTCAAAAGCCTTTTGAAACTCTAAAGCCCTTTGACTGGGGGCAAAATACCCTTTGTCTGGAAAATTTTTTTTTTTTTTTTTTTCAGAGTTTTGGAGAGATACGGTTGCATTTCTAAAGGTCTTCATTAAAAACCTTTCAACCCGAGGTAGGTCCAGGATGCTTTGAGGTTTGCGTGTTTTGTTTTTTTTCTAACTTTCCCTCACTCGACTTTCATAATTCCGAAAATGTCCCACCTCACATGATATCACCAGCAATGGCTGAGATTGCCGACGAACTGTCGGCGAAGCCAAATCTGGTTGGTGGGAAACCAATCTAGCACCGACTAACCTCACCTAAAGTCGTGCAAGCTTAAGTGATGTCCCTTAGGTCCAAACAATAGTTGCTTGGATCACGCGAGATCAAGCGGCTAAGTTCTGCTAGAAAATCATTGGAGAATTTTTATTAAAAAAGATAACAAAGTCCTTTATAAAAAGTAGTTCTTTCTATGTAGCATTTAGGTCAAAATTGCTAGTCAATGTGTTTTGAAAGCACTATTTCAATTTCGAAAAAACCCTTTCATTTAAAATCTTTTATATTTTCCCAAATGCTTTGCCCCAAAGTGTTTCTAAATGCACCCAAGGCTATGTTTCCTTGCTTGAAATTTTAATCAAGATAAGACTGGATAATATAAATTGTGAAATTTAGAAAATTTACTATATCTTATCCACTATTTGGTGAATCATAAAAATAAAGTTAGATATATTCACATCATATTATATATATATATATATATATATATATATATATATATTGTTTGGTATAAACAGCATATTAATATAAATAAATATAAAAGTTCACAAACAAAAATGGCAAAAATCGTTTCTTTGCGCTCTTTCCTACTTTATTTTTATTTTTATTTTTATCTTTCCTCTCTATTTTTAGTTTTCCTTTTTTTATTTTTTCCCTTCCATCATTCTCTAATAAAATTTTGTTAAATAATAAAATTTTAATATACATAAAATTCTAAAATAACTAAAATATGTAATAAATATATATTTATATTTATATATTGAATTATATAATAAGATTGAATTAAATTCGAATACATAAATAAAAATAAGAATTAAATTTAAAAAATAAATTGTTAGTTTTTGTTATTTTGAATTTCTTATATTAGAATTCAAATATTATGTGTATTGAAATATAATTTTAATTTTATTAATTTAAAATTTTTGTTATTTGAAAAAATAACTCTCCCATTATGAATATTAAAAAATCATATCCATCTTTACCCACTCTTTCGTGAGATAATTTTATCCGGACTATATTTCTCTTATATCTAATTTTATCTTGTCTTTTTTTTTTTTTTAGGGGGGGTGAGAGGGCAGAACCATCTACAACTTCATCCTGTTTTGAGCATATATTAAACGCGTGACAGGAATTTTAACCTAATTGCCAAACATAACCATAATAAGAAAGTTAATATTAATTTAAAAAGAGCTTTAGGCTATGAGCATTTCTAAGATACTAATTCATTTTTTTCTTCCAAATTTCTCTTCACTAAACTTTCATAATTTCATGCATGCCACCACCTTGCACGATCTCAAGTGACTGGTGAGGTTTTTTAGTTAAAAAATAGCAAAAATTCTTCGCAAAATATGATTTTCCCAAACATCATATAAACCAAAAGCTAAAATTGCTCTCCAATGTACTTTTAAATTACACTTTACCAAACACTATTTACAATCCAAAAAACACCTTTGATCAAAGATCGTTTACATTTTCCCAAAAATTTTCCCTAAAACCCAAACCATACACGGCAAACTCATGTAACTCCGTAATTCCATAATCTAATAAGAGATCGAGAGATTATGACATCTAATGAGGATTAGTCGATTACTAGTTACCATGTCGATGTGGCTTGAAACAGGAAACTATCATATCGATTGAAATTCCCCGATTGCCAAAAAACACTTTTGATCAAAGATCGTTTACATTTTCCCAAAAATTTTCCCTAAAACCCAAACCACACACGGCAAACTCATGTAACTCCGTAATTCCATAATCTAATAAGAGATCGAGAGATTATGACATCTAATGAGGATTAGTCGATTACTAGTTACCGTGTCGATGTGGCTTGAAACAGGAAACTATCATATCGATTGAAATTCCCCGATTGCCAAGTGCCAAAGGCTCTAAAGATTTAAAAAAAAAAAAAAAAAAAACCATTGGCCGTGCAAAACAAATGGGCCTTTTATCGCATGTTGATCCGATCGCAACAACAAACATTTTACGCTCAACACACATCAACTCCTAAGCAACTATTGACTTGTGCAACCCTCATCACCATCATTCGAAGGAAGGGATAGAAGCAAGTTGGCTTCAATCGGGTATCTCACCCCGTCTAATCCTAACCATTAGGGGCAAGCGGTTCTAAGTTCCGTACAAGTTTCACCTAAAATCCAAAACTTACCCGTTGGAACAAGTTCCTCGTTTTTTTTGGAACAAGTAATGTATCCAACATATTTAAAAACCTAAAACATATTCCATCACAAGTTTCAAGGTCTACCACATTCCACCTATATAATTAACTAAACGATTGCAGTGAATTAAAATATTTAAAGATCATCACTTGCTGCTACAATTCACTGACCATAGTTTTTACGAACATTAATAAAGTAAAAATCCCAGTAAAATAGAAGCTCAAACTAATATTTTCATTTTATACACTCATTATTGAATGGCATAAAATATTGCAGGATCATACGAAGACATGGACCAAAAGAAAACATTAAAACTTATTATAAGTTCTAGGTTACATATTACAGGTTCCTCCAACTACGAACTTGAATCCTATCCATCAAAACAGGTTCCTCATTTTTTGGAACCTGAAATCCACTATGCATACCTTGGAACCTGGAACCTACAAATTCCTACCTGTCTAGTTCTCAGATTCCAGGTTCTACCCTAAAACCATGCTCCCACTTACTGACGATAATAATGTTTTGACAGATTTCGCATTTTAGGTTTGTGAGGTGAGTTTGCAATTCAATTTACAAAACGCTAATAGAATCTTTAGACGATTTAAGATCTACCTAACAAGTAGCAAATTCATCAAAGAGCAGGAAGAACACACGGAAGAATCCAAATCCTCAAGGGGTATGCAAATGAAAAATGCAAATTTAGGCTTTTACAAGCAGAAGGGATGATACAGGGAAAAGAGAAATCAAATTTCGACTAAACGGGTACCTTATTTTTGGAAAAACTAGACTAATACATTGTTTGTGGAATCCAAGGTAAATCCAGATGGGCGTCCCTGATGAGCACACCCATCATGGCCTGAACTGATCCTGTGAAAAAGACTAACTTTTCGCAAAAAACTTCCTATTCAAAAGAGCGTATGGATAAATAGCTAAATGCCTCAAGCGAGCAAAGGGGTGAAAATAGTCGAACCCTTCAAAATCCAAGAAAACATACTGCCTGGAAGACGCAAAGAGTTCACAGTAAGTAGTTGGCGACTGTTCCGGCACTGGCCAAACTTTTTTAGCATGCTTAAGGAAAATTTAGTTGGCCACTTCAAAATCCAAGAAAGTATACTGGAGATGCAAGGACTTTCATAGCAAGTACTTCTCCACAACTGTCCGGCCAAACTTTTCTTGAACGTCTTTTGGAGTTTCAATCTGTAGCGACATTAAATCAATATATGTATCATCATGTTGAGAAAACTAAATAAAAATACCATCCAGTAAATGCGGCAGGGTACACTTACAGCATTCAAAGCTTTGAAAAGAGCTTTAACGGTATTATGAGGATTCCTCGAGCCGATGACCTATAGAGAATTTATGTTTACATTAGAGCTTTCCCACTGAATAATCACTTTAACTGTCATTTGTAACACGATCAGTTACCTTAGATTTCACATTCTTGAAACCGGCTAAATTCAAAATTGTTTGAACGGTCCTTCCAGCTTTCATACCAGTCCTGGTTGAAGCTGGCCAGAGATATACCTAACCAAGCAACCATCTTCAGATAGATTCAAAAAGAAAAAAATGCGATCTTTGACCACTTAAGCACAGTACTCAAAACCCAGCACAGTGTAAGAGTAAATTTAAAACCTTGGTTTTCTTGTAATTTGTCTGTACAGCATGTGCAATTGTATGCTCTTCATGTCTTTCCACATAATGAAGATTCTGGAAGCATTTCTCATATGCCTGATGGATTCAAACAAAATCGTAAGATAAATGAAAAGGACTTCTTATCCACCCCATATTTTGGAGATAATCAACAACCAACGCAATAAAACTAAAGCAGCTTCTCTCTTCATCACGGTAGTTTTAGAGCCTTCACGTGAACCTAAATTCAAGCAAGCATACATAGAGTAACCAGGAAATGCCCCTATCACCAAAAAGAAAGGCACGACACGTATTTCTAGATTATGCAGGACATTTCTATGTAGTGTCTGTTCAATCAGCAAATACTTTGTTAATGAATTCAATCCTTCAATTTCAAATTCCTCTTTAGCAAAATAAGGAGTAACACTTAGAATTCCACATTCATTAAGAACAAGAATGCTCAAAAAACAATCCTAGCTAACTAGATATAACATGTAAGAGTTCAAACAGCAATCAACCAACACTATACCTTTTGGAGAGCAATAGGAACAGCGGGGCCCTTTGCTTTTGCAAAACCGACAACACCATGGTAGTTTCCACAAGCCAACATAGCAGTGTACTTGATCACTTGCCCACCCTGAGAATAGGGCCACAAATTTCACTCAAGCCACTCAATATCAATAAAGGAATCTAAGCACTTAGCTCTAAGGCAGATGATACCTTTGTAACTTTACAAGTCCGATTCACATCTATCAATTTCACATCAAACCCCTGCCAATAAGGAAATTTCATCATTATGTGTTATCGAGTCAAACAATTTCAAAGGGCAAAAAGCCTTTGAACCAGAATAACAGCATGTACTCAAAATATTGATGTCTGAAGCAAAAGAATTCTACACACTGAAGAGATTAAGTTCCAAGAGGTTGCCTTTTCCATCTTATCTTTCTTTGGAGTCACGGGCGGTTTGAAAGTTCGAGGATTTCGGTCGAGAAACTTGGCCATTGCCCCAAAACATTAGGAGCATAAAAAATCCAAATGGAAAAAAAGATCGACTTATGTCCCAAAAGGGATCATTTCAAGACATCCTAGCCCTTTCGGAGACCCCCACTCATTCAATCACTTGGTTATGATTGCAGCCATTACCTCATGAACTAAAACTTATTTTATTTCTCTATAAGCAGATGCTGAAAGCAACCAAATCCGCTCTTCTATGTGCTAGATGTCTGCATTTCCGCTGCTAAAGGAAGCAGGGGAAGTACAACAACAATTTACATTTTTTCCCTTCCATAGAGTTGTTAAGCTGAAAGTTGCCAAATCGGTTGAAAGAATTGAAAAGCCGCATTGATCGAATAGATGACTAAGGCTTCAATCAGACCGGTCTTCAAAGAAAGATCAGATCTTCCAATCGCTCAGATCTTAAACTAAAGGAATGAGTTCCAGAGCGGATTGCTACTCTTCTAGTTCAGTGAAAGAAGAGCTACGATCTTGGACTGGCCCCCTTCGCATGACCTAGAAAGAAAAAGAAGTCCGTGGGCGAACACTCATCATTTACAGCATGGACTACCAGGGTATCTAATCCCGTTCGCTCCCCATGCCGCAGGAACCGGGAACGAATCCTCCAAAAAGGGAATGAGTTCGCAATTACTAGGGCTTACTCTCCTAGTGGCTCGGCTTGGGCGAAGGTCTCATTCCATTCCCTAGGTCGGGGATTACTACGCCCTTCACGACCTATCTAAGATTAGGGGGGAGATCCTCAGTAGAAGAAGCTTTTAGCCCCTGCTTGTTCAGTGCTGGTGACGGCTTAAGCAACCGTTACTTGCTCGATGTGGTAATCGTACAAGACTAGCAACAGTCCTTACTTTCTGACTTGAATCACTGAAGCAAATAATAGTACAGAATGAAGTCATAGAATAAGATGCAAGCATATTTAGGACTTCAGAGTCTTTGAAAGTTGTTCCAATAGCAATGGCAATAGTAGTTGTCTACTCGTCACCACGTTGAAGAAAAAATCCAATGCCCTATGGCAGCCTTTGGTAGTCTGCTACTTGCAAGGAGTAAATTAAGAGAAAAAGGCACAGACCAGAAATCCTGGTTCCTCTAAGAAGACAACCATTATGCATGAAATAAGAAAGAAAATGCCACCACTACTTACTTTCCTGTAAAGAGGCCTTCTCTTCTTTTCAGTTAAAGCATTTCTTTCCTCTGCCAGGTCCCTGATCTCCTCCTCTAGCAACTTTCCTTTCTTTCCAAATGTATGATCCAACTGTGCCAGCTTCTCTTCAAGCTTCTTATCAATTTCATTAATTTTCTCAATCAACATGTCATCCTTCTCTTTCATGTCATCAAATTCCTCATCCTCATCATCATCAACCCCTTGTATAACTTGCCTCTCTTTCTCAAAGCCAGCCTGATCCAAAAGATCAACTGAGGGACCCACTTGTTCATGTTGAATGACTCCATAATTGGCAGGATTATTAGGATCATAAGCCTCCTTCCAATCTATCAATCTCATAGCCCTATTTAGTTTCTGCTGAAGAATAAACTTTTCCTTCCCTTCTGCTACTTTCAAACGGTTCATCAATTCTCCAATGACTCGATACTCTGGACGAAGCCTGAAATGTTTATCCTCAAACCTATCAATTCTGTTCATCCACTTATATGTATCATCAAGTGTATCTGTTACAAAGCAAACAGAAACAAAGAGGGATAAGCAGTAATATAGAAATCGCATTCGTTGCAGGAAAATTGCTCAAGCCCAAAAGAAAAAGCTTGGAATTTTCAGCAATCTAAACTGCCGTGGACAAAACTAACAAATATAACCATTTAGCAGATCTAACTCAATCCCACTGGTCCCACTAAGACAAATTCGACAGAAATCAATTCTTGCATCGGAATGGTAAGACCATCTTGTACCAACTCAGTATGATGATAAAAACTCTACATACCTTCAACTAGCGTTAAAAATCACCAAGGAATTAAAACCATTGAAGAGATAGAGGAATAAAACAAAGCAAAATGCAAGTACCAGACTCAACAAAATTCTTGAGCAACTCCTCATGGCGCTTGAACTTCTTCTCGAATTGTTCGAACCTCTTCTTGAGATTGTTTGGACTGAATCGCTCATCGTCATCGTCGGATTCTGAGTCAGTGGGCTCCTCAAACAAATCAAGATCAGCAGAGGCATCGGCCTTCAGCTTCTCCTTCTCAAGCTTTTGGATAAGCGGGCCTACACCCATGTAGTCTTCCTCATCTTCTGCATCGATGTCTTTGGTATCAAGGCCAGCCCTCCTCCTAGCCTCTCTCTCCCTTTGCTTCTCCTTCTCCACCTCCGCCAATAGTTCATGAACAGCTCTCGATGCCGCCTCAGGGGAAGTGAAGAAATGGCATCTGGGAAGATGACGGAAAGGGAGTTTTCTGCTAGAGGAATAGCAGGTATCGGAGTACAGGAAGGGTATAGTGTGTATTGATCTCTTGGCGAGGCCCGGCTTAAAGATAAGACTGGACCAAGAGATTGCTACTTGCTGGGATAATCTACGGGCACTCATACTCTTCCTCACCTCTTCTTGTCAGCTGCTTACTAAGATGATAAAGAGAGCTATCAAAGCTTCATGCTAGCAGAAGTGCAATTACAGATCCAAGTTCCAGATTTATGGTCAGTAACTTGTCTCGAACAAAGCGTTGCTGCAGTACACTGTTTAACTATAACTGTTGAATCATTTTGAGTATAAGCCAGTAGCATCAGAAGCAAAGAGCAGGATACAATGGAAATAACAATGCAGAAGCACCAGGTTCACATGACCCACATAGAGAAAATACAACTCTCCTCTTTTTGGCATAAGAGAAAAATTCTTTAATTCGGCACCAAGGGGGTGCCAATACACTTGGATCACAGGGGGAGAATAATGCAGAAGAGATGCATATTACAGAAGATGTAGAATCCAACAACTACCAGTAGGAAATATATGTCCTCTCCTCTCAAAATTTCTCCTTTCCTTTCCTTTGTTCTTCCCCAAGTACCTCTCTCTCTCTCCCCCGCCCTCTCTCCTCAACTCTTCTTCCCTTATTACAATCTCATTGAGCTCAAGTCACTTGGTTCACATCATGACCCCTTCAACTCATCCTTAATCAACATTCCAAATCACAACGCCCAAACAACAAAGACGTCATTAAGAACCTATCATAGCTACGACCGGCATCTATGAATTCTCTCTTTCTTTCTGCAATGTATGCCATCACCACATTCGCTCGCCAAACAACCTCAACGAAGAGACATTCACCAGCTAAGCCGGTAAAATTAAATACCCAACTTCCCTCTCGCCATTACACCAAAACCCAACGGCGAGAAACAGAAAACTCCTCTTCTTACACCAACAACAACAGATAAAAGAAACGGGAACCTTCACCCCCGTCTCTGCCCTCAAGGGGCAGTAGCAGTGTTGACCGTTTCGCGAACCGCGCATCGCCGGACTGAATCGAACGACAACCCACGGGATTGTTCGCCTACAAACTTCGAAGTATCTACTGCATTCATAGAAAACGCGAGAGAGAGAGAGAGAGAACGAACCCGGTTCGGTGAAGGTGATGCTCGACGACGGCGAGCGAGAGCGACGGTCGTGAGCGGGGTGAGGGGAGTGAACGCTGCCGACGCTCCTGCGACGGCGGAGAGGAGTTGCTGGGACGGCGACGGCGGCGGAAATGGCTGTTGTCTGCTCCTTTTCTGAAGACCGACGTTGGAGAGAGGCGAGAGAGGCGAGGCGAGCCTCACCGTTTCGGTCACTCCGAGAAATTAACAGAGGAAAAATAAAATAAAGAAAATCAAAGAGGACTAGGGTTTTAGAATAATTTCATTTGCTTTGGCACACTCACGTCATAAGGGCCTCTTTGTTAAAAATAATTTATGTTCCCCGGAACATAAATTTCTATTCTTTCGTTCCGGAAACGAAAAAAAGAATATAAACGTATTTGGTAAAAATTTTGTTCTCTGGAATAAATTTGGAACAACAACAAGAAGTAACTCCTTGTTCCCGAGAAATTATAATTTCTATAATCAATTTTTCTCTTTCTTTTTTTTCTTCTCTTTTCTTCTTCTTCCTTTTAGCCGATTGTCGGCCTTTGCCATGGCCGATGCTGGCAACCGGCCTGGCGAGGGCCGGCAACCTTGCCGGAACGTCGCCGGCCCCCTGAGACGCCAAGCCATGGCAAGGCTCGTCAGCCCAAGCCTCATTGTGGCTGGGCGAGGCCAAGCCGCCTAGCGAGGCTCCGGTGAGCTCATCAAACGTCGCCCAGCTAGTCGTCGGCCATAGCGGTGGCCAACGACCAGCCAAAGAGAAAAAGAAAAAGGAAAAAGAAAAAATAAAAAAATAAAAAAAAAAAAATTAAAAAAAATATAAGAATCTTACCAAACGTATTTCTATTCCGAAGTTGAAATTTTGGGAAATTACCAAACGCGTTCTTTTGTTCAGAAATTATTCCCAATAACAGAAATAGGAAAAATCATTTCTCATCAAAAATTGTTTTCCAAAACAGAATTGTTACCAAACACACCCTAAATAAGCAACCAAGCAAGTTCAACCGATTATCGACCCCAACAGGCCACTTCTAGGCCCGCTCACACGGGACCGATTCCTGGATAAAATGTGGGAAACAGGTTCCAAGTTCTTTCCGATTTCTAAATAAAATACGAAAACCTGTTTTGACGCATTCCGTTTTCAATATAAAACAAAGAATCTTCATCCTAATCAAGAACTATTTTGAATCAACTTTTAGCTTTTCTTCTTGGGATATGTGTATTGGAAGTTCTGAAACTTGTCACTAAACTGCAATTGAATCCTAAAACCTTTAAAAAGTGCAAGTAAATCCTAAAATTTGTTACGAAAGTGTAATCGAGTTATAAAACTTTCAAAAATATAATCAAATCATGAAATTTATCAAATTGGTTCAATCAAGTTTTTTCACTTGAAAGTTTTAGACTCGATTGCACTTTCATGACAAATTTTAGGACTTAACTGTATTTTTAAAATTTTAGAATTTAATTATATTTTCATAATAAGTTTTAGGATTTCTAGTCTGCTTATTCGTTCTTCTTTTTTTCTAACTTTGTTTAAAGAAGTGAAAAATACATTGGGAATGGGCTTCAAGCGTGAAATACTTAGAAAGTCCATCAATGCCACATATTGTTCGTGTGGTGTGTTTTCCCATTATTATTACTTAGATTTTATTATTTTGAAAGGTAAGCCTAATTCTCGACTCGACTCTGGAATTGACAGGTTTGATTCCTAGCTCAAAAATTGAGAACCGATTCTGATATGCTTGGTCCACCCAGTCTAAAATTGATCATCCTTTTATTCATTGAATTGGTTTTTTTTCTATGAACATAATTATGAAATGTTTTTTGGTAGAAAAACCCATACATTAATACAATTCATCAATAATACAAACTAGCTGCTTGGGCTACATTCAACCCTTATGAACAAAATACCAAACATCAAGGTCGGAAGTAAAGACCCAATATACAAATTCAAGAACAGATCTGAATGCATCATCATCCTCATCATCATCAACTTCCTCCTTCCCAAAACGAGCAAGTTCATCTGCGCACGCATCAGCTTCTCCAAGAACTCGTCGCAGGCTGTGCCGCTCGGACCTTCCTGCTAATGTCCTGCGTTCGTACAGAACATTCCGCATCAGAGGAGAAGAGCGATCTTCCAAATTCCAACCGACATTGATGAATCGATTTCGACTTCCATGTCACTTATACTGCGATCTACCAAACTCCTTCGTGCAGGCAACCCCCCAAATGAGCAGAGACGGTTCCTGCTTTGATGGAAGTTACAGAAGTCCAAGAAACCATTATGGAATGGTGGGGGAAGTCCATGGCCTGGTCTCAAACCTTTAGAGCAGGCTATGAAAATTTTTATTTTTATTTTTATATTTTCAAAAGTCCAGGTAGGTGCTTCCACTTCAAATTTGGTGGAAATCTTACTTGTCTTCTTTTGAGAAAAATCTCCACTTCTATCTTTCCAGTTTCTTCCTCTTTTTTCTTCAGTTTTTTGTCTGTTGTGCTGAGCCCAACACTATAGCTAGTTGTCCTTAAAGTAGACTATAGAAAAGAGAAATATTACAAAGATAATTTAAATTTTTCGGTCGTGTGTTTTCACAGAAAAAGAGGTGCCAGCATTGGCAAAAACAAAGGCTATTGCCACGAATTTCAACGGTTCATCACTGCTCATTAGCGATGCGAGTCGAAAATCCAAAACTAGCGATGCATCTAAGTCTTAACCCATCCCTTTTAATTTTTTGAGATCAAAAGTAGAATGGGAAATCATACCCGTAACTTCTGCTTACAAATCACATTGTGGAATTCTAAAGCAACTGTTGCCATAAGTCGTCGACGATGTCCTACTTCTATTTGACTTGATCGAGACACTTGGGTTTAACTACGTAATCCGGAAGTTTTAGAACCTACTTATTTTCAATTAGATATATGAAAAAATACTCTTTCACTTTCTTGCTAATATTTATAATTATTGCATGAATATCAAAAGAATGTGAAAAATTATATGTGAATCTATTTATCCAACATTTATATATTCAGAAAGTTTTCAAATGTTTCAAGTTAAAAAATCAATAAATATGCATACGATAAGATTTAAAGCAAGTAAAAAATAAATAAAAATCTATCTACATGAGACTTTTAATTGCACTTTTAAATTAGTTTTAGGACTTACAAGCATTTATCCGATTCTTCGGTCAAAGAGGAGTTTCTTTTAGGAATGTGCAAAACTGACCGGCCAAATCGGACTGAATCAGTTGGTTGGGTCCGATTCCTAAGAGTGTCGATATGGGTACGATTCCTAAAAATGGAATAGGTGTCTAAGCAGTCTGGATCTTTGCTTTAAGAGAGAATTGAATTAGATCGGACCAACTACATATACATTATTCCTTCAAAAAAAATTAGTAAAATGTTAAGTAAACATTATCTTAATTAGATTCCAAATAGTGGGAAAAAAAGTACCAGTGTTGGAGATATGATTTGTGCAATTGATTTGATTGAAAATACTCAAATTGATCTAAGGTTTAGATTGATATCAATTAATGATTTAAAATGATTTTGTATCTTTGTATTTTCCTTTCATTGTTCATACTATGTACTATAAATATATGTAAAGAATACATATCAAATTGAGGTGTATACAAAGAAATTCCTCAAGCTCCTTTTTCTCTTTCACTTCATGTTAGACCGATTCCATTAAACCGGATCGGTGGTTCAGTCCGACAGTCGATTCTCGATTTCACCTTGAAACTAGACCAAATCGAGAATCAATCACCACTAATTTCTTCGTGTTCTTTTTATATTTTTATTTTTTTGGGTGTTCAATCTTTTGATAGTGGGAGGCACACCGACCCACCAGTGGAGGCAAAATGCAATTGTAGCACGGAAAATAAACGAGACAGATAAGATAAATCTAATAATGAAAGTTTATCAATACACAGCAAATTGCTCCACCGAAAATACGGCGAGCGTTTCCCTCTTTATCTTTGGCTTCTTTTATGGCCAGTGCCGGGCACTGGGCTGGTCACTTCTGGAAGCACGAAGCTGGCGTCAATGGCCACCGTCCCTCTCCTGCAGCACTCGCTCTCCGTCGCCGTCTTCAACGACGGCTTCAAAAGGAGCGATTTTGGGATCATGGGTGTCTCCAGATCGCGTCGATCTTCTCGCTCCTACGCTGCTGGGCTGAGGGGGCCTTGTATCCGGTATTGTTTGAACGCTGCTTGAGCAGAACCGCCGGATAACTTTCATTTCTTCTCGTTTGTTGTTTCGTCTAGTTCTGTGTGCTTGTTTTGGCTTTGGAGAAGCTCTTGTGTGGTGTGCGGTGATGGGTCTTGAAATTTTTGCCAGCTGAGTGGAGGGTGCGAAGATCCAGTTTAAAGTTCTGGGCGAATGCAAGAACTGTCAATTCGTTTCTGAGTGTTGCTTAGCCTTTTGAATCGTGGCTTAATGGTATTGAATATTGAAATTTTCACGCTGAAGTGAAACCTTCAGGAAACAAATCGTGTAGCTTCTAAAAAGTGATGAAGCTGTAGGTGATAAAGACCCAATTTGTATTTTTATTTTTAAATCTCCTCCATGCCTTTTTGCAAGAAAACTGAAAGAGAGAGAAAACTGTGTTTTCGTTAGTTTTGGCTATCGGCTATTGTACGGTCCAGGGAGTGTTCTGTTTGAAAGAATTTGAATTCAGTGAATGGATAACTACCTCGAGAGATACAAAAAGAGTGCTTGGTTTTTTTGGGACTTAGGTTAATGCCAATTTGATTTATATCTTAAGAAAACACGCCCACATATTTCTTTTGACTTGAGGCAGAGTCTTGGGTGAAAATGTTAAAATGGAAACTGTAGCGTAGTCCTATTGGTCTGTAATAGAGATGTCTGTAACTGTCCAGTCATTTTACAGTATGGAGTCTCCTTTTAGTTTATACAAACTCTTTGGAGTTGGAAAGTTCCACCATTTCCTCATGCTGCTCGTATTGACATAAACTAATTCTAAATTACCAAATAAAGAGAAATGGTTCCATGGTTCCATATTTTTTGTACTGCCAGCATTGCATGATTGATTGAGCTTCACTTTGAATGTTTATTATCAATACTTTTAATGACAGATGTCAGTCAACAAGTACAGATGAACCGAAAACAAAAAGGAATCTTCTCGACAATGCTAGCAATCTTCTTACTAATTTGTTGAGTGGGGGAAGTCTGGGATCGATGCCAATAGCTGAAGGTGCAGTGACGGATTTATTTGGCAAGCCTCTCTTCTTCTCACTGTATGATTGGTTCTTAGAGGTACTCGTGGAAATCATTGAAGTTCTTTGTCGATTTTCTTCTTCCTCTTGTTTGTTTTTTTTTTTTTTTTTTGCTTGGCAATTAGGCTGTTGGTTGACATCCAATTAACTTATTTTCTTCTTAGGAATTCACTATTACATGTTGCTGCTTGTCATTCTTTATAAATGTGTAGACAGTTCATTATTCAATTGAACTACCAACTCAGTTGTTTTTTTCCCTGTAATTTCTTATAATGCCAATCATGTCAAAAAGAAAATTTCAAAAGGTACTTTATCTGCTATCTTGTACTGGTTGTGAAGACACTCAGTCTCACTTCAATCATTGTGCAGCATGGAGCTGTCTATAAACTTGCTTTTGGACCGAAAGCATTTGTTGTTGTATCCGATCCTATAGTCGCAAGGCACATCCTTAGAGAGAATGCGTTTTCATACGATAAGGTAATGAAGTTATATATTTCTGTGACCTGTCAAGGTTCATTTTGTACCATTTATGTGCTTGTGCCGGAAAATAAATAGCAAAATTTTCCAATTTTGTAATTGAGATAATCTGGTTGTGTGAAAATGATTGAATAATTAGATCCAGAGACAATTTGGTAATTTGAGCATTTGCTAAATGCATAGGATTTCTGCCACAAGTTTGAGAAAGAGAGAATAAAGTATACAAATTTTTGGATGATCAGTATAGGCTACTTACTTCAGTTTGAGAGTTTCATCATATCTTAGTATCCCTTCTAAAGGCTCAGCGGCAAGTGTTTTGTGCTATAATAGGGAGTTCTAGCTGATATCCTAGAGCCAATAATGGGAAAAGGACTTATACCTGCGGACCTTGACACTTGGAAGCAGAGGAGAAGAGGTGAGCAAGTTAAGATTATGCCATTTTCAGGTTTGGGCATGGGTCTAGACCAATCTGGAGTATCTGCCAATCAGTTTTAGTTAAAACTCAAGTATAATGCGCTTCCTCCACATGAAGTAGTGTATATGCAATTCAAAATATTTTCTTAGAAAAAGTTATTGGCCTTCTTACAAGTAATACAGTGTATAAATTGTCTTGAGAAGCAACAAACAACTGTTTGAGCAAAACAATCATACAATGATCAACTCCAATCATGTCCTTGCTTTATTCATGGGTTGTCAATCATGACTGCATACTTTTCTTTCAATTGGGTATGTAGGAGATCAATGGAAGATATACTATTATGGTTTAGCTTGTTTTGCATCAATGTCATCAATTTCTCAAAGTGTCCTTAAGATTTAAATTAGAATTCCTTTTGTTTGATCAGAGTTGTTTCAGATGACAATGGTAAGTTTGGATGCTGGTGCCTCAATTATTCCCTTTAGCATCGCACCTTTTGCTTTAAAATAAGTTATTGTCAAATGCATACTGTTGATACTTCACCTAATTTTCCTGTTCTTTGTCATCCTATCATTAGCTATCTATTGTAAGTTATGGCTGGACCATTGCCAGCTCTTCAAAAAGCTTAAGCTATTAGAGTATGATGAGAAAATATTAATCTTGAATTATCAAATGTGATTGTAGTGAAGTGTTGTGCTCATTCTTTTTGGTTAATATATGTGTAATAACTTATTTATTGCCTTGGTCATCGACAAACTATCAAGGTTCTTGTTTAAATTGCAAGGATAATGAAAGTGTATGTGGTCTTGTCTAAAAGTTAGCATAACTTGTCTTGAAAACTACAGTTGTTGCTCCTGGGTTTCATTCGTTATACTTGGAAGCTATGACTGAAGTGTTCACAAAATGTTCGGAGAGGACCATCCAGAAACTTGAGAAGCTATCTGAAGGCACAAATGAACATGGAGAGGGGAAAATTGAACTGGATCTTGAAGCAGAGTTTTCAAGTTTGGCTCTTGATATTATAGGCCTTGGCGTCTTCAATTATGACTTTGGTTCAGTCACAAAAGAGTCACCCGTCATCAAGGTTTGATGAGCTGTGACTAGTCTTCTTCCTTTAGTGCCATTTGTTTTGTTTAATCTGTTAAAGATGCTTCCTTCTTGTGTAAACTGTTCTCAATACTATCACAGTTAAAAAATCTATTTAAACTTAAGGCTTCAAATATTTGTCAGTTAGAATTTTGGTTTCTTGTGTGGTTTTGATTTTACTGCCGTCATTTAAGGGAGAAAGGCTCCACATAGGACCACAATATCAGAATAATGACCCATTGAGTTCGCTTTCTAAATAAAGACTAAGATGTGGTGGTATTTTAGTGGCTATATTTTGCAGGTCTTATTTTAATGCAAGGTACTTTCACATTGATTAGGTCTCATCCAACATTGCTTGAAACATCTCATTTTACATTTTTCTCTTATATTGATTCATGTCCTTAGAATTGACAGCTAGTTCACTGGATCTTAAAGGCATGATTCAAAATTATCAGTTCACGGTGCCAATCTCACTTTGACAGCTTGATGATACCTTTTGTCATTTTGGTGTAGGCGGTTTATGGTACTCTTTTTGAAGCAGAGCATAGATCTACCTTTTACATCCCTTATTGGAAGGTCCCTTTAGCTTCTTGGATTGTGCCTAGGCAGCGGAAATTCCAGAAAGATCTCAAGGTTATCAATGACTGTCTTGATGGACTCATAAAAAATGCAAAGGAGACCAGACAGGTTAGAAAATAACCGCTATATAGAGTGTGTGTGATATAGCTGTTGATATTTAAAAAAACATAGGGCTTGTTCTCTTGGCGATGAAAACCTTCACCTAAACAAAGTTTTTATCCTTGGATGGTGTAATCTATGAAAGAAAATTTGTCCTCCATTTGAGAAATTTAGCAGCAAGAACACCATTTGCGGAGACATGGATTGCAAAATGCAAATGAATTACATCTATGTGAAGTGGGAGCAGCCTGTGTGAAACCTTGCTGTTTAATTCTCTTACTTTCTAGTTAAACCATTTGAAGATTTATCTTTGATGGAACTAAACTGCAGGAAACAGATGTTGAAAAGCTGCAGCAGAGGGATTACTTAAGTCTCAAAGTGGGTAGACATTTTTTAATTTCTTGTGCCTTTCAATTTAAGAGTTGTTTGCATAAGTCAATGAGCATATATATTATCAATTCCAGGCCATGTGTTTTTGAAGTTTGCAGGATGCCAGTCTTCTACGTTTTCTAGTTGATATGCGCGGTGCGGATGTAGATGGTCGCCAGGTAAACTATGATTTTGTAATCTTTCAAAGCTTCAGTTAGGTGAAGTTTCCCCAGTGGTTAACAGTAAATTGCTATTGGGTTTCTCGAAAAATGTGATATCTCACTCTGTGCAGTGCCTCAAGTTGTTTGCTGTCCAAGGTTTGTTTTGAAATCATTGTCGTGCCAAGCTTGTTTAGGAAAAGTTCACAGGCTAACATGGAGACGTAAAACTTCTAAATCAAACAAATATTATTGTCTCATTTTCGATTTGACCATTAGTGCTATTTTTAAGGGTTCTTAATTCCAATTGGTCTGATTCGACTCTTGTCCACAATTTTAAGTAATATTTTTCAGTAATTGCAGGTAATGAAATATCTGTGATTCCATGTAAAACATCCTTTCAAGCTGAAGATCTATAAGTTTTTTTATTAATTTAAGTATAAGTAAAATATATAGAGAAAAATTGTAAGGATGTCTTTGGTTTATCTGTTTTGGTTTACTTTTGAGAAGGGGTGATTCTGAAACCAGACCAAATTAATCAATTTCCTTTTTCTCAACCAAAGCAACCAGATCAACCAAAAAACCAAAGAATACAGCTCAGTTCATTTGCACTTTAGTAGTGTCATATTTCTCTTTGCTTTTCATTACTCTTTATTTTCAAGAACTGTTTCTATTTGATCATCTTGGACAAGGGGTGTTTAAACACTAAACTAATATCTCTTGCAAAGTCTGAAGCCCAGGATATTAGTGCTGCATCCATCCCTGGCTAGAGGTATGCTCACACATAGTGAAGCAAGTTGCTCATGCCTACACTGGATCATATGCTTCTAAAAAATTCATCGTAGTAGTGCACCTATGCTTCTGAAACTCCTTGCTTTAGTCACAGATTTAGTTCAGTTATGCACCTTTGGCTTTTTCTGAACCACTCATTTTAACAGCTGAGGGACGACCTTATGACTATGCTCATCGCCGGCCATGAAACAACAGCTGCTGTTCTTACCTGGGCTGTTTTCTTACTTGCTCAAGTATGTGTCTGATCACCAACTTTGTTGTCTTGCAATCTTGTATTGTTTTTAATGTGTCTGTGCTGCTTGAAATTTACTTGCCCGAGGTTGTCATTTAAATTATTGACTTTAATTTTCTGAATGCAGAACCCATCAAAAATGAGAAAAGCACAAGTAGAAATTGACTTAGTGCTTGGTCAAAAGAGGCCAACTTTTGAATCTCTAAAGAAGTTGGAGTAAGTCATGTCTACTCATATGATGTTAAACGTTTGTTTTGGATGATCTTCCTTGTTTTTCGGTGCATATGTGAATACTGTAGTGATAAACGAGTGTGGAAGTTGATTGGTGCCCATCTTTGAGAGATTTTTCTCCCTTCAAGGGCAATACTCCTTAGCTCAGAATCAGAGTGTTGTTTCATCAATCTCTTTCTAGAAGGCAAGGCTTATATAAATGGAAGTCATTGGTGCTACTTCTGCAGACAGTAATCTGTACATGTTAATCTTGTGTAAAGAGAAATTTTTAGGCTCCATGTGTGGGAAAACCCAAAAAAACTGCATATTAATGTCTCTGCTTTTGCTACTCAAAGCTAATTCAAATTGATTGCATTTTTAGAGAGAGCGAGAGAGAGAGGGACCGTTTGCAGAATTGTTCCCTCGATCTTTTCCAATGATGGCATTTGTCTGCTCTTTAGCTGCAACTTCTCATCTTAGTGTTTCTATTTACTTCCCCCAAAAGACTGGAAAAGAAGATCTCCTGGAAGTGCTTTTGTTTTCTCTCATCAAAATCCATCTACGTTAGTAGCAAGCTCATGCATGTTTATGAACTGTTTGCAATAATGGAAAGGTTTCTCTTCTCTAATCCTTGGTTTGGTGATTCCCTTGATTGGTTTTGTATCTTGACTATATTTTTTTTTTCTTGATTTTCAAAATTCATATGCGTTTTCCTTTCTTTCAGGTACATTAGACTTATAGTTGTAGAGTCACTTCGTTTGTATCCTCAACCACCTTTGCTTATTAGGCGTGCCCTTAAATCAGATCGGTTGCCAGGTAATACTAGCTACTAAATCGTAAATTTGATTGCTAACTTAATCTTACACTTGATAATTTGTACCAAAGCTACCTTGGGATAAAAAGCCTGGTTGTCGCTTAATCTCCTCCTATAGTTCAGTGATCATTTTGGTGCAATAGCAGATAAGAGGAAAAAAAATACTATCAGTAGTTGAGATGACTGCTGGTGAAAGGAGATATTAAGCCACTTGTGGATCAAATAGGAGAGAAATTGTATTTGAAACTCTCAACAAATTTATGTCTCAATAGATTAAGTATGAGTCAGTCATGTTGATCTGCGGGCATCACCATCTCAAGTTCATTTTGAAGGGATGACTTTTGGTTTTTTTCCAGGAGGTCATCCTTAAAATAAATGATAAACATGGTTTGCAGTGAGTTTCTCGACTGCAAGTTCTCCTTTGTATGAGCTAAAGATCTATACAGGGAAGTCCCTCGTCTTATTATTTTCGTTCGAAAAATTTTACATGATGATCAATAGGGAGTATCCAATTGACCAAGTGAAATTCAAACGAGCTGCTAGTTGAGATGGCATTATTCCATGGGACGAAAGTGTTTGTTCAATGCATCGCTGTAATACAACCATGTCGACGGGGAATGAAGACATTAATGAAGACATTGTTTTATTTCTGTAATCATTTTTCTATGCTAGTCCTCACCTTATTTATGAACTAGAATTCTAAATTTTTGAGTCAACTCTGCCTTTCAGGAGGTTATAGAGGTGACAAAAATGGTTATGCGATCCCTGCTGGCACAGATATCTTCATTTCTGTAAGTAGTTGCATTGCTCGTATATTAGTTCTTACCAGTTTGCACTGCCACTTTTGTTAAAAATCTATAGTCTGTCCCTTCTGCTTCTGCTCATTCTGGTGTGCATGACTTTTTGTCCTTTAAATTTAATTATTCAGGTGTATAACCTTCATCGATCTCCATATTTTTGGGATCGCCCTGGTGACTTTGAACCGGAGAGGTTCCTGACACAAAGAAAGAGCGAGGGGGTTGAAGGGTGGGCCGGCTTCGATCCATCTCGGAGTCCTGGAGCACTATATCCGAATGAGGTGACGTTCCAAATTAGAATCTCCACGCTTCAAGCACTTTGACTCATTCTAATCAGCCAAAAAAATGCCCCACATCCTTAGTCGAATGTTAATTGTTTGTTGTGATGATCAGATTGTCTCGGATTTTGCCTTTTTGCCGTTTGGTGGGGGGCCTAGGAAGTGTGTCGGGGACCAATTTGCACTAATGGAGTCGACGGTGGCATTGGCTATGCTGCTCCAGAAATTTGATGTGGAGCTAAAAGGATCTGCCGACTCTGTGGAACTCGTCACGGGCGCAACAATCCACACAAAAAACGGATTGTGGTGTAATTTAAGCAAGAGATCTGATCAGCCGCAAATCTGATCGTCAGAATGCGTTACAAGCTATTAATGGTTGGGCAAGTCAGCTTTTTCTCGGGTTGTCTTTCTGTCTCTTATCTTGCTATTGATAAACAGATCTTACATTTGCTTTTCGCAGACTCGAGTTCACCAGCACGGTACAGATTCAAACGGCAAAACCCCTCTTCCCCAACCAAGAGTTGAGACCAGATGCAAGAATCTGGGGCTCTATACAATGACTTCCTCTTTGATTTCATGTTATATGAGACTTGATTAGCAAGTCATATGCGAAAAATCATAATGAGCACTTGTTGCGTGCGTCTACTTGGATGTATGTAGGTTGTATGGACAGAATTGGTTTGCTACCAAAAAAATAAAAATAAAAATGAATTGCTTCACTTGTAGGAAAAAAAAAATCGGGTACCAAGTGGCCATCTTATCGGTCGTGAAATTTCACTTTTCCAATATGTTTTAACGTTTTTTCCACCACAGGGCTGAGCGTTATTTTAGGCACTTCACCAGATATTGCCAATACGATTCACTGCAGCGAATGAAGTAACCAATTGACAATTCTTAGCTTGATTTGGCAACTACAACACAAAACTGAGAAATGATGGCAGATTCTGATTTGCAACATTAACTAGATTGAATGCTTATGACAGGAAAGAGAAAAAGAAGGTTGCTGCGACAACTCCCAATGCGCACTCGCGAGAGAGAGAGAGAGAAAGAGAGAGCATCATTCGGATACGAGAAAAAGATCCCTGTACACTTCTTGCAATTTGTCACCTATGCTCAGCTAAATTAAATATACATGACTTATCACAATTTGTCACCATGCTCAGCTAATTAGAAGAAAAGGGAATATACATGACGTTGGGAGTTCCTTTTCCCCCCTTATAGATGTTGGGAGCTAATTAAGAATGCTCTTGCCATATTCAACTTCAATAAATCCACGGGAAGGTCAATAGGTAAATTCACCTGCGCAATTTCTTATCCTGCAGGTTCTTCGATGTAATGCCCTGAAACTGCAAATGCATCGACCCAACAGGCTGTCCCTGCACAGCACCAAGCTTAAGGTCCAATACAATCGGAAAGTCAAAAAGAAAAAGCACGACTTAGTTCTTAAGATGCATACAGTGTTTTGGAAATCACTATGGACGGGGAAACACCCAGGAATCTCTTGTGCTCTAAAACCAACATATCCCTGAAATCAACAAACTTGCTCCATCAATTAAATTGTTGAAAGAAATTCTCCTCACCTGGATATTGGTTATTTAGATTCTGTACCAGTTCCTGCAAACTCTGTGGGGTCCCACAGTGGAAAACTCGTGACGGCACTGAATGTAGACGTCCCTAATAAGATCGAGGTCAGGATCAAAGACCAGAAGATATGGCCAAACGGATCACAGAACTATGCATTAGAAGTTAAGGACAGAATGCAGGCACGTAATACACACACCAGGCCACCCTGTAAATGGCCATTATAACCATTGCGAGTGGGACATGTTGAATCTAGTTGTTGCCGCATTTAGTAGAACAAAAGAGCTCAATACCACTATCCATGACAGGCAAAATCCATTTAGCAAAGATAATAAGTTTCCATACCACTCCTTGCATACTTTGATGAGCATCATCATGGCCATCTAGACTTGCTGTTCTGAAATTTAATTCCTGCACAGTTGAAAGACGACAATATGAGAGAGACAATAACCACAGCATAATCTTGAAATATTTTCCATGCTGGATACCATGTCTTGCATGCCCTGTTGGGAAATCCAATGGTCATCCTGGCCTTCTGTTCTTGAACTTGCTTGTTCCTACAGTTAAAGACAAAAAGTTACACCATTTCTCAATGTACAAGCTGACACTATCATAACAATGGAATGAACTAAAATGAATAAGCCTAACCATATCATGGAAGTTATCTTGAGTCCTGATAGCTGCACCTCCTTGCTCAAAATGCACCACCTGCAACATGAATAAGGTTGTGCTCAAGGGCTGGATCACATAACAGTAGCTGCAACACATTTGCTACTGAAAGTGTCAAATGCCAAGCCTAAACTGACCTTTCTTTTCTTACATATTTTCTTTCTCTTAAGTGACTTGACTACGTTCCGGTAATTCTCCTCTAGGGCTTCAGCATTTTGGTGAACAGTAACTAAGCCAGGCTCCGAAACACTCCACCTAGAATTAACCCTTGAATACTGTCTTGACACTTCCTCTAAGGCCTGACATGCAATATTGTAAGCTTCCTGAGATAAAGACCCCTGTTCCCCCAGTTTAATTGCTCTCTTACAAAGATCGTTAAACCGCTGCATTCTGGAAGCAAGCAATTCTTTTGATTTTTCACATTCAGTTTCCCTGATCTTTGCATTCTTTGTCCAGCGCTTTAAAATATATTGACACGGGATGCTAGAAATGCCAGATGTTTGAAGAACAAGCATTGCATGTCTACAAAGGAAACCTCTGTATTCAAATGACTTACATGAACATAAAATTTCTGAGTCAACTTCCTTCCAAGAGACAACAAAATTTTGACTTTTCCTATAATCTTCAACTCGAAAGATTGAAGCCGGTTCATTTCCGTTTTCTCTTTGCAGATGACACGACTCAACTCCCAGAACCTCATCCTGAAATTGCTTGAAAATTGCATTTGTATAAATTGTCGACAGTTGCTTCTCAAATGTTAAGGCAGACCTTAATACAGGTGGTTTGTACCGTGATTCAGCATCCGATGCAGCCTCCCTTTCGTACCTTTCTTGCAAATACACTTTGTATTGCTTCAAAAAATCCTTAAAAGAAATTCCCCTATATAGGTAACTATCAAAAAAAGCAGTCATGCTTCTAGTTCGATCAGCTGAGGACATTCCAGCTAAAAATGCATCCTGCATGTAAGTTGGGACCCACTTTTTACGATCTTCATATAATGAGCAAACCCATTCATCCTCCCCTACTTCAAATTTATGAATCAGTTTCTGCCATCTCTTTTCAAACTGTTCCTCCGTCCAAGACAGATACACACATTTGTTAAACTTATCCATGAATTTATCATATTTATCTAAAACATGTGCCAAAGTTAAAGGAATTTTTCTGAAAATGTGCCACAAGCAAAAACAATGGCGTATATCTGGAAATACATCTGCCACAGCTTCTCTTAGTTGTTTGTCTTGATCAGTTATGATAACTTTAGGAGCTTGATGACCCATTGCATTGAGCCATGCCTGCATTACCCAACTATAAGACAATTTCCCTTCGGCCCCAATTAATGCACATCCAAGCAGTAAGTACTGAGCATGGTGATTGACTCCAACAATAGGAAGAAAAGGAATACCGTATTTTTCTTTAACATAGAAGATATCAAAGTAGACCACGTCACAGAAACTGGCATAATCATGCCTACCTTTAGCATCAACCCAGAAGACATTTCTCAAGCATTTGTCAGGGCCCAAATCTATTGCATAGAAGAAATTGGGATTCTCCTGCTGCATGCTCATGAAATGTTCAAGCATCACTTGTGAGTCTTCCTCATTTAGGAAAGCTTGTAGACCCTTCTTTTGATAGGCTAAAGCACCAACTTGCTTGGTCCTTCCCCAGAGGGAATTATAGAAGTCATCTGGGTCAATGTCATGGTTATGCTCCTTGACAACACTATATATAATCCATATGCCATCTTCCCTCCTCTTCATATTCATTCCAGCTTTGCAGTTCGTCTTCATACAGGGGCGTGGATGGACAGTTGAACTGGACTCGCGCTTGCTTCCAAATCTAGAACAAGCTATCTTCACATCAATAAACTTCCCAGATTTCTTTGAGCGACGGCTAGCTTTTATTGTGATGCCAAATCCAACAGAGCGAGCGTACTCCCTGTAGAAAGAGTATGCTGCTTCCTTCGTTTGAAATTCTAAACCAATCCGGGGCTCTGTACTCAACAATCTATGATGAACATCAACAATGGAATTTGTTCCCACCTGATTCATAATACAAGCATCATTTTCCTCACTGTCATGCTGGGGGACTACCATCATATCTTCACCCCCATTAAGAGAATTTACATTTTCCCCGCTGTTACAGTGGGGTGCTACCAGAATATTTTGACTCCCCTCCTGAGAATTTACATCCTCTTCCTCAGCAGGCATTATGCTGGAAGACTCTACAACATCCAAATCTACATTTTTGTCAGAGTCCAACCTTTTTTTTATCTTAAGGAAGTTCAAACTACCTTATGAACTCTTAGATTCCTGAAAGAACGTGGGAAATTTTTTTCACAAATTTCAGGCAAAACAAAGAAGTAAACTTTCTACAGACGACAAATCCAGAAACATGTTTCATGAAAAATGATATGGCAATGACCAAATATTTTAGTTTCGGGGGGTAAGAATTCACACTACGAAGGTGGAAATACTTCAAGACAAACTTAGTATGCATGTATAAATTCATTGCTGGCCACTCGAAGATCTTTCAAGAAACTTAAGTTTTGTGGAATGATGAAAAAAATGGGTACTCCCCTCCACCACAGTCCACAAGCCAGGTCAATCTGAACCATTACATTCATTTTAATCAACTCAAATAACTAAGGGCCTGTTTGTTTTCACTCCAAATAGTGTTTGATTCTGTTCTTTTGTTCCCCTGAACAAAAAAAGAACAGAAATCCGTTTGGTAACTCAATCCAATCATTTGTGCGTGCGTGTGTGTGCTGATTTTTCCACTCACTCTAACGAAATTGAACAAAAGCTTTTCATATGATTGACCTGACCCCATGCCATTGTAAGCCAATGACTGATTAAACAGTAACACCCGGAGTCGAATACAAAAAAGAGAATTCACTACAAAACCAACCAACAAAGCCTTCAGTCCAAGAGCTCAAGTCAGGGACAGTGCCACCACATGATCAGTGGGTGCAAGTGCCCCCACTGAATTTTCCGCACTCTCCAAGTAATGAAGTCCAAACCTCATACGACAATAGCACCTACAATAATGTAAAGTATTTCTCTAGTCATTAAAATTGGATGTATCAACTTTTATCCATATCCTTGTCCGCTGTTACAAATCTTTATGTAAACAAATAACAGACTATGCGAAGAAACTAAATCTATTGTACTCATCTCACACAGAAGCATTTCAGTAGATGAATAATTGGCATAGAAAAAGAAATGATGGTCACAGTACGACACTTTCCATGCACCGAAACACGTGAATGACCGCAAGAGGCCGTCATCACGTAATTCCATTCGACCGCAGTCAATAATTTGTACGCCCCACTAGTCACCAACACAGAGAAAAGACACGAAGTATTGGATATAGATCTTCTACGCATGTGGAAGTCCGAAACTCAGTTATTTTTTCTTACTTGTATGAGGAATTCTCCTCATGTTTGATACTCTTATTCGCCATGTAACCAGACAACCCCAGTGAACCCACGTTGGAGACACTCCTTTCACTTGTCCAAGGCTCAAATCCGTCACCTTTAGGACCATTTGTCTCGTGGGTGATTTAGGGGTATGACAAATTAAAGATAAAAATCGCATTTTTACGTCATTACCCGACTGCCCACGCCGAAAAACGACCCGCCCCGGCTCAAGTCATGATCGGGAGCACAACCCGCGAGCCACTCGGAACTCGCGAGGCAGTCCCGTCCCGATGCGATGCTCGGATTACTCGAAGCAAAGGCGAAGATTGGGCTGAGGAAATGAAGAGAGGGAGGCGCCGGAGAGGAGAGTTACCCGGAAGAGAGGAAACCGCGGCACGAGACCTCGTCCGGAGTGGCGATCGGTTCGGCGGCGGATGAAACGAGAGCGTTCTGGTTCAGGCGCCGGCGGCTAAGCAGATGAATTGGGGAGCTTCAGGTCTGATTTGATGATGATTGGAAGAAGAAGAAGAAGAACAGAGAGAGAGAGAGAGAGAGGAGAAGAAAGGAAGAGTGAATTTCCCCCTTTTTTTTTCTTTTTGAATGCATTTTTGCTGATGAGTTGGATCGTTACGAACTAAATGTGTTTAATAAGTGTCTTGAATCATTGACTAACATGGCTTTTATCATTGTATAGTCAATCGTGATAAATCATTATGTACCAAAGATTATAAAGTGGGATGTCGTCCCTGCACATTCAGTTAATCTAGTTAAGTTCTTGCACTTCTGATCCATCTAATTGATAAGCAGGAAAGGATTAACCATGACATTATCAGCATCGTTGATATATCAGTTAGTTTGATTGAATTCTTGAAAATTTATTTAATATGGGGTGTTATCTTTGAACTTTTAATTAATTCGATTGGATTCTTAAATTAATCCTAAAGTGTTTTATATTGTTTGGTAACCATAGCAATGTGAGAACCCAAAAAATTAAAAAAACATGTTGTACCTAATAGGTGTTTTCTACTATCACTCAAGGAATCAACTCACCGTCCTAAATGCGTTTTATACTAATGCGTTTTGAGATACCTTTCGGCACAAAATTGTTGTCCCTCGCAGACACATCAAAAGTGTTCGGTAAACGATCAAAATTTGTTCTTTTGTCATCGGGGATCTGTGATAGTACCCTTCGGCAAAATGTTTTTGAGTCTAACGTTTGCACCCGAGGAAAAAACTAAACCCCCATCGCCTATGCCTACCTCCAGAATTCAATCATAGACATGTCGTCCAAGCTGAAATTTGCAAACTTAGCAAGAAAACAGAGCTGAACCTATCATACCCTCACATTGTTTCTGCTTCCCAGCTAACCTCTTCGGACTTAAACAAGGAATTTACACTCGCGTTCATGAACATTTCATAAGGTGAAGCAAAACCAAGTCGAGTACCGACGAATTCCTTTCTTTAGGCGAGGACAGTCCATGACCAGCTCTGGATGGAGCCTCAAATGGGCGAGAGCCGACAGGAAGAAAACAGAACGAACCAGCTCAGCGAGGATGTCTCATAATACGATCTTGAAAATGCGAAGGGCAGAAAGACATGAAGGACAAAGACGAGACTGTGGTAACACAATGAAGCTTGTGCAGAACAACTGTTCAGTTTAGAACATACTCACCCCAGATTTCAGTGTTTAAAGCACTGCATTAAATGGATATCCGACAGACTTGAGTTTTGTGAAGTACTCAAGCGAAGGAATGTGTAACAGGGCTGCACGTGCCGACACACACGGTACTACAAAGTTTCGACCCTTAAACCAAATCTATTACATGGGCCAAGGATCTTAGTTTTGCTAGAAAAGAACACCTATGTGATATCCCACATTTAGTATTTCTGAGGCGGTTGTTGGGTTGGCAGTAATCCAAATCGCTTCTTTAAAAGAACTCTTTGCCTTGAGTATTTGTCATCAGGCGAGAAGCGAGCTGCAGAAAGGACATGATCAAAATGTAAATACATAAATCAAAAAACACTTAATATTGTAGAAACCTTATTAAAGAAATTCTGCAGTAAACAATTAGCTGCAATACGTGAGGCATGATTCAAATCATATGGACTAAAAACACTAGGTGGTTTTGAAGCATATATGTTTCATCTCTACTGAACTGCAGCTTCACTGGAGGAAGAAAGCGCAGGATAGTTAAGAGTGACATTTGATCTAAGTCCATTAGCATTCAAAGCTAACCATTGCCACTAGACTTCTTAGCTTTGCCAAGATGGAATACAAAGGCATGATTCAACAGGGTCCACATACGAGAAGAATGTGTGGATAGATAACAAATGAAAATCCAACTTCTGGACTAAGAACACTCAGCGGTTGAAGCATTATATGTTTCATCTCCACTGAACTGCAGCTTCATTGGAGGAAGAAAGCGCAGGATAGTTAAGAGTGACATTTGATCTAAGTCCATTAGCATTCAAAGCTAATCATTGCCACTAGACCTCTTAGCTTTGCCAAGATGGACTTCAAAGGTAGGATTCAACCGAGTCCACACACGAGAAGAATGTGGGAATAGATAACAAATGAAAATCCAACTTCTCCCATAAGGGCAAAAAATGTTCTTAACAGTGGTAGAGAAAGAAGATAAAAAACTTGAACAGCCTTGTGTAGCAAAATTAAATAAACATAACAATCAAATACATAAGAATAGAAAATGAAAGATCAAATGAGGTGAGGTGACTTACCCGGATGTGCAGATTGTGTAGCGAGACCCAAGGGTGATTCTTTCTGCATACAATCAAGCAGCCATTTTAGGACACAGATTGACAAAATAGGATGAAAGTAAGAGAGGCCCCCAGTGGGCACTGACTGCTACCCAAAAACCAATCACCAATCAAATCACACTCTTTATAAAGCGAACAAGCTGGATTCTTGTATAATTTTGTAATTATCTGTCCCCTAACCACACGAATATCACTCTCTGGCAGGACAATCACATGTTACAATTTAAAACCCGATGCTCCTACCCAATTCTGTGAAATGTTTTAAGAGAGTCGAAACAACCATCATAACATCCAAAAATAATTTTCATTTGCTCCCCGCACGGCATATACGGAAATCACCCGACATTTGCACAAGGACTCTAAAGCAAAGCTCATTTTTCCTACTCTATTCGATAAAGTAGCAGGCATAAACTACGGTGTCACGTTAAGCTCGGCGTCTCTTTTCCTAACTCAAGCGTCACCAGATGAATCCAATCAGCAGGCGCGAAATTAGCATCATCACCACCATTTCAGAAACCACAAACAACCCATGTATAAACACGACAAAATTAACATCTAGAGAAAAGGAAAAACACAGCACCTTTGTGGTGTACACTTTGTCACCATTATCGTTGATGTAGAACTGAAGATACATCGCGGCTCGGCAAAACCTGCAGATACGGGAGCAAAATCAATGGAAAAAGACCCAGATAAGCAGAAGTCCACCGTTAACATTCCAGGAACCGAAATCCAAGCATGCACGCAAAACGACGAATACCCAATAAGCCCAATACTACGTTAACCACCGGAAACTTTCAGTGGACAACGATGGCAAGTTTCCATGCGGTTCATTACGAGCAAAGCAGAAACCTTTGTATTCACAAGAAAAAAGGGTTGCAACATGCGAATAAACATCGTTTGAATTCGTAGAACTAGCTACACAGAGAGAGAGAGAGAGGGGCATACACAAGGCAAGAACTGAAGAGAGAGAGAGAGATCAGAAACGGGTCGGCGGCAACTTCAGCCTCCACGCAACCTTCTTAAATAGCGACGAGAGAGCAGGGCAAACTAGGGCTCCGGCTCAAGGCAGATTTTGAGTCCTCTGAATTTTGGTAGTTGTGTAATTTGGTCCTTTTAAATTTTATTCTATGCAATTAAGTCCTCCAACTTTCTGGATTTGTCCAATTTAATACTCTAATTAAATCCTCCAACTCTAATAAGTGCTTTGTTTGCACGCTGTAACTAATAGTATCAATTTAGGATTTCTTTTTTCTTATATTTCTCGTTTATTTTTTGCTCATTTGACGTCAAATTAGTATCACATTTCATTTTCTACCACATAAGCAATGCCACTTACCCCCCCAAAAAAAAAAAAAGCAATGCCTCTTTATTGGCTAATTTGGCAGGACGGTTAAAGCGGTTGGGGAAGGCCCTATTGCAATAAAATGAGAAAAATAGAGGATTAAACTGCACAAAATATTTCTTAGAAATCAAACACACAACTATAGAAAGTTATAAAAGAAAAAAAGTTCGAGAACAAAATTGCACCAAATTAAAAGGATCAAATTTGTACATAACCTTTTAGGTCTCCAAGGAAATGATTTGAATGGAATAAATAAATAAATAACACGAAAAGGAACGGGTTTTAGGGGAAATGAGGGCTAGCCCACCCAACCCGAGTCCGACTGAACCCATCCATTTGATGGCCCTAACCCAAACCCATGGGCCTTTTCTCTCGCGAGGGAATAGGGAAACGGTGTTTTATCCAACCGAACTAAATCCAACCAATCAATGTTTTTAAATATATTTGTGATTCTTGATCTATCATTCATTTTTGCCAAGCAATAAATTGAAATATGTTTTTTTTTTAAGTTAATGTTTGAACCGAATATGCCATAACTAGAACTAACACATAGAGGGAGTTTCTAGTGGCGATCGCTCTTCTTCACCCGTTAGATAAAAAAGTATTATTTTCCGATACAAAATAGAGCATATAATTTCTTAAGCGTCATCTCAATTGAGACCGTCCATGACGAACTTAATCGTGTTGATGTGATAAACGTGTTTCTTTAATACGAATTTGTTTCATGCATGTCTAATCTTTTGACTTGTTAATCATATTAAAATGACATGTTTAAATACATGTAGGCACGTTAAAATACGTCTAAGCACTCTGTCCGAGAGCTCATTTTTACAAAACGTTTTTGTCCAACTTGTGGCTTTCAAAATTTCCGCAGGTTATTGAATTGATCATGTTCCAGTTGGACAAATATCGCCTGTGATACAAGCATGATCAAAAAAAAAAAAAAAAAAAAAAAACACGAAGCATCTTTCCTAGCAGAAGTAAGCCCACAAAAACATATTAGAGAGCAACAGGGGTTTACCTCAAGACACCATACCCTTTTTTCCATCTATCATCTCCTCCTCAATTCGTAAAAAGGGATTGTGAATTAATTTTTTTTGTCTTCTTCTTTTTATAATTCAGGGACATAGACGTGAAGAAATGGTTACCTAAAGGTCTGAGCTTCATAAACCAATTTTGTGCAGGTAACTTTTTTATTTGTCAATTTTACTTTACTTGAACTTTTAACTCTCGCTCTCAGGCTTTTGCACTACCTTCTTATAGAGCATGAGAGTCAAAACCCACACTTAAAACTAAATTGTTCCCACCCTAATCTCTTAAGAATGTGAAGATTTGAATCCCTTAATCTCTGAAGAATGTGAAGATTAGAATTCATTACCTTTCCCTTCCCAAGTGGGAAGGGTGAACCTAGTGGTTTGTGTGCAAGCAACTTGACTCAAAACATTTTGTACATGGTTGGTAAGATCATTTTAATATGCCAACCTCACATTCCTAAGATTGCTTCTTTGCAAGTACTCATGACCACACATTAGCAAATTAGCTGGCTCCTTGGCAAGCGATGGTTGCTTGATCTTACTCCCTGCGCTCTTTCCCCTCCTGTTTCTTCTTTGGTTGCTAACCTCGCGTGGTTCCTATTGGAGAAAAGGCTCCGTGCAAACGATTACAAAAGTAAACTCGCAGCCCATTAGCCTGAGAAGAGTGTCAAAAGATAGCCAAATTTATTCCCAGTTGAAGTGGAAAGGCCTGCCTGTACTCCACCCATATACCCCCACATTCCTCAATGCATCAATCCAAGTGGGTGTAGTGAAAACACCGAGAGAGAGAGAGAGAGAGAGGAACCCTGCTGGCAAACGTTAACATTATAGATGAGACCGAATAAATGGAGAATTTACTGACTGATCTCAACAAATCCTATTTCTAATTGAGCTGATGCAATCCAAGATACAACAGGGACAACAGCCTGTACAACTGACGACGACCCTACCTCGAGCTTACCCCAACTTTCCTCAGGATTCCATAATTAATACAACAGCCGATCTATGGTGATGAAAATCATTAGACTATCCGCTATCTTACAAACACTACAATTGGAGACTTATGTATTACTTCCATTTGAGATGTAAGTTCAACTGCCGCCCTTCGGCGAACTACAGCTTCTGTTTCCTGTTGAACACAAAAATGTAAGTCAAATACTGACAAAGTTCCAACAAAAATTAAGAGATCTATATACTGCATGCTATCACCTCTCTTATCTAACAGATGTTAAGCATGTCTTGATGCATCCTCATGTAACTGTGCTGCTCTGACATTGGAATCATCCTGGACCAATTGAGGAGCAGAAAACCCATCATAAGTGACTCCATTTAAAAGACACAACCACGTCTGACTAAATCTGGAAAACTCACCCGAATACTGTAAGTAAAACCGCCTGGGGATCTGAAGAAGTCCATCTGTCCCTGCGAGAGTAATCACATAAATTAGTTATGCAAGAGATCTACCAAACCCCATAAACTATTCTAAGCCTAAGATACTTTACCAGCCCATGCATACTCTGCTGAGGAGTGTAGTATCCATCATGACTTGGTGCTATTGAGTTGAGTTGCCCCTACAACAGTGGAATCCAGATGCTACGTCAATAACCCAAACTGCATGGGAAGAATTTACAACAAGCTTGTCCACTTTATTTACAACATACCAGCCCTTGAATCGTCTGCTGACTCCCATAGTAATTATCCCGAGTAGGTGCCATTAAATTTAGTTGTACCTACAAGAAAGTTCCAGCACAGAATTAGCTGTACAATGAATTAATAGCCCCTAAAGCAAGAATAAAGAACATGTCCTACCATCCCCGGAACGCTCTGCTGAGTGCCATAGTAGCTGTCAAGGGTGGTCACCGCTCTTGGGGTTAGTTTCTCCTGTAACAAAGAAAGAAAAAAAGAACTCAACTCAACAACATGAACATCCAGCATTTTCCTATCAGCATATACTAGCGAAAATTTTACTGCATTTAGCAAGTCATCTGAATACAGGACCCCTGGCAAAAAGTAGTAGATTGATCATAGATTATCACACCAAGACCAAGAGAGGGGACAAACCATTTGCTGCAAACTTTCTTGTGCCCCGATTGTCATTATGTCTGGCTCAGAGGTCACCTGTAAAAGAAAGGAATTGGTGTCATAATCAGATAGGAAGAATGCCAGTAAGAAACAATTCCAATCACATTGACAACCAACCTTTCTTTTCTTGGTTGGGTTCTTCTTTTTATTTGTCTTGCTCATTCCTCTGACTTGGCTATCATCTTCTGCACACAATAGACTATGAGTTGCTGATGTCCCGGCTTCAGCAAGACCCTTACTAATAGTGTTTTGACCAGCGCAGTTTCCAAAAGCTTCCTCAATTGCACGGGATGCTAGACTGTAAGCCTCATGGGACAACGATCCCTCTTCACTCAATCTCATTGCCCGCTGGCATAAATCATTGTACCTCTGTACTCTGGATTGAACCTGTTCAGATTCCTCTGTCATCAAAAGCCTGTTCTTTGCATCTTTGGTCCATCTTTTCAAAACATAAAATGATGGAATTGCAGAAAGACCACGCATTTGTAGAACAATCAGCGCATGTCGACACAGATAACCTTTGTACTCAAACAACCTGCATATACAAGAAATTTCTGACTTCATCTCATTCCACATGACGGTGAAATCTTGGTCCTTCTCAAAATCTTGAACTCTGAAAATCGTGCCGGTCTCGTCTTGTCTTTCCTCTTTGGGACGGCAAGCAACTGCACCCAGAACCTCAACTTGAAACTTCTTAAGAACTGCATGTGTATATGATCCCGAAACACTCTTCTCAAACGGAGATGGAGATTTCAGCACAGGTTGCTTACTCCAAGTATCAGACTCTCCTTTGCCTTCCTCTTCATACCTATCCTGCAGAATTGCTTCATACAGTTTTACAAACTCTTGCACAGTGGTCTTCTTATGTACATACTTATCAAAGAAGGCGTTTACGCTATCAGCTCGCTGAATGCTACACATTCCAGCAAAGAAAGCATCCTTCAGGAAGGTTGGCACCCAATGCTTGCGATCCTCATACAACGAGTGCATCCACTCATCCTCTCTTAGTTCACATCTGTTTATAATCTTCCACCACCTTTTCTCGAATTCTGCCTCAGTCCAGGACCTATTGACACATTTTTCAAATTTCGCCATAAAATTATCGTGCCTTTTTATCACATGACTGAGATTTTCAGAAAGTTTACCCCATATTTGCCACAAACAGAAGCAATGACGAGAGCTATGGAAAACATCTGAAATGACTGTTTTAATGGTTTTGTCTTGATCGGTGATTATTACTTTTGGATGCTGACCACCAACGGCTTTCAACCAAGTTTGCATGAGCCAAGAGTATGTAGCAGCACTTTCATCCGACAATAATGCACATCCAAGCAACATGAACTGGTAGTGCTGGTTCACACCAACAAATAAGGCAAGAGGCATCTTGTACTTGCTTCTAATGTAAGTCGTATCGAAGGAGATTACATCACTGAAACTACTGTAGTCATGCCTACTCTTCGCATCAACCCAAAGCAAACTTCTAATGCGCTGATCATCAGCCAGGTCCACCGCATGAAAGAAATTTGAATTTGAGCATTGCATCTGTGAGAAAAACTCAAGCAAGATCCTTGCATCTCCACCTTCTAATAGGATGTTACGACCTTTCTCGAAGGGATTTCTCGTGTCATTCTTCAGACCAACCACATTTTTATATTCAGCAAACTGTCTAGCCATTGCAGCATACATCTTTCTGGTCTGTTCACTGATAGCTTGGGCCGGTAAAAGTTCATGGTTATGCTCCTTAACAAAGGTATGTATAACCCATTTTCCATCCGACCTTCTCTTCACGTGCATACTTGCTTTGCAATCCGTCTTAGCACAAGCTCGTCGACCAGTTGAATTATCTGGATCTTGCTTGCTTTGGCGGGCCCGAGGCCGATTAAAAGACTTTTCATATTCTCTTTTTGTTCCGTATCTAGAACATGCGAATTTTGCATCAATAAATTCTCTAGACGTTTTTGAACGACGGCTGTTTTGTATTGCGGTGTTGAAACCCATAGACCGAGCATACTCTTGATAGAAAGAATAGGCTTCATTGTGCGATTCAAACTCCATACCTGAAAGCGGTTCAAGGTTCATATACTCTTTCACCTCCATCATATCTGCTGTGGGGGGATTCAGAGCACCTCCATCTGAAGCATGGGACACACCTCCAAGATCTGCCAGAGTTGTAACCACCATATCGCCATTATGCAATTTTTCATCGGCATCCAGCATGTTGTCAATACCATGCGGCTCTTCTTCTTCCTTTTCATGTCCACCAGAAGGTAGCCTCAGATCAATGTCCATGACTTTAGACGATAAGCTTCAACAACACGCTATTCTTCGGTACCTGAAAAGTGGAGAAAAAAGTGAGCATTAAAGCAACTCAAAATACTAACCATGCCAATTCGAGTTACAGTATACAAAGGACATGACAAACCACACATGCCCAATATCAAGAACAAAAGTTCTCGCAAGTATCAACCTCTTTTATGATCCAATCAAAGTGCATTCACATTTTCAAAGCATTTCTCGGCTGCATTGCAGACATTCACACGAAGGCGGCATAAGAATCAGCACACGGAGATGGAATTACACAGCTTCAGAAGCAAACAACAGCTCATCTCATAGGATGACCACAATATAAAGAAAATTGACTAATATCTTCAACTACCTTGGAAAAAGAACAGGTCATGCACATGATCCTCCTGAATCCAAAAGAATAACATAAAGTAAACGGAATGAATGACAAAAAATAAATACAATGGTTCCTTGGCTCGGAGAGGAAGTCATTGCTTAGAAATGCAGTCAAGCCCATTTTAAACTGTGCATGCTCAGGGCTATCTCATGTTGCTGGTTCTGCAGTGAACATCCAGCAGTAGTTGGTGTAGATTTCTCCCTGTTTTTCTTTTTTTTTTTTTTTTTTTTTTTGGGGGGTGTTCGAGTAGATTTCTCCATTTAGAATGGGCAAAAGTCGACAATAAGCCCATTTTGCAATTCTCAATTACAATGGTGAGCTCCCGTACGTCTCTTTCTTTAAAAAAAAAAAAAAAAGGACAAATGACACTACTACAGTTCGCCAAATTAGACGAGAAGGGTTCTCTTTCAAACAAATTTCAAGCTTTACTTAGGTAAAGTACAGATTGGCTTGTAAACAGCGAAATACTTACTCCCACGCGATAAGCCAAGGCTAGTACAGAGAAAAGTAAAGAAGCACGTCCCCAAAGGAGAGAATTTGGAGCTAGTCGATCACATTGGAAGAAGAACACTACACATATCACAGCAATGCGCATTTTTGCCTCACACCCAGTTCTCAGAATCCCCAGACAAAGAAAGATACCCCCAATTTCCCCCTTGAAATCCCAATTAAATTTGCCGAAACCAACGCCCGAGACTTTTCCCTAAGGATATTCTACCTACCCGAAAGGCCCAAACCATTGCAGGACTGGAGAAGAGGAGAGGAAACGATCGGAAAGCCGAGAAGAAGAAGAAGAAGAAGAAGCAAACGGCAGGAAGCGAGAACCTAAATTCCCACCGTACGAGCCCCCCCTAAACCTCGCGAAACCAGACGCATCGACGATCATTTCACATCGGCCCAGTCCCACCCCATAAGCCGAGCGAGCTTCGCCGGCCGCCAACGGACCCGCGCGTCGACGCGGAATCCGGGCGCACGCGATCGCACGCACGCACGCACGCACGCCGACGCGAGCGCCCGACCCATTCAATGTCGCTCCGACGACGTCACGCCATCACGGCCGCGCTCATCCATCGATCACCGACCGACGACGGAATCGCCCATCGCGATCGTCATCGATCGCGAATCCAACGGAAAAGAATCGGTTGCAGAGAAAGAGAGAGAGAGAGAGAGAGAGGAAGAGAGAGAAGCGAAGTTGGGTCTTACGCGTATCGACGAACTGGAGGGAGGGAGGAGGAGCGATTGGAGGTCCAATCTCTGGGGAGAGCGTGGGATCTGGGAGCTGGGGAGGCCGCCTCACGCGACGGGGTTGGGCGAGTGGGGCGGGGCGCTGGATCTCGCTGCCGCTGCCGCTGCTGCGTTAGGGCTCGCCATTCTCTCTCTATTCTATTCTCTCTCTCTCTCTCTCTACATCTCTCCTCCCACCCGCGCACGCCACTCGCCTTTTGCTCGCACTCGCACGCCCCGCGCGTGCCGACATCCCGCTTCCGTCACCCCCTCGCCTCCCGGGCGCGTGCCAGCTGCGCCTGCCCCCTCCCCCCCGGGCATTAGTATTATTTTTTTTCAATTAACGTTTTCTTAATCAAAACCGGAAAAGATTGGACCTAAGCATGTCCTTAAAAAAATTCACGATGAAAAAAAGGGCGGCATCATAAGGTGAGAAAAACTTCGTAACGTCACTCCCTCCTATTCCCATTCACTAAGAGGCTTGTTTGGTGAGCACGTCGGTACTTCGATGCTGGTAACAGTCGAGTAGGGTGAGTTGAGAGTGGGTAAAATGCCTACTACAATGCGCTCTAACCTTTATCGGCTATCTAACACAGGACCCTTGATTAAAAGGCTTATTTAGATATATTAATTGATATAATCTCATAGCTTTTTTCCTCTTGTTTTTTTTACATTTGAAAATTACTTTCATATTAATTTTATAACTGTTTCCATACTCGAAGTAATCACTCAATTTGTAAAATACATGTCGAGACGGTAAAATGTAGAAAAAGCACATGGTTATATACATGAAATGTAGGAAATACGTTATAATTACTTGCATTTAAATTCATGCCATATTTGGAAGCGTGTGGAAAATACGTTATAGTGATTTGAATTTGAATGTATTTCATATCTAATATTGGGAAAATATAGGATTCCGATGTATACCTAATCGCGGCTTCTGTAGCCTTTGCATTTATTTAAGTAAAATGTGATAGAGTAGAGAAGCAGTTTCAATAAATATTGAGGTTGCTATCGATGCCTCGTCATCGGTCACGAGTGATATAATAAGGATAAGAGTCAAGACAGATGGAAAAAAAAAAGAAAAAGGCGTACCCGACCTCCCGGTGTGGGTACCACAATTCCTTTGTTTATTAAGTTCAATATACTACTTACCGTAAATTATAGAATACCTAATATTAACTATGATATTTAATTGAAATAGTTCGATTTCGACTAACATATACCATAGTTTATTGTATTGAAAGTATAAGCATATAATTTGAAAAATTAGTTACGGATAATAACTCAATTATTTGTAATATATTAATTGAATTTTACAAATTTGTCTTTTATTGCTCATTGTTTTAGAAATTAGAAAAGTTACTCGTGATTATAGGGTTAATACTACAAAAATCTAAAACTGATATACTAGTGAGAAATTTAACTCAAACAAATTTTTTACCCACAACATACCCTAAATTAGTATACATGTGATAAATTTATCACAAATTAATTTTTTATTCATAAAAAATCCAAAACTAGTATACTTATGACAAATTTATCGTCGTTAGTTTCCCTTGAATTAGATTAATATCACGAAAAAAAATACGAATTGGTATATTTATAACAAATAAATGGTAAAACCCAAAATTAGTCAAACTCAATAATTTGATAGTAAAATTTAACAAAAATTAATTGATGATAAGTTTGTCAAAGATGTATCAATTTAAGGTCGGAGATTGTCAAAAAACTAGTTTGAGATAAACTTGTTGCATGTGTATTGGTTTTGAGTGGTATTAATCCAAAAAGTCATAAACTTATTATAATTTTGTTGATTCAATTATAAACCTTTTAATTTTGCCGATTTAGTTCTAGATCTTTCCTCCTTTTGCTTATTAAATTTATTCAACTAGTTTTGATTAGAAATCACTTTCTTTCCACACTTTGGGTGCGTTTGGTTAGACTTTTGCAAAAAGTCATTGGGAAAATGTAAATGACTTTAAGTCAAAGGCGTTTTTCAAAATGAAAATTGCGTTTGGTAAATGGTAACCTAAAAGTCCCTTGCAAAATACCTTTAGCCAAAATTGCGTTTGGATAAGTTATATTTACAAAAGTCTTTATTATTAAAAAAAAAAAAACTAACCAGTGAAGGGCAGCGGCCACCGGTGGCCATCGTTTGAGGTCGTCGGACCTCAGGAGGCCCTCGGAGACCACCGGCAAGGACCGCCTAGGGTTGGGCAACCGCCGACAACCCGGGCGAGGGTCGCCCGGGGTCATCTCGCATGGGTCGTGAGGGTCGCGTGACGCCGGCCGAGACCCTCACCGAGGTTGCCGACCACAAGCGAGACCCTTGCCTGAGGTCGCGCGGCCTCAACGAGCTCACCTATGGTCGATGACCTTGGCGAGATCTCGGCTAGGGTTGCGCGATCCCCGACGCGGCGGCCCTTGCCGAAGGTCTTGCTCGGGTCTCGCGACCCCCTAGCGAGACCCTCACCTAAGGTCGTTGGGGTCGCGAGCCCGAGGGCTACCCGGCGCGCAACCTCGGGCGACGATCTCGGCCGGGGTCGCGAGACCCGGGCGAGACCTTCGGAGAGGGCCGCGTGCCGGGGTCGCATGACCCCAACGACCTCGAGCAAGGGTCTTGGCAAGGGTCGCGCGACCATATCGCGCGGTTCGGATACCGCGAGGTCGCGCGACCCATCGGCAACCGTCACTGGGTTGCCATGACCGTCACTAGCCTCTCTCTACTCCGTCGCCAGCCATTCACAACCCTGCTCAACTCGGACGTCCGCCTCAATGAAGAAGATGAACAATGTTTCGCAAGCCTAATGAATAGTGTTTCGAAGCCTTTCCTAAAGGCCGAAAGCTTAAGGCACCCCCAAACCAGACTTGGGCTTTCAGCCTTCCCCTAATGGGGTTTGTAAAACCTTTCCCAAACACTCAATATTTGGCCAAAAGGCCTTTAGGTGGCCAAAGCCCATTTGCAAAGCAAGTCCCAAACGCACCCTTACATCCCACTTATCACTGTGAATTGACCATGTTATCCCTCATAGTATTAACCCTAAATTATATTTCCTAAAAGGAAAACTTACCCACATTCTTTCCAAACAACTCTTTTTCATTCTAATTGTTTCTTCCACTCCTATTACATTTTAATGCATCCTTAATGTTTGTTCTGAACTCATTCTTCATTATCATAATTTAAGTGCGTACTATTAATATATTGGAGTAATTTTTTTTTATTTGCAAATTTTTTACTTTATTTCAATATATTATTCTTATGATCGTGAATTTTTGACTTCGACCTTTGTACAAATTTATGAGAATTCACATAAAAATTGAATATTGTGCTTGATATATGCATTATATAAAATATATTCGAAGATTATCCTCTTACTTGTGCTTAACTTATTCTTCGAATAGCGGTTTTCTAGTTAAAAAAAGAAAAAAAGAAATATACAACTCATTAACAAAGTAAATAGTTTTTTTGGTTAGAAATACAATAGGTAGTTAGCTATTTACAAAATAAACTATTTTGTGGAAAAGATGTACACTAATTTCTTTCAAAATGGAAAAAGAAAAGAAAAGCCCAACAAAGAAAAAGAAAGGCAAACATCAGTCTTAAATCAAGAGTGGCCCCATATTTAATCTCAATAAATGCTATTTGAAAAGAGCATGAGTAGTTTCGTCTCTAGCAAAATTAAAACAAAAGAAAAAAATGTAATAAATAATTTTAAATCAAGAGTAAGATCCAAAGAGATAATATATTCAATTCATTGCGATAGGAGTATCAAGAGCCAATAAAAAGAATGAAAATAGAGCGTGCCTTGAACTTTTCTTTTTACTTTTTATTTTAAATCTCTAAAGTTTTTGTTGTTTTTCACTTAACTCTTGGAATTTTTTATTTACTTAACCAAGCCTCGAATTTATATAAATTTTCTAATCAAATGTTTTCCACACTAATCCCTGTTATTTCGAATTGACATGGCCACATGATGTGAAAAAGGTATTTTCGCGATAGCTTATGCTCATGCCAAAAAAAGGAAAAAGAGAAAGAAGAAAGATCTGCCGAGGCTTCCTCGTGATGAAAAAGATCAAGTCAATAGTGGCTTATTCTTGGTGGTACAATTCTATAATCCTTTACTCCAATATGGTTTGATGGCCACATAGGCTTCAGTGGAATTGGTGTCAGATGGATTTGATTATAAAATTTATGTGAATTTAAAAACTTTAAAATAAAAAATTTAAGAATTTGATTGAAAAGGGCATGTAATTTCGACATATGAGAACTAAGCCTTTTTTTCCCCACCCAGACAAACCATAATCTTTTTCGACAAAAAAAAAAAAAAAAACCCAAAGCATAATCTCTCGGAAAAAAAAAAAAAAATCTCCCTCTGCCTCTCTCTCTCTTTCTGGCGTCGACTTATCTCCCTCCGCTTTTCATCCAAACAGTGCAAGTTTTGGAACGTCGCCCCCTCCGCTTCAAACTCCCCAACTCAGTCTCTCTTCGGCTCTGCCTTCCTGGGTCAGTCTGTGAACAGCTCGAGTTCGTCCGACGAGGCCCAGGACCGCGAAGTGCGCAAAGAAGCAGAACTACCCGTCTCCTCTCTTCTCTGGTTCGTGCCGATTCCACCTTCAAAATCACGTCTTTCGTTTTCCTCTTCTTTTTGCGTGGGTTCCTGTGCTTTTTTGCGTATGAATTTTAGGATTGGAACTGGGTTTGTTGCTTGTGGATATGAATAAGAGATTGGAGTTGGGTTTGCGTGCAAAGAAGCAGAACTACCCGTCTCCTTCCTTCTTTGGTTCGTGCCGATTCCACCGTCAAAATCGCGTCTTTCGTTTTCCTCTTTCTTTTTACATGGGCACGTGTGCTTTTTTGCGTATGAATCTTGGGATTGGAGTTGGGTTTGCTGCTCGTGGTATGAATAGGAGATGGGTAGATTCGTCTGTCTTTGAATTTTCTTGGTTGTTGTCGCTTTTTGAGGATGAAAAGACGATGGGAAATCAAGCAGGCATTGACCGGTGGCGGCGAATGCTCTGCTACTGCATGTCTAGTTTTGGGTTGCTTAGTTTTCCTCGTGAGGTCGAACCTGCGATAGAGAAAGTATATGCGCTCTCGAATTATGTCTTGAGAAGTTGTTGGAACTGGGTGTGATGCTGCGAAATGGGTGTGATTAGTCCCAAACACTTTTGGCTTAGGTGCGAAGATGTGGGATTCTCGTGGTTCCGCTGTTACCTTTGTGCTGATTTCCCCCTCCCCCGTAAGAAGATGTCCCCCTTCTCTTGGTCATTCGCAACTTTGCGCAGAAAAGCCACTCCCCTTTGCTTTCCGATTCTATAAATCTGCAGCTCCGGTCCTCCTCCTCCTCCTCCTCCTCCTCCGAACTGCTTCTCCACGGTCGTGATGCTGGTGAACCTTGCCATGCTGCAGTGGTGGTGCCTGCTCAGTGACTGAGCAGACAGCATTATCTCATCAACGAAGGGTCATCATTGCTTTGACTCAGTAAAGGAGCTCAGTCCCTCTCTCTCTCTCTCTTTAGGGGAAATCTAGTGTGCTAACTATACAAAAAGTGATAAGGCAAGGAGTTGGACGATTTCATGTCCATCTCCAAGATAACTTGACACATAAGTAACCAGATATGTAAAAAATGTAGCTAGAGGGATTGAGATAGATTCTTGTGTTTCTTTGATTTGTCAATCTGCTTTGATTCCGCTTCCTGATGCTTGATTTCTTTTGGAGTACGAGGTCTGTATTCCAAGTGGTATGTGTTTTCCGGTTGACATTCATTCTTTTGTTCTCTTAGGGATTCAACTATTGCTCCTCTGTGCTCATGCTGGGTTTGGATATCTGTTGTCCACATTATCGCCCAATCTTTTCTTAAAGAACTCTCCTTTCGTAGAGATGAGCGCTGGTTATTGTCTTTTCATTGGTTAGACTTTTGGAGTACCACAGGTTCTGTGCTTTTTCCAGGGATCGATCAACACCTCAGAAATAGAAACAGATCATCAGTTGTCTAGTACCACTTACCAAAATCTTGGTGTTTTGGGGATTACGAAGGAATACAGTTGTGAGAATGGATCTAACACAAATATAAAAATTATCTGGATGTAGAAAGCATTGTATCCCAAATTATTTTCAAGTTTAGATCATGCACATTGATTTGATCCTTTCCTTATGTTTGTTAAAAATGACATATCAGTGGATGACTAGAATGACATTTTGCATTTCTTCAGGTAGCCTGTGTAGAAAGGGCCTGGTTATCTCTATGGAGCAAGCTTTCCATAGATTACTACATCACAAAAGTTCAAGAAAACGTGCAAACCATATTAGTTTCATTTTGACGAATGTATATTAACTTGCATCACTTCCTTCATAACGTGCTTGCTGCTTAAGGACAGTTGCTTAAGCACATACAGGTACTTGCACAGATAAGTGATGGACTTTTGTGCATGGGATTTTTTTTCAACGAAGATTTGTGCAGTTTGCTGCATTGGGTTGATGATATTTAGGGTGTAATTAAGTTATACCAGGCAAAGGATATTTATGGTTTGCCCTATTTAAAAAATGTAAGACGATATAAATTAGCTAAATGGTTGGCATAGGAGGAAATAAAGGTGACGTGCCAAATTTAGTTTCCATGGAATTTATTTGGTGCTATGCATATGCCTAATGATTTTTTTAATCATTGTAATCTAGCTTCTGTGACCAAAGCTGTCTCTTCTTTCTTCTGGTGTTTTGGATGCATTAATTCATATGCATTGTTAAATTGCCCTTATATAGACTATTCGGATCCTGATCCCCTAACCTTTAATTGTGATGGATGTCTATGGCTTCTGAGTTTTCACTTGGAAACTCTGTGCGTTCACTTTTCTTTTAATTTTTGTGCCAAGTAGTGAGGCTTTTAATCTCATAGACCGTTCCAGTGTTCTGCTTGTTACAAAGTTGATGTCTGTTTGCTTTGATTTAGGTCTGATCCTCATGTTTCTTCCTAATATCTGGTGTATTGGCATTTCTCTTGACAGGTCTTATCAAGGGCTATAATTTTGCTTTAATTTGCTCAGGTGAACTCGTTTATATATTTTTTCCTAAAGTCCAGCTGAAATTGGCAGGAGGGTGGTTGATGTTGTAAGCTCATGTTTGCTTATGATACTACAGGAGGTTAAAAACCTATAAATCTAAACATTATCAGATGTAATCATGGAATTTTCTCTCCCTGTCTCATCCCATAAAGATCAGCTCATCCTGGGATTGAAATCCAACTTCCTTTCTCCAATTTCTCCTTTAAAATTTGCAAGGCATCAGTTACTTTGCAGACACACTAATAAACAATATGCATACAGTTGTCCTTGCCATTCAAGGCTGAAGATTGTTAAGAATCCTTCACTGGACAAGCATGTGGTGAGGCAAAACAAAATTCGCTTTGTTCTGAAACTGAAAACACTGCTTCTCTCTAAACCCAAACACTTCATCCCGCTTCATATTCTGTCCAAGTGCCGGTCCTACCTTTCACTCTCAGATTCTCGCTCTGTTCTTTCTATGATACTTAGATATCCAGCCATTTTCGAGCTCTTTAGCATCCCGACACCTCCCACACCCTTTAATGCAACGAAATCGCTCTCGCAGCTCTGTGTTCGTCTCACGCCAGCTGCATCTGCTCTCGCAGCCCAAGAATCCAATCTCAAGTCAGCTATCTCCAATGTCCTGGCTGCCAAACTGCAGAAACTTCTTATGCTCTCATCTCACCATCGCCTTGTTTTATCCAAACTGGTTCACCTTGCCCCTGATCTGGGTCTACCTCCAAATTTTCGTTCTCGCCTTTGCAATGAGCATCCGGATAAATTTAAGACTGTTGATACATCCTATGGCCGTGCTCTTGAGCTTGTTTCATGGAATCCAGAGTTGGCTAGGCCACTATCATTCACGGAAGTTGATTCTCGTGAGCTCATAGTTGATCGACCGCTGAAATTCAAGCGCTTAAAACTCCAGAAAGGGCTGAATGTGAAGAGACGCCATCAGGACTTCTTAATCAGATTCAGGGAGTTGCCAGATGTATGCCCCTATACCACTGTTGCATCAGAGCTAAGCAAAGGATCTATTGAGGCAGAGAAGAGAGCATGTAGTGTAGTACGCGAGATTTTGGGCATGACAGTTGAAAAGAGGACTTTAATAGACCATTTAACTCATTTCAGGAAGGATTTCGCTCTCCCTAATAAGTTGAGATGTATGATTGTAAGGCATCCAGAATTGTTCTATGTTAGCGTGAAAGGGCAGAGGGATTCGGTCTTTCTAGGCGAGGGATATGATGACAATGGTACTCTTTTGGAGAAGGACCAGTCTTTAGTAATTAAGGATCGACTAATGGACCTTGTTATGGAAGGGAAGAGGATCAGAAGAGAAAGGAGAAAGAGTGAAATGAACAATATTAGTGATTTTATCGTGGAATCTGAGGAGGCTTGCAGGGACAATGGGGAATTTTCTGACGATGGTTTTGAGAGTTTATTTGAGTCTGAAGATTCCGATTGGGATAGTCATTTCGACAGCGACAATGAAAGTGATGAGCTGCTGGGGGAAGGGTTGATGAGAGAGTTTTGGATTGCAGATGCTTCTTCTAATCTCGAAGCGTTAGACGCGCATTCAGAAATTTGGTGATAAGCGAAAAGTAATGACACTGTAAGTCCTCAAACACAGTTTTAAGGTAGGACAAAGTCCTTAGTGGTACAATTGTCTCTAGAAACTCACAGAGACCATCACACATCCTTTTTAGAGATGCAATTGAATGATTTCGTTTGGCCATTCATGCTAATTTCCTCATTATACTTACTGAGCAATGATGTTGCTAACAGACAAGCAATTCCAGATCACTTCCTTCCACAACTGATGACTACCACAGCTAGCAGTTGGTATCACCACCACTATCAATTAAAAGGTGCTACTACTAGGCAAAAGCCTCAACCTCTAGCCAGTAAGTAACAACTTCTATCACTGGCACATGGGATATATGCTCCGTTGCAAAAAGGATAGGATGACCTGCTTCCATTCCATCTGCTTAAAGCTCGTGGCTCTCAAGCCTTGTGGATATTATGATTTGTCATTGTTACTTAATTTGCTGGCTGAGATGTATACTCTCTGTCGTAGATTACAAGTTCAGCAAGCATAGCGAAAGTTGTGACAAATGTGTGGATAATTTTCAGCAACATTGTCAGGTATTTTGAACTTGAATCAGTTTTGACTTGACTTAGAAGAATATGCAGGTTAGTTTTCTTCAAGCATGTCCTGATTAGAAAGACCGCATGATGATTTAGTCTTCTTCAAGCATGTACTGATCAGGACAGCAAGCAGATAAGAGTTGTCATGGTGAGATCAGTAGGTGACGCTATGGTTGGAGGCTGTAAACGGAGTGTGTCACCTATTGTGCTGATGTTGGGGAGGCAGGGGCTGTTTGTCAAGCAATTTAGTTAGCAGCATCACTGGTTGCCGCGAACGTCAGGCCATTCTTACCATTGAAACCAGCTCTGCCATGGTCTATAATAGCTGCGAGGGGAACGAGATGGTTCTTAGTTGCAAGGCCGAGTTCAGCCCATGCGATATGTGCAGCGGATTCTAGTGCGTCAACAAGCAAATGTTTGCCATGACTATTCTGCTGTATTGTTAGAAAATGGGATGTCCTTATTGGATCAGAATGGAATATTCATGTGTCAGATCCGGATCTCCTGCATCGATGGTTGAACTCATGTGTTGCGTATCACCCGCTTTCCTTTGAAGGTTTTGTCTTTGCTATAGATCAATGCATAGGGCATGAATGACAAGGGATGTATCGATCTTTGGACAGACTACACTACCATGAAGTATGTTCTTGTTGTGCTGTAATATTGGCTAATCTTATTGCTCTTTTTTATAGAAAAAAATATAAAAACTCATTGAGCGTAATATAATTTACTAACCACATGAAAATCATTAGAAAAAAAGTTACTGAGCTTAAGAAAATTCTTTGCACAATCGAATTGTGATGGAAAGTTCGCTATTACCGTAACAAACTTCGTAATATTTCAAGACTTCTCAGTAATTTCATAACTTAAAAAGTAATTCAAAACTTTCCAAAATTAGTTTTTTTTTTTTTTTTTTTTTTTTTTTTGTGTTGATTTGCAATTCGTCAATTATGGATGTAATTTTCTCTATTTAATTGTTAGTTACAATTCTTAGCAAGTCGTCAGTATATCATTTCAAATTAATAATCGTTTGTAATTACCATGAAAGTTCCTTCGTATTAATAATTTTCGCAACGTATGTGTAATTTCCATCAAATACAAAATCTTCGATTTTGCTAAAAAAAATCTCACTAAAAACCTGCACGCCACCTGCCAGTTAGAATTCCACTCGCCTGCTCGATCAACGGTGCTATCATATCTTCGAAGAACGCCAGGAGATGCCCCGAGCATTATTATTTGCGGATGAGCCCCACGGGATTTTTTTCGGAATTCGCGTAATCACCGACAATGAAAATGCTTTTGCGACGATGCAAGTCCCCAAGAAAGACGGAAAAAAAGAAAAGAAAAAATAAAAATAACACAAATAATCCGTAAACGTTCAACTTTAATTTATTTAATATGATTATGAAAATTGAGTCTACCGTGTAATGTCATCACTGAATTTTTAATTTCTCGAGCTTTTTATATATTTTCAAATTGATCTCTAGAGTATATGAAAATTGCTTAATGTTGTCCTGAACATTGGATTTTTTATATAGTCTAGATATTAGTTTGAACATGTTATATCGAATAAATTAAAATTTTAATTTCGAAGATCGCACTGCATATTATGCCAAAGAGGACAAACTATTTGTAATATTATCCAAAAAGAAAAAAGGGTTAATACCCTAAAAAATCCCAAACCGGTATACCTGTGACAAATTTACCCCAAACTATTTTTTTGACCACTAAAAAACCCCAAACTGGTATACCTTTGATAAATTTACCTAAAACTGGTATACCTGTGACAAATTTACCCTTTGTTAGTTTTCGTTAAATTTTACTGTCAAATTATTAAGTTAAATGACTGTACAATTTAGGATTTTATGCTCCGTTTGTCATAGTTTACAATTTTTGTGATTTTTTTGTGGTATTAATCTAATTTAGCGGATGATATATTTGTTATAAATTTATCAGTTTGAGTTTTTTGCGATTGAATAAATTAGTTTGTGGTAAATTTGTCATAAATGTATTAGTTTAGGATTTTTTATAATCAGTTTGAGTAAATTTGTTATAGATATACCGGTTTGGATTTTTTATGATTAAAAAAATAATTTGAAGTAAATTTGTTATATGTGTACAAATTTGGAGTTTTTTAAGGTATTAATTCAAAAAAAAAACTTAAAAATTAAATGGGACCCACCAAAAAGGCCCACGCATTTAACAACATCACCTACTCACCTAATGCTCGTACCCATCTCATCTGTACATAGACCACACCCTATAATTTCTTCAGGCAAAAAAGGTTTCATTTTCATTATTTATTCATTTATTTAATTATATCATTTATAAATATTGTTTTCTTCTGCTTTTCTTTTTCTCGGTCATTCGCAACTTTGCGCAGAAAAGCTGTCCCCCATTTTCTCTCTCCTCTCTCCTTTCTCACTCCGCATCTCTCCGCTGCTCCCTTCCCTTTCCGATTCCATGAATCTGCACCTCCGCCGCTCCTCCGCCGCCGCCGCCGAATCGCCTCTCCACGGCCGTAATGCCGGCGAGCCTCGCCGCGCTGCAGTGGCGGCGGCGCCCGCTCAGTGACTGAGCGCGGGGACAGCATTATCTCGTCAACGGACGGTCGTCGTTGCTTGGACTCGGTAAAGTAGCTCTCTCTCTCTCTCGCACGGTCGGCCGGCTCGCCTCGCAGTGAGGCGCGCGTGTCTAGGGTTTCGGTTCGTTCGTTCGGCGGCGAGAAGGGACGGGGCGGCGGCCTTCGGTGGCGCGGCGCGCGGGGGGATTTTACTTTCGGCAGAGATGGTGAGGAAGCACGGATGGCAGCTTCCCGCCCACACTTTACAGGTACTTGACCCGGCCCGGCTCTTTTCGATCGCATTGCTGTTTCTGGTGGAGTTCTTGCTCGTGCTCGAGCTGGACTGTGATTCGCGCGCGCTCTCTCTCTCTGTCGCCCCGTCCGCTTTTTCCCCACTTTTGGGATGTTTTGGTTTCTGAGAAATTGATGGAGAGGCGGCGCGTCTGCCTCTAGAGCGTGCGCGCGTGTGAGTGAAGCGCCCGTGAGTTGAGTTTCTGCGATTTTGAGTTGAAGCGCGGTCCTGGTGGACCTTCTGTGTTGCGCTCTTGCCGAGAAGGGAGTGAGGGAAGTAGCTAAAGACTTGCCGAGAGCTGTGAAGCTTTTGGTTGGTTACTAGTGAGGAAGTGGTGAGATTGAGCTTTTGTTTGCAGTTTGAGAAGCGTGAAGACAGGCGAGTGTGAAATTTTGGAACTTTCTAGTTTCTATGAATTTTTTTTTTTTTTTGATGAAAAAAATTATTGATACGAGACGACAAAGGTATATGATCTGGGGGGAGAGTTTTCCGTATATTGGATCCATGCATCAATCGAAATTATGGAACTTTCCTTGTTCTAAAGGATGTTAGACACAACCCATCTAAAAAAATGGCACACATGGATGAGAAAGTCGTCCTTTGTTGGTCGTTTAGGAAAAATCTAGTGTGCTAACTATACGAAAAATGATTAGCTAAGGAGTTGGACAATTTCATGTCCATTTCCAAGATAACTTGATAAATAAGTAACAAGATGTGTAAAAAAAATGTAGCTCGAGGGGGTCTTTGATTTGCCAATCTGCTTCTGGTTCTACTTCCTGATGCTTGATTTCTTTTGGAGTTTGAGGTCCATATTCCCAGTGGTATGTGTTTTGGTTGATGTTCATTCTTTTGTTCTCTTGGGGATTCAACTGTTGCTCTTTTGTGCTCGTGCTGGGGCTTGGATATCTGTCACCCACATTACCGCTTGTTGAAGAACTCTTCTTTCTTAGAGAGGAGCGCTGGTTATTGTCTTTCGATTGGTTAGACTTTTGGAGTACCCCCTCTCTCATGCCACCAGACCAAGATGCGGTGGCGAGAGGACGGCTGGGTATGAAATTGTAGCTGTTCTCAACTGCTTGGCAAATAACCTTCATTTATTTGACCATTTTTTTATCAATCTCTTGGGTAAAAAATTTGTTAAACATCTAACACAACTTTCTTGATGCCTTCGAAATTGTCTCTAGCTGACATTGTTAAGTGAGATCTTTGATGGTCCTAGTCTTTTTCGATTGTATAGCATTCATCTTTGCCAAACGTACTCTGGCACCTAGATTGTATTTTTATATCTTATGGTGGACACGTAATATTCTAAAAGCTCAAATTTTCACCTATGTAGGTTGTCGCAATTACTGTTTTCTGCTTACTGGTGATTGCCTTCTATGCTTTCTTTGCACCTTTCCTTGGAGGACATGTGTGGGAATACATCTTGATTGGCACTTACACGCCTGTGGTATGTAAAACTCTTCTCTCTATATTTTGAGGCTTTCTTGTCCCATCTTCATTATCTTTAATTTTTTATGTGATTTTAGATGAGTTTATTTGGATGTTTTTACCCCTCCTTTATGGGCCTTTCTTAATTTGCTTTTGGAGTTCAGAATTTTTGTTTTTGGTCTCTCAATGAGAAGACCAGACTGTTTAGTAGATGCTGTCATAGCCAGTACATTATATTTTGCTTCATATAGTTCTTTGCAAATGTTTTTTAGTTCTCACAAAGGTATATGTCTTGTTTTTCCCTGCTGGCATTGCAGGCGCTTCTTGTTTTCATTCTTTATGTCCGGTGTACTGCAATTAACCCTGCAGATCCTGGCATTATGTCAAGATTTGAGCCACAGTCCAGGACTCAAACTAACCAGAATAATGGGTTGGCTGCAAGGGGCCCCTCTGGACATCTTGATGAAGCTGGTGCTGGTGTGGTTTCCTCTCCATCATCAGCTTCCAAAAGTTCTGTAGCACCAACTAATACTAGTAAGAAAGTCATGGATAGAGATGTGGAGAGAGTAGATACTTCTTCGAATCCCACCCCCGTCACGAGGAAATCCGGTTGTGGAATTGGAGGAATTTTGTGTGCTCTTTTTGTGCATGAAGATTGTCGAAATGAGAATTGTTTGACTGAGCAAGAGGGCGCTGCTGAAGATGCTTTGTTTTGCACATTGTGTAATGCCGAGGTAAATCATATGGCTTCATTTTGGTATTACATCGGAGTTTCCTTATGGTACTTAACGAGCAATTCTGCGTGTTCAGTTTTTATGTGGATATCTGTTCTAGTGAGAAAGTTTCTTGGCATTTATTTGGAGCCATTACATTATATATTTGCTTAGAAGGTTTGTCAGAACCTCTTATCCCTCCGTTGTGCATACTTGTTTGCTATTCCCAATCACAGTTTCGTTGAGGAGTTGTGATTATGGATGAAGACTAAGTTGCAAAGTTGAAGGGGTAGAGAAAGATTTAACATAGATATGGCAAAGTGGGTTAAGAACCTACTTTTAATTCAAACACTGAGGCAAGAGAAAATGGATACAATTCTGAAAAATGGGTCACTATAAAATAATAGCCTAGCAAAATGGGATTTCTCAAGTTTCCGACATTCTCTCAAGCTATTAGAGAAGAATAGTAACATAATTCCTAAGTCACTACAGACCATAAAACCCTGAATACCCATACACTAATCGCTTTCATGTGTAGCTCCCCATTTCCTCTGTCTTATCTCACTCTCTCTCTCTTTCTCTCTCTCTTGAGAACCTTACAACAATTGCTGACTGCTCCAACATGAGATTGCTCTCCTCTGCAAGCTGCAAACTTTCCCCTTCCCTCTCTCTCTCTCTCTCTCTCTCTCTCTCTTTTCACTCTCGCATGGCATGCTCATATGCAGCAACCCTATGGATATTGTGGACCTCTGTTGACCTCAATTCGGAGGTTGCCTGAACCTCACAGCATTGTCGCAGTCGGCAGATACACACAGACACCCACACTTACCCGCCAAACCATCATCTTTGACATCAGGCACTAGCACCATCAGTGCCAGCTAGTTGCCTTCTAAGACCATTGCCATGCTAGCCATCAGTACCGCCACGTCCATCAATTAACAGATGTTGCTAACATTGATCAGTTGGCTTGGCAATGGTATAGCCTCTATCTTGAATGAGTTTCTGCTACTATCACTGGCACCATGGAACATATTGCAAAAGGATGAGAACTGCTTCTCTGCCATTTGCTGAAAAAATTCCATGCCCTCGTGTATGCTTTCGCATGTGTAAAGTGACTTGTCCCACCATTATACGGTCTGTCGGATGAGACATATATTCTTTGCTGCAGGTTCGCAAGTTCAGTAAACATTGCAGAAGTTGTGATAAATGCGTGGATGGTTTTGATCACCATTGTCGGGTACAATTTGGAACTTGAATTGGTTTTGACTTGACTTGATGATTAAGTTCACCTATTTTTACTGTTGTCTAATCTCAACCAATATTGCATTGCTGTAGTGGCTTAACAATTGTGTGGGACGGAGAAATTATGCCACTTTCATATCTCTCATGGCTGTCAGTTTGCTTTGGGTGAGTATAGTTAATGTTCATTTCAAATTAATTGTTTCTCAACTGCTAATGTCGCCATTGCTTGTCTCAGGTTGTCATTGAGGCAGGAGTTGGTATTGCTATCTTTGTACGTTGCTTCGTTAACAAGAAAAATATGGAGACTGAAATTGTTGACAGGCTTGGAAATGGTTTTTCTCGGATCCCCTTTGCATCTGTGGTGGTATGTTTCTTGCCAGTAATGTCTTAATTTGGTCATCAAATCTACGTATCTAATTTACTATTACATTGCATGGTGGCTGTTTGTACTGCAGTGTATTAGTCACAACATACTAATTGACTTTTACATTGCGTGCAGGCTGTTTGTACGGCAGTGGCGATGTTGGCTTGTGTACCTTTAGGTGAACTTTTCTTCTTCCACATGATACTGATTAGGAAGGTGAGCAGATAAGGTTTGTAATTGTAAACAACTATTTTGAATCTCCTGATCGTTTGTAGGGACACTAGTTCTGGAGAAGCTAAGTTTTGATTCAACAGGGGAATTAAACATGCAAGTCATGTCCTGTCTAATTAAATCTAGACTAGTGTCAGAACCAGTCAAGAGACCGATTCACGTACCGCTTAAACTAGTGGAGCCACCAGTTCAACATAATGTTTAAATTCTCCACCTAATATTGAGGTCAAAGCGGCCATCCAGTGTGAGATGGGCGTAGAATGCCCAATTACAAACAGGTTGCATGTTGGAATATTTTTGGTCGTTTTCCTTTTAGTTAGTGTTTAGGTCTGCATTTTGTCTGATATGTAAGAAGTTTATACCAATCCATGAGAAAGTGTTTGGTCCAATGTTTGATGTGCTTTAACTATCCCAGGAAAGTGTGCTGACGTGGACTTCAGCTTATTATTCCTAGATTGTTGTTTCATCTTTTATCAAAAGAGTCAGATGATTGGATCAGTTCAACCCAGTATAACTGTTCAGCTGGATCCGTTGAACCAAGGAATGCCAGTTCAATCCATGTTTTTGACCAATTTTGTTTCTTAAGGTTAAACTGGAGCAGGCGTAGCCTGCTTCATGACTAAAACTGCCAGTTCCTACTTGGTTTCAAAACCATTGTTTTGGAAAGCTACTGAAATTTAAAATAAATAGGAGATTGAATAGTTATTTTTCTTCGTTAAACTTGATGGTCCAGTTTTCTTCCCTAGGGAATTACAACTTATGAGTATGTGGTGGCGATGAGGGCCATGAGTGAAGCACCTGCACCAGCATCCGTAGATGAGGAAATTCCTAATCTGCTGTATTCTCCATCGGGATCTGCTACAACTGGCTTCAGTGGTGGCAGTTCTCTTGGCTTGCAGTACAAAGGTTCATGGTGCACCCCTCCAAGAGTTTTTGTGGACTATCAGGTACTTCCTCGGTGTCTATGATGTTTTCATTGATTTTGGTGCGTTCTTGTTTGACTTAATGATCCAAGTGAGCATCATGGCATATCCTTTGCAGCAGATTCCTGTCTCTGTAAGGGCTTTAGATGGCTGACTACGTGGTCTAGTCACTTCTAGAAGGGGTTAAATATGTGGTTTTAAATGGGTAGAAAGGAGACTTACAAGTGGGTAAGACTAATTAAGCCCAGCTATGCAATTAGTGAGAATGTTTTTGCTGGCTTTTGCTTTGCTCCCGCAATTTTACTTATTTCTTAGATCTTTCAGCCTAAATTGTTAAATTGGATAACTTGGATTGACGACGGCTCAACTTTGAGATGGCTTTTAATTAATTAACTGATCGTTTTAGAATATTCAAGCGGATTAAATATGTGTCTAACAAGTGACAAAATGGTGAGATACGACTTAATTGAAAGTGTCTCCAAACTTAATTGAGACCAAAATAATTTGCCGAATCATTTTTACAAAGGTCCAGTGCTTTTGCTCCTATGTTCTGTATCGTGATTCACTTTTGCCTTTCCCTACTGATCTGTTACGGGGGTTGGTACCCCCTTGGTAAAACACTGATATGCTTTCACTTTTCATGGTCTGTTTTTCCTCTTTAAGTGCTGATTCTACCTTCATCATCATTCTCCCTCTCGTGTGTGAGTTGAAGTTACTCTTTTTCTTTATGTATTGAATTTCATAGATTTCCTTAGGCAACATTTTTTTCATCATCAACTTCCCATCCATTTGGCTGGTGGCGTGCTATTTCATGCCATCTTCTTCATGTGCATGGTTATCTTGGGCTGGTTATTCCCTTGTGCGGGTTTCTCACTTTGATTGCAGAAAAGCATCCTTTCCAACTTGCCAATAATAAGCTTCGACAAAGTTGATGGGTTCTTACATAGCTATTCTACTGCACAGGATGAAGTTATACCTCACCTGGAGCCTGGGATGGTTCCATCAACTGTGGACCCAGATGCAGCTGGAATTGTAGACAGAGGGCAGAAGGCTCCGAAAAAGCCAGTTCGTATTAGTGCATGGAAGCTCGCCAAATTGGATTCTCATGATGCCATGAGAGCAGCAGCCAGAGCTAGGGCATCGTCCTCGGTATTGCGACCAGTTGATGGTCGGCGTTTACATGATACTGATTTAAGCTCTAGTGAAAACATCAGTGTGAGAAGTAGTGTGAGCACTGACATGGGGGCAAATAAGGAAATTAAAAATGATCTGAGGATGTCTCAGTTTAGGAACTCGTTTGCTCCTAGTCAGGGTAGCCAGGAAGAGAGTGAATTGTATACTCAAAGTGCGAGTAGCATGAGCAGTCCAAGCCATGTTCACGAGACTGTTACGCTTAGCCCTCTACCGCAAAGCTATGGTTTGGGTGTTTCAGTTCCTGGAATTGTTCATGATCGGCCTGTAACTTCTGGGGCAACTTATTCTGGACTGAACAATCCAGTAACGAATCCTGGACTAGGATTTGATAATAAAACGGTGCAAAAAGGAAGTAGCACCGACCCATTACTCCTATCGGCTCCAGCCCACTCTATTCTTAGAGATGTCAAAAGGACATCAGTTATTTGGGACCAAGAAGCAGGTAGATACATCTCAGTCCCTGTATCTGCTTCAGAAGCTCGAAATAGATTATCCAATCAAACTTTGGCAAAGCCAAATCCTAGAGTAGAAAAGAATAGTTATGGAAGAAAGCTTCCACAGCAGGAATCTTCATCTTCCGAGGCAGTATCGTTGGTGCAGCAGGCAGAGAAACTCACGTACACAGGGGATTCTATCTTCTTTGGTGGTCCACTTTTAAGCGTCCCAGTAAGGGATAATTTGAGAGCTGAAGGTGGTCAAGGTTCTAGAGAGGCCTTCGAGAGGGTGGCACTGAATTTACCACGTGAATCTCGGTTTAAGCGAGATGCGGCTTCAAAGCAGTTGCCAGTGTTCATCCCGGGGGGACTTGATCAGAAACCTCCATCTGGGTCTGGTTTAAAGTAGTCGGTAGGTGATCAAGTATAGGATTCTGACTCTGAGTGCTTGGTAGTACCTTCTCCAACCATCAAGTTTTGGTGAGCTGAGAAATTGGAATTCACTTGAACATAAGCTGCTTGCGGACACACGATGATTGCAATTTGTGCTGCTGACCAGTTCATTCTGGTGCATTTACTGACAGATTTATCTGTTAGCATCACGGCATATTTACTCTGTTCAGATTTGTTAATGAGAAAGTGCTTGGGGATAGTTCTTCCCTCATCCAAACTGCAGCTGTCTGGCGGCCGCATGTTGTAATGTGATCAGCATTGAGATATTCGGGGCCAAGTTTTATGTTTGTCTCTGGTGAGGAGGTGCGACTGTTGACTTTATTATTTAGTCTTGTTTGTACATGTACCGAACACCCCATTCCACACATTGGAGAACTTGTGCTTTCATCTGATCGGTGGAGGTTGGCTATTCCTCAAGAATGTATCTGCTACTCCATTAATCGACTTTTGCTGGTAGCTTTAGGACCGACATTTGCTTGGTTCCTTCAAGTGTACCCAACATGCATATTCTTGAGCGATGATTTCAAATTCTCATTTGCATTGGCTCAGCATTAATCACATTATCTGTTATATCGCCTATTCTGATTCGTCTGTGCACCTTTAGATAATGTATACCAAATATCTTATTTTCCCCCTCACCTCTGCCTATAATTTCTTCCCATTCCGCTGTTGATGAAAAAGAAAGGCATTCTACCACAATATAGTCGCATGGGTGAACTGGTGATCTTTGCTAGCCTTATCTGTGGCCGTGCATACTTTCATGAAATCAAGTTGGTGTTGGAACGACCTTTGTCGATATAGCCTTTGAGTGAGATTATCTTAACTCGGTAAACATGTGAGTGGTCTGAGAGGAAAATGCGGCGGAAAGCTGGTTGTGGGTGGTTTGTGATAGCTCATATGCGGACCTGTGTTTAATTTGACTTGCTTCATTTATTCCTTGCCTAAGAGAAGGAGGCTATCTGAATGACTTTTCGCCGTGTTCTCTTTGTTTTTCTCAAATCGTTACTTGATTTGGGAGTTAAATGCAACTTAGAAATCTAATCTCAGCATTTGCTGCTTGATCTTGGGGAAGTCTCCTCACAAGCATCCACAGCGAATGAAATCCATCACATAATGCAAGACCAAGTAAACTCGGAACGCAAGATGGGTTCAGGAGGATGGAGTTTTGTAACGACAAATTTAGGCAATCTTTGGCGCCGTTCATGAATTTGATCTCATGATGTTCTGGTGCAGGACATTTAAATTAAAAACTTGCCTTTCGGTTATTTGAAGTCGAGATTTATTCTTGTTCGACTCTTTGACTTCGATATTGTCATTGTTTCCCTCATTGCCCGTCTACCTCTTCAACATCATCCTTTTATGGGAAAAGTACAAAAAAAGTCATAAACCTATTGCATTGGTACCAATTCAGTCCTAAACTTTTCAATTGGACCAATTTAGTCCTAAACCTTTATAAATTAGTACCGATTTAGTTTATTCGATCAATTTTGGTACAGGTCTTGACGTGGTAATTTTTAAGATTTTTTTTCGAATTTATTATTATTTTATTATTATTTTATTACTTTTTTTTTTTTTTTTCCTTTCTTTTACGGCGGTGGCCGGCGAGGGCCGCGAAGCCCTTGCTCGCCGCCCGCCGCCGGCGAGGCGGCTTTGCCCGGATTTGGGCGAGGGTGGCCTCGCCCGCGGCTGGCGAGGCCATGGCGGCCATCGCTAGGGCGGAGGCGAGGGCTTCACGGCCCTCGCCTAACACCGGCGAGGGTCGCAGCCCTCGGCCCTTGCCTCCGCCCCCGGCGATGGGCACCATGGCCTCGCCAATCGCGAGCGAGGCCGCCCTCGCCCAGATCCGGGCGAAGCCGCCTCGCCGTGGCTGGGAGAGGCCGGGCGACGACTGCGACCCTCGCTGGCTGCAGGCGAGGGCTTCGCGGCTCATCGGCCACCACCGGAAAAGAAAGGAAAAAGAAAAAATTAAAAGATAAAAAAATAAAAAATAAATTCAAAAAAGTAATAAAAAAATCTTATAAATCGCCACATCGGCGTTTGATCATCGGCCGATGTCCATATCGGCGCCGCCAGGCCAAAATTGGCCGGATGGACTGAATTGGTATAAATATTAAAAGGTTTATGACTAAATTTTTCCAATTAAAAAATTTAGAACTGAATTGGTACCAATGCAATAGGTTTATAACTTTTTTTGTAGTTTTCCCCCCTTTTATTGACCCTTGTTTTCTTCTGTCCATTCCTTTTGTCTCCAACTCTCTATTGCAAGAAATAGGGGGTGGATTCACTGAGAAACCAATCGAATTTCAACATGGGAGGGAATTTGAAGGCGTTTCATACACGAGACCGTTCGATACAGCTTTTCAAAACAGGGTCGACGTGTAAGAATTATTGTGGCCCACATGATATGAATTTATTATATGGTTTAATAATTATTGAAATGCTGTAAAATAAATTAAATATTGGTTATGAGAAGTTGCGACTTTAATAAAACGAAGAGGTGCGACTTATATGAAAGTTGAAAATGCGCTTTGATGGAAGGCACCTTTTGAAAAAACGTACAAATAGAGTCCGGTCCTCTCTCCACCCATATGAACAAACAATAATAGAAAGGAATTGGGTATTCTCTCCTCCATCGATAGAATGCATTAAAGAATAGTGGGTTAAGGGAGAGAAATCGGATTTCTTCTTTTTGGTTCGAGTTCTTCGATTTTCTACAACGATTATCATCAAGGGTAACGTTATGGATAAATGTACGTCTTCATCTATTCGTGAAAATCATGAAGATCAAAAGATCACTGTTTTTTTTTTGAATTTCCGCATCAAAGTATTATATGTATAGTCTAACACGACGGTGAAAAGGATGCTGCAGTTTTCATATGGAATTCTATTTGGACACTCGGAGTGGTATCGCCCCCGGTTTTCAACAGTTTTTAAGGAGTTTCCGTCGTCCAAATTTTAGGCAGCATAGTTTTCAAAACATGTATTATGAAACATAATAGTCATGGCAATCACATCACACAACTCGACTGTAGGTTCAGCTGCAGCCGTGAATCTAAATTTGAGGTCCCATTGTAGCATATTCGAAAATCGTGGTATTCACGTAATTATAAAAGACTAGAAGGACGAGGGGGACAAAATACAATTTGACGTATAGCTGGGGATGAGTTAGCAATTTCTCTTTGCTTTTGCAGCTTTTCCTTGTCTCCACAATGGACTGATTCCTACTCTTTTGTTCGCTTTATTAGGGAGTTAGGACGGATGTCATTGTGGACGGCATTGCGAGAGCTCTTGGTTGACCATTTGTGTAGGTTTGACCTTTGAACTTTGCGTATCTTAAAACTACTAGTCCACATAACTTTTTGTGGGTATTATTAAAGCAGAAATCCAGCCAAGATCTAGACATTCTGCTCTGTTCCAGGGCCCCCCAAACCCACCCGTGCCCACTTTTCATTTATGGTGAATGTTTTCTTTAAAACTTAGTTTGATAAAAACTATAGTAATTAGCATCATACTTGATTCCTAAATCAAAATTTCTCATTATATTACCGGATCTGATATATTCACCTGTGAAATATACTTTTTTTTTTCTTGGGCAATCCAAACTATTGAGGCATAGGGTTTACGGCCTTGGGTTTGGATCTCAGGTCGCGTCACTGCCGAGCGGAATGCCTAGTGGCTATTTTTAGAATTATTGCCGTTCGTACTTCTTATATGTGAAATAAATTAATTAGATCTTCATTGTTGAAATCCTTTTTAGGACCACATTTTGAAATCCTTTTTAGGACCACATTTTGGTAGACTGAAGTTTTGGTCAAATTTCAAACAGCTTTTATCTAGGAGTCGCCACTAATCGGTTTATGGTAGGTTGATTAGACACCTAAGTAAAATAATGGGAGAATTATTTTACTTCTACGAACCAGAGATTTTGGATACGGGGACTTGATTACGTTAGATTTCTCTAACGCCCTTTCGGTACCATTCTCTTTTATTTTGGAAAAATGTTTTGCGAGCGCTTGAATTAATTTTAATTCACTTTCTTAACATGTGAGGTGACCATACATGTGCGCAAACCACCAATTTAACACTCAAGAAAGCAAATAAAAAACGGGACTTACCTCATAGCAACGAAAGCATCTGCGTTGTTAGATTAGAATTCACATCAGCAATCCTAGATATGATTTCTAATTAACAAGCAATCATTCAATTTTTGTTTTCACTTTTTAAACGAGAACATAATCCATATGCAATGCAATGCAATGCTTCTAATCTAATATGAAATGATATGACATAGCAATATGTCCTAAACTATATGAATGAGTAAGGTAATTTAAAAAAATGCAATAATTAAATATGCAATCTAAATTCATCAAATGACCTAACTCTAATGACGAGAAAGTTTTAATTAAATGAACCTAGCAATCACTAAATAACGTGCACATGATTTTTCTATTCTAAAAAAAATGCAATCTATTCTAGAAATTGCCACTAGTTTATCCTAAGACAAATTTTATGAAATTCGAAATTTAAGAAAAAAAAAAACATAACTATCTAGATTAAGATTCTATCCAGCTTATATTAAGAATCAGGTAAGACTAAATCCTAAATTTAAACTAAGATATTATCTTAACCTGACAAGCTCTAACCTAAGATGCAAAAATCAATCTATACTTAAAATAAAACATGCAATTTATTCTAATATGCCATGACGTGCAAAGAATGCCCTAATTCTAATTTTTTTATGAAATTCGAAATTAAAATTAAACATGCAATTCAAATAAAAATAAAAATAAAAACTAACTCCTAAATGAATGCACTTTTTTTTTGTTTTCTTTTTTATTCAAAATAAAATTCCTAATTTAAATATGCAAGATAATAAAAAAAAAACCTAATCCTAATTCAAACATTTTTTGGATTTTTTTACTTTTTACAAAAATAAAATTGATTCAACCAACACCACAGCAAATCGACAAGATAGGATTGATATCCAAAAATTGGCGAACCATATCTCGCGCATGAGATCGGGTTGACCAATTTTAAAATTAAATCGCGAATCGAATCTCGGGCGTGAGATCGGATTGTCGATTTTTGCAAGGGATTGCGAGTCGGATTTCAGGCGTGAAAATCGGACTGTCAATCATATGCACGTTGACTACTCAAGATCACGGATATCTCAGCATATCGGGAATTTCAATCACGTGCTTCAACGAATATTTCAAATAAGGAAACGGAATTTTCGGAAATCAAAATAGATAAGATTTTCACCTCTTCCGAATTCCGATCCTCGAGCGCCTACTCGCGATGCAATCCGGTGGTGCTCGGCTGCTGACAATAGTAACTCGGCAAGGATTACCGACACAACTCGATGATGTTTGCGGTTTAGTGCTTCGTTGGGATTTAAGTCTATTGGAGTAATTCACCAGCGATGGCCAGAACAACGGCTTAGGAATCTTGTGTGGCCTATCGTGAAGAAAGATCGGTCAGCAATAGAGCGGCAAAAGACTGGTCTAGGTGGCCCTTCGTCGATGTAGCGGCTCACGGCAAACAACCGCTCGTCGGTATGTTCCAAACCTGCAGAACAATAAACCACGGACCGTGAAAGGAACGCCCTCGGTGATGGATTGGGCTGCGACGGAGGTTGCGATCAACGTTGGTGGCGTCATGGGGCTCTCGGTCCGGACTCGGTGAATGTGTCGGCTAGGAGCTCGCTTTTTAACATCCTGCGTTTCTCTTTCGAGATGTTATGTATGATGGGGACGTGAATATCCTCCAGGTGTTGCTGTGAATGGAAGGGATTTCTACATAGACTCCCCACGTGTGTGCATCCTCCGGAATAAAATAAGGAGATCTAGACGTGAGACATTGATGAAGAATTGGAGGCGTGTGATTTTTGTCTATGTTGCTCTCCAACCCCTCCTTTTGCCGACTCAATGTGGCCGTCTGTTCGTTCGTCTTGAGGCCCCTCAACGTGTATCAATTGTGTGACCTCAGCTGGTGAGGTGCAGTGGATCGATGCTTCCGCTTCACGATGCGATGCACGGAGGTGTTGACTATCAAGCAAAGTCGTTGATGGATATCATCAAAAAAAAAGGCAGCACCGGCGCAATGGTAGGCGTCACGATCAACGGACGGCAAAGGGGATCAATGGATTGTGGGGAGGCTCCGCCAACCTTCTCTCTCACGTGTGTATCCCTTGATGTGTTTTTATCAATGGCCGTGTATTCTATTGAGTGGCCCCCCTCCTCTCATACGCGTATGGCCTTTTATAGGGGAAGGAATTGGATTTTTAAATTCTTCCTCAAATCAACATCCGCAATATTTTTCACAAAATTCATCCCCTATTGATAAGGATTCGAGATTAAGATGAAATTTTTTTCTAAATCCAAATCTTTCAAAGGACAAATCGCAATATTTTTTTACCCATATGCCCTATCTAAAAAAAAAACAATCATTATATCTCGGAAAAATTTTGAATTTCAAATTTCTCACAAGATAATTTTCAATCATTAAAAAACATGGGCTTAGGCCAACCCGCTCGCTTCGTGGACTGATCCATCTAATTCGAACTCATCCGCCACCGGTCCGATAAAATGCAAAAAATGCAAATAACAAAATAAATGCAACATAAACCTATATGCTATGCAATTAATATTTTTTCAGGGATAAAATTAACCCATAATTTTCCATGCAATAAATAAATAAATGGGCCGCCAAAATTTAGGTGTCAACACAAGTCTAACATTCAACATTCAATTCAGGGGTTCTTGACATATATGTTGCCGCTTTCTAAACGCCACAATTTCAACGCCATCAACGCCAAAATGAAAGAAAAAAAGTTCCCATCTAGATTCTTCAAGAAATGATGACTATGAATAATTAGAGATTTCCTTACCGTCATAAGTGCGCTATCTAAACCATTTACAAATCCGAGTCTCGAATTTGGTATCTACTAAAAAATCAAGAGAAATGATCCAATCAATTCTAAACCTATTGCTTCAATTTTGAATTTTCTAATTTTGTCAATTTAGTCTTAAATTTTTTGTGCGGAATTCCAATATAGTCCTTTCAGTCGCAGATTGTTGATGTGACAAGTGACGAATGGATTGCCATGTCGACGATTTTAAACAAAAATTGGCCGAAAGGACTATATTGAAATTTCGAGTAAATGTTTAAGACTAAATTGACAAAATTGAAAAATTTAGGAATAAACTGACATTCGTAGAATTGTTATAGAATTGACTAGGCAATTTTCCCCGAAAAATTGTTGACATCTGCACTACCCTCTAACAATGATGAAGGATGAAATTGTGATTTATTCATTCTCAAGATGACCTCAAAATAAATTTCATGCTTGTACATGCGTGACACACATCGAGTTCTAGTTATGCAAATATATCTATAAGATAGCCACCATAAAGAGTACAAGTACAGCATTTCGACATATAAAAAGCCAATAGTTTTTTTAAATGTTGGAGCGTTAAAAATGTATGTCGACTGTAGTGTCCCAAAAGAGTTCCTGTACCATCAAATGGAACAAACCCTAATTCAAGTTAACTGGTTCCTTAGAGAAATGCCTTTTGTACATGAAGAAAGGCATGCATTGAGTGCACGCATGTAATTTCTTGCTGCCCCATTATTAGGAGAGCCTAATTTCAAAGTTGCTCCCTAACGATGCTTAGACGCATGGAACTCCAGCTTCTTTTTCTTTTTCTCCTATTTAAGAGGGAAAAATTGGCACATAGCAATAAAAAAAAATTAAAAAAAAAAAATCGATTTTATTACATTTTTGCTGCCGTTAGCTAATCGGTGCCAATTTTAATATTTTTTTCTTCAAAATATATTTTATATAATAATAAGCTAGAAATAGAGGCATCGGAGAGGCACTTCTATTTCTTGACTCCTATATTACTTTTTGGATTTTTAGGCATCAAATAAATAATTTTTGTTACTTCTTTATGTTACATTTTTTTGATTTTTTTATATCTCCGCATCATGGAAACTTTATTTATACAGACAATTGTTTTGACCACGAAACATTGGTCGAATCTTGCTGAGAATTCTCTTTAAAAAGAAGAAAGATGGAGATAACTTGAAAGGTTGGTGCACATCTTGAAAGAAAAAAAAAATATCGATGACGTTAGACAAATGAACTTCCCCCACGAATCCCGAATCTTGAATCTTTAAATGGATCATTAAACAACTAAAAAGAAATAATTAAATCAAGCACGCCTTTAAAAAGAGAGTAAAAGTAGAAGACAAGATGACTCTACCCAAAAAACCAACATTACTTCATCTCAATTGACGATCGATGCTTTACCATAATTTATTATATAAAAGAGAATAGGCGATTGGATGAATAACCGCAAATCCAACCCCTCCCCGCAAATATAATTGTTTTTTCGGAATAATTGGAGTGAATTTTGGGTTGAAAAAAAAAACGACGTAATCAATAGTTCAGAGGTACAAGAGGTTTCTTAATTATGATGGTATTGGGTTTCTTACAAGGATAATTTTTAAAGTGCACACGCCCAACTCCCTTTAGTTTCTCTTTGTAACTTTTTCTTTTTCCCAGGGGGGAAATATCCTATAGGTGCTTTACGTTCAATGGTTGCCGAGATGAAATAGTTTAAGGACTTACTTAAGTCCAAAGGTGTCTTAAATTATGATGGTTTCGGGTTCTAGGGTGTAAATGACAACGAAATGTTTTAAAAGCGGGGCTAAAATAGAGTAGATTTATTTTAGTTTTTGGGGAGGTGATTGAAAAGTTGAATATGAAAGAACCTCAATATACAAAAAGGGAAGAGCGGGTGTCTTTATCAGCCAAAGCCAAATGACAGAGTCGGCATCTGACCCAATCTTTCCGGCTGCGCATGGCAAAGGACGGTTTGGTCGGTCGCCCGGTGGCCGCCACTTTGAGACCAAAAAGGCCATCATTTTTTTTTTTCTTATTTTGTATCATTTGCCCAGTGACCTTCAGGTCATCCACATCAGAAGTAATGAGAAGACCTTGAGCAAGGGACGGCTCTCGATAGACTTTTACCACGGCGGAGCGAGCAAGAACGAACCGAATTGCACACCAGAAACAAATCCTGAGATTATGTACATGTAAAACTGAAATTAGCTACTAAGAAACATCTTTCGATGTAATGGCAGGGGTAGCCGTCTTCACTGATAAGATTGCCTAGGCCGAGAGTGCTACTAGATAGGTGAGTTAATTCAGGAATTCACAAATATGACTCGGAGAAAGTCGGTCATTAAAAAGTTTGGAGTTTTCTAATTAAAATTTGCAAAGAGTCTTGCAAAATAAGAGATGCTAAGTATATGTATTGAGATTGATCTAGGACATTGGTATTCTAATTGAGGCGACGGATTATTGCTAAGTGTCGAACATGCTTATTTTATATTCTCATGTCAATTTTATTACTTATTCTTAGGATTTGTTTGTTTGAAGGGAAATTATTTACGGAAATTTATTTTTTGATTTTCTAGTGTCTGATGACCGAAAGTGTATTGCATGGATTGAAAACAACAAGTTTAAGTTGGGGGAAAATGATTTTCTTCTTCTGGTAAGAAGGAAATCACTCTCTTTACAAATAAAAACTTTGATTTCGTTTGGTTCACGGAAAATAAATGATTTGAAAAGTAATTCTTGAAAATAATCACTTATATCTTCTTATAAGAAGAAAATCACTTTCCATAACCCACCAAACAAATAAATACTTTGACTCCGTTTATTTTTACCAAAAATAAATGATCTGAAAAAATATTTTTTAAAATCAATTGCTGGCATTGCAAATAAATACGAGCAGACAAAAATCATCTACGAAAATATCGAGATATAAATTATCGCGGGTAATAAAAACATCTCATTTTGATTAATTATTTCAATCGGTACTCACGAAATATATTTTTAATATTATTAATTTTTCGTGGAATAAACGGAACCTTTCAAATTAACGTGAAATTTTGTGCCAGTGAAATGACGGCGGGTGAAACGCCAGCAAGCCGAGGGGCACGACTGTAAAATGGAGGCGGACGCGGGGTTGCAAAATGGGAAAAGGGGGTGGGGAGGGGGCGGCACTGCGGCAGCGAGTAGGAGGGGCCCGATGGGCCCGCCCGCGCGCTCCGTCAGATTGGGCTGTGGGCGGGGCGGTGGGACCCGCATTGGGTGGGACCCAACGCCACTGAGGAGGAGAAGGAAGTGGACGCCCACTCCTGCCCCTTCCCCTTCCCTTCTTCCCCTTCTCATTCAACCATCCACCATCATCAATCCCTCTCCTCCCTCTGTTTCACTCCCCTCTTCTGCCAAGGAAACACAGAGAGAACCTCAGCACCGCCCCATCGGAAACGCCTCCCGGACACCTCTCTCTAAGGCAATCTCTCTCTCTCTCTCTCTCTCTATCGTTGATTCCGCTTTGGCTTTTTTTGACCGTTTTGCTTCGTGCCGCCATGCGCCGCGCGGTGTCGTTCCGTCGCCGTCGTCGTCGTCGTCGTCGGAGGCGGCGGCGTGTGCTGAGCTTTGTGTGCTGTCCCGTGCATCCGGCGGCGATTCCCCGATTCCGATCGGTGACGCGATGGACATCATCGCCCGTCTTATACTCGAGTGCGTGCATGCTGCGTGACCGCGTCCTGTTTAGTCTTCGCGCGCCGGGAGCACGACCGCGGCCGATCGCCGGTGATCGCTCGATCGGATCTCCACCGTCGCGATCGAAGCCGCCGAGTTAGACGTGGATCGCTGGTCCTAGTTCCGTCGAACTTCTCAGCCGGCTCGATTTTGATCTGCCGTCCGGGTTCCGCCATTCCCCTGTTTCTCCTCCGTGCTTCTTTTTTTTTTTTTTTTTAACGTCTCCTTTCCGTCTCGCCAATATCTAATCTGCCGGTTTTGGTAAAAGGTTCCGTCTGATTTCGTCGCTCCCTGTTTTCCCCACCCCTGTTTTGATCTCGATGATTCCGATCCTTCAATCTGAGAAGCTTTTTCTCCTCCACCGCACCTGCAAATCCCGATCAGATTCACTTCCCTGATACCTTCACTCGCACGGGATCTTCCTTCTTCGATCCCACTCAATCCATCGTCTGCTCTAAACACTCTCCGCAGTGCAGGCGCATGTTCGCTAGTCAAACCGCATAACCGCGCACGCCATTTCTCGCTACTCTCGAAGATCACCGCCGTCGCTCCACTCCCGGAAAACCGTCCGCTGTAGCCACTCCCTTTCGGTTTCCACGACCGTACGAGCATATACAACAGCGGGCGATTAGCTGTCCCGCTCCTGTTCGAGGTCGCTTTTCTCTGTAGGCGGGGGGCGCTAATCAGTCAATTAATCAAGGAGGAATCGATGGTTTTTACGAGGAGGCGGGGAAGGAATTGGTGTGATTGAGCTGTCCACGCGGTTAAAAAAATCTCTCTTGAAATCCATGGGAAAAAGCGGAGAAAAAGTTAAAGGTCTGAAAAAAAAAGGGGGAGAGGAATCTGGGCCCACCTCGATAATGGGCTCCACCCACTAATGCTTTCTTTGGTTTATCCGTTGAAAATCGCACAGACGGCCACCACTCCTGCCTTGTTTTATTTACTTAGAAACTATTTCTTCCTTTCCCGTGGGACCCTCCCCCGGCCCTGAGCTTAGGATCTATTTACGGTTGAACCATCATCGGTCAGTGCTTTGCTTGTCACCGAGTGTTTCCTCCCCGGAAAAGGAGCGCCGCTGCTTTCCATCATGATCAGTAGCAAAGGCCTTCCAACTGGGTCGAAATGATGTAAAGAAAGAACGCCGATTTGTCGTGTGGAATGGATCTTTTGCTGAAAATAGAAGGCTGGGTTGGTGTGCGTCGCTGTCTTTAGCCCTGGGATTGCGCATGTATGGCGAGTATCTCGCGCCGTACGGTGGATTTTTTTTTTGTTTTTTTTTTTTGACGTGGGTTGCGGAAAGGGCAGTAATTTAAGTGGAAAGAGACGGGGTAACTGCGCGAGATGGAGACATTTTTTTTTTTGTGCTGACGCCGCTTCACCTTCCGGTCTGCGATTGTCCGGATCGTGGATTGGTCAGCCTGGCGGCATCACGTGTGTGCGTAGATCACGAGACCGGGGGTAGTCTGACATTGAGCGTCGCTGAGAGTTTTAGACACTCTTACAACGAGAATTCTCTGTCTCCCTTTATTTATTTATTTATTTATTTATATGTTCTGGAGTACAGTAATGCCACGTGTGATCTCATGATATATTCTAATGATACTAATGATTTCGTTCCTTATTTTTATTTTTTTTTACTCTTGTCGTATTGTCACCTCTGATCTCTCTCTTTATATGGTATCCTCGCGCATTGCCATCCGTCGATGTCTAGAAAAAGGTTATTTTAGTTTGACGTGGGCCATCCACTGTCTATCACGATTTGCTCTTAATATGGTCATTGTAACCTATTGCATGAGACATAGAATGTGTCTTTTTGGGTTATTAAAGGACATAGATTTCTGCCCAAAAAATTGCATAACTTTCTATCGAAATGCAGAATTTATTTTATACTTTCAAGTGTTATAAGAAAACTTAAAATGCTTGTAAATTATTTTGGATTTTTAATACTATATATGGAAAGGTTTCGATAGGGGATGAAAAATGGTGGCAGATTATAAAGCGGTGTACCCTTTAACGTTTTAAAGTACATAAATACTGGCAGCTGAGAATCTTGAGGAGGTGTCATCGTGGCCTTTGCATGTGTGTCTGATTTGGATGTGTGAGATTGAAGGGACCTCGCTTTGGATCCCCCGTCGGTGTTGTCGGTATGCTGTACGAATCTTGGTTGGTGTGGCTGGTGCCTTAGAGATATCCGTGCATTTTGCATCATCCGAGATCATTCTGTTCTTTAAAATAGTATTTTTAAACTACGGATCTGGAAGAATTGATTTTTATCTGTTATTTATTGCGACAAATATGATTATGTTTTTCTTTAAATTGAAAAAATTGAAATTTTCAAAAAAAGCAAAGAATTGATGTACACATATTCCGTATTTCTTTTTGGAATTCGAACCATATTATATATTTTTGTGGGATGCTTAAATCACAATAAGCACAAGATTTGAGACAAATGATTTTTTTTTTCTATTTTCTGTTTCAATTGTCCAGATGTAGGTGTGCATCTTTTTATGAGTAACGCAGGTGTACAAAATTCAAATTATGTTATATTAGTGTTATACAAAGTACAAATTATAACTTTTTTTTTTTGGTTAGTAAATTTTATTTTACCTCAACACGTACTTTTTGTTTATGAAACTAGAGTGATAGATTATTAGAATTGTTCTACTATATATGTTCATCACATTTCACGGATTTAATATGAGAATTGTCATTTCTATGAATTTTTGTATTTCTTAATGAATTACCGGTAAAATTGTTAAAGAAAGATCAAATGAAATAGAATATATATCTACATATATATGTATGTATGCATGTATGTATGTATGTATGTATTTCATTCTTTTAATCATTCTCTAGATATACTTCTGCTTAAAAATGGAGAGATGGATCTCTAACTTATATTTGTACAAACTTTTGAGATTTTGTGTGATTCTATGACACTCAAGGGGTCCCATGCTTTTATAATCTTTAACCGTTGGATCAAAAAGCACAAAATCACAACGCTCCAAGCTGAAATATATATATATATATATATATATATATATATATATAATTTCTTTTTTATTGAGGAGCTGATATATGTTGAACGATTGAGATTTGCAGCATTTTAATCTAAGGGTGAAAGTTTATAAGGACTGAAAAGACTCACATTTTATCTGTCTTGTTACTTGTATTTTCTTAGAACATCTTTAGAAAATAGAAAAGGAATAGCCTATTCGTTCTTACATCAGATTGTGTCATCTTGTACGAAAAATTATCAGCCCTCCTCTCGATCCAGTTGTGTTATGGCCTTTTATTCGTTGTGCTTCTACTTATTTTATATTGGCATTGCATTGCATGGAAGTATATGTTAACACCTCCTCTTTACTGAACTTGGTACGACTTGGTCCATATACAATTTTCATTCCATCAACTCATTTGGATTATATAGTTGCCCACGAAATAGTTTAGCTGAATATTCCCACAAACTGATGTTCAAATGTCCTGCATAGTAACTAGTTTTGTTTGCTCAAAGTCATCAAAGGCCAATAAGATCTTTATTAGTTCTCCTGTAATCTGTGGTTTTCTATTCTTGTTTTCTAATTATGTTTTTCATAGCTAATTGTAACTCGGGAATGAATTTGCCAGGCATTCTGGACCGACGGAAAGGGGTACTTCTAGCTTCCCTTAGAAATGGATGAAGAGACAACAGCCAGTCCAGTTGTTCCCGTCACTAAAGCCATTGATGAAAGCGAGATTAATGCCGATCTTGTTAAGGTAGCTATTAAACTACATTCCTCCCCACCCTTTTTTGGCTATACGCCTTATATTATATATTGATGTTGAATTTACCAACTTTAATATGGGCTTCTCAAGTCACTCACTCACTCTCATTTCCCCTTAGCATTTACTTAGGATGAGTTTCTGGACATTCTGCAGATGGAAGAAGTTGATAATCTGTTTTATATTTTGGCTAGCTTCGTAGATCTGATCTGCTGTTCTCAGAAAAAGCTAAAGATGGGTAAAGCAATTGCCCTTGCAATTGTATTTATAGTCACATGGCAATTGCTATCATTTCCTACTTAAAAGAATTTGTGAATTACTCTTGAAAACACAAATCTTAAAGTGATACTTCCCTTCCTTTCTATTAAAAAACTGTATTGCCAAGGACAATCTGTTCCTTGGATACAGTTGTTACAATATTTTGAGCTTTTAGTTTTGGGGAGGATCATAAAAGGGGACCTTTGTAAATGTATTCAGTGGTACTTATATGAATGATGATGATCTTACCATAGGCTCTAAATGGAGACGTGCCTCCTGCTGCCAAGGAAGGAAAAAAAGAGGAGGAGGAAACTGCCTTGGATGGTGAATTCATTAAAGTAGAGAGAGAGTCGTTCGAAGGGAAGGACAGTCACCACATGGTGGAATCAGCTTCACCACAGCACGATACATCTTCTCTTGAGAGAAGTTCAAGTAATTCTGTCCGTGAATTGCTAGAAACCCAAGAGAAGATGAAAGAGCTAGAGATTGAATTGGAAAGAGTGGTTGGTGCACTAAAGCATACCGAATCTGAGAATATTCAGTTGAAGGATGAGGTCTCACAAACAAAGGAGAAGTTGGAGATAAGTGGAAAGAAGTATGAAGAACTTGAACACAATCACAAGAAATTGCAACAGCAGATTATTGAAGCTGAAGAGAAATATGGTCTTGAACTTAGCACTTTGCAGCAGGCTTTACAAGCCCAGGAAGTGAAATACAAGGAGCTGATCAATGTGAAAGAGGACTTTGATGGTCTTCAACTTGAGCATGAGCACTCAAGGAAGAGGTTGCTAGAGTTGGAGCATGAGCTCCAGTGCTCGGCAGGTGAAGCACGCAAGTTTGAGGAGCTGCACAAAGAAAGTGGCTCACATGCTGAGTCTCAGACGAAGAGGGCCTTGGAGTTCGAACAACTTCTGGAAGTAGCAAAGTCGAGTGCAAAAGAAATGGAGGATCAGATGACTTCCCTGCAGGAAGAAATGAAAGGCCTCTATGACAAGATTGCTGAAAATCAGAAAGTGGAAGAAGCGCTTGAGAAAACGACAGCAGAACTTTCTGCTGTCCAGCAAGAGCTGACGCTTTCAAAATCACAAACGCTGGAACTCGAGCAGAGACTTTCTTCGAAGGAAGGTGCCATAACTGAGTTGATGCAGGAGTTGGACTTGATAAAGGCTTCTGAATCTCAGGTGAAGGGAGATCTTACAACCCTTCAGGATACTTTGGAATCTGTGAAGGATGATCTTCAAGCGAAGGTCAAAGAACTGAAGCAGATCAAATTAAAGCTGGAGGAGGAAATGAATATGAGGGGAACATTTGAAGGTCAGTTCAAAGCCCAGGAGGTACAGTTTTTGGATGTACAAGAAAAGTTGGCGAAACTAGCCACCGAGAAAGAAGCTATTGAGGCAACTGTGGGTGATCTCAATGCTAATGTGGCGCTCATGAAGGATCTATGTGTGGAACTTGAAAGCAAATTGAAGCTATCAGAAGACAACTTCTCCAAAGCAGATTCTCTTCTGTCTCAGGCATTGTCAGATAATGGAGAACTTGAGCAGAAGTTGAAATCCTTGGAAGAGCTCCATAATGCTTCTGGAGAAGCAGCAGCAGCAGCTACACAGAGGAATGGTGAACTTGAGAGTATTGTTCAAGCTTCGACTGCAGCAGCAGAAGAAGCAAAGGCCCAAATGAAAGAGCTAGAGGTGCATTTTATAGCAGCAGAACAGAAGAACAAGGAGCTGGAGGAACAATTGAATTTAGCAGTACAGAAAAGCAGTCATGCAGAGAGAGAACTGGAAGACTTTGCTGCTAAGGTGTCAGAACTCACTACCACACTGAGAGAATTGGAGGGGGAGAAGGAAAAAGAGAGTACTTTAATACAGGAATACCAGGATAAAATTAACCAGTTGGAAGCTTCCCTGAGTCAGTCATCTACAAGACATTCTGAACTTGAAGAAGAATTGAAGAGCATTGTGGGAAAATGTGCTGAACACGAGGACCATGCCAAAATGACCCATCAGCGTAGCCTTGAGTTGGAAGATCTGATTCAGATCTCTCACTCCAAAGCAGAAGATTCAGGAAAAAAGGTGAGTGAATTGGAACTGTTACTTGAGACAGAGAAATACAGAATTCAGGAGCTTGAAGAACAAATAAGTTCTTTGGAAAAGAAATGTGCCGATGCAGAGGCAGATTCCAAGAAATTCTCTGACAAGGCATCTGAACTAGCATCAGAAGTTGAGGCATTCCAAGCAAGGTCTTCAAGCTTGGAAATTGCACTGCAAACAGCTCAGGAGAAAGAAAAAGAGCTGACAGAGTGTTTGAATGTGGCTACGGAGGAGAAGAAAAGGTTAGAAGATGCATCCAGCAGTTCAGCTACGAAGCTTGCTGAAACAGAAAATCTTTTAGAACTTTTGAGGGATGAATTGGGTTTGACACAGCAGAAGCTAGAGAGCATTGAGAGTGATCTCAAGGCTTCTGGAATTAGAGAGAGTGAAGTCCTGGAAAAGCTTAGGCTTGCGGAGGAGCAAATGGAGCAACAAGTGAAATTGTTGGAACAAACTACATCGAAAAACTCAGAGCTTGAATCCTTGCATCAATCTGTAACTCGGGATTTCGAGCTCAAACTTGAAGAAGCAACGACAAGCTTCTCCAGTAGAGATTCTGAGGCAAATTCTCTATTTGAGAAACTGAAAATTCTTGAAGACCAAGCAAAAGGTTATGAAGGTCAAGTTGCTGAAGCATCGGGAAAATCTGCCTCTTTGAAGGAAGAATTGGACCAGAGTGTGATGAATGTGGCTCTTTTGGAGGGTACGGTGGAGGAACTCAGAAAGCAGATTGTGGAAGCGGAAACTTTGAAGGAAGAATTGGATCAGAGTGTGATGAAAGTGGCTCTTTTGGAGGGTACAGTTGAGGAACTCAGAAAGCAGATTGCGGAAGTGGAAAATAAGGCTTCACAATCCCTTTCAGACAATGAGCTGTTGGTCGAGACTAATGTCCAACTAAAGAAAGGGTTAATGAACTCCAGGAATCACTGAACACGGCAATTTCTGAGAGGGAAGCCACTGCTCAGCAGCTTGTTTCCCATGTCAGCGATGTTAACAACCTGAAAGATCAGCACTCTAGAGCTATAGAACTTCATACAGCTAGTGAAGCTCGCATAATGGAGGCAGAGAAGCAGTTGCAAGAAGCTGAACTCAGGTTCAGTCAGAAAGATACAGAAGCGAAAGAGTTAAATGAGAAGCTCATTGTGCTGGAAGGCCAAATAGAAGCATTTAAAGAAGAATCTCATGAAGTATCTATGACTACTGAAAAGCAAAATGTTGAGCTGGAAGAGACCCTATTGAAGTTGAAGCATTTGGAAGATGTTGTCGAGGAACTACAGGCCAAGTCAAGTCAGGCACAAAAGGAGAATGAAGGGTTAGCTGAGGCCAACCTAAAACTTGCTGAAGAATTGGCTGCTTATGAAGGCAAACTCAATGATTTACAGGTGAAATTTTCGGCAGCAGTAGCTGAGAAGGATGAAGTTACTGAGCAGCTTCAATCATTGGAACTGCAGCTTACTACAGAGGGGCAAACACTGAAATCTCAGGTCTGATGTTCTTATCTCAGCATATCATATCAAATGATCACAGTGGAATTTTCTTGAATGGTTTTTCGTAATAGAAGTTTCATTTCGTTTTGTTTTGTTTTGTGCTATAGATTAATTCGCTCATGGAAGAGAAGAACTTGCTTGGTGAAACATATGGTAATTCAAAGAAAGAGCTTGAATCTTTGATGTTCCAGCTGGAAGAACGAGTAAAGGAGAAGCAAACAAGTGAAGATACTTTGCAAAGTGAAATTGAAAATCTTAAGGCCGAGATCCTGGAGAAGTCTGCGCTGCAAACTCGTCTCAAGGAACTTGAAGAGGTGATCGCTGAGAAGTCCATTACCAAAGAGGTTAGGAAATCTGAGTACTGTTTATTTGGTCTAATTCATGTGAGATCACAAGACGCCACCAGCAATGCTAGTTTGCTAGGAATAGGTGTCTTTTGCCATACTTCAAAGCACATCTTTTGACTGGAGGTTTGGGCCAGTAAATAAATGGAGTTTCTGTTATTCACTGAAGCAGAGGGCACGAGCGGAAGCAGAAACACTTGTGGAACGAGAAGCATCTTTAAAGGAGTCCCTTGAAAAACTTGAAGAGAAAAGCAAAGCGGTTGTAACTCTGGAGCAGCAAGTCACCGAGCTTGAGCACAAATTACAACAAGCGGAAGCTAAACTACTAGAAAAGGTCGGTTTCTTCTGGTAAAAGAAAGCTCATTTTTTTAGGATGAAGCCATCCAATGTAAACAGGAAAAATATGATTCGGTGCAAATTCATGCCATGCTGCAGTAGATTGAGTGTAAGTGCATTCAAACAAGTTGCTGCAAACTGAAGAAGGGGTCATATGCAACTGAAAGTATATATAAGTTGGCCTAAAATCCTCTTCTTTCCATAATGTCCTTGAGCCACCATGCTCTTTCTTTGTAATATGTATGGATTGTCGGCATTGACATACCTTTTCCCAGTAGTGATTAGTTTGTGTTCCGACTTTTTTGGTTTAGTTTCCTTAGGGCATCATGAACTTGCTGACAATCAATGTCTAACTTTTGCAGGACACTGCTGCTAGTGAAGTCGAACCACAGAATGCAACTGAGATAAAGTCCAGGGACATTGCATCGCCTGTCTCGACCCCATCCAAAAGGAAGAGCAAACGAAAGGTCGAACCGTCGCCTCCTCTGGCCTCAACCTCTTCACAGACGCAAGCTCAGGCCCACGACACATCTCCCATCATGACCTTCAAGTTCATCCTCGGAATTGCCCTCTTCTCCGTCGTCCTCGGGATCATCCTGGGAAAACGGTATTAGCTCGGACTCGTCCCCCCCAAACAGGAAAGGTTTGCTGTCTCGGTTTGAAGTTTTGATATTTGGTTTTCCGTTTTAATTGTGAATTTATTCATCTATTATTTCGTTTTAGCCTGTTTCGGTTTGCAACGGGCTGGTCGGAGAGCCTGTTTTCTGCATGGTTTGTAGTGTAGGGTCGAAGCCGGTCGGGGAATCTATTTTTCATTTATTTCCCTTACCCTTATGCACAGAGAAAGGGGTCTCATGGATTTGATTGATGCATTGTCGTTGGTTGTATGTAGCTCTTCCGGATATCTCCTGAATGTGATTAAAGTCTTTTTGAGTATCTCATCTGTCAAGTTATGGAAGATTTCACCATTCATTATGAACATGCTTTCCAAATCAACGGGAGCAGCCTGAGTTGGTTCATCGCGGAAATCAACTTGATACCGCGCGGCGGTCCAATTCCAGGCTGGTTCTCGCGCAAACCAAATCTCGTTTTCAATTCCCAATTTGTGGAAATGTCGAGGACTCATTGGATCAAACTGAAGGTGGTTCTATCCACAAATTGAGTCATAAAGGCCAATTTCAAATTCCCTTTTTCGAACCAATCATCATTGCATCAAGAGTTTTGCAAAACCTAGAATGCAAAACCAAATGCAAAACCAAGATTGCTATGCAATTGCATTCTAGGTTTTCTCGAATCTTCTTTACTTTAAGCTCAACTAGTAAATTGTATAACAAGTATGGAGTCACGACCAACTCAATACCCAGTGGAGTCAAACTTAATTCGATACAAGTCCAAACCGTCTATTTCAATGGCAATATTCAACGGAATTCTAACAAGCGGTACATAGCATTTGAGAGAGATGGAAGTTCGTACCTCTGTTTTTTTTTTTTTTTTTTTTTTTTTTTTGGGGGGCGGGGGAGAATTTCGAGTTGGTGTGGTCAAATTTGTCTGATGGACGAGAGTTTACTTTTGAGCAAAGAAACGGTTTTGAATAGAAGTTGAAGTAAGAGACACCGTTTGGTGGCTGAGGGCTGAATACAAATTTCCATTCCCCACCTAAAAGAACAAGAGATATTGTGTGGTGGTTGCTTGTATGCTCAATCAATGAAAGCTAAGTTAGGGGCAAAGCTCAGTATTCTGGACGCCTGGTTTGGGACCATCTACGCCATCTGGTTGAAATAACTAGACTCCCCCAATTATTTATTTTTATTTTTATTTATTAACAAGTCCTTTCAGTTTCCTCATTCTAAATGGATTAGGGTTAGCTGCCCATGCGATGGCATTTTGTCAGGAATCATAGTTTTTTGTGTTTGGGTGAACTAAACCTTGCCTAGTCGGACGATCTGATTGGATTAGGATGCCAAATAAGGGTGCTTTTGTTTTATGGGAAATAAATGATTTGGAAAGTGTTCTTTTCAAAATGATTGCTTATATCGCTTACAAAAATGAACGAACGAGAGAAATTTTCCAAATCATTTGTTTATCATGGAGCCTGCATCTTGTCGAATTTAGAGTTGTTTATTGTCGTGCCGTGTTGAATTCGTGCTTTCTCGAATGTTCCCGTCGGCATGCAAAATGGAACAGATTCGAACCCACCCGTCGGTTCAAATGGAGAAAAATAGGTTTTGGAATTCTGGTATGCATTGCTTAAAATACTTGTTTCCCGCATCTTTTACTACGTAGATGCTCTCAACGATTATAATACTTCGAACTTTTAGAATATCCCGCGATGACGTCGAGCGCGTTGCCGTCCTTGATTCCCTGTATTACTTTTTATAATTTAATTTTTTCCATAAATCCTGACTTATTATACTACAACTCAATCCCAAAAAAACTACAAAAATTATTCACATTAGAGCCGGTTATGCCATCTTAGGACGGCTAGCGTCCACATTAGTGACCTCCGCCTAAAATTAGCCGGTAGGACCATAATGATTAAATTGTCTCATTTGAAAAATTTAAGATCGAATTGTTCTTAAGTTCAAGATTTTTTAGATAATTATCTCTTATATTTTGATCTCTAGCGAATGAATTGGCATGTTTGGAGGGATTTACCTTACATGCTTATTTTAGTAAACTTCCTAGTCCCCTAACTCTATCTAAAAGTGAGAAGATTTGGAGGGATTTGAGATTAATTAGTGTTTTAAGTTTTCTTTTTCAAAAAACATTGCATTTCCTTTCTTTCCCTTTCAACTCACCCTACCTTCTACCAAATAAAAGGAAAATCTCAAATAAGGACCCAAGTGAGCCTATTTTCTCAAATAAGGACCCGAAATGGCCGTTGTCCCAAATAAGGATTGGAAGTGGATAACAAGTCTCAAATAAGGACCTGAACCCGCCGGCTAGCGAGCGTGTGACATTTCCGATGGCCGGAATATGGGCAATTTTGTCCACAAAAAATATAGATAGAAATAAACAAACCCTAAAAACAAAACCCCCCAAACTCTTCATGTTCTTTTGACCTAAAAAAAACTCTTCACGTTCTCACGTTTTTCTTCTTTTGCTCTTCATCTTCTCCGTTCTTTGTCCTCTCTTGCTTGAAGCAGCGCAATTTTCTGTTAATGGAACACGAATTGAAACACAACAAAAAACCCCTACCTTTGTTTCTTCACATCTTCTTCTTTTGTTTTCTTTCTTCGTTTCTTTCCAACGAAGAAGACAAATCTCGAGTAAAGCCACATTTTCATTTTTGAGACACTCGTGTGTAACACAAGGGCCTTGATTCCTCATTATCTTTTTCTAGGTTCGTCATACACTTTGATTCACACTCCCGTTCAACCGAGGTCAGTTTCGTTCAAATTGGTGCAATTGATCCTTCGTTCGTTCAAAGTGGTTGTAACTTGTCGAAGCAACATGTCGACAAGGCGTGGGCATGTGGTGGAATATCACACATATGGTAGCAAGGATGGTGATGGTAGGACAAATTCTTTTGTTTTATGGTGTTCTTTTTGCTTGTTTTGTTGGATTTCTAAGTTAATGTCTCTTTTGTCCGAAAAAATGCATGAGAACGTGAAGAGTTTTTTTTTTTTTTTTTGGGGGGTTGTTTTTAGGGTGTGTTAATTTCTATCTATATTTTTTTGTGGACAAAATTGCCCATATTCCGGCTACCGGAAATGTCACACGCTCGCCAGCCAGCAGGTTTAGGTCCTTATTTGAGACTTGTTAGCCACTTCGGGTCCTTATTTGAGAAAATAGACTCACTTTGGGTCCTTATTTGAAATTTTCTTCCAAATAAATGATAACGTTAATCCTTCATTATCTCTTCCTGAAAGGTTATTCGGATTATTTCTCTTCATTTGATGTTACTCTATACGCTTTCTTCCAATTTTGTCCGATATTTATGGGTTTTTAATTTTCTTTTTGATAAATAAAGTGAAGAAGAGGGAAGGACAGAAGTGTAATTTCTTAAGTACCACATCATATGTGCGAGATCTTATGATGTTATTCGTAGCCAAGATCGATAGTCAAATAGCTACTCTAGTGATTATTCGAGTACTTCTTTTGAGGGTTTGGCTCAAATAAAACGAATTGGGTTTTTTTGTAGATGATGTCAAAATATATGTATGATTCATAGAGAAATAGGCCCATACCCAATCCGATGAGATAGAGAAGTGATTGTTGACGTAGTGAACTTCTGGGATGATAAGGAATGGATCGAGTTGCATGTTGAATAAAAGAAATATTGCTAGACGAAATGCGTCAACTCTGACGAGGATGTTAGTGGTTCGAGAGGATATTTGTGATACCTCAATTCCAACATTTGATGGATGAGGTCTTTGTGATGTTATTCATAAATAAGAATCACTTTCCATATAGTCACAAACTTGTATTGTTATTCCTACTCCCATTAGAAATTGAACTAGTAAATTCTTAACAAAAGGATCGAGCAAACTCAACACAACTATTCCACTTCTTGAATAACCCAAAGAAGGGTCATGTTATGCCCTATTTTGGATACAAAAATACTAGAAAAAATTGGTCGAGAAGTAGTCTTTTTGAAAGCTTAACCCAAATGAAATTGTTTAAGTCGGTTATGGCCTCGGTTCAACGTTCTCAAAGGGTTTGGGGCTTTGAGCCTCCAAAGGCCATTGGAGGAATATTAGGCATTTGACAAGCATGTTTGAAACTCCATTGCCCAAATGTCAATATTGGGAATGCCAAAAACCCAGGTCTGAACCTGCTTTTGGAAATGCAAGTCTACTGTTCATCCGTCATTGTTCATCTTCTTCCTCTTGTCTTCCCCGATTTGCTACCTAAGAGTCGAGCTTCTCCAACGATTGCCACCACCTTTGCCTGGGGGTTGCGCGTCCCTAGCAACCATAGCCTGGGGTGGCGTGACCCGTAATACAAGTGGTGCCACCTGAGTGCGCAACCTCAGGTGGTGTTGTTGCTTGAGGTCATGTGACCTTAGGTGGCAATGTTGCCTAAGGTTGTGACCTCAGGTCGCCAGATTTGTCCTTTGCGACCTCAGGCGACAATGTTGCTTGAGGTCGTGCCCTAGGTGGCGTTGCTTGAGGCTGTGACCTCAGGCCGCTAGATTTGGCCGTTCAAAAGCTAGATCTGATCGTCCGATAGCGGGATCTAGCGGTCCAGAGGTCAGATCTAGCCGTATGGCGGTTGACCAGTGGCCAACCTACCCTGAATTTAATTTTCAGACTAAGAAAAAAATAGCAAAAGCTTTTTACAGATGTGGGTTTTACCAACGATATTTATGCTAAAGTAATTTTCTAATGCTATTTGAGCTTACAATTTATCAAACGGTGTAACATTTCAAAAAACCTCTTTATCTTAAAAGTATTTGTATTTTCCAAAGTCATTTTCGCAAAACTGAACCAAACGTGCCGTACGTCCTCTTTCAATGACACTTTGCATAAAGGATGATTTTGACATGTTGTAGTCAATTCTTTGACTAGATACCTCATAATAATAACTCATATAAGGGGGCTACGGCTAGATTTTTTACTAAATGTAGCATGAAAATCTAAATGTCTCATCGGCTTGGAGTTATGGATGTCGTATGTTCAAATCCCATCTGTACTTACATTTGAATATTATTCGCCAATGGGCATACCAAAGATAAGGTCATATATTATGATTTCTTCGGTGTCCTTTGTAGACCTCGGGCGATCGAATTCAGACCAAATTGGACATGTTCCATCAATCGAACTCACAATTCAAATAGCTAATTACTATATAACATTCATACACATTTTTTTAATCTCCACAATGAACCTATGTTGCAGACGAAAGCAAAGATCGTACAACTCTACTTTTCCAAAGCTTGTTTGAATCCCCAGAAAAAAGGGGGGCAGGAAAAAGGGATAATCTAATCACATCGCTCCCCTCCCCTACATATGTATCAAAAAGTGACCAAATCTTCAAATCCCCAAAAGTCACGGTGGTCTCTCTCTTTGTTTACCAAAGAATAGAAATTTGATTCTTTTATTCCTAAAATTCAGGAGCTATAAATAATTTAAAAAAAGAAAAAGAAAAAAAGAAAACCCTTTTCGGTTTTCACAAAATTGGGTTTTTTGTTATTTTTTTCCCCGAGAAATAAATACAATTTGTCCAACTAATCCCTCCAAAGAATTACAACAACAACAAAAGCGAACGAGATTTGCCTTCGCTTCGGAATCACCGTTGTCCGAGCACTATTCCGCCTACCATTCGAGCCTCCCGAGGAATTCATCGGCTGCCTTTGCACGTACGGCAGCGCCCGTGCACCGATGTCCGCATCGCCCAATCACGGGGCCGAATTTCCTTAATACGCCTCGAAATCGACGGATTAGGACACGCGCTCATTATTTAAATGACAGCGCGCGTCGTATCCCAGCGTTACCCAGAGACCTCTTCGTGGCCGTCCGATCTTGATGGGGCGGCAGTCATGGGGAAGGAACGGGTAAGGTCAATCGGACGGCTGCCACGCGGACGCGGTCAACAGCGAGAGGTCCTTCCAGCCCAGCTTCAGGCAGCCGCCCTCCTCCACCAGCGTGTAGCCCTTCCACGGGAACATCCCGAGCAGCAGCCCGGCCTGCGCCGCCGGGTTGCCCGCCAGCGAAACGGGCCGGAACCCGACCCGCCTGAGCTCCTCCCCCACCGCTCCACCTTCACCTCGCCGGTCCGCTTCGGCCCGCCGACGGCCACGATGTTCCGGATCTCGCACCCCAGCAGCTGCTGCTCCACCACGTGCCGCTCCACGCTGTCGCCGTCGAGCCCGTCGCCGAGCGCGTCGAACAGCGCGCTGTAGTAGTGCAGCGCCTCCACGAAGCGGCCGAGGAAGTTGCCGCCGTGGCTGAGGTCCTGCTCGACGGTGGTGATGAGCTTGGGGCGGAGCAGCGTCAGCAGCCGGAGGGTGGCGAGGTCGCCGCCGGTGATGTCGTAGAGGCAGTGGTGCATCCAGTGCACCACGACGGCCTCACCGGGGCGGACGGCGAGGCGGCCCGGGTCGGGCAGGCTCCCGATCTTGCCCTCGACCTGGTTGAACTCGAAGGGCAGGCCGAGGGAGCTGGCGAAGTCGGCGAGCCGGCGGCCGGTGGAGCCGAGCAGCTCGGAGCAGGACCCGAACCCGGTGATCCGGACGGACCGGATCTTGCGGGTCCGGGAGGCGAGGATGTGGAACAATCCGGGCCACTGGAGGCCCTGCATTATGTCGAGGTCGATGACGTGGACGCGATCCTCGCCGTCCAGGGCCTGGAAGATGGCCTGGTTCGCGGTGAAGTGGGAGAACTTGACGAGCGGGGAGATGGAGTTGTAGGACTGGAGCGCGTGGAAGATCCGCTGCGACTGGGCGAGGGTCAGGTCCCGGGCGGCGAGCGGCGCGTACGACCCCAGGAACGAGCTGACCACGCGCGCCTGCAGCGCGTGCGCGAAGTAGGCCGCGACCCGCTCCGGCGACGACCCGAACGGCGACGAGAGGACGGAGATCTCCGGGAGGAGGTCGTTGGCGTCGGCGAGGTTGTCCATGGCGACGCACTCGGCGCACTGGAGGAGGAGCCCCAGGAGCCGCAGCCCGCTGCCCTCGCCCTCGTCGGCCGGCGGCGGCTCCAGCTCGGCCTCCTCGGCGCCGGCGGCGGCGGCCTTCTCGCCGGAGACGGTGGCGTCGTCCCCGCCGGAGAAGTGGGCTCGCTTCGAGGAGGAGGGGCGGTCGTCGCCGGAGGAGGGGGAGCCGGCGCCGGCGCCGGGGAGGTCCCGGTCGCGGTCGGGGCGCTTCGTCTTCATGGAGGAGGAGGAGGCGGGGCGGAGGAGGGCGGCGGGGGTCGTCGAAGAAGAAGGAGCGATGGGAGATTGAGGGACGAGGGAGCTCTGAAGCATGATCGATGGGGGAGTCAAGGTGGGGGTGGGGTGGGGTAGGGAGGTAGAGAGAGAAAGAGGGTAGTGGGTGGGGTAGAGAGAGAAAAAAAGCCGGGGAATTGTCAGAGAGAGAATCTAAAGAGGGGGTGGAGAGCTTTTGGGGAAGCTTTCGCGGGGAAGAAGAACAAATCCGAGAGGAGAAGGACAAGGCGAGCTTGTACAGAGGGAGTTGCAGAGATGTTGGTGTCAGGGTCAGAGACAGAGAGGTGTAACGTGGATAGAGAGAGAGAGAGATGGGTGGTGGCCGGTACGCGATGAATGATGGAGGGGGGATTGATAATTCAACCTATCATTGTTATAAAGGAAAATGTCACGTATAGTTCTTAAACTTTCATCTAATATTCAATTTCATCCCCGAGCTTTTGATTTGCTCAATTTAATCCATGAACTATTAATAAATGTTTTATCTGGTCCTTCCGTTTGTTCAAACCGTTAAGTGATGACGTGGAGCATTAATTGATGATGTAGAACTAACTTGGATTACTAGAATTATGAGTCAATATATATCTTAAAAAAAGAAAACAAATTCGGAGTCAGCTAGAGATGAGAGCACTTATCACAAAAGCAGAAAGAGAAGAAGTAATCTATATCTCTTTTTTGGATGGTGGACACAATTTGACCTGTTTTAAAGGTAATTTTCATGTGGATATTCCAAATGTTCTTTTTTATTTTTTATTTAAAAGATTAAAAGTCATGTAAGCCAATTCCGTTAACTTTAACTAACGGAAGGACGAAATTGATCACTTTTCAAATAGTCGGGGGGGATCGGACATTTATCAATAATTTATGGACCAAATTGAATAAATTAAAAATCTAGGGATAAGATTGTAGAAGTTTAGGGACTGTTTGTGACATTTTCCATTGTTCCAATGGTAAAATAGCACATGCCCCCAAAAAATAAAATGATAGGATAAATATGACATTTATGTAGTAATAAAAGCAAGGCACGAATAATCATTGAGCCAAAAAGACACAAACAATTCTCAAAAAAGTTTTGCATTGTTGACGCCTTATTTTAGACTTTCACTTCGTTCAATTTGACCCTTCAATTATCTCTAAAAGTCTAATTCAAAAAAGATGAATAATTTGAAAAATATTTTCCTAAAAATGATTATTTATATTATTTTAAAAAATAAAAATAAAAAAAATATTTTCATCCTCGAGAAAAATGTTCATACATAAATTGTTGTCGATAATGAAAACATTATCTATTGATGAATTATTTCATGAGATAAGTACAATCATTAAATCATTCATTTTCCGTGATATAAATGGAACCTAAATGTTTAGTCCACTTCTCAAACTTTCAATTTGTTCAATTTTATTTATTGACTTTCTATAATATTGGGCTAGAGTTTTAAGGATTATTCGTGTCATTTTCTCTATCATTATACTGATTTAGTCTAAAAGGCGGCATGACAAATTGCTATTCATCATTTGATGGGTATTTGCTGGTTTGCTAACTCATATAACCACTTGCAATTTATTGTGCCCCTTTTTGTGTATCAATTTAGTATGGGAGTCTTAAAATCCTTATCATCACTTCTCACGCCTTGACGTGGAAATTGATCAGTCTCTCTCCGAGAGTTTGGACATGTTGTTGTTGAGTCGTATAAAATTAGAACGCGGGATCGAGGTCTTTGGTTAACCTCGTTAGGTACTCCGTTTGATTATGTCGTTATGTCCGTTTGTTATGGGGAGATAATCATGATTAGATTATTAATCAGACTTCCCAATTGCAACGTTGTGTTTTAGGGACGATTTTTGATTAATATAATAAAAAGCTTCTGTCTCTTGTTTGGGACTTTGATATGTCTTCGTTGTTTTTGTTTCTTTGTGCACTTGAGAAGAGGGTTTATTTTATTTTGGGGCTTGATCTTGGCCAACGGATGATTGCGACGTGGGGCAGTGGGGTTGGAGGGATTTATTTATTTATTATTATTATGTTTTTTTAGTCATAGTTTAAGCAGCTAATCAAACATCGCCTTCGCACATTACCTAATGCAGCCAAAGAGATAATTACAATAATAAAGTAAAGCCTCAAAATGCATGAGTTCATTGTAGCTTCTAATCCAAGTGCCAAGAGTTCTCGTTTATGTCCCCTTAAGTTTCCTTTACTAGAATTTGGATGATTATACATATAATACTTGAATTTTGATTCAATATACAGTATTGTCTTTGTATTTTTCAGTTGTTCAATGTGGTCCATGAGCTTTATCTTAATGTATAGTGTTGTATCTAAATTTTTAATTTGTTCAATATGGTTCATGAATTTTCAATACACGTTTAATTTAATCTCTGAATTATATGAAAATGTTTAATATTATTCCTGAATTTGAACTAGTGGAAGGACAACATTAAACGTGTTTATATAGTTCAGTTCAGGGATTAGATTAAATATGTATCAAAAGTTCAGGGATTATATTAAACAAATTGAAAGTTTATGGATTTTAGTACACATTACTCTAAAGCTCAAGGATTACATTGAACATATTAAAAGTTTAGGAACGACATTATGTGTCAGGCGAAGTTCAGAAACTATTTGTGTCATTTTCCTACTATATTTCCAAAACCTAAATTGGTTATTGAGGAGAAATCTTCATGCACACAATGGTATGATGTTGAACTGTACCCCGTAAATGTTGGCCGCTAGATTAAGACGGAAGTTGAGCTCGTCGTGACCGGTTCTCAATCCCGGCACAATGTTGGATGTCCATCCCAAAAGCAATGGGACGTCCGTGACACTAAAAGTGAAATGTACGATGCTTTACGAGTGAATTTATGTATGGTTGTGAAAAAAAAAAGTTTCAAATTTAATGACACTACAACATTTTGTTCTTGGTTCGATGGTGTGGAAACCTTTGTAAACCTTTTTGTAAATTATAACGATTTAAGATATCTCCATCTTCACTTTTCATTGTCTTAATTCCAAGCCCAGTCTTTGTGCACATCTGATCATCTTTGGTGTCGGGCCAGCCCATCCATATTGATTATAAGGACGAACGAGTCCAATGGGTCCATCATCAGCGAAAACAGACCAGGAGGAAATGACTTGTACAGGCTTCTTATTCGAATTCCAAACTTTGGTTGGCCCGACAAGTCGCCTTTCCTGTGATCCCTTCTAAATTTCGCATGAATTCTTAGAGGTGCTGATTGCACACATCATGGGATAATCAATGTATTGAAAATTATAAAGTTCTTACGAAAAAATCATTAATTTTTCACACGTGGGCGATTCTTTTTCTTACCAACTTTAAGACAAAATTTCTATTTCGCGTGTCTTAAACTTCCCACGTCCACCCTTGTCTTATAGAGGCCCAATTTGTATGAGAAAGCGAGTACAAATTTTTGGAGTTGGGATACAAAAAGAAAATGGTTAATAACAATAGAAATCTCAAATCGGTACATTCGTGCCATATATATCTCGAATTCGCCTTAAAGTTTTGTTGGGTTTGTCGCGTTTATATCCGTTTGGGATTTTTTATGATATGATTGGGATGGGTGTACCCGTTTGGGATTTTTGATGGTTTTAATCAAGAAAAAAAAGTATGAGAATGGGCATTAACGACATAAAATCTGTTCCCAAGCATAACGGGCTTTATGATACCCAAGATTGTTACTTGTTTTCCCCAAATTATTTTTGATATTCCATGTTTTTGAGTGATGAAGAGAAAAAACTAATGATACACGTTAGATTTCTTGATATTCAATTTGAGAAATGATTGCGTGACAGTTTTTAATGTATTGTGAAACTAATAGTCTATTATGGGCTATAAAAAATCAAATCACAAATAATTATAACTTATTATGGGATCCACTTATTTAAGAACTTGTGAATTATAATAGATTATTATTCTCATGATACCCTAAGGACTGTTATGTTAGCAAAGCTTATTCAATTTTCATGTCATATGTTAGTAAAATCAACCCGATAGTGGGTTAATATTGCCGCCATTTGTTATCCACAACATATGAACATTGACTTATATTCCAATAAAACGTTCCATCAATTCACCAGATGACAAATTGCACATCAATCCCTAAATGAAATCAAAACCATATCGAGGTCTACATTATGAAAAGTATAACAAAATTAAGATTCCGTTTTTTTTTGGTCGGAAAATTAAGATTCCGTTTGATTTATGGAAAATATGACAGTTTTGGAAAATATTTTATATAAATTTATGTTTTAGTCAATTCACCAGTCAGTTTTGATTGAAACTTGAAAAATGAATTATAAAATATTTTTTGCCTTTTGGTATAAAAATTCTAATTTGATTTTTCAAGAGGAAATTACCAAAAAGTTCAAAAAATTTAATTATTTATTTTCTTTTTTCTTTTTATCTTTTTCCTTCTTCCTTGGCCAATTGCCAGCCTGAGAAAAAAAGGAAAGCAAAAAAAGGAAAAAAGCAAAAATAATTAAAAATTTGATTTTTTAAAAGAATATTTTGTAAGAGCGAACATTTCATTGACAAAGAGCCTGAACTTGAGCATCGAGAACCCACGCACGGTCTTTGTGGACCCAAAGCTAAGTGCTAGGGACTAAAGCTGGAGGGTTGGGGACTTGAGCATTGCCTTTATAGACTTGGGCTCAGGTGCCAAGAAATTGAGCACAAGCACCAAGACTTTGGGCCTGGCCTTAATGGACTTGGGTGTTGGCGACTGGGGTCGGGCCTTGATGAGCTCAGGTGTCGACGTTGGTGGCTCGGGCTTGGCCTCCATGGACCCAAGTTGCAGGAAACTTGGTCCTGAACTCTAAGGCCCCGGGAACTAGCGTTGGGTTTCCCATGACTAAGTATTGAGTCTTGGGTCAAGGCATCGAAATCTAATCATATTTTGAGAAGTGTTTTCTGATTTTTTAAAGAGAAAATCATTTTTGTCAATTTAAGTATATGTTTTCCATTAACTAGTAATACATATTCCGTTAACTCATTTTCCTAAAAAAATCAAATGTAAAAAAATAAGAAAAATGTTTCTTGCGAAATAAATGAAGCCTAAAAGGGAGAATCTTATTAATCATACAAATAAAAGTCTCTTCAATAAGGTACAAAAACATATGTCTCCCTGCTCATTCTTTATTCTATTAATCAAATTTCCCAACTGCCTCCTGTTCGAAATTGATTGCAGACGAGAGAGAAACCAATCTGTAATAGTAACCAGTCGAGTGGAATAGTAGTGATTGGAGCTTGACTTCGACTTCCTGAAGTTCTTCGCTCCATAAGTCGCACAGGCCCAGATACGTACGAGATTCATTGCTCGAACGCCACATTTGTCTGCATCAGGAAGATAACTTCTCCAGAATCTGCAAAACATCGAAGGGCGCCAACAGATGAAGTTCTTGAAGATGACTTGGTCGCCTAACTCCCCGGTAAGGGATGCAGGGAAGATATCGCGAGTGGTTCTCAACGCGGTCTTCTGAAACTGTACACCTCCACTTGGGAGGTACAGTAGTAGATATGTTCACGATGTGTTTTCACATTGACGACTTTAAAATCATCCTAATGACCACCTAAGAAATTGAATCCAAATCCAACCAAGTCCGACACATCTGATGTCGGTTGAGGAAGTGGAATCCTGTCACCAGTTGACAGGTTCCACAAAGATCTTTGAGTGGTCTGGATTCTCGCGGTCAAAGGTGAATAAACAAACAATTTCATTGCATGAATCACCTAATTTGAGTATCTCGCTATTTTCGACAAATGAAGTATCGAGATCTTATGATTTGTATATGGGAGAACGGTGAATCAGGACTATCGAACAGTTGTTGAGGTCATATTTGAGAAGATCGAAGCTGTTCAGTCCGTTCAATGTCTCGAGATAAGCTTCCATAAAAAGGGGCTCGGAGAGAGGAAACTTCCAAGATCTGCATACACACTTGAATCGCATCGAAGGTCTTGCAGAGAGCCTCAAGAAGATCTCCCACGGCATGTCATTTGGAAAACTCTCCATCTGATCTTGCGCATAGCATCTCTTTCAACTTCACAAATCGCTTCTGATTTCAATGTAAATAGGGTTGAATTTGTTTTGAGGTAGCGACTCATTCTGTCGTGCGACCATCTATTTGTATTGGGTCGCGGCGATCTCGAGCGTTTGACCCAAGGAAGACAGCTATTATTTGGTGAAATGGCGTTTAAAGTTGATCGCCAGCATGACTCAGACCTCTGTAATTTGGGAAATTTTTTTCCTCAATGGACTGGTTCGAGATGTTCAATTTGATTTAAGTTTTCAGCTAACGAGGAACAATTTGATAATCCATTTGGAATGGGGAAAATTACCTGATCTGTCTTAAACTTATCATAAAATGCCAATTCAATGATAAACTTTCTAATTTTACCATTTAGTCCTGAAGCGAAATACTAATGTAGTCCTTTTGATCAATTTTTAATGGAAATATCTGATGTGGCGGTGGTTCAGTCATCGCTGGCCATCCTATGTGGCATATTGTCACATCGGTGAGTTTTGACAAAAATTCGCTGGGAGGATTGCATTGGAATTTCACACAAAGGTTGATGATTAAATTACCAAAATTGAAAAATTTATGACTGAACTGATATCCATACAATAGGTTTAGGATTGATTGGACAATTTCCCTAATCACCTAATGCTCAACAATTTGGCCAACAAGATCGAATTATGCGATTTGGTTGATCTGTCAAGATGAGCTGTGATGAAAGGTGCTCGTAAGAAAGAACGTTTCAAAATCTACATATATTCACCTGAATTGAACAGAAAGGTCTTGCTGGCAGCCTCCGTTCAAGTAGCTAATGTCTTTTAACTCCATAATTGCTCCTGACTTTCGTGCAAACTATGATGCCTTTTCGTTGGACCTGACGATGCCTTCTGACTTATCAAGAAGGCATCAATTTGACCATCTTGAATTGTTGCGTCTTAAATCTCGTCTAGTCAACAGACGTAAGTTAATTTCTGCATTTCGCAGAGGAAAATGCTCTCATTTATCGAGCTCTTGCCTACCGTAATGGTAGTTTTTTCTTTCCTCAAACCCTAATTGCCCCTTTCTTCACATTTCTCCTGGTTCGATTTGGATTCGCTTGTCTCAATTCCCTGTTCCGATCAGCGGGGTTTCGTCCCAGTTCCTCTTCCTCCTTGTTTTTCTTCGCTTTCGCCTCCGATAGTGACCCCGATGTTTCGCTTTCTCTGCGTCTTGGTTCCATCGGCGTTCTGCATGTACTAGCTCTTGTTCTTTTCCTCGTTCCTGCCTCTGTTTGTTGGTTTTCCACCTTCCCGACATGTCTGCATGTCGAGTTTTGGAATCATCTGAAGCTCCCTCTCCATCCCCTGCCTACGGAATATAGGTGTGCTTTGTTTCTTGGTTCTTCTTATGGTTTCTCCAGCTCCCAACAGTATGCCTGGGAGCCCCGATACCTCGTGTACTAACCTGTACGAGGATGATCGCATGGCCGCTCTGAGCAAACGCCTAGGTCGTCTTTGGTCCGAACAAAGGCATATCGAAGTTTGGGAGGATGCGCCTTCGCCCGAAGCTTTGGCCGAGTGTCGGCTCATACTTGTGGGTAAGCTCTGTCAAATTCATCGGTTAATTTACCAGCTTTTCAGACTACCATGAAGCGTGCTTGGAGGACGGATCATGTTGATATTACGCAACACGATGGGGGTTTATTTGTAATCAAATTCAAAAATGAAACCGAGAAAAATCGAGTTCTTACCACTGGTCCTTGGTTGTTTGGAGGTATTTTGGTCATTCTACGTCCTTGGCTGTATAACACGCCGTTGCACTGTTATGACTTCTCGTCATGTGCTTTTTGGGTCCAAATTGTCGGTCTCCCTTTGGAGCGCTGTACGAAGGAAATGATTTGTAGAGCTGTTCGAAGGGTTGGCAAAGTTCTAGAAATAAAAATAGACAGTGGAGTGGGTACCTCTCTTCGTGCTGGCAAGGCCCGAATTGAACTCAATCTTCAAGAACCTCTTCAGCTAGGCCAATTTCTTAGAGTTGATGGCAAAAACATCTGGTTAGACTTTCGTTATGAGCGCCTGTGTCACTTTTGTTATTCCTGCGGTAAGCTTGGCCATTATGCCTCAACCTACAAAGATTATGAGTATGATGAGCACAAGTTAGATAATAGAGACAACTTATATTTCGGTCAGTGGCTTAGGGTTGAGGTTCGGGAATTTAGCCCTTTCTGGCTCGCCTTTTATGCCTCACCCAGCCCCTCTCCTGAAGCTGAGGAGTTTGTTCCTGAGACACAGGTCAATCCCTCAACTGACTTGCTTTCAGTCCCTTCACCCAGCAGCAACGGAAAAGAGATTGTGCCGATCCCTGATAGCCCTCCTTTTATTCTGCCAGAACCCTTCGCTGTGCAAGCTTAGGCTGAGAGGCAGCTGGTTCCTACAGCGGGACTTCTCCCTCACCCTGTACCTACTCCTTACCTAGTAGTGGGAGAAGGATCTTTCAGCTCTTCCCCGCCAAAGAAATCTAAGAGTCATAAGCTGAGCACCAAGGCAGGGCCAATTAAAAAATTAAAGCGTCCAAACCTACTGTGAGAGGGGCTTGACGAATCACTCTTGTTGGATACTCCAATCTTTGATGCTTTTTGAATCCGACACTTGGGCTATGGTGGCTGGCCCTAAAAGCCACCATCGGACAAATGAGGTTAATAAGTTGGAACCGTCGGGGTTGGGTAATCCCCTGACAGTTCAAGCCCTTCGGGTGTTGGTGGCTCGAGAAGAGCCTGACATCCTTTTTTTTTGATGGAAACTAAAAATAGAAATTTGGTGCTAAACAGATTGCAAAAACGTCTTAAGTTTCCAAATAGTTTTTTGGAAGAACCTTCTGGCCTTGCTGGCGGCCTAGCTATTTTCTGGCAGGATTCTGTTCACCTGACTTTGGAGCATCAGTCCTCTGACTTCTTTGATCTTCTCTGCCATATTAGGGAGTGTGGAATTTCTATGCGGCTCACGTGTCTCCGGGCGCTGGCTCTTGTCTCTCTTCGGCTCCTGTTCTGGGATAAACTGAAACTCATTAATACCCATAATACTTTACCTTGGCTGTGCATTGGAGATTTTAATGAGGTAATGTATCCTTGGGAAAAACAAGGTAAACGACCAATAAATTTTCAACGGATGCATACCTTTCGAGATATGGTGAGTGACTCTTCCCTCCTGGACCTAGACAGTAAGGGATGCTCCTATACCTGGTGTAACAATATAACATGGGATGATTTAGTTAAAGAACGTCTTGACAGAGCTCTCTGCAATATCTCTTGGCGTCTCACCTTTCCAGCTGCTGAGGTGTTTGCTCTTCCGGCCATCGGTTCGGATCACAGTCCCCTAGTTTTACATTCCTCTCCAGCCCATCCTCGATGCCCAAGGCTTTTTACGTTTGAATCCTTTTGGCTGCAAGACTCGGAATTTCGTTGGTTATTTCAGATGTGTTAACTCAATCTCGGTCTCAGCATATTACCTTAGCTCAGAAATTACGCCTTATTTCAGTGGCTCTTTCCCAATGGAGCAAAGCCAAATTCTCTAATGCCCATCAAAGAATCTCCGAGCTTCAATAGCAGCTCCAAGTCCTGACCAACAAAAGAAACAGTCAATCTGACAAGCCTCGAATGGATGCTTTAAAACTTCAGATTCACACTTTATGGACTTAAGAAGAATAGTATTGGGCCATGCGTTCTAGAGTACAATGGCTGAAATGGGGGACAAAAACTCAAAATTCTTCCATGCTACCACCATCCGTAGACGTCAACGAAATAGAATCAGCTTTATTAGATCAAGAAAATCGGTGGATCGAAATGAAACAACTTTACAAGAAATGACTCAGCTTTTCTTCCAAAACCTTTACACCTTTGTTGGGCAACGCAATTATGGCCCCTTTTTAAGTCAATGCTCGGCCATTGTCACGGTGGAAATGAATAGTAATCTTATTGCTGAAGTTACCCCTGAAGAAATTCAGCAAGCAGTTTTTCAGCTTGGGGGCATCCAAAGCACCTGGCCCAGATGGTTTAAATGGTCAATTTTATCAATCTCACTGGGATATCTTAAAGGCATACGTCATTACCTCGGTGAAAGCTTTCTTTGACTCTGGTGTGTTGGATCTTGTCATCAACAGAACTTTCCTTACTCTGATCCCGAAGATCTCGCAACCTGAAAGGCTGGACCAATTCAGACCGATTAGTCTTTGTAATTTTCAGCACAAAATCATTTCCAAGATTTTAGCCAACAGATTAAAGGCACTCCTACCTGCACTCATATCTATAGAGCAAAGTGCTTTTGTTAGTGGCCATCAAATCCAGGATAACATCCTAGTAGTGCGGAAGTTCTACATCAACTCGGAATCCGAAAAGAAAAAGAAAATTTCAGGGGTCCTCAAACTCGATATGCAAAAGGCGTATGATCGTGTCAAGTGGGATTTTCTCCGGGATTATCTAAAATAGATTGGCTTTCATGCATATTGGATTTACAGGGTTATGCAGTGTGTCACGACTGCTTCTCTTTGTATTAAGTTTAATGGTCGCCACTTCACCTTTTCCTATGTCGAGGGTCTTCGACGGGGTGATCCCCTTTCCCCTATTTATTTATTCTAGTAGCAAATGCTCTTTCAACTCTCATACATCAAGCTGTCGTTATGGGAAACATTAAAGGTATTCAACTTACCCGGAGCTATCCTAATCTTTCACACTTATTTTTCGCCGATGATGCCATTTTCTTTATTGAAGGAAAGGCCGCTTGAATGCCAAAACCATCAAACATTTTAAATCAATACTTTGTCAAGCATCGGCACAGCAATAAATCGAAATAAGTCTGGTATATATTTTAGTCGTGGCTGTCCAGCACCTCTTCAAGAATATCTGGCTAGCGAATTTCGTGTTTCGGTGATGCACAAGACATGGAAATATCTTGGCATACCTTCGGACTGGGGTAGGTCCAAAACAGAGATTTTTCTTGGTTATTAGCTAAGGTGAATTCAAAATGGATGGCTGGAAAGAAAAACTATTTTCGAAAGGTGGCAAGGAAGTGTTGATTAAAGCCGTAGTTCAAGCAGTGCCTCAATACGCTATGTCTATCTTTAAAATTCCCATTTCTCTTTGCAAAGCTATTGAGCAGAAAATTTCTAAATTCTGGTGGCAAGCTCAGAGCGAAAAATCAGGAATGCATTGGAAAAATTGGGAATCATTGAAGAGACGTAAAGATGTAGGGGGTCTTGGTTTTCGAGATCTAGTGGCTTTCAATAAGGCACTATTAGCAAAACAAGCTTGGTGTTTGTTTCAAAACCCTGATTCACTGTGGAGTCGTATCTTTCAAGGGCTTTATTTCCCTTCAAAAGATTTCGGCATGCGAAAGAGGCGCCGGCCCTCTTAGGGGTTGGCAAAGCATTTTACATGGCCATGATTCTATGTCTAATCATCTACAAAGTGGTCGGTGGGTAATGGCCAGCATATCCGTATTAGAGAGGACAAATGGCTATCTATGGGTATTATTGGGGGACCTGCACCGCGCAATGAACCTATTATGGTTGCTGATTTCATTAACCCTGAACATCAATCTTGGAATATCTCTTTGCTCAAAAACAGTTTCAATGATCAAATTATAACTGAGATTCTCCGAATACAGGTACGCCCTCAGTTTACAATTGATTCTTTAATTTGGACAGGGAGACAAAATGACATTTATACTGTCAAAAGTGGTTATAATTGTCTACGATCAGGCGAATCCAACTTAGATCATAACCAGGCATCTTCTTCTTTTACGCTACCCAGGCGTTTTTGGAATACTATCTGGCAGGTGCTGACGAGCCCTAAATTATGAATCTTCCTATGGTCTCTATGCCATAATGCTATTGCAACAGGTGAAAATCTGTATAACCGGCATATTTTATCGGATCCAACTTGCAGCCTATGTCAAAATTGCGGTAGTCATCCTATCCCTGAATCAACATAACATCTTTTCTTTCACTGTCCGTGGACCAAAGCAGTGTGGTCTCATTCACAGTTTCACATAAGCATGCGACAGTTTCAAACTAACAAATTTGATGCCTGGCTTCAACAACTCATGTATAGGAAGGATTTATTACCTGATTTGGCTATTGTAGCAGTGTTTTGTGGCATATTTGGAAGGCCAGGAATGATTACATCTTTCGTCAACGACTCCCCAATCCTGATCTAGTGGTCTTCAATGCCATCGCCTACGATCACTCTTACAAAACCTGTAACTCCAAGCCCCTGCATCAACACAAGGCACTGATCAGTCCACTCTTAATCGGAGCTCAAATCGGACTCGGCCTTTGCCGATCTCATAGCCGCTGCCGGATCTCGCTTATCCACCCTTTTCTTCGACCGGAGGTGCCCTTCTCATCTGCCCTCTGTATCCTTTGGCTGGCGTCCTCTTGATCTGGGTGTACTGAAAGTTAATATCGACGGCTCCTTTCACCCGAGTTCTTCTCAAGGCTTCGTGGCGGGTGTTTGTCGAGACTCTGCCAGAAGGTTGATCGACGGCTTCTCCCTTACCATCAATGCCGCCTCTACCCTACAAACGGAAATCCAAGCTTTCACATATGCGCTTCGGTATCTGCTACAAACGGGACGATCTACAACTCACCTTATCCTCGAATCGGATTGCCTTCAGCTGGTTGACTTGGTTCAAGATCAGAATCGCTTTCCTTGGGACTCTCGTGCTCTGTTCGTGGAAGCGGCAGCTTTGCTTCGTCTTTTCCAAACCCTAGAGGTGCGCCACTATCGAAGGGAAGAGAATACGGTCGTTGATTGGGCCGCCCGAGCCCATGGGCTTCATATCCTCCCTCCCAATTGGCCTGAAACTCCCCCTCCCTTCCTTTTTTCTCTTTTATGTACTGATGCTTTAAATTGTTGTAATCCTCTTGCCAGTTAATACTATTTCTCCGTTCTCATCCAAAAAAAAAAATGTTGCGTCTTAATAAATGATATTTGTCAATTCAAATTCTTTTTTATTAACAAAAAAATGGGAGAGATACTAGTGATGACAATTTTTCTTGAGCGATATAGAGATTACAATGAAAACATCGTAACTTTTTGAAATTTTAACTACTAGAAAAAAATCTAAGTTTGTGACATTCATTCTCATTTACCACATACATTCTAAATCTTTGTAAATCATCGTAATTAATGAAAAGTGAAATTACAATTTTCTTCTCTTGTTTACAATGGACTACCATGAAATTTTTTAAACTGTGATGATCTAAAAAAATTGAACTTTACTGAGTTCTCCTCTGAGTGACATTGTAAACAGTCACAATTAAAAAGAAAAAAACTAATTTACTACGTTTTGTTCTTGGAATAGAACAATGAATAAGGCCAAGGAAGTGCCAGATAGAGTAAAAGGCATCGTTGCATCCAAAGAAGTTCGCCACTATTTACATTAAATCAGAAGCGATTTGTGAAGTTCAAATAGATGCTAAGCAATTTTAATTTTCAATTCTGAAATAAAGGTTTGTTGAAACTATTTTATAAAAAGTTGTATTCATAAGCCGTCAAAAATAGAAATTTAACATCTTCTATGTAGCTTTTGTGAATAAATTATGAGACTGTGAATTAAAATTAACAACCTTCTCTACACAAAGTGATGATAGGATGGGGGATAACAAGATATCTTGTTGGATGTAATTGGGCATTTATATTATGAAATTGATGAGAGGGATGATAGAAATAAATGCAGCTTTTTAATAGCCTGACAAGAAGGGTATTTTGGTCAGTTACTAAAAAAGAAAGAAGTGACTTAGCCAAAATGAGGGTAGAAATAGCATCGTGCTATTTGTTTTGGGTGCCAAAAATTCTATCCTGATTTATATTTAATTGTATCTTTGTTTTTCATATCAACAAATCTTCTGATATCAAAGGAAAAGTATGCAAAAGAATCATTCATTATGATTATGTTTTCCCCTTGGCAAGGGACTTCAGGGACTGTCAAATGTTGCTACTTAAATGTCAATGCATGGTTTAAAAAAAAAAGAAAAAAAAAGAGGTTACATACAATATCATGCAAAAAATGTCAAGGTTTCAAACATCTAATGGTTGTGAATACGACGCACAATCTCATCAAAATTACTTAAGGAAAATATCTCCTTATGTACATGTTTTTTTCCCGATGATGTTGAGCTTCGTCATAAAACATGGAAAAGTAGTGAATGAGAAGAAAGAATAATGAGAGAAACTTTAAAACCTAAGGGTTTTGGTTTAAGTAGTTCGAAAATGGAGCATGTAGATAGCAGAATGCACTACATTCACTGGCTTTCTTGGTAAGCTGACTTCAAAGCAGTAAGGCAAAAGAGAAGTCTTCCTAAAGTCCAAAGGCATCGTCACATCCAGTAGAGAACCATTTACATAGAAAACATAAGCAACTTGGTGAAAACTAAAGAGATTTGGCTGAGCACTCGTAAAAAACTGTGCGAAGAACAATGGCAAGGTTCCCAATTAACATCCTAAGGGAGATCTTATTCATCTTCTCGGCAACATCTTTGACCCGATTTAGACGCATCTGCAAATCATGGGATTCTCTACACTCTAACATCTTTTTCATCAACCAAGTCGCATAAGTTTGATGACCTTGACAACCTGGCCAGAGTGCAGATGTGTTGTCCTGTTAAACATGAATTATTTGATCTCAATTCTTCATTTTCCTTGAGATCGCAATGCATTCGATTTAGCTGGTGTTGGAATGGCATTAACGGTATGCGTTAGCATGTGTTTGATTTCTTGGTATTCATTTTAGGTAACGTGTTAGTAAAATCAACCTGAAACGGGGTTAACAGTATTACTTTTTCTTCTACATCACATGAATATTCACTTACATATTATACATTCATGAATCTCAAAACAAACTAAGAACTATATCATGAAAAGTACATGGTAATAAAAGACAGTCTTACTCATACAGATAGAAGTCTCTTCGATATAACAAAACATATAATTCTCCATGTGCTCTTTAGTCTGAAAAGCAATTCCACCAACCTCCTAATGCTCAACATTGTTTGTGGAGGAGAGAGAAATCAAACTCTCTAAACAACTAACCAGTTGAGTGGTATAGTAGCAATCGACCGCCACTTCAAATGTCTGAAACTTTTCACTCCGTACGTTGTAAAGTGCCAGATGACTGGGAGATTTGAATCGTAATCCCACATCGAAGGCATCTACGAAGAAAACTTTTCCAGAATCTGCAAACCCAACTGGCCGATAACTCACAATACTTCTCGTAGACACTCCAATCGTATACAACTTGGTCCACGATTCACATACACCAAACTCTTTCATAATCCATACTTCATAATGTCCAGTGGATGAGTTATGTGTTATTACAGACGAGCAACCATCCAGTAAGCGGATAAGTTTTTCCTCAAGAGGCATTATATCTGGAAGTGCTACTTTTTGGAAAGCATCTTGAACTACATCAAATAGGATCAACGACGTGACCATCTCACGACCAGGACGACAAGGGCACCAACAAATGAAGTTCTCGAACATAACTTGATTGCCTAAGTATTGGTCAGGCGATGGAGGGAAAATGTTGTCTTGTTAGATTGTCCTTGTCAGCTAGGGTTATCATGAAAGAATAATATCATGGTGTTAATCTTTCAGCTGGCCCTCCAATTGCAAGACTTGTACAAGAGTTAAGCGTGCTTGAGTTGAGCTTTATTATATTCGGGCCACAAATGGACCATCTGTTTGTTCACAAATGGCAACCGTATCTTCGACTAATTGATATGTTCAACCCGTTTATGACATGCTTAGGCCAATATGTTAGCAATATCAATAGGATATAATTGGATATATCTAGATAACTTGATAAACGATTATTTCAATAAACAAGCCAATATATGTCATCAAATTATTTTTCTATTTTTAGGAATCGTTTTATAATTTTTTGTAAAATAATAAGCACATCTTATAAATTTTCATTTCATTCACTTTCTCCAGCATGTTATTACCCATTTTCTTTTCATAGAAAATTGCCCAACTTCAAGCATGCTGATACGCGAGCCTCGACACTAGTTAAAGTGACATAGAAAATGATTAATGTTATTTTAATGAGTCACGTAAGAAAATCGACAATCATTTTGTGACCTCTACCCCCATGTAGAGTTAGACTAATGGCTTTACGAAGTCTAGGTTTAGTCCAAGCTCTCCTAAGCCCACAAATTCATGACATATGGCTCGAGTTTTTAACCTTCAAATCATTTTCATTTAGGAGTTATCATTATTCGATTTTTGATGGGTCAATTAGAAAAATGAAATAAAATACTGAGAAAAATACTTTACTCCTAAGCAATTAGAGAAACCAAGATTGGGAACTTATCATACTAGTTAATCAACTAATGCTTTTCTGGTATCTAATCTTTTTTAAACTTTGAGATTTGATCTTTTTGACAGGTCATGAATTTTTTTGAAAACTATTTTTTAGCCTTTTCCTAATTTCAGATTTTTTTTTTGAAATTTTACTGTTTAATTAATAAAATAAAATAATAACATATCATAGGGAAAATCTCAAATAAGGACCCAAAGTGAGTATATTTTCTTAAATAATGATCCGAAGTGGCCGTTGTCCCAAAGAAGGGCCCGAAGTGGCTAACAAGTCTCAAATAAGGACCTGAACTTGCCGGCCGGCCAAAATGTTTACTGGCCGGCGAGCGTTTGACATTTCCGGTGGTCGGACTATGGGCAATTTTGTCCAAAAAAAATATAGATAGAAGTTAACAAACCCTAAAAACAAAACCCACAACTCTTCACTTTATGTTCTCACGTTTTTCTTCTCCTGCTCTTCATCTTCTCCATTCTTTGTCCTCTCTCGCTTGGAGCACGGAAATTTTCTGTTGATGGAACACAAATTGAAACACAACAAGAAACCCCTACGTTCGTTTCTTCACATCTTCTTCTTTTGTTTTTTGTCTTCGTTTCTTTCCAACGAAGAAGACAAATCTTGAGTAAAGCCCCTATTTCGTTATTGAGACACTCGTGTGTAACATGAGGGCCTCAATTCTTCTTTATCTTTTTCTAGGTTCGCCATACACTTTGATTCACACTCCCGTTCAACTGAGGTCAGTTTCGTTCAAATTGAGAGGGAGGGAGGGAGGGAGGGAGGGAGGTAGGGCACATACCTTTAGAACTCAGGGAGCCAGGGATCTTGCTCAATCAATAGAGAATTTGGGTTCTCCAAACGAGAGGGGACAAAGAACGTAAAAGATGAAGAGCGGAATAAGAAGAACGTGAAGAGTTTGGGAGTTTTGTTTTTAGGGTTTGTTAATTTCTATCTATAATTTTTGGGACAAAATTGCCAATATTCCAGTCATTGGAAATGTCACACGCTCGCAGGCCGGTGAATATTTTGGCTGGTCAGCAGGTTTTAGGTCCTTATTTGAGAATTGTTAGTCACTCCGAGTCCTTATTTGGAACAACGGTCACTTCGCGTCCTTATTTGAGAAAGTATGCCCACTTTGGATCCTTATTTGAGATTTTTCCCATATCTATCATATAAATAAACGTACCCGGGTCGGACTTCTGCATCCGACCCAGGTTGGACTAGGCTTAACGAATGAGCCCAGTTTGGTAACACACTCAGCTCAAAATGAAAAGTCAAAAAAAGAAAAATGCAGCTCGCGATTAAATCACCTGAACCTGAAAAATCGCGAAACCAGGTCACAACATCAGAGAAATGCAATATTCACACAAACGGGGCTGGGGGACGCAGGAGCCGAGCCAGATGGCTTGACGCGACGAGCCAAAAAATGAAGCATAAAAAAAAAGAAGGGGGCCGGAGACAGGGGTGTCTGGCCTCGATAGATCTAGGCCTGGGCACTGAAGACCCGATCCTAAATGCCGGGGACCCGAGGACTGGCGTTGGGTTTCGCCGTTTCGGTGTCCAAACGTAGAGTCTCAGGCCCAAACACCAAAATCTAATCATATTTTGGAAAATGTTTTTTGATATTTCAAAGAGAAAATTATTTTCTTGAATTTAATTATAAGTTTTCCATTGGCTAGAAATATATATTCTGTTAATTCATTAATATTTTTTGCAAAATGAATGAAATCTAAACGGGAGAATCTTATTAATCGTAGAAATAAAAGTCTCTTCAACATTGTACAAAAACATGTCTCTTTACTCATTCTTTATTCTATGAATCGAATTCCCTAACTACATATTGCTCGAAATTGATTGCAGATGAGAGGAAAACCAAACCCTCTGCACCAGTAATTAGTCGAGTGGAATAGTAGTGTCGGAGCTTGACTTCGACTTCCTGAAGTTCTTCACTCCGTCCGTCACATAGGCCCAGATAAGTGAAGATTCTTTGCGCGGACGCATCGTTCGTCTGCTTCAAGGAGATAACTTCTTTAGAATCCGCAAAACCCAAGGAGCCAACAAACCATATCGCTTCTCATGTTCAGTCTAATTGTATACAACTGGGTCCACGGATCGCGGACGTCCAACTCTTTCAGGATCCATACTTCAAAATGCGGGGACGCGATTTAGTCGCATCAAGTAGGATCAACGGTGTTTTGTATCAGCACAGGAAAAGAAACGAAGGGCGGCACCGACAGATGAAGTTCTTGAAGATGACTTGATCGCCTTACTCCCCGGTAAGCCTTGAAGAAGAGATGTGGCCGGGTTGTTTCCAACGCCGTCTTCCAAAACCATATATCTCCACTTGGGAGGTACAGTATTAGATATGTTCACGATGTGCTTTGACACATCGACTACTTTAAAATCATCTGAATGACCACTTAAGGGATCGAATCCAAATTCAATCAACTTCGTCACATCAGATGTGGGTCGAGGGAGGAGTATCCCGTCACCACGGGTTCCACAGAATGATCTTTGAGTGGTCTGGATTCTTGTTGTGAAATGAGGATAATCAAACAATTCTATTGCATGAATTACCTAATTTGAATTTCTTGCTATTTTCAACAAATTAAGTATCAAGATCATATGATTTGTATCGGAAGAAGACACCCCAAGTGCCAAAACTTGGCATGAAGGGACTTGTCAAAAGTTAGGAAAATGACATTTTTTTTTTTTTAAAGTGGGATACTTAAGTGCCATTTCAGGCGAATCCCGCTAGAAATCTTATGTGGCAATTTTTTTAATTTTATTTTTCTCTCCTACGTGGCTTGCCAGAGAGCTGACTTAGGAAAGAAACGCAAAAATGACATCGTTTTGACGCGGATTTGAATTTTAATATAAAAAATAATTTAATTTAATTATAAAAAATAATTAAAAATAAATAAATAAATATTTTAAGGGGGAGAGAGGAAAAAGGCGTTGAGGGCTGAGCCTTCATTGCTGCCGCCTCCCCGCCATCGCCGGAAAGGGCCAGCGAAGGTGGGGGGGTTGGCCGGGATCGCTGGGCCCTGGCTAGGGGCTAGCGACCCCGACTGACCGGCGGCAAGGGCCCACAAGCCCTCGCCCAGATTTGGGGCGAGGGTCGCGGCCCTCCCCTGATCCGACGAGGGTCGGCGGCTCTCGCCCGGTCGGGCCAAAGGCCATCGCCCATTGGGGGCGATGGCGAGGGCTCACCTTTAGCCGTGTGCCTTCTCCTTTTTTTATTTTTTAAGTTTTAAATTTTAAATTTTAAATGTTGTAAATAAATTTAGTTTTAAATTTAATTTAATTAATTTTTTATATTAATTATTTACCACGTTAGAAGCAAAACGACGTCGTTTTTGCATTTATGTAGCCACGTCGGTGTGTAAAATGGACATCATTTTGCACTTACCTCATCGAAAAATTGCCACGTCAGCATTTTGACCGGATTTTCTCACCGTTAGCACTTAAGTGATCCATTTTGCTCCGATTTTGGCACTTAAGTGTCACTTTCCTAACTTTTGACACTTAAGTGTACAGTCGTGCCAAATTTTGACACTCCAGGTATCCGGCACTGTATCTAGGAGAATGACGAATCAGGACGCTCGAATAGTTGTTGAGGTCATACTTGAGAAGATCGATGCTGTTCGATCCGTTCGATCTGAGATAAGCTTCCATGAAAACGGGCTCGGAGAGAGGAAACTTCCAAGATCTGCACACACACACCTGAACCGCATTGGAGGTCTTGCGGGGAGCCCCAAGAAGATCTCCCATAGCATGTCATCTGGAAGACTTTCCATCTGATCTTGCACATAGCATCTCTTTCAACTTCACAAATCGCTTCTTACTTCAATGTAAATAGGGTTGAATTTGTTTTGAGGTAGCGACTCATTTCTGCCTTGCGACCAATCTATTTGTGCAGCGTCACGGCTATTATTTAGTGATACGGTGTTTAAAGTTGGTCGCCACCATGACACGGACGTTCATAATTGTGAAATTTTTTACTTAATGGACTGGTTTGAGACGTTCAATTTGATTAAAGTTTTGACCTAGCAAGGAACAATTTGATAGTCCATTTGGATTGGGGGAAATTACCCGATCGGTCTCAAACCTATTGTATGTATGCTAATTTAATCCTAAACTTTCTAATTTTACCAATTTACTTTTAAAACTAAATATCATTGTAGTCCTTTCGGTCAATTGTCGACGAAAACCACTGACGTGGCAGTGCTCTAGTTGTCGTCGGTCATCCTATGTGGCACACCACCACGTCGGCTAGTTCCATCTAAAATTGGTTAGAAGGATTATATTGGAATTTTGCACAAAAATTTATGACTAAGTTGGCAAAATCAAAAAGTTTATAGCTGAATCAATATCCATACAATAGGTTTAGGACAGATTGAAGAATTTCCCCAGGTTAATAAGATCAAATTCTGCAATTTGGTTGATCCCTCAAGATGAGCTTTGATGAAAGGTGCACTTAGGAAGAACATTTCAAAATTAAAATTGTTTCTGTAAGAAGACCCTCAACTCGAAAGCTCATCATTGTTTTCGTAAAATCGTTCAAGTAGCTAATGGGGAAAGGTCGGATTTAGGGGTACTTGATCACAAGAGTTCCCTCACGGCTTGCGTTCCAAAAAAAGTCATCACCTCGCCTTTCAGATCAAGCCTTTCGTGAGTTCCCTTCACGAGATCGCAAGCTCTCCCAAGCTCGTATCCTACGTGACAGCAAAGTGTCACGATCTATATCCACACGGGCTACACACCTCGGGAGAAGAGGTCGAGTGTGGATATTAGATTTAAGGGTACCTTTACTATGGTAGCCCTCTCGACAGTACGTTTCGCCCATAATGATGACATCACTTCATCCTTTAAGGTACTCCCATATTGAGTATGTTAAACCATGGTGAGTTTCATTGAAACTTGTACCCTGCACGACGGGTTTATTTATACAGTCTAGTTGTTTATGGTAACCTAAAAATAAGATGTGAGTCGTCACTAGCCTCTTTTTGGAAGTCGGCTAAAATCTAATCGAGGGTCAGGAGTATTCCGTCGATTACTATGTAACCAAATATCTAGGTTTGGGGACTTGGGTTATGCTAATATTTTTATTAGCGCCCCTTTGGTACTTAAACAGTATGTTGTGTTTTCCTAACATGTCCATGCGTTTCTTCTTACATTTTCAAGATCGTTAGTCCTAAATTAAGCAATCATGCGTGGTTCGTCATTTTCATCCTATTCTATTTCTAGAAAACAAGAAAAGAAAGCAATCAATGGAATTGAAATTATAAAGCAGTAAGTAAACAATCAAGGAAAGCAGTAAATCTACCATGCAATCTTAGAAAATATAAAAGAGAAATACAATTGAAAAAAGATAAGAGGAAGAGAGAAAACCCGCAACTCGTCGGGCTTTATATAATAAAGAGAACTCAAGACATATGTTAGGGAAATGAATAGTACATGATAACGGTCGGAATGGACATCGACCTCCACTGTCTTCGCACTTTCTCCATCTTCGGGATCCTATTATAAACCTAATCTAGGAAATCTATAACTATGTGCATACAATGGAAAGAAACAAGCATACACATTAAAATAATAAAAAACACGACATCATGTCAAGATCAATCATTTAAAGAAAGTTTAATTCGAAAATTAGATTTTGGGGCCTCGGGGTCGGCCTTTGTCTTTCATGCGTGGGTCCCACTAAGATATCTACCCAATCCATTTTTATGACTTATAATCATTATTGACCAATTATATTCTCGCATGGGCAATAATACTTATAAGTCTCCTAATGAAGTGATATGTGATCCCAAAACTTTCCTTGATATCATGCATCGATCCTACCATTTATCTAGAAATCACATGCATTTGCGGGAATTAAACACGCATGCAAGTCTTTTGGACCCTGTTTCCCAATTAATCAAGCAAGAAAGTGAATTGTCGGCGGGTTACTTATTACTAAAAGCATATGCCAATCACAAACACGGACACTTCTAAATGAATGATAGGATTGTATGCATGGGGGGTACATGTGATGTTTCAAAAACATATTTGGAAATCGTCGATGAAAAGTTTTGAGACAAAGTGATGTCTCAGCTATGAAAGATATTCAATTGAGAAGACTAGCCTCGGGCTCGCATAAATGCACTCACAGGCGTCGTAGGCATTTTGAATACAATTCAATCTTGACTTTCACGATATCAAATTAGGATTTAAAAAAAAGATTTGAAAAAATTTAGGATTAAGGAATATCTAGGCTATGGAATACATTCAATTGCCAAGGCTAACTCGGGGCTCGCATAAATGTCCTCACAAGCGTCGTAGGCATTTTAAATATGGTCCAAACCATGACTTTTCCTTAAGTCAAATGGACCTTAGGAAAATAATTTCTTAGAAATTGTTTTTGGGAAACATCACATGTATCAAAGTATTTTTGAAAGATGCAATTTGAAATGCCAATTGTTTTAACAATAAAGATCAAAGCATTTAGAACAGCTTTCATGAAGATGGCATGACCTAATCTCATGCACAAACTAACCTAAAAGGTATAACTAAACAATTACAATCATGTTCATATTAGGAAATTTCAGAACTAGTATGTAAAGACAACAAAATTGAGTAATACCCATTAACAATCTAGCTATGGAAAAATTTCATAATATGTACGACATGATAATGAACAACTTTCATGAAAGAAGCTTTCCTAAACAAGCTACACATGATTTTACAAAAATCAAACAACGAGCAACAACATGTCAAAATATTGTCAAAGCAGCAGGACACTCAGCCAATATCATAAGGATTTGTTCTATCAAAACAAATCTAAAAATCACCAAATTTTCACACAACATAATTAATATGTTGAAAAACAAGTTTTGTTAAGAGGCAAGTGTAGAATCCTAATAGAAAAAATGGGACAAAAATATCAAAGATGTGTCCAAACAAGGTTTAGAATAGGGGTTCGAATTTGATCCCATGTCCTGATTCGGATCTAGTTTTGAAAAAAATGGAAAATAGTCCAAATGATAAGAGATTTGTGTAAAATTAGTGGCATTGGAAACCTTTAAGTGTGCCTTATGACTTTCTATGAGGGATTGAACCAAAATTAGGTCAATTAAGTACTCTAAGATCAAGATCTTTAAAGGTACGCATGCTGGTAACTAAAAAAAACAGAACACAAACATGCATTAGAAAACCTCAAAGTCATTCAATGCACAAATGGCATAAAGAAATCACATGAGACTTAGGATCGGATGCGACGGAAAATTTGGATAATAATCTAATCCTAGGTCGGCATGCAAAAAGTCATACAATTTAAATGATATTATGAAATGATTCAAGATTCCTAATGATATGCTTGTGAATCTTAAGTATAATGAACACTTTTGTGACACAAATTTAATTTGTAAAATGACACTTAAATGTACTCAAACCTTGTAACATGTAGTTTAAGTGTCAAAAAGACATTATTCTAAGATTTGATCTCTAAAAGACCCAAACTAGCATGGCAAAATGCATATATGGCAAAATTTCGTTTCAGCATTAACTTCACAGAACGGACATGATTTCAAGTCATCACAAGACGTGCAAAAATCTTACGAAAAATCCTACATATAGAACATGCAATGATAAATGTTTCTTGTTAAGAGTTTGAAGTCTAAATGTGATTGCATGAATCGCAAAAAAAATGATAAAATAGAGATGCACATTTAGACTATGTGTTGCTGCAGCACATTTTAACATTTAACTCATGCAATTGGCTCACTTGCCAACTTCAAGAGTTTACAAAGCATATATCAATTGAACATATGTATCATGTATTTCAATTATCATGAAGAATTTGAGACCAAACAAGCTCATTTGTGGACTCAATTTTATCAAAACAGAATTCGGACTAATGTAGAACAGACTGTCCTATGTTCAGATCTAAGCAATTTTGACCTAATTAAACTCTTCAAAAAATCATGAAAAAATTTCAAGATATTTTCCACACAATTATGAGCAATTTCATGAAGAAAATTTCTTCCAAAACTCAACAAAAAAATCAGCAAAAAAATGAAAAATATTAGAGATCAATACGGAACAGATTGACTTAGGCTTGGATCTAAGTAGATCTGACCTAGTTAAGCACATATAAAAATCATGAAAAAATAAAAAAATATTCTACACACAATTACAAGAAACTTTCATGAATGAAAGTTCTTCTAAAACTTAACACAAAAATCAGCACAAAAATGACAATATCATAGATCAATACGGAACATATTGATCTAGACTTGGATCTGAGTAGATCTGACCTAGTTAAGCACATCCAAAAATCATGAAAACGTTACAGGATATGCACAAAAAGATTTGGAACAAAACTCATGAAGAAAAGATTGTCCAAAAATCATTACAGAAGGCTACAAAAAAAATAGTAAAATCTCATTTTAGAGCAAAAACAGAACCGAAAAATCAACTGAACTACATCATAATTGCTCATCTTCAGAGATATTTTTTTCGAGGTCCAAACGATGCTCGATTGAGGCACGCGACCTATCATTTTGAAGCTCGGGATATCTTTGATCTAATCCTAAGAGGACTCGAGTTGAAATGACATCATTTCAGACCTCGTTTTGGTCAAAATAGTAAATCAGTCCTATAACAACGAAAATGCAGATTTAAGCAAAATCAAGCATAATCATTTATGTTCAAGTTTTAGCAACTCATCAAAGATCACATGAGTATAACATATATCCCTAATATTGAACCCTAGCCCTAGCCGGCTAATTCTGTCTCGCTTCACGGGGTTTGAGACTAAGAAATTACCTTTTGATGCGATTTCTCTCAATTTCGATTGTGATCGAGTAGAATTTTCGTGGAAACTTTGATTGAATTTTCACAAACCTCCAAGGACCAGATCTTGTTGGAGAGGAAGATCGGCGATCAACGTTGATCCAATTGAATCGGCTGATCGGGGAATAGACCGACTTGATTGCCGATCTTTGGTGCCACAATCGAGAAGCCGTTGAATGGATACTGTGGCTGCATCTCTGATAACCTATGCTAGTGATCTAGGAAAGGAGGAGCTGAGGGACCTCTCAGATGGTGACTTCGATCAACTGGCCGCCGGTGAGGGGCGAAACCGGCCGCAATTTTAAGAGAGAGAGAGAGAGAGAGAGAGACTAATGAGAGAGATTTTCGTGCATAATGAAGCCCCCCCTTAAAATGGAGGGAAAATTTCACTTGTATACTTCCCAAATTAAGCGATTTTGGTCGTCGGTTCAATTCGACTGTCGAAATTTTGATCCAACAGTCAAAAATCGATTTCGAAGGTTCCATCATAATCTCGAGGTATCGGGTAATTGATCTAGTGGGTTTGATTTGCAAAAACCCAAGCTGAAATCGGGAATTGCATCAAAGGCGATTAGGGTTAATTTGTAATTTGATGAAATTTGAGGATTAATCCATAAAATTTTGGGGAATTAAAGGTGTAGAAGTGAAATTGGCATTGAGAGGATCTCAAAACCGGTTGCCGAAGGTTAGGAACCGGCCGGCAAGGGGCTGAATCGGCTAGCCTCGCCGGCGGCTGGTTAGATCTGTTCGGTCCGGTTTGATTGGTTTCTGACTGGTTCTTGACCGGTTTGGTTCGGTTCTGGCTTTTTTTCCCACTTGGGACCCTTGCGGGTCCAAAATTTATACAATTTGGTCCTTTAGGGACCAAATTGAAAAAGAATTTTATCCTTTTTAAGAAGAAATTGGTTAATTAGGATACAATTAAGATAATCAAACATTATGAACATGATCTAGGGGTCTTTAATTGATCTAATTGAATGATTATCGTGAAAAGTAATGAGTCAAAACCATGGGTGCTTTGAATTGGGCCTAAAGGGCTAAAATGGTTAAATTTGCAATTCAATGGGCAAAATTACAAATTAACTAAAATTGAACTCAATTAGTGTCACGATTGTCCTATCTAATGAACTACTCATGTGTAAGATCACTTATCGCATTCAAATTGACCTTGAATTGAAGCACTCGAGTTTAGGTAAAAAATGGATCTAAGCCTAATATTAAAATTGAATCTAGGTTTGTGAAATTAAACCATAACCATGAATGGGTCAATTCAAATTTTGATGATTGAAGCTTAATTGCTTTATTTTTTTTTATGCTCGAAAGGATAAAATACTTCAAAATGATAAGTTTCGATGTGAATTTTTCAAAATTGATTTTAGATTTGGATTTATCTCAAGAAAATAAGTGAGAAATAATCGTCCGTTCGCAAGATATGAATGATCGATTTTGATTTCCTAATTAGGGCTCAAAATGGCAATTCACATTTTGACTCGGTAAATCACAAAATTGAATGCACAGGCAAATTTCGAATAGTCCCTAAATCAGATGTCAAGGAAGGAACTATACCTAATTATGGAGGTAAGTACACTATCAGTGCCAAAAGTTGTGTACGGCGCTTACTTTGGTGCCAAAAGTTTATTTTGGATAACTTAAGTGCCAAAAATTTTGAAAAACAACCATTTTAGTGCTAACGCCGATCTGATCGGTCGGAAATCCGACATGACCTTTTTTTTTTTTATATTAATTTCTTATGCTGATGTGGCTCGCCAGAGAGTCCAGTTAGCATCTAAAGCAAGAAACAACGTCATCTAGTTGCATTTCCCCCCAAATAAGAACCTTAATTTGCCAAATTGAAAGAAATCCCCAATTTCAAACCCTAAGTGGCCATTGAATGAATCCTCCCAACTTGATCTACCATGCTTTGGCAACTTGCCGGCGACAAGCCACAGAGAAGTTGCTCCACTTGGTCATCCCGACCTCCGCCGTTGTAAGTGCTTGTCCCACCCCTTTTGGAGAACAGAGAAGATCAAACCTCAACTTCAACTTTGGTTTCAGTAGAATAAAACAAGGAGTCAAACACTGTCTGGTCTATGGACGATGATGGAGTTCCAATCTATGACTAGATCAAGGACAAAAAGTTCAATTATCACCATTGGCAGTAATTAAAGTGAACAAATAGATTTTAGGAGCGATTTCATCACTTCATATCTTTTGGTTGCAAAGTAGAGTAAAACAGAGCATGCCTCGCACTCTTTTGGAATCGATTATTGTTGGCAGCAAATGAAAGTTAGATTGACGTGAAGAGCAGAAGATCATGGCCCATCGATAATATTCCAGTGAGCTCTTAAAAAGTAAAAATTGAAGACATCAAAACATGGCCTCTCGGCCAAGCTCGCTAAGACAATACAAGTGGCTTGTGAGTGACATCAACACTCATCCATGGACGAGTGGTTCGCAAGCGTCGGTATTGCTCGACCAGATCTAGTGGTGACAACTGGGGGCAGAGGTCGAACTTGGAGAGAGGGGATGATCATATGGGTTTTTCAAGCAAGAGGGATTAGAGGCGTTCTGGTGAAGGTGCTCGACCAGATCTGGTGGTGACAACTGGTGGCAACAATGGAGGAGGGGCAGAGGTCGAACTTGGAGAGAGGGGATGACCAGATGGGGTTTTCAAGCAAGAGGGATTAGAGGCGTTTTGGTGAAGGAGAGGGCGGACACCATTGTTGCAGAGAGCGAGCTTATAGAGGGTAACGAAGGAGAGATTATAAAAAAATTCCAATGTTTTCTTTCTTCTTCGTTGGACAACAGCCAAGAAAGTTCACATGGACTGATTTTCTAAAAAAGAAAAATGCCCAGTCATATTAAATTTTTAATTAAAAAAGCTAGGTCATTTTTTGGCCTGAATTTTTCGTAGGAGGCACTTAAGTGATCATTTTTTCTTTGGTTTGGCACTTAAGTGAATTGACGGAAACTTTTGGTACCAAAGTGAGCGCCGTACACAACTTTTGGCACTGATAGTGTACTTACCCCCTAATTATGATTAGAATAAAAGTAATTTTATTTTTGGTCGATTTAAGAACCTAAAACTAAAAAATTTAGAAATCGAGGTTCTTAATCGGATTTTGAGAAATTTTCGATACAAAATTCAAATTGGCATTAAAAGAAATGTATTTGTGCATTTTTGATTTTTTTTTTCATTTTTTTGGTCAAATGTTTGATCAAAAGTCAACCATCTAGTTGACTTTTCCTAAAATGTCGATTGTTTAGTCAAATAGTGAAATTAAGGTTGATATGTTTTTTGGGGTAAAAAGTCAATTTTTGACCTAGGGTTGAACTTTGGTTAAAGGGTTAATAGAAAAGTTAACTCGAAAATCAACCGTTTGACTTTTCGGGGTTTCCTTGAAAATGAACTAGAAATTGCTAAAAAATGACAATGCAAAAGAAAGAAATGAAAAACGACACTTTTTTGGTCGAGAAATGGGGCTCCGTTGCGATCAGAAACCCAAATCTCGATTTTTTTTATTATCTTTTATCGATTTGTCGACTAAAAATCATATGTTAATAATTGCAAGTCTATTAACTAAAAAAAAAAAAAATCTAAATTTGTGACATTCATTTTTATTGTACTTTATTAGTATGCCCATGATGGGGTGTTATTAAGACGCACGTTTCGTCTCCAATGTTATAATGGAAAGACACTTTTTGAAATGGTATGAGGGAAGTCATATAAATAACTTCGAAGATAACTGTTGGATTGGTTTTGGCAGAAAGAACGTTTAGAAAGAAATTGTTCTTTCTTCTTCTCCTCTTTCCATCAAAGAAAAAAAAAAGTATTCCATAACTCATTTACGAAGACAATTGGCATTAACCTTGTGAAAATTGGATGTTTTCCTCGTGATTCCATTCAGACCATCATGAAGTCATATTGTTCGTCGTTCACCTGTAATTCAATGTTTGTTCCAGCGTAAATTGTTCATTGCGTATCAAAGAGGTCAGTCGTCTTCCGCCAACTTTCTTCTTACATTGGTATTATAGCCAGGTTATGATTTATGCCTTATTTTTCAATCGAATTTTCTTGTTTGCTATTTGATATGAGGTTTAAGAGGATGAACTTCACATCATTTGGATATTCATTGCTCGAAAATTGCAATATGAATCGTCGAAAATGATCCGAAGCGAAAAACAGGTTTGGTGGTCGCATACACCCATACAGTTTTGGCTAATTTTCAATTTTTTATTTTGGCCAAAATCAATTTCCAAATATACATGGTAGAAGTACCCGTCGAAACGAGTTGAATGGCGGGTCGAATGCTGCCGTAAGACATCGGACGTGCCTACATGTGTGTCGACGAACCGATGCGTGCTGAAGTCATCTATGACATCAGCCAACGATTGGTAACCGCCGGATGACATCATCGATGACATCACCCACTGATGGTAGTTGGCCTATCAGCAACCAATCGGTGATCAGACCCAACTTGGAGACTCGAATCGGTTAACTGGTCAACTGGTCCGGTAGTTGGACCGGTTGGACCGATCTTCGGTTGGACCGACAGGTCGGATCGGCCAGGAGTAGTTTTGGCTCGCCGGTGTGTGCACCACACGCGCCGCACACTTAGGCGGCGCGTGGGAGGTCTGATTGGCACGTGGTTGGCGGCATTTGGTTCGTATAGATGTATTCTACATTGTGATATAGTTATTTTACATGTTTGAAGTTTTTAAAGGTATAAAAATGTTTATAGAATCCTAAGTATGCGTATTTTTGGGATAAAAGTGCATTGTTTATTTCTTTTAACCTGTATTTTCTTATGATTTTGGAAATACAAAGGCTAGCCTATATGAAAATGATCACATATATGTTGTGTAGAGGTTGGTTCGATGATAGCATCTATATAGTTTAATATGCTTGCAATTTTCTGGTTCTATGCATACACGAACAATGGTTGGAAATTCTTGATTTTTTGTTACATGTCAAATTATGGTTTCAATTATAGTTGCTGCAAGATTGTTTTTTTTTTTTGTCTTTTTTGTATGTTGGTTCACATCATGCTATGCTTTTTTGTGTTAATAGAAAAAATGTGGAAATTACATGAGGTCATGTAATTATTTTTTTAAGGTGGGAATTCATAGGTTGGTAGAATTCGAAGTTCTCACCTAAAACTTAAAATTTGCTCAAATTAAACTAGTAAATGATAGTAGAACAATCGTACATAGAAGCTGATTAGGAACATAGTGAACTTTTGTTTCTGTATCTTTTATTGAATTATCACTAATTTAGTTTGTCTTTATTGCAAATTAAATATATGTGTTAATCAAAAAATGTGCTAGTATTGATTCCGCGTTTATTATGTCAATGTGTTATAGTAATTGATTATGACTTCGGCACCCAAGACCATTGTGGCTTATCTCAACAAGAGAGAAAAGCTAAATGGTGATAATTATGATATTTGGCACTGAAAGGTTCGGTACATCTTTGAGGAGTAAGAGGTTTTGGAAACCCTTAACCACACCATGGATGAGCCTAAGCATGGAACTTCAGCTTAGTATAGGAGAGATCAAGAAACTTATCAAGCTTGGAAAAAGAAAAATACCATTGCTCGTATCACGTTGCAGAGTTGTATGCAAGATGATCTCATGTGTGAGTTTGAAAGTTATGATAAAGCTCAAACAATGTGGGTTGTCTTGAAATATAAGTTTGGGCCTACATCTGCCATTAAGTTGAGGAGACTGACCATCAAGTTTGATAAATACGAAAGTGCCCAAATGAAATGATGAGGTAGCATCTTTGGAAGACGTTCTTCCAATCTATCCATTGGACAAAATCAATCAAGGAGATCTCGAGCCGTTTGAAGATTGCGATGAAAGCCCATTAATCCTGTTCGCCCATACAATTAGAATCTTGGTTTCTATAAGTAGATTCTTTCCAAATAAGCTTGCCTTGCAAAATGATTTGCAATTTCCAAATTGATTCCAATAAAGATAACCAATATGGTAGGTGATATTTCTAACCAGAAGGCCTAATATATCTTGTACGTACTGAAGTCTTGAAGGAAGAAAATCCTGAGTCTGATTAAGTCTTCATTCTTGCGTTCAGTCTGGAACTTGTCAGAGTGGGCAGACTTCTGATGTAAGATAGACTTTGACACAGAAGTCTGACATTCTTCAGAATAGAACTTAGATAAATTTTGTCAGCTTCAAAACATCATAGGAGTTCTCTCCAATACTAATAATGTTGAGATTGATGCAAGTACTTGGTATGTTAGATTATGTCACATTGGGTTACAAAGAATGCAAAGGTTAGCTAGAGAAGGCTTTTTAGGGTCACTCGCTAATGTTGATTTACTTGTATGTGAACATTATTAAGTGAGAAATAACAATTAGAAAACCATTTGGTAAAGGAATTAGAGCTAAACTTCCATTACAACTCAAATATTCCGACATTTGTGGTCCACTGAACATGAGGGCGAGGCATAAAGCCTCATATTTCATCACTTTCATAGATGATTTCATGTGTTTCAGTTATGTCTTTCTGATCTCCCATAAGTCAGAAGCATTAGACTACTTTAGACAATATATAGTGTTGGTAGAGAATCAGTTGAACAAAACAATAAATGCATTGAGAATCGATCATGGACGTGAGTATCTATCTAAATAATTCAAGGCTCTTTGTGATGAAAATGGAATTGTACGACAATTGATTATTCGTGGTACTCCGCAACAAAATAGGGTTACTGAGAGAAGGAATAGAACCCTATTAGAAATTGTGAGTTCTTTGATGGCGCAAGTAAATCTGACTATCTCGTATTGAGGATATGCATTATCGACTACTGTCTATATACTTAACTGTGTGCTCTCAAAATTAGTCACTTCCACCCCTTATGAATTGTGGATTGGTAAGAAGTCAGACTTAAGTAATCTACATCCTTGGGGGTGTGCAGCTTATGTTCATGATTCTTCCCATAAATGTGGCAAATTAGGTCATAGAGGGAAGAAATGTATATTTTATAAGATATTCTGAACACTCCAAAGGGTATGTGTTCATAGGTGAACAATGTAATTGAAGTGTGACCGAAATGGAGTCACAAGATGTTACGTTCTAGGAGAACAATTTTCTTAGTAGATATGAGATTGATAAGGATTTCCAATTATATGAGATGAAAAATCCTGACAAACCCACTAATGTTGTAGAGGCAAAATGAAGATTTACCTCAACATACAAGACCTAGCAAGAGTGTTGCACTGCTTGGCGAACTAAATTCAAGAGAAGTTCAGTTATGTAAAAGTAATCGCAAAAGTATTCCTCGTCGTCATTTTGAGATTGAAGGGAAAGCATTTATGATTGCTTTGTAAGAAGATGCCGAGCTTAAGATTGTTCAAGAGGCTCTCTCATCCTTTGATAAGGAAGAATGGAGAAAAGCTTTAGAAGATGAGATTGAGTCAATGAGGGCAAACCACTTCTAGGACTTAGTTGATCTATCACCCAATCACAAGGCTATTGCAAATAAATGAGTTTTTAACATTAAGCAAAAGGCAAATGGATCCATTGAGAAGTATAAGGTTCGTCTTTGGTGAAATATTATATTCAACAAGAGGGTATATGAATATAAATTTTGTATAATTAACAAATGCGTTCGAATATTTGGAAACTCATCTAGGGAGTACGAATTGAAAAAAAAATATTTCTAAATAGAAATTGTTTCCGAGAATTGAAATGTTACCAAACGCACCTAAGATACTTGAGTATCCATTTGACGACGTTCCAATGTTGTTTGCTAGGGTTTGACATGTATTGGCTAACAATTGCAACAACATACTCCATAGCTGACCATATGCACAACTTTGCATATATGAGGGACACTGCCTCGTGCTAGGTTGAAAATTGTTGAGAAAACTCTTATCAAGTTTTGAAGTTGACAAAACTTTCCTATTCTTATTCTTATTCTGAAGAATACTAGATTTTTGTGCTATATCGTGGAATATTGTCAAAGTCTATTTTACTTCAGAAGTCTTTCCCACTCTGACGAGATCCAGACTAAAATCAAGTTCAGAACGAAAATATAATCAGACTCAGGATTATTGATATTTCGGTAAGGATTCCGTATGTACGAGATTTATCCTTAATATCTGGTTTTTTGGCGAAGAATCTTACTTACATTTTATAAATATATTGATGGAATCAATCATAAATTGATGAAATCAATTTCGAAGACAAGTTCCTTTTTGGGAAGCATCTACTTATGAAAACCTAGATTCTGATTGTATGGGCGACCATAATCATCGGATTTTCATTTCAATCTTCAAACAGCTACAAGATTTCCTTAATCAATTCTGTCTAATGGATTGATTGGAAGAAGTTCCTTTGGAGAATGCCAATGGTTAGGAAGGCGTAGATGAGTATTTAAGGAGGTTGGTCAGTCCATTTGGGAGAACGTGAAAATTGAAATTCCAAAGTTTAAGGCATTTCCAATAATTTGTACTTCATCGACAGCGCTTACAAATTGTATTCAAGAGAGAAAAACACAAGAAGAGTGACTTTGTGAGAGAAAGAGAAAACCTCCACTGAGTGATCGTACTCAAACCATTGTATTTCTCTATTGATACCTTAGTGAAATTTACCTAGAAGGCTACCAGCGTGGGAGAATGAACATAGGCTTGATTTAAGTCGAACCACTATAGATCTCGTGTTCCATTTTCTCTTCCCTTAACTCCTCTGATGTGTTTGTCGCAATCTTTTTCTGAATTCTGCGTATTTCTAAACCATCTTAATTGAGTTTGAATTTACTTTAGAAGTCTAGTGTCACTTTTAGTTAGATTTTGCTTGCGAAAAAACTTATTTTGCATTTATTTGAAATTTTTACACTTATTCATCCCCTCTAGGTGGCAATACTAACACTTTCATTTGGTATTAGAGCTACGGTGCTTGTATTATTGAAGTGTTCTTGCTTTTGAGTTAAAGATCTTCTATGGCTAGTATCTTGGCACCAAGGCTGATTGAAGGACAAAGCAATACCAGACCACTCTACTTTGATGGAAAAGAGTACAATGTGAAATGAAGGTGTTCCTAAGATCTAGAGATCCTTTGGAATGGGATGTTGTGGAAAGATGAATCAACCCAAAGGCAGCATTAGCTTTAGACAAGGGAAAATAAGTGATAGATAAAGATGTTGAGGATTCCATTCAAGTAGACATTACCAAGAGATAGGATCTTGATGCTAAAGTTATTTAATTTTTATTTTGTGCATTGTCTCCTACTGAATATAACATAATTTCTTTATGGGAAACAGCTAAAGAAGTCTAGGATAGGCTTCACGTCACTTATGAAGGAACAAATTGCGTAAAGGAAACAAATATAAACATCTTAATTGGACAATATGAGTCATTCAAAATGAAGCCTGGAGAATCTATTGGAGATATGTTTAGTCGCTTTATGGAAATTGTAAATGGATTGACATATCAAGGTCAACCGATTTCTGCTCCAATGAAGGTCAACAAACTACTGTGAGGACTTTTAAAGGATTAGAATCATGTGAAGATTTCAATTAGGGAGACACAAAGGATCATGCCTCTTCCTGTTGATGAGCTGATGGGCACTCTTCAATCGTATGAAGTGGAACGGATAAATGAAGAAGAGGATCCAAAAGGTAAGAAGTCAATTGCACTTAAGTCTAATACTGATTTTGACGATATAGATATAGACGATGACATGGATGACAAAGAGCTGGCCCTTATGATAAAGAAATTCAAAAATTGAATAGGAAAGGAAGAAGATTGAACTGGAAGGAGCAAAACAAGCAAAATTTCCAGAAGAAATCGATGGAAGATGTTGAAACAAGCTAGGATGTAATATGCTTCGAGTGCAAAAAGAAGGGACACATCAAGCCTAACTGTCCATTGCTGAAAAAGAAGAAAGGAAAGTATGAGAAATACAAGAAAGCTCTTAAAGCAGAAACCTAGAGTAACACAGAATGTGAGGAAAGCGAAGAGGAATTTGCAAATATCTGTGTGATGGCTCATTCGGAATCAGACTCAGACACAAATTCAGAATCTGACAAGGAAATCGAGATAAGTCATTCAAAAATTCCTATTAAAGTTTCTAAGTATGTAGATGAACTTTGCCTCAACCTCAAATCTTATCTTAAAATGATTTCCGAACTAAAGAAGAAAAATTCAAAACTTAGACAATAGGATAATTCTTGGAGAGAAAAGTTTGAGGGTTTGAAAATTGATTTTAATTATTTGAAAGAAAATGCTAATTCTCTTTCAAAAGAAAATGAATGTTTGAAAAAGGAGATTTTAGATATTTTTACAAAGTTTTCCAAAGGGTCAAAAACTTTAGAGAAAATTTTTTCAGCTCAAATACCCCATTTTAACAAATTTGGTTTGGGGCTGAATAATGAAAGTACTCGTTCAATTGATTTTCCTAAAGTGAATGAAAGATTTAGACAAAGACTCCCAAAATCTTCTTATAAAGATCATTTCCAATTTTTTTTTTGTAAAACTTGTTGACCGCATTTTAAGAATGAATGTCCTAAAGTTTGGAGACCTGTTAAGAAGGATTGGACAAAGGCTTTTTTTAAAACTAACTCGCCTGGACCCAAGAAGATTTGGGTACCAAAGAAAGTTTGAGATTTCTTTTTGACTGCAGGTCATTGTTAAAAGGAAAAGCAAGTGGTACTTAGACAGTGGCTGTTTTAGGCATATGACTGGAGATTCAAGCAGTTTTGTAAAGCTAACAAAACAAAAAAGGAGGAAATGTCTCTTTTGGCGGGAACGGGAAAGGAAAAATTATTAGACATGGAACAGTGAAAATTGGAAGTTTAATCATCAACAATGTTTCATTGGTAAAAGGCTTGAATTACAATTTTCTGAGCATAAGCCAACTATGTGATACAGGATTTAAAATCAATTTTCAAGAAGATGTCTGTTTTGGAGTCAGTTGAGATTTATCTCAATCCTTTAATGGGCGAGACATGGCAATATTTATCTTCTGGACATAAGTCCACAGAGCTCTCAATGTCTCATTTCAATTCAAGATGAATCATATTTCTGGTATCACAAGTTTGGGAATGTAAATATGAAACAGATTGCTAAACTTTCTTCTAAAAAGCTGGTACGAGGTCTTCCCAAAATGGTATACCAGAAGTCTGAGTTGTGTACTCCATGTATTTGGGAAAACATGTCATAAACTCTTCTACACCTGTAAATCAAGTTTCTACCAATCATGTCTTGCAGCTTCTTCATATGGATCTTTTTGGACCAACAAGAACATAAAGCATTAGTGGAAAGATATACTGTTTGGTAGTCGTGGATGATTATTCACGATTCACTTGGGTTTTCTTCTTGGCAAATAAGTCCGAAACCTTCGCTTACTTTTCTAAGTTTGCTAAGAAAGTTCCAAACGAGAAATTTTATGTTATTTCAAGCATAAAGACTGATCATGGGGGAGAATTTGAAAATCAAGACTTTGCAAGTTTCTGTGACGAGAATGGTCTTCAACATGTTTTCTCCTTTCCATATACCCCAGAACAAAATGGATTTGTAGAAAGGAAAAATAGATCGTTATAGGAGATGGCCAGAACTCTATTGATAGAAAGTAAAATCTTTTCTCGTTTTTGGGTAGAAGCAATTTCTACTGCTTGTTATATAATTAACAGGGTATTTTTAAGGCCCATTCTAGAGAAGATTTCCTATGAAGTATATAAAGGTAAGAAGCCAAATATCTCTTATTTTCAATCCTATGAAGTATATAAAGGTAAGAAGCCAAATATCTCTTATTTTCACATGTTTGGTTGCAAGTGTTTTATCTTGAAGAATGCAAATGATCGGTCTAAAAAATTTGAAGAAAGATTAGATGAAAGAATATTTCTTGGTTACTCCACTTTAAGCAAAGCTTACAAGGTCTTCAACAAGAATACACAAATTGTCGAAGAATCTATGAATGTCAGATTTCAGGAAAGTATTCATAACCAACAAGATCAGACTCAACTTTGAAGAGTCTAAACTAGTTTAGACTTAAGAAAGTCTACTTCCCCTGAGAGACTTCAATCTTCTGGTGATCAAAGTCAAGCAGAACAAAAGTCACAAGAATCGAAGAAAATAGACGATCATCAAATCCTAATAGGAAATGACAAACAAAATAGCAACTGGAAGCACAAATCAAGTCATCTCAAAAAACTCATCATTGGCAATATAGAAGAAGGAATTTGCACTAGATCCAAAGCAAAAGAAGATTCAAGTGCACTAGCACTTATTTCAGAAATAGAACCAAAATGAGTAAAAGAAGCATTATCTGATGAAGCTGGATAGAAGCAATGCATGAAGAACTTAGACAATTCAATATCGCTGATGTCTGGGAGCTAGTTCCTAAACCAAAAGAGAAATTTGTGATTTGAACAAAGTGGGTGTTTAGAAACAAGATAGATGAAAAAGGCAAAGTAGGAATAAAGCAAGGCTTGTGGCAAAATGATACACACAAGAGGAAGGAATAGACTATGATAAGACTTATGCACCTATAGCTAGGTTAGAAGCCATTAGATTACTACTTGCATATGCATGTTTTCATAATTTCAAGTTATTCCAGATGGATGTCAAAAGTGCATTCCTAAATGGATTTATACAAGAAGAAATCTATGTGGAACAACCACGAGGATTCAAAGATCTAAGAAAATCAGACTTTGTCTATAGACTGAAGAAGGCGTTGTATGGACTAAAACATGCACCTCGAGCTTGGTATGAGAGACTGAGTAAGTTCGTGATAAGCAATGGTTTTAAGAAAGGAATGGTTGATACAACATTGTTTATCATAAAGGAAGAACGAGATTTTCTACTCGTTTAACTATATGTAGATGATATAATCTTTGGATCTTCTAACGAAAATCTGTGCAAGAAATTCTTAAAGTCTATGCAAGAAGAATTTGAAATGAGAATGACGGGTGAATTAACCTTCTTTGTGGGTCTGCAAGTTAGAAAATCAAAGAAAGGAATGTTCATCTATTAAGAGAAATATGCCAAAGATGTTATCAAGAAGTTTGGGATGGAAAATTGCAAGAAGATTGAGACTCCCATGTTAAGTACTTCAAAACTTGACAAGGATGAAGGTGGAAAGAAAGTTGACCAAAAGATATACAAAAGCATGATTGGTTCTCTTCTTTATCTCACTTCCTCTCGATATGATATTCTATTCAGTGTGTGTATGTGTGCTAGATTCCAAGTTGACCCAAGAAAGTCTCATCTTGGTGTTGTCAATCGAATTATTAAATATATTGTGACTTGTCCGAAGTTAGGTTTGTGGTATCCAAAAGGAGGAGACTTTACTTTACTTGGTTATTCTTATGTTGATTTAGCTGGTTGAAAAGTTGACATGAAAAGTACTTCAGGAACATGTCAACTGTTAGGACAAATGTTAGTGTCTTGGTTTTCAAAGAAGTAGAACATTGTGGCAATCTCAACAGCAGAAGCATAATATGTTGCTCTTGGAAGTTACTGTTCATAGATTCTCCGGATCAGGCAACAACTAAGGGATTTTGGAATAGAAGAACCCTGCACCGAAATCAGATATGACAACAGAAGTGCGATCAATTTTACTAGAAATCCTGTTCTTCATTCAATGGCAAAGCACATCGAAATTCGCCATCACTTCATAAGAGACCATGTACAAAATGGCGAAATTAATGTTCAATTCATTGATTCGAAGAATCAACTGGCAGATATCTTCACCAAGCCATTGGGGAAAGGCTTATTCGAGTCCATCCGTGAAAAGCTAAATATCACCCTTGCATCTGACTAAAGTCTATGGATGAGCAGACTCAACAAATCAACATGTGGAAAATACATCATTCTGAAAGCCTTCCAGACTTAAGTAGTTTTATTTTAAATTTTGGCACGTAAGTTTCTTTCCTTATTGAATAGGTACATTTATTCTCAATTTATTACTTGCCTTTTATATTTTTGGAAATTGTAATATCTCTGCTGATTTTTGGGAATTTATTTCGAAAATTATTGACAGTTATATTTTTTGAATTTTTAAAAAAGGAAGTTTCTTTTTATGACGGTTCAGTTGCTGTACTTCATTTTCTTTAAATCCTTCAATTTTTTCTTCCCGATAACAGACTGTCTTCAAACCCTAACTCTCGAACCCTCGTCTCTCTTGATCTTCTCTCAAATCCTCTGCAAATTTCTCGCCCATTCTCACACAAACATGTTGTTGAAGTCCTCTAAGTCTGCTTCGATATCCTATCAAAGGAAATTATCTTGTATTGGTAGTTGTGGGCCTCGGTTTGCTCCAAAAGGACCGATGCATTTTGATCTCACCGGGGACGATTCACCTCGAATCTCTCCTTACTGCTCAGCAGAAGAGGAAGTTACTCAAGAAGCAACTCCTATTTCAGTAAGAAGGCCTAAAGTACTTCTCAAGCATTATAAAATTTTGAAATTACGAGAAAGTCCTATGGATTTCATAAGTAATTTTTTGAAAGAAAATGGTTACGAAAACAAAAAGGAAGATGATGATGAGAGGGTTTTCAAGAATTTTCAACTAAAAATGGGTGTTGTTGCTGAAGTTGTTGGAGAAAAGACGAAGTTATTTCGTTGGAAAGATCACAAGAAAGCTTTCTCTCAAATGCTGAACAGAGGGGTCATCAACCCTCGCATTATAGATTTTGACATCCTAGATTCCATCAAGGTGAACTTGAGAGAAAAGTTTGCCAAACTTCAGATGGAGAAGTTCTGTGTGGAGACATCAGAAGCATATTCCGAATTGATGGCATGTTTTTATTCCAACTTGTCTGTCTTGGATCCCACTCATAGACAATTTACTGTGTGTGATAAAGTGTTTGATGTTGATGTTAATATGTTGGTTGACATCCTGGGGGTTGAAAGGAGTGGTTTCCTGCCCATTAATGTGTCTAACAAGCAGGTCACTAAGTTTCTAATAAGGGACAGGATTCCTAAGGGGAGTATTACTTACTCTCGGATGTCTGCTTCCAATATCTTGTTGCACAAGATAGTCATCAATTGCATCAGACCCAAAGCTGCTTTGAAGACTGATGTTTCCAGATTCGAAGTAGAGATGATGTGAACCATTTGCAATGATGTTGCCTTCTCACTCCCTCACACAATCATACTGCACATGTACAAAACTGTTATGAAAGAGAAATGATAATTACCATACACTGCATTAGTAACTAGACTCTTCAGATTCAACCACCATCTCACCTTCGCTCCAGAACCATTGCTCCCATGCAAATTGGATTGAAAATGATTTCAAATATAAGATTGAAGGATCTCTTTGCAGTCCTGACTCTTCTGAAGAAAGAATTTGTTAGCAAAGTCAAGTTAGGATATGCTGTTGAGAAGAAATGCAAAGGAAAAAGTGTCGTCTCAAAAACACCAAAAAAGAGATGACCTATTCTTCTCCAGGATGAAGAAGAGGAGGATAATGATGACAAGACCATCTCTGCTATTGCCTTGCGCGATCTTCAAGGTTTTGCTGATTCTGAGGAAGAAGAAGAGGGTGAAAGTGAGAAAGAACCAAAAGAAGAGAGTGAAGGTGAAGAAACTGAAGTGAAAGAGAGTGAGGATGATGACTTAGAAATGGATGCCAATGTGAATAAGGAACATGATGAGATTGACAAGGAAGGAGAAGATACAAGGGAAATTGATGCTTCGGATGATGAGGAGACGGGAACTGATAAACAAACCCGTGCTAGCAAAGAAAAGGTTCAAGAAGGAGTAGTTACTTCTTAGACTGAAGGCACCAAGACAGGGGGAGTGGGTGAGAAACTCCTCTTATTGAAAGAACTGCTAGTAATGGCATCAGTCGATCTTCTCTAGATGCTGAAGATATTTTTGCATCTCATTTCCCTAAAGTCTCACCAGAGGTTCTACAAAAAGAAGCTAATGTTCAGGGGGAGCAAAGAACTTTACACTTTTAGGTTGATGTTCCTTCACTTCTGGATACTCCACTAGTACAATTCACTGAAGCTAGTGCCCAAACAGAACCATAAGCAAACTATTCTCGGATAGTAGAACTCCTCTGGGAGATTGAGGCACATCAATATACAATGGAGTTTGAAATTCAGAAGTTGCGTGTTGCTCTCGGTACTACCTCAAAGTCTCTTACAGGCAAGGTACAATCTCTTGATAATCAGGTCCAAACTTTGAATCAGAAGGCTTCGTAGAATCTGGCAAAAATGGAGATTTTTTATCATCAATGCCTGACTAAGCTTAAGGAGACCGTGCAAATCTTGGAGGATTTCTGATTTGTTCGTGTTCCCAAACAACCCTGATCATTTTTCGACCCGACCTCTTTTTATGCTTAACTGGTTTTATCTTTTTGCTGTTGACAAAAAGGGGGAGAGACTATGCAGAGTGAATTTTATTATCTTTGACTATTGTGTTTGATTGTTTTTCATTTTCTTGGTGTGATTTGCAGACTATTGATGTGTTTTGTGGATGCAGACTATATGCAGACTATGTGTAGTTATTATATTTACTGTCTATTTTCTCTATCAATTATCATGTGCTGCTAAAGAGTTGTTTCACAGGATAATTTTCATGACTTAACTTGAGTCTATCCTTGGTTCGACCTCCTAATGACAATTGAGGTCCTTGCACAAGTAGGGCATGAAAGTAAGAAACAAGGGAATCACGCATCTTAATCATTCGTTTAAATAAAAAAGCGCTTTGACCCTCGCTTTTCAATTTTTCCCAATTCTTATGTTAAATCTGCATGAAAATTTTGTCAACATAAAGAGGGGAGATTGTTGAGAAAACTCATATCAGGTTTTGAAGTTACAAAACTTTCCTATTCTTGTTCTTATTCTGAAGAATATTAGACTTCTGTGCTATATCGTGGAATGTTGTCAAAGTCTATTTTACTCCAAAAGTCTTTCCCACTCTGATAAGATCCAGATTGAAACCAAGTCCAGAACGAAGATATAATCAAACTCAGGATTATTGATATTTTGACAATGATTCAATACGTACGAGATTTATCCTTAATATATGGCTTTCTGGCGAAGAATCTCACTTACCTTTTATAAATATATTGATGGAATCAATAACGAATTGATGAAATCAATCTCGAAGACAAGTTCTTTTTTGGGAAGCATCTACTTATGGAAACCTAGATTTTGATTGTATGGGTGACCAGAATCATCGGATGTTTATCTCAATCTTCAAACGACTACAAGATTTCCTTAATCGATTCTGTCCAATGGATTGATTGGAAGAAAATCCTATGGAGAATGCCAACGGTTAGGAAGGCGTATATGAGTATTTAAGGAGGTCGGTCAATCCATTTAGGAGAGCGTGAAAATTGAAATTCCAAAGTTTGAGGCCTTTCCCATCACTTGTTCTTCATTGACAGTGCTTACAAATTGTATTTAAGAGAGAAAAACACAAGAAGAGTGACTTAGTGAGAGAAAGAGAAAACCTCCACTGAGTGATCGTATTCAAACCATTGTATTTATCTATTGATATCTTAGTGAAATTCAGCCAGAAGGGTGCCAACGTGAGAGAGTGGACATAGACTTGATCTAAGGCGGACCATGATAAATCTCGTATTCAATTTTCTCCTCTTAACTCCTTTGATTTGTTTGTTGCAATCTTTTTCTGAATTCCGCGTATTTCTAAACCATCTTAATTGAGTCTGAACTTACTTCAGAAGTCTGGTGTCACTTTTAGTCAGACTTTGCTTGCAAAATAACTTATTATGTATTTATTTGCTTTATTTGTTTTTACATCTATTCAGCCCTCTCTAGGTGGCAATACTAACATTTTCAAAAATAAATAGTCAGAAGTGAGCTAACTACTTTGATGTTGCTCATGTTGAATCTTTGCACAACTTTTTCTACTTATCTCTCTTGGGATAATCATAACTTTCCATGAGCTCTATCATGCGATATCCTCATCCCAAGCATTTGCCTTGTCAATCCAAGGTCCTTCATGAAAAATTCCTCGTTCAATCCTCCTTTAGCTTTGTAATATTTCTGACGTGATGCCCCACAATTAATATATCATCGACATATAGTAAAAGAATCATAAAATCTCAACCATTGGACTTCTTAATGAACATGCAATGATCTCCTGTCGTCTTCTTGTTTTCATTCCTCTCCATGAATGAATTTAATTTCTTGTATCATTGCCTTGAAGCTTGTTTAAGTCCGTAAAGACTCTTTTTCTACATACATAGAAGATTTCTCTTTCCTTTGGTCATAAAACCTTCGAGCTGCTCCATATATATCTCATTATCAATATCACTATATAAGAATGTTGTTTCAACGTCAAGTTGCTCTACTTCCAAGTTTAAGGTTGCTGCCAAGCCAAGAAATACTCTAATGGATGACAGCTTTACAATAGGAGAGAAAATCTCCTCATAATCAACTTCTATTGATTGAAACCCTTCATCACTAGTCTTGCTTTGTGATGTGGTTTGGGGTTGTTTTCATCAGTTTTCAACCTAAATACCCATTTGTTTTCATATACCAAGATTGCACCTCTTCTTGCATTGGTTTCATTCATTCCTTCTTGTGGGTATCCATATCCGCTTCTTGGAATTTCTCGGTTCTCTCCTATCAGTGAGAAGTATATACTTGCTTGAGGTTGCCTTTCCCTTGTTGATCTCTATGGCTGTTCTTGAGGAACATCATCTACATCATCTCCACCACCTTCATTATCAGTCTCAACCTCAACTCCTTTGGTAGCCTAATTGTTGGCTACAATTTCTATTTTTGCTTGCTCAGCTAGATCATTCTCAACCTCTTCTTGTGCTCCCCCACCAATAGAATTTTTTGATGAGTCTAAGAATCCAAGTCAACTAACTCTTACTTCATACTTTGAGGTTTTTCGTGCTTCTTGAGGTCTTTAATAGTTCGATCATCAAAGAACACCACATCTCGGCTGCACCTTCTTGCTTTGGAGATCCCATAATCTATAACCAAAATCCTTGTGAGCGTATCCCAAGAATATGCACTCCTTGACCTTCATCTAACTTGGCTTGTTTATCTCTTGGCATGTGTGTGAATGTCTAGCAACCAAATACTCTCAAGTGACTATAAGATGAATTATTACCATTCCATGCAATTTGTGGTATCTTGCCTTTGAGTGGAATAAAAGGTAATAGATTTATCAAGTTCACCGCCGTTATAATTGCCTCCCTCGAAAAGGAGTTTGGCAACTTTACATGCGAGAGCATACACCTTATCCTCTCACATATTATTTGATTCATCCGTTCGACAACATCATTGTGTTGTGCTGTCTTAGGCACCATTTTCTCAAGTCTTATGCCATGAACTCTATAGTAATCCTCAAATGGCCCTTAGTATTTTCGGTCATTGTTAGCCCTCACACATTTCAATTTTCTACCGATCTCCCTTTCTAGTTTTGCGTGTGAATCCTTAAAGGTATCATGAACTTGATCTTCGTTTTCAATGCAGTGGCCCGCACCTTCCTTGAAAAATCATCTATGAAGGTAATATAATAGGAAGCACGACAGGTAGTTCTTGAAGTCATAGCATAAACATCAGCATATAACAAATCAAACCAATTAGCCTTTTTCAATGGTGAGATAGATTTAAAGGTAACGCTATTATTTTTTCCTACAATGTAGTTTTTAGAAGGGTTTATAGAGGTGCCTTTAATTTTCAGGATTAACTCATTCGATGTGAGAACTTTCATTGCATTCTCATCTATATGTTCAATCCTTTTGTGCCAGAGCTTAATAGTGTCACGCTCCGATCTTTGGGCATGCACCCATCCCTCACCTGGTTGATTTAATAGCAACGTCCGAGGACGCATTGCTGACCCATTCATTTTAAGACGCAAGCGGAAGCATATAAATAATTCCCAGACAATAAAACAATAGGATAGGAAAGCAGAGCCAAATTTTCGAAACCACAACAAGTATTTTATAAACAATGGGTTTATACACAAGACCAGGCTGGTTACAAAAATCTTAGCTCGTCAAAAGGAACTGTCCTATGACTAAGTAGTCATACATGTTCGCCAATTCTTCGGTCTCCACCTTCTCATGTTCCGGGGTTTTTGGTCCTCCACCAACTTCATCTAAGGACCTGAAAATGGTTATACAATAACTAGCGAGACAATGTCTCAGCAAGTTCAACCCCTTAAGACCTGATTAGGAAGAAAATTATGCCCTAAGGGTTTGCTTAAGCACAACCAGGCATCAGAGGACTTACTTTGGCCTCAGTTCCTTCCTGCAAGTTAGTTCAATTCATAAATACTGACAATCACATCATCCAATCAATCAGATCGACTCATCGATCAATCGACTCAGTCGATTACATGTTATTGAGACCATCACACGGTTACCTCGATTATTCATTATCAACTCTTAGCCACAGCCTAGCGGGCACAACCTAGGCACAACCTAGATTAAGTGGTCATCACGGCCCCACCTGGCAATTTTCTTAGATTGGGTGGTAATCACGGCCCCACCAAGCAATTTTATAGATTTAGTGACATCACGACCCCACTCGGCAATTTTCTATATTTAGTGGCATCATGGCCCCACTCGACAATTTTTGATATTTAGTGGTATCATGGCCTCATTCGGCAATTTTTGATATTTAGTGAGATTTAGTGGTATCACGGCCACACTCAGCAAATTTTAGATTTATACCCACACTAATCAATTTTTGGGATAAATCCTCATAATCACCAATTTCACTCAATTATCATAATCCAGTACTCAAATAATTAAACAGAAAGCACCACTGAATTCAACACGAAATTCCGGTCACCAGCCATCCTGGTTGAATTTTCGGAAAATAAATAATCAATTAAATAATTACGGAATTTAATAAATAAATGCAATAAATCCAACTTAGGCCCGTTATAGCCTAATTGGAAGCCGAAACGAACTCGGAAAATTTCTGAGATTCTTTAAATAAATACTAGAGTCTATTCACTCACTAATTGCACTAATGAACCACTTAATATGCATCGACAAGGCACTAAATTAATTGCTCTACTATAATCTATCCACTTAATCACACTTAATTAAATCTAATCAATCTCTAAGCATCATTAACCTACTAAGCGAGGATTAGTGAGTTAAACTCATTGGATTTGCAGGCCGGTGAGTCCACGGCGACCACGACGCGGAGGCGAGCGACAATCTTCCAAGCGGCGACACCAACAGTGGCCAGGCGGGGCTAGGAAACGGGCCACGAAGTCCTAGACTCATTGCTGGTTCGGTTTCTACTTCTGCTCTTGCTAGACAGAGGAGAACCAAGACTGAATGGTGAAGAAACGGGTTGATTGGAGCTCCAACGAGTGGGTGGTCGGCAACCGGTGGCTCCGGGGGTCTTGGGGGTCTTGTTGGTGGTTAGGATGGGCAAAGAAAGGGCTGGAATGGGAGAAAATGAAGAAAAACGCGAAACAGGCGGACCGACGAATCGGCGACCGGTGGCTTACAGCAGCCGTATAGGATGGCCGGCGGCTCCTTTCGGGGTGAGGTTGGGCTCTTTGGAACGATCTTGATGTGCTGGTCACGGTGATGGGTGGATCGTTGGCTAATTCGGCTGGGAAGACCACTTTCAACTCAGATCTTTGGCGAAAGGTCAGCTGGAGCAGAAATCAGCATAAGTTAAAACAGAGGGGGAAAATAGTCTGGCGGGTGTGCGACAGTGGAGGGGAAGCTATTGCTCGATTTTCCTGGTTCTCTTGAGCTTTTCCTAAGCCTCAACAATGGAGAAAGCCAAGATTCAAGGAGGAAGAAGGGCTGCTAAATAGGGGGACCAAGGGGGCCACAAGCCTTATTTTCTCCCAACTTGTCCCCTTGACTCAATCTTAGCCAAGGCTGGCTTCCTCAGCCTCAATTTAGCCACCAAGGCTCACTTGACAACCTTTGAGATGGTCCAAAATGGCTAGGCAATGGGGAGCTACGAATTTCCCTTAGTTTCTCTTCAATTGGTCTTCTTTTCCTTCTTAAATCAAGACAAATTAGCCTCAATAGATTCCATCGACACCTCAAAGATTCAATTCGTATTTTTCCTCACCAATTGATCCACTTGCTTCCCAATTTTGAGATAAAAAATGGTCCCTGGCTTTTTTGGACAAAAACGGCCCTAGGATGACTTTTTCCCAAAAAGTCTCGATTTGTAGAAAAATATTCGGAGGCTGAGGCGACATTCCTAACATGACCTGTGACATGACTGAACTTTCAATTTTTGAAATCGGATTCGAATTCGCAGTTAATTTCATTCCGGCGCTCTTTTAGGGTGATTTAGGCTACCGGGTAGCTTTCAGAACTTTTTAGTGCAAATGACCTGTGATCGATTTTCTTCAAGTCACAATGAACCTCTTCGACACATTGGCGACTCTCGATGGTCATAAAAATCTCGAGGTTTCAAATACGGACACAGAGTACTAAAACGATAGAAAAATCAAACTAGTGCCGATCGATGAGAATTTTGCAATTTGGTGGGATCACCCACATTTAACTACTCATCTCAGTCGAACTGACCTATCTCTAATGTCTAATCGATTTATATCTGTGTTGTAATGATCTCGGCAGATGAGCACGGTCAAGTAGCCGATTCCTGGTCGAATCCTTAAGTCTATTTGCCTTAAAATCCTTAATGACTTCCATAGATAATCTAGTTATTTCACGAGTGATCAGCTTTGAGAATAACACTATAGGCGTGACGATGAAATGCCAGATTTATTGAATTGAAAGTAGAGTCGAAAATCTAGGATGTCACAAATAGATTCCTCTCTCACTGCATTAGCATATCCGCTGCTTAGCTTCACTTGTGTGGTATATCCTCTTGCTATAACCAAATTGCCCTTAGTTAACTTCCACTTCTCTTAGTTGAAGTGACTCATATAACCATCATTATCTAAGTTTCTTGCGGAGATCAGGTTAGGTCGAATGTCAAGGACATGCCTTACCTCTTTTAAGATTGCATCCATTGTTCATCTCGATCTCATCATTACCCATCCTCACGAGATTGAAGTCTCCAGGTGTATATGAAGAAAAAAATCTCTCTCAGGGACCACGTGAAAGGGGGCTCCAGAATCAACTAGCCAAGTGGTGTACTAACATGTTAATTTGATGCTCTCATCAGTGCGGATAATCATCATGTCTTCATAAACTGTAGTGATATTTGTAGTCAGTGCTTCAACTTGCTTCTTGGCTACTTTCAGTTAACATTCTCTAATGAGATGCTTGGTTTTTCTACAATGAAAACAAACTCTCTTCTTAGTCCTTGGCCTCAAGGTTGAGTGACCTCCAAGTCCACTGATTTTGCTCATTCCATGATCTACTTCATTCTCTTGTTCATTGAGAACAAGATTTCTTTCACCATGGTTATAGAACCTCTCAACCTTGTGCCTTTGTTCTTTACTCAACAATCTACCCTTCACTAACTCCACGGTTAATGCTCCGCAAGCGTGGAATTGTGAATCGACATAGCTAAGGTATCCCGGCTTTTTGGCATAAAACCAGTCAGGAAGTGTGTATGCAATTTCAGAGTGATCATTCTCTCCATTGCATTGATTTGATTCACTTGATCTCCCATAGTGCCTGTGTGTTTTGAGGCACTCGGTCCATTTTTATACTCCATAAGCGACACCCTTTTTGTTAAGCTTGCTATGTTTTAAGATGTATTTCTCGCGCATGTTTGCTCCAGATTTCTCCACAAATTATAAGCGTTGTCTTCTTTGGTGAAGTTTTCAAAGATGCTTTAATTGAGCCCCCTTTTAATGGTGCCAACACATCTTTTGTTGAGGATAGTCCGCACATCCTCCTCCTCCTCTTCTTCTTCTTCTACTACTACTCCTCCTCCTCCTCCTCCTCCTACTACTATTGCTGCTACTGCTGCTGCTGCTGCTGCCACCACCACCACCACCACTACTACTACTACTACTAAGAGAAAAAAGAACGATAAACCATAATTTTTTATGTGGAAAACCCAAAATGAGAAAAACCATGGAATATTGATCTAGGAACTACTCTTCTATAATCAAAGGACTACAATTAACACTTTAATGGTATTTATTTCACAATAAATCCTCACAACTATCATAAAACACATTCTCTCTTTGTGACATCTTGAAAATTCAGTTCTGTTTTCAATTGAATGAAAAAACCATGGAATATTGATCTAGGAACTACTCTTCTACAATCAAAGGACTACAATTAACACTAATGGTATTTATTTCACAATAAATCCTCACAACTATCATAAAACACATTCTCTCTTTATGACATCAGAAAATTCAGTTATGTTTTCAATTGAACGAAAAAACCATGGAATATTGATCTAGGAACTACTCTTCTATAATCAAAGGACTACAATTAACACTTTAATGGTATTTATTTCACAATAAATCCTCACAACTATCATAAAACACATTCTCTCTTTGTGACATCTTGAAAATTCAGTTCTGTTTTCAATTGAATGAATCGGGCCTTTCATTGACGCGCCTATAGTGCTATTCTCTGAGCTGATCACTCATGAGATAACTAGACTATCTGGGGAAGTCATTAAGGGATTTTAACGCAATAGACTTGAGAATTCGACCAGGAATCGACTGCTCGACCGTGCTCATCTACAAGGGTCATCACGGCACAGTCGAAAATCTATCAGAGACCGGAGATAGGTCGATTCGACTAAGATAGGTGATCAAAGTGTGGGTGATTCCACCAGATTGCAAAATTCTCGTTGATTGGCACTAGACTGATTTTTCTATCGTTTTGGTACCCTATGCCCATATTTGAAACCTCGAGATTTTTACGACCACTGAGAGTCACCAATGTGTCGAAGAGGTACATTGTGGCTCGAAAATAATTGACCATGAGTCAATTGCACTAAAAATTACTAAAAGTTACTCGATAGGTTAGGTCACGCTAAAATCGCGTTAGATTGAAATTAACCGCGAATTTGAACCCAATTTCAGAAATTGAAAGTTCTGTCATGTTACGATTTATTTTAGGAACATTGACTCATCTTTCGAGGAATTTTCGGAGAGTTTGGAATTTTTATGGAAAATCGATATGGACGTTTCAGAAAAGAACGGAAATTCGGACGGGCCGAATTGAGGGGAGTTTTGACTTCCAAGCTGAGCTATTTGACGATGGGCACTTGTAGAAATGGTATGGCTTTTTTTTTCTTCTACAAAATTGGACATCAAATTGAGGAATTTGATAAATAAATTGAAGCCTAAAATTTGTGAAATTCGGAGCTTGATGGGGGGGGGGTGCAACTTTTGGGCATCAAAATTGGTTATTTGTGGGAAAATGTTGAGAAAGTATTAAGAGACCAAGTAGATATGCTTGAGGACTTTTAAGGCCAAAGTCATGATGAATGTTAGATATTTATTTGGATTTTTGGCTTCCTCTCCCTCAAGCTTCTCTCGTACACCTCTTCCCCCCTCCAGCCCCTTCGATCTTCTGTTTTACTTTTCTTTTCCCTCACTTGGATGAGCCTTCTATTTCTGCTTCCTTTTCTTTATTTGTTTCCCCCACCAAAGCCTCAAGCTACCGCGTGTCCCTGCTCCTTACCACCTTTTGTCTTTTGGCTGAATTGTTGACCGACACCTTCGCACGCCTGCTCCTCCACCAAATTTGCCACCTGCAGCCACACACATCCGCAAGACCGCTCCCTTCTCCTCTGCTAGCAGTTGCTTCGAAGATCCCATGTCCATTGAGTCAACAATTCCCCTTTGAAGTCCCTCGGTGTTGACTCCTCCACGCGTCCCTCCATCCATCGAGACAACCCAACTCCACACTCTCTTGCCCTCACACCCGCGGCTGCATGAATTCGGTCCAGCCCACAAATTTTCCAGCTAGCTTCGTGGCTGTTTACGGCCCGGCTCGATCTCCGTTTGGCATCGTCGTTTCGGAGTTTACTGCTCGTCTTCGCGTCGCCGTCGTTGTGGACTCACCGGCTCGCAAATCTGGTGAGTTTACCAACTAAACTCTGCTTAGGGAGTTAATTATGCTTAGGGGGTAATTATTTTAAGTTAATTAAGGTTTAGGTGGTTAGTTAGATTAGATTAGTAATTTAATTATCCAAATTTGCATGTTAGGTTGTTAGATTCAATTAATTAGAGACTAGACAGGTTGTATTAATTATCTAAATTAGTTCAGAAATTTTTCGGGCCTGTTTCGGTATTTAATTTAGCATTTCCGGCCTAGGTATGTATTTTTGGCATTTATGGGTATTTATTTAATTAATTTCCGTAATTATTTAATTAATTATTATTTTCTGGAAATTTGACCGGGATAGCCGGTGATCGGAAATTTATGCTGATTGCAACGGAGTGGTTGGTTTATTTAATTGAATGCTAGATTGTGCAAATTGAGTGTTGTTTGTAATTTTGAGTAATTATCCAAAAATTGAATAATTTCAATAATTAATTAGAAATTACCGGGGCGTCGGTTTACAACGCCAAAAATGTTTTCAGACACTGTATAAATAGTGAGATTTTCTAAAATAAAGATATTATATTTTTGGCTCATGTCAACCGTGTACCAACACACGATTATTTTTATCGGGTACATTTTGACACGATAAAATTAGGCCAAGTTGAGTATTTAATTGAGAAGTTGATATGCAAAGCACAAGACCCTTGGCCAGGAGTTATTTATCGTAGTTAGCTTAGGTGAGCATTGATCAGCTTAGATGAGCACTATAGATATCAGCTTCGACGAGCATTATAGTTATTTAGGCACCGCATGAGAATGTTTCTGTTTCTCAGAATTTTTGTTCTTTTGTTCCCCGGAACAAAAAAAGAATAGAAATCCGTTGGTAACTCCATGTTGTTTTTTAATTCCTCGGAATAGAAAGTTAGCCCGGGAATAGATTTGGAGAAAAAATGAGAAACAATAAGAAGTTGCTTCTTGTTCCCGGGAACAATTTCTAGAAATAAGTTAATTTTCTTTTTTAATTTTCTTTTATTCTTCTCTCTTGCCGCGGCCACCTCCAACCACCCGGTGCCACCGCCGCCGCCGCCCGACGGCGAAGGGCGGCGGTTGGCGGTCGGCGATCCGTGAGCAAAAATAAAAAATGAATAAATACAAAAAAAGAAACTGTTGCATTACCGAACGCATTTCTATTCTTTTTCTATTCGAAGAATAGAAATTTTGTATAGTTACAAAACACGTTCTTTACTCAGAAATTGTTCCCCAGAATAGAAATAGAAAAGAACTATTTTTGAAAAAAAACTCTTTCCTAACCAAGAAGCATTGTCATGTGCAGCCTTAGCAGATTCGGTGAGTTAATACTATAGCAGCTTCGGTGAGCAATATCGACATCAGCTTTGGTGAGCAATGATATGTGAATATATCTATCAACTTTAGTGACCTAGACCATCTATTTCAGCTTAGGTGAGCAGCGTGCGAATCGATAGAGTTTATAGATGGCATCGATGGTATGGAGTCGAATGAGTTGACTAATTGATGGTTGAATGGATTGACCGAGAGATGGTCTTGGTGATATGGAGTCGATTGGATCGATTGATCGATGACTCAATTTGATTTGATTGAATTGAAATGATCGGATGATTATATGAATTGTACTGATTTGCAGGAAGGATCTTAGGCAAAGGTAAGTCCTCTGACTTGTACTTGTGCTTAGGTAGCCCTTGGGGCGTAATTCCTCCTAGTCGGAGTTCAGGGGGTGAACTTACTAAGACATTATCTCACTGGTTATTATATAACCATTTTCAGGTCCTTAGATGACGGTCGTGGAGAACCCGAAGCCTCGGAGTCTAGGGAGGTGGAGATCGAAAGATTGGCGAACATGTCCGACTAGTTGGTCATAGGACAGTTCCCTTTTGTTGAGCCAGTCTTTTGTAGACAGCCCAGTATTGTATATAAACCTTTTGTGTTTATAAAAGGCTTGTTTTTGATGTGAATGGTTTCCTGCTTTCCTATCCCAAGCTTTTGGTTGTCAGGGGATTTGTTTCGCTTCCTTATGCATATTAAAATGAATGGGTCGGCGACGCGTCTTGGGACGTCGCATATTTATCGACCACCGAGGGATGGGCACGCACTCGAGGGTCGGGGCGTGACACTCTTGATGAACTCTCAAGATCTCTCATGCTTACACACCATTAGTTGGAAAAAAAAAAAAAACCTCTTAAGAACTCTCGTGTTTACCCACATTGTTGAAGACTCTTGTGATCTTTCTCGAGTATTTTTGTAGTGCATTAAGAAACCTCCACCCAAGTTAGAAATCTCCTATAATTGCTTGACAATTGCCTCCCAATTAGAGATCTCCTTGATTGATTGGAATTCCTCTAGTTTGAGCAATTATCAGAATTGATTCCATCTTGGTATTTTTCCTAACTAAGACTCATTTCTTCCTTTTCAGCATTCTACCATAATATGACTCATTTCTATTTGGCATTCTTGATGAGTGGTTAAAGTATACCGCAAGTACCAAAACTTGGCACAGTTGGACATTTAAGTGTTAAAAGTTTCAGAAGGTACACTTAAGTGTCTTTTTTTTTTTTTTTTTTTTTGAAATTTGGACACTTAAGTGCCAACTCTAAGGGTAGCTAGAAATTTGATGTACCTTATTTTAAGAATAAATGTGGTCTACGTAACTCACTAAAGTTGCCTACTCAGCAATCAATGTGCAAAACAACGTCATTTCGGCCATCACTGAGTGTTGCCTCTCCCTTATTTAAAAAAAAAAAATAGTTTTTAAATTTAATTTAATTAATATTCATATTTAAAATAATTTTTTAAGGCAAAACGATGTCGTTTTGGGAAAAACTAGCCACGTTAGCACTACATGGATAATTTTTTTTTTATAATAATTGCCACCTCAACAAAAAAAAGTCGCCGAGAAATGTCATATCAGAATTTTGGCTAGAATTTCTCGTCGTTGGCACTAAGGTGTCCCTTTCTTCTTTGATTTTGGCACCGAAGTATGCCTTTAAGAAGTTTTGGCATTTAAGTGTCCACCCGTGTCAGGTTTTCACACTTAGGATGTCCGACACTCCTTGATAAGCAATCATTGAGATATTCCAAATCGATTCTCAAACGAAATGGGCTGCTTCTAACACTATGTAGATGGGGGTCAACATTCCTCTGGACTTTAGGAAGACTTCTTTTGCCTTGTTGGGCTGCTTCTAACACTATGTAGATGGGGGTCAACATTCCTCTGGACTTTAGGAAGACTTCTTTTGCCTTGTTGCTTTGTATATTTTATCAAAAGTTCTTTGTTGAGTCAGCTTGCCTGAAAGAACAATACCATGGGATGCACGTCGTGTTTTTGTGAATTAGTGAATCTAGTGCAATCTGCTATCGCATGGAGAGATACATAACATTTATGAGCACACGGAAGGATTAGGCAAAGAAGTTCACTTTACTGGGGATTATACTCATAATACTCTAAAACTAACTCAGCAATCAAGTCAACAAAATCCGATTAAGAGCTATATTATGAAAAGTACATTGAAATAAAAGAATCTTATTAATACAAATAGAAGTCTCTTTAACATGTCGCAAGGCAATTTTCCCAACCAACTAATGCTCAGCATTGTTTGTGGACGAGAGTGAAATCAAACTCTCTATATAGGGAACCAATTGAGTGCTATAGAGAGAATCGACTTCGACTCCAAATTCCTTGTAGTCTTCACTCCCCACGTTGTATAGAACACATTGAATGGGAGAATGGTAGCGTAAACCATTACACAATCTCTTTAGGAAGAAAACTTCTCCAGAATTTGCAAACCCCACTGGCCAACAATTCTCAACGCTTCCAATTGTATACAACTTGGTCCATGATTCGCAAACACCAAACTCTTTCATGAACCACACTTCGTAGTGGTTAGTCGATGAGTTATGTGCTATTACAGACAAGCATCCATCCAGTAAGTTAATATGTTTCTCTGCAGGAGGCATTATAGCTGGAAATGGCAATTGTCGGAAAACATCTTGAACTACATCAAATATTATTAACAATGTGACGATTTCATTATCGACACAAAAAACAGGGCACCAACATATGAAATTCTCGAAGATAACTTGATGGCCTAAGTGCGATGAAGGGAAAATACTGCAAAAGCTTTGATGGCGTAAGTGTTGCGTAAGCACTGGAGGGAAAATGTTGCCAACTTGTTTCCAACAGTTTCTTCTAAAACGGTACACCTCCACTTGAGAGGTATAGTTCGAATATTCTTCAAAATGTATATTCACGTTGACCACTTTAAAATCATCTGGAGGACCACTTGAGGAATCGAATCCAAATCCAATCAAGTTTGACACACGCAAGCTGGGTTGAGGAAGGGCTCGGTTTTCACCCGTTGATGGGTTCCATAGAAAGATCTTTGAGTGGTGAGGATTCTTACAGTCAAAAGTGGACAAACAAACGATTCCATTGCATGAACCAACTAATTTGAATTTTTCGCCATCACCCACAAATGAATTGTCGAGATTTGATAGTTCATTCTTGGGAGAGTAGTGAATCTGTACTCTTGAGAAGTTGTTGAAGTCATACTTAAGAAGATCAAATCTATGCAATTTGATTGATCTCTCGAGATAAGCTTTGATGAAAAAGGGGTTGGTGATAAGAGAATTCCAAGATTTACATACACACCTGAATCGGACCAAAGGTTTTGCAGAGAGCCACAAGAAGATCTCCATTAGAACGTCAATCGGAAAACTCGTCATTGCTCTTGCACACTCGTTGAAGTGCTTACTTGATAGAAACTCTTATATTATGAATTTACAAATCTGCATCTCAAAATTGAGAAGCACCTCTTATTTATAGTGGGATTAGGAAACTTAACAAAGAAATATCAAACTAGGAAATGTTAAAATACGAAACATTAAACTAGGAAATATCAAAATAGGAAATCTTAAACTAGGAAATATCAAAATAGGAAACCTTTAGGAAACATCTAATTAGGAAACATTAAACTAGGAAACCTAGTCAAATTAGGAAACCCACTCAAAATAGAAAACCAACTTGGAACAAAAAATCTCTGACTGCCTTCTTCTTATTAGAACTTAATGCTCCCACAATATACACCTAGGTCGATGGAGATTTGATTTAAAATCATCTTAGGCTTGTCGTCTCCAGTGATATACTAAAACTAAAAAATTTAATTTGGTCACACTAAAGGACTTTTCAAATATATGTTTACCAAACAGTCTTGCATTTCCCTAAAGCACTTTTCAGTTATAGTTTACCAAACAGTCTAGCATTTCGGAAAACTCTTTTATCTCAAAGGTATTTGCATTCTCCCAATGGTATTTCCCCAAAGCTGAACCAAACGGGCCCATAACCTGGGCGGGGGGGGGGTGGGGTGGGGTTAATAGATTATTTAACAAACTTGGCAACTTTTTGCAAAAATAAGTAGAAGCAAGTTTGTTTGAGTAGAACCAAAATGGATATATGCAGAAACTACGTGCACGTTACTTCTATCAAATAAATAAAACAACAAGTAATGAGAGATAGAAATAGAAATACATAGATTTATAGTGGATTGGCTTGGGATAAGCCTGCATCCACTTTTTCAGACTAATAGTCACCAATAAGGCTGGAGTTCACTAGTAGCTCTTGAGATATATCATAACCATACAAAAATAAAGTTATTTTACCATTTTAGGCAACAAATATATGCAATATTTGTGAGAAAATATTTGGATTTCCTTCCATTTACTCAATTTTTCCTTGTTTATGCAATATAATGAGACATGAAGAAAATAAGGAAAAAATGGCAAAAAGAAGGAAAGGAAGAATTTTTCCATTGAGGAATTCAAACGAGGAAGCATATTAGAAGGTGGATGCCAAATCATGAATTTTGTGATTTATTCCCTAATTTTATGCAAAAAATAAGCAACTGTCTTGTGATAGAAGTATTGGATGTATCCTATAAATAGGATAACATTGAAAACTTGGAGAGATAGTCTAGTTTTTTTTTTTTAAGATCGTTTTTCATTATTTTGGGAGTTTTTCAAATATTTTGAAGAGAAGAAAAAAAGTGGTGACAAAATTATTATTCTTTGATTCAAGATGTTGGGTTTAATTTATATTTTCTTCTTCTGGTATATTCTAATTTTCTTCTGTTATAGCTACAATATAGCCTGATATGATGATATGAATTTCATATTTTTTATGTTTTGCAAGTAATTTTATTCATGTGTGTTATATATTATAGTGGTCAATCCTTTTAAGTAATTGGTCATCGTTTGAATGATCTAACATGTATGTTTGAGTATGAAAAGTGATAATATGTAATTGTTCCTTATAATACATAATGATGAATTAAATGCAGATAGAGATATACAGTGTTATTTATATGGCTTTCGATGATAAGGTGGTCGAAAAGATTCATTGTGAGCCGAAAATGTTCACAGATATTAATGTAGTTATATTTATTTAAATTCACGTAGAGATATGGTAAACTGAATAGGTTTGCTATACTTAGAGATAAAATAGATAAATTAGGAAATCCCATTGTCACATGTTTGGCATTGTTCTTATATGCATAATAATATGAAATTCATATCTAATAGTCATGATAAAATCAGCTGCTCTAACGTATTTATTTGATTGATTAACTACATTTAGTACCGAGCTTTTGCTTCTAAGATGGTCAATTTTAATTTATTCTCAATTCTATTTAATATGTTGGATAAATTTGATGCAATGACCATAAGTGATTAAAGTTTTGATACTAAAAAGTTTTCAATTGCTTTTTGAAATATTTAAGAGATCAATGTAGAGGCAAGCAATTTACGTGATCTCTAGAAAAATTTGTAGAACTAGAGGAAACAATGGGCGATAAGAGTTCAAAATCTGTTTATATGGTGAACTAAGGATGATCATTAATAAAAATGGTTATGAGGATTTTCAAATCAATCCAATAATAGCAGTTAAAACTAAGGGAGCGAATTTAGAGCGAGAGATTGCAATTAGAAGCATCATTTTGCTCCCTCTAAATAGTTGCTTGTATCAACTGTTCTTTGTCACTTTTGTCAGCCTTGTAGTTTTTCTCCTACCAAAATTTGCAACAAAAAACAAAGCAGAATAGCTTAGAATATAATTTAGCAAACACAAACACAAATCACTCTCTTCTTTTTTTGGAGGACGGAGGTGTCATCGGGTGTTTAAGATTATCCTTAAGCGGATCATAGCACTTCATGGAATGCAAAGTATGCTAGATTTTGTTTAGGTAATTCCCAAAACCAATCTGCGTGGTTTGAAGAGAATTAATTAGCTCAATCATATGCTCTATAAGGCTTTTGACATTATCTTTCATCTCACTCAATGCAGATGATTCTTTGTGCTTTTCTCTGGAAGGCTCACCATGAATTTGATCTCCTTTCTCTTGTCATTTTTCTCCTTAACCAACTCCTCTTGATCTTTGGCCACTTTGGTTGTTTCTTCTATTTCCTCTCCCGTAGTTGATGAAGCCCCTGATGTCTGTTATTTGTCAGCCACTTGCTTGGTTTTCTTTAGAGTAGAAGTAGTCACTTCTGTTTTCCCTTTAGTGTGACATCCTGATTTTCGACCCTATTTCGATTTAAATGAAATGAGCTTTTCATTGACGCGCCTATGGTCTCTTTCTCTGAGTTAATCACTCACAAGATAACTAATCTATCTAGTGAAACCGTTAAGGGATATAAACGCAACTGACTTGAGAATTTGACCAGAAATCGACTGCTCGACCGTGTTAATTAGCAAGGGTCAATACAGCAGTGTTAAAATTGATTAGAGACCGGAGATAGGTCGATTTGACAGAGGTAGGGAATTAAATTGTGGGTGATTCCACCTAATTGCAAAATTCATGTCGAACGACACTAAACCGATTTTTTTGTCGATTCTGTACCCTGTGCCTATAATTGAAACCTTGAGATTTTCACAACAATCGAGAGTCGCCTATGAGTCGAAGATGCACAATGTGGATCAAAAACAATCGACCACGAGTCAAATGTGCTAAAAATTCCTAAAAGCTACATGGTAGGTTAGGTTATGCTAAAATTCCATCTGGTTGAAATTAATCATGAAATTGAACCCGGTTTCAGGAATCAAAAATTCTGGCGTGTCACAATTTATTTTTAGGATGTCGTCTCACCATTCGAAGAATTTTCGACGAGCCTGAATTTCGGCGAAAAATCAAAATTCGGCAAAATTGATTCAAGAAATTCGGAGGGCCACCTTGGTGTGGATTTTGTCTTCAAGTTGGATTGTTTAGTGATGGAAATGGTGGAAATTCGTTTGGGCTTCCTCCTCAGCATTTTGGCCATCAATTGGAGGTTACTTGGAGTGAAATTGAATTGAATTGGTGAGGGAATCACTTGAAATTCGTAGGGCCATGGGGCTACAACATTTGGGCATCAATTGTGGCTTGTTGGAGAAGATTGAGAGGGAAATTGGCTGAGGGATAGAGCCGAAGACTTTAGGGCTTAACTAAAGTGTTTTGGGATATTTTGGTGGACTTTTGAGGCTTCTTGTCCCCTCCTTCCCCAGTAGTAGCTTCTTCTCATTCTTCCTCATTCCCTTGCTCTCCATTGTTGCTGCATCTCAAAGCTAATAGCTAGCCACCACCCCTGCAAGCCGAGCCAGCCACCGTCAGGCCCTTTACCACTCATCTAAGTCACCCACAGTCCACCCGAGCTGCCTGCACGCCCGCCGGTCGCCCACGAGGCTAGCCTCGAGCCCGCCAGTCCGCCCTCCTATGCGTTCGCCATCCAGCTCGTTAGCCTCCCATCGAGCCACGTCCATCCGCCATTCCAGTCGTCCAAGCCACCGCCGTCTGCCCCTTCTCATGCTGCCGTCTAGCCTTACCCGTTCCTGCGCCAACCAAGCTGCTCGACCAGCTTCTCCAGCCAGCCGCTGAACCAAAGTCCTAGTTGGGCTGTGGGCCTTCCAAGGCTATTTTCGAGCCCTTTCGGACCTCTTTTGGTGTCGCCGTAGGCTCGAGTCTTGCTCGCCTCCGCGTTGCCGTCGCCATGAACCGGTTTATTCACTAATCCGGTGAGTTAACCTCCTAATCTTAATAAGGGGGTTAATTATGCTTAGGGAAAGGGTTAGATTAGGCTAAGTGAGATTAGTGTAATTGGTTAGCTTGTTTAGTTAAATTAGATTAATTAGTTAAGCCAATTAGGTGATTAGTTGTTTTAATTAGTTAGTTTAGTAGGTTATGTACATGTAGCCTATATAGATTAATTTAATTAGTCCAATTAGGTGGTTAGATTAATGTATATAGCTTAATTAGTTATTTCTCTAATTATTTTGCAATTTATTTAATTATTTTGAAATTTATTTAATTATTTATTATTTTTCGGAAATTATAACGGGATAAACCTAGGTTGTCGAATTTCGTGCTGATTGTTAATTTGTGCAATTGGATGCTGATTGATGATTTTTGATTTATTATTATAAAAATATGGAATTTTGGTATTTAATTAGAAAAATATTGGGTGTCGGTTTTTGACGCCAAAAATGTTTTAAAGTACTATATAAAATCGTAGGATTTTTAAAAGAGAGGATATCACGCTTTATGGTTCGATTTGACCGTGTGTCCACGCACACTTATTTTATCGGGTGTTTTTAATATGAAGAAAATAGGCCAAGTACATTATTTAAAATGAGGAATTTGGGTGCAAAGCATGATGTCCTTGGCTGGGATTGGATATGCATGGAATCGCTATTGGAACCCGTCACGAGCTTTTATGTCGGACGATACTCCTTCGGGAATGCCCTATGTCAACGGATGCCGGTCGCAGTGGAGGCTGGGCCGATGCTCCTTTGGGAATGCCGTCTAGAGGTAGACGTTGCCATGCTCGATGGGGCGAGACGACACCCGAATATGCCGAATGACTGCTGATTGTTGAGTCAGCCGTGGTTGTTGGGTTGTAATTAATTAGAACGCTTGAATGAGTGATTTAACCGCGCCTGATTATGGGACAAAATTGTGTGGCACGAAATGGGACGTGTCATAATGATTTTGCTTTGTAATCGAGACTCCTGTAATTGATTGATATGTGGAAAGTGAAGTGTTTCAATTATCAAATACATTGACTGTATACAGATGTTATATGAAATGTACTGATGTGTAGGGAGGTGCTGAGGCGAGGTAAGTATTCTTCGATGTGTGCTTAGGCTGCCTCTTGGTGTATTATCTTCCTAATTGGGGTTTAGGGTGTAGACTCGCCGAGACATTGTCTCACCCTGTCGTGGTTTGAATTTTATAGGTCCTTAGATGGAGGTGCGCCCAGTTCGTTTTGGGTGGCCGCAAGAGGTCAAGATCGAGCATATCGTCTTCCTTATCCCCGGGAATCCTTGGACTCACGAGCTCGTCGTGACCACAATCTGGGTCGATGAGGGCCAACCTCAGTTGGTACCTCATCAATTTAAAGCGTGGTTTCATCATGGGCCTGACGGGATTTGGGAGGGCCCCTTGGACGATTTCGACGGACCTGCTGTCGAGGGTGAGGGCGATGTGGTACTCGACCCTGTGTTCGATGCCGATATCATAGCTGATATCGAGGTGAACCAGTTGCCTGAGAGTGAGGAGCCTACAGAGGAGGTAGCTGATCCTCTATACCTTGACATCCCTGACGGTGTCGTAGTGGACCTGGATCCTAAGTAGGAGGGTCCGAGGTAGGGTTAGCTTGGTAGCCCTTTTTAAGTTAGACTCTTTTGTATATGAATTGGTTTGTTTATAAAATATGTTTCGTGTTAATTGATTGTCTTGCTTTTTCTATCCCATATTTGTTTGTTGTCTGGAGATTGTTTATTTCGCTTTTGCATGTGCAATAAAATGAATGGGTCGACGACGTGTCCTGGGAACATCGCAATTTGATTGACTACCGAGGGATGCGAGCGCGCTCGAGTTTCGGGGCGTGACATTTAGCAATATTAAGAGTAGGCATGTCAGTCTTTCCTTCCTTAGTAGAACCTTCCTCGCTAGTTTTCCATTGTTCAATAGAGTGGCTCCATAACTGATGCCTTAGCCAGCTTATCATCACCATCTCCAATCTCCATAACCTTATTCTTGGGATTTACCCATCCCTTCCCAATGACCCTTAGATGCATCTTTCATATTGTCGCAACCTACCTCGGGTGACACCCACCTAGAAGTTCGGCTAGTGGATTACTAAGCTTAAACTTAGTTCGAGCTCTCTCGAACACATACCAATTCACAACTTATGTTCAAATTCTTTAACATGTAAATAATTTTTATCTAAGAATCACCACTAATTGATTTATGGTGAGTCGTTTAGAAATCGAAGTAAAGTATCGAGAGAATTACTTTACTTCTACAAACCAAAGATTAAATGAGTTCGAGAACTTGAATACGCTAGATCATTGCAACGCTTTTTCAATTTTATTTTGGAAAATATTTTGTAGGCAACTTGAATTGATTTTAACTTATCTCTAACTTGCAAGGTGATTATGTGGGTGTGCAATCATTATTAAACACTCAATAAAGTAAGGCAACAAATATATTGCAAATATAAGGAAGAGTTTACTTACCTCGAAGCAACTTAATGTGCACTAATAATAATTAAAAACACATATTGATCCTAACATGATTTTCATTTATTAGACACTTTCAAGCATTTTTTTTCTTCTATTAAAATGAAAATAAGCTATATGTCATGCAATTTAACTGTCTATTCTAATTCTAATGATGGACAATAATTAATATGCAACTACCCTACATGACATGCAATCTAACTAAACGAACCTATTAGGCAATTGCTAGATGAACATGCATTAGTGACATGACCTAAACTATATGACATGGTAGATGACATGAATGTGATGCAATTAATCTATATGACGTGTCATGTCTTGAACCTCGAGCGTGTGAACATTCCACGACAGTTGATTAAATTACGATGTCCCAGGATGCGTCGCCGACCCATTCTATTTGTCTTTTAATTAAATGCAAGCGGAAGCATTTAATATAAATACCCAGTCAACCAATCTAAGAGCAGGGATAGTAAACACATCAACCATTTCTAAAATACTGCTCTTATTATTTACTATTAACCATTTCTATGGCCACTTCCTAGCGACTAACTCAAAAACCTTCAATGGTCAAGGGTAACCTAACTTCTTTAATGCTAGGACCAACCAAAAGTGACGTTAAGGACGCGCGCGTCTTGGTCCATTGGGACCCCATACTACACGCGACGGTTTTTCATACTACGGACCTGAAAATAATTATCAACAACGGGATGAGATATAAATTCCAGCGAATCAAAAGCCTAATCCTTGATTTGCTAATTTGTTTTGGAGGCAACCCTAAACATACAACATCACAAATCCTTACCTTGCCTTGGCACACCCCTGTATGTCAATAATTCACACATGCCAATATCAATGTATCAAGTATAACCAATAAGTAAAAGACATTCATAACATCCCATGCGTAATGCCATCACACGTGTTTCAATTATTACAACCTCTCGAACCACGACCAATACAAAAGTTGGCAGTCTTCCGGCATGATCGGGTATCGTCCTACTCCGTCAGGCATGACATCGTCCCACGTACTCATATGCATCAGAATGACATTCCATTAGAAGCAATGGTTCGGCCTCAAAGGCGACTTGTCATCCGGACCCCCGCCAAGCATCCGATAAAAATTAGACATTGTCTCGCATATTCATATGCATCAAGACGAAACCATTGCCCGTGTAATCATATGCATCAGGGCCATTATGTGACCACACGAGCACTCAACAACTTAAACACGCCAAAACTTAAGCTAATTTTTATTTGTCGTCAATTAGCCTAGTGGAAAAGAGTTTGTGCTTAAATAACAAATCTTGGAAATTTTTATTGTTAAAATTTCGGTAAATTAATCGCATGTGGTCAAGTACTTAATACCAACCGGCCAAATTTTGCACACTTTCATTCTAAAACCCCATTGCCCCATTTAACACATAAAATACAGTGTCCAAATGCGACACCTCAAATTTTGCCATTTTCTTACTAATAAAACATTCTTTGAAAATAGCAGATAAAATTCATATTTTGGGCAAATAATAGCACGACATTACAAACTCAAACAATCATAATTATGCATAAAATCATTGAGATAAACAAGCATCAAATTCTATTTAATGGCTAATCCATCATTAATATACACTAATTGAGATTAATTAATCTAATCGGGATTAATTAGGCAAAATATGATTAATTAAGCTATTTATGATTAATTAAACTAAACTCGATTAAGTAATCTAACTTTAATTAATTAAAAATTAATCTTTGTTATCTAAAATAATCATGCTTAATAAAAAATAAACCTGGTTAATTAATACGGTTCATTAATCTAATCATAATTACTTAAACTAATTGCACTTAACTTTAATCTAAATCATCCTTAATCATAATTAAGGTTAAACTAAAATTAACTAACGTTAACTGCCATTATCCTTAAACTAACCTACCCCTAAATGTAATTAACTACCTAATCGAAGATTAGGAGTTAACTCACAGGTTTTCCAATGGCAACAGACTTGCGGTGACGGCGACAGCAACAATGACGCGACGACATTGAGGATGTGATGCTCATGGCTCAATCAGAGACTCGATGGCGGCAGGGGAAGCTCAAGCTCACGGCTTGGGCTTGGGTGTTCGGTGGTGCAACGGTGATGGCAGATGGTTCGAGCGGCGACGAAGTGGCGATAAGGCGTGGTTGTCGAACGGGCAGCTCAATGGGCGGCAAGGTGGTGGTTCAAAGAGGGTGGTTCGATTAGAGATGGTAGTGATGGAGGTGGTGGACAGTGGTGGCGGCGGCAGCATGACCGCACGGGTGGATGGCATGGGGGAACGCAGGTGGTGATGGTTCGGTTATGAAGGGGTGTGGTCGGGCGGTAGAAAAAGAAAGATGGAGGGAACGAAAATGGGGGAAAAATGGGGAGGAGAAGAAGGAGAGAGGAGGGTGGGAGAAAATGGGGGAGGAAGAGTCGGCTAAGGGGGAAAGGCAGGAGGGAGGGAAGGGAAGAGAGAGAGATTTACCTTAGATTTTTCTCCAAAAATCCATCATTCCTCGCACCAACATTCCCCAAAATTCTCCTAGCCAAGCCTTTTGTCCCTCTTATTTTCTTTTTGTTCCCTTTTTTCTTTAAAACCAAAATTTTGGCCAACAAATTACAATTTTGCCACAAGGTCTGGTTTTTCCCTTTATGGTTCCCAATTTTCGTCCGATAATTTCTTTTTCCAAAAATTTCAAACTTGCCAATAATTCAATGGACGATGAGATGACGTCCAATAAATTAGTCTTGAAACTCAAAAAAATTCGGTACCCAAAATCATATTAAATTTCATGGTTAAAAATTAATCGAACTCGACTTTAGTACAATCCAAACTATCGGGTGGTTTTTAGGGATTCTCACATGGTTGACCCGTGGTCGATAATTTTCGATCCACGTTTATGCCTTTTCGTATCGTGGACGACCCACGGTTGTCATGTAATCGTGAAGGTTCAGAAGGTTTCAATCATGTATCCTGAGGACAAGATCAATAGGAAATCAGTTTATTGTCATTTGACGCAAATATTGTAATTGTGCATAATCACATGCGAATGTACTACGTACGATTTAACGTTCCTCAGTAATATCATCATGACTCTCAAAGTCATGCGTGGTCACAATACCAACCCATATACGACGAGTAGTGGGGTCCTGAGCTAAGCCTTGGCTAAACCTTGGAAATCTTAATGCCATAATGCCTTTCAAATTGTGACATCCTGGATTTTCGACCTGTTTCGATAAAACGAAATGGGCTTTTCATCGGCGTGCCTATGGTCCTTTTTCTCTGAGCTGATCACTCATGAGTTAACCAATTTATTGGGTGAAGCTGTTAAGGGGTATAATCGCAGTAAAATCTCTAAAAGCTACCTGGTAGGTCGGATTGGACTAAAATCGCGTTCGGTCGATTTTAACCACAGAATTGAGTTCGGTTTTGGGAATCGAACATTTAAGCGTGTCACGATCTATATTTAGGACCTCATCTCATCTTTCGGAGAAATTCCGTCTAGTCCGGAATTTTGCGGAAAAAATCGATTTTGGACAATTTGGAAAATAAATGGAAATTCGGAGGGGCACCTTGCTGATGTTGTCTTGAATTTCACAAGATTCAATTGGGAAATCTAGGAAGGCTTGAAGATTGTAGGCTATTTGTTTCCTAATTTATTTCCTAGATTTGGGTTTCAAATTTGATAATATCTTTATGGTGGAATTCCTTTCCTACTAGGTTTAGGAAAGTGGGGATCTAAAGATCAGCATTGTACCTTGTACTCAAGTGATACGCTAAAATAAGAAATCGTCTCTCTCTCTCTCTCTCTCTCTCTCTCTCTCTCTCTCTCTCCCGTGGACGTAGGTGGATTTTTCGCCGAACCACGTAAATCTCCGTGTTCTTGATTATTCTTGTTTACTTTTCTCATTTAGTTAGGATGTTCTTCCGCACAACACACCTTTGGTAGGAATTTTGGTCACCATTTTGCATGGTTATGTGAAGACTTGAAGGGGAATTTATATGGGCTGTTACCATGGCATTTTTTGCCATCAAATTGAAGTATTTAGTCAGGAATTGGAAGGAAATTAGATAGAAATTCGTAGGGGCTGGATTATTGGGATTTTTGGCCATCAAAGGAAGTTATTTGGTGAAGAGAGTGGTGGAATTTCGTATGGCAGCTGGAAGGGGATTACTTGGTCACCAAAATGACTTGAATTGGTGTGAAATTGAAAGAAAATAGCTGGAAATTCGTATAGGCATGGATTTATTTGGCTGCCCAAAGTATTTTGTTTGTGAGGATTAAAGGGAAAAATGGCCCTTGGGTAGGTTATTGACTTTGGGGGACAAAGAAGATGAAGATTAAAGACTTTTGTGGCTTCTTAATCATTGTTTTGATATTTTAAGCTTGAATTTTTGGCTCTCTCTTATCTCTTCTCTCTTTCCTCTCTCCCTCCCCCTCTTTCTCACGCTCGAACTCAGCTCCTCTCTCTGCCGCCCATTTCCTTTTTCTCTTGCTCTATTCTTCGCGTCTCTTTCCCATTTCACCCGCACGCCCATCTCTTCCTCTGCACCTTCAACAACCCCCATGTTCCTTCCCTCCCTCTCTCCTTCTACCAGCAAACCCAACATCAGCTGTCATCTTCAACCACCCACACGCCAACATCATCGACACCCTCTCGTCTCCACAAATCCAGTAGCTCACCATCACCTCAGCTATTTCATCCATCGCCATCTCCAAGACGAAACCATTCCCTTCGTTGTATCACCTCCACAATAGCGCCACCGAACCACCAGCGACCACCTAGCTTTGCGTCTCAGCCCAGCCGCAGCCCCGTGTCTAGCCAACGGCCACCGAACCAACATCAAGCAGAATCGCCGAAGCAGCTCGACTAGCCAAGCAGGGGACTTGTGGACTATTTTCAGCTCGGTCTGAGCTTCTGTTGATGTCGCCGTGGGCTTGTGTTTTGTTCACCGTCGCGTCACCGTCACTGTGAACTCACTAGCCCATTAAATCAGTGAGTTTTCTCACTAAACCTTGCTTGGGAGGTTAATTATGCTTAATGGTTGTTTAGATTAGCTTAAGTATGGATTAGTGATAATCTATAATTGTTAGATTAGCCTTATAATAGATTAGTGTTAATCTAATTAGTGAGATTAGCACCATTGATGATGGATGAGTCGAATCTAATGGAATTCCTGCAGTTCTGATCTCTGGACTCTCGCCATTTGCCATTTTTGTAGATCGAAATGGTTGCGCATTTGAGGTTGATGTATTCTTAAAAAATGTTTTAGACATCCTCAGATACAACATATATTTTTCTCAAGATTTTTAGGGACTTAAAAGAAGGATATATCAGCTCCGTCATTTGCAAACAAAATCTCAGTTTTTGCTGGAACTAGTGACCTTTTGGGATTCTAGGGGTTTTTATCAACTCTAAAGTTTCGAATTTCAAAATGGTTTCTTCACAAAAGTTATTTGTCACATATTATAGTTTAACATATACAAACTTCAGATCAAAAAAATATGTTTTGGATCCCGAACCAAACTAATTTCGGAAAACAGACTTTTTGGAAACGGACCCAGTTTTGGTACTGGATTGAGCGATTTACTGGGCCGAATCTAGAAAGATCTGGGTTAAGTCGTCCACATAAAAAATGTTCATTTACGTGTCCTTTACAACATATTCAAATTTGGAAATTTTCCAAACCCGTTTGATTATGTTTCTGGATTTAAACTTGAAGACGCGCGAGTGGGCCTATTCTGCTGGTTAGGGCCGGTTATGATTTTGTGATGGTTCTTGATGCTTTGCTTGCTGGAAATTGCACATTTGGTGATGTAATTGCTCTGTGTTATGCCTGGAGGATTATGCGTGATGAGGTGCGAATGGTTATGCCATGGTTGTGGTGTTATTGGCACAATGCTTGCTAGTTTGTGCATAATTGATGATATATGGTTGGTTTGTGACATGCTTAGAGCTTATGCTTGAAGATCGTGTGATGATTTATAGTCATGGCAAGGTGACTATTGAATGTCAAGGTGACATAGGGTGTGTTGAGGAAACCCAATGGGTTGTAAGCCGGTAAAGAACTAAGTGCTACACGATAATGAAACCTTGTGTGAGCCACCTCTAGTACCTTGTACCGTTGCTTATTGTAGTCAAGGTCTAAGTGCTACATGGTGAATTGAGTCGCATGGGAGTCACCTCTAGAAGCCTTGCAGTATTGTCATGCATAGTATAGGGGCTAAGTGCTACACGATAGATAGATTTCGTGTGAGTTACCTCTAGAACTTTATACTAGTGCTTTTCATGGCCAAGAACTAAGTGCTACACTATAGCGTGACTTCATGGGAACCACCTCTAGTAACTTGGGCTATCGCTTCTTATAGTCAAGAATTAAGTGCTACATGATAATGGAAATTCATGGGAGCCACCCCTAGTACCTTGAGCTATTACTTAGTATAGTCGAGAACTAAGTGCTACACGATAGCGTGAATTCGTGGAAGCCACATCTAGTACCTCGTACTATGACTGATTGTGGTTAGGGACTAAGTACCACGCAATATCGGAACTTCGTGGGGAGAGGGCACCTCTAAAACCTTGAGCCCGGTATTGAGTATTGAGTCAGAATTTTGAGTGGAGATGTCGAGTTGAATTGGGAATTTGATTATTGAGAGTGAATATCGGGTGTGGATTGAACCACCGATATGAGTTACCCGCGCCTGATTATGGGACGAAATTATGTGGCACAGAATGTGATGTGTCATAACGATTTGGCCTTATAACCAGGACTCTCGTGTTTGAAGGTGGGTTGTTTCAATTGTTGTGTGCATTAATTATATGCATTTGAGATATGAATTGTGCTAACATGTTGGAAGAAATTGAGGTAAGGTAAGTCATTCTTTCTCATCGTGTGGTTGTGTGGCTAGAACGCCCTGAGGCATATTTCCTTCCTAATAAGGGTTTAGGGGTTGGACTTACTGAGACATTGTCTCATTGGTTATTGTATAGCCATTTTCAAGTCCTTAGATCGTGGAAGACCAAAGCCCTAGAGTCTGGGAAGGTGGAGTATAAGGGATCGGCGTATGTGACCTACTAGTATGTTGTAGGATAGCTTTTTTTGAGAATCGATCTTTTGTAGGCTTTTGACCAGACTTGTTTGTACCTAAACTCCGTTGTTTATAAAAGTGTGCTTTTGTGAAATGTTGTCCTGCTTTCCTATCCCATGCTGTTTGTTGTCAGGGGTTATTGTTTCGCTTCTGCATGTGCATTAAAAATAGAAAGGGTCAGCGACTCGTCCTGGGAAGTCGCAAATTTGTATCGACCACAGAGTGATGTGCGCGCGCTCAAGGGTCGGGGCGTGACATCCCCGTTTAAGTGGTATCGGAGTAAGGTCTGTGTTTGGAGTGATAAGGTGAGATGAGTCATGGGATAGTTAATAGGAAATACTTTTTATATGCTGATGCATGTGAATGATAGCTGATTGATAGCTTGTTTGTGGGGTCACTCAAATTCTAATCTATTATTGGAATTGGGAAAACAGGTTTCTATAAAGATCCTGTAGTATGAGTGACCAGGAGCAGAGGACTCCTAGGAAGAGGTCGATGGCCTCTATGACTCGGGGTAGGACACCGACTGGGGTCGATGCTTGAGGTAGAGCGTAGGCTGAGGCCAACGCAAGTGGAGTAGCACTGTCTCCGGTTGGTGTTGGTGTAGTAGCACCTGGTGATCCCATGATCGAAGGGATCATGTAGGCGCTTGAAGTTAGGGGAGCATAGATGGGGCAGTAGGCCTAGAATCAAGCTACCGCTACAGCCGCCACTACTGCCGCCAATGCCGCCACTGATGTTGCAGCTGCTGCCGTAGCCGTTGTCGCATCAGCTGCCGCACCTGCCGAAGTTCCACTTGGGAACATGGTTGCTGTGAGGCTAATGCATAAACTCGTGGAGCAATTTTTGAAGTTGAACCTGCCAAGGTTCATGGGAACAGGAGATCCTGAGGCTGTAGCCCTATGGATTTAGGGTTTGGAGAAGACCTTTGCACTTCTAATGTGCACCAAGATAGAGAAAGTCGTCTTTGCAGCCTATCAGTTGCAGGGAATTGCAAGCACTTGGTGGATGACCACCAGAGGAATGGTATTCCCTGAAGGTGTAGTTCCGAAATGGAATGCTTTTGTCGAGGTTTTCAACAGTAAGTACTTTTTTGAGCCTGCTAGAGAAATGAAGATGGCAGAATTCCAGCGCCTTCGCCAATGTATGATCACAGTTGATCAGTACGAAGTGAAGTTCACTAAGCTGTCGCAGTATGCCCCTAAATTGGTCGAGGATCCAGTAGACTGAGCTAGGAGATTCAGAGATGGACTCAGACAGGAACTGAGGAGTCCGCTGATACTACTCAACTTGAGGAACTACAACGACTTGTATGAACAGGTCCAGACGATAGAGAGAGACTAGAATGAACAAGCCGCTGCATCTGGGTCGCGGTTTAGGTCTAACAGAGATGGAAATAGATTTGGGAAGAAACCTATGACTAAAAGAAGGTATCTCATTCCGCTCAACAAAATGATAGGATCGGAAAGTCAATGCCCAACTCGAACGATGTGTGTCGTTTTTGTGAGGCCATCCACTTAGGATGGCAAAACTACGTTGTTTTCTTAAGGAGGACGGAAAACGATGTCGTTTAAAAGCCATGTCGATTTAAAAAAAAAAATATATAAAAGCCATGTAACTATTTTGGCCGAAATCTCTCGCTGGTGGTACCAAAGTGATTGTTTTTCAAAAGTTTTGGCACTTAAGGGTGCGCATGACAACGCTTCTTGGTTGAGGAAGAGTTTTTTTTTTTTTTTTTTTTTCAGAAATAGTTCTTTCCTATTTATATTCCGGGGAACAATTTCTGAGTAAAAGAACGCATTTGGTAACTACACAAAATTTCTACTCTTGGAATAGAAAAAGCATAGAAATGTGTTTGGTAACGCAACAGTTTCTTTTTTGTATTTATTCGTTTTTTGTTCTTGCTCACGGCGACGGCGACCGGCATCCGGTGTCGTCCAACGACCGGCGTCCGGTGACTAGCGGCCTGCAGCCAGCTGCCGGCGTTGGGTGGCCGGGGTCCTGCGGCGGCGGCCGGCGTCTGGTGGTGGGTGGCCGGAGGCAGCGGCGACCGGTGGTAGTGGCCGGCGGTCAGCGGTGGTTCCTGGCGATTGGAGGTGGCTGCGGTAAGAGAGAGGAATAAAAGAAAAATAAAAAAGAAAATTAGCTTATTTCTAGAAATTGTTCCCGGGAACAAGAAGTAATTTTTTTTTTGTTTCTCGTTTCTGCTCTAAATCTATTACCGAGCTAACTTTCTATTCCGGAGAATAGAAAAACAACTTGGCATTACCACATAGGTTTCTGTTATTTTTTTTTGTTTCAGGGAACAAAAGAACAGAAATTGAGAGAACCAGAGACGTTACCATGCGCAACCTAAGTGATCCAAAATAAAGGGTTGACACCAAAATGAGTGTCGTATACAAGTTTTGGCACCGATAGTGTACTTACCCCCAAACATGGGTTTTGCAGGCATCAAGGTGGCGAGCACATCATTTTCCACAAAAGAACAAACCCCGGAACCACTAAAATATTGAACAACAAGTACTAGAAAATACAAAATAATTCTTGGAATATTAATATTAACTAAATCTTTTATGATTCTGGGTATGAAAACTTTTGTCTACCTCGGCCACCCTGTATTTCACAACAAAAAATTCCATAAAATCTATTTCATTACTATGTGCGTGTGAAATTCGTGCACGAACATTATTAGTTGTGGATGTGACTTTACTAATATATTAATAATTGACCGATTGACAAAATTTTATTGAGGAGGAGCGGTTGTACGTTAGAGTGGCGATTATTCCATGCCGGACTGTTTGCGGATACGGATACTACCCGCTTAATTATTTTCCCAAGAACTCATGAAAAAAAAGAGGATTATTTCCACATTAAGTCAAAGGAAAATAGTGAAAGTTCGGATTTTTTTTAAGAGGTTCGGGTGACGAAAACTTTGTTTTTGTCTGCTACCTTGATGCACGATGAGGGTTACGATCAGATCTCTTTATTTTTGTTATTATGCGCACGCGAGACTTGTGCAACGAAATTACTGGACGTTGATTTGAATCGTTCAATAATGATATGATTGGGAAGTTAGCAAAAATTACTTAATTAGCGACTAGCAATTGTGCACGATAGAGTTTCACTGACCACACATGAACAACGCTCAAGAATTTTCCGGGAAACACACGAGAGTAGTGCGCGGATTTGGAACTAGGAATTGAATTATTTTCACAACAAGTCAAAGAACAAATAGTAAGAATTTGGATCTTTCTTCTCACTTTCTACACCTAACTTATACCTAATATCGTCGTCACCGATCATCCAGGAAAATCTAGGATTGAACGGGTTCGATCGCCAAATGTTAGGGACTAATTATTTGGACCCGTCAATGGAGTTGTCACTGTCTTTGCATGTGGTGACTAAGGATCTCAATTAATCAGATATTTATTAGCAGATTAAGACGTTGGACAGGACACATTGATGTGTGCCATAATCCAGCTCACGATGAATCGCATTTTTTTTTCTTTCCTAATTCCATTATTTTGATGAGTCAAATTAGAAGTTGCGTGTGGAGCAAAAAGACATGGGAGTTAAGTTGTGACAACCGGCGCCAATTTTCAATTCAAGATCTCAACCTGGTTTATTTATCTCTCTTCCATTCATTGGAGCTCAATGAAAAAGTACTACTATTTATTTATTTATTTGGGTAGCTTGATGAAAATTTATGCCTTCATAACATTAATTAGAGTTACATGTTAGTAGGACCATCAAGTAGTTGAGGCATAACTAAATAAAAATGTGTCTTTGATGAGGTGGGCACAGGATAAGCCTTTGATCCCACACCATCTAGGTGTAGGTTATTGCATTGATGAGGTGGGCACAAGATATGCCTCTGATCCCACACAGTAGTCTAGGTGTAGGTTATTGCATTGATGAGGTGGGCATAGGATATGCCTTTGATCCCACACTGTCTAGGTGTAGGTTATTGCATTGGGTAGATAAGTCTCGTTTATTTATCTCTCTTCCATTCATTGGAGCTCAATGAAAAAGAACTACTTTTTTTTTTTTTTTTTTTTTTTTTAATTTGGGTAGCTTGATGAAAATTTTTGCCTTCATAACCTTAATTAGAGTTACATGTTAGTAGGACCATCAAGTAGTTGAGGCGTAACTAAATAAAAATATGTCTTTGATGAGGTGGGCACAGGATAAGCCTCTGATCCCACACCATCTAGGTGTAGGTTATTATATTGATGAGGTGGGCACAGGATATGCCTTTGATCCCACACCGTCTAGGTGTAGGTTATTGCATTGGGTAGATAAGTCTCGTGTAATCTTAAATTAGCACAACGTGCTTTAATGCCATGTGGATACAGATTGTGCTTGTGAAGGTCTTGGTAGGATTTTTCACTATCAAAATCAGCGCTGGAATGTTGGGCATCGGACATGTATCTAATCCCACATTGCCCAAACTTAAGTTGTTGGGTTAGTAAATAAGTCTCACATAGCATTAATTAAGACACGGTGGCTAAAGAATTAAATACTGGAGAAGGTGATGGAGATAAATTATGTTCTTTTTCTTATGTTTAAAATAGACTCGACTTATCAGGATACTATCGAGAACCACAGCAAAAGTTCTATTACCTCACATCTAAACTCATCTAGTTCGACTCAAGAACACTCAAAATCTTCCGAATAGATTGGCAAAAGAAATCACTGGAGAGCTAAATTCGGAGATTGGTGAGAGCTGGCTTCATTGAAGTTTGCCAATGGAACACCATCTGCATCACATCTTAGTCCATGCCTCAGGGGAAGGTATAGTAAACCAAAACACAGCTGCAAAAGGGACTTTCTCCGTCGCCCGCCCGCCCGCCCCCAAAGCACCCCCAGGAACGATTGGCTTAAGGCAGGGATGGGCGAAAGAAACTAGTCTAATTTTCGGTTGTCTTAAACATAATCGTAAGCAACCCACAACGCCCGTTGGGTGACTTATTCCTTTTTTCTCTTATGACAGAAAGCAACCCACAACGCCCATTGGGTGACTTATTCCTTTTTTCGCTTATGACAGAAAGCAACCCACAATGCCCGTTGTTGTGTTAGTAAATAAGTCTCACATAGCATTAATTAAGACACGGTGGCTACAGAATTAAATACTGAAGAAGGTGATGGAGACAAATTATGTTCTTTTTCTTGTGTCTAAAATAGGCTCAACTTATTAGGATACTATCGAGAACCACAGCAAAAGTTCTATTACCTCGTGTCTAAACTTATCGACCCATCTCGTTCTAAACTCATTGACCCATCTAGTTCAACTCAATATCACTCAAAATCTTCTGAATGGATTGGCAAAAGAAATCACTGGAGAGCTAAATTCGGAGATTGGTGAGAGCTGGCTTCATTGAAGTTTGTCAATGGAACACCATCTGCATCAGATCTTAGTCCATGCCTCGAGGGAAGGCGCAGTAACCAAAACCCAGCTGCAAAAGGGACTTTCTCCGTCGCCCGCCTGCCCCCCAAAGCACCCCCAGGAATGATTAGCTTAGGCAGGGATGGGCGAAAGAAACTAGTCTAATTTTCGGTTGTCTTAAATATAATCGAAAGCAACCCACAACGCCCGTTGGGTGACTTATTCCTTTTTTTGCTTATGTCTTAAATGATTCACCATCTAATTTTCTAAGTCTGCATGATCTTTTGCTTGAAAATATAATAACATTACCGAAACAAGTTCAATGTCATTATTAATTAACAAGGTCGTTTTCTCCTGTGTAGTGATGTGATTTGATTGGCCGCCATTGTGAACCGGTAATATTTCATCCTAATGATTTTTTTCGTTGCCAATGGAACACCATTTGCATCAAATCTTAGTCCAGGCTTCAAGGTAAAGTTCAATAACCATGATACATAGGAAAGTCAGCTACTTGAATGTGCTAGCGAAAGAAACTAGTCTAATTTTTGGTTATCTTAAATAACCAAAAGCAACCGACAATGCCCATTGGGTGCCGCATTCCTATTTTCGTTTTTGTATTAAATGATTCACCATCTAATTTTCTAAGCATGCATGATCTAAGCTTGAAAAATCATTACCGTTGCTGAAACAAGTTCAACATCGTTATTAATTGACAAGGCCATTTTCTCCTGTGTTTGTGACATGACGCAATTGGTCACCATCGTTAACTGGTAATATCTCATCATTGTGATTTTTCCGTTTTGTCAATGGAACACCATCTGCATAGAATCTTAGTCCATCCCTCGAGGGAAAGTGTAGTAACCAAGATACAGCTGCAAAAACGGGACTTTCTCCGTCGCCCACAATGTACGAGTGTCTAATTCATAACCGAAAGCAACTCACAATGCCCATTGGGTGCCGCATTCCTATTTTCACTTATGTTTTAAATGATTCACCATCTAATTTCCTAAGCATGCATTATCTTTTGCTTGAAAATTCAATAACGTTGCCGAAACAAGTTCAATGTTGTTTTAATTAACAAGGCCGTTTTCTCCTTTGTAGTGACATGACTCAATTGGCCACCATCATTGATTGGTAATATCTCATCTTCATGATTTTTTTGAGCCAAAAATAGTCCATTCATGTGTGGTCCACAAACTCGCACATGAGGTCATCTAATCAAAGCAATGTCTTGATCAAATTGGCCTTGTAGTCACACTAATATGCAAACAGATTCAGCTATATCATGCAGTTCACGCAAAAAATCAAGCCGATGTATAGTCACACTTAAGTGTAAAGGTGACAAACCTTTATTGAAGTGAATACTGTCGAAATTATCAAATGACGTTTAATCTATAATAAAACGATGTATAGTCACACTAAGGTGTAAAGGTAACAAACCTTTATTGAAGTGAATATTGTTGAAATTATCATAGGACGTTTAATCTATAATGAGCTTATTGTCCAAGTTATAAACAAACTCATGACAAGGAATTCTTGTTGTATTATAATATGTGTTCTATGTAATATAAATTGAATTACAACATCGATTTATTTAAGTAGATACTATGGCAACATTGGATTAGAGGGGTTTAATCATCAAGCATATCAAAGTTGATGAAGGGGATTTTGGATATTCAAGAATGGGGGACATAGTGTTGGTACTTGAGAATGGCATGCTCTCTTTGAGCACCGATTTAGGCGAGACCATGGGATTAAATGAATCAGTTGGATATGCGACTCAACCCGCTTGAATGTCTATAAAAAGAAAATGGAGTATTTCGAGCAAGCTTATCTGTAAACCCATGATTTTTCATACTAGCAACTTCGGTTTTGAAAGAGTTGGCTACTACTAGTCGTATATCCAAGATTTACTAGCCATTATTTTCATAAATTCCTGCCAATTTTTTCACTTTTCTCACCTCGAAACTTCACTCGAGCTTCTTATTTCTTCTTTCTTTAATTGCTAGTTTTCACCGTATCACTATATTGATTACTGCTTTCAAAGCCAAACAACAACATAGAGAGAGAGAGAGAGAGAGAGAGAGAGAGAGGTATGGTGAGCCTCGGTGAAAGAAGGGAAATAGGCAAATGATAAAGTTGTAAATAGGTGGACAATTTCGCTGAAGTGAGAGTACAAACATGTATTTCTAAAAACAAAAGAGGTACCTAAATTATACTGAGATGAAAGCTCATGAAGTATTTTCATGTATTTTTAAAATGATGCTTGAGATTTTATCATATTATCATCGACTGTTATAAAAGTTTAAACTATTTGATGAAGGCATTATTTAATATGTAGATATTTTATTACTTCTTCTCACACTTAATTTGTTTTTTTTTAATTGTCTTTGCCTAATATTAAGCATGGATATATTGAATTAGAAAGGCAAATGGTACCTAAAAAAATTTGAACTCATGATCTTCTATATCGATATTAGGTGAAATTTTGTAGGATCATTGCTGAAAGCTTTTAGAACAATTAGCAGTAACCTCACGAAATCTTCAACGACGATAGAATGATATTATTTTTGTTTTTTTTGGCCAAAATAAGATAATGTTTGTTCACACATAGTCATAGGCATCAAAATTTCTTGAGTATCGCAACGGATCTTATCCTACCAACACGTTAGTATTGTTGTCATAGTCATTGGCATCTCCATCAAACATGAGTTACTCTCGGAGAAATGATTGGCAAGCATGCGGAACGAACACGGCTGACCACCCAGAGAGAAGGAGAAGCTCCTGGAAAGCTCAATTATTGTGACCATTGAGGCTACTTTATAACAACGTTGAATATCTTGAGATGGCGGACCTCACAAGCCAAGGATGGATCTGAATTTCCGTATTCACTGACTTGATAGATAAATTGATTAGATCTATCTAATCCGTGGAAGGCACGCAGCCGCTCTTAAGCTCATTACTGACCTAATTTGTTTGCTTGTACGGCATCAAGAGTACTAGTCTAAGTTAGGATTACAACTTACTTATCTACCGGCGCAAAAGTCGATATTTAGGGACGCAAGATCTCAACCATAGCTGAAACCTTTCACTAGGCTTCCATCTCTTTGGAAGCACCACCTTTTTTTCCCTTCTCCACGTAGAACTCAAGTTTAGGCGATTCCCCTGGTGAGTGAAATACCATAATTTCTTGAATCGGTTAAAATAAGATGTGAGTCAAACCTAATCGTACAAACCAAACATAAAATTGCTCGTCCTTGATGGCATGGGAAATTGAACACTGGTCCTTTGCCTAATCAATAACTCAAGTCATTTCCTTGATAGCTATACTAGATATAATAGAAGCATCAACTCGAGTAAACAAGAGGGTAAAAAGTGCTTCATGCTTGCCCGCCAAAATTTAAATTATTATTCGAATATTAGAAATCATGAAAAAATATAATATGCATGTTGATACTTAAATATTGTGAAAGTTTCAAGAGTTCTAAAATTTTAAAGAGAAATTTAAAGTGTATGAGCTACAAGAGTTCAGTTAAGTAAAAACCAAAAAACAAAAGTAAATCCAAAAAGGCAAATGTGCTGCGCGATTACTTCCATTAATACTAAAGAAATTCAAATCTGTACAAAAGAATATCATTACATCTTGGGAAAAGAGGTTTCAAAAATGTGCCAAGTAATCTTTTAAGTTCCCATCAAACCTTCCCACTAATCGGGAGTAATCCATCTTTCTTCCTTCGAGTGTGCCAAGTCAAATCTACGTGTATATACGAGAAGCTGGACGGTGACCACCTACCAGCTCGGGAAAAATAGAGTTAATTGACTTATTTTATTTCGTAAAAAATAATAATTTACAAAAATATTTTTTTAAGAATAATTACTAATATCATTTGAAATAACTAATAATGAAAATTATTTCCATTATCGATAACAATTTATATTCATATAATTTATGTTTAATTATTTTTATAAGTAACATAAATGATTGTGTTAAAAATATTTTTTAAATCACTTATTTCTTATGAAAGAAACGAAGCATAGATGTGAAGTGAATTAAACATTTGTGGTGGTTATCGTCAAATGCAGAAGTGTCAAACGACAAGGGAAAAATGGAGTTTATTTTTTTTTTTTTTGGGTCTAAAAAGAAAAATGGGGTTAAAGCAAACATTTCTGGTGGGCTCATTTTATTATAATTTCCACTGACATAGGTCGGCACTTGACTGCAACTCTTCGGGCCATACTGACAAAATTATTGCGAGTGTACCTACGCTGAAAAGGAATACATATATTGAACACTCGGCTTTTGAATGGTCTACTCTGGATGCAAAATTTTGAAAAAGAAAAAAGAAAATAAAAAGAATTGCTTGATAGTCCTCTCTATTTACTTCTAGGGTGAAGTATTTGTCTTCTTATCAACCACATCAAGATTGATTGCACCCAACAATCTCTCTTTTTGATTGGTTGCAGAAGCCCTTTATTGTGGGGTTGACGTTATGATTGGACTTAAAATACCGGAAGGAATAACCCCATGATATCTATGTGAAGTTACACGTGAAGATATTAAGCAAAGAGAATCTAATATTAAGAATTCCGTAAAATTTGAAATAGACTATAATATATTATAGTTTCTCATAACTCAAGAGAATGTAAATCCTACTGAGTATATTGTTGACTTTGAACTTAAACTCTTCATTTGTGATCTTTCCTATGAAGATAATGAGTTTCTATTGCGTTGACTTGACAATTAGAATCAGGGTTGATTATTGATTGATGACTGCTCTCAATATATATTGATGTTTGGTGAATATTTCAAATGAGAAAAATTTTGAACATGACTCCCTAATTGAGATGGAAGAATTTGTTCGCTAGCTTCCCACCAAGCTTGGATATGCCTAGGCGAATGAGGTGGAGTGTAAGAATAGATGTTGGCCTTGCCAACACCTTATGTAATTGGTTAGGTCAAAGTGGAGATTTGGGAGTTGAGATAATGTTCGCACGGAAGAATAATTGGATTATGGGGGAGTGAGCCTAATGCAAGTGGCTCATATGTGAGATGAGACTTGCCAAGTCGCACATCGATTTAAACTTTTTAGTAAATATGGGTTCTGATTGGATAAGTTGACGTGTTCAATTCACACTTTCTCTTGACGATCATTCTAGGTAAACTATTGGATTTCTTCAGAGCACTCCCAACAATCTATTAATTAAATTAAGAACTGAATTCTCTAGATAAATCAAATGATTGAACACTAAAGTTTTATTTACACTTCGAGGCTGTTCTCGTCCTTTGTCTAAAACAAACGTAAAATTCAGAGAAACCGAGTTGGTTGGCAATAAATTCAGCGACATTGAGCTGCCTCCGCAGTTTCTAGAATAGTTCATGAATTCTGATACCCACCCATTTGTCAATTAAGTTTTATTATCGCATCAATAATGCCAAGTATTTATATAACTTCGAATGACCAAATTCATCGAATGTTAGTTATAAAAGTGGCTTTTTTAGGAAACATTAGTCTGCTAATTTCAAATTGGTTGTGTAAATAGCAATTTAGAGGGTCGAAAAAGGGCATTACTTGAATGCTACTACGTTTACGAGTACATGCAAAGAAATTAGAGCGAGTCAAAATATTAATTAGTAGCATAGAGAGAACCGAGAGTTCTTAGTCATTCCCTCTTGAAATATGTGTCTTGATTATCTTATAATAAATAAACATGACCATTCGATCAATAATACCTATTTCAATGTAGTATTTGGTCATGTCATTTATCTTTATATGACATAACATGAAATATGTGTCTTGATTATCTTATAGTATGCAATAAACATGACCATTCGATCAATAATACCTATTTCAACATAGTATTTGGTCATGTTGTATATCATTACATGACATAATTTGACATAATTCTTGTTCATAATGTGCAGTTCCCTAAAGATACTCATTAACTTGGAATTTTACTCGGTCATGATCCTTTATTTTTTTTCAAACGCTTGTACGATGAAGAAGATGCTATATCTTATTCACGTCACCAAATGAAAATGAACTGACTATCTTTGGCTACAATTTCAAGACACATTTACTATAGCAGCGGGTGCTGGATTAGTAAGGACAATCTTACTACAATTAATCTGTGCTAAGTGTTCCAATGTTACCTTCAGTTAGGGAAGTTTCTAAGGCGTGTCCTCGTCGTGCTACTTGAACCCTCTCCCTTTATAGAAACCATTAATGATGAATTTTATTAGCGTTGAGTATGGGCCTCGGTTAGAATCGGAAATGGACCGAGCTGGCCATGAAAACCGATTTGGCTCTAGATTTCAATAATTACTGGTCTGATTCCTAGTTCCAAAAAATTCGAAACCAATACCATGCGATTCAATTCTTGATTCCCATTTGGATTCCTACCTGAAAACCAAACCTAAAGTAACCCTCAATTTACTTTTTACTCTTTGCTCCAGTCATATTTTTTTTATAGTGATTGGGCTTTTCTCATCAATTTATCTAGATGAATGTACCACTAACCTTTCTTGCATCACTTCTCTCTTGGCTGCTGCATTGCCAACTCATTGCTTGCACACCTCATGCTTCAGCTACAGTAATCATCCTACAGTATCCCTAAGAAATTAGCTGCTACACCTATTCCTCGTAACTTTTCTTGCAGTATGTCTCTTACAAAACTTTCACCGATAGTCATTCATTAGATTGCAAAAAACGCTCACAGTGGCACATTCAATGCCATAAACATCCATAGGTCGAAAACCAAGGGCGACCCCTCGAAGCCTTTTGAGCGATCTCCAACAACCACAGCAAAGCACCATTTGAAGAGAGTAAAACCATGTCGCTCCAAGTTTTGATAGAAAACAAGAGTCATCTCAATCAACCAAAAGTAAATTACGATTCTATAACTTTAGAAGATTAAGTAGGTTTCTTATCACAAACAAAAAACACTATTTTCTACTTGAAGATTTATTATGAAACCCAATAGACAATCTCCACTTACTGATAAATGCAAGAGTGAAACGAGAATTCTCAAGCAACGACTCTCTCTACTATGACTTTCCTATGGAAGAAAGGGATGGAGATTTTTATTGCTGCTTTAACTTTCATTTTGCTTGACTAAAAATGAGACAAGAAAATAAAAAAAATGAAAGAAAAAAGAGTAATTGATCAATTCTGGAGTAAACCCTGGAACCACAGGTTCAATTCCAAGGTTAGTTCCTAAGTATATGGTTGGTTTTAGTTTCCAAAAACAAAAAATTGGTCCTGACAAGGTAGGTTTCCTAATTCTGGACCGACCTTTGAACCACCCACGTCTAAAAATTATGCAATTATAGTTGGACGAGGAGAATGCTTTTTGATGCTCCAAAGTATCTTATTTGTAATTTGTGTTGAAGCACTGCCTACTGCTAAAATCTCATTTTATTTGGGTAATCAAATAATTTATAGGAGGAGAGGAGGTTACCCATGCAGGCCTTACAAGGTATTTCAATAAAATAAATATAAGTATTCAGTAAGTCAAAGAAAATGGAAATTCATAGATTTAGGTATTTTACTAAGATATATGCCAAAATATTATCAATAATATATTTTTTTCATATTTCAAAAAGGGTAGGTAGTGAGATCTTTTACTAAATTTTGTTTACTAAATTACTTGTCTAGATAACTTTGGATATCGAAGCAAATGAGATAACTTGACGAAAAATAAGCATTTAATGTCACACCCTGAACTCCGGGCACACGCACATCCCCTGGCGGTCAACTAAAAATTTTGCGACGTTCCCAGGACGTGTCGCTGTGACATCTTGGAATTTCAATTTTATTTTCAATTAAATAAATCGAGCCTTTCATCGATGCGCCAATAGTGCTATTCTCAGAGCTGATCACTCTCGGGATAACTAGACTATCTGGGAAAGCCATTAAGGGATTTTTATGCAATAGATTTGGGAGTTCGGCCAGGAATCGACTACTCGACCGTACTCATTTGCAGAAATCATTGCGGCACAGTTAAAAATCGATTAGAGATCAGAGATAGGTCAGTTTGAGAGAGATGTGCAGCTAAACGTGGGTAATTCCACCAAATTATAAAATTCTCATCGACTGGTGCTAGACTGATTTTTCTATCGTTTTGGTATCCTCTGTCCATATTTGAAACCTCGAGATTTTCACGACCACCGAGAAGCACCAATGTGTCGAAGAGGTTCATTGTGGCTCGACGAAAATCGACCACGAGTCATTTGCAATAAAAATTTCTGAAAGCTACCTAATAGGCTAGGTCACGCTAAAATCATGCCAGATTGAAAATAACCGCGAATTTGAATCTGATTTCAGAAAGTGAAAGTTCTGTCATATCATGAGTTATTTTAGGAATGTCGACTCATCCTCCGAAGATTTTTCTGCAAACCAAGATTTTTGGCGAAAAGTTGATATAAGGCTGTTTTCGACTGGAAAATTTAGGTGACCGTTTTTTATTTCGTTTTTGGGATGCAAGTTGGTTTTATTAGTGTGAAAAAATGTCAATTTGATTGAGGACTCGACGGTGGATTTTATAGGACCGAAATTTGGCTTCAATTGGAAGAGGATTGATCCAATTTGGGGAAAATCAAGTCCAAATTCGTAGGCCCCCATGCCTCAACCTTTTGGACCACTTACAAGGCTTCTAGAGGAAGCTTTGAGGCTGGAAAATTGCAGAGGAAGCCTGCAGCCATGGTGGGGCCTCTTCAAGGGGACAAATGGTATAGGAAGAAGCCAAGAGGGACCCTCCACAAGCTTGCTGTCCCCTTTCTCCTTCCCCTTGCCGTCGACCCCTCCATTCCAGCAGCTTGAAGTCTTCAAAAATCCTAGAGAAACCGAGCCAAGCCCCCTCCCTCACCGTTGACCGCTCGCTAAGCCGTCAGAGTTGCTCGCTCGTCGTCGCGCCTCCACGCGAGTTCATACCCCTGCTGCATTGTCCAGCCCGTTCAGCCATCGTGCCGCCTAGTTTGAGGCTCCTCAGGCCACGCCAAGCTTAGCCAGAGCCCATCTAGCTCGCCTCCGTCGTTGCTCGCTTGGACCCGCAATAGCTCCGCCTGGCCCTATCTAGCTGTTTTGCCCCAACCAGCCGCTCAAACTCCTCCTTCGGCTTAAGAATAGAATCGAGAAGCCTTGGGTTTGCTAGGCACTATTTGGCCCGCTGTGGACCGTTTTCAAGCCTTGAAAGGTGCACCCACTTTGGAGTTTGTGGCCCGTCTTCACGTCCCCATCGAAGTGAACTCATCGGATTGCAAAACCAGTGAGTTTACCCACTAATCTCCACTTAGGGAGTTAATTATGCTTAAGGATTGATTAGTTTAAGTTAAGCATGGATTAGGTGGTTAGTTAGAATATATTAGCAATTTAATTAATCGTTATTACATGTTAGGTGGTTAGAGTAGCGTAATTAGAAACTAGATAAGTTGTAGGATTTATCTAGAGTGGTTTGGAATTTTTTTGGGCCTGTTTTGGTATTTAATTAGGCTTTTCCAGCCTAAGTTGCATTTTTGGTATTTTTTAATTAATTTTCGTAATTATTTAATTAATTATTATTTTCCGGAAATTAGACCGGGATAGCCGGTGACCGGAATTTCGTGCGATTGCAATAGTATGATTGATTTATTTAATTGAGTGCTAGTTTGTGCAATTTGAGTGATATTTGTAATTTTGGGGTATTTATCTGAAAATTTAATAATATCGGTATTTAATTAGAAAATACCGGGCGTCGGTTTACGACGCCAAAAATGTGTTTGTGGACTATTGAAATTAGTGGGATCTTCAAAAGGGAAAATATTGTATTTTGGCTAAGGCCGACCGTGTACCCACACATGATTATTTTTATCGGGAATGATAAAAGTTGTGAAATTGTCGATTGATCAGGATGGTCTATTATACCAACCTACGGGCTTTGATATATCAGCTTAGAGTGAGCAGTATAACAGTATACTATATCAGCCTGCGGGCTTTGATATGTCAACTTAGTGCGAGTAAAATACCTTAGCAGCTTCTGGTGAGCATTTTCAGTATACTATATCAGCCTAAGGGCTTTGATATGTCAGTTTAGCGTGAGCAATATACTATTTATCAACTTAGAGTGAGCTATACTATCTATCTTTAGCTTAGTGTGAGCAGTCCTTGATGTGATTGGACTTTATAGATAGTATTGATTGAGATGATCGAGAGATGGTCTTGATGACATGGAATTGACTGGTTCGATTGATCGATGGCTTGATTTGATTTGACGAATTGAATTGCTGAATGATTGATTGAGTGGTTGAATAGTACTGACTTGCAAGAAGGGACTGAGGTAAAGGTAAGTCCTTTGACTTGTGCTTGTGCTTAGGCAACCCTTGGGGCGTATTTTCTTCCTAGTCGGGACCTAGGGGGTCAACTTGCTAAGACGTCGTCTCACCCTGTTGTGGGATAACATTTTCAGGTCCTTAGATGGTAGCTCCTCCCGAGCATTTTGGCCAACCGAAGAAGGTTACCGAGCAGAGGTGTTATATTTCGCTTCATGGGAACCCGATGGGATGGGTCTATGAACTCATGAGGTCCGTGGTCTAAGTTGATGAGGGTCTACCCCATAAGGTACCCCATTGATACAGATCATGGTATCGTCGTGAGCGGAATGGACAGAATGAGGGTCCCATACCGGAATCTGAGGTCCTTATGTCGGTGCTGGAGGTTGCTTTTGGGAAAGGCACGGCCGACCCACCAAGTGGTTTAGTGGTGGACCCGAGACCCCAGAGTATTCAATTGAAGACTCGACTTATTAGAGGATCTGTAGCCTCTACCCCCCCATTTTACAGACCTTGTATATAGTCGGATAGTATTGTATGTGACATAGTTTGTTATGTTTATAAAGATGTGATGTGGTTTGGGTTTCAAAGGAAAATTTGTGGCCATTCTTTCCCATCCCATCTTCGTGTTGTCTGGGGATTAATTATTTGCTTCTGCATGTGCATTAAAATGAATGGGTCGACGACGCGTCTTGGGACGTCGCAATTTAATCGACCATCGAGGGATGGGCACTTGTTCAGAGGATCGGGGTATGACAGTCACCGACCCTTTCTTTTTATGCACATGTAGAAGCGAACTGAACAAACTCCAAACAACAATCAAACATGGGATAGAAAAGCAAGACAACCAATTTTCACAAAACACACTTTATATACATGCCAAGTTAATCTAAGGTTTTATATTAACAAGTCTCTGTCCAAAAGAAAACCCTAGGCCACCTATACACCGGACCCTCCAACCTCGGGCTCCGAGTTCTCCATCTAAGGACTTGAAAAATATTTAACCACAACAGGGTGTGAATAAATCTCATCGAGTCAAAACCATAAATCCCAATTATGACGAAAATCACTCAGAGGCAGCCTAAACAAGCGTCACACACAAACTTACCTTGCCTCAGCACCTCCCTGCACATTAGTGCGCCACACATACATTTCTGAACGCAGCAAGTGTAATTCAATAACTGGAACACATCATTTTCACAGGGGTGCCGATTATAAGACAAAACCATTATGACACATCCCATTTCATGCCACACAATTATGTCCCATAATCAGGCGCAACTATTTCATATCGATGGTTCATTCCATGTTCAATATCTAAACTCAAGACCCTAGGGGTGGCTCCCACAAAATTACGTAACACTTAGCCCTTGACCATATATAGCAATTGTACAAGGCCTTAGAGGTGGCTCCCACGAACTTACATTATCGTGTAGCACTTAACCCTTGACCACATATAGCAATAGTATAAGGCTCTAGAGGTAGCTCCCACGAAGTTACGTTATCGTGTAGCACGTAGCCCTTTATTACTCACGACAGTAATGCAACGCCCTAGAGGTGGCTCCCACGTGACTCAAGTCGCTATGTAGCACTTAGCCCTTGACTACAAAGCCCTAGAGGTGACTCACACGAAATTTCGTTGTCATGTAGCACTTAGTTCTTTACCTGTTCACAACACATTTGATTTCCTTAACACAACACATCATCTTTCAATATTTATTACATAATCATATAAATCAATTGTATCAAAACAACATGCATAACCCTTCAAGAGAGGTTTATCGAATCATCCCACAATAACTCAAAAGTACCAAGTACTATATGTTAGGGAAATCCCTTATGATGTTTTAAAGATTACAAAATAAATCAAAGGCTACTAACATGTTTGATGGTTGAGTAATAGACTATGCAGATGATAGAACATGTAAATGATATTGTCAAAGTCCATACTTGAAAGAATCAGAAGATAGACTCTATGTTGAAGATGAACTTATTAAGATTGTGTCCAGACCTTAAAGTTAAATCTATTCAAAAGCAGAATATATTCAGACTTACGTCTAGATTGTAAAGTCTATTTTAGACGAAACACACTCAGACTCTACTTCAGACTAAATATACTCAGACTGTACTTCAGACTGAAGACATTTAGACTATACTTCAGATGGAAGACACTTAGACTTTACTTTCATTAGAACATTCTCAGACTTTACATCTAGAATGAGACACAGTGTGACAAGGTCCAGATCAAGACATGAGATCAGAACGTAGCAAATTCAGAAAGAAGCATGTTCAGAAACAACTTGATAGAACGTAACACAAGCCCCAAACATATAACGGCTAGTGATCTTGTTTGGATTCTACATCAAGATAGATTTGATTGACTCAATCTAATTGATTGACAATTGGATCTCGAAGCAAGAACTTTCTATACGAAGAAGCTTTACTTATGGAAACCAAGATTCTGTTTGTATGGGCGATCAGAATCAATTTGGGATTCTACTTCTATCACTCAATAGCTACTAAATCTTCTAGATACAGATCTGTCCAATGGGTAGATTGGAAGACGATCCTCTAGATATTGTACAACAACTAGTTTGGAAGTGAAGGAGTATTTAAGAAGACCAAGGACCGATGAACAAGTAAGAGACGGAGCGTAAAATTTATAATTCCAAAGTCTGAGCAAACTTTGATCATACACTTGTCTTTGGAGAACTTAAACGTTTGTGATCGTGAGAGAAATACCAAAAGAGTGACTTAGTGAATAATGTGATCTACCACTGAGTGTTTACACTTAAAGTTGTAATCTCTTGTTGATCGCATAGTGGAATCCAGCCAGAAGGCTGTTAGCGTGGGAGAGTGGACATAGGCTTGATCTAAGCTGAACCACTATAAATTTTGTGTTCTTATTTTCTTCCCTGAACTCCTTTATTTTGTTCGTAGTTCTATTTAATTGCTAAAGTCTGAACTCGCTCAAAGTCTATTGTTCTTTAGACTCAGTTTCAAAAGCAAAATATTTTACTATGTTTTGCAAAAAATTTCTTCCACCTATTCACCCCCCTAGGTGTCCATACTAGCCCTTTCACTATATCCATCTTTATAAAATAAATGGGTCCTCACTTCCCTATATAAGTATATGTCAATTACTTTAATATATGAGTTTCACAAAATCAAAGAAAACATTAGTACTACTCACCATAGCACAACCATTCACATATCATCACGCATAAGTTCTAAGCATGCCACAAGTCAACCACATCATCAAATATACACTATCTAGTAAGCACTACAACAAGAACAACCACAAAACCATAACCGGCCCTAAATGCAGAAACCAGGCCACTCGCACGCCTCCAAGTTTAATTCCAGAAACATAATAAAATGTGCTCAAAAAATTCTCAAATTTGCATATGTTCTAAAGAACACCTAAAAAAACATTTTCTATGAAGACACCCTGATGCAGATCCTTCTAGATTAAGAGCAGTAAATCGCTCAAACCGTTACCAAAACTGTATCCATTTCCAAAAATTATGTTTTTCACAATAGGTTTGGTTCGAGGTACAAAACTTATCCGTTTGATCTGAAATTTGACTATATTAAACTACCAGATGTGATGAACAACTTTTGTAAAAAATTCTTTCGAAAATCGAACCCTAAGAGTTGATAAAAATCCTTTGACCACGAAAAGGTCACTATTTCCAACACAATCCGAGATTTTGTTTTGCAAATAACGAAGCTGAAATCTCATTCTTTTAAATCCCTAAAAGCTTGAGTAAAATATATGTCATAACTGAAGATGTCTAAAACATTTCCCAAGAATGAAGCAATTTCAAAATTGTAGCACATTTGTCCCCACAAAAATGGCAAATGGCGAGGGTCCAGTAACCAGATCCTAGGGAAATACACTAAATTAGACTAAACCACCCTCTTTAGTGCTAATCTAACTAATTAATCCATCTTAAGGCTAATCTAACCAAAATAGATTAACACTAATCCAACTTAAATATAATCTAAATTAACACTAATCTAATCAAGCTAATTAATACTAATCTAACCCCCAAGCACAATTAACAACCTAATCAAGAATTAGGGAGTTAACTCATCGGATTAGCAAGATAATGGGTTCATGGCGATGGTGGCGCGACGGCAGTGAGATCCCATGTCTACGGCAACACCAACGAAGGACTAGAAGAGGCTGAAATAGCATTGCAAGGCTCACGGCTAAGCTGGAAGTCGGTTCCGTGAGCTGTTGGACAGGTAGTTGCTTAAGGGGCTGGCTGAGGTGGTGCGGGCTGAACGGTGCGGGGACGGCGTGCGGGATGGGCAGGGCTGGCTGTTGGCTAACTGTTGGACGGCAGCCAAAGGTGGATCGACTGAAACGAGCGGACAAGGCAGGCAGACAGAAGGCTGGTGATGGGCAGTGGTCGCGTTGCTACTGTTGGTCGAGCGAACGACCAGGCGGACGTGGGGATGGCAAGGACATAGACGAGGGTGCTGATCGAGTAGGCGGGCAGTGGTGGTTTCGGTGAGGTAAGTGGCAGCAACAACAATGGAAGAAGTAAGGAAGAAGAAGCTGAAGCAGATGGTTTCAGTTAGGGGGTGCGCACAAGGGGAAGAAGAAGCAAGAAGAAAGGGGAGAGAGGGGGGACAAGGGGTCTTTAAAGTCTTACATGCAACCAATGGGAGAACAAGAGAAATATCTCATGCAATGATCAATATGGCACAAAGTCTTCAGTCCCTTTTGTCAAACCATCAACCAATGGTTGTTTTCTCTCATTTTCTTCACAAACAAAGGCAAATTGGCAGCCAATTACTCCCCCTTCAGCAGCCATACGAATTTCCCTCCAATTTCTTCTCAATTTCTTCACAAACCAAGCCATTTTGGTGACCAAAAAGTCCATGGCAGCAGCCCACACGAATTTCCCTCAATCTTGCAGATAACAAATCAAATTGGCGGCCAAAAATCCAAATAAAGGTGCCCCTTCGAATTTCCTTGATTTGAATTTGCCAAATTTGATTTTTTCGCCAAAATTCTGGGCTCGACGGAATTTTCCCAAAAGATGAGACGAGGTCCTAAAAATAAATTGTGACACACTTGAACATTTGATTCCCAAAATCGAGTTCAATTTCGTGGTTAAAATCGACTAGACGCGATTTTAACGCGACCCAACCTACTAGGTAGCTTTTAGGAATTTTATCGCGTTTAACCCGTGGTCAATAATTTTCGATCCACGTTTGTGCATCTTCGATTCATCGGTGACTCTCGGTTGTCGTAAAAATCTCAAGGTTTCAATTATGGGTATCGAGTACAGAATCGACAAAAAATCAAGTTAGTGCCGTTCGACGCGAATTTTGCGATCAGGTGGAATCACCCACAATCTAATTACGTGATTCCGTCGAATCAACCTATATCCGATCACTAATCGATTATAACGGTGCCGTATTGACCCTTGCCGATTATCACGGTTGAGCAGTCGATTTCTGATCGAATTCTCAAGTCTACTGCATTTATATCCCTTAACGGCTTCACATGATAACTCGTAAGTGATCAGCTCCGAGAAAAAGGACTATAAGTGCGTCAACGAAATGCCCATTTCATATTATCGAAATATGGTCGAAAATTCAGGATGTCACATTTAGTGTCCATTAGTGTCTCATCAAAGATGGCCTAGAAAAATTTGATGTCTTGGGAATGGGCTTCATCAAAGATGGCCCAGAAAAACATGATGTATTGGAATCTCTCTCTCTTAAGTGTTTGACTATCACTATAACTGACTCCGGAGATATGCAACTCCAATAATAACATGGATTTTGTTATTGAGTATCCTTAGACACTCATTAAGAAATCAATTTAAATTTTTTACAGTTTTTAATATACTATTTGCCTTCGTTTTGTCTTTGTTTTGCTCATAATTGGTCACTTGAAAATGGAATTATTCTTGATAAGTTATTGCTTAATAAGTATCTCGAGGGCACTCCTCAAAATGACCTTAATCATATTTATTCATTCACCCAAATTTTTTTTTGGAGAACCCTAAACATTTTTGCCAAAAAAAAAAAAAAAAAAAAAAAAAGCACACGACGTCCATTTCGACTTTTGGTCAAACATTTACGTTGACATGGTCGGAGCAATTTTTCCATTGAGTACCAATTTATCAAACTTGGGTTTTGTCCCATATGCTGAATGGATAAGGAACTGAAGGTCAAATAATGAAGGGAAAAGCTAGCATGGTCCAAGGGGCTTTGCTACCAAGGATTTGCACCTACTATTGAACATTAATGAACGCTGGTTCATGGAGGCCCAAGAATTCATCATTGAATCTCTTTCTGGGGAACGATTTTCGTGTGAAAAGCATTTATCGAAAGTCTTTTTCGTGGAGAGTACGCCTCAAATCGCAGTTTCCATATGCTAATTTCCATGCTCCTGTGAATAGTGATCTTGGCGGGCGGTTTGTGGAACATAAAGAGTCGGAATGGTGATGATGACGACGGCGGCTCTGTAGTTAACGAAGTGGTGATAGGAAGAGTTATCCAATGGGGTGGAGGCTCGTGTAGGTGCTGATGTGCCCGTTTTGATGACGACGTTGGGCCAAAGTGTTCGACGCATGAGAACTGAGAAGGTGTGCGGCAGCTAATGTCAAAAGAAAGAAAGGGGTCTGTCCAACGATATTTAGCTAGTTAGTTCAATGCTCACTAAGTTAAATTTTAATGGAAGCTGAGTGTAACTGTATGAATTAATGACTCGGAAGTGAGGTCCTTCTTTGATATCTTGTCAGGATCAACATTCAGACTACCGTTTTTTCTTCTACCGACAGGTAGTGTCATGATCGTTATCGTGTCGCCATGCTACGAGGATAAGATATCTTGGTACAGAAACGCGTTTGAAGTAAAGGGTTGTAGAGATACCTGAGCTCAGTTGTTGTATCCTTCCGGATTGTCTGTGGAATCTTGGGCACTTCATGAAGGACTTGGACTTGCTGGTCTGTTTTTGGAGTGTAACTCTTTCAGAGCTTTACCCGTAAGATGATGGAGCACATCCGTAGAGAAGCTAACTGATGCGCGGATATTTTGGCAAAGAGAGGGAGAAGACAGCAACAGCGTCTGCATGTTTCGATCACATACTGATTGAAGTGCTGGACGCATTGTCCTTGTGCCTTGATCGAAGGAACTGCTGTTTCTTGGAGCTGTTGGAGCTCCTTGTTTCCCTTTGCTTTTAGCACAAGGTTGTTTCTCTTCTTGGCTATACCCACAAAAAGAAAAACAAATAGACTAACGCTTAAGGAAGGATTGGGGCTATTCAGCAACTGTGAAATGCTCTACATTTACAGCATGGATTACACAAGCGGGCGGGTCCTTTTCTTCCGATTTAACTTCCACAAGTGGCTCGGGTGACCCAAAACGTGGAAACAGAATTTCTGGTGGGGCGACATGAAGGTAGGTAGGGCAAAGAGGCAAGACCCAATCAAAGAGAGTTAGCCAAACAAGAGGGTAAAGGATTTTCAAGCTCAGCACACGCGATCTGCGCCCTAATAGAATAATGTATACATGGGATTTTCCCCAACTTGAAAATTTCCAAAGCAGTAATTGAGTTTGGCCCTCCCCAACAAAAATAGAATTTAGACCCGAAAATGAAATGGAAAAGAAAAGCCAGATAGAATAATGGAGTACGCTCTCATTCCAACCCCTATAAAAACCCCCATGCTTGTGCACTAACTCATCACTTTCCTCCCTACACCACCCACCCCTTCCCTCATTTAAGTTCCACCTCTTGGGAGTTCACAAAAGCACGCATTCCCAACTCTGCAGTTCTTGGCACTTTCAAGGTGCACAACAACTGAGACATAGAATCCTGTTCCTTTCTATTATAAGCTCCATAATCTCTCCTGTTCCCTTCTGTTATAAGCTCCATAATCTCTCTCTCTCTCTGATATTCCATAGCTGGTTAATCACGGCTAATTTGCATAGACAATTTCATGCTCCTTCAGTGATTTACCACACTAGATCGAAAGAAAACAAAGAAAAGTAAAAGATGGGCCGTTTCTGTTTGCCTCGGACGTTGTAATTGAATTGTGTACTCTTTATGTGCGAGCTTTGTGTGGGCGTTTGTTTGGCAGATAAATATACGAGAGAGAGAAAGAGAGAATGTGGAAGCTGAAGATAGCGGAGGGCGGGCCGTGGCTGACCAGCGTGAACAACCACGTCGGGCGGCAGCATTGGGAGTTTGACCCTGACGCCGGGACACCGGAGGAGAGGGTAGAGGTGGAAAGGGTCCGAGATGAGTTCACGAGGAACCGGTTCCGAATCAAGCAGAGCGCTGATCTCTTGATGAGGATGCAGGCATGCATACTCTCTCTGTCTCTCTAATAAACTTCTTGCAAATAAATTATTCTAGAATTTTCAACTGTTTGATCTAAGCATGATTTAATATTTATATATTTTAACACTTTTCCTTACTTTTACTCAGGAGAAGACAAATCGAGCCTGAAAAAATAATCGAAAAACTGTTGGTTTGACTATACAATAATGAAAGCTTTCCCGTTGAAATTTTCACTTTTTGCATCATCCATAAAAGGTGTGGTTTGCCATGATGACAGAGAAGAATACTAGGAGAGGATTGCTCCCACCAACCCATTTGCTCTTCCTTGCTCATTTGATTAAATTCTTTGGATTTAATTATATTTTTAAAAAAATATGTAGTGAGTTCATTTTTAGTATGTGCCACTGAAATCTAGAGAATCCTTATTTATTGTTCTCGAAAATCTAATAACTCATTTGGATCTTTAACCTTCTCTTTTCATAACACTTATATAGTTTACAGTGATTTACTCGTTTTTCTCATTCAAATTTTATGAATAAAAATTTCTCAAAAAGAACGTTAAAAAAAAAAAAATCCTTACGTGTGTGAAACAAATGTTAAAAAGAAAAAGAAAAAAACAAGATCCGTTGACTAACGTGCATGAAAAAAAAATTCTCATCACTTTCTTTTCACGCCACAACAAATTAAAATTGAAAGAGGCCCCACAAGATATTCCTCGAATTTATAATACGAAATGTCCAAAAAAGATAAAGAAAAAAAAATTAAAGATATCTCACGGGTCGTAAATGGCCTTGTAGATGGACCCATTTCTTTTGTAGTAAAACCAGAAGGTAGGAAGCGAGCGATTTACATCTAATTATTTAACCCTTTTTAAGCTGAACAATTTTTCCACTCCTTCCTTTGAGTTATGGTTTTGCAAACTTAAATGGTTGATCGTGAGTTTCAATTCGATTTTGACGTTACAATACCCGATTTTTGCTACCATTAATATGTGACGCTAACATAGCTTCGACTTTGACCTTTTCACGTAAGGCATTTTGCCTGTATTGGCAATTTATATATATTAAGCATTAATTAAACCACTTGATAATGACATCCTCTAGTGATCTGATAGATGCATGAGCTTTTTACTTAGGAGAAATTAAAAGAAATCCACCTCGCTTTTCACCTCAATTTTAGTTCCCGTTCTTTACATCTATAATCACTAGCTTGCATGTTGAGTTTTGGGTACTTGACAACAATTTATATCCCGCGTTATTTAACATGGTCTAGAGTTTCAGACATCTATTTGCTATGACAAATTTGCCACTCCCCCGACCTACAAATGCATGAACTTTGATGAAGAAACTTTCTACGCTTGAATCTGCAGCTCACAAAGGAGAACCCAAGCGGGCCGATTCCACCGCCGGTGAAGGTGGAGGAGGGCGAAGATGTGACGGAGGAAGCGGTGACCACCACGCTGCGGAGGGCCATCAGCTTCTATTCATCCATCCAGGCCCATGATGGCCATTGGCCTGCAGAGAATGCGGGGTCCTTGTTCTTCTTTCCTCCCATGGTAAGCCTCCGCTTCTTTAGGTCCAACAACCATCTAAAAATCTTTGTACGATGGGGAAGCGCCGTTAGATAAACCTCAAACGTATCAAATTCCCTCGTAATCTCGTAGTGCTAAAGGCAGCATGAGTCGAAACCCAGGATTGTTTGCACTTGAGATCCTAAAGTTGGATTTAAAATCAATGAGTTGAATTATGGATAATTAAGATGACCCTTCTGGATCTTCACGATTTCATTAAGATAGTCTCTCTATTTCTTGCATTATTCTAGTTGATAATACGAAATATATATTGAAAACACGCGTTGTAGGTTTTTGCATTGTACATTACGGGAGTGATGAATGCAATATTTTCTCCGGAGCACAAGAAGGAAATCAAGCGTTACATATACAACCACCAGGTGTGCTTTACTCATTCATGCAACACTACATTTTTAATTTGATGCAAATACTTTCCAAATGATGACGATATATCAATATTTGTTTGCCGACAAATCAAAAGAACGAAGATGGAGGTTGGGGATTTCATATAGAAGGGCATAGCACCATGTTTGGCTCTGCACTGAGCTACATTGCACTGAGACTGCTTGGAGAAGGGCTTGATGATGGCGAGGATGGAGCCATGGCTAGAGGAAGGAAATGGATTCTGGATCATGGTGGTCTAGTGGGGACTCCATCATGGGGAAAATTCTGGCTCACGGTATACTAATATATGTCTGTTAATTTCTTTTTTGCACAAAACTAAGTTCAAATCGCTAATCTAACATTTGAAGAGATCCGAACACGCCACTGTTAGAGAAAGGAAAAAGTTCCTATAAAGAAGTCTTGCTAAGACATCATGATTAAGTGGGGAAACTGACATGATATCGAGTTCTATCGCCCTACTGAACCAAAAATAAATAAATAAATAAATAAATAAAAAGGAAACGGGAAAAAGTTGTTCCAGTTAAACAACATTGCATTATGCAAGTTTCATGCTCAGCTCGAGAATTATGTTAAGATGCTAAAACTTACAAAATTTTTGCAGGTACTAGGTGTTTATGAATGGGCAGGATGCAATCCACTGCCCCCAGAATTCTGGCTTCTTTCAAGAAAATTTCCCATCCATCCTGGTATGCTTGAGTTGATATCCTTTTATCGAAAGGAGATTACTTTTCCATAGTTTTGATCAAAGGTTTGATATGATTTTAGTGAACCGACATGTTAACTAATGATCCATTTTAGGTAACATGCTCTGCTATTGTCGTCTGGTTTACATGCCCATGTCATACTTGTACGGGAGGAGGTTCGTCGGTCCGGTCACTGGACTAATTTTATCGCTGAGACAAGAGCTCTACACTGAGCCCTATAATGAAATTAATTGGAACAAAGCAAGGAGTACTGTCGCAAAGGTGTGGCTTGTGTATCCTATTTTTTTTTTTATTTAAAACTCGACTGACTAGTTATGTGTTGCTTAATGATCTAATTATGATCTTTGTTAATGTGATAAATCTAAAATTTAAACTCAGAAATTGTCTCAATTAGTGAATAACTTAAAACCAACCCTAGTACTGGAAAAGGCCATGGACATTTTGAAGCCATACAGAAGTGACTTCTCTCCAAAATGCAACAACTCTTCTAATGTTCAAATTATAATATAAAATTGAAATATGTTTGGTGAACTAGGGAATCCTTCCTGATATGTATGAAAATGACATGAAATGCTCTAGTTAAGTTAATGAATATATGAAGCTTAACCAATGTACTGATCTTCAGGAGGATTTATACTACCCTCATCCTCTAGTACAAGATATGCTATGGGGATTCCTTCACCACGTCACGGAGCCAGTTTTGAAGCGCTGGCCATTTTCCATGATAAGAGAGAAGGCTCTGAAAGTGGCGATCAAGCACGTACATTATGAGGACGAGAACAGCAGATATTTGACCATTGGATGCGTGGAAAAGGTTCGAAAAAGAACATGACAAGTAGCTCTCATTCAGATGCTAACAAAATGTGTCAAAAACCGGACAATCTTAACGTGTGAATGTGTAATATTTGTAGGTTTTATGTATGATTGCTTGTTGGGTGGAAGACCCGAATTCAGAAGCCTACAAGCGTCATCTTGCTAGAATTCCAGACTACTATTGGATAGCTGAAGATGGACTTAAAATGCAGGTGACGACTTCATATCCTGACCCATATATCTTTGAAATGGAAAAAAAAAAAAAAAACGCTTCAAGTACTAACGGTTGGCACAAATGGACACTTTAAGTGCCAAAACTTACGAAAGTGCCACTTTTTATGAAAAATGGGACACTTGAATGCCACATCCGGCAAGCCTTGTCGGAAATCCTACGTGGCTTTTTTTTTATTAATTTTCTCGCTTACGTGGCTCGTCGGAATGCCGAATCAGCAAAACACACACAAAAACAATGTCGTTTTGGCATAATTTGAATTTTAATATAATATAAAAATTAATTAAATTAAATTTAAAACAAAATAATAATAATAATAATAATATATTTAAAAAAAAAAACGGAGGAGGAGGAGGAGGAAGGCAACTGGTGGCTGAGGGCTGAGCCCCTGCCGCCGCCGCCGCCAGCCCTCGGCCAGGGCTCGATGGCCCCACCGACCCTCCCCCACCTCCCCGGCAACGGAGGGGGAGGCGGCGGTAGTGGCAACGAGGGCTGAGCCCTAAGCCACCGACTACCTCTCTTCTCCTCCCTCCCCCTTTTAAAAAAAAATATTAATTAATTAATTAATTAATTTTTTAAAATTTTATTTAATTAATTATTATATTAAAATTTAAATTATATCAAAACGACGTCATTTTGCGCGCAGCTCGCCGGAAAATTGCCACTTCAGCATTTTGGCCGAATTTTTTCGCCGGTGGCATTTAAGTGATCCATTTTGCTCAGATTTTAACATTTAAGTGTCACTTTAGTAACTTTTGGCACTTAAGTGTCCCTTTGTGCCAATTTTTGGCACTCCAGGAGTCCGGGTGTCTCTTTGAAATGATGCATCTCTCAATGGCTGAAGCATCAGAGAGAATTATTACTTTGTAATCCCATTTGGCATACGGTGGCAAGCAATTTAACCAAAATTAGCATTGGTTTTATGAAATTCTCTAACAAAAATGTTAATTTCTGTTTGCATAGACATTCGGTTGTCAGATGTGGGATGCGGCTTTTGCCATCCAAGCAATCATGTCAAGTAACCTAACGGAAGAGTATGCAACTACACTAAGGAAAGGACATGATTTCGTGAAAGCTTCACAGGTAATGTCTACTTTGAACGATCAAACGAAGTTGGTCACTAATTGTAGTTCACACATCTGACCAAAACATGTTCTTTTGAAGGTCCAAGATAACCCATCCGATGACTTCAAAGCAATGTATAGACACATATCTAAAGGAGCATGGACATTTGCTATGCAAGACCATGGTTGGCAAGTTTCTGATTGTACAGCAGAAGGACTAAAGGTAATTAAATCGGTCGTATTCATTTGATGGGGTCTTGGAAGCCTCTTTTTTAAGGGTAATTACATCTGTAACACACAATAATATTGTGTCTTTTACAGACAGCACTTCTGTTTTCGCAAATGTCTCCAGACCTGGTGGGTGAGAAGATGGAAACAGAGCGATTCTACGATGCTGTGAATGTTATTCTTTCCCTACAAGTAATCAAGAACTATTTTGATTTCTTTATTCCTTTGATAATCGACAAGATAACTTTAGAATTATGCTACCCAATTTCTGTAATACATTATAAAAACAATTGCAGAGTAGCAATGGCGGTTTTCCTGCTTGGGAGCCACAAAGAGCATATGCATGGTTGGAGGTAACTTTGAGCATTATGCACTCACCAAGTTTACTTTTTAATGTTCTTTAGCTTTAACGAATGCAAAAATATATCTCGCAACTCTTAAAACCCTTCTTATCTCATTTCCAGAAATTCAATCCTACAGAATTCTTTGAGGACACCCTTATTGAAAGAGAGTAAGCCCTAACAACCATCAACACTTAAAATCCGAACATGTCAGTTATGAGTACAACACTAACTCATTTGCTAACATAGATACGTGGAGTGCACTTCGTCAGCAATCCAAGGCCTTGCGCTCTTCAAGAAACTGCACCCCAAGCATCGTCGAAAGGAAATTGACAGTTGCATTGCAAGAGCGATAGACTACATCGAAGACACTCAGTTGCCGGATGGTTCATGGTGAGATACTGAATGAGAAACCTGGACGTGTTACCTTCTTTCGGTTGAACATAATGTAATATTGACTTAATGTGAGATTGTGCTGTCAATCTAGGTACGGATGCTGGGGAATTTGCTACACCTATGGAACATGGTTTGCAGTAGAAGGGCTTGCGGCTTGTGGGAAGAGCTACCGCCACTGTCCAACCGTGAGAAAAGCTTGTGAATTCTTGCTGTCAAGACAATTACCTTGTGGCGGATGGGGGGAGAGCTATTTGTCTAGCCAGAATAAGGTGCGCAAGTCATTATATATTTTTTGCATACTATGGAGATTAAAAAACTATAATCCCACTCACCCGTAGGTAGCTGTGATGGTTGGGCTTTACTACCTCTTTGCCGAGGGAACGAGTTCGAATCTCCAGATGCTTACGACTTAAGTGGGGGTCTCATGAGTGGTTTATTGGGCCAGCCCGCCGAGGGTTTACGTCTAAATAGCGGCTTGCGGCGATGCCCCACCGGTGCTACCGAGCACCGAAGGGTCGTGTGATCCCCGAAGGGTGATCTCCGGCGGTCCCTTGGTCATAAAAATAAATAAATTATAATCCCTATGTTATGATTGTCGATAATTAATTTTATATAACGATGTAAATGTAGGTTTACACAAATTTGGAAGGAAACCGACCAAACTTGGTTCAGACAGCATGGGCTTTGTTGTCCCTCATTGATGCAGGACAGGTAAGGGTTTAGTAGATATATGACATGATACACCGGCTATGAATCCAATTCGTTGAACAATTGGGGTGCACCGGATTTGTGTGGGCTGCCTTCCCGAACGACATGCACGTACGCACGCAAGCAATGTTTGATAAGTGATAAATTACAATGAATTAGTGACATTTTAAGCTAACCGGCACACTTGACCAAGATTAGCAAAGAAACTGTTGCATAAAAACAGCAATGGATTTGTCCATTTTGATAATTATGAGATAAGCTCGTACTTTCTATCAACCCAATCATGCTTATGATCATTTACTTATTTATTCATTCTTATTGTAGGCCGAGATAGATCCAACCCCTATACATCGTGGTGTCAAAGTGCTAATCAATTCACAGATGGATGATGGTGATTTTCCTCAACAGGTAATTACAATAGTGCTTTCCACCATCATTACTAGTTATAAGTGTCATTCTAATGCAATTGCTTAATCTATCATCATCATCATCATTATTTACTTTATCATCATCATCATCATCATTATTTACTTTTATTGCTTATAGGAAATCACCGGAGTATTTATGAGAAATTGCACATTGAACTACTCATCGTTTAGAAACATCTTCCCAATATGGGCTCTTGGAGAATACCGAAGGCGGGTTCTGTTAGCATAAACTTTGGACATGACGACAGTAATAAATCATCATTTAGAAGCTACAAGTTTGATAATTTAAATAATACATGTTCCAAGAATGTAATGTGCCTTGTCGAGTCTCTTTCTCACTTTCACTTGTGAAAGTCATTTCCCAATTTCCCCAGAAAATATATGTAATCTTGTATTACATGCGTACGTCAAGTAACTGTACAAATATCAATTGTACCGCTTAGCGTAGCTAATTTCATTTCTAGTGTGTAATTCTACCATCTAAACCTTTGGACCACACTACAACATGAATCTCAAGTGTTTTTATGTGGGGAAATTGTTCAATCGGTCCTAAATATATTGTATGGATACTAATTCAGTTCTAAATTTGCCACTTGGTCCTAAACATTTGTGAAAAATGCCAATTTTTGCTGAAAATTGCCAATGCAGTGTTGTGTCTCATAAGACAACCGACGATGTTTGGATTGCCAGGTCAGCAAGTTTAGATGAAAACTGGTCAGAAGAACTATATAAAATTTCACAGAGAAAAGTACAAGAAGTCTGAAACTTATTACACTTGTAACATTTTAGTCCTAAATTTTTCGATTGTACCTATTGAGTCATAAACCTAGTTTGTTAATGTAGTCTATCTAACTATTTTGACCACAAATTGCTGACATAGACGCTAGCCGTCCTTTGTGGCATAACTGATATTAATGTAAATAAATTTTTTAATTTTTTAATATCTTTTTCTAAATTTTATCCTTTTTTTTTTTTTTTTTTTTTTTTTTTTTTTTTATTGTGGCTGGTGAGAGTCGTCGAGGCGAGCCCTCATGAGATTCAGCAAGGTAAATCCAACCCTATACATCGCGGTGTCAAAGTAATAATCAATTCACAGTCGAATAATGGTGAGTTTCCTCAACAAGTAATTATAACAGTGCCTTCCACAGTCGTTACTAGTTATAACGTTTCATTCTAATGGAACGTGCCTAATTTAATTATTTTTTATTTACTTTTGTTGCCTACAGAAAATCACTGGAGTATTTATGAGAAATTGCACATTAAACTACTCATCGTTTTGAAACATCATCCCAATATGGGCTATTGGAGAGCACCGAAGGCATTTTTTGTTCGCATAAAGCTTCGGACACTAGGACAATCATGACGTAATAAATCATCATACTTAAACTCTATTATCGGATAATGCATGTTAATCCTCTTTCTCACTTTCAATTGTGAAAAGTCATGTCCCAATTTCACCAGATATTATATGTAATCTTCTATTACTTGTGTACGTCAAATAATAGTACAAATCTCAAGTATACGGATTAGCAAAGCTAATTTCATTTCTAGCGTGTATAATTCTACCATTAAAACCTTTGGAAAACTCTACAACATGAATTTCAATTATATTTTTGAACATTCTGGAAAAATTTGTTGAATATATAACTAAATTAATGAAATTGAATTGCCCTAAACCCAAAATGAGAGTACATTACTCTTAATGTGCACATTACATAGTGAATCAGACCAAAAAAATGTATAGACGAAGTTTTGATAAGCCAAAGCTCATGACTACAAAGGAGTCAAGCCTTCTATTCCTCTCGTCCCCATATTCAAAGAACAGAACTATCGAAACGACATTTCCCTAGATATTAGCTAGATTGTAGCGATCTAAGTGAAAATATATTTGCAACTCAATTGATTTGATGTAGTCCCAAACATTTAAGTGAAAATGAAGTCTCGGTCTTTCAACTAAAACTTGCCTGGAATTATTAATATGGGGAATCCTATCATCGCCGGCCACCATACATGTCACAGCCGGTGATCTGACGTGGACAAATTTAGTCAAAATGACATTGTTTTGCTTATTTTTATGAGTTTTCTTATTTTTGTTCTTTTGTTCTTTTTTCTTTCTATTATATTTGTCACTTAAATTTAAAATATTATTTAAACTTGAAATTTTTTTATAAACAAATAATATGAGAATCTACCTATCAATATTTAGGTGTTGTGAAAGTTTCGAAAGTTTCGGCTAAAAAAGAAAAGTTAAAATGCATGAGGTGCAAGATTTAAGTTCACGATGGAACAAGAAGTGAAAATCAACTCAAATAGCCCGTACATAGTCAAGCTAACTTTGGTTCACCTCTTTAGAATATTAAGCATGTTATATGAGATAGCTTCTTAGCCTACGTTATATATTAAATTTACATGGTGATTCTGTTGACATTTTGTTTGGAACAGTTTATTATAGTTCTAGTCATGTATTCAATGGTTTTATAATATTAAACATTGACTATGATGTGTACAATGTTAGTATTGATGGTTATTTTTCTTTAATTGCATTTTCTATTAATGTTGAAATTGATGCAAGTACTTGGCATGCTAGATTATGTCACATTGAGTTATATTGATGGGTCAAGCCGGGCCCATCCGCCTATGTTGGGCGAAACCCGGTCCATAAGAAAAGAGCCCATAAGAGGAATGGGGTAGTTATTTTTTAAGTGAAAAATAACTGCAATATATAAATGAAAAAGAAAGAACATTGAAAGTAGTTTTGACATAATACATACTTATTTTTTAAGTGAAAAATAACTGCAATATATAAATGAAAAGGAAAGAACATTGCAAGTAGTTTTGACATAATATGTTCTTTTTTCTCCTTTTGAGACAATAATGTACTCCTTCTTGAAGAACGGAACTCCAAGACTTCAATCAATTCCTCTGAGACTACAATAAGTTCTGTGGTAAATAAGGTATGTCCGTCTTCGTGATATGCCTTTGATTATTGTTACATGTTTTATAGGCACGTTTCTGCGTTTGTTTTCGATATGCGACCGTTCGAGTATCGGTTAGTTTTTCATGAATTTATTTTCCTACATTGGTATCAGAGCGATGTTGTTCATGTTTCCCAATCATTGTTGACATTTATAATTTATTTTATGGCTGGAATTTTGAGAAACGTTGTCATCCAACGTTCGGGGACGGAAATCCCAACTCTCGCATACTTTTCAGCCCTCTCTTTTGATTTTCTGTAAGTTAGAACTCATTTTCGAAAGTGTGGGGTTGTAATTTTCATCGAGACAAGAAAAAAAACAGATGGCTTGTTGCTGAGGGCCGCCGGATGCATCGCCACAAGCAATCAGAAGTTTCTGGCTGCACACACCGAGGAAGTTTCCTAAGGCGTGTGCCCCACATGCGTTGGCTGACGTCATCGTGACATCAACCGGCTGTTGCGTTCGCACATATGGGACATGTGCTAGTGATGTCATGGTGACGTCATCTAGTCGAGTTGGTTGGTTTGACCCGACCTGATTTAACTTGACCTGCCTAACTTGACCCGATCATCCGTTGACCGACGTTGATCGTTAACTGTTGACTTTAACCTAAAAAAGGGAAAATGTATCTTTCAATTTTGTTGATTATGGATTATATGTAATCCCTTTTGTTATGCACTTGTTGCAGGAACAATGACGCGTTTTGTACGCATGCCTATATTCCCAAGAATGGACGAACAAAAGGTAAGACTTGAAAGGCCAAAAATAGAATTAGCTAATTATCGGTGGAATGACGATAATGTAGTGGTTAGGGTCAATTAGATGATACAAGAAATCATATGGAATAGTTATCTTATGATGGATTTTTAGAAGTGTTGGCCCTAATGAATGCTTTTCCATCAGAATGGTAAGCAATGTTAGATCGCCTATGGGAGGTCAACGTGGTCTCGGATTATAAAAGGCTTGTAGTAGCTTTAGTGAGAGAATATTATAGAATTGAGGTAGCCAAGACTTCAATGCTCAAGTTAAGTGTCACTTGGCGTAGAATGAATGCGTCTTGGAGAAGCCATAAGGGCTCTCTGAAGGTCTTTCCGTGGTTGCACAATGTGCCTTTAGAATTCTCAGAGGAATTTATTAAGGATTAGAAGAGACTTTCCCAGTTTATGAGATAAATTAGTATCTTTGAATTTATTTTATTTTTCTTATATTGGCTTGAGATATTTTAAGTGTAAATATTTCTTTCCATGTTGATATTGATATGTTTCCTCTAAATACATTACTTCATGTAAATGCCATGTTTGCTTAATGAAAGTTCAATGTTATTTACTATTGTAAATTATTATGTTAATTTGCAATTATTTGTGAGAAGTTCAAGAAACTTTTAGTGACTTCGGTGAACTTGTTTTTTGCATAAATGATTATATTAATGCTAATTTCAAGTTATGATTTTTGGATGATGATTAAAAACAAAGTGACCTTTCAACTCTAAAGCCTTATTTGAAATTATTCATTAATATGATTAGTTTATACAATACAGATGCATAAATGATAGGCATTAATAATTCGTGTAAATATGTCAAATATGTTCAGATCTAATGGCTTCAGTAACTAAGAGCATAGTCGTTGAATTGAACAAACGTGAGAAGTTGTGCGGCGATAATTATGAAATATGACATATGAAAATCGAATATGTGCTGAAAGAGTAAGAGGCACCAGAAGCTCTTAACCTGATTATGGAAGAGCCTGAAAATGGGAACGTTGTACAATTCAAAAACAATAAGGATGCATTTGCTGCATGGAAAAGAAAGAACTCCGTTACTTGCATTACGTTGCTAAGTAGCATGTAGAATGATGTCATGTGAGAATTTATACGTTTTGAGAATGCCAAAGAAATGTGAGAAGCATTGGTAGCGAGATTTAGTCATATATCGGTGACCAAACTGAGACTGCTCACTATAAGGTTTGACCCTTACAAGAAGCCTCATGGTCAGATTATGAAACAACACTTGAGAAAGATGTCAAACATGATTAATGAGCTAAAGGATGTTGGTCACGTTCTAACTGACGAGCAGCAAGTGCAGGTAGTAATCCGTTTCTTGCCTCAAAGTTGGAAGTATATGAAGGTACACCTGGCCCACAATGAGAACATTAAAACTTTTGAGGATATAGTGTGTCATCTTGAGGTAGAATAGGACCATCTCCTAGCGGCTAAACTAGAAACTGACATTTATTATGCTTGTTCTAGCTCACAAGGGGCTTCGAGCTCCAAGTGCAAGCATTCTAATTTGTTTAAAAGGTGGAAAGGTAAGGGAGTGAGCTCTTCGGGAAAGAAACCGAGAGTTGACCAACATGAAAGAGGAAAGCGTCCTCGAGTGAAGAAGTTGACAATGGTGAAGTATTACAACCGTGGTAAGAAATGTCACTATGCTCGCGATTGTCGCGAGTCAAAGAATGTAAACACCCTTTGTATTCTTGAGAACTTTACTTATATATCAAATTATGTATTCTTAACTGAATCTAATTCTTTGTGGACTGTAGATTCGGGAGCAACATACCATATAGCAAAGGATAGAGAATCCTTTGTGATATTCCGACGAGTACCAATTGGAACGAACTTGATCTATGTAGGGAACAATACCAGAGTTGAAGTAAAAGAGATAGACACCTACTAATTGAATATGCGTGGTGGATGCACTTTGTTCCCACTTGATGTACTATATGCTCCGGAGGTTCGTCAGAATTTAGTGTATGTATTAGTGCTGGTTAAACTTGGTTTCAATTTAAACTTTCATAATAATTGTATGGATTTGTATTTGGATACAAACTATTATAGTTATTGTTATTTTTTGAATGATTTTATTGTATTGGATGTTGATTATGGTAATGTTAATGTTTGTTATTCCCTTTTCATATTTTCTAATTTATATTATAATGATGTGAATGTATGGCATGCTAAACTTGATCATATTGGCCAATAACATATAAATAGACTAGCTAAAGAGAGCTTGTTGGACAACATTGAAAAAATCGATTTGCCCATGTATGAGCATTGTCTAGTAGGGAAAACGACAAAGAACCCATTTGAAAAAAAAAAATAAAAAAGCTGAACTTGCTTTGCAATTAATCCATTTTAACATATGTGGTTCAATGAATGTGAGAAAAATGTATGAGGCTATTTATTTCATCACGTTTATAAATGATTATACTCAATTCGGACATGTCTATTTGAAATCTCTTAAATATGAAGTATTGAGTTGTTTCAAGAAGTTTATGAGCTTGGTAGAAAATTAATTATATAAGAAAATAAAAGTGTTGAGATTCGATTGAGGTCGAAAATATCTATCTGATGAGTTCAGATATTTATGTCATGAAAAAGAAATAGAAAAACAATTGTCTATTCCCTATACTTTTCAACAAAATGGTTTTGAGGAAAAGAGAAAGAGAATCCCGCTAGAAATGGTTAAGTCCATGATGGCGCATGCTAACTTACTTATCACCTTTTGGGGTGATGCTTTATCAACTGTTATCTATATACTTAACCGTATGCCTTCCAAATAAATTACTTCAACTCCATATGAGTTATGGACAGGTAGAAAACCCGATTTAAGTTTTCTTAAACCATAAGGTTGTACTGCCTATACTCATGAGCCCTCTCACAAGTATTAGAAATTGAGTCCCGGAGGCAAGAAGAGTATTTTTATAAGATACTCAAAATACTCGAAAGGGTATGTGTTTATAAATGAGTAGCAAAATATGAGTATACTAAATTTGAATTACGGGATGTCACATTCTTAGAGAATGAATTTCCTAAGAAGGGCGAAATAGATGAAGATTATTCCCTATTTGAAACATTGGATCAAGATAATGAATTTAATGGAGTTCGTCCAAGTAGGAGTAATATGAGGAGTGAATAATTAAATTCGACTCAATAATGAGATATTGTCATTATTTAATCTAAGTGGAAGCGTAATGAAGAAAAATGTGCAAAGTGTATAATCATCCATACAACGAGCAAGTTGCAAAAATATTTCCTGTCGACTTTTTGACATTGAAAGGGAAACTTTTATGGTTGTTCCATAATATGAAGATGAGCTAAGGAATGTAAATGAGGCTTTGAAATGCTTTTATAAGGAAAAATATATGCATGCAATAGAAGAGGAAATAGAGTCAATGAAGTCAAACCATGTTTGGGAACAAAGCCATTGGGAATAAGTGGGTTCTTAATATAAAGCGTAAAGCCGATGGCTCAATAAAAATACATAAAGCTCATCTTGTGGTGAAAGGGTATAATCAACATGAATGAATTGATTATGAGAAAACATTTTCTCTTATAGTGAGATTTATCTCAATCGCCTTATTCCGGTAATAGTAGCTAGTATGGATCTTGAGTTACATCAAATGGATGTAAATATTGCTTTTCTCAATGGAGAATTAGAAGAAAAAATTTATGTGGAGTAACCCGTTGGTTTTATTTTGAGAGGCCAAGAACAAAAGGTATGTCGACTTTTGAGATTAATATATGGCTATAAGTAGTCATCGAGACATTGATATATATGTTTTCATAATATCATAATGGCATATGATTTTACAATGATTGATGAGGATTATTGTATGTGTGTGTCTATATATATATATATATATATATATATAAAAAGGGCTAAATATCATTTTGGGATCATATCATTATATGTTGATGATTTACTGATTACCGGAAGTAATATGGAATTTGTTAATACTGTTAAGAGTTGGTTGTCTTTCAATTTTGAAATGAAAAATATGGGTGAGGTTGCGTATATTCTTGGAATTAAGATTTCAAGAGATCGTTCGAAGAGATTATTATCTCTCTCATAAGAAATGTATATAAACAAGGTTTTTGAACAATTTTGTATGCAAGATTGCAAACCCATAGATATTCTTATTGCAAAATGTGAAGGATTGAGTCATAGATTTTGTCAAAAAATTCCACAAGAGAATGAACAAATGCAATGTATTCCTTATGTTAGTGCTGTTGAAAGCTTAGTGTACGTTATGATGTGAACAAGACTTGATATATGTTTTGCAGTTGAAATGGTAAGTAGATACCAATCCAATCTAGGTCAAGTACATTGGAAAGTCGTCTAAAGAATACTGAGGTATTTTCAGGGAACTGTTAATTATACGCTAAGTTATCAAGGAAAGAATACTAATTGTGGATGAAATTTAGATGAAAGGAAATTTACCTTTGGATTTGTTTTCACACTAAATAATGATGACATATCCTGGAGCAGTAAGAAACAAATATGTATAACCTTGTCCATAATAGAAGCTGAGTTCGTGATATTATTCGCAGCGATAGAAGATTGTGTTTGGCTTAAGAGATTTTTGGATCATTTAGGTATTGTTAAAAATATTGCAAACTCATTGTTGGTTAACTCTGATAGCCAAGCAGCAATAACGTATGTCAATGATTCAAAATATCATGGCAAGACCAAAGATATTAATACCAAGTATAATTTTTTTAAAGATATGATTGCACGAAAATATGTGAACTTACAATACATATCTACGTATAGAATGATAGCAAATCCTATAATGAAGTCAATACCTAAAGATATTCTGTGGCCATGTAAAATCACTATGATTGCATAGAGGCTAATGTATTGAATATTGTAATTTTTCTAAGTGTTCACATTTAATGAAGTTGTCTTTCATTATTAATGCCTATGTTTTTTGTTTGACATTTATGTATCTTAATTCTTAGTGCATCATATAAAATTGAGAATCTCGGACAGATAAGATATTAGCCCACTGCACAAGTAATCGCCTCTATTTACTATGTGATAAATAGAGACGAGATGATTTTTTAAGCTTATTATTTATGTGATAATTGAGAATTCAAGCTTAAAATATAGATGTAGCCTTAATTGAGTGTTTAGATGATGATATAATATTTACTATGTCTGAAAGTAAAATAACTCACATATTTTACTTTCTCTGTCTTTGATGCTAGATATTAGTTTTGATGGATTTTTTGAGGGAGTAGATATGTGAACTAAAGTTAGATATTAGATATGTCTAAATTATCATCGGTACCGTATTAAAATTGAAGGCATATGCTTCATGGGAAATGAGTTAATATTGTAATACTAACGTATGCATGAGAAGACTAATAAGAGTGATAAAAGTTTTGATCTCAATTTTTATACCGTGTGAGACTCTTTAGAAAAAGAGTTCCTCAATTAAGTGCTCCCATGATTTTTATTTGTTCTCAAGATTTCTATTCAATGTTTGCTATCTTAGAATGTTGTTAATAATCATAAATTGATTCGATATAATGAGACATTTTTAGAAAAGTAAGTTGAATTGAAATTAAGAGTTTCAAAGAAAGAGGAAGATCGAGTTTGGGATGTCACATTCTAGCTTTGTATTAACTGGTCAACCAATTATGATTGTTTTTTCTCCTTTTGAGACAACAATGTACTCTCTCTTGAAGAATGGAACTCCAGGACTCCAATCAATTCCTCTGAGATTGCTACAAGTACTTAATCTATGACTAACAAGGTATGTCCATCTTCATGATATACCTTTGATCAGTGTTACATGTTTTCTGGGCACATTTCCGCGTTTGTTTTCGGTATTCGATCCTTTGAGTATCGATTCGTTTTTCAAGAATCCGTTTTCCTACACCTTTAGTTAGACGGAAGAAGTTATTGAAGCCTTATCGAGTACAAATCAATTTAGCTAGGAGGTAGATGCACTTATTACTAAAGGGCGTCATCTGTTGTCTCTCTTTTCAAACCTAAACAATCCCATTGCAGTAAAGAGACAAACAAAGTTGCGGATTGGATAGCTAAGGCCAAAAGGAAAAGAAGTCTAACTAACAATGGGATCATTTATCCTCTTCAAGCGCTTTGGATATGTTTGGTCGTCTAGATTTCTAACCCAAATAAGACTGGATAGGATAGGATATGAAATTCAATGGATTTTGTTATATCTTATCCATTGTTTGGTGATTGTAGTAATAAAGCCGGATATATTCATATCGTATCATATATATTATTTGATATAAATGACATATCAATATAAATGAACTACAAATTTTACAAATAGATATGATAAAAATTTCTCGCAACAATTTTGTCTACTTTGTTTTTATTTTCTTTTACTCTTTTTAATTAATTCTTTTTTTATTTCTTTCCCCCTTCCAACATTCTCTAATAAAATTTTATTAAATGGAAAACTATACTAATATACCTAAAATACTAAGGGTGCAAATGGTAACGCTTCTTGGCTGGGGAAGAGTTTTTTTTTTTCAGAAATAGTTATTTTCTATTTCTATTCCGGGGAACAATTTCGAGTAAAAGAACCCATTTGGTAACTACACAAAATTTCTACTCTTGGAATAGAAAAAGAATAGAAATGTGTTTGGTAACGCAACAGTTTCTCTTTTGTATTTATTTGTTTTTTACTCTTGCCCACGGATCGCCGACTGCCAACCGCCGGCTGCCACCGTCGCCGCCGCCCACCACCGCCGCTGCACGACCGCCGGCCGCCGCCTCCACCACGGACCGCCGCTGCCCAGCCCATCGGCTGCCAACGACCGCCGGCCGCCGGAGTCGCCTCCACCGCCGACCGCCACCGCCCAACCCATCGGCCGCCGCCTCCTGCGGCCGGCGGCCGGCGATCGTCGGTGGCCGATGGGCCGGCGGTGGCAGGCGGCGACCGGCAATGGTGGCCGCGGCAGCTGGCGCCCGCGCCCGGCGACCGACGGCGGCCAGCGGCTGCGTCCCGACGGCGGTCGCCGGCGACCGATGGGCTAAGCGGCGGTGGTCGGCGGTGGTGGCGATGGCCGGCGGTCGTGCAGCGGGCGAAGGCGGGCGGTGGCGGTCGGCGATTGGCGGTGGCGTCGACAACCCGCAATTGGCGCTCGCGCACGGCAACTAGCGCCGGCGACCGGCGACAGACGGCGTCCGATCATGTAGCAGCAGCGGCGGCAGCGGACGAGGGGCGGCGGCGGACGGCGATCGCGGCCGGCGACCGGCGATCGGCAGGGCCAGCCGGGGGCGTCGTCGGCGGCGCGTTCGATGGGCTGCGTGGCGACGATGGGCGCGCGGTGGTAGCGACAGCGACAACCGGCAAAGGACGACGTGCGGTGGTAGCGAGCAATGCGGTGCCTTCGAGCGGTTGGAGGTGGCCGTGGCAAGAGAGAGGAATAAAATAAAAATAAAAAAGAAAATTAGCTTATTTCTAGAAATTGTTCCTGAACGAAGCAATTTTTTTTTGTTTCTCGTTTCTACTCCAAATCTATTCATACGCTAACTTTCTATTCCAGGGAATAGAAAAACAACTTGGTGTTACTAAAGGGTTTTACATGTTCTTTTTTTTGTTCCTAACAAAAGAACGTAAATCGGGAGAAAACAGAAATGTTACCATGTAGACCCTAAAACACCTCAAACATGTAATAAATATATATTTATATATTGAATTTATAATGTCGAGATATAAGTAAATTTGAATAAATAAATAAAAATAAGATTAAATTAAAAAAACCAAATTGTAATTTTTTGTTATTTTGAATTTCTTATATTATAAATCAAATATTATTTATATTGAAATATAATTTTAGATTTGTGAATATAAAAAGTTTGTTATTTGAGAAAAATAACTGTCCTGTTATAGATATTAAAAAATTTATACATCTTTATCTCACCCGTGACATCCCGCATTTTCAACTCGTTTTCTCCAATAAATCGGGCATTTCATTGACGCGCTTATAGGGCTATTCTCAGAGCTGATCACTCTTGAGATAACTAGGTTAGCTGGGGAAACCAATAAGGATTTTTAGGCAAATAGACTTGAGAATTCGACTAGGAATCGGCTTCTCGACCGTGTCTATCTTTAGAGGCCATTGCGGCACGACAAGATAAAATCGATTTGAAATCGAAATAGGCTGGTTCGATCGAGATGTGTAGCTAATCGTGGGTGACACCACTAAATTGGAAAATTCTCGTCGACCGGCACTAGACTGATTTTCTTATTGATTTGGTACCCTGTGTCCGTATTTGGATCCTCGAGATTTTCACGACAACCGAGAGTCGCCAATGAGTCGAGTGGGTTCATAGTGGCTCGAAGAAAATCGACCACTGGTCATTTGTACTAAAAAAAGCCTGAAAGTTACCCGGTAGCCTAGGTCACGCTAAAAATGCATCGAATGGAAATTAACCGTGAATTCGAGTCCGATTTCAGAAATTGAAAGTTCTGTGGTGTCACGAGCTATTTTAGGAACGTCGACTCAGTCTCAGAAGATTTTTCGGAGATTCCGGGACTTTTACGGAAAATCGTTTCGGACGTTGCGGAAAATTAACAGAAATTCGTATGGACCGAATTTAAGCGAGTTTGGACTTTCAAGCTGAGCTTTTGAGTGTCAGGGACTTATAGAAAATTGTTTGGGTTTTTTTCTTCAGCAAAATGGGACGTTGATTTGGAAAATCAAATGAAGAAATTGAAGCCAATATTTACAAAATTCGGAGCCTTGGTTGGAGCTGGAATTTTGGCTTCAAAAATGGATTAATTTGGGGGAATTTATTTTGGAAAGTAATAGTGGGGAACATGGTGATATTTATGCAAGTTTTGAGGGGACAATGCATTCAATGAATCCTTGACTTTTGCCCACTTCCTTCTCAACGTCTCGAGCACGCCTCCTCCATCCCCATCTACTTCGCTGCTCTGGCTTTCAATTGGATGGGCTCGGCAACTTCAGCTTCTTTCATTTCCTTGGGCAGCTCGACTTCTTCACTTTCATTCCTCCTCGCATTCTTTGCATCCGAGCAGGCCCACGTTTCTATCTCTCTTGCTGTCTCTCCACAAGCGAGCTTCTGGACACGCGGTCAACCTAAGAAGCCACGCTCTCAAAGATTGTTGACCGAAGATCTTCAACTGCACGAGGCCATCGACTGGAGCGGCTTCTGCTTTGCTGCTTCTTTCTTCACGTCTCTCGAAGCCCAACGTCTCAGCCCACGATTTCATCGAAGCACCGCCTCTCCACGAGTCTTTACGGTCAAGCATCCAGTAGCTTCTTCGACGCTGCTGCTTGAAGAATCCACCGAAGCTGCCGTCCATGGGTCGCCCAACAGCAGCCCTTGCTGATTTCTTGCTCGGCCCAGCACCCAGCTGCCGTGCGTTTACGCTGTGCTTTCTCGTTGACCCAGCATCGTCCACGAAGCGTCACTGCTGCCAGGCGTCCTGTCACGCCCCGACCCTCGGTCTCGTGACCATCCTTCAACTTTGGTCGATTTTAAAATGCGATATCCCGCACTACATATCGCCGACCCTTTCATTTTTTATAGCACATGCGGAAACGATTATAAAAATCCCTGCATAATAAAGAAATGGGATATACAAGTAGGACTAGAAAATTTAACCTTAAAACCAACACCTTTATTTACAAATACAAGTCATGCTAAAAGGTTGGTTTCTACTCAAATAGATTCTACGACCAAAATCATCGATAGGATTGACGACTCAATTCTCATCGTGCCCTACTCGGATCATCCTCGTAGTTCTCCTCCAAATACTCCTCTTCGAGTTCTTTCTCCTCGGGTTCTTCATCATGGTCCCCGAAATGTTGTCCCCAAACCGGATGAGACTATGTCTCAAAGTTCTACCCCTAAGACCCGATTAGTAAACTAATACAAATTTTAGCTTAGGGTTCCTATGCACAACATGAGTCGAGGGACTTACCTTGGCCTCGATTCCACCTCCGCATATTAGCACATATCAAATAGGGATCCAAGCAATCACATCACTGATCGAAGATCGATCAAATCGACCTAGTCGATTACACACCAACAAGACCACTCACGGTCATTTCAATTCAATCAATCAATTCACAACATCGTATCGAGGTATTCGACCTCATCTCGATTCAATCCAACTCAATTCCCAATTATGAATCATCGGTCCTGTGACACAACTCATGGTGGTAATCACGATCTTTCTTAATCGGAGCTTTTACTGGGTCCCACCCGACCCTTCAATACCTAGTTTTATCGATTTCACCTATGGCTTTGCGTCCCACCCGACCCTTTCAAGATCTAGTCATTTCCCACCCGACCCTTTCAAGATCTAGTGGCTTTTACAACTATCTCCAACTTTCATGATCTAGTGGCTTTACTGGCCCCACCCGACCCTTTCAAGATCTAGTGGCTTTACGGCCCCACCCGACCCTTTCAAGATCTAGTGGCTTTACGGTCCCACCCGACCCTTTCAAGATCTAGTGGGCCGCTTTACTCTACCCGACCCTTTCAGATCTAGTGGGTCCCCACCCGACCCTTTCAATCTAGTGGCCCCCACCCGACCCTTCAACTACGGCCAACGATATTGCACTTCGTAATTAAATTCCTCAATTTCATAATATCTTGGCCTAATTTGTTGGTATCAAACATACTGATAAAATATCGCACTGCAGTCACCCCACCAAAATAGAATATTTTCCTTTCTATAAATCCCACCATTTTCTATAGTCTACCAAAACATTTTCAATACAATTAATAACCAAAGATTATTCAATTTAGGAATAAATCCTAAAATCACCAATAAATCAATTTCTCACAAATTAAGGCTCGAATAAATAAACGGACTGCGATAATCCACGAAATTCCGATCCCTTGAATTTCCGGAAAAATACATAATTAAATAATTAATTTCGAAAATTAAATAAATAAACACAATAATTCCAATTTAGCACAATATAAAACTCAATTAAATAAACGGACCTCCCGGGTCACCCGGCCATCCCAGTTGAATTTCCGGAAAATAATTAATTAAATAATTAATTTCGAAAATTAATATTTAATTCCTAAAAATTCCACTTAGGCCGAATTGCTTAATTAACACCCGATAAGGGTCGGGAAAAAATCCCAAGATCCAATAAATACTACGGGCCGTTCTCTATCTAAGTACACTAACCATTTCACTAATACGCGATGCAATTAACTAAAAATCCCTAATCCATTCTAATCTAACCACCTAATTGCACTTAACTAACACTAATCAACCTTTAAGTGTAATTAGAAACTAAGATTAGTGGAAGAAACTCACTTGGAAAGTGAAGACCAAAACACCGCAACGGCGACGCGACGGCGCCGATATCCAAATTTCCGTGAGGCTGACGGACACTCGAAGGGCCCCTCCGAACCCGCAATACTTGCTGGGCTGACTGAAGATGGGCGCATTTCAAATGTACTGATGGATTGACGGCCGCAGGCTGTCGGTGAGCTGAACTGTGTCTTATTTGGCTGACTTGGGCTCAATGGGAGCTGCTGTTGGTGTAATTTTGAATGGGCTTGAAGAATGCACTTTGGGCTGAAATTACTGGCTTTACTGGGCCTGAGGACTGTTGGATCTCACGGCCTGCTTCATGGGCTTCGCTGGCTACTGAACTGAAAGATTGCTGGACCGATGGGCCGCTCGATCGCACGCGTGCAGCTGGCGATGAAGAACCGTGGGGAGCTGCAGAGTTGGGCCGAGCAAGCTGCACGTTGGGCCGAAGACGCACGTTGCTGGACGCATGGATGGAGAGAAGCGGTGGTGGCTTCGTTCGGTACTAAGTCAACCTCGGTGTGGGGGCTTCTTTGATTGACTTTGAGCGACCAGGATGAAGACACGAAGGAAGACCGAAGATGAGTGGTCTTCGCTGGTGATAGATTCGTAGGTTTGTTCGGTGAAGGCAGCAACTTCAAGAAGAAATCGTGGCAGGGCTTCGCTCGGTGGGTGTTGGCGCGAGTTGAAGAACGCGGGGAACTTGCTTCGAACGGTGCTGCTCGGTCAACAATTAGTGGGGCGAGTTGCTGGATTTGACCGATGTGCTGGCAGCGTGAGGATGCTCGGTGGATCTCGCGGACGAAGACATGGGTTCTTCCTTGGTTGAATCGGTGGTCTTCCGTGGGCGTTGGAGTTGACTGGCAAGTGGCTTCGGTGGACGGCAGAATTCGGTGAAGACGTGACTTTGCTTTGTTGCAAGCTGACCGAAGATTGAAGAAGCTGGGTTCTTTTTTTTTTTTTCTCTGTTGGTGCTGGCGTCGCACGAAGTATTCGGGAGAGAAAGGATGGTCGGTGGGTGAGAGAAGGCAAGAAGATAAAGATGAGGAGTGAGGTGGGGTCTTGACTTGATATTTTGCAAAAATATCATCCAAGAATCAATCTTGGCCATGCATAAACACTTGGCTTCATTAGCCATCAAAATGACCCTCATAACCTCTCGAGTAGTCATTATCAAGGGTAAGGGGATGTTACGAATTTCTCGAGTGCTTTTGCTTCAATCGCTTCTTCCATTCTCTCTTGATTCATTTTCATTGGCCACCATAATTTCAATTGGTATATCAATTATCAAATTGATAATTTTCCTCATCCAATCACCCATCTTGCATCTCAATTTTGCGTCCAAATTTAATCCCCGGCTTCAATCCGCACAAAAACGACCACGCGACAACTTTTTCCCAAAAAGTGTCGGGTGTCGAAAAAATCTTCCGAGGCGAGTCGACATTCCTAAAATTTATTGTGATATGTGACAGAATCTTCAATTTCGAAATCGGACTTAGATTGGTAGTTAATTTCACTCGGACGCATTTTTAGTGTGACCTGGCTATCGGGTAGTTTTAGAACTTTTTAGGACAATTGACCCGTGATCGATTTTCTTCGAGCCACGATGAACCCACTCGACACATTGGCGACTCTCGGTTGTCGTGAAAATCTCGAGATTCAAATACGGACACGAGTACCAAAACAATAAGAAAATCAAATTAGTCTTGGGTCGATGAGAATTTTTCCAATTTAGTGGAGTCACCCACGATCGGTCATTCATCTCAATCGAACCGACCTATCTCGATTTCAAATCGATTTTATACTGTGCCGCAATGATCTCTAAAGATGAAGCGGTCGGCATCGATTCCCTCTGGCCGAATTCCTCAAGCCTAAAGTCTAAAGTCCTTAATAGCTTACCCATCTAAATTCAGGTTATCTCGTGAGTGGCGCCAACTCGAACAACACTATACCACGTCGATGAAACGTCCAATTTATCTAATCGAAATCGAACCCAAAAATCTGGATGTCACACGTCCCTTGCGTGGACTTCTTCAAGGTGCCAGCGAAGCCGAAGCCACCACCGGTCCTTCTCTTCACGTCGTCTGCCATTCCCTCGCCCGAAGCAGCTCCTTCCATTTCTGTCTTTGGCCCAGTCTTCAGCAGCAGTCCACGCATTTTTTGTGGCCCAACAGCTGGGCTTGTCTTTAGCCCATCAAGTCCAGCAGATTCTCTTGTTGCCGGCCCAGCAGCTAGACCATGTGAGGCCCACGAATTCTTTTTCAACGGCCCATGAAGCTCTCTTATTCAGCCCACAAATTAATAAATTTCAGCCTAGTTTTTGAGGGCCGCTTCAGCTTGGTCCATTTAAGTTACGGCCCACTTTCAGTCTTGAAGTTCAGCCCAACATTGGCCCAAGAAGTCAGCAAGTCCAAGCCCGCGATTTTGAGGCCCAAGCCCGTGAAGCAAGTCGGCCCAAGTTCGGCCGCCGTCGCGGTTTTCGATCTTCGCGTTTGCCAAGTGAGTTTTGCTCACTAATGCCTTCTTAGTTTGCTAATTATACTTAAAGGTTGATTAGTGTTAGTTAAGTGCAATTAGGTGGTTAGATTAGAATGGATTAGGGCTTATTAGTTAATTGCATTGCATATTAGTTAGGTGGTTAGTGTACTTAGATAGAGAATGGCCCGTACTATTTATTGGATGCTTCTTGGGTTTTGCCGACCCTTATCGGGTGTTAATTAAGCAATTCAGGCCTAAGTGGAATTTTTAGGAATTAAATATTAATTTTCGAAATTAATTATTTAATTATTTATTTTTCGGAAATTCAACTGGGATGGACCGGATTTTATGCTGATGATCGTGGCGCGATCCGTTTATTTAATTGAGTTTTATATTGTACTAAATTGGAATTATTGTGTTTATTTATTTAATTTTCGAAATTCATTATTTAATTATGTATTTTTCTGGAAATTCAACCGGGATGGCCGGTAACCGGAATTTCATGCTGATTGTCGTGGTGCAGTCTGTTTATTTATTTGAGCTTTGAATTGTGTTGAATTAAATTAAATGTGAATTTTGAGGATATGTTCCTAAATGGTTATTTTGATTATTTGACTGGAAAACGATTGGATATCGAGGGTCGTAGCCATAGTAAAGTGGTGATTAAGTATTGGCATCTAAAAAGGGGCACGTGGCTCGGTGGTGATTGATGCATCACTTTGGCGAACTAGTGCCTAAGAGAATGCACGTGGCCCAACGTTTCGGTATGGCATCTAAAGGACACGTGGCCCGGTGAATTGGAATGTCACCTGGGAAAGACACGTGGCTCGGTGATTGGATATGTCATCTTGGCGAAAAGGTAGCCTTAGAGAATGCACGTGGCTCCGGAGACTCGGCATGTCTTCTGGAGAATGCTGGCTGTAGAATTTTTGAGTAGAAACCAACCTTTTTAGCATGACTTGTATTTGTAAATAAGGGTGTTGGTTTTAAGGTTAAATTTTCTAGTCCTACTTGTATATCCCATTGCTTTATTGTCTGGGGATTTATAACTGCTTCCGCATGTGCTATCAATAATGAAGGGGTCGGCGATATGTAGTCCTGGGATATCGCATTTTAAAATCGACCAAAGTTGAAGGATGGTCACGAGACCGAGGGTCGGGGCGTGACATCACCTCCCCATGAGATATTTTTATCTGGTATATATTCCCTTTATATCTAATTATATCTCATCTTAAGCAAGCACCAAATGTAGGATAATATAAATTTTATATTATCCTATCTTTTGTCCTGATCACTAAACACTGCCTTTGAGGTTTATTTTATTATGATGTTTTTGGATGTGTATTCACAAAACTCTCTTGAATGAATCTTCTACTTTTTCCGAACCAAAAAAAAAAAAAAAAAAAAAGTGATTGCTCCCATAAGGCCGCTTGGTCCTTGATCAGTTCTTAGTTTTAGAGCTCATATTTTCGGAGTTAAAAACAAAAAAGATGCAAGGGTTTGGGCTTTAGTGACATAAAGTCTCCGAGAGATATAGACTTTATGTGAAACCAACATTTTCACTTTTTTTCCCTTCATTTTTTTTTTTTATGTTCCAAGTTCTGCATTGTCACCTTGATAAATTCATGTGTTAGAGAAATGAAGAGAAAAATTGAACACTGTTAGATTTCTTGATATTTATCTTTATACCACGTAATAATGAAATCAATCACAACCCCATTGACGGCATGATTATATCTATTTACATCGCATGCGCATTTACTTACATTCCCATTAGCACTTACGATACTCCACTAATCATTGGCAATGATGTACCATTCTCAAACTGTTCATAACTCACTCAAACAACAAATTACGCAACGGCCCCATTCATGAATTTGAAACAATATAAGAGCTATAGCACGAAAGCACAGGAAAATGAAGAGAGAATCATCTTCATACAAATACGAGTCTCTTTGACATAGCTCAGTACATTTATCTAATGTTCCATCCACCCAATGCCCAGCATTCTTTGTGGATGGCAGACAAACCAAACTCTATATGCAAGTGACCAATCCAGTACCCTGGTATGAACCAATTTGGATTCCAAATTCTTCGAACTTCTCCCTCCATGGGTTGTATAAAACCATATAAAAGGGAGATTCAGAATGAGGCCACAAAACTCGCCTTTACGAGGAAAACTTCCCCGGAAATTGCAAACCCAAGTGGCTAATGATACGTAATTCCTCTTTCAAAAACCTCCATCTTATACAAATTGGTCCATGAATCAAGGGCGCCGAACTCTTTCATAACCCATACTTCATAGTCTTCGGAGTTATATACCATTGAGACAAAGCATCCATAGAGCAAGCTAATGTGTTCCAGTCCACAAGGTATTGTATAGGGTAGCGCCATTTTCAGGAAGACATCTCCGACTACCTCAACTAGGATCAACACAAGAAAAGAAGGGCACCAATAGATGAAATTATCGATTATAACTTGAGTGCCTAAGTGTTGAAGAAGCAATGGAAGGACAATATCACCGAGTGGCTTCCAACGATTGCTTCTCAAACTATGCACCTCCAGTTGGGAGGTATAGTTCTGGTGTTCTTTCAGATAAATATTACATTGACTACTTTAAAATCGTCAAGATGGCAACTCAAGGGATCGAATCCAAATCCAGCCAAGTCTGACACATGAAAGTTGGGTTGAGGAAGGGCTTCGTTTTGACCAGTTGATGGGTTCCATAAAAAGATCTCTGAGTGGTCAGGGTTCTTATTCTCAATAGCGGATAAGCAAACGATTCCATTGCATGAATCAACTAAAAGGACCTTCTCGTGTTCTTGGACACATGCAGTATCGAGAAAAGATAGTTCGCTTTCCGGAGAATACCGCATCTGCACTCTCCAAAGATTGTCCATGTCGTACTTAACAAGATCAAATTTTTGCAGTTTGGTTGATCTCTCAATATAAGCTCTTATGAAGGTGCAGCTAGTAAGAAGAACACTCCCAAGATCTACATACACACCTGAACCAAACCAAAGGGCCTTGCTGGGAGTCTAAATAAGATATCCAATAGAAGGTAAACCGGAAAGCTCTCCATTGTTTTTCTAGACTTGTTGAAGTAGCAGATATCTTTAGACTCCATAATTAATTCTGATTTCAATGGAAATGACGATGCATCTATTTGGGCGTAACGATGCCTCTTGACTTATCTAGAAGATATCGTTTTGGGCCCTATCCAATTGTTATATCTAAATAAAAGGTCTTTGTCAAATTATTGGCAATCAATTTAGGGTTACCAAAGAAAAATAATTGAATGGGTTTCATGTTGTGTTTTATCGGGAACCAGTCAATTCAACCAGCATATCATTTATCTTAATTTGAATCTGATCGTTGTTACAGTAGTTAGCTAAATTATTTTCGTTATTCATGTACCATCCACCTTAATAAAGTTCTAGTTGTCATTAAATCTTTTATCAAGTATCCTTTTGCCCTTGGTTGTAAAAACATCACTAAAATACAGCAAAGGGCAAAAACGTTAAATTTAAAGAGATTTGAAAATAGTTGCTAAAGGAATAAGAACGATATAATAAACATGATAACGGCAAATTAATTAGGGTTGACAATTTTTATTTTTTTTGCAGAAGGGCGTTCAAAATAGGGTATAACCGTATTTAATCATAAAGACGTCAACTTGAACAAGAGTAAAAGACACTTTCTATGTTAAGATTACCATTTTTAACCCGTTTATGACACGCTTTACTACAACAAGTTAATTTTTTATAGATATCAAAATCAGTCACGTCGTACTCGATTTAAGAGCGGTGAATCTATCAAACGATTGAACATTTTATTGACCTCACCATATCAGCATAGTTATATCGTGTTCCAACGACTTGGAAAAGAAAAGAAAATAATAATAATAATAATAATAATAATAATAATAATAATAATAATAATGGTATGATAGTGATGCTGATATGACCCAAAGAAATAGCTCATCCACAGATTCGGCTTGAGCGGATAAATGATGAGAAAGTTGGTGGCCAATGTGACACAAGGCGACAGTTGGTAGGTGGAATTTTTTTCTTAATCTCTTGATCTGTATTTCTTTAATTTGATTAATCTTTATAATAAAATATGGAATATATGTATAGGTATTTCCAAATATTTGAATCGTCCCAAAATATGACTTATTTAATTAAGGAGAGATTTGAACACTTTTTTTTTTTGGGTCTGTAGATTTGAACACTTATTAAGTAATATCATACGCGTAAGTTTTGATATTCATGACGAAATGCTTTAAAGAAGGTTGGCACGCTAGTCAAGCGCGCAACCACCAAGGAGTTAGGCCGTCCAACTTTGAAAACACCCTTTTCAAATTTAGAAAATTGTTAACATTTGGCTATGGAAAATATAAATATTAGCAATTCTACGCAAACGGTATCGTACACCCTTAGTTAAAAATTATAACTATCTCTCTCAAATAAATTGCTAGAGGATGCTACAATTATCCCATTTTGTTTGAGGTTCGATGTGGTTTTCACTAAAATGAGAAGGAAACAGAGTTTATAGTGTTCTTTGCATCGTGGCCCAATAAAATGAAGCCGAAGATTCCGACATCTCTCGTCCGTGTCTTCCCTGATCTCACGGTTAAACTTATGTCGAACTCACTTATGGGCAAAAACATATCAAGAGGAAGCAATATCGTATAGATGACACGAAAGATGAAATAGAAGTTCAAGAACACTCATACATGTTACAATAATAGGTATACGGCGACAATATCATGTCCCGTTTATGGCCAATCGAGTGCTAAACACAGAGCGACGTATAGGACGGACGGCGATCCTTTCCAGGTATTCCTAGCAGCATTCCTCTAGGACGCAGCAGCAGCACAGCGCAGCGCAGCTAGTAAAGAAAGAAAGGAGACCATTAGGATAAGCGAATGTATAATTAGCTGAACCTATCAATATAAAAAGAAAAGAAAAGAAAAGAAAATATTAGCAAAAAAAAAATATATCTTGAAATAATCACGTACCAGCCCTTCCAAAAGCCATCGCCCCTAGTCTTGGTCTCACTAGGGACGGTCTTCTGGGCTGGCTGTTGACCATCCCTGGTGGGATAACCGGCCGGTGGGGGCGGTGCCGTGCAGGTCGTTGCCAACGCCGATGCCGGTGGTGGGTAAGCCACTGCGCAGACATATGAATACTCAAGTGTCATCGGTATATGAATACTCGAGAGTACAATTCACGCTGAATAGTTCGAAAAAAGTTTTTTGAACTTCCATGTGGGGCCAACGGCCGCGGCTGCGGCTGCAGCCGCCGCGGCCAGACCCCTGAAGACAGCCAGCGACCCTTCCCAATAATTCAGACAACAGTCGTAACAAAGAAGAACGAGTAATAAATTTGATTTCTATGTAAAGTTTAAAAAAAGAAAGACGGACAGACAGACGAGAAAACGAGTCCTGAACTGCTGCTGCAACATCTGCAATAGACCATTATCTGATCTCGAAGGTCTTACTTAGCCCTAATCATAAGCAACCCGCGATCCCGCAATTCCTAAGTTTAACAAAAGTCCTTTTCGCTGCAATAAAAAGAGGGGCCAAAAGAAACGATCTTGCCAAGATCAAATCGGCAAAAAAATAGAGAGAGAGAGGTAATCGAGATCAAAAGGGCAGGAGGATCGACGGAGATGGAGGATCATTGTTACCTGGGATTTGGTTCTGGTTGTTTTCTTGGCTCATCTTCGATCGGAAACGTTGACTGAGATCTCTTGTAGCTCACGGAAAAGTCTGCTTGGAGAGAGATGAGAGAGAGAGAGAGAGAGATGATGGTATGCAGAGTGAAGATGTGGTGCGAGATTTATACACGAATGAAAGCGAAATGAGACACGGAGGAAGAGTGGAGCAGGTGGTGGTTGACGATGCTTGCTTGGCAAGGCGCGTCACGACGCGTGAGTTCCAATGCACGAACCGAAGGAAAAGCAGAAGCTAAAGGAAAGTCTAGCTTCATAAAAGAGGTCATGCTGTATCCCAATTTGACTATGGATGTCGTTACCCTAGTCAGCTAAGCCTCCGCTCAGTTTGCAAAATACAATGATCGACAAAATATATATTTTTCATTTTTCGATGGTTGATTCGCTAAGAAAAATGAGATTAACGAAAAATATTTACTTAATCAATGAAAATAGTTTTCCTACAAAAATTTAAATTCGAAAAAATGATTTTCTCTTTAAAAGAATCAAAAAAACACTTTCCAAAATATGATTAGGTATCAGCTTTTACACCTGAAAATCTACTCTTGGGCGTGGAAACCCAAAGTTGGTTTTGAATGCTGGCATTCGGGATCAAGTCTTCGATGGCTAGGCTCAAGTTCCTCGAGGCTAGGCTCAAGACCTTAATGCTCAAGTCTCAGCCTTCAACGGCCGCACTCGAGTCCATCAAGGCTAGGCCTTAGCCCCTAGTGCTTATACCATATGCTCAAGCACTAGAGCTCAAATCCATTAAAGCTATGCTTGGGTCCTTGAAATTACAACTATAGTCTCACCCTCTGGCTTGAGTCCACAAAGGTTGTACGCGGGTCCTCAGCATTTGGGCTTAGGTCATTGATTAATGAAACGTTTGCCCTAACAAAAATATTTGTTTAAAAAAATCAAATTTTAAGTTTTTTTTTTTTTTTTTGAAAATTTATAATTTATAATTATTGTTATTTGTTAATTATTTTTAATATTTATATATTCTTTTATAATCTCTTCTCTATTTTTATTTTTTTATTTTTGCTTCTTTCTCGGTCGTCAACCACGACAATGGCCAAAGATTGGCCACGACAAGCTCGAGGTCGGTGAACTCAAGCCTCCCTAGATCGGCAAGCTTAGAGCTCACCAAAGGTCGACTCACTACGACTCATGAGGCCTTGAGCTCGCTAGATCTGGCAAGCTCGCTTGTCGAACCCAATTTAATCAAGTCAAGCACGCAACAATACAGAATCCAGAGAAAGAGAAGTGATCGAATTGGGGGTATGGTTGATAAAATTGAGGCGAGACGAGACGAGGGATTAGGGGTGAGCATCGGTCCATGTTCAATCGTGAACTGGCCTTGGATCGGCCCAACCTTGTCGGTCCTGATCTAGTTCCCAAGCAAACTGAGATAGTCCTTGATCCTAGGACTCCTAGACCCTGCACTTTACGGATTGGTCCACGGTCTTAATAGTTTAGGGTTAGTTTAATCCGGACTAACCCTGACTACATATATGATATTTATATATAATATTCTTTTATTCAACACAAACTTAATGGCGTTAAATTAACGCGTCCTCCTCCTGCAGCTGCAATACTCTAGTCTCTTATTTCTTTCTCTATCATCTTCTTTCCCTTTTATCCTCTTCAATGCCAAGTAAAATTGAAAGAAATAACTTCACTCGTAAGGAACGCTCGCCCCACTTGCTGCTCAATGCTAGTGTTGTTCACCGCTCGACACTCGTGCCGCTTGCCCCTTGTTGCTTGATGTTTGCCCCTTGCTTGCAGTTCGCCTCTCTTCGTTGGCCTCGCTCACCACCAAGTAATTAGACAGAAATTAAGTCCTCTATAGAAACCCTCTTCACTCAGAGCAACACTCGGCGTCACCTTGCTCGCCCCTCGCCACTCGTCTTGCTCGCTCGTCGCCTTTGTTTGCTCCCTTTTCGGAACATAACTTGGCTAGTGAGTTCTACTTTGTGCTTGATTTTAGAGCTTCAAGCTTGTGTATGTTCTCGATTTGTTCTAGATTTTTATTTTTCCACTGTTGCTTCATGATTTTCACGCTTGATCCGAGAGCTTCAAGCTCATGTCATTTGCCGTTACTCAAGGGAACGAATTAGGTGCAAGGGTCAGATTCGAATTAGGTGGACAAATAGTAGGCTTCTCTTTTTATGAAGTACTAAACATGACACAAAAAAATTATCAGTTCATCCCAGGTTGACCTTAGAACCAAACTGAACTCATATCGTCGGTCTAGTCCTCAGTCCTGAGCTCAATAGAGTTGGTCCCCAGTTAAAAAAATTGGGGACCAACATTGTGCAAGTTGGTCTTAGGGTTAGGTGCTAAACTAGCTCAACCCAAACCATGCTCAGCCCTGGGAGGGATGTCGGATTGGGGGATGAATTCGTTTGTAATTGGAAACAAAAATTGGATTTTGGAGCCTTTCCTCTCGCAATCGAGGAGGAAATGATGAAAACAAAAACCGTCAATAGAACAAGTAAGGACGAGAAGGCGAACCTTTCTAGAAAGTTGCCAGATCTAGCGAGCTTGCTTGTCATTGCTCACAAGGCCTCAAGCTCGCTGCGACTTGTCAACCCTTGACAAGGGTTGAGTTCATTGGCCTTAATCTTACTAGCCTTGAGCAAGCTCGGGCTTGCCAATGGCCGGTCGTCAGCCGTCACCTTTGGCCATGGTTGGCAACCGGCCAAAGAAGAAACAAAAAGAAAAGAAGAATATACAAAAATAATAAATAAATAAATAACACAAAATTTTTGATAATTTTATTAGATTTTCTTTATCAAATGATGACAAATACTTTTCTGGTTTTTTCCAAGTTTCATGTTTGAGTCCCCAGCGATCGTGTGACATCCGAAATTTTCGTATTTATAATTATGTAATATTCAGAAATTTTCGTTTGTGATAATAATACTTGGATTTTAAGTTAAGTATTATTTGCCTTAATATTCGGACGAGTTTGTGAAAGTTTTAGTCAAATCGTAAGTTTTGGAAGACACGGCGGATAATTTTTCTGTCATTGTAGATTCTCTTGAGTCCAACATATGAATTGAATAATGTGTGTGCTAATAGTAGACCATTATTAATTAAATTATTGTTGTCTTAATAGTTGATGGGTGTTATAAATTGTGTAAACTTTAGTTAATTATTAATAATAATAGATAACTTGTGATATCCAAAATTTTTGTATTTATAATTATATAAGATTCGGAAATTCTCGTATGTAGAATAATACTTAGATTTCAAGTTAAGTATTATTTGCCTTAATATTCGGATGAAATGGGGAAAGTTTTAGTCAAATTAAAAATTTTGAAAGACGCGACGGGTAATTTTTGTAAACGTACATCGTCCTGAGTCCAACGTGTGAATTGAATTATGAGTACGCTAATATTAGGGTGGTATAGTGACGGCTTATATTAATTGTATAAGTTTTAGTTAATTAATAATAATAGTGAATAACTTGTGTTAATTATGCTAGAAAAGGAAGATTAGGTTATGCTTGTTATTTTTCCTTTGCAAGATTTATTAATTAGAATTTTTAGTGCCACTTGTCCTTATATTATGTATTGCATGGCCATGTATACTTACAACATAATATTTTGTGATTAATTTCTTTTACACTTAAACTAAGAAATAATTATTTCAAGATGACTCATTTTTTTTCTTACAATTTCCTTGGCCACGTGCAAGAGCTTTGCCTTGCATTTGTACAACATTAAGCTGAAGATTAACATGCAAATTTACACCTAACAATGAGATAAAATTAAATTATCTTAATTAATTTTAACAAAACTTATTCTATCTTGCCAAAGAACTCACTTTCATTCCCTTAAAACTCAAATAGAAGCTGCACATGAATTCCACTTTTCAATCCAAGAATTTGGATAGCAAAATTTATATTCAAAAGCTACTAAGGCGGGGAAAACAATTGGTAGCTTATGATTTGCAACTGTGTTGAGGTAAGTAAAATTTCTAGGGTTAAGTTGGCTTAAATCTATTTAGTTACTTCTATCTTGATTGGCTGAGTGAGAGGTGAACTTTTGATGTGGGTATGTTGGCTATTAATTGGCTTTGATAATTTCTGGCAAATTCATTCTAGCTCGTTTGTGTGGTTCTAGGTAGTCAAAATGTGGTCATTCTGTTATATTTGTCTTAATAACCCATTGCATATTTGTTCTATTTTTTTCTGATTTATTCTGGGTAGTTATTGAAAATGCTAGTATTACTACCTAGAGGGGGTGACTATGTATAAAAACAAATTAAGTAAATAAATACATAATAAGTTATTTCGCAAGCAAAGTTTGACTAAAAGTGACACCAAACTTCTAAAATAGGTTTAGACTCAATTAAGATGGTCTAGAAATTCGCGGAATTCAGAAAAAGATTGCCACAAGCAAATCAAAAGAGTTAAGGGAAGAGAAAATTGAACACGAGATTTATAGTGGTTTGACTTAGATCAAACCTACATCCACTCTCCCACACTAACAGCTTTCTGACTAGAATTCACTAAGGTATCAACAGAGAAATACAACAATTTGAGTATGAACACTCAGTGGAGGTTTTCTTTTTCTCTCACTAAGTCACTCTTTTTGTGTTTTTCTCTCTTCAATACAATTTCTAAGCACTGTCGATGAAGAACAAGTGATTGGAAATGCCTCAAGCTTTGGAATTTTAATTTTCATGCTCTACCCCAAATTGACTTAATGACCTCCTTAAATACTCATCTACGCCTTCCTAACCATTGGCATGCTTTAGAGGAAATTCTTCTAATCAATCCATTGGACAAAATCGATTAAGGAAATCTTGTAACCGTTTGAAGATTGAAATGAAAATCCAATGATTCCGGTCGCCCATACAATCAAAATCTAGGTTTCCATAAGTAGATGCTTCCCGCAAAAGAACTTATCTCCAAGATTGATTTCATCAATTCGTGATTGATTCCATCAATAGATTTATAAAAGGTAAGTGAGATTCTTTGCTAGAAAGTCATATGTTAAGGATAAATCTCATACATACTAAATCCTTGTCGAAAGATTAATAATCTTGAGTCTGATTATATCTTCATTTGGACTTGGTTTAAGTCTAGATCTTGTCAGATTGGGAAAGACTTCTGCAGTAAAATAGATTTTGACAACATTCCACAATATAGCACAGAAGTCTAGTATTCTTCAGACTAAGAACAAGAATAGGAAAGTTTTGTCAACTTCAAAACCTTATAGGAGTTTTCTCGATAGTTATAATTTGATTATTCTGCTATCTTTGTCATTGGTAACCCATTGCATGTTCATTGCACTTCTTTCCACCTCATTCTAGACAGTTAGAATTTGGCTATTCTATCATCTTTATCTTGATGACCCATTACATGTTTGTTCTATTTCTTTCTACTTCATTATGGGTAGTTAGTATCTTACTATTCTACCATTTTTATCTCGGTGACCCATTGTATGTTCCTTTTATTTCTTTCTACTTCATTCTAGATAGTTGGAATCTGGCTATTCTATCATCTTTGTCTTTGTGACTCATTACATATTCGTTTTGTTTCTTTCTATCTCATTCTAGATAGTTAGAATCTAGCTATTATGTTATCTTTGTCTTAATAACCCATTGCATATTCATTTTGCTTCTTTTTGCCTCATTCTGGGTAGTTAAAATCTAGCCATTATGTCATCTTTGTCTTGATAATCCATTGCCTTTCGTTCCACTTCTTTCTGTCTCATTCTAGGTAGTTAAAATCTAAGCATCCTCCCATCTTTGTCTTGATAACCTATTGCATGTTTGTTCTGCTTCTTTTTACTTTATCCTAGGTAATTAGAATCTAGTCATTCTGCCATATTTGTTTTGATAACCCATTGCATGTTCATTTTGCTTATTTCTTCCTCATTTCAGGTAGTTAGAATTTGGCTATTCTGCTATATTTGTTTTGATAACCCATTGTATGTTCGTTCTACTTCTTTTTGCCTCAATTTAGATAGTTAAAATCTGACTAATTCGTTATATTTGTCTTGATAATCCATTAATGTACGTTCTGCTTCTTTCTACCAAAATCTACTAATCAGAATTTGTTCGTTTCATTTGTTTCGTCATAATTTCCTATGACAGAATCTGTCTATTTGTGAATTTGCCTTTTTATAAATCTACTCATTTGGTCAAATCTATTCACTTGCTGAATCTGTAAACTTGTGAATTTATTCGTTGATAAATCCGCTTATTGGCTTGGATAGACTTTACTAAACATGAATTGATTCCTTGCTAAATCCATTCACTTGTGAATCTATTCACTTGCTGAGTCGAGATGCCCCTTATATCGAGATATCATGTGGTGGAAGTTTGCAAGATGCCTTACAGTTGAGATGCTCCATGTGTCGAGATGCCCCATGTGTCAAAATGCCCCGAGAGTGTACGGAATAATGAAGTATTAATCGAAAAAGTGCTTTGTTTTGTGTAGAACCAAATGATTTGTGTGAAACATGATGTGTATATACATGAGTTTGGATGGTCATTTTGTTGGTTAACAATCTATGTGATAAATGAAAATGAAAGGTGAAGTTTATTTACGTTTGTATCACACTTACTGGATGATTATGCATCTATTTTGTGTATACCAGGTGAAATATTAAGATAATTTTTCTAACTTAAAATTGGATATTCATTTACTAGGTTTCAACTTATCTCTTTTATTTTTAGATGTATAAGATGGACAACCTTCAACCTTTGTGCTATGGAGTTCCTGTATATAATGAAATTTTTTTTATAAAGGTGTGCTTAAACCAGAGTTTGGGATAATATATACCAAATATAATTCGACGATATAAGTTGATATAGGAGGTTTCACGGAGTGGGTTCCTTTTCGGTTTATTGCCCGGTACCAAAACCTTCGTAGTGAGTTAGTCAATCCATTGAGTGGCTTCGATTTGGATGTTGAAGGCGCAATAGACGGAGAAGTTATCAACTCGTGACTTCAGTCTAGATAATTGTATAAGCAGACTTTTGGAAGTATAGTACAGTATGGAGATAGGTTTCCCTACCGCTACCCAGATTTTCGCTTTTTTTCTCATAATGTAATGAACTTGTGAGTTCATAAGTAGTATAAATAAAAAAGTTTAAGTATGTTAGTTGTATTCATAAGAAGAAATATTTATAAATGTTCATTTACGTTTCTGCATACTAAAAGAGAGTAATAATATAAGAAACGCGTGTAGGGTGACGTTCCAGGCATTACCTAGCCTACGCTAAAGAATGTCTAAGAAGGGGATTACGTTTCTCTTGCTACATTTCCTTTGCAAAATTTATTAATTAGAATTTTAAGTGCCACTTGTCTTCATATTATGTATTGCATGGCCATATGTCTCCAACAAACAATATTTTTATTACTAATTTTGACACCAAAAATTAAATCATGATTTCTCCCCCCAAACGACTCATCCTCTTCTTGCATTTTCCTTAGCCACGTGTAAGGGTGTTGCCTTGCATTTGTGTCATATCAAACTGAAGATTAACATGCAAATTTACATCTAGCAATGAGAGAAAATCAAATTATTTTAATTAATTTTAACAAAACTCATTCTCTCTTGCAAAAGAACTCATTTTTGTTCCTCCAAAATTCTAATAGAAGCTGCATATGTTAATTCCACTTTTCAATCCAAGAATTTAGAGAACAAACTTGATATTCAAAAGCGACTAAGGTGGGGAAAACAATTGGTAGCTTGTGATTTGCGGTTATGTCAAGATAAGTGAAGTTTCTATTGTTAAGTTAGCTTAAATTTACTTAGTTACCCCTACCTTGGTTGGTTGGATGAGAGGTGATGTCTTGATGTCGATATGATGGTTGTTAAGTGGTATTGACAATTTCTTACAAGTTCGCTCTAGTTCATTCTAGTTCATTTTGTGTGGTTTTAGATAGCTAAAACCTAGTCATTTTGTCATCTTTGTCCTGATAATCCATTGCATATTTGTTCAGTTACTTTCCATTTCATTCTGGGTAGTTAAAATCTAGTTATTCTGTCATTTTTATCTTGGTGACCATTGTATGCTCATTCTGCTTTTTTCTATCTTATTTTGGGTAGTTAAAATATGGTCATTTTGTCATTTTGTCATTTTTGTCGTGGTGACCCATCACATGTCCGTTTTACTTCTTTCTGCCTCATTCAAGGTAATTAGAATTTGGCCATTATTTCATCTTTGTCTTGGTGACCCATCGCATGTTTATTCTACTTCTTTTTACCTCATTTTCGGTAGTTAGAATTTGGTCATTCTATCATATTTGTTTTGATAACCGATCGCATGTTTCTTCTACTTCTTTCTGCCTCATTCTTGGTTGTTAGAATCTGCCCATTTTGCTATATATGTCTTAATAACCCATTGCATGTACTTTTGTTTCTTTCTGTCAGAATTCTACTAGTTAAAATCTGTTCATTTCACTTATTTCTGCTAGAATTTCCAATGACAGAATCTTTCTATTTGTGAATGTGCCAATTTATGAATCTACACATTTGGTTGAATCTTTTTATTTGTGAATCTGTTCACTTATTAAATCTGCTAACTTATGAATCTGTTCATTGATAAGTTTATCTATCGGCTCGAATAAACTTTACCGAATATGAATCGATTCCTTGTTAGATCCGTTCATTTGTTGATTCTGTTCATTGTTGGATCTGTTTCTTTGTTCTATAAGCTTTTATTAAGCTAAAACTTACCCCTTTTGGGTGTTTAGATTTTACAACCAGAAAGTACTTGTTCATTTAAACTCTGATTACACCCATTTAATTTACCAGTTTTTAGTATCCAAAGCCTATTCAATGTCTAGACTCATATTGTAATCATTTGAATGTCTAGATTGTAATGGCCAGAATACATCTGTGTGTTATTTATTATGAGGTTATTAGACAAATGCATTAAATTGAGTTGAGATATGTGTGCTATGTTTGAGAGTATGCATATAGTATGGCTTAAATTAGATTAATGTGATTTCGTCACCCGTATAATGGTGAGTGACAATACCTTGTGTGTCGGAATGGCCTGAGGAGTGTTTTCGGATGCTTCGGAAGTCTAGATACTAGTGTGTCGGGATGCCCTCTAGTGGAAGTTTGCATGATGCCTCAGAGTTAGGATGCCTTGGTAGTGTTCTGAAGTATAAAAGATTAATGAATAAGATGCATTATTATATGTAGAACTAAACATTACTTAAATGGTTTGTTTGTATGAAACATGACGTGCATATGCATGAGTCTAGATGGACGTTTGTTGGTTGACAATTTTTATGGTAAATGAAAATGAAATGTAAAGTCTATTTATATTTCTATCACACTTATCGAATAATCATGCAATTATTTTGTGTATACCAAGTGAAGTGATAAGATGATTTTTCTAACTTAAAACTAGAGATTTCATTTATTGGTTTGGCTCATCTCTTTATTTTCAAACGTATATGATGGACACCCCTCAACCTTTGCACTATTGAGTCCCTATATATAATGACGTTTTTTATGGAAGTGTGCTTGAACCAGAGTCTAAAATAATATATACCAAATGTAGTTCTAGGATATGGGTTGATATAAGAGGTTTCGCGAAGTGGGTTCCTTTTCGGTTCGTTGCCTGGTACTAGAACCTTGATGGTGAGTCGGTCCATTGACTAGCTTCAATCTGGATGATGGAGATGCAGTAGATGGAGAAGTTATCGACCTGTGACTTTAGTTTCAACGTTTGTATAGGCAAACTTTTGGAAGTATAGGATATTATGGAGAAAGATTTCCCTACCCTACCAAGACTTCTATCTTTTGCTCGTTATATTATGAACTTGTGAACTCATATGTGGTATAAATAAAAGGAGTTTAAGTATGTTGGTTATATTTGATAGGTTTTAATTATTAAAAGAATATTTGCAAATATTTGATTATGCTTCCGCATACTAAAAGAGAATAATAATATAAAAACACGTGTTGGGCGACATTCTGGGTGTCATAGCCCGTGCCTAGTTACTAGAATTCCATGCCCAAGTCAATTGTACCCAAGTGCAAGTTGATTGAGTTCGAGCTTGGTTCCTCGGCAACCAAATTCAAATCCACAAAAGTTAGGCCCATATCCCTTGATGCCAAGCCCAAGGCCCTGGGTACTAGTTCCCACACCTAGCTTATCGACGCTCAGCTTGAATCTATCAAGGCAAGGCCTAGGTCTTTGGTGCTTATCCTTGGGTTCAGAGTGGCAGGGCACAAGAAACCTTAAATCCTGTGACTAAGACTCCAGGTCCCTAATGCTTGAGCCTTGGACCTGAAAACTCAAGTTCAGGACCCTAGTGAGCAAGCCTAGGTCCTTTGAGACCACTCTTAAGATCTCGGTGCTGGTGCCCAAGTCTTCATTGGCGTGGCCAAGTGCCTAGGACCCCAATGAGGAGTTTGACTCTTCTGTGATTGGGTCCAAGACCTCGACGCTAAGGCCCGAGTACCCAAAGGTTGGATTGGGGACCAAAGCATTCAAGCCTGGGTTCTATAAGAAAAAGAAATTGATAAAACTTTATTTATTGATGATATAGAATGCATAGACTTCACGGCATAATTATCTCGATTTACATCGCATGCCCATTCATTTACCTTCTGATAAACCTCCACAATACTCTTTCAATTATTCGGCGATATTATAATTCTCAAGCATCCCTAGTTCACTTAATAACGTATTACGTATGCTAAATGTCCTAATCAATGGAGGGAGACCCTCTCAAATGTGCAAGCTAGATAAGATAAGAAATCACACACTCGAAATAGATTAAAGAAAAACTTGATTATGATACTATGTTTGATTGGCCAATGTAAAAGTTCAAGTTGATAGGTCAAAAGAAACTACGTGTATATAAAGAACATAGGGATAGGTGCACCAAAAATCCTAAAACTTATTGAGAAAGTGCAATTGAGTTCAATGACTTATCCAATTAGTGCGATCAATCCTAAAATGTATCCAATTAGTGCAATCAAGATCTTCGAGTCACAAGGATTCTTGCTGTCACAAATAAACAAACAATTTCAATACATGAACCAACTAAGGACCTTATCGTGATTTTGGATAAATCAATATTGAGATTAGATTGTTCGTCTTCATGAGAATAGCGCATCTACACTATGGAAAGCTTGTGGAACTCATAATTAACAAGATCGAGTTTTTGCAATTTGATTAATCCCTCAAGATAAGCTTTTGATGAAAGAGATGCTAGTGGGAAGAACCTTCCAAGATTTACATAGCTCTTGCAGGGGAATACATCTCTTAGAATCTCGTCAGCTCTTTGTAGTATTGTTCGAGTAGCAAATGTTTTTAAACTCCATAATGGCTTCTTATTTCAACGCAAATGGTTATGCGTTTACATTGGATGTGACCATGTCTTATGACTTATCTAGAAGACATCTTTTCTATCGAACTGTTATATATTATAAATGGTCATTTGTCAATTAAAGTTTTTTTATATTAACAAAAGAGTGGACGGGATGATCAACGCTAACGGTCTCCTCTGACCATTGCCAAAAGAATCTCATGCTCAGCACGAAATGTTCAGCTTAAGATATAATTACTCCACACCACCAGACATTTGGGGGTCTAAGATTGGTGATCAATTCACAGTAATATAATGGGACGCATTTAGTGCTTTATCGTGAACTAGTCAATGCAACCTGCATAATGTGCGGAAAGACACATAAACACAAAAGGAAGAGGAATTTTCATTTACTCTCTCTTCATTAAAGAGGTACACTATATCCCAATTTGAAATCGGATGTTGTTACAGTAGTTACCTAAATTCTTTTTGTCAGTCACGAACTATGCACGTGAATAGGGAGTAATTTCTCAAGAAATCTTGGATCCTTTTGCCCTCGGTTGCACAAACAAAAAATACAGCAAATGGGATAGGCATTAAAAGTGAAGAGATTGGAAAAGTTGCAAAAGGGAGAAGCACGATATAAATAAATAAGATATTGCCAATTATTCAGGGTTGAAAATATTTACAAAACCCCTTACAAGATGCGCATAAAGAGTGTTCAACGGCGAGTTTAACGGTGATCGACCGTAATGGGTCAATCTTTTTTTTTTTTATTTAGAATAATAAACACGTATAAGTTGGTCCTTTCAACTCATTTATGACATGATCTGACATGGTTAATAAATGGGTCAATTTTTTATTCCTATCAAAGTTTGTCACATCACATTTTAGATGAGGGCTAAGAGAGAAAGAATGCATGCTTGATCACATTATATGGAGAAGCCCTCTCAAACAATCAAACATTTTATTTGAAATTACTATGCTAACATTAATTTATTATGTGATCATTGTAATAAGATTTTATGGGACTACTGCCAGCTATTCTAAATGCTTAGTCTAGCCTTTTTGCGTAGTACTAATCGTGGACATATTTAATTAGGAAGGCAATTGAGTCCTAGAAAGATTTGAACTCAGGATCATTTGCTTTGATATCATATTAGATTTTATGGGGCTATTGGTAAATAACCTTTTAAATGAATGTCTGATTTTAATATTTAAATAGTCTCTCAACGACTTGAAAAAGGAAAAAATAATAGAATGAAAGGAACGCTGATGTTACCGCAAAGAAAGTGGCCCTTTCCACTTGAGCAGGTGAATTATGATAAAAACTGGTGGCCAAAATGACATAAGGGAACAAGGAAGTATTACACATAATTTGAAATGACCTTACAATCTCGCAAATTTTGTTGAGGAGATCCTTAAAACACATATTGACCAATACCACATGCATAAATTTTTATATTTGTGACAAATTCTTTAAGGAGCTAATTTCTTCCAAATTTACGAATTGTAGGTCTAAACCCAATTTTGCCTTGAACTTTTTATTGTCTAACAAAAACCTAGAACTTTCACTCTAATTTCAAATTTGCCCACACATCCAAAAATCACCAATGATTTCTTCAAAAATATCGATATCATGAGGTTATTATTGTTCCATATGAAGATCAATGTGTTGATGAAGACACGGGTTCTAGTTAGATGTTGATAGTTTTGATAAAACTAGTGGGAAATTGTTGATACATGGGCAGATTAGGATTAGAGTGAAAGATTGAGATTTTTTAGATAAAAAGAAGTTCAAGGTAGAATTGGGATAGAAATAAAAGGTTGAAAATTATAGGGAATTATGTCATTCCTTAATGAAGATTGGCACGCTAGTCAAGCAACGAATTGCCGAGGAGTTAGGCCATCTAATTTGAAAAGACCATGAATTTTACTTAATTGTTATTTTGACCACGTTTTAGTGATGATGGCAACATTTTGCTTTGGAAAAATGACATATACATGGTTTCTCACAAACCTTTGTATAGGTTGGTGAAGTGTTACAACTCTCTCTCTCTCTCTCTCTCTCAAATAAGTAGTGCATAAAATCACAACCTCTAGGTGACAATAACATGTTCTATTTATCACATCAATGACGAGAAAGAGCCATAAAATCAAATGCTTAACGCAAATAGCGACAAATCACAACGGAAGCCGAACATTTCCGGGGATTCCTAGAAGCAGGCATCTAGAACGCAGCAACAGCACAACGCAGCGCAGCTGGTGAAGAAATTAGGACAAGCGAATGTACAAAAAAAAAAAAAAAAGGAGTTTCGGACACCTCAAGTGTCAAAACTTAGCACGATGGTACACTTAAGTACCAAAAGTTCAGACATATATGCTTAAGTGTCAAAATCGAAGCAAAATGGGTTAGTTAAGTGCCAATGGCGAGAAATTCCAGCTAAAATGCTAACGTAGCATTTTTCCAACGAGACAAATGCAAAGCGACATCGTTTCGCTTGCTGACGTTACTAGATAAACCGAAAATGACATCGTTTTGCCTCCGATTTGAATTTGATATAACCATTGATTAAATTTAATTTAAAACTAAATTTAAAAAAATTGCAAAAGGCTCATTCGGTGTGGGAATCCTCACTGAACGAGCCTTCTGCAATCTTCTTCTTTTTTCTGGTTTTAATTTAATTTAATCAATATTTATATTAAAATTCAAATTCGAGGAAAAATAATGTTGTTTTGGCTCTTCTTTTCTAACTCAGCTTTCTGGCAAGCCACGTTGAATTTTCGGCACCCTTCACCGAAATTGGTAGTTAAATGTCCTTTTTTTGAAAAAAAGTGATACTTAAATAAACATTTTGGAACTTTTGACATTAAAAAATCTCATGTGTCAAGTTTAGGCACTTGTACTTTATTTTTTAAAGAAAAAAATAAAGTAAAAACAAAAGAGGGCTACATTGCGAGATAATCACTTACCAGCCCTTCCAAAAGCTGTCTCCCCTAGTCTCGGTCTCGATAGGGACGGCATTCTACACAGGCTGTTGGCCGTCCCTCATGGGATAGCCGGGCGGTGGAGGCGCCACGTAGGTCGTTGACGATGCCGATGGTGGCTACGCCACTGCACAAATGGTGCGTAACATCATCGCAAGTCATCGGTATATAAATACCCATTAGCATAATTCATGCTGAATAGTTTGGAAAAAAATTGTTTGAACTTCAGTGGGGGGCCAACGGCCACAGTTACCACCTCCACCAGCTGCCTGAAGACCGAGTGTGACTCCTCCCAAGAAGACAAACAAGAGTTTCTCTCCAGAAAGAACAAGTACAAATTGATTTCTTTGCCGAGTTTAAGAAAGTTCAAAAACAAGAAAGACGGACAGACAAACAAACGACTCCTGAACTGTTGTGACAATCGCCATTCGTAGTCAAGAAAGATTGTGGGATATTCTTGCATGAAAAGGAGGGGCAAAAGGAAGCGATCTTGCCGTGAAAAGAGTCGGCGAAATTCAAGGGAGAGAATCGAAATCAAAAGGGCAGGAGAGTGGGCTCGAATAATACCTGGCATTTGGTTCGGGTGGCTGTACTGGCTCATCTTCGATCGGAAACGTTGACTGAGATCTAACACGCGAAAAAGTGCGTGCGTCACACCGCGTGAGCTTGGATACACGAAGCAAAGGCTAAGGAAACGAAGAGGCACATATTTTATTTACTCTAGCCTGATCAAAGAGGTACACTCTATCCCAATTTAAGCATGGATGTTATTACCCCAAGTTAATTTTTTGTCGCTCGTCATGCAACATGCAGATGAATAAAGTTTAATTTCTCGTTAGATTCAATTCGTTACGCAAAAGCTTTTGGGTCCAAAAAAAAAAATTCCTCATTTTTTAACATTTGAATCACTTAGGAAAGTGAGGCGGCACCAACTATTTATGTTTAAAATCAATAAAATGATTTTCTCTTTTCGAAATCAGAAATTATTTACCAAAATATGTTTGATGTCAATTCTTAGACCAAAGATCTTGTCATTTTGGCATAGGAATCCCACTGCCCATGCCTGAGTCCTTAGTGACTGAGCCTCAAGTCTCTCGAGACTAGGCCAAGGCCTCAATATCCATTTTTTAGGGAAATTGTCTAATCAGCCCTATACCTATTATATGGATGTTAATTGAGTCATAAACCTATTTTGGTCCAATGTTGCCAATTTAGTCATACACCTTTGTGAGAAATTTCAACGTAGTTATTCTGACCAACTTTAGCTAGAAATCTCTAACGTGGCACGACCAATGATTGGATTACCAAGTCAGAGATTTTCCATGAAAATTAGCTAGAAGAACTACATTGAATTTTCGCGCGAAGATTTAAAATTAAATTGGCAAAATTAGAAAGTTTATGACTAAATTGACATTCATACAATAGGCTTATGACTTATCAAATAATTTTCTCCCTATGCCTAGATCCCCGATGACCATGCATGGGTACTTGATTCTTGTGCCCAAGTCACAAGTGCCTGACCTCGAATTCACGAAGGCCAAGCCTAGGTCTCTTGAGGCCGAGCTCAAGACTGTGAATGCTAGTACGAGCACCTAGAGGGGGTGAACAGGTGCGAAAACAAATTTTTGTAGAGTAAAGTATAAAATTTTACTTTTAACTCGAGTCTGTTTAGTAATAGACTTTGAAAAGGAAATTAGACTCTAACAATCAAATAGAGTTACGATCAAAGTAAAAGAGTTTAGGGAAAAGAATAAGAACACCAGGTTTATAGTGGTTCGGCTTAATCCAAGCCTACGTCCACTCTCCCGCACCGACAGCCCACCGGCTGGATTCCACTATGAATCAAAAGAGTTGTTACAAAAGATTACTTCCTTGATTCCACAGTGTAGAGACTCTGCTACACTTCCTCAAGGCTTCACAAATGTATAAACTCTCTTTTGAGTACAAGTTTACGCTCAACAATTGAATCAACAAAGAACAAGGAGCTTCAAACTTTGAAATTTATCTATCGCGCACACACTCAAATAACCAGAGCATCTTCCTTATATACTTCTCCATGCCTTCATAACCGTTGGCACCTTCCAAAGGAGTTCTTCCAATCTACCCGTTGGACAGAATCAATTAGGGAGATCTCGAGTTATTTAAGGAATGTGAAGATAGTCCACCAATCCTGCTCGCCCATACAATCAGAATCTAGGTTTCCATAAGTAGAACCTTCCAAGTATACTTCGCCAATCAATGGATCCAAATTACTCGAATTAAATTCAAAACGAATAATAGATCTTGAGATGCTATCTCCAGCCGTGAGATCTTCTTCAACCGCTCGAATCAAATCCTTAAAGAAATACTCGATTCTGGATAAATCTTCTTCGACGGTCTAGAAACCGTCAATGAGGGCAGACTTTATATCTCGGTCAGGCGGTCTTCGGACTTTGTCGAAAGAGTCCGCAAGTCTTCGAGACTAGATCGATGAAAACGTTTTGTCGCATCAAAACAAATAAGGAAGTTTTCTCCAACAATCTCCCCTTTTTGATGATGACAAAACTTTCCCCGCAGATTTGGATATTTTTGACCCGCAAGACAATACTTAAGCAAACAAGGATATCTCATAAAAGATAAATGGATTAGGATAAAGATAGTATTGAATCTGCATCCATAGGAAATGTGTTAATCCTGTAAAAACAACTATCTTTGCCATGAATACCATCAACGCTTAAAATACTGCAAGCAAGCATTAAACAATCCAAATCCAAACCAGTCACAACCAAACAAAAGTAAAGTCAAACAAAAATCAAACAAAAGTCAAATCTGCACCCAGCTTCTCCCCCTTTTTGTCAACACTAAAAAGGTATAGATGAAAAGAGAATAAAATTATGATTGTTTTGGAATACGAACAAGCTGGAAATCTCCCATCGACTGGACAGTCTCTTCCAGCTTTTTCAAATCCTCCTTCAGTTGTTCTACTTTTTTACCCTTGGCAGTTGCTTGAACTTGAAGATTAAGGGCCTGAATTTGATCATGCAAAGAAACTGAAGAGGCGTGAGTGGCATTCTGCAAATTCTGAACTTCGTATCCCAGGGCATAAATCTGGCCTCGCATCTCCATAAGAACATCAAGCACTCTTCGAAAGTCTGCCGAGTTGTCAATCTAAGTGCTTGCTTCAGCATGATCAGTGTGAGGAGTATTGGCAGATGATGGCATTTCAGCATGAACACCCAGATTTGGAGTGAAACCTCATGACCTTCCTCAGGAAATTGAGAGGCATATACATCTTCTGGATCTACAAGTGAACGGCTAACATCTTCACTAGTAAAAGCAATTGAAGAGGTACCTATTTTCTCAGCAGCTCCCCCTGTTTCAATGCCTTCAGCTGGAGAGAAGTACTCTTCATGCTCTGTCTCATCTTCAGTAACATGATGCTCCTGTTCTCTTCGTTCCTCTTCTTCTGGAGTTCTTTCTTCCTCTGCTTCTTTCCTCATTGATTCCCTCTCTTCATTCCTCTGCTCTTTCTCTTCTCTATCTTGATCCTCTCTCTCCTCTGTCTCTGGAACAAAATGCTGAAGATTCCTTAAGGCAAGAGCTGAAATGGTGAAATCTTCCTCATCTTCTTCATCCTGCAAGATGAGTGCTCTTCTTTTCTTGGATGGAGCTATCATGGGCTCCTTTCCTTTTCATTTTGCAGCCATAGAGACTTGGTGAGTCTTGACAGGGGTTTTCTCCTTAAATCGCTCCAAAGCCTTGTTCAGCTCCTTCAGACGCATTTTGGAAACCATCTTCAGTCCCACCACCATTTGATCACAGGTTTGAACACATAGAATTTTGGGAGGCTGCATATTAAGATGTCTGAACAGCTTAGTAACAAGTGCTGAATAAGGAAGTTGGCCCTTGTCCTTCACCATCAATCTGTACATGTGAAACATGATAGTGTGTGGCAGAGAAAACTTTTTGCCAGCGTTGATAGCATACATCAGCTTTACTTCTGAATTGGAGACGTCAGTCTTCGAAGTCGATTTGGGTCTAAGACAATTGATCACAATATTGTGAAGCAAGACATTTGAGGCATTCATCCTCAAGTACGAAATTCGACCTTCTGCCATTCCATCCCGAACAAGCTCTACCGTTGCACGACCAATAGACACACCAATTGATTGAAACTCCCCTCTTTCTACTCCAATCACATCAGCCAGAGTGTCCATATCAACTACATAGTCTAGATCTCTAACACTAAAAGAGAATCTATTCGCATCCAAAAAGCTTAGATTTGAATAGAAATACGTAGTCAGTTATGGATGAGCCACTGTCGTCTCAGAGCAAAATCGATCAAGTGAAGTAAAGCAAATTTCTCTCGCAAATTCACATTCAGAGAGTCGAGAAAATCAAAATCCACACTTCTTGGGTTCATCACCCCTCGCTTCAGCAACTTAGAGTAAAGTCGCTTGTGTTCCTCAGAACGAAACAGATCTGCCCTTTTGCTTCGAATATTCGCAGCAACACCCATTCCAGGCTTAAAATTAGTGAACATCTTTTCATCATCATTTTCATCAGGTTGACTAAGTCCTCCAACACGTGGATCGCTTGGGATATTTGCAATGGCTCTTTCTGCCAAGCCCGCAAGAGCGATTCCCAAACCTTCCATCGTTCGTAAAAAGTGGGTTTCATTTCGGTACCCCTTTTCTATAAAAAAATTCATCAATGAAGCTCAATGCAGAACCTCCTTCCTTTAAGGCAGAGTAGAGTTTGAAGGTAAAAGCAGGCTTTTGAGACCTTACAGGTTCGGCATCCACGATGATTTCTTCCTCCGGTTGTTGTTGCTGAACATTCTGTGGTCTAGCCTGGGAAGAATGGCGCGGTTGAGAATGTTGTGGGCTCTGCTATTGCCTTGGAGATTCTTCTTCCTTGGTGAGGTCAAAATGCGTAGGACCCTCACACATATGCGGTGGTCCCCTGCTTGCAATCCTTGAAGACTTTCTTTGGGAAGCCATTAACACGGTCTTTAAGAGATTCCAAACTCGATTCGCGAGAAAGATGAAAACTTTGAAGATTAAACTAGAGAGTAAAAGTGAGAAAGTGATGTTCTGTGCTTCTAGGGTTTATGAAGAAGACAATCAGTATATAAGGCGATCGAAACGGGGTATACGAATCGCCGTAAAAGGAAAAATAGAAACTACCTTTTTGAAAAATATATAACTGTCAAAAAGATAACTTCTTTTTCGAAAAGGAATGATTGCTATAATTACAAAAACTTGGAAAGATAACATCAATCAATACAGATTAATAGATGAACGTACCTTTTCGAGATTTTATCCGAAAGATAAATTTCTAAAAACAGAAATAACTTACAGTAGTGAATCTAGATCTCCTGAGTCTGAGCATCTTTAGACTTTTATCCCTAAGTCTGAACTTCTTCAGACTTTAAGATATTAAGTCTGGATCGAATAGACTCAAATTGACTTTTCTCCAGTGGCTTAGTAAAAATGTCCGCCAGCTGATTCTTTGAGTCAATGAATTGAATCAATACTTCTCCATTTTGAACATGGTCTCTAATAAAATGATGTCGAATTTCTATATGCTTTGCTCTTGAATGAAGAATTGGATTCTTGGTGAGATTAATCGCGCTGGTGTTGTCACATTTGATCTCAGTGCATGAATCTTCGATTCCAAAGTCTCTTAGCTGTTGTTTTATCCACAAAATTTGAGAACAACAACTTCCAAGAGCCACATACTCTGCTTCTGCTGTTGAAAGAGCTATAGTGCTTTGCTTCCTCGAAAACCAAGATACTGTCCTGTTACCAAGCAATTGACAAGTGCCTGAGGTGCTCTTTCTATCAACTCTACATCCTGCTAGGTCTGCATCTGAGTATCCAAGGAGGGTAAGATCTCCTTCTTTAGGATACCAGAGACCCAAATTAGAGGTTGTTGCAACGTATTTGATGATGTGTTTTGCAGCACTTAGATGAGATTCTTTGGGATCTGATTGAAATCTGGCACAAATACAAACACTAAACAAAATGTCAGGTCTAGAGGCAGTAAGATAAAGAAGTGAACCAATGATACTTCTGTATAGCTTCTGGTCAACTTTCTTTCCTCATTCATCTTTGTCCAGCTTCGAAGAACTTGACATTGGTATATCAGTCTTTTTGCAATTCTCCAAACCGAATTTTTTAACAAGTTCTTTAGTATATTTTTCTTAGTGAATGAAAGTCCATTCTTTCAATTGTTTTACTTTTAGTCCAAGAAAGAAGGATAGTTCACCCATCATGCTCATCTCAAATTCATCCTGCATAGACTTAGAAAATTTCTTGCACAGATTTTCGTTAGGTGATCCAAAAATAATATCATCAACATAGATTTGTACAAGTAAAAAGTTTTTACTTTCTTTTTTAATAAACAAGGTAGTATCTACCTTACTTTAACAAAGCCATTTTGGATTAAAAACTTACTTAACCTATCGTACCAAGCTCGAGGTGCTTGCTTTAAACCATCTAGCGCATTTTTCAATCTAAATACAGAGTCTGGTTTCCTTGGGTCTTCAAATCCGGGAGGTTGTTCCACATAGACTTCCTCTTGGATAAATCCATTTAAGAATGCTATTTTGACGTCTATTTGGAATAACCTGAAATTCTTATGACAAGCAAAAGCAAGTAATAATCTAATTGCTTCTAACCTTGCTACTGGTGCATAAGTCTCATCATAGTCTATCCCTTCTTCTTGTGTATATCATTTGGCCACGAGTCTTGCTTTGTTCCTTATAACTTTTCCTTTTTCGTCCATCTTGTTCCTGAAAACTCATTTAGCTCCAATAACAGATTTACCTTTTGGTTTAGGAGTCGATTCCCAAACATCATTAATATTGAATTGCCTGAGTTCTTCTTGCATAGCTTCAATCCAATTTTCATCAATTAAAGCTTCTTCTATGCTCTTGGGTTCTATTTCAGAAATAAGAGCCACAACACTAGACTCTTCATGCCTTTTGGATCTTGTACGAATCCCTTCATTAATGTTGCCAATTATGAGTTCTTTGGGATGACTAGATTTGTGCTTCCAGTTGCTGGTTGGTCTGACAGACTGATCTTTTTCTTCATCTGATTCTTCAACGATCGTTCGTTGTTGGTTTTCTGAAGTATGAGCTGCTTCTGGGGATTTAGACTTTGTAGAGTTTGGAGCAGGTTCAGATTCTTCAGGTTGAGTCTGGATCGATTGAATTTGTATGAAGTCTTGAAATTTAAAATTCATTGATTCCTCCACCGATTGAGTCTTTTTGTTGTAAACTCTGTAAGCTTTGCTGGTGGTTGAATATCCAAGGAAGATACCTTCGTCTGATTTTTCTTCAAACTTACCAATTCGATCATTTGCATTTTTTAATATAAAACATTTGCAACCAAACACATGAAAATAGGAAACAATTGGCTTCTTACCTTTGAACAATTCATAGGGAGTTTTCTCCAGAATAGGCCTTAAAAAGATTCTATTAATAATATAACATGCTGTAGAAACTGCTTCAGCCCAAAAAGAAGAAATGTTGCTTTCAATTAAAAGAGTTCTAACCATTTCTTGTAACGATCTATTCTTCCTTTCCACAACTCCATTCGTTCAGAGTGTATGGAGAAGAGAACACATGCTGAAAACCAGATTCATCACAAAATTTAGCAAAATCTTGATTTTCAAACTCATCTCCATGATCTGTCCGTATACAAGAAATAACATACCCTTTCTCATTTTGTACTTTCTTAGCAAACTTTATGAAATAAGAAAAAGTTTCAGACTTACTTGCCAAGAAATATACCCAAGTAAATCGTGAGTAATAATCCACTATTACTAGGCAATATTTCTTACCACCAATGCTCTGGATTCTGGTTGGTCCAAAGAGATCCATATGCAAGAGTTGCAGCACACGATTAGTGGAAACTTGATTTATTGGTTTGAAAGAACTTCTAACCTGTTTTCCCAACACGCATGGTGTGCATAGATCGGATTTTTGGTATGTTAGATTGGGTAGTCCACGAACAAGTTTCTTTGCAGAGATCTTGGCTATTTGCTTCATGTTGATGTGGCCAAGTTTTCTATGCCAGAGATTAGCTTCCTCTTGAATTGAAATTAGACATTGGGATTTTTCTTGTTTGATGTCCAAAAGATAGATGTTCCCATGTCTTCGTCCCGTGAAAGTCTGAGAGGAGTCTTTACTGGTTCCTAAACATATTCCTTCTTGAAAGTTAATTTTGAAACCCGTGTCGCACAGTTGACTGATACTTAGCAAGTTGTAGTTGAGTCCTTCCACTAAGGAAAAGTTGCTGATTGTGAGACTTCCAATTTTTACTGTTCTACATCCGACAATTCTGTCTTTACTATTTCCTCCAAATGAAACTTTTGCACCATTAACTTGCATAAGCTTTATGAAACAACTTGAGTCTCCTGTCATATGTCTTGAGCATCCACTATCCAAGTACCATTTGACTTTTTTTCTTGATAGTGACCTGCATTTAAAAAGGATACTCAAGCTTTCTTTGGTACCCATACTTTCTTGGGTCCAATGGAGTTAGTGCAATATACGGTCTTTACCCAAGCCTTCTTAATAGGTTTCCAAACCATAGGACATTCTTTCTCAAAATGTTCTGAGCTATTACACTTAGAACATTTAAGAGCACTACGGCCTACAGGTTTTACAAAGACTTTTTGAAAATGATTTCTATAAAAATCTTTTGTAGGTTTTTGTTTGATTCTTTCCTTTACTTTTGGAAAATCAATTAGAGGAATGGCTTCAGCAGTCATTCCCAAGCCTGATTTGTTAAAGTAAGGTCTTTGCGCTAAAAGAATCTTTTCCAATTTCTCAGATCCTATAGAAAACCTTTTTGAGATGCTTGAAATATCATTTTTCAAAAGTGCATTTTCTTTAGAAAGAGAGTCTGCATTTTCTTTCAAGGTAATAACACTTTTGTCTAAATTTTCGACCTTTTCTTTCCAGACAATCTCCTGTTACTTCAGTGCAAAATTTTCCTTTTTTAGTTCAGAAATCCTCTTGAGAGAGGTTTTGAGACTAAGACACAGTTCATCAATATATTTAGAGACTTTAGTAGGAATTTTTAAATTACTTACCTTGATTTCACTGTCCGAGTCTCGAGTCCGAGTCTCGAGTCTATCTCGAGTTTGAATCGATTCGATTGTGCCATTAGACAAATATTGGCATAATCATCATCACTCTCTTCGCATTCGGTATCACTCCAAGTTTCTGCTTTGAGAGCCTTTCTATATTTCTTAGCTTTTCCTTTCTCTTTCTTTAGTAAGGGATAGTTGGGTCTGATGTGTCCCTTTTTCTTGTATTCAAAACAAATCACATCTTTATTGGATTCATCGTCCTCTGTTGATTTGTTTTGAAACTTTTGAGAACTTTGTTTCTTCCAATTGAATTTTCTTCCCCTTTTGTTCAGTTTTCTAAACTTTCTTATCATGAGAGCAAGCTCTTCATCATCCATATCATCTTCAGAATCTATAATATCAGAGTCATCGTTAGATTTTAAAGCAATAGATTTTTTACCTTTGAGATCTTCATCTTCATTGATTTGCTCCACTTCATAAGATTGAAGAGTGCCAACCAATTCATCAACAGAGAGTGGCATGATCCTTTGTGTCTCCCTTATTGAGGTCTTTACGTGATTCCAATTTTTGGAAAGTCCACGCAGTAGTTTGTTAACCTTCATGGGTCCAGAGATTGGTTGACCTTGATACTCAAGACCATTCACGATTTCTATAAAACGACTAAACATGTCAGTGATAGATTCTCCTGGTTTCATCTTGAAGGCTTCGTATTGACCGAGCAGAATATTAATTCTGGTTTCTTTCACTCAATCGGTTCCTTCATAGGTGATGTGCAACCTATCCCAGACTTCTTTAGCTGTTTCACAAGAAGATATTCTGTTATATTCAGTAGGAGATAATGCACAATATAAGGAATAAATTGCTTTTGCATCGAGAGCTTGTCTCTTGGTTATCTCTTCTTGAGTCATCTCGCTAGACTCAACAGCTTCTTTTCCTCTTTCTAAGATTGTTGTAGCTTTAGCAATGATTCCCTTGTCTACCATGTCCCATTCCAGAGAATCTTTTGATCTTAGGAATGCCTTCATCTTGTTTTTCCATATGTTGTATTCCTTTCCATCAAAATAAGGCGGTCTTGTGTTGCTTTGCCTTTCAACCAGACCTGGAGCCAACATACTAGCCATGGATCATTAACTCTGAAGTAAAAACACTTCAATTTAAATGAGTACACAGGCTCTGATACCAATTGTTAATGCTAGTACGAGCACCTAGAGGGGGTGAATAGGTGCGAAAACAAATTTTTGTAGAGTAAAGTATAAAATTTTACTTTTAACTCGAGTTTGTTTAGCAATAGACTTTAAAAAGGAAATTAAACTCTAACAATCAAATAGAGTTACGATCAAAGTAAAAGAGTTTAGGGAAGAAAATAAGAACACAAGGTTTATAGTGGTTCGGCTTAATCCAAGCCTACGTCCACTCTCCCGCACTGACAGCCCACGGGCTGAATTCTACTATGAATCACAAGAGTTGTTACAGTATTACTTCCTTGATTCCATAGTGTAGAGACTCTATTACACTTCCTCAAGGCTTCACAAATATATAAACTCTCTTTTGAGTATAAGTTTACGCTCAACAATTGAATCAACAAAGAACAAGGAGCTTCAGACTTTGAAATTTATCTATCGCGCACACACTCAAATAACCAGAGCATCTTCCTTATATACTCCTCCATACATTCATAACCGTTGGCACCTACCAAAGGAGTTCTTCCAATCTACCCGTTGGACAGAATCAATTAAGGAGATCTCGAGTTATTTAAGGAATGTGAAGATAGCCCACCAATCCTGCTCGCCCATATAATTAGGATCTAGGTTTCCATAAGTAGAACCTTCCAAGTATACTTCGCCAATCAACGGATCCAAATTACTCGAATTAAATTCAAAATGAATAATTGATCTTGAGATGCTATCTCCAGCAGTGAGATCTTCTTCAACCGCTCGAATCAAATCCTTAAAGAAATACTCGATTCTGGATAAATCTTCTTCGACGGTCTAGAAACTGTCAATGAGGGCAGACTTTATATCTCGGTCTGGCGGTCTTCAGATTTTGTCGAAAGAGTCTGCAAGTCTTCAAACTAGACTGATGAAAACGATTTGTCAGCATCAAAACAAATAAGGAAGTTTTCTCCAACAAAGACCACGGTATTCTTGCCTCGGTCCGTGGCGGCCATGCCTAGGTACACAACTCCCACACCAAAGTTAGTGGCGCTTAGGTATGGGTCAATCTAGGCTCGGCCTAGATCCTTAGCAACCAAGCTCGATCCGCAAAGGTTGGGCCAGGTCCCTAGAGGCCAAGCCCAAAACTTCAGTGCCCGGGCACACTTAGCTATCACGCCCAACTCATCGGCGTCCAAGCCTAAGTTCATTAAGGCAGGGCCCGACTCCCCTATGCTTGTGCTCGGTTTCCAATGGGGAGCTCAAGAAACCTCAGCTCCTGTGACAAGGACTTTGGTGGCTAGGCCCAAGTCTGTCGTGGTAGAGGCCTAATTCTCAATGCTCAAGCTGGGGTCCTTAGACTTAAGTTCGGGACCTTGGTAGCCAAGCTTGGTCCTTTAAGGCCAAAACCAAGACCTCGACGTCAGTGCCCAAGTGTCTGGGACCAACTGCCGAGCCTGACTTCCCTGTGTTTGTTTCAAGGACCCCAACACTTGGCCCAAGTACCCCAGAGTTGGGTCTGCGACCTAAGCACCTGAGCCTAGGTCCATAAGGAAAAAAAAACATTTACAATCCATAAAATTATCTATGCTCTGGAATTTAATTTGATACAACTTTATTTACAATCAATGATATAACATGTATAGCTCTTAAGGTCATAATTTATTCTATCTATATCGCATGCTTAATCACTTACCCTTCCAATGAACACCCACAGTACTCCTTTAATTATTTGCAATGATGCTATAATTCTCAAACATCCCTAAGTCACCAAATTCATATTATTTATACTAGAATGTCCAACCTAAAAGTATAAACAAATTAGTGGGGAGAGCCCCTCTCATATGCAAGCCAAATTAGGGACCGCATGCACAAGCAGATTGGTGCAGAATTTGACTATTATATTATATTATAATGTCCATCCCAAAAATTCGAACTGATATGTGAAGGGAGACCACATGTATATATTCAACATATAAATCTTGTAAACAAACGATATGAGATATTTTAAGAACATAACAATTCATTTGTGAATAAGAAATTATATACCATAGTTATGGTCTCTTAAACATACAAATATAACTATCTTTAATATAGTGCAAGATATTTCTTGCCAAGGTATTGTTTTAAGCCGGAAAAGCGGGTACAAATGGTAACATTTCTGTTTTAGGGAATAATTTCTTTTGAGAAATAGTTCTTTTCTATTTCTAATTCCTAGAACAATTTCTGAGTAAAATAACGTGTTTCCTAACTATACAAAATTTCTATTCTCGGAATAGAAAAACAATAGGAATGTGTTTGATACGATCTATAAATTTTTGTATTTTTTCGTTTTTTCTTCTCGCTCACCGATCGTCGAATGCCGAACAATGACCGCCGACCATCGCAGGGCGATAGTCGCCGCCTAATTGTTGCCCACCGGCCACCAACTGCCGACCGCTGGACCGTCGCCCGTCAGTTGTAGGAGGTACGCAACGGTCGAGCGGCGGCAGGCAGTCGGGGACAGTCGGCCAGCAGTGGTCAGCCGACCCTGGCACCAATGGTCGGTGGGCAACGGTTGAGCAGCGGCAGCAACAATCGGTTGGTGGCGACGGCATTCGGTAGGTGACGGTCGATGATGATCGAGCAGCACCAACGCCTACAGGTGAGGGCTAATCGGCGACGGATGGCATTCAATGACGATCGAGTAGTCAGTCGTTAGCAATCAGATGTTGGTAGGCGGCGGCCGGCAACGATTAGGTGGCGGAGAGCGACGATCAGCTAGCCAGCGGTGGTCGGCCGGTGACAATCGGGCGACCGGCACTGGCGGGCGGTTGTTGGCGACGGGCAACCGTCGGTGGTGGGCGCCAATCAGCGGCCGGCGGTGGCTATGGGAAGCGATGGATCCAAGGCCAAAGGCCGCAACAAGAAAGAAGAAAAATAGAAAAATAGAAAAGAAAAAAATGGCTTATTTTTTAAAATTGTTTTTAAGAACAAGAAGCTAATTTTTTATACTTCTTGTTACTATTCCAAATCTATTCTCCAGCCACTTTTATATTTCGGGGAATTGAAAAATTAATTGACGTTATCGATCGGATTTTTGTTCTTTTTTTGTTCCGGGCAACAAAAGAACAAAAGAATAGGGTAACATAAATGTTCCCATGCATAGCCGCAATGTCCCAACCACCGAATGCTCATCATCGTTTGCGGAGCAAAGAAGTCAAACTCTATGCACGTAACGGATCGAGTTTTGCATGAAAGCACATAAAAATAAAGGTAGAATCTTAATCATTCATGAATTTGAAACTATATATAAAAGCTATGGTGTGAAAGCACATGGAAATAAAGGGAGAATCTTATTCAGAGATTGAAGTCTCTTTAACATAGTATAATATATATATGTCCGAGGTGATTTTTTAGTTTAAAAAACAATTTCCCGACCACATCCACTTGGGAGGCACAGTTGGGGTGCTCTTTGAAGTAAATATTTACGGTGACTACTTTAACATCATCGAGATGGCAGCTTAAGGGATCGAATCCAAACCCCACTAAATTTGACACATGATAGCTAGGTTGAGGAGTGGCTGCATTTTGACTAGTTGATGAGTTTCATAGAAAGATATTTGAGTGGTGAGAGTTCTTGTTATCACAAGCGGATAAACAAACAATTCCATCGCATGAACCAACTAAATGGACCCTACGATAATATTGGATAAATAAGACATTGGAATTAGATAGTTCATCTTCGCGAGAATAGCGCATGTGCACTCTCAAAAGACCGCCAAAGTCAAACTTAACAAGATCAAGTTTTTGCAATTTGGTTGATCTCCCAAGATAAGCTTCGGCGAAAAAGATGCCATTGAGAAGACCCTTTCGATATATACATGCACGCCTGAATCAAAGCTCTTGGTGGGGATTAGCGTCTCCCATTAGAACGTGACCATGCCTTTTGACTTATCAGCATCACCTAGTGATCCCAAGCATTCCACCTACACAAGGCGACATTTAGTGTAGGTGGAAGTTTTTTCTTCATCTCTCTTGATCAGAATTTTTTCATTTGACTAATCTTTATAATAAAATATGGCAATATGCATAAGTATTTTCAACGAACAAGGAACCATTTCACACCATTTGGAATCATCCTGAAATAATATCACGTATTTCATCGATGTGAGACTTCGACACTTAATTAAGCAATCACCATTGACGTTAAGTCTTGATATTTATGAGGAAATGCTTTTAAGGAAAATTCGCACGCTGGTCAAGCTAGCAACTGTTGAGGATTTAGGCCGTCTAATTGGAAAACACCCATGCTACTTTGACCAAGTTTTAGTGATGACAACAGCATTTGGATACGCCCTCTTCCAAATCAATCGTTTATAAGAAATCGCTTGTAGAGAATTCTATAATTGCCCTTTTGCTTCTTGTCATGCACATTCTTGGTGAAAGCTTTAATTACCCCCTATTTGTTCAATATTTAGAGTCATTTATGCAGAAACGAGACGAAAAGAGAGCCTGTAATTTTCTTTGCATTGTGACCCATTGAAATGAAGTCGAAGGTTCCAACATCTCACGTCTGCATCTGCCCTCGTCTTACGCTCAAACCCATGTCGGACTCCCTTTACGGGGGCAAAAAAGGAGAGGAGGAAACAAGGATCGAAGGACAAAAAACATATGCAAGAGAAATTTGATATCACTAGTATATTTCCCAAGAACAAGGTATACATGTGACAATAACGTGTCAAATTCATGTCACCAGCGGCAAAGAGAATGCCAAGCACAAGGAACAACGAATAGAACGGGAAGGCGATCTTCTTCGTGGACTTCCTAGAAGCAGGCATCTAGGACGCAGCAACAGCACAGCGCAGCACAGCTGGTGAAGAAAACAAGAAGAGCAATTAGGACAAGCGAATGTATATAAAAATGTACAAATAAAAGATGGCTACATTGCGAGATAATCGACTTACCAGCCCTTCCAGAAGCCGTCGCCCTTCGTCTTGGTCTCGATAGGGATGGCATTCTGCACAGGCTGTTGGCCGTCCCTTCTGGGATAGCCAGGTGGTGGAGGCGCCACATATGCCATTGTCGATGCCGGTGGTGGGTACGCCGCTGAACAAAATATTGCATACCGTCATCACAAGTCATCCATGTCTGATTACCCAAGAGTATATAATGCAAGCTAAATAGTTCGAAAAATTTTGTTTGAACTTCGGTGGTGGGGCTAGCAGCCACAGCCACCTCCTCCACCAGCCGCCAGAAGACGGCCGGTGACTCCTCCCAAGAAGTCAAACAAGAGTTTTCAACCAGAAAGAACAAGTGCTAATTGATTTCTTTGTCGAGTTTCAGAAAATCCAGAAACAAGAAAGACGGACAGACAAACAAACCCCTCATGAACTTTTGTGACAATCGCCAATCGTAATCAATGAAGATTGTGGGATATTCCTGCATGAAAATGAGGCACAAAAGGAAGCGATTTTGCCGAGATAAAGTTGGCGACATTCGAGGGAGAGAATCGAAAGGCAGGAGGATGGACTCGAATATTACCTAGGATTTGGTTCTGGTGGTTGTTCTGGCTCATCTTCGGTCGGAAACGTTAACTGAGATCTAGCTCGCATAAAAGTACGTGCGTGGAGAGAGAGGAGAAGAGAGAGAGATGATGATTGTATGATGAGAGCGAAGAAACGGTGCGAGATTTATAGAGGACCGAATGTGGAGGAAGACGCGGTGAAGAGGGAGCAAATGGTTGACGAAGCTTCCTCTCCGAAGGCGCGTCAGACCGTGTGAGTTTGAACACACGAAGCAAAGGCTAAGGAAAAGAGGTTGCACATGTATCCAAATTTTAATTTGGATGTTGTGATCCAGGTTAGCTAAATTTTTGCCGTTAGTCATGCCGTCCATGTGAATAAGGTTCCATTTCTCATTTGAGTTTGGATGTTTTACCAAAAATTTCCTGTTAGAAGAACATTTTCTTCATTTTTTTTATGTTTGGATCACATGGAAAAATAAGTCATTGGAAAATCTTTTCATAGTTAACGAAAAACCTATACTTCAACTCAAATGAGTGATTTCTTCTTTTAAAAAAACAAAAATCATTTTTCAAAATATAACTAGCCAACGGTGCTTAGACCAAATACCTTAACACTTATGCATGGAAACCCCGATGCCCTTGTGTAGGTCCACAGTTAGGGGTGAGTGATTTCAGGTTCCTTACAAGTTCCAATTGGTACCTAGAACCTACCCTCGAGTACAAGTTCCTCATTTTTTAGAACTTAGAACTTACCAATCGAAATTTGGAACCTACAACCTACCTTGTCACAGGTTCCAAGATCTATTCCGAGGTCTAATGGGTTCTTTTTTCTTTTCTTTTTTCTTTTTTTGTTAAATTTTTTTTCTTTTTTAGTTAAAAAATGACAATGAATGCAATAATAATGAACAAGCTTAGATATATTTGGCTTCTTAAAAATGATGGAAGAGTAGCAAAAGAACTTCTTAAAAGAAACATATAGAAACCCTATTAACTGTCAACTTCAAATTTTTCTAGCATTTGGATAATCATTTATCTGTGAGTTCTCCATGGTTATTTCATTCATCCCATATTCTTTTAAGAAAAACCATAAGTAGGTTGCAACCACAATCATAAAAAAAGCAAAGGAAAGACAACAAAGATGAATCCAGGTCCTTATAGACCATCTAAACACCTTATTTAGAAAATACTTACTTGAGGAAGAATGATAAAGCAATGGGAAGACAAAACAAATTTTACTCTTTAACCCGATGGATATCTCATTGAATTACATAACAAATCATGGGAAATGAACTCAAATTTATCTCTTGTTTGTCTTTGCAAAGAGCTCACTAAATTGACCCATAAATGTGCACGACTCAATTAAACAAATGGATGGAGTCCATTAGTGTTATGTTCCATGAATTCAATGATGGAAATCCCATAAGAACCAAAATGCATTGGTTAAAGGCAAAAGAAAAGCAAAAGGCAAAAAGAGAAGCAAAAGGCATAAACAATTTTAGGTTTAGGAATCTTGGTTCGGTTCCAGTTTCGATACCCAATTCCTAGTTCTAGTTCCTATAGTAACCAAGAACCGACCCAGGACCGTCGATTCCGAAAAAAAGAGGAACCGGGAACTGGACCCTCCCTCCATAGAATTGAGAACCAAACCAAACCCATTGATCTAGTTCTGCGATTCTCGGTTCTACTTGGGAACCGTGCTCACCCTTTCCATAGTGGTCAAGTCTAGGTCTCTTGAGGATGGGTCGAGACCCGATACCCATGCCCAAGTCTTGGGTAATTGTGCCTAGGCATGGGTACCCAACTCCCGTGACCGAGTTATTAACGCCCAAACCCAAGTCCAAAGAGGCCTAGCAAGAGACTTCAATGCCCTTGCCCAATTCCCCAATGACTGTGCCTAGTTACTTGGCTTCCATGCCCAAATCACTAGTGCTTGGGCTCAAATTAATTGAGGTATGGCCCGTTTCCTCAATAGTTGAGCCCAAGTCCATAAAGTTTGGCCCAAGCTCCTTGAGACTAGACCAAAGACCCTAGTGTCCAGTTCAAGTCCCCCATGGCTATGCCCAAGCACCCGACTCCAATGCCCATGCTATTAAGGCCCAAGCCTGGATCCATCGAGGCGAGGCCCTAGAAACTCCGATTCCACTACCTAAGACTTTAGTGATTGATGGTGACATCTAAATTTTGACTATATATTTAAGATTAAATTGCATTAGCAAGTTAGGGACCAATTTGGCCCTAACAAAAAATGATTTTCGCATCACCTACGTCTACTTTCAGCGATCAAGGAACAATTTCACACCATTTAGAATCATCCCGAAAATATCACGTATATTATTGATGAGAAGACCTGACATTTTTTAAGCAAGCATCATGCGCTTAATGCTTGTGAGGAAAAGTCGCACGCTGGTCAAGCTAGCAACTATTGAGGAGTTAGGCCGTCTAATTGGAAAACACCCATGAGTTTTAGTTGATTGATATTTTTGACCCCGTTTTAGTGATGAAAGCATAATTTCATTTCGGAAAAATAAAGTTAATGCGCCCTCTTTCAAATCAATTGTGTATAAAAATAGCTCGTGGAGAATTCTAAAATCGCCTCTTAATTTTGTTCAATATTCAGGTTCGTTTAAGCGGAAACGAAAGGAAAAGAGAGCTTGTAATTTTCTTGGCATTGCTATCCATTAAAACGAAGTCGAAGGTTCCGACGTCTTGCGTCCGCATCTACCCTCATCCTAACGCTCAAGCCCATGTCGGACTCGCTTTATGGAAGGAAAAAAGAAGAAGACGAAACAAGGGTCGAAGTGATGACAATAGATATCGAAGAGAAATCTGATAATAATAGTATATATCCAAAGAACGAAGGTATCAAGGTGACAATAACGTGTCAGATTTATGTCAGCAGCGACAAAGAGAATGCTAAACACAAGGAGCAACGAATGGAACAGGAAGGCGATTCTTTCCGGGGAATTCCTAGAAGCAGGCATCCAGGACGCAGCAACAGCACAGCGCAGCGCAGCTGGTGAAGAAAAGAAGAAGAGCAATTAGGACAAGCGAATATATAAAAACAAAAGAAGAAAAAGCTGACTAAAAGATAAAAAGAGGGCTACATTAATTGATAATTACTTACCAGCCCTTCCAGAAGCCGTCACCCCTAGCCTTCGTCTCGATAGGGACGGCGTTCTGCGCAGGCTGTGGGCCATCCCTCATGGGATAGCCGGGTGGTGGAGGCGCCACGTACGCCATTGTTGATGCCGGTGGTGGGTATGCCACTGCACAAAATATAGCGTACCGTCATAAGTCATCGATACATGAATACCCAAGATTATATAATTCAAGCTAATAGTTCGAAAAATTTGGTTTGAACTTCGGTGGTGGGGCTAGCGGCCACAGCCACCTCCTCCACCAGCCGCCGGAAGACCGCCGGTGATTCCTCCCAAGAAGTCAAACAAGAGTTTTCAACCAGAAAGAACAAGTGCTGATTGATTTCTTTGTCGAGTTTAAGAAAATCCAAAAACAAGAAAGACGGACAGACAGACAAACGACTGCTGAACTGTTGTTACAAGCCAATCATAATGAAAATGAGATTGTGGGATATTCTTGCATGAAAAGGAGGGGCAAAAGGAAGCGATTTTGCCGAGATAAAGTCGGCGAAATTCGAGAGAGAACAAGGATGGGTTCGAATGTTACCTGGGATTTGGTTCTGGTGGTTGTTCTGGCTCATCTTCGGTCGGAAACGTTGACTGAGATCTCTAGCTCGCGTAAAAGTACTTGCTTGGAGAGAAAGAGAGAGAGATGGTAGAGATGATAATATGATGAGAGCGAAGGAACGGTGCGAGATTTATAGATGAATGAATGAGAAGGAAGATACGGAGAGAGGGAGCTGATGGTTGACGGTACTTCCGAAGGCGCGTCAGGCCGCGTGAGTCTGAACACGGGAAGCAAAGGCGAAGCAAAAGAGGTGACGTGTATCCCAAGTTGAGTTTGGACGTTGTTAGCCTAGGCTAGCTAATTTTTTGTCATTAGTCATGCAGCATGCATTTGAATAAGGTTCCATTTCTCATTAGGCTTTGTTTTACGCAAAAATATTCCATCAAAAAAACATTTTCCTTATTTTCCGACGTTTGGATCATTTAAGAAAATGAGTTGTTGGAATACCTTTTCATAATCAATGAAAAAACAGTGTTTAAATTTAGATAAATGATTTTCTATTTTAAAAATTACAAATCATTTTTCAAAATATAACTAAACAACGGTGCTTGGACCAAATACCTCAGCACTTATGCACGGGAAACCGCGATGCCCGTGTGCAAGTCCATAGTGGTGAAGTCTAGGTCTCTTGAGGATGGGTTGAGATGCATTATACATGCCCAAGTCCCAAGTAACCGTGCATAGGCATGGGTACCCAACTCCCACGCTTAAGTCATCAATGCTTGTGCTTGACTCCACAAAGGCCTAGCAAGGGACCTCAATGCTCGTGCCCAATTCCCCAATGGTTGTGCTTTGTTACTCGACTCCCATGCCCAAATCACTAGTGCTTGGGCTCAAGTTAATCGAGGCATGGCCCGATTCCTCCATAGTTGAGCCCGAGTCCATGAAGTATGGGCCCACACTCCTCGAGGACAAACCCAAGACCCTAGTGCCCAATTTGAGTCCCCGGTGGTTGTGCCCAAGTACTCAACTCTAGTACCCATGTTATCGAGGCCCGGGCCTGCATCCATCGAGGCGAGGCCCTAGAAACTCTGGTTCTAGTGACTGGGACTTTGGTGGTCGAGCCTAATCCCCCCAAGGCTGAGGCCTAGTGCTGATGCTCAAGCTGAGGTCCTGGGTATTGAAGTCCAAGACCCTAGCAAACGGACCAGGGCCCCTCGAGGTTAGGCCCATTATCCTCAGCATCAGCGCCTGAGCCTTAGGCGGTTGCTCCCAAGTGCCTCGATGGTCAAAAGCACTCTCATCCCCCCAAATGGTTGGGTCCAAGACCTCAACGTTGCGGTCCAAGAACCCTAAGGCTATGGCAGGGACTTAAGCACCCGATGGTTTCCATAAGAAGGAAAAAATTGTTTACAATCTATAAAATTATTTATGTTATGAAAATTTAATTAATAGAACTTTATTTAAATTTGATGATATAGTATGTATAACTCTTAATAGCATAATTATTTTTATTTACATAACATGCACATTCATCTACTTTCTAATAAACACCCATGGTACTCTTCTTATTATTCTCAATGATGCTATAATTCTCAAACAATCCATAATTCACCAAATAACATATAAGGCATATTAGAATATCTGACTTAAAAAGTTAAAATTTTTATAAATGGGGAAGACCATCTCAAAGCTATGGTATGAAAGCACATGCATATAAAGAGAGAATCTTAATCATACAAATAAGTCTCTTTAATATAGTACAGGATATGTCTCTCTGGGGTATTCATTTAGTCCCAAAAAACAATGTTCCAACCAGCTAATGCTCAGCTTTGTTTGTGGCTGGCAGAGAAGTCAAACTCTCTAAGCAAGTTACCGATCGTGTTTTATATGAAAGTACAGGAAATAAAGGTCGAATCTTAATCATTCATGAATTTGAAACTATATATGGAAGCTATGGTGTGATAGCACTTGAAAAGGAAGAGAGAATCTTAATCAGAAAAATAGAAGCCTCTTTAACATAGTACAATACATTTCTGTATCAGCATTCTTTTAGTTTAAAAACAAAAACAAAAAATTTCCCAACCACATCCACTTGGGAATATTATCCAGAAAGTCCTAAATCTATTGGATTTTTATCAATTCACATTTAAACCTTTTAATTTTGCTAATTCAATCTTAAACTTTTTTTACATTACGTCAATTGAATCCATTCAATCAATTTTGGCCGAAAATCACTAATGTGGACGCCATACATCCTACATAACACTGTTGATGCTAATATAGACAATTTTTAATGATGTTTTCATATTTTTTTTCTATTTTTTTCTTTTTTTTCCTTTTTTTCCCTTCACTTTCAATTTCCTTCTTTATTTTTTCCTTTTTCTCTTTTTTTCTTTTGTTTTCTTTTTTCTTTTATCTTTTTTGCTTCTTCCCTCCGCCAACCTCGTCAACCTCAAGCAAGGGACACTTGGGCCATGGTTGACGAGGGCAGCTCCTCACCAGATCGGGTGAGAGTCGCCTTTGCCTAGCCTAGTGAAGGATTCCCTCACTTGATCTAGCAAGGTCCTCCCCCTCACCATCCTAGGCCCATGTGGCCTTCACTCAGACCAACGACTTTCGTTGGCCATCGATGAGGCTCAGTGATGGCCAATGAAGGGAAGGAGGGAAAATAAAAAATAAAGTGAAAGGAAAAAAGGAATATAAAAGAAAAGAAAAGAAAATGAATGAATAAATAATTCAAAAAATATAATAAAATATTATCAACGTTAGTACCAACCATATCACAATAGTAATTGCCTACGGTCAGCTCTATGGTTTGATCGAATAGAATTATTTTACTGTATCCGACTAATACCAATTCAACCCATTTCATGAAAAAAAAAATGTGACCAATTAATCAACCAACAAAACTACTTGTTACAAATAACATCTTGTTGTTGCATCAAAACATATAAATGTTGACTAATCTGACTAACATTGATGGACAAATGATACCCACCTAAGCGATTTTCAATCAAGATTGATCAAATTGACTCAATTGGCAAAACTTAATAAGATTTAGGAGTCAATTAGCAAATTAAATGGTATAGGACTAAACTAGTAAAAGTACAATAATTTCAAGGCTTTTTGGATAATTTCCCCTATTCACTTGGGAGGTATAGTTGGGGTGTTCTTTGATATAAATATTTATGTTGACTATTTTAAAATCATCGAGATGACAACTTAAGGGATGGAATCCAAACCCAACCAAGTTTGACACATCAAAATCCGGTTGAGGAAGGACTACGTTTTGACTAGTTGATGGGTTTCACGGAAAGATCTGTAAGTGATGAGAGTTCTTGTCATCATAAGTGGATAAACATATACTTCCATTGCATGAACCAACTAAATGAACCTTATCGTGATTTTGGATAAATGAAATATTTAGATTGATGTCTTGACGTGAAAAGCGCATTTGCACTCTCGAAAAGTTGTCGAAGTCATACTTAACAAGATCGAGCTTTGCAATTCGGTCGATCTCTCAAGATAAGCTTTGCCGGAAAAGATTCTAGGGAGAAGAACCTTCCGAGATATGCATACAGACCTGAACCAAAAGCTCTCGCTAGGGATTAGCATCTTCATTAGAAGGTCAACTGGAAATCTCTCTGTAAAATTGTTCAAAGCAGCAAATGTTTTTAAACTTCTTATTTCAACCTAAATGATGATGCTTTTACATTGGACGTGACCATGCCTTTTGACTAATCTAGAAGACATCCTTTTGGTCCTATTGAATTTTTATATCTTATAAAAGGTCTTTTGTCAATTAAATTTTTTTTTTATTAACAAAAGAGTGGACATGATATCAGCACTAACCGTCCCCTCTGAGCATTGTCAAGAGGGTCTCACTCGGCATGGAATGTTCGGCTTAAGATATAACGATTTCACACCACCCAAGATCCAACGGTCCAATTTGATGATGTTCCATAAGAAAATTAATAAATGATATACATGTGGTGCTTTGTCATAAGCTAGTCAATGCAAGCCACGTGATGTGCGGAAAGATCCATAAAGACAAGAAGAAGAGGAATATTTTCATTTACACTTTGGTTAGCTAAATTCTTGTCATTAGTCATGAACCATACACATGAATGAGTTGTAATTTCTCAATAAATCCTTGGATCGAGTATCCTTTTGCCCTTGATTAAAAAAAGAACATTAAAATACAGCAAAAGGCAAAAACGTTAAACGTTAAAGAGATCTGAAATTGTTGCAAAAGGGATAAGCGCGATATAATAAATAGGATAATGGCAAATTAATCGAAGGTTGAAAGGCTTTTACAAAACCCTTGACAAGATGCACATAAACAGTGTTCATAAGCGGGTATAACCTCGTTGGACCATAATGGGTCAATCCCTTTGAGTGATAAACATGTTTTCAGTGAGTTGATCTTTTCAATTCGTTTATGACCCGGTTAATTATCGATAGCAAAATTTGTCACATCACATTTTACCTAAGAGTTGGGAAAGAAAGGATGATTGCCTAATCATATTACATGGAGATGCCCTATTAACCGGTCAAACATTTTATTTGACTGACATTACAAGCTGACATAATTGTATTCTGGGTCATCACTCGGAAAATATATATATGAATTGGGACGCTGATGTTTCCCAAAGAGATTTACCCGTCCACCGATCAATATTATCAGGTGATCCATGGATTCCACTTGATGAGAAAGGTGGCGGCCAATGTGACGTGAGAGGACATTTAGAGCAAGCGCAATTTTTCTAAGGCTTTATTTATTTCACAAAATTTTAAAAAAAAAAAAAAATAAATGAATGAAAAATATTTTTATCATTACATAAATATTTAAATATAAATTATTTTCGATGATGAAAATATTTTTCATCAACTTATTATTTCAAACAACTTAAGTATCATTTAAAAAATATTTTCCAAATTACTCATTTTTCGCGAAATAAATAAAGTCTTAATTTTGAATTTTTTTATTGTCTAGTCTCCGTGATAGCTATAATGTAAGCATTCTCAGTGAACATGGAAAAATTACACATAACTTGGAATGATCCTACGATATCACAAATTTTATTGAGTAAACACTTATTAAGCACTATCATACGCATAAGTCTCAATATTTGTGATGAAATACTTTAAGCATCTAGTTCCCTTAAAAAATAATCAATCTTAGGTTTAATCTCAATTTTATCATGGACATTTTTTTATCTTAAAAAATCATCAACTTTCACTCTAATCCCAAATTTGCTCATGTGTCAAAAAATCAATACTGATTTTCTTAAGATTATCAATATCGGAGGCTGTTGTTATTCCATATGAAAATGAGGATGTTGATAAAGATGCATATTCTAATAATGGACCTCTCACTGGCCTTAATGTTGATAATTTCAAACATATGAATAACGATTCTTCATCCGTGGGTGAATTTGCGATTAGATTGAAAGTTTAGGTTAGAATTTAGATTGGATCTAAAATTGAGGAGTTTTCAGGAATTATGCAATTGTTTAAGGAAGATTGGCACGCCGGTCAAGCAACCAATCACCGAGGAGTTAGGCCATCTAACTTGGAAACATCCATGAGTTTTACTTGGTTGTTATTTTGACCACGTTTTATTGATGGTAACAACATTTTGCTTTGGAAAAATGAAATACACATTGTCTCGCGCGGACAGTTTTATAGGTTGGTTAAGTATCATAACTCTCTCTCTCTCTCTCTCTCTCTCTCTCTCTCTCTCCAAAATTAATAGGGCATACAATCGCCAACCGCTAGAGGAGGCTACAAGTACCCTTTTACTATTAACTATGTTCGTTCTTCGTACAAGCTCTAATTCTCACCCCCGCCCCTCATTTTGTTCAACGTCCGCTGTCATTAACACTAAAATTGAGACGAAAAAAGAGGTTGTAGCTTTCTTTGTATCGCGTCTCGTTAATAAGAATAGGTACGTCCACTTTCGCGTGTACCTTGGATCTCAATCTTAAATTCATCTTGGACTCGCTTCGTGGAGGAGAAAGAGAAAGGAAACTCGGGGTCGAAGTGTGACATAAAAGATGCAAGAAAAACCCAAGAACGCTAGTATATATCACAGCAATAATAAAGGTATATGGTGACTACAACATGTCCCATTTATCGCAAGAATGACAAAAAAAATCTGTAGAATCGAATGCTAAACACAAAGATCAACGAATCAAGTGGAAGGCGATCCTCTCCTGGGAATTCCTAGAAGCAGGCATCGAGGACGCAGCAACAGCAGATCGCAGCGCAGCTGGTGAAGACAAGAAGGAGCGCAATTAGGACAAGCGAATGTGCATAAATATGTAGAAGCAAAGGAGGGGCTGCATTGCGAGATAATCACTTACCAGCCCTTCCAGAAGCCGTCGCCCCTAGTCTTGGTCTCGATGGGGATGGCGTTCTGCGCTGGCTGTTGGGCGTCCCTCGTGGGATAGCCGGGCGGTGGTGGCGCCACGTACACAGGTGCTGATGCCGGTGGTGGGTACGCCACTGCACAGAATATTGCATATTGTCATCACAAGTCATCGATATATGAATACCCAAGAGCATATAATTCAAGTTCAATAGTTTGAAAAGGTTGTTTGAACTTCGGTGGTGGGGCCAGCAGCCACAGCCGCCTCCACCAGGCGGCTGGCTGCTGGCCACAGCCGACGGCTCCTCCCAAGAATTCAAACACAAGTTCTAACCGAAAAGAAGCAGAGCTAGATCGATTTCTTCGTCAAGTCTAAAGACAAGAACAGATGAACAAACGGATTCCTGAACCACTACTGTTACAATCGTCCACCGACCACTATCCGAATTTGGAGCTCTTGCTCGACCCTAATTACGACCAACGTGCGAATTCTGCGAATCCTAAGTCCATGTAAACCCTCTGGATTTGCAGAACACCAATGCATTGAGAAGAGGCGCAGGAGAAACGATTTTGACCAAGATCAGATCGGCAAAAACTAGAGAGAGATACAGAGAATCGACATCAAAAGGGCGGGAGGGTCGAAACAGATCGAGGGTGGGTTTGATCATTACCTGGGATTTGGCTCTGGGTGTTGTACTGGCTCATCTTCGATCGGAAAACGTTGACTGAGATCTCTCCTAGCTCACGAGGAAGTTCTGTGCTTGGAGAGATACGACAGAGAGAGAGAGAGAGAGAGAGATGACGGAGATGATGGAGAGAGGAAGCAAGAGAGATGATAGGAGATGATGAGAATGCAGATATGGTGCGGAGATTTATAGAAAGGATGGAGGAGGAAGAAGATGCTGGGAAGGAGGAGGGGGAGCGGGCGGTAGTTGACGATTCTTCCGAAGGCACGTCGCGCCGCAGGTACACACTAAGCAAAAGGCCAAGCCAAAGCGTTCTCCCGTTCTTCCTGAACTTTAGCTGAGGAACCGGTTATCGTTTTTCACTTCCTCTTTTTTCCTGGTCGAAATTTAGTAAGTCAATAATCAAAAACGAAAGTTACTAATTTTTGGGAGTTTCGGATTTTAAAAAAAAAAGGAAAAAGTGATTATGCAAATTGCAAGATTTAGATTGAGGAAGAAAATTAAGAAGTGAAAGTCATTCCAAACAGACTCTTGTAAGACGTAATTATTTACGAGATTGTGTCGAAAGGACATAAAAGCAGGCGTCAAAAACATTGAGAAACGGACACCTGCCTTTCTTCAATAATTCTTGAAAGATCAATCGTCCAATGTTATTAATTTGAGACAGATTTTAACATGGCGTAATTTGGGTGATTTTCTCATAACTATCATTTGCGATTGTATTAGACACGCATGGGGCAATCCCAATGTCACTTAACATAATGAGTGAGTTCCTCACTTAATAGGATTTCGTACGCCGATGCCAATCAGGGTTATCGAACAAGTTTAGGGTTTATTTATTTAAAGGAATTGAATAAGTTTACGGTTTATTTGTTTAAAGGAAATAGTCTTCCGAGAAAAAAATTTCTAACTTTCCGGATTTTATATGATGAAAAACTAATTGATTTAAAAAAAAAATTAGGTAGATGTTATAATATTAAAGAGAGAAAATGGGAATTCTCAATATATTTCGATATATCATAATGAAAAGCACATCAACATATTGATAGGCTTTATAAGAGAACATCAAAGATAATATATATCAATCAAAATATGCACAATTAAATGAGATATCACACAATTTTGAGGGATACAAGAAAACCAACATAAATATCCTAATTATATCTAATATAAGAAAATCTCTTAGAGCTATGGATTGAATGGATTGAAAACAAGAAACTTAGATAGGGAAAATTGATTTCTCCATCCAGCAAAAAGTAAATCACCTTCCCTGACCACCAAATAAATAAAAACTAACTATTTTCCTAATATTTTCATGTATTACGAAGTTTTCAATGAAATAGAGACATCTTTAATTTCTCAATAATGTGTCGAATTGTTTATTTTCATTACTCGATTGGATTATTGAATCGAGAATAATTGTGGTGGGTTGGTCATCTGGGTGGGCACCATGAAGGGTTCTCGAAGGGTTGAAGAATAATGCAGATTGGAATTGAACAACTTTGGAATAACTTCCTCATTCGCGACACGTAGCGGCTCGTCGGCGGCGTCAACCAGCCGACGTGGGGATTAAACAAAGCCGAGGGACGAAACGCGGTGTCGTCTCGGGCCCGTCTCCTCATTGAAACGGTCTCTATATTATTCATGTATTTATTTATTTGCAAAAAAAAATAGTGATGTCGTATTGCGTACGTCTCCGCCGTTTTGCCTTTTCCTTCTCCGCGTCGCCGGATGTTAATGGTCTTCGTGGGGACCGCTCGGCCGGTCGGTCGTTCGTTCGGTCCAAACCTTCGGAACCTTCGAAAATTCTTCTGTAAGCAATCTGTTTTGTCGTTTATTCATGTAATTTACTTTAGATTTGTTGCTTTTGAAGAATCGAGATGTGGATTAGTTGAACTGCTAACCTCACAAGAAAACCCCCGAATAAATAAATAAATAATTAGTTTTCCACGTTAAAGAAAAGGAAAAGTAAGAGACTTTCCCTTTCTCGGTAAGCGTTTCCGGTAATGTGACCGGAATATTTATTTTGCTCGAGAAAGGCTACATTAAAACGTATAAGTAGGTAGCAAAACATGAAGAGGTTTTATCTTCCTTCTTTAATGAAAAGGGGGCTAAAGCCGGTTACGATAACTTAACGTTTAGAATCGATTATAACCATCCGAACAAAACATGAAATAACTCTCGAGGAGATGATAAAAAGAACCTTAGTACTAGAAGATATCATCTAAGTGTTTGAACGTTTGTTGATTCCTAGATTAGCAAGCTAATTGGCTAGATGATTGCTTTTCCAAAAGTTATGTTGGCTATTTTGAATAATAAAGCAAGAATTTTTTGTTGGTGATAAAATATTAGGCCACCGGTTGGACTAAACTCACATGCTCGACAGAGAAGAAGAACATGCGAAGGTCCAAAAGAAACAACAAATTCGAAAGGTGACCAAAAACCCCTTTTTCAAAAAAAAAAAAAAAACCTCTGTAACGAGATGGCAACAGGCATGCAGTCCTGCTAATAAAGGGATTAAAGGGGTGAGGCCAAAGAGTATCGGATCTGGTATTGTGAGCATCGCACGCATATGTACATAAAAGAGAGGAGTGAGATTTATTTAAAAAGAAAAAACTCTGCGTCAAGATTGCAACGCTGTTTTTCTTTTTCTAATAAAAAAATGAGGTGCCATGAAAAGCAAATTTTGCAAAATGATACATCCAACTCATGTTCCTTAGTTGATTGAAATAAGGATGATGACTCTACTTTTAGAAGATACAACCATTGCACCCTAATAGCAACCCTTATATTTCTTTTTTCGGGAATATACTTTCTTTCGAGAAAATTATCCACCAGATTATAAATCTATTTGTACGGCGGCCAATTCAACTCTAACCATTTAATTATATTAATTTAGTCTAAAATTTTTGAATAACTTGTCAATTCAATTATAAACTTTTTAACAATTTGTCAGTTTAGTCTTAAACATTTTAACGATTTACCAATTTAGTCTTACGGGCTAATTTCGAATATTTAAAATTCAATAAAAGATGGAGAATTTTGGTGAAGAAATTCAATAAGCTAAAGTATGTCATAGCTGATGCTAAGGGGGATTAAATTAAAGTTAAATACCTCATTATACTTGTGATGCCAAACGGGGTCAAGATGCTGCCACGTGGTGCCCTGTCATCGCCAGATGGTGTGAAACAATTGGGCCTCTTTTCTAATCCAATCTAAGTCATGTGGTCAACTTTGGTTGTCGAAGAGAAAGAGCCGAGGCGAGTCCCGTGCAATCTTCTGACCTCAAAACGCACACGCAATGCGAGTTTCGTGCTCGATCGACGGAAACTTAGGAAACGCATTGTGATTTAACGACCGAAAAGAAATGTCAAGTCTCCATCGAGCAACGAACGAGCCACGTGTTCAGAGTCAAATGTTCAGGAGTGACATGTGCGTAAAAATGAACACGTGGCATAGAAATCCTTTTCTTCTTGGTTGAATGATAAGTTATTCAATTTTGCTAAGATAACACGACAAGCCCACCAAGTCGGTTTCTACGAAGCACTAACACTCTCTAAAAGCCTTCGTATTGTGTCAGACACTTCAATACATGTCCGATACTCTCGGACACTCTCCAACACTCGATCAATACATGTCGAAAAATCCGACATCTGATCAACTTTCTCGACACTCTTCGACACTCGAGTCGAAATTCTAACATACAAATTTCCGACACGTGATTCCGATATTGAGGTTAATTTTAAAAATTAAATAAATGAAATTAAAATATATATATATGTGAAAAAATAAAACACGATAATAAAAATAATAAATGGAGAAAGAAGAAAAACGTAATCTTCTCTTGTCTTTTGACTACCACTTCTCGTGAGACACAATTCACCCCTTAAGTTTTTTTCTCCTCTTCCAACATATCTAACATGTGAGTCTAGAATATGGATCGCTTATTTTTTCTCCAAGTTTTATGAATTATTGAAATAGAGTTGAATTTGTCAAATTGAAACAATAAATGATATTAATAAATGGTGGATTAATGTTTTTTGTGAATATTCATTCTACGCTTTTTTAAATATTTATCTATTTATGAATTTGATTCAAATAATCATAAAAATAATCATTTATTATGTATGTATAAATATATTTAATATATAATGTATCATAACGTGTCGGAATTTTCTGTTTTTTTTTTTAGAAATGACGTGTCGGCGTGTCGTGTTATGTCGTGTCGCGTGTCGCGTGTCAGTGTCGGTTTTACTTAGGTCGGTTTCAATAGGACTCCAAAGGGAGGGGAAATGAGATTCAATTTCGTGGCAAGGATTTTCTTGTTTAGGCTTTTGCGCCCAATCTATAATTATGTTCACCTCTCTAAAGCGATGAGCTACCCAAATGTGTCGAATTAGAGTAATAGATGCCAGCCTTCGATGATGAGCAGGCGTGCTTCCCACGAGAACGCGGGATTTGCAGAGGGCAAATCCCTTGTCAGTTCGAGACCGTCTTATTCGAGTAAGATAGACTCGTGCTTTTTTAGAGATGAAGTCCTTTAGGTTTTGAAAGAATGCTAGAATTTATGCTCGTGCGGCTGAGGAAACCGGTACTAGTCTTGCAAATTCATAGAGTAGGCTCCTTGAGGAATTACGATAGATACACGAGATAGCACCCTTCATCAATCTAGGTTCCAACGAGCCATGTTTGTTGATTTTGAGAGCTCCTTTCTTGTGTGGACAGCTGAATAATGTTGAAATCTTTCATTCATTAACCCACCAAGTGCCAATAGCCTAATTTGGGCCATCAGCTATGATAGTTAGTGTCTTGCCCTGATTCATGAGGATGATGGGTGTTACAAGTTTCTCGGATATTCTTTCATTAGCTTGGACTTTCACATTAATTTTTAAGTTGCCTACAGGGTAACATAGTGGTCATTTATCCAAAGAGTCCAACATGGTCAAGTGCCCAAGATTAGTAACAAAGTATGACAGCTTATATGAAAATGTAGCAAATCAATATGTTGATAATAACAAAAATTGAATTCTCCATATTATTACAAGAACCTTAATGTTACAACTGAGCATAGGAATTAGACTTGCTCATGGGTCTGACAGCTCACAGCCCGCCCAGGCCCTGCCAAGTTATAAGCATGTTTGGGCAAGCTTGGGCAAGCTTGGGCAAGAGCCTATATTTGCCCATTGATCACCTGTAATCAAGATATCAATCAGCTGTAAAATTTCACAATTAGTAATTTTTATCAGAACTAGTAACATTCTACAAATAAGTATCGCTAAGCTTTTTATGTATAGTTTGTAACTTTTCATATGAGAAAATGACTATGAACACACATGTAAGAATAGCCAACGACCTTTTGGTGTTGGTAACACTGCTTGATCGGAACATACTTATCGAACCATCAATGATCGCCTAACGGGGCTACACAAGCAATCCACTGATTGGGCCTCGAAGTTGTGCGGGTTGTTGACATTTGTGGTCTTCGATGAACAAGTCGATTTTCCCATTAGGGGCCCAGCCAACAAGGGCAAGTAATAAAAAAAAGGCTTGTTTTCTCCAAAGTTACCGTCAACCGAAATTGTCAGCCCAACCCAATTCCCATAAGCAAGGAAGTTCGACGTTTTGTATTCATTTGGCCCAAGCAAGGAAGTTGAAAATTTGGTTTTATGGTACTTGATTAGAAGTAAATTCACTAAATGCAGGTTGTATCATTACAAATGACATGTAATGACTAGCAAACTGGAATTAAATATATTTTTTATTCTCTAATCCATTGAAATAATATGAATTATGAAGAAAATATGAAAAAAAGGAATTACGTTGGGAAAGATTAGATATGATGGTGTCTTTTGAGAAAGTAGAAGAGCATGAGAATTATTGAAGTATATCGACATGAATAAAACAGATGAGACTTGTCAGAAGAAAATAAGAAAAAGTTGATGAGAGATAAGAAATAGACATAAAAGGAGCTATTCTTCTCATTTGGACGCCTAGTAAGAAATCAAGGAAAATTATTTCTGCTTGCCAGAAGGAGAAGTCATTTTCCTCACTAAATTTCTTGTTTCTAGCTCATGGAAAATGCTCCCGTTGATCAAGGAGTTTTTGATCATCCATACGTTGGAAAATCTTAAAATGATTTTGGGGAAAAGGCTTTTCATTAGGGTGTGTTTGTTTCATAGAGAACTTCTTAATGAAAGAAAATATTATTAATCAAAACCATTTTCGAGGAAAATGACTAATTTTTAGTTGTTTGGAAATGTACTTGATAGTGAGAGAGAAAAAGTTTCTCGATAATTATTCTTTTCGTTATGATTTTATTTGTTCTTATTGTACAATATTATAAATGATATCGGAATTTTTGTCTACAATATTACTAACCTATGAAGTATAAATTATAGGTTATTTAATTACCCAAAAAAATGAAACTTAAAAAAGAGGATGCTAAGAAAAAAAAATAGAAAATGCAAATGATTTACTAACTTAATCTCTCTGTACTGAAAGCTTCACGAGAGAATGATTCCCCATCCATGTGAGCGTGCTCGTGGAAAAAGAGCTTGAGAAAACGATTTCTCTTGTCATGATGTAGAAATTGTTCTTTTTACTCAATTTAACTATAATTGTTTCCATGATCGTAAAATGTATCCCGTCGATTATGCATATTTATTGTGCTAAACACATGAAAGCAAATTTCATATAGATAAACACACCCTACTCTACTTTGCTTTTCTTAAATGGTACACGCACGTTTATATATTTCCTAAACATGAATTAGATCCACATTACGAATCAAGTAGAAGATGCGAAATAAGTGCTGACCACGCATTTTTCTTCCACGTAAAAAAAAAGAAAAAAGGAAGAAAAGTACACGTGGCTGATGCATCGCATGACGCAAAACGAAAATTTGTGAAGCAATTAATAAGTGTTGACCCCCAAAATTTCTCTTTTATGCTTCAAACTACATTCTCGAACCACGCAAATAATAAAGAAATACTTCGCGTCTGCAGGACGCCAGGGCTTTGCTACTCCTAAAGCAATGATTGCCGTACAACATGCCCCAATCCACCACCAAGGGGACAAGTTTCTAATCCAGGCAAATGGCGATTTAAAGGGATAAAAAAATTTTAGATCTCAATATAAAAGTGATTTAACTTATATCCACCCGAATTTCACATCGAATGTAGATTCAATGGATGAGATGGAAGGAAATTCATTAATTTTTCTAAAAGAATTTATTGGATGGCCTCCTATGGAGGACATTTAGAATGTCTTTTCATCCTCTAAAATCTAGAACATCATGATCCCCACTTATACTAAAGACCAAGTCCGATTAAAATCGAGAACTAAACCAAATCGGCTTGATCTGATTGGTTCAAGATCGATTCAAGATCGGCTTTAGGGAAGTCAATTGGGTTGCGACTTCTTAACCTTGAACCCTCCTAAGATTGGTTTGTTTCCAATTCCACCTGGAAACTAGTTTAGAAGCTTCTTTGGAAGTAATTACTATTGCATTCAACAATTATTAAACCAGTTTAAGATGTTTAGACATAAATAATTAGCAATAATAAAAATATTTTCCATCAATTAATTATTTCAAGTAATATAAATTATTATATTTAAGAAAATATTTTTAAAATTATTCATTTTTTACAAAACAAACGAAACCGTTAACATAAAGAACCAACAATGCAATCAGTTAATTAGTATATGTTTTTGTAGTGAGATGGTGTAATTTTTATATTTATTAAAAGAATTTGATTTCTCACACAAATTAAAAAAAGTGGATAAATTCTTGAGTAGACTTGCGATAGGTTGATTCAGTTTTCAATTTTGAACATTTTGAATCAAAGTCACACAATTGGCCCCCAATTTTAGGTTGAGAGCCAATCACCCCTAATTAATATCTCAATGTAAGAGCATCATGACCCATATCAGAAAATCGAGAAATGCTAGAGGTACAAAACTTTGCAAATTTCCCCTAATTAATATCTCAATATAAGAGCATCATGACCCATGTCAGTAAATCGAGTAACACTGGAGGTACGAAACTTTGCAAATTTAATTAATTAAGTGACGGGACAAACTACAGAGTATTTTTTACATCTCGCTTATCCAAATATTATCGCTTCGACTTCTAATCATCTAGAAACCCATTATTTCTGTGGATCCCCAACATAATTCGATGAGCTATCGTTTCTCCAAGTCTTGGCAAAAGAAAAGAAAGAAGTACTCCCGTCCCAAGTAAGCAGTGCTCCGCTGCTCTCTTATTCAAGGACTTGTGGGAAAGCACGTTTGCAACTTTCGAGCTAACTAAAGCGCATTTGCCCTTTGCCCTTAGCAAGAGGCACATCCATTCATATTATTGGCCTGCCAAAAGGACACCAAGTTGTAGAAAAATCATCTTCCCACTTGCATCAATACATGCACTAGAGTAGTGACCGTCGACCTAACATCAAATTCCATATACCTTCCAAAGGGGCAGTCGCTAACACGGTGACGTGCGACTTTCTTGCTTTCTAAAAGCGCCAACGTTCACGCTTGGAAAGCACGGGAGCCTCCTCCACGTGTTGCGTGCGTCTGATTCCATTACATCTTGGGCTTTTAGATCATGCGGGCCCCTCATGAGATAAATCGGCATGAATGGGTTGGATGTGGTGGAGACACATGCGGTTGAATGACCTTGGAAAAACTCGTGAAGCGATAGCTTTCATAATAGAGAGAGCGGCCAGCTTCAAATCATCTGGAATCCTTCTTTAAGTGTGTAATTTCTTGCTTAAATTACAGTGATCCTGTCCAATCTCTCTCTTTCTTTTCATATGAATTTTTTTTATAAACTTGAGAATCAAGAGATGCTTTTCCTACCAACTTGAGTTGGAGTTACTTTTGATGACAAATAAGATAACCACACCTTCAACACGATGCGTCACTTTGTTGTGGATTCTATTTATATGCCTACAACTTGATTCTATCTACAACCCATGAGTCAAATGTAGTGGATTCACATGCAATCAAATGACCTTGAAAAAGCTCGTGAAGCGCTAACTCTCTTGAATTTTGAGAGAGAGTCGATAGCTTCACATAATTTGGAATCTCTTTCAAAGTGTGTAATTTCTTGCTTAAATTACAATGATTTTGTCCAATCTTTCTCATTCTTTTCCTAAGGATTTTTATAGATAAACTTGAGAATCAAAAGATGCTTTACATAACAACTTGAGTTGGAGTTACTTTTGATGGCAAATAAGATTCTAGTTGATACTAGGACCACACCTTCAACACAATGCGTCAATTTGGCACAGAATCTATCTATATGCCTACAAGGATTTCCATGATCTGCACGCAGGACGTGGATCCTCTAACTCGTGGGTACTTCCCCTCGTTGTCTCCAATAACTCTCATTCATTGACTTATGGAAATGAGGTTGTTATCGACGGTTGAAATTCGTCGAGACACAGAGGCCTTGAACGCGCGGAGCGGCATTCGTCGCCATACACGACCGCGAAAACGTGTTTGTAACCCCCACAATCTGTACCTAATGCAAGACATATGCTCTTCGGAACTCAGCATCTAGCGGTTCCCTCTTCCCCAGTTGTATTATAGACTACGCGTGCTTGTGGCACATTGCGAATTGTAAATGCAGCACTATCACGTCGCGTGCGCGAATTGCTCCTCATTTTTATCAGACACCACCTGTACAGAAAAGGGCAAAAGAGAAAAGAGAAAAAACACAAAGTCCCCTTCGAAGATTGGCCGATAATGCCCTTCTGATGTCCACATGCCACGTTGACTCTCTCTCTCTCTCTAGGGGGCCATGCCCCTTTTCTTGAACTATATAGACTGTGCTTCAAGATATACATAACATTCAAACCCCACAAATCTACAGAGAGAGAGAGAGAGAGAGAGAGAGATGAAGCCCTGTGGAAAGAGGCCAAAGGTGATATTAGTCCCCTATCCAGCGCAAGGCCACGTCACTCCCATGCTCAGGCTAGCCTCCATCCTCCACTCCCACGGCTTCGACCCGGTGCTTGTCACCCCGGAATTCATCCACCGCAGGATCTCCCTCTCGGTCGATCCAGCCACGGCGAGGGCGGGGGAGGTGATCACGTTCTTGCCGATCCCCGATGGCTCAGGCGCTAGTGACAGCGCACCCCGCGACTTCTTCTCCATCGAGAAGGCCATGGAGGACGTCATGCCGGTCCACATCGAGCGGCTTGTGAGCGAGCTCGACGTGGCAGACAACGGCGTGGCGCTGATGGTGGTCGACTTGCTGGCCTCATTCGCGATCGAGGTGGGGAACCGGTGCGGGGTCCCGACTGCAGGGTTCTGGCCCGCCATGCTCGCGACCTACAAGCTGGTTGCGGCCATCCCGGAACTGGTCCGACAAGGTCAAATTTCCGATTGCGGTGAGTCTCGATCGCTCTTCGTTTCGGTCCATGCACTCCGCTTTACTCCAATTCATTTTATTTCACTTCTTCCTATGCAATATTATGGTCTTGTATATGAATTCACCAGCACATCTAACATAATTGAGTTAGGTTACTGGAGAATAATCCAAATCCTTCTTTCTCAAATAACGCACACTCGTATTACCAGGCTAATTCCTGAATAAATGAGGATAATTTTGGTACTTTCGCGAAGGTTAATAAACGAGGAAAAAATCACAGCTAACTTTATATAAAAAGCTGTGTGCTATTGCATCTATCCTTGTTATCTAGCTACAAAGACTCAAGAAGAAGATCAAATTAATCAATTTCATCTATATCACATATCTATCTGTAATACATATTAAGGTCAAACATAAATTTGTCTCACGCCCAAAATGAGGTAACATGAAAATTGTATAGTGATCTTTATTTATTTTAAATTATAATTGCCTCATGGAATTCATAACCTTAAATGTGTGTGTGTGTGTGTGTGTGTATTCGCATGAGTTGTTGAGCTCTACTAAACTTTAAGTTAGAAAGATTGACTTTTCCAAAGAAATAATAGACCGCACATGCCTTCCATCTCAAATGAGCATAGATTGTTTCCAGAGTCAACTTCACTTACTTGACAAAAAAATAAAAATAAAAATTAACCATGTTATTGTCGGGAAATCTATATCTTCCACGTACGATCCAATCACGTTGCCTAGTTTTTTATATACCGATTGACTACGAAAGCAAATACTAACATTTGGAGCACCAAAATAACAATTGCGAGAGACGAATGTCATCCACGTTGTGCCCACTTTACAATACGCCCTCTCCACCGTCAAATCCACATATAGCTTAGCACGAATATACTCTAGCATTTTGGACAGTCCAAAGATTATTTATCTTATCTCTATGCGTTACTAATATGGTGCTCCACGTAGCCTCATCGATGTCCGATCGAATTCGCCTTTCTTCGAAGTGAGAATTTTGGAATAACCTGGTTTTGAAAATCAGCGAGAGATCCTAGAAAGCAACGAAACCGGGTCCTTGGACCGTTTCTTGAAGACCACGACACCACGTGCCACGACGATTTCGCAATCCTTCTTGAAGACCTAAAACGATGATGATTTACAACCCTAATCTTGGATACCGATTTTGCGAGACGTGACCACGTTGAATGAGTACTTTGTATTTCTGGCGTTGATTCTCACGTGCAAACGTGCGAAATGATGTGCAGGGATACCCCAGAAAGAAAGCGAGATACGTCGGAACCCCTCGTTGACCACCCAAGATCTACCGTGGCTGATCGGGCCGGTCAACTCCCGGAAAGCAAGATTCCGGTTCTGGACTCGGGCTCTACACCGGTCGGCGTCCCTCCGGTGGCTCCTGGTCAACTCCTTCTCCGAGGAGGACGACGAAGCTGAGATCCAGTGCTTCCGAGACTACCCGACGATCGTCCCCATCGGCCCGTTGACCAGCCCGTGCCCGTTGACAAAGAACACTAGTTTCTGGGAAGAAGACGCCACCTGCCTGACCTGGTTGAAGAATCAAGAACCGGACTCGGTGATCTACGTCTCGTTCGGCAGTTGGGTCAGTCCCATCGGACGTGACAAAGTCGCCAGCCTCGCCCTCTCGCTCGAGTCCACACGGCGGCCCTTCCTGTGGGTGCTCGGACCGTCATGGCGCGAGGGCTTGCCACATGGCTTCTTGGAGAGGGTCCGCAACCGGGGAAGGGTCGTGTCATGGGCCCCGCAGGTGGAGGTCCTGCGCGACCGAGCGGTTGGGTGCTACTTGACGCATTGCGGGTGGAACTCGACAGTGGAGGCGGTGCAGTGTGGGCGGCGGATGCTGTGCTGGCCTGTGGCGGGGGACCAGTTTGTGAACTGCAAGTACATCGTCGAGGCTTGGCGGGTCGGGGTGAGGATGGCAGGGTTCGGGGAGAGGGAGGTCGAGGACGGAGTGAGGCGGCTCATGGAGGACGGTGAGATGGGGGAGAGGTTGGCGGAGCTGAAGGAGAGGATGATGACGGCAAAGGCGAACTCGAGAGTGGTGGCGAATATGGCAGGCTTCGTTGAAGATCTCAGGAGAATAACGGAGGATAATTCTCTGTAATAAGTTGGAAACAGTATTCGTTTTTGTTAGAGTTGTCTTGTTAGGGTTTTGAGTTGATCATCATTGTGTAACCATGCGAAAGTCCGTAAATCTTGAGATAGTATGGGTATGTGCAGTACTGTCTGAGCAAAATTTGTAGCAACTGTATCTGTTCAGCGTACAGATAATATACCACTAGTAGTCCCACAATGTTTTTTTTTACACGTTAACGTCAGCACTTTCGACTGTACTTCTCCTATAAATGTTCATAAACTGAAATTTTCACATAAATCGAATGGACACCCTTTGACCTTATACGTTATTTACATGAGGCTGTGAATTTCGTACTAATCAATTTTTCGTGATTCAATGTTTGGATAATTTGGTTTTGCCCATCATTCTTCATTAGAGCCAGCAGTCCATCTGCGTTCCATCAAATTTATGCGTGGGAGGAGCATAGGAATGGCAAAGATTTATCTCGTGAATCGAATTTTTTTACTGTGCAATCATGTATGGTGAAGCTGCATAATAAGTAAAAGATTTGGTGGGATCACCGCCAACTATTCAAAAAACTTAAGCTGTTAGATGATCGCGCGATTTAATATTTAATTATTCTAACACTTCCCTTCAAGCTTAATTTAGTCTTTTTGCCTAGTACTAGGCATGAAAATTCAATTAGGGAGGCAACTAAGGCCTAAAAAGATTCAAACTCATGACCTTCGACTTTAATATCATGAAAAATTTTGGGACCACTCTCAATTATTTTAAAAATTTAAAATTTTAATATTTAATTATTCAAAAAATGAGGGTTGACCACACAATATATCGAAGTTAAATGTATGTGGTTGACGTACCGCATGACGCAAAATGATAAGAGTTGACCACTCAATATTTCTCTTTGATGCTACAAAGTTCACCGTCCAACCACGCATAAAGCGAGGCAGGATTGGAAAAACAATCATGCTTCACATTTTATACGCAAGAACTTGTGATTGCTAACGCAAAAACAGCCGTATAATACGCCCCAGCCGAATCTCACAAAGAATACAAATTCAATGAATGAAATGGAAGGAAAATCATTACTTTGTTTAGTTTTTTTCTTGGCCAACGTCATGCTTTCTCAATGAAATATTTACATATAAGGAAAAAAAAAAGTGAAATGTTTCCCTACTTGCCAAAGATTTGATATTCAAGTTTTGGCGTTAGTTAATGATATATATTCCTTAATTGATGTGGATAATAATTTCCATGTATTGAATTCCTAAATGCTCTACGACGAAAACAAAAACTACTAAATGCTCGATGTTGTAATTTTTTTTCGGGAAAATTCCAAAATGAGACCCAAAGTACCCTTTTTTTCTCAAATAAGGGTCCGAAGTGAACATAGTTTCAAATAAGGACCCGAAGTGCCATCACTTTATCAAATAAGGGTCTGAAGTGGATGTTGTTTCAAATGAGGACCTAAAGTGGTTATATTTGTTTCAAATAAGGACCTGACTTTTCGGCGATTAAGGGTATTTTCATCTTTTGCAATTTTCCGCCTTTTTTTCTTTCCTTTTTTTTTTTTGGTTCTTCTTCTTCCTCTTCGCCAATGGCTGGCCGACCACCGGCGATGCCCACAAAGGGCTGGGTGAGGGTCGCCCTCGCTGGCGAGGGCCACCCACGCCGGTCCTTACTAGTAGCTAGCGAGGGCCGACCTCATAGATGGCCCCTGGGTGAGGATTGCCACGCCCAAGCGACGCCATCCCTCACCTATGACTAGCGTGGATGGCCCTCATCGGTGAAGGCAACCCTCGCCCAACCCTTTGTGGGCATCGCCAATGGCCGACAGCCATCGACAAAGAGCGAAGAAGAAGAAGAACCGGAAAAGAAAAGGGAAAAAAACGGAAAATGCCAAATGACGAAAATACCCTTGATCGGTTGAAAAATTTAGCTGGTCGGCAACCGGCGAGGTCGGGTCCTTATTTTGAAACAACCAAAGCTACTTCACGCCCTTATTTGAAATAACCAAAGCCACTTCAGGCCCTTATTTAAAACAAAGTTCACTTCGGGCCCTTATTTGAGAAAATAATGGCACTTTGGGTCCTTTTTTGAAATTTTCCCTTTTTTTTTTTTTCTGGGGCAATCTCATATGGAGGACTTTTCAAATGTTGATTCACCCTCTAAAATTTAGAGCATTATAGTCGTAAAATTTTGTGAGATCACTACCAATTGTTTTAAAAGCTTAAGTTGCTAAACAAAGATGTTATTCAATATTTAAATATTTATCACCCTCCTCTCACGCTGCTCAACTTTGGCCTATGATTATATGAGGAAATATATAACATAAGAGGCAAATCAGGAGTCCAGAAAGATTTAAACTAAAATTTTCATCTTTTGATATCATGTTAAGATTTTTATGAAACCACTACTAATGTTAGATAAAAGCATGATTTAGAATTTGAATATTCTAACAATGGTCCCTATGAATATCATGATATAACAGCATCAGAATCCACCTCAGTACCGTTCTATAAGTAAAGCAATGCTAGGAGTATAAAACTTACAAAGTTGATTGATAAAGTGATAGACCAAGAGTTTTTGATACGTCTCACTTATTTAAATACCATCACTTTGACATCTAATTTATTCGAAGCCCAATTTTATGTGTATTTTCTTAAATATCTTCATTTAAATACTCCAAGCCAGGCAAAAGGAAGAACTATCCTTCCCCAAGTCAACCGTGCACTGCTCCTAGCTAATGAACTTGTGAAAAGCATTCGACCAGAAAAAAACAAAAAAACTCGTGAAAAGCACATTTGCAACTTTGGAGCTGATAAAGTAAGACAGTTTTTCATATAATTGGCACGTTCAAAGTAAAGCTAGATTGTGGCTTGCAATAAAATATCATAACTTGTGGAAAATCATTTTCCATGCGCATGTATGAATGAGATCCCACTAGTACCGTAGTGCTCATCAGCCAAACATCGATCCTACGTATCTCTTCCGATGGGGACAGTAGCCAAAAAGGGCAGGCATGGCTTTTTTGAACGCCACCATGCTTTCTCGTAAAGCGACCATACCCCCTTGTCAGACTCGAGATGCTTTTTGATGCACTAGGTACTTGTGAATTCAATGCATTTGGGACTTTAAACAATGCGGGTTCTACTTAGGCCCACAAAAATGCAGAGGGCTCATATTAAAAATCATCGGTTCTAGGATAGGTAGATTTTGAAATTGAAACTTAAAACCTATCGTGTTACAACTAATTTCCAGTTTTTTAAATCCTAAAACGCTACCTTATTTGCCCAAAACCGGTTCTAGAACCTACCTTGTTTTTCCTATCCGGTTCCAAAATCTACTCGAGAAGCTATTTTTTTTTCCTTTTTTTGGTTTATTTTTTATAACAAAATTATACAAAAGTTTGAATAACAAAACGATCCAAAGTAAAAAATGAATAATAGAAATCCCTATTTGCAAAAAATGCAGTCATATACAATTATAAACGCTAAAAAATTCAAACATGTAACATAGAACATTAATTATAGAGCTCAAGAGGAAAGACTAGTGAGGAGTTCCAACAAAAGGTAATGGACGAAGGAGTGCTGAGATTAGAATTTAGGGGAAAAAGAAATTAGGATTTTGGCTTTTAGCTTGTAAAATTGATTCCAAAACAGGGTAGTCCGGTTCGGTTCCCGAGTGGGTATTCATTGGGAACTATTCCCCACCGGTTCCAACGGAAACCAGTTACCAGAAATATTTTTCGGGCGGTTTGGTTAGGTTTTCAGGTAGAACTAGTTTGATTGCACACCCCTAACTCACATGCACCCGCATCATTTAAAAAGAGTTCGTAAAGTGATAGTTCTTATAAGTATACGGAAGGCAACAAATTCACACATGTTAGAATTTCTCTCGATTTGTTTTATTTCTTAACTGAGTTATAATAATTTAATTATTGAAGGGACACTTTAGGTTTAATCAGAGTTCCTTATATCCATGGTGTGATGTTGAATACAATTCTACGTTATTATTACATTTACACCTTCAACCATCATGTCGCTTTGCCCCTAATTCCATCTATATGCCTGCAAGGGTTCTTATGATTCATATGTGAGATGTGGATCCTCTAATCCGCACAATACTCTCTCCCGAGGTATTTAATGAATCTCAACCCTTAATCTAGAGAATATGAAATTGTTGTCGACAGTTGAATTATGTCGAGTCACAGAGCTCGAGAGACGCGCACGGGCAAAAGATCTTTTCGTCCCTCTACGAAGTCTCAAAAATGCATTGTAATTTTACAGCCTGTACCTAGTACATGATATATGCTCTAGAATTCAAAAGTCAAGCGGTTCCCTCTTCCATTGTTGTTGTTTAGACCATCAACCACGTAACTAGTACATGATAAATGCTCTAGAATTCAAAATCCCTCTTCCATTATTGTTATTTAGACTTAAAGAGCTCACATCTATGCATCTACCACATAGCCTTATGACTAGTTTCCCTCTTCCATTATTGTTATTTAGATTGAAGAGCTCACATCTATGCATCTACCACATAGCCTTATGACTAGTAAATCTAGCACAATTATGACATGTCTGCAATTGTGAAAAAATGACATTAACAGTGTCATAATTTTCATACAACGTTTATTTTAGTAATATAACTTTTCAATCTATCGTTTAAGAACTATAACTTCGAAAAAAAAAAAAAAAAACGTAAACTTGAGAGACAATGATGACTTACCTTGCATGAATCTCTTACGTGGTATTACTTAAATACAAAATCCTCCAACGTGGTTTGCCAAGGAGATGATATCATTGAAACATACCAAACAACGTGGTTTGAGCCCATTCCTTGCCCCCAAGTTGATGATTTGGGGCTAATTAGGTTTCGATTGAAAACACTAGAACCTATTTTCATTTACAAATCAAAAAAGTTGTAGATCAATGAAAAGTCGCTTTTGAAATCGACAGGAGAAGCGGCTCCCAATCATCTTAACAAATCGGACTCTTCCCCAAGATGATGGTGAATATTATTGCTACTGTGGGCTCAGAACTTCAAAAAGCACATCTTAGATGTATTGAATCCTGGCATGCCAGTATCGATCATTCGGCTGGCGATGTGAGAGGAAAAGCCATAGAATGCAGGCGATAATCGAGACGGAATGCAAGTTGGGGGCACATTCATAAAGGAATCAGACCAGCGAAGGAAGCTGAGGAGGCGTTTGGGTCGTGCACCTTCTTGTCACGAAGCACGAATTGCACCAGATCTACGTAGGATTTATCGTCTGAAATATAATTCCAAAGTAACCCTACTCAATATTTCATTTAAAAAGTACGCTACATAAATGACCAATTGATAAATGGCACCAAAGGGATTCCGTAACATCACTAGTACCGAAAAGGAGGAAAGAAGAAAACACGAAAGTCCCTTTCAAGATAGCAGCTTTTGCCCATCTCATTTCCACACTCTCTCCCTCCCGGCCCATGCGCCGCTAATTGAACTATATAAACAACTGTATTTCATGACATACATACATACATACAAACCCCCATAAAATCTACACAGAGAGAGAGAGAGAGAGAGAGAGAGAGAGAGAGAGAGAGAGAGAGAGAGATGAAGCCGTGCGCAAGGAGGCCAAAGGTAATATTAGTCCCCTATCCAGCGCAAGGCCACGTCACTCCCATGCTCAAACTAGCCTCAACCCTCCACTCCCACGGCTTCGATCCAGTGCTTGTCACCCCGGAATTCATCCACCGCAGGATCTCTCCCCCGGTCGATAGGACAACGGCGCAGGTGATCACGTATGTCCCAATCCCGGATGGCTGGGGCGCTGGTGATGGCGCGCCCCGCGACTTCTTCTCAGTCGAGAAGGCCATGGAGGACATCATGCCGGTCCACCTCGAGCAGCTCGTGAGTGAGGTCGATGTGTCAGACGACGGCGTGGAGCTGATGGTGGTCGACTTGCTGGCCTCATACGCAATCGAGGTGGGGAACCAGTGCAGGGTCCCGACTGCGGGGTTCTGGCCTGCCATGCTCGCGACCTACAAGCTGGTCACGGCCATCCCGGAACTCGTCCGAGAAGGTCACATTTCCGATTGCGGTGAGTCTCGATCGCTCGTCGTTTCAATCCATGCACTTTGCTTTATCCCAAGTCGTTTCATTTCACTTATTCCTATTACTTCTGTTTTGTATATGATTTCTAGAGAATAAGCTAGATGCTTCTTTCTCAAACAACGCACACTCTTGTTACGAGGCTAAGTCCTGAATATATATAACGAAAAACCACTGCTAACTGCTAAGTACGTATCGAAAACTTTAATGAACTAAATTGCTATTGCATCGATTGAAATGAAAGTTTTGTTTTAGCTAGGAAGACACGTGAAGAAGATGGAACTAATGCATTTTGTCTATCCCACCCATCTACCCTTATTATATATTACTAAGTCAAAAAGTAAATTTGTCCCATCCCCGAATTAGATAACATAAAAATCCCGAGATGATCTTCAAATTAATAACTGTGGAGTAAAATATTACAACATACAACTGAGGAAAATTTTATGAACTTGGTCTTCTCTTCAGTTTTAGATACTCTTTTGCCAACTGTAACAGCTGAGAATCTCTTATATTATACACAAAAGTTACATCGCGACACGTTTGCTTGTTTTAGAATAATTGCCTCTGTGGAATTCATGACATTAAAATCGACCGAGTTTGGAGCATTATTCGTAAATATATGCAAGAGTCGTTGCGGTTCTACTAAACTTTTAGTCAGTCTTTGCCGTAGGAATAGAAGGCGCACATGCTTTCCATCTCAAATTAGCAAAGACTGTTTCCAGGTCGACCATCATTTGATACTACAAAAATCAATCATGGGATGGCCAGGAAATCTTTTTGGGTGCATTAGATTAATAATCGCGAAAGGGACAATGTCACACGTGTCTAGTGCAGACAAACATAACATTAACGTAATCGACAAAAGCCCCTTGATTTATTTATTTTTAGTTTTTTTTTTTTTTCTAATGCCATCTCGTCGCGCCCTTCTTCTGCTAAACCGCCAATGCAACCTATAATTCAACATGAATATACTCTTGCAGTTTGGACAACCCAAGATTATTTATCTTATCTTGATCTATTTAATAATGTGGAAATGATAATCAACCATGAATGCGCCTCCCTTCGAAATGATAATTTACAATAGCCCGGTTTTAGAAATGGGGGAGTGACCTATAAAGTGACAAATCTGGTCCTTTGACCATCTCTTGAAGGCCACGACACCACGTGCCGTGATGATTTACGATCCTTATCTAAGACCTAAATGAAGATGATTCGCAACCCTCATCTCGAGATGATTGTAATAATTCTATCATGTGTCGTAACATGAGTACCTTGTATTTCTGGCGTTAATTGTCACATGCAAACGTGCAAATATAATTTTTCAGGATTACCCCATAAGAAAAGCGAATTACGTCAAAAGCCCCCGTTGACTACCCACGACCTGCCGTGGCTGATCGGGCCAGTCAACGCCCGACAAGCAAGATTCAAGTTCTGGACTCGGACTCTTCACCGGTCGGCATCTCTCCGGTGGCTACTGGTCAACTCCTTCCCTGAGGAGGAAGATGAAGCTCCGATCCAGTGCTCCATAGACCACCCGATGATCATCCCCATTGGGCCGTTGACCAGCCCGTCCCCCGTGACCAAGATCCCTGGCCTCTGGGAAGAAGACGACACCTGCCTGACCTGGTTGAAGAATCAAGAGCCGAACTCAGTGATCTACGTCTCGTTCGGCAGTTGGGTCAGTCCTATGGGACGCGACCAAATCGCCAACCTCGCCATATCGCTCGAGTCGATGGGACGGCCCTTCCTGTGGGTGCTCGGGCCATCCTGGCGCGAGGGCTTGCCGCATGGCTTCCTGGAGAGGGTCCACAGCCAGGGCAGGGTTGTGTCATGGGCCCCACAGGTGGAGGTCCTGCAGGACGGCGCGGTGGGGTGCTACTTGACGCACTGCGGATGGAACTCGACGGTGGAGGCAGTTCAGTGTGGGCGGCGGATGCTGTGCTGGCCCGTGGCGGGGGACCAGTTTGTGAACTGCAAGTACATCGTCGAGTCGTGGCGGGTCGGAGTGAGGCTGGCAGGGTTCGGGGAGAGGGAAGTCGTGGACGGATTGAGGCAGGTCATGGATGACGGCGAGATGGGGGTGAGGTTGGCAGAGCTGAAGGAGAGAATGATGACGTCGAAGGGAAGCTCAAAAGCAACGGCTAATATGGCAGGCTTTCTCGAAGATCTCAGGAGAATGACGGAGGATGATTCTCTGTAGTTACTTAGCTAGAAGCTTGGAACAGCAATCGTTTTTGTTACAGTTGTCTTCATAGGGTTTTGAGTTGATCATCATTGTTTAAAGGCCATGCAAAAGTCTGTAAACTTTTGATGGTAATGGTATGTGATGCATAGTATGTCTTTCTTCTTCTTCTTCTTCTTCTTCTTCTTCTTCTTCTTCTTCTTTTCCTTTTTTGTATTTTCTCTTCTGCAGGATTTTCTGAGCAAAATAGGTAGAAACGATATATATTGGCTAAGCATATATATAGGTCATATACGACTACTACTAGTAGTCCTACTATATTTTTTTTACGTGAACATCAGCACTTTCGACTATACTTATTCTATGATGTTGAAAATTTTAAACATTCACTTACATTGAATGAGACACCTTTTAACTTTATAAGTTATTTACATAAGGCTATAAATTTCGTATTGATTGACTTTTCATGCTTCAATTCTGGGGTCGTTTGATTTTACCCATCATTCTTCATTAGAGCTAACAATCTATTTGTGTTCAATCAAATTTACGCATGGGAGAGGACAGGAATGGCAAAGATTTACCCCATGAATCAATTTTTTGGCTGTGCAACTATTGTATGGTCATAATTAAGTTTCGTTGTTTTCAATCATGGAAAAGATTTGTATTATCATATAATTGACAGAAAAAGAGTAACGGATCAATATTACTCATTTAAAATGAAGTAGCTTCGATAACTATTTCATGAAATAATAAATATTGATAAATGAGTCTCGCAGCAAGATCTACTTGAAAAAAATAGTCCCCATGATTTTAGTCCATGTCACGTTTAGTTTAGGGTGAATTATACTTAGTGTTATGAAGCAACTAAAGGCTGCATAATGAGGGTTGACCGCATGATTACTCGAAGTCAAATATACGTGGTTGATGCATCACATAACGCAAAATGGTAAGTGTTGACCACTCAATATTTCTCTTTTATGCTACAAAGTTCATCATCCAACCGCGCATAAAAAAAGACAAGATTGGAAGAACAATAATACTTCTCATTTGTAAACGCAAGAGAGTGCGAATACTAACGCAATAATTGCATCTGATACGCCCCAAGCCACTCAATTTCCCTTTTATGCCAGAAGTGATTTTTTTTTTTCCTCATTTCACCTTTTGTCAATTTGTGATCAAATAGTTTGATCATCGAATTAAGGATGCTGGAGTATCCCATGTCGCCAAATTTACGGGATTTATATATTCTTTATATATATACTTTTGGGTTGAATATCCTAACAAAAGATTTATAAAAAGAAAAAGATAAAAGTTTAAATGTCCATTTATAAGAGTGTTGATTAATTTATTCCCACCTGAATCTGACATAGAATACAGATTCAACGGATGAATTGTATGGAATCACTACTTTCTTCTTCCTTTTTATTGGCCGACGTAATGCTTTCTCAATGAAATATTCAAATATAAGCAAAAATATGAAATGCCTACCTATTAGCCAAAGATTTGATATTTAAAATTTGGCGTTAGCTAATGATATATATTATCTAATTGCAGATACTTAATTTCCATGTATTGAACTCCTAAATGTTGTACGACAAGGAAAAAAAGTTATTAAAGGCTCGGTCATGTAATTTATTTCTATTTTTTTGGGGAAAACCCCAAATGGTGGACATTAAAAATGTCGATTTGCCTCTAAAATTTAGAGCATCATGGTTATTAAATTTTATGAAACTGCTACGAACTGCTCAAAAAACTTAAGTTGCTAAACGAAAATGTTGTTTGATAGTTAAATTTTTTAATACTCTGCCCTCATGAGTAGGCTGAATTTTGACCTATGACTAGGCATATAATTGTTTAATAAGAGACAAGGAGTCTGGAAAAATTTAAACTGAAAATCTCATACTCTAATATCTTGTAAAGATTTTGTGAAATCATTATCAATATTAGATGAAACAATAATTTAATATTTAAATATTCTAGTAATGGTCCCAATTAATATCACGATATAAGAACATTAGAATCCATATCGGAAACCATTTTGTAAGTAGAGCAATGTTAGAGGTACAACATTCTATAAAGCAAATTAATAAAGTGATGGGACCAAGTGTTTTAATATATCACGTTTATTTAAACACTATCACTTCGATGTCTAATTTATTTAAAACCCATTTTTATGTGTAATCCAAAAATATTCATCTAGCTATCCTCCTCCAAGTCTGGCAAAAAAAAAAAGAATTATCTTTCCCAAAGTCAATGGTGCACTGCCTCCAAAAAGAGTACAAAAAAAGTTATAAACTATTGTAATTGTGTCAATTTAGTCCTAAACTATTATGATAGTACCAATTTAGTCATAAACATTTTCAGATTTTGTCAATTAAGTCCATCTAGCCAATTTTGGGTGTAAATCATAGATGTGAATACTAGCAATCCTACCTGACAGAGTCAATGTTTTGATAATTTTTCTTTTTTCCTTTCATTTTGGTTGTCTCACCTAGAGTTGTTGGGTCATGAAGGCCCTCAAGGCCTTCGTGCCCTCACCCACGACCGATGAGGCAATGATGATCCTAGGCAAGGCCATGCTGATGGCCTTGCCCAAATTTAGCGAAGACCTTTGTGACCTTACTCACGGCCTGAGGAGCCATGACCCTCGCCTGCCAAAATGAAAAGAAGGTAAAAATTGTCTATGTCACTGTCAATCATGCCATGTAGGATACTAGTGTACACATTAGTAATTTCTTATTAAAATTTGCAGGAATGACTAAATTGGCAAGTCAAGAAAAGTTTTAGACTAAATTAATACACTTAAATATTTAGGATTAAATTGGTTCAAGTGTAATAGATTTAGCAAATTTCAAGTAAGTACTTGTTCCGTTCTAATTCATGAGCTTTTGAAGTGCACGTTAGTAACTTTCGAGCTAATAAAGTAAAACTTGAGGCCGCCGAAAAAGAGGCGCAGGTTCATATTATTGGCACATCAAAAAGGGAAAATAAGTCGTGGTGCCCATCAACCGACCATCAACTGTATCATTCACGTGTGGAAAATCCTCCTCCATGTGCGACAACGAAATCAGATCCCACCATTGCGGTAGTGCCCATCAACCGACCATCAATTGTACCTTCCATGGGGGACAAATCCACATCTGTTAGAATCCCTCTCGAAGTGGTTTCTTTCTTAATTGAATTATAATGATCCTTTCTTATTTTTTGCTATGGACTATTATCGGTTAAACTCAAGATTCACGAGATAATTTACGGAATAGCTTGAAACGGAGTTCATTACGTCCAAAGATTGTTGTCGAATATGATTCTATGATGATTCTACAATCGCACCTTCGATGAATTGCGTCACTTTAGCACTGACTTTAATGATTAATATGTGAGACGTGGAATCTCTAACCTGCGTGGTACCCCTCGGTGTATTCAATAATTCTCAATCTTTAGTTTTTGGAATATAAGATTGTTGTTGAACAGTTGAATTATGTCGAGCCAGGAAGGCTGAGGGCACCGCGCGGGTAGAAAATATTTTCGTCCCTTTACACAGTAACGAACATGTATTGTAATTTCACAGCCTGGATCTGATACATGATATATTTTCTTTAGAATTCAAAAAGTTAGGCCGTTTCCTCCTCTCACATCCATGCATCTGCCGCAAAAACTTACGAATAGTAAATCTAGCGCAATTACGACATGTGTGCAATTGTGAGAAAAGGAAATTAAAGATGTCATAATTTTTCAATTTATTGCTTAATTGCTATGACTTTAAAGAATATGTTCACTTGAATGATCTCAGTGATTTCTCTTATGTAAAGATCTTACAGTCATTAATTTCATATAAAATTCTCTAAAATGGTTTGCCCAGGAAATGATATCATTAAAAACGAATAGAACAACATCGTTTGATCCCTTCCATTGCACCAAATTATGGGCTCTCAACTAGCATAAATGTCTGAGACTAATGCGTCCCCACCCCAACCCCCCTGAGAAAGTGGGGATTCGAACCCCCCACCTCCCTCTTCCAAGTTGGAGGCAGGGCAAAAGTCTGAGAGTGAGCGTTAGAATAGGATTAGAATAGGACCGACCAAAAAAAAAACTAGCATAAATGTCGAGGTAGGCAATTGGGATGAAGTGGAGAAAGCAAGGATATCACCAACGGGGAGTGAAGCAGAAAAGCAAGCTGGATGTCGCTGGATTGAGCTGAGAATCAGGTTCATATACTTGTATTCAATGATCAAGCGCCGCCCAAACCACGAGATCTACATAACATCGAACTCCTTAGCTTCAAAGACTTTGGTCGCATGCATGGCAAAAAAAACATAGTCCTTCAAATTTTCCTCGGCTCTAATAGTTTACAGCACTATGGATTATGGATCATGCTGTTGCTTATCATAATTAACAACCCCTACTTGACAAACTGTATAGTACTTTACTAGGATGTACATTCGCAAGTTTTTTTTTTTTTTTATGAAATACACTTAAACTTTCGCTGAAAACCTAAAAATGATCCACAAGAGGTTCCACAGACATAACAGAGTAGTGACAAAAACAGATAGGTTTAGAAAGCCAACTCGAACTAGGGAGTTAGAGCAATGGGCCTTTGCCACCTAATTTGCGATCTGGTTTGCATCCCTAGGACAATGGGCTAAGGAGACCCCATATTGTTGGGCCAATAGCTTCCGGCAATCTTCTATAATTGAACCCACAATCCATGGGCTTTCATCTTGGCCTAGCATCCACCATACACAAGAGAGATTGCTTGACCCCACTTCAACCCTTAGATTAGATCCCAATCTAACCTTGTCCTTTTCCTTCCTAGTTTGACCCCAAATCTTCAACAAAGATAACAACCCCTCTCGCAGAGCTAGGGTTTCAGCTACACTTGCTAAGGGAGCTTGAATTTTCTTCACAAAACTAAAGATAAGGACTCCATTGTGATCTCGAAGGACCTCCACGGCTGTAGCCTTGCAGGATTCGCTGCACCAAGCCATATCTATGTTCAGTTTGAAGCTCCCTTTCATCAGCATAGACCACCAAGTTGCTGTGGTAGCCTCCTTTTGTACCTTGTCTCTTTTGTTGATGTTCCACATCTTGCACAACTTATAATCGCTTATTGCCTAGTGTATGATGCACCAAGGGTCTAGTTTACAGTTCTGAAAAATTGCTACGTTTTTTGCCTTCCAAATCAACCATAGTATACCTGCCAAGATCGAAGACAAGGGAAGGGTTTTCATTGGGATGTAGTCGTCACTAGACACCAAGTTGTTCTCTTGCCATTTATCGATTCTTGACATGTTGGTAGGTGAGACATCAAAATTCAATCGAGAATCTAACTACACCTATTTCATCCATTAGCATAGGAGGAGGAGATCTTCAAGAGATTTCGGGACATGTTGACACAGAGGGCATAGAGGATTAGGTGCCAACTTTCTTCTATATAAGTTTTCTTTTGTTGGTAGAGCATTGTTATAAACACTCCAAAAGAAAAATTGAACCTTGGGGGTAGTCTTGTATTCACCATGTTTTAGTCCACAAGCTCCTAGGGGGTTGATAAGATGAAGATGCTTGATTTTTTTTTTTTTTTTTTTGTGAACTCAAGAAGCACAACTCGTTGTATCCACTTTTAACTAAATAGTCTCCTGTTCAATTCCCCATCCATACCATTTTATCTTTCGAGAGATTCAAACTAAATGGGATTGTCGGTATTTCTTGCACCACATTCTCTTCATATAATTTGGTAAGTAGCTAAGACTTCCGCTCATGTGTCTCCTGGTTAACAAGTCATTCTACAAGTTTTGGTTCATTTTGGTATGATGGACCACTAATTTTTCCAAAAGAAAGCCACTTACCCTCTCTAATCCTTATCCTTGTACCATTGCCTACTAGACATCTAAAATCAACCTCGATCATATCCCTACCCACTAATGAGCTTTGCCAACCCCAAGAAAGCCAGTGGCTCTTGTTGGCCTACCAAAACTCTCCATGAAGGTATACTTGACTTCACAGGGCACTTGGGGCTTGTATTAATCGCCAAGCCCATTTTCCTAACATAACCTTAATAAAGGCAATTAAGTTCCCGAAGCCTAATCCTCCCAAATCTTTCCTCATTTTCAAGATCTCCCATCTCTTCAATGGATATTTGCCTTCTCTACACTTTGCTTCCACCAAAAGGATGCAATTTTCTTTTCAATCATTTTGCAAATTGAGATGGGAATCTTGAAGATAGACATTGCATATTGTGGCAAGGCTTGGACAACAATTTTAATAAGGATTTCCTTCCCTGCTTTCATAATGAACTTTTTCTCGCATCCTTCTAACTTGGTATTAAACCTCGCTAAGATACAGGCGAACATTTGTTTCTTGGATCACCCTTAGTCAGAAAGGACCCCCGGATATTTGCTTGTTTTATTGATGATTGGAACTCTCAGCGAATGCACCATATTTCTCTTCAAGGGCTTGGGGCAACCATTACTAAAGAAGATGCTCAACTTGTTCAAGTTAATAGCTTGTTCTAAGGCATAGCAATATTGGTTCAAATTACTTGCCAAATTTTGGCACTCCACACTGTTTCGTCCAAGAAGAAAATGGTATTATCAGTAAATAACAAGTGTGATAATGTTAGAGCACCATCTATTCAGTTTTGTACCCCTCACACTACCCTCATCTATTGCCTTGTGTAGAAGAGAAGATAGGCATTAGCCGTAATAATAAACAAGTAAGGCGATAAAGGATCTCCTTGTCGGATACCACGGGAAGGTGAAAAATGCGAGAGGGACTCACCATTGACACTGGACACTAAAAGAGACCATAGATATGCACCATTTTTTGAAGACAACTTGAAACTTCATTTCCCTTTTTTCGATACGCAATTGATGAAGGACTTCCTAGACTACTAAAATGTTATCTTGAATTTTCCTTCCATTTACAAATGCACTTTGTTCAGTGGCAATAATTTTAGAAAGCCAAGGTTTCAGGCAATTAGCCATGACTTTAGATATGGTCTTGTAACTAAAATTGCATAAACTAATGGGCCTATATTGAGTGATACATTATGGATTTGCCACCTTTGGGATAAGGACAATATATGTATGATTAAGAGTAGGATCACATATACCTAATATGAAGAACTTATAATTTAAGCGATGGACATCATACTGTATGCTCTCCTAATGATGTTGGAAGAATTGTTCATTAAGCCCATCTGGCGCGGGAGTCTTGGTTGTGCCCATTTGAAAAACTACTTTTTTTCACCTTTCCATAGACACTCTTTTCATTAATGCCTCATTTTTTTCCCTCTTTAGGAGTATATGGGCATTGGAAGTTTCTTGATCCTATGGATGTATATAATGACTTAAAGAATGATCCAATATGTAACTTGAGCTCCGATGGCTCCCTACTCCATATGTTATCCTCCACTTTCGGAATAGATATTCTATTTCTTTTTCTCCTTTGAATCATTGTGGCATGGAAGTATTTAATATTCTTGTCTCCCCACTTCGACCTATTAATCCTAGATCTCATACTCGAATACATCTCTTCTTGCTTCCATAACTTCTCGATTTTCTCCTTGATTTTTTGGCTGTCATCTCTCTCTCCACCCACAACTAAACCATTAGTAAGTTCCATTAATCTCCTCATCCAATATTCTATTTGTTTATGTGCATTTGAAAATTTCAGCCTACTCCACCTTTTCAAAGCTCCCACCACCTTTCTGGCCTTACTCAAAAAATCTATGTGAATATTAGCCTAATCATTCCAAGCCCCCTCCATAATATCTTTACATTCAAGATCATCTAGCCAATATGCCTCAAACTGAAACTCCTTCTTCCTCTTTAACTTAGATGGGAAAATGGATAGTAAAATAGGACTGTGGTATGAGCCCATAGCCAGTAGTGCAAAGACTTATGCCTTAAAGAATAACACTTTCCATTCCATATTACATACCATCCTATCTAATCTATTTCTAACCAACTCCTCTATGTCTCTATTATTGACCCACATATAAGCACATTCTTTACTCTTGATATCCATGAATTTACAGTCGTTTAGCATCTCTTCAAATGCCACCATTCTACAATATTCAACTTCTCGTTTGCCGATCTCTTCCCATTGGTAGAGAACCTTATTAAAGTCACCCATACAAATCCATGGAGGCCTGTTTTTATTACGTATGGAACACAACTTCTGCCAAAGGCTAAGTCTTTCCTGAAAGCCAGTTGATGCATGGAAAAAAGGACATTCACATTCTTTTTCTACTAGTAAGTTCCCTATATCATATCAATGAAGTTCTCCATGATTTCCTCTACCTCCACCATTACCACTTTGTCCCAACGTAACTACCAAGCCTCCGGCCATTCCCACAGGGTCAACTGTTACTAAGTGCTGAAATTCCAATTGATTTTTGATTATGTCCACCATGCCTCTTTTATTTTTTGTTTACGTTAAGAACAACACATTGGATCTTTCTCGAGCCACCAAGGCTCTAAGATGCTAGAATGTCAAGATAGAACCCAAACCCTAACAATTCCAGCCCACAACCTTAATATGGTTAGCCACCAGAGCCCATTCTTTTGAGCTATCCTCAATCAAAATCAAAGTCTCATGAAGCTAAGTATCATCAAGGGTGTAAGGATTATCCCCTTGAGAATTGCGAGGGTTGTGTCATCTCAATTCCTTCGATGCTGGGGTTTTATGGTCCTTTTTCCCTTTCAGTGAACTCTCAAGTGTATTTCAAGAGATACCTCCATCCATGGGGTGGCTGAGAGCAAGAGTTGAGTGCTTTGATGCCTCTTTCCTTGAGTTTCTCTGACCACTCCCTGCTGGACCTTTCCCTTCTATTTCAACCTATCCTTCTATTGAATTTCCATGGGTCTCAACTCATTTGGCATTTGCATAGTAGAAGGTAGCACGTTGTTGACACCTAAATTTTAACATTTTATTTAGGACTTAGTCGTACATTTTATTTAGGACTTAATCGTATACAAAATTAAGAATTAGTCGCTAAAAACAAGGAAGTTAAAAGTAAACTAAATAATTTTCATTAAAATGCATCGTGTATGTTTTCATTAAAATCCATTACGTGTAGAAATTATGAGCATCTACATAACTATCACTAATTATTAAAATTAAAAATTAAAAAAATTAAAAATTAAAAAAAAATAAAAAATAAAATAAAAGAAAGAAAGAAAGTAAAAAATTTTCATTAAAAGGTATCGTGTTCTCATTATTGCACTGCGTATTGAATGATCATTTTAAAAATTTTCCAAAAATTTGTCATCAAAATGAAAAAAAAAGTAAAAAAAAAAAAAATTCATTAACAGGTATAAGATATATCGAATGGGCCGAGTAGAGGGTTTTTCTTCATGCATGGGCTCGCCCACCTATCTCTTTTCCTTTTCTCCCTTTTGCGCTTGGGCTGGCCCATCTCCTTTTATTTCATGTTGATTCTTGTTGAGGTGTCACTTTTTTTTATGCCCCAGCGTTGGTTGTTCGGTCGTTTCGCTGTCCCCGCCACTATCATCGTCTATGTCGTTTTGTGTTTCTTGCTTTGCGGCCGACAATGGCCATCCAATGACAAGAGGAAATCGGCGAATAGGTTGGCCGATGAGTGGTGGTCGAAATGGGTGCCCGTTGTGGGCGTCGGTGACAACGCCTTTGGAGGATGTTATTGTTTCGGATGGTATGGGTTCGGTTGAAATCCATGGAAGAAGAAATTCGGGAAAGAGGATGCAGGGGAGTTGTCGTGAAGAAAAAGATGGGCAGAAAGAAGAAATAAAAAAGAGTAGAAGTGGAAAAAGACAAAAGGGTGAAGAAGACATTCGGAGAGGAAAGTGTCACGAGCCGATCAATTGGGATCATGACCGCACGGCTACTCGGGCTATTTTGGATCACCTAAGCCAAGCCTTACTCGATCAATCGCACACTCGCTCACATACCCGGATCGTAGAGAGAGAAAGCTTTTAGAGAGAGGAGCTCTGGAAAGAAAGGAGCTTTGTATTACTGAAATGTTGGATGGATACAAATGAGAGGGAGGGCACCCCTTCTTATACTCGAGGCCTTCTAATTACATCCATTGATCTTGAATTAATCCGGCAGACGAGATCGCACCGCCTCAACTACCGACATTAATGATAACTACTAGCTACCAACATAAATAGATAGAGACTTCTAGAACTTGGCGGCTCAATTGCCATACTGCCCGCCCTTGGAAAAATCCTAGAAGGAGACTTATCGGGAAGCCAAGCGAACACAGGAGGTCCTCCACGGATGAGTCACGGTCATCCCTTGGGAACCTCTTGGATTGGCCTTCTTTCAGGCCGTGACATTCTCCCCCACTCAATCGAGCAACGCCCTCATCGCTCACAGCTCGATAGGCAGCCTTACTCGCACGAGCACAGGCTCTCTTTTTTTGGTTTTGCTTCACTCGGACGCTCACAAACGAAGGACCACACCCTTCCATCTTTAGCTCGGACTTGGCACACGGCTCCGTCTTCGGCTTGGGCGTGGCATGTGGCGAGTACTCAACCTCGGGGAAGAGTGCTTGAATCGGCATGGCGTGAGTTAGAGTAGGGTCCAACTCTTCCTTCGACTTCTCCTCAACCAGCTTGTTCATGTGCTTCACGACCTTCAAGCTCTTGTCGAGGTGCCGGATCGTCGCAATGGTCTTGGTGTCGATGACCCCTTTCATCATGGGGATCATGGCGGGGCATTTTGGATCGAGGATCATGATACACTTGGTCCTCATGTCGATCATGGATCTCCCACTATGGAAGAATTGCATACCAGGAATGAGATCATAATCGTCAAGAGGGATTACCTCGAATGCCATCTTGCCCTTCCATCCACCGATTTGGACTTCCACGTCGGGAGTCGAACCTATGCCTTTGAGCCCATCTGAGTTGATGGCTTTGAATGAATTCCCGGGCGGCTCCACTCGAAGTCCCAAGGCTTTCGCCACCTCGGTCAACATAAACATGTTCGACGCACCCGTGTCAACCAAAGCGTAAAGCGTTCGGCCGCACACTTCGACCTCCACGAAGAACATGTCAAAGTTCGAGGCAGCTTCCTCTTCTTTGGACGGCAATCGAGCTTGGACGGAGTGGATAACCTTCATGCCTCCAAGCCGGATTTGCCGCTTGTCTTCTTTGGGTTCCTCCTCCTCTTCTTCGATAGCTAGGAGGGCGTTGATTTTACCCTTCTTCGGGCACTTTTGGTTCCAATGTGGACCTTTGCAAATGAAACAAGGAGAAGGTGGGGGTTGATCGAACTTACTCGTCGTGCAGTCCGTTGGTCGACCCTTTTGGAAGGACGGTTTGGAAGTGCCTTCACCCCATGTCTTGACTCGGCCGCCTTGATCATGCGCTCCTCGGGCAGTGTTTCTTCCAGCTTCATCCTCGGAGGATCAATCCGACCTCCAATCTCTTGCTCGACTCCTAGGTTCGACTTTGGTGAGGTCGACGAGTGACTCGGCCACACTAAGCACTCTCGCGAGACTCGTCACATCCCGTCGTTTGAGCTCAAGTAGTGCCCACGGCTTTAGTCCATCCATGAACGCTCCGAGAGCCTCCTCCTCACTTAGATTGCGGATTTGGAGTTTGAGCTCCGTGAACTCCTTCACGTACTCTCGGATCGTGCCCCTTTCTTCGAGGCGATGGAGTTTGCTACGGGCTTCTTGTTGAGCAAACTCGGGGAAGAAATAGTCACGGAACTCTCTCATGAAGTCATCCCATGTGTCCACGGGATCGGCGCCACGCTTCGTCTCATCGCACCTATTTCTCCACCAAAGCATCGTGGTATCAGAAAGGAACATCGAAGCAGTTCGTACCTTGATCGACTCATCTTAAATGTTGACGGTGCCAAAGTATTGCTCCATGCTCCAGACGAAGTTGTCCACCTCCTTGGCTTATCGGTCGCCTTTGAATTCTTTTGGCTTCGGCACCTCAAGCTTGGGCACCGCTTGTGTGGGCATCACTCCATTGGCAATGCTTAGCTTGCATAGGGCAAGCTCGGTCTTGAGCTCTTGGATCTCCGCCTTCATGGCTTCGATCTCGTCCCTACAAGGGCTTACTTCCTCGATCACTTGGACGCGCTCCTTCAACCCATCGATCGATGCTTCAAGGGCTTCATCCTTGTCGTGCAGCGGGGCTGTAGCTTCGTTGAGGCTTGTCATGAAGTCTTCACGGAGCGAGGTCTCAACCTCCATGATCCGGTCTCTCACATCATCAAGACCTTCCATGAGCTCGAGCACGGCACTCCGGACCTTCCCGATCTTCTCATCGAACGCAGCTACGGCATCCATCGAGGCATCTCTTTTCTTTGTTCGGCCGCGGGTCTCCTTGACTTGCACGGCCTTTCCATCCATAACAACGTCTTGGCTCGACATTCTCTCAAACAGTTGGCGCTCCTCAATCTCTGGAAACGGATCTCTCCTTTGCTCTGATACCACTTGTCACGGGCCGATCGATTGGGATCGTGACCGCACGGCGACTCAGGCTATTTTGGATCACCTAAGCCAAGCCTTACTCGATCAATCGCACACTCGCTCGCATACCCGGATCGTAGAGAGAGAAAGCTTATAGAGAGGAGCTCTGGAAAGAAATGAGCTTTGTATTACTGAAATGTTGGATGGATACAAATAAGGGGGAGGGCACTTCTTCTTATACTCGAGACCCTCTGATTACATCCATTGATCTTGAATTCATCCGGCGGACGAAATCGCACCGCCTCAACTACCGACATTAATGATAACTACTAGCTACCGACATAAAGAGATAGAGACTTCTAGAACTTGGTGGCTCAATTACCGTATTGCCCGCCCTTGGAAAAATTCTGGAAGGAGACTTGTCGGGAAGCCAAGCGAACACAGGAGGTCCTTCACGGATGAGTCATGGTCGTCCCTCGGGAACCTCTTGGATCGGCCTTCTTTCGGGCCGTGACAAAAGCACGTGGGGAAGAAGACTATAGGGGAAGCGACAAATAAAAGGTAAAAGAAAAAAAGCAAAAGTGCAGGAAAAGTAAAAAAAAAAAAAAAGAGAAAAAAAGAAAGCAAAAGTTTCGGGAATGAGGAGGCACAGTGAAGAGGTGCAGTAGAAAAAAGACAAGATAGGGATAAGACAAAAACATCAAAAAAAAAAAAAAAAAGAGAAAAAGAAAGTAAAAGTTGGCTTCGGGAAGGAGGAGGCACAAAGAAGAGGTGCAGTAGAAAAGACAAGATAAGGATAAGACAAAGGCATTAATCAAAATATTAATATTAATATAAAAATGAAAAAGAAAACAAAATAGGTTTTGTCCATTTTTGGTTAAGTTCGGGTCATCGAATCAGGCTAGCAGGTTGGATCGGATTATCGGTCCCAACCCATTTTCTCAAATACAATAATATCAAATATTAAAAATATATTTAAAAGTTTCAAAATTAAAAAAAATTAAAAATTAGAAAATTTCGAAAATAATAAAAATTCAAGAAAAACTTCCCAAAAATCTAAAACTTTCAGAAAATATTAAAAAATTAAAAATATTAAAAAATCAAGAAAAATTAAAAATTCTCAGAAAATTCCAAAATTCGAAGAAGTCTAAACATTTCAGTAGTAATTAGAAAATAACAAAAAATTCAAAAATATTTAAAAAAATCCAAAATTTTTTTGGAAAATTAAAAAATTTAATTTTTTCCGAAAAATTAAAAAAATCTTTAAAAAATTAAAAAAATTAAAAATCCTCAAAAAAGGTTCAAATTAATCTTTTAGGTTATTTTCTTCTAAAAAGTGGAAGCCTTTCACTTTAGAGTTATGCTCAAGGTTAACCAAGCCTTTAGGGCTTAAAGTTTCAATTGTCCAGACAAATGCTCTTGATTGTGTGATATTAATACGTTGATTTTGACTTCCCTTTAGTCTAGTTAGGATTAGCATTTATCTTTTTCTTAATGTTAAATATTTGCTCTCTCATGCAATTTATTTAAACGCTTTCCTTGGCTGCTAAATGTTATTTTAATAATTGCGTACCCGCATGATTACCTTGCATGTTAGTGGATTAGTCTAAAATTAATTCAAACTACTTGACAAAATTTCTTTCTAAAATGAACAAAATTAGGTACCAAAATGACACTAATTAGTTAATTAGTATAATCAAGTCCTTGATCCTAAATTCTCTAGTTGCGTAAGAAGTGAGATACACTCCCATGCCTCCCTTGATTTCTAGTCGACCACAATAGGTTAATGGTGACTCCTTATTACAAAATTCTTATGAAAATCCCAATGTCGTGCGAGGTACGAACTTGGGAGAGCTCGTGCCTGATCATGAGTCATAGGCCCGCCTTTTAAGCAATACCCCTAAATCTATTCCCTTGCCCAAGGGTAGGTCGCAACACACGTCATCCAACAATCCATCATGTCCCAGGGTTTATGGAATGATTTCATCCTTATCCAACTCCAAAAAATCATCTCCATTGAATAATTTCCAAAAGGGGCTGGACTCACGTGCTTCCGCTTTCAATCAATACCCATAGTATTTTGCACTAATATCTTTCGATTCGGCTTCCTTACATGGTATTTCCTCACAACTTTGGGTAAAGTCACCTATCTTCCTACAAGAATAGCAAAAGAGAGGAAGATGTTCATATCTAAAATCAACCCAAATCTGGTCATCATCCAAGTTCATCACAATTCTTGACATAAGCAGTTTTGACAACTCCAAAAGTACTCAAACTTTCCCCACTTTGCACAAGCCCTCCACTTTCGCTTCTAATTTTATCTCCAAAACTCTCCCGACATTGGAGGACTTTAGAGGCCACCTCTTGCATCGTATTCTCAGTAATCCATACTAAAGGCAGGCCATGAACTTGTATCCAAAAAGCACAATGAGTGAAAACATGGCGATGAATGAGTAGTTTGGGATTTAGTTGCTGGAGGACAAGTAAATTACTCGAAAAGGACCATGGGCTGCCCTCTAAAACTCTCTTCTTATCTCTCTCTGATCCAAACGTGAATGTGAATAAACTTTATTGTAATTGGTAACCCACCAAATCCTCTAATTTCCAAGCCTTTTTCATCGTAGATAGGAAAGCCTAAAAATTAACTTTAGGTCTAGAGTGAAGTTTCCCCAGTAGGGTCAGATTACATGCTTCCATTTTCTCCCTAGGACTATCCTCGAACACACTGGCTACAGAATCCTCCGACCACATTCTTCCCACATGTTAACAGGGAATCATCCTCCTTCATTCTCTTGAGGTCTTCGACGAAGCCTGCCATATTCGCCACCACTCTGGAGCTCGCCTTTGCCATCATCATCCTCTCCTTCAGCTCCGCCAACCTCACCCCAATCTCGCCATCCTCCATGACCCACCTCACTCCGTCCTTGACCTCCCTCTCCCCAAACCCTCCCAGCTTCACCCCGATGCGCCACGCCTCGACAATGTACTTGCAGTTCACAAACTGATCCCCTGCCACGGGCCAGCACAGCATCCTTCTCCCAAACTGGACTGCCTCCACCACGGAGTTCCACCCGCAGTGTGTTATGAAGCACCCGATCGCCCCGTCCCGCAGGACCTCGACCTGCGGGGCCCATGACAGGACCCTTCCCTGGCTGCGGACCCTCTCCAGGAAGCCATGTGGCAAGCCCTCGCGCCATGACAGTCTCAGCACCCAAAGGAAGGGCCGCCGTGTAGACTCGAGTGAGAGGGCGAGGCTGGCGACTTTGTCGCGTCCGATGGAACTGACCCAACTGCCGAACGAGACGTAGATCACTGAGTTCGCCTTTTGATCCTTCAACCAGGTCAGGCAGGTGGTGTCTTCTTCCCAGAGGCTAGGGTTCTTGGTCAACAAGGGATGGACGGTCATCGGCCCGATGGGGACGATCGTTGGGTAGCCTCGAGAGCACTGGATCGGAGCTTTCTCTTCCTCCTCGGGGCAGGAGTTGACCAGGAGCCACCGGAGAGATGTCGACCGGCGAAGAGTCCGAGTCCAGAACTTGAATCTTGCTTTCTGGGCGTTGACCGGCCCGATCAGCCACGGCAGGTCTTGGGTGGTCAACGATGGGTTTTGATGTATCTCGCTTTCTTTCTGGGGTATTCCTGCTTGTTATTTTGCGCGTTTGCATGTGAGAACTAACCCGGGAATACAAGGTACTCTCACAAAACAATAACAGCAGCAGCAGCAGCAGCAGGCTGCTGCAATCGTATTCGTGTTGATATTCCTCTGTCGCAATTATTATTTTTAATGGTCGACCTGGAAACAAATCTTGCTCATTTGAGGTGGAAGGCATGTGCGCCTTTTTGTTCCTACGGCAAAGCCAATTGTACTAACCGAACACTTAGTACGATGCCACAACCCTTGTATATATTTCAATATAAATAAATGGTCGAGATGCAACTTATATGTATTATATAAGAAATTCTCAGCTATTTGATTTCCCATGTTGGAAATATATATATATATATATATATATATATATATATATATACATACATATATATATGTGCATCTGTCATTTTTAAGATCAATTAGGAATGTTAACGTTATCTAATTCAGGCGTGAGACTAATTCATTTTTGACACAGTAACATATATTACTAATAGATAGGTGGTACAAACAAGTGTCATTTTAGTCAATGCAATAGCATTTATGCTCCATTTATTTTATGAAGAATGAATGATTTGAAAAATATTTTCCTAAAAATCATCACTTATATCGTTTGAAATAATTAGTTAATGAAAAATAATATCATTATTAATAACAACTTATATCTAAATATTTTCATAGACGATAAATATATTTTCAGTCTAATCATTTTTGTAAGTGATACAAGTTATCATATTTATAATATGTTTTTGAATATTCATTTTTTTCATGAAACAAATGGAGCCTTAGTTCAAGATAGGTCTCTATATATAGTTTTTTTTTTTTTTTTGGATGGACCTCTCAATGTACTTAACAATGGTTTTTCCATGTTTATTGTACCCGAGATGGATTTGGATTATTCTCCAGTACCTAACTCAATTATAAAAGTTGGGTTATAGGATTAAGACTTAGAGGCCAAAAATAAAATCCTCTACAGGACGAAAATATTGCGTAGGCTCATTCTTTGAATAATTGTTGAAATATTTAAATAGTAATTTATGTTTTCATCTTGCATTTAGAATAGTTTGCGGTGATTTCAAAAAAAAAAATTACATAATGTCAAAGCAGAAAATTCTAAGTTCAAATTCTTGCAAACTCCTTATTTTTCCATTTAATTATGTATTTCCAAGCTAAATTTTTTGCCAATGTCCAGCCTATGCCTGAAGGGAAGTGTTTGAATATAGTGTCAAAAACATCACACTTTCATCTAAGAATTCAGATTTTAGAATAGTTGGCATTAGTCTCACAAAATTTTACAATAATATGATGGTTACAATTAGTCACATATAATTCCGAGGTTTCTAGGTTCATTTGGAAAACAGAAAATTAGGAAGTGAAATGAAACAATTTGGAAGCATAAGTGAAGAGCGAACAAGACTCACCACAATTTGAGATGTGACCTTGTCGGACCAATTCCGGGATTGTCGCAACCAGCTTGTAGGTCGTGAGCATGGCGATCCAGAATCCCGCGGTCGGGACCCCGCACCGGATCCCCACTTCGATAGCGAACGAGGCCAGCAAGTCGACCACCATCAACGCCACGTCAAGCTCCCTCACAAGCCGCTCCAGGTGGGCTGCCATGCCGTCCTCCATGGCCTTTTCAACCGAGAAGAAGTCGCGAGGCGCATCACCGTCGGCGCCCAAGCCGTCCGGTATTGAAACGTACGTGATCACCTCCACCGTCGTCCAATCATCCCCGGGAGAGATCCTGCGGTGGATGAATTCCGGGGTGACGAGCACTGGGTCGAAGCCGTGGGAGTTGAGGACTAGGGCTAGTTTGAGCATGGGAGTGACGTGGCCTTGCGCTGGATAGGGGACTAGTATCGCCTTTGGCCTCCTTGCGCACGGCTTCATCTCTCTCTCTCTCTCTCTCTCTCTCAGAGTCTCAGCAGATGCGCCCTCTAATGGAACGATATCAAACACCTGTACTTCAAGACGTACGTATATATAAACCTCGTAAAATCTAGAGAGAGAGAGAGAGAGAGAGAGAGGAGTCAGCAAAGCATGTGGAAACAAGTATAGCTTGAAATGAATAAGACACAACATAGTACATGTTGTAAATTGTGCTGAATTTACTATCCATAAGGCTATGAGCTAAGCTACGCGCATGCATAGTGTATGTAATAATTAATAAAGAGGAAACCGCTTAACTTTTTGAATTCTACATAACATACTATACAATACATCTGCATAACTGTGGATAGGAAAAAAAAAGATATCCACTCGGCCCAGTGCTCTCAGCCTCTGCATTTCGGCGTTCAATTTTTGATAACAACCTCGCTTCCATCAATCAATAATTGTGATTTGTTGAAAACACTGAGTGGGAGTCGTGTGCGGATTAGAGGATCCTAGTCCATTGTAATCCTTGCAGGCATACAGATCGAATCAGTGCCAAAGTGGCGTGGTATGCTAAAAATGCAATCGTAATGTCGGCATTGAATCTTGTTCAACATCTAACTATAGATATGAGGGACTCTGATTCAAGTTGTTAGGTAAAGTATGTCTTGATTATTGAGTTTATGCATTAAAAACCCAAATGGAAAGAATGAGAAAGATCAAATAAGATTATCATTATTCAACCAAGAAATTATAAAATTCAAGAGGGATTTCAAAAGATGTGACATTGTTGCTTCCTCTAAATACTTATAAAGATTAACCGTTTTACAAATTTTCCTTTAAGTGATTCGAGTACATGAGCCCTCTGTAATTTGAATCCATTGATGTTACTAGGTTACACGAGATTCACATAATTTAAAAGTTAGGATGCATTGGATTCATACTTATTTAATGCATCGAAAATTGTCTCGTGTTTCACGAGAGGTTTATCTTCGCTCTTCTAGAGAGAAGTGTCTAATACCACGGCACTCAAAAAGGCGTGCCCGCCTTTTAGCAACTGACCCTTCAGAAGAAACCTGGTACTGATGTTAGGTTTGATGGGACCAGGGGAGATCCATTTTATTGATGCGCATGGAGGGATGATATTCCACACGTGATCATATTCTATGCAAAAAATACATATAAAAATGGGTTTTCAATTAATTAGATTTTAAGGATAGTTCATTCGTTTTTGCCAGGCTTGGAGAAGGATAGCTCCATCAATATTTTTAGGGTTACATATGACAAATGGGTTTTAATTAATTAGACATATTCATAAACTATATGTCCCATCACTTTAGTAATTAACTTTATAAACTTTTGTATTACTCTACTTACATCATGGTACCAAGATGGATTTTAATACTCTCATACCGTGATATCAATAGGGATAATGTTTTTTTCTTGTCATAGAGCACTTAGGAATCCAATACATGGATCTTACCTGCTCACTCCCACATGGTCTCCTACTTTAAATCGTCTGCACATTTGAGCCCACCTCTTTCTCTTCTCCAGCAATGTCACGCCTACAATTCATAAAAATAGAGCCAAAAAAGCATAGTTTAAAGGATTATTTTAAAAAAAAAAATAAAAATTGTATACCACATGAACATGTTTGAATCTGGTAAATTGCCTGGCTAAAGAATGGTAAATTGTAAATTAAAAGATGGATGTTGTAATCAAAGTTGAAACGGAGCATAAATACTGGAACAAAATCATCATTGTCGTAGCAAAGAACTCCCGATGTTGGAATGAATAAACGAGTAGAAAGTAAATCATGCAGCAGCGCGAAGCTTGTTACGATCAAACTCAACACATAAATAGTTTATCGAGAAGTTATAATGACAGTGAAACTTTGAATTAGCTCTTGCAGATTTGCAGTATATCAGATTCACATCCCATGAGGTTAGCTTGAAGAAACCCTGACAGATTCTGGATATCGACAGCGCAATTAATTCAGCAGTATGATCTCTCCTTCGCGGACGCGTTTATGTACTTTGCCTCCAGAAGCTTTCTGAATAAACCACATGTTAATCAGTAAATTACTTCGAGCAGTCGCACGAAAATAGACAGAAGAGGGTACTACAGTTGAAATATCGGAAAAAATCCGCGGCATTCCTGAGGGTAGGATCTCAGTCGTTTACCTTAAAAAACTGAGATGAATATGGTCATAGGGATTTTCTTCGGGAGCTGCTTATTCTTTCAACGTCTTGTAATTTTCACAGTATCGGCATCACTATAAACCAGTATGCCTGGGATCATAAGAATCAAACAGAGTTTAACTCACTGTGTAAACAAAACAAACATGTTATAGGTGAAAGCAAGCAAGCACAAGAACCTTCATACACTCCAAGGATTCGACCCCATCGAGCGTAGGTATCTTAGGGCATTGTTGTACATGTAAGTTGGATACGGATTGTAAACCTTCCAGGTGAAGATATCACCGCCTATCTCTCGTGACTCTTCGTATTTTTGGTCGAAAGACTGTTCAGTTCTCAATGGAAGTTTTTTTTTCGGCACACATATTAAAGTGTTTTTATTACTATGTATCTAGACATGTCTTTTGATGTATCTAAGGTATGTCAAGAGTCATGTTTTAAGCCTACATATAAGCAAGTCTTGTAATAGTTTTAAATGGTGGAGAGTAAAAAGAAATTTCAGCAAGTAGTGTATTCATTTCCTTCCTTAAGAGCTTCTCTTGTGAGAGTGTTATTAGAGCTGTGCGACTCTGATATTCAATAATTGGTATCAGAGCAAGGTTATTTGGAACCGAGAGCACGGTTGTCAAGGACCGTGAGTCAAGTCTTCCGGAGCGTAGTTCGTGAAGACGATGGTCAAGGACCATGTTCGTGCACAGGCGATTGAGGACCGGAATACATCGAAGTTCTGCTGATGTACAGTTAGGGACTGTGATCAATTGGTCGGGGATCAAGGTTTCTTGAAGTAGTACCGAACATTATTTCAAGTCAGATGGCAGATGTTTCAAATTCGACGAATGGCATGGAGAAGCTCAACAACTCCAACTACAATAATTGGAGTGTTAGGATGTAGTTTTATTTACTTGGTCAAGATTTGTGAGATATTGTTGGCGGCAGCAACACCACGACACCCAAAGACGATGATGAACAGAGGAGATGTAAGATCAAAGAGGGTAAGGCTCTTTACGCTCTTGCTAGAACTGTTGAAGATGATTTATTGCCGCACATTAAGAGCGTGTAGCTCCCAAGGAGGCGTGGGATAACTTGGCGATGTTATTCGCAAGGTTGAATGATGCCAAGCTACAAAGGCTGGAGAACGAGCTGATGTCGATGTCACAACAAAATATGACGGTGAGTCAGTATTTCTCCAAAGTTAAGTCTATTTGTGACGAAATTTCAAAGTTGGATCCCGCTAATGCCATCTCAGAAACAAGAATAAGAAGAATTATTATTCACAGGTTAAAGCCGGAGTATAACAGTATTATTATGGCTACTCGTGTATGGGCAACTCAACCGACGTTGACCGATCTGGAGAATATTCTAGCTAACCAAGAGACTTTAGATAGTCAAATGTCTAAGGTTTCGATTAAGGAAGAAGAAAGTGCCCTCTTCAGTGATGAAAGAGGGTTCAAGGGCCAGAGGAGAACTGGTGCTAATAAGAAAGATGGCAAGTCCGAGAAAAGCCATGTCAAATAGCAAAAGCAACCAGCTCGTGAAGGATGGCAAAAGCGTCCGGGAGAGTCAAGCCTTCGACTAGGGGGAGCCTGGAGGCGCGATGGCAAAAGACGTGGTGGACGATGTTATGTCTGCGGCAAGGAGGGCCACTTTGCCAGAGATTGTCGAGCGAAGAAAATTGAAGGAAATGTCGCAGCCTCATCGAAGAGGAATGATTTCGATGAAGATAAGGAATGGGATTTCCAAACGTCTATTGCAATAGTGGTGTCAGACGAGTTCGCTACCTCTTCTACAGTCGAGTTAAATGATGCGATAGCATTAATCTCTGTAAGTGAAAAGTGTATTTATTACGATTTTGACTGGATTGTTGATTTAGGGTGTTTGAGTCATATTACTGGAGATTAAGGCAAGCTGTCGAACATGCATAATTATATCGGAGAGTGTGTTGTTATTACTGCAGATGGCTCGAGGTTGTCGATTACTCATATCGGCGAGACAATAATAATTCCTTGGTTCAATTCACAGCAAGTTGAATTGAAAAATGTGTATCACGTGCCATGAATGAAGAAGAATTTATTGTCTATGTCTAAGCTCACAGACTCGGGTAATTTTGTGGTGTTCAATCCACGAGATGTTAAGGTGTACCGAAGTTTGAAGCCCACTGGTTGACCAATCATGGAGGGACGTCAGCTGGAGTTCGTTTACATGATGTCTACTCAAACAACATACGTAAACAAAACCCAAAAAATGATACACCTAATTTATGGCATGCACGGCTTGGGCATGTAAGTTATCACAAGTTGAAGGTGATGATGCAAAAGAACATGCTGAGGGGTCTTCCCCAGTTGGAAGTGCAAGAAAATATGGTTTGTGCTAGGTGCCATTAAGGGAAGGCACCTCAACTTCCGTATGAGGAATCGTCGTTCAAAGCTCGATGTGACATCCCAGATTTTCAACTCTGTTTTCTACTAAGTAAATCGGGCATTTCATTGACGCGCCTATAGGTTGTTCTCAGAGCTGATCACTCTCGAGATAACTAGACTATCTGGGGAAACCAATAAGGATTTTAAGGCAAATAGACTTGAGAATTCGACTAGGAATCGGCTTCTCGACTGTGTCTATCTTTAGAGGCCATCGCGGCACAGTATAAAATCGATTTGAAATCAGAGATAGGCTGGTTCGACAGAGATGTGTGGCTAATCGTGGGTGACACCACTAAATTAGAAAATTCTCGTCAACCGGCTCTAGACTGATTTTCTTGTTGTTTTGGTACCATGTGTCCGTATTTGGATCCTCGAGATTTTCATGACAACCGAGAGTCGCCAATGAGTTGAGTGGGTTCATTGTGGCTTGAAGAAAATCGACCACGGGTCATTTGCACTAAAAATGCCTGAAAGTTACCCGATAGCCTAGGTCACGCTAAAAACGCGTCGAATAGAAATTAACCGTGAATTCAAGTCCGATTTCAGAAATTGAAGAGTCTGTCATGTCACAATAAATTCTAGGAATGTCGACTCAGTCTCAGAAGATTTTCAGAAATTCCGAGATTTTTACAGAAAATGGATTCGGACGCCGCAGAAAAATAACGGAAATTCAAATGGGCTAAGTTGATGGAAATATGGAATTCCAAACCGAGCCTTCGGGTGATAGGGACTTGCAGAAACTTTGTAGACTCTTTCTTCATTCAAATTGGGCGTCAATTTGAGAAATTTCACGAAGAAAATGAAGCCGAAATTTAAGAAATTCGGAGCTGGACTTTTGGGCAGAAAAATTGGCTTCAAAATGTGATTAATTATGGATTATCTCTCAAGAAAGTAATGGGGGACCATGGATAAGCTTGAGGGCTAATTGGGGGACCAAGCATTGAAGTATTTGGATGGTCTTTATTGACTTTTTGCACCATTTTTCTCCCTCATCCGATTCTCTCTTTCTTCGTTGGTCTCCTGCGCACGCCAACTCCTTCTCGGTATCCATCTTCATCGAGCAGCCCACCCCTCCACGTTTCTTTGCTATCCACCGAAGACCCACACCCCCACCGAATTCTCTTTTTGCCACACGTCCAAGCACCTAGCTTCCTTGGTCAATCAAAGAAAACTCCAGCAAAGTTGACCCCAACACTTCGATCAAGCTGCCACCCATCCAAGTTTCCTTCACGCCACGCTGCTGCTTCATTGTTCCCCCCATTTCGTTGTCTTCTCCTCACGCCAGCTGCCCAAGACTCCACCGAAGCCACCAGCTCTGGTCGCCCGCTCACCGAATCCTCATCCCATCTCTGCCAGCACACCCGTGTCTTCTCGTTCAGCTTCCACGGTCGAAGATCCCAGCGGAGCAGCCGCGCGTCCCACGTATGCCAGCGAATTTCACCAAGCTCCCACGTTTGGTCAACAAAACGGTGGAGCTCTCACCATCTTGTTGACCCCAAAGCCACGCGGCCTTCGACGCCGCACGTCGATCTCTCCACCCAGCTGCCCGAAGTTCGTTGGTCTTCTTCAAACGAAGTTCCTCACGCCTGGTCAACAGCGAAGCCTACAGCAGTTCAGTTCAGCCACTCCGTTTCCTTCGCTGCTTCCTCGAGCCCAACAGCAACGCTCGATCAGCCCAGCAACTTCTTCTTTGCTCGGCCCAGCAAGTTTCGGGCTCGTTCCACCGAAGATAAACCCACGTGAATTGCAGCTCAGCCCATAAGAAGTCAGCCAAGTCCAGCAGTTCAACCACTTGAAGCCCGGCCCAGTTCGGTATTCCCAGCAGCCTTCAGCCCAACGAATTTGGTCCAACGAAGCCTAACAAGTTTCTGTTTTCGGCAAGCCCAAGAATTCAGCAACCCAAGCCCGCGAAGCAAAGCCCAACCACGAGTTTAGATCAAGCCCAGAATTTTCTGTGGGCTTGCGAGGCTTTTGAGCCCGGCCTGAGTGTTCGCCGACACCGCCGAAAGTTTGGATTTCGGCAGCCATCGCGTCGCCGTTGCAATGTTCCGGTCTTCGCTTTTCGCAAGTGAGTTTTACTCACTAATGCCTTCTTAGTTTGCTAATTATGCCTAAGGGTTGATTAGATTTAATTAAGTGCAATTAGGTGGTTAAATTAGTTTAGAACAATTAAATTAGTGACTTAATGATGCATGTTAGGGGGTTAGACTTTGTCATTAGCAAGTAGAGAGCTTCTAATATTTATTGAATGCATCTCGGGATTTTTCCCGACCCGTCTCAGGCTTTAATTAGGCATTATGGGCATAAACTGGATTGTCAGTATTTATTTATTTAATTTTCGAAATTATTTATTTTTCCAAAAATTCAACCGGGATGGCCAATGACCAGGATTTTATGCTGATGATCGTGGTGTAGTCCGTTTATTTATTTGAGCTTTATTTTGTGGTAAATTGATTTATGAGTGATTTTAGGATTTATTCCTAAATTGAATAATTTTGGAAAATCAATTGAAGAATAACCGGGCATCGGTTGATAATGCCACTAAATATCAAAAGTTGCCGAGTGGGGCCGTGATGCCACTAAGTCTAAAGTTGCCGAGTGGGGCCATGATGCCACTAAGTCTAAATTTGCCGAGTGGGGCCGTAATGCCACTAAATCTAAGAAAATTGCTCGGTGGGGCCGTGATTACCACCTATAATTAAGTTGTGTCCTAAGGACCGTGATTCATAATTGGGAATTGAGTTGGAATAATTGAAATGACCAGAAGTGGTCTTGTTGACATGTAATCGACTAGGTCGATTGATCATTGCTTTACTCTAATGTTGTGAATTGATTGATTGAATGGAAATGACCGATGAATGGTTCGATCGATGCTTAATCGACTAGGTCGATTTGATTGATGCTTCGATCTATGATGTGATTGCTTGGGTGCCTATTTGATCTATGCTAATATGCAGGTGGAATCTGAGGCCAAGGTAAGTCCTCTGACTCGTGTTGTGCATAGGCAATCCTAAGGTGTATTGGTTTACTAATCGAGTCTTAGAAGGTAGAACTTGCTGAAACGTTGTCTCATTGGTTATTGAATAACCATTTCAGGTCCCTAGATGCAGTAGACTTGGATTTTGAAGATCTCGAAAGTCCGATGCAGTCTGCTGAAGGCTCCAGTTGGAATGTGGAGGATGATGAAGAGGAGGATGGGGACCTGTAGCTTATAGAACCCCACTTCTGCTTGTAGACCTTGTTTTTAAACTAGCTTAATGTGAATTGGACTTAATAGTTCACTTTGTGTATATATGTGCACTAGTTTGCAATGTATATAAGAGTGAAGGTTTGAAATTTAGTCTTACTATTCTATCCCAATGTTTTATTGTCTGGGGATTTATAATTCCTTCCGCATGTGCATATGAAAATGAAAGGGTCGGCGATACGTCCTAGGATATCGCAAATTTTTTTATCGACTAAAGTGAGGGATGGGCGCCTGCCCGAGGATCGAGGCGTGACATTTGATGCCTCTCAAGCTTGTTCACTCGGATATGTTTGGTCCAGTGAAACAACTATCTGTTGGCGGATTCAAGTATATGATCACTTTCATCGACGACTTCTCCAGGTACGTCTGGGTTGATTTCATGAAGGAAAAATCCGAGGCATTTATCAAATTTAAGGTATTTAAGGAGAAAGTTGAAAGTGAAGCAGGCAAAAAAATTTGTTGCCTACGCACCAATAATGGGGGAGAGTACAGTTCCTACGAGTTTACGAAGTATTTGCAAAAGTACAAGATACGTCGACAGTATACTTGTCCGTATACACCACAGCAGAACGATGTTGCCGAAAGAAAAAATCGGCATCTAGTTGAGACATGCAGGAGCATGTTGCATGCGAAGATTGTTCCACCGAGGTTTTAGGCCCAATGTATGAAGACGACGGCTCACATGACGAACAGGCTGCCACAAGCAAGGCTTGGTTTTATGTCATCATACGAGAAGCTATGGAATCGCAAGCCTGTGGTAAGTCACTTTAGAGTTTTTGGATGCGTATTTTATGCATTTGTACCTGATCATCTTCGAAGCAAATTCGACAAGAAGACGGTCCACTGCATATTCGTGGGATATGATGATCAACGAAAGGAGTGGAAGTGCTGCGACCCTATAATAGGGAGGTGCTATACTTCAAGGAATGTGGTGTTCGACGAAATGTCGTCTTGGTGGTCAGCTCAAGCTGTCGAATTGCCAAATTCACAACATTTCAATGAAGAGGTCGAAGAAAGGCTAAAAGAATTCGATGAGAATCAGCCTGTTGAAAAAAAAATGTCGAAAAAAGATGTCAACGCACAATCACCAGGATCGACTAGTTCATCTAGTGAGCGTCCAAGGACAACAGAAGAACTTCGACCAAGTCAGGTCGAAGAACTTGAAGAGGAGGAGCCTCAACTTCGAAGATCGACGAGGCAAAGGAAGCCAAACCCCAAGTATGCCAATGTGGCATTGACTGAAGATGTTGGCATGGTCGAGCCTTCGACATATAAAGAAGCCTCGAAGGGTATAGAATGGAGGAAGGCCATGGAAGAAGAAATCCTCGCACTAAAGAAGAATGAGACATGGGACTTGGTACCGAAACATGAAGAGGTATGTCATATTTCCTACAAATGGGTTTATAAACTTAAAACTCAACCAGACGAGTCGATTGAGAGGTATAAAACACGTATAGTGGCTCAAGGATTTTTGCAAAAATATGAGGTTGATTATGAAGAGACCTTCCGCCCGATGGCAAAGGTTACCATAGTTCAAGTTCTATTAGCACTTACAGCAAGCAAGTCGTGGAATGTGTGGCAAATGGATGTGAAGAATGCTTTCCTGCATGGAGAACTTGAGCGAGAGATATACATGGAGCAACTGGATGGCTTTAAGAGCAAAATTCATCCAGAATATGTTTGCAAGCTAAAGAAAGCATTGTATGGCTTGAAGTAAGCCCCGAGAGCGTGGTATGGAAAGATTGCAGAATTCTTGTTGAAGAAGAATTATAACATAGCTCTAGCAGACTCGAGCCTGTTCGTGAAGGCGAAGATGAAAAGGTTCCAGCTGTGCTGGTTTATGTGGATGATCTCATCATTACGGAGATGATGAAGATGAGATATGTTGAATTAGAGCCAACCTTTATGTGTTGTTTCAGATGAAGGAACTTGGAGAACTGAAACACTTTCTGGGGCTCGAGATTGATAGGACAAAGGAAGGATAATTCGTATGTCAACAAAAGTATGCATGAGATCTCTTGAAAAAATTTGGAATGCATGATTGCAAGCCTATATCTACTTAGTTGGATGGGAACGCAAAGCTATGTGCTGAAGAAGGTTGAGAGCTAGAAGATTCAACTATGTATAGGTAACTGGTAAGTAGTCTAATTTATCTTACCATAACTCGGCCCGACATCGCTTTTGCAAAGTGGGAGTAGTGAGTCGATTCATGGAGAAGTCAAGGAAGCCTCACTTGGATGCAGCCAAGCGTATCCTGAGGTATGTAAAGAAGACTTTTGATTTTGGGCTTTTGTATAAAAAGGAATCATCGAGTGAGTTGGTCGGTCATTGTGATGCCGACTATGCTGGAGATCAACACACACGGCAATCAACTACTGGATACTTGTTTAATCTTGGATCAACAGTAGTATCCTGGTGCAGTAAAAGATAGCTGACTGTGTCTTTGTCTACAATAGAAGCTTAATAGAGAGCAACAGTAATGGCATCTCAGGAGAGTACATGGCTAGTGCAATTATTGGATGATCTTCATCAGTCAATAGATTATTCGATAATATTGTATTGTGATCATCTATCCGCTATAAGCTTGGCAGAGCATCTAGTTTTCCATGCTAGGACTAAGCATGTGGAAGTCCACTATCACTTTCTGCTAGAGAAAGTGTTGGAGGGCGAGATCAAGATGAAGTACATCAAGATAGTTGATCAAGTTGTTGATATCTTCACTAGAGGTCTTGGAGCTGCAAAGTCTAAAGAGTTATGAGCTCAGCTTGGTATGGTCGTGAGGACTAACCTTAGAAAGAGTAGTCGGTGAGGGGGAGTATTACAGATATCACCGTCTATCTCTCGTGACTCTTCATGTTTTTGGTCGAAAGACTATTTAGTTCCCGATGGAAGTTTTTTTTCAACGCACATATTAAAGCGTTTTTATTACTATGTATCTAGACATGTCTTTTCATGTGTCATGTTTTAAGCCTACATATAAGCAAGTCTTGTAATCGTTTTAAATGGTGGAGAGTAAAAAGAAATTTCAGCAAGTAGTGTATTCATCTCCTTCCTTAAGAGCTTCTCTTGTGAGAGTGTTATTAGAGCTGTGCGACTCTGATATTCAATACCAGGCCAGTGATTTCTGTTTACTCAAAGCACTTGTCAAGAATCAATTCAGATAAATGCTTCAAGTTGGACTATTAAGCTTTCCACAACATGAAATAGAAAGCATTAATAGTCCAACGGGAAGTTTTGGGAGACATTCAAGCCAACGGCAATCAGAAAAAGTGAGTTTCTTAAGAAAGGCTAGCTTGGAAAGATGTGGCAGTGACGGACTCCAGTAGGTGATATTTAGAGCTGTTAAGCCAGAGGGCAGTTATGGTAGTTCTCGAAGCTTTTTGCAATGTCAAACACCGAGGTCTTGGAGAAAAGAGAGCTTAGAAATGCTTTCTAGCAAGGCGGAAATGCCTATCTTGTCTAAATTAAGCTTGTTTAGTGAAAGCAATTTGCCCATATTACTAGGTAGTCTTTTTAGATTTTCACATTCTAAAGCTCTCAACTCTTGAAGTTCCGCTAACATTCTTATTGCACCTGGCAATTCTGTTATGTGAGTTCCACCAATGTCCAAGATCATCGATTCTTCGATTTCCAATGCTTTCAAGTAATTTCGCAATTGCTGTACATTTTAAATCCAACTCAACCAATGATGTTAACTTTCCAATCGAGTTAGAAATCTCTCTTAAGAAGTGGCACTCCCGTCTGCAAAGATATGAGGGAGCCTATAGAATATGGAAGTTGAGCAAGTTTACTGCATTTCCATAAGTCTAGGAGAGACAAAGACGTTAGATGGCCTACGGAATTGGGTATATGGATTAATGATACACAATAAGAGGCACCAACAATCTCAAGCTCCTTCAGATAACTAATGGATTTAGGTAATTCTTTAATCACTATTAGAGCTAGGTCCAGCTACTTTTAGACTAAATCTAAACAAAAATTGACTATCTTGATTTATCATTCACAAAAAATACGTGCATAATTTATGATCATTTTGCGGAAATGTAAAGGATTTACATACCTCTAGCCATTAATGAAATTCTGCAAATACGGAAAATCGCAAAACCTTGAATGGATGCATAGAGCGTGATTGATCTATAAATATGGAATCACCAAATCTGCACATCATGTTCCACTAACCAATACCCCTCAAAACTTGATGGTGTGTTTTTCTATAGTAACACAGTTTAAACTAGACAACTTGACGTTTTATTCTATTTCTTACGTTATCAAAGTCATCAAGTATTAACGAGCAAATATCACATAATAAACGTGGGTAATAAATTAGGCAATAAATCAGAATTAATTGAAAAATATAGAATTGGGATCGCATTTAAAATAATAAAATATTATAACAGCTGAGTGAACGATGCAAGAGAGCCCATGGATTCTAGTAATTCTTTAATCCCAAAATAAGATAAGTCCAATTGAGTCAACAATACAAGAAAGCCTATGAACTCTAGAAGCTCAGCAAGCACTTCACAACACGAGGCACATCGAGTCTCTAGCTTCATCAAACAACCTCTAGAAAGAGGAATGTCTTGTATAGCAATGAGATCTAAGATAAGCTCCCTCAAATTTATATATAAACTACTCTTGCCGGTAACTCCTCCAATCTCGAACATCTCTTGACATTCAAGGAGATGAGGGTCTTGATGTTAACGGGCAAATATCACATAATAAACGCGGGTAATAAATTAGGCAATAAATCAGAATTAATTGAAAAATATAGAATTGGGATCGCATTTAAAATAATAAAATATTATAACAGCTGAGTGAACGATGCAAGAGAGCCCATGGATTCTAGTAATTCTTTAATCCCAAAATAAGATAAGTCAAATTGAGTCAACAATACAAGAAAGCCTATGAACTCTAGAAGCTCAGCAAGTACTTCACAACACGAGGCACATCGAGTCTCTAGCTTCATCAAACAACCTCTAGAAATAGGAATGTCTTGTATAGCAATGAGATCTAAGATAAGCTCCCTCAAATTTATATATAAACTACTCTTGCCGGCAACTCCTCCAATCTCGAACATCTCTTGACATTCAAGGAGATGAGGATCTTGATGTTTTCGATAGAAGGATAAATCTCTTCCAAATTCTTACAATCTTCAAGAGTGAAAATTCCCAAGCTTTCAAAAGTGAACTAGTCCGGAGTTCTTAGTAAGGAATGACAATGTGAGAGGTTGAGAACTTTGAGCTCGACTACTATCTAAAAGAAAGAGAGGATACCTCAGTAAGATTAAATCAATGCAACGTGTGATTTTCCATTACTTGTTGTCTTTCTTAGACTTCTCAAAATTCCTCAAAGAACTCTACTACCACGTTTACGAATGTTTCATAGCTCGGTTCCCATGCTGTCAGTGCTATGATGCTCAATACTTCATTTTTTTTTTTTTTGGTCAAAGGTAAAATTATATTGACTTTAAACCAAAGAGCTATATATAGCCATACAGCAAGAACTCGGCACCAAAAACTTACACTCACGAAGACAAAAGTCATAGCGAGTGGAAGAGTGCCAAGGTAAAAAGACCGAAGGCAAAGCCAAAACAGCGGCAAAAGCACCCAAAAAGGCTGCTAACAAGGAAAACAAATAGCACAAATACAACCCTTACAACAATACAAGAGCAGGGAAAGGATCCCAGCTCTAAGATTGGTAGATAAGGACGACCCCATCGCTGAAGAAGCTTCGAAGAAACCAGTCGCGGCCCCGCCTTCAGCATCGAACTTCAACAACAAGGATACTGGGAGAAACCTTCAGATGGAAGAGGGTTGAAGGGAACCCCCTACTCACAAATGTCAATCGAGCAAAAGGTAGATCAGTCCGCGAAAATAGATGGGTTGAGCAACCAACAAAGTAGCAATCTTCGATTTGTGGTGTTGGGGGGAACCTGATGGAAGGACAAAGCTTTGTCCTTAACAACCTTCTCAAGACGCTTCTTCATGGACGAAAGGGATGGAGTCCTTCCTCCGAAGAGAATATTGTTTCGCTACTGCCAAATGATGTAGCACAGGGCAGCAAATGCAAACCGGGCAAGAGTGGAGTGGAACGAAGTTCCAGATAAATATTTGATCGCCCAATGTAAGTTATCCACCCAAGATTTATTCCGCCAAGCGAAATTAAATCTAGAAGCCCAAAAGGTGGCTAAGGCGGTAGGGAAAAGTCACCACTACTTCATGTTTGTTTTTATTTAAATGTTTGTTAACTAGTAGTGTTTGGCTAAATCACCAACATATAAATGCTTTTTTAGCATAACTTACAAAAAAAAGAATGTTGGGGACATAGAAGAGCTAAATATGCTTTCTCATTGCACAAGGCATATCTTCCAATTTGGCTAAAATGAATATTGACTCGTTAGATTTCATAAAAATAACATCTAATTTACCCTCACAAAATTATTATAGCGCAATGCACTTGTTATGAAGTATTATGGTTAACTTTCGTTTCCAAATTCTATCTATGACCATTCAAATAGTCTTTCATGTAAAGGGCAGTTACAGTGTTTGTGCGAAGGCGACCATACAATATCTAAATAGTTGTCATTTTTCATTTCTCAGGAAAGAAGATTATATAACAAGAATCCCAAAAAAAGACATACTTTTTAATTGGGAAAAATCACTTAGAAGACATAAATTATTTAGATTAAAAATCGAGATAGGTATAAATATTTTAATTGTATCTTTAGATTTTATCAAATATAGTTTAAAAATATTTTTTTTTTCTCCAGTATGTCTAATTTTAAGCATGACTATTGTTAAGATATTAACGATATACGATATTAAAGGCGGAAGCTTAGGCTGCGTTTGGTAGTCGGGATAAAATTCGGGATAGGATATGATTTATCCTATCCTACGTTTGGTGCTCGCTTAGGACAGGTAAAATCGGATATAATGGGGATATAGGTATGATAAAATTATCCCATGAGGGAGGTAGAATAAAGGTAGATAGGATTTTTAATGTTTATAATAGGAAAGTTATTTTTCTCGAATAACAAACTTATTAAATTTCAAAATAAATAATATTTGAATTCTAATTAAAGAAATTAAAAATAGAAAATGGAAATTCATTTTTAATTAATCTTATTTTAATTTATATATTCGACTTTAATTCTATCTTATAATAAATAGTCTATCTATAAATTAAATTTTTATATTTATTATTTATTTTAGGTATGTTAGTACAATATACTATTTGATAAAATTTTATTAAAGAATGATGAAAGGGGAAAAAAGAAATAATAAATAAAATAATATAAAAAAGAAGAAAAGTAAAATAAAAATAAATTAAGGAATAGTGTTACTAGATATTTTCACCATCTCCGTTTATGAACATTTAGGTTCATTTATAATGACATGCCATTCATATAAAAAAAAAATGCACATTATATGATGTGAATATATCCGACTTTAATACTGCGATTCACCAAACAATTGACAAAATATAAAAAAATCCCAAGATTTCATATCATGTCCTATCTAGTCCTATCCCGATTAGAAATCCGGATGCGTGTACGAATTCGTTTAATAGTTAGAGGAATATATTTCATCTAAGGAAGGATACTAAACCTTTTCGAAAGAGAAAAAAAAAAAAAAAGAGAGAGAACTTGGTGTTGTTAGACTTTCAACACGCGTGATTATTCATAAGAGACGTGTCTCTTTGTATCTTACCTTGAGTTGACCCCAACCTCTCCAATCATCCGAAATTCCACTCCACAACAGGTCAAGCACAACTAATCTCTTCGGGTGAAAGTTGGCCATTGCGAAATTTGAGGGATGGTCATGCCACTAAAGCCATCTTAATTGAGGAAGCAAGTTTTGAAAATCTCCCGTAAAATTCGCACCATTCACTTGAAGGAGCCTCAAATTGGTCAGTTATTTAAATCAGTCAACTGTAAAACTTCTTCTCCTACATTTAAATTTTTTCAATTGTGGGTCTTCCTTCCCTACCATAAATGCCAAGTTGAAGGGCCTCAATCCTTTTAGTACCCTATAATTTCAAAATATTTTGGACCGTAAATTTTGAACGATGAGATAAGACCAACTGATGAAAAATAAAATGTATTGGTTTTAATTTGCGGTCTATTATCATGACGTGGGCTTCTCACTTTCAACTTTGTAGTGGTAGCATATTATCTATTTAAAATATGTAGAAATTTAAAGCCCAAGAGATTGCTCCCAAATTCTTTCTCTTCTAATTCTGCCCTTCCTAATTTGCACATTTTGAATTCCCAAAAACAGTATCCTTTGAAGTTACTAGGAAAGTGTTGGAAAAGTCTTAAACCTATTACATTGATACCAATTTAGTCTTAAATCATTTAATTGTATCAATTTTGTCCTAAACTTATTGATCTAGAGCCAATTCAATCATTTCGACTAATTTTGGACGGATATTACTAACATTGACGCCAATCGGCTTATGTGACACAACCAATGCTAATGTGGATATTTTTTTAAAAAATATTTTAATAATTTTTGCTTTTTCTTTTTTTTTCTTTTTTTTTCCCTCCTCTTTCCTATGGCCGACACGACCATGGTCGGCAAGGGCTGGCCTCACTTGAGCAAGGGTGGCCCTCGACGCCTCAAGCAAGCACTAACCTCGCGAGGGAGAGCACCGACAAGGCCGCCCTGAATAGATCTAGCAAGGCCAAGTGTCACCTAGGAGAGTGTGGCCTAGCCGAGCATCATCCGGGCGAGGGTTGGCCTCACCTTGGCCTACAACATAACATATGCCATTTCATTGTACATATATATCAAGTTTTAGTTACATATATATAGTATATAGCATTCAAAACAAATTATGGATTTATTATTTATTTTGTGCAACGAGCTCATACATGACAAGTATATATATATATATTCTTTTGTAATGGGAATATTTATCAAATTAATTTATTTCTAAAGCATGTGTGTTAAGAGGAATCTATTAAATAACTTCGTATATTTCAACAATAAATATATCAAAATGTATAAGTAATGACTATTATGATTGAAAAGGTGCATGGATACCCATTGTAACTAAAAATATCCATCATCACAAAAAATTCATTTAAGATGCTTTACAAATAATGAATATAATAAAAATTTCCATTATTAAAAAATCAAAGGAGAGTATTCTTATCACAATACTGTGAGGGAAAGATATAATATCAATCATTAATAACCAAGAAACTGCTCCTCAATTATGGGCTAGAATTAGGCAAGAACGATAGTTGTTCAAAGGAGCTCTTTTGTTGATAGAACCAACAAGTTTTGGGGACTTGGACTAACAATAATTTTTATCTCAAGCAAGATAGAGAAGATGGATTCACATTCACTAACTAAGATAAGCAGAGAAAACTTTTACCTTATAACTTTCAAGCACATCTATAGCTTCCTCATAAATCCATAATCTGCTACACTTTTGAGGCTCCTTGTGATTTTTCTAAATGAACAATTTCCCTCCAAGATCTCTCAGTTGATCATGCATCATTAGCTTGTCGTCTTTATCAATTTTGATTAGGGACATAAGACTCAATACTTCAATCCTTTAGTCGGGAAATAATCACAAGCATCCCACATATAAGTCACGTATTGTTTAGATGATCCAATAAAAAACGTGCAACATCCAAAAATATCTATTGCTCCTCATAATCTAATGCTTCATAACTCATCCTTAACATCTCTTGCACTTCCTTATCAGGTACCTTCTTTAATTTTTTTTTTTTTATGTATCTTTCCAAACTTCTTTAGTCTTTCCACATAAAAATGAACCTGTGACTTCAAGAGCTAAGGGAAGCCCCGCGGTAGTAGTTATAACATCACAAGGGGAGAATTACCAAAAAAATCCTAAACTTATTGCAATTGTGCCAATTCAATCCTAAACTTTTTTTTTTAGCCAATTGAATCCTAAACATTTTACAATTGTGCCAATTTAGTCCATCCTACCAAAATTGGCCAACCGGCATTGACGTGGACGTCGGTTGTCCCAAGGCAAAAGCTGACATGGCAATTTTTAATATTTTTTAATATTTTTTTCGAATTTTTAAATTTTTTTTTGAATTTTTTTTTCACTTTCTCTTTCCTCTAGTCAATCGACGCCGGCCGAGGCGAGGAGCCTCGCCGGCCACCAGCGAGGTCGACCCTCGCCTTGGCTGGGCGAGGCCTCGCCAGATCTAGCGAGGCTCGGCCTCGCTTAGCCATGGCGAGGGCCGAGCTCACCGTCCTTCGCTCGAAGCTCGCCACGCTCCACGGCTTGCATCCCCATCACCCTCTCCTTGAGATCTACCTCAACTAGCAGGTTCGTGTGCGGGCTGCCACGCCCCGGCCACGGAAGGCGTTACGCTGCTTCACCCGCAACTTCAACCTCCACGAACGCCGCACCACGTGCCTCCTCACTCTCTCCTCCCACCTCCACCCCGGCCACCTGCGCCACCTCGTATACCCGTCCCTCGGACCGGTGGCAAGCTCCGAGCGAAGGACGGCGAGGAGCCTCGCCGACACCGGCGAGCGAAGCCCTCGCCATGGCTAGGCGGGGCCGAGCCTCGCCAGATCTGGCGAGGCCTGGCCCAACCAAGGCGAGGGTCGACCTCGCCGGTGGCCGGTGAGGGTCCTAGCCAGATCCGGCGACGGCGGCCTCACCGAGGATGGGCAGGCGGGGCCGAGCCTCGCCGGCCAGCCGAGGAAAGAGAAAGTGAAAAAAAAAATGAATTCAAAAAATATTTAAAAGTTCGAAAAATATATTTAAAAATTGCCATGTTAGCTTTTGCCAAATGGTCGGGCCGGCCGGCCGACCAATTTTGGCCGAATGGACTAAATTGGCATAATTGTAAAAAGTTTATGACTCAATTGGCTTAAAAAAAAAGTTTATAACTGAATTGGCACAATTGCAATAGGTTTAGGACTTTTTTGGTAATTTTCTCACATCACGAGAGATAAACTCATAATCACTTCGAGGAGAATCCTTCGAAATGCATGTCTACTAAATAAAATCAATGATTGGTCCAAAGACAGCTCATTGAGTTGGTACATATAGCCCACCCTAGCCTCATCAAGAATGCTTTTGTTTCTAGATCTAATAATTACTATACTTCCAACTTTGAAGCAACTACCATCTCCAACCAAAACATTCAAGTGAGCATTGGCATCAATATCATCAAGAAAAATAAGGACTTTTTTGTATAAAAATCGAGATTTGATGATAGCAATTCCCTCGTCAACATATCACATGAACTTCCTATTATATTGGAAATGAGCTATTTTTGTAAGTATTCAATACCCTCTGCTAAGATGTTTCTCGAATATTTGCCACAAAGCTAAGATACTTCAAATTAGTAGAGTTTGTTGTATAACACCTTTGCAAGAGTTGTTTTACCAATACCACCCATTCCATAAATTCTAATTATCCTTGTTGCATTGGATTTAACATCTATCGGGCTCATAATTTGTTCCACATGATCATCAATTTCCACCAACTGTTCAAGAATACTTAGCTAAAAAGCTTTTTGAGCCTGCTCATAACTTTTCTAACAACTATTTTGACTAATGCTCCTTCATGCCTGTCAGATTACAATATAAATTTCAATAGATGATGGCAACACTTGCATTCTTTTTTTAGTAAGACATTAGTAAGAGAAACTAAATAAAGTTTTGGTGGAGAATAATGTACCCATTATCAATTTTCTCAGATTCCCATCCCTTCAAAAGACTGACTTCTTTGAGCACTTCTTTCCATTCCTTCACAATCATTTCGTCCAAATTCTCTTCATGTATATCATAGCATCTCCCAATCTCCCCATAAGAGTCAAACCTGCACAAGTTCCACTTTATAAAATATTGGCAACACTATTTGCCCTCTACTTCTCTTACACTTCAATATCTGAGCCAATTCGCGGAGACTACTAGAAGCATAGTCCTCCGAAATAATTGGGATCGAAATCTTAGACTGTGTAATATTGCAAAGAAACTCCACACCAATCTCCTTACCAACACGGAGCTCATTGTTGTTTCTAAACACATGAATTCCCGTATCGATAAGGCTAGTATAGAGATAATCGGTAGAACCTTTGCGAGTGTCTTTCTCTCTAAAGCTCAAGAAGACCTCGTAATCATTTCCTCTTGGCTTTTTGGTTCGTCTTCATAATCGCTTACATGTGGAGAGCTCGATGAGGAAGACGCCCCATGTATAGGATCTTCCAAATGAGTGACTTCTTTTCTTTCCATCTCAGGAGAATTGTACTAATACAAAGGCGGCAAAAGAAAAAAATGGAGCAAAGACTTAAAAGAAAGCAAGAAATAGAGAAGAAAAGAGGAGCATGGAGTCATCGATTGCCTGGGGGTGCTCAAACAACATAATCCAACCGCTGCTGCGATTTCCACCAATTCTCAGCCCTCGACGTTGGATTACCAATACGCAACTCTCTACTTAGCGTGTTTGGACAATGTTGAATTGTTCAAGCTGATATGGGGTAGGTGGAACCTCCGCAAGCGCTTCTGACTTGGCTTGCCTCTTCTATTAATAAAACAAATAGGCAAGGAAACTAAGGAGCAATGCCCACATGCTCCCGGCGCTAATATACATCAGTCAAATGACAAAAACAGATCAATAGATGGATTATACAGGAGTTTGTTAATAAACATCTGCAGTACACTTGATATTCAATTAATGAATTTTTCAATCTACAATCTGGCTTTTTGTTTTCCTGAAGAGATTCCTCCAATAAAGTAACTCCTAAAATAAATCCGATCAAACAATTTGCTCAAACTAGATTTCTTCATGCCTAAATATAATCTAGTTATCACCCTCTCAACCAACTCACTTTCATCTCTCTCATTAATTTTACATTAATCTCATTCTTCCAGTGACCCATGTAGAAACTCCGGGCCAACGATTCAGTGATACTTTTTTCCTTTTTTATTCCATTATTTTGTTGAACTTTTTATACCATGTTGACATTATTTCTTTTCTTAGCTTTTCAGTCAATATTATCACTTATTCAGTAAAGTATTTGTCATTAGTGATTGGATATTATGAACCAACTATATTACAATATTTTGACTTCAAACAATTATATTGTCGTATAATATTGCATAAAAAGCAATTGCTTTTCTTTAGTGTCTCGAAATCAACATTGTTAACATGTTTAATGTTTTACCTCATATTGTAGACAGAAAAAAACGAGATGTGATAATATAGCGGACATTGTAGTTCTTCAGTATGACAGTTTATTGATTACAGGTTTCATTGTGGAAGAAATAAACAAGGATATGCATATAATAAAGACTAAATATCAAAGATAGGAATGAATAAACTTTATGGATAACTATGAAATGCAATTTCTTTTATATAGTAAAGTAATATATTTTTTTGATCGGGAGAATCACCAAAAAGTCATAAACCAATTACAATTGTCTCAATTCAGTCCTAAACTTTTTTTTAGCCAATTTAGTCCTAAACATTTTACAATTGTGTTAATTCAGTCCATCCGGCCAAAATTGGCCAGCCAGCACTAACGTGGACGCCGGCCGAGAATACAGGGTCAGCGAACGCCGATGTGGCAATTTTTTAACTTTTTTTCGAATTTTTTTTTATTATTATTTTTTTTTTTTCCACCTTCTTCTTCCTCTGGCGCCGGCCACCAGCGAGGACCATCACCAAATCTGGCGACCTCTCGCACTTCGGTTGTCGGCAACCTAGGCCGGGCCCCGCTGCCCCCTTCGGACTCGTCGCTATCCGCACCCTCTCGGGGACGCCCTTGAGATCCGGCGACGGTCCTCGCCGGTGGCCAGCGAGGCCGCCGTCGCTGGGCGAAGCTCACCTTCGCCAGTGGCCGGCGAGGGCAAGCCTCACCGGCGCTGGCCAGAGGAAGAAGAAGGTGGTGAAAAAAAAAATTCAAAAAATCAAAAAAAAAAATTAAATTCGAATAAAAAATATTAAAAAAATTGCCACATTAATGTTCGCTAGCCAACTGTCCCAAGCCGGCTTCCACGTCGGTGCCGGCCGGCCAATTTTGGCCGGATGAACTGAATTGGCACAATTGTAAAAGGTTTAGGACTAAATTGGCTAAAAAAAGTTGGCACAATTGCAATAGGATTAGGACTTTTTTAGTAATTCTCCCTTTTTTAATCTAATGGTACTTTTGATAACGAATGGGCGTGCTTGATGGATAAACCCCCGAGAAAAATTGAAATCCAGGCAAACATTGCTGTGCGCTAATATGACTTTACACCCATACACGTAGGTATTGTAAGACATACAGTTTATGCATAAAAAACATGACAACGTTTGACTTGTGCGTGTCCAAGGTGACCTTTGTTTTTTTTTTTATTGGCTCTTGCAATACCAGCATCCGAACCTTTAACTTGACTAATAGAATCATGCAAACTGTGTTTTTCACTGTTTTAACTTTACTTTAGCTTTGGGTTTGTCTTTTTCATTGTTCTTTTAACTTTACTTTAGCTTTGGGCTTTGAGATTTGGCATTTATCTAAAATGAGCACCTCATATCTTTTAGAAGCATGCCCAAAGTGGCACTGATATCATATCGATTATCTCATGATTTCGTGAAAGAGTTAGAAAAAATGATTTTTGGTTAAATTTGCCCCGAAAGGATCCTAGTCTTCACCGCAAAGTGAAGTAAAATCTAATGCATAGGGTTGAAGTCGAAACTGCTTAGTTCCTTAATCCCAATGCAAAGCAATTGGATAAAGTAGGTGATGACGTTTTGATTTGTTAGGTCCGGATACGCAACCAAGACAGGGGGTTGAAGAGGTTTTTTAAAGAAAACAAAAACTAATCGGCCCGAATAAAAATATTGCTTTAAGGCGCAAAGTGAACTGTCAATATAAGCAGAGAAAAGAAACAAGTTTAAGGAGAGAGAAAGCGCAAACAATTCTTTCATTACTGATCTTTCCCCTCCTCTCTCTACCTCTTAATGAGTCACTGATAGAGCAGATCAACTTTGCCGATGGTCAACTTCGTTTTAGTCGAGCTTTCGTGGGTGTGCAAGTTGCTAGAGAAGCTGACTTAAGAAAATAAGCATGGATACTTCTCTCCCAGGACGGTCCGAAACCCCGTTTTGTTGAGAATGTACGCGCCATGGCATTTGCAACGCCAGATGTAGTCGTGCCATAGCGTTGGTGGAGCACGGCATTTGATCCATACCTATCCCTTCGGTGTAAATGACAGGTATGAGGACTGTAACAGCTAATCTCTAGCTCCACTTGCCAACATTATTGTCCATTTTTGGCTACAGGACCCACCTGCCCGTGCGTTTTGTTCCTTTGGGCTTCACCGAAAAGATATCGTTGATAGTTAAGACTAATACTACTCCTTATATAGGACGTTATCTCGCCATCCTTAGATGATATGGGATTCGATTCATTTCGGCCCTTTTCGCCATTTTTAGGCGAAGCTGCACTCCCATCCCTCTATATCGAGTCGTTACAAAGACCATGGTGGTTTGGAAGTACAACTGCTGATACTGAACAAACTCAAGTGCGCATGACAACGCTTATTGGCTAGAGAAGAGTTTTTTTTCGAAATAGTTCTTTTCTATTTCTATTCCAAGGAATAATTTCTAAGTAAAAGAACGTGTTTAGTAAGTACACAAAATTTCTACTCTTGAAATATAAAAAGAATAGAAATGCGTCTCCTGGTAACGCAATATTTCTTTTTTTTATTTATTCGTTTTTATTCTTACTCACGGCATCGGCGGCGTCCGGCGTCTAGCGGCGGCAACCAACGGCGGCGGCGGCGACCGGTGGCCGGTGGCGGCGACCGGCGGCGATGGCGACCGGTGGCCAGCGACGACGACCGGCGGCGGCCCGGCGGTCGACGGTGGCTCCGGTGGTTGAAGGTGGCCGCGGCAAGAGAAAAGAATAAAAGAAAAATAAAAAAGAAAATTAGCTTATTTCTAGAAATTGTTCCCGAAAACAGAAGCAATTTTTTTTTGTTTCTCGTTTCGCTCCAAATCTATTCCCGGGCTAACTTTCTATTCCGGGGAATAGAAAAACAACTTGGTATTACCAAACAGGTTTCTGTTCTTTTTTTGTTCTTGGGAAAAAAAAAACAGAAATTGGGAGAAACAGAAACGTTACCATACGCAGCCAAAATATCTCTCTTGTATTCCTCGATTATCTGATGCTAGGAAGCACCGTGACTTGTAGCGTCGAAAAAGCTTTTTAGGTTGTAATCATCTTGCTGGATGCAGTGGGAGACTGGGAGTTAATGATTGCATAACAACTAGGGTATTCATAACTTGAGAACATGTATTCGCACACATTTCGTGTTGCGCACGAAGCACAAGTTACTAGCAAACTGCAACATAAATCGAGATAAGTAACATAACTTTCGTATTACAACTTTTATATAACGTTTACTTAAGTAACATAACTTCTCAATCAATCCCTTGAATGCCGTGACTTTTAACAAACGTTAACTTAAATACTATAACTTTTCAACTAATCACTCAAAGACCTTACCAATTAACAAAGAGTCACCATAAGTGACCTGCCAAATTGGATTTCCGACACTTATGGTCAACATTTTCTAAAAGTTAAAAAGCTCTCAAGTAAACGTCGTATGAAAATTATAGCACTCAATTGAGTGCCGTGAGAGAGTTATCACACTTCCTTTTCCCCACACTATTAAATGGAAAAGGTTAATCAATTACCTAAAAAGGGAAAATTATGTCACCCTACCATTATATTGATACACTTATCTTAATGAAATGCCAGAGAAATTAAAAAAAAAAAAATTAATAGCCTTGCGAGAGGGCAAAACCCCATCCAAGCTGAAAATCAATTACACCAGGATGCGGACAACATACAACAGCTGCCCTTCTGCTATTATGTACAGATGCCGCCAAAATAAATGGAACACGGTAAACAACAAAAACCTTAGTTTGCGCGGTTGATCCATTCGCTGCTCGTGACATGAAGGCGTTGCTAGCTTTTCACCCTTGTTCTTCTGTTTCTTCATCTGGCTCCCCTACAGGAGGCTCGTCTGCATTTTCTTCCCTCGCATCTTCACCGACACTGAAGTCTTGTTCATCGATGTAGGCCTGGGAGCTCACAACCTGGCCTGCCAAGTCTTTATGTTTCAAATTACCTGTCAAGCAGAGGGGAAGATGTGAATAGCAGCAAGAGGTCATGCATAGTGAGTTTTTTGCCATTTAGAGAAAACCATATCGGCGACTGAAAGATCAGTAGTGATTCTTCAGAAGAAAACGATTAAAAAGGCCATTGCAAATGTACAAAACCTCCAGTCATTAGTGTGAACATTAGAGAATAAGAAAATATTCTAATGCAGCGAGACTAGGATGATTTTGCATACCCAACCAAAATGCGCATCCGCTTGATGAATTGTGGAGAAGAGCCTTGACACGAAATAAAAGTCGCTCTAGAGACCTTTTCGTAGCAGGAATTTTGGTGGTGACGGACATTTGTTTCAAACCCTTACAAGAACACAGAAACATTAGCATTCAAGTGAATATGATTTTGCCTCTGACCAAAATGAGGAAGCAATGCCAACCTTTGCTTCAGAGCACAGTGTCTGCAATGTCCTTGTGGCCTTCTGGAGCTCTTTTACCTTGATCATTAATAAAAAGCATAGTGACTACAGCTTAGACTTTTATTCAGTTTGTATCATCGAAGTAGCAGAGTACATCTAAAGCATTGAATCTCACCAGCTGTATCACAAGTTCTTGGTGCTCTTGAAACTGCACCTCCAAAAACTCAAAAACTGGGAAGAATGTTTAGAGCTCAGTAGAAAAGGCACTTATAACAACAATTAAAGCAATCGAAAATCATTATTTACCTTTAAGAAAAGAATCGACAAACTTCCCACCATATTTGACAGCCATAGCATGCATAGTCACCTACCCAATTGTCTCTCTTAGTCAATTCAATGCAACAGTTAAAATCAAGATCTTTCCCATAAATAGGGGGAAACACGAATTATTCTCTGCAGCCTGCTTACCTTGTCACATGTCCTGCACATACTAACTAGGGATACAACCACATTCACAGGGTCCAGCAATTTAATAAGAAGTCCTCTTATGACATCATGTTTGGCATCATTTCCCAGTTTACCTGCATCTGGTTTACTCCTAAGACCAACTTCTTTAACCTGAGTCACATTAGAGGACAAAAATAAAGGCATATTAAATAAATTAGCATAAATTACAAACTAATGTTCAAATTTTTTAATTGGAACTCACCAAAGCATTGAATCGAGTAAGGTTAACTTCATGCTGCACAAGTAACACCTCTGTAAGAAAACTTCCCAAAAGTGCATGGTTAATTACCAGATGTATAACAGGAATTAGATTTCTTACCAAAACCCGGTACCATACATGAAATGTCGCAGAGCACAAGGATGCGAAGCCATGAAGCACATCGCCTTCGGCCGTTTTGCACACCAAGGCCTAATAAAGAAGCATTCATATTGAATATCAGGGCACAGCAGCATTTATAAACAAGTTTGTCTAGAAAGTCTATTCATAACCTGAGCCAAGTCAGATTCTCAATACTTTTGTTCTTGATGGAGACTAAATTTAGTCTCTGGAGGGCATTTTTATCAAGAACTTGAAGCTTCGGCCAAAACAAACAACAATAGATTTAAGCGCTTTAAACAGCCACTCATAAAATGCCTATTTTTCAACCAAAGGAAATGCCTATTTTGGTAGCCATCCATCTTCCAACTGAATAACCATTTCATATGTGCTGCAGAGTATTTTTATTCACCTGCGGCAACACAGAGAGGGCGAGTTCATTTAGCACATCGGATGTAGATTCACTGTTCTCCAAGTAAACGTGCAAAACCTTCTGTACTCGGTCTCCCTGCTGATAGGAAAGGTTTATCATACAAGATATGTGACTATTTCTGAGAAAATCTAAAAGCTAAGTCACACTCCTAACGGAGCGAGGACCATATACAATTTGTTGCCATGTTGCGGTCATCACTAAAATCTAACTTTGAAGTAAAGGAGATGGCATAATGGGGATGGTCTTACTTTACTCTTCCAACTGTTCTCAACATTCTCAGCATCCCATCTATGCTTTAGAATCTTCTCAGCAGAAGTTCCAAGTCTTCTACGCAGGTTTAGAAGTACTTCCTGATTGAATCCTGACTGTAGAAATTTACAGTTTGCCCCAGTTGACTTAATGTTAAGATTCTGGGCTGAGGTCAGAGCTGCTTCAAGCGTAAGAAGAGTTTCTGATGCTGCCATGAAGGAAAAGGAGCAGGCTGCAGGAAGGAGATATTTCTTAGCAATTTGGAGTGACAAAAGCATCCAAATACAAAATGAAACAAAACAAAGGATGGACGACAAACCAATGTCCAAAATGTTCTCCAGAAATGAATAAGCACCACAATATAAGTGCTCTATGCTCCCAGGAAAAGGATGGGGCTGCATGCCTGAAATATTACTTTCCTTCATTTCAATTGGCTGAAAAGCACGTAGCAAATCTGAAAGGATTGTCGTGTCCCTTTGAATATCTGGAAGATTTAGTATCTGCCATTTCCATTATATGGTATTAAGACAAGCCAGGCATGCATTGATCACAAAAGATGATGAGCCAACGAGCATAAAGACCTACCTCACTAAGACAATGAAGTACTTCCTTTATAACCAAAGTTGTTGCTGAAGTCACCGTGAGCACAGAATCAGGAAGATTTGGATTCCCAGCATTAATGCTTTGATTTTCCCAGTGTCCTCTGCAATTGTTATCACCTGGAAAATATTTTCTTAAAATTTTAAGAACATCGTCACAAGGAAAGATCTCAACCGACTAGAGTGGGCATACATACCTTCTCCAAGGATACACATTGCTCTATCTAAATGCCTCTTCAGAGAGGGAAAGAGTGGTCTGATATTATTTAAGAACTCTTCCAAGGTAAAACCAGCAAATCCAGATGCAGCACTCAAGCCATTACATTTAGCATTGAAGCAATCCAGCTTCTTATGAAGATCTCTCAGAAGGAACAGATATAAGGGTAACTGAAAGAAGATAATCAACTCGGGAAACTAGTAAGGATCATAACATGAAAGAAAAACAGCAAGTCTAGGTTGATAAGGTACCTCAGCCATGGGATCTGGGCAACAGGTCTCCTCTTTCTGCAATTTGGAAGACATGAATAGCCATTATTAAAAGAGCCTATCCTAAGTACAACCAAGTAGGCAATTACTTTAATCTTGTAAATGTGCAATTCAACAAATATACTACAAGGATCTTTGCAACATTACAACAATATAACTTTTTGTTATATATATGCCACTGAATGTTTATATCTTAAAAATAAACTAGACAGTATCTTTGAAAAAGTCTCCATCTATCCCATGATAGTATGCACCAATTGTCCACCACAGCCTCAGGATACCAAATTCATAAAAGCACATTGTGAGGACATGATTCCATTTCCAAGAGCAAATCTTAAAAAAAAAAAAAAAAAAATCATGCGTCAGCAAGTTTGGCTACACTCATAACCTTGACAACCTAATCCAAAGAATGCCTAGCATCTGTGCTTATCCTCAAAAAAAAGAATAACCCTGCAACATATAATTTTATAACTGATCCATTTTTCATGTGTGAGAGAAGAGGGGGGAGCCAGTGAAAGGATCACATCCATGTAATTCTAAAATCAATTGGTTGATCTATCACCATCTACCAAATTTCATCCTACTTTACTGTACTAAGGCTGATCTTAAGCTCTGTCAACCTGGATCATTCCCTTCTCCAAAATGTACAAAGGTTTCACACCTGTAAGGGAGACCCCATGAGCTCAACAGTTGTATAAATATAAAACAATAGAACCGGTCATCCAAATTAAGGGAAAGTCATGGACATATGTCAGCTTAAGCATCATTTTTTTGATGTAACAAGGATCTTCTGAAATGCACATCTCTCGGAACTGGCCACATGTGTGCATCCAATAGGGTGGTGTTAGCCCCTATTTATTAGATGCAGCATGCTACTTTCACAAGTAAGGTCAAGTTACTCCCCTCACCACCTGAATGTCAATCTTGCTTCCTTCTACATTTTTGGCATTTGAATTGCTCTTCCATTCTGGGACAGTTGAACACTATGCATTTTGAAACTCATAGAGAGCTTAGAAAGAGACATATTTGCCAGCCCCTTCCACCTTCTTGGTTTATCTCATGGTCATATACTCAACATCTATGCCATTACTGTCATCTCCACCATGATAATTTTATTGTTGCTGCTCTTCCTCACATATTTGTTATGGTTGGTTCTGCTTGCTTAAGCTATCCAGAAAGAAGTAGCTTCCTTCTCTACAACTCATCCCCACCTAAACAAAGGCAAGGATCCTACCCAAGTAATTGGCACTACAACCATAGGCATTCACTAGCTAAATAGCCAGCACTTTCCATATGTGCTACTTTTAAATGGCCATCAATTTTTTGTTAAGTGATACCGCTCCATAAAGTGATCCCAACTCATTTTACCAATTCTACATAATCTATCATTAACCTTAAAACTTCCTTGGTAAGTACAGTATACTAATTGTCACCCACGATAGAAATATGATAAGACAGAAAAGTGGCATCTCATGCAAAGCAGAACATGCAATTTATATTTGATGAATGAGAGAACATAGACAGTTAAAAAACTATTCTGGTGATCTGTAGAATTATGCGTTCGATTACCTACATAAAAGAAAGGAACAATAGGGACAAACTGCCACAAGATTCCAAACGATACCAAGATTTCGTCCAAGTACTTGCAATCCAATGTCACTTCTTTAAGCCATTGCAAAATTTTCAAAAAAGTGGAATGCGAAAAAAGTGTTAATGACTAAGATATAGAAATAGACACAATAGTTTAGCTTGCAAACAGAAACATAAAGGACAAATTCCATTCATCGTACCTTTGAGAATGCCAAAATGGAGTAACATTGAAGCAGAAGTGGTCTAAACTTGGATCTCTGCAGTTCCAGAACTGTAGTAGCTGCAGAAATTTCTAGGGTTAACGTCTCATCAGAATCACAAGGATGCTGATCTTCCAATGTAGTTCTCCCTCCATTCACGTGTGGACTTGAAGAATCATCATTTTGCACTTCTTGGCTTGTCGTTACTCTTGCCTTCTTTAACACATCCACTATAGTGGGCTGATGAAGCTTTCTATCGGTGCATGAACTTGGTTCAGAGTCAGTCATCTTTTTGCACCTGTTTGGATTAGTGAGATCATGTGCTCTCTTCAGCTCATTCTTCTTTTCCAGATGTCCAACTGGATAAAGTTGGCTTAAATTTGAAGACTTGGGCTGCTCTAAGTGAAGATGGAGCTCCGGCAGGCATAGTGGGTAGGACTCTAAGTGATTGTTTAACAGGCTCTCCAAAAATCTACATCACCAAAATTTCAGAATGAAACTCATTCCCTCTTAAATTAAACGCTCAACAATTTTTAGTAACACCACTCTCATGTTTAAAATCTAAGAAACAGAGAACAACAATTTTACTAACAACATCCGTGAGACAACATGTGCTTGTCATATAAAACTTCAGAACGAGGAGGCCAAATTATCCTGTATGAAATAAAATAAAGAAGAATAAAACAATCTAAATCCAAGTTAGCATTAATTATCATCCCTGCATAGACAATACAATTGTCGGAAAGGAAGACATGGCAACGAAAGCATCAATTACCAAATAGAAAACTTTACGGACTACAATCTGCAATAGTCTATCTGTGCTTTATTTTACTCTCACCCTCAGGAATTATAACCATTTGCCATTCAAAGTTCATTTATCAGATGCCATCGCACAAGCTTCTCAGGTCTCTTACACTGTGTTTGGATTTTCAAGAGAAAGGGAGAGAGAACATTCAAAGGCTACATCTTTGCTGAATGACTTGATGAAAGTACATAAGATGGCTCCATTTATAGAGCATGAAAGACACCCAAAAACCCCAATTAGCTTAATGGAGCCATTTTGTACACTCTTTCAAGTCTTCCCTAAAGATGTAGCCTTTAAAAGATTAGATGATTTAAATCTAGATTTTAATAAAAGTTTAACACGGATTTAGATCGTTCAATGTGTGCAAAATGGTTAATCGTAAGCTCTTAAAATTTAAATCGAGATTTAACAACCATGGCTCTTACCTTCAATCAAAAAATAAACATAAAATCACTTGGCACAGTGGGTTTGACAACCAAAGGAGCAGCTGTACAGAGCATGAAAATTTGTGAAAGAGGTACATACACTAGGTTCCTCAATCGCTTCAGCAATTTGTTGATTATATCCTCTTTTGTAGCTTGAGTGGTACATTCAAATTTTCCACCGACTTGTGTGGAGAAAGCATTGAGCTACATGAGACAAAACAATTAATACAGGCTATGCACCAAATTTCAAGTTAAACTGTAAGGGTTGAGAGATGACATTAAACTTTATATACCAGTTCTCTAATCCAGTTAGCCGCATAATAGAGTGAGAGGCACACTATCTGCTTCTGCTTTCCTGTGAGAGACTGCCACACAGCTTTGGAGAAATACTGGCATTAAGGTAGTCAAATGCATGTTAGACCTAAAACAATCTAGCTACAACAGCAAGCAAATGGAGCAAAGTAAGTCAACATAGTAACACATTGGAAATACCACAAGTTAAAGTTGATATTTAGGGTGCATTCTCTGACATAGTAATGGATCATCAGGAAGAGCCTCCTTCCTCCACATACATATGCAATATTTCAGGGACCAGACAATTCCTTTTCCTCTCATCCATGGGGCAAGTAATGGAGGTTTCCTTTTCCTATCCCCACATAGGTCAAGTAAAGGGGATTCACAAAATTAATATCCAAGGACATGGGGAAAAAAAAAAATTGGCCCGTTAACCTTCTTTGTTCTCTATGGTCTGGTGTTGTTACATGGTAAAGGTCATCAACGGGGATCCCCTGCTAGGTTATACCCAAAAAACCCTTCTTTCCCAAAATAAGATCCCAAGTAACAGAGAGAGTTTCCAAACCACCCCACTCTTGTGAGGAAAATTGAAGGCATGCATAATTCCTCCATCAATGTTTACTTTTTCATCTCAATAAAGATTGTAAGTTGATCAAACATAGTTACAGGGTGGCACATTGTAGTATTACCTTAGAGGAAGGAAGGTGCAAGGGACATCCAAGGAGTGCATCAATCCCTCCAAGAGATCCTTGATTTGTTGATCTTTCAACCTGCAACAGAAACTGTATAATGCGAGAATACAAAGCTCTTCAAATTGGTTGAAAGAACAAGCACTTACTGTAGAAAGTAAGAGAATGTTGGCAGGGAGAATCTGCAGTAGAGGAGACCTGCAACAACAAGAATTAACAGTGTCAAGAAAAATCACCAAGAGACTTTCATGAAGAGGAAAGTAAGGCGTCAAATTGACATAACTGCAATGATGAGGAAGTCAAAGGCAAAATGTTCACGCATATCGGAGATATATCACCATCCAAGTTCATCCATAGTTCCCCTACAAAGGGAAGTGAGAGAAGAAGCTGTGAATCTGCAACTATCTTTTCTCCAACAAGTTTACAAATTTCTCATAGTGCAGTACTCTATTCACCTTCTAATCCACCATAGGAATCATTCAGAGGCAACTTCCCATCTTCAAGATCCAAAAGATATGTAGATTCTAATTCTCCAGCATTTTTACCAATCCTACAACAAGTACAGGTAGGTAATGCCCCAATATATTTTTTAAGCCAAAATAACGGCTAAATCAACTCAGAACACAATTTCACCATTCCATAATTGCTGGGTGCAGATTTCTTTGATTCAACAAGGCAGTCATTTCATCATAAAAGAGGGTCAGTGGCAAGGCCAATTGTTTGCAGGACCTTAAACATGTTTCCAAGAGCTCCAAGGCCTCCTCAACATTGGACTTCTGCAAAAATATCCCACAAAAAGTCACACATCATAGAATTACGGAGTTAAAGCATGGATTGCTCCAAGTTACACAGCAAGAACATGGTAACACATACTTGCTAGTGTTTAACCTATGTATGTGCAAGTTTTACATATGCAGTTGTGTTTCAAATCTTAGTTTTCTTTTCCAGGTAGGTTACTTCCCCTTCTTAAGAAGGTATAATCAAGATTCTTGGTCACTTTTGAGTCTAAACAGTATCAACAAGCAATGGAGAAGTCAAGAAACAGCAGTAGGTAGCACCTGAGATGGATCTGGAGAGAGAATGTTATTTGCATCACCAATGCATGAAACTATCTTCAAACTTCCAATCAATCCCATCTTCTTGTAATTCATATCTGGATGATTGACCTACCCAATTATAAGCCCACCAATTAATCAACCAATTGGCACAATTTCGTCCGAATCGTTACATCAAAATATACAGAAAGAGAACATTTGTAGTCTTCCTTTTGCATCAATGAATCCATGATACCTGCTTTCGAACGACTATCAGAAGCTCATTTGCAAAAGATGATCCCAGTGAATCTCCACTTGATCTGATTGATAGTGCAAGATTGCTGAAAACCTCATACACCTACAATGTGAGAAAGTCTCTAAAGGATAAGAGATAATTCAGGGCCTGACTTGAGAACATATCAGAGCAAATGCCAACCTTATACAGGTTTTCAATACTAAATCCTTCCAAATAGTCCAAGATACCTGAGAAGGACACCATGAAGTGTATCAAAGAAATCTTAATTTTTAACTAGCCATCATCCATTGAAATAGAAGTTTTAAGTAAAATAAAAGGTGGCTTTAATACCATTTATATAAGAAGAAAGTCGGATTAATTCCAGAGGATGCTTTGCAACCAGTAAATTCATGGTCTCCAAAGCAGAACCAACTTCGACATTTACACCACTTCCCACATGAGTAACTAATGCTCCAAGAATCTGCACAGAAACAAGAACAAGATTATGATGGTACGCGCATTAGCATATATTCTTATCATCAAAAGGCAGTTATACATCTGTTAGAAGCTTCTTACTTCCTGCCTTGAATATGGATCCGCAACTTCTTGAAACAGACAAGTGTACATGTGAATGCCAAAGGTCCTTGCTTTTTGTTCTTTGCAAGACAAAATGTACTCACACAGAGAGAGAAATGATGGAAAGTAGTCCTATCACATATCAGCAAAAAATCAAATACAGCTGCCAAAAACTTTAGCTGATATGCAAATCTTACAGAAAAACACACCTGTACTAGGCTTGCATGGCCATGGAGACATTGTTCAATCATCACTAACGGAATGCAATCATCAACGATCTTTCTCATGAAGATCTTTTTTATGCTTTTCTGGACAGACTCGCCATTCATGTACATGACCATAATGAGCCATATGTCAATGACTTTGTGATCTTGCGGTCTCTTCAGGCTGTTGAATTCTTTCAAAATTTCTTGGCAGAGAATCTGTGAATACAACTGTGAAGAAATGCTCCACAGAATAACATGGTGACACTACTAAAAACTACAATAAAGGAAACTTACATTCTTAAATCTTAGGCCCATTCTCAATGTATTGAGGATGGAGGCCTCAATGCCATCCGCAACAGACTTTCCCTTTAGTTTCCTGTTCTGGCCACTATGATGATTGGATACTCCAATAAATTTCAACTGCTCACGAATGTGTGAGATGATTCTTCGAACATTTGCAGGCGTTGCTGAAAGCAATAAAAACCTAAGTAAAAAGGGCATGTGCTCTCCATCAATTGTTCTAAGGCACGATAATGCGATCGTGACAACCTTCAAATGGAAAAGAGTGTCAATTTCCATATTGGTGTGGTCTGGAAGTAAATGCATAAGATTGACTTCAAATGAGGACTACATAATTCTGCATCAACTACTTCTAATTAATGACACCTAACATCACATGATAATTGTTTCAAGAATTGCTAAGATTCTATTTTTCTTATCCCGCTGGTTTGCTGCCAGAAAGGGTGAAATATCCATCAAACTAAATTTTTCCTCTGACAAGAAGAGATCAGATCAGAAACAATCATTCACAACATTGTTCCAGCAACTACAAATAATTATAATATGGAAATATTTTCACTCAATAAAGAAAAGATAATCATCAACTGAGCGCTCCGAAACTGCTTGAGGCTACCACTCACCAACCAGATGGGCTTATAAACTCCAATTACATCACTCTCTGCAAAATCTTCTCAACAGTGAGACAGAAGAGAAAGCAAAGACTAAGCCAAAACATGTTACCTGATCTTTCAACTGATCATCCAAATGAAGATTGGAAAGAGAGTCGAGGACAGGCACTATAATTGCTGTGTCCTCTTGAAGCATTTGTTCCAGGGAATTGACCACAGTATCATAGTTCTGCTCACCGATCATCTCAGGCAATGATCCAATAATCTCTTTCTTCAAATGTAAAGGGCAAATGGACAGGACTTGCATCAACTTATCAACGAACGAATTAGAATCAACAATAAAATCAAGCCATCTAAAGTGGTTGATGATAAGCCTAGCGACATCATCCTTGAGCGACAAAGATGCCCCAGAGGGTTGAGGGATCACGTCGAAGAATTCAGGAAGCTTCTCAAGGAGTATGTTCTGAAGATCAACTTGAATTGAGGGGACCAGTAGGAGGTTCCGAGCAAGGCTGTTGCTTCTCGTGGCCAAAAGACCGCCATGATCTGAACTTGTGAGAACCCTGAAAACACAGAGAAAAGCAGTGGAACTTCTCGGATTAGGTTTCCATTCTCATTCAAATTCAACAACGAAACACATGCCTGAGAACCAGTCGCATCTAATCGCACGCGCCAATTCGGAACAGATGATCTCTCCGCACCCATTCGCAACAGATAATCGCACAAAACTTCGAGGAAACTCAAATACACGCCCTTACCTGAGGAGATTCTTAGGAGACTGAACGTGATCGGAGAATCCGGCGACGAAATCGGAGCGCAGAGCGTTGTTGGGAGGAGAAGAGAGGAGGCGCTGGAGGTGAGCGCGGAACCTGTGGACATCGGACGGGAGGCAGGGCGGGCCGTCGCGGTTCAGGAGCGTGCAGCCCGCATCGGCCAGCACGGACACCATTTTCTCCTCCGGAGACGCGCCCGCCGCTTCGCTCGCCGCCGCAGACGGCGGAGGCGGAGGAGTCGCCGGCGGCGGCTCGTCGGCGGCGGTTTTGGGGGCTTGGGCTGGGGAAACGGGGGGTTGAAGGAGGGGTGTCTCTTCCGAGAAGGCCCTTGCTGGTGCAGGAACACCATGGCGGAGGGCGGAGGAGAAGCTCGCCGACGGCGGAGGGTTTCGGCGGCGGAAATCGACGAGGTTCAATCCGGACTCTCGCGACGGAGGGAGAAAGGGAAGAGAAAAGGCGCCAAATTTTTCACTCGCGAGCGGTGTGAGCTGGAAGCGAAGCAAGCGCCCGAGTCACTGAGTCGGCGACTCGGCCCAGGTTGCGAGCTAATTGGGCCAGTATGACTATGGGCCAACGACCAAGGCCCAAGATGACCATGGCGAGTTCGGGCCTATTTGTTTGGGTTTTGTTTTGTTCTCCGGACACAATTTTTGTTCTTTAATTCCGAAAACAAAAAAGAATCGAAACGCGTTTGTCTCCGAGAACAAATTTAAACGTAAAACAAAGAAAAACTTCGTTTCTGTTCCCCTAACACTTCCGAGAAACACTTTTTTTTTCTTTTTTCCTTCTTTTTCTTTTTATTTTTCTTCTTCTTTTTTTTTTTTTGGCCGATCGCCGACCTTGGCCATGGCCGGCGACCGGCCGCCGAGGGGCCTAAGATCGGCCAAAAGGAAGAAAAAAAAAGAAATAAGAAATAAGAAATAAGGAAAAATAATATAAAAATAGTAAAAAAAATTAAAACAAAAAACAAAAAAATTATACAAATTTACCAAACGTGTTTTCTTTTTTTCTATTATAGGAACGGAAATTATACAAGTTTACCAAACGCGTTTTTCTATTCAAAAATTGTTCTTCGGAACAGAAATAAATATGAACAATTTTTAAACGTAAACGTTATCAAACATAGTCATGGCTTGTTCGAAATCTAAAAAAAAAAAAATCAACTTTTGAGTGGGTAATTTATTGAATTACTCGAAAGTAACTTTAGTTTATTCATGAAAACAAAGAGAAATGCCTTTAAATATTTTCCAAAATGCTACAATTAAAAAAAATTATCAAGCCTTTGTGGCTTGGGCTGAGCCCTTGGGCTCATGAGCTGCCAAGCACATAATCACGTCTAATATTTACACCCTGTATTATTTAAAAAAAAAAGAAAAAAAATTGTGGAGGAAAATGAATGCTGACTAGCATGATACACAAGACAAGTTTAAACACTCGTAAAAAAAATATTTATGAAAATTGTTGAATAATTTCAAAATTAAAGTTTACTCTTTTAGTTAAATTAATTCCTTTCTCAAACCTCATTGATCCAAGGACCGGAGTTATAAATGGCAACTTTTGATTGGCGACTTGAATTTTGGATTCAATGCGAGAAAAAGAAGTCTTAATCGACCTCCTAAAAGGTGAGAAAATACAAAATACAAAATTAAGAAAAGCATAAAAGGTGAGAAAATTTCATCCATTTTCTTTGATAATTATAGACTCTTTCCACTCACTTCATCCACTCCGACTCAGAAAATAATAATAATAATAATAATAATAATAATCACAGCGCTTCGTGCATGCACATGGTGCGCCTGGCCTCAAGTACTACTAAGGGAGCTTCTGAATCTAGTGTATTACTTTTAATATCCAAACTTATACCTATAATTGCATTGCAATAACAAAAGGATTACTTACAAATTATAACTCCGTAATAGACCAAACATGTTATATATTTCGGAAAAGAATTTTTATAAAATGTAAACAGCAAAGATGCAAATATGTATTTTAAAAATAGATGATGTAAAGTGGTATTAGAAGAAACGCTTGGGACGATTTTATCATATTTTCCCATCTTTAAATATGATTGATATTTTGATGTCTATTGGTTAAATATTATTGATTTTTGATCTTAACAATATATAATGTGTCCCTCTGCCGTGTTATAAACCCAAAATAATTTTCGAGAAGAGAGTACACGAAATAACTATAAATAAATAAATAAACTCCCGAAATTAATTTTTTTATTTAAAAAAAAAAAGTCAAACGAACTGACCGGTGACGACTCACGTGCCACCTACTCGGCAGCGGACTCCATTACCATTTCGCGACGGGCTCCGCCGATCAGCTCGCCGAAGCGAAAGCGAGAGCGCGGAGATGTCGGCGGCGAGCACCGCCGCGCTCCGGCGAGACGAGGAGCTGAAGCTCTTCGACGACGCGAGGCTCGGCGTCAAGGGCCTCGCCGACTCCGGCGTCTCCCGGATCCCGTCCTTCTTCGTCCACGCCCCCGCGAGTCGACGGCCGACGCCGCCGACCTCGCGATCCCGACCGTCGACCTCGGGGACCTCGTCGTTGGCGGCGGCGGGGATCGCCGGCGGAGGGTCGTGGAGGAAGTCCGGAGCGCGTGCGAGGGCTGGGGGTTGTTCCAGGCGGTGAACCACGGTATTCCGGAGGGCGTGCTGGAGGAGATGATCGGAGGGGTGCGGAGGTTCCACGAGAGCGAGGGAAGGAGGGAGTGGTACTCGCGCGAGAAGGGGAGGAAGGTGCTCTACTTCTCCAACTTCAATCTGTTCAAGGTGGCGGCGGTGGATTGGAGGGACACGCTGGTCTGCGAGATGGCGCCCAGCCCGCCGGAGCCGCATGAATTGCCGGAATCGTGCAGGTACGGCCGTCCAAAACGGTTTACTTGACTCGATCTCCGGCTTGTAGATTGCTCTCGAATAACTCACCGGCCGAATCGAGTAATCAAAGATCGTAAGGATACATACATGTATAGATGCTGCAAATAGCTACATGATGTAGTACTTAGTCTTGCAATTTGAAGAATTTGAGGTCGAATTCAAGCTTTGTGATGTCGACCATGCTCGAGCTCGATAAATCAAGCTCGAGGCCAGGATGCCGGAGTCGAGCTTGAGTACTGCATCCCGTTGGCCTGACCGAACCCGACTAATCCCCTGTTCTGGACTGCGCTGCCAATGCTTGAGATCGGCGAATTCTTGATTTGCCAGCGAAAACTTTCGGCATTTACTTGCTGTGCAGGACTTAGACGTGCTTGTTTTTGGCATTGCTTGCAGGGACATTGTGATCGAATTCTCGGAACGAGTGCACAGCTTGGGGATGACATTGTTGGAGCTGCTGTCTGAGGCGCTCGGCCTCGAGCCGAGCCACCTGAAGAACATGCACTGCGGCGAGGGACTAGTCCTCTTGTGCCATTACTACCCGCCATGTCCCGAGCCGGAGTGAGCCATGGGATGCGGCACCCACAACGACGGCAACTTCCTGACCATACTCCTGCAGGATCGGCTGGGCGGCCTTCAGTTCCGGCATGAGGATCGGTGGGTAAATGTTCCTCCCCAGAAAGGAGCTTTGCTAGTGAACATTGGAGATCTTATGCAGGCAAGCAAAGCTAAAGCTGCAGGCCATAACCAAGAGCCGCACTGCCGCACCCCTCGCACGCGCACGCGCACATACACAGATATTCACTCGTTCGGTTCGAATTCTACCGATCAGTCTTTAAACTGATTCTTGTTTTTTGTTCGGATCAATGCTCTGCTTGCAGCTGATTTCAAATGACAAGTTCAAGAGCGTGAGTCATAGGGTGTTGGCTAAAGCCAAGGGCCCGAGGGTCTCGATCGCGAGCTTCTTCAGGACGAGCTTCGGGATCGAGCAGGCCTCGAAGCGCTACGGACCCATCGAAGAGCTGGTGTCGGAAGAGCACCCGCCGCTCTACCGGGAGACCACGGTGCCGGGTTATCTGGCATCCTACTACGCCAAAGTCTGGGAGGAGAACAGGCTCGACACCGACTCTCCGCTGGCGAGCTTCAGATTGCGAAACGGCTGAGGACAGTGACGATCGACATGTGCAAGTACGAGATTCTGTGATATGGGGTTCTAGAAATGTATGATCGACATATTGCTTCGGACTTTTGAGGATTGACTGTTTCATCGAAATGGTGATTGCTGGGAAGCTATAGGTTGCGTTAGGCACAGCATTTGAAATGGGCTTTAAACCTCCAAAGGCCTTTGTATTAAAATTGTGGTGTTAGGCAAGAAAATTTCAAAGGCTTATGTGCCGAAGTCTGCATTTCAGGAAGCCCTTAACTTTAATGCAAGTTCTACCTAGCTTTGATTTTGAGCATTGCCGAAATGTTAAGAGATTTTTTGTCTTATAACTTTGCCATTACTAAACTATCTAAATTCCGATTTTCGCCTCACCATTTTCATTGTTTAATCTCGTGTAATGTCCCGAGCGAGCTCAATCTCATCATTAGCAAGCCGATCTAGTGTTAGTAAGCCGCAGTTGGGGTCGGGAGATCACATACGAGGGCTGCCTAAGGTCCTACGACCTCAGTGTGGCGTCGCCAAGGTCTTGCAATCTTAGGTGAGGGCTTGGCCCTTAAGATGGCTAGCCTAAGCCGCGGCCCTTAGTCGCAACTCAGGAAAAGTATTAGAAAAGTTATACACCTATTGCATTGATGTCAATTTAGTCATAAATCTTTTAATTGTGTCATTTTAATCAAACGTCTTTTAATTCCTTCTTGTTAATTTTGGCCGGATATTGATAAGGTAGATGTTGGGCGACTAATAATGATGAGGATAATTTTTAATAATATTTTTAATTTTTTAATTTTTAATTTTTTTTCATTCTTTTTCCTTTTGCCGATGACCAATCACTGGACGGGCGGGCTGGCCTTGTCTGGGTGTGGCTGACCTCGCCCAGGCCAAGGCCAACTTCACCAAATTTGGCGAGGGGAGCCTTCATTGGGGCTCGCCCTCGCCCAGACCAAATCTGGCCCGCCCTCGCTCAGCCGGGCATCACCCACGGCAGGCCTTCGTTCTTATTGCAAAGTTTGGTTCTCCCACGTGCTCCATGAAATCACGATGCCACCTAAGCATCCCGTATACTTTAGCGAAGCACAACAAACGCTCTCCATTCAACGTATTAGATGGATGTGTAGAACGTCCACGCTAATCCACATCGAAATGCTGATCAAATCGCTAAAGATATCTTCAGCTTAAGGGGACCACAATTTCCGCGTCGAAAGTGACGGTTCCTTTTTTCTTCCTTTACATTATCCCCCAACCCCTCATGGCGCAGGGGCCTTATTTGTAGTTCCATGTTCTAAAATGTGACATAAAAAATAAAAATAAAAATCGGGTTGCGTGCGTAGTTGACAATTTAAGAACAAGTGGAAAGGGACGGCAATTTAGGGGAAAAGTATCGGAAAAGTCATAAATCTATTGTATTTATGCAATTTTAGTTCTAAACTTTTTAATAGTGTCAATTTAATTATAAACCTTTTAATATGATGCCAATTCAATCATTCTGATTAATTTTAATTGGATGTCACTGACGTGGATGTCTATCAATTTACGTGACACCGCCGACACTAGCATGAATTATTTATGATTTTTTTTCTTTTTCTCTCTTTTGTTCTTCCTATTGAGGGTGATTGACCACCGGCCATGGCCGAGTGGGCTAGCCTCGCTTGGCCATGGCAAGGGTTAGCCTGATGAGGGCTTCCCTAGCCAAATAGGGTGAGGCCAGCTATTGCTTGTGCCTGGTGGTCGATCACCAGCAAAAGGAAGAAGAAATGAGAATAAATAAATAAATAATCAAAAAAATATTAAAATATTATAAAAAATTGTCCCATATAAATAATATCTAGTCAAAATTAGTCGAAATGGTTGAATTGACTTTAAGTCAAAAGAATTAGGACTAAATTGGTACAATTAAAAGGTTTAGAACTAAATTAACATAAATACAATTGCTTTATAATTTTTTTGATATTTTTTTCCACAATTTAGCTCAATTTGGTTCAATTTTCCTAATGGACTTTGGCTTCTAAAAGCCCATTGGAAAAAAGTTTAGGCATTTGGCAAATTTTTTTTTTTTACTGCTTTGGAAAAATGCTAATATTATCAAAGGTGAAAGCCCAAGGCAAATAGTATTGAGCTTTTAACATTTTCGATAAAGCAAATTCCAAAATAGATGAATATACTTTTTTCCCAAATTGCCCTCACTAATAATTTCATATTCCGATTTTACCCTCAAGACTATTCATCTTTTCCCTACGGATCTAGAAGTTCACGAAGATGGAGGAGATAGACAGATTTCGGTGAGAGGTCACATGACACCAACATCTTAACTCGCTAGATGCTAGTCTTGATGAAGCTCGCTTGGGGTCATGCAACCTTATCATGGCAGTGACGATGTAGACGTGCATTTTAAGAATAGAGAATGCAAAGTGGTATTGAGTGGAAAACTCAGCACGACTCTTTCAATTTCACCATTTCTGAATGTGATTTATAATTTCGATGACTATTGTTTAAATATTCTTGCATTTTTCTATCTCAACTTCATATTTTACTAATTACATGTGCGTATCGCATGAACGAAAAGCTCGTATGGACACGTGTGGAGAGATCGTGTCCTCCGACAGCGTTAGAAACCCAAAATACTGAAAAAAAAAAAAAGTGATAAAAGTTATAAAACATAATGATGATGATGATGATAACGCACGTCGTCGTCGCACCTACTCGGCAGCGCACTATCCGGCAATTTCGCCGCGGACTTCGCCGATCAGCTCGTCGAAGCAGGAAAGCAAAAGCGACGATGTCGGCGACAGCACTGCCGCGCTCCGGCAAGACGAAGACCGGAAGCTCTTCGACGACACGAAGCTCGGCGTCAAGGGCCTCTACGATTCCGGCGTCTCCAAGCTCCCGTCCTTCCTCACCCACGCTCGGAAGTCATCGGCCGACGGCGTCGACCTCGCGATCCCGACTGTCGACCTCGGAGCCGTCGTCGGCGGAGGAGGCGGCGGCGGCGGCGATCTCAGGCGGCGGGTGGTGGAAGGAGTCCTGAGCGCGTGCGAGGGCTGGGGGTTGTTCCAGGTGGTGAACCACGGGATCCCGGAGGGCGTGCTGGAGGAGATGATCGGAGGGGTCCGGAGGTTCCACGAGAGCGAGAGCAGGAGGGACTGGTACTCGCGGGACAAGCGGAGGAAGGTGATGTACTTCTCGAATTTCACCCTGTTCAACATCGAGGCGGCGGACTGGAGGGATACTCTGATCTGTGAGATGGCGCCGAGCCCGCCGGAGCCTCAGGAATTGCCTGAATTGTGTAGGTACGAGCAATCGAAAACCGTATGGATGCGTTTATAGATGCAGCAAATAGCAAGATAGTATAGTATGTTCTAGAATTTGCACTTTCAAGAATCTGAGGTCGAATTCGAGCTCGAGCCAGGATATCAGCAAGCCCGACCTAGTCGAGTAGTGTCGAACCTTGTCGGCCTGACTGAACTCAACCAGACCCTGTTCTAAAACAGCAGTATCGATGCTCAAGAATGGCGGATTCGCGACTTCCTGTGGCGATGAATTTAAGGATAGGCCCGAATTCATTACTTTGATTCTGGTTAGACTTAAAGGACTTTCGAAGTGCTTGTTTTTGGCATTGCTTGCAGGGACATTGTGATCGAATTCTCCAAACGAGTGCACGACTTGGGGATCACGTTGCTGGAGCTGCTATCAGAGGCACTTGATCTGAAGCCGAACCACCTGAAGGACATGCATTGCGGCGAGGGACTAGTCCTCTTGTGCCAGTACTATCCACCGTGTCCCGAGCCGGAGTGAGCCATGGGATGTAACACCCACAACGACGGCGACTTCCTGACCATACTCCTGCAGGATCAGCTGGGCGGCCTTCAGTTCCGGCATGAGGATCAGTGGGTCAATGTCCTTCCTCAGAAGGGAGCTTTGCTGGTGAACATTGGAGACCTTATGCAGGCAAGCAAAGCTAAAGCTATAGCCTTTAATTATGAGTTGATCTTTTCCTCTACTGTAATCGCTTCATCTTTGCTAATTAAGAAGAGCAGATCAATCGTGCGCACGCTCACACACAATTTTCACACATTCGATGCGAATTTGGCTTTTTATAGGACGTGAAATGATGGAAGTTTCATGGTTTTCTCATATTGGATAGAGTTGTTTTGCAGATCTCTGAAAAAGCAACTGGTATAGCATAATCGTAAGTGAAAATCGTATACAAAAGAAACCCGAAAATGCTGGCCGAAAGAAGGTTTGGATAAGACATAGCCAAAGAAGAAGAAAAAACATAGAGCAGGTCCCTTGGGCTTGCATGAGAATGATATCTGCCATTCAATCTCTGAATCTGATTCCTGTTCTTATTCGGGTCGATGCTCTGCGTGCGCAGCTGATTTCGAATGACAAGTTCAAGAGCGCGAGCCACCGGGTGCTGGCTAAAGCCACAGGCCCGAGGGTCTCGATCGCAAGCTTCTTCAGGACGAACTTTGGAATCGAGCAGGCCACGAAGCTCTACGGACCCATCGAAGAGCTGGCGTCAGAAGAGAACCCGCCGCTCTACCGGGAGACCACGGCGCCAGGTTATCTTTCGTCATACCACGCCAAGGTCTGCCAGGAAAACAGGCTCGACGCCATCTCTCCGCTGGCAAGCTTCAGGTTGTGAATTTGCATTTGGTATTTCCCCCGACAAACATCTTGTGTTGGGTTGACGACACGTGTCTTCGTATAAGCATCTTTTCGTAATCTTTGACAGGTCGAGTTTAGATCACTGAAAGAGTTATTAATCATGTGACATATGAATTCTAATATATATATGTAAAACAATGCAGTTCAGATGTATCTAAAATGGCCGGCGTTTGACCTTCCTGCGTAATAGGGCGCTAACACAAAATCACTCACCTTTCAATTTTTGGCTACTTCAGCCAACGAGGGTCGGCAATGAGTGGCAAGGGTTGTCTTACCCTTGCCGGCCGTTGGTAGTGTGAGGCCCTGGCACGTCATGCGCTACACTTATCATTACCAATTATATTTTTCCTTTAGTTAATAACATGTGGACGCACCATAAAATACATAACAACACTAGTTAATAATTAGACATATGTCCGATTGTACCAACTTCATATTTATAAACCCATAATATTATTCCATACAACACATAAAACACAAAAGACCTAGGAGGGGTTAGGGTCACCTATCTCCATTACTACTCTTGCCCAAAAACCTGCCTGTACAAAAGACAAACCACCTATTACGGGTCGACAACCTCACCCAATGATTCGATGCCTTCACTATCAAAGCCTCTCTAATAGTTTGATCAAATCACCTTCAAGATTCAAGTACCAAGCAACAAAATGGTGAGGGATCCACTATAGGAGTCCCCTGTCAACCCATATGGTGGACATACACTCAGTATAATAGGCATCCAACTCAAATATAGACATAGTCTCATAATCACACCGGTGATGCATAGACACCTAAAAAGCATAGGCGGTGAGCTCTCCATCTTACATTTCTAAAAACATAAAGGAGTGAGCTGAAGCCTAATAGATAAAATCTCTAGGTTTAAATTAGTAAATCATCTTACCACTTAACCTGACATAACAATCACAAGCATTTGAAACAACATAATTAATGCATTAGCACACACCTTACCTTCTATTCCAAATGCCTCACACGAATGCATGGCATGTAATTTCTTGATGCATTAGCATCACTTGGTGCCTTATCAATATACAAGTACGTATGTTCATGAGCATGTATCATGCTTATGATCACTCCTTCTCCTAGAACACTCCTTGAGACATCTCGATCACACAACGGGTTATCTCAACTCCCAAAGCATCCTGAAAACTCATCCGAGCATCCTGATCACATAGTGAGGGCATCCCAACTCTGGGGCATTGTCACATACTACCATATGGACAATCACATTACACTTCATATTTAGTCATATGATGTCATGCACACGCTATTAATACCACATGATTTCACGTGCATTAAGAATAGAAATAACAATCATTTCAACAATCGACATCCATTTCATAACCGATTTCACACGCTTACCTCTTTTTCATTTCTCATGCAAACATATATAATACTCAATAACCAATATGTTCGGCACATAATTATGAATAGTAAATGATGGTTCTGGACAAATAAGTCTGAAGTATAAGGAAGTGTTTATGAATGAAAAGTCTGAAACATACGCAAATGATTCTAAATGGAAAGTCGGATACATAAATGAGTAATTTTGAATGGGAAAATTCAAAACATAAGCAAATGATTCTGAATGCAAGGTCTAACGTATGAATAGACACGAGAAGTAAGTCTGGATGTACGTCAAAATGTACAAATTAGTAGACCTGAGGATTAAGTTTTGCACTTGAGTCTGAACATTTAAGTGAATACATCCAAGCTCAAAACATAAATATCCTCAGGTTCAAAAGATAATATTTTTTTGAGGTTTAGAACATAGGTATACTTAGGTTCAAAAACCAATATTCTTATATTCATAACGCAAATATACTTGAATGAAGAAAGTAACATTTTGAGGTTTAAAATATAAACATATGGAAGTTCAAAAAAAAAAAACTATTTTTTGGTCAAAACATAAACATACTGGAGTTTGGAAAGTACTATTTTCGGGTTTAAAATGTAAAGATATTAAGGTACAAACATAAACATACTTAGTTTCAAAAATATTATTTTCTAGTTCAAAATGTAAATATACTAAGGTATATAAAATAATATTTTGAGGTTCATAAAGCAATCTTTTCAAGTTCAGAACATAGATAAAGTAAGGTATAGATAGTATTTTTAGGTTCAGAACATAAAGATACCTAGCCTTAGAAAAACAACATTTTTAGGTTCAAAATATAGATATTTCAGGTTCAAAACATGAATATATTGAGGTCCATAACATGAACATACTGAGGATCAAAAAGTAATATTTTTAAGTTCAAAACGTAACTATACTAAGGTTCAGAACATGATTTAGACTCAACAAAATATGGTTGGACAAATAGATAGATTCAACAAATGAAGGGACTCATACTAAGTAAAAATGTGATAGAACGAATGACTAGATTCTGATTTAGCATTTCCACTTACCAATTGTACCGCATCTTTAGAAATCCAACCATACGCCCTCTAAACATGTACAGGATCAACAAGACTCTAATATAACAATCTCCATATCCATACATTATTGCACGTCAAAATCACACATCTCAATCAACCAACCAAGTCCAAATTGCTAATTAGATTACGCCAACTTAACGCCTAGAGCTTTCACTTACCTCGAAAGCAACTTCAGATTAAGAATCTAAGTCGCCTTTGAACAAAACAAAGACAACCAAAACTAACAAGGTTTGATTTTCAAAAACGATAAAATCTATTGGTAGAAAATAGGGGAAATCCATGATTTATCTTATTTGAACCAAAAAATCAAGACATAATCTTAATATCTTAAGAGTGTGCATGACATAGATGCCTTATGATGATGTGCTAGGAATCCATAGGGTAAATATTACGAAAAGTTTCAAATCGGTACACTTGCGACTTATGATGCGTTAATATTAAATCGAAAAAATCTGGGGCTTTTTTCTAAAAGAAGAAATAATTCATGATGGAATTGAAATTAGACCTGAAGTCGAAGGACTTTTTAGGAATTTAGGCCTCATGTGGGGAGGACATCATTTCTTACGCAATATCTATCGATCTCAACGCGAGCGCATTGCCGAGGTCACTATTCTCGCCCTCTCCTTGTCGCTTTCCACCCGCGATTCCCACGCAGCAACGGAGGAGAAACGCCAGTCAATGGTTGAAGCTTCCCTCTCCCTCTCTCCCTCTCTCTCTCTCTCTCTCTTCAACGCATCATGCAATGAATTTCAAGGAAGGAGAAAAATGGGGAGTTGAAGGATCCACCATCTAGCGCTTGGCTCAGTTCTGCCGTCCGAATCCCCCCTCGCCCCCACGCCCATTTCTTTAATCGTCTCCCCCTCCAGACCTTGGCGTAATCTTGCCCTTCTTGAAATCATTTCTTAATTCTTGGAATTGGGTGTCTCTTTCTTGTCGACTCTGCCTCTATCGGCCTCGCTCCCTCCCACTCGTTTTTTTTAACTATCTCTTTCCGCCTCGCGCATAAAAGGACGAGGTGGGTACTTGCCCAATCAAGAATCGCTGCGACCCAGTTGGCCTCTGGACCCTGATTGGCCGTTTCGGGTTTGTGGGTCGTGCGGGGGGATAGCCGTGAGGCGATGAAGAGGTACAGGAACGGCGAGATTTGGGACTTCGAGCACGAAATGCCGGTGGTGGGTGGCAACGACGAGGTGGTTCTTGGGCTGGACGGCGGGACGACGTCGACGGTGTGTATCTGCATGCCCCTGCTCCGGGTCGTCGACCCTTTCCCCGACCCTTTGCCCGTTCTGGCCAAAGCCGTCGCGGGTTGCTCCAATCACAACAGTGTCGGGGGTAAAATTTCTCTTTCGCTGTTCGGTTGTTGCTTGAGAGTTTTCTTTTTCTTTCTGCTCGTAGATGTATTTGATTTTTTCTGCTCGTTTCGCGTGCTTTGTGTATTCTTGATGTTCTGTGGTTTGGTGGGTTTGATGATACAGAGGTTTGCGAAGTTGTGTATTGTGTCGGATTGGTTTTGTGTGTTCAAGCTGCATTGTGCACGACCTGGGTTTTGTTTTCATATGGCATTTTTCCATGAGTTGGTGGAATTGGGGTGAATTGGGTTCATTTTGTCTGAGGTCTGACCTCAGAAGGGATTTACCAACTTTCTGATGCCGGTTCAATATGTTCGAATGTGGTGTCAAATAACAGAATATGACAATTGAACGATAGGCTGTTTGCAGTGAAGAGGTGTGTGGATCGTACATGTATGTCCCTCAGTTCACACGTTCTTGTCGATCATGCTTCTTTCCATTAAGAAAAGGCTGTTTGAAATGCAAGGTCCTTGTTACTTTTTTGGATCAGTGGCTTCCGTTTTGTGTATTCCTCTTTCCACTATATTTATTGGGATAGGTATTCCAATTACAATGCTTGTGGAGAAAGAAATGTAATCTGGGTTGCATATTTGCTTGTTTGATCATGTTGCCATTGACCTGGTGTTTTTGGTCAGGGAATTGTTTCGCATGTTTATGAATGACATAGAGCATACGTCTTCAACATCGAATTCAAGTTTTTGGCTTTCAACTGCTGCTTGAGATGAACCATATTAGAAGTATAGCCTTCAGAGAAAAAAGGGAAGTCGATATAAAGTAGACCATTGTTTGCGCCATGTAAAATTAACGATCAGAGTATCTGTCGTTACGAATAGAAAATTATGCTTGATCTGAGTATGGGTTTCCCAAAATTCTGCTAGTTATTTGAAACTAGTTGAACCTGAATAGATTGCAAATAGAAAACTGAAGCCATTGGCTACTCTAAAATTTGAGTTGACTATGTGAGTTATATGGGCAGTTAATTCTGTGCATGAGTGCATTGTCCATATCTTTTTCCACTATAGGAGTAAATTGTCCCAATGGCTGAGATGTGTCAAGTAATGGAGCAATGATAAGCTAATACAGTTGAGGTAAATGATGGCAATGGCACTCTATGATAAAAGTGTTAATGGCAGCCATACTACTGAAAACTTCCTATATTCCATGCTTCAAATTTTCAGGCACCATGGACATAATTTTACGCGTACTTCTCATAAAAGAAGTAAAGAAACTTAACAGATGATGACACCAACAGAGAGGGAGGGAGGCAGAGGGAGAGAGGGACCGGTGATATTTAGAACTGGATAGAGAGAAAGAAGGATATACCTTACGGTGTTTTGCACAAGTTCGCTGTATTTGTCTTGTATATATGTTCATTACAATTTCTAGCTGCTCTTTTTCTGCATGACTTCTGATTAAGTACAAGTCTGGAAAATTTGTGACGTGGACCATTTACATGAGATGATTTAGTGATGTTTGTCAATCTTTCCATTTTAAAGAAGCTGCTGCAAGGGAGACGCTGGAGCAAGTTATGGCAGATGCTCTTGCTAAATCTGGTTCTAATCGATCAGCTGTCCGGGCAGTTTGTCTAGCCGTGTCTGGTGTAAACCATCCAACTGATCAGCAGAGAATAGTAAATTGGCTCAGGTCTGCTCTAGCAGTACATTATTTGATTACTAACTTATAAACTGTTCAGGAGTAGGTTTATTTTGTTGCAGTAATTTCATTTAACTCCACTTTGATGGATATTAAAACAATGCCCGACATTATAAGATTCCTCATATTATTTTGTGATGAATATAGATGCACTTGACTGAGAATGAAGGAATTGTAGTGCATGATTTCTGTCCTGACTAGGATTTCGTTCTTAAATTTATTAATATGGGGAATCTATTTTCCATTTTATTGACTTCCTAATTTGTTCTATTCTACTCTTTAGTTAATGTTTTAGAAGTTGTTGCATGCAAAATGTTGTTTTTTCTAATTGTATATAATACATCCAAGATCAGCATTTCTGTTTTCAATAACTATTAGCAGAGAATGCTTTATACAAAGCATTGTCCTGTGCAGAAAATTCCTATCGTATCTTTTCAAATCCTGAAGCTTCATTCCCTGGGCAGTCATATATAGTTTTCTGATTTCTGTAGAAAGAAATATTATACAGGAAACAAGAACGCAAATGTTCCTACGAAATTCATTTTGTCAACACTTCAATTTATCATGCATGTGTCTTGCGCTTTGAAACCATTAAGAAGAGAGGAGTTTCTTAAGACCTGAATAAAGAAACAAAAGTGAGGGGGAAAAAAAAAACAGACATGAAAAGAAATAGAGGAATGAAAGAGTTTCAATGCAGATTGCGATTTGTGAATGCTCCGATACGGTAGAGAGATCATGCGACTCTGTTAGCTATCTTAAGAATCCGTATTTCTTCTGTCCAAAAATGAGACATATTGTATAAATAAGGTGGTTCTCTTTCAGTTGATTTAAGTGCACAACTTCTTTCACTGAGTGGTGTACTTACATATGGCTACTTCAAGTTTCATGATGCTTTTAACATTGTCTTACACTTGTTAATGGGATTGAAATATTTGCAGGGAGATGTTCCCGAGCTATGTTAGGCTCTATGTTCAAAATGATGCCGTCGCAGCTCTGGCGAGTGGAACCCTGGGAAAGCTTCATGGATGTGTTTTAATTGCTGGTACTGGCACCATCGCTTATGGATTTACAGAAGATGGAAGAGAAGCTCGGGCTGCTGGTGCGGGCCCCACCTTAGGCGACTGGGGAAGGTATATGCATCATTTTCTCTAATTCCAATTCCATGGGGCTAGAAGTTTGCTCTACATTTCCAATGTATTTCCTGCATGCATGTTATGTGTGTTCTTTTTTAGTCAAGAAATTATCGCCTTTGACTAAATTTTAGAGTTAAAACATATCATGGTCCTTTATCACCCTTAGGATGTGCCTCATTGTTAGAGTTTAACAGTTTGATTTTCTAAGGGGTAACGACGTGGGTGATCATCAAACTTCTCTTCGATGTTCAATGTGGTCTTCGTGCTTTTTTTCAATTTGTTCACTAAAATATTTTAAAAGTTATCTCGATGTAGTTCTTCCGCTAAGTGTATTGTCATATTATGTGCGTTTTTCTATGTGTATTGCCATGTTAGCGTTTGCCGGGCCAAAGTAATGATGTGGACTACCACTTCATATTCCCTAGTCAACAAATCTTTTTTGTTCTCTTTTTGGGTCAAAATAAGGAGAGAGGTACATGACATGGAAGACCTATGTAAGCCACATGGATGCTAGTATGGCAAATCTAACATCAAGTTAACAAAAATTATGTTTACGTAAACTAATGGTGTTATAATTTTCAACCATAGGAATACATCAAGTGGATTGTTGAAAATTCAAGAACTAGATTGAACAGAAGAAATGATTCAATAAACCTCATTGAATGTTGAAGACAAGTTCATGAACCACCCATGTCATTATTCCATTTTGATATGACTTGAAGCATTTGAGTACCTTTAATAAGCTTAATTGGTAATTGCTTATGAATACTAGAGCATTCAAATGGTATGATTCTAGTCAGCCATGTGTGGCTTTTTTATGTAAGTTGACAGATGTTGAGTATGAGCATCAATTCATGTTATCATGGTGAGAATTTATTGGAAACGTGTTGTGTGGAAAGGCAATGAAGGAAAGTTTAAGCTCTCTCATCTCTTATGCCTGCCATAAGCATGTCAACTTCCTGAATTCCTGTTTATGTAATTGCTGTTGCGTCAGAAGTTCAACGACATCAATTCATGCATCATGATGGCACATGATTTCTAGTGATGCTGCTTGGGGGCTTGAGATCTCTGTTATCTCCCTTCTGTTTGCCTCTGGATTTCTGTAATTTAGCTCCAATCAGATTTGCCTCTTTTATGTGCTTTGATGCATTCTATCATGTAGCTGTTAAATGAAGGTTGGGGCTTTAATTTTAATATCATTGTATTGTGTGTTTAGGAACATTCATCATAGTTTTATCTTTTTTTATTGCAGTGGTTATGGAATAGCTGCACAGGCATTAACGGCAGTAATTAGGGCTTATGATGGTCGTGGGCCAGAAACAAATCTGACTTCCAGCATATTAGAGAAGCTTGGCCTTTCTTCCCCAGATGAATTAATTGGGTATGCTATTAACTAGTGGATGTCATGTTTTTCTTGAGGTTCAAAAGTCTAGAAATTTCTGGGAAGTTTACTGAGTAGAATGCAGTGAGCATGTCTGTGACACTACTTCTGAATCTCTGTGACCTAACGACAGATTTGTTCCTTTTATTTTGGCAAAAACATGAGCAGATCCATTCTTTTCACAAAAATAAAAAAGAACTGAAAATTTGTACTTTGATTGCACAGTTTCCTCGTCGGTGCATCTTTTTCTTCTTTTGTTTTTTCTTGTCGCCAAACGTGGTACTAGTTTTTCAAGAAATTATTTATTTTGAGGGATATTCAGAAACACTATTGTTTCTAGTGGACTATTCAATGCAATTTAGACTGATTGCTTGTTGTAAATCAGCATTCTTTGCATAATGAATAGTTAGTGTTGCATTGAGATTCTTTCTCTCTCAATAAATCAGGTGGACCTACGCAGATCCATCTTGGGCTCGCATTGCAGCCCTTGTCCCAGTCGTGGTGTCTTGTGCAGAGGAAGGGGATGAAGTCGCTAACAGGATTTTATTTGAATCTGTCCAAGAGTTGGCTTTAAGTGTGAAAGCTGTTGTTGAAAGACTTCGTCTGTGTGGTGAAGGTGAGATACTTCACCATAGGGATGTACTTGTGGATTCATTTAACCCATTGTTATTTTCTCTTTTTCATGTGATGCCCAAATTTGACATTGGAAGTTACGATTTTAGTGCTCTTAAACCGTGATTATCCTTGAAAGGGAAGTAAAAGAGTGGAAGATAGTGGAGAGGGAATATTTGTCAGCACTAGCACCAATCTAGTAATTATTACTGAATCTTTTACCTCCTAGGTTGGGTTGGATGAGCGGATCCTTCTACTCCATACCATCTTACTTACTACCAAATTGCGGAAAGATTCTTATTCTCAGAGTCTTTTGTCAGAATCTATGTTCTTTAGGTCTCCCTCTACCGATTTTGAAGTAAGTTTGACCGTTTAATTGAAAACATCTTTAGAATCTACCTAATAGATATGCCCAAACACCTCAAACATGTTTACCTAGTCTTAATTTTTTCTCCTATTTGGAAACAGTCAGTTCCATGCCATGTGATGTGTCTGCAGATATACCTGATCAACCACATCTTGGATTAATCCATCATCTATGCACGCTGATATCTAAATGTCCCTTTTTTGTGTGTGTGTGTGTGTGGAAGGGGGGGGGGGTTGTTTAATAGAATAACCGGATATCGACTATATAGAGTTTAATTTATGGCGCTTTAATGGAGTTCTCTTACTTCAGTGGCATTTTTCTAGTCAACTGAGAGTGCTGGTTCGACCCTCTATAATCTTCATGCAATTTCATGATAGCCTTAAATTATCAAAATGTCTCATCTTTCTGTTATTCATTGTTCCTTATTTCCCAATGGCTTTATCCATAGATTTGGTTTACGAAATTTTATTTGATATGCTGCAGAGATGAAATTACTCAAATAACAACTCTTAGTTTCGACAATTTTCTTCAATTATAATTAAAGCTTTCCCAAGAACTCTGCACTCTGCACTCTGATCATGCTCCGATTAGCAAAAACTTCAAACCAGGGTAACTTTGGTACAGTGTACCTCATGGATAACAAATATATTCCTTTCAGCAGTTGGCAGAGACTTGCAGGTATATTTCCACTGTAATATGATTCTTGATGAGTGGCTATGAGGGAATGCGAGAAATTTTCAGCCATTGTTTCTGAAGATGGCAGATGTGCCTTGGTTATTCTCTCTTGGATATTTCTATTGTGTTGTCGTAATTGTTTATGATGGAGATTTGATTCTAACCTTCTGAATCATCTATTGCCATGGAAATTAAAATTAAAATTTTGTTGGAATTGTATCATGCCTACTACTATGTGCCTGTTAGACACAGTTGATGAATTACATTAGTTGAAGCATAAATTGCTATGTGGAATTTGTATTACAATATCATGAAAATGCCATCACAGATGGAAAAGATTCTTTCCCCCTTGTCATGGTGGGTGGTGTTCTTGAAGCGAAGAAGAGGTGGGATATTGGCAAAGAAGTCATAAACTGCATCTCCAAGGAGTTCCCTGGAGCATTTCCTATCAGGCCAAAGGTAAGCATGTCAGTTACTGTTCAAGCGATAAGGATGAAAATTTCTTAAGGAACATATGAAAAATGCGTGTCCACTGGGTAGCATTTTATGATTCTCTCATTCTCTGTGACCAGAAATTCATGGGAACATAGAGAGCTTGAGTGAATTATAATGTATTGTCAACCTTAAATTTGCAATCAATGAAGTTTCAGATATATAGATAAATGGATATATACATGTGATATTTGTCTATATATGTATCTAAACAGACCGTTCGCATTTATCTTTCTGTAGGCCTGGCCATGTGCGTTTTGGTATGTTGTGCCATGTAGACGCATTAAAAGAAATACACGAATACAGATATCTTGTGGTTTTTTTTTTTTTTTTTTAAATAAACAGTCGTGGCTATAATGTTGGCTTCTAGCATGCAATGTCTAACACGTTTTGTATGTTCGAAAAAGTTCTGATGGTTGCTTTTTACCTGTGACGTCTGCACATTTTGTATTTACTTGTCCACCAAGATTCTTTCTAGCGAGTATTTGATACTGGTGCTCATGCTGTGCAATTTAACTAAGTCTACACTTGGGACGCAGGTGGAGCCTGCGGTTGGGGCAGCATTGCTGGCTCGTAACTTTTACATGAAAGAATTCTGCAAGGAGCTATAGAAGTCCCATTCTTGAAGATTCGCTAGAGTCGACCCAATTGTACAGTAGGATAACAATGAGGTTTTCTAGCGTCGCCAAAACATGAACACATCGGACAGAGGAAACGATAGTTTGAGATGAAAATCGGTCCAAGTCTGGTGAAAGGGTTCATAGGTTGTCTCTCCATTCTTCTCTCTCTCTCTCTCTCTCTGAGGTCATTCTTTTAAGCAGATAGTTTTTCACTTCTTGGGTGAAACATGCTGCAACGTTACCGTGAGTCCATGATTGGTGAAATTAGTCCGTGTGCTTGTATTTCTTTTGCTGTGGATGATTAGTTTTGATGCATTTAAGCATCCCTCTTGTCGCCATGGCAGAGCATTCTTGCTGAGAATTTCGTTTACCTTGGGAATTGCACTTGGCCACCGTTGGCTTTTCCGCTTTGTGTTTTGTTGTTGACAAATAAGCAGTCACCTGTTATCCCTTGCCCTCAACAGGACTCAGCAATGAATCTGCAAACACCCTAAGTTTGTGAATTCATGATTCTAACTGGTGGCGTCGAAACGAAACGAACCTGAGGTCGGTACTTTCGGACCCGGACAATTCATCATGGTTTCATTTTTCACGGTTTCATTCCGGCGGTCGCTATTCTTAAGTCACTGTCCAATTTAGCTTTTGGAGAGAAGCAATAAGTGTTGAGAGCACTGTTTTTGGCATCGCAATAAATTCCATCTGCCAAACCCTAATCCACTAGCTCAACAAAATGTTCATTGGGTGAAGGTGAACACCAAATTAAGGAAATGGGTCCTAAAAGGGATCAATCGTGCATTGAATGCACCTTTTTTGGGATTCACTTGCTTGGTGGTAAAAATTTGCTCCCGAGTCCTGATGGATGAGAGCACTAGTCTGGCATTATAGTCATTAATGGAGTATCTAAAAGAAATGCTATATGGACGAGCAATACCGAATTAAGTAGTTTGTCTTAGCTCAGCCAGTTGAGCCATGGCCAGTGGCTGGCCACAGCCAAAAGGGTGAAGAAATTAAAAAAAAAAAAAGGGAGAAGAAATAATCAGAATACAATAAAAAAAACTTTAAAAAACTAAAATATTATTTTAAATTATTCATGTCAGAGCTGATTATCTTGCATGGTATTGTTGGCCTCTACATGAACAATTTCTAGCCAAAATTAGTCAGATGTACTCATTTGGCAAAAAAGTGAAGATATTAAGGACTCAATTAGTAAAATTGAGAGTTTGGATTCAAAACTTTTTGAACAATTTTCCCATCAAATTACATGGAATTTAAAAGACATGACAATTGACAATATAATGAACTTGTCAACTTATAAACCGGTTTGAAGCTGTCATGGTAGGGATGGATTCAATCTGCGTAGATTGACTGCACATAGAAAACCCTCCACTAGCATGCAATTGTTTTCTTTTTTTGGATAGAATTTCTCGTCACTCATTGAAACATCAATTGATTTTTTTACGTGTCTTTACTTGTCTGCTTAAAACTCATCGTTGTTCTGAAGTTACCGTCCAATTTAGCTTTTGGAGAGAAGCAATACGTGTTGAGAGCACTGTTTTTGATATCATAATAAATCCTCTGCCAAACCCTAATCACTAGCTCAACGAAATGTTCTTTGGCTGAAGGTGAACACCAAATTAAGGAAATGGGTCTTAAAAGGGAAGGATCTTGCATGTTATGCACCTCTTTGGGATCCACTTGCTTGGTGGTAAAAATTTGCTCCTAAATCCTATTAAATGAGAGCACTATTCTGGCGTTATAGTCATTAATGTAGATCCAACCACCAAACCCTACTTACTATCTCAAAGAAATGCTATTTGGGTGAGCGATACCAAATTAAGTATTTGTCCTAGAGAGGACTGATTGAATGCACAACTTCCGAATCAATTCACTTGGAGGTAGGCTTGCTCATTATAGATAACCTATAATCCCCTTACTCTTCCTTGTCCTTCTGATTCCTTGGGATTGAGTTCTTGCACCTCGAGAAGCTTGAGATTTCATATCCGATCTTCATTTAAGATAATCTCTTGCAGTTAGATTATCACCGACCTGTTGAGGAGATGAATTTAGTTTGATGTGGGGAACAAGACAATGGTACCTATAGAGAGATACACGGAAACTTTTCTTGGCTTTTTATTGAGCTATGGCTTATTAATCATGTGTATTAATTTGATCTTGTAACAAAGCAAAGATCAACAATATATAGAAATGGGGAAAAGTGTTGAAAAAAAGTCCTAAACCTTTTTACTTGATGCCAATTCAGTCCTTTCCGGCTAATTTTGGCTAGATTTTGCTGACTGGACTCCGGTTAGCTGACATGGCAACGCCGACGTGGCATGATTTTAAATAATATTTTAATATTTTAGATTTTTTTTTATTTTCTTTTTCTTTTTTCCTTCTTCTCCTCCTTCCTCCGGCCTGGTTCTTTGGACCCTTCCTCCGGGCCGGCAAGGTCAAGCCTTGCCCATGGTCGGCGAGGCTTGACCCTCGCCGGCCGCGCGAGGCCACCCTCGAGGCTAAGGCGGCCTCTAGTTGGCCTCTTGCCGACCATGGACGAGGCTCGACCTTGCGAAATCCAATAAGGGTGACGGTGAGGGCGAGCCTACTTGAGCCTCGCCGCCCAGCGCGAGGCCGCCCTCACCGGCCGTTGCCTCTGGCTGGTCATCAAGGTTCAGCGACCGGTTGGAGGAAGGAGGAGGAGGAGGAGGAGAAGGAAAAAGGAAAAAAAGAAAAAAAATATTATTAAAAGTTGTTCACGTCAGCGTCGATCGTGTTACGTCAACTGACCAACATCTAGTTAGCAAAATCCAGCCAAAATTAGTCGGAAAGGATTGAATTGGCACTAAAAAAATGTTTTGGACTAAATTGGCACAAATGCAAAAGGTTTAGGAATTTTTTAACACTTTTCCCTATAGAAATGCACAAAGGCAATCCGAAGTCCATTAGAAAGCGATTGAGCTCGTGTATTGATCACAAAGTGCGTGAACGAGACTTGAGCGGAGTGACAAAACCATGCAAATCTCAATGCAAAAAAAGAACATTATTTGCATTGTAATTGAACTTACTTGGAATCAAATACATGAAACTAAGTAGACATGATAATTGAAAATATATTGAACTTGTCAACTTATGAATTGGTCTAAGTTATGACCTCAGGGACCGATTCACTCTGCGTAAATAGATTGCACACCGAAAGCCTTCCATTGGCGCGCGATCGTGTTTTTCATTGGATTTCTCTTAGCTCATTAAAATTGATTGATTTCTCATGTGTCTTTACTTGTCAACTTATGAACTCGTCTCGTTTTCATTTCTTGTTTCTCCTTGCCAATTTCTGCTCCATTCAGGTCGAATTCCTCTTATCAATGGCCACAAAATTCAAAGTGAAACACCCCCCTATTTGCACGTTTATTAAAAGCATATGGTAAAAATAGCTAGCAACGCACAATAATAATTCAGAAGAATCTTGGAACATCGTTCGGAGAAAACGAGAAAGTATAGTCGCTAATTAGCGACGGGGAATCGACTACAACTTATCTGACTTGAATGGAGTCTTCCACGAGCCAGATGTTCACATTAGCGACAACTTTGATAACAATTAATATTCAGTTCAAAATCACGAGAAGGCAACAAGGGTTTCCTTTTTCTCGAGGGCATAAGAAAAAAATCCCATTTTTTTTTAAATTTTTCTTCAAGCAAATTATTATAGATGACAATTTTGTAATTCACAATAGGTCCATTGGATGAGCAACCGATACATCAAGATGACATTATATGCAAGCATTTAAAATGCGTTAAATATGAAAAAAAAAAGGGAGATATAATAGTCAAAAGAGCTCGTTGCTATTCATTTTGAATCGGTTGCGAATGAGGACATTAATATTAAGTTCTAATAATTGCGTGTGAACAAGGAATTATTCGAATGGTCAGAACATGGTGTGTAGTCTCTCCGCATGGCCCTAGGGACCACCACTTCCTAAATACATTGCAAAGATACAAAGTGACAAACTTACTAACAAAAAAAAAAAAGAAAAAAAGATCTTGCTTTGTTATTTATAGGTTATCCCATTTTAGATGTGGATGAGAATAATTGTGTCTTAAATAAATCGCCATTGGACTAGCCGCCTCGAATTATATGAAATGTGTGAAAGCAAGTGAGAGAAAATTGTACGGACCAACGAAGATAAATTAAGAAGACTACCAGATTTCAAGAAAATAGCGGAATTTTTATATAACACTCTATCAATAAAATTCAAAAGAAGATCAATATTACGTGCTTTATACGTTTTGTGATTGACCAGATTAATCTACAATAGTAAAAAGAACAATAATTGTTTAAAAAAAAAGATGAAATTGAGGGGAACGTTCTTATGCATCTAGACGGCCATCATCAGGAGATGAGTTAGAAAAAGAATGTTATTTCATTGTATTAAATCGGGAGAGAGTGTGAATGGAACTAAATTACAGGTATCAGTTACAGGGATGGGATACTCAATTCTGTCTGTATATATATACATGTAGCTTCATGTTGGTGACCATAGCAATGGGCCAAGAAAACAAAAGATGATGATGACAGACATGTTGGTGACCATAGCAATGGGCCAAGAAAACAAAAGATGATGATGACAGACGGTCTATTTATCTTCATTTTCATATTGAGATTTGAGATTGTCTATGCATCATCAGCTTTTCTTTAAAATAAATAAAACAAAATTGGATGGTGACGAATTTGACCCGAATAATCGCAGGAAACCCATTCAACCAAAAAAGAAAAAGAAAAATCACACGAAACCTCAATTATCCAACTACCCAAAATCTTGTCCATGTCTCATTCAGAGGTCAAGTCAACCCTAAAAATGATGAGGATCTCATTAATTTCCTTACAAAATGATTTTATTCCCCTTTGAAAAGGAGATATTGTCGTGTAAAATTGGTGGGTCCGGGACAAGTTTTTTCTTTTAAGTACTTATTTTAAACCAAAAAAACTTTTTAAATGATTGTTAAAAACAAAACTCGCATTATTTTGAATATTTGATGGCCAATCTGCTTGCGAAAATTTCAAAGGTTCCATGTACGAAGAGAAATGCAAATTCCAAACAAGAAAAAATCAATGATTATTATATGTCGCAAGACGAGTTCTAATTACCTAATTACAAGAATGGTCAAAATGTTGCATATTGTCATTTCTTCTTAATAAGATGCTTGGACACGAGCTAGCTAACTAACTAATTCTCGAGAAAAGTATACCTACAGAATCTGACATTAACATTAATCTAAGGATTTATAAAGATTGAAGCGAGGCTTCTCGAATCAAGATGACATAATTGAATGATTCGTCTCATCGGTTCTTTCACGCGTGGGTTTACGATTTGCTTGATGACGTTTAAGCCGTATTAAAAAGAAGAAAAAAGATTAAAATAAAGAAGAAGCAAAAAACAAACAGCCGAAGAGGATGCCACGCTCCTTCACCTGCTCCCATTAAATTGACCCCAAGCATTCTTAAATGCATTTACTTACGTCTTTTTCTCTAAATACCCCCTCATCGGGATGCAACGGGAGTATGTAAGCCGGAACCATATTGAGAGATACAAATTTCGATATAAGACGACGAAGTAGAAAGTGACTCGATGCGACCTTTTTGGATGATTCGTTCAGTCTTTTTTTATTCATTAGATTAGGACAATAGTTAGCTCAAATTCATGCCATTTTGGGGTAAAGCTCTCTCCGACATCATAAAAATCAAGGTTCTTGCTATTCCTTGATCAAATTGATCGTGCTACGTCGACACCTTGTATGAATATCGCGATGACACACGCATGATATACATTCTCAAGAACTATAGATGGAGATGGTTGGAGATTCTAAGATGATAACCAAACGATAAAGTCATCGAAAACCTTAGGTCTTTGAAAGCGTAAGAGGTTACATTTCAAGACCTTTATGGATAAAACTTCTTGCGGCATCGTGGACAATTTATCATTGACCAAATCAGGAAGGTAGGTAGTCAATTCGTGCGAAGATGCTTGTTTTATACGCCATCTACTAAAACACGAAAAAGTGAAAAAAAGAGGAGCAGAAGAATATTTCAAGCGAGCCTTCGTTTACCTGGTCTTCTCCCTAGGCTTTTGGTGGAGACACTGCGGGGGGGAAATAAAGTGACGGATGTTAATTGACCCTGGTGTGAACTACTCAGATGGTTAAGAATGAGTTTATTGACTCTTAACACAGAGCCGAAACAAGAAGGAAAGAAGGGAATCATCAAACTCAAACCCAACGAGCAAAAGAGGAATAAAATCCAAAGCCTGTCCCATGTATTCCTCCCTCCTTTCTTGCTGACTTTGAACCACATAGTATTCGACAGGGTTTTCAACAAACCCCACCACTTCCTGGAAGGCGGATTTTTTGCTTTTAGGAAGCGCTAAACTGATAGGCCTAACATATCAGTCTTGAACGAGCCCTTTGGTAACCTGTTTTGATATTTGGTCACAACGACATGCATTAAGATGGCGGTGAATGGGAAGATGCAGAGTTTTCCCCTTGGAAAAGGAACAACAGGTGGCGGAGACATGGCGAGCAAGAACCTCCGGTTGCTCTTGTTTCTGGTTCTCTTCTGTTCTCGGATTCATCTGATTTGCTCTACTACAAACCCAAATGACCGTAAGTGCACACGCATGTATTTGTTTATGCATGTTGCTATGGTCTGTGGATTTATTGTCGTTCATGTTCGTTCTTTCTTTCCATCTGTACTTCTTTTGGGTTCATCTTGTTGTGGCTTGGGGATGGTGTGAGTAAAAGGTGGCTAGTCATCAAAACAGCTTTTCTCTTATGGTTTTTTCCCTTCTGAGGTTTCAGGGACTTAAGCTGTCTGCGTAGAACTTAGAATTCCTCAGGTTTTTAAGGTTGTGGCTTGTCTGGCGAGACATGAACATGTTATGTTATTGGAACCAGGAAAGGGCTACTTTCGGTCTCTCTGAGCCCGAAGGATCATCTGGATTTTGTCACGTAGTTGAGAGGACATGCTTAAAAGGCTGCTAGTTTCGCAGGTCTTTCTTGTCTTAAACTGTCCCTGGAGTCTTGATCAACAAGGGGCATATACTTTTCGCTATGTGCTTTGGGATTGAGTCATTCTAGCCTCGGTATAACTACTCAAAGGAAGAATTGACACAGGTGCAAGAAAGAGGTCTCCCATTATGTTGTTAACCATTAACAAGTTCATAAACTTGGATACGATTGCAAACATTATTCCCTTAAAAGAATTTCAGCAATGTGGAACTCAAGAATAAATAGAGATTAGACACGCGAGTATAGAAATTGAAGCATCTAGTGGTTATTGCCGTGAAAGTTTTCTTGGCCGTCCATGCAGTCAATTCAATTATCTGCTCCGAGGCGTGCAGAGCATGAAATATTTAGCCCTGTTCAAACATGTTGGTCTTTTTCTGCCTTGTAGATGTAGAACTAAATTCTAGAGTTCTGAAATTTCATATCTAATTATATGCTCTGAGCAAACAATAAGTTCTGGCATTGATCATGAAAGAAATGTGAGTGTTAAATTTAGTGAGAGAAAGGAAAAGGCGAACTGTCTATCTATTTCTGTCCCTGAATACTTGCTCAAGCAATAGAACAAAGATGCCTCTGCTGAAACAACGGTAAGATCAGTGGGAAGTCTGGACTCATAATAACTGTGGCAAAAGTGCATGCCTGGATCTCTGTTGATGAACATTTTAGTGGAAGTGGCTGTCACAACAACTAGCTGTTTTACCCAACTGCTGGAGCCATGAGAGAGCTTTTAGTACAGGATGATACCGTGTCTCTTGCAATCAGAAATTTTTTCTTTCAAAATCTTGCATCGACAATGGATCTCACGAGGCTTGAACATGCATTTGACCTTATTGGCCTGTGGCCAAGGCAAAATCTGTTCCCTTTCCCATCTTAAAATTTCACTCTTTTTCTTTCTCGCCATATAATTGTGCAGTCACCGTTCTTTTAGCCCTGAAAGCCCAGTGGCAGGACACACCGCCCAACTGGGGCAAGTCCAGTGATCCTTGTGGACTGCCTTGGGATGGAGTCACCTGCAACAGTAATTCAAGAGTGACCGGAGTGTGAGTGCTCTCTACTTGTTCTCATTGGTGCTCATTCCTGTTCTCAGTTCCTAGAACTTTCAGTCCTTTTCCTTGAATATCAATAATGCCATTTTAGCGGCCATTGACTGTGATACTTTTTTTCTATTTTCACTTTGACAGGGGGTTATCTAGCATGAATATCAAAGGGCCGCTGCCAGCTGACATCGGGGGGCTCACAGAACTCACTTCTTTGTTCGTTTCTCGTCTTTCTATCTTCTGTCCTGATCAAATTTTGATTCTTAGATGTGTAATAGGAATTGCATAGATGAAGTACTTCAAAGCAAAGATGGTCGTTTTTTGTGTTCAATCATCAACTAGCATATGAACGAGTCTACTTATTTGCTCATTTCACCTTTGAACTGCAGGGATCTTGGCTTAAACACAGGTCTCACTGGACCGATCCCTTTGCAGTTGGGAAGTCTACAGAAGTTGAATATCTTGTAATATCCTTTTTGACTGCATTCATTGCTACGACAGCTTTTCCTTTTTTCCTTTTATTCCCCTTTTTTCTCATGTATGGACCTTGATCTTTCCAATTTTCAGAATCTTGGCTGGATGCAGCTTCACTGGTAGTATTCCTGATGAACTGGGCAACCTCACGGAGCTGACTTTCCTGTAAGGCTTGTCAAAATGCGAATGCCACCAATTCGATGCTTATGGAAGTTTAGCTATATAATTTGCTTAGAATTTCAAATTGCCGTTCTTACCAGGGCACTAAATTCCAACAATTTTAGCGGTAATATACCTGCTTCTTTGGGTAAACTCTCCAAACTCTATTGGTTGGACGTGTCGGAAAATCAGTTATATGGATCACTACCAGTTTCGACGAACACCACCCCAGGGTTGGACCTTTTGTTCAATTGCAATCACTTGTAAGTTCTCTACAATAATCCCACACTTAGTGTGGTGAATATAGACTAAGGATATTTTTATTCCAGATTCTACTGATAAGTGATACAATCTTTGTGTTCTTTCGTCATTAACTGTTTGGAATGTGCTGCATCTGTAACTTCAGCCACTTCAGCAAGAACCAACTGTCCGGCACCATACCAGCTAAACTGTTCAGTTCAAACATGTCTCTAATACACATGTAGGTTACCAATTTTCTCACTTCATATAATATACCAAGCTTTCTGCTCTAACTTGTGCTAGCTTTTGTTGACAGATTATTTGACGATAACAAATTTAATGGTTCTATACCATCCACATTAGGCCTTGTTCAGACGATTGAGGCTCTGTAAGTAAACCATGTTTTGTGCTATGAGATATTTAATTATCAACCATCGTCACCTACTAAATTTAGTTGGACTTACATTGCACAATATGGCACAGCCGACTTGATAGGAACTCCTTTTCTGGGAACGTCCCTTCAATTCTTAACAACATTACAAAACTCAGTGAACTGTGAGTATAGATTTTTTCATCAATGGTATTCTAGAGGGATCACAGAAAGAACTCCGCTCATTCTGCTAAGTTTTCTTCAGGAATTTAGCATATAATGAATTGGACGGTCCTTTGCCAAATTTGACGGGTATGAATTTCCTCAGTTACATGTAAGTAAGACACCCTGGCTTTGTCTCTTCCTCATGATATCACATAGTTAATCCTGCTGGGTGGTTGACCGGGCATAACTGTACATTTGCAGTGACCTCAGCCACAACTCTTTTGCGGCTTCGGCAGCTCCAGATTGGTTCTTAACTTTATCATCTCTCACCACTCTGTAAGATTTCTCAGTGCAATTGGTACAATGAGAAGCAAGGCTTTCTGAAACTAATGTGCAACCTCAAATTTATCTCACTATGACCAGAATCATACAATATGGACCGCTTCAAGGGACTGTACCACCAAACCTCTTCAGCCTTCCCCAGCTAGAGCAAGTGTAAGGAAGAAATATTTCTAATTTGTGTCTCTTCTACCATTTTGATGATTTTTCGAACTTCTACAGTGATATGAGAAATAATGCTTTCAATGGAACGCTGTACATGGGTACCAGCATCAGTCCCAATTTGGAGCTCGTTAATTTGGAAGATAACAAGATTGAATCGCTGACGACCAGTCCCTACCAGAACAGATTAATGTGAGACAGACAGTTCACAGGTGTTAAGACTTCAATTCTGAGATAAGATAGACATTATGATGCTAATCATTTTTTATTTTTTTTGGTCCATTTTGCATCAGGCTAAATGGAACTCCAGCATGTAAGGTTGCGCCTATTCTCTCAACTTCGGCGTACTGCAATTATCAGCAGCAGCAACAACCTTATTCTACCTTAGTCAACTGCCCAGGTGCATCGTGTCCCTCAGATCAAAAGCTTAACCCTGGAAGCTGCAAATGTGCAGTTCCGTACGAAGGAATAATAACATTTAAAGCTCCATCATTCAGTGATTTGTCCAATGACGCTCTGTTTAAATCGTTGGAAGTAGGCTTGTGGCAGACGTTGAACCTAACTAATGGTTCAGTTTCTCTTCAGAATATCTTCCTTAATCAAAGCAGCGGCTATCTTATAGTACCTGTGTCTTTCTTTCCATCTAATGGGACAGAATTCAGAAGGTCGGACATTGTGAGAATCGGATTCGCTATGACTAACCACACCTTTACATCGCCCCCCATTTTCGGTACCTATCTCTTCAGTGCACAACCTTATCCATTCCCAGGTAACTTAAATTCATCCTCTCATGTATCAGGTTTGACTATCATTCATATCCGTTTTGACATGAACCACTGTTCCAGCTCATGGAATAAGAATCAGTATCGGCATCATAGCAGGGATTGCCATTAGCTGCTCAGTCCTGGTTCTTGGACTTGTGTGGTCAGCAATATACGCTATTAAACAGAAGAAAAGAGCACAAAGAGCAATGGAATTGAGCAAACCATTTGGTAATTAACGCATGAACTCTTCATCTTTTTGCTACTAAAGCACTTTGACAAGCTGATTGCTGAGATCATTGAAAAGGAGTAAACTAAATAAGTTGTTCTCTCATTCACATTGATCTATCCATTTTTAAGCATCCTGGATACCGAGGGAAAGTGATGGCGGAGGAGCACCGCAGTTGAAGGGGGCAAGGTGGTTCTATTTTGACGAAATCAAGAAGTGCACCAATAGCTTTTGTGAAAGTAATCAAATAGGCTCCGGGGGCTATGGAAGGGTAAAAATCGTGCGCTGCGTCGATTGTATGTAAATCATAATATGCTTCGTATCACTGCTTTGTAATTCTTTTTCATGATCTGATAGGTCTACAAAGGAATGCTTCCTGATGGCCAAGTGTTGGCAATCAAGAGAGCTCAGCAGGGGTCGATGCAGGGCGCACACGAGTTCAAGACGGAAATCGAGCTACTTTCTCGAGTCCATCACAAGAATCTCGTCGGCCTTGTTGGCTTCTGTTACGAACAAGGAGAGCAGATGTTGGTCTATGAATATATGCCTAATGGGACGCTTAGGGAGAGCTTGTCGGGTACTTTCCTTCACCTAAATAGCATCGAGCTTTGTGATCTTTAGATTCCATATAAAACTTTCCATATCATCCTTTGTCCTCGTCTCGTTATTTCTAGCATAAGTGCAAGCAAGACTTTTCTGGTGAATGAAACTGCCTATCGTGTGTAGCAATGGACGCTGAAAATTAATGATGCAGGGAAAACTAGCATACATCTTGATTGGACGAGGAGGCTGCAGATCGCTCTCGGCTCTGCGAAAGGACTGACATATTTGCACGAACTCGCGAATCCCCCGATAATTCACAGAGATGTCAAGTCTACGAATATTTTGTTGGATGAAAATTTGGTAGCTAAAGTTGCGGACTTCGGCTTGTCTAAAATGGTGGCGGACAGCGAGAAAGGACATGTTTCAACCCAAGTCAAGGGCACACTGGTATAGTATACTCCTATTTAAATGTCCAGTTTAGGCGACAGAGGCGGGTTGCTAGATCTTAACCGAATCATAACTTCTAGTTTTTCATCGAACTCCAACTGACAATAAGTTCCCCTTTGTCTTCCCGAAACTTCAGCAGATGATATGTTAATGCTAGATTTCCTAGAATTAGGGAAAACACAGGACACTCCAGATAGGTAAACTGAAAGTAAAAAGGATTATATAGAGTACCATTACGAAGTCTGAGTAGGTTTGACTAAGTTGCAATGAGTTATAGATATTCCTGAGAAGGTGAAGTGTATGCTTTCCTGATTTTGAGTTTTGATCGTTCGTAACTTATGATCTTGCAGGGCTATTTGGATCCAGAGTACTACATGACCCAGTTACTGACGGACAAGAGCGACGTCTACAGTTTCGGGGTCGTGATGCTTGAACTAATAACTGCAAAGCCACCGCTCAACAAGGGCAAGTACATTGTCCGCGAAGTTCGCATGGCAATGGACAAAAACGACCAAGACTACTACGGACTAAGGCAGGTCATGGATCCGTCCCTTCTCAACGTGGGGCGTCTCGCAGGGTTCACAGGGTTCGTGGAGTTAGCAATGCGATGTTTAGAGGACTTATCCATTAACCGTCCCAGGATGAATGAAGTCGTGAAGGAAATCGAGGTGATCCTGCAAGCTGAAGGGATAGCCACAAGCATGACGTCTGCGTCCTCGTTGGCCGCAGACGTCAGAGCATCACATTATGGTGCTCCTAGACATCCTTTGAACACTGATGTTTCGCTCAGTAGTCAGGATGTTAGTTACAGCAATTCGTTCGATCGCAGCAGTGGGTACGCGCTTTCGATGAAGATCGAACCGAAGTAAATATTTGAATCATCAAATACGTATGGTAGTTAGCACGAATCTGTTCCATTTTGAGGTGCAGTTCCTCGTTCCTCGTATATAAGAATGAGAATCGAATAGTAATTTTGTACAGCTGATTGATACACAAGATTCCACTAATATCGGGGTATTTTATGTCCCTTGATCAAATTGATGATGCTACGTCAACAAACTGTTAGGTACGATATACATTCTCAAGGATCATAGATAAAAATGGTAGGTGATTCAACAGGTTACTCAAGTGATAAAATCATATGGTAGGTGATTCAACAGGTTACTCGAGTGATAAAATCATTGAAAACCCTAGATCTCCTGTAGAGGGAGAGGACTTGTTCGATTCTTACTCAAATCAACATTTCAAGGCCAACAAGAATAGAATTCCTCTTGGCTTCCTGGACTATATGTCTTTACCAAATCTGGGAAGAACGGCGATCAATTTATCTATCTATCAACTTTTTTTAATAAAATAAATTAAAATTGGCGGGTTACCAAATTGATCCGAATAATCACTTAAAACCCTAATTCTCAGACTGACCAAAATCTTGTCCATGTGTCGTTTATGAAAGGTCAACTCAATCCTGAATGGTGAGGATCTCATTAATTACCTTTTTAATTGATTCATTTCGTAACCTTGTAATAAGGGTCTCCCATGAATCATTAGCGAAAGCTTATCCATTTGATGTACAAGGAAAACAGGCTCCACAAATGCATTCTTTATTTTTTTAATGGAGTCCTAAACCATTTCACTTTTGGATAATTGAATCCATTTGACCAATTGACCAATTTTGGTAGAAAATTATTGATGTAGATGTCGGTAGTGCCATACTTGGGTAAAATCGAACTTTGCTTGGGCTTGCTCGGGCTTGCTCGGGCAAGGGCCCCTTGCCGAATCTAGCGAGGCTAACCTTCGCCCAGCGTCACTTGGCAAGGCTGCCCTAACTTGGGTGAGTCGGGCTCCCTTTGTCATTACTCGCCCTTGCTCTACCGATGGCAACTAAGGCTAGCCAACCCAACCATGGCTAGTGGCTGGCCACAGGCAAAAGGGTGAAGAAATAAATAAATAAAAAAAAGAAAAATTCAGGACAAAATAAAAAAAAAAAAAAAAAGATATTATTAAAAAAATTTCTATGTAAGAGATAATTTTCTTGCATTGCATTGCTAGAATCCATTTCAACATTCTAGTCAAAATTAACTGGATATACTCAATTGACAAAATTTAAAGATTTAAATTCAAGACTTTTTCAATATTTTTCCCATCAAATTACATGGAATTGAAAAGACATAATAATTGAATTTGAAGCTGTGACGTTAGGGACAATTCAGTTTGTGTAGATTGATTGCGCACAGAAAGCCTTCCATGGGCATGTGATCCTTTTTTTTTTTTTTGGATAGAATTTATCGTTACTCATTGAAACATCAATTGATTTTTCACATGTCATTACTTGTCTACTTATGAACTCGTTGGTCTGAAGTCACTGTCCTATTTAGCTTTTGGAGAGAAGCGATAGCTGTTGAGAGCACTGTTTTTGGCATCAAAATAAATCCTTTGCCAAACCCTAATCACTAGCTCAACAAAATGTTCTTTGGGTGAAGTTGAACACCAAATTAAGGAAATGGGTCCTAAAAGGGATGAATCTTGCGTTGTATGCACCTCTTTGGGATTCACTTGCTTGGTGGTAAAAAATTGCTCCTAAGTCCTATTAAATAAGAGAACTATTCTGGCATTGTAGTCATTAATGTAGATCCAACCACCAAACCCTACTTACTATCTCAAAGAAATACTATTTGGGTGAGCGATACCAAATTAAGTATTTGTCCTAGGGAGGACCAATTGAATGCACAACTTCCGAATCGATTCACTTGGCGGTAGGCTTGCTCATTATAGATCACCAATAATCCATTTACTCTTCCTTGTCCTTCTGATTCCTTGGGACTGATTTCTTGCGCCTCGAGAAGCTTGAGATTTCACATCCCTTCTTCATTTAAGATAACCTCTTGGAGTTAGATTATAACCGACTTGCTGAGATGAATTTAGTTTGATGTGGGGAACCAGACAATGGTTCCTATAGAGCGATACGCGGAAACTTCTCTTGGCTTTTCACTGAGCCATGGCTTATTAATCATGTTATTAATTTGATCTTGTGACAAAGCAAAGATCAGCAATATATAGAAATGCACAAAGGCAATCCGGATAAAGTCAATTAGAAAGCGATTGAGCTCGCGCCATGGTTCCATGCTTGAGCACAAAACGCGTGAACGAGACTTGAATAGAGCAACAAAACCATGCAAATCTCAATGCAAAAAAAAAATTAAAAAAATTAAAAATTAAAAATTAAATTGCTTTGTAATTGAACTTTCTTGGAATCAAATTACATGCAACTAAATAATCATGATAATTGAAAATATAATGAACTTGTCAACTTATGAATTGGTTTGAACTTATGACCTCAGGGACCAATTCATTATGCTAAATAGATTGCACACGGAAAGTCTTCCAGTGGCACGCAATCGCAAATAATGGTTATTCTTGATGCAGTGGGAACAGTAAGAGCGGCAAGGGTTATTTTTCACAGACTTTCTAGTTACTCATTGAAACATTGATTTGTTTTTAACGTGGCTTGACTTATCAACTAATGAACTCGTTTTCTTTTCATTTCTTCCTTCTCCATTTTGATTTTTCTTCATTCAGGTCGAATTTCCCCGGTCAATGGCCACAAAATTCAAAGTGAAGCACCCCACGTTTTGCACATTTATTAAAAGCACATGTAAAAATAGCTAGCAACGCACAAGAAATTTAGAAGAATCTTGGAAAATCGTTCGGAGAAAATGAGAAAGTATAGTCGCTAATTTAGCGATGGGAAATCGACGACGACTTATCTAACTTGAGTGGAGTCTTCCACGAGCCAGGTGGTCACATCATTGACGACTTTTATAACTATTAATAATCAACTCAAAATCACGAAAAGGCAAAAAAAGGATTTTTTTGTGGGGGGGGGGAACATGAGAAAAAAATCCCATTTTTTTAAAACTATTTTCCTTCAAGCAAATTATCGTAGATAACAATTTTGCAATTCACGATGGGTCCATTGGATAAGCAATTGGATACGTCAGAATGACATTATATGTAAGCACGTAAAATGCATTAAATATGAAAAAATGGTGATATAATAGTCAAAAGAACTCATTGCTATTCAATTTGAATCGCTCACGAATTGAGGACATCATATTAAGTTCTAATAATTGCGTGTGAATAAGGAATCATTCAAATGGTTAGAACAAGGGGTGTAGTTTCCCCACATAGCCCTAGGGACCACCACTTCCTAAATACATTGTAAAGATACAACGTGACAAACTTACTATAATCGACCTTACTTTTGTATTTTGTGGCAAAAAACAAAAAAAACTTGCTTTGTTATTTATAAGTTATCCCATTTTAGACGTGGATGAGAATAATTGTGTCTTAATTAAATCATCATTGGACTAGCCGCCTTGAGTTATGTGAAACGTGCGAAAGCAAGTGAGAGGAAATCGTCCGGACCAACTACACAATTTAAGAGGACTACCACAATTCAAGAAAATAGCAGAATTTTCATATGATACTCTGTCAAAAAAAATTCAAAAGAAGATGAATAGTATGTGCTTTATTCCTTTTGTGATTGACCGGATTAATCTACCATAGTAAAAAGAACAATAATTATTTAAAAAAAGGATGAAAATGAGAGGAACGTTCTGATGCATCTAGACGGCCATTATCAAAAGATGAGTTAGAAAAAGAACGTCATTTCGTCGTATTAAATCGGGAGAGAGTGTGAACAGAACTAAATTACAGGAATGAGATACTCAATTATGTTTGTGTATATATACGAGTAGCTTCATGTTGGTGACAATAGCAACGGGCCAAGAAAACGAAAGATGACGACAACGGCGGTCTATTTATCTTCATTTTTCACATTGAGATTGTCTATGTATCATCAGCTTTTCTTTAAAAAAATATAAAACAAAATTGGATGGTTAACCGAATAATCACAAGTAACCCATTCAACCAAAAAAAAAAAAAAAATCACATGGAACCCTAATTCTCAAACTGACCAAAATCTTGTCCGCATCTCACTCCTATAGGTCAAGTCAACCCTAAAAATGATGAGGATCTCACTAATTTCCCTCCAAAATGATTATATCGCCCTTTGAAAAGGAGACATTGTTGTGTAAAATTGGTGGTTCCAGGACAAGTTTTTTTCTTTGAAGTACTTATTTTAAATAATTTTTTTAAATGATTGTTAAAAACAAAACTAACATTATTTTGAATGTTTGACGGCCAATCTGCTTGTGAAAATTTCAAAGGTTCCGTACACGAAGAGAACCGCAAATTCCAAACCAGGAAAAAAATGATGATTATATGTTGCAAGACGAGTTCTAATTACCGAATTACAACAACAGTTAAAACGTCGCATCGCAAATTGTCATATTTTCTTAATTTAATACTCGGAGCATGCTAATTGATTCTCGAGAAAAGTACAACTAGAGAAGCTGATCATTAACATTAATGATTCGTCTCATCGGTTCCTTCACGCATGGGTTTACAATAAATTAAAAAGAAAAAAAAAGATGTAAAGAAAAGCAAAAAAAAAAAAAAAAAAGCTAGCTGTGCTCATCTCAAGGATGCCACGTGCCTTCACATGCTCGCATTTAATTGAACCCATTGACTTTTCTTTTTAAATGCATGTACTTCGGTCTTTTCTCTAAATCCGCCGTCATCTGTACGCACTTAGAGCACGTGAGCCGAAACAATAGAAGATTCAAATTTCGATATAAGACGAAGAAGTGGAAAGAGGGTCGATGTGACCTTTTTGCATCATTCGTTCAGTCTTCCTTTGTTCGTTAGATTAGTATGATAATAAGTTCGAATTCATGCCATTTTGAGGTGAAGCTCTCTCGTACATCATAGAATTGATCAAATTTTATCATGCTATGTCAACATATGGTACAAGTATCGCAATGGCATGGACATGATACACATTCTTAGAAATCATAAATGGAGATGGTCAGGGATTCTAGGAGATTAGCCTGAGTGATAAAGTCATCGAAAACCATAGGTCTCTAGAGGTATAAGAGATCTTGTATTTGGTTCTTTTTCAACACAACATTTCAAGACCGATAAGGATAAAATTCCTCGTGGCATCGTGGACAATATATCTTTGATCAAATCAGAAAGGTAGAGAGTCGATTTGTGCGAAAATGCTTGTTTGTACGCCATCTATCTCTACCCGAAACAAGAGAAAAGTGTTAACGAAGAGGAGAAGAAGAATATTTCAAGCAGGCCTTCGTTTACACGTTCTTCTCCCTAGGCTTTTGGTGGAGAGACAGCGCAAGGAAAATAATGCTACAGATGTTAATTGACCCTGGTGAGAACTAAGGACACGTTTGGTAACGATTTTGTTCATAGGAACATATTCTGATAAAAAAATGATTCTTTTTTATTCTGTCCTCGGGAATAATTTCTAAGCATTTTAAGCCGTTTGGTAACTGTTTAAAATTTCTAATTCTGAAATAAAATTATGTTTGGTACCATGCTCATTAATTCCGTTTCAAATCAATTTTTTTAAAAATTTTTAAATAATTTTTTTCTTTTCTTTTCTTTTTTTTCCTTTCCTCCTATTCTTCTTCTTCTTCTGGCCAACGACCTCACCTGAGCGTCGCCGGCCCTTGGCGAGGTGGGCCTCGCCGGGGTTGGGTGAGGCTCGCCTGGCCACTAACAGGGCTGGGCTTGCCTCCGATGAGCTCGCCGGACCTCGCCCTGGTCGAGCAAGCCTCCGGCAAGCTCACTGAACTGGTTGCCAGCGACTGACGGCGGCAGACAGTGGTGGATGGCGGTTGATGAAGAAGAAGAAAAGAGAAGAAGAAGAATTGGTTTTGATTCTTAGATTTGTTCTCGGAACAAGAATCAATTTTTTTTTTATTTATTCTTGATTTTGTTCCAAATTTACTTTTCGGAACAAAAATTAGAAATTTGTTTTCGGAAATAAAAATTTTATCAAATGCGATTCTGTTTCTAAACTGATTTCGAAAATAAAAAATCAAAATTAGGTACTGTTTGGATGATTACCAAACAGTGCCTAAATGAAATGGTTGAGGATGAGTTTATTGACTCTTAACACGAGCCGACACGAGAATGAAAGAAAGAAAGCAATCATCAAACTCAAGCCCAATAAGCAAAGGAGAGAGAAAAAATCCAAAGCCTGTCCCATTTACATTTATTCCACACTCCTTTCTCGCTGACTTTGAACCGCATAGTCTTTGACAGACTTTTCCACAAACCCCACCACTTCCTGGAAGGCAGATTTTGTTTGCTTTTAGGAAGCGCTAAACTGATAGGCCTAACATATCAGTCTTGAACGAGCCCTTTGCCAACTTGTTTCGATAATAGGTCAGAACGACATGCATTAAGATGGTGGTGAATGGGAAGATGCAGAGTTTTCACTTTGGAAAAGGAACGACAGGTGGCGGAGACATGGCGAGAAAGAACCTCCGGTTGCTCTTGTTTCTGGTTCTCTTCTGTTCTTGGATTCATCTGATTCGCTCTGCCACAAACGCAGATGACCGTAAGTGCACACACATGTATTTGTTTATGCATGTTGCTTGGTCTGTGGATTTCTTGTTGTTCATGTTCATTCTTTCTTTCCATCCGTACTTCTTTTGGGTTCATCTTGTTCTGGCTTGGGGGTGGTGTGAGTAAAAGGTAGCTAGTCATCAAAACAACTTTTCTTTTATCTTTTTTCCCTTTTAAGGTTTCAAGGACTGAAGCTGTCTGTGTAGAACTTAGAATTCCTCAGGTCTTTAAGGTTGTGGCTTCTCTGGCGAGACATGAACATGTTATATTATTGGAACCAGGAAAGGGCTACTTTCGGTCTCTTTGAGCCCAAAGGATCATCTGGATCTCGTCACGTAGTTGAGAGGACAAGCTTAAAAGGCTGCTAGTTTCGCAGGTTTTTCTCATCTTAAATTGTCGCTGGAGTCTTGATCAACAAGGACCATATACTTTTCGCTATGTGCTTTGGGATCGAGTCATTCTAGCCTCGGTTTAACTACTTGAAGGAAGAACTGACATAGGTGCAAGAAAGAGGTCTCCCACTATGTTGTTAACCATTAACAAGTTCATAAACTTGGATACGATTACATACATCATTCCCTCAAAAGGATTTCAGCAACGTGGAAATCAAGAATAAATAGAGATTAGATGCCCGAGTATAGAAATTGAAGCATCTAGTGGTTATTGCCGTGAAAGTTATCTTGGCCGTCCATGCAGTGAATTCAATTATCTGCTCCGAGGCATGCAGAGCATGAAATATTTAGCCCAGTTCAAACATGTTGGTCTTTTTCTGCCTTGTAGATGTAAAACTAAATTCTAGAGTTCTGAAATTTCGTATCTAATCATATGCTCTGAACAAACAATAAGTTCTGGCATTGATCATAAAAGAAATGCGAGTGTTAAATTTAGTGAGAGAAAGGAAAAGGCAAACTGTATATCTGCATCCGTCCTTGAATACTTGCTCAAGCAATAGAACAAAGACGCCTCTGCAAAAACAATGGCAGGATCAGTGGGAAGTCTGCACTCAATAAAAATGTGACAAAAGTGCTTGCCTGGATCTTGGTCAATGAGCATTTTAGTTTAAGTGGCTGTCACAACTAGCTGTTTTACGCAACTGCTGCAGCCATCAGAGAGCTTTTAGTACAGGATGACACCGTGTCTCTTGCAATTATAAATTTTTCTATTAAAATCTTGCATCGACAATGGATCTCATGAGGCTTGAATTTGCATTTGACCTTGTTGGCCTGTGGCCAAGGCAAAATCTGTTCCCTTTCCCATCTTAAAATTTAACTCTTTTTCTTTTTTGCCATATAATTGTGCAGTCACCGTTCTTTTAGCCCTGAAAGCCCAGTGGCAGGACACACCGCCCAGCTGGGGCAAGTCCAGTGATCCTTGTGGACTGCGTTGGGAGGGAGTCACCTGCGACAAAAATTCAAGAGTGACTGGATTGTGAGTGCTCTCTACTTGTTCCCATTGGTGCACATTTCTGTTCCCAGTTCCTAGAGTTTTTTTGTCTTTGTTTTCAAACTCGGTGATGCCAGTTTGGCCAGCCATTGACTGCTATATTTTCCTTTTGTTATGCCTTTGACAGAGGGTTGTCTGGTATGAACATCAAAGGGCTGCTGCAAAGCGAAATAGCGGGGCTCACAGAACTCACTTCTTTGTCAGTTTCTCCTCTTTCAATCATCCGTCATGATCATATGCTGATTCTTAGATGTGCATAAGGATTGCATAAATGAAGTACTTCAAAGCATTGTGTTCAATCATCAAGTATCATATAAACGAGTCTACTGTATCATTTCACCTTTGAAATGCAGGGATCTTTCCTTAAACACGGGTCTCACCGGATCGATCCCTCCACAGTTGGGAAGTCTGCAGAAGTTGAATATCTTGTAATATCCTTTTTGACTGCATACATTGCTACATCAGCTTGTGTTTCCCTTTTCTCTCAAGTATGAGCATTGATCTTTCAAAATTTTCAGAATCTTAGCTAATTGCAGCTTCACTGGTAGTATTCCTGATGAACTGGGCAACCTGTCGGAGCTGACTTTCTTGTAAGGCTTGTCAAAATGCGAATGCCACTAATTCGATGCTTATGGAAGTTTAGCTATATGATTTGCTTAGACTTTCAAATTGCCGTTCTCACCAGGGCACTAAATTCCAACAATTTTAGTGGTAATATACCTGCTTCTTTGGGTAAACTCTCCAAACTCCGCTGGTTGGACGTGTCAGAAAACCAGTTATATGGATCACTGCCAATTTCGACGAACACCACCCCAGGGTTGGACCTGTTGTTCAAATGTAATCACTTGTAAGTTCTCTACAATAATCCCACACCTAGTGTGATCAATATAGACTAAGGATCTTTTTATTCCAGATTCTACTGATAAGTGATACAATCTTTATGTTCTTTCATCATGAACTGTTTGGAATGTGCTGCATCGGTAATTTCAGCCACTTCAGCAAGAACCAACTGTCTGGCACCATACCAGATAAACTGTTCAGTTCAGACATGTCTCTGATACACATGTAGGTTACCAATTTTCTCGCTTCATATAATATACCAATTTCTGCTCTAACTTGTGCTAGCTTTTGTTGACAGATTATTTGACGATAACAAATTTAATGATTCTATACCGTCCACAGTAGGCCTTGTTCAGACGATTGAGGCTCTGTAAGTAAACCATGTTTTGTGCTTTGGGGTATTTAATTATCAACCATCGCCAACAACTAAATTTATTTGGACTCATATTGCACAATATGCCACAGCCGACTTGATAGGAACTCCTTTTCTGGGAACGTCCCTTCAACTCTCAACAACATTACACAACTCAGTGAACTGTGAGAGTACATCTTTTCATCAATGGTATTCTAGCGAGATCACAGAAAGAAATCCGCTCATTCTGCTAAGTTTTCTTCAGGAATTTAGCATATAATGAATTGGACGGTCCTTTGCCAAATTTGACGGGTATGAATTCACTCAGTTACATGTAAGCAAGACACCCTGGCTTTGTCTCTCCCTCATGGTATCACATGGTTAATCCTGCTGGGTGGTTGACCGGACATAACTGTACATTTGCAGTGACCTCAGCAACAACTCTTTTGCTGCTTCGGCAGCTCCAGATTGGTTCTCGACTTTATCATCTCTCACCACACTGTAAGATTTCTCAGTGCAATTGGTACAATGAAAAGTTATACGGCTTTCTGGAAGTAGTGTGTGACCTCAAATTTATCTCACTATGACCAGAATCATACGATATGGACCGCTTCAAGGGACTGTACCACAAGACCTCTTTGGCCTTCCCCGGCTAGAGCAAGTGTAAGGAAGAAGTATTTCTAATTTGTGTCCTCTTTCTTATACCATTTTGATGATTTTTCGAACTTCTACAGTGATATGAGAAATAATGCTTTCAATGGAACGCTGTACATGGGTACCAGCGTCAGTCCGAATTTGAAGCTTGTTAATTTGGAAGATAACAAGATTGAGTCGCTGACGACCAGTCCCTACCAGCACACATTAATGTGAGATAGACAGTTCAAAGGTGTTAGACTTCAATTCTGAGATAAGATAGACATTATGATGCTAATCATCTGCTTTTTTTTCCCCCTTTTTTGCATCAGGCTAAACGGAACTCCAGCATGTAATAAAACGCCTGCTCTCTCAACTTCGGGGTACTGCACATTTCAGCCGCAACAAGTTTATTCTACCTCAATCTACTGCACAGGTGCATCGTGTCCCTCAGAACAGAAGCTTAAACCTGGAAGCTGCACGTGCACAGTTCCATATGAAGGAATAATAACATTTAAAGCTCCATCATTCAGCGATTTGTCCAATGCCACTCTGTTTCGAGTGTTGGAAGTATGCCTGTGGCAGCAACTGAACCTAACTAATGGTTCAGTTTCTCTTCAGAATATCTTCCTTAATCAAAGCAGCGGCTATCTTATAGTACCTGTGTCTTTCTTTCCATCTAATGGGACAAAATTCAGCAGGTCAGACATTGGGAGAATCGGATTTGCTATGTTTTATAATACCTTCACATCGCCCCCCATTTTTGGTACCTATCTCTTCAAAGGACATCGTTATCCATTCCCAGGTAACTTAATTTCATCCTCTCATGTATCAGGTTTGACTATGATTCATATCCATTTTGACATGAACCACTGTTCCAGCTCACGGAATAAGAATCAGCATCAGCATCGTAGCAGGGATTGCCATTAGCTGCTCAGTCCTGGTTCTTGGACTTGTGTGGTCAGCAATATACGCTATTAAACAGAAGAAAAGGGCACAAAGAGCAATGGAATTGAGCAAACCTTTTGGTAATTAATGCGTGAACTCTTCATCTTTTTGCTACAGAAGCACTTTGACATGATGATTGCTGAGATCATTGAAAAGGAGTAAACTAAATAAGTTGTTCTCTCACTCACATTGATCTATCCATTTTTAAGCATCCTGGTTACTGAGGGAAAGTGATGGCGGAGGAGCACCGCAGTTGAAGGGAGCAAGGTGGTTCTATTTCGACGAAATCAAGAAGTGCACCAATAGTTTTTCTGAAAATAATGAGATAGGCTCCGGGGGCTATGGAAGGGTAAAAATCATGCGCTGCGTCTGTTGTATGCAAATCATAATATGCTTCATATCATTGCTTTGTAATTCTTTTTCATGATCTGATAGGTCTACAAAGGAATGCTTCCTGATGGCCAAGTGTTGGCAATCAAGAGAGCTCAGCAGGGGTCGATGCAGGGCGCACACGAGTTCAAGACGGAAATCGAGCTACTTTCTCGAGTCCATCACAAGAATCTCGTCGGCCTTGTCGGCTTCTGTTACGAACAAGGAGAGCAGATGTTGGTCTATGAATATATGCCTAATGGGACGCTTAGGGAGAGCTTGTCGGGTACTTTCCTTCACCTAAATAGCATCGAGCTTTGTGATCTTTAGATTCCATATAAAACTTTCCATATCATGCTTTGTCCTCGTCTCGTTATTTCTAGCATAAGTGCAAGCAAGACTTTTCTGGTGAATGAAACTGCCTATCGTATGTAGCAATGGACGTTGAAAATTAATGATGCAGGGAAAACTAGCATACATCTTGATTGGACGAGGAGGCTGCAGATCGCTCTCGGCTCTGCGAAAGGACTGACATATTTGCACGAACTCGCGAATCCCCCAATTATTCACAGAGATGTCAAGTCCACGAATATTTTGTTGGATGAAAATTTGGTGGCTAAAGTTGCGGACTTCGGCTTGTCTAAAATGGTGGCGGACAGTGAGAAAGGACATGTGTCAACCCAAGTCAAGGGCACACTGGTATAGTATACTCCTATTTGAATGTCCAGTTTAGGCGACAGAGGCGGGTTGCTAGATCTTAACTGAATTATAACCTCCAGTTTTTCATCGAACTCCAACTGACAATAAGTTCCCCTTTGTCTTCCCGAAACTTCAGCAGATGATATGTTAATGCCAGATTTCCTAGAATTAGGGAAAACACAGGACACTCCACATAGGTGAACTGAAAGTAAAAAGGATTATATAGAGTACCATTACGAAGTCCGAGTAGGTTTGACGAAGTTGCAATGAATTATAGATATTCCTCAGAAGGTGAAGTGTATGCTTTCCTGATTTCGAGTTTTGATCGTTCGTAACTTACGATCTTGCAGGGCTATTTGGATCCAGAGCACTACATGACCCAGTTACTGACGGACAAGAGCGACGTCTACAGTTTCGGGGTCGTGATGCTTGAACTAATAACTGCAAAGCCACCGCTCAACAAGGGCAAGTACATTGTCCGCGAAGTTCGCGTGGCAATGGACGAAAACGACCAAGACTACTACGGACTAAGGCAAGTTATGGATCCGTCCCTTCTCAACGTGGGGCGTCTCGTGGGGTTCACAGGGTTCCTGGAGTTAGCAATGCGGTGTTTAGACTCTCATCCACCAACCGTCCCAGGATGAATGAAGTCGTGAAGGAAATTGAGGCGATCCTGCAAGCCCATGGGATAGCCACAAGCACGACGTCTGCGTCCTCGTCGGCCACAGACTTTGGAGCTTCACATTGTGGTGCTCCTCGACATCCTTTGTACAGTGATGTCTCGTCCAGTAGTCAGGATGTTAGTTACAGCAATTCCTTCGATTACAGCAGTTACGCGCTTTCGACGAAGATCGAACCGAAGTAAATGTAGATCATGCGAATCGCTTATTTGAATCATCAAATATGTATGGTAGTTAGCTCGAATTTGTTCCATCTTGAGGTGCCATTCCTCTTCCTTTTATGTAAGGACAAGACTCGAATAGTAATTTTGTATGGCTAATCCATACACAAGACTCCACTAATATCGGGGTAATTTTTGTTCCTTGATCAAATTGACAAGGTTACATCAACGAACTGTTAGGTCCAATATGTATTCTCAAAAATCATATATGAAATGGTTGGCAATTCAAGAGGATTAGCCAAGTGATAAAGTCATCAAAAATCCTAAATCTCATGTAAAATCCTAAGTCTCATGTAAAGGGAGAGGACTTGTTCAATTCCTAACATTGCAAGGCTGACAAGGACAGAATTCCTCGTGGTGTCGTGGACTATCTTTGCCAAATCGGGGAGGTACGGCAATCATTTTATCTATATATCAATTTTTTTAATAAGATAAAATAAAATTGGTTGGGTTACCAAATTGATCCGAATAATCACTTAAAACCCTAATTCTCAGACTGACCAAAGTCTAGTCCACGTGGTCATTTATGAAAAGTCAAGTCAACGCTAAATGATGAAGACCTCATTAATTTCCTTTTTAAAAGATTCATTTTGTAACCTTGTAACTAGGGGTCCCCATGAATAATTAGTTGTTGGTTACAAGGTGTAATCTCACTACAAAAGAGGAGCCAAAGCTCTCTCAAGGGTCTCTGCAGCCTGTCCGTTTGATATGTAGGGACGGTAGGCTCTACGGATGCATTCCTTATTTTTACGTGTCAGTGCTTGCATGCCTTGTGACCCTAATTAGTAATATATTTTTTTCTTGTTTTGTACCCACCAATACCCTCTAAATGTTTTACATCTATGTTTTCCCAAGGTTCGGATGAAGCCTTTTAAGGATTTGTTCAGGTTCAAAAAGATTTTTTTTTTTGGTTTAAAAAGGAGATATTGTAAGTTAAAGTGCATTTGTTTCGAGAAAAATAAATGATTTAGAAAATAGTTTCCTAAAATGATCTTAAATATTGCCTACAAAAATGAAAAAATAAAAAATATTTTCATTGTTCATGAAAATATTTAGGGATAAATTCTTTTTATAATGAAAATAATTTTCATTGATGAATTATCCCATGCAATACAAACGACAATCTTTAAGAAAATATTTTAAAGTCATTCATGTTTTACAAAATAAACAGTGCCAAAATTGATATATACTAGACAAGATTTTTAAGTAATTATTTTAATTTAAAAGCTCCTATATCGTGCGGTTTTAAAGATTTTAGAGATTCCATATTAAGAGAAATCCAAATCCCAATCAAGAAAATAGAATGGCTATTGTTGGCTGTATTTCACAAGACAAATTTCAATTACTTATCACAAGACCAATAAAAACACAAAAAATCGTAATTTTTTTTTCTTTTAAGGGTTAATTCCACTAAAAACTCCAAATCGGTACACATGTGACAAATTTACCACAAATTAATTTTTGGGTCGTAAAAAATCCAAATTAGTACACTTATGACATATTTACCTTCAGTTAGCTTCCGTCAAATTTTATTGAAATTACTTGACACATGACAATAACTCAATTAGTATGCCATTGCCACATAAAAATCCATATCAATTTGGGTAAATTTATCACAAATATATTAATTTGGGGTTTTTTGTAACCCAAAACTAGTTGGTCATTTGGTAAGTACTTCTTTTATGCATTAATGTGGACATTTTTAATAATTTTTTTTTTGGTTTTTTTTTTCTTCTCTCCTTTCTTTTCTTGTATTGAGGGCTTGACAAGGGTCATTGGCATTGGGCGAGGGTCGCCATGCTCTCACCGGCAAAAGCAAGGCCACGAAGCCTCTCACCTGGATCTAGTGAGGGTCACGACGTCCTCACTAGGCCGGTGACCCTAATCGGCCCTCAGTAAAAAAAGAAGAAGGTAAAGTAAAGAAAAAAATTCAAAATATCATTAAAATGTTCACGTCAGCGTCAATCATGTCTAATAGGATAATCAGAGTCTATCTCAGTAATTTCGGTCAAAATTAGTCGGATGGGCTCAATTAACAAAATTTGAAAAAGTTTAGAACTAAATTGACATATTTGAAAGATATAAAACTAGATTGGCACAAATGCAATAGATGTAGAACTTTTTTTGGTAATTTCAGTTGTTAATCTGATCAAGGACTTATAAGATTGAAGCGAGATTTACCTAATCAAGATGACAATGTTGACAATGCAAGCTGAGAAATTCAATGATCGGTCTCATCAGTTCCTTCACGTGGGTTTACAATGTGGATAATGACGTTTAAGCCCAGATTAAAAAAAGAAAGAAAAGAGAGAGGGAAAACAAGGCAAAAAGAACCGAAATAGCGGCCTTCATCTCGAGGAAGGTTTTCAATGAAAACCGGCATCTTGTCAGTCAGGAAGGCGCTGAAAGTCCTGGCAAGTTGGGCACTCCTTCCGGATGGTGGTCCTACTCCTTCTGGTTTCTTTCTTTGGAGGAAGAAAGTGTTGAACTTCTCATGGAAGGAGATCACGGTCTTCCTTATGAACGGGAAGTCCATCTCAGCTATATCTCTACAGCTTAACAAACCTCCATTATAAAGCGCTTTCTCATGCTCATTTATGAAGGGAGGGAAGAAAGTGTAGACATTACCCTATACAAAATCCCGGCCCAAGAAAAAAAAAAATCCGAAAACCGTACCTGAGTTCGGTTCACATTTTGATTCGGTTACCCCTAATCTTCATGTAAGGTTGACACTCCAGGGGTGTCGGAACCGAACTAAAATCGAATCGAACTGGAATTTCGTGCATTTTCGATTCGGTTTCAGTTTCAGTTCAAATAATGAAAGAATAACTATTTTTTTTATTCCAATTCGGATTTTTTCGGTTTTGTTTAGTTAACCGAACCTAACTGAAAATTGCCCATCTTTTTAATATTATAATTTACTTCTCTCTACTTTTTCACTAAAACCCCTTCTTAATATCACAAAAGAAGAAAACTGAAAAAGCAAATCAAATTGGAGCGAATTGAATTGAACCGAGCCAGATTTTTGGTTTGGGTTATGTTTGGTTCGGTTCATGATTCGATTCAAAGGTAATGTACGCCCAAATGGTTCAGAGCTGCCGACACCCATAATACCACCCTCTTCACCTGCTCCCATTTAATTGACTCCCGTGCCTTTCCCTTTTGGTCAGAAATTGGCCCCAATGCCTTTCAATTGCATTTGCTTCTGTCTTTTTCTTTAAATGGCGTGCGCCGTCATAAAAGAAAATCGCCCATCCACTTGGAGCATTTGAGCCGAAACTGTGAAGATTTAAATGTCGGCATAACGCGACGAAGTAGAAAGGGAGCCGATGTGGCCTTTTGCTTCGTTCGTTCATATCCCAATTCCGGCTAACGTGTTTTTTTATCCATCAAATAGGTACGATAGTTAGCTCGAATTCATTCCATTTTGAGGTAGAGCTTCCTCGTCCTGTCGTCCATCATTAATAATGATGAGACTCAGAGTAGTTATATGGCGCGACCTATCCACGAGACATCATTAATATCAAGGTTCTTGCTTTTTCTTGATCAAATTGATCATACTATGTCAACATATCGTATGAATATCACAATGATTATCAGGATGATTGAGGATTCATGAGGTTAGTTGAGAGATAAAGTCATCAAAAATCTTAGGTCTCTGGAAGCGTAAGAGGTCTTGTTTTTGGTTCTTACTCAGCACAACATTTCAAGGCCAATATGGATAGAACGACTCGTAGCATCGTGGACAATTTATCTTTGACGAATTTGGGAAGGTACGGCGGTCAATTTGTCCTGCCAAAAACGCTTGCTTTGTACCCATCAATACCCGAAACAAGAAAAAGTGGAACAAGGGAAGCAGAATATTCAATCAAGCCTTTGTTTACACATTCTTCTCCCTTGGCTTTTGGAGGATCGACGGCCTGAAGAAATTAATGTTATAGATGTTAATTGGATCGTGACCGTGATGAAAAGTCTCTGGTGAGAACTAAAGAGAGAGAGGTCTGGAAGGAGAATGGTCAAATGGTTGAGAATGAGTCCATTAACTCTTGAACACAAAGCCAAACCAAAAGGAAAGAAAGAGATCAATCACTAAACTCAAACACAACAGGCAAAAGAGAAAAAAAATCCAACGCTTGTCCCATTTTCTTCCTCTCTCCTTTCATGTTGACTTCGAAACAGATCTTCTTTGGCAGTGTTGTCAGCAAACCACACCACTTCATTGTTCACACACCCGCATTGTCCTAAAATGTAGACTTTGCTTTGGTTAGCGCTAAATTGATAGGCCAAACATATCAGTCTTGAACGAGTCTTTACCACGTGTTTTGATATTGGGTCAGAACGATATGTATTGAGATGGTGGTGAATGAGAAGATGCAGTTTTTTCACTTTGGAAAAGGAGCGAGAGGTGGCAGAGACATGGCAAGCAAGAACCTCTGGTTGCTCTTGTTTCTGGTTCTCTTCTGTTCCTGGATTCATCTGATTTGCTCAACGACAAACACAAATGACCGTAAGTGCACACGCATGTATTTGTTTATGCATGTTTCTATGGTCTATGAATTTCTTATCGTTCATGTTCTTTGTTTCTTTCCATCTGTACTTCTTTTGGGTTCATCTTGTTCTGGCTTGGGGATGGTGTTAGAAAAAGGTACCTAGTCGTCAAATAGATTTTCTTTTATCTTTTTAATCTTTTAAGGTTTCAGGGACTTAAGCTGTCTGTGTAGAACTTAGAGTTCCTCAGGTTTTTTAAGGTTGTGGCTTGTCTGGCGGACATGAACATGTTATGTTATTGGAGCCAGGAAAGGGCTACTTTCGGTCTCTTTGAGCCTGGAGGATCATCTCGACTTTGTCATGTACTTGAGAGGACATGCTTAAAAGGCTGCTAGTTTTGCAGGTCTTTCTCGTCTTATAATGTCCCTGGAGCCTTGATCAACAAGGACTATATATAGCCACTCAAAGGAAGAACTGACATAGGTGCAAGAAAGAGGTCTCCCACTATGTTGTTAACCATTAACAAGTTCATAAACTTGGATACGATTGCATACGTTATTCCCTCAAAAAGGATTTCAGCAATGCGGAACTCAAGAATAAATAGAGATTAGATGCGTGAGTATAGAAATTGAAGCACCTAGTGGTTATGTGCGGGAAAGTTATCTTGGCCGTCCATGTTGTCAATTCAATTATCTGCTCCGAGGCATGCAAAGCATGAAGTATTTAGCCCTGTTCGAACATGTTGGTCTTTTTCTGCCTTGTAGATGTAGAACTAAATTGTAGAGTTAAAAAATTTCATATCTAATCATACGCTCTGAACAAACAGTAAGTTCTGGCATTGATCATGAAAGAAATTTGAGTGTTAAATTTAGTGAGAGAAAGGAAAAGGCAAACTGTCTATCTGCATCCATCCTTGAATACTTGCTCAATCAATAGAACAAAGACGCCTCCGCTAAAACAATGGTAGAATCAGTGGGAAGTCCGCACCCTCATAAAAACTGTGACAAAAGTGTTTGCCCGGATCTCAGTCAATGAGCATTTTAGTGGAAGTGGCTGTCACAACTAGCTGTTTTACCCAACTGCTGGAGCCATGAGAGAGCTTTTAGTACAGGATGACACCGTGGGTCTTGCAATCAGAAATTTTTTCTTTAAAAATCTTCCATCAACAATGGATCTCGTGAGGCTTGAATGTGAATTTGACCTTGTTGGCTTGTGGCCAAGGCAAAATCTGTTCCCTTTCCCATCTTAAAATTTCACTCTCTTTCTTCTTTGCCCTATAATTGTGCAGTCACCGTTCTTTTAGCCCTGAAAGCCCAGTGGCAGAACACACCTCCCAACTGGGGCAAGTCCGGTGATCCTTGTGGACTGCCTTGGGATGGAGTCACCTGTGACAATATTTCAAGAGTGATCGGATTGTGAGTGCTCTCTACTTGTTGTCATTGGTGCACATTTCTGTTCCCAGTTCCTAGAAATGTCTTTTTTTCCAAACTCAGTGATGCCATTTTAGCCGGCCATTGACTGTGATATTTTCCTTTTGTTATGCCCTTGACAGAGGGCTATCTGGCATGAATATCAAAGGGCTGCTGCAACGTGAAATAGCGGGTCTCACAGAACTCACTTATTTGTGAGATTCTCCTCTTTCAATTATCCGTCATGATCATAAGCTGATTCTTAGATGTGTATAAGGATTGCATAAATGAAGTCCTTCAAAGCATTGTGTTCAATCATCAAGTATCATATGAACGAGTCTACTTATTTGTATCATCTAACCTTTGAACTGCAGGGATCTTTCCTTAAACAAGGATCTCAGTGGATCAATCCCTCCAGAGTTGGGAAGTCTACAGAACTTGAATATCTTGTAATATCCTTTTGACTGCATACATTTCTAAATCAGCTTGTTTTTCCCTTTTCTCTCATGTACGAGACCTGATCTTTCAAAATTTTCAGAATTTTAGCTGGATGCAGCTTCAGTGGTAGTATTCCTGATGAATTGGGCAACCTTTCGGAGCTGACTTTCTTGTAAGGCTTGTCAAAATGCGAATGCCAGTAATTCGATGATTATGGAAGTTTAGCTATATGATTTGCTTAGACTTTCAAATTGCCTTTCTTACCAGGGCACTAAATACCAACAGTTTTAGCGGTAATATACCTGCTTCTTTGGGTAATCTCTCCAAACTCTACTGGTTTGACGTGTCGGAAAATCAGTTAAATGGGTCACTACCAGTTTCGACAGACACCACCCCAGGGTTGGACCTTTTGTTCAAATGTCATCACTTGTAAGTTCTCTACAATAATCCTGCACCTAGTGTGATGAATGTAGACTAAGAATCTTTTTATTCCAGACTCTACTGATAAGTGATACAATCTTTATGTTCTTTCATCATAAACTCTTTGGAATGTGCTGCATTGGTAATTTCAGCCACTTCAGCAAGAACCAACTGTCGGGCACCATACCAGATAAACTGTTCAGTTCAAAGATGTCTCTGATACACATGTAGGTTACCAATTTTCCGACTTCATATAATATACCAAGCTTTCTGCTCTAACTCGTGCTAGCTTTTGTTGACAGATTATTTGACGATAACCAATTTAATGGTTCTATACCATCCACAGTAGGCCTTGTTCGGACGCTCGAGGCTCTGTGAGTAACCACTCACCTAATGCTTGTTTTGTGCTTTGGGATATCTAATTACCAACCATCGGCACCTATTAAATTTATTTGGACTCACATTACACAATATGCCGCAGCCGACTCGATAGGAACTCCTTTTCTGGAAACGTCCCTTCAACTCTCGACAACCTTACAAAACTCAGTGAGCTGTGAGTATAGATTTCTTCATCGATGGTATTCTGGTGGGATCACCAAAATCTCCTCTCATTCCACTAAGTTTCCTTCAGGAATTTAGCATACAACGGATTGAACGGTTCTTTGCCAAACTTAACAGGGATGAATTCACTCAGTTACATGTGAGTAAGAAATCCTGGCTTTGTCTCTCCCTCATGATATCTCATGGCTAATTCCACTGGCTGGTTGACGGGGCAAAAATGTACCTTTGCAGTGACCTCAGCAACAACTCTTTTGCGGCTTCAGTAGCTCCAGATTGGTTCTCAACCTTATCATCTCTCACCACTCTGTAAGATTTCTCACTGCAATTAATACAATGAAAAGTTGTGTGGCTTTCTGAAACTATAGTGTGCGACCTAAAATTTATCTCACTATGAGCAGAATCATACAATACGGACCGCTTCAAGGAACTGTACCACTAAACCTCTTCAGCCTTCCCCAGCTACAGCAAGTGTAAGAAAAAAATATTTCTAATTTGTGTCCTCTTGCTTATACCATTTTGATGATTTTTCGAACTTCTACGGTGATATGGGAAATAATGCTTTCAATGGAACGCTGTACATGGGTACCAGCGTCAGTCCAAAATTGGTGCTCGTTAATTTGGAAGATAACCAGATCGAATCGCTGTTGACCAGTCCCTACCGGAACAGATTAATGTGAGACAGACAGTTCGCAGGCGTTAGACTTCAATTCTGAGATATGAAAGACATTATGATGCTAATCATTTGTTTTTTTTTTTTTTTTTTTTTTTTACTTTTTTGCTTCAGACTAATGGGAAATCCGGCATGTACCAATGCGCCTGTTCTCTCAACTTTGGGGTACTGCGAAGTTCAGCAGCCACAAGCTTATTCCACCCCAGCCTACTGTGGAGGTGCATCGTGTCCCTCGGATCGGAAGCTTGAACCTGGAAGCTGCACGTGCGCTGTTCCGTATGAAGGAACATTCACATTTAAAGCTCCATCATTCAGCGATTTGTTCAATGCCACTCTGTTTCAATCGTTGGAAGTAGAACTGCGGCGGACATTGAACCTACCTAATGGTTCAGTTTCCCTTCAGAATATCGCCTTTAATCAAAGCAGTGGCTATCTTTTAGTACCCGTGTCTTTCTTTCCATCTGATGGGACGTACTTCAGTAGGTCAGATATTGGGAGGATCGGATTTCTTATCACGAACCATACATTTCAGCAGCCCACGGGTTTCGGCCCCTACATCTTCAGCGCATATCCTTATCCATTCCCAGGTAACTTAATTTCATCCTCTCATGCATCAGGTTTGACTATCATTCATATCCATTTTGACATGAACATCCAATCCAGCTCACGGAATACGAATCAGCATCGGCGTCATAGCAGGGATTGCCATTGGCTGCTCAGTCCTGGTTCTTGGACTTGTGTGGTTAGCAATATATGCTATCCAACAGAAGAAAAGAGCACAAAGAGCAATGAAATTGAGCAAACCATTTGGTAATTAATGCATGAACTCTTCATTTTTTTTGCTACTGAGGCACTTTGACAAGCTGATTGCTGAGATCATTGAAAACGAGTAAACTAAATAAGTTGTCTCACTCACATCGATCCATCCATTTTTAAGCATCCTGGATACTGAGGGGAAGTGATGGTGGAGGAGCACCCCGATTGAAGGGGGCAAGGTGGTTCTATTTTGACGAAATCAAGAAGTGCACCAATAGTTTTTCTGAAAGTAACGAGATAGGCTCCGGGGGCTATGGAAGGGTAAAATTCACGCGCTGCACCGATTGTGTGTAAATTATAATATGCTTCGTATCACTGCTTTGTAATTCTTTTTCATGAACTGATAGGTCTACAAAGGAATGCTTTCTGACGGCCAACTGTTGGCAATCAAGAGAGCTCAGCAGGGGTCGATGCAGGGCGCGCACGAGTTTAAGACAGAAATCGAGCTACTTTCTCGAGTCCATCACAAGAATCTCGTCGGCCTTGTTGGCTTCTGTCACGAACAAGGAGAGCAGATGTTGGTCTATGAATATATGCCCAATGGGACACTTAGGGAGAACTTGTCAGGTACTTTCCTTTGCCTAAATCACATCGAGCTTTGTGATGTTTAGACTCCATATGAAACATTCCGGATCATGCTTTGTCCTACTATCATTCTTTCTAGCATAAGTGAGAGTGATACTTTTCTGGTGAATGAAACTGCCTGCTCTTTGTAGCAATCGATACTGAAAATTAATGATGCAGGGAAAACTAGCATACCTCTTGACTGGAAAAGGAGGCTCCAGGTCACCCTTGGCTCCGCGAGAGGACTGGCATATCTGCACGAACTTGCGAATCCCCCTATAATTCACAGAGATGTGAAGTCCACGAATATCTTGTTGGATGAAAATTTGGTGGCTAAAGTTGCAGACTTCGGCTTGTCTAAAATGGTGGCGGACAGCGAGAAAGGACATCTTTCAACACAAGTCAAGGGCACAATGGTATAATATACTCCTATTTGAATGTCCAGCTTATGCAACAGAGGCGGGTTATGAGATCTTAACCGAATCATAACCTCTAGTTTTTCATCGAACTCCGACTGACAATAAGTTTTCCTTTGTCTTTCTTGAAATTCCAGCGGATGATAAGTTATGCCAGTTTCCTAGAATTAGGGAAAACACAGGACACCCTGGATAGGTGAACTGAAAGTAAAAAGGATTATATAGAGTACCATTTTGAAATCTGAGTAGGTTTGACTAAGTTGCAATGAGGTATAGATAATCCTCAGAAGGTGAAGTGTACGCTTTCCTGATTTCAAGTTCTGATTGTTCGTAACTTGTGATCTTGCAGGGCTACTTGGATCCAGAATATTACACGACCCAGTTACTAACAGACAAGAGCGATGTCTACAGTTTCGGGGTCGTGATGCTTGAACTGATAACTGCGAAGCCACCGCTCGACAAGGGCAAATACATCGTCCGTGAAGTCCGCCTGGCGATGGACAAAAACGACCGAGACTACTACGGACTAAGGCAAGTCATGGATCCGTCCCTTCTCAACGTGGGGCGTCTCGAGGGGTTTACATGGTTCCTGGAGTTAGCAATGCGATGCCTCGACGAATCATCCGCCAACCGTCCCAGGATGAATGAAGTCGTGAAGGAAATCGAGACGATCCTGCAAGCCGACGGGATAGCCACAGGCACGACGTCCGCGTCCTCATCGGCCACAGACTTTGGAGCTTCACATTATGGTGCTCCTAGGCATCCTTTGTACAGTGATGTTTCATCCAGTAGTAAGGATGTTAGTTACAGCAATTCGTTCGATTACAGCAGCGGGTACGCACTTTCGATGAAGATTGAACCAAAGTAAATGTCGATTCATCAAATTTGTATGGTAGTAAGCCGAATTTGTTCCATTCGCCATATAGTAATTTTATATCACTCCATCCATACAGAAAACATCATCAATATCAAAGTACTTTTTTTCCCTGTATTAAGTCGACGATGCTACATCGACAAACTGTATGAGTATGGCAATAGCATAGGCATGATATACATTCTCAAGAATCATATATGGAAATGGTCGGCGACTCAAGAGGCTAGCCAAGTGATAAAGTCACTGAAAACTCTAGGTCTCCAAAAGCGCAAGAGGTCTTTTTCAGTTGTTACTCAAACACAACATTTCAAGGCCAACAAGGATAGAGTTCCTCGCGGCGTCGTACGGCGATCAAATTGTTTATACATCAACCTTTCTTTAATTAAATAAAATAAAATTGGATGGTGACCAATTTGATCGGAATAATCATACGGAACCCTAACTCTCAAACTGATCAAAATCTTGTCCACGTGTCATTTATGAAAGGTCAGCTCAACCCTAAATGCTGAGGATCCTATTAATTTTTTTTCAAAGAATTAATTCATTTCAAAAGGAGATTTCATTATATATGATACGTTTATTTTGCAAAAAATAAATAATTTTAATAATATTTTCTAAAAAATAATCACTTATATCATTTACAATAAATGGACAAGAAATATTTTCATCTCCGCAAAAATGTTTGAACATAATTTATTATCGATGATAGAAATAAATTATATAAACTAATTATTTCAAACAATACAACAAATCATTTTTAATAAAATATTTTGTAAAGTATTCATATCTTGCGAAACGTATAGAGCAAAAATTGATTTATCAGGACAAGTTTTTTTATGTATTTATTGTAACTAAAAACTTCTGCATAATTACAAATAACTCAAAATGTTCTGAATATTTTATGATCGTATGGTTTTAAAATTTTCAGAGATTCCATATTAAGACTAAGTTTGTTTAGCATAAAATGTAACATTTCCATAAAATATTTTTTCAGAAAGTCATTTTGTGACATCTGAATTTTCGCTCGATAGAATAGCAAACCTCCAATGCTTAAAGGCTTAGGCCGCGTCAATGAGCTTATCATCAGACCACGCCGTTCGTGCCACCGCAATATTTGCCATCTCAGCCCATCTTCGTCACCATCAAGACACCTCGCTCCGCCAAGTCGACATCGCCATAATGCATCACCGCCACATTTAAAATGCCACCGAATCAACCAAACGGAGGAGAGAGAGGACCAGACATAAACGGTGGACGAAGAAGGAGAACTGTCGCTCCACCACCTAAGCTCATCGCTCGTTGCCCCGTTCCCCCTTATGTCTCAGTTCATTTCAGTCAAGTTGTCCACAGCCGCGTCTTCCCTTCACGTCGCGAGCTCTCGGTCAAGTTGTCTCCCATTTCGCGGGAAAATTGTCTAAAAAGTCCCAAACCTATTTTTTTGTCCAATTTAATCCTAAACTTTTTAACTTTACAAATTTAGTCATAAACATTTTTACTTCTTGCCGATTCAGTCCATCCGGCCAATTTTGATAGAAAAATGCTGACGTGGACGCCAGCGGTGCCACATAGGATTGTCGGTGTTGACGTGGACAATTTTTAGTAATATTTTAATATTTTTTGAATTATTATTATTTTTTATGTTTTTTCCCTTTTTTTCTTTTCTTTCTTTTTTTTTTTGGCTTTTTTCTTTGCCTTTCCCGGTGGCAGGTGGCCGACTACTGAAAAGGCCAAGAAAGCCAAAAAAAAAAAAAAAGAAGAAGGAAAAAACAAAAAAAATAATAATAATTCAAAAAATATTAAAATATTATTAAAAATTATCAACGTCAACGCCGACGGTTTTACGTGGCACCACCAGCATCCACGTCAACATTTCCGGCCAAAATTGGCCAGATTGACTGAATCGGCAAAAAATGAAAATGTTTAGAATCAATTGGCAAAAATTAAAAGATTTAGGATTAAATTGGAAAAAGTGTATAGGTTTAGGCTTGGACTTTTGGACAATTTTCTCCCACTTCGCCCTTTGCTGCCACATAGCCCCAGGCGTCGTCCATCCGGACTTCTGGAGTCAACAAGTCTGACCGACTCAATCGGTGGAGAAAACGAAGACCGAAGTATAAAGGGGAAGTCAGCATTTCATTCCTTCTTCTTGCACGAACATCCTTTCATTCTCTGTACGGAACAACGACCGGCTTTTTGCCTCATTCCTCCCTGCTCGTCCGTGATGCCACAGCGACGCCGTCCGACCACCGACGCTGCTCAATTCAGCCAGTCCATCGCATCGTTGTTTCGCCACTCGCGTCGTCTTCCCAGGCCGCTGCAACTCTCCGAACTGCGGCCACCGCTCATCCAAGATTTAAGGCAAATGAATTACTGCCCTGTTTATGCTACGTAGGTTAATTTCTATACGTCGAGGTTGATTTCCTCGTGTTTTAGTTGCCTCAATTAAATTCTGTGTTATGTTCATCGACAGATTCGGGATATTCGTGTCACTAGTAGTGTTAAGAATTTAGTACATTGAGTATATTGATATGTTGTTGAAATGCTGGTCACCGAGATTTTAGTGCATTGAGTTTGAATATCACAAATTGTGGACGGAATCCGGGAACGCAATTATTTGGAAATTCGGTTTACTGTGTACCGTGGATTTTGCCAATTTTATCCCAATTTCTGTGGTACAAATTTTATGGGACTTTCTCACGAAAGTTGTGCATTTTGGCTTATTCTGCAATATACTTAAATTTTAGATTTTTCGGACCCTATATGTGCAAAATATATTTTAAAAACTGTTTGGGTCCGAAATTATTTTTATAAGCGATTTCCAGACCTTTGTTTGGTTTCCATTTTCTACCAGATTTTTGATAAACAATTTGGAGTTCATTTAGGTTTCAAAAATGCGATTTCCTGACCCGGTTGCAATCTGGATTTGTGCTCTGTTTTGACCCGAAATTCAGAAAATTATTGGGACCCATACAAGCTAAACTAGACCTCAAGTCCTCACAAAAAATGTTCCTCGGAGTCTCTTCCCCATCGTGTTAAAGTTTTGTGATTTTTTGAATGAATATGCTTGGTGAATGCCATCGATTTCTGAGGATAGGCGAACTGCCATTTTTATTGAATTTGGTACTTGAATTTCCCCTTTTGCCCTTGTCTTTTGGGCAAATACTAATAATCAACCTTCCTATATCATTTTCTGATTTTCAAGTGGACAGAGGATTAATGATTGTAAAATTGAATGGGTCTTTGTGTTTTAACTCATTTGATGATATGTTTCAATTGAATTGTAGAATTGATGCACCATAAGATGAGTTTGTGATTGGGACTGCCATCAATCCTTGGGACGACGACGCCCTGAGTTATAGTAGGAATGCCTAGAGGAGTAACTGGGTTCCTTTGGATGCCTGGAGATATAGCACGATTCCTTCATATATCCTCACAATATCGAATAAGTGCAAGATAGCCAAGGGGTAACGGGGTTCCCGGAAGATAGTGGTAGTCAATTCACTGTAATGATCAATTGCATTTTCATATTTCATTCAAGCTTTACTGGGTTACGGTTGTTAGAGAAAATGTTTTTTAATTGCTATCCTGATTTTGAGAAAGGTTCTTAGGTAAATTTATAACATAATAATCTTTTGTCCTTTATATTTAAACTTCCTTGTATGTGCTATTATTGACTTATGTGGTATAGACAGGTCGGTAGTTTTTTATTTGTGATTGTAAACAGGTGAATAGTTTGCTTGCTAAGTTTTGTGCTCACTCATGATTAATCATTATTTCTCTTATCAGTAGCAATTGGGAAGACTAGGCCAGGATTTTGGATGTACTATGGGTGGGAGAGAGATGACATGATTTTGGATGTACCGTGGGTGGGAGAGAGATGATATAGTACATGTGTAGTATCCAGGTCGAGAAGATGCAACTATTGGAGCTTTTGGGTATAGTATGGAGTAGTGGTACCTTTTGCTCGTCCCCCAGTGTACCCCAACCATGTCACCTAAAATATATATAAATATGAAATGAGATCGCATGATTCATAATTTCGCGTGTTTTCCTTTGAATTTTATATGTCCTAGGTGTTCTATGACCAGACATGCTTCTACATGCTTAAAAAGTAAAATATTTCAGTAACCTTGTTAGTCGTAATGTACTGGGGACGTCACACATTTTCTAAGAAAATATAATATTTTTTTAATGTTTGAATAAGACTTGAAAATGAATCAGAAAATATGTTTCTTCGTTTGGTAACGAAAATCTCGCTTAATTTTATGTGTCGTCATTTGATCGAAATTGTTGACATGGATGTCAGCGTTGACATGAATAATTTTGTAATTTAAAATAAATAATTTTTTTTTTTCTTTTTCGTTTTCCTTCTTTCTCTACTAGTCACCAAGCCTCAATGATAGGCCATAGGCGAGGTCTAGCTCGGTGGCATTGGGTGAGGTCGAGCCTTAGGAGACGGCAAGCTCAAGCTCGCCCAAGGTCGATGAGCTCGAGGTCAAGATCAAGCATCTAGCTTGGCGAGGTCGAGTGTCGATCCTAACAAGGTCAAGGTCGATCATTGCTCAAGGTTGGCCCTCGCCAGGATTTGGCGAGCTCAAGCCTCACTAGCCTCGAGTGATGCTCAACCTTATCAAATTTCGTGAAGTGCAACCTTGCTGACCCTCTCCTGTGGCCAGTCATCAGCATATGAAGGAAAATAAAAAATAATATAATAATATAATATCAATTTTAAAAAAAAAATGTAGAAATCATCCAATCCCGGTCTTAATGGATCTGAACTTGGGTGCCAAGGACCAATCATGCTGCCAAGGGCTCAAGAACAGCGTTGAGGTTCCATTCCTAAGCACAGAGTCTAACTTTTAAAAGGAGGAATCATTTTCCTTAATATAAAGTTTTAGTAGGAATACCTTCCCAATTGATTAGGAAAACATTTTCCATTGACTTAACTTTTTAAGCGAACCAAACAAGAAAATAATTTTGCCAAATATTATTTTCCAAACAAACAGAGCCTAAGAGGAATTCAAATCTCAAACAAGAAAAAGAATGGCTAGTGTTAGCTATATTTCACGAGACAAATTTCAATTACTTATTACAAGAACAGTTAAAACAATGAAAACCGTAGCCTTTTCTTAATTAATTCTTTGTAAATGCTCTTCGGACAGAAGCCAGCTAACAAATTCTTGAGAAAAGTATACAAGGAGAAGCTGGCCATTACATTAATCTGACTGAGGACTTATCAGATTGAAGCAAGATTTCTATAATCAAGATAACAATGTAAGCTGAAAAATAGATTAAAAAATAAAAAATTCAACCGAAATATCGTCATTCATGCGAGGATGCGGCTACGTGGGACCCCATTCTCTATACCCACCACGCCACCCGCTCCCATTTTTTTTATTGCATTTTCCTTTATCCTTTTTTTTTTAATCTGCCGGCGTTGGATATTCGTGCATGCACTCGAAGCATATGAGCCTGAATCATAACGATTCAAATTGACCAACAAATTTAGTACGGTAGTTATCTCGAATTTGTTCCATTTTGAGGTGAAGGTCCTCGTCCTCATATATAAGGATGAGAGTCGAATGGTGATCTTGTATCGTGTGAATACCTTTTCTTTTCCCTTGATCAAATTGACGATTGTACATCAACAAAATGTACGAGTATCGCAATAGCATAGGCATGAGATCATGGACGGAGATGATCCGCTATATAAGAGGTTAGCCAAGTGATGAAATCATCGAAAACCCTAAGGTCTCCAGTAGCGTGAGAGGTCCTGTGTACAGGTTTTTACTCAAGCACGACATGTCAAGGCCAACAAGGGAAGCTGCTGTGGACACCGAGCAGCCTTTGTTTACGCATTCTTCTCTCCAGGCTTTTGGTGGAGAGACGGCCGCAGGAAAACAATTTAAAAAAAAGGCTTGGATAGCGACCGCGATGAAAAGGCCTCTCTCTGGTGAGAACTATGGCTTGGAAGAAGCATGGTCAAATGGTGGAGAACGAGTCATGTTACCTCTTGGCACGAGCCGAAACAAAAAGGAAGGATCGTCACGTTCAGACCCAACAAGTAAAAGAGATAGAAACAATCCAAAGCTTGTCCAATACCTTGTCCTCCCTCCCTTCTTGTTGACTTTGAACCAGATGTCATTTGACAGCGTCTTCAACAAAACCCCACCACCTCTTCATTGTTCACACTCACAGATTGTCCTGAAGAATATAATTTTTATTTTTGGTAGGCGCATAGACCTAACGTCTCAGTCTTGCACAAGCCATGCTGCATGTTTTGATACTGGGTCAAAACAATATGTAATAAGATGGTGGTGGATCGGAGCAGATGCGGAGTTTTGACTTTGGAAAAGGAATGAGAGAGATGAGAGGTGGCAGAATAATGGCAAGCAAGAACCTCCGGTTGCTCTTGTTTCTGGTTCTCTTCAGTTCTTGGATTCATTTGATTTGTTCTGCTACAAACGCAAATGACCGTAAGTGCACACACATCTATTTGTTTATGTATATTGCTATGGCCTATGAATTTCCTGTAATTCATGTTCTTTCTTTCTTTCTTTCTTTCTATCTGTACTTCTTCTGGGTTCATCTTGTTTTGGCTTTGGGATGGTGTGAGAAAAAAGGTAGCGAGTCATCAAAACAGCTTTTCTTTCTTTTTCTTTTTTAAGGTTTCAGGGACTTAAGCTGTCTGTGTAGAACTTAGAATTCCTCAGGTTTTGAGGTCTTAGCTTGTCTGGCGAGACATGAACATTTTATGTTGTTGGAACTAGAAAAGGGCTACTTTCGGTCTCTTTGAGCCTAAAGGATCATCTGGATTGCGTTATGTATCTGCGAAAATGCTTAAAGAGGATGCTAGTTTCGCGGGTCTTTCTTGCATCAAATTGTCCCTCGAGTCTTGATCAACAAGGACTATATACTGTGCGCTATGCGCTTTGGTATTGAGTCGTTCTAGCCTTGGTAGAACTACTCATAGGAAGCACTGACATAAATGCAAGAAAGAGGTCTCTCGCTATGTTGTTAACCATTACCAAGTTCATAAACTTGGATAGTATTATACATGTTGTTCCTTGAAGAGAATTTTAGCATCTTGGAACCCAAGAAGTAAAAGAGATTAGATGCACGAACATAGATATAATGGTTATTGCCACAAAAGTTGTCTTAGCTGTCCATGCAGTGAATTTGATTATCTGCCCTGGGGCAATGCAGAACATGAAATACTTTAGCCCTGTTGAACATGTTGGCCTTTTCCTGCGTTGTAGATCTAGAACTAAGCTTGTATATTCTAGAGTTATGATATATCATATCTCATCATACGCTCTGTATGAACAATAAGTTCTGGCATTGACCACGAAAGAAACGGGAAACAACTGAATTTTAAAGGAAAGGGAAAACTGTCCATCTGCATCCACTCTTGAATAGTTGCTCCAGCAATAGAAAGAGATGCTTCTGCAGAAAAAACTGAAGATCAGTGGGTAGTCTAAACTTATAAATGAGACAAAAGTGCATGGCCAAATCTCTGTCGATGAGAAGTTTAGTGGAAATGGTTGTCACAGCCATCTTTGCCCGCCTGCTGCAGCCATCAGAGAGCTTTAGCACACGATAACACCACATCTCTTGCAATTTAAAAAAATTTCTCCAAGAATCTTGCATCGGCAGTAGATATCTGGAGACTCAAATGAGCATTTGACCTTTCCCATCTTAAAATTTCACTCTTTATTTTTTGCCGTAAAAATGTGCAGAAACCGTTCTTTTAGCCCTGAAAGCCCAGTGGCAGAACACACCATCCAGCTGGGGCAAGTCCAATGATCCTTGTGGACTCCCTTGGGATGGAGTCACCTGCGACGGTAATTCAAGAGTGACCCAATTGTGAGTGCTCTCTACTTGTTCTGGGTGCTCATTCTTGTTCTCAGTTCCTAGAATTTTCGGTCCTTCTCCTTGAGTATCAATAATGCCATTTTAGCAGCCATTGACTGTGATTCTTTCTGTTTTCAATTTGACAGGGGGTTATCTGGCATGAATATCAAAGGGCCGCTGCCACCCGACATAGGGGGGCTCACAGAACTCACTTCTTTGTGCGTTTCTCATCTTTCTATCTTCTGTCATGATCAAATTTTGATTCTTAGATGTTTAATAAGAATTGCATAGATGAAGAACTTCAAAGCAAAAATGGTCATTTTTTGTGTTCAATCATATATGAACAAGTCTACTTATTTGTCTCATTTCACCTTTGAAATGCAGGGATCTTTCCTTAAACAGCGGTCTCACCGGACCGATCCCTATGCAGTTGGGAAGTCTACAGAAGTTGACTATCTTGTAATGTCCTTTTTGACTGCATTCATTGCTAAGACACCTTGTGTTTCCCTTTTTTCTCATGTATGAACCTTGATCTTTCCAATTTTCAGAATGTTGGCTGAGTGCAGCTTCACTGGTAGTATTCCTGATCAACTGGGCAACCTTTCGGAGCTGACTTTCTTGTAAGGCTCGTCAAAATGTGAACGCCACTAATTCAACGCTTATGTAAGTTTAGCTATATGGTTTGCTTAGACTTTCAAATTGCTGTTCTTACCAGGGCACTAAATACCAACAATTTTAGTGGTAATATCCCTGCTTCTTTGGGTAAACTCTCCCAACTCTACTGGTTGGATGTGTCCGAAAATCAGTTACATGGATCCCTACCAGTTTCGACGGGCAGCACCCCAGGGCTGGACCTTTTGTTCAATTGTAATCACTTGTAAGTTCTCTACAATAATCCCGCACCTAGTGTGACCCCGCACACCAGGGTTGGAACTTCTTATTCCAGCTCCTAGAGATAAGAGACACAATCTTTATGTTCTTTCCTCGTTAATTGTTTGGACTGTGCTGCATCTGTAACTTCAGCCACTTCAGCAAGAACCAACTGTCGGGCACCATACCAGATAAACTGTTCAATTCAAATATGCCTCTGATACATATGTAAGTTGCCAATTTTATCACTTGATATAATTTCCCTAGCTTTCTGCCCTAACTTGCGCTAGCTATTGTTGACAGACTATTTGATGATAACCAATTTAATGGTTCTATACCATCCACGGTAGGCCTTGTCCAGACGCTCCAGTCTCTGTGAGTAACCACTCACCTAATATTTGTTTTGTGCTTTGGGATATTTAATTACAAACCAATGGCACCTATTAAATTTATTTGGACTCACATTGTACAATACGCCACAGCCGACTCGATAGGAACTCCTTTTCTGGAATCGTCCCTTCAACTCTCAACGACCTTACACAACTCAGTGAACTGTGAGTATAGATTTCTTCATCAATGGTATTCAAGTGAGATCACCAAAAATCTCCCTTCATTCTGCTACATTTCCTCCAGGAATTTAGCATATAATGAATTGAGTGGCCCTTTGCCGAACTTAACAAGGATGAGTTCACTCAGTTACATGTGAGTAAGAAATCCTGGTTTTGTCTCTCCCTCATGATATCACGTGGCTAATCCCACTGGCTGGTTGACTGGGCAAAATTGTACCTTTGCAGTGACCTCAGCAAGAACTCTTTTGCGGCTTCGGCAGCTCCAGATTGGTTCTCAACTTTATCATCTCTCACCACTCTGTAAGATTTCTCAATGCAATCGGTACAGTGAAAAGTTGTTTGGCTTCCTGAAACTCGTGAATAACCTAGAATTTATCTCGCTATGACCAGAATCATACAATATGGACCGCTTCAAGGGACTGTACCACCAAACCTCTTCAGCCTTCCCCAGCTACAGCAAGTGTAAGGAAAAGATATTTCTAGCTTGTGTCCTCTTTCTTCTACCATTTTGATGATTTTTCAAACTTCTACAGTGATATGAGTAACAATGCTTTCAACGGAACACTGAGCATGAGTACCAGCATCAGTCCCCAGTTGCAGATTGTTAATTTGGAAGATAACCAGATTAGCTCGCTGACAACTAGTTCCTACCAGAATGTGTTAATGTGAGACAGTTCATAGGGATTAGACTTCCATTCTGAGATACGGTCGACATTTTTATGCTAATCACTTGTCTTTCTACTTCAGACTAGTGGGAAACCCGGTATGTAATGGGTCTGTTCTCTCAACCACAAGCTACTGCAAAGTTCAGCAGCAGCAAACTTATTCTACCCCAACCAACTGCGGAGGTTCATCGTGTCCCTCAAATCAGAGACTTAACCCCGGAAGCTGCACATGTGCAGTTCCGTACGTTGGAACGTTGATATTCAAAGCTCCATCGTTCAGCGATTTGTCCAATGCCACACTGTTTCAATCGTTGGAAGCAGACCTGTGGCAGACATTGAACCTCAGTAATGGTTCAGTTTCTCTTCAGAATATCGGCTTTGATCCAAGCAGTGGCTATCTTTTAGTACCTGTGTCTTTCTTTCCATCTAACGGGACGTACTTCAGCAAGCCAGACATTCAGAGGATCGGATTTGATTTGACTAAGCAAAATTTTAAGCCGCCCACCACTTTCGGTACCTATCTCTTCAGCGCACTTCCTTATCCATTCCCAGGTAACTTAGTTTCATCCTCTCATATATCAGCTTTGACTATCATTCATACGTTTTTGACATGAAAAACTGATCCAGGTAACAAAGTAAGCATCAGCAAAGGAGCCCTAGCAGGGATTGCCGTTGGCTGTGCAGTCCTGGTTCTTGGACTTGTGGGGTTAGCAATTTACGCTATTCAACAGAAGAAACGAGCACAAAGAGCAATGGAATTGAGCAAACCATTTGGTAATTAGTTCTTGAACTCTTCATCATTTTGCTACTAAAGCACTTTGACAGGCTGATTGCTGATATCATAAAAACGATATATAAATAAGACCCAGAATTTTGCTGTCTCACTCACATTGATCCATCCATGTTTAAGCATCCTGGATGCCGAGGGGAAGTGATGATGGAGGAGCACCACAGTTGAAGGGGGCGAGGTGGTTCTACTTCGACGAAATCAAGAAGTGCACCAGCAGTTTTTCTGAAAGTAATGAGATAGGCTCCGGGGGCTATGGAAAGGTAAAAATCATGCGCTACGCCGATTGTCAATTTATAATATGCTTTAATTTACTGCTTTGTAATTCTTTATCACTGATATGATAGGTCTACAAAGGAATGCTTCCCGATGGCCAAGTGACGGCAATCAAAAGAGCTCAGCAGGGGTCGATGCAGGGCGCGCATGAATTCAAGACAGAAATTGAGCTTCTTTCTAGAGTCCATCACAAGAATCTCGTCAGCCTCATCGGCTTCTGTTATGAACAAGGAGAGCAGATGTTGGTCTATGAATATATGCCTAATGGGACAATTAGGGAGAGTTTGTCAGGTACTTCCCTTGGCCTAAACCGCATCGAGCCTCGATAGATTCCATCATATAAAACTTTGCATACCATGGTTTATTCTCGTCTCGTATGAGGTTTCTTGTGAATGAATCTGCCTATTGTTTAGTAGCATTGGACACTGAATATATTTGACGCAGGGAAAACTGGCATACATCTTGATTGGAAGAGGAGGCTGCAGATTGCTCTCGGCTCTGCAAAAGGACTGGCATATCTGCATGAGCTCGCGAATCCCCCGATAATTCACAGAGACGTTAAGTCCACAAATATCTTGTTGGATGAAAACCTCGTGGCTAAAGTCGCGGACTTCGGCTTGTCCAAAATGGTGGCAGACAGCGAGAAAGGACATGTTTCAACACAAGTCAAGGGCACGCTGGTATGGTACACTCCCGCGCGAATGTCCCATTTAAGGCGACAGAGGCGGGTTACGAGATCTATCCCGAAATATAACCTCTAGTTTTTCATCAAACTCCAAACTGATAATACGTTCCCCCATTGTCTTCCCCTAAACTTAAGCAGATGATATGTTTATGCCAGATTCCCTAGAATTAAGGAAGACACAGGACAGCCACAGATAGGTGAACTGAAAGTACAAATCATTTTAGAGAGTCCCATTCTAAGTTGCAATGAGCTACAGATTTCCTCAGAAGGTGCAGTGTATGCTTTCCTGACTTCGATTCCTATTCTGACCATTCGGAACCTCTGAACTTGCAGGGCTACTTGGACCCGGAGTACTACATGACCCAACAACTAACAGATAGGAGCGACGTCTACAGTTTCGGGGTCGTGATGCTCGAACTGATAACCTCAAAGCCGCCGATCGAAAAGGGCAAGTACATCGTCCGAGAAGTCCGCACGGCGATGGACAAAAACGACCGAGACTACTACGGCCTAGTGCAAGTCATGGATCCGTCCCTTCGCAAAGCGGGGCGCCTCGCCGGGTTCGCTCAGTTCCTGGAGCTGGCAATGCGATGCGTGGAGGAATCGTCCGCCAACCGCCCCAGGATGAACGAAGTCGTGAAGGAAATCGAGACGATCCTGCAGATTGACGGGACCGCCACGAGCCCGACGTCCGCGTCCTCATCCGCCACGGACTTCGGAGGACCAAACATCGGTGCTCCTAGACAACCTTTGTACACGGACGTTTCGCTCACTAGCAACGATGTCGGCTACAGCAATTCGTTCGATTACAGCGGCGGGTACGCGCATTCGGCGAAGATCGAACCGAAGTGACGACGGATCGCGCGAGTCGCGTGCTTGTTCCTTTCATTTTTTGGTTCAATGTTCAAATACTTCTTGGTGCATCAGGTTCTTCTTTTAGGGTAAATGCAACTGAGTTTGACATTCTCATGATGCATGAATACATGCTTATTACAGGTTATGTAACTTTTTTGCACATTTTCTTTATACGGTTTTTTGGTTTTCTTTTTTGAAATATTAGAAAGACATTCGGTAAAAAATGAAAGAGATTGTGTAAATTATAATATTTAGAAGAGGGCCAATTTTCTGCTCGGAACGGTTGATTGAACATAACCAAAACTATCAAAATGGCATTTATTATGAAACGATTATCTCTTTTTATTATTCAAATCGAACTGAAAATGCATGAAAATTTGGTTCGATTTTTTGTTTCGGTTCTGAGATCCGTACTTAGCAACCACAAATTGTCAACTTGAGGCACAATTTTGTGATTATACATCAAAGTGCCACCTCCGGTCAACTAAAAATATGGTCAATGGAGAGGAGTTGTTATCAATTAGTCTGGACTACGCGTAAAGCTTTTCTAAATTATATTTAAGTTGCCCTTCCAGCTGTAAACACGACTTTGCTAAAATTGTAATTTATAATAATTCACCTACTCAGTGGTTTTCTTAATTCTTGTCCCCCGCTTGATCTCCAAAGATAACATATTATTTTTCTAGCATTTTTACCTACTAATTATCCAAATTAAAATGCTTGGACTTTTACAAAACATATCGAGGTCCCGGAAAATTCGAGTCTTGAATATTTGGACCTCCTTAGATTTTCAATAACAATAGCTAGACGGGGCGATTCTCGTGTCGAAAAGGTTGTGAAAACCATTGGTAATTGTCAATTAGGATCATACAACGCATGCCGATTTCGATTTGGGCAAGCGAATGCTCCTGAATCCGCATGGTTAAGGATAGGAACCTCTCGCGGGTTTCAATCTCTGGTTGATGTTTCTTATTATTGTCAAAAAATATTGTAAACTCCCAATGAAATTAGAGCGAAAATTACTTAATCGGTCATAAACGTATGGTATTTATACAAATTCAATCCTATCAATTGAGTCGTAAACGTTTGCATGAAATTTCAATGCAATCATTTCCGTCATTATTGTGGGAAATCCCCAATATGGTAGTGTAGTCAATGTCGGTTGTCCTATGTGACACACTCTACGTTAGCGATTTACAACAAAAATTGATTTGAATGATTAGATTTAGGGTTGAGCATAATTCGGTGGGCAATTCCCACCTTGGAACCAAGAACCGCCCACTAAACACAAGTTCCGAAAAATTGGAACTAGGAATTGCCAGTTGGTTCAATGGACCTACCTGGGAACCAGACTGCCGGTCTAGTCCGATTCTCAGGTGAGTTCATGAAACCGATTTCCAATCCCAGTCCGATTCCAAGCGGTCTAGGTGATTCCTAGTTTCTTTGCACACTTCTAACTTTATTGAAATTACCTTAAAGGTTTATGACTAAATTGGTAAAATTGAAAATTTTAAACTTAAATTGGCATACATGCAATAATTTAGGATCAATTGGACCATTTCCCCTTAAATAAAAACATTCACCAGACATGTCAATGGAATTTAGTGGATGCACAACATAAATTGACTGCCAATCGAAATGAAGATTGATTTTTCGGAGTCTACTATTCCCCGTTGATTCCACAGCCGACTTTTCTAATGCTACTATTCATCATGGTCATTGTTCTATATGGTGTAGTGCTAGGGACCAAATTAAGGTTCAAAACCATGAAAAGTAATAGTGAGGTTGACATGTAAATACCGCGCGATTCTCTCTTCATATTCCTAGACATTCCTATTTTTTTATCCCATCAAATTGGCCTAAGTCAATGCTATTGCCCTAGGTTATGTAACTTTTTTGACATTTTTTCTGTTCAATTTTTTGGTTTTCTTTTTTGAAATAATAGATTCAATGAAAAACGAAAGAGATTGTGAAATTATAATATCAAGAAGATGGCCAATTTTCTGTTTGGTTCCTTTAATCGAACCAAACCAAAATTATCTAAACTGCATTTAAAAAACAGTTATTTCTTTTTGTTATCCAAACTGAACTGAAAATACATAAAAGTTCAGTTTGATTTTTCGATTCGACTCTAATGCCAACCACAAACGATCAACTTGAGGCATAAAATTGCGATTGCACATCAAAGTGCTTCTTCCGGTCAACTAAAAATTTGGTCAATGTAGAGATGCTGTTATCAATTATTTTTAAGCTTTTTTAAATTGTATTCAAGTTGATTTCCAGCTGTAAACACGAGTTTTGACTTTGCTAAATAGTAATTTATAATAATTCCCCTACTCAGTGATGTTCTTGATTCTTGTCCCCCGCTTGATTTCCAAAGACAACATTTTTTTTCCTAGCCTTTTTACCTACTAATTATCCAAATTAAAATGCTCGGGCTTTCACAAAGCGTATAAGATCCCAGAAATTCGAGTCTTGAATATTTGAAAATCCTCGATTTTCAATTACAATAGCTAGGCGAAAACATTGGTGGCTGTCAATTAGGATGCATACAACGCATGCCGATTTCGATTAAGACAAGCAAATGCTCCCGAATCCGCATGCTTAAGGGTAGGAACCTCTCGTGGGTTTCGGTCTCTAGCCGATGCTTCTTACTACTGTTGAAAAATGTCGAGAACTCCTGATGAAATGAGAGGAAAAATTGCTCAATCAGTCATAAACTTATTGTATGTATACCAATTATGTCATATCATTCGAGTCATAAACTTTTGTATGAAATTTCAATATAATCATTTTGATCATTTTTTTGAGAAATCGTTGATGTGACAGTTGTCCTATTTGGTGCATCTCTACATTAGTGATTTTTGACAAAAAATTACTAGAATGGCTATATTGGAAGTTTGCTAAAACTTTAAGACTAAATTGGTAAAATTGAAAAATTCAAAATTATATTGGCATTCGTACAATGAGTTTAAGACTAATTGGACAACTTCCCCTTAAATAAAATCATTCATTAGGCATGTCAATGGAATTTGGTGGATGCACAAAATAAATTGACTGCCAATTAGGATGAAGATTGGTTTTTCAGAGTCTACTATTCCCTGTTGATTCCACAGCCGACTTTGCTATTGCTACTATTCTTTATGGTCATTGTTCTACATGGTGTAGTGCTAGGGACCAAATTAGGGTTCAGAACCATGACATATAATAGTGAGGTTGACCTGTAAATAATGGCGTGATTCTCTCTTTATATTCGTGGATATTTTTTTTTTCATCAAATTGGCCAAAGTCAATTGCTATAGCCCTAGGGATTGGTTTTATTCCTTCCACTTGCTGTTTGTTTGTGTGGGGATGGATTGAGACTCCAGGGACCATTTTGTGATCATTTAATTCATGAGTTACTTGTCATCTAATCGAGGAATGGTTCATGGAGATGAAATTTCTCCATTTCTTTAGTAACGAGACACTAGACCTCCCTAATTAGAAAGATTTTGACCCGCAAAAATCAAATTAATTTCATAGAAAACCATTCACCTAACAAGATATAAGTCGAAGATCGAGTCACCCACCTCACTAATTGTGAAACTGTTTACCTTCAATAATGCAAGAAATCAGATCTATACAATGTGCAGCCAAATCAAATTTTTAGAGAACGGATATCATTTGAAAGGCAAAACTATCAAGGCTTCAATTCCTAATCACATGTGGAGAATTGAAACCCTAAATCGCATCTTGTCGACTCCCACATGCGCATGGAAAGCACTTTCCAATCGTGCTCTTTCTCAATCAAGTCTAGGTTGAGCTACTCAATGACTTGCCTAGCTAGTAATAATTAGCAACTATTTCCCAAAAAGAAAATATTTCTTACCGTAGATGCGCTATAGAAATTGATTGACTGGACTCGCCTGTGTCCATAAATTCTCAGTTACCATCTTCCTTTCGTTTTTTTTCCTTCTAATTTTGTGTTTTAATCTCATGATAATTATTAATTTTTTTTTTTTTTTTTATCTTTATTTTTGGGATTAATACTACAAAAAACCTCAAATCGATATATCTATGATAAATTTATTACAAACTAATTTTCTAGTATATTTTGATAAATTTACTTTCTATTAATTTCAATTGAATTTTACTGTCAAATTGTTGAATTAAATGACACGTGACGGTTAATAAATGTGTTAATTTGAAGTTTTACTCTGCGTTTGTCACGGGTAGTATTAATTCAATTTTACAGAAATTAATGAAAATTTTATTTGTCATAAATGTACGAATTTATGGCTTTTTATGAGAAAAAAATTAATTTAAAGTAAATTTATCCCAAATTCATGATAAATTGAGATAAATTTATCATTTTCGTGACATTAACCGTATTTTTGGCACTTGTGTCCAGAAATAGTTTTCTCGATTAAAGGGTTTCTTCTAGATCGTGCATTGGAATGAGTTTTGTCCCATGCGAATGTGGGGTCCATGTGGGGCCACCTCCTCACCTACTGCCCAACTACACATTGATTACCCCATTTACCAGATTTATTTCTAAAGTAAACAAAAAAAAAAAAAAAAAAAAAAAAAAAAAAAGAGGAAATCGTCTGCTACCACATGCATTTTACTAAACAACGTAATCTATTATTAAATGACTGCAAATTGAGAATCTTTGACATACTTATGTTATAGCAAATCACCTTCCTTAGCACAAAAAAAAAGGCAAAGTTATGACAGCAGCCAGCAAGACGTGATGGTGCCTTCAAGCGTACTAAACACAAGCAAATCATTGTTCTGTCCATGTTTGCTCAAGCTTTATCCTCAGTTGGAAACAAGGACGAAAGAGAGAGAGAGGGAGAGGGAGAGAGAGAGCGGTGAGATGTCCATTGTGGTGATGTTTAAGTGTGTTTAACGACGGGCATGATGGAAAGCGAGGGGTGTGAAGAATGATGGCTGATGCTCAGTGGTGGTGGTGGTGGTGGTGGTCGGAAGCTGGAGGGAGGTAGATTGGCTTCAAAGACAAGGCAAAATCAATCACAAAGCAAAGCACACACCCAACAAATCCTCCCTCCTTTATTTAATTTTTTGTTCCATTTCCCATCTCCTTTTTCTTCTCTTAGAGCAAAGGTATTTTGACAGGGTCATCAACCAACCCCTCCCAGCACACCCCCCGTGCTGAATTTTCAACACATCGACATCGGATACACGTTCTCATTATGCTCTTGTCGCAGAAGACCGGGACAAAAGCAGCTGGAGGGGCCTTGGAGGCAAGACGAGTTCTCTGACTTGTTTTTCTCCTTGGCTAGGGAAGGTATGGAGGAGGCCTTCCTGAGGGTGATCTTCTTGGTGGCGGTGCTTTTGTTTGGGAAGGATCTGCAGCTGGTTTTTTCTTTCACCAATTCTGATGACTGTAAGTGTACTTGCTTATGTGTGCTGTTGGTGACTTTAGTGGCTGTCTTCTGAGTCAAACGGACGTCTTTTCAGTTTAAGAACTTTTCTGGGGAAGTGCTCGTTTTGGCTAGTTTTCATATGGAGATTATGACGATAGCAGTAGCAAATTACCAATATGGAAGAACTGAGCGAATCGTTTCATCTCTCTAATTGGAGTCACAGAGCAGGGCTGCTCAAATGACTTTCCTAAGAGGGAAAGGAAGCAGTGGTCTTGTGTGATCCTTTTTGTTTTCGGCGCTTTCTTATGAGTGATATGAAGCTGATTTTGAACCTGGACATGTCCCTCTACTCAGATCTTTAAGGATTCCATATGGTGTACGCTTCATAGTCTTGGGGCAAATACTGTGCATTATGGACTGTAAAATGGCTAATTTCTAGTCTTCAGGGACCAGTAGATTCATGTCCCATTACGTATTTTTAGGAAATGCTTGTAATGGAATCTCATATTCGCGTCTCGTACATCTCTTTCTCCAGAGCTTGTAGTGTTTTCAAGGTTGGATTGTGTAAAGTTGGATAGATAAGGGGGACGTCACAGATCGGGGATCCCTTACAATCAACCCGAAAAAGAAATCTCGCAGTGTGATAGATCTTATTAAATACTTGTCCACTAATTTCTTGGGCAGTTCAACTGAGGCTGTAGGAGGAAAATTCTATTAGGGCAGCATTTGAAACTTCAAATGTTTATAGAGTGGAAACATTTCTAGGTGGTCATTTGCCCATAATAAATTAGATTCAACTTTTGGTGCTTAAATGATCACAGTCCATCACTGAATTGACCATGTCGAAATATGCATGACTGTGCTTGATCAGCCGTGGCTCTCCAATCCCTCAAGATGTCATGGCAGAACACACCGCCTAGCTGGGAAAGGTCGAGTGACCCGTGTGGACTCCCTTGGGAAGGAGTAACCTGCAATAGCAATTCGAGGGTAACTGCATTGTGAGTACCTTTCTCGTATCTAGTCCAAATCCACATTGATTTCAGATCTTTCGCTTTACTGTGTTGTATCAGTTTAGCCAGAGACTCACCAGTATTCATTTACTTTTAGGGGATTATCAACCATGGGAATCAAGGGCCAGCTAATTAGTGAAATAGCAGGACTCAGTGAACTAAGATCTCTGTGAGTCATTCTTCTTACTATAAATCCATGAATTCTTATGCTCTTTCCCATTATCAAGTATATTAAGTGACTAACATGAGTCAGCTTTCGAGCTTACTTTGTCTATGTTTGAATTGCAGTGACCTTTCCTTCAACAAAGAGCTCACTGGTCCGCTCGCTCGGCAGTTGGGCAATCTACAGAATTTGAACATACTGTAATAGCCATCACATCGTCTCTCTTGACTATATTATTTATTCCTGGACATTGATCATATTGTGAGTGTTGGCTTCTTTGTAATTTTCAGGATTTTAGCCGGCTGTAGTTTCACTGGTAGTATTCCGGACGAACTGGGCAACCTTGCAGAGCTATCATTCTTGTGCGCCTTCGGTCTCGGTGGTGTTTTGTGCTTTGACTTGGACGCCAAATAATCATTTTGAGCTCATCTCTTTCTTTGGTTTTGAACCTGTCAATATAGGGCACTGAACTCGAACAACCTCACGGGTAATATACCTGCTTCCTTGGGTAAACTCTCCAAGCTTTACTGGTTTGACCTGGCTGATAATCAATTAACGGGGCCTATTCCGACATCGACGGACACATCCCCTGGGTTGGACCTCCTGTTAAAAGCAAAGCACTTGTAAGTCTCTTGTTCCCTCTACTTGCAATGCAAGTGAGCAACTGGATGTGAACTAGGGATCCTCCTTCAACAAAAAGACCACAACTTTGGGTGACGATACCGAGCATAATGACGACTTGAATTAATGTTGCAGTCATTTCAACAAGAACAAGCTTTCAGGACCCATTCCGGAAAAGCTATTCAACTCGGCAATGGTTCTAATACACGTGTACGTTTCTGTGCTAATTTTGCATCCTACATTTTGCTCTCGTCCTTCTTAACACCGGTCTGTGTTTGTCGACAGCTTATTCGATGGAAATCAGCTTAATGGTTCTATACCGTCTTCATTGGGACTTCTACCGGATCTTGAGGTTCTGTGAGTAAAAGAAAACTTTCCACATTTACTTTCTAAGTCATAAACATCTTTCGAAGTACATTTTCTTTCCTTTCTGCTAACTAGTTTTCTTGCAAACTGTTTGAATGTGAGGCAGTCGACTTGACAGGAACAAGTTATCTGGAAAAGTCCCTCTGAATCTCAACAGCCTCACAAACCTTAGTGAACTGTGAGGAACACTTCTAATATGATGATGTTGCGACAATATGAAGGGTTTAACAAGACTCGTTCTGATTTTATCAAGTTTTTATTCAGGAACTTAGCCTATAATGCATTGACTGGCCCTGTACCGGACTTGACGGATATGAATTCCCTCAATTACGTGTGAGTAGACACGCTTGGAATGAAGTTTCGCACCTATTTTTCTAAAATGTTGTGCTCTGTGCTCTGATTGACATGGCGAAAATTCACTGTCACAGTGACCTTAGCAACAACTTCTTTGACCCTTCGGAAGCTCCAGATTGGTTCTCAACTTTACCTACTCTAACCACGCTGTAAGTCTTTATCGCTTATCGGCATCAGATAGGTGGCATTTCGCAATACTCCATTTAGCAAGTGTTGAACTTTCAGAATTTCGCTGATTCATTCATGACAGGGTTATAGAACACGGACCGCTTAAGGGGGTTGTCCCACAAAAGCTTTTCAGCTTTCCTCAGCTACAGCAAGTGTATGAAAAACATCAATGATTATCGTTGTTTATGCATTTGCATTGAAAGATACCGCTAGTAATTCATTTTCTTTCTCAAACTTCTTACAGGAAATTGAAGAACAATGAATTCAATGGTACGCTGAACATGGGAGACAACATCAGTCCCCAGTTGCAGCTTGTCGATCTGCAGGACAACCAAATATCATCGGTGACGCTGGGCTCTTCGGGTTACACAAATACACTGATGTGAGAGAGCTCACAAAAGCATGCTAATTTCTCTCTGATTATGAGCGTTTCCCATCAACCTTTAAACTCATTTTCATGTCCCTCAGGTTAAAAGGCAACCCCGTTTGCACTACCGAACTCTCGAACACTAATTACTGCCAGCTCCAGCAGCAGACAGTGAAGCCTTATTCAACCAGCCTCACCAGCTGCGGAAGCAAGCCTTGCCCTCCCGACGAAAGGCTCAACCCTCAGAGCTGCGAGTGTGCATTTCCATACGAAGGGACGTTATATTTTAGAGGTCCCTCCTTCAGGGAATTGTCCAATGCGACCTTGTTTCACATGCTCGAAATGGATCTGTGGACGAAGTTGAATCTCACTCCCGGTTCGGTTTCTCTTCAGAACCCCTTCTTCAATCTCGACGACTACCTTCAAGTGCAGCTTTCACTCTTCCCCCCAAGCGGGAAATATTTTAGTCGGTCGGATATTCAGAGGATCGGTTTCGACTTGACAAACCAAACATTCAAGCCTCCCAAACCATTCGGTCCCTATTACTTCATCGCCTCCCCCTATGCTTTTCCAGGTAACTTGCCTTCATCCTCTTGTTGATACAATCTGTTCCGACTATGAATTTTCTGAGACAGGATTAACATTGTTTGCAGATAATGGAGGAACCGCCATAAGCAAAGGTGTGATAATTGGGATCGCTATTGGCGGCACGGTTCTGGTTCTTGGCCTTGTTGTGTTAGGGATATATGCTATCCGACAAAAGAAACGGGCGGAGAAAGCTCTCGAGTTGAGCAGACCCTTCGGTAATAGATTCCTTCCCATGTGAACTGTAATTGATTCAACGCAGATTGAAGCCATTGAAAACCAGAAGCAGTGTTGACTTACATGCTTTTGTCCATCTATCAGCATCCTGGGCACCCAGTGGGAAAGATAGCGGAGGAGCGCCACAACTGAAAGGAGCACGATGGTTCTCCTATGATGAACTTAAGAGGTGCACCAATAATTTCTCCGAAAGCAATGAATTAGGCTTCGGAGGATACGGAAAGGTACATTCGCCGCGACAGTCCTTTCAGGTCAAATGAGGCCTTGTGCCGTCTCTTTCTTAATCTTTCTACTACTTGGTTTTCGCCTCAGGTGTACAGGGGAGTTCTTCCTGATGGTCATATAATAGCAATCAAAAGAGCTCAGCAGGGGTCGATGCAGGGCGCAACCGAGTTCAAGACAGAAATCGAGCTGCTTTCGCGGGTTCATCACAAGAATCTTGTTGGCCTCATAGGATTCTGTTTCGAGCAAGGAGAGCAGATGTTGGTCTATGAATATATGCCAAACGGGACGCTCAGGGATAGCTTGACAGGTACTCAAAATGCGATGTGGACTCTGCGAATGACACTCGTGACTCGTCCTAAGCGAAGGATGTTATATTCATAATGTGTGTGTACTAATGCAGGAAAATCAGGCATTTATCTTGATTGGAAGAGGAGGCTTCGTATAGCTCTAGGTTCGGCTAGAGGACTAGCTTATCTGCACGAACTCGCAAATCCTCCGATCATCCACAGAGATATCAAGTCCACAAATATCTTGTTGGACGAACATCTGACGGCCAAAGTCGCGGATTTCGGTTTGTCCAAACTGGTATCGGACAGCACGAAGGGGCACGTTTCGACGCAAGTGAAAGGCACGCTGGTAAGTGGTATCCGCGCTTGTTCGACCACTTGTCTTTGTTAAAGCTCTCCCGTTCATGGAACGAATAACAAGATCCTCAGCAACATTCACCGGAATGCTATACGTTTCGCAGGGCTATTTGGATCCCGAATACTACATGACTCAACAGCTAACAGAAAAGAGCGATGTGTACAGCTTCGGGGTGGTCATGCTCGAGCTCATCACTGCGAAGCAACCGATTGAGAAGGGCAAGTATGTCGTCCGCGAGATTCGCACCGCCATGGACAAGAACGACCAAGACTACTACGGCGTGAGGGAAATGATGGACCCGTCCATGAGAAGCGTGGGCCACCTCGTCGGGTTCGGCAGGTTCTTGGATTTGGCGATGCGATGTGTTGAGGAGTCGGCTGCTGACCGCCCCACGATGAGCGAGGTGGTGAAGGCGATCGAGACCATGTTGCAGAACGATGGGATACACACCGACTCGACATCCGCATCGTCATCGGCGACGGACTTCGGGTCGACGAAGGGCGCTCCTCGGCATCCGTACAACGATGCCTTACCCAGGAAGGATGTTAGCTATAGTGATTCCTTTGATTATAGTGGTGGATATGGACTATCTACAAAAATTGAACCCAAGTGAAAACATGATCAATTGGTCTGCTCAGTCACTTGTTTTTCTTTTTCCTTTGTTTCTGTTCAGGTTTGGCTTGGTCCTCTTCACAATTTCTGCAAGTGAGTAACCTGTCTTACATGTGTAATAGTTTTGATCAGCCGCATCAAGTGAAGGAAGTTCTTGCGCAAGTGCCAGGCTGCTATATATTTCATTCTCTCATTCTGGTAATGAAGTTATGTTAGTTATGTTAGTTATGTTAATATCATTGTAGCAGCATTTGACGTTCTTAGCTTGTCTGGTTGTCTGTTTATCTTGAATCAATGACCATGTTCATAGCAAAAAGCATTTACATGAAGGAGAGAAGAAGATAACAAAATTAAACACCGATGCCTCTGAATTACTACCAGTTTTGAGCTTCAGCCGATAGATGGAAACGATGATACGCTCAGACCGAGATTATAGATCATATGTTCGAGTCTTCGCATAGTGATCTGTCGGGCCCTAATCATGTTATGTTGCATTTAGATCTGGCCCTAAGATGACCGATAGTTTCGTATTTTCCGAAGCTTAAACACGACACGTTTATTAACTCAGTTAACTTGTTTTAAGAAAACTTATGTATAAATAATACACAAATGTGTTGTGTTGGCATGGTTAACAGATTGACCTATTTGATTCAACGTGTATAACCATGGAAAAACTGGGCTACAATGACATCGAAGAGGATAAGTGTCTTGGCTCGTCTACAATTTGCATTACGATATGATACAATCAAGCTCGATCCTGAGCATGCTTAACTATTTGTCATGTACGCGAGTTGGATCGAAAATTGCCAACCCTAAGTGGATTTCATTCGGTGATAACGTATTATTAAGGGCGGTTGATTTACTGATGGGACAAACTTTTTAAGGGCAAAATAAATTAATAAATACACTTTCTAAATTCATGTCCCTTGATAATCGAAAAGGACATGAGGAAGAGAGATCATTATTGGTATTGGTAAGTTTTGGGACATCGTCGTATCCATAATGAGCCTACATCTCTTATGAAATATCTGATTTGACCCATTATTTCATCCAAAATAGTGACACAACAAATTCGCACTAGTGGTCGAACTCATGTTACTCGACTTTTCAACATGTTGCCACTAGATGCAATCATGGGCTTGGTGGCCCATGGGTTCGCCGGGCCCAACTCGAGCCATTACCTCCCAAAGATGCATTAGACAAACTTGGATGAGAGCATTTAATGAGAAAGCCCAATTAGGCCCAACCCGAAGAATCGCACATAAGAATATTAAGATGGGTGGACTTGGGCAAATTTTCTTATTGGTCGAAAATACGATTGCTATTGATTTATTTAACCAAGTTTGGTGCATATACATCAAAAGCATCAGCACATAATAGGGCGTTTGGTTCGAACAGCTTTCCTGCGCTGTTCCACAAAGTTCTTAGGAAAATTTTAAGAGTCTTGGTTCAAAGATTTGAAGGTTACTTTCAAAAACGCCAAAGATTTCGGAAATGCAAGTCTACTAACTCGTTCATCCGTTGACTTTTTTTTTTTTATAAAAAAAAAAAAAACCGATCATCTTCCCGCACCTCAACCACCGGCGGCCAAATCTAGCCGCCGGCGAGGCTGCCTGAGGTCACGCGACCTCAGGCGGTGCCACCTGGGCCTGGCCGGCAGCCAGGTCTGGGTCCGCGCGACCTAGGCAAGCGTCGCCTAGGTCGAACCTGAGGCCGCGCAGCCTCGGGCGGCGTCGCCGAGCCCATGCGACCTCAAGCGTCGCCGGAGCCCGCGCGACCTCAAGCGTCGCGACCTCGGGTCCAACCCGGGCGGCGTCGCGAGGCGCGTGGCCTCGGGCGGCGTCACGGGAGGTCGGCGACCTCGAGCCCCCACCCCCACCGCCGTCGCCACCGCCACCGCCCGCCGCCGCCACCGCCCTTGCAAAGCATCTCCTCCTCCCTTTTCTTTTCTTTTTTTCATTTTTCTTTTTACTTTGAAATAGCTTTGCAAAACATACTCAAGAAATTGGTTTCCAAACACACATCCCTTCCCAAAATGCTCATTCTCTTAAAGATACTTGGGGAAATGGCTTTGCATTTCCCCAAAGTTGAACCAAACGGGGCCTAAATCAAAGAGAGCGGGGGGGGGATTTACTACCCAATTACTAGGGAGGCTCTTAGATCTTTGGGCTTTTGCAAGCCAATCTGCTATTTTGTTTGAGTTCCTACTCAATGGGCAAGAGAGAGGCCTGGAAAATCCTTTAACTTGGTCTTGACCCGGTCCACAAGTGGCCGCACTTCCCAGTTTAACTCCTCTGAAGTCAGAACATCGTGCACGAGTTGTTTACAGTCAGACTGTACTTGCAAGTTCTGGCTAGATCTGGTAGAAAGAAACTCTAGGGTTTCAAGAAGCGCGAGAGCCTCCGCTTGTTCCATTGAGGATGCTGCCACCAACTTGGGCAAATAACTAGGGCCTATTTCAAGGCTCGACCTGACTCGGGCCCTACCAGATGATCACTCGTAGTCGTCACAATCTAATATCTCATGAGTGGAGTCATTTACACTTTTTATGATGTTATTTAATAATAAAGAATGAATGAAGGAAGGCAGATCATTATTAGCATTACTAAGTTTTGAGACACCGTCATATTCATCATGACCTTGCCTCTATTAGGAAATGTTTGATTTGGCCCATAATTTCATCCAAAATAGTGACATGACAAATTCGCAAATGAACCAAGGAGAGGAGATGGAGTGATATGGAGATGGAACTAGAGACGTCGATTGAAGAGGCTCGGATCTAAATGGTCCGGTTTAAGTCCATTTCGCCAGCCCATTGTTATAGGTCTATAAACAAAGTGGCCGATTGGGTTACAAAGGCCCATCATTCAAATTCCCCTTTTTCTTTATGGGTAGCAACCTCCCCACCATCCCCATCTCCTTAGGATGTTTTATGTTAGGACACCCCTATGTCGGGGTTTTTGTGTAAGAGCTCTTGAATTTCAATGGACATCGAGGAATATTTCGACAAAAAAAAAATCGCAAAAGTGGTGGAACTCATGCTGCTCACGATTTTTCAACATGTTGTCACTGGATGCGATCATGGGCTTGGTGGCCCACAGGTTCATTAGCTCGTCTCGGGTCATTATGTCCCAAAGACGCTTTAGGTAGACTTGGACAAGGGCATTTAGACCCCGTTTGGTTCGGCTTTCCACCGCGAAGCTCAGCCGCTGGGAAGCCTTGCTTAGGTCGCGCGACCCGTGCACCACCGCCCGAGGTCGAGCGACTCGGCGATGCCACCCGAGGTCGGCGACCTCGGGCGAGCCGCCTCCCCCACCCCCACCGCCCGAGGTCGCCGACCTCCCCCACCGCCACCGCCACCACCACCGCCACTAGCCGCTCCCCACGATTTTCCCCTCTCGCTGCATCTTTTCCTCCCTTTTTCTTTTTTTCCTTTTTCTTTTTACCTTGAAGTTGCTTTGCAAAATATACACAAAAAATAAGTTTCCAAACACACTTGCATTCACAAAATATCCATTCATTCAAAGATACTTAGGAAAATGTAAAGCCATTTCCTCAAAATTGAACCAAACGGACCCTTAGCAAGAAAGTCGGATTAGGCCCAGCCTGAAAAATCGCACGTAAGAATATTAAAATGGATGGGCTTGGGCAAATAGTTGACTCAGCCCGCCTGATGATCCCCCATAATCCTCACAATCTAATACATCATTAGTCAAGATGCTGCACAATTTCGTTTCTCTAGCGGCGCTCTTAGATAAATAAAGATAACACATGGATATTACGTAATTTAATATCGGGGTCTAGTCGCATCACGCAATTTGAAATTGTCATCAATTGAACACAACTTTTAAATTGAATATTAAAGCCGCTCAAATTGATTAGCTTAATCCAAAAAGAATGGGATGCTTTAATCCAGAACTTACCGGGCTCTTTTGAAATTAAAATATTGCATTATCCCATCCGATCACTTTTTCTGTTCACATTTCCCATTTTTTCCAACTTTCCTTTCCTCTTTTCTGGCCACATTACTTTTCCTCCCACTTCATGGCTTTACTTTTATGTTTTTTTTTTAAAAAAAAAAGAGGAAAAAGGAACGTTGCACGACCTTCCCGTGCAACTCAGAGCAGGCTAGCCGCAAGCCGCTCGGCCAATGGCGCCCTTCCACGTGCGCCAACGCGAACTCCGATCCGTAAAACTGACGGTGACTCTAGACTCGCCCCGTCTCCATGTGCGATCTCTGTGCGCCTGTCTCTCTCTCTCTCTCTCTCCTCTCTCTTTCTCTCTCCTCCCCCATGTTGAAGTCCGTTCGAGTGCTCGCGAGTGAGAGGAGGGAGAGCGTGCGCGATTCGCGATCCAAATCGGAACTCGGACCCGACTCAGCCTCGACGAGCGATTCCGCGGACCGAGTCCGGCGATGAGCGGCGGCGGCGGCGGCCTCGCCTCGAGATTCGTTCAATCCCCGTCGGCGGAACCGAATCGGTGCTCGTGAGATCTCGGTAGAGCTCTCGGCATTTCGTCGGCGGATTCCGCGCCTCGCCATGGTGGTGGCGCCGGTGCTGCTGCTCGGAGCGCGTCGCCATTGAAGCCGAAGGAATCGCCCAGAGAGAGAGAGAGAGAGAGATGAAAGGCGGTGGTGGAGGGAGCGGGGCGGGGAAGCGGCGGTGGCGAGGCCTGGTGATCGGAGTGCTCGGCCTCGTCGTCCTCTCGATGCTCGTGCCCCTCGGGTTCCTGCTCGGCAGATTTCACTCCGCTTCCACTTCTGGTAAAAGGAATTTCCTCTCCGCTCACGCCATTTTATGGATCTCTCGGGAGGTCGTTGTCGTTGTCGATGTGCAGTGTTCGGATCGTTCCTTCTTGTCTACTTCCTGACTCGTGATTCTTTCGGTTCGGCTGTCATCATTCGCGATCTCCGCGGCCGCTGCTCATCATGAGCTATTTAATTCGATCGGTCGCTGTCGCGTGCTCTAGATCTCTGCATAATGCCGCCGCCCCCTATTGGGCGGCATCTAGATGTGATTAGTCTCTTTCCCTCATTCATTCGTTGTGTTTTTGCGTTTTCTGCAGTTTTCGTGTCTGACCAACTCAACGCAGGCGGCTCTGTAAGTAATGCTGAATCTTCTGATTCGCTTCCTATTTTCTATTCGCGGGTCAATTTCTCGTTCAATTATGCGATCGCGAGGTCGGCTTTCGGTGTGATGACTTAATGTTGATTAGTTGTGCTTATCTTTTGTGGTGTGGGATCAGAGTGGTATTAGGAGTTATGACAAGTACAATGTTCAGAGCGGGAATCAGTCTAAGTCAGAGGTAATGAGTTTCTGTGCTCCTTTTGGGCCGTGCGAGCGGCACTTACCACATTCTTGTTCCTCAGAATGCTTCACAGTTCATTGGTTAAGATTTTATTGTGAGTTTTAGCAAAATTGTTTTCTACCTGTATGGAAGTTTTATGGGGGAGATTTTATTCTACCATCAGTCATTAAAAAGCTTGTCTTCTTTTTTCTTTTTTTTTATGCTGCAGAAGGATCAGTCGAAACACGTACAAGATCTTATTAAAAAATTGGGACCAGCAATTTCTAAGGTGCTTTATACAGTCTTCTAGTGTCTTTCTCTTGCTTTGTTTTGACGACGCATATCAGCATTTTTCTCGAGATTTGATGGTCTTTTAGCCAATTCTCTAAGGAAATTTACCCATACTAGTTAGAATCGCCAAAAATATTGTAAAAGTAGGCTTCTGCCACTTATATGCAAATGTGCATCGACCCGTTATTGTCAGTGTAATAATAATCCTTCTCCACCTTTGACATGTGCGACAGCTTGGGTTCCTCACTTTTAGCTCGACATATGCAGTGTCATCTGGATATAATGCTTCACATGAAACTTTTCATCTTGTCCATGAGACTTGAGATGGGAATGAAGGGGGTTTGTACTTAAAAAAAGTGGATAATAGAGATGAGCGTGTGGCAAAATGATAGTCATTTTGAGATACTAATTTGAAAAACATGGGATGGTGCTGTGTTCGTCGGGAGAAAACACTACGTAGTAAATTTAATTTTGAAAAAAGAGGAAGAAATCCTTTTGATGTTGCAGTTGGCATTAATTAGGGGGGTATCAAAATGTTTTCCTTTCTCTGCTGAAAGCATGTTATATGTCATGTCTAAGCCATAGATGCGCATTTGCACTTCTGACTGTTCTCGCTAATCAGCTAGCTTGGGAAGTTTTAGGTCATTCTTCGACTCTCGCTCCATCTACAATCTGCTTTCGCTTGTTTCTCTGGGTACTTAAACTGAAATGGAGCAGTAAGGAGATACTCTTTTGTAAGAATGGAGGCTGCTACAGAAGATGGAAAGTCGCATAAATAGATGATGAGCTTTCTCAATCCACTTTTGTGGGTCCCAAATATCCTTGTGGAAAACATCCCATTGTATTGTATGAGTGTGGACATCAGTGGAAAAGGGCAGTGTGGCTCTATTAAGCCTCTAATGCTAGGAGATACGGGGCACTTTTTTTTTTTTTGGACAATGTGGTGCAAAAATCTGCAGTTAAATGGAATGGAGAAGATTGTTTCATGGCAATTTTTTTTTTCGCTGTTTCTAGGAACCTTGTAATATAGAACAGAATAACTGGGGGATTTAAATTTTTTCTTGTTATGAATTTGTTGCGACTTGTGAGTGGCTCTTAAAAGGGACGCAGAACCTAAGATGTGAATTAAGAGATTAAGGATAAACTTGGATGTGAGGTTTGGTCAAGGTGTGTGGTACTTAATCAGAGTGCAAAAGCATAATTAATGATGAGAAAAGGTTGCATTGAGGTTGCCAGATTATTATTTATTGATGTGAAGTTCATACATCTTGTGTTGGTACTTGACAAAAGATAATGGTGCAAGTGGCATGATGTTTGGTAAAAGAGATTCCTGTCATGCAAATGAATGACCATATGTTTAGAATGCGACAATTATGGTCTTTTTCCTTTCAAAGTTACCCACGATAGAAATCTGCCTTGAATTGTATGCACACTTTTTTTGGCTCTGTCAATCTTTTTTTCATGGAAGCAGTTATGAGGAGACTCCTTCACAGGAAATAATCTTCTTTTGGTAAACTTTTGGGTACTTTGTCCAAGCTTATTATGGCTCCTGTAACCTTGCTTTCTGTCTCGTCTATCTTTTGCTGCACTTGTACTATTTTTGCTCTAAAATGGATTCCCAAAGCAGATGTCAATAAGCTGAAAAGTTCTATTCTAGCAAGGTGAAAACTGTAGAGAATCTATGGAGTTCTCCTGATGCATTTAAATCAAGTTTAAACTGAGTTCCGGAAATACTTGCTCTGAATTTCCTTTATGCTTACTCATGGAAACAGTTTATGTTTTAACATCTGTATATTATGCAAATTTTTATTCTGCAAATTGCATACCTGTTTCCTGTCAAATTTAATATGACAAACATTATTGCAGGAAACTTGATTGACATGTATCTTTTTCACATTGTTTGTCTAACCTTCCTTTCCCTAGTTTGTTTGCTGATCGTTTTCTGCTGTATGATCTGCATAGATTTTTTATTTATTTATTTGAACTGTCTTTTCCCGGATCTAATTCTCCTTATATATTTTATTATTTAAATTATGTGTTTGAGCTTTTGATGGTCCTTGGATCATCAAACATCCTAGAAAAGTGAGAAGTTGTTGTTTATGCTACTCCAGAATACTGTTCCTTCATGCTGTTTTTTTTTTTAACTTATAGTGTATGCAGTGATTATTTGTTATAAGGATCATATTTGATGCGCTCATCCTTATAATTTGAATTGTTACTCCAAAACTATGTGCGATTTTTTGAAATCTTGTTTCTCTTTGTCAAAAAGTGAATATATTGTCTATCCTCAGGCTTCGTCTATGAGAAGATGACAATTTATCTGATGCATTCTCACAAGCATCTGATTCTGGCTCAGCCCACATGTTTTGTTCTTCATATTCCTTTCTTTTCTTGTTTTACATCAGGACATGCTTAAAAATGTTGAGACTGGATCAAAGAACCATTCCATTAGTTCCGTAAACAAGCATGACAGTCGTCAAGGGAAAGGTTTGGTTGGAAACTAATCTGCTTCTGAGATGCTGTCTATTGTCTTCTTAGAGTTTTTTGCTGAGACCATTTAAATTTCATACGGTTGCAGGTTCTCCAGCGCCTGCTAAAGTAGATTTGCAGCCTGTCCCCAGTTCAAATGTGTGTATGCATCCAAATTATTCGTATTGAGCCTTTTGAAAATTTATCCCTTTGAATTCCTGTTCAGCCTCAATGATCAAATCAATTATATGCAGGTGACCGAAGCTCAAAAGGTCGAAGGCTCTGAACCTAACGATGTTGCAATTGTTGATGTTGGCAAATCATGTGAGCTGAGATTCGGAAGCTACTGTCTATGGCTGCGAGAACATAAGGAAGATATGAAGGATTCTATGGTGAAGAGATTGAAGGACCAGCTTTTTGTCGCAAGAGCATATTTTCCTAGTATTGCAAAACTTCCCACTCAAGAGAAGTTTTCTCGTGAATTGAGACAAAATATTCAGGATTTCGAGCGTGTTCTGAGTGAATCTTCTAAAGATGCTGATCTTCCTCCTCAGTAAGTCATAAACTGGATGAAATGCTTAGTGATGGAAGTTTGCGGATAGGGGCTGGACTTTACCTTCTCTGTTTGATGTTGTCGAATTTGTCTCTCTTCATCATGCATTTACTTTTTTATGGCTTTTCATGGAACGGCTACTGACATTATCACTATGTCAAAGTAGTGCATTGGCGTGTAGTTTGGCAAGTATCATTGGATGCTTTTGCTTGTTTTGATTGGCATATACAGTAACTTTAGACTAGGGATTCGTAATAGTCTTCCAGTTACTCTTTCAAGTAAGATAATGGTGTTTCCACTCAAAAGTTATGCTGTTGATTTAAAGGAAGGAGTCATGTTAATTTTCTTATGATTTTCCTTCCAATGCCGTCCTTTAAGACCCTATCGTGTCATACTCTTATGATCAGTGAAGTCATATCTGCCATATCCCATTCATTCCTTTTCATAGTATCTATGTTACTGCTTCCTTTCCAGTTTGTGAAACATAGTAGTTACGGCAGACTTTTTAATCTTCAGAAAGCTCCTTTTTTAGTGGTTCTTCGGATCAGCATCATTGTTATCTGATGCATTAGGATCTTGTTGCCATAAAGGAGGTCTTATCCATGGAGCTAACAATAGTCAGAGTGAGGCACATTTTAGATCTATTTAACTACCTTTCTTGACTATACCTGCCTTGCATGTATTGTGATCCACTGCTTCCTTTTACCTGAGTTATTATGTTGTTGCATTTTCTTATTTTTTTTCTGAATAATGCTAAGATATTAAGATCGGCCTGTAGGATTGATTTATAAAGTGATGTGACAGACTTCTATCGGTTATTTGAATAGGATTTATTTGTTAAATATCCGCTTATAATTTTCCACATGATTTTGTAAATTTCATAAATTGTCTTAATATTTTTCGTAGCACTCTTTTTTCTTCCTGTCAGGATGTAAATATAGTGCCATATTCAATACTCCTTAGTCCTTACCTTTTTCCTTTACATAATGTGTTTACGTATCAGGATTGGACAGAAGCTGCAAAAAATGGAGGCTTCAATAGCAAAAGCTAAATCATTCCCAGTCGATTGTAATAACGTATATAAGAAGTTGAGTCAAATCTTGGATTTGACTGAGGATGAGGCTAACTTCCACATGAAACAAAGTGCCTTCCTTTACAGATTAGCAGTTCAGACCATGCCAAAGAGCCTTCACTGCCTTTCTATGAGGCTCACAGTGGACTATTTTACATCACCTTCAAGTGATATGGAGGTTCCTCATTCTGAGAAGTATTCAGACCCCACATTGCGTCACTTGGTCATATTCTCCAAGAATGTACTTGCATCTTCAGTGGTGATAAACTCAACAGTCATGCATGCAAAAGTATGATTACAGATTTCTGATACAAGCTTTGATGTTTCAATTGTTGAAATTTGTTGGTCACTTGAATTACTATATCTCTTAAATGTTTGCAGGAAAGCCAAAATTTAGTTTTTCATGTGCTGACGGATCAAGAGAATTACTTTGCAATGAAGCTATGGTACTTTAGAAATGCTTATAAGGATGCCACTGTTCAAGTACTGAATGTTGAAGAGCTTGATTTGGACTACCATGATAAAGCAGCTTTATTGCCTCTCTCTTTGTCAGAGGAATTTCGTGTTTCCTTTCACGGCATAAACAATATGTCAATCCTCAAGACGAGGACAGAATATATATCTATTTTTTCAAATTCTCACTATCTTCTCCCTGAGGTATTCCCAAGTTTGAAGAAAATCGTGGTTCTAGACGATGATGTTGTTGTCCAGCAGGACTTATCTGCCCTTTGGAGTCTCAGTATGGGAGGGAAAGTGAATGGTGCTGTGCAATTTTGCTCTGTGAGATTGGGTCAGCTACAAAGTTTCTTGGGTGAGAACAGTTTAGATAAAAATTCTTGTGCTTGGATGTCCGGTTTAAATCTGATTGATCTAGCTAGGTGGAGAGAGCTAAAACTCACTGAAACTTATCGGAGGTTGGTGCAAGAGGTGAGGACGCAACTGCCTTGTGCACTTATTTTTTCTTTTACCGCTGCTCTAAACAATAGGTGCTTTGTCATGTAATGACTTATCGCACTGAAATTCTTACACAAACACGCACAACCCTTATCTAGCAAGTGTTTCTCCTGCAACTTATATGTATCTGTTTCTTCAGTTTTGGAGTGACGTTATTGGTCAGAGTCTTGACGAATTTTCATTTGCAAGATCATCAGAAATGTTATTGTGGATGCCTGGCTAACCTACTTCTCTCTGGATGTATATTGCAGTTGGACATTGGGGAGCAATCAATTGAAGCTGCAGCACTGCGTGCAAGCTTGCTTACCTTTCAGGACCTTATTCTGGCTTTGGATGGCAAGTGGATTTTGTCAGGACTGGGGCATCATTATGGTCTTGATAGACAAGCCATCAGGAAAGCTGCAGTTTTGCACTATAATGGAAACATGAAACCATGGCTTGAGATGGGAATTCCTAAATATAAGGGCTACTGGAGAAAGTTTTTGAATCTAGAAGATCAAATATTGAGTGTATGCAATGTGAACCCTTGATTGGGTAGTGATTAAACTGCATGAAGCTCAACTGCCTTTCTGCTGGTAGCATTGTCTTGCAGGTGCCTGTTTACTTGGTACTGTACTAACCAGTTGAAAGATTTCTCAGAAAGGTAGCTGTGAATCACATGCTGGCAGCCGTGAACATTGACATATCTTTCCCATTCTTTTGGTAAATAAAGAATATCTACTTGCCTTGCAAAGCAGGAAAGGAAGACATTCTGTGATCATGTCTGAAGTTTTGCAAGGGGCTGATCTCTGCAGTGAATCCATTGGACAAGGAGGGAACATGAGTCTTATTCTTTTGTTCCATAGGGTCGGAATGTGAACAGCTTGCGTGGAAACCAGCATGAATAATTGTTGGTGCTACTACAAGGCGCTCCTGGGAAGAGAAAACTACCACTCGATGATAATTTTGGACGAGAAAGCAAGTATTATAGAGTGAGTTACTTGTTTTCTGTCACATTTTTTATTCTGGACATGTCTTTTCGAACTTGATTTTTTTGGGTGTTCAAAGCAATGGAAGGGCTAATTCTTACATGTATTTGTACCAATTGTACATTCTTGCATTTTATGAAATTGAGCCAACAGTGACATATCTCAAGCTTGTTCCAGGAGGAATTAGCATGCTGTTGATGCCAAATTGTCAAGTGTGGTACATGGCTCTGTGCTTTTCTTCTGTTTAGGTAAAACTTCACGACTTTTCCAAAAATACACGCGCCAGGTGTATATGGATGATACTTTTGGACCATTCAATTAGGTGGCCGCTATAGTTTCACATGAGGCTCATCAGATCCCATAGTTCCGGGGGATAAATATGTTACCTGTACTTGGAACATGTAACATACTAATCATTTTTAACATCAGCGTAGTTTCTCTGACCATTAACATGCTCCTTTTGCATATGAGAGCCCTCTTTATATAATCCAGAGAGGATTCACCTGGCTTGATGCGCGGATAAGCTCTATGTTTTGCAGAGAGTGAAATTTAGGCGATATAATGACAATCAGTCCGCATCACAGTAGTCGGTCTTTTATTCACCAAGTTTGAGAAGACTGCTTCTGTGGTCCCTGAATGTCGATATTTCAGCAGTTTAGTCCTTGATTCTGTGCATTGCATTCGATTGAGTTGAATCCGAACGTAATTATGCTCAGCCTGGAAGCTCATCATTTTGGCTGTGCATAGTGATAGGTAATCAACTTGAACAGTGTAAAAGTGGTTGCTTTCGAAGTTCCGGTCAAGGACTAGAATGATGATTCAAATCCATTATCAGCAAGTGTAAAGGAGTTATGTCTCAGAAGCTTACAAATTTAGAGCAGAGTCTCATTTTGCAAAAGCCAGTGTCGGTAAAATTATGGACCCCTCAACATAACTTAAAAGTGCATTTTTATGAACCAATCGATAGAGATTTCAATCATTTGTGCTCTCGCGTGGCAACTAATGCTGAAAGTTATATATTAGAGACCATAAATGTTGTTTTTGCTTATGATAAAACCGTAAAATCACCATTGCCATATTAAAATATGCACTAGAAAGTGAAATATCTAAGGACAGCATATAGATAGGAGACATTACCTTCGGTCACTTCTTTTGCCTGGTTACATTGGTTTTCTTAGATTTTGTATATGGTTTTTGTGTACCTTCTCCAAACCCTCCATCTCTAGGTCGATTCTTGGTGCCAAGAAATAGTCTTCACTCAAATTGAAGAGCAGAACCTAATTAGGGAAACCAGTTGAGAGACGGGGAAGACTCATGGACAGGACGCGGGTGAAAATGTTTTTCATTATTGGGAACAACTCGAAGTAATTCAAACTCGCGCAGATTTATGGATCACAAAGTTGAAGATGTCGACTCGTAGTTTCATGAATTCATACTTTGAAGTAGGCCAAGTTACTGGCATCAGCGAAGAGAAAGATGCACAACTCTAGTTACGAATTGCAACAAATACATCTCATTAGGGCGTGAAGATGCGCGGCAATAACAACGATGCATCCCGCATAAACCTTTGCCCGCTCAATCTTGTCAACAAGTTATGTCTATCATGCTAAGTTTGAACTGCAATTGGAACTCGAGTTTGAAGATGAGCATATATAATCAAAAAAACGCATTTGTACAGAGTTTATATCCATGTCAATCCATTCTCATATCAAGACTCATGAAACCAATTCTGTATCTAATCCCGCAAAGCACGCTCAGTAGTTCCTCTTGGCCTTTCTTAAAAGGGAAAGAGGAACGTCGAGACTTTGAGCAGGTTTTAACTGTACAATATCTGCATCATCTATTATTTGGTTCTACATATGTGCCTCATCAAACTCTAACTAGGCTTTCGATTCTAATTATGAACACAAGACCGGAACAGCGAGGGACTTGGAGCAGATGCGATCCATTATGACTACGAAGGCCATGACGAGGTCACTGTTGCCGCCATCTCGCACCACCAAGTTGAACACGTCGGTCCCGAGCAAAACCGTAGGGCTCGCCCTCTTCCGAGTGATCTTGGCCACGAATTCTTCACTTCCGGAGCGCCTGATTATGCAGTTTCGGCTTCTGAATGACCCTTCAACTGTGAATGCCGGTTTCTTGGAACCCCCCACGAAGATTTCCACTACGTCCTTTCTTCTTCGATCGAGGAAGGACGACAATCTTCTCATGGAAAAGAGCTTGAATTTTTGGCCCTGTTTGCACTTATCTTCTCCTCTGTATGCATTCCACTGGCATTGCATGCTCAGAATCTGCAGATGAAAGGGGGAACAGAATTAGATTAAGACTCAGAGCCATAAGAAGTTCATATTAACGTCTGCAGGGACTTCGGTCGAACTGCGCAGGAGAAAGGATATCCTATGGCGCTTCTCTTACATTGGATTGCGCACTAGTACAATATTGTGGACTAATCAAGTACTTGCACGTAAAAAACAAAAATACATGATTGGATTGGTGATATTCTATCACCATATCACTCATCATCGCATGTTTCAAAATACAAAATTTCATCGATATGTCTAGAATGAGTTAAAAGGACAATGAAAACTGCATATGCTAGATTGAACTAGCATCTTAAACATATACAACAGCAAAGTAAGTGTCTTTATGAGATTCCGAATCAAGAAATAAAGCTGGGTTCCGATTTCCTCGTTCAAGTTACAAAGGATGGCGGTTTTACCTGGGGTCTCAGACTCATCAGAGCATTTCCGGCTCCGTCCATGAGGACGAGCCCACCGCCGGTGGAGCAACACCCTTTCCTCGAGTAATTGTCCACGCGGAAAACAAGTCTCCCGTGCTCATCGAAGACGGTGAACCCGTCAGTCCCTTGGAAACTCATGCTCGATCTCTTCCATACCGTGAACTTGGTTGGCCATTGATCCGGACGCCGGGATCTGCCGTTCCTCGCTTCGCCCTCACATTTATTCTCGGCTGGATGGATTCTAGACATCGAGAGACACGACACCTTTCAAGGAAGAATGAAGGAGATTGAAGAGCCAACAGAAAGTTGATGGAGCAAAAGAGTTGTCTGAAACTAGAACTGAATTCAAAGCTCCTTTTATAAGTTGAAATGAAGTTGGTTGATACAAGGAACTGCATGGAGAGAGAGAGAGAGCCTTTTGTCCCTGATGTTTTCTCTTAGTGGCCAGTAGTGGTCCATTACGTGGGGTTCTACTTAGCTCTAATTTATTGCGTTATCAATAAGATGTTGCTTTTCTCCCTCTAATCTTTGTCTCTTTTGCATACTTTTACAGACATCACTTTCACCGTGCCATCGATGAGTTTGCAACAGGCCACCGATGTAAATGATGATTTTGCCTTTTGTTGGTTCCATGTCTTCTCTTTGCAAGGCATGGTTTGGCACCTATAAAGATGTGTGCAGCGGCATCTTAGATTTAAGTGTTTCTTTCTATTTCATATTCTCCCCAATATTTCTTTCATTACATCGCCACTAAAGTTGCTATACTCAATCCATCGTCAAATTTTCTAAAATTATTAATTTGGATTAGATGGAGGAAGAAAATCTTTACTTGTGCAATTGGTAAGTATGAATAGCAAGGAGTTCCCACAATAACCTAATCTCTATTAGTTGGAAATTTGTTGTCTCGTTCAAACGCAGTTGACGAACTTTGTTATCGTGGTTGAATTGAATTCTCTTCGTCTAATAACTCAGGCAGAAGTAGATCTTCCAGAAAGCACGATCTAGCCAATGTTTAAGAATTTTGCGAACAATTTAAGCACGTTATGATTAGAACCATGACTTGGCTTTTGTACTCTTGCTACCGTCGTGGTTCGGAAACTGGCATGGAATCTCCTTCTGATGGCAGCAATTCAGTGTGCATTGGCCATAAAGATTTGAATAGCATGTACGAATAGGGATGACAAGGTCAAATGGAATGTTTTGATGGATAATATATTGGCAACTTGAGTTGAGACATGAAGGGTCGTCTGGGATTAAACTAATGAAACAGCTTGGTTTTTTTTTTTTTTTTGTTCGGTAAGCAGCTTGGTTGAGTGCCCCATGTTTTGAGTCAGAAAAGCACTGAAACAAGGACATGAATTAAATAATGATTAGTCACATTCTCTAAATGGGAGCATGGCAAAAGAAAGCTCATTTTCGCATGAAGAGAAAAGGATTACAATAAGGAAAATGGTGTCTAACCAATGCTAGCGGTAGCCGACATCCATTAGGGCTTCTTGTCCTTAAGGAAAAAAGCTGAGCAGAGAGAAAAAGGGTTAGGTGATAAAAATCCATCCATGCAGCCCAAAACCTACGAAGTTCTTATCCATTTTCCTTCATTAGCGGTTTCCTATAACTAGTTAATTCTTTAATTTTAGTTTATTATTTGTTTCAAGTGCTGACGGCCAAAAATTATACAATTTCCACGTGCAATAGTACTTTATAGATATATATATAGGGATCCTTATCCAAAAAGTCATAAACTTATCATGCAATATCAATTCAATTCTAAATCTTTCAATTGTATTAATTCAGTCCTAAACTTTTTGAAAATTTGCTAATTTAGCCCTAAACCTTTTGAAATTTCATTAATTCAGTCCTAAACTATTTGAAGGTTTTTCAATATAATATTTTCGATCAATTATCTATATAATAGATTTATAACTAAATTGACAAAATTTCAAAAGATTTAAGACTAAATTGACATAATTGAAAGATTTATGGCCGAATTGACAAATCGTAAAAAGATATAAAACTAAATCAGCATAATTGAAGGACTTATGACTAAATTGACTATTGTACAATATATTTGAAACTTGAACCAACATGCACTGCAAGATCTCAAAGTCATTTCGGAAATGACTTTTTTACACTGGCAATGGACGTCCTCTTTCTTCTAGTTAAAGGGGAACCTATAAAAGGGGAAAGACAATAGGAGTGTTAGTCACTTATTTAGGTGATTTGCTAATAAAAGCCTATAGGCCATTTATTACTTCATATACAAAGTGATTGATCATGACTCCAAGCTATCATAAGTTCCACTCTTGCAATTAATGGTACCTAATTAGCTATAACAAGATCCTTAATCATGGCACCTATTGACTGGGCAATATGAATGAAACGATTTGGTGATTTGGTTTTTGTCTTCTATTAGCACCTCTATCTTTACACGTCAGTTTTGCATGGAAGATTAATGGGAAATTGCTAAACTCGATTATAAGTACAATATAAAGATTGAAAAGGTCAGATGTTGCATAATTCACAAGACTATGCACCCTTTTTAGAGCTTATATAATCCATTCTTTACAAACATAGCCAAATATGAAACTAATTTAGCGCAGATAATTGGATGGTTTCATCATGCGATTAGAGCGAGACCTTCACATTTATCTCATCGTGGGTTGACTTACGAACCGGATAAAAAAGTAGTGCTCCATCACGACGATTGATATTTAGGTTGTCCCACACACGATGTCTGTAAAGACGTAATCCCATTCAATCACCCGAAAGAAAGACGTCCTAATCCATCCGGTTTAGCACACTCCACTCCCCTTAATTTAATCGAGCAAAGTTAGGCACCGAGCGAGCGAGAATGAAATCGATAGTGGGATCAGGTGATGCAACCTCACCACTCCACAAGAACAGGGTTCGAGGTTTTGCCCTCGTTGTGTCGACGTTCCATGATGTTGTGTTCCGATTCATTGCACAACAGACAGAGGAAGAAACCCAAAGAATGAGAACCAGATAAGACCATGTGGACCGCACAAACCTAGTCAGGAACATGAGAGCTTTTCCTAGTATAAACTCTACACATGTTCGATGCATACCCACAAGAACACCATGTCAGCACAATGCAATGCAATAGAATACAATACAGCATTGATAAGATAAAAAGAGCAGCAGAGAACGATGTTTGTCACCGAGCAATGCCAGTCCCCATCGACAAACTATCCTCCTCCTCCATGTTTCAGCCTCAGCCTTGATAATGTTGTCTAATCTTATTTTTATCCATTGGATGATAGTGGAGGGGGAGGAGGATGGTGACTAGCATAGGAATGCAGAAAGTGGAGGCGGCGTGAGATATCAATAAATTCAAATAAAAAAATGACCTCTTTATTATTATTTTTTGAATTTGTGTTTGGCTAATCTTTAGCGACGAACCCTTTGAAATCTTTAGCTAGTCGCCCATGTGTGGTGGCTAAAAGTCAAGTCAACTGGGAGAGACTGTAGCAAAAAAGAAAAAAGGACAAAAAATTGCATAAAATAGGTTACGTTTCCTTTTTTAAAGACATAGTAGTTGGCTGGGCAGTTAAAAAAAGTTGCTTATATATTTTTCAATGACACGGTACTAATTTACGGGCACTAATCTAAATTATTTGGATGGTCTTAAATTCCTTGGATGGTCTAAAACTACGGCCGCAAATTAGCAAACGACCATCCACACACATATATATAAGGGATTTCAAATTTTTTTCCCCATTACATATATTATATTCAAGGGCAAATGTGTGAGTTCATAATTCTATTTTTATCTTTTTCATATTGAAATTTTCGTCTTTTCCATCTTACAACGACAATATATTTTCATCTTTTCACATGTGCAATTTCCTTGAATTGTGTAGTTCTACCAATCATCCTATTCCATTACTCGACGATTCAAATATTTCGTAATAAGATAATTTCATGCTTTTATCTTTCAAATGCCTATCTCTTGCACACACAAAGTGCGACGATTCAAATATTTCATAATAAGATCATTTCGTGCTTTTATCTTTCAAATGCCTATCTCTTGCACACACGAGCGCGTGTGCACGTTTGCTAGTCCTCTTATATAGCGACCTAATTATCAACTTGGAAACATTTTATTTAGCACGTCTAGTTATTATTAGGCTAGTAGGTTCAACCACCTAGTAACATTACTTATGGACTTGGAATTGGCCTATGTCTTGTAGGCTTGTTGGGGGACCAAGAATCGTTAGGAGGGCGGAGAGGACAAATTATTATCTATACATGTAGCATTTGGTCATAATAACTATATAGATTCCAAACTTACCTATCCAAGTTGAGCTTCCTATTCCCAAAAAAACAAAATCCCTATATCTTTTTTCAAAGTCACGAGATCGATTCAGGAAAAGTTAATGTAGAAAAATGGAGTTATTAGATCAAAGTCACTCTAATATTTAATTTAATCAAATTATAAGGAATAATCACACGAAAAAAACAAAATGATTGATAGTGTATTATAGATGACTCCCAATGACTACCAATGTCCATAGGAACTTCTCATTTTTTCCAAAAAAAAAATTGATAAGAAATTTATAATTTTTTTTTTTTTGGGCACTGAAAGAGGGAGCAATTTAGCAAAAGGGGGATAGAAAGCAAAACCAATGTGCAAATAGTTGAGGCTAGAAAAGATTCATTCTCAAGAGATTACCTCTCTTATGAGGAGATCCTCATTTTGCTTTAATGAACACCCAGAATACTTCTCTTTTTAAAGGGGTCTCAAGAAAACTGATCTGTCGCTTCCAATAATGCATCCACTTTCGCTAAGAAATCCGCATCACGCAGCTCATTGCCTCTGCACAGGCTCGTGGCAATTTTGAGAGCGCAGGCCTCTACTTTCGGATCGGCACTTCTGTCTTGCACTACTACATATTGCATGCTAACCAGACAGCAAGAATGAGCAACTGTTCCCAAAAACATGCCAACTTTCGCAGCCAAACAAGCAAAAGAAAATACATACACAGCACTGGAGCTGTAACAGTTAATAGGAGAATAACTATTAGAGTTCCCTGAAACTGTCAAAACTCACAGCCATTACACACATTTTCTCAATTCCCAAACTGGAACTACATCATGTCATAAAACTTTAGCCTCTTTCAGGGAACCCTGCCCTGACCTCCCCAAAGGTAAAAAAACAAGAGAGGAGGAAAGAAACTCTAAAGGTGAGATAAAGGACTACCCCATCTGAAACCGAAACGGAAAGATTAGACCTTTTCACATGAGAAATTTACCACTGTATCAGCGAAACAAGACCTTGAGATTAATACAACCACGAAATCCACAGACCAGGGTGGACTTGACTGGAACTATGGAACACCACGACAGCTTTTGACTTCTTGCATCAAGAAGCAAATGCACCCACCATTACAGTTAAGCGACTTTTCATCATTCTAAAGAGGCTTGGGGAGGAAGAGGCACAACCAAAGGAGTATACACAATTTAGTAGCAGTTACTCATCTCACTCGACATGCTGTAGGGCCACCTGGTGAACAGTTAGGGTTCGGAGACCGGCAGTTAGCACCGGGACCCATGTTGCTTACGAACCGGCGACGGGTCCGATAATCAGAAACTCCACCCATTGGAAAGGAACCGCCAACTCCTAGTGTCGATGGCATTTCATTTACACCACCATTACTACCTTGTAGAGGTTCCAAGGTTTCAACGACATCACTCATTAGGGGTCTTGCTTTGGGGTTCTGGCTCAGACAATAGTAAGCTAAACTGCATGCCTTTTGAGCCGCTCTTGCTGAATACTGATTCTCCAATCTTGGATCGATTATTTGCAACAATTTTCTTTTGTCGTTCAGTTTGGGCCGGGCCCAGTCAACCAAGTTCTGCTCCTTGCTTGGTCTGGTCTTGTCAAAGGACTTCCTCCCGGTCAAAAGTTCTAATAGAACAACTCCAAAGCTGTACACGTCGCTCCGCGCTGTTAAGTGACCTGCTCATCAGGTAAATAATACATTCGTAAGCATGGAGAACTTTTTGAGCTGCACTCTTCAACAACACAATCGTCAGAAGTTTGGTCTTTTAATGTAAAGGTTAGGAGTATCAATTCTTGACACATCATGAAATCACAACAGGTCATAAGTTGTACCTAACTCGGACTGCCAAGACTGCACAATTGCAGTCCTCTTCCAGAAATTTGCAGTGGCTAATAAATTGAGAAATTGGTAGCAGTAAAGATTAAATATTCCTCAGCACAGATTCTAGATTATGAAAACTATGCCACAAAAAAGTGAAAACTTCTTTCTGCATCCGACCAAAAATTTCAATATCTACTAGCATTTGTTACTTTATTAAGGAAATATGACTTACGTATGACATCGCTTAGTTATCACTTCAACATAATCTTCCCACAATTCATTTTCCTCTGATGAAAATAGTAAGTAAAAGAGTAAATCTAGTGTTGTGTGTTTTGAAAAGAAAGATGGGTTAACATAGTTCGTTTACTTCAAGAAAACCAGCATTTCACATGATTTCTCTTCATCAAAGTCAATGCATTATCTTGCTCATCCATCCTTAATATCATAAGACATTTACCATCTTATTGTTTTCTTATAGGTATTTTATCGCCATATTACCATAGGAACAAATGCACTGTCACTGTAGACTTTTGCCATTAGAAATACAATGAGGATACAAAGACCATAATTGTCGCGGAAAATTAAGAGTCTCCTGCATTTTAACCAGCAAATGGACAAAATATAATAGCACCACCGGCGCCCATGTCACACCAATATATATAGTGTACGTCATTTCCCACTCGTAAAAAATGTTTAAAATAGTTTGCTCCTAGTTCATAACCTGCTGGGATATACCCAAAATAAGTGCAGTTTATGATTCAATAGTAAAGTGAAGAAACACCAAAACATCTCATCACCTACCAGTCATTACATACTCAGGGGCAGCATAACCATACGTTCCCATAACACGGGTTGATACATGAGTCTCATCACCCTGAGGCCCAGCTTTTGCAAGTCCGAAGTCTGAAAGCTTTGCTGTATAATCCTGTCAATCATAGTAAAGTATGTAAATAAAGCTCTTGTTCTTTAATAAAGGGATTCTGAGGATGGTTGAGGGTAAGCGGCAAACTCACAGAGTCCAAAAGTATATTTGAGGTTTTGAAGTCCCGATAGATGACTGGTCTTTCAGCATTGTGAAGGAAAGCAAGTCCTTTGGCAGCCCCAAGAGCAATCATCATCCTTGTAGCCCATGATAAAGGAACAGTTGCTTCTAAATACCTCACGAAAAGACCATATTGTATTGAGTTCAAAGAACAGGCATATATTTTTGTAAATGCACCAAATGAGCTCATAATTAGTATAAAGGTTTTAATTAGGTGGATTTTCTCAAAGAAATGAAAGCAGCAGACGATAGTAAAGTTACCAAACTTTTATTTTCTAGACTTCTTTCAATAAAAAAATTCTACTTTCGAATTTTTCAATCAGATCTTGTAGCTTTGAAAGTTAAATTAGTGACTTTGTCAACCATCCACTGGAAAAGCTAACAAAAAGCTACTATGTCATGTCATGAGGCAGTTGGCACGTAGATATAATGACATGTCATCTTAAGTGCCGCATTAACTTTAGATTAAATGAATCAATCTTCAAAATAGAGCAACCTCATTTGAAGATTTTGAATCAAGATTTTCCTGATTGGATGATGCAAAATGTTGAGTTGCTACTTTGTTGATCCATACATAATCAATTGCATGAGTGGCAAGAACTTTCAGTGGACAAATCACAATTTAGCAGCAATACTTACTGTTTTAGACAATGAGTTGACTGCATCACAACTTACATGATGGTGGAAGCTCATGCACATAGATGAGATAAAAAAGGAAACACTAGCCTATATAATTAGTCAAACAAAATCCATTGTTAGACATTGATCAGCAAAGTAAAACCCCGAAAGCTGAGACTGAGGAGAAAATGGGGACTTATGTTGGTGCAAAAAAAGTATCCAATAAATGGCATATAAGATCAGAGCATGGAAAACATACTGAGCTACACGTATGCTAACCTAAGTGAAACAAAAGCAACTCCAGAGTAATAAATCCCATAAAGAGAGATTCAACATCTCCGTCCATCTGCTCACCAGCTTGAAGATAAATAAAGTCCAAACGCAGTAATTGAAACTGAACATGTGCTACAGTGATTTGACCATTTATATAATTTTTTTATTAAATGACTGGACTAATGAGAAAACACCATCCTAAAGATAAAGCAACATGTTACAATGAAATAAATGAGGTTACTTTTTACGAAGATCATATTAATTAATAATAAACTGCAAGGTGCAAGCTTTTGCTATCCCAATATGGAAGAAGAGGCGATGAAGTTGTTGATAGACGCAAATGGGATATCAGGAATTTTCTTCAATTTATGTCTGTTAGTGAGAAGGGAATTTGAACAAAGAAGTTTGACAGTTTTGGCTTAAGCTGTCGCATTTAAAGATGCATTCAATACCATAACTAAGTGAGGGTACTGCATTCAACCAGCAAATTCCATCCAACTCACAAGATGAATGAGACGAACGCGCAGGTAAGATATCAAATTTCATCTCAATTTTACAGGCCTGAACAAGCACTTAGACCTATTGTAATTCCCCTTGTCATAGATATGTCAGAAAATGATAATTGTAAGTAAAAAAGGTCATGATCACTTGAAAGAGGCTCATTTTCAACAAACACGCCGAATAGCATTTAAACTAGTCACCAAGACATAATTTGAACACAAACTATACACGCGATACTTAAATACACAGGAGACAAAGAAACATGTACGCACTTCGGAATAGGTGGTTCTCAAGGCTCCCTCGGAACATAAACTCATACACAAGTAGTCTGTGATCTTCCTCGCAGCAATAACCAATCAATTTCACCAGATTTGGATGTCTAAGCTGTCCAAGAAAGTTGACCTCGGTCTGCCAAACATACATCAACAGTCAAACAAGCCGGCGCAACTCAAAAATCCTGCTAATCAAAGATTTAAACAGAAGAAGAGGTGAGAAGGAAGTGAGGGACAAAGACGATACAAGCCATTCCCGGTGACCCTGAAGACCTTCCTTGTTGAGAACCTTAACCGCAACCGGAAGAGATTTAAGGCCAACCCTCACATTCTCATCAATATAACCTTTGTACACAGTCCCAAATCCACCCTCCCCCAGGATGTAGTCGGAGCGGAAACTCTTGGTAATAGTCTCGAGTTCATAAAGTGTGAACGCAATCACATGGGTGTAGAGCACGGCATTTTTCCTTGAGTCCTCAAAGTTTCTGGGGGTCGAACAATCACTCAGATCTGATGTGGAGCGGCTATGCTTTCTCTCTGGTGGTGGGTTTTTAACGGGCAATGGAGATAATATTTGAAGTTGTTGGACTGCCAAAAGGACAAACTAATTGTAAGATAAATGAAGCCCTTACTGCTAATTATCCAAGGAGAAAGGAACCCAATTGCCCAACATTTAAAATCTGACCCACGAATGAGAATTACCAAATATGTTTATAATGGGTCATCAAAATCAGAAACAACCAGGAGCCGATTAATGCAAGAAACATAGCCAATTAATGTAAGAAACATTGTCAAATTCAGAAAGTCGAAGTAAAAACTTCAGCTCCAACGATCATCATCATCCTCATTACCCAAAAAGAAAAATTAAGCAAATGGTAAAAAGTGTCTACAAGAGCACAATGTGAGAGGCGAAACAAGAGCACTAGATCTAGAGATAGAAATGCGAGAGAAACGAAAAAGCTGACCTTGCGCATGCGCATTAGCCACAACGGCGGATTCTTCTCTAGTACCGCAATTGCCCATCTTATTCGCCCACCGCCGTTCTTGTTCTCGCTCCTGGTCTGAGCGTTCTTGTTCAGATGAAGCAAAAGCACAAACACCAGCAGCGGAAAGGAAGAATTCCTAGTTGCAGAGCTCCAAGTGATTGCCTTCCTCTTCCCTTGTATCCCCTCTTCTCTTGACCCTTTACTCTATGTATATTATACTCTTTCTCTCTCAAAGCAGATGAAGAAGACTTTCTCTAGTTTGAAAAAAAAAAAAAAACAGGAGAGAAACCCATTAAACAATGCAAACACACAGCGGGGGAGAAGACAACCAACACAAAAGATACTTAGAACATGATCACTATTAAACAATGGCCACTACACATCTCCAGATCCCAAAAGTCGCCCTCTCTCTTTCTCTCTCTCTCTCATAGTAGGGATGGCAACAGGGCAAGGCAGGGCAGGGCAGGGCCGGGATTGCGTGTCCCGGCCCACCATGGCTCCTGGGACCCGCGACCCGTGCAGCTCGCCCCGCGCCAAAACGAGAAAAGAAAAATGTGATCTTGAAACTCTTGATAGTCAAATGACACTTTCCAGACAGGAACATCAAAATCAACCCAAAACGAATTCGAATCTTGCGGACTTCGCAGCACTTGACAGAAGGGTTTCACACCCAAAACTCAAAACCCAAAACCATCCTCAGATTCCGACTTGACACTCGAAAATGCAGCTCAGATTCAAGACAAAGTCAAGAGAGAGAAAGAGAGAGAGAGAGAGAGAGAAAGAAAGAGAGAGAAGCACTGACGTGTGTGAATGGCGGCTGCCATGAAGTGGGTTTAGAGCTGAGATGGCGAGCATTGAACGCGAAGGTGTGGCTGGCTAAGGAGACGAAGATGATCTCATCGCATGCCGCTCTCCCTCTGCGCCTGTGTGTGGATGATGGAGAGAGAGAGAGAGAGTGACAAGAAAGTGAGGGTTTGATGGTGAAAAGTAAGGAGTTCAGTCACTTCTTTTAAGGATTAATCGGAGGAAGACACGTGTCGACATGGATATTATAAAGATTTAATGGTTTTGGTTTTGGTTTTTTTTTTTTTAATTTTTATTTCTCCAGATAGAATTCCTTGTTGGTCTCATTCTCATTCGATCGGGTTAGACTATGGTCAGAGGATTTGAAAGCTTAACCAATGTTAGGCGAAAATTCCATGATCAAATTTGACATTATTCGCCGGACTTAGGTTGCGTGATTTTCGCTAAAATATTGATCATGTGCGACTTGCTTGCCAGTTATGGATAATTATGAGTGGTGATATGACATTCTTGATTAGAAATCAAAATGTGGAAATAATATGATTATGATTAATGAATAATTTAATTATTTGAATTTAAGAGGAAAACATGAGATATAAAATGTTGGTCGTAAGTGTACTATTGTAATGTTGATCAATATCTGTAAGAGCGTGATTTAAGTTTACAATAAAGATCTTATTTCACAGCTTAAGAAGCATAAAACAATCTTGCTTTTGGGGACCAATTCAGTTTTGACTTGCCCCCAACTCATGGTATGATGATGCTTCAATCGCACACCCCAATAAGAGTTCAATTTTGTAGATATATATCTTGTCGAACTATGCGGTGTTTAAAGTGAGAAGCCCTCTAAGTCATAAGTATCATGATATGCAATGTATTGAGCAAAAGCCAGAGCTCATTTCAATTGTTCATCGAAATAGGCCCAAATTAATTTTCATTTGCCATTCCCCTCTCTTAGGTTTCAACATATCCTCTACCCAAGCTCCCCTAAGAGTTTCAAAAGATGATAACTTGTAGAACTTTATATCCCCCACCATGTTAAGAGAAAATGCACAACTTTTCTTTTATTTCTTCCTTTTTTGAATTAGGAGCAACCTTATTCTTAGACCTAAAATCCTTAAAAAAAAAATTAATGACATCAAAAACATCAAATTGGTGCACCCATTCTATATCTACTCAAAACAAATTTGTATATAAAAAAAATTAAAATGATATTTTCATGCCATATTTACATAAAACTTATGTATTCATGCCATATTTACCTCCCAAAGAATCTCTGATTTATTGTAATATGAGGTAAATGTGACACAAATGTACTGGTTTGAAAATTATTTTTGGGTTAAAGTGGCAAGAGATTTTATGAAATAAAAATTAGTTTGATGTAAATATGGCACAGATGAACCGATTTGATTTTTTTTTTTTTTTTGGTATTAGCTTAAAAGAAGAAAGAAGAAAAAGAAGAAGAAGAGAACTTGAAATTCATGAGCAATAACAAAAGGCCCAATGTGGACAGAACAAGACAGGCCCAAACTTCTAGCCATGGAGCAATGGCCCATTCCTCTCCTCCCCTCCTTTGGTCTCTCTCTCTCTCTGTTTTCTGGTCTTCTTCTATCAACTCCAGTACTGCACTGTCATCCTTTGGATTAGGATAAGAGCTTCTCGAGCTCTGTGGCGTGGTCGAGCTATGGCGATGATGGCTTGCGGATGCAGTTCTACCGATGCCCGATGGAGCATGGCGTCTCTCAAGTCGGCTCTCCCTTCCCTCCCTCCCCTTCCCAAGACGGCGGCGGCGGCGGCTTCGAAGGCTCCTCCTCCTTCCGTCCGGTTCTTCTCCGTCGCCAAGAGGGCCTCCTTCTCTCTCCCTCGCGGGCCCCAGTTGCAGCTGGGCTCGTTCGCGGGGCTGTCCCCGCTCAATCCCCTTCTCTCCCTCGGACTGTCTGGTACGTCTCATTCACCTCCTTCGGTTGTCCCCGTGTTTTGGCGTCATTGCTTCTGTGGGTTTCTTCTGTGTTTGGTGAATTGGCCTGTTGGCATGGTTTCTGTGGTGGTGGTTTGACAGAGTTGGTGAAATGATGTCTAGGACTTGGGGATAGAGATGTAGATTTGACCTTCTGTGGTTGAAGCTGGACATGATGTGTGCAGCATTATGCGTGGTTCGTGTGTCTTTGTTTTGGTAAGAGGTTTCATGCTTCAAGTTTCGAGAGAATGTGATTGGTTGTCATTTTCGAATGGTGGGTTCTGTGGTCTAGGAACATTACGTGCAGTCCTGGATCAAATGAGTGGTTATACCCTTCACATTAAGTAGAGAATAAAGCAAGAACTCTAATGCCGGGGGACCTCACATTTCTATTTCATGTACTGGTTACTTGTTTTCCGTGCTGCTACTTCGTAGAGGAGGAACTTAGAGTTCTCCATCCAATGATTTGAAGACATTGGTTTGGCAGTAGGTGTTGCCTCCCTTTTTTTGGCTGGATCAGCAAGAAACCTTTTAGTCGTAATAGATTGTAAGATATAGAATCCCTATGTTGAAAGCAGTGTGTTTGGGTGGCAGCTGATGTGCCCATAACAGTCGTTGGATCAGGCATTGCTCGGATCTTGGACTTCGTCTGGTTGGGTGTTTCTAGATGAAACGTGTATAGCTGTTGAAGTATATTGGTTGAATACTTTTTCTTTGCTCTTCTTTATGCAGACCATAATAAGCTGATACTCCTCCAGTTTCCTCACAAACACTCTATCTTAGTGCCCAATTTGTTTTTGTCATAAAGGAAAACTATCCAACACAAGTCAAAAAATCAAGAACAGGGAAACACCTGCTTATTAAACTGCAAAGGTGAACGGAATTTAGAAAAACATGGTGAGATGAGGACTATATGAGAGTTAAGATTATTAGAAAGAGACATGGCTGTCCATCATGAAGGGTTGCCTCTACACTTCTTTTGGTGCTTACTCGGGTGCTGTGTGATTTGTGTGATCATGGTCAAACTGAAAAACACAGGAAATGAAACAAGGTAACCTGATGAAAGATGAGGAACCCTTGACCAGTCTTTAAAGCTGATATTTACGTTAAAATGAAACTAGAGGTACTCTGGTTCATTAATTGACCTTTATAGTTGGCTGATAACCTGGACTACTACAATCCTTTGTGTCCTATGCATCTTTGTGCAAGTTATGTTTCATGTTTCCAATGGAGAGAGCTTTTTACTCATTCTGTGTTTTAGTGATAAAAGATATGAGCTGACACCTACATTAGGGGCGCAATTTGCAAAGTTGTTTCTTCCCCTTTTCCGGCGGTCCATTCTTTTGCGCAGAACCTGTTGCTGGTTCTAGCTCTTATACCTGTCTCTGCATTTATGGCTTGTTTGTCTCAGTTTTTTTTTATGCACGAGAAGTAAAGAATGAAGATTGAGTTGGGTAGAATATCCAACCTTGTACCTAATGTCAGTTTGCTTATGCGAGGAAAAGGCAATCATTGACATTCTTCTCTTCAATAATTTCCTGATTACGTATGATGACAGCACCTGTTTTGATGGCTGGGGGAAGAACCTTTTAAATTTTCTGAAGTCAATTGACTGAAACAGCCTCAACTTGCTGAAAATGGACTTTGCAGTCTTTACATAGATCCTCAAGTTTGAGGTCCACTAAATCTGAGTTGCAATTTTGTGGTCCATCTTCCATTTCCGCCAAAATTGAAGATATTCTTTGTTAAATTAGTAGCTGTAGCATCTGATTCCCACAGATTGTGTGTTGTGTTTGTTCAAATTATCATGTTGTCTTCGCAATTTTATCTGTGAATGGCTTTCTTCCAGATAACGATAGCTATGAACACAACTTCACCCTCATTGACAACGGCTCTCGAGTTTTTGCTATGAGGCATGGCAGGCGGGTTCCCAAGCTCAATAGGCCCCCTGACCAGCGACGTGCACTAATTCGTGGCCTCACAACTCAGCTTCTCAAACATGGTCGGATCAAGACCACCAGAGCAAGGGCCAGTGCCATTAGGAAGTATGTGGACAAGATGATTACTTTGGCAAAGGATGGATCTCTTCACAAAAGAAGACAAGCCCTTGGCTTTATCTATGAAAAGCAGATTGTTCATGCTTTATTTGCTGAAGTCCCAGACAGGTATGGAGAAAGAAATGGTGGCTATACCAGAATCATTAGAACTCTGCCAAGGCGAGGGGACAATGCTCCTATGGCCTATATCGAGCTTGTCTAGTTAACCTTTCTCCTGGCAAATTTGTGGAACAATTTTTAACTAAATTACTGTAGCTTATTTTTTGACCATGAGAATTGTTGTCATGTACGAGGAAAGTAAATGTTATTGCTTCATTATTTACCTCTGTTGTGGCTTCATGTTTTCACCGACACGCCATTCCAACTCTTACCACCTGTCAAAAGTCAAACTTTTCAATGCTAACATATTGTTTCTCAATTTTGTTAGGCATGGTTGCTCTGTGGTAACGAAGCAAAACTACTTGTTCTACCTTTTTGGCATAACTGGACCTAATAGTTTAAAGCAATGTTATCAAAGCTTATCCGAAGGATGATAGTTTTTCTCCTTGTCAAATTTTCAGCATGACTGGTGTCCCTACTACACACGGTGTTCTATTCTAGAGGAAAAGTTTCGTATAGTCACCTTCATAGGACAATAGGTAATTACACTTAATTTCTCTTGATCTTCCATATTTTTAGAAATCGTAGCCTCTTTCTCCGATCTCATAATGCACGTGTTCTCCCTCGGGCAATTCAAATTGTCAATATTTGAATAAGTACTAGATAGCCGCCTTCTTCAACACTCGTCTAACATATCATTGCCACTGGAATTGCCTAATATCTGGTTAATGCTAGCCCAAGATTATAAAATTCATGCAACCGTTTTCATGGGAAATTAAGGGTGTATTTAGTAACCATTATGTTCTCTAGAATAATTTCTGATCGGAAATGATTTTTTTTTATTCTGTTTCCAGGAACAAATTTTAAGCATTTAAAGGCGTCGGTAATTGTCCAAAATTTTCATTCCTTGGATAGAAATTGCGTTTGGCATCATCCTTAAAATTTCTAATCCAAACCATTTTTTCTAATTTTTTTAATATTTTTATTGTTTTTTTCTTCTTCTTTTTTTCTTTATCTTCTTCCTCAGCCAATCGCACTAACCTTGGGATGACTGGCGATCGGCCAGACAAGGGTCAGCGACCTCGCCGACGGGTCGCCAGGCGAGGCTACGCCTCATCGGCCAAACCTCGTCGGCAACTAGGCAAGGTCAAGGCTCGCCCAATCGATCACTGGTGACCCGCAAAGGCGGTGGCAAGGCAATGAAGAAGAAGAAAAAAAAAAAAAACAAGATAGAAAGAAGAAGGAAAAGAAAACAAAAAATTTCGATTGGTTTGATTATGGGATTATTCTTAGGAATAAAAAATCAATTTTTTTTTTTTTTACTTCTCAATTCTATTCCAAATCTATTATCGGGAACAAAATATTAACTAAACGAATTATGTTTCAAATCTACTCCAAGAATAAAAAAAAAAAGAATCAAACACTATTTGGCCAATCATCAAACGCGCTCTAAATGTCAAGATCGGATGAACTTGAGAATATTTGGCAATCCAGTACATTTATCATTGCTGTATTAGAGATCATTGAGAAATTCAAACCTACAAGAGATGCACATGAGTAGTTTAACGTGATAATTTGGACAACTTGGAGGATTAGCAAGTGCTTTAATTATCCACAATGCTAGTTTTTCCCTGACGAATACTCATAATGCTATTTTGGCAGCGAGGATTCCTTGTCATTCTTGACTTTTGTCGGTGTCCCCGTGTGACTTTAGTTACATTACTGCAAAGTTTCTTGTCCTCTTCAGAATCCTTACAGGCTTGAAAACCTCGAAGCTAGGACACGTGGGTGGTTTTGCTAAAAGGAGACTATCCTTAGCTTTCAAGTTAATTACGCAAGTAAGGTACAATTAGCTGTTTCAAGCTGTATATTCTTTGATGTGTGAAGGTGCCGACCTGCTATCTTAGGAACAGCGATTGTTTCCGACACCTGTGGCGGTGATTGCAAGTGTTTTGTTCTTTTCATGACTGCTACGGAAGGAAGAACATGGATCCTTTGGGGACCATCTAGTTAACCCTTTGAAAGGGAAAAGATGGTCCCTGTTTTGACTTCTTCCCTCGACTCTTTTTTGCATTGTGTGCCGAGATGTTTAAGCATCTCTTTCTCCTGTACGCGTGCTGAGTGTGTATCGATGGGCATCTGGTGGCTTGAACTTTCAAGCACATTGAACATGAGACTGTTACGCTGTATCCACGCTTCGGCAGCTCCTGAATGACGAGTGCTACATGGAACCAAATGCCTCCGAGATTTCCGCGGGGTCCGCCTCGTGGGGTTGGAATCTCTTTGTAAAGGAATTGGGAATAAGCACAATGTTCTCCAGCCTAATGTCAATTTGGGGAGTACCTTCTGTCATCTATTATTCCATTCCGATTCGCAAATAATGTACGGCCTACTTGTTATTCAATGACGACACGACTGCAATTTCTCCTTTACAGATTCTCCCTCTGGTGTTTTTCTTTTTCTCTCTCATTGCCTGTCGACTGATCTGCGGTGCGCGTTCGAACAAATGACGGCTTTAGTAGCTTCTTGTGAGCCACACATAGATAAATTATGCAGGCATCCGCACCTTGGCGCCTTTCTCCGTGTTCCTTTAGTTCGCTCTCGATTAATGTAAATCAGTGGCCTTTAAAGTTTCGCATATTGCCGGATCGGGCCTGTGCTTTTGCGTGCTTCTAGTTACAAGTCCCTAGCTTTAGAAAAGAACTGCTTGGAGCAAATTGACCATAGGGTGTGCTCTAAAGTCTTCGTCTTTGCAATTCCTTTTCGGGTTCCCTCTGCCTCTATGACGCAAGCCGAGAATAACACGTATGGCCGACCCAAAACGACACCTCGTTTTCTAATTAAGTGGGGCATGATACAAGCCTTTCGCCCTAAGTTTGGCCACAAATTTGGTGAGGGATCTTCTAGGGTTGGCAAAAGCTCAACCCAAAGAGGCTCCTAAGATGAAGGTGAAAGAAAAGGATAGGAGAAGGGAGGAAAAGGAAGGCAAAATGGTTTCGAGAATGTAACTTGCATGAGATGATGGTGGTGATGGAGATTGAGGAGTAGAAAGGAGGAGGAAAAGGGTGAGATTAGAAAAGATAGATTGAGCACACAAAGGGCGGAGACAAAAAAGGCGTGTTGTCGTTGCTGGTTGGGAGCAGTGAATGGAGGAATCGAATCGAATCGAAAGGAGGTCTTTATACACTGCAATTGCAAAATGGCCGAGGAAGAAAGTGAAGGGGGGAAAAAAGGAGGGGTCGGATGGCGAATCGGAATCAGAATTTGGCCTCACAACACAACACAACACAAACCCACAAATCACAAATCACTCTCCTAAAAATAAAAGCAAAAATTAAAATGAAATGTATGATGTATAATATATTTTAAAAATGAATTTAAAATCGAGTATGTGCCTGTCGTTTTCGCACAAGCATGCCCACTGGGCCACCCCCACCACCACCCCCACCCTTGGGATTCAACACTCTAACCACGTTCTTGAAAATCATGTCTTGTTTGAAACGAGAAGCAAGGGACAGGCAAAATCGCACACTCATCATCATCATCAACTCGAGCCCATTTGACGGGGCGAGACATTCCCGAACGCGTCGCCGACACACCGAGAACTCTTTTCCCGTTTCCTTTCTCTTCCCAGCCCCCACTCTCACCGACCCCTTAAAGCTTCACAAGATCACTAATCAACCATGACCCACCTCATTTTACTCAAGAACACCCCTACCCAACATCTCTTTCCTTTCCAATTCTGACCCAAATTAATTAAAAAAAAATATCTCATGTATATCATATATATAATCCAATACAAAAAGCTTTTCGATTGGCTACAAAGATAGCACAAGGTCCTACCTACTTATTTTATGAATTACCGCCCCAACACCGCCTTGCAATGATGACATCTTTGTCGCAAACGTCCGTAGGACTTATCGCAATCTTGATAGGCCACGAACCCTGAATTATATTTTTTTATCAATTTGTTGATTTTTTGGGGGAGAGGGGGAAGGGCAAGCTTGCTGGTTTTAATGGCGTGGTGCTGTAAAAAGTAGGTGCAGAGGATGGGGGGGAGTGAATTGCGGGCGAAGCAATGCGACAGGAGAACAAGATGTTGGGACCCTTTCATCGCGCACGGAGCCGAAGTTCCTTTTTTGATTGGACGGCGAGGAGTTTGAGAAATTTTGCCCACATGATTGTAGGCAGAAAAATCTAAGGTGGAGTGCATTGCGCTGGAAATATTTAAGACTAAGGTTTATTTTAGTTGGTTTCGTTGGGGTAGCTTGTGAATTTAACCCTTTTTTTTGTGTGCGAGTCCTAGGTGTTTTAGGTGTGATTTGTTTTTACATCGAAAAATCACTTATTTAAGCCATATCGTGTTGGGTTTAATTTCGCATTGATTATGGAACGAAATAACATGGTTTTATTTTTGGGTATTGATTATCACCCAATTTTGGATTTTTCACGATTAACTTTATCGTAAAGTGATATGATGTCGAAAGATGAGCTTTCCGAGGCGAACCCTTTTTGAAACTTGAAATTGCACTGAAAAGGAGTCAAAAGAGTTCAACTTAGGCGGCTTTCACTTTTGATTGTCAAGAAACATTAACGCGCTCTAATTTCCTGTTAAATCAAAGGATGCAACACCATAGAATTGATTGGAGATCGGGAAAATTTATATATTTTCAAGATTATCGATGTACACGAACAAAAATGGGAATGTTAGGTGAATTATTGTAATTGAATGACGGATATTAGGATAATCTCACAATTTGGTGTACGACTATTTCATGGGATTCCAAAGCAGAGGAAAAATTCCGACCAAAAAAAAAAAAAAGTAGTGGAAAATCAAAACTAAAGTTCACAGCTCTTTTGTTCAACCAACGTGGTATGTACATGCACGAATTCTCCACATTGATTTCAAGGTGAGTTTGTTCAATGAGCATTGTATGATTTGTTAAAAACTCCACGTCTTTGCAAGAGGGGAAATATTAGATGATTTTTAGGAGGTTCGGGTGGGATTGGAGGCCATAAAAATAGTTTCATAAAGTTATAATATACAAGCACAAATTAGGTCGAAAATATCCTTACCCATGCAATCAATAGTGTCGCTTTCCAATGAATCGGATTTTCACCCAATCGTTACTCGATGCTCGAGCCGCCTTCGTTAATTGTCCTTCGGCAAAGTCAACTTTGTTTATCTATTAATCTATAGGGTTAAACAATAATTAACCCTAGGTGGACAATGATGGTTAATAATATCCCTTCTTGTTAAGGAAAGTGAGTGGTAAACCAAGAGGGTGATAGCTTTCAAACTTTAGGTGCCATGGCACCAAATGAGAGTGACAACAAAATTAAGCAGGGCCAAAAAAATCTTTTTGGCTCACTTCCTTGTTCAACCAACCAAAAACTAATTTTTTTTTAAAATTTCCATCTCATGCTCTACTAATCAACATTATCAACCCAATAATATAATAACAAAAGAAAAAAACAAAGAAATGGTCAAAAGGTCTGCGTCCTTGGAAAATGGCCCCAGCATCAATGAAAGGGTGGCACGGAGGCCAGTAGCAGATTGATTTTATCCTCAAAATTACAATAAACAAATCAGCAGAAGAATAAATTATTAAGAAAATAAGAAAAAATAGTAAGTAGCACAGAAGTATCTGAGAGCTTGGGGTGACGGGCGTCCCCCTCTCCCCCACCGCAAATTGGTCCTCAGCCACAAGATTTATAAAGTTCTATTTTTTTGTTCTCATTGTCATTATTCAATCCACCTTTGGAAGTAAAGATAGATCGGATTTTTTTGTTCTATTCCATTTTTATATTAGATTAATATTGTATATGTATATATGTAGATAAATAACTTATCATCGACATAAGCTGCTCCTAAATTATTCCTTTCGAGCTCCGCCACCCACCACCCATCTCTTTCTCTCTCTGTCTCTTCGACGTCACACGATGGGAGAGTGCTCTGTTGCCATGCATAGTTTCAATCGATGTTGTGATTGGCTGTGTGGATCGTAATTTTGTAGGGTGGTAAATTATATAATATAGTTTGTTCGAGGGCTAATTCTCTAAAAAACCATCAACTTTAAGTTCGGTCCTAGTCTTGCCCCAAACTTTTTTTTTTCATTAAAAAATACCCCAACTTTTAATCTAATCTCAAATATGTCTTCATGTCCAAGAATCGCCACTGATCTCTATAATATTATTAACATTTGTACTTTGCTACTATTCCTTATAAAGTGAGGGCGTTGATAAAAACGCGGGTTCTAATAATAAATTATTAACTAGTTCGATAACAATAATTTTGAAGGTCTAATGCCAAGAAAACCTCTAACTTTAAGTTCACTCCAAATTCTACTTTAATTTTTTTTTTTGTCTTACAAAAAAATCTTTAATTTTAAGTCTAGTCTCAAATTTACCATAAATTTTTTTGTCCCATAAAAAACCTCTAATTTTTACTTGTGTCCTATATCTGCCATGTTAATCCTTTTTTCCAAAATTGTCCTTAGTGATTCAATGTGGCATTTCTATGGTATTGCTCTAATTTTTCCCCAAATTTCATATCCAATAATACACCTTTTGGAGATGAATTTCCATGTCATCCCAATTGTGAATATGAAACTTGGGTAAAAACTAGACCAATTAGGGATTGTTTTCTTCAATCATTCTTACTCTTAAGAGAGCCTTCTTTCCATATCAATTGAGGATCTTTGATTCTGCGCTTAGTTTTCAATCTCTCGTGCTCTTGAGAGTCTTTCATCTTTTGTGCTCAAGAGTCTTCCATCTCTTGCGCTCGGAGACACCACACTCGAGACACTCAACTTGAGATGCTCAAACATTTCTCGTTCGGGAGTTTTCAATCTCTTGATTGTCAATGAGAAAATCTTGGACAAAGGGTTATGAAGAGCAGATTCAAGACTCAAGTAAAATTTAGTGATTTTGTCCGAAAGTTTAGAGTAGAAGTGAAACTATATCTCCCAACCGTCCACGTTGGTATTAGAGTCCCTCCCTCATCGCCGAGGTCGAGAGTTCGAATCCTGCCGGTTGCTAGCGTTGTAAGTAGGGGGTCGTTGTGTTAGGGTCCTGTGCGGTGTGGGGGCTCGGCCCTCAAGAGCCTTTTGGGCACGGGAGGCCCGTGGTGAAGTCCTCGGTTATAAAAAAAAAAAAAACAAAAAAAAAAAAAAAAAGTGAAACTATATGTAAAGTTGGGATTTTTTAGGGTATCAAATCTAATTTTGAGTAAAATCTTTGGATACATGAGTAAATTTGAGATAAGAGTGAAAGACGCGGATTTTCACGGGACTTTGACGAGACAAAAAGAAAAAAAAAAGTTCGGCGGATGATTCACACACGGAGTAGACTTTTAGCAACAAGTGCGCCTTTTATCGTTTGGTGCAAAAAAGCTAAAGAGGCATATTTACATTCGGAAACCTTCTCTCTCTATCTCTCTCTCTCTCTTTTCAGATATATAAATAAGGAGGTTCGTGGGCGTTCCTCTGCAACTTGCACCTTCGAATCCCACAAACAGAAACTCGAGCTTCTCTCTCTCTCCCTCCCTCCCTCTCTCTCTACAGAGATAGCTGAGTGAGCACCAGGGCCTTTGCAGCTATAGATATGACAAAGGTACATCCGAACGCCGCCGCCGTCGCCGCCGCCGCCGCCCAGGCCGCTGCCCCGGGGAGGAGCTTCTCCATGTCGTACGGGAAGGAGGAGGTCCTGACGGTGTGGAAGAAGTCGTTGCTCCTCAACTGCAACGGCTTCACCGTGTTCGACTGCAAGGGCAACCTCGTCTTCCGGGTCGACAACTACCTCGCTGGCAACAAGGGCGAGGTCGTCCTCATGGACGCCGCCGGCAAGCCTCTCCTCACCATCCGCCGCAAGGTTAGCCCACCGTTTTTTCTCTCCTCGCCGTCGTTATCGTCCAGAGTCGTGATATGAATTTTGTTGCATCGGATGGGGAAAAACATGGTCGTGATCCGGACTGACCGAGCATTATTTTTTTGGTTTTGATTATCTCCAGAGGTTGAGCCTCAGCGACAACTGGCAGGTCTTCGACGGCGAGGCGGCGGCGAACCCCGCTTCACGGCGAGGAAGAACGCCAACCTCCTCAACAACAAGGGCCTGGCCCAGGTGAGCAACGGGGCGGCCGCCGGCGGCGGAGGCTCCGGGAGCGGGAGCTCGTCGCCGTCCTCGGCGCCCTCCTCGCCCTCCTCCTCCTGGTCCCCGCGCAGCGGCGGGCGGAACGTGGCGTACGAGATCGAGGGCTCCTACGCGCAGCGGCGCTGCACCGTGTACGACGCCACGCGGCGGGTGGTGGCGGAGATACGGCAGAAGGAGGCGGTCGGGAGCGACGTGTTCCGGCTGGTGGTGCAGCCGGGGATGGACATGGCGGTGGCGATGGCCCTCGTCATCCTGCTCGACCAGATGTTCGGCTCTTCCAGGCGCTTCTCGAGCTGAACGGAGAGACGTAATTCGAGAGACGTAAATAAATTTTGACGTCATGAATATGGAATTCGGAAGCGATGCGGACCGTCGATAATCGCCATCATTTTTCTCTCTCTTTTTTTAGACAGTCATAGAAAATCATATAAAAAAATTTCCCAACTTTTTTTGATTTTTTTGGGTCTTGTTCTTGATCTGAGTCCCTTTTTTTTTTTTTTTTTTTTTCGTTGCTCTTTCTTTTGTGAGCTTCGTTTTTTTCCTTTTAACTGAAAAACCAAGCTCCAAGTGGGGATGTATATGTATATGCTGTGTATCATGGTGTAATTTTCTCTCTTTTTTTTTTCAATTTTATTTTCCACCTCTTTTTTTCTCTTTTTCCTTTTTTTTTTTCGGTTCTCAGGGTCGGAAAATGGGGTGATGTATTGATAAAATCCCTCTCTCTCTCTCTTCCCTTGTGTGATTTCCTTTTGCTGCGGAAATTCTAAAAAAAATAATAAAGCAGTAGAAGTAAATTATGGTTTCTAAATTCTCTGTGAGTGCATTTTCTTTTCCCTTTCTGGTGATGCTGAATTATATATTATTAATCATAGAAATTGCGTAAATTATCAACCCGAAAGTATCTTACACGTGGATTTCTGAAAATTAAGACACGTTGCTAAGGTATAACTTAGCAACGTGTAACATTGAAATTAAGCAACTTGGTTTTCTTCCTTAAAGCAAGATATTTTTACGATGTGAAAGTCGCATTGAATACGATTTAGGTAGTTAGAGAACTATTGGAAACATTGATTAGGTAATCTTTATGGTTGAAAAATATGAAGAAAAGGACAACTAAAAAAAGAATAACTATTTATAGTAAATGGGTCACCGCCCATCTAAAATCTAGACTCAAATCTGTGGACAGAAACGTTCTTTGAAGCCACCAATTTCGGAAAAACAAGTATTAAAATTAAGATAATTATGGATGGATCTACCTTTAAATTAGAGCGGAAAATTCAAGTGCCGTTCCAATTTGGAATTCATTACCATGCACGGTAAGGAAGGGATCGATACAAATAAAAGATTTGCTTGGGAGTTTGGACAAGTTTCGTCAAATAGGAAATGGAATGATGAAATAGACGTGTATATATAAATATATATAATTGATTTATTTTGAATATAGTACTTGTCTTAATATATATGACAAAGGGATTGGGACAAGAAATAAATAGTTAGGTCATCTATTATGATCGTCTTCTTCCAATATATACATATATATATATATATATTTTTTTTTATTTCCACAAGTAATAAAAATACGACTATAACTAATGATCCCACTTTGAGATCCCCGTACGTGCATTAGGTCTAATACTTTAAAAAACCTCCGGCTTTAATTCTTGTCCCGATTTTATCTTTTGTTTCATAAAAAAAGTTTTAACTTTAAGTTATGTCCTAAGTCTACCCTATACTTTTTTTTTTGTCCCATAAAAAACACCAACTTTAGGTTTTAAAAAATTCTCAACTTTAGGTGCAGTATCAATTTTATCCTAAACTCTCATAAAAAAGTGTTAGATTTAGCTCTAGTTTCAAGTTCACTGTAATTTTTTCCTCATAAAATATCACCAACTTTTACTTGAGTGTTAAATCTACTCTCCATTAACCCTCCATCAAAATGGCCCTTAGTAATTTTGCACCCTTCAATCTTCCATGCTTAGGTATGTTCCATCTCTTGTAGTTGAAGAGCTCGTGCTTGGGATTTTTCTATCTCTCAATTGTCAATGAGAAATTGTGAACAGAGTGTTAATGTAGATAGATTGATTTATGACTTATGTAAAAGTTTATGGTTTTTATAAGATTGTAAGAATTTTTGGATGAGATTGGGATTGGATGGTAATTAAGACAAAGCCTAAAGTTGGGGGTTTTTCATATATCAAAAAAAAGGTTTGTGGTAGAATTGGGACGGAATCTAAAGTTGAGGATTTTTTATGAGACAAAAAGAAAAGTTTATGGTAGAGGTGGGACTAGACCTAAAATTAGAGGTTTTTTATGAGATAAAAAGTAAAATTGAGACAAAAGCTAATAATGGAGGTTGTTTAGGATATTAGGCCATGTCATTACAACCAAGATAAATTTGGGGATTATTATTAGGATATTAGGCGTTATTTGTTTGCCTTCTCAAGGCATATTAGGTGAATAAAAAATTACGTTCTATCCCTCCAATTTCGTGTTCTTTCTAATCACGTCTTTATATTTTTAATTTGTCCAATCAAGTTATTCTACTTTCACATATTTTCTAATCAAGTCTAGCACCAAATTTGACCAAATTCAGCCACGAACGACGCTAAAGTGTGACGTGGATGAATTATGCAAATGGCCATGTGTACGCGTGTGGAAAAATTTAGCCAATACAGACAATGTCACAGTATGATGCGGGTAAAACTCAGTCATTGGGGAAGCCCACGCGGACATCCACATTGAAAAACTCTACTTAGGTCACGCTATGTCATCCTCAGATGGCTATGTCGGGTGGAATCGGCTAACATTTGGCATAAAAAATGGCTCAATCAGAAAAATTTGTAAAATTACAAAGACTTGATTAGGGAAAAAAATAAAGAATAAAATTAGTGATGACTACTTCTATATAGATCGATATGTTATTTAATACCTATTTTGTGAATAAAATCAAGGGGATTCATTTTGTTTAGGCACAAGAGGAAATTGTCTAGTTTGAGAGGGCACCTCCCTAATTAGCAATACCACACGTTTTGACGATGCGTGTCAAGAAGATGGTTTTTAGCCTAATCTCCTACCTCTATAATTATTCAGATTTCTCCTGTCATGCACGGTTTAAATATAATTCACTTAAAACTTCTTTTGGGTTATTTATATATATGGTAAAATCAATATAAAAAGATGAATATGCAATAATGCAATATCGTATACTAGAAGAAAATTTCGTTTGTTTTGATCAGATTATGAGAGGAATCGAAAGTGAAATAATTTTCGGGGGAATAGTTTGGTTTCCATGTCGGAATACATCTAACTCGAAATTAAAGTGCAATTAACGTTGGTGTCAGAGGATTAATTAAGTCTTTTTCCTCGTTTGTTTTTTTTTTTTTTATTCAAATTGATGTAAAGAATGGTAGAAATCGAACTTTTGTGATGACGACGTGGCTCAATTACAAAAAATTCATCATACCTTATTTTATAATTCTCATATTTGACCAGTTCCATGGTAATGATTTGTGTTATGATCATTTTAAAATAAAATAATTTTTTTAAAAATAATTGCTTATATCACTTACAAAAATGAATTAAATTAAAATATTTTTATTGTAATCTTCTATCTATAATGAAAAAAATTATTAACTAATTATTTCAAAAGATCATTTAATCATTTATTTTCCGTGAAACAAATGGAGTCTTAACGTGTTTTTTCATCATTACTCTATATCTTGAAGATCTCCTATAATATGATGCTGGTTTAGCTTTTCTTAATTATCTTACATAGCAATACGCAAAAATATATTTATATATGTAGGTACACACCTATACAAACCGTCCACGGTGGGATAGTCATCTCCTTATACACCAACGTAAGAACGATAAAAATTTATTCAAGTAAAAGGTAGCTTAGAACCTACATAACCCAAAGTTTAATGAAGTATTCGATCGAATAATACTAAAACCTTCGCCATCGACATGACATGCATCAAGAAAACCTATTCCATAATTTAATGAAGCATTCATTTATTATAAACCAAAGTTCTATTTAATAAAATGCCTAGAAAATTGGTATGAATTTGGTCAGACGTAAGGAAGATGCGTGCACCCACCTTTGCTACCTGAATTAGCGATCTCTGTCCTGATTTTTATATAAAAACGTTGCTGAGGTACACATGATATGAACCGAAAACAATTTTCTTGTAAAACATAGATGACGCTAGGCCAAAGTGACGTGATTACAATAATGATCTCCTAAGTTTTTAAAAAATGGAATGCGTGACCACGCTTGACAACGTTGCAGCCCAATGCCAAAACGAAGAGAAAGCTATTTTGATTGGGAAAAGGTCGTGAGTTTGGTAGGTTCGTGACTAGTATATCCGTGCACGGTGCTCGCCTCACCATGGACGGTGCCGGCTTCAGATAGTTCAATGATCTTTTGGGTTTGGGCGGTTTGGAAACACGATGTGTCTATTCAAACGAAAATATCTTATGATTTCTCAAATAGGATGATGCCTACTTCAAAATGTAACGTTTAATGGAGCATGCCTGAGATGGATTTGAGATTCCTGGAGGATATGCGTACTTGCACTTTACCAGTACATTATTAGACAAAGGCTAGTAAAAAAATTTGACCTTTCGCTAGCTATATTCTAGGTCAAAGTCAAAGCATTATAATCATGTTCATTTACATGTATCTACGTACCAAAAAAAACTTAATGACTCTCATGGTCGATCACACCAGCCAAGTCATTGCCGGTCTCAACTTTTGGAAGCAAGGTCAGGACACGAGCCTAAATGGCATTGACAACCGGGGAAATTGTCCAAAAGCTCTTAATTACTTTTATCAATTTATTCATAAACCTTTCAATTTTACTAATTGAGTTGTAAACCTTTTCATATTTTGTCATTTGAGTACATCCGGCCAATTTTTATCGGAATTCACCGATGTGAATGCCGACTCTTTGATATAGTATGCCTAAAGCTAACATGAATAATTTTTAATGATATTTTAATAATTTTTCGATTTTTTCTTTTCTTTTTCACTTCTTTTCTATTTTCCTTCTTGACTTTCGCTTTGTTTTGTTTTTAATAGTATCCGACAAGGGTCGCTAAGCCCTCGCCGGCCCCGCAAAAGCATCGCTGCCACGGGTGAGGGTCTCGCAACCCTTGTTCAGATATAGGCCAGCCTCGCCATGGCCTCGCCGGCTACAGGCGTTGACAGGAAAACTTAAGAATCGATGGGCTAGAACCGCTGGAATCGGCGATCAGAAAATTATAGGTGAAGGAAGAGCGGCCCTCATACGGCCCATTGACGAAACCTACTCGCCCCTTTCTCGAATGTAAGAGGTGAAGAAGGGACTTAAGCAATCAAGACTCGAAGATTCAGACGAAGCAAGTATGAGTTGAGTCGGCGTTCGTTGCTGGTGCTCGGAAGGCTCCTCGCCGGAGTCGCCCATCATCCATCCTCGCACGTCCGTCCCCCCCAGCGAAACCGGATGCAAGCGCGAAGCGACCCACCGGCCGCGAGCTCGAGCGAGACCGGGGAAACTTCCTGCGAATTCATCGTCGCCGCCTTTCCTTTCCGGGTTCCTCATTCCGGCCAAATCCCCTTTCCTTATCCTTTCCAATTTCCCGGTTTTGCTCTTGATTTTCTAGATTTGGGCAAGGCTGTGTGAGGACCGCGTGACCCTCACCCACGGTTGGCGAGGGTGTTGCGATTAGAGATGAGTGATTCCGGGTTTCATATTGATTCCATTTGAAATCTGAAATCTATATGTTGGAATAGATTTTTCATTTTTTAGAAATTAGAACCTACTATGCACATCCTAGAACATGGAACCTATCCATCGCAAGTTTAGATTCAATTCTAGACTTTGCCGAGTTCCACATGTATTATTAAATAATCAATTACAATGAATTATCATATTTAATGGCCACCAATTACTACTATAATTCACTAACTATAATTTATATTTAGACCCAAAAAATATGAAATATTGACAAAATAAAATTCTTAATTATAAAATGAAAATTCAGACTAGTGATTCCAATTTATACACTCATCATAAACGCCATAGAATATCACAAGATCGTGCGGAGATATAAATCAAGAAAAATACAAAAACTTGTACTAGATTTTAGGTTACAGGTTCCAAGTTCCGTTCCAAGTTCCACCAACCTAGAACTTGGAACCTACCATTTGAAACAAACTTCCCAATTTTTAGAATTTGGAACCTAACCTACGTATCTTAGAACCTAAAACATGCCCCTCAATTCGGTTCTCAAGTTCCAACTCTTTAGAACCATGCTCACCCTTAGTTGCGGCCTTCACTAAAACAAAAATTATGAATGAAAACGAAAAAAAGAACAAAAAAGAAAAAGAAAAGGAATAACAATAAAAATTATTAAAATATCATTAAGAATTGTCTATATTAACACCAATCATATCATGTAGGATGGTCAGCATTTATATCAATTCCAAATTCCTAAAAAATCGACCAAATGGATTCAATTGACAAAATGTAAAAAGATTTAAGACCCCATTTTTTTTTAATATTGAAAAGTTTAAAATTGAATTAACAAAAATATAATAAGTTTAGAACATTTTGGACAATTTTCCCTTAGCAACTGCATCCCCATCGCTCGGCAATTGGGGTTAAAATGAATTAATGACTACATCCTTCAATTATTTCCGGTAACAGTCGTTGAATTTCGCATGAGTTGGAACACAAATTACTTATCTGAAAAGGGACAACAAACTGCAGGTCAGAGCTGAACAAAATCCGAGAATTTGCCATTCACATTGCACGGATGCACATCCAAAGGCCAAAAAAAAACCACCATCCTAGTGAGGATCAAGAGCCTCCACATATGTTAATGCAGTGTGTTATTACACAAGCCTTTGAATCACAAATGTAGAAACTTCAAACACGATTTGGAAAGCTTGACAATAATGGCGGATTCGATCATCAGACTCGTGCTCAACTAGTAACTTTTCAAAGCTACACAAGTCATAGGAAAAAATAGGTTCATTTCATCAGCACCCCATGAGTATAGGCTAGTTCTCGTTAAAACGGTTAAAAAGGGTGAGCGTCGGAACGACGCAAGGCACAACTCTAATTACTGAAAACCTGAGTATATGTGGTTCGTAAAAGTCCTATTCACAAGCCCAAGTCATCCTTTCTACATTTGCCGAAAGAAAACAATGAGAGAATATATAAACAAAATAATACCTTCCTTCCTAGTCAAAATAAAGTACCACTCGAGCATTCTCGGAAGCCCTTCGATGGCGTAGAATTGACTGGGAAACTTCGAGCAATTTGCGAGGATTGGGAGTCTCCACAGAATTCGATCCATCAGCCTTGACCTTACAAGTGTTGATGAGCATCTTATCCAAGACCCGCGCCTCTTCAAGGATAAACTCCACCAGGCCAAGAAAGCTGCTCAAGCGGTGATCCCTAGGATCAAACCGAACAATGTTGACCCGCCTCAAGTGTTGATCCAAGCATTTGAGTTTATTCTTCCTCTTTAAGGGTCCCAAGAATCTGCGCGCACTGATGGCCAATGCCTTGCAGTCCCTATCGAACTCAAGCTGCAGAGGTGAGACCGAGAACAAGGGAATGTGATCAGTCTACAACATAATGAAGAAGTCCCAACAACATCACTCCCGCTATTGGTATCAGTTTCAAAGATGCATTTGGATTCAATTACACATGTGACGCTCTGCACTTTGTGCCAATGGAAATGCTTCTCTGGCAACATCTGACAATGAACCTGCCTGCTAGAGACAATCAACCTCTTGAAACAACTATTAATTTGATGGATGGAGTTATGTAGGTCTCACATTGGAGCATTTAAGCTATTTCCAAAGCAATCACCTTACTTGATCCATGCTCTGATATTCTCTTCAACATCTTAAAGGTGTTCCCAGCATGCGATGATTCCCAGCCATAACTGCCACCAAGAAGCAGACCACCTACTAATCCAACTGGGTTAAACCAAGAAATTTTGGCTAAACATAGGCTCTAAAAAGAAGATATAGGAGGTGAAGGGGGCTCTGAGCTAGAACAATTGATTGAAGGAAAACCAGCAGGTCAAGATAATAAGGAGGTTCAAGAAATTGCACAGCTCCCTTGGTCGAAGAAAGAGGCCTTGCTCAAGAAATGGGTTGAGTTTTGACCCTACTACCAAATGGTTGGCGGTAACACAAAACTCAGTCAGTTTCATGGGAGTCGGGTGCTTGTCCCAAACAAGGAAAGAGGGTTGGGAAGGTAAGCTTATGAGTAAATCTTCTCTCCATACCTTTGAAAGCTGCCAATTACACTAAAAAAAAAAAGGTAGAACAGAGCTTTATGGTTGAGCCATATCAACACAAGGCCCCATAACCCTCTCACATACCTCAACATTCATCGAGGCACACTCCCATTTACATTAATTAGAATAAACGAAAATAATTATCCCACTTAATTTGACACTAATAACCCTCGAAAAATATTTCAACATCCATTAGCATAACTTATTAATCTATTAGAGTAGAGTTTTGTACTTGGGCTACATCATCACAAAGCTCCATTCTAGATTGCATCTAAAGATTTCTGGCAATTTCCACAACAATGAAAACAAACTCACCCTATTTCCACATTCATTAAAAAATAAAATGTGCTTCTTGTAAGTCAAGAGCATCAGAAGAAAAGAAAGGCAGCAGTAAAGACATTTAAATACTCAATGAAGGGGACCAGATCAGTTCCTCCTCCGAATGATGCTTGGTTTCTGTTAATTCTTCAAGCATACTGGTACAGATACTACTATATTTACTCAAATAGAGCTAGTTTTGACAGGAATTTACCAACTTCCAGAATGGTTGAATCATCTTGATGACCAATTTCTCCACCTGTGGTGAACTTTCTATCATGTTCAATATACCGTGACATTCCAATGATTGACAACGAGTGTTTAGAATAAGAGATTTGCAATTGGGAAGCAGAGGAGGCAAATCTCCGTTCTCCAAAAGTGACAGAACCTGCACATCCAACCCAAAAACAAAAAAGAGGAAGAATCATTAGAAATTTTCTCATTTAGTTTATACAAAATCTACAGAAACCATAATCCTCATACAGGATCTTATTTTCAAGAACAAACCAGGGTTCGCACTACAAACAAAGCCAACAATTACAAAGCCATAAAGTGAATGTACTGCCACTGCTTCACAAAACTAGGACCTACTGTTACACAGAAAATTACTGCAACTTATGTCACCATTCAGGGCTATGGAGCAATTGACAGGGGTGTCAAAAAGCCCTTGGCCTGATAAACCAAACCACTTTTAGTTCAGAACATTTATCAGTTGGTTTTTCAATGTTCAGGAAAGGGAAAACACAGAACTGAAATGGGTCAGTTTGTGTTTTGGGTAAAGATCTGAGCCAAATCAACAATTTGCTTGTGAACATACATGTAAAGATCCGAGCCAACTTGACAATTTGCTTGTGAACATACATGATTCTGAAGGGATGAAAAGAATAAACAGATTCAGATTAAGAACCACCTTGCTTGCTTTGCCGGAGTGTAAGCATTGGTTCCTAGTTGACAGTCATCAACCACTGAATAGAAAGGGTAGTAAACTTACACGATAGAAAAAAGCTAGTAAATTTGCATAAGATCCCTTGTTGGCTAAGTCCTGGCAACAACATTACATAGTACGAAACTTCTCCAACTCATGTTCTTAAGGAAACAGATTCTAATAATCCAGGAACATGACAAACCAGGGCTCAAGAGCTACCTAAGCATGTGCTTCAACATGTCCAGACATGAGTTTTCTATCAAAGCTAATCATTTAACAATTCATCAGTCATCTCCACTTCTTAAAAGCATAATAATACTCGAGGCACATCCACAGATATAAATGTGAAGTCGAATCGACCACCTAGATGAAGTATAAATTCAAAGGCAAAACACGAGCAGTACTAAATCCCCACCTGAAGGAACCAACACCCAACTACAAATTCAGTAGCATTGCACAGCTTCTGAAGAATACCCTCGCCAAGTTGCGCGGCCATTTGTAGTTATCGAGCCGATCGCCGCGACCGATGGTCATGGAGAAATTCAACTCGGCCTCGGCCACGGAGCTGGCCTCGGCCACCGTCAGCTCCATCCTGGGAAGCTACCCCGCAGGCACAGCGTCTGCAAATGAGGAGCCGAAACCTCCAGCGGGGGGTCTCCGGGGGACCAGTGCGTCCACCCATCAATCACCAATTTCCTCATCCTCCTAGACCAAACCTCGACTCGGGCCGCGCCGCCACAGCACCGCAGCTCGAGGGACTCGAGCGCGGGACTGCCCGCGAAGACCGCCCCCATCTCGTCATCCGTCAACCGCAAGTGCGCCAGCGACAGAACCCTGAGAGAGGCCCAATTGGGGGCGCCGCTCGGCAGCTCGAGCCCCATCCGGCCGCCGCACAGCCGGAGCTCCACCAGCGAAGTGCAATCGCGGACGAGGCGCGGCACGGCGCAGAGAAACTCGGTGCGCGGGAGCTCCACGCGCAGGTCCTTGACGCGGCAAGCGGTGGCGGTCCAGAGCCAAGACTCGAGCATGGGCTCGAGCTCGGGAGTGAAGTAGGGGAGATCAAGGTGGAATCTTGCGAGGTGGGTCCAGGAGCGGAGGCGGAGGACCGCGTCGACGAAGGCGCAGAACGGCTCCACCACCGCCGCCCCCTGCCGCCAGGCGCCGCCGCCGCCGCCGCCGCAGGGAGAAGGCGAGGGTCGGGACGGCGTCGTGGAGGGCGCGCCACCGGGGCGACAGGCCGCGGGTGCGGAAGACGTCGGCGGTGGGCAGGAAGGAGAGGATGTGGTGGATGACGGCGTCGGGCAGGTGGCTGATGCGATCGTGCTCTTGCCGCTGCTGCTGCTCGACTTCTTCGCCGGCATCGTCGCCGGCGATGGCCGAGGTTCGACGTCGTCTACGACGCGGAGTGAAGGAGCCTGGACACGTGCCACCCGTCGCCATGGTTCCTGTGAAATGGTCTCTGTTTTTTCCTCCTTTTTATTTTTCTCCTTACTTATTATATGCCAAGGATATACTCACTCAAAACCCCAAAATTTATCACGAAAATATAATTAAATATTAAAATTAAAAAATACAATAGAATCTTAAATTGATATAATTGAATCGATTTAGATCGACGGAAAATATTGACGTGGCTTTTTCAATATTTTCTTTATCCTACATGGATAATACCATTACTTAAATTCTAATGTGTTTAACCAAAATAATAATTAAATTAAATTAAATAAAAAAGTATTTCGAAAAATACAAAAATTAAGCTATAGGCAAGTGCGACAAGCCCTTGCTATTGCCCCACATTGACCAAAAGGGCTCATGACCATCACTAACTGCAAGCGAGGGCCCGATGGCCCTCGCCCAGATGTGGTGGCCCTTAGCAAGGGTCGTTGGCCTTGGCTAAGGCCTCAACAACCCCTACTGATCCTTTTCAACATAGGGTGGTCGGCAGTAAGGGCGGAGGCCCTTGCCTTTGCTCTTTTTTGTATTTTTTTAAGAATATTTTTATGGCTAAAACATTAGAATTAAATCCAAAACAACATTGGTTTAACCTAGTGCATTTATGTTTTAACCATGTTATTGCCACGTAGGAGATAGAAAATATTAAAAAAAAAAAGCCATGTTAGCATTTTCCATAGTCTAAATGGATAGAGTTAACGAAAAGACTCGATTATACCAATTTGACAAGTTTAAGAAATTGATTGCACTTTTTATAAGTTTTAAAACTCAATTGCACTTTCGTGATAAGTTTTAGGACTTCTAGAGTGCGCATGGTAACGCTTCTTGGCTGGAAAATAGTTTCTTTTTAGAAATAGTCCTTTTTTATTTCTACTCCGGGGAACAATTTCTGAGTAAAATAAGGTGTTTGGTAACTACACAAATTTTCTATTCTTGAAATAGAAAAAGAATAGAAATGTGTTTGGTACGATTTTTTATTTTTTATATTTATTTGTATTTTATTCTTGCTCATGGACCGCCAACCGTTGGTCGTCACCATCGCCCGCCACTCGTCGCCGCGCCCACTGCCCATCGCCATCGATCGCCGCAACAGATCGCCGGTTATCGTTCTTTGACCCGCCGCCCATCGCCGCCCGCCGCTACGGCGGACCACCAACCGTCGCCGCCGACCGCCGCCGCATGATCGCCGCCGCCACCGACCGCCGATAGCCAGCCGCAAGAGGCGACGGCGGCGTGGGAGGCAACGGCCGATGGGCAGGGGCGGCGTCGTGCGCGGTGGTCGATGGCGACGACGGTCGGCGGCCGGCGGGCGGGCGGCGTCTTGGCAATCGATGGCGGTCATCAATGGTCGAGGGTGGCCGGTGGGTTGTGGGCGGCAGCGACGACGATCAGACGGCGGCGGCATCGATGGTCACCGCCGGTGGGGCGGCGGTCGGCCGATGGTGGCCGCGGCAGGCCGGAGGTGGCCGGCGGTTGACAGGTGGCCACCCAAGGCTACAGCAAGCAAGAAAAAGAAAAAAATTGACTTATTTATAAAAATTGTTCCCAAGAACAAGAAGCTACTTTTTTTTTCTTATTTCTGTTTCAAATCTATTCTAAATAAAAGTTTTTACCAAACGGATTTCTATTTTTTTTTGTTCCGGAGAACAAAAAAATATAAATTGAGAGAAACATAAACATTACCATGCATGCCCTTATCGGCCACTTGCCCTTCACAAATAGCGTGAGAGGCACCCTTATTGTGTCTTTATTGCAATTTGTATTATGGGTAAAAAGATTTTTCTTTGGGTTCAGTTCCTTCTCCGTTCTTCTTAGATCCGAGAAATTTTCCAAAAGCAAATGAAATCGCGTGTCCACACTTTCCGACGTGTGATTCTTTCTATTAAAAAATTTAAACAATGAACTATGCTTTTATCTAATAATTTAATTTTTTAAAACAGTTGATTATAATCCACAAAATTTCACCGTGTCAGAGCAAAAGGCCCTGGTCTCTATTTGTCTGCATATTTTCACTCTTCGGGTTGAAATCAAAGTCTCACAGTTTCTTTCGTCCCTGCTTTGTCTGTCTTTCTTTGACTTCTTGTCAACAAAACCAAAGATAGATAAAAGAAACAAAACCGAGGGAGAGCAGAGGATTCGGTGGATAAGGGGAGGGAACCAAAGGAGAGAAAACAGATAGGACGGGGGAGAGAGAAAAGAGGAGAGCGTTAGGTGCGAGTGATGTCTAGAAGTAGGGCTCAAAAAAAGGAAAAACAGGAAACAAAAGAACGGTGAGGGGGAGAGAGACGGCCGGAGTTTTCTTCTTCTTGGTCTATCCATGGTTCCGGGAGTCAGAGAGAAAACAAAGAGCAAAAAATAGAGGGTGGTAGAGAGAGAGTAACCAGTGAGCTTTCCTTGCCGTGGGCGTCACTAGTCAGAGTTCTTCAAGTTGCTCCAAAAAGTCGGCCGCTCTTTGATCAATTCATTTACATGAGCCGTTTGTTGTGATTTGGTCCGAGAACTTATCCCAAAATGCATTTGCAACCTAAATCGAGGACATGGAATGACTTGTTGCGTGATTTAATCCAAATTAGAATTATCTGTGTTTGGTTTCGATTAATCGTTTCTCATTAGTATGTTTAGGATGTCCTAATAACTTGTCCCCATTGAATAATATTGATTTGATTGCAACCCTTATGTCCGTAAACGATGGGAAACATCAAGAAGGACTTGATGCAAGTCACACCTCGTTTGCTGTGCTCTTTGTGCCACTGTCCAGACAGCCTTCGGTTCACCGCCATCCGATTTGAATTGTCAAAAATTCCCTTATTCGTGTCTAATCAACTGTTTTGTTTGTAAACGTCTATGCTAGTGTTATTAGAATTTGGAGAATGCGGGGTTTGGTGGAATAATTAGTTTATGGTCTTTATTAGTTAATAATCTATGATGGTTTGACCTGTATGCTTGCCTCTTTCTTGTTAGCTATGTCTACATTTAAGGGTGGTCCGGTTTGGTTTGGTTCATGATGAGGCCATCTTAAGGCTGTTAAGGCTCGGTCCGGGGGTGCTTCAAGGCCCGAAAGCAGGCTGAATACCTACTGATCAGACGGGTCTTCGGTCTGGACAATGGGCCATCAGTCCGTCCTCATTTCACTTGGCCACTCCGAGCCGATCCTCAACCATTCCCTTTTGTGGTTTCATTAGATTTATAGTTAAACAACGCAACGTTTCATCATTTCCTCATCATTCTTTGGGTCTTTAATCACGTTTATTTGTGTTTGCATTCAGCCTAACCTCTGTTTTGTAGGACATACAAAGAAATAACTTCGAATAAACTAATATGCTGCATGACACGGAGCTATCATTTTCCCTAAAATTTACAGCCGCAAACACTGTTTTGATGGTAAAGCAAACACATTATTGAAGTTCCCAGCACTTGAAAAGACTATCGAAACAGCAGGGTCTGTGTGCCAGACTCAATCTTCTTAAACTCTTTTTCTCGAGAAAATATCTAGTGGTACGTGCATGCCACGTCAGCTTCTCGAGAAAATATCGAGTGGTACGTGCATGCCACGTCATCCGCTGACGTGGTGCGCAGATACCACTTAAATGTCGACACATGTCCTATGAGACCCACTGGAAAATGAAAGGACGGATGACGTGGCGTGCACATATCACTGAATATTTTCTCCTTTCTTATTGCTTTTTTTTTCTAGTGATGCTCTAGACTTACTACAATTATGTATTTTATTTCATTTTGTTAATAGACACGATCAACAGGCGAGTACCGAGCTACCTTCAACTTTACTATGCTTACCAGTAAACATAATCAATAGGCAGGCAGCTCGAGCCTCGTGGGCCCCCTGAGGACAAACATCACAGGCTTTGCCTGGCCTTCCCGTATATTTATTGAAAGGATAAATAAAGGAAATGTAATATGTCTTTTATTAATAATTTTAAGGGAAAAGCCGTAAAAAAAATCCCAAATTTTATCCATTATGACAGATTTATCCTCAACTGTTTTTTATAGAACAAGAAAAACCCAAAACTTATACTCATGTATTACATTTACCTCAAATTTTTTCTTATAACACCAAAAACCCTAAAACTTATATATATATATATATGTATATATATGACATATTTACTCCTAACTTTTTTAATGATATTAAAAATTCCAAACTTATGCCTATGACATCAAATTTTTGGGGTAAATGTGTCACACAAACGCAAGTTTTGGAAGTTTAAGGTAAATGTGTTACACAGTATAAGTCTGTGATAAATGTGTCACATAAGTACAAGTTTAGTAATTTTTATTGTCACAAAAAATTATGTAATAGATGTGTCACAATGAGTATAGTTTAGGGTTTTTTTGTGGCTTATACTCATGAATACTAATAGGATCAAATAAGCCCAAAGTTATTTTACGGTAGAAAAAAGTAGTAAAAACTCATAGGTAAAGTGATGAAATTAAATAACACCAAAGCCTTAAAATTATTTTTATTTCTTTTCCAATTTCTATTTTTATGTAACTGAAATTTTAGAAATAGAAATACGTAGGGTGGCCTGATGGGTGGCGCGGGCCTGGGCCGCCCGTGTTTTCGCATTGGGCCTGCTTCGCCATCGGCTCAAGCCCATAAGTTCGGGCTTGGGTGGGCATGGGCATGACCTCAGGGGTTCAAGCCCAGGCAAACCCAACTTGAGCCAGAATAACGTTGATTGTACTTTAATTTTGGTTTAGGTGTATTTCAACACGTAGACTAAACTAATTTTCTGAATATTATTTCAATTTTAAATATATCTCATAATCATATTGAAACATATAAATTTTCTTAATAAACAACATTGGTGAATTGCACATATATATATATATATATATATATATATATATATATATTACCAAAAGAAGTTTCGAGTGAATTATATTTAAAATCGTGGATCACACGCAAAATTTGCTACTGAGCAAACTATAAAGGTGGGAATTTTGGACTAACTATTCTACTTTACTCCCAATAAAAGCTGATGTTGCCCTTTAGAACATAATGCTAGAATGTCTAACCCGAAAAATTAATATAGTAGAAGAAGAGAGATCGTGTATATATAAAAAGCGTATAAACGTTGTTAGATAAAAAGTGAAACCCTTTAACACTCTCTAAGCAGCAAGAGGCAACAGTAACAACATGTAGAATTCGACGAACAAAAGATTACATGCAAGAAATAAATTAGGGCAAAATCTAGCTCTGCTATCATAGTAAAATGTATAATCCAAAAACTTACATTAATATATGGAGGAAGATCATATGTATATAAAAAGTATAGAAATTTTGTACAAGAGTGATGTTTGATACTTTTAACATATATATTTCTTCAAACGGACATCGCATGATTGCCCTCGCAAACAAAGCCCAATATAGAATAAACGATCAATTACGTTCATAATGGGCAAAATGCCGTTCCTCTTTTCCTTTTCCGTACATACTTCATTACAACAAGGTATGACCTCCCTTTTCCTAATGTAAATAATTATTACGGGCAAGTTGAAATTAAAAACAACAAAAAGAAAATCAATATTCCATTTATTTCGAGAAAGAATAATAACTTGTATCACTGGAAATAATTAATCAATAATTTTTTTCAATAATAATTTATATTGAAACAATTTCGAAAACGATGAAATTTTTTTCATTTATTTTTGTAAGCGACATAAGCAATCATTATTATGAAAATATCCAAATTATTCATTTTTCGTGAAATAAAGCACCATGATCACTTTCCTAATGGGTCAAAATGGTCATAGTTAACAAAGAGAGCCCCTGTTCAAAAAAAAAAAAAAAAAAAAAAAACAAAGAGAGCCCATTTTCTTTGATCCGCATTTTTTTTTTTGGGCAACCTTTGATCCGCATTAACTCCCACAAAAAAATTGTGGCATTGCCAATTACGGCGAAGCCTTAGCAAATTGGACAATTTCCTATCGCCTAAACAAAAAGAGTCCCCTCAATTTAATTCACAAAAATAGGTAATAAACAAAATATTGAGCTCGTTGAACTATATAGAAGTAGCGGTCACCAATTTTATTTTTGTCCTCGTACTTTTCCGCCTTTTCTAATCATATTTGTGTACTTTTAATTTTTCTAATCTAGTCTTTCTACTTAAAAAAAATTTCTAATCAAGTCCTTTTGACATCTAATCAGTCCAAATCCGATTGACGTGACCCTCGGAAGATGCCATAGTGTGACATTGCTAAAGTTTTTTGAATATCGACGTCCACATAAACATTAACATTGGTTGTATTTTACAAACTCTGACGTTACTTTCATTGCCTAAACTTTTCCGCACACCGGGTAACAATGTATTTTGTCGCATTATACTTTAATGTTCCCCGACAGTTATGTTAATTGAGCCTGGTTGGATTTGGTATGAAGTTCTAAAATTTTTAAAAAGCGCAATCAAATTCTAAATTTGTAAAGTTGTACAATCAAATGCTAAAACTTATCAGCGTTTTCTATTTGCTAAGTTGGATGAAGCTAATAAAATCAAATTTCTTTATATATTGTAAAATGGAAAACGATGGATAGTTGAAACCACCGCATTTCTCTATGCCAGCAAAAGGGCACACGCTCTGGGTATAATGTGCAAAAGTTGAAAAAACCATAACTTAAAATAAACAGTTGAAGGATTGGTCTATTTAGAAAATAAGCTCAGCTATTTCATTTAATAAGAAAAATTAAGATAAGCAAAAAAATTACATTGAACGTAGAAAGTGTTAGAGATTTAAGGAATGATGATTTAAATGTTAGGAACTTAATTGATCTTTTAAATCAAAATTCACCCCTCATTCGACATTATACTCTACGATTCACTTCATAAAAACATGAGCTTTTAATGTGTCTTAGTCTGAGGCTGAACCCTCTTTTGGGGTTGCTTTATTATACATAGAAAATGGACGGCAATCTGAGCAGCTCAGGTTATCAATTTTCATTGATGTTCGAATTTGTTCTTTATTATTAAATTACGAGTACATTGAAATCAATCAATACACATCGTTTTACATAATCTACCTGTACAAATCGTTTAATCAATACTATAAATATGAAAGGTATCAAGGATAGTCTAATTTAATATCTATAACTCAACGCCAAAGTAATAGGTAAAAGTATACTGGACGTACCAAAACTTGGTATGAGTGGACAATTAAGCGGTGTTTGTTTGTGTTTCTTTTTTCTGTTTATGAACACAAATTTTGTTTTTTTCTTCCCGGGAACAAAAAAAAACAGAAACACATTTATTTGCGTTTTTGTTCCAAATCTATTTTTTGTTCCCTAACAAATTTGAAACAAAAATAAGAAACAAGAAAAACTTGTTTTAAAACATTTGGAGACAAAATTTTTCTCTCTCTTCTTTTTTTCTTTTCTTTCTTTTCTTTTTCTTTTCTTCTTCTTTTTTCTTTGGCCGGTCGCCGGCCTCGGCCATGACCGGCGACCGGCCGTTAAGGGCCGGCGACCTCGCCGAAGCGTCGCCGGCCCCCGGTGAGGCCGAGCGTTGCGGCCCCTAGCGAGACTCGGCCTCGCCGGATTTGGGCGAGCTCGAGCTCGCCCAGCCAAGGCGAGGCCTCGACGTGGTTGGGCGAGGCTCGCCGGCCAAAAGGAAGAAAAAAGAAAAAGAAAAAAAAAGAAAGAAAATTAAGAAAAATACAATAAAAATATTAAAAAATTAAAAGAAACAAAAAAGAACACAAATTTACCAAACGTGTTTCATTCTTTTTCTATTCTAGGAACAAGTTTACCAAACGCGCTCTTACGATCAAAATTGTTCCCCTACAAAATAGTTTTACTATTTCGTTCTAATAATTTTTTACAACAAAACGTTACCAAACGCACTCTAAATGCCAAAATTTTTAAAAGATTTATTCAAGTGTCACTTTTTTTGTTATAGATTTATTAGTTTGGAATTTTTCAAGATAAAGTTATGACAATTATATTAGTTTGAGATTTTTATTGATATTAACTATTATTTTAAAATGTAAATGAGAAAGAATATGAGAACACACTATTCACAGAATCCATGGCGGAGAGTGCATGTCCTCGGACCTTCGCCGCCGCTGGCGACGATATCAGCAAAGAAGTAGAACAGTGGCAGCGGTGGCGGCAACGGCAGCAAGAAGATGATGATGGCACAAGCTTTTTGCCCGATCACATTATCCACTACATCCTCTCTTTCTTGCCCACGAGGGACATCTTCAAGGCCCACGTCGTGTCGACCACGGTCGACCCGTTCTGCTCCTTCGTCGACGTGGTCCTCGACCTCCGCTCCTCAACCCACGTCGCAAGATTCCACCTTGATCTCCCCTACATCACTTCCAAGCTCGAGTCCAAGCTAGCGTCTTGGCTTCGGTTCGCCGCCACATGCCACCTCAAAGACCTGTGCCTTGAGCTCCCGCGCACCGGGAATCTCTATCCGGTGTTGCGATCCCTCCGCGGTTGCCCTTCGCTGGTGGAGCTCTGACTGGGCGGTGGTCGAATGGGGTTCGAGTCAGCCTCTCCTAGGATTCTATCCATGGCATACCTGCAATTGATGGAGGACGAGATGAGGGCGGTTTTCGTGGGCAGTCCCGCTCTCGAGTCCCTCGAGCCGCGGGGTTGCGGCGGCGCGACGCGAATTGAGGCTCGCTCATTGGTTATTGACGGTCGGGAACCCTTGTCCCACGGAGGCTCCCCGCTGGAGGTTTCAACTCCTCATTTGCAGGCGCTGCGCCTGCTTGGTAACTTCCCCAGGATGGAGTTGAGATTGGCCAAGGTCAAGTTTAATTTCTTCATGAGTATCAATGGCGGCGATCGGTTTGACATTACAAATGGCCGCGCGACTTGGCGAGGGGTATTCTTCGAGAGCTGCGCAATGCCACTAAATTTATATTTTGTTGTTGGTGCCTTCAGGTGAGGATTTGGTACTGCCTGAGGTTTGCATTTGAATTTAGTCTTAGGGTACGTTTGGGAAGGCTTTTGAGAAAGTTTTTAGGAAAATGTAAAGACCTTTGAGTTAAAAGTATTTTCCAAAATGCAAACTGTGTTTGGTAAATTGTAGTTAGAAAGCCTTTTATGAAGTACCTTTGAGCAAAATGGTGGTTGGAGGAATTACATTTACAAAGTACTTTTGTGATAAAAAAAATTATCAAAAGAAAAAAAAAACTGATCGGCAAGGGCGGGCGACCTCCGGCGACCCCGCTGACCACCGAAGACCACCGGCAAAGGCTGCCCGAGGTCGCACGACGCCGCTCGACCTCCGGCGACCACGGATCGGGGTGGCGAGGTCGCGTGACGCCGTCGCGACCTCCGGAGACCCCGGATCCGGGCGGCGAGGTCGCGCGACGCCTCCTCGACCTCCGGCAACCCCACCGCAACCTAGATTCGGGCGTTGAGGTCGTAAGAGGACCTCGCCACCCCGATCTGGGTTGCGGCGGCGTGCGCGACCTCCGTAACCTCGGATGCGGGCGGCGAGGTCGCGGGAGGTCGTGCGACGCCGCCGCGACCCGGATCCGGGCGGCGAGGTCGCGCGACCCCGGATCGGGGTGGCAAGGTCCTTTCGCGACCCTACCGCCCCGATATGGGTCGCGGCGACCCTAGACCTTGCCGCGACCCTCGGCGTCGGTCGCGCCACCCCCCGACGACGGTCGTCCGGGCGACGGTCGCTGGCGACTGCTTACCCTTCGCCGGCGACTGCTCGCGGAAGAAGAAGAAGAAGACGATGAAAGTGAGGACAAAACCGGAAAAAACGAAAAACCAACGAGGATAATTCGGGAAGAAATTTTTTTAGCCCCTCAGCTCGGCATTCTCGGCATGCTGGCCCAAGGCAACCCCAACTGCCTTGGGCTTTCAGCCTTGTGGAAGCTGACATTTGCAAAGGGACTTTGAAAATCTTTTGCCAAACACCCCATCCTTGGCCCAAAGATCTTTGGGGCTTCAAAGTAGCCTTGAGAAGCTACTCCCAAACGCACCCTTAGTCAAGATGGTAGATTCGACTTCACATTTATATTGGTGGATGAACCACAAGTATTGTGCTATTAAGAAGTGGAGATGATTGATGAATTGTTAAATGATGAGCTCTGAGCTTTGATAGCAGACGATGTCTGGACATGTCGAAGCACTGTTGGATGTATGCCCTAAAACTACTATATAATAGTTACGTATTAGGGATTTCAGTTGTACTATCATTATTATTTAATTAATGATAATGACGTATTCATTCATTTGTCCAATTATTTTATATTTATGAATGATTCCATAAGATCAGTTGCAACTATACCTATTCTTGAGACGTCAAGAATATATGCGATGGGTTCATAGTTAGACTGAATCTTTAAATCGTTCCTGATCGATGGATTATTGAGTGGATATTAATAATCGTGTTGATACCGGTGTGTTCTTAACTTCACAATTAAGTATTGGATACTTAAGGAAATGATGAGTCATAAGTCATTGGGTATTGTGATGCGTGAGTTAAGCACACGAGTGTTTGTATTAGACAAACGTGACGCATATGGAATAATTAGCAACATGAAAGCTTTTAGCGTGGTCAATGTCTAATTGTTCATGCTTTGGTCTTGTGTAAATAATCCTTAGACCCGAGGCACAGTATTAACTTGTGTGTCGAACAACTATGGTTCACAGGTGCACATAATGTCAGGTCGTTGATCCGTCTTTGTACTTGATGGTCATAATTTGTTCATATACGAAGTCGTACGTGTGCGCAATATGGAATCTGTCTCCTTTTTACATGCAAGGTATAATAATGATGTCCTATGCGATCTAATTATAACACTACATTGAAATCCTTGGTCGGGGTTGTAACCGAGAATAAATTATTTATGTCTCGAATAAAATGCATGTCAATTAGATTTGTGCATATAATTGAATTAGTGACTTAACAAATATTCCATGGTCTTTGTTTGATCATGACATAGTAAGACAAAAGGATTGAATTACACTGTAGCCAAAACTGGCAGGTTCATTATGTTCTTAAAGTATTCGCACTATCTAGGTAGCCATGACATATTGCTAGATGTCAATCATGGCTCGTAAGACTTAAAGATTAATCAGGACAATCAATTCTTTTGGGAGTATTAATGTGTTAGTATAAGTCTTACTACCAGGCTTAGTGATGAACCTAGGGATGTATTACACCATAAACAATTAGGATAACGTGGAATAAGAGAGAAATATTGTTGCAAATGTGTTTGCAATTGCTGCAATCGAATTGAGTCGATTTGAAATTAAATTAAATGAGATTTAATTTAATTTGTATTAAAGTCACAAGCCTACTTGCATATGATGCACACGCATGCCCAAAGTAGATACATGTTAATGTACCCCTAATAGCACACATAAAGATATATATAGGACTTTGCATAATTTTTGTAATTTGCTGGAAAATTAAAAAAAAAAAAAGACACTTTTTTCTTTCATTTAGATTCAAACAAACATGCACGCCTTTTCAAACTAAGTTGATAAATGTTCAAATTAGAACCAGTATTGTTGACACCTAAATTTCACCTAAATTAGTCAATTTAAAGTAGCGTTAAAGGTTAGGAATTAGTCACAAAAAAGGGTTATTATTCCAAAAAAAAAAAAAAAACAAAAGAGTAAAAAAAATCGAAAAAAAAAAAATCGAAAATGGTCGGGTCGGGCTGGATCCGGCCTTGGCCCGACCCGCCCTTTCCTTCTCTTTTTCCACTGCGCTAGGCTCGGCCCAGCCCATTTCCTCCTTGACCCGGCCGCGAGCGGGGTCGTCTTCCCCAACCGGTCTTCGCTACAAGACCCGCAAAGAAAAATAGAAGCGAGAGCGACGACGAGGGGGAGCAAGGGGATCGGTGGCGGGCGAGCGGCATGATCCGCGGGTCGGGGGTGCGTCCGGCCGGCAAGGCGCGATTGCGAAGCCATACGCGCTTGCCGATCGAGCATAAAATCCAAAGAGGGGAGGGGAGAAAAAGGGGGACCCAAAAAAACAAACCGAGAGAGAACACAGAGGGGAAACCGAAGGGGAGAGGGAGGAGAATAGGCCGGATAAGGAGCCGAGGAGCCGGACGTCCGAGTCGCCACCGGTGAACCCGCCCGCCGCGGTAATCTTAGGAACCCGGCAAAGCACGGGGAGCATCGAGACCAAGAAATCACCAAGCCGAGAGTGAGCGAGAGAGAAACACCGAGGGAAGGAGAGACCGAACCGAGGCGGGAGCTCGAGGAAGCGGCTCGTCGTCGCCAGAGGTCCGTTCGTCCACCGTTGTTCGCCGTAGCCCATCACTGGACGAGGTAGGTCTCTTGAATCTCGTAACCTCGTTTCTGGAAAACGTTGGACCGGAGCTCACTGCCGACTAGTTCGCGTGAGCTCCAGTCCACGTCGCCTTTGCACTTTGCTCCCGTGTCCTCCTATGTCATATTTTAAGACCCCCAAAGCATGATCGGTGTTCGGTGGAGTCGGAATCTTTCGGGTTTGGTAGTGCAGACCACGTGTTCGATAAAATTCCTCAAGGAAAACCGAAGGGTGGCCTACGTTTTAACGCCGAACCCACCCGTTTTTGCCCCTATGCTTGCTGAATCCTTGTTGCTTTGTCTGTATTTGTTGCGTTTTCAAACGGTTTGTGCGAGATTTGGTATGTATTTGAGTCGATGACTCGTTTCGTCGGAAATAGGGTAGTCGTTGCTTGGAATAGGTAGGCCGGCGAGGGCGGCGCCGGTCGAGAGGATGACCGGTGGGCGGCGGTGGTCCGCGACCTTCCTTAGGGCGTCGGCACTCGCGGCGTTGTCGGCGTCGGACCGACGAAGGAGCCGCTGCGAAGCTTCAAAGATGCTACGGCTGCGAGAGAAGGAGAGTCGAAGAAGACGACCTAAAGGGGTAGAAAAAAATGAAAAAGAGAAAAGAAAACACAAAAAGATTTAAAAAAAAAAAAAAAAGAAATGGGTTTCGCGTTGGGCCTTTTGTTATTTCGTGGGCCGATTGGGTTTGGGCTGGTTTTGGATTTGGACTTGTGGGCTTCCCTTTTTTTAGAAAAATAGATTGGACTGGGCCTAAGAGGGGAGTTTCCTCCGCGAAATGGGATTGGGCCTGTCGACAGCCCAACCCCATTTGAGAAATGGCCCGGCCACCCGTGGCCGGGCCTAGTTCCTTCGAAGCGGGCCGGCCGGCCCGCCTACCCAGCTGGGGAACCCGGTCCGACGGACCATGACCGGACCCGGCCTGGTCGGGTCAACGGACCCGAGCCGGTTCGCCTTTTTTTTCAAATAAAAAAATTATTATTGTTTTTTCAAAAATTAAAAATTATTATTGTTTTTTCAAAAATTAAAAATTAAAAAAATCGAATTTTTTAAAAAATTAATTAATTAAAAAAATTAAAAAAATTAAAAAAATTAAAAAAATTTCAAAAATTCAAAATGATAGGGTTTGGTTAGGAATTGCTAGGTGCTATCGTTTTAAGTGTAATTATGCATTTATTTTGATTACGCCGCATGTTTAGTTCGTATGTCTTGTTATGTTTAATGGTATGTGTGTAGTCTTATGGTGACTAGGACATTGTTAGCTATGATTATTGGTGGATATGTTTAATGGTATGTGTGTAGTCATATGGTATGTTTAATAGTATGTGTTTAGATTGCACCCGTATGATCACTTTAATATGTTCATGGATGAGTAAAATCAATCCAAACTGCCTGACAAAAAAAAAAAATCATTTTGTTAAAATGAACAAGATTAGGTACCGAAAGGGCATTAATTGACCAATTAGTGTAATCAAGTCCCCGACCCTAGATTCTCTGGTTGCGTAGGAAGTGAGGTATACTCCCATGCTTCATTTGGTTTCTAGCCGACCTAATAATAGGCTAGTGGCGACTCCTTTTGTGCAAAATTCATAGGAAATATCCAAATGTCACGCGGGGTATGGGCTTGGGAGAGCTCACGCCTAATCATGGGCCTTAAGCCCATCTTTTAGGCAATACCCCTAAACCTATTCCCTCCCCCGAGGGTAGGTCGCGACAAGTATGTTATAGTTCACCTTTTGGTGACACGCTCATAAGTTCACATCGGGGCAATAAGTTTCACGATTATATATATTGTGCAAGGCCATAAGTTTGTCAATTTCGCTTTATATTGATAAATTGTTTATCAACATCTGTATTACGACTTCGGGATCATAAAAGATCCATATATATTTATATCACATTGATTTTCACATATATAAATTAGAAGATACCGTTAACATAACTTTAGTAACTATCCAAAAGTTTGATAAATTTTATCAATATGATGATAATCTTCGCTTCGTTTATATTTAAATTGCTGTTAAGTTCTTAATCAATATGGGATCTTATTAATACGTCATGACAGATTATGCCCTTCAAATTATTAGGCTGTCTTTTTCACCATTGAAGTTGATTGAATGGAGTATGGTTCACTAAAATCTAATGGAGATCATGCACACGCGGAGGAATATTTCTTGCTTGGACCCAAGGGGACGCTTTTGATGATGCGGGTCGAACACAAATCCAATGCCTATGATCACATTAGGTCTGTGGCCCCGATCGAGGCAAGAATCCCTACATGAAGAGTGTTTTTAGGGATCACGGCTAGGAGAATTCTGCTAATACTAGTTGCATTCATGATACAGTTGCAAAAGGAAAGCCCCTGTGGTCAATGGAGTAAACCAATCTGATCCAAAGAAAGAAAAGTTAACAAATAGAATTGGCATAATGCTGTTCTGTTTATAAAGAAGGCGAATTGCATTCAAGCATCCACCTTGGATGCCATCTATGTCTGCATAATTCATACTATAGCCAAAGAAATGAAAACAAAAAAAGTAAAAAAAAAAAAAAAAAAAAAAAAAGGAGAGAGAGGAAAATTTCCTTTTTATGGGATGATATAAGCCAAAGCCAAATTGTGGTTAATATAAGTGGGACGCTCAGAAAGGGCACGTCTGTCTCCTGTCAGAGTAACTCGATTACAAATTTCTTCGACTTGAAGTTGTCCCCTTACTTTTTTTTTTCTTTTTATATAGACAAGATAACCGTTGTAAAAAAAATATAGGGAAATCATAAATTATGTAAGTTAAGATTGTATGAGCTCAATAATTTTGGGCTAAATATCCTTCTTCTTCTTTTTTTCTCTTTCCCCACCCTTTTGCCTATTTGTCCATATTGGACCAAATATTCTTTTTCTTCTTTTTTCTCACCTTTTCCCCTCTGCGTGTATAAATTTATTTTCATGCATAAAATCTAGTAAAGATTATTTCTTAATGTTTATTTACACCATCTCATGCATATGGCAAATGAAAAGTATCTTATGTATGAATGATGCTTATTGCTTTGTGTTGGGTTGACGTTTTATTGTCGAATCAATCATATCTCAATTCTATTTGCACATCCATCTATAACTACTTGAGTTCCAAACTATGAAGCTTCAGTCTTCATGATAATTTTACTGAAATGTTTGGCGATACCCCATCTAACAAGAACTTGATATTATTAATGAAGAAGACCCCATCTAGCAAGTCATCTTGGGTTGAGTGTGCTTGATGGGATGACCAGGCCCTTCTAGACATAAACGGCGCAACTTCAATCTCCCAACAAGCCATTACTGCTTCCATTGCATTGGGCATGGACATGTTGCTGTAATTACTTCATAAAGAACAAGGCAAGAGCACATAATGCGTTTGAAATATCAAGAACGAAATAGATGAATAATCTTGACCTGTATTGGAAAACAATTCATTTGCGGCCATCACTTGCGTCAAATTTCTTGTGACGGTTCCTTACACAGATTGGTCCCATTCTTCAGCAGAGCAAGAGAGAACAAAGGGACAAACGCAGAAACGAGAAAGAGAGGACCCTCGATGGTTATGACAAAACAAAGAAAGAGACCCAGTTGTGGTTGGGTTAGGTTTTGAAGAAGACAACTAATGAACTCGCCAACTTACCTACTCTTCCCCTTCATCTCCTCCGTTTGTTTCTTCATTTTCGTCCGAAGACAAACGCAGAAACGAGAAAGAGAGGACCCTCGATGGTTATGACAAAACAAAGAAAGAGACCCAGTTGTGGTTGGGTTAGGTTTTGAAGAAGACAACTAATGAACTCGCCAACTTACCTTCTCTTCCCCTTCATCTTTTGTTTCTTCATTTTCGTCCGAAGAAACCCAGTTGCAACAACTGATTCATGCCGGTAATACGGTAATATGTTGCTCCCTTTCTTCCGTGACTCTTGTCCGTCCGATTCTTTACCGGAATGTGATTAATTTGGGGATGTTTGTCCTGCTCCTATCTCCATTGCAAACTTTCAATACCTAATTTTGCCCCAATTTCTTGGTTGAAGAACACAGCGAAATTAGGGTTTGACGAAGAAAAAGAATTTAGTCCCAATTTGCAAATTTGGGGCAAATAACACATATAGACAGTGTGGTTTAGAACGATTCATGCTGACTCACTTTGCTGATGAGCCATGTCAGCTGGAAAAAATTAAAGTTTTACCGCATCAAATTTTCTAGCAACAACCCAAATCGACGATGGTACTAAAGTAATCGTTTTTTCATAAAAGTGACATTCAAGTGATTATTTGAAAAGTTTTGGTATTTAAGTATTGCGTGAAACTTATGAGACTTTGGGCATCATTTTTTCAAAATAATTGCTTTTGGGAAGTTGTGTAGCTTTAAATTTTCCATTGACTTAATGAATTTTTCATTAATTTTTTTATATCTTGAACTCTTTCAATTTGCGGGGGACATCAAGGGAGGTCGGACAAAGTCACAATGTTGGAAATAGCTTATAGACGGAGAGCTATTTGAAGTAGTTCAAGAGTGCTGGAGAGAATACGAACTCATTGGCTGTTCAATGGAATGGATGGCTACAAAGAAGACGTACCATTCAATGCGACGCACTAAAGTGATAACCAAAGTTGATAAGGAATCGACCTTTACCACATTTTCTCTTCTAACAGAAAGTCATGGCTTTGGCTTTTCTTAGTTATCTTTCATAGCAACATGTGCAAATATTATTCTATGTAGGCGCACACCTGTGCAAACTGGCCGTACTTGTATATATCTTTCTTCATATACCCACTTAGAAATCAAGATGTGCCCAAAGAAGACTTCATTAATAATATAAGGGATAAATGCATTAAAAGTCCTAAAATTTGTCGCAAAAGTACGATTGAGTTCTAAAATTTTAAAAAAAATGCAATCCAATCTTAAAATTTATTACAGAAGTGCAATCGAGTCATAAAATTTTTAAAAAATGGAATCGAGCCTTAAAACTTGGCATAAAAGTTCAATCAAATCTTAAAAATTTCAAAAAACAATGCAATCAACTAAAGAACTTGATTGGCTTAATTTTATAATTTTAGAACTTGATTGTACTTTTTGAAAATTTCAGAACTTAGTTGCATTTTCATGAGAAGTTTATGACTTACTTGCACATTTTAAAAAATTTTGAGACTAAATTACATTTTCATGACAAGTTTAGATGCTTTCAAAACACCTAATTAGTGTAAATATGGTCAGAGATGGGGAAGAGGCAGCATTTCATTGGATATTCCCTTCGTGAGGTGCACTTGGTGAACTGAAAATAGTTTTTTATAAGCATAGATGACGCTAGGGCAGAGTCATGCGATTAAAATAACAATATCCAAAGTCTAAAAATGGAATGCATAACCATGCTTGAAAATGTTGCAGCCCAATACAAAAGATAAAATTAAAATAATTAGAAAGCTTACGTAGTGATCTGACACGCATGCATGGTGCACGCCATGGTAGTCGTTGACTCTAAGTACTACATATGACTTTTGGGCGATTTCGAAGCGTGACGTCTCTGTTCACGCGAAGATGTGTTATGATTTCGTGAAGAGAATGGCAAAATTATTCCCGATAATTGCTGCACAATTGCTGTCTTTGATGGTGGAAAGTCTTTCTTCTCTAAGACCTAACTGCGCTGTCGAGGGAGATCTTTCAAGAGCTCTAGGAAAACACGATATTTATTGCCGCCGATCAATTAGTCTGCTGAGACGCTAGAGGACGCCCGTGATGGATCTAAAGATTTCAGGCGGATGGATGCGTGCTCAAGAGGAGAAATGTAGAAAAAAAAAACCAAAATTTATCATATAATTTAATTCTAACTCTTTTGACAATTTGACAATGTGGTTATTCTAACAAGAACTTGTCGATGTGGCACCTTAATCAGCGTTAATTGTCCTACATGACATGGTTGTTACTAACGTTAACGATTTTTGTAAATTTCTATATATTTTATGAATTTATTTCCTTTTTCTTGCTGACGATCGGTACAAGGAAAAGAAAAAGAACTATTTTTTATCAAAATTAGTCCAAATGACTACATTGATAAATTGTACAAAGGTTTTGGACTGAATTAGTCAAATTGCAACTTTAAGACTCGATTGATTATCGTATGATAGATTTAGGACTTTTTAGATAATTATTTATGTCATTAGAGACCGACGAAGATGAATAACAAAGATGATGTGATTTGGAATTCCAATCATCTTCCTCAAAAATTGAGAGATCTCAAGTTCGACCCTATCATCATTGATTTCTCAAGATCACTTGTACGAGTATTACCTACATGACTTTGTGATCAAGCGATGCTGTCGGGATTGAGGGAATGCGACACTCGATTCAGATTAGTTAGTTGGTAGTTGACGCCACAGATTTTGCTGCTAGTGGCCGTAAATATTTCACGTTAGCAATTTGGGCCTAGAGCCCTGCAAAATCTATTATAACCAAAGAGATTCTAGATATGTTGGCAATATAGAGTTGATCCAAAAATGAAAGAAGACACTATAAGCTTTGGTCCACTGGGCAATGCTATCTTTTGATAGTTAATTCATGGAATGTGATTCTCGAACTATTCCTAAATATTCAATATCGTCTTTTTTTATTTAATGAAAGTCGACACAGATCCTATCGCTAGATGTGTAATCGGGTTCATGAACTTCAATTTGTTTGTTGTAGTCCCTCAACTTTCCACGTCAAAGTTAATTCAATCTTTTGTAATTTTTATGAGTGATAACTACACTACTTCCTAGATTTTAGAATATCTTTTCATTTATTCTATATGTCTAAATCAGCACGAAAATATGCTATCCTTTTCTTTTTAGTTACCCACCCTTTTGGATTTTCAGTATTGAATATATTGTAGTTATGATGTAAGAGTAGAATCTCATTTAGAGTTGTATCAGGTTGATACTCCTACTATTTTAAGTTCGAAGATTTTCATAAGGATATCATTATTATATAAATCTAAATCTAGTTCCTGATTTTTTTAGATAAAATAATTTTTCAAGTTTTTTTGTGTTTCATGTTTTCTTAATTAAATTGAGTTAAACCTATGTGTTTTCACGCTCAAGGGTTAATGATCTAAAAATAGATATGTTTACAAAAAGAAACTACTTATATTTGGCCGAATTTAATTACGAAAACATGAAACACAAAAATTTGAAAATTTTATCTATCTAAGAAACTAGGTTTAAGATCTAAATTGACATAACGAGGATATTCTTACAAAAACACTCGTGGGCAAGAAGAAGAAGATATGGTGAATGACGGAAATGAGCAAAGAGGCTTAAGTGATCATCTTGTTGTGATCGTTGTCGTCGTTCTACTTCTTCACTAGTATCACGTTCTACAAGGGCTAAGGTTCGAGGTGGTTTGCTCTTTTTACTAGTAGGAAGACATGCTAAGATCTCTACTATTGTATCGTTTATATTATAGAACAAAAGAGAGTGAAATTGTATCTTAAACTTAAATTTGTCGAAATTTTCATTTTGTTCCTTTTCACTTCTAAATAAATTTCGATTTCACTTATTTCTTATTATGTTTTCTCGTCCCATTTCATCGTGGCATATCAAATTGACCGCGATATCCGATCACCAACAGAAGATTATATTATATATACTTTATTTGCATTGATATCTATTATTTGATCAGGGCTATCATAGAGTCGACAAAGAAGTACATATCTACATTCTTATTTATCTCTCTACATATTCAAACAAACTTAAAAGATCATTTCAATCTCAAACTTTTTCTCAATAAATTCATGACAAGTCCATATTATATATTATGATGTCATAATATTATATAAGGGGATAAAAATGATTACTCAAAAGTAAATCGAGTCTCTAACAAAAGTGCCTGTGCCAAGAAAAATTTAATATGTTTATGATTCTAAATTCTCGGTCCATTTAGAGAGATGAATAAAATTCTTTCCAAAATGCAAAAGATTTAACTATCAAAATGAGAATGATTTAAAATTAAGTTCAGAAAATTACAAATTGAAAAAGAGTTTAAGATCGAAACATCTTTTTGTTTTATTTATTTATTTTAACTAAATAAAGAGAAAGTGCCGTAATGTTGCTACCAATTGCGAGTTTTTGTTTTGAGACTGCATTTTCTTTTGATAAATAAAATGAAAGTGTTAATACTAAGATGAGCATTTCAAACCTTTCATTACTTCGACAAAAAAAAACTTTTATTACCGTAAAAAATACAATTAAAAAACGACAGAAATGTCAAACTTGTCTCCTCTCACGTGCTCTTTTAACCTTTTTTTTATTTTTATGCACCTAAATCATTTTATATTGCAAGTCATGCCTAGTTTAAAAAAAATTATAAAGAAAGAGAGAGGAAAGAAAAGAAAGAAAAGGTGCATCTCTACTTACACTTCTTTTTTGAAAATGCAATGAAGACTCTCGGTTGCACCTACCCTCCCGGCCCGTCAAGAGCAGCAAACTATATTTGACAGTTGACACGTCAACAACACAATATTTCAAAAAAAAATTAAAAATTAAAAGAATATTTTATTTGACACTTCAGGTGCATCCCAACTAAAGGAGAGAAGCTCATTTAGACAATTTTCTCAATTTTTGAACATACAAACTAATAATAAAACCTCAAGTCATTCTTATACAAAAGAAAAAATCGAATCACAAAATCGCTTAACTATATAAACACATAATCAAAATTAGACAAAATTTAAAAATCAAAGTGACATTGATTTTCAAGGATGCCCACGAATCACTTTTTGTGGATTTTTTTCAAGACCCATCTTTTGATAAATAAGAACCACATGCCAATAAATTAATTACTGAACTTTTTGGCGATAAATTTATAGCCCTCCGTCGGCATAAAAAGGGTAAACCTATTAATCTCACGCGCGAACACGATTCTTTATAAGGAGAAAATTTATCAAGAGGGATTCGAATTCGACACGATACGACATAATTCATTTTATAAGGAGAAAATGACATTCCATTGTTGTCAAAATTACAAAACAAGAAATAAAGAATGGAAAAGGAAAGCAAACAAAAAAGAAAAAGCACAGCCGAAGTTATAGCGCTACCAATCAAAAGACAAGACTCTCCCTTTTTCCGGGTTCGTGCATTGGTTACGGTAAAAGCCGCCACGTGAACGGAGCCTGCCCCCCACTCCAACGCCGTGACCTAAAATCAACGGCCCCAGATCCCTGTTCCCGTCCAATCCGACGGCCGCCGTTTCGCCAAATCTGTGGGATACGAAATCAACGGTCGGCCCACCTCCACTTGTCCCCCCACGGTTTTTCTCTCTCCATATATTAAGGCAGTTGCTCTCCTCGTTTTCTTCGACATCCGGGGGTGCCGAAGTAGCATATTCGATTTCAGACCCACCTTTTGTCTTCAGGCAGATCACGCTTCGCAAGCTGTTGCTGTCGTCGCGCGAGAGGGACTCCTCCGATCGTCTGCTTCTCTCTCGGGTGATATTTTCCGAGCGGAAAGGTTGGAGCTTTTTTGTTGTGTTTGGAAGAAGGAGATAAGGGAGGGAAAAAATGGGGAGCTCATGGAAGCTGGCGGATCACCCGAAGCTGCCCAAGGGGAAGACCATCGCCATGGTGGTCCTGGACGGGTGGGGCGAGGCCAAGCCCGACCAGTACAACTGCATCCACATCGCCGAGACCCCCACCATGGACTCGCTCAAGGAGGTGCGTTTTCCGCGAGCTGGGTTCGCCGGGTCGTTATTGCTTGGGGGGAATGGGCGGCTAATGTCGGATCTGGGGTTTTAGCTGGTTGGGTTTCGATGGGTTTTTCTGGGGTTTTCCGGTTGATTGGAGTCGGGCGGTGGGGGTTGTTTGATTGCTGGTGATGGACTGTTGAGTGGGTTGGAGACTGATCTGGAGATCATTAAAGCTTTGGCTTGGTTGCCGATGCTATTCCCTTGATGGGGATGTTAATTGTTGATTTGGGCACTTTTCTTTTGTTTGGTGATCTGATGGGTCCGTGTCTGTTTCCTATTTTGGACCCGCCTTATTGCCAAATGAACAATTTTTTATCTTACTAGCGTTATCTTTGTATGCCGGGTACAACTTTGAAGAACTCAATCGCTCCTTAAGGTTTACCCGGTTCGTATGGAAGCAAAATATTGCTCCTGATGTTTGTTTAGTTATCGCCAAATCAGATTTCTTAGATGCTCCATTAGCCGTTGCTTGTTAATCTTCTTTGGTAACATATGCTGAATGAGAAGTTACACTTTTCATGTTAAAGGGTGCCCCTGAGAAATGGAGATTGGTCAGGGCTCATGGAACTGCAGTGGGTCTCCCAACGGAGGATGACATGGGTAACAGTGAGGTTGGTCACAATGCTCTTGGCGCTGGCCGCATCTTTGCTCAAGGGTGAGCTTCTTCTGCTGGGTTTCAGCATACTTTATGCTTCTTTTATTATTGGAATCACTTGTGCCCTTATCCTTATCTATATGATGCCTCCAAGTGCTTAGAAGGTGAGAAATTGTAACATCTCTCTTTCCAAATGTAGTGCAAAGCTTGTTGACCTTGCTCTTGCTTCTGGAAAGATTTATGATGGAGAAGGTTTCAACTACATTAAGGAAAGTTTTGAGACTGGTACCTTACATTTAATTGGGCTCCTGAGTGACGGTGGAGTCCATTCTAGGCTTGATCAAGTGCAGGTCTCCTCTCTAAACCCGTCTATTGCATATTCTGTGCGTTTAGCTTATTTTTGCAGCTGTAATGATTAGTCCTTTGCTCTGTGGTGCAGTTGCTTGTAAAAGGATCTGCTGAGCATGGTGCCAAAAGAATCCGTGTCCATATTCTTACAGATGGACGTGATGTTTTGGATGGTTCAAGCGTGGGCTTTGTAGAAACTCTTGAAAATGACCTTGCGGAATTAAGAGCTAAAGGTGTTGATGCACAAATTGCATCTGGTGGAGGTCGTATGTATGTCACTATGGACCGGTATGAGGTATGTGATCATGCCAGTGTCGGTTGTGGTTTTAAGTGTTTGTGAGCTTTTCTGATTGTTGATTGGGTATCAATTAGCACATTTTACTGGTGTTGTTGATGAAAATAAATTCAACTCTTCGAAGAACCAGTTAAATATGATACATGTATGAGGTCGTTTGCACAAGATGGTTGGAGGAACCTTGCATCTGTTATTGTTATTTTTCTTCTATTATTGCTGTAATAACCGGTTAGTTAGGACTTTCTCTGGTCAAATCTAGCTGGTTATGCTGAAAGTTGTAGGAACTTGGTCAGATCCCAATTTCTGTTAATATCATCTGTTTGAGTTATGTTTCTGCTTCCTTATGGATTTCGGATTCTTGACCTGTTTGGTAGCCTGTCTTTAAATGATAACATCTTACGCCATTCCCATCAATTTGTTTGTATTCATGTGTGTGCTTGACTAGCTAAGAGTGACAGATTTGTATTCTGTATGTACTGCAGTCCTTATCTTCAAATGTGTGAACTATACCTAGGACGGTTAATATCTTATGAGCATCTTCCATGGATTGGTGACTGGCAGGCTAATAGATTAATAAAAACATATAAAAACATGCAAATAGTCTTGGCATTGTCAGTGATTTTAAGCCTCAGTTTAATGAAGCTCAGTTTAATGAAGCTCTGATCAAGTTGCTGGAGCCATTTCGTTGATTGTTGTTCTTTATTGATTTATTCTTTGCCTATGTGACGTTGATTACTTAATCTGTTAGATAAATCAATAGAAAGAATGTAATTAAATTCCTATCAGGTGCATACCATATGAAGTCCCTCCTTGATACTAGATCTTGTCGAGCTGCCATCAAAGAATATTCCTTTTGAATTGTTTTCATACCACAATATTAGGAGCTTCTTGCAATTCTCTCTATATTTGCATTTCATCAGTTGAATTATTGACCACATGATAAATTATTATGAAACTTGTGCAGAACGATTGGGAAGTTGTAAAACGAGGATGGGATGCACAAGTTCTTGGCGAAGCTCCTTACAAGTTTACGAATGCTGTTGAAGCTGTGAAGAAGCTAAGGCAGGAACCCAAGGCCAATGACCAATATTTGCCTCCATTTGTCATTGTTGATGACAATGGAAAAGCAGTGGGCCCAATAGTGGATGGTGACGCTGTTGTGACATTTAATTTCCGGGCTGACCGGATGGTTATGATTGCAAAGTCACTCGAATATGAAGATTTTGACAAATTTGATCGTGTTAGAGTCCCTAAAATTCGTTACGCTGGAATGCTTCAGTATGATGGTGAATTGCAGCTTCCAAGCCGTTACCTTGTCTCTCCTCCAGAGATAGAGAGAACATCTGGTGAATATCTTGTGCATAACGGCGTACGGACATTTGCCTGCAGGTGAGTCTACTGCATTACCTTTTTTCACTTGAACTGTGCTGAATGTGCATTTACAAGTTGTACATTTTTTAAATTGGTTGCGCTCTTCATTAATTTACGTCTATTATCTTTCTTTTACTTGTTGAGCATTTTGTATTGCATAACTCATTGAAATGTTTAAGAGTAGTGGAGTTACTTTTCAGGTTCTCATGTCTACTGGTTTTCTTAGATGCTGCATTTTCTTTGACCTGGCTTTGGTTTAAACATTTTCGTGTGTTTATATACTGATATTCTTTGTTCTTCATCTGAATAGCGAGACTGTCAAATTTGGTCACGTCACATTTTTCTGGAATGGAAATCGCTCTGGCTATTTTAATCCTGAAATGGAAGAATACGTGGAAATTCCTAGTGACAGTGGAATTACATTCAATGTCCAACCAAAAATGAAGGCAGTCGAAATTGCTGAGAAAGCTAGGGATGCCATCCTCAGCGGTAAATTTGACCAGGTAATTCTGTGTTGTATATGACAGCTTCCCATTACTCATCATAGTGAAAATAGAAGAAGAACAGCCTGACACGTGAGGCTTTGACTTTGATCCTATCCTATGATTTGATTGTTATATTTGCATTTGCAACTGAAGGTACGAGTTAATCTTCCCAATGGTGACATGGTGGGGCATACAGGAGACATTGAGGCAACAATTGTGGCATGCAAAGCTGCTGATGAGGCAGTGAAGGTGTGATGTCCTAGAGTTTCTTACTTTTTAGTCCAAGTGTCTGTTTTGTTTCTAGTGTTCATTCAGGGACATTCTTTTAAGCTTGTCTTGCCATGAAGAGATTGGCTAAGCCTGTTTAGGTCTGAGACAGTATATTTGTGTTGAGCACACGAAGTTTAGAGAAGAGGATCTTCGTTGAAGTGGGGTTTCTAGGACAAGTAAATGAGCCTCTTTTTGCACATACTATCACAGAGAGACTGAATGGGAGTACCTTCTGTAACTGCAGATGATCCTTGATGCGATAGAGCAAGTGGGAGGAATATATGTCGTCACTGCAGATCATGGAAATGCTGAAGATATGGTTAAGAGAGACAAGAAGGGCCAGCCAGCACTCGACAAGAATGGAAACATTCAGATACTCACTTCCCACACTCTTGAGCCAGTAAGTTCATTGTTGTTCTTTTTGTCGCTTTTTTTTTTGTGTGGAAAGCATGACGACATATATTACAAACTCTGGCCAATGCATTAGTAATCTCCAATGTTGAATTTCATTCACCGCCGGTGCTGGTTATTGGCAGCATTATTGGAATCTTCTTTTGTACTTGTTCCGTAGGTGCCCATTGCCATCGGAGGCCCGGGGTTGGCACCTGGAGTTAGGTTCCGCAGCGACGTACCCAGTGGAGGGCTCGCGAATGTTGCTGCTACTGTGATGAATCTTCATGGGTTCGAGGCTCCTAGCGATTACGAGCCGACCCTCATAGAAGTGGTTGATTGATAATTAGGCTAACTCTATTAAAGTCTCGACGGTTTTGGGTTGAGCGCCAGGCGATGAGCATGCCTTTGGACCCATATATTGCTTAAATAAGCTCAATCTGAGCTTGCTTCCCTGGATTTATTGAGTTATAGGATCAGCCAAGTTTTGTTGGTTACAGACTGAACAGCAATTCGCAATCGGGCAAATTGTTGGACTGAATATCTGATTACTGTTTTTCAGACCCTATAAAGCAGGTTGTCAAAGTGTTTCCAACTGAGTGTTTTTGTTTAGGGAAATAAGAAAGAGGTTGGTTTTGGGTAATTGAGAGAGCGGAAGAAGTAACTTGTGTCAAGGCAAGTACCCAGCATTTTGATTGAATACAATATATGATGACTGCTCGCTAATTCCGTTTGTTTGATGGAAAATAAATTGAATTAACTAATTTTTTTTATTGTCCATCAAAATGCTTTGATATAATTTGTTGATGATAATGATAACGTTTTTCGTTGATTAATCACTTTTAGTGTCATAAGCGATTGATTTTAAGAAAATGTTTTTTTATATTATTTATATTTTGCTTGATAAATGGAGCAGGAGTTAATGTTTTTGCCCATCAAATGTTTTCTCATTCTCATTTTTGTGTCAGTCTTGATTAGGGTCCTTCCCTTTTTGTAAGTAATTCATTTGAACACGATCATAGGATTTGGGACGAATTTGCGATTCATTCGGTGGCTCTCTTGAAACCAAACGTCAAGCCTGATTAATCTTGTCACTAAAGTATTTCACTCCTTGTGACGGATCTTGACATGTGCTAAATTATGTCATTTATTTTATAGTAGAGAATGCATTCATTTATTTGGGAAAAATGCATGGAAAAAAAAATCACAATTAGACAACTTTCGAAAAGGTTTGAGAGTCCGTACGCTTATGTGAGGCAACAATCACCAATAACTAAATCCAGTTCATAATTAATTTCTCCTCAAAAACTAAACCAATCACAAATCGACTTAACCTCGCAATAATCAATAATATATAATGCCAAATGATAAGGAAACAAAACCAACAACAATATCAAAGATTTAATGTGGAAAACTAATGTGAGAAAAATCGTGAAATGCCCAAAAGCTTCTATTAATCATTAAGAATAGTATAATACATAAAATATTCTTTTTTAGTCACACATTAGAGATTTAAAATCAACATTGCAACCATATTTCTTCACCATGAAGATGGATTAATATAAACATAACAAGAACACTCTAATTGCGATTTGAGAATTTGGAAGAGATTCTCCATGAACGAAATCAATCAACTCGTAGCCCCTGGTCTCATGAACAATATACTCAAATTTGAGCTAATTTCGTCAATATTTGGCCGTCGAATTGGGATCCCGAAATCTCAACCCTCTTCTTCTCTTCTTCATGCGCGCTCTTGGGTAACTTTCTCTCACTCTATTTCTCTCTTTTCGCTCTCGAGCTTGGGCACGCCGCACACACGAAGCCACTCTCACCTTTCCTTCTTTTTGGCCTTTTGACTTTTTGGCTCATTTTTCCCTTTTATTTAATGTTAGTTGCGCCTCACAAGAAGCAGACCCAACTAACAAATCCACTCCTTTACCTCATGTGGGAAGATTTATCATACCTGCTTTGTTTCTACAAGAGTCAAGTTTCACCATAAGTAAGACTTTGGTCATCATGTTAGATCTGTTGTTGTCAATGTTGACTTTCTTAAGTAGAAAGAGATTCTCTTTTATTTTTTTTTCAGAACCAATGATGCTTCTCATTAACATGTTTTGTTAAGATAAATAACACTCATGTTATCATAATACATAACATACTTTTCTTGCTTCAAGCCCAACTCTTATAGTAATTTTTGCATCCATAGGAGTTCTTTACATCCTTTGGTGATAGCAATATATTTTTGCAATCTTGATTGTCATGAAACAGCTTTACCTACAAAAGTCGTAATGTGACCCGATGTGAATTTTAGAGAATCAACATCAAGCTTCGCAATTAACAACACAAGCAGAATTTAGAAATGCCTCTAAAATACCTCAAAATCTATTTAACAGCGGTCCAATGCTCCTTATCGATTTGAGAGAAACCTTATCACAACACTAATTGCATGAGCAATATTAGGTCTTGTACAAATTATAGCATACATCAAACAACCTACAACCAATGTATAAGGAATTTTCAACATCTCTTCACTCTCTTTCTCACTTGTAAGACACTTATTACTACTAAACTTGAAATGACTTGCAAGTGGAATATCTACCGGTTTACATGTAATCACATTGAATCTTTCAATAACCTTTTCCATATACTTCTCTTGAGATATCCAAAGTTAATTGTTCTTTTTGTCGCAAGTAATTCACATTCGAATAATTTGCTTGGCCAAGCATAGGTTTTTCATTGTAAAAGTTTTACTCAACTTATTTTTAAGCTCTTGATTTCTTAATTAACGATTGACTTGTCATTCAAATAGAGTAAAATTATTGCTCTAATTATTACATTATTAATCATTTTCTAGTCCGAGAACATCTCATAACTACTATTTATGATTACAATCATCGGTAGCTAAAATAATTAAATGAATAATATAAAACTTAATTATGAAGATCTAGAAAAATCATACCTAACAATACCCAATTGATGTTACATTGATTATTACATTACCAATCATTTTCCATATGATAAACAACCACAACAAAGAGTGCATTCATAATAAATGCGAGAATATTCACTTCCATAATCTCATCATCGTATTCTATTTTATTTGTCAATAATTCAGGATTTAATCCCATAAGAGATGATAAATCTTTCACCTATAAATTCAATGGGACAAATTACACCTACTCTGAATTAGATCAAATAATTAACAATTCAAAAGTTGATAAAAAAAAATGCCGAAAACGATGACGTGGCACCGACCCGTTCGAAAATTCAAACCACCCCAGGCAGGAGGAGGAGGAGGCAAAGCACGTGCCAACTCATCTCCCTCCTCTCGACAAAATTCAAATTCCTCGCCGACGCCGACCACCATTTTCTCCCTCTCTCTCCCCCGCTCAACGTTCCAAAAACACCAACCGCCCATTTCTAGAGAGAGAAAGAAGAGAGAGAGAGAGAGAGAGAGAGAGAGAGAGAGAGAGCGAGAGAGAGAGAGAGCGATCGGAGATCGGAGATCGGCGGCGGCGGCGATGGAGAAGTACGAGAAGCTGGAGAAGGTCGGGGAGGGGACGTACGGCAAGGTCTACAAGGCCAAGGACAAGGCGACGGGGCAGCTCGTCGCCCTCAAGAAGACGCGCCTCGAGATGGACGAGGAGGGCGTCCCCCCACCGCCCTCCGCGAGGTCTCCCTCCTCCAGCTCCTCTCCCAGTCCCTGTACGTCGTCCGCCTCCTCTCCGTCGAGCACGTCGACGGCGGCTCCAAGCGCAGGGCCGCGGCGGCGGCGGCGGCGGAGGGCGGCGGCGGAGACGGCCAGATCGGCGCCGCGGCCGTCGGCGGGGGGAAGCCGATGCTGTACCTGGTGTTCGAGTACCTGGACACCGATCTCAAGAAGTTCATCGACTCGCACCGCAAGGGCCCCAACCCTAGGCCCGTCCCCGCCGCGACCGTGCAGAACTTCCTCTACCAGCTCCTCAAGGGCGTCGCCCACTGCCACAGCCACGGCGTGCTCCACCGCGATCTCAAGCCCCAGAACCTGCTCGTCGACAAGGAGAAGGGGATCCTGAAGATCGCCGACCTCGGGCTCGGCCGCGCCTTCACCGTCCCGCTCAAGAGTTACACGCATGAGGTCTTTTGCTTTTCTGGCGATCCTCTTATGGCGTTCGGAGGGCGAGAGTGCCGCTGATTTCGACTGATGATTTTGTATATTTTCGGCGCAGGTTGTCACTCTCTGGTACAGAGCGCCTGAGGTGTTGCTGGGATCTACTCACTATTCGATCGGTGTGGACATGTGGTCTGTCGGGTGTATCTTCGGTAACTATCTCTATTGAATCTGTCGCCGGAAGTGGTCGATGTCTCTTATTCTTCTTTGCTCCATTTTCTGAAAGCCTTTTGCATCGACCGTGTTAGATCTCTGGCTTGCTTCTGCTGAAATCGCGTTCTTCTCCAGTATGGAATTCGAATATTGTTCATTTGGATGTTGTAGACAACGTTTTTAGGACAGCATTTATAGGTTGTTGATGTCGAGGTGTAGGTCTTGGGTTTCCGTAGCATGGATAGGTATTGAGTTCTTCTTCGTGTTCTTTGATTTCAGATTTTTCATGAGAATGTAGAGTCCATAAGATAGGCTGGACACAGTATTAATTGTTAGATCATCTTATTTTTAGCATAGTTGACGAAAAAGAGTTGCACGCTAAATGGAAATTAGAGACACGACACGCTTCCTCACATGCTCTGTGCCAATTGACTGCGCTTCCATTCCTTTGCTTTCTATCATTTCTAGTCAAGAGATGCTTGTTCCTGTGAGCTACAGGTCCCAGCTTTCTCTGTTCCTTCTGTTTAATGCTGTGATTAGTTTTGGATATATGTTCTTGCTTTGGTCGATTTTAATCTACTTTTTGATTTCCTTCAGCATGTAGGAAGTATGTTTCTTGTCTTTTGCTTATCGTAACTCTTGATGCCTGAATTCGTCACAGCTGAGATGGTGAGAAGGCAAGCCTTATTTCCTGGGGACTCTGAGTTTCAGCAACTGCTTCACATATTCAGGTGATTTGTTTCATTAAATCTGAAGGCCTTAGTAGTACTTATGAATCTTTGGTTCTCTGAGAATAACACACCGTAGTCTATTTGCTAGGCTACAATGGGAATTGAATAGTAATTTACAACAGTACCTCACTTTCAGTTGTTCTATTTGGTGTGCATTTTTCTCCACTCTAATGATAAGGGACAATCCCAAGTTGTTGCACCTCGTGTGTCTAAAGTTACATTGATGAATTTTAGTAATTCTGCTAAGATTTATTTGGATATTTGCGACTGAAGGCTATTGGGAACCCCAACTGAGAAGCAATGGCCAGGAGTTTCCACTTTGAGGGATTGGCATGTTTATCCACAATGGGAACCTCAAAACTTGGCAAGAGCAGTTCCATCCCTTGGACCAGATGGGGTGGACCTTCTGTCGGTTAGTATATGTACCCTTGTTGACTTTTGAACGTCTGGTAAATATACATGCGAGAAGAAGATTTGGCTTGAATTGAACCCTTTCTGTCCAAAACTGTTTTCGTCCATTGACCCATGATCATTGTTATAAGGCTTCATCATAAGAGTTGGAGGCTAGCAAAACAAATGATGCAGGGGTGGAATCGTGCAATAAGTATGGGTTCTTAGTTGAACCAGGGATTATTTTAGTTGTGCCATAATTTGTCTTGATTCTTGGCTTAATGTGAGAATCGATTCTCTATAATGAAGTGAAAAGCCCTCAAATTTCAATTGCTAGGAAGTATGAAGTATAGAAAAAAAGTCTGAAGTCCGCTTCTGGCAAATGAGAGGGCAAAAAGGATTGGAACTATAGGTTGTGTTGATGGTTACAAATAACGTATATGTGGAAAGATATTACTTCTGATTTGAGTATCTGAGCTTTTCGTAGTCTCAATCATGCATGTTAGTAACCAACATTGGATGCTCTTTGGCAAATAATAGCCTTAATCTCATGGCGTGTTATTTTCTTTATTCTGTAAACTCTCAATCGTTATTGTTGACTGATGCAGAAAATGCTCAACTATGATCCTGCTGAAAGGATCTCGGCTAAAGCAGCACTTGATCATCCTTTTTTTGACAGTCTCGACAAGTCTCAGTTCTGATAATGCCTCGGATATATGGCCAAGTGTTCGCTGGACGGCCTCTTATGTTCTGATGTGGTCCTTGTATTTACCTTAAAAGTTACTTTCACTGCTTAAAGGGTGCTTCTGTTTGCTAGGCGCTCGACGCAGCCGAGTGTCATCATCTCCGTGATGAAGTATCATGTAACCAATATCAATGAATCTATTTTTTGTCCTTTTGAAAGCGATGGCTATGTTCCCCAGGAATTTCAATGTCTCCGTCTTTGATTTTAATGACACAGCATGGTTCTCCATTGTTTAATCGGGCGCCAATGGTGAATATTCATTGCTATAAATAGTCCAAAAACAAAAGAAAAAAAGAAAAAGAAAAGGGACTCTTTCGGTTCCCCTAGCAATTGTGACAAGGATTGTGGCTATTTTGTTGGATGCACTTTATCTCCACTAGAGATTATTGTGGCCTCTCGTGACAAAGTGAAGCCATGGCCATGTGCAAGTTGGGCAAACAGGGGACACAGGAGAATGTTTCTTCCCCTTCACGTGCCAGATCTGAGACATCCACTCCATTCAGCTCCACGCTATTAATAAACAATCCAATATTCTCTCTCTCTCTCTCTCTCTCTCTCTCTAAACCCGCCATCCTTGCTCTCTGGCCAAGTCTTTTCTTGTATGATTCTTGATTCATCTGAATCCGATCACAAATGAATTCCCGAGGAACAAAGGAGATTAGCATGGATGCTGTGCTGGCAGAAGTTGGAGGTTTGATAGAGAGATTGTTGGAACGAAGGAACAAGAAAGGAAAACACATTCAGCTGGTCGAGCCCGAAATTCGTCGGCTTTGCATCGTCGCCAAGCAAGTCTTTCTTGCTCAGCCCAATCTCCTCGAATTAGAAGCCCCCATCAACATCTGTGGTAATCCTACGTTCTTTCCTTCCAATCTTTTTGTTCGATTGCAGTCAGGGTATGCATCATGTGTTAAGGTCGAGTAAATGATCATGGGGATTATGGGCTTTTCTTTGTTTGTGATCATGCGTCTTCGCTCACCAGATAAGAGTCGTTGAAACTGAATCGGATGAAAGATCATGTTGGGTTGTGCCATGTTCAGAGACATCTTAATCAGAAAATGGCTAATAAGTTTTGAGTCGACAAAAGAGATCTTCTGCGATTATCATAAACTTATAATAGCAAATTCATTATCATTTTGCTAGCGTGTTCGGCATTTGTAGGAACGAGAATGTAGAGAAGATGCAAGAGTGGAAGGATCTCGAGTAGAAGAGTAAATGAACCCCATTTGGTTGGATTGGCCCTATCAAACCTCGGTGTTTATAAATTTTCCAAGTTTTATCCTTTGAAATAATGCATTTCGTTTCGAAAACCCTAATAAGTGCCATTGTTTCATTCGAGCCTCGTGTTGCAGAAAAAGCTGCGGAACAGCAAAATTTTCTGCAGTGTCTCAGCCATTTCTCTGACTTTATGAACCTCAATCTTGGGCAACAAGATAACTTTTCTGGATGCAGTTCAGAGCATCGTTATTGTATCTATCAGAAAACATGTTTTTCCCAAAAACTTAAAACTACGAGGAAATGGCCTAAATATACATATAAGGTACCTCCTAACAAGGTACGCTAGATGTGTTGAAGAAATTTCATAAGTACTTGTTTGCCAGAATGACAAGAACGTAAGTACTAGAGTGGTGGTGGGGATACTAGATTGTTTGAACGGAAGCTAGTTCTGCTGATGTTCATGCCGGTCAGTACAATGAACATGGAAATATGCATACAACCAAGCGAACCCTTGAGGGCAAGGGCTTCGGTTCTGCTTCTTTCGGGTGTCGATCCTCTTACGACGGCTCACATAGTATGGACTGTCTGATAGCTTGAATCATCATGCATCGATTTCTTGGCTTTAGTTTATAAAACGACTTCATAAATGATTTTGTTCTCTTACATTTCCAGGTGACATACATGGACAATACCCAGACCTACTGAGAATATTCGAAAGCGGCGGTTTCCCACCAGATTCAAACTACTTGTTCCTCGGAGACTATGTCGACAGAGGGAAGCAAAGCATAGAGACCATCTGCCTCCTCCTTGCCTACAAAATAAAGTTCCCGGAGAACTTCTTTCTCCTCCGAGGGAACCACGAGTGTGCCTCCATTAACCGGATCTATGGCTTCTATGACGAGTGCAAACGTCGCTTCAGCGTCCGTCTGTGGAAGATCTTCACGGATTGCTTCAATTGCTTGCCAGTGGCAGCAGTGATTGATGACAAGATCATTTGCATGCACGGTGGACTCTCGCCGGAGCTTGCGAACTTAGATCAGATCAGGGTTCTGGAGAGGCCCATGGATGTGCCGGACCAGGGGCTATTGTGTGACCTACTTTGGGCGGATCCTGACAGAGAGATCAAAGGGTGGGGCGAGAATGATAGGGGCGTTTCCTACACTTTCGGTGCCGACAAAGTGGCAGAGTTCCTACAGAAACACGACCTCGATCTAATATGTCGTGCTCACCAGGTCATTTTCTGTTTTCCTATGCATTGAAATTCTTTCTGTTCAATCAACTTGTGTTTCACATGAAAGTGTTTTTTTTCTTTCCTTTTCTCAATTTCAGTATATCTGAGTGTGTTGCAGATTCTGTCTTGTAAGAGCTTGTCATATGCATAAAACTCATTCCGGTTTTGGTATGCCGTAGTACCAAAAACAAAAGAAATACGTGAGAACAGCACATTCCATGGGAGAGTACTATTGTATATGAGATTTTTTGAGCAAACAAACAGTTATCTCTGTCATATTCGATCAAAACAAGGGGATGCATTGGTAATACCCGTCAGTTGTCAATGAATCGTTTGCTCTAAGGAGATGATGTTGCTAACATTTTGGCTGAAAGATTTTTTGCAGGTGGTTGAAGATGGTTACGAATTCTTTGCAGACCGACAGCTGGTTACCATATTTTCAGCTCCTAATTACTGCGGGGAATTCGACAATGCTGGGGCGCTAATGAACGTGGATCCGAGTTTGCTATGCTCGTTTCAGATTGTCAGGCCATGGGGTTGAGGAGAAGTGACAACTAACGAGCAGAGAACATTCAAAACTCATGGACTGATTAATTATTCCTAAGCTTCCTGTCATTTCCAAATAGGAATGAATGCACAGGGGGCAAAAATTTGTGACTAGTGACGCTGATGGCTTTAAAGAAGGTTGAGTTTAAGCTCATTTCAGGTTTGCGTTTGTAGCGGAATTCAGCAGATCATTCAAATACTAATGGTGTAAATCTAGAGTCGAATCTTGCAAGGTGGTGTGAGTGATGCCTTCTGCAACTTCATGTACATCCATAAGAATGACAATGAGACCAGGTAGACAATGGTTTGATTGTGTAAATGCCTATCTAGCAGTGTTCTTCAGTGTTTCTGCGATCCTCCGGCTACGTGGAAATAATAGACATGCGATCGACTCCATAGGATTCACCAAGTGATAATGCGTTTTGGTTTGGAAGTGCCGGAACTCATGCTTGAACGACAGAATCTTCCTCTCATACTACGCTGTCTGTGCATCGATTTCTTTCCTGGTCTGTTCGATCTGGACTTTGTCATCGGCCAAGTACAGTGTCTGCCATGTTTGCACTTTGTCGAATAAATGCCTTGACTCTGGTCGAACTCATCGATTGCAAATAGTCAAAAGTTAAACACAATGGTTAATTGAGATCAAAGTTTTGTAACTTGATTTCAAAATCCACTCTAACCTCTTGTAAAGGGTACCCAGAAAGAGTTTGTCGGTCGAATAATCGGTATGACACAATACATCTCATGTCATTGATTTTGAAAAAGCCAACGTGTTCATCATGATTAAATTAACAAAGACCATATACCTTCAAGTAGAGCTCTGGTAAGATCACAGTTCAAGGCAGACAGAAATGAGCACCTTAGCGAAGTTGAAAAGAACATAAAAATAAAGGCCAACAAAGAACAAGCATCGTCAGAGACAAATGAAAATGACACAAGATCTGATAAATCTGAATTGAATGTCGAGATCAACGAAGATCATTGTAAACACGAGTGGCAAATAATGATGGATGTCATACGATTATTGAAAGGACTTGATTTCCACTTTTTGAAAAGAATGAATAAATCAAACTAATTGAAAAGTTTAGGATTTGGCTGCATTACGTATACAAGATTTAGGACTTCTGGTACAAAAATAGGGAAAAGAATCTACTCACAAGGTGTCCAGTAGAATGCATTGTTTTCATGAATACAGATAAACATTTACAACAGGGAAAACGGATCGAAGAAAGCGTCTTAGAAATAGACATCGAGAATCGACAAAGCATATAAATGGACATTATAAAGCATATTAAAGCATTTTATTCTAATTATCGGAGGAAACGAAGAGGAGTTCTTCTCTATATAAAGTCTTACACTTCACTCAAATTATCTGCAAAAGAAGAAAAGAAAAGAGAGAAAGAGCTGGCAAGAAAAGAAAAGAATGAACATGGCTATGGCTTTTCTTCGTCGATTTGCGCTTGCGCTCCTTGGTCTCCTTCTCGTGTTCAACTTTGTCCGGGGTGATCCGGATACGACCCTGATAAACAAGATTTGCAATGGCAAAGTTTATGGAAGCAGTGATCCTTACGCGAATAGCGCATCGTACGTCCTTGAAGATATGGCAACTGTGACGGCAAACCACCCTGGTTACGATTACCACACCGAATCTCCTTTCCCTGAAGCAACAGCTTATGGCCATGCTGTTTGCAATGCAGTGCTTTCATTCACTGATTGCAGTACTTGCGTAAGCTCTGCGAAGAGTCAGATTCTCTACAACTGCCGGAATAGCATCGGGGTTCAGATGCAGCTTCAGGACTGTAGGATGAGATATGAAAATTACCCGTTCTCGGAATAAAGAAGAGGTCTCAAATACTTTCGTGTCCAGCGTTTTCCTTCAACTTTTTTCTCTTTCAATTATCAAAAAGAGCAATCACTATCTCTGTTATGGAGATAGTGAAAGCTTGTTTATGAATAAAATGCTTGGACATTTGTTTTGTTTCAAGTACGGTAAATTTTCAGGATGTGTGATGACTCTTGTAACTGGTTTTGTTCAGCTAAATGAAGTACCACGCCATCTATCTTTTTTCTCCTTAAATAATTACTTCGTGTACACCGTATTGACTATTGCAAAACCGTAAGCTTTTCTACCAGACTGGTACATTTGATCTTCGTTCCTGTATGAACAGACCGGCACCTAGTTTCACTTTCATTTCATGGGTAGCTAAATATAGCGGTCGATTCATGATGTAAATGAGGAGTCAAAACTAGCAAAGTGGTGTGGAGAGTGCCTTATGCAACTTCGAAAAATGAAAGTGAAACTGGGTAGTCGATGGCATGATTGTGAATGCATATCTAGCAATGATACTTCAGTGCTTTTGTGATCCTCTATTGAGTTTATCCTGCATCGATTATGGAACCTTATATTTTGAGGTAACTTTTGGGGTAAAAAGGGCCTAACATCATCCGATACTAGCATCAAAGCCCACTTGCCAACAAGTCTGAGATTACAGGTTGTTGAGTCTTTGACCTTGCCTCGATACGTAAGGAGGAGATTGTTTAGCTTGGGGTGAGAGATGATACCCCAAAATCATCCGACACCCCCAACAATGAATGGAAGGATTCACTAGATGATTAAGCGCTTGGTTTGGCTACAACAAATTTTATATTTGAACGATAGTCTTCTGCTCAAATTAGGCCGCTTGTGGGCCAATTTCATTATCGATCATGGTTCAATCCAGACTTCGTTATTGGCCAAAGTTCTGGGGAACATGTCACTACCGCGTGCCTGCCCTGTTTGCAATTTGTTGAAAGAGTGGCTGGACTTCGGTCAAAGTGCATCAATTGTAAAAGATCGAAAGTTTACGTGAGGGGTGAATGAAATGATTAAAAATCCACATTCAAAAAGTACTCAAAATTTTATCCATCAAACAATACCTAAGATTACAAAATCCAAAAATTTAGGTGTTCACAAAAGTTACTCAAAATGAGTTTATCCATCAAACAATACCTAAGACATCGGATTTTATTTTTATTTTTTTTAAATAATAAAAACCCTTTGCAAATGTTGGGTTCACCTTTTTTTTTGTCATTTTTATCTTTTGACAATCAATAGCCCAACTTTTTATAAATACACTCAATGATTTTGATTAAAGTTGAAAACAAACCTAAAAGAACCCCAGGCCAAAAGTTGAGCTTTGCATCCAATTTATAATCAAATTATTTTAATATAATTTTAAATAAATTTACTAATATATATCTTTTACATTACCCTCAACATAAAAATGTAAAAGGTTATACAGTCATTGTTTCTTTTTGCAATTTTAAAAATACTAAAACTAAAAAAACTTAATTTTTTTAGCTTTGCATCTAATCTATAATCAAATTCTTTGAATATAATTTTTAAATAAATTTACTATTTACATTACTTTCAACATGAAAATGATTAAATTGTTTCTTTTTGCAATTTTAAAAATACTAAAAAAAACTTAATTTTTTGAGCTTTGCATCTAATCTATAATCAAATTCTTTGAATATAATTTTTAAATAAATTTACTAATATATATCTTTTACATTACTTTCAACATGAAAATGTAAAAGGTTATATAATTGTGACTTTTTTTGCAATTTTAAAAATACTAAAAAACTTAATTTTTTATATAGAGCTTTGCATCTAATCTATAATCTTTTCAAATTCTTTGAATATAATTTTTAAATAAATTTACTAATATATATATTTTACATTACTTTCAACATGAAAATGTAAAAGGTTATATAGTCATTGTTTCTTTTTTTGCAATTTTAAAAATACTAAAAAAACTTAATTTTTTGATCTTTGCATCTAATCTATAATCAAATTCTTTGAATATAATTTTTAAATAAATTTACTAATATATATATTTTACATTACTTTCAACATGAAAATGTAAAAAGTTATATAGTCATTGTTTCTTTTTGCAATTTTAAAAATACTAAAACTAAAAAATTTAATTTGGTCACACTAAAGGGCTTTTCAAATATATGTTTTACTAAACGTCTTTGCATTTCCTAAAGCACTTTTCATTATAGTTTGCCAAAACAGTCTAGCATTTCGAAATTTTTTTTTGCATTTATAATTATTTATAATTTTTTTTTTAAATGATTTTTAATTTATTGTACTTTCCTTTTTAGTCTTAAAAATTTTGGCTTTTTTTGATGTGAACGTTCACTATGGGCTGGTGACCCTTGTTTGTCGTTTGTCGTCCTTGCTGCAAATGAATACGAAAGAGGAAAGGAAGAAAAGAAATATAATAAATTATAAAAAATAAAAAAATAAAAAAATTCAAATAATTGTCCACATTAGTGTTGGCCATTTTGCATAAGACAACTAACGTTCACATCAATGAGTTTTGGCCAAAATTGGACGAAAGTATTACATTGCCAAATCGATAAAAGATTTAGCACTAAATTGGCCAAATTAAAAGTTTATGACTGAATTGACGTGTGTGCAGTTGGTTCAGAACTCTTTTTTGGTAATTATCCCTGATTAAATTAACAAAGATAACATATCTTGAAGTCGAGGTGTGGTGATATCAACAGTTCAAGACAGAAAAAAATATGAAAATCTCATCGCATTTGCAAAGAAATTAAAGGGGGAAAAAAAAAAGCCTAGCAAGGAACGCGTATTGTCAGAGATATAAGAAAACGAGGCAAATCGGATGAATCCGAACTGAATATTCTGTTCACCAAAGATAATTGTAAACACAAGCGGCAAATGATGATGGACGTCCAAAGATGATCGATTTTGTGACGAACAGATCTTTTAGCCAATTCAGACTAAGTCATATCTGTCCAGTTTTACAATCCATGGCGAAACGGATTGAAGAAAGCATCTTAGAATTGGACATCCACCATCGACAAAGCATACAAATATATGTAATAACCTGTGACGGCCCGAGCGGCGGTGCGCGGGGAGGAGGGATGGCGGTGCGTCCGCGCCTCGGTCCCCGGACGTGCGCAAGGAAGGGATCCTCTCCCTCTTGTCCCACATCGCCTAGGGAGGGAGTTCTGGGCTGCCTTATAAGGCAATGGGCTCTCTAATTGTACATATGCGTTTTCTTGGGGTAGTATGGGATGCCCCGAGAAGAACAAAACCGTGAGGACTTAGTGTCCAAAGCGGACAATATATGTACAAATGAGACCCGGGCGTTACAAGTGGTATCAGAGCCGACTCCCGACCACGTATGGGGCCACAGTGAGGACGCTGTTCTGCTAAGGAGGGGAGAGTGTGACGGCCCGAGCGGGCCCGAGCGGCGGTGCGCGGGGAGGAGGGATGGCGGCGCGTCCGCGCCTCGGTCCCCGGACGTGCGCAAGGAAGGAATCCTCTCCCTCTTGTCCCACATCGCCTAGGGAGGGAGTTACGGGCTGCCTTATAAGGCAATGGGCTCTCTAATTGTACATACGCGTTTTCTTGGGGTAGTATGGGATGCCCCGAGAAGAACAAAACTGTGAGGACTTAGTGTCCAAAGCGGACAATATATGTACAGTTGAGACCCGGGGCGTTACATAACCTATTATTCAAATTATCGGAGGAAACAAAGATGAGTGCTTCTCTACGTGTAGTCTTACACTTAACTCAAATTATCTGCGAAAAAAGAAAAGAAAAGAGAGAGAGTCGGTAAGAAAAGAAAAAACACGAACGCGGCTATGGCTTTTGTTCGTCGATTTGCACTCACTCTCCTGGGTCTCCTTCTAGTGTTCAACTTTGTCCAGGGCGCTCTGGAAAAGACCCTGGTAAACAAGATTTGCAATAGGAACGTTTATGGAAGCAGCTATCCCTATGCGAATAGCGTATCACATGTCCTTGAGGATCTAGTGACCGTGACGGCGAACCACCTTGGCTACGATTACTACACCCGGTCTCCTTATGTTGAAGCAACGGCTTATGGCCATGTTCTTTGCAGTACATTGCTTTCATTTACTGATTGTGGTACTTGCATAAGCTTTGCGAAGAGTCAGATACTCAGCAACTGCCCGAATAGCATCAGGGTTCAGATGCAGCTTCAGGACTGTAGGATGAGATTTGAAAATTACCCGTTCTCAGAATAAAGAAGAGCTCTCGAATACTTTTGATCCAGCATCTTCCTTAAACTTTTTTTTTTTTTTTTTCAATTATCAAAATGAGCGATGACTATCTCCGTTATGGAGATAGGGAAAGCGTGTTTCTTAATAAAAAGCTTAGACATTTGTTTTGTTTCAAGTAGGGCAAATTTTTAGGATATCTGATGACTCTTGTACTCGGTTCTGTTCAACTAAATGAAGTACCACACCATCCATTTTTTTCCCATTTAATCATTACTTCGTGTTCACCGTATTGACCATTGCAAAACCATAAGCTTTTCTCCCCTTAAATGTCTCCGCCCCTGCAGGAAGGGATCACTGACGGTTTTGAAAAGTCGAGAAGGTCTCGGCGCCATTTACCAATATGATCGGTGTCAAGTGAAAATGTAGCAACGTATGCAATCGAGACCTCCTAGCTACCAGACTGGTACACTAGATCCTCGTTCCTACATGAGTAGACCGGTACCTAGTTTCCCTTTCGTTTCGTTGGTAGCTAAATGTAGCTGTTGATTCACGACGTAAATGTGGAGTTGAAACTTGTGAGGTGGTTTGAAACATGAACATCCAAAAGAAATGAAAGTGAAACTAGGTAGACAATGGCTTGATTGTGTAATGCCTATCTAGCAATGTTAATTTGGTGTTTTTGTGATCTTTTGTTGAGATTGTCCCACATCAATTGTGGAAAGAGCTGGTGGTCAGTTTATAAGTGTGAGGAAAAATCTTATTATTTGAACTATCTTTCAAGACCACACAATACTGATATTGGAGCCTAGATTATTAACAAATTTGGATTCAATAGTCATATGGGAGAGTTATGAGTTATCATGTGAGTTATGAGTTATCATGGCTCTAACCTAGACCCAATGTATAAGAAGGAGATTGTCGAGGTTGTCTCACAGTGAAAGGGCTAGTGGTTACTTTATAAGTGTGAGGCCCTTTCGAAATAGCTTTTGGGGTGAGAGATACCCAAGACCACCCAACACTTCCGGCGATGAATGGAAACATTAAACTGGCAGTTGATTCCGAAAGGATTCACTAGATGATTAAGCACTTGGTTTAAATTCAACAAATTTCTTATTTGAATGACAGTCTTCCACTCAGATTAGGCCGCTTGTGCATCAATTTCATTCCTGATCATGGTTCAATCTAGACTTCGTTATTAGCCAAATTTCTGGGGAACATGTCACTACAGCGTGCCAGCCATGTTTGCAATTTGTTGAAAGAGGGGCTAGACTTTGGCCAAAGTGCATCAATTGTAAATGATCGAAAGTTTATCATAACGGGTGATCCAAATCAAAGGTCAATGATTTGATTACAAAATCCACATCCATCAAAGATACCCAAAGAGAGTTTATCGATCAAATAATACCTATGACACAATATATCTGATGTCATTGATTTCAAAGAAGCAAATACATTTATCATGATTAAATAGAAAATTCAAAATAGTTATAAATCTCTTGCATGAATCTAGTCCTAATCTTTTTAATTTGAATAATTTATTCTTAAAACCTTTTTGTGATTTGCCAATGTAGTACTTCCAATCAATTTTTGCTGGCAATCGGTGATGTGGATGTTAGCATTCCTATGTGGTATGGTCAACAGGTGTTGAAATTTTCTCATGCAGAATTTTTTTTAATAATTTTTTTATAATTTTTTTTCTTTTCCTTTAATGTGGGCTAGTGACCCTTGCTAGTTGTGAATGAGGGCCGCGGCCCTTGTTGGCCCACCTTGACTGATGAGGGCTTCGTGGCCTAGCTACATATGAATAAAAAAGAGAAAAGAAAAGAAAAGAAAAGAAAAGAAAAAGAAATACAATAAATTATAAAAAAATAGACAAATTTTTAAAAATTAAAAAGATTATCCCTATTAGTGTGGACCATTCCACATAAGATGCCTAACTTTCACGTCAATGATTTTAAGCAAAAATTGGCGGAAAATGCTACATTGGCAAATTGATAAAAAGGTTAGGGATTAAATTGACAAAATTGAAAAGTTTAAAATTGAATTGGCTCCTGTATAATAGGTTTAAGATTTTTTTTTTGAAAATTATCCATGTTTAAATTAACAAAGATAATATACCTTGAAGTGGAGGTGTGGTAATATCACAGTTCAAGACAGGAAAAAAAAAAAGAAAATCTCATCGCATTGGCAAAGGAAATAAAAAGGAAACGCTTAGCAAGGAACATGTATTGTCAGAGACAAAAGACAACGAGGCAAATCGGATGAATCCGAATTGAATATTGAGATCAACAGAGATCATTGTATACACGAGCGGCAAATGATGATGGACGTCCAAAGATGTTCGATTTTGTTATCAACATATCTTTTAGCCAATTCAGACCAAGCCATATCTGTCCAGTCTTAGAGTCCATGGCGAAACGGATTGAAGAAGGCATCTCAGAACTGGACATCCACCATCGACAAAGCATATAAATGTATATGATAACCTATTATTCAAATTGTCGGAGGAAACAAAGACGAGTGCTTCTCTATATATAGTCTTACACTCAACTCAAATTATCTGCGAAACAAGAAAAGCAAAGAGTTGGTACCAAAAGACAAAAAGGAACATGGCTTTTGCTCGTCGATTTGCACTCACTCTCCTCAGTCTCCTTCTAGTGTTCAACTTTGTCCGGGGCGGGCTGGACACGACCATGGTTAACAAGATTTGCAACGGCGACGTTTATGGAAGCGGTGATGCCTATGCGAACAGCGTATCGTATGTCCTCGAGGATCTAGCGACCGTGACGGCGAACCACCCTGGCTACGATTACTACACCCAGTCTCCTTATGTTGAAGCAACAGCTTATGGCCATGCTGTTTGCAGTGCATCGCTCTCATTTACTGATTGTGGTACTCGCGTAAGCTCTGCGAAGAGTCAGATACTGAGTAACTGCCCAAATAGCATCGGGGTTCAAATGCAGCTTCAGGACTGTAGGATGAGATATGAAAATTACCCGTTCTCAGAATAAAGAAGAGGTCTCGAATGCTTTTGATCCAGCACTTTCCTTTAACTTTTTTCTTTTTCAATTATCAAAATGAGCAATGTCTATCTCCGTTGTCGAGATAGGGAAAGCTTGTTTCTGAATAAAAAGCTAAGACATTTGTTTTGTTTCAAGTTGTTAAAATACGTCTCGAGTTTGAGTCCAATGTGAAATTTCGAATATTCCGAATTGGATATGTTGCGGCTGTTCAAAATTGAGCAAAGAAGATTCGAAGATCAATTTTCCAAAGTTTGAATCTGCGTTGGAGAATTTGGCGCTGAAATAGGAAAGTTCAACTTTCACTTGGATTTGGATTTTGTTTGAAATATATAGAGATATGTTTTGGATAAAATCGTTTAAGATAGGAAATAGAATCCTATGAGAAGTTGGCAAAAGAATAAGGGTCTCACTTATATATATAGACTTGTGGCTGTGGGTGGTAATAGGTTGATCATGAAGAAGTGTTCTTGAAGCGCCGTCTTGTTGTCGAGTGCTTGGGAGGGATTTTCTTTGTCGTTCTTGTTCGTGAATTATATCCAAGAAAGATTAGTGTTTGTAACCGATTTAAATCTTGTGATAAGATTTGCGTGTAATTCCTTCGTGAGATTGAGAGATTATTTCTTGAGGAATTTCGGGGCTAAACACCGAGTGCGTTGTTGGGTGTAATTGGGGTTTGGGAAACACCGAGAGAGTGTTTGAGTGACTTGAGTGTGTAATCTCCTTGTATCGCTTAATTTATAGTGAAATTCACTGCTGCTCTCTCTGTGGACATAGGTCTTTACGACCGCACCACGTAAATCCAGTGTCTGATTTATTTTTCTTCTTCTGTCTATATTATTGTTCGATTACTCGCCTTTTCGCAACAAGTGGTATCAGAAACAGGCTTGGCTAAGTTGAAGCGAATCAATGGCGACAGAAGAAGTAAAAGTAAGAATCGACAGATTTGATGGGAAGGATTTTAGTTTCGGAAGATGCGGATTGAAGATTATCTTTATCGATGAAACCGCACTTGCCCTTATCCGGGAGAAACCGGAGACAATGAAGCAAACCGATTGGGATTTGCTGGATAGACGAGCTATGGGTGTTATTCGGCTGACGTTGGCTCGTAACGTTGCGTTTAACATCTTGAAGGAGAAGACCACTACTGATTTGATGTAAGCCCTGTCGGATATGTACGAGAAGCCCTTTGCGATCAACGAGGTCTATTTGATGCGACGTCTGTCTAATTTGAAGATGAGCGAAGGTGCGTCAGTTGCAGATCATATCAATGAATTCAATGTGATTGTTAGTCAATTGAGTTCAGTTGAGATTGACTTTGAAGATGAGTACATGCTTTAATTCTGTTATCCTCATTGCCTATAGTTGGAATACTACTGTGTACTGCTGTTAGTAATTCCTCTGGGTTAACAAGTTTGACGTTTGATAGGGTTCGGGATTTGATTATGAGCGAGGATATTCGTAGAAGAGAATCTGGCAAACCTATATCTACTGCTTTAGTAGGTGAAAATAGAGGAAGATCTAGAACATGTATAGGTAATAGCACTACTAATATGAACAGGCGTAGCCAGTCTAAGACCGGTGATGTTGTCTATTGGAGCTGTGGCAAGAGGGGACATCTTAGAATGAATTGTCTTAAGTTGAAGAATGAGAAGGGTAAGGGAATTATAGTTGATTCTGCAGATAATGTTGCAGCTGTTGGAGATAATGCTGATTATGTCTTGTCTGTTACTGATTATTCATCGTTTGATGGATGGATTATGGATTTTGGTTGTTCTTTTCATGTCACACCAAATAGAAATTGATTTATCACTTATCAGTGCACGGGTAGTGGTAAAGTCCAGTTAGGGAACAATGCTGAGTGCAATGTTGTGGGTGTTGGTGATGTTAAAATCAGAATACATGATGGTATTGTGAGGACATTGACTAGAGTAAGACACGTTCCAGAATTGAAAAAGAACTTAATTTCCTTGGGTGCCCTAGATTTAGCTGGTTGCAGGTATTCTTCAGAAGGTGGAGTTCTAAAGGTTGTTCGAGGTGCCCTGGTGATAATGAAAAGAATCAAGAACGGAGACCTATATAAACTTCAAGGTGAGACAGTGACAAATTTCGCTGTGGAGACGTCGGATGCATCTGTTCGAGAGTCTATTGACTGCTCGAGGAAGACCTGGGTGTTTGTGCCAATGCACAAGTTTGATGCTGGTGTCAGGATCACACGGTTGAGAGCTTTGATCGAGACGGAGACTGGTAAGTCGATCAAGCATGTGCGGACTAACAATAGCATGGAGTTCTGCTCGGAGCTGGCAAATAAATTCTGCATGAAATAGGGCATAGTGAAACACCGCACTAGTGCCAGTAAATCACAACAATTTGCAGAATTGATGAGCAGAACATTACTAGAAACGGCCCGAAAAATGGTCTCTAGTGCTGGTATTACTAGGAGAATCCTAGCTGATGTGCTTAGTACGATAAGCTGCCTGGTGAATAGATCCCCATCAACTGCTATTGAATGGCGGACTCCTGAAGAAGTGTGGTCAGGTAACGTTACTAGTTATTCTATTATTAGAATGTTTGGTTGCTTGTGTTATTTTCGAGTGAGTGATGGTAAGCTCGATTGGAGGGCAAGGTGCATATTCCATGGCTATGCACAATGTGAGCGGGGCGATCGGTTGTGCTACCTAGATATAAATTCACCTGTTAACAGCAGAGAAGTTACCCTTGATGAGTCTCCGATACTTCTGGTTAGGAGTGTTTGTGGCAGTATTCAAACGGATCTGAATGGTGTTGAGCTTGAGGTGGAGTTGCGACCAGAAACTCCTGAGGTAGCGAGTACGAGTACTAGCAAAGTAATCGACACAGATAGTGCTTGAAGCGAGGTGGAGCCCATAGAGCCAATGGTTGCCATAACTGCTGAAATTAACAAGGTACGTATTTGATCTCCTGATAGATATAGATGCAACAATGGTTTTGCTTTATCTGTGGTTAAGGAGGTTGCGTCGGAAAATCCTTGCGGAGCAGTTAAAAGTGCATGTGGAGTTGGTATTATGATGAGATCCTCGGTTATGGTGAAGTTCAAGCGAGGCTTGGACTTGGATAATATCTGTGGCGGTTGAGCCCATCGGGGGCTATGGAAGAGTAGTAGCAGAGTTTGAATTTTTGCGAAGCGATTGCAACTTGGCTCAAACGTCGAGCCAAGGTGGAGATTGTTAAAATATGTCTCGAGTTTGAGTCCAATGTGAAATTCTGAAAATTCCGAATTGGATATGTTGCGGATGTTCGAAATTGAGCAAAGAAGATCCGAAGATCAACTTCCCATAGTTTGAATCTGCGTTGGAGAATTTGGCGCTGAAATAGGAAAGTCCAACTTTCACTTGAATTTGGATTTTGTTTAAAATATATAGAGATATGTTTTGGATAAAATCGTTTAAGATAGGAAATATAATCCTATGAGAAGTTGGCAAAAGAATAAGGGTCTCACTTATATATATAGACTTGTGGCCGTGAGTGGTAATAGGTTGATCATGAAGAAGTGTTCTTGAAGCGCCGTCTTGTCGTCGAGTGCTTGGGAGGGATTTTCTTTGTCGTTCTTGTTCGTGAATTATATCCAAGAAAGATTAGTGTTTGTAACCGATTTAAATCTTGTGGTAAGATTTGCGTGTAATTCTTTCGTGAGATTGAGAGATTATTTCTTAAGGAATTTTGGTGCTAAACACTACATGTGTTGTTGGGTGTAATTGGGGCTTGGGAAACACCGAGAGAGTGTTTGAGTGACTTGAGTGTGTAATCTTCTTGTATCGCTTGATTTATAGTGAAATTCACTACTGCTCTCCCCGTGGACGTAGGTCTTTACGACCGAATCACGTAAATCCGGTGTCCGATTTATTTTTCTTAATCTGTCTATATTATTGTTCGATTGCTCGCCTTTTCGCAACACAAGTAAAGCAAATTTTTAGGATATATGATGACTCTTGTACTTGGTTCTGTTCAACCAAATGAAGCACCGCACCATCTATTTTTCTTTCCTAATAATTACTTCGTGCTCACCGTATTGACTATTGCAAAACCATAAGCTTTTTTCCCCTTAAACATCTCCGCCCCTGCGGCAATGGAGCACTTGGATAGTTTTGAAAAATCAAGAGAAGGCCTCGGCGCCATTTACCATTATGATCGTGTCAAGTGGAAATGTGGCAACATATGCAATCGAGACCTCCTAGCTACCAGACTGGTACACTCGATCCTCGTTCCTATATGAAGAGACCGCTACCTAGTTTTCCTTTCATTTCGTTAGTAGCTAAATGTAGCTGTCGGTTCACGATGTAAATGTGGAGTCGAAACTTGCGAGGTGGTGTGAATAATGCCTTATGCAACTTCATGTACATCCAAAAGAAATGAAAGTGAAACTAGGCAGGCAATGGCTTGATCGTTTAATGACTATCTTGAAATGTTACTTCAGTGTTTCTGTGATCCTCCGATAATGAATGGAAATAATAGACTAGCAATTGACTCCAAAGGATTCACTGGATGATCAGGCACTTGACTCGGATACAATAGATTTCGTGTTTGAACGATGGAGTCTTCCCCTCAAATTAGGCCCCTTGTCTATGCACTTGACCAAAAAAAAAAAAAAAAAAAAAAAAAAAAAAGGCCTCTTGTGCATCAATTTCATTGTCGGTGGTTCAATGGAGATTTCGTTGTCAGCCAATTTTTTTGGGAACACATCACCAGCGGGAAAAGTTCAAAAAAGTTCTAAATCTATTACATTAATTCAATTTAGTTCTAAACCTTTCAATTAGATTTTTTAATCCTAAAACATTTTATATTCGTACCAATTGACTCATTCAAGCCAATTTATGCAAGAAAGTGCTAACATGGACACTAATCATCTTACGTGGCACGATCGGCATTGACTACATACTTTTATTTAATATTTATTTTTTTTGAACTTTTATTAATTTTCCTCTTTTCCTTTATCTTTGTTTTCCTCTTCCTTCTTTCCTTTTTCCTTTCCTTCCTTTTGTTTTTCCTTTCTTCCTGCTAAGGTTGTCGGTGGGGGCGAGGCCTAATGAGGGCTGGGCAAGGCCTTTTGCTAGATCCAGTGAGGGGAACCTCACCAAAGGTTGACGAGGGTTAACGAGCACGAGGACACCCTCACCGGCCTTGCCTGGCCCTTGCCGCAGTGTCTTGTCGCCAAATTTGGCAAGGGGTGGCCTCGTCCAAGTGAGGTTGGCCCTCGTCAGAGGGCTTCCTAGCGCCCGCCAACCCTTGCTGGCCCTTGACAAAGGCCGATGAAGGCCGGTCTCTCCTATGGCCGATGAAGAAGCCACAAAATACAGATTGCTGGTCAATAATGGCAATGGCAAAGAATCTCGTTTGCAACCCTCGAGGTTGGTGCGGTTAGTCGGAATGTTGGAGTATTTTTGGCTCAAGAACTAGTAATCCATTCGAATTTTACACATCACGTGCAAAATTCTCTTAGTGAGGGTTACCTGCACGGGCCACAAATTTGGACACAAATGATCCATGGGGCTTGCAAGATGTTTCATAGGTCTCTAGATAGTTAGCTCTTCCTGTCGGTGCCATTGGATTACAAAAAAAAATATTGTCGGGTTGTTATTTTTGATAATGTCAAAGTATTTATCATGATTAATGAAAAAGTGACTGTAAATGCTGAATTCAAGTTTATCGGTCAAATAATAACTATGACATAATATATCTCATGCCATTGATTTCAAAGCAGCAAGTCTGTTATCATGATTAATTAAAAAAAGACGACATACCGTGAAGTGGAGCTCTGGAAATATCATAGTTCAAGACGACAAAAAAATGAAAACCTTATCGAAGTTGAGAAGAAAATAAAAGAAGACCTGACAAGGAACAAGAATCGCCAGAGACAAATGAAAATGACACAAGATCCGATAAATCTGAATTGAATATTGAGATCAACAAAGATCATTGTAAACATGAATGGCAAATAATGATGGACGGCCAAACAATTATCGATTTTATTGTCATGCCATTTTGATTTTGGCACTGGCAAGTTTACTGAGTAAATTACAAAAAAATTCACAAACTTATTACACTTGTATCAATTCAGTCCTAAACCTATTCTACTTGAGTGAGGAGGCATCTGGAAGAGCTTCAGAATAACCACTCTGAATGCCCAAGTCACTGTAGAGGAGAAGAAGAGAGAACTTGAATGTGAGTTAAAGTGACCCCGCGTCCTATGAATTACCAGGGCCTCTATTCATGCCTAGGAGGAGAATCGGTTTATGGAGTCGCTCATGCTAATACCCAGCCTTTTAACTAATCTGGTTCAAGTCAATTTGCCAATGATAGGACGGACCATGTACGAGGTGGTGGCATTGCGATTAATCCGTCAACAGATTATTCAGCCAATTGAAACTGAGCCATATCTCTCCAGTCATATGTAGGGAAAAAGATTTACTCACGGGGAATCTAATAGACGGCATTCTTTTCATCAATACAGATAAAACTTAACTACATGGAAAAACGGATCGAAGAAAGCATTTTAGAAACAGACATCCTGGATCGACAAAACATTTTAATGGATATTACAATCTATTATTCAAACTAGCGGAGGAAACAAAGACAAGGGCTGCTTTATATATAGTCTTACATTTGACTTAATTCAGATGCAGAGAAAAGAAAGAGTGAGAGTTGGTAAGAAAGGAAAAGAATAAACATGGCTATGGCTTTTCTTCGTCAGTTTGCTCTCACGATCCTCGGTCTCTTTTTAGTGTCACTTTTGTCCGAGGCGATCCGGATGTGACAACAGTAAACAAGATTTGCAATGGCAATGTTTATGGAAGCGGCGACCCGTACGCGAACATCGTATCATATGTCCTGGAGGATATATGGCAACCGTGACAGCAAACCACCCTGGCTATGATTACTACACCCCTTCTCCTTATGCTGAAGCAACAGCTTATGGCCATGCTGTTTGCAGTACAGTGCTTTCATACTGATTGCGCTATTTGCGTGAGCTTTGCGAAGAGTAACATACTCAACGAATGTGGCAAGAGCTTGGGGGTTCAGATGGAGCTTTAAGACTGTAGGATGAGCTATGAAAATTACCCATTCTCGGAATAAAGAAGAGGTCTCGAATACTTTCGGTTCAGTGTTTTCCTTTCGACTTTTTTTCCTTTTCAATTATTAGAAAGAGCAATGACTATCTTAGTTATGGAGAGAGTGAAAGCTTGTTTCTGAATAAAAAGCTTAGACATTTGTTTTGTTTTAAGTACCGCAAATTGTTAGGATATGTGATGGCTCTTGTACCTGGTTCTGTTCAACTAAATGAAGTACAACATCATCTATTTTGTTTTCCGTTGATAATTGTTTCATGTACACCACATTGACAATTGCGAACCCTAAACATCTCTGCTTCTGTGGGAAAGGAGAAGTTTTAAAAAATCAAAGAGAAGTTCATGTTGCCGTTTATCGCTATGATATAATTCAAGTGAAAATGAAGTATGTATGCAGTTGAGACCTCCTAGCTGACAGACCGGTAAATTGGAACTTCATTCCTATATGACCAGACAATTTCGATAAGATTAAATGAACCGAATTGAAGAAGAAGTAGGTGGTAGAAATAAAAAAGTATTTTTTGTGTAACTTGTCATAAATGTGCAAATTTAAATCAGGAAGATTTCATGAAAACGAATAACCAACCCGCAATGAATGGGAGGGTAAAGTTATACTATAAACAACCCAGTATAGGGCATTAGAAATAATATTAACTAAACAACTTCTCCTATGCTTCCCGACTGGTCGAACTACATAGATTCTGATGCATTTAAAGGGGGAGTTAAATTTTGTAGACAATACTGACAAATGGAATTCACTGAAGTTTCAACTTGAGAGAATGTCAACGTTGTACACAAGGTTGTTTTTCGAGTATTCGGAATTAGTATATCAACGGGTAAACTAGATTTTATTGCTCACTAGTATATCAAAAAATAAAAACGTGAAGCTCGTATATTACGCGTGGACTTTAGGTGTTGAAAATGACACGTGGCAAATGACCACGTATTCAATGTGGGAGCGATGTTGAATTTCTTTACACCTGAATTCCGCCGATAGCACACTCGAGTCTTGATTTGGGTTTTCAATTTTACGTTCTCAATTGGCAAAAACAAAAAACTTGACTGGTCAAGTCACCAATGATCAAAATATTCAATACTATTTATGCACTTATTTCTTTACTTTAAATTAGAAATTCTAGGGGATAATTGTCCAACAAGTCTCAAACATATTGTATAGTAGTTAATTCGGTCATAAACTTTTTAATTTTGCTAATTTAATTTTAAAGTATTTGGGGTTTTCCTAATATAGTCCATCCGATCAATTTTAACTGAAAATCACTAATGTCGCGGTCTAGTTAACATTGGACATCCTACATAGCACAATTGGTGTTGACATAAATGATTTTTGTAATTTTGTAATTTCTTAAATTTTCTTGTTTCCGTTAATTTTATTTCTTTTTTTTTTTTTTTTTTTAAGTGGAATTCTGGTCGGCGGGGTTGCCAGGGCCCGGGGCATGAGATCTAAACATAACAAGATCTGAACCCTTTCGACCTCACCAGTCTATAAGGCTGCGTTTGGTTCAGCATTTGCAAGGGGCTTTGAGTCCAATGCAAATGTTGAAAGTCCAAAGCTACTTGAGGAAATGCAATTGTGTTTGGTAAAATTTTTTTGCAAATGGACTTTGAGTTGAATGTGCGTTTGGTAAAGAAAACTTTCGCAATGGGTTTTGAAGGGTATAATATATATATATATATATATATATATAATTTTTTTATTTAATTGTTTATTTTAAATTGAACTAAACTCTTTCTTTGGACCGGCGAAGGGCTATGGCCGCCGGCGAGCGGATCTCGGCATCGGTGGCTATTGGTTGAGGTTGCCCGAGGTTGGGCGACCTCCGGCGAGGGTTGCGCGACCTAGCCGAGGGCTGCTGGAGGTCGCTCGACCTTGGGCGACCCAGCGATCGCGGCTGGGTCTCGCGGCCGCAGCGGCCCTCGCCCGGGTCTCGCGAGGGTCGTGTGACTCCGGTTGCCGTCATGCGACCCTTGCGAGACCCAAGCGAGGGCCGCCCGCGCCGCAAGACCCAGGCGACGGTCGCCCGGGTCGCGCGGCCCCCGGGTCGAGTGACCCTTGCCGAGGGTCGCCCGAGGTCGGGCGACCTCCGGCGGCCCTCGGTTGGGTCGCGCGACCCTCGCCGAGGGTCTCCCGAGGTCGGGCGACCTCCGGCGGCCCTCGGGCGGGTCGCGCGACCCTCGCCGGAGGTCACCGACGGCCACGGCGAGCCGAGATCCGCTCGCCGGCGGCCGTAGCCCTCTTGTCGTCCGGCGAAGGGCCGCCTCATTTTTCAATTAAAAATAAAAAATAAATAGGGGCAAAATCGGAAATATGAATAATTAATGAGGATAATTTTGGAAGAGAAAAATAATTTCAGCATTTTGAAGGCAAATTGAAAGCTGAAAGCCAGCTTCAAAGTCGAACCAAACGGCCTAAAGATTTCCCCAAGGGGCTTTGGCCGAAAGCCCCTTTGAAATGCCGAACCAAACACACCCTAAGCCTTTCTCATTTGAGAGCTCACCCTGGGAATCTTCAATAGGTTGAAATTTTCCACGCGAGAGCAGAGCGTACCGCCCTGCCATAGTCGCGAGTCTGTTTGTTTATAGTCGCGACTGTTGTCATAGTCAACAAGGTTGAAACTTCCAGGAAAAAACTTCGAATTGGGACCTAAACCTTTTAACTCGTATGGTCAAGTCAATTTGCCAATGTTTTGACCTCGGCGGGCACTATTTATACTTGGGCACCGCCGGGTATGAGGGGGTGACGTCGCGTGGCGTGGCCTTGGCCGAGGCCTGTGTAATCCATCTCAGGTTGGGGGATTGATGGACCTGCATTTTTTACACCGTCAACAGAATTTTTGAGCCAATTTAACTAAGCCACATCTCTCCAGCTCTCCGAGCATCTAATAGAGGGCATTATTTCCATCTATACAGAAAGTAAAAAACTGCACGGAGAGACGGATCAAACAAAGTATCTTCGATATCTGCATCCCGGATCGACAAAGCATATTTATTGTGCGATGGATGTAGGGATCTATTCCAATTACTTAACGCAGCCTTTTACCAAATTATGAATCCTAAGGTTCTTAATCATTAAGTGTCCATGCAATGTGTTTGTGTTTATTATGATCCCAAAGTGTAACCTAAACATAAAACAAGCAAATCAAGACTTAGACAAAGCAAAATAGAAGGAACACAATCAATTGATCTAAGAAAGTAGTGGAAGAACAAGCAAAATGTAAGGTGCAGTAAAGTAACCCAATACAAATCGAGCATACAATATAACATGGCCTTGTAAATTCAACCAAACTATTTACTATGATTTTTTATTTTTTATAATGATGTTTCTAAACTACTCTTTTTTTTGTTATTATTTTTATTTTGTATAAAATTATTTTTTTCTAATAAAAAGGGGCACCAAGGGCGCGCATAATAACCTATCTATTTCTAGCTAGAATTATTTTTATATTCCAGAAATAAGTTTATAATAGAAATCCATCTGATAACACAATTTTATTTTTCTATTTTAAGAATAATTTTTTACTCTAGAAATAGGTTTGGAATAGAAATGAGAAATAAAATTTTCTATTTCTCTATTTTATTTCTAGAACAGAAATGAGAAATATAAAATTTTATCATTGCTCATCCTCGCTACTAGCCGTGGGCACCATCGGTTGCAATTGTTCATCTGCCATTGCCGCCGCTGCCCCCATGCTAGCCCCCACTATTGCTTGCTTGTTGCTCATCGCTACGGTCTGCTATCACTCGAGAGGGAGAAATTTTGTGTTATTATTAAACGAATTCTTATTTCAAGAACATATATTTCGAGTTATTATTAAACAGGTATTTTTGCTCAAAAACTTATCCAAGAATTTCTATTTCTATTCCAAAAATTAATTTCTGGCCAAAATTGTCATCATTCGCGCCCCAAGCTGCTGAGTCCGGACATGGGCCATATGTGGCCCCGCTATTCTAGGCCGAAAACACCAATGGGTTCAGTCCATTATTTTTTCCTTCATTTCTTTATGCATTATTTTTGTTTTTTCCCCCTACACGCTCTCAGTTTCTTCATCCGCCTACAAGTTCTAGATGATTGAAGGTCTTCACTGGAGATTAACCAATTTTTTGCTGCTCCACCAGCAGTCTTCACTGGTTACCACCTCCATTTGTCGCCAGACCACCACTGCCAGCCCCTATCGCTGGCCACCAACAACTTATCATTCACAATCAAAGTGTTGCAGAAATTTAGAGCGTGGATAGGGAAAAAAAGAGTCGATATGAGTGCTTCTGGAGATCAACGCTTGGGCCATCAACTCCCAATCATTTCTCCAGCAATTTACGTCAGCCACCATCAGTAGTTACAATGCACAAAGCTGACAAACAAAACAAAAGCGACGTTATTCTTGATTTAATGTTCAAGTTTCGAGAAACAATGACTCCATAAATAAATATAAAATTCTTAAATGTGATTTGAGCATATGATGAACCTTTGAGTTAGGAGATATAGTCAACTCCTTCTCGAATACATCTTGCGACTTCATGGGGGCATTTCAACAAGCAACTTGCGCGCATTGAAATGTTTTCTCGTCTAAAATTAGTATTACAACAACAACAACAATGCCATCACAAATCATTAAAAGAAGACTAATAATTCAAATTCTTAGTGATTTACGTTCGAACAACATGAATACATCTCAATTTTTTGAATCACTAAAACAAAGGGAAAAAAAAAGAAGAAGCAATGAAATTACTTGATCACAAAATGATATGAAGCTACGATTTCTGATTAATCAAGGAAGAAAACTTCAATAATTATCCACGAAAGAAAGTGACACAGGCAGAAAGGCTTCAAGCGAAAATCTGGACTTTCTAGCTTCCAGAATTGGAACAGAGCATGTTTGCCAATTTCCGAGGAATACCTATTGATGCATTGAAGATAAGAAAATTTCTGGCGAGCATGTTTGCCAAGTATTCATTGAGATAATTGATAACATGATCCTACGAATAAATCTTTTGGCTATTTCTTTAGATATCTCATGTATTTCGTAAGCACCGATGAGTGATCTCATATGATGCAAGTGAATGCAACTATTTACGTAAATTTGGGAGTAGTAGTCAAGCTAAAAATTGAATAGTCCAAATCTTATGCAACATAGGATGTTAAAAAAAAAAAAAAAAACAGAAGCAAGGATTCAACAAATAAGCAAAGGAATCAAGAATCTCCTTTGATTAAGTTGTCCATAGTTGTTGGAGTAAATGAAAGATAACTCCGGCGAAATAGACGAGACGTAAATGAGAGTACAAGATGAAAAAGGACGAGCAACATAAACGACATACAAATGAACATTGAGAGACAAGTGAAACATGATAAAACCCTCATTAATTCCAAAAAATGAAAAATCAGGATTACCGATGATTTGTGAAAGGGAGACAAATTTGTATGTGTTCAAATTGTACAATTGTGTGCAACTGTTGTCCAAGTAGTAGAAACAAGACGTTAGCCAAAGAAAAAGGACAAATTGCAAACTAAAGAAATATTTTGAATTACTTAAACAGGTCAAATTGCATTTGCCTTGTTTTCATTCTAATAACAAACAGCTAGACGCTTTTAAGATTTTTTTTATGTATTGGTACCGTGGAAGAACATCAAAATATCAAATTGCGTTGTTTTCTTTCTATATCCAAACAGCCAAAAGTTTTTAAGATTGTTCATGCATTGGTACCATGGAAGAAAGGTTGATATGCTAATCGTAGGAGAAAACCTATTGGGCACAACTGCTATAAATAGTCAGGACTAGGGCCTCTCAAAGTACAAAGTAGGGTTGAAAAAAAAAAATTAAGGTATATCACATTATGGATACTCCAAGAGTTGCAATTATGCTAATGTTGTCCCTTTTGATACTCAATGTTGTCAAAGGTGCCCCACACATTGGTATAGTTAATTGGGCTTGCAATACCGGCTCCTATTAGAGTGACGATCCTTATGCAAATAGTATTGCTTACATTCTCGAGGACATGGTGACTGTGACACCTAATCACGTGGACTACGACTACTCTACCACATCTCCTTATCCCGCGGCAGCTGCCTATGGTCACGCAACCTGTAGCCAAGCACTTTCTTACAGCGATTTTGGCATATGCATGAGCTCCATTAAATCCCAAATACTAACGATATGTTTTTTGAACAGTCTTGGCCTTCAAGTGAAGCTTGAACATTGTAGAATGAGGTATGGAAACTACTCATTCAACGGTTTAGTAGTTTGGCGCCAAACATAGAGAACCTTGTTCTGATGGTAAAAACCCTGGGACATGTGTTGCTTAAGTTTGTTGAAGAATAAATTCTTTAGTCACGTATCCTGATTTCTGTTGTGAGTGGTTGTTTCTACCATACATGTTGTCATGTTTATTGTGGGAAATGATATCATATGTGTTTCCTATACTTTCTTTGTTATTTTAAAGTTTTCAATTTTTTTTTATATGATGAGAAGACCTAAGCAAGTAGCTAAAAGCTAACGACTATTATGAAAAATCAAACTTGCATTGTGCATCTAAGCTACACCCACATCATTGGGCTTGTTCCTATGATACTTAAGAGAGAGTCTTCAAAAGACGGCAGTTGGAGACACGCAAATAAGAGGACGTGCAGGATAGTGCAAAACCAGAAGCCTAAATCAATAGAAGGAAACGCTACCTAATGGCTAAAAGAAATGGCCACGACCTTGCTAAAACCGCTCGTGAATTTACCACATATGTTGAACTCTAAGCACAGCTCCTTGATGAAATTCAGAAAGAAATAACCATGACTTTGCCGCCAGTTTTTACATAAGGATCGCTACCCGAAATCATTAAGGAGGTCAGAACATATTTACAGCATACAGACAGACGCCGCGCGAGGATTCAGTCATTTCAATGCCAAGAAAATATCTCAAGGAAGCCAAATCAGCCAAATAGAAACTATGTTAAATCAGTTACTGATCATACGATATAAGTGTATTCAACATAAACCAAAATAAGTAGAGAGGATGAGCTAATGCATGAAACACAAAATAAACTTATCAGCATAAGATTGAAGCAAACCAGCATCTACTAACGTAGTAGGAGATACTTAAGAAATCAACCTTCTTTGAAGATTTTACGAGTCATCATAAAAGAGGCCTTGCTCAGTTGCTAAGCCCATGAACCTGCTTTTTTTAAATCAGGAAATGGACAAAAGAGACAGCCAAGGAGTTGATCCTCTTGTGATATACGCACAACTTCAAATTATTTTTCCTGACTTCGATTGATCGTGTCTCCCACGGTATACAATTGTGAACTTAGCTCAAAGACTGGTCTCCAAAATGCTTGCGCGCTACTATGATTGGGTCAGCAAATGAAGAGTAGAGGGCATGACGAGAGGCAGATGGTCCAGGTAAGTCCCTCTGTTGTAAGTGAGAAACTTAAAAAAAAAAAAAACAGAAAAATGTGTTCCCGAGTGAGTAATTAAAACAGATAAAAATGCCAAGGAATGTACCTATTGATCGGCAAAGTAATTCAATTGCTGCGGTGGAAAAGACAATGGAATTTACATCATCTGGGCCTGACTGCGATGAAGTTGATTGTTGTTCTCAAGACGTCTAGCATTGGGAATGTTTGTCAATGGCATTCATGTTCACCCATCATCAGAAGCTTTTCAGAAAATCCCTTGCAGTGCAAAGGAGAAGATACTTCAAGTAGCTTTCATACGCTTGCAGCCATGTTCCTTAGTCAGCAAGCCGTCCCTCAAACTTCGCTGTTATTTGCATGTAAGAAGCAGAGCATATAAACCAAATATGTAATCGACCTGCCGTGATAATCTGAGTACACAGCTCGACCCAAACATTCTCCACTACCAATTCAAATACCAACCACTTCAAGATATGCATCTTCTTTGAAGTATCTATGGTAAATAGGACGTTGAAAGGATCAGAAAACTAGGATCTCTCTCTCTATCAAAGCACATACACAATAGGCTAATCAGGATTTATGACATAATATACGTTATGACAAAGTAAAGTTATCGCTATTAAGATCTATTTAATACAATATCATCTTCAGACTGCTTGATCATTTGTATGAATTGAACCTGTTTGAAAAACATTAGGCACCAGAAGCACCAACAGACTAGTGTACATACCAGTTAAATACACAGACTTCGTACCGAACCTAGATATACAAGGATCAAAATCCACCTTCCACCCGTCCAAACATTTGCCGTCTTGGCGGGTTCGATATAGTGAACTGTCTCCCAGATTTAAAACAACTTCATTAATGGGACATGAGACTCAGCGAGATGATGCTTGGAAGAAAACTTGGTGGTAATCTGATTTACTCTGCATCACATGTCAGATGAAAAAGTGGACAGATCTCAGAGACAATGGAGAGTTCTACTAGAAAAGGAAGAAGTTCCATCTGTCACGAGATATTTGACCCACAACTCCATCGTCGCTACATCTGCAGAAAAACCCCTTTCAACCATTTCACCGACAAGTTGCGTGGCTCTAGTATTTTTGTTATTTCTTAGTAGTCCTTGGATTATTGTTTTATAATTGACCCCATCTGGAAAGTATCCATTTCCTTCCATCTCCTTTAGGAGCTGATATGCTTCCTCTGTACGTCCTCCTCTGCACAACCCATGCATGAGAATGTTACATGTCCACGCGTCAGGTTGCAAGCCTCGAGCATGCAAACAATCAAACAGCCCCCTAGCATCGTCGAGCTTTACGGCATTACACATGCCATTCATTATAATATTGTAAGTCACAATGTTTGGGACGAATTTGGAACCTTCCATCTTTTGAAGCAATGTCATGGCCTTGTCAATCTGTTGCGTTTTACACAAGCCATCCAGGAAAGAATTCAAGGTATAATGATTTAGATACAGATCGCGAGATCGCATCTCATTAATTAGCTCCCCCACGGCTTTAAGGTTCCCAACCTGGCAATATCCATTTATGAGATTGTTGTACGTGATGACATCAGGATTCAAGCCCCTTTCAAGCATTTCTTGGAACAGTATTTTTGATTTGTCAACTCTTTTCCCTTTGCAGTACCCATTAATCAACGTGTTATAACAAACAACATCAGGTGAGCAGCCTCTTTCAACCATCAAATTAAGAACTGCCAGAGCATCATCCATCCTATTTTGCAAACAATAACCATTCATCAATGTATTATAAGTGACGCTATTAGGCATTTTACCTAATTGAATCATCCGGTTGATTATGGCCTCTGCCTCTACAAGCATTCCCTCTTTACAATGTGCATCCACCAGAATAGTGAAGGTTTGAACATTCGGCATGACTCTGCTTTGCACCATATGAGTCAGCAGTCTTTGGGCCTCTTTCAATTGGCCGGAATTGCACACTCCTTGAATGACAGAGGTATAAGTAACGACATCCGGTTCAATTCCTGCCTCCATCATCTTCTCCATCAAGACCGTAGCATCTTTCCATTGGCCTAGCTTGCACAAGTAATGAACCAAGGAGGTATAAGTGAATATGTTGGGTTGTAAGCCTCCGCTTGTCATCTCTTTCAACAATATGAGAGCATCTTCCATCTGGCCTACATTGCACAGACCGTGGATCAAGGAGTTATAAGTAACGACATTTCGTTCGACGCCTTTCTTACTCATAATGCCGTGGAGTCTCAACGCCTCTGTGATGAATCCCTTCTTGCAAAGACTATCTATTATTATGCCGTATGCGAAGGAATCGATGCTGCAGCTTCTCTCTTCCCAGTCCCTTAGCAATTCAATCGCCAATCTGGTGTTACCCGCCCTGCATAACCCCTTGGCGATTATCGCATACGTGGTCTTATCAGGTTCGAGGCCATTTCGTCCCATATCATCGAGGAACCTCAAGGCTTGATCAGTTTTGCCCTGAATAAAGAGACCATCAATCAGGGTGTTCCACGTCACCACATCGATGGGAAACCCAAGCTTGAAGATTCTGCCCAGAATAGACAAACCCATATCGACCCGCTTTAACCGGCAGAAGCAATTTATCAAAATATTGAGCAAGGCAACATCACCCTCGATCCCCAAAGAAGGCAGCTGCTCAATCAACCGAATGGCAGTCGAGTAGTGCTTCATCCTCACTACAGCACCCAACAGTAGACTGAAATCCCTGGGGGAAGGCAAAGGGCTCGCCTTTATCATTTTACCGAAGCAACACAGAACATCACCGACACTCGTAAACACACCACCACCACCACCACCAGCTCTGCGATTTGTCCTCACGTAACTCAAGACCTGGTTTAGGTCGTCTAAATTAGGGTTAGGGGTCGAGGAAAACCTCCGACGACGGCGAGACGAGAGAGGGAGATGAGAAGGATGAAGGAGATGGAGGATGGAATGGGATGACGACTCGCCGGAGATCGCAGCTGGAGCACGAAGAAGGAGGAAGATGGAAGAAGCAGGGCAGAACTTCGTTGGCTTCATCGGTCGATGATGAATCTGAAAACTGAAAAGCTTCAGCTTATGAATCTCTCTCTCTCTCTCTCTCTCTCTCCCCGTCTCTCACTGTCAAGCTTTTATACTCAGGCTCGGCTCTGCCGTTTCTTGGTTATGCTATCGAAAAGAAAGATGTAGATCTGGAGAGGGCATGATTTCAAATGATTTCGCATCATTATTTACTGACAATACGAATATTTCTTTTATCCATTTTTTTAAAAAAAAGTGATACAATTAATTATTTTCACCACAAAATCAGATTTTCATTTTTCGTTAGTAGTGGTTCATGCGCACAGTTTTCCTTCTCCTGCAAACATTGGATGGACTGATAAATAGTATGATAACTTGATGATGAGCATCTAATAATATATTTCAATAAGCTTAACTTATATCTACGATTGGTATGTTTGCACGGATGAATAAATTATAGCATGTAACACGGAATTTAACTCATTCCATGTCCCGATCCAACAATTGAAGTTTGATTTTACAAATATTTGTGACTCAATCATTCCTAATTCTACTACAAGGCCTTGAGCATTCTGCGCAATCCTTCTTAGAAATATAATTGTCCAAGGACCTAAACAATAACACCGAAGACGATTTATGAGCTAGAGAGAGAGAGAGAGAGAGAGAGAGAGAGAGAGCATGAGCAATGACAGGCTATGGCATTAAAATTTGACGCACAATCTCAAGAAAATAAATTAAAAGCGAGAAAGAGAAATTGAAACACAAAATTTATCCTAGATTGCTCCTAAACTAGAAGTACATTCGGCAAATAACTCTACTATAATGAGCACATTGCATCTCTATGTTACAACTCTCAATTACAAGAGAAATAAATTATATATGCCCGGTAACTTTTCATGGGCTCAAATTATAATAACCTCTAAACTCCTCTATGCCTTCCTATTAATTGGGAGTATGAATCACATCCCCAATATATCATACAGTATGGAAATTGTTGTTAGAGAAGCAAAAGTAGCAAAAAATAGGGATGGATTTGAGTGGGGCATAGAGCGGGAGAGAAGCAATTGTGGATTTATCTTATATCATCATTTACCGACAATATAAATATTTTTTTATCAATATTTTTTTATAAATGATACAAATGACCATTTTCACAAGCTAAACAGAGAGAAAGAACATGAGTAGTAACGAGCTATGGTGTAAGGATTCGACGCACAATTACAAAAAAAAAAAAAAGGAAGAAGAATAAAAGCGAGAAAAAGAAATTGAAACACAAGATTTATTTTATATCGCCGGTCAAGGGGTCGCACGCGCTGGCAACTGCTGCTTGGGGTTGCTTGAGGTCGCACAACTCAGGCTAGGCCATTCAGCGGCTAGATCCGGTTGCTGGCCGCCGATGGCAAAACTTTAAAAAAGAATGTAAAAATTTTTTCAACAAAAATTTATTAAATGTCCTTTATAAATGTAATTTTTATCGAACGGTATTTAAACCAATGTTGTTTTTCAATGCACTTTAAAATTACAATTCACCAAACACTATTTACATTTTTGAAAACCCCTTTGACCCAAAGGTTTTGTATTTTCCCAAGAACATTTCTCAAAACCGAACCAAAGGAGACCTATATATACCCAGTAGCTACTCATGAGCTTAAACCCATATTATTAATAAAATATGAGCTCGAACTATAAAAGCTCCCAAATTGAGATTATGAATCATGTCCCAATATGTAGTATATCACCGAGATTGTTGTTGGAGAGGCAAAACTGGCAAAAAATGGGGATGGATTTGAGTGGGGCTTAAAGCGGGAGAGAAGCAGTGGTGGATGGCAACGAATACTAGTGGTGGACGGCGATGCTCGGCCTAGTCATTGGTGGCTGCGATCGGCTTGGGCTAGTCATTGGTGGCTGCGATCGGCGAGACAGGCATCAAACACGAGTGAATCGAGGGCAACGAGCTTACCCAAAATGAAAAACAAAATGAGTTTACTTTCATTAAGAAACTCTCATTGGTAGTGCCTTAAACATTTATCCCAAAGCTTTAATCTTTTGAAAAAAATATCCTAAATTAATACCTCATGATATATTTATCCGAACTAATTTCATCTCAGAGAACATCCCAAATTGATAGCCCTCACCCAAAGATATGCTCAGTTAAATGCATACATGTCAACATACATGAATTTTCCACATCAGATCATTCTTCACCTCTCATTCATCTTATAGTCATCCGCTATTTGTGTTGATAAGTATGCATTACAAGTAGATTTTGGTTTGGAATACCAATTTGGGGTTTTTATTCTTTGTGAGATGAAATTAATTTGCTATAAATATGTCATGTGTTTACTAATTTGAGATTTTTTAGTTGTATTAACCCCCAAAAAAAAAAACCAAAATATCTTGTTAGTCGCTTTTTCTTAAGCGACCCTTAGAATGGGCTTTTCTCAAATTCTCCAGGAAGTGAGCTATACCCTATGCTCATCACCGATGCTAAAATAGCTGTTCGACGAGCACGGGACGGTCACATGGCCATCTCCACCGTCGGTTAGGCTTCAATTCGTCCCAAAACTTCCACTTCCCTCAAAATTACTCACGTGAAGTCCCATAAATTGCACAAAATAAGCCCCCCAAATCCCAGTAATGTATCATTTAAAAGCTTGTTTCGAATAATTTCTGATGGAATAAATTTTGTTCCACACACGGTGCACCCAAAATCAACCAAACTTTTTCGATTCGATGAACAGCATATTGGCTAAAATTGATACGAAAATTGAATGAAAAAGAAGATCGCATTCGGAAGGTGACATAGCTGCACTCACTAGGTCTCATGATATTTCACTAAAAGATACTATGCCGCCCAAATTATCAAATACAATGAATAGAAAACAATCAATGCTTTAATATAGATGCGGCATATTGTTCTTCGGAAAGGAAAAAAAAATTGTCTTCTTCCTCTCTTGCTCTTTTCTCAAGTTGAATAATAACATTTCGTATGCACATACAAGATAATTATCTCTTTTATCCAACCAATCTCCTTTTTTGAAGCCATGATAGCTTGTTTTGAGGAGAGTGGTGCTTATACGTAGGGGTGAGCGGTTCCAGAGTTTTTACAAATTCCACCTGAAACATAGAACCTATTCGCTAAAATAGGGTCATTATTTTTTGGAACCTAAAACGTATTCCGCATACCTTAAAACCTAGAATCTACCTTGTAAATATGTTCCAAGGTCGATTCCAAGTTCTAGCTAGGTTCCACTCGTATTATTAATTGAATGATTACAGTGAATCATCATTTTTAATGATCACTGCTTGCTATTACAATCCACTGACCACAACTTGTATTTAGAAACACGAATAATATGAAATATTAACAAAGTAAAAGAATCTCAGTCATAAAATGAAAAGTCAGACTAGTGGTTCAATAGACACCGTGGAATACTGTAGAATCATGCGAAGACATTAAACAAACAAAAATATAAAAATTTGTTCTAGCTTCCACCTACCTAGAAACTAGAACCTACCATCAAAATAAATTCCTCAATTTTTTTAAACTTGAAATTTATCTTATATACCTTAAAACTTAATATTGGACAAGTTCTTACCGATCTGGTTCTTTGGTTCTAGGATCTACCTTGGAGCTATGCTTACCCCTACTTATACACAACTCATATTCTCTTAGAAAGAACTTTAAAGAGCATGGGTCGGGTTTATTGAGTCGATCCATTTTGGGTAGACTTGACCTAATATCCAATAGGCCCGGATTTGAAAACACTAATGCATAGAGCAAAAGGCACCAGAATGGTGATTAGTAGCGATGGTACTTGTGAACTGTTTCCATTAGCAAGATACAACACTAAAGAAGGGTACATAAGACCACTCGATAGACTTCCTACAACGCAGCGTCCCATAATAGGATCATGGCATAATTAGGACATTAGAGGCTAGTTCCACATTCTCTGGCACATGTGCAAGGGATTGTAGATTCCATGATCCACTTCCAATCATTTATATGAACAGCGAAGAGAAAAGGCCTAACTAACATTCTCAAATCATATTTCTTTCTAAATATCTGTCATAAGAGCTAGAAATGCAGTACCGGCCACTAAGATGCAAATTACCACCAATTCACAAGACAACATAAAACAAGATGCTGTTTAGGTACCCATAAGCGGGCTTAGCTTAAAGACCTGTCTCTGAAACGCTTGCATGCTATTATGATTGTGTCAGCAAACAAAGAGTTGAGGGCGTAAGAGAGGCAGACTGTCCAGCCATATCCGCCTGCCGTAAGTGAGACTTAAAAAAAAACGGAAAAATGTGTTCTAGAGTCAATTTGGCCTTGTTTAGTAACGCTCCAAACAACGTTTGATTTTATTTTTTTGTTCTCCAAAACAGAGAAAAAAAATACATCCGTTTGATAAATTTTTTGTTTATAGTAACAAAAATCCATTTGTTTTGTTCCCAAAAATAGATTTGAAATAGAATCAAGAAGTAAAAAAAAATAACTTCTTATTCTCAGGAACAATTTCAAAATCAAGCCCAACTTTCTCTTTTTTCTCTTTTCTTTTTTTCTTTTCTCCTTCTCTCTTCTTCTTCCTCCTAGCCAGTCACTAACTACTGCCGGTCACTACCACCGCCGCCATTGGCGACTGGTTGGGCGAGATCCGACGAGCTCGTCGGAGGCTTGCTTCGCCACCACAAGCCTTGGCCTCACAGATTCGAGAGAGGTTGAGCCTCATCGGGCTAGGTGAGCATCACTTAGCCATTGACGAGGCTCGACCATCTGGTAAGGAGAGCCATGCCTACCCACCAGCGAGTCTGGGCCTCATAAAGCTAGGGTGAGGCCGACCTCCTGCCACCTCACCTGGCCACTGGTGACTCGTCGAACCTCACCCAGCTAGTCATCGGCCACAAAGGAGGAGAAAGAAGAAGAGAAAAAGAAAGAGAAAAATATAATAAAAGTATTAAAAAAATTTAAGAGTCCTACCAAACGCATTTTTATCCCGAAAACATAAATTTTGGACAATTATCAAATGTCTTCAAATACTCAAAAATTTGTCCAGGGAACATAATTAAAAAAAAAAACCATTTTTGATCAAAATTTATTTCTAGAATAGAATGATTATCAAACCACCCTAATGGTCAATTGAGATAGATAAAATAGCAAGGAATGTACCTCCAATGAGAGCCAACCCTATTCATCGGGAAAGTGATTCAATTAATGCAACGGAAAATACAATGCAAAGTTACATCATTTGGGCCTAACTGTGATGAAGTTAATTGGCAATGACTGTCAACGGAGTTCATGTTCACCCATCGGCAGATGGATTTCGGAAAATCACTCCTAGTGCAAAGGAGACGAAACTGCAAGTGAAAAGGAGAAGATACTGCAAGTAATTTTCACACACTTCCAGCCATGTTCCTTAGTTAGCAAGCTGTCCCTCAAATTTGGATGTTATTTGCATGTAAGAAGCAGAGCAAATAATGCAACTACGTAATCGATCTGCGAAGATAATTTGAGCACCCAGCTCGACCCAAATATCTCCACTATCATTTTAAAGACCATCGACTTCAAGGTATGCATCTTGTTTGAATGTTAAATAGGACATTGAGGGGATCAAACTGTATTAGGAAAAAAGTATGACAGAAAACTAGGATCTCTCTCAAAGCACATATACAACAGGCTTATCAGAATTTGTGACATAATTTTACTTTATTACATCGTAAAGTTATTGCTATTAGCATCTATTTAATTAAATATCATCCTCAGACCGCTTGACCATTTGTACAAATTTCACCCATTCGGAGAACATTAGGCACCGGAAACACTAATCGACGAGTTTCACGTATTAGTTAAATACACAGATTTCATACCAAACCTAGGTATACGAGGATCAAAATCCACTTTCCACTCCAAATATTTGCCTTCTTGCGCAGTTCACAGTCGACTGTCTCCCAAACTTAAAACTAAGGGTGAGCATAGTCCGGGTTAAGCCGGTCCACCCCCTAACCCTAGGATCAACTCGCACAGTGCTTATCCTCAATTTTTGGGACTAATGACTGACCATATTGAGCTTGGGAACAAAGACCGGACCGGCTTAGTGGGTTTGGTTTGGTTCTAGGGTCAACTCGGGACCAACCAATAATTTTTTTTTTTTATTTCATTTTTTGTGCTCCTTGAAAAAGCAATTTAGGATCGGACTGACCCAATGGGTTCAGTCTAATTTTGGGGTCAATTCGGGACCAACCAATAATTTTTTATTTCATTTTTTGTACTCCTTTAAAGGGCAACCGAGGACTGGACCGACTCAATAGGTTCGATAACAAGCGAGGTCAACTAAGAAAGGCAAGCGACGAGGGTTGAGTGGGGTGAGCGTCGAATAGAGTGAACATCGAGTGTCGAATGGGGAGCAACAAGCCAAGCGAGCATCGAGAGGCGAGCGGCACGAGTGATCCAAAGCGAGCGAGGCGAGTGTCAAGTGGCGAGTGAAGAAGTTTCTTTCAATTTTGGCAAATTGAAGACTAAGAGGACAAATAAGATAGAAGAGAACGAGCACTAGAGGAGGATGCCATAAGGAATTGTTTATGCCATTTTGAACGACGTGAAGACTCTTCACAAAACATTTTTCTCCTTCATAAATTATGACTATTAACGCCATAAAAGACATTAAAAATCTAAGTTATTAAATAACAATATAAAATTACTCGAATTCCTCACTAAAGAGCTGTTTAATGTTGTTGACGCCGTTTATTTTAAGGTTTTCTTTATATTAAAAAATTATAAATAATTTATTAGATATAGTATATATAGAGAGTCAGGGTTGGTCCGGGTTGGACCGACCCTGAACTTTTAGGACCGAGGACCAGCCCGCACAGTTCTAGTCCAAAAATCCTAGGACCAAGGATCGACCCAGTCTCCCTAGAAATCGGACCAGAATCGACAGGGTTGGGCCGGTCCAAGGTCGATCCAGGATTGATCCTAGACTGATGCTCACCCCTACCTAAAACAACTTCATTAATGGGACATGTGATTCAATGAGTTGATGTTTGGAAGAAAACTTGCTGTCAATCTGATTTACTCTTCATCGCATATAGATGAAGAAGTGGACAGATATCAAAGACAATGGAGAGCTCCACGAGAGAAGGAAGAAGTGTCCATATCCTTCCATCTCCTTTAGGAGCTGATATGCTTCCTCCATACATCCTCCTTTGTACATTCCATGCATGAGAATGTTATATGTCCACACGCTAGGTTGCAAGCCTCGAGCATGCAAACAATTAAACAGCCTCATTGCATCGTTGAGTTTTCCAGCATTACACATGACATTTATTAGGCTATTGTGAGCCACAATGTTAGGGACGAATTTGGAACATTCCATCTTTCGAATCAATATTATGTCCTCGTCAATTTGTCGTGTTTTACACAAGCCATCCAAGAAAGCACTCAATGTATAATGATCTAGAGAAAGATTGCGAGATTGCATCTCGTTGATTAGCTCCTCTGCGGCTTCAAGGTTCCCAACCTGGCAAAATCCATTAACGAGAGTGTTGTACGTGATGACGTTAGGATCCAGCCCCCTTTGAAGCATTTCTCGCCAAAGCATCTTCGACTTGTCAACTCTTCTCACTTTGCAGTATCAGTTAATTAACGTGTTATAACTAACAACATCAGGTGAGTAGCCTCTTTCAACCATTAAAGTAAGAATTTCCATAGCATCCTTCATTCTATTTTGCAAACGATAACCATTCATCAATGCACTATAAACAAAATTCAAAGTTACTATACCTAATTGAATCATCTGGTCGACTGTGGCCTCTGCCTCTTCAAGCATTCCCTTTTTACAATGAGCATCCACTAGAATAGTGAAGGTTTGAACATCCGGCATGACTCTGCTTTGCACCATATGACTCAGTAGTCTCCGAGCCTCTTTCAATTGGCCAGAAATGCACACTCCTTGAATGACGTAGGTATAAGTAACGACGTTCCGTTCGATTCTCGCCTTCATCATCTTCTCCAGCAAGACAATAGCATCATTCCATTGGCCTAGGTCGCACAAGCAATGAACCAAGCAGGTATATGTGAATATGTCAGGTTGGATGCATCCGCTCGTCAGCTCTTCCAACAATGCCAGAGCATCTTCCATCTGGCCTACATTGCACAGATCGTGCATAAAGGAGGCATAAGTATCGACATCTGGTTTGAAGCTTTTCGTAAAGTCTATAATCAAGTCCTAATCATCAAGCCGTCAAGACCCTCCCGAATGGGTGTCAAGGAAAGACAGATTTAGAGGTAATGCTGAACTGGGGACCAATGGCCTAATTTGATAAACTTCGTGAAAATTCTATATGGGGAGTTACCACTAATCTATTGAGGTCGACTAGAAATTATTATACAAAACTAGAAATCTAGAGTCAAGGATTTGATTACATTGATTATCTAACTAGTACATTTCGAGACCTAAACTTGATTATTTGTCAATTGAAGGGTTAACGCAACGTTTTACCAAATTATGAATCTCAAGGTTCTTAGTCATGAAGTGTCCATGCAATGTGTTTGTGTTTATTTGATCCAAAAGCGTAACCTAAACATTCAACTAAAACAAGCAAATCAAGACTTAGAAAAAGCAATGTAGAAGGAATGCAATCAATTGATCTAAGAAAGTAATGAAAGAACAACCCAAATGTAAGGTGCAGTAAAGTAACCCAATACAAATCGAGCATACAATATAACATGGCCTTGTAAATTCAACCAAGCTATTTACTATGATTTTTTTTTTTTTATAGTGATGTTTCTAAACTACTTGTTTTTTGTTATTATTTTTATTTTGTATAAAATTATTATTTTTCTAATAAAAGAGGGCACCAAGGGCGTGCATAATAACCTATCTATTTCCAGCCAAAACTATTTTTCTGTTCTAGAAATAAGTTTTGAGTTGAAATCCATTTGATAACGCAATTTTATTTTTCTATTTCTAGAATAATTTTTTATTCCAAAAATAGATTTGGAATAGAAATGGGAAATAAATTTTTATTTCTATTTCTATTTCTAGAACATAAATAATAAATAAAACTCTTATAATTTGCTTGTCCTCGCTACTAGTTAGCTGCCCACCCACCACTGCCTGTCGCAGCTGTTCATCCACCATCACTGCCATTGCCCCCATTCTAGCCTCCGCTATCGTTGCTCGCCGCTCACTGCTCACCGCTCGAGAGGGAGAAATTTTGTGTCGTAACAGAAATTTCGAGTTGTTATTAAATGGGTATTTTTGCTTAAAAACTTATTCAAGAATTTTTATTTCTATTCCAGAAATCAATTTCTGACTAGAATGGTCACCATTCGCGCCCCAAGCTACTGAGTCCGGACAAGGTCATATGTGGCCTCGCCAATCTAGGCCGAAAACACCGAGGGGTTCAATCCATTATTTTTTCTTTATGCATTATTTATGCTTTTTCTTTTTTTCCTGTACACTCTCAGTTTCTCCTTCCAACTGCGAACCAAGATTGCATAACCAAGACGTTCCAGATGATTGAAGGTCTTCGTCGGAGATCAACTAAATTTTTTGCCGCTCCACCAGCAGTCTTCACTAGCTACCACCTCCATTTGTCGCCAGACCACCACTGTCAGCCCCTACCACTGGCCACCAACAACTTATCATTTACAATCAAAGTGTTGCAGAAATTTAGAGCGTGGACAGGGAAAAAAAAGATTGATATGAGTGCTTCTGGAGATCAACGCTTCGGCCATCAACTCCCAATCATTTCTCCAGCAATTTATGTCAGCCACCATCAGTAGTTACAATGCACAAAACAGACAAACGAAACAAAAGCGACGTTATTCTTGATTTAATATTCAAGTTTCGAGAAACAATGACTCCATAAATAAATATAAAATTCTTAATGTGTTTTGAACACATGATGAACCTTTGAGTCAGCAGATTTAATCAACTCTTTCTTGAATACATCTCGCGACTTCATGGGGCATTTCAACAAGCAACTTGCGCGCATTGAAATGTTTTCTCGTCTAAAATTAGTATTACAACAACGACAACGCCATCACAAATCATTAAAAGAAGACTCTGATAATTCAGATTCTTAGTGATTTACGTTCGAACAACATGGATACATCTCAATTTTGTGAATCACTAAAACAAAGGAAATAAAAGGAGCAACGAAATTACCTGATCACGAAATGATATGAAGCTATGATTTCTGATTAATCAAGGAAGAAAACTTCAATATTCGTCGGTGAAAGAAAGCGACACAGGAAGAAAGGCTTCGGGTGAAAATCTAGGCTTTCCAGCTTCCAGAACTGGAACATAGCATGTTTGCCAATTTCTGAGGAATACCTATTGATGCATTGAAGATAAGAAAATTTCTTGTGAGCATGTTTGCCAAGTATTCATCGAGATAATTGATAACATGATCCTACGAATGAATCTTTTGGCTATTTCTTTAGATATCTCGTGTATTTCGTGAGCAGCAAGCAATGAGTGATCTCATGTGATGCATGCGACTGCAATGGTTTACATAAATTTGGTAGTACTAGTCAAGCTAAAAATTGAATAATTCAAATGTTATGCAAGATAGGATGTAAAAAAAAAAAAATTAGAAACAAGGATTCGACGAATAATCAAAGGAATCAAAAATTTCCTTTGATTAAGTTGTCTAGAGTCGTTGGAGTCAACGAAAGATAACTCCGGAGAAATAGATGAGACATAAATGAGAATACAAGATGAAAAAGGACGAGCAACATAAAATACATACAAATGAACATTGAGAGACAATTGAGACATGATAAAACCCTCATTAATTCCAAAAAATGAAAAATCAGAATTACCGATGATTCGTGAAAGAGAGACAAATTTGTGTGTGTTCAAATTGTACAATTGTGTGCGATTGTTGTCCAAGTAGTAGAAACAACACATTAGCCAAAGAAAAAGGACAAATTGCAAACTAAAGAACTGTTTTGAATTACTTAAATAGGTCAAAATGCATTTGCATTGTTTTCATTTTGTATACAAATAGCTAGAAGCTTTAAAGATTGTTTATGCATTGGAACCATGGAAGAACAACAAAGTATCAAATTGCATTTTTTTTTTTAAATTCTATATACAAACAGCTAGAAGCTTTTATGGCATGGGGTGGTGGTTTCCTGTATCGCCCTCAGGGTTTGCTCGCCGGCTGTCGGCTTACGGGGTTCCCTGAGTCATCAAGAAAAAAAACAGCTAGAAGCTTTTAAGATTATTTATGCATTGGTACCGTGGAAGAAAGGTTGATATGCTAATAGTAGGAGAAAACCTATTGGGCACAACTGCTATAAATAGTCAGGACTAGGGCCTATCAAAGTACAAAGTAGGGTTGAGAAAAAAATTAAGGTATTTCACATTATGGATACTCCTTCAAGAGTTGCAATTATACTAATATTGTCCCTCTTGATGTTCAATGTTGTCAAAGGTGCCCTGCACACTGGTATTGTCACGCCTTGATCCTACGAGCGCATGCCCATCCCTCTTTGGTCGAAATGCGACGTCCCAGGACGTGTCGCCAACCCATTCATTTTAATGTGCATCCGGAAACAACAATATAAATCCCCAAACAACAATCGGATGGGATAGAAAAGTAGGACCAATTTTTCAAACCAAAAGAAACCTTTTATAAACAACTAGGTTTATTTACAAGACTAGACTATTTACAAAAAGGTCGGCTCATTCCAAAATGAACTATCCTATGACCTACTAGTCACTAATTCTGGTCTCTCCACCTTTCCAAACTTTGGGGCTTCAAGTCTTCCACGACCACCATCTAGGAACCTGAAAATGTTATCCCACAACGGGGTGAGATGACGTCTCAGCAAGTTCCACCCCCTAAGACCCAACTAGGAAGCAAATACACCTTAAGGGCTGCCTAAGCACAACACGGGTCAGAGGACTTACCTTGGCTTCAATTCCTTCCTGTCAAACAATATAATTCAAACAATTATTCACTCAAATCGAATCATCGATCAATCAACTTAGTCGATTACATGTCACCACGACCTTCCCATGGTCGATACATTCAATACTATCTATAAAGTTCTATCAAATCAGGATTGCTCGCCCAAAGCTAAAAATATAGATAGTATAGCTCGTCCAAAGCTGATAATATAGTATACAATATATATGCTCACCTAAAGTTGATAAATTAGGGCCCCTAGGCTAATATAGTATACTATATATGCTCACCCAAAGCTGATAATATATTGCTTACCCAAAGCTGATAATAAATTGCTTGCCCAAAGCTAATAAATTAGGGCCTCCTAGCCAATATAGTATACCATCTCAACATATAGTTAACTCATCATTTTTATCATACCCGATAAAAATAGCTATGTGTGGGTACACGGTCAGCCTTAGCCAAAATACCGTAATTTCACTTTTGCTCTTCCCACTTCTTTCAACAGTCCAAAAATAGATTTTTGGCGCTGTGGACCGACGTTCGGTAATTTTCCAATTAATTACCGAAATTAATTAATTTAGGAATATAATCCTAAAATACAATTCATGCACAATCAGCACAAATTAAATATCAATTAAATAAATAGATTGCACCACAATAATAAGCATAAAATTCTGATCACCGACTATCCCGATCTAATCTTTTGAAAAATAATTAATTAATTAAATAATTACGAAAAACATTAAATAAATGCCAATAATGCGACTTAGGCTAGGAAAAGCCTAATTGAATGCCGAGACGGACCCGGAAAATTTCTAAATCACTCTAGATAAATACTAGAGCTTGTTGAGGCCCTAATTGCACTAACTATTCACCTAACATGCATCGGTAAATAATTAAATTAACTAATCTAATCTAACTATCTACCTAAACCATACTTAATTTAATCTAATCAACCCATAAGCATAATTAATCTACTAAGCGAGGATTAGTAAGTTAAACTCACTTGATTGGTGATCCGGTCGGTTCAAATCGATAGGGATGCGACGAGGCTCAATTATCTCCAAAGCGAGCCTAGCTTTCGGGGTCGGGAAAGTCCTTAAAACGGGCCCGAGGTGCTGCTGGAAACCCACTCTTTCAGGATCTGTTCTTGGTTGATTGAGGGATGATCCGAGGCGGTTTAAGCGAGATGAGAACCAACGGAGCTACAATAACGTTTGGTGGGCCTCACGGCGGCGAAACGGTGGCGAAACGGTGGAGCACGGGCTCTGGCTGAGCTTGCTAGACAGCGAGGCACGCCTGGATGATGAGCTGGGCGAAACAACGTCACCGGATGCAGCTGAGGCACGGCGGACTAGCACGGGCGGACGGTGGTGCGTGAGGACGATGATGGCGACGGCGCAAGCGGTTCTTGGCAGCTATTGGCTTCAGCTGGTCTTCTACTAGTTGCTGGAACCAAAAATAGCACAAATGGAGGGGGAAATGGGACTAGTCGACCGGCCTTGGAGGAGGGAAGAGGAGAGAGGAGACAAGGGGGCCACTTGGTCTTATTTTCTCCCCATTTGTCCCATTGACCTTATCATTCTACCAGCTGGTTTCCATGGCCACAAATCAGCCACCATAGACCTTCTAGAAGCTCAATTGAAGTGGTCTAAAGGTCATGGATGGGGGCATACGAATTTCACGTGGTATTCTCTCAATTGGACCTTAATTCCTTCTTAATTCAATACAATTTGGCCTCAATAAATTCAACCGACACCTCATTGATCCAATTGGTATTTTTCCTCACCAATTGATTCTACTCGCTTCCCAATTGCGTGATAAAAAATGATCCCCGACATTTTCTGGACAAAAATGACCCTACCTCGACTTTTTCCCAAAAAGTCTCAGTTTGCAGAAAAATATTTTGAGACTGAGTTGACGTTCCTAAAATGATTTGTGACATGAGAAAACTTTCAATTTCTGAAATCGGATTCAAATTCGCGGTAAAATTCAATTCGGCGCGATTTTAGCGTGACCTAGGCTACCGGGTAGCTTTCTGAAATTTTTAGTGCAAATGACCCGTGGTCAATTTTCTTCGAGTCACAATGAGCCCACTCGACACATTGGTGACTCTCAATTGTCGTGAAGATCTCGAGGATTCAAATACGGACACAGGGTGCCAAAACAATAGAAAAATTAGTTTAGTGCCGGCAGATGAGAATTTTTAATTTAGTGGAGTCATCCACGATTAGCCACACATCTCAGTCGAACCGACCTATCTCTAATCTTTGATTGATTTTTAATTGTGCCGTAATGATCTCTAAAGATGAGCACGGTCGAATAGCCGATTCCTAGTCGAATTCTCAAGTCTATTGCTTTAAAATTCCTTAATGGCTTCCCCCAATAGTCCAGTTATCTCGAGAGGGATCAGCTCTAAGAATAGCCCTATAGGCGTGTCGATGAAATGCCTGATTAATTTAATTAAAAGCAAAATCGAAAAATCCAGGATGTCATAGGTATAGTTAATTGGGCTTGCAATACTAGCTCCTATTCGAGCAACGATCCTTATGCAAATAGCATGGCTAACATTCTCGAGGACATGGTGACTGTGACACCTAATCACGCGGACTACAACTACTCTACCACATCTCCGTATACCGCGGTAGTTGCTTATGGTCACGCAACTTGTAGCCAAGCACTTTCTTTCAGTGATTGTGGTATATGCATGGGCTCTATTAAATCCCAAATACTGGCGATATGTTCGAACAGTCTTGGCACTTAAGTGAAGCTTAAACATTGTAGAATGAGGTATGAAAACTACTCTTTCAACGGTTATGTAGTTTGGCGCCAAACATAGAGAACCTTGTTCTAATGGTAACAACCCCGGGACACACATTGCTTCAGTTTGTTGAAGAATAAGTTCTTTAGTCACGTATCCTGATTTATATTGTGTGTGGTTGTTTCTACCATACATGTTTTCATGTTTATCGTGGGAAATGATATCATATGTGTTTCCTATACTTTCTTTGTTATTTTAAAGTTTTCAAATTGTTTTTTTTTCTTTTTATGAAGAGAAGACCTAAGCAAGTAGCTAAAAGCTAACGACTATTATGAAAATCAAACTTGCATTGTGCATCTAAGCTACACCCACATCATTGGGTTTGTTCCTATGATACTTAAGAGAGAGTACCAGAAGCCTAAATCAATTGAAGCATACACTACCTAATGGCTAAAAGAAATGGCCACAACCTTGCTAAAACCGCTTGTGAATTTACCATAGATGTTGAACTCTAAGCACAACTCCTTGATGAAATTCAGAAAGAAATAACCATGACATTGCCCCGGTTTTTGCATAAGGATCGCTGCCCGAAACATTAAGGAAACCAAGATGAGCGCTTTATATAGTCTTACCAAAATTTGCAGCAAAAGGAAAAAGAAAGAAAAAAAGAAAATTGTTGGTAAGAATAGAATAGAAGAAACGTGGTTATGGCTTTTGCTCATTGATATGTAATGATGCTAGTACAAATACCTAGAGCGGGTGAATAGGTGTTCTAAAGAAATATTGACAAAGAAATGTGGAATAAAATAAATTACAAGCAAAGTCTGAAAAAGATCAGAGTATGATAAGTGAGTCACTAGGCTTTTGATAGATGTTCAGAATTTTTTATGTGATGGAACAAACTTTTGAAATAACCTGTAAGTACGCAACAGACTTAAATAAGAAGAGTTAAGGAAGGAAAAAAAATTACGCACAAGATTTATAGTGGTTCGGTTTATATTAAGCTTACGTTCACTCTCTCACGCTGCCAATCTTCTAGCTGGAATTCAATATAGTATCAATAGAGAAGTACAATATTTCGAATGCAAACACTTAGTAGAAGATTCTTTCTCCCTTACTAAGTCACTCTTCTCGTGATTTTCTCTCTTGAATACAATTTGTAAGAACTGTTGTTGAAGAACAAGCGGTTGGAAAGACTTCAGACTTTGGAATTTCAATTTTCACACACTATATCAAATAGATTGAATAACCTCCTTAAATACTCCTCCATGCCTCACTAGCCGTTGGCATTTCTAGAGGAATTTCTTCCAATCAATCTGTTGGACATAATCGATTAAGGAAATCTTGTAACCGTTTGAATATTGAGATGAAAATCCGTTGATTCTGGTCGTTGATTCTGGTCATCTATACAATCAGAATATAGGTTTCCATAAGTAGATGCTTCCCAAAAAGGAACTTGTCTTCATAATTGATCCCATCAATTTGTGATTGATTCCATCAATGTATTTATAAAAGGTAAGTGAGATTCTTCGCCAGAAAGTTAGATATTAAGGAATAAATCCTTATAATGTTCATAATAAATCCTTGTCGCAAGATCAATAAATCTGAGTCTGATTATATCTTCGTTCTAGACTTGGTTTCAGTTTGGATTGCATCAAAGTGGGAAAGACTTTTAGAATGGATGGACTTTGACAAGTGTCTTCGATATAACTTCAGTAGTCTACTATTCTTCAGAATAAATAAAAGAACAAGAAAGTTTTGTCAACTTCAAAACTTGGTAAGAGTTTTCTCAACAATCTCCCATTTTTTTATTGTGATAAAAATTTCATGCAGATTTAAGCATAATATTAAAGTTATCCTGCAAGACAACACTTTAGCAGCACATGATAATTGATAGAGATAATAGACAGTATAGTCTAGTCTGCACAATAAAATCTGCATAAAACACACATAGTCTACAGATATAAAACACACCAACCAATATCAGTTAAAGCTTCAAATCTGCAAAACTCTCCCCATTATTGTCAACAGAGAAAAACAAACAAGCACAAAGAAAATAAGAAAAAGAGTTGGTTTTGAAAATAATCAGGGTTGCATAAGAATACGAACAAGTCGGAAATCCTCCAAAGTTTGCACGGTCTCTTCAAGCTTAGTCAAGCACTGATGGAAGACAGTGTCAACCTTCGCTAAATTCCAAGATGCCTACTGATTCATGTTCTGAACCTTATCATCAAGAGACTATACATTTCCCGTGAGAGATTCTGTGGTAATACCAAGAGTAGCATGCAACTGCTAGATTTTAACTTCCATCCTATATTGTTATGCCTTAATCTCCAAAAGGAGTTCCATTATTCGAGGATAGTTTGAGTCTAATTCAGTTTGGGCACTAGCTTTAGCAAAATGTACCAATGGAGTATCCAGAGGTGAAGTAACATCGACCTGAACATGTGAGATTTGTTACTTCCTCTAAAAATTAACCTTTTTATCCTGGCCTCCAGGAAATTTTTTAGGGAACTAAGATGCATAAATAACCTTAGCATCTGGAGGAGAGCGATTGATTCCATCACTTGCAGTTGGATCAATAGTCTGGTCAAGAGTTTTCTCACCTGCTCCCTCTATCACAGTGCCTTCAATTTGAGGAAGAGCTCCTTCTTCTTCCTGCATTCCTTCTCTTTCAGCACTGGATTGTTGACCAGTTCCCTTGATCATTTCTCTAGCATTTCCTTCACCAACTTCCCTTATATCTTCTCCTTCCTTGTCAAGATGCTTTTGTCCCTTGTTCAGATTCGCATCTCTTGCTTCTTCATCTAAGTCATCCTCTTCACTCTCTTGCACTCCAGTTTCCTCTTCGTCACCCTCTTCTTCAGGTTCTTTCTCGCTCTCATCCTCTTCTTCTTCTTCAGGATCTCGCATGGCAATGTTTGCTACACTATTAGAAATGGTCTCGTCTTCCTCTTCTTCATCTTGTAGAAGAAGTACATGTCTTTTTCTTGTTTGGAGTCCTCGAGACAACACTCTTCCCTTTGTGCTTCTTCTCAACCGTAGATCCTATCATAGCTTTGCTAGCAAATTCATTCTTCAAAAGTTTCAAGGCTTCAAAGAGGTCCTTTAATCTCATTTTGAGTTCAATTTGCATGAGAAGAATTATTCTGGAGTAAAAATTGGACAGCGGTTAAATTTGAAAGTGTTGGAAAAGTCTGGTTACTAGGGCTGTATAAGGAAGTTGTCCCTTTTCCTTCATAACTGTCCTACACATATGTAGTAGAATTGTATGAGGGAATGAGAAAGCAACGCCATTGCAGATAGCCCACATCATTTTTGTCCCGAATCTAGAGACATCAGTTTTGGAAGCAGCCTTGGGCCTGATGTAGTTTATGACAATCTTGTGCAATAATATGTTAGAAGTAGACATCTTAGAGTAAGTAATGCTTCCTTTAGGAATCCCGTCCTTCACCAGAACTTGGTGACCTATTCGTTGGACACATTGATGGGCAAAAATCCACTTCTTTCTACTCCGAGAATATCAGCCAACAAATTAACATAAATATAAAAAACTTTATCATTCATAGTGAATTGAATACAAGTTGGATCCAAAACAAATAGGTTGGAATAGAAATAGGTAGTTAATTTAGGATAAGCATCAGATGACTTTACACAGAACCTTTCCACCTGAAGCTTGGCAAATTTCTCTCGCAAATTCACCTTAATGGAATCTAGAAATCAAAATCGACTGTTCCAGGTGATTCATCTCCGGTGAGATCAAAATGCGTTGGACCATCAAGCACAAACCGAGGCCCATGACTAGCAATGCAAGAGGATTTCCTTTGGTAAGACATCGAAACATACTTGGAGGATTTTGACGACATGTTTGAGAGTGATTGAGTGAGAAATTTTGCAAAAAATGTGAGAGCAGATCAAGAAAATCAAAGGTTTGAGAGAGATTAGGGTTTACAAAGAGTTTGGATATCGGGGAAAAAGAGACTGAAGACCCTTTTAAAGAAAATGAACCAAGGCAACCAAATAGGCATAAAAAAAAAAAAAAAAAACTTCCGTTTTGAAAAAAATTTAAAAAGTAACTATCAATAATTTATGGAATATTAATTCCGAAAATTCAGCAGAGATATAATAATTTCCAAAAATATAAAAGAAAAGCAATAATTCAAAAATAATCATACTTGTTCAAGAAAGAAAGAAACGTATGTGCCAAAATTTGAAAAGTAACTACTTGAGTCTAGAAGATCTTTCATAAGGATGTTTCTACCATAGTTTGAACTTATGAGTCTCTTGTCCATAGACCTTAACTAGATGCAAGAGTAATATCAGTTTTTTCACGAATGAACTCGAATTATCCTTTGTCCAGTAGCTTGTGAAAATATCTACCAGTTGATTTTTCGTGTGACATCCTAAATTTCAGGTTCTGATTTCGATTGGATAAGTTGGGCCTTTCATCGACGCGACTATAGTGCTTTTCTCTGAGATGACCACTCACGAGATAACTAGCCTATCAAGCGAAGCCGTTGAGGAATTTTGATGCAATAGACTTGAGAATTTGACTAGGAATTGACTGCTCGACCGTGCTAGTCTACAAAGATCATTACGGCACAATTAAAAATCGATTGGAGATCGGAGATAGGTTGATTCGATTGAGATGTGTGATGAAAGTGTGGGTGATTCCACTTCATTGCAAAATTCTCATCAATCGGCACTAGACCGATTTTCTGTCGTTTTGGGTACCCTGTGTCCGTATTTGAAACCTCGAGATTTTCATGACCACCGAGAGTCGCCAATGTGTCGAAGAGGTATGTGTAGTTCGAAAAAAATCGACCACAGGTCAATTGCACCAAAAATTCCTAAAAGCTACCCGATAGGTTAGGTCATGCCGAAATCGCTTTAGATTAAAATTAACCGCGAATTTGAATTCGATTTCAGAAATTGAAAGTTCTGTTGTGTCACAAGTCATTTTAGGAACGTTGACTCATCTTTTGAGGAATTTTCGGCGAGTTCGGGATTTTTACGGAAAATTGATTCGGACGATTCAGAAAACGAACGGAAATTCGGATCGACCAATTTGAAGGGATTTTTGGCCTCCAATATGAACTACTTGGTGAAAAGAAATTTTGGGCCTCAATCGAAGGAGTTTGTTAGGAAATCGGATTCCGAGAAAAAGGAAATAGAATTCGAAATTGAGGAAAATTCGTAGATTTGAGGGATTGTCTTATTTTGGTCTTCAATTGGACTTCAAATTCTGCAAGTTGGTGAAGAAATTGGCCCTAGGATGACCAATTGACAATGTTCTTTGAAGTTGAGCTGAAATTAAGGATGAATAAAACTTTGTTTACGATATTTTTGACTTCAAAACCCCCTCCGTTTGACCGTCCCCCTCTACTGTAGTCTTCATTTTTGCTTTTAAATTTCTTTGACTTTGGACACCAGCTGGCTTCCTCTTCGGTCTCTCTGGCTTCCTCTTCGATCTCTCTCTCTCTCTCTCTCTCGAAAAGCCCATGATGCTTTATCCCTTCTCTCTCTCCTTCGGTCCCTTTTCTCTCTGGCCCCACCAACTTCGTCAACGCCTTGTCTGCTTCTACTTCTCCTTCACTTTCAATTTTCCTCGGATGTTCTCTGCCCCACAAACACCCCCACCTCCATCGAATTCTACAGACCCACATTTCTTGATCCCACTTAACCGAATCAGCGCCAACTCTTTTGTTTGCCTTCCTCACGCGGCCAGCAAGCCCAGCAACCGTGACTGCCCATTTTAGCCCACACAGCAGCTCTATTCCAACAGAACCACCGAAGCCTAGCAGCTCATCCCATCCGGTGTCCACGAGTGCAACGGCCTGCGTCTCTCTGAGTTTCAGCCGACTAGCTTCGCATCTCAATCCAACTGCAACCTCGTGTCTAGTCATCAACCCTCGAACCAGTGTAGGGACAGAATCGAAGCAGCCCATTCAGCTCAATTGAGAGCTTTGCGAGGCCATTTTTGGGCCCGTCCCAGCCCCGCTTGGTGCCCCCGCTTTGGAGTTTGTCGTTCCTCTCCGCGTCCCCGTCGTTTTGATCCGAGCGGATCATTAATCAAGTGAGTTTAACTTACTAATATCTACTTAGTAAGTTAATAATGCTTAATGGTTGATTAGTTAAGTTAATTAGGGATTAGGTGGTTAGTTAGATTGGATTAGCAATTTAATTAGCCGATATAGCCACGTAGGTGGTTAGAGTAGTGTAATTAGAGCCTAGACAAGCTCTAGTATTTATCTAAAGTGGTTTGGAAATTTTCCGAGCCCGTCTTGGCTTTTAATTAGGCTTTTCCGATCTAAGTTGCTATTTATTGGTATTTATTAATTAATTTTCGAAATTATTTAATTAATTATTAATTATTTCTGAAAATTAGACCGGGATAGTCGATGACCATAATTTCATGCTGATTGCAATGGTGTGATTAAATTATTTATTTGACTGCTATTTTGTGCATATTTAGTGTGATTTGCAATTTTGGGTATTTATCCCAAAATTTATTCAATTTCAGTAATTAATTGGAAAATCAATGAGCATCGGTTTACAACGCCAAAAATGAATTTGTGGACTATTGAAATTAGTGGGATTTTCAAAGGTGGAAATATCGTATTTTGGCTAAGGCCGACCGTGTACCCACATACAATTATTTTTATTGGGGATGATAAAAATGGTGAAATGGTTAGATGATCAAGATGGTATACCATATCAGCCTGTGGGTTTGATACATCAGCTTAGAGTAAGCAGTATACCGGTATACTCTATCAGTTCGTGGGCCTCGATATGTTAGCTTCAAGCGAGCAGTATACCTAGCAGCTTTTGGTAAGCATTATTAGTATACTATATCAGTTTGCGGATGATATGTCAGCTTAGAGTGAGCAGTATACTATTTATCAGCTTAGTGCGAGCTATACTATCTATTTTCAGCTTAGAGTGAGTAGTTTTGAGTATGATTGGACTTTGTAAATAGTATTGATTGAGATGACCGGAGGATGGTCTCGATAACATGGAATCGACTGAGTTGATTAATCGATGATTCAATTTGATTGATTGAAATGACTGGATAGTTATTTGACTTATATTGACATGCAAGAAGGAACTGAGGCCAAGGTAAGTCCTCTGACTCGTGTTTGTACTTAGGCAGCCCTCAAGGCGTATTTTCTTTTTAGTCGGTCTTAGGGGGTTGAACTTGCTGAGACATCGTCTCACCCCGTTGTGGGATAACATTTTTAGGTTCGCAGATGGCGATTCCCCCTGGGCGTCATGGTCGTCCCATGAGGGTTATCGAAGCGGGTCTCTAGTTTCCCCGATCCTAGAGGCTTTTGGGTTTACGAGCTAGTTGTAATCACTATCTAGGTTGAAGAGGTTCCACATCAAGAGATACCTAATCGATTCAGAGCATGGTTCCGCACCGCTCCCTATGGTGTTAGGCTAGGTCCCCTTAGGACTTTTGATATCCATGCTGCGGTGATTAATGTTGCTCTAGATGAGGATCCAGCTGACCCCCCTGATGGTGTTGTGGAGAACCCGCCGTCTCGCCTAGATCCCATGGACACTGAAGAATCGGCAAACGAGTCGGATTAGCTGGTCATAAGACAGCTAGTTTTGAGAATCAATCTTTTTGTAGACCTTATAAATATCGGCTAGTAATGTATATGAATTAGTCTGATATGTATAAAGGTGTGATGTAGTTTTCAAAAATTGTGGCCTTACTTTTCTATCACATCTTGTTGTTGTTTGGGGATTTGTTTATTCACTTCCGCATGTGCATTTAAATGAATGGGTCGGCGACGTGTCTTGGGACGTCGCTATTTAATCGACCACCAAGGGATGGGCATGTGCTCGGAGGTTTGGGGCGTGACATTTTGATTCAATGAATTGAACATTAATTTCGCCATTTTGTACATGGTCTCTTATGAAATGATGGCGGATTTCAATGTGCTTTGTCCTTAAATGGAGAATAGGATTTTTGGTGAGGTTGATTGCACTAATGTTGTCACATCTGATTTCAGTGCAAGGGTCTTCTATTCTAAAGTCTTTTAGTTGTTACCTGATCCAAAGAATTTGTGAACAACAACTACCAAGAGCAACATATTCTGCTTCTGTTGTTGAGAGTGCCACAATGTTCTGCTTCTTTGAGAACCAAGACACTAGCATTTGTCTCAAGAGTTGACACATTCCTAAAGTACTTTTCAGTCAACTTTACAATAAGCAAGATCAGCATCTTAGGGCCTCGTTTGTTTGTGTTCCTTGTTTCGTTTTTGAACAAAAATTCTGTTTTTTTGTTCCCTGAACAAAAAAGAACAGAACTTTACAATAAGCAAGATCAGCATCTTAGTATCCAAGTAATGTAAAGTCTCCTAATTTTGGATGCTACGTACTTCACTTTGGATTCGTTGCAATATATTTGGTAATACGTTTGACAATACTGAGATGAGATTCTCTAGGATCAGCTAGAAATCTAGCACACATACACATACTAAATAAAATATCAAGTCGAGAAGTAGTAAGGTAGAGAAGAGAACTAATTATGCTTCTGTATGTCTTTTGATCTACTTTCTTTCCGTCTTCATCCTTATCAAGGTTGGAAGAACTTGACATGGGAGTCTTAGTCTTCTTACAGTTTTCCATCCTAAACTTCTTAATAACATCTCTAGCATATTTCTCTTGATAAATAAAAGTACATTTCTTTGATTGTCTGACTTGTAAACCAAGAAAGAGAGTTAATTCACCAATCATGCTCATTTCGAATTTTCCTACATAGATTTTGAAAATTTCTTGCACAAATTTTCATTAAAAGACCAAAAGATTATTTCATCAACATATATTTGAACAAGTAGAAAATCATTTTCTTCTCTTTGATAAACAAAGTTGTGTCAACCATTCCTTTCTTGAAACCATTGCTTAATAGAAACTTACTCAGTCTCTCATACCAAACTCGAGGTGCCTGTTTCTAACCATACAAAACCTTCTTCAGTTTATATACAAAGTCTAGTATTATAGGATCTTTGAAACTTGGTGGTTGTTTTACACATACTTCTTCTTATATAAAACCATTCAGTAATGCACTCTTGACATTCATTTGGAATAACATGAAATTATGGAAACATGCATATGCAAGCAATAATCTTATAGCTTCTGACCTAGCTACATGTGCATATGTCTCATCGTAGTTTATTCTTTCCACTTGTGTATAACCTTTCGCAACAAGCCTTGCTTTGTTTCTAGTTACTTTATACTTTTCATCAATCTTGTTTCTGAACACCCATATTGTTCCAATCACGGATTTTCCTTTTGGTTCTAGAAGTAACTCCCATACATTATTAATTCTGAATTGTCTAAGTTCTTCCTACATTGCCTCTATCCAGTTTTCATCAGATAAGGTTTCTTCTACTCCTTTTGGTTCTATCTTAGAAATAAGAGCTAGAACACTTGAGTCTCTTTTTACTTTGGATTTGGTACGAATCATTTCTTCTATATTGCCAATAATGAGATTTTTAGGATGGCTTGACTCATGCTTCCAGTTATTGTTGAATTTGTCATTGTCTGCAAGGATTTGTTGAATATTTGTTTCCTTTGATTCTTCTGTCTTTTCTTCTGCCCGACTTTGATCACCAGAAGATTGAGGTTCCTCGGGGGAATCATACTTTATTAAGTCTGAGACTAGCTCAGACTCTTCAAGTTAAGTATGGTCTTGTTGGTTGTGGACATTTTTTTGAAATTTGACATTCATTTATTCTTCAATAGTCTATGTATTCTTGTTGAAGACCCTGTAAGCTTTGCTTGAAGTAGAATAGCCAAGAAATATTCCTTCATCCGATCTTTCTTCAAATTTCCCGGGCCAATCATTTTCATTCTTCAAGATAAAGCACTTAGAACCAAACACATGAAAATAAGAAATATTTGGCTTTTTCCCTTTGTAAACTTTATAGGGAGTTTTCTTTAGGATAAGCCTTACAAAATTATATAACAAGCGGTGGAAACTGCTTTTGCCCAAAAACGAGAAGAAACTCTACTTTCAATTAGCAAAGTTCTGGCCATCTCCTGTAAAGACCTATTTTTCCTTTCTACAACTCAATTTTGTTTTGGAGTGTAAGGAGAGAAGAAAGCATGTTGTAGACCATTCTCATCACAAAAATTTGCAAAGTCTTGATTTTTAAATTCTCCCCTATGATTAGTCTTAATACTTGAAATAGCATAACCTTTCTCATTCTGAATCTTCTTAGCAAACTTGAAAAATATGAGAAGGTTTCTATTTGAAAAATATGAGAAGGTTTCTATTTTATTTTCCAAGAAGAAAATCCATGTAAATCTTGAATAATCACCCACAACTACTAAACAGTACTTTGTACCACCAATACTTTGAGTTTTGGTTGATCCAAAAAGATCCATGTGAAGAAGCTGCACGACATGATTAGTAGAGACTTGATTTATAGGCTTGAATGAGTTTCTGACTTGTTTTCCCAAGATACATGGAGTACACAACTTAGACTTCTGGTACATCATTCTGGGAAGACCACAGACCAGCTTTTTAGACGATAGTTTAACAATTTGTTTCATACTAACATGTCCAAGCTTACGGTACCAGAGATTTGCTTCATCTTGAATTGAGATAAGACATTGAGAGCTCTTTGGACTTATGTCTAGAAGATAAATATTGTCATGTCTTCATCTAGTGAAGGTTTGAGAAAAGTCTCGACTAACTCCAGAACAAACATCTTCTTGGAATTTGATTCTGAATCATCTATCGCATAAGTAGCTTATGCTCAGAAGGTTGTAATTTAAACCTGTCACCAGGAAACCATGTCCAATAATTTTTCATTTGTTGTATCCACCAAATGAAATATTTCATCCTCTTTGTTTTTCTAGCTTTATGAACCTACTTGAATTTCCAGTCATATGTCTATAATAACAACTATCCAAGTACCATTTGCTTTTCTTCTTAACAATAACTTGCAGTCAAAAAGAAATCTCAAACTTTCTTTGGTACCTAAATTTTCTTAGATCCTTACGAGTTAGTTTTAAAAACAAAATTTACCAAATCTTTCTTAACAGGTCTCCAAACTTTAGGATATTCATTCTCAAAATGTTGTGAGTTATCACACTTAGAACATTTTGAGCACTCCGACCGACAGGTTTTACAAAAAAAAATTGAAAATGATTTTTGTAAGCAGATTTTGGAAGTCTTTATCTAAGTCTCTCCTTGACTTTAGGAAAGTCGATCAAAATAGTACTTTCTTCACTCAGACCCAAACCAGATTTGTTATAATTAGTTATTTGAGCTGAAAGAATTTTCTTTAAAGTTTGTGATCCTTTGGAGAACTTTGTAGAAATATCTGAAATCTCCTTTTTCAAACATTCATTTTATTTTGAAAGAAAATCAGTATTTTCTTTCAAATCATTAAAATTATTTTTCAAATTCTCAAGCTTTTCTCTCCAAAAATTGTCCTATTGCCTGAGTTTTGAATTTTCTTTTTTTAATTCGGAGATCTTTTTAAAAGAAGATTTGAGATTCAAGCAAAGTTCATTTATATACTTAGAAACTTTAACATGAATTTCTAAATGACTTACCTTAAATTCCTTGTTAGACTCTAAGTCTGTGTCTAAGTCCAACTCTGATTCTGAATGAGCCATCAGATAGATATTTTCAAACTCATCTTCATTTTTCTCACATCTTGTGTCATTCCAGATTTCTTCTTTTAGAGCTTTCTTGTATTTTTCATAATTTCCTTTCTTCTTTTTCAGCAAGGGATAGTTTGTCTTGATGTGTCCCTTCTTCTTGCACTAAAAGCATATTACATCCTTGCTAGACTCAACATCTTCCATTCATCTTTTTTGAAAATTTTGCTTGCTTTGCCTTTTCCAATTCAATCTTCTACATTTCCTATTCAGTTTCCTGAATTTCTTTATCATGAGAGCCAGCTCCTCGTCGTCCATATCATCGTCTGTATCTATAAATGTCACATGACAAGCTTATATAAAGGTGAGTATTTTAATCAATTCATAAGGTGAAATAATGTGAAATAGAAATTATAATAAATAAATAAGCCTATTCATCTCCTTCTCTTCTTGATTAGAGTCAAGTTGTGTAAACAATGAGTGCTTTGCCTATAAATTCTTCTATCGAAAGCTAGTTTATAAAGTCGGCAGCCAGCTTAGACACTTGCTCTTAGACACTGCACTTCGTTGCTCAAGTATGCCTACATTGCTAGGATATGTGGAAACACTCCTGTACCTTTTTTTTTTCCTTAAATTTAATGAAGTACTAAATACATTCTTAGCATAATGCATGCGAAAAATAAGTTAATGAGGCTTTTCACTTATGTTTGACACAAAAAAAAAATTATGGAAGTTCACCCGGCAGTAATTTGATCTCATGGTTATGGAAAATCCAAGTTTCAGCAAATTGGCCTGAACGAGAGCTAGGATGTGGTTGGATATTTCGTCCCAAAAAAAAAAAAAAAAAAAAAACCCCTTCCCGCCTTTACTCAATTTGGGTCGGTCCTTGATGGTGCCATTTGAACATTATTAAATACAAAAGGTGAAATCGTGATGCCGCAGCTCATTCTTCAAATAACTCCCTTGTTAATAAACAAACGAGTCGCATTCAATACTGTAATATTGAGTCATCCCACGTGAAATGGCTATTCCCCACAACCAAAAATCCCATGTGGGGATCAATGGGACGGACATTTGAGAGAAAAAACGCAGGATTGTCCAGACGAAACGATCAGACTAGCTGCCTGATCCATTGTTGACTAGGGTTCATTGGAAAGGAAGCTGGTTGGTTGATCTATGGCTGAGCTTGGTGGTGGTGGACTGGCAGCAATTAGTTTGTGCACGTGTAGATGGTGACGGCGCTGGTGGTGCCAGGCCAGTGGCAGCGGAGGCGACCTCGGTGATGGTTGCAAATCAATCAGTGGTGTCCATTGAGTTACAGGAGGTTCTAGTAGTGGTGGCTACCGAGTTCGGGAATTGCTGAGTTTATTGGTGGCGAGCAGCTAAGTGCGCGTTTGGTAACGATTCTATTCTAACCATTTCGATCGAAATTATTCTTTTTATTATGTTCCTAAACAATTTCTAAGCATTTTAAGCCGTTTGGTAGCTATCCAAAATTTCGATTCTGGGATAAATTGCATTTGGTATCGTGTTCAAAATTTCTACTCCAAATCATTTTCTTTTAATTTTTAAATAATTTTATTACTTTTTTACTTTTTTTTTCTTTTTTCTTCTTTTCTTTTTTTCCTTTCTCTCTCCTATTCTTCTTCTTCAGGTGGCCGGTCGCCGATAGGCAAGCCTCGGTGGGGTTGGGCGAGGCTTGTTGAGACTAGGCGAGGCCCGCCGAGCCTCGCCAGTGGCTGGGCTTGCCTCCAACAAGCTCACCGGACCTAGCCTTGGCCGGGCGAGCTCGCTGGACCGGTTGTCGGCAATCGGCAGCAACGGACGACAACCGCAACAGTGGATAAAGAAGAAGAAAAGGGAAGAAGAAAAGAAAATATGAACTTGATTCTGGAATTGTTCTCGAGAACGAGAATTAACTTTTTTTTTTTTATTCTTGATTCTCTTTCAAATTTATTTTCAAAAACAAAAAAAAAAATTAATTTCTGAAAATAAAAATTTTACAAAACACGATTTTGTTCCAAAATTACTCCTAAGAACAAAAAAAAACAAAAAAAATAAAATCTTGTATTGTTGGGATGATTATCAAACATGCCGTAAAAAAGTTCTTCATTTTTAAGCAAATGCTAGGGTTCTCTCAATTAAAAAAGAAATTGCGGAAGCATCCAATCTGACCAACGTGGATAATAAATGGCAAGCCAACAGTATTAGTAACAGGGCAAATATCGAATCGATGACACGGATCGAAGAATCTTGCAGGAGTTTCTGAAACATACATGTCTTGATATCTGCATTTGATATTAGCATTCTACCCCGAAATACAACAGATCTTCAATAGGCTATCATCAAACAAATCTAAGAGCAACTATTAATGTTACAACACGGACTGCACTTTGAATATACTCCTACGTGCTTTGCAGCCATCGCCCATCAAAGGCGCTCGGGGAGCATCACAGCTTTTCTACAGGCAACGCCCTTTTTCACAGGTTCTCCACACTTCCAACTGAATTGACAAGTTCTTCAATTAGACCATACATGCACTAAGCCGCGACGGTTGCCGGTGTATATCTCATTCCGTTCTTCGTCGTAGAAAAGTGCAGTTATGTCCTCCAGGGCCTCTGAGACCGTGCTTCTCATCCTCTGAGAGTGGCTCAGCAGCTTTTGCTTCTTCAACTTCCCGCCAAGCAACTTCGTCTTCTTCATGTTCCCGCCATCGCTGCTACACTCGTCGACCTTTGGACTGCCATTAGTTGCATTTATCTTTGCCAGGCATTTCCCGGTCAAGATATTGCTGATATTGATTGACCCAGCTGTACCAAAAGAGACTTTCAAATGAATCCCATACACAAGCATCTAAAAATGTGAAGCCACAGTAACAGTCATCCCAGGCTATATGTAACTTGGGTGAAAAAGGAAGAATTGATGTATGTTTATGTAACGTCAGAATAGAAGGGTAAATTATAGAGAAGTGTATCCAATTGAGAGTAGCAAAGTCAATATTGCAAATACAGCAACAACGGAATCATGCAAGGCCCTTGCTCAAAGTCAATTTTGCAAAGAAGAATGTTTACCATTTCCTTCTGCCCAGTGATCGTCAGAATCAGCCTTGCAGTAAGAAATTATGAGATCCTGATCACTTGTTATGTAGATGTTATTAGTGTTGCAATCCGGATGCCACAGAAGGTGATCCTCAAATGAAGTCACAAGCTCACCGCGGAAGTTCCATACTGAGACAGTTCTGTTTCTAAACGTCAAGAACAGCTGATTCTCATAAAGAAAGATGAATGCTGATGGAGTCATAAATTCTGTCCGGCTAACTTCCATCACTTCAGCATTCCGAACCTTCAAGGAAGAAAAACCAACAGTTACCAGAATGTAGATGGAAAAGACATAAAAGAGATATCCAGAGAGAAATATTTTGTACATCGAGTATTTGGAGATTCTCATTTTCTTGCTTGACCAGAAGCTTCTCATTGAACTGTTCTATGAAGTCCACCTTCTTATTGCGATGAAGTAGATGGTTGAAGGCCTTGAGGACTGTCCCATCCTCTATTGACAGTATCTTAAGAGGAACGTGGCTAGTAGATCTATTAAAAATCAGTAGCATGATACCTGGGCTGTAACCAGAAAAAATGGAAAAAGAGAGGCATTAGCAGTGTAAGATACATATGTATTACACAATGAAGCAGTGACATGACATAATATGTACGTATTATCTGGAAATCCATCTCGTGATTTCTATATTCAATTTGTGATAGAAGATAGCATGCTCGCAACTGACAACTAGGAACTGTAGATATAGAGACTGAGTTTATGTTTACTGGCTACTGTAGTGACAGGCACTCACAACAGCACAGTTCTTCTTAAAGAGGATAATGTTAAGTATGATTGTATAGTTAACAACTGCACGTGCATCAATATATCTATAACTGAAGCATCTAGCTAACATGGAAAGTACATGTACTATCACCTAGGTTACATAGCTGATGGCACAAAGTTGGCAATTAAACTCTCTTAAGAAGCCTTATGAGTAGTATTTTTTTTTTTCACCTGCCTTATGAATAGTTCAAAGGGGGCTAAACACCTAGCTAAAAGGTAGTTGAAACAACAAGACACATGGAAAGTACATGTACTATCACCTGAGTTACATAGCTGATGGCACAAATTCAGCAGTTAAACTTATCTTAAGAAGCCTTATTAGGGTGCGTTTGGTAATCATTCTAACCCCAGGAACAATTTCCGCTCAGAAATAATTCTTTTTTATTCTGCTTCAGAGAACAATTTTTAAGCATTCGAAGATGCTTGGTAACTATCCAAAATTTCTATTTCTAGAATAGAAATGCATTTGGTAAAACCATTCAAATTGCTAGTCCGAACCATTTTCTTTTAATGTTTTAATAATTTTATTAAATTTCTCCTTTTCCTTTTTTTCTATTCTTTTTCCCTTTTCATCTTCTCCTTCTTGGCCGGTCACTAGCCATCGCCGAGTCCGGCAACCACCCAAAAGGAGGAAGAAGAAGAAAAGGAAAGAAAAGGAAAGGAAAGAGAAGAAAAGAAGAAAAATTAAGCTTGATTCTGAAATTGTTCCCGAGAACAAAGAAGCAACCTTTTTCTACTTCTTGATTTTGTTTCAAATTTATTCCAGGAAACAAAAAAAAGGATTTTTGTTCCAGGAACAAAATATTTACCAAACGGATTTTTGTTCCAAATCTACTATCGAGAACCAAAAAATAGAAATAGTTATTATTTAGCCTGTTAACAAACAGGCCCTTAGTAGTTTATAGAAGGGCTCTGTGACAAGTGAACTAGTATCACCACAAAATGCATCAATTAACAGAGGCCCTACTTGTTCTTCACTTCACATGATTCATACCAAAATTCACACTGAAAATTGAGCTTATCATTGTTCAAATTTGCAGGCACACACAAGCAATGAGTCACAGAGAGAGAGAGAGAGAGAGAGAGAGAGAGAGATTACCTGATTTTTATTTCTTGCACATGCTTGTCTGAGATGGAATACAACATTGTATAGTTTTTCAAGTCAAAGACCTTGTATATACTGGGCAAAAAAAAAAAGCAGGGAGAAAGAGGAGCATCAATCAAGGAGTGAGTCTATGGTAACAATCTACAATTTTAGCAAAGAAGCATAGGAAAGAAGTGTACCTATCTTGCGCCGAGTAAGTAAGAACCTTCCCATTTACATCATCGAACTCCACAAAGCCAGGCCACTTCAAGGATTCTGACTCAAAAAGAGCAAATCCAGCATCTGGTTGGCCCCTCCTTATGTATCTATTAGAAAACAGAATACATCATGTCATGTACTAAATCTGCTTCCTAAAGTTGAAAGAACAACAAACAAAAGGTAAACTGTACACACTCGATCCTTGTAGATCTGCATTTCAAGGAGCTGAAGTTGTCAGAAGCATATACTGAAACTGTAATAAGTGAATCATTGTTCTTGTTGTAAAACAAACTCCGAATGACTTCATCAGGCGTAACATTCAAGAAACATATCCTTTCGTTTGATTCTGCACGAAAAGCCAAACATAAACTGTTACATGCAGATTCTCTTACAGAATACGTAGGCATTGGATTAGCTCACTAGATACTTGAGTGAAAATTTTCAGTCCAATATGGACAAATGAATCAAGTGGGCACCTCTGCTGAAAGCTGCACAAACACCCGAATGGTTAAGAGCAAAGACAATGTCATGTGCAGCCACTATCTCAATAACCTTTGTCCTGTTCATCAGGAAAGGCAATACAGGTGAACAATGTCCACTGGGGTCATGGGTATCGTATTCCTCCTGAAAAATAATGCATTGCCCATTAATTAATAATAGTGCAAATTTGGGTAAGCTAAATATATATACTGGTCATGATGATAATCGCACTGACTAGAAAGGCAAAGGTGACCAAGTTTCAGAAACTATGATGCAAGATATATTATATTCAAATCATTTTGAACCGATTTTAATCTGATTTCACTTTTCATGATGAAAAAAATTGATTAGAAGAGATCATTTGTCACCATCTAGTGGGACAGCCAATGGGATAAGAACTGGCAGTGTAATTCCTGCTTCCCAACCCATAACATCAGTTTGAACCAAAGAAAATACCGTTCTGAAGATGCTCAACACAATTTTGTCCCAGCAGAAGCTCCACCACGAATACTCCTAAAAGCACCAGATGCAGACAAATATACATCCTATGTCTAATTCCAAGATCTGCATTCAACGGGTGCAGAGACATGGTTTACTAGCTACAAACTTGTCAAAACTAAGTATAAACTCATTCTCCTATATGATCTAATTGGACTCTCACAACTGTATGGCTTGAACAAAGTGGCTAAAACCCACTCAAACAAAAATACCTTCCTTTAATATCGTAACTCAAACATAGACAGCGTAAAATGAGCAGACCCAGGAAGGGTAAAGTATATGCATCCACTCAGCTCGCTTAAAAAGAAGCTACTTCTCAATTGCGCACTTCAATTCAAGAACCATCACGGCATATTCACTATTCTTCTTTCTTACTCAAAATCTGTCTACAGGCATTTTATCAACCTCAATCAAGCTCTAACAGCTATAAAGTACCTCCAACCCCAGAATTAGAACGTTTGCAAGAGCCAATTAAACATCCCAAGTCTCACATCTTTCCTTGAGAAATCCATCCCGCGTACATCACGAATGACAACAAAGCGTGCACAAGCCTACATGGTTCCTAACGACACACGATCCAAAATCAAAGGATGGAACCCAAAGCCTTCGAAGCGAACCCAAATAGGAATTCACACTGACCGTCAATCGCATGTTGCGAAACCTCTCCTGAGCATTGCTCATGCTGAACGCGCGATCCCTCTTGGACCGAATCTCCCGCCTCTGCAGCTTCTTCACGCTGTTCACGAACCCCTCCCCGCGCGGCCTCTTCTTCGCGACGACCCTCCGGCCGGAGCACGGCCTAGGGTTCGCCAATATCCTCCTCCCTTCCATCATCATCCCCCACGGACACCACCACCACCACCACAGACACCACCACGGACACCAGCGCTCAGCGCAATTCAAGCTCTACCCATCTGGGGGAACATCATCCCCCTCCCGGATTCACCTCGAGCCACCGATTCCCGCGGCGAGACGCGGCGTTCTTGAGGGAACCCAGAAACGGGTGCTGCTCAGCTGGAATTGGGGAAAGAGGAATTTGCACAGGGGGGATTGGGGTTGTAGGGTCCTTCGATTATGGACGCGGGGATCGAAGGGGGGATGGAAATGTTTGGGGCTTGGTGTGGGGATCTTCGATGAGGCTTCTTCGCCCAAAGCGAAAACCACGACCCTCTCGGAGCAAATGTAGCACCCACGCCGAGGAGGAACAATGGAATGGAGAGCTCCAAGTTAAAGAGAGGTGTCGGTCATCTGGATTAATGGGTGAATAAAATCTTAAATTCAAAATGATCCACCAATTTTTCTTTTTCTCTTTTTCTTTTTTTCTTTTCTCAAAATGATCAAGGCGTATTCTGAAAAATAAGGATAAATTTTCTCCTACTTTATAATCAAAGAGAGGTTTTTTATTGAGTACCTCGAATTTCCAGATTTGGTTCCATATGAGGATTCCTTTAATTAAAATCGTCATGTCATGTAATTTTACGGCATTACTGACTTGCTCGGCAGAAGTTAAACATGACTGATTATGCGGCTCGGTTACTTAGTAAAAGTCACAACATCTCCATTTAGGTAATTGGTGACGAGGAGAGAAAAAGAATGATTAATTGAATGATTTTAACTATTCGATATATCTCCTTTAAGGTGGCATCGTGCCTAGAGACCAACGGTGGATGAGGAGGTGGATTGTCGATTAGGAGTGAACATTTGAATCAAGAATCGTATCAAACCAAACGGATCTAGGCGATTCCTAAGAGAACCATCTCTATTCCCAATTCTTAAAATTTGAAATAAGTGATTATCAATCCTGTTCTTGGTTCCAAGTGTGGACCAAATCATCCGGACTAAACCAATACTTTTTTTTATTAGCCAGGTAATGATACTTGATCATATTTTATCACACTTTAGGCATCTTTCTATCGAGATTTTCATTAATTAAAGTTTCAAAACACCAAAGAATGAGACTTTAGTTTATGCAACAACACTTACAATCTTATAGGGAATAGAAAAAAAAAAAAAAAAAAGATATAACTACCGGAACCAAGTAGGCGGGTTCTCACTTCTACAAAATGGGAACCGACCCACTTCGAAATCGATCACCCCCTCTATTTAATGGTGTTATTTTTCACATTGACATATGATGCCTTACAGTGACTTAACATATTAGGTAATTGGTTCACAAAAAAAGAGCTTCGATATTTAAATGTGATGTTGGGCAAAGGCTCATATATTTACGGTGTCATTATCCCTATCTTAAAAGGTCCAATGTAACTGGGTTGTAATGGCGGAGTGCCAAGTTGGACAAAAAAAATGCCTGTACAATGTTATCTACGTGTTGCTAAGTGGGTACTCTCCGATCTCCTATTTCAGATGAGGCCATGTGCGCGCTCGCACAATAGAGAGATTATGTAAGATAGCTGCGATTATCATCTACCGACAGAAATTGAAATAAAGTGGAGAGGAAAATTACAGCTCTGTATTTCAGTGTATCTGTTTTACATGTTCACTATTCTATTTGTAATACAAATGTAATGTATAAAACAGGAAAGAAATAAATAAAAATATACATCGATTCTAATTTCTATTTTACCAAGTCAATTACCAATTAAATGAATCAATCATTGATACTCAGGATCGGAATTTCTAAGTTATCAAATCATATTTCCAATACTCCCCCTCAAGCTGGTGGTCTATATATATCAAGGATACCAAGCTTGCTCAACAGGTATGCATGTTGTCTTTGGTATAATGGCTTGGTAAAAATGTCCACAGGTTGCTCTGCAGTTCCTATTCCTCTCGTTGTGATGATCCCTTCTCAATCTTATCTGGAGTGAAATGACAATCGATATCTATATGCTTAGTCCTCTCATGAAAGACTGGATTGGCTGCTAACTTGAGTGTGGCATCGTTGTCACAGAATAATTTACTGAGTCCATCGACTTGTACTCCAAGATCCGCAAGCAATCCTCGTATCCATATTACTTCGCAAACAGTCTTTGCCATAGCCCGATATTCTGATTCTGCTAATGAAAGTGATATAGTTGACTGCTTCTTGGTTTTCCACGAGATAAGAGATTTTCCAAATTTGATATAAAACCCAGTGATGGATCTTCTCGTCATTGAACAAGTGGCATAATTCATATCGCAATACGCCATCATTTTCATGTCACAATCTCGAGATAGAAAAAGGCCAAGTCGTGGGCATCCCTTCAAGTATTTCACCACTTTCAAGGCTGCATTCATGTGGGACTGCTTTGGCTTGTGCATGAATTGACTGAGATCTTGTATAGCATAACATATATCTGGTCTTGTCATCGTGAGATATATCAGTTTTCCAACAAGTTTTTGATATACTAATGGATCTTCAAGTAATGAGTCCTCAATGGAAGAAGATGAGCTCAAATCATAATCATGTGTCGTTAACTTTACATTCTGCTCAATCGGGATAACTGCCGATTTGCATCCTGATAATCCTGCTTCAAAGACTATTTCAAGAATGAAATTTCTTTGACTGAGGGATATTTCTTTGTCAAACCGAGCTATCTCAATGCCAAGAAAATACTTAGGAGATCCCAAGTCTTTGATATGGAAAGTAGAATGCAAGTAGTTTTTGAATTTTGCAATGGCCAGTTCATTATTCCCCATGATAAGGATGTCATTAACATATATTAAAAGATAAATTGATGAAGTACCTTCAGTCCATGTGAACAAGGCATAATCGTGTCTGAAATGCTGAAAACCTGTGTTGGTTAGAGCAGCAGTGAACTTAACATACAATTGCCTAGAAGCTTGTTTGAGTCCATATAGGGATTTGCGGAGACGACACACACGAGACTCCCCCTGTTTGCGTAATCCCTGTGGAAGTTCCATGTAAATCTCTTCATCTAGATCTCCATGTAAGAAAGCATTATAGACATCCATTTGATGTAAGGGCCAATTGCGTAAAGTAGTAATGGATAAGGAGGAGCGAACAGTGACTTCTTTGGCCACGGGAGAGAATATTTCATGATAATCAAAGCCTTCCTATTGCATGAACTCTTTCGCAACTAAACAAGCCTTATATCACTCAATGGTTCCATATGCCTTAAATTTGATTTTATAAACCCATTTGCAGCCAATAGGTTTTCGTCCCGTCGGTAATGGAACAATATCCCACGTGTGATTCTCATTTAGAGCCTTCAGTTCGGCTTCCATAGCATGCTGCCATTTAGGATCATGTGCTGCCTCAGAGTATGAGGATAGTTCCTATTCTTCGGAAATTCTACTAATGCAGCACATGTGTTCTGATGATAGTCTACTAAAAGAAACATAAGACGATATTGGGTACTGCGTACCTGGACAATCCAACGTAGGACATATATAATCTTTTGTCCACGTAGGAGGCCGAGTGTGACATCCAGAACGTCGAGGCTGCTCACTTCTAGTTTCTTCTGATAAGACAGGAGATAGACTCTGATGAATCATCGGCAAAGAGGTCACTGAAGAAGTTGATGAAGGATCTTTCTCAAGTGAAGAAGCTGGTGAGTTGATGGTTTGATTTGAATCACTTGTTGTTACCGGCATATGCTGTTCTGGTGCAATGAATACATACTGAGGCTGAACATTTAGATCTTCTTCTGACAAGAAAGGTCGACGATATGATTCTGAAGTTGAGGACATCGACGCAGTTTCTTGAAAAGGAAAGATATCCTCATGAAAAATAACATCCCTGCTCACAAAAAAATGCTTTGTAGAGATCTCCATGACACGGTAACCTTTTTGTAGTGGAGGATATCCCATAAAAACACACCGAATAGCACGAGGATCCATTTTGCTTCGATGGCCTAGATTTGCCGCATAACACAAACATCCAAAGACTCGAAGATGATCAATTACTGGTTGCTTTCCATAAAGCAATTCAAAAGGAGTTCGTCCATTGAGAATTCTAGTTGGCATGCGATTAATCAAATAAGCTGCCGTGACTGCACAATCACCCTAAAAATCTTTAGGTATGGAAGCTTGATATTTAAGGGCTCGAGCTACCTTTAAGAGATGGCGATGTTTTCTTTCAACAATCCCATTTTGTTGGGGTGTATAAGTACATGAACTTTCATGTAAAATTCCTCGAGAAGACAAGAAAGAGTCACATTCCACAGAAAAGAACTCTCGTCCATTATCAGTATGAATCGTCTAGATAGGTTTGTCGAATTGATTTTTAATGAGAGAGAAAATTTGACAGTGTTGAAAAAGTCTGACTCTTGGATTGGATAAGGAAAACCCAAGTAGCTCGACTATAGTCATCAACAATGGTCAAGAAAAACCGCGACCCATCACGATGTGGAGTGTGATAAGGTCCCCAAATATCCATATGAAGTAAGGAAAAAACACTGGTGGATCTAGATGTGCTAACTGGAAAATGTGTCCGAGACTGTTTTGCCAATAGACAGATTGGACATTTAGGATAAGGGAATCACGTGGTATGACCCAAGCGTTGATGAAAAATAAGATTTTTATTACTAGCAATGGCATTACAAGAAATGCTTTTATTGAATAATTCAAGGTTCCTTTGAGGATCAATCCAAAAATATAGCCCTTCTACAACACTCAAAGCCCATCAGTCTGCCAGTCAAAAGGTCCTGAAAGAAGCAATATTTGGGATTGAACATGACACGACAAGAATTATCCTCACAAGCTTTCGAGACTAATAAGAGATTGAAATCGAAATCAGGAATGAATAGGACATTTTTTAGAATAATATCAGGACCAATGTGGACAGTGCCAATTCTGGTGACATGAGTGGTATTTCCATTGGGTAAGCGTATAGATACTAAAGAATGTGGCCTCTTTTGGATACTAGAAAATAACCGTTCATTGCAAACTATGTGATCACTAGCACCCGAATCAATTATCCATGCATCAACTAATATCAAATTTTCCTTGTATGAAGAAGTACTTGAGAAATTTGCAGTCTTATCATTTGTTGCCAGCTGATTTAATGCCTTCATTATACTCTGATACTGATCCTGGGTAATTATCTGATTTGCCCCATCAGTCCTTCATGCCGAAACCTGGTAAGCTGCAATTTCTTTTTCTTTCTTATCACCTGGCTTTCCATGTAATTTCCAGGACGTGTTAATAGTATGATGAGGACGTTTACAATATTCACAGTATTTACCCTTAATTTTTGAAATTTGCCCAATATTTTTGGTAGATGACGTGGCATTTCGTGAGCCTCCGAATGCTCTATATGCAAGTGTTGTCGTGGCCGAATAAGGGCCATTGGATTCAGTTGGGCTGGCGAGCAAATAAGGGCCGTCCAATCTCCTCTGATGTGGGCCGTTGGATTCAGGTGAGAGGATCAAATCGTAGCCATCCGTTTTGCTTCCATCTTAGCCGTTCAAAGTAGGGTTTCCACTTACCCCAGCAGAAATCCCAAAGCGTCCGCCCCCTTGCCCGAAACCCTCGAGTCCTCTAGCCATGCCGCGACCCCCTCCTTGCCCGAAACCCTCGATTCCTCCAGCTATTCCGCAACTGCCATGGATTCCGTGCAACGTCTCTCCAGATCGGAAGCTGGTTTGAAGGGCAGCAAGGGGAACTCCTTCGCCCGTCCTACCATGCTCGGTCACGGCTTGCCGCTGGCTTTTCTCTTGGACGGCTAGTTGTAGATCCGGCCGAGCGAAGGCAATGGGTCCATCGCCAAGATCTGCGATTGAAAAGGTGAGTACATGTTGTTCAAGATAAGCAGAAACTAAGTCACTTTCTCCCTTTCTTTGATTGTTCGGTATTGTTGCATCGTGGCTTCGGGACCCTCGAGACGTTCCATCAAGGAGACATTGCTTTTGCTAATTCGAATTGAAGGGTAATATAAAATCGGTTCCTCGGCCGCCTCGAGCTCATTCTAGAGAGCCGAGAGCTTATTGAAGCAAATAGTGACCGATTGGTTGCCTTGCTTTAATTCAGAGATCGCTTGGGTGATGGTAAAGAGCTTTACCGGATCAAGCCGCCCATACATCTCTCGGATGTTCGCCCAAAAAGTCTTCGAGTCCTCGGTCAAGGGTAGCCAGCCGCAACATCCGGAGTGAGACAATTCCCGATCCAGGTACGAACTAATTGATTGCATTATTTTCCAAAACCGTTGCAGTCGTTCGTCGGCCAGATAAAGGACGGCGTCGTCAAGGAAGCCGTCCTTATCCTTTGTTGCAAGTGCTCGCCGGAGGTCCCGAGCCCAGGTGTTGTAGTTGTCTTGTCTGATGAGCTGCATGCTGATGAGTCAAAGGTCCAGTCCATCGGCTGTCGACGTGTGAAGGGGATCTCCGGGCTCGGGACGACCGCCGTTGAATGGAAAGGCGTAAGGTAGAAAACCGGGTTGAAACCCGGGTTGTGGAATCGGGTAGGGATTCGTTCCTAGACCCGGCAGGACGGATCCTAATCTAGGACCCGCTCTTGTCCAGCCCGACCCGTCATTCGGGTAACTCTCCCGAGAAGGCCCATGTCCTTCGGGCTAAATTCCAGAGCCCTGTCCATTCTCCTCTCCAGGTAAGTTCTGTTGAACCCATATGTTGCTCGACCCAGCGGCCCATTGGCCTTGAAACAAGTACTAGCCAAGGTGAGGCCATTGAATCGGTCCCTGTGTTTGGAATAAAGCGAATGAAGCTGTAACCAATGGCTGAGCAGGTACCGCGCCTTCTTTTGTTGGGTCGACTACTATTGGATTCAAGACTTGCTGGGGTGAGTTGGGGGTTTCCTCCATTGAATGGTTTTATCAAGGTTATTCTGAGCACGGTAGAGAAAAAAAAATTCCTATTCGGTGGTTGGTTTGTTTTGTAGAGTTGATGTCGCAACAACAAACTAGAAAGGAAACAAAAGGCAATTTAGATATGCGGAAGCTTAGGCCAAAATACAATGCTCTGACACCATGACAGAAATTGAAATAAAGTTGAGAGGAAAACTGTAGCTCTGTATTTCAGTATATCTATTTTACATGTTCACTATTCTATTTGTAATACAAGTGTAATGTATAAAATAGGAAAGAAATAAATGAAAATATACATCAATTCTAATTCCTATTTTACCAAGTCAATTACCGATTAAATGAATCAATCATTGATACTTAGGATCGGAATTTCCTAAGTTATCAAATCATATTTCCAACATCTACATCTTCAACTTGGGGGGGAGGGGGTTCGCTGCCGTGATTGGTAGGCCTTGAGATTTTTAGATTGCAAAGATAAAACGCCCGTAAGATATGTACTTAAAAGTTTTGCTTAAATTCAAGAAAATTTGGTAACTCTGAGATAATGTTGGCAAATTACTCGAATCAAAATGTGATGATCTAAAAGTAATTGATAAATTTATCGGATAAAGTGTTGGTAAATAGCTCAGATTATAAATTTTGTGATGATCCAGACCCAGGGCAGTACGGAGGGATGGACTTAGATCGCCTCGGCAGTACGCGGGCGAGGCTAAGGGCATGTCTCCCATCCCACATCGCTTAGGGGGGAGTCCTAGGCTAGCTTATAAGGCTTGGATGTCTCTAACTGTACGTACGCATTTTCTTGGGATAGTATGGGCTGTCCCGAGAAGAACAAAACCGTGAGGACTTAGTGTCCAAAGCAAACAATATGTGTACAGTGAAGACCCAAGGTGTTACAAATTTGATGTAAGAGCTAGTGAGCTTACAATTTTCGTGAGCTATCCAGATGAAACAGATGAGTTGTTACAGAAATTGATAATTTCGAAATGACCATATGGATATTGAGAAGTTGCTCAAATAAGAGTTGATGGTTTAATGCTGGTTGGTAAATTCTCATGTTATGGTTGTTAAGGAGTTGGCAATTGTAACATATTAGTAACCTTCGCAAATAAATTTAGTAATCTATGGGGACAATTTTTGAATATGAAACAATCAAGTTAACGTGGGTAATTTCAAATCAAAGTTGATAGCTTACTAATAAGATATTAGACAAATAATTTATGCCGGTTGCATTTTTTCTCAAACAATGTTATTTATGACCTAAAACATTCTAAGAAATTCGTTAACATGGAAAAAAAATTTCGCCTATCGTGAAACAGCATTTCTGTTGCAATTAACCTAGTTTTCCCTAGTTCTAAATATAGATCCCCTCATTGATATCACAAGAGATTGAAAGCTTTGTTGGGGCCATCCTGGAGGTAATTTCCACATTAAAAAGGTTATTTGGATTGTGAAAATGTTTTCACTTTCTGAAAAGTGACAAACATTTTTACTGCTTTTGATGTTGTTTTACCATTAATCTTCAATGCTAGAATTGACCCTACAAACTCTAAGTTTTACGGCCATACCCACATTTTCGCAGCTCATATTGTAACAAATTAATTTTGTGAAGTCTTCAACATCACGTATCATTTACTACCAATTCCTAGTAGTCAAGTAGATTAAAATTCTCTCTCTCTCTCTCTCTCTCTCTCTCTCTCTCTCTCTCTCTCTCTCTCTCTCTCTCTCTCTCTCAAAGACTTGCAATTTTTATATCTCGCAAAGACTTGCAATTTTTATAGCATATCCATTTACACTTTGAAATATCATAATTCGCCACACAATCACAAAGAAAATAGAGAGTAAAAAGGAGAAAGAGAATTTTAAAAGTAAGTTTTTATCCTAGTTTACCTTTATACTAGGCTACATCCATTGTCCAGTTGAAGATTCCACTGTAATTAGCACATCGCACTCTTTGTTATATATATATATATATATATATATATATATATATATATATATATATATATATATATGAATTAGTCGTGAGGATTCTTCTATTGCTATATCAAGTGGAGTAGCTCGGATATGATATAGTTCTTGTGGATTTTTCCATGACAATTTATTGATTTTAGGAATAGGTTCATCATTTGAGTCATTTGTGAACTTATCAAGGGTATTAATTTGATTAGGTGAATCTTTTACAACTAAATTTTTCAATGTTGGTGTATCAAAGGTTGAAATGGATTCCTCCATTGGGGATTTTAATAATTTCTTTCTATATTCTAAGGCTTTAGTAAATTTTGGAGAAAATTCTTTTGGTAATTCAAAAGTCTAAAAATATAGGTGATCTTAATTTTTTTTTTATTTTTGGATAAGTAGCTACTTAAGAGTCCAAGCCCAAACTATTAATAAAATATGAAGTCAAACTATAAAAAGCCTTTAGCATCACGGGAGCGCTACCTCCAACAATAGAGAGTATGAACCACACCGCAATATTCTTCTATTTGGTGAATACTTTACACACTTCTTTAAACCGAATACAGTAGTACACCATTCAAACTTTTCTACACTCATTGCCCTGGCAAAAAAAAAATCAACACTATTCATCTTTGTGTCAATTTTCTTAAACACTACAACCTTTTGTTCCACTTTCTCTTGGATAAAGTAATATTGAATGTCAATATGTTTTTATTATTGCATGAAATTCAAGATTCTTAGTCAATAATATAGCACTTTGGCTATCATATCCAATCTTCACAAAATGAGTAGCCGCATCACTTTTTTAGCAAGATGATTAAAGGCCACGTGCTCTGCCCTAATATTAAAAGCAATTGTGCTCTATTTCTTACTCATCCAACTCGCAGCTCCGCTGAATAAGGAAACAACATATTCGTAGGTTGATCTCCAACTATCAATGTTACCTTCCGAATCAATGTTGACAAAATACTTTAGTTTTAATGTTTACTGCCCCTTTGAGCTTTTCATGCCTTCATAGCATAGCTCATAATTAGATGTACCATGAAGATAACAAAGAACTCGCTTTGCCACCATCTGATGCTCTTTCCCCAAATTGGACATATATATGCTCTTTCATAGGATTCACTCTTCCTTGTGTATAACCAAGTTCTTTACACAATCTATGCAGCCACATCTCTTCCTTAACAACATGATTAGCAACCATATACTCTACCTCAATATTTGAAAAAGCGACCATGCTTTGTCTCTTACTCATCCAACTTATAGATCGTCAAATAAGGAAACAACATATTCATTGGTTGACCTCCTACTATCAATGTCACATCCCTAATCAGCATCCACAAAACACTCAGTTCTAACACTTGTTAATCTTTGAGCTTTTCATGCCTTCATAGTATAGCTCAAAGTCAGATGTACTGCCAAGATAACAAAGCACTTGCTTTGCTACCATCCAATGCTTTTTCTCTAAATTGGACATATATCTGCTCAATACTTCACTGCTTGAACAATATCTGGAGAAGTACATATCGCGGCATACATCTAGCTCCCAACTGCGCTTGCGCATGGGAGTGTTGTCATCTATTTAGCTTCCTTTTCAGTGTCTTAGGACATTGAAGTGCCGATAACTTGGAACTTGTGGATATGGGGGTCTCATGGATTTACAATTGGCTATGTTGAACTTTGTCAACACACTTTCAACATATTTCTTCTAACTTCGCCAAAACTTCCCATTTTCACGTTCCCTTTCAATCTGCATGCTCAAGATGAAGCTTGTTGGGTCTAAATCTTTCATCTCAAATTGTTTTGTCAACGGTCATTTCATAGTGCTAATCATTCTTGAACTATTCCCAACTAGCATCATAACATAACATGTAAGGTTAGGATGGAAAAGTCATCATCTAAACTTTTCACATACACCCAATGATCAACATCACAACAAACAAAGCTAAACTTCAAGACATAGAGGTCGAACTTCTAGTACCATATCCTTGGAGATTGCTTTAGGCTATACAAAGAATTGTTTAATTTGCAAACAAAATCTTCTTTTCCTTTGATCACAAACCCTTCTAGTTGCTTCTTGTAGATATTTTCTTCCAAGTCACCATGGAGGAATGATGTCTTCACATCAAGTTGCTCTACCACCAGATTGTATGCATCTATTACAAATAAGACAAATCTTATAGAATTTAGTTTTACAATGGGAGAAAAAAACTCACCATAATTGACTCCATCTATATGCAAGTATCACTTCACAACCAAATGAGTTTTGTATCGTTTTTTCTCTCCATCTGTAGATATTTTCTTCTTGAATACCCACTTGCAACTGATTGCTTTTTGATTTGTGGGCAGTTTTACCAAATTTCAAGTCATGTTATTACATAGTGAGTCCATCTCATCTTTTGTAAATTTCTCCTACTACTTGGCATCTTTCACGCTTCTTGCTTCCTTGTCGGTACTTGGATTATCACCTGTAACAGTCAAAGCACGATTTTATTATTGACAAACAACATATACATCTCTTGTGGTCTTCTTAACCATGTGGACCTTCTTAAGACTAGTTCAGGTTGTGCTTCATCTTCAACTTTAGTTTCAGAATCTACTACATCCATTACATTAGTTTCATCAGCATCAAAAACTGAATTTTTTGTTCCAACTTGTGTAACATTTGTCTCTTCCTTCAAACTAACATCAAACTCAACCATCTGTGATTTTGCAGGATCTTGTGAAACAATTTGATTTGTTATATTTTTTTTATAAACACCACATCCCTACCGTAGATGATACCTTTAGTATTAGGATTCCATAGTTTATACCCTTTGACATCATCCTTGTACCCAATGAAGGTGCTCTTCTTTGACTTGCTCTCAACCTTGTTCCTCTTTTTTTTTGGCATGTGCATATACGCTTCGGAGCCAAACACTCTAACATTTAATATGTTTGGCTTTTCCCCACAATGCCCCAAACAGCATCTAAATCTTCAAAGCTGATGTGGAGAATCTATTCTTCAATTAACATGTAGTAACCATTGCTTTTGCCCAATATTCAACTGCTAGCTTGCATAGCATACTCTTTGCCTTCACCACGAAACATTGATTAAGCCTTTCTGCCAGCCTTTCTGCCATCCCATTCTATTGAGGTGAATAGGGTTTTTATTTTGCCTTGCAATGTCATTATTCACACATAATTGATCAAATTTCGCTAAACAAAATTCTTCTTCTGCTATTAGTTCGTAAAACTTTGATTTTTCCAAGTGATTTTCCACCAAAGTTTTGAACTCGGAAATTTTTCAAACACATTTTTTTCCTCTGCAAGAAATATATCTATACATATTTGAAATAATCATTAGTAAAAGAAGCATAATACTTTGATTTTCCAAACGATGCTATAGGTATAGGACAGAAGACATCACTTTGATTTTCCAAACGATGCTATAGGTATAGGACAGAAGACATCACCATGGATCAGATCCAAAATACCTCTGGCTCTCCTTTCTATGGAATCAAAATATACCCGATTATTTTTCCCATGTAGACAATGTTAACAAAATTCAAAACCATAGAATAGCTTGAGATTCCATTTGCCATCTTCTTTGAGGTAAGGGTCATTAGTCATTAGTTCTTTCTCACTAACATAACCCAATCTTTGATACCATGACATCGAAAGATCTTCTTCCACTTACTTTGAGATACAACTCTCTCCACTAATCACTATGCTTCTTAATAACTTCCATAATTTTCCACATCGTTCACCTTTGGCAATCACTATAGATCCATGGGTTAGCTTGCATGAATATTTATTGCTAGTGAAAGTAATGTTAGCATCTGCCGTGATTTTCACAAAAATAAGATTCCAGTAAGACCATGAATATGCATTACATCCCAAAGATTCTTGATTGTCCTATCTTTCATCTTCAACTTCACCTTTCTGCGACCAACAATATCAAGCATCATGTTATATATCATTTTGTATTATCCCTCTTTGATGTGGCTCATAGCAGCAAAGTGAGGCATCATGTAGAAAGATACTCCAATATCAATTATCCACACACTACAATCACACTTCAATGAATTGCAAACGAGATATATGTCTCCCATTATGCTGTCATCATCCTTCTTTGTACTAGAGCATGATGCCTTCTCTCACTTATTTGGACTTACACTTTTGCTTCTACAATCTTGCTTCAAGTGTCAAAGCTTTTGCACTTCTAACATGTTATATTTGATCGATCTTGGCTTTTAAATCTTCCTCTAGGCTTATTCCTACCACCAAATCTAGATTTGGGTCGTTTATTGTTCCTTCCTCTTATGAAAAGAGCCTCTTGCATTGCACTATCAAAAGTTGCTCTCTTTATCTCCTCATATATTAGAACGGCTACAATGCCCTCAAAAGATAACACATTAACCCTAGCGTCAATCAAAACAATCATATGTTCCCATGAGTTCGATAGTGAACACAGTGAAGAACATGTTTTATTTTCCTCATCTAAATTGACATCGATCGATGCAAGTTGCCCACAAATAATATTAAATTCATTTAAGTGTGTAGAAAAGGAATGGCATTCGCTTATGCGAAGGTTGTACAATCACTTCCATAGAAACAACCTATTTTCAAGTGACTTGCTTTGTAAAATGTTTTCCAACTTCGTCCAAAAATCCTTCGCGGTCTTGAAGGAGTGGAACATCAATGATCGGAGATGTTGTTAGTAAGACATAGCCAGATCAGGCTTTGCACCCTCCGATTGCTAATGTTCCACTCCTTCAATTCAATGGGCATGGATTCCTTCAACTCGTCCTCCGTCAACTTCCCCTTGGTATTGTCCTCCGGCTTATCATCTTCGATCACGTGCCACAAATCTCTATTTACAAGTAGATCCTCTATCTTTAATTTCCATAACTTGAAATCATTTCTTTTGAATTTCTCTACTTCAATCCGTCATATCCACCTCGCACAAATTCTCAATCTACCCTTGGGCTGAAAATGATGGGTGGGCGTAAGAAATGAGCTAGGCAATGAATAGGAATGGGCTTGGGTATTGATTGGGCTCAAATGGGCTTAAGGTTTACTAATGGGCTTAGAAGAAGAAATGGTTGGTTGGGCCTAATGGGCTCACTTGCTTGCTCGGGCCTTCCATGTTGGCTATCCCACCTTGCGCCTAAGGCCCACACTAGCCTTGCTCAGCCCACGTCCTCTCAGGCTTGATTCCTTGGTCCGTAAGTCCTTTTTCCCAACACTCGGCTTGACTGGTATTGCCGATTGAGAAAGTAGCTTCATCCAAAGTCTGTCCCAAACGTTCCCGATAATTTGAAGTCCAATCTTGGGTTCTCATGCCATGTCAATTTCTCCCTAATCCAAAGTCCGTCCCAAACTCAAACTGACAGGCGACTTTGAGGATTCACGCGTAACCGACTTGTGCCAAATCACGTTCAAGACATCTTGACACATGGACATCCTTGACTACATGAAATTGCGGAGGATAGAATCTTATTTCAAAGTACACGATTACTAAGGATCGACCTAGGGTCTTTCACGGGCTTGATAACAATAAACGGAATCACCCGTCGTTCCATTATGTTCAATCCGCAAATCGACTTCTAGTCGTCCTTGAAATCAGCATGCCTATCTATAGGATCGTCCTCACGCAAGTCTCACGGTCAAGTCGTTTTCCCATATCAAGTTCTTTAGTCATACGAGTTCTATCCTCATTAGCCTTTCCCCTCAAGGTCAGTATCTCAGGAATGATCAATTTCGAGTGAAATCAACCAACAATGCATTGACGAAATTCACATTCATTCACCCCTCAAATGGCTTGAATTTCAGGATCTCACAGGTGGGGTGGCAATGGCGAGGGCCATGGAGGCCCTTGCTAATTTCTTCTAATTTAGTTTTTTAAATTTAATTAAATTGATATTTATATTAAAAATCAAATATGGACCAAACAACATTGTTTTGGACTTATCTAGCACCATGTGGATAAATTTTTTAAAAGAAATGCCACAACATTTAAAATTCTCTCTGGAAAATGCCACATCGGCTATTTGGCCAAAAATTCTCGCCGTTAGCATTTAAGTGTTCTTTTTTGCTCCGATTTTGACACTTGTGTTTCCACCCGTGTCACGCTTTGGTACTTAGGGTGTCCCTACCTCACATTGAGGGAGTATGGCGTTGATCAATCCTTAGCAGATTACTCATTATTCACATATTCTCATGGTGGTACCTTTTTAGCCATGTTAGTATATATTGATGATCTCATCTTGGTAGACAATAATTCAAATTAGTGCACAACACTCAAAGTGTACCTTGATGAGCATTTTTATACCAAGGACCTTGGCCAATTAAAGTATTTTTTGGCAATTGAAGTAACGAGAGCAAATTCAGGGTTATTTTTGTGCCAGAGAAAGTATGTACTTGATATTCTATTGGAATGTGGCATGCTAGCAACTAGACCAATGACTTCTCCAATGGAGCAACAACATTGGTTATCTACAACAATTGGACCTACCGAGTCAGACCCAAATCCCTATCATTATTTCGTGGGACGTCCATTTTATCTTGCTATTACTCGACTTGAATTATATTATTCAATCCTCATACTTTCCCAATTAATGCAGGAAACGAAGGAGTAGCACTAAGAAGCAGCTGTGCAGGTTCTTCGATGCATCATGAAAAACTCAAGACAAAGGATTCTATTATCAATTCGACCTTCACTCAACTTGACAACCTTTTGTGACTCCAATTGGGCAAGTTGTCCAATCACTTAGCGATCAATTACTAATTACTTTGTCATGCTTGGTGGTTATCTCGTGTCTTGGAGAACCAAGAAATAGACCATAGTTCATCGATCCTCTGCTAAAGTTGAAAAACATGCTATGGTAATTGCCACTAGCGAATTGATTTGGTTGGGCACTTTACTTGCCTCCCTCAGGGCACGACAAACTAATGGGTCTTCATTGCGACAACCAAGTTGCCTTACACATCACGGCGAACCCAGTATTTCACGAACAAACAAAGCATATCAAGATTGATTACCACTTTGTTCGTGAACATGTACAGGCGGGCGCCATTAGCATCAAGCATGTGCCCACTAAATTTCAACCGGTAGACATTTTTACCAAGGCATTGGATTGATATCGATTTGCATTTCTCGTTAGCAAGCTAGGCATTTGTGACCTCCATCTGCCTACTTGAGAGGGAGTATTACGGAAGATTTGCTAAAAATTTGCATTTTGTTTTTCTAATTTTTGGTGCATCTCTTATTATCGATAATGATTTACTTTTTGGTTTTTAGTTAAAACAATATTTAGTGTATCTCTTACAATTAGCTAAAGAAATTGGGTAGATCTTTTCTTTCTCTTTTCCAATTAAGCATTATGTAATATATATATATATATATATATTTGCATTGTACATTAAGCAATATAAGCGAATTACGATTTATCTCAATTTGTATGAATACGATCGCTTAACACCGCTCACATAAATTAGCAAGTGAAAAATATTTAGACATAAATTGTTGTTGATAATGAAAATAATTTTCATTAATTAATTATTAAGTGAAATTAGGAAGTACTATCAGAAAAATATTTTTGGAATCACTCACGTTTAACGAAACAAGCAGAGTGTTTTTTAACTTGAGCTGTACTCACTTAGTTAATCTGTGAGAGAATATGAGCCTAGCCCCAATGAAAATGGATGCAAAACCAATGCAAGGCACATTCACAACTCTCGAATCAACCTTTCAATAAATTAGGGAGCGCCTCAGTCCATTACACTGAAAAACTCGGCCAGAGGCCCCACCGTAGCAAATCCACCTCTTTCAAGAAGAGCAAGGGCCAGCTCGCATTCGTGCAATCCCCACAACCCACGGGCCAATCTCACTAGGGTCTCGTGCTTCACTTCTCGAACCCACGCCGGCGCGAAGCTCACGACGAGACCCACCAAGCAAGAGATATAAGCCTTCCAGCTGACCGGGTCGCACCCGAGGGACACATTCCCAACCAACACCCGTGCCATAAAGTCCATGTGCACCCCAAAGATGCAAGATCTCCGGGCATGCACCCATGGGGCTGCTTTCACCCTAATGCCGAATAAGAATGTGCCCATCAGGTATGCGAAATATGCCATTGCATATCCCTCAAACATGCGGGATGCAAAAGTTTCCTCACCATGTTTCTCTTCCCGAATCGTGAGGAGCCAGGTCGGAATGATCCCCCGGAACAGTTCTTGGGCAAGATGCAACCCGCCCGCCGAGGCCAAGAGGCTGGCACCTAACAAACCCACTTCCTTTATCCGAGCAGCCGCAAGGGACAAGGATACCTGACCAGATTTCAAATGGGAAGAACTTGTCTCGGCACATCGGGTGGCTAATTTGGAACCATATTGAACCACTAGCCTCATGATAGTTTCACTTAGGTATTGCTTGTCTTGGACGAACCTACAAGAGCGTAGATAAAGAAATCCCGGAGCTATGAGAGGAGGAGCGCCAAGGGCTGAAATCTTGCTGCCCAGCAGCCCATTTATGCAAGGTTGATTAGTCAATGGACTGTTTAAATCATCGAGTGGTCCAAGAAAAGATGTGAAGCAACTCCTAACGAGCTGGGCAAGGGCTTCTTTGTTTTGTCGGAAAACAGATTGAGAACACATCACAACAATGAAGTTATGCCACCGTCGAACCTTTTGCGCCCACAGGGAACCAAATATGGGGATGCTAGGCCAAGGGCAATATGATGCGCAGTTCTCCATAGATGGTCCAGCAACAGCAAGGAGGTACTCGAGGCTCTTGTCAAGTTTAAAAGTGATGGTCAAACTAACCAGAGCTGCCATCGGAAGTGGAAGCGTTGGCGCGACACCTACAAAAGCAAGCAGTCAAAGAGTTATAAAAAGGCGTGTACCAAGCAACCACAAGATGCAAAATACTCTCTTAAGAGATAGTTGGAGGTTTGAGTACACTCGCATAACATGCATTCATACTTGCTTTCATGTGAATTAATGAGGACCGCCAAAACCACCGAAGGACCCCCAAAAAACAAGAGAAAAGTTTCAAATCCGAAATAAAAAGGATGTTGAGGAGTCCCCACGAGAAAATGCATGTCCAGTGTATCCACAAAACACAAACATGGATTGCTACCTGAGAACTCCATGGGGAGCACATAGCTGCCAACATGAAGTCGAAACACCCCTCTCAAGTCTCAATCAGTGAGTAAAAATATAATTTTAGCTAACTAATCAACGTAAACAGTAAGGATTAATTGGTGTAATCGAGTATGTAACTATTAATCATGAACAAAAAAGTTTCCAGAACCAAAGTAGTCCCTCCTCTCCACTTAACAACTGGATGAACGCATATGACAAGCATGAACATCAAAGCATCTTGTACGATGTTGACAAATGGTAAAACACGGTTTTCTACCGGGGTAATAACTTGGTGTATGGACGCCTGCAGCTGCAAGGATTTCCTTTATCTCAGATTCAACTGATCGAATAGTCTGTGTTGGACTAGGCCAGTCGATACCATTCATTGGAACTGGCCCCCAAATACCACGGGTGACTTCTGCAGAGAAATAGCTAATAATAGTGGCTAGTGATGCAGGTAGAAAGTCAATAAGGTCCCTGAGACCTGCAAGCAAGAAATCATTCCTTCAGAACTGATTTATTCTATACCCATATTTTCTACACAAGTTCACGACTTTAAAGCTAACCTGTGGTCAGGTCCCGGGAAGAAAGCTTCCCATGGGCACAGGCAGTTAAAATTGCTTCCAGGACAAAAGGTATTGCTTCCAACACTTCCCATGCACAGAGCACAGGTCTCTGATAAGGTTCCTCTCCAGCAGATGTTGGGGACCCACCCAAGCTGCTGCTTGTCAGTGTCATTGAAGAATTACCAGATGAGGAGGTACTTCCAGTCATTTTCCAGTAAATCATACTAAGAATTTTGTTCGCAACCTGATGGACAGGACTACCACTACAGAGATTGGAAAGCGGTGAAGCTATACAACTTCTGTTTTGACCATACCAAGCTCGTAATCTCGGGTAGTTATCAATATATACGGGTTCATCTGATGCCAAAAAAGTGTGATTCATACTGGAGTTCTCTTCATTCTGAGGAGCAGAACCATGTGATGCTAATGATATGTGGCTGTTGTGCAAAAGCATAAGATACTCCAAAGTTAGTGCAGCTTCAATAGTTCCTCCTCCTTCAAGCGGTGGCTTATAGAATTTCCATAGACGGAGAAGGAGGAGAAAGGCGGCAGAGAAAACCATGTAGACTGAGGACTCCTTGCTGGTTCGAGATTCACTGCTTGACAACGGATTTAGTGAACCATATACCTCACAAAGGGGCATCAAAGCCGCAGCAACTTCAGGAACCTGAATTAATGCAATCAACTAAAGCATCTAGATTTCAAGTCGAAACAAGTGGCTTTGATAAGTCAAAGAAATCCAGTGTACGGGCGAATGGATAATTAGCAGCAGTGGCAACAGATTAAATGGACGACTGATCATGTAACAAATGCAAACCTATTACTCCCAATCAATATCCAGAAACTGGACCCACACAATATACGTAAACCAATGACTCTAATTCTTCAAAAACCCGAAACACAGGCATAACCTTAGTGCAAAAGAAAAGTAATAATGAACTCTAGGATCAGAATTCAATCTTGAAAAAAAAAAAATGATTGCTGAGTTAAGGGTTATGTACAACGGGAAAGTTCAAAGCTGTTTGAATCTAGGTCAAATATTATCATTGACTGAATATATTTCTTTTTTTCTTTTTTTTTTTTTTTTTTGGGGGGGGGGGGGTCTTGATTTGACTGAATATGGGAAAACTAGTAAATATAGTAAAAATGAACTTACTCGACCGGATATTCAACATCGATGATGAAATAAACAAGATGAAGATTTTCTCCAGTATAGAAGATGCCATTCAAAATCAAAAACAAAAACTATACATTGTCCGACATTCATTCCGATGTAGATGGCATCGATATCAAAAGACAGTGAAAAATAAACTAACCTTGTTAACATGACACCACAATAGTATATATTATAACACCAATTGCTATGTCACATTCACAGCAGGCCATTTAAAATCAAGTACAAAAATTAGACAATGCAAAGATTTGTGTTGATATCGATGGCATCAACGTTGCAAAATATTGACAAATCACAACCCAGAGAATTGTTTGAATTACGGTGCCAATTGCTCTGTCATTCACAATATGCATAGGACTATTATAATTAATATATATATCACAGTATGGCGCGAAAATAACACATGAATCAGCACTATAACTTACCGCCCCATGCAAAGAAAGTATATGAACAGTATCAATTGAGGAAGCTCCAAATAGAATAGCACTTAGCATGGGCATAGAATCCACGAAATAAGACTGCGGTCCATTATGACGCACAAGATGAGAAAGAAGCTTGACCACAAATTTCACCACGTGTTCCTGCCAGATAGAATAAGAAACTTCATATGCTGAGAAATCAGCTTTTCATGGAGAGTTGCGTCCAGTACAATCAACTGGATTTCTTCCTAGGTTCATAAAATAGTACACTGATAAGAATCCAAACTGCAGAATCTGTAACTTAAAATGTACACAGAATGAGGTTCAAAATGGAGCTAAATTTCTTCTATCGCTTTTGCTGACATCAGATGTTCGTACTCCATAAAGCTCAGGGGAAATGATTAAAGGACGGCATAAAAAAGGAAAAATGAAAAAGAAAAAATATTGTCAGGGTTGGCAATTTCACAAACTTCTCCTTGCTTCAAAACAGATGCTTAGTTCGGTCAGAAAGATATCAGCCAAACAAGTAAAACAACAATTTATGGAAGCCACCACTGAAGAAAAACAGAAATCTCGACATAATTTGGTGAGGAGAGACCTGAATGTTCCATCCACGATTGAGAGATGCACCGCATATAATCCTTGCAGCTGCTGATTTCTCCTCATTTGACCCATTCAACGCAACATAATATAATTTCTCTATCTCTGAAAAACTTGAACAAACAAAGCAAAAGAGAATTAACCATAGTACCTGAGATGATCTCCTTTTTTATTTTGTTTCACATGACATCAGTTCCTCTATTTTTTTTTTCTTCCTTATATGAAGTAAATTGCAACATGTTTTCTGATACCTGGTAGCTGGAGTTGCAACTAGTGAACTTATTAGAGAAGCAGTTAGTACACCACCTTCCATAAAAGCTGACCAAGGAGACATTTCTTTCATTGATGAATCAGGGATTGACAATACAGAAGTGGGCACATAACCCGGCCAGAAATATGCAGATGTGTCTATTAGTCTTCTTGCAATGCAAGCTTCCACTATTAAGTGCCACATATTACCATCTGAAAAGAACCAGAAGTGAGCACCAAAATCACTGGTTGCTATTCTCAAAATAGCTATTAGACCATGAATGTGCAGCATTACCACATTTCACCAAAACATCATGATCCCCTACACTTATGCTGTCACTCCCGTTCATTTGTTTGGAAGAAAAATCTGCTGCTTTTGCAGCTGCACTATTGGCTGAATCTTGGACTAGTTCTGGCGGGTACAAGAGACCAGAAAATTGTCCCAGCAACTGAAGGGAAGATATAAACCCATTTCTCCTTAGTCCATGGACTTTCTCATCTATCATGTGTCCATGCCCTGGATCCGAAAGAATAGAAGCAGACAGATCACAAGAGGAGGTGTAACTCAAATCGATATCATCTATCAGAACACCGGGGATTGCCAAGGGGATAATACACAAAAGGATGCAAAGACGGGTCTCCAGATGCGGAATAGGACCTTCAGGAGGATCGCGCTCCTATAATTATGAATGAAATTTTGAACTATCAGCTGGACTGCACGTTAGAAGGGACGAATTAATGAGATCAACTTACTCTTTGCACAAGCCGGAGGGCAGAAAGCCAGAGCGCTAAGAATGTATCCTGCCAACTTGCCCGATTTAAGGCTTGGAGAGTAACTGTTAATTCTGCAATTTGATATAAAGAGTTGAATCCAATAAATCCTTCCAGTTTTAAAGGATGCTTCTTGTCACTTTAGTTGAAGAAAAAAAGAATAATGAACCACTAAAAGTACAAGTTTAAGAAAAAGTCTTTAAGGGTCACCTGTAAGTATAGCAGTCGCTGAGGTTGCAGGAAGTAGTCTTGCATCCATTACAGTCTCCATGTAAAGATCAAAAGGCACCCAACATGCAGACAGCGCAGATGGAGAGTCAGAGCAGGGTACACTCTTGTTCGATTTCATGTCAAGAAACATCCCAATGAAACTCCTCTTCAAATCAGATTCAAAAGCCAAAACTTTGTGGATATTGGAAGACAATCTTGCCAGAACCTCCTTCGCAGATATTAAATTTGGTGATGGTAACTTGCAGGTTTCAAGAAACTGCAGCCTCTGAAGGAGCCCATTGAATTTATCAGGCCTATCAGAGAAGAGGGGGAAAACAAAAATGTTGTCAACCAGACAGACACAACAAAATCCCACGGAATAATAAGATTAGTAGCTTATGTTTATAAAAGGTGTAAGATCATATGAGATCATTAAGCACAGCCACATCTACAACACCACCAGCATACTCACTTGGTCATCCATAACCATCAGAAATCAATGACCCATGGACATAATATAGTAAAAAATAAGGTGTCCTCATCCGATGCATCAAAGAGTAGAGAAACCGAAGTGGCATCCATAAAATGGAAGTAGATACACACTATGCGGCTATGTGATTAGACGAGAACAATGGAACTAGCACATCGTCATTAATCCAGTATTCCATCAGAAACATTGTCTTAAACTACATTCCCGCATAAAGCCTTCTGAGTTCCACTTTGGTTATCTAAAATTTAGGAAAAATCTAGAAAAATAGGACCTGTTCATAGTAGTAACTTTATCAACATAAATATACTATGTTCTATTAGTCATCGTGGAGAACATATACACAGAAATAGCAGCTACTAGAAGACACCATCACCTGTCACAGATTAACAGTTATGTCTCATGAAACAGGCTGAAAAGTGTTATGGACTAAAAGGCACACATTGTGAATAATGCGCATACTGAGAATTAAATTGTACACTAAAAAGTCTAAGACACCAACAAATTTTAAAGGGTATGAAGCTGCTACAGAAAATAAGAGACATAGATCTCCCTAAAATTGTTTAGAGAACATGAATGGAGGAAAAGTTAGAGACAGATTAGGAAAAGAATGCCAGTGCTTACATATCCATGTGAACGAGGCGAAGTAAAGCTAAAGCCTTCCTGCTTCGTGTTAGGTTCTCTAACACCTCCATTGCTATAAGTGAATTCGTGTTCCTTATGTATTGACGGTGTCCACTTCTCCTGTAATCTTTGCTGCCTCTTATATCTACACTCCTTTGGTGGTGTTCCATGCTTCCAAATGAGCCACTCAGTCCGCCCATAGATGCAATTTGTAATCCCCAATCGTCCATAGTGCTATCTATCAAACTAACTATAGTGCTGAAGAAGAAAATCACTAATGTATGTCCAAGCTCCCCAACATTGATCCCATAAATTCGGGAGAGCTGAAGATTGGCATCGATAGCTCTTACAATCCTGCAAACTTTTATAGGTATTCTGTTAGCATTTTCCATGCAACAAAAACCACTATTATTGGTACTACTTTAACAAGTCAAAAACAAGTTAGCTGATGACAAGCGGCAAAACAAGCTGGAAGACAATGATTTTGATTTTCGTGGAACCCTCCCAATTAATGTATTCAGCAATGGCTAGAAAGCAATATGGTCATATAAAACAACTCGTACTACAAGGTTGAGGAAAATGAATGGAACCAATCCAGGTCAACCTTTGCTTCAACTAGAAAGCTATGTCTTTTCTTATGCATCCAATCATTATCTAGTTCCACATTCTCCTTCCAGTCTTTAGTATTAGAAGCAGAAAAACTAGGGAGACTATGCCGAGGAAAAGAGTCGGCTGTTCTGTGAAGGAAACTTGCATAAAGGTCCAAGGAAATCTAGATGTTGAACAAAAAGTCTACATGTGAAGCTATACATAAATAGTGAAAGTACTGTATGAAGTAATGTCTTCAAGCATCTCATGAACATTGAATCATTATCATGTACAATCCAGAAAGTCCCTTCAGTTACATATCCATGCAATGAAGAAACTCAAAGCATATTTATTATCAGCATGACAAAGTAAACACTTCAAGGGCATGCTTCCATCTTAATCATCAACAAAGTGTGCCAAAGCCATTTGATGTCTCCAACTTGGAGTGCTGCAAAGGGGACATTGAGAAACCATACCACCCTTCATCTAAACACAAGTGAAAACTTCAAAAAAGTGACAAGTATACCAAAAGCTCTAAATCTTATAAAAGTGCATAACTGAGTGCTAAAACTTTCAATTGCTGCAATCAAGACAAACATTTTCCAAAAAGGAAAAAGTTGACAAGTCAGGGGGCCATCAAATTTTCTGATATATCCAGCGTAAAGATCTTGAAATTGCCATATAAACAGTTTTTAAATCTAGTATTCCACTAAATAAAATTGAAATCAAGAAACTAAAACTTACTTGTCTCTAGAAGCCTTTGAGGGAAAATCTTCAGGGGAAAATGTATATCTAGCTAAGAGGTCGAGATAGAGTCTGTATGCTTTTGGTTGACCCTGCCGACATGAGAGGACCCTGTTGCAAAATGTGAGGTTGGGGACAAGAAACTTTTGTGGAAAATGCAAGATAGAGCAACTCTCTTATACATAGGTCACAAATCCAACTTAACAATCCATCGAATTAGTGTCTGAGCAAAGCCATAGAGCAAAAGGCCTAAAAGCCAAGATAATCAGACAACTGCACTTACTTATTAAACCTCCCCTGAACTAGCCATCAAACCTGTTGAAAAAATTAAATCGCAAAGCCAGAGCCGAAATTTGGGAATCAGTCATTTACAAGTACACGCGTAAAAGCAGTCTCGGCGATCATTCTTTCCAATCTTCATTGAACTGTATTAACATGACATCTTCCTAAAAATCACCAAATCTATTGCTGATTCATTTGTCATGGCATTGATCCATCATAAACAGAGTAGTTGCTTCCCCTTGCATGCGTCATTTCTTCATCCACCATATCAGATTCATAGTTCCACGCCATTATAATTCAAAACAAAAACACCACAACGTTCGCCATTTTCCACTCCTGATCTCAGGCATTGGAACAATCTCTCCTGCACTCCTGGATCGCCATTCTAGCAGTTTGTTCCAACTCAGCGCTCAGCGACACAAAACCAGAAAAAACGGTCGCAGGCACATAGAAAACACCGCCTCAGCGAGAGAGAGAGAGAGAGAGAGTAGGCGTACCTGGGAGTGAGGAGACAGAGGACGTGGAGGGAGGAGATGAGGCGGGAGGCCATGGCGTGGTCCAGGAACTTCCAGAGGGACGGCTCGCCGAAGTTGGAGGAGAGGTGAGAGACGAGGACCTGCCCCAGCTCGGCGCTCGGCAGCTCCAGCCCCCGGGAGACGACGCATTTGGCGACCTCCGCCGACCACGCGGCCGGAGCCTCCCCCCTCGCGCGGCACCGCTTCATCGCCTCCGACACTAGCCTCTCGAACTCCGCCGCCTCCGCGCCGCCACTACCATCGCCGGCGCCGCCCTCGCTTCCCATCGCTCCGTCGCTATCACTTTTCGGAGAATGAAGCGTCGGAAGAGAGCCAACGGAGAAGACGGACGGAGGAGAGGTTGGCGAGTCGGTGCATGGGCGAGAGTGACGCTATTCTGGTGGTCGTTTTGTACCGTTTCCGACAGTTGCGGGAAAACAGAGTAATATTGTAGAAAATCTGTTGCATATCGATTTTACGGTCACAAATTATAATCTCTTGCTGTATCACTATTAATAAAAGACAGACACAAATATTAAACATATGTATAAAATTTAAAAAAAAAAAAAACGGTTGAAATTGTTGTGAGATGAACAAAATTCGATTTAGATTTTAAAACTGGCGAAAGGCTTGTGAGATAATAAAATTATTATGTTCGACCAATCATTCTATTGATCGATTATAATGTTTATCATTTACAGCAATTCAGGATATATTAGAGAATCCTTTTGGCCAATTTTTGAGTTTGAAAGTTGTTTCGAATTTTCTTAAACATATAGCTTGAGGTGATTAATGAATTAAAACTATAAAATCTATTTGGTTAATGAACTCATCCAACACACATTGTGTTCATTTTGGCTTAAAAAATTCAAACGGGAGCATCTTCTTCTTCTTTTTTAATTTTCTGTCGAAATAAATAATATTATTTAAAATATAATTGAAGACTAAACAATTTATAAATCTATATATTTCATATAAAATACATCTCTAAAAAATTTCAAGCATTTTTTATAATAAAATATAAAGCGTGTGCGTTGTAAAATTTTGAAAAAGCAAAAATTAAAAATCATAAGAGCCACTCCACACTTTTTAATTGATGGACTACAATGGAGGTTCTACCTTTTGTTCTATAAAACTAGAAATGTAGAACATGTGGCAACGATGTGGTGTTGAGAAGGCGTTTTGAGGGCGCTACATTAGTTTCGTTAAAGAATTAAGTTAATAACTTGTAAAATGTATCAAAATTTGTTGACATGAACAGAAAATTAATGGTCGGGATATTTCCACCTCTATTTTTAGCTAAAACACTCCCTTTTTTTCAGTTAACTTACTAAAATACCCTCCTCTATCTATGCAATTTATAGTTTTTTTTTCAATCAGGCTAATCCACAAATTATATTTATTTCTATCATCTCTCCCATCGATTTGATAATATAAATGCCCCTTTACACCGTTATGCATCTTTTTATCACTTTGCCAAGAGAACACTGTCAATTTTAATTTATGGTCTTATTTTTTCAATCATAAGATATTTATATCTATGACAGCATATGAACACACAAGTAATTACCTTTTTTTTTTTTTTTATCAAATAGTATGGACAGAACTATGTTTCGAAGTCGAAAATTAAAATTCAATTTAATTATCTAGCCAATCTCAATAAAAAAAATGAAAAAAAAAATACCAAACTATGAAAAAAGGTTAAATTGTCAATAGCATGATCAAATGTTAAATATATTTATATTTAGATCATATCTAAATATTAGCAAAAGATAAGCACATAAAGGAAGGAAAAAAGAAAAAAAGAAAGAAACTTCTTGCTTTTCTATATGAAGAAACTTCTTGCTTTTCGACTTCTACCAAAAAGAAAGTAATTAATATTGATTTTAAATTCAATCTCATATCAAGTACATCAAAACTTTAAAATATGTTTAAAACTTTCCTCCAATAAAATCTAATATGAGTTTGAAGGTATAAATAAATTTTCTACCCCATATTTAAAGATGCACAAAACAACTATGTTTATCTTTAAAAACCTACAAGCTTATTTCGGAAAAACACTCACAATATCCATTAGATTATTAGATTGAATTTTAATTCTCAATTTTTAAAATGAAGTTCCCCTTATACTATTTGATAAAAATAGGCAATAAATTATATCTTTGTAAGCCGTTATACCTAGAAATTTCTAACCTTCTGTGTAACTTTTGTGATTAAAAATATGAGATCATAAATTAAATTTAAGAACCTTCTCTAGGCAAAGTGATAATAGGAGGCATGTGACATTTATGTTGTGAAACTGATAATACAAGAAAGATGATAAAAATAAAGGCAATTTTGTGAGTTAACTAGATAAAAAAAAAAAATAAAGGAACAATAAATTGAAGAGAGAGAAGAGGGTTTTTTGGTAAATAAACTGGAAAAAGCGGGGAGAAATATACCGGTAGTGCCTTAACTTGTGTACCACACTCAATTTAGTACCATAATTTTTCGCCGACTCACGTAAATGCCAAAATCGGAAAAAACAAATACTTAAGTGCTTCTGGCAAGAAAATTCAGTTAAAGAAATTATGCGACTTTTACAATTAAAATTATTATCTAAAATGGCATTTTTTTTTTTTTTTTTGGTAAACGTAAGAATATATTGAACTTTTAACCAACTATACAAAAGATCCGGCGCCAAAAACTTTCACTCATAGTGACAAGTCAGAACGAGTGGAAGGGAGCCGAAATAAAAGAAAGCCAGCCGCAAACAAGGCAGCCGAAAAAACAAAGAAACAGCCTAACCCACAAGCACAACCAACAACAAAAGATCCGCCACTAAGGCAGGAAGGAAGAAGCAAGGAACGGCAGTCTTCAAAGAAGGGAGACCCACCGCAGCTCCGCACAGCAAACGAAAGCTAGCGACCCATTTTTTACGAAATAAGTGGAGCCTTAACTTCAGATATAATCACTTGGTTCATCCATAAGCGAACATGAGCCTAGCCGCAGTAAAGAAATTGGGATGCACAGCAAATGCAAAGGCACGTTCACAACTCTCGGATCAACCTTTCAATAAATGAGGGAGCGCCTTAGTCCATTACACTGAAAAACTCGGCCAAAGGCCCCATGGTCGCAAAGCCACCTCTTTCAAGAAGAGAGAGGGCCAGCTCGCATTCGTGCCATCCCCATAACCCACGGGCCAATCTCGCCAGCGTCTCGTGCTTCACTTCTCGAACCCACGCCGGCGCAAAGCTCACGACAAGACCCACCAAACAAGAGACGTAAGCCTTCCAGGTGACGGGACCGCACCCGATGGACATGTTACCCCCAACACCCCCGCCAGAAAGTCCATGTGCATCCCGATGATCTGAGGTCTCCGGGAATACGCCCACGGGGCCGCCCTCACCCTAATGCCGCATGTGAATGTGCCTGTCAAGTACACTAAATATGCCAATGCATATCCCTCAAACATGCGGGATACAAAACCTCCCCCTCCGTGTGTCTCTTCCCGAATTGTGAGGAGCCAGGTCGGAATGGTGTCCCGGAACAATTCTTGGGCAATATGCAACCCGCCCGCCGAGCACAACAGGCTGGCACCTAACAAACCCACTTCCTTTATCCGGGCAGACGCAAGGGACAAGGATGCCTGACCAGATTTCAAACGGGCAGAAATTGTCTCAGGGCATCGGGTGGCTAATTTGGAACCATATTCAACCACTAGCTTTATGATACTGTCACTTAGGTATTGTTTGTCTTGGATGAACCTACTAGAGCGTAGATAAAGAAATCCCGGAGCTATTGAAGGAGGAACACCAAGGGCTGAAATCCTGTTGCCCAGCAGCCCATTCAAGCAAGGTTGATTAATCAATAGACGGTTTAAATCATCGAGTGGTCCTAGAAACGATGTGAAGCAACTTCGAACAAGCTGGGCAAGGGCTTCTTTATTCTGTCGGAAAACAGAACGAGAACATGACACAACAATGAAGTTATGCCACCGTCGAACTTTTTGTGCCCACAGGGAACCAATTATGGGCATGCTGGGCCAAGGGCAGTATGATGCGCAATCCTCCATAGCGGGTCCAGCAACAGCAAGGATGTACTCGAGGCTCTTGTCAAGTTTAAAAGTGATGGTTAAACTAACCAGAGCTGCCATCGGAAGTGGAAGCATTGGCTCGACACCTACAAAGCAAGCAGTCGAGGAGTCACAAAAAGGCATGTACCAACCAACCATATGATGCAAAATACTCACTAAGAGATAGTGGGAAGTTTTGAGTACACACGCATAAGATGAACTCATACTTGCTTTCATATGTTTAAATGAAGACCAACAAAACCACCGAAAGGCCACAAAAAACAATAGAAAAGTTTCAAATTCCAAATAAACAGGATGTTGAGGAGCCCCCCATAAGAAAATACATGTCCAGTGTATCCCCAAAACACAAGCATGGACAGCTATTTACCTTAAAACTCAATAGGAAGTGCATAGCCACCCAACATGCAAGTCGAAACACCCCTCTCTCAAGTCACAAATCAGAAAGTAAAAACATAATTTTATCTAACTAATCAATGTAGACAGTAGGAGGGATTAATTGCTGTAATCAAGTATATTTATCATTAAAAAAGAAAAAAAGGTTTCCAGTACTAAAGTGGTTCCTCCCCTCCGCTTATTAAATGGATTATGAATGCATATTACGGCATGAACAGCAAAGCATCTTGTACAATTTTGACAAGTGGTAAAACACGGTTTTCTACCGGGGGGATAACTTGGTGTATTGACACCTGCAGCTGCAAGGATTTCTTTTATCTCGGATTCAACTGATTGAATAGCTTGTGTTGGACTAGGCCAGTCAATTCCATTCATTGGAACTGGCCCCCAAATACCACGGGTGACTTCTGCAGAGAAATAGCTAATAATAGTGGCTAGCGATGCAGGTAGAAAGTCAATAAGGTCCCTCAGACCTGCAAGCGAGAAATCCTTGCTTCAGAACTGATTTAATCTATACCCATATTTTCTACACAAGTCATGATGTTAAAGCTAACCTGTAGTCAGGTCCCGGGACGAAAGCCTCCCATAGGCACAGGCACTTAAAATTGCTTCCAGGACAAAAGGAATAGCTTCCAACACTTCCCATGCACAAAGCACAGGTCTCTGATGAGGTTCCTCTCCAGCAGATGTTGGGGACCCACCCAAGCCACTGTTTGGTGGTGTCGTTGAAGAATTACCAGATGAGGAGGTACTTCTAGTCATTTTCAAGTAAATCATGCTAAGAATTTTGTTTGCAACCTGATGGACAGGACTGCCACTACAGAGGCCGGAAAGTGGAGAAGCTATACAAATTTTGTTTTGACAATACCAAGCTCGTAATCTTGGATAGTTATCAATGTATACAGGTTCATCTGACATAGAAAATGTCTGATTCATACTGGAGTTCACTTCATTCTGAGGAGAAGAATCATGTGATGCTAATGATTTGCGGCTGTTGTGCAAAAGCATGAGAAACTCCAAAGTTAGGTCAGCTCCAATAGCTCCTATTTCAATCGGTGGCTTATAGAATTTCCATAGACGGAGAAGAAAGAGAAATGCAGCAGAGAAAACCATGTAGACTGAGGGCTCCTCGCTGGTTCGAGATTCACTGCTTGACAAGGGATTTAGTGAACCATATACCTCACAAAGGGGCATCAAAGCTGCAGCAACTTCAGGAACCTGAATCAATGCAATCAACTAAAGCATCTAGATTTCTAGTTGAAACAGGTGGTTTTAATAAGTGAAAAAAATCCAATGTATGAGTGAATAGATAATTAGCAGAAGTGGCAACAGATTAAATGGACGACTGACTATGGAACAAATACAAACCTAGTATTCCTAACCAAAATGTCCAAAAACTGGACTCCCACAAGATACACAAAAGAAATCCCAAAACATTGGTATACCTTTGGCACAAAAGGAAAGCAATAATAAACTGTAGGATCAGAATTCAATCTTGAAAAAAAAAAAAAAAGGATTGCTCAGCTAAGGGTGTATTTACGCCAGGAAAATTGCTGTTAGAATCTAGCTCAAATATTTTCTTTGATGGAATATGTGAAAACTAGTAAAAATAGTAAAAAAGAACTTCCTCAACTGGATATTCAACATTGATCATTAAATAAACATGATGAAGATTTTCTCTGATATGGCAGATGCCATTCCAAATCAAAAATAAAAACTATACATTGTCAGACATTTGTTCTGGTATGGATGACATCAATATCAAAAGATGTTGAAAAATAAATTAACCAAGTTAACAAGACACCAGAATAGTATACATTATCACACCAATTGCTATGTCATGTTCACTAGATGCCATTAAAAGTCAGCTACAAAAATTAGACAAGACAAACAGTAGTGCTGATATAGGTGGCATCAACGTTGCAAAAAATTGACAAGTAACAAAGCTAATATGACACAGAGAATTATTTGCATTATGGTGCCAATTGCTCTGTCATTCGCAATATATGTACGAGCATATATATCGCAGTAAGGTGCCAAAATTACACTCGAATCAGAACTCCCCATGCCAATTGCTCCGTCATTCGCAATATATGTAGGAATATATATATCGCAGTAAGGTGCCAAAATTACACTTGAATCAGAACTATAACTTACCACCCCATGCAAAGAAAGTATATGAACAGTATCAATTGAGGAAGCTCCAAATAGAAGAGCACTTAGCATGGGCATGTAATCCACGAAATGAGACTGTGGTCCGTTATGACCTGAAGGCACGGGAGGAGAGAGAAGCTTGACCACAAATTTCACCACGTGTTCCTGCCAAAGAGAAAAAGAAACTTCATATGCTGATAAAAGTAGCGTTTCATGGATAGATGTGTCCAGTACATTCAACTGAATTTCTTTCTAAGTTCATAAATAGGTATACTGATAAGAATCTAAACTGCAGAATCAGTAACTTAAAAAAGACAGCATGAGGTTCAACACAGAGCTAAATTTCTTGTATGCCTTTTGTTGACATCAGATGTTCGTACTCCATAAAGCTCAGGAGAAATGATTAAAGACAAAAAAAAAAAAAAAAAAAAAAAAAAAAAAAAAAAAAAAAAAAAATCTGAAAAATCAATATTGTCAGTGTTGGCAATTCCACAAACATCTCCCTACCACAAAACAGATGCTTAGTTCGGTCAGAAGGATATAAACAAAACAAGTAATGCAACAATTTATGGAAGCCACCACCGAAGAAATACAGAAACCTCGACATAATTTAGTAAGGTGAGACCTGAATGTTCCACCCACGACTGAGAGATGCACCGCACATAATCCTTGCAGCTGCTGATTTCTCCTCATTTGACCCATTCAACGCAACATTATACAATTTTTCTGTCTCTGCTAAACTTGAACAAACAAGGCAAAAGATAATTAACCATAGCACCTGAGCTGATCTCCTTTTTCATTTTGTTTCACAGGACATCAGTTCCACTATTTATTTTCTTCCTTACATAAAAGTCAGGTAAAGTAAATTGCAACATCTTTTCTGATACCTGGTAGCTGGAGTTGCAACTAGTGAACTTATAAGAGAGGCAGGTAGTGCACCGCCTTCCATAAACACCAACCAAGGAGACATTTCTTTCATTGATGAATCAGGGATTGACAATACAGATGTGGGCACATAACCGGGCCAGAAATATGCAGATGTGTCCATTAGTCTTCTTGCAATGCAAGCTTCCACTATTAAGTGCCTCATATTACCACCTGAAAAGCACTAGCAGTAAGCACCAAAATCACTGGTTGCTATTCTACTATTAGATAGTGAACGAATGGCATTACCACATTTCACCAAAACATCATGATCTTCTACACCAATGCTATCATTCCCCTTCATTTGTTTAGAAGAAGCATTTGCTGCTTTTGCAGCTGCACTGTTGGCTGCATCTTGCACTAGTTCTGGCGGGTGCAAGAGACCAGAAAATTGTCCCAGCAACTGAAGGGAGGATATGAGCCCATTTCTCATTAATCCATGGACTTTCTCATCTATCCTGTGTCCATGCCCTGGATCCGAAAGAATAGACACAGACAGATCACAAGAGGATGTGGAACTCAAATCAATATCATCCATCAGAACACCAGTGATTGCCAAGGGGACAATACACAAAAGGATGCAAAGACGTGCCTCCAGATGCGGAACAGGACCTTCAGGAGGATCACGCTCCTACAATTATGAACGAAATTTTGAAATCAGCTGTAATGCACATTATAAGGGATCGAATTAATGAGATCACTTAACTCTTTGCACAAGCCGAAGAGCAGAAAGCCAGAGAGCTAAGAATGTGTCCTGCCAACTTGCCCGATTCAAGGCTTGGAGAGAAAATATTAATTCTGCAATTTCATATGAATAGTAGAATCCAATAAATTCTTCTAGTTTTAAAGGATGCTTCATATCTATTTAGTTGAGAAACAATGAAATGATGAAGCATTAAAAATACAAGCTTAAGAGAAACTCTTTAAGGTTACCTGTAAGTATAGCACTTGCTGAGGTTACAGGAAGTAGTCTTCCATCCATTGCAGTCTCCATGTAAAGATCAAAAGGTGCCCAACATGCAGATCCAGAGTCAGAGCAGGGTACACTCTTGATCGATCTGATGTTAAGAAACATCCCAATAAAACTCCTCTTCAAATCAGATTCAAAAGCCAAAACTTTGTGGATATTGGAAGACAATCTTGCCAGAACCTCCTTTGCAGATATTAAATTTGGTGATGGTAATTTGCAGGTTTCAAGAAACTGCAGCCTCTGAAGGAGCCCATTGAATTTATCAGGCCTATCAGAGAGAAAAAGAAAACCAAAAGTTTGTCAACCAGAATGACACAATCAAATCCCAAGGTATAATAAGATTAGGAGCTTATGTTATAACAAGTGTAAAATCATACGAGATCATTAAACACAGCCACGTCTACAACACCACCAGCATACTCACTTGGTCATCCATAATCATTAGAAATCAATGGACCATGGACATTATCTAGTAAAAAAATAAGGTGTCTTCATCTGATGCGTCAAAGAGTACAAAGACAATGTGCCATCCATAAAATGAAAGTAGATACGCACTATGCGGCCATACACAATGTGATTAGACGAGAACAATGGAACCAAGCACATCATCATTTATCAGGTATTCCATCAGAAACATTGTCTTAAACCACATCCCTGCAGAAAGCCTTCTCATTGTGTTCCACTTTGGTTATCTAAGATTAAGAAAAATCTAGAAAATAGGGCCTGTTCATAGAAGTAAAATGATCAACATAAATATACTACATTCTACTAGTAATAGTGGAGAATATATACACAGAAATAGCAGCTACTAGAAGACACCATCACCAGTCACAGGTTAACAGTTATGTCTTAAGAAACGGGCTGAAAAGTGGTATGGACTAAAAGGCACGCATTGTGAATACTGTGCATACTGAGAATTAAATTGAACACTAAAAAAGTCTAAGACACCAACAAATTTTAAAGGATATAAAGCTGTTAAAGATAATAAAAGGCATAGATCTCCCTAAAATCGTTTAGAGAACTTGAATGGAGGAAAAATTAGAGATAGATTGGGAAAAGAATGCCGCTGCTTACATATTCATGTGAATGAGGCGAAGTAAAGCTAAAGCCTTCCTGCTTCGTGTTAGGTTCTCCAACACCTCCATGGCAATAATTGAATTCATGTTCCTTATGTACTCACGGTGTCCACTTCTCTTGTTATCTTCAATGCCTCTTATACCCACATTCCTTTGATGGTGCTCCATGCTTTCAAACGAGCCACACAGTCCACCCATAGATGCAATTTGTAATCCCCAATCATCCATAGTGCTATCTATCAAACTAACTATGGTGTTGAAGAAGAAAATCACTAATGTATGGCCAAGCTCCCTGACATTGATCCCATAAATTCGGGAGAACTGAAGATCGGCATCGATAGCTCTTACAATCCTGCACTTTCATAGGTATTCTGTTAGCATTTTCCATGCACCAAATAAGCACTATAATTTGGCACTACTTTAAAAAGTCAAACACAAAGTGAGCTGACGACAAGCGGTAAAACAAGGCTAGAAGACAATGATTTTGCTCTGTGTGGGACCCTCCCAATCAATTTATTCAGAAATGGCTAGAAAGTAAAATGATTATATAAGGCACCTCATACTACAAGGTACAATCATTATCTAGTTCCACATTCTCCTTCCAGTCTTTAATATTATAAGCAGAAAAACTAGGGAGACTATGCTGAGGAAAAGAGTCGGCTGTTCTGTGAAGGAAACTTGCATAAAGCTCCAAGGAAATCTAAATATTGAACAAAAAGCCTACATGTGAAGCTATACATAAATGAGAGTACTCCATGAAGTAATGTCTTCATGCATCTCATGAACATTGAACCACTTTCATGTACAATCCAGAGATTCTCTTCAGTTGCATATCCATGTGATGAAGAAACTCAAAGCATAATTATTATCAGCGTGACCAAGATAACACTCGAAGTGCATGCTTCCATCTTAATCATCAACAAAGTGTGCCAAAACCATTTCCAAGTCTCCAACTTGGAGTGCTGCAAAAAGGGACATAGAGAAACCATACACCCTTTATCTAAACACTAGTGAACACTTCAGAAAGGGACAAGTTCACAGAAAGTTGTAAATCTTATAAAACGTGCATAGTTGACTGCTAAAACTTTCGATTGCTGCAATCAAGAACTGAACATTTTCAAAAAAGGAAAAAGCGGACAATTCAAAGGGCCATCAAATTTTCTGATGTATCCGGCATAAAGACCCCAAAATTGCCAGACAAACCATTTTCCCGCCAATGTCGACATTTTCCAGCAGAAGAACAATGCGCTTCTCCAAAGTTCATGAAGTAGTTGCATCAACTAAACGATTTAAAACTCAATCGCATTCGGTACGTGAGTTGAGGAATTCCCATGGACTTTTTGCCTAATTATAATAACGATTAGAACACCTTCTGTCATGGATTCAGCAAGTGCAAACATCATGAATGAAGGCAATAAATCTAGTATTCCACTTGGTAAAATTTGAACTCAAGGAACTAAAACTTACTTATCTCTGGAAGCCTTGGAGGGAAAATCTTCAGGGGAAAATGTATATCTAGCTAAGAGGTCAAGATAGAGTCTGTATGCCTCTGGTTGAGCCTGCCGACAGGAGAGGACCCTGTTGCAAATGTGAGGTTACGGACAAGAAGCTTCTGCAGAAAATGCAAGACAAGAGAGTCCAAACTCCCTTACACACCAGTTAGAAATACAACCAAACAATCCACCGAACCACTGTCCAAGCAAAGCCATAGAGCAAAAGGCCTAATAGCAGAGACAATCAGACAACTGCACTGACTTCTCAAACCTCCCCTGAACTCACCATCAAACCTCTTGAAGAAATTAAATCACAAAGCCAGGGCAGAAACTTGAAAATCGGTCATTTATCGAACCGTATGAACGAGGCATCTTCCTAAAGATCATCAAACATATTTCCGATTCGTTTGTCATGACATTGTTCTGTCGCAGACAGAGCACTGCGTTCCCCTCGCACGCCTCATTTCTTCATTCACCGTATCAGATTCGAAGTAAACCATAACGCTCGCCATTTCTCAACTCCTGATCTCAGGCATCGGAACTATCTCTCCCACACTCCTCGACCGCCATTCTCGCAGTTCGTTCCACCTCAGCGCTCAGCTACACGAAACTAAGAAAAAAAAAAAAAAAAAAAGGACCGCCGGCACACAGAAACAACCGCCCCAGCGAATTCCACAGAGTAAGAGAGAGAGAGAGAGTAGGCGTACCTGGGAGTGAGGAGACAGAGGGCGTGGAGGGAGGAGATGAGGCGGGAGGCCATGGCGTGGTCGAGGAACTTCCAGAGGGAGGGCTCGCCGAAGCCGGAGGAGAGGCGAGCGACGACGGCCTGCCCCAGCTCGGCGCTCGGCAGCTCCAGCCCCCGCGAGACGACGCACCTGGCCACCTCCGCCGACCACGCGGCCGGCGCCTCCCCCCTCGCCTGGCACCGCTTCATCGCCTCCGACACCACCCCCTCGAACTCCGCCGCCTCCGCGCCGGAACCGCCGCCGCCGTCGGTCCCCATCGCTCCGCCGCTCGCGGCGCTCGCCGGAGAGTGACGCCGCGTCGGAGGAGGGGAGGGAGTGGGAGGATGAGGAGGTAGGTGAGTGAGTCGGTGCATGGGGGTGAGAGCGCTGCGATTTTTGGAAGCGGTTTTTGAATTGTAATCCGACGTTTATGGAAAAAAGCAGGATAATATGGTAGGAAATCAGTGCTTCCTAGATTTAGGCCCATCGAACGGTCGACATCCGTTGAATATCGATCTTACGGTCACGAATTAATAAAAAACAAACGCAAATATTATATATTATTTAATATATATATATATGAATCATTTTATCAATCGATTAAGGTCATAGTATTATCATTCTACGGCAGACGATGATGTATTAGAAAATTCTTTTGGCCAAATTTTGGGGTCAAAAGTGATATCGGATTTTCTTAATTATATAGCTTGAGGTGATTAATGAAGTAAAACTGTAAAACTTAAACTTGTTTTGGCCGATGAATTTATCCAATACTAATTATATTTTTTTTGGATTAAAAAAATTCTATAAGGAACTTCTTCTTTTTTTAACTTTTCGATCGAGGTTAAGAATATCATTGAAGTAAAAAAAATATTTATGAAGCTACATATTTCATATGTACAAATCTTTTAAAGTTTTCGGGCATTTTTGTTATAAAATAATAAAGTATGCGTGTCGAAAATTTTTGAAAAAGTCAAATATAAAAAAATGAAAAAAAAAAAAAGTATAATTGATCATAAGGCTATTTACGTTAAAGAATCGAGTGGATACCTTGTAAAACGTATCGAATTACATGGACACGAACGGAAAATTAATTGTAGTTTTCATTGAAAAACGTCTTAAATAGGACTCTTTCCCTATGCGTTAGGAGGAGAGAAACGACTGAGGGGTTATTAACATCACATCATAATAATGATCTCTCTTGACGATTGAGCAAGAAAATTAGCAAAGAATACTTGACGATATATTATGAACTTTTAGTAAACAAGTATCACCTATTAGTAGAATTTGCAAAGTATAATTTTTCTTATCGATTTACATTTTAAAGAAAAAAAAATTCTCTCTAACATATACTGAAAATATGAATTGAACTCAGCATTTTTATAGTATGGCATTCAAACCTTTTGACTTGACTAATTCTTGCTAATGTAATTGAATCATCTTGATTGCTCGAATCATTCCGTCCATCAAATGACAAGCATGTTTCCTTATTAATTTACACTTTTTTTTCCAAAAAAAAAAAGATATCTCCAACACATACCAAAAATATGAATTGAATTTAGTCATTTTCATAACATGGCATCCAAACATTTTGACTCAAGTAATTCTCCCTGCTAATGTAATCAATCCATCTTGACCGCTCAACCGTCCCCTCCATCAAATGAAAAGCACGTTTCCTTTTCAATTTATACTTTTTTTTCCCAAAAAAAAAATCTCTAACGTGTACCAAAAATATGAGTGAACTTAATCATTTTTATAACATGGCATACAAACCTTTCTACTTGGCCAATCCTCGCTAATGTAATCGACCCACCTCGATCTTTTTTTTTTTTTTTTTTTTTTTTATCTCTTCTCTTACTCCTATTCTAACTCTCACTTTCGCAGGCTTTTGACGCCCGTGCGCGTGAAGTCGAAACCCACACTTGAAACTAATTTATCCCACCCCAACCCCTTGAGAAGGTGGAGATTCGAACTCTCCGCCTTCTCCTTCCATGTTAGAAGAGTGACCATTGGGACAAACCCCAGTGATTAAAAGACTCAACACGAGTTTTTCTCTCTCGTTCGGATCAGACATCCAGTCGCTCGGTCGGACGTTGTTGGAGGTCCAGATGTAAACGAGTCTAGAAGGTTTTATCTCACACTCTACCATTCCCGCCAACCAACTTTCCATCTTTCTTCTTGTCCCCTAGCGATCTAACTCCCCAACCACGACCGCCCGCCCGCCCGCCCGCCCGCCAGCTTTGTATCGGGGCATGAGGGGTCTCGATCTGGCTCAATCCTCGTTCAAAGCATTGGCGGTGGGCTAGGGACTATAAAGCTCTCTCTAGCATGGACCACTCTTCGTTATGTGGTGGTGGTGGTGGTAGCTAGAGAACTAGGACAGTTAGCCATGCTGCTGCTGCTTCTTTTTACGTTGTACTTGGGGCCCTGCATTGGACACCGTTGCAGGTGGGCGCCTACCTCTCCCCCTGCGCTTTCACCTAACCCCACACGAGCAAACTCACCTTGCCAACCTTGGGCTGATTCACAGGCGTGTGGATGATTTTCTCGCTCGTCGCGTCACGTCACGTTCGTTCGAGCTACGTGTTGGGTCCACGCGATCCAATGGGATTCCCTCGGTGAAAGCGACGTTGCGTGATGGGAGGAGGAGAGTGATTTTACGGGCTGTCGATTAGCTTGGATAGGCGCACGCACTGCGTGACGAATTTGATGCCGTTGGTGGAATGGGCGAAATTACCAAAATGATTCTAAATATATTATACATATGTCAATTTAATATTCAACCTTTTAATAATTTATTAATGTAATCATTTCAATCAATTTTGACTGAAAATCGCCGACGCAGATACTAATCGTTTAATATGACACGACCGGTAGCATTGATGTGAATAATTTTAAAATTAAAAAATTATATTTTCTTTTCTTTTCTTTTCTTTTGATTTATCTTTATTTCTTTTCCTCTTTTTTCCATCCAGAACAAGGAGGGTCATTGACCGACCCTCATTTTTGGCGGGCAAAGGCCGGCTACCCCTCGCTTGAGGTCGGCAACCTTTGCCATAATTACTAGAAAAAAAAAAGAAGGAAATGAAAGAGAGAAAAAAAATCATATTTTTAAAAAAAATTGTAAAAAAATTGTTCACATCAGCGTCGGTTGTGCCATATGGAATGCCCAATGTCCACGTCACTAATTTCCGTGCAAAATTAGCCGAAATGACCATGTTGGGAAATCGTCAAAAGATTTGGGACTCAATTGATAAAATCTAAAAAAATTAGGATTGAATTAGTATTCATACAATAATTCTATTATTATTATTATCTAGCCATGCGGAATTTCAACTGGATTAGCTAGGAGCCTTTTCTAGTCAAGAAAGAAACTTGGATAGAAGAGGATATTGAGTGTTGATTTTTCACTGTTATAAAAAATTCTATTGTTCCCTCTGGTCAAGCACGAGAATTCGTAAGATTTAGATGATGTGTCCGTCCTGATTCTTTGGATATAAAGGAAAAATTGTCCAAAAAATCTTAACCTATTATATGACGGTCAATTCAATTTTAATATTTTAATTTCACTAATTCAGTACTAAACTTTTTGACAACTTACAAATTCAATCCTAAACTTTTCGATTGTGCTAATGTAATCCTAAACATTTAGACAATTTGTCAAATTAGTCTTAAACCTTTTAATGAATAGCAATTTAGTCCTCCGGCTAATTTTGGTTGGATATCGTTAACATTATAACATAGTCAATACTAGATATCCTACGTGATGCGACTAGCAATAACATGGACAATTTTTTATTAAATTTTTCTATTTTTTGTTTTCTATTTTTTCCCCTTCTTTTAACAAAGGGCTGTTGGGGTCGACAACCATTGGCCAAGAGCCAACGACCTTTGTCGGCTACTAAGCAAGGGCCAGTACAGTCTCTCGGCCCTAGGCAAGGGCCAAGAAGCCCTCATTGGGCAACAAGCAAGGGCCATAGCCCTCGTTGGATCTGGCAAGGACCGCTATACACCCCTTATTGTGGTCAATGAGGGCATTGCAAGTCCTCACCTAGCGACAAGGGTGGGCCCACAGCTGATGAGGGCCTGGCAATCTTGCTAGCCCTATGTCGAAAGAGGGAGAAAAATAAAGAAAGAAAAATAAAATTACAAAATTAATTAAAAATTTGAATTCTTTAAAAAATTTAAAAAAATTGTTTGCGTCAACAATGGTTGTACTACATAGGATGGTTAAAATTGATTAAGACGTCACGTCAGTAATGTCTGACCAAAATTAGCCGTATAATAAATTTATGATTTTTTGGATAATTTTCCTTAATACAAATATGGTGCGGGGTTAGCTAAGCTTTGTAACCTCAAGGTTACGCAACCAACAATGTATGTAACAAATGATGATGATGATATTTTTTTTTGGTAAGTATATTAAAAATTTTAAAACTTATTACGAAGGTGTAATTGAATGCTAAAATTTTCGAAAAATACAATTAAATTCTAAATTTTTTCACGAAAGTACATTTGAGTTCTAAACTTTTCAAAAGTGTATGAAATTACAGAAATTGTCAAATTAGTTCAATCAAGTACTTCTATTGATTACGCTTTTTTAAATTACATGACCCAATTGCACTTTCGTGAAAAATTTTAAAACTTGATTGCACTTTCTGAAAAATTTAGGATTCAAGATTGCACTTTCGTGATAAGTCTTGGGATTAGATTGCACATTTTAAAAGTTTTATAACTCAATGGTACTTTCGTTTGGGACGTGTTTTAGAACTTCTAATTCAGTTATGCGTTTTGCTTTGTAATAAACTCAATCAGAACTCAACCAATCCAACGGCTAATACTAAGTTACTAACTCAAGGCACCGAATCACCCATTTAGCCTTTCAGCATCTTCGTCCTCGTTTTGCCTGAATAGCAATTACCTCCGACTCTGCCTCTGAAGCCTTGAAATCATCCTAGGCCTTAAAGGCCTGCGCGCCTTCCTTAGCTGTCGGCATTGCATCTCATGGAAGAAGCGTCGGCACCTCCGATGCCGGACGAGCAGCCGAAGGAAGGTAAGCGGAGCAACAAGCGCAGGAACGTCTGCATCGCGGCGTTGGCGGTCGCCGTGATCCTCTTCCTGGTGATTTTGATATTGGCCCTGACGGTTTTCAAGGCCAAGAAGCCGGTGATCACGTTGAAGTCGATGAATCTGAAGGACCTTGACGTCTCCGTCGACATGGCCCGGATGAGAGCGTTGCTGAACATGACGGTGGCTGCGGACCTCTCCGTGAGGAACCCAAACGTGGCGGGAGTCAAGTACACGGACTCGTCCGCGTTCCTGGGCTACCGAGGAGAGACCGTCGGCGAAGCTCCGATCCCTGCAGGCAGGATCTCGGCTCACGGCACGGAGGACATGAACATCGCGGTGACGGTAATGGCGGATCGCCTCCTGTCGAACCCGCGGGGTTTCGCAGACATCATGGCGGGCGTGCTTCCCTTGACTGCTAACACGAAAATATCAGGCAAGGTTTCCCTCTTGGGCGTGTCCAAGATTCACGTGACGTCCGCCGTTTCCTGCGACATCAATGTGTTCTTTTCCAATAGAACCATTGATTACCATCAATGCAACTATGATACGAAGCTGTAAGCTAAGCCCGAAAGCAGATCCAGAATCCCATGTACGCAGAAACGGAAAAGATAGAAGAAGAATAAACAGGAATTTTCAAAACTTTGGCCATCGCCCATCGCTTTCATTTCCTGAAAATTTGCTTCCTCTTATCGTAATTGCATCGATGTCGACATCGTCAATGGCAGAGTCGTATAGCTACATGCACTCCATGATTTTAGCTTTCGAATAACTTCTGATTGTTTTCGCATAAAGAAAGATTAGGCTTCGATCATGAGGACGTTGTTCTTCTTTCGAGCATCTTTTTGTTTCGAGCAGCTTCTTTCATCTTGTGTTTTCTTTCTGTTCCTTTCTCTTTTCTGTTTCCACACGACCGGTGAAGAGGGAATGGTCGATGCTGATCCTATTGAGGGTCCTGAAAGAATTTGTTCCCTCAGAAGAAGGATTATACTTGAATCTGATTACTTTCATTTGTAAAGAACAGTTGAAAATCAAACGAACAGCTCAAGTACATTCGGATTGGGGAAATCTGACTGGTTTTGTAGAAGCATTTCGTTTTGGTTTGCTGATGAATCAATCAGAAAAGCCAGCATTTGTGCTGAACCCATGAATTCATTTTCAATGACTCAAGCTCAACAATGGAAAGTGTAGAGTATCGAAGGGGACCATTACCAATCCCGATTTATCCGAAAAGAACCGTCTCTTATGCGGGCAAAACATTTTGCAGACTCGATTTATCCTGTTCGTGAAGTTAACTTTCAGCGAAAATTAGATGATTGGGGAACTTCGAGAATTTGACAGCAACTCATCCGACCGTTGTAGCATGTGAGAAAGTAAACAGTTCAAATGGGCATGTGAGAAAGTAAACAGTTCGAATGAGCAAGACGACCTCTCTCGCTAACCTTTAAGTTCTGATTACTTGCGGAAGAAAGCTAAAGGATCTCAGTTTATTTTCAGTAACTTGGCGAATTTGTCCTATCCTGGCATCTGATGTTGGTTCAGTTAATATTGCAGACAGATTGGTTTTGCTTCGTGAGCCATATGCAACAAGAGACAGAGACAACAATCGGCAGCCTGATCTTTCCAAAGAGGAATGCATGAAATGCTTAACCTTCATCCGGAAAAGCTCGTTGTCAAAAACTTTCAGAGGCTTTCAATGGCCTCTAAAAGAATTTCTGATTTCCACTTCAGTGAACCGCTCAATTTAACCAAGAATCAGAAAACAACCTCGATGGCCTTAATGTGGTGCATCAGGACGTATATCACTGCAATATTCACATCTACATCTCTTACACATGATACGCGATTACAAACTGCAAACTCGAAAGGAAAGTCTGGCGAAAAAATTTCAGTCACTTCAATTGTTGAAAAGAAGAATAGAGCATGCATAGCATGCTTAAAGTTGCAATTCTATGACTCAGATGCAAAATGCTGCACTTACAGTAACAATCCACTCGCCCAAATAAACAAAAACAATAGATGCCGACTTTACACAAATTCAATCCAAACAGCAGACAGAGCAATCTTTCTGACTAAGGACTATTTAAGGACACATTTTTCTCGAGAGAAAAAAAAAAAAAAAAAAAGCTTCTGCATGATCATGATATGAATGGAATATATGTTACAATCCCGAATTAGCATATAGTCGTCTGGTTCATACCAAAAGGAGAAGAACCTGTATAAGTCAACGCTCAACATCCCAGCGTCAAAAATATCAAAACTGAAGCTTTCTGCATAAACCCAAACCGACATTCCTCGATTGAGTGATGCGTTTTACAGGAGCGCCAGGACAACTTTCTACAGTGTCGTTTGATCGTGGTGCGGAAGGAGGCGTCCTGCAATCGTTGTAATCCCCCTTTGCCACCGACTTTTCAGCAAGAAGATCCTCAGCCTTCTCAAGCAGAATCATCTCTAACAAATATTGGTAAATTAATTCGACCATCTCCTCATCTGACAGCATGGCAAAATCCCTCCCATGAATTCCACCTCCCCAACCATCGGTTGAGGAGCCGAAATTAAGCTGCCGAGGAATGCTTCCTCTCCATTCATCTGTATGCTTTAGCTTTTGATAAGTCATTTGTACATTGTCACGACCATCAATGACCCTGTTGCCCAATGCATCATCCTTAGGAGTGTGGCAAGCCATTTCTTTCTCCGACGCCATAAGAGGAGATTCGAGATCAAGGAATGCATCTCTGGTCTGGCCTTTAACATCCAAAGTAACTCGGCATTGAGCATTTGACTTGTCATCCAAAATCGACGCAACTCGCTCTCTAACACCCTTCTTGGTGTCCTGAACACTTAAAGATTCAAACTTCTGCACTGAATCTGTACATTGACACTCAACATCATCGAAAGAACTAGCCTTTGTTTCAGAACCCATGAAAACGAGCATAAAAACGGCACCTGTTAAAACACGAGCACATAGCACCATGAGCATTCGCTAGACCACAAAAACCTCACTCCACCCTAGCTCCAAGATTGAACCCTGAATCTCTAAAAGAAACAATAATAAAACCCCCCAGAACGAAAACCCAAGACGAAAAAGAGGGCAAATCTCAAAATGGGTCTCATCAAGATCAAATCTTGACGCCGAACACAAACTGGGTCCACCGATAAGACGACAATCTCGACATGAACAAAACGATTACAGAGTCCAACGACGAATCTTGAAAAAAGACCATCGAAAGAGCAGAAAGAAACGCGCGGCGAAAAGCGCAATGCAGATGCATTCCCACGAGAAACCAAAGGAAAACGACAAGAAACCGAGGTAAAACTTGCAGGAGAGAAATGTACCTTTTGGTATTGCGCAAAAAGGGGTCTTCACTTCACAAGGGAAGAAGAAGGACAAGTGAGTTTGGATAGCAGATCGAGAAGGTAACCCTTGCGAGACCGCGCGCTTACTTCGCCGGAGTTTTCAAGGGAAAGACGGGGGATGATGGGCGGTGGGCGGTGGGCGGTGGCGGAGGAGGCTCCAAACTCGGAGGCGTCGGTCGCTCCGGTCAAAGTGCGCAGAGGAAGTAACGCCTGACAGAGAGCTTTTTTAACCTTCTTTTTATAATTGCCAAAACTTCAGAAGAGATGCTTTTCTATGCGTCTCTAGTTTCGAAGCGGCAGAAGGCCAAAAAAACACCGACCAAAAGGAAAATAAATAAATAAATTGCCGTACAGCTTCCCTTCTCTACAAATACGAAAACATGTATGCACCTGGATCATCTAAATACCTTCCAACTTTATTTGTGGTATCTATATGTTCATGCAATTTTTGATCGTGTTCGTTCGATTTTGATTTCGATTAAGGAAAATGTTTAAGAGTATCGTTTCGACGCTTATTAAGTCTTATTAAAATGTTTGTTGAAAATTTGAAAGTATTTACAATATGAAGTGAGTGATTTATTATAATGTGTAATGTCTTCATATTTTTAAATTGTCTTGGAAAAAGTTATTTATGCTGTTAGTTAGCTTAACTAATGCTATAGAGGCAACAAAATCCTTCAATTATTAAGACTTTGATCGGAGCAATTTTACCTTTTTCTCTTCTTCTTAACCTCAATCTTGTGACTTTTCTTGAAAGTAATACTCCTGAATTTTCTTAACACTCAAATGGCATGTAAAATGCACATTTGATTATTACAATTTTTTTAAATCTTAATAATTTTTTAATTTTTTTATGAGAAAATAAAAAAAAGTATTTTTGTTTAGGGTTAATCCTGTAAAAAAACTCCAAACTAGTACATGTGTGACAAATTTACCAAAAACTATTTTTTTTATCATGAAAAATTCCAAATCGATACACCTATGATAAATTTACCACAACTGACCATAAAAAACCCTAAACTGGTATAAGTTTACCCAAATTAATTTATTCGACGGTCAAAAACCCAAAACTAGTGCATTTGTGACAAATATACCACATGTTAAATTGGATTAATACCACACAAAAAATCACAAAAATTGTAAGCTATAACAAACGGAGAGTAAAATTCCAAATTGATATACTAGTTAACTTTACGTGTCATTTAACTTAATATTTTGACAGTAAAATTTAATGAAAACTAACAGAGGGTAAATTTATCACAAGTGTATCGGTTTGGGGTAAATTTATCAAAGGTGTACCGATTTGGGGTTTTTATTAGTAAAAAAATTAGTTTGGGGTAAATTTATCACATGTGTACCAGTTTGAAATTTTTCAGAGTATTAATCATTTTATTTATCTTTTGGTGTAAATAAACAGGCCCTAAACTCATCAACTTTATTCTTTTGGCGGTTAATGCACTTTCGTCATATTTTAGCGATATCGACCTGCTAAAAAAAGTGAAAACTACAACCAATTTACGATAAATCATGTCAATATCACAACACCTTTCACAAAAATGAACAAAATAATAAAGTTCGAATTGAACATAAGTAAAACACATAGTCAATTGGCTATGTATAGATGCGTAATTTCGCTATTCAATACTTGTGCCATAGTGAGATGTAATGTATTTCAATATAATTTTCAAACTTAATACATAGTGTCCTTCCCATAGATTTGCTGCCTGTATATTCCGTGGAGCATTGCTGTGCCCCATGCTGGAATAACTTATCATTAGTTGGAACCATCCTATTGAATTGCTTAGAATGTTTTGACTTGGTAAGCTCAAAGTAGAGCTCGTTAGGAATGACTTGATTTATATAATAATCGTTTTCAGTTGACCTATGTTCTTGTAATATGAAATAACCCGTCATTGGCTCGTGTCCTCGTGACACGTTGCTAGCAATTATTAGCTTGTGTCATCTTGACACGCAACAACCTATCTGCGGCCGATTCCCTACATCGAGATTGCCACATGGCATAATCTTATCCACTAGCCATTCTAATCCTCCGGTTACAAATGCACCATCAATTTATTCATTTTTGGTACTTTCTGATGTCTCGATAAGGCTATTTTGGACTAGTTCTCGAACTCCAAGATTTTAACGGACTGAACTAGTAAAAACTCTCCATAACTCACTATTTTCGTGACTTCCAACTAGTCATCACTCCTCACTTGCCATCTCGTATTCCAAACCCCACCTTACATTTTTTAGTTTTCCTATTATATACCATTTCTTAAGACCTCATGTGGCTAATAATCCAGGGTAGATAATGTTTTTTGGCACAGTAATGCCTAAGTCATCTACCGTGGGAAGTATAGTAATGGCCAGGTGCATTTTGGATTGAAAATAGATTAGATAGTAGAAATACAGTAATTGCTATGGCACAAAACTAAGTGTATTGAGTGTTAAAACTAAAGTTCATTCAATTAATCGAGAAAGTTACCGTCGATGGTACTTACGACCCAAATCGATGCTAAAAAACGAAACAAAACATATGGTATGTTGATTCACGTGCAAAAGAAGTAGCCTGAGATTGAGTGAAGATACTAGCGGGCTCTGCCTTAGAGAAGATGAATACTAAGAATTCTTGTTAGCATCGGGCATCACGTTCTAAAACTTGGATGAGAATAAAGAGCCGAAAGTTAAAATGGACAAGGAAAATTATCAAAAAAAGTTCTAAATTTAAAGATTTTTTTTTTTGTCAATTGAGTTCTAAATCTTTTACATACGTGTCAATTCAGTCCATCAAACCAATTTTGTCCAGAAATCACTGACGTTGACGCCAGCTATACTACGTGACACGATCGGCATTGATGTAGATAATTTTAATAATATTTCAAAATGTTTTATTAATTTTTCTTTCCTTTTTCTTTTGTTTTTCCCCACCTTGGCTAGCAAGGATCGCCAAAGCTCACTGGTCGCAGGCTAAGGCGGCCTCGCCTGCGGTTGGTGAGGCCATGGCCGCCTTTACCTGCGGCCATACCTCGCCAATGTAGGTATTTACCAGCATCGTTCTCTCTGTCAGCGAACACATTCTGATGCACTCATTAGCGAGTTCCTTCTTGTCCGCTGGGCAAAAAGAAGTTTTTATCCTCTGGGTACTTACCAGCATTGTTCTCTCTTCCTCTTTGGTATTGTTGGCCGACGACAACCACTTTGTTGCTGCGCTTCAACGCTCCGGCGTGATCCAGAGCCTTCCCCGACGCCGGTTCAATGTCATGAAGCCTCGGCAGTCGCTTGGTGAATCTCTAGCAATTCCTGACGACTTTTTGCAAATTCTCGGCGACTCCAGCAGCGTTGCACCTGCCAACACCCCTGTCGCACCTCGTGCCCAGATCTGGGCGAAGCGGCCTTGCTCCCGGCAGCAACCTCGGCCTTTGCCGGCCATGGTGGGGAAAAACAAAAGAAAAAAAAAAGAAGGAAAGGAAAAGGAAAAAGAAAAGAAATTCAATCCATCCGATCAATTTTCATCAATTTTCAATGAAAATTAACATGAATGATGATCGTTCTACGTGGCACTACCGGTGTGGCACGACCGGTACTAACATGAACAATATTTAATAAACATAAAAAAATTCAGATTTAATTGGCAAAAAAAAAAGAAAGGTAATAATTAAATTAACACAATCATAATAAATTAGAAAAAAATATAAGGATATTTTCCCTAAAATGGACTATAGTTGCAAGACACTCGTTTTGAGGACAATAAGTATGAGACAGCTGCAAATATCATTATAATCAAAATTGACGTATAAGTACGTAGTATTTAACGGCAAAAGAGACAAAGTTCTTGATCAATTACTAAGGAAACACCTTACACGCCAAAAAGCACCAAACAAGACTTTCTTGATCTTCAAAAAGGAAAACGAGAAACACAACTATAGAAGCAAACATATTCTCCCAAAGCTAGTTATGTCCTTGTTATATAGACAATCTTCCATGCGTAGAAGCATGTAGAAATAGGCATACCCAAGGGCATCTAGAATATAGCATAACGTTCTATGCTAATGCAAAGCAACGGAGGAATCGAAGAGAAGTAGCTCTCTATTTATTGCCATCAAGTCATGAGCAAGAAATAAAGGAGGAGGAGGAGCAGAAGGAGGTGTTATGGCTAATTTACCGAGCGCTGTAGTCACTTCCATTGCGTTCATTTGGATGTTCAGCATGGCTTTAGGTCACCTGCCCAGCACCATCATATATGACATTTGCAACATTGCAGTTTATGCAAGCCGCGATCCCTATGGAAACAACGTAGCTTATGTCCTCAAGGATATGGTGCTCATCACGATAGCCCAATCGGTTACAACTACTATACTCAGTCGCCTTTTTCGATTGCCATCGCATACCGTCATGCCGTCTGCAACAAGACGCTTTCTTTCTACCGCTGCAGCTCATGTCTCACTTCTGCTAGGTTTCAAATACTTAGCGACTGTCCTACTAGCATCGGGGTTCGGATGGTGCTCCAAGGCTGTAAAATGAGATACGAAGAGTACCCTTACCGATAGCTAAGGTTGCGTATGGTTACATTTCTGTTTCCAGGAACAGTTTTTTTTTTCAGAAACACTTTTTTCTATTTCTGTTATCGGAAATAGTTTCTGAACATTTTAAAGTGTTTGATAACTATAAAAAAACGGTGTTCCGAAAACAGAAATACTTTTGGTACAACTCTAAAAATTTTTGTGACTTAAAATTTCTTTTAACATATTAATAATTTTATTACATTTTTCTTTTTTCTTTCATTTTTTTTTCTTCTCCTTCCTCTCATAGCCGGTCGGCGATCGGCCAGACAAGGGCTGGTGAGGTCGTTGACCTCGGGGGAGCCTTGCCATGGTTGGGTGAGGCTAAGCCTCGCCAGATCTGAGAGAGGTCGAGGCTCGCCCGGCCACAGAGTGGCTTGGGGGGCCTCACCTAGCCACGGTGAGGTTCCCCCGAGCCTCGCCGGTGGCCAGCGAGCTTGGGGCAACCTCGCCGAGGGCTGACGAGGCTCCGGTGAGGTCGTCGGACTGGTAACCAACTAGGGAAGAAGAGAGGAAGAGAAAAAGAAAGAAAAGAAAATGAAGAAAAGAAAAGAAAAAAAAAAAGCTTGTTTCTTGAGTTGTTCTCGAAAATAAGAAACGATTTTTTTTTTTGTTTCTTATTTCTATTCTAAATCTATCTCCGGTAACAAAAAAATTACCAAACGCGTTTCTGTTCTAATCCTGTTCAGGGGAACAAAAGAACAGAAACAGGTGTTCCTCGGAACATTACCAAACAACACCTAAATAGTTAGCCACCATATTGTCGGATCCTATTATCATCACTGGTTATGTGAGTTATTTTATGTGCATTGTCTTGTGATCAAACAAGTTCTTAGAGCTTAACCGTCTTTTTTTTTTTTTGGTGACCTAGGGAATCCCGCATGTAGGCGGCCGCGAGTGAACCTTGGGGTGACGTCAAGGGAACCACCACCCTAACGCCATAGGTAAGTCCACAAATGATGACGTTGGGATTCGAACTTGTCCCCGTCGTGAGGAGGACAAAGCCCGAACTAACGCCGCCACCACATGGGGTGGTCCTAACCGTCTTCTTTTTATATGTTGTAACAGCATAAAAGTGACTTCACCAATCTTATCTTTTGAGCTTATGTTGATTTTTGTAAAGTTCAAATAATGTTTCTTTATTTAGTAGCAATCTCGAATCTATCTGATCGACTTTGAAGTTAGTTACTAAATTCTAGTGCAATCTTTATAAGCGCAAATCATGAATGGGAAAAAACGAACCTACTTTATAGGTTGATGATGCAAATGAAGGGCAGCATTTTTCTTTGTATTTTGTCCTCAAGCTGTCGTGTTCGATCGATCATCGATATTAACAGCAAATAGCTCATCTACGTACAAGCTTCAAGTGACAAAAATTCAACTTTCCTTGGTCAATCAACCAGTCAATACATATTCGACCAAAAAAGAAAAAAGAAAAACAGTCAGTACATACTCCAAGGCAAAAAGGCAATGTTGACAAGGTGACTACGGTGAAGAACCGGATTAATCAAAGAAACTAGAATCCCATATGCATAGAAAATTGGGACATTAATTATTGTTTGCATTTAATGATCCGCGGTGCAAAGTAGCAATGAGTGGAACCACAAAGGAACCCACTTCTTGTATAGCCCTGAAATGGGTGTTTTAGCAGCAATTAGAAGCACAAAGACTTAATTAGCAAGAAATTAGTAGTATGATGGGTACTAGTCCAGCACTTATTCTAATTGGGTTCTATTGGATCTTCAATTTTGTAATAGGCAAGGACCCAGGTACAATAATGGGAAAATTATCAAAAAAATCATAAATCTATTGCAATTGTACAAATTCAGTCTTAAATATTTTGCAATTGTGCCAATTCATTCTATCCACCCAATTTTGGCTAGTGCCAATGTTGACATGAAATTTTTTAATGATATTTTAATTTTTTCGAACTTTTTAAATTTTAAATTTTTTCCTATTCTTCCCCATTTTCCTTCCCTCCCCCCAGAATGACCAATGAGGCTCGCCTAGGTCTAGGGGAGGCTTGGGGGTCCACGGGCGAAGCCTTGCTCAAAGCCTTGCTAGCCACTGGTTTTGGGGGGGGGAGACAAAAACGGAGAAGAAGAGGAAAAATAAAAAAAAATAAAAAATAAAAGGAAATATAAGAAATTAAAATATTATTAAAAATTATTCACATCAACAGGATTGGATGGCCAGTGTCGACCGGTGTCTATGTTAGCGTTGACCAATCAAAATTGGTTGGATAAACTTAATTAACATAATTGCTAAATGTTTAAGAATAAATTGATAAAAAAAAAAGTTTGAGACTACATTGTATTATGAGTTTTTGGGTAATTTTTCCAAGCATGGTATAGTGTTTGCTCAGGAAATTATCAAAAAAGTTATAAACATATTATACAATAGCTAATTCAATTATAGATCTTTCAATTTTACTAATATAATTTTAAATATTTTGACGATTTGCCAATTTCGTAGAAAATTAGTGATCAGGATGTCTGTTGTCCTACATGGCATGATTAATACTAAAGTGAATAATTTTTATAATTTTTTCTCTTTTTCTTAACTTTTTCTTTCTTTCTTATTATTTATTTCATCTCTAGGCCAGCAAGGGGTGGTCTAGGTGAGGAGCTCACGGCCCTCCCCAAAATCCAAGTGGGAGGCTCACAGTTGTCGCTAGTCATGCAGAATCCCACCGCCTCAATATTCGAGGAAGGAAAAGAAAAGAAGAGAAGAGAAAGAAAAAAGAAAAAAAAAAGGAGAGAAAATTCAGATTTTTTCAAAATTGCAAAAATTCTTCACATCGACATCGATTATATCACGTAGGATTGTCCAATCTCCATGTTAGTGATTTCCAACCAAAATTAGTCTAAAAAAAATAAATGGAAAATTCATCAAAAGGTTTTAATTAAATACGTAAAATTGAAAGCTTTGTAACTAAATTAACTATCATATAATAGGTTAATAATTTTTTTTGGTAGTTTCCCGTATTTATTAATTCCATGTAATGAATTAAAAAGATTATAACACTAAGGAAAGAAGATTAGCTTAGAAGGAAAGAATCATCTCCTCAAATACTCTATTCATAATAATTTAAAAGGACCAAATCCGACCTTTGATCGTTAAGGACATTCTCCATGATATTATACCATATTTAGAAAGTCAAATCCAAAAACTTAAATAAAAAACACTATATATGTACGTAGAGAGCATATGGATACTTTAACGCACGTCCACACCCCTCTCATATGCAAGATAAGAATAATGTGGAGGAGAGAATTGTGTAATTCTTGTGTATTGCAATGACGATGGTATAAGTCCACTTTACTGTATCAAGGATATGCATAATTAAAGGGAGATATAAAAAGATCTTCTAGATATGTGCACAATCACTAGAGATATAGAAAATTAAGGAAAATATCATAATCATTAGTAGCATGGCTTGAACGAGAACAATGAAGGAGGGATGTTACTTATGAAGATTCTCCCATACCTCAATTTGGCCATATTTGGCTGGCCGGCGCTAACATGGATGCCGATCGATGCTGACGTGGATAATTTTTAATAATATTCTTTTTTAAAATTTTATCTTTTATCTTTCTTTTTTTTTTTTATCTTTTCTTTCCCTCCTTCCTCCTTCTTTGGGCAATCCCTGGATCGAGGCAAGGGCTAGTCGCTAGACTGAGATGACCTCGTAGGTTAATAATATTCTTTTTTGAATTTTTATCTTTTTCCTTTTTTTTTCTCTCTCTCCTTTTTTCCCTCATTCCTCCTTCTTTCGGCAATCCTTAGACCGAGGCAAGGGCTGGTCGCTAGATTGAGATGACCTCGCACGTTAATAATATTCTTTTTTGAATTTTTATCTTTTTCCTTTTTCTCACTCTCTTTTTTTCCCTCATTCCTCTGTCTTCTTTGGGCAATCCCTGGACCGAGGCAAGGGCTGGTCGCTAGACTGAGATGACCTCGCACGTTAATAATATTCTTTTTTGAATTTTTATCTTTTTCGTTTTTCTCTCTCTTTTTTTCCCTCATTCCTCCTTCTTCTTTGGGCAATCCCTGGACTGAGGCAAGGGCTGGTCGCTAGACTGAGATGACCTCGCACATTAATAATATTCTTTTTTGAATTTTTATCTTTTTTTCTTTTTCTCTCTCTTTTTTTCCCTCATTCCTCCTTCTTCTTTGGGCAATCCTTGGACTGAGGTAAGGGCTGGTTGCTAGACTGAGATGACCTCATAGGCTAGTGGCAACTGTTCATTTATGATAAAATGAGTTTATTCCCAATTACGAAGATTTTCCCATACCTAAATCGGGCCACCATATCTGACCCCCCCTTCCAAAAATAAAATAAAATAAAATCCCAGGGCACCATAGACAAACTCCATAATGTGATCGACCAAACTTTCCCGGACTTTGTTTAATGTAACGTCTGATCTGGCTATGGTCATCACCATGTGGTCCGAAGCAACAAAAAGGCAAACCCTAAATATAATAAAGGAAATTCCGAAAGATATGGTCGGCCAAATAATTTCACATGATCATGATCCTCTTTTCCATTTCCACGTGCATGACAAACCAAGAAACTTTGCTGAGACGCCAGCGAAAAGAAGAAGATACAGAAAAAACCATTTTTTTTTCGGTCATGGGAAAAAAATAATATTCAAATGCTGGAAAATTGCATATCGAATCAAGAACCGATGGTGGCAATGACGCCTCGCATCATGTCCTTGAACTCGAAGAAGTCCACCAGCCCGTCGTGGTTCCGGTCGACCGACACGATCATCTGCTGGACCCGCGCGATCTCCTGCCCCTCCGGCAGCCCTAGCTTGCCGAGGACCGCCTGCAGCTCCGTCGCCGATATGAACCCATCGCCGTCCTCGTCAAACACCTTGAACGCCTCCGACAGGTCGCTCTCCTCCTGCGAAGATGACGAGGAGCCGGAGCTGTCGCCGCCAGAGTCGTCGTTGCTGTTCTCTCGCGGGTCGGGAAAGATGTCGTCGAGGGACTGGTGGAGGAGGACGAAGCCGTCGAACTCGAGGCCAGGGGAGCCGGGCTTGACGAAGGAGGCGACGGCGGCATCGACCTCAGCGGGGTTGGCCTCGAGGCCGAGGGTGGCGAGGGCGTGGCCGAGCTCGCCGACGGTGATGACCCCGTCGCCGTTCCGGTCGAAGAGGTCGAAGATGCGGCGGAGGCGGAGCGAGTTGAGGCTGGGGCTGTGGAGGCGGAACGAGGCCGACTTCCTGCTCAGGCTCCTCTCGCACCCCATCGCTGAAGGAGGAGGAAGAGCCTCGTTTTAGAGAGAGAAAAGTCTAGAGAGAGAGGGCGAGGGGGACGTGCGGGGAAAGGTTAAATAGGGGAGGAATGGAGGACGGAGGGGTTTCATTGTCTAGGCGCGTTTGGCGGCCGTTGGCCGTTGGCGCAGTCGTTGCGCGACTGCTTCCTCGTTTCTAGATCTTGACACAGCCAGAGACACACTCTCTCTCTCTCTCTCTCTCTTGGATTCAACGTTGAATTGGAGGGGAGAGGGAGGGCGTTGACCAAACGGCGGCTTCTCTCTCTATGTTTTTTCTTTCTTTTTTTTTTTTTTTATCCTTTTCTTTTTTGGGATAGATACCATGGCTTCGTGTATGCGTCGCGTACCACTCGTTCTACTCTATCAGATCACTCTCGAATTAGAAAATCCATGAAGCCGGCCCCCGTTGGGAGGCACGTCTTTGGTGCAAGGAGAAGACCTGAATCACGCTTGACCTGCATATCAACTGCATATCAACTGGATCTCTTGAACGGGTGGATCGTGTTGGATGTGATTTAATTCAAATTGACCTATTTAATCCGTTTCGACCCATCTTATGCGCTACAAATTAAGTAACCTATACCCAACCATGATCCGACCCGACTCATACTACTAAAATATTTTTCATATTTAATCTAATATAGGAAAACTTATACCTAAACCGAAATAATAACATGGAGAAAGTAAGCGCCAGATTCAATGAAGGAGATAGAGAGAGTCACAGAATTGGATTGAATTTAAATAAATCGTAAATCCATTTAATACTTGTATTATTCTAGATTTTATCATTTTAAGTCAATTTATGATCCATTTATTGAATATAACTCAGCTTATCAAGTATGAATTAAGAAAATGATCCTACAACCCATTTTGACTTATCTAAATCGACATCGAATTAGAGCGATCTGGCCGGGGTTGGATTATTTCGGTAATAAAAGTGGAAGCACAATGCTTGACAACGATAAAAGTCAATGAAAAGTGGACGGAGACCTCCGTAACGCCGTGCCGTCCGGGGGAGTGCTCCGCCACGTGCGAGAGCGTGGACCAGCCACAACCCGATTTGGCTAGCGGAAGACTTGGACGGTTCAGCGATAAGCTAGGATGCGTTCAAAGTCCATTTTAATAATTATCATGCTCGGAGCTAAAATAATCCTCTATTTTCCATTTGAGAAAAATAATTCAAATTTCGGGATCCCTTCATTTCGTGAAAAATCAATTATTGGTCATTCACATTGCATATAAAAAAATATACAAACAAAAAATATTTTTATCATCCATGAAAAATATTAGACAGTTACCATTGATAATGAAAATATTTTCATGACTAATTATTCAAAGCGATATAAACGATCATTTTTAAAAACATATTTTTCGGATCATTCGTTTTTCGCGAAACAAACAAATCCACATTCACTTTTATTTCGCCAAAAATTAACAATTTGACAAATATTTATTTTAAAATGATCGATTATCTCGTTTAAAAAAATTAGTCGACAAACATATTTTCGTTGACGTTTCGAGATTTTCATTGATGATGTAGACGTATTTCATTAATTCATTTTTAAAAATAATAAGAGTGATGGTTTTTAAAATCATATTAATTTGGCACTGTCTTCGGTCAAAGGTCATTCATCACGTCTTTTTTATTTGAAAGACAATTTACCATCACATGGTTTGTCATGGAGTTCCTTTTTCGAGTTGGGAGAGTCGATTCAAAGCTATTCTTTTTATTTTATTCATATTATTTCAAAAATCTAAGGACTCGATCGCATGGATATGTAAAATATAGAGAGGAAGAAATACCGATTAACTGTTGAATTTTTATACATGGAGCTCTAAAAATTTACAAAAAAACTTTTGTGTCATCGTCACTTGTATCACTAGACATGTTGATCTGATTCTATAAATTCAGTTAAACATTCTTTTTTGCACTATATAGAATAAGTGTACTGGACGCTTATACACATATTTCCCAATTTGTCATGCAAAAATATGATTAGATCGAAGTATGAAACATTTTAGCATTGATACAATGTGACTTTAATGCATCGTGTTAGTCATAAAATTTACGCCTGAAAACCAAAACATCAAAGTGCAAAGCAACTAATCAGTATAACAAAAATTCACAAATGTAATGTAAAACATTATATAAAAGTAAAATGTTATACTATTAAAATCATCCCACCTTTGATTAAATAAAGAATAAAAATAATCAAAAACTCTGAACTATCCTTACTATTATAAATTTATCCTAATTTCCTTTATGATATGAAAAATTCCAATAACTCATACCTTTGTGACACATTTACCTCCTATCAAAGTTTAGTCAATAAAAAACGTTAAATGTTTTCTTACATGGATGCTAGAAAGCAAATGGTATTGATATGGCATTCTGTTTTTGCTAAAAATTCATCTAACGAAATCCTGACGGAGCATAAACGTATCATATAAGTCCAAGTTTGGCATTTTTTATATATCAAAAAAAGTTTAGGGCAAATATGTTATAGTTGGCTTAGTTTCAAGTTTCTGATGCACAAAAAAAAATTCAGGATAAATATGTCACGATATAATTTAGAATTTTTTTTTTGGTGGCTTTTTCCTTTGAACAAATGGCGACAAAAGTGTGAATTTTGTCCCTTGAGTTTGACTTAAGGCTATGAAATTGTGATCTTGTCGACTTAGGGTATGCGTGACCTAAGGCGACGAATGTAAGAATTCATTATTTTTATTATCGACTCGAAGAGGAGGAACTCAAGAATTTTACGCCCTGAGACAACAAAACTAGATGTAGGCTGCGTTTGGAAATTGCCTTCCCAAGGAGCTTTTGGGGCTAAAGGCCTTTGGGCAAAATATTTTGTGTTTGACAATGTTTTTTGACTTGCCTTTGCCAAAGGCAAAACCTTCCCAAGGCTGAAAGCCCAAGACAGGTTGGGGGCTTGGGCATTTGGCCTTCCTGAGGGGAGAGTGAAAAAAAAAAAATTTCTTCCACAAATGTCCTCACTCACATTTTGTTTTTCCGGTTTTGTCTTCGTGACTATTCAACTTCTTCTTCGTTGAGGTTGGCCGGCGAAGTTGTGCGGAGCTGTGAGGGGCCTGGCGACGAGCCGGATAGAGGTTGGCATGAGGTCGGTGTGTCACGGCGACCGTCGGCGGCTAGTCGCGTGACCTCAGCGACCCCCTGCGAGTTGCGTCGCCGTGACCGCTGCAACCCCCGGCGACCACCCGGATCTAGGTCACAGCAAGGTCGCGCTACCGCCGCAACCCCGGCGACGTTGCGACCCCCGGTAGATCCGGGTCATCGGAGGTCGCCGCGACCCGATCTAAGCCCCGCGACCTCCGGCGACCCAAATCGCACGCAGATCTGGGTCATCGGAGGTCGCCGCGACCCAGATCTGGGCCACGCGACCTCCGGCGACCCAAATCGAGCGATTGGGATAGCGCGATCCGGTCGTGATCGGAGTCGCCGCAATCGGATCGAGTGGCCCCGTGACCTCCGCACGGAGGTCGCGGCACGGCCGGTCGATCGGTTGCGGTGACCTGATCGCGGCGACCCTCGCCGCCGCATCCTCCGCACGGCGACCCTCGCCAGACACTTGACTCTCGCCGGACCGCCTGCCCCTCGCCGGCAGTAACCGGCCAATTCTCATTTTTTTTCTTTTTTTTTTTAATGACTAAAGTCTTTGCATATCCAAACACTATTTTGCTCAAAATACTTCACAATGAACTTTCACAAATATGATTTACCAAACACAACTTGCATTTCAAAAAACTCATTTAGCTCAAAGGCCTTTACATTTTCTCAAGGACTTTCCCCAAAAGTCTTTCCAAACGCACCTGTAGTCGCCTTTGGGTGACCAATAGCGACCGAAAGTTAATTACGTCGCCCTGGGGGAATGCCATAGAGAAAACTTACGGTCGCAAATTTTCCGCAATTTCTCTTTTTTGTACTCTTTAATTCGATTTAGGGCTCTATGTTGGCTCATCGAAGAATTTCGGGCTTTTATTTTTGTTTAATTCACATGACTGACACGTCAGCAATTTGAGGGGAATCGGGCACGTGACTTTCACGTGCTCGCCGGGCGGCCGGTTTTGGCATTTTTCATTTTCATTTTCACTTTTTTTCCCGAATTTGGGGATAGGCCCGTCGCGCCCTCAGTTCTCTCTCGCCCTCACCGCTGCTCTTGGTACTCCTCTCCAGCCCGACCGCCGCCGCCGTCCGCCGCCGGAGCACTCATCGCCGCCGTTGTCGCCTGCTTCTCTCCCGCTCGTTGCTCGTCGGCGATCCCGCTCGAAACGATCTCTGGTCTCGCAACTCTCGGCCGCTCCGACGGCGATCTTCCCCGCGTTCGATAGTCCGTCCCCGCTCAGGTCCCTTCTCTCTCTCTCTCTCTCCGTCGCACTGTTCATATCACGATTCTCTCCGGCGTCGCTGACTAGCTCCTCGGACGGTTATCATTTTGTCTCGAAGGATTGCTGTTTGTGGAGCGGAATGCTCAAGTACTTGTAGTCGAATTAGGAATAGCAGAGTCAGTTATATCTGTGTGTGAATTTGAAATGTGCAAATATTTTCTCTGTTTATGTTGTCGGATCGAATCTCAGCTGTTTAGCTTACGAATAGAGCGAGCTAAATTCCACGCCAGATGCTATGCTTCATTCATATGGCGTGAGTTAGAATTACTGATGGTTTGATTTCGCCATACGGCGATGCAGGGAATTGCTTGCTAGTTTTTAAGGCAGACGAAGCTCTTTTACTGGCTCTGTGGCCGTCTTCGTCCAGGCAGGAGACGGCAAATAAAGGGTCATGTTCGGGACAGCGATTAGGCTTTTTGCGAGGAAGCCGAAGCCGAAGATGAAACCGATTGAGCTCAAGATGCCTCCGGAGCAGACACAAACCATCACGAGGGTCATCTTTGACATATTGAAGGAGCATGGTCCTCTCACGATCGCAGACACCTGGGCACGTGTTCAAGTAATGTCCTTTTTTGTTCTTAAAGGTTTTCAGCACTTGCCGATTCTCATCCCTTATTCTTTCCCTCTCTGTGGCATACTGCATCAACACCTTTGCATCTCTTAGGTGTCATCATTCTTATTGTCATCTTGGTGCGCTTAATTTGCTGATCATTGTCTCAAAACAATTCAGGAAGTTGGTTTAAGAGGACTGACTAGCAAAAGGCACATGAAAATAGTGTTGAGATGGATGAGAGAGCGACAGAAGGTGCGGCTCTTATGCAACCATGTTGGTCCCAATAAGCAATTTCTCTACACAACTTGGTTCACAAAAGTGCGACAAGAAACGGGCAGAACAGTGAATGCTGCTTCAAAACCTGAACATCCACGATTTGTTGCAGGTAGGCCTATTGTAAATGTGGAAAGCACACACAAAGATGTGTAGCTTTGACTTTTGAGTCATCATTGTATTTTAACCCTTCTTTCTAGTCCAGTTTTTGCTTGTTAGAAGAACCCTACTTGCGTTTGTGAGGTTGTGTAAATGAAGTTTGATGTTAAAGTATTACCTGATTTGCATAATTATTGGATGCCTCTTGACTGGAGGGGCAGCAACATTCTTGGAGTGGATAGATAAATTCTTTGCTTCTCAATCATGATACATTGCATTGCTGGGGTTGAATTTGTCTGAGAATTCAGAATACTGCAGTTTTTCAGTTGCTTTGACTTGAAATTAAGAGATGAGCCTCATTGGATTCTTATCTAGCTCAATCAAGTCAAACAAGTAATTGTCTAATGTATTCACTATGCTTTTGCTCTAGAGGTTACAAAGCTTCTTATCTCTAAATAAAAAAACCTTCTTGTTAGTCGAGAAAATGTTTTTCAGGGCAAATTGTGAATAAGGTTTGATGATGAGTTTTTATTCTTGAGCATTCTCATTCCAGTAACTAATGTGCCAAATTTGCCCGCTTGTTCCTTGCAACACTTCTCTGTATACAACCTCAAAGGCATCCACTTATCTTCTTGTCGATCTGCCATTATCCCATGCAATGTGAGAAGATTATGCTTGCTCTGAAACCAATTTCAATTACCTTCACGATCTGGGGGTGCTTCTCCTCTAGAGCACAAAATGTTGCGCAAAAATATTTTTCTTCCCATATTTGCTGTTAGTGCTTTATCTTCCACTATTGATCCTAATGATTACAATCAAGCTGGAATATTTGAGTTTGCGGGAAACTAGTCAGGTATATTTGTCTGGTCTGGATAATACTAAAATGTGGTCTCTTGCAACTTTTCTTCTGAATAAGAAACACATTTTATATAGATGGTGTGCAAAATTGAGAGATAATCAGATTATCAGATCGTGTAAAGTGATATAAGGTGCATACACATTGGTTGAAAGGGCTGATTATCACAACACCTTTCGTCCTGTTGTGTGGCTGGCCATTTGTATGTGTTTTTCTGGTAGGTGGTGCTATCTACGACAACTCGACACTGCGATCTTTATTAACTTGATGTGCAGATGCCTTCTTACACAACGTTGGTTTCTGAACTATTCTCTAACTGCGATATCAGAGGCTGGTTTGATTCAATCTTATACTGATAATTCCATTCTGTTTTATGTATTAGCTCATCCTCTGTATTCATTTTTGCTTTATGTTGATGACATGGATATGATTGGAAATGACCACTTACTGCTCTGACATGTGAAATGGTTTCGATTTTGTTTTCATGAATTTGGGTTCTATGAAATATTTTCTTGGCATTGAAATGACCTTATCCTTGTGTGCTATCCACCCACAGTGTAATATGTTCTCGACCACCTTAATAATTTTGAGGCGTGATCCCTACACAAATTTTGTGGCCAAAGTCCTGGTTTTCTTGCTGCATTTCAACATGGTTTTGCGCTTCGAGTTCAACATCTGGTAAATTCACAAGCAGCTTCAACAAGGTTATAACCACTACTTTTAGTAGGCAGCGTTTCCTTCAATTGACTTAGACTTTTGGTTTTGCACTATCTAGCACGTCGTCTTATTTGTGTCTCCAGCTGCTCTCTTGAAGACTCACTTGAGAATTATAATAACAAATCCAATGACATAAGTGGGATTTAGATACACCACGCACGTTTAATTTTTCGCACTAGTCATTAGCTCTTGGCTATTTAGTTTTTTTTTTTTTTTTGGTCATAACAAATCAGTATTATTTTGAGAACTTTAAGTAACAAAGAAAGCATAACTTCTATCATATCATTCCCCGCAAAGACAAACATGGCTACATGCACGGTAGAAACAACCGCATACAATAGAACAAGGTTCTCTGGTTTGGCGGCAAACTACTTTATTAGTAAACGAGTAGGTTTCATACCTCATACTACAATCTCCAAGCACCCAGTCAACGCCAAGACGGTATGGACAGTTCGCTAGAATCTGGGATTTAGCAGAGCTTATGCATATGCCGCAATCACTGTAAGAAAGCGCTGGGTTACAGGTGATGTGACCATAGGCAACCGCTGTTTGATAAGGAGACGTGGTGTAGTAGTTTTAGTTCGCTTGATTCGGGGTCACGGTCTCCATGTCCGCGAGCACATAAGCCACACTGTTCGAGTAAGGGTCATTGCTCGAATAGGTGCCGGCATTGCAAGCCCTGTAAACTTTGCCGGTGTCCGGAGCACCTTGAACAACATGGAACATCAAAAGGGACTCAACCAGCGTAATTGCAGCTCCTGAATGAGCATCCATAACATAATATTCTTTACTTAATCTTTATGCTCAATCCTGTATTGCACCTAGAGAGGCTCTAGTCTTGACTATATATAGTGGTTGTGCCCAGTAGGTTTTCTTCTATGATTAGCATACGAATCTTTCTTTGACGGTGCCAATGCATGAGCATTCTTAAAAGCTACTGCTTGTCTCGGATATAGGGCGGAGACAATCCAATTTGTTCTTTTGCTAAGGACCAACTATGTAGTTTAATCTGTTCGAGTATTTCAATTTAAAAACCAACAAATATCCCTCAATTTTACCCACTATAACACATTTACCCTAAACTATTTTTTATGATACAAAAAAATCCCAAACTTACATTGGTACGACACATTTATGTCAAACTTTTTTATGTGACACCAAAGACCTTAAGCTTTTATCTGTATGACACATTTACCTCAAATTGTTTTCTCGTGACACTAAAAACCCCAATTTTGTTTTGACACTAAATTTTTGTAATAAATATGTCATACGGATACGAGTTTGAGATTTTTGATATTATAAGAAAAAGTTCGGGGTAAATGTGTCACACCGTACAACTTTGAGGTAAATGTGACACATAAATATAAGTTTGGGATTTTTAGTGTCACAAAAATTAGTTTAGAGTAAATATGTCAAGTGGACAAAGTTTGGGATTTTTGGTCACTTTTATCCTTTTTCCTTTGGCTAACTTGTTGATTTGCTAATTGGCCAAGAGTTAAATATCATTCAAGTTTAAAAATTTAGATGTAGACAATAGTACAATTCGAGCGTCTATAAATTTGCTGCTCTCTCTTTCGCGAATCTATGGTAATCTTGGTTTTCTCCTTTGGGAGTTCTAACGATTTTGCAATGTTTCGTTTGTCCCCCAATGTTTATGTGTATGTCGTTTATGTCGTTTCTGTCCTTTTTCATCCTGTAGTTTAATTAAGGTACTTCTATTTTTATGAAATTATCGTTCGTTGAATCACTGAATAGTAGACAAATTAACCTAGAAGATTCTTGATACTTTTCGTTGTTCATTGCTTCCTCGTATCTTTTTTCCCATCCTATTTCCTCTACAATTTCTCCTTTTGATAATATTTGAACTATTCACATCTTTAGCTTGACTAGCACCCACAAATGTACCTAAGAAGATACCTATTCTCTAAGTAAGCTCTCGTATATGATTTTATGTCGAACGCGGTTTGGGTATATGGATAAGCCCATTTTCTCTAAAGATGAAAATCTCTTAGTGTGGCAAGAGGAATAAAATATTTATATCGGGAATGCCACATGCAAATTCTACAATTTGAAGTCAAGTTTTTGACTCTGAGTTTGCAAAACTTGTTTCCTCGGACCATGGCATAGTGAAAAACAAAGGGATACATGGATCCCGGACTATTTTATAAGGACATAGGTGGTGCGGTAGGAGGAAAAACATGAATGCAAATGTTGAAATGGAACAATCAGAAAAGAAAAAGAAAAAAGAGAGATGAAGATGATGATAGTTGCCATTTAATGAAATACCCTAGACAAGTTTAAGAAACAGAGGGAGAGCCCAAAGCAGGAAGCTCTGTTTCAGGTTTCAGATTCACCGTCTGCTGATGAAGTGCGCCAGTCTCTTCCCTGCTTCCGCCTTCCTTCTTCTTCCTGCTCCAGCTGCGATCTCCAGCGGCCGTCGGAGGTTCTGTTCGATCCCCAACCCTCATTTCCACGACCCGAACCGGCTCTTGAGTTACGTGAGGAAAAATTGCAGAGCTGGTGGCGGTGGCGGTGGGTTTACGGGTGTCCGTGATGCCCTGTGTTGCTTCGGTATAATGATGAAGTTGAACCCTCTGCCTTCCCCCGGGGATTTTAGTCTACTGTTGGGTGCTGTAGTGAGGATGAAGCACTACTCGACTGCCATCCGCTTGATTGAACGGCTGCATTCGTCAGGGATTGAAGTTGATCATGTCTTGCTGACGATTTCCCTGAATTGCTTTTCCCGGTTAAGGCGGGTTGATTTGGGTTTGTCTCTCCTGGGCAGAATCTTGAAGCTTGGGTTTCCCATCAATGTCGTGACATCGAGCACACTGATTGACGGTCTCTTTATTCAGGGCAAAGCTGATCAAGCACTGAGGTTCCTCGATGATATGCAACGAAACGGCCCCGAGCCTAATGAGACCACGTATGCGATAGTCACGAAGGGGTTATGCAGGGCGGGTAACACCAGACTGGCGATTGAATTGCTAAGGGACTGGGAAGAGAGAAGCTGCAGGCTTGATTCCTTCACATACAACATAGTGATTGATAGTCTTTGCAAGGAGGGATTGATTGCAGAAGCGTTGAGACTCCATGAAAGTATGAGTAGGAAAGTGATCAAACCAGATGTTGTCACTTACAACTGCTTGATTCATGGTCTGTGCAATGTAGGCCAGCTGGAATATGCTCTCACATTGTTGAAAGAGATGACAAGCAGAGCAATCCAACCCGATTTACCCACTTATAACTCCTTGGTTCATTGCTTATGCAACCTAGGCCAATGGAAAGATGCTACGGTCTTGTTGGAGAAGATGACGAAGGCAGGAATTGAACCGGACGTAGTTACTTATACCTCGGTCGTTCAAGGAGTGTGCAATTCTGGGCAATTGACAGAGGCTCGAAGACTGCTGAGTCATATGGTGCAAAGCAGAGTAATGCCGAATGTTCGAACCTTCGCTGTCCTGGTGGATGCATATTGTAAAGAGGGAATGCTTGTAGAGGCTGAGGCCATAGTCGACCAGATGATACAATTAGGTCAAATGCCTTCTAGTTTTGTTTATAATACATTGATGAATGGTTATTGTTTGCAGAATAGAATGGACAATGCTATGGAAGTACTTAATTTGATGGTTGAAAGAGGCTGCTCACCTGATGTTGTTAGTTATAGCACATTGATTAACGGATACTGCAAAGTGAAAAGAGTTGACAAATCAAAGATGCTTTTCCAAGAAATGCTTCAAAGGGGCTTGATTCCTGATGTTGTGACATACAGCACTCTAGTATATGGATTTTGCCAGGTTGGGAACCTTGAAGCCGCGGAGGAGCTAATAAATGAGATGCAGTCTCGCGATCTATCTCCAAATCATTATACCTTGAGTGCTTTACTTGATGGCTTGTGTAAAACGCAGCAGATTGACAAGGCCATGATATTGCTTCGAAAGATGGAAGATACCAAATTCGTCCCAGACATTGTGACTTACACTATTCTAATAAACGGCATGTGTAATGCTGGAAAGCTCGACGATGCTAAGGGGCTGTTCAATTGTTTGCATGCTCGAGGGTTGCAACCTGACGTGTGGACTTATGGTATTGTCATGCATGGGTTGTGCAAAGGGGGACACACAGAGGAAGCATATCAGCTTCTAAGGGAAATGGAAAGAAAAGGATGCCTTCCAAATGGCATCACTTATAACACAATCATCCAAGGACTACTAAGAAATAACGAAAATACGAGAGCAGCAGAACTTGTCAATGAAATGGTTGAAAGGGGTTTTTCTGCAGATGTAGTAACTACAGAGTTGTGGGTTAAATATGTTGTGACAAATGGAACTTCTTCCTTTATGAAGGCAAGCATGATGACGGCATTTGATCAAATTAAGTGTAAGTTATGTTCTATTCTATGCTCTCAAAGTAAGTTTAGATCTGCAATACTTGGCTATGATTCATATTGAACTTGTATACTTGATGAAGGCGTTGATCATTGTTTATAACAACCATGGAATTATAAGGATATATTTCTGTTTATACTTTGCAAAATTTCTCTGCTTATGTTGTCAGATCAAATTTCAGTTGTTAACTTTGGAGTACAGTGAGTTAAATTCGATGCCAAATTCTATGCTCCATTCATGCATCGTGTGCACTGTTAGATCTTCATTATCAAGTTATCACATTATTCATCAGGTCATCCATAATCCTGCAAGTCTCAACTACTTGCAAGAGACATAAAACTGTGTGCATGAATCTCACTTTTTCGAACAAGAAAAAACGCAAACCTGATTTCGTCGTGGGTCAGAATTACTAATAGTTCAATTTCGTCATATGGGCAATACCTGGAATTGCTTGCTAGTTTTTAGGTTATAAGAAGCTCTTTTATTGACTCTGTGACTGTCTTCCAAGCAGGAGACAGGCAAATAAAGGGTAATGTTCGGGACAGCGAATAGTTTTTGCGAGGAAGGTGAATCCAAAGATGAAACCGATTGAGCACAAGATGCCTCCAAAGCAGACACAAACCATCACGAGGGTAACATATTGAAGGAGCATGGTCCTCTCACGATCGCAAACACCTGGGCACGCGTTCAAGTAATGTCTATTTTGTTTTTAAAGGTTTTCAGTGCTTGCCAATTCCCATCCTTTATTCTTTGCGACTCTGCTGTATAATGCATCAACACCTTTGCATCTCTTAGATGTTGTCATTCCTGTTGTCATCTTGGTGCGCTTTATTTGCTGATCATTGTCTCAATACAATTCAGGAAGTTGCTTTAAGAGGATGACTAGCAAAAGGCACATGAAAATAGTGTTGAGATGGATGATAGAGAGACAAAAGGTGCGGCTCGTATGCGACCAAGTTGATCCGAATAAGCAATTTCTCTACACAACTTGGTTCACAAAAGTGTGACAACAAATGGACAGAACAATGAATGCTGCTTCAAAACCTGAATGTCCATGACTTGTTGCAGGTAGGCCTATTGTAAATGTAGAAAGCACGCACAAAGATGTGTCGCTTTGACTTTTGAGTCTTCGCTGTATCTTAACCCTTCTTCCTAGTTCAGTTTTTGTTTGTTAGAAGAGCCGTACTTGCATTTGCGAGGTTGTGTAAATAAAGTTGAATGTTATGGTATTACATGATTTGCATAATCATTGGATGCTTCTCAACTGGAAGGGTGGCAGCATTCTTGGGGTGGATACAGAATTTCTTTGCTTTTTGGTTAAATTATGATAAATTGCATTGCCAGTTTGAGTTAGTTTGAGAATTCAGAATACTGCAGTTTTTCAGTTGCTTTGACTTGAATAAAAGAGATGAGCTGGATTGGATTGTTATCTAGCTCAATCAAGTCAAACAAGCAATTGTCTAAATTTATTCGTTATGCTTTTGCTCTAGAGGGTTCCAAAGCTTTTTATCTTGAAATCAAAAACCTTCATCTTAGTTGAGAAAATGTTATTCTGGGCAAATTGTGAATAAGATATGAGGATGACTTTTTCCTTACGCATTCTCATTCCAGTACTAAAGTGCCAAAGTTGCCCACTTGTTCGTTGCAACACTTCTCTATATACAACCTTAGAGGCATCCAATTTTCTTCTTGCTGATCTGCCATCATCCCATGCATTGTGACTAGATTATGCTTGCTCTGAAACCAATTTCAATTAACTTCACAATCTGGTAGTGCATCTTCTCCTCTAGAGCACAAAATTTTGCGCAAAAATATCATTCTTCCCATCATTCCATTTAGTGCTTTATCTTCCACTGTTGATCCTAATAATTACAATCAAGCTGGAATATTTGAGTACCTGGAAAGCTAGTCAGGTATATACGTGTGCTTTGGAGAATACTAAAATGTGGTCTCTTGAAACTTTCCTCCTGAATAAAAAACCCATTTTATGGAGATGGGTGTGCAAAATTAAGAGGTATTCAGATCATCAGATGGTGTAAAGTGATATAATGTGTATACACATTGGTTGAAAGGGTTGATTATCACCACACCTTTCGTCCTGTTGTGTGGCTGGCCATGGTCCATTGTACGTGTTTTGCTGGTGGTTGGTGTTAAGTGCTACAACTCATTGTACGAGTTTTGCTGGTGGTTGGTGTCATCTGCTACAACTCGACACTGTGATCTTTATTAACTTGATGTGCAGATGCCTTCTTACATCGTTTCCAAAAGAGGGGGTTTGTATATCATCCCTGCTCAGTCTCAGAAAGTTGGTTTCTGAACTATTCTCTACTGCTTTATTAGATGCTGGTTTGGTCAATCTTATGCTGATAATTCCGTTGTGTTTCATGCATTAGTGCATCCTGTCTTCATTTTGGTTTATATTCACGACACAGATATGATTGGAATTGACTGGTAACTGATCCAACATGTGAAATGGTTTCGACTCCATAAATTTTGTTTCATTGATTAGGGTTTTGTGAAAGATTTTCTTGGCATTGAAATGAGCTTATTGTATGCCATCTACGCATGGTGTAATATGTTATTGACCACCTTTGTGATTTTGAGGCGGATCCTTAAGCAAATATTGGGGCCAAAGTCCCGGTTACTTCTTGCCGCACTTCGGCATGGTGTTGTGCTTCGAGTTCAACATATATTTATATGGTAAATTTTTTTTTTTTTTGGGTCGGTCATTTATATGGTAAACAAGCGGCTTTAGGAAGGTTATAACCATTTCTTTTAGCCTATAGGTAGTGTTTCCTCCTATTGATTTAGGCTTTTTTGGTTTTGCACTATCTAGCACGTCCTCTTATTTGTGTCTCCAACTACTGTCTCTTGAAGACTCACTTGAGAATTGTCATAGCAAATCCAATTATGTAGATGTGGATTAGATACACGACACAAGTTTTATTTTCCGTACTAGTCATTAGCTTTTAGCTATTTACTTAGGTTTTTCATCATAATAAATCAATATTATTTTGAGTACTCTAAAATAAGAAAGAAAGCATAACTCCTAGCAAATCGTTTCCCACAAAAACGAACATGACAAAAAAAATAAAAAAATAAAAATGTCCGGCAGAAACAACTGCATACAATAGAACAAGGCTCTCTGGTTCGGCGACGAACTACTTAACCACTAAATGAATAGCTTTCATACCTCATACTACAATCTTCAAACACCATACTGACGCCAGGACTGTTTGGACAGTTCGCCAATATACAGGCCTTAGCAGCGGTAACGCATATGCTGCCATCGCTGTGAGAAAGCGCTGAGTTACAGGTGGCACGACCATAGGCAGCTGTTGTTGGATAAGGAGATATGGTATAGTAGTTGTAGTTCGCATGATTTGGTGCCGCAGTAGCCATGTCAGTAAGGACATAAGCTACAATGTTTGCGTAAGGGTTGTCACCTACGTAGCATGGACAGCGACACGAGACACGACACGATATGCCGACACGTCATTTATAAAAAAATAGAGAATTCTGACACGTTCCGACACGTTATATATTAAATATATATATTTTTATATAAATGCAAAAATAGATAAATAATAATAAAAAGAGCATAGAATTAATTTGTACTAAAAATATTAATCCAACATTTGTTAATATCATTCATTGTTTTAATTTGATAGAAATTGAACGAGAAATTCAAAAATTGCAAACATGAAAGAGTAAACTTAAAGGAACATATCCTGTTTTCTTATACTTGTCGGAGATTAATGAGATTTCTTATAGTCCTAGACAGAGTTTGGAGTTCATGATATAGACTAGCTTGGAGCTTCTCTCAAAACAAGGTTCGAGAAAAATGAAAATCCAAGACAAGAATTCTCGAAGTATGACCAAAAGAAAAGGAAATCACTAAATTCGCCACGGAAAATGTGAAAGATAACTCACAAGCCAATAACATAGACCAAAAGAGATAACTCGCAAGCGATGCTTGTGAGAGGCAGAAAGAAATAAAAAAAATTGTAACTTTAAGTATGTGGGGGCAACGGAACGACACCGATGAGAAAATGGGCGTTCCATCGTCACTCATGGGAAGATCAAAACTTATAAGTGAGAAACTTGAGGGTAAGAATTTTCTTCTTTCCCCTTATTTTTGTTATTTTCATTATTTTTTCATATATTTACATTTTGACCCCTCAAGTATTGAAAATTTTTAAAATTGACCCCGTGCATGTCTGAATTGCGTGTCGAAATTTCGGACTCGCGTTTCGAGAAGAGTTGACCACGTGTCGGATTTTCTGACACTCGTTGACCACATGTCGGAACGTGTCGGAGCGTGTCGGACACGTGTCGGAGTGTCGGACACGACACGAAGGCTTCCGAAGAGTGTCGGTGCTTCTTAGGTTGTCACTTGAATAGGTACCGCCATTGCGACCTCTACAAGTTATGCTGGTGTCCGGAGCACCTTCAACAACATGGAACATCAAAAGGGATCCAACTAGCATAATCGTAACTCTTGAAAGAGTATCCATGACGTGATATCCTGTACTTAATTTTTGGGCTCAATCCTATTTTTTGCACCTTGAGAAGCTCAAGTCTTGACTATTTATAGTGGTTGTGCCCAATAGGTTTTCTCCTATGATTAGCATATGATTCTCTCTTTGATGGTACCAATGCATGAGCGTTCTCAAAAGCTTCTGCTTGTTTCGGATGTAGGATGGAGACAATGCAATTTGTTCTTTTGCTATGGACCAAGTATGCAGTTTGATCTGTTACAAGTAATTCAAATTATTTCTTAAGTGTACATTCGTCATTTTCACTTTGGCTAACTTGTCGATTTGCTAATTGGCCAAGAGTTAAATATCATTGAAGTTTTTAGATTGGAAAAAAATTTAGATGAAGTAAAGAATAGTACAATTCGAGCATCTATAAATTTGCCATTCTCTCTTTCACGAATCTTTGGTAATCCTGCTTTTCTTCTTTGAGAGTTCTAACGGTTTTGTAACGTTTCATTTTTATGAGGATGTCGTTTATGTTTGTTTCTGTCCTTTTTCATCTTGTTGTTTCATTAAGGCACTTCTATTTTTCTGAAATTATCGTTCGTTGAGTCAATGAGTAGTAGACAAATTAATCTAGAAGATTCTTGATGCCTTTCAGTGTTTGCCGCATTCTCGTATCTTCTATCTCATCCTATTTTCTCTCTAATTTCTTCTTGGACAACATTTGAACTATTCACATTTGGCTTGACTAGTACTTGAAAATGTACCTAAGAAGATGACGACTATTCTCTAAGTAAGCTCTCGTGTATGATTTCATGTTAAACGGGATTTGGGTCTTTGGATGAGCACATTTTCTCCAAAGACAAAGATCTCTCTTGGTGTGGCTAAGGGGATAAAATATTTTCATTGGGGATGCGACTTGCAAATTTTACACTTTGACATCAAGTCACAGAATATTCTTTTACATCAAAATTTCGCTATGAAAGTTTTTGACTTCGTGTTTGCAAAACTTTTTCCCTCGGACCATAGAATGGTGTCATTGACCGTGGGAGAATTACCAAAAAAGTCCTAAACCTATTGCATTTGTGCCAATTCAGTTATAAACTTTTTTTTTTGGCCAATTTAGTCCTAAACCTTTTACAATGATGCCAATTCAGTCCATCCGGCCAAAATTGGCCGGTCGGCACTGACGTGGACGCCGGTTGGGGATAGCTGGCCGGCGAATGCTAATGTGGCATTTTTTAATATATATATTTTATTTTTTTCTTTTGATTTTTTTTTTTGAAATTTTGAATTTTTTTTTCCCATATTCTCCTTCCTCGGTAAGCCGGTGTCGGCCATAGGCGAGGGCCGGCGAGGTCGCCTCCTTGGCCACCGGCGAGAGGCTCGCCTTCGCTAGTGGCCGGCGAGGGCGAGCCTCACCAATGGCCGGCGAGGTTGTTGTCACCAGCCATGGCGAGGCTCAGCCTCATCGGCTGCTGGCGAGGCTCGACCTTGCTATGGCCGGGTGAGGCCGAGCAGCCTCGTTAGATGGCAACGACGGCCGCGCCGTGGGCGGGTGAGGCTTGCCTTCGCCACCTCGTTGGTGGCCGGCGAGGCTCGACCTTGCCATGGTGGGCGAGGCCGAGCCTCGCCAGATCCAGCGAGGCTCGCCCCTGTCGACCCTCGCTCCGGCCAAAGGAAGGAGAAGATGGGAAAAAAAAATTAAAAAATTCGAAAGAATAATAAAAAAATATTTAAAAATGCCACATCAGCGTTTGTCGGCTAGTCAGTCCTCGGACGGCGTCCACATTAGCGCCGACTGGCCAATGTTGGTCGGATGAACTGAATTGACACAATTGTAAAAGGTTTAGGACAAAATTGGCTAAAAAAAATGTTTAGGATTGAATTGACACAATTACAATATGTTTAGGACTTTTTTGGTAATTCTCCCATTGACTGTTGCAAGAGGAGCAAAGGGATATATGGCTCATGAGCAATTTTACAAGGACATAGGTGGTGTAAGGTGATGTTTATAGTTTCCGGATGTTGATGATTGAAATGGCCGGTAAGAGGAAAAAAATAAATGCAAATGTTGAAATGGAACAATTAGAGAAGAAAAGAGAGCCAACGAGGGGTTGGTCTAGCGGTCGCAGGCTGGATCCTGGACGGACTTTACCTGTCAAAGGCAGGGGTTTGAAACTCCCTTGCTAGGAGGGGAGAAACCTTTGCTGGTCTAATCCCCGAGTCCAGATTAGTCAGGGCTTCGGTTCTAGATATCGGACGGGTTACACCTAATCCCAACCCATCAAAAAAAAAAAAAAAAAGAAAAGAAAAAGAGAGATAACTTTTTTTTTTTGGTCGGTGAAAAGAGAGATAACTTGAAAGATGATAATAGTTGCCATTTAATGTATACAATTAATCCACAACGATTGACCATCAATGACGATTTACCATCAATGAACATGTTTGGAGGAGATATTGATAAATTGTGCTTGTCTGCCCTCGAAGCTGCTTTTGTATCCATCCGAGAGGCGAGTTGATAATGTTGGCACTGAAATAGAACTTGAATCTTTTCGACTTCATCAAGTGTTCTGACAACTTCTAAAGAATACCCACTTAAGGAACGATGAAATTATGAAATCGTTCATTGTTTGATTATCTTTGTTCTATGCATAAATGAAATGCAAACTAAAGTTACCTCAATTAGAAGCGTAATTGACCATGTAATTTGTAAACCTAGATGATTTTAGCATTTGTTGGGGAAAAGTATAGTAGAAGTGTGAAAAGTCAATATTCATAACCCCCTAGTTCTTATTTATTTATTTATTATTTTGATGGACTCTTGACTTGATTCATGATCCTTAAATTCTTTCTAACTGGACGTGTGGGTTCTTAAATTGGCCTTCTTGTCTCATATGCCGTCTTCTTAGCAACGGTCATCATCTTTCTAGAATGTGTCATTTGATGGGAGCTTCCATATGGTTATTGTTGGTGCCGCGATCAATTGGTTGACATGGAACTAGTGTCGGGTTCTTTGTTAGTGGCTGATTTGGAGAGGCACTCGATGTCTTCTTCTTTCATAAGAAAATGACGACTATTCTCTAAGCAAGCTCTCATGTATGATTTCATGTTGAAGGGGGTTTTTGGATGAGCCAATTTTCTCTAAAGATGAAGACAATTCTCATGATTATAAAAAAAAATACGAGATTCTTTTTGGTGTGGCTAGGGTATAGAATATTCATATCAGGAATGCGACATGCAAAGCGTCACAATTATTGATCAAAATTTCACTCCAAAAGTTTTTGACTTTAGGCTTGCGATACTTCACCCATGGACCATAGCATAGTGCACTTGACTGCTTCAAGAAAAGTACTGGGATATATGGTGCTCAAGTTATTTTACAAGAACATTGGTGGTGACTCTTATAAAGCCGATGTTTATAGTTTTGGAATGTTGATGATGGAAATGGCTTGTAGGAGGAGAAATGCAAATGCAAATGTTGAAATGGAACAATTAGAAACAAAAAGATAGATAACTTGAAAGATGATAATATTTGCCATTTGGTGTATACAATTAATAACTAATGATGGCCATCAATGAATAGTCCCTGGACATCATTTGGTATATAAAATGTGCCCATCTTCCCTCAAAGCTGCTTGTGTATCAGTCCGAGAGGCGAGTTGATGTTGGTACCGAAATCGAACTTGAATCATTCAACTTCATTAAGTGTCCCCACAATTTTGGAGAATATCAACTTCAGGAAAACAACGAAATTATGAAATCATCCATTGTTTGATTATATTTTTCTCCATGTAAGAATGAAATGCAAAGTAAAAGTAGTTCAATCATAAGCATAATTGACCATGTAATTCATGAACCTAGATGATGATTTTAGCGTTTGTTAATTCCCATATTTGTAGAAGAATTTCCCAAGCCCTATCTATTTACATTTCTTGTTTCGGAGTGCTCTTGATATTGTTATTTTTCTTCCTAGTTAGGAGGGAATACAGAAGACAACGGAGAGTCCCAACTCTCCGAGGTTCTCTCCCTATTTCTTTCCTTGAGCCTTTTAAAGACCTACCCTGGCCCATATATAATTCCTCTTGTATGAAACAATGAAATCTCTATAATTATCTAGTCCATGTACTCCTCGGTTAGTTCTTCATACAAATGATCAATTGGTGTGAGGATGCTCTTGAATTGAATAAATGTTAATAATAATAATTATTTATTTATTTATTTATTTATTTCAATCGAAATAGCAAAAAGTTTACTATGCAATTTTTTTTTATGCAAATAATAGCAAAGTTTGGGTTATTTGCTCTGCTTCTTACATGCAAGTAATTGGCAAAGTTTTGGGGGACGGCTTGCTGACTAAGGAACATGGCTGCAAGCGTATGGGAACTCCTTGCAGCATCTTTTTCTTCCAACTGCGAGGGATCTTCCGAAAAGCATCTGCTACTGGGCGAACATGGGCGCCGTTGACGGGCATATTCCCATTTCCAACCCACTTACACGTCTTGAGCGACGCCAATCAACTTCATCAGAGTCAGGCCCAGACGATGTGACTTTCCATTGTGTTTTCCGCGGCCTTAACTGAGTAACTCTCCTGATAAAAAGGGTGGCATTCCTTGCCATTTTTGCCATTTTTGTTTGTTTCAATTACTGACTCACGAACACTATTTCCTGGTTGTTTTCCCGTGGTGCACTTACAACAGCAGGATTTGCCTGGAGAGTCTGCCTCTCGTTTACGCCCTTTCCTCTTTGTTTCCTGTCACAATCGTAGTAACGTGCAAGCGTTTCGAAGACCGGTCCTACGGTGATGGGAAAGGAGGACACGATCTTGCTTGCATTTGACTAGGTAAGATACCAATAGGCAAGGAAACAACTCTCCCAGATGCACTTTGAAGGCAAGCTCGATGATGACAACTGATCATTTTTAGTATATGCGATGCTTGATTCTATGCTTTAATGTAATTTTAGATTTGCAATACTAGGCTATGATTCATATGGAATTCGTATACTTAAAGAAGGCATTGATCATTGTTTAGACGGACTATGGAATTATGTGGAATATTTCCGTTTATACTCTGTAGCAATGTGGTTCAGGCGCTCTCCAGCAAGTTTTGCTCTAAAGTTCTGGTTGTCCATTAGCAACAGCCAGAAAGTGGAATCAAGCTCGTTAAAGTAATTGGTCTTCTACCGAACATGTTTTGAATCTATAGCGGCGATCATATACATTAACCTACGGTGGAATTAGAATTCGGAGCTAGACTAGGCTGACATTTTTCTGTCGTTCTTTTTTCCGCTTTCCATATGGGCCAATGGCTAAGTGAAAGGGCGATCATATACTTTTAGCCTATCTCTACCACGTTTGTCAAGCAAAGAATCTTATCATCAATCAAAGATTCTGATTTGAAAAGAAATAATCCAGGTTGAAGTTGTTTCTACTGTGAAGTTGAGATCTGCAAGCAATCTTGTGGATAAGCTGATGGCGGTGATTTGTCTATTACGTTGTTTACGAGTTCATCCATTGTTAAGTTTGTATTCAGTCATAAGAAAAGTGCATGAGGGGAAGAGGAAGAGGAACAAGAAAATACATTACTGTTTCTACTCGAAGAACGGTATGCCGTATCATGAGACGCAAACGGCATGATTCACTCTCCCCAAGACTCAATACTGGTTTCGTAGCAAGCGCTGATTGTTTTTCGTGCATTGTATTTTATAATTTGCGTGGTGTGATATTTTTGAGTGAAAAATCATGAGTTAGATGTAGCGAGCGTGTACATGACGTTTTTTGAAAATAATCTTTGCACGGTTTCTTTAGGGAGAATTACCAAAAAAGTCTAAAATCTATTGCAATTTGTCATAAATTTTTTTTGGCCAATTTAGTCATAAACCTTTTATAATTGTGCCAATTCAGTCCATCCGACCAAATTTGGCCGGCCGGCGCGCGACGTGGACGCCGACCGTCCGGCGAACGCCGATGGCATTTTTAAATATATATATTTTTTTTTCAAATTTTTAGATATATTTTTTTAATTTTTAATTTTTTTTTTTTCCATCTTCTCTTCCCTTGGCCAGCCGGCGCCGGCCGGAGGCGAGGGCCGGCGAGGCCGGCGAGGGTGAGTCCCCACCGATCCGGTGAGCTAGCGTGCGAGAAGGCGAGGGAGGGGGAGGGGGGGACGGAGGGAGAGTGAGCGGTGAAGAGAGTTCAAGCGAGCGAGAAGAGTGAGAGAGAGAGAGCTCCGGTGGCCACCGCGCCACGCACGAACCCCGTCCGACGGCCACGTCCGGATGACGTCCTCAAGCCAAGCGGTGAGGGAACCCGGCTTTTCACTTTGGGCAGAGCTCGAGGAGGAAGACGACCCCACAAACTCGCTTTTCTGATCGAAGCTCGACACGCGCTCATGCCTAAGATCGCTCGCAGAGACCCGAAGTCGAAGACATAGGAGGCGTGATGGATGGTAGTTGTTCGAATCAGCTCAATCTCTGCACCGGCCGGCCTTGTTGTGAACTCAACCGCCGCTGTCGCAAATGTTGCCGCTCACTCGACTCCGCCCGATCTCGCTGAACCTCCTCCACTGTAGCTTCTTGCCGTCGTGGAAGGAGAAGACTTGGGTGGTGCCACCCCTCCACAAGACCGAGAAGAACCTCGAGCGCATCGCCTCCTCCATGGCGATCTCGAAGCTCCGCTTAATCTCTGCACCAGTTGGCCTCGCGGTGGAGCTTGACTGTTGTTGCCGCGAATGTCACCACTCGCTTGACTCTGCTCGGTGTTCATCGGCATGCACGCGAGCTCGCCGGATCTAGCAGGGCCTCGCCCTTGCCAATGGCCGGTGAGGCTGACCTTGCCAGCCCTCGCCTCCGAGCCTCGCCATTGGCCAGCAAGGCTGACCTTGCCAGCCCTCGCCTCCGAGCCTCGCCATTGGCCACCGCCGCGCCGACCGGCGCCAGCCGGCCAGGGGAAGAGAAGATGGGAAAAAAAAGAGAAAAAAATTCAAAAAAAATTTAAAAATACCACGTCAGCGTTTGCCGGACGGCCGACATCCACGTCAGCGCCGACCGGCAAATTTTGGCCGGATGGACTGAATTGACATAATTGTAAAAGGTTTAGGACTAAATTGAAAAAAAAAGTTTATGAGTGAATTTGTACAATTACAATAGGTTTAGAGCTTTTTAGTAATTCTCTATAACTTTGCTGCTCCCTCGTTCACGAATCTTGGGTAATCTTGGACTTTTTTGGTAATTCTCCCTTATACTTCGAGCATCTATAACTTTGCTGCTCCCTCGTTCACGAATCTTGGGTAATCTTGGTTTTTCTCTTTGGAAATTCTAGCGGTTTTGTAACGTTTTATTTGTCTCCTAATGTTCATGTGCACGTCGTTTATTTTGCTTCTGTTCTTTTTCATCTTGTAGTTTCGTTAAGGCACTTATAATTTTCTGAAATTATCGTTTGTTTAGTCAATGACTAATAGACAAATTAATCGAGGAGATTCTCGATGCCTTTCCGTTGTTCGTCGCATTCTCGTTTCTTTTTTCTCATCCACTACAATTTCTTCTTGGATAACATTTCAACTATTCAAATCTTTAACTTGACTAGCACTCATATATGTACGTAAGAAGATGATGACTATTCTCTAAGCAAGCTTTCGTCTATAATTTCATGTCGAACGGGGTCTTTGGATAAACATATTTTTTTTTTATAAAGATGATGACTTTTTTCATGATTATAAGAAAATATACAAGAGCTTTCGCGGTGTGACTAGGGGTAGAATATTTACATCGGTGATGCGACATGCAAATTTTACACTTTGACATTAAGCCTTGCAATATTCTTCTAGATCAAAATTTCACTCCAAAGGTTTTTCACTTTAGGCTTTTAATATTTAATCCCGGGACCATGGTATAGTGTCCTTGACTACGACAAGAAAAATATTGGGATATATGGCTTCCCAGTTATTTTACAAAGATATTGGTGATGTTTCTTATAAAGCAGATGTTTATAGTTTTGTGACGGCAGAAGTATAGCCCAAGTGCCAAAACTTGGCACGAAGGGACACTTAGGCACGCATATGACAAAATTTCTATTTCTCGGTTTCTCTGTTTCTCTGTTCCCCGAAATAGGTTTGGAATAGAAATCCGTTTGGTAACACAATTTGATTTCTCTATTTCTGAAACAAATTTTTATTCCATAAATAAAGAAATTGAAGAAATCGAAGTTGAAACTTTTAACTTCTCGCTTTAAAAATAAAAATCGAAATTGAAATCAAACCATATAAAAGAACCTTGCGCTTTCTTGCTAACTTAATTCACTCATAACCACAACTTCGCAAATTATTGCTAATTTTCTTTTTCTTATTTTGCTAGTGTTTTTTTTCATTTTTTTTTTCAATTTTTTTGATAACTTCCTCTTTAGGATGAAAGCAATCGAATGGGTCCTTAATTTTCAAAAACGACCAAAGTTCTTAAATGCTTACTTAAAAACAATTGGGCTATTTCCTCCTAGAAAGGGCATGCACATGGCCAGTTGAAGAAAAAGTTCTTAGGTAATAGATGAATAAAAAACGTGCCTAGAAATTTAACCTTTTTTTTTTTTTTTTTTTTTTTTTACGAATTCAAAATTTTTGCAAAATCAAAATAATTAGATTGTTACACAATCTTCAATTTTAATTCAAAGGCAAGAGATTCAAGAGAATCTCTCTTTGCTATGCAAGGGCCATTAAAGGTTCATTGAGCAACAATAAAGAAATTAGAGATGAGCAACTATACTGATTTAATTCGAGAATCAAAATAAATCGACCTTCCCCCGATTGGTTCCTAACCATAAACGTTACTTCAAGGTAGAATTCTCATATATTCCTTTACACCATCAATTTTATTTTGTTGATAATCTTGTATAATACTAGTCTTTGATAAAATGACAGGGCTGTATAAGCGCCATTGATGGCACTCATATTCATGCTTCCGCAGTACTTGTCTGAATCTACGCAAGATGAGTTTGCAAATGATACATTGACCGAGGAGGGAAACCAAATAAATACGCTTAGGAAAACCATTGCCAATAAAATTGTAAGGGATAATAATATGCCGAAAATTCCATGAAATTGTATTTTCAACTTTTGTAATGTATTAGTATTATTTCGACTATTATTTTGTATTTGAGGATTTCCTATGTTGTTTTAGTATTATTTCGACTTTTATTTTGTATTTGAGGATTTCCTATGTTATTATCTAATCAATTTCTATTCCTAGAAATAGAAATTTCATTCTATTATCAAACGGATTTCTGTTTCAAAAATAGAAATTTTGAGTCGTTATCAAACAGGTTTCTTTGCTCGAAACTTGTCCGGGAATAGAAATTGAGAAATTGATTTCGGCCGAAATCAATTTCTGTTTCAGAAATTTTGTCATGCGCAGCCTTAAGTGCTAAAACTTTGAAAAGGTACACTTAAGTGCTAGTTTCGAGTAAAATTGATCACTTAAGTGTCACCGGCAAAAATCCGGCCAAATTGCTGACGTGTTAATTTTCCAGTGAGATTGATGCAAAAGGGCGTCGTTTTGCACGCTGATGTGGTGAGAAAATGCAAAAACAGTGTCGTTTTTGCTCGACGTGTAAATAATTAATATAAAAATTAATTAAATTAAATTTATTTAAAATATTCTAAAAAATTAAAAAACTTAAAATTTAAAAAAAAAAAAAAGAGGGGGGTGGGGCGAAGGGGGCGATTGAGGGCCGAGCCCTCGCCGCCGCCTCCCCACCGCTTGCCGAGAAGGGCCGGCGACGGAGGGGGAGGGTCGGCCGGGTCGCGGCCCCCGGCCGACCGGCGGCGAGGGCCGCGACCCTTGCCCTAGATCCGGGTGAGGGCTCGCAAGCCCTTGCCGCAGATCGGTCGGCGTCGCCGCCCCCGGCCTCCCCCACCGTTGCCGGGGCCGGCGACGGGGAGGCGGTGAGGGCCTACGAGCCCTCGCCCGGATCTAGGGCGAGGTTGCGGCCCTTGCCTAGATCTAGCGAGGGCTTGTGGGCCCTCGCCACCGATCGGCCGGCGACCCCGGCCCCTGTTCAAGGCCCGGCGACCCCGGCCCCTAGCCAAGGCCCTGGCGATGTTTGGGAGGCGGTGAGGGCCCGCGAGCCCTCGCCCGCATTTGGGGCGGCCGCGATCCGAGAGGGCTCGTGAGCCCTCGTCGCCGGTCGATTGGGGGCCGGCGACCCCAGCCGACCCTCCCCCCTCCGTCACCGGCCCTTCATGGCGGCGGCGGGGAGGTGGCGGTGGCGAGGGCTCAGCCCTCAGCCGCGCCCTTCGGCCCCCATTTTTTTTTTTTTTTTTTTAATTTTAAGTTTTTTAATTTTTTTGAATATTTTAAATAAATTTAGTTTTAAATTTAATTTAATTATTTTTTATATTAATTATTTACATGTTAGAGCAAAAACGATGCCGTTTTTGCATTTTCTCGCCACATCAGCGTGCAAAACGACGCCGTTTTGCACCAATCTTGCTGGAAAATTGCTATGTCAGCAATTTGACTGGATTTTGGCTGGAGTGGCACTTAAGTGATCCATTTTACTCCGAAACTAGTACTTAAATGTACATTTTCAAAGTTTTGACACTTAAGTGTCCCTCCGTGCCAAGTTTTGGCACTCTAGGTGTCCGTACATCGTTTTGTGACGTTGATGATGGAAATGACTTATAGGAGGAGAAATGGAATTGCAAATGTTGAAATGGAATAATTAAAAAGAAAAGAGAGATAACTCGGAAGATGATAATTGTTTTCATTTGGTGTATACAATTAATCACGAATGATTGGCCATCAATGAAGAGAGTAGGGGTGTGCAAAATAAACTGCCTAAATCGGGAACCATGACCAAATTAGTTGGTTTGGTTTAGTTCTTAAGACTATTGGTTCTAGTTCCCAATTTCTAAAATTAAAACCAGTGTCCAGATGGTCCGGTTCACTGTTCTAAGAAGGAGCTAGACTAGAATGGACCGACTACATATATTTTATTTGTACTTTTATTTCTTCAAAAAAAATTAGCTTGTTTAATTTATTGTTTTTGAGAAAATAGGAGCCTGGATTTAGACAATAAGCTATTCGAATGGAAGCATAATATTTGTCTCAATCTCTGGATTTGTTCCTTATCATGCTTTAGACAATAAAGTAAATGAATGGAAACATGAAAAAAAAAGTGACTGGTCCGTGTACTAGGACCAACTAGTTTAGTCCCCGATCTTGATCTAGTTTATGGTTTCACCTTGGAGTCGGACCGGATCGGAAACCGATCACCTCTAAAAAAGAGTCCCTAAACATGTTTAAAGGAGATGTTGATAAATTGTGCCCGTCCACCCTCGAAGCTGCTTTTGTATTCATCCAAGAGGCAAGTTGATAATGTTGATACTAAGATAGAACTTGAATTTTTCTCTACTTCATCAAGTGTTCTGACAACTTCTGAAGGATACCAACCTCAGGGTAACAATGAATTTACGAAATCGTCCATCGTTTGATTATCTTTCCTCCATGTAACAATGAAATGCAAAATAAAAGTAGTTCAATCATCAGCATAATTGACCATGTAATTCATGAACCTATCTATTTACATTTCTTGATGTGGCAGGCCATGCTGGTCATGCATGCAGCAATGAATCTCTCTCTCTTCCCTCCACCGTCCACCGTCAAGCTCTCTCCTTCCCGCCAAAACCTTCCCCCCTCGCCCCTCGACGGCCGCCGCCTCGATGGCGGCGACCTCCGCGGAGCAATCACGCGCCTCGAGCTCGCGTCCCGTGACGGGTCCCACCCCGACGTCCTCACCATGTCGCTCCTCCTCAAGTCCTGCATCCGCTCCCGCGCGTTCGCGCTGGGGAGGCGCGTCCACCGCGCGCTCGCCCGGTCCGGGCTCGAGCCCGACTCGGTGATCCTCAACTCGCTCATCAGTCTCTACTCGAAATCCAACGACTGGGCTGAGGCGGAGAGGGTTTTTGGGGACATGGGCGATAAGAGGGACTTGGTTTCTTGGAGTTCCATGATCTCCTGCTATGCCAATAATCACATGGAGTTTGAAGCGGTGGATACGTTCGTTCATATGCTCGAGGATGGGTTTTTCCCTAATGATTATTGTTTCGCGGCGGTTGCTCGGGCTTGCTCGGTCCCGGAGAATGCGTCGATTGGTGATACGGTTTTCGGGTTTATTATCAAAAGCGGCTATCTTGATTCTGATGTGTGTGTTGGGTGTGCATTGATTGACATGTTTGCAAAGGGTAGTGCTGATTTGGTTTCAGCTCGTAAGGTGTTTGAGAAAATGCCCGAGAGAAATGTGGTTGCTTGGACTTTGATGATGACGAGATGTACTCAGTTGGGTAGTCCAAAGAAAGCTGTTGATTTGTTTTTGGATATGCTGGTGAGTGGGCCTGTGCCAGATAGATTTACACTCACGGCTGTTTTGTCTGCATGTTCAGAGTTGGAGTTACCATCGCTCGGGGTACAATTGCATTCCTGGGTTATACGGTCTGGATTGGCTTCGGATGTCTGTGTTGGATGCAGTTTGGTGGACATGTATGTGAAGTCTGTAGATGGTGGATCGCTTCATGATTCGAGAAAGGTGTTTGATCGGATGCAAGATCACAATGTGATGTCTTGGACAGCGATAATCACAGGATATGCACAGGCTGAAGAGAATGAGGAGGCTATCAAATTCTTTTGGGAAATGACAACAGGTCCTGTGAGGCCAAACCATTTCACATTTGCTAGTGTTCTCAAGGCATGTGGAAATATTTGTGATGTAGATATGGGGATACAAATATACGCACTAGCTATAAAATTGGGCTTTGCCTGTGATACTTGCGTGGGTAATTCTCTTGTCAGCATGTATTCCCGGTCGGGCCACATGGAAGATGCTCAGAGAGCTTTTGATGCGCTATTCGAAAAGAATCTGGTTTCTTATAATACCCTTGTGGATGCCTATGCCAAAAGTTTGGAGTCCGATGAAGCCTTTGAACTACTACATGAGATTGAGGAGAGAGGGATCGGAACGAGTGCTTTTACATTTGCCAGCCTTTTGAGTGGAGTTGCCTGTGTTGGCGCTATTGGTAAGGGGGAGCAAATCCATGCGAGGATGGTAAAATCAGGGCTTGACTCAAATCAGTGCATTTCCAATGCTTTGATCTCTATGTATTCCAGGTGTGGAAACATAGAAGCTGCTTTTCGAGTTTTCAGTGAGACAAGAGAGAAAAATATCATAACTTGGACTTCAATGATCACTGGTTTCGCAAAGCATGGATTTGGGACGAGAGCTCTAGACACATTCCATCAAATGCTTGATGCTGGTGTGAGGCCAAATGAGATCACCTATGTTGCTGTTTTGTCCTCTTGTAGTCATGTGTGTTTGATATCTGATGGATGGAAACACTTTAGGTCAATGTACACAGAACATGGAATCGTGCCTAGAACTGAACACTATGCATGTATGGTGGACTTATTGGGCAGATCAGGATCCCTTGTTGAAGCCCTTCAGTTTATAAATTCAATGCCTTTCAGGGCTGATACACTTGTCTGGCGTACATTTCTTGGAGCTTGCCGAGTTCATGGCAATGTTGAACTTGCAAAACAAGCTGCAGCAATGATTTTTGAGCAAGAACCAGATGACCCCGCAACTTATATTTTGCTATCAAATATTTATGCCTCGGCTGGTCTGTGGGAAGATGCCACAGCAATCAGAAAGAAGATGAAACTGAAAAATCTTACAAAAGAAGCCGGTTGTAGCTGGATTGAAGTGAAAAATACAGTGCACAAGTTCTATGTGGGTGATGCTTCACATCCGAAGGCACGGGAGATCTATGACAAACTGGACCGATTGGCTAGTCAAATAAAGAAACTGGGTTATGTTCCGAATACTCAATTTGTTCTTCATGATGTGGAGGAGGGACAAAAGGAACAATATTTGCTCCAACACAGTGAGAAAATTGCTGTTGTTTTTGGCCTTATAAGCACCACCGGTCCGAAATCTATCCGGGTATTTAAGAATCTTCGCATTTGCGGAGATTGTCATTCCGCGATCAAATATATCTCCATGGCAACTGGAAGATCTATAGTCGTAAGGGATGCAAACAGGTTCCACCATTTTATGGATGGAACATGTTCATGCAATGACTATTGGTGAAGATGCTTGCTCGACCCATTGACTGAGTATGCTGGGCTGATATTGCTTCGAAAGATGAAAGACTCCAAATTCACACTGGATATTGTGACATACACTATTCTAATATAAGGCATGTGTAATTCCGGGAAGCTTGACAATGCTATGGGGCTGTTTAATTGTTTGCATGCTTGAGGCTGGAACCTGACGTGTGGATGTATAGCATTGTCATGTGTAGATTGTGCGAAGGAGGATGTGCAGAGGAGGCGTATCAGCTGCTAAAGGAGATGGAAAGTATTGGATGCTTTCCAGATGGTGTCTCTCTTAACATCATAATCCAAGGACTACTAAGAAATAAGGAAGACATGAAAGCAGCATAAGCTGTCGGTGAATTGGTTGAAAGGGGTTTTTCTGCAAGTATGGCAACAATGGAGTTGTTGGTTAAAGATCTGGTGACAAACGGAACTTCTTCCTTTTCTGGTTGAGCTATCCATTTTTTCTGAGGTCTGTCCACTCTTTCCATCTGAAAAGTGATGAAGAGTAAACTAGATTGAGGGCAAGTTTTATTCCACAAATCATCTCATTGAGTCCCATGTCCCATTAACGGAGTTGTTTTAAGTCTGGGTGATCTTCTCTTGCTTCATTATGAGGATTTTTGGAGTGGTCGCAAGTGGGTTTTGTTTCTCGTGTACCTAGTTTCTGCAAGAAATCTCTGTTCATACATGATACATGTACCGTCGGTTTATGCTTCATATAAACAATCAAGCGGTGTGAGGATGTTCTTAAAATTAAATAGATGTTAATACTTTAGTTTGCTATGCGCAAAAATCTTTTTTTTTTTTTTTTTTTTAAATTTATGTTGAGGTCATAAATCCTGATTAGCCTATTGTGTATGTGCTTTGAGGGAGAGATACTGGTTTTCCTTTTTCCTCTCTTCCTAACACAGCCTGATCCCTGATCCCTCTAATGTCCTGCCCACCCATATTTACTTCAGAGAGGATGCATACGTGAACGTGAATGCCTGTTTAAACTTTAAAGTGATTGCAGGTACAAAAGTTATTTCCCATTCAACTTCAATATTTTTAGATTGTCGTTCATGGTAGTAAATTTCACTAGCAGAGGATAGCATTTAATATTTTGAAGGGTTAATATCACAATAAATTCCAAAGTGATACATATGTGATAAATTTACCCAAAAATTCAAAATTAGTACATATATGATAAATTTACTCCTCGTTTGTTTTTGTTAAACTGGATTAATACTATAAAAAATTTTAAGATAATAAACGGAGGGTAAAATCTCAAACTAGTATACCCATCAACTGTCATGTATAATCTAATTTAGTAATTTAACTGTAAAATCTAAAACAAATGGTAAATTTGTTATATACGTATACTAGTTTGGAGTTTTTTAGTAATAAAAAAGTAAATATATTAATTTCGGGTTCTTTATAGTATTAACTCTATTTTTAAATAATTTGGACGGCCTAATTGAACATCATAATATGAAATTACATATGATGTAAATGTGGATTGACTCAATCACATCAAAAGAAGTAACTTCATCGTCGTTACTCCCCTTTCAAATTAACTGAATATTACATATCTCCATTATATTTTCGGAAATGGAGTGTGACTTCCAAATTCAACCCTGTTGACACCTAAATTTTATCATTTTATTTAGGACTTAATCGCATACAATATTAGGAATTAGTCGCTAAAAAAAATGAAAATGAGGAAGCAAAGGGTAAGATAAATAGCTTTCATTAAAATGCATTGTGTATGTTTTCTTTAAAACCCATCACGCGTAGATATTAGGAGCATTTACATAACTATCACTAATTATTAAATCTAAAAATGTAAAAAAAAAAAAAAGCCGGACCGGGCTTGGTCCGGTCCTTCTTTTTTCTCCTCTCCTTTGTATGTCTTTTCGCTTGGGCCAAGCCCAGCTTCATTTACTTTTCTCTAAGCCCAGCCCGCAGGCTAGTCTTCTTCCTCCTCATGCAGCCCCTTCTTCCTCCTCATGCAGGTCACGCTCTGCCAAAAAGAGGAGTACAGGTCAGAGAGAGGAAACGGATGGCGAGCGGCAGAGGGCAGCACGATCCGCGTGTCGGGGCCAGCAGAAGCCATGCGCACTGGCCGATGCCCTCAAAGGGTACGGAAAAGGGGCTTTTCCAGGGGGATTGGTTCGCGGAGAGAGGCAGAGCGCTAGAGACAGAGAGGGAGAGAGCTTGAGGGAGTTTCGAGCGAGGGCAACCGAGAGAGCGAGAGGGCTGAAATTTAGCCCCGGGTGGGCGTCGTCCAGCGGTCCTCGGCACAAACCGGTGCAACGGAGCTCGCGATTCCCCCCTTCTTCCATGTCCTCCGACGTTGGTTTTGGTCGAGAGGGACCAACAAGAGCGTGAGTCCAAGGGAGAGAGAGACAGAGAACAAACTGAGAGAGCTGGAGCTTGAGGGAGTGATCCACCATTGTCGGTGGCCCGTCCATCAGCCACCATCCGTTGCAGCATCCCCATCGAACCAAACCAGGTAGGTCTTTTCTGCTCATGTATGCTCCATTTTTGTAGGGCGCCGGATCGGAACTCGCGGTTGACCAGTTCACGCGAGCTTCGGTCCCGTGGAGCCTCCGTTGATGTTTCCGTGCATGCTGCTATGCTCATGTAGAAGCCTAAGCTCAACTTGAGTTTCGATCGAGGCAAAAGCTTCTCGTTTTATTAGTGCATACCATCTGTTCGACAAAATGCCTTAAAGAAAACCGAAGAATAAGCCTGTGTTTTAACGCGAGACCGACTCATTTTTGCCCCCGTGCTTGCTGAATCCTTGTTGCTTTGCCTGTATTTATTGTATTTTCGTGTGGTTTATGCGAAATATTTGCATGTATTCGAATCGACGAAGTCTTTCGTCGCACCGGAGAATGAGTTAGTAGTCGTCGGAATATGTGGCCGGCTGGAGCCAACGTCGGTCGAGTGGGATGACCGGTGGACGGTGTTGGTCCGGCGGTCAACGCCGCTTATTCCGGCCGGCGTTGTACATGGTGCAGAATAAGGAAGCTCCGGGCAGAGAGGGGACATGGTGAAGAAGACCAGGGAAGAAGACGACCTAGGAAAAAAAAAAAAAAAGCTTAAAAGAAATGAAAAAAAATAGAAAGGTAGAAAAGACGTGGGAGGCAGACGTTCGGTGAGGGCGGCGTGGATGAGAGGACAGTGCAGGGAAAAAGACAAAACGTAGAAGAAGCCAAAAAAAAAAAGAAGAAGGAAAAAACAGAAAAAAAGTGTTTAAAAACTAAAAAAACATTAATTAAAAACCTTATTTTCTTTTTCAATCCGATAGGGTCGAATCTGGTTTTGGGTTGGGTCAATGGCCGGATCGGATCTACCCGGTCCGACCCCTTTTTCCGAATAAAATAATATTAAACACTAAAAATATATTAAAAATTTCGAAAAAATAAAAAATTTTCAAAAAAAAACAAAAATTTCAAAAAATAATAAAACTTAAAAAAATTCCGAAAATTCAAAAACTCAGAAAACATTAAAAAATTCGAACTTCTTTTTTAAAAAAGATTAAAAAAATCAATTAAAAAAATTAAAAAAATTTCGAAAATCCAAAAATGCAGGGTTTGATTAGGCATTGCTATGTCTTGCCTTCTTAGTGTAATTAGGCATTTATTTGCTCGTATATTGATTATATCGCGTGTTTAATTTGCATATTTAATTATATTTAAGTGCACATGCTCAATTTTACTGCAATTAGGATCTTGGTAACTATGATTGTTACTTTAATGATTGTGTACCTGCATGATCACCTCATATGTTAGTGAATATGTATAAAATTAATCCAAACGGCTTGACAAAAATTTTTTCTTTTAAAATGAACAAGATTAGGTACCGAAAAGACACTAATTGATTAATTAGTGTAATCAAGTCCCCGACCCTAGATTCTTTAGTTGCGTAAGAAGTGAAGTGAGATACACTCACATGCCTCACTTGGTTTCTAGCTGACCCTAATAGCTTCGGGGTCCAGCTGCCATCTCTAGTGAGTCCTCATCTCTTTCTATTCTCTTTCTCTCTCATCCTTTCTCGATTTGCCGTCGTCGGAGGTTTTCTTCGACCCCTAACCCTAATTTAGACGACTCGAACCAGGTCTTGAGTTACGTGAGGAGAAATCGCAGAGCTGGTGGTGGGTTTGCGAGTGTCGGTGATGCCCTGTGTTGCTTCGGTAAAATGATCAACACCAACCCTTTGCCTTCCCCTAGGGATTTTAGTCTACTGCTGGGTGCTGTAGTGAGGATGAAGCACTACTCGACTGCCATCCGGTTGATTGACCAACTGCATTCGCTTGGGATTGAGATAACAATGTTTGGCTGAATATTTCGTTGAATTGCTTTTGTCATTTAAAGCGGGTTGATTTGGGTTTGTCTATCCTGGGTCATATCTTGAAGCTTGGATTTAGCATTGATGTGGTGGCATCGACCACCCTGATTGATGGTCTCTTTATCGAGGGCAAAACTGATCAAAGCCGTGAGGTTCCTTGATGATATGCAACGAAAAGGCCCTGAACCTAACCTAATGAGACCACGTATGCGATAGTCGCCAAGGGGTTATGCAGGGCGGGTAACACCAGATTGGCAATCAAATTGCTAAGGGACTGGGAAGAGAGAAGCTGCAGGCTTGGTTCCTTCACATACAACATAGTAATTGATAGTCTTTGCAAGGAGGGATTCATCGTGAGGCATTGAGACTCCACGAAAGCATGAGTAAGAAAGGTATCAAACCAAATGTTGTTACTTATACCTCCTTGATCCATGGTCTGTGCAATGCTCTGTTTAAGAGTGGTTTTCAACATGCCTTCAATTTTGTCATAGTTTTTTCTATATATGGGGATATGATAGATGCATAGGAAAATTGTTCCATAGTTTGAGAGCTCCCTTATCTCACATTTATTTGACATCACATGCATAGTCTCTCGTTACTTTAAATGAATGGAATGTACATTCATTTCCTAACCTCCATCGTCCTTCAAATCACCTCAATTCCTTTGAGGTGAGCCCTACCTACAACTGCAACCATGCAAGCACACTCTTGGGCAGCTTGTTGCATTCTCTTTGCCATGAACCTAAACAAAATTTATCTTAGTAAATTTTTTTCACGGAACCTTGAAAGAAACAGAATAGAATACTCACATATTTCTTGCATGGATTATTGTTCCCTCCGTGCTTGGAAAAGACTCCTCAAATTAGAGGAAAAAATCTAAAGGGTTCTCCTTATGCAAAAAAACATCAATATCACCGAAATATCACATGCAGAACTAGATCTAACCATTAAATCTTATCTCTCCCGAAGGTGAGACAGCATGTAACTTGTCCCGTTCCTTGCATGTCAAATGATTTAGTGACCTTTTCCTCGTTTTCAACAGTAGTCATAGAGCAGATCATAATAAGTCTACCTATAGCATTGGAACAGCAAGCACAGAGGAAAGCACAGAGGAAAGAAGGCAAACAAAAGGCAAATACCTCAATAGGTAAATCGCCTAAAACTATTAGGATATCATTCTTCTCAGCCTCTTTGAATGCCGCACAAAATTCACTCCGCGGATAGGATTTTTTTCAATTATACAGTCCTAAAGTGTGAATTGCCATTGCACATCATGGAGTCGTTCAAAGCAAGACCCCACCATTGCAACTAAAATTACAATTACGAGTTGCATATACGAAATGCCTATAAGGAAGAAAAGAAGAAACAAAAACAAATACGAAAGCAAATCCTCATCCAAATAAGTTGGCCAACATGGGATAGGCACAATGTGGCCTCATCCTGGTAATGTATTTTATAAATAGAAGTGGTTTATTGATTCATGTTACTTAAGAAAGTATATGATAATTGTTTGAGTACATAAAGTATTCTTGGAGTGATGCAAAGGGCGGACCGGTTTGAATGCCACACAAAATTCACTCCGCAGATATATAAACAAACCGGTCCGCCCTTTGCATAACTCCAAGAATACTTTCTGTACTCAAACAATTATCAAGTAACATGAATCAATAAACCACTTCTGTTCATAAAATACATTACTAGGGACAAGCTTGCATTTGATCTATGTAAGAGGCCACATTGTGCCTGTCCCATGTTGGCCAACTTATTTAAATGAGGATTTGCTTTCATATTTGTTTTTGTTTCTTCTTTTCTTCCTTGTTGGCATTTCGAATATGCAACTCGTAATTGTAATTTTAGTTGCAATGGTGCGGTCTTGCTTTGAACGACTCCATGATGTGCAATGACAATTCACACTTTAGGACTGTATAATTGAAAAAAACCCTATCCGCGGAGTGAATTTTGTGCGGCATTCAAAGAGGCTGAGAAGAATGATATCGCAATAGTTTTAGGCGATTTGCCTATTGAGGTATTTGCCTTTTGTTTGTCTTCTCTGTGCTTGCTGTTCCAATGCTATAGGTAGGCTTATTATGGTCTGCTCTATGACTACTGTAGAAAACGAGGAGAAAGTCACTAAAACATTTGACACGCGAGGAATGGGACAAGTTACATGTTGTCTCATCTTCGGAAGAGGTAAGATTTAGTGGTTAGATCTAGTTCTGCATGTGATATTTCGGTGATATTGATGTTTTTTTGCATTAGGACCCTTTAGGTTTTTTCCTCGAATTTGAGGAGCCTTTTCCAAGCACGGAGGTAACGATAATCCATGCAAGAAATATGTGAGTATTCTATTATGTTTTTTTCAAGGTTCCATTAAAAAAATTTACTGAGATAAATTGTGTTTAGGTTCATGGCAAAAGAAAATGCATCAAGCTGCCCAAGAGTATGCTTGCATGGTTGCAATTATAGGTAGGGCTTACCTCAAAGGAATTGAGTGATTTGGAGGACGATGGAGGTAAGGAAATGAATGTACATTCCATTAATTTAAAGTAAGGAGAGACTATGCATGTGATGTCAAATAAAAGTGAGATAAGGAAGCTCTTAGACTATGGAACAATTTTCCTATGTATCTATCATATGCCCATATATAGAAAAAACTATGACAAAATTGAAGGCATGTTGAAAACCACTCTTAAACAGAGCATTGCTCCCACTCTTAAACAATTTTCCTCCACGGATTTCAGTCTACTTTTGGGTGCTATAGTGAGGATGAAGCACTACTCGACTGCCATCCGCTTGATTGAAACTGCCTTCTTTGGGGATCGAGGATGATGTTGTCTTGCTCACTATTTGGATGAATTGCTTCTGCTGTTTAAGGCGGGTTGATTTGGGTTTGTCTATCCTGGGCAGAATCTTCAAGCTTGGGTTTCACATCACTGTGGTGACGTTGAGCACCCGATTGATGGTCTCTTTATTCAGAGCAAAACTGATCAAGCCTTGAGGTTCCTTGATGATATGGGACGAAATGGCCCCGAACCTGATGAGACCACGTATGCGATAATCGCAAAGGGTTTATGCAGGGTGGGTAACACTAGATTGGTGATTAAATTGCTTAGGGACTGGGAAGAGAGAGGCTGCAGGCTCAATTCCTTCACATACAACATAGTAATTGATGGTCTTTGCAAGGAGGGATTCATCACTGAGGCCTTGAGACTCCACGAAAGTTTGAGTAGAAAAGGCGTTGAACCAGATGTTGTTACTTATGAGTCCTTGATCCACAGTATGTGTGATGTAGGCCAGATGGAAGATGCTCCTGTATTGTTGAAAGAGATGATGAGCAGAGGCATCCAACCCGACATATTCACTTATAGCTCCTTGGTTCATTGCTTATGCAACAGAGGCCAATGGAAAGAAGTCATGGTCTTGTTGGAGAAGATGATGGAGGTAGGAATTGAACCAGACTTCGTTACTTATACCTCTGTCATTTAAGGAGTGTGCAATTCCGGCCAATTGAAAGAGGCCCAAAGACTGCTGAGTCATATGGTGCAAAGCAGAGTCATGCCGAATGTTCAAACCTTCACTATTCTGGTGGATGCACATTGTAAAGAGGGAATGCTTGTAGAAGCAGAGGCCATAATCAACCGGATGATTCAATTAGGGAAAATGCCTGATAGTGTCACTTATAATGCATTGTTGAATGGTTATTGTCACAAAGCTGATCAGAGAACCCGCAACAAGTAGAAAGAGAGAAAGAAGGAAGAGAGAAGGACTAGAGAGAAGGAGAAGGAGAACGTAAAAGAAACAAAGAAAGGGATGTAGTTTTCTGTAGTAATAGAAACTCTACACCCATTGTATTTATATTAAATATAAATTGTATGACAATAATACCCTTATGTAAATAAAAAGGAAATAAAACTCGATAATAAAGGAAACTCAATAATAAAGAAAACTCAAAAAGTAACTTAACACTTCCCCTCAAGCTGGAGCATATAGGTCACCCATGCCCAGCTTGGAACAACCAGCAACAAAAGGAGGACGAAATAATGCTTTGGGAAACATATCAGCAAACTGATCTCTAGAGGCAACGTAAGGAGTAGCAACTAGCTTCGCTTCACAAAGATCACGAACAAAGTGACAGTCAACTTCTATATGCTTAGTTCTCTTTTGAAAAACAGGATTCCCAGCAATATAAATAGCTGCTTGATTATCACACATCATATTTATAGGTTGATCAATAGAAAATCCAAGCTCTTGGAGAAGAGATTTCAACCACAACAATTCGGCCACAGTATGTGCCATAGCACGATATTCAGCCTCCGCACTAGACCCGGCAATGGTAGTTTGTTTTTGCTTTTCCAAGTAACCAAATTACCACCAATAAAGGTGCAATACCCAGTTGTAGACCGTCGATCATATGTTGACCCAGCCCAATCAGCATCAGAATAGCCAACCAAAGTGGAAGAACCATTAGATTTATAAATTAGTCCCTTACCGGGAGAGCTTTTGAAGATATCGAAGAATGCGACATACAGCATCCCAATGAGCCTTCTTAGGTGACTCCATAAACCGACTCACCACACCAACAAAGAAAAGAAATATCGGGACGTGTAACAAGTAAGATAAATTAGTTTCCCAACTAGACGTCGATATTGATGCTTGTCTTCAATTTCATTTCCATCATCAACTCCAAACTTTTGATTTGGATCCATAGGAGTATCAACTGGCTTGGCAGCTAGTGTACCAGTCTCAGACAAAAGATCAAGAACATACTTTCGCTGAGACAAATTATTACCTTTTTTACTTCGTAAAACTTCAATACCCAGAAAATATCTAAGGGTTCCCAAGTCTTTAATCTGAAATTGCTGCTGAAGAAAGGACTTAACCTCGAAATGCCAAATACATCACTACTAGAGACAATTATATCATCCACATATACCACAAGAATGACCACCCCCGATTCCTTCTTGCGAACAAACACAGAATGATCTGAATAACATTGGTGGAAACCACATCTAGAAATCACTAAACTGAATTTTTCAAACCATGCTCTTGGAGACTGTTTCAACCCATAAATGGCCTTATGTAGCCGACATACTTTACTATGATTCTCCCCCGGAGCAACATACCCAAGAGGTTGCTCCATATATACTTCTTCAGACAAATCGCCATAAAGAAAAGCATTCTTGACATCTAATTGATATAATGGCCAATCGAAATTCACAGCAAGAGAAATAATAACACGAACAGAATTGAGACGTGTCACAGGGGACAAAGTCTCAAAGTAAACCACTCCATAAGTTTGAGTAAAACCTTTAGCAACGAGCCGAGCTTTAAGACGTTCAATTGAGCCATCCGGATTGTACTTAATAGTGTACACCCAACGACACTTCACCACATCTTTCCCAAGAGGAAGATCAACTAATGACCACGTTTGGCGAGACACCAGAGCTTCCATTTCCACATCCATAGCTTTCTTCCACTCAAGGCGAGACAAAGCCTTAGTGGTAGAAGTAGGAATTGTGTGAGTTTGTAATGATAGAGCAAAGTCATGTAATGGAGAAGGAAGATGTGAAAGAGACACATAATGCTCAATAGGATAAGCCAAAGAGGATTTTTGTGTGCATGATCGAGTACCTTTGCGAAGGGCAATCGGAAGATCGTCCGACTAGGAGACAAGGAGGAAGATTGAACGGAGGGCATGGAAGAGCTGGAAACTGGTGGTGCCGTAGACTGCTTTCGTCGCTGATACACCTACAAAGGAGGAGGTACTGGAGAAGAACTAACAGAATCTAAGGGTATAAGATGTGGGATAGGAGGATCAGCTACAATGTCAGTTGAAAACTCTTTACCCTCAGTAGAATAGTATGGTGTGCCCTCGAAAAAAGTAACATTAGCACTAACATATTGAGTACGAGTTATTGGATTATAACACCGATATTCCTTTTGTGTACGTGAATACCCGAGAAAAATACATTTAGTGGCACGAGAAGATAGTTTATCAGAACCGGAATGTAGGTTATGAACAAAACAAACACACCCAAAGACGCGTGGGGTAAGAGGGAATAACGGCTTGTCAGGAAATATAACACTAATTGGCGACTGATGATTGAGGACAGTGGAAGGCATACGATTTATGAGACAACATGCGGTAAGGACAGCATCACTCCAAAATGATTTTGGCACACGCATATGAAATAAGAGTGAACGAGCAACCTCTAGAAGGTGACGGTACTTTCTCCTGGCCACACCATTCTGCTGAGGGGTATAAGCACAACTTGTTTGATGTATAATGCCAAGATTAGAACAAAACATAGAAATTGATTTCTGTGTATATTCTAGAGCATTATCTGTTCGCAAAATTTTAAGGGATGTATTAAATTGATTAGTAACTTCATGATGAAATAATTGGAAAACTTGTAAAAATTCAGAACGGTCATGAAGCATATAGAGCCATGTTAAACGAGAATAATCATCCACAAAAGTAACAAAGTACTTAAAACCATTTCTACTAACAATACGAGAAGGTCCCCAGATGTCCGAATGAACAAGTTCAAGTAAAGTAGATGCACGAGAATCATTACGACTAGGAAAAGAACTACGATGATGTTTCCCAAGTTCACAAGCTTCACACTCGAGAGTAGAAATTGATTTACACTTGGGAATTATTTGTTGTAACTTAAATAAAGATAAATGCCCTAAACGAGAATGCCATAATAGGGGGTTAATAGAACTAGCAGCTAGACCATTGGCGTCAGCAGTAGAGACACCATTTAGATAGTAGAGTCCATCACGTTCATGCCCTCCACCAATCATCTTCTTTGTCTGAAGGTCCTGAAAAACACAATAAGATGGGTAAAATGTAACTGAACAACTAAGAGCTTTTGTTAACTGAATAACAGATAACAAATTTAGAGGAAGTTGGGGAACATGTAAAACAGAGGATAAAGATGAGGAAGGTGTAAGTGAAATAGTCCCTGATCCAACCACTTGAGTCGAGGAACCATTAGCTAAAATAACGTCTGATGAAGGACTAGAGTTATGGTGGGAAGAAAATAGTTCTTGCTTACCCATCATATGACAAGAAGCTCCCGAGTCAATGACCCAAGGGGTGCTAGGAGACAAAGTAGAGAAAGAGGCCATGTTACCTATATGTGCAAGAGTGGCAGTGGATGAGAAATTGGAAGCCTCTAGTTGTTGGACACGCTTGATGAGTTGTGCAACCATATCATCTCGAGTCGTAGACTCAGAAGAACTACCCCAAGGTGGGATAGATGGGTTCATGTCGTTGTAAGACACAATTCCAGCACTCCCTTCAGACACAACAGCATTTGCAGTAACTAATCGTTGAGCCCACTCAGGCTTGCCATGCTTGGCCCAACAAGTGTCAATAATATGACCGGATTTGCCGCAGTATATACACTGACGGCTATCATGATTAGAACTTTGTCCACTACATCCACCACCACGACTACGACCTCCCCCGAAACCACGACCTCTATTGGAAAAACCACCACGACCACGACCACCACTACTAGCCACAAATGCTGAATTGTCTTTAGATGATGTAGAAGACGGAGGGACAATGCGCTGAATTTGACAAAATGCTTCATTCATAGAAGGAACTCTCTCCAGCAAGAAGTTGACTCTTCACAGGCTGTAAGTCAGCATTCAAACTAGATAAAAACTTGGCCACTTGAAATTCAACTCGTGTCTTAAGTCTCTCAAGATCAGTAGTGATGGGCTGATAAAGATTGAGTTCTTCCCACATACCTTTCAAAGTACTATAATACTCTCTAAGAGACTTGTCTCCCTGTTTAAAATTAAAGATCTTCTCATATAGTTCATAAACTCTAGACATATTTTTGTCTTGTGAGTAACTCTCCATAAGATCATCCCACACTCCCTTAGCAGTTGTGTGAAACATGACATTAGCAGCAATGGATGGTTCCATGCTATTCCATAACCACACCAAAAGTGTATCATTCTCTCTCATCCAATCACTATAGTTTTTAGAATTTTCAGCGGAGGGTCTCGTAGTAAGATAATGGAGTTTCCCTTCGGCATTAATATAGACTTTCACAGCTTGGGCCCATAACAAGTAATTGGAAGATCCATTTAATTTAATAGTGGTAATTTGAACATTGACACTATTTGTAGAAGCCTTAGTATCACTCATGATGATAGTCTCAATATAAATATATCTACCACTTAATCAAGAAAGCTGAAACTTTAGTGCAAGAAACAAAACAACAACACTAATGTATAATAAGATGTAATTGGCTCCATCGGTTAACCAAAGGGAACCCAGCAAAATCAGTCAACCATAATCAATGAAATACTCTGATTCTTGAATCCGCTGATCAGTAAGTGTTGTAATCCATGTTCAGAAATCGAACCTGATGAATCTGATATCTTCTGATCTCATACATATCGAGACTCAAAGAGAAAACCGATAAAAATTGCAACTTTAGGTGGCTGCGCACTAGAGAAGAAGTAGGGTTATTAGGAGACTCTCAAACCAGCAATAGGATCAAGTAATCAGGTAGTTAGATCTGCTCTGATACCATGTCACAAAGCTGATCAGAGAACCCGCAGCAAGTAGAAAGAGAGAAAGAAGGAAGAGAGAAGGAATAGAGAGAAGGAGGAGAAGGAGAACGTAAATGAAACAAAGAAAGGGCTGTAGTTTTCTGTAGTAACAGAAACCCTACACCCATTGTATTTATATTGAATATAAACTGTATATGACAATAATACCCTTATGTAAGTAAAAAAGGAATAAAACTCTGATAATAAAGGAAACTCAATTAAAGTAAATAGTTATTGTTTGCAAAATAGGATGGATGATGCTCTGGCGGTTCTTAATTTGATGGTTGAAAGAGGCTGCTCACCTAATGTTGTTTCTTATAACACATTGATTCATGGATACTGCAAAGGGAAAAGAGTTGACAAATCAAAAATACTGTTCCAAGAAATGCTTGAAAGGGGCTTGAATCCTGATGTCATCACGTACAACACTCTCATAAATGGATATTGCCAGGTTGGGAACCTTGAAGCCGCGGGGGAGCTAATTAACGAGATGCGATCTCATGATCTGTATCTAGATCATTATACCTTGAATTCTTTCCTGGATGGCTCGTGTAAAACGCGACAGATTGACAAGGCCATGATATTGCTTCAAAAGATGGAAGGTTCCAAATTCGTCCCAGACATTGTGACTTACAATATTATAATGAATGGCATGTGTAATGCCGGAAAGCTCGACCATGCTAAGGGGCTGTTTGATTGTTTGCGTGCTGGAGGCTTGCAACCTGACGTGTGGACATGTAACATTCTCATGCATGGGTTGTGCAAAGGAGGACGTACAGAGGAAGCATATCAGCTCCTAAAGGAGATGGAAGGAAATGGATGCTTTCCAGATGGGGTCAATTATAACACAATAATCCAAGGACTACTAAGAAATAACAAAAGTACTAGAGCCGCGCAACTTGTCGGTGAAATGGTTGAAAGGGGTTTTTCTGCAGATGTAGAGACGATGGAGTTATGGGTCAAATATCTCGTGACAGATGGAACTTCTTCCTTTTCTAGTAGAACACTCCATTGTCTCTGAGATCTGTCCACTTTTTCATCTGAAATGTGATGCAGAGTAAATCAGATTACCGCCAAGTTTTCTTCCAATCGTCATCTCACTGAGTCTCATGTCCCATTAATGAAATTGTTTTAAATCTGGGAGACAGTTCACTATATCAAACCTGCCAAGATGGCAAATATTTGGAGGGGTGGATTTTGATTCTCGTATATCTAGGTTCGGTACGAAACCTCTGTATTTAACTGATATGTGTACTCGTCTGTTAGTGCTTTTGGTGCCTAATGTTATTCAAACAGGTGAAATTCATACAAATGATTAAGCAGTCTAAGGATGATATTGAATTAAGTAGATGTTAAGAGCAATAACTTTACTTTGTAATGAAGTATATTATGTCATAAATCCTGATTAGCCTATTGTGTATGTGCTTTGAGAGAGAGATCCTAGTTTCTGTTATACACTGACTTTTTTCACCATCTGATCCTTACAATGTCCTATTCACCATATATACTTCAAAGAAGAGGCATACCTCGAAGTGGATGGTATTTGAATCTGTAGTGGAGAATATTTGGGTCAAGCTGTGTACTCAGATTATCACCACAGGTTGATTACATATTTGGTTTATTTGCTCTGCTTCTTACATGCAAATAACAGAGGGACGGCTTGCTGACTGAGGAATGTGGCTGCAAGTGTATGAAAGCTACTTGAAGTATCTTCCCCTTTGCACTGCAAGGGATTTTCCGAAAAGCATTTGATGATGGGTGAACATAAACGTCATTGACAAACATTCCCAATGCTAGTAGACTTGAGCGAACAACAATCAACTTCATCACAGTCAGGCCCAGAAAATGTAAATTCCATCATCTTTTCCACTGCCTCAATTGAATTACTTTCCCAATCAAATAGGGTTGGCTCTCAATGGAGGTACATTCCTTGCCATTTTTATCTGTCTTAATTACTCACTCAGGAACACATTTTTCTGTTTGTTTTTGAAGTTTCTCACCTACAACAGGGGGACTTGCCTGGACCATCTGCCTCTCGTCATGCCCTCTACTCTTTGTTTGCTGACCCAATCATAGTAGCGTGCGAGCATTTTGGAGACCAGTCTTTGAGCTAAGTTCATGATTGGATACCGTGGGAGACATGATCAATTGAAGTCAGAAAAAATAATTTGAAGTTGTGCGTATATCACAAGAGAATTAACTCCTTGGCTGTCTCTTTTGTCCATGTCCTGATTTAAAAAAGAAGGCTCATGGGCTTAGCAACTGAAGCAAGGTCAGTTTTATGATGACTCGTAAAATCTGCAAAGAAAGTTGGTTTCTTAAGTATCTCCTACTGCGTTAGTGGATGCTGGTTTGCTTCAATCTTGTGCTGATAAGTCCATTTTGTGTTTCATGCATTAGCTCATCCTCTGTACTTATCTTGGTTTATGTTGAATACACTTGTATCGTATGATCAGTAACTGATTTAACAAAGTTTCTATTTGGCTTCCTTGAGCTATTTTCTTGGCATTGAAATGACTGACTCCTTGCGCGGCCTCTATCTTGTATGCTGTAAATATGTTCTCGACCTCCTTAATGATTTCGGGTAGCAATCCTTATGCAAAAACTGGGGGCAAAGTCATGGTTATTTCTTTCTGAATTTCATCAAGGAGTTGTGCTTAGAGTTCAACATATATGGTAAATTCACGAGCGGTTTTAGCAAGGTCATGGCCATTTCTTTTACCCGTTAGGTAGCGTTTCCTTCTATCGATTTAGGCTTCTGGTTTTGCACTATCTTGCACGTCCTCTTATTTGCGTGTCTCCAACTGCCGTCTCTTGAAGACTCTCTCTTAAGTATCATAGGAACAAACCCAATGATGTGGGTGTAGCTTAGATGCACAATGCAAGTTCGATTTTTCATAATAGTCGTTAGCTTTTAGCTACTTGCTTAGGTCTTCTCGTCATATAAAAAAAAATTGAAAACTTTAAAAAATAAAAGTATAGGAAACACATATGATATCATTTCCCACAATAAATATGACAACATGTATAATAGAAACAACCATGCACAACGGAAATCAGGATATGTGACTAAAGAACTTATTCAACAAACTTAAGCAATGCATGTCCCAAGGTTGTTACCATTCGAACAAGGTTCTCTATGTTTGGCACCAAACTACGTAACCGTTGAATGAGTAGTTTTCATACCTCATTTCACAATGTTCAAGCTTCACTTGAGTGCCAAGACTGTTCGGACATATTGCCAGTATTTGGGATTTATGTTCAAGCTTCACTTGAGTGCCAAGACTGTTCGGACATATTGCCAGTATTTGGGATTTAACGGATCCCGTGCATATGCCACAATCACTGTAAGAAATTGCTTGGATACAAGTTGCGAGACCATAGGCAACTGCTTTGGTATAAGGAGATGTGGTAGAGCAGTCGTAGTGTGCGTCACTAGGTGTCACGGTCACCATGTCCTCGAGAAAGTAAGCCATGCTATTTGCATAAGGATCATCACTCGAATAGGAGCCGGTATTGCAACTCTTGAAGGAGTATCCATAATGCGACATACCTTAATTTTTTTTCTCAACCCTACTCTGTACTTTGATAGGCCCTAGTCCCGACTATTTATAGCAGTTGCGCCCAATAGGTTTTCTCCTATGATTAGAATATCAACCTTTCTTCCATGGTACCAATGCATAAACAATCTTAAAAGCTTCTAGTTGTTTGTATATAGAATGAAAAAACGCAATTTGATATTTTGTTGTTCTTCCATTGTTCCAATGCATAAACTCTTCCATTGTTCCAATGCATAAACAATCTTAAAAGCTTCTAGCTGTTTGTATACAGAATGAAAACAATGCAAATGCAATTTGACCTGTTTAAGTAATTATCTTCGCAGATCAATTATGTAGTTGGGTTATTTGCTCTGCTTCTTACATGCAAATAATAGCCAAATTTGAGGGACAGCTTGCTGACTAAGGAACATGGCTGGAAGTGTATGAAAATCACTCCCAGTATCTTCTCCTTTGCACTCGGAGGGATTTTCCGAAATGCATTTGCCGATGGGTGAACATGAACTCCATTGACAGTCATTTCCAATCAACTTGATCACAGTTAGGCCCCAAATGATGTAACTTCCCATTGTATTTTCTATTGCATTAATTGAATCACTTTCCTGATTAATAGGGTTGGCTCTCATTGGAGGTTCATTCCTTGCCATTTTTATCTGTCTCAATTGACAATTACTGACTCTGGAACATATTTTTTTTGCTTTTTTTCCTTTTAGTCTAACTTACGGCAGGAGGATGTGCCTGAACAGACTGCCTCTCGCTACACCCTCAACTCTTTGTTTGCTGACACAATCATAGTAGCATGCAAGCGTTTCAGAGACATGTCTTTAACCTGAGTTCACTTGTGGATACCTAAACAGCATCTTGTTTTCCGTTGTCTTGTGAATTGGCGGTAATTTGCACCTCAGTAGATGGTACCGCTTTTTGCAAGATTCAATATGTCATTTCTAGTTCTTATGACAGATATTTAGAAAGAAATATGATTTGAGAATGTTAGTTAGGCCTTTTCTCTTTGCTGTTCATATAAATGATGAAAGTGCGTCATGGAATCTGAAATCCCTTGCACATGCGCCAAAGAATGTGGAACTAGCCTCTGATGTCCTAATTATGCCATGATCCTATTATGGGACGCTGCGTTGCGGGAAATCTATCAAGTAGTCCTACGTTCCCTTCTTTAGTGTTGTATCTTGCTAAGGAAACAAATCACAAGTACCATCACTACTAATCACCGTTGTGGTACCTTTTGCTCTATGTAGTAGTGTTTTCAAATCCGGGCCTGTTAGATATTAGGTCGAGTCTACCCAAAATGGGTTGACTCAATAAACTTGACCCGTGTTCTTTAAAGTTCTTTCTAGGAGAATATGTAGTGTGTATAAGTAGGGGTGAGCATGGTTTTGGGGTTGAACCTAGAACCAGAGAATCAGACCAGTGGGAACCTGTCCAATTTCGGGTTTCAAAGTATATAGGATAGATTTCAAGTTCCAAAAATTGAGGAATTTATTTCGATGGTAGGTTTGGGATTCTAGATAAGTAGAAGTTGGAACAAGTTTTGTATTTTTGTTGGTTTATGTCTTTGCATGATTTTGCGGTATCCCACGACATCTATTGATGAGTGTATAATTTGGAATCACTAGTAGGAGCTTCAATTTTATGATTGAGATATTTTTACTTTGTTAATGTTTCATAATTTTCCTATATTTAAATATAAGTTGTGGTTAATAAATTATAACAGGAAGTGGTGGTCACAAAAGTGATGATTCACTGTAATTATTCAATTAATAATATGAATGGAACCTGAATAGAACTTGGAATCGACCTTCGAACATGTGATGGGGTATGTTCTAGATTTTAAAGTATGCAAAATAGGTTTTAGGTTCCAAAAAATAAGAAACCTATTTTAGCGGGTAGGTTTTATGTTCTAGGTGAAACTTGCACAAAATCTAGAACCGCTCACCCCTATGTATAAGCACCACTCTCCTCAAAACAAGCTATTGTGGTTTCAAAAAAGGAAATCAGTTGGATAAAAGAGATAATTATCACGTATTTGCATACGAAATGTTATTATTCAACTTGAGAAAAGAGCAAGAGAGGAAGAAGAAAATATGTTTACTCTTTTCTTTTTGAAGAACAATATGCCACATCTATATTAAAGCATTGATTGTTTTCTATTCATTGTATTTGATAATGTGGGCTGCATAGTATCTTTTAGTGAAATGTCATGATTTAGACCTAGTGAGTGCAGTTATGGTGCTTTCCGAATGCAGCTTCTTTTTCGTCCAATTTTCGTATCAATTGTAGCCAATATGTTGTTCATCGTACCAAAAAGTTTGGTTGACTCTAGTGCACCGTGTGTGGAACGAAATTTATGCCATGGGAAATTGTATTTGAAACAAGCTTTTAAATGACACATTAACAGAATTTGGGGGCTTATTTTTGCATTTCACAGGACTTCATGTGAGTAATTTTGAGGGAAATGGAAGTTTTGGGACAAATTGAACCCCAACTGATGGTGGAGATGGCCATCTAACCGTCGCGTGCTCGTCGGACAGCTATTTTAGTTTCGGTGATGAGCATGAGGCATTAGGGGTAAGCGGTTCCAAGTTCCTTACAAATTCTACTTGAAACCTAGAACCTACCATTAAGTACAAGTTCCTCATTTTTTTGAAACCCGAAATCTATCCGTCGAAATCTGGAACCTACAACCTACATTGTCATAGGTTTTAGGATTGATTCCAAGGTCCAATAGGTTCTTTCTTTTTCTTTTTTTCTTTTTTTGTGGTTTCATTTTTAGTTAAAGCTTAGACATGTTTGGCTTCTTAAAAATGATGGAAGAGCGGCAAAAGAACTTCTTAAAAGAAACATACATAAACCTTATTAACTATCAACTTCAAATTTTTCTAACATTTGGATAATCATTCATCTATAAGTTCTCCACGGTTATTTCATTCATCCCACATTCTTTTAAGAGAAACCATAAGTAGGTTGCAGTTGTAATCATGAAAAAAGCAAAGGAAAGAGATCAAAGATGAATCTAGATTCTTATAGACTATCCAAATATCTTATTTAGAAAATACTTGCTCGGGGAAGAATGATAAAGCAACGGGAAGACCAAACAAATTTTACTCCTTAAACCGACGGATATCTTACTAAATTGCATAACAAATCAAGAGAAATGAACTCGAATTCATCTCTTATTTGTCTTTGTAAAGAGCTCACTAAATTGATCCGCAAATGTGCACAACTCAATTAAATAAATGGATGGAGTCCATTAGCGTTATGTTCCGTGAATTAGATGATGAAAATCCCATAGGAACTAAAACACATTGATAAAAGGCAAAAAGAAAAGCAAAAGGCATAAACAATTTTAGGTTTAGGATTCCGGTTCCGGTTCCTGATTCCCAGTTCCGAAAAAAGAGGAACCGGGAACCGGAATCTCCCTTCCTAAAATTGGAAACCGTGCTCACTTGTATGGGGTGTAGCTCACTTTTTGGAAAATTAAGGGTCCTTTAAGAAAAAGTGTGATACGTATTTTGCTCTTTTCCTGATTTTTTTTTTTGTTTTTTTTTTGGTTTAATGCAACTAAAAAATCTTGACGTCCAGATCGTGGACTCATACTCTCCCCGTACTCACGCAGCACCTAGATCGATTTTGTTGGCTAGAACATTTCTTAGGGTCCTTCTCGGTTGCATCTGCATGGGAAGCCATTTAGCCAAAGAAATGCTCGGTCCCGTGGTTCTCCTTCGTCTAGAACAAAACTATCTCCCCGAGGTACCGGTTCCATCTCTGGCTCACCACCAGAAACCGGTTACCTACTCAGGTTCTCTTATTTTCCTATGGTAGGATTGCTGGTGGTGCTTGTGCTTTTTGTAATTTAAGGCCAGATTCTATTGATCATCTGTTTTTTGGTTGTCATATTATTGCTGGTCTTGCTATGTTTTGGGCTGCAAGATGCAACCTCCCTTGGCAAAATAGGTCGTGGATGGAAAATTTACAATGGGCCATCAAATTCCTCTCCGGCAATGACTTCGCACATTGTATTGCCCGGTTTGCATTTGGAGCCCTTTGTCATTTGAATTGGAAGACGTGGAACAATATCCTCTTCGGGAGCCAAGTTTTGTTTGTGCCTACCCTGCAAAAGCATCTTGTCAGAGCTGTTAAGGACAAGGCTATTACGTTTAGCAATGTGGTAGACTTGCCAAGGAATAGGAGGATTCAAAGAAGTTGGGGACTTGATCCCTATATTTTATCTTCCGAGGTGTCAAGTCTTCCTTAGAGCTTGCTTGAGGGTTGCCGATGTTTTGCTGTATGGTTTCCCTTTCCTCTTTCCTTTCTTGTTTGTTGCCGTTGTTTGGCTGCTTGTTGCCACGCTTTGGCTATTTGGTTGCTGCTGTTTGGCTGTTTGTGTTTCCCTTTTTTCTCGACATCTTTCCACTCGTTTTGACATGTTTGTCATTATGAGTGTAAGTTTTTTGGTGCTGAGAACCCCCTGCTGTATAGTTTTTGGTTAAAAGTCAATATATTACTTACCTTATCAAAAAAAAAAAAATCTCAAATTAGTAAATACATGGCACATTGATCGCAAATTAATTTCATCTCACAAAAAATAAAACCCCAAATTGGTAATCCAAACCAAAATCTACTTGTAATGCATACTTGTCAACACATGATGAATGAGAGGTGAAAAATGACTGATTCGATGTGGAAAATTCATGTATGTTGACATGTATGCATTTTAACGGAGGATAGATTTGCGTGAGAGGTATCAATTAGGGATATTCTATGAGATGAAATTAGTTTGAATAAATATATCATGAGGTATTAATTTGGTTTTTTTTTCAAAAGACTTTTGGGAAAAATGTTTGAGGCAGTACTAATTGGAGTTTCTTAATGAAAGTAAACTCATTATTTTGGTTTTCATTTGGGTAAGCCCGTTGCCTTTAATTCACTCACGCTTAATGCCCCTCTCGACCTCTAGTTCTTGTTTGCCTCTCTCGCCGATCATAGTCACCAATGACTAGCCCAAGTGTCGTCATCTGCCACTGGAGTATTCGTGCCACCCACCATTGCTTCTCTCACTCTGTGACCCACTCAAATCCATCCCTATTTTTTGCCACTTTGCCTCTCTAACAACAATTTCCGTACTATATGATATGTTGGGATGTGATTCATACTCCCAATTAATAGGAAGGCATAGAGGAGTTTTGAGACTTTTATAATTTGAGCTCATATTTTATTAATAATTTAGGTTCAAGCCCATGAATATTTACTCGGCATATGTGATTTCTTTCTCTTGTAATTGAGAGTTGTAACATAGAGATGCAATGTGCTAATTATAGTGGAGTTATTTGTTGAACATACTCCTAGTTTAGGAGCGATCTAGGATAAATTTTGTGTTTCATTTCTCTCTCTCTTTTAATTTATTTTCTTGTGATTGTGTGTCAAATTTTAACTCATGCTCTCTCTCTCTCTCTCTCTCATCTTCTTTGGTGTTATTGTTTAAATCCTTGAACAATTATATTTCTAAGAAGGATTGCGGTTTATGAAGCAGAATGCTCAAGGCCTTGTAGTGGAATTATGAATGATCGAGTCAGAAATATTTGTCAAATCAAACTTCAATTGTTGGATCGGGACATAGAATGAGTTAAATTATGTGTTACATGCTATAATCTATTCATCCATACAAACATACGCAATCGTAGTTACAAGTTAAGCCGATTGAAATATATTGTTAGATGCTTATCATCAAGTTATCACACTATTTATTAGCCCGTCCAATGATCTAGCAAATCTCAACTACTTGCAGGAGAAGTAAAACTGTGCGCACGAGTCACTACTAATGAAAAATGAAAATCTGATTTTGTGGTGAAAATGATTAATTGTATCACTTTTTAAAAAAAAAAAAAAAATTGGACATAAGAAATATTTGTATTGTGATGATGTGAAATCATTTGAAATTGTGTCCTATCCAGATCTACATCTTTCTGTTCGATATTATAATCAACAAACGGTAGAGCCGAGCCTGAGTATAAAAGCTCGACAGTGAGAGACGGGGAGAGAGATGGAGAGAGCGCCATGAGCTGAAGCTTTCCAGTTTTCAGATTCGTCAACAACCGATGAAGCCAACGAAGTTCTGCCCTGCTTCTTCCATCTTCCTCCTTCTTCGTGCTCCAGCTGCGATCTCCGGCGAGTCGTCATCCCATTCCATCCTCCATCTCCTTCATCCTTCTCATCTCCCTTTCTCGTCTCCCCGTCGTCGGAGGTTTTCCTCGACCCCTAACCCTAATTTAGACGACCCCAACCAGGTCTTGAGTTACGTGAGGACAAATCGCAGAGCTGCTGGTGGTGTGTTTACGAGTGTCGGTGATGCCCTGTGTTGCTTTGGTAAAATGATAAAGGCGAGCCCTTTGCCTTCCCCCAGGGATTTCAGTCTACTGTTGGGCGCTATAGCGAGGATGAAGCACTACTCGACCGCCATCCGATTGATTGAGCAGCTGCCTTCTTTGGGGATCGAGGGTGATGTTGCCTTGCTGACCATTTGGATAAATTGCTTCTGCCGGTTAAAGCGGGTCGATATGGGTTTGTCTATTCTGGGCAGAATCTTCAAGCTTGGGTTTCACATTGATGTGGTGACGTGGAACACCCTGATTGATGGTCTCTTTATTCAGGGCAAAACTGATCAAGCCTTGAGGTTCCTCGATGATATGGGACGAAATGGCCCTGAACCTAGTGAGACCACGTATGCGATAATCGCCAAGGGGTTATGCAGGGCAGGTAACACCAGATTGGCGATGGAATTGCTGAGGGACTGGGAAGAGAGAAGCTGCAGCATCAATTCCTTCGCATACAGCATAGTGATTGATGGTCTTTGCAAGGAAGGATTGCTCACAGAGGCACTGAGACTCCACGAAAGCATGGGTAAGAAAGGTATCAAACCAAATGTTGTTACTTATACCTCCTTGATCCACGGTCTGTGCGATGTAGGCCAGATGGAAGATGCTCTGGCATTGTTGGAAGAGATGACGAGTGGAGGCATCCAACCCAACTTATTCACTTATAACTCATTGGTCCATTGCTTATGCAACCTAGGCCAATGGAAAGATGCTACAGTCTTGATGGAGAAGATGATGGAGGCAGGAATTGAACCGGACGTTGTTACATATACCTCTGTCATTCAAGGAGTGTGCAATTCCGGCCAATTGAAAGAGGCCCAAAGACTGCTGAGTCATATGGTGCAAAGCAGAGTTATGCCGAATGTTCAAACCTTCAATATTCTGGTGGATGCACATTGTAAAGAGGGAATGCTTGTAGAAGCAGAGGCCATAATCAACCGGATGATTCAATTAGGTAAAATGCCTGATAGTGTCACTTATAATGCATTTTTGAATGGTTATTGTTTGCAAAATAGGATGGATGATGCTCTGGCAGTTCTTAATTTGATGGTTGGAAGAGGCTGCTCACCTGATGTTGTTTGTTATAACACATTGATTAACGGATACTGCAAAGCGAAAAGAATTGACAAATCAAAAATACTGTTCAAAGAAATGCTTGAAAGGGGCTTGAATCCTGATGTCATCACGTACAACACTCTCATAAATGGATATTGCCAGGTTGGGAACCTTGAAGCCGCAGGGGAGCTAATTAACGAGATGCGATCTCGCAATCTGTATCTAGATCATTACACCTTGAATTCTTTCCTGGATGGCCTGTGTAAAACGCAACAGATTGACAAGGCCATGATATTGCTTCGAAAGATGGAAGGTTCCAAATTCGTCCCAGACATTGTGACTTACAATATTATAATGAATGGCATGTATAATGCCGGAAAGCTCGACGATGCTAAGGGGCTGTTTGATTGTTTGAATGCTCGAGGCTTGCAACCTGACGTGCAGACATATAATATTGTCATGCATGGATTGTGCAAAGGAGGATGCATGGAGGAAGCATATAAGCTGCTAAAGGAGATGGAAGGAAATGGATGCATTCCAGATGGTGTCACTTATAACACCATCATCCAAGGGCTTCTAAGAAATAAAGAAAATACGAGAGCAGCACAACTTGTTGGAGAAATGGTCGAAAGGGGTTTTTCTGCAAACGTAGGGACGATGGAGTTGTGGGTTAAGTATCTTGTGACGAATGGAACTACTTCTCCTTCTTCTTCCAGTCGAACTCTCCATTGTGTGTGAGATCTGTCTGCCTTTTCAGCTGAAATGTGATGCAGAGTAAACCAGATCGACGGCAAGTCTTCTTCCACACATCATCTTGTTGAGTCCCATGTCCCATTAATGAAGTTGTTTTAAGTCAGGGAGATGCTCTCTCTTGCTTCATTACGAGGCTTTTTGGAAGGGTGGAAGGTGAAGTTTGTTTATTGGATACCTAGGTTCTGTAATAAGTCTCTGTTTCTAACTGGTACATGGACTCATCAGTTGGTGCTTCTGGTGCCTAATATTTATCAAACAGGTGAAACTCATACAGATGATCAAGCGGTGTGGGGATGTTCTTGAATTAAATAGATGTTAAAAGCAATAACTTAACTGTGTACTATATGCAATTCAGACGTTATACACAAATATCTTGGGCCTCTTCCTCAAAATGGAACTAAAGAAAACAATGTTCTTTCCTGGGGTGTAATGTATGTGCTTTGAGAGAGAGAGATAATGTAATGTAATGGCTTATTTACCGTAGTTCTTAAAAGAAGATGCACAGGTGGAAGTGGATGGTATATGATCATGGTGATGGGCAGTTTGAATCAATAGTGGTGAATACATGTGGCGAGCTGGGTACTCAGACTATCATCGCAGGTCGATTACATATGTGGGTTGTTTTCTCTGCTTCTTACAGCGTAGTTCGAGGGATGGCTTGCTGACTAAGGAACATGGCTGCAAGTGTATGGAAACAACTTGCGGTATCTTTTCCTTGCTCTGCGGGGAATTTTCTGAAAAGTGTCTAGCGATGGGTGAACATGAATACTGCCGACAGACATTGCCAATGCCAAGCCACGTTGATATCTTGAATGGCGCCAATCAACTTCATTACAGACAGGCCTGTAGGATGTAACTTTCGTTCGCTCTCAATAGAGTACATTCATTGCCAATTTACTGTTTTAATAACTGACTGAGGAAGTCGTGTTTTGGTTTGTTTTTTAGTGTTCCACTCAAAACAGCAGGGTTTGCCTGGACAGTCTGCCTCTCATCGTGCCCTCTGCTCTTAGTTTCTTACATGGAAAATAATAAGGAAACTATCTGCTCTGCTTCTTGCCGACAAGGTAACATGGCAGCAAGTGTATGAAAACTTCTTGCAGTAACTTTTCCTTTGCCCTGCTAGGGATTTTCAGAAAAGCCTCTGCTGATGGGTGAACATGAACGCTGTTGACAGACATTCCCAGTGGCCAATGCCAAAACACATAGAAGTCTTGAGCGACACCAACCAACTTCATTGCAGTCAGTAACACAAAAAACCCGACCCAAGTACTTTGAAGTTCTTTCTGGAGGGACAGTGTAGGTAAGCACTGCTGTCCATAAAACAAGCTATTACGCTTCAATGTAGCAGGTGGTTGGATATAAGAGACAAATGCCTCTTATTTGCACTAAAAAGGCTTTTATCTAACGTAAATAAGAGAGAGAGGTAGAAAAAAGTACTTTTTTTTCCCCTCAAAGAACAGTATGCCCCGCGAGAGTAAACTTGAATTCATCAGAAGTGGGGTAATTGGCTATGGAAACTTGGACGTTATCCTATTTGTGATTGCATCTTTTACCACAGGTAATCCGTTCATTGGTGAGATAATTTGTAGGACAAGAAAGATATGATTCCGCTTATCCTAAAACCTGACAGGATGAAATGGGCCGGTTTAATCGATTGAACTGGGATCCGGACCATGGTCGGGTCTAGTTTTTCTCAATCACCCGGTTTGGTCAAGATACAGTCAAAACCGGTGTTGATCCTATTCATCTAGTCATTCGGTGACCAGTCATCAATTTGACCAAGCCTTTGTAAGAAGAATTTTTAGGGATGGCACAGCGTGGATCAACATGTTGGCGTCTTGGAAGTGCAAGGTTCATTATTCCGTGCACTGAGCAGCCATGTTGATCAGCATAGACTTTTTTCAATATATAAGATTTACTTGTATTTTCCAACGTATTGGAACTGGAAGTCAAATCAATCATTTGATTAGTCTTAGGTTCACTTGTTTCGTGAAAAAATCACGAGTTAGAAAATATTTTTCTAAATATAATCAATTGTATTGCTAACAAAAATATATGAACGAAAAATATTTTATCGTCCACAGTAAAGTCCAAGCACAAATTATTGTCAATAATGAAAATATTTTTTGTTGGCTAATTATTTAGAGCAACATAACCAATCAATTTTTTAGGGAAATATTTTTCAAGTCTTTCATTTTTCTTAAAACAAATGAATCCTTAAATTAAAAATATTGAACGTCTTTTTCAAGGAAAGTATATTCAAGATAATATTGATGTTTCAGTCATCAAAGTTGGGGAAAATTCCAACTAATGGCTCGAAGTAAACCTTGTGTCAAATAAATGCTTAAAATGATCATGATTATTTCAAATAAAGACATAAAGTGGCTATGGTCGTTTCAAATAAGAGCTTGACCTCATCAGTCTTCGGCTGACTAAACATTTCGATCGGTTAAGGGTGTTTTGTCCAATTACAATTTTAATTTTAGATTATTTTTTATTCTTTTCTTTTCTTTCCTTATTTCACTTTTTTTTTATTTGACGATGGCGAGCGGCCGTCGGCAAGGGTTGTCGCTGGCAAGGTGCCCCTGCTTTTTCGGGGTAAGAAGGGGTAGAGAAAATGCCCCGAGCTAATGTTCGAGCACCAGGCGCTACGGCGCTGAAGTAACCCATGCCATACTCCTAGGAAAAGCTTGAACGACCTTCAACAAAAGGGTACCTATACCCGAAACCGACACAGGTGGGTAGGTAATCGAAGTTAAAGAGGGTATTTCTGCTCGTCGTGTCCTTTATATGGAAATCAAAGGACAGGGGGCCGTTCCCTTGACGCGTACTGATGAGAATTTGACTCCGCGTGAAATTGAGCAAAAAGCCGCCGAATTGGCCTATTTCGCTGGCAAGAGCTTGGCCACCCTTGTCGACCGCTCGCAAGGGCTTGCAAGGGATATGCTAACCTTGTTGACCGTGCTCAAGGCCACCCTCGTCAAATGTGGTGAAGGTCAGCCTTGCCTAGGGCCAACGAGGGCTTGGCGACCCTCATTGGCCGTTAGCGCTTGGGTGAGGTGACTCTCGCCTACCTTGCCTAGCGCAAGCGGCTGGTGAGGGTCGTTGAGCCCTCGTCACCCCAGGTCAAGCCGACCTTCGCTAAATCTAGTGAGCGTGGCCTCGATTGTGGCCAACGAGGGGCCCTTACTAGTAGCCAGAAAGGGCAATCCTTGCCCAACCCTTTCCAGCATCATCGGTGGCTGGCTAGCCACTGAAGGCAATGAAGAAAGAAAAACTAGAAAAAGGAAAAAAGTAAAAAAAGAAAAAGGGGGAAAAAGAAGGAAGAAAGGAAAATATTCAATAAAAAAGGTAAATGACCAAAATGCTCTTGACTAGTTGGAAAGTCAGGCCTTGAAATAGATATAATTATTTTAGGTCATTGTTTGAAATAAGATCTACTTTAAGCGCTTACTTGAAAAAATGATGGCACTTCATGTCGTTGTTTGAAATAAGGTTTACTTCGGGCCTTATTTGAGAAAATAAAGACACATTAGGCTTTTATTTGGAATTTTATCTTAAAGTTCCTTTGTGTTAAAAAGTCAATGGAGACGATGAGAAGCGATTTCTCATTTTCCTTTCTTATGTAGTTTTTTTAGCTACTCTATTTGATTAATTGACCAAATATTTTAATAAAAGGTAAATGAAAAGGGTACATAATTGCTAGTAGGATTATTCTCGTATTGTGACAATGACACTAATAGCTCCATGGATTTTTGTTTAATATGCAGAATGTCCATGTCTTGCCAAAATTTTTAATAGGTGTAGTTTGGTTTTTCAACTATGTCAAATGTATGAAGTCATCCATGAACTTTAAATTAGCTCAATTGGGTCTTTAAATTATTTCTTTTTAATGTCAATGTGATCCTTGTTTTGAATAAAAGACTCCAAATTAGTAAAGAGCCATTCGTTCAATACAAACAATGTCATCTTCTCTCTTAAATTTTCCATTAGATCATGTTAAGTTGCGAATGAAGGGTCAACTTTAAAACATCCATAATTGTTGTTAATGGCTTTCCTTATTCTTCTTGTCCGTGTACAAATTTTGTGAGTTGAATGAAGTAAAGTGAATCAGAATGTCTACTTAAGGTGGAGTAAAGTGAACCAAAATGTCTTCTATTGAATGGAGTAAAATGAATCAGAATGTCTGCTTAAAGTGATTGAGCCAAAAAAAAAAGGAAGGTATGTGTATTGATTTTTCCAGTCCAATATTACCGATTGAAATTGATGTCTATTGTAGTAAATCTGATTAAATGCTTATTTGACATTACATATAATATTATCAAATGTGTTTAAATAGTTCAAGCACTTAGTTAAACCAATGGAAAGGGCGAGTAGAGTATGACATTGCATATAATAGTCGATGATTTAATTGGGTATTAAGCTAAAATTCACTGAGCATCGGTGGTGTTATCTATTTTCAAATAAATTGAATTTCATATTCTCCCCTGTAATTTTTCAGCTACTACCGACGCATTGGGAGAAACTCACGTGGTTCGAGAGAGACAGAGACCCCAGAGCAATGAAGCCGACGAGTCTTCGCCGCCCTGCTTCTTCCATCTTCCTCCTTCTTCATGCGCCGACTGCGATCTCCAGCCAGCCATCATCCCATTCCATCCTCCCTCTCTCGTTTCGCTGTCGTCGGAGGTTTTGTTCGATCCCCGCCCCTCCTAATTCAGATGACCCGGACCAGTCTGGGGTCACGTGAGGAAAATGTGCAGGAATGGTGGTGTGGTTTCGAGCGTCGGCAATGCCCAGCGTTGCTTCGGAGCAATGATGAAGGCGGACCCTTTGCCTTCCCCCAGGGATTATAGTCTTCTGTTGGGTGCTATAGTGAGGATGAAGCACTCCTCGATTGCCATCCGCTTGATTGAGCAGCTGCATTCGTTAGGAGTTGAAGATAATCATTTTTGGCTGAGTATTTCATTGAATTGCTTCTGTCGGTTAAAGCGGGTTGATTTGGGTTTGTCTATCCTGGGCAGAATCTTGAAGCTTGGGTTTCCCATCACTGTGGTGGCATCGAGTACCTTAATTGATGGTCTTTTTATTCAGGGCAAAACTGATCAAGCATTGAGGTTCCTCGATGATATGGGACGAAATGGCCCCGAACTTGATGAGACCACGCATTCAATAATCGCGGGATAAGTACACTATTAGTGCCAAAACTTGTGTACGGTGCTCACTTTGGTGTCAAAAGTTTCCGTCGGATCACTTAAGTGCCAAATCGGAGAAAAAACGATCACTTTAGTGCCACCGGTGAGAGATTCCGGCTAGATTAATTACGTGGCTTTTAGATTTAAAAAAAAATTACGGTGGCTTTAAAACGACATCGTTTTCCATCCTTCTTAAGAAACGATGTCGTTTTGCCGTTATACGTGGACACCCTCACGGAAACGACGCCGTTTAGCTCACATGGGGATTGAAATTACGGTTTCCGTCACTCAGCCACCGTAGCTCGCCTGCCGTCGCTCGGCTACCGTCGCTTAGCCACCATTGTAGTTGCTCAACTAGGTGAGCGAGGAGAGACTGAGATTGTTGCTCAAGCAATAAGTGGCAGGAAAAATCGGAGGTGAGGGCAGAGGAGGAGGAGGAAGAAGATGGGTCGAAGGTGCCGCTGGTGCATTGCTACTGCTAGTGTGTTGCTGGTGTCGCTGCTGGTGCGTTGCCAGTGCTGCTGTTGGTGCCGTTGCTAGTGTGGGTCTTCGAGGAAGAAGAAGACGAAGACGAGCCTTCTCTCTCTCTCTCAATTTGGGGATTAGGGTTTCTAAGTTTGGGGAAAGATGTCAAATGGCGTCGTGTTGGTGTTTGGATGCTGACTCAACTCTCCGATGAGCCACGTCGGCTTAAAAAATTAATAAAAAAGTGCCACGTCGGATTTCCGACCAATTTCATCGGGGTTGGCACTGAAATGATCGTTTTTCAAAAATTTGGCACTTAAATGATCCGACAGAAACTTTTGGCACTAAAGTGAGCGTCGTACACAACTTTTGGCACTGATAGTGTACTTATCCCCAATAATCGCAAAGGGTTTATGCAGGGTGGGAAACACTAGATTGGCGATTAAATTGCTGAGGGACTGGGAAGAGAGAAGTTGCAAGCTCGATTCTTTCACATACAACATAGCAATTGATGGTCTTTGCAAGGAGGGATTGATCACTGAGGCCTTGAGGCTCCACGAAAGTCTGAGTAGAAAAGGCATCAAACGAGATGTTGTTACTTATAGTTATAGCTCCTTGATCCACAGTATGTGCAATGTAGGCCAGATGGAAGATGCTCTCGTATTGTTGAAAGAGATGACGAGCAGAGGCATCCAACCTGACATATTCACTTATAGCTCCTTGGTTCATTGCTTATGCAACCGAGGCCAATGGAAAGATGTTACGGTCTTGTTGGAGAAGATGATGAAGGCAGGAGTCGAACTGAACGTCATTACTTATACCTCCATCATTCAAGGAGTTTGCAGTTCCAGCCATTTGGAAGAGGCTCGAAGACTGCTGAGTCATATGGTACAAAGCAGAGTCATGCCCAACTTTCTAACCTTCAGTATCCTAGTGGATGCACATTGTAAAGAGGGATTGCTTGTAGAGGCAGAGGCCATAGTCGACCACATGATTCAATTAGGTAAAATGCCTCATAATTTCATTTATAGTACATTGATGAATGGTCATTGTTTGCAAAATAGGATGAAAGATGCAATGGAAGTGCTTAATTTGATGGTTGAAAGAGGCTGCTCACCTGATGTTGTTACTTATAACACATTGATTAACGGATACTGCAAAGCAAAAAGAATGGACAAGTCAAAGATGCTTTTCCAAGAAATGCTCCAAAGGGGTCTGATTCCTGATGTCATAACATATAACACTCTCGTGGACGGATTATGCAAGGTTGGGAACCTTGAAGCCGCGGCGGAGCTAATTAACGAGATGCAGTCTTGCAATCTATCTCCAAATCATTATACCTTGAGTGCTTTACTCGATGGCTTGTGTAAAACACAGCAGATTGACAAGGCTATGATATTGCTTTGAAAGATGGAAGATTCCAAATTTGTTCTTTAACATTGTGACTTACAATATCCTAATACATGGCATGTGTAATGCTGGAAAGCTTGACGATGCAAAGGGGCTGTTTAATTGTTTGCATGCTCGAGGCTTGCAACCTGGTGTGTGGACCTATAATATTGTTATCCGTGGATTGTGCAAAGGAGGACGCATGGAGGAAGCATATCAGCTGCTAAAAGAGATGGAAGGAAATGGATGCTTTCCAAATGGTGTCACTTATAACACAATAATCCAAGAGCTTCTAAGAAATAAAGAAAACACGAGAACAGCGCAACTTGTTGGTGAAATGGTCGAAAGGGGGTTTTCTGCAAATGTGGGGACAGTGGAGTTGTGGGTTAAGTATCTTGTGAAGGATGGAACTTCTTCCTTTTCTATCTAAACTCTCCATTGTCTTTGAGATGTGTCCACATTTTCAGCTGAAATGTGATGAAGAGTAAACCAGATCAACGGCAAAGTTTTCTTCCCCACATCATCTTGTTGAGTCCCATTTACCATTAAAAAAGTAGACTTTTCGATCTAAGAGATTTTTTCGCTAGCTAACATATAAGCTGCGTTTGGCAGTCGGGATAAAATTTGGGATAGGATATGATTTATCCTATCCTACGTTTGGTGCTCGCTCAGGATAGGATAAAGTCGGATATAAATGGAATATAGACAAGATAAAATTATCCCATGGGGAATGTGTGATAAAGGTAGATAGGATTTCTAATGTTCATAAAAGGAAAGTTATTTTTCTCGAATAACAAACTTATTAAATTAACAAAATTGAAATTATATTTCAATATAAATAATATCTGAATTCTAATTTACGAAATTAAAAATAAAAAAAATAAAAAATTATTTTTAATTAATCTTATTTTAATTTATATATTCAACTTTAATTCTATCTTATAATAAACATTCAATCTATAAATTAAATATTTATATTTATTATATATTTTAGGTATTTTTGTATTTTAGGTATGTTAGTAGTTTACTACTTGATAAAATTTTATTAAAGAATGATGAAAGGGGAAAAAAAATAATAATGAAAATAATATAAAAAGAGGAAAAATAAAATAAAAAATAAAAATAAATAAATTAAGGAATAGTGTTACAAGAGATTTTCACCATCTCCGTTTATGAACATTTAGGTTCATTTATAATGATATGCCGTTTATATAAAAAAAAAAAATGTACATGATATGATGTGAACATATCCGACTTTAATATTGTGATTCACCAAACAATAGACGATATATAAAAAAATCACAGGATTTCATATCCTATCCTATCCAATCTATCCCAATTAGAAATCCGGACGACCAAACGTAGTCTATAGATTTCATAAGGCTTTTGGAGGGGTATAAGGTGGATTTTGTTTCTCGTATACCTAAGTTCTGTAAGCAATATCTGTATTTAAATGGTATATTCTGGCCGTTAGAGCTTCTTGTGTCTAATAAAAATCAAACAGATGAAATTTGTACAAATGATCAAGCAGTGTGAGCATGCTTTTGAATTAAATAGACGTTAGTAGCAATAACTTTACTATGTACTAGACTTATGTAATTCAGTCATTGAGCAGAAACAGCATGGAACTCTTCAACTAAAGAAATCAAAATTTAGGGGGGCTGAAAAAATAATGTCATATATCCTGACATAATCTGATCCTAGTGCTTTGAGAGGGATACTAATTTCTTTCCCTCTTTTCCTAACACAGTCTGATCCCTACATGTCGAATTTATTATAGTTACTTCAAAGAAGATGCATACGTTAAAGGGGATGATATTTGATGATGATGATGGGCACTTTAAATCGATAGTGGAAAATATTTGTGGCGAGCTGGGTGCTCATATTATCAATGTATGCTGATCAGTATTTGGGTTATTTGCCTGCTTCTTACATGCAAACAATAGCCAGGTTGGGGGACGGCGTCCTGAACATGGCCGGATGTGTATGAAAACTACCTGCAGTATCTTTTCCTCTGAACGGCAAAAAAATTTCTTTAAAGTGTCTGCTGATGGGTGAACATGATTGACGTTGACAGACATTCCCAAATGCCCAACCCAGTAGACATCTAGAGCGACACCAATAAACCTGATCACAGCCCGGATGATGTAACTTTACAATGTCTTTTCCGTTGAATCGAATTACTTTCCCAATGAATAGGTTGGTTATTGATAGGGATATACTCCTTGCCATGCTTAACTGTTTTAGCTACTGAGTTAGGAACACGTTTTATTCTGATTGTTTTTGTGTGTTTCACTTTCCACAACAGGATTTGTCCGGACAATCTATCTCTCGTCACGCCCTCTATGTTTCCTGACACAATCATAGTAGGGTGCAAGTGTTTTAGAGACTGGTCTTACGATTGATGGGAGAGGAGGACACAATTTTGCTTGCAATTGACCTGGTAAAATACCGATAGGCATGGAAATAACTCTCCCAGATGCACTCTGGAGGCAACCTTGATGATGGCATTTGATCGTTTTAACCATATGTGATGCTTGATTCTATGCTGTAAGGTAATTTTAGAATGGCAATACTTGCCTACGATTCATCTGGAATTCGTACACTTGGAGAAGGCATTGGTCATTGTTTAGAGCAAACATGGAATTTTGCAGGGTATTTCCGTTTACACCCTGTTGCAATGTGACTGAGACGCTCTATAGCAAATTTGGCTTTAAATTTCGGGTTGTCCATTAGTGACGGACTCTTCACAAGTGATGAGCCAGAAAAGTGGAATCAAGCTCACGAGAGTAATTGGTCTTCTGCGGAACAGGTTCTGAATCTAGAAATAACAATTTTCTAATTGCAGTACCATTTCTTGGTCGAACATAGGCCAGTGTTGCTTATGTAATAGAATCCAGGGACCTAGTTTAGGCTGAGATCAAGGAATTCTGGTCCGCTTTCCTTTTAGGCCAACGGCCTAGTTAAAAGGGGTCGCACGAACACTAAGCCTATCCCACAACGTTTGTCTAGAAGAGAATCTTATCACTAATCGAAGAATCTGATCTCAAAGTACATAATCTAGGTTTCATTGTTTCTGTCGAGAAGTTCGGAACTGCAAGCGAACTTGTGGATACAGCTGAGCAGGGTGATTTGTCCAGTTGGTGGTTTACAAGTTCATTTATGGGCAAGTTCTAAAATGAGCATCATACATAACTTTTAGTACTCCTAATGTCCTTCTGTCAATTTTATGAAATGTATCACATAATATCTCGTCAACATTAACAAAGCATCACAACGAAGAAAAGAAAACAAAATGAGAGAAATCACTGCTTATCTTCTTCATGAACTTGTTTACCACATGGACACTTCAGCCATAAGGGATGCGAACAGGTTCCACCATTTTCGCATTTGCGGAGATTGTCATTCCGGGATCAAATATATCTCCATGGCAACTGGAAGATCTATAGTCCTAAGGGATGCAAACAGGCTCCACCATTTTATGGATGGAACATGCTCATGCAATGACTATTGGTGAAGATGCTTGCTCGACCCATTGACCGAGTATGCTGGGCTAATATTGCTTCGAAAGATGAAAGACTCCAAATTCACGCCGGATATTGTGACATACACTATTCTAATATAAGGCATGTGTAATTCCGGGAAGCTTGACGATGCTATGGGGCTGTTTAATTGTTTGCATGCTTGAGGCTGGAACCTGACGTGTGAATGTATAGCATTGTCATGTGTAGATTGTGCGAAGGATGACGTGCGGAGGAGGCATATCAGCTGCTAAAGGAGATGGAAAGTATTGGATGCTTTCCAGATGGCATCTCTCTTAACATCATAATCCAAGGAGTACTAAGAAATAAGGAAGACACGAAAGCAGCATAAGCTGTCAGTGAAATGGTTGAAAGGGGTTTTTCTGCAAGTATGGCAACGATGGAGTAGTCGGTTAAATATCTGGTGACAAACAGAACTTCTCCCTTTTCTGGTTGAGCTATCCATTTTTTCTGAGGTCTGTCCACTCTTCCCATCTGAAAAGTGATGAAGAGTAAACTAGATTGAGGGCAAGTTTTATTCCACAAATCATCTCATTGAGTCCCATGTCCCATTAACGGAGTTGTTTTAAGTCTGGGTGATCTTCTCTTGCTTCATTATGAGGATTTTTGGAGTGGTCGCAAGTGGGTTTTGTTTCTCGTGTACCTAGGTTCAGCAAGAAATCTCTGTTCATACGTGATACATGTACCGTCGGTTTATGCTTCATTTAAACAATCAAGCGGTCTGAGGATGCTCTTAAATTAAATAGATGTTAATACTTTAGTTTGCTATGCACAAAAATCTTTTTTTTTTAATTTATGTTGAGGTCATAAATCCTGATTAGCCTATTGTGTATGTGCTTTGAGGGAGAGACACTGGTTTTCTTTTGTGCTCTCTTCCTAACACAGCCTGATCCCTGACCCGTCCAATGTCCTACCTACCCATATTTACTTCAGAGAGGATGCATATGTGAACGTGAATGTCCGTTGAAAGTGATTGAAGGTACAAAAGTTATTTCCCATTCAACTTTAGTATTTTTAGATTGTCGTTCATGGTAGTAAATTTCACTAGCAGAGGATAGTATTTAAAATATTTTGAAGGATTAATATCACGATAAATTCCAAAGTGATACATATATAATAAATTTATCAAAAAACTCAGAATTAATATACATGTGATAAATTTACTCTCCGTTTAATTGAATTAATACTAAAAAAAAAATTCAAATTGGTACATTTGTGATAAACGGAGAGTAAAGTCTCAATTTAGTACATCCATCAATTATTATGCGTTATCCAACTCAGTAATTTAACTGTAAAATCTAAAACAAATGGTAAATTTGTTTTATATGTACTAGTTTGGAGTTTTTTTAGTGATAAAAAATTAGTTTGGAATAAATTTATCGTAAATATATTAATTTTGGGTTCTTTATTATATTAACTCTATTTTAAAATAATTCGGACGGCCTAATTGAACATCAAAATATGATATTACTTATGATGTAAATGTCGATCGACTCAATCACATCAAAAGAAGTAACTTCATCGTGGTTACCCTCTTCCAAATTAACTGAATATTACATATCTCCATTATATTTTTGGAAATGGAGGATGACCTGTCAAGAGTGCCATTACAGTCTGCCTTGGTAGAGGGAGAGAGAGACCCTAGAGCAAAAAGCTCTGCAGTTTTCACATTCATCATCATCAAGCTGATGAAGCGCGCGAGTCTCTGCCCTGCTTATTCCTTCTTCCTTCTTCTTCGGTGTCCAGCTGCGATCTCCTGCGAGTCCTCATCCCTTTCCATTCTCTTTCTCTCTCATCCTTTCTCGGTTTGCCGTCGTCGGAGGTTTTCTTCGACCCCTAACCCTAATTTAGACGGCCCGAACCGGCTCTTGAGTTACGTGAGGACAAATTGCAGAGCTGGCGGCGGTGGTGGTGGTGGGTTTACGAGTGTTGGTGATGCCCTGTGTTGCTTCGGTAAAATGATAAAGGCGAGCCCTTTGCCTTCCCCCAGGGATTTCAGTCTACTGTTGGGTGGTATTGTGAGGATGAAGCACTACTCGACTGCCATCCGATTGATTGAGAAGCTGCCTTCTTTGGGGATCGAGGATGATGTTGCCTTGCTGACCATTTGGATAAATTGCTTCTGCCGGTTAAGGCGGGTCGATATGGGTTTGTCTATCCTCGGGCAGAATCTTCAAGCTTGGCTTTCCCATCACTGTGGTGACGTGGAACACCCTAATTGATGGTCTCTTTATTCAGCGCAAAACTGATCAAGCCTTGAGGGTTCCTCGATGATATGGGACGAAATGGCCCTGACCCTAGTGAGACCACGTATGCGATAATCGCCAAGGGGCTATGCAGGGCAGGTAACACCAGTTTGGCAATCGAATTGCTAAGGGACTGGGAAGAGAGAAGCTGCAGGATCAATTGCTTCACGTACAACATAGTAATCGATAGTCTTTGCAAGGAGGGATTGATCGCAGAGGCCTTGAGACTCCACGAAAGCATGAGTAAGAAAGGTATCAAACCAGATGTTGTTACTTATAACTCCTTGATCCACGGTCTGTGCAATGTAGGCCAGATGGAAGATGCTCTCATATTGTTGAAAGAGATGACAAGCGGAGGCTTACAACCCAACATATTGACTTATACCTCCTTGGTTCATTACTTGTGCAAGCTAGGCCGATGGAAAGATGCTACTTTCTTGTTGGAGAAGATGATGGAGGCAGGAATTGAACCGAATGTTGTTACTTATACCTCTGTCATTCAAGGAGTGTGCAATTCCGGCCATTTGAAAGAGGCCCAACGACTGCTGACTCATATGGTGCAAAGCAGAGTCATGCCGAATGTTCAAACCTTCACTATCTTGGTGGATGCACATTGTAAAGAGGGAATGCTTGTAGAGGCAGAGGCCATAATCAACCGGATGATTCAATTAGGTAAAATGCCTAATAGCGTCACTCATAATGCATTGTTGAACGGTTATTGTTTTCAAAATAGGATGGATGATGCTCTGGCGGTTCTTAATTTGATGGTTGAAAGAGGCTGCTCACCTAATGTTGTCACTTATAACATGTTGATTAATGGGTACTGCAAAGGGAAAAGAGTTGACAAATCAAAAGTACTGTTCCAAGAAATGCTTGAAAAGGGCTTGAATCCTGATGTCATCACGTACAACACTCTCATAAATGGATATTGCCAGGTCGGGAACCTTGAAGCCGCGGGGGAGCTAATTAAGGAGATGCGATCTCGCGATCGGTATCTAAATCATTATAACCTTGAATTCTTTCCTGGATGGCTTGTGTAAAACACGACAGATTGACAAGGCCATGACATTGCTTTGAAAGATAATAAATGGCATTTGTAATGCTGAAAAACTCGACGATGCAAAGGGGCTGTTTAATTGTTTGCATGCTCGAGGCTTGCAACCTAACGTGTGGACATATAACATTCTCATGCATGAGTTGTGCAAAGGAGGACGTACGGAGGTAGCATATCTGCTTCTAAAGGAGATGGAAGAAAATGGATGCTTTCCAGATGGTGTCACTTACAACACAATGATCCAAGGACTACTAAGAAATAACGAAAATTCTAGAGCAGCGCAACTTGTCAATGAAATGGTTGAAAGGGGTTTTTCTGCAGATGTAGCGACAATGGAGTTGTGGATCAAATATCTCATGATAAATGGAACTTCTTCCTTTACTAGGAGAACTCTCCATTGTCTCTGAGATCTGTCCCCTTTTTCATCTGAAATGTGATGCAGAGTAAATCAGATTACCACCAAGTTTTCTTCCAATCGTCATCTCACTGAGTCTCATGTCCTATTGAAGAAGTTGTTTTAAATCTGGGAGACAGTTCACTTTATCGAACCCGCCAAGATGGCAGATATTTGGAGGGGTGGAAGGTGGATTTTTATCCTCCTATATCTAGGTTTGGTACGAAATCTCTGTATTGAACTATTATGTGTACTCATCTGTTAGTGCTTTTGGTGCCTAATGTTATTCAAACAGGTGAAATTCATACAAATGATTAAGCAGTCTGAGGATGATATTGTATTAAATAGATGTTAATAGCAATAACTTTACTTTGTAATGAAGTATATTATGTCATAAATCCTGATTAGCCTATTGTGTATGTGCTTTGAGAGAGAGATCCTAGTTTTCTGTTATACACTTTCTTTTTTCACAATCTGATCCTTTCAATGTCCTATTTACCATAGATACTTCAAAGAAGAGGCATACCTTGAAGTGGATGGTGTTTGAATCGGCAGTGGAGTATATTTGGGTCAAGCTGTGTATTATCACCACAGGTCGATTATATATTTGGTTTATTTGCTCTTCTTCTTACATGCAAATAACAGCGAAGTTTGAGGGACGACTTGCTGACTAAGGAACGTGGTTGCAAGTGTATGAAAGCTACTTGAAGTATCTTCCCCTTTGCACTGCGAGGGATTTTCGGAAAAGCATCTGATGATGGGTGAACATGAACACCGTTGACAAACAATGCTAGCCGCCTTGAGCGAGCAACAATCAACTTCATCGCAGTCAGGCCCAGATGATGTAAATTCCATCATCTTTTCCACTGCATCAATTGAATTACTTTCCTGATCAATAGAGGTACATTCCTTGCCAAATTTGTCTGTCTTAATTACTGATTCGGGAGCACATTTTTCTGTTTGTTTTTAAGTGTCTCACTTACAACAGTAGGATTTCCCTGGACAATCTGCCTCTCGGCATGCCCTCCACTCTTTGTTTGCTGACCCAATCATAGTAGCGTGCATGCGTTTCAGAGATGAGTCTTTGAGCTAAGTTCACGCGTGGATACCACGACAGACATGATCAATTGAACTCAGAAAAAAGAACTTGTCAAGCAAAAGGTTCAAATTGAAGTTGTGTATATATCTCAAGAGGATCAACTCCTTGGCTGTCTCTTTTGCCCATTCCCTGATTTGACAACGCAGGTTCATTGGCTTATCAACTGAAGCAAGGCCACTTTTACGATGAAAAGTAAAATCTTCAGAGAAAATTGGTTTCTTAAGTATCCCCTGCTGCGTTAGTAGATGCTGGTTTGGTTCAATCTTATGCTGATAAGTCCATTTAATTGTTTCATGCATTAGCTCTTCCTCTGTATTACTTTTGGTTTATGCTGATTACACTTATATGGTGTGACCAGTAACTGATTTGACATAGTTTCTGTTTTGCTGATTTGGCTTCTTTGAAATATTTTCTTGAAAACGAAATGAATGAATCCTCGCATGGTATTTATCTTGTATGCTGTAAATATGTTCTCAACCTCCTTAATGATTTTCAAGTAGTGATCCTTATGCAAATACTAGGGACAAAGTCATTGTTATTTCTTTCCGAATTTCAACACGGAGTTGTGCTTCAAAGTTCAACGTATAAGTTAAATTCACAAGCGGTTTTAGCGAGGTCATAACAGTTTCTTTTAGCCTTTAGGCAGCGTTTCCTTCTATAAATTCCGGCTTTTGATTTTGCATTCTCTTGCACGACCTCTTATTTGCGTGTCCCCGACTGCCGTCTCTTGAAGACTCGCTTAAGTACCATAGGAACAAACCCAATGACGTGCGAGTAGCTTAGATAGACAATGCAAGTTTGATTTTTCATACGAATCATTGCTTTGAGCTGCTTTCTTAGGTTTTATCGGGCATAAAAAAGCAATTTGCGAACTGTAAAATAACAAAAAAAGTATAGGAGACACATATCATATCATTTCCCACGATAAAAATGACAAGAAGAACGACAAAAACAACCACACACAACATAAATTAGGATACATGACTAGAGCATTTATTCTTCAACACATTAAAGCAATGCCCATCCCAGTGCCGTTACCATTCGAACAAGGTTCTCCATGTTTGGTACCAAACCACTTAACCACTAAATGAGTAGTTTTCGTACCTCATTCTACAATCTTCAAGCTTGACTTGAGCACCCAGACTGTTTGGACAGATGGCCAATATTTGGGATTTAACAGAGCTCATACATATGCCACAATCGTTGTCAGAAAGTGCTTGGCTACGGGTAGCGTGACCATAGGCAATTGCTATCGGATAAGGAGATGCGATGGAGTAGTCGTAGTCCGCGTGATTTGATGTCACGGTCACCATGTCCTCAAGGACAAAGCCAAGCTGTTTGCATAAGGATCGCCGCTCAAATAGGAGCTGGTATTGCAAGCCCAATAAACTATGTGGGTGTCCGCGGCACCTTTGGCAACATTGAACATCAAGGGGGACATCATTAGCTTTTAGCTACTTGCTTAGGTTTTCTCTGTCATGAAAAAGCATTTGAGAACTTTAAAACAGCAAAGAAAGTATAGGAGACACATATCATATCATTTCCCACAATAAACATGACAACACGAATGGTAGAAACATTCATAAACAGTAGAAATTAGGACGCTTGACTAGAGCATTTATCCTTCAAGGCACTTACGCAATGCACGTCCATGATGTTACCATTTGAACAAGGTTGTCTATGTTTGGCGCGAAACCATTTAACCATTGAACGAGTAGTTTTCATACCTCATTTTACAATCTTCAAGCTCCACTTGAGCGCTTAGACCGTTAGGACAGATGATCACTATTTGGGATTTAATAGACCTCATGCACATGTCACAATCGCTGTAAGAAAGTGCTTGGCCACAGACAACGTAACCATAGGCAGTTGCTGTGGGATAGGGAGATGAGGTGGAGTAGTCGTAGTCCGCGTGATTCGGTGTCATAGTCACCATGTCCTCGAGGACATAAGCCACACTGTTTGCATAAGGATCACCACTCGAATAGGAGCCAGCATTACAAGCCCAATAAACTATGCCAGTGTGTGGGGCACCTTTGACAACATTGAACATCAAGAGGGACAACATCAGAATAATTGCGACTCTTGAAGGAGTATCCATAATGTGATATACTTTAATTTTTTTCTCAACCCAACTCCGTACCTTGATAGGTCCAACTCTTGACTAGTTATAGCGATTGTGCCCAATAGGTTTTCTCCTACGATTAGCATATCAACCTTTTGTTCCATGGTACCAATGCATAAACAATATTAAAAGCTTCTAACTGTTTGTTTATAGAATGGGAACAATGCAACTTGATATTTTGCTGTGGGCAAGTTATGCAACTTGATCTGTTTAAGTAATTCAAAATTTTCCTTAGTTTGCATTTGTCCTTTTTTTTCTTTGGCTAACGTGTCATTTTTACTACTTAGGCAACAGTTGCACACAATTGTACACTTTGAGCATACACGAATTCCACTCTCTTACACGAATCATCGGTCATCTTGATTTTTCTTTTCTGGAATTACTGAGGTTTTTGTCACATTTCAATTGTCTTCCAATATTTATGTGTACGCCATTTGTGTTGCTTGTCCTTTTTTATTATGTACTCATAAAAGAGCGTCTATTTCTCTGGAGATATCTTTCGTTTACTCCAACAATTCTAGACAACTTAATCAAAATAATTCTTGATTCCTTTGCTTATATGTTGAATGTTTGTTTCTTCATTTTACATTCAATCTTGGATAACATTTGAAGTATCCAATCTTTAGCTTGACTAGTACTCACCAATTTACGTAAAACGTTGCATTCACATGCATCACATGAGATTGCTCGTTGGAGCCATGGAATAGGTGAGATATCTAAAAAATAGCCAAAGTTGCATTCACATGCATCACATGAGATTGCTCGTCGGAGCCACGGAATAGGTGAGATATCTAAAAAATAGCCCAAGGATTTATTCGCAAGATCATGTTAATGATTATATCGATGAATAACTGACAAACGTGCTCACAAGAATTTTCTTATCTTCCATGTGTCAATAGGTATTCCTTCAAAATTGGGAAAAAAAAACCACATCTGGTTACTTAGGCTCCGTTCGTTTCGCTGAAAATGTTTTATGGATTTTCCTTCATTTGTTTCACATAAAATGAATTTTTGGGGGAAAATATTTTCCATAAAAGGGAAAAAATCTTCTAAATTGGGGGAAAATGTTTTTCACTTTTGAAAAAGTGGAAAGCATTTTCCTCACTTGATCTCTCTTATCTCACACCTCTACAAATCCTTACTTCCTCCTCCCCTTTCTTCTTTTTTTTTTTTCGAATTATTTTTAATTTCCTTTTCTTTTTCTTTTCTTTGTTTCCTATCTTCTTCTTTCTTGGCTAGTCGTCGGCCGTCACCAGGTGAATCTCAAGTTCGTCGATCTGGCAAGCCTCGAGCTTGACGCTCGCGCTCGCCAATCGGCGAGTGGAAAATATTTTCCTTGCCGAATACCGAAAACTTTTCCAAAACATTTTCATGTTTTAGTCGAACACCAGAAAATATTGTCATTTTCCTAGAAAATGACTTCTAGGAAAATATTTTCTGGAAATGACTAATTTTCCGCGAAACGAACAGACCCTTGATGTATAGCCAGAAGGCAGCATGGCGTCGATTATGGACGGAGCTTGAATATCTAGTTTTTAATCGGGGCTTTGGAAAAGTGCAGCTGCTATTTTGATTTGTGTTTTGTTCTAACCACGTTCCATCACTCGCTCCTGTGGTCAATTAAAGGACGGACGTGCTGAGCTTAGATTTCTAGTATCATTTACTTTCGATTCGTTGCCATTGATCATCGCCATTAGTTGATCCACCATTGATCCTGCTTTGCTCTGTTCCGGTTATAGAAGCTGGAAAGTTCAGTTTTTGCCTGAAGCCTTTCTACCGGTATCCCTTTCTTTAGTTTTATATCTTAATTCAGTCAGAAATCGTAGCTTCATGTCCTTTCGTGATCAAGTAATTTCATTGCTCTGCTTCAGTGATTCACGAAAATGAGACCTATTCATGTTGTTTGAATGTAAATTATCAAGAATCTGAATTGATCTGTGTGTTGTTTTAATGATTTGTGATGGCGTCGTCGTTCTAATACTGATTTTAGATGAGAAACCATTTCAATGCCATAATTAGACTTGGTAATTTTGTTGTGGGCAAGTTGCTTGTTGAAATGCCTCTGTGAAGTCGCGAAATGTATTCGAGACAGAGTTAATTAAATCTGTTGACTGGAAGGTTCATCATTTGTTGAATTCACAATAGGAAAATTTTGTTCATTTTAATCTTTGTTTTCTCGAGAAACTTGAACAAGAAATCGAGAATAACAATGCCGTTTGTTATGTTGTTCTGTTTTGTGCATTGAACTCCTGATGGTGGCTTCTCTACCACGTTTGTCTTCAATCTCATTCCAAACAAGTGAAATTTCTGCTTAATCTCTTCCGTATCCTATTTTTGAAGGGAAATTTCGATGTAAATTGCTTGCTTGATGTCGTTTATGATGGTTTTGCTCTGAAATGTAGTCCGTTGTCGTCAGCCTTCGGAGAAATCTAGGGTTTGGACTATGAGGGAGGAAGAAGAAGAAAAAAGAGGAAACCTAACACTGGCCTCAAACCATCAAATCACCCAGATTCTTTTACTCATAACCCGAACTGAATGAGACAAAAACTGAAAAAACCTGAAATTTTTGGTTCAATTCGACTTGGTTTGGATAATTTTTAACACCATAGTGAATATGGCGCTTTTTGAAAGCGATCTTCTTTGTATGATTTTCGTATGATGAGCTCTTTGTGCAGAATGGTCCGCCGAAATGAATCAAAGCCCCTTATGCAGCTAAAGGTTATACACGATGATAGAATGTACATGGACTTAAATTTCTAAAGAGGCGAGGAATACAAACTAACATGAATAAGCTCCATTAATTAGTAAATGTGTCTGGCGGTCAGTGGCTCTTTGGATTTTTTTTTTTTGGTTAAAGAAATATTTCATTTATTTTGACGGATATAAAATAGTGAAATGTAGTCAAACTGCAAATCATGATGCATCGTAAATAAATCCAAAACAAAACAAGTTTTAGATAAGAAGATAAATCATTTGAACAAAGTTATGGGTCACACGGTTAAAGAGCAGATTTGTGAATTTTTCAAACCAAAATCAGGGGTCAATTACCGAATCTGTCTTTAGTAATAAATGCACACTGAGATATTCATTTATTGCTACGGCTCTACCTTTCAGCAATGCCCTCCTAAGTTCGGAACACTATTGCTGTGCAAAGTAATAAGATTGAACAAGCATGGATATGATACCTGTAGGAGTGAAACCTTTAGAATGTTCATTTGATCTCCTTTGAAATCGAACTTGGACACCAAAGAAACCCGATGGAAGTGAAACCTCAAATCATACATGCAAAAAACCCAAAATTTAATTTAGATTGGGATAGAAATTGGATCTAAATTAGATCAAAATAGAAAAACTCCTCAAAATTGGGGGAAAATAAGGGAAAAAAAAAAAAAGAGAGAACCAAATCACCTAATGGAAATGGAAAAAGGGGAGGGGAAGGAGAGATCTAACCCAAACCCTCCCCCCTTCATGGAGGTTGAAGAGGCAAACTATGCGAAGATGAGAAAATTAAGGATAAAATGGAGAGAAAAAGTGCAAAGAAAAATAATATGGAGAGTTCAAGGGTAGCGTTTGGTAATCATTATGTTCACAACAAAAAATTATGTTTAGAATTTATTTTTTCTGATTATATTCCTTTGACGAGTTTCTGAGTATTTCAAGGCGTTTACTAATTGTACAAAATTTTTATTTCCAACATAAAAAAGTGTTTGGTATGACCCTCAAATTTTCCTATAACTTAGAATTTCTTTTAATTTTTAAATAATTTTATTACATTTTTCTTTTTTCTTTTTTCCTTCTTCTTCTTCCTCCTCCTCTAGCCAGTCGTCGCCTTGAGGGAGCCTCACCATCATCCGCCCACCGCAAGGCCGGCGTCACCTAAGAAGAAGAAGCCTCCTCTAGCCGATCGTCGCCTTGAGGGAGCCTCACCATCGTCGGCCACTACAAGGCCGCAAGGCCGGCGTCACCTAAGAAGAAGAAGCCTCCTCTAGCCAGTCGTTGCCTTGAGGGAGCCTCACCATCGTCTGGCCACTGCAAGGCCGGCGTCACCTAAGAAGAAGAAGAAGAAGAAGAAGAAAAACTCTCTTGAAAATAATCACTTACATCATTTACAAAATAATCACTTACATCATTTACAAAAATTAACGAAAGAATATTTTTATGTACTATAAAAATGGTTATGAAATGAAGAAGAAGAAGAAGATTCCTGAAAATAATCACTTACATCATTTACAAAAATTAACGAAAGAATATTTTTATGTACTGTAAAAATGGTTATGAAAAGAAGAAGAAGAAACACTCTCTTGAAAATAATCACTTACATCATTTACAAAATAATCACTTACATCATTTACAAAAATTAACGAAAGAATATTTTTATGTACTGTAAAAATGGTTATGAAATGAAGAAGAAGAAGAAGAAGATTCCTGAAAATAATCACTTACATTATTTACAAAAATTAACGAAAGAATATTTTTATGTACTGTAAAAATGGTTATGAAAAGAAGAAGAAGAAACACTCTCTTGAAAATAATCACTTACATCATTTACAAAAATTAACGAAAGAATATTTTTATGTACTGTAAAAATGGTTATGAAATGAAGAAGAAGAAGAAGATTCACTTAATCATTTACAAAAAAATTAACGAAAGAATATTTTTATGTATGTACATCATTTAAAAAATTAACGGAATATTTTTTATGAAAAAATGAAAAAAGAAGAAGAAGAAGAAGAAGAAGAAGAAGAAGAATCACTTACATCATTTACAAAAATTAACGAAAGAATATTTTTATGTACTGTAAAAATGGTTATGAAATCATTTGAAGCTATTTCTTAATCATATTTACATCTCTATCTTTGATATCATAACCGAGAAAAGGTAGAGCTGAGCCTGCGGTTACGAGAAGAAACACTCTCTTGAAAATAATCACTTACATCATTTACAAAAATTAACGAAAGAATATTTTTATGTACTATAAAAATGGTTATGAAATCATTTGAAGCTATTTCTTAATCATATTTACATCTCTATCTTTGATATCATAACCGAGAAAAGGTAGAGTTGAGTCTGTGGTTACGAGGAAGGTCTCGCTTACATCATTTACAAAAATTAACGAAAGAATATTTTTATGTACTGTAAAAATGGTTATGAAATCATTTGAAGCTATTTCTTAATCATATTTACATCTCTATTTTTGATATCATAACCGAGAAAAGGTAGAGCTGAGCCTGCGGTTACGAGGAAGGTCTCAAAAAGGAGGCTGATGATGTGGATATACCAGTTTTCAGAATAAAAAAAAAATATTTTAAACTTAAAAATATGAATAAATCATATATCATACTAAATTTTTAATATATTTATAAGTCAAAAATATTTCAGATATATTTGGTAGAAAAAAAAAAAAAAGCAAATTAGGTCCTTGAGTCCCCTATCTTAAGGAATTAGGTCCCCGTATGTTACTTCCCAATCTTTAATATTTTAAGCTGATGTATACTAATAAAATTTGAAATTGCATTATTATGTTCGGGTTGGGCCTTATGCCCAACCTACCAAAACTCCAAAAAGCCCAGGCCCAATAAGAATTGAAGGGTGATGGAGCTGAGCTCCTCCTACTGTTTTTCCACACAATCCCATTTTCTAATACAAAATTTTACATCTAAAAAAAAATCATTTTTGAAACAAAAAAATCACCAAATAATATATTTATAAAGTTTCACGGTAAAATTTTAATATAATCGCGTCTTTTCATTCTTGATTGTTTGGTCAAGCAAGACCTAAAACCAAACCTCTTGTTCTTCAATAATTAAGCAAAACTAGATTGAGGTATCTCTAATTACTTTCATTAGGCTCTTTTCAATTGTATAATCTTCATCCTTGTAGAAATACTATCTTCAATTTTCAGTCCTCCATAATAATTCAATATTACATTGCATCCACACGATTAAGAAAAATCCAATTCCTCTATACTTTTACCCAAAAAAAAAAAAACCATTAAAGAAATATCTCCATGCACATCATTGACTCCTCACTGACTTGTCCAAGAAGATGCCTTCCAATTCAATGCAATATAATACGTCAAACTAGTCATACTCATGGACAGAGGAGCCTTAATTTAAGGCCCTTGAAAAGGGGGATTTATATATAATCTGTATTTCCGCGTTGATTAAGAAATTAGGGTCGACAAAGATAGTGGAGCCCATGGACATCGAGGTGGTTCAAAGGCTCTTTTCAGTTCTCAGCATCACAAGCACATACAAAAGATAACATCACGGGATTCTGATCTTGTACATGTCCATGATCTTGTTCATGTGGTTGATCTAGTCCTAGTATGAATTTTTTTCCTGGTTTGTCATATCAAAAGCATGAATCAAGAATTCAAGGAGAAATAGGGCTTGATGAGAAGAATAATTAAGACTATCAACAACGTCTATACTCTAGACGCTGACAATAACAATAAAAAAAGACTAATCTTAGTTACACAGACCGTGTCCATCTTATTTAAACGTGGAAGAAGTTTGATTACATGGTCTGCGTAGCCAGTCGATAGTCAATTACTAGAAAGGTCTGTTTTAAATTTTCAGCTTACAAATATCTACTTATCAAAATAGGTTTAGGACCAACCAAAAAAAAAAAAAAAAAAGGTTTAGGAGTTAATAAAAAGTAAAATGACAAAAAAAAAAAAAACTCACAAATTGAGGGACTGTTACTAAGGGGCCCATCGAATTATTAAATTAAATTTGATTATTTTATGATATTTTTATGTTTCCCAACATTTAATGGATCTATTTAGAAACAATTAGATGATGACAAATTTATCGAAGATATGCATTCGTTATTGCTATCTAACAATTTATATAAAAATATTTATTTATTTATGATTTCAAACAACGCACTCAATATAAGGCGGAATATTAATACACAAATCAAGGAAGTGGAAGAAAGATAAACTAATGATCACGAGTGGCATATCACCAAAATTACTTCTTTTTTTAAGGGCAAAAGAAAAAAAAAAGAAAAAAAGAAAGGGGAGAAATATATGAGCAGACTAATTAAGACTTAATATCAGAGTTTAGATCAATCAGACATTAATCAATATAAATTAGGTGTGGGATCAAATGTCATATTCAATAGCGTTGAAAATTCATGGAGAAGATAGAGGCAACAAATTTGCATACGTGAAGGAGCCCAATATTGAATCACGGAAGATTCGTGGATAGTGGTCAAGAGTCAACCGTGTGGAAGGTCCAAAAAATTTAAACTAGCAATTAGCCAAAGTTTTATGATTAATTAGAGACGATGCAATGATTTTGGACTTCAAAACCATAATTTTTATTTTTTTATTAATTTCTTGTTTGCATGTCCATTTCAATCCGATGTTGATATGCTAAAAGGCATTTTTGTGCATGCCTATCATCTCTTATGTGGTGATCTTCTCTTTAGCTTTGCCCTAAAGCATGAGTTTGAAAGAGCAAGACCAGCTAGAAGATCGCCAAGAGAGCTTCTCCTTCAGCACCTATGACTTCTCGTCGTCCTCCTTCGGCGTTGTCCTGTCCGACGGCGAGGATAGCGATGAGTCGTACATCGAGATCGAGCTCGAGCGAGCCAAATCTTACGGGACCGGCGGCATCCAATCCGACGACGAGGATGGCGAGATAGAGCTGCGCATATCGATTTCATCCCACCTCCCCTTTCCCCAGCTCGCGATTCCGAGCTTCAGCCTAGCGGTGGATGCCGCGGAGAGCGGAAGCAGCCGGTCATCTCCGTCCACCACATGCACTTCGACTTCTTCAGTTTCATCAAAAGCACCCGATGACAACAAGAAGGCGACGGAATCAAAGGAAATTTCCGGCGGCCGGAGAGGCGCGGTGCAGTTTCCAGCTGTCAGCCGACTACTGAGTATGCTCATATCGAGCTTGAAGGTTCCGCAGGAGATTTGTCAAGAAAAAGATGTTGCTTGCAGCAACGAAAAGCAAGACGAGAAGACTGAGACGCTGCGATCGAGGTACTTTAATAACTTAGATTCAGATGCGTCCCCTTGTCCTTGACGCTGTCCTAAATTCATCATTCTGTACTCTTATGCATGGAAAGTAGCTTCACATACCATTTTTTGTTGAATTTCAAAGGAAGCCATCATCGAAGACAAGAACGACTACGAAGGGAGGCATCATGAAGTTCTTCATCAAGCTCCGAGCCATGCAAGCGAAAGCCCTCTTGGCCGGGATCATGAAGACCCGCGACGAGATCGCAGCCGATCCCAAAGGCAAGAAGAGGACTTCGGGCAGAGAAAGGAAGCAAAAACTGGAGGAGACGCGCGAATTTTACCAGAGGATGTCAGCCAGCAAATTCCGCCAAGAATTCGTCACCATCGCCGTCGTGTTCAGCTGGGACAAACCAGAGTTACAACAAGAGCTCGTCCGTAAGGATGAATAACAACGGTGATGATGGGTTGTCCATTTCGAAGATGAGTAGCAAAAAGAGTGTCGTGGAGGCTTTGAACAGAGGTCGGATCAAAAGAACGCCGTCCTCGTCGTCGTCGGTGAGTTGTCCAAGTTCCATTAGGTGCTCTCCTCTTCATGCCGGAGAGAACTCTATTCAGGCGGCGATTGTTCATTGCAAGAACTCGTTTGCTCCGTTCCCTGGATTTTACTTTTGATCTTCACTGTAAGTTAGATTCGCGAGATGTATTGGGATTGTGTGGCAATAGTAATAGCGAAAGTGATGGACTTTATTTTTTTATCTTCACTTCACTGTACACTGGATTTTACTTTTGATCTTCCCTTGGAGGAATATCTCCCTGAGCTAGAAGTTATGGATGCCATTCATATGCAAACCTACTAGCATCTATATTTATGTTTGCAGCCCGTCAATCAGAAAACTTTAATTTTACGATTTGGTACGACATAATGGAATGAAATAATGATTCAAAACATTTTTGTTTAGTAACCCACGGAATGGACTAAGAGGAGCATTCTTGTGTTTAGTTATCACCAAAGTGCTGTGAGAATGGAATGGGAGAATTATCAAAAAAGTCATGAACTCATTATTTATTTGTCAATTTAGTCATAAACTTTCAAATTTGCCTATCTTAAACTTTTTGACAATTTTCCAATGTGGTCCATCCGACTAATTATTAGGCCAAAAATTATTGATGTAGTGGTTTAGATAGTGCCAATGTGGCATGAGAGATGCTGACATTAATGATTTTTACAATTTTTTTAACTTCTTGGAAACTTTTTCCTTTTTCCTTTTTCCTTTTATTTTCCTATTCTATTGTTCATTTTTCCTTCGCTTGTCATCAACCACAAATAAAACCATGACACCCTCGCCAAATCTAGACAAGGGAATCATGATTGATGAGGGCTGACTTGCCCTTGCCAAAATTTAGACGAGGGGCGGCTGGCAAGGGTGACCTTCACCAGCCATCGCTAAGACCTAGCAACCAATGGAGGAAGAAGATAAACAGTAGATTACAAAGAAAGAAATAAAGGGAAAATTATTAAAATGATCTAAATTAATGTCAATTGTGTCATGTAAAACGGTTGGCACGATGGTATGATCGACGCCGGCTACAACACGTCTATATTGAAAAATCATCAAAAGATTTAAGACTACATTGACATAATTGGAAAAATTAGAATTGAATTGGTGGTTGTACAATAGGTTTAGTACTTTTTAACAATTTTCCTGAAAAAGAATTAAATGATAAATAGACTCAAATTTTATAAATTTGCATTAATATTATGATAATTGGTAATTCTTAAGTATAATTTAAAATTATAATCAATGAACTATAAAAATATTTTTACCAAATATAATTTGGAATTATGATCACTTAATATTAATATTATTACCAATTAGTTATAGGTCATTCCTATTAATTATTAGGTTAATACCACCAAAATCCCTAAACTAGTACACTCTTGTGTTATATTTATTCTAAACTAATTTCTATGTCACAAAAACTCCTTAATTGGTATGCCAATGCCACATTTATTCCAAATTAATACACTCATGCCATGTTTATCTTAATCTAATTTTTATGCCATAAAAATCCCAAATTGGTACACCCTTGTCATATTTACTCTAAACTAGTGCAGCCATACAACATCTACCCCAAAAAACCCAAGATTTATCACAACTTGGTTTAACTATTGCATGTGTCCATCAATTTAGGATAAATAAGACATGTGCATATTAATTTAAAAATTTTTGTGACACAAAAATTAATTTTTGGTAAATGTGGCATGGGTGGATCAATTTGAGGTTCCTAGTGGTATTAGTAATAATAATTATGTCTAATCAGATAGAACTAATAATTATGTCAGATAGAATGATAATTGAAATATGAAATATAATTTAGAAATGTTAATTATTTTAATTTGATCATATTATTCATTCATTATAATTTGTTAAATTATGAAATCGATTTTTAAAATATTAATTATTTTATTAAAATTTCTAATTATATTTTATAGTACACTTGCAAATATAGGTAATTGATTACATTTAATACTTTGGTTATACTGATATAATTAATAAATTTTAATAATTTTTTTAGTAAAATTATCCGTTTATTAATTTGTTGGTTAAAGAAAAAGGGAAGGAATGGTCCTTCCTCCATGTAGGTGGTAGAATTACCATTCCTTCAATTAGGACATTGGAACACCCATTCCATTCCAGTGCCGCTAATCAAACACAACTTTAGTACTAATAACTATACTATCAAATTCAAAGTAAATGCCAACCCTTCAAACGACTCGATGTAAGAAGTCTTTGAATTATTGTAACTTGTTCAAAAAAGTCCCCTAAATTCTTTTTTTGGTAATTAAACTTCTCAAATGGATGCTTTTTCGTTCGAGTTAGTGCTTCTGTTTAAAAAAAAAAGACTTTAAAATGCTGACATGTTGGTTAAGTAGCCGTTAAATGAAAACATGGGATCTTAGTTGGCTTTAGAAAAATTAAAAGAAAAATAATAAGGGTACATAATTGAAAATGAAAAACAAGATAATTACTAAAATTTCAAAAATAAGCAAATTTGACAAAGTAAAGATAAAAAGAAAGAGAAGAAATGTGTTCACCAATGGTGAACTGAGGTCAGGGAGGCGTTGTGTCGCGGGGTCGCCCAACCTGGCGAGCAATGATTGGAATTTCATGCGATGTCTGGGTTTGCGCAACCTTTGTTGACGATTGACAACCCCAACCAATTCTGGATTGCAAGCTTGCTACTCAAATGGCACCATGTCAAGAAAACAAGGTAACATCAGAAAATGACAACTCAACGAGTAAAGTTCCATTAAAATGGCCATCAATCTTGAGTTGACACCCTTCAGTTAGATTGAAAAAGATAAAATTTGCCGACTCCATTGCAATCTCAAACCCTAAAAGCTCACATCTAGAGACGGGTTACATCAGGAAATAACCAAATGGAGAAATTATTAAGAGCAAAGTGAGATTGGAGGCCAAATCTAGCTCGCCTCAAGTTGCACGATCCCAGCCACCACCGGAAAGGGCGTGATGGCGTTGGCGTGTGGGTGTTGCCACCTCCACTAATATGTCGGTTCACATCGGTATTTGCATTTCTTTTTTTAATGACCCAATTGTACAAAAATAAAAAATGAGAGACTTGAATGAACAATTTACAATAATTCAGAGGACTCTTATATCCTTCTTATCAAGTAGGGAATGGGCATTTCATTGGAAATGCTGCCACATTTAAAAAATTCATATAAAACTTTTAAACAATTTTACAAACATTCTTAATATGAAAAAATAATAAAACAGTTAAATATTATTAGGATGCGTTTATTTTGTTGAAAATGGTTAATTTGAAAAAAAAAATATATATTTTTAAAAAATGATCACTTATATTACTTATAAAAACGAAGAAATAAAAAATATTTTCATCATTAATGAAAATATCTAGACATAAATTATTATTGATAATAAAAACATTTTTCATTGACTAATTATCGAGCAATATGCTATGAAATATCGATACTCTCCAAAAGCGTTCGTGTTATGTCGAACACTTCAACACGTGTCCGATGCTCTCCGACACTAGATCAATGCGTGTTCGAAAATTCGACACTTGGTCAATTTTTCCGACACTCGAGTTGGAATTCCAATATACGAGTTTCTAACACATGATTTCGATATTGAGGTCAATTTTAAAATTTTTCAATAAATGAGATATCAAAATGTATATATGTGAAAAAATAAAACATAATAATAAAAAATAAATAAAGAAAGAAGAAAAACCTAGCCTTTTTTTCTCTTCTGACTCCCACTTTTTGTGACACACAATTCACCCCTTAATTTTTTTTCCCTCTTTCGACATATCTAACATGTGAGTCCGGAATGTTGATTGCTTGTTTTTTCTCCAAGTTTTATGAATTATTGGAATAGAGTTGAATTTGTTAAATTGAAACAAGGAATGATATATTAATAAATGGTGGATTAATTTTTTTTTATTGTAACTTCATTCTAGGCTTTTTTAATTATTTATTTATTTGTGAATTGAATAAAGTTAATTTGATTGAAATAATAATAAAAATGATAATGTATTATGTATATATACAACGTGTCCCAACGTGTTGGAATTGTCTTTTTTTTTTAGAAACAAAGTGTCAGCGTGTCGTATCGTGTCGCACGTCAGTATTGGTGCTACTTAGGCGATATGAGCGATAATTCTAAAAAAAATATATTTATCAAATCATGTAATTTTCCCAAAAAAAATGGAGTCTTAATGAGTATTCGATATTTTTGAATAGCTACTCATATAATGCAGTCCTAATTTTTAAAAATCCCTATCCTCATTTTCTTTCTAAATATCCCCCACATTCATCCCAAATTGGGGGCAAACTTTAATTTTGTTGCATCCAACTTATTTTTAGATTTTTTTGATAATTTGTAATAGAGTAATTGCAAAATACTACTAGCGACGAGAGTGAAGAGGGTAATGAGGAGACAATTTGGCAATGAGAAATCTAGAAATTTTAAAATATTTATGAGATAAATTATTTTGGTAATGGCTCTTTTGGGAGATTTAGTTTGGAAAAAAAGAAGATCGATTTTCCAACAATAATCAAAATAGGCATGTCTGAGGACGGTTCGAAACCCTAGCAAACCGAGCTGAAACGTGCGCCCTCTTCAGGCTCGCCTCCGCCTCCTCTCTTGCAAGCGGAGCGAGCGCAGTAACATCCCGTTCACCTCAATCCTCTGTCACGATACTAACATCCTCTCTCTCTCTCTGCGCATTCCAAGCCCACCAAAAACGATCAAGGCCATTGAGGTTCGCTTTACTGTTGAAGCTAAGCTTCTTGGAATCGCTTCTTCAGAGCCACGAGGCTTGGTTTTACGAAGCAAAAGTTAATCTTTTTGCCGGACCAAGATTTTGTTTGCAAATAACGTTGTTGGGTCGGCATTGGTTTGTGGTGGGGATGTTATTTTCTCATGTGGGTGGCCGATAGTGCTGTCGCATTGCGTTTCTTTGCTTTGCTGTTATCTGGCTAATCTTTCGGTGATAAAGTAAACTGATTTTTAAGTGGTTGTTTAGTTCTGCTGTTTGAATGGCTAAATAGTTGTTTGATTGGTTTTTTTTTTTTTTTTTGGGCTTATTCTGGGTGCATTTCGTATGGCCTAGGACACTGTCTTCATTGGTCTTTTGGCAAATTCAAGTTTTAAGCTTTGAGCCCTTGGGATTTCTCTAGAATGTACAATAGGCCGCAGTTAATGACAAAGCTTGTGGATCACTCGTGCTGTTCTTCTGTTTTGTGGGACTGATCCGGGAGTCATGTCCTCACTTGACTGGTTGTTATGTTTTCAAAACTTGGCTGAAAAGAATCTTGTGTTGGAATGTGATCAGCCTTGCGGGTTGGTTCGTGTTGGGTATAAGAGCGTGATAATGGAATACATGTGGTTGTTCATACAGATTATTAAAGTGGAAGTCCTCTGCTTAGAGTTCGGTCCAAAACTCCCTGACATGGCTTATTCTTACCCAAGAACTGTGCTATCATTATTGGATTGATTACTTTTTGCTTCTGGTCACGTGAGTTTTTCTTCTTCTTTTTTCCCAACAGGTTCTTGCATTAGCTTGACAGTCTTCTGCCATGACTCTTCTGGAGCTTATAACCAAGGCTGCTAGTGGTCACGACTTGACAGATTCTGAGTCAGAATATCCAGTCACCCTGAACCCAGACCATATTCTTCAGAATTTGAAGCCTAAACAAGAAGATGGAGATCCTTTATCTCTTGTTTGCCCCGTTACAGGATGGCAAGTCTCACAAACTGATTCCCAGCTCATTGATTTAGTCGGCAAATTCTCTAACAACCTAAAACAAAAGCTCAAGGACACTAACAAATTTGACAGGAATGCGTTTTTTGAAATTCTGGACCCTTTTCTTGAGAATGTTCTTCAGATTGTCGGAATTTCAGTTGGAGTTTCTCGAAAGCATAGAAAGTATACGGAGGTTTTGATTGAGAACGTGGGTACATTCGTGGGTAAAGACATCATGTGCTTGATTTTGGAAGCATGTGTGGCTCTGAATTTATGGGAACTCGTGAAATGTATGATTATTTGTGGGATTGTCGATCATTCGTGCTATTCGAAATTAATATTCAATCTATTGCTGAAGAGGAGGTCGGATTTGGTTTGTCTTTGTATTAAGCATGCCCCGGTTCTTCATGTAGATGAGCTGGTTTGCATCTTGAAGTACTTCCTTTGTCCACCTAAAGATGCCTTGGATAGCATGGTCACTGTGAGTAAAGAATTGGAAAGCCAGGGCATGTCAGCTATCACGAAGGCAAGTGATAAGAATCTTACAGAGAAGGAAGGTGGAGTTGCAAGGGATGCTGCTATTCTGCTTATGGTTGCTTATGATGGTTTTACTATTTCCGAGCTTTGTTTGCATCATTTGTTAGCAGTGGCGAACGTTGATGAAGTGATGTTGTCATCTGCCATAAGCAAATTGAATGGAGAAGAGATGGCAAGTTTTCTCAGTTACTTGGAGAAGTGGCTGAAGAAGTATGAAAAGTTTCCTCAAGCATACCCGTGTCCACAAGCGTCATCCATGCTGGGATTGTGGGCTTGTGATTTGGTTCCCAAACTTGAAGATGTTGTTAGATGCCTCAGCTTGGTGCTGGACACAAACTTCTCTTCTTTGGTGTTGCATCCGGAGTTCCACAGACAATTGACATCTATGCATGGCCTCGTGTCTTCTTTGGCTGCCGAAGCGAGACTATGCTGTTCGTTGGACAATACCATTGAGAGTTTGATGAATGCAAGTCAAAGTTGCGTGCTCTAGAATCTGTTATTATTTTTGCATTGTCAATCATTCGGGCACAGGAGCAACATTGAGAGATCTCCTATAGAGGAGTATTGCGACGTGAGTGTACTTTAGAGGTAGAAAAATGGAAATTGTATGTTGAGATTTTGTAGTCATTATAAGGTACATTCTGGGGTTCGATCTTTCCAGACATTTGCTGCTCTCTCTCTCTTCCCCCTCCCTCCCAGATGATGTTCCTGCCACCTGATCGTTTGTTTAAAAATTAGGCAGGTTTCAATTTCCTTCTGGGCCAACTAGTTTCCATATGGTTAGAGGCTAGCCAGAGATGATGCTTTTGCAAATTCGTTCTCTTTCCTTCAGTATTCGGCATGAGCACTCTTCAACTGAAGGATTTTCACCAGATATAGGGAAGAAAATCCGGACCTAAAATTGTGAACTCGGTGTGCAAGAATGCCAAGGCCAAAAGGCGCGACTCTCCACTTTTCTTTTTATTCGACCCTTTTTAGTCCCCTCCCCACCTCTACAATGTTGAGCTGAAACAGGAAAATCACCATGTAGCCAATGACTGAGGATAGAGCTCGTTGAGTTTCTGAAAATATGGCAGTTGAAAATCATGCCCTGTCCGAACTCATCGGGTCGCAGATATCTAAGGACCATGTAATAACTCGACAAACCAAGGAATTTTGGCCTTGGCCACATCAACCCGGTCCGGCTCAAGGAAACCCGGAACTTATAAACCAAAAATCCTTCTTGCAGGATATTGTTTACTTAAATTACCATATTAAATCCCATCTTGTGAAATTTCCAGATTATTTAATTGGCAATTCTTAATACATTCTTAAAGAACCTTTGTTCATTCATTTGTTTATTTATGGCTTACCATTAACTCGCTTTGGAGAATCACCTCCTGATGTATATCTTTCTTGCATGCTCACTTCCACTGTCAGTCCTTGCAGGTTACCGATCATTGTTGTTTCCAGATAGAATGCTAGAATCAATGATGTAATCCAGTTTTTAATGAATCGAATCAAAAATGACAAACTGGGGTGATTTGATGTCCGCTTCATTCCATGACTGCATTGTCCAAATCTTCCCAGAAACAGAAACATAGCAAAGCCAAATCTGGTATTCATATCGCCAAAAATGTAACAGACAAGCATTTCTCTTTCTGGCCTTCTCTCTTCACTTCTGCTTCACACCACGTCTGCGTATATAATCTATTTCAGAGCTGAAGAACGGGTCCTCAGAAACCCAGTCACTCACTCTGTCTTCAGAAGGTTGGCAATTTTTTTCTTCACAAACTAACAACAATGTCCAGGTTTGATTCAGAATTCATCATGTAACTTCATTAGGAAAGTAAAGTTCCCATTTCGTTCCTCTTTTCTTATCCTCTACAGTTCCTTCAGATATCTGTGTTGGCAGGTAAATGCAGTTGGTGTGAAAAATAAAGTCCTAGTTTCTTCATGTTAACTTAATTTCTGGTGCAGTAGAAAAGTGCAAGTGTTGAAGTGGAGAGAAGGACAGAGGCAAAAAAGTCCGCAAGTCTATGCCTTGGGCACATGCAAGTCACGGGGAGCGACTCAAACGGATGACTCTGTTCGCATTTCGCCACAAAATGATATAACTGAGAAGACAGACGACTCCCAGGACCAGGAGGAGGGGCCAGCTTCTAGGACCAGAGCCAGGAACAAGGGAAAATTGCGCATCCCACATGACGATGACACGGCAATTAGTCCTCTAACCTCTTACTCTGTTAAACATAATTGACGGCATATGCAATCTGCGTTTCTGCATATTGTTTCATTGTTCTCCATCATTTGTGAGAAATTTATGTCCAATTATGTTTTGATGAAGCATGTGTTTTGAGCCCTGGTGATTATACTCTCTTCCTAATGAAAGCTAGTGGAGTATTTTTCTTCCGGTGTATTGCCATGTGAAACTCCCAAAGGACCCATTAGTAACTTTGTTTTTGTGAACCGAGAGGGCGCTGCTTCTTTTGACTGCTTATGTGACACTACAGAATTTTCTTTCTTGCTTTTGTTGGAAATGTTAATACAGGTTAGAAGCCGAAGAAGACATGAAGATCATGAAGTTGATGGAGGTAAGCCTTTTAGCAATGGCAAAACAAGTGAACAATAGTTTAACTTCCTCTTCCTAACTGTGATTGTCCTGAAATTCACTTTGTTCAATGTTTTCAGATGATCAACAGGTGATGCAGGACCAAGCAAAGTCTAAACTTGGAGATCGTGATGGGAACAGAAACAATGGTTGGTTGCCTCAGTTCAGTCATCTAAATCTGCAATGTTTATAATCCTGCTAGCAGAACGAGTCATCTAACTCAGATACTCCACCCTGTTTTCTTCAGGCCAGCAATCAGCTCAATGTCTCAAGTCATCCCCGACACCGGAGATGCCAGAAAAGCGCATTCTAGAGCTCATTATTGACACTTTACAAAGGTGGGATTCTTAATCGATCTCGACAAAATCTAACAATTAGACTCCGTAAATTGTTGATCTGGTTATTGACTGAACATATATTGCCAATGTCTTTCTGTTTCTGACCCCATGTTCTTTAATCAGGAGAGACACTTACGAGATATTCGGTGAACCAGTTGATCCGACCGAGGTATTTGTCTGGTCTTTTACTTATGACATGGTTTGCTTCTACACATTCGTTTCTCCTTGTGCAACTAACCCCTGTTTTCTCTATTTTTTTTATATAAGGTTGAGGATTATTACAAAATCATCAAGGAGCCTATGGATTTCGGAACCATGAGAGCTAAACTTCATGAAGGAATGTATAGCAGTCTTGAACAGTTTGAGGTTTAGTCCTTTCCTCTTCTAATAAATTTGCTTTTTTCCCCCAAATGAATGTAACAGTAGTTGCTGTCTGTCCATTCATTAGATTTATTGGCCAAAGGGTAGCATCCACTGTTTTACGGCACTGCAATATTGTAATAGCATCTGTTTGGAATGTAAGAATAGACTCGCTGTAATTTTGTTTCCGGTTTCAGACAGAAACTTGTTATCGATTATCAATACAGTCTAACATCTCATTCAGTACGAAGATATACCACGATAAATAGGGGCATATACTCCCATAAACTTGAAAGATAATAGCTCTCTTTGATTTTTCTCTGTAGTTTTGGTTAAGATGGGTCCGTCATCATTACCAAATAAAATCAACTATTGTACACGATGCTAGCGTCATAGACCTTCTTTTCCACGCTTTACATTAAGTCCTTTTTATGATCCCAATGACGCATACATGTTACCGTCAAATCGAGGGCAAAACAGCAGTTGAATGCAATTGCGCTGTAAGAGAAGAGACACTGTCATGCAAAAGTCTAGACATCATCTGACTGATTTGTTTCTTCTTGCCTTGCTATGTCCCGCGCAGCATGATGCCTTCTTAATTACCAGAAACGCGATGCGTTTTAATCCGTCGGGAACCACCTACTTTAGAGAGGTACGTTTAGCATACTCTAGCAGCTGCCATGGATAGATACTAAATCTGCGAATGCTCAGCAAGTTGATTATCGCATGATCACGCAGGCTCGAGCCATCCACGAACTAGCAAAGCAGGTCTTTCATCTCCTCAGAACCAATCCGAATAATTTCGAATTGCAGTTCTCGGAGACAAGAAGAGTGACTAGGAGATCTCAGGCAGAAGTTAGGGGTCAAACTAATAGTTCTTCCAGGAGAACTCATAAGAACGCGAGGTCGAGTCGGGACATATCATTGAAGGCCTCCCAATCCTCAAGAGGTTCATCGAGTCTCAGGAACGTCTCAGCAAACTCTAAGAGCTTTCGTACCATTGGTCTTGTGCAAGCATCAGATGGACTGAATTTCAGTAAGAAACGAAGTATCTTTCCCCATCATGGTTTCTATGTCTCTCAAGTTCCTTGGCCTGCAGGAAACCAAGTTTACACAGTATCTCAGCTAATCAAAGGGAACTGAGGTGGAAAACGGAACAATGCCCGATTATGTAATGATCCTTTCCTTTTCTTCTAGGTTACGGCGGGGACTGGGGACCACAATCCAGCCTTCCTGATGCGGATCAGCGCTCTTCATACCGGCCTTGGACATCCCTCCTCAATGGAAGCGATCCTAGAAGCACCACGATCGGGCATGTACAGCCGTTGATGCACGTACGCCCTTAACTCCTATTCATGTCCGCATGTAGATTTAAGTGCGATGTGATTTCAGGGTGCTTATGTGCTTACTGAGGAATATGCGATCACGGCATAAAATTCCTAGTCTCTAACTGAGGAAAAGAAGAATACATCCTGTCATCTTGAGTATACCGGCCTAGCTTCATTTGAACATGACGATCAGGCTAAGTAGCCAACAGTTGCGCCTCGAGCTTACAATAGCGATGTCACTAGCAGTAAGGTGAAGTAAGTGAAAGATCAAATTGGAACTGTGGCGTTGACAATGAGAATTCTCGCCTTTCCAGGTGAAGCAACAGGGTATCGGCTACAGAGAGAGTCTGGTGTTGTTCTCCAATGGCTTAGGACCGGCCGCACGGAATGTCGTCGAAAGGAAGTTGCGAGCATTGGACTCGGCATTAGATGTGTCGCAGACGGATGTTCCAGAATCCCTGCAGGAGAACCGCGTCTCACAATCCTCGCCATCCTCGCTCCAGAAGAACAAGACCAGTGTCCGTGCAACTGACGGCGCAACCGAAATTTCAAGAACACACAACCAGAGAGGTTCGTGTCCTGGGATCAGTAAACCGTGCGACGTCAGAACAGCATCGAAAACTGACCGACCGGAGCACACGACTCCTCAATACTTATTCGACTTGCCGTACCTACAAGCGAAGCTTGACCAGATGATCTCTTCCGGTCCGGAAAGATCAGCTCAGCCAAGTCTCCAAGCCGGGAACCCCTCTCCCGACGAAAATGTCTACCGGCAACCTTCGATCCGCGAGAAGGAGCCGAACATCCAGCATTATAGCCGCAAGCGATCATCACAGCGATTCGACCCTTCAGCTGTAAGAAACCATTCATAATGGCAAAGATACAAGACTATTAGCGTTCACCAAACGAACATTGAACGGTTCTTTTCCTCACCAACCAGCACGTAGATCTTCCGCTCTGTAGTACCAAGAGCACACTGGCAAAAATACACAGCGAAAAAGGAGACATTCCATGCAGAATCTCCCGTGACGACACGAGAACACGACTAGGGGACGCCGATGAATGAAGGGCCTTCTTTGAGTCACTTCCTCGCTCACATCAGAATTCCGATCGTCTAGAGTAGTCATGAGAATGAGAAATCAAGACGGAATATTATTCGAGAAAAGTTTATGATTGAATTGACCGTCGTAGGAAAGGAAAGTATAGATGAAGGATTTGCATTTTACAGATGATATGTCATGATTTGATTTCAAAAAAGTAAAATGATTCAAAGGAAAATAAAAAAAATAAAAGGAGATGTTTTTTTCCTCAAGAAAAGGAAACTGCGTAGTCAAAGCTGTATTTGCGGCGCCTCCAACGATTGTGAGTTGGGTTGGCCCCCACTGGCCCCAACATGCATGCGTAGAATGGTTTATCATGCGTTCCAACTAGAAATTGCAAATACCACTTTTTTAAATACATGACATAATAACATAAGTAGTCATAAACTTTTATTTAATATGTAATGCGATCCTTAAACTTTGACTTAATCTTCAATGTGATCCCTAGACTTTCAATGCATGTTTAATGTAATCCCCGAAGAAAATATTCAATATGTCATTTCATTAATTTAATATTAATAAGAACATTGAATATTTTTATATAATTTCGGGACTAAATTAAATATAACCTTATAGTGTACAAATTAAAAGTTCATGAGCCACATTGTACATTAAATTAAAATTTTGGGATCACATTAGACAAATTAAAAGTTTATGGACTATATTATATATTTAGCCAAAATTCAAAAACTATTTATGTCATTTTTCCTGAATATATTCCTATATTTGCCTTTTTCATGACTAAGAAGCTCGTTTTAGATAGGTAAACTTTTGAATTATGGAAAATAACCTTTAAATCAGGTAAGGAGCGAATCGAAACCTCGAATAGGTCACCCAAATATGGAATCATTTGCATATAGTAGCATGGCCATTCAAATATCGAATCAATCTCAGCGGTGGCACACAAATCATCTTCCCCAAGTGCATCGAACAAGATTCCCCCATTGATGACCAGCTCCAATTTCAATAACGTTATGATTCAAATGGAGAATCGATTGCTTCTCGTCTTAAATGTTTGATCACCAGAATAATCATCTTTAGAAAATTTGAGGCTACAACTGCCGCTTGAAACCCTTTACACGTACCGACGGATTCATACCATCCAGCTCTAATGGAACTCATGTGGGGCTCATGTGAGTTTTACCGTTGCCGATCATACTCTATTCCTATTCGAACTCTTAATATTAGACTTTTACTTAACCTTTTTACAGGGAGGAGTCGAAACTCATATTTAAAACTATATTGTTTTCATTATTGTCTCGAAGAATGTGAAGATTTGAACCTCCACATTCTTTTTTTTCCACATGAGAAGAGTAGCCATTGAGGTAAAGAAAGTATCAACATTCTCATGCTTTCAACGTGCACCGTCGACTTGGTCGACTATCCAAAAAGATCGGACGGTGATCAGATGGACTGCTGCGCGCCATTTTCCCCTTCTCTCTCTCTGCTGATAATTTTTCGTTTTGTTATTCTTCCTTTTGTTATTCTTTTTTTTTTTTTTTTTGCCGTTTATTTTTTGATTTTATTTTTAGAAAATATTTAAAAAAAGGAGGGGGACAAAAGAGTTCGTTAAGACGTGAACGTGGTGGTTTCTCCTTTTCCTTTTCCCTCTGGTTCCCCGGCTCATCCGCCTTCCCCACCATTCCGTTCGACCGGGCGACCACCGCCCATCCACCACCCGCCGGCGGCTCGTCGGCCCTCTCCGGCGGCTCTCCCGGCGGCCCCGCCCCCCCGGCGGCGCGTCGGCCGATTTTGGCTCGATTTGATCCTCCTCTCGCTCTCCCTGCGTGACTGTCGCTTCTCGCGTCGGTGACGACAGAGCGTCGGACCGTGGGGAAGAAGCGGAAATGGCGTACCGGCGGAGGCAGGGGATCACGAAATCGGCGACCTTCAAGGAGGAGATTTACTACGCTCCGCCGGCGACCGGCGACGACGGCGGCGGCGGCGGCGACCGCTCCTCCTCCTCCTCCTCCTCCTCCTCCCTGGCCGCGCAGGCGATCAGGGCGTCCGCCGTTCACCGCGAATCGTCGCTCTCGTCTGCGTATGGCGACTCCGCTTTTGCGTACAGAGACAGAGAGAACGATCCTCTCAGATCTAAGGTTCCGGTTCTGGTTCTGCCTTTTCTTTCTTTTTCAGGAGCTTTCGTCGGTATTTCATTTCTCTGTCTTGCGTCTCGCTTTGATTTAATTTCATCCGCTGTTGACGAACGAAGAGCTGGCTTTGTACGGGTGTTTCGTGTCGCTTGCTTTTTGTCTTCAATGCAGGACTTCACGTGATCTGAGATCATTTATCTGAATCAGAATTTCTGCTTAACCGGGCAAGTTTTTAGTGGGCAAGCTTGTAGCTAGTCGATTTGGAAATTTTCCCTTAGTTATGCCTGTTCAAAAATTAATTTTGGGAGTTCTCGATTACTGATGCATAACGTCTTTGCAAACTTCGAAGTGGATAACATGCGATATGTTAATTCAATCTGATTCATTCACGTGTGGCGTGCAGATTCGAGGATATTGTAAATTCTCATATGTGTTTTTGTTTTGCAAAATACTGGGAAGTTATAGAAAATTCACCGTGAAGCAGTTCAATCATCCACTCTTCAGTGATTGAAACAGAATGCCCTGAGTATACTCTCTGAAGAACTTAAAGGACATCTTTTTTTAGTCATGCATTTCTTTTGACCTGTCGGCTATAATTTCCATGGGAAATTGTCTGATTAATGTGATTTTGTATGAAGAATTAAAATTTCCCTACTGGCATAATAATCTCAATCTGGAATAAGTATGGAGGAGTAAAAAAGAGAGAGTGCAATCACATGTAATAATTTAGCTTCATCTACACCTGGTTTTGGGAGCCTTCATTCTTTCAGGAATTTTACTGTAGGAATTCATGTCCTAGAAGGAAAATGGATTGAAGGTGACTGATAAGTAGAATCTGGTTGCCTGAAGGAATTGTTTCTGATCGAGCTGCAGATATATTTCATGGCATTTGATTTTCCTTGGTTGTTGTCAGAGATATATCTTGAATTTATTATCCCTTGCTGGACCCTTCAAATTTTATTTATTCCAAGAAGTTCCACTAAACGAATTAGTCTCCTTTTTGTAGAGTTTTTTGGTTTGCCATGACAATTTGACAATATTTGGCCTTATATTAGTGTCAAGTTGGAGGTAACACATTCCAAAATTTTTCAAGTTTCTCCATTATGTTGACTTTTTATGATTTGTCTTTCTTTGAACCTAAAGTTGCATGTAGGGAACAATTGTCTTTCTTTCAAGTTTCTCCTTACTGTGACAGAACACATATATGTAGGGGTTCATTCAGGAAAAGAAATTAGGCATTGTACTCTCTCTCTCTCTCTCTCTCTCTCTCCAGCTCAATGAATATAGTGGTTGAATTGTAGAGCTTTTCTGCCTATGGGAATTCATCAGCGCAAATGGAGTCGAAATCTGGATTTTGGGGTGTTTTGGCTCGCAAAGCTAAGTCAATACTGGAAGATGAAGATGTAGCTCAACAGTTCGAAAACCCCAGTAGAACAATGCCTCAGGTGATTGATGGCCCTGTGGATGGCCAGGTAAATCTCATGTAAGATTTGAGTAGAGATATTGATAGATGTCGACATGATACTTGTGGAAATTTTGAAGCCAATTTTTAAATATACACTATGACATTATGATATTTATGTTCTTAATTCAACATGCGTTGATGACTTGATGGTGCTTGCTTCTACTGGTTCTAGCATACTCATCAGATCTCTGAGAGCTTCAAAAGAATGGACAACCCTAGATTTCGAAAGGGCTTGGACAGGATCACAACTTCGCTTAATCAAATCGGTGATACTTTTGAAAAGGCTTTTGAGGTAACATCACTAGTCATCATTCTTTTTTTATCAGAAATTAACTGCTTGTTGATATTACCCACGAATCTGTAATTTGAGTTTTTTCATTATCAATACCAAAGTTGGCCCAGTTGCAAATATTTCCCTCTTGATGGCTTGGATTTAAGAGTCATTCATCCACCTTTAAACATATTCAAGGAAAAAGAAGTTCCTGAGTTCTATCCATCTCTCATGTTACTGCTATATATTTTTATGGCCATGATCCTTCTTCCCTTTAGATAAGTATATTTATGGCAAAATTATCAAAGCAGGATATAGGAGCTGTTACAGAGCATTTTATATTACTCGAAGAGTAAAATCAGACCAACTTAATAAGGAATGAAATTATAAACCACCTATTAGACAAATCATTGGGCTCAGTTGTATGCACAAGATTGCTTGCTGTTCTGAACTTCACAGCAGAAACAATGCCAAACTAAATTATTTCTTTTGAGATCAGAATCTTCATTGATCAGTGACAAGATTCTTTGGTTGATACACATGGTAGAGATAGGCTAAATGTATATGATCCCTTTTAACTTAGCCGTTTGCCCAAAAGGAAAGCAGAAAAAAGAACAAAAGAAATACTTAATGTCAACCTAGTCTAGCTTTTAATCCCTCTGACTGTCAGATTAGCAAAACTGGAGAATTTTCTGTTTGACAAAGAAATGGTACTGCAATTAGAGAAATGATATCTCTAGATTCAAAACATGTTGGACAGAAGACTAATTACTTTTTTGAGCTTGATTCCACTTTTTTGGCTTCATCTCTTGTGAAGAGTTTGTTATTAATGGACGACCAGAAATTTAGACCAAAATTTGCTGTAGAGCGTCTGAGTCACTTTGCCACAAAGTATAAACGGATATATATTCCTCAAATATCCATGGATAGTATAAACAATGATCAATGCCTTCATTGATAATACAATCTCCATATGAATCCTTGCCAAGTACTGGGCATCTAATAATGCTTTTGGAGCATAAAATCGAGCATAACATATAACTAAAATGATCAAATGCTGTCATCAAGCTTGCCTTCAAAGTGCATCTGTGAGAGTTATTTCCTTGCCTATTGGTATCCCTATAAGGTCAAGTGCAAGCAATATTGTGTCCTCCTTTTCCATCACCTTAAGTATGCATGCTCACCACGACAAGGCTTTAGCCAAGATTTACGAATCTATTGTACATCAATTTACAGAAAATGTGGACAAAAATATCCTTTCTTTTGAAACAATCATTCAAAACACTGTTGAATACCAGAGAGATTGCAATAGCATTGCCAGATCTACGGGCTTGGAATGTTTGAGATAACCTCCTTAGGTTTTCTCAGAATTATTTAGTATTCTGTCTGGAACTTGTGTTCCACAGCTAACAGAGCATAATAATCTCTATTCTTCTGCTACTGTGGTGACATCAGGGGAGCTTTTTAATGTCATCCTTTCAAACTGAATTGTGTTTTCTATTTCAGCATGTTATGCCAATGCATATGCTGTCATGTTTTATGTAGACTTTGGGAATATACTAATATATCACTCTTGTGCATCATTGTTTTGTAAGCCAAGCAATACTGCTCATTTTGTAAAATGTTTCTTCTGCTGCCCTTGCCTCTGCATACATGTTGTTTGGCACCATCTTGACATGTGCATACCCTCATGTTCTCTCATTAATTGGCTGAGTTGAATAATGATATCAGGTATGATACAGCAGCTTGTCATATTGATGTGCCTCCAATATTGATAGAAGCAGTAGTCAAAAAGTGTTTTATCAGGGACCTTGGTCAACACATGACTGCTGACTAAGAACATATTCATTTTTCATTGTATCGATGATCAGTTTTCACTCAGATTAAATGGATGTTAATGACTATGTCAATTTCTTTTTAGATTAATGCTGTTTTCTGCAATGTATTGATTAATGCAAGATTAGAACTCGAGTCATAAAGCTATTGGAGTGAAATGTTGCCCTGTGCTTAATCTCCCTCTCCACATTTAACTGTGCTCTTTAATGGGCTAGTGTTGCTAAAGCCTTGAAATGATTTTGGCATTCCCTTGCCATACAAGAAATCAAATGTTCATAAACTCCTCAAATATGTGCAGGAAGGCCGGACTATTGTGGAAAATAAGACTGCAGATATCATTCAAGAAACCCGCAAACTACAAATTAGACGGAAAGGGAGTAACCTGGAGGTTCAGAATCAAACCCCTGGCATGAATAGTTCCTGGCAGCAGCCAATCCAACAGCAGAACCCAACCAATCATGAAACTCAACTCAAGGCATCTCGTGACGTAAGGTGGCACCCTTGTAGTGTATGAATGGCTAAGTATCAAATGCCTCAAAATTGCGAAATTCGAACTGTGCAATTCGATGGTAAAACATTACTCGTGCATGAATGTTGCTCTATAACAAGGACTATCCTCTCATGCCAGGCATCTTTGATTAGGAAGAAATTATTCTCATACATTGCCTCACTCGATCTTGCGGTCATGATAGGGAGAATCTACAGTACAACCATTGTACAGTATAATTTTTTTATTTCACAACAACTTTTGCACTTGATTACGAGCACACACTGCAACGTTGTAAAACAAGAAAAAAATTGAATTTTAGGATGTCTTATGACGTTTTTGTTTGGTCATGACAGCATGTCATACTGTTGTATTGTTCAACGGTTATACAATAGAAGTTCCTGCTCACGATACATGGACTGAATAGTAATCCAAATGAGTTTATTGTATTTTACATAATTTGGCAGGCCAGCACACGAATGTCCATCTAGTTTTTTCCTGATTATGCATTCGAAATGTTGACATGGTTACTAGATTACTTTCAGCATCAATTCTATACTGTACGAGGTGCTGTTCTTTCCCTCAATTGTTTTTACGGATCCAGTTTTATACATCTAATAGCTGCCAATCATTGTTCCATCACAGGTTGCAATGGCAACAGCTGCAAAAGCAAAACTTCTTTTACGTGAGCTAAAAACTGTTAAAGCAGATTTGGCTTTTTCAAAGTTGCGATGTTCTCAGCTTGAAGAAGAAAACAAGAGCCTTCGAGAAAGCCGGGAGAAGGGGGCCAATCCTGCAGACGATGATATGGTTCTCCCTCCCTCTCTCTCTCTCTCTCTCTCTCTCTCTCTCAAGCGTGCACTCAAGTACACAAAGATTCACCATGCATGAGTCTGTGCTCTTATGCACTGTAACTCTTTGCATATTGTTAGGCATTTTAGGCCCACCTCCTAGCTTCATTTAAAATGCATCATTAACTTCATGTAACTATTTTCCAATTTGCTAGTAGTTGCAAGTTATTATCTGACCCAAGAACCAAAATGGTTAAGCTTCTCACAAATAAAAGCAAAATGTTTCTCAGATACGCCTTCAACTCGAGACCCTTCTTGCGGAGAAAGCTCGTTTGGCCAATGAGAATGAAACATATTCACGTGAGAACCGCTTCCTAAGGGAAATTGTTGAGTATCACCAGCTCACCATGCAAGATGTGGTTTATATAGATGAGGGGATTGAAGAAGTCGCAGAAGTTTATCCCATCAGTTACCCTTCAGTTGCTAGCATGCTCTCACTTACCCCAACAACACCAAAATCACCAACCTCACCAACGGAGTCACCTGTGCCCACAAAAGGCGAGATTTTTAATCTCCCGCCCGTGGAAGAAGAGGACCACGATGGCTTGGAGGAAGAGGTCATCGATGAGGAAGAAGTCATCGATAAATTAGATGACTCGGTTACAAAGGAAGAAGGTGATAGAAGACCAACGACAGCTTCTGCCTAAGTTTTTGAGTCCCTATTTTATTACAAGATTTGTTGAATGTCGATTTGTTTTAATTCTTTTTCTTCTTTTTCTTCCATTGTGGTTTTTCATCTGGAAGGTAAAAGGGGGGTCAGGAGTAGACCATATGCTTGCTTGCATTAAGCTATTCATTGGGTTTGTGACTGTGTAATGCGGGCTGTTTGGTTTTGCTCTTACAATAATGTCTTGATGTTTGTTTGTATTCCTTCGTTGATGGCCTAGAGCGTGAAGCTAATTTTGTAAATGATGTTCTTTCAAAGATTGCACTCTGAATTCTTGCAAAAGTTAAAGGTTTCAAGGCCTTTAGTTGATATTGATACTAACTAGGAGAAGGATTGATCTGAGGTGAGTCGATCCAATTAACAAACTTGGAGCGAAGAACGCTTCTACATACCTTCATCTCTAACTTGATAAGTTGTCTCTTAAGCTCGACCTTTAGCTGACCTGACTTGACTCAAACGTCAAAAGGAAACATTAGTCTGATCGAGAGTTAAATAAGTCAAGAACTGAATAACCATGTTATTATGCATAGTTGATATAAATGGAAAACATCACGACGTTGATATGTTACTTTCAATTTTTGACATTTCATTGCATAATTTAGAGGATGACATCAATATTGATACCTAACAGGGCTTAAACAAAGTGAGCTGAGTCCCATTTAGTGGAAAAATTTTGCTACATGAAGATTCAGTGGCTCAGCCCATGAACCTACTTTTATTAAATAACAGGAGAGCTGAGAAGATGATACTATCGTTGCATATGCAGAACTCCACTTTGACCCTCTTGCTTGACAGGTTCCTTGTTCCGACTTCAATTGAACATGTCAGCCATGATATCCACACGTGAACTAAGCTCTAGGAGTGGTCTCTGAAATGCTTGCACGCTACTATGATTATGTCAGGAAAAAAGAGTGGAGGGCACGACGAGAGGCAGACTGTCCAGGCATATGCTGCTGTCGTAAGTGAAACACACAAAAACAAACAGCAAAATGTGTTCCTTAGTAATTCAAACAAATAAATGTAGCTTCATGGAGAGCCAAGCCAATTGATCAGGAAAGTAACTCAATTGATGCAGCAGAAGAGATGATGAAAGTAAAATCATCTGGGCCTGACTTTTTGATGAAGTTGAATGGCGCCGCTCCAGAGGTCTATGCAGTTTGGCATTTGGAATGTGCGTCCATGGCATCCATGTTCCCCCATCAGCAGATGCTTTTCTGTAAATCCCTTGCAGTGCAAAGTAAAAGGTACTGCAAGTAGTTTTCATGCACTTGCACCCATGTTCTAATGTCAGCCAGCCGTTCCTCAAGCTTGGCCATTTTGCATGTAAGAAGCAGAGCAAATAACCTAAATACATGACCTGTGACAATAATCTGAGTACCACCTCGCCACAATAATTCTCTGCACCTGATTCAAGGAGCCCATCACCATGATCAAATGCCATCCATTTCCACATATGCATCTTCCTTGAAGTAACTGTTGTTAAATAGGACATCAAAGGGAACAGATTGTTTTAGGAAAGAAGTATACAAGAAAACTAGAGTCTCTCTCTCGAAGCGCATACATAACAGCCTAATCAGCATTTGTGACACAATTTGTTGACCGTCCCCCCCAAAAAAAAAAAAGTTTTCTTTAGTTCCATACTGAGGAAGAGTTCCATGCCTAAATTGTGTAACTTTAGTACATAGTAAAGTTATTGCTATTAACATCTATATGAATCAAGGGCATCCTCACACCGCTTGACCATTTGTATCAATTTCATCCGTTTGATAGTAATTAGGCACCAAAAGTACTAACTATAGAGTAAATGTTCCAGCTAAAATACAGAGATTTCTTACATAACCTAGGCATACGAGAAACAAAACCCACCTTCCACCCATCCAAAATCCTTATAATGAAGCAAGAGAAAACATCTCCCAGACTTAAAGCAACTGCATTAATGGGACAAGGGACTCAAGGAAGTGCTGTGTGGAATAAAACTTCCCATTGATCTGGTTTACTCTTCATCACATATCAGCTGAAAATTGGACTGATCTCAGAGGCAATGGAGAGTTCACCTTGAAAGGGATGAAGTTCCATTTGTCATGAGATGTTTAACCCATAACTCTGCTGTCGCTATGCTTGCAGAAAAACCCCTTTCAACCATTTCATTGATAAGTTGTGCTGCCCTTGTACATCCGTTATTTCTTAGTAGTCCTTGGATTATTGTGTTATAAGTGACACCATCCGGAAAGCATCCATTTGCTTCCATCTCCTTTAGCAGCTGATATGCTTCCTCCATGCGTCCTCCTTTGCACAATCCATTCATGAAAGTATTATACGTCCACACATCAGGTTGCAACCCTCGAGCATGCAAACAATTAAACAGCCCCTTAGCATCCTCGAGCTTTCCGGCATTGCACATGCCATTTATTAGAATAGTGTAAGTCACAATGTCTGGGATGAATTTGAAATCTTCCATCTTTCGAAGCAACATCATGGCCTTGTCAATCTGTCGTGTTTTACACAAGCCATCCAGGATAGCACTCAATGTATAATGATTTAGAGATAGATTGCGAGACCGCATCTCGTTAATTAGCTCCTCCGCAGCTTGAAGGTTCCCAAACTGACAAAATCCGTTTACGAGAGTGCTGTATGTGACGGCATCAGGAATCAAGCCCCTTTGAAGCATTTCTCGGAAAAGCATTGTTGACTTCACAACTCTTTTCGCTTTGCAGTATCCGTTAATCAACGTGTTATAACAAACAACATCAGGCGAGCAGCCTCTTTCAATCATCAAATTAAGAACTTCCATAGCATTGTTCATTCTATTTTGCAAACAATAACCATTCATCAATGTATTATAGATGAAATTATCAGGCATTGCACCTAATTGAATCATCTGTTCAACTATGGCCTCAGCCTCTTCAAGCATTCCCTCTTTACAATGTGCATCCACCAGAATAGTAAAGGTTTGAACGTTTGGCATTACTCTGCTTTCCACCATATGACTCAGCAGTCTCTGAGCCTCTTTCAATTGGCCAGAATTGCACACTCCTTGAATGACAGAGGTATAAGTAACTACATCCGGTTCAAGTCCTGCCTTTCTCATCTTCTCCAACAAGATTGTAGCTTCTTTCCATTGGCCTAGGTTGCATAAGCAATGAACTAATGAGCTATAAGTGAACAAGTCAGGTTGGATGCCTCTGCTCATCATCTCTTCCAACAATGCCAGAGCGTCTTCCATCTGGCCTACATTGCACAGACCATGGATCAAGGAGTTATAAGTAACGATGTCTCGTTTGATGCCTTTTCTACTCATACCTTCATTAAGTCTCAAGGCCTCAGTCATCAATCCCTCCTTGCAAAGACCATCAATTACTATGTTGTATGTGAAGGAATTGAGCCTGCAGCTTCTCTCTTCCCAGTCCCTTAGCAATTCAATAGCCAATCTGGTTTTACCTGCCCTGCATAACCCCTTTGCGATTATTGCATACGTGGTCTCATCAGGTTCGGGGCCTTTTCCTTGCATATCATGGAGGAACTTCAAGGCTTGATCAGTATTGCCCTGAATAAAGAGGCCATCAATCAGGGTGTTCGATGTCACCACATTGATGGGAAACCCAAGCTTCAAGATTCTGCCCAGGATAGACAAACCCAAATCAACCCGCCTTAACCGGCAAAAGCAGTTCAGGGAAATCGTCAGAAAATGATCATCTTCAATCCCCAACGAACGCAGCTGCTCAATCAACCCGATGGCAGTCGAGTAGCGCTTCATCCTCACTACAGCACCCAACAGAAGACTGAAATCCCTGGAGGAAGGCAAAGGGTTCGTCTGCATCATTTTACGGAAGCAAAACAAGGCATCATCAACACTCGCGAACCCACCAGCTCTGCAATTATTCCTCACGTAACTCAAGAGCCGGTTCGGGTCGTCTGAATGAGAGCCAGGGATCGAACGAAACCTCCGACGACCGCGAGACAAGAAACGGAGATAAGTGTGACGGAGAACGGAAAGGGATGATGGCTCGCTGGGGATCAAAGCGGAAGCAGGAAGAAGAAGGGAGAAGATGGAAGAAGCAGGGCAGAGACTCGTTCGCTTCATCGGCTGATGATGAATCCGAGAGGTGAATAGCTTCATCAGTTTAGGTCTGTCTCTCTCTCTCTCGGAGCACGCCGGTCTCTGCCAAGGCTGACTGTAATAAGCTCAAAATGGCTTCCTCGACGTATGAGGTTTTGGGTTATTGCACGGGAAGTCCCCGGGGTGATTATATCCGACTGGCTCCTGATTAGAATCGGACCGGACCAGAACCAGTCATTCCTAAGAAATCCTAAAATTTATCATTGAGTGCATTTGCAATTTGCTTTTTCCATAGTCCTACTAATAATATGTTCCAACTTCTCACAATTACTCCTTTTTGACTATTATTCAAAAACAAAAATAAAAACAAAATTAGAAAAAATTCCGAATATATGCCTGAAGTGACTATACCAATCTCATAGAAAGACCTAAAGTAGTTATAGTAATTTCAAATAAAGGTCTAGCCTTGCCCATCGGCAAAAAATTAGGATCAATCGGGGTATTTTTGTCCTTTAATTTTAAATTTAATTATATTAAAACTTAAGAAAGAAAAGTTTAAAAAAAAAAAAAAAAAAAAAAGAAGGGGAACACACAGGCGGGAGGGTTGGTCGTAAACCCATTGTCGATGGGGCAACGGCGACGATCGGCGAGATCGCTAGCACTTGGGCTTGGGCAAGAGACGGTTGGCGAGATCTCTAACACTTGGGCTAGGGCGGCGACCTTCGCGACTAGAGGCAAGGGCCACGGGAGAGGGCGGTAACCCTCTCCCAGATTTGGGTTGCCTATCACCCTTCAGGGGCCCTAGGCGAGGGCTGCCAGGCTGGTGTAAGGGCCGATGACCCTTCCCCAAATGGAGGTGAGGGAGAGTAGGCCCTCGCCTCCAGTTGGCAAGGGTTGTCAGCCCTTACTCAGGCACCAACAAGCTTGTCGGCCGTTGCCACCGCCCCATTGGCAATGGGGTGGCAGCCATAGGCGGGAGGGCCCTCTCGCCTGTGTTTTCCTTATTCTTTTTTTTTTTTTTTTTTTAGTTCTAGTTTTATTTAGTTTTCTTTAAAATAGAAAAAAATAAAGAAAAAAAAGGAAAATTTTTAAAAGAAGAGATTACTCTTCACAATTGGTGAGTTCAAGCATTTATTTGAGACTGGTATGGTCATTTCAAGTCTTATTTGAAATAATGTCAATTTTAGGTCTTTATTTAAGAAAATAAGGACACTTGGCCCTTATTTGAGAAAATAATAGCACTTCAAGCTCATATTTAATTTTTTCCCACAAAATCAAAAAGAATAAAGTATATGGTTAATAATTTGTGGAAGTACAGATGTTCAAAAACAACTTGTGGTTGAAAATGGTCTATTTCTAAATAAGCCTAATACTTTTTTTGTATATACTTTGATTTTCAATATATATATCTACGTCAATTTATTTAATTTAATAATTTTTCTCGCCAGCTTTTCAAATTTCTAGCACGATAATTTATTTGTTCTAGAGGAATAAAAGTTCCTTGGAGCAAATATTGCTGGAAAAATAAGGATCACCTTTAAAGAAGTGAAACAGGGTCACATTCTTCCTCCTTGGGGAACTCTTGAGCGAGACGACCCAAAATGCATTTCAATCTCATTTTAGTTTAGCCTTCATGACTTATCCTTCATACATGAGGATCCGGCTGACTGCCATGGAAACAATAAAGTTGAGCGGGCATATGACATTTCAATGCACAACACACCGCACAATTATTTGGTACAGAAAAATTCCACAATTAGCCCTAAACCTATGGGAGAGAAATCAATCCAATCATAAACATTTCAATTGAAATAATATAATCTTAAACTTTTAGGGAAAATGCAATCAAGTCCTCTCATTCAAAGTGTTGTTTGATTTATCTGATATGGCAATTTAGTAATAGCTAGTTGTCTTATGTAACGACAACAATACAATGTGAATTATTTAAAATGAAATGAGGCCTTTTCAAGTTTATTGTTCATGATCTTCTGCATCACAATCACTTAGCTAGAGCTCCTCTGATGTGCGTTCATCATTGTCCACTGTCACCTGGATCTCCAATGGTGTGTTGCCACCATCGTCGACTTGCAGGTGTGAAATCAAACTCCTTGAATTATTATTTCCGGGCAGCAACCAATCCAACAGCAATACAAGACCAACCACAAATTCCGGGCAGTAACCAATCCAACAGCAATACAAGACCAACCACAAAACCCAAATCAAGGCATCTTGCAACATAAGGGTGCACGGTTGTAATTTACGAATGACTTGGTATCAATTGCCTCAAGATTGTGAAATTTGGTTAATGCAATTATATGGGAAAACATTCCCATGCATGCATGTTGCTCTATGATAAATACCATCCTTTCATGCAAGGCACTTTCACTTAGGAAGAGAACACTCATGCATTGCTTGCTTACATTAAGCGATTCATCGAGTCTGTGACTGTGTAACGTGAGCTGTTCGGCTGTGCCCTTACAATAATGTCATCATGTTTGTTTTATTCCTTCATTGATGGCCTAGAGACTAGAACTATTTTGTAAATGATGTGCTCTTAAAGATTGCACTGTGAATTCTTGCAAAGGTGGGAAAAAAGGCCTTTTACTTGATATTGATATCTAACTAGGATAAGGATTGTTATGAGAAGAGTCAATATAATTTACAACTCAGGCAAAGAATGCTCATACTCATCTCGATCGAGTAGTTGGATACACCATGCTCACGGCAAAACTTACTGGATTTCCAGCGAAAAAATCATAAAGCTTCTTTTGAAAGTGAAGCCTTCTGCACCTGCACATGGCTTTAGTCATGGAAGAGTGTCAAAAATTGAAATGAAAACCAACATCGTTTAAGTGGCTTTGCTTCAATGGCTAAGCCCATGGACCTGCTTTTGTAAACAAGGAAATGGACAATAAAGACAGCTAAGGAGTTGATCCTCTTGTTATATATGCAGAACTTCGATTTGATCCTTTTGCTGTACAGGTTCCTTTTTCTAAGTTCAATCAATCATATCGGCCATGACATCCACAAGTGAGCTTAGCTCGAAGAACAGTCTCCGAAACGCTTCCACACTACTATGATTATGTGAGAAAACAAAGAGTAGAGAGCATGACAAGAGGCAGACTGTGACAATCTGATTTTCTACTTATGTTTTCAATTGAATAAATCGGGCTTTTCATCGATGTGTTTCTAGTGCTATTCTCTGAGCTGATCACTCATGAGATAACTAGATTAGTTGGGGAAGCCATTAAGGGATTTTAATGTAACATGCTTGAGAATTCGATCAAGAATCGACACCGTGTTAATCAAGGGTCATTGCTGCCGAAAATCTATCGAGAGGGATTCGATAGAGACATATAATTAGGCATGGGTGATTCCATCTAATTACAAAATTCTCATTGATCGGGATTTTTTTGTGTCGTTTTGGTACCAATGCAAATTGAAACCTAGAGATTTTCACGAATTTAAGTTGCTTGAGTCGAAATAAAATAATCGGCCACGGGCCAAATGCACCGAAAATTCCCAAAAACTACCCAATAGTTTAGGTCGCGCTGAAATCACGTTTGACTGAAATTAACTGCGAAAATTATTCCGATTTCAGAAATTGAGAACTCTCAATTATCACGACTAATTCTAGGAATGTCGTTGTATCTTTTCAAGAATTATGGACAAACAAGAATTGTGGTGGATATTGCAAAATCCAGCAAATTAAAGAAATGTGATGAAAGCCATATCTCGAAGTGAATTTTTGTTCTTGGTATGGAACAATTTGAAATGGGTATAATAAGGATTTAAGTGGACTTAATCCTTGTTGGCTAAGGTTATAAATAGATAAAATGAAAAGAGGGAAAAGTTGATGAAATGGCTGCAAAATTCGGATGGGTGTCCATCGAGAGGGATTTTACCAATATTTGCATTTCATTTGAGCAAGATAAGTTTGCGTAAGATTGATGGGCCACTTGAAAATGATATGGTTTAAACTTCCATGGAAAAAGTACCAAGCTCTTGTGGAAAAATGAAATGAGGTTGTGGAATTTTGGAAGGGGACCCCCATGGTCCTTTTTCCTCCCTCTCTTATTCCCCTCCGTGCAACTCTTCTCTCCCTTGGTACCATGCGACAACCTCCTTTTCTTTCTCCCATCTCTTTCTTTCCCTTTTCCTTTTTTTTTTTTTTTTTCTCTCAGCCAAAAGTCTTTGTCTTTTCTTTTCCTCTTTCCCCTCTTCCGCGTGTACACCTTCCCCCTTCTGCTGTGCGTCTGTCTCTATCTCTTTCTTCCTTTTTTTTTTTTTTTCTTTCTTTGTTCCATCCGTGAAAGCCTTGTCTTTTTTTCTTTAAGCTAGTTTATTCGGCCTTCTTGCTCCCTCTTAAACGGCAAACCAGCAGCCAAGAAAAAAACAGAGGAAAGCTCTGTTTTGACGTTACCAAGTTGCTGGACCCACAGAAACTTTGACCCAACTACCACCATGTTTCGTTTCTCTTTATTATAGCCTTTATTTGCCGAGGAACTATCTCCACCAGCAAGTCCACAACCCTCAAAAATCAGCGCCGCTATTTCCTCTGTTCGCAAGAAAATCTTCAGCTCAGTTCAAGGCCTTAGCGGTTGCTGCTCTTGCACTGCTAGGCTTCTACCAGCCGAGAGCAAGACTTCTCGGCCCTATCCTAGGTCGACCAGAACCACTCCGGTGTCCCCGGAAGTTACGGCTTGACCGTTGTTGCTCAGCCAACACCGGTGGTCTTGGACTTCTAAGTAGGTGAGTTGTTTTTCCTAAACCTTGATTAGGGGCTGTGTACCTCTGTTTAGGGGTTGAAATTAGCTAAGAAAGGTTTAGATGAGATTAGTGTTAGTTTAGAAAGGTTATATTAGCCATAGAATGGCTTAGTTTTTGTTTACATAACAAGATCAACACCGTAGAAGACAGTTTGGCCAAGAACAGAGACTGTGCTCCAGAACTGATTGCTAGACGCGTGTAGTTTGTTATTTTTGTAGACGGAGATGTGTTGCGATTTTGAAGTGAATTTATTCTAAGGAAATGTTTAAGACATCTTTAATTATAACATATAATTTTCTCAGGATTTTTTTAGGAATTAAAAAGAAGACGATTTTAGTTCCATTAGCTGTAAACAAAAAGTCGGACTGCACTGTAAATCCTGACCTGTAAGGATTCTATGGGTCTTTACGGACCCTTAGGGTTCGAATTTTTATACGGTTTCTTCACAAAAGTTATTTTTTATATCTTCTAATTTAACATACTCGAATTTCAAATTAAACAAACCTGTTTGGGACCCCGATCTGAGCTGATTTCGGAAAACAGACCCGCTGGAAACGGAACCGGTTTTGATGCTGGGTTGAGGGAATTACTGGGCCGAATCCAGAGGGATCTGGGCCTTGATGTCTTCATGAAAATTTTTTGTTTACGTGTTCTTTGTCACATGTCCAAGTTTGAGAATTTTTCAAATTCATCTAAGCTGATTTCTGGTGCTGAATTCTGAAATGCGCAAATGGACAATTTTACAGGTTAAAGTAGCTAGTAACGTGTGATTGTTTTTAATAACATGTTGGTTGGAAATTTGCTTATTTAGTGATATGGCTGAGATATACAACTAATTGTTGAATGATGAAATTGAATAAAATTACATATGCTATTTGAGAATCCGTCACGAGCCTTTGGGCCGGACGATGCTCCTTCGGGAATGCCCCAAGTCAACGGATGCCGGTCACAGTGGATGCTGGACCGATGCTCCTAATCGGAATGCCGTCCGAGTGTAGACGTTGCCGTGCTCGACATGCGAGACAATGCCCGATTATGCCGGAAGACTGTTATCTGTTGCATTGACTGCTGGCCCGTATACTTACATTGATATTTATGTCCTTGCATATACTCATGTTAAGGTATTCATGTGATGTGTGAACTCGATATTATTATGTATGATTTGATTGACACTAACATGCAGGGAAATACTAGTATTAAAAGAATTGTGAGAAACGTGACTAAGTTGCATGTAGAGTGTACCCTTCTCTTACTCGAGATTTAGGGATTGAACTCGTTGAGATGTGATCTCATCCCATTGTGGGATAAATTTTTCAGGTCCCTAGATGGAGGCTTTTCAAGAGAAGTGTAGGAGTTTGCAGGAAGTGAAAGCTAGGTTCGTGTACAGTTGCTGTTAGAAGTCAATGGATCTTCCATCTAGTTTGGATAGTGGGTGACAGTTCACCCTTTTGTTATCGGGAAGTCTGACGGGATTGCCAGGGAACCTGCTCCCATGGACGAGGAGCTTGGAGCGTAGATAGCTTAGAAGCTCTTTTTTTTTTTTAAATAGATCCATGTCATGTTAGGCTTTTACGTGTATAGTACTCATGTAAAAATATGTGTGTAATGTAAACATAATCCTACGTTTGCTATCCCATCTCTATGTTGTCTGGAGGTTATTATTATTATGTTTCCGCTTGCGCAATAAAATGTATGGGGTGACAACCATTCTTGGGAGGTTGCAAAATTTTATTAATCGATCACTAAGGGATGTGCATGCGCTCGAGGTTCGGGACGTGACATCCCCGTTTAAATGGTATCAGAGCAATTTAGTGTTTAGAGTGATAAGGTGCGATGAGTCATGGGATAGTTAGTAGGAAAGACTTTTAATACACTGATGCATGTGAGTGATAATTGATTGATAGTTTGTTTGTGAACTCACTCAAATTCTAATATGGTGTTGGAATTGGAGGCAGGTATCTATAAAGAATTTGCACCATGAGTGAGCAGGATCAGAGAATGCCTAGGAAAAGGGCGATTAGACTCATTACTCGGGCTAGGAAACCGACCAGAGGCGGTGCCCGAGGTAATAGAGGTAAAGCACCATCTCAGGCAAGCGCTAGTGGAGCAGCACCATAGCCGGTTTCGTTGGTTGGTGCTGGGGTAGCAGCACCTGGTGATCCGGGAACTGTTGGGATCATACAGGCGCTAGAAGCGATGAGAGATCTAATGGGATAGCAAGCCCAAAATCAAGTAGCCACCATTACTACCGTTGCTACTATCTGCCGCTACTACGTTGCCAACGCCGTTGTTGCCGACGCACCTTGCCGCCCTACTCGCCGAAGTTCCACCAGGGAACATGGTCGTAGAGAGGCCTATACATAAGCTAGTGGAATAGTTTTTGAAATTGAGTCCACCGATATTCACTGGTACTGGGGATCCAGAGACTGCTTCTCGCTGGATTTGGAATTTAGAGAACGTATATGCACTTTTGAGGTGCAATGAAGAAGAGAAGGTAACTCTGGCAGTCTATCAATTGCATGATAACGCTAATATCTGGTGGACAGCTGCGGTAGTCAGCTTTTCCTTAAGCTCTCGGAAACTATGCTCGCACTTGTTTGTCCATATGAACTTCTCTTCCTTCTTTAAGAGTCGAGTCATAGGCAACGCTAATGCTGAAAACCCTTCTACGAACTTTCCGTAATACCATGCTAAACCCAGAAAACTTTTGATCTCAGTCATTGTGGTCGGTCTTGGCCAGTTGATCACGGCTTCAATCTTGCTTAGGTCCACAGAGATTCCTTCACCTGAAATCACGTGACTTAGGAAAGCAACACGAGTCAGCCAAAACTTACACTTGCTAAACTTGGCATACAACTCATGAATCCTTAGGGTCTGGAGTACTGTTCTCAAATGTCCTTCATGTTCTTCTGGACTTCTAGAGTACACCAGAATATCATCGATAAACACAATCACGAACTGATCCAGGTATTCCTTGAACACTCAGTTCATCAGATCCATGAAAGCGGTTGGGGCGTTCGTCAGTCCGAACGGCATTACAGTGAATTAATAATGGCCGTATCGGGTACAAAACACGGACCTAGGAATGTCCTCCTTCCTGATCCTCAGCTGGTGATATCCTGTCCTTAGGTCGATTTTAGAAAATATCGACGCTCCTTGCAGTTGATCAAACAAGTCATCGATTCTCGGCATTGGATACTTGTTCTTGATAGTCACCTGATTGAGTTGTCGGTAGTCAATGCATAGACATAACGAACCGTCTTTCTTTTTCACGAATAGAATTGGAGCTCCCCACGGCGATGCACTGGGACATATAAATCCTTTATCTAGCAATTCCTACATCTGAACCTTCAGTTCTTTCAATTCTAATAATGCCATCCGCTAAAGAGCCTTAGAAATTGGTTCTATCCCAGGGGCTAATTCAATCACAAATTCTATCTCCCTTTCTAGCTGTAGACCTGGCAATTCTTTTGGAAACACGTCCGGAAATTCTTGTACCACCGCAATTGTCACGCCTCGATCCTCCGAGCGCGCGCACATCCCTCTGCGGTCGATAGAAATATGTGACTTCCCAGGATATGTCGCCGACTCATTCTTTTTATTGCACATGCAGAAGCGAAACAAATCCCCTGACAACATTTAACTTGGGATAGAAAAACAGGCAATCAATCACAACCAAACAAGCATTCTTATAAACACATAGGTTTATCTACAACATTGGATTGTCTACAAAATAGACCGGCTCAACAAAAAGGGAAGTGTCCTATGACCAACTAGTCAGACACGTTCGCCGATTCTTCGGTCTCCACCTCCACAAATGTCCATGGCTTCGAGTCCTCCATGACCGCCATCTAAGGACCTGAAAATATTATCCCACAACGGGGTGAGACGATGTCTCGGGATATGTCGCCGACTCATTCTTTTTATTGCACATGCAGAAGCGAAACAAATCCCCTGACAACATTTAACTTGGGATAGAAAAACAGGCAATCAATCACAACCAAACAAGCATTCTTATAAACACATAGGTTTATCTACAACATTGGATTGTCTACAAAATAGACCGGCTCAACAAAAAGGGAAGTGTCCTATGACCAACTAGTCAAACACGTTCGCCGATTCTTCGGTCTCCACCTCCACAAATGTCCATGGCTTCGAGTCCTCCATGACCGCCATCTAAGGACCTGAAAATATTATCCCACAACGGGGTGAGACAATGTCTCAGCGAGTCCTACCCTCTAAGACTCGATTAGAAAGACAATATGCCCCAGGCGCTCTAGCCACACCAATATGATAGAAGACTTACCTCGCCTTAGTCCCTTCCGTCGCACGTCGCACAATTCAATTCTCAATCAAACAATTGATCCAACGATTTAATTTAATCATACTATCTATCTTCCATTCCAATCCATACTATCTATCAACCAATACTATCTATCATCCCATACCATCTATCAAACCAGTCGTTAATACGACACATGCTCTCCAAAGCTGTAATATATAGACGGTAGTTCGCTCAAGCTGTAGATAGATAGTAGCTCACTCAAGCTGTAATATATATAGATCATGCTCGCACAAGCCGATAAAATGATCTTAGCTCACCGAAAAAGTTTGCCGCAATATTCAATATAGTATACTATAATTGCTCGCCCAAGCTAATACATATATATAAACCAATGCTCGCCAAAGCTGATCATTCAATAATAAACCATAGAACTGGATATTCAATCCAATAATAACCAACGATTCAAACTAGTCATACAAACCAATTACGGTGCTAAAAGCCAACACCGGGTATTTTCAAGTTAAATACCACAACTTCATCAATATCACTCAATTCCACACTTGGAATAATTAACCACAATCATCATTTCACTCAAATTCTCAATTAAACAAACAATTAGCACAAACCGACCGCACTACTACGATCGGTGCGAAATTCTAACGACCAGAGCCATCCCGGCAAATTTTCGAAATTATTAAATAATTAAATTTAATTCCGAAAATTAAATAATTAAATATTATATTATAATATTATAATTTAATAAAATAATATTTATAAAATTCGAAATAATTAATTAATTAAAAATAATTAATTAGGGCTTAAACTAGATTACACTAATTTAAACATACAATTAGCCCTAATTAAACAACCACTAAACTAATCATACAACTAATCTAATTTACATTTAAATAATCTAATCTAATCATCTAAACCTATTTAGACTAATCTAAACACCCCTTAAGCATAATTAACTCGCTAAGCAAGGATTAGAAGGTAAACTCACTTGGTTTTGCGAGCCGGTGAGTCCACGGTGACCACGATGCCAAGGCGGTCGATAAACCCTGAAGCGGCGACACCAAGCGAGACTAGGAAGGGCTTGAAAACGGGCCACGAAGCTTCTAAAACCTTGCTGTCTTCGGTTTCGATCTGCTGAACTGAGAGAGAGAAACAGCGGCTGAACGACGAGGAAACGGGCCGATCGGAGCTCTGGTGAGCGGGTGGTTGGCAACCGGTGGTTCCCAAGGGTCTTGGGGATCTTGTGGGTGGATGGAATGGGCAAAGGAAGGGCTAAAATGGGGGCGAAAGAGCAAGAAAATGCAAAACAGGCGGAACTGGGCGAGTCCAGGTGGTCCGGCCAGCCATTCCTTCGTGCTGGATTTCGGGAGGGTACAGGGCTCCTTTCGGGGCAAGGTTGGATTTGTTGGAACGGTCTGGATGTCCTCTTCGCAGCGATGGGTGGCTCGTTCACTGATTCATCCGAGAAGTTAACTTTTTACTCGGATCTTTCGCGAAAGGTCGGCTGGAGCAGAAACTGGAACGAGGGAAAATAGGGGAGGAAAACGGGTCCGACGGGCATGCGACCGAAGAGGGGGATGAGCTGCGGTTTTCCTCTGGTTTTTCTGAGCTTTTCCACTTCGCCAACAATGGAGAAAGCCTACAAACAAGGAAGAAGAAGGCTGGTTGGAGGGGGGGCTCCTTTGGTGAGCCTTCAAGAGCCAACACTTGTCCAAACTTCATTGGCTTTGCCCCCACATGACATCACATGACCTCAGCCCTTTCTCTCTCCTCAAATCTTCCTCTACAAGCTTGGCAATAGGTGCAAATGTCCTTAGGCCCTTGGCATACGAATTTTGAGGATTTGTACATCAATTTCCTTCAATTCCTTTCAATTCCCTTCCAATTGAACCAAATTGAAGTCCAAATAAATCAATCATGGTGTCCTTGTCCCTCTTATGATTTTTCCCTGTCATATGATCCAACTTGCATCCCAAAGATGCGATCAAAAGCAATCCTCTGACTTTCCCAATCAAAAACGGCCTTACTTTGCTTTTCTGCCAAAAATCTCGGTTTGTAGAAAAATCTTCTGAGGATGAGTCGACGTTCCTAAAATGAATTGTGACATAACGAACCTTCAATTTCTGAAATCGAGTTCAATTTCTCGGTTAATTTCAATCCGGCGCAACTTTAGCGCGTCCTAACCTACCGAGTAGCTTTTAGGAATTTTCTGCGCAATTGACCTGTGGTTGATTATTTTCAAGCCACAAAGTGCATTTTCGACACATTGGCGACTCTCGGTTGTCGTGAAAATCTCAAGATTTCAAATACGGACACAAGGTACCAAAACGATAGAGAAATCGGTCTAGTGTCAATCGACAAGATTTGTGCAATCAGGTGGAATCACCCACACTTAATTACATGCCTTTGTCGAGTTGACCTATCTCCGGTCTCTAATCGGTATGTGCCGTAATGACCCTTGCAGATTAGCACGGTCGAGCAGTTGGTTCCTGGTCGAATTCTCAAGTCTATTGCGTTTAGATTCCTTAACGGCTTCACTTGATAGACTAGTTATCTCGTGAGTGGTCAACTCAGAGAAGAGAGCTATAGGTGCAAAGATGAAAGGCCCGACTTATTCAATTGAAACCAGAATTGTAAAATCGGGATGTCACAGCAATACCTTCAATCTTCAGTTCTTCAACTGTTGTGTCCATGATAGTCGCCAAGTAACTCTGACAACCCTCATCTAACAACCCGGTTGCTTCGAGTGACGAGATTAGGGCAATCGAAGGTCCTCCCTAACTTCCACTAGACTCAAAACTTTCACTCTCTAATGGGTTGAACTGAATCGCTTTACGGTAGCAGTCCATCTTGGCTCGTTGCTTGGTGAGCCAGTCCATGCCAATTATCACATCGAAATCATACATGGCTAGAACTATCAGGTTTATTCTCCCCTCTTGCCCACCAATCACCAACTTGCAATCAGGACAGCCCATTGTAGACAATGCACTATCTTTTAATGGTGTTGATATACTAATAGCCGATTCCAACAATTTAGGACTTAATCCTATTAACTTAATAAATAGATCAGCTATAAATGAATGAGTTGCACCAGAATCAAATAAAGCGTATGCTGGATGATCATTCAAGGAAACAGTACCTGTGATCTTGTTCGGTGCGTCCTTTACCTGACCTCTAGCGATGGTGTATGTCCTTTTGCGTGCTGGAGGCCTAACTGGTTCACCCTGCTGTGCATTCGGGGGTGCATATCCCCTATTTTGACCCATCGGTGGTGGAGGTGGTAGCTGTTGTCCCATCGATCATTTGGGACAATCTTTGACCTGGTGGCCTTGTTGGCCACATCCATAACAAGCTCCGTCCTAGCATGGCATGGTGCAGATCCGTGTTGTTTTCCACAAAAGCGACAGGCTCCATTATTACTTGGTGTGGACTTTCTCACCCCACCTTTCCTATTAGGTGGAACGGGGTACCTTCTTTCGACCATGGGTTTCTTCCCGAACTTGATGCTGTTTCTGTGCACGTTAAACCTCGACCCTGACGCAGCAGCTTGCTCATTCAGATTCCTTTCTATTAGTTGAGCTCGTCGATAAATTTCTCTATAGTCATTTAGATCAAAAGGCACTAGCGGTTGTTTCAATTCTTGTCGGAGACCATTCTTAAACCTTCAAGCCTTTTCTTCGGGATCCTCTACCAATCTTGGAGCATACTAAGAAAGCTCCACAAACTTGACCTCATACTAATTGACAGTCATTGATCCCTGGCGGAGACGCTTGAAACTCTTCCATCTTCTACTCTCTAGCGCTCTTGGAGAAGTACTGCTCGTTGAATGCCCTGAGGAAAGCGTCCCATAACGGAATTACACCTTCTGGAAACACGGTCTCTCGGACAGCTGTCCACCAGATATTAGCGTTATCATGTAATTGATAGACTGCTAGAGTTACCTTCTCTTCTTCACTACACCTCAAAAGTGCAAATACCTTCTCTAAATTCCGAATCCAGTGAGAAGCAATCTCTGGATCCCTAGTACCAATGAATATCGATGGACTCAATTTCAAAAACTGTTCCACTAGCTTGTGTATAGGCCTCTCCACGACCATGTTCCCTAGTGGAACTTCAGCGGGGGGGCAAAGCGGGTGCACCGGCAATAGCGTTTGGGAGCAACGAGCGCGGCAGCCATAGCAGCGGCAGTAATGGTGGCTGCTTGATTCTGGGCTTGCTATCCCATTAGATCTCTCATCGCTTCTAACTCCTGTATGATCCCAACAGTTCCCGTATCACCAGGTGCTGCTACCCCAGCACCAACTAGCGGAATCGGTTGGTGCTGCTCCATTAGCGCTGGCTTGAGATGGCGCTTTACCTCTATTACCTCGGGCACCGCCTCTGGTCGGTGTCTTAGCCCGAGTAACGAGTCTAATCGCCTTTTCCCTAGGCGTTCTCTGATCCTGCTCACTCATGGCGCAGATTCTTTATAGATACATGCCTTCAATTCCAACACTAGATTAGAATTTGAGTGAGTTCACAAACAAACTATCAATCGGTTATCATTCACATGCATCAGTGTATTAAAAGTCTTTCCTACTAACTATCCCATGACTCATCGCACCTTATCACTCCAAACACTAACTTGCTCTGATACCATTTAAATGGTGATGTGACGTCCCGAATCTTGAGCGCATGCACATTTTCAGTGGTCGATTAATAAAATTTTGCAACCTCCCAAGAATGGTTGTCAACCCATACATTTTATTGCGTAAGCGGAAACATAATAATAATAACCTCTAGACAACATAGAGATGGGATAGCAAACATAGGATTATGTTTACATTACACACATATTTTTACATGAGTACTATACACGTAAAAGCCTAACATGACATGGATTTGTTTAAAAAGAAGAGCTTCTAAACTATCTACACTCCGAGCTCCTCGTCCATAGGAACAGGGTCCCTGGCAATCCCGTCAGACTTCCCGATAACAAAAGGGTGAACTGTCACCCACTGTCCAAACTAGATGGAAGATCCATCGATTTATGACAGCAATTGTACACGGACCTAGCTTTCACTTCCTGCAAACTCCTACACTTCTCTTGAAAAGCCTCCATCTAGGGACCTGAAAAATTTATCCCACAACGGGATGAGATCACATCTCAACGAGTTCAATCCCTAAATCTCGAGTAAGAGAAGGGTACACTCTACATGCAACTTAGTCACATTTCTCACAATTCTTTTAATACATAATACATGTTAGTGTCAATCAAATCATACATAATAATATCAAGTTCACACATCACATGAATACCTTAACATGAGTATATGCAAGGACATAAATATCAATGTAAGTATACGGGCCACAGTCAATGCAACATATAATAGTCTTCCGGCATAATCCGAGCATCGTCTCGCACCGTCGAGCACGGCAACATCTACACTCAAATGACATTCCGATTAGGAGTATCGGTCCAGCATTCACTGTGACCGGCATCCGTTGACTTGGGGCATTCCTGAAGAAGCATCGTTCGGCCCAAAGGCTCATGACGGATTCTAAAATAGCATATGTAATTTTATTCAATTTCATCATTCAACAATTAGTTGTTTATCTCAGCCATATCACTAAATAAGCAAATTTCCAACCAACATGTTATTAAAAACAATCACACATTACTAGCTACTTTAACTCCCATGATGTAAAATTGGTGGGTCCCCATTTGGGTTTACGCATTTCAGTTACTAGCTTTTAACCGGTAAAATTGCCCATTTGCAGAATTCAGCAGAAATCAACTTAGATGAATACAAAAAATTCTCAAACTTGGACATGTGACAAAGAACATGTAAACAAACAATTTTCATGAAGACACCGAGGCCCAGATTCCTCTGGATTTGGTCCAGTAATTCCCTCAACCCAGCATCAAAACCGGTTCCGTTTCCAGCGGGTCTGTTTTTCGAAATCAGCTCAGATCGGGGTTCGAAACAGGTCCGTTTAATTTGAAATTCGAGTATGTTAAATTAGAAGATATATAGAAAAACTTTTGTGAAGAAACCGTATAAAAATTCGAACCCTAAGGGTCCGTAAAGACCCATAGAATCCTTACAGGTCAGGATTTATAGTGTAGTCCGACTTTCTGTTTACAGCTAACGGAGCTAAAATCGTCTTCTTTTTGATTCCTAAAAAAATCCTGAGAAAATTATATTTTATAATTAAAGGTGTCTAAAACATTTCCTTAGAAGAAATTCACTTCAAAATCGAAACACATCTCCGTCTACAAAAATAACAAACTGCACGCGTCTAGCAATCAGTTCTGGAGCACAGTCTCTATTCTTGGCCAAACTGTCTTCTACGGTGTTGATCTTGTTATGTAAACGAAAATTAGCCATTCTATGGCTAATATAACCTTTCTAAACTAACACGAAAATATATTTAATCTCATCTAAACCTTTCTTAGCTAATTTCAACCCCTAAACAGAGGTACACAGCCCCTAATCAAGGTTTAGGAAAAACAACTCACCTACTTAGAAGTCCAAGACCACCGGTGTTGGCTGAGCAACAATGGTCAAGCCGTAACCTCCGGGGATGTCGGAGTGGCTCCGGTTGACCTAGGACAGGGCCGAGAAGTCTTGCTCTCGGCTGGTAGAAGCCTAGCAGTGCAAGAGCAGCAACCGCTAAGGCCTTGAACTGAGCTGAAGATTTTCTTGCGAACAGAGGAAATAGCGGCACTGGTTTTTGAGGGTCCTGGGCTTGCTGGTGGAGATAGTTCCTCGGCAAATAAAGGCTATAATAAAGAGAAACGAAACATGGTAGTAGTTGGGTCGAAGTTTCTGTGGGTCCAGCAACTTAGTAACGTCAAAACAGAGCTTTCCTCTGTTTTTTTCTTGGCTGCTGGTTTGCCGTTTAAAAGGGAGCAAGAAGGCCGAATGAACTAGCTTAAAGAAGAAAAGACAAGGCTTTCACGGATGGAACAAGGAAAGAAAGAAAAGGAAGAAAGAGATAGAGACAGACGCACAGCATAAGGGGGAAGGTGTACATGCGGAAGAGGGGAAAGAGGAAAAAGAAAAGACAGACTTTTGGCTGAGAGAAAAAAAAGAAAGGAAAAGGGAAAGAAAGAGATAGGGAGAAAGAAAAGGAGGTTGTCGCATGGTACCAAGGGAGAGAAGAGTTGCACGGAGGGGAATAAGAAAGGGAGGAAAAAGGACCATGGGGGTCCCCCTTCCAAAATTCCACAACCTCATTTCATTTTTCCACAAGAGCTTGGTACTTTTTCCATGGAAGTTTAAACCATATCATTTTCAAGTGGCCCATCAATCTTACGCAACCTTATCTTGCTCAAATGAAATGCAAATATTGGTAAAATCCCTCTCAATGGACACCCATCCGAATTTTGCAGCCATTTCATCAACTTTTCCCTCTTTTCATTTTATCTATTTATAACCTTAGCCAACAAGGATTAAGTCCACTTAAACTCTTATTATACCCATTTCAAATTGTTCCATATCAAGAACAAAAATTCACTTCAAGATATGGCTTTCCTCACCTTTCTTTAATTTGCTGGATTTTGCATTATCCACCACAATTCTTGTTTGTCTATAATTCTTGAAAAGATACAACGACATTCCTAGAATTAGTCGTGACAATTGAGAGTTCTCAATTTCTGAAATCGGAATAATTTTTGCAGTTAATTTCAGTCAAATGTGATTTTAGCGCGACCTAAACTATTGGGTAATTTTTGGAAATTTTCTATGCATTTGGCCCGTGGCCGATTATTTCCGAGCCACAATGTATATCTTTGACTCATTGGCGACTCTCGGTTATCGTGAAAATATCTAAGTTTCAATTACAAGCACATGGTACCAAAACGACACAAAAATCGATTTAATGCCGATCGATGAGAATTTTGTAATTAGATGGAATCACCCATGCCTAATTATATATCTCTCTATCGAATCGACCTATTTCCGGTCTCTGATAGATTTTCGATTGTGTCGCAATGACCCTTACAGATTAACACGGTCGAGCAGTTATTCCTGATCGAATTCTCAAGTCTATTGAATTAAAATCCCTTAATGGCTTCCCCAACTAGTCTAGTTATCTCATGAGTGATCAGCTCAGAGAATAGCACTAAACACGTCGATAAAAAGCCCGATTTATTCAATTGAAAACAGAAGTAGAAAATCAGACTGTCACACAAACTCTCCAGGCAATCCTGCTGCCTTAAGTTAAACACACAAAAACAAACAGAAAAATGCATTGAACAGATAAAAAGGGCAAGAAATGTGCCTCCATTGAGAGGCAACCCTATTGGTCTGGAAAGTAAACCAACTGATGCAGTGGATATGACAATGGAAAATTACATCATTTGGGCCTGCCTGTGATGAAGTTGGTTGGTGTTGCTCAAGACATCTACGTGGTTTGGCACTGGGAATGTCTATCAATGGCGTTCATGTTCACCCATCAGCAGAGGCTTTTCTGAAAATCCCTCACAGTGCTAAGGAAAAGATATTGCAAGTAGTTTTCATACACTTGCTTCCATGTTGCTTAGTTAGCAATAAGCAATGCAAATGATTTCACTATTATTTGCCACGTAGGAAGAAGAGCATATAACCCAGATATGTAATCTACCTGCAATGATAATCTGAGTAACCAGCTTGCCACAAATATTCTTGACTATCAATTCAAAGTGCCTCAAGTACCAGCCACTTCCACGCATGCATCTTCTTTAAAGTAACTATCGCAGACTGAAGGGATCAGATTGTGTTAGCAAAAAAATATAAAAGAAAAAAGTATCTCTTTCTCCAAGCATATACGCAACAAGCTAATCAGGATTAATAGCATAATTTTTCAAACCCCCCCTTCTTTTCTCCCAACAAAAATAAAAAGTCCTGTTTTCTTTAGGTCCGTGATATTGGTGAATAAGGTCTGCATTGCAATCAGAGGTACAAAGTAAATTTATTACCATTAACATCTACTTAACTCAAGAGCATCCTGAGTTTACTTGCATGTTACTATGATTATATTTGTGTCAAGAAACAAAGAGTAGAGGGCGTAACAAGATTGTCCAGGCAAATCCTGCAGTTGTGAGTGAAACACGCAAAAACAAACCAAAACATGTGTTCCTCAGTTATTAAAACAGAAAATTGGCAATGAACGTACCTCTATAGAGAACGAAAGAAAGTTACATCCTATTGGCCTGTTTCTGATGAAGTTGATTGGTGCCACTCAAAATGTCAACGTGGTTTGGCATTGGCAATGTCTGTCAGCGGCATTCATGTTCACGCATCAACAGATGCTTTTTGGAAAATCCCTCACAGTGCAAAAGGAAAAGATACTGCAAGTTGTTTCATACACTAGCAGCGATGTTCCTTAGTCAGCAAGCTGTCCCTCAAAGTTTGCTGTAAGAAGCAGAGAAAATAACCCAGATATGTAATTGATCTGCGATGGTAATCTGAGTACGCAGCCCACCACACATATTCACCGCTATTGATTCAAAGTGCCCATCACTATGATCATATACCATCCACTTCCACCTGTACATCTTCTTTGAAGAACTATGGTAAATAAGATATTGAAAGGATCAGATCATGTTACGAGAAGAAAATAAAAGAAAACCAGTGTCTCTCCCTCTCAAAGCACATACATAACACCCCTTCAAAAAAGAAAATTTGTTTTCTTTAGTTCCATTGTGAAAGAGGTGCATGACACCTGCGTATAATGTCTGAATTGCATACAGTACACAGTAAAGTTATTGCTATTAACATCGATTTAATTCAAGAACATCCTCACACCACTTAATCATTCATATGAATTTCACCTGTTTGATAAATAGAAGGCACCAGAAGCACTAACCGACAAGTACATGTGCCAGTTATATACAGAAATTTCTTGCAGAATCTAGGTATACAAAAAACAAAACCGACCTTCCACCCCTCCAAAAGCCTTATAATGAAGCAAGACAAAAAATCTCCCGGACTCAAAACCACTTCATTAATGGGACATGGGACCCAAGGAGGTGATGTCTGGAAGAAAACCTGCCGTTAATCTGGATTGCTCTTCAGCAAATTTCAGATGAAAAAGTGGACAGATCTCACACACAATGAGAGTTCAACTAGAAAATGAAGGAGCTCCATTTTTCAAGAGATATTTAACCCACAATTCCATCGTTGCTACATCCGCGGAAAAACCCCTTCCAACCATTTCACCAACAAGTTGCGCTGCTCTCGTATTTTCGTTATTTCTTAGTAGTCCTTGGATGATCGTGTTATAAGTGACACCATTTGGAAAGCATCCATTTTCTTCCATCTCCTTTAGCAGCCAATATGCTTCCTCCGTGCATCCTCCTCTGCACAATCCATGCATGACAACAGTATAAGTCCGCACATCAGGTTGCAAGCCTCGAGCATGCAAACAATTAAACAGCCCCTTTGCATCGTCGAGCTTTCCGGCATTACACATGCCATTTATTAGGATAGTGTAAGTCACGATGTTTGGGACGAATTTGAGATCTTCCATCTTTCGAAGCAATATCATGGCCTTGTCAATCTGCTGCATTTTACACAAGCCATCCAGGAAAGCACTCAAGGTATAATGATTTGGAGAGAGATTGCGAGACTGCATCTTGTTCATTAACTCCTCTGCGGCTTCAAGGTTCCCAACCTGGCAAAATCCATTTACGAGAGTGTTGTATGTGATGACATCAGGAATCAGGCCCCTTTGAAGCATTTCTTGGAAAAGCATCTCTGACTTGTCCATTCTTTTCGCTTTGCAGTATCCGTTAATCAATGTGTTATAAGTAACAACAGTAGGTGAGCAGCCTCTTTCAACCATCAAATTAAGCACTTCCATTGCATCTTTCATCCTCTTTCGCAAACAATAACCATTCATCAATGTACTATAAATGAAACTATTAGGCATTTTACCTAATTGAATCATCTGGTCAACTATGGCCTGTGCCTCTGCAAGCATTCCCTCTTTACAATATGCATCCACCAGAATATTGAAGGTTTGAACATTCGGCATTACTCTGCTTTGCACCATATGACTCAGCAGTCTTTGGGCCTCTTTCAATTGGCCAGAATTGCACACTCCTTGAATGACAGAGGTATAGGTAACAACATTCGGTTCAATTCCTGCCTTCATCATCTTCTCCAACAAGACCGTAGCATCTATCCATTGGCCTAGCTTGCACAAGTAATGAACCAAGGAGGTATAAGTGAATATGTTGGGTTGTATGCCTCCGCTTGTCATCTCCTTCAACAATATGAGAGCATCTTCCATCTGGCCTACATTGCACAGACCGTGGATCAAGGAGGTATAAGTGACAACATTTGGTTTGATTCCTTTCCTACTCAATCTTTTGTGGAGTCTCAAAGCCTCAGTGATCAATCCCTCCTTGCAAAGGCTATCAATTACTATGTTGTATGTGAAGGAATCGACCCTGCAGCTTCTCTCTTCCCAGTCCCTCAGCAATTCGATCGCCAATCTGGTGTTACTCGCCCTGCATAACCCCTTTGCGATTATCGCATACGTTGTCTCATTAGGTTCGGGGCCATTTCGTCCCATATCATTGAGGAACCTCAAGGCTTGATCAGTATTGCCCTGAATAAAGAGACCATCAATTAGGGTGCTCAATGTCACCACATCGATGGGAAACCCAAGCTTGAAGATTCTGCCCAGGATAGACAAACCCAAATCAACCCGCTTTAACCGGCAGAAGCAATTCATCCAAATGGTCAGCAAGGCAACACCATCCTCGATCCCTAAAGAACGCAGCTGGTCAATCAAGCGGATGGCAGTCGAGTAGTGCTTCATCCTCACTATAGCACCCAAGAGTAGACCGAAATCCCTGGAGGAAGGCAGAGGGCTCGCCTTTATCATTTTACCGAAGCAACACAGGGCATCACCAACACTCGTAAACCCACCACCACCACCAGCTCTGCAATTTCTCCTCACGTAACTCAAGAACCAGTTCGGGTCGTCTAAATGAGGGTTGGGGATCGAAGAAAACCTCTGACCACGGCGAGACGAGAAAGGGAGATGAGAAGGATGAGGGTGACAGAGAAGGGAATGGGATGTGGACTCGCTAGAGATCGCAGCTGGAGCACGAAGCAGGAGGAAGATGGGAGAAGCACGGCAGAGATTCGTTGGCTTCATCAGCAGATGATGAATCTGAAAACTGAAAGAGCTTTTGCTTTGGGTTTTCCCTGGGTCTTCTCTCGGAGTACGCCAGTCTCTAGTCTTTACCTAGGCGACTCTAATAGCTGACGAGTACAGAGATTTAATGGTGATACAAATTAATTAAATTGTAAAATAATGATTAGGGATTAGAAATGGGAATCATTCCTAGACTCTAATAGCTGACGAACAGAGATTTAATGGTGATACAAATTAATTAAATTGTAAAATAATGATTCGACCGAACCGGTCAGTTTTAGGTAGTTCTCAATTCCTAAGCATGGAACCGCCCAATTTCCAGCTCCAGAAAATTGGGATTCGATCCTCCTGGTCTGGTTCCCAATTCCTAGGTAGGACTGGATCGAACCGCGAGACTAATCATCCCTAAAAATAATGATACAATTAGACCATGAACTCTCATCTAATGCGAATCCATGACGTCACAACTAATGTAATTTAGTTCATAAACTTTTAAATCATATGTAATATTATCTCCAAACTTTTTATTTGTTCAATTAGGTCCCTAAAGTATTTTGAAATATTTCAATATTATCCCCACACGATTAGGCACTGGTAAAATTTACTAAGATGGACACCAATCTACATACTTGAAATTGCAAAAATTCATACGTGTTCCTTTGCCCTATTTATCTAAAATAAGCAAATTGATCGTTACTTGATCACTTTATTTAAGACTTTCTCATTCATTTAACTCAATTCAATGGTGATTTCGAATCATCTCACAAAAATTTGAACAAAAACAATAAGAAAAGCGCTTAGTAAGAAGTATGAATACTTAGTTTACTTAAAAATCCAATGTCGCTTGTTGGAAATCACTCTAATAGATGTTTTTAAAAAGTTTTATTAATAAAGCAATCATTCATAAAGTTTTGGCAATAAATTGATCATTTATAAAATTTTGCTCTAAAAGTTTTTAAATTAGAAATTTGACAAAACGGCAGAATAAACTTAAAGCAAATATTCTAATTTTGCCTCTAATTTTCTTTCTTTCAACAGACTCAAAAGCAAAATCATAGAGCAAGTCAGTAAAATTTGTCTTCTTCCAAAAAGAAAAAAGAAGGGGAAGTGAGTAAAACTTTCTTCACCTCTACATATTTGTCTCATCTCTAACCTTGCTCTGTTTTGATAAACAAAGCTTGAAGCCTTTTGGAAATGTACCTTCACTTTGAAGTACGAGTGTTAGAGACATATTTGGTAAATTTTGTATATTTCCTTTAGTTATAATTAATATTTCGTTATTTTTAATAGTTATCTTATAAAGTTTATAAATAAACTGATGTATTTTTCATTTGGTAATGTAAAATATTACATCTTCATTTCAGTACAATTTCCAACTTAATATTAGAGACTCTTTGTTTATGAGGAAACGCTTATCGAGTATGTTTCATAATAACACTACTACATGAGTCGCATTTCCACACAATGTTCATAATAACGCTGGTCGTACCGGCGACATTCCTATACTAGTCCACAGCCTTCCGTAGTTGTCCAACAATCTTTAGCTATTCGTTTCAAAAAATGAACACCCTGACCGAACTCAATGCCCTTAAATGAAATTTTGCCGTTAACAGCCGCCGTCCTTGCTGTGCTTTAGTTGGTGGATGATGGATAGATTTTATAAGCATTGTCACCAACGTCACATCCAATTACTATCATTTATGCCTTAAGCAACCCATTTGGCTAAAAAATCAACCTGGAAGTCAAGGTTCACGCGTGCATCCATCTGCCACAGTTACTACCATAGAGGCTTCTCCCAATGGATTATTTTTTACTCTCTCCTTAGAGGGCCTCTGTTCCATTCTTCGGGTACTTCTAGCTTCTTTGTCCCTTCCGCTGCATTGTGGCTTTAGGTACTTCTGATTCGTGGTTTTGTTATGTTTGCTGCAATCATATTACTTCAAATTCTAATTTATTTTGGCAAAAATCACTTGCTTTAGATTTAGCTCCTTTGTGGAGTTGGCCATGTTCAAGCTTAGATCTAGCTATGACCTCATCGACAGAGCTTGATCGAGGTAGAAAAAAGATCGGCCAAAGCCAATAGAGTCAGGTTTTGTCTCTTTCGTCGACGAGGGCTCCGTCCGAGAGAAATAGAGAAAGAGAGGGTCGAGGGAAGCGGATGGGATCGAGTTTGGAATATTTAGCGGACCAATATTCACATAGGTAGAAGACTCCATCGTCCTTCCCGTCTCAGACAACACCACCACCATCCCTCCAACCCTCTGCATACTTCAGCAGGGGAAGCTTCAATTGCCTCCTCCCTTCTTCGGTCAATAATTGCAATAATCATTGTCCCAAGCTTCCTCCCCCTGTTAAATTTGCAGAACTTCGACTTGAACTTTTGCTTGACAAGTTCCTTTTCTTGAGTTCAAATGATCATGTCGGCCACAATACCCGCATGTAGACTAAGCTCAAAGAACGGTCTCCGAAACCCTTGCACGCTACTGTGATTGTGACAGAACACAGAGGAGAGGCAGACTAGCAGACAATTCCTGCTATTGTAAGGGAAACACGCATAAACAAACAAAAAGACACGTTCCCGAGTCAGTAATTGAGACAGATGCCAATGGCAAGGAATGTAGCTCCATGGAGAGCCAACCCTATTGATTGGGAAAATAATTCAATCGATGCAAGCAGAAAAGAGAAGACAAGGGAAAGTTAAATCATCTGGGCCAGACTTTGAAGTTGAATGATGTCACTAAAGATGTCTACATGGTTCGGCATTCGGAATGTCCGTCGACGGCGTTCATGTTCCCCCATCAGCAGATGCTTTCCGAAATTTCCTCGCAGTGCAAAGTAAAAGGTACTGCAAGTAGTTTTCATCTTGCACCCATGCTCCGTAGTCAGCAAGGTGTCCCTCAAACTTGGCCACTATTTGCATGTGAGAAACAGAGCAAATAACCCAAATGCGTGATCAACCTGCGATGATAATCTGGGTACCCAGCTCACCACAAATATTCTCCACTATTGATTAAAAGTGCCCATCAACATGATCAAACACCATTCACTTCCACTCCATGTATGCATCTTCTTTGAAGTAACTATGGCAAATAGGACATCAAAGGGAACAGATTGTGTTAGAATTAGTGTATACAAGAAAACTAGAATCTCTCTCAAAGCGCATACATAACAGCCTAAGCAGGATTTGTGACACAATTTGTTGACCACATCTAAAAGAAAAATTATTTTTGTTAGTTCCATACTCAGGAAGAGTTCCATGTCCAAATTGCGTAACTTTAGTACATAGTAAAGTTATTGCTATTAACATCTATATGAATCAAAAGCATCCTCACACTGCTTGATCATTTGTATAAATTTCACCTTTCTGATAAAAATTAGGCACCAAAAGCACTAACTTTTGAGCATATGTACCAGCTAAAATACAGAGATTCTTACATAACCTAGATACACGAGAAACAAAACCCACCTTCCACCCCTCCAAAAACCTTCTAATTATGCTCAAAACAACTTCATTAATGGGACAAGGCACTCAAGGAGGTAATGTGTGGAATAAAACTTGCCATTGATCTGGTTTACTCTTCCTCACATATCAGCTGAAAAAGTGGACCGATCTCAAAGACAATGGAGAGTTCAACTTGAATAGGATGGAGTTCCATTTGTCATGAGATGTTTAACCCATAACTCCGTAGTCGCTACACTTGCTGAAAAACCCCTTTCAACCATTTCATTGACAAGTTGTGCTGCTCTTGTCCTTTCATTATTTCTTAATAGTCCTTGGATTATTGTGTTACAAGTGACACCATCCGGAAAGCATCCATTTCCTTCCATCTCAGCTGAAAAAGTGGACCGATCTCAAAGACAATGGAGAGTTCAACTTGAATAGGATGGAGTTCCATTTGTCATGAGATGTTTAACCCATAACTCCGTAGTCGCTACACTTGCTGAAAAACCCCTTTCAACCATTTCATTGACAAGTTGTGCTGCTCTTGTCCTTTCATTATTTCTTAATAGTCCTTGGATTATTGTGTTACAAGTGACACCATCCGGAGAGCATCCATTTCCTTCCATCTCCTTTAGCAGCTGATATGCTTCCTCCGTGTATCCTCCTTTGGACAATCCATGCATGAAAGTATTATAGGTCCACGCATCATATTGCAACCCTCGAGCATGCAAACAATTAAACAACCCCTTAGCATTGTCGAGCTTTCCGGCATTACACATGTCATTTATTAGAATTGTGTAAGTCACAATGTCTGGGATGAATTTGGAATCTTCCATCTTTTGAAGCAATATCAAGGCATTGTCAATCTGCTGCGTTTTACACAAGCCACCCAGTAAAGCACTCAATCTATAATGATTTAGAGATAGACTGCGAGACTGCATCTCGTTAATTAGCTCCCCTTTGGCTTGAAGGTTCCCAGCCTGAGAAAATCCATTTACGAGAATGCTGTGTGTGATGACATCAGGAATCAATCCCCCTCTTGGGAAAGCATTGTTGACTCGACAACTCTTTTCGCTTTGGAGTATCCATTACTCAACGTGTTATAACAAACGACATTAGGTGAGCAGCCTCTTTCAATCATCAAATTAAGAACTTCCACAGCATCTTTCATTCTATTTTGCAAACCATAACCATTCATCAATGCATTATAAATGAATCTAGAAGGCATTTGACCTAATTGAATCATCTATCTGACTATGGCCTCAGCCTCTACAAGCATTCCCTCTTTACAATGTGCATCCATCAGAACAGTGAAGGTTTGAACGTTTGGCAGTACTCTGCTTTCCACGATATGACTCAGCAGTCTTCGAAACTCTTTCAATTGGCCAAAATTGCACACTCCTTGAATGACAGAGGTATAAGTAACGACTTGAATGAAGATTGTAGCAGGCCTAGGTATAAGCGATGAACCAATGAACTATGAGTGAATAAGTTGGGTTGGATGCCTCCGGCATCAACAATTCTTCTGCCTTCATCATCTTCTCCAGCAAGATTGTAGCTTCTTTCCATTGGCCTAGGTTGCATAAGCGATGAACCAATGAACTATGAGTGAATAAGTTGGGTTGGATGCCTCCGCTTGTCATCTCTTCCAAAAATTCAAAAAAAAAAAACGACCCTTTATTAAAATTAATAACATAACAAAAAATAAATAAATAATAGCCAGAGCATCTTCCATCTGGCCTACATTGCACAGACCATGGATCAAGGAATAATAAGTGATAACATCTCGCTTGATGCCTTCTGTACTCATACCTTCATGGAGTCTCAAGGCCTCTACGATCAATCCCTCCTTGCAAAGACTATCTATTACTATGTTGTGTGTCAAGGAATTAAGCCTGCAGGTTCTCCCTTCCCAGTCCCTAGGTAATTCAATCGCCAACCTGGTGTTACCCGACCTGCATAGCCCCTTCACAATTATCGCATACGTGGTCTCATCTGGTGCATATCATGAAGGAACCTCAACGTTTGATCAGTTCTGCCCATTATAAAGAAACCATCAATGAGGGTGTCCGATGCCATCACATCGATGTGAAACCCAAGCTTCAAGATCCGACCCAGGATTGACAAACCCAAATCAACCCGCCCTAACTGGCAAAAGCAATTCAGGGAAATCGTCAAGAAAACATGATCATCTTCAATCCCCAAAGAACGCAGCCGCTCAATCAAGTGGATCACAGTCGAGTACTGCTTCGTCCTCACTACAGCATCCAGTAGAAGACTGAAATCCCTGGAGGAAGGCAAAAGGTCCCTCTTCATCGTCTCACCGAAGCAACACAGGGCATCATCGACATTTGAAAACACATCACCAACTCTGCAAATTTTCCTCAGTAACTCAAAACCTGGTTCGGTTCGTCTAAATGAGCGCCAGGGATCACACAGAACCTTCGAGACCGCGAAACGAGAAACGGAGATAAGGGTGGCAGAGAATGGAAATGGACGACGGCTCGCCGGAGATCGCAGCTGGAGCAGGAAGAAGAAAAAGGAAGATGGAAGAAGCATGGCTGAGACCCGTGCGCTTCATCGTCTCTCCCAGAGCACGTCGGTCTCCAGATTCCACCAAGGCTGACCGTAATAGCTCAAATTGGCTTTCTCGACGAATCAAGTTGTCGGGTAATCCCACGGGAAATCCTAAAAACTTGTTAGTGAGTATAATTGAATCCCAAAACTTACAAAAAGTGTAATTAACTTCTATAATTTGTCAATGCTATAATTCGTCAAATTGATAAAATCGAGTACTTCTATAAACTTCATCCAATTTAACCAATAGAAAATGTTGATGTCAAATTTTTTATTTTCATTTTTTTATCTTACTATTGACACCCAAAATTAACCCTAGAATTACGTGCTGATTATGAAGAAATAATAAGCGAAAGGCCCCATTTTGGTTCGTAAAGTTAAGGGCAAACGGCTTTCGTGGAGGCTACTTAAGTTGAGCCTCGATGGGATTTTAGAAGCAAATTTGAGAGTCAATGACTAGGTAATTGATTGTCACATGTCAGGCCATAGGGATAGTGCACTAGATTTGAAGATTAAGCGAGATTAGCACTAGAACTTGAGTGAAAATAACCTCTGCAAGGAATGTGCATAAAATGGGGAACAATTATTTACTTCATGAGCAAGTTGTGCAAGTATCGTCAATGAGTCAGGAGGCAGTTGCTTATGGATAAGGATGCCAAGAAGAATTTAAAAAATATGGAGAATATCAAGAGTGGTGCCCAAGGAAAAGAAATCAACTAATGATTACCAGTTCGTCCTATAAATACCACAACTTGTTTAGTGAAGAACCCCGCGAACAACACACCAGTGACCTTTACTTTGTATTTACTTTATTGCATTTTAGTTGTAGCTTTCAAGATTCCCATCATTGATTAAATTCCGGCATGCATCTCTATTCGATCTAGCATCATCGATTAAATTCTGGTGTTATTCCACAAGCCTAGTGTTGTTGATTAAATTACGGCATTGTGTTCCTATCCAGAGTTATTGCTGTTGATTAAATTCCATCTTTACACATAATACAAGCTGTCTCATAAATTGAATTCCGACATAGTTTGAGTTCAAAGCGTAATAGTGTCTAGATTGCATCATTGATTAAATTCTAGTATAATTTGTACCCACGAGCAATTAGTCTTTGAGCCATCCAAGTATCAATTATCAGGATTGTATATATAAGTTGATAAATAAAATTTCCCTTTGCATTTGACATTCTTTGTCCAAACTCAACACAGAACTTGAGTCTCCTATAATAAAACCAAAATGCAACATTTGGTGAAAGATTTTCACAGGAATCAAAATCGGTGAAACATCTTTTTAGCACGCCCAATAGGACTCCTATTGCGTTGAGTCGAGAGAGTGCTATGCCATGGACTCGAAATCAATCAACTTGAATAACACCACTTACGAGCAAATGCCAATGGCTGAGAACAATGCACGAACCTAATTATCATTAGCTCAGCCTCCTCATAATGAAACAATAAATCAAATCCAAGAGGAAGGTACTGATGTTTCGAGGCAGCGGGTGGAGGAAAGAAGATAGACAAATCTCACGCCAGTCATGCTTGCTACTATGAGGCGAACAATCGAGAAGACTCAAAATGAACTTGCTGATTATATGATCAGGCGAATGACAGATGTTGTTAGACCTTTAATCATCAATACTAATCACGAATGTGCCCAAGGACAACATGGAATCTCAACAGGATCAGGTCAGCCTCAGACGAGGCAGGCCCTTGCTTCAACCGAGTACGCTCTTGTCTTGTCAGCTTCTCGAATGACATTAAGGAATGCAAGGCAAGCTGCATCGACTTGGCCTCTTTTTAGGATCTTGTAAATGGGAGAGGTTCTGAGAGCTAAACAAGTCAACGAGTTTGTTAATTTGCATGTCCCTATCAATAATGATCGAGATCCTGAAGTGTTCATCCCACCAGCGCCTCAACAGAATACATCACTAGAAAATACTATTGGGGTAACCCTAACTCAACCAAATCCCTTGCTGGTACCCTAGGTGAATTTATTGCCAATCACAATTGAGGTCCCAGGAGTTGTAATGACTCCAATTAAGGGGCAAGACCAATTGCAACAAATGACTATTCATCCTCAGATAGAAGTCCCGAATGTTCCATCACAAGCACCTCAGTTAGGGGCCTTTAATGCCCAACAAGTTCCAAATATATAGCCCCAAGCTTCTCCAAATGTTCAACCTCAATTGTTGCAGCAATCTTTTCTTCCTGCTCAGGTGAACATGCATAATCCACAAATAAATATGGCGCCTGCAATCTAACCACAGCCATAGTTCTTTGGGCCCTAGCAATAATACCATCAAGTACTTCAGTAAAATGCAAATCTAGCATTGTAGCCCAATTATGCCGTGTGACGAGTCCTAGAGTTTCCTCACATGACTCTAATCCAAAATCAACCAATAGTTGAGCCATTGTTAAGGGTTACAGCAATGACATTGCGTGTTTAGTCAACATCTATAGAAAACCGTACCCAAATTGGATGGATACTATACCATATCCCAAGGGTTTCGAAATGCATGAGTTTACTCTGTTTATTGGATAAGAGGATCAGTTGAATTTTGAGCATGTTAATCGTTTTCCAGTACAATGTAAAGATGTAGCACATGCAGATCATTAGAAGATAAGACTATTCCCTTTATCATTATCAAAAATTGCTTTTACTTGGTATACTACATTGCCGCCAAACTCAATTAATTCATGGGAACAAATGGAAAGATTGTTCCACACTCAGTTCTAAAGGGCTGTCCCAGATCTGTCAATAGCTAACTTATTAACCATGAAACAACTACATAATGAGTCAGTCGACTAGTTTATCTATGACATCCTGAATTTCCAGTTATGTTTTCAATTGAATGAATCGGGCTTTTCATCGACGCGCCTCTAGTTCTATTCTCTAAGCTAATTACTCACAAGATAACTAGTTTATCTAGTGAAGCCGATAAGTGATTTTACGCAATAAATTTGAGAATTCGACTAGAAATCGACTGCTTGACCGAGCTAATCTGCAAGGGTCATTACGGCACAGTTAAAATCAATTAGAGACCTGAGATAGGTTGATTTGACTGAACCATGTGATTTAGTGTGGGTGATTCCACCTAATTGCAAAATTCTCGTTGATCGGCACTAGACCGATTTTTTTGTCGTTTTGGTACCCTGTGTCCGTATTTAAAATCTCGAGATTTTCACAACAATCGAGAGTCGCCAATATGTCAAAGATGCACAATTTGGTTCGAAAATAATTAACTACGGGTCAATTGCACTAAAATTTCCTAAAAGCTACCTGGAAGGTTAGGTCGGGCTAAAATCGCACCAGATTGAAATTAACCGCGAATTTAAGCCCGATTTCAGAATTTGAAAGTTCGGTCATGTCACGATTCATTTTAGAACGTCAAATCATCTTCCGAAGATTTTTTTGCAAACCAAGATTTTTGGCAAAATTTCAAAGTAGGGCCGTTTTTTACCAAAAAAATCAGAGGACCATTTTTTATCGCGTTTTTGGGATTCAAGTTGGTTCAATTGATGAGGAAAAATGTTGAATGGGATGATGGCACCTTGGTGGTATTTATGGACATCAAATTGGATCCAATTGGAGGAGAATTGATTCAATTTAGGGGAATTTGGCCCAAAATTCGTAGGCCAAGGAAGTCACAACTTTTGGACCACTTGGGGAAGCTTTTAGGGAAGTCTTGCCTGCAAATTTGCCATGGATGATAGCCCAAGTGGTGGGGGCATGCAATGAGTGAAATTGGATAGAAGGGAAGACTTTGTTGGCCATATGGGTCCCCCCTTCTCTTTAGCCCACTTCTTCTTCTACCTTGAACTTACTTTCTCCATTAGTGAGTGTTTAGAAGCTCAAAATTGCAAAGAAACCAGCCAGCCCCTCCCCCCTTGCCGTCGACAACCGCTCGAAGTCACCGGACCGTCGCTTGCCAGCCGCTCGCGTCGCACGTCCCTCGCACGCACTATCCACTCTCCTTGCTCGCTTCATGCCTAGCTGCTGTCCCCCAAGCCACCCAGGCCACCGTTGAATTCCCCTGGTCTCCACCCAGACCGTCGGAGCAACCGTCGTCGTCGTCATTGCCCGCTGTAGCCGCCAATCCACCTCCTCGTCGTTTCAACCCAGCCAACAGCCCCGCGCCAACTCCTTCAACCCAAGGTTAGTAGCTGAAGCCAGCAAGGGCCGTGAGACTTCAAGGCTCATTTTCAGGCCCGTTCAATCTTCGTTTGGTGTCGCCGTAGGATTGTTTGTCGCCCGTCTCCGCGTCGCCGTCGTCGTGGACTCACTGGATCGCAAAACCAGTGAGTTTACTTGCTGAACTCTATTTAAGGAGTTAATGATGCTTAAGGGGTAATTCGTTTAGGCTAATTAAGGTTTAGATGGTTAGTTAGAACAGATTAATGATTTAAATATTCGTTTGTGCATGTTAGGTGGTTAGATTCGATTAATTAAGGACTAGATAATCGTGCTATTTATCTAGATAGGTTCGAAAATTTTCCAAGCCCATTCGGTGGTTAATTAAGCATTTCTGGCTTAAGTTGGTATTTTTGGTATTTAATTATTTAATTTTTTTGGAAATTATACCGGGATAGCCGGTGACTGGAATTTTGTGTTGATTGCAATGGTGTACTTAGTTTATGCAATTGAATGATAAATTGTGAAATTGAGTGAAAATGGTGATTTTGGTTATTTATTCCAAAATTGTGAAATTTTGATATTTGATTGGAAAAATCCCTGGTGTCGGGTTTTGACACCGAAAATTGTTTTAAAGGCTAGATTAAATCGTGGGATTTTAAAAGTGTGAATATCAATTTTTCTGGTTCAATTGCTACGTCAGCTTGTGCGAGCATTATTGAATCGTCAGCTTGTGCGAGCATTATTGTACGTTAGCTTGTGAGAGCATGGAATCGTCAGCTTGTGTTAGCATTGATATATCAGCTTGTGTGAGCTATAATATATATCATCTCATGTGAACAACCATATATATCAGCTTGTCCGAGCATAAATATATCTTAGCTTGTTTGAGCAGTAATCGAATTGATTGAATTGATAGATGGTATTGATCGTATCGATTGTATCGAATTGAATGGATTGAATGATCGATTGGATTGAATTGATGGGTTGAGATTATGAACTATACTGACGTGCAGAAAGGAACTGAGGTAAGGTAAGTCTTCTGTCTTGTGTGCATAGACTGCCTTTAGGCGTATTTCCTTCCTAGTCGGAGTTTGGGGGTGAATTTGCTAAGACATTGTCTCACCCCTTCGTGGGCTCAATCTTTTTAGCTCCTTAGATGGTGGTTCCTCTGGAACGTTTTGGTCGGCCTATGAGGGTTACCGAGCAGAGTTTTGACTACCATGCCTCAGAGGGTCAATGGGTCTATGAACTCGTGGTGGCCACCGTCTGGGTCGATGAGGGCCTACCTCAGAGGGTACCTCATCAGTTCAGAGCGTGGTTTCGCTACGGTTTCAAAGGATTCCATGTGGATCCCCTCCGAGGTTTTGAAATTCCCGTTGTGGTAGTTGATGTCGCTCTAGGTGAGAATGCATCTGACCCTCCTGATGGTGCTGTAGAGGACCCGGAGCCCCCAGAGCTTGTGGAGACCGAAGGATCAGAGAATGTGTTCGGCTAGCTGGTCTTAAGACAGCTTTGTTTTGAGAGTCAGTCTTTTGTAGGCTTTTGTCTTTAAACTAGTTTTTTATATTAACCGGGGTGTTTATAAAAGTGTTTTGGCTGTGATTATGTTTCCTACTTTTCTATTCCATTTTTGTTGTTGTCAGGGGTTTTGTTTCGCTTCCACATGTGCATTAAAATGAATGGGTTGGCGACGCGTCCTGGGACATTGCAAGTTTTATCGACCACCGAGGGATGGGCATGCGCTCGAGGTTTGGGGCGTGACATCCCCGCCCAAAGTGGTGTCAGAGCTGGTCAATAGTTGGAGTGATAAGGTGCGATGGTTTATGGGATAGTTAGTGGGAATGATATTTGTTTTATGTTGGTACATGTGAGTGATAGTTGATTGGTAAATTGTTTTGTGGGGATCGCTCAACTTCTAATTTTGTATGGAATTGGAAAGCATGTTTCTATAAAGAACTTGCTACATGGGTGATTAGGAGCAACGGACTCCTAGGAAGATAACCATTGGACCTGTTACTCGGGATAGGACGCCGACTAGGGTCGGTACCCAAAGGGGTTGTGGTAGAGCATTGGCTCAGGCTAGTGCTAGTGGAGTAGCACCGCCTCCAATTGGTGCTGGGGTAGCAGCCATTGGTGATGCTAAAATCAAAGGGATCATGCAGGCGCTTAAGACACTTGGAGCTTTGATGGGGGCGCAGGCCCAGAATCAAGCCGTCGCCACTACCGTCGCCGCTACAGCTATTGCTACTGTTGCCGTCGCCGCCGCCGTTGATGTCGCAGTCGCTGCCACTGCCGCACCTGCCGAAGTTCCAGCTGGGAACGTGGTTGTGGAGAGAGAGAGGCCTATTCACAAGTTGGTAGAACAGTTCTTGAAGCTGAACCCGCCGAGGTTCACTGATTCAGGAGATCCCGAGACTGTATCGCTCTGGATCCAAGACCTAGAGAAGGCCTTTGCACTTTTGATGTGCAATGAGGAGGAGAAAGTTGTCCTGGCAGTATACCAACTGTAGGGTAATGCGAATACGTGGTGGAGGGCCACCAGAGGTACAGTTTTCCCAAAAGGCATAGTTCCGGTGTGGAACGCCTTCCTTAGAGTATTCAATGGCAAGTACTTTTCGGGTAACGCTCGAGAGCAAAAGATGGAGGAATTCCAGCGCCTCCGTTAAGGGATGCTGACCGTGGATCAATATGAAGCTAAGTTTGCTGAGCTATCTCAGTACTCTCCAAGACTAGTAGAGGACCTTGAAGACAAAGCTCGGAGGTTTAGGAATGGCCTTCGACCAAAGTTGAGGAATCCACTGGTGCCATTCAACCTGAAGGATTACATTGAGGTTTATGGTCGTGCCCAGCAAATAGAGAGGAACCTGAGTGAACAAACTGATACGTCTGGTTCAAGGTTCAGTTTGAATAGAGATGGGAACCGGTTTGGGAAGAAGCCCATGACCGGAGGAAGGTATCATGCCCCGCCCAGCAAAAGGGTGTGATAGGCAAGTCAGCGCCAAGTTAGAATGGCATGTGTCGCTTTTGTGGAAGGCGACATGGATTGGCCCCATGCCATTTAAGGACGGGTGCTTGCTTCGAGTGTGGGCAATAGGGTCACCTGGCTAGAGACTGTCCCATAAGGCCAAAGGGACTACAACAGTTACTACCGCCACCACCGATGAGTCAGAATAAAGGGTTCGTGCCGCAAATTGCACAGCATGGAGGACAGAACAGACCTCCAGCTCAGGGAAGGACGTATGCTATCACGAGAGGATGAGCTAAGGACTCACCTGATGTGATTACAGGTACGGTTTCATTGAACGACCATGCTGCATATGCTTTATTTGATCCTGGTGCAACTCATTCATTTATAGCTAAGCAGTTTGTTAAGTTGGTAGGATTGATTCCTAAGTTGTTGGAGTCAGTAGTTAGTAAATCTACACCATTAAAGGATCAGGTGTTAGCTACAGTAGGTTGTCTTGGTTGAAAGTTAGTGATTGGTGAGTGAGAAGGAAGGATAGATTTGAACATGGGATAAATCATAGGGATTGGCGCCTAAAACCATCTTTGCTCTGTTCAATGCCTCAAGTATTGGAGAAGTTGTTTATGCTCGAGGCTAAGGTTGAGAAGATATGTCCACACGAGCTTCAATCTAAGAAGCTAGTGAAGGAGTCTCAACAGTAGGAACAGTGGGATTAGGATCAAAAGGCTCAATGGCAGTGACAATAGAAGCCTCGATAACAGGGATGCTAAGAGCTGGACCAGAATGCTCAATGACAAGGTTAGCTAGAAATTCAAGATCAGTTATCAAATCAGATAGCTAGTAGAATAATTAATAAGGACAAAGTGAGACAAATACCGGGGCTTGGAAATGGAATTGATGTAGTCAAAACATGTGTTGAGGTAACAGGAGCTTCAACATGATCGACGCTACCAGATGCAATGGTGAGTCCAGCTTCAGTAATGGTAGATTTACTTACTGCAATAGTGGGTTCAACCTCAATACATTCGATGTTGCTAGTCATGATTAAGGGTGTGCAAAATACCTGGGAACCGCCGGACCGCCGGAACCGGACCAGAACCTCTTGGAACCGGCGGTTCTTGAGGGAACCGATCCGGTTCCGGTTCCAATTTATGGGAACCGGTGGGTACCGGTTCGGTTCCCGGTTCGGTGGGCGATCCGCCCGCCCGCCCACCCGACCAGACCGATTAATTTTTAATATTAAAATATTACTAAAACAAAACAAACCCTAATCGAGCGTGACTTCTCTCCTCTCGTCTTCGACTTCTTTGGTTCTGTTCTATGACTGTTTTAGGCGATTGGAACTTGGAATTTTAGAGCTCAAAATTTGGGATTCACAAGCTTTATAAGTCATGAAGTTTTAGGCGAATCTTGTTGCGATTGTTTTTTTTTGTAAAGAATCTTGTTGCGATTGTTGCGTCGTTGTAAAATGTAAACTTGTCTAGTTTACTCTACTTGATGAGTTTGTTCCACGTACTTAAATTTGGTTTTTCTTTCTTTGGCTTGCTTTGATGTCATGTAGTCATTCTATGTTGAAAACTAAAATTGTTTCGCGTCAAGATCGGTTCCATGGATCCACCCGAGAATCGGACCGGACCGGTGGTCCGATTCCCGGGTGGATCCATGCAACAAACGGGTGGATCCCAATTCCAATTTTTCGGAACCGGTCCTTAGCGGGCGGTTTCCGGTTCTAAGTTGGGAACCGCCCACCCGGACCATGCACACCCCTAGTCATGATGATGGGATTAGCTGTCAACCATAAATAGAAGGTTATTACAGGGTACATAATATATCTATAGCTAAATTGTAATCAAATAAGGATTTACAATAAACGACTAGCGCAAGAGGATTAGGATTATCATGCTCCAACTGAGGTGGAGAGTAGACGATGGGATTATAAGAAATAACATTGTCGATGGTGCCAAAAAACTCTGTAGGAGGAGTGGATGCAACTAGAGGATCATCTACAAGAGTCTTTTCCAAAGAAATAGAGATTGGTGGAGTATCAATTGCTAAAGATCTCCTTAAAGAAACAAAAGTAGTTGAAATAGAGACATCAAGAAGTATTTTGGGCTATTACTTTGGAGAAACAGAAGAAGTTCTTTTTCTTTTCCTTTGCAGTTGTGCTAGCGATTCTCTATCTGAATTTGAATTATGCAATTTCTTGTAAGCAAAAGATATAAACAGGCAAAAGAATGCCTCAAGTGCCAAAACTTGGTACAAAGGGACACTTAAGTGTCTTTAGTGTCAAAAGTTAGGAAAATGACACTTAAGTGCCAAAATTGGAACAAAACAAATCACTCAAGTGCCAATCTAGCCAAAGTCTGGCCAAAATGCTGATGTGGCGATTTTTCAGCAAAATAAGTGCAAAATGGCATCGTTTTGCACGCTAACGTGGCTAGACGATACAAAAACGACGTTGTTTTGGTGTTGACACGGTAAAAAATTAATATAAAAAATAATAAATTTAAATTTAAAACTAAATTTATTAAAACATTTAAAAATAAAAATAAAAATATTTAAAAAGGGGGAAGGGAGGCGGGCGAGGGCCGAGCCCTCGCCGCCGCCGCCGTCGAGAAGGGCTGGCGATGGAGGGGAGGGTCGGCCGGGTTCGGTCCTTGGCCGATCGATGGCGAGGGTCGATGGCCCTCGCCCGATCCGGCCAAGGGCCGCCACCCGCCAACCCGAAAGAAGCGGCGACGGTAGTAGATGATAGAAGAAGGAAGGAGGAGGAGGAGGAAGGAGCGGTCGAATGGTCAACCATTTTAGTTCCAAAGGCTTGACGGCGACAGCGAGGGAGAGGGTCAACAGCCCTTGGCCAGACCGGGCGAGGGCCACGACCCTCGCCCCATATCCGGGAGAGAGTCGCGGCCCTCACTCGGATCCGGCGAGGGCTTGCGGGCCCTCACCACCGGTCGGCCGAGGGCCAGCAACCCCGACCAACCCTCCCCCTCCATCGCCGGCCCTTCTCGGCAACGGCGGGGAGGCGGTGAGGGCCGTGAACCCTCCCCGGATCTTGGGCTAGGGTCTGGAGCAAGGGTCGCGGCCTTCCCCTAGATCCGACGAGGGCTCGCGGGCCCTCACTGCCGATCGGCCGGGGCCGGCAACCCCGTTCGACCCTCCCCCTTTGTTGTCGGCCCTTCTCGACAGTGGCGGGGAGGCAGCGGCGACGAGGGCTCAGCACTCAGCCGCGTGCCTCCTCTTTTATTTATTTATTTATTATTTAAACATTTTAAATAAATTTAGTTTTGAATTTAATTTAATTAATTTTTATATTGATTATTTACCACGTTAGAGATAAAACGACATCGTTTTTGCATTTTCTAGCCATGCAGTGTGCAAAACGACGTCACTTTGCACTTAACTCGCCAGAAAATCGCCACGTCAGCATTTTGGCCGGATTGGTACTTAAGTGATCCATCTTGCTCCAATTTTGGCTCTTAAGTGTCACTTTCCTGACTTTTGGCACTTAAGTGTCCCTTTGTGCCAAGTTATGGCACTCCTGGTGTCCGTGTGTCGATATATACACAAGGGAAGAAACATGAAGAACTTATAAGAACTTTTAAGTAGAGATAGAATACCTTCATCCGAGTCGTCAAGAAGGTCGATGGTGTAGTTGTTAGCTCTTTTAGGCTCACTAAGGCCAGGTAGAAGCTTAGGAAGAGGACTACTAAACTCAGCCAGAAGATTACTGAGTAGAGTGTTATCATCAAGAGTGGACAGAGCAGAAGCAAAGTCAGGACTAGTGGTTGTATGACCTTGTTTTGACTTGTCCTTGCGTTGAATTCGATCTACTACGGTTATAAGAGCATCTTCATAAGGACTTTCATGTGTAAAGCTAATCCACCATGTCATCCAGTCAGGATTATGACCAAGACAAGGTTGGAAATCCTTGTCCAGGTCTTGAGAGAGCATACATGGTCTTGGTTATCTCCAAACAACAAATTAAGAGCCTACGGTCATCTAGATTGTATTCTTTCTTCTTTGCCGGAGAGAAATCCATTAGATAAGGGACATGCATTGGAATGGCTTGGAAGAAAGCGAATTCTCTTGCACAGTAATGAGGAGAATATGTTTTAAAGCCAAGGTCATATCAGCCCTTCACATACAACCGCAATGGAAGATCTACTAGAAATAACACACGAACCTAGAAGTTTTGCAAGGGGTTTAGGCTATCAGGACCGAAAGGATAGTAGTGCTCCTCATTGTCATGAGGGAAAAATTCAATTTTCCTATGATTGACTTCTAATGATGGCTTTGAAATAACGAAGGAAAGAAGAAGTGCCTGAAGGAGCCTTCTTGGATAGGCGATTTAAGAGTCGATAGCCTAAGTGAGGCCTCCTAGATGTTGCGCTTAATAGAGGGTAATGGCGGAGATTATGAGAGCCCAAACCAAAAAGAAACTCATGATAAAGAGCCATTCATGCTTGTAAAATCGAGAAAGGACCAGAGATGGCACCACTTGCTTCACCTTTCATTACTAATTAAGCATGGGCAAGCCCTCTGTATAGAGAAGCTAAAACCATTGGAGCAAGGGCAGCGCGTTTACCCTGTGCGAGATTTGCAGCTAACTGAAAATAATGTTTATTGACCTTAAGCGAAGGACAACAGAATATGTATCTTGATAGCCAGTATAATAGGAAGGTGATACGTTCCTTTTCGTCGACAAGACCAGTCGCTGTACCATATCGCTCAAGGAACTTACTGTAAGCAAGGACTCCATCTGGGATTATAAAGGGGAGATCAAATATAGGTAACTCCTTAAGAAAACGGCCAATCAACTAAAAACCTGTTATAGTATGCATGTCTTGTAAAGTGATAGTCATGGGCCCCAAGAAAAAAGAACCACTTAGTCGAGAGAGACCAAAAGCTTAATGCGGACCCTAACAATCCCCGGTTTATATCATAAGAAGACATACTAATTGTAAGCGCCTTCTTGATCCCAACACCTATCCAAAGGAGCTGTGTTGGTTTATCATCCCTTAGTTGAAGATACCACTTGTAAACTTCTGCTTCGCATGAGGGAAACCCTCAAAATTTGGGAGATGCTAAAGACCAAATATCTCGGAAAGAACGGTGTTGGAAGGCTAAGGCCTCATGCTTAGAAGGAAAGCATGCCTTGAGTAGAAGCAGGACCTTGTTATGATCAATCAAATTGGGACCCATAATAAGGCAACCGGTTATACTTTCTACAGTATCCAATAGGCTAAAGCGACAATCTTGGTCATGATCCCCGGTTTGAAGAGCAACTAAATTGCTAAGGTAACTTGATGAGTCAAAGATGGGGACTTTCTTTGGTGCCATGGCGGATGATGAAGTGGACACAGAGGAATCACAAGGAGAATCTGGAAATAGGGCAAGAACACAAAATACAGTGGTGGGATCCTTGAAAAAATACTAGTAAAAGACGATGCCTTAGGGAAGAAAAAGGAAAATAATTATCCATGAAATTAGATGAAACATGTCGAGATAATACAAGAAATGAAAATCCACATTGAGAAAAAAAAAATGTCATAAGACAAAAAGGCATGATCAACTTGGAAGATCGTGCTAAACGAGGCATTTCTTTAAAATAAATAAATTCAAATTTATTTCTTTTAAAAGGGGTATATGTTAACACCCAAGATTATCCATAAAAACAACGTGCTAACCATGAGCAAATAATAAGCGAAGCGCCTCATTTTGGTTCGCAAAAGTTAAGGGCAAACAGCTTTTCTGGAGACTACTTGAGTTGAGCCTCAATAAGATTCTAGAAACAATTTTGAGAGTTTATGGCTAGGTAATTGATTGGCACCTGTCAAGGTATGGGGATAGTGCACCAGATTTGAAGATTAAGAGAGATTAGCACTAGAACTCGAGTGAAAATAACTGCTACGAGGAATATGCATAAAACAGGGAGCGGTTATTTACTTGATGAGCAAGCAACGTAAGCATCGTTGACGAGTCAAGAGGCAATTGCTTATGGATAAGGATGCCTAGAAAAAAAAAAGTAGAGAGTATGAAGAGCAGTGCCCAAGAAAAAGAAACCGACTAATAGTTACCAGCCCATCCTAGAAATACCACTTAGCGAAGAACCCCCCCGTATAACATGACAATTATCTTTACTTTGTTTTTACTTTATCACATTTCAGCTGTAGCTTTCAAGATTCTCATTGTTGATCAAATTTCGATGTGCATCTCTATCTAGTCTAGCATCGTCGATTAAATTCCAGTGTTGTTCCACAAGCCCGGCATCATTAATTGAATTCTAGCGTTGTATTTCCTATCCAAGGGTATTACTATTGATTAAATTCCGGCTTTATACATAAAATTCTAGCTAATAGTGTCCAGATTGCATCATTGATAAAATTCCGGTATAATTTGTGCCTAAGAGTAGTTAGTCTTTAAGCTATCAAAGTATCCATTGTCAAGGTTGTATATATAAGTTGATAAATAAAATTTCCCCTTGCATTTGACATTCTTTGTCCAAACTTAATACAAAACTTGAGTCTCCTATAATAAAACCAAAACGCAACATTTGGTAAAAGATTTTCACGAGGATCAAAACCAATGAAACATTTAGATGTTACAAACACAAGGTTAAAACAATTTCGTTTTGGTCCAAGTCTAATTTCTAATACAAAATTTATTTTGATTAATTAAACAATAAGTTAAATTATAAAATAAAAAAAAAAAAAAAAAAAAAAAAAAAAGGAGAGCGATGAGAAACCTAATAGTTGAGGGGGTGCGAGCTGTCTTTGTTGCAACCCCACCATGACCTAGGAAGTATCAACACTCTCCGAGAGTCTTCGTGTCATGTCAAAGTGTCCGACACTCAGTGAACACTTATTAGAAAATTCGACACCTAATCAACTCTCCCAACGCTCTTCGACATGCAAGTTCGGAATTTCAATACGTTGGATCAATTTTAAAAAATTTTAATAAATAAAGAGTCAAAATGTAAATATGTAAGAAAATAATAATAAAAATAATAAATGGGGAAAGAAGAAAAATCTAGCCTTTTTTTTTTTTCTCTTCCGACTCTCACTTCCAATAATACACAATTCACTCCTAAGTTTATTTTTTTCTCTTCTCTTCCAACACGCTCTGATAAACGACTCTAGAATGTGAATTGCTTTTTTTTTTTCCTCCAAGTTTTGTTGATTATTATAGTAGAGTTGAATTTGTTAAATTGAAATAATGAATGATATTAACAAATGGTGGATTAATGTTTATAATATAAATTCATTCTATGCTCTTTTTTTATTATTTATTTATCAATTTGAATCAAATTACTTTGATTAAAATAATCATAAAAATGATAATATTATGTATATATAAAATATACATTTAATATACAATGTGTCCTAACATATTGGAATTCTCTATTTTTTGATAAATAACGTGTTGATGTGTCATGTCGTGTTGCGTCACGTGCCATGTGTTGGTGTCGATGCTTACTTAAACCATGACCGGGAAAGGCCAACGAGGGTGGGAATGGCCAGCGGGGATCATGAGGCCCTTGCTCAAAGTAGGCTCACGCCTCTAGGAAGTAAGTTTGTGTTTCAATCAAAGTATTTGTATACCCATTTGTTGGAAGAATGACATTAGAATATAACGCTCATTTTAGTACCAAAATTTTTTTTTTTGGATCACTTTAAGTGTCACTTAAAAAAAAAAAAAAAAAAAAAAAAGATCATTTAAGTACCAGCTCCAATCTGGATCATCCGAAATCTGACGTGGCCATATTTTATTAATTTCTAAGTCCTCTATAACTCAACATAGTGTATAACCCTTAAACAACGTCGTCTAAAAGTTGTAGATAGTGAACATTTAAGTGTTAAATTTTATTTAAAGTGATCACTTCAGTACCAATCATTATTAAAAGGCGATCACTTCAATGTTAAGCACACCTTGTGGACTAGATTTTTTAAATAAAATGCCAAGTCATATAAAATTTTTAATTATAAAAGTCAAGTATTATTTTTGGTCAGAATTTCTTATTATTGACACTTAAGTGATCATTTTTCTCCGATTTGGTACTTAAGTGATGCAACACAACTTTTGACACTTCTAATGTTCTTCTGCCCCCATTTGTCCATTCTAGTTATTTCTATTTATGAAAAATATGATGCTCAGTCTCGGATCCGACCAAATTTCTCTTGTCCAGTGCTTTGAAAGGAAAATTAGCACAATCGTCTGCTATGTAGCACCGACATGGACACGTGACAGGCGACACGACACGCCAACACGTCATTTCTTAAAAATAAAGAATTCCGACATGTTTCGACACGTTATATATTAAATATATTTTTATATATAATAAAAATAGCCTAGAATTAATTTACACGAAAAATATTAATCTAACATTTGTTAATATTATTCATTATTTTAATTTGTTACCATAATACATAAAACTTAGAGGAAAAAAACATTGTTTAAAGAAAAATGCTAAAACAATATTTTTAATTTATTTATTTATCATATATATAATTTTTTTTATTACTTCTTTCATAGTAAAAGACTTTTGAAAAAACTAAAACAATTCTAAAAAAACAAAATTGAAAAAAAAAATTGACCACGTGCGTGTATATTTATAGCATTGTTTATTACTTCTTTTATTTCTTCTTTTTGTATATTTATATTTTGACCCTTCAAGTATTAGAAATTTTTAAAATTGACCCCGTGCGTGTCGGAATTGCACGTCGGAATTCTGGACTCGCGTGTCGGAAAGAGAGTTGACCACGTGTCGGATTTTTCGACACTCGTTGACTGCGTGTCGGAGCGTGTCGGGACGTGTCGAAGCGTGTCGGACACGTGTCGGAGTGTTGGATACGACACAAAGGCTCCTGGAGAGTGTCGGTGCTACATAGATCGTCTGTCATCTTCTCCATTGACTTTTCAACACCCAACAACTTTGACCATGGAAGCATGACTATCATTTTAAATAACCTTTGCTTGAGAAAGATATAAAGTCAATAATTTTAAACTAAGATTGGTCGAATGACCGATTTAACTTCCGGTTCGTGGGTCAATCATTTGACCCATTAAACCGTTGGATAGTAAGCTGGAAAATACAAATATATTTTATATATTGAATAAGCCTATGCAGATAAACATGACTACTCAACGCATGTTGTAATGAACTACTGTACTTCCAAGAGGTTAAAGATATTGATCCATGCCATATCATCTCTAAAAATTCTTTTTACAAAATCAAAGACCTGATCAAATTGACGACGAGTGGTCACCAAATGACTGGTAGAACAAGCTCAACAACATTTTTGATCGTATCTAGATAAAGTCGAGTGATTGAGAAAAACCGGACCAGATTCAATCTCGTCAGAAAATCCAATCAAAAAGCTTAAACTTATAAATAAATAAAGATCACATTAATATAAAAAGTATTTAGAATTTATTATCAAGCGATGTGAGACAATATTTCAACATCTATACTATCTATTCCCTCTAGAAAGAACTTCAAAAAAAAAGGGTCAGGTTTTTGTGTCAGCCCATCATGGCTAGATCCGACTTATTGTCCAACATTTCCCACTCACACATAAAGGGATTGACTTAATGTCCACTGTTACTCATAAGCCCCACAATATTGTAAGAGACTTTTTGCAAGCACTATGCTTATGGATCAATTCATGATGGCACCTTGGCCGTGCAACGAACGAGTTCACTTGCATTGAACCGGGTAAGGTCACAAAATACTATAATAAACAATATGGCTGTACCCTATACCCTATTTAGCCCATCCCATCAATTCTAGCATTTTTAATACCTTATTAAAAGTACCACATTCACAACCAGGTCATGACACTTAAGGTAGACATGAATGTCCAGTCGGGGAATATATATTCTTGTTGTAAATACATATTGGTCTTTATTTCCCACTCTAATCTCTCCATCTCAAGCTAGTCGCCTTCCCAACATGCCACCGAAGGTCGTATCACTCTTGACTGGAGGAAGAATGCTAAAGTGTCGGCCACTAAATAAGATTTCGAAGTCGAAATCCCCAAGGGTACCATAAAAGCCATTAATATCTTGAAAGGTCTCACACGATGTAGCAATCTTGTACCATTATTTCATTCACTAACACAATGCCCCACTAATCACGAGGATCTCAAAAGATCTCTACATAATAGCATGATCAACATTAATTTATATTACGTGGAGTCCCAATCCACATTCTCTTTGCTCGGGGAAAAAAGCATGATTTTCCAGATACGGCATTTGCAATTTGCTTTGTCATGGTCCTACTTATATGTTCAACTTCTCATAATTACTCCTTCTTTACTATTAGGCATTGTTTGGTAATAATTTTATTTCTCTATTTTTCTATTCTTTACAAAAATCCGTAAACTGTCAGTTAATTTTTCTATTTTCCGGAATATATTAATGGCCAGGGAATATATTTGGAATATAAATAAGAAGTAAAAAAACATACTTTTTTTTGCTCCCAATAACAAAAAAAAAAATAAGGCCATTTCTTTAAAAAACAAGCTCAATATTATCTTATGCTCGTCTTTATAGAATCAACACAAGGTCTACTCTCCTAACCCGATCCGTGTACCCTTTTCCAAAATATAAAATATAAAAATTCAAAAATTTAGTAAAAAAATTTAGAAATTATATTTTTAGTAGTTTTACTAGATTTTAGTGTTAATTCTACTTTAAAATTAGTTTAACATAAAAAAAATGAAAATCTTTTGATGAAAATGGATTCAAAGTTGAGTACACTTTTAGGGCTTTACTATATAGATTTTTAAATGTTGTTTTCTGTTAGAGATAATGCTAAGTCGTAAAAGCTTGACAACTCCAATCTTCTTCCCTTAGATTCTATTGGTGACACCCATTAAGATCATGGGCAATTCTGATTTAATAGAAAATTAGATGACTCTAAACGAGTCTTTTACATAACCATTTGTCTTGTGTTCATTGCAGTTGAATAAGTCTATGTTCCATGGAATTCTAATGTCATTTGCTTCAAGGTTTGATGAGTTTACCAAAGATCGCCCCCATCCTCAATTGTTCCGTCATCACCTATTCCCCCGAGTGACGTTTGACCTTCTTCTTGCAGCTAGAAAAGCTCAAAAGGCCTATGCACCTGTTTATTGTAATGCCTAAAGATTTACTATCAACCTCCTCAAATTGTTAGTTATAAATTAGTGGAATTCTCTACTGCCATTTCCAATCATCCATCTTTGACTAACTATTACGTCGGATTCTAAAGTCATCTTAGAATATCTCAATGAATTGAATTCTCACAAAAGTCAAGTTTTATTCAAATGAATTGTTAAGTCTCCACTAACATTTTTATAATTAAATAAAAAAATTGGGAATAGAAACTTTTAGAAAGTTGTACTAAAGGCATTTTTCTTCTTTTTCTATTATGGGAGTAGAAATTTTATGCAATTACCAAATGCGTTCTTCTGCTTAGAAACTCATTTAAAGAGTAGAATTAGAAAAAATTATTTATGAACAAAAATTGTACCTAGGAATAGAAATGTTACCAAATGCATCATTATTCAAAAAAAATTAATTAAGAAGAATAAAGTAAAAGGCTAATAATTTGACAATTTGTGGAGTATGGATGTACAAAAACATTTTGTGTGTAAAAAGGGTCTATTTTAAATAAGCCGTTTATTTTTCACATGCCCTTTTATTTTCAATTTATACCTACGTCAACTCATTTAATTTGATAATTTTTCTCTAGAGCTTTTCAATTTTCTTGCACGATAATCTATTTGTTCTAAAGGAATAAAAGTTTTTTAGAGTAAAAATTGCTGGAAAAATAAGGATCACCTTTAGGCAACATTTGGTTGTCCATATTTCTGATCAAAATAAGACTAGATAAGATAGGATATAAAATGCTGGGATTTTCCTATATCCTATTCACTGTTTGGTGAATCGCAAGTATTAAAGCTAGATATATTCACATCATATCATGTATATTTTTTAATATAAATGTCATATCATTGTAAATGAACCTAAAATTCATGAATGGAGATGGTGAAAATCTCTCACGAATCTATTCCTTAATTTATTTTTATTTTATTTTTATTTTATTTTTCCTCTCTTTTTTAATTATTTTCTTAATTATTTCTTTTTTACCCTTCCATGATTCTTTAATAAAATTTTATCAAATAGTAAATTGTACTAATATACCTAAAATACAAAAATACCTAAAATATGTAATAAATATAAATATATAATTTATAGATTGAATGTATATTATAAGATAGAATTGAAAGTGAATATATAAATTAATATAAGATTAAATTAAAAAATAAATTTTTATTTTCAATTTTTAATTTCTTAAATTGGAAATGAAATATTATTTATATTGAAATATAACTTCAATTTTTTTTTTAATTTAATAAGTTTGTTATTCGAGAAAAATAACTTTTATATTATGAATATTAGAAATCCTATACATCTTTATCTCACCTCTCTCATGGGATAATTTAATCTAGTTTATATCCCCCTTATATCCGACTTAATCCTATCCTAAACAAACACCAAATGTAGGATATGATAAATCATATTATATCTCGAATTTTATCATAACTACCAAACACAGCCTTAAAGAAGTGAAATAGGGTCACATTCTTTTTCCTTGGGAAACTCTTGAACAAGATGAACAAAATGCATGTCAATCGCATTTTAGTTTAGCCTTCATGCCTTATCCGAGAGAACATATGACATTTTAATGCCTAGCACACCACACAATCATTTTGTATGGGAAAATTCCACAATTAGTCCTAAATCTATGGGATAAAAATCAATCGAGTCATAAACTTTCAATTGAAACAATATCTTAAACTTTTGAAGGAAAATGCAATCAAATCCTCTCATTCAAGTTTCGTTTGATTTATTTGATGTGACAATCTAGTAATCGCTAGCATCCTACGTAATAGCGACAATATGACATGGACTATTTTCAATGAAATGACACCTTTTTCATTTCATTATTTGCTAGCTCACAATTGCTTCCCTAGAGCTCCTCCGATGCTCGTTTGTCACATGTCCACTGTCCTAGACCTCCAATGGTGTGCTGCCGCCATCGTCGACCCAGAGTTGTAAAATAAAACTCCTTGAAGTATTAGTTCGTGGCAACGACCAATCCAACAGCAACACAAGACCAACCACAAAACCCAAATCAAGGCATCTTGCAACATTAGGGGGCACGGTTGTAACGTACGAATGGCTTAGTATTGATTGCCTCAAGATTGTGAAATTCGGCTAATGCAACTATATGGTAAAAATTCCTCGCGCATGCATGTTGCTCTATGATTACTACTATCCTCTCATGCAAGGCACTTTCACTTAGGAAGAGAACACTCGTACGCATCGCTTGCTTGCATTAAGCAATTCATTGAGTTTGTGACTGTGTAACGTGAGCTGTTTGGCTGTGCCCTCACAATAATGTCTTCATGTTTGTTTTACTCCTTTGTTGATGGCTTAGAGCCTGAAGCCATTTTGTAAATGATGTGCTCTTAAAAATTGCACTATGAATTCTCGCAAAGGTTGAAGGTATCAAGGCCTTTTACTTGATATTGATATCTAACTAGGATAAGGATTGATATGAGAAGAGTCAATGTAATTTACAACTCAGGGCAAAGAATGCTCGTACTCATCTCCATCTAGTAGTTGGATACACCGTACTCACGACAAAACTTACTGGATTTCCAGCCAAAACCATAGAGCTTCTTTTGAAAGTGAAGCCTTCTGCACTTGCACGCGGTTTTAGTCACGGAGGAGTGTCAAAAATTGAAATGAAAACCACCATCGTTAAAGTGGCTTTGCTACTATGGCTAAGCCTGTGGACCTGCTTTTGCAAACAAGGAAATGGACAATAGAGACAGCTGAGGAGTTGATCCTCCCGTTATTTATGCAGAACTTCGATTCAATCCTTTTGCTGTACAGGTTCCTTTTTCCAAGTTCAGTCGATCATATCAACCATGATATCCACACGTGAGATTAGCTCGAAGAACAGTCTCCAAAACGCTTCCACGCTACTATGACTATGTGAGAAAACAAAAAGTAGAGAGCGTGACAAAAGGCAGGCTCTCCAGGCAATCCTGCTGCCTTAAGTTAAACACGCAAAAACAACAGAAAAATGCGTTCCTGAATCAGTAATTGAACGGATAAAAAGGGCAAGAGATGTGCCTCCATTGGGAGGCAACCCTATTGGTCTGGAAAGTAAACCAACTGATGCATGGAAATGACAATGGAAAGTTACATCATTTGGGCCCGACTGTGACAAAGTTGGTGTTGCTCAAGACATCTATGTGGTTTGGCATTGGGAATGTCTGCCAACGGTGTCCATGTTCACCCATCAGCAGAGGCTTTTCTGAAAATCCCTCGCAGTGCTAAGGAAAAGATACGCTACTATTATCATATTTGTGTCAAGAAACAAAGGGTAGAGGCACTTACGAGACTGTCCAGGCAAAATCCTGCAGTTGTGAGTGAAACACGCAAAAACAAACCGAAACATGTGTTCCTCAGTTAATAAAACAGAAAATCAGCAATGAATGTACCTCTACAGAGAACGAAAGAAAGTTACATCCTATGGGCCTGTCTGTAATGAAGTTGATTGGTGCCACTCAAGACGTCAATGTGGTTTGGCATTGGCAATCTGTCAGTGGCATTCATGTTCATGCATCAACAGATGCTTTTTGGAAAATCCCTCGCAGTGCAAAGGAAAAGATACTCCAAGTTGTTTCCATACACCTGCAGCCATGTTCCGTAGTCAGCAAGCCGTCCATCAAACTTTGCTGTAAGAAGCAGAGCAAATAACCCAAATATGTAATCGACCTGCGATGACAATCTGTGCCCAGCCCGCCACAAGTATTCACCACTATTGATTCAAAGTGCCCATCACCATGATCATATACCATCCACTTCCACCCATACATCTTCTTTGAAGAACTACAGTAAATAAGACACTGAAGGGATCAGACGTGTTAGGAGAAGAAAATAAAAGAAAACCAGTATCTCTCTCTCTAAAAGCACATGCATAACACCCTGAAAAACAGAAAATTTGTTTTCTTTATTTCCATTGAGGAAGAGGTCCATGATACTTGTGTGTAATGTCCGAATTGCATATAGTACACAGTAAATTTATTGCTACTAACATCGATTTAATTTAAGAACATCCTCACACCACTAGATCATTCATATGAATTTGACCTCTTTGATAAATAGCAGGCACCAGAAGCACTGACCGACCAGCACATGTACCAGTTAAATACTGAGATTTCTTGCAAAACCTAGGTATACAAAAAGCAAATCAACCTTCCACCCCTCTAAAAGCCTGAAAATGAAGCAAGAGAAAAAATCTCGCAGACTTAAAACAACCTCATTAATGGGACATGGGACTCAAGGAGGTGATGTCTGGAAAAAAACCTGCCATTAATCTGGTTTACTCTCCATCAAATTTCAGATGAAAAAGGTGGACAGATCTCACACACAATGAGAGTTCAACTAGAAAATGAAGGAGCTCCAATTGTCAAGAGATATTTAACCCACAACTCCATCGTTGCACCGTCTGCAGAAAAACCGCTTTCAACCATTTCACCAACAAGTTGCACTGCTCTCGTATTTTCGTTATCTCTTAGTAGTCCTTGGATGATTGTGTTATAAGTGACACCATTTGGAAGGCATCCATTTCCTTGCATCTCCTTTAGCAGCCGATATGCTTCCTCCGTGCGTCCTCCTTTGCACAATCCACGAATGACAATACTATACGTCCACACGTTAGGTTGCAACCCTCGAGCATGCAAACAATAAAGCAGCCCTATTGCATCGTCAAGCTTTCCGGCATTACACATGCCATTTATTAGGATATTGTAAGTCACGATATCTGGGACAAATTTGGAATCTTCCATATTTCGAAGCAACATCCTGGCCTTGTCAATCTGCTGCGTTTTACACAAGCCATCCAGGAAAGAATTCAAGGTATAATGATTTAGAGAGAGATCACGACACTGCATCTCGTTAATTAGCTCCACCGCAGCTTCAAGGTTCCCAACCTGGCAAAATCTGTTTACGAGAATGGTGTATGTGATGACATCAGGAATCAGGCCCCTTTGAAGCATTTCTTGGAAAAGCATCTTTGACTTGTCCATTCTTTTCGCTTTGCAGTATCCGTTAATCAACGTGCTATAAGTAACAACAGTAGGTGAGCAGCCTCTATCAACCATCAAATTAAGCATTTCCATTGCATCTTTCATCCTATTTTGCAAACTATAACCATTCATCAATGCACTATAAATGAAACTATCAGGCATTTTACCTAATTGAATCATCTGGTCAACTAAGGCCTCTGCCTCTACCAGCAATCCCTCTTTACAATGTTCATCCACCAGGATACCGAAGGTTAGAATGTTAGGCATGACTCTGCTTTGCACCATATGACACAGCAGCCTTCAAGCCTCTTCCAATTGGCCGGAATTGCAAACTCCTTGAATGACAGAGTTATAAGTAACGACGTCCGGTTCAATTCCTGCCTTCATCATCTTCTCCAACAAGACCATAGCATCTTTCCATTGGCCTTGGATGCATAAGCAATGAACCAAGGAACTATAAGTGAATATGCTGGGTTGGATGCCTCCGCTCGTCATCTGTTTCAACAATACGAGAGCATCTTCCATCTGGCCTACACCACACAGACCATGGATCAAGGTGTTATAAGTAACGACATTTGGTTCGACGCCTTTCTTGCTCATAATGCCGTGGAGTCTCAAGGCCTCAGTGATCAATCCCTTCTTGCAAAGACTATCAATTACTATGTTGTATGTGAAGGAATCGATCCTGCAGCTTCTCTCTTCCCAGTCCCTCAGCAATTCAGTCGCCAATCTGGTGTTACCAGCCCTGCATAAACCCTTTACGATTATGGCATACGTGGTCTCATTAGGTGCGGGGCCATTTCGTCTCATATCATCGAGGAACCTCAGTGCTTGATCAGTTTTGCCCTGAACAAAGAGACCATCAATTAAGGTACTCGATGCGACCACAGTGATGGGAAACCCAAGCTTCAAGATTCTGCCCAGGATAGACAAACCCAGATCGACCCGCTTTAACCGACAGAAGCAATTCAGGGAAATCGTCAGCCAATAATGATTATCTTCAACTCCTAACGAATGCAGCTGCTCAATCAAGCGGATGGCAATCGAGTAGTGCTTCATCCTCACTACAGCACCCAACAGAAGACTGAAATCCCGCGGGATGCGCCGAAGCAACGCTGGGCATCGCCGACGCTCGAAAACACACCACCATTCCTGCAAATTTTCCTCACGTGACTCAAGACCTCGCTCGGGTCATCTATATTAAGGTTAGGGTCGACGAAAACCGACGACGACGACGACGAGGGCGAGAGGAGAGAGGGAGGATGGAATGGGATGATGGCTGGCTGGAGATCGCAGTCGGCGGCGCATGAAGAAGGAGGAAGATGGAAGAAGCAGGGCGACGGAGACTCGTCGGCTTCATCTCGCGCGGAGCACGCCAGCCTCTCGCAAGGCGACGGTAATGACTGAAAAGTTACGGTGTAGAATATGAAATTCAATTTAACACATTCGGTCAATTAATCAAATAGAGTAGCTAAAAGAACTTCAAAAGAAAGAAAAATAAGAGAAATCGTTCCTCTTCGTCTCCATGACATTTTAACACAGCAACTTTGGTGATTGAAACATCACTATCATCTTAAATATACTTTCCTTTAAAAAGACAAAGTCAAAATTTTTAAATTAAGGATTCATATGTTTTAAGAAAAATGAATGACTTCAAAAACATTTTCCTAAAAAATGATTGGTTATATAGAGAACAAAAAAAAAATTCATTATCAATATTAATTTATACCTAAACTTTATTCTGGACAATAAAAATGTTTGTTGTTCATATATATTTAGTGATACAAATGATCATATTTAGGAAAATATTTTCTAAATCGTGATTTCTTTTCACGAAACAAGTTAGACCTGAGACTAAGCAAATAATTGGTTTGACTTCTAATTCATGGGTCAATCATTTGACCCATTAAACATCGAATCAATAAGTTGGAAAATACAAGTAAATCTTATATATTGAAGAAGCCTATGCTGATAAACATGGCTGCTCAGTGCACGGAATAATGAACCCTTGCACTTCCAAGAGGCCAACATGTTGATCCCCGCCGTGTCGTCCCTAAAAATTCTTCTTGCAAAGTCAGAGGCCTGGTCAAATTGATGACTGGTCACCGAATGACCGGATGAATAGGATCAACACCAGTTTTGACTGTATCTTGATTAAACCGGGTGATTGAGAAAAACTGGACCAGACCATGGTCCAGATCCCGGTCCAATTGATTAAACCGGCCGATCTAATCCTGTCAGGTTTCAGGATTAGTGGAATCATATCTTTCTTGTCCCACAAATTATCTCACCCATGTACGGATTACCTGTGGTAAAAGATGCAATCACAAATAGGACAATGTCCAAGTTTCCATAGCCAATTACCCCACTTCACCTGATGAATTCAAGTTTACTCTTGCAGGGCATACTGTTCTTCGAGAAAAATAAAAAAAGTACTTTCTTCTTCCTCTCCTCTTTTTTACGTTAGATAAAAGCATTTTTAGTGCAAATAAAAGACATTTGTCTCTTATAACCAAGCACCTGCTGCATTGAAGCGTGAAAGCTTGTTTTATGGACAGCAGTGCTTACCTACACTAACTGTTCCCTCCAGAAAGAACTTCAAAGTACTTGGGTCGGGTTTTCTGTGTCGACTGAGGGCAATGAAGTTGGTTGGTGTCGCTCAAGATGTCTACGTGGTTTGGCATTGGGCATTGGGAATGTGTGTCAACAGCGTTCATGTTCACCCATCAGCAGAGGCTTTTCTGAAAATCCCTAGCAGGGCAAGGGAAAAGTTACTACAAGTAGTTTTCATACACTTGCTGCCATGTTACCTAGTCGGCAAGAAGCAGAGCAAATAGCTTCCTTATTATTTGCCATGTAAGAAACAAAGAGCAGACGGTATGACGAGAGGCAGACTGTCCAGGCAAACCCTGCTGTTTTCAATGAAACATGCAAAAACAAACCGAAACATGTCTTCCTCAGTCATTAAAACAGTAAATTGGCAATGAATGTACCTCTACTGAGAACGAAAGAAAGTTACATCCTACGGGCCTGTCTGTAATGAAGTTGATTGGCGCCACTCAAGATGTCAAGGTGGTTTTGCATTGGCAATGTCTGTCAGCGGTATTCATGTTCACCCATCACTAGATGCTCTTCGGAAAATTCCCCACAGAGCAAAGGAAAAGATACTGCAAGTTGTTTCCATACACTTGCAGCCATGTTCCTTAGTCAGCAAGCCATCCCTCAAACTTCGCTGTAAGAAGCAGAGAAAATAACCCAGATATGTAATCGACCTGCAATGATAATCTGAGTACCCAGCTCGCCGCACGTATTCACCGCTATTGATTCAAACCGCCCATCACCATGATCATATACCATCCACTTCCACCTATACATCTTCTTTGAAGAACTATGGTAAATAAGCTATTGAAGGGATCAGATCATGTTAGGAAAAGAAAATAAACGAAAACCAGTATCTCTCTCTCTCTCAAAGCACATACATTACACCCTGGGAAAAAAATTTGTTTTCTTTAGTTCCATTTTGAGGAAGAGGTCCAAGATATTTGTGTATAATGTCTTGAATTGCATATAGTACACAATTAAGTTATTGCTATTAACATCTATTAATTCAAGAACATATTCACACCGCTTGATCATTCGTATGAATTTCACCTGTTTGATAAATATTAGGCACCAGAAGCACCAACTGATGAGTCCATGTACCAGTTAAATACAGAGACTTCTTACAGAATCTAGGTATACGATAAACAAACTTCACCTTCCACCTTTCCAAAAGCCTTATGATGAAGCAAGAGAGAACATCTACCTGACTTAAAACAACTTCATTAATGGGACATGGGACACAATGAGAAAAAGTGGAAGAAAACCTGCCGTTAATCTGGTTTACTTCGCATCACATTTCGGCTGAAAAAATGGACAGATCTCACACACAATGGAGAGTTCAACTTGAAAAGGAAGAAGTTCCATTCGTCACAAGATACTTAACCCACAAGTCCATAGTCCCTACATTTGCAGAAAAAACCCTTTCGACCATTTCTCTGACAAGTTGTGCTGCTCTCATATTTTCTTTATCTCTTAGAAGCTCTTGGATGATGGTGTTATAAATGACACCATCTGGAATGCATCCATTTCCTTTCATCTCCTTTAGCAGCTGATATGCTTCCTCCATGCATCCTCCTTTGCACAATCCATGCATGACAATACTATATGTCTGCACATCAGGTTGCAAGCCTCGAGCATTTAAACAATCAAACAGCCCCTTAGCATCGTCGAGCTTTCTAGCATTACACATGCCATTTATTAGAATATTGTAAGTCACAATGTCTGGGACAAATTTGGAATCTTCCATCTTTCAAAGCAATATCTTGGCCTCGTCAATCTGTTGCACTTTACACAACCCATCCAGTAAAGCACTCAAGGTATAATGATTTGGAGATAGATCGCGAGACTGCATCTCCTTAATTAGCTCCGCTGCGGCTCCCAACCTGGCAAAATCCATTCACGAGAGTGTTGTATGTGATGACATCAGGAATCACGCCCCTTCGAAGCATTTCTTGGAAAAGCATCTTTGACTAGTCAATTATTTTCGCTTTGCAGTATCCGTTAATCAACGTGTTATAACAAACGACATCAGGTGAGAAGCGTCTTTCAACCATCAAATTAAGCACTTCCATTGCATCTTTCATCCTATTTTGCAAACAATAACCATTCATCAATGTACTATAAGTGAAACTATTAGGCATTTTACCAAATTGAATCATCTGATCGACTATGGCCTTTGCCACTGCAAGCATTCCCTCTTTACAATGTGCATCCACCAGAATATTAAAGGTGTGAACTTCTGGCATGACTCTGCTTTGCACCATATGACTCAGCAGTCTTCGGGCCTCATTCAGTTGGCTGGAATTGCACACTCCCTAGATGACAGAGGTATAAGTAACGACGTTCGGTTCGATTCCCGCCTTCATCATCTTCTCCAACAAGACCGTAGCATCTTTCCATTGGCCTAGGTTGCATAAGGAATGGACCAATGAGTTATAAGTGAATAAGTTGGGTTGGATGCCTCCACTCGTCATCTCTTCCAACAATGCAAGAGCATCTTCCATCTGGCCTACATTGCACAGACCGTGGATCAAGGAGTGATAAGTAACAACATTTGGTTTGACGCATTTCCTACTCAATTACTATGTTGTATGTGTCTTCCTAGTCCCTTAGCAATTCAATCGCCAATAGGGTGTTACCCGCCCTGCACAACCCCTTCGCAATTATCGCATACGTGGTATCATTAGGTTCAGGGCCTTTTCATTGCATATCATCGAGGAACCTCAAGGCTTGATCAGTTTTGCCCTCGATAAAGAGACCATCAATCAGGGTGTTCGATGCCACCACATCAATGTGAAATCCAAGCTTCAAGATACGACCCAGGACAGACAAACCCAAATCAACCCGCTTTAAACGACAAAAGCAATTCAACGAAATATTAAGCCAAACATGGTTATCTTCAATTCCAAGCGAATGCAGCTGGTCAATCAACCGGATGGCAGTCGAGTAGTGCTTCATCCTCACTATAGCACCCAACAGTAGACTAAAATCCCTGGGGGAAGGCAAAGGGTTGGTGTTGATCATTTTACCGAAGCAACACAGAGCATCACCGACACCCGTAAACCCACCACCACCATCACCTCCACCAGCTCTGCAATTTTTCCTCACGTAACTCAAGACCTGGTTGGGGTCGTCTAAACGAGGGTTAAGGATCGAGCAAAACCTCCGACGACGGCGAAACGAGAAAGGGAGACAAGAAGGATGAGGGTGATGGAGAATGGAATGGGAAGACGACTCGCTGGAGATCCCAGCTGGAGCACGAAGAAGAAGGAAAATGAAAGCACCAGAGAGACCCGTTTCCCTCATCAGCTGATGATGAATCTGAAAACTGGAGAGCTTTTTGCTCAGGACTCACTCTCCGCACGCTAGTCTCTGCCCAGTGAAAAATTTTGAAGTCAATTTTATTTTAAATGAAGATAAGAAGTGGCTATAATAAATTTAAATAAGGATATGAAGTAATTAGGGAAAATCCCAATAAAGGCCCAAAGTGTCATTATTTTCTCAAAAGAGGGCGCAAGTGGAGTTTGTGCCGAAAGAAGGGCCGAGTGGTCGTTTAGTCCAAAGAAGAACCTCATTCACTGGCCGGTGAATAGATGCATATTCCGGTGGCCTGACTAGGGTTTTTTCATCCATTTTTTCTTTCCATTTTTGGTTGCCTTGTTCATCATTTTCTTCGTCCCTGTTCACTTCTTCTTGCCCTGTTCACTTCTTCTTGCCCAGATCAAGAACACTGACTTGGGGAAAGGCCGGCGAGCGCCGACTGCTGGTAAGGGCTGGTGAGGGCTCGACGCCCATCATCGGCAACAAGCGAGGGCTCGACGCCCATCGCTGACAATAGGCGAAGGCCATTGAGCCCTAGCTGGCCGTGGGGGAGGGGGGCCGTCCAAATCGAGGCCCTATAAGGAGGTCCTCGAGGGCAAAAGGGCCATCCAAATCGTGCGATTTATTGCGGTTTTGACGCTGCGGGGGGCGAGGAACAGGTTTCACCAATTTAGCAAATTGCGATTTTCGGGCAATGTGAATTGGAGCCCTTGCCTTTTCTGCGAAATACCGTGGGAGGAATCGCTGGATTTGATGCGAGGGACGAGGCTTCCTTTTTTTTTGGTAATCCGTTCGTTTTCTTTTTGCGGTACAATCGGAGTGGATTTTGTTTTTGGAAGTTCGTTGTGTTGGAAGTTTTGGATCTCGGAGGATCGCGAGGAGATTGGGTGGCTAGTTTCCTGAATTGAGCAAGTCATTTAGTGGGATGCATTTTCGAGCTTAACGGATCAGCAATTGGGCGAGGCTTTGTTGGCGTTCTCGGATCCTGCATTGAGGTATATTGAGACGCAGAGAGAGAGAGAGAGAGAGAGAGAGAGAGAGGATACAAATGGAGGTGGTCGAAGAGGAGGGTTGTTGACGATGCGACGGTTTGATTGCACATCACTTCAGAAAGAGGTGGAAAAGGTCTGCAGTAGATGGAGGGCATGTGTATCTCTAACACATTAAACTCATTCTACCAAGGCGGAGGGCGTTCCTCGTCAGCTTCCGGCTGCTCGAAGATCGGCGATTCGTGCACGCGAGACGGGGGGAGGTTGGATGGTGATCCCGATTTGTGCAGAGTGGATGGGAGTGACATCAAGAGCAATTTGAGGGAGCCAAAGAGGGAGCTGGGAGATGGGGTTGAAGGTGTTCGGGGAGGGCTGGGTGGAGAAGCTGCGGAACACCGTGTTGCCGCACTCCTTGCGGTCGCGGAGAAGTTGCTGATTTGGAAGCGGTGGTGGGAGGAAGGGATGAAGCAGGCAACGTGGGCGTCCCAATCGTAGTCCTGGTAGAAGACAAGGTTGTCGGTGGAGCGGCGGGCGGAGGTAGGGGAGGTCGCCCCTCTTGAGGTTGCCCCTCGCCGGCCTTGGGCGAGGGCTCGCCCACCCTCACCCGGCCCTTCCCAAGTCCAATGTTCTTGAGAAGAAGACAAACAGGGGACGAAGAAGATGATGAATAGTGCCACTATTGACCCATTGACCCAATAATAATAATAATAATAAAAAGAACAAGACAACCGAAATTTTTTTTAAAAAAAATTGGACAAAAATACCCCTGATCAAGCCACCGGAAATATGCATCGGAGATGCATCCATTCACTAACCGGCAAACGAGGTCCTTCTTTGAGACTAAATGACCACTTTGGGTCCTTATTTAAAACAAACTCCACTCTAGGTCCTCTTTTGAGAAAAGTAAGGCAATTTGAGTCCTTATTTGAGATTTTCCCAAGTAATTATGACAATTTTAAATAAGGACTTGACATCGTTGGTGACTCTCATCAACTGCAAGCGAGGATCACAGCTCTCCCGGATCGAGAGAGAGTTACCAATCATCTTCCGGATCTGGCCAAGGAACGTCACCAGCAGAGTTCGTACTGGTGACAACCCTTAATTAGATATGGGTGACAGCCTACGAGCTCTAACAACCCTCGTCAACCCTTGGCCCCACCATCCCTTGCCATCGTCGGCCCTTCTTGGCTATGGTGGGGCGACACCATCAATGACCTACAAAGCCCTTGCCATTTTCCCTTCCCCTCAATTTTTTTTTTAAAATTATTTTTTATCTAACAAAAAATTTAAAAAAACTCAAAAAAATAAAGAACAAAAATGCTCTTATCTATCAGCGAGTTAAGTCATTCTTTTAGATTGACATGGTCACTTTTGACTTTTATTTTAAATAAAATTCACTTCATACCCTTATTTAAAAAAATAATGGCACTTTATACCTTTATTTGAAATAAACTCAACTTCAAGCCTTTATTTTAGAAAATAATGGCATTTTAGACCTTTATTTGAAATTTTCCCCTCTTCCAAGGTGACAATAATTAAGTCACTTTTTATTGGTTCATTTAAGTGCTTGATTATATTGAAACGTTAGGTAAATACCATGAAAAACTTTCGAATTACTACACATGTGACAAATTTACTACAAATTAATTATTTAATCATAAAAAATCACAATGCGTATAACTATGATAAGTTTACTCTTCATTAGTTTCTGTTAAATTTTATCGTCAAATTACTGAGTTGGATGACACGTGACAATTGACAAATATACTAATTAGTGGTTGATATTAATCATATTTAACGGAAACTAACGAGAGGTTTATTTATCATAAATGTACAGATTTGAGGTTTTTTGTGATAAAATAAATTAGTTTTAAGCAAATTTGTCACAAGTATACCTGTTTGTGATTTTTTCTGATATCAACTAGGAATGGGCGATTACTCCAAAATTTGCCTCTATTGCAAATTCCTTCCTATTGGAACATATTCTTTATTTTTAAGAATATAGAACCCATCCTACATATCTTGAAACCCGAAACATATCCTAATACGGATTTCACGGTCGATTCTAAACTCAACCTAGGTTCCACCTGTACTATTGATTGAACAATTGCAATGAATCATTTTATTTAAAAATTATCACTTGTTGCTACAATCCACTAATTACGACTTATATTTAAACATACGAATAATATGAGACGTTAACGAGGTAAAAGTCTCGGTCATAAAATGGAAGATCAAATTAGTGGTTCCAAATTATACAATCATGGACACCACGGAATACCGCAAAATTACACGAAGACAGAGATCAAGAAAAACACAAAAACTTGTTTCCAAGTTCCAAATTCTAAGTTCTATGTACCAACCATCTGGAACTTGGATTCTATATATCGAAATAAATTCCTCAATTTTCGAAATTTGAAACCTACTCTATATACTTTAGAATTACTCTACATATCTTGGAACTAGAACATGATGTTCCCAGGGGTCTAATTTTGCAATTTCAGGTTCTATCCCGGAACTATACTCACTCCTAATATTAACCCTTTACATTATATGCAATGTCATGTTTGTACTTTTCATTGGATTAGTTAAGTGCTTGAATTATATTAAAACATTCAACAGTATTCTCGCATTAATAAGCATTAATTAGATTTGCTGACGTGGACACCAAAATCACTATTGGATTATACTTGTGTTTAAACGTTTTATAGGTCCAAAACAACTGCCGTGAAGATAGATACATATGTATCCACTTGCTTGTAGAATTGGGGAGCGAGAGAGAGAAGGGGCGGTTGGCATTGGGTGAGTGATGAAAGGTGGAAAAATCGTGACATCCCTCCAAAATTTGAGATATTGCAGAATTCTCTACCTGCTCTATAAGTACGTATGAGCATGCATACAATTGTCCATCAATAACTGTAGTATTTCTCAAATTGCAGCCCAACCAAAAAAAATATTATCAAAGCATCTCTAAAGAGTGACCCGGACCGCATAAAATCAATTTCTTTTAAACCAAGGATTTGTTTGGTGGAAATAAACAATTTGGAAAACATTTTCCTAAAAAATGATTGGTTATATCACTTGAAATAATTAGACAACAAATAATGATTTGATTATCTATAATAATTTATGCTTAAACTTCATTGTGAACGACAAAAATATTTTTCATTCATATATTTTTTTATACGATACAAGTGATCATATTCAAGAAAATATTTTCCAAAACGTGATTTTGCCGCAAAACAAACAGACCCTAAGATTGATCAAATAGCAGATTTAATTTCCTATTCATGATTAACCCATTAAATTGGAAAGTACAAATAACTCCTATATATTAAGTAAGCCTATGCATACATCATATGAGATATTCAGATGTTTTGGTGATTGGATCGAAATTTTGAAATGTAGTAGAAAGTCTTAAATTTATCATATAAAATGTATAGATCACTGGATTGAGATTTTGAAATTTAGTAGAAAGTCCTAAGGATATTAGATGAGGCATTAATATCTCCCAAAGGTCTTCTACAAAGGATCACATTATCTTTGAATTTAACATATATAATTCACACTAGCTTTTAAGTCAAAATGGCACATGCGGTATGAATCACATGCTATAGTGTTTATTCTCTCCCTAGAGCGACTAAGCAATTTTCGTGTCCTTTATAAATCATCCTACAAAATCTCGATTGATCATTCTCACTTGATTGATCCGAAATCTATGAAAGAGATGCACTAACTTTTAATTAGTATCAGATATGAAATTCCTTATTTAGCTCCCGACAAACTTCGTGAATTCAGGTCAATATTGAAAAGGACCAGGTAAATATTTTCCTTCATCGTCTCTTCTGCGGCACATGAGGCGTGTACCGTCGAATCTCCACCTCTGTTCCTAGTGGGTGTCTTCTCTCCTATGCCATATTCGCCATCTCGTCCCTTTGCAATCGCCCGCCGTCGGCTCCTTGTGCCGTTACCTTGAGAGCAGCCTCGCCGTCCCATGCTCTCTGCTTCGCCGCCTCCCCGAATGGTCTTGCCATCCATCACGGTTCTCTGTCGCTGCCGATCCAGTCCACGGCTCTCAACCACAACCTGTGACTATCAGCCTTTTCCGTGAGCCGTCCTATAGAAGCGGGTCTCGGTATCCTCGGCTTTGTCTTCTGCACCACAAAGAAGACATCCAAAACGGGCCTTGCTGGTCATGGGTTTCTACACGAGGCTGGACCTTCATAGCCTATGTTAATTTAGGCCCCTTTTTCGGATTCTTGTTCTTCTTATTGGCAATTATAATGACCCTTAAAGGGAATCTAAACAGATTTCATCGATACCCTTGGACCGATCTATTGGGAATGTGCCCTGTTGGTTAAATGGCCGCAACCGTCCCCCATCCTTAGTACAACATATTTGGGAAGGAACACAAAGGAAATGAAATTAGAATGAATAATAATTGGTATTTCTCTTTTTGGATGTCAACGAAATGTTTGAAAACTTAGGATATTACTTGTGTCCTTCATGTCGGGTTATAGGATAATCTCATCATGCAGCAGGAGCCAAAAGCTCCACCCCGCTTGCCTGGTAATCTAGATAGGTTGATAAGACTGTATTTCTTATTTTTAACATGCTGGTGCCTACTTGCCCAACTCTCGCTAAGTTTCCCTCTGTATATTTGTCTTCTCTAGAAGAAGGGATTGCCTTCTAGGTGTTTTACATTTTTTAAATCTCAAGGTCCAAATTGAATCAAGATGAAGCATTTTAAGGACTTGTGTAGATCCAATGACACTTAAAGAGGATCTAAACAGATTTTATCGATAAGCTCAGACTCATCGATTGGGAGTGTGCCCCCCTTTCCATCCTTAGTACGACACATTTGGGAAAGTACACAAAGGAAATGAAAACGGAATGGATGTCAATAGATTATTTAATATTTTTTGAGTACTTGACTAATTCCTATGGGATATGGCAATCCCTTGTTCCACACGCATCAGGTAATTACGACGAAACACAGATCTATAGTCTCAAAAATAAATCCAAAAAAATGCACAAGTGTGATGATTTGAATCCCATCTTGTGTGAGAAGGACAAATAACTGAATCATTTGAGCAAGCCATTATAATTAATGGAATTGATATTTTTAATCTATGTTTTATCCTGATAAGAAAAAAAAAAAAAAACAAAAAACAATGTGGGAATTCAAGACGGATTGAAGTCAACTGTCAAATCTGCCCCCGGAAAGAAGTATGAGAGACACCCAAAAAAAAAAAAAAAATGCACTTGAAAGGAAAATTCGGACCAAAAAGAAAATAAATCAAATATGGGGTCTTTTGGAAGGAAAGTAATGCCCAGTCCACTCCTTCCCACTCCTTCCCCACGGCAAGGATTGCCAATCCTTTAATAATGGAATGGTTGCTCTCATTATTTATTTTCTTTTTGTTCCAAGAATGGTTGCTCTCATTGGGACGCTCGTATTCGCTGATGATGTGATCACGCCAAACGTGAAATAAGGGACGCTGGCCAAATATATTTGAATATTTTTAATTTAGTTAAATTTTTCAATTTTACCAATTGAATCACAAATATTTATGCATTTTGGCAAATGACTCCATTCAGCCAATTTTGATTGAAAATCACTAAGGTGAAAGTTGATCATCCGACGTAAAATTTTTAATAATAATTTTTAAAAAATTTTTACCTTTTTTTTTTTCCCTTTTCTTCTTTTCTTTTTCTTTTCCTCCATGGCCTCGTTTGATGGTCAATGGAGGTTGTCAGTCTCAGGCAAGGGTTGCCCTCGCCATCCTCGAGCGAGGGATGCTCAAGCCACCCTTATCGAATCAAGCAGGGGTGGTCCATGCACACCCAAGCAAGGGTGACCCTCCCAACCCAGGCTTGAGCGGCTCTCGCTTAAGGCTCGATGTTGGTTAGTGGAGGGAAAAGGGGAAAAAGAAAGAAGAAAAAGAAGGAGGAGGAGGAGGAGAAAAAGAGAATAAAAGAAAAAAAAAAATAAAAATTTGAAATATATTGAAATATTATAAAATAATTGTCCACGTCTGAGTTGGGCAAGCTATGTAATATGACCGGTGTTCATCTTAGTAATTTTTGGCCAAAATTAATTGAATTGACTCAATTGGTAAAACGTAAAAGATTCATAACTTCTGTTGGTAAAATCGAAATGTCCAGACTTGATTTGGCAAAAAGTAGAGTGTATTCAACACTCTTTGGACAATTTTCCTTGCCGGAATCATCACTCCACCACTCCGATCCTTATCCCACAAACCAAACGCCGACCATTGAAGCAAAGAGATTTCTCCATCAGGGATGCCGGTTGCTTTACGAACGATGATGATGACGATGATGGTCATCATCATCATCATCATCTCTCCAAGGCGGGGGAGGAAGGCAGCAGCACCGGCTAAAACGCTTTCGATTAAGACTCGGTCCGTCCGCTAGTCAAAACAAGGACGGAGCTCTCTCCCCGTCTCCATTGCAGCATCCTCACCGACGCCAGCGGACGAAATGGGAAAAGCGAGAAAGACGCGAAAGCCCAAAGAGCACCAACAGCGAAATCTAAAAGTAGGCGTAGTAGGGTTCCTCGCATTGCTTTTTGCATCCCTGTAAATCCCCTCCTCTCTCTCTCTCTTTCTGGTACACACCAAGCACCTACAATCTATATATTAAACAAAAGATTTTGTCTTCTTCTCTCTCTCTCTCTCTCTCGTTCCACTCCTTCACACCCCGGTCTTTGCTCCACTGGCCATCGTCGTCCATCCAGGCCATGGGAAGCTTATCTCCTTCCCTCCGCTAGAGATTATCCCCCTACCCGATTGCCCTGCCTCCCCTGTGACCCTCCTCCCGCGCTTGCCGTAGCCCCCCCCGAGTCGTCCCCCTCTCCTCTTCGCTATCCGGGTCGCACGAATTTTCCCTCGTCTGTCTCCGTCGAGAAGTGGATCCCGAAATCCATTCGACTGCCCGCCCGCGTGGTTCGATCGGAGGGTGCGCCTCTGTTGCATTGCGCGCGCGGTATTTCTTCCCTCCTTCGGGTTCAGGAGTCTGGCGGGGCTGGTTCTTTTTCGCCATTATTGGGTCTTTATCAAGACCCATATCCGTGTAAGTTCCAGATTCGGGGTCTTTTTCCGGGGTGAGTTGATTATATGTTGTATTTTATTGATTTTGGACATGGGTTTGATTGGGAAGGCTGTTGCTGAGGAAGAGCTAGAAGGAGGAGTCATTAATACTCTTGATGCTGGGATTATATGGTAATGCTGGAGGAATCGAGGGGCTATAATTTATTTTCTCAGGAAATATTATTAAGGCGTTGAGTGTTTGTGGGATTTTTGGCTTCTTTAACAAGGATCCAAAAAAGAGAGGAAAGTGATATGAGCAACGGTTGAAACCTTCAAAGCCGCTTTACATTGAGTACCGCCCATATGGAATATCTTTTCCTTAATCAGCATCCATTTTTTTTCTCTTCCCGGTTCGGAGAGTTGTCAAACGTGCATTTCTGGAAATCTGTGTGTGGTTCAGTAATGTCATGGAATTTCGGTGATGGTATATGTGCTTGAAGAACCCCTTGAAGCTTTCCGGCTTTTCCAATTAGGGATCCGTGTTCTGAGCTATTCAGCAGTATTGGGGAAGTTGATTGAGTTTTGTGGGTCTTTGCTTTTACTGGGTTCGTGAGGTGAATAAAGATTGGAAAAGTGCGCGGTGCTGATCTTCGCACTCGCAGAAGGCATCGATGGGGCTTCTTCGAAGTCTCACGATGCTTGTGCTTCAGTTATGGTTGTTGCGACCAATGAAACTTGGAGCCCAGAATGTTTCTACTGGGAATTTCAGTTCTGCTAGGGCTTTGGATATGATTCTTCAGGACTATGCTTATACGGCATTCATCCGTCCGAGAACTGGGATTCCTTATGATGGGCGTGTTCCGTCGAATTTGACCGGTATCAATATAACAGCGATGAGGCTCAGAAGTGGGAGCTTGAGGACCAGAGGTGTTAAGATGTACAAAGAGTTTGAGATTCCAACTGGTGTTATCGTGCGCCCGTATGTGAAGAGGCTAGTTCTGGTGTACCAGAACCTTGGTATTTTGTCTGAAGGGTACTATCCTTTGCCAACTCATAAATATTTAGCTCCTGTTTTGGGCCTTCTTGCTTATAATGCATCCAATTTATCAGCCACAAATTTGCCGGAGTTGGATATCAGGGCTTCCGGCGAACCTATATTGGTCCACTTCAGCAGCATCAGACCAGCTCCAGCAGGGTCCGTGCCAAGATGTGTTTGGTTTGATTTGCGCGGTTTGGTCAATTTTAGTGATGTAGAATCAGGAAATACGTGTTCAACGAGGCAACAGGGGCATTTCTCGATAGTGATTGAGTCGATTGCCCCTTCTCCATCTCCGACCTTTCCTCCCCCACCTGGGGAAGGCCCAGGTCCGAGTCCTGGGCCGAGTGGAACTTCCAGATCTTGGGTGGTAGTTGGTTCCGTGCTCGGTGGACTGGCATTGTTGGTTCTGTTGGCATTGCTGGTCTTTTGGGTGCAAAGGTTCAAGAAAAGGAAGAGAATTCAGCGAATGGAAAGAGCTGCAGATGCAGGGGAAGCTCTAAGGGTGACACGGGTCGGTGATACGACAGCCCCGGCAGCTATGGTCACCAGGACTCAACCTGCCCTCGAGCATGAGTATGTGCCCTGACCTATAAATATTCCATACAGGATAGCCTCTCCAACTCCGTTACAACTTCTCATTCAAATTCAATCTCCGTATCCAGATACTTTCTTTTTTCTGATTGCAACTATTTTTTCTTCTGGGTGCCTTTGGTTGGTTTTGTCCTTGGGTAGGTTCCTGGTTTTAGTGTGGGGGCTAATATTAGGATATTTGGTGTAAATCCTTCTTCTTGCAGATACTGTCCATAGTCCTATGATTCATTGTGCTATGCTTGTCATGCAAATTTGTTCTATCGTGTATTCAATGCACATATCCGGTCGATGATCGAATAAAATTATCCCATTCTTGTCATTTGCATCTTGGACTTGTTCTCCATTCCTTGAATATAAGTTGGTGGTCAGTTGATCGACTTATGATAATACGGTAACGGATCTATTCTGGATGTTCAGCTCATCGATGGTTATGACCATGTAGTTCATGTGAACCCATAGGCAAGGATCATCCTTCTAATGTAACCTTCCTCTGCGATAGACTCTGCATCTTTTAGTGAGGTTCAAGCTTGAGTAATGGTGATTTCGCCTGCTCTTTGTTGCATCTAATGTTAAAAAATAAGAAGAAGATGGGTTTTCATTAAGGATGATTCACTCCAAGTCTATTTCAGGAAAAAAAAAAAAGTCAAAAGTTAAAATTTTATAATAGGAAAAAAAACCTCCAAAAACCCCAAACCATACCCTTGTAACACATTTACCTCTTTTTTTTTTTTGACACCAAAAAATTTAAATTTATATATGTGGGACACATTTACTTTATGTCAATATTCCGTCAATGAGCACCGTTAAGCACATACATGGCTTAAGCTAAACAAAAATGTCGTTTTAGTTTAAAATCACCAGATTGGACCTTAACGGAAGGTTAATGTGTCACGTAGGTATAAGTTTGGGATTTTTGATATCACAAGAAAATATTTAGGGTAAATGTGCCGCAAGAGATATAATTTGAGAATTTTTTATATCGCAAAAAAAAAAATTAAGGTAAATGTATCACGATAGGCATAATTTTGAATTATCGGTAATTGTTTTTTCCATAAAATATATATAGAAAGTTATCAACATTTGTTTAGGTCATACAAAAAATAGGCAAATTTGGGAGTTGGATGATCTTTTTCCTTTTTTATTTATTTGGAAAATCAAGAGGGGCGCTTTTTTGAGAAAAAGGGGACCCCATCACGTTAGATTTACAGACTTTAAAAAAAAAAAATTACGATATTGAAACTTATATTACAAACACAAAATATAACTTACAAACGGAGTACCTAGAAAAAAATGATGGAAGCCCAGGTAACATCTCGAAAATATTCAGCCGTAGTCATTAGTTACGATGCAATAAAACATGTTACTACAATTAGATTTTGGTATTATCTAATAAGAATAAGTATAATTACAATCATCATTAATTAACACTCACCAAATCAACTATTAAGGTAAATGTGTTGCTTTGAATAACTTCCTATAAGATAAATTATCTTGTCTAAATAGATGTTCCTATTTCGAAGGTAAATTATTCATTTTGAGGGTTATAGACGGAAGTAATTTACTGCCTAAGAAAGCTACCAATTTGTGAAGTTCCCTTAGAATCAAATTTAATATAAACATAAGCAAATTAAATGATTGAAATCTGTAAATCTTGCCAAATCAATCCTTTTGTGCTTTGTATCTTGAGGTTGTTGTCCCCAGTAATTATCCAATGATATTGTGATAGTGATATTTCCATCGTTAAGGGGGCGTTTTTCGCGGAAGATAAATGATTTGGAAAACTTTTTTTGAAAAATGATGGTTTATGTTGTTTAGAAAAATTAGTCAATGGAAAAATTTTCATCATTAATAACAACTTATGCCTAATTATTTTCGTAGGCAATGAAAATTTTTATTCATTTATTTTTGTAAGCAATATAAGCAGTTATTTTTCAAAAAATGTTTTCAAAATCACTCATTTTCTACGCACCGTAATAGTAATTTCCCTTTATACTTTGCAACTTGATGATAGAATTGCTTAGTCATTATCCTACCATATTGTGATTTTCTTCAATGGGTTATAAATTATTGTTCTTGTTCTTAATAATTATAAACCCTATAAACTGCAATTTACCTGGAGTTGCCATAATTTCGATTGCACCTATAGTTGATACCGTCTCCTTTCACATAGTAATTTTGCTATAGATTTTAGATATGAAATTCATATCACTTAGTAATTAATCAAAGATATAGTAATGCACCTTAAATTGCAGTAAGGGACTGAGCTTATAATCAGTAATCGGCCTAAATAATCCATAAATTATGTATAGATCTATGTAAATGATGATTGGCAATCTACTTTTGGAGATAGTAGATTATATTAACTTCCCGTAAGTTCGAGTGAGCAACCTAAAATTATTAGTACTTTCTTTTGTCCTCTTCTTAGTAATTTACCTAAATGATCGAAGCGTTTCTTTTAAGTTAGTAAATCTATGACTTAGACCACAATGATTCGTCAAACCATCCTTTGAAGATGCGGATTGTTTTGGAATTTGTTGTGAATGTACTGTATCTTAATTTGTCCTGTGGGCATATTCTTATGGGCTCTCAATCAAAGGATGGTTCGAACTGTCGTCCCCGTCAGTTTAAATTGTCACGGAAAAATAATTGGGTCGTTTTTGAGAGACATATTTTCGCTCATTTTTTTTTTCTAATTACGATGTAAGTTAATCTTTTTATCACCTCATTCATAGAACAAGTTCATAAGCTACTTTTTAGCCTTTTTTGCTCCATGTGAACGTGAAGGAGAAGCTTTCAGCTTTGATTGATACATATATGCTTTTCAGCCACACGCATACACACACAAAGTCCAAAGCTGGCTTGCCCTGTTGCTCTTTGGGATTCCTAGTGCTTTGTTGCCTGCCTCACCACCTAATATAATTCAATAGGAATCAGAATAATATGGGTCAAGGCCTTGTATATGATGTGAGAACCATAATCACTTATTAATTATTGATTAGTGATTTAATCATACCCACCATGCTCTATTATTTTTCTCAACTATTAGCTGTCTAGACATGGAATTTTTTTTTTTTATGTTGGTGACCATCAATTTCGTGCGAATGGCACCAACTAGACATGCTAGTCAAGGCTGGACAAACTATCCCTTCCCCACCATTTTTTCGCCCAAACCATGACCTCCTCCTAGCTTTGTTTGGTCTTGTTTATTTAATAAGAGAAACAAAAGGAGAGAATGGAATGAAAATAGGGTGTGGTAGACCAGTGAGATGTGCACGAAAACTGACTTGAATATTACCTAACCGTTTATATTAAAAAAAGGCGAAATGAAAGATGAGGATTGAAAGTTATTTTCTCCCGGCTTTCCTTCAAGGTCTAAGATTTTAAGGGTTTGATAATGACAGTGGGAATCATGCTTTGAAAGGAATTAAGTCGTCAATCGATTGAGTGCATTTGTGTCTCTAGATGGTCATTTGATAAGAGGGAGTAGCGAGTAATCTTAATTTTAATAAAAGGGTAAGTTTGAAAAAATTAAAAGCGACATAAATGACTCTTTCAATCTAAATATATAAATAGAGAGAGATGAATCTAGCAATCTAGAAAGGACTATTGAAGTGGGTGGGTCCATGTTATTGAACAAGCAAACTCATTAGGCAAGTTAGTGAATGAGTCCAGTTATGTCTGAGATTGTCTTTTTCTTAATCATTGAGGGGAAGGATTTTCATTTAATATTGTTACTAAACACTCCCCACACACTCAAAAAAAAAAAAAAAAAAATCCCTGCATCAGCCAAGCTTGAGCTGGAGAGAGCTTACAAGCAAGAGGGGGTTGGTGAGATGTCTTAAATGCTTCATGTGGTGACAAAAGAATCAAAGGCATTACCTGATGTGGCCACATTAAATTTATGTCAGAATATATATGTGATAGACCCCTGCTGACGTCAGAGTGTGTATTCCCACGCGTGGCCCCAAGGCATCACTGTCTTAAAAAGATTGGTGAAAAATGTACAAAGAATAAATGCTCTCCTAGATCTAATTCTCGACTAGATTCTGGACCCTTTTCTTGTTCAGGGGGCCAAATTAATGAGTTTCGGCAGCCTTAAATGTGTAATTCTTGGGAAGTCAAATCTGATGTGGAGCAAAAAAAAAAAAATCTGATGTGGAGGAAAAAAAAAAATTGATGCGGAGGCAAGTGATGAAATGAACTGTCCAAGGTGATTGTTGCCCACTTGAGATATTGTTCCTTTTCTTCGTGCCTGTGCTCTTGAATTATAGAACTGATAAAAAAAATCATAAACTTCTTAGCATGTTATGAATATATAGATTTACATTTTTCATGTTTCAACTGGTACTTAATAAATGCCCGGATTTTTCAGCTGTTTGAACCTTTGATGGTAATTTAGCTTGCACTAGATGGATGTTGCTTTACCAACAAGATTAGTAATAAATGGTAGTTTATTTTCCTTAAGGTTACGGGTTCGATAACTGTGAATGATTCATGAGGAGCTCGTGTTGTATTGCCTGATCATGCGAAGAGACTCATCAACAACCCGCATTTTGGTGAGGTTGCGGTGATGAGATCATCCCAACTCTGATGTTTGAGCCATGGATTGTGCAAAGTAATTGTAACTCAACACCTATATTCTACTAAAAAAAAAGACTCGTGATAGAGGAGGGGTTACTTTTCTTTTAGGAAAAATTCTAAATAAGGACTTGTACTGCCTTCATTTTCTCAAATAATGACTGGAAGTTATGTTAAATAAGAGATTGAAGTAACCATCATTGTTTCAAATAATGATCTAAAATGACAATGGTTGTTTCAAAATTTTAGATTTGGTGAGGGTCAACCTCGCCGATGGCCATGACGGCGGCCTCACCTAGGGCGAAGGTCGCCTTGCCCAAGCGAGGCCATCTCTTGCCGACCATTGGCAAGGCAATCCTCACCCAACCCTTTCCAGCATCACTGGTGGCCAGCCAACCACCATCGACGAAGGAAAGAAAAACTAGAAAAAGGAAAAAAGGAAAGAAAGAAATGAAAAAAATTCAAAAAGTGGTATATTACTAAAATGCCCATGATCAATCGGAAAGTTAAGCTCTTATTTGAAACAAACATAGTCGCTTCAAACATTTATATGAAACAAAATCCACTGTTTCCTTTATTTAAAAAAATGATGACACTTTAACCCTTGTATGAAATAAGATCTATTTCAAATCATTCTTTTGAGAAAATGAAGGTGTTTCAGGGCCCTTATTTCGAATTTTCCCTTTCTTTTATGACTCTTTTACTTATGGCCCATTTGGTAACTATCTTGTTTATCTAATTTTCTGTTCTTTTGTTATTCGAAATAGAAAAAGAATACAAATCTGTTTGGTAATGTCAACTAATTTTTCTATTCATTAAAATAGATCAATAATCGGGGAATAGATTTAGGATAGAAACAATAAGTAAAAAATATCTACTTCTTTATTCCCATAATATAGAATGGACAAAAAAATTATCTTTAAACAGAAATTATTTTTGGAACCAGAAATATTTTTAAATGTACATTTAATGTAATTAATTTATATAACAACTTAACCTATCAAATATGAGATAAAAACGGATGTATGACTCTCAACACCAACATTTTTTTGTGTCCGCGTACGTAAGATTCTTCTCGTGATGTCGGGAAGTGGCTGCTAGGGTTAGTCGCCCCTCCACTTCCATTTATTCCATAAGAAAAGACGGTCATTTTCTATTTTTTGGCCAGAGTAGACTGGGGTTTACTTTTCCTTTTTTCCTTTATGACAAAAAGGGGGAAAAAGGGAAAACCTTTTCTTTTTCTTTGGTCTAGTCAAGAGATGGTTGTTTACTTTTACAAGAACCAAAGGCCTCTCCTTTTCGTTTACTTTCTATTATATATGTTGTGACGTAGATGCTAGGATTTCTAGGAATTAAGGACTCTCCTGATATGTTGATACTGTTAGTAAGGTTCGGTTTTCATTTATTCCTTGACGATTTTATATTTTATTTTTTGCGAAGTTGATTAAATTCTTTTATTCATTTATATGATGTCCTTGTCAACCAGGAACTCCATGGGAATTTACTTATTAATTGACTATATAATGTCACATCTATGCTATTATATAAAATAAGAAAAACCTCCTATTTTCAAGGGACCACAATCTGTTTTTCTTTCCCAATATATTCTCAATTAGTTATCCTGTTAATATTCTACAAGTGGGAAAACATGTAAAACCAATAATTCCCGTCAACCTCTTAAGTACCTCAATTTTGAAAATTTGAATCTTTTCTGCCTTATATAAAACCTTGCAAGAGGAATTCGATTTTGAAATTTTTTATTTCTCTTTCCAAATGCATGTCTTCAATTTCTTCATGTTGTACCAATAATTTCTTCTCATCAATTGACTATTAATATGTTTTCAAATAAGGCGGTTTATAAAATATTTTTGAGTACGTGGAACGTGTACAACAAATCAAGTCGATCTCAAGGCGGGTCACCCTTTGGAAAAGCATTCGATTTGGAATTCTTGGTATCGTGTTAGTCCACGCAATTTTGCATCATTTCAAGTCAATGACGAGGGTTGTGATTATCAAAATATAGTTATTTAATAAATCGCATTGTTCATAATAAAATATTGATTAATGAGGTTGTGGCTATAGATAAAGGTAGTTAACATTTCGAGATAGAAATATTTTTTTCCGAATCACCAAAGGCACTTAAGCACTCTGGAATATTCGAAACCGAAAAACCTTTTTTCTATCCATATGATGTCGCCTCTATTTTTTGAACGGTTGATGCTCCAATTGCTTGCGAATCGCCCGAACTTAGCCAGTCTGTTGGAACTTGCAAAATATTCCGGGGATCTACAAAGTAATCTGATCTCTATGTCCGGGCACAGTGAAGGGAGTGGGAAAGAACAAAGAAGGTAAGAGCTAGCCTACCGACATGGGCTCAGGTTTGTCGAATGTCTTGTCCATCTAGCTCTCCTACCAACATGGGCTCGTGTTCGATTCTTGTCATTTGGCCCGCCAAGCATTAGCTAAAAGGGGTCGGTTTTGCTTTAGGCATGGGGTTGCTTTTAGATGGAAATGCGCCAGTGATTTTCATCAGCATAAAGTGATTGGCAATACGGACTGATGTTAGGGAGGATTCATCGACGATTCGAGATTCTTGCAACGATAACGACGTATGCACTCCCAATGGGACGAGATTAAACCAAATGTATGCATTGTACAGAGGCGCGGCGCCATATGATGGCGAGCAGGATCGAGGGCTGCCCGCCGAAACTCCGAAATTTCCTGACCTAGTATATGCTCCTAGATGATGAGTATGGTCGAGTGCCGCTTGCCAAAGCTCCAAAATTTTCCTGACCTAGCATGTGCTTCTAATTGCTCATAAATGATCTGGAAGTGTAACCATGTCTTTGCCCATGAGAAAACCAGAATCCAGCGGCTGCAATCTCATGCGTTTTAATCGTGATAATGATGATTTGGATTTCCATGGCAATCGCTACTATTGTTGGGCCTTTTGATTTTGATGTCGGTGATTTGATTTGCCTGGTTTTTCTTCGCTTTTTATTAATTAGGGTGGGGCACAATGATGTTGTTAGTACACATATTGCAAAAGCATAATTCAACATATAAATTCTAAAATTTTTCTACAATGACATCGAAATATTGTGTGGTTGATAAAATGGGATAAAATTACCTTAAAAATAAAAAACCCTAAAAATATATATATGTATATGTATATGTATATATTTGTATGTGTGTGCGCGCACGCGCACAAAATTCAATTAAATCTCAAACTCTTTCATTAATGTGATGCAGTTCTAGTTCCGTTTTAAAAAAATTGCAACGTAGCCCTCTTCATCGTCACCTGTTAATTATTTTTCCTTTAAATGAAAGTGAATGTGTTTTTTTTTTCCTTTTTTCTTGTTATTCTTTATAATATACATGAGAGTTGGAGTCATTTGAATTTCCTTAAGACCAAACTATATCCTGGCGAAATGAAAGGAAATGTAAATTTCAACAAAACTTCTACATTGTAGTCAAACGTTGATTGTCTGGCCTAAAGTGAGTAGTAATTCGTGGTTCCTAATTTAGCTAACAAGAGGTAAAATGCATAGTTTGGAATGAACTGAAGGGTATCATTGTAATGAATGATGTGTTTGTTTCCCACAAAAATTCATGATAAATGGAAATACTTTTTCGAGAAAATGTTTTCCCTCTTTAAGTTAATGAATTTATTTTCCTAACTTTAAACATGCATAAATTTTTTGACCATTAAAGGTTTTCCGTTAATCGGTTATTTTCAGCAAACCAAGCACATGAACTACACAAGAAACTAATTCTCTGGGAAACTTTTTAATTCAAATAAATACACCCTAAATTAAAATTACAAGGTGCAAGAGCAAAATAATTGAATAGCTTCTCTAGGAGTTACATTTCACGTGTAAATCCTTTTTGCCTGAGCAATATAATGGTAACCAGCACTTCTGTTAGTGACATATGGAACGAAAATGAAATGGATAGATATATTTTATAATTTTTCCTTTCGAATTATACGAGTCAAAAATTCGAAACATGATATACAGGAATTTATGTTGCCGTGAGCCCATACTAATTGCATAGTAAATGAGAAAAACTTACATATAGAAACGGGGCCATTCAAATTTCAAGATGTTGCCAAAATTCTCATCTCTAATAATTAAATCGTACCGCATTTTTTGCCATCTAACGATAAATCAAAAGAAAACTAGATTCGCACGCATTGATATGCCATAATGTAATCATAACTTCGACGTATAAATGATAAACAAGATGTCACGTCATTAATTGACAAATGAAAAGACATTGTCTTAGATTGAAAAATCGAATTACTTTCCTTCCAAAGCATAATACGTTGCATGTCTTGTATGTGCATATTACGTTATGCTTTAGAAAAACAGTATTGTAAGTCTTGCAAAGTGTCGGGACATAGGGATTTTATCAAAATACAATGTACAAGTTGAAAATACGAGTATTTTGCTAACAAAAACTACCGCTACTGTGTGTATACATAAATAGATATATATATCTAAATAAAATGGAATTTGGGAGAGGAAGCAAAGAGGAGTGAGCAAAACGACGTGGTTTCGCCGGGGGGTGGGGAGCGGGGGAAGGGAGGGAAATGTATAGGATCCGCTCTCACTCCAGCTATGTTAGGGTTGGCGGACATCATTGGCCACGGGCCTCGTTGCTCCTCTTGGGGACCTCTTGATTCGATGCATGCCGAACACGTGTCACCCCTTCGCGACAGTCAAAAAAGAAGGGAAAAGGAGAAGAAAAAAATTAAACTGCTGCACTTCACAGACCAAGTTAGCCTCTGTAAAAAAAAATATTTTTTTCTCTTATTTTTTAGAGTAATTTCTTTGACCAATTTCAGGGAAGTTCATGGTCTTGCTGCCTTGAGAAATCCAGACCCTTTTGTTGTTATTACAACATGGGTTTGGACAAGGAAAAAAAGGCAGGGAAAAGGTTAAACTGCTGCACTTCACAGACACGGTTAGCCTCTGTAAAAACATAATTCTTGCCGCTCATTTTTTCAGTGTAATTTTCCTAGACCATTTTCAGGGAATTTCTTGGTCTTGCTGCGTTGAGAAATCCATACCCTTTGGCCCTTTTGTTGTTATTACAACATGGGTTTGGACAGGAAAAAAGGCAGGGGAAAGAGAGGATCTTACAGCGTCGGTTTTGTTAGGTTGATTGATGGGTTCTGGTCGGCCAGTTTTTACAGTTTTTAAGGTGGGGGGAGCAGGCCTGGAAAATATAATTAATCCTGGGAAAATACTCTGACCTGTTGTCGACTGCTGTGTTTAGTTTTAGTTTTTTTTTTTTTTTAGTATTTTGTTTTATTTATATTTTCCTCTATATTTTCGGGGCTTCCTTTGCCTTACGATTACAGTCCTCCTCCTTTATTGATGGTGCTGTGTCTCCTTTTTCTCTTTTGCTGCTGCGGCAACAACTAAAACCCTTTTCAAGCACCACCACCACCCTTTTCCTTTTCTTCTCTGGAGGCTCTGAATCTTCTCCTCCTCCTTCCTCTTCCTGAGAGAGAGAGAGAGAGAGAGAGAGAGGGGGCTATGTCAGGCTTATACAATCCCAGCTACTCACCCGCGAGAGCTGCTTCTCCGCAGATTAGAAGCACCCCGGATGTTGATAGGTGAGTCCTTTCCCGGAAGTGGAACTTACCCATCGGTTCATCGATGGGGTTAGCCCGCCTGGCAGCGGAAAGATGCAATCTTGACCACGTTCTTGAAGCATCTCGCAGCTGCTTGCGCTTGTTAATTTTGTTTGGCTTTGGTGGTTTCTTGGGTCTTGATCTGTGGCGGGTTTTTGTGAACTGTGTAGTCAGTACCTGACGGAGCTGCTGGCAGAGCACCAAAAGCTTGGACCTTTCATACAAGTCCTCCCCATATGTAGCCGGCTACTGAATCAAGGTTGCTTTCTCTCTCTCTCCCTCCCTGGGTTGGATCTTGTTTTCTGTTCTTGATGTGTTTTGGTGTCTGTTTTTTCTGTTCTTGATGCCAAATCCTTTTGCCGCTGGGCGTGTGAATCTGTTCCTTCTAGTGTTTTTGATATGTTGGTGTTGTTTCTGCGTCTCCACAGATTGGTTCTCACATTACTTTTGCATCTATGTCCGTTTTTCTTGACCATCTTTCTCTGTGGATCGTTTTGAGCTAGTGGCAGTTCTGTCGGTGGTGGTGGTGGTACTACCACTTGTGGTTGACTGCTGATGTAGTGGGCATTTGATAATAATAATTCTAGGAATAGATAGGTCCTTCATTTACAGCCGCCTTGGCAGTGTACAGCATTTGGACTTTGTGTGCCTATTTGGAAGGAGAAGGGGGCAATGACAAAGCTGGGTTTGGGTTAAAATTCTGCGAGACAACATCTTAGCGGGTTGATTCGCCACCATGGTAATTCAAATTAGCTTAGCGCTCTTTGGATAGAATGACTCATGTGATGTTATCCGATGTGTATGGCAAAAGTCCTACTAGCACCGTTGAACTCTTAAGAATATTTGTTATTGAATGTCACCTCAGGATATGTTGTCCAATGTTTATAAGAAATCCTCTTGCATCGACATGGTTGGACTGGCGTTTTGAATTATCTTTTTAAAACTTATTGAGTGACATTGCATCCTAGAATTTTTGTGCGATCACTTTTGTCTAATTGACCTGATATATTTTGCCCTTCATTTCGTCAGAAAAGGCTTACATATGAGTCACAGATCAGTGTTTCTCTTGAAACAAATGAATCATTCTATTATTCTTGGAGTCAAATTCGTTAACTTGCACTCTGGATTTGTTTATTGCTATTTCATTTCCCATAGGGGTATTGCCTTCTGTATGCAGAGATACTGCGGGTATCTGGAATGATGTCAAACCAGGGTTACAATGACTTTGACAGAGTACGATTTAGAAGCCCTAGTCCCATGGCATCTTCAAACGTGAGTGTTGGAGGGACAGGATTAGGTGGCTGGAACAGTATTACCCAGGAGGTATGTATTCTTCAACGATTGGCCTCACATTGTCATTAAGATGCATTTATCCTGCTTGTCGTTTCTGATTTGCCAACTTTGAAGTGGTGAAGATTATCTTTTTCTGTCCACATTTCTTTTGGAAGTGGATTTCTTGGAAGCGTGAAATATAAGTAATTGTCATCACTTATTTGTTTAAAAAGTTTCGATGTGAATTCTCTGTTTGAGTTGGAAACTTGGTCTATGTTTTCTGATGTCTATCGGTGAGGTGTACATGTTATATGTGGCCAAAGAAGGCTAAGTAAGAGTTGTATTCCGTGGAGGCAGATGACAAAACTTCGTTGAACAATGAGAATGTCTAATTACATCAGTGAATTACTTATGTTCCATGAGAGAATGAACTGAAACTCTTTTGCCACTATCAATGTCCGACTTTCTGTGATTTCATACTTAACCAAAACATGAATCTGGTAGTAGCCTACTTTCCTTCATGTAGTTGTTGGACTATGTATTTTGTTTTCACCTTTTATCTGCGCATATCCTATGACTTGCCATTTCTAAGATGCAAAGCCTCATACTAACTTGTACCAGAGAGATAATTTTTGAGACTTTGACAAGTTATAAAGACTTAAAGAAGGATTCTGATACCTGCAGAGAGTCTCATGTTTTCTGTTGGATGGTACTTTAGTCCTTTGGGGTTTGGTCTGCACCCTCCAATTAGAGAAATCCACTAGGAGAGTGTTCTTTGCTGCTTGAAATTTTGAAGAGCTTGTTATCTGTGATTGAAGAAGACCTATAGTTGTTGGAACTTGAAATTGGACACAAAAAATCTATCCATCCTTTTCTGAATAATTAGGAAAGGGCCGATTATTAATGTATTATACCTCATTATCAAGCATCAATGTATCAATCTGATGCTGATGCAGACCAAGGTTTACACGCAAATACTATGGTGCTCTGTGAATCCTTACCAAGAAGATTTGTCAGAATCTTTTTAGTGAGTTGCAGAAAATGCTTTAATCTGTGACTCCACTGTGTCTCCCATCCTATCAGAGCATTGATTTTTGGCTGCTTATATTCCATGTAATTTATATTTAATATCAATTCAACAAAAGCAGGTATAGAAGTCTTTACATACTGGGAGGTGTGGCTGCATGGATCAACTGATGCTCTTTTGCCTGCTAATAGCATAGTCTAATATCAACTGTCATCATGATTTTCCTTGAGCAAGTGTATGAGTTGTGAAATTTTGATGTTGCCCATTTCAAAAGGGAAGAAAATCTATCATCTATTCTGACTGCAGTGATTTGAGTACTTGGTTTTCAGAAATTTTAATCCTCATACCTCCATAGTGATATTGGTGTAGTGAACTTGTGAAAGGAGACTCTTGCATAATTGAAGAACTCAAAGGCATTGCTTATGAGAATGTTCACTTAATTCAGCTTTTGGTTTCTAATTTGATTTTCCTGATATTGAAGGATACATGTACAAGAAAGTCCTGTCAAGTGTGAATGTTCTAAACCTTCTTTTCTTCTTACTATGAATTTGTTGCTCATATGTTTAAAGTTGAGCCTCAATACTGATATTACATACCTGCTTATACCATTAATCTTTGGTTGTAAATGAATTGATTTCCTAATATGACATGTGGTTTTATCAAAAAGTTATTGTGAAAACTTGCCTTGGAATTGAGAAGAAAACAACTAGCTATATTTAGTTCTCTTGTTTTGTATAGCTTAGAGCATAGTTGTGCTCCAGTAATGATTCAGGCATAGTTTTTCTTGGTACTTTGGGAGGATTTGGACAAGAGAACTAAGTCTTTTTGAGAAAAAATTTCAGAAAGAATTACCGAAAGTTGAGATACTGAAAGGTCTTTCATTTCACTTACCAAATTTGATATGAGCCCTTAATTTTCCGTTTTGGGCACTTTATAGAACCATGTTGTTGAAGGTGTTTTAGACATATGCTTCTAAGTCCCAACGGTGGTTATGATTCAGCTTTAGTTTCCTATGGCATAGGAGTTTGCTGGTCTGATTGTCCCATGATTGCCATTGTTCCTGTAATGGTCAACAAATTCTGTACTTCCAGTTAGATTTGACATGACACAAGATGTTCTGCTTTGTCACAGAGATTGAGTGGGCACCCTGGAATGACAATGGATTGGCAAGGCACTCCTGCAAGCCCAAGCTCGTACACTGTAAAGAGGATTTTGCGCCTGGAGATTCCAGTGGATCTTTATCCAAATGTAAGATTCATATATGAAAACTGGATTGATATTTTGACGTATTAAAGATCGAATACTCTAAAATTGATAAAAAGTTGCTGACTTTTCTTTTGCTTGGGTCTTCCAGTTTAATTTTGTTGGGCGGCTTCTTGGCCCTAGAGGCAATTCACTCAAGCGGGTTGAAGCGACAACAGGCTGCCGTGTGTACATCAGAGGGAAGGGTTCTATCAAGGATCCAGACAAGGTACTGCTATTCATTGACACGACTCTTCATGAAGTGCTAAAGCGCAGGATGATTTCAAAGATTATATGATGTGGATTTCTGACATCAGAAAATTGTCTCTTATGATTACTCTGTTGCTTTTACATCCTCAAGGAAGAGAAGCTACGGGGAAGACCAGGCTATGAGCACCTTAATGACCCACTCCACATTTTAATTGAAGCTGATCTACCTGCCAATATTGTTGACTTAAGATTGAGACAAGCTCAGGAAATTATCGAGGAACTGCTTAAACCCGTGGTAGTGTATCAATCTCTTCCATTTAGTGTCATGTGGCCTTTAAGTTTCTTAATAATGTGTTATTATAGTTAGTTTCACATTCGCGTCACACGTCATTATGTAGACAAGCTCCGGACATTTGTTTGGTGCTGTTTGTGAGTTTAAAATTGTCACTTGCAGGATGAGTCACAAGACTATATTAAGAGGCAGCAATTGCGTGAGCTAGCAATGCTAAATTCAAACTTCAGAGAAGACAGTCCTGGGCCGAGTGGTAGCATCTCTCCTTTCAATTCCAGTGGCATGAAACGTGCGAAAACAGGACGCTGAGAATCCATAGAAGATCGTTCCTGATGGTTTCTCCTGCTTACAAGATTCGTGGCTGAATACACTTCTAAGGTACATAACAGTTCAGCACAACTACGAAAGCATAGGCTAACGGTTCTTTATGGTGAGCTGCTGGTGTTCTCCAAAAGATTTTAGTTATTCGTTTTGGTCCGGGGGTTTTTTATTATTTGAACCACAGGTGAACGATAAATACAGAAAAAAAAAACATAAAAAGGAGAAGTATATAGTCTATATTGTTTGTGGCTTAAGTGTAGGTTCCTTGAGGTCAGTTTTTTTCCTTGTAAACCCATTCATTGGATTTATTCTTGTATTAGACACTGATATCGCACATTGTGGGTTAATATATGGTATTGAAATTGTTGTCCTAACGACGATAACGCTTGTCATGCACTTCTAAACATTGTGCACTCCTATGTGGTCTGATATAGTGTTTGAGTTGAGATGAACAAAGTGGCTGAGTTGCTGTAAGATTTGTGAAGACCGTCTAAAAGCCATTTAAAATATTTTTGACCCTACAAAAAAGCATCTGGGTCTTTTGGCATGTTGGATCTTTGGGAGGCCAGAGATCACTGTCAAGGGGATTCTTGGTTCTGACCTGTTTCTGGGTTGTGGCATTATTCAATCACTTGAAAACACTGAAGCTTTTGTCAACTACCCAAGAAACAACAATAAAGCCACTAAAAAAGACCCAACATAAAAAGGAGAAAAAGGGAAGAAGAAAAAGGGCCTGCATTGCTGCATGCACGAGGGCCACAGAAAGATATTCCATTTATTGTTCTGCACATGCAAGAGTATCTTAAGTCCTGGGGAATCCTATGTAGGATGCTCGGCTTTGACTGTTTGCTGTTCCCGTGAGGAAAACAAATTCAAAAGTATTCAATATCTGTCACCATGTAATAATGTGCAAACTTTTGTTGCACAGTATTATTCGGTGAATCGGCTGATTAGTGTTATATTATGATCAATTTCTGTCTGGAATTGGGCAGGAACAGCCTGCCCTTTTTGATTCAGGTGCTAATATGCCACTGAATCTGATGGGCTTTTTGTCAGCTTCTATTAATCTGGTGTGCCTCCAACTTGCACTAAATTTCATAATTGCTCCTTTTGAGGCATCTTGAGAACGATAGAAAATGTTGGAAAGGCTGGCATTTCGATGTCTTCTAGAAAAAAGGGATCTGCTCCTTAATTAAACCATGTAGTTTGGTCATCATGTTTTATTATAAAGATTCCTGAGTTGCATGAGAGTGGGAAGCTTTGCAGTGATTCCCTTTTACTTTTGATAGAATATCATGCACACGTGCAGCCCGTGCAGAAGACACTGCTTGGTTGAAAATGTTCGAGAGAGAGAGAGAGAGAGAGAGAGAGGGTTTAAAGTATTGAATGTTTAAGTGAATTGTTCGAGATGATGTCGGAGATCACCTGTGCCGTGCCGCTATCTTGCCACCGATACCTGTTGCCTGAGCCGATTTTCGATCTCTCTCTATATACACGAATATAGAATCCTGGCTTCTTTAGACCCCGCTCTTAACTTTTGGTAATGCGGACTTCGATTGCATTCCTGCCTATGGTAGAAATAGCGGAGAAGTCAGGAGGGATCTATATTTTGCGGATTAATACCCTAAAAAATCTTATTAATTTTTTGACTATGAAAAATCTTAAATTGATATATCTGTGATAAGTTTATTTTAAATTAATTTTTTGACCACGAAAAATTCCAAACTGGTACGTCTATGATAAATTTATCATAAATTAATTTTTTGATCACTAAAAATCTAAAATTGGTACATTTGTGATAAATTTATTCTCTTTTAACTTTAGTCAAATTTAATCATTAAATTTGCTGGCTTAGATGACATACAATGGTGTGGTATGGTAACGTGGCAAATCTACATGGAAATTCATATGGTAAATACCACAAAAATCCCCAAATTGATATATCTGCGATAAATTTAATGGTACTCGTGTGATAAATTTAATAGTAGGCCTCTGACAAATTTGAGATTTTTTATAGTATTAACCCTATGGATTTTCATTTGAACTTGGCATGTCACCATATGTAATTTAGGTAAACAAATTTAATGATTAAATTTCACTATAGCTAATAAAGAGTAAATTTGTTACAAGTATACTAGTTTGAAGTTTTTGATAGTTAAAAAATTAATTTATGGTAAATTTATTACAAATATATCATTTTGGGATTTTTCATGGTAAAAAAAATTAGTTTGTGATAAATTTGTCAAAATTGTATTAATTTGGGGTTTTTCGTGGTTAAAAAATTAGTTTGGGTAAATTTGTCACGGATGTACCGAACTAGCGATTTATAGTTTTTTAGGATATTAACCCTTATTTTGCCCTCATGATTAATTGGTGTAGAATTGATTAGAGGTAGTTATCGAAAAAGTCATAAACCTATTGTATAAATGTCAGTTCAGTCTTAAAATTTTCAATATGGCTAATTCAACCCTAACAATTTTGATGATTTGCCAATGTAGTCCTAGTGAATTTTGATCGACCATCACTGATGTGAATGTCGGCCATCCTACGATGCATGGCCGAGTAGGTCAACCGATTACGATGTGGAAAATTTGATTTTTTTTTAAAGTATGATATTTTAATTTTATTTTAAAAAATAAAATTTAATAAAAATGTATAAATTATCCATGTTAGTGCCGGTTGTGTCACATAAGATGGTTAATATTCATGTTTTGTGATTTTTGGCCAAAATTAACGACTATATTGGCAAATCGTTATATTGTTTAGAACTAAATTTATTAAATTAAAAAAATTTAAAACTGAATTAGTATCCATACAATATATTTAAGACTTTTTTGATAATTTTCTCTCAATGTAATGGTCAAATCTTTAACAAGATGTTTACTTCGAATTCAAAGAAGTGTCTAATCCATTTTTGAATTTAATCTGAATGAATGTTTATATAATTTACCTTGTCTTCTATCAAATTTAATGTCGACATCTCTTTCAAATCCTCATTGATTGTTGGACAATTAAGAAAATTACACTTACGAAGATGATTGTAGGGGTTTTGACGTTTCGTTGAATTACGAAGGTTTACTCCTTCACATGTTAAATCTATATTTGTTTAACATTTTCTGATTGTCTTCGTACGATGATGGTGTAAAGGAACCCGAATCTAGGTGCGTAAGGCCAACTGGCAATGTCGTAATTATTAGAGAATGAATTTCTAAATTGTGCTTATCATTGATTAATATACAAGATCTAGTGATCCCCCAATTTTATTTGATGGATCCGTTCATGTGGAACGAGTTTGTGCCTAACTTTTCTAGTGTTCTGTCAATCCTCCCGTGTTCTAGATTTCGCTTTGTTGTTTAGTATCCATGCTTTGTTTCAATTTGTTTTGTCATGAAGACTATGTGCTTCTATATCTTTTTGAGTAATGAATATAAGTTTTTTTCGATAAAAAAAAAATGATACTTTGCATGTAAATCTTTTAGATGTTTCATAGAAAAATATATATTTTTAAGGAATAATTGTGTGTGTGTGTCTACAGCCGAAGTAACCTATCTTTTTTCTTTTGCAAATCATATTTATGGTCAGTCTAATTTTCATGCTATAACCATCCGTGTATCTAACGACATGCGAGTGTAGCTAGCGGAAAACGCATCCTGTGCATCATATGAAAAATCCATATTCGAAAAGTGGTGTGGCAAACCGGCATATCGCTAGCAATCCCTTGTCACTACGGCACGATTCTTTTTGTTTGTTTTGGAGCCATTTTGGCAGGATATGCTATGGTGAGGGAATGCGAGACGTTCGGTGATCTTCAAAGCCGTTTTCGACGGGGCGTGCTATCGAACTGAGAAATCGATAGAATTAGATACTCTCCGGTTGCTAATAATACAGGAAGGTGATGGATCAGTCAACTAACTTGTTCTTTAATTTCGTTAGTTCTAGGATGATTTGGATGGCACTGTTATAACTTATAAGGATTTGGGGAAATTCTGGGATCAAGTTAAGGGTTTTTATGGGGCCGGTTTTCCCTCCAATGTAGGTTATTGCGTAAAAAAGTAACACAAAAAGAAAATTATCCGTTAGATCTGCTTTTAAAAAGTGCAACCTGATTTACCTGCGAAAACCGATTTCCCGTCCTAGCTTATTGACTTTACAGGAAAGTTATGGAGGCCAAAGTGGTCAAATTTATACTTGGTTTAGAAACAGTTAAGAATGAGTAGGGAAAATTATTAAATTATAGGTTGCAAAAGATGACGAAGTGTAAAGGAAAGTTAGGATCAATTAGGTGTCTTATAAACGATGGGACATAAGAAATTTGCTATTAGCTTAGGCAGATTATGACTTTGGAGGATATTATTAACCATAAAACCACAAAACTTACAACCACGAAAGAGAAATCGTCATTCAAAGAAAAGTTATGAAAAACGTATTTTACTTGGCAATTACTATTTGTGGGGACGATTATGTGCTGGAAGGGATAGTTACGATCCATTAGGTGATTTAATAAAATAAGATAGAAGAAATTTACTATTAACTTAGGCAAATTACTATTTTTTTGTGGAATATTTCATATTATAGGATCCAAATAACTTACGGTGACAAAAAAATCATGTACTATAAAAAAGAATGATATCTAAAAAATGTAACAGTTATGTCACTCTAAGTTAGGAAAGTTCAATCAGAAAAAAAGTTAGGAAAGTGATATTAACTCTATGGATTTCCATGTCATGGTGTCATCCGCATCAACAAATTTAATGGTAAAATTTGATGGAAGTTAATAGAGGATAAATTTGTCACAAGTGTACTGGTTTGGGATCTTCTATGTAAATTTGTCACAAATATATTAGTTTGAGGTTTTTTATGATTAAAAGATTTGTTTGAGGTAAATTTGTTGCATAGGTATCAGTTTGGGGTTTTTAGTAGTATTAACCCAATGATTAAATAAAGTTGGTAAATTAGATTTTGGATTCGTAAAATACCTCCTTTTTGCGTACGCCACCTTTGTTAAAAAATTTCTCACGTGTAGTAGATAATCTTTGTTTGAATTCTAGCCTTTGGCTATCGTAAATTATGGCAACCTGCAAATTATAGTTTCCACGCGAGATGTTGTCTCTTCTTTCTTTTTTACTTCTTTTCTTTAAGGGGAATTATAGAAGGATCCCAACAAAATGACACTTTTTTTAAGTAGGACTACACTCACTTGTGGTTGGCTTCATGAGAGTATCCAAACATAATTTATTTACAGGTTTTGAATAAATCTGCTTGATCGACTTTTATTTTTTGCTTTTTACTTAATCAAAATCTTGTGACTCACTCTCTTTAACTTTTTTTTTTTAATAAATAAAATAAGAAATTCTTGAAATTTTCACGATAAATTTTTTCATAATTCTTTGGGATTTAAGTAGTTCTTAGTTTTTTGGCAGCTCATTAATCACAAACAAACCTGCTTTTAAGTTTTTGTTGAGACTTTCCAACATGAGATCAAGCCACATTCTATGTATTTCTAGCTCTTGGCACGACCGAGTGGCTCCTCATTCTTTAATTCCACATCCATTCTATTTATGATGGATAATTATTCAAACAATCCTAAACTCATTTCACTTTTGCCAATTCAATCTAAACTTTTTAATTGTGACGATTGATCTTAAATCTTTTGACAATTTGTCAATTGAGTCAATGCACTTCATTTTAGTTGGAAATCAGTAATGTGGATATTAACTATCTTACATGGTATGGTCGGCAGTGATATAGACAAATTTTATAAATTTTTTAGAAAAATTCTGATTTTTTATTCTTTTCTTTCTTTTCATTTTCTTACAAGTCGGCCACAAGCAAGGGTTTCAACCCTCACCTAGTGGCTGACGAGGGTTGCTGGCCTTGGCTTGTGGTCAATGAGGGTTGACCGGCGACCCTCGTCGGATTTGGTAGAAAAAAAGAAAAGAAAAGAAAAGAAAAAATTATAAGATATTATTCACGTCAACACGATCGTTTTACGTGGCATTGCTGATGTTCACGTTAGCGATTTCTAGTTAAAATTGGCGAATGGATTCAATTGGTAAATTGTCAAAAAATTTATGATTGAATTGACAAAATTAAAAAGTTTAAAATTAAATAAATAAAAGTAAAATAAGTTTATAACTTTTTGGAAATCTTCCCCTACTCATGATACAAATTTTTGTTCGACAAGGAGCATGAAAGTATTCTATGACACTTGTTCACAAGATTTGAATTAAGCCTTATACATGTTATACATGTTACTTCCATCCTATCTAATAATTTAAACTTTTAAATTGAATTCTTTAATATGATCAAATGTATAATCCCATCAGCGCATGTTAAAAGTCTATAGGTCCGCCTGACCCCGATAATTGGCTACTTCCTCTATTTTCAATTACAAGAAGATTCGGCGTGTTGAGTCCAATCAAAAGAATTCATTTTCTTATGAGATACACCGAAGTTCAATGTACAATTCACTTAAAGTAGTAAAGCGACTTAGGTCAATTGTGTCGAAATTCATTCTACATCAACTCAATGCAATTTGCCTACCTTTCGTCATCCTCATTTCACTATATCGAAATTCAAATCGTATCCTCAGAACGCCACAAATGTTGACTCAAACTTGCAATATTGTTTCGCAAATCCGTCCAATTCTATCAATGTTCTCGATGATAGCTGTAGATTAGACAAGGAAAAGCCAGTGGCATATACACATGCCTCATATTTACATCTTTAAGTCACGACAAAAAAGAAAGAAAGGGTTTTTGATTCACTTAAGGAATATACATATTACTCAAAATTCGTTTCACTATCGAGGCGTAACAGTAGGTACAGCCCCGCTTATCAGATCACTTCCCGAGACGCTTGATGAAATATACGGGTCCATGCTCACGTAAGATGAAGATGATGGAAGTGACTTGCCTGAATAAACGGAAGCCGTCTCAGAAAGTATGGCGTCGGCATCAGGCATCATTTTGAGTATGCTCTCGACCTCCCTCACCACGTCCAACATTGACGGCCGCTTATCCGGGTTGTCGTAGCAACACAAGAGGGCCAGAGCAACAAACCTCTCGACACATTCCGAAGGGTAAGAGCCCATCCTGCTGTCTATAATAGAGAACATCATGCCCGCCCGATGCGCCATGTTCACCTGCCAAGGCACTTGAAAGTTCAGCACCAAAAAAGAAATAAAGGATCTCTAGACTCTCCTTCAGTGCATCTGATATTTGCAACTAAGTTCTGCAGGTATTACACAATGGCGGAGATTTCAGATCATGCCTTTTTAATCCTCGTTGCTGCATTTAATTGTTGCTCCCCACCTAAAATTACAATCTACCACAAATTCACTATATTTGGATACGGCACTATAAAGATACTGAAACCATCCAACACCTGCATATGGATTTCTCTTTCTTTGCAAGAACGTCTTAGCATGCCAGTTTCTGTCGGACCTCAGTGCATAGTGATTGGAACTAAACACGGTTTCACCAGTTTCTAAAAGCAGAAAATTTCACTAACTTACAACTAAAGGTCTCAAGTGAGAACAGATCATATCGCTAACTTACGATTAAAGTAAAGCCCAAATTCTGAAGACATAATAAGGTGAGAAGCGATCAAGCAATGATAATGACTGAAGAACCATGAGAGCCTATCATATCAGGAAAGTACCTCTCTGACAATATTCTTTCCATGCGATATTGGCTGCATTCCAGTCAATAGCTCCAGAAATACAACTCCAAGACTATAGACATCACTTTTATCGGTCAACTTGTGTGTCAGGAAATATTCTGGGTCAAGGTATCCCTGAAGAGAAAAACCGCAGTGAAAAGGGGAGGTCGGGGGAACAGCATAAGTGCATAGTTGTAGGTACTTCAAGTTTTTAATAGACCACTTACCGGTGTCCCTTTAACGATTGTGGACACATGATGGGGCACGGTCCCTTCATCATCCAGGACAGGGGCGAGCCGTGATAGCCCAAAGTCAGCAACTTTGGCAGTAAGCTTGGAGTCCAAAAGAATGTTACTGGCCTTAATGTCTCGGTGGAATACCGGAGGGTGGGCTTCTGTATGGAGGTAAAGAATGCCCTTAGCAGACCCCAACGCAATACGCAGCCTCATACTGAAGTTAAGGTACTCCTTAGTTTTACCTGCATGCGAGTAAGATGAATATATGTGAAGCAAGAAAAGTATGAAGTACATGAAGCATCATGATAGCATTGATGCATTAAAGCGTATTCGAAAAGCTCATAATAGAACATCCTGATGGTTCTGTGAAGATAAATTTGTCATGGGACCACACTCCAAATGAATGCTTCTGAGTACTAGAGAAATTATATTAGAGGAAGTTCTTGAAACAACATTTGGATATGGCAATCCAATCCTCAACTCCAGACAAAGTAGTCAACCTAGATTACTCCTGAAGCTGAGAATAGTAGTTTGAAAGAGAAAACATAATATGATTCTCTTAAGGAGAGGAATTAAACTTATGCAAATCCAATTCCTTCAATATGCTATGTCTCCTACTCTTGTGGTAGCCTATTTTACTAGTCAAAAGTTTGGACAACTGATTTGTTTCAAAATTGAGAATATAAAGCACGTACCAGAAAGCCAATCCCGCAGAGTTCCATTGGGCATAAACTCATATACTAACATCTGCGAATACACCAAGAGCATACTGTAAGTTCTTCTGTTTAAATCACGACAGCCATGAACACGGTAATTTTGATTGGAGGAAGACAACCGTCAATCCTCCACCATAAATTGTAGGATTGACGGTGAAAGAAGTGTTCTGCCATCACGCACACAAGTACAATGTACAAACACTACTCTCCAGCAACTGTGAAGCACTTTCCATTTTCCTAAACATAATCAGTATGAACAAAAGAGACAATTGAAATTTGTTCCTTCAACAACTTTTTAGCCGCAAGAACCCATAAATCAGCAGATGGATTGAGTGCTAAATTAGATTCATGAGTTACTTAGCAATTCTCTTCTTGCATGCATCAAAGAATTCCATTGCTACTGCTGCTCATGATGAAGCATACTTCTAGAGACACAAACAGATAGTAATGCAAATACAAATTAGAAATACATAGAATATCAGCTACCATGTTATTTTATCATTCATTAGAGATGTTTTAGCAGGCACAACCAATACCTGTTCACATTCTTCATCGCAATATCCTACCAATGACACAAGGTTCCGATGATGTAACCTTGATAACATTTTTATCTCCGTCAAAAATTCTCTTTGTCCCTGTAATGATCCTTCTTCTGCACGTTTTATGGCTACGACTGTGCTGTCATATAAATTTCCTTTATAAACTTTCCCATAACCTCCTTGCCCAACTTGAGTCGATCTATTGAAGTTGTCAGTTGCGACTGCCATTTCTCTAAATGTGAAGGCTTTCACGCCTTCAAGCTTCATAGATACCTTTGAGGCTATGAGGAGCATTACAGAATTAGATCACAGGCAAATTTAATTCGTATTAGCTAAGAAAAGTCTTGAAGAACTTACATAGATTCTTCCTTGACAGTGAAGGCTGATATCTGGTTTTCCTTCTTGTAACGAGAAAAGTAATCATGGCAGAGATTGCAGTGACACAGGCAATAGATGATAATACTATGGCCACCAATATCCCTTTACTAATATTCACCTTCTGATTTGGAAAAATCACTGTTGAATTATGAAACCATATGAGTCAAATACATGAGAGTAGATCAAATTTGATTATTGCTTCATTCTTGATAAAATCGGATTTAACTAATGATAATACATTTTGACATATCAGCTTGTATTACCATTCTTGAAAAGAGTAATAAAGCATCTTTCTCGAATATCTAACTAAATTTACATCACCGAGGTACACTTCTTAACCAGGGTAAATTTATTATGACGATCATGGTTTTCTCTCACATGGTCAACTTTATAAAGTTTCCTATAGTGGAAGTGCCAGAGAAAAGAGGAAAAAGGTACACGAGAGATGCCTGATTAAAATCTTCAAAGATGTAGAGGTTATTGTCTTCATATGGAAGATAACAATAATCAACAAAAAAAGTATCAAGCTATGACTACGTTTCTATTTGTTTGCAAAGTCATACGAAGTCGACACTTTAGAGAGCCAACTGTATTTTCAACCTAGAGTATCAATTCTCTCAACAAATTGCTGAATTTCATACCAACTTTGCATATAAATGTCCCATACATGCACTCACTAAGAGGCAATATAACTGCAGAACAAGTTGTTTAGAGGCAACTCAACTTATTTGAAATAAGCTAAATAAGGTACTAGTGTGTGATACCTTTCCTGATTACCCATATCAAGTGATGGCATATCTTTAAGGGCTACTTTGCAGCAGCATCATCATTAGAAACCATCGCCACAGGTGAATTTAAGACAAATGTTGTGTGGAGTTAAGTACTTACTAGTTTTATAAGGTCCCAGAAGAGTAAAATTGAGAAGTTCATATGGTCCATATAAGTCATCTCTAGGAAAGTGCCATGATGTGAAGATGCCTTTTATTCGCTGAACCTCACTCTCATTAAATGTTCTTGGACCATTAACTTCTGGGAAAAGCTTCAAATACATCCTCATCCGTGGTCCTTCCCAGGCATACGAATCAATATGCAATTGATATAGTTCCATGTTAAGAGATCTGGTTAAGTACACTTCAAATGGATACTCATAAGGAGGAAAATAAGAGAAGCTGGGACTCTTCAGTCGGTATCCAATTCTCAGGGGTGATGCGCAGACGCATTCCACAGGCGATGATGGAACATATTCGAAAAAATTATCTGTAGGGCATGATTGGGGAGGACAACTTGTGGAATTCGCTGAGTTGCCAGGTGTCCCATCGTCTCCACTCTCATTCCCACAAAATCGGCTAATATTCGTTGTATTCCCTTTACTGCAGACAGGATTGCCCCCAAGCCTAAAGGAAAACTCCTTCATTAAATTTCAGACAAGAGGACTTTACCAAGCGCAAATAATGCACTAAAGCACACTCCCTTCAAAAAAATGAAAACATTTGACATTTTCCAACTTTTTTGGCACAGCAAAGCCAAAAGACTCTGCCAAGAGCTTCTTTCTTTGGCTTTTTAATGCAAGGTTGTAATCACATTTGATGCCGATGAATAAATTATCTATAAGCCTCAATGTTTATTTTGGCCTTTTGGGATGGCTTCAGAGGCGCTGCCAAAAGCAACTGGCAGTCCCGGGTCAGGTGCAGGACCTACCATTTGCCAAGAGCTCACCTACTTGAGAAAACCAAAAGTGGGGACTTGAAGTATAGCCAAGATCTTGACAAGTCACTATAATCATTTTCAGGCATACATTCGAAAAATCAGCATATAAACAACATAATCCACACCTATATTGTTATTTAATGTAATTAGGGGTCAGGAAGGAACAGGAAACGCACCTTAGAGTGACATTTTCTGGAGGATTAAGATCTCCTACCACATCTGAGAATGAATTCTTTTGAAGATCACTGTGATAAAAATATAAAAGAATAATTAAACATCAACGATCTCAAAAAGAATAAAGTAGATGACAGATGTGCATAATGTTTTGATAAGCTTGTTCATAACATAACAGTGCATTTCAGGAATGAGCATGCTGTGAGACACTGCTTTACTTCCAGATCAGATTATTAAAAAGGAGGAAAACTGAGTGCTTACATAAGCATCTTGCTTGAATTGAAGGTCATATTCTGCCAAATGTTCACAGGGACAGAACCTGTCAAGCTGTTATTCTCCAGTGACCTGCATTATAAGTAATGTCCAGATTCAGAACTATGGAAAACTTAGTATTAAGATAATGAGTATCGTGTACTCTATCAAGATCAGGTACGAGAGAATAATCTCAGAAACAAAGCCACTTCTACACCTGCTAATTACATACAAAAACAAGAATTTTTACAATCATGAAAGAAAAGATAGTCTTACAGTCTTTGTAGAGAGGGAAGATCAGAAAAACTTGCTGGAATAGATCCATTGAGAAGGTTATTTGATAGATCACTGCAATCAACAAAAATGTATCCCAAATATAGCAGTCACGCCGATATCATTTTCACGGATAGAGAAGTTGAATCATATAATTGATCGTGTACATACATGGTTGTCATGTTATCAGAGAGCTTATTTGATGGTATAGGCCCGCTAAGCTGATTATGGCTTAGATCTCTGCAATATGGCAAAAAGTAAAAAGTCAAAACAAATTTTAGATGTATTAGCATGAGTAAGCGCACGTGATGGAAACATTTATGTCAGACTTGGCAGATTATAAGGAACCAAGAACAAACAATTGGACTATTCTCAAACTTACAAAAATCTAAGATTTGGTATCTGGCTAAGATCAGGAATCGATCCCTCCAAACTGCAATTTCGAAGACTCCTGCCAGGCAAGTTTGGAAAAGCATTAGAAACCTAATGGAATAATTTGTGCAATGTATGGTCCGCAAATGGTTTTCGTTGTCTTTTTGATAAATCATAGATGAAGTTCAGTACTTCCTTCTTAAACAGGAAAGCTGGTTCCCTGCCACAATTTCCTATTACATCTCAATTAGACCACTAGCTTCAGGAAGCAATTCCCCAAGTTTTACAATGTTTTGCTTAAGTCATTCCTCAATTTCCTATCCATGAATTTCTCACATTAAAGACTGTTTTTAATGATTGAAATATCACTTTAAGGTGTCTACTCATCATCAAATTTCTTTCATTAAGGCACTGCAGAGTCTATAGTTCTCCACAGGTAATAACTGAATGTACAACAAGCCAATTTTACAAGATCTGAATATTTTTTTTTTCTCTCAAGCAGTTTATAGCCCAAGCAGCTTCATCATTCCAGCTACCAACTTTTCTGATAATGCATTTCTTCAGTATTTTCAATCTTTCTACTATAGTTAAAGAGCATGCTAGGATCATGTGATTTCATGCCTCAGCAGTGCATAATTTATTACTGAATGCAGTTAAAGACCAAATGTTAACTCACAATTTTGCTAAATTGGGGAATTCCCCATAGGAAGGTGGTATTTCAGCGCCCTTGAAGTTGTTATTGTCAAGTTGACTGCAAAATTAAGGAGAGTTTTTATGGAAAGATCAGATCAACATACTTTAACAGTGTAATATGCATGCCTCTAATGCATGTCTCCAGCAGAAACAGAGTAAGTCATCAAATGCAAAAGAAGGGGCAATTTGAATGCAAAAGAAGTGCAATTTGAAAATATCAGATCATGCTACCTTCAGAATACCAGTTGACCAAGTGTCCTAGGCATACCGAAATATAGCTACTACAGATTATAGAGCAGCTACATTGAGGAGAGAACTTCAATTGTGAAGGAGGCTATGAGAAGGGCAATGGCAATTCAGCATTAGATTTACAAACGTGTTACAAGTATGCATATCCTCTTTTTCAATGTTGCATGCCAATTAAGTCTTCATGGGCAAAACAACATCACCTGCTGTTTATGGTTCAGTCAACCTACTCAATTACAGAGTTGACCCCACCAATTGCTAATTATATCCACATTGTTCTCATCTTCAGGTTGAGACATTGCAGTGCCACACCTCGTTATTACAGAGCTGTTTGGTAATGGGTCCACTTGTTTCTGACCAAAAGTTTCTTTCAACATAAGGACTGTACAAACTTTAGAAATAGAAAAAGAAAAGAAGAGGGCCAGGAAAAGGAGAGTAAGCAGATGACTGCAGACCTAGTAGAATTCGACTAAAAGGGCCTTCATACAATGGAGGCAGTAGTGACCTAGATAGGCTACCATAGTTCTATGTCTGATCAATGCGTGTTCACTGGACTTTGAGAGCCATATCCATATGCACCTTTAGAGTCAACTGATTTACTAAACATGCGGTATGAGATCAGAACCACAATAGAAACAACTTAATACAAAATACAATCCGGGATTACATAAGATGTCATACAGTATGCGCAAGACTGGCAAGTGTGAGAATGCTGGTGGAAGATTTCCAGATAAGTTGTTATTGTCCAAAAGCCTGCAAAATTAACTATATGAAATTAAAAAGTTTTCTTCTGTATCAGTCTTTCACATCAGTGTAACAGAAAGTTGAGAAAATCAGAAAAGAGATGAGCTGTAAACTCACAAGTGAAGAAGCGTGGATATGTTGGAAAGCTCAGCTGGAATTTCACCACTTATCGTGTTATTATTCAAATGGCTGCATCATTTAAAATGTAAGAATATGATATGCAGAAGAAGGATAAGCCACCAGCCAACACCAAGCAACCGAAAAAGGTTGAAAATCCACTTACAGGTGTTTCATACTACTCAAGCTGGCAAATGATTTTGGTATCGGACCTGATATTTGATTCTCGTCCACTTGAAGTCTAATCAAGTTTGAGAGATAGCCAAGCTCATCAGGTAAAGAGCCAGATAACTTGTTTCCATTCAAAAGCCTGTGCTGACAAAAATTAGTCAAATCACACTCAGAAAACCATAGTTGGTGGAGCGAACTACAATCATGAAAATGAAAACAGAGAACCTTGGAGAGCTATTCTCCAACTTCACTCCAGTTCCTACTTTTCAGACATTCAGACAAACAAGCAATTTTGAACTATGGGATTTAGTTAAAACTAGTAGTTTTCTTTTCTAAAAACTACTAGTCTTCTTTTGGCAAGTTATTTCTCAAAATCAATTAATAAATGAAAATCAGCTAGTTTTATAAGGATCTACAGAAAACTGTTGGGAGGACAATTGAGAATGAGCACCATCTGGTGAGACCTTTTGCAAGCCGCAGGGATGTATCAATTTCAGAAACATGAAAAATTAAATAGAAACTTACAGAGTAAGACATCAACCCAATTTAGAAAAGTCATCAATTACATAGAGAAGAAATGTGTACATATCTTATCCATAAATAAAATAGTTTAAACCACCCAATGGCATATTATCATCCATTTCATTAGTCAATGTCAATTCCCTAAGTGGAAGAACTGGTTAAGAAAGTACAGTTAACAGAACCTGATTCTTGCTCTGCATCGACGATTTTATGTGCATCAAAAGTTGAAACAGTGGAATTAAATAGCTAGCTGGAGGTTGCAAAATCAAACTGCAAACTCACTTACAAGAGAATCAAGGATGCAATACTTCCTATCTCCTTTGGTATGCTGCCAGTTAACTCATTCCACATGAAGTCTCTTACACCAAATAAAAATGAACAGGAAAGAAAAAGAGAAAGGATCAGCATCAATACTTCCATCTTACTTACTAGCTCAGCAAATATTTGCCCTACAATATATGCTAAAATTGTAAGATGACACAATCACTAACTCACAAAATTTGAAGTTTAGACAACTGCGCGACGGCAGGAGCTATACTTCCAGAAAGATTCATATTCAGCAGCTGGCTGCATCAGGAAAGGAAATATAAGAACACCCGGATATATTGTAACTATATCCTAAAGAATAACTTGACTAAAAGTGGGCTGAGAAGTTGATATTTTCAATATTAAGACTGTAATAAATTGTGATTATTTAGCTCTCTACTATAGAATCTCTAGAACTATTTACAGCAGTTAGAGTAGACCGTACATCTCGTACACATGCAAATAACCATCAGTGCCAACTGTTCCAAAGCATAGAACTCCTGTCCAGTTAGATGTGCATGGATCCCCCTTCTCCCAATTCAAGGTGTTTCATAGGGTCAACCAGACTGCTCTTCATGGCAATTAATGCATTGACTGCAAATAGCACAAGCACTTAAGCATTTTACAAATGAAATTTCCAGAAACAATCAGCCTTGAAATGATGCTATAAAGTCACACGCATCCTCAAATAGTAATAGCATTAGTTTCACTCTCCATGTGTCCCAAAAAAGGGAAGAGTGAAGAAAGAGCCGACCAATTCATGTCAACTACTACGTTTTTATGTTATTTTTTATGAATAATCCAGGGGCACAGGCATGGAGACTTGGCTACCTATACACCCATGAAACAATGTGTAAGCCCCATAAACCATGAAGTCCTAGCTTTTGGCCTGTGCGAGTGGCTTTGACTCAGAGTAGTCTGCATATAGTTAGTATAATTTGAAAGGGTGACCTCTAGTTCCTTAGCTGGAAATCTACTGATGCCCCATGTCAACTACTACTTTGCAATAGTAATTTTTGTGATGTGACGATAACTTTCACCAAGGTACTGAAACAGAGTTCAAGGAGCAAGCCTGGTAGACAGAGAAAACTCCTAATCTTATACATTAACTTCAACCACATGTGAGGATTGGGAAACTAGACATTATGGTTTAACAATAAGAATGGAATGGCTGAGAACAATGCCAAAGAAAAAAAAAAAAAAAACAGCTCAGATCCTCAACTAGCAACCAAATACACCAATATATTTGACAGCTTACAATTTTTACAACGATCTACCAGAAATTATAAAAGATAAATACATACACTCTGCTTCTCATGCACACTTGGGCGATGCAACAAAAGATAGAAAGATCACCTTCCGACGGAGCAGTGACCCGCGCTTCAACTAGGTATGCAAAATAGCAACATGAAAGGACGAGAGCAGATATGGGAACTCTCAGCTTCAGCATCCTCTTCCCCTGAAACAAAATTTAAAGACTAAAACATCGCGCACGTTTCTTCAACCTCCCAAAGCATTGGCAGCGTGTGATAGATTCGCATTTCTACATGAGAAAATAAAACAGACATAGGCATACACAAACCCTGTTCATCGTATCGCCGAAGAAACTAACATGTCCTAACGGATCAAAAGAGAAGTCTCAAGTTCTTAAAAAACCGCGACTTGAGCAGGGAAAACATCTGAAATCTTGAAATTAAACAGCCCCAGATCAAGAAAAAACCTCTCCAAGCATCCAACAACAAATGAAACGGAGACTCATCAACAAATACCAGAATTCGACTCGATTCGAGCATCTCCCTCACCTCAAGTCCACCCACAGGTCTAAGCAAGAGCTCGTAGAAACCCTTTTGGATTCAGAACCAGAAGTCAAACAACTCGGGCGGTGGATAATACGGTAGTAAAAAGGAGAAAGCCGAAAGCTTTGCGATGTGGGCACACCACGATCGGCGTCAGTATCATGAAGGCGACAACGGGAGTGGGAGGGTGACTTTTCTCCGGTGTGAAAACGAGCTGTGGCTGCGATGCATGCGACGGCACTTGCGTCACGGTGGTTGAACCCACATAATAAAATGGAGCAAGCAAGTGACAAGAATCCGGAAAAGTAAGGAACCAGCAGATCCTCTTCTCTTCTTGACGTGCCTAATCCGTTGCCGCGTCGCCATTGACGATTTCTTGATTTAATATTAACAGCGGTCGAAGCTTTTGTCCGTGGATGTGAACGTGCGACAAATGGTAAAGACAGGACATTACCCACGCCATGGAAGCTCGCTTTTTGTGCTTCCCGGCAGGGACAGAAATACAGAAAAGATGCTGAGGAAGAAATTCAAAGCTCCTTGACAGTGGGTTAGAACAAGTTTTTGTACTATCTAACAGGGGGTAGTCAGGATCCTCGACGATCATAGATCATGGATCAAGTGACTCAGTGCTTCCACCAAATAATCCCGGTGGACGCGGAGGACTATGTTTGTGTTTGCACTCAACTCCCAATTAGAAAGAAATTTTTTTGTTCTCCTCTCTAGGTAAATATATTACTGATTTTTACGTCCCAGAATTCAAATGTGACAGTTTAAAGTTATAATCAGGACATAAGTTGAGAAAAATATTGAGAAAGTAATTTATACACGGAGCTCCTTGAATGGGTTAGAACATTTTTTTCCCTTTTTGGAATACTATTTTCCACTAATTCTTTTTGTTTATGTGCTGTAGAGAATCACCATAAAAAAACTCCAAAATAATACAACTGTGGTAAATTTAATTAGCAAAAATCCCAAATTTGTATATTTGTGATAAATTTACTTTTCGTTAGTTTCCGTTAAATTAGATTAATATTATGAAAATCACAAATTGATACAATTATGACAAATGAATGGTAAAAATTTAAACTGTTATATTTATTAATTATTAACTATAATCTAATTTAATAATTTGATGGTAAAATTTAATAAAAATTAATAGAGGGCAAATTTGTCTAATCTATTGTAAGTTCGCCATTGATATTTCTTGATGGATGTCGAAGCTTTTGTCCGTGGACATGAACGTGCGACAAACGGTAAAGACAGGACATTCCCCCCGCCATAGAAGCTCGCTTTTTGTGCTTCCGGACAGGGAATACTGAAAAGATGCTGAGGAAGTGATTCCTCCGCCAAGCTCCTTGGAAGGGCTATAACATTTTTTTTTTTTTTTTCTTTGGAGTACTATCCAATCGGGACAGTTCGTGGATCCTCAGTCGTGGTCAAGGTCCACAACTTAGGTCTATTGAGTGCCACCCCACTTGCTAATAACGGGATGACATGATTGCATTTTTTATTTTAACATATCGATACTCACAAATCTCGACTCTAATTATAAAGAAATTTTCTTTCTTCCCCTTCCTTAGGGGAATATACCCCGAATTTTACGTTATAAAGTTCATACGAAGCATTTTAAGGTCATACTTAGGACCTTAGTATAGAAAAATATTGAGAAAGTAATTTATACACCAAGCTCCTTGAATGGATTAGAACAATTTTTTTTTCTTTTTGAAGTACTATTTTCTACTAATTCTTTTCATTGAAGTGTTACCATATTCTCTATAGAAAATTAGGATTAATATACTCCAAAATGATATAACTATGATAAATTTATTCCAAATTAATTTATTGACCACCAAAAGTCCCAAATTGGAATATTTATGATAAATTTACTCTTTGCCCCAAACTAGAATATTTGTAATAAATTTACTCTCTATTAGTTTTCATTAAATTGGATTAATATCACAGAAATCACAAACTGGTATACTTGTGATAAAGGGAGGGTAAAACCCTAAATTAGTAAACTCGTTAATTATCAAGTGCCATCTAATTTAACAATTTGATATTAAAATTTACCGGAAATTAACATAAATTAAATTCGTCACAAGTATACCAATTTATGGTTTAGTTTAGGGTAAATTTGACATATTTATACAAGTTTGAGATTTTTCATTGCATTAATCTAGAAAATTATGACACTATGCATGTGGTTGAGATAGTGTTATGGTAGGGATTCTTTACTCGGATGCCATGTATATAAGCTCCCTGGATTCGGATGGTATATTTGTACAAATCTCTTGTTTGATTGTGATTAAATACCGGAGGAGTTACTTAACAAAGCATCATTCTAATCAAAACACCGTTTAAGAATACTTAAACGAGGAAGTATCAGATATTTATTACGCATGTCACGACAAAATCAGCACACATTCCCTTGTCTTAAAGTTTGTTCTTCATGGAAATATAAGAACATAATAATAGTGATGAGATTGTGCTGGATTTTGGTGGTTATAATTTGAAACTCTACTTCAAGTGCGTCATTTCGTCACTGGTAGAATCAAACAGAGATGGGAAGGGATCATACATATGTACAAATCGAAACCTATGATCTAAGTAGAAAGTGCCGAAGCACTTACATCCCATTTAATTGGACTTTCATTAAGTCCAAGTAAACATTACTACTAAGAGAAAGTGAAAGAGTTATAATAATATATTTAAAGTAATGATTAACTTAATTTAGTAAATTAGCAGTTGGTCCAAGTATACTTCAATACTCTTACTAATAATTTCAACTGGATAAATCATAAATTGCACTAAAATCTCTCTCTTACCTCTCTCAATTTGCTTATGATAGCCCAATTATTTGGTCAAGTTATAGAGGTAATGCGTTATAAAAAATTCGGACTTGGGATATAGTGCTTTGATATTTGATCAGCTTCAGATAACAACTTATGACCGATTTGTATGTCCTTAAATTAAATCAGCGAAGATCATATCGGATACATCGTGTTACGATTCTAGACACAAACCTGACTAGTGATTAAGTGTCATGTGAATAATTTGCAAAATATATGTCGTCTTGATGAAAACTCTAAAATCTCTTTAAACTACCACAAACATGATGATCTGCCAACCGTTTTACATGGTATGGCCGGCGCTAATGTGCATGATTTTTGTAATTTGAAAATATTTTTTTTATGATTTCAAGATTTTTTTCTTCTCTTTTCTCTTTTCTCTTTATTTTCTTCCTATTTCCCTTCACCAGTCGCCGGGTCTACGGTGATGACTGCAAAACCCTCGCTAGGTCTAGGCTTCATTGGGAAATTTATCCAAAAAGTCTTAAGCCTATTGCATTTTTGTTAATTTAACTCTAAACCTTTGAATTATACCAATAAAAGTCATAAACCTTTCCACGTTTTGCCAATTGAGTCACTTATGTCAATTTTGATCGGAAATCTCTAACTTGGATACCAACTGTCCTATGTGGCACGCGGTCGGTGCCAATATAGATAATTTTTAATAACAATTTAATATTCTTTCGAAGTTATTGCTTTTTTTTTTCTTTTCCTTCTATACTTTTTCTTTTTCTCCTTTCTCCTTTCTCTTTCTCTTTTTTCTTTTGCCCTTTTTTGCTCTGTTGGGCTGTTGGCCTCAAGTGATTGGCAACCTCTACCGACCATTGACAAGGTCTAGCAATGGCCCACGGAGAAAAAAAGGGCAAAAGAAAAAAAAAAAAAGAAGAAAAATGAGAAAGGAAAAAAAGGAAAAAAGAATAAATAAATAATTTGAAAAATATTAAAATATTTTTAAAATTATCCATGTGAATGCCAACTGGCATCTACGTTAGCGATTTCCAATCATTATTGATCAAATAGACTTAATTGACAAAACGTGAAAATGTTTTTAACTTAATTGACTCAATTAAAATATTTAGAACTAAATTGATAAAATTACAGTAAGTTTAGGAACTTTATGACACTTTTCCTATCTTTTCCCTTTTCTTTTCTCTTTTTTCTTTATTGTTTTCCTATTTCCCTCTGTAGTGATATTGACTACTGTGGCGCCCTCGCCAGATCTGGACTAGATGAAGGTGGCCGGCGCTGATTGGACCTCCATGACAGCGATTTTTTTTACCAAAATTGGTTGGATGAACTAAATTAAAAAACCGTTAAAAGGTTTAGGACTACATTGGTCAAATTGTAAAGTTTAGAACTGAATTGGTGGCTGCAAAATATGTTTAGAACTCTCTGAATAATTTTTCTGAGAATTGAATTTGTGTTGTGAGCTTAATGTATGCATTTGTTTTTCCTTTTTTTTTTTTTTTTAACTCCTGTACAAGATAACCCATCTGGTTAATTTGCAAAGATTGGAATCCGTCAAAATATATATCTCCCTGGCAACTAGAGACCCCAAAATGGTTTCCTATTCAATTAATAGACAATTATATCACGGCCTCAAGTTAGATAAAATGTAATTGTATTTTGATTCTTCAATTTTCTCCAATTCATTCCCCAAGAAGCAGATTGTTTTATATCCTACACGAGAAGTCGAATATTCAGACAAAGTGACATTAATGATTTGGGACAGGCTTGACGTTACTCTTGATTGATTGCTCAGACATAAAGACTTCCTGAGGTGCTTGCGAGAATAGTCCAACCCCAAAAATTTAAGCCACTAAATATAGAAACACGGCATGTAGATAAGTTAATACAAATTACATGGATAATGATGTGAAATATTATAACAACCTTGTCTTCTCATTATCAAATGAGTTTCATTTCCTATTGCCTTAACGTGTCGAGTAATTTTTTCCACAACTCTAATTAAACAAAATTTTCTTTCTTTATTTTGCAAAAAATGAATAATTTAAATAATGTTTTTCTTAAACATGATCACTTTTATCGATTATAAAAATAAATAAACAAAAAATATTCTTATCATCAATTATATTTTCGTGAATAATAAAAATATTTTTATAAACTAATTATTTCGATTATTCATTTTACATTAAATAAATGGACATCGCGCTTGAGCACTTGACATCGCTCGTCACCGATCCGCCATCGTTGATGACTTCAATCTCTTCCTTGCTTTGCAACGTACGGAGGTTGCGGCCATTGATCTGACGTCTTGGGGTAGTTAGGATAAGATCTCTCTCAAGTTGCTTTTGAGAACCCAACTAGTTGGTCAAGCAATACTGTAGGGGGTTACAAACAATTCGGACTGACGTTATCATGTTTCGCTATCAAGTGTGAAATGTGAAGAAAAAAGATAATAACTTGATCATCTAACTCCAATTTAACAACTTGTGACCTATTTAGACAGTGCTAATTGGATTACCATGCCAATGATTTCCGATCAAATTTGAGTGCATGGATTATATTGAAAAATTGTCAAAACGTTTATAACTGCCTTAACCAAATTGAAAAGTTTAAGATTAAATTAGTATCTGTGAATAATTTTATTGAGAATTAAATCTATGTTGTACGCTTAATATATAAATTCGTTTTTTTAAAAAAATTCCGTATAAGACACCGATATGGTTATTAGCAAATATTGAAATCAGTTAAAAAAAAAAAATCTCCCTGGCAAATAGAGACCCCAAAATGGTTTCCCACTCTATTAATAAACGATTATATCACGGCCTTAAGTTAGATGAAATGTATTTGGATTTTATTCTTTAATTTTCTCCAAATTTATTCCCCAAGAGGCAGATGGTTTTATCCTATACGAGAAGTTTTGTTTTTTTTTTGCTAAAAACCTACACGAGAAGTTGAATGTTCTTTCCACCAAAAAAAAAAAGTTGAATGTTCAGAGAAAGTGACTTCAATGATTTGAGACTGGCATGATGTTACTCTTGATTGGCATGCGCAAAGACTTTTCCAAGGTGATTGCGAGAATATCCAACTCTAAAAATTTAAAACACTAACAATTATAAAAGAGAAGTTTTAATAGATATTCCATGGAAAATGATGTGAGATATTATAACATCCTCATATTCTCATTATCAAATGATTTCCACTTTCTATCGCCTTAATGCATTAGGATAATGTCTTCCTACATAACAAAATTTCCCACAAAGTAAAATCTTGATTCCCATATCATCACCCCCTCACTCAACATGAATCCGTCACCCTCGATGGCTCGAATCTCTTCCTCACTTAACAACATATGGAGGTTGAGATCACAGCACCAGTGAAACCAACGTTAAATTAAAGGTCACCTGAGTTCACGATCATTGATTTGACATCACAGCCTTAGATTGGCGATGGGCTGAGGTCATGGTGACAACATCTGTCACCGAAATTCAGCATAGATAAATAATTTAGGATGTAGTGGATTTCAACATCTTCAAATAATTTACCCATCAAGTGGCGGTTGTGATGGTTCGCGCTTTTCTCATCGCCGATGATCGCAAATTTGAATCTTTGGTCTTGCGTCTTAAGTTGGGGCGTGATGGTGGAGTCCCTCTGGGCCTCTCCCGAGGTATAGGGGCAGTCGCTTTAGGGACGGGAGGCCGTGGTGAAGTCCTTGGTTACCAAAAAAAAAAAAATCTTCAAATAATTTTGGAGAATCGCATTCGTCATCATGAAATCTTATTTTATGCGCACGACCGAGACAGCCCGCGTGCTATCTCCAAAAAAAAATGTTAATCGAGTCAAGCGGATGACCGTATAATAACGAATAAGTAATGGCCCCCTAATTGCGGAATATATCATTGGCTCTCTTCTTTTATTATTAAAATCTACGGTCCGCTGATAACGCCGTAAACGGCAAAACGCTTTTAGATATTATGAAGTGCCTTGTACCTATTGGCTTTCGAGCCAGCTAAATTGAAAGGCTGGGATCACTCCATGACATCTTTGGGATCAAATAAGTCAAGCGGCCGACCAAAAATACTGCATCCATGGCTTCATGTGGTGTCGGCATGCCAAAATGGTATCATCGGATCATTAATATCTTGCAGTATAATCAGATGAAGTCAAGGCTTCTAGATACATATCGTTGCTGAGGATCTGATGTTTGTCCACGAATCTGGTATAAATTGTCGGCTTGCATAAGAACTCAAAATGTCTAATGAACATGGAGGTTTGTTTCCATGACGCCTTGGATTTAACTTACTTGAGGGCGACTTACTTGAGATATTGTTTACTTTAACCCATCATATATTGAGCTGTAAGCGATAATATAATTCTTTATGCGGAAATTCAAAATTAGGGAATCTTTGATCTTCACGATTTTTTACAATAATAGGATGAAGACATACTTTTATCCATAGCATTACTGTAAAAAAATGATTGTTACAGAAAATAAAAGAGATTGAGAAATCCAATTTCTCTCTGTTGACCCACTTTTCTTTAGCATATTTTATCTGATGGAGGATGGAATATAACATTCATTGTTTTGGGTTAGAGAGAGGATCGGATTTTATTTATATAGATTATCATTAAGTGCCTTCCATCAAAACACATTTTATTTTCATACCTTTTCATAAGAACCATTGCTTGCTTATAAGAATTGCACCTTTCCATTTCATGAGAATTACAACTTCTCATAGGCAATATTTCTTTTATAATATTTAAATAATTATTCAACCATTAACTAATAATGTCATGTGAGCCACAATAATTCTTGCCCAAGCCTTACAGTTTGTCATTTGACATACAAGTGAGCACATGTGCTCCTATCTAAGCATGCCTAACTTTGGATTTCTAAATCTAAGTATTGCTATTACATTAAAAGACGTCTTTATAAGTTAATTCTAATTTTCACATATATATCTCAACATCACTTTTCTTCTATTCGGTGAATAGTTTTGTTCATTTATGCCCCATTCACCATTCTAGAAGTTTGCCAGGAGCCACTCATTATCCAAATCTTGCCTTGACAACCACTTCTTGCTCTCGTTGGACTTGGTCGTTACATTTCTCCGTTTTCCAACTTCTGTCAATTTCATAAGGGGACTCAAGACTTGCCAGGAGCCACTCATTATCCAAATCTTGCCTTGATGACCACTCCTTGCTCTCGTTGGACTTGGTTATTACATTTCTCTGTTTTCCAACTTCTGTCGATTTCATAAGGGGACTCAAGACTTGCATGAGATGCTATTTCAAACTAGAGACCTATTCAAGTTGGCTACGTCTCGCGACGGGACTCGAGAAGGATGACTCTGAAAGCACAAATCCAAACAAAACGACGACTTTCTTGATCCCCATCCCCGGGGGGGTTTTTTGCACCATTGATTTGGTTGTCGATGAAAGAAAGTGGGTAGTTACAATCAATGAGATCAACGGCGGATTAAGCCGCTCGTGGAACTTATGTAGTACACTGGCCGTGTGTGCAATAAAAGTCTTTTGAAATTTACCAACTTCTTGTATTCTTGACGAAGAAACACCTTTCTTAACCTCTAACAACTTTTATTTACCCTTCTAATAATACCTTAAATTTATCAATTAGAAAAAAATATTTTCAAATAATTGATTCTTCATTATACAAACACATAATACCTAATGTTTTGAAATTCAATTTCTCCATTAGGCATCAAAAGATAAAAAGAAAGAGGAGTTGGACGATGAGTTTGGTTTATATGAAAGAGAACAAATACGTTGGCATCATAAACAAAATCTATGAAGTACAACTTAGTCTTAAAATTTTCATTCTAAAAGTAATGTAAATTCGTGTAATTAAGTCTTTCTTTATAAAATTGTGATATTTTCTTACGAATTTCTCTAACCTATTATGCTAAGTTCAAACATCAAATTCTTGATATCACTTCCAAGTCACGGTAAGAAAAGCTTAATAAAGGTAAATTCCCTGGACCCAAATGCAATAGACTAGAATCGAAGCTAGTTCTAGATTTCTTACTCATGTATATCCTTAGGAAATGAACTTTGTACATTGACATAAAAGAGTGATTTAAAAAAGAAGAAGAAGAAGAAGAAGAAGCTAATCTTGTTCATTTATTTCACGGAAAATAAATTATTTGAAAAATATTTTCTAAATATAATCTCATGCATCACTTAAAATAATTAGTCAATGAAAATTGTTTTTATTATCAACAACAATTTATGTCTAAATATTTTTATGGATGATGAAATATTTTTTTCTCCTGTATCACTTAAAATAATTAGTCAATGAAAATTGTTTTTATTATCAACAACTTTTATGTCTAAAGATTTTTATGGATGATGAAATATTTTTATTTTATTTTTATAGGCAATCATTTTTAAGAAAATATTTTTCAAATCATTTACTTTTTTATAAAATAAAAAGAGCCTAAAACATGAGACTAGTTTTCTTTGATTCTACACGAAGCATTTCGCTTTTTTGTCGAACTCATCCTCGACCAACCCAAGATCCAGATGCGCACCACGAGCCCAAATTGAAGTTTAATCGAAAAGAACAAAAACCGGCTCGGGTTTGCAGTCCGGTTTTGGTGTGATTTTTTAACTATTTCTAACAGTACTCTGGTTGTTCACGAGTTGCTCCATCAGGCCATTGGACATTATCTTGAGGTGACAACCAACAAGTATTTTCAACAAAAGATTAAGCTGAGCGAATATCTCGTGAAAATAACCGATCTATGAAAGCTCATGATGTACATGACAATTCCTTGCATATATGCTCATACCTGAACCATCTTCTGGGTACAATCTTAACGCATTCACAAGAGAAAAAGATCTTGTAGAGTCCAACTCTCGGACTTACACCACCCACGAATTATTAGATACTTTCAGAAATGCCCAACATGTCGAAGTTCTTCAATCCAACTCGAGGTCTTAACCACAGAACCGAAAAGGAAAGACACCACACAGTACAAGGTCGATTCACCAAGTTTCTTCATGCATTGAAAAATGCTCTCGGGGCTCCCCAAAGATATATTATATGATGCGACCAATCCTAGTTAAAGCGAAGCGGTGCATTAACGGGGCGTGATTGTGGTTACCCTCCACTTACAAGGTCACTTTCGACCAAATCGGTGGATGTGTGTGGAATTCTCCTTCGGTAAAGAGGCTGTAGGGTAGAACCTCGATTCCTGAGCTGGAAGGTTCTGATTCCGTGGTGATAGTGTCGGTTTCCGGTAGCATGGAAGATATGTTCTCCAATTCTCGTACCACCTCCAACATTGTTGGTCGCGCCTTGGTCTGATCTTCGCAGCACTTGAGGGCCAATGCCATAAACTTCTTGATACCTTCAGAAGGATATGGGCCCATGCTTCGATCCATGATGGAGAACATCGATCCAGATTGACAAGCTTGTAGCACCTGCCAATGCGATCAACAATATAAAAATTCACAGTGAGAGAGTGCCAACACTGGGACAACATCATGATGCAAAAGTTAACGCTTGATCTAAAAATTCTGATACTATGCCAAGAAATGCAATGGAATCGAATTTGACGCCACTCTCTGAGTGATGGAAAACAAGTGATAGCATTCTATGTTCTCTTGACATAGAATTCAGCACTTCGGTGAGTTGAAAAGATAATCATACTGACACTGCCCTGGATTGCTGTATACATGAGTCAGGAGAATATAGGAAGTATTATCCGGCGGGGTTTATATGACCATTCCACTAGGATATGAGGGAAAGCCAAAGAACAAGTACCTCCCTGACAATGTTTCTGCCATGAGATATGGGCAGCATCCCTGTCAACAGCTCCAAAAATACAATCCCAAGGCTGTAAACATCACTCTTTTCGGTTAACTTGTGTGTCAAGAAGTACTCTGGGTCAAGGTAGCCCTGCAAAGGGAAAAAGGATATTTAGAATTATTAAGGTCAACCCTTAATATAGTGACGCAGCACAAAGTACACGAGATGACCTTAAAGCTGGATCTCTACTCATTTAATGCCACTTGTATATGAAACAATGTCAGATCCGAAAGCACCAATAATGCCAAAATTTTCTCGTTTGATTCCATATTAATCCACTGGTGAAATAACAGAAAACTCGAGAGAACCCCAACTGGTTTGTCATCCTCTAGTTTGTTTGAGACTAGCCATTGAGAATCAGATGAATGAGAAAAGCAGGTCTGCCCGTCTACGACTAAATAGGAAGGCTGGCCAGACAGGGAATAGTCATCAAGATCTATGGCTGGTGACAGATGGTCATTCTCCCACAGAAAAAGTCCACAAAATTCTTCTTTTGCTCTACATCAGTCAGACACTCTTCGTTCTTCATTTAGTATGATAAAATCTCCAACTATGACAAGCAAAGTTACTTACAGGTGTTCCCTTTACGTTTGTGGATATGTGAGCGGTTACAAAACCATCAGTATTTGGTGATGGTGCAAGTCTTGAGATTCCAAAGTCTGCGACTTTTGCATTGAGTCTGCTGTCTAATAATATATTATTGGCTTTGATATCGCGGTGTATGATGGGAGGGTCGCCCGTTACCACCACTACCACATATCAAAGATCGAACTTTTGTAATGGTATGATGGTTTTTTTATGCGTTGATGGGCCTAAGTAGGTCCGTCCGCCCATGTTGGGCCTAAAAGCCCGGCCCGCAAGATAAGGGCTCATGGATGAAGGGTTGAAATATGAAAGGTTATGTCTTTTGGAGGAGACATCTTACGTTGATGAGTTGCGTCTTTTGGAAGAGGTGTTACGTTGAGAAGATAAGTCTTTTGGAGAAGACGTTTTTAAGAAAGAAAAGAAAAAAGGAGAACGTACCTTTTGGTGTACGTACATTCTTTTTCTCTTTCTCCCTCCCAAAAACAACGTAAGAACAGTACCCTCAAAATCAGATTTTTCTCCCCTTCAAAGCAACAGTATGCTCCTCGGTAGAACGGGATCATGATTCTTCCTCGAACATCAACATTGGTGTTTAATCTGTGGACAATAAGGTACGCTCAATTCTGTGGTGTATTTTTGATCGGTGATACATGTAATTCCTGGGCTCGTCTTTCGCATTCGTTTTAAGGGTTTGATTTAGTGTCGAATTCGTTTTAGGGAATCCGTTATTCCCAACACTAGTATCAGAGCAAGAGTTCATGTTTCCCGATCCCCTTTTCATGTATGTAAATTTGTTTTTTGGACGAATTTCGAGAAAAGCCGCCGCCGGTCGATCGGGGACGGAAAATCCCGACATCGTATTGTTCCCCCTAGTATTTTTGACTTTCTGTAAGTCGAAGTTTGTTTCTGGTAGCGTAGGGTTGAAGGTCTCGTTGATATGAGAAAAATGACTGGCGGATCGCCGCTGGGGGATGCTGGATGTGCCGCCACGCGCGGCCGGAACAAAGAGGGGTCGTTGGCGCGTGCGACGCACGCGCGCGGCGATTGGCGCGAGCTGCGCACGAGCCAGCTGACGTTAGCCCCGCACGCCCGTGGCACGTGCCGGTCGGTTCATCCGACCCGGCCCGACCAGTCCGACTCGACCGCCCGTTGACTTCGACCCGGTTGACCTTGACTTGTCTGACCGTTGACTGTTGACTTTGACCGTTGACAAAAAAAAAAGTAATATGTTTTCTTTTTTTCCAATTAAGTCAATATGGATTATATGTAATCCCTTATTTGTTTTGCATTTGTTGCAGGAACAATACCTCCCCTTAAGTTGTGCACACCTATTCGCGTAATTACCGATGAACAAAAGGAAAGGCTTTCTAGGTTGATAGTTGAGCTGACTGATTATCGATGGGAGAGTGGCGACTTAATTGATCATGTTCTTGAAGTCAACGGAAAATACAAAAGGTCATATGGAATGGTTGTCCCATGCCACATTATGAGATGGTGCGATTTTTCATGAACACTCTTCCCCTAGAATGGCAAGGAGTGTTGAATCGCTTATGGGAAGTTAACAGAGCTATTTCGTATAGGAGACTTGTGATGGCTTTTATAGATGAACATTACCGGATTGTTACAAAAGAAAAGATAAGAAATTGAACAAAAAAGGATCTTTCTCAGTTCATATATTGACTTGGTGTTAGATGTTTTGACTGGTCTTTATGTAGTATGCTTTATGGACATCTTATGTAAATGTTTTCTACCTAGTTGTTGTTGATGTAGCAACTGATATGTTAGTTATGTTATGTGAAAGCATTATTATTATATCATTGTTTGATATCAAATATTATATGCTTCTTTTTTTATTATTAACTATTGTGGGTAGTTCTTATAAATTTTTTGTAATTTCAAAGAATTTATTTTGCATAGAATATTATATTAATAATAATTCCAAGTTAGGATTTTGGATGATGATTGGAAACATAGTGATCTTTTGATTCTAAAATCTTGCTTGAAATTATTCATTAATATGATGGGTTTGTGCAAAATGGATGCATAAATGATAGGCATTAATAATTCATGCATATATGTTTGATATGTTCATATCGATGGCCTCAGCCACAAAGAGTATAGTCACTGAGCTGAACAAAGGTGAGAAGCTCAACGGCGATAACTATGAAATATGGCACATGAAAATCCAATATGTGCTGGAAGAGCAAGAGGCACTAGAAGCTCTTAACCTGACCATGGAAGAACCTGAAGAAGGAAACACTGCACAACATAAGAGAAATAAGAATGCATTTGTTGCGTGGAAAAGAAAGAACTCTCTTGCTCGCATTACGTTGCTGAGTAGCATGGAGAATGATGTCATGCGAGAGTTCAGGCGTTTTGAGAATGCCAAAGAAATGTGGGAAGCATTGGCAGCAAGATTTGGTTATACTTCGGTGACCAGACTGAGGCAGCTCACTATTAGGTTTGACTCTTACAAGAAGCCTCATGGTCAGACCATGAAGCAACACCTTAGAAAGATGTCAAACATGATTAATGAGTTGAAGGATGCTGGCCATGTCCTGACTGATGAGCAGCAAGTGCAAGCAGTGATTTGTTCCTTGCCTCAGAGTTGGGAGCATATGAAGGCGCACCTGACGCATAATGAGAATATCAAAACCTTTGAGGATGCAGTGCGTCATCTTGAGCTGGAAGAGGACCGCCTCTTGGCGGCTAAGCCAGAAACTGAAATTTATCATGCTGGTTCCAGCTCACATGGAGCTTCAAGCTCCAAACGCAAACGTCCCAACTGGTTCGATAAAAGGAAAGGCAAGGGAGCAAGTTCTTCAGGGAAGAAACCAAAGGTTGACCAACATGAAAAAGGAAAGCGTCCTCGAATGAAGAAGCTGACAAGGGTGAAGTGTTACAATTGTGACAAGAAGGGTCACTATGCTCGCGATTGTCGTGAGCCAAAGAAGGTACACACCCTTTGTACTTTTGAGAACTTTGCTTATGTGTCAAGTTCTGTATTCTTAACTGAGTCTAATCTTTTGTGAATTGTAGATCACGTAGCGAAGGATAGAGAATCCTTCGTGGAATTTTGATGAGTACCAACTGGAACTAAGTGGATTTATGTAGGAAACAACTCTAGAGCCTAAGTAAAAGGAATTGGCATCTGTCAATTGAACATGCGTAGTGGACACACTTTGTTCCTACATGATGTGTTGTATGCTCCAAAGATTCGTCAAAATTTAGTATTTGTTTTAGTATTGGTTAAACTTGGTTTTAATATGAACTTCCATAATAGTTGTGTGGATTTGTATTTGGATACAAACTATTATGGTTTTGGTTATTTTCTAAATGGTTTTATTGTATTAAATGTTGACTATAGTAATGCCAATGTTTGTTATTCTTTCTTCACGTCTTTTAATTCATATGATAATGATGTGAATGTGTGGCATGCTAGACTTGGTCATATTGGCCAACAACGTATGAATAGGCTAGCCAAAGAAGGCTTGTTGGGCAATATTGAAAAAGTCGATTTGCCTATATGTGAGCATTACCTAGTAGGGAAAACGACAAGAAAACCATTTGGAAAATGTAAAAGAGCTGAATTTCCTTTGCATTTAATCCATTCTGACGTCTGTGGTTCAATGAATGTGAGAGGAAGGCATGTGGCTGTTTATTTAATCACATTTATAGATGATTATACTCAATTCGGATATGTCTATTTGATTTCTCATAAATCTAAAGTATTGAGTTGTTTCAAAAGGTTTATGAACTTGATAGAAAATCAATTAGACAAGAAAATAAAAACATTAAGATCCGATTGAGGTCGAGAATATTTGTCTGATAAATTCATAAAATCATGTGATGAAAAGGGAATAGAAAGACAGTTGTCTATTCCATATACTCCTCAACAAAATGGTGTCGCGGAAAGAAGGAATAGAACCCTACTGGAAATGGTTAGGTCCATGATGACGCATGCTAACTTACCTATCACTTTTTGGAGTGATGCATTATTAACTACTGCCTATATACTTAACCGGGTGCCTTCCAAATTAGTTACTTCCACTCCATACGAGTTATGGATAGGTAGAAAACCGAACTTAAGTTTTCTTAAACCATGGGGCTGTGCTGTCTATATTCATGAGACTTCTTACAAGTTTGGGAAATTGGGTCCTAAAGGAAAGAAGAGTATTTTCATAAGATACTCTGAACACTCAAAATGGTATGTGTTCATAGGTGAGCAGGAAAGTGGAAGTATAACTGAATTCGAATCACGGGATGTCACATTCTTAGAGAATGAATTTCCTAAGAAGGGCGAAATAGGTGAGGATTACTCCCTATTTGAAACCTTGGATCAAGATAATGAACTTAGTGGAGTTCATCCAAGTGGGAGTAACGTGAGAAGTGATGAATTTAATTCAACTCACTCTCAATTACAATCACATGATGAGATGATATCGTCATTATCTAATCCAAGTGGGAGCACGATGGGGAATGATGTACAAAGTGCACAATCTCCCATACGGCGAACAAGTCGCAAAAGTATTCCCCGTCGACACTTTGACATTGAAGGGGAAACTTTTATGGTTGCTCCACAAGATGAGGATGAGCCAAAAAATGTTAATGAGGCTCTAAATTATCTTAGTAAGGAAAAATGGATATATGCAATAGAAGAAGAGATGGAGTCAATGAAGTCAAACCATGTTTGGGAATTGGTTGATCTTCCAAAAGGACGCAAAGCCATTGGGAACAAATGAGTTCTCAAAATAAAGCGTAAAGCTGATGGCTCAATAGAAAGACATAAAGCTCGCATTGTGGCCAATGGGTATAATCAACAGGAAGGAATTGATTATGAAGAAACTTTTTCTCTTGTAGTGAGATTTACCTCGATTCGCATTATTCTGGCAATAGTGGCAAGTATGGATTTTGAGTTACATCAAATGGATGTAAAGACTGCTTTTCTAAATGGAGAATTAGATGAAGAAGTATATATGGAACAACCTACTGGTTTCATTATGGAATGCCAAGAAGAAAAAGTATGTCGACTTTTGAGATCAATATATGACCTTAAGCAGTCGTCAAGACAATGGTATATACGTTTTCATAATGCCATAATGGCATATGATTTTACAATGATTGATGAGGATCATTGTGTATATATCAAAAGATCTAAAGATCAATTTGTGATCATATCATTATATGTTGATGATATACTAATTGCCGGAAGCAATATGAAGTTTGTTAATACTGTCAAGAGTTGGTTATCTTCCAACTTTGAGATGAAAGATATGAGTGAGGCTGCATACATTCTTGGAGTTAAGATTTCAAGAGATCGGACGAAGAGGTCATTATCTCTTTCGCAAAAAAACATATATAAATAAGGTTCTTGAACGATTTCTTATGCAAGATTGTAAACCCATAGATACTCCTATTGCAAAAGGTGAAGGATTGAGCTATAGACTGTGTCCAAGGACTCCATAAGAGAAGGAACAAATGAAACATGTTCCTTATGTTAGTGCTGTTGGGAGCTTGATGTACTCTATAATGTGTATAAGACCTGACATATGTTTTGCAGTTGGAATGGTGAGTAGATACCAATCCAATCCAGGTCAAGCATATTGGAAAGCCGTTAAAAGAATATTGAGGTATCTGAAGGGAACTGCTGATTACAAGCTGAATTACCAAGGAAAGGATCTGCGACTTAAAGGCTATTCGATGCTGATTAGGGAGGAGATTTAGATGAAAGGAAATCTACCTCTAGATTTGCTTTCTTATTGAATAATGGCGCCATACCATGGAGCAGTAAGAAACAAACGTGTATAGCCTTGTCCACGATGGAAGCTGAGTTTGTGGCATTATCAGCAGTAGTACAAGAAGGAGTTTGACTTAAGAGATTTTTGGATCATTTAGGTGTTATTGGAGATGCTGCAAATTCATTATTGGTTAACTATGATAGCCAAGCAGCTATAGCGTACACCAAAGTTCCAAAATATCATGGCAAGACCAAACATATAGATACAAAGTATAATTTTGTCAAGGATATGATTGCACGAAAAGATGTGAACTTACAGTACATATCTACGCATAGAATGGTAGCAGATCCTATGACAAAATCAATACCTAGAGATGTGTTTTGTGGTCATGTGAAATCTCTAGGACTGCGTAGAGGCTGATGTACTGAATATTGTAATTTCCCTTAAGTGTTCACATTTAATGAATTTGTGTTTTCATCATTAATGCCTATAAATCTTTGTTTTGACATTTATGCATCTTAATGCTTAGTCCATTATATAAAATTGAGAAAGTATGTCAGACAGATAAAAGATTAGCCCACTCATACGGGTAATCACCTCTATTTACTATATGATAAATAAAGATGAGACGGCTTTTTAAGCTTATTATCTAGGTGATAATCGAGAGCTCAAGCTTAAAGCATATATGTCACCTTAACTGAGTGTTAAGATGAGGACATAATATTTACTATGTCCGAAAGTAAAATAACCCAAATATTTTACTTTATCTGTCTATGATGCCAGATGTGAGTTCTGATAAATTCTGTGAATGAGTAAATATGTGAACTCAAGTTAGACATTGGGTATGTTTAAATTATCATCTGTACGGTATTGAAGGTGTAGACATATGCTCCATGGGAAAGGAATTAATACCGTAATACGTATTTCATACTACGTATGCATGAGACGGCCAATAAGAGTGGCAAAAGTTATGATCTCAGCTTTCATGCCGTGTGAGACTCTTGAGGAATAAAGTTCTTCAATTTAGTCCCCTTATGACTCTTACTTATTTTCAAGATTTCTATTCAGTGTTTGCTATCTTAGAATGTTGCCAATGATCATGAATTGATTCGATCTAATGGGAGATTTCTAGAAAAGCAAGTTGAACTGAGATTGAGAGTTTCAAGTAAAGAGGAAGATCGATTTTTGAGAATCACATTTTAGTTTTGTATTCACTGGTCGACCAATTATGATTGTTTTATGGGATAATCATAATTGTGAATACAATATATCATTGTTTAAAAAGAGATCAAGAGAGATATAAATGTGATTGATTGATTTAGGGTACTGCATACTAAATCTACTCATAGTGTGATGCCCATTATGAGCTGCTATATATTTCTAATAGATGTATAGCAACGAGCTCTCAAAGTATGCTGATCGCACGGATTATTCACCCGTATGAATGTTGCAGAGAGGTAAAGAGGATCCTGTTCTGTCCACCATGTGCGAGTGAGAGATGATGGTTTTTTCTATGCTTTGATGGGCCTAAGTAGGCCCGTCCGCCCATGTTGGGCCTAAAAGCCCGGCCCGCAAGATAAGGGCCCATGGATGAAGGGTTGAGATATGAAAGGTTATGTCTTTTGGAGGAGACGTCTTACGTTGATGAGTTGCGTCTTTTGGAAGAGGTGTTACGTTGAGGAGATAAGTCTTTTGGAGAAGACGTTTTTAAGAAAGAAAAGAAAAAAGGAGAACATAACTTTTGGTGTACGTATGTTCTTTTTCTCTTTCTCCCTCCCAAAAACAACGTAAGAACAGTACCCTCAAAATCAGAGTTTTCTCCCCTTCAAAGCAACAGTACGCTCATCGATAGAACGGGATCAGAATTCTTCCTCGAACATCAACATTAGTGTTTAATATGTGGACAATAAGGTACGCTCGATTCTGTGGTGTATCTTTGATCGGTGATACATGTAATTCCTAGGCTCGTCTTCCGCATTCGTTTTAAGGGTTTGATTTAGTATCGAATTCGTTTTAGGGAATCCGTTATTCCCAACATGGTAACTTAAAAAATGGGCAAGAAAGAGTTTTCTTTATCCTAGATGTGCATGGAGTAGCTTTCGCACTTATAAACCAATTGATAATAAGCTGCAAGAACAATGGGTACATGCTAATAAAGTACATAGGCTTGCAATAATCAATATTCTTTCTGACGAATTCTTTGATGTCTATTGTCCGTAAAAAGATGCAAAACAAAGTCTGTAAACTTTTTAAATCGTAAGACCAAAAAAAAAAAAAAAAAAACTCTTTAAATTATGATATGGTTTGACGTAGCACCAAATAATGGCATGAGAAATTTGATCAAATTCTAGTTAAAAATAGATTTTCCTCTATTGGAGTAGATAAATGTGTGTACATTAACACCGTTGATGGCGAATCTATTAATTATTAGCTTATATATTGATAACATACTTATTTCCAGTACCCGCATTGATGTTATAAAAGAAACAAAATGTTTTTGACTTCTACATTAGATATGGATTTGGGAGAAGCTAATGTAACTTTGGATGTTAAAACCATAAGTAGTAATAGTGGCCATATTAGTCAAGAGCATTTTGTGGAGAGACTACTTAAAAAATATGGACACTTTGATTTCACATTTGTGCACTTTTGATGATGCTAATACTCAATTAGTGAAAAAAAAAAAGAAGATGCCATGGCTCAATCTGAGTATGCTCAGCATGCCCATATATTTGGGAGTTTGATGCATTTGATGAACTACACTTTGACCTCATGTAATTTATGTTGTATGTAGACTACACAAAATCCAATCACGATAACCGGACCGCCTTAAGTAGAGTGATGAAATATCTTAGAGAATCCATAAACTATGGCATTTCATATAGTGGATTTCCAGCTATATTAGAAGGATAAAATAATGCTAATTGGATCTCGATTTAGATTAGACAAAATCCACTAGTTGATGTCCATTCACCCTTGGTGGAGGAAGTCGGCCAAACACCAAATATTTGCTAAATCCACCATGGCTAGCAATGAGACTGAGTGGTTAATAAACTTCTTAACAGATATTACTTCAAAATTGAAATTGACACCTTTTGTGTCTACATTATAATTGCCAATCGTCAATTGTCATTGCAAAGGATAAAATTCCTAATAGTAAAAATAGACACATCTAATTGAGGCATAACATGGTAAAGTAGTTGCTTGAAGAGAAAATTATGTCCATCAATTATGTAAAGTTAGAAGTGAATTTGGCTGATCCTGTAACTAAACTTCTAGGAAGAAAATTAATTTATGATATATTGAGGGGAACGAGACTTAAGCTAGTTGAGAAAATCCTACGATGATGGTAATCTAACCTATGTGATAAGCAATCCCATAAAAAATTATTAATTGATCTAGCGAAGCATTATAAAAAAATTATAGTCCCTCCTAAGGTGAGAATATAGTGCAAGACTTCAATTAAAAAGGGGTTAAACTAAGCTCTTAATGAATTCTACATCAATTATTGTTGGTGTATTAGACAACAATATACACTTGATGGATCACCTATATGTGTGGAGTGGGGCCTTTACTATCAGAATTTTGGCAAAATCTCTTAAATCTCCTAAAAGGTCCTAAACATATTGCATTGGTACTGATTCAGTTCTAAATTTTTTAATTAGATCAACTTAGCTATGAATCTTTTCATATTTGTACCAATGAGTCCATCTAGCCAATTTATGTCAAACATTATTGACGCGGACGTTTGCCATACTGCGTAACACAGCCTGCGTTGACGAGAATATTTTTTTTTTTAACTTTTAAATATTTGTATGTATTTTTTTTTAAAAAATTCTTTTTCTCCTTTTTTTCCCCTTTTTTTTTTCCTTCTCTTTCCTTTGGCCTATGGCCAAAACTTGCACACAACCAGTGATCAGATCTAGAAAAAGGAAAAAATAATAAATATTATTAAAAATTAATAAAAAATTTAATTTTTTTGAAAATATAAAATATATGTCAACATCAATGCCAGTCATGTCACATAGGACGAATAACATCCACATTAGCGATTTCTATCGTAAATTGGCTAGATGAATTGAATTGATATAATTTGAAATAGTTTAGGACTAAATAAGTCTAATTAAAAGGTTTAGACCTAAGTTAAAATTAAGGCCATAGGTTTAAAACCTTTTTAGTACTTTTGCTCTCTTTCGAGATTGCCTAACCTGATTGTAGCTGCATTATTGCTCTTTAAGACACTCAACTTAGTATGTGATGAAACAGGCAATTCCACATTATATAGAGGAAATGCATAAAAGATTACCAATTTTATCCTAAATATTTCAATTGAATAAATATTGTCTTAAACTTTTTCACGTTAGTACTAATTCAGTCCATCTAGCTAATTTAGGCTGAAAATTGCTGGCATGGACATTGGTCATCTTATGTTGCACGGTTGTCGCTAACGTGAACATTTTTTTTTTAATATTTTAATAATTTTTTTTAATTTTTTGTATTTTCTTTATTATTTTTTTCCGTTGACCACTGGCAACGTGTGACACTCTTAGTTTTCATGATTCTAGAATGGTGAATAGATTATGGAAATCCCTATTTCCATTGTTAAGTGAAGGATTTAAATAGAACCTTCTATTTGTGTGGCATGGACAATTGCGAAATAAGTTCGTAACCCAGGTCGGAACAAACACGACTGACATTAGTAATAGATATGAGGTTGGGGTTATGTATTAGGATCGAAACAAGTTCTTCAATCTTTTGTTCAGCATTGGTCACATATGACGTGAGGTGTAGTATTACTTTTAGTGACCATATGACCATGGAAAATTAGGGAGCACATTGTAAGTTCCAAGTTCTTATAAGGTAGCTATATTAAGGTTACCTAGCTAATGACTACTAGACCAAATCTAATTAATTGGGCACTCTATAGCCCGTATGTGGCCGAAAATATAGGGGTAGAATGGAAATAAGGCAATTTTGCATGAGACTCATGATGATGCATGGAAGAAGATGCTAATAAAACCTTGGTATTAACTCAAATGGATCTTCCATTCAAGACAATTGGCTAGTATAGGCCTTAAACTTTATTAGTGGCATGCAAATGAGGGAAGACCCTCTTTAGTTTCCGCCCACGACTAATCATTGTTTGCCGTCCCCATCTTCCAATAGAAATTCATGCAAGAGGAGGAAACTTGCAAGACAATCTCCTAAACTAATCATTTAGCTACTTCTCTTTCTCTCTCCCTCTATTAGAAGCCTCGGCAGCTCTCTCTCTTCTCCCTCCCATTTTCTCTCGACCGTGCACCTTCCCCTCCCATCTATCTCAAAGAAAAACTCTCTCAAAGAGCACATCCTTAGAAGCTTTCATTGGCAGGACCGACCACCAAGAGGGAAAGGAGAACTTCTTAAGCACAAAACCAGGCAAGGGAAGTAACTAAGTGGTAATTTATGTCATCCTCTGGTTACTCAGTGAGACGGCTGGTTCAGCGCAGGGAAATTTCTAACCACAGGTGGTTGTTTGGATAGAAATCTTTCATGCATGTGTGCTGGGGTCTGTGATGGTCCATGCATGTGAAGATCTTGTGTGTTCTTGACTCAAGGATGGGTATGATGCATGAATTCGTGAGGCTATAACTGTTTTCTAGAAACTGACTATACTAGACCTCCTGGATTGTTGATTTTATAGTGTGATTTGTGGTGCGATTCTATACGGGTCTCCCCATGAAAGTTGCTCCAAATATCTTAGTCTATAACATACATTTAATTCAAATTTTTTTGGATTGGCATGGTTGACACATAGGCCTCATTCTCTACTGTAGTTGTTCTGCCTAGAACCGCGATTCCCACGACCTCAGTAGTTTCTCGATTTTATAGAAAATGTTCGAACTAGAATCATGATATACTTCCTTCATGAAAGTTATTTGGCACATCCATTTGTAGAACATACTAAAATTCCAGGTTGATTGGTGATGTTTGGGCACCGGAATAGATTTTCTCTTACAGTCAGTTATTCTGCTTTGCGGGTCTGATTCTGTGCTATTTCGCGTGAGTTGCTGCTCTTTATACATATAGAATCAGGCTTAACTTCCTCCATGAAAGGTTGGTGTTTGTTATGATCTTATTTACAACATATTAAAAATTCAGAATTTTTAGAGCTCATTTAATATATTTTCCAATTAAATTTCCGAAACTGTGTGATTCTGACTTTACATGCCCTTATTCCGAATTTTATAGAATTCAAGGGGAAGATGATGAAATTCGTGGTCAGATGGTGTGAACTGCATTCATTGTGCTATCTTATGGTGCATGTTAAATATTACTACAATGCCGATTACTTGTGGAAATATGAGGTATAGTGTGAACACATATTCTAGAATTTAAGCCTTATGTGGCGTAAAAGTTGACTGGTGACTTGTTATGTTTGTGATTGCCGTGAGAATTGGCTCCATGTGTGATTATGAATTCCATAAGCCCTGGATATGTTGGTGGGGTACGATTAATTTAAGGTGTGGAAGTGTGAACTGTATGAAATGAAATGAACATAAAAGATGTCTATTGGCCAGTGACCCGATGATGCCCTAAGGGAGTCGGGATGCCCAAGGCCAATGTCCCTTGTATGCCTCAGAAAATGAACCGAGATGCCTTGGGAGAGTCGGGATGCCCAAGGCCAGCATCTCTTGAATTAGGGTTGAGCATGGTTCTAAGGTAGAATATGGAACTTGAGAACTAGGCCGGTAGGAACCTGTAGGTTTCGAGTTTCGAAATAACTAGGGTAGGTTCCAAGTTTTAAAAAATAAGGAACCCGTTTTGACGGGTAAGTTATAGGTTCTTGATTAAAGCAATCTAGAACCAAGAACCTAGAACAAGTTATTAATTTTTTCTTAGTCCATGTCTTCACACGATCATGTGATATTCCATATCATTTGATGATGAATGTATGATGTAGAAGCACTAGTCTAAGCTTCTATTTTATGACTAAGACTTTTACTTTATTAATGTCCATATTTTTCTTATGTCTAAATATAAGCTATAATCAGTAAATTGTAGTAGTAAGTGATGGTCATTAAAGATTTTAATTCACTGCAATTGTTTAATTGATAATATAAGTGGAACCTAGGTAGACCCTAGAACTGACCTTGCAACCTGTGACAGGGTAGGTTCCAAGTTTTAGAGTATGAAAGCTAAGTTCCAAGTTCTAAAAAATGAGGAACTTGTTCCAATGGATAAGTTTCATATTTTAGGTGGAAACTGTACGGAACTTAGAATGGCTCACCCCTACCTTGGATGTGTCGGATAATGAGCCGAGATGCCTGAACATGAGAAGCCTATGGCCAGCGTCTTGAAAGTGACTCAAGGTGGACCAGCCAACGTCCCAATGTAAATCCATTCTCGAGGGTGGAGATAAGTTCATGCAAATAAATAACTTATAAGGTGTGTGAATTTGTGTGCAAGTGTACGAGTTTTGGTTTGATCTGTGTGCTTGAGATCGTGTGCATGGTGTCATGATTCCATGAAGTGTGCCTTGCCTTATTGGATACATCTAGTGTGCTTTGTATTGCTTGATTTCATGCATATGTTCTGGTTCCCACCGTTTTAACTTGGCCTACTTCTTGAGTGATGGGTGGATTATGTAATTTAGGATAGCCAAAGAACACCCCAAATGTCACAACTTAGCATGGGGGTATAAATATGTGACATCCTGAAATTTCAATCTTGTTTTCAATTGAACAAATCGGGCCTATTCTTTAAGCTGATCACTCATGAGATAATTAGACCATCTGGAGAAGTTATTAAGGGATTTTAACGCAGTAGACTTGAGAATTCGACTAAAAATCAATTACTCGACCGTGCTAATCTGCAAGGGTCATTACGACACAATAAAAAATCTATCAGAGACAGGAGATAGGTCGATTCGATTGAGATATGTGATCAGAGTGTGGGTGATTCCACCTAATTGCAAAATTCTCATCAATAGGCACTAGATCAATTTTCTGTCGTTTTGGGTACCCTGTGTCCGTATTTGAAATCTCGAGATTTTCACGACAATCGAGAGTCGCCAATGTGTCGAAGATGTATATTGTGGCTTGAAAATAATCGACCACGAGTCAATTGTACTAAAAATTCATAAAAGCTACTCGGTAGGTTAGGTCACGCTAAAATCGCGTCAGATTGAAATTAACTGCGAAATTGAACCCAAAGTTCTATCATGTCGCGATTTATTTTAGGAACGTCTACTCATCTTTCGAGGAATTTTCGGCGATTCCGGGATTTTTACGGAAAATCGATGTGGACGTTTCGGAAAAGAATGAAAATTTGGATTGGCCGAATTGAAGGGATTTTTGAATTGCAAACCGAGCTACTTGGTGAAAGGGAATTTTAGAAATTGTGTGGACTTTTTTTTCATCAAAATTGGACATCAAATCGGGAAATTTGTTGAAGAAATTGAAATCCCAAAAGTGAGTAAATTCGGAGCTTTGTAGGGGGCAGCATTTTTTGCTCCAAAATTGGATTATTTGGGGTATTTACTTGCAAGAAAGTAATGGAGGGACCAAGTCGATAAGCTTGAAGACTTTTGGACCAAGAGATATTGATTTTTAGATTTTGTTTTATTGATTTTTTTTCCTCTCCCCTACCGGTCTCTCTCTCTCTCTCACGTCGCTTTCTTCTCTCCCCCTCTTAGCCGACAAACCCCCCTGCTCCCTTATCTTATATTTTTCCCTCATCCGTTCACTCTCTCTCCTCCCTCTCTTCTCTTCTTTGCGCGACCTTCACCGAAATCAGCGGCTCCTGTTCCCCTTTCATTTTTCTGCTCGGCCGAAGCGTTGCTCGAAGACTGCGTGCAACCCCTGCAGCCCATCAGCCGTTGTTCCCTCTTCCACCGAGCCTCTCTCTCTCCGCGGCTGCTCCCATCACCGAATCAACGCCACCAGCTGCTTCTTTTCCATCTGCAAGTGCCACACATCCACGATTTCTCTCCTCTCGGTCAACCCGGCGAAGCCCCTTTCCCCCTCATTGATCGAAGCGGCTCCATCTCTCCTCCAGTTCAGCGCCACACAACCATTCTCCTCTGTCCTCTACCGTCGAAGCCCACTTACTCCACCGAGTCTTGTCTCCTTCGGTCAACTTCAGCCACCCCTCTCGAAGCCGCAAGCCCACACGAAGCTCGGTCAAATTCCAGCCCTCAATCGCGAGCCTTGTGGCCGATTTCGGCCTAGCCCGGTCTCCATTTGGCATTGCCGTTTTGGAATTTATCGCTCGCCGTCGCACCGCCGTCGCCGTGAACTCACCGGCTCAGAAATCCAGTGAGTTAACTCACTAAACCTTGCTTATGGGGTTAATTATGCTTATGGGGTAATTAGTTTCAGTTAATTAAGGTTTATGTGGTTAGTTAGGTTAGATTAGTGATTTAATTATCTAATTTTGTATGTTAGGTGGTTAGATTAGATTAATTAAGGCCTAGATAGGTTGTATTAATTATCTAGATTGGTTTGGAAATTTTTTGAGCCCGTCTCGGTATTTAATTAGGCATTTTCGGCCTAAGTTAGCAATTTTAGCATTTAATTGTATTATTTAATTAATTTTGATAATTAATTAATTATTAAATATTTTTTGGAAATTAGATCGGGATAGTCGTTAACCTAGGAATTTTGTGCTGATTGCCATGGTGTGTTTAGTTTATGCAATCGGATGTTGATTTGTGCAAATTGAGCGCTTATTGGATTTTTGTAATTTATTCCAAAAAAATTGCGAATTTCAATATTTATTCATAAAATCTCGGGTGTCAGGCTTTAACACTAAAAATGGTTTTATGTACTATATAAAACAATAAGATTTTTAAATTGGAGGTTATGAATTTTCCAGGCTCAATCTGACCGTGTATCCACACACGACTATTTTCACCGGATGTTTTTAATATTAAGAAAATAGGCCAGGATCACTATTTTAATGGATACATTTGAGTGCAATGCACGGTGTCCTGGGCCAAGATTGATTTGGTCGTGTGTTGGTTAATGAGAACCCGTCCCGAGCTTTTAAGCCGGATGTCACCCTATATGGGATACCCATTCATTGGTACTCGGGTCGTAGTAGATTCTGGACGTACGCCCCTTCGGGGAAGCCATCTATTAAGATACAGACGTCGCCGTGCTTAATGGTGGTGAGACGAAGCTTGGCTACGCCAGAAGACACCGAACTTATGAGTAGGTCGTACTTGGGTCGCAGTAGATTCTGGACTTACGCTCCTTTGGGAAAGCCATCTATTAAGATATAGACGTCGTCGTGCTCAATGGCGGTGAGATGATGCCTGGCTATTCCAGTAGACACTGAACTTATGAGTAGGTGGTACCCTTAAGGGGCAAATTTAACAATTGGAACGTATAATTGATTGAGTTGATGAGATGTTTCAATTATTGTGTGCCTTGAATATATGCATTTGGGATATGAACTGTGCTGACGTGCAAAAGAAATTGAGGCATGTTCTCATTGTGTGGTTGTGTGGTTAGAGCACCCTGAGGCGTATTTCCTTCCTAATAAGGGTTTAGAGGATGGACTTGCTGAGACATTGTCTCACTGGTTATTGTATAACGATTTTCAGGTCCTTAGATGGTTGTTATGGAGGACCGAAGCCCTGGAGTCAGTGGAGGTGGAGTCTGAAGGATCAGCGTATATGTCCTCCTAGTATGTTGTAGGATAGCTTCTTTTGAGAGTCGATCATTTTGTAGGCTTTTACCTAGACTCTTTTTGTACCTAAACTTAGTTGTTTATAAAACTGTGCTTTTGTGAAATGTGTCCTGCTTTCTTATCCCATGTTGTTTGTTGTCGGGGTTGTTATTTCGCTTCTGCATGTGCATAATGGAAGGGTTGGCGACTAGTCCTGGGAAATCGCAAAATTTTAACGACCATAGAGGGATCGACATGCGCTCAAGAATCGGGGCGTGACAACATAAGTACCAAAACTTCCAAAAAATATGCTTAAGTATCACTTTTTTGAAAATTGGACACTTAAGTCGAAAATTCGATGTGACGTTATTTTATTAATAAAACTAGTGTATGTGGCTCACTGAAAATCCGACGTGACTTGCCGGTGGCACTTAAGGATACGCATGATAACCATTCTAATTTTGCTCTAGAGCCATTTTTTTTTGTTCTAAAACAAGTTTGGAATAGAAATCCGTTTGGTAACACAATTTCATTTTTCTATTTCTAGAACAAATTTTTAGTCAGAAATAGGTTTGCAACAAAAATAAGAAGTAAGAATTTTTTTACTTTTTATTTTTGGAACAAAAATGAAAAATAAAGACATTTTTCATCGCTTGTCCTCTCTACTAGTCGGCTGCTCACCCACTGGTGCCTGTTGTTGCCGTTCGCTGCTGCCGCCTGCGGTCAAACGCCCCTTGCTGTCCACCATCGTTTGGGAGAGAGAAATTTTGTGTCATTATTAAACGCATATTTTTACTTAGAAAACTCATCTATGAATAGAAATAGAAAAAACAAATTTTGTTTAAGAAATCAATTTCTAACTAGAATAGTTATTATTCTTGCCCTAAATGTTCATTTCCTCTCTAATTTTGGCACTTAAATGTAAACTTTTTTGAAAGTTTTGACACTTATATGTCCTCCCGTGTCAAGTTGGAACTTGGGATGTTCTTCTGCCCTACAATTCCCTTGCATCATTGCATTGCGTATTTGTCTTTCAATTGTTTTATGCAATCAATAATAAGATAAACGTTATCCAGAAATGCCAGTTCAAGCGCCACTGGTTAAGTTCAAATGCACTTGGTATACGCTGTGGCACACCATTGACATGAGATTTGCTGTCAATTGCTACCATCGGAGAATGCTCATCAAGTGCTCTAAGATTCCTGAGCCATTGTTACATCAACAGTTTGGGAAAAAAGAGAATATGATAAAAGGAAATTACGAGAAAACTACTTGCTAATGTATCGACTTAAGACCTGACATCTTATCATTGGATTATGGAATGAGGACAACAGAAGATACATTGTACATAAAATAGTCCTACGGTTTTGCATATCAGATTTGCCTGGGTGCAGCTTGCCCAGGATCTTAGAATTGTACACGTAGAAACATGAAAAAATTACAAGGAGGCTTTTTTTCACCGAAAAGTGTCGACGAAAACGCTTTCGATCGTTGTGAAAATAGACAAAGGACATAAATGGCCTTTTGTTGATTCTTGGACAAAAAATGCAACTGACGAGAAAATTAAAAGTAGGACATTACATACAATCGTGTCCCGGCATCTAAAAGACGTTGACAAATTAATATCACCGACTGATAAAACATGTATCCTAAAAGGAAAATTATTTTAAGATTTGAGATCTTTGATAGCAGTAGGGCTTGATGTTAAACCAACAATAACCAAATGCCGCATTCATTCGTCCTATTTAGATATATAAGTTAGGTTCACTTCATTTCATTGGTATTTGGGTGCCATTTCATGAATAAGTCAAAATTTGAATTTTCGGTTGACTTTTAGGTCAATTTAAGACAGTCAACCCTTTATTGAAAACGAAAATATCATAACAATGCATATGGGCGTTTTCACCATTCCATCATTACATATACATTAAGGAGTTTAAATCTCAAATTTCACGCATTAGTCAAAGGTTGACTTTTCGATAAAACCAAGAAATATGACCTTTGACAAAAACATTATCATTTGCAGGGCAGTTTAAAGGACACATATATTTTGGCTTTTGACGGATTGGTGCGGAATTTTTCGATAAACTAGAAAATTTGTGAAATTTGGTCAATTTGATTAGACAAATTAAAGTTAAAAGGACTTAAGCAGAAAAGGTGTGAAAGTATAAAGAGGAAAAGTATATTCTTTTCCTAGTGTTTGATCCACTAGATTAGGTGATCAAGTACATTCGGGTGATTTCATCAACTTCAACGATTTTGTGAGCAATACTATAGGAAAGTAATAGATTATCACACGTTACAAATTGTACATGCTTAAGCTGCTTATATAAGTAAGATAAATAGGAAAAGATATTGTGGAATAATCTCACAATCACAATCTTTTACAAACAACATAAATTGATTGCGGGATCGACAACATATGGTTTCAACATAAACTGATTACAAAGACAGATGCGAGCACACCATTCGAAAGAGAAATGCTAAATGGATACCAAAACACTACCTTGCAGATTATTGGACAAGGTCACATTGAGTGTCAGAATTGTATAATTTTGTTGGGTTAATGTCACATGTTCTAAAAGTTTAAACTAGTAAATAAAAACATGATTTAATATTTAAGTATTCTAATGTTTTACCCCATTTGTAGATTAGACTTTTCTCAAATACTAAAGCATGAAAAATATATAATTAAACATGCAAACGAGGGGTTTTATAAATATTTGAGCTCAAGACCTACTTGAATGCTATATGACGGCGCCAACTGTGGCTTAAAGTTTTAGCATCACTCTTCCAACTAGGGTGCCACATCATTTAGTTCTGTCATATAAAGTTTTGGCATCTCTCTTCCTCAAAATCCTCTGGAAGCAACTAGAAGAACCTTTTTCCTAGGAGGGAGATTTCAGGGATATCGAGGCAGCGTTTAGGATTTTCAAAAGGGAACTTGTCGGTCTTGTGGGCTAAGAGGAGCCACACATGAGTGATGAGCGCAACTCCTCTTCTGAGTTGCTTGGCATGGCGATACACATGACAATTGTATGCTGCATGACACAACATTTCCACCCAAATGCTGCTGATGAGCTCCCACTTGTTGTCCATCGTCCTCAGGTCGGCCACAAGTTTCTGCACCTCTGACAACACGTCCCACGTCTCCTCACTTGGTATGACAGGGTGCGGGACATCACCATCCGGCGACGACAGTGCGCTAATTGCTTCTTTATAGTCTCGGTACCTCAAGAAAGGCTTCAGCGTGCAACAAGCGTCCTCCAGAGTCATGTCGGCGGTGGGGAGGGACAGCATGTGAGGATGCACAGCGAGGAGGTACATCATGTACTCTGATAGGAATTTACTTCCTCCACAAGCATTGGATTTTTCGATTTCCAATGACTGCAGGATTTTTGTTGCAATGTGCCAGATTATGATGCTCTTAGCAAATATTGCCTCGATGCTACTCCTCAGTCCTTGTTTCTCTTGAATGCCGTGAATCTCGAGCGTCCACTTGCCTCTTTGCTTGAAGCGCCGGGAATTTCTTTTTCCTCTAGCTCTGCCATCTTTCGTAGTATCAGCGCCCTGAGGTACAAGGGCATGGGCTGGCGGGACTGTAACCAATACCAACTGAAAATCTCCCGCTTGCCAAACCAATCAAGTACCGCGCGGACGGCCATCCACTTACCAAACCAATTAAGTACCACGCGGACTGGATTTCGCCTTTCTTGGTATGAGAGGCAGTGTTTTAACAAATCGATCTGCCCTATCGACCTCGACCATCTTTTTTCCTCATGCACCGATTAGCCAGAAACGGGATGAGCCTTGAGAAGAGCCTTGAGAAGAGCGGCATCCCAAGGTTCCTACTCATCTCCACCACTGCCCAATCCGAAAATGCCAACGTTGTGATCTGATAAAGCTCGAGACATGTGACCGCCATCAGTAACGCATAGGTGTAGGCGATGTACATATCGATCAAGAAGGCACCCTTGAAGATAACGGCGAATCTACACAAGGCAGACACCAAGCAGAAGAAACCGATAGAGCAACCTATGATGCCGCATTTCGTGTACAGAATGGGCGCTTTAGTGTAGAGCGTGTCGAACATGAAGTTCAGCTCAATCTCGTTCACGGTGAAAGCACCGTTGGCAGGGTACCTGTCGATGCGCATCCAATCTCGGGATACGAACACAGGGTGGTACGGCCAGTTCACGAGGTGGGGCTTTAGGCAATCGAACCGAAAGTAGGCCTTCAAGATGTCCTTTGCGGAGTCAAACTTCTTGTCCTCGGGGAACAGTTCGAGCTGAGGACTGCTTTCCCTGGCTTCCTTGTTTACTTTGGGATGGTACTCGGCGTTCACAATTGAGTTCTCGTCGTACACGGATTTGAGAGCCCAGACCCACAATGCTGCCTTTATGAATCCGGCAACGAACAGGAGGATGTACAGCTGTGAGACTGGGGACGAGCCGTCCCAACAGCGAATGAGAATACGAACCACGAAGACAACAGTAGCCCCGATGTTCAGAATCTGTCTCATTCCCAGCTGGTTATCTTCCACCGCATAGGCCGTTATGCGGTCTGGGTACCCAAGTTGCATCAGAAGCAATGGGGCAAGAAGCCCTTCCAACACCACGTCGTAACTCGGATCTTCAGGATCATCGATGCGGACCACAGAAAGCTTGCCCAGCGCAATTTTCGCAATGAAAGAAAGGAGCAAATAGGAAGCCCAGACGATGAATCTAGCAAAATTCGACCTCATATATTTCCGACGAATGCCTAATATTATGAGAAAAATCTCGCAGGCAACGCTTGCAGTGACCAAGAAATGAATCCCCCAGTCCACCCACAGATCTTTTAGCAGCGGCAACACCGTGTTGATTATTGAGGAAATCCGACTGATCAAACTCATGGCGGCTTCGTTCAGATGTGCTCACTAGACATCCATGTAAATGCAGAGTAAGGAAAATATTTACCTTGCCTCTGAAGAATAATTTCTAAGCACTTGCACAAAACTGCATGGTTGCATAGATTATTTCTCTACAAGTTAATCGCAAAAAAAGGAAGATTTACAATGCGATTATAGTTCTTCGCCTAACACACTGTTCGTCTCTCTTTCCTTTCCTAGAGTTGTTGACTGTATATCCTTTTGCGATCCTTGTATTTTTCTTCTTCTTTTTTCTGTTACACCTTTTTCTTTTTGTCAGTTAGATCTTAAATATTTAGGAAAGGGGCACTCTTCCGCATCGTAAGATGGTACAAATTTGTGCGGTTAGCGGTCCACCTTCTTATGAGTCTTCGTTAATTGTTCAGAGTAATAAGCTGCATGTACTTGCTCCAATTAGGCTATTTGGGAAAACAAATTTTAGTTCAAAGGTGAATGTTTTCCAAAATTATAGTATTGAGATGATCGACTGAAAATTCCAGTCACTAAAGTGAGCGTTGCACGAAAATTATGATACTTGTGATGTCATTTCTTCAATCTCCTTAAAGTGATTTACAAGGAATTCTTTAATGCGGCTCTTAAGTTTTTCTACCTCTATTTTTCATATATTAGCTGTTCAAAGTATCTTCAAAACAGATTTAAGAAGAAAAAAATAGAAAAAAGGGTGGAGGAGAGGTGTTACAGGCGTATTTAGTAAAGGTGAGAAGGTTTTGGGATGAGTAAGGTATTTTCCCTACAATAGAACCTTAGGTAGTAGTTTCAACTACCTTGTAAGTTCTTGAAACACCTTAAACTCTCGAACTTGTTAGCGCCAAGGGTTCTTGGGTACCTTATGATATCCTGTACTTTTTCATATGGTTTCATTAAAAAAATTATATATAATTTCATTAAAAAAAAAGAGTCATTTATGTCATTATTTACAAATTGGACATTCAAACATAACATATAAATGGATTACATGTTAAATTAATGTTCGTATCTAATAGTAACATACGTGGATAACATATGACTTTAGGTGCAATTGCTCTCAGGTTGGATTTTCTAAGTTTTAAGTAGAAGAGGTTTCACGACTCCCAAAATAATTTCTATAATCCTATCGCATTGCACTTCCTACAGATTTCTTAAATCCCATTTACATAGGAAAGAATGCATTCAATAGCATGTTTGCTATACCTTTTCAGACATAGCAATCTTTAAATGTCAAATTTCACCGGTTGTGAAGGAAGGAGGACGGAGGAAGGGTCTTAATTTCACTCGGTGGTTCTTTCACCAGTTGGAAAATGAACATCGTAGACAACAAAACATGTGCTGTAACTTGTATAGAATATGGTTAAGTGTACTGACCAGCAAATTAAAGTACGATAATCACTTGCCGAAACATCCAAAGCACGGAGAGTGTACAAACCTTTTACCCTAAAGACAATAGGGGTTAGTAAGCACAATAAGCAAATGCAAGCTAACTAAAGTAACAGGAAAAGAAGAGGTGCAATGCAATGCAAAACTAGCACCACCACACCTGAACTTGAGGGCCGATGAATCCCGGAAATTTTATCCAGAAGATGCCGACAGCGACACTGGAAAAATTGGGGAAACTGAAGTACAGAAAAGCAACTGAGAGATTTGTCCTAAGAATCATTGCTAAGGAACGAGTACTAGGGATATTAGCTTTACTTTCTTGGCTGGCGGATAACTTGTGTCTGAAGACTTTACAGCAATGAACTTCTGTTTCTTCAATTGTTAAGTAAGAGAAAGAAAGGCGTGGGATTAATAAATACAAAAAGAGAATGGGAATTTGATTATTTGCTTGCAACCTCAGTTTGAGGTTCTTTTTCTCTTTTATTTGGTTGGCGTAATGAGTACGTGACCATGTTTAAAGTTTCGCGGTCTATCTTTAAGATCACACGTGATTTTCATTCTATCCTGTACTTTTAGTTCTTTATTTAGGCAAATGATAGGCTACTCAACCTTGGGTCTTGATGAAATTGTGGGGAGACTTTAGGTCCATTTTGTTTCCATGAAAAATTAACATGATTGGTAAATAATATTTCATAACGAAATTATTTTCAAACTTTCCATAATGATTTTCATCTCATTTAAAAAATCCTACCAAACACGAGAAAATCAAACAATGACAAACTTTAGAAGGTGTTCAAGACAAATAAACCTAGGCCTGGAGCGCAATTGTCAAGACCTTGGCGGCAAGACTGGGGAACTCGAGCCTTGAACCTAGTATCCAGGCGCCAAATCAGGACCCCGAGCCTTGGACTCAAGATCCTCCAAGAACTTGTGGCCCTAGATGCTCAACTCTCGCCCCCAGTGTTGAAGGTCTAGGTGCTTGGGTCCAAGTTTAAGCGTCTGGGACACCGGTTAGTGCACTGAGACCTCAGGTGAGGCCCCTCGTGTCCAAATTTTAGGAGCTGGAGTGTCTGATCTGGCCCCAAGGTCTCGACTTTTTACAAAAGTGATGATCCTAGCAACGGTGGAGGTGAAGTTAGATTCTTGAAAATGAACACCAATCTTTTAAAAGCATAGATCATTTTTTTTTAATTTAAATATGGATTTGTGTTCTGCATGAAAAATAGTTTTTGTTAATTCATTTTTAAAGAGATGCCAAAATAGGGATAAGTCTACTAGAAGTGTCAAAAATTATGTACAGTACTCATTTTAGTGCCAAAAGTTTTTGCTAGCTCACTTAGGGCGCATTTGGCAACGTTTCCATTCCGGGGAACAATTTTTGAATAGAAATAATTTTTTTTTTTTTCATTTCTGTTCCCGGGAACAATTTCTAAGTATAAGAACGCGCTTGGTAATTGCAAAAAATTTCTACTCCAGGAATAGAAATGCGTTTGGTAAACTTTATATAGTTTTGTTGTTTCTTTTAGTTTTTCAATATTTTTTATTATATATTTCCTTTTTCTTTTTTTTTTCTTCTTTCTCTTTGTGGCCGGTCGCCGGCCATGGCGGTGGCCAGTGACCGGCTGGGTGAGCTCCCACGAGCTCACCGGAGCCTCGCTAGTGGCTTTGGTGGCCAGACAAGCGTTGCGTTGCCTGGGCGAGGTCAAGCCTCGCCGGTGGCCTCGCAAGGCTCGCCTGGCCACCGAGGCCACTGGGGAGGCTCAACCTCGCCCAGGCGACGCGAGGTCGGCCTCATCATGGCTCGGCGTCTCCAAGGGCAGTGACGCTCCGGTGAGGTCACCGAACCTCGTCTAGCCGGTCGCCAGCACCGGCCATGGCCAAGGCCAGTGACTGGCAAAAGAAAGAAGAAGAAGAAGAAGAAAAGAAAGAGAATAAAAAAGAGGAGAGAGAAAGATTGTTTCTCGGAATTGTTCCCGGGAACAAGAAATAACTTTTTTCTACTTCTTATTTATGTTCCAAATCTGTTCTCAGGAACAAAAAAATAGATTTTTTGTTCCCGGAAACAAAAGTTTTACCAAACGCGTTTCTGTTCTTTTTTTGTTCCCTGGAACAAAAGAACAGAAATTTTTGTTCCGGGTAACAAAAACAAAAATAAACAAATAGGGCCTTAACTACCAAATCGGAGAAAAAAAGATCACTTAAGTACCAACAGCAAAAAATTACCGATCAAATTGATTACGTGACAAATATAACTAAAATTAGAATATGACTTGGCAAAAATTTTAAAAACTCTAGTCTATGTGGCATTTCCACGTGGCATGCTTAGCACTAAAGTAATCACTTTTTAACAATTATTGGCATTTAAGTGATCACTTTAAATAAAATTTGACATTCAAATGATCACTATTTACAACTTTAGACGATGTCATTTAGGGGTTACATGATGAACACCGGCAAGCCACATAAGACGGTGAAATTAATAAATTATAACCACGTCGAATTTTCAGTAACCCAGATTAGAGTTGACACTTTTCATTTAAAAAAAAAAGTGACACTTAAGTGATCCAAAAATAACTTTTGGCACTAGCATAAGTGTCGTATACAACTTTTGGCACTTCTAGTATACTTATCCCAACTTTGGACCTATTATTTCCTTTACTGGACATTGCTCACCCCTTTTATATTTTTAGATCGATAGCATGGATATACCACCCGTTGCACGTTATGGAGCACCCGCCTAAACAGAGGGCATGTTTCAGGACGTGCTAGATTCGAAGACGGGCTTGATGTTTACCCGAGACGAGGCTGTACTGTGGATAGACAATGGACGCCCAGCATGGCTTCCCATGCATTTTATATCTTGGTTTCTTGATCTTGATGGTGAGCTCTTCGGGCCGCTCCATTTTGGGGACGACAAACTGGACACCGGAGCTATGGGTGCCTAAGTAGGTGGAGCACCATGGTGGGAAATTTTTGGCGTAGATGGGTACTCGCCGAATAGAGGAGATAAGCAACTTTTTAGCCTCCCAGATATTTTGTGCATATCCTTTTGGTATATAACGATGTGAATATAAATATGAAGATGTAAGTTCCCCATGTAAGTAAAATGAATGGAAATAAAATGAAAACAAGCGTTTTTGAATGTTTATTCTTGTGTTGATCGTTTATGTGTTTCCTTGTTAGTAGAGATTACTTGTAGTGGTAGTGTAAATTGGGATGTTCCCGCGCGTGTTCAATTTATATTGTCCGATAATCTTGAGAACCGTGTCTGTCATCGTGAAATCTTACTTTATGCATGCGATCGAGGCAACTTCTGTGCATCTCCGAAGGTTAATCGAGCAAGAGGATGTCTGTATGAGGGGCCGGCGAGGGGCAGATTTGGCCGAAGATTAACGTACACTAATTGGGGTACTTAGGATAAGATGTCTCTCTCGAGTTGCTTTTGATAACCCAACTAGTTGGTCAAGTAATGTAGGTAGTGCGCTCCAAACAATTCGGAATGAGATTATTGTGTTTCGCTATCAAATGTGAAATGTGAAGAGAAAAGCTAGTAAGTTGATCATCTAACTTCAATTCAACACCTTAAGACCTATTTAGATGGTGCTGACTGGATTATCACATCAATGATTTTCGACTAAAATTAGCCGAATGGACTATGTTGAAAAATTATTAAAAGGTTTAGAACCATATTAACTAAATTGAAAAATTTAAGATTAAATTAGTGGTCGTGAACAATTTAAGATTAAATTTGACTTTTTTTTAAACTTCCAATAAGACAATCCATATGGTTATTAGCGAATACTGGAATCAGTTCTATTAAATATCTCTCTAACATATAGAGACCCTAAAATGGTTTCCTACTCAATTAATGGACAATATCAGGGCCTCAAGTTAGGTAAAATGTAATTGGATTTTATTCTTTAAATTTCTCCCATTCATTTCCCAAGAGGCAGATGGTTTTATCCTATACTAGAAGTTGAATATTAAGAGAAAGTGACTTTAGTGATTTGGGACTGGCATGACGTTACTCTTGATTGGTCATCACGGTGCAGACATTTGAAGTGCGAAAACTTAACACAGGAGGGTACTTAAGTGGCAAAAGTTCGGAAATATATATTTAAATATCAAAATCGGAGCAAAATGAATTAGTTAAATGCCAATGGCGAGAAATTTCAATTAAAATGCTGACATCGCATTTTTTTATGAGACAAGTGCAAAACAACATTGTTTTACATGTTGAAGTGGCTAGATAAGCAAAAAATGACATCGTTTTGCGCGTTGATGTGATTAATAAGCCGAAAACGACATTATTTTGCCTCGATTTAAATTTAAATTAATATTAATTTAATTTAATTTAAATATAAATTATTATTTATAAAAAAAAGGAGGAGGAGACTGCAGAACAGCGAGAGCTCTGCAAGCCCTCGCCACTACCTCCCCACCGTCGTCGAGCAGGGCCAGCGACGGCAAGGGAAGGGTTGGTCGAGGTTGAGGGCTGTGCAAGCCCTCACCATTCCGCAATCTTCTCCTCTTTTTTTTTTTTTGGTAAAATAGATAATTTAGTTTTAAATTAATTTAAATTCAAATAAGAGGCACAACGAAGTCGTTTTGGCTCTTATTCGTTTTGCCTCTTATTTGCTAACTCAATTTTCCAATGAGCCATGTAGGCGAGTTATATTAATAAAAATAAGCCACATTGGATTTTCGGCATCTTTCGCCAGAATTGGCACTTAAATGTCTAATTTTTTTTTTTAAAGTGGCACTTAAATGTAACTTTTGAAACTTTTGGCACTTATGTGTCCCTCAATGTCAAGTTTTGGCACTTGTAATATACTTCTATCATTGGTCATCTATAGAGACTTTCTGAGAGGATTGTGAGAATTTCCCAATTCTAAAAATTGAAGCCACTAATAATAGAAACACAGCTTGTAGATAAGTTAATATAAATTCCATGGATAATGATGTCATATATTTTAACAACCTTATCTCCTCGTTATCAAATGAGTTTCGCCTTCTAATGCCTTAACGTGTTAGGGTATTATTTTCTTCCGAAGAACAAAATTTTATAGAGCTAAAAGCCTTGATTCTCATATCATTGCGCCCGAACACCCGACGTCGCCCAACACCACTCCATCACCGTTGACAACTCAAATCTCTTCCTCGCTTTGCAACATACAAAGGTCGCAACCACCGCACTAGTTAAAGTGATCTTAAATTTAAGGTTGCCTGAGGAGCATTGATCTGACGTCGCAGCCTTAAACTGGTGATGGCCCGAGTTTGCGGATTGAATTTCAGCACAAATAAATAATTTAGGATCTTATAAATTTCAGCATCTTCAGAATAATCTTAGAGAATCACGTCCGTCACCATGATATTTTATTTTATGCACGCGATTGAGGCGGCTCACGTGCATCTCCAAAAAAGTTAATCCAGTCAAGCGGATGACTGTATGATAACGAATAAGCAATGGCCTCCTAGTTGCGGAGTATATCATAGGCTCTCTTCTTTTTATAATCAAAGTCTATGATCCGCTGATGGCGCCGTAAACGGAAAATGCTTTAGATATTATGAAGTGCCTTGTACGTATTGGCTTTCAAGCCAGCTAAATTGAAAGACTTGGATCACTCCATGACATCTTTAAGAACAAATAAGTCAAGTGGCCGACAGAAAAGACTGCATCCATGGCTTAATGTGGCGTCGACATGCCCAAGATGTTATCATCAGATCATTGATATCTTACAGCATAATCAGATGAAGTCAAGGCTTCTAGGTACATGTCAATGCTGAGGATCTAACGTTTGTCTACAGATCTAGTATAAATTGTCGGACTACATAAGAACTCAAAATGTCTGATTAACATCGAGGTTTGTTTCGGTGATGCTTTGGATTTAACTCGCTTGAGGTATTGTTCACTTTTGCCTTAACATCACAGTTTTTTCAGATTATACCGAGTATTACGATTTTGTCCTTTGACTTACAAATGAGCACCTTCCCAAAAAATCACCCATCCTTGGAATGCTCCCACTTGAGCATGCTTAACACTCTATGGGTTAATTCTAGTTTTTACATATATATCTCATATACGTTCTCCTCCTACTCAATGCACAGTTCAATTCATTTCTAACCCTTTGTCGTCGTATAAACCTGTCAAGGGCCACTCCTTGTCCAGGCCCTCTCACTCCGGCTACCAATCCCTGCCCTCGTTGCACTTGCTCACTATAATTTCTCTGTCATCCAACTTTTGTCGATTGCATAAAGGAATCGTTTATGGAGGGGGTTCTCTCGATGGGTTGTAAAACCTCAAATTTTGCATGAGATGCTATTTCAAATTAGAGATCTAGTCGAGTTGGCTATGGCTTTTTGCACCATTGATTTGGTTGTTAATGAAAGAAAGTGGGTAATTCCGATCACGAAATCAATGGTATTGACAATAGTCCTTTGAAATTTATCAACTCTTTTATCTTCGACAAAGAAACACTTCTTTTAACTTCTACAAAATTTTATTTACCCTTTTAACGGCACCATAAATTTATCCAATTGGAAAAAGTTAGCAAATACTTGATCTTTCATTAAACAAATGCATAATACCTCTGGTTTTGAAATTCAATTTCTCCATCAGGCACAAAAAGATAAAAAGAAGAGAAGAGTTGGACGATGATTTTGGTTTATATGAAAAGGAACAAATACGCTAACGTCATAAATAACTATGAAGTGCAATTCAGTCTTAAATTTTTCATCCTAAAACTAATAAATATTCGTGTGATCAAGGTTTTTCTTTTATATAATTGCAATTTTTTCTTACTAATTTCTCTAACCTATTATGCTAAGTCCAAACGTCGAATTCTTGGTATCAGTTCCAAGTTATGGTAAGAAAAGCTTGAGAAAGGTAAATTCCCTGGACCCAAATGCAACAGACTAGAACCGAAGCTAGTTCGAAATTTTTTACTCCTGTATATTTTTATTAAATGAATTTTGTACATTGCCATAAAAAGACTGATAAAAAAAAAAAAAGAACCTAATCTTGTCCAACTCCAAGGATCATATCTAAAATAATGGTCCATTTATTTCGCGGAAATTAAATGATTTGTAAAACATTTCCTTAAAAATGATCACTTATGAAAAAAAAAAAAAACAGACAGGCAAAAGAAAGCATATTTCATCATATCGACTAATTATTTTAAACAGTAAAAGTAAACATATTCAAATCATTCATTTTTTGAAAAATAAACGGAACTTGGAACATGAGAGTAGTTCACTATGACCCTACACGAAGCATTTCACTTTTCAGTCAAACTTCTCCTCGATCAACCCAATATCCACATGAGCACCACAAGCCCGAATTGAAGTTAACCGGAACGAACAAAAATCGGCTCGAGTTTTCATTCCGGTTTTGATGTGATATTTTTCCCCCCAATTATGACTATTTTCTAATAGTGCTCTAGTTGTTCACGAGTTGCTCTATCAGACCATCGTACATTATCTTCATGTGACAACTAAACCTGTTAAATGGGTGGGTTGAATCATTTAATGACCCGATCCAAATTGATCCATCAATCCATTTATGATCCATTTATTAGTAATGTAAATTTATTGACCCATACCTGATCCAACTAATACTCAATCCATACCCAACCTGACCGATGTTGTAAAACACTATATACATATATATATATATATATATATATATATATATATATATATATATATATTGTTAAAACACTTCCATACAATTACAAATTTAATTGATAAATTTTATAATTTTTTTAATTGAGGCCACATTTATTTCATGAAAAATATAGTATTTTTGAAAATTATTATATTTTCCAGCATCTTAATGGAATTTGAAAATGAATTAGAAAATATTTTCCACTTATTACAGAAAATCTAATTTGATTTTCTGTGAACTCCTTTAAGTATTTTTATTTTATTTTATTTTTAAATAGAAATTTAATTGTTTTCTTTTTCTTTTTCTTTCTCCTCCTTCTCCCAATTGCTAGCCACGGCGGTTGTGGCTAGCAACAAGCAAGCTCAAGCCTTGCCATGGGCCAACGAGGCTCGAGCTTGCCCGATTCCAACAAGCCAAGCCTCACCAACCTCAGGTGAGGCTCTAATGTGGACATCGAGCCATATTGAGGAGGAGGTGTTAGGGACCCATTGTCTATTCCTACTAGTTCGATTACTCGAGCGCGGGCCAAGCAATTTAGGCGAGCTGTTGGCGTTATGGTTCGTGATCTTTGGCGTGGAGATGACCTTCGATCAAATTTTGAATAATCTTACAAATCTTGGCGTAATATTTGGCGTGGAGATAACCTTGAATCAAATCTTGAAGAATCTTGGAAATCTTGGCGTAATTTGATTATCTGGTTACCAAATATTTGATCAAGTCAAAAAAAAAATTATCTTCTTGTTTAGGCATATTCTAGAATATGACGCATTAGGGGCTGGTTTAGGGTTTGTGTGGTGGCTAGAAAGCCTATATTAAGGATTTGCTAAATTTCTTTGGGAGACATATTTTATTTTGAGGAAAAAAATTTAGAGATTCTCTTCTACTGTTCTCTTGAGCACTTGACCTTATCAAGGTTCCCTTGTGACGGTTAATTAGACTTATCGAGCGAGATAGCGAATTCTTTCTCTCGAGGTGTCTATAATGTTGGTTGGTTGACACGCGTTCGCCAATAGGTCATGGTCATACTGAGGTTGCCAATCACAGGTTCGATTGGAGGTCGAGGTTCACAATTCGCACCATCCGGGCCTTCGTAGATTGATCTTTCCGCAACGATTCACATCATTTGGTATCAGAGCTTGCTTCTACAAGGTCTATTTATCTTTAATTTTCTATTTATATTCGGCAATTTGAGATTTATTGGGCTAGGGTTTCGATTCTAGCCAATTTAGGGGTCCGATTGCTTTTGTGCTTCCATATGTAGTTGTTTTCTGTTAGTTTTAATTTCTTTTTTTTTTTTGTAATTTCAGTCGGTCCTAGCCTCTTAAATTGTATCTGAGTTCGTCAGAAAAAAAAAAGGGAGGAAGAAAACACACACACAAAAAAAAAGTGCACAAGAGAAAAAAAAAACAGATTCGGCAAAATACATAAAATAGCCGAACCAAAAAAAAAGAATCAAGAAGGTGACTCGTTTGTTAGTGGATTGAATTGAAACAAAATCAATAGTGATTTGGGTTTCAATTGGAATTCCAAAAGTTGTACTTGTTGGTTTGAGATTGTTACTTGCTGAATTGATCTAATTTTGTTTGATTAGTTTGATTGATTGTCGTGAGGAGGAGATTCAAATCAGAATTGGAGATCCAATTGGAAGAGAGATGAGAAGCCAAATTGGAGAGGAAACAACACCAAAACCGAAACCTCAAAGGAGAAGGAGAGGGAGGGTAAAGTTGGAACGAATCCGGTTTCAGGTAAAATCGAAAACCCTAACACTAGAACTCGTGAGATTAAATGTTTTAAGTGTTTGGGCAGGGGTTGTATGGTGAATCAATGCCCTAATAGGAGGGTGATGATCATAACTAGACATGGTGTTATTGAGTTAGAAAGTGAAAGGGAAGAAGGGATGATGAGATGCCACCGTTGGAGGATTGTAGTGATGGAGAAATAGCTATAAAAGGAGACTTATTGGTGGTTAGGCGTTCTCTTAGTGTGCAAGTAAAGGAGGAGGAGCATCATCAACAAAGAGATAACTTGTTTCATACAAGATGTGTCGTGAATGGTAAGATATGTAGTTTGATAATTGACAGAGCTAGTTGTGCAAATGTGACAAGTTGTATTATGGTGGATAAGTTGGGTTTGAAGACAACAAAGCACCCTAAGCCTTATAGACTTCGATGGTTAAATGATAGTGGTGAGGTGAAAGTGTCGAAGCAAGTTCAAATCCCATTTGAGATAGGGAGACATAAGGACGAGGTAGAGTGTGATGTTGTACCTATGCAAGCAGGTCATATCTTGCTTGGAAGACCATGGAAATATGATTGAAAGGTATATCATGATGGGTATACTAATCGTTATTCATTGGTGATGAATCAAAAGACTTATACCTTGGTACCAATGACACCTAGTGAGGTGTATCAATACCAGTCAAAGTTACAACGAGAAGTCGAGAGAGAGAGAGAGAGAGAAAAGGTGAGAAATCCGAGGGCTTGTGTGGTGTGCCTGAGACGCAAGGAAAAGGAGAGGCCGAGAGAAGGATTATGGTAAAAACCGAGGGAAAAGAAGAGATGAAAGAAAATAGGCAAAAAAAAAAAATTATGCAAAATCGAGTGAGGTGAGGAGAGCTTTAGTTTTAGACCGACCGATGTTTGTACTTTTGTACAAGGAGGTTTTGTTTTCTACTAATGATCTTGACTCAAGTTTGCCTAGTCCTATTGGGTCTTTATTGCATGAATTTGAAGATGTCTTTCCTGATGAACTTCCTGGAGAGATACCACCGATTCGAGGCATTGAACATCAAATCGACTTGATTCCTGGTGCGCCATTACCTAACTGACCCGCATATCGAAGCAATCCCGAGGAGACAAGGGAATTTCAGCAGCAAGTTAGCGAACTATTAGAGCGAGGGTATGTGAGAGAGAGTCTTAGCCCATGCGCCATCCCTATTTTGTTGGTGCCAAAGAAAGATGGAACTTGGTGAATGTGTGTTGATTGCCAAGCAATTAATAACATTACGGTAAAGTATCGACATCCTATTCCTAGGTTAGATGCCATGTTGGATGAGTTGCATGGTTCTTGCATTTTCACTAAGATCGATTTGAAAGTGGCTATCATCAAATTAGGATGAAAGAAGGTGATGAATGGAAAACTGCATTTAAGACCAAGTATGGATTATATGAGTGGTTAGTCATGCCATTTGGATTAACTAATACATCGAGCACGTTTATGCGACTTATGAATCATGTTTTGCGTGCTTTTATTGGTCGATTTGTGGTTGTCTATTTCAATGACATCTTGATATATAGTTGAAGCCTTGATGACCATATTGAGCATGTGCGAGCTGTCTTGCAGGTTTTAAGGGCCGAGCAATTGTACGCTAATCTAAAGAAGTGCTCTTTTGTTACTAACAAATTAGTATTTCTAGGATTTGTTGTTAGTGCTGATGGTATATAGGTTGATGAAGAAAAGGTCAAAGCAATCCGTGAATGGCCAATGCCTAAGACCATATGAGAGGTGCGTAGCTTTCATGGATTGGCGAGTTTTTATCGGCGATTTGTGAGAAATTTCAGCACCATTACCACACCTTTGACCGAGTTTATCAAAAAGCACGTGGGTTTCACGTGAGGAGAAGAGCAAGAGAAAGCATTTAATATGCTAAAACATAAGTTGACTAATGCTCCTTTGTTATCTTTGCCGAATTTCAGTGCTACTTTTGAGATAGAGTGCGATGCTTTTGGTATAGGAATTGGAGCCGTGTTAATGCAAGGAGGGCGTCTTATAGCTTATTTCAACGAGAAATTGAGTGGAGCAACATTGAATTATCCTACCTATGATAAGGAGATGTATGCTTTAGTGCGAGCGTTGGAGACTTGGCAACATTATTTATGGCCGAAGGAGTTTGTGATCCACACCGACTACGAGACCTTGAAGTACTTGAAAGGGCAACAAAAGTTGAATAAAAGACATGCCAAACTGATGGAGTTCATCGAGACTTTTCCATATGTGATCAAGTACAAGAAAGGTAAGGAGAATATGGTAGCCGATGCACTTTCTTGAAGGTATGCGATTCTAACTACTTTAGAAGCAAAGTGTCTAGGTTTTGAGCATATCGAGGGCTTATATACTCATGATGATGACTTTGGGAGAGTGTTTGAAGCATGTGAGCATGCTGCATTTGATAAATTCTATAGGCGTGAAGGTTATCTTTTCCGTGAAAACAAACTATGTTTGCCTAAGTGTTCTTTGCGTGAATTGTTGGTGCGAGAAGCGCATAGTAGTGGTTTAATGGGGCATTTTGGCATTAATAAGACTTATGAAGTGCTGTGTGAACATTTTTATTGGCCACATATGAAGAGAGATTTCACACGTGTCTGTGAGAGATGCATTACTTGTAAGCAATCGAAGTCTACAATTAAACCGCATGGCTTTTATACACCATTACCTATTCCAATGCATCCTTGGACTGATTCTATGGATTTTGTGTTAGGATTGCCTAGGTCTAAGTATGGTAGAGATTCTATTTATATGGTTGTTGATCGGTTTTCAAAGATGGCTCATTTTATACCTTGTCATAAAACTGATGATGCATCTCATGTTGCTGATTTGTTCTTTAGAGAGGTTGTACGTTTGCATGGCATGCCCAGATCGATTGTTTCATATCGAGATTCTAAATTTCTTAGCTACTTTTGGAAAACATTGTGGAAAAAACTAGGAACACGGTTGTTTTTTTCTACTACTTGTCATTCACAGACCGATGGTCAAACCGAGGTAGTTAATAGAAATTTAGGGGTATTGTTGCATGCTATTATTAAAAAGAATATAAAATCTTGGGAAGATTGTCTACCACATATTGAGTTTGCATATAATAGGAGCATGCATTCTGCTACTAAATTTACACCATTTGAGGTTATATATGGTTTTAATCTGTTAACTCCGTTAGATTTAACCCATTTACCTATTGATGAGCATGTGGATTTAGATGGAGTAAAGAAAGCTGAATTTGTCAAGGCGTTGCATGAGAAAACGCGAGCAAATATTGAGCACAAGACTGAGCAATATGAAAGGCAAGCCAACAAAGGGCGCAAGGAAGTGGTGTTTGAACCCGACGATTGGGTTTGGGTTCATATGTACGAGGAGCAATTTCTTGAGCAGCGACATTCTAAGTTATTACCGCGAGAGGATGGACCATTCATGGTGTTGGAAAGAGTTAACAATAACTCCTACAAGCTTGATCTTCCAGGTGAGTATGACGTTCATGCTACATTTAATGTTTTTGACTTGATTCTTTTCAATGCCAGTGATGATTTGAGGGCAAATCCTTTGCACAGGGGAGAGAATGATGTGGACATCGAGCCATATCGAGGAGGTGTTAGGGACCCATTTTCTAATCCTATTGGTTTGATTACTCGAGCGCGGGTCAAGCAATTCAGGCAAGCTGTTGGTGTCATGGTTCGTGATCTTTGGCGTGGAGATGACCTTCAATCAAATTTTGAAGAATCTTGCAAATCTTGGTGTAATATTTGGCGTCGAGATGACCTTGAATCAAATCTTGAAGAATCTTGGAAATCTTAGTGCAATTTGATTATCTGGTCACCAAATATTTGACCAAATCAAAAAAAAAAATTATCTTCTTGTTTAGGCATATTCTAGAATATGACGCATTAGATTTTTTGGGCTAGTTTAGGGTTTGTGTGGCGACTAGAAAGCCTATATTAAGGATTTGCCAAATTTCTTTGGGAGACATTTTATTTTGAGGAAAAAAATTGAGAGATTCTCTTCTATTGTTCTTTTGAGGACTTGACCTTATCAAGGTTCCCTTGTGACGGTTGATTCGACTTATCGAGCGAGATAGCGAATTCCTTCTCTCGTGGCGTCTATAACGTTGGTTGGTTGACATGCGTTCATCAACAGGTCATGTTCATACCGAGGTTGCCAATCACAGGTTCGATTGGAGGTCGAGGTTCGCAATTCGCACCATCCGGGCCTTCGTAGATCGATCTTTCCACAATGATTCACATCAAGCTCCACCTTGCCAAATCCTAAGAGCTTGAGTCTCACTAGATAAGTGAGGCTCGAGCCTCAACCATGCCCAATCATGAGCTCGAGCTCACCAAATCGGGGAGGCTGGAGTCTTGCCAACGCTGAGGATGGCAAGCTCGGCCTCACCAAATCTAGTGAGCCAAATCGAGGAGCTCAAGGCTCACTGGTGCAATTGGCGACTGGGTGAGAGCTTCGCAACCCTCGCTCATAGCTGATGAGGGCCTTGCAGCCCTCGCCTAATGGCTAGTGAGGGTCGGCCACCGAAATTCGTAAGGGTAAAAAAGTGAAAGAAAAAAATAAAATAAAATAAAATAATTTTAAAATGGAAAATCTAAAAAAATTATAAAAACTGTTCAAGAGAATGATATCTCATTAATGAGTTGACTCTTTGAAACCCATTTACAACCTATATATCATTAGACTTCCATACAATCCAAACCCATGAACAACCTTTTTATTAAAATTTAATTAATCCATATATGGGTTATCCCATTGTAAATGGGTTCAAAATTTTGACGCCTCTAGTGACAAACTGACAACCAACAAGCATTCAAGATTAAGCAGAGCAAATATCTCACGAACATAACCGATCTATGAAAAGTTCATGATGTATGCGACAGCTCCTTGCATATATGCTTATGCCTGAACCATCTTCTGGGTACGATCTCAGAGCATTCACAAGCGAAAAGATATCGTAGAGTCTGGCTCTTGGATTTATACCATCCATGAGTTGTTAGAAATTTTGAGAAATGTCTGACATGTCGAAGTTCTTGGATCCAACTTGAGGCCTAACCACAGAACCCGAAAGGAAAGACGCCACACGTTACATGGTCGATTTGCTGAGTTTCTTCATGCATCGAAAAACTCTCTTGGAAGCCCCGGAAGACATTACATGACGCGACTGATCCTAATTGAAGCGAAGCGGTGCATTAACGTGGCGTGATTGTGGGTATCACCCCACTTACAAGGTCACTTCCCACCAAGTCGAGGGATGTGTATGGACTTCTCCTGGGGTAAAGAGGCTGAGGGGCAGAATCCTCGATTCCTGAACTGGAAGGTTCTGATTCCGTGGTGATAGCATCAGTTTCCGGTAGCATGAAAGATATATTCTCCAATTCTCGTACCACCTCCAACATTGTCGGTCGCGCCTTGGTCTGATCATCGCAACACTTGAGGGCCAATGCCATAAACTTCTTGATACATTCAGAAGGATACGGGCCCATGCTTCGATCTATGATAGAGAACATCGATCCAGATTGACAAGCTTGTAGCACCTGCCAATGCGATCAACAACATAAAAATTCACAGTGAGAGAATGCCAACAGTGGGACAACATCATGATGCAAAAGTTACGCTTCATCTGAAAATTCTGATGCTATGCCAAGAAATGCAATGGAATCGAATTTGAGGCCACTCTCTGAGTGATGGAAAACTAGTGATAGCATTCTATGTTCTGTTGGCATAGAATTTAGCACTTCGGTGAGTTGGAAAGATAATCATACTGACACGGCCCTGGATTGCTGTATACATGAGTCAGGAGAATATAGGAAGTATTATCCGGCGGGGTTTATATGACCATTCCACTAGGATATGAGGGAAAACGAAAGAACAAGTACCTCCCTGACAATGTTTTTGCCATGAGATATGGGCGGCATCCCTGTCAACAACTCCAAAAATACAATCCCAAGGCTGTAAACATCACTCTTTTCGGTTAACTTGTGTGTCAAGAAGTACTCTGGGTCAAGGTAGCCCTGCAAAGGGAAAAAGGATTTTGAGAATTATTAAGGTCAACCCTTAGAATAGTGAAGCAGCACAAAGTACACGAGATGACCTTAAAGCTGGATCTCTACTCATTTAATGCCACTTGTATATGAAACAATGTCAGATCCGAAAGCACCAATAATGCAAAAAAATTTCTCGTCTGATACCATATTAATCCACTGGTGAAATAACAGAAAACTCAAGAGAATCCCAACTGGTTTGTCATCCTCTAGTTTGTTTGAGACTAGCCATTGAGAATCAGATGAATGAGAAAAGCAGGTTTGTCCATCTACAACTAAATAGGAAGGCTGGCCAGACAGGGAATAGTCATCAAGATCTATGGCTGGTGACAGATGGTCATTCTCCCACAGAAAAAGTCCACAAAATTCTTCTTTTGCTCTACATCAGTCAGACACTCTTCGTTCTTCATTTAGTATGGTAAAATCTCCAACTATGACAAGCAAAGTTACTTACAGGTGTTCCCTTTACGTTTGTGGATATGTGAGCGGTTACAAAACCATCAGTATTTGGTAATGGTGCAAGTCTCGAGATTCCAAAGTCTGCGACTTTTGCATTGAGTCTGCTGTCTAATAATATATTATTGGCTTTGATATCGCGGTGTATGATGGGAGGGTCAGCTTCTGTGTGAAGGTAGAGAATGCCCTTGGCTGAACCTAAGGCAATGCTCAATCTGACTGAAAAACTCAACGGGCTTCTATATCGACCTGCCAATAAAGAAATATCAAGTTAGAGAAGCTATATTTAAGCTCACAGCTATCAGAACAAGACCACTTTTGTGGATATTTCTCTATATGAAGGGCAATTGTGGTTGTAATATCTTTGCCATGTCTCCTTTCATTTTAAGGTACAAAATGGCCAGACACTGCAACATGGAATTCAGAAATCCTGCTTTTCATATTGTCAGCATGAGAAAGTAAGCAATCAAAGATTGCGAGGAAATTTTAAGCCAAGTCAGCTGGGGACCAGCTTAGGAATGTTGTAGATTTTGAATCATCCTACCTTCTGCCAAGGTCAAAGAAGAGATTATACGACACGTGCACAAAAGTTTGCACTTGAAAAAGAAGGGGGAGAATGGAAAAAATTGTTCTCATATAACCATACGACAGTATATTTTACTCAATTATAAAATGAAAACGACGGGTAATGTATGTGGATAATCAAGAGACCAAACGGTTCCGAGAGATGAACAAATTAGACGGATGAGCTTTACAGAGCATGATGAACAATCACGGATATAGCTTATGAAACAACATGATTTCTTACCTGATAAGGCACTGTGAAGGGAACCATTTGGCATGAATTCATATACCAACATCTGCTAGGACAAAAAAAACATATGAAACTTAGTGAAACAGGAGTATTACCACAGCTGGACAAGAACAGTATAGGCACAAGAACAATGTAAAGTCCCTTTGTTATTGACAAAATTTTTACCAATGACCTAAGAGTTTAGGACCTAATAATATTCCAATTTGTTAGATAGACTTTGAAGGACTCATTACTACACGAAATCTGTCCCATCAGGGTATTTAATAAACGCGTGACTTAGATTCTCGATTACTAATGACTTCTTTAGAATGTAACCAATTCAACTATTAGAGACAAATCATTTACCAAGTATAAAAGTGCCCAAAGTCCACGTAAGACAGATTTCAAAGATTACGATGGAAAGACCTAATCGAATGTGATGTGCTTGCATATTCTCAAATGGAAACATTAGTTGCAGAACTAATACTGCACTTCTATCGTAGCATATGATAATAACAGGCAATGCCGATATAAGAATGCATTTCTATCCATATTCTGAACAAATGAAACCTTTTCTGCAAGCTCGTACAAGAAAACCCAAATCTCAGCGGTCAGACTCTTGATAGTAGGTTGTCCACCAGTTCACTGTGGTCTGTTGAATTGTTGATCCAATTTCTAGAAACTTCAAGATTGATATTAGCTAGAAAAATCTAGAAAAATCCTTAAGAAAATCTAGCTTAGTTGGCAAAGAAAAATGTAGAAGCATATGTGTAGAACTCTCTAGAAGAAGAGAGGATAAATTACAATCTAGAACTCTCTAGATTAAGCTTAAGTGGATAACATTCCACATAAGTCTAGAATGTTGTATTGAGTTCCTATAAATAGGAAAGAGGGGGGAGTGTTGCAAAACTAACAAAGGTAAGCAAGCTCCTCCCCTTCCCTTTGTACTACAATCAATAATAAAAAGGTTCTTTTTTGTTCCCTTGTCCTCTCTTCTAACACTCCCTTGCACACACATTAACACACGCTTCCGCACAAACACCAACAGTGGTATCAGAGCCACGTCTTTGGTTGGTATTGGGCGTTTGTCCAACCTACCCACTCCTAAAACTACTCCTTCCAAATACCCAATAACTAAACCATGGCCAACTCTACCTCATCCTCATTTCCCATTCCCATTTTCGATGGGAACAACTATGACTTTTGGAGCATAAAAATGACTACATTCTTGATGGCCCAAGACTTATGGGACATCGTGGAAAAAGGTTGCGAGGCTCCGCCAGAAGGTGCAAGTGTTTCTAAGGATCAACTACAAAAGGATGCAAGGGCACTATACTTCATCCAGCAAGCACTCTCGAAACCGTATTTCCAAGAATAATTGGAGCAAGGACTGCAAAAGGGGCTTGGGATATACTACGAGAAGAGTTTCAAGGATCGGAAAAGGTACGCACTATTCGCCTTCAAACTCTGAGAAGAGATTTTGAGAATTCTAAAATGAAAAATTATGAGACCGTACAAGAATATTGTGGAAAATTAAAGGAGCTTGTTAATCAAATGAGAGCCTATGGAGATGGGATAACTGATCAAAGGGTTGTTGAGAAAATATTGGTATCACTTACCAAAAATACAACTCCATAGTTACAACTATAGAAGGAACTAAGGACTTGACGACCCTATCAGTGAGTGAATTAATTGGCTCTCTAGAAGCACATGAGAAAAGACTAATGGCACAAGATGAAGATTCAGTTGAAAGTGCCTTTCAGTCTAAAGTAAATATACGGTCTCATCAAACTAAAAATGGTGGAAGGAGCTCATGGAAAAACCAAAGAGGAGGAGAAATTATAAAAAGGAAAATTATCCACCTTGTGGTATTTGCAAGAAAACAAATCATTTGGAGAAGGATTGTTGGTTTAAAAATAAAAAACAATGCCGCTTTTGTAAAAGATATGGCCACGTAGAAAAGATTGTCGCTCGAAAACAAATAATCGAGCAAACTATGTAGAAAAAAAGAAAGTGAAGAGAATACATTCTACGCAGGCCAAGTGGCAAATGACAATAAAAGTGAAACATGGTACATCGATAGTGGGTGTAGCAATCACATGACGGGGACGAATCTATATTCACCGATATTGATAAGTCGGTGAAATCCCAAGTAAAGTTGGGCAATGGTGCATTAGTAGATGTCAAAGGAAAAGGCACCATCGCCGTGGAAACAAATAAAGGCCCAAAATATATACATAATGTATATCTAGTCCCTTGTCTTGCACAAAATCTCTTAAGTGTGGGCCAAATGATACAAAGTGGGTATTCTCTATATTTTAATAGAGATGCCTGCATTATCTATGATAAATATAAAAATATCATTGCCTCTGTTAAGATGAAAAATAACAACTTTCCTATTCAATGGAAATATGTCAAAGATATAGCCATGAAAGCTCAACTTGATGATTCATGGCTATGGCATCGAAGATTTGGCCACTTCAATTTTGTTGGGCTAAAAATTCTCCATCAGAAAAATATGATGAGAGATTTTCCAGCCATCACAGAAATTTCAGATGTTTGTGAAGGCTGTCTTCTTGGAAAACAACGAGACAGTCCTTCCCATCTGGAGTTGCATGGAAAGCTAAGAAGCCATTAGAACTAGTCCACACGGACGTGTGTGGTCCGATGAGGACACCTACACCCAGTCAAAATAAATATTTCATCCTATTCATTGATGATTACACAAGAATGACGTGGGTATACTTTCTTCGAGAAAGATCGAGAGGTTTTCTCTATCTTCGAAAATTCAAGAACCACGTCGAGAATCAAAGTGGCCAAAGAATCAAAGTCCTAAGGAGTGACAGAGGCACAGAATACAATTCAAAGGAGTTTAATAAATTTTGTGAAGATGAAGGAGTCCATCATCAACTAACCGTTGGCTACGCCCCGAGCAAAATGGAGTAGCTGAAAGAAAAATAGAACCGTCATGGAGATGGCAAGGTCTATGCTAAAGGAGAAAGGCCTTCCCAATACTTTTTGGGCGAAGCAGTTTATACTGCGGTAAGATACCCGTTAAACAGTGTCCAACTAAAGCTGTTCAAAATAAAACACCAGTCGAAGCATGGAGTGGACGGAAGCCTTCAGCAAAGCATCTCAAAGTGTTTGGATGTATTTGCTACGTCCACATCCCTGCTCGAGAAAAGGAGTAAGCTAGATGAAAAGACAGAAAAGGAATATTCCTTGGCTACGGTGACCAATCAAAAGGCTATCGGGTTTACAACCTAAGAACCAAGAAGCTTATGATTAGTCGAGACGTCGAGTTCGACGAGAATGCTGCCTGGAATTGGGAGGACGAGAAGATCGAGAAGAAGTATATCACCTTGCCAGACATACCACCTGCCCAAGAGGAGTCAACGTCACAAGAAGAACGAGAAGTACCGGATTCCACCACTCACGACATAACTCCACCAAGCTCTCCAAGAGTGACGCAAGAAGAATCTACTCCAGAGTCTCCAGTACTAAGGGTAAAAACCCTTAGAAGAATTTACGACACATGCAACTTTGCTATTTTGGAACCAGAAAACTATGAACAAGCATCCAAAGAAGAAGTCTGGATAAAAGCCATGGAGGAAGAGATCAAGATGATCGAGAAAATGAAACTTGGGAGCTTGTCAATCGGCCTGAAAGACAAAGAGATCATTGGCGTCAAGTGGGTCTACAAGACGAAGCTCAACGCGGATGGATCAATCCGAAGCATAAAGCAAGGCTTGTGGCGAAAGGATACTTGCAACAACCAGGTATTGACTATACTGAAACTTTCGCTCCTCGTTGCTCGCCTTGATACTATTCGAGCACTCATAGCTCTAGCAGCACAAAAAGAATGGAAGATCCATCAACTAGATGTAAAATCAGCCTTCCTAAATGGATATCTTCAAGAAGAAATTTATGTAGCTCAACCAGAAGGCTTTACTGTCAAAGGCAATGAAGAAAAAGTCTTAAAGCTTAAGAAGGCCCTATACGGGTTAAAGCAAGCACCACGTGCGTGGTATAGTAGAATCGATGAGTACTTCATCAAGCAAGGATTCAGGAGGAGTATGAGTGAGCCGACACTCTACATCAAGACCCAAGGTAAGTCCGACACTCTCATTGTCTCTCTATATGTAGATGATCTCATATATACAGGAAATAATGAGACAATGATCCAAGAATTCAAAAAAGAAATGATGAAGACATTTGAGATGACGGACTTGGGCTTGATGCAATACTTCCTTGGCATCGAGATCGACCAAAACGAAGGAGTGTTTATCTCGCAGAAGAAATATACCGAGAACCTCCTAAAGAAATTCAAGATGAACTATTGCAAAGCGCTTTCAACTCCGCTCATGACAAATGAGAAACTATTGAAGGAAGATGGAGCAGAAAAAGCCGATGCCTCCCTCTACGTAAGTCGATTGGCCCTATATCTCACCGCTACACGACCGGATATTATGTATGCAACAAGTCTACTATCACGATTCATGCAAAGTCCGAGTCAAATTCACTTTGGAGCTGCCAAAAGAATTCTCGGATATTTACGAGGAACTATAGATTACGGTATTCGGTATCTCCCAAGTGCGGATGCCAAGCTCATTGGCTACACCGATAGCGACCAGGCGGTTCAGGTGATGATAGGAGAAGTACTACGGCTATGCATTCACACTGGGTTCCGGAATATTCTCATGGGCATCCAAAAAACAAGACTCGGTGGCACAGTCTACTGCAGAAGCTGAATACATCGCAGCTGCTACGACCGCCAGTCAAGCAATATGGCTTCGAAGAATTCTAGAAGACATTGGAGAAGCACAAATGGAATCAACTCCGATACTTTGCGACAATAAGTCCGCAATCGCTATATCCAAGAATCCAGTATTCCATGGAAGAACTAAACATATCGACATCAAATATCACTTTATACGAGAGGCGCAAAATAACAAAGAGATCGAGCTCAAATATTGCAAAACCGAGGAACAAGTAGCGGACATCTTCACTAAAGCACTATCGCAAGCCAAGTTCGAGACATTGCGGGAGATGCTTGGAGTAACACGAAATTGGATCAAGGAGGAGTGTTGAATTGTTGATCCAATTTCTAGAAACTTCAAGATTGATATTAGCTAGAAAAATCTAGAAAAATCCTTAAGAAAATCTAGCTTAGTTGGCAAAGAAAAATGTAGAAGCATATGTGTAGAACTCTCTAGAAGAAGAGAGGATAAATTACAATCTAGAACTCTCTAGATTAAGCTTAAGTGGATAACATTCCACATAAGTCTAGAATGTTGTATTGAGTTCCTATAAATAGGAAAGAGGGGGGAGTGTTGCAAAACTAACAAAGGTAAGCAAGCTCCTCCCCTTCCCTTTGTACTACAATCAATAATAAAAAAGGTTCTTTTTTGTTCCCTTGTCCTCTCTTCTAACACTCCCTTGCACACACATTAACACACGCTTCCGCACAAACACCAACATGGTCCTCTGTGCTTGCATGCAGATGCGTGCATTAAAGTCCTCCAAACAATATTCAAGACTTATAGTGGTAAAGATGGTATTGCATTAAAAGTATACTCCATATAAGAGGCCTTGCTGTACTAGATGATCTACTCAATGTCCACATCGTGGTTCTCACCATTCTAGATGATGTGGCATGAATCATAAATAGGTCAAGAGCACCTTCGTCATTTCATAGGTTCCAACCTTAACGGTTAGAAAATTGAGGACTTGTTATAGAGTTTATTTTCTTGCACTTAGAGGTCACATAATTACGAGATTTATCAGCATGCACTCCATCTTGGATGCACTGTAAGTTTGTTCTGTATAAACATCACAACTGAATCCTCGGGGGGCACCTATTGATTACCTTAATTTTGTAATCCTACCAGGATTTACTTCTAAAGTGGAATTCTACATGTCATAATTCAAACCATAATATCTTACTTCAACTTATGAGTGAAATAGTAATGACGGAGGCTATCTACACACTTTTGGAGACCACGTAGGTGGAGTATAGCAGCATGTACATTTTAAAGGGTTTTATTATGTGAGAGAACATCTTTATAAGGAGCTTCATACTATTAGCGAACAGGAAAGGCAATATGACACTTCTTTAAAACGTTGCTTTAATGAGCACATCAGCGCTGCCAGAACCAAGAAGATTCTACCTGCTCATTTTCTTCATCGCAGTACCCAACTAAGGAAACAAGGTTGCGATGGTGTAGCCGTGACAAGAATTCTATTTCAGTAAAGAACTCTTGTTGGCCCTGCAGCGATCTTCGCTCTGCACGTTTGATTGCCACCACTGTGCTATCCCCTAAGACACCTTTATAAACTTTTCCGTAGCCTCCTTGTCCTATCTGAGCAGTCATATCGAAGTTACTCGTTGCCTTCTCAAGATCAGCAAAGGAAAATGCTTTGATTCCTTCAACTTTCATGGGAACTTTCGAAGCTACGCAAGAGGAAAAATAAATAAATAAAAGAGTTCACTCTAGAGGATGAGGCTTTTCAAGGTGCAAATAATGTGGCAGAAATCACACACCTGACTTTGTCCTTAAACCTTGATCCCGGTTCCTAGGGTGCCTTACGTAGAACAGAAACGCAATGGCCAGGCATATGATACCTGCAGCAGAGATGGATCCAAGCACAATTGCAGCGAGAACACCCTTGCTCATGCCCGAGCTCATCGGCCGACTAACATCTGCACATGAGAAGATTACTGTTCTCTAAGCACCAGTTTAACTGTGAAGGACAGCTTTATCTGTTTCAGAAGAAGCCTTTGATTCAAACAATTGCAGAGCTTCCCTTTCAAATGACCATTTGGAAGAGTTTTGAGAACGAGAGAAGAAATGATATTCCAAAATAGATGGCTCGCCAGTTCAGACATGCTCAAGATGCATCGCATGATATTAGAAAAGCTGTCGACATCTATTAAATCTAACGATGGATTGGCTGGATACCCTATAATGTCTACTCAAATCTATATATGTACAAATGGTCCATTCATTTACGTAATCAATAATTTCTGATAAGGTAAAAAAAAAAAAAATCAGAAAGACACGTGAACAGCAGTAGAGGAGGAGCAGTACATTTTATCACTAGGGACCTATTAGTATGTTTTTTGTCCTTTCCAAAAATCAATAGGAATATTCATCTTTCAAAAGTTCAATTAATCCATAAAAATTCAAGATTTTAGGGAAAGTATAAGTTATTCTAAATACATTTGCTCTCATCGATGGCAAACCGACGAGATTTATTCAATTAGCACATGGTTATACCTACCATTATGTACATTAAACCTATGAATGAATTCTTATATTTGATCTTTTTCGAAGTATCTATATTGCATTGTTGATGCCATAAATGTGATGAATTTTCCTAATATCTTTACGATGGTACCCTCACAAAGTAGTATTTATTTGGACTTTTATCAAGCCTATTATAAGTTTTAAAATATTTAGACATTCACTGTTGGATTATCGAAATATATAGAACAATTTAGTCACAGGACTAACACCAAACACACATATCGCTCATCCAATGGTGAAGGCATATCTTTATACACTAAGGTGGATCTAACAATTATTTAGTGAATTTACAATCAGAGATGTGCAATTAATAAAAAACTCTAAACCTTGTTTTTATTAACTTTTTGTGATGATTAGAAATTCTTACTTGGTAATTTATCGTAGTCCTTGAATCAACAACTTCAGAAAGATATTTTTAAACTTATATTTCTGAAATATGCGCAAATATTTATCTTGCATTGTATAATTTTTTTTTTTTTGTAAAATTCAAGATTCTTGCTTAAGAATTTCTCATATTTCTAAGCGACATGAAAATTGAATTCCCAGGCAAAAATCTCACGTGAGCACGCCTCGTGGCTCGACCTCACGTGATCTCAACCCCCGCTTGGAACTTACCAGATTGATAAAGTCCAAGGGTAAAATTTAGCAGATCATAGGGCCCGAAAACATCATTCCCAGGAATTGTCAATCCTGCGATATCGTCCATAAGCCGTAGGACCTCGCTTGCATTGAATATACCAGAATAGTTGCCAATCACAGGATAAAACTTTAGAAACATTTTGAGCCTGGGACCTTTCTGCCATATGATGGAGTCAACAACGAGCTGATACGGTTGCAAGTCAAGATTGGAGGTCATGTAATGTATGAAACTGTCAGCATACGGGGGGAAATCATATATACTAGGACTGCGTAAACGAAGTCCAACACCAAGCGGTGCAGCACAGTAGCATGGATCTGGGGAGTCAGGCAAATGTTCGTACGACTGAGGGCAATGTTGATTTGGGCAACTGCTGCTGTTTGAGTACGAAGAATTGGCAGGAGCATCAGTGCTGCCGTCTTCATGTGCACAGTAGTTGACAATATTAAGTTCGTTTTGTCTTCTGCAAACTGGATTCCCTTGAAGCCTATGCATAGATAAATTAGTAAGTCATCAAAATGATCCCAACCGTGATAGAGCTAGTAGATAAAAGCAAAAGATGAGAGGTGCTTAATCAAGTTTATGTAAAATTAGTAATATTAGGCGGCTCTAGAATCAAAAGTTCACATTGATAACGAAACCCATATATATATATATAAAGAGGAAAACAGCTATAAACTGATCCAGACCACAGTGAATAAATTGAAACAAAGGGAGTGATAGAAACTATGTATAACATGCCTAGATCTTGATTAGCAGAGAGCATACCTAATTGTGACATTTGGAGGAGGATTGAGACCGCCCACAACATTAGTAAGTCCATTGTTTTGGAACTCCCTGCAAGTAAAGATTCATATACAAGGATAAGAGGACAAAGGAATCAGCTACATATGAAAGTTCTTCAAACAAGTTGGAGGTAACCCTGTAGAGATTTCAGGTAAGCCAACAGTAGTGCTTAATGTAAAGTTTGATTTTATCTGGTTCAAATGAAAAGGCTGTAATTGGGGCTTCGGTAGAGAGAGAGAGAGAGAGAGAGTGCATGTGTGTGTGAGTGCACGTTCAATATTTGTCAGTTCATATAAATACGAACATACAAATTCCTGGAAGGACACAATGTGCGAATGCATCGCGATTTTAAGGCAGTCATACCATTAGTCATTGAACCACACAATAAAATGCTCATAGTATTGCTAAGAAACGGCTAAGAATGAACCCTGTCTTTCTGCAATTGGCTCACAATTTAAGTGTTGATGTTGCATTGAAAGTGATATTCTGCCATATATTGGTTGGAACATCACCGGACAAGTAATTGTCGCGAAGAGATCTGCAAATACAAAACCAGTTATCATTCCTATGTAAGTCCATTATGTAATTATTTCCATCTGTAGAAAAATGATACAGCACCATCATTTGATGACATGAAGCGAATAGCTGCTTCAAGCTTCAAACTAGGATATCACCATGATTTTGACAGAAAACAAGAATATGTAGTCAAAGTCCAGATGATTCTTACAGTTTTTGAAGCTTGACAAAACTAGAAAAGTTTGAGGGAATAGTCCCACTAAGCTGATTATTGGAGAGATCACTGCAAGATGTGAAGCAAATCAATTAAATATGGATAAAGGATTACCATTACAGGCGTACCTCTGACCAGTATTCAGTTTCAGGTGTCATAATATTTGCATTTAAGTGCCTTTCTTGCTTATTATTTCTTTGTTACAGCATGTGAATGTGTGTGTGTGTGTGTGTGTGTGTGTGTGTGTGTGTGAGAGAGAGAGAGAGAGAGAGAGAGAGAGCAACATTAAGAATTAAAATCTCATGGAGCACCTACATAGTAGTGATACTTGGAGAAAGCTTATTTGTGGGTATGCTTCCAGTTAGGTTATTTGAGCTAAGATCCCTGCAAATTGAACAACAGTTTTGGTCAGACAGCATGCCCAGATTATTTGAGTCTTTTTTCTTAACTTGATACTTCTCATAAGTCTCCTCATTCCATTTACATAGCTAAAGCCAAGAAACAGCGCACAATTGGTAACACAATCGATGCTAACTGCCAAGCATCAATTAAAGAATTAAAGATTGAAACTTACAAGTAAAGAAGACTTGGGATGGTGCTGAAATCAGGAATAACGCCTGTCAAATTGCAGTTTCTCAAACTCCTGTGAATATTCAAAGATTCAAGTTTAGAAAGTAGACAACTGTCCTTTTTGTGAGAAGATATGAAGAAGAAATATGCAGCTTGTGGCTAGCCCTGGCAGAAGAGTTGAAGATCCGTAATGATGAAAAGCAAAGATTGCAATCTCCCTCCAATAGAGTAAAACTTCCAAATACCAAAATAATGATTGAAATTAGCCTCCATCTGGCCCTAAGTTCTCTGGAAATCATTTTCATGTAAAAGCATTATTGATAACATGAATTATAAGCAATGCAACATGAATCAGCACGCATGGTTGTCTGTTTTCTCTTCAAACGAAAGAAACCAAAGAAGGTAGCCCAATACTGGCGTTGGTTGCATGCTGTATGCATGCATGTGTGGCGTATATGCATTCAGGTCATAGAGAGATAGATGGACCTTACAATTTCACGAGTTTAGGCATGTTTGAATAATTACTTGGGATACCATTCCCCTCAAAGTTGTTGTTGTCCAGTTGGCTGCAATGAAATAACATAGTTAAAATTGTTGCTCGTTTCTAGTAATAGGTGATGGAAATCTCAAACTTTAGTTGAATGTATGAAGCTTTGTATACAAGGATTAGATGCAAAGAACAAGACAAACAACCTCAAGCAAAACTGAGCTCCTGCTCAAATCTTAACTACATTTACCAATTTAAAGTTTCCTTAAATGAACCTATACATATTAAAGTTCCACAACATAGGAATTCCCAAAAAAGCTGTTTTCCTTTTTCCAAGACCAAGGTAGTCATGCTTGTTTATCATTTTTGCTTCTGCACTGATTAAACAAGTAATGCTTATCCGAGTCGTTTCAGTTATATGCAACAATGACTATGTGGTAATTTCAGCCTCAAAAATCATTTGTTTGGATAGTAAGGAGAAAAAAGCCTGTGTATCAAAATATGGCTTCATCAAAAGAAACATACAGAATCGTCAGATTTGGCGTCATATGGAGCTCTTGTGGGAGATAACCTGACAAGTTGTTGTTATCCAAAAGGCTGCAAGCATTCCATTAGACTGTTAAAATAATGAATGAAAAAGATCGAGATAATGGCAATGACATACTTACAAGTGTTTAAGCATTGGAAGTTTAGAGAGCTCAGGAGGAATCTGACCACTGATAGAATTGTTGTTCATGTGACTGCAAGACACAGCATCCGATGACTCAGAGTAACTAATCTGGTTACCTTGTGATAAAATTTTTTTTTGATGTGTGTGCGTGCGGAAGCATGGTTTTGGTATTAGTTATAGTTTTCGGTTAGTGATGTTGTGCAAGTGTATGGTATTAGTTTGTAGAGGATGGACAATGGACAATATGTGATAGTTGGAGGATATAGGACACGGAATATGGGGGAAAATAGTTTCTTTAGTTTATGAAAGTAATTTTACAATAGTTGAAGGAAGTGTTGGTGAGGGAGCTACATGATGTGGTTTTTATGGTTAGCTCCCACACAAAACATGGAGCACTTGCTCCTTTATATAGCTGCCAAAGTCGGTGGAGGAAGTTTCTAGACTTCTCTACAAATAGCTACTATTATTTTATAGTAACATAAGATGAAACTTCTAGAACACATAAGAGATGGCAGCTTATAGACTCTTCTAGAATTTTTCTTGAATTTTCTAGCTCAAATCTATCTTGAAGTTTCTAGAATTGGATCACAAATTCCAACACTCCCCCTTGATCCAATTTCGGAATACTTCGGATATTGTAGTTTGTCCCATGTCTTTTATTCCGTCTTCGTTCCACGATCCCTTGCATTCTCTTGTCGAAACACTTGCACTTGCCTTTGAATGTGCATGTCTTTTCTTCAACGATGTCCCATATGTCTCGGGGCATCAAAATGCTCTTAGTTGTAGTTGTTAGCTCGGGCTCGCTCGGCTCGTAGGCTCGGCTCGGCTCCGGCTTTGATTCTGGCTCTGGCTCCGGCTCTGGCTCTCTTGGCTCTCGCTCGGGCTCTAGCCTTTGATTCTGGCTCTGGCTCCGGCTCCGGCTCTGGCTCTCTTGGCTCTCGCTTGGGCTTTGGCCTTTGATTCTGGCTCTGGCTCCGGCTCCGGCTCTCTTGGCTCTCGCTCGGGCTCTGGCCTTTTTAGTTGAGGATGGTGATGACAAACGCTCATAACCATCCGATATGCCTGGCTCTGATACCATGATAAAATTTTTTTTGATGTGTGTGCGTGCGGAAGCATGGTTTTGGTATTAGTTATAGTTTTCGGTTAGTGATGTTGTGCAAGTGTATGGTATTAGTTTGTAGAGGATGGACAATGGACAATATGTGATAGTTGGAGGATATAGGACACGGAATATGGGGGAAAATAGTTTCTTTAGTTTATGAAAGTAATTTTACAATAGTTGAAGGAAGTGTTGGTGAGGGAGCTACATGATGTGGTTTTTATGGTTAGCTCCCACACAAAACATGGAGCACTTGCTCCTTTATATAGCTGCCAAAGTCGGTGGAGGAAGTTTCTAGACTTCTCTACAAATAGCTACTATTATTTTATAGTAACATAAGATGAAACTTCTAGAACACATAAGAGATGGCAGCTTATAGACTCTTCTAGAATTTTTCTTGAATTTTCTAGCTCAAATCTATCTTGAAGTTTCTAGAATTGGATCACAAATTCCAACACCTTGCCACTAAGAACCAAATGTTAGATCTTATTTTCTGTAAAGCTTACAAGTGCTGAACTTTTAGCAAATTTGCAAATGATCTGGGCAGTGGTCCTGATATTCGGTTACTGTCCAGATCAAATCTTGTTATATTGGGGAGGGATCCAAGCTCATCTGGTAGAGGACCTGATATATTGTTTCCACTTAGAAGCCTGCATCAAATATTACCTCCATAAGTTGCTTTTGCATATTATTATCAAGTTTCATCTGATACAGAAAGTATTTCCTAATTGCTAGTTGCCCAGAAAAAATATACTATCAAAGCTTCTATGAGCAAGTGCACTGCATTCATCTCCAAGAAATTTTTGAACATTGCCATTATGTCAAGTCAAAGCAAAAACTTAATACTGAAGATCTCACTCCACTGTTCCATTAAGAGTGTTAACCAGCATGAGATAACAAGAAATTATCTCGCATAGATATGATGTATCTCTAATTAAAGAGAGAAGTTGAATCTATGCAGTGATAAACCGAATCAACATCAAGCCCAAAACATGAACCATGACACCAGACAAATGGACGTCAGTTTGTCTGAGTATATAAATGGATATGCTGAAAGCAGTTTGTGTACAATGAACAGCACTCCCCAGCTATCTAGTTAATCACCCCTGCTTATATAGATTCATCCATCATAATGCATAATTCAATACTCTGTAACAGACAAAGGAGAAATTTATCAAACTGAAATGAAGTGCCCACAACTATGAGTGAAAAACAAAAGGTTGCAAATAGGCTTATCTTGTAAAATTTTATAGCATCATAGCATATGCCCTGGAACTAGTACGAATTAAGTTCTCACGTACAGGAGGTGCAAAGAAGTCATGCTGCCGATCTCCTTTGGTATGCTGCCACTTATGTTGTTCCACATAAAATTCCTGCCAAGGAATGCTTCGGAGTTGAGAGAGAGAGAGAGAGAGAGAGAGAGAGAGAGAGAGAGAGCAATGGCAACTTCAACTTCCAAAATGAAAGAAGTGCAAGTTTATACGGGCGCGAGCATGACACTTGTAAAAAAGGAAAGTATGATATGGTTAGACCAGCGGCATACAAGTAAATCACATGGGTGAGTACACCAAGCTCCGGAGCTAATGTCCCTGTCAGATTCTTATTTAGCAACCGCCTGCACATGAGAGAAAGCACATGAGAACAGACTATCACCACATATCTATTGATAGCATTTACATGTTTTAAATCAAGATTTGCTTCAGGATTTCAAGATTGATTCCTGTACATGAATGGACAGTTTGACTCCCACATATTCAAAAGTTCTTCCATCTAACAACATAGAAGAGTATCATTGAACCAGAATCCATGCTAGCAAAAATATTAACACAAAAAACTATCAAAAGATTTTTTTTTTGGCAAAAAAAAAACTATCAAAAGATTTTTTTTTTTTTGGTAAAAAACAAAAACTATCAAAAGATTTATAGCTATAAAAAACACTAAAAGAAAATATCAGATGAAACACCCGCAAAAACATAAAACTAATTAGGAATCTGTTTCTCACTAGATAAGCGATGTGGTATCTGAAGTAAGATTTATCATATATTTGTGACGTAGGTCAATCAGAACTTCAAAATAAGAGAGAGAAATGTTCATTCCTCTAAACAGATATATAGAAATGAACCTACAGTTCTTGAACTTAGGTAAACAAAAAAAGTAAACTTACAGTTCTCGAACGTGCAGGTAGCCATCACGTTGCTGTGAGCAGATGACCCCAGTCCAGTTGGAAGTGCAGGGATCGTTCTCATTCCAGTTGCGAAGATTTTTTAATGGATCGCCAAGAGACTTCCGGATTGCTTTCAGCGCATTTACTACAAAGCATTAGAATCCACCTAGTCATAGCAAGAATAAGAAGAACCGTCTATTGAAAACATTATCTTGTTTGAAGATCATCTTTTTCTTGCCATCTCCTTTTTGTTGTTCTCAAGGAAGATCATAGCCTCATAGACCGACAGATATATCGTAAGACCCACACGACAAACAGAAAAGCAAATAAACTGACATTCAGCCGGGTGAATGATCTGTGCCAAAGCGAGTGAACCGAACCAACATGCCGATAAAGCAACAGCCACTCCAAGCAACAGACGCCGTTCCCTCGCCATCTCTGCAGCACAAAAGCAAAGCACGTTCAAAACAGAGTAGAACCCCACTCACTTCTCAGAGTTCACATCATTCAGACTCTTTGCTCATCATCCACCCCTCCAGAAACAAATCGCTCGAGTCGAAGCGGGTAACGAAGCTCTGACCTGACGCGAGACCGGAAGGGAGCTGGAGGTGGGTGAGGTCAAGCGAGCGGGGAGGAGGTGGGAAATGCCGTCTTTGTAGACGCCATGGAGGCGATGACGTGAGGACGGTCGGTACTAGTCAGAGGAATCGCGGAGAAAACTGGGAGGGGATTGGTTGGTGAAAGTGCATGGTTAGGTGTCATCAATGACATGAGGGCGATTCAGTTATTTATTTATTATATAAAAATTAGTAATTAATTTTTAATTTTTTAAAAAATTAATTACATAGTATATAATTTTAGGTGCGTTTATTTTTAATTTATATTGGACCGGTAACAGATGGGTTCGAATTGATGGTTCTGAATTTTAAATTGACAGGTTAGATTAAGCCCACAAAAACTAAATTGGCGGCCCGTATCCTCGGAGAGATATTACGGACTCATCTTTGCGAGGTTTCAAATTTGAAGAAATCCTATTGTAATTTTGAAAAATTGGTGAAAAATATTCATTTTTGTATAGAAATATTACGTTTAAGAGGTTATAGACAATTTTCGTGCATATTGAAAAAGAGATGAAATATTCCATAAAGATTACGTTTTTTTGCCTATAAAAGGGGTTTGTAATCACGCTAAAAGGGGATCACACACTGAATACACGGCCGCACAAGAGGGGTTCTATTTTTCGAGGTTTTCCTTCGTTCTTTTGGGGAGAACAACACACAAAAAAGAAGGAAAATTCTTTTCGCCTTGGGGGATTTTTTTTCTTTTTGATCACATCGAGGGGTTTTTTCCTGTGTTCTACAATATAAATTGAACAAAAGAAAGAGAAAACTTTTCTTGCTTCTGGGGGTTTCTTCGGGCTGCATGTTTTCGTTTCTTTTTTCTGTTTAAGAACAGAAATTTTGTTTTTTGTTCCCTAACAAAAAAGAACAAACGCTTTTGTTTGCGTTTTTGTTCAAAATCGATTTTTTGTTCCCTAACACAAAAAGAACATAAATGAGAAACAAAAAAAAAAAATGTTTCTTGTTTGAAACACTTTTGAAGAAACACTTCTCTTCTCTCTCTTCTCTTTTCTTCTTCTTTTCTTTTCTTTTCTTCTTTGGCCGGTCGCCGGCCTCGGCCATGGCCGGCGACCGCCATCGAGGGCGGCGTCGCCGTCGAGGGTCGACGACCTCGCCGGAGCGTCGCCCCGGCGACGCTCGGCCTAGCGGGGGCCGGCGAGCCTCGCCGTGGCCGGGCGAGGCCGCCACCCCGTCGGCCTGGTCGCCAAAAAAAGGAAAAATAAAATAAAAATATTAAAAAATTAAAAGAAACAAAAAAAATATAAATTTATCAAACGCGTTTCTATTCATTTTTATTCCCGAAACAAGTTTATTAAACACATCTTTTTGGTCCAAAAATTTGTTTTCGAACGAAATAATTTTTTTTATTTTTTCCTTAGAAACATTTTTAAACAAAAATGTTGCAAACGCATTTTTCTTTTCCTTTGTTCCTTCGAGGAAGGGAACACAAAAAGAAAGAGGAAAAGTCTCAAAAGAAAAGTTTGTCAGAAAAGAGGGCAGAAGGTACAAAGACAAGTGACGTGAGGAAGACAGGTGAGAGGAAAGAAGAGAGCTACTGTTCTTTCTCTTCCCCGGACACCTCGACGACAGCTACCGCCGGGCCCCGCCTCGCTTCCAGCCCGCGCCGGCCCGCGACCTGCAGTCGCCGCGCACCGCCGCACTGCTGTGTCTCCGAGCGACACCCCCTGCTGCCGAGTTGCTCTCTGCCACCTCCGCCCGAGCCCCCGAGCGTCGACACCGCTGCCTTCGCTCCACCCGTGACCTGCAGCAGCCGTGCCTTCGCTCGCCATCTCCGAGCACCACCGCTGCTGCGATCTGACGCTAGAAGCCGCAGCACCCGCCGGAGTTCCGCCCCTCGCCGAGCCCCCTGCTGCTGAGTTTCCTTCTGCCGGCCCGTGCTCTCCTTTTCCGAGCTGCTGCAACCCGAGCTGCTCCGCCCCTGCCCGCAGCGCCTACACCCGCCACTACGACTTCGAGCGACCTTGCTAGTGGCTTGCCACCACCGTTGCCGTGACCCGTCGCTAGAAGCCGCAACCCCTGCAGCAGCTTGCTTCTGCCCGCGCCCGACGCCAGCAGGACCTGGACAGTCCGAATGCCGGTTGCCGCCCCTTCATGCCCTGTTACAGTCCCGGCGAATCTGTTGCTACTCTACCAGCCGCCGCCCGAGCCCCCACGCCGGAGCTCCGACGACCGCGACCTCCAACCGACGGTGACCCACCACCACAGCCACCGTCCTTGAACCGTGCCTCGTCAAGCCTCGTGGTTCACTTTTATCGTTCGGATTTAGGAAAAATCAAATTAGGTAGGTTTTTTATTTACTTTATTTTGTTTTTTTAGTAGAATTATTCCTTAATATACTATTGAAATTGCCGATATGAAGTACCCTTTTATATTAGAGTTGACAGTCCGATTTTCACGTCCGAAATCCAACTTGCAATTGCTTGAAAAATCGCCAATCCGATCTCATGCTCGAGATTAGATCTACAATTTATTTAAAATTGACCAACTCGATCTCATGCGCAAAATATGGGTCGTCAATTTTCGGATGTCGGTCTTATTTGTTGTCGTGTCGTTCGATCTATTTTGTTTTCGTAAAAAAAAATCCAAAAAAATTTGATATAAATTAGGTTCGTTTTAGAATATTCCCCACGCCATGGAAGCTCGCTTTTTGTGCTTCCCGGACAAGGACAGAAATACAGAAAAGATGCTGAGGAAGAAATTCCTAGGCCATGCTCCTTGAGCGGGTTAGACCAATTTTTTGTTTTTGGAGTACCATCTAATTGGGGGTGGTTCGTGAATCTTGACGGTGGTTAAGATTGTATTTGATCATGGATCAAGTGACTCCGTGTTCTGCTAAGTAATCCCGGTGCACTCAATTCCCAGTTAGAAAGAAATTTTTTTGTTCTCCCTCTCTAAGGGAATATATTACTGAATTTTACGTCTCAGAATTTAAACGGAATAGTTTAAAGTTATAGTTAGGACAGGAGTTTAGAAAAATATTGAGAAAGTAATTTATACACGAGCTCCTTGAATGGGTTAGAACATTTTTTTTCCTTTTTAGGAGTACTATATTCCACTAATTCTTTTCGTTTATGTGTTATAAAGAATTAAGATTAATACTATAAAAAACTCCAAAATGATATAATTATAACAAATTTAATTAGCAAAAACACTTAATTTATATATTTGTGATAAATTTACTTTCCGTTAATTTCTGTTAAAATGGATTAATATCATGAAAAATCACAAATTAATATAATTATGACAAACGAAAGGTAAAACTCTAAATTATTATATTTATCAATTATTAAGTATCATCCAATTTAATAATTTGATGATAAAATTTAATAAAAATTAATAGATGGCAAATTTGTCTAATCGGGTCGCCATCGAGATTTCTTGATGGATGTCGAAGCTTTTGTCCGTGGCCATGAACGTGCGACAAACGGTAAAGACATGACATTCCCCCCGCCATAGAAGCTCGCTTTTTGTGCTTCCGGACAGGGAATACTGAAAAGATGCTGAGGAAGTAATTCCTACGCCAAGCTCCTTGGAAGGGCTAAAACAATTTTTTAGTCTTTGGAGTACTATCCAATCGGGACAGTTCGTGAATCCTCAGTCGTGGTCAAGGTCCACAACTCAAGTCTGTTGAGTGCCACCCCACTTGCTAATAAAATGTTGACATGATTGCATTTTTTATTTTAACCTATCGATACTCACAAATCTCGACTCTAATTATAAAGAATTTTTCTTTCTTCTCCTTACTTAGGGGAATATCCCCTGAATTTTATGTCATAAAGTTCATATGAAGCAATTTACGGTCATACTTAGGACCTTAGTGCAGAAAAATATTGATAAAGTAATTTATATATCAAGCTCCTTGAATGGATTAGAACAATTTTTTTCTTTTGAAGTACTATTTTCTACTAATTCTTTTCATTGAAGTGTTACCATATTCCCTATAGAAAATTAGGATTAATATACTCCAAAATGATATAACAATGATAAATTTATTCCAAATTAATTCCTTGACCACCAAAATCCCAAATTGGAATATTTATGATAAATTTACTCTTTACCCCAAACTAGAATATTTGTAATAAATTTACTTTCCGTTAGTCTTCGTTAAATTAGATTAATATCACAGAAATCACAAACTGGTATACTTGTGATAAAGGAAAGGTAAAACCCTAAATTAGTAAACTCGTTAATTGTCAAGTGCCATCTAACTTAACAATTTGATAGTAAAATTTACCGGAAATTAACATAGGTTAAATTCGCCACAAGTATACAAACTTATAGTGTAATTTAGGGTAAATTTGACATACTCATGCCAGTTTGGAAATTTTCGTTGTATTAATCTAGAAAATTATGACACTATGCATGTGGTTGAGATAGTGTTATTGCAGGGATTCTTTACTCGGATGCCATGTATATAAGCTCCCGGATTCGGATGGTATATTTGTACAAATCTCTTCTTTGATTGTGATTAAATACCGGAGGAGTTACTTAACAAGGCATCATTCTAATCAAAACACCGTTTAAGAATACTTAAACGAGGAAATATCAGATATTTATTACACATGTCACGACAAAATCAGCACACATTCCCTTGTCTTGAAGTTTGTTCTTCATGGAAATATGAGAACATAATAATAGAGATGAGATTGTGCTGGATTTTGGCGATAAGCATTTGAAACTCCACTTCAAATGCGTCATTTAGTCACCGGTAGAATCAATCAGAGATGGGAAGGGATCATACATATGTACAAATCGAAACCTATGATCTAAGTAGAAAGTGCTGAAGCACTTACATGCCATTTAATTCCAAGTAAACATTCCTACTAAGAGAAAGTGAAAGTGTTGGAATAATATATTTAAATGATGAACTTATTTAGTAAATCTCAAATTTAAATTAGCAATTGATCCAAGTATACTTCAATACTCTTACTAACAATGTCAACTGGATAAATCATAAACTGCACTAAAATCTCTCTCTTATCTCTCTAGATTTGCTTATGATAACCCAATTATTTGGTCAAGTTATAGAGGTAATGCGTTATAAAAAAATTCGGACTTGGGATATCGTGTTTTGATAATAAAGTGAGATGTGTGAAGAGAAATGATAGTCACTTGATCAGCTTTAGAAACAACTTATGACTGATTTGTATGTCCTTAAACTAAATCGGCAAAGATCATATCGGATACATCGTGTCACGATTCTAGACACAAACCTGACTAGTGACTAAGTGTCATGTGAATTATTTGCAAAATATATGTCGTCTGGATGAAAACTCTAAAATCTTTTTAAATTACCACAAATTTTAACATAATGATCTGCCAACTATTTTACGGGGTATGTCTGGCGCTAACGTGCATGAGTTTTGTAATTTGTAAAAAAATGTTATGATTTTATGAGTTTTTTTCTTTTTCTTTTTCTCTTTTTTCTTTATTGTCTTCCTATTTCCCTTCGTCGGTCGCCGGGTGACTAGTGATGACTGTAAAACCCTCGCTAGATCTAGGCTTCATTAGGAAATTTGTCCAAAAAGTCGTAAGCCCATTGCATTTTTTTTTAAAATTAACTCTAAACAATTTAATTATACCAATGAAAGTTTTAAACCTTTTCACGTTTTACCAATTGAGTCACTTAGGTCAATTTTGATTGGAAATCTGTAATTAGTGGATACTAATAGTCCTATGTGGCATGGTCAGTGCCAATATAGATAATTTTTAATAACAATTTAATATTTTTTCAAAGTTATTACTTTTTTTTTTTTTTTCTTTCTCTTTTCTGTTTTCTCATTTTTCTTTTGCCCTTTTTCCCTTTGCTGGGATGTTGGTCTTAGGTGATTGCTAACCTCTACCGACCATTGACGAGGTCTAGCAATGGCCCATGGAGGGAAAAAGGGCAAAAGGAAAAAAAGAGAAAAACAAGAAAGGAAAAAAAAAAGGAAAAAATAATAAATAGATAATTTGAAAAATATTAAAATATTTTTAAAATAATCCATATCAATGCCGACTGGCATCTACGTTAGCAATGTCAGACCAAAATTGATTAAATGGACTTGATTGGCAAAACGTGAAAATGTTTTTAACTCAATTAACGCAATTAAAATGTTTATAATTGAATTGATAAAATTAAAGTAAGTTTAGGAACTTTACGACACTTTTCCCATCTTTTCCCTTTTCTTTTCTCTTTATTGTTTGCCTATTTACCTCTGTCGGTTGCCAGATCACTAGTGATGACTGTGGCGCCCTAGCCATATCTGGGCTAGACGAAGGTGGCCAATGTCGACTGGACCTCCACAATAGCGTTTTTTTTTTTTTTTTTTTTTTTTACTAAAATTGGTTAAATGAACTAAATTGAAAAATCATTAAAAGGTTTAGGATTACATTGGTCAAATTATAAAGTTAACCCATATGGTCATTAGCAAATATTGGAATCAGTCAAAATATACATCTCCTAGCAACTAGAGATCCCAAAATGGTTTCCTATTCAATTAGTAGACAATTATATCACGGCCTCAAGTTAGATAAAATGTAATTGTATTTTAATTCTTCAATTTTCTCCGATTCGTTACCTGAGAAGCAGATTGTTTTATATCCTACACGAGAAGACGAGAAGTCGAATATTCAGACAAAGTGACATTAATGATTTGGGACAGGCTTGACGTTACCCTTGATTGCTCAGACATGAAGACTTTCTGTGGTGCTGGCAAGAATAGTCTGACCCCAAAAATTTAAGCCACTAAATATAGAAACACAGCATGTAGATAAGTTAATATAAAATACATGGATAATGATGTGAAATATTATAACAACCTTGTCTTCTCGTTATCAAATGAGTTTCATTTCCTATTGCCTTAACGTGTTGAGTAATTTTTCGAAAAAATGATTAATTTGAATAATGTTTTTCTTAAACATGATCACTTATATCAGTTATAAAATTAAATAAACAAAAATATTCTTATCATCAATATATTTTTGTGGATGATAAAAATATTTTTATAAGTTAATTATTTCAAATAATATAAGTGATCATTTTCAAGAAAATATTTTTTAAATTATTTATTTTACATGAAATAAACGGACATCACTTGAGCACTTGACGTCGCCCGTCACCAATCGGCCATCGTTGATGACTTGAATCTCTTCCTTGCTTTGCAACATACGGAGGTTGCGGCCATTGATCTGACGTCTTGAGGGTACTTAGGATAAGATCTCTCTCGAGTTGCTTTTGAGAACCCAACTAGTTGGTCAAGCAATACTATAGTGCGATACAGACAATTCGGACTGAGGTTATCATGTTTCGCTATCAAGTGTGAAATGTGAAGAGAAAAGATAGTATCTTGATCATCTAACTCCAATTTAACAACTTATGACCTATTTAGACAGTGCTAATTGGATTACCATGCCAATGATTTTGATCAAATTTGAGTTGATGAACTTTATTAGAAAATCATCAAAAAATTTATGATCACACTAATCAAATTGAAAAGTTTAACATTAAATTAGTGTTGTGAACAATTTTATTGAGAATTAAATCTATATCGTATGCTTAATATATAATTTTTTTAAAAAATTTCGTATAAGACACCGATATGGTTATTAGCAAATATTGAAATCAGTAAAAAAAAAAAAAAAAAAAATCTCCCTGGCAGATGGAGACCCCAAAATGGTTCCTACTCTATTAATAAACGATTACATCACGGCCTTAAGTTAGATGAAATGTATTTGGATTTTATTCTTTAATTTTCCCCAAATTTATTCCCCAAGAGCCAGATGGTTTTATCCTATACGAGAAGTTTTGTTTTTTCGCTAAACGAGAAGTTGAATGTTGAGAGAAAGTGACTTCAATGATTTGAGACTGGCATGACGTTACTCTTGATTAGCATGTGCAAAGACTTTTCCGAGGTGATTGCGAGAATATCCAACTCTACAAATTTAAAACACTAAAAATTATAAAAGAGAAGTTTTAATAGATATTCCATGGATAATGATGTGAGATATTATAACATCCTCATATTCTCATTATCAAATGAATATCCTTATGAAATGAACTTTGTACATTGACATAAAAGAGAGATTAAAAAGAAGAAGCTAATCTTAGTTTTTTTTTTTTTGATAACCGAGGACTCCACCACAGGCCCCTGTGCGCCGGGACGGCACCAAAGCCACTGGACCTTTATACCCGGAGGAGGCCAAGACAAAACCTCAACATCATGACCCTCCACTTACAACGCTAGTAATTGCAGGTTTCGAACTTTCGACCTCGGCGATAAATGAGAGGCTCCAACCAACACAAACGCCCACGGTTGAGTAGAAGAAGCTAATCTTGTTCGTTTATTTCAAAGAAAATAAATAATTTGAAAAACATTTTCTTAAAAATGATTGTCTATAAAAATTAAAAAAAATATATTTCATCATCCATAAAAATGTTTAGACATAAATTGTTGTTGATAATAAAAAAAATTTTCATTGACCAATTATTTTAAGCGATACAGGAGATTATATTTAGAAAATATTTTTAAATTATTTATTTTTTATAAAATAAAAAGAGCCTAAAACGTGAGACTAGTTTTCTTTGATCTTACACAAAGCATTTCGTTTTTTTGTCGAACTCATCCTCGACCAACCCAAGATCCGGATGCGCACCACGAGCCCAAATTGAAGTTTAATTGGAAAGAGCAAAAACCGGCTCGGGTTTGCAGTCCGGTTTCGGTGTGATTTTTTACTATTTCTAACAGTACTCTGGTTGTTCACGAGTTGCTCCATAAGGCCATTGTACATTATCTTGAGGTGACAACCAAAAAGTATTTCTAACAAAAGATTAAGGTGAGCGAATATCTCGTGAACATAACCGATCTATGAAAGCTCATGATGTACATGACAATTCCTTGCATATATGCTCATACCTGAACCATCTTCTGGGTACAATCTTAAAGCATTCACAAGAGAAAAAGATCCTGTAGAGTCCAACTCTCGGACTTAGACCACCCACGAATTATTAGATACTTTCACAAATGCCCGACATGTCGAAGTTCTTCAATCCAACTCGAGGTCTTAACCACAGAACCGAAAAGGATAGACACCACACAGTACAAGGTCGATTCACCAAGTTTCTTCATGCATTGAAAAATGCTCTTGGGGGCCCCCAAAGATATATTATATGATGCAATCGATCCTAGATAAAGTGAAGCGGTGCATTAACGGGGCGTGATTGTGGGTATCACTCCACTTACGAGGTCACTTCCCAACAAATCGAGGGATGTGTATGGACTTCTCCTGGGGTAAAGAGGCTGAGGGGCAGAATCCTCGATTCCTGAAGTGGAAGGTTCTGATTCCGTGGTGATAGCGTCAGTTTCTGGTAGCATGGAAGATATATTCTCCAATTGTCGTACCACCTCCAACATTGTTGGTCGCGCCTTGGTCTGATCATCGCAACACTTGAGGGCCAACGCCATAAACTTCTTGATACATTCAGAAGGATATGGGCCCATGCTTCGATCTATGATGGAGAACATTGATCCAGATTGACAAGCTTGTAGCACCTGCCATTGCCATCAACAATATAAAAATTCACAAAGAGATTGTGCCAACAGTTGGTCAACATCATGATGCAAAAGTTACGCTTCATCTAAAAATTCTGATACTATGCCAAGAAATGCAATGGAATCTAATTTGACACCACTCTCTGAGTGATGGAAAACAAGTGATATCATTCTATGTTCTCTTGACATAGAATTCAGCACTTCGGTGAGTTAAAAAGATAATCATACTGCCACTGCCCTGGATTGCTGTATACATGAGTCAGGAGAATATAGGAAGTATTATCCGTTGGGTTTTATATGACCATTCCACAAGGATATGAGAGAGCGAAAGAACAAGTACCTCCCTGACAATGTTTCTGCCATGAGATATGGGCGGCATCCCTGTCAACAGCTCCAAAAATACAATCCCAAGGCTGTAAACATCACTCTTTTCTGTTAACTTGTGTGTCAAGAGATACTCTGGGTCAAGGTAGCCCTGCAAAGGTAAACATGATATTGAGAATTATTAAGGTCAACCCTTAAAATAGTGAAGCAGCACAAAGTACACGAGATGACTTTGGAGCTGGATCTCTACTCATTTACTGTTCCACTTGTATATGAAGCAATGTCAGATCCGAAAGCAGCAATAATGCCAAAATTTTCTCATCTGATACCATATTAATCCACTGGTGAAATAACAGATAACTCAAGAGAATCACAACTGGTTTGTCATCCTCTAGTTAGTTTGAGACTAGCCATTGAGAATCAGATGAATGAGAAAAGCAGGTCTGCATGTCTACGACTAAATAGGAAGGCTGGTCAGACAGGAAATGGTCATCAAGATCTATGGCTGGTGACAGATGGTCATTCTCCCGCAGAAACAGTCCACAAAATTTTACTTTTGCTCTACATCAGTCAGATACTCTTCGTTCTTCATTTAGTATGATAAAATCTCCAACTATGACAAGCAAAGTTACTTACAGGTGTTCCCTTTACGTTTGTGTATATGTGAGCAGTTACAAAACCATCGGTATTTGGTGATGGTGCAAGTCTCGAGATACCAAAATCTGCGACTTTTGCATTAAGTCTGCTGTCTAATAATATATTATTGGCTTTGATATCCCGGTGTATGATGGGAGGGTCAGCTTCTGTATGAAGGTAGAGAATGCCCTTGGCTGAACCCAAGGCAATGCTCAATCTGACTGAAAAACTCAACGGGCTTCCATATCGACCTGCCAATAAATAAATATCAAGTTAGAGAAGCTATATTTAAGCTCACAGCTATCAGAACAAGACCACTTATGTGGATATTTCTATCTATGAAGGGCAATTCTGGCATTGTAATATCTTTGCCATGTCTCCTTTCATTTTAAGGAACAAAATGGCCAGACACTGCGACATAAGAAAGTAATCAATCAAAGATTGTGAGGAAATTTTACGCCAAGTCAGCTGGGGACCAGCTTAGGAATGTTGTAGACTTTGAATTATCCTACCTTCTGCCAAGGGCAAAGAAGAGATTATACGACACGTGCACAAAAGTTTGCACTTGAAAAAGAAGGGGGAGAACGGAAAAATTTGTTCCTATATAACCATACGACAATATATTTTACTCAATTATAAAATGAAAACAACGAGTGATGCATGTGGATAATCAAGAGACCAAACGGTTCCAAGAGATGAACAAATTAGACGGATGAGCTTTACAGAACATGATGAACAATCACGGATATAGCTTATGAAACAGCATGATTTCTTACCTGATAAGGCACTGTGAAGGGAACCATTTGGCATGAATTCATATACCAACATCTGCTAGGACAAAAAAAGCATATGAAACTTATTATTTAGAGTCATTGTCATTATTAAATTGCAGCAAAACAGTTTGATCCCACATAAAATAGTGAAACAGGAGTACTACCACAGCTGGACAAGAACAGTATAGGCACAAGAACAATGTAAAGTCCCTTGTTATTGACAAAATTTTTACCAATGACCTAAGAGTTTTGGACCTAATAATTTTCCAATTTGTTAGATTGACTTACAAGGACTCATTACAACATGGAATCTGTCCCATCAGGGTATTTAATAAAGGTGTGACTTAGATTCTCGATTACTAATGACTTCTTTAGAATGTAACCAATTCAACTCCTGGAGACAAATTATTTACCAAGTATAAAAGGAACCAAAGTCCACGTAAGACAGATTTCAAAAGATTACGATGGAAAGACCTAATCGAATGTGATGTGCCTGCATATTCTCAAATGGAAACATTAGTTGCAGAACTAATACTGCACTTCTATCGTAGCATATGATAATAACAGGCAATGCCGATATAAGAATGCATTTCTTTCCATATTCTGAACAAATGAAAACTTTTCTGCAAGCTCGTACAAGAAAACCCAAATCTCAGCGGTCAGACTCTTGATAGTGGGTTATCCACCAGTTCATTGTGGTCCTCTGTGCTTGCATGCAGATGCGTGCATTAAAGTCCTCCAAACTATATTCAAGACTTTATAGTGGTAAAGATGGTATTGCATTGAAAGTATACTCTATATCAGAGGCCTGTACTAGATGATCTACTTAATGTCCACATCATGGTTCTCACTATTGGAAATTGTGATCCATTTACTCTAAAACTTTCTAGAAACTTCAAGATTGATATTAGCTAGAAAAGACAAGAAAATTCCTTAAAAAATAAAATTAGCTTAGGCGGCAAAGAAAAGTGTAGAAGCACCATTGTAGAATTCTCTAGAAGAAGAGTGGCTAAACTACAATCTAGAATTATCTAGATGAAGCCTAGATGGACGGCATTCTGCAAGAATCTAGAATGTTGTACTTAGTCGGTGGAAATGCCTGTAAAAGGCCGTAACCCATTGATGTAATAGAGTGAGAGGAGCATGAGAATATACTTCATATCATGAAGCTCCTCCACCAACACTTCCTACAATTATTGTAAAATTATTTTCATAAACTAGTGAAACTATCCTTGTCCCATAAAAATTCGTGTTTATCCCTTGAACTATCCTATCTCATCCCTTATCCATCCTCTACAAACCATATCATAAACTTGCACACATTACTAATTAAAAACTATCATCAATACCAAAACCATGCTTCTGTATGCATGCACACATCCAAAATTTTCAACATGGTATCAGAGCCAGATGCGCCTAGGTTCGTAATTGAGCTAGGTGTAAGGGACCATGAAGCCAAAGCTAGGCATACTTGGATGAAGTTTTGGGCGTTTGTCCTCACCATCCTCAACTAAAAAAGGCCAGAGCTCGAGCGAGAGCCAAGAGAGCCAGAGTCGGAGCCAGAGCCAAAACCAAAGCCGGACCCAGAGCCAGAGCCTACAAAAGCCAGAGCTCGAGTCGAGCTAATAACTACAACTAAGAGCATTTTGATGGCCCAAGGCACATTCAAAGGCAAGTGCAAGTGTTTCAACAAGAGAATGCAAGGGATCGTGGAACGCACACGCAACTACAACGAAGAGCATTTTGATGGCCCAAGGCACATTCAAAGGCAAGTGCAAATGTTTCAACAAGAGAATGCAAGGGATCATGGAACGAAGACGGAATAAAAGACATGGGACAAATTACAAGAAAAAATTCAAGGTATGTCCAAGACTTTACACACAAGTCCGGATTATCTCGAAAATGGATCAAGGGGAGTGTTGGAAATTGTGATCCATTTTCTCTAAAACTTTCTAGAAACTTCAATATTGATATTAGCTAGAAAATACAAGAAAAATCCTTAAAAAAATAAAATGTAGCTTACGCAGCAAAGAAAAGTGTAGAAGCACAAATGTAGAAGTCTCTAGAAGAAGAGTGGCTAAACTACAATTTAGAATTTCCTAGATGAAGCCTACATGGACAGCATTCTACAAGAATCTAGAATGTTGTACTTAGTCAGTGGAAATGCCTATAAAAAGGCCGTAACCCATTGATGTAATAGAGTGAGAAGAGCATGAGAATATACTCCATATCATGAATCTCCTCCACTAACACTTCCTACAATTATTGTAAACTTATTTTCATAAACTAGTGAAACTATCCTTGTCCCATAAAATTTTGTGTTTATCCCTTGAACAATCGTATCTCATCCATTATTCATCCTCTACAAACCATATCATACACTTGCACACATTACTAATAAAAAACTATCAACAATACCAAAACCATGCTTTCGTACGCATGCACACATCCAAAATTTTCAACGTGGTATCAGAGCCAGATGTGCCTAGGTTCGTAACTGAGCCAAGCGTAAAGGACCATGAAGCCAGAGCTAGGCATACTTGGATGGAGTTTTGGGCGCTTGTCCTCACCATCCTCAACTAAAAAAGGCTAGTGCCCGAGCGAGAGCCAAGAGAGCCAGAGTCGGAGCCAGAGCCAAAACCAAAGCCGGAGCTAGAGCCAGAGCCTACGAGAGCCAGAGCTCGAGCCGAGCTAACAACTACAACTAAGAGCATTTTGATGGCCCAAGGCACATTCAAAGGCAAGTGCAAGTGTTTCGACAAGAGGATGCAAGGGATCGTGGAATGAAGACGGAATAAAAGACATGGGACAAATTACAAGAAAAATTTCAAGGTATGTCCAAGACTTTACAACACAAGTCCGGATTATCTCGAAAATGGATCAAGGGGGAGTGTTGGAAATTGTGATCCATTTTCTCTAAAACTAGAAACTTCAAGATTGATATTAGCTAGAAAAGATAAGAAAAATCCTTAAAAAAGGAAATCTAGCTTAGGCGGCAAAGAAAAGTGTAGAAGCACAAATGTAGAAGTCTCTAGAAAAAGAGTGGCTAAACTACAATCTAGAATTTCCTAGATGAAGCCTACATGGACAGCATTCTACAAGAATCTAAAATGTTGTACTTAGTTGGTGGAAATGCCTATAAAAAGGCCGTAACCCATTGATGTAATAGAGTGAGAGGAGCATGAGAATATACTCCGTATCATGAATCTCCTCCACCAACACTTCCTACAATTATTGTAAAATTATTTTCATAAACTAGTGAAACTATCCTTGTCCCATAAAATTTTGTGTTTATCTCTTGAACTATCCAATCTCATCCCTTATCCATCCTCTACAAACCATATCATACACTTGCACACATTACTAATCAAAAACTATCATCAATACCAAAACCATGCTTCCGCATGCACACATCCAAAATTTTCAACACTCACCATTCTAGATGATGTGGCATGAATCATAAATACGTCAAGAGCACCTTCGTCATTTCATAGGTTCCAACCTTAATGGTTAGAAAATTCAGGACTTGTTATAGAGTTTATTTTCTCGCACTTGAGGTCCCATAATTACGAGATTTATGAGCATGCACTCCATCTTGGCTGCACTGTAAGTTTGTTCTGAATAAACATCACAGCTGAATTCTCAGGGGGCACCTATTGATATACCTTAATTTTGTAATCCTACCAGGATTTACTTCTAAAGTGGAATTCTACATGTCATAATTCAAACCACAATATTTGACTTCAACTTATGAGTGAAATAGTAATGACGGAGGCTATCTACACACTTTTGGAGACCACGTGGCTGGAGTGTAGCAGCACGTACTTTTTAAAGGTTTTATTATGTGAGAGAACATCTTTATATAAGGAGCTTCATACTATTAGCGAACAGGAAAGGCAATATGACACTTCTTTAAAAAATTGTTTTGATGAGCACATCAGTGCTGCCAGAATCAAGAAGATTCTACCTGCTCATTTTCTTCGTCGCAGTACCCAACCAAGGAAACAAGGTTGCGATGGTGTAGCCGTGATAAGAATTCTATTTCAGTAAAGAACTCTTGTTGGCCCTGCAGCGATCTTTGCTCTGCACGTTTGATTGCCACCACTGTGCTATCCCCTAGGACACCTTTATAAACTTTTCCGTAGCCTCCTTGTCCTATCTGAGCAGTCATATCGAAGTTGCTCGTTGCCTTCTCAAGATCAGCAAAGGAAATTGCTTTGATTCCTTCAACTTTCATGGGAACTTTCGAAGCTACGCAAGAGGAAAAATAAATAAATAAAAGAGTTCACTCTAGAGGATGAGGCTTTTTAAGGTGCAAATAATGTGGCGGAAATAACACCTGACTTTGTCCTTGAACCTTGATCCCGGTACCTAGGGTGCCTTATGTAGAACAGAAACGCAATGGCCAGGCATATGACACCTGCAGCAGAGATGGATCCAAGCACAATTGCAGCGAGAACACCCTTGCTCATGCCCGAGCTCATCGGCAGACTAACATCTGCACATGAGAAGATTACTGTTCTCTGAGCACCAGTTTAACTGTGAAGGACAACTTTATCTTTTTCAGAAGAAGCCTTTGATTCAAACAGTTGCAGAGTTTCCCTTTCAAATGACCATTTGGAAGAGTTTTGAGAACAAGAGTAGAAATGATACTCCAAAATAGATGGCTCGCTAGTTCAGACATGCTCGAGATGCATTGCATGATATTAGAAAAGCTATCGACATCTATTAAATCTAACGATGGATTGGCTGGATACCCTAAAATGTCTAGTCAAATCTATATATGTACAAATGGTCCAATTCATTTATGTAATCAATAACTTCTGATAAGGTTAAAAAAGACTATAGAAAGACATGTGATCAGCAGTAGAGAAGGAGGAGTATATTTTATCACCAGAGAGCTATTAGTATGTTTTTTGGTCTTTCCAAAAATCAATAGGAATATTCATCTTTCAAAAGTTCAATTAATCCATAAAGATTCGAGATTTTTGGGAAAGTATAAGTTAATCTAAATATATTTGCTCTCATCAATGGCAAACTGATGAGATTCCTGCCATTATGTATATTAAACCTACGAATGAAATCTTATATTTGATCTAAAGTATCTATATTGCATTGTTGATGCTATAAATGGCATGAATTTTCCTAATATCTTTCAACCGTACCCTCACAAAGTAATATATATTTGGACTTTTATCAGGTCCACCACAAGTTTTAAAATATTTAGACATTCACTATTGGATTATCGAAATACATAGAACAATTTAGTCACAGGACTAATACCAAACACACATATCACTCATCCAATGGTGAAGGCGTAAGTATCTTTATACACTATGCGTGGATCTAACAACTATTCAATGAATTTACAATAAGATATGTGCCATTAATTAAAAATTCTAAACCTTGTTTTTATTAACTTTTTGTGATGATTAGGAATTCTCACCTGGGAACTTATCGTAGTCCTTGAATCAACAGTTACAGAGAGATATTTTTAAACTTATATTTCTGAAATATGCGCAAATATTTATCTTGCATTGTATAATTTCTTTTTTGTAAAATTCAAGATTCTCACTTAAGAATTTCTCATATTTCTAAGCGACCATGAAAATTGAATTCCCGGGCAAAGATCTCACGTGAGCACGCCTCGTGGCTCGACCTCACGCAATCTCAACCCCCGCTCGGAACTTACCAGATTGATAAAGTCCAAGAGTAAAATTTAGCAGATCATACGGCCCGAAAACATCATTCCCAGGAATTGTAAATCTTGCGATATCGTCCATAAGCCATAGGACCTCGCTTGCATTGAATATACCAGAATAGTTGCCAATCACAGGATAAAACTTTAGAAACATTTTGAGCCTGGGACCGTTCTGCCATATGAAGGAGTCAATAACGAGCTGATACGGTTGCATGTCAAGACTGGAGGTCATGTAAGATATGAACTGGTCAGCATACGGGCGGAAATCAAATATACTAGGACTGCGTAAACGAATTCCAACACCAAGCGGTGCAGCACAGTAGCATGGATCTGGGGAGTCAGGCAGATGTTCGTACGACTCAGGGCAATGTTGATATGGGCAGCTGCTGCTGTTCGAGTACGTAGAATTGGCAGGAGCATCAGCGCTGCCGCCTTCAGATGCACAGTAGTTGACAATATTAAGTTCGTTTTGTCTTCTGCAAACTGGATTCCCTTGAAGCCTATGCACAGATAAATTAGTAAGTCGTCAAAATGATCCCAACCGTGATCGAGCTACTAGATACAAGTGAAAGATGATAGGTGCTTTATCAAGTTTATGTAAAATTAGTAATATTAGGCGGCTCTAGAATCAAAAGTTCAAAATGATAACTAAACCCATAAGAAGAGAGAGAGAGAGAGAGGAAAACACCTATGAACTGATCCAGACCACAGTGAATAAATTGAAACAAAGGGGGTGATGGAAACTGTGTATAACATGCCTAGATCTTGATTAGCAGAGAGCATACCAAATTGTGACATTTGGTGGAGGACTGAGACTGCCCACAACATTACTAAGTGCATTGTTTTGGAACTCCCTGCAAGTAAAGATTCATACACAAGGAAAAGAGGACAAAGGAATCAGGTACATATGAAAGTTCTTCAAACAAGTCAGAGGTAACCCTGTAAAGATTTCAGGTAAGCCAACAGTAGTGCTTAATGTAAAGTTTGATATTATCTGGTTCAAATGAAAAGGCTGTAATTGGGGTTCAGTAGAGAGAGAGAGAGTGCATGTGTGTGTGAGTGCACGTTCAATATTTGTCAGTTCATATAAATATGAACCATACAAATTCCTGGAAGGAAACAACGTGCACATACATCGCAATTTTAAGGCAGTCATACCATAAGTCATTGAACCACACAATAAAATGCTCATAGTATTACTAAGAAACGGCTAAGAATGAACCCATGATTTTGTCTTTCTGCAATTGGCTCACAATTTAAGTGCTGATGTTGCATTGAAATTGATATTCTGCCATATATTGGTTGGAACATCACCGGACAAGTAATTGTCGTGAAGAGATCTGCAAATACAAAACCAGTTATCATTCCTATGTAAGTCCATTATGTAATTATTTCCGTATACAGCACCATCATTTGATGACATGAAGTGAATAGCTCCTTCAAGCTTCAAACTGGGATATCACCATGATTTTGACAGAAAACAAGAATATGTAGTCAAAGTCCAGATGATTCTTACAGTTTTTGAAGGTTGACAAAACTAGAAAAGTTTGAGGGAATAGTCCCATTAAGCTGATTATTGGAGAGATCACTGCAAGATGTGAAACAAATCAATTAGAAATGGATAAAGGATTACCATTACAGACGTACCTCTGACCAGTATTAAGTTCCAGGTGTCATAATATTTGTATTTAAGTGCCTTTCTTGCTTATTATTTCTTTGTTAGAGCATGTGAATGTGTGTGTGCAGGCGCGTGTGCGCGCGCGCGTGTGAGTGAGAGAGAGAGAGAGAGAGAGCAACATAAACAATTAAAATCTCATGGAGCACCTACATAGTAGTGATATATGGAGAAAGCTTATTCGTGGGTATGCTTCCAGTTAGGTTATTTGAGCTAAGATCCCTGCAAATTGAACAACAGTTTTGGTCAGACAGCATGCCCAGATTATTTGAGTCTTTTTTCTTAACTTGATACTTCTCATAATTCTCCTCATTCCATTTACACAGCTAAAGCCAAGAAACAGCGCACAATTGGTAACACAATCGATCCTAACTGCCAAGCATCAATCAAAGAATTAAAGATTGAAACTTACAAGTAAAGAAGACTTGGGATGGTGCTGAAATCAGGAATAACGCCTGTCAAATTGCAGTTTCTCAAACTCCTGTGAATATTCAAAGATTCAAGTTTAGAAAGTAGACAGCTGTCCTTTTTGTGAGAAGAAATGAAGAAGAAATATGCAGCTTGTGGCTAGCCCTGGCAGAAGAGTCGAAGATCCATAATGATGAAAAGCAAAGATTGCAATCTCCCTCCAATAGGGTAAAACTTCCAAATACCGAAATAATGATTGAAATTAGCCTCCATGTCGCGCTAAGTTCTCTGGAAATCATTTTCATGTAAATGCATTATTGATAACATGAATTATAAGTAATGCAACATCAATCAGCACGCATGGTTGTCTGTTTTCTCTTCAAACAAAAGAAACCAAAGAAGGTAGCCCAATACTGGCGTTGGTTGCATGCTGTATGCACGCATGTGTGGTGTATATGCATTCAGGTTATAGAGAGATAGATGGACCTTACAATTTCACGAGTTTAGGCATGTTTGAATAATTACTTGGAATACCATTCCCCTCAAAGTTGTTGTTGTCCAGTTGGCTGCAATGAAATAACATAGTTAAAATTGTTGCTAGTTTCTAGTAATAGATGATCAAAATTTCAAACTTTAGTTGTATGTATGAAGCTTTGTATACAAGGATTAGATGCGAAGAACAAGACAAACAACCTCAAGCAAAACTGAGCTCCTGCTCAAATCTTAACTAGATTTACCAATTTAAAGTTCCCTTAAATGAACTATACATATTAAGGTTCCACGACATAGGAATTCCCAGAAGCTGTTTTACTTTTTTCAAGACCAAAGTAGTCATACTTGTTTATCATTTTTGCTTCTGCACTGATTAAACAAGTAATGCTTATCCGAGTCATTTCAGTAATATGCAACAATGAGTGGTAATTTCGGTCTCAAAATTCATTTGCTGGTAATTTCAGCCTCAAAAATCATTTGCTTGGATAGCAAGGAGAAAAAAGCCTGTGTATCAAAATAAGGCTTCATCAAAAGAAACATACAGAATCGTCAGACTTGGCATCATGTGGAGCTCTTGTGGGAGATAACCGGACAAGTTGTTGTTATCCAAAAGGCTGCAAGCATTCCATTAGACTGTTAAAATAAAGAAGGAAAAAGATCGAGATAATGGTAATGACATACTCACAAGTGTTTAAGCATCGGTAGTTTAGAGAGCTCAGGAGGAATCTGACCACTGATAGAATTGTTGTTCATGTGACTGCAAGACACAGCATCCGATGACTCAAAAGTAACTAATCTGGTTACCTTGCCACTAAGAACCAAATTAGATCTTATTTTCTGTAAAGCTTACAAGTGCTGAACGTTTAGCAAATTTGCAAATGATCTGGGCAGTGATCCTGATATTTGGTTACGGTCCAGCTGAAATTTTGTTATATTGGGGAGGAATCCAAGCTCATCTGGTAGAGGACCTGATATATTGTTTCCACTTAGAAGCCTGCATTAAATATTGCCTCCATAACTTGCTTTTGCATATTATTATCAAGTTTCATCTGATACAGAAAGTATTTCCTAATTGCTAGTTGCCCAGAAAAAATATACTATCAAAGCTTCCATGAGCAAGTGCACTGCATTCATCTCCAAGAAATTTTTGAACATTACCATCATGTCAAGTCAAAGCAAAAACTTAATACTGAAGATCTCGGTCCACTGTTCCATTAAGAGTCTTAGCTGGCATGAGATAACAAGAAATTATCTCGCATAGATATGATGTATCTCTAAATCAAGAGAGAAGTTGAGTCTATGCAGTGATAAACCTAATCAACATCAAGCCCAAAACATGAACCATGACACTCGACAATTGGACGTCAGTTAGGTCTGACTATATAAATGGATATGCTGAAAGCAGTTTGTGTACAATAGACAGCACTCCCAGCTATCTAGTTAATCACCCTTGCTTTTATAGATTCATCCATCATAGTGCATAATTCAATACTCTGTAACAGACAAAGGAGAAATTTATCAAACTGAAATGAAGTGCCCATAACTATCAATGAAAAACAAAATGCTGCAAATAGGCCCATCTGTGTCAAATTTTATAGCATCATAGCATATGCACCGGACCTAGTACAAATTAAGTTCTCACATACAGGAGGTGCAAATAAGTCATGTTGCCGATCTCCTTTGGTATGCTGCCACTTATGTTGTTCCACATAAAATCCCTGCCAAGAAATGTTTCGGAGTTGAGAGAGAGAGAGAGAGAGAGAGAGAGAGAGAGAGAGAGAGAGAGCAATGGCAACTTCAACTCTCAAAATGAAAGAAGTGCGAGTTTATACAGGCACAAGCATGACACTTCACAAAAAGGAAAAGTATGACATGGTTAGACCAGCCGCATACAAGTAAATCACATAGGTGAGTACACCAAGCTCCGGGGCTAATGTCCCTGTCAGATTCTTATTTAGCAGCCGCCTGCACATGAGAGAAAGCACATGAGAACAGACTATCACCACATATCTATTGATAGCATTTACATGTTTTAAATCAAGATTTGCTTCAGGATTTCAAGATTGATTCCTGTACATGAATGGACAATTTGACTCCCACATATTCAAAAGTTCTTCCATCTAACAACATAGAAGAGTATCATTGAACCAGAATCCATGCTAGCAGAGATATTAAAACAAAAAATTAACAAAAGATTTATAGCTATAAAAAACACAAAAATAAAATATCAGATGAAACACCCGCAAAAACATAAAACTAAATAGAAATCTGTTTCTCACTAGATAAGCAATATGGTATCTGAAGTAAGATTTATCATATATTTGTGAGGTAGAACAGGTCAATCGGAACTTCAAAATGAGAGAGAGAAATGTTCATTTCTCTAAACAGATATATAGAAATGAACATACAGTTCTTGAACTTAGGTAAACAAAAAAAGTGAACTTACAGCTCTTGAACGTGCAGGTAGCCATCATTTTGCTGCGAGCAGATGACCCCAGTCCAGTTGGAAGCGCAGGGATCGTTCTTATTCCAGTCACGGAGATTTTTGAATGGATCGCCAAGAGACTTCCGGATTGCTTTCAGCGCATTTACTACAAGGCATTAAAATCCACCTAGTCATAGCAAAAATAAGAAGAACCGTCTATTGAAAACATCATCTTGTTTGAAGATCATCTTTTTCTCGCCATCTCCTTTTTGTAGTTCTCAAGGAAGATCATAGCCTCATAGACCGACAGATATATCGTAAGACCCACACGACAAACAGAAAAAGCAAATAAACTGACATTCAGCCGGGTGAATGAGCTGTGCTGAAGCGAGCAAACCGAACCAACATGCCGATAAAGCAACAGCCACTCCAAGCAACAGACGCCGTTCCCTCGCCATCTCTGCAGCACAAAAGCAAAGCACGTTCAAAACAGAGTAGAACCCCACTCACTTCTCAGAGTTCAGATCATTCAGACTCTTTGCTCATCATCCACCCCACCAGAAACAAATCGCTCGAGTCGAAGCGGGTGACGAAGCTCTGACCTGACGCGAGACCGGAAGGGAGCTGTAGGTGGGTGAGGTCAAGCGAGCGGGGAGGAGGTGGGAAATGCCGTCTTTGTAGACGCCATGGAGGCGATGACGTGAGGACGGTCGGGCCTGGTCAGAGGAATTCGAGGAGAAAACTGGGGAGGGGATGGATTCGGTGGAAGTGCATTGTCTCGGATTGTGACTTTGTGATCGAGTTCCTGGTTATTTTATGCAGAGAAACTTAGGGACTTGTTCTACATCTTCCTCTGGAGGGTGCGTGTGCAACCTTGTGCGGCGCGAAAGGCTCGGTCTGCTTTCAAATTGGAGGACTACCGTCAGCCGGCACTATGAAATCCAAGTATGTAAATTAAAAAACGACGACCATGACAACGGTGATCCCGAGCTATGTCCTATGCCGTATCTGAACTTCGTTATTATTATTTAATTCCTAAACTTTCAGGCTTGATCGAAACGATTATTGTTAAGAAAAAAAAATCCTTTTTTTTCTCTTTTTTCTTTCTCTTCTTTGACTTATTATAAATTTAAAATTGTCATCTAATTTAAATATATATATATATATATATATTGCATATTGTAAAAGTGTATGAGAGTAAACAGTAAACATCTATCCATACGCTTAAATATTAACAAGGGTCTTACTTGGCTTTTGTGCCAATCAAATTAACACTTCACATTTAAATAGGAAAATTGTCAAAAAAATCTTAAACCTACTGCATTTGTATCAATATGGTCATAAACATTTTAATTATACCAATTTAGTTTTAAAAATCTACATGTTTTATTAATTGACTCAAAAAGATCAATTTTGATAGGAAATCACTAACAAGAACACCAAGCGTCATATATGACGTGGTCGATGCTGACATAGATATGTTTTAATAACATTTTAATAATTTTTCATACTTTTTGTTCCTTTTTTTCTTTTCTTCTCTTTACCTTTTTTTTTTTAAAGTTGAGGGCCCTGGACAACCACAAAGCAAGGGCATCGCGACTGTTACTTGGACCTAAAGAGGGCGCGGTGTCCTCACTTAGCCACCCTCGCTAGACTTGGGTTAGAGGTCACACGCCCTTGCCTAAGGCTAGCCACTTCTCACCCAAAAAAAAAAAAAAAAAACTAAAGAGAAGAAAAGAAAAAATAAAAAAAATGTAAAAGTGAAAATATTATTTAAAAAAATTTCATGTCAACGTCACTCGTGTCATATAGGACAATTAACATCGATTTCTAGTTAATATTAGCAAGATAAACTTAATTGATAAAAAGTGAAAATATTTAAGACCAAATTGACACAATTAAAAGTTTCAGAACTAAATCGACACAACTACAATAGACTTAAAAAAAAATTTGGTTATTGTTCCCATTTAAACAAAAGAATGACATGCGGATGAAAGGGACGAAAAGAATTTTCAGGGATGGTAATAAGTTCCACCAAGCACACTTTTCCTAATTCGATATTTTAGTAATAAAAAAATTATTCCCCAGGTTACATTAAAAAAATATTCCGGTGAAAATTGTAGAAGAAGTCAAGATGGAAACACTTTAATTGATAATTCACCAATTCGGGTACCTCCCTTAATTTCCTCAACTTATGGCACACGGGCGCGCAGCGCAGGAAATGAAGGTTGCGGGGCCTAACAAGCCCCGGTGGCTGGCCGGCAGTGGGGGGAAGATATATTTTTCAAGCCCTTCCCCCTGGCTTCACCCAGGTGCGTCCGGGACTCCCACCCGAGGGAGGTTTTCCCTCTGGTAACCTGGGACCCGTCTTTCCGGGCTGTCAAGGCCTTTTAAGGTCCCTGCCTAGGACGAAACACTTTAATTGATAATTCACCAATTCGAGTACCTCCCTTAATTTCCTCAACTTATGGCACTTTATATCCACAAGGGTCTTACTCGGCTTTTGTGCCAATCAGGCTAACACTTTATATTTAAATAAGGAAATTATCAAAAAAAAATCTTAAATTTATTACTTTTGTATCAATTTAGTTTTAAATATTTTTCTATTTTGTTAATTAACTCAATCCGGCCAATTTTGTCAAAAAATCATTAATGTGAACATTGACTGTTCCAACATAATATGGTTAATGCTAACATAGACATTTTATAATAATATTTTAATAATTTTTTTGAATCTTTTGAATCTTGTTCTTTTCTTCTCTTTACTCTTTTTTTTTTTAGGTTGAGGGCCGACAAAGGTCACCGGTCGACTCTCGCCAACCACAAGTAAGAGCGTCACCGCCATTGCCTAGACTCGGCGAGGGTCATGGTGCCCTTGCTTGACGACCCTCACCAAACCTAGGTTAGAGGCTGTACATCCCAATCGACCCTTGCCAGCCCTTAGCCAAAAAAAAAAAAAGAGAAGAAAAGAACAAAAAATATATAAAAATCAAAATATTATTTAAAAAATTTCGCCAATTGTGTCATGTAAGACAGTTAACATTTATGTTAGCGATTTCCATTCAAAATTGACCCAATTGACCAAATTGGCAAAACGTAAAAGTATTTCAAATTAAATTGACATAATTAAAAGTTTTAGAATTGAATCGACACAAATGTAATGGACTTACAATTTTTTTTGGTTATTGTCCCCATTTAAACAAAAGAATGACATGCCAATGAAAGAGACGACAAGTATTTTTAAGCAAGTGGTTCCAAATTCCATACAAGTTCCATCTGGAACCTAAAATCTTTTTATTGGAATAGGTTTTTCATTTTTTGGAACCTGTAACATACCCTATATACCATAAAACCTATAACCTACCCTGTCATAGGTTATAGGATCGGTTTCGAGATCTACTTATGTTCTACCGATATTATTAATTTAACGACTGCAATAAATGAAAATCTTTAATGACTATCACTTGTCGCTATAAAAACACATAAAAATTATCGGCGTTAATAAAGTAAAAGTCTTAGTCATAAATTGGAAGTTCAAATTAGTACTTCGAGATTATACATTCATCATCGAATGGTATGAAAAATTGCAAGATCGTGTAAAGACATGAACCAAGAAACTTGTTCCAACTCCTAAATTAGAAGTTACAAGTTCCACAGTTCAAGTTCCTTTAACTAAGAATCGGAACCTACTTATTAAAACAGGTTCCTCATTTTTTTGAAGTCCAAAACCTATTTTGCATACCTTGAAACCTAAAATCTACAAGGTCCCATCAGTTCAATTTTTAGGTTCCAGGTTCACCCTAGAACCATGCTCATCCCTAGTAATAATTTCCACCAAGTACTCTTTTCCTAGTTCGGTATTTTGATAATTAAAAATTATTCATCAAGCTACACTAAAGAAATATTCCGGTGAAAATTGTAGAAGAAGTCAAGATGGAAACACTTTAATTGATAATTGACCAATTCAGGCGCCTCCCTTAATTTCCTCAACTTATGGCACTTTAGACAGAGACATCAACTTAGAATACTAATTGAGCTTACAAAATGAAATTAAAAAAAAAAAAATAATTGTGGGCATAAACTATAGAGAAGCCTCAAATCACTCAAATTTCAACATCTTTAATCCCAATCGTTGGACTCATTCTTTGCACGTTGAGATTAAAAGTATATAAGGCATTAACTAGCCAAGTCAAATGCTAATCCATAACATTCTTAAACTCTATTTTCCTGGAGTCAATTAGACATTTGAAAAAAGGGATTATAAGTAGATTTCATCTATTCAACCACACAAGCATGAATTGATCTCTTACCTCTTGCTATATCAAGTGCTTGTCTAACTAATTCAGTCACTTTCGTGTACTCATCGGACGGCAGCCCTTTCCAGGTCCAAAATAAAGAATAAGAAATAAACAAAAGTTTAGACTCAGGGCCAATAAAAAGGGAATAAGTTTAGACTATATTCGTATGGATTTACCGAACTCCAAGTCGGAAATACGTGGATGCTTGCATGCGTTCACAACTTCATATATATTGCAAAAATTTTATTGACAAGTGTTTTCGGGACACTTGTTAAATAATTGATAAAAGATTTTCAGATCACTTACTTCTTCGACAATGCATGGAATCAGCATTAGGCATGCTCAACAACATAATACATATAATAATGCATTTTATCATATTTGATTATATGTGACTTCTATCACCATCTTGGGACATCGTCGGTACGCAGCCAACTTGCGCATTTTAGCATCTGTTCAAACTCAATTGAATACAAGATTTCTGCTTGTCATTCTAAATACCTTTAATTTAAAAAGTACTCCTATCATTTAGGCAAGATTGTACATTTCGACTCTATATTTTCATGCTTTTGCTAATCAAGGCCATCTATCTTTGATTTGTCAAATTAAGTTCTTCTTTTTTTCTAAATTTTCTAATCAAGACCTTCTGATACAAAATCTGACTAAATCCAATTCACATCACTGTCAGACAATATCATAGTAGAGTAGCCTCAAGGCTTCTTTTTTTTTTTTTTTTTAATCCCTTGTGCCGCGCCTAAAGAGACCAGGCCTATTTCTTTTAGGCCCGGCACAAATGACAATAAAAAGCCGAGAGCAAACTAAATTGGGCCGTTCAGGCCTAGCCTGGATATTTTTTAAATAAAAAATAGATTAATTATTGTAACTTTGGCCTTATAATTCAATTTTTTTTATGTGTTTGTATTTTTTAATTCATTTATAACTTTATTAAAGTGTCTCGAGCATGAACAACATATTCTATTATTTATAATTTCACTTTTTATATCTATAATATATGTTTGATGTATAAAAATTAGTCCAAGCCGATGCATGCAATTCAGGCCTATGTCTCTGACCGGCTCGAATAAAAAAACAAGGAAGCTCAAAATCTAAGCCCAAGCCTATTTGGGCCCAAAAAGGGAGACCAATCCAGGCTTTTAGGCTCTCTGTCTTTTTGTTCACCCCTGCATTGGAGTTTGACATTGATAAAAAAAAAAAAAAAAAAAAAAATCTCATAACATCTGCGTTGGCATCCATCTTGGCTAAATTCTATTCATGTCGTACTTAGGTGCTGTCTATATTGGCTAAATTTTTTCACCCCCATGCTCTTCTCCTTGGCTAAAATGATTACAGAAAATTCCAAATAAGGGCTCTAAGTGCTCTTAATTTCTCAAATAAAGATCCAAAGTGAATCTTATTTCAAATAGGGACCTAAAGTGCATTCATTTCTCAAATAAGGGTCTGAAGTGAACTTTGTTTATAATAAGAGCTTAAAGTAACCATGTCAGCCTCAAAACGGACCTAACCTCACCGGCTAGTCAAGAGTATCTTCATCTTTTATTTTTGCTTATGTTTTGTCATTTATCCTTTCTCTATTTTTTTCTTTTAAAAAAACTTAAACAAGAAAAAAATGATAAAAATAAAAAAAGAAAAAGAATAATACAGGCAGGAGGGCTTGCCCTAGCCCTCCACCTGAGTTTTTTTATTATTATTATTATTTGTGTTTTCTTTTCTTTTTCTAAACTTTAATCTTTTTTGTCTTTTTAGTTTGGTTTTTTATTAAAAAAAAAAAGAAAGAGAAAGGGGAAGAAAATAAGAAAATACAAAAGGACATTAATGCCATTGACCAGCCAATGAGGTCAGGTCGTAATTTAAAATTGGCATGGCCACTTTAGGCTTTTATTTAAAATAAAGTCCACTTCAAATCTTTATTTAAGGAAATAAAGGCATTTGAGGCCCCTATTTAGATAAGGTTTACTTTAGGCCATTCTTTGAGAAATTAAGAGCTCTTTGAGCCCTTATTTGAAATTTTCCTCAATATTATGTCAAATTTTTTTTTCAAAGCCAAAAAGTTAGGCAAAAAAAAAATCTTTAAAGGTAAATTTAATTTGCTTGAAGAAAGCAAAAAATATGAAGGAGATCTGAATATATGATTATCTGCAGGCTTCAAGGAATATAATGATAATTTCATCGTGCAAAAAGGAAAGCAATCTCCTATACTTTTTTTTTTTGCAATGAAGGTGGAGTCCAAATGGCATTTATATTTTCAAATTTGTTTAATTTCGCCTCATGGTATTTTTCAGAGTTTTGATAAAAAGAATCTAACTCCAGATTTTTCTTTTTCCACATTTAAATTCATACTAAGCCATGTCCATACAATGGACCACTAACAACCTAAACATGACATCTCTCTCTTTAGTCTTTGATAATGGCAAAGTCATTAACTGTAACTGTGTAATTAGTCATATTTTAGATTAATGATTGGATGGTAGTTTTTAATCTACTGTGAGAATAACAATTTATTTTAAATCACAAACTAAACAACAAATAATTATAAATTATTGTGAGGTTCACTCCTTCGAGAATTTATGACTTATAACAAGTTGATATTCTCATAGTAACCTAAACACAATTATACTAGCAAAGCCTTTTTTCAATCTATTCAAGGAGTGAGATGATAATAATTTTGCTATATGTTAGTTAACTGAAATAGTTGTACCATTGAGTAAGGTAAAAGAAATGACCACAAACACTTCACGTTAACATGATGGATATTCAAAAGCGGACCAATCGCAATTGGATACATGTAAGTACTAATGGAAAATTGAAAAGAAATGAAAAGAAAATCAAATGAAATGGAACTAGATCTCTACCACGCGTCTAGTGTGTCATGGACCTACAGCTTTTTGGCCGAAGACAAGTCTGTGTGGTGCCTAGTGAGTTGGAACACTCAGCCAACCTTTTTCTCAATAGAATGTTCCCAAAGACGATATAACAAAGGGCGTCTTCATAATCATCAATTGTATTGCACCGCAATTTAACTCAAGCATCTAATTCCTTGAATGAGACATACATATCACTTTCAATGCAATGACTACTTTCAATTTGCAATGGCCTTCGTTAGGAGAGTGATATCAGTTCTGGAACAATTTGTTCAGGAGGGGCTAAATTTGCCTCTAAATATCCTATAAGATGATAATCATTTCATTCCTAAATTCTTAGCACAAATGTCCCGAGCTGCACCCATAAACTAGTCGTATCAACCCCTCTCCCCTCTCACTCTATCTCTCTGTCTCTCTCTCCATTTTGATATCACAAAACCCCACATTAGTATAGGAGAAAATCATATGGTGATATTCTCCCTCACCCAATTTCCACAACGTTCCCGTTGGAGGCCATTCTTTCACTTCCTTATATTCTATAGCCATCACTGCCACTCTTGGGACTTATATGAATAGCAAACACTCACCCAACAAAACAAACCACTCTTCCCCTAACAAAGTTGTTGCATATCTTCAGTCACTTTGTATTCTCCCTGATAAGCATGACATTACGAGCCAATTGCGCTCCCTTGGCAATAATTTCTTTCTCCTATTAGGTTTCCCCTAATCTTAGTAAACCAACGACCATTTCTTTTATCATTAAATGTGGCAACAGATCTCTTCTTAGCATCTACCCATATAATTCTCTAATATCATTTTTCACAAGACAAAGTTTTCTTGAATGAGGATAAGCCTGTGTGGCACCTATTGAACCACAACACTGACCTTCCCTCAATAGGTCATTTTCAAGGATAGTATTACAGATGGCATTCTCATAAACGACCAAATCACAACCAATTTAGCTCAAGCATCCATTCCATGGAGTGACATATATGGATCACTTCAGCACAATAATTAGTTTCGGCCTGTCCTGACGATCCTTAGGAGAACAACATCAACTTACAACTAATTTATGCATGAGAGACCTAACTTTCTTTAAGAGATCCTCTAATATGATCCTAATATAAATTTTTAGCAAAAATTTCCTAACACCACTTTTACGAAGTAGTCATATCGATTTTTCCCCATCTCTCACTCTTCACCTCAATGCCACGAAGCCTCTCTTTTCAGCCTAAACGGATATGGTAGAAATCGAATCATGACACTAGCCAAGGCTCTTCAAAGCCATTTTCAGTTTTAAGTCGCAAGAGAGCCATTTTCAGTTTTAAGTCGCAAGAGTAACGGAAAAAAATTCCTGCAGGCAACATAATTTAAAAATAAAAAAGAGAGAGAGAGAGAGAAATTCTAAAGTGGGAACCTTGTAGATGGATAACTAGCAGTGCTGTTGACACATTTAAATAAAGGTGGCACTATTTTCACCCCATATATAACTTAATCCACCCCTATTTTCATTAAAAAGAAAAAAATTACTCTCAATCATTCAATTGTAATTTAAAGTGGTTGCCCCCACCTTTAATTTATCTAATTATTTATATTTAGGATATGGTTGTTATAATTGAGCATTTCACATATTTTATTTATGTTTATTCTGGGTGTCCCACGTATATTAAATGTACTATGTTTCCTTTCTATTTTTGATTTTACTTCCACATATATGAGTCTTGTCGAGGGAAGAAATTTCCAAGAAAGATATATCAAGTCTCTTAATCTACCACATAAAATAATTCGTTTAATTTCCTTATAATTTGTGAAATATCTTTATATGTAGCATGTAGAGACATCATAGGAGTACTTAGCAATACACTGAAAACATCAACATAAAACAGTTATGTACAATGAGACATCTCGATATTTTCTTGTGAACACTTCATCATTGATATCACTTTTTATCAATCCAAAATGACGATTTAAAAAAAGTTCTTATTTTATGTATTAAATTGAATTTCGCCTTTTAAAATTTCCCGTTGGAAAAAGTAATTGTGATTATATTTTGAAAAATCTTTAAAGATGGTCTTTTTTTATTTCATCCTATGATCCCATTGTATGTGTATGCATATAAATGACAATTAATAAGAAAAGGTTTAATGGTGATATGCAATAGGGGTGAGCATGGTTCCAAGTTTGAAAAATTGGGGAACCTATTTCAATGAATAGGTTCCAAGTTTTAGGTAGATGGAACATGGAACTTGAAACCTAAAATAAGATTTTATATTTTTCTTGATTTATATCTTCGCGTGATCATGCGGTATTTCTCCGATGATTAATGTATAACTCGGAACTATTAATTTGAACTTTCAATTTATGACTGAGACTTTTGCTTCGTTAATATTTATGTTGTGATCAATGGATTATAGTAGCAAGTGATGATTATTAAAGGTGATTTATTACAATTCTTCACTTAATAATTTGTATGAGGAATCTAGGTACAACTAGAAGCTATTCTGAAACTTGTGACATGATAGGTTTTAAGTTCCGGGGTATGCTATGTTTCAAGTTCGAAAAAAAATAAGGAATATACTCTAACAGGTAGTTTCTAGGTTCTAGGTGGAACCACCCCTGATACGCACAAAGAAAGTGTAAGTTTATAAACAAGCGATTGTATTCAAAAATCATTTGTGCAAAAAATTTTCTACATTTAACTTGATGATTGATCCATAAATTTGTTGGCCAATGTAGAATAGAATTATGTTTCTTGAAAAGTATTCTTTTCCACAAAAGTAATTAAATCCAACATTAAAAAAGCAAACATAGTGCCCACAATCAATAAAAACAAAAATTTGAAATTGTTAATTACAGCAATTAAAATAGAAAACGGCCACAACTTCAGATCGCAACCAATTGGTTAAGACGATTTTGGGTGAAAATTGGATCGATTCAATCACACAGGAGTGGCAAAAAAAAAATCGCACAGGAGTAGCTATAGTGCCACCCCAAAATAAAAATGCAAATCCACAAACAATAATTAAAATTTAGGGGAGGCCAAATTAATGAAAGTCCAATCTTGCAAATGGAAGAACGGAAAATTTATAGATATCTCTAAACTTTTCCTGGATGATAAATGTAAATATTCATTGAAGGGGGGTAAAGTTAAAAAATATATATAATATTTTTTTGTCGAGCAAACAGATGATATTCCGGAAAATAGAGCTTGAGAAACCCTCAGTCTCGCGTATCTTCTCCTCGTCCTCGTCCTCGTCCTCGTCGACTTCCCCTGCAACTCAGCTCCATCGTCTTCAAAACTCGAGACGCTTCCAAGCCTTCTAGCCACCGTCTCGCTTGGCCTCTTCCAAGATCGAAGGTTCCCCTCTCTCTCTCTCTCTCTCTCTCTCTATCTCTTCTTTCTCTCTCTATCCTGCGTCTGTTTCGTCAGCGATTACTGGGTCGGCGTCGGCTTTCTTCTGCGGGGGGCATTCTGACGCGACTCGTCTTCCTCTCGTTGCTTTCGCTTTGACAGACGGACGGCGAGCATGGCGTCTTCCCTCCTGAGGCGGCGCCCGGGGGTCTCCTCTCTCTTCTCCTTGAGGCCGCTGCTGTCTCGGAACGGTTCCGCCGCCGCCGCCGCCCATTTGTTGGCCGCCGGCCGCCGCCAAACCCTAGGCCTGTCGAGATCCCTGAGCGTGCATGCGGTGTGGAATGAGTATCCTCCACCTCTGCTGCCTGCTCCGCAGCAACCCCCTCCTCCGCCGTCTGATTTCAGGGGTTTCGACCGGAACCGAGATGAAGGGGTGCAGCAAAATCAGTACTTTCGCCCCCAGAACAGAGACATCAACGCTGGTCAATGGAGCTCGCCGCCGCCGCCGCCGCCGCCGCCGCCGCAAGGGAACACTGGGTTTGGTTATCAGAACCATGGCCAGGGCCAGAGTTATCCCAATGCAGGATACCCTAGTCAGGGTCAGAATTATCAGGGCCGCGGATACTCTGATCCTGCTCCCGTTTATTCGCAGCAGCAAAGCCCTGAACAGTGGAATAAGCAAGTACCGGGGCAGGGTTATCCTCGGCAGCAGAATCCTGGTCAGTGGAATACCCAGTACCAGAGCTATGGTCAGTATCAGAGCCCAGCTGGGGTGAACACCCCGAACCAGAACTATCAGCAACAGCCTAGAAGCCCTAATCAGTGGAACAACCAAAATCAAGGGTATCCGCAACCAGATAATCGCAACCAGTGGGCCCTGCAGAACCCGAGTACTAATCAGTGGAACCATCAGCAAGCAGCTGTAGTACGTGGGACGGAGAATCGGGCGGCAGAAGCTCCTGCTCCGGGGCCTTCGACTGCTGATCTGAGACAGTTGTGCCAGGGAGGGAAAGTTAAAGAAGCTATAGAGTTGATGAATGAAGGGATTAAAGCCGATGCCGACTGCTTCAGTTGGTTGTTCGATTCATGTGGGAAGTCTAAGTCTCTTGAGAATGCGAAGAAGGTGCATGATTACTTTTTGCAGTCGACATGTAGAGGTGATCTTCAGATGAAGAACAAAGTGCTTGAAATGTATGGGAAGTGTGGCAGTATGATCGATGCTCGGAGAGTTTTCGATCACATGCTTGATAAGAATATTGACTCGTGGCATTTGATGATAAATGGTTATGCGTACAATGGGTTAGGGGATGATGGGTTGGAGTTATACGAGCACATGAGGAACTTGGGTTTGAAGCCAAATGAACAGACTTTCCTTGCAGTTCTGTCAGCATGTGCCAGTATAGGAGCCATAGAAGAAGGTTTTATACATTTTGAGTCGATGCAGAATGATTATGGGATTAAGCCTGGGATTGAGCATTATTTAGGGGTTATTGATGTTCTCTGTCAACCTGGGCATCTTGCAGAAACCGTGGAATATGTTGAAAAGCTACCATTTGAGCCCACATTGGAGGTTTGGGAGGCACTGAAGAGTTATGCACGGATCCATGGTGATCTTGATCTTGAAGACCACGTTGAGGAGTTTATGATGGCTATTGATCCTTCAATCACTACTGCTAATAAGATTCCTACACCACCACCCAAGAGGCGCTCTGTGATCAACATGCTTGAGGGGAAAAACAGAATTAGCGAGTTCAAAAATCCCACTCTTTACAAGGACGATGAGAAATATAAGAGTGGGAAGGAAGGGGGTTATGTACCGGACACTAGATATGTGCTTCATGACATTGATCAAGAGGCGAAGGAGCAAGCCTTGCTCTATCACAGCGAGCGACTCGCAATAGCTTACGGACTTATCAGCACTCCTGCAAGGACGCCTCTCAGAATCATTAAGAACCTCCGGATCTGTGGTGACTGTCATAACGCGATAAAGATCATGTCCAAGATTGTGGGTAGGGAACTGATTGTTAGAGACAACAAGAGATTCCATCACTTTAAGGATGGCAAATGCTCTTGTGGAGATTATTGGTGATCCCTTCTTGTTTATTTAATACTCGTTCCTTTTGTACCTAATGAGAATTGTCTTGCTCTAGGCATTGGGCAAAAGATACTGAGAAGTTTGGCTTTTAGTGACGGGAATGAAGTGACGCCGCCAATTGTAGGGGTGAACGTTCCTTTCAAGTCATAATGTATTCTCATCAGTTACCAAAGTTTTGATTGTCCTCTTTTCCTGTTGCCAGTTTTCACGTTTTACCTTAGTCTAGTTCTTCAGTTCCTTTGCACTGGTATGCAGAGTTAGCCTCTTTTGGCGCTTTTTAAGATAAAGAACTGGTTGCCGATACATATAAAGGCAGATGTTGCTGGGGACTCTGCTTCTTTCTACTTCTTGTGTGCTTGGATTGTACTCTTTATTCACATATACTTTGCCAAAATGCTGATCTGGTATATAATGTAAAGGTATATTTTGGTCATCATCAGGCCCTCGTCGAGCTGGGCTGAGTAAATGGCAATGTCCTTTGTCCTTATATTTTAATCTCGGGATAATTGCATCAGAATTCTTAAATCTTGTTATCAAAGTTTAATCAAATTTTAAAACTTGAAAAAAAAAAAATGTAATTAAATTTAAGTAAAATTGGTGTTTTTTACTTTAAAAAAAAAAAGTCATTTCTCTTTTGTTAGGTCCATAAAAATATTGATGTGATATTTTATAACTATTTTATTAAATATTGATGTGATATATTTTAAGTATTTTCTTAGAACACAGGGCATCGATGTGGCGCTCGTCAAGCATCAAATAAAAATACTTGAAATTTTAAAATGAAAAAAAGGACAAAAGGAAAATTCGATGAAAACAGCAAAAAGTAAGTACCAAGTTTTCCTTTTTCTATCTATTTTGGGGTTTGACTCTGTTGGAGCCCAATGCAGAATGAGAACAGCAAGAACCAGCTGCAAGAATGTTTCTCTTCTTCCATTTTCTTTTTTGGTCTCTGATTCTGGAAACAAGTTCAAATCCCAGCAAAAAGAGCTCAAGCGGCCGGGCCGCACATTCAAAGAAGCAAGAGCAACCATGGCCAAATTCCACAAAACACGATTGGCCATCGCTGCAAACTTGAACAAGCTTTGGAAGCTAGAGCGACGATGGCCGCAAGCACAAAGTAACTCACAAGCGACCATGGTCAGGTTTGACGAAGCTCAAGCGGCCATGGCTGTGAGTTAAAAGAAGCCTTGAAGCTGCAGCAGTCATGGCCGAGCTCGACAAAACTCAAAGTGGCTGTGGGTTTGAAGAAGCTTGTGGTCACGGTTGAGCTCGGCAAAGCTCATATGACCATGTTCCCGAGCTTGAAAAAGCCTAAAAGTTGGAACGGCATTGGCTGAGACTCAAAAGAAGCTCGAGCGTCCTTGGCCGCGGCATAGGAAAAAGTTCAGAAGTTGGAGACTATCTATCACAGACTGACGGGATCAGATTGTGTTAGCAAAAGAATATAAAAGAAAACTAGTATCTCTCTCCAAGCATATACGCAACAAGCTAATCAGGATTTATAACATAATTTTTTGAACCCCCTCCCCACTCTTCTTCCCCCAACAAAAATATAAAGTCCTTTTGTTTTCTTTAGGTCCGTGATATTGGTGAATAAGGTCTGCATTGCAGATCTGTGGTACAAAGTAAATTTATTACCATTAACATCCACTTAACTCAAGAGCATCCAGACACCGCACTAAACAATTGTTTGCTTGCATGCTACTATGATTATATTTGTGTCAAGAAACAAAGAGTAGAGGGCGTAACAAGATTGTCCTGGCAAATCCTGCAGTCGTGAGTGAAACATGCAAAAACAAACCGAAACATGTGTTCCGCAGTTATTAAAACAGAAAATTGGCAAAGAATGTACCTCTGCAGAGAACAAAGGAAAGTTACATCCTATTGGCCTGTTTCTAATGAAGTTGATTGGTGCCACTCAAGACGTCAATGTGGTTTGGCATTGCCACTGTGTCAGCGGCATTCATGTTCACGCATCAACAGATGCTTTTTGGAAAATCCGTCGCAGTGCAAAGGAAAAGATACTGCAATTTTTTCATACACTGGGCAGCCATGTTCCTTAGTCAGCAAGCTGTCCCTAAAACTTTGCTGTAAGAAGCTGAGAAAATAACCCAGATATGTAATTGATCTGCCATGGTAATCTGAGTACACATATTCACCACTATGGATTTAAAGTGCCCATCACCATGATCATATACCATCCACTTCAACCTGTACATCTTCTTTGAAGAATTATGGTAAATAAGATACTGAAGGGATCAGATCATGTTAGGAAAAGAAAATAAAAGAAAAACAGTATCTCTCTCTCAAAGCACATACATGACGCCCCGGAAAAGAGAAAATTTGTTTTCTTTAGTTCCATTTTGAGGAAGAGGTCCATTATACTCATCTCAAGTTCAATTTGATAAGTGGTCTCTTGAGCTTGATCTTTAGCTGACCTGACTTGAATCAAATGTCAAAAGGAAATTTTAGTCTGATTGGGAGTTAAATTTGAAAGTCAAAATTTGAATGACGATGCTATTTGCATGTTTCCAACACTACTGAATGTATTGTGTGGGCTAATTAAGTTGAAGATTTCGAGCACTAGCTAACTAACTCGACTTGGAAAGAATTGAGAAAATCTTTAACTATTTAAGCCAGCCTCAAAAGGAGTTTATACAAAGCTCGAAAATTTGTTTGCATTGCAATTCACAATATCTTATGCACTATATTCTGCAAAATTTGTTAGTAATAAATATGAGGAAATGAGGTTAAGCCAAGTGTATTTGCTAAAGTGCACTATTAATAATGATGTAGCATTTGAAGGAATAACAAAAAGAGAGGCCTGACTAACATTCTCAGATCATCTTTCTTTCTGAATATTGTATTAAGAGCTAATTGATGAACTGAGCAAAATGCAGTACCGGCAATCAAGATGCAAATTGTAACATCATACCATTTGATATGATGTTCACCCATAAATCAAATGCTTTTCAGAAAATTCATTGCACTGCAAACAAAAAAGACACTGCAAGTATTTTTCATACACTCGGAGGTTACAGCCATGTCCCTTACCCAGCAAGCAGTCCCTCAAACTTGCCTATTATGAAGCAGAGCAGATAACCCAGATATGTAATCTGTAATTGACCAGAGATGCCAATCTGCATGCTCCGCAGGCCACAAATATTCTCCACTAGCGATTCAAAGTGCCCATCACCATGATCAAATACTATCCACTTCCACAAAAGAGTAACAGAAGCACCATGATCAAATACCATCCACTTCCACAAAGAGTAACAGAAAACCAGTATCTCTCAGAGTGCACACACATAACAACCAGGAAAATATAAAATTTGTTCTTTAGTTCCATTGTGAGGAAGAGGTCCATGATATTTGTGCATAATGTCCAAATTGCATAACTTTAGCACATGGTAAAGCGGTTGTTATTAACATCTGAACTGCACCACTTTAGTACATTGAAAAGTTACTGCTATTAACATCTATTTAATGCAAGAGCATCCTCGCACCGCTTGATCATTGGCATGAATTTCAGCTGTTTGATAAATATTAGGCAACAGAGCACTAACTGACGAGTACGTGTACCACTTAAATACAGCAATTCCCCACATTACCCAGCTATACGACAAACAAAGTCTACCTTACACCCCTCCAAAAGCCTTATAACGAAGCAAGAGAAATAATCCCCTGGACTTAAAAACAACTTGATAAATGGCACATGCGACTCCATGGGATGATGTGTCAAAGAAAACTTGCCATTTATCTGGTTTACTATTTATCACATTTCAGATGAAAAAGTGGACAGATCTCAAACACAATTGAGAGATCAACCAGAAGAGGAAGAAGTTCTAGTTGTCACGAGATATTTAACCCACAACTCCATCGTCCCTACATTTGCAGAAAAACCCCTTTCGACCATTTCACCAACAAGTTGCGCTGCTCTCCGATTTTCGTTATCTCTTAGTAGTCCTTGGATGATTGTGTTATAAGTGACACGATTTGGAAGGCATCCATTTCCTTGCATCTCCTTTAGCAGCCGATATGCTTCCTCCGTGCGTCCTCCTTTGCACAATCCACGCATGACAATACTATACGTCCACACGTTAGGTTGCAACCCTCGAGCATGCAAACAATCAAACAGCCCTATTGCATCGTCGAGCTTTCCGGCATTACACATGCCATTTATTAGGATACTGTAAGTCACGATGTCTGGGACAAATTTGGAATCTTCCATCTTTCGAAGTAATATCATGGCCTTGTCAATCTGCTGCATTTTACATAAGCCATCCAGGAAAGAATTCAAGATATAATGATTTAGAGAGAGATCGCGAGACTGCATCTCATTAATTAACTCCTCTGCAGCTTCAAGGTTCCCAACCTTGCAAAATCCGTCCACGAGAGTGCTGTATGTGATGACATCAGGAATCAGGCCCCTTTGAAGCATTTCTTGGAAAAGCATCTTTGACTTGTCCATTCTTTTTGCTTTGCAGTATCCGTTAATCAATGTGCTATAAGTAACAACAGTAGGTGAGCAGCCTCTTTCAACCATCAAATTCAGCACTTCCATTGCATCTTTCATCTTATTTTGCAAACAATAACCATTCAATAATGCATTATAAGTGACACTATCAGGCATTTTACCTAATTGAATCATCTGGTCGACTATGGCCTCTGCCTCTACAAGCAATCCCTCTTTACAATGTGCATCCACCAGGATACCGAAGGTTAGAACGTTAGGCAATACTCTGATTTGCACCATATGACTCAGCAGTCTTCGAGCCTCTTCCAAATGGCCGGAATTGCAAACTCCTTGAATGACAGAGGTATAAGTAACAACGTCCGGTTCGATCCCTGCCTTCATCATCTTCTCCAACAAGACCATAGCATCTTTCCATTGGCCTCGGTTGCATAAGCAATGAACCAAGGAGCTATAAGTGAATATGTTGGGTTGAATGCCTCTGCTCATCATCTCTTTGAACAATACGAGAGCATCTTCCATCTGGCCTACATCGCACATGCTGTGGATCAAGGAGGTATAAGTAACAACATCTGGTTCGACGCCTTTTCTACTCAAACTTTCGTGGAGTCTCAAGGCCTCGGTGATCAATCCCTCCTTGCAAAGACCATCAATCACTATGTTGTATGTGAAGGAATTGATGCTGCAGCCTCTCTCTTCCCAGTCCCTCAGCAATTCAATCGCCAATCTGGTGTTACCAGCCCTGCATAACCCCTTTGCGATTATTGCATACGTGGTCTCATTAGGTTCGGGCCCATTTCGTCCCATATCATCGAGGAACCTCAACGCTTGATCAGTTTTGCCCTGAATAAAGAGACCATCAATTAAGGTATTCGATGCCACCACATCGATGGGAAACCCAAGCTTCAAGATTCTGCCCAGGATAGACAAACCCAAATCGATCCGCTTTAACCGACAGAAGCAATTCAACGAAATTTTCATCCAAAAATGATCATCTTCAACTCCTAACGAATGCAGCTGCTCAATCAAGCGGATGGCAATCGAGTAGTGCTTCATCCTCGCTACAGCACCCAACAGAAGACTGAAATCCCGGGGGGAAGGCAAAGGGTCCGTCTTCATCATTGCACCGAAGCAACGCTGGGCATCGCCAACGCTCGAAAACACACCACCATTCCTGCAAATTTTCCTCACGTGACTCAAGACCTCGCTGGGGTCATCTAAATTAGGGTTAGGGGTCGAGGAAAACCGACGTCGACGGCGAGACGAGAGAGGGAGGATGGAATGGGATGAAGGCTGACTGGAGATCGCAGTCGGCGCATGAAGAAGGAGGAAGATGGAAGAAGCAGGGCGGAGGAGACTCGTCGGCTTCATCGTTCTGGAGTCTCTCTCTCTCTCTCTCTCTCTCTCTCTATCTCTTGTATCATTATTTCATTCACTAACACAATGCTCCCAATCCACATTCTCTTTGCTCGTGAAAAAAGTATGATTTTCCAGATACGGCATTTGCATTTTGCTTTGTCATAGTCCTACTTATATGTTCAACTTCTCGTAATTACTCCTTTACTATTAGGCCTTGTTTGGTAACAATTTTATTTCTCTATTTTTCTATTCTTTACAAAAATCCATTTGGTAAATTGTCAGTTAATTTTTCTATTTCTCAGAATATATTAATGGTTAGGGAATACATTTAGAATATAAATAAAAAATGGAAAAACATACTTTTTTTTTTGCTCCCAAGAACAAAAAAAAAAAAAAAAATAAGGCCATATAAAATAAAAAAAAACAAGCTCAATATAATGCTCATCTTTACACAATCAACACAAGGGCCGCTATCCTAACTCTATCCAACTCCGCTTTTTTGGAATAAAAAATATAAAAATTCAGAAATTAGATTTTGAGTAGTTTTGCCGGATTTTAGTGTTAATTCTAGTTTAGAATTTGTTTAACATAAAAAAAAATGAAAATCTTTTGATGAACATGGATTCAAAGTTGAATAAACTTTTAGGGCTTTACTATATAGATTTTTAAATGTTGTTTTCTTTTAGAGATAATGCTAAGTCATAAAAGCTTGAACACTCCAATCTTCTTCCCTTAAGATTCTATAGGCAACATTCATTAAGATCATGGACAATTCTAATTTAATAGAAAATTAGATGACTCTAAACAAGTCTTTTGCATAACCATCTGTCTTGTGTTCATTGCAGTTGAATAAGTCTATGCTCCATGGAATTCTAATGTCATTTGCTTCAAGGTTTGATGAGTTTACCAAAGATTGCCCCCATCCTCAATTGTTTCGTCATTGCCTATTCTACCAAGCGATGTTTGCCCTTCTTCTTATAGCTGAAAAAGCTCAAAAGGCCTATGCACTTGTTTATTGTAATGTCCAAATATTTACCATCAACCTCCCTAAATTGTCAATTATAAAACAGTGGAATTCTCTACTGCCATTTCCAATCATTCATCTTTGACTAACTATTATGTTGGATTCTAAAGTAATCTTAGAATATCTTCATAGAATTGAATTCTCACAAAAGTCAAGTTTTATTCAAATGAATTGTTAAGTCTCCACTAATGTTTTTATAATAAAATAAAATAAAAATCAGGAATAGAAACTTTTAGGGTTGTACTAAATGAAGTGATAGGAAAAAGTTTAGAAGTTGGAACGACATTGGCTGAGACTCAAAAGAAGCTCGACTGTCTTTGGCTGCGGGATAGGAAAAAGTCAGAAGTTGGGGTGGCCATGGCACAGCTCGATGAAACCCGCCAAGTTTTTTTTTTCCTTTTTTACAGTTTATCCCAAATTAATACACTTATGATAAAGTTACCATATATTAATTTTCGTTAAATTTTACTATTAAATTGATGATTTTGATGATATGCACCAATTTTTTTTTATCTAAAATACGCGACAATTGATTGGTATAGTAGTTTACCATTTTACTCTCCATTTGTTACAGTTGTATCAGTTTTATAGTACTAATTCAATTTAACAGAGATTATATTTATACCAAATGTACTAATTTTACATTTTTGACGGTCAAAAAAATTATTTTGTGCTAAATTTATCATGAATGTATCTCTTTGAGGTTTTTGTGGTAATTTTAGACAAATTTATCAAATGCATATCAATTTGTCATTTTTGATGGTCAAAAAATTAATTTAAGGTATATTTATTGCATACATACGGATTTAGGATATTTTATGATATCAACCCAAGAATACATGTGTTACTTGTATGGCATTATTCTTTCCCCCACTCGAAGTGGGCCTGTGCAGAGCCAGGAAGTGGGCCTCGCCTTGCCTGAAATCACAAGCTCACCATTTGAGTGCAGTTCGTGTTTGGCATACTCTGAAACAGGATTTGTCATACATGGGCCTCGACCATACCCAGCACTCTCTCCTGACCGAAAAGATTCATTCAAATTGCTAATGTTGGAAATTGGATCGAATTCATACCCTTTGGCGCCCAAAAAGAGACGGAAATAATCAATCATGCACAAAATACTGGCTCATTCAAATCTCTCCAAAAGAAATTTAAAATAAAAGGACGTGCGGATTCAAGTTTTGTACCGCACTTCTTTTTTCGATCGAACATACCTTACTTTTGCCCTCTAGAGAACTTCCTGTGATACTAACTTTTTTCAAGACAACAGCAAGTTGCCACGGGCCAGAGGATGGTGGCTAAAGGAGAAACATGCTCCCATAAGTTAAAACCACTTCGATATCATCGTGGACCGAACATGAATCGCGCAGGCGACCCTAAGAATACACGAATTACATGTAGGAACAAGCCACAAACTCCTCATTGACAGACCCGTTAAAGTTTAGCCACCCTCTGTAGTCCATTCCTCGGGATTAGGAATTGCTTGAGGACTCATCAATGACAAAACCTCGGTGGTTGTTCAGCAGCAACTGGCCATACTTGTCGTCTTTGCATAAAAGAAGAATGGGACCCGATATACAAAATATTGCTGGAATAAATGGACCCAGATGTACCACAGAAAATGCGATTGGTGCTCCACGGTAATGATGTGCCCCGGCATTTAATCAAAGAGCTTGAAAAAACCACGCAGTAAATCCAGTCCGGTTTTCAAGGTTTAGACCATAAGAAGGTCCCATCATGAGTCTGCTAGTCTCAACCGCGGAACGATATTCATCGATTGCAACTCCTGACAATAAATTGCACGTCACCGACAAGCAGGAAGATATAAAAATTGCGAAAACACTGTCAAGTATAAATTCACTTCAACCATGTACAGAATGGAACCAAAGCCCAAGGAAGGAACGATGATATTTCAGCTACAAGTGCAGTAGTTTTGGGTGGGAAGAGTTCATACCTGGATTAAAAGCTTGCAAGCATATGGCAATTTCATAGTTGAAATGTTGTCCCCATTCTTACATGAAGAACATATTCCTGTTTTAAGCTTATAATTGTAATATCCTAACAAACCACAAGCTCTGCAGACCTGCCAAGGAACGAAAACTCGAAATGTCGATGATTGCTTTCAGCAATAATTCATTAATCTGCGTGTCAATAAAAGATGATAAATGTTTTCAGAAATTTGAACGGGAACATGTTGCAACATCCTCTCAACCAAATAGAGGAAATTCCTAGGTGCATAATTCACCAAACCAATTCAGCGAGTTTGAAAGTAAGGCTAATTTTGAGAGGATTGGAGGTCTAGTTTCCACTGGATAGTAATTTAGAATGACTTTTATAGCAGCTTCAGACAACGACGAAAAAGATCGGCCTTTTCCTTAAAAATTACATATTCAATATTTTTTACAACAAACACAACGTGACAGATAATAATGTTATACGATTCCTTGGGCAAATTCTTGCCACACTGAAACTAATCTTCGCTGGGGAACAGAAATGTGATTTAATTGATACCTGAACCTCGAATGGATCACTGGATAACATCAGGCGCTCATAGATAAGCATACTTGCACCATAAGCTATTAAACAATCACGTTCCATCTCTCCAACTCTTAACCCTGGATGAAGTTCAAAATTATTATAAATTAAGGATATTAGTTCATGTCCTAATCGAATAAACAGATAATGAAGAGACCTCCATTCCTCGCTCTTCCTTCAGTTGGTTGTCTGGTTAGCATCACACGTGGACCACTGCCCCGAGCATGCATTTTATCCAAGACCTAGACAATTCAAGTTCAGAATCACTAGTTGCTAAGATCAATATAGATGGGCAATCTTCATTCACAATCAGCAGAGTCCATATAATCTGACCAGACTAATGCTCATAATTATGCCTTTTCACAGACCTTGCAGTACAAAAGTTGCTCCTCACAAAGGATGATAGACTGCTAACAATACATGGTAGAAAGGAAGATTTCACGTATAAATGTTCCCTAAACATCTAGCACTTTTTTCTCTAAAAGTAAAGTAATTAATGGGCTTGGAAGGCAAAGGAGATAGTGTCAAAAAAAAAAAAACTCAAGAGTTGCTCTCTCTTGCTACTCCTCACTTGGTGCATGTGGAAGTGTGGATTGAGGATTTTGAGGAAAAATACTCTCTTTTTAATGGATGGTCCATTGTGAATTTCTTCTAAAATTAGTAAAAGTGGACGGGATAATTTTGTTAATGGTTTTATTATTTCAATGTTTCCAATTTCAGTGTCCTGCACAAAAGTAAGTTGTACAAGAAGGCAGGGAAGATTATCAATTTGCCAGTTATCTGGCTGCCAGTATATGGTTTAAATTTAGTTACCCTAGGATTTTAGCAATGTCTATGACCAGGTAAAACGCTGAACGAAAAATTAAGGCTGAAAGATGACCAATATCTGAGTATTCTTAAGGTAATAAAGCAACTATGTATACAAAATATTTTCGGAGTGAGAGAGAAGACAGTAGATACTTCACAGCTATGGAAATTAAAGTACATAAATGAATGATAGGTACCAAAAAGTAAACAACGAGAAAAAAGATTGAAGAACATCTAATTTCCTACCAAAAATTGGCATCAACTTTAAATTCACTTCAAGAAAGATTTAAAAGATCATCCTATTTGAAAAGACAAAAGAAATGGAGGCTAAATCGTCAAGTGAAATCTGGAAAATTTGCTATGCCAAGTGTTTCACAAGAGAGGATGTGCTACTAACGGTTCTTTTTGAAATAAAAAGGTTGTAACATACATTTAATTGAACCAGATAATCATTATTTTGCCCAAATGCATCTGAGTGACGTCTTTCCAGTAGTAATAATAGACAACAGTAAGACTTCCCAAATCATAAGTGATCATAGCTCTTTTGTGGCCAGCAAATTGCAGCCTTTTCTCCTTATCGTGTCTGAGTAACTATAACTAATCATTCCTCTGAGAGCAAAATGACCATTTGATAGGTTATATGTTCCCAGAACCAACTAGATCAATTCATCAAAGAAGTGGACAGAGGTGACAGGATATACCAATGGACTAAAAACTCACCATGTGTTTCAACTTTTGGTAATAAATTGGCCCCATGAAAATATATGCCTGCAGTGGGCAACCAGTTATACCTATAAAACCGCAACAACAATTAACATACTAGTTGACACAAATAAGCATATATATGAACACGAAAATACAAGCAGCTTTTTATGCTGTCTCTTGAACATATACGCAGGTCGAAACTGCTGCACACAATACGATTGGGCCATGCATAATCATGTCTATCATATCTCCTGTAACTTCACAATGCTTCGAGTGGTTTCATGCCATAAGTAAACTCCAATGCTCAAAAAATCCGTCGGACAGGCAGATTCACATCTCTTAAAACTGACATAGTTCTCTGTTCTTGGAGGAGAAGCAATTTGTTTAGCTTTACATCCATCCCACAATATCATTTCTAATACAAACTTTGCAGTGAGAAAGTACGAAAGAGAACAAACCATACATTAAATAAATGCGAACTGTCTAGACTACAAGGATTGGCGAAGGGATACTTTCCACATGCATAAGAACTACAAAGACCAATTAGATACCGTTACATTTGAGAAGCTACACTTCAATTAGTCATTTAGATAAAAGAAAACATCTTCAGTGATAAAATCCACCTTTTCTTATTTTTAACACAAATTGGTAAATTGAATGCTGCTTTTAGAGGTATAAAAGGGTAAAGTGGTGTGTCAAAAGTATAAAAGGGCAAAGCGACCTTTAGGGCTTTAGGGCTTAATTTATTGGTGATTACTTAATGTATATATAGACCTATACTGAATAATACAATACAATTTTCCTTCTACATGGTATCAAAGCCAAGAAAAAACCCTAGTTGCCAAAGCAGCCACTCGCTGCTGTCAACTGGTCGCCAAAGCAGTCACCTTACACAGCCGAAGTTGACAGATCTTATCGGAATCTCCTAGTCATGTTTGATCTATCATTGCGATTCTGAATCCAATGCCAACGAGCGTCATCCGGCCAAGATCCAGTGTCGCCCAGCCAAGAACTGTTGAGTTGCTTGAAGGAAAATATTGTGGTAGTTTTTTTATTATTATAGGAGAATAGTTGATCCTAAGAAGAGCAATACTGCGATGACTAAGGTGCTTTCCTATTTTAGTGCTAACTTTCAACAATGGAAGAAAATTTGATCTAGTAACTCACATTGACACATTCAAAGGACTGTGCGAGTGCTTGGGCGTATTATATTCTGGCCAAAATAACTTTTCACGATTTAAGACCTATCACATAAGATTTACCGATCTGAGAGGAAGGGAGTTAGTACAGTTCATCCAACTCTTTCATTGGCATTGTCCTCAATGTTTTATCTCCCACAATTTCCGTTTAACCTCATGTTTGTTAGTAAATTAACCAAAAACTTTCAGTCTTCGATGACATTCTTCCCTGATTCTTGTATTTTCCAAGATCCGGCTACAAAAAGGATGATTGGTAGAGGCCGTGAGATAGGGAAACTGTATATGCTTGAAGATTTTCCATCCATTGCATGCTAGTACTGTCCAGACATTAGATCCATTGTAGACTTGGTCATCCTTCACTGCAGTCTTCAGAAGTTAGATTCTAATTTTCAATCTCTTTCTAGTTTGGAGTGTGAGTGTAAGTCATGTCAACTTAGCAAATTACATCGTGTCAGTTACCCACCTCGAGTCATTAAATGAGCAGTGTCTCCTTTTTCGTTATTTCATTATGATATTTGGGGTCCTTATCATATCGAATCCAATTTGGGTTTTAGATATATTGTTACTTTTATTGATGACTATTCCAGAGTCACTTAGCTTTACCTAATGAAAAATCGATCAAAATTGTTTCCTATATATTGTGCCTTTATTTCTGAAATTCATACTCAGTTTGGTGTGCATATTAAAGTTTTGCATTCTATTTGGTGTGTATGTTGAAGTTGTGCATTTGGTAATTCTAAGGAGTATTTTTTCTGCATATTTTTATGACTTTATGACTCAACATGGCATGATCGATGAATCTTCCTGTTCTAATGCACCACAACCATAGCTGAAAGGAAGAATAGGCATTTATTGGAAGTCACCAGGTCCATGTTGTTTGAGATGATGGTCCCTAAAACCTTTTGGTCTCATGCTATGTTGGCTTAATGCTATCTCATTAATCGCATACCTTCTTTTGTTTTGTGAGGTGGTATTCCATTTTCTACTTTGTTTCCCAATCAGTCAACTTTTGTCTTGCCACCCCGTATTTTTTGTTGCATTTGTTTTGTTTGTGATCAATGACCTAGAGTATCAAAACTTGATCCTAGAGCCATCAAGTGCGTGTTTTCGGCTTATTCCCATGCTCAAAAGGGATACCGTTATTATTCTCCATCGTTGACGAAGTACATTATAACTGCTAATGTTTCATTATTTGAATCTACCTCCTTATCATGATGTTCCGATCACAGATTTGAGGTGGATGAAGACTTACATGTGACCACCATTCGATCAACTACTCCAGCTATCTGCACAGTAACTACCTCCTCTCAAGGTCTATGCTCGGCGTCCTCAAGTAGCTACTGCTCCCTTCTTTCTCCTGTCACTACTATGTCATCTTCAGCTTTAGATCCACCATTAGCTGACCCTTTTCTTGTGTTTGATCTTGATCTTCCTATTGCTTATCACAAAGGCACACATGCCCATACCCAACATTCTATTGCAAACTTTTTTTTCATAGTATTCTATATCTCCTACGTTTCGGTCCTTTTTATCCACTATTGACCAATATCCTCTACCCAAGTCAATAGCTGAGGCATTACAAAGCCATGGCTAGAGGAGAACTATGGAAGAAAAATTACAGGCCTTATAGGTTAATCAAACTTGGGACTTGGTACCTCTTCCTTCAAGCAAACCCGCTACTAGTTGTCGATTGGTGTATGCTTTGAAAGTCAATTTCGATGGTTTTCTTGCTCACTTAGAAGCAAGACTTGTTACGAAAGGGTATGCTCAGGTGTATGATGTTGATTATCTAGACACTATTGCTCCTGTTGCCAAGCTTACATCTATTTGTCTGTCACATATAACTAGCCCTTATTTCAACTTAATGTCAAAAATGCTTTCTTGCATGATACTCTTCATGAGGAGGTGTATGTGGAGCAACCTCGGGGGTTTGTTACTTGAGGGGAGTCTTGGGGATTGGTTTGCAAGTTAAAAAAGTCTTATGTATGGTTTGAACCAGTCCCCACGGGCATGGTTTGGAAGATTTTCTGAGGCCATGCCCTCTTTTAGACTATCTAAATGTGGAAATGTTCACTGTCTTTTTTAAACAATCAGGGACAGGGAAGCTATTCTTGTGTATGTTAGATGATATTATCATCATGGGAGATGACTTGGTTGGTATAGAACTAAACTAGAGCTCTACCTTCAGCAAGAGTTTCAGACTAAGGACTTGGGAAGTATTTCCTAGGAATTGAGGTAGCACACTCACATTAAGGCATTATTCTGTCACAGCGAAAACATGTCCTGATTTTGCTCACTGAGGCAGGCATGTTGGAATCAAAGCCTCTCGATTCACCTATGGAACAAGGAGTTAAGATTGGTTGCTAAGGGAGGAGAGATTCTTGAGATATAGAAGGCTGGTAGGTAAACTGAATTATCTCATGGTTACTCGGCCTGAAATTGCCTTTCTAGCTAGTGTGGTAAGCTCGTTTCTATCTTCCCCTCGCATCTCACCGAGATGTAGTTATTCAAATTTTGAAGTACTCGAAGAAGACTCGAGGGAAATGAATTTATTTTTCGGAACCATGGTCACAGCAGAGTTGAAGGATTATCGTATGCTGATTGGGCAGGATCTCCAAATGATAGGAGATCAACCACTAGCTACTGTACCTTGGTTGGATGAAATCTAGTGGCATGGAAGAGTGAGAAACAGTGCTGTTGCCCATTCCAGTGCTAGGTCAGAATACAGAACCATAGCACAAGTGACATGTGAATTAGTATGGATTCAACAGCAATTGACAGAGTTAGGCTTTAAAGCTTCAATTCCTATGTCTCTAAGGTGTGATAATAAGGCAGCAATATTTATAGCTTCCAGCCCTATGTTTCATGAGAGAACAAATCACATTGACGTTGACTGTGATTTTATTTGAGAGAAGATGCATAGTGGTGTGATTCTTCCCAATCATATGAGGATCGGTGAACAACTTGCACATCTTTACTAAACCTCTGGGTAATGGGTGTATTAAATATATTTGTAACAAGCTGGGCATGATTAATATCTAAGCTCCAGCTTGAGGGAGAGTGTTAGAGGTATAAAAGGGCAAAGTGGTCTTTAGGGCTTTAGGACTTATTTTATTCGTGGTTACATAATGTATATATAGACTTATTGAATAATACAATCCAATTTTCCCTTTACAGCTGAATACCAAACTCTTCTGCCCAAGAGAAGATCTATTTGTATGCGTGGAAAGTTCAGTCCTGCATTTCACCTCCATATATAGAGCACAGCCTTTAAAATGCTTACTGCTGTCCTGGATATTGTAGATCATTTATCTTGCACCAATTTTTTTATAATTCCTACTGATCACTTCTGCTTTCAACAGATTTCCCCTTGGTGTCCAAAAAAATCTACTGTGCAGATGCCAACTGGGATCTTTTGACAATCAATCAATTTGCAAATTGATCCTTGCACATAATATGGTAAATTTTATTCAACTATCTAATACGTATATGAAAAGCTTTGTTCCAATTATTCAAGCATAACTGCTTAACTAACATAATAGTTTCATTCTAATAAAAAGAATATAATAGTTTCGTAACATCAGAGAGAAGCACAAAAAACTTGTGCTAGGACAAAGAGAAAGAACCAAGCAAAAATATAGAGACATTGATCCATTGAACTTCAGAGAGAAAAGCTTAACAGCAATTGAAGAATTACCTGAATAGAGAAAATCCTTTCCATTGTAGCTGAAGCCATGCTTGACAAGGGTTTCACTATTTAAAGCATAAGTAAGTATGTAATCCTATTTAAGTTTGCTAGAATGGAGGGATGCTCTAGTAGAGAGAAAAAACCTTATAGCCTCAACCCTGTCTGCATGACCACTGGGTTCACCAAAAGCACTACCATAATGAAACCTTCCACATGAAACTCCAGCTTTACCACCAAGAAGCTCAATCATTTTACCTACCGTCATTCGACTATCCAAAAAAAGCATAAAGTCAATGAGATTTAACAAAAGACTGAAAGAGTGACAATGCAAACCTAAAAAGAAAAATGATCAGGATGATGAAGATAGACTATGATCAGACAATTTAGTTTCACTAAAAAAAAGAACATTATCCGTCTCAAAAAGCATCAAAATGACATGCTCCTTTCCCACCAAAAAAAAAAAAATCCTTTGGAGTGAGGTGGGGGCGGGGGCCGGCTGGGGAGGGAGGAAAGATCATTCTCATTTCAGTCTCAAAAATGAAAATTATGCTAGTTCATGTCTACTTCCCTTTCCACTGTTCTACCCAAAGGGAAGCTCCCATTTGTCACTTATAACTTTACCCTAGAACAAGAGGTTTTTAGGTTTGTCTATAACTTTCGATTACAATTTCCAATCCATTTAAGTCCATTATTTGGAGCATGGTTAATATGGTACAAACTCAGTACCATGGATAATAGGCCATACTGCTAAAGCACTATAACTGCCTCATTTAAACAACAGCAAGCAAGATTAAATCAGAAAAAAAGATTAAAATTTGAACCAATATGTTGAGAATATTAAGAATTGTGTGCAGTTGAAGGGGTACTGTGACCAAGCATGGAAAAGCTAGGATATATGCATATGATGAAACAAGTACTGCAGTAACGCAGCAAAGAACTGTCATGTAAGCTCATAATCCACCATGCATGGAAGGCGGTGGCCTGCAGGCATGAAAAGGCTCTTATAAATAAAAGATGAGAAGAATTCCCATTATTGTCACTGAAAGCCATTCTCAAAAGGCATATTCACACCTTTTTCTGCATGTTCATGCCATTTATCAACATAAGCGACTCACTTCTATATTAAAAAAAAAAAAAAAAAAAAAGAAGCAATTCAACTTAAAACGCTTTACAACAAGCTTTCATTCATAAAGCTGTAACTTCCCTACTAAGTTAAGAATTTCATCAGGCTGATATCATGCCATGCAATGCTAGCGATGCAAGGTGGAACCAAGGAGTTTACCTTGGAAAACCATGAGGATTCATAATTAAATCAGGGCAAATCCCCCGTTCAGAAAACGGAAAGTCTTCTTGCTGAACAATGGTACCACAAACTCCTTTCTGCCCATGTCTGCTGCTAAATTTGTCTCCAACCTAAGCATCCATTCAGAGAAGTAAATTGCAAATCAAGAATTTTTACAGTCAAACAGCATTTATTATGCCCACCTCAGGTCGACGAGTGTGCCGAATCATGAATTTAATTGATAAATTGTAGTTCTTATCTGAACTCAGAGTCACTCTATCCACCACGCAGGACTCCCCTTCAGCTCCTTTATATGTTTGTCGGCTAGGCTTATAGTCGCTGGACGATACATGAAAAAGAGGAGTCATAAGTAAATGGAAGACACAACTACTTCATACTTACACCATATACTAAAACTCACCTATCTTTCAGCCCACCCGATTTCGGATTTCCCTTTGTTATGATAGGAGATTCCTTGTTAATGTAAACATCATTTGGCCTAATAATTTCCCCAGGTGCAGCGATGCCATCGTTGTCCAATATCTAAACAAGCCAGATAAATGAAGCAACAAAAAAGATCAGCAGATTCTATGCAACTTCATTCATAATGACTAATGTTCTTCCATAAGATAATCATATGGAAAGTCATAATTTGTGGGCATGCTGCATCAAGAAGATACATTTGATAAGAACTTTTTACAGAATCATAAAGAAACTGCAACAAACAGAAAGGTTTGGAAAATGAACATAACCTCACAGTTCTAACTTCTTGTACATTCAAACACGTCCAAAGGTTAGAACTTTAAAATCTATAGAACACAAAATCTCATTGATACAAGAAAGTTAAACAAACTAAGTCAATTTAATCTAGAAGGATTATATAGAAAGCTTTATTTCCTCAACAAATTACTGGATACTAAGATTTTTAGATCTGATTCATGATAAAGAGCAGAATAACAAATAATAATGCATCACCATTCTATAATTCTTGAAATGCAAACATCCTGAGAGAATCTGGAATGATGGGATTTTGACATGAATAGTTAAAGTCTAAGACAAAATAAGTACAGCTTGCCTGCATCCTTTCCCAGTCTGGATTTTCACCTTTCTTGTTTCTGTCATCTTTCCTAGGTGGCCTGAGTATTCTGTCTGATGTCCCATTTTCATACTTCTGATTGACGGCACTATACCTGGCGATTACCACACCCACCACATCAAGAAATTCAAGAAGCGAAATGAGAGACCAGAAGAATTGAACAGCATCCTTGCTGAGGGAGGAGTTGCGTACTTTTTCATCACTATACAACGACCAAATCCACGATCCAAAGATGATTTATTCATGACAATTGCATCCTCTATATCATAGCCACTGTAACTCATCACTGCAACAGTCGCATTCTGCCCAGCTCCAAGCTTGTCATATCCAACCTAAAACCAGAGATCAAATCGCACAGTTCCTTGTTTACTTTTTACTAACATAACTCTGACCTTACTCACCAGTTCAATTGTTCTTGTTGTCAACAAAGGACGTTGAGGGTAGACCAACAGATACAGTAGCGTGTCCATCCGAAGTAACTGGAGAATCAAGACAGGGCAACAATCCTTAGATTAAAACAGAACCATCTCAAGGAAAACAACAGCTCATGCTACAAGCTTATGCTATTATGCAAAATCCCTGGAGAAAAGACGCAATAATATACACCATCAACTATCTCCACCAAAAAAAAAACTGCATTGTTCTTCGATGGCATAAAGTAAGGGAAGATCGTTGCGCACTCCACTTGAAAATGGTATCAGAGTTGGAGATCCCATATTTGATATGCCGTACTCCCCTTTCACCAATTTGTGGGTTTCCCCCAATTATACATGATGGGGTTTTAGTTGGTCTCATATACATATAATAATCCTTCACTTAATGGCTTAAGCTTTTGGGTAATATGGCATCAGAGCCAGGTTCAGCCGTGTATGTGGCTTCCTGTTGGTCAATTCCTTGCATCAGTCTCAGTCTAGTTTGCATGTGAAACGGGTGTTTAAGCTGTCCCGTATTGAAAGCAATGGGCATCAATAATTCTTGCACTCCACAAATTGAGTTTCACATGGTTAAGACCTCCTTCATCATACTAGCCTTCGCATGAAGTGCATATAAAATGAAAACTGAACCATTGCTTAACAAATAAACTTTCAAAGAGGATGTTTGCCACACAACTTTAACTAGAAAGACTGAGAAATAGGCATTACAAAATAAATCAAAAGGAAATGGTCCAGAAGGTCTTAGTGAAAACAAAGTGCACATTAGTGCATGAGTGTAGGCACCTATACCGTCAGATAAAATGACAGATTGTAATTTTACAACGTCTTCTACTACCTAGAAGAAAATGAATTTCCATAATTCTGCAAACCCCAACAACACCCCCTCCAAAAAAAAAAAAAAAATATATATATATATATATATATATATATATATATATATAAATATATACAAGAAAAAAAAATCACACAGAGAAAGACCGTCCTAAAAAGTGCTAAAGGAAAAGGGAAAGGAAACATTAAAAAAATGCAGGTAATTTTTTAGGTGTCTTGATATTGATCTCTAAATACTTTAGTTCCAAAATATTAATGAATAATATTCCTTAGAACAAGCAAAGTTGAAGCAGAGCCAAATAAAGGATCCACTTTTGCATGAACACATCAAGATTTCTGTGTCAACCACTACACGGCATCAGGAGAGATAAAAGTTATCCTCTAATTGACTGATGAAACAGGTGGAGAATGCTAGGATGAGCAATGGTCAGCAATGACATGATTCAACATACAATAAAAAAAATGGTGAAAAACAACAATCCATTTACTCAAGAAACACAAGTAATAGGAAGAGGAATACAGTAGATGCATACACATCTGAGAATACAAGTCTATAGTAGGAAAAAGTACACTAGAAGTGTCATAATTTTGGTACAGTGCTTAGTTATGTCCCAAAACATTTCGAATGCTCATTTTAGATCCAAACTTCTAAGAGTCGACTAATTAAGTTAATCCAATGACTTGGCATTTTTTTTTTAATAATTGACATGTTTCTATATGGCCTTTTTAATTGATCAAAGATCCCATTGGCGAAATAGGAGGGCAAATGTGACCAAAACCTGGCAACATCCTCCCAAATTTTGCCATTGCATGACAAAGCCCAAGTCACAAAATGCTGCCACCACCTCTAGACACTTCCACTTCGCCACACACAACCTTCCTCGACGCAATGCCTTGACTCAACCAACAGTCCCATGGCCAATCAAGCATTAAACAAGTCAATAATGGAATTAAGCCACACCCGCTCCGCAAAATCACGGAGATCCCAACCCACAAGCTCCTCCTCAAGCAACAAATTAAGGAAGAACACATCCTCTCTCTCGGATCTCCCTCAGAGACACACAAATCGACTCCATTCACAGCAAGATCACCCACCTCCGCATATTATTTTTCCTCTTCCACTTCCTCTCTCCCCTCCTTGTCTTCACCATCCTTCACAATGTCACTATTGCCATGTGCCGCCCATATGTCCCCCCACAACTAACCTCAAGACGAGACTCTTCAAATTTGGCATTGCCAATGCCCAAGCCACCAGGTGTTGACTGGGTGTCATGCTACCCCATTGCCAAACAATCCATTGAAATGAACATGGGGCTACGGGCTGGCTGGGGGAGCAATTTAAACCAATTCCTCAATTTGCGGCAAATTTGTATTGTTAAACAGCATCAATTGGTTCGTGTATTAAAGAATGATTTCTACAGCGAGCCACATAGTATTATTTATTGTTGAAATAATGCCAAGTAAGCTTTTTCAGTGGGCCAAGTGATCAATGTAACTCAAATGATCAAATTCCTTGTGCATTAAAGGAGAGATCCCAAAGTTGGGACATTAAACTAAGCAGCGTATTAAGTTTTGGCACTTCGAATATACTTTTCCCGTGTATACTTGATTTGTAATTATAGGTCTAAACTAATCATATTTTGTTAGGCTTCATTTTGAGGAAATGAACAAAAATTCATTAAAAGTACAACCATTTAATTGATCTAATAAAATGCAAAAGGTTCAAATTCAAAGTTTGGGAGGAGATAAGATATTCGGAGCAAGAAAAAACAATATAGGAACCGATACAATCAAATTTGAATGGCATAAGACCAAATGGCAAAATAAAGGCCGACAAATTTAAAGTAAAGCAGGAGAGTTGCCTGATTATATGCAATATTCCCCATCGCCTGCTTCCCCATTGCACACTATTAAACATCAGAAGTGCTAGAGTGAGATGAAGTTTGAATGGTCCACAAATCACAGCAAGATTATCATCTGTCAAAGGAGTCCATCAAGAACTTCCAACAAACCTGGTATGTATTTCGAGGTGACTGGTTATGATGAGGATAAGGAATCAACCCAGCACAAACACCTAAGATGGTGAATGGCTCTATCTCAATATGAGTTGTCTCTGGAGTAGCATCTTGTTCATACAAAGCTATCTACACATGTATGCTCACTTAATCACTATTGTAGCAGTAAAAATAACTTCAAACATACAATGGGCTAATAAAATAGAACCAAACCAAAGCATTATTCTCCTCATTGACGTCCAGATATTCAACCAACCCTTCTCGCAGAAAATCATCAAAAGTACGTGCTCCATCCTGAAAAGTGAAGTCAGAAAAGGCAAGGGCATGTGTTATAAGGACACTAAGGGGAAAAAAAAGTACAGTTCAGTCAGAGGACATAAAATGTGTGTACCAACAATCCCTTCATATGATGCTCTTTGATCCTTGATATGCCCTTGTCAGCTATAACAAGTGGACGACAGACCCGGCCACCATCGGAAGCAATGTAAACACAACGCTGATAAATTTTCTTCAACAGTCAGATGCCACGCTAATAGCCAGAGAACTATTTATTAATAACATTGGCAACACTCATCAAATTTGGCAATAATTGTTCTGCCATCGTGGTGACTGCCACTGATCCCACATAAGGTACCAAGCTCAAAAGTATATTGGACATCCATAAGGTGATGTTAGACTATACTTTTATATGTCCCTATGCAGTCAAGCTTGAAACATATTGTCATTTAGGCTATGAAGTAAATCATTTGCTCCAGATGGTTTCATGTCTAAGATGCAAACTCAATGCATATACAAGCATACAGTGATAAAATTCACCTTGTAATACCACACGGAAGTCACTCATTATCTGCAATAGTTCTTTCATAAAATACCATTCCTGCCATGTTCAAGACTTCTGTTTTTTTGGTGGGGGAAAAAGGGGGGCAAATGAACAAAAAAAGAAACAGAACACATTCTTATAGCTAAACAAAGAGAGATAAGCTCGCTTTGTCATGCTTGTGATTTTAAACTCATCTCTCAAGAATTCCCTTCATTTATATTCCACAAATTGATGTAATACAGGTTAATAATATCTCAGCCAATCTTAGTCGATGTACTTAAACTCAGACAGGACAAAGAACCAGTAGGGTTCTGATTTATGGGTCAAACAGTTGATCCAACAGAGCAAAACCCTCCTAATTGATTAGTTTTTCTAGACAAGCCCCAAACTGCAAGTTGGAAATTTTGCTGACTTTCCCAAATTGTTGTATGATTCTAACATCATTCCTAACTCTGATGATGTGTAGGTGTGAAACGTGTCTCAAAGGTTTTAAACGAAAAGAGTGGTCTCAGATGTAGAAAATCTTCTGTAAGATCATTCTTAGGAATGATAGAGGAGATTAATGATTCTGGTAGTCAGTAGGATAGCTTTTCATCAGAATGCAATTAGGAAAGCAACAGGTCCACCTCAGGTTGCTTAATTTGGCTGGGAAGCTTCTTGAGACTGTACGCTTACTTTGTACCGTGAAATTAATTAAGGAACTACTGGAAATCAACTTTCGTTTTGTTCAATTCAAATGGCATGGCAACTCTCCATTTAATGGATGTTCCATTTGCACCAATAAGGAAAAACTTAGAGGTCAGATTTTTTTTTTTCCAATTGCAACTGCCCAAATAGATCAACAATGGCCTTGGAGGAATATCATGTTTGGGCAAAGGGAAAATATTCTCACCATTCTTCATCCATACCTTTTGGGAAGGATTTCATGACAAGTAAATCCTCATAAGGATATAAAAAGTAGGGAACGGTAGCATGCCCTAGAATGATCATTGAGTATAAGTCCAGATGCAACCCATCAGGCCTAGCAATTCGTGTTTTTGGATCATATTGTGTTGTGTCATGGCTGTATTGTGTCAAATTTCAGGTCTAACCCAAACACAATATGTATATTAAACGCATCATTTTCTTAAAACCCAAACATGACCACTTACCACACAGGTTACACGACAAGTTTAACACATTAAAGATATAATCCCTCATACAAATGCACGAAAATGTGTTTAAACATGTCTCACCATGTCTATACATATCTAAACGTGTCATATTGACCCAAGTGACAGATAAACCTGTCCATCAAATGTGTCTATGCATGAAATGAATGCGTTGAAAAGGTCAACCTACAAACAACATACTTATTATTTGTATATAGACAAGTTGACTCCGTTATGATAAGAGAATGTTTCAGCTCAACTCATGCACGCTAAACTACCAGTTGTGTATACCAATCGTGTAAAAAATTGCTAGCCCTATAACCAATAGAAAGGCTAAGTCTTTTTATCTGGACCGATAATATTGCTACCTAGATAAAACTCACTTAAGTATAGGGGAAAGGAGAAAGAAACATTTACCTGCTTTTCATTGACAAAGACACTAACAAACTCGCCTATTCGGCCAATTCTTCGTAACTTTCTCATAGTATTTGCAAATTTCTGACAAAAAGAAAAAAATCGCAAATCAAAAGGTTGTCTCACATACATTTATGTTCACAAACTACGACACTTTTAAAGTGAGGAAACCATAGGGTACCTGTGGTCTCCTATGCTTGCCTAGAATGAGCCCATTAAAAATAATCAAAAATGAATTGGGTGTATGCAGCTCTTCACCAGATAGTAGTTCCAAGTCTTCAACACCCAAACAGTAGCACTACAGAAACATCAAGAATGTCAATATTATTGTCTAAAGAACACTAAAAAGCCAACAAGCTAGCTATGTAAATGAAGATAAAAAGAGAATCTTGGGGCCAAATGGAGGCGACCTCATTAGTTCATACCTGGTGGTTAAATCAATTTATAGTGTTTACAAACAGAACCACTTTTTAAGTTTTCTGTTCAAGAGAAATCATCTAGCTTGTATCTTGCCTTTTCTTAAACACCAAGCTCTGTCCCATAGGTGCAGAGCCCTTGTTGGAAATGGAAATCCAAAGAGTAGGATTCACATACTTACCAGACATTCTATTCTTCACTAAATCTAGGCCAAACAATTTGCACACAGATCTTTCTTTCTGAGAGCTCAAGCAATTAGAGAAGGTACCATTAACAAGTAGAGAATATATTTGGAGGTCATAATACTACAGTAGTATGTAAGTAGGGCCCTCTATGCAAATAGAGACTGGAATAACGATGTTGAGGAGCAGGTGCACAATACCAGCAAAAACAAGAGCAAAATTCGTATAAGACAAGTGCCAAGATTTTAAAACTTGGCCTCGGAATGGTCACCATGTTAATTGACCATTTTTGTGATAGTTTAAACAAGGCAAAAGGGCATAACCAATGGTAAAGGAATCGATAACAAATCTCACATATACGATAGGCATATTCCTTAACACGACTATACATCACAATTTTGCCATGTACATATCTAACATGACTTATGGAATAAAAGGGTCAACAGTCCCATGGCTATACACCGACGTTAAGAGGCCTTTATTGACTCCATCAAAGCCATAAATATGTGCGATACAAACGACCTATCCCAGCCATACATCCAAAATATTTATGAGATACCCACCACAATCTTGATGATGTGGTGGCAGACATGCAATCATTACTGCCTCTATTTTTATCAAATGGGTGCATAAGAATGAAACACTGGTCAATAGTGAATCTACGTCCATTAAAGAATATGTACCCACAGAATAAAGATTTAATATCCAGGAGCCTTATCATCTCTTTAAATCATAAATCCATTTGTTTAGACAGCAACTGCTACATCAGCATTAAAAAAAAAAACAGACTGAAATCACAATATTCAAGAGCTGGAAGTAGAATTTATCATAGTGCATTAACATGCTATACGCAAGAAAATTAAATGAGAAAAAATAGTTTCTCTGGTATTACCAAAGCTATTAGTGGACCCTCCTCTTGATCAGTGGTAACATGAGTCATCAAAGCCAAATTCTTTACTAGACCGCAAGCCTCGCCCTCTGGCGTGTCACATGGGCAGAGCATTCCCCACTACAACCAAAGAGAGGAATTTAAGGAGAATTTAAGGATTGACTAGAAGGCATTTTAAATAGCTATTATGAGCAGTGCAAACTAAATAACTAAGAACTACACAAGATCACAATTTGGAAGTTATCCAGGAAATCAAACATATCGAGCACCTGGCTTGGCTGCAAAGCCCTTGGTCCACTAACTTTCCTTGACTTCTCAAACTGAGGTGAGATTCGGGTCACATGGCCCAATGTCCCTATAAAGGAAAGCCGAGCCAGCACCTTCAAACATAAAAGTTACTAATTAACACCAAACAGAATTAAAGAAACAAAAGTTACGAGGAGAAGGGACAAACCTGTGTCATGCCCTTCCTGTGCATCCTGAAACGTTTGACATCCCAATTTCCCGTTGAAAGGGCCCTTTCTAAACCTTGAGTTATAATATCCTTGACTAATAACTGTTAAGAGAAATGTTGCACATTGTTGGTAACAGTAAACAGCTAATCTTAGTATTGTGGATTCTTCATCTAGTACATCATCTCAATTGCTTGATGCACTCTTTAGTATGTGTGTAAGCCTAGGGGTTGACAACTAACTAGTGCACCTTCATATTTATTTTTACCAAAAAAAGGTGCTACGAATAGATAGTACAAATTCATTCTGGCCCACATTAGAACCTTCGAGTTTCTCATGGGAAAAAAGAAGGAAATAATCCAACCTTAAAATTGCAATTATTAGTTCTCCATCTCAGAGTAGTTACAAATGTGTTTTGAATTGAACAATGAAATCAAGCTAACTTGCACTGAAAACAGGCCAGTGGGAACAATGCACGATCACAATTTGACTTAGTGGAAACAATGAAATTGTGAGTCAATTAGCAAGTTGTGCTCCTGCCTTATTTATAAACTCAACTGTTAATATCTTTGGGCCGATATGAAGAGTCATGAGTATTAAGAAGATAGGCCCAATAGACTCAAATGAAATGGTTTGTTTCCTTAGGGATGTAAGGCTACCACCAATTTTCAGGGGAAAAAAACAGAATAAAGAAACACATAATAAACAGATCTCATCCTGAACATAGAAGAAGACTGTACTTTTCAAATTTCTCATGAATACTCTTGGAAAGAGAAAAAGGAAGCTCATTGAGAGAAGTGACCTGAAGCACCAACAACCACAATGGATGAACTTGCATTTGTCATGAATGGAGTCTCAACGTACCCATAATTTTGACAGCCAAGTGGCATGTCCATCAACTCTCCCCATCACCCCCACCAAAAAAAAAAAAGAAAAAGCGGGCTCCCTCCCTCCCTCTCTCTCTCTCAAATGGGACTAAATAGTCAGGCATAATCTTTAATGCATTTCTTTTTTACAAGTAAATGGGAATCTTTTATCCAATTGTCATTACCTCTTTGGAGCCAAACATAAAGAATCTGGATATTTAATCTTCATTGTTATGATTAACTTTCAAACATGTTGCTCAAATAACTCTGTATTTTCTTGCTTTTATATATCTTTAATGCATTTCTTTTACAAGTAAATGGGAATGTTAGAAATTTCTTTTATCCAATATTTGGTCAAGTAACCTCTCTTTATTGCTTAAGTAAACATAATACGGCTTTTAGCACATTTTGATGAGGATGGAGAGCAATGTCTAGCCCAGAATTTTCCAGGACTATTCCAGTGAGTCCCCTTGCCACAGATCGACTTTAGGAAGCAGAAAAGGTAAATCCAAGTAGAATTGTTTGGTGCCAAGTGGAAGTGCAGTAATGTATGCAGCTTTGAGAGGACAACCTCTTCTTCAACCTCCCCGTGGGGAAGTCAGGAATCAAGGTAAATAGCCTTTCTTCTTTTCAAGCTAGCATTGATATGATTAACTTTCAAACATGTTGCTTAAACAACTATGTATTTTCTTGCTTTCATATATCTTTAATATGTTTCTTTTACCAGTTAATGGGATCATTAGAAATTTCTTTCATCCAATATTTAGTAAATTGTATTAATGGGAGTAAACAGACTCTTTATTGCTTGATTAAGCATCATACAGCTTTTAGTACATTTTAATGAGCATACAATAGTTTGAATTTATTTCACATAGTTTATAAAATCATAAAATTTTAACAATCTGGTTTTACAATCACCGTGCAATCTTACATTAGAAAGCGATTTTGACTACCTCCATCTATTGAAGTAGGCATTTTAGGCCATCTTAAAAAGTCAGCATGCCGATATTCACGACATGTATGAACCAAGTGAATAATTCATGATATTGAAATGACGAGAGAAACTAACATCAAGAGTAGCAGATTCTTCCAGCACATTTCCTAAACAAGTCAAGATGTTGGCCAGATGGAAAGTGTGAGGTATACCAAGCACGTGCATCTCGAACTATGATGTTGCAAGGAAAATATTAAGTGGTTTCTGTAGGAAAAGAAGTGCTTACCATAGATAAGTCAAGCTGGCTTGACCTGCTGCGCTTTGATAAAACATTATCCGCCTGCTTTTGGACCTCGCTGATCATAGTCTTAAACAAGTCCTGCAGCAAGTTGCCAAATAAGAAGGTAAATGAAGAGGTATACACATCCTTAAAGCAATAATACTTTTTCTATTGAGTAATCATGAAAAGAAATACTTGAACACATACCTCAAAAAGCAGAGAAATTAACTGGCCAGATAGCTCCAACCGCTTGTTCCCCACGTAGTCCTAATAAAGATAAGCAGTGTTTATGCATTTTATTTCATCATCCTTTTTTTTTTTTTTTTGTTGGGAAGGGGGGGGCAAACAAGCCACTGAATTTTTCAAATGTATATTCGCAAGCTTTGATACGAAACAGAGTAACTCAGGATTCAGTGGTTTCAATAAAACCCCATATAAATATTCCTCTTGGTCCAGTCTCAGAAGCTTATTGGGTCCACAACATGAGAAGGATGAATAATCTACAGACACAAGGAAGACTCAGGACCTGTAAGGCCATCATTTTGTAATTCCACACAATCATAAAGTCTTTTGCTAAGAGGATGAATTATGTGCATCAAACCGATAAAACAATACTTTAGCATCCTTCAACTGTTAAACATAAACACCATATTGGCTGAAGCAGGTTAAATCTTTTGAACCATATTGCAGATCACCCAATGGGATTGCCAAGTCTTGCTTGTTAAATGCCTGTTATTGCTCTATGGAGATGTCATTTATGATATAAGATTTACCATATGCAAGAAAAATATCTGTGAGACATTGCAAAAATCATGAATTCCAATATAATTCTCATTTTCCACCTATATAAAGTATATCATACCCATGGGGAAGTTGTAACTATTTTAGAATACCAAGAAAGATGGAGAGAGATTACTCAAAGGGCTACATCTTTACTCAACAGACTTACAGAAACACTAGATGAGAGCTCTATTTATAGAGCATTGAGAGACACTGCAAAATCCTAATTGTCTAATTTAATAATATCTACTGGCTAGATGCTAATGGTACGAATTATTACTTCGACAGTAGTTATTTAACACCAGCAATCAAGCAGCAGAATAGTTTTCCTATCCTCTTAAAATTTGTCCTTGGCCATACTAATAAGCATTGTTATACAGGATGAATCAAGTAACACTTCTTTTCAATGTAATTTACTCCTGTTCAAACACCTAGATATTGCCACAAAAGAAAGAAGTTCTTCATGATAGGGTTCAGCTCATTCACCTTATCATCCATCGCATCCTTATTCAAAATTGCTTCCATCATGCGCCGTAACATCACAGCAACATATATGCACTTTGGGCGGAAGTTATTCTTGATCACCTTATGCATGACAATCGCAAATAGATGAATAAATGAAAAAATATACAGATAAATAAATACAAAATAAATAAATAAGAGTCAGCTTATGTTAATGATGTATAAGAGAAAAACAATGAAGCAAAAATTACCCGCACGTTAGCAAGAAAAACATCTCGAAGAATAGACATAGCTCTCCCTTCCTGAACAAGTCATACAAAAAATGTAAGTGCCACTCAGCAAGTGCTAATAACTACTCGGTAGTAGGGCAAACTCAATAATTTGCTATAGCACGTCCTTGAGCATAGGACAACCTTTCCAGTTGACATATTTGCATATGGCAACTTCTTCACCTGCAGCAGAAATCAATGTGTGAGAAGATGAGCACTATGCCATCACCAGGAGGCAAGCCAAATACAAATATACACACAGTCAAAAAAGCAACTAAATCTCCCATCTACCTAACGTACAAGAGACAATAGAAATTAGCTGTATCTAACTTTTTCAATGTCATCTAACATAATTACTGTACCTTACTGGACTGAAATACGGTAAAATAGTTACCAACAATTTGCAAGTACTAACACTATCATGCAAAAGGATTGGGAGATATTCCAGATAACTTTAATTCTATTAGAATACCAATGAGGCTGAGCACAAGAAAGAGTTGAGAAGATTATTAACAGCTTCCCACAGGGCATAGTGGGTTATGGGTCCTAAATAAAAGTCGCCTTGATCACGTTGATTTCAGATATCTTTTACAGAGTCCACATAGAACCTTGTACCCGGTGGCTAAAATTCTGGCAATGGCTCAAATGCAAGGCAACCTGAGTTGTTGAACTCTTGGACAAAAATCATAGGTCCCAGAGTGCATAAACAAACAATTGGCATGGTGTATTTGATAATGGAGTGGTCCCTCTTTTCTGTTTAAAGTGCAGAGCCAATGGGGACTATATTACAAGCTGAAGGAACTCGTTGAACTCTTGCAGAACAGAAATGCAATAGGAAACTCAAGTGCTTGAAGTTGCAAAGCTTTTCATACCTTTCCCTCAAGGAACTCAAGAGCTTGTTGTTGTGTAAATATACTGAGGCTTGCACATTCCTGAGATTAAAGCAACTTGTGAGACAGAAAAGCCATGACCTAGAGAAGATACACAAAATCAGAAACATGTAACCAGATACAATTTCATATCCTTCCTACATGATATTGATAAGTAAACTGGATGAAGCTTATCCGCTTCCATGATGACTTCACTAAATTTACCCAGGACTACAAAGGTTCTCATAATTCCATTTTCCAGGAAGATGATTATCATTGGCAATTAAACACACCATGATAGCATGAGAAAATTAATGCTCCGGAAGATCATAAAACAAGATAAGATATTACATGCCCATAATCACAAGCATTAGAGAAAATCAGTCGCTAAAAGATTCACTCTAATGCATACAGAATTGTCAGATGAAAAATGATTGATCCTAACAAGCATAAAAAATTTTCCTTGACCAAACACATTCCTCAATCGATGGAAGAAGTAGGGCACTATATCTAGGGTCTCTGCCGATCATCTGGACAACCTCTTGATCACTTTCCATTCCCATTGCCTTCATGACTATCATAATTGGAATATTCTGCAGAAAGCTCAACACAAAAAATCAGAGACGTTCCTTTTAAGCATGTGAAAGAAACTAAAACATACGAAACCACCTTTGCAAATTGATTGAGTTGTAAGTACATCTTCCCTTTCTCCATCACCACAACTGTTTTGCTCTTTGTTGCCTCTGTGCTACTAGTTACAGATGCATTAATGCTGCAACAAGTCAAACATGGCCATAAAGAACATTACAGTCCAGACATAGAATATCACAACAGTTCTAACATGGCTTGGAGTTGTGCAGAATCAGATATATGTTGAACTAGACATTTGCAAAAGAGTACCAAAGTTTCCTCTAATAAAATGCTACTTCAAATGAGACAAGAATAAGCAATTTAATCACAAAGTTAGCAGTAAAAACTGGTTTTTTTTTTTTTTGGGGGGGGGCACCAATAGCCTGCCAGCAGCAAGATGAACAATCCACAAGGTTTTATATTAAGTAAAAATAACAGAAAAATTCTGACAGTAAAGAAAACTCACTTCCCCTTCTTGTCAGTATCAATAATTATCCTGTTCTTTGATAGTTGTTCTTGAATTAGTATCACCTGCAAACAATCCAGTTACCATAATAATTCCATAAGATATATGCCACAGCAAATATGCAAACAGATGATTCAGCTAAAATGGCAAGGGAGAAGAAAAGTTTTGCTGAAAAAACAATGAGACACACAAAAGGATATATGCAGATCTCAGTCTCTCAAAGTACTTCATACGACTCACCTAATATATCCGATACTAGGCATCAATAATACAAATACCATATTTGATTAATATTAAATACACAATTAACAGCCATCTCATCACAATGGATATACACAAACTTGAAAGAGTGAATGCACATTACAGAAACTTGTTAGCTCAGGAGGTGAATCTCTGGCTCAAAAAGAATTACAGAAGATGTAGTGTAGGTAATGATCCCAGTTTGTTCACTAATAGCTACATTAACTGCACTTCTTGCACAGAAACAAACTCCCTTTTGGAAGAAAGGCATTTTAAAAGTATCAACGTGCATGTGAACTCAGTCAATTCATACATTCTACTACTACATACATAATTACGATTCCTGACATCAGCAAGTGAAAGCATGGCATAACATAATTAAAAGACATCTGAAAACCAAACCTGTGGAGTACTTTACAGACTAAGGGTGAAACAAACATGGTTTAGAAATGAGAAAGCAAAGAACAATCAACAGTGCAAGAACAGTGGATTGCAGAGTGCTTCTGTCTGTACTCTACGACAGAGTGCTTTTGTCTCATAGTTTCTATTCTTGCAGCAATTAGTCAGGACATAATCGTTTCTTAAAAGCGTTTGTCGTCATTGGCGCCTCCTAAAGGTCATTTGTTGATTGAATAGAGCCAAGGACCCTTCAACTTAATTAAGGCCATTTAGACAAAGGACCATCACAAGTAATGTTATATTGAGGTGCTACCCAGAAAGCTGAACCGATCGCAGCACGTTTTGCTAAAATGCATATAGCTTCCTATTAAATTATATCCTTTGAAGCATGCGCATAAAAAATGGACGACACTACAATCTGGTACCATACCTTTTCTGTCCCTTTTATTACAAAATACCCTCCAGGATCAAGGGGGCACTCACCTGATAACAGAAACTCATCGGTGAAGAGTTAAAAGAAGCTAAGAGAAGAAGATTTTGAATTTAGCACACAAACCGAGTCTTGCAAGTTCATCTTCATCTTTCCTGAATAGAACACAGCAACAACTGCGAAGCATGATAGGCATTCTTGCAATTGTAACATCATTCTACAAAATAATTTCTCATTGGTATCAAGATTACAGAATGCCCATGAGAATAATCAAAAAGTTAAATAAAACAATCAAAGAGACCACAATTACCTTTTCTAACAAGCTATATCCTCCGTGACTTCCTTTGGTGTACTCCACATCAACCAAAACTGGAGCAGCATACCTAATTGTATACAATTATAACTCTTATTTTTGAAGTCGCAGGGCAGCGCAGGAGAAATCTGACTTCTTAGTCAACACAACAATATAAAGTTGCTGAAGAAATTCAAATAATCATGCTTAGGGCATCCAGATGCTAGTTGTAAGGTGATGTCAGGGCCAAGAAGAAACTCAAATTGTCAACAACGTTTAGAACAAGATAACAGTTTGCTGTAACTATACCACTAGCAACAAAAAAAAAACAAATATTAATAATTATCCAAAAGAACATCCTATAGAGTCAACTAAAATGGGCTGATCTTTCATAGTCTTAGTATAGCTCACAAATGTCTGATGACACAACGATGTCAAATACATCCAAATATAATTCAACTGTTAAAGCAAGAGTAACTCAACTAGTCCCAACTCATCTTCACCTCTGCCATTAACACCATCTGAATGCCAAAGCAATTCTCTTCTTATTGCTCTTCTACCATCAGATAATAATTCAATGCCCACTCTTGCAAGTCCACGACCAAATCAGAACCTATCTTCCATTCTCATCCTCAACAGCCACCATGTCTGAGTATGACGCCAAATATTCAACTCTAACATGAAAAGTACCATCGAGCAATCTATAGTATCCAATTCTAAATTTCTCCACATTCTTCCGATAAGAAAAAGCTATACACTTAAGACCAATGACCAAGAAGCATATTCAGCATTTATCGCGTGCAAACACAGTATATAGCTGAACAAGATGCACCAATAAAACTCAAAGATGCACTACATACGTCTTATCGGTCAAACGGCACTTTTGAGGAGAAAGATCCTCAACAACACCTTCCATAGCTTCAGTTGGGTTGCCAATTCTGACATCTTTGAACCTACACGGATGGCAAGAAACACCACATCAGATTCCCTCTTAAAATAAAGAGACGATGAACTTGGAAAGACATACACTAGAAGATCTGTCATGGAGAACAGAATGCACTTTTGTTACCAACTAACATGGAATTTGAATTAAAATTGCTACAGAGTGGTAATGGTCAGTAGCGAGCAGACAAAAGCAAGAACATCCTGCAATATTACGGACAAGAGCATCAAATGCCCTTTTGATGGCTGAGGGAGAAACGGATTAATGGGCAGATGTAGAAAATTGAGTGTTAGAAAATTATCTTGACGTAACAAAGAGAGAGCCAACATGGAAAAACGAAGGAGTACGTACCTGACATAAAGGTTGGGATCAACGCTCGACACAATCTTATCATTAGCACGGACGATCTTCTTTATTTCCGTGTTTGCGAAATAATTAAAAGAATCCAAGTGTTGCTTGACTAGCCCTCGCACCTGAAATCACAAGAGATAAATGACCGTCGGCAGAACTGCACCTCCCCTTTCCCAAATAGTTCCTAGACATAAGGACATCAACACAAATGACAATTACCTTCAAGAACTCAGGCACAAGCTGGAATTTGTCGACAGCTGATTTTATCGGGGCAGCTAACTTTCGATAGTCGACATCCGCGTGACTGGCATCACCAAGAAGAAACAAAGACCATTTTCAAAACTTCAAATCGCCGAGACATTAACCATCTCTACCAATGACGCTCGTGATCAAGAATTTCGACTCGGAGTCGATAAAAAGTACCTTCTGTTTCGGAGGTCTTCCATGAGCTACGAAGAGCTGCAAGGCTTCAGCTAGGCGCGATCAGTTCAAGAGATTAGATAAAAAAAGGAAATTGCAGCGACAGCAATTGAATAGAAGACGAACTCGATGTCGTCGCTATCAGTTTCGGAGCAAATGAAAGGCGAAACAAGTTTCGTGAATCTACTTCCGGCCCCGCTAGCTTCAGGATCCCATATCAATTTCACAGATTGAAAGCAGTTCAAACCATGAACAGCGATGAGAGAGAGAGAGAGAGGAAATCGCCGGCTCACCGGAACGAGACGGCGGCGACCGCCCCAGCAGGTGCGAGCGGGCGTGCGATGAGGTCGGGGCGTTGTGGCGGCGCCGCTGGGGTGTGGTGAAGGCGCGGCTGAGCGGCGGTGGCGGTGGCGGCGGCGTCGGACGGCGTCGGAGTCGGTGGGGCGTCGGAATGGGGCGTCGTCGGTCGATGGGGGTTTTAGAGGGGTTTTAGGGGCAAGGCAAGAAAAACCTTAATTATACCGTATAAAACAGAGACCGTATTATTATTATTTATAATACTCGAGCAAAAGTACTTTCCTATTTTAAATTTATCTTACATTCCTAATTTAAATTTAGCTTATATCTTCTTTTTATCAATTAATAATAAAACATGTCAATAATTATTTATAGGGCCAAAATATACAATTTCTATTTCACCTTCACATGAGTAGATAATCTTATTGTGATTTTTCATTAAATAACACAAGTTAGTAATAAAATTTAATTAATAAGTACAACATTTAAATAATCTTATTGATTAATATATTTGTTGTTATAATCCCGTGTAGGATTACAATGACATTAGTTTGAGATTTAATTATAGAGAAGTGATTTTTTTTGCCAACCAAAAAAAAATCATTTCCTAACAAGTCAAATCATACTTTATTATGCTTTTTAAAAAATTTTGTGCATTTTTTAGAAAGTGGGAAACATCTGATAAACTACTATGTCAAAATGACATTTAAAATGAAGAATATGCCCAGAAAGTATGAGCAAATTACATAGAAGTTGGAACCAGAGCTGGATGCAAAATTGGAATTAAAAGACTCCTATTAAACTAACAATGATTATAAAATTGATTGGAAAATCCTCAAAAATAAGGATGACTTTCAATATAGGGCTTACTCATTACATATGTATATACGCATAACTATGACAGCAATATCATCATTGATAGTGATGCCCTTTGCATACATTTCCTTTTGTTTTCATTTATAACCGATAAAATAATTTGACTTGCTTTAGTTCGATTAGATGTTTCTTAATTAAAAGAAACATGTGATTATGCCTAATGTTCATTTAACAACATGTCACCAAACAACATTTTTCACATTTAACCGTCAGTTATGTTTTTCTTTATTTTATAGCTTCTTAATACTTTTCACTCAAAAACTATAAAGTTAAAATAAATATGAACTAACTGAAATAAACAAGATGAATTTCCAATTAAAAAAAGGTGCAATTTTTCCAATACACTGTTCACCATGCACATTTTAAAGGACAACATAAAAAAGAGGAAATCTAGGGAAGTACGTAGTATAAGCATGTTAATTTTGGCGCAATGCATGTTAGAACTTAAACGAACTCATATATTGGTAATTCCATGCTATCATCACTTACGAGATGGGCTTAAAATTAAAAATAAAACCGCAATATCAAGACAACTTTTTTCTTATGAGTGAAATTGAAGATAACTTTAATATAACTTTAAAGAATATCCATGAATTTCATTTTCACGAACAATAAAATGCACATGCTAAATAGAAGAGATTTGTTGTGTTTTGGCACCAAAATCTTTATAGATAGAATCACTCTTTTATTTATTAGGGCAAATGTCATAGAAAAATTCCAAATTATGCCTACTCCAACATAAATACCATGAACTTTGTTGTGTTGCTAAAACCCCTAAACTTGTCCATTGTGACAAAAATACTTCAAACTTTTTTGCGTCAAGAAAAGTTCCCTGAAACAAAAGAAGTTTTAGTATTTGTGTAATAATAGGCAAGTTTAGGGTTTTTATTTATTAGGGCAAATGCCACAAGAGACCCCCTAGCTATGACCACTACTGACCCAATTAAAAAAAAATTGAGATTTGCGTCGGAATGGGCAAGTTTAGGAGTTTTCTTTATTAGGGTAAATGCTACCAAAAGCTTCAAACTATGCCCACCGTCGATACAAAAAAAAGTTTGGAGGTAATTGTGTCATTAGCAAGTTTAGGATTTTTAGTGATACAAAAAAGGTTAATACATTTATGTCATAGTGAGCATAGTTTGAGGTTTTCTATGGTATTAATCTTATCATTAAAAACCATATTTTCTACTTCAAGATAATAAATCATGTTGTTTTTTTTTTCCTTCAAAATTATTGATTCCATGAGAAATGTTCTGTTGCTTTTAAAAATGGAAAAAAAAAACTATTTATATAAATGTAACAAATAGCCTCTAAATCCTGAGTTAACATAATTTTTTCTTATATCTATCCAATTGATGTCCTCATAGATTCGTCTTGCCGAGTACATTGTAATTGTATAGATATAACCCATTCAAATTCAAACAATATTTAGATCGATAATTTTATTGGTAAAATTAGAAACTCAACACTCACTGATGACAAAAGCTTTGTTTCTCAAAGACAAAATTACGGCATAAATGATAATGAAAAAGTTGTGTTTTGGAAATAACTATTCGCTGGAGCCCAACTTGTGCCCAAGTTCGCCTTTTTCTCGAGGTGAAAATCCTAAAATGGAAGGGCAATTTCACCCTAATTTTGAGAAAGTATAAATTATAACTTTAATTGTGAGGATATGTGCACTCCAAGTCCTAAAACTTATTATGAAAATGCAATTTAGTTTTCAAAATTTCAAAAGGTGCAATCAAGTCTTAAACTTGTCAAATTAGTGCAATCAAATCATTCTATTAATACCATCAATTTATCTAACAGAAAATGTTGATGTGACAACTTTAAATGGATTTCTTTATCCTACTTGGCATTTTTTTTATTAATTTTTCCTTTAGATCTTATTTAAATAATGTTAAAAAACTAAAAAAAGCTAAAATAATTTTAAAAACGAAACTAGGAAAAAAAAAAAAGGCAGGGATACAGTGCTGCAGTTACCACTCATCGCCAAAGGGGTTGACAACCTTAGTGGCCCTAGGGAGGGCAAGCGAGGCTAGCTTAAACTAGTTTAAGGGTGCTCAGATCTAAGCAACGCCAACCATCAAGCCTCGCCAGCCTCAGGCATGATTGACCTTCGCCTACAACCAATGAGGCTAGCCCAAATTTAGGGCAAGCAAGGCGTCACCAGATCTGGGTGCTTTGTTGGCCCTCGCTTGTGGCCAGCAAGCCTCGCCAACCTCAGGCAAGAGTCGACAACCCTCACTAGACCCAAGCAAGGGTGGCCATCGCCCAGATCTAGGCAAGCCCCATCTAGGGCCGGCAAGGCTTGCCAGCTACCCTTGCCTAGGGTCAGCGAAGGTCGCTAGCCCCCTTTGACAATGGGCCCATCAATGAGTCCTTGCCCTTTTTTTCCAATTTTGTTTTTTTCAATATTTTAGCTCTTTAAATATTATTTAAATAAAAAAATTAAGAAAAATGTCACGTAAGAGAGAGAGAAATTAATTTTAATGCCATAACAGTATTTTCCGTTAGAAAAATTAATGGTATCAATGAAAGAACTCGATTACACCAATTTGACAAGTTTTAGGAATTGATTGTATTTTTTGATAATTTTATGATTTAATTGCACTTTCGTAACAAATCTTAGGATTTGTAATACACATATCCCTTAATTATAAATTAGAATCACTTGAATATGAAGGCCTAACAAGATGGAGATTGTTAGAATTAGGAGGGCATGGGAAGAAATGTGAAATCTTACAATAGAGACGTGGAAATAAAAAAGCAAGGAAAAACCAAAAAATAAAGTGATTAGTGTCCTTGAAGTTCTCAAAATGTAATCAAGTTCTAAAACTTTCAAAAAGTATAATTATGTCATAAAATTTATTATGAAAATACAATCGAGCTCTAAAATTCTTAAAAAGTGCAATCGATTTTTAAAACTTATAGTGAAAGTGCAATCAAGTATCAATAGAAGGATTTTATTAAACCAATTTGATAAATTTTGGATTTTTTTTTTTGAAATTTTTAGAACTTAATTATTCTTTCACTATAAGTTATAGGACTTATTTACATTTTTTTAAAAGGTTTGACTAAATCATACTTTTATAATAAGTTTTAGGACATTTAATGTACTTATTCCAAAAAATAAATCAAAGAAGAGAGAGATGTCAAGCGAAAGAGCCGGAGAGAGGGCAAGTGGGGCACTATCCAATTGTCGGCAATGGTCGTCGAGTCCTCATTGGGCTAAGCTAATGGATTGGTGACTCTTGTCATGCTCGGATTACACCCTTCACCGCCTCTGCTCGTTGATTAGAGAGAGAGGAGGGCGGGCAATGTCGATGCACGTTCGACGTCGACTCGCCACCACACTTGTCAATGGCCATGCCACGCTCCGTAGCAAGAGGTGGTGACCCTTCACGAGGGGAAGAAAAGGAAGGAATTTTAATTTAAACTCTCTGAAGTATTCACAGTAGAGCTAGAGCTAATAATTGTTGACATTATCCATTAGAGGTACGAATGTCAAGCATAAAAACAGGTTTGCGTCGTATATACGGATCAATTTGTTCATGCTCAGAAAATAATCCATGCAATGTCGCTCTTTTAACCTGTCTTTGATATACTTACAACACCTTTAGTTACACAGGCTAACATGATATTAGTGTTAATATGGCACATTAGAGGCCCAATTCTCTAAAAAAGTACCAACTTTCGATAAAGTATCAATCCTGACTTGGCGGATATGTACATTATAAGTTCTCAAACTTATCATAAAAATGCAATTAAGTTATAAAATATTCAAAAAGTGCAATTAAGTCATAAAACTTGTCAAATTGATACAATCAAGTCATCCCATTACAATTGTCAATTTGTCTTAAAAAAATGCTAACATGGCATTTTAAAATTAATTTCTTTCTCCTATGAAAATTTTTTATTGCTTTTCCTTTAAATCTTATTTAAATAAAAAAAGATAAAACAATTTAAGAAATCAAAATTGGAACAAAAGAGGGTAGGGACTTGCTGGTGGGCACAGCCGCCGCCACCCATCACTTGAAGGGCTAGCGAGTTGGGTGAGGCTGGCCATTGGCCCTTGCCTTCGGCCGACCACGAGCAAGGCCCAATGTTGCTCAAATATGGGCAAGTCACGCTGGCCCCAAGTGAGAAGCGACATGATCTCAGCTAGGCCTAGCGAGGGTACCCTTGCCTTGGGTTGAAGGCGCCTAGAGGGGTTGTTGTCACCTAAATCCAGGCATCTTCCACCCAATTTGAGCAAGCCTCACAGTCCTTGCCTAGGCCAGCAAGGACCCCCTCACCTAGGCCCGACAATTTTTGTTAGTCCCTTCGGCAATGGGCAGCGGTGGTAGCACCCAACCGTGAGTCCTTACCCATTTTTTTTTTTCCAGTCTTTTATAATTATTTTAGCTTTTTTAAAAGAAAAATTAATATTATCTAAATAAGATCGAAAGAAAAATTAATAAAAAATGCAACGTCGATAGTTTCCATTATACAAATTAACGGTCTTAATTAAATATTCGATTACACTAATTTAATAAATTTCAGGATATGATTGTACTTTTTAAAAGTTTTAATACTTAAATACATTTTTGCGGCTAGTTTTAAAATTTGTAGTGCACATATCTCTTTTTTTATATTATAAAAAATCACTAACTTTCACTTCATATCCAAATCCAGCCTCGATTAACTTTCTCTCAACTGGAGACAAAAAAAAAAATCTGTCAATTGATATTGTTAAATGTCTAATATGTCAATTTCACGTTATTATCTTTTTCCAAGTCAAAATGTATATGTGTTTTACAATTATTATTTTTTTCACTTTCTCTTTTCTTCTTCTTTCTTTAAGTGGACAACATCCTGATCACCGTCAAGTCAGTCGTCAATCAAGTTGACCTGACGACTCACCTTCCACCACAACCTTATCGCTATCCCAACTCTTCGTCCATCACTGCCTCGCCACCTTCCACCATCACAGCCGTTCTCGTCGCTTTCAATATTACTTTTGAAAAAAATAATCACTTAAATATCAATTTTGACTTAAGACACTGAAAATCTAACATGACAATTATTTTATCAATTTTTCCGATCCATGTAACTCATTGGCTTGCCCCATTAGCATTAATTAGGTGTGTGAAAAAAGTCTGCATCAACCCGACCTAACTCAAAAATTTGAGTAATTTGGGGCCAGGCCTCAGCCTTCTTCGTGTAGTGATTTTTAGATGTTGGTATTATTAGGGTTAGGTTGGGCTAGGTCGAATCGTTTGACACCCCCATATCACGGCGAGATCTTCCTCTCTCTCCCTTATCTCTCTCTATGTGTGCATGTGCAACGAGGATGAAAACCTGGATTTGAGCCTAGCTAATCGACACCAACCCGACCTAACCTAATTCATTCTCTTGGGTTATATGATGTTCCGGTCTTGGGTCGAGTCAAGTCAGGTATTGTGAAAACCTGGCACGAACCGACCCATTGACACCCTTAGCATTAATAGTTTCAAACAATGGGTGCGTTTGGTTGGACTTTTGGGAAAAGTCATTGGGAAAATGCAAAGAACTTTAGGTTGAAGGAGCTTTTGAGAATGCAAAGTGTGTTTGTTAAATTACAATCTAAAAGTCCATTGTAAAGTACCTTTGAGTAAAATAGTATTTGAAGAGATTACATTTACAAAGAACTTTTGTGATAAAAAAAATTATCAAAAGAAAAATAAAAAAATTTAACCGACAAGGGCAGGCGGCCACCGGCGATCAAAATCCGTCGTCGTCGGCCGACATCTAACTCAGGCAGCCTCGAAGACAATTGGGGAGGGCCGTCCGGGGTTGAGTGTGGCATCCAAAAATTTAGACGATCCTCGGATAGGTGACGGTCACCGAACTGTGGCTTTGATATTATTTATAGGCATTGATTTGTATTTGTTCATTTGAATTTATATTTATTTTATTTTTGAACCGAAAGGATGGAATTCGGTCTTGCATAAGAAATATGCGTGCTGAAATTTAAAGAATTAAATTTCTGAGGAGGTTGGACAGCACGCAAGAATTTCGAGTGTATCCTTGTATATGAGGCAATTTAATTATGGGATATTAAAATTAATTTAGGTAGAAACCGAATGCTTAATAATTGTATAAAAAAAAAGAATTTTGGGCTTTATTTTAAGGACTCTTGGGCCCAAAATTTCGGGCCCAAGCAAGCCCAAAGAAAACCCCAAGAGTGTCGACCGGCCCAAGAGAAAGGGGAGGGGGAAACAAGTCATCCAACACTTGTCCTTGGATTGCCCCATTAACCTTCCACTTGTTCTCCTCATGAGAACACTTGTCTCTTACATGCAAAAATAGAGATTATTTGTTAATCAAAGAGCAAAAAGGGAGGGGGTTTCGGAAGTGAGAGGGAGAGAACCGTGAGCGAAGAGAGAGCTTGAGCGAGAGAAACCGAGAGAGTGAGTTGACGAGGAAAGAAGAAGGAGATTAGTCCCCGCTGTGCGTGCGCGTTGCCGCCGTCGACGCCGTTCAAGCTCGCCGTCGTTGAGCCATGCACTCCTCGCCATCTCACCACACGCCGTTGAACCGTAGGACATCAAGGCAAGTAAAAGTCTACTAACCTATATAATGCGAGACTATTATTGTCTAAAGTAGTGCAAGTAGACCGGAGAAGGTCTGAATTTGATATTGCATGTTGCATTTGAGGCTTGCATGCCTCGAAATCTAATTATGAGTGAGCTGTGATTGTTGAGTGAGGTGTAATGGTGTGTGCCGAGCGAAGAAAAGGTGATGCATGTTGAGTTACATGAGCCGAGATGTGAGTATGTGCTATGTACAGAGTTGTGATGGATTCTAGGTGAGTGAAAATGTACTATGACTACTCCTAGACGCTGTGTAAGTGTGTTGAGATGCTATATGATGAATTTGTGGTAAAACAAACGGTTTGATTAAGCTGGAAATGAAGAGAAAAGCATTAGATGTTTTCTGTCTTAGAGGAAAATGGATAGAAAGTTGTTTATATTGTGTCGCTTTAATTTCTAGAGATGAAGATGAGGAATAGAATCATTTTACTTAAGATAACATCCATTAGATTGAGTTTAACTCATAGTTATAGCTATATGAATACAAGAACGTGTAGATAGAAGCAATTCATTTTAAAACAGAAAAACTGTTCCGTGGGAAAACAGCCTGACCTTTGATGATTCCACGAATTTTCTGTATTTATCTAGTGAGAATTGAACTTTGAATCCATAATGAAAGTTGTAGATCACATCCTTAGGAATAACATATCAAAATTTGAGAATAAATGGACAAATTTTGGTTAGTAAAACAATTTTCTCCGTAGATACTAAATCCGGACGTCATTAACTGGATGTTAGTAAAGATTATAGCGATTACTACTCTTAATACAGTAAGATATAGACTTAGGTTTCTTCACGGAAAATGTCAATCTGTGTCTCTAATTTAACATACTAAAATTTTAGAATTTTCTGAGTACGTTTAAGGGTTATTCCAAAATTTTTGCTAAAACTGTGCATTCTGGTTTTGAGTTGTCTTTATTTCGAAATTGTTCAATTTATCCCAAAGGTGAATACATCTTGAATTGTTATTTGATATGATGATACTGGCATTTGCATATTATGCAATATCGAGATTTGATGAAGGATTCATGGGACATCTTGTCATTGCATTTGAAAGTATTTTTGAAAATTAAGATGTTAATGTTGCTGTCGGACCTTCGGGTCGACGATGCCCCGGAGTGTCGGGATGTCCGGTGGTATATCGGTACGTAATTCCGGAGAGTGGGAGTAACCATTTTCATGGTGAGCCCCAGAGGTTTTCCCCGGGAGTGTCGGGATGCCCAGTGGTATACGGTACGTAATTCCGGGGGATGCCCGGTGGTATGTTGGTACGTAATTCCGGAGGGTCGGGGTGACCATTTTAATGGCGAGCCCGGAGATTCCTCGCGATGCCAGGTGGGATGCGAGATGCCTAGAGGTGTGACGTAACACGCTCTGGATGCCCGGTGGCCCAGTGGCGTAATGTTGGAGGCTTTTGCGATGTCAGGTTGGGTGTGAATGCCCGGAGGGACGCAAACATTGGTCCTCCGGGAGGTGAAACCTTTTTTATTATTAAAATTGATGATTCTACCAAGTGTGTGTGGTCTGGTTTTAGGACTAAATTATGTGGCATGGAATGGGACGTGCCATAATAGTTTAGTTCTATAATCGACCCCCGTGTGACTGAAATGGTGCATCTTAGTTTTGAAATTGCACTTGTCATTGCATTGAGAGGTTTTATGAAAAGGATGTACATCACTCATTTCCTTTGATTATACATGTTTTGTCTATCTTGCATGAAACTAGATTGTGATGGCTACGCAAGATATAGTTTAGTAGATCTTTTACAGCTGAGTGGTTGTACTCACCCTTTTTGGGACTAATATTTTAGACTAGACAAGATACCTCTACGGCCACCGCCACCAGCAGATGGACCGAGTGGTTGGATATGACCGCGAGGAGGAGGACAGCAAAGAAAGGAACTTTTGGACGCCAACACTGATCGATGAACTTTATGTATATGACTGTTGGAAAAGATGTCGGTCATCTTTTGAAGTATAGCCAAGTATAGAAGACTACGGCATTTTGATGTACCGACTAATGATGTCCATCTAGTTTTATGTAAATAAAAGTGTTCGGCTTATTGCCTATAAATGTGTTTAGTTGGTGTGCATCGTTTTAAATATCGAAAAGGGAGTTGAATAGATATGCTTCCGCTATATTTCTGTGCAGGGACCTATGTCAGAAGTATAAACCCCCATGATTCATGGATTTATCAAGTTTTTAATGGTATCAAAGTAACAGATTTTCAAGAAAAATGAAAGGTGTGTGTGGCGACCCTAACGGATCGGGGGCCGTCAGGGGGTGCCACATTGAGCAACCCTTGAAGACCACCGGCGAGGGCCACCTAGGGTCGGGCGACCCCCGATGAGGGTCATCGGACGTCGGGTGACCCCGCCACGACCCATATCTGGGTCGCGGTGGGGTCGTGTGACCTCGCCGCCCCCGGATTTGGGTTGCGGCGAGTTCGCGCGACCTCCGACGACTCCGCGACCCGGATCTGGGGCGGCGAGGTCGGGTCGTCGACCTCGCCGTGATCCACGGCGATTGTCGCGACCCGCACAGGGTGGCAGTTGCGCCACTCCCCGACAACAGTCACTTGGGCCACCGCGACCATGCCGAGCTTTCGGCAGCCGCTCACAACCTCCAGCAACACGTCGACCAACCTCCACGGAGAAGAAGATGAACAGTCCAATGACGAGGGCAAAACCGGAAAAATCGAGAGTAAGTGAGGATAGTTTTGGAAGAAAATAAAAATATGAATAGTGCCTCTTGTATGCTGAGAAAACTGAAGCCCAAGGCAGCCCCACACCTGCCTTGGGCTTTTAGCCTTGAGAATGCCAACTTTGGCCCTAATGGGAATTTCAAAGTTGTTCCCAAACACCCAATATTTAGCCTAAAGATCTTTAGAAGCCCAAAGACTTTTTGCAAAGCCAATTCCAAATGCACCCAATGTCCTTTACATATTTGCCCCAAATATAGCCCCTAAACATAACCCCTAATTTGGACAAATTAAGACATTACCCAAATTTTTCAAAACCTATTTCAGACGAGACTTTTGAAACCCAATACGATTGACCGAGTATAGAAAAACTGCCCAGAGCAACCAAGGATAGAACATGAACAAGACAGTCACGAAAGCAACCTCGAGGATTCAATTCAACAGGTGAAGCAGTGGCGGCCGCAGCATGAGCTCTTCAGTGATGTCGTCCCAAAACAAGGGCAAACAGAGGTCGGCTTGGCACGGCAATGGGTGCCATGGAAAGCAGTGGCGGTGGCAGTTTTCTAGCGACTTGAGGAAAATGAAGAAAACCCACGATGAAGAAAACTTTGAACCGAGAGTTTTGCTCCTCGTCTTAGTCTCCCTCGGTGCCCTCTGTTTTGTAACCTCCGGAGCGCTCTTCAGCTAGGGCGTCCGGAATCGAGGCACGACTATGATGAAGACGCTTATAGGAACTTCGATGTTCGTTGGCTACTAGAATCAAGCACCAACTGAGCTTTGAGGCAGATTTAATCACTTACTGAGATTCTTGGCTACAAAAACGGGGGCGAACAGGGCATAGGATGGCATCGTCGCCTCCTACTTCGGCGAACAAGTTGATTGGGAGAGAGGTTTGGACTATAGGGTGGCGTCGCTGTCCCCACTTTGCCAATGAGGGCCAGCGATCCTTGCCGGGTATGTAAGGGTGGCGATGCTTGCTTGGCGACGACTCCCAACCCACAAGTGCAGCGAGTATTTGAGTGCACTCTTCAAGCTTGAACGTAAAATAACCAAATAGAAGAGTAGATTGCAAACCAGATGAACAGCAACCACGAGCTTCACAGTTCCTCATTTGAAGACTAACTTAAAATGAATGATTTGAGAGTTTGAAAAGAGAAAAGAGGAAATCGTGAACTAAAAAAGAGAAAACGATGGGAAGCAAACCGTGAGCAGCGGAGACTATCATTCACCGAATGAGTCGCCAACATGTCTGTTTGCCCCCGCCTTCGCATTAGAGCATCCACCTCCGAAGGTTCGCTGAGCGGGAGGACGTGGTTTGGTTAAAAAGATGAGAGTGGCGGGAATTTCTGATTTGGCTTTTCTTTTTTCACCATAGAGCCACGTAACTATATAAATAATCAATTAAAAAAGCCATGTTAAACATTTAATAAAAAATAATCACGTAAAACTTTTGGCCGGAATTAGTCATCGAAGGTATTAAGTTATTTTTTCTTTGATTTGGCACTAAAATGGACAAAGTTGTGGCACTTCTAATGCCATCTTCCCTTAATTTTCCTCAACCCCTCAGCCACAGATCATTGCCACTAATGCTACTACTCTTGATCGATGAGCCCTCACTTTCGATGTCCACTAGCCTAATTGCGGTTCTTCCCCGAGGTCGTCGAGTTGAAGCTCGACCTCAGCCAGTGCTCTCGAGCCTCAAATTTTGGATCTAAGCTTGTTATAATAATTAAATATTAAACCACAAAATCTCACATAATATCATAACAAGAGGTCCTAAATTCAAATCTTTCCAATCCATATTTGTCTCATCAATTATATATTTCCACGCTTTAGACTTAGATCAAAGTCCAACTTATGAGTGAGAGGGAGCATTAGAGTAATTAAATAATAAACAAGACATTCATCTAACGGCTTAAATTATTAGAATAGTTGACAATAGTCCTACCAAAAACAAAACTCAAGTGAACCTAGGTTCGAGATTTGGGGATTAGCTTGACCTCGGATTTGTGTTAATTAATGCCGAGCAAAGCCGCGACAATAGCTAGATTTTTGGAGGTGGATAGCCGTCCATCCATGGCCCTTCTAGTAGTGAAACGCTGTTCGTCTGGTACATGTTTCTTGGTTCAAAGTGGGTGAATCATTAGAAAGTTCCCATCTTTTTTGTTCTCAGTAAGATCACGACCAGTTTCTTTAAAAAAAAAAACGTAAAAAATGCACAGCAAAAAAGCATTCCATAGTTAGTCATTTTGCCTTCAAGAAGCTGAAGGAAAAAGTTGGAAATGGGTTTTGGAATAATAGCAAATATTCAGTTGAACTTAGTCAGCTCCGCTAAAATTGTTTGTCTCGCTCAAAGGGCGACATGTATCCTCTGACATGGACCGGTTGAAAAGTAAAATAAAAAACTTCAAAACCGGAAGCTTTCTTTTCTCTCTCCTTGAGAACACCATTTGCTATCAATTCTGAAGAGACGAAACACAACATATGCATCTAGTTCCTCTTGCGGGCAAAACCTTGCCAGATGGTCGAGAAAATTAAAGTGAATGAGATCATGGACGAAGTGAGGGGAGACGACGATTTCGTCGGAGAGATGCAATGAGACGGATAGACAGAAGTTGCCAAGGTTAGGAGAGATGGTGCGGCCATAGTAGATATTTTAGGGTCCCCCACAAGAGACCAACACAAGCGTAGACGAGCGCCGCGTCGGAAACAACCAGGGATTTTACTCCATCCATGACGTGTCGGCCTAATCAAGAGAGAGAGAGTCTAACTTATGAATTGTAGTCACCACTAGGGTGAAAGGGGCTTAGGACCTAGCGGCTGCAATCGATGGGGCTTTTGGGGAGGGGACATGCTAGAGGCAGGTTTAAGCAGCAGCCACGATGGGTAGGGGCTTTTGGGAGGTGGAGGAGATGGGATGTGGAAACAAAGAGGGAATGCAACTTCGTTGTTTTTCTCCAAGAGAATGTAAAAAGCCCTTGAAAATTGAGAGAGAGAGAGAGGGAGGGACATGAGGTGCTGGAGAAAGAAAGAGGGAATGTTACTTCGTTGTTTTTCTCCAAAAGAATGTAAAAAGCTCTTGAAAATTGAAGAGAGAGAGAGTGTGTGTTTTAAGTTGAAGTTTAAATGTGAGCATTAGTCGTTGCTTATTTTTAATCCTTTTTTCAGTCAAAGGAAAGAGAAATGAAAGCTTTCGATTTACCGGTTTAGTGTTTTTTTATTTTCTAGCCAGCTCATGTCAAATGACATGTGTCGTCCTTTGAGTAGAGTTGACTAAATTCACGTCCATCACGTGATCTAATGACATAATAGTTACTAAGTATTGTATATTTTCGCTTGGAATACAAATCTAGTCCATTCAAGTGAAGAGTATAAAGAAATGGGTGCATATCAGGTGCGGGATTGCCGACGTAAAAGATCTACATGAAGGGGCTCCAATCCTTGGTTGCCGCCAACAATGTGGTCAGTGGCAGCTGTCAAGTACACCATGACGCTGCGAGAATGAAGAGAGTAGGATAACGGGGTGGGATGAGGTGGCCAAGGGTAGACAGTCGTTGGAAGTGATTGGAAGTAGAAAGGAAAAAAGAAGAAGGAAAAGTTATATATAATTATGATTTGGAAAATAATAATAATATGGAACTCACACGTATTTTTAATGACACTTATTAACAAAAAGTTAATGGAGGTTAAATTTGAGTATGCAGTGAAATTTTGGTGACTTTCAAGAGATAAGAAAAAGTTGGGTTCAAAATTTAGATTTGAGTAAATTGTTGCTCTTTAAGGAATTAGGCCCACGTTTAGATGCATTTCACGGTAAATACAATTGTACACACCACATCGGACAATAATGTCTAGAATTAGGGGTATTGGTTAGATGTGGCGGTTCTTAACACTATGTGAAGTATGTGCATAATCAGCAGGAAAAAAGTTTCCGACATAGGTTTTCAGTGGTAGTCTAATAATCCGACATCCAGTTTGGATGCATTCCTTATCTTAATATGATAATACCCACACGTCCCGTCCCCCAATTGGAGAAAAAGTTTTCTTTCATCGCCTCTGAGAATACCTCAGAATTTTATATCCTATAGTTTAGACGAAGCAATTTTAGGACATACTTATATACTTTACAAGTCTAAATAAACACATATGAGCTTTTATTTTTAAAAAACTATTAATTTAACATGACATGAATACATTTAGATTCCGTTCGTTTTATGAAAAATGAATAATTTGCAAAATATTTTCTTATATACAAGATTGCTTGTACCACTTGAAATAAATAGTTAATAGAAATGTTATCAGTATCCGCGTATCTGTATCTAAATATTTTTGTGAATAAAAAAATTACCGACCGAAAAAAAGAATAATAAAATAATTGATTATTTTTATGAACTATTTTTAACAATTTTTTTTTTAATTTTTTTTTTTCGCTTCACTGCAACCACACAAGAAAAGGAGGAAAAGGGTCACATTCCCCCTGTTCCCTGCAAAAGAGGAGGAGATCAACATCTCTCCAATAATGGCGTCTTTATTGAGTTCCGAGCCCATCAACACGCTCCGATACGCCTTCCCCAGTCTGCTTTTTCTACGTGCTCTCTGGTATTGTTGACCGGAAGTTCAACCTTGCTTTCTTTTTCTTTTCTTTTCGGCAAAAAGAAAATCGAAAGCGAAAAACACATACAGATATATAAATATATGTATATATGCTTCTTTTAGAAAACCCATGAAAATATACTTGCAATTGTATTCTATTAGACGATCTTTAGATTCTTGCATTAGATAAAAATCAAACTGTAAGAACACAAAAAAAGTAAATAAGAAGTAAGCCCCGAATCGAACAAATTCAAGTCCCTACTTAAGCTTTACCCTGTCGAGAGATCAAAGACTGATATGCAAGATCGAGTGAGAGTTGAATGTGTCTCGAATATCTCGTGCTTGAATATGTCATTATTGAAACTACTCATTTCGACATATATTAACCTTTCATAATTTACATCTCGTCGGTTATCGTATGACACTATATGCAGAAAGCATACACAATGCACGTGACGAGACAAGCCTGGTCCTACAGAGGAATCGATAGAGTCGATCAGCTACAAGATAGAATAGCATACTCTAAATAAGAAAGACATGTATTCATTTTGCAAATCACTTTCGTTGAAATAACAAAGAAAAAGATGGAGTGGAACGTAAGTGTAGGGAGCTAAAGCGCTACGAGACAAAGACAGACTTATATAATTCAGGGAAAAAGCGAAAGGTCGCTGGCGAGCCTGTCGCGTCGTTTTATGGAAAACAGATAAAGGGGAGGAGTCAGAGGAGGAATGAGAATGTGGAGAAGCGCCTTTCTTCGCATTGGACCAAATAGCAGATTAGACCCTGCATGAATACACCCTTTTCAATCATCTCTGTTCTCTCTCTAGTTTTTTGGTGTATTCTCTTGCTATGCTCGTCTTGCTCCTCCTTTGATCCACGGTGACGATGAACATGGTCTCCTCGGACCACCACCACACTTTCGCCACTCGGTACTCTCTTTTATCTCTCTCTGTTGGAGTGTTATCTTTGAGTTCTGGTGCTGATTCAGTTTCTAAAGTTCTTTCAAGAAATGAATTTTTAGTGTAGAGATGTGAGGGTGAGGCTGATGGGTCTAACGTACGACCAAGTTTCTCGGTTGTAATGCTCTGTTCTCGTTTTTGGGTTTGATTTAGTTTGTAGAAACTTATGGCCCGTATGGAAGTAGCCTTTGTATAGGACTCGACCTGACTGTACTTAAATTGTGATTCGATGCCATCATCAACAAGATTGGCCTTTTGGTTTGGTTCCCTCTGCTTCTTTTGTTGTTCTTTTCGAATTGTGCAACGGGCCCTCTGTTGTCATTCGCGCTTAAACCCTGAGACTGCGTTCGAAAGAAAACCAATCTGGCTCGAAAAGATCGGGCGGAGGAGATCAGGGCTCCCAGCAACCTAAGTGAATATGCCCGCCTGCCCGCCTGCCCGCCTACCACCTAAGATAGGAAGAAACATGTTTGCCGGCTAACGATGTTTCGTACTTTCTGTTACTGCCAATGTGGGAACGACTAGCGAGCAAGCTCACTTGCAGCTCAATTGCAGTTGCTATTGCTTTTGGGATGTCTGGAAAAACTCTAACTGGTAGTAAGATGATTAAATTTCGTTTTGGTTGCTTATTCGGATGACTTCTAGGACTTGAGTGCACTGGAAGAACACTAGTCTTAAGTGTTTTTTTTTTATGAACAGGCACTAGTCTTAAGTGTGAATTATTCATTTTGTGTTCAGTTGTTTTCGAGTAATGTATCTTGACAGAGCTTTGAGTTTGCGCTTCCAAAATTCTGAAGAATTTGGAAACTTTCTTCGCAAAACTTTGCTTGGATAGCGGGAATATCACATCCAAGAACTTAGATTCCAAGTACTTGTCATCAGGCCTCACATGCTCCATGAAAAATTTCTGTTCAGGCATCCTGCTTTTGGTGAAGTTCTTTTCATTTTGCCTTGTGCATTTAGCCACTTTTCATCGTATCTGATTATGGCATTTGGATCAATTGATAGCATCTTTGATTTTCTCATGCAAAATTTGTTCATCATGGAAAGTTTTATTTGAATACAGTATCTTCTCTGATGTCGCTGGGGATATCACAATAGTCGTCGATGGAGAGCCTTTTCTGCTTCACAAGGTAAAATACCATTGCCTAAGGTTGTCAAATTAGTATGTGATTGTACAATCTTCATGATGATTATGTGCAATTCTTGTGAGCAGTACGATGTCGGCAACAACACCTTAAAAAGCGAAAAATAAAAAAAACTTCTGCAGTAAAAAGTAGATGCCAGTGTCTTGCACCTGCATTTTCATCATAAAGCAATCTTTAATTTCTTGTTGCAGCTCAGCAACGCCACATGAGAGCTTGTGCCTCATCTTCGTACTAAGTTCAGACATAATTTGTTTCTAACACTTGGTTCCTCTGTTTAGTTTCCGCTGGTTCAACGGAGCGGGAAGATCCGAAAACTGGTCGCGGAAGCCAAAGATTCGGATTTATCCAAGTTGGAGCTCCTCAACATTCCGGCTGGACCCCAAACCTTTGAGCTCGCAATGAAATTCTGCTACGGAATGAACTTCCAGATCACGACGGCCAATGTCGCTCAACTTCGCTGCATGGCAGAGTTCCTCGAGATGACTGAGGACTACAGAGAAGAGAACCTGATCGCGCGGACGGAGTTGTACTTGGACGACGTGGTTCTTCAAAGTCTTGAACATTCAGTGGAGGTACTAACTGCTTGTGAGTCCTTAATTCCAATGGCCGAGGATGTCGGTCTCGTCGATAGATGTGTGGAGGCTATAGCGATGAATGCTTCTAAGGAGCAGTTGGTTTCTGGCTTGTCGAGGTTAGAGTGTGACGACCGCTCAACCGAACTTAAAAGCGGCTGCCTCGACTGGTGGATCGATGATTTATCGGTGCTACGAATTGACTTTTATGACAGAGTGATCCGTTCCATGGGAAGGGCCGGCGTTCGGCCCCACAGTATTACCATGTCTCTAATGCATTATGCTCAATCATCACTAAAGGGCATTGAGAAATCTCAGCTTTGGAGTTCAGCAAAAACAAAACCGAGTCCTGGGACTCGAGAAAACGATCAGAGGTTGGTTTTGGAAACTCTCGTAGGCCTTTTCCCAGCAGAGAAATGCTCTTCGATCCCGCTTAGTTTCTTGTTCGGGATGCTGAGGATAGCGGCGATGGTAGATGCCGCAATTGCTTGTCGGTTTGAGCTAGAGCAGCGGGCGTCTCTTCGGCTTGAGATGGTATCGCTTGATGACCTGTTGATACCGTCTCTCCAGGTAGGCGATTCTTTGTTCGACGTCGATACAGTTCATCGGATACTGGTGAATTTTCTTCAACGGATAGAGGAAGAAGAAAATGAAGCGTGTGGATATGAGTCCGACGTCCTCGGTTCTCCATGCCACAGTTCCTTACTGAAAGTGGGACGCCTGATCGAGTCCTATCTGTCTGAAATTGCCCCCGACCCATATTTGAGTCTGCAGAAATTCAGTGCTATGATCGAGATACTGCCAGATTATTCTCGTGTTATTGACGACGGACTATATAGGGCGATCGACATATATTTGAAGGTAAAGAATCGCGACACATTTAGACCTGCTGTTCCAATATATTCCCAGTTTCTATCAATCAAAACTGATCTGTCCTCTTAATCTTTATTCCTTTCTATTTTGCCAGGCACACCCAATGCTAACTGAACATGAAAGTAAGAAGCTATGCAAGTTCATAGACTGCCAGAAACTCTCGCAAGACGCCTGCAATCATGCTACGCAGAACGACCGGCTTCCTTTGCAGATGACAGTCCGGGTCCTCTACTGCGAGCAGCTCCGCCTCAAGAATGCAGTGTCGGGCAGTTCAGGAGATGCCTTTTTCTCACAGAAGATAAGCAGTGGCATCCCGAGTGCACCAATGTCCCCGCGAGATAATTACGCTTCTCTAAGGAGGGAGAATCGAGAGCTTAAGTCCGAAATCTCGAGAATGAGGGTGCGGCTCAGCGAGCTGGAGAAGGAGCAGATGTTTATGAAGCAGGGGATGATGCACAAATCTGGAATCACAAGGACGTTGTTTACATCGATCTCGAGAGGATTCGGGAGGATTGGGATCTCCAACGGTCAGGCCGGAGGAAAGAAACAGAAATCGGGTAGAAAATCCAGAGGGTCGGAAGGGAAAACCAGTAGAAGTAGGAGATATTCTGCTTCTAGCTGATAAAGTTATGCATAAACTAGCAACCTTTTTCGGACAACATTATAGGGTCAATTCAAGGTTCCATTCCTTGCCTTTTGTCTTACAACTACCGAAATTTTCCGGCATAACCTCACGAATAAACTATTGCAAAATTGAAACACGGATGTTATTCGCTCATACATCAAAACTGAAAAAATAAAAATAAAACAGTGCAATCATGTTTTGAAGTTGCAAAGAACAGAAAAATATGGTAAGAATCATTTCAGAGATGATTTGAAGATTCACATAAGGGATCCAAAATGTCGAACGAAGGCCTTGACTAAACTTCTCTGGTTTTTGTTCAATCATGTCTGCATATTCCCGAGAAGACGCTTTCGGATCTGCATTCACCGGAAAAAGGAAACACGTATTCAGGAGGCGTATCGCTACTGATCTCTCAATGTTTTTATGTTGCCACAGGCAGCCAGAGAATAAGACTAATCAATATTCAGATACATACCTCAGGGAGTTTCTGTCCGAAAATTACATCCAGACGGGCATCAAGAGTGTTCTCACAGACTATCTTGCCATCTTGTGAAGCTGCAACCACTCCGCCCGAGCTTCCAACCATTGGCCAAAAAGATTCGTCAGACATTTTTCTCAAAATAACTTGTGTATAAGTTGGAAAAACAGTATCAAAATTCTTATCGCAATTCTTTTGAATCAGAGCAATGCCAACGCCTGGATGAGAAGAAGATAACTCATCAAACAAATCCATTAAGTCTTCTTGAAGCTTGTGGAATTATGAGAAAATGTGAGCTAAATTACAGCAGATCAGATGTCCCCACTTCTAAACCAACAAATTAAGCTATTCAATCAACGCTCGCCACATTTAGAAAAAGAAAGAAACTTTGCGTGCGAAGGGAGGCCTGGTTTACCAAGAAGGCTCGTGAGAATCCGCGCCCTTGGGAGGCGGCGGGAGAAACTCCCGGTTGTCAAGTGTGATGGCCGGAGGTGCGACTCCAGCCTTCTCGGCATACACTCTTTTAGCCTCGTCCAAGACAGATTGAACCAGCTTCTGGTCGACCGCTCTGCACCTGAGCAACACGGCCGGCTCTTGAAGACGCAGTAAGCACTGTTGCAGCAAATGGCAGTATCATAGGCAATACCGCAAATGTTGTTATCCTAGACAGTCTTTAAATGGTAAAGAAAGTTGCATCTTTTTTTTCTTTGGTCGAAAAAGTTGCATCTTAAAAAGCTCAAGAAAGTGGAAGCACAAATGACTACCTGGATAATTAAGTCTTTGAGAAGCTTCTTGTAGGCCTTGTTATTGCTCGACACGCGCAGGAGCTCTTTGCTGGCGGATTCTTTCATGGAGTTCACAACGTCGTCCTGCGCTTGAAGGTACTTTATGCGAGAGGCGTTCAGTTGCATCGAGTACTCTCTGCACATCACTCCTTTAGTAGGGTGAGTCAAAATTGCAGAATTTAGCAGCAAAAGTTGCATAATTGCTACTATTGAAACCTTACATTTTCTTTTTGATGTCGACTTGCTTTGCCTTCCGTTCGTACTCTTGGCGTAACTTCTTCTTCTCGGCTTCAACCAGCTGCATTTTCTCTATATTGAATTCCTGGATCAAAGCATTCCAATGAAAATCTTTCGTCGAACAAAACAAAAACAAAAGCAAAAATTCATAGGATGATTCTGCATCCAGTTATTGGTCGTCTCCTCTTGGATCCACTTCAAAATTGAATTGAACTCTCGAATCGCCCCATGGTGTAGATCGACCTTGACACGACATAAATTCTTTGCCGAATCGAATGCAGTTTCAAATGGAGAAAGGGCATGTTTTGATAGCCACGGTGCACATAATTATCAAAATAGACAGCATTTTCGTGGCACAGTTCAGGTGACGAAGGAACCTCCTCGGCAGAGACGGAGATCTCATTGGCTTTCTCGTCTGCTTCCTGGCGGATGAATCTGATCATCTGCTGAATCTGCTTCGACACATCTCCGTCATTCATTTTGCTTCTCCTTCGTTTCTTTGTCCCTCTAAACTTCGCTTTCAGAAATGCTACGTAGTGCGACAATGTTTGGTTCGTTGTTACGATGGCGAGTCAAATGAGGAAGGAAGAGTTCCGAAAGTTTAAGAATAAGAAGATGAAGAAGAAGGTGGCGTTTGCAGTTTCAGTCGGTGCCGTTGTTCTGTTTGCACCGCGAAATTCCTTCCGATGTTTGCTCCGGTTTGGACAACGTACGTGAGCGTTGAACGGATCCAGATACCCTTCCTTACTCTTTCTCTCTCTATGAACTTTCGAATTAGACCGGATCAATGAGCGGACCAAATATGCCGTTAGACATTTCTTGTTCAAGCCCATCAATAATGGAAAATAATATTACATTTTCTATGCGGAATTGACCGGCTTTGGATAGGCTTGAACTGATCTAGTTAGGCGACCCCGCGTCCAAGAAATGAATTACTTGTCCAAACTAACCCATTTCGCCCTTCTAGTCGACCTTACATAAGCGAACTTGGGCTCGGTGAACTGCCCGACTCGTTATCACTTCTACTAGGATAATACCCTCGATTCGAATACATAAAAGTACTATAATAATTTGATTGTCATTACCAAAAACAAAAGGGAAATCGTAACAAGTATATTAAATATTGAGAAAAAGATGACAAATCGCCTAGATTTTCACTTTCAATTGTCATCATGACTCTGCTTGTTGGAAGTTTGTTTGTAAAATAAATTAAGTGTATGTTTCATTGTCCCACATAAGAAAAGTGGGAGGAAGTAGACTAATTAATAAGTATAAGGCTTATATAGTGTATTTAAAGAAAAGATTGGGTGTGGTGCACGATTATTAGGCGCACTTAGTGTGCCCACAGTTTAATTAGCACTAACCCCTTTGTTTTTTTACTTTATTCCGTACGGTTATCTTATTAACGTTAATTAGTTCAAAAGTTGTTTTGTTTATTGAGAATTTTCGGAAATTATGAAAATTCGAAATTCTATTTATTAAAAAAATTATACTATTTTTTATTATTCCGAATTTTTTTATTTGTGTCTTTTCAAGGCAATTTTTAGAAATGATACATTTTCCAAAGGGGTGCTTTTGTTCATTTTTCAACTTCTTATGAATAGACACTTTTGTTTATTTGGGCAAGAAAGGATACATTTGTTTCACTTTGCAATTTTTCACGAAAAGATTGGGTGTGGGCTAGAACTCACCATACTAGCGTGCGGGTGCGTGATTATTAGGCGCACTTTTAATTAGCACTAAGCCTTTTATTTTTTACTTTATTCCGTACGTTAACGTTAATTAGTTCAAAATTTATTTTTTATTGAGGAAATTATTTTTATTTATTAAAAAAATTTTTTTATTATTCCGATTTTTTAGCACTTTTAACCCCTTTTTTTTTTTTTCACTTTATTCCGTACGGTTATCTTATTAACTTTAATTAGTTCGTTTATTGAGAATTTTCGGAAACTATGAAAATTCGAAATTTTATTTATTAAAAAAATAATAATTTTTTTGTTATTATTCTGAATTTTTTATTTGTGTCTTTTCAAGACAACTTTGGGAAATGATACTCGTTCGCTTTGCAACATTTCCCTAATGGTTGCTTTTATTAATTTTTCAACTTCTTATGAATGGACACCTTTGTTCATTTGGGCAACTTCTTTCGAAACGATACATTCATTCACTTTGCAATCTTTCACGAAAAGATTGGGTGTGGGCTAGACCTCATCATACCCGTGCAGGTGCACGATTATTAGGCGCACTTAGCGCGCCCGCGGTTTAATTAGCACTAACCCCTTTGTTTTTTTTTTTTTACTTTATTCCGTACGGTTATCTTATTAACTTTAATTAGTTCAAAAGTTGTTTTTGTTTATTGAGAATTTTTGAAAATTATGAAAATTCGAAATTTTATTTATCAAAATAATAATAATAAAAATATATATTTTTATTATTCCAAATTTTTTATTTGTGTCTTTTCAAGACAACTTTTGGAAATGATACTCATTCAGTTTGCAACCTTTTCCCGAAGGGTTGCTTTTATTCATTTTTCAACTTCTTCTGAATGGACACCTTTGTTCATTTGGGCAACTTCTTTCGAAACAATTTGCAATCTTTCATAAAGAGTTACCTATGTTCTTTAAGATTGATTTATATATATCTGTCATTTTTCCAGATAAACAAAATGAGATCATTTTTTTTGAGTCTTCTTTCAAAAACTACAGCCATTTTTTCAATAGTTTCCTAGAGAGACTCGGAGAAATACCGGAATTGCTATATAGTATTCTCATTTTGAGACTTTGTTGTATCCTAGAGGATATTTGCTCATGACTATTAGCAACTTTGTGGGGCAAATAAATTTTTAAAGAAAGTAATATCATGCCTCAAAGTCTGACTTAATTGCTTTATTGATTCGAAACCATATTTTTCCAACACTACCTTCATGGATTATCCGTCCATCCATCTATCTATCTATTTATCTATCATCCTCATTGTAATTTCTTTTAGAAAATTTAAAATTTGATGTCTAATATGTGATGCTTCTTTTCATATTATAATTTACGTTTCAAATAAAAAAAGAAAGCAACTGTGAAAAGAAAATAGTCCATGGAGGTAAAAACACTACATCATCCAAACACCGATGCTGAAAATGATGTCTATTGTGTGATGCTTCTTTTTATATTATAATTTAGATTTCAAATTTGAAAGAAAGCAACTGTAAAAAGAAAACAGTCCATGGAGCTAAAAACACTTCATCATCCAAACACCGATGCTTGACATTTCTTTGCAATATCAATATAATTGCTTTATATCTTTAAATAATAATTTAATTCGATAAGAAGTAATTAACAAATCAATTATGAGTACTAGAAAATATTCAGGAAGGCAAGTAACTCTTTGTAATTAGAACTCATTTTGTGTAGAACTTGCCCACTTTGTTCTATTAATCTTTTTCTCAAATGGTTATTTGGTTGAGTAAAAAGTATGAGGAGTAATAGAAAGGAGTATTAGAGTCAATAAAAATTAAAAAAAAATCATAAGAAAATCATTCAAGAGGCTATATCACCCTTTCACTATTCCCACACCATGACGGAACATTATAATATACGCAATAATAAATTTCCATATCTAGGAGTTTTATAAAACGTTCTTGGTGGAAAAAAATGTGAATGAAAGATCCCACGGAATTGAATTGGGTCCATGAATCTAAGAAATAGTGGGAATTCTTGATCTCTCTCAATATCCCTCTCAATTCAAAAATCCAGGATTTGAATTGATGTCCTTTCATTGATTTCTCCTAAATTGCATTAATTTCTCCTAAAGATTTCATTTCAATTGGAATTTGGTTATTCACCATGTACGAGGATCCCCGCTAAGCATCCATGGCTGAATGGTTAAAGCGCCCAACTCATAATTGGCGAATTCGTAGGTTCAATTCCTACTAGATGCACGCCAATGGGACCCTACAATAAGTCTATTGGAATTGGCTCTGTATCAATGGAATCTGATCATCCATACATAATGAATTGACGTGGTATATTCATATCATAACATATGAACAAACAGTAAGAACTCCAATTCTTATTGAGACTTGAACTCATAGGGAAGAAAATCGATTTATGGATGAAATCAAATATGCAGTATTTACAGACAAAAGTATTTGGTTATTGGGGAAAAATCAATATACTTTTAATGTCAAATCAGGATCAACTAGGACAGAAATAAAGAATTGGGTCAAACTCTTCTTTGGTGTCAAGGTAAAAGCTATGAATAGTCATCGACTCCCGGGAAAGGGTAGAAGAATGGGACCTATTCTGGGACATACAATGCATTACGATAACTAAGAAGTACCCTGTTATTTCTAGTAAAAGCTAATATTAATTAATTAATTCAATATTATATGACTCTAAAGCAATTAAAAAGGAATAGGCAAAAAGAAAGCAATAAAAAAGTGGATTCGTTTGGATCCCATGAACACGCCTAACTCGTGTCGTTCCACACTAAAGAATTAGATACACTTAACTAATCAAAATTTTCTTTTAAGATATCTAGAAGTTTTTGGAATGGTGCCTGAAAAATAAATATTTAGCACCTATTGAAATTAGTAATTAGTATTGATGTGAAAAACTCAATTAAGTAGAAAATTCACTTAATTTGTGTAAGCTAGTAAGAGCTTACGTAATTCGCTAAGTACAAAAGAATAAAATAATGGCAATCAAAATCTTACCAAATGTATTGTTAAGACTCACCAATAATAATCATAATACTCAATAGGAATATATATCATAATTTTTCTAATGATTATCGAGCAATTTTTTTCAGTAGTAAAGATTGCTTATACTGTAAGCACTTATTTTTTTTTTTTTTTTCGAATTTTATCAAATCCTTATTCTTGAGTTATATATATATATATATTTTTTATATAATACACCAAAAGTCATCAATATTCTATCCAACGCTTCGAATAATGTTTTTCTAAATTATTAGAACCTTCTGGACTCTATTATTACTCAATTTTTTTGGTCAAATGACCACTTTACTTCTCCTACCAACTGCTCCTTCATCAGGTCTATACTTGATCAAATAAATTCACTATATCAATGGCTTTTACCTGCTTTTTACCCTTTGAGATAAACCTAAAAAAATTATTTATAAAAGTGTTGCCCCATCGCAAGCATGGACCTTCCATCAATGGACAAATGGAAGAGGCTGAAGAGGCAAACAACAGTGAATCATAATGCCTCCTTGTTGATTCAAAGGAGGGCATCATCTCCACCAACTTCAACACCTCATCATCATGTGGCTTTGCATAATCCATTCACGTTCTTCAACTTTGAATCCATTGAAAACCAGAAAGAAGAAAGGAGGGCAATAACAGCAAAAGTAGCAGAAGTAGCACAAGAGAACAATGATTTGTGTTTTGTGCCCCTAACACAAAACAACCATCTCAGTGGATGTACTTCAATATTCCAACAAATGCAAAATATTAGGGAAAAAAAGAGCATAGTATATAATTTTAAATTTAGGTGCATCACTTATCACTAACAATTGATATGCTTTTGAAAGTGGATAGCCATACCTAGCTAAGATGGACAAGACTAGGACACTTTTACATCGAGTTCAAGTCAAGTTTACTTCAATCATGTTGCGTTATTTGAATTACCCATTTACCATGCATTTTAGTCTCCTTTTATATTCTTCTCTCGCTTGCTCTACTGTTATCTAACAACCGAGGAGTTGTCATCTCTATTATTGACGAAAATCGTAAGTAGATTTTGACAATTATGGATATTAATGCATTGTAGTATGGGATGGAAAGACTCACACGTGAGAGGAATTAGTTAGGTGCTCAAAGAGCCCTAGACACCATATTGATATACAAAAAAAAAAAAAAATTGTTATTAGGAGAATATAGATTGAGTAGAAAAATCTAATAATCTAAGAGAACATGAATATTGATGAGCATTATTATTTTCTTTTTAAAAAGATAAAGTTGTATTTAAATCGATAAGTAGAATAAGACTATATGTATATAAAGAGTATACAAATTACATAGACAAGCAATGAGGGATACTTTAAAACCCCTCTCACATATAGCCGCACATGCAAACTACACTATGAAAGAACCTAACTCTTATAGCATGTTAGAAAATCCAATCTAAAAGCTTAAGTTGATAAGTAAGGAAGATCATAAATGTATAAAGAGTATATAGACCCCATAGACAAGCCATGTCAGAAATATTAACAAGCCCTAAAATTACACAACCAATAATTGCTTAATCTAGATGATCTATTTATATCCCAACTACATATTCTAAGAAGTAGTTGAAAGGAAAATTGTTCAAATAGTCATAAATCTATTGTACGGCAACCAATTCATTCATAAATGTCACAACCTAACCTCCGGTGAACCACCTATGGTTTGGCTAATGGATTACTAAGCCTAAACTTAGCTTGGGCTCTCCTAAGTTCATACCAATTCGCGACTTATGTTCAAGTTCTTAATATGCAATTGGTTTTTAATTAGGAGTCGCCACTAATCTATTTTTGGGGGGTCGATTAGAAACTCAAGTAAAGTAACGGGAGATTTACTTTACTCCTACGAACTAGAGATTGTGAGTTTGGGGATTTGATTACGCTAGATTTCTCTAATGCCCTTTCGGTACCTTTCTCTTTTTATTTCGAAAATATGTTTTGTAGGTAGCTTGAATTAATTTTAATTTACTTCCTTAACATGTGAGGTGACAATGCAAGTGCGCAATCCACCAATTTAACACCCAAATAAAGCAATAAATGAATTATGAGACTTACCTCATAGTAACGAAAGCATCTACAACGTTAAATCAGAATTCACATCAATAGTTCTAGATATGATTTCTAATTAACATGCAATTACTTAATTTTTGTTTTAACTTGTTTAATGAGAATCATGCTTTATGCAATGCATGCTACTAATCTAACATGAAGTGATGTGACATAGTAACATGATTATATGATGTAAGTATAATTTTTTTGCATTTTCTTAATAAGCATGCAATCTATTCTAGAAAATGAAATTAATTTATTCTAAGACAATATTTTTGGTATTTTCCATGAAATTCGAAATTAAGAAAAAAAATGTCTACCTAGATTAAGATAACATCTAACTTATATTAAGAATTAGGTAAGCCCAAATCTTAATTTAAACTATTATGTTATCTTAACTTTGGTGATCCCTAACTTAAAATGCAATTTATCTAATTTTTTTATCTAAAATTATAATTAATTAGAAAATAAAATCAAATATGCAATATTATCCTAATATGCAATGACGTGCAAAGAATGCCCTAATTCTATTTTCTTTTTCTTTTTCTTTTTATGAAATTCGAAATTAAAATTGTCACATAATTAAACGTGCAACTTAAATTAATGAAAAAAAACTAACATCCTAAATTAATTTTTTTTTGGATTTTTATTTTAAAAATTTAAAATAAATAAATTTCCTATTCTAAATATGCAAAATAACCATCAAACAAGAAATATTCTAACATGAACCTAATCTTAACTCAAATATATTTTTTTGGGTTTTCTTTTACGGAAAATAAAGTCGATTCAAATAACACGACATCAAATCAGGCAAGATAAGATTGATATCCATAAATTGATGAATCGTATCTCAAGCATGAGATCGACCTGCCAATTTTAAACAAAATCACGACCGTGCATCTCGAGCGTGAGACGGATTAAGAATTTTTCTACATGCGATGAAATCGATTTCGAAATAAAATCGGATTGTCAATCGTATGCACGCTGTGAATCCCTAATTTAAAAGACTACTCGAATTGCGGATATCATGGCATATCAGGGTCTTTCAATTGGGTGCATCAAGGAATATTTCGGATAAATAAACAAAATATTTAAAAATAAAAAAAAATCTACCTAATTTGAACTTTGGCTTCCAAACGAGGCTTAGCAAATGGCGGCTTGTGACCTACGATGGAGGCTCGGTGTGACGGCACGAAGATGGGTCCTTGTGGTGGTGAGCAGCCGTGGGCGGTGGGCGGCCGGCGAGATAGATGCTGCGCGAAGAAAAGAACAATGTGTTGTTCTGTTCTTTTCCCTTTTTTTCTTTTTCCTCTCACCTCTCACGTCTCTCTCACATGCCCCTCACGTCACTTCCCTCTCTGTACTTTCTTCAGCAAAAGGGCAAAAGTCTTTGCCCTCACGTCTCCCTCACATCCCCCTCACGTCACTTCCCTCTCTGTACTATCTTCAGCAAAAGGGGAAAAGCCTTTGCTGACTTTTTTCCCCTCCAACGAAGGAAAATTTTCTTTTTGTGCTTGAATTTATTGACCTCAAAACCGAGAAAGCCCCCCCTTTGCCATACGCACACACACTTTTATAGAGGAACGAATTAGGTTCTTATAGCTTATACGAAGATTTCCTCCCAAATATTCTCTACCAACTTTATCACATATTGCTAAAAATTTAAGATTGCAATAAGATTTTTCTCAAATTCCAAATGCAAAGATGAGCTCGCAAGATCTCTTTGTCACACTTGCTCTATCCGAGGATATTAAAAAATCTACCGTCATATCATCGAAAATACCAAATCTCTATTTCTCACAAAATAATTTTCGGTCATAAAAAAAAGGGCTTGGGCTGATTTACTCTCTTCGTGGGTTTAGTCCAATTTGTCAATTTAAAGCTCAGAACTACCGATTCAAACCCATCTGTCACCAGTCCGATGCAAATGCAAATAAAAAAAATGCCTCTAAAATTATATGCTACGCAATTTAATTCTCTTTTTTTTAGGGGTTAAAAATTAGTCCCTAATTTTTATGCAATAAATAAATAATCGGGTCGCCAAAATTTAGGTGTCAACAATAAAAAATTTTATGTGAAAATTCTAAATAAGGACATAGAATGCCATTATTTTCTTAAAGAGGACTTAAAATGGACCTTATTTCAAATAAATGTATGAAGTGATCATATCGGTTTCAAATAAGGACCCAAAGTGACTATGGCTATTTCAAATAAAGGCACCTCATTGGCTAAATATTCTGGCCGATCAAGAACATTTATGTCCAAAAACAACTTTAAACTAAATTTTGGTTAAATTAAATTAAAAATTAAAAAGATAAAAGCTTTTTTTTTTTTTTTTTTTAAAAAAGGAAAGCAAAAATCCAGGGAGGGCTGGCCCCTCCCACTTGTGGCTACCACCCCACCACCAGTAGGGCGATGATAATTGTTGGCGAGGTCGCTGGAGTCTCAATAAAGTTCGCTAGCCCTCACCTCAATTTGGTGACCCTCCCCTGAATTTGGGCAAGGGCCAAAGATTCGGGTCATCGGCCACAAGTGGAGGGCTTGTACAGTCCTTTTATTTATTTATTAAGTTTTATCCTTTTTCTTTCTTTTTTGATTTTTTTTGGAAAGATTAAAACAGAAAAAGGAAAGAGAAAAGAAAAATAAACTAAAAATTTAAAAGACGGAAATGCCCTTGACAGCTAGTGAGATTAGACCTTTTTTTTAGACTAACATGGTCACTTCAAATATTTATTTAAAACCATATCAACTTTAGGTTTTTATTTGAGAATATGATAACACTAAGCTCTTTTTTGCCGGAAATTGCTGATGTAGCAATCCAGTTAATGCCGATCATTCTACATGGCACAGTTGGCATGAGCTGATGCTAACATGAATGATTTTTGCAATTTTTTGCAATTTTTTCTTTTTTTCTTTTTATTTTTTATTTTTCCTCTATCTCCCTCCTTCCGTTGTTAGCCGCAAGTGAGGGTTGCTACCCCTTGCCAAAGGCTGACGAGGGGAACCCTTGACTATGGCTAGCAGAGTGAAATAGGGAAAATAGACAAAATGGAAAGACAAGGAAAAAAATTCAAATATTTAAAAAAGATTGCAAAATTTCTTGACATTAGTGCCAATCATACTATATAGAACGGTTGACGCACACGTTAGTGATTTCTGGCCAAATAGACTATAATGGTAAACCGCTAGAAGGTTTAGAACTAAATTAGTTAAATTGAAAAGTTTAAGATTAAATGGATTATCATATAATAAATTTATGACTCTTTGGACAATTATCACGCTAGTCGAGGAATAACGAGAATACAAGGAGTTCAAATTTCTATTTAATAAAAATTCATCCTTCTTAATATTTTCTCTTTCTTTTTAAAACCTTTCAGCTAAGAACTGAGGTTATTTTAACAAGGAGGAGATCCGAGTAGCAAAATAAACCACTTCAGTCATAAATTGATAATAATGATGATGATGATGATGATTCATCACTAGACAAAACCACTTTCCATAATCTTATTTCCCTCTCCCATTTTTTTTTCATTGTCATTCAAAAACACAATTGGTCGATTTACTATTTTTTTCATTATTAAAGTACAGAAAATTATGGGGATAATCGGTTTGTAATGTTCTCAGGTTCCAACCAAAAAATAAAAATGTTCTCAACGAACGAAGTACATGGGATTAGGAATCTTAAAAGTTCGCTCGCCCACGAATTGACCCTGAAGATCACTCCACTGATCCCCAACGTTCCCCCAGATTCTGTACCCTTCTTCCACCAATTGCCTCCTTATGTCTGATTTATATGTTATCGCCCTTTGCCCTTTATAAGCCTGTGTCCTGTATTTAAGAAAAAAAAAAGACCCATCAAAAAAATTATCAGGATCATTATATTTTGTTTTTAATAGAGGGAGGCAGATGTGGAATAAGCAATAAATTAGTTCACAGTAAATAAATAAAAAAATTCGAGCACTGGACCTAAGTCATGCAGGATATAGCCAATATGATACTAGTTTATAAATTTAAACATGTCACGCATTTGCCACATAAGCGTAATGTGGATCCCCTATTTATAATGTAAGAATCTATGGGTAGTCCACGTCACAAAAATAATATTGTCCACCACATGTAGTGTCCGTAAGTGAAGCGTGCACTAGTTATATAGAGCATTTCCACTTATAATACACTCAACTATCCATACAATAATTTCATGTCGTACGACATGGATTAACACGTCTCCCACTTGGAGATGCTCCTCATGGACCTGGGTCGGAAATCGAATATAATATAATAGCCAATTCATGTGAGACAGATGGGAGGAGACTCATTATGGTAACTGTTTATTGACTATACGAATTTATGATATTATTGGTGCAGTAATTGATCGACTTATTGTGGATGCACGCCCCCTATTTCTTCAATTTCGGGACGTAATATGATTTTGAAGGATGACGTCGTTCTTGATTTCGGAGTGGCTTGATAAAATGCAAATCAAACTAGGTTTTTTCCTAGATTATGGTGTGTTATTGATTGAATATCGTACATACATTGTCCTTAATTCTAATATAAGTCGATTTCAAAGAGATTTATAGGTGCTTTCAAAGTACCATGTAGTTTATCCAATCGGCAAATAACGAAGCACTAAATTTAACTATTTTAATTCTTTGAAGAAACTAATCTTAATAATATTCCATACTCTGTGATTGATTGGGTGGAGGGGCAACGTGACGCTCTTAAGAGATCCAAAAAAATTCTAACGAGTTCTAATTATTTAAAGCCTCCAAATTCCAGGACATCAAATTGCTTTGGAATTGACAAAAAGAGAGCATGCGTGTCTATTATTTAAACCACAAGAGGTATCCACATCGTGCCACTAACCGATCAATTATTATTATTAAATGATATATTTTGAGGATAAAAATGCATACAAATGCCTTATTGAAAAAGGTTATCACGTTGGCATGTCAATTATTATCTTTTTGATTAAAAAAATCTAATTATTAAAAAAAAAAAAATATGATGTGGCTATCATCAGAATCATGGATTGGAACTATAGAAAATAGATGGACATATCGAATATGGGGCCCACCACTTGTCATTGCTTCGTCAAGCAAGATTCTTCCTATTAAGAAGCCTAAAAAATATGATTTTGCAAATTCTTTTCCCTATCTTATAAAAAAAAAAAATGCAATATAAAAGATAAACAAGAGCAGAGCACCTTCAGTTGCAAAGAACAAAGAAGACCCGATAGAGCTATTAACCGAAATAGCTTTGTGCTCCAAAAACCAGAAACAAAGCAACACCTCTCTTCCAATTTTATCAAGTATGAAACCATGCCATAAGATAACATAAAAGAAAAATTATATCATATAATGTAATAGCTACTAATTATTAAATTGCTACGGCGATTGTTCTCTATTATCTAACTAAAATCCAAATTGCCTGATGACGGGCTGACTCGAAAGACCATTAAGCGCACGCTACATTAATTATGTTTGTATTCTATAAGGACGACTATATTCATTGCCATTCAATATCGTTGCAGCTTCCTAGCAAAGAAGTGCGCAGAGAGAGAGAGAGAGAGAGAGAGAGAGAGAGATGGGTCAATTACTTCATAATCAGCCGTTCATAGCCATGAAATCCCTGATTACGCAAATTGTTAAAAGTGGCAGGTCCAAGCGTCTCTTGGTCTCTGCCCGTGAGCAAGATGACCTTGAATCCATCATCTACCAGCTTCTTGAACAGCCCCAGCACCGCCGGTATCGCTGGGCACTCTCCTCGCGCCGCCCACGCCTTAAACCCCGCCGCATCGAACGGGTCACATCTAGAATAAAAAGGGTATATCGCATTAACCCTAAAACAGGCTTCAAGACAAATGACTGTATATATGCATACCCATATCTTTTTCCCTTGTAGTAAAGCATATTGGAAATGATTGTATCATCAATGTCCAAGATCCAAGCGTCCATGCCGTCGTTGGACACAGTAATTCCGTTGGCATAAGCTGTGACCTGGTCGACGATCAGTTTGAGGTCCTGCTCATACTGCCCCCCGGTCATGTAGGACTCGACATGCCGCTGGCACTGGGGTGGAACTGTGCGCCATGCGCTCATGTTGTTCGCCTCCACTGCAAGCCTCCAGCTCAACCAGAAACCATTGCCACCTTCTGCCTCTGCTGGCATGTCGCTCGCCCTCAATTGGCAGCTCGGCTTGCCGAGTGTTGCTTTGGGAAAGATGGCCAAGACCACTTGGACTAGTAGCTCCTGTACCCGATGCGCCATGGCTCTTATCATGTGAGTTTGATCCTATTACCAGTTATACACAACATCATATTCAGTCGAAGAAGTGCAAAGATACAAGCATAGATATTTCCCTTAATTTCTGTGTCTTCGAGCGTCAATTTCATCTCGATATTTAAGAAATATCCATTATAACTGCCACAGTATAGTCGCTTGAGACAGATTTCCGCATTGACAGACATGAAACTGGAGCGACAAACATTCATATCCTACGTGGAATAATAGCGAAGCGAATAATTCGGCTACATCACATTATTTTATGCATCAAAAATGGAAGGGAACTGGGCGTCGTCGATCTTACGAGGATCGGAAACCTGGATCTCAATCTGGAAGAGAGACAGATGATCATGGGTGCGGGCGCGTGAGAGAGAGAGAGAGAGAGAGAGAGAGGCTAACTGAAAACGTGAATCACGGAATGGGGATATCTGAAATGGCGAAGGGGGATTTATACGTCTTAGCCAAAGAGGATTGACATTGATTACATCTTGATGATGTAGGCTAATCTTCGTCGACTGATGACGCAAGGAATCTAAATCTAAGAAAACAGGCGACTATTAAACAACGGTTGCTTCGGAGAAACAGCGAGGAAATTGCACTTGCAATTCGCTTTATCCGACGCAGAAGCCAGGTATTCTCCTCACAAAAGAATAGAATATATGCGGTGTAGAACAGACGCTGCTATCTGACAAAATCGAACACGTACTTTTCTTGTAGAAGTGGTCTTAAGTTGAGATTCAAAATATCATTTTATATAGACGTACTAAACATAGTTTTTATTCCATTGACTTTTAGGTCTCGAACCCACTAGATTTTTTGACCCCACGAGTTTGACCCATTAAATTTAAAAAGTCCATAATTTGAGCCAATCAAAATTATAAGATGGAATCGAACTTTATTGATTGTTTTACAGATCGTTTCGCAAAACACCAAAACGAAAGAAAATCTTATGAAGATTCATAGGAAGACCAGCTGAAACACATAAGTATCTAGCATTCTACTGGTGTGTATGATGTTGGCTGTCAAAATGACTTCCCAAGATCGACATAGTCAGAAACTCGAACATATTGAAGGAGAAGACGGAGAATTATGTACCTGATTTGGAATCCATGATTCTTGGTGCAAAAAAACGGTCGATCCTTCGATGCGGAAGATCTTCTCCTCTGTCACCCTCGATACCTAGGCTCAATGAGACTGCCCCTCACGAACGTTCCTTATGTGAGGAAATGGGTGTGTATGTTTCAAGAATGGTAAAAGTGAGGGTTAGAGAAGGGACTTTAGCCTATTTATAGAATTTTGGCCGGGCCTCTCACCACAAGTCGGGCCCAACTTGGCCCACATGCCTGCCCATATTCGACTGTTGGGAAACTTATATTCAATTCATAGCCCACATCAGGAAAACTGGTAAATCACAGTTTCAATTTGAAAGGGCTAGTAAGAACATCTAGAGGGGAATGAATAGGTGTGAAAATAGATTTTGCGAAATGCAATGAAAAACTTTACTTTTAACCTTAGTTTGGTTGACTACAGACTTTGCAGAAGAATTCAGACTTTAACTACTATTTCAAAACATAGAAGTATATCGCAGTAAATAAAATGAAGTAAAGTAAAGTAGTTTAGGGAAGAGAAAAATAGACACAAGGTTTATAGTGTTTCGGCTTAAATCAAGCCTATGTCCACTCTTCCACGCTGACAGCCTTCTGATTGGTTTCCACTATGAATCAAAAGAGAATTTACAATCTTGCGATCTCGACTTCTCAATGAAGAGTCTTTACAGCTCTCACGAAGTCATAGTATAAGTGTCTCTCTCTTTTGAATACAATTTTGAGCACAGAGTAAGGAATAACAAGTAAATGGAAGTTTCAGACTTTGGAATTCTTCTTTCACGCACACTATCGAACAATTGGAGAGTCCTCCTTAAATACTCCTTCGTGCCTTCTCGACCGTTGGCACTTTCCAAATGAATTCTTCCAATCAACCCGTTAGACAGAATCAATCAAGGAGATCTCGAGCCATTTGAAGATTGTGATGAAAGTCCATCAATCCTGTTTGCCCATACAATCAGGATCTTGGTTTCCATAAATAAATTATTTCCAAAATAACTTGCCTTCCGAAATGATTTGATATAGCTAAATTGATTCCAATAAAGATAACCAATTTCGTAGGTGATATTTCCAACCATAAAGCCATATATATGCTGTACGAACTGAACCTTTGAAGAAAGAAAGATAATCCCGAATCTGGTTAAGTCTTCATTCTTTACTTGCGTTTAGTCTAGAATTTGTCAGAATGGGTAGACTTCTGTTATAAGATAGACTTTGACACAGAAGTCTGGCAATCTTCAGAATAGAACTTAGATAAGTTTTGTCAGCTTCAAAACATCATAAGAGTTTTCTCCAACACAATTAATATAGCCCACGCCGAAAAACTCTTACATTTTCTCACTTGGGCTATATTAATTGAGATTGTACTATATGTGCGCACCTTTTTGTTGATGTAGAGATAATTCTCAATAGTTAATATGAACTCATGAAGTTTCAAACACTGGATCATGACGGTAATTGCATATACATACATAAAGCCTTCTATGGTCACAAGTGCTTTCAACTTTACTGCTATAGATTCAATATGATTGTGTGGCAAATGGATAAACCTCATGAAGAGTAATACCTTATATGCTTGTCGATCGCTATTCTCTTACTTTAAGTATCACAGAAAACCAAATGTGCCACTAAAGAATATTTTCTTGGTTTCAATGAACCCACATATGTCTTATTTTTATGGTTAACCTTTCTTTATGTGTAATTGAGACATATGTACAATACTAATAACTGAATGCCCATAACCTTCACTTAAGGTTTATACAATACCATGAGATTTTCACTAGATATATGTATACAACTCACTAACAATCTATACAAAAGGAGTCAACATATATCAAAATGTTGCCCACTAAACAACATCATTCAATGACTCCCAAGCCCATGTTCATGACATGTCGCTCAAATACACAAGGGCGAAGGCTTTTCGTTAGTGGATCTGCAATCATATTGCTTGTGGGAATATATTCTACTGTGATGTCACCAATCTGTACCATTTCCTTTATGGTCAAAAATTTGACCTCCATATGTTTAGACCATTTGAGACTTCTATTGTTGTTGAAAAACAACGCCGCAATGTTATCATCACAATATAATTGTATTGGTCTATCCACAAAATCAAATATGATCAATTCTCTAATGAGGTTCCAAAGCCAAATAGCTTAAGTAGCAGCTGAAAAGCATGCTATAAACTCTGCTTGCATGGTAAAGGATGATATAGATCTCTGTTTCTCACTTTTCTGCGATACTACACCTTTTACTAACGTGAAATATGTTACAGAAGACTCTTTATTGTTTTGAAGTTGACAAAAACTTTCCAAATAGTTTAGTCTAAAGGGTTGCAGACTCAAGTGTTATAGTTTGAAGAACTCAAGACTCTTCTGCCAAAGTCTGAAGATCGTTAGACTTTAAGCTCAAAGTTTGACCTCACTGACAGATTCCAGACCGACGAGAGAAGACTTATCCGGATGCGAGTTTATCTTCAAGGATTCGGTTCGTGGAAGATCTTACGGCTGGAGATAGCACCTTGTGATCAATTATTCTTATTGGAATCAATTCGGATAATTAGATTTTTTGAAAGGCGAAGTATACTTGGAAGGTTCTACTTATGGAAACCAAGATCTCGATTGTATGGGCGAGCAGTAGGACTGAGCAACCGAACCGGGTTTACCCGAAACCCGGACCGGACCACCCGGAAAACCGGTTCGGGAATCGGTTCCTGGTAGAACCTGTCCGAGAACCGGTTCCAATTTTTTGAGAACTGGTTAGAACCGGTCCGGTTCTCGGTTCCGAGTGAAGACCCATTCGGGAACCGGACCGGTTTTGGACTCGGTTTTCAGAAATTACTAAAAAAATAAAACCCTAAGAGCATTCTGCCCCCTCTCTCGTCTCTCTCTTTTCGTGTTATCCCATCCCTCTGCTGCCCCCTCTCTCTCAATCACAGCGTATTTCTCTCTCAATCTCTCTTCAAGCTCGTGCGATCCCGATCTTGCAAAGAACAAGGCAACAACGGTTGCTAGGCAACCTTGGTTAGAGGGAAGGAGCAAGGCAGCAACGGTTGCCGGGCAACCCCGGTCAAAGGGAAGGAGCAGGGCAGAGAGGCTTTCACGAGGACGGGGGGAATCAGAGGGAGAGAGGAGAGGGACCGCTGACTTTTGGAGCGATTTTTTGTCCGATTCTGACTCCTCTCCCTCGTGAAGCCCTCGCAACGATTGTTGAGCAACCCCGGATTCGCCACGCCCTCACTAGTCGCTAGACTCGCCACCATCGTCGCCGGCCTCGCTGCCCTCGTTGGCGCCCGGAGGAACGCAACTCATTGTCGCCTCATCCGCTTGTCTCTTCTTGTTGGTGGGTTTGTGACTTCACTTTAGTTTGAGTGTTATTATCACTTCTCTGTATTTATTGTGCCACTTGCATGTTAACAAAAGTCCGAACTCACTAAAATGAAGAAACTCATGACTGGTTTATAATTTGTTAACGTATGGATCTTTTGATGGTCAAGAGAGTGCTCCTTCGCTTCATTATGTAAATTAGTGAAGCAACTGAATCTAACCGATGGCTGGATAGTATCATAAATTAGAGATTTTGTCGTTAATGGAAGTACCGTTAACTGGGATTGTGGGATACCGCTGGTAATTTCTACTTCTTTTGTTGTTCATGATTTTGTGAATTGATTTGGCATTTAATTGTTTTTGTCTTTTTCATTTCATTGAACAGGACAAGAGGATTATAACAGATTAAGACCTCTAAGTTACCGTGGAGCATATGTTTTCATACTTGCTTTCTCTCTCATAAGCAAGACCAATTACAAAAACGTTTCAAAAAAGGTCAGAGAGCTTAACAGTATATAATGGGCTTTTGTTTTTTTGTCTACATGATTTTGTATGCTGATATGTTATCACTTATTATTTCCAGTAGATTCCGAAATTAAAGCATTATACGCTTGGTGTGCCAATAATTCTTGTGGGAACAAAGTTGGGTAATTTCTCTATTTAATCAGCATTTAGCTTCTTTTCTGCCTTTTCTCGATGACATTTGTGTGTTCTTTGTGATAACCTACATGTGTATGTTTTATATACTCCATTTTGCAAGTTGGAAGAAAATACGATGGCCAACTATTAATAGTTGAATTGCATAACACTATTTACAATTAACATTTTCAAGCAAAGTGTTCGAATTATCAATTAACTCCCATGATTGATTTCTTCGTAATTTGTTCGCTCTATGCAGAAACTTCTCTACAACCGTGGTGATCTTAACATGGAGTTGACGTGAATATAATCACTCTTTGGCTTCCCATTTTATATACCCTCCTCTGTCCTGTAAACTTGCAACTGAATCTAACCAATAGCTAGGTAGTATCAGAAATTAGAGATTTTGTCGATAAGCATTAATTCCATTTTGCTGATGTGAAGATTCTTATGATTTCCTTGCAGGTCTCGGTTGTCCTTATCTAAGGCTGATTTGCTCTTTCTGTTTTTAGTCGATGGATCAAGACAAAAACATATTAATGGAAGCAGATGGACATAATGAAATGAGTCCGCTGATGGAATTGCCATTCCATGGAGCTGATGAAGTAGAATCTGCAACTGTGGATGCGACAAACAAGGTGAGGGCAGCTAACTTTCGTCCTCTGGGTAAAAAGCGAGCTAATCAATCAAAGACTTGGGATAATTTTTCGAGAATCATTGATGAGAAAACACATAAAAACATTAGGGTGAAGTGCAATCATTGTGAGGTTGAATATGTGTATAATGTTGATCATGGAACGTCTACTATGTGGAAGCACTTGAAAAAGTGCAAAAAGTACCCTCATGCAGATAAAAAGCAAATGTTGATTACATCACGTAAGGGAGATGTGACTGGTGAGGTAGGGGAAAATACTATGAGTGGTGATAGCGTCTTAACGACGTGGAAGTTTGATCAAGAACGTTGTAGGCACATGCTTGCTTGAATGATTATTATTGATGAACAATCGTTCTCCATGGTTGAGCGTGTTGGTTTTCGCAATTTTGTCAACGAATTACAGCCTCTTTTCCAACATCTTTCAAGATTTACGGTGGCTAGAGATTGCATGAAATTGTATCTGAGTGAAAAAAATTTGTTTGAAAGCTTCTTTTGGTAAGCTTAAATCTAGGATTGCACTCACAACTAACATGTGGAGTTCCATTCAAAATTTGAACTACTTATGTCTCACTGCACATTTTAATGATGAAAATTGGAAGTTGCATAAAAGAATCATCAATTTTGTGGTAATGCATAGTCACAAGGTTAGAGAGATTGGGAAAATGGTGGAGAAATGTATTCATGACTGGGGAATAGAAAAAAAGATATCCACAATAACCGTGGATAATGCTAGTTCAAACGATGTGACCATTGATTATTTGAAGGAAAAATTTTCAAGAGAAGGGTTTTTGATTTTGAATGGCGATGTTTTACATATGAGGTGCACTACTCACATACTTAACTAATAGTAAGAGATGGATTGAATGAGATGCGTGATTCTATTGCACGTATCCGAAATGTAGTTAGATATGTGAGGAGTTCTCGTGCTAGAGTTAAGACATTCCAATCTTGTATTGAGAGTGAGAGGATTGCATATAAAGGTTCGGTCTGTCTTGATGTTGCTACTAGATGGAACTCCACTTACATGATGTTAGACACCGCCATAAAGTTCAGGAAAGCTTTTGAAAGGATGGAAGAAGAAGATTTATTTTTCTTAAGGGAGATTGACCATGATGCTCCTCAAGATGAAGATTGGGAAAATGCCATTATTCTTTCTAAATTTCTAAAACGGTTTTATGATGCAACGAAAAGGATGTCGGGGAGTTCATATGTTACTTCAAATGATTATTTTGAGGGAATGGCTATGCTGTATAAATAGTTGAATAATGCGGCGAACTCCTTGAACCCAAAGCTTCAAGCTATGAGTATAAAAATGAAAGAGAAGTTTGACAAGTATTATGGGAGTTTGGATAAAGTAAATATAATGGTGTTGATTGCGGTTGCATTGGATCTTACAAAAAAGTTGAATTATGTGAAGTTTTGTTTTGAGCAAATTTATGATGATGAAGCAAAAATTGATGAGATGCATAATAGAGTGAAGGTTGCCTTGGAACGTTTATATAAATTTTATGATCAATCTTTTGGTGTTTCTTCTAGTAAAGAAAATTTTAGCGATTCAAGCGTGAGTAATAGTAGCAGTGCTTCCAATGCTGATATTGATGACAATGAGTGTGAAATCCATGATTGGCATAAAAGCTTTCTCCATGCGAAGAAAAGAGTGTTAGATGAAAACAAATCTGAGCTTAATCGGTATCTTGAAGCTGAAAGTGAAGATGTCTTTAATCTCGACCTTTTGATGTGGTGGAAGAGTACTGGATCAAAGTATAAAATCTTATGTTTGATGGCTCGAGATGTTTTATCTATTCCTGTGACTACTGTTGCTTCTGAGTCGACTTGTAGCGCGTCGGGACGTGTACTTGACGGCTTTCGAACTTCTTTGACTCCTAAAGTGGTGGAATGTTTGATTTGCACTCAAGATTGGTTGAGAGCTGTTCATGTGCCAATCAATGTTGAAGAGTGCATCGAGAATGCGGAAAAGTTTGAGGCGGGTAAGTCGTATGTATTTCTTTCTATCTTGTAATTTATTCGCATAACTATCTATTAAGTGTATGCTTTAGTTAATCTCTTTTTTGGTTTTTAGATTTGGATGGTCTTACCAAAGACATTATCATTGGAAAATAGACTTCATTTTGTGTAAACTCCGATTTTGTGGTAAGTAAATAGATTTTATTAAACCATAACTTTTGCATACAATGTTTGTCTGAAGCAATATCCACCATAGTGAGTATGCTCACTTTACTTCCTAGTTCATACTAAATGATGCATCTAGGTTGAATGGATTTGTGTCTTTTTCTTTTTAAGATGAATTGACGATTTAAAGTGTGACTTGATGCAGGATTGTGTCATTAAATCATCATCATGCTCTGCTGTCTCGGTACGTTATTTATTAGCCTTTGCATATTCTCTTCGTGCTCTCTATACTCAAGAGGTAGAACCAAAATCAAAGGTGCAAATGCATGGAAGGCTAGTCCCTTGTTTTGAGCACTTCGTTTTTAGCTGTGCACGCCCCAATCATTCTCTTTTTAACAATCTTTTTGTTTATTTTCTATTGGGTTGCTTATAAAGTAGGGAATACTTGAGGATATTACTGTAGTAATGAACCTCTAGCTAAGTATTAAGAATTCGGATGGTTGCTCTTCGGATGAAGATGATAGCTTGTTAGCAAAAATATCACTGCCATTATTATATAATATTGTCGATATTTTGTCATTGAAGATATTTTGAAGTAATATATGCTTAGAGAGGAACTACTGTGAATGATTTTCATTATTGTTTACTTCTTTTTCTTCTTCCTTTTTTTTCAAAGTGGCGTTTCTTTATGCATTTCCAGGGTTGCTCTTCTTTCAAGTGTATTTTCCAATGATTATGTTTTTTTTCTTGAGAATTAACGTAAAATTATAAGTCGTATAATATTTCGGACTGTAACAAAACAAGTTACAATGAAAACAGGGTTGACTCGAACCGGATTGGAAAAATAGGGTGGTCCGGGTACAGGGTCTAATGAAAACAAGGTCGGGTACAGGGTCCAAAAAGGGGAATCGGTTATAACAGGATCGGATACAGGGTCCAAAAAGGAGAACCGGTTATAACAGGGTCGGGTACAGGGTCCAGGTTCGGACCCTACCCACCTTGGACCCGATCACCCCTAGCGAGCAGGATTAATGGGCTATCATCACATTCCTTAAATGACTCGAGATCTCCTTGATTAATTCTGTCCAACGGGTAGATTGGAGGAACTCCTTTGGAAAGTACCAACGGTTGTAGAGGCATGGAGGAGTATATAAGGAAGACTCTCAAGATGTTTGAGGGTGTGCGTGAAAGAAAAATTTCAAAGTCTGAAGCTCTTAGTTCTTTGCTATTTCAATCGTTGAGCTTAACTTGTACTAAAAAGAGAGAACAAACGTTTGTGAGACTTTGAAAAAGTGTAGTAGAGTTTCTACACCGTGAAGTTGAGGACGTGAGACTGTAAAATCTCTTTTGATTCATAGTGAAATCCAGCCAATAGGCTGTCAGTGCGGGAGAGTGGACATAGGCTTAATCTAAGCCGAACCACTATAAACCTTGTGTTTCTATTCTCTTTCCCTGAACTCCTTACTTCGTAGTTTTATATAACTGCTTGCAGTCGTTTACATCTTTAGTCTATTATCTTCTAAAGAAGATTTGACTTATTAAGTCTTGTGAAAATTTCTTTTAACACCTATTCACCCCTTCTAGGTGTTCTTACTAGTCCTTTCAAAACATATCATGTTGTCGACTTCCTATCATCCCGATAACTACCAAAATCTGCATTCGTATATGCTACCAGCCGCAAATCACAAATGTATATGTAAATCAGCATACAGTCTCTTGTCCTTTTTAAATACCTCAAAATTTTCTTGGCAACAACCCAATGATCATAACTTGGATTTGACTGATATCTACCTAGAAGCCCTGTGACAAAAGCAATATATGGTTTGGTGCAAATTTGAGCGGACATGATACTTCCAAGTGCATTAGCATAAGATATATCATTCATTTGATTTTTCTCAAAATCTGATTGAGGACATTGTGAAAGACTCAATTTGTCACCCTTAACAATAGAAATAGTTCTTGGCTTGCAATGCTGCATGTTGAATTTTTCCAAAATACAATCAACGTATGCCCTCTGAAATAAACCTAACATACGACGAGAATGATCCTTATGGATCTCAATGCCAAGAATGAAAGATGTCTCACCAAGGTCTTTCATGTCAAAATTCTTCGACAGTATTTGCTTTGTCTCATGCCGTAATCCCATATCGCTACTTGTAAGCAAGATGTAGTCTATATAAAGTATGAGAAGAACAAATTTCCTCACGTATATGTACTAATATACTTTGTTCTCAATACAATCGAAAGAAGTAATGATATCGTGAAACTTTAGGTACCATTGTCTAGAGGCTTGTTTGAAACCATAAATAGCTTTCTTCAATTTACAAACTTACCTGAATCATTTGCTACAAAACTTTCGGGTTGCACCATATAGACTTCCTCATCATGGTTTCCATTCAGAAAAGTAGTTTTTACGTCTATCTAGTGTAATTCCATATCAAAATGAGCTATTAACACTATGATCACTCTGAAAGAATCTTTAGAAAAAACTGGAAAAAAATTGCTTCATAATTTATTCTTTCTCTTTGAGTGAAGCTCTTTGCCACTACTCTAGCTCTAAATTTCTTAATCTTTCCTTTAGAATCCCTTTTTGTCTTATAAACTCATTTGCAATATATGGGTTTGCAAACTTTTGGTAATTCAATAAGCTCTTAAACGCCATTATGTTTCATAGATTGCATGTCATCTTTTATCGCATCTATCCACAAATCTGATTAAGGACGGGAAACAACGTCTATATAAGTCATCGGATCTACAAAGTCTGGTGGTATAGTTGAATGCCTTTCCCAAGTAGGTCTCTTGAGTGAAGCTACTGCAACCTCATTTTAAATCTAGGGAGCTTGAAGAACTTCATCATGGATCATTTCAACAACAGGATCTCGAGTCTCAATAGGTTTAGTTTGCGGTACAAGAACCTTCATAATCATTTGCACGGGTAAAAAAAATGACATAATAGGTCCCATCATATTGTTTTCCTAAATAATCTACAAGCAGCCATGCTATTCATGTGACATCCTGAATTTCAGGTTCTATTTTCGATTGAATAAGTTGGGTTTTTCATCGACGCGCCTATAGTTCTTTTCTTTGAGTTAGTCACTCATGAGATAACTAGCCTATCAAGCGAAGCCGTTAAGGGATTTTAATGCAATAGACTTGAGAATTCGACAAGGGATCGACTGCTCGACCATGCTAATCTGCAAGGGTCATTATGGCACAATTAAAAATCGATTAGAGACCGGAGATAGGTCGATTCAACAGAGCCATGTTATTAAGTGTTGGTGATTCCACCTAATTGCAAAATTCTTGTCGATCGGCACTAGACCGATTTTTCTATTGTTTTGGTACCATGTGTTCGTATTTGAAACCTCGAGATTTTCACGACAACCGAGAGTCACCAATGTGTCGAAGATGTACAATGTGGCTCGAAAATAATCAACCACTGGTCAATTGCACTAAAAATTCTTAAAAGCTACCCAATAGGTTAAGTCACGCTAAAATCGCGTTAGATTGAAATTAACAGCGAAATTGAACCCGATTTCAGAAATTGAAAGTCTTGTCATGTCAGGATTTATTTTAGGAATGTCGACTCATCCTTCAAAGAATTTTGGGCGAGTTCGGGATTTTATGGAAAATCAACTTCGGACGATTCAGAGAAGAAAGGAAATTCGGTTGGCCATTTTCAAGTGGATTTTTGGCCTTCCAAAAAGGACTAGTTAGTGAAGACAAGTGTGGAAATTGGCATGGGTACCCTCCTCAACAATTTGGCCATCAAATTGGAAGGATTTATTAAGAAATTGAATTTCAGATAAATCGAAAAATGAAAGTAAATTCGGATGGGTGAGAGAGTGGCCAATTTTGATGTCCAAAATTGGTTAATTGTGGGATTAAATTGCAAGAAAGTAATTGGGGGAGGGGGGGACCAAAGGGATGAGCTTGAAGACTTTTGGGGACCAACACATGATGATTTTGGATATTTCTTGTTTACTTCCCCCCCCTCCTTTAGCTTCTCTAGCACGCCAGTCTGCCGCCTCTCTCCTTCTTCTTGGTGCAACTCCTGCCTCAGCTGAAGACCAGTTGCTTCTTCCTTCCATTTTCACGTCCACGCACATCCAACTTCCCTCCATTAATTGCTGCTGCTCCACCATCCACGTGACACCTCCCTGCCAGCTCGCCTTCCCCCTTCGTCCGTTTCTCTTCCATCTTCACGTGTAACCACCCCATCGAAGTCACGCACGCCAACGTCTTCGCTGACTCCCTGGTTTGTTGACTGCTAGCACCTCCACCAATTCTTTCATCTTGTTGCCAGCACGTCCGTTTCCCCTCCATCTTCCCCAGCAGGGACACCTACTACTTCTCGACTGCCTCGACCCTTCTTCGAGTCATCACCCCACCCGATCAAACCCTAGCAGCTCACGCTAGCAGCACTCCATGGAGTCAACTAGTCAATTCCTTCAACTGTTCAATTGACCGTAGATCTTCACACTAGCCCCTCCTATGGCGCCGTCGCTCTACCTACGTCACCATAGTCTCGCGCCACCACCCGGGGCCACCGAAACCAACCCAACCCGCACCCATCCAGCCACCGTTTCACTCCCACATAACCGAAGCAGCTCGACCAGCCCAAACCGTGAACATCCCTCGTGGTTTTCGACCCGGTCTAAGCTCCCGTTGGTGCCGCCGTAAGCTCGAGTTTTGGCTGTCGTCGTGCCGCCGTCGCCGTGGACTTATCGGCCAGCAAAACCGGTGAGTTTACTCACTAAACTCTGCTTAGAGAGTTAATGATACTTAAGGGGTGTTTAGATTAGGCTAATTAAGGTTTAGGTGGTTAATTAGAATGGATTTGCGATTTAATTATTCGTTTATGCATGTTAGGTGGATAGAATGGCTTAATTAGGGATGAGATAGATCGTGCTATTTATCTAGATTGGTTTGGAAATTTTCCGGGCCCGTTTCAGTATTGAATTAAGCATTTTCGGCCTAAGTTTCTATTTTTGGTAATTAATTGCATTTATCTAATTATTTATTATTTTTCGGAAATTATACCGAGGTAGCTGGTGATTGGAATTTCGTGCTGATTACAATGGTGTGCTTGGTTTATTTAATTGAGTGCTAATTTGTGCAAATTGAGTGGTAATTTTAATTTTGGATGTTTATTTTAAAATTGCGAGATTTCGGTATTTTAATTAGAAAATATCGGGCGTCGGTTTATAACGCCAAAAATGTCTTTACGAACTATATTAAATAGTGGGATTTTTGAAAAGGAGAAAATCTCACTTTTGACTTGAACTGACCGTGTACCCACACACGACTATTTTCCCGGATGTTTTTAGCACGAATAAAATAGGCCAAGCACGTGATTTTTAATTGAGGCGTTGGAATGCAAAGCACAATGTCCTTGGCTAGGATTGGATGATCGTGTGCTGGTTAAGAGAATCCGTCACCCGTTGTGTGTCAGGTGGGCGATGCTCCTATGTGGAAAGCCATCTTGGAAAGACGTAGTCGTGCTCAATGGGGTGAGACGATGCCCGACTATGCCGGAAGACTGCCGTGTGACGGTTAGATCGTGCCTGTGTGGCCGTAATCAATTGAAACGCATGATAGGCCGTGCCTATGTGGCTGTAATCACTTGGAATGCATGATTGAATGAGTTGAACGCGTCGGATTATGGGACGAAATTGTGTGACACGGTATGGGACGTGTCATAACGATTTGGTCTTATAATCGGGACCTCTATGGTAGATTGATGGATGGATTGATTGACGGAGATGTGGTGATTGACGGAGATGTGATTTGAGAAGCTCCAATTGATCGAGTGTTATTATTGCACATATGCGATATATGTATTGTACTGACGTGCAGGAGGGAACTGAGGCAAGGTAAGTTCTCTGTGCTGTGTGTATAGGCCGCGCCTAGGCGTATTTCCTTCCTAGTCGAGGTTTAGGGGGTGAACTTGCTGAGACATTGTCTCACCCTGACGTGGGCTCAATATTTTTCAGGTCCTTAGATAGCAATTCCTCCAGAATGTTTTGGACAGTGCGGGCTATTACTGAGCAGGGTATGGACGTCCCGATCCCCGGTAGTCATTGGGTCTATGAACTAGTGGTGACCACTGTCTGGGTCGACGAGGGCCTACCTGAGAGGGTACCTCATCGATTCAGGGCGTGGTACCGCCATGAACTCAATGGGTATAGGGTAGGTCCCATCCAGGGATTTGATATCCCTACCATTGCACTCAATGCCGTGGGCAAGAACGCAGCTGACCCTCCTGATGGTGCAATGGAGGACCCGATGCCCCCGGAGCCTGTGGAGACCGAAGGATCAACGAATGTGTCCCACTAGTTAGCTAGAGGACAGTTCCTTTTGAGAGCTGGTCTTTTGTAGACTTTTGTCTATAGACTAGTGTTGTACATAAACTGGAGTGTTTATAAAAGTGTTATGGTTGTGAATTTGTTTTCTGCTTTTCTATCCCGTGTTGGTTGTTGTCAGAGGTAATAGTTCACTTCCACATGTACATTAAAATGATTGGGTCGACGACGCGTCCTGGGACGTCGCAATTTAATCAACCACCAAAGGATGGGCATGCGCTCGAGGATCGGGGTGTGACAATTCAACCACATTGAATTCTAGAAATTTCACCGTTTATGATTCCATAATCTTTGTGCCTCTATAGGGATTATAAAATCGATATCTCTTCGAATAATCTGAGTAAGACACAAAGTAGTACTAAGTGGTTTTAAACTCTAACTTACCTAATGTTGGATCGTATAACCTCACTTCTGTAAGACATCCCCAAACTTTGAGATGGTTCAAACTCGGTTTGCGTTCAGTCAATAACTCAAAATGAGCTGATGGAACAACCTTGGTAGGAACACAATTCAATATGTAAAGGGCTAAAGCCTCGCCCCATAAGAAACCAGGCAAATTGGTCCTACTCATCATACACCTCACCATATCTATAAGAGTACGATTGCGATTTTCGGCCACACCCTTCTATTCAAGACTCGCAAGCATAGTGAATTGAGCCACTATCACAGAATCCCCCAAGTATTTGGCAAATGGTCCTTTAACTTGCCTAGCATTGCCATGCCTATCAAAATATTCTCCACCTCGATCGAATCTAACAACCTTTATTACCTTTCCTCATTGCTTCTCGAATTCAGTTCAAAAAATTTTGAACTTGTTAAGAGACTCAGATTTTTCCTTAACCAAGTACATATAACCATTTTGAGAATAGTCATCAATAAATGTGATGAAATAAAAAATTCCTGCATAGAGTTGCGGTACTATTAGTGTGAATGATCTCCAACAAGTCAGAACTTTGCACTACGGCTTTCTTCTTTATCTTAGTCATCTTTCCTCTACAACAATCTATGCAAGTCTTTAGGTCACTTTTAAGGATAAGTAAGATGTGTGCCTCTACCAACCTTTCAAGTCTTTCTTTAGAAATGTGACCAAGACGTTTATGTCAAAATACATAAGATTGTTCCTTAGGTAAAAATCTTTTGGAAACAATATTTTCAACTATATTAGCGTTGTATATATCATTGGGAGATAAACACAATCTATACAATTCATGGAACATATTACAGCACAAACCTTTTTTTGAATTAAAGAACATGGATAATATTATTCTTTATTTCAAAAGAGTAGCCACACATGTCCAAACATGACACGGAAACCAAGTTCCATTTAAAGGAAGGTACATAAAAGGTGTTTCTTAGTGTCGGATTGAAACTAGAATCTAAAATAAAAATGACATCTCCCACGAACTCAACGTCGACTTTATCGTTGTTTAGCTTTGATTTATCCTGATTTGGCATCCTTCTGAATCCATGTATGGTAAATGCAACATAATTAGTTGCATCACTATTCGGCCACCAAAAACTGGACGTGAAGTGTACTTTCTAGGCTTTTATACTAATATCAGTAACATCTGCCGGTCTTTCCTCAGTAAGAGCAATATGAACATCTGCCAACTCCATCCATAAAGAAAATCATCTTTTCATTTCTTAAAGTTTGAACCAATAAGAACCTCAATCGCAATGAAATTGCCATTTATAGATAAGGTGACTGATTTCACAAGCAATGCATATAATTAACATTATGTGAAAACTGTGTAACTTGAAAATCGTATAAGTACACATTTTGAGTGCTACATACATCATCATATAAATACCTTTGGGTAGAATACATAATATGTAATTGTATACTCTCCACATGACAACGGCCATAAGAATATATTCCAAGCTTTTGTGAATTCATCACCTTTGGGTGTATGAACCACTAAGGTCAGTCACTCCTCAACCATATATTGTACATGTATTCCTCCAAGAACTAATACACACTTACTTCCTTTAGAAGTATGACCATGCATTAGAATAAGAGACATCGCATCACAATATGAGATCAATATTTCTCAAATCCAACTAAGTGTGCCATATTGGCGATCATAATCCAATTGAATCATTGAAACTCTTTTATACCAAGGATATAAACTTAATGTCTCACATTTACCTTATACGTGTGATTTTAGACTTGATGATGAGGACAATTTGCCACTAAATCACATGTCACGCCAATTACATTGCTCTATTCATTAATACATGTTGAACCTTATACATATTACTAATGAATCAATGCTCTATACATTCTTTATGTGATGATATACCTGTGGGCGTGCAATTGTATTTTCAAAAACATAGAGAAATACATGAAAAATTACACCAAAATACACATATTTAGAGTTCCACATGTATTTTCATATCCTTAAAAGTATTAAACATGCAGAATAAATACATCACAGTGTAGAAAATTTCTATACAAACACGTATGTACCAAGCACATGCCAAACGGAGCATGCAAGCACCTACACACATCACTAGAATACGCGGTGCTTGAATCGCATGCGCTGCGTGCATGAGCCGATCTAAAGTTGGTTCGACTAGTCCAACTTGTCAACGGTCAATGATCGGTCTGACTGGTTGACCAGTTTAGTCAATCGATTCAACTCGAGTTGGGTCAACCCAATCAACACAAGTCGGGTCACCCGTGACGTCATCGATGACGTCATATGGCATGTGTAAAACGCACGTAAGGCGGCGACACGTGATGTCACCATGATGTCATCAAAGACACTTGTCTAAGTCGATGACACGTGTCTACGGATGATGTCAGGCATAATGTCATCTGGCCCTTAAGGCGGTTCACGCACTGGGCATATGAGCGCGTGCGCGCGGTGCGTGACGCCAACTCCCAACACCTCCTCAACACGTGCAGGCATGTAAAAGAGTGTTCGGCCTCTTCTGGAGGTGGCCACCCATCAAAATCTTCGTTTCGATTAGAGGAATCCAAATACATGATAAAAATTCATTTTTAACAGACCAAAAATCACGAAAATGAGCAAAACAATACATAATCGAGTCAAATCCAAAATGTTCAAGGAAGCACCTATGGCCTCCACCATAGGCACACCAGCCACCAAGATGCTTGTCTCGCCAAGACAAGTCTGAATATGTGTTCAAAATCAAGTTTCAATGAATGAAATTTCTGAAGACGAGCCAAATGCAATGGTTCAAGTTCCAAGCTACGAGGCTCTGATACTAAATGTTGGTCGTCAAAATGGCTTCCCAAGATTGACATAGCCAGAAACTCGAACATATTGAAGGAGAAGACGGAGATTTGCATACTTGATTTGGAATCCATGATTCTTGGTGCAGAACAATGGCAATCCAATCCTTTGATGCTAAAAATCTTCTCCTCTATCACCCTTGATACCCTAGCTCGATGAGACCGCCTTTCACGAACGTTCCTTATGTAAGGAAATGGGTGTGTATGTTTCAAGAATGATAAAAGCAAGGGTTAGAGGAGGGACCTTAACCTATTTATAGAGTTTTGGCTTGGCCCTCTCATCATGGGCTGGGCTCAACTCGGCCCACACTAGCTAGGCCATGTTTAATTGTTAAGAAACTTTATATCTTACCTTATTAGATCGAGTCCATAAAAATAGTAAAACATAATTTCAATTAATGTAACCTACATCAAGAAAACTCTTACATATGATACTCGATTTCTTGCCTAAGTTTGAGATGAAACCCGCCTACAAAAGCACATCGCTGGTTGCCTTCTGCAATCTCTATCTTTTCAATTTTTAATCATTTGCAAATAGCAATAAGAATAATGTAAGATCCTAGAGGAGTGCGAAGCAAACTTTGATTGCTACTTCCATCATAGAGGCTGAATTTATTTCTTGTTTTGAGGCTACCTTGCATAATGTATGATTGAAGTTCATATTTAGGCTGAGAGTTGTGGATTCCATTTTTAGGCCATTAAAGATGTTTTGGGACAATTCAACTATGGTCTTCATGGTTAAAAACAACAAAAGTGATAGTTGAAGTAAACACATCGACATCAAGTATTTAGCCAAAAGGAAACGTGTTAAGAAGAATGAAGTGGTCATAAAATACGTTAACACTGAATTAATGAAATTGATCATTTATCTAAAGGCATTTCATTAATAAGTTACAAGGATAATGGCTCATGTATAAACGAACTGATAATCTAGAGGTAGCTTATTCAAATTCAAACTTTGCTAGTTTTGCTGAATCCCAAGGATCAACATTTGGATATGTTTTTATATTTTATGGCGGAGTTATGTCCTAGTGGAGTACGAAGTAAACTTTGACTGTTTTCTTAGATATAGGAGAAAAGGTTTTCGTGTAATTGATTCCCTTCTTTTGATTGAATCATTTAGCAACGAGTATAGCTTTGTATCTCTCAATGTTACTTAATGAGTGTTTCTTTGTTTTAAAGACCCATTTACAACCAATGGCTTACCACCCTCGGGCAATTTAAACAAAGCCTAGACTTTGTAAAAACATGGCTTGTAAAAACATTTCGGGATTATCTTGGCTCCAACATTAAAATCAGCTTCTTGTAAATACATAATGTAATCACTATAAATTTTAATGTTGCATTCTCCTAAGGATCATGTTGTTCAATTTATTGCTCAACAATTTCTGGTAATCGTTGAACAACTGGATCTACCACATCAATATCAGCTAATTGTGGACATTCAATGATTGGTTGTACAATAGCCGGTTGAACTAGAGGAAAGTTGTGAACAACAACCAATCCGATACTTGTGATGGAAGGTGGAGTATTTAAATGATCTTTTTCAGGAACAAGGTTCCGAATGCTCTTCAATGCATAACTAAATCATACTAAGTTCTCATTATCTTCTTATTTTATCTCAACCTATCATTTGCGTAGAATGATGACATGTTTGCTAATCTTTTCTAAATCAAACAAAGCTCGATGATTATACATCACCATCTTACACATGTGATGATGCTGATCATCTATACATGAGGCTATGATTTTGACACCTAAATTTTGGCTATTCATTTTGATATTCATTGGATAGAAGTCGACTCCTAAACATAAATATTAGTTAAATCGCATATAGATATTAAGAGAATTTGCATTAATATTTTATATAATTTGCATATTTATTGGATCGACAATGGATGAAATATAATAAATGGTTGGACTATGCTGTTGTGAGAGGAAATTTAGCCAAACCCATATATATTATAAGATTCAAAATTTTCATTAGACAATGTGTTGAAATATAATATACGAAAATGACAGAATTTTGCAAATGACAGAATCTTGCAAATTAAGTCAATGTGAATTCACTAGAGAAATAAACGAGGAATAACAGGACATTAGAAATCTACGTTGCTTTGTGCGAATATCGGTCCCAATATCTATAGAGAGAACCAACAGCAAATAATCCATTATAATTAGAGAATCAGAGTTTATAACCACTCACATACTCTTCTCACACCTAGATTTACGCTCAAACCCAATATGTTTACAAATAAACAATGTAAACTCATAACATAAAATCACCAGTGTCCAAGCCCTCTATGTACGCCCAAAATAGAAATCGGCGCTTTTGTCTTTTCTTGCGTACGTCGGCTTCTTCTTTGTGTGGCTCTACTTGTGCAGCTCCTCTTTTTGGCCTTCTTATTTGGCTTCAGAAAAGAGTAGTATATATACTTTTGTGGGTCTCTCTCACATTCAAATCCTTAATGACTGAGTACAACTCAAGAAATAAGTTACATCCACTTCTCTCTTCCTTTTAGAGATAAATTCATTTTTTACTATACATAAATAAACATAAATTGGAGAATATGTGAGCCCATCTTTTGTCTTCTAGTGATTAACTAAACTTAGTCAAACTTGGATTCATATATGCAATATTTTACTCTGGATAGTTACGGAGATTCATACCCAAGACAAGAAAACTAAATCTAATTCGGATAGGAAATAACATATTTTGAACAAATCAAAATGCTTTTACAAATCGAGTTCCGTAAAAATTCAAACTCGAGATATAATTTAACAATTCTCTACCTTAGCTCAACGTTTGAAGCCAAATTATAGTGCTCATCATCCATGCCGCTCTCCCAACACCTTGACGGGTGCTCATTCTCTATGGACACTGTTAGAGCTCAAGCAAAGCTTGAGCTTTGCTAATGGAACATACTTAGTCATCATGTCTATTGAGTTATATGTTGTAGCAATCTTTTTTACAATAACCTTACATTTAGTTAAGACAACTCGAACGAAGTGATACATGATATTGATATGCTTTATTCATTCATGATAAATTGGATTATATAACAAATATATCGCACCTTGGTTATCACAGTGTACATCAACACTTTTCCGACCTAATTTAAAGTCCAAGAGTAAACTTCATAACCATATCACCCCCTTTGCTATAAAGGTTAGTGTCATGTACTTTGCCTCAGTCGAAAATAAAGTAATGTGATCCTATAAGGACACTTTCCAACTAATTGCATCACCTGCTAATGTCAACATGTATGCTGCTAAAGACCTGCAATCATCCAAGTCACTAGCATGATCTGAATCCACAAAACTAATGGCCTCATGCCATTGCCGTCCCTTCAGTACATTATACCAATGTTTGTTGTCCCTTTTAAATATTTAAAAAGCCACTTCACAACATCCCAATGAGTTTTACTAGGACGCTTTATATATCAACTAACTATACTCATAGCTTATGAAATATCAGAATCAATGCATACCATAGCATACATAATGCTATTCACGGCACTAAAATAAGGAACACGGAACATATGCTTCTCCTCCTCCTCCTTAGTGTGTGGCAATAATTTATCTGAAAGTTTAAAATGCTTCATTAAAGGTGTACTTGTAGATTTCGTTGACTAAATGTTAAAATGTGCCACAATATTCTCAATATATTTCTTTTGAGATTGACATAAAACTCCTGCAACCCCATCACACAAAATCTCCATACCCAACTTTTTCTTTGCAACATCTAAATCTTTCATCTCAAACTCAGCACTCAACTGCCTTTGCAGCACATCAATATCAGACATATTTTTAGTTGCTATTAGCCATGAAAGTATCAAGACGCTTATACCACTGCCTAGGAGACTGTTTCAGTCCATACAGAGATTTTTTTAACAAGCAAACATAATCTTTCTTATTCAGAATAGCAAATCCCTCTAGCTACCTCATGTAAATCCGCTCCTCCAACTCACTATGAAAATATGTAGTTTTCACGTCTAGCTACTTTAACTCGAGATCTTGCAAAGCAATTAAGACAAGTAAAACACGAATAGAAGTATGTCTTACCACAGAAGAAAACACCTCATTGGAGTCAATGCCTTCTCGCTATGTATACCTTTCGCCATAAGTCTCGCCTTATATCTCGTTGTCTCAACACCTCGAATGCCCTCTTTTTGTTTAAAGACAAATTTACTTCCAACAATCTTTTAACTTTTGGGTACTTTGACCAACTCCCATGTCTGATTTTAATGGAGTGATTACATCTCTTCATTCATAGTCCCTAGTCACTATGATGACTCACTACTAGCCATTGCCTCAAAGTAAGGCAAAGGCTCATCTATCTCCATCTCGTCACCTACAGTCAACACATAAGTAAAATATGTATAACCATAACGTATCGGTGATTTAATTTGCCTTCTTTGTCTGTTTGTGGCTATAGTGTGCTACGGCTATGCTAGTTGTTCAATATCACCGACTTCAAGAATTGCAGCTTCATCTATAGTCTCAACTTCTATTACCTTTGAGATATTCAGAATCTCCACTTGAAGCTCTACCTCACTAATGACACAATGGTTTGTTTACTCTACTGGTTGTGTCTCAGAACTCCTTTATTGAAGCAATGTAGTCTCGTTGAAGATCACGTCTCTGCTTGTTAGAAAACTGGGTGATCTAGAATTAGTGCACCACAACCAATAGCCTTTCACCCCATAAGCATAACCTAGAAATATGCATTTCTTCACCTTGGCTCAAGTTTACCATCACTCGTATAAGCATACGTAGGACATCTGAATATATGTAATCTGGAGTAATCAATAGGTTTCCCAACCATACTTCCTCAGGAGTCTTTCGTTCAATAGCAAATGATGAAGATCAATTAACAAGGTAACATGCTATGTTCACGACTCTGCCCAAAATTCATTGCCAAATCCAGCATGCGAAAGTATGTATCAAGCTCACTCAAGCAAAGTTCCATTCCTTTGTTTTGTTACACCATTTTGCTGTGATGTCCTGAGTACTGTGTGGTGTCTCATAATCCTTTTTTTTTTTCTTGCAAAACTTGATAAAATCATTACCATAGAACTTTATGCCATTATCGGCCTCAGGCACTTCATTTATTTATCCGGTTGCTTCTCAACCAATGTCTTAAATTTCTTGAACTGATCATATTTGTGCTTGAAAAAGTATACCTATATCTTCCTTGAATAATCATCCATAAATGTCAGCATATAAGGGGCACCTCCTTTCGAAGGAACCGGAAACGGGCCCCAAACATCTGAATGAATATATTTAACTGGTCGCTTGGTCAAATGAATAGGTGTAATAAACTGAATTCGGTGCTGCTTCCCAAAGATGCAGTGCTCACATAAGTCCAGCTTCCTTGTCTTTTGACCCTTTAAAAACCCCCTCTCACTCAGCATTGTCATACTTACCTCACTCATTACCTTAAACACATGTGCCATAATCAAGTCAAGTCAGAGTCTGACTCACCTAATGAAACTGCATCGATTTTAGTCATGGTCTCTCCTAATAGATGATAGAGAGTATTCACTTTCTTCCCCTTCATCACTGTCATGGCATTTCGAGAGATCTTCAGTACTCCACCTCCAATGATGTACCTATACCCGATGTCATCGAGTGTTCCCAGAGAAATAAAATTCTTCTTGAGCTCCGGTACATGCCTTATGTCTATCAATGTGCACACCACCCCGTCATGCATCTGAATCCAAATTGTTCCTATTCCCACAGGCTTGCAGGCTACATTATTCCCCAAAAGAACTCTACCACCATCTATAGTCTGGTATGTAGTAAACTAGTTCTCATGAGGCATCATATGATAAGAATACCTTGAATCTACGTCTCCTGACGAACTAGTAATCACACATAAAACAACTTCTGCATCACTAGTGCTCTACTCAACAACGTTCGCTATATTGCTTGTGGCATTCTGCCTATTACCTTTGTTTCTCCGCTTCGAATAATCTCTCTTGATGTGCCTCTTCTCATGACACTCAAAGCACTTCATATGTCCCTTGGACTTTCTTTGGCGTCTCTACTGATTTGAGTGCTCTAAAAAGGAAGTGGCTTGATTCAATGTCTGCATCAAATCAAATCTAAGGTTATTTAGCTTTTTGTCCAAGGACAATTTCCTAATTGCTAGTATGAATTAAGGGCCAAAGTCCAAAAGAATCTTGCTCAAAAGTACTTGATGGACAAAGTCAAAGCTTGAAAAACTTGTCCACTTGAAAAGTAGTTTACTTGCTTACTTGTTAGAGTAAAGATTTACCACTTTTAGATTAGATGCCCTTTTTACTTCAATGCCATTAGGCCCTCGATGTTGTTCTATACCTCGAATTGTTAGTGCTTACGCTACCCCTTGCACCAAACCGTCATCTCACAATTTTTTCAGCCACTCCTTAGAGAGTAGGGCAGACTTTATCTTTTCCGAGGTAATTGTAATACACCCCCGCAACGATTTGTCAATAAAATGCTCCCATAACTCTAGAAAATAAGCTAACAACATCATGCCCCGTTCTTCATCATCAAGTATCTTACCAACGTTCTTCAAATCCATTGTGAGTTTATTGAATTCATCCAAGTGGGAATAGTCATACCTTCAGTATATCTAAACTGAAACATCATCTTCAACATATACAAACAATTGTTCAAACCCTATTTTCACATAGAATACCTGAAGTTTTGCTCATAATGTTGCGGCATCTTTTTCCTCAGCCACCTCTATTAACACCTCATCCAATAAATTCAATAGAATTGTGCTCTTTGCTCTTTCCATTAGCTCTACCCTCTCGGAGACTTTTATTATAATCGGCAACTCATCTTTACGATCTAATGCGGTTGTCAATAGTGCACACATCTTGATGCTCCATAACCCAAAGTTATTCATCCTATTAAACTTTTCTATTTCAACTTTTGCCTCAAACATAATTACAATAATAGAATTTTCATGTAATAATTAAACAAGCAAAAAAGCCCTAAATCACAGTGAAGAAATCTGATCCCAAACTTTGATATCAATTGTTGAAATATAATACGCCCAAACGATAATATCTTGCAAATTAAGTCAATGCGAAATCACTAGAGAAATAAAGGATGAATTATAGGACACTAGAAATTCATATGGTTTGGTCTGAGTATCGGTATCTACATCCACGAGGAAAACTAGCATCAAATACTCCACTATAATCGAAGAATCAAAGTTTATAATTACTCACACGTTCCAATATTTTCTACACCTAGATTTAAGTCCAAACCTAATATGTTTACAAATAAATAATGTAAACTTATGACACAAAATCACCAATGTTCAAGCCCTCTATGTATGCCCAAAATAGAACTCGGCGCGTTCGTCTTTTCTTCCGTACGACGGCTTCTTCATCGTGGAGCGCTTCTCTTTTTGGTCTTCTAATTCAGCTTCAAAAAAGAGAAGTATATATACTTTTGTGGGTCTCTCCCACCGGCAAACCCTTATTGACCAAGTACAACTCAAGAAAGAAGTGATGTCCACTTCTCTCTTTCCTCTTAGAGATAGACTCCTTTTCTACTATAAATAAATATAAATTAGAGAATATGTGAGCCCATCTTTTGTCTTCTAGCGATAAACTAATCCAAGTCAAACTTGGATTTGTATATGCAATATTCCACTATGGATAGTTACGGAGATCCATGCCCAAGAACAAGAAAACCAAATCTGATTCAGATAGGAAATAATATATTTTGAACAAATAAAAATCTTTCTACAGATCGAGTTCCATAAAAATTCAAACTCAAGACATAATTTAACACAATGCCTAGTTGGAAGATATTGGCTTATTAGAAGCAAACTTGGGGATGGGCAATTAAAAATTGGATATTAAATTTTGAAGTGAACTTGATATTAACACAGATTATCTTCTTTGAATCGAAATATAAAATAAAATATTAGTGAGAAGCCATAAACCTAACATCGTAAAAGGAGGCATTGTTCATCAAAGAGGTAGGCTACACTCATTTTAGAGAAGACGATAGGAAAAAGAGAGGAATGTTGGAGAGAAAAGAAAGACGCCGGCGGTCCTCATTGATAACTTCTCTTTGCTACGATGTTGGAATATAATACGCAGAAACGACATGATCTCTTGTAATTTATATCAATGCAAAATTACCAGAGAAATAAATGAGAAATAATAAGAATACTAGAAATTTACGTGGTTTGGTCCAAGTATCGATGCCTACATCCACGGGAGAGCGTGATAAATAATTCACTATAATCGGAGAATCGAGTTTACAATCTTCCACACGCCGAGTGTTTCCCACATCTAGATTTGCCAGATTTCAAACCCACTCACTGGACATAAACTCACATTACAAAATCACCACGCATTCAAGCTCAAACGAAACGCTCTACGTACGCCGAAAAACAAGAACTCTAGCATCTAATTTTTTTTCTTTTCACGTATGTACTGCTTCGCTTCTCCTTTTCTTGATTGCGTGGCTCGTGCGGTGGCTCCTCTCTCAAACGGCGCTCTCTGGACGTGCTTCTCCTTTTTCTTCATAAGGCTTCACGTCACTTTCTTTCATATAAAAGTACACGCCTTTTATGTGTGTGCCAAGGTCAAAACTTTGACTCTGGGCCCCACCTTGGATTCAATTCTCCTATATGGATTCTTCTTCCGTCTTCTTCCGCACGTACAAAATAAGATAGATGACCCTTACCTTTTTTTTCTTTATTTTATTTCCTCCTTTGTGCAGCTATAAGGAGTTCAAGAAGAAAAAACGGCTTCTTCATCCAATTTAAAATCTACTTGGAAAATTTTTATCAATAAATTCGATTTAACAAATCGTTATCCGAATTTAAACTCGAGGCATTAATTTAACACACGACCTCTTTCCTGCCTTGCGTCCTCTGCAGCCTCACCAATTCTCAGTCCAGAACCAGAGGAGTCTGGTGTTCGGCCCTCATCGTGCGCAACACGCCTGGCCACCTCATGCCTGTTCCCGGCCGGGCCTTGTCTTTGTTTGCTCAGCAAAGGTTCCGTTGATGAGTTTCTTGCCAGTCCAGTGTTTTGGCATCCCTTTAGGTTTCCCGGAGTTCGTCCAGTGGCAGCGGTGTTCCAGCAGTCCAGCCGCGCCTAGCTTCCTTCATCGTGACTGCTCCCAGTCTTGTTCTGAGCCTGCCGCAGCACCACCATCGTCTCCATCGACCAGCAGTCTCTTCCCAACGTTTTCTGTGAATTACTGCCATCAATCAGCCTTTTTTTCCGACTGACACCTTCGGCGACATCACAGCCCTGTTGATTGACACCCTGCAACCTTGGCTCGACCGCAGCTCAAATCTTTGCCGTGCTTGCCACCCCTCATCGCCACTGGCGTTATCAAAGCCTTGCTGATGCCCGCCGTGAGTCTTGTAGGCCGTGCTCCTTACGTCCGCTGGTCCTGCTTTTTTAAAATACATTTTCCTGAATTTCGTAATCATTCGAAACTGAATTCATTTCAATGTTTAATTGCCAAATTTGGCTTATTTCAAATCTAACTTTATTTGTTTTGACATTGGGGGAGTTTATGTATAAAAAAACACCTAATGATTAATTTGAGCTGCGAGTCAAATCATTTTTCTTTATTTTGAGTTTTTAATTTTGAATCTTGGTGAATATTTTGATGTGGTTTTGTTAAATTACATATCTTTAATCGAGTAAACTTGCTTATTTTGAAAAATGCAAAAAAAAAAAAAAATGCATGGCATGTTAGGATAGATTAGTTTCCAAGATAGAATTGTGTGTTTAGGAAATATATTGTAATATAGGAAAGTAATAGGATTTAATTTAAATTATTTCGGCATTCTCACATTTTAGAAAATTTCATATTTTTTTTTAAAATCACTAAAAATAGCATGAATATATTACATAGATTTAGTTGTATTGTTGCCATGTCATCATCATTTGCCATGTCATTGCAATGTCATTATATGCCATGTCAGCATGCAACATCATGTTGCCACGTTATCATTTCCATGTCATTTGTTAGTTTCATATTTAGGGTCATATAAATTAGACTACATAAAATATTATTATAGCTTTCAATGTTTGTCTGTCATTAGAATTAGGTCATTTAAATATATCACATAGACATAACTTATATTAGAATTGCTTCTCATACATTGCATGTAATTCAATTTTCATCAATAAGAAAAACCCATAGAAAAGTATTAGTTGGGCATAAGCATTTAGAAAATCACGTTTACGTTCAGCATGCATTCTTTTTAATAAAAATCTTGGAGATATTGGGACGTAATCATAGCGAGTTTATGCTTTGCTTTGCATTGATGTTAACCTTAGTTCTAGCAATTTATTTATTTAATGCTTTGATTATGAATGTTAAATTATTGATTGTGCATCCGTAAGATCACTTTTGCATGCTAGTGGCTTAGACTTAATACCAACAAAGATTGCTTGAAAAATATTTTTGAAAATAAAGAGAAATGGTACCAAAAGGTTATTAGATTAATCTAGTATAATCAAGTTTTCGGATCCATTGATTTGGCAACTCCAAAAGGTAAGAATATTGTATGTTATAATATGAGTACCAAGGTGTGATTAATAGGGATTGGAACGGTTTGTGCTAAGTCTTTGGGCATAGTAATTTATTAGCATTCCCTTTGGTGGTTCACTCTTGAGAAGGTTGGGACATTGAACAAAATGAAATGCAAATTTGATCATTTTTAGTGATTAGTCTAACATTTTTATGGTGATGGATCACCGCGTTCTTGTACATTAGCAAACTTAAATAGCAACATCGGATTCAACAAAAGGAAAAGAGAGAGAAAACTCGAAATACACGTACGATCACCAAAAACGAAGAAAGAAAAAGGGAACAAAGGCGAAGAGAAGATTATCAAAGGGGAAATGATTAGCCAACAAGATGGTGATAGAGGCATTTTGATTTTGCTTCTGGTCTCACAGCTGATCTTGAACAAGGTTCTAGCAAATCAATACTCAAAGTTGTTCAATGTGTCCATATAAGAGCGAGAGAGCGAGAGAGCGAGAGAGAGAGAGAGAGAGAGAGAGAGAGAGAGAGAGAGAGAGAGAGAGAGAGAGATTGAAGAATCATGTGACAAGAGGGAGTCATGGAATATAAGCCAGCCAATGAGCTACTCCAAGGTGCGGTATCAAATGAAGAAGAAATAGACATTATAATTACGAACCCGTTTGACCTACCACATTCAATATTAATAAGAAGATGCAGAAGTTTTATCTTATTTTATTTTATTTGGCGGGGTGACGTCAGGGAGCAGACGTTCCATGTTTTATCTTGTTATCCAGAAAACCGCAAATAATTCATTTTTTTTAAACTTCTATATCTCATTTTACCATTTAAGTTGGTCTCTTAACTCAAAAGTGACTTAATATTTTCTAAAGTTATCAACATTGGACATGTTGTCATCTAACATCTTAGACTTTTAGATGCTAGGAATTTGGCACTCATGAATTTTTTGGGATGCCCATGATAACCATTTTTTTCTTTTTTTTTTTTTTTCCCAAGAATACCGTCGAATAGAAATTCGTTTGATAACGCAATTTTATTTTTCTATTTCTGAAATAAATTTTTACTTCAAAAATAGGTTTGGAATAGAAATCATGAGTTAAAAGTAAATTGATTTCTGAAACAAAATGGTTATCATTAGTACCCACATCCTCAATTCTATATTTCTTTTTAAAGTTTTTTCATAACTGCTTAGCAACTTCAATATTACAATAAACATTACATGAAAAATTTACCTAAAAATTAAGGGTATAATTTCAACATAGAGAGCATCACGCCCCGATCCTCTGAGCGTGTGCCCATCTCTCTGCGGTCGATTAAATAGCGACATCCTGGGATGCATTGCCAACCCATTCATTTTAATACGCATGCGAAAGCAAATAAATAATCCCCAGACAACAACAAGATGGGATAGGAAAGTAGGGCCATAATTTTGAAAACCAACAACACACTTATATATACATACATAGCAAACCATGTCAAATATAATACAAGCTAATATATGGATGCAACATTCACAAAACAAGGGGAGGGGGCTCAAAGAACTACAAGTCTTCCTCTTCATCCTCGTCCTCATCCTCATCCTCATTGGAGCCTTCAGTTGAATACACAGGGAGATCCCGGATCTTCAAGTCCGGGTCCACGGATCTACCACCGAACCACTTGGAGGGTTTGTAGTGCCCTTTCCAAAAGCAACCTCCATCACATACAGAGGTATCTCAGATTCCGATATGGGGCCCTATCTCATCCATTATGATTCTGGTGATACCATGCCCTGTATTGATGGGGCACCTTTTTGGGTAGACCCGCATCAACCCAGACTATGGACTTCACCAACTCATATACCCATCCCCTCGGGGTCCCATGGAGTCGGATGAAGCACTTATTTGTAACCTTCTTTGGTTGTCCAAAATGCTCGGGAGGAGCTACCATCTATGGACTTGAAATGTTATCCCACAACGGGGTGAGATGACGTCTCGGCGAGTTCACTTCCTAAGACCCGACTAGGAAGAAAATACGCTCCAAGAGCTGCCTAAGCACAACCACGAGTCGAGAGACTTATCTTGGCCTCGGTTCCTTCCCGGCAAGTCAATATAATTCAAACAACCAATCACAATCAAATCAAATCATCAAGTCGATCGAAATATCAATCAATCGACTTAGTCGATTCCATGTCATCAAGACCCTTCCCGGGTCATCTCAATCAATACTACCTATAAAGTCCGACCATAATTAGGACTACTCACTTTAAGTTGATAATAGATAGTATAGCTCACCCAAAACATATCGTCGAAAATTAGATATGGCTCACTAATAATGACAAAAGCCGCTAGGTATATGCTCACCCAAAACTAACATATCGAGCCCATAGGTTGATATAGTATATCGGTATACTGCTCACTCTAAGCCGATGTTTATTGCTCACCCAAAGGCGATATCATGGCCCTACCTATGATGCTCAATATAAGTTGATAAAGTATATTGCTTGCGCACCCAAAGCTAACATATCAAAGCCCGTAGATTGATATAGTATACCATCTTGACCATCTAAATTTTCACCATTTTTATCCTATGATAAAAATAATCGTATGGGGCACACGGTCGGCCTTAGCCAAAATACAATATTTTCTTTTCAAAAATCCCACCAATTTTATTAGTCCACAAAATATTTTTGGCATTGTAAATCGACGCTTGGTGATTTTTAATTAATTATTGAAATTAAATAAATTTTGGGATAAATAAAAATCCTAAACACTCAATTTGCACAAAATTAGAAGTCAATAAATAACCGATCACACCACTTGCAATCAGCATAAAATTCTGGTCACCGGCTATCATGGTCTAATTTTCGGAAAATAAATAAATAAATAAATAATTACAAAAATTAATTAATTAAATACCAAAAATAGCAACTTAGGCCCGAAAAGCCTAATTGAAAGCCGAAACGGGCCCAGAAAATTTCCGAACAACTCTAGATAAATGCTAGAGCTTATCTAGGCCCTAATTGCACTAAACTATCCACCTAACATGCAATCACGATTAATTAAATCACTAATCTATTCTAACTATCCACCTAAACCATACTTAGTCTAAACTAATCAACCCTTAAATGTCATTAAATTACTAAGCAGGGATTAGTGAGGTCAAACTCACTTGATTAACATGATCCGCTCGGATCAAAACGACGGGGACGGCGGGAGGAACAACAAACTCCAAAGCGGGACCGCCAAGCGGGTCGGGAAAGTCTTGAAAATGGGCCGAACAAAGTTGAAAAACCCACTTGCTCTAGTTCTATTCTTGGCCGAGAAAAGGGTTGAACGGCGCTTAGGGGCCAAAACAAGTAGGACGAAATGGTGGAGCTATTGCGGGCGGTCTGGACGGGCGGCGGTGGCGAGGCGAGCTCGACCTAAATGGCTCGGGGATCACAGGGCTCGCGGCTAAAGCAAGGGCGGACAACGGCTGGGATGGCGAGGTGGCGCGCGAACTCGCGGCGGGCGCGCAACGGGTACAAAGACGGCGACTCGGTGGCGGTGGGCTACTACGGTTGGTGACGACGGGCTCTCTCTCGCTCGATTTTTTGGTTTGAAGTCTTCATTTGGTCTGGGAATGGGGGGCTCGATGGGAGGGAGGAGAAGAAGGAGGGGATCGATTTTGGGCTGGAGGGGGCCACCAATGTCTCTCTTATCTTCTTGTCTCCCTTGATCTTGGCCCACCACATCCAGCTGGTGTCTACATGTAATTTCCATCCCATTTGCTTCTTCTAGAAGCTCTTGAAGTGGTCCACAAGTTGTGTCCATGGGGGGCCTACGAATTTTACAACATTTGGCTCAATTTCACTTTAATTCTTCCTTGAATTAAATCAAATTGGCTTCTAAAAATTCAACCGCCGAGTCCTCGATGAAATTGGCATTTTTCCTCGCCAATAGATCCAACTTGCATTCCAATTTCGCGATAAAAAACTGTCAGAATTTCCTAGACAAAAACAACCCTACCTAGATTTTTTCTCCAAAAATCTCGGTTTGCAGAAAAAATCTTTGGAGACTAAGTCGACATTCCTAAAATGACTCATGACATGACAGAACTTTCAATTTCTGAAATCGGATTCAAATTCACGGTTAATTTGAATCCGACGTGATTTTAGCGTGACCTAGGCTACCGGGTAGCTTTTAGAAATTTTTAGCGCAAATGACCCGTGGTCGATTTTCTTCAAGCCACAATGAACCTCTTCGACACATTAGCGACCCTCGGTTGTTGTGAAAATCTCGATGATTCAACTACGGACACATGGTACCACAACGATAGAAAAACTAGTCTAGTGCCGGTCGACGAGAATTTTGTAATTTAGTGGGATCACCCACGTTAGCCACACATCTCTATGGAACCGACCTATCTCTGATCTCTAATCGACTTTTAACTGTGCCGTAATGATCTTTGCAGATGAGCATGGTCGAGTAGTCGATTCCTAGTCGAATTCTCAAGTCTAATGCATTAAAATTCCTTAATGACTTCCCTAGATAGTCAAGTTATCTCAGGAGTGATCAATTCTGAGAATAGCACTATAGGCGCGTCGATGAAAGGCCCGATTTATTTAATGGAAAACAAAATTGAAAATTTAGGCTGTCACAACTCTTCCCCTCTTATAAAAATTTCATCCTCGAAATTTAAACCATTACAATACTTTAAGCAAAAAGGTGGGGGTACAATTGTCTCATCGACTCTTCACTCTCCCAGGTTGCTCCTTCAGTGTCGTGGTGTTGCTAGACCACTTTGACCAACGGGATGGTCTTTGTATGCAGAACTTGTTCCTTTTGATCCACGATCTGAACCGGGCTTTCAACATATGACACTTTGTCATCCATGTCCAATTCTTCAAAATTAAGTACGTGGGTCGGGTTAGGTTCGTACTTCCTCAACATCGACACGTGAAAGACGTCGTGTACTTGCGCCAATCTAGGTGGAAATGCAAGACAATATGCTAGGATCCCAATTCTCTCTAGAATCTCAAATGGGCCTACGTACCTCGGACTCATTTCCCTTTCTTACCAAAGCGTGAAGTTCCCCTCATCGGTGTCACTTTCAGAAAAACGTGATCACCAACTTGGAATTCCAATGGCCTCTGGCGCTTATCTGCGTAACTTTTATGTCTGCTCCGAGCGGTCTTTAGTCTGCCTCTAATCACTGCAACTGCATCCACTGACTGCTGAACCAACTCTGGGCCTGTGATCTTTCTTTACCCGACTTCATCCCAACATACTAGCGTTCTACACTCTCTGCCATACAACGCTTCGAAAGGAGCCATCTGAATGCTCTGCTGATAACTGTTGTTGTAGGCAAATTCAACTAGATGAAGCTGTTCTTTCCGACTTCCCTTGAAATCTAGTACACAAGCTCGCAGCAAGTCTTCGAGGGTTTGGATTGTCCTCTCATACTGGCCATCCGTGTAAGGATGATATGCCGTACTGTACTGCAGCTTTGTACCTAAAGCATTCTGCAAGCTTTTCCAAAAAGCAACCGTGAATCTCGGGTCTTGATTTGAAGTTATCGTCACCGACACTCCATGTAGACGAACTATCTGATGCACGTACAACTTTGCATGTCTATCCAAATCAAGGTCCTTTCGTACTGCAATGAAGTGAGCCGACTTTGTCAGTCTATCGACCACTACCCAAATGGAATCATTACCTCTCTGACTCCTCGGTAAACCGGTCACGAAATCCATCATGATGTGCTCCCATTTCCACTATAGGATCTGGAGAGGTTGCAGAAGTCCTCCCGGCTTGCAATGCTGAGCCTTCACTTGCTGACACGTCAAACACTTGGCGACATGCTTGGCGATGTCCGCCTTCATACCAGACCACCAATAGTGTTGACGTAAATTCTGATACATCTTAGTACTTTGCCAAGATGAATGTAATCGCTACGATGAGCTTCTAATAAGATATCATCTTTAAGCTCTGCATCGTCAGGTACACACAATCATCCTCGGAACCTTAGTGTTCCATATTCAGAAATCTGAAAGTCAGCATTTCTTTTCTCGGTGTCTTCTTGCAGAATTTTATGCACATCAGGCTCTGTTGGTTGGAGTAATTTGATCCTGATCTGAACATCCGGCTCAATTCTGAGGGTGGCCATAAGATTCGAAAGGTGGCCTACCTCAAATTTGAACACCGAATCTCGAGCTCTCTCAATTAAATTCCACTCCTTCACCAACATATGAGCAACTGAAGACTTCCAACTCAAAGCGTCGGCGACCTTATTCGCCTTTCTCGGGTGATATAAATATCACGGTCGTAGTCCTTCAAAAGTTCCATCCATCGTCGTTGTCTCATATTCAACTCCTTCTGAGAGAATAAATACTTGAGACTTTGATGATCAGTGAAGATTTGGAATCTTTCTCTACACAAATAATGTCTCCAAATCTTCAAAACCAAAATGATGGTCGCAAGGTGCGTCGGGTAATTTAGTTCATAAGGTTTCAACTGACAAGAGGCGTATGTAACAACTCTACTATGTTGCATTAGCACGCAACCTAGTCCTTTGAACGATGCATCACTATAGATCTCGTATCCTCCAGGACCAGATGGAATACTTAGCACAGGAGCAGTAGTCAGCTTCTGCTTAAGCTCTTGAAAACTATGCTCGCACTTGTCTGTCCAGACAAATTTTTCTTCTTTCTTCAGGAGTCTAGTCAATGGTGACGCTAAAGCTGAGAAGCCTTCTACGAATGATCTATAATAACCTGCCAAACCCAGAATCACGGTAGTCGGTCTTAGCCAGTTAATCACTGCTTCAATCTTGCTCGGGTCCACAAAGATTCCTTCACCCGAAATCATGTGACCTTAGAAAGCAACACGAGTTAACCAAAACTCGCACTTGTTGAACTTGGCGTACAACTGATGAACTCTCAGGGTTTGAAGTACCAATCTCAGATGACTCTCATGCTCTTCATCACTCTTCAAATACACTAGAATATCATCGATGAACACGATCACAAATTGATCCAAGTATTCCTTGAACACTCGGTTCATCAAGTCCATAAAGGCAGCTTGAGCATTTGTCAAACCGAACGGCATTACAATGAACTCATAATGGCCGTATCGAGTATGAAACGCCGACTTTGGAATGTCCTCCTTCCTGATCCTCAGCTGATGATATCTTGTCCTCAAGTTGATTTTAAAAAATATCGACGTTCCTTGTAACTGATCGACCAAGTCGTCTATCCTTGGGAGTGGATACTTATTCTTGATCGTCACCTGATTGAGTTGACAATAGTCGATGCACAGGCGCAACGAACCGTCTTTCTTCTTTATGAACATAATTGGTGCTCCCTAAGGTGATGCACTGGGACGTATGAATCCCTTATCCAACAATTCTTGCATCTGCACCTTCAGTTCTTTCAACTCGGACAACGCCATCCGGTAAGGAGCCTTAGAGATTGACTCGGTCTCGGGTGCTAACTCAATCACAAACTCGATTTCTCTCTCTGGCGGTAAACCTGGCAATTCCTTCAAGAATACATATGGAAATTCTTACACCACTGAGATATCTCCCATCTTTAGCTCCTCAACTGTCGTATCCACGACAATTATCAAGTAACTTTGACAACCCTCGTCTAACAAACGGGTTGCCTCAAGCGACAAGATCAATGTAATCGAGGGTCCTCCTCGATTCCCGACAAACTCGAAACTCTCACCCTCTAACGGGTCAAATTGAATCGCTTTGCGATAGCAATCTATCCTACCTCGTTGCTTAGTGAGCCAGTCCATGCCAATTATCAAATCAAAGTCATACATTGCTAGGACTAACAAGTCTATTTTCCCCTCTCGCTCACCAATCGCTAACTTGCAACCAGAACAACCCAATGCAGACAACACCTTATCCTTTAACGGTGTAGATATGCTAACCATTGACTCCAATAATACATGACTTAATCCTATCAGCTTAACATACTGCTCGGCAATAAAAGAATGAGTTGCTCCTGGGTCGAATAAAGCATAAGCAGTGAGGTCATTCAACGAAATCATACCTGTAATAACATCAGGCTCGTCCTCTGCCTAACCTCGAGTGATGGCATACACCGTATCCCTTGAGCCGGGGGGATCTGAGCTATTCACCCTGCGGTGCGTTCTGTGGCGCATACCCTCTAATTTGTCCCAACGACGGCGGTGGCAGTAACTGCGGTTGTCCTCTTGGTCGTCTAGGACAATCTCTGGTCATGTGACCCTATTGGCCACACTCAAAACAAGCGCCCATCCTCCAAGGGCATGGGGCTGCACCATGTCGCCTTCCACAAGCGCGACACACATCGTTCCTACTTAGCACTGACTTGCCAACTCCACCCTTCCTATTGGGCGGGACTTGAAATCTTCCTCCGATCATGGGCCTCTTCGCATGTCAGATCCCTTCTTGAATCGATCCAAATTGCGATCTTGATGCAGTGGCTCTTTCATTTCGATCTCTCTCGATCATCTGGACCTGTTCATACGGTCATTATAATTTTTCAGATTTAGCAAAATCAATGGACTCCTCAACTCCGGCCTGAGTCCATCTCTGAATCTTCTCACTTGGTTTGCTGGATTCTCAACCAGCTCAGGAACGTATCGCGATAGCTCAGCGAACTTCTCCTCATATTGATCTACAGTCATTGACCCTTGGCAAAGGCGCTGAAACTCTACCATCTTCAGTTCTCTGGCAGTCTCGAAAAAGTATTTATTGTTGAAGGCTTCAATGAAGGCGTTCCACTCTGGGCTACACCTTTAGGGAATATTGTTCCTTAGGTGGTTCTCCACCACGTACTTGCAATACCCTACAGCTAGTAGGTGGCAAGGGAAACCTTCTCTATCTCTGTGCACATCCGAAGTGCAAAAGCCTTTTCCTAGCCTTGAATCCATAAGGTCAGTGGCCTCGGGGTCTCTTGCCCTAGATAATTTTGGTGGGTTCAATCTAAAAAATTGTTCCACCAATTTGTGTATTGGTCTCCCAGCGACCATGTTCCCTAGTGGAACCTCGGTAGGTACGGCGGCAGGTGCGGCAACAGCAACAGCGGTAGAAGCGGTGGCATTCACAGCGGTAGAAGGGGCGGCCGCAACGGTGGCGATCAAGGTGGCAGCTTGGTTCTAGGCCTCTCGTGTTGCCGATCCATCTCTCCCATTGCATCTCAAGTGCTTGCGTGATCCCGACGGTTCCTAATCACTCGGGGGCTACTGCCGCACCAACGGGAGGTGGTGCTACTCCACTCACGCTAGCCTGCGTCTTGGCGCTCTACCTCAAGCCTCCTCGGGTACCAACCTCGTCGGTGTCCTACCCCGAGTAACAAGCCCTATAGTCCTTTACTAGGAGTCCTCTACTCTTGATCATTCATTCTGGCGGTTCTTTAAAGAAACCTGCTTTCAATTCCACACAAACTTAGAAGCTGAGCGATCCACACGACAAACAATTCTACAAATCAGCTATCACAAACATGCACCAACATCAAATTAAAGGTCATTCCTACTACTATCCCATAAAACATCGCACCTTATCACTCCAATCCTAAACTCTGCTCTGATACCATTAAACGGGGATGTCACGCCCTGATCCTCCAAGCGCGCGCCCATCCCTCTATGGTCGATTAAATAGCGACGTTCCAGGACGCATCGCCGACCCATTCATTTTGATGCACATGTGGAAACAAATAAATAATCCCCAAACAATAATTCAATGGAATAGAAAAGTAGGGCCATAATTTTTAAAACCAACAACACACTTATATATACATAACACAACCAGTCATGTCATACATAATACAAGCCTATTTATTTATAAGGTCCACAAAACAGGGGTGGGGTTTCCAAATAACTATGGGTCTTCCTCTTCATCCTCATCCTCATCCTCAACTGGAGCCTTTAGCTTGAATACACAGGGACTCGGATCTTCACAAGTCCGTCTCGGTCCAACCAACAACCTGGAAGGTCTCTAGTGCCCTTTCCAAAAGCAACCTCCATCACATAGAGAGGTATCTTAGATTCCGGTATGGGGCCCTCTCTGATTCCATTACGATTCTGGCGTTACTATGCCCTGTATTGATGGGGCACCTTGTTGGGTAGACCCGCATCAACCCAAACTATGGACTTTCACCAACTCATATACCCATCCCCTCGGGTCTCCATGGATAAGAATGAAGTACTTCTATTCTATGATCTTCCTCGGTTGTCCAAAATGCTCAGGAGGAGCTGCCATCTATGGACATGAAAAGTGATCCCACAATGAGGTGAGAAGAAGTTTCAACAAGTTCACTCGCTAAGACCCGACTAGGAAGAAAATACGCCCTGAGGGCTGCCTAGGCACAAACACGAGTCTAAGGACTTATATTGGCCTCAGTTCCTTCCGGCAATTCAATATAATTCAAACAACCATCCAATCAATTTAGCAAACTAAATCATCTAAGATCGATCGAAACATCGATCAATCGACCCGCCGATTCCATATCATCACAACCTTCCCTCGGTCATCTCAATCAATACTATCTATAAAGTCCGATTATAATCGGGAATGCTCACTCTAAGCTAATAATAGATAGCATAGCTCACCCAAAGTTGATAAATTATATATGGCTCACCGCTTAAGGCGACAACGAGTATACTACTCACCCATATAGTATGACAATAATGCTCACCGAGCCCGCAGGTACTGATATAGTAAGATGACATATGCGCACCCGTAGGTTGATAACAAGGTATACTACTCACCCAAAGGCGATATATCATGGCCCTCGGCCGATATAGTATACCCATGATGCTATATGCTCACCCAAAGCTGACATATCAGAGCCCGTAGGTTGATATAGTATACCATCTTGACCATCTAACATTTTCACCATTTTTATCATACCCGATAAAAATACTCGTATGTGGTACACAGTCAGCCTTAGCCAAAATACAATATTTTCCCCTTTGAAAATCCCACTAATTTCATTAGTCCACAAATTCATTTTTGGTGTTGTAAACTGACGCCATGTGATTTTCTAATTAATTAATGAAATTATTAAATTTTGGGATAAATACCCAAAATTACGAATCACACTCAATTTGCACAAAATAATAGTCAATTAAATAAACCGATCACACCACTGTAATCAGCATAAAATTCCGGCCACTGGCTATCCTGGTCTAATTTTCGGAGAATAATTAATTTATTAAATAATTACGGAAATTAATTATTAAATACCAAAAATAGCAACTTAGGCTGGAAAAGCATAATTAAATACCGAAGCGGGCCTGGAAAATTTCCGAACCTGTTTAAATAAATACTAGAGCTTATCTAGTTGCTAATTGCACTAAACTAACCACCTAACATGCAAAATTGAATGATTAAATTGCTAATCTATTGTAACTATTCACCTAATGCATACTTAGTCTAAACTAATCAACCCTCAAGCGTCATTAACTTACTAAGTAGGGATTTGTGAGGTAAACTCACTTGATTAACAATCTACTTAGATCAAAACGACGGCGAGGCGGAGAGGAACGACAAACTCCAAAGCGGGACCGCCAAGCGGGGTCGGGAAAGCCTCGGAAACGGGCCAAACAGTGGCTGTGAGACCCACTCTGTTCGATTCTGATCGGGGCCGAGAGAGGTTGGACGACACCGATTTGGGCTAACGAGAGCGGGTGGACGGAACCCGTGGGGCCGCTGAATTTGGACGAGCGCTCGGTGGCGGGCACGGCTCCGGCGACCTAAACGGCGATGGGCAGGACGGCTTGGCTACTTGCTGGACGAGCGAGCAAAGCGAACAACGGCTAGGGACGGCGGTGGCGCGCGAACTCGCGGTTGAGCGCGCAACGGGTAGCGACGGTGTGCGGTGGCGATCCGACGAGGTTGGTGACTGTGGGGGCTCTCCTCTGGTTGTCTTCTGCAACTTTGGAACTCTCTAGCTACTGGAAATGGAGGGGCTCGACGGTGAGGAGGGAGAAGAAGGAGGGGGGACCGGTTGGCTTGGAGGGGGGCCACCATGGTCTTATCCTATCTCTTTGTCCCCTTTGGTGTGGTCCCACCATGGCTAGCCCACCACCATGGTCTCATCCTATCTCTTTGTCCCCTTTGGTGTGGTCCCACCATGTAGCTAGCCTCCTCATCCAAATTTCCATATCTAAAACTTCTTCTAGAAGTCTTGGAGTGGTCCAAATGTTGGGTCCAAGGGGGAGCTACGAATTTTGGTTGGAATTGGCTCAATTTTCATTCAATTCCTCCTCGAATTCACTCAATTCGGCTTCTAAAAATTCAACCGTCGAGTCCTCGATCAAATTGGCATTTTTCCTCGCCATTAGAACCCACTTGTATCCTAATGTCGCGATCAAAAATGGTCCTCGAAATTTCCCGGTCAAAAACGGCCCTATATCGACTTTTTCCGCCAAAACTTTGGTTTGCAGAAAAATCTTCGGAGATTGAGTTGACATTCCTAAAATTACTCGTGACATGACAGAACTTTCAATTTCTGAAATCAGATTCAAATTTGCGGTTAATTTCAATCCGGCGCGATTTTAGCGTGATCTAGGCTACGGGGTAGCTTTCAGAAATTTTTAATGGAAATGACTCATGGTCGATTTTCTTCGAGCCACAATGAACCTCTTCGACACATTGGCGACTCTCGGTGGTCTTGAAAATCTCGAGGTTTCAAATACGGACACAGGGTATCAAAACGATAGAAAAATCAGTCTAGTGCCGGTCGACGAGAATTTTGTAATTTAGTGGAATCACCCACGTTTAGCCACACATCTCTATGGAACCGACCTATCTCTGATCTCTAATCGACTTTTAACTTTGCCGTAATGATCTCTGTAGATGAGCACGGTCGAGTAGTCGATTTCTAGTCAAATTCTCAAGTCTAATGCATTAAAATCCCTTAATGACTTCCCCAGATAGTCTAGTTATCTCAGAAGTGATCAGTTCTGAGAATAGCACTATAGGCGCGTCGATAAAAGGCCCAATTTATTCAATGGAAAACAGAATTGAAAATTCAGGATATCACAGAGAGTCCCTGTGTTTCCAAGCCTTCAATACCCCGAACGTTGTGACATTTTGTTCATCTGGACTAATTATCGGGACATCTCCAATAAAGACTTGACCAGATCTAGGGTGGTCAGATAGAAGACCATCTTCCATTGCTAATAGTTAAAGCCCACACCAGTGAATTTCTCCGATTTCTCATTCGGTTACCGGAGTTGAGACCATCAAATTAAGCAAAACCCGTTGAACCATCCCTCGAGAAATTGAACTATAGGCCATTTAGCTTGCACTATTTTGAAAAATAGTATTTGGTATATCAGTCAAATAACTTGTACCCATACCATCATAGATGGTTTCAATCTAAAGGCTTGCAACATTTGTTGCCACAACACCAAGTCATGAGGTAGGAACATCACTGGATCAAATGACCATAGAAACATCTCCAACAACATTATGGACATCATTACGTACTTGATTGTTATCAACCATCTCGATTCTAAGAAACCCAACAATAGTAAGAAACACTAATTTCCTTAAGATTATTGAAAAAGTAAATTGCCTATTGGAAGAAAAATGTGCAACAATATTTGTTGTAATCTAGAAAAATAATAATTCCAAGAAAATGATAGTGAAAATAAACGAGAGGTGAGGTAGGGCTAATCAAATCTCCTTAAAGAGATTAATTTCTACCCACGGTGCCAAGCAAATTTACGAACTATGTCTCCCAAGATACAGCACCTTGAACCCGTTTATATCAATATATACAAATAAGACTCTATTGGACACTTCTCGAAACTGGCACACTTAGAGAATTACTATAAAAAAAAACTAGAAAAGTATTTTAAGGAGTTCCTATAAATTGAACTAAGGGGGTATGTCTATTTATAAACAAGGAAAATAGCTGTAGAAAACTAAAATGACATGAACTTAAGAGTGATGTCAATTTTGCTCGCATTAGTTAAGCTATTAACCTTTAATAGCAATAATATTAAATTCAGAAGTTGCAGTAAAAGAAGAGTCACATTGAGTCATTAATCCATAATTGCAACAATTCATGCTTATAAAAAACACAGAAACTATTGCAAAAAAAGATACGAAGAGACAATTGTTGCACGTGAATTGAAGACATGTGAACTGAAAAAGACATCTCACTAACGTCGAACCATTAATAACCTATAATTACAATATCATTTGCCTCTCCTACGATACCAAAAAATGATTTACTTTTCTTTTAAAGTTGCTAGATCTTTGTATTATGTCATCATTAAACATGAACATGCACCTTTATATGGAAGCACTTGTGTTTGAGGGCCTTACAACATAGGTTTTAAGTTTCAAAAAGCTCGGAATTGATATTAACAAGGTAGGTTCCAAGGCAGGGCTTACCCTACCACATGCACACCCACATTATTATATATTTTTTATGTTTTAGTTTTTGACCCAAAATTTAGTCTAAAGTGTAAAGGAAGAGGTAAAATATTTAAATGTCAGATAAAGCATATATCTAACAATTTAAACTTTTACGAATTTTTATAGTGATCTTACAAAATTTTACATTAATAATAATATTTGATATTTGAATTGCTAGATTACGGTGGTTCATCCATGATGGGCCGTGTTTAAGAGACACTGATTCGTCTTGATGAGATGTCATTGAAAAGCACCTCTTCAAGAGGTGTGAAGGTTATCTATAAAGAGGAAGTTAAATAACTTCCCAATTATAAGTTCCCCATGACAGAAAATAACTTCCTTTGGAGGCTATAGATAATAATTGAGACAAACATTCCATCAAAAGTGAACGTTCCCCCCCTCTCTCTCCATTAAAGAACAACACAAAAAGGCTTTCATTTCTACTTTGAGAAGACAATCGGTGTTAACATTGTGGAACGAGAATACTTTTCTTATGATTATATTCGAACCATCGTGAAGTCGTAAATTCATCCATTGCATGCTGGTGATTTAATGTATACTCCTAGGTAATTCATCTGTTGTGTATGGAAGAAGTCAGTTGATTCTTCTCAACATTTTTATCCTTCATTGGTATCAAAGCATGTATTTATGATCTTTGCCTCGCTTTTCTGTTGAGTTTGTGCTTGCTCTTTGATAGGAAGATCAAAAGGTTGAACTTCATATCGTTTGCATGTTTATTACTTGGAAATTGCAACATGAATGGTCATACGAACCAATGCAAAGAATGGGTTTGGAGGATGAAGACGACTAGTCTATTTTGGTCGATTCTCGAAAAAAATTTCTAGTGAAAAATGTTTTTGATCATAAAGGGTGAAAGAACTCGTCTAGACGATTAAAAAGGCTAGTCCTATGTCACCAAACATGCCTCCACACACAGCCACAAGTCGTTGCTTCAGTGGCCACACTCCCAATGCACACGTTGCTCAACACCTAAGGGATGATGTCATCGATGATGTCGGCAACCTGGTTTGTAAATAACCCGATGATGTCATCAACCCAACCTAATAGCAACTTGACTCGAAGACTCAACTCAACGATCCAATGCAATTGATTGGCCAACCGGTTGGACTAGCCCAGTAGCCTGGTTTACCCAAGCACGTATGCCACTCACGTCGTGCACTTAGGCAGTGCGTGTGGGCGCGCAGAAGCTCCAACTAAGTGTGGTTGATGTCGTTGCGCTTGTATTAAAATTCTATACATTATGGTATAGTTAATTTACATGTTTGGAGCTTTTGAAGGCATAAAAGTGTGTACATAACTCAAAATATGGGTATTTTTTGGGTATAAGTGCATTGTTTATTCCTTCTTACTTGTATTTCCCTATGGTTTTGAAAATACATAAGCTAGCCTACATGTAAATGACCACATACAGGTTGTGTAGAGCTTGGTTCAATGCTAGCATGTATATAATTTAACGTGCTTACAATTTCTTGGTTCCAATCAAACTCAAACAATGGTTGGAGATCTTTGTTTTTTCATCACGTCTTGATTTCCACATATGGTTATACTTGATATATGAATGTTTTGTATGTTGATTCACATCATGCCATGCCTTTTGATATTTAATAGAAAATGTGGTAATTACATGAAATCATGTAATCATCTTTTCTAGTAGAAGTTCGTAGATTGATGGAATTCAAAGGAATTCTCACTTAGAACTTAAAATTTGTGCAAATTTAGCAAATTAATGATAATGGGACAATTGTACAAAAAGCTGATTGGAAATAGAGTGAACTTTCATTTCACTGTCTTTTGTTCAATTATCATTAATTTAGTTTGTCTTTACTACAAATTAGATATGGGTTAATATTGATTCTACATTTAGTAAGTCAATATGTGATAATCATCGATCATGGGCTCGACATCCAATACCACTGTGGCTGACCTCAATAAGAATGAAAAGCTTAATAGTGGCAATTATAATATTTGACACTAAAAAATGCAATATATCCTTGAGGAGCAAGAGGTTTTGGAAATTCTCAACCACATCATGGATGAACCTCAGCATGGAAATTATGCTCAACACATAAGAGATCAAGAAGCTTATCAAACTTGGAAGACAACAAATAGTATTGCTCTCATTACATTGCTGAATTATATGAAAATGATCTTATGTATGGATTTGAAAGTTATGACAAGCTCAAGCAATCTAGGCTGCCTTGAAAGATAAATTTGGGGATACGTTTGCCTGGTAAATTGAGGAGGCTCACCATCAAGTTTAATATATATCGAAAGCGCCAAAATCAAATTGTGAGGTAGCATCTTCAGGAGATGTCAAACCTGATACATGAGCTGAACATTGTAGGTCATACCCTTACTGATGGACATGAAGCTCAGGCTATTATAAGATCTCTTCCTAATGGTTGGGAGCATATGAAAATCAACATGACATACAATAAGAATATTGTCACTTTTGATGATATAACGCATCATTTGGAATTAGAGGATGAGCACCTAAAGGCTGCGAGATTCTTCACACATGTTTATGGGCCCGTTTGGTTTGGCTTTTAGGGAATGCATTTGCAAAAATGCAAATACCTTTGGGTGAAGGGGGTTTCCGAAATGCAAATATCGTTTGGTTAAATTTGCATTGAAAAATAACTTTGGCCAAAATACCGTTTGGTAAAATTTGCATTTGTAATTGATTTTTATTAAATTAAGAAAGCAAAAATATATTTGTATTTTTTTTTCTTGAAGTCCGGCCACCGGACCGCTGGATCTGGCAACCGGATGGCCGAATATGGCCCCCGAACGGTCACCGGGGTCGGGCGACCCAAGCGTCGCCGAGGTGTGACGACGGTCGCCGGGGTCGAGCAACCCTCGGTAGCGGTCGCCGGTGCGTCGCCGGCGTGCACAACCGACCGTCGGCCTCCGATCGGCTTCTTTGGAGAAGATGAACAGTAAACCCGAACTTGCATTCCAAAAATGCAAGTTCCCAAAGGACCTCTAGACCTGCTTTGCACTAAGGGCCCTTAGAGGGCTTTGGAGATGCAATTGCATCTTGCCAAAGTCGCCCAAAAAATCGAACCAAACGCGTTTGCATCTGGCCAAGGGACTTTAGAGTCCTAAAGCCCATTTGCAAAGCCGAACCAAACAGGGCCTATGTTGCTGAATCTAGGTTGTGTAAGGTTTCAGGTTTCAAGCGCAATAGGAATTATAAATTCAACAACAAAGAGAATGAGACTAGTCAAGCACCCAAGAGAGCTAAGATCTTTTGACACAAGAAACGCGGTGGAAAGAAGGATAAAGCCAAGATAAAATACTATAACTGTGGTAAGCTGCACTTCCCTCATGAATGCACTGAGCTGAAAGAGGTACCACATTACTCAATTGCTTAAAGTAATGCTTTATATCTTCAGCACTGTAATGTTTGCTAAATCTCATCCTATATAGACTATAGAATCGAGAGCGACAGATCACGTAGGTAAAGATCAAGAAGCATTTGTGAAATATAGCCGAATATTGCTTGGAAAAAGATGGATATATGTTAGAAACAACTCTAGAGTTAAAGTAGAGGGCATACAAATTAAAATTACATGGTGGTCGAAATCTATTCTTACATGATGTCCTTTACACTCCAGATATTCAGCAAAACATGATTTTTTATATTCTTCTAAGCTCAGGTTATGTATTGAGTTTTATTGTGATTGTATTGATATTATGTTTGGAACAGTTTATTATTATTTTGGTCATGCAGTGAACGGTTTTATGGTGTTAAACATGAACTATGATATATTTAATGTTAATGATGATGGTTGTTTTTTTTTAATTACATCTTCTAATAATGTGAAAATTAATGCAAGTATTTGGCATGCTAGATTAAGTCATATTGGGTTATAGAGATTAAAAAGATTAGCTAGAGAATGTCTTTTAGGGTCGCTCGCTAAAATTGATCTACGTATATGTGAACATTGTATGGTAGGGAAAACAACTAGAAAACATTTGATAAAGGAACCAGAGCTAAACCGTGGCATCCAAAACTTTAGATGACCCTCGGATAGGTGACAGTCACCGAACTGTGACTTTGTTTTTATTTTTACAGGCATTAATTTGTATTTGTTCATTTGGATTAGTATTTCAATTTTATCCTTTTGAACCAAAAGGATGGGATTCGATCTTGCCTAAGAATTTTATGCGCAAATTTAAACGATATTTAACGGACCGCAAGATTTTGGAATATATACTTGTATATAAAGCAATCTGAAATTTTGTTATTAAATTAAATTTGATAGAGATAAAATATTGTATGTATATATATAAAAGGGGATTAGGGCCTTATTTTCTGGACTCTTGGGCCCAAGGATTCGGGCCCAAGCAGGCGCAAAGACAGCCCCTTGGGCGTCGACCGAAACAAGGGGAGGGGGAAGGAAAAATTTGCATGCCTTCCACACCTGTCTCCCACCATAATCCCACTTGTCCCTTCTCATTTGCCATCTGTCCATTTTGAATTTACTGATTAATCAAAGAACAAAAAAAGGGGGGAGGGGGGTTTCGTACGAAGGCAAGAGGGAGAGACCGAGAGAGAGAGCTTGAGAGCAGAACCGAGCAAAGAGAGGGGTGGGTCGTGCGTGTGTGCGAGCAGCGAAGGAGAGAAGAAGGGCCGCATCTCGCCTTGTCCGTGCAGCCGCCGTCAACGCCACCGGACTCCGTTGCCGACCGGCCAAGCCGTGACCCCGGACCATTCTCGGACAGCTTTTGAGTGAGAGAGTTTAAGGCAAGCAAATGTTCATCCATCTATGTTGTTGCATGCTGTCTTGCCTAGAAAAGAAGTAGAATATGTGAGGAAGATGAAGTACTAGAGCTGCATGTGGAGATTTTGATGTATAGGAGGGTGTTAGATCAAGCAGACTAGGTGAGGATAAAGTGTGAGGGGTGGATTTCGAATTAGCAAATGAAACCAAACGGATTGAGATCTGACCATGAGGAGTTTCGGTGATAATCATGCTGTGGTGAGGTGGAGTGTAAGTATATACACTGGATATAATTGTTGGAGGTCGAAATTTAAGGTATAGGAAGAGTTGTTGCTTGATTTGTGAACTGCCTTGTGAAAAACAGTGTGACCCCTGACGACTTTTTAATTTTTCTGTAATTATCTAGCTGTAATTCGACTTCGATTCTTAAGGAAAGTTTTAGGGTACATTCTCATGAACAACATATAAAAAATTCAGAGAAAAAGAACAAGGTATGACCATCGAAATAATTTTCCTATGAAAATATCAAATCTGGAATGTTTACAGAATGATGGTTAGGAAGAAATTTGAGATTTTACCCTCGGTAAAAAATGAATCTGACCTAGTGGCCTTCTTGAGATTTATTCCTCTAGGTCTCATTAATAACGTGTCAAAATTTCGTAATTTTATGAGCCCGTTTAGTAATTAATTCGGAATTGTTACCAGAACTGCGCAAATGTTAAAATTTAACTGTTGCTTCGAGATTTCCACAGAATTGTCCTATAAGAAATGAGGTCTCGAATTTGCTATGTAACTTGATAATGCTGATGGTGGGATATTGTGATTGATAAAAGGTTCATGAGATATCTTGTTTGATATATGATGATTCTGATCTGATGATGCTGATGGTGGGATATTGTGATTGATAAAAGATTTATGAGATATCTTGTTGACATATGATGATGCAATTGTGAATTAAAATGCGAATTGTTGCTCATTGAACCCTCGGACTAATGATACCCCGGGAGTCGGGAGGTCCAAAGGATCGAAAGAGTCGATGCCTTGTGGATGCCCGGTGGCCCTAAGAGGCTGAATGCTGGAGGTATGCCCGGGAGCTTCGGGATGCCCGGTTGTATGCTTGTCGGTACGTAAACCCGGATGGTCGAGCAACCATCCTCATGGTGAGCTTCGGAAGTTTTTCCTCGTGATGCCAAGTGGGGTACGAGATGCCTGGAGGCGTGATTCGCTCCAGATGCTCGGTGGCCCTATGTGGCTGAATGCCAGAGGCTTTCGCGATGCCAAGGTGGATGCAAATGCCCAGAGGGACACAAACATTGGTCCTCTGGGGGATGGAATCTTTTGAAGGCTAAATAAATGATATGTGATCTGATTATGTGGCATATGATTCTCATAGAATTGCAAATTGCTTATAAATGATATGTAATCTGATTATGTGGTATATGATTCTTATAGAATTGCAATTGCTTTAATATAGAAGAATTTCATGACATTGATATCCATTTATTCCTTGATTTCTTGCTTTGTCCATCTTGTATGAAATTAGGTATTGATAGTCATGCTTGACATAGCTTGTTGAATCTTTTGCTGCTGAGTGGTTGTACTCACCCCGTTTGGGGACTAACATTTCAGATTAAGATGCCTTTGCTACCTGTCTCTCGTGGCACCTTTTATGGCGTACCGGTCAATGTCAAGTGCTCGAGTTCAGAGCACGTTTGCGTCAGTGTGCGAGGGCTGGTGTTCATTCGAGTCTGAATCCTAGTCATGTACAATGTAGGCCTACTTGGAGGCCCTGTGGTGCAAGAGTTCCTGTCTGTTCACGTTCGCCGTGACGGGATTTCGTTGGGGATGCTGCTGCCGTCGCCCGCCGATGGACGGGGTTGGGCGTGATCGACCTCGGGCGATGGGTAGCTGATGAAGCTTTTTGACTGCTGGCACTTTCTGATGGATCAAAGTTGATGGTTGTTATGGAGTTGGTCGCTTTTGGGTCTAGCCGAGTTTTAGTAAAGCCTTGGCCTTTTGATTGTACCAACTCGTGTTATCCATCAAGTTAGATAAATAAAAAGTGCTCGGCTTATCTTATGAAAATGTTTAGTAAGTGTGCATCATTTCGAAATTTTTGAGTTGGGGAGATGTGAAATCTCTTCCGATTATACCTCTTATGTTGCGTTGGGACCGTTAAAAATAAATGTCAACTCTCAGGACATATAGACCATCAAGTTAAGGAAACCGAGTGGAAAGCGCACTGTGGCGACCCTATTGGTTTGGGGTGTCACATAAACTTCCATTACAACTTATATATTCTGACATTTGTGATCCATTATATGTAAGGGCGAGGTATGTGGTCTCATATTTCGTCATTTTTATAGATGACTTCACACGTTTCAGTTATGTCATTCTAATCTTCCATAAGTCTGAAACATTGGATTCCTTTAGACGATATAGAGCTTTGATAGAGATTCAGTTAAACAAAATGACAAAGACTTTAAGAATCGATCGCAGACGTGAATATCTATTTGAGCAATTCAAGTCTCTCTGTGATGAAAACGGTATTATAAGACATTTTACTATTTGCGGTACTCCACAATAAAATGGGGTTGCTGAGAGAAGAAATAAAATCCTATTTGAAAGGATTAGGTCTATGATAGCGTAGGCAAATCTACTTATCTCATACTGAGAGATGCGTTATTGACCACTGCCTATGTACTTAACCGTGCGCTTTCTAAATTTATCAGTTCCACTCCTTTTGAATTATGAACTAATAGGAAACTAGATTTAGATAATCTACGATATTGAGCATGTACAGCGTATGTTTATGATTCTTCCCATAAATATGAAACATTAGATCATAGAGGAAGAAATGTATCTTTATAAGATATTTTGAACACTCTAAAAGATACATGTTCATAGATGAACAGCTGATGAAAATGTGACTGAAATGGAGTCACAAAATGTTACATTCTTAAAGAACAACTTTCTCAATAGAGGTGAGATTAATAAGGACTTTCAATTATATGAGATAGAAGATCCTGATAACACACTCGCTAATGTTGTTGAGAGAAATGAAGATTTACCTTAACATACAAGACTTAGTGGGAGTGTCATATTACCTAATGAATTTAATTTGTGAGAAGTTCAGTTACATAAAAGTAATCGTAAAAGTATTACCTATCGTTATTTTAAGATTGAATGGAAAGTATTTATAATTGCTTCACAAGACGATGTCGAGTTGAAGACAGTCCAAGAGGCTTTCTCATCCTTTGACAAGGAAGAATGAAGAAATGTTTTGGAAGATAAAATAGAGTCTATGATAGTAAACCACGTCTGAGACTTAATTGATCTACCACTTGATCGCAAGGTCATTGGAAATAAATGAGTTTTCAAGATTAAGCAAAGAGCGAATAGATATATTGAAAAGTATAAGGCTCGCCTTGCAACAAAAGGTTATACTCAACAAAAGGGTATAGATTATGAGAGAATAATTTCACCAATTATAAGGTTTGCTTCCATATGTCTTATCCTAACTGTTGTCACACATTTGGACCTAGAATTACATCGAATTGATGTAAAGACAACATTTCTCAATGGAGAATTAAATGAAGAAATTTATATGAAGCAACCGATAGGTTTCATAGTTGAAGGCCAGGAGCGTAAAGTTTGCAAACTTCATCGCTCAATATATGACCTTAAGTAATCATATAGATAGTGGTATTTTTATTTTCATCGAGTCATAACTTATTTTAGGTTCATGACAATTGAAGAAAATAATTGTGTGTATATCAAACAGTTCAAGGATAAATTTGTGATTTTATTACTTTATGTGGATAATATTTTATTAGTTGAGAATGACAAGGATTTTATTATCACCATAAAAGAATTGTTGTCCTCTAATTTTGAAATAAAGGACATGGGAGAAGTTGCTTATATATTGAGAGTTAAGATGGAAAGAAATCGATCAAGGAAACTCTTTATTTTGTCTCAAGAGTTTTATACAATGAAGACTCTTAAACATTTCAATATGCAACATTGTATGGCATTTTAAGATGGAAAGAGATATGAGTGCAAAGGAAGACTATTGTTGTTTTACATATATCATATGTATTTATTGGTCAACCAATTATATCACCTTATATGGTTTCAGATATAATTGTAAATATATGGCATTTTGAGAATAATCAAGTATGGCCTTTAAGTGATTAGTACATTTAGACTGATGTACAAAATATGTCTAAGCACTGCAAGACATCAATTGTTTATTTCTTTTTGGGATTGTAGCCATTATATAATCCCTAAAAGGTGCATAATTTAAGCTCCCAAGTATAAGTGTCCTAATTGATCACGCGGTTTTTTTACCAGTATGAATTATTTTTAAAGTAGATGAATGTTGAATGCCTTGTATTCTTGATAGAGTATTATCAAGCCCATCATGTCTACATGGGAGATGTTATCTTATGGTGGTTCGTCCATGATGAGGTGCATTTGAGGGCACCGGTTTGTCTTAATGAGATATGATTGAGAGGCACTTCTTTAAGAGGTGTGAAGGGTTATCTATTAAGGAGAAGTTAAATAACTTCCCAATGATAACTTCCCCACCACCAAAAAATAAGTTCCTCTAAAGAGTATAGATAAGAATTGAAAAGAACGTTCTGTTCAAAGTGAACATTCCCCTCTTTCTCTCTTTCCATCAAAGAACGACACATAATGGCTTTCGTTTCTATTTTGAGGAGACAATTGATATTAACGCTGTGGAACGAGAATAATTTCCTTGTAATTGTATTCAGACCATCGCGAAGTCATAGATTCGTCTATTGCGGACTAATGATTCAACGTATATTTCCGGGTAATTTATTGCTTGTGTATCAAATAGATGCGACCCCTTTATACGTTAATATCAGAGGAATCATATAATGGATTGTCCACTATCCATGAATGGAATCATGTTAAGTGATCTTACTTCCGAATGCATCACATTTCACTTGACTTTTGGCAATCTTATTTCCCTTTCCCAATTTTTTCTCATTGTCATTCATAAACACAATTGGTCGATTTACCTTTTTTTTTTTTTTCATTATTGAAGTACAGAAAATTATGTGAATAGTCGGTTTGTAATGTTCTCAAGGAATGAAGTACATGGGATTTGGAATCTCAAAAGTTCGCTTGCCCGCGGATTGACCCTGAAGATCACTCCATTGATCCCCCAACGTTCCCCCAGATTCTGTACCCTTCTTCCTCCAATTGCCTCCTTATGTCTGATTTGTATGTTTCTGCACTTTGCCCTTTATAAGCCTGTGTCCTGCATTAAAAAAAAATAATAATAATAATAAATAAATAAAAAAGACCCAACAAAAAACAAATATCAGATTATTATATTTTGTTTTTATAATAGAGGGAGGCACAATGTGGAGTAAGCAATTAGTTAGGGCACAAGAAAAAAAAAAAATTGGAAGGCAGGACCTAACTCATGCATGATGTAGCCAATATGACGCTAATTTATGAATTTATAATGTCATGCATTTGCCACATAAGTGTGACGTGGATTGCCTATTTATATTGTAAGAATATACGTGTAGTCCACATCACAGAAATAATATTGTCCACCACATATAGTGTCCTTAAGATGAAGCGTGCACCAGTTATTAAGAGCATTTCCATATGTGAGGCACTCGACTATCCATATAATAATTTCATATCGGACGACGTGGATTAACTCATGTCTCCTACCAAAGAGACATTCTTACATGGACAGGGTTCCGAAATCAAATATAATATAACAGCCAATTATGCGAGACTCGTGAGAGGAGACTCGCTTCGGTCACTGTTTATTGGCTATGTGAGTTTATGATATAATTGGTATAGTAATTGGTCGACATATTGTGGATGCACGTCCCCCATTTCATCAAATCCGGGACGTAATATAGTTTCGAAGGATGACATGGTTCTTGATATTGAAGTGGCCTGGTAGAATGCAAATCAAACTTGGTTTTTTCTTAGATTATGGTGTGTTATCGATTGAATATCCAACATACATTATGCTTAATTCTAAGATAAAGTCGATTTCAAAGAGATCTGTAGGCGCTCCCAGAGTACTATGTTGTTTATACGATCAACAGATAACAAAGCACTAAACTCACTACTTTAATCCTTCAAAGAAAATAATCTAGATAATATTCAATACTTTGTGAGTGATTAGGTGGAGGGGCAACATGACACACTAAACAACACACAAAATATTTAATATTTTTTTATTATTTACAGCCTCCATATTTCAAGGCATCAAATTGCTACGGATTAGACGAAAAAGAGAGCATGCATATCTATGATTTAAACCGTAAGAGGTATCACATCGCGCTTCTAACCAATTAATTGATGTCGTTAAATTGTCCTTTTCGACGATAAACATGCGTATAAATGCCTTTATATATATATATAAAGGGTATCGCGTTAGCATGTCAACTGTTATGTTTTTTAAAAAAGAAAAAAATTATCTAGCTATTAAAAAAATGATGTGGCTATCATGAGAATCATGGATTAAAATTAAAGATAATAGATGAACCTATCGAGTGCGTAGCCCTACCACTTATTGTTGCTTTGCCAAGTAAGATTCTTCCTATTATTAAGCCTAAAATATGATTTGACAGATTCTTTATCCCAAACATGCAATTAAAAAAGAAATGATGGAAAAAAGGGTAGGACATCTAAAGTCGCAAAGAGGGAAGAGGACCCCATTAAACAATTAACCGATATCGCTTTGTGCTCTAAACCAGAAACAAAGCAACACCTTTCTTCCAATTCTATCAAATATGAAGCCATGCCATAAGATAACATGATAAAAATATTATATCATATGATGTAATAGCTAACAAAATAGATAGGAAATGATAATTAAATTATTACAGGGATTAGTCTCCATAATTTAACTAAACTTGATTATTAGAAATCAAGAACGCCAACATCTTTCAAGAAAATTATCCAAAAAATTCTAAACCTTTAAATTATGTCATAAAAATTTTAATCGTGCCAATATAGTCCTAAACCTTTTGAAGACTTCACAATTTAGTTTTAAACTTTTTGACAATTTGTTATATAGTCCTTTCGACCAATTGTCCAATTAATATGTATAGGACTAAATATGTAAAACTTCACTAAAGTGACACAATCGAAAGATTTAGGACTAAATCGACAAATCATCAAAAGGATTAGGACTAAATTGGTATAATTGAAAAGTTTAGGACTAAATCAACCGAAGTACAACATGTTTATCACTTTTTTGAACATTAAATCTTTCAATGTTTCCGGCTTTGAACATGTCTGACTTTAGAGGAATGAAAATCTAAATTGGCCGACGACGTGTTGACTCGAGAGAACCCATTGCCACCGAGTCTCGTTGAAAGCTCCTAGCAAAGAATTGCACAGAGAGAGAGAGAGACAGAGATGGGTCAATTACCTCATTATCAGACGTTCATAGCCATCAAATCCTTGATTAAGCAAATTGTTAACAGTGGCAGCTTCAAGAGTCTCTTGGTCTCTTCCAGTGAGCAAGATGACCTTGAATCCGCCATCAACCAGCTTCCGGAACAGCCCCCGCACCGCTTGTATTGCCGGGCACTCTCCTCGCACCACCCAAGCCTTAAAGCCGGCCGGATCGTACGGGTCGCATCTACGACAAGAAAAGCATATGAAATCATTCACATTAATCCTAGAGCAAGCTTTAGGAAATATATCTATATGTACATATACATACCCATATATTTTCCCCTTGCAGTAGAACAAGTTGGAAATGCATGTCTCATCAATGTCCAAGATCCAAGCGTCCATGCCGTCGTCGGACAAAGCAATGCTGTCGGCATAAGCTGCAACCTGCTTGACAATCAGGTTGAGGTCCCGATCGTACTGGCCCCGGGTCATGTAGGACTCGACATGCCGCTGGCACTCAGGCGGGACCGTGGGCCACCCACGCATATTGTTTGCCCCCACCGCGAGCCTCCAGCTCAAGCAGTAGCCATTGCTGCCTTCCGCCGCTGGTGGCGCATCACTTGGCTTCCAGTGGCAGCTCAGCCTGCCGGTGTGAGTTTGATCCTATTACCAAATATATACAACATCATAATCAGTTGAAGTGCAAAAGGTACAAGTACAGATACTTCCTCCAATTTCTGTGTCTTCTAATGTCAATTCAATCTTGATATTTAGGAAATCGGCATTATTACTACTACGGTTCAGTCCCTCGAAACGAGTTTCCACATTGACAAACACGAAACTGGAGCGACAAACATTCATTACTGTTGCAGAATTATAGCAAAGTGAATATTCTGGAAACTGGGCGTCGTCAATCTTACGAGGATTGGAACCCAGGATCTCGGCCTCGGCCTGGAAGAGAGACTGGCCATCATGTGCATGACAGTAAGAGAGAGAGAGAGAGAGAGAGAGAGAGAGGTTAGCAGAAAATGAAAATGATAGAACGGGGATATCTGAAACTGCGAAGGGTGGCTGCATATATAACAAAGCGACGACGATGATGTAATTTGTGTGTCGTAGATGGGATGACGCAAAGCACAGGAAGTCTTAGACAACGGGGCGAATTTTAAAACGACAGCTTTTTCTGAGAAACAGTGAAGGAACCTGCTGTTGTGATTCGCGTGTTTGACATATCGGGCAAGGATCCTCCTCACAGATGACTAAAATATATGCAGAGGATGTAGAACGGACGCTGCTACATGGAGCTACCTAACGTAATCGAATGCGTCCATAGCTCTCTTCTCGTAGAAGTCGTCCACGTTTCCGTCTTCACGTTACATAGACGTCTCCGTCTCCGCGGAGAGTATGGTGTGTAAGACGATAACTCGAGTAATTATTTTAAGATGCTTGTCGAACTGGAAACTAACTGTAAGAAGAAAGCGTCTTTCTCTCTCTCTCTCTCTAGCAAGTATTATCAAATTGGAACTTGGCAAAAACTCATAAATATTTTTATTTGGAGAATGCGTAGAATAGGTTGTGAATCACTTGGTCTTTTGGCTTTCGGCAACTAATCTGTGATTATTTAATCGACAAACATAAAGGGTATTGTTCTATTAGTGTGTATGATTTTTCTCGCATATGATTATTTAATACGACAAAAGATTTTATTCATTTTATATGTCGAACGACTCGTTTTGAGCGGGTTGATTGGTTTTTTATTTTATTTTTAATTTGATCACATTAGTTTTTTTAGCTCGCCTACACGGTTGACCAAGAGATGGGTTCGAGGAAGAAGAAGAAGCAAGGGAGAGCCGTGACTGGTTCTGGGATTGGGTAAGATTGTTGGGGTTTGGAAGAGAAAACTATAAAGTTTACATTTTATTTTTTTAGCATTTTCTTGCTCCGCCTCCTTGTAGGGCGTGAGAGTCGAAACTTCTGCGTGAAAACTAAATCGTCCACACCCCAACCCCGAGAAAGTGGGGATTCAAACCCCCACCTTCTCCTTCCATATTGGAAGGATGACCACTTTGGGCAAACCCTAGTGATTAGAAATTTCAAATAAAATATTGAATAGTAATGTAATATAAATTTCAAATAAAAATTAATGATGCATATGATAAATTTATGTCATGGGTGGGTTGGGCCGGGACTTGGGCTTGAAAACTCCAGCCCAAGCCCTCCCAAAATCAACTAGGCCCAAAAGTTTTGCCCACTAGTCGTTGGACACGTCATCAAGTCTAATGGGTGGGTAGAGTCGAGATAGGAATTAGGGGTGAGCATCGGTCCGGGTGCCGGTCCCGGTCCGGTTCCCAGGGAGACTAAGTCGGTCCTTGGTCCTAGAATTCTTGGACCACCACTATGCGGTCGGTCCTCGGCCCTAAGAGTTCCGGGTCGGTCCAACTCGATTATATATATATATATATATATATATATATATATATATATATATTATTTACAATTTTTTTATATAGAGAAAACCTTAAAATAAACGACGTCAACAACATTAAACAGCTCTTTAGTGAGGAGTTTAAGTAATTTTACATTTTTCTTTAATAACTTAGGTTTTTAATTTCTTTACGGCGTCAATAGTCATAATTTACGAATGAGGAAAATATTTTTGTAATGAATCCTCACGGTGTCTAAAAAGGCACCTTATGGCATCCTCCTAGATTATTTATTCTATTTTGTCTTATTTGTCCTTTAGTCTTCAATTTGCCAAAATCGAAAGAAACAACTTCTCCGCTCGTCACTCAACACTCGCCTTGCTTGCTTTGGGTCACTTATGCCTCTCACCGCTTCGTGCCACTCACCGCTCGATGGTCGCTTGGCTTGTTGCTCCCCACTCGACATTCGATGCTCATTTTGTTCGACGCTCACCCCACTTGACCCTCATCGCTTGCCTTTCTTAGCTGACCTCGCTCATCATCGAACCCATTGAGTCGGTACGATCCCCGGTTGCCCTTTCAAGGAGTACAAAAAATAAAATAAAAAATTATTGGTTGGTCCTAGGTTGACCTTGAAACCGGACCGAACCCATTGGGTTACTCCGATCCTCAATCGCTTTTTTAAGGAGTACGAAAAATGTAATAAAAAATTATCGGTTGGTCCCAGGTTGACCCTGGAATCGGACTAAACCCATTGGGTCTATCCGGTCCTCGGTCCCAAGCTCAATAGGGTCGGTCCTCGGTCCCAAAAATTGAAAACCACCACTGTGCGGGTTAGTCCTAGGGTTAGGGGGTGGACCGGCCCAACCCTGACCATGCTCACCCCTAATAGGAATGGGCATGGCTAGTGGGGCCCCAACTTGCACAGAGTGAAATTTCCTAGCAAGAATCGAGAATCAGGTGACAGGGATTCTAGAAGGGTAGGGCGAGGTTGGTAATAGGTCCTTTTGAGCCTGCGTATTTTTTTCTTTTTAGCAACAAGGAGTATCGTGTCTTTTGATAATTTAAAATACGATAATCGTAGATAATATCCTCGAAATAGAATATTCTAGAAGCATTTTGTGCAATTTTTTTAATTTAATATAGATGATAACCGCAAATAATATATCAAAATTTAAATTATCAATGCAGTTCATTATATCAAAGTTATCGGTTTAAAATTATGATTTTTCATAGCTAAGTTGCCATTGAAAATATTTCGTACAGCGGTTTCTTCTTTGTGCGGCTCTAGTTGTGCGGCTCTTCTCTTTTTGGTCTTCTTATTTGGCTTCAAAAAAGAGAAGAATATATACTTTTGTGGGTCTCTCTCATGGTCAAACCCTTATTGACCGAGTACGACAAAAGAAAGAAGTAATGTCCACTTCCATCTTTCCTCTAGAGGTAGACTCCTTTTCTACTATAAATAAATATAAATTGAAAAATATGTGAGTCCATCTTTTATCTTCTAGTGATAAACTAATCAAAGTCAAACTTAGATTTGTATATGCAATGTTTTACTCTGGATAGTTACGGAGATCCATGCCCAAGAACAAGAAAACTAAATCTGATTTGGATAGGAAGTAATATATTTTGAACAAATCAAAATCTTTCTACAAATCGAGTTACATAAAAACTCAAATTCAGAACATGATTTAACACAATGCCAATTTGGAAGATATTGGCTTATTAGAAGCAAACTTGGGGATGGGCAATTAAAATTGGATATTAAATTTTGAAGTGAACAAATTGATGTGATATTAACACAAAGATTATTTTCTTTGAATAAAAATAGGAAATAAAATATTAGTGAGAAGCCATAAACCTAACATCGTAAGAGGAGGCTTTGTTCATCAAAGAGGTAGGCTACACTCATTTTAGAGAATACGATAGGAAAAAGAGAGGAATGTTGGAGAGAAAAGGAAGACACCGGCGGTCCTCATTGATAACTTCTCTTTGCTGTTGCCACCGTCCACGACCCCTTTCCCGCCTCGCGTCCTCTGCAGCCTCACCAATTCTCAGTCCAGCACCAGAGGAGTCTGGCGTTCGGCCCTCATCGTGCGCAACACGCCTGGCCACCTCATGCCTGTTCCCGGCCGGGCCTTGTCTTTGTCTGCTCAGAAAAGGTTCCGTTGATGAGTTTCTTGCCAGTCCAGTGTTTTGGCATCCCTTTAGGTTTCCCGGAGTTTGTCCAGTGGCAGCGGTGTTCCAGCAGTCCAGCCGTGCCTAGCTTCCTTCATCGTGACTGCTCCCGCTCTTGTTCTGAGCCTGCCGCAGCACCACCATCGTCTCCATCGAACAGCAGTCTCTTCCCAGCGTTTTCTATGAAATGCTGCCATCAATCAGCCTTTTTTTCCGACTGACGCCTTCGGCGACATCCTGCAACCTTGACTCGACCGCAGCTCAAATCTTTGCCGTGCTTGCCACCCCTCATCGCCACTGGCGTTACCAGAGCCTTGCTGATGCCCGCCGTGAGTCTTGTAAGCCGTGCTCCTTAAGTCCGCTGGTCCTACTTTTTTAAAATACATTTTCCTAAATTTCCTAATCATTCGAAACTGAATTCATTTCAATGTTTAATTGCCAAATTTGGCTTATTTCAAATCTAACTTTATTTGTTTTGACATGTTTGGGCATTATCCAATCAGGGGAGTTTATGTATAAAAAAACACCCTAATTATTAATTTGAGCTGCGAGTCAAATCATTTTTCTTTATTTTGATTTTTTTTTATTTTGAATCTTGGTGAATATTTTGATGTGGTTTTGTTAAATTACATATCTTTAATCTAGTAAACTTTCTTATTTTAAAAAAGCAAAAAATAAAAAATAAAAAATTGCATGGCATGTTAGGATAGATTAGTTTCCAAGATAGAATTGTGTGTTTAGGAAATATATTGTAATTTAGGAAAGTTTCCAATTTAGAATAGGATTTAATTTAAATTATTTGGGTATTCTCACATTTTAGAAAGTTTCATATTTTTTTTTTAAAATCACTAAAAATAGAATGAATATATTACATAGATTTAGTTGTCTCATTGCCACGTCATCACCATTTGCCACGTTATCATGCATCATCATGTCGCCATGTCATCATTTCCATGTCATTTGTTAGTTACATATTTAGGGTCATATAAATTAGATTGCATAAAATGTTACTATAGCTTTCAATGTTTGTCCTTCATTAGAATTAGGTCATTTAAATATATCACATAGACATAACTTAGATTAGAATTGCTTCTCATACATTGCATGTAATTCAATTTTCATTAATAAGAGAAACCCATAAAAATTATAAGTTGGGCATAACCATTTCGAAAATCACGTTTAGGTTAAGCATGCATTCTTTTTAATAAAAATCTTGCAGATTGGGATGTAATCATAGTGAATTTATGCTTTGCTTTGCATTGATGTTAGCCTTAGTTCTAGCAATTTATTTATTTAATGCTTTGATTATCAATGTTAAACTATTGATTGTGCATCCGTAAGATCACTTTTGCATGCTAGTGGTTTAGACTTAATACCAACAAAGATTGCTTGAAAAATATTTTTGAAAATAAAGAGAAATGGCAACGAAAGGGTATTAGATTAATCTAGTATAATCAAGTCTTCGCCAGAAGGTAAATATATTGTATGTTATAATATGAGTACCAAGGTCTGATTAATAGGGATTGGTACAGTTTGTGCTAAGTCTTTAGGCATAGTAATTTATTAGCATTTCCTTTGATGGTTCACTCTCGAGAAGGTTGCGACATTGAACGAAATGAAACGCAAATTTGATCATTTTTAGTGATTAATCTAACATTTTTAGGGTGATGGATCACCGCGTTCTTGTACATTAGCAAACTTAAATAGCAACATTGGATTCAACAAAAGAAAAAAAAGAGAGAAAACTCGAAAAACATGTAAGATCACCAAAAAACGAAGAAAGAAAAAGAGAACAAAGGCGAAGAGAAGATTATCAAAGGGGAAATGATCGGCTAACAAGATGGTGATAGAGGCATTGTGATTTTGCTTCTGGTCTTACAGCTGATCTTGAACAAAGTTCTAGCAAATCAATACTCAAAGTTGATCAATGTGTCCATATAAGAGCGAGCGAGCGAGAGAGAGAGAGAGAGCGAGAGATTGAAGAATCATGTGATCAGAGGGAGTCATGGAATATAAGCCAGCCAATGAGCTACTCCAAGGTGCGGCATCAAATGAAGAAGAAATAGACATTAAAATTACGAACCCGTTTGACCTACCACATTCAATATTAATAAGAAGATGCAGAAGTTTTATCTTATTTTATTTTATTTGGCGGGGTGACGTCAGGGAGCAGACGTTCCATGTTTTATCTTGTTATCCAGAAAACCACAAATAATTCATTTTTTCTTTTTAACTTCTAGATCTCATTTTACCATTTGAGCTGGTCTCTTAACTCAAAAGTGAGTTATTATTTTCTAAAGTTATCAACATTGGACATCGTTTTCATCTAACATCCTAGACTTCTAGATGCTAGGAATTTGGCACTCACGAATTTTTTGGGGTGTGCATGATAACCATTCTTTTTTCTAGGAACAGGTGTGGAATAAAAATTCATTTGATAACACAATTTTCTTTTTCTACCTCTGAAATAAATTTTTACTTCAAAAATAGATTTGGAATAGAAATCATAAGTTAAATTTTTTAAAGTTTTCCGTTTCTGTAACAAAAATGAAAAATAAAAACTCTTCTCATCATTCACTCTCGTCACCACCCACCACCCATTGCTGCTCGCTAGTTGTCGCCCCTCACTACTTGTCAGTCACCGCCCAAAGCCGAATGGCGGACGATGGTTGTGGGCACCGGACGCCGACCACCTCTCATTACCACTCGGGAGAGAGAAATTTTGTGTCATTATCAAATGAATTTCTATTTTAGGAACAAAAATTTTGTATCGATATCAAACACATATTTTTACTCAGAAACTCGTCCGGGAAATAAAAATAGAAAAATCAATTTCTAGCCAAAAATTGATTTCTAGAACAAAATGATCATCATTCGCACTCTTAGTGCCCACATCCTCAATACTATATTTCTTTTTAAAGGACTCTCGTAACTGTTTAGCAACTTCAATGTTTCAATAAATATTATATGAAAAATTTACCAAAAAATTAAGGGTATAATTTCAGCATAGAGAGTCCCTGCGCTTCCAAGCCTTCAACAGCGCGAACATCGTGACATTTGTTCATCTGGACTAATTATCGAGACATCTCCAATAAATACTTGACCAGATCTAGGGTCGTCAGATAGAAGACCATCTTCCATTGCCAATAGTTAAAGCCCACGCCAGTGAATTTCTCTAATTTCTCATTCAGTTACCGGAGGTGATACCATCAAATTAAGCAAAACTTGTTAAACCATCTCTCCAGAAATTGAATTATATGCCATTTAGGTTGCACTATTTTGAAACATAGTCTTTGGTATATCAGTCAAATAACTTGTACCGATACCATCATAGATGGTTTCAGTCTAAAGGCTTACAACATTTGTTGCCACAACACCAGGTCACGAGGTATGAAAATCACTGAATGAAATGATCATGGAAACATCTCCAAAAACATTATGGACATCATTACATACTTGATTCTTATCGGCCATCTCGATTCTGAGAAACCCAACAATAGTAAGAAACGCTAATTTCCTTAAGATTGTTGGAAAAGTAAATTGCCTATTGGAAGAAAAATCTGCAACGCTATTTGTTGTAATCTAGAAAAATAATAATTCAAATAAAATGATAACAAAAATAAACAAGAGGTGAGGTATGGCTAATCAAATCTCCTTAAAGAGATTGATTTCTACCCACGGTGTCAAGCAGCTTTATGAACTATGTCTCCCAAGATACAACACCTTGAACCCGTTTATATCAATATATACAAATAGGACTCTATTGGACACTTCTTGAAACTGGCACACTTAGAAAATTACTATAGAGAAAACTAGAAAGTACATTGAGGAGTTCCTATAAATTGACTGAGGAGATATGTCTATTTATAAACGAGGAAGATAGCTGCAGAAAACTAAAATGACATGAACTTAAGAGTCATGTCAATTTTGCTCGCATTAGTTGAGCCATTAACCCTTAACAGCAATAATATTAAATTCAGAAGTTGCAGTAAAAGAAGAGTCACATTGAGTTATTAATCCATAATTACAACAATTCATCCTTATAAAAAACATAAACTACTACAAAAAAAAAAAAAAAAAAAAGACCTGAAGAGACATAATTGTTGCACATGAATTGAAGAGATGTGAACTGAAAAAGACATCTCACTAACATCGAGCCATACCGACCAAAAAAAAAAACATCGAGCCATTAATAACCTATAAGTGCAATATCATTTGCCTCTCCTACAATACCAAAAAATGATTTATTTTTCTCTTAAAGTTGCATGATCTTTGTATTATCTCATCATTAAACATGAATATGCACCTTTATATGGAAGCACTTGTGTTTGAGGACCTTAGAAGATAGGTTTTAGGCTTCAAAAAACTCAGAATTGATATTAATAAGTTAGGTTCCAAGGTAGGGCTCACCCTACCACATGCACACCCACATTATTATATATTTTTTATGTTTTAGTTTTTGACCCAAAATTTAGTCTGAAGTGTAAAGGAAGAGGTAGAATATTTAAATTTTAGATAAAGTATATATCTAACAATTTAAACTTATATGAAGTTTTATAATGATCTCACAAAATTTTACATTAATAATAATGTTTGATATTTGAATTGCTATATACGGTGGTACATCCATGATGGGCTGCGTTTAAGAGACACCAATTCGTCTTGATGAGATGTGATTGAAAAGCACCTCTTTAAGAGGTGTGAAGGTTATCTATTAAGTGGAAGTTAAATAACTTCACAATTATAACTTCCCCATGACAGAAAATAACTTCCTCTAGAGACTATAAATAATAATTGAAACAAACATTCCGTTAAAAGTGAACGTTGCCCCCTCTCTCTCCATAAAAGAACAACACAAAAAAGCTTTCATTTCTACTTTGAGAAGACAATCGGTGTTAACATTGTGGAACAAGAATATTTTTCTTATGATTATATTCGAACCATCATGAAGTCGTAGATTCATCCATTGCATGCTGGTGATTTAACATATATTCCTAGGTAGTTCATTCGTTGTGTATGGAAGAAGTCAGTTGATTCTTCTCGACATTTTTATCCTACATTGGTATCAGAGAATGTGTTTCTGATCTATGCCTTGTTTTTCTGTTGAGTTTGCGCTTGCTCTTTGATATGGAGATCAAAAGATTGAACTTCATATCGTTTGCATGTTTATTACTTGGAAATTGCAACATGAATGGTCAATATGAACCAATGCAAAGAATGGGTTTGGAGGATGAAGACGACCAAATTATTTTGGTCGATTCTTGAAAAAATTTTCTGGTGAAAATTGTTTTTGATCATATAGGAAGAAAGAACTCATCGAGATGATCAAAACAACGAGTCGTATGTCACCAGACGCGCCTCCACGCACGGCCACAAGTCACTACTTCTGTGGCCACACTCCCAATGCGCACGTTGCTCAGCACCCAAGGGTTAACATCATCAATGACATCGGCAACCCCGTTGGTAATTGACCCGATGATGTCATCAACCCAACCTAATAGCAACCTGACTCGAAGACCCAACTCAACGATTCGACCCAATTGACTAGCCAACCGATTGGACCAGCCCAGTAGCTAGGTTTACCCAGGCATGTGTGCCACTCGTGCAGTGCACTTAAGGCGCGTGTGGGTGCGCGAAGCTCCAACTAAGCATGGTCGATGTCGTTGCGCTCGTATTGAAATTCTCTACATTATGGTACAATTAATTTACATGTTTAGAGCTTTTAAAGGTATAAAAATGTGTACATAACTCAAAATACAGGTATTTTTTGGGTATAAGTGCATTGTTTATTCCTTCTTACTTGTATTTCCCCATGATTTTGGAAATACATAAGCTAGCCTACATGTAAATGACCTTATACAGGTTGTGTAGAGTTTGGTTCAATGCTAGCATGTATATAATTTAACGTGCTTACAATTTCCTGGTTCCAAGCAAACTCAAACAATGATTGGAGATCTTTGTTTTTTCATCACGTCTTGATTTCCACATATGGTTATACTTGATACATGAATGTTTTGTACGTTGATTCACATCATACCATGCCTTTTGATATTTAATAGAAAATGTGGTAATTACATGAAATCATGTAATCATCTTTTCTAGTAGGAATTCGTAGATTGATGGAATACAAAAGAATTCTCACTTATTAAAATATTGAGCAAATTAATGATAATGGGACAATCGTACATAGAAGCTTATTAGGAACATAGTGAACTTTCATTTCAGTGTCTTTTGTTGAATTATCATTAATTTAGTTTGTCTTTGTTGCAAATTAGATATGTGTGTTAATGTGAAAAATGTCTTAGTATTGATTATGCATTTAGTAAGTCAATATGTGATAATTATCGATCATGGGCTCGACATCCAAGACTTTTGTGGCTGATCTCAATAAAAATGAAAAGCTTAACAGTGACAATTATGATATTTGGTACTGAAAAATGCAATATATGCTTGCGGAGCAAGAGGTTTTGGAAATTTTCAACCACATCATGGATGAACCTAAGCATGGAAATTCTACTCAACACATAAGAGATCAAGAAATTTATCAAGTTTGGAAGAAGACAAATAGCATTGCTCGCATCACGTTGTTGAACTGTATGAAAATGATATTATGTATGAATTTGAAAGTTATGACAAGCTCAAGCAATCTGGGCTACCTTGAAAGATAAATTTGGGGATACGTCTGCTAGTAAATTGAGGAGGCTCATGATCAAGTTTAATATATACTGAAAGCACCAAAATCAAACTATGATGCAGTATCTTCAGGAGATGTCAAACCTGATACGTGAGCTAAAGACTGTAAGTCAAATCCTTACGGATGGACAGCAAGTTCAGGCTATTATAAGGTCTATTCCTAATAGTTGTGAGCATATGAAAATCAACATGACACACAATAAGAATATTGTCATGATGATATAACACATCATTTGGAATTAAAGAATGAGCGCTTAAAGGCTGCTAGATCCTCCACACATGCTTATGTTGCTGAATCTAGGTTGTGTAAAGTTTCGGGTTTCCAACGCAATAGGAAATATAAATTCAACAACAAAGAGAATGAGACTGGTCAAGCACCCAAGAGAGCTAAGATCTTTTGACACAAGATACGCAGTGGAAAGAAGGATAAGGCCAAGATAAAGTACTATAATTGTGGCAAGCTACACTTCCCTCATGAATGCACTAAACCGAAAGAGTTACTGCATCTATTACTTTAAGTAATGCTTTATATCTTCAACACTATAACGTTTGCTAAATCTCATTCTATATAGACTATACAATGGAGAGCAACAGATCGTGTAGGCAAAGACCAAAAAACATTCGTAAAATATAGTCGAATACTACTTAGAAAAAGATTGATATATGTTTGAAATAACTCTAAAGTTGAAGTGAAGGGTATATAAATTAAATTCCATGATGATCAAAACCTATTCTTACATGATGTTTACTACACTCTAGATATTTAGCGGAACATGATCTTTATAGTTGTTCTTTTAAGCTTAGGTTATGTATTAAATTTTTATTGTGATTGTATTGATATTAAGCTTGGAACAGTTTATTATTGTTTTGGTCATGCAGTGAACGGTTTTATGGTGTTGGACATTGACTATGATATATTTAATGTTAATGATGATGATGTTTTTTTTTAATTGCATTTCCTAATAATGTGAAAATTGGCATGCTAGACTAAGTCATATTAGGTTACAAAGAATAAAAAGATTAGTTAGAAAATGTCTTTTAAGGTCGCTTGCTAAAATTGATTTACATATATGTGAACATTGTCTAGTAAGGAAAACAACTAGAAAACCATTTGATAAAGGAACCAGAGCTAAACTTCCATTGCAACTTATACATTCTGAAATTTGTGATCCATTATATGTAAGGGCGAGGCATGTGGTCTCATATTTTTATCATTTTTATAGATGACTTCACATGACTTCACATGTTTCGGTTAAGTCATTCTGATCTCGCATAAGTCTGAAACATTGGATTGCGTTAGACAATATATAGCTTTGATAAAGAATCGGTTAAACAAAATGATAAAGATATTAAGAACTGATTGTAGGCATGAATATCTATCTGAGCAATTCAAGTCTCTTTGTGATGAAAAGGGTATTATATGGCATTTGACTATTTGTGGTACTCCGCAATAAAATGGTGTTGCTGAGAGACGAAATAAAATCATATTTGAAATGATTAGGTCTATGATAGCATAAGCAAATCTACTTATCTCATATTGAGAGATGCATTATTGACCACTGTCTATGTATTTAACCGTGCGACTCCTAAATTTATTACTTCCACTCCTTATGGATTATGAATTAGTAGGAAACCAAACTTAAGTAATCTATGATATTGAGAATGTACGGCATATGTTAATAATTCTTTCCATAAATATGAAAAAATAGATCATAGAGGAAGAAATGTATATTTATAAGATATTCTAAACACTTCAAATGATACATGTTCATAGGTCTACAAGCTTATGGAAATGTGACTGAAATGGAGTCACGAAATGTTACATTCTTGGAGAATGACTTTCTCAATAGAGGTTAGATTGATATGGACTTTCAATTAAATGAGATAGAAGATCCTGATAATACACCCGTTAATGTTGTTGCGGGAAATGAAGATTTATCTTAACATACAAGATTTAGTGAGAGTGTCATATCGCCTAATGAATTTAATTTGTAAGAAGTTCAGTTACATAAAAGTAATCATAAAAGTATTCTCCATCATTATTTAAAGATTAAAGGGAAAGTATTTAAAATTGCTTCACAAGACAATGTTGAGTCGAAGACAGTCCAAGAGGCTCTCTCATCCTTTGACAAGGAGAAGGAAGAAAAGTTTTAGAAGATATAATAGAGTCTATGAGATTAAAGCACGTCTAAGACTTGATTGATCTACCACTTGATCGCAAAGCCATTGGAAATAAATGAGTTTTCAAAATCAAGCAAAGAGTGAATGGATCTATTCAAAAATTTAAGACTTGCCTTGTAACGAAAGGTTATACTCAACAAGATGATATAGATTATGAGAGAATATTTTCACCAGTTATAAGGTTTGCTTCCATATGTCTTATCCTAACTATTGTCACACATTTGGACCTAGAATTACATCAAATTGATATAAAAATAACATTTCTCAATGGATAATTAAATGAAGAGATCTATATGAAGCAATCGATAGGTTTCATAGCTGAAGGCCAGGAGCGTGAAGTTTGCAAGCTTCATCCCTCAATATATTGCCTTAAGCAATCATCTAGATAATGGTATTTTCATTTTCATCGAGTCATAACTTGTTTTAAGTTCATGATAATCGAAGAATATAACTATGTATATCAAACAGTTCAAGGATAAATTTGTGATTTTATCACTTTATGTGGATAATATTTTATTAGTTGGGAATGACAAAGGTTTCGTTATCACCATAAAAGAATTGTTGTCATCTAATTTTGAAATGAAGGACATGGAAGAAGTTACTTATATATTGAGAGTTAAGATGGAAAGAAATCGATCAAGCAAACTCCTTGTTTTGTGTGAAGAGTTTTATATAATGAAGACTCTTAAATATTTCAATATGCTCCATTGTAATCCCATTAATACCTTTGTCATGCAAAGCGAAGGCTTGAGTTTTAAGATGTGTCTTAAGACTTCAGGAAAAAAGAAAGAAATGGAAATTGTTCCTTACGCTAATGAAATCGGAAATTTGATGTATGTTATTATGTGTACTCGACTTGACATATGTCATATCATAAGTTGGTGAGTCAATACTAATCAAATCATAATCAAGCATATTGGAAAGTAGTAAAAATTATCTTGAGATACTTAAAAGGCACCATGGACTATCAACTTTTTTATCAAAAAAAACAATTGACTCTTATTAGGCAACTCAAATGCTAACTAGGAAGGATACATAGATAAGCGTAAATAAAAATCTAGATATGCGTTCTTAATTAATGAATGTGCAATTTCTTGAAATATTAAGAAACAGACATGCACAACTTTATCTACGATGGAAGCGGAATTTATTGCATATTTTTGCTACAGAACAAGAAAAAATATGGTTAAAATGTTTTTTTGAAAAATTTAGTTATTGTCACTTATGTTCCAAGACCAATAATAGTTTATTGTGATAGTCAAACAACCATTGTCTATGTGAAAAATCTCGAGTAGCATGGTAGGAGGAAAAACATTGACATAAAAAAATAATTTCATTAGAGATATAATAACGTAAAAAGAAGTGCTCCTACAATATATTTCAACCAATAGGATGGTTGCTAATCCATTTACGAAGGTTGTCCCTATAGATACGTTCTTGACCACAGGATGTCTCTAGGGGTGCGTAGAATGTGATATGTAATATTGTTGAGAATCATTAGATTATGTATATGTGAATATACGAATTGTACTTTTGTTTTTTAATGAATTGATCTTTCATCAACAATTACATATCCATCATGAGACTAGCACAAACACACATATATTGTCGAAAAGTACATCAGCAGGCAACGATTGGCTCACTCACTCTAGCAACCACCTCAAGTGCTATAATTAACAGATTAAGATGAGACGGTATGTACTATAAATGCTAAAAAAGCAAGTTTAGTACATAATACAATTTTATGTCACCTTTATTAGAATCAAGATGAGGTCTATGGATTGTATGTGATAAGACTAAACATGATAGTTCAACAATCATATGTGCCTAAAGAAGGCCAGATGCGATTACTTAATTAGATGTTGCAGAAGGCAAACTAATATAGTACTCGAGCTAAACATGATTACATTAGAAGCAAGTGACTATGTTTAGGTTAAGACTCGTATTGTAGATGTGTTAAACAATGACATTAACTCTTATTAAAAAATAAATCCACTATAACATGTATTTCACACTACATGTGCATTATTCAACTAATAAGGGACGTTAGTGAAATTATCCATATTCACTCATTATGTGAGTCCTTGAGGTAATTTATGAATTGACTACCTCATTTTTGTGCCATATATTACTTTCAATTATGTTCTCAAAATGACAGATCAATGTTACTACTTTAACATATTACCGGCGATCATAAATGCATATAGCTTTATGGAATATGTCTAGGAAAGCAGTTGTTCTAAAATGAAAAGCAAACATAAGTGTGAAGAAAAACTATTGTTGTTTTACATATATCATATGTATTTACTGTCAACCAATTATATCAGCTTATGTGGTTTCATATATAACTGTAAATATATAGCATTTTGAGAATAATCAAGTACAGCCTTTAAGTGATTGGTATATTTAGACTGATGTACAAAATATGTCTAAGGCATTGCGAGACATCAATTATTTATTTCTTTTTGGAGTTGTAGCCATTATATAATCCCTAAAAGGTGTATAATTTGAGCTCCCAAGTGTAGGTGTACTCATTGATCACACGGCTTTTTCACTAGTATGAATTGTTTTTAAAGTAGATGAATGTTGAATGCCTTGTATTATTGATAGAGTATTATCAAGCCCATCATGTCCACGTGAGAGATGTTATCTTACGGTGGTTCGTCCATGATGGAGTGCATTTGAGAGGCACCGGTTCGTCTTAATGAGATGTAATTGAGAGGCACTTCTTTAAGAGGTGTGAAGGGTTACCTATTAAGGAGAAGTTAAATAACTTCCCAATGATAACTTCCCCACCACCAAAAAATAACTTCCTCTAAAGACTATAGATAAGAATTGAAAGAACATTATGTTGAAGGTGAACATTGCCCTCTTTCTCTCTTTCCATCAAAGAACAACACAAAAAGGCTTCCGTTTCTATTTTGAGGAGATAATCGGTAATAACAATGTCGAATGAGAATACTTTCCTTGTGATTATATTCGGACCATCACAAAGTCATAGATTTGTCTATTGCGCACTAATGATTCGACATATATTTCCGGGTAATTTATTAATTGTGTATCAAATAGATGCGACCCTTTTACACGTTAAGATCAGAGGAATCATATAATGGATTGTCCACTATCCATGAATGGAATCATGGTTTAGTGATCTTACTTTCGAATGCATCACATTTCACTTAACTTTTGGCAATCTTATTTCCCTTTCCCAATTTTTTTTCTCATTGTCATTCATAAACACAATTGGTCGATTTACTTCTTTTTTTTCATCATTAAAGTACAGAAAATTATGGGAATAATCGGTTTGTAACGTTCTCAAGGAACGAAGTACATAGGATTAGGAATCTTAAAAGTTCGCTTGCCCACGGATTGACCCTGCAGATCACTCCATTGATCCCCAACGTTCCCCCAGATTCTATACCCTTCTTCCTCCAATTGCCTCCTTATGTCTGATTTGTATGTTTCTGCACTTTGCCCTTTATAAGCCTGTGTCCTGCATTTAAAAAAAAGACCCAACAAAAAAAAGTTTATCAAGATTATTATATTTTGTTTTTATAATAGAGGGAGGCACAATGTGGAGTAAGCAATTAGTTAGGGCACAAGGAGAAAAAAAATGGAAGGCAGGACCTAACTCGTGCATGATGTAGCCAATATGACGCTAATTTATGAATTTATAATGTCATGCATTTGCCACACAAGTGTGACGTGGATTTCCTATTTATAATTTAAGAATCTACGTGTAGTCCACATCACAGAAATAATATTGTCCACCACGTATAGTGTCCACCAGTTATTAAGAGCATTTCCATATGTGAGGCACTCGACTATCCATATAATAATTTCATATTGGACGACGTAGATTAACTCATGTCTCCTACCAAAGAGACATTCTTACATGGACAGGGTTCCGAAATCAAATATAATATAACAGCCAATTTATGTGAGACTCGTGAGAGGAGACTCGCTTCGGTCACTGTTTATTGACTATGTGAGTTTATGTTATAATTGGTAGAGTAATTGGTCGACATATTGTGGATGCACGTCCCCTTAATTTCGTCAAATCCAGGACGTAATATAGTTTCGAAGAATGACATGGTTCTTGATATTGAAGTGGCCTGGTAGAATGCAAATCAAACTTGGTTTTTTCTTAGATTATGGTGTGTTATCAATTGAATATCGAACATACATTATGCTTAATTCTAAGATAAGTCAATTTCGAAGAGATCTATAGGCGCTCCCAGAGTACTATGTTGTTTATACAATCAACAAATAACGAAGCACTAAACTCATTATTTTAATCCTTCGAAGAAAATAGTCTAGATAATATTTAATAGTTTGTGAGTGATTAGGTGGAGGGGCGACATGACACACTCAACAACACACAAAATATTTAATATTTTTTATTATTTACAGCCTCCATATTTCAAGGCATCAAATTGCTACGGGTTAGACGAAAAAGAGAGCATGCATATCTATGATTTAAACTGTAAGAGGTATCACGTCACGCTACTAACCGATTAATTGATGTTGTTAAATTGTCCATTTCGATGATAAACATGCATATAAATTCCTTAATAAAAAAATAAAATATAAAAAGTAGGTATTGCGTTAGCATGTCAACTGTTATGTTTTTTTTTTTTTTTAATTATCTAGCTATTAAAAAAATATGATGTGGCTATCATGAGAATCATGGATTAAAACTAAAGATAATAGATGAACCTATCGAACGTGTAGCCCTACCACTTATCGTTGCTTTGCCAAGTAAGATTCTTCCTATTATTAAGCCTAAAATATGATTTGGCAGATTCTTTATCCCATCAGACCAACATGCAATTAAAAAAGAAACGATGGAAAAAAGGGTAGGACATCTAAAGTTGCAAAGAGGGAAGAGGATCCCATTAAACAATTAACCGATATCGCTTTGTGCTCTAAACCAGAAACAAAGCAACACCTTTCTTCCGATTCTATCAAGTATGAAGCCATGCCATAAGATGACATGATAAAAATATTATATCATATGATGTAATAGCTAACAAAATAGAGAGGAAATGATAATCAAATTATTACAGGGATTAGTCTCCATAATCTAACTAAACTTGGTTATTAGAAATCAAGAACTACAACATCTTTCAAGAAAATTATCCAAAAAATCCTAAACCTTTAAATTATGTCATAAACATGTCCCCAATTTTTTGAAGACTTCATAATTTAGTCTTAAACTTTTTGACAATTTGTTAATATAGTCCTTTCGGCCAATTATCCATTCAATAGGTTTAGGACTAAGTACGTAAAACTTTACTAAAGCGACACAATCAAAAGATTTAGGACTAAATCGGCAAATCATCAAAAGAATTAGGACTGAATTGATATAATTGAAATATTTATGACTAAATCAGCCAAGGAACAACATGTTTATTTCTTTTTTGAACAACAAATCTTTCAATATTTCCCGCTTTGAACATGTCAGACTTTAGAGGAATGAAAATCCAAATTGGCCGACGACGTGTTGACTCGAGAGAACCCATTGCTACCGAGTCTTGTTGAAACTTCCTAGCAAAGAATTGCACAGAGAGAGAGAGAGAGAGACAGAGACAGAGAGAGAGAGAGACAGAGACAGAGATGGGTCAATTACCTCATTATCAGACGTTCATAGCCATCAAATCCTTGATTAAGCAAATTGTTAACAGTGGCAGCTTCAAGAGTCTCTTGGTCTCTGCCAGTGAGCAAGATGACCTTGAATCCGCCATCAACCAGCTTCCGGAATAGCCCCCGGACCGCCTGTATTGCTGGGCACTCTCCTCGCACCGCCCACGCCTTAAAGCCCGCCGGATCGTACGGGTCGCATCTACGACAAAAAAAGCATATAAAATCATTCACATTTATCCTTCAACAAGCTTCAGGAAATATATCTATATGTACATATACATACCCATATCTTTTCATCTTGTAGTAGAACATGTTGGAAATGCATGTCTCATCAATGTCCAAGATCCAAGCGTCCATGCCGTCGTCGGACAAAGCAATGCAGTCGGCATAAGCCGTGACCTGCTTGACGATCAGGTTGAGGTCCCGGTCGTACTGCCCCCCAGTCATGTAGGACTCAACATGCCGCTGGCACTCAGACGGGACCGTGGGCCACCCACGCGCATATTGTTTGCCTCCACCGCGAGCCTCCAGCTCAAGCAGTAGCCGTTGCTGCCTTCCGCCGCTGGTGGCACATCACTCGGCTTCGAGTGGCAGCTCAGCCTGCCGAATGTTGCCTTGGGAAAGATGGCCAAGACCACTAGGACTAGTAGCTCCTGTACCCGACGCGCCATGGCTCTTATCATGTGAGTTTGATCCTATTACCAAATATATACAACATCATAATCAGTTGAAGTGCAAAAAGTACAAGTATAGATACTTCCTCCAATTTCTGTGTCTTCGAATGTCAATTCAATCTCGATATTTAAGAAACCGGCATTATTACTACTACAGCTTAGTCGCTCGAAACGAGTTTCCACATTGACAAACACGAAACTGGAGCGACAAACATTCATTACTGTTGCAGAATTATAGCAAAGTGAATATTCTGGAAACTGGGCATCGTCAATCTTACGAGGATCAGAAACCAGGATCTCATCCTGGAAGAAAAACTAGCGATCATGTGTGCGTGCGTGACAGTGAGAGCGACAGCGAGAGCGAGGGAGAGCGAGGTTAGCAGAAAATGAAAATGATAGAACGGGGATATCTGAAACTGCAAAGGGTGGTTTGTAATGTCTTAGCCAGAGAGGCTGCATATATAACAAAGCGACGACGATGATGTAATTTGTGTGTCGTAGATGGGATGACGCAAAGCACACGAAGTCTTAGACAACGGGGCGAATTTTAAAACGACGGCTTTTTCTGAGAAACAGTGAAGGAACCTGCTGTTGTGATTCGCGTGTTTGACATATCGGGCAAACATCCTCCTCACAGATGACTAAAATATATGCAGAGGATGTAGAACGGACGCTGCTACATCGAGCGACCTAACGTAATCGAACGCGTCCATAGCTCTCTTCTCGTAGAAGTCGTCAACGTTTCCGTCTTCACGTTACATAGACGTCTCCATCTCCGCGGAGAGAATGGCGTGAAAGACGATAACTCGTGTAATTATTTTAAGATGCTTGTCGAACTGGAAACTAACTGTAAGAAGAAAACGTCTCTCTCTCTCTCTCTCTCTCTCTCTCTCTCTCTCTCTAGCAGGGATTATCAAATTGGAACTTGGCAAAAACTCATATAAACTAACTTGATCTTTTGGCTGTGCGGTAACTAATCTGTGATTATTTAATCGACAAACATAACGGGTATTGTTCTATTAGTGTATATGATTTTTCTCACATATAATTATTTAATACGACGAAAGATTTTATTCATTTTATATGTCGAACGACTCGTTTTGAGTGAGCTGATTGGTTTTTTTTTTTTTTTTTTTTATTTGATCACATTAGTTTTTTTAGCTCGCCTACACGGTTGACCAAGAGATGGGTTCGGGGAAGAAGAAGAAGCGAGGGAGAGCCGTGACTGTTTCTGGGATTGGGTAGGATTGTTGGGGTTTGGAAGAGAAAACTGTAAAGTTTACATTTTATTTTTCTAGCATTTTCGGTAAACAAATTAAAATATTGAATAGTGATGTAATATAAATTTCAAATAAAAATTGATGATGCATATGACAAATTTATGTCATGGGTGGGTCGGGCCGGGACTTGGGCTTGAAAACTCCCGCCCAAGCCCACCCCAAGATCAACTAGGCCGAAAAGTTTCGCCCACTAGTCGTTGGACACGTCATCAAGTCTAAAGGTAGGGCGAGGCTGGTAATAGGTCCTTCCGACCCCGCGTATTTTTTGTTTTAGCAACAAGGAATATTGTGTCTTTTGATAATTTAAAATACAGTAATCGTAGATAATATCATCGAATATAGAAGATTCTAATTCTAGAAGCATTTTGTGTAATTTTTTTAATTTAATATAGATGATAACCACAAATAATATATCAAATGTTAAATTATCAACGCAGTTCATTATATCAAAGTTATCGGTTTAAAAATATGATTTTTCATAGATAAGTTGCCATTGAACTTTACAATATTTCGTAATAATACGATAAGATAAACTCCTGAAGGATTAAAATGATAAACCACTACTATTGACTTATTTGTATCTATGCCACTATTAAATTAGAAGAACAGATAAAAACATTATCAAAATAATTTGAAAAATTATTTAAACAATCTTAGCGGAAAAAAAAATGGCAATTGATTAATAATACTCTTTCTATAAACTACTTGAGTATGAAAAGACATGTTCAAAGTAAATTTTAAGCCTATCCACCAATATAGACTCAATGTGCGAAAGTCTATCAGTCTAGTTAACTGCTAATGATGTTCTTACACAATTACATGTATATAAATCTACACTTGTATCCTAATGATATTGCGCCAATTAATATTGTCAAATTAACAGAATTATTTGCTAAGTCACATATATACATATGGAACAGTTAACTTAGAAGAACAAAATAGAACCACCTTAGCAAAATAATATGAAATATCATTCAAACGAACTCAGTAAAAAAGATGAACAACTAAATTATTTCAATGATATGTTATTCATCGCTTAAAATTATGTAGAAACTGGGATATATAAAATTTACTCCAAAATAATAAAAATAAAAACAAATTTTTGAAATTTTCACTTATGGCAAGGCGGGGCCTTGTCCACGAGGTGCCCGCCTCGTACCCCTTCCCCGCCCTGTCCAATATCCATCCCTAGGTTGAGAGAGGATCAACATATATCGTACGAGGGCACTTCTATAATCCCTGGAGACAGATCTCCCAATTGTAATTTGTTGTGACTTATTATACTTTTTTAAGTAATTCCTATACAAAATTTCATATTACCCAATAATTTAAAGGGCTTCGAATTAACATGTGAATATTAAACATCTTATTATTGATTGTGGATTGCATGTATGTCCTAGAATTCAACTAATAAACATCTTAAAAGTGAGCATATTGGTTGATTGTGGGGCACTTCTATAATCCCCGGAGACATTTGTAATTTGTTGTGACTTATTATACTTTTTTAAGTAAATACAAAATTTCATATTACCCAATAATTTAAAGGCTTTTGAATATTAAACATCTTATTATTGATTGTGGATTGCTAGTAAAGGCTTTTTGAGAGTATGTCCTAGGATGTTATTCAACTAATCTTATTTTTTTCATTGACAACTGATAGTGCTGCCACCGCTCTCAAAAGTGAGCATACAGTAGTATAGTACCATCCATTAGTTTCGATGGAAACATATATATTTAAAATTCTATGGTGTAATGATGTACTAATAACAAAATAATAGTGATGCACAAGGCTTGAGATGCTCTATCTTCTTATTTTATCTGAACATATCATTAGTGTAGAATCCACGTTCAATCATCCTTTTAGAATCAAATGAAGCTTAACGACTATATATCAAGATCTTACTTATATGATGATTTCATTCAATTTTATATAAGACCATGAACAAAACGGAATGCTAATTTTGTCGCTTTTAGTGACTAGCTCAACATTTTCAAGGTGATGGGTCACCACATTCTCACATACTAGACAAATTTATAATAGCAATATTTGATTCATCATATAGAGAAAAAAACATGAAACACACGTAAGATCGCAAAGAAATGAAATAACAAAAAAAAAAAAGGGAAGGTGGAAAAGAAGATTATTGAAGGGTGATTGATTACCTAACAAGATGGCGATAAAGGCATCTTGAATTTGCTTCTCATCTCACAGCTAATCTTGAACAATGTTCTAGCAACTCAATACTCAAAGTTGATCAATGTGTGTGTATATATAGAGAGATTGAGCCAAGAGGGAGCGATGGAATATAAGCCAGCCAATGAGCTCCTCCAAAGTGGGGTACAACCGAAAGAAGAAGAAAGAAACATTAAAATGACAAATCCATTTGACCTACCACACTCGATACTCACAAGAAAATGCACAAATTATATTATATTTCATTTTATTTTATTTGGTGGGGTGACGTCAGGGAGCAAATATATCATGTCATCCCACCCACATGGTGGATTTGACTCTGGGAAGAGTCCGAAGAGGGGCGGTGGAGCTCCATCGGTGGTGGCCGAGGGAAATTGTTGACACCTCCTTTTCTGCTCTTATAATTATTTCGATCAGTTTTGATTTATTACATCCAATCTTTATTTTGTTCCACCAAAGTGGTCAATGTCTGTATTATATAGATTGAACTGATTTGGACTCTAAATTGATATTTTAAGATGGGTCGGCGTTTCACAAATGGTTTAAACTTTGTTTAGTGAATCTAGAAACCATTATCAAGAAGTCAAAAAAAAAAAAAAACCTCAAATATGTATTGTCTTTCTTTCTTTGAGTTGGTCTCTTACCTCAATTGTGAATTAATGTTTTCTAAAAATTTTAATATTAAACATTACTTTTAACTAACTTCTTAGACTTTTAAAACTGCTGACAGTGTGTCCTATAAGATTTTACATAATATCATAATGGAAGGTCTTGGAATTGAGGCTCTAAAAATAGGTAAATGTAGACTTATCGATATGTAGACATGAGTAGACACTCACAACACTTACGACATCGCCCGTGCACAAACTCAATTGAGAGCCCTCAGTTTTTTTTTTTTTTCTTTTCTTTTCTTTTCTTTTCTTTTTTGCACCAAAGAAATCTCAATTTTTGTTGATTCATCAAAGGATAAGCTATATTACAAGCGAAGACAAAATGACTAGATGCTAGAAAATGGCAATTCACTAAATGCAAATCTCCTATTAGATAACTCTTACGAGAGGAAAAAATACATTTATTAGATCATAAAGATAAATTAAATATCTAATCGATAAGTACTAAAAGTGAAGTGAGATCGTGTAAGATATTAGAACACTATCTAAAATTTTTAAGAACCCTAAAAATACATTTTAAAAAAAAAAAAAGGAAACTTTAAATAATAAAATGCCGAATCTGTCACAAAAAAAAATTAATATCAAGATAGAAGTGCCCCACATCTCGACTTCACATCTTTCGAAGCTTCATTTGCCTCTTCTACTATATCAGAAAATAATTTATTTTGTTTTCAAAGTTGTTAGAGCTTTACATTATGTCATCATTAAACATGAATGAATACCTTAATATGGATGCACTTGTGCTTATATGATAAGTTTTTGGTTTCCAAAACTCAGAATTGAAATTAATAGGGTAGGTTCTAAAGTAAGGTAAATACTCTCCTCACCCTACAACGTGCACACCCACATTATTATATCTTTTCATATTTCAGTTTTAGGCCCAAAATTTAGCCTTACGTGTAAAAGGATATCTTTGAATACATACATATTAAATAACGCATATATCCGATAGTCTTTTTTAGGAACTTTGTAGTGATTCCATAAAATCTTACATTAATGGTAACATTTGACTTTTTGAATAGATGTGGCCCCTTTACACCCTAAAATTAAACCAATCAAATGATGGATTTTTTTTTTATCCACTATCGATGAACGAAAATGATGGTTTAGGGGTCTTAACTTTCGAATGCATCACGTTCCACTTAACTACGCACTAGGCAATCCCATGCATGCTTAAAAGGGAAACTCAAATCACCTAATTTATAAGGGATTTTAAAAAAAAAATAGCATGTTTTGATTCTTAATATGAAAATTGTGAATATATGTGTGTGTTTTTTACAACCAATCATTACGTAGCCAAAAAAGTGGGGAGGGAGTCAGCGACCAACAACTCGGACCAAAAGTAATCGGGTGGAGCTATGAGGCCAGGATAAAATTTTAGTCCATTCAACGGACGACATGTGTCATATTTGAGCCCACCGTCATAAATCCCCACTACTTATCTCTCTCTTCAATTAAAGTTTCATCTTCTCTCTCTTCAATTGTACAACTCTCCCCTTTTCTCTCTTCTGCATTTCAAAGCCCTCTGACGCTCCCAAGACTCCGCTGCCTCCGGCACATCGCCTTCTTCGCCGCCATGTTCATCGGCTTTTTCTCTTACCTCTAGCGCCACCACCTCTTATCCAACTCCTCCCATTCCCTCTGCGTCGGCGCCGGGTCAACCAAGAGCTTGAGGCCCTCTGTCACATCAATGAATCATGTCGTCACCTCCACCTTCATCTCATCCATTGCCACTGTCAACCTCTGCCTGGTTGACCTCAAATCAGATTAGAGGTCGAGCTAAGCTCTAGATCGCAAATCTAGGGCTCCACCTAGAGATCGCTCGAGCTCAGATCCAAAATTTGAGACTCAAATTCATCGACTAAGCTCGAGCGCAATGATGGAGGACTGAGACGGTGGTGAGGTGGTGGATTGAGACAGTGAGGTGGTGGCTTCCGGTAGACTGAGACGATAAAGCATTGTGTCTCTAGCGGAGTAAAAGGAGGAAGAAGAAGAATTAAAAAGGAAAAAGAAAAAGATAAGTAAAAAGATTAATCAAAAAGAGAGATAAATTGCGTGATTTCTAACAGTGGACCTAAACATGACAATTGTTGCTTAGTGAATGGACTCCAATTTTGTCAAGCTAGTCTAAGAGCTCCATCAATATTTTCTCACCAACTGCATGCCTTTCCCTCCAACATTCACACCTTATTGGCTGAGTCAATCCAATCGGTCAAATCATGGCGCCACCTCATCAACTACCACCCCAAAGACGTTGGTGATCGTAAAAAAGTTGAGAAAATGATGTGTCAGTATTCATGATCATTTCGATTTGATAGATGCCAACGTAATAGTTCACGCAAAGAGAAATATAAATATACTTAGAAAGACTACATTTCAATAAATTTCGACAATTCGAAAATCACGTTTAATATTTATAAAAATGTTTGAATAGTGCTGTCATTACCCGTCATGTTCTTTAAGTATGATTTGCTTGTAATTGGTCGAGTTAATAAAATGGCTAATAATTAAACCCACATAAAGAGAGTAAAAATATAGACCACCTGAAGTTCGAAACATAGGTTAACATGGGTTTTAAGGAAAGAAGTTCATAGCAAATGTGTTAGAAAGTAGGTCTGTTTCAACCCATTTGTTTAAGTTAGCCTCCGTTGTCGGTTTTTTTTTTTATTCCTGGTCTTCCTCGTCTACCTCCGACCCCGGCCATGGCTCCACCACTCGCTGAAGGTCAAAGTCTCCTTCCAATGTTGCGAGCTTCCCACCAAACCAATCGACCTCCGATAACTCCACCGTCCCCCTAACAACCGCCGCCCCACCCCTGACCCGCCATGATTGCTTCTCGAGTCTCTCTGTCGGTCGCTCTCCTCCTACCCCTCCAATCCGTCACCCTCCTCCACTTCATTCCATCTGCCCAGCCTCCCGAAACCCTAAATCTGAACTCGAATCGGACGAGCGCCAACTACATCAGCCGATTCACCCGCTTCTAGCGCTTTGGGTCGAGAAGCGGAATCCAGTGTCCGAGTAGCCGACCGGCTTCAAGATGGTGTTTTGACCGAGGAAGTGGCGGCGAGGGAGGGCTGGTGAAGTATATGAGCTTGGCTTTGAGCTACGGGAGAGGGTTGCTTGGAGGAAGCGACGAGAGGTCTTTTTTTTTTTTTTTACATTTTTTTCATTTTATTTACTTACATCTTTATATTTTGTTATTTTACTTTTTCTAATTTGATATTAAAAAAAAAACTATCTAAGTAGTACATTTACATGAAGAGTTTAAAGTGGATGAAATGGGTAGCTGTTTATTTGCATAGGTAAGGTTAAGTATCAATATGTTTTAATAATATAGGTCAAGTTAGGTATGAGCCATTAAATTTATATTGCATAAAAGTAGGTCAATATAGATTAAATGGGTTGGGCAATTTTTTATCAAACACAAACTTGACCCAACCCACATATTTAATACTCCTAGTTTAAATGCTACTTGGGACACCAAGTTAGTTCAACAAAGTATGTGTTTCTCCTCATAAAACTGATAAGGTAATAGGTATTCCAGTATTAATTGATCCCAACACTCTATATTCTACGTTTCAATAAGGTTAACAAATACCATGTTTGTGCGGTGGCACGATATAAGCAATTGACCACTAGAACGAAACGCCTAAGACTTGTGGCTATTCCATGTAAATTTTTCGATGTAATGCGAGCGAAGAAGGGTTTGCGAAAGGACATTAGGGACCCGCTATTTTCCGTGGTACTTCACGAGTAGTCATCCGTCAATCTTTCTGTCTCCCAGAATCTTCCACCTATGCTCGTGCCCCTCAATTGTGCTTTGGCTTGCCACCGGGCCTCGTCGCTTCATTTCTTGCTCCTCGCTGCAGTCAATCTTTCTGTCTCTCGGAATCTTTCTGGAGGCGTCACTCCCAAAAACCTCTGTGCAAATGATTTGGTGGAGTTCGGTAGAGAGAGAGAGAGAGAGAGAGAGAGAGAGAGAGAGAGAGAGAGAGGCACGAAGGGAAAAGGTTTCCCCCGGAACGACACGCAAATCAACGGCAAAGTACCTGTCACCTTCCACCTCAAACTCTTGGAAATTCGTGATAGGGGTTGCCAATCAAGAGATTAGGGTTCCATCGTGGCGTGTCATCAAGGCTTTTAGAAAACTAACATCCATGTGGAGCACACGCAAGATCCATAAAGACGACCATTAGAAAAGGGGGAGAGAGAGAGAGAGAGCGAACGAGGTCACAAGTCAACTGCACAAGATCGTGGCGAGGGATGCTTGTCTTAGTGGGAAACGCATGTCATACTAGAGAATAGTAAGCAAAGGAGCCAATGTCTTATGGCCAAAGTAAACACCATAAAGCTAATGTCATCTCCATCGATTCTGCCGTGTTAGATCAATCGAATCAATCTTGTCTCGAGAAAACATTCAACTTTTTAAAAGATTCGGGGTCAAACCTTCGAGAGGAGTGGTAGAAATTACTGCACAGGAGTGGTAGAAATTACCGCACAAAACGATAACTTTATACCAATGAATCTTGCTTGACCCATTCAACGTGAGACTTGAAATTTCACCGATTCTCCCGCTGGAATTTTCTGTGTCCTCAGAAGTGTCGGTCCATATTTTCCCCTATGAGATGTGTGACTCAATCCAACCTATCCCCTCCGCCATCCGGCCCACTTGAGATGAGTTTGATCGTTACACTTACATCAATTTCATTATCTCACTAATAAAAACATATTCGTACGTATCTTCTTACTTTGGCAATCTAAGGGCATGAGTTTAAAAATAGATTCTATAGATTCTACAGATTCTATATTTGCAACATTTGGGGTATATTTGAACTCTTGGCTGGACAAAATGCATGAAAACTCATCTCGGTCTTCATCTTCAAACCGAGTGAAACAATTTCAACAAAGGCAAGCTTCTTCTTTCAAACTCAGCGAACGTGCCACTAGGGTTACCTTCCTATTCACGTGCATCACGTAAGACTCTATCATAAGATGGGCGGGCCAAATCTCTGAGATCATTTTGGGTTATTATTACATTACCATTGGTTTGATCAATCAAATCTACACGCACGCGCAAATTTTCATTTGCAAACAATAGCACCGCCTTAGCTTCTCCAGCCAATAATACTTTTTGTGGGATGTTTGTGGGGAGCGAATGTCAACCCAAAGGATTGGAAGAAGATGGCTTCTTTTTCCCAAATTTCAACAACGAGCACTTATACGATCAGAAATTCAAATGCTGTCTTTTTTTTTGTGCAAGAGTTGTCCAAATCAATTAGCTTTTTAGTGCTTCTTTCACGCCCACTTTAGCGATGGTGGCCTATATTAGTCGAACCGACTGGCAGTACTTTGATTACTATAACCTATGGCCATTCGAAGCAGGTATACAAAAGATTCAGCAAATCTTTGCATATAGAAACATAGTGGATGCCATTTTTCCAACCATTTGCTCCTTATGATTGTGAGCAAATCATGGCAGATCTTGAATATATATATAATTTCAGGTTACATCAATAATTCTCTAAATGAGGTGTACGATTTCATGTCGCTATTTCAAATATGATGGAAGCTTGTAGATATAAATGCATAGTCAAAAGCATGATAACATTCATTTTGTACCTACCTTAATGTATGGTCAATTTTGCCAGTCGATCGGGCACAAACCCAGTGGGCTCACAAACACGGTTGACTCATTAACCACCTCAATGTACGGCAAAAATTCCGCTCTGCAGCCACGATGAAAGTATAACCACAGAAATGGATTACACCCCCATGCCACAATTTAAGAGTCGTGTGTTTTCTCGTTGGAACGGGTGGAAAAAACATAGAATTTCTCTCATGCCTTCACATGTGCACGAATTTAATGCAAACGTACATATTTATATCTACATTCTCAACAACGAAGATATCAAATCTATATATTTAAGGTCGTGGTTTTTGTTGAAAATTTGTTCTTAATAATTCCACAAAATGCCCTTATCGCAGCTCTAACTAGAATTTCTACCCACGCTAACATGCTATGCGTATATTACAACCTAAACTATTATAAGATTAAGGCATCTTATTTCATTCATGTATCTTAAAATATGTTTAAACCATGTAAAGTAGTAAATATAATGAGATCAAAGGAAAAAGAAATAAAATAAAATAAAAAACGATGGAATTAATGAAGTATCTGTAATTATGTTATGAGTAAATGTATCAATTAGATTTTCTTCTTTTGAAATTTGGGAATTTAAGATGCCATCCCCAAATAGAATAGACATTTTAGAAGGAACTAAAGTATTTACTTGAAACAAAAATGAAAGAAGTTACCTCAAAATTGCTTAACTTCCCTGATAAATTTGAATTACTAAAGCGATATTTTCCAATGGTTAATTACCCTAACTCCTCATTTCTCCGTCACCTAACTTCTCCGCATTTAGCGCGCGCTCTCGCTCCATCTCCTATCCGATTGCTTCTATACTAGAAATGAAAGCCAAAGAACGATGCTATCTTATTCTAAATCTATCTCGATAACTATCTCCTAGGTTTGATTCTTGTTCCAAGTCCATCACCAGCTTTCACATAATATCCCAAATAGACTCCACAAATGGGTTTACAGATAAGATTTTCCTCAGGTCTACTGTCGGTGTAGAAAATAAGTTACGCTTCCACTGTTGAATGATCGACGAATGGAAGATATCAATTAGGCAACTAACTATAAGCATATATGTCACTCATTCAATGGTAAATGTGTAATAAACTTTCTACACTAACAGCGGACCAAATAATAAACCCCAATTTCAATAATACAATCAAACCAATACATGCAAATGAGTAGATTTGACCCATCATTGACCCCATTAAAAGGAGAACACCCTTCCAAATTTACTCTCAAATATAACAGTACTATTTTCCTATGAAATTTATTCGTTTTGTTTCTTGATTATCTAGATCTATACAATTCCATATTCTCACTTATTAAAATTTATGGGAAAATAACCAAAAAGTGACCAAAAATGTTTTGGGTGAAGGGGGTTTCCGAAATGCAAATATTGTTTAGTAAAATTTGTATTGAGATACTAAAAATTTGCTTTGTATTGTAATTTTTCCAATTTAGTCCTAATTTTTTTTTTTTTTCGCCAATTTCGCTTTTTCCCAAACCCTTTTAAAGCCCAAATCATTTAAATTTAATCCTAAATTTTTTTTTTTTTTGCCAATTATGTCATAAATCATTTACAATTATGTTAATTCATTCCATTCGACTAAATTTGGCAAACTAGCATTGCCATGAATGCCGGTTGGTGCTAGCAAATAATTTTTAATAATATTTTATTCTTTTTTTTTTTTAAAATCTTTTTTTCCACGTACCTCCTTCTTTCTCTTACTTCGGTGACTGGCTAGAGAGGACGGTCAATCACCGCCTCACCATCACTAGGTGAGGGTGAGCTAGCCCCTAGTGAGGCAAATCACCACTAGATTTGGTCAAGGCTCACCACGCCCAACAATGGTGAGGCCGACCTCACCCAGATTCGACGAGACAAGCCCTCGCTGGTGGCTGGGTGAGGGCACCTCATCCAGATCTGACAAGGATGACAGACGACACCCCCAACATTGAGCAAATAAATAAAATAAAAAGAGAGACCCTTTCGATTGGTGCACGGGTCAAAGGAAGGATCACCCACCATCGATCGAAGGAAAAGAAGATGGTCTCTGTGACATCATCACTGGCACACTCCAATTTGTCTCCTCTATTATGCAAGGGATTTTTGGAAATTTTCGAGACAATCAAACCATGCAAGGCCAACCTCGCCAATCCACTAGTGAGGACTTGCCATGTTAGATCTGGGCAAGGTCGGCCTCATCATTGCTGGGCGAGGTGAGCCCTTGCTAAATCCAATGGGGGCTCGCGTCACCAGTGGGCGAGCTCGACCTCGGCCAACGGTCGCAAGGCAAGCTTGCCATTAGTTAATGGCTGACCCTCCCCTTTGGCCAGTTGCCGGAGAAAGAGGAAGGAGGAGCGAGGAGGGAGAAAAAAAAAGGAAAAATAAAAAAAATAAAAATTTTCAAATAATAAAATATTGTTAAAAAAAATTGTCCTCGGCGTTGGTCAGTGTCCAACATCAACACTAACTAGCCAAATTTGGCCGGATGGACTAAATTGGCACAATTACAAAAGTTTAGGACTGAAATGGCCAAAAAAAATTAGAATTGAATTAGAAAAATTGCAATGGATTTAAGATTTTTTTGGTAATTTTTCCGAAATTTATGTCCAAAGATTGCAAAACAATATGAATTTTGCATGTCCGCTCACATCACTAATAAAGGCAAGAAATACATCTCGATAGTTTTTTCTTGCGAAATATAAGACCTTTTTTTCTAATGATAACAAGGAAAATACTATTTCTTTATTTTTCTCACCCCGGACGAATTTTCAACGTGCTTGGAGAACTTTTGTAGGGGTAAAGAAAGAAATTCGAAGCTAGAGCAGACTTTAAGCAGTACATGGGCCAGGAAGAGAAGGCCAGCTAGCTATAACTTCCTTTAAGACCCACGAACCTAATCATCTCATTGAAGTGAATACCAAGCTCGAATTTCTGAGCCCAAGTCAGATTACTTTCCTCGAAACTTTAGGACGTGGTAAATCGCAAATTTAGGAACGTTTGATTCAACAGAACATCTTTTGAACCAGGAAAAAAAAAAATGTCTTTGATCGCATCACATTAAAGAGATCATGTCATGACTAATTGACTATGCACATTTTATGCAATTAACTATGCTAATTGTTATTTTCTGTTGGCAATATATCAAATACTATCTTTACATTTTACATCCTTGTATTTCATAATCTACATTTAGCATCTCCAAAAAAAATCTTGAATCTCAAGGGATGAATTTGCGCCAAGAGCTCTAAACAAAACTCGTGGGCTTGACCAAAGCTTGGCCAATGACTCTAAGAGCTCACGCGTGCGACCAAATCTGATCTCGATCTAGGCATTAATGAAAGTCGCAACCATTTGAGATTCATGACGGCAGTGATGGCCTCTGACTGGTGCATAGAACTTCATCCAATTAGGATGGAATGGTTGGTTCAAATGAGCAATCAAGAGGGGAGGAATTGGTTTTTCAAAAAACACAAACTAATTTTGTATAACCAACCCCAATGAATATATTGCTTCGAGTGTAAAGTGAACTAACAATATAAATAGTGGAAGTTAACGAACTTTCTGGAATGATTTATGGAGATCTTGCTTGGGATATCCACTCTTTTCTTTCGGTCTACCATCTCAAATAAGCCAAACCCCACCAGTCATGCCACCATTACAATTTCCGTCTTATTGCAAGCGTGGAACATGCTACCTCGCAGAATTCGGTTTCCTTCTATAGCGAGCCCGCCAAGACTAAGTAACTTTGGACCCTTTAATAATCGATCTCCCAGCTAGGGTTGCGAGAGACAGTTGTGCATGTGTTCGTCGTAATCTGATCGCATTCCACCAAATATTCTTCAGACATAATATAGACAGATGTGCATGCTTTCTTTAATGTTGCATCCGTAATTATTGGTAGTAATTCCGGTGTCCTATGTAATGGACGGTCTCGTCGGTCACACATGATGCGTCCGGAATATTTTAGGATAAAAGTTAGCAGGCAATTTTTTAAATTTAGGGTTCTTAAACAGCATGAAAATCAATTCCTCCGACAGAGTCCATCTGTCTTCGTGTCCCCAACTTAATGCTGGAATATTGGCCCAATAATAATAAATAAATAAATAATCGATGGAAGTTGAACTGTCTAAGAAACAATGAAGACAAAAAAAAAAAAAAAGAATAAGAAGAAGAAGAAGACTAGACAATATTAGATGCCAGGAGTAATACACCCCGTCTGTAGAATATGATCATTATTGTTGTAAAATATTACGTCGCAAATATATAATAGAGAGAATAGAGAGATTGAGTAGAGAAAATCAAACACCATAAATCATAGAGAAAGTCAGAAGAGAGAATTTTATTTTTAGTGTATCACCGTTATGTCTACGACAAAAACTAAGCTCCTATTTATAAGAAAACAAGAATGTACTTATTATTTATATCATTATATCGAATAATACATGTATTGGAGAGGAAGATGAACATTCATTGTATAAGGAGATGTACTTATAATGTATGATACAAATGTATCATAATAAGTACATTAAATAAGATGAATATAATGAATATTCATTCATGTATTTCATTCATTCATGTATTTGATAACAATTATTAATTCAATTGCAATCACTAGATCCATGCAGCATACATTTGAAAAAAATAAAAAGGAGAAAATGACTTAAATGATCCTAAATTTTGACCCAATGTGTAAGATGATCCCTAGACTTTTAATGTGTTCAATATAGTTTATGAATTTTAGCCAAATATGCAATGTTGTCTCTAAATTTTCAATTTATTCAATGTAATCCTTGAACTCCTAATGCGTGAATCATCACACTATACGAAGACATTTAATATTCATAGTCGGGAAATAAAAATCTAGGACCACATTGATCAATTGAAAGCTCGTGAACAACGTTGCACATTTAATTAAAGTTCGGGGGCTACTTTGAACAAATTAAAAGTCCATATATCACATTATACATAAAGCTAAAGTTTATGGACCATTTATATTATTATCTCCTAAAAATTGAGGGAATTTCAACGTTCAATTGAATTTAATTGAAATTAAAGTATCGATGTTGTTGTAAGATGGACACTTTTTACCTAACCATCCAAACGTGTGAAAAAAAGGGGTCACATCGGATTCCAATACTCTACCTAAAAGAAGGCATCTATTCTTGGAAATAATGAAAATGACTCATTCAGCTTTTTAGTCACATACGCATGTAAGCATAAATTTCTACCACGAAGCACGAATGGTATGTATCCTGCTTTTGGCTTGAAAGGACATCCTATATTGTGATCTTATACAGATACCAAAAAGATTCATATTTTCAATTTTCATCAAATTAGGTTAAGTCGTGAAGCGACCAGTTTAGATGGGACAAATTCTGTGCTCAAAAAACTGAGTTGGCAAACTCGTCGTGTGGACGAAACCTTACCCAATAAATAATTGAGCCAAATTATTAGGCAAGCATTTTGTGAAAATCAAAACGCTTTAAAGTTAATGGAAGCTTCTTCTTCACTTTTGGTGTTCCCTTTTTCTTTAAGTATAGGATGACTGGAAAAAGGGTTTCCCTAATTGTAAATTAAGAAACCATTAAATCATTTAGAATATCTGAGTTGCCCGGTCAAAATCTTGAACATACTTTCTAAGTAGTCCCATCCGTGTCAACAAATAGTAATAAGCCCGTAATATCTGTGGGTCACCAAAGTTACTTTTTCTCATTGCATTGTAAGACTATGCCAACTAATATTTGGTGGCCACATCACATCATCATCTAAGGATTTTTTTCTTTTCCAGTCTAGAAGAAATTAATCTCGTCCAACAACTTTATTTATTGATTTATTTCACTGCATAGCATATTAACAGATACTCGATCAGTTACCACAACACATTGAATATTATTTTCCAAACATCGGATGTAGTCAATATTACAATCAGTAAAATAAGATCCACATCACAATAATACCATGCTGTAAGCTAATAGAGATAATTGGGGGTTCTTATGGTGTTAAGGTCCGACAAATGCAATTTTTATCTAGGGCATGGACCACATTGGAATTTTCGTCCTACCCACAAAACATTAAAGTCACATCTACTTTTTCCTCCTCTATGAATGCCAACACCCTGGAAATTAGATATTAGGTACAATGATGTCCAAATTTTTGCTATTTCATGCAAATTCGGAGCTAGAAATTTTAAATGGCTTCACGCGCATCAATTATTACACTTGCGCTCCCCACATGATTTCAGCAATATTTGGCCTGTTTAAATACATTAAATTACACCAATATCCCCTGCGGGGTCCACAACCTTAGCAAACCTTTAAAAGAAAAAAAATACTAGGAGGACAAAATTAAATGATTTGGTAGGGCTTGGCAAAAAAATTGAATTAGCTAACTTGGGACCCGTGGGACGTCCCTTTCATTAAGAGAGTTATCTCCATCGTCCACGGTGACACAAGAAGAATCATCCATTCTTTTTTCACATCTCTTCATGTTCGAATAAAGCGAGAAATTATCTAAATCCATAAAAGTTTGTTTGTTTCGTGAAAAAAAAAATGTTTTTAAAATTTTTTATTATTATTAACAGTAACTTATATTCAAACACTTTCATGAATGATGGAAATTTTTTTCATACAATTTTTTTATAAGTAATTCAACTAATAATTTTTATAATTTTCAAATAATTTATTTTTGCAAAACAAATGCATCATAAGAAATTTTTTCCATATTCATTAGACCTAATTTTAAGTATTAGAGGTGCACAGGGATCAATCTACGTATTTTTTTGCTTTAAGCAGCATTTAATTAGTTTCTTGCCACAACATTAATTTCGAGGACAAAATTGAGCTATGGCAAAGCCCAATATTATAAAGGGAAGTAATCGGCAAATCGATTGTGAGATGGTTATTTTGGGCAAGTTTAATTTGGTTGGTTGTCATTGAGTTTAGGGACTATATGTATTTGGGTATTTGGATCAATAAACAATGGTTGGCACTGTCATTACATTTATTTAGACCATTCTGCGATATTGTGCCATTAGGAACATGAAATAATTGTCGCATAGTGCTGCAATGATGTAATGTTGGTACCATATCAAACATCTCTATTTGAAAAGTCAAAAGAAACAAAAGTAAACGGAGAAGGTAAAAAAATGAGAGAGAGGCAACATGTTCGGTTGATGGTGCAATTGTGATATGGGTGTCGGCACATTGTCTTTGCCAACATATTCAAAGGAAAATTCGATAAAAAAAAAAGTCAAAATATATCGATTTGAAAAAGAAAATGCTAATTTCAAGATATCACGTGATCATAATTGACATTTCGATGCCCCATCTTCAATCGATCTCTCAATCCAATGACCATCAACGGAACTTACTCACCAACCCTAGCCTCTCTAATCCCTACTTTCCACGGTTGCACAAATTTGATTTGCCATTATTAAAATAAAATAGAAATCGAGTCAACTTTTAACTTAGCTAGATAGAATCCCATGTTCCAAAAGAAACTAGCGTACTTGTGAACCCGTCGGGATGATTGGAAAAAGAGACGCTGTCGTTTTCTAAGGAAAAAAAAGTTGTTCCCCATTGACTTTTAAAATAGTAAAAGGAAAAATAAAAATTGAAAAATAAAATTTGATGCCAGCATGAAATGGAAACGATGTCTTGTGACTTGTCAATGGGCATCCATCTCACTCCACTGTGCTTCGCGCTCGTTGAGAAGCAGAAGGAAAAAGTCGGATCGCCCACTTACTCCTTTAACATTTTGTGTAATCATTTTCATCTTTTATGATTCCTTTATCTAGGACCTTCTTTTCCTTTTTCTTTTTTTATTTACATAACAACACGAAAAGTTAGATGAATATTTTTACTTGTAATTTGTATTCTTCTCCCTTAAGAAATCAAAGAAATTGAAATATACCAATATCAAAAATTTACACCCATCCTCTGACTTCAATGCGAAGAAAAGCTTATTCGATTGAAATGCCTGTCGCAATGAGCACCCACCAACCGCATAAACACATCATTGAAATTCTGATGAGAACTCGTCAAGGTCAACTTCTAAAGTTACAGTTGTGCTAACTTGAAAAGAGGAAGACACACAAGACAAAAATTGAATCGTTTAAAATCAGTCTAGTGGTAATATGAAAACTTGAGGGGGAAAATGGAATCCCTCTCTCAAAATTTCATTTTCAAGAATTAAAAGAGCGGTGGCTTCCATGTGGAAGGACTATGACACTATAGCTGCTCGATGTTCTAGTAGGTTCTGGCTTGAAGAAGACGCGCTAATTATTTCTCTCGTGGTATGGAATGAGAAAAGCATAAATCCTAATTGGATTACATAGATTATACAAATCCACCCAACATCATCTACGTCATATTCAAAGGAGAGGCAGAGCACCTAACGCTTACCTGTATACATCACTACATGCTTATACAACCGAACAAGACACGAATCAAAACACAAAAATACAAAATAAAATGGAAATATATCGTAACATTGATATGCTGAACTCATAAATCATTCATAATTAGTAATTTCTTCACCATCTAATTGTTTTCCATGTTAACATAACAGCACAAATGATTTAATAATTACAGATGTGATCATGATTTCCCTCGAATAGTCAAAGGAGCATCCGGAGATGACAGGCTGACTCTCGTAGGAAGACAAAAACCTGCGAGATCGGCCCACGCTTATAATATCCGGAAAACCCAACGACTTCCGCAGTCTTTTCTGTTCACAAGACCAACTAATCTCATCTGCCTTTCCATCATTTTCTTACCATTTGTTTTATGTATTTTTCCTCTTACAAGTCCAAGGGGTACTGTATCCCATCCGGGCCTTTCCCAAATTCAATTCTTTTTCCCGTTAATATAAGCTTCTCCCTCTCTTTTCTCTGAATCTTGCTCTTGGGTTCAGTGAATATGTATGTGTCCGTGTTGGTGGGTGAGAGAAAGAGAGAGAGAGAGAGAGAGAGGGAAGGAGGGTAGTGAGTGGTTGAGCTGAAAGTGTAGCGTGGAGATCTGCGCCTGGGCAGCGACTTGCAGCTTGCTTCAGGGAGAAGCATGTTGAGCCAGAGCTTGGAGTAGTGAGTGTTAGCTCGATCCAACGTTGAAAAACTTTTTCGTGGCTCTCTGCAAGAATCTTTGGAGTTAACAATGAGCTGAACTTTTTGAGCGCCCGCGATGGCTTCCAATCTTCTTCCTGAAGATTGAATCTTCCCGTTTCAGTCGCCCCAAGAAAAGGCGAAAAGGAGGATGCCCATTTGGTTCCCTCACTCGCATTCCTTCTTCAGCTCGAGATTTCGGCAGCTATTGCTGCTGTAGTTCTGGTGCCTGCTTTCCACATTCTTGAAGGGAAAGAAAATTTTAAGGTCCTCTCTCTCTCTCTCTCTCTCTCCCTCCCCAATTTTGAGAAATTTGTTGGGATTGTGGAAATGGGTGCTGGAGATTCAAGCAAGATTTGGGATTCAAGCTGCATTGGGCTCCTCATTGAATTGTTTTGGGTCTAATGCAGAGGAGGCTCTTGGGGGAGTGAGGATTGTAAAGACCAAGAATTGGGGGAATGGATCTCTTTTTTGCACTGATTTCAAAGGTAGCTGCTTGCCTTCTTGATTTCATCTCAGCTTCGCTGTTAGAGAATGATTCCCAGTTTTGCTCAGCGTGTTCAAAGTTAGTTTTTGTTAAGCCTGAGCGTAATTTAGAACTGAATTTGTTGTTCTCCTGATAGTTCGTTCATTTGTATGCAGTTTCATTTTTTCTTGAGATTTTCGCATGCAGAGAAATGTACTTCTTGTCCAGAATGCTGGTTTGTTTTTGGAATTACAAAAGCTTAGTATTTGAGGATTTGATGTATCGAAGATGTGTTGTGTCATTCCCTATTTTTATGGACCTTGAAAATGGGCACTGAACTGAAATCATTATCCTCCAAATAACTCTTACACTGGCCTCTTAGGTGTTAGTTCAAGTACGACTGAACTGCATCATATGTCACTACAAGCCTGTGAAATCGTGAAATTACTGTATTTGCTTATCCTTCCATATGCTTATAAATGCTTTTGTTCTCGATAAGTCAGGCCATTGCTTTGTCTGAAACATATTGAAGATTGTGATTCTTTCATGTGAAGGTTTAGAGGGCCATTCTCCCCTACTTTTGCAATGCTGCTTTTCTCAATGTATTTTTCAGCGGATCCAAAGTTGAACATGCTTTGAATACTAAAGAGATAAAAGCTTCAAGGAGGGATTTTATCCTTAATGTGGTCCTGTATGCTTCAGTGCTTCGGCTTTTCTTTGAAGGAACAGGAATCTTTAAAGTGTTCTCTTTTCTTTTGGGTAATGTTGATTGGGTTAGAGACTCTTTAGTCCTATAAGGATATCCCAGAAGACCTTTTTTTCAGGATAAGTCCCATACACGAGATGCCTGTGTGATTTTGAGATGATGAACAAAAGAAAACTAATGCATTGCCATTAACTAAAGTTAGCCTGAGGATAACGTTCATTCCCCTCACCTATTCAATTTTACGCTGTTTGGTAAGTGTTTGCAGGGTATCTTTCTCAACCCTTTGCTAGTTCCTGCTCTGTGGGGATTCTGCTTGAAGTGACTAGGTTCTGGATCTACTGATCCCCCACTGTGGGCATTTCTTACGTTTCCCAGTTGTCCACGGACCACTGTTTAGCTGTTGTTCAAGTGCTTCACTTATGTGTGATTAGGGCATTAGCTTAGTTAACATCTATTGATTTTCCTCAGTGAATGATGCCCTTTTTAACTATTAAAAGACAACCCATTGAATTATAAATCTGAACAAGTACATTCCTTTTGTCTTTTGTTCCTTCCATGTGGGACCTGCTTTATTCAAAGTTGTACTTTTTCTAGCTTTTCATCTTAAGAAGTCTCCATTGTTTACTGAGGTTGTTATGACTGGACATATTCCTTCATTATATTTGAGCATTTCTTTGTGTGGGTTTACCATACTCGTCATTTCACTCTTTTCCTAGCAAAAGAAAATTAACCGCTTCTTTTACTGATGAAGGCTCCATGAAGTTGATTATTCTTAACCTTTACTACTTGGCCAGGGAATAGGAGGCAACTGCTGATATTCCAATTATCACATTGCAATATTTTACTATAGAAGATCATGAAGCAACACTTCTTCAGAGGATTACCTTTTCTGTTGCTCTTGTTCATACTTCTCCAAGCAAATGCTGATTTGGATTCAGATAAGCAGGCACTCCTGCAATTTGCAAATGCCATCCCTCATGGAAGGAAACTGAACTGGACTGCTAGTTCTCCTATCTGTACTTCTTGGGTTGGTATCACCTGCTCCAAAAATCCAACTCGTGTAATTGCCCTTCGGCTCCCGGGAACTGGACTTTTTGGTCCTATTCCAGCCAACACTTTGGGAAAGCTTGATGCACTCATGGCACTTAGCCTTAGATCCAATCGCCTAAGTGGAAATTTGCCATCTGATGTGCTCATTCTTCCTTCCCTCCGCACCATCAACCTACAAAGTAACAATCTTTCAGGTGACCTACCCTCTTCCCTCTCTCCCCAGCTCAGTGTGGTTGATCTCTCCTTCAATGCCTTCACTGGAGAAATCCCACCTGAAATTACAAACTTGACCCATCTTACCATTTTGAACTTCCAAAATAATTCATTTCTGGGGTCGATCCCTGATCTCAGACAAACTAGGCTGAAGCAGTTAAACTTGAGCAATAACCACCTAAACGGTTCAATTCCATCTGGGATCCAAAATTTCTCAGTCTCTTCCTTTTTAGGGAACCCTTTGCTATGTGGCAAGCCTCTGAATGCGTGTTCTTCGATCAGTCCATCACCTTCTCCCTCACCTTCTATCTTACCACCCTCACCACAAGAAAAATCCAAGAAGAAACTAAGTCTTGGAATTATTATTGCCATTGCAGTCGGAGGCACTCTAATGCTATCTATTCTCTTGCTGGCATTAATATTATGTTGCTTGAAGAAAAAACAGAGAGAAGATGGTGGTCCCTCGGTGAAAGGTAAAGGAGTCCGGACTGATAAGCCTGAAGACTTTAGCAGTGGGGTCCAATCGGCAGAGAAAAACCGGCTTGTGTACTTTGAAGGTTGTTCTCACAGTTTTGACCTCGAAGATCTACTGAAAGCTTCAGCAGAAGTTCTAGGCAAAGGAAGTTGTGGGACCACATATAAAGCCATCATGGAGGATGGGACCACCGTGGTGGTGAAAAGGCTGAAGGAAGTGGTGGCAGAGAAACGAGAGTTTGAGCAGCAGATGGAGAACGTGCAGAGGGTAGGACAGCATCCGAATGTCATTCCACTTCGTGCATATTACTTCTCAAAAGATGAGAAGCTCCTTATATATGACTATATAACAGGAGGCAACTTCTCCTTGCTGCTGCATGGTATGCTTCACCTAGTCAATTTTGTATATTATTTAGACAATTTTCCTAACCAAGGAGTCCTAATTTCGCCAATCATTTATGTAGATGTGTTACCATGTTCATATACAATAGAAAGCAATGACCTAAAAATATCGATGATTAGGTGATCTCGATTGTCTGAGTAATTGGTCTTTTGAAAAAGCTCAGTCTTGTGTTGGTAGCCTGTGAGTGGCCTGGAGAGCAGACTATAAAAGTCAATTTTTTTGGCTATGAGGCAGGTGAAAACCAAAGTTATGAAAATTGTAAGAAAGAAGCTTTTCCCCATAACCAGTATCATGCTCCAGTATGGCATTGATCAATTGATAACCAAGTAAAGTCAGATATTGTTATGCTCCAATTAATGTTAATGTCCAAGCACAATGTAGACTATGTCTTTGTTATGATATGAGAGCAATTAGAATGAAGACCAGGCAATTGGTATGCATTCTGCACTGGTGCATGAGACATAGAACTTGAGATAATTGATATAGACATGTACTATAAGTAGAAAGTGTGCAACTGTGAGGGTCGATGTCTTGTAGGGACAGAACAATGCTAATGTTATTGCATGAATATTGTCATCTTACCTAGAAACACCTTTTGTAGGTTGTCTCCTATTTGCTGCATTGTTGACAGTTACCTTCTGATAATGATTTGCAGAAGGTGGGAGACAACCATTGGACTGGGCATCGCGGGTGAAGATTTCTCTAGGAGTGGCTAAAGGCATTGCTCACATCCATTCAGCTGGAGGCGGGAGGTTTATCCATGGCAACATCAAGTCCTCCAACGTCCTCCTCACTCAGGACCTTCAAGGTTGCATCTCGGAGTTTGGCCTGACTCCTCTGATCCGCACTCCTGCAGTGCCTCCTAGAAGTGCAGGTTATCGGGCTCCCGAAGTCATGAAAACTCGGAAACCGACGCAAAAATCAGACATCTACAGTTTTGGAGTAATGCTCCTTGAGATGTTAACTGGCAAGTCACCCATCCAATCTCCTAGACGTGAGGATGTCTTCGATCTGCCAAGGTGGGTCCAGTCCGTTGTTAGAGAGGAGTGGACAGCCGAGGTGTTTGATGAAGAGCTACTAAGGGACGGAAACATTGAAGAGGAGTTGGTGGAAATGCTAAAAATAGCATTGGCTTGCGTAGACCGTATGCCTGATGGAAGACCTACGATGGACGAAGTCGTTAGGATGATTGAAGAAGTTCGGCCGTCTGACTCAGAAAATCCTCCATCTTCATAGAATAAGTCAGAAAGCTTGCTTACACCTTAATCCCATTCATTTGGCTTAGCATTCGTGACTTGAATATAGATTCAGATTCTGGGGACTGGAATTGTACAAAATCTGAAACACCGGGAAGATTGCAAGAGTGATTTTTCTTGTTTCATTTTGTCTAGGAACTAATTTGAGAGTCATAGTGTTGTTTGGCTTAGCATTCGTGTCATGAATACAGATTCAGATTCTGGGGACTGGAGATGTACAAAACCTGAAGCACCAGGAAGATTGCTAGAGTGATCCTTCTTGTTTCATTTTGTCTAGGAGCTAATTTGGGAGTTACAGTGTTGTTTGGTTTAGCATTTGTGTCATGAATAAAGATTCAGATTCTGAGGACTGGAAATGTACAATATCTGAAACGACAGGAAGATTGCAAGAGTGATTTTTCTTGTTTGCTTTTTGCCTAGGTACTAATCTGAGAGTTCCAGAGTCACAGTTCTTACGTTATCTTTCAATGAACTGACCAGGATGAAGTGCTTTCCATCCTATCTAGTCGTGCTCCATTCTAAATATGCCCACTAGTTTCTAAATTTTTTGTCATTTTATCCAGTGAACTTTGTCAGATTAAACTCCTTATCCATTGGCAATTGAATAACAGTATGTTACTGAAAGGAGTGAGATCAAATCAATTCTTATAAAGAAAAAAAAAATGACATCAAGTCAATGTTAGACCAGGTTCAATGACTGTCAACAGTTATCAAAATAGTAGCCTATGACTCTCCTCGCTCATGGAGTAACTAACTAAATTGAGGATACAATAACATGTAGTTGAACCATTTCAAGAAACTAACAAATCACATATACAAAATTGCTGCTTGCTTGCTTGCTTCGATGCAAAAAAAAATTATAAACGACCAAGAATGGTTATAACACTATGCTAATGACTGGATTTCACGTCCTTGTCAACTAGATCGGCCCCACTCACATAGCTTGCGAAGAATGATATCAATCTGAAAGGAGCACCAATCAGTGGGGCATCCGAGAGCGGTACCACATTCTTTTCTTCACTCTCAAAAGCTTGCGACTCCAGATCCTGGACTTCATTATCATCAAGAGGAATCTGGACTATTTCTCCAGTATCTTCGGGCTTGGCAGAGCTAGATATTAGAAGACTGTGTTCTCCGTTTATTTTATCCTCACTGGTTATGTCATCATGCATCTGAATATCTTTTGAAGACTCTGGTCTCTCATCTAATTCAAGCATATCTGCATTTGATGAAGAGCTGCGATCCACAATGCCGGTGCTTTCAGCAATTTCTACAGTAGAACCACTCTGAAAGGGTGAAGTAAGCCCAGGTGCTGCCTTTTGTTGATCAAGTTGGAGATACAACTCATTCACCTGATAAAACATGTGATTGACTGAGCACGTAATCCTAATCAAAAGTTGATGGTTTAGGAAATTACAAATGAACAGTCTATTTTCATCGCTCTTCCAATTTAATTGGCCCAATGGTGCAAAAGGCTAGCGGCTCGCACAACAACCTTTGAGAGGTATATTGTTCTTATTACTTTGTGATTCTTTTTGGCGCACGGGGGGTGAGGGCGCGGGGAGCACAGAGAGGCCTCCCCTCAGAACCCAGGCAATGCACTTTCAAATTAGAGTATTGCCTTTGGCCTTCTGGAGCAAGCCTCGCTGAATAATAAGAGCATAAACAGTAGCTGAAAGGAATGGAGCTAGCTTACCTTCTCAACAAGGTCTGCATTGTCTGTGATCAATTTCTCTACCAGAGCACATGCTGCTTCCATCTGGGAGTTCAACTCCTCGTATTCTGAAAAATGCTACATCATAGAAAAAAGTAGTAAGAATCCTGTAATGCATTCCTTAGGGGTACACTGGCAGGAAAGTTCTTTGTCAGTTTAGCATTGCCAAGGCCTGGCTTATCCCTTAAAATAAAAAAAGAGAAAATCAAAGCACAAACCAAGTAACTTTTCATCCAACATGACAATGCTTTACACAATCAAAATCTCAAACTAAATTGCAACTATTTTGAGGGACATCCCTTGAACAAGCAAAAGGCATGATGAAATTGCAGAGGAAGCAAACCTTTCTTTTTTCATCTGAGTGATTAACTGAGGAAGCATTCTCCAGGAGATGAATCTGACCTTGCAGCTCCAAAACATTATCTTTTAGTCTTTGGTTTTCTTGCAAGTAACCAATCTTGGATTCTTCCAACTTTGACACCTGCCAGACTTTGTTTTTACTTTCCATATCAGGACAAATACAGAGTTTGCAGCTCAATAGTGAAACCCAGATTTCATGATATTGTGGTGGTGAATTAACTTCTCTTGTTAGGAAGACTGGAAATCATGAATAGAAATAAGACAGAGAAGCCAAGTTACTAGATACATGAATGACTGGCATCTAACAGATACTCGATATGGGGAACTCAATTTTAGTCACAGATATGGACTGGTAAACAAGGGAAAAATGGTTTCCCCTTTTGGATCCTAACCATGCTTTCAAGCAATCAATCAGATCATCTATTTAACTAACAGAATTAAAACAGTTGCTCAAATTTAACCATTTGAAGGGCAAATTTTTGTCCTATGTAGCTGCTCCTGAGTGCATACTCACACTGCATTCTTTAGAAGTTATAAACTTTAGAAATGAATTATGGTCCAGCAGCCGCCCCTTTTACCGAGAGACCTAACATAGAACCATGTCGATTGATTCCTCAAATGTAGTCCACTCTCCCTTTCATTTTTTTTATCCATCCCTCTCTTTCTCTCTCCTTTTAGTTTACCATCTCTAAAGACCTTTGCAGTCCATCCAAAATAATATTTGTCATGAGATCTCATTTTTAGATACATATTTTTTATTTCCTTCATTTTGCTTTTAAAGTATTTTCTTGTTTCTGTTAGTCCATGTTTTTCTTCTCTCTTTTCTTCAACTTTGTTGATAAACCTTCTCAAATATTTTCAACCTCATTCGGACAATGCCAACATTTTAGACATGGATAATCCTTCTTTAAATCTAGGTTCAAAATCTGGTGATTACATATTCCACCTCTTCCTCCCGACCTCACAAGGCACAAGTCTTTGTCAGATGCACTTATTTTCAGGAATCCAGTGTCTGAACTCACATATTCTAGAAGAAGAAACATCCCTACCTTTAGAAAAAGACAAACATGCTTAGACTACAACGGAAAAACATGCTCCACGAGAAAACAAGAACAAAATGGCCACGACATGGTGGTCAGAAGCAGCAATCAGACAGAAGCCAATTAATATTTTCTCTGGTTAAATTCATCACTATGGTTGGAATTGGGCTAAAAGCTTGATTGATGAATTATGACATTCAGCACTAGTTTCCTCTCTCCAATTAGTGTGGGACCTTATTTTGCCTATCACTTTTCATGCAAAGATGAATGTTGAACTTGTTCCTTAATTGTGTTCTTCATTAATGCCACCAAGTAAAGGCCAATGTTTATGACATTAAAAAAGTGACAACGAGACATTCAAACCTTAATGTATTGAAATGTCAATAAAATGCGCTTTTCATCACACAAATGTACCATAATTTTTCTACACATCTCTACTCATTAAATTCCCATAATTTCAAATATTCAGGTTCTTTTTTCAGATTGTATTACTTTTACTTCTACTTTAGTCTAGATTTATGGTCGTTATGTCTGTCATCTTTTCCCCTGACAATCTTTTGTACAACTTGGAACCGATAGTACCAAGTAGGTGAATAGCTATGGCACTTCAGTCAGCAAAATTAAATATACTAGAGAAGAAAACAGAAATGCCTTGCTTAATAGCCACCCTAGTTAGAGGAAGCTGTAGCAATCATCACAACTGCAGTTTTGCAATAATCATGTCCCAGATAAAGGGATGCTACAGCAATCATTGCAACTGTAGTGTTATTAGAATCATGTTGAAAAAGTTTTCCAGGTTCTGTATGGCCTAGCATGAACTTGACATCTAAATTTAGTCCCAAAAGACAAAGGTTGATGTCCACCATTTCGATTGAAAAGTCAGCACAGTATATACCTGTAACTGTAGTCCTGAAATGTCAGTCTCCATTTTGGCAAGGAATTCTTTACTTGAGCTCTGTGAATTAGAGGTATTCATCAGAGTTGAAATTCACAACTTGATTTGAAATACTTTTAAAATAAAAATACAGAAAAACTAATGGATATCAGGGATGCTACTGGCAACAAACCCACCAGCAAGTCAGACACAGAAGAAAATTCCCTCATACACATTTAAAATAGAATAACACAAATCACAAATCACATATCACATATCTCATATCTAATATTAAGAGCCAACCATGAACTTCAAAATTTTCATGAAGAACCAAAAGGCAAAAGGTTTTAATCATTCAAAATTTCAGACTTCCTTCTGCGATGGGCATATGTAGTAGCAGTTTCATTAAATGATAGAATTTTTTCTCATTGAAATTTGACTAACAAGAACAAGGATATCACAGACAGTTTCTCACCTCTTTTAAAAGCCAGGACTCATGATCTTTTTCTAGTTGTCTTATTTTTTCCTCCAAACTTACCTGTAAATCATTTCCAAAGTCTGTCACCTCTATATGTCATTGGTTGAAAATGCTTCTGACCAAAAGCTCATTGAATGAAAGAACTTTTTCTCAATGAAATTTAAACAAGAACAAGCTATCAAGCGTAGTACATAAAGTACCTCCTTTAAAACCCAGGAATCATGATCCCTTTCTAGTTCTCGTATTTTTTCCATTGAACGTTCCTGTCAATCATTTTCAAAGTCTGTCAGCTCCACCAGTCATGCCTTATAAAAGTTTGCCCAAAAGAATAAACCAAAATGATAGAACTTTTCCCAGTGAAATTTGACTAGCAAGAACAAGAATGGTACAGAAAGTTGCTTACCTCGTTTGAGACCCAGGAATCATGATCTCTTTCTAGCTGTCTTATTTTTCCCTCTAAACTTTCCTGTGAATCATTTTCGGAATTAGTCACAGTCAACTTCATAAATATGGGTTATAACGAAGACTTAAAGAAAAATGGATCACGCAAAAGAATGGTGGATCAATTAACACCAACAAAGAGGATATTTGATTTTTCATAATGTGACTGTGTATAAGGAACTTGAAAGATACCTGTTTCAATTCCAGATTGGCTTTCTCGTCTAAGATCTGGCTAATCTTCTCCTTAAAGCTAGCCTACGCATAGAATGGGATTCGATCAACAAAACATGAACCAAAATTCACAAAGGACTAAAGATTAGGAAATATACCTGCTTCAGTTCCAAAATAGCTTTCTCATCTGATAACTTAGCTTTCTCGTCTGATAACTGGCCAATCTTCTCCTTAAAGCTAACCTAAATGCAGAGTGGTAAATCAACAACCGACGGCATAAGTTTCAAATGCAGAAAATTTACAACAGCAGCGTATCGTTATTCATTCTTATGTGGAGGAGAAGATCCACAGTTCTCAAATAAGCAACTCAACATTAGACTGAAATGGATGTTGCAAGATATCTTAAAGCCTCATAGAAGCATCCTTGAATGATAATAACCTCTTTCTGAAGCCAGATTTCCTTCTCAGACTCCAGCTGTGCAAGATTTGTGGCTAAAACAGCCTGTAACAAGTCCAATGCATTATGTCAGCCAATAAAAAGAAAAGAAGTAACTCTCTGGAGACTGCCAAGCACATAACAAAGAGAAACAATCTGACAAACTGATCTCTATACCCATTTATCATGTTGGATTACCTCTTTTTCCTTGTGTAAGTCATTCTCATTCCGTAAATGCTTAACATTTTCTTCCAAACTAGCCTGCAAAATCGCATTCTGTTCTCATGACTATAGGCCAGAAATAGCTGTGAAGAATCAAAGATGAAGCAACAACTTAATTGGCAGAAGCTGGGCACAAGTTTCTAAGCCCATTAACCACACCTTGATTTCGAACCAGTTTTGTTCCACGGCTCCACCTAAACTGGACTGTATGTCAACATGCTGTACAGTACATTAGCAAAGAAAGAAGATATTAGCCTCATTTCTACACAAAGATTCATAGTTTTTCTAAAAAAGTCAACAAAATCAATGAAAGTGGCAACAGTGATGGTTATGGGCAACAGGGGAAAAAACCATAGCAGCAGAGCTGCCCCAAAGAAAGCAACTGAGATTATCAGCTACAGAGTGATTAAAGGTGTATAATAAAGCACATTCATAAATGTTTTTCCAAGAGGGTCGAGGGAAAAGAAATGAACATATATTCTAGTTTTTTCATTTACAGTCATATTATAGACCACATAGATTGTAAAAAGAGGATAAAGAGTCCATTCATAGGTCTACTCATCTTAAGCTATCAATGTTTCAATTACTGCATATTTCACTTTGGCATAAAATTATCATTAAAAAGTTAAGGTAATCGAGTACATTGCATATATAGAACAATGAAACAAGTTCTTCCCAATAATACATGATGCTCTCTGCATAAAATTGCAGTATTTTCCAAAAATCTGTCTAAAATTTCTAAATCCAAACCCAGCTACTTTTCAGACATGCTGCAGATAATCGGCTAAAACATTGAACGTAATTAAGAGAAAAGAGAGGCAACATATATCTTCATTCAAGATATCAGGTGTCATTTAAATCATTACTCTTCTCAGCAGCAGAGAGTACAAATTCGAATATAAAACATCATTGCCATTTTGCATTTCTGGTGCAACATGGAGGAGGAAAAAGTGAAAGGGTTTGACAGATGCATTAGACTGCCAAGTATGTCATTCATTTTTGTGCACCGGATAGAAAAATCACATAGTTCTTTCTTGTTCAAATTATGTCGCTTTTGCCAAGATTACATGTGTTCTGGATCGCTCAGTTATATGGAACAAAAACGGGATCGCTAGAGGTCATCCAGAACAAGGTCCTCTTAGGGTAGGCATCCATGGATCTGTAGTTGGAACAAGAACTTTCATTTAGGAAAACATACACCATAGGCTGTTTGATCCAGACCAGAAGGTCTCTCTTAGAAACTTAACCAACGGATCTTTATCTAAAGATCTTTTCAAGCAGAGATAACACGCCGCACTAACTAGCAACTACATCAATCCTTTCCAAATTGAAATACCAGGAGTATATTATAATGATCCTGAATGCAGATGTACCACAACATGTGATTCGAATTACTGATCGACCAAATCCTATTATACTATGATATCCACATCCCATTCTGGGGGGTGATTTGCGGTCAACTCATCAAGTCAAAACAACATCTCATAACATCATTCTCCGGCATTCAAATTTAAAAAGGAGACACCTCTAGCTTCTACGCCATTAGAATTCAAAATCTAAAAAACTCACATCTTCGACGCCATTCGGCAGAGGTTCGACCCGATCCGCCGCCTCCACATCGTCCCGCCCAGCACCGGACTCCTCCTCATTCCCATGAGCGCCCCCATTGCTCAGCCGGCTCCTCTCCTCGACCGCAGCAGTCTCCCCATCGCCGGCCGCAGCACCGCCGCCTTCCGCCGCCCTGCCGCTCTGCTTGCTCTTCTTCTTCTTGTTCCTCTTCCTCCTCTTCTCCTCATCCATTCCCCCAGCTCAGACCGGCGAACCCGTATCGAATCACACGGCGGACCAAATCCGGCCCCCCAAATCACCGTTCGCGCCGCCAAAACAAGAGGAGAACAGCTCAATCGGAAACCTCCAGACGAACAGCCCCGATCCGGCGCCGGACGCCCAATCCTTCCGTCACCGCGAAACCCTAGGCTGCGAATCGAATCGGAATGCGTGAGGGAGAAGCTCGGGAACGAGATTTGACAGATTGAAAGGCAGATGGGAGGATGGAGAGACGTTACGGAGGGGATCGAATCGGAGGGGAAATCTCGAGGCGAGAGCTTCGTCGTTCTTCGGGGAGACGTCGATGGAGTTCGAGGCGGAGAAAGAAGGGCGTTGAACGTTCGCGGTTTCGCAGCGGCGGATCGAGTCGACGACACGCGTCCGTCGAGGGAATCGGTAACGACGGTGGGGGGAGAGCCGCTAACGGTTCTTCAGGTCGTCTGTTTTTTTTTTTTTTTGGGAGGATCGTGTCGGAAACAACATTTTCAGGATAACAAAAAGAAGTTGAGGGCAAAAGAAAATAAAATAAATATATTGAGAGCCGAAAATTTATTATACAGATGCAACTGAATTCTAAAATTTTTAAAAAATATAATCAAGTTTTACTACTTTCAAAAATATTATCAAGTTTTAAAATTTATCATAATAGTATAATCAAGTCATAAAATTTACAATTAAGGCTTAAAATGTGTCATGAAACTTTCAAAATTATAGTCAAAAATTTTTTTATAGTCAAGAACTTAATTGAATCAATTTAATAAGTTTTAGGAATTGATTGGATATTTTAAAAATCTTACAATTCAATTGCACTTTTGTAAAAAATTTTAAGACTTTCAATGCATTTATACAAAAACAAAAAAGACAACTTGATTTTTAAATAGCATAATCATTTTTCGAAACTTGAACATCATAGACATTGTTAACCAAACAATCTCGATCTAATGGCCTCTATCTACAAGATTTTTTTCCCTATAGAAGGAATTCACAATGGAGGAAATCCCGATGGCTAGTTCTAAGGCTACATTTGATCATTTAAATTTCTAACCAAAATATAACTAGATATGATAAGATATGAAATTCATGTTACGTTTGGTCATATGGATGTCTAATCAGGATATAACTAGATATGATAAAATATGACATCCGAAGATTTTGTTATATCATATCTATCATTTGATAAATATATTCACATCATCTCACATACATAATTTGGTATAAACAGTGCATCAGTGTAAATGAACTTAAAAATTCCCAAACATATATGGTAAAAGTCACTCGAAGCACTCTTGCCTACTTTATTTTTATTTGCTTTTTAAATTATTTTTCCTCTTTTTTAAATTATTTTCTATATTTATATTTATATATTGAATTTAAGGAAAATTTCAAAAGGGGGCTCAAAATGCCTTCATTTTCTCAAATAAGGGTTCAAATTGGATCTTATTTCAAATAAAAACTTGAAATACCATCACTTTTTCAAATAAGGGCCTAAAATAGATCTTGTTTCATACAAATGCCTGAAATGGTTACGTCTATTTTAAATAAGGATCTAAAGTAACTATGTTCATTTTAAATAAGGGCTTAACTTTCTAGTGGTTAAAGTTATTTTCATCATTTGCTATTTTCCCTTTTTTCTTTCATTTTTTTCATTTTTGTTTCCTTTTTTTTTTTAGTTCTTCTTCTTCTCGGCTACTAGTGATGCCCATAAAGGGCTAGGCAAGGTCACCCTTGCCAACGAGGGCCACCCATGCCAGCCACAAGCGAGGGAAGGCCTCACCTGGGCAAGGCGACCCTCACCCTAGGGGAGGTTGCCCCTCACGGCCATCCACGAGGTGGCCTCGCCCACTATCAATGAGTGTTTGTAGGCCCTCATCCGCCCTTCCCAACAGCCAACGAGGGTCGTCGAGCCCTTGCCAGCCTTTGCTAGCAGCCGCTAGTCGACATCAAGAAAGATGAAAGAAAATTGGACAAAAGTGCCCTCGATTGATTAGAAAATTTAGCCAGGCTAGCAAGTGACGAGGTTAGGCCCTTATTTAAAACCACCATGCCACTTTAGGCTCTTACTTGAAATAATCAATGCTACTTTAGATCATTATTTAAAACAAAGTCCACTCAGGGGCCTTTATTTAAGAAAATGAGGGCACTTAGATTCTTTTTTGAAAATTTTCCTTCAATTTTTTATTATAAGATTGAATTAAATTTGAATATATAAATATAAATAAGATTAAATTGTTATTTTTGTAATTTTGAATTTCTTATATTAAATTTAAAATATGTTATTTATATTGAAATATCAAATTGTTAATTTAGAAAGTTTATCATTCGATAAAAATAATTTTCTTAAAATGGATATTAAAAATCCTATCTATTTTTATCCCATCTCCTATATTAGATAATTTTATTTGGTCCACATCTCTTTATATTCGACTTTATCCTATTTTAAGTAGGTATCATATTTTGAGCATGCATTATGATTTAATACTAAATTTTATTTAGACCGCCAAACGCAGCATAATACCTCAATGATAGGACACACGACCCGCTAGAGCTAGGAGACCCTACCCTAGCCTCGAGATCTCGACCCTAACCCCTAGACTAGGGACGCCACAACTGCTCAAGTCCCAATGCTCGAACTTGTGAAGTGGACCCCCAAGCTCATGACCTAGACGACATACCGAAAGATCGGGATAACTCATTTCATAGTACCACCCATAGCGTAAAAACCACATTGAGCAAAGTTTAGGTCGGGTCAAGTACGGCGCAGCCCGACTTTTCAGCCTTTCAAGAACAATTGCTGGGGACGCGCCAATTTGTCCTCCGGGCCCTTGTCGAGTGCCTGAAAACTGAAAACGTCAATCCGCTTCTCTTTTTTCCTACCCAACATCAAGAATCCATCGCCTGCCCTCAGGCCCGTTAAGAGCTAAAGCGCTAATTTTTACGACCGCAGCGTGACAACCACCTCTTCAAATCCTATTTGACCGGTTCCCGAGATCGTTGGGTTGAGTTTGACTCGATGGATCGACGGGTGATCTTGATTCTTGAGGGTCTTGCGAATCCCCCCATCATTCGAACGTTCGCAATCTGGAATGTCTTAGGTGTTGATCTGGCATTGTCACCTCGACACCCGGTCATCGTGTCGTTTTCGCGAGGGAGAGAGAGAGAGAGAGAGACCAAATTTGGTAATCATCTCGGCCTGCGAAAATACGAGGCACGCACGCGTGCGCGCACGCCCACAAGAGAAACTTTCAACTGGGTCCTCTCTGTCTCTCTCTGTCTCTCTCTTTCTCGAATCGTCCTGATCTCGAGCCATTTCTTTTTCTTGGCAAATTTCGCCTCGCGTGGAGGGTCAACCGGAATTCGATCGCGGTACGTGTTGCATGGCGTTCCTGGGTTCCTTTTGAATTGATGGTATTGTAGACGCGTGCATTGGGTTTGATGCATGGCCCTTTGGGTTTCCTCTTGTTGTTCATGATGTTCTTGATGTTCTTCTTTTCTAGTGAGATCATTCAATTAGAAATTTTTATATCTGCGTGCCCTCAATATGGTTGGAGGAATGAGGTTCTCGAATTCTGTCGTCTTTTCTCGGTTAGATTGATGTGGGATATAAATTAAATTGAGAGCATTGGGAAATAACATGATGGCAGCTTCTGGTTGTGGGATTTGATTAGAGGTTTATTGGGTGGCATGAAATGAGAGCTGTTTTAAGCATTACTATTTTGCAAGCGGGGCTACTTATTGGAAATCCTGGAGAAATCCTTGATGTCGGTTGGATTGTCGTTCCATGGTGGCGACACGGACTGAAAAGCTGTATGCCGGGAATGTCAAATTTCTGAATTTTTCTCTGGTGAAACATACTGCGGCAGGGAGACACTGCAGAAGTTCTACATGTTCATCGGATGACATTTGATCTAGTTTATCCATTGGATTGTTGTGTTGTCGTCAAGGACTAATTTTTGTTGAAGTGGCACCAATGCGATCCTGAATCGTACCAAAATGATAGACAAGATATGAGCTTGACTATAACTAGCTTATCCAGATATAGACAGAGTTAATGGCGTAGAACCAAGAGTCCTGTATTTTCCAATTTACTCTCTACACACCCTCGGACACTTTTTGTCCCTCCCTCCACACATCATTTTGTCCTCCACGCAAGCGAAAAATCATGTTCCGATTTGCAAAGACCTCATGTTCAGCACCAGCATGTGAACAGATCCCTTGCTGTTTTTGCAGCCACCTTACGTAGAGGGCTTCTATTCGCCAAGGTTATTCCCCCTTTGCAAATAGCTTGCTGTTATAACGTTTGGCCAGGATGCCTTCTGCGTAAATAAGGAAATCTTGGTAGGAAGAGCCTAGTTCTTGTCAATCTTTGAAAGGGTTTTACTTTTCCTTCTCCTTGTCATCACAGTTAATGCTGCTTGTGGTACATTTGACTTTGAGACATCCATTCTTGCTATTCTGCTATCTTCCTCCTCTCTTTTCAGTATTGCCTCCTCTAGCATCATGAAACTTACCACAATGTTCCAATACCCAATCGTTAAAGCTTCTGACAATATCTGCTGGGACATGTAAAGTTGAAACATGAAAGATTTTAGCAACACTTGTCCTTTAATGCTTAGCAAGTCTGACTAATTGAGCAAATTGGGCTTTCAGGGGTGTTGAACCACACTTTATCCTGGCAGAAGAAAACAGAATCTCCTCTGCCACCAACGTGATCTATAATAGACTAGGAAGATCCACCTAACTCTTGTTAGTCCATCTCCAAGGGATCACTCTGAAAGTGCACCGACATTGTTAACTTGGCCAACACGGTTTCATTTTTCTTATTGATAAATTCCCTCTAGAGAAAAAAAAATTTTGGTCATAATTTTCCAAGCCACTTGGCACACAGAGCTTTGTGGAAATGTAATAAAGACTCATACCCAAAGGCAAAGCCACTTTCACATGGGAAGTTTAATGATGCCCCACCTACCAAGGCTGAAACTATAAGCCTTTTCCTTACCTCCTATAGAAACCTTCTCTCAATGTTATCGAGTATTCTAGCTGCCACACTTGAAGAGGGAAAAGCAGGGAAAGGAAAACTGGCAGAGTCGTATGAGTCTCTCTACTGAAGTTAATCTGCCGCCATAGGAAGAATAACCTCTTTGAACTAATCAATTTTCTCTCTGTCTTGGAAAAAGCCAGGTCCTTTCAGTTTAATTCCTTGAGGTGGGTCCAAATAAGTGATAGGGGAACTACCTGGCTTGCAGCCTATTACTCAACTGCAATGTCCCGGATTTATCTTCAAACAAGAGAACAAAATGCTCTCATCAGCAAATAATAGATTGGAAAGTTTTAGGTTAAATTACTTCTAGATTCACGAAAGGATTATATCAAGTGTTTCGTATTGCTGCTCCGCCAATGGATTTCTTCGTGCTTTTCCTGGCTCCACTTGTTATGTGATCTATGTGCCTATTTAGAATACCCTTTTGACTAAACTCCATTATCATGCAGTAATCCTTATCTATATTGACCTTCAGGTTCTTCGTGCTTTCTTCTGCTGATTCTTGGAATTTGCATTCCGACCATCATTATGGGGCAATGCGTAACCAAGGTAATGCATCTGGGCCATTTTTTACTGGAATCTGGTGTGCAGATCTTTTACTTACCATTGTGAAGATGTTCACATTTTTTGTAGTTCTATCATATAATCACTTCTTGACCACTTCTCTCATGATATTTTGCTCTGTTGTTTGGATAAAGATTTCTGTCGTTTGTAAAATATATGTATTACTCTCTACATATGGTGACTCTACTAAGTATCCTTCTGCTACTTTATTAAACCATGTTTTCCCTACAACAGTTGTTCTCTGACATTTAGTGGCTGCCTCCATTTATTTGCTGCTCCATGCTGTTCCGTGTCTTCTGTGTTTTGGCTTGAAATATTTCAATGAAACACTGTCAATTCTTTTTGTCAAAAGATTCTATGTTGTTCATGGTGCTTCCAGCAAGAAACAAAAGACGATGAGTCCGACCAACACATTGATTTTGCTAGCGGCAACGTGCATCTCATCACTACTAAAGAGAGCTGGGATGAAAAGTTATCAGAAGCTATTAAGGAGGGAAAGATCGTAAGTTTTCAAAATTAGTTATTTGCAGTTTAGATAAATGATATCACTCTTGCTATGATCCATAACAAGATAGCCTTTTTCTTCTCTCGGTAATGAGACTGAGTTTGTGGTTTATGCTTTAACAAGATAGCCTTTTGGTGTATATATATTCAGCATAGGGATGATTCTTAGAGTTCATTTCAGTTTTTGAGAATCCAGAATCGACAGTAGAATGCACTCTGTATTGCGTCAGGTTCTGGCAAACTGTAATAATTCTAAGGTGTTTATGTGGGGAAGAAGGCTGAGAAAATCCTGTTATGTCAACTCTTATTTTATGTCAATTGTAACCTTTTCTTAACAGGTTATAGCAAACTTTAGCGCGACTTGGTGTGGTCCTTGTAGAGTGATCGCGCCTTTCTACTCTGAGTTATCTGAGAAGCACCCTTCTCTCATGTTTCTTCTTGTCGATGTGGATGAACTAACTGTAAGTATGACTTTCATCTCTCGGACCTTGCAACCCGCGACTCGGATGAGAAATTTGCCTGGTTATGTGCCAAATGTACCAACCGTAGCTCTTGTTTATTTCACAGGAGTTCAGCACATCTTGGGACATTAAAGCGACCCCTACCTTCTTCTTTCTTAAAGACGGGAACCAAGTCGACAAGCTCGTGGGCGCCAACAAGCCAGAGCTTCAGAAGAAGATAACCGCGATTTTAGACTCGATCGATCAAAGTCAGAAATGAATGACGGGCTGCTAGAGGTGGGGAGAACAAAGCTAAGCCATTTTGAAATTTTGTCAAACCACGTACATGCAGGTCTCCAGGTTGTAAAATGCTTGCCACGGCACTCGTTCTTGAATGTAAATAGAGATGCTTGAGGATGTCGAATAGTGAAATTATTGGAATGGTAATCTCCGTTCTCTGTCGTGTCCCCGATGCCTATGCTGCATGGAGAATGTCGATCGGTTTTGATTGGATTTCGAAAGTCTTTCTCACTAATCGGAGCAGCAAAGCGTAGTTTGTTGCAGACCTTGTTAAGTTTCTTGTCTTTTGAACCAATTTGACTCCTGTTTAGCTCTTAGGAGATTCAAGGCTGAGAGCTATGGTGACCCCCATAGAGATATTTGAGTGTGAAGGGAAATGTCATCTAGATAGCGGGACGGTTGAGAAAGATTGGGAATATTAGATGGTCATCTGAAACAATCATATATTGTCCAAAGGTGACGAGAAACGGTGAACGAACTTACTTTCTATTTGATTTCTAGAAAATGAATTATTTAAAAGATACTTTCTTGAAAATGATCGCTTTTATCATTTAAAATAATTAGTCAATGGAAATTATAATGGATACGAAAGATTATTTTTAGAAAAAAAAATTCAAATAATTTATTTTTCGTGAAATAAATAGTCTTCTAATGCATTATCTTTATGAACACTTGGTAAAGGAAAAAAAAAGAGGTTAATACTATGAAATACTTTAAACCGGTACACATATAATAAATCTATCTCGAACTAATTTTTTTATAATAAAAATTATAAATTTGTGTATTTATGACAAATTTACCTTCCGTTAATTTTCATTAAATTGGATTAATATCACGAAAAACTACAAGTGAGTACACTTGTGACAAACATAGGATAAAACCTAAAATCAATATATCCATCAATTATTACATATCATTCAAACAGTAAAATTTAATGAAAATTAATAAAAAAATAAATTTGTCATAAATGTATATGTTTAGAATTTTGGATGGTCAAAATATTACTTTAAATTAAAATTTTCATAAGCGTATTAATTTAGAGTTTTTCATAGTATTAACAAAAAAGAGAATTGTAATCTACAGCTCCAATTGTGACCAATTTGTCTGTAATGTGTCTAAGGATGGACAACCATCGAGCCCGAAGACCTTGTCAAAGTTCCACCGCCATAAATCTGATGTGACGAAGAAGTGACAGAGTGTTGTTCCTTGTACATTATGACTTCAGGCTCTTTGCCATTTTCACATCATTTTCTGGATCGTTGCTTGTGGGGACTTATTCAGGCGTAATTAAGATCGAGATACCATCGAGCGAGCGCGCAATTCGAGCAACAGCATCATCTTTCGCCTTGATAGCAATGGGCATCTCATCAATCTCTTCTCATGTAGTCAACATCCTCGTCTGAACCACATAAATCTGAAAAATTATCCAAAAAATCCTAAACTTATTACAATTGTATTCAGTCATAAACTTATTTTTTTTGATCAATTAAGTCATAAACCTTTTATAATTATTTCCAATCAATCCATTCTCGCCAAAATTGACCGGCGGCGACGTGGTAGCCTTCGGCAAGACCAACGACTTTTTTTTTATTAATATTTCATTTTTGAAATATTTTATTAATATTTTATCTTTTTTTTTTTTTTTTTCTTTTTTTTTTTCCCCTTCTCCCTCTTCCTTCTTCCTCTCTCCTCCCTCCTCCTTCCCGGCCGGTCGCCGGACTAAGGCAATCTAGCGGGCTCACCTCGCCGCCACTAGGCGAGGGCTTGCCTCGCGGTCGACGGGCAAGGCAAGTTCTCGCTAGATCAAGCGAGGAGGACCTTGCTAGATGCGACAACAGCCCCCTCACCGGCTAGCAAGGGCTCCTTGCTCGGCGACCGCGAGGCGAGCCCTTGCCAAATCCGGCGAGGAGGGCCTTGCCTCGCTAGACACGACGGTGAGCCCCCCTCGCCGGGCTAGCAAGGGCTGGCCTCGCCCGCGATCACGCCGCGAGCCCTCGCCGCGCGATCCGGCGAGGAGGGCCTTGCCGGACACGACGCGAGCCCCCCTCGCCCAACGGGCTAGCGAGCTAGCCCTCGCCCGCCAATCCGACGTTCGACCGAGCCCCCCTCGCCGATCGAGAGCCAAAGGAGGGAGGAGGGAGCCCCGAAGAAAAAGATTAAAAAATTAATAAAATATTATTAAAAGCTCAACGCATGGGCTGAAATAGAAGGTTTATGACTCAATTGGTCAAAAAATAAGTTTATGACTGAATTGGCATGATTGCAATAGGTTTAGGGCTTTTTTTGGTAATTTTCCCCATAAATCCTCCATGTCACATGCAGTCTCCACATCACTCGAACGGTGTGACTAACATTTACATGCCGACCCAGACTCGAAGAATGCCACGTGGCGACGTCTCCATCGCTCAGTCATCAAGACGCGAGTGGGTGGGACGGACCATTGGTCTTGAAAAGAAGAAAGTTTAGGACAGCGATATGAGGAGGCCATACATGGGCGAGAAAAGCAGTGGGAAAGGGGACCCGGAAGGGGAATCAAATGGGGATAGAGATCTAGAGACCGTGTCTCTCGCCTGTCGCTGTTGGAAAGGGTCTCCCCACACTTGGTCCCATTTTTTTACTTTCAGATTTCCACTCTTGAAAGTTGCTTTTCAACCATCAACCTAACTTACATAGAATACTCGTTTCCGTGTTCATTGGATCTAAATTGATGACCGGATGCGAAATGCAGCCAGCCATCTGTCATATGCAATTCACACGTTGGTTTCACATCATTGGTGATTATGATAGACCTGTCAAAATGGGTCTTCTTAATCCGTATTTGATGAATTATTAGGGATTGCTCCGCTAACCACCATTGCTCACCTTGGTAGGGATTGAGGTTGGAGACGTTTAATTTCACACACTCTACAAAGAAGTAAGGTAAAAGTCTAAGAAGGAGAATTAAAATAGGATAAACCAAAAAAGAAAAAATCCATAGTTAATGAGCCTAATTGTTAAATATGTTATAATTGAATTTACAATGATAGAGACTTACATAACATAGATGCTAAATGGATTTAGACCCAACCCATCTCTCTCTCTAATGGTAGTATTTTCACAAGTGTCGAGTCGGATATAAGTTATTAAATGAGTCAAAATAGGTTAAGTGGATCAACTTGGGTTGAACCATTTTCGATCCGTCCCAGACCGATCCAATCCGTCCATTTAATAGGTTTATAAATTCCTGGACGCAAGCAGCGATTCCCGACTTTGTCAAAAAAAAAAAGCAACGATTCCCGACAAGAATAGGAAACCGGACGAACCTCACCAGTCACCATACAGCTGCGAAATATGCCGCCTACACGATATGCCAAGCTGGTCCAGCCCATCTTTCGTTAAATTGGAAGATGGAAACGTCAAAAGTCGCTGTCCTACACCCAGAAAAGATAGAAAAGAAAGCGGGCAGCAGATTGTATAATGCGCGAAACGTCGTCCAGGGACCCACCCATGTGTCCGGAGAGGCGAGAAATCAATGGGGTTCACGACACCATCCTTACCCACAAAAGTCAACAGGACAGAAGCTAAAGAAAGATGGCTGAACTGACAAAAGAATGTTTAAGAAAACAATAACATGCTTTGTTCCAAGGATAGAACTTAAAGGAGATATTTAGCAAAAGGTACATATTATCTTACACTCCTCGTGACCATATATAGAATTTACCAAACAAATTACAACTGCCTTGGAGAACATAGGATTATATCAGAAGCCGGAAAAAAGATGGGAAAAAGATGGAATTTTGACAGCAAGTTAAATGAATAAGAAAAGATCGAGGAAAACCCAAAACGTGTCGTGAATGCTCGACATTTTTGCAGTGGCAAGTGTCTCCTTAGAGATTTTGCAGGAGGCGGATGGGAGGCAGTGTCCGAGTTTTTTCACCGCCCTTTGGGGTTCATGATCTGAGAGAACACGGCACTCGGGGTCAGCCCATCCGAGTCTTCACTGGCGAGGCTCCGGCCGCCAATGCTCATGCTCATCCCGCTGCTCCTTGAGTCGGACACGTTGCTGTCGAAGCCAGGGGATGCATCGGGATCCTTCTTGCCTTTGCAGGCCGCAGCATCGAAAGCCCCAACGTCCATGCCCACTCCCCCGAAGCCCTTGCCACTCTCCTCTGCGCTCTCTTGCAGCTGCAGGGCGAACTCAAGGTTCCACAGGACGTCACCCATTGATGGCCTCTCGATGCCCTGATCGGCGACGCACTTCATTGCGGTCTCGGCAAACTTTTTGAAGCACTCCGGCGAGATTTTCCCCTTCAGATGAGGATCCATAATGTGCTCGAGAATGCCTTTCTTGTGGCAATGAGCAGCCCATTCCGCTAGACTGACTTGCTCTTTCGGCAGCGTGGGGTTCAATGCAGGGCGTGCACAGAGGATCTCGAACAGCACGACTCCAAAGGAGTACACATCAGATTTGTCGGTTAATTGCTGGCGTCTGAAGTATTCAGGATCCAGATATCCAAAGCTACCCTTCACAACAGTACTGACATGCGTGTGATCCAACGTTGGACCGGTCTTTGACAAACCAAAATCGGAGACCTTTGCCACCCACTTCTCATCCAAAAGAATGTTGGTAGTTTTCACATCGCGGTGAATGATCGTGTGCTTAGCCCCAGTGTGGAGATAGTGCAACCCCCGAGCAGCTCCAATGCAAATCTCAAGTCTTTGCTTCCACGGGAGAGGGGGTTTCTGGGTCTTGTACAAGTGCTCACGGAGAGTTCCGTACGCCATGTAATCATAGACAAGGATCATCTCACAATTATCTTCACAATACCCGATCAACGAAACAAGATGACGATGGCGTAGCTTTGAAAGCATTTCAATCTCAGTTTGGAATTCATGCACACCTTGCTCAGAGAGGGGATTTCCACGTTTGATTGCCACTTTGGTCGCTCCGCCATCGATTTCTCCTTGGTACACTTTGCCAAAGCCTCCCACTCCAAGGACGAGAGCCTCATCGAAGTTCTTGGTGGCAGCTTTGATCTCAGCGAAAGAGAAATGGCGGCAAAGGTTCGACGGCAGGGATGATGCATAACTACCAGTAGTGTTCGTCTTTGCAGAACCCGCAGAGTGCGAGTTTCCATAAAGAGAGAGAGGAAGCCAGCCGGATGGTCCATCACTTGCGCTTGAATCCTTCCCATGCCTACGGCGACGTGAAACAAAAACAGCTACAAGCCCGATGACTATGGCTAAAACAACTCCACCACTAACCCCTCCTGCAATAATTGCCGTTTGATTAGTTGATTTACCAGAGCCTGATGGTGGTCTAGCTCGTGAGGGATCGATTACATCCTGCTTCGGTGCAGGAATAGGGTTAGGCCCCGCAAGATTCCCAGACGCATCACTGAGCTTGAAAATCTCCACCCCATTCAATATTGCATCGTAATACTGAGATTTCAAAGCCGTATTTGGATGAAGGGCAAGCCACAAATTCTGCTGCGAACCTCCATCTGGTACAAGTACCACATAATCCCTATAAGTAGGGATTCCATTGCCACTTGTCCATCCAGCTACATCAGCCTGACTGTCAGCAGTTTGATTGCCAATGAAGATCTCAAACATTCTCTGATTTAGTTTCGTTATGCCACCAGCTAGCTCACAGAAATGCAGCCTCATCAGGTAATTGAACCCAGAGTCAACAGAGAAGATCCAAGTGAGGTTGTATTGCAGATTGACGCTTGCATTGGGTCCCATCGTTCTTGCGGTGGAGTATACATCAACAGGAGCGACATAAGTAGGCATGGATGAAGGATAACGAATCGTCACATTCTGGTCAGCAGTCGTGGTGACCCCAATAGCAGCACCATATATGTAAGCACTATCATCATACCAGGACCTGAACAGCCCTGTGTCACCAGATGGAGAGATGTCCTGACCTCCCACATTTAATCGATAAGCAGTCTCAAGAGCAGTTTTGTTATTGATGAGGACGGGAGAACCCTGACCGATGGTCATGGTAGTTCCATCAGTCGCGCTATAGATGTCAGGCATCGACTGTACCTCGATCCCGTTAACAAAAGCAAATGCACCCGCATAGTTTTTAGACGGACTGAAAGTAATATTCAGTGTGTCCCCCTCGACATTGACCGAGTACTCCTTCAAAACATATGCAAAGTTCAAAGCTTCTGTGGTTTGGGCCACGCTGAAGTTCTTCAGAAGAGTATAACCCTCGGCAGATACAGAGAAGATGGCATTGGACGCGTTATACGTATTGTACACAGATGGATAAAAGTACAGCCGGACAAACTTCCGACCAGATGCCACGGGGAAGCTGTAAGTAAAATTAGACTGGAAAATCCTCACGGTCATGTACGGGACCTGGGGCACCGAAGGGTCCTGCGTGGCGGCTGTGGCCGTGATGGTGTTGGCAGTAGGAGCCGGGATCTTGGAACCGCTGTCCGGGGTCCACACCTGGCCATCGGTATCTGTAGTCTGCGAAGTCGCCCCGCAATCCAGCAGGATTCGATCGGCGGGTTTATAGTTATCCCCCAAAACCACCAACAAAAACGACGCAGACAAGCACAAGAACACTAGAGCCCTCCCACCGGAGCTAATCGCCGCCGTATTCCTCATCGACTCGAAAAGACCCAACAGATTCAGCTCAAATTCGGAACGAACTTACTCTCAGCTCCAAGATCCCGCGATCCTCCGGCAGGGAAACGCCCCGACAGCAAGACGCAAAGCCCAACTCGACCTCAGCTCATGACAGAACCTGAACAACAATCGATGGAAGTGAAAAAGAACAAGACCCATCAGCCCGAACCTCCGAAATTTCCGAAATTTCACAAGCGGAAAGACTACAAGCAAGCAAGCAGACAGATTCATCTCAAAAACCCACCCAAAACTCGACGAGCATCGAACCGGTAGAAAGCCAAATGCGACATCCGGAAGCCAAGAAAAAAACCAAGAACAGCTAAAGAAACCAAGGCATCCCGAGCTGAATCTTGAAAATGCGAAGGACCTACCTACCCGAGGCGGAGCAGCCGACAGTGAAGCGAACTCGGTGAGTCGACCCGGACGGGTTGGCGGAGATATCGCCCGAGCTCCAAGATCGATCGATCGATCGAGAGAGAGAGAGAGAAAGGTGGTAGAAGAAGAAGCAGAAGAAGAATAAGCTGAGAGAAAATCGGCGAAAGGCTTTTTCGTCACTTGCTTGGATTAGTCAAAACTCGTCTCTTTCTTTATTTTTCTGCCTTAAGAATTAGTGGTGGGGCAGTTCGGGGAGGAGGAATGACGGATATGCCCTCAGGATGGCGACGGTATTAGCGGATCCCGCCACGACTTTGATGATTGATTCGAAGCTGGACGCGTCGAACCGCATTTACGCGTCCGTGTCGGGCTGGCAAGACACGCTAACATAAATAAAACGGCGGATTTTTAATTGTCGTTTTCGTGCCGGTGGCGAGCTGGTGCCGCGCTGCCTGTCACGAGCCGTCACCGACTCCCGCTGTTTCTTTCCCTTTTTCTTTAAATTTCCCCTGCCAACTTCCCTCGAAATGTTGTGTCCAGTTCGCAAAGCGTTTGTATTGATTGATTGATTGATGCGGTTTGATAGGGGCTTTCCGGGGTAATTCGTGTGCGGAAACGATGGTTTTCGCACGTCGAATTGGTGCGGGGGCCTGTGCGGGTGTCGTCGTGCCCGAGCCGACTAGGTGCCGTGAGCTTGGCATGGGTCGATCGAGAGCCGCCCATGCATGGCCCAGTCGAGCTGGACTCACAATGTGAGCTGGGCAAGCACCCGTGATCAAGTGCAATGCCCGGGCTAAATGTGGAAGAACAGAGTGCGAGCAAAACCCAAATGCATTTATCTTGAAGAACGTGATCGGCTCGTGTGATGTAATGAGTAGGAAATTTTCCTAATCAAGTCTTGAATTTATCATATAAATGTCAATTGAATACTAAATTTTTCAATTTTATCGGGTTAATCATAAACTCGAAAATTGCTGATGTAGCGATTCCATAGTCATCAATCTTCATACATGACATATCATCATATCATCAATTTTTAGCAAAAATTGGCGGGGTTATATTGATAAAATTTAAAATTTTAAAATCGAATTAATTTTTATAATATGTTTATGACTTATGGGATAATCCAATATGTATCCAAGGGAGGGTATGGACCTTGATGAATGTAAGACTTTTCTGTTAAGAAGCATTCAGAGGGGCGAGTACCTAGTTCTGACATTGGTGTATTTATTAGGAGTAGGCATTGACACTATATAAATAGGTGCAGTGGAGTCATTTGTAATCATCCTCTGAATTCTTTTAATTATTGGTGTTGGTATATTCCTCTGCAACGCGAGCGAGAGGGTGCGCAACATGACGAGAAGCATAAACACGCCAAAGATCTCGTTGACGTGCAAATCCGAACGTTGTGTTCGTAACAAGTGATATCAAAATGTGTTTTTTTTACCAAAAAAAAAGAAACTTGTGTGTCAAGAGAGGATGCTGATACGAGAGACGAGGCCGAGCGATCGGCGATAATGGATTGGCTCTTCCTTTTTCTTACGATGCACGTTGTAAACTTTGGGTTAAAATTAGCGTATCTCGAAAGGTCAAATGTGGAGTTGATCAGTTGCGGCACACGGGAGGTGATCGGGGGGCCAAGCTCGGGGCTGAATCGGCTCAATCGACGCGGATGACCTCACGATGTGACTCCGATTGATTAAGGGATCTCGTTAGCGACGGAGGAGCGGCGGGGCTAGGGGTTCGTGCCGCAGCAAATGATTTATCGGTGTCGCAGCTGGTGTCGGACAAGATCCCCGACAACATAAGGCACGCGAACCTGTACCGTATGAAGGTGCTCGCCCCCGACCATAGAGGCGGATCCTTTTCATTTGGCCCATGGAGGAGTATTTTTCGAGCAATTGGTATTACGGAGGAGATGCTCCAAGTTGATTAAATAAACTACTTTTCATAATAAAGGATATTCGAATCATGCAGATTAATCCCTATGAATACATACAAACCGCTCCCTCCACATATATCGGGTAAGATTCCACCTATAAGGGCGGGAGGTGTGGCCTCATAGATTAATATGACTGAGTGATAGTTATGAATTCAAGCTCTATGAATGAACTACTCGTCTTTTCACAACAACCAAAAAAAACCTACTCATTTATTCCTGATGAATCAACTACTCATTCATTCTTGATAAAAGCAATATGTATCATCAAATACATGAATTAATTGCGATAAAATCTCATTACACGAGAAAATTTATTTCCCTTTTGTGGAAAAATATATATTGACCAAATGAGTCTACTTTTTTCTTGTTATTCGGATCCACATCAAATAAGATTTTGAACTCCTGCTTGATGTATTGCTTGCCTCCTGTATCAAATCAATTGCTAAGGATGGTAAGTCTCATACGAGATAGGGTTTTCTTGGTGCATGAAAATTGTTAAATTAATTTTTAAAATTTTATATCCAATCCAGATGGGTCTGAGTTTATATGGTGCGGAGAACGCCATCAAGCATCGGATAGGAGATATTAGAAGCTTGTCCGGACCATTTTAGGCCTGAGCTTCTCAAGCCTAAAGGCCGCAGGCCTCGGACCAGCCCAACCCAGAAAAAAAAAAGGGAATTGAGAGTCCTGTCCGGATTTTTCCATACCCAAAAAAGCATATCCAAACTGGACGGGCGGAATTGGGCTCTTGAGCTAGTTGGTCCACGTATCTAAACCTAATTTCTAATCCACTATGCTGTAAGTGACTTTTGCCCGTTGGATGCATTATATTTTAGGGGTAAATGACCTAGGAGATCGCTTAACCTTTTTCAATTCATACGATGTCGTCTGCTAACTTTTTTTTATTTTTTTATGCATAATTTGGGCAACATTAATCCTTTTGTTAAATGCTTGGATAGACATTATTGACGTGACATCTATGTCAACACTATGATTGTCGTCATGAACAAAAAGAACACAAAGGAAAGATCAAAAATAAAATTATTGTCATGTTTGTTAAAAACAATTTATGTTCCCCATAACAAAAATTTCTATTCTTTTATTTCAAGGAACGAAAAAATAATAGAATCGTATTTGGTAAAATTTTTAGAGAATAGATTTGGACCAAGAGATTAGAAAAAAAAGTTATCCCAAAAACAATTTCTAGGACCAATTTTTTTCTCTCTTCTTCTTCTTCTTCTTCCCTTAGCCATGGCCATGTTGAGCCACGATGAGGCTCGTCAGCCTGAGCCTCGCCAGGCTAGGGCGAGGCCGTCATCATGTTGCCTAGGCGAGGTCGAGCCTCGCTAGTGGCCTGGCGAGGCTCATCTGGCGAGGCCAAGGCTTGTCGAGGTAATTGGATCAAAATGAGCTGATGAACGACCCATCTATCGATGGCCATGGTGGTGGTCACCTTAAAGAGAAAAGAAAAATAATAAAAGAAAAAATAATAAAAGATTTAAAAACTAAAAGAAATAAAAAAAAATTAAGAATTTTACTAAACGTATTTCTATCCCATTAATAGAAATTTTGGTAAGTTACATTTAAATAGTTCTTTTGTTGTAAATGTTTAAAAAAAAACAAAAAAAAATCATTTTTCAACAAAAATTGTTCCCCCTATAGAGCCCGTCACCATGGTCTTTCTATTATGTGGAATTATAGTTATAACTGCATTTAGATGAGTACCTAGGTAACATGTTTACGGAAAAAAGATCTACTTATGTAATTGCATTCAGATTATGTGGAGGGAAAATTTGATCTTGTCACTTACGGTAGAATGCATGACAGAGAGTGGAATTACTATGATTCCATCCAATACAACACCAAGTAAAACACCATGGTGGAGTAAATGTTACTGGAAAAGGACAACAATTACTCAAAAAGAAATGATCGAAAGACTGAGTGGGTAAATTCAGATTTTGCGAAATATGACTTTACGATGTTTTGTAAGTATCAAGAGATTTATAGGTAAGATAAATGAACGTATGATATTGTAACCGTTATAATTACGAAAATTATTATTTTCATACATGCACACGCAAGTTTAATAAGCACATTTTTTTCAAAAATAATTATGTATAAACATAAATAAATTAGTCAAGAAGCTAAGAGCACATGATCAAATTTGTAAAATAAAAAATAAAAAATACAACATAAAAAATAAATTAAAGAAGAAGAAAAAAAACTCCTAATGCGTCCGTGGTTTGGGCAAGCCCAGCCCATTTTTACGACGTCAAAACCCTAGCAACCTCCTCCTTCCTTAACCCTCCTCCGACTGCTCTCTCCAGCCTCCCTCCCCCCCTCCCCTCCTCCGTGCGACGATCCGGAGCCTCCCTCCCCGGCCTCTTCCTTTCTCCTCCTCCGCCGCCGCCGGCGACCTCCTCCGTCAGTAAGTCCCGCCTCCTCCTCTCCTTCGCGGCATCTCCTCCTTAGCCCGTCTCGCTGCAGTCGCTGCTCGCTCGGCGCTTGAGCTCCGGCGGCTCCGAAACCCTTCGGTTCCGATCCCCGCTGCGTCGCTCGTTATAGAATCGAGAAGTCGAGACGCTCCGACGCGGCGCTAGATCGCGTCGTTAGCGTTCGAGCGGCGACGCGATCGAACGTCCGAATCCGGAATCGGCGTTCTCGCGGAGCTGCTCATGCCTTTTTAGCGCGTTACGTGCTTTGACTACGCGTCGTGTCGACTAAGTATCTTGTGTTTATCTGATCTGGTTGGCTAAGGGCGAGACCAAAGCTTCGTCTTTCGACGTTGTTAGTTTTTTTGAAGTTCGTGAATTGAGGTTTAGTGTTTGGGTTAGTGAAGTGTACGTGTGTCAAATGACGGCCTTAGCGCATGTTTCGACCTCCTAGATACAGAAGCGTAGCTCTTTCGTTTTCATGCTGCTTCTATGCGATTGAAGAGTCGATGCAATGTGATGGCTGCTGAAAGGCGATATCGCTTTGCGTGCAATTTGGAATTGGAGTGGAGTCGCTTAACTTTTGCGGTTATGAACGGGGAAAGATATTAGTCAAAAGGTTGATGCTTGTGTGGATTTATGTGTGTGTTATCGACTGTGATTGGTGGGATGAGTTCAATCGATGTTACATCCATAGGACACGGTTTTGTACTTCGTGTTCTCTTTTCACTCTGTTCCAGGATGCGTAGAGTTGTCAAGGGAACTGTTGTTTGGTATTCATTTTTTTCCTGTAGTGGCAAAATCTGTGTAACTATATTCTGATATGTAATGTCCCTTTTGCATCAGGAAGGCAGTCTCTCGCCTAAGCGTCAAGTGGAAGAATGTCAGGGTATGTAAATTTGAGCTGTTTTTCTCTTTTTCTTCTCCGTGATTTTTTTTTTCTTTTTCAAAGTAATGTAATGTTTCATTGCGAACAGTGAGATGGGGAAGAGTTATGTACCTCATAATGTTTCACATCATCTAATGGGGCCTTATTTAGCAGTTTCTTTTTTCCCTCAAAGAGTGGAATTAATCAAGAATTAGGCTAACCTACTCTCATTTTGCAATTTTTCTTGCTATAATTAAGTACTTAACTCAGTTGTTAAGATTTTTTTTTTTGGTCCATTGCATGAATCTTTGCTTACTTTTGACTGTATTGCTTTCAGAGAAGAAGATGTTCCGGCACCTGAGGTTGCGGTTGCGGCTCCAGCTTTGGGTGAGCCCATGGATCTCAATACAGCTTTACAACTTGTGCTGAGGAAGTCCCTGGCCCATGGTGGTCTTGTACGCGGTCTCCACGAAGGTGCCAAGGCCATAGAAAAGCATGCTGGACTGCTTTGCCTACTAGCAGAGGACTGCAACCAGCCCGATTATATCAAGTTGGTGAAGGCACTATGCAATGAGCATAATGTCAGCCTGATCAATGTCCCTAGTGCTAAGACTCTCGGAGAGTGGGCTGGTGTAAGTTAGTTCCCCTGTTCAATTTTTATTTGTGCAACTTTTTTTTATTACCTGTGCGGGAATGACAATCCGTATGTTTCTCTCAGTGAAGCCTGGTTTGTTAGTTGAAATTGCAGTATCTTCTTGATGCTTAGTAATATTTTTCCATTTGTCCTGTACAGTTGTGTAAAATTGATTCTGAGGGGAAAGCAAGGAAGGTTGTTGGTTGCTCTTGCGTGGTTGTAAAGGTAATTTGTTTTACAGTAGTCTTATATTATTCAAAATAGCTTACTCCTGCTTTATATGGTAATGGTATTGGTCTTCCTTTTGTGCCTCTCAAAAAGGGGTAGACTGTAGCCAGCAAAACTGGAACTAGCTTTGAAATGTTTTGTTGGGCTTTATTTTGATTTGCATTATCAGGAGATGATACAAGCCAAGCTAGTTTCAGGCCTTTTGAGATTTTCTTAACGATCATTATCAGTGGCTTAGGTACTATTTTGAAACTCTTAAGTGCAACATTAAAACGGACATAATGTTCTTTTGTCATGCTTGCTTGTGATTTTCTATATTGATGCAATCTCTGTTATTATTGCCATTTGTATGCCCTCAAAGAAAGCTGATCAATTTGCAGGATTTTGGGGAGGAGACCGAGGCACGTCATGTTGTTATGGAGTATGTCAAGTCTCACTGAGATTAGAAAGCTTTGAGGCATCTGGAGAGGCTTTTCTTAGATAGTGATGAGATTTTTCTAATTATTTTTTAAGGAGACGGTAAACCAGTGGACATTTTTATCTTATGCATCTCTTCATCATCTTCCTGAGCTGATCGAGCAACTTAGAGCGTTCAAATGTCTTAAGGGCTTGTCATCTTGTTTTCTTCCTATCAATATTTGCAACATTTTGACATGTTCGATTATTAGCATTTCTGGAGTTTCTCTCAGAACTAATGGTTGATTGTTTTTGTGCATGATCCTTGTATTTGTACACGGTCTTCCAACATTCCAGCTTTAGACTTTTTGGTCAATTCAATTGTCCAAGAGAATAAGGTCCACTGTGAAACTAATGGTGTTGCTTCTGCTTGTAGTTTGTTTATGTGCCTGCCGAGGCTGTGGTTGTTCGCATGTGATGGTCTTTCGCAATAGTCATCCTTTTATAGACGATGATTCAAGTGCTTGTTTGTTGGGCAATTTTATTAGAATAGAAATGTGATAAAAGTGTATTATAATTCGCAAATTGCTAAGTGTGATCAAGAACAGAGAAAATGATGATTAATGAAGGGAACCTTAAGTAGAAAAAGTAATGAATAGTGGAATAATCAAATAAGTACCAAGTTTTACAGTGAACGTGGAGTCACTGACGATTGAATCTCCTTATGCACTGTTTGATTTTATACCTCGCTACCTAGCAGGTGTTTAGTAGCTACTAAAGGTTCTTGCGCTATTTGTCGCGGTTGATTCCTTGCGGATGAGGGAAAAAGATCCTGAATCATCGATAAAGATATTTAGAAATTAGAATAACTTGAAATGGCATTGACGAATGCAATGCTGATCAATTGAAAGTACTAATAGGTTCTATTTAGTTGCTGAGATGTGATCTTTTATGTCAAGCTTCAGTGTAGGTATCGATGTTTCTCTTTGCCGAAAAACGTTTGCTTTTTAAGTGGATGAAAAAGATGCGAAAAAAAATAAGAGGAACATTAGAGGATCTGTTGCTAACGGAGGGCGATATCAAAGAACCAAAACCGGAACCTGTATTTCCGAACAGTATCAGTAGGTGTACTGCCTGTTCCATTATTCATTCCATCCACTTCATACCCGGCTGGACGGCCTGTTAGATTGGTACGATTCACGTGACAGGGCCTTTTAGTTGACGTCTGCATATACAAAAGCCTAAACAACCAGAGATGGAACTAAACTTTTCAGAAAACATAGGTCGAGTGAGCTAACCTCACTGCTGGTAGCCAGCTGAGAAATGATAATTTGAGAGTACCTCGGCAGCCATTCGCAAGGTAAGGATTGCCTTGCACCTCATGAAAGCAATGGCAATCGTGTCCACTTCCATTTTCAGCGTAGATACAATGTGAAACTCTTTGCACTTGTAGCTTGTCTTGCTTTTCTTAGCATTCTCGCATGTTTAGTTCCCAATTGCCCAGCAAAAGAACTAGAGGCACCTCTATGAATCTGAGTTTCGAGAGATTGCCCACAAAGAAGTTGGAAAAGCCAGTCTGCTAAGAAAGAATAGCTGCAGGGACTGAAAGCCTTCCCATCCTTGTGGCTGTGATGGCTCCTGAAACTTAAATCTGTAATTGAATGATTCTTTCAGGATGCTTGTCTTGCAGCAGCCGATACCGGAACATGAGCCATTATTCACGTCCATTAGGTATTTGCAAAGGGCCATGCGTCCGAAAACACATTCCCCATCTCGATCATTGAAGAATGCAGAAGTATCATAAAGATAGCAATGAACCTGCTCTTGGTGTTGGACATCGGAATATGGCAAGCTTGAGCCAGGGGCTAAAACTTAAACAGCGGTCCTCACCAGAGGAGTTACGTCCAATCACCGCATGTATCTCATGATCCTCGAGAAATGTTATCTATTTTTCGCTGCTTCTTCTATACCAATGTGATACTGGAGGATCGGTAGTCTTATCGCAGAAGACAAGAAATGACCCGGAAGTAATGGCCAAGTAACAGCCGTTGCTATCAAGCGGTAATGACATGGGATGGTGAGGTTTCCACAACTACTTTGGCATTTTGGCATCTGGGATTCGTTAACGGCGGTGCTTCTGCAATATTAATTCATTTACCATTACTGCTGCTGTTGCTACAACTCTCGGAAGAGGTTTATGGCGGTCCGTGAGGGTCTTCACCTCTTGAACCGAACGACATTGCCAAAGTTGGTGAAGTCAATTTATAGAATTCGGCTTTCTGAGGTATTATCATGTGCAGGTTTCGACCAAGCCACACATATGAATGGACAGTCCATCCATCCAGAAGAAGGCCAAGTTGGTGTTGTGATCATATATGCTTATTTGACAACAGAACCAGTGAAGTTTTAGCAATCATATGGTTGGAGAATATGTAACAATCTGTAATCATGGCAAAAAATGGCCAATTCAAAGTATTTCATCAAGTTGCTGATGGCCTTCGATTATTTAGTCATCTATAAAGAGCTTTGCTACTATTTTACAGAAATTCTTAGATCACATCATCCAAGCATTTACTTTTCCACTCAAATCTTTATCAGGCTACAGATCATCGTGGTACAGGAACGCATCCAAGATGTTGTCCTTCTTCTTACAACCCCAGCGGCAATGCCAAGAACACATGGAGTTGAAGATTGCGAGTCTCGTGGAATGGAGGGACATGATGTTTGACGTGGAAGGAGACTTTGAAAGAACAACAGCGTACCCATCGTCCATATAGTCTGTCCCTTCAGGGAACAGCTGCCACAAAAGGCTTCCAGCCCCGGCTCCACCTTTCTTGGTTGAGTTCAAGAGTGTCTTGTACACCAAGCTGATAAGCGTGTCCCGGAATGACGAATTGTAGTCAGGGTCATTAGCAGAGACGCCAAATTCAGAAAACAAAACTGGCATGCCGAGATACATCTCAGCATCTTCAATGTGAGCTTCCATCCATGATTTTGTGAACTGGAGATGTGCATCCGTGATTGACGGCGATATCCTTCATCAAAGAATTAGGCTGTTCAATTAGTGGGAGACACCCACTTTAAAGCTCTTTTATGAACATAACGAGCACACGTGTGCAATCCTACATATGCAGAAAGAATGCGATGCGCATTTTTTTCTAGTTTGTCAGATAATTAAGAAAAACATGGTTTATATCTTCTTAATGCCAAATTGAGTTACTAAAAATACATCAGTAGTAGGTTTGTAAGTTTCTAATATCAAGCCAAATAGGCAACAAATCCAAATTGATTTCTTCCCATGACAGTGGAACGTTTTTCCACAACCAGTGCCTAGTGCTTACCAAGAGTCTGCATAGATATGAACAGAGGCAAAATCAATCCCCAGAACCAGGTGGTTCCTAATGAAGTCAGTACCAACTTGCTGTGCATATGTGTTTGGATTATACTGAACTTTGTTAGGAGTAGAGAGACCATAAAATCCTTCCAATCCAATCTCTACCAAATGCTTTGGGTCAATACTCTTCACAAACATTGCCATTTCTTCTATCCATGCCTGAAAAGTCCACACATGTTAGTACATACGCAACAAAGAAATGTTTTACTTCCTACAAAGAACTCGAACCTTACAGAAAATGCTATTGCAATCTACCATTCATTTTTCCTTGGGTGAATAATTTTTAATAAAAATGGACCTGCAAGGTATCGCCAGATGGATCCAAGGTGCATCGTGGCTCGTTCATCAGTTCCCACGCAAAGATTGTAGGGTCCTCCTTGTAAGTTATGTTCGTGAACGTATTGACTCTATTAAGCACGGTCTGCATAAATCACCTATCAGTAAGCACAAACATGTCTGGACCGACAAATGACTCCCATCTCATGTACTAAATTGAGAGGATGAACAAAAAAAAAAAAAAAGCAGCGACCAGCTTGCCTTAACATGAGCCTTGTAGTAGCTCTAAGAGTTGGATGAGAGAAGAATTGGTCATCCGATGTCAAGTTCAGGCCAGCTGCTTTGCCCCATTTGACATATTGTGCTTTGCCACCATAAGCTTCCCAATTATTAATTAACGACAAAATGAGCCTGATTTTGTACTTCTTCGCTTCACTCACCACAAAATCCAATGCCTGCAATTCAGAAAAAAGTGGGATAAACTTTGAAAATCCATTAATTTCCATATTCAACCATGCTGTCCATGTATATGTTGAAGACTGAGTGATTAGCAGGCAGGTCACAAGATCACACTTTTACCTAAGGTAAAAATTAGTAGGTCAGTCGGTACCTTGAAAACTACTTCATCATAAACTGATGGAGATTTCTGAAGAGCTCGCCATTGGCCATCATTGAAAGCCCAAGTCCTACAGACGGTCAGTCCCACAGCAGATGCTTGTTGGAAAACCTCACTGACCTTCCCTCTTGTGGACTCATCCGCAGCAAACACCATCAACCAGTAGGTGTTGAACCCATTAACATAGAAAGGTTGGTCATTAACCACAAACTGGTTGCCTTTCTTCTGGACCATTTGCCACACGTCGTCTTCCGTGTCACCTGGATAAGCACTGAACATCGTGGAAATACAATAAATCCAAGATGCTACATACCCAGAAAAGGGCTGCACGAGTCATCTGCAAATACTTCAAATCATCATCAATGACAGGACCATATTGTGAATTAACACCTAACAAGTACAACAGTATGGAAGTGGCCTCATATCAAGCAAATAGCGCAATAAAACAACACAATTGACCTCACAGTCGTGCACCATTCCATTTAACATGAACAAAGAACAAAGAACAATACCCCCCATTCCCGCTCCCGCTAAAGGAGGGACAATGATTATCAGCTCCGTCCACCATCATCTCCAGCGGCTCCATCGCCTCGCCACCACAAAAAGCCGGACCGTCATTCACAAACACCACGAAAACAACAACCACGCAAGAGAACAGGAGCTTCAGCCCGACATCCATGGCGTCGACTCGCAGCACCACCACACATACCCCTTTCCTGTCGAACCACCGCTTTCTTTATAACCATCATCCATAGGCAAAGCTTCCTCCCTGTAGGGAAAAGGAAAACTGTGAAGTTCAAGAAGAGTGAAGTGGAGGGGATTAGCCCCTCTATAGCTTTTAAGCCAAGACAAAAGATTTTTGTTATCACAGCACATCACTGGTAAGACAAGTTTTTCCCATCAAAGGGTCCTACCAGAACTGCAGTAATCCGACTGCCCACAAGAAGATCATCAAGACAACCCGGGTCGCTTTCGGCAACGCTTGTTGCTAAAAATTTAAACTGAAGAGATCACATAAAACGACTGATTCTCGAAAGAGCTCGCGTGAACGGGGTTCAAAGCAAACGTACCGGTAAGCAGAGCTTTCCGAGGTGAATGCGAAAGACGAAAGACACCGCGGTGGGGTCCCGTGTAAGAACGGGGGAGAGAGAGAGAGAGAGAGAGAGAGACATGATGACATGCAGAAGAAGGCGAAGAGCAATGGCGGACGCATTGATGGGAAGGGTTGGCCAAGGCCTTTTCTGTTGTCGGTCGCCGATTGTCGGCTCTTCATTACCCCCCCAAAAAAAGAAGAAGCTTCTCTCTTTTTTTCTTTTTATAGAATTTTTGTATATTTGAAGGTATAATTACCAAAGATTTATTTGATAATTATTGGGATAAAACATCAACTGGAAATAAAGGGGCCAAGTAAGGTTTATAAATTAACTCATGGAACACATAGAGTTTTGGTAGACAGTAGACCACCCATTTGGAATTATATTAGAGAAGATGGCGAAAAATAGAATTATATTAGGTTTCAAGGTGACTCAAGCTCTACCATTGGATTTGCTTAACAAGGCTTAACATCCTTCCAACTTGGTTAGAGCCAATCTTTGCCATCAGATTGTGATGAGAATAAATATCTTCTACTATTAGATCAAGTACATCTCTACCATAGGATCGATTATATAAGAATTGACATCCTCTACTTTTAGATCGTGTAGAAGATTAATGGTTGTAAATAAAAGGACTTTTGTCTAAATAAGGGAGCCACTCATCTCATTTGGATCATTCAAATCATTTGAGCAATACAAATAATTTTTAGAGTTAATACCACAAAAATTTCAAATTGATGCACTCGTGATAAATTTACTCAAAACTAATTATCTCAAACTAATACACCTTTCACATGTTTATTTTCTGTTAATTTCCATTAAATTTTACTGTCAAATTGTTGAGTTAAATGACACGTGACCATTTTTTTTTTTGTCAATACTCATGACAATTGAGTAGTGAATTTGGGATTTTACTTTCCATTTATCATAATTATACTAATTTTATGATTTTTTTGTGACATTAATTCAATTTAACGGATGATATATTTATCATAAATATACCATATTAGAATTTTTAGCAGTCAAAAAAATTAATTTTGAATAAATTTATTACATATGTATAAGTTTGGAATTTTTCATGAGATTAACCCTTTTTTTTAAAGCTTCTCTCTACTTACTCCCTCTCTAGGAATTTCTTTCCTTTAGTGTGAGAGTGTGAGTAAAACTCACTTAGGGCTCGATTCGAGCAATTCAAAGAATGTCCCGTGACATTAAGACATGGATGCCTCCTCCTTTCTTATTCTTGCTCTATTAATGAACAAAATGAGAGAATAAATCTATTGAAAATACAATCGGCCCTTCATTATTCATCATTGAACAAAATGAGGGAATAAACCTATCGAAATTGAGTCCAAATCAACTGATTACGCAGTGCAATGTCAGCAGAAAGAAACAATTAATTATGATTAGTGAAAAGAAAACAAATAATCAAGCGCAAATGCATAATAGGATTTATATAGCCGATCCTATAACTCAGTGGGATCAACCTCTTCAAATTTCAAATTTCAAGACTCACCGATGCATTTCAAGCCTTTCTAAAAAGGCCCCATCATTGACAAGACCTTAAACACATCCAACCTTACGATTCAAAACCTTAAACCCAATTTCATGTGAAGACAAGACAAGCAATTATTATAGACTTTAAGTTTTGCTGGGCTTTGCAAGGAAAATGACATTTTAGGTTATGATAGCTGCACCATGCAATCGATGACACATAAGAACATCATGGAAAATAGTTTTTAGAATTGTACCACAAAGTTGACTATGGTACATATCACATGACAACATGATTTACTATGATTTTTCAGTCACAACGCGAGAGCCATCGGCCAGTGTCACATAATCAACATAAAATGCTTCATCCGTCAAGTCGGAGTGGAAGATTGCACTGGCAGTGAGTTCAACTTAAAACATAGTTATCCACCAGCCACTCCAAAGGAATAACATACAAATTTCAAGCATGCAAGACACCCACGAAAAGGCATGCAAGACGGAGGCATAAATTGAACAACCATACTTTGAAGCAAACTCAATGTGTCCAAGAGTCATAACAAGCCACAAGGCAAGCACTCATGCCTTGAGGTTGATTAACAACTGATCATTGATCATGTCTTCATCAACTTGCCAGTAGGAAAGGACATAGTAAACAATCTAAACACCAGCAGCATCCTTCGATAAACAAGCTTAAACAGCACAAGAGACTAAACAAGTTTCACATATGAGAACTATTTATTTTGTTGAAGGAAAGAAGCCGGTGGCCTCACATAAGTAAAGCCTGTGAAGGGATTTCCTGTGGCAGTGGGACTAGCAGCAGGGGAATCTGTGATTGGCATGTCGGTCCATTTTTTTTCGAAATTGGCGATGCAATGCTTTCCAGCAACTTCTGGAAGAAAACTGGGCTTGATCTCCCGCGCCTCTAGTTTCTTCCAGTTGATCGTCTTGAACCATTTGTGGTTCTTGATGTCCACACTCCCATTAGGCCCACTGCCTAAGCGCTTGCTGGGATCTTTCTGTAGCAGCTGCAGCATGTCGGATCATCTTTAGTTCTCTTATGGATTGTAAGATTGAATATGTTGCAGAAAAAGCGATATATTTCCATTATCCGGGTAGCCCACGTCATACTTTTTCATGCAAAACAGAGGGTACTTGCAGGGGCTAACAAGTCAACGAAAGACCGATTGATTACTATACTCAATAGATAAGAGATGATTCAGAAAAAGAGAAAAAAAAAATCAGATAATGATAAGCTGACTAAGGAAATTTTATGCAGATGTTCCCGATGCAATACCAATTGCATAGATCCATGCTCTCAGGATATGTTGTCAATTATATCGCCAATGCCTTTGTATCAAATCCGACGATCACAAGAGATCGAGGCCATTTGCTGGTTGTGAACTTAGGCATAACCAGAAATTAAGGTATTAGTGCCAGGTAAATTTGACCAATCCAGTTAGTTCACACTAACTTATGTTTCTGAATATCCATCCCTAATAAAGCTGTGCCTGAACTTGCCTGCCTGTCCATTAACTTAACAATGTATGATAACTGTTTGCTAAAACAGGCAGTTCCAACCACACCTAATATTCTGTCTTAACATTTGTGTGATTAAGAAACATTGCATGTGCTTTTAACAATGCGTAAGAAGGGGCTATCTCACTATGTAGATGGAGAAGAAACATCGACACAAATTTAAACAGAAGATAGTTAACAGTTACAAAGACTAAAACAGTGCATGATTGTCCACCAAGTCGACATAATACTGTCGAACGCAGAAATAGAAGGAATGCACATAATATACACATGCAATGCTGATAAGCAGGAAAACATAACAGGAATTCCTGCAGACTTACTACTTTCAACAGAGAATGAGCTTCACTGGAAAGGAAATGTGGTAGCTTTATTTTGTCCTTGACTATCTTCTCTTGAATCTTATTCCGGTTTCCACCAATAAAAGGAGGCTGCATAAATGAATTGAAACAGAACAGACAAGACATTAGCTTGATAGTTTTTTATGTGTATTCTGCATATAACTACATATTCAAGTATTCCATCAAATAAAGAGACTGCTAACCTCATAAATAACACTAGAGCTATATGTAGTAAGTACATAAATCTTCCATTGCAAGTAACTAACAAGACAATGGCAAAACTTAGGTTGCTGTGACCAAGTAAATAACAGATATCTCGTCATAAACACATTTAGCTATTTTCAGTAAGAGATGAAAACTGGATGAATATAAGATAATCGACCGTCATCACTCCTAACATGTAAACAAACTAGTGATGCTTTAGTCTTCACCAACCATATTGCATTCATTATGTAGCCAAAATAACAGCTTAGCTATTATGATGGGGAACCATCAAAGAAAATTCATATAGATCAGCATGGGTGAGGTCCAGCAATGGTGTCTCCACCAAAATCAAAAAAATTTTACACAGAAAAACAACTAAGACAAATGGCAGGAATGCCAACCTTTCCAGTAAGCATCTCAAATAACAGCACACCCACACTCCACCAGTCTGCAGCTTTATCATGCCCCTTTCCAAGGACAATTTCGGGCGCCATATATTCCACTGTTCCACACAAGGAATTAGATCTTTCGTTCTCTTCAAATTGCTTTGCTAGGCCAAAATCAGTCAAGACAACCTAATCACAAAAAATCACATATCAAGTCTCATGAAATTCTAAACAAGGAGGGGTGGGATGTGCCTGACTATGACCAGAAACAGAAAACAATCTGAAGTCCCCCTGAGAGAGAGAGAGAGAGAGAGAGAGAGAGAGTACATGGCCTTCGGCATCCAGTAGGATATTTTCTGGTTTGAGATCCCTATGCATTATGCCATTTGCATGAAGATGAGCCACTGCAGAAACAATTTCAGCAGTGTAGATACGTGCCAAATCCTCTCTGAAACAATTTCAAATATAAAGTCAACCCAATTACACACTATATATCACACAAAAATTTGAAAGGCAAACCTGAAAAGGCCAAAGTCAACCCAATTACACACACTTTATATATAACACAAAACTTTGGAAGGAAAACCTGAAAAGGCCCTGATGATAGAGCTGAAAAAAGAGATGGCCCCCATTTATAAAGTCCAGCACGAGATAGAGCCTGTATTTGGTCTGCAAGTGCACGTGAAGAGCAATTTCAGTTACAAGACTGAGAAGGGTATTACGGACATGGCAAAAACATTTAAAGCATCAGTGGAACTACGACCAATTTTTATCACAAAGGTAGGACAGTGGAAGTACCTGGAAAGAATACCTAAGCTGGACAATGAATGGGTGATAAATTTTGGTTAAAATGTCTCTCTCTGCTTTCATGTACCCAGCATGATTCTTCTCCATGATTTTGTCCTTTCTCATTACCTTCATTGCATATATATCAGAAGTGCCCTTTTTCCTCACTTGCAAGACTTTTGCAAATGCACCACAGCCTACAACCTTTAAAGGCTCAAAATCTTCAAGACATACACTCTCAACTTTCAAGGGATCTCCTTCAACGGTGTCAAGTTTCTTATTGCCTCCAGGATCATTCATGGACTCTTGATTTGCCTTGACGGTCTCTCGATTAAAACACTCCACAAAATCCAATGACTCATCACTTTCACTTAGAGTGAGCATACTCAACCTCAATGTTTGATTGACACAAGAGGAGGGACCAACCAAAGAATGCGACCTACTACATATGACAACTGGATTGTCATAGATGAGTTCATTCGCATCTGCACCAGACACAGAGTTTCCATCGACAGTCACCTCCAAGCAGGGTTGGACTGGGGCAGGACCAAACACATCAGAGAAATCAAATTCGAGGTGATCCGTGACAACGGCATCCTGAGAATTCATAGGAAAAAGTAGCTTGTTCGGGAATGGTATGCATCTCTGGCTGTTGGTCGAACCAGATGACTGAGAAACCATACTGTCACTTGTATACTCCCAACCGTGGAAGGCCAAACCAATAATCAGCCAGAGATGTTTCCAAAGCAGCTACACGTCGGTCTTTCCAATTATCTTAAGGTTAAAAAGTGCAGCGGGGCTCCTGTCAATGGCCTTAATCAAAAGGAAATTCACGTATGCAAAAGCAGTTCCGAGAAATTTAGGCAGCAAGCTGAGCAAAATCCACAGGTAGAGGCTGTTCTTGTTTCCCGATTCACAGGAAACCACAGATCCCACAGTAACTCTTGAACTCATGAAGATCTGGAAAGCTAATCTGCAGTTCAATGAAAGACAAAGGGAAATTAGTGAAGCTGAACCAAACAGTGAAATCCATTTATTAATATAAGTCTCCACAAGAGACCATCTGATGAAATGCATGATAGTATTAGGAATTCGGGTTCTTCCTCCTCTTTAATCTCAAATTGTAAAGATGACCAATCAAATACAATAACAATCTGGTGTTTTTATTTTGCTTTATTCTTTGGTAAGCTGATACAAATATTCAGCAGGAGGAAAAAAATTCTTGGTCATAAGCATATTTAACAAGGAATGTCTTAATCTTTGGAGCACTAACAGCAGTGTATTGAAATTGCAAACTTCACTCGTTCGGTTGCTTAAGTAGTGCCCGCGACTTGCTAACAAAATCTAGAATTAATCGCGCAATCGTATTAGAATTCGTATTCACGACGTGCAATCGCCGCCCTTCGTCAGACAACGATCCGAAATTCGAGACTTTGGACATCCAACCGCAGCAAAATCAACGGCAGCAAAAACGTCTGGAAAATTCCCAAAAAGGAAAGAGCTTTATACCATGATCTAAACCCAAAATCTAAAACTCAAGCAGGAAAAAGAAAAATAAAAAGGAAGGACCAAAAACCCTCCAAGATAGAGCCCAAAACACAGATCCGGAAAAAAAAAAAAAAAAAAAAAAAACCAGAACCTCAAACCACCCTCAACCGAGCTACAAAATCCTCGTGCGACCAGAAACAAACGACGGATCGAACAACGAGAAGTTGCCCACAAATTTTAACCTCCAACCCAGAAAAACTAGAGAGACAAGCACATCATCGAACACAACCAGGCGGCCTCGTCGTCTATCTAACAGCGCCAAGACTCGAAATTTCCCTCCTTTTCCTCGGAATTCTCGCCGGACGACGCGAATCGAAGCGGAATTCAACCCAAAGAAACCGACCCAGATGAGGAATTCGAACGCAGAGCGCGAGAGAGATCGTACCAGAGGAGAATGCAGAGAGAGAGAGAGAGAGAGATGGGCAGCGAGATGGAGCGTGCTGTGAAGAACGTCTTTCGAAAAGCTAGTCCGCGAAGGCACGAAGGCTCATCGCGTCGCCACATATATAATAGACGTGCCGGAGCTTCCCGACACGTGGCGCGACGTGAGTGGCGAGCCCGCGCCGAGGAATGGAATAGGAATATTTATCATGAGGTTTAATTTTTGGAATATGCCTATTCCGATAAGATGTCCATGGAATCTAATGATATATGGTATTTTCGAAAAACAAATTTGGCTGGACAGCTACGTGAGTTTAAAAAAGATAAAATTTTGATGCATGCGCAGTTAAATTTAATTTTTTTTTCTGATTAAGTACGGTGGGTATGACGACGGCATCTGTTAATAAGTTCTATTTTGATCTTGTTATGGTTGATTCATAGAATTATTTTAACCAATTGATGCGATGGATCATTATTGAGTATTTAAATTCACTCACTTAATTTAATGTTCTTTTATACTCAGGAGAATGCCACAAAAAAATTTAAAATTATGCTCATCGTCACACTAGGATCCTAAACTTTTTTTTTTTGTCGTAAAAATCCTCACACATATACCGACCTAACCAAAACACTCTCCTCTATCTACCATAAAAAATTCTCGATACCCCAATTTTTTTTTCTCTCTCATCTCTAATACCCCCGAACTAGTACCAATGCTACAAAAGTTCGAGATACCGATGTCACGTTGGACATAGTTTCAGCAATGTTAACAATATTAAAAAAAAAGTTTAGGCGTCATCGACATAATTTAGAATTCTTTGTGATAGAAATAGAGAGTTTTTGGCGTCGGCGTCACGGTAAAAATAGTTTAATTATTTCTTTTAAAATCTCGTAAATGATTTTTTCTAAAAAGGTTTTAGATTATACCTGGATTGCAAATAATAGCATTTGATCGGTCACGCTATCTCAATCGTTCACGCAACATCACAAAAATATGCAACTTTTATTCGATGTGGAGTGGACGGCGTCCTGAGCTGGCGAACGGGTGGAGTCCACCACGGCGTGCGCTGCGCGCCCACGCCACGCTCCCTCGACCACTTGCACGAGAGAAGAAGGACAACTCCTTTGGAGCCGCCGATCGAACGGTGGTGGCCCAAGGGAGGAATTCTTTTTTGTCTTTTGACTCTTTGGGATATGATTCTTTTTGAATGTTTATCTTGGACGGCAGGCCAATAAGGGATTTTTGTTTTCGTGGACGGTAGCTTAGCCTCTAAGCACTAACATTCGATGGTCTAATTATTGGGGTTCGTTAATTTTTTTGTATTCCAAAAATATTTGCTCCGTGTTAGATCGATTTGACCGTTCTGGGAAAAAGAATGCAGGAAAGCAAACGATAAAATTGCTTTCGGGTTATAACTCCATCACAAAGGGATTAGACTTTCTGTAAGACAGGTTTTCAAAAAGATGGATTTGATGGCATAAATTCACTTGTATTGTTCGACGCTTCCTTTCAGGTTATAACTCCATCACAAAGGGATTCGAATTTTTGTAAAATAGGTTTTCGAAAAGATGGTTTTGATGGTCTCAATTTGCTTTTGTGTCAGATCGATTTGACTGTTCGGGGAAAGAATGCGAGAAACAAACATAAAGCTTGCTCTCACGTCATAACTCCATCACAAAGGGATTGGACTTTTTGTGAGATGGGTTTTCGGAAAAGATGGGTTTGATGGTATGCACATGTGCGAAGGCACACCAACTCTTGCATGGACGGGTTTGATGGCCTTGAATTTTAGATTATGATATATTCCTCTTTTCTATGTACATGTATGCGTGGTGTTTTATGGGGATCAAACCTCAAAATTTAAAGGAAAACACTATATAAGATTACTAGAAGACAAATGTTGTTGAAATTAAAATTGAAGATGGTTCTTTGCATCAATACTGACAAGTTTGACTTGAAGAGGAAAATTAAGATTGTACATGTTTGAATGAAAGAATTTTCCATGAATTAGTTTCCTAAACTTTCACATGTTTGGTTTGCCAAGAATGATCAATCAATGGAAGACTTATTACAAATATGCATACCTAAAGTTAGGAAAATGAGTCCCCCAACTTGAAAAGGGGAATATATTATCTTGAAAAATTGATCTCTTGGAAAGTTTTTTTTTTTTTAAATCATATAGTTTTTCCCAAAACAAACACATCCTAAATTTGAAAGTAAATGTGTTGACCACCAGGAATATTCAAACACAATTTTGGCAAAGTTTTGATATAGGCTACGCATGCCTTCTTTCTCTATGTTTCCTCTATTTATAGATCTCGAGTTCCCTTTCTTTAATTGCTATCACGCCTTCATGATTTCCTCCATCTTAAGCATTTCTCATTAACTGTTCTTTCTATCTTTAGATCTTACTCCGGCTCATAACTGTCCCCGCTACTTTATGGTTGTTAAACGAGGGTAAAGTGCACAATTATGTCGAGTGATAAGTGCACATATATACAATAAAACCACCCATACAAGTGTGCCACCCAGCGAGTAGCTACTAATCATTGTCCGATGCCTAATTAATGGGAGATTGTCTTTCTCGATACGAGCATTAGATCAGGATAAACTTAATTTAACTTCACTTGTCTTTACTTCGACCGATTGGCAATAAATATAATTCTTTTTATCATTTTACTTTGGATTAATACCACAAAAAACTTCAAATTATGTTCACTGTTATACAAATACCTCGAACTTTTTGTGTTTGTCACTAAAAACTCTAAACTCGTTCATACGACTCAAACATCCGAAACTTTTTTTTTTTTGTGAAATAGAGAGTATAATATAGGGGTATTACAGCCGAACAAGAAAATCGAATTAAATTAAAACCCTAAACTTGTTCATTCGACACAAACATCCCAATTTTTTTTTTTTTTGTGAAATAGAGAGTATAATTTAGGGGTATTACAGCCGAACAAGAAAATCGAATTAAATTAAACCAAAATTTCGTTCATTTTTGGCTCAATTCAGATAATGAAAAAGAATTTATTTATTTATTTCGGTTCGGACCAAATTGAACTAAAAATCATCTCGTCTCTCTTCTCAATATTATAATTTATACAATCTCTGTCGTTTGTCACTAAACATAACGAAATACCCCACATTGGCCACATGAATAGAGTATAGCATGGATGACATGGCATCAGTGTTGTCCATAATATTTTCGCTGTTAGTATTGTTTTGGGTTTGAAGGCCATAAGAGGGCCGAACGAATCGGCAAGCCCAATGAAATCAGAATCGGTCCATCACCCTTCTTATCATCGCAATCAATCACAGGCCGGGGACGAGACCAAATTCTAACCTCGGACCCCGTTCCGATAGCCGAAGTTCGTCTCGACCATCTCGTGTTTTCTCTGGCACGAACCCTCTTTTTGCCCGATCCGCGACTAAAGTCGGGCTCGCGGGTCGCGTGCATTCCGGCATGTTTTGGCTCTGACGGGTGGTGATCTTTTCTTTGGTCGATGGGTGGTGATCTTGCGAGGTTGCCCGCGAACGAAAAAGTTGCGACTTTTGCTTCCTTCAGGACCCGCTTCGTGCATCCGACTGAAATTCCTTTGGGAAATAGCACGCGACAAGACGGACTGGACTTTCGATCCTTGCAGATAAACTGTTCGACGAAATGCCCGTGAAGGCTCACTGCCGCAGTCGAATCGATGCTTTTCTTAATTTGAAACCTTGAATGGAGGTCACGTTCATTCTTCCTTTGCAAAGACGGCCAATTGCAAGATGCTTTTCTCAAGAGCTGCTCGGCGGCTCCTTCGCAATTCCAATGACCAACTCCCAATCTCTCTGTTTCGTCGCCTGAAGACCCTCCCTTCGGCTTCCTCCTTCGACGAATCTCCTCTGCAAACCCGCAAGAAAGATGACTACTTTGCAGTTGTCCAGCACGTCTCCAACATCGTCCGCCACGACTACTACATGGAGCGGACCCTCAACAAGATGCGCGTTTCCCTGACCTCCGACCTCGTCTACCGCGTCCTTCGCGCCTGCTCCCGCTCCGGCACCGAGTCGTTGCGGTTCTTCAACTGGGCTTGCACCTGCCAGCCTGCTTCGTATGCCCCGACTTCCGTAGAATATGAAGAGATTGTCAAGATACTGGCTCAGACCAAGAAGTATGAGTCCATGTGGAAGATCATCCACCAGATGAGAAGCCAGCATCTGGGTCTTTCTCCGAACACCGCGTGTTTCGTCATCGAGGAGTTTGGTAAGCACGGGCTTATTGATCAGGCGGTCGAGATCTTCAATAAGTTGAAGCACTTTGATTGTAAGCCGAATGTGGACACCTACAATTCTTTGCTGTTCGCTCTTTGCGAAGTTAAGATGTTTCACGGGGCTTATGCCCTGATCAGGCGGATGATCAGAAAAGGAGAGGCTCCGGATAAGAGAACCTTCACGATCCTTGTTAATGGGTGGTGCTCTGCTGGAAAAATGAGGGAGGCACAGGACTTTTTAGAGGAGATGAGTAAAAAAGGGTTTAATCCTCCGGTGAGGGGTCGTGATCTTTTGATTGAAGGGTTGTTGAACGCGGGTTATTTGGAGTCTGCTAAGGGAATGGTGAGGAAGATGACTAAGGAAGGGTTTGTGCCTGATGTTGGGACCTTTAATTCTTTGATGGAAGCCATTGTGAAATCTGGGGAGCTTGATTTTGGTCTTAGTCTTTATCATAGCGTATGCAAACTAGGATTATGTCCCGACATCGTTACTTACAAACTTTTGATACCAGCTGTTTCTAAGGCAGGAATGATTGATGAGGCTTTCAGGCTTCTGCATAGATCGATTGAGGATGGACATAAGCCTTTTCCTAGTCTATATGCGCCTATAATAAAAGGGATGTGTAGGATGGGACAGTTTGATGATGCATTTAGTTTCTTCAGCGAAATGAAACTTAAGGGTCATCCACCTAATCGGCCAGTTTATACGATGTTGATAACCATGTGTGGACGTGGAGATAGGTATGTAGAGGCTGCTAACTATCTGGCTGAGATGACTGAGTTTGGCTTTACGCCCATTTCCCGGTGCTTTGACATGGTTACTGATGGCTTGAGGAGTTGCGGGAAGCATGATCTAGCTGAAAAGATGATGCAGTTGGAGGTCTCCCTGCAGTGATTGATGATGGCTATTTGAATTCTGCAAGGTATCATCTTTGTCATTTAAGATGTGGTGTCGGCCGTAACTGTCATATATTCATTTGGATTGAAGCTTCGACCTGACAGAATTTGCAGATTCTTATCCTGATGTTATATCCATCAATGTTTCTCCTTAAGTTTTCTTTTGCACACGTTTGCTGGCTTGACGATCTGGGCGCCCTTGAATGAAGCAGGGACTGCTCAAGGAGGATCTTTAAGGCTTTGTCCCACTTTAAGACATCCGGTTTGTTGTGCAGTGACTCTCACTTGGGAATAATTTATGAACAAGTTCGAGAACAGAAAGCCCATTGGAGAAGCTTGAATTGGATATGCTTAAACAAGCAAAATTGGATGAACATGGTTTGGCAAGCGCAGTACGACTTGCTTCTTTTGGAGTTTCATTCTAGTTGTTGTTGGACACCTGGTAACTATTTTATGTTTGCCTCAGTTGATTGGATCATTAAGTCTTTCTGCTTTGTCTCAGTGGAGTCACTGTTGACAGAGCCCCTGGATTTTGGTGATAAGACCTTGGAGTAGCCATCATGAATCTATGATGCTAGGGTTTCTATTTTTTGGGTTGAAGCTGCAAAGGAAAACGAAAGTGCTATAAAAGATTTGTTGAAGGATCTGTTGCTTTGGGTTGAACTTTTTAAGGAAGATAGCCCTCATGGTCGTTTCATGTGGTGATCAATGGAAGGTGACCGTCATCGATGATTACGTAATTGAGAAGAGTAATCTCGGCGGACAGTTCCTGTTTTGAATTGGGATATTAAACAGGCTAATTCTACCCTGTTTCCTGCTTGTTCTGCACTAACGTTATTGAATATTCATCTTAATGTGGAAGCTCTGCAAAATCCCGTTGGGATCACAAATGGGAAACGTTTTGTGTACAGTTGCCAGGAATATCTCAGTTTTGTAGTTAATGCACTGCAAAATGTCAATGCTCGGCTATATGCTTGCTTTTCAAAGGTCTTGTATTTTCAGAAACTATTGTCGAGTCAGGAACACTGCCTGAGAGACATAACCTACTAGCAAAACAAAACAGGGAAGAAAATCTTCGAGGTTTCTGTTCAGATTTGAAAACAGGAAAGAACAAATGCATAGGATGAACTTTCACCTACATAACGATATTAAGAAGCGGGAGACAGTATTATACATTCAGAAAGAAGCATTCCAGCATGGGGACCGGATTTATACGACATAAGCGATATTGCAAACAAGAAGACCAGAGACTTCATCTGAAGAATCCAGACAATAGTAAACTCAAATCTCAGATAGACCTAACTAGATTGCCAAAGATAGAGGTTGCCCTAAATGATGACCCTTGGCATTGTGCGTCACCCTGCCTTCTCATCATGGCCATCATCACAAGTGCGGCATCCTTGCCTTCTGATCATCTCCTGACCCATCGGGACCTGGAGTCGCAAACCCCTGATGAATCAAGTTCTGATCCAAGCTGACCAAGAGAAGTTTCTCTTGGTCTGCTTAGAAAGTGAAGGAATTGAAGGGCTTTTGAGTGCCTTTTTGTAGGTGTCTGCAGTGGCAGGATCTTCTCAGCATATGCTTTAAAGGAACAACTTTTTGTCATCCACTTTGTATAAGTCACCAAACATCCTAGAAATCCCAAGGAATCTTCTGTGACTTCAGCTTCACTCTCTCTCTCTCTCTCTCTCTCTCTCTCTCTCTCTCCCTCCCTCCCTCCCTACTTGGGCCTGAAATGGTACACAAGTAGTTGCTACACACATCAGACTGGTGATTACATCGGCAAGCAAATAAAGGACACGGAAATATCTTATATTCTACTCCTAGACGATAAAGCGTTGGGCTCTTCACTAAATCTGATCTACGCAAAAGGAGCATAAGGGCATATTCCGAATCAGAGGATTCTAATTTAGACTTCATTCCTTGTAGTGAATGGTAAAAAATTTGGTGCATCTACACGCATAGAGCATGGGAAGTCTTCTCTAGCAAAAGAAAGCTATATCCACAAATGAGGAGTCTCTCTTTTTCAGCTGAAGCCAAACGAGAAACTGCTCAGTTTCCCATCAGTCCTCCATCGCATGATGATCAGATCGAATCCAAACATGAACAGTCAAGCTTTGAGAGCATGCACCACTCATGCGAAGGAACGTGCCAATAACTTTTTGATAAAGTGATTGCGCGACATGATTGTCTCACTTCTCATGTGATGCGTGGTACACCAAATGTATGATAGTTTTTCTCATGGTCGCCACAACAAAAGATGGAATTTGACTACCCGGTGAAGAGATTCTGAGCAAATTTGAGAGGAAACGGAAATTAGCCACATGATTTGATAAGAATGGTCGATAAAATCAGATACTACCATGACGGTTCCTCCTGTTCAATCCCTAGCACAAATGATTTCCTTTGAGCCAAACATTATTTACCACTGACCATACTTACTGAAACTTCTGCATATTTTAACAATTTCATTTCGTGAAATTATTACGACATAACATTCACGATCAGTCTTATCGGACAACTAGTGTACACTTAAAGAGGCTTACGAGGCTATTTTAATTCCTCAATTTCCATTGTTATTTATAATCTGACATTTCAATCGCTTCGTTCCACTTGATCAAATGATGCCCTAGCCCGTTTAGGGGTCAAAACCATATTACCTCGGGCCAAAAAAGAGAGAGGAAGAACTGACAACTTGGTGGCCTAACAATTATGAGAGATCTTTATGTGCTATGAAAGGACCTTTTCATCTGTCCATCTCAGGAACAGAGCTCCAATTATACTTCTCACTTTGTCATTTTCCAAAATGAAATGATTACATATTCGAAGATACAATTATCGATAACGTGATTTTTCCGAGAGAACTTGCCATGTACTTGGCAAATAGGAAATTTCTTATTCATATTTGAGTGTATCTTAACCGTTGATAATGTAGATCCCATCATGCGCTTGGGTGACGATTGGAAGGATTGGTGGAACTTGACTATCCAGTAAAGAGATTTCGAGCAAATTTGAGATAAGACGGAAAATTAATCAGATGATTGAGTACATTAATGAATATGGTTGATAAAATTAGATGGACTACCATGATGGTTCCTCATGTCCGAGCCCTACAAGAAATGATTTCCCTTGAGCCAAACATTATTGACTACCAATCATACTTACTGAAACTTCCACATATTTTAACCATTTCATTCATGAAATTATTATGACATAACATTCGCATTCAGTTTTATTGAACAACTAATATACACTTAAAGAGGCTTACGAGACTATTTTGATTCCTCAATTTCCATTATGATTTATTATTCAACATTTCAGTCGCTTCATTTTACTTGATGAAATGACCCCACACATAGCCCCGTTTCAAAAAAAACTGTATCATCTTTTGGGCCCAAAAAAGAAGAAGAGGAAAATGGGATATGACAACTTTGTGACATAGCAATTATGAGAGATTTTTAGGTGCTTTGGAAGGATCATGTCAATCCCATCAAATGAACAAAGCTCCAAAATTCTTTACATTCCGTCATTTTCCAAAAATGAAATAATTACATTATTGAGAAACACAATTATTGATGACAGTGATTTTTCGAGAGGACTTACACGAAATTAGTCGATAAATAGGAAAGTTCATTTCCGTATCCGTGTCCATCTAAATTGTCGATAATGTAGATCTCATCGTCGTTATCAACGGCACTGATGGATCCGTTGTGATGGACCCGGGTCAAGGTAAAATATTCCCCAAGATAAAACGGAGCAACCGACTCTCACGCCGCTGGAGAAACTACGCTTTAAAAGCAACTCCGGTTTCTTTTTTTTCCCGCCTCCTTCCGAAAAGAAAGAAAGCCCTGAAGAGAGAACTCCTCACCGTCGCAGCTTGAGCTCCCGCATCTTCCCTCCTGTACGCCCTCTCGACGAATCGTCTTTCCACTTTCATCTCCATTATCTTTGCGTATGTATGCTGTTCCGTCAGCTTCATCCGGGAGGAGCCTCCGACGTCCTCTTCTGATGAATCGCGCATTTTTTGTACGTCGCCGGACGATTCGGTCGCAGTATGCATTCGCTTCCACATTGTCGGTTGGAGAAACGCCTGAAATGATGATCCGTGATGCATTGCGCTCGTGTGACTTGGATTCCATTTCGATCTTTTGATGTTTGTGTGCGTTCATACATTTGGTTTGAGTACTTCTACTTGCCAGGGTTTATAGGAGTGTGATATTGATATAGAGACACGTCTGGCTTTATGGCGTTAGTTGTCTGGCACACATCTGGTTGAGTACTCTATTTTTGACTTTGAAGCCATAGCAACATAGTGATTATGGCTTGTTTACTTTGACTAAATGATTTCCAAGGGAGGCCTAAATGGCTTCTATCATCCTCTACTCATCAGTTGAAATCGGGTGCTGGTGATAATCTGTCCCGTGGTTTGTGATGTGAGTTCTGTTTCAGAAGTTATGTTTGTTTACCTGTTATTGGACTTGTTGCAAAGAATACTGCTGAGAAACCCGATACTTCAGGTAGATTTCTAGTCATTTGAGGACTCAAGGGGCTGGCGAGGCAATCAGTGCCGATTGCTGCTCTGAGGAAACACGGATTCTGGTTGCTGCTTGTGGATGTGTGGGAAGCTACAAAATTTGGGCAAATCTGCTGCTCTTTTACTGTATGCGCAAAGAAGATAGCATTTGCCACAAGGGCTGGTCTGTTTTTCATCGATAGAACAATAATTCCACAGTTCTACACTGACCAAGATGAATGGTCCAGTTGGAGTAAACTAACTGATACCATCCTCCACATTGAACTCCATTGAACTCCGTCAATGGGCTGACATAGCTCCACTTTCAGCAAATACTTTGGCCAGGTATTGTCTCTTAGAAGATTGAATTATTCTGATCGTGGAACTAGGAAATTTTATGCGGAGAGTAATTGGTTTTGTTCAATATAGTGCTTGTTGCCTTTTTATTCCCCCTTTGATTTTAGATTACACAATTTGGAGTTGATAGTTTTTCTAATCGAGGCCCTAGTTAGAGAGAAAGAAGAGTTTATTCTGAACTTTGTAACTGAGAAGCGAAGGCAAAACTTAGTCCTTAATTGTTGATTTTAGTACATCTTCCTTTGGCCCAGTGGAGTCTCAGGAGCGTGTACATCTGCTGTGCTGCATTTCAAGTGTCAATATGAATCTTATTGCGGAGAACTTTATGATGGAAACTCATCTTCATCTTGCTGTTGAAGCTTTCAAAAGAATTATATTCCAAACTAATGAAATTTTAGAAATATCATCAGTCATCTTTGTGATGCTCCACGAGCTCATGGTGGAGGACTCTCGTAAAATGTCCTTTAGAACCAAAATATTCTGTATGCTCTTTACGGCCACCCTACTCTTTGGTCAGTGGTGGCTGATTGAAGTCATTCGGTCATCTTGTTTGAATTTTTGTGCAGCCACTAAGAGAGCTCTTATTTATGTGTTTCTGTTCTGTTCCCTGTAAATTTTTTATCTAGAAAAAGGCCACTCTTTTCAGACGGCAAAACAGAACACACAGTGTATGTCCATAACTTGATTTTGCTATAATATATGATAAGAATGAGTTCGTATTTACCAGGCAGTGTTTGATTCATGTTCCTGTATATTTATTTTCGGTAGGCACTCTGGTTTTGCAGATCCGTAATGTGCACCGTTCTTTCATCTACAAGTTACATAACAAATTGCTCTGAAGCTAATGAAAGGCTGTTCTAACTTCACTTTGCTTTTGCCTTTTCTTTTCTAATTTATTTCTGATATCCACTTCGTTGTAGATTGCTGGGGGTTTGTGCGACAATTTACTGACCTGCATAATCCGAGCGTGGGATTACACCAAACCGTTTTTTGTTGCACCTTCCATGAATGCCTTCCTGTGGAGAAATCCTTTCACAGAACTTCATCTAATGTCACTCAATGAGCTTGGGATTGCTCTTATTCCACCGATCTCAACGAGTCATACGGGAGATCATCAAGACGGGCGCTATGGCTCTACTCTTTACAATCGAGTCATCTATCAAAGTTTACTACGAGACTCGGTTGCTGCTCCGTGGCGGTAATGCCAACCAGGAAGTGTGAATATCCCAGAAACATTTGGAGACTTGACAACTGTGGCCATTATGCTCATCGTCACCTCTGTTCTTTCTGGGAACCAGGTTGCTCTTTCCGTACATAAAATGGTTCCGCTGGCGTGTCGATGCTAAACCATACCTTCATAAATCCCTCTTCACTGCAAACGAATACTTGAATGTGTACTTCCAGGTCAATGTCGACGACCCTAGAATCTCAGCCAAATGGCGATTCCTTTATCGCGATGCTGGAGGAAGTCGACAGTACAGTTCCTCTACTGCTTCTGTAATTCCATCTGGCTGTTGGATGGTGAGCAATTTGAGGGTTCCGCTCATATCGATGAAGACAGGCGGATGAAGAACTCGAGAAGCCTTGCAGCTAGACCTGGCTAGAAAACTCGTTGCTCGACTCCATCTGATCGAGTGTTTCATTTCATTTTCGAGCTCCGTTTGCCAGAATGCTGATCTTTGATCCCTGACTTCTCCAAAACGCCGATGATGCTTCAAATTCATGTCGTGTTCGAGTTTGAACTCGAGCTGCTTTGACTCGTGCTTGACCCGATCAGATCCTAGAGTGTCTCGCAGCAGGGACGGCATGGGACACATGGCTGCACCGTCGACGCCGTCAATGTGCTTCCGTGCGCCGCCACACGAGCTTCCTACTAAAATATCTTTTAAACCTATGGTAAGAATCAAATTTGCCTCCTCAAGGGGTACTAGCTCCCCAAACTTCAGGATGAAATTGATGATCCATGGCTGACGTCACTTTCTCCATTTGTATATAATGGTCTAGATCTCATTTCCCCAGCAACAAACAAAGACAAAAAAACACAGAAAAAAAAAAAAAGATCCTCTCAAAAAATGTGTTTCGAAGAAAAGAAAAAGTTATGCCTCGGAAGTCGCGTATAATCAATCATCCAATAGCCGCTCCACAAAGAATTAAATTAAAGCACTGAAATTTTTACGAAACTTTTCTAGCCGTTAGCCGCCTCAGCCTGTTCAAATTCAAAAACCAGCACGCCCCCTCTTCTCCAATCTTCATCGTCACGCTTCAAGTTCGCTCGCTTTCTCTCTCTCGAATTCCTCTCCGGCGTCGGTGCTCCATTCGCGGCGAGACTCCATGGGCGTGAAGATGCAAGAAGCGCTCCAAACTCCGCCCGCCGGAGGAGCCAGAGCCGGAGAGGGCAACGACAGCAAGCTCCGGCACAAGCCTGGCCGGAAGCCTCTCCAGCCGCGGAACTCCCCGCCGCTCTTCCCTCCGCCGACCGGCCGAAGCCGAAGCCCGAGAGGACCGGGGTCGGGGTCGGGGTCGGGGTCGGGATCTCGCCGGTGCTCACCGAGTCGGGCAAGGAGAACCGCCTCTACCTGCCGCCGGCGTCGCCCCTCACCGCCGCGGCTCCTCCTACTCCTCCGCCGCCGGGGCCGCCGGCGAAGGTGGAGCAGCTGGACGCGTCGCTCGCGGAGGAGCTGGTGGCGGTGAGGAAGAAGCTGGAGAGGCTGAGGGCGGACAGGGAGAGGACGGAGGCGATGCTGAAGGAGAGGGACGGGGTCCTGGCGGCCGGGATGCGGGAGGTGGAGGAGAGGGGGAGGCTCAGAAGCTGCTCGAGATCGAGGTGGATCGGCTGTACCGGCTGAAGCAGCTCAAGCTTTCGCTCGAGGTAAGCCGCGGTCGGCACCGATGGTGTCGTCGGCGACCGATTCCGAACTCGATTTTTTTGTCTTTTGGTGGAGATTGGCCGGCTGAGAAAGTCTAGGGTTTTTCTGTGTTCTTCTTTTGTGTTGAATCAGAGGGTGTCGCCGATCCGATCGCTGAGAGAGAGGTCTCACATCAATCAGGTACGCATGGAACCGCCATTTTCTTCCGATCGCAGTCGCGGTCCCGGCGAAACAAGAACCGTGACCCGGGGGCAAGCGATGGACGGGATCAAATCCAAAATTTTGTTCGAATCGAATCGAACCGAACCAATCTGAATCTTGTTCAGCGGCTCGGTTGATTGAACCGTTTCGGACTCGTGCCTAATGTTATCTCTTCTATTGATCAGATTGATGCTCTTTCCTTTCGACAGTACGATTACTGATTCTTTTTTTTTTTGACGATTTCTTTTCAGGAATCGAAATCGGAGAACAGGGAGGAATCAGTGGGGGAATGTGAAGTGCCGAGTCCAAGTCCGAGTCCGAGCTCCGTTTCTTCGAAATTGAGTGCAGATGTGGATTGATTCGACATGGGTTTTCTTGTAATTGTGTTTTGATTCGGAATTTGTTTGTGACTTCACTTTGCTCGTTGAAGTACATGGGAGAAGAGATTTGGCAAAAGCATCGCGTGATAAGCGAGTACCATGGGAATCCGGCGTGTCCACGGTGTCCGACATGTGGGCCGATCACGAACTTGGAGTAGGGCATTCCAGGAGGACACGGTCCCGTGTCATCGAGACACCTGATGGTGCGCTCCTAGAGCTGCTTCTCATATGGAGGGGATTCCGTTCGACTCTATCACTTTCGTTTAAGTTCTGTTTTCGCCGCCATGGCTTGTGAATTCAATCCATCCTTTTGAAGGAATTATTTTACATTGAATCCTTAAAGATGGCTGTGTACAAGTTGAGAGTTCCTTCAAGTGATTTTGATTTGCCTCCCTTGTCTCAGTGAGTCATGTTCGATCGGTTTTTCCTCCAGTGAGAAACAGGAAAACTCAAGACAAATCATGGCTAAGTTTAGAGCTTTGAACATGTTCTCTAACTTTGTTCTTCAGATGATCTCCAGGCAGGGCAGGTTTCGTGTAGCAAATCCGAGTTAAGGGTCTTGATTCTGCGAGCATCGAGCAAGTTTGTCGTGCTCCTTTCCTGGGTTTCATCGTTTGCACCATGTTCCGATTTCCCAAAGATTTCTTTTTACCATGAATCGTGACAATTTGCAATGCGGATACTGGAATTGTATAGGTACAGACCGCGGTTGTAGCTTTAAAGCGCGCCGTGCGATATGTGGTAAGCGTCTTCACCGCAATAGGTTGGAAGTTGGATGGTGTCGCACTGCTTGGGCTATTGCTCACCCTTTTGCTGGCAATGCAACAAGCAGGGTACACAACACTTCCTGATAACGTTTGGGATAAGCAGGGGACCTGATGGAATCAAGGAGTGAAATAACATGGCGCCAGTTAACGATCCGCACATAGCTGCCTGCCCCTAAACTCGCAACGGCAAATATTAATCTTCTCTGAGGGGTGAATGGGAAGAGATCGCTTCGAGATTTAAGTAGCTACTTAATCTTCATTTCGATAATCAAGACGGGCGGAGCGCTACCCATTACCATAAACACTAGCCTGAGAAGAAAAAAAAAGCCCCAACTCCAACTTCCAAGTGCAATAAACTCATTAAGACAGTTCAACTCTTCGATGAACCAGTCAATGAATTCAAATCACTGCCCTTATGTCCCACTTGCACAGCGGATTGGCAGCGGAGTAGCTTAGCTTTAACAGGACAAAACTCCCATGAACAACAACAAACATCCCAAGAAAGCTAACGACTTGCTGTTTCCTGTGGGAGAAGCTACGACAATTTTACCATGCCAAATAACAAACACAAGCTACTTAAATTCCCTCAACTATAGCACAGGTAGAAAACAGACCACATTATTTAAAATCCGCACGTTACCTGTTTGAAGCAGTTTTGACTTATTTTAAAATCTGACATGCAAAACAGCAATTTCCACGATGGCCACGACCATACATATGTGGTGATTGTGACAGAAAGAGAAGTAATGCACCGCAAGCAGTAGGATTTACCTCAGGAACTCGTATGAAGGGCAAGCAAGCGTGCTGATTGATTTTACCCCAGAGAGCATGTTTAGCAACAACCAGTACCAAGGTATTCATATCAAAGGACTTCCAAGAGAAATTGATGAACAGAGTTACTTCAGATACAAACCAAGAAAAGCAATTCGATGAAATATAGATTGAAAGTCATTTAGAGAGTCTGAGGAGAATTAGTTCTGGCTACTACTTCTAATTAAAACAGAAATTCTATCACCCAAGGTAGGCCATATCACCCTCACAACTCTCAGCCAATGTGGTTGAGATCCTGAACAAGAATTAAGGCCTCTTAAGGAGCACACTGCACCTATTGTTGAGCTATGAAAGCCTATATTAAACACGATCTATGAATTCTGCAAAGCCTGCATCCGCAGACAACTATATTCTACAGAAGATGTGTTGGTGGTTGTCATCAGGACCCCAGCCACAGCTGTGGATAATGCCCATGACTAATCTTCCAGCAACAAATGAGCAAGCGAGGACAGTCTCCTGAAAATTAAGATGATTTCATTGAACAACTGATGACAACCCATACAACAAATAATCAGGAGCTGTTCCATCTGAATGGCTGGATTGCGCAGATCAGCAGAACTTCCAGTGGTTATTACAATTTACACAAGTCACAAAAGTTGTCATAGGCTCATCTGCACTCCTAGTTTGCAACTGATAATAAGTAGTCTTCCGCTGGCCACAGCGACCGCACTTGAACTGGTCAGTTGTGGCTTTTGGTGGGCCACCACGTTCACAGTCGAACAAAGCTTTCTCTTTAATTTGGTGATTCTCACGCTGCCTTTGATCACTGGCCATTTCATCTGGGGTCATTGTGATGAGCCTCTCTGGTTTGACGTCCCCAAGAAGAACTTTCCTTCGTAGGTCCGGATTGTTTGGGTCCTTGATGTTGAACATGATGGATCGATATTTGAATTTTTGGGTCCCATTGGACCGACCCATCTTCTCAAACATGACAGACTCGACAGTGACAGCGACTCGGATTGGATCACATGCATTTACGTCATCCTTCATATCATCGTCAGCCTCACTAGCAACCTTAGACAGTGCCTCAGCAAGTAGTTCCCTAACTTTGTCACGAAGGGAATCATTGCACTTGACCAGTTCTGTCAACTTCCGAGGAGCATTAGACCCCACTGATTGTTTCTTAATATTCAGTGGCTGTTTCTCCTCTTTATATATACGCTCAACTTTAATACCTTCTTCTCTGCCATTATTCTCAGACATTAGAGCATGTGTGTCTACAACATTTTTCTCAACTTTCGTGGTCTGAGAACTTGAAACCCTATCCAAGTTGGTCGAATCACCTCTGTAAGTTTTCTCAACTTTCACCGTTTCTACATGTGAAAATTTATCGACCTTTACTGCACCTGCCTTCTGCCCCTTCTCAACTTTGATACCATCTGGTTTCTCATCTTTCTGCAACAATTTATCATCATTGCCGGACTTCTTTTTATTTTTGGCAGTCTCATCAATGATTATTTTCTTCCAAATCTCAAGCACATCTGCAGCCATTGTTTTGATTGTTTCCATAGGATGTTTTGTTAGGTGCCTAAGCCGTTTCCCAACCTGAAAGGTATTGCCATCAAAGAAATCATGTGAGGATAACAAGAGAATATATGCAAGTTTCTCAAATAAGTGAAAACAAACTAGGAATCAAGTTCACCAGTGGATTCCTCCACCACGAATGCATAAAACAACTAAGTAATAGGTTTTGGAATCATTATAAAGCAGGAAAGAACAGGTACGTGGGACAAGGACAACAAAATGAAAGCAAGTCCAGCGAAACCTGCGATACCAATTTCTCACGATCTTTTAAGGTATTTTACATGTGAAATTATCGCATTTGATAGTCTCTTCAAGCCTATTATTCTCCTCCCCCCCAAAAGGCAAAAGTAAATTTTGTTTCTGCTGTATAATGAATATGCCACAATTCATCCTCTACTGGGCCTATGTATCCCAAAAGAACAGTGTAAACCCGCCAAAAACCTGAAATTTTGTTGCAGAGAACCATCATCACTAAAACCCCTCAAAGAAAACAATCAATACAAAGGATATGCGAATTGTATCGAGGAGGATTACCACATCCTAGAAAGCACAGCTATAACTAACTTTTCCTCTAAACCAACACAAGATTTATAAATGTGCACTGTGGCGGCATCAGCCATCACGTGACAGCTTCACTGCCTTGGCTGTAAAGGCCTTAATTATGGTCTAGAAAGCTGCTACAGCTTGTTCACCATCCCCCCCCCCCCCCAAAAAAAAAAAAAAAGAAAAGAAAAAAAAAAAAAGAAAAATATGCAGTCATTGCACCCCCATCAAACGACCTTGCATAGCTTTAAAATTTTACACTCATGGTACTAAGCCAAGGTTTCTATGGATTCAGTCCTGTGGAAAAATACATATATTAGGTCAATTGAGATAGTAACACCAGTTGAGGTCCATCCCACACAAGCATCTCTTGTTTGGCACTCCCATAAGCAAATACAAAAGGAATTTGAGTACAAACTGCAGTAGTGAAAGCTCCAACAATCAAGATGAAATAATATTACTTCTTATAGTATTGAATTCTTGACCTCAGCATAGTATCTTAATCACTGCCAGAATATTTCCTTTGTTTGACAACAACAAAGTTCTATCCACCTATCTGGACTCTGGACAGATGACTATACCACATAGTAGAGCATGTACTCCAATACGTTTGGTGGGGAAAGACTTCTCTACTTTTAGGTGCCTCATGCGCACATCCAATTTTCAGAGGTCGTTTCCTTCTCTTGACAACCATGACCATCCGCATGTAAAAGCACCAAAAAAGTCCAGCATTCTATTAAAAAGTACCATCAACCAGGTAGTAGCTACTGGATATGGAAGAAAATATTCAACTGCCCACAATTGCCACGGCATTGCTAGAATTACTTAACAACAACAAATACCCGCACTGAATACACACATAATAAAAAGCAATGTCTTTAGAACAAGCTAAATAGAGAGGCCAATAGAAGGAGCAAAAAAGGGTTTTTCTTGCTCTGCCTTTTCCATAAGAACAGCAAAATTAGCAAAGAACTCAATTCAGAAATCGATAGATCAACGCCAGCACTCAACTGCATCACTCAAATTACGCAGGTCGTCCCCTACTAATTCTACTGTTCACCAGGTAAAAAACACAACTATGTAATTCCTCAAAATTGCATTCCCAAAGACTCAAAATCCTACATTTCTCCACTCTAATCTCCCACCGTAGTCCTGCCCTTCAAAGAAAAATTTACCTGGGTGGCAACAAGGGCGTCATACGACACCGGGAAGCTCTTGAGCCGCTTCAGCGAGTCCACGCACCGCGAAACCTCGGGGCCACTCGACGACACCCCGTCGCCGGCCGCCGAATCGGCCGCCTTCTTGGCCCGCTCGAAGAGCTCCACCAGCTCCTTGTCCATCGGGTTGCGGACTCCGGCGACTTCCCCTAGAAACCCATCACGACCCAGAAACCGACCAGACAAAAAGACGAACGGGCGCACGTCAATTACCAACCGCAAACTCAAACGAGCGAGCAAGAAAACCAAGAAAATCGGACCACGGAAGGGCGAGAAATGAAGGGTCGGAGAGAGATCTGGCGAAATTACCGGAGGTGGGTCGGATGAGGGCGGAGCACGGCGGGAGGCGGCGGCGTCTGCGGAGGCTCTAGTCGCGCTTCGGAATTCCCTTCAAGATTTGCTGTGCCTTGTCCGCCGAGCAAGATTGCCTATAAGATGAGAGAGAGAGAGAGAGAGAGAGAGAGAGGCGAGGGGAATTGACCTGGGGGCGACCTGACGGGGATCGACGGTGGATATCGCGTTCCTAAGATCCTGTTCCGAGAACGGACGGCTGGTGATCTGTCCACGGCACATAGTCGACTTTCCTGTTTTGGGGGAGGATTTTTGGCTACGGATGAAGTACCCAATTGTGGAATCACGATCTTTCGGATTCTAGCTTCCAATAGGATTGTAGTTTTGATTAATTTATTTTTATTTTAGTGATTGTTGGAGAATCTTTTGTGGAAGGTGGGTGTGGGATGGCCGGCCGGACGCGTCGCTCAAGTCCAGTATGGGATGGGTATAAGGTCGAGGTCCGAGCTGAAGTTCGTGGGTGAACTCTCTGGCGCTCGACCCATGTATGGGCCCGGCGAGAATTCGCGTACGTTTTCGACATGTGGAGCTCGCCATTTCTAGATATCATTGGTGCCGGATGCCTGAGGCCGATTCTCGAGATTGTACGAGATTGTGGTGAAATGGAAGGCTGTGTCGGAGGCGACTAGTCGGAGTCGGCCGGCGACCGTCAATGCCGGGTCACACTCATCAATGTGATGGATCACTCATGGTCCTTCTTGTGGGCCGAGCTTGTGGTAACTTGGGCTTGTGTTAGTCCAGTCTGGTCAGTGAATCCACTTACTCCCGTGGGCCCTCCTCATCATTTTTGGGCCCAAGTCATGGGCCGACGAAATCGGGTCAAGATTTTTTTCCCATCTCGACGCGGTATTAAAGACTTGTCAGGAGCAGTTTCAGTACTTTTCCGATTGATGTTGGTAGTATTTCCGCAGCTACCTTTTCGCACAGTCTCCATCAAGAAAAGTCTCTACCCCGCCGGATTCCGACACGTGTCCAACTCGTAATGGTCTTCACGGATAGGAAATTTCACTGCCAATTTCAAGGCGCCGCCGTCTCTTCCCTACTTTCCCCCTTGCTCAAACCTCGACCACCACCCCTCAGCCACCCCCGGCGCAACCTCAACGGTGGCGACCACCGCAGGCACCGCCACGGCATCGATGCCGGCTGTCTCTCCGGTTGATTTTGATGAACATATGAGTTCTAGAGCACATCAAGGAACAAAGTAAATAACTGAAAGAGGCAGGTCAGAGAGGTACATTTTCTTCCAGAGGTCTTCTTTGGGCCAACCACCAATTAGGTGTGTCTGTTTGGATAAGAAGTTTATCTTGACTATATAGCAATCTGAATGAATTTGGAACCATTCATTTAAGACACATTGCTCGTCTCCTCGTTCACACTCTCTATCACAAGTCCAAGTCAACAGTGTCAACCTCGAGCCCGACTCTCACGGCAAAGCTCGACACGAGGTATCGGGCTCCACTCGTCTCGATTAATGAGCCTCCGGATTTGGAGGGCCCGAGCTATCCTCTATATTTGATGGCTTGATGCCACTCCCGTGACCTTCAGGGGCGTCGAGATGACGCCAAGCTCTCGCATGACATCAAAGTTTATGCTAGCATCTCTCTCTAATTATTTCCATAAAAGTTCTATACTCGCTACGGAATGTTCGGTTTAAATCATAATTACTCTGTATCACCCGCAACCCGAAGGTTCAAGATTGACAAGTTCATCACCGCGGCCCCATCAAGAAATAAGCGATTGTAAAATCTCTCTCATAGAATATATGACACTCTAGGTAATGCCATACGAACTGTCTATAATTACGCTCACAGTGTGAACAGAATCGTGACCTTGAAAAAGACAAGTGATCCTTTGCCACTCAGTCAACCACCGTGGCGATACTACGAACTTGCGTGGAATTTACTCCAATGCCAATCCCCATCAAGAGTATTAAATAGTCAGTCTTCTCGACAAGATAATATTGTAAAACGTACAAGAATAACAACAACCTTATTCGACTATTCGATGCCCCAATCGCCAATCGCCAGTCGCTATTGAAGTCATCTAGAAATCCGACGTGAGGATGACTATAAGCACGATGACTCCAAAAATTTGCTCCTCAGCGGAAATTATTGCTAACCTTAAAAAAGTCTGCCATTGATGTCGACACTAAGGTTTAGATATTAATTTTGTGTTATAAAATGCTTCATGCATATGGTCATTAGGTCACCCTATCTTTTGACTAGTCAAACTAATTCAAAACCCTAATTATTTCTTGGATCTTTCATTTTTTGGCAGTGTCAAGGTTGGAAGTTTATATCTTCCTATTTCTTTTCTGAAAGAGATGAGTCTCACGTCTCCATCGAGCCTCTGTCTGATGGGAACACAATAGCAAAAAATAATATTGTACAAGATACGTAGCAGTGGATATCGCAATTTGTCCTAAAATATAGGAAATATGTCGTATATTCAAATAAGATTCGAAAATGAGGTTTTCATTAGCTTGCTTCGAGCATGTCGTAATTCTAAATTACTTGTATAGATTTAACTTATCTAGTGAGAATAAACTAGTTACGAGGAACGTTGGTATCTAGCGATTGAGTATTGTTCCGACATTTTATTATTGGAAAAAGAAATCAAGAGGAATCTAAAGAACAAATATGAAATGGAATTAAGTTGAAGTACTACTATGCGAGTATAATTCAACGCATATTATATGCATGTACATTCTCGTACTCAAAATAAAAGAGTATTTTTTTTTTTCAAAACCTTAAAGAAACATGAAAAAGTTTTATATTAAAAGAACTATTATAAGACTCAGCTCATGGCGAGTAAATATCAAACCATTTAATGAACCGCACTTAAAATATAGGGTTAATATTATAAAAAATTCAAAACTAGTACATTTGTGACAATTTTACTCAAAATTAACTTTTTGACCACAAAAAACCTGAAACTAGTATAACTATAATAAATCTATCCCAAATTAATTTTTTGGCTACTAAAAGTTTGACATTTATGGTAGATTTATCCTATGTTAGTTTCCATTAAATTGAATTAATACTATGAAAACCACAAATTAATATACCTGTGATAAACGATGGGTAAAACCACAAACATGTACACTTGTCAACTGTTATGCATATTCACCTCAGCAATTTGACGATACAATTTACAAAAACTAGAGGAGGGTAAATTTCATTTTGGATTTTTAGTGGTCAAAAAATTAATTTATGGTAAATTTGTCACAAGCGTGTCAATTCTAAATTTTTATTGATATTGATTCTAAAATACAAAATCAACCTCCACCATTAAGATCTTCTTCAATTTCTCTCTCTTTCCACTTAAAGTGAAGCCCAGATATATGAAACACCCCACAACTTCATGCATCGGATAAAACAAGAATCGAAATTCAGACAAATGACTCTAATCTAGACTCGCTCCCATTTGATCACTAGTAGAATATAACAGCAACCTTTGTCGATTTGATGCCATTCATTAAAGCTCTTTTCTTTGTCCTTCGCAATTGCCCAGGTGCATGAATCCATCTCCACACCAACGTCATCTTCGACCGACGTTTGAACTTTCACGAAAACCGAGAGGTTAGTTTATCGTGGGTGTCGACATCCAATCATATTTTAATCATATATATTCCGAGCGCTGTCGAGCTGTCTCCTTGTAAAAACAAAAGGGCAAGCAAAAGCGGTGGGGACGGGGCCCGACCTAATTTTTGCAGGACGCAATAAATTTCTGTTGGGGACCGGTGGGGTTGGTGACTCCAAAGGGCTAGCTACAACGTAGGAAAGCAGATGCATGGTGAGATTCGGAATGATTGGGAACACCGCAATGATCACACGACCTCGTGGACGTCGAGGACAGCATTGCACCGAGCTGCAACTCCTCCCCAATGGAAAGAGAGATTCGTGTTGGGAAGGCATCCCAAAACATCTTTGTTTATGTATAAAGAATTGGAGACTGCTTTTGATGAAGATTTGGTTGGCAATCAAGATCTACATTCATGGAGGGATGAAGGGGTTATAAGTTGTGGAACATGTGTTAGCTTAATGTGGAAGTAAGTTTAGAGCAACGGGACGACAAATCATATTGACCCAGAACTTTTTTCGTCTATATAATTTGTGATCATTGGATCGTCAGATTAGAAGATTTGGCTAATAAACATAAATTATATATATCTTGGTCCATTGCTGTGGATTAATTGCATTGATGACTATTGCAAGATCCAATAATTACTTAATCTATAGCAAGGTTGTAGTGGAATAAGTTAAGTTATTGCGATGCAACAGTTAATACATTTACAACGAGGCAGTGTTTGCACTTTTTCGTTGAGCTAGTGGATTTCGACCTAATTGGATTGTTATAGCTGAAAAAAAAAAAAGAGTCAGCATATTCAAATTGGAAACTTTACAAATCTCGCTTACAGTTTCTCTTTTTCCGAACTCTTTAAAATCCGTTGTTGTTAATATTGCTAGTTTATTTGCGCATAGAGGCAAGGTTCTCAAAACAGGGTTGATTCTAGGTGTTTCATTTTATTTGTTCAAAGAACAAAATCACCCCTCTCTCTTGGTTGCTTATTCAAACCTAACAATTGGTGTAAAAGATTTTTTGAATTGAAATTGATTATATGATGAAAGATCATACCATGATGTTCAAATTGGTACCCATTAATACATTGTTTATGTAAACCCAATTCCTCCCTAAAGCTTGACCATGAAATTTCAAGCGAACTAAATTTCTAAATCGCTTCACACTGTATTAGTAATTTGATTGAAGCTTAATCCTGGTAACCCCTCATACATGCACCTCATAGCATGCTTTTGCTATCTGTTCCTTTAAAAGTGATTTGATAATCAATTTGGGCATTCCTACAGCTCTTCGTGTTACCCTTTTACGAGCTAACTTTCTATCGTGTTGGTTTGTCGCTTTTCCATTTTGGTCCCTCCGCTTCACATTTTCCCACTAAGTAGAAAATTAAATTGGCCTGAATTTGATGGGAAAACGATTTGTGGGGCGTAGGAATGAAAAAAGGCATATACAGTAGGGACGAATCCGAAGGCAACCCACACATCTCTAGTAGGACCGAAAACGTACTTTACCATTAAAATATTTACATTTTTTAAAATTATCACTGATAAGAATAATACTAGACGTGTTAGACGAACTTATATAATTTAAATGGATGTGCAGACAAGTGGACTCGAAATACAGTATCATTGATTTGTTTATCTATTTAATAAGTAAAGCAAATCATGTAGCACATCAATCCTGGTAAACTATCAAAACCTAGCCAATGCCATTTTTGGTACCTAGAGGTCATCGCGATGAGTTTGCTCTCCGGCCATGTGGGCCCATATAGATTAGCTTCCACTTTTCAATCTTGGCACACTTTGACCTATTTAAAATTCGAAATCTTCCTAAACTTTCAGAAAAACTAGATAATTCGATACGTAAATACCTATCTAAATTTTTTCAACGATCTTCTGAAATTTGAGATCCAGAAAATTCGCGACCAATCATCGAGCGAGGAGGCATGTGGGAAATTAGCCAATCCGGACATAATTAAAGTTAAAAGTATTATTCGATTGGTCCAACAAAAAAAAATAGAATAATTGTGGTGTGAACGGGGCAGGGTTTTCTCAACACGCTCAACGACTCTGATCTTGTCCTTTAGCTTAGACGCGGGAAGGGCTATTATCGTCGATGCGGAATTTTTTATTTTTTTTTCGAAGGATTAAGAATACAGTAAACCCACGCGCGTCTCGGTGAACTCGGCGCAGACGGATGATGACGTCATGGACGTGACGAACGGGCCGTGAGATCATTCGCTGTTCGTAGTGGCCGTGACGGAGCGGCCCCCCTCAAACAATCGCTTCCCCACGCGCGTGGGCGGCACCCTCCACCTAACAGTCTCCAGGGTCTAGCACCTCGGGATGTCCCTTATTTTCTGTCAGGATAATTACATATTGGATGCTTAAATTTTGGCTTAATATTTAATATCATCCTTGATTTTTTTAATTTATTGAGTATGATTCTTACATTTTAGCATAAATTGTAATATCACTCATAAACTTTTAATTTATTCAACACGGTCCTTAAAATTTTTGTAAATTTTCTATATAGTCCGAAATTAAATGAAAATATTCAATGTTGCATTGAACAAACTAAAATTTTGGGGATGATATTGCATATTGGACTAAAATTCAAAAGTTACATTAAACAAGTTAAAATTTTATGGATAAAATTGTATATTGAGCTAAAATTTGGGGATTGTTCATGTCATTCTTTCTTTTCATTTTTAAAAATTTCGAAAAAAAGAAAAGGGAAGAGGAAATAATTCATCATCACTTTGCCCAACTCATCTATATTGTTAAGTAAAAAAAATCAAAACTGTCATATGTCGCTTTGTTGCATTATATATAATGCCCGTTTGTTGAGTAACCCCCAACCTCTCTTTCTTTTTTGGGGTTAATATCACGAAAAACTCTAAATTAGTTCACGTGTGACAAATTTCATTTACCAAAAACTTCAAACTGGTATATTTGTGACAAACTTACATCCATTAACTTCCATTAAATTGGATTAATACCGTGGAAAATCACAAATTGGTACACCTATGCAAATCGAAGGGTAAAACCGAAATAGATACATTCATCAACTATCACATTTTATCCAACTCAGCATTTTGATAGTAAATTTAATGGAAACTAATGGATGGTAAATTTGTTACAGGTATACTGATTTTGAGTTTTTTGTAGAAAAAAATTAATTTATTGTAAATTTGTTATATATGTACCAATTTGGGTTCTTTTCATGGTATCAACCCTTTTTCTTTATGTACATAAGCCTCTTAATAATCCTTCTATCATTTTTTTTTTAATTTTGAGTTTATGATTGCTTTTAGTTATTGAAAGAATAATGATATATTTTTCTTTCTATATTTTGAGCTAAAAGTGCCATTTGCCTCGCTTTTTATCTTTTCAAAATAACCCTTCAATATATATAATGTTTACTCATTGAGTATCCATCCACTTTCTTACTGTGTATAACTCTTCTAATAATCCTTCTTTCATTTTTCCCTAAGTTTTGAATAAATGATTGATTTTAGTTATTAAAAAAATAGCAAAACATCTTTAGATTAATATTCTTATGACGTTGCACAAGAAATGATAAATAATCGCATACAAGCGTAGGGCGTGCACGGTAACTAATCGATAATCTGTTCTAAAATTGGAGAAGAAAACAAATTTAGATGCTTTTGCTTAGCTAACTTGCTAATTGTCAATCACGTCACTAAATTTTGAATTTATTGATGCATTTCGGTAGTGGCTCTTTTTAGTGGATAGAGAATTATGAAGGTAAGACTAAATATTATATTGAAAGTTCTCAATATTCCTTCTAAATTTCCTAGTTAGTATTGGCAAAAGTTTTGTAACCTAGGAGACGCGTTTCTTTCTAAGTAAATCCTGATTTGGTCTCCATCTTCAGATAAACTATGAACTACGAAAGTTAAGAAAATTATCAAGAAAGTTGGGAAAATGATCAAGAAAATCAGCCATTCTATCGACATGATAATTATCTACGTTGTTATAAGATATGACGACAGGTGAATAAGTTCGTTGCCTAGTTATGATTATAATTACATGTAAGAAAATCAATTTTACAATACAAGGGCGTCACATTTTTTAAATAAGAATCTTCGTCGAAACATGTATAACCACGGGTGCACACTTGAAAGCACATAATTCATTCACATGAAAGATATGTCCAACCCATTAATATATTTCACTCATATTTATCAATTCCTTGGCTGGATGCTCTTTTTGTGAAAAAATTGTCCAAAAAGTCTAAATATATTATAATTTTGCTAATTCAGTTCCAAACCTTGTAATAGTGTTAATTGAGTCTTAAATTTTTTCACATTTTGTCAATTTGGTTGGAAATCACTGAGATAAATGCTGGGTATCCTACATGGTACAATCGACATTGATGTGAACAATTTTTAATTGTATTTTAATTTTGTATTAATTTTTCTCCTTCTCTTTTTCACATTTTCTTTCTTTCTTCTGTGCCGGCGAGGATTGTTGGCCCTTGCCGGCCACTGGGCAAGGGACATTGCGCCTTGCTAGTTGTAAGGTTGCCTCGCCTACCTTGCCTGCTGCCGCAATGGTGTGGGTGAGGGCTGGTAGTGCCCTCGCCGGCTGTGGGTTGGAAATCACACGAATTCCACAACTAAGGTCTAGTTAAGCATCCTTAGAACTAAACTCATTGCTCGTAGGGGAAGCCTTGATGTGGCTTAACTCCTTAAAGGTCTCAGGAGTCAGCTTCAGTAGTTTTCAGCTTCACCACCCCATAATGCCTATGCTCACTCCACTCGGTTTACTTCTATATAGATGATTGCAATGTAGAGAGAGAGAGAGAGAGAGAGAGAGAGAGAGAGAGGCAAATAGAGTGCGACCTCGACTTAGGCGAGCTAGAGGCAAATAGAGTGCGACCTCGACTTTGGTCTAGATCTAGCTCGCCTAAGTTCACGAGCCCAGGCAACCATTACGCTGGTGTTCCTCTAGCTACTTTGACAGTTCTAGCCACTTCCTTTCACAAATCATAGATATGTAAATCGAGCATTAGCGCAGAGAGAGAGAGAGAGACCTCGACTTTGGTTTAGATCTAGCTCGCCTAAGTTCACGAGCCCATGCAACCATTATGCTGGTGTCCCTCCAGTTGCTTTGACAGTTCCAACCACTTCCTTCACAAATCATAGATTTGTAAATCAAGCGTCAGCCAACCTAGGCAAGTGCCCCTAATTTTGCTCAACCCTTGGTGGGCGTTGTTGAAGCAATGAGAACTACCATAGGCTTTGGAGGAAGGGGACGATGAATTAGGGGTAAGCATTGTTCCAAGATAGAATCTATAACCTGATAACCAAACCGGGGAAAATCTATCTAGTTCCAAGTTCGAAGATATGCATGAAAAGTTCCAGATTCCAAAAGTTGGGTAACTTATTTCGACGGGTAGATTTTAGATTCTAAGTTGGTGAAATGTGGAATCTAAAATGTGGAGTCTATATGTTTTTCTTGGTTTATATCTTCGTGCGATCTTTCGATTGGTGTTAAATGATGAGTGTATATTTTGAAACCATTAATTTGAGCTTCTATTCTATAATTGAGACTTTTACTTTGTTAATGTTTTATAAGTGAATTGTAACAACAAGTGATGGTAATTAAATATGATAATTTACTGTAATCGTTCAATTAATAATTTAGGCAAAACCTACGTAAATTCTAGAATTGACTTCAGAATTTCTAACATGATATATTTCAAGTTTTAAGATATGCATAGTAGATTTCAAGTTTTAGGTTATGTATGGTAGGTTTCAGGTTTCAGAGTATGCAGGGTAGATTCCAAGCTAAAAAAAAAGAACAACTTATTCCAATGGATAGATTTTGAGTTCCAAGTGGAACTTGTACAAAACTCGGAACTACTCACTTTTTATGATGAATAGTGCTAAGGGGTAAAAGAGAAATACAGAAACTTAAAAAGGGTAGCGATGCCCTTGCTTGCGGTCACTGAAGCTAGCCTCGCCTAGACCATCTCAGTTGCGAGCAAAGGCTTGACGACCCTTGTCGCCACAGTAAAGAAAGTAAGAGAAGATGGAAAAGAGAAGAAAAGAACAAATAATAAAATAATAAAACTTGAAAAAGTATTCAAATATTATTAAAATTTATCTACGTTAGCACTAGCTAGCTATAAAATGTAGGATGGTCGTTGACTATGTTAGTGATTTCTGATCAAAATTGATCAAAGACTTGGTTGACAAAATGTGAAAGTTTTTAAGACTCAATTGGTACAATTTAAAATTTTGTGTTTGCATTGGCAAATGTACAATAGATTTATGATTTTTTAGATAAATTTCTTTTTTTTTAATTGTGGAATTTTCCTCATCATTTGCATTGTTATATTCAATTTAATAATGATAAAAAGAAATAACAAATAGGAAAAAAACAACAATGTTGATAAAAAGATGTCCGATCTCCCTCGGGCTTCGCGATAATAGTTTTGAGTCACATGCATAATGTGGCATTTGAGACAATCAAATCATCGCTCCCATCCACGCAGGAGGAACAGCAACAGCAATAATGCCAACAAGATAAGATTATTCCCTTTCGAGAAAAAGTAGGAAAATGGCTAATGGCGTCACGACACCGCACGCGCGTCGGCGCGCGTGGGGGCGGGTCCAGATCCCCCACGAGTCGTGGAATTTTCGCACCAAGCTTCCTCTTTCTTATCTTTCCTTCCTTCCCCCCTGGCACATGACGAGTCTCTCTCTCTCTCTCTTCTTTCTCTCTCTTGTTTCTCTCTCTGGCCCTTCTTCCATTTAAGGCTCTCTCTCTTCCTTTGTTCACTTCCACTCCTTCCTCGCCAAGCAAAGCACAGGACCTTCTCTCCTCTCGTCTCGTCAATGGAGCGCCCCTCTCGGCCCGAGAACCTCCCCTCCGCCCGCAAGCACGCCGTCGAGGAGCTCCTCCGCGGCCAGGAGTCGGCGAAGAAGCTCCGGGATCTCTTCATGAACGCCCTCTCTCAAGCGGCGGGCGGCGGCGGGGACGGCGGCGACGGAGACGGCGGGGCGGGGCACCCGGCGTCCGCCGAGGATCTGGTCGCCAAGGTCCTCCGGTCGTTCGACAACAGCCTGTCGCTGCTGAGCCGCGCCGAGCCCGACGAGGTGTCGCATGTGCCGGTCAGGGCCTGCGCCGTCAAGTCCGAGGACTCCGAGGAGAGCAGCAAGACCTCGGTCCCCAGAGATCGCCGCGGATGCTACAAGAGAAGGTAATCAAGGGCCGGAATTCGTGGTTTTTTTTTTTTTTTTTTCTCGTGAAAGTGAACAGATCTCTTGCAGCTTTAGCAAAGGAGAAAAGACATGAAAAGATGGTTTTGCTGTTCATAAATTGGACACATCTTAACAGATCGTGATTGAAATATAAGAAGTTTGTCTAACTTGCAAAGATTAAAAAAAGCTTTCTTTTGTCATTTCATCTGTTTTTTCGTTAAATTATGTAAATGGATCTGTATATAGTTCTAACATGAATCGCGAATTATTCATTTTTCTGCAGAAAGACTTCGGATACATTGACAAGGCTGGATCATAATTTGATCGACGACGGGCACCAGTGGAGGAAATATGGCCAGAAAGCGATTCTTAACTCGGAGTTCCCAAGGTACTTTGCAAATGATATTTTCAGTTTGGTTGATCTCTCTTATATAGGAGAAAAATTATTGTATCAATTAGAGTGGAATCAATTATTGCTTGATGTCTAAAACAAATATTATGTGGGAATCTTTTACAAGGTAGAGAAACTCACACATTTCATCAACTTGGCTAATCTGTATTATGCTCCTCTCATCATGAACAATTAAACAAATGATTAGATGGTCTGTCGGTCCACCACGTGCTAATAAATTAGGGCCAACTTAATTCTCTCTTAATTTCACTAAATTCTAATTTGGCTCTAGCTCTACCATGACATGACATGACATGACATGACATGGTTTGGAATCTAATTGAGATGAGCGCACTATATCGCTTTTCATCATCTGTCATCACATGTGAATTTTTCAGAATTATTCTTTGGATTCAAAGCATCTGAACCCCCGAATCTCCAATTGAGGGTGTTAATTTTCATACATGTTTGTTAGCAAAATGATTAAAGCCGTGTTTGGGGGGAATTTGCAGGAACTACTTCAGGTGTACTCACAAGATCGACCAAGGTTGTCTAGCGACCAAGCAGGTCCAAAAGGTACAGGACGCTCCGCCCCTCTACAGGACCATATACCAGGGCCAACACACCTGCAAGAACCTCATCCTGAAATCCCCCTCCCTCATCCTGGACTCGCCAAGCCCTGGGGACTCCTCCATCCTCGTCAGCTTCAACACCAGCCTCCCTCCCAAGCAAGACGACAACAACAACAGCAGCAGCAACCCCTTCTCCTCTTCGACTTTCCCGTCAGTGAAGCACGAGCTGAATCTGCCCGGCGAGGATGATCTGAACCCCCCGGGCGGCGGTGGCGGCTGCCACGACGATGAGAGCTACTACAACAACAACAAGAACCACCAGTCCGAGTCATCGGACTACTACGCAGTGTTTGAATCGGCTGGGGAGATCTCGGCCCTGTCGTCGGATCAAGGGGATGTGATGTCCAGCTCTCATAGCTTCGACATGATTGTGGGGCCTGAATTTGATAGTCTGCTGGAATTTGTTCAATGTTAATCTTGGTTTAGCTTTTTCTTTTTCCAAAATTTGAGGGGTGCTTGCTTAGTTTAGTTTCGTTGTACAGTACATGTCCCATGTAGCAGTTTGTTTAGGAAAGGCACAAGGAGCCAAATAATTGCTAGTTTAATGATATCTATGTTGTGGAACATATTTTGTGACTGCACGCATGGGGTTTTTGTCTATTCTTGATGCCAAAGACTCTCTCACTTTGAGGAACGCAGAATAGACACGGTCCCACTCACCATCACATGCCTTGTCCTGGCGCAGAAACTGGCCTCTCTTCGGAGACAGAGATAGTGGAAAACTCTCTCTTGACTTTGGCAATTTTAGCGAAACATCCATTGAATTCATGGTGTCCATCCGACATCAGGGTCGGGCTTTAGTACATATACCTAGGTACGTACCCCTGCACAAGCGCAGCGTTTACAGCGATCGACTTCAATTTAGGCATGAATACCAACTCATCTGATTCCAAGAACATCTGATCCCAAATGGGCAAGTCCAAAATTCTCGTTTGAAAAGTGACTGTGTATGCTGCAGGCAAAATGGAAGAAGACTCGATTCCTCCGATTCCTCCGACAGCAAGGTCCCCTCGGAGAATGCATGAACGGGCTGGTCAAGTCGTGCTGACTGAAGGAATATATGTTTTTAGACCTTATCAGATGCAGACTACATGATGTCTTCTTGGACGATTGTTGAATTTGACGACATATACCGCGATTACGATAGAGTACACTAAGAGGATAGCCCTCCATCAAAGGAAAACAGCTGTGCAGATGTAAAAAGCCTTCCTAGAGAAAGAGCGACCCCACTTCTCTCTGCTCTTGAAGGGAACAATTCGCCTTTATTTCTCGCGGTGGGACACGTTTTGTGGCTTAAAAAATCTCAGATAATGCGAGTCATTTTGCGTCAAGCTGATTCGGATCGTCTCATGCATTGACCCAAGATTCTATCTTTGATTGAACCGCGTTGGCAGATGGACTCGCCATAGGGACATAAGTGCCGGTTCGAGAGGATCTGGTTTTCTGAAGAAAGTGGGACGGAGAGAAAGAAGAAAAGGGTTTTCTTCTAAGTATTGCACTCGGTCCAAGTGAAGCTTGAATCGTATAAAACCTATCTTTGGCAAAATTAATTTTGAGAGGGAAATTACGTTGAAAGTTCTAAAGGTTTGGCCAATGTCCAATCAGGTTCTAACGCATGTCAATATTTATAATTAAGTCTTAAATGTTTTGAACTTGATATAATCAAGTCTTTCCGATGATTGCTTAGGCAAATTTGCTAGTGTGGTGCACCGAAATACAATATAGCGTTTTCTGAAAAAACTTTGAGTATATATGGTGCTAACATGGCATTGAAGGTAGGGGCGATTGGCCCTCAAGGTGGTTAGGTCGAGGGTTGCAAGCCCTCGCATTGTGATGGCCCCATAGCTAGCTACCATTGCGCAAGTGCCGACTGACCTTTGTTGATGACGTGGGGGAGGCAATATCAGCCAAACCCACCCTCACTTTGATTTTTTTTAAATGGCTTAATTAGTTTTCCTTTAATTTATTATTACTTTATTCGACGTTGCATCACATTAGCGACTCATATGCAAGAATAAATCAATTAACGTCATACTAGAGTTTAATGTGCCCCATTGGCAAATTTGGCCGACAGCTCGCCCGAAATACTAAATTGTACTTGATAAAAACAACGTTTTCGAAGACTCGATTACACAACAAGCTGAATGTGTGCAATTTTCCTATAGATGTACTAGTTATATGTATCACGTGTACACCGGATATCGATGCTTACAAAACTTATTTTCAAATAAAATACTTTGCACACGAATTAGATTTGAATATCTATTGTGTCCATCGTCAGTTTAAAAGAATTTAAACATCAATCGACGGATAACGACATGTGTTATGTTTACACATGAAAATTTTACAAAGAAGTGCACCAAACCAATCGCTTGCTATCAGCCCTAATTTTAATAGGTAGCCAATCGAGCTAATCATGTCCTGACGTGCAGGTGTGAACGGAGATGCGTTTCCATGCTGGGAAAGAGCCTTTTCAAAGCCTCGTGTGCGACAAGAAACAGGTCATAAAAGAGACACTAAAACCCTAATTTTATCAACTTCCCCTTTCATTTTTTTTATTTAATTGACCACTGAGGTTCTCTGCTTTAACAACATGGTCCTCTCGTACGAGGACACGAGGACCAATCGAATCGAAAAGCCGAATGATTTTTCAGATCTAGGACTTTGAACTTTTCCCCTTCGTTCCCACTTGTGTGCATAGACGTGGATCACGAGTTGTCATCGTTTAAAATTCAAGATAAGCAAGTAATGTAGCGAACCCAATTTATATATATATTTTTCACTCCTTATCTTTTTTCTAAGAATATACCCACTTTATCTAGAAAAAATAATTTAGAATGAGGGATAAGGAAAAGCTTGGTCATCGAAATTACCTGGAAAAAGGGGTAATGAATGATGCAAGCACGTTGCTGTCAAGAGCCAAGATGGTGATCTTTGTAGACCTTAACAGTGTATGACAAGAGATGGACCTACCAATTAGATGGTCAGATTCTATTCTAGAGCCATCTCTAACCAGTGAAACTCCCTTCAGAAAAGCTCAAATCGTGGACTAAACCCTATCATTGCTCTTTAGATCGTTACAATGAATCAGAAAATTATCCCGCGTGAAAAGAATAGTCACACACGTCACATTAGGAAAAAAACTATTAAATCTCATTACCCTGAATGATATCGTGTTAAGGTGCACTGGGAGGCCCCAATTCTTGACTAGAGGGAATACCAAATGTCTCTGCCCTTCCATCCCTTAGGTGAGAGTACTGGGCAAAAAAATTCCCATATTGGCGGTACGATATAACGTAGATCAATAAATATATCTTAATTAGTCAATAATTTATCAATTTAAATTTTTGAATGAATATGAGTTCTATTGGATATTTTAAAAGTTTCGAATTTGGAATTTGAACTCTCTCTGTGTGATCTCCATGAATGAAATTATCATGGTTACACACGTAAAAAAAAAAAAAAAAGAAACATAACATTTGTAATAACTCGGTCAACTTGAAAAGACATATTCTCGCATGTCACTAAACCTTTGCTCCTTCCTGATATGGTAAATTGATGCATTCTTTATTAGCTTTAAAAGTTTGGTCTTTAAACTCTCGAATCTTCATAGCCAGAAAAAAAAATCTCCCCCACATTCGCCTGTAGACCTTTCTTACTTATAAAGGGAAAGATTTCATAGAATGGTCTAAAAAGGACAATTGAGTCCTAATCAAACCTTTTTCACTCTTATCTACTTATCTTTTAAGCTTTTTTTCAAAAAGTATAATCAAGTCCTTTCTATCCTTACTGCTATTGCAAATTGCCTTTGTGATAACGAGGAACTATTTACATTGCGATTTTTGGGAAAATTGCCCCAAAAATGCCTGATTTATTGCACTTTAATCATTTCAATTATTAACCTTTTAATTTTACCGAATTATAAACCTTTTTACGTTTTCCCAATCAAGCCCATTTGATCAGTTTTAGCTAGAAATGACTGGCATGGATGCTGATTGTCTTATGTAGCATGATCGGCGTTGACGTGGAAGTTTTTGAAATTATTTTATTCTTCTTTTTTCTTTTCTTTTTTTTCCCCAACTTGGCAAGGGCCGTTGCTAACCATTGCCGATTACAGGTGGGGGCCAACCATGCCAATTGTGGGCTAAGGCTTCGTGACCTTCATCAGACTTGGTAGGGAAAAAAATAAAAGAAAAAAGAAAAAGAAAAAAGAAAAACAAAATAAAGAATTGTTAATTTTTTTTAAATTTAAAAATTTGTTTTTTCACATTAGTTGGCCATTCTATGTGGCATTATTAGCATCCACATCAACGATTTCTAGTTAAAATTGACTGAATGAGCTTGATTGCCAAAATATGAAAATATTTAGGATTCAACCGACCAATTTTTTTTTTTATTACTTTAGAATTAAGTTGTTCAAAGTACAATAAATTTAAGATTTTTTGGATACTTTTCTTGCGATTTTAAGTTGTACTTTTTGATAAAATATTGGGATGCGATTAAAATTTCTTGCCACGATATCTGTAATTATTCAATCATACCGAAAGATTTGATGCTCGCTTGATCCATCTCTTGAAACCTAAGGACTAATACATGCCATCTCTTATTATTGGTGTTATCTGCCTAGACTTCTGTGTTTAGGTATTAATTTCATTTTTGTTTTGTGATATGATAAAAAGATTTGTTGGTTTTTTTTTCTAGTACCGACTAGTATTTCCTTAGAAGGGTCATGTTCTTCCTTTATTTCTGATTTCTTCCAACCACAATTTTTATTGATGAATGTTAAAGATTAACATCATTGGTTTTTAAATTTAGTTAAACTTGCAGATTTGAATCTTCATAACTTATAATCCACTAATTAAAAATATAGTGGGGAGAAATCTGATCCAACCAAGAAAGGAGGAAAATAATGCCCTCCTTCCAAAACTATGACACTCACACAAGAGAATCATAAATGACAAAAACCAGTCTCAACAATAGAGAAGCGAAAAGTATGATAAAAAAAAAGACCTTTGAATAGATTAAGACATCAATATGAGAGAGAATTTAGGTCCTTTCTCTCGCTACTAGGTTGAGTTTATGTTCACAAATAAATGTGGACAATTTCACCAACCTCATGCAATTTATAGGTGAATGTCACCAAGTTAGATTTGATTAAACTAAACTCTGTAGAATCATGTTGTTTCACCTTTTTTATGCTTACAAGTTACAATAATGTGTTCAGAGTTCTTTGAACATCTAACTTATTCAAATTAAGATGCTAATACCGGTCCCACGAACATTAAATTGAAGGAATGGGCAAGTTAGTGATATCTAAGTTGTTGTTGACTTGTTATGACAAAAATATCAAAATTAGAAGTTAAAATACAACACAGGCTAAGCTATGTTTGCTTGTCGTACGGGGATCTGTTGTAAAAAGCCCATCGTTGAGTCAGTTCGAGGGCTTCCATTCAAAGGCAAGTAGAGACCAAGATCACAAGAGTGTACATATACCAAAGTCCCATTTTTTCTATGTCGGACAAAGAGAAATGCACTTGGTTTGTTTTACAAACAAACTTCCAACAAGTCCCAGTTAGGCAATCATCAAAACCAATAAAAGTATTTCACATCCTATCTAGTTTAATAACAAGTTTCAACATAATTAATACCTTAATTAACTAGGCTTATAATGTACTTTTAAGAGTTAAATTGAGATTGTAAACCTGTGTCAATTCATATTCATCATCATAATCATTACGTTTTTTTATTAAGCTAAAAAATGATGTGTTTTGAATCCATATCTTTTCTTACCGAAATTGGGATTTGTCGGAAATCTACTTTCATAAACTTGCCAGAAAAGACCACTATCGTTTGGGGAAAAACTTTTGTGACGTTCAATACAAAACTCTCAATTCAACGTGGCATTATATACATATCTATTTAAGGTCCCTTCTATGCGGCCCTGTAAGAGAAACATGACAATGAATCCTGCCAAATTAATTGTTATCTTCATTTGAAATTCGTAGTTTTTCTCATCATTAATAATTTCATTGCTACATGTCATTAGTGTCCTGTAGATCTGAGTTGGGGGCTTGTAGCGATCGACTAGCGGTGCTACGAGGGCTAGGCGAGGGCGTCATGACCCTCGCATAGATCCAATAAGGGTGGAGGAGCAACAATAAAAAAGACAAACAGGAAAGTAAAGGAAAAAAAAGAAAGATAGTCAACTTAGTGATTTCAAGTTGAAATTGTTGAACAAACTATATTGAAAATTTTTCAAAAGATCTATGATTAAATTGGTAAAATGAGAAAGTTTAAAACTGAATTGACCATTGTACTATAGGTTTAAGACTTTTTTTTTAAGGGTTAATACCTTGAAAAACTCTAAACTAGTACACCTATGACAAATTTACCAAAAACTATTTTTTTGACAACTAAAAACCCTAAACTGGTATACCTTTGACAAATTTACCCCAAACTGGTACACTTGTGACAAATTTACTCTCTGTTAGTTTTTATTAAATTTTATTGTCAAATTATTAAGTTAAATGACACGTGATAGTTGATTGATATACCAATTTGAAATTTTATGCTTCCTTTGTTACAGTTTACAATTTTTGTGATTTTTTTTTGTATTAATCCAATTTAGCAGAGGGTATATTTGTCACAAATTTACTAGTTTGGAGTTTTTTGCTGTCGAATAAATTAGTTTAGGGTAAATTTGTCATAAATGCACAAGTTTAGGGTTTTTTATGGTTAGTTGGGGTAAATTTGTCATAAATGTACCACTTTAGGGTTTTTCATGGTCAAAAAAATAGTTTTGGGTAAATTTGTCACAGGTGTACCAGTTTGGGGTTTTTTAGGGTTTTAACCATTTAAAAAAGAAAATAGTTATCCCGAAATTAAAAACAGAAACCATTCACACAATTAATTCAATGAATGAAGGTATTGACACTCAAGCATTAAAGAAGAAAACAACTTTTAATTTAATCATCAAACCACAAACAAGAAACTTCAACATCCAATAAGAGCCATCTCTAAAATAAATGTCTTATCAAGATAAATAAAAAAAGGGAAAATTCCAAATAAAAGCTTGAAGTGCCATCGTTTTTTTTTTTTTTTAAATAAAGGTTTGAAGTGAACGTTGTTTCAAATAAGGACCCGAAATTCCCTCATTTTCTCAAATAAAGGCTTGAAGTAGACATTATTTCAAATTAGGGTCTGAAATGGCTATATTAGTCTCAAATAAGAGCTTGAACTTCCTAGCTGTGAAGCGTAATTTCATCTTTTTAATTTTTTTCCTTTTTCTTCATTCTTTCTATTTTTTTTTTTTGTAAAAAAACTAAATAAAAATAAATTTAAAAAAAAAAAAGGAAAAGGAAAAGGAAATCACAAGTGGAGCCACCCCATCACCGTGGGGTAGTGGTGACGACTTGTGAGGTCGTCGGCGCCTGGGCAAGGGCCAACGATCCTCGCCGACTAGAGGTGAGGGCCTATTGGCTCGGTGGCAACCCTCTCCTAAATTTAGGCGAGGGTTGATGGCCCTCACGTTGGCTTGGTGGTCCTCGTTGGGAGAGGGTCACCATCCTCTCCTGTCCCTGACGAGGGCTAGCACGCCCTTGCCTCTTGTCGGCGGGGTCGTCTGCCCTCGCTCAAATGCCGGTGACCTTACTAGCCATAGTTGCCGCCCCACTGGCGATGGGGTGGCGGCGCCCTCCCCCTATGTGTTCCTCTTCTTTTTCTTTTTCTTTTTTCAATTTTTCGTTTTAAAGTTTTAATATAATTAAATTTAAATTTAAATTGTGTTTGAATAAAAATATTCTTGAATCACCTGGAATTTTTTGCCAATCGACGAGGTTAGGCCCTTATTTGAAACAATTATAACCACTTTAGATCCTTTTTTGATATTGATATAGCTACTTCAAGCTATTATTTGAAATAAAGTCAACTTTAAGCTTTTATTTGAGAAAATGAGGGCACTTCAAGTCTTTATTTGAAATTTTCCCTAAAGAAAATCAACTCCAAAAGAAGATTCAGAGTTCATTAGGACAAAATAAACCTCCTTGAACCAAAAAGCAATAATAAAATAACCCTCTCAAATCACACATTGACAGAAAAACATTTGATCCTCCTTACGCAATGCATTTTGGGAAAGAAAAAAGCACATTGTTGAATTACGTTATGAATAAGATTTTCCTAAAAGACAAAGTCCTACTAAAGCTAGGCCAACACAAATGAATCAAGAAGTTTTATAATTTTGCGAGGAAGAGATTGAAGATCTCTTAGATAATAAACTTACCAAAAAAAGAAAAATAAAAAACCAATCACTTTGGAGATGTTCTACTCTCACTTTCAAGCATGCGGTTGTTGCACTCTTTTAGGGATCCTTAGAACCATTATATCGTGTTGTGATGCAAATGATTCTCCTTGATCTTTCGTTGGCAACAATTTGGCAAATTTATTTTCATGCAACCATGGGGAAAATTCTCCAAATTGTCCTAAACCTATTATATGTTTACTAATTCATTTATAAACCTTTTAATTGTGCTAATTAAGTCATAAGCCTTTTCATGTTTTACTAATTGAGTTATTCGGCTATTTTTCGCTAGAAATAGCTAATGTAGACGCTGGCCATCCTACATGGCATGATTGTCATTTATGTGGACAATTTTTAATAATAGTTTAATATATTTTCCATTTTAATTATTATTTTTTCCTTTTTTTCCTTTTCGTCTCTTTCCTTCTTTACTTTTTCCTTTTCTCTTTTCCCCTTTTTCTCTCCACCAGCCTCAGGCGAGGGCTGTCCTTGTTGGCCTCTAGTATGACAAATTTAGTGCTAAACTTTTGAAATCGTCTAATTTAATCATAAACTTTTTGACGATTTTTCGATATAGTCATTTCAATTAATTTTGGATGGAAATTGCTAACATGGCTGTCCATTCAGTACTAATGATTTACATAGCATGATTGATATTGACATAGACGGTTTTTAAATTTTTTTTTAAAAAATTTCCCTAAACTTTTTCCTCCTTTTTTTTTTCTTCCTATTTCCTTTTGCTTCACTTGTTTTCTTATTATTTGATTTGACCTTTATTTGTTTGAATATCCATGCATGATAACTTAGATTTTCATGTTTTAATGGGAAAAAAAGGGAAAGATTGTATGCAAACCGCTTCCTAAAAGAGAAAAAGTTACTGACAATAGGCATTGGACAATTTTAGCGTAATTAAGTTTCAGGGCTCATGAATCTTTGGTCTATGGAAGTAAGGCGGGCTCCCGTGTTTTAGTTGATCTCTAATCGGGCCATACGAAGTTTGTGACAACTCCTAAATAAAACCAAATATCATACTTAATGAGAAAATCAAATTATGATTGATAGGATTTAGAAGGGTTTGTGCTCAATAAAAGTCACTTTTCACAAGAGAGTAATTCACACCCACTTAGTATTTGTCAAATTTCCTTGGAATTCGCCTCAGGAGAATCGCGTCAAACATACAATAGCTTCTTGACAAGATCTACAATTAATGGGTGTCGGAATCCCTTTATAATTGTTGTAAGTCCGTGGCGAAAGTGCGTTCACGAAAATGTGTCAAAAATGCCATAAATAATAGCTGTTTTCTGAAAATTTCAGCTAATTTTTTTTTTCTTAAGCTTTCCCTCCTCTCTTCTCCATATATGCTTATGGATTTGGAAGGTATTCTCTAGTAGCATTTGTTTCATATTTTGAGCTCGTCTTTTCTCCTTGTGTTTGTCAAGTATTTAAGCATTTTTAGTGGCGATTGGTTTCCAAATGGGTGATAATATTGACAGACTAAAATGTTAATTGAGTAAGTGATAATCTTGACTAAAACTTTAATTTGAATAAGTGATGATCTTGACTAAAAGCTAAGGGGAAAAATCAACATATGTCCGAACAAATTATTGGATTATATAGAACTTGTTGGTCGGGAATTTATAGATGTGACACTATAAAAGTGATGGAAAAGGTTAAAAATTAATAATGTAAAGAGAGATTTAAGTGATTAGGATGAAAGCGGTGATGACTAAGGCTATCTTTAGGCTGATGTGACATGAAAAAGTCTAGTTTGGGAAATTGTCTCGAGGGAAATCTATTTCGAGAGTTATTTTCTAGAAAATTATGTTTCGAAAGATAAGGTCGATTGTGGATCGAGAGTATTAAATTATCCTTGGATATCTTAATAAAGTGTCTTGACTCATGTAAATTAGGAGCATCGATGTTGATCGTTGGTCTTTCTTCCTCTTTGGTCTCAAATGGTCCACTTTCACTTATAGTTTGAGCACAAGGCAATTAGGAATTGCTAACGTAGGGACAATATATTAAAAGTCCTAAATCTATTACATTTTTACTAATTTAGTCCTAAACATTTTAATTTTACCAATTGAGTCTATTCAACTAAATTTGACAAGAATTCGCTAATATGGACATCGACCGTCTTATATGGCACGGTCGGCATTGACATAAACATTTTCAATAACATTTTGAATTTTTTTTATGATTTTTTACCTTTTTGCTATTGTTGTTGTTGTTTTTGTTTTTGTTTTTTTTTTTTTTCAATTTTAGAGTTAAGGTTGGCGAGGGTGGCCAGCCATCGTCGGCCAAAGCAAGGGTACGTGAGCTCTTGTCCAAAATCGGTGAGGGGTGCAACAGCCTCACTAAATTTGGCCAAGCGAGGGCTTGGCGCCCCTTGCTGGCCTCGAGTGAGGTCACAGCCCATGCCCAGAGCCAACAAGGGTTGACTAGCCCTCACTCGTGGCTGGCGAGGGTCGCCGGCACTAACTCCAAAAATAAAAAAAAAGCAAAGGGAAAAAAAAGAAAAATAACCGAAAAATTTCAAGAAATTATTAAAATATTATTTAAAATATACACGTCGATATTAGCTGTTTATAATTTCTAGCCAAAATTAGCCAAATGGACTCAATTAATAAAAATGTTTAAGATTCAATTAACAAAATCAAAAAGTTTATGACTCAATTGATAAAAGCGCAATAGGCCTAGGATTTTTTAGATAATTTTCCCCGAACATAAGAGATACCATAAAAAAGGCGATTTGCAGGTTTGAGAAAGCTGCTTCTCGATGCAGCTTTCCAGTTGCCTTGAGCTAAAAGCCCTCGGAGGTTACTTGAAAATGTGAGCATTTCCCAAATGGGCTCCAAAAATTTTTACACTAGCCTTGAGTTGACGGGCTTTTATGAACTAATCTGCTAATTTGTTGGCCTCTATTAGAGAGTGGATTACCTGAAATTTCTTGACATTGGGCCAGATGAAGAGAGTCCACATCCCGTCCTGGCTTCATCATGATCTGCGACAGAGCTTATCAAAAGACAAGCTATCGGATTCCACAGTGAAGCTCTCCCTCGGTTCGTGCGCTGAAGTAATGTTGACCGTCTCCTAGCCTCCCTGGAACGTTCGCCGGCGAGTCCGTCGATGATTTTCCCCGGAAAAATCAAGGCGCACGCGACGCTGTACCCATGTGGACGGTGAGTTTTCTGGCTTCAAATCCTGGGTATTTTGTCCATTTTGTTCCGTCTGATATGGCTTCCATGCATCGCCGTCTCCGCTTCCACGACTGACCTCGGGCCTCGGGTCGGGCCTTGTTTCCTCAAGACGAAATTATCGCGAGCTTTCTGCAAATTCCAGAGTGATCTTAAAGGAAGCTCTTTTGGTTTTCTTTTCTGTTTCCTTATTAATGGGAAAAGCAAAGTCAAGTCAAAGTCGTGCTCGCTTTCGATCAGAGCCCCTTACGTAGGCTCTGTGCTCCTTCTGACTAATGCCGCGGAAATTATGTGTGCAGTAATTGCCGTTCCTGCAGCATGCGTCGCAGTGGTTTGCTTAGCATGAAGGGTCTTGGACCGTTTGGCGGCAAGAACTCAGCATCGTTCGAGCACGCACGGTAGAGGGCGTTGTGTGTTGGTAATCCCTCGTCGAAGAAGGCTGAGAATCGGTGGAGATCACTGCAGTGGGTGGATTCTCTTGTTTGAGCACTCCTCCGGTAATCAATGACTCCCTGCTCTTCTCTTATCTTCTCTGCTCTGTTTCCTGCTCAGATTGCTCCATTTTCTTCTGATGAGTTGGATGAGAGTTTTTATTTTTGTTCAAATGTAGCTCCGAATTGAGTTTTGAGAGACATTTCTGCAGTTCCCAGATCTGGATTTCATATTCCTCTTCTTTTGAGGCTCTGCTCGATCAATCTCTTTTATTGCCTTTGCATTAGTGCAATCCTCTTGAGATGAAAAGAAGAGAAACCACTCATCCAGAAGATCCGATGTATGGGGCGTCATCCTCATCGACCGCTCCATATGTTGGTGATGATGAATGCAGAACCAAAAAGCCAAAAGGAAATGACTTCGAAGTATTCTTGAGCTTTAGAGGGGAAGACACTCGCAAAGGTTTCACCGATCATCTCTATAGTAGACTTGTCGATGCAGGAATTCGCGTGTTCAGAGACAACACCGGGCTCCCTGTTGGTGAGGACATTGGTCAGGAGCTTCTTTGCAGTATTACGCAGTCAAAGATCTCCATCCCGATTATCTCAAAAAATTATGCTTCCAGCATATGGTGCCTTCGCGAGCTGGCTCAAATGTTGAAGTGCAAGAGAAACATGGGGCAAATGGTCTTGCCCATATTTTACAAAGTGGAGCCCTCGCAGTTGCGACATCTTACAGGGAGTTTCGGAGATGCTATCAAGGCATATAAAAAGAATTTGGATGAAATGGTTGTGAAGGAATGGGAAGAAGCGCTTGAAAAAGTGAGTTCCTTGAAAGGATGGGAATCGGACAAAGTTAATGATGGGTAAATTATTCTCCACCAAAACTTTGTTTAGTTTCTCATAACTAGATCTTAATTGCAAAAGAATATTAATATTGCCATCCTCTACTAAAAGTCATTGTTATTTGACAGGCATGAAGGAGAATTGGTTACAATTGTTGTGAGAAAAGTTGCGAGTGAGTTAAAAAGACATTTTCTGCTAAATATTCCCAAACAGTTGGTGGGAATTGATGATCGTGTGGAACAGGTAATGAGCTTGATAGATTTAAATTCAATGATACTAGGATTATTGGAATTTATGGACTCGGTGGCATTGGTAAGACAACTCTTGCAAAGGTGTTATACAACAAACTTTCCCATCATTTTCAGTTTCTGAGCTTTGTGGCAAATATTGGAGAAACATCTCGGCACAAGGGTATTAAATGCCTACAAGAGCAGCTCATTCACGATATACTAAGAAGTCCACATCATGTGTCTAGTGTTGATGAGGGAATTGATCTCATCAAATCTAGATTCACAATTGACAAAGTCCTTATTCTTCTTGATGATATTGATGACAAGAATCACTTGAATGCTTTGGTTGGAGATGGTAGTTGGTTTAAAGCAGGAAGTATAGTCATCGTCACAACTAGAAACAAAAGCATTCTCGATGAGACTGGTGTAGGCTACATGTACCGGCTCAATGGGTTGTCTTTAAATCAATCATTGATTCTACTTAGTAGACATGCATTTCGGGAGGATTCTCCTCAGAGTGGTTATTATACTCTCTCTCGTAATGTCGTATCTACTACTGGGGGGCATCCATTAGCTCTTGAAGTTATTGGTTCATTCTTACGTGGAAAGTCAAAAAAAGTATGGAAAGATACGTGGAAGAAATTAAAGAAAGCGCCTGATAAGAAAGTCCAAGAGACTTTGAGGATAAGTTATGAAGCATTAGATCATAAGGTGCAACAGATATTTTTGGACATTGCATGTTTTTTTATTGGATCATCTAAACAAAATCCAACTTACATGTGGGATGCCTGTGATTTTTTCCCGGAGAATGGGATTGAAGTGTTATATCTTATGTCCCTAGTTGAATTTGATAAAGACGGCAACCTAATGATGCATGATCAACTGAGAGATTTTGGAAGGGAAATTGTTTGTCAAGAAAATCAAAAGGAGCCTCAAGGCCGTAGCAGATTATGGGATTATGAGGAAGCCATTGACGTGCTTGACAGCAACAAGGTAAGCATTTTCTCTACTTGTCTTAGTGATTGAATATGAGTCCACCTTCTCATTCTTGTTTGAGATAAAATTATTGTCAGTCCTGAACCTCCAAAACTTGCCGCTTTTACCAACAAAAAAGCTCCTTCATTTAATTGCTGTTCTTGCCTGATTCTGGGACATGGTCAGAGGAGCAATTTCTTGGTTATTGATGATGATGATGATGATTATTATTATTATTATTATTGTGATGAGGACATTCTTTTGGTATCTTCAATGCAACAACAAAACTACATAAACGTAATGATTGACAGAGCATTTTCAGAGAAAACATGACATCTATAAATTGGTGGGGCCCATGTTCCACGTATCTGTGTGATGCACATGTTTGATGTTTGGATTCTTCTTTTGATTTCTCGTGAGGTCTTTTCTTTCTTTTTCCTTTTACTGAGTATTAACTTCTCTTGTGAGTTGTTTTCTTTGATCAATGAGATCTCTGTTCACTTGTGACCTTAGCTATCATGGTTCTGGTTTTTTCAAGTTGCGCCCCTTATATTTTTAGCTCAATGTAGCCCTTTATCTTTCACAGTTTGTGCAATCAAGTCCTTTGTCGTCAAGCCTTAGTTAACAACATCAATTTGTTGATGGCTTTTGTATTTGTTTATGATATATACGCAACTGTGTAATATAACCCTTTAAATGGATATTATTTCATTCTATAGGCTGTTCACAATCGGGGATAAATTTCTTTCTATGAATTTGCTAACTTTTTCTTATTCTTCTGTGACGATGTAAAATTTTGCTATTAATCCCTTGATAACATTTACATGTCAAATATAGGCTGTCGTGTCAACTGTAAAAGGGTATCTATGAAGTCATTGACCAAAATACAATAATTATACAAGATGCATTTGGCGGAAAAATTCAAACCACCAAGCAAATTTATATTATGACTTATGATTTGTGCTCAATGGACAATTTACCACCTAAAACAAAAAATGAATTTGAGTTCCTAAAATATTTTATTGCAACGAAAGAAAAATGTAAAAGGCTTGATGTCCTTCAAAATCCAATTTGATCGCTCTTCATGTGCAATCTGTGTGTAAACGAGATCTCATTAATTTATCAGCAAATTGATAATAAAATTTTAGATTTGACTGTGAGAAAATCAACACGACAATGAAAATATAGCATCAGACGTTTGTAGATAAGAGGAGTAAAAATCATTGATATCACATTTGATACATGACCAAATTTTCTTCCATAAAGAATGAAAAACATTTATTCAAGATACACATGATAAGAAATAAATGTAAAACACTTATGTACATTTATGGAGTACATTCTCGTTTTCCTTTTGCTATTGAGAATTGCAAATTAGGTACACCAATGGGATTTTTTCTTTTTCATTTTGATACGTGTTTTGATGGGAAGTTTGATGGTTGTATTTGGACTGTAAGAGTGATGTTGTTTCACATATAGAGACTATGAGTTAGGGGTGTGTTGTTTCACATATGAAGGGCATGAATTTTGTTAGATATATTTGATATGGCGTGTGCATAAAGAGAGGCCTCTATTGTAATCTTGAAAGGATGTAATTTCTGGGAATTCAAAAGGTGCAAATTGCAATGGGCATTGATGGAAGAGGAGAAGTTCAGAAACTCCCTTGCGAGCTTCACCTTCTTACATAAATTAGATATATATTTTTCAAGCACAACGTGCATTTCAGGAGTTGAAAGTGAGAAGCCTACACTACTATAGTATCTCAACAAATTGAAATTAGTCTGAATTTTCTCAAATGCAGTTGGTTTCATATCATCATTCAAAACTTACATTACACAATGTTTTCTAATTGCAGAGCACTAGTAAGATTGAGGGCCTTTGTCTGAACAAATATGGCTGTACAAGAAGCTACAGTGCTGAACTATTTAAAGAATTGACCAATTTGAGGTTCCTTCAAGTGAACAGTGCGAATCTCATTGGAGATTTCCTCAACTTGCTTCCTCAATTAAGATGGCTTCAATGGAAGGATTGTCCCTTGGATTTCACAGCGGCCAACTTTCATCCAAAGAAATTAGTTGTGCTTGATCTGTCGTGGAGTGAGATTTCGGAGGACTGGAGAGGATGGGATTTACTCAAGGTAAGATGTAGAGAAGGTATTTTTTTTGTGGATAATCATGTGTTGTCGAATGTTTAATCTCAGCAAGTTCTCCTTTTCTCCTTTCTTTTTTTCTGGAGAGGTATAATATCCTTCCTCAGATTAGGAATTTTTCTCTAAATGTAACAGGAATTTGTAGGCATTTAAATATAGGATAAGCTTCTGTTCTTAATATCTTAAATTATCAACATCTGAACAAACAGTCATGCTTAACGCTAGACATACTGAAAAAAAAATAAATTCACTTATTTTAACGTTATTAATCAAAATCTATTAAAAAATTACAATGCTTGTGCTTATCTTTATGTTTTTTAATCTAAATGGTTTATGGCTTCTCAGTGAATCTCTCCTGATGTATATCTTTTTAGCAATTCTTGTTACGTATCTATGTCAATCTTCTTTGAAGAAAAATGAAAAGTTACAATTATTTAGGTATAATTTGGTATGTTCAAAGAAACACTTTAACTATTTTTAACATGAAATACAATATGAATGGTCATATACAGAATCAATTGTTTTAGAAACAAAAGTGAACACTAATACTTGAAAATAAGTGCATTGCTTCATAATGGTTTTTGTGAGGGCGAATTATATGTTAGTTTTGTGAGTGCTAGCCAGTGGATATTTATTTTAGCCAAATTGGAGATATGCCTACTGCAGTGAGAAAATATAGTTGACACTGGTATGTCCCTAACATTCTTTTTGCAATAGATATGCTCAAAAATTATTTCTATGTTGGTGACGTAGCCAAACGCTACTACTTAAGGAATGTTTAAATGTAACAAAAGTGATGTAGTAGAGTATTATAGCAATGATAGCATGGGAATTGAGCTATGAAACATTTATACAGTGGTTTAAAAAGTTTAAATTAAAGAAGTAGTGGTGCATTGGCATTTTTTTTTGGAATTTTAAAAATTTAAAAAAAGAATGAGGAGCATTGGAAAAGCAGTCCAATCTCATTGAAATTTCCCCTCTCTCTCTCTCTCTCTCTCTCTCTTTTTTCAGATGGCAACTGAGCTCAAAGTTCTCAACCTCTTGAATTGTGGATCCATGAGAAAAACTCCTGACTTATCCGCTTTCAGAAGCTTGGAGATTTTTTTGTTTGAAGGATGTCGTGATCTGGAAGAGATTCATCCTTCTATTGGTGACGTCAAGACCCTCGTCTCCTTGAATGTCAAGAGTTGTAAGAGACTAGAGGAGCTACCGGTTGGAGTAGGTAGAATGGAAGAATTGAGTGAGCTTATCTTAGATCACACTAATATACAAGACATTCCTATTTCGAGTGGTTGTTTGATGAAGCTGGAGAAGCTAAGTGCCTCATCTTGTAGGCGACTAGCTCAACTTCCAGAATCCATGGGCTCTCTTTTGTCGTTAACTCTGTTGGACATATCTGGGACACGGATTGAAGGCTTACCTCAATCCATTGGTTCTTTGAAGGAGCTCAAGACTCTTGATGCCTCTAATTGTCAATCGTTAGCCTGCATACCCATCTCCATAGGCCATCTAGCATCTTTGCAGTGCTTGTTATTAAGGGGATGCTCCTCGCTTAGAGAAATTCCCGATTCAATTGGAAAGTTGGAATCATTGGCTGAACTACATTTAGCAAGGACAGCAATTGCGGAATTACCTAAAGGCATTGGGAATCTGCAGAAGTTAAGGATCCTTGACATTTGTCGAACTCACATAACAGAATTGCCTGGTGCCATCGGAATGTTGGCAAAACTCCAAGAGTTGAGGGCTTCAGGATGTGAAAATCTGGAAGGACTACCAAGCAATATGGGAGAACTGGTTTCGCTAAACAAGATTAAATTAGGGAAGTCGGGCATTATAGGCTTGCCAGAAAGCATTTCTAAGCTCTCTTCTGTCCAAAACCTGAGCGTTCAATATTGCCAAAAGCTTCGACAACTACCAGAGCTGCCCTCTAGCGTAAAAGCTCTACGTATTACTTGCCAGAGTCTGTCGTTGCCCCATCTTTCCCAACTGGCTCTTCTCAAGAAACTCACTCTTTCTGATTGCCCTCGGCTTGAATATCTTCCAAAGCTTCCCATTGGGTTATCAATGCTTTCTATTACACGTTGTGGAAAATTGAAAGTGGTGACAGATTTGTCGAACTTGAAGCACTTATCTGAATTGTATCTTGAAGAGTGCTACGAGTTAACAAAAGTCACCGGTGTGGAAAATTTACAATCTCTCTATAACTTTCGTGTACGGGAGTGCCCTAATATGTCTTGGCTTGATGGTGTCGAATCTTGTGGTTCATCTTGAACATGATATCGAGAACTAGACTTTAAGATTGATTATCATTTTGCAAGTTCTGTATTGGAAGGTTGTTATTGCTTGCAGGTCATCTGCTAACATGTTTGTATTGTTACATGGCGCGTTAAACTTTTATCTTCTGTTTGATTCTTATGATACCAGGCATTCTGGTTTATTGTTGATAAGGTGGAAATTACAAGACGTTGGAAGAACAAACAGCTCTTTAAGAAAATTCCTTTGACCCTAGTCATCTCAGTTTCTGAAGGTGGACGGTTGAGGTCCTATACATTCATCAATGACATAAATCTGCTTGCTTTTCCTGATTGCTTGAATTCCTTCCATTTTTTTGTTTTGTTTTGTTCTGTTCTGTTCTGTTCTAGGATTGATTAAACAGTATATCTCTCCTTTTTATGTTCTCATATGACTGCTCAAGGTAATTTAATGATTTACATGTCGATTATTAAAGCTTCTGGAGGCAAAGTGACAAAGAAACCATGAACTCACTCTTACAAGCTTGCATCCTATCAAATTCACACCCTCTGAAAGTAGCTTGAAGAACCCAAGGAATTCGGGGATTTTTTTTTTTTTTTTTAAACTTTGTCACTTTAAATTCTTTATGAATTGTCAATCTGTTGAGTTCGATACTAACAAGATTCCCACTGTTGATACTGTCACCACGCGATTTATTTTCTACTCATTAGTCATTCTAATGTTTGCTGTGCCAATAAGGATTTTGTTCTAGTGCAGCTCTGTTTTGACTTTCCAGTATGCAAGTTTGTCTCCTGCTCTCTAATTTTCTAATGATCTTGGTCTTCATGATGTTGGAACTGCGACTAGAGCTGAATTTTAGAATTTCGGATGAGAACCATATATGTATTCCAAACAAACTTATGAACCATTACAAGTTTGAGCAGTGTTGTCTACAAGAGTCATGCGGCAATTGTGAGAAGAAGCCTTTCGATGAGTTTGTTCAATTTATGATGGGTAGCAACATCTCACAAACTATCAATACTCCACTAGATCCTTGTGTATTATGAACCAAATAACATATGTCATGTGGGAAGATCTTTGGATTAAAATTAGATATTAGAAGAAAAAGTTTTAAATCTTACATAGATGGAACTCATAAGCCATAAGTATTTTACTTGGATTTTTAGCACTTAAATTACTTTTAGCTTTGCTGTGCACACCAGTCTCAAGATATTGATCTTCTCTATTCTTCTCAAATTTGACCATTTTATAAGAATTAGAGAGATTTGAGAAATGAACTGGACACGTGTCAAATGGTTGTGGTAATAATTGGTGACTAAAGAGAAATGCCTAGCGACATGCTCATGCAACTCACCAATTCAAATTCTTCTTTTGATCCATGTGTCCTTTTCTTTTTTCTTATTCTTTTAAAGCTCCTCTTCAAAAGATAGTCCGATCAGATTGAGTAAATCATATATCTACATTCTAATTAATCTTTGCAAATTATGAGATATTTGCATAGCACAAGATTTCTACTACTATGAGGTCTTGAAAATAGGGAATCCAAATTTTCTGTCCATCCAAGTTGGAGAAGAAGAGGTTATATAAGGAAGTTATCACCAAGGAAAAGAAAGCAAAAGAAGTCAGCATAAAGAAGTATATGTTATGAATGAAAATAAAGAAGTGGAATGACAAATGAAAGTAATTACAAAATATTAATAAATAGTTAAATTATGTCATATGCGGAAAGTCATTCAATTTTAAGAATAAATAAGGGAAGGTTGTTCAAGGTGAATGCAAAATAGACAAATTTCTAAATTTTACTGGTAAAGATTAGACGAGCCTTACATGTTAATAGAGGGAATTCTCCCTTCTCTTTGGAAGCCAAAAAGAGGAAATTTCTATATGGTAGGATTTTATTGTACATGCAAGTTGTGTCTATCGAAATTTGCTGTGGTCGTGTGATGTCTTCAATTGGAGAATGAAGAGGAATTGCCAAAAAAAAAACATAATAAATATACTATTTCGAAAACAAACACCTTTTATGTCACTGAAAATTACAAAGAAATGTGTACTCAAACTTACTCTTTCAAAATGAAGTGCCTATTAATGTTAACATAGAAGAAGTAAATAATATTGGTTGATATCACTAAGGCTACATTTGATTGTTCAGATTCTTAGTCAGGATAGGATTGCATATGATAAGATATAAAATCCAAGAGATTTTACTATATTCTATTTATTGTTTGGTGATTGCAATAATAAAATAAGATATATTTACATCATATTCTATATATTGTTTGGTGTAAACACCTCTATGAATCACAAATTTTACAAATAGATATGGTAAAAATCTCTCACGGCATTCTTATCTCCTTTATTTTTTATTTTCCTCTCTTTTTTAATTCATTTCTTTTTATTTCTTTCTTCCCCTTCCATCATTCTCTAATAAAATTTTATTAAATAGAAAATTTTACTAATGTATGTAAAATACTAAAACACCAAAATATGTAATAAATATATTTATATATGAATTTATATTATAAGATAGAATGGAATTCGAATATATAAATAAAAATAAGGTTAAACTAAAAAAATAATTTTTTATTTTTGGTTATTTTGAATTTCTTATATGAGAATTCAAATATAATTTAATTTGTTAATTTAAGAAATTTTTTATTTGAGAAAAACATTTTCTATTATAGATATTAGAAATCCTATTTGCCTTAATCCAACTTTTCTCATCGGATAAATTTATCCGATCAATATCCCCTCTATATTTGACTTTATCCTATCTTGAGCAAGTATCAAATGTAGGATGTGATAAATTTTATCTTATCATGAATTTTATCCTAATCACTAAATGCAGACTAAGAGTGAAGAAAGAAAGGATAATATGATATTTGTATTGTAAAAAGAGTCATCTAGAAAGTACATCACTCAAAATGCGAAGAGGAGTGTTTGGTCCTAGCATACCATTTCTTAAATGTATGTCTTTTCATGCAATAAAAAAGTAAATAACACTAATTAATGGGGTATTTCTGTCTACAAATCGAGAAAAAAAAAAAAGAATCGTAAGCATGCTTATTATTGTTTTTTTGGTCGGAAGAAGTATGCCTATTTAAAAATGTGAAGGGTAATGCATATTTAAATGCCACTATTTTGAATAATATGGATAGAAGCTCTGTTTATCTACGTTATTTAAAACAAACATACTAATTTGATTAATGAAGTAACATTGACAAGATATTATATTGAAGATGCTATTTTAACATAAACAAAAAATAGTGTTTGCTCAAGAATGAAGACCAAGAAACTAAATAAATTTCTTTCATGAGAATGATGCAAATTTCCCAAAATATATATATCTGGCAGTTTATTTTAGCTCACGATTTTCATAGAAAGTGAATACAAGAAAGTTTTCGTGGTGAAATTATATATTAATTTACAATGTTATACTATACTTTTATAGGAATGTATATCTCAAAAAAGGGATAAGTAAATTGTAAGTCCTAAAATTTGTTGTAAAAGTGCAGTTGAATCCTAAAACATTTTAAAAATGCAATTAATGGAAAGACTTGATTGGAACACTTTAATAAGTTTTAGGTCTCGATTGCACTTTTATAATAAATTTTAGGATTTGATTATACTTTTTGAAAGTTTTAGGATTCAATTACATTCTTGTGATAAGTTTTAGGACTTTTAATGAACTTATTCCTTAAAATAATGTGTTTTCAAAAAGATTTTATGATTTAATTTGAGAATGATGTAATTTAGATATAACATATATTAACAAACATATATCTTCAATCACATAACTACTAATTTAATGTTGAATAATTATGAATCTAGAATTGTTAATATGATACTTATTCAAATTGGAATTAAAATATTTAAACGATGTAGATTTTTTTTTAATAATTATTATAGAGAATCATCAAAGTTTAGAGTTTGCTGATCAAATAACCTTACATTTACAATTTTTTAAATAATTAGTAATATAATAAAAAACATATTCCCAACCATATGCATACATAGAAGTAATATTATCGTAATATATTTCCATATTATTATTTAATTCAATCATCAATTTAGGATAAAAAAATAATGTTGATTCTAATTTTTTTTATTACAGAAATGATCTTGGCATTAGTTTTAGGACCATATATTAACATAATAACAATAAATAACATCCTTATCTTCGAGTATGCTTAAATGCATATTAGAGATAGCTCTTATCACTTAGTAATAGTTATATTTAGGTTAAAATAACTTTTTTTATGATTAGATCTAAATGGGAAGGTTATCCATCGTTGCATTAATTATACGAAGGATTGCACTTCATCTTCCTCAAAGTGCCGTGAGCTTGGGCAAAAGGAGAGGGGGAGAAAAACATAGAGCGCGTTGTGAGATATTAGAGTGAAAGAAAGAGAGAGCCGTGAGTCGAGGTGAGTGCAGCGCGGGTGTGAGATCAGAAGCAGAGGAGGTCATTTGCCTTCACTCTTCATTCAAGGTAGGAGTCGCGCTTCATGTATCAATTTATGTTGGCTCCTTTATTGAGCGTGGAGCCCGAGTTTGAAGTCGGAGTTCACAAGTTTGTCTCACCCTTCCAGGCCTTGCAAACTTGAAGCTCCGGTCCACCGGTTCATTCAAGCCGGTCGCGATGATTGGTGCACCCTTGATGCTATGCATATATGCTCAATGAGGCTGGCCTCTTATTTTTAATTTGAACTTTTCCTTACAACGCGAAGAGCTTCTTAATGTTATGTCAAGATATTTACCTCGCTATCGCACTTGTGTCCATGTATATGTTCACCCCATGGGTACTAAATTAGGCTCACTTTCGTTGCTTGCCCTATGCTCGCTTCGGTGTTTTTATGAGCTCAGCAAGGTCCTCATTAAGACTCATTTTGGTCTCTCGCTTACCCATGTTGTTGCCAATAGAATTTTGAACGAATCTGAAACCTGAGGAGGGCTAGAAAGCCGATGATCAGGGAGGGACTTTAGTCGATGGGCTTTTTACGACCTAAATCTGCTACTTAGTTGGCCTCTATTGGAGAGTGGATTATTCGAAATTTCTTGATATTGGGCCTGGTAAAGAGGGTCCACATCCCTTGTCTGCGCTCAAGCTCATCGAAGACGAGGCATCAGATTCCCAAGAGAAGCCTTTTCCTCAGTTCGTGCGCTGAAGCAAGTTGACCGTCTCGGCGAAGCCGAGGTAACAAGCCTCGCTGATCTCGCGAATCCGTCGACGATTTTCCCCAGCAAAAATCACGGCGCACGCAACGCTGTAGCGCCGCCGGTGTACCCATTTGGGCGGTGAGTTTTCTGGCTTCAATCCTTTTTTTTTTTTTTTTTTTTTTTTCCATTTTGTTCCATCTGATATGGCTTCCACGCATCGGCATCTCCGCTTTCTCGACCGACCTCGGGCCTCGGGTCGGGGCTGTCTCCTCAAGACGAAATTATCGCGAGCTTTCTGCAAATCCCAGAGTACTCCTGAAGGACTCTCTGTTGGTTTTCTTTTCTGTTTTCTTATTAATGGGAAAAGCAAAGTCAAGTCCAAGTCGTGCTCGCTTTCGATCAAAACCCCTGCGCAGGTTAGGCTCTGCGCATCTTCTTACTAGTGCCGCGGAAATTACATGTGCAGTAATTGCCGTCCGTGCAGCATGTGTTGCAGCTGTTTGATTAGCATGAAGGGTCTTGCATCGTTTGACGGCGAGAACTCAGCATCGTTCGAGCGCGCACGGTGGAAAGCGTTGTGTGTTGGTTATCCATCGTCGAAGGCTGAGAATCGGTGGAGATCACAGCAGTGGGTGGATTTTCTTGTTTGAGCACTTCGCCGGTAATCAATGAATCCTTGCTCTTCTCCTCTCTTGTCTTCTCTGTTTCCTGTTTTGATTGCTCCATTTTCTTCTGATTAGTTGTATGAGAGTTTTTATTTTCGTTCGAATGTAGCTCCGAGTTGAGTTTTGAGAGACATTTCTGCAGTTCCCGGATCTGGGATTTCAATTCCTTGTCTTTTGAGGCTCTGCTCCATAAATCTCTTTTACTGCCTGGCTATTAGTACAATCCTCTTGAGATGAAAAGAAGAGAATCCACTGATCCAGAAGATCCGGTGTATGGGGTGTCTTCCTCATCGACCTCTCCACATGTAGGTGATCATGAATGCATAACCAAAAAGCCAAAAGGAAATGACTACGAAGTATTCTTGAGCTTTAGGGGGGAAGACACTCGCAAGGGCTTCACCAATCATCTCTATATTGGCCTTGTCAATGCAGGAATTCATGTATTCAAAGATGAAAATGAGCTCTATGGTGGTGAGGAGATTGGTCCTGAGCTTCTCTGCAGTATTAAGCAGTGTAAGATCTCGATCCCGATTATCTCAGAGAACTACACTTCCAGCAGGTGGTGCCTTTGCGTGCTGGCTCAAATGTTGAAGTGCAAGAGAAGCAGAGGCCAAATGGTGTTGCCCATATTTTACAAAGTGGAACCCTCGCAATTGCGACATCTTATAGGAAGTTTGAGAGATGCTATCGATGCACATAAAGAGAATTTGGATGTAAAGGTTGTGAAGGAATGGGAAGAAGCGCTCGAAGAAGTTAGTTCCTTGAAGGGATGGGAATCAGACAAAGTTAATAAAGGGTACATTATTCTCCACCAAAACTTTGTTTAGTTTCTCATAACTAGATCTTACTTGAAAAGAATATTAATATTGCCATCCTATACTTAAACTTATTATTATTTGACAGGCATGAAGGAGAATTGGTTAAAATTGTTGTCAGAAAAGTTATGAGTGAGTTAAAAATTCAGCTAACCATTCCCGAACAGTTGGTGGGAATTGATGATTGTGTGCAACAGGTAATGAGCTTAATAGATGCTAAATTCTATGATACAAGGATTATCGGAATTTATGGATTTGGCGGCATCGGTAAAACAACTCTTGCAAAGGTGTTATACAACAAACTCTCCGGTCATTTTGAGTATCTTAGCTTTGTGGCGGATATTCGAGAAACATCTCGGCACAAGGGTATTGAATGCCTACAAAAGCGTCTCATTTACGATATACTAAGATATCCACATGATGTGTCTAATGTTGACGATGGAATTGGTGTCATCAAATCTCGATTTACAAGTAAGAAAGTCCTTATTCTTCTTGATGATATTGATGACAAGAATCAATTGAATGCTTTGGCCGGAGATGGTAGTTGGTTTCAAGCAGGAAGTATAGTCATTGTCACAACTAGAAACAAGAGCATTCTTGATGAGACTGGTGTAGGCTACATGTACCAACTCAACGAGTTGTCTCTAAATCAATCATTGGTTTTATTTAGTAGACATGCATTTCGGAAGGATTTTCCCCAAAGTGATTATCGGATTCTCTCTCGTGATGTCGTATCTACTGCCGGGGGGCATCCATTAGCTCTTGAAGTGATTGGTTCATTCTTATGCGGAAAGCCAAAAAAAGTATGGAAAGATACATCGAAGAAATTAAAGAAAGTGCCTGATAAGAAAGTCCTAGAGACTTTGAGTATAAGTTATGAAGCATTAGATCATCAGGTGCAACAGATATTTTTGGATATTGCATGCTTTTTTATTGGATCATCTAAACAAAGTCCAACTTACATGTGGGATGCCTGTGATTTTTTCCCAGAGAATGGGATTGAAGTATTGTGTCTTATGTCCTTAATTAAAATTGATAAAGACGGCAAGCTACTGATGCATAATCAACTGAGAGATTTTGGAAGGGAAATTGTTCGTCTAGAAAATCAAAAGGAGCCTCAAGGCCGTAGCAGATTATGGATTTATGAGGAAGCCATCAAGGTGCTTGACAACAACAAGGTAAATGTTTTCTCTACTTGGCTTAGTCATTGAATGTGAGCCATCTTCTCTTTCTTGTTTGAGGTAAAAATTATTGTCAATCCCGAATCTCGGAAACTTGCTGCTTTTACCAACAAAAGAGCTCCTTCATTTGATTGCTGTTCTTGCCTGATTCTGGGACATAATCAGAGGAGCAGTTTCTTGGTTATTAATGATATATACCTCATAATAATAATGTGATGAGAACACTCTTTTGGTAACTTCAATGCCACGACAAAACTACGAAAATGTAATGATTGACAGAGTACTATCAGAGAAAACATGACATCTATAAATTGTTGGGGCCCATGTTCCACATATCTGTATGATGCACGTGTTTGATGTTTGGATCCTTCTTTTGATTTCTCATGAGGTCTTTTCTTTCTTTTTTCTTTTACCGGGTATGAACTTCTCTCCTGAGTTGTTTTCTATAATTAATGAGATCTCTCTTCATTTGTGACCATTAGCTATCATGGTTCTGTATTTTTCAAGTTGCGCCCCTTATATATTTAGCTCAATGTAGCCCTTTATCTTTCACAGTTTATGCAATCAAGTCCTTTGTCGTCAAGCGTTAGTTAACAACGTCAATTTGTTGGTGGCTTTCATATTTGTTTATGATATATGTGCAACTGTGTAATATAACCCTCCAAATGTATATTATATCACTCTATAGGCTTTTTATAATCGGGGATAAATTTCTTTCTATGAATTTGCTAGCTTTTTATTTTTTATTTTTTATTTTTGTGATGATGGACAATTTTGCTATTAATCCCCTGATAACATGTATATGTCAAATATAGGCTATCATTTCAACTTCAAAGGGTATCTATGAAGTCATTGACCAAAATACAATAAGTTTACAAGATGCATTTGAAGAAAAAATTCGAACCACCAAACAAATCCATATCATGACTCTTATTATTTGTGCTCACTTATGATTTCTGCTCAATGAGAAATCTTCCACCTAAAACAAAAAATGAATTTGAGTTGCTAAAATATTTTATTGCAACAAAAGAAAATGTAAAAGGCTTGATTTCCTTCAAAATCCAATTTGATCACTCTTCATGTCCAGTCTGTCTGTAAACAAGATCTCATTAATTTATCAGCAAATTGATAAAAAAAATTAGATTTGACTGTGAGAAAATCAACACAACAATGAAAAGATAGCAACAAACGACTGTACACAAGAGGAGTAAGAGTCATTGATATAACATTTGATATATGACCAAATTTTCTTCCATAAAGAATGAAAAACAGTTATTCAAAATACACATGATAAGAAATGAAAGTAAAACACGTATGTACATCTATGGATTACATTCTCATTTTCATTTTGCTATTAAGAATTACAAACTAGGTACACCATAAAAAGAGGGGGATTCTACAATTGGGATTTTTTTCGTTTTGATATTTGCTTTGATGGCAAGTTTGATGGTTGTATTTGTACTGTAAGAGTGATTTTGTTGCACATATAAAAGACACGAGTCAAGGTTGTGTTGTTTCACATAAAGGGCATGAATTTTTCTAGATATATTTAAAATGGCGTGTGCATAAAGAGAGGCCTCTATTGTATATTTGAAAGGTGCAATTTCTGGGAATTCATAAGGTGCATATTGCAAAGGGCACAGTTGGAAAGTAGAAGTTCGGAAACACCCTTGTGACCTTCACGTTTTCACATAAATTAGATGAATTTTTTTCAAGCAACTGCATTTCAGGAAGTTGAAAGTCAGAAGGCTACACTGTTATAGTATGGCAACTTATTGAAATTAGTCTGGCTTTTCTTAAATACAATTGGTTTCTTTTCATCATTTCAAACTTACAATCCACAATGTTTTCTAATTGCAGGGCACTGGTAAGATTGAAGCCCTTCGTCTGGACAAATTTGGTTGTAGAAGAAGCTACGCAAGTGAACTATTTAAAGAACTGACCCATTTGAGGTTCCTTCAAGTGAACACTGCGAATCTTGTTGGAGATTTCCTGAACTTGCTTCCTCAATTAAGATGGCTTCAATGGGAGGATTGTCCCTTGAATTTCACAGCGGCCAACTTTCATCTGAAGAAATTAGTTGTGCTGGATCTGTCGTGGAGTGGGATTTCGGAGGACTGGGGAGGATGGGGTCCACTCAAGGTAAGATGCGTAGAAGGCATATCTCTTGTGGACAATCGCATGTTGAAGATCCAATCTCACCAAGTTTCCCTTTGCTCCTTTGTTTGTTTGTTTGTTTGTTTTTTTTTTTTTTTGGGAGAGTTTTAATATCCTTCCTCAGAATAAGGATTTTTCTCTTAATATAAGAGGAATTTGTAGGCATCTAAATATATGATAAGCTTCTGTCCTATATATCTTTAATTAGTATTATCTTAACAAACAATCATGGTTAACACTAGACATACTGAAAAAAGAAAACTTGTTTTAACTGCATTAATTAAGATCTATTAGAAACATAATTACAATATATGTGCCTATCTTGAGTTTTTCTGATCTAAATGGTTTGTGGCTTCTAAGTGATTCTCTCCTGTGCATCCCTTTTTAGCAATTCTTGTTACGTATCTATGTCAATCTTCTTTCATGAAAAATGAAAAGTTATGTTTTGGTATAGTTTGGTATGTTCAAAGAAACACTCTTTACCGTTTTTGACCTGAAATACTATATGAATGGTCATATACAGAATCAATTGTTTTAGAAACAAAAGTAAACACTAATGCTTAAAAATAAGTGCATTGCTTCATAATGGTTTTTGTGAGGGCGAATTATATGTTAGTTTTGTAAGTGCTAGCTAGTTGATATTTATTTTTGCCAAATTGGAAGATATGCTTACTGCAGTAAGAAAATAAAGTTAAACACTGGTATGTCCCTACCATTCTTTTTGCAATAGATATGCTCAAAAATTATTTCTATGTTGGTGACGTAGCCAAACACTACTACTTAAGGAATGTTTCAATATAAAAAACGTGACACAGTGGAGTATTATAGCAATGAAAGCATGGGAACTGAACTATAAAACATTTTTATGGTGTTTTAAATAGTCTAAATTAAAGGAGTACGGTGCATTGCTACTTTTTTTTTGGAATTTTAAAAAGTCCAAACAAGAACGAGGAGTATTGGAAGAGCAGTCCAAACTCATCGAGGTATCCTCTCTCTCTTTTTTTTGTTTTTTTTTTTTCAGATGGCAGCCCAGCTCAAAGTTCTCAACCTTCTGAATTGTCGATCTATGAGAAGAACTCCTGATTTGTCTGCTTTCAAAAGCTTAGAGATTTTTTTGCTTGAAGGCTGTTGGCATCTACAAGAGATTCATCCTTCTATTGGTGACATCAAGACCCTCGTCTCCTTGAATGTCAAGAGTTGTAAGAGATTGGAGGAGCTACCGGTTGGAGTAGGTAGAATGGAAGAATTGAGTGAGCTTATCTTAGATCATACTAATATAAAAGAGATTCCTATTTCGAGAGGTTGTTTGATGAAGCTGGAGAAACTAAGTGCCTCGTCTTGTAGACGACTAGCTCAACTTCCAGAATCCATGGGTTCTCTTGTGTCGTTAACTCTGTTGGACATATCTGGGACACGGATTGAAGGCTTACCTAAATCCATTGGTTCTTTGAAGGAGCTCAAGACTCTTGATGCCTCTAATTGTGCATCCTTAGCCTGCATACCCAGCTCCATAGGCCATCTAGCATCTTTGCAGTGCTTGTTATTATGGGGATGCTCCTTGCTGAGAGAAATTCCTGATTCTATCGGAAAGTTGGAATCATTGGCCGAACTACATTTAGCAAGGACAGCAATTGTGGAATTACCTAGAAGCATTGAGAATCTGCAGAACTTAAGGATCTTGGACATTTGTCGAAGTCACATAACAGAATTGCCTGGTGCCATCCGAATGTTGACGAAACTCCTAGATTTGAGAGCTTCAGGATGCAAAAATCTGGAAGGACTACCTAGTAATATGGGCGAACTGGTTTCGCTAAACAAGCTTAATTTAGAGAAGTCGGGCATTACAAGCTTGCCAGAAAGCATTTCTAAGCTGTCTTCCGTCCAAAACCTGAGTGTTCGACATTGCCAAAAGCTTCCAGGACTGCCAGAACTGCCCTTTGGCATAACTGCTCTACGTATCACCTGCCAGGGTGCGTTGCCACAACTTTCCCAACTAACCCTTCTCAAGAAGCTCACTCTTTCTGATTGCCCTTGGCTTGAATATCTTCCAAAGCTTCCCATTGGGCTATCAATGCTTTCTATTACACGTTGTGGAAAATTGAAAGCGGTTACGGATTTGTCGAACTTGAAGCACTTATCTGAATTGTATCTTGAGGAGTGCTACGAGCTAATGGAAGTCACCGGTCTAGAACGTTTACAATCTCTCCGTAACTTACGTATACGAGAATGCCCGAATATATCTTGGCTTGATGGTGTCAAATCTTGTGATTCTTCATCCTCAACATGATATTGAGAATTATACTTTTAGATTAATAATTGCTTTGCAAGTTCTACTAACGTGTTTATTTTGTTTACATAGCGTGTTAAACTTTTATCTTCTGTTTGATTATTATAATACCAAGCATTCTGGTTTATACTCGATGTTGATAAGGTGGAAATTACAAGACGTTGGAAGAAGAAGCTGCTTTTTGGGAAAAATTCTTTGACCCTAGTCATTTCATGCAATTTAACTAGTGGCCTAATTCTAATGACGGACAATAATTTATAAGCAATTACTCTACATGACATGCGCCTTTAATTACTCTACATGACATGCAACCTGATTTAACAAGCTTATCATGCAATTACTAAATGAGACGTGGCTAGGACATGCATTAATTACATGACTTAAACTATATGACATGGCAAATGACATGGATGTGATGCAAGCACTTGACATTTTTTGTGTTTTTCAACAAAATTCATGATTAAAAAGTGAGATATTATCTACTTTAAATTAGGAAATAGACTAACCTAAATCTTAACTTAGAAACTTATCTCAACAAGCAATTCAATTCAAAGGCAACTTCAGAGGGAGCTGAAAAGTCTTTTTCTTTCCTTTTTTCTTTCTTTTTCCATCTTCTTCTTCTTCAACCTTCAACCATGGGGGACGGTTTAAGCTAGTCTCACCCCCCTCTTTTGTTGATTTTGTTTGCGTTTATTATTCTTTTCTTACTTTTTTTTGTCTCTCGATTTGGATTTAGGGGTTCTCGTCTCCCGATTTAGTTCTCAATTTGAGAGTTTGAACTCTCTTGATCCAGTTCTAGATTTAGATGCTATCTTCTTCCGATCTAGATTTGAGAGTTTGATAAATATGCTTTTGGAGATTCCATGTCCCTTTGCTTTGTTCGTGTACAGGTTCTCTACTTCTAGTCTTAATGATGATCACAGGAGTTTTGGCTTCTTGTTGAATTATAAAGATTTGCTCCTCCACATGTTAGATATGTGTTTATTTAACATATTATGGTTGTTTTCGTATGACGATAGTGCAAAGGAAGCCAAACCTAGGCACCCACTACCAACTAGCAACGACGTAATTATTGAAGAAGGAATTTTTGACGTGTGCTCATCACTGACGAAGACACGAGTCATGGTGTGAAGAGATCTTCTCAATACTGGATTCACCTACTGAGCGTATGGAACGGATCTTATTACAAATGAAACCATGGCTCTGACACCATGAATGGACTCGAAATACTATAAGCATCGGTTACTCTCACCTCATTCCTATCTTCCTCTAACTCTTTCAGGATTTTCGTGTGTCAAATGTTTCTAAGATTGACTATCTTTATGAAGTCTCTTTTAATGATGAAACCAAAATCTCTGAAACTCAACTCCCCCTTATGAACCCCTATTTTGCTTTTTGCTAAGCCTACTTCATCATTCTCTCCCATCCGCTCCATCTGACTACTTATCCGCCAAACTCCTAAGGAAGTAAAGGAGTACGTCCAGTCCTCAAAGTTTGATCAACATCCCATCCCTGCCATTGAAAATGAGTATTTTGTTACTCTTCAAATTCCCTCAGAATTTCCCAAGCAATGGACTCAACAAGGGTACTCTCATGTTCGTCTTGCTCTCACCTTTCACGGTCGTAAAGGCTTGCCAGTCGTGGCCAGAATAGCCTTATTGGATACTCGGTTGCTAGAATACTAGCATGCCTGTATTGGTATTGTCCAAACCACTTTGAATGCTGGAACATTCTTTGTAACCTTATATCCAAACTTCAATATTACTCTTTCAGGCCCCCAGCTACTCTGTTTTCTAAAAGTCTAGATCCAGCTCACTGGAGCTCCCCAGACCGCTAACTCTATTGCAGCAACACTGCACTACCAAATAGTTTATTGAGTGCAGAACCATACTCTTGATCATTGTGAATGAAGATGCTCTATTCATCTCTATGCAGAATGACCAAGCATCTTGCATTGATGTTCCCAGACAAATCCCAAGAGAAAAGTTGGCAAAGCTCCTTACAGAAACCTGGATTACCAACTATGAAAAACTACATCAGAACAACAAGCCTCTCCAATCCTCAGACTCTGAGTTTGGCAGAAAAAAAGATGGCACCGTTTCCATCAAATCTGGCAAGGAAAATGAAGAAAATGGGGGTAAATACACTATCAGTGCCAAAAGTTTCTGTTGGATCACTTAAGTGCAAAAAAATTTGAAAAACGATTATTTTAGTGCCAACTCCGATCTGGTTGGCCGGAAATCTGATGTGGCACTTTTTTATTAATTTTTGAAACAGTCAGCCTTTAAACAACAAAATGATGCCGTTTGGTGTCTCTCCCCCAATTCAAACCCTAAATCCCCAAATTGAGAGAGAGAGAGAGAGAGAGAGAGAGAGAGAGAGAGAGAGAGGATAAACGGCGCTCACTTTGGGCCAGTCGCCGTCCTCGACTGCCCTCATGCTCGGTGGCCGTGGCTCGACTCCGACCCCGACCCCGACGACGGCCACTCGGCGGCCAAGTCGAAGGTTGTGATCGACCGATGCTCGAGGAGGCCGTCGACGAGTGCGCCGCCCCCAACTCTCCCTCTCCATCTTCGATCTCCTCGACAAGTGCCTTGCCTACGTCTACCAGTACCTAGGCTCCGGCGACCGGGGCCGGTGCTCCCTTGTGTGTCGCCGCTGGCTAGCGATCGAAGGCCGGAGCCGCCAAGGCTTGCCCTCCACACCCACTCGGAGCTGTTGGACGCAGTCTCGGCACTATTCGCGAGGGTTCAACTCGGTCACGAAGCTCGCGCTCAAGTGCGACCGCAAGTCGTTGAGCATCGTTGACGAAGCACTCGTGCTTATCTCGCTCAAGTGCAGGAACCTCACGTGCCTCAAGCTATGGCCGAGCAACGGCAGCTGAGCGAACTAGGTCGGCATCGGGCGAGGATCGGACAAAAACCCTAATTTCAATCCCAAATAAAAAAAAAAAATTCCCAAATGAGTTGTGCAGCGTCGTTTTTGTGAGGCCATCCACTTAGGACGGCAAAACGACGTCATTTTCTTAAGGAGGATAGAAAACGATATCGTTTATAAGACATGTCGATTTTTTTTTAAAAAAAATATAAAAGCCACGTAATCATTTTGGCCGGAATCTCTCGCCGGTGACATCAAAGTGATTGTTGTTTCTCCGATTTGGTACTTAAGTGATCCGACAGAAACTTTTGTCACCAAAGTGATCCAACAGAAATTTTTGGCACCAAAGTGAGCGCCGTACATAATTTTTGGCATTGATAGTGTACTTACCCCTTGATGTCTAAAGCAAATATTATGTGGGATCCTAACAATAAGGCATGGCTTCAAATTAATAAGAAACCCATCAACTCTTATCAACTTGGCTAGTATATCTATGCTTCTCTCGAGATGAACAATGGTCGTGTCCTCACCACGTGTTATAAATTTAAGGGAACGAGTTCTTTCTTTAATTTTCTAAAAGTTAGCTTCATCTCATCGCGACAAGATACAATCCAGTCGAAACAAGCTCAATATTGCTTTTTTATCGACTATCATCATTCGAAAAAATTTCGGGTTATATTTTGGATTGGAAGCATCCAAACCCGAATCTCCAATCAGGTGCTCATTAATTTACGATTTAATCGAAACAAATGATTCAGGCCGTATTTCGGGCACTTGCCGGAGCTACTACAGGTGCACTTACAAGCTCCCCCAGGGATGTCTAGCGACCAGGCAGCTCCAAAGGATGCCGGACGACTCATCTAATTATAAGATCACACACCAACGCCACAACACTTGCAACGAACCTCATCCTCAAATCCCCCCACTCATCCTGGACTCACCATACGCTGGGAACAACCCATCCTCGTCATTTTCTACACCAGCCTCGCTCCCAAGCAAGACAACAACAACCGCTTCTCTTCGTCCACTTTTTCGTTGATGAACGGTGGCCACGACGACCAAAGCAGCAACAACAATCAATCCGCATCATCTGATTACTACGCTGGTATTCAAATCTGCTGGGGCGATCTAAGCCCTGTCGTCAGACCAAGGGGATGTGATGTTTAGGGTCTCATAGTTTGGATATGATTGTGGGGTCTGAGTTTGATGATCTGTTGGATTATGAACTTCAATGTTGATTTTGATATAAATTTCTTGATTAATATGAGAGGTGTTTGAAAGAATGAGCTTCCTTGAAACTATTTATCCTATGCGGCGGTCCTTTTAGGAGAAAAAAGGAGCCACTCAATAGCTAGTGTAACAATATTACCTTGTCGAAAAATAGTTTGTAATTATGGGGTTTTATATATTCTCTAAAGATTCTCTCACTTTGAGCCCTTGATGAGTACTAAATACACTTCACTTTCTCAAAAGAACGTGCAAATATGCATCGTTACAAATTACAATCACCTCAAACTTACACAGTAAACATCACTAATTATCTATAAATGAAAATTTATTCCGCAGCAAACTGACTTTATGTTGATTAACATGAGCTGATTACATCAAGGGCTAAGAAACAAAAGGTTCAAATCCTTGATAACCAACTCCACATTCTATGATTAAAATATACTAGAACATTACATACCCGACTTATACACACCCTTTTAAAATCTAAACCATCCACGAAAGCTGCTGCATGATGGACTCCAAGGAAGTTTCGACAAACACTTACGAAAATCACTTCCCTTAATGGTTTGCTTCAATCAATACAGTTCAGCATTCCCATTGCCAATGCTTCGATGAACGAGACACATGCAAAATGCGAACCCAAATGCTTCGATGAACAAGACACATGCAAAATGTGAACCCAAATCCGATGAGAACAACCGCACTTGAAAAATAGGTGAGATTTAGATTCAATATGATTATCACAAAATTGCAAGCCAAGCAATGAACAAACTACTCCGAAGCAATTTATCCTTCTTTCTGCTATTAACAATATCAGCTCCAGTGCCATTGTTTGGCTGGCTGGTCGCCTTCTTTTGTTTGGTCCGTCTTTTGGATGTGGCCGTAGTTGTGCGGCTTAACCGCATTTTGTCCCTTGTTGGCTTCCCTTTTCTTCTTCTTTCGGCACCCTTCTACTCATTATGCCTCTGTTCATTATGAGTGTATGTTTTGGTGCCGTTTTTGTTGTAAATATTGGTTATAGCTTAATATGATTACCTTTCACCAAAAAAAAAAAACAATATCAGCTCCAGTCCTTCTAATTTGACCAAAAGGACCTGGAATCACAGTGCTTGACCTGTCACATATTTGACTTGTCCCCATTGTCTCACGCTAGCTAGGTTGATTTTGTATTCACCAAACAAATATAAATATTTTCACCAAACAAATGTAAAGATTTAAACGTGCCAAAAAAAGACCAGTATCATTTGGAGAAACAACTTTGTGACCTAACATAATTATTTTCAATTTCGATGCGGAACTACAAATGTCTTTCAGGGTCCCTCTGTACAGTGACATTAGAGAAAACAGGAGAATGGAATTTGGCTAATTAATAGTAATCTTCCTTTAAATATCCCAATTTTTGTCGATACTAGCAACTTATCCATCACATATCATTTTGTAACCTTCTTTACGGAACATAATTTCACTTTTTGTCGTTGCAAGTAATATAGATTCTATGATTTGTAATTGTCCACAAATCAACCTTGCAGCAGGAGGCAATTATTATACATGTGTGTGTGAGAAAATTGTTCAAAATTCCTAAACCTATTGCAATTTTGTCAATTCAGATCTAAACTTTTTAATTTTACTAAGTGAGTCTTAAATCTTTTTATGTTTTGCTAATTGAGTTCATCCAGCTAATTTTAGTTGGGAATCACCGACGTACATGATGGCCATACGGCAGGCCATTGGATTTAGTCACTAATGTGCAGTTTAAATCTTTATCATATAGTCCCATATAAGATTTCATCTGCACGTGTGACCGGATATTGGAGCATCAGTTACGTGAACGGATTTTTGTAGTCACGCCGGATATAAGAAAGCCACGAATCGTGTGAAGCTTGTTAGTGTTGCTTAAGTTACGTGTATTAGTACAATACGGCAGGCCATTGGATTTAGTCACTAATGTGCAGTTTAAATCTTTATCATATAGTCCCATATAAGATTTCATCTGCACGTGTGACCGGATATTGGAGCATCAGTTACGTGAACGGATTTTTGTAGTCACGCCGGATATAAGAAAGCCACGAATCGTGTGAAGCTTGTTAGTGTTGCTTAAGTTACGTGTGTTAATACATTACCGTGAGAGTTTTTTCGCGGATTGAGAGTATGTTTCCGTTCCGAAGCTCGAAAGGGAATCATACCTTTACCTTCTTCCCCATTTTTCGGGTCAAAAGCGAAGCTTTCGAGAAGCGCCGAGGTCGACGCACGCCAGGCATGACCAACAAAGTGCGCGGAAGCTGCCCTAATGGAAACCCGACACGGCGTTCCCAAGTCAACAGGACCACCTACCACCGCGTACCGCCCCGTGCCCACCACCGTCCCCCAATTCCACGAGATTCTCCTCCCTCCAAAGACCTACTCGCAAAAACACGGAGTTATAACATGATTTATTTTTTCATAAACCCTCAATTATTTTGTAACGGTCATATAATTCTCATCAACTAATTATCAACAAATTTATAACAGTTTTTTAACGGCTTTTTCTTGGTTTGAATATAAATTGCAAACTACAATCCTTGGAGCTACTTGGAGTTAGAAAGAGAATAATTTTCTCTTCTTTCATTTTCTTCTTGGTTAGGTTATACACATAGTGTTGTTTCTTTCTAAAATTCAGTGCAGAGTTTTAAAAAAGTCCATTGTATCCTATGAGGATAGCCACTAGAGACTTGCGTATTGAGTTTTGCACTCTAAGAGGCAGAATTATGAATGTAGTATAGGTTCAAACTCAAGATGAGGTAAAAGATCTTGATATAGAAGTGAAGCTGGCATAGGTTTAAAGCCATCATTAAGAGCCATCAAAAATTGCATAACACACACATGATCGCTATGTTCATCAAATTTGCGAGCATTAGAATCCTATTATACTATGGCTCAGATAAGCCTAGCTGATCCCAAATAGCATAATGCATGGAGGATAAACAAAATCATTAGCTGAATTACTTGTCTCCTTATGTATGAAATGCAAATTACCTAACAATTAATACTGCTGGGCAATGTCAACGGTGGAATATCAGCTGGCAAGTAGATCCTGGACTTCCCTTACTTTATTGAGGTGAGCAAATTAAAATTTGGTAGAAGGGATCGAAGTACTTCAAAATCATGTAGGATGTGATGATTCTTACTCTCCCACTACTCCAAGTATTTAATAGATTTGTCATCAGTTTCACCAATAGTCTATGTAAGCGCACAAATATCACCAATTCCAAAGCCTACCTACATCCTCTAAGAAAAATTGATATTTCTTAAGATCACAGAATATAATTTGAACCATTCAAAATCGTCTGAATGGATAATGAGGTTTCTAATTTATCCATTATATGCACATTACCAGCAAAAACAATAGAATGGATAAAGGAAATGAAAAAAAGCAACACCTTAGAGGACAGGTATGGAGAAAAATAAGGCTAAAAATGATGGGAGAACGATAACAATTCGAACAATATCGAATTAACGCAGCGGAATAAAATAATCTCCCCTCTTGTATAAATCTAATAGGAATCGATATAGTAAAGTAAAATAAATACCAAGCACGCGAACACAAGAGGATTTTTACGTGGAAAACCTCCTCGATGTGAGGAGATCAAAAACTACGGGACCGGAATCCACTCGAAAATCTTCACTATCAACAAAATTGGATGAACAATGTTCTTCTCTAGCAAATACTAGAGGTACATAGCAGCAAAGACCTCAAGAACATAATTCTTGACAATACACATGAATTTCACAAGAGATCAAGGATAAATTTGACCAAAAACGCAGGTTTTGATCAATCCATGAAAAACCTAATGTAGGCAGCTTCAAACGAAAATCAAACTGTTCATATTCGAGAAAATTGCGCCATGAACATGTTGACAAAATTTCAGCTCAATCGGACCAAGAATTGACCTCCAATGTCAGCTTGATGTAAATCAGATATTGCCTCAACCCCCAGATTTTCTGCTTTCTCTTTTTCTCTTGTTACTGCGTCTTTTTGCGGCTACCGCTCTAAAGATAGTGAGAAACCCTATTTTTCCATATAATTTATTATATGGGCTCAAGTCCTTTTTGGGCTTGCAACTCATTGGGCTTCCTCCACATAGGAGTGAACCCAGCTAACAAATCACCCCTTACGATAATGTGGAGGGATTCATCATCCCTGCTATCAATTGGCAATGTTCAAGCTTCTCTCTTGGTAAAGTCTTCGTCATCATATTAGAGCCATTATGATCCGTATGAATTTTCTCAAGTTCCAATAACTTTTCATCTAGAACATCCCTTATCCAATGATATCTAACATCAGTATGTTTCGATCTAGAATGAAAAGATGAATTCTTACCAAGATGAATTGCGCTTTGATTATCACAAAATAGCACATACCTCTTTTGCTTGAACCTAAGTTCTTCTAAGAACTTCTTCATCCATAACGTCTCTTTACAAGCTTCAGTTGTTGCAGTAAATTCAGCTTTAGTTGTAGAAAGTGCAACACACTTCTGCAATCTTGACTTCCATGACACAGCTCCACCTACAAACGAAATCAAATAACCAGAAGTAGATTTACGAGTATCAATATCTCCTGCCAAGTTGGAATCTGTGTATCCAACTAACTCAAGTTTTCCGGTCCCGAAACTGAGTTTCAAATTTGAAGTTCCCCGAAGATACCTCATAATCCACTTCACTGCATGCCGGTGCTCTTTGCATGGATTTGACAAATAGTGACTAACAACGCCAACTGCGTGCGCCAAGTCTGGGCGTGTACATAACATCGCATACATTAAGCTTCCTACAGCTGAGGCATATGGAACACTTTCCATATCTTTCTTCTCTTTATCAGTCGTAGGACTTTGCTTCATATTTAACTTAAAATGGACAGCAAAAGGAGTACTAACCACTTTAGCCTTGTCCATGTAAAATTTCTGAAGGATCTTCTCTATATATTTCTTTTGCAACAAAAACAACTTCTTAGCATCTCCGTCTCGGGTAATTCTAATGCCAAGAATCTGCTTCGCCGAGCCTAAGTCTTTCATGGCAAAAGACTTGCTCAACTGTTTTTTCAATAACTCAATTCTTGAAGCATTCCTGCCAACAATCAGCATATTATCAACATAAAGCAAGAGAATAATAAAGTCATCATCAGAAAATTTTTGGACAGACACACGTTATCTCGAGGAAATCTTCTTATAGCCCCGTTCGTCATAACGACGCAAATTTTTTGTACCACTTTGCCTCAGTGCTTGTTTTAGGACATAGAGACTTTTCTTCAATTTGCACACATAATCCTCTTTCCTTTTCACTTTAAAACCCTCAGGTTGTTCCATGTATATCTCTTCCTCCAAGTCACCATGTAGGAAAGCCGTTTTAACATCCATTTGCTCAATTTCCAAATCTAGGGTAGTTGCCAAGCCTAGTATCACACGGATAGAAGACATTTTCACTACCGGAGAAAATATATCATCAAAATCAATACCCTTTCTCTGACCGAATCCCTTAACAACCAATTTAGCCTTGTACCGTGGTTGTGAAGTATGTTCATCTTGCTTCAACCTATATACCCACTTATTCTTTAAAGCTCTTTTACCTTTAGGTAACTTCACCAATTCAAAAGTATGATTATCATAAAGTGACTGCATCTCATCTCGCATAGCATCAAACCAATTGCTTCTGTTCACATCTTCAATTGCTTCTGCATAGCACTCTGGTTCACCTGCATCAGTCGATAATACATACTCATCCTCAGAATACCTGGTGGAAGGTCGTCGGTCTCTAACGGATCTCCGGACTGGAACATCCAGTGGAACATCTAATTGAGCCTCTGGTTCAGGAATAATATTATCTGTTTCAACATGTTCAGGAACATGTGCGTTATTTGGAACATTGACTTCTTGCTGCTCTTCATCAACCTGTGTAGGAATATTTATAAGAGGAACTGGATCCAAATCAACCAAATTATCACTAACCTGTGGTGCTGAAATCATCTCTACTTTCTCAATATCCTCTATTGTTTGATTTTCCATAAACACAACGTCTCCGCTTCTTACAATTTTCTTTTCAACCGGATCATAAAATTTGTAGCCAATCCTGTCCATAACCAATAAATATGCACTGTCGTGTTTTCACATCAAGTTTAGACCTCTCATCTTTGGGAATATGCACAAATGCTTTGCATCCAAAGACACGCAAATAATCATAAGAAACATCTTTGCCCGTCCAAACTTTATTAGGAACATCAAACTCTAAATGAACGCATGGAGTAAGATTTAATACATGCACAACTGTACTTAAATGCTCACCCCAAAAGGATCCAAGTAGCTTTGACTGTGAAAGTAAGCATCTTACTCTTTCAACCAATGTTCTGTTCATTCTCTCAGCTAAGCCATTTAACTGAGACGTCTTGGGAGGTGTCTTTTGATGTCGAATACCTTGTTGTCTGCAATATTCATCAAAAGGTCCAATATACTCTCCCCCGTTATTAGTTCTAATGCATTTCAATTTCTTTCCAATCTGTCTCTCAATTGAAGCCTGAAATTGCTTAAAAGCATCTAATACTTGATCTTTAGTTTTCAAGGTATGAATCCAAATTTTCCTTGAAAAATCATCTATGAAGGTAACAAAATAAAGATAGCCACCAAGTGATTTTGTTTTCATAGGACCGCAAACATCAGAATGCACTAAATCCAGTATACCTAACTTTCTTGAAGGAGGGGAGCTTTTAAATGCAACTCTGTTCTGTTTTCCTACTAAACAGTGAGCACACTTCTTTAGCGCTGAACTTTTCAATCCTGAAAGGAGCTTCTTCTTGGCCAATATTGACAAACCCTTCTCGCTATGTGACTGAACCTTTTATGCCATAACTCAACTGCATCTTCGCTGTCTACTGCATTAATTTTGTCTGTGGACAATTGTGCCTGCATAATGTACAACGAAGAATATTTTTCACCTCTAGCCACAACAAGAGAACCTTTGGTAAGCTTCCATTGACCATTATTGAAGGTACTGCAATACCCCTCATCATTCAACTTGCTTGTAGAAATCAAATTCAAGCGGAAATCAAGTATATGTTTAATATTATTCAGTACTAACCTTGTGCCATTACTGGTTTCTAGGCACACATCACCGATGCCTACAGCTTGAGCTAGCCCATTATTTCCCATCTTCACAGATTCGAAGTCACCTGACCTGTATGATGTAAAGAAATCCCTACGAGACGTAGCATGAGTAGATGCACCACTATCAATTACCCAACTGGTCTCATGAGATACAAAATTCACCACATCACCATAAAAAATAATGAGAAAGTCTTCTTTAAGTGCAGCGACACGATTGTCATCGCTGTCATTATCACTTTTCTTCTCTTTACCTTTCTCCTTTTGTTTCTCCCTTTTTAACTGGCGACAAAACCTCTGAATATGTCCCTTTTGATGACAATAATGGCACTCAATATTTGCAAATTTATTATACTTACCTCTTCTTTTATCTTGACTTTTATCTTCATTTCTCGGACCTCGAGACTCACTTCTTCCCCTTTTCTCAACAACCAAGGCATCAGAATGTGAAGAGGACGATCCTTGTCTCTTCCTTCTCATCTCTTCATTCAAAATACTACTCTTGGCCAAATCCATGGTAATCGTATCATCTGAGGCAGAATTAGACCAAGATGTTCGGAACATCTCCCATGAGTTCGGCAAAGTACCAAGCAACCATAGTGCTTGTATCTCATCATCAAACTTGATTCCCATTGCAGCCAATTGATTCATAATTCCTTGAAAAGAATTTAAATGATCAGTCAAACGAGTATCATCTTGATATCTCAGAGCCATCATCTGTTTTATAAAAAATAACTTATTATTCCCAGTCTTTCGAGCATATAACTATTCGAGCTTCTCCCATAAACTGCGTGCATGTGTTTCCTCAATAATATGGTTTAAAACATTATCATCTACCCACTACCTGATATAACCACACACTTGACGATGAAATATAGACCATTCAGCATCAGTTTTATTCTCCGGTTTCTCCTCGGCAAATACGGGCAAATAAAAATCTTTCACATATAAAAGGTCTTCCATCATCCCTTTCCAAATATGATAATTCGAACCATTCAGTGCAACCATTCTACTCGTATTCATTTCCATTGTTTAACACAAGGAAGAAAAATCAAGCAATAACCATAAGCTCTGATACTACTTTGATGGGAGAACGATAACAATTCGAACAATATCGAATTAATGCAGCGGAATAAAATAATCTCCTCTCTTGTGTAAACCTAATAGGAATTGATATAGTATAGTAAAATAAATACCAAGCACGCGAACACGACGATTTTTACGTGGAAAACCTCCTCGATGTGAGGAGATCAAAAACCACGGGACTGGAGTCAACCCGAAAATCTTCACTATCAACAAATTTGGGTGAACAATGTTCTTTTCTAGCAAATACTAGAGGTACATAGTAGCAAAGATCTCAAGAACATAATTCTTGGCAATACACATGAATTTCACAAGAGATCAAGGATAAATCTGACAAAAAAACGCAGGTTTTGATCAATCCACGAAAAACCTGATGTAGGCAGCTTTAAACGAAAATCAACCCGTTCAGATTTGAGAAAATTGCGCCACGAACATGCTGACAAAGTTTCAGCTCAATCGGACCACGAATTGACCTCCGATGCCAGCTTGATGTAAATTAGATATCGTCTCAACCCCCAGATTTTCTACTTTTTCTTTTTCTCTTGTTACTAAAGATAGTGAGAAACCCTATTTCTCCATATAACTTATTATATGGGCTCAAGCTCCACATAGGAGTGAACCCAGCTAACAAAAAACAGCCAGCTAACAAAAAACAGACTTAGGACTTTGAAATACCTTATAAGAATCATTTTGAAATCTCCAAGAACAGGTCGGAAGCTAGTTGAATGGGATAGAAAAGGGAGAGAACTGATTTGGTCAGACAACTAAACCCGTTCCATCTAGGAGGATGGTTTGGGATGAATCAACTTAGTCTGGAGGAAGAATTAGCCGATCGTGTAGGTTATGCATCAGAGGCTGACGTAACTTGGCGATAATGTGGCATCTACTTGCGTTGAAGAGGTGGCTGACATGTGCAATGACCCGACCGCTCGACTTCCTGCGCATGGATCCGAGAGGCAGGGCTCCATGGTAGGCTGGTAGCGTGTGAGAGCGTGTGACAATAGGTTGCGATAAAATTTCAATCACTTATCTGATGCCGGTGAGTTTGATGATAGTTTGTTTTTTAAAACAAGGGATCGAAAGTGTTGGAACAACACTCAAGAGTGGCATGCTTGGTGGAGAATGGATACTAGCGTTGTTGACGTTGCTACAACCTGTGTAAAAAGAATCGATGAATCATTCCTTAGACAATGAGAGCTCTTATACCAAGATAAAAATATGTGGACTAGAGAATTGGGTAATATATGCATATTTTATAATGAAGAGTAAACTACCCTATTTATAACCATTACTATATGACTATTTAAGATTACATAATATTATAATATTATTATAATCATTTAATATGTGGACATAAGGTGACAGCTTTATACTCTCGAAGTAACAAGCCTAGCGTCAAGACATAGGACGCCCGGTTTATCTCGAAAAATATTTATCATGTTCCTTAGAAAATGGCTAAAAAGGCAATAAGCCATAATCAACAATATCTATGGAACTCACCTCAGCTTTCAAGCTCGATGACCTTCTTAGCGAGTGCCCGACAGTCCTTCTCGTCCATCTCCGCCTCGACTTTCCTCTCCAAATCACCCCCCCCCCCGCCCCCCCAATTGTCCTCTAACCCAACATTCCCCATTATATTCCCATCCAACAAGGCCACTGGCGAAGGTGGCTGCGGCAGCCCATCAAGGAAAGCCATCGCCTTTTCCCTTGCCACCGCTTCTCGCGGCCACAGTCCATCGGGTAGATGCAGAGCCGCAAATTAGGGAAACAACGTATGCAGGGGCCAAATTTACTCAAAATATATAAAAATGGTGTTTTTAGGTTTTTGTCTTTTTGGGTTAATATCCCGTAAAACCCCAAACCGGTACATCGTGGCAAATTTACTCCAAACTATTTTTTTGACCACCAAAAACCCTAAACTGATATACCTTCGACAAATTTACCCAAAACTGGTACACTTGTGGCAAATTTACCCGCTATTAGTTTTCATTAAATTTTACAGTCAAATTATTAAGTTAAATGACACGTGACAGTACTAATTTGCGATTTTACACTCCGTTTATCACACTTTACAATTTTTTGATTTTTTTTTGTGGTATTAATCCAATTTAGTTGAGGTTGTATTTGTTACAAATTTACCAGTTTGAGGTTTTTTGCGGTCGAATGAATTAGTTTGGGGTAGATTTGTCATAAAGTTAGCAGTTTATGGTTTTTTCTGGTTAGTCGGGGTAAATTTGTTACAGGTGTAGCAGTTTGGGGTTTTTCATGGTAAAAAAAATAGTTTTGGGTAAATTTGTCACATGTGCACTAGTTTGGGGTTTTTCAGGTTATTGATAATTCTTTTTTCCTTTTACTAATAATACCAAAAAACAAGACTCCAATTTTCATCTCCATATGTTGTTTTTTGTTACACGCAATTTATGCGAATCTCAACATGCATTTTTAGGTTGAACCTGACAATTTTGATTCATGGACTAGCAGATTCTTCATTTTATTTTTATCTTTAAATATTGCTTTTGATGTCTATATAATTTGCACTGTCTACTGTCTACTTGTTATGATGGTCATGTTTGGAATTATCATATTCAGCCAATGTTTGAATGTATGTTCATCTCTCCTCTACTGGGATCACCTCTATTTCTGTGCATTCTCTTTGTTGGGGGACAATTCCCCGAGTATTTCATGAGCATGCCGCATCTTGATTTTACCGGTTGTTCCTTAGAAACCTCCTTCTTCGAAAGAGAAGGAGCTTACCACCCCTTGTTAAAGATGTGGTCTCTCTCATAAATTCACAAATTGATCCAAACATACTAATACACACGTAATATTGTTATGACAATTTTACTTAAAATTAAATTTTGAACATCGCCAAAAATCCCATATTGTTACCCACGTAATACAATTATCCTTAAAAAAGAAAAAAGAAATCAAAAAGAAAAAAAAAATATTTTGAATTAAAATACTGTTGGTTACATTAAGAATTTAGTAGTAAGTTTGGTGCTTTATTTGAGATTAAATTTGTCACTTCAAATTATTATTTGAGATAAGATCAATTTCAAATCTTTACTTTATTTTTTTTGAGAAAATGCTTTCACTTTAAATTCCTTTCTAAAATTTGCCCCAATAACAATACTAATAAGAGAAGATATTTATTTTTATTTTTTTAAAAGGGGGATTTACCATGTATCATTAGACCAATCGCGATCGACCCAACTGCTCGTAACTTGGCTAGATCCCGCAAGATGTGGAACCTTCGCACCACCTCCCACTTAGCGCGTGGAGATGGCTAGATCCCCCATGCAAGGAACTTTCGCCCCACCTCCACGCGCTTCTTCCTTCCCTCTTTCGCACATGACCATGAGCTATTTTGTCTTTGTCAAAAGGTCACTCTCTCTTCACTTTCATTCACTCCCTCATCATTACGAAGCAAGGCACAAGACGTCTCTCATCAATGGAGCGTTCCGCTTGGCCTAAGAGCCTCTGCTCCAGCGGCAAGCGAGAGATCCAGGAGCTCTGTGGCCAAAATCCCAAGAAGCTCAGAGATGCCTTCGACGCTCACTCTCAAACTGGCGATGACCCACGGCAGCCCTTGTTTGCGGGAGATCTGATCGTCAGCGTCCTCGGGTCGTTCAGCAGCAACACCCAATCCCTGTCGAGCGGGGCTGAGTCCTATGAGGTCTCGCAGGTCCCGAGCAACGCCTGTGTCATGTCCGGGGTCTCTAAGGGAAGCGAGAGCATCAAGTCTCCGGTTAAGCGCGTCAAGACCCCCGTCCAGAGATCTCCGGTATCCATTTATCTTGCAAAGAATAGGAGTCGTTTATTTATTTTTTCATTTGTCTTGTTAATGGACAGAGGATGAAAGTAATTTTACATGGAATTATATACATATATATGTGGGTCTAAGTAATTCTAACATGAAATGTAAAATTACACATTTTTGCAGAGAAAGACTTCAGATACACTGACAAGGTTGGACCATAATTTGATTGATGACGGGCACCGATGGAGGAGATATAATCAGAGAACGGTTCTCAACGCCGAATTCATCAGGTACTTCAAATATGATATACCTTTTTCATATATATCTCATACATATGCATATGTGGAGAAAAATATTGGATAAGGTAGAGAGAAATCAATTCTTGCTTGATGTCTAAAATAAATATTATGTGGGGTCTTTACAATTAGTCATGTCTTAAAAATTAATAAGAAACACATGATCTACCAACGTGGCTAAATTATTTATGCTTCTCTCATAATGAACAATCAAGCAAATAATGGGTTATTGCTTGTGATTAGAGCCGTGTTTGGGGGGCAGTTGCAGGAGCTACTTTAGGTGCGCCCACCGGTTCGACCAGGGATGTCGAGCAATCAAGCAGGTCCAACAGATACGGGATAACCCACCTCTTTACAGGACCATATACGAAGGCCTCCACACTTGCGAGAACTCCGTACTCAAATCCCCCCCGCTCATCCTGGACTCACCAAGCCCTGAGGACTCCTCCATCCTCGTCAGTTTCAACACTACCCCCAATCCCAAACAAGAGTACGACAACGGCGACGGCAACAAGTAATTCATCTATTTAAGTGGAATTTCGAGTAATTTAAACAACATATGAAGCTTTCTTTTGGGAAGAATAGTTACATGTAAGTTGAACATCGCATGTGTGAAAATGATGGTGTGAAGATCTCTTAGAATTTAGGATAAAGAGAAGATATGGAAAGATCCTTTCGTTGTTTATATGATTTTGGGACACAACTTGACATATCATAATTGAATTAAGAGGAGCTTGTCTAACCTGTAAAGAATAGAAGTCGTTTATTAGTTATTTCAAGTTTTATCTTGTTATTGGGCAAAGGATGAAAGTGGTTTTACATGGAAATATATTTGTCTAAAACATGCCTATGCATGGCCTGCGACTCCATGTGTGTGCAGTGCAAGCACATACCTTCATGTCTGAGAAGGGTCAGATTGTAGGGAAGGGGAGGCTAGCAAATAATATCCACAATGGCATAAATCCCTAATGCATGAAACGAGCTTATAAAAGCAATACTTCTTTTCCTTTTCACACTTGGCTTCTACAGAGGAGTTACAAAGCTTACTTTTAAGAAGATGGTGACTTGTTGCCAAAAAACTGAAAATTCAATTGAATGAAAAGAGCAAGCTCTCGCCATATTATACCATAATCCCACAAAAACCAAAAAAGCTAAAACAGCGCTCTTGTTAACCTTTTTGGCACAAGAAGATTTTCATCAATAATTCATGAAAATAAAAAGTAAGGACAAAGACCTTGAACTTTTTTGGAGAATCGGTAGAGCACTTTCATCAACCACCAGATTAACACGATCAACCAGAGTGGCTAATCCACCCTCCAATCAAGCCAACACAAACTGTTGATTTATATGTTTGAGTTGGCTACATATAGTCAATAAAATTGTCTGGATATAGAAAAATTGAACATTTTCACACAAGTCCTACTCTATTAAGACATAAGAGACCAATTACGAGAAAAGAAACAAGGCAAAAAAAGAAAGACACAAGTCCTACATACAAGAAGTGCTCAATTAAGCAGGGCATTGATCATAGACTCTGCAGGCAGTTAAATATACTCATGATGAACACACATATTCACACAGGCGATCTAGCACTAATGCAATAATTCAGGTTAACTATTTTAGAGAAAATTTCTCACTTGATCAATCCCAGTGCCTACATTTGATTCCTTGTCCACGAGGATGAAATATCGTAATGTGGCACTCGGAAACAATTTGGACTAACTAGTCAAAAGAAAATTCTGCACTTGAACCCCACTGCCTACTTTTGATTCCTTATGCATGAGAATGGACTATAACAGAGCAAAAAACTTAGGCGAGATATTTACAAAACATAAAAAAACACAGAGAAATACCCATAATTTTATGTCTTCCGAATTCTGACATGAATGGCAACACATAATTTGGCAATCGGAAGCAAACTACTACTCCAGCAAGAGTTCTCCACGCTTATTTCAGATCATAAAAGAATTATGTCACTATTGAGCTTGTTTTACCTTTTAACGATGCGATTTAGCAATCCCTACTGCCCATGAACGAAATTTTGGCAACACAAATTTAATAGACAGCTTGTCATTAGTTGACTGTATTTCCAAAATTGAAGACTGTGAAAAGAGAAACAATGCAAAATCTGCAGCATTCAAATAACCGAAAGTTCAAATGGCAAGACTATCACCAAGAAGTAGCATACACCTGCCACATATTGCCTTTCAAAAGCCAAGGCTTTCCTAAGATCTTATGTCTCCAGAAAGCTAACATGAATAGCAACTCATAATTTGGCAATCGGAATCAAACTAGTGCTCCAGCAAGAGTTCTCCACCAGGAGTACAGTCGTTATGCCAGATCATAGAAGAATCATCTTGCAATTGAGTTTGTTATACCTTTAAATTATCCGATTTAGCAATCCCTAATGCCCATGAATGAAATTTTAGCAACTCAAATTCAGTAGACAGCATGTCATTAGTTGACTCTATTTCCAAAATATAAGACAGTTAAAAAGCAATGCAAAATGTAGAGCATTCAAATAAGAGAAAATTCAAATTGCAAGACCATTAGCAGGAAGTAACATACATCTGCCACGCACTGCCTTTCAAAAGCCAAAGCTTTCCTCATATTTTCCTCTTTCTTCTCAGCTTCAGACATTGCAATCAGATATGCTGATTGTTCTCGTTGGAGGAGCTGTTGTGCTTCAGATAATGCTTGACCTAACTCTTCAAAGTTCAGATTCCACTCCTTTTTGTCGATCAGAAGCAGCCCGGCATTATACGGTAATCAAATAGCTGCCAAAAGACTTCTATTTAGGCTAAAAACGACTGCTAGATCTCAGTATATAAGATTTTCAGGGAATTCAATTACTAAACGTCAACTGCTTAACCAAATTCAACACTACATATACAGATAGACATGAGACTTTGTGGCAATTGCACATCCAAATGTTGGCAAAAGTACACTTCCACTGTGAACCTCACCAAGAAACAACAACGCCATCATCCAAAACAAAAGACACAATACTTCCAACATTGATGCAAAAAAAAAAAAAAAAAAGAATCATAATAAATAATCAAATGAGAAATATTGAGTATTAAGCAACATATTGCATGTTCATCTCGGAAGAATCGAGCTGCAGATCAGTTGCCATTTAAGCCGTATTTGAGAGGCTTATCTTGCCCCACACTTTGATAAATTCCAAAGAACCCCAAAACTCCCCAAAAATACTTTTGGGATTCCTACTAACCTGCTTACGGAAATGGTAATTTACGTAAGAGGATTCAAGGGTAGTTTTCCCTGAAGTAGCTTGATAAGTCTCATAACTGCCAAACTGCCAAGTCCATTTAAAAACTAACGTGTTAACAAGTCATCTCAGGACAACCTGCGCACTTTATGGCATCCATGACCTCCATGCCATGCACTCGCCTGGACAAGATGCTTCTTGAATTGTAGCAAACAAAGAGGCGATCCTGTGATGTCTCATTTTTCTCATCATTTATTAATGTCTGAAAGTCTCGCTGCATAGAAAGGACCATAATATCTCCCCTAGGAGGTTTTGACTAGTCGATGAATTGGATGTTACTCAAGTAATGAGGCCACCTATCCCAAACCGCATCTCATGCTCTGTTTACTCGGGTAGGCAAATTACACATGACAAAATTTCCATTCAGCAAACAGGTGCATAGAACATTATAATACTATTGCAAGAAGCAACTACCAACCCAGAACAGCTCACACACTCTAAGGAACAAGCATGGCGTCAAAACATAGTATGCCCGTTTTATCTTGAAAAATATTTATCCTATTCCTTAAACACTCCCTTCCTCCCTCCCTCTCTCTCAACTATGAACACAAGGTGCTGCATTCGGTCAAATACAACAAAAGCTAACCATTCTAGCGCAGCTGATATCCAAGAACCCATTCAGCAGAGGTAAACTAACTACTCCAAGCCTTAGAAAATGGTTATAAAGGCAATAAGCCATAACCAACAATATCTATTGAATTCACCTCAGCTTTCGAGCTCGATGACCTTCTCAGCGAGCGCCCGGTGGTCCTTCCCGTCCATCTCCGCTTTGAGCTTCCTCTCCAAACCGCCGCTTTGAGCTTCCTCTCCAAACCGCCTCTAGCCCCCCCCAAAATTGTCCTCCAACCCAACATTCCCCATTACATTCCCATCCAACGAGGCCACTAACGGAGGTGGCTGCGGTGGCCCATCAAGGAAAGCCAGCGCCTTTTCCCTTGCCACCGCTCCTCGCGGCCACGGTCCATCGGGTAGACGCAGAGCCGCAAATGAGGGAAACAATATGTGCAGGGGCCAAATTTACTAAAAATATATAAAAAGGGTGTTTTTAGTTTTTGTCTTTTTGTCTTCTCTTCTTTCTTGTTTCCTTTTACTAATATTGCCCAAAAAGACAACTCCAATTTTCATCCTCATATGTTGTTTTTTGTTACACATAATCTCAACATGCATTTAAGGTTGAACTTGACAATTTTGATTCATGGACTAGCGGATTCTTCATTTTATTTTATCTTCAAATCTTGCTTTAGATGTCTATATAACTTGCAGTGCGTACTTGTTATGATAGTCATGTTTGGAATTATCATATTCAGCCAATGTTTGAGTGTATGTTCATCTCTCCTCTTGTATTGGGATCACCTCACACAAGAGGAAGATCAAGGGATATTTATGTGCATTATCCTTGCCGAGGGACAATTCCCCGAGTTTTTCATGAGCATGCAGTATCCTGATTTTACTGGCTATTCCTTAAAAACCTCCATCTTCGAAAGAGAACGACCTGACCTCCCTTATTAAAGATGTGGTCTCTCTCTCATAAATTCACAAGTAGGTCCAAATATACTAATACACATGTAATACATTTATGACAATTTTACTTAAAATTAATTTTTGGACATCACCAAAAATCCCATATTAATACTCGTGTAATGCAATTATTCTTGAGAAAGAAAAGAAATAAAAAAAAAGAAATAGAATTTTGAACGAAAATGTCATTGATTACATTGAGATTTTACTAGTAAGTTTGGTACTTTATTTGAGATTAAATTTGTCACTCCAAATTATTGTTTGAGATAATGTCAACTTCAAATCTTTCCTGCTTTTTTTTTTTTTTTTTTGGAGAAAACGCTTTCACTTTAAATTCTTCTCTAAAATTTGCCCCACTAACAATACTAATAAGACAAGATGTTCGTTTTTTCTAAAAAGGGGATTTACCATGTATCAATATATCATTTTCGATCGATCCAACTACTCGTAACTTGGGTAGATCCCACAAGACGTCGAGCCTTCGCACCACCTCCCACTTAGCGCTTGTAGATGGCTAGATCCCCCAAGACAAGGAACTTTCGCCCCACCTCCCACTCATCTTCCTTGCCTCTTTCGCACATGACCATGACCATGAGCTCTTTTGTCTTTGTCAAAAAGCTACTCTCTCTCACTCTCTTTCTTTACTTTCCTCCCTCATCACAAAAGCAAAGCATAGGACCTCTCTCATCAATGGAGCGTTCCGCTTGGCCTAAGAACCTCTCCTCCAGCGGCAAGAGCGCGATCCAGGAGTTCTGTGGCCAAAATCCCAAGAAGCTCAGAGATGCCTTCGATGCTCACTCTCAAACTGGAGATGACCCACGGCAGCCCTTGTTTGCGGGAGATCTGATCGTCAGCGTCCTCGGGTCGTTCATGTTAGAGAAAACTCCTTTATTGTTTTGAAGTTGACAAAACCTTTCCAAAGTCTATTTCTGAAGATCTGAAGACTTTATCGTCAAAGTCTGAAGACCGACAAATCACCGATGTTTATCTCAAAGTCTATCCTCATTGGCGTTCATCAAGTATGAAGATTTATCCGAACGCAGGATTATTATTCAGATGAAGATTATCTTCAAAGATTCGTTTCTTATGGTTATTGGAAGATATTATGGCTGGAATTCACACATACTTGATTGATTATTCATATTGAAAACTACTCCAATATGAAGATCTTTGAAAGGCAAGCTAAACTTGGAAGGTTCTACTTATGGAAACTCAAGATCCTGATTTGTATGGGCGAGCAAGCGTGATGGGCTTTCAACACAAATTATCTAACTACTCGAGATCACCTTAATTGATTCTGTCCAACGGGTAGATTGGAAGAATTCCTTTGGAAAGTGCCAATGGTCGAGAAGGCATGAAGGAGTATTTAAGGATTGACTCTTCAGTTGTTCGATACGGTGCTTGAGAGAGAATTCCAAAGTCTGAAGCTTATCTAGTCTCTTGCTTTTTCATTGAGCAAAACATTGTATACAAAAGAGAGAAACTCTTAGTGTGACTGTGTGAGAGTTCGACAAGACTCATCACCGTGATAGTCAAGATCACGAGCTGTAACAACTCTTTTAATACTTAGTGGAATCCAGCCAATAGGCTGTCAGTGAGGAGAGCGGACATAGGCTTGGTCTAAGCCAAATCACTATAAACTCTGTGTTCACTTTCTCTTATTCCTGAACTCTTTACTTTTGTTTACTGGTTGTCTATTTACTTAAAGTTGAAATATTGCTTATGTTTAAAATCTTTAAAATCAAACACTTTCATTAAGTCCTGTGAAAATTTTTATTTACACCTATTTACCCCCTCTAGGTGTATTCACTAGCCTCTTTCAATTGGTATCAGAGCTTGTGTGCTTATTAATTGAAGTGTTTTACTTCTTAAGCTAAAGATTTATGGCTAGTATTTTGGCTCCAGGACTGGTTAAAGGTCAAAGCAACACCAGACCTCCTTACTTTGATGGGAAGGAATATAACATATGGAAGAATAAGATGAAAGCATTCCTAAAATTGAAAGATCCTCTGGAATGGGATGTGGTAGAAAAAGGAGTTTTTCCTACAAATACATCAACTTCAGAAAGAGGAAAGGAAGTGGCAGATACTAGCGAGATGACACAAGCATATATAACCAAGAGACAAGCTCTTGATGCTAAAGCTATCTACTCTTTATATTGTGCCTTATCTCCTATTGAGTATAACAGGATTTCATCTTGTGAAACAACAAAAGAAGTCCGGGATAGGTTGCATGTTACCTATGAAGGAACTGATCAAGTTAAAGAAACAAAGATGAACATTCTTCTTGGACAATATGAAGCTTTCAAAATGAAGCCAATAGAATCCATCACTGATATGTTTAGTCGTTTTACAGAAATTGTAAATGGTCTTGCATATCATGGACAACCAATCTTAGGGCAGATGAAAGTCAACAAGTTACTGCAAGGACTCTCCAAAGATTGGAATTACATTAAGACTTCCATTAGAGAAACACAAAGGATCGCGCCTCTATCTGTAGACGAATTAGTGGGCACACTTCAATCTTATGAAGTGGAGCAAATCAATGAGGAAGAAGATCCTAAAGGTAAGAAATCAATTGCTTTAAAGTCTAATGATGATTCTGATGTTACAGATTCAGAAGACGACCTGGATGATGAAGAACTAGCACTCATGATAAAGAAGTTCAGAAAGTTAAACAGAAGAGGAAGAAAGTACAACTGGAGGAAGCAGAGTACTCAAAGATCTCAAAATAAATCAACAGAAGACAATGAGCTTAACAAAGATGTGACTTGCTTCGAATGCAAGAAGAAAGGACACATCAGACCCAACTATCCTCTATTGAAGAAAAAGAAGGGAAATACAGAGAAATTCAAAAAGGCTCTCAAGGTAGAAACTTGGAGCGACACCGAATGTGAAGAAAGTGATGAAGAATATGCCAATATTTGTTTAATGGCAAATTCAGAATCAGACTCAGACTTTAAAATAGACTCAGACTCAGATTCAGACAAGGAAATTGAGGTTAGTAATTTGAAAATTCCTGTTAAAGTTTCAAAGTATAATGATGAACTCTGTCTTAGTCTCAAGGTATCTCTTAAAAGAATTTCCGAATTAAAGAAGGAAAATTCCACACTGAGGCAACAGGAAATTTCTCGGAAAGAAAAATTTGAAAATCTAAACAAAAACTTTGTTGTCTTAAAAGAAAATGCAGATTATCTTTTAAAGGAAAACATTTTTTTGAAAGAAGATATTTCAAATATCTCAAAGAAGTTTTCAAATGGATCTGAAAAGTTAGATAAAATTCTTTCTATTCAAAGACCTTATTTTAACAAATCAGGTTTATGAATGACACCAGAAACTATTCCTTTAATTGATTTTCCAAAAGTTAAAGAAAGAATCAAACAAAGACCTACTAAAACATTTTACAAAAATCATTTCCAAAAAATTTTTGTTAAACCTGTTGGCCGAAGTGCTCTTAAATGTTCAAAGTGTAACAGCTCAGAACATTTCGAGAATGATTGTCCTAAAGTTTGGAGACCAATTAAGAGAGATTGGGCAAAGATTGTTTTTGGAACTAACTCCTCTAGACCCAAGAAAATATGGGTACCACAGAAAACTTGAAATTTTTTTATAACTACAGGTCACTATCAAGAAAAAGATCAAATGGTACTTGGATAGTGGCTGTTCGAGACATATGACAGGAGATTCAAATTACTTTATAAAGCTTACTCAAATAAATGGTGGAAAAGTCTCTTTTGGTGGAAATAGCAAGGGAAAAATTATTGGATGTGGAACTGTCAAGATTGGAAGTCTTACAATCAACAATGTTTCCTTGGTGGAAGGCTTGAACTATAATCTACTTAGCATAAGTCAATTGTGTGACACTGGATTTAAAATCAACTTTCAAGAAGGCATTTGCTCAGGAACTAGTAAAGATTTATCTCAATCTTTTACTGGACGAAGACATGAAAACATCTATCTTTTGGACATTAAACTAGAAAGCTCTCAGTGTCTAATTTCTATTCAAGATGAAGAAAATCTTTGGCATAGAAAGCTTGGTCATGTCAATATGAAGCAAATAGCTAAAATTTCATCTAAGAAACTTGTTCGTGGACTACCCAACTTGAGTTATCAAAAGTCAGAATTATGCACACCTTGTGTTTTGGGAAAACAGGTAAGAAGTTCTTTTAAACCTATAAATCAAGTTTCTACTCATCGTGTTCTGCAGCTTTTGCATATGGATCTTTTTGGACCAACCAGAACATAAAGTATTGGTGGAAAGAAATACTGTTTAGTAATCGTGGATGATTACTCTCGTTTTACATGGGTATTCTTCTTGACAAGTAAGTCTGAAGCATTCTCTTATTTTTCAAAGTTTGCTAAGAAAATTCAAAATGAAAAAGGATATGCTATAACAAGCATACGAACAGACCATGGAGGTGAGTTTGAGAATCAAGACTTTGCAAATTTCTGTGATGAATTTGGATTAAAGCATGTTTTCTCTTCGCCATATACTCCAGAGCAAAAATGGAGTTGTGGAAAGAAAGAATAGAACGTTGCAAGAAATTGCAAGAACTCTTTTAATTGAAAGCAATATTTCTTCTCGTTTTTGGGCTGAAGCAATTTCTACAGCTTGTTATATCATTAATAGAGTACTTTTAAGGCCTATTTTAGAGAAAACTCCTTATGAGGTGTTTAAATGAAAGAAGCCAAATGTTTCTTATTTTCACGTGTTTGGTTGCAAATGTTTTATTTTGAAAAATGCAAATGATCGAACTAGTAGGTTTGAAGAAAAGTCAGATGAAGGTATTTTTCTTGGCTACTCAACATCAAGCAAAGCATACAGAGTATTCAACAATAAGACTCAGTCTGTTGAAGAGTCTATGAATGTCAAGTTTCAAGACTCTACACAGAATCAAGTGATAGAGACTCAACTTGAAGAAACTGAAGCTGCTCGAGATATTACAAAGTCTACTTCCCCCACAGAAGTTTGAAATCCTGAAATTCAACAACAGGAAGAATCAAAAGATTCAACTGAAGCAGAGGATGAGCAGACTCAAAAATCAATCAGCAATTGGAAGCATAAGTCTAGTCATTCCGAGAACTCATTATTGGCAACATCGATGAAGGAATTCGTACAAGATCTAAAAGACGAGAAGAGTCTAGTGCTTTGGCACTTATTTCTAAAATTGAGCCCAAAAGTATAAAAGAAGCCTTAATTGATGAAAGCTGGATTGAAGCTATGTAAGAAGAACTCAGACAGTTCAGCATCAATGATGTTTGGGAATTAATTCCTAAACCAAAAGGTAAATCTATTATTGGAGTTAAATGGGTGTTCAGGAACAAAGTGGACCAATAAAGAAAAGTAATAAGGAACAAAACAAGACTCGTGGTCAAAGGATATACACAAGAAGAAGGGATAGACTATGACGAGACCTATGCACCAGTAGCGAGGTTAGAAGCAATTAGATTACTTCTTGCTTTTGCTTGCTTTAAAAGTTTCAGGTTATTCCAAATGGATGTAAACAGCGCATTCCTAAATGGATTTATTTGAGAAGAAGTCTATGTTGAACAACCACCTGGTTTTGAAGATCCAAGAAAGCCAAATTCAGTCTACAGAATGAAAAAGGCTCTGTAGGGACTGAAGCAAGCACCTCGAGCCTGGTATGAAAGGTTAAAACAATTTTCTAACTCAAAATGGTTTTGTTAGAGGAAAAGTAGATACTACCTTATTCATTAAAAAGGAAGGTAAAGATTTTCTACTTGTTCAAATTTATGTTGATGACATTATTTTTGGTTCACCTAATGAAAATCTATACAAAAAATTTTCTAGATGCATGCAGGATGAATTCGAAATGAGCATGATGGGTGAGTTAAACTTCTTTCTGGGCTTACAAGTAAAACAGTCAATAGAAGGAATCTTCATTCATCAAGAGAAGTATGCAAAAGATCTCATCAAGAAGTTTGGTTTGGAAAACTGCAAAAAGACAGAGACACCTATGTCAAGTTCTTCAAAGTTGGATAAAGATGAAGAAGGAAAGACTGTTGATCAAAAGCTATACATGAGCATAATTGGATCACTTCTTTACCTTACTGCATCTAAGCCTGACATTTTGTTTAGTGTCTGTAACTGTGCTTGATTTCAATCAAATCCCAAAGAATCTCATCTTAGTGCAGCAAAGCGAATTATCAAATATGTTGCAACTACTCTGAAGCTAGATCTATGGTATCCCAAAGAAGGAGACTTTACTCTCCTTGGATACTCAGACGCAGATCTTGCAGGATGCAAAGTGGATAGAAAAAGTACTTTAGGTACTTGTCAACTGCTTGGCAATAAACTGGTATCATGGTTTTTTTTTTTTCAAGAAAACAGAGTACTGTAATTCTTTCAACAGCTGAAGTAGAATATGTAGCAGTTGGGAGTTACTACTCTCAAATCCTATGGATGAGGCAACAGCTAAGAGACTTTGGAATTGAAGAATCATGCACTGAAATCAAATGCGATAATACAAGCGCCATCAATCTCACAAATAATCTAATTCTTCACTCAAGAGCAAAGCATATAGAAATACATCATCATTTTATTAGAGATCATGTTCAGAGTAGAGAAGTCATGATTCAATTCATCGACTCGAAGAATCAATTGGCAGACATATTTACAAAGCCACTGGATAAAAGCTTATTTGAGTCTATTCGTGCAAGACTGAACATTCTATCGTTTGCCGGGTAAAGTCTGAAGGAGTTCAGACTCAGAATATCCAGATGATAAGACTGTAAGTAAATTCTTTCTATTTTAATGTGAAGTTACTTTTGGATAAAATTTTGAAAAGATACGTTATCCTTTAATTGCTCTTGTCAATTTTATTTTTAGAAGTTATCTTAATTGACGATTATTCATTTTCAAAAAAGAAGTTATTATTTTTGAAAAATGCAGTTATTTTTAAGGCAGTTTATCATTTTCAAAAAGGCAATTTTTACATTTCTATTGCGACGCTTCTTATACCTACTTTATATATTGAAACTCGTCTTCTTCATTTACGCTCACTATTTGAAACCCTAGAATACAGTGATCTTACTTGAGTTTCATCCAAAAAGTTTTAACCTTTTCGAAAGAGCAAGTTCGAGAAATTCCCCTAAACTTTGACAATGTCTTCCCAAAGAAAGTTTTCGAGAATCGCAAGTCGGGGACCACCGCGTATGCATGAGGGACCTACGCATTTCGATCTGACCGAGGAAGAAGATTCTTCTCAACAAGAGGAACTGCCAAGGCAATATTCTCAACTGCGCCAACAAGCAACACAAGATCCTCCTCCACAGCAAGAACAAGAAGATGTTATTGAAGATGTTGAACCTGTAAGGACTCAAAAACCCAATTTATCTATAGACTGTATTCGAACTTAAAAAGGGGTGGTTCTGCTATGAATTTGATCGATGAGTTCTTAAAAGCACATGGTTACAAAAATGGGACATTCTTCTTGAGAACTATGGAAAGAATAGGAGTGGTGCCTCAGGGTTTGGCAAAGTGGTCGTTCGAGAATTTTCCTAGTGATCCGAGTGTTGGACAACCAGAGGAGAAAGACGATGATGAAAAGTTGTTTGTTAATTTTCAGCCCAGGATGGGCATTGCTGCAAAGGTTGGTGGAGAAGGGACGAACTTATTTCGTTCCAAGGACCACAAAAGGTGTTACTTGAATTTGCTGAAAAGAGGGGTTATGAACCCTAGGATTGTGGATTTCGACTTCCTTGATTCTTTAAAGATTAATTTGAGAGAAAAGCTTGGTCTGCTTCAACTTGAACCTTTTTGCACCGAGAGGACTGATACGTATCCCGAACTTATTGCCTATTTTTATTCAAATCTTTCGTTTTTAGATGCGAATAAATTTAGTTTTTCTGTAGGGGATAAATAATTTGTAGTTGATGTAGACACCTTGGCTGATTTAATTGGTGTGGAAAGAGGGAGATTCCAACCAATTGGTGCATCTTATGCCCATGCTACCTTGTCCATAGTGAATGATAGGATAGTCGAAGGTAAAATTTCTTATTCAAGGTTGAATGCCTCCAACATCCTTCTTCACAAGGTGGTCATTAATTGCATCAGGCCAAAGTCTACTTCAAAGACTGATGTTTCTCGTTCTGAAGCGAAATTAATGTATGCAATCAACACTAGTTGCAAGTTCTCTCTGCCTCATACAATTCTCATGCATATGTATAGAACTGTTGTGAAAGACAAGGGACAACTCCCTTACTCTACGCTTATCTTTCAACTATTCAAGCATTTCAAGATCAAACTCCCTGCTCCTATTTGTGTTAGAACCATTCATCCAATGGTTATTGGTTTCAAAATGGTTTCTAAAATGAGGTTGAAGGAACTGAGCAAGGAACTGGATCGCTTTAAGGAGAAGTCCCCTGTGAAGGCGAAGCAAGACTCTGCTGTAAAGAAGATAAAGGGAAAAGAGCCTATGACAGAACCTGTGAAGAAAAGAAGATCTCTCATGTTGGAAGATGAAGAAGAAGATGATGATGATCTCACTATTTTCGCTCTTGCCCTGCGAAATCTACAGAGTTATGTAAGCCCTACCAAGATCAGAGAAAGAACAGAGAGAGGAGAAGGAGAAAGAGAAGAAGAAAGAAGAAAGGAAGAAGAAGAGGGAAGAAAAAGGCATGAAGGAAGAAGAAGCGAAGAAAGAAGGAGTCGCGATGACTCTTTTGAACCAACACTGGCTGCATCCGTTGATTCGGAGAAGACAAGGAGTGAGAAGACTGGAGAACAACATCACTACAGTGCAGAAGCAGAGCTTGAAGAAGAACATATCTCTCCACCTGAAAGCATGAAGACAGGGGGAGATGTTGTAAATCGAGGTACTTCTTCACCCATCTTTACTAGTGATGTTAGTTGATCTCCACAAGACCCAAAAGAGGTCTATGCCGCTCATTTCCCTGAAGCAGATTTCGAGGCATACACTCCTAGTCATGATGATAGAACAATTGATGTTCCCCCTCATTTTCAAACTCCTGCATCCACTTCAGCTGGTCCTAGCACTCTTATAGATCACTCTGCAGATTTTCAGCGAGTGATGGAACTTCTTTTAGAATTAAAGGGACAGCAATATGCTTTTGAGTTTGAAATGAAGCACGTGGTGACTGTCTTCAAAGCATCTACCGACTCTCGTCAAGAACAGCTTCAAGCCCTCAAGCAAGAACAGGCAAAGGGTGTGGATATTCAACAGCTTAAGGAGTCTTTGCAGAAGCTTGAAGACACTGTCAAGTCCATGGGGGATTTCCAGCTCGTTCATATCCCCAAGCAGCCCTAATTCAAACCAACTCTTTTTAATCGTTTTTTTTCTCCACTTTTTGCTGTTGACAAAAAGGGGGAGAGTTTGAGTGCAGATTTATTTTTTATTGAACTTTTGACTTGGACTTTATTTTCTGTGGCTTTTTTTTATTATGGTTTGGTTTGACATTGGATATTGTTAATTTTTTTTATGCTTGCAAGTGCAGTGGCTTAGTTTGTGATATTACTTATAACTGGTTTTGACTAACTTGTGTTCTATGGGTGCAGAATCAAGGTTTTCAAAGTCCTATTTACATTTATAAGATATTATATATTGCATAAGTACTGTTTTGCAGGTTTAAAAGTTTTCCAAAATCTGCAGGAAAGTTTTGTTACCATCAAAAAGGGGAAGATTGTTAGAGAAAACCCTTTTATTGTTTTGAAGTTGATAAAACTTTTCCAAAGTCTATTTCTGAATATCTAAAGACTTTATCGTCAAAGTCTGAAGTATGAAGATTTATTCGAACGCAGGATTATTATTCAGATGAAGATTATCTTCAAAGATTCGTTTCGTATGGTTATTGGAAGATCTTATAGCTGGAATTCACACATACTTGATTGATTATTCTTATTGGAAACTACTCCGATATGAAGATCTTTGAAAGGCAAGCTAAACTTGGAAGGTTCTACTTATGGAAACTCAAGATCCTGATTTATATGGGCGAGTAGGATTGATGGGCTTTCAACACAAATTATCTAACGACTCGAGATCACCTTAATTGATTCTGTCCAATGGGTAGATTGGAAGAATTCCTTTGGAAAGTGCCAATGGTCGAGAAGGCATGAAGGAGTATTTAAGGATTGACTCTTCAGTTGTTCGATACGATACTTGAGAGAGAATTCCAAAGTCTGAAGCTTATGCAGTCTCTTGCTTTTTCATTGAGCAAAACATTGTACACAAAAGAGAGAAACTCTTAGTGTGACTGTGTGAGAGTTCGACAAGACTCATCACCGTGATAGTCAAGATCACGAGCTGTAAACAACTCTTTTGATACTTAGTGGAATTCAGCCAATAGGCTGTCAGCGAGGAGAGTGGACGTAGGCTTAGTCTAAGCCAAACCACTATAAACTCTATATTCACTTTCTCTTATTCCTGAACTCTTTACTTTTGTTTACTGGTTGTCTATTTACTTAAAATTGAAATATTGCTTATGTTTAAAATCTTCTAAAATCAAACACTTTCATTAAGTCCTGTGAAAATTTTTATTTACACCTATTCACCCCCCTCTAGGTGTATTCACTAGCCTCTTTCAGTTCAGCAGCAACACCCAATCCCTATCGAGCGGCTCTGAGTCCTATGAGGTCTTCCAGGTCCCGAGCAACGCCTTTGTCAGTTCCGAGGTCTCCGAGGGAAGTGACAGCATCATGTCTCCGGTAAAGAGCGTCAAGACCCCCATCCAGAGTTTTCTGGTAGAGAGCGTCAAGATCCCTGTCCGGATTTAGCAATCCCTAGTGCCCATGAACGAAATTTTGGCAACACAAATTCAGTAGACAGCTTGTCATTAGTTGACTGTATTTCTAAAATATAAGACAGTTAAAATGCAATGCAAAATCTAGAGCATTCAAATTGCAAGACTATCAGCAAGAAGTAGTATACATTTGCCACACATTACCTTTCAAAAGCCAAAGCTTTCCTCAGATTTTCCTCTTTCTTCTTAGCTTCAGACATTGCAATCAGATGTGCTGATTGTTCTTGTTGGATAAGCTGTCGTGCTTCTAATAATGCTTGACCTAACTCTTCAAACTTCAGGTTCCACTCCTTTTTGTCGAACAGAAGCAACCCCACATTATACTAATGATCAAATAGCTGCCAAAAGACTTCTATTTAGGTTAACAACAACTGTTAGATCTCAGTATATAAGAATTTCAGGAAATTTAATTCCTAAATGTCAAATGCTTAACCTAATACAACACTACATATACAGATAAACATGAGATTTTGTGGCAATTGCACATCCAAAAGTTGGAAAAAGTACACTTCCACTGTGAACCTCACCCAACACAACGTCATCATCCAAAATAACAGACACGATTCTTCCAACTATTGATGCAAACAAAAATCATAATAAATAATCGAATGAGAAATGTCGAGTATTAAGCTACACATTGCATGTTCATCTCAGCAGGATCGAGCCACAGATCAGTAGTTGCCATTTGAGCTGTATTTGAGATGCTTATCTTGCCCCCCACACTTTGACAAATTCCAAAAACCCCATAATTCTCCTAAAATACTTTTGGGATTCCTACTAACCTGCTAATTTCTGTAAGACGATTTGAGGGTAGTTTTCCCTGAAGTAGCTTGATAAGTCTCGTAACTGCTAAACTGCCAAGTCCATTTAAAAGACTAATAAACACCTCGATTGGACAAGATGCTTCTTGAAGTGTAGCAAAACAAAGAGGAGATCCTGTGACATCTCACTTTTCACACTTTTCACATCGGCCCCGTTTGGTTCGGCTTTTCAAATGGGCTTTCGGACTCTAAAGTCCCTTGGCCAAATGCAAACGCGTTTGGTTCGACTTTTTGGGCGACTTTGGCAAGATGCAATTGCATCTCCAAGTGGCTCTAAGGGCCCTTAGCCCAAAGCGGAGTCCGGAGGTACTTTGGGAAGTTGCATCTCCGAATGCAAATCCCACTACTTGTTCATCTTCTCAAAAACCACCGCACACCACCGCCACCAAGGCCGACCGGAGGCCGACGACGACCGGCCGGGGGACGCGCGCCCGGCGAGGCTCCGGCGACCGCCGCCCGAGGGTCGCCCGACCCGGCGACCGTCGCCGGACCTCGGCGACGCCTGGATCGCGCGACCACCGCGGCCGTCGCCCGGGGTCGCGCGACCCCGGCGGCCGTCGCCCGGGGTCGCGCGACCCCGGCGGCCGTCGCCCGGGGTCGAGCGACCTAGGCGGCCGTCTCCCGAAGTCGCGCGACCCGGCGACCGTCGGCCGCGCCAGATCTGGCCGTCGCCGGGTCGCGCGACCTCGGCGACCGCATGGCCGCCGAGATCCGGCCGTCGCCGGGGTCGCGCGACCTCGGGCGACCGTCGCCGGGTCGCGCGACCCGGCGACCGTCGGCCGCCGGATCCGGCTGTCCGCCGCTAGATCCGGCGGTCCGGCAGCTAGATCCGGCGGTTCGGTGGCTGGATTTCAAAAAAAAAAAAAATTAGAAATGTTTTTTTGTTTTTTTAATTTAATAAAAGTCATTTACAAATGCAAATTTTACCAAACGGTATTTTGGCCAAAGTTGTATCTCAATACAAATTTTACCAAACGATATTTGCATTTCGGAAAACCCCATTTACCCAAAGGTATTTGCATTTTGGCAAATGCATTCCCCAAAAGCTGAACCAAACGGGCCCATCATCTATTAGCTTTTGAAAGTCTCGCTGCATACAGAGGAGCGTAATATCTCCCCTAGGAGGGTTTGACTGGCCGATGAATCGGAAGTTACACAAGTAAATGAGCTCACCTATTCCAAACTGCATCTCATGCTTTGTTTACTCGGGTAGGTAATTACACACGACAAAATTTCCATGCTGCAAATAGGTGCGTAGAACATTATTATACAATTGCAAGAAGCAACAACTAACCCAGAACAGCTATATACACTCTAAGGAACAAGCATGGCATCAAAACATAGCATGCCCGGTTTATCTTGAAAAATATTTATCCTATTCCTCAAACGCTACTACCCTCCCTCCCTCCCTCCCTTCCTCCGAACTCAACTATGGACACAAGGTGCTGCATTTGGTCAAACACAACAAAGCTAACCATTCTAGCGCAACTAATATCCAAGAACCCATTTAGCTGAGGTAAACTAACTACTCCAAGCCTTAGAAAATGGTTATAAAGGCAATAAGCCATAATCAACCATATCTATCAAATTTACCTCAGTTTTCGAGCTTCCTAGCGGTCCTTCCGGTCCATCTCTGCTTTGACCCGCCTCTCCAAACCGCCTCCAGTGCCCCTCATTGTCCTCCAACCCAACATTCGCCATTATCTTCCCATCCAGCGAGGCCACTAGCGGAGGGGGCTGTGTCGGCCCATCAAGGAAAGCCGCCGCCTTCCCCCCCAATGCCATCGCTCCTCGCGGCCACGGTCCGCCGAAGGGACGCTGAGCCGCAAATGGGGAAACAATATATAGAGGGCCAAATTTACTCAAAATACATATAAAAACTAAAAAGGCATTTTAGTTTTTTTTTTCTTCTTTCTTTCTTTTTTTCCTTTTATTAATATTACCGAAAATCAAGACTCCAATATTCATCCCCCATATGTTGTTTTTCGTTACACGTATTTTACTTTTTCCTAAGATTTGTAGATTGAAAGCTTTTTATTTAGTTAAAATCACACGACTGAAACGTTTAAAAATGTCTGATAAAAAAAAAGTTTTTAAAAGTGCAATAATTATGTATTTTTCAAAGTTTAAATAACGCTATTTTTCTTTTTTCCGGAAATTTTTGGAGGAAAACAGGAAAGAAAACCATATCTATACATTTATTTCTCCACTTATTCTAATATTAATTTAATAAATGAAAGAAGATGGATATATTTCTAAATTGCCCATGTATTAAATAATAAATGTTAAATATATCTAAGTCTCATTTCACACAATTTATACTGTAATTATCTATTTTTAACCTTCGTTAACAATCACCAAACCCGTGACTATATTATAGAGAAAGGGCATTTAGAAAGAGACTTCGCTCTCCAATCTCTCATTTAGAGTATTAAACTAATTTTGTAAACTAATTTTTAGTATAATTGGCATTACCTACCGTTCCTATGATTACTTGGGCCGAACTCTACTAAAGAGTAACAAATGAAATTTCATGCGCGAACTCTCTCTTCAAAACGCGCGCGCACAGGGATAAGAAGTTACCGCCCAACTGGCATTTATCTCCCCCTCCGGCCCTTTGGGCCTTGCTATGTTACGACGCCCCGATTTTGGGAGCCGCTGGTCCTGCACCAGTTTTCATATAAATAAATAAAACTTCGTTTTCGACCACAAAGAAAAGAAAAAAAAAGAAAAAAAAAAGAAAGAAAGAATAAAGACGCATGGTAAATAAGTTTTCATCGATAATTGATTAAATGCACATGCTACACGAATAATCGAGAATTATTGATGCATTATCTCGATTATCTAGGTTACAGTGTCGTTTTCATTTATAGAGAAAGGGAATATATTATTTTCTTGTTTTGGCGACATTCACTAACATACTTTCAATGTATATTAGACTCGGGAGGAGCTTCCAAGAGATGAGTCACCAATAGGAAAGTTAATGGTTTGCCAAGCCCAGAAACATAGTACGGAAACTTTCGGGTTTTAATTTAATCAATTTAACCCGTGAATTAATTCAATTAGGAGTTAGCACTAACAAATTATTAGTAGGTTGATTAGACCTCTACGTATGAATTAGAGATACAATGGGTTCGGAGAACTTAATTATATTAGATTAATCTAACTCCATTTTTTGTACCTTTATCACTTTATTTTCAGAAATATTTTGTAGGCAATCTTGATTAATTTTAAGGCTAACCACTAGGGTGCACAATCAATGACCTAGCATTCGATAAACCAAAGCAACAAGTAAAAATTGCAAAGAACAAAGCACAACTTTACCATGATGAATTTCCCAATATACAAAGATGTCAATTAAAAAGGAAAAAAAAGTAGCATGCATAGCCTAAACTAAACATTGAGTTCTAAATAATCATGCAATCTCAAACTAATTCTTTTTGAGTTTTCCAATATGCCATTTTAACCCAAGTTTAATATGCATGAATTATTAAATTAATGACGTGTGAGATGATCTGATTTTAATGACAAGTAATATTAATATGAACTATTCTAAAGATAACGTGGCAAGTGGTGACAAGGCATGAAATTGATACAATATCAACATTTTTTGGGATTTTCTTTTGAAAGTTAAAATAGGAAAGTACCTGAAATACGATATTTACCAAATTTAAATTAGGAAATAATTAATGGGGGTTTACTCCCCAATCCACTTTCGTCTATTGTAAAATTTTTATTCTCTCCGACCTGGGCGAGCCGAGCGAATGGAGAGTCTCAGACAGCATAATGACCGAGAGTTCTTCTTCTTCTTCTTTGAGATCGAATTCGATGGCGGATTCGGACATTGGTATTTGGCGTTTTCTTCTTTTTCTTTTCCTTTTTTGGATTCCCGTCGGCCACGAATCTGATCAATTACCCTTCGTGCTTTGTGAGCAGACATAGATATATGCCAAGTTGCCCTAACCGGGGCGGTACTGGAGTGTTGGTTAGGGCAACTTGGCATTTAAGCCAGCTCCAGCACCGGGTAGTTTGTTTCCAAACTACCACTGTAAAGCCCTGGGGTAGCCTCTCCATTTAAGGAAGTTAGCATCCCAGGCCGCAGTTGGAATTGCTTTCAACCCACTGTCTATTCAGTGGTTACAGCCCCTGTTCCCTCCCAAGTTTTTCTTCCCGGGAGAGAGGGAATACAGGGTGCAGACTGGGACTCCTACCCAGAGGCGGTTTTCCCGCCTGTTCACCCCTTGAGCCTTTTAAGGACCTGCTCAGGTCCAATTGTTCTGACTTTTTGCTGAGTGGATTTTGTGTAGTTTTTAAGTTGTTAAGTAGGAGAAAACTTGTTATTTGTCTCAGATTTTGAGCCATCATGGTATTGCGATTTTCGCGTGCCATTATAATTTTGGTTTAAGAATCATCACTAAATTGCTGATTCATTAAAAGGGAAAGGAAAAAAAAGAAGGGAATATTCTCTAAGTGAAGAACTGTGAAAATAGTGACGTCTGCATAATTGGTGCTTTTTGTCCACCAAGCTTGTGCTGTCTCTCCAAGGTTGCTTTCAAGTCGGACGGTGGTTTGGGCGCGCAATTCGGACAAGCAACTTCTTCTAGTAGCATCCAAAATTAGAAGTTATAATATCAAAATTAGAAGTTAATGATCCATCACCGGCTAAGCTATGTTTGCTTGTCGGACGTGGATCTCTAGTCAAAGCCCATCGTTGACTCATCTCGTGGGCTTCCATTCAACGCAAAGGTAAAAACAAGATCAGAAGAGTGTCAATGTCAATGTACAGAAGTCCCTGTTATGCAATTATCGAACCAATAAGAAGTATGTCATATTGTATGTATTCCCCATTTCGACATATTATGAGTGTTAAAATCTCTAAATGCATCATATTAACAAGGGTTAGAATTTACTTTCCTGTATCAATTTCAAATTACAAATCCATGTTAGATCATCATCTCCAAAAATTATAATTATCATTAAATCAAGCCAGAAAAAGATGTTTCTTAGACTCATATTGTATTAAAACATTAAAATCTATTTTCAAAAACACGCTAGAAAAGACTGATATCATTTGGAGAAATAACTTTGTAACCTAACATGATTATTTTTAATCTTAGTACAGAACTATAAATATGTTTTCGAGGTCCTACTATATGGTGACATAAGAAAAAAAAAAGGAGAATGTTTTTGGCTAATTGACAGTAATCTTCCTTTAAAATTCATAATTTTTGTTCATAACAGCAACTTATCCGTCATGTATCATTTTGTAACCTTCTTTATAGAATATAATTTTTCTTTTGTCGTCGCAGATAATATAGATTCTATGATTTGTAATTGTCCAGAAAATCTAACAAGCTACCTAAGTTAGTAGTATGTCTCTTTCTCAATTAATTAATAAATTACCTAATGGATCGTAACTTTTATTTGACATTGGCATAGTTTTCCTTAGATAGTCGTAAGTTCTTTCAATCACATGGTTCGTAATTTTCCATGAAAATGAGAAATCTACCTAAGTTGATAACAAATTTTTTATGCTACTAGTAGTAAAATATTCTTTACTCATTGGGAAAGTAGAAACTCCCTTCTTTTTCAGAAATTAAAATAAGAAAAAGGAAGCATCTCAGTTCCGTGGTTAGTTCACTTGTCAAGGCATTTTGCTCACATAGAGAGAGAGAGAGAATCCTGCAGAGCCAAGCGCCGGTTACGGCTTTTCTTCTTTTTCTCGGTAGCTCTAGTTTGCTTCTGCGATTCGATCGTCACCGTCGATTCTTCCGTCCACGACTACTTCAACGAAGCTTTCACCTCCTGCTCCAACGCCTTCTTCTTCCATGCCGGCAGTGAAGGCCTCCGTGCTCCGATGTCTGCGATCAGCCCCAAGGGGAAGTCCTTCATCAGGTATGGATTTTTCCATTCTCTACTCTGGCTGCGATTCAGCTCCAAGTGATTTTGGTGGTCTCGTCTTGTTGCCTTGGAAGTTTGCTGGTGTCCCAATGGACGAACCATCTTTGTTGGTTTCTGGGAAGTTATGCTGAAATGGTGAACACGTTTAATTTCTTAGGTTCTATGTGTTTTACATATACACACACGAGAATGCCATCGAAGTCCTTAAAATGAAACACTCGAAATCGCCCACGCGTCATTGAGGAATTTTCTACTTTTCAATTTAAATTTTTGGACTTAATTGTAATTTTTCAATAAATGATTAAGACTTAATTAGAAATTTAGGATTTGATTGCACTTTCTAAGAAAGATTTGGGACTTGATCATATAAATTAGGAAGTCGCTTAATTATTTTGCGATTATTTCTAACAACATTAATAAAGCAAAATAACAAATATTATATAACGATCTCCTTAGGCTTCATAATTATAATTTTGAGTCACATACATAATATGACGTTTGAGAAAATTAAATCATCCACACCTGTCTATATGTGATGGTACTGATGAGACAAGATATTCATTGTTTTCTATATCCCAGGAGACGCGGAATTTTCGTACAACCCTCCTCCCAATTTTCCTTGCCTCTTTTCCGCACGGCCCGGAGCACTTTTGTCCTCGTCAAAAAGCCTCTCTCGCTCTCTCTTTTCGTTTTCCTCCCTCGTCCACCCAGCAAAGCCCAACACCTGTCTCATCGATGGAGCGTTTCGCTTGGCCTGAGAACCTCTCGTCAAGCCGCAAGCACGCGATCCAGGATCTCCTCCATGACCAGAATCCCACGAAGAAGCTCAGAGATCTGTTCGACGCTCACTCTCAAACTGGCAATAACACAGGGCAGCCCCTGTTCGCGGAAGATCTGGTCTTCAACGTCCTCCGGTCGTTCGGTAACTCCATATCTGAATCGATGAGCGCTGAGTCCGACGAGGTCTTGCAGCTCCCGACCAACGCCTGTGTCAGGTCCGAGCACTCGGAGGGAAGTGAAAGCATCAAGCCTCCGATCCCAAGGTAAGCAAGGGCCAAAATTCTCGTCTTTTTACTTTTGACTTTGTCTGAAAAGTAATTTATCTATTTAAATGAAGTTTCCCGCAATTATAATAACATATGTAAGTTTCCTTTTTGGCAAGTACACTTACATCAATGGAGCGTTTCGCTTGGCCTCAGAACCTCTCCACAAGCCGCAACCGCATGATCGAGGAGATCCTCCGAGCCCAGAAATCCGTGACGACGCTCCTAGATCTGTTCAACGCTCACTCCCAAGCTGGCAATAACTCACAGCTGCCCTCGTCTGCAGAAGATCTGCTCGAAGACCTCAAGAAGTCGTTCGCCAACAGCCTATCCTTATTGGGGATGGCCGAGTCCGACGAGGTCTCGCAGGTCCCGACCAAATCCTGTGTCAGGCTCGAGGACTCTGATGACGAGAGCACTAGTACCCCGATCCCGAGGATATTAAGGTCTTTTTTTTTTTTTTTTTTTCCTTTTACTTCTAACTTTGTCTGAAAGTAATTTATCGATTGAGGTACTGTTTCATGCAATTAAAAAAAAATTATAAAGCTTCTTTTTGGGAAGAAATTGCATGTTTGAAAATGTCAGTGTGAAGATCTCCCTTCCGCGTCTAGTAGTTTGATAAAATCAAAATTTATCCTATTTTGTGTTTGTTATCTACTTTAAATAGGATAAAGTTGGATATAAAATGGATATAACCCGGATAAAAGAAGTTCTACATGGAGCTAATTATCTATATTGGTCTAAGTAATTCTAACAAAAAAAAATGTAAAATTACTCATTTTTGCTCAGAGAGACTTTAGATGGATGGACAAGACTGGAGTAGAATTTGATTTTCAAGTTCGAGTTACCTAGGTACCTCACAAATGATGCATCCATTTTCATTAATTTTTCATATATATATATATTATTTGTTTTGTTTTTTGTTCAGAGTTACACATAAATCATAATAATTCTAACATGAATTGGGAATTACCCATTTTTTTTTTTTTGTAGAGGGACTTCGAATACATGGACAAGATTGGACGACCATGAATTTGCCTACGACGGGTACTCATGGAGGAAATATGCTCAAGAAGCGATTCTCAAGTCGGAGTTCCCAAGGTACTTCACAAATAATTTATCCATTTTCATTAATCTCTCATATATAGGAGAAAAATAATTTATGAAGTAGAAAGAACTCTATTATTGCTTGATGTCTAAAACAAATAATATGTGGGAATCTTTACAAAAAATCACGGCTTCAAATCAATCATACATTTAATAGCTTAAGCTTTGGAAACGGTTAGTAGTGGTCCACAAAAACCTCACAATAAAAAACACATCCGTCTATCGACCTGGCTAAATTATTTATGCTCCTATCATGATGAACAATTAAGGAAAATGTGTTATTGCTTGTGATTAAAGCTGTGTCTGTAGGAACTACTACGGATGCTCTCACAAATTCGACCAGGGGTGTCAAGCGACCAAGCAAGTCCAGAAGATAAAGGATGACCCGCCCATCTACAGGACTATATGCCAAGGCCACCACACTTGCAAGTAGGGGTAAACATGGTTTTAGAGTAGAACTTGAAACTTAGAATCTAAAGATCGGACCGGTGGGAACCTATCCGGTTTTAGGTTCTAAGGCATGTACAGTAAGTTCCAAATTCTAAAAATTGGAGAATCTGTAGAACCTATTTCGATGGATAGGTTCTGGATTCTAGATAAGTGAAACCTGAAACTTGAAACAAGTTTTTGCATTTTTTTTTTATTAATGTCTTCGCGCGATCCTACGATATTTCATAACATCTAATGATCAGTGTATAATTTGAAATCACTAGTTCGAGCTTCTATTTTATGACTGAGACTTTTATTCTATTAATGTTTTATAGTTTTCATCTATCTAAATATAATTTGTGGTTAATTGATTGTAGCAACAAGTAGTAATACTGCAATCATTTAATTAACAATAAACAGGGAACCTACGAGACCCTGGGACCAATCATGGAATCTGTGACAAGATAGATTCTAAGTTACAGGGTATGTAAGGTACATTCTAAGTTCCCAAAAAGGGTAAATTTGTTCCGATAGATAAGTTAGATATTCTGAATGGAACTTATATGCAACTTGAAACCGCTCATCCCTACCTGTAAGAACTTCATCCTCAAATCCCCCTCACTCATCTTGGACTCACCAAGCCCTAGGGTTTACTCCATCTCCCAAAGTTTCAACACTAGCCTCATTGCCGAACAAGACGAGGACGACACCGACCCATCTTCTTCAACTTTCTATCAATGAATCATGAGCAAAAGTTGCCCAGTGGGCATGATCTGAATCCCCACGGCCATGGCCATGGCCATGATGACAGTAGCAAGAACAACAATCAATCCAGATCATTTGATTATTGCGCTCCACATCATCTGATTAGTACGCTTCTGTCGAGGAGATCTAAACCCTGTCCTCAGATCAAGGGGATGTGATGCTTAGGGTCTCATAGCTTTGATATGGTTGTGGGGTCTGAGTTTCATGCTCTGTTAGATTATGAATTTCTATGTTGAATTTGGTGGAGGTTTCTTGATTAATATGGGAGGTGTTTGCTAGAATGAATTTCCTTGAAACTACTAATCCTTTGCCGTGGTTTATTTAGGAGCAAAAGGAGCCATATAATTGCTAGTGTAATGAAAATGATTCCTATTCTTGTGAGTCAGCCTTCTTTTGTCAAAAAATATTTTGTAATTACAGGCTTTTTTATATCCTGAAAAGATTCTCTCAATTTGAGGAACACCAAATACACTATATTTCCAGAAAAGAAGGTGCAAATACGCATCATTGCAATCAAATCAGATTTACATGGTAAACATCACTAATTATCTGCAAATGAAAATTGATTCCGTAGTAAATTGACTTTATATTGATCAACAAGAACTGATTAAATCAAGGACCAAGAAGCAAAAAGTTCAAATTCTACGATCAAAATATACTAGAATGTTACATATCCAACATATGCACACCCTCTTAAAATCTAAATCATCAACGATTGCTGCTGCATAATGGACAACATTGATCTAGAGGTTCATAAGTGACTTCTCCATAGCACGTAATTTCAAATGCAACTCAAAAGTGATTCTACTTCGACGGTCCCAACATCCTTTGAAGCGGTGATTGACTGTGAATCTCACAGTTTGATTCACAGCATCAACGAGAGGCAGAGACTGAAAGCAGCTTGGAGTTCTGGCCCTCCACTAATTAATGCGACGCCTCCAAAGTAGCTTCAAGAAACACCAACGAAAATCCCTTCTCTTAGGGGTCTGCTTCAACCAAGATAGTTCAACATATCAATTACCAATGCTTCAATGAATGATTTCATTTGCAAAATGCGAAACCAAATCCAATGAGAACAACCGCACTTCAAAATAGGTGAGATTTGGATTCACTATGATCATCACAAAACTGCAAGCCAGGAAATGAACAACCTCCTACAAAGCAATTTATCCTTCTTTCTGCTTCTAAGATTCCAGCTTCAGTCCATTTAATTTGACGAAAAAGACCTGAAATCACAATGCTTGACCGATCAGGTATTGGTGGGTCGACTCACCTGAAGAATGCACATGGTTGGATTTACATTGTAGAAAGAAAGGTCAGAAATTACAATGCTTCACCTGTCTCCAATGTCTCACGCTAGCTAGGTTGGATTTGCAGTCAAAAATAAATGTGAATGTTCTCACCGACCTCAGTGCAAATATAGATGCTAAAATCAAATGTTGCTGCTTCAGATTTGACTAAACCGAACATGATAGAATCATACAAATTCTCCTTTTTTGGGGCCTACAAGTGACAATAATGTGTTCAAAGCGCTTTGAGTATCTAATTAATTCCTATTATAGTGCTAATTCCAACCTCACAAACGTTAAATTGAAGGAATGTGCAAGTTTAACGATACCTAATTAGTTGGTGACAAGAGTGTCCATATCGATGTATCAAAATCCCAATTAGGCAATTATCGAATTAATAATCCGATTTCACATTCTAGTAAATCCCCCATTAGTTGAGTGACAAATTTCCGCATATTATAGGTGAAAATCGCTGAATGCATCATATTAACTGGGCTTAAAATATACTCTCACGTGTCAACTTCAGATCGTAAACCCATGTCAAGTTCATATTCATCATCATAAGACATTACATTTTTTCTATATTAAAAGTAAGCTAAACATCTGCTGCAGCAAGGACTCCATGGTGCTAAACTTGTGATTGAATCCGACTGCCTCACCCTCGTCGAAGCTGTACGAGATGGGAGATCGCCGCCATGGGAGCTTCGTCCTTTGCTTGCGGAGGCCGTCGTTTTGCTTTCCCATTTCCCTAACCTAACGATGCATCACTCTAGGCGCGAGGCGAATTTGGTAGCCGACTGGGCCGTGAAGGCCCAGCGCACAGAATTTTTGGCCCACAACTGGATCCTTAACCCTCCTAGTGTAATGCTTGACCTAGTTTATGCTGATGCTTTGGCTTCAGGTTGTAAGTTTCCATTAATATGAATACATGCGTTCATTTCGACCAAAAAGAAAAAAACAATGATGTGTCTTTAAAATTCATAATTTTTCTTGTCGAAATTAGGCTTTGTCAAAAGATATACTTTCATAAATGTGGAATCAGAGATATCGTTTGAAGGATACTTCTGCACAGTTGGGTAAGAGAAAAAGGGGGAACGACTCCGCCTAATTGATGGTGGCCTAGGCTTTCCATGAACTTTGTGATTTTTAAATTAATATCAATTAACCTATTACATATCATTTTGTAACTTTTCTTTATCAGAACGTAATTTTCTTTTTGTCGTCATAAGTTCTATAGATCCAATAATTCGTAATAGTCCACAAAAAATAATAATAATAAAGTCATCTAATGAAGTTAACAATGTTTTTCCTTTCCTATTACCAGTGAATTATCTAAACAATGGTAAATTTCATTTGACACGCATAGTTGATCTCATTAATAGTAAATTTAGCTGTAAAATATTCTTCTACAACTTTCTTTAGAAGGTGTAATTTACCACGAAAATAAGTAATCTACCTCAATTAATAACCATTTTTTAGGGAAAAAGTTATCAAAAACCCCAAACTATGCCCACCATGACATATCTATCATAAATTTTTCTATAACATAAAAACTTCCAAACTTATACACGTGTGTTACATTTACCCTCTATCAAGGTTTTGTCAATAAGAATTGTAAAAAATCTGCCTACATAGACGTCGAAAAGCAAATAACGTTGACATGGTGTCCACGTGGCTTAAGTGAAACAAAAGTAACATTGTTTTGACTTCATCTAATGGAACATTGACGAAAGGTAAATGTTTCACATAAATATAAGTTTGGAATTTTATATCACAAGAAACAAGTGAGATAAATGTGTTGTTGTGGGCATAACTCGAGATTATTAATGTCACAAAAAAAAAAATTCAAAGTAAATATGTTACCGTAAGTATAGTTCATGATTTTTAGTGGCTTTTTTCCTAAGTGTTATCCAAAAATCCAACATAGAATGTAGACCGGCTACATAAAGGCACTTATTGGAAAAGTAGAAATTCCGTATTTTTCAGAAATTAAAATAGAAAATGGAAGCATCTCAGTTCCGAGGTTAGTTCACCTGTAAAGTTCTTTTTGCTCAGAAATAGAGAGAGGGAGAAGGAAATGGAAGTGAGAGAATCGTGTAGACCTAAGCGTCGGTTAGGGCTCTCCTTCTTTGTAGCTTTGGTTTGTTTGTGCAATCACATCATCACAATAGATGCTTCCATCCACGACTCTACTTCAACGAAGCCTTCACCTCATGTTCAATTGCCTTCTTCTTCCATGGCGGCAGGGAAGACCTCCACACTCCCCAGTCTACAATCCCACCTTCTTCAACAGCTCATAATATTATGATGAGCTCAAGGGGAAGTCTTTCATCAGGCATTGCCGGGAGTGACTTTGACAATTTTTAATAATATTACAATGTTTTTTTTTTTTTTTAATTTTTAATTTTTTTTCTTTTCTCTTATTTTTTTTTTTCCTTTTTACCTTTTCCCCTTCATTGGCCATTGCCAGCCTACCCTTGCCAACCCAAGCAAGGGCTGCCCTCGCCTAAGTCTGGTGACCTCTGCTAACCATTAACAAGGCCTGAAGATGGTTGAGAGAAAAAGGAAAAAAGAAGAAAAGAAAAATAATAAAAAAATTCAAAAATTAAAATAATATTAAAAAAATTTAACGTCATCACTAGCAGTGTCATATAGAATAACTAGCATTCATGTCAGTGATTTCTAATCAAAATTAGTCGTATGACTAAATTAGCAAAATATAAAAAGATTTATGACTCAATTGTCAAAATTAAAAAGTTTTTTATTCAATTAGCAAAAGTACAATAAATTTAGGACTTTTTGGACAATTTTGCCTCATTCAAGATAGGACTTATAGCGACAAAAAAAAAAGGATAGGACTTGTGCTTCATTTATCAACTTCTTTTACTCCTCCATTGTGCAACCGAGCATGGAGCTGGAGTTTAAAGTCGCAGTTCACAAGTTCGTCTCACCCTTTCGAGCCTTGTGAATTCGATACTCTGGCTCACTGGTTCACTCAAGCCTGTTACGACGATTGGTACACCTTTGATGCTATACATATATGCTCAATGAGGCCAACCTCTTGTTTTGGAATGAACTTTTCCTTACTAGGCCGAGAACTTTTAAGTGTCATGTCAAGATATTTACCACGCTCTCGCTCTTGTGTCAGAGTTTAGGTTCATCACCGCATTAACCTGGCAAGTGCGTTCCCACGCCATGTGTACTAAGCTAGGTTCACCTTTATTGCTTGCTAATGCATATGCTTGCTTCGGCTTTTTCATCTGCCTTGATTTGGAATTTTATGATGTGCTCAGCGGGGTCCTCATTAATGCTCGGTCAGGCTCACTTTGTTGTCTCGCTTACTCTTTGTTGTTGCCAATGCAATGTTTTGAGCAATTTTGGTGATTAGTGTTCGTTCCTGTTGTTGAGAGAACTCTACCATCCGAATATTTTTGTCGTTCATTGGCAAAGATATTTGCTTCAGGCTGGGACTGGAATGTAAGATTTTTCCTAATGTGAACTATATTAATTGATATTGTAATTTATCGTTTTACGGGGTTGGTCTAAGGTGAGATAAAAGGTTTCTTAATTAGTCTAATATGGGGCTGGCTAGTGTGGGCCGAGTTGAGCATGGCCCATAATGAGGGGGCCTGGTTGGAAACTCTATAAATAGTGCTCAAGTCTCTCTTCTAACCCTAATTCTCACGTGTATTCTCACATAAGGAGCGTTTACCTAACGCTAAAGGTGAGGGGGGCGCCTCATTGAGCTAGTGATACGGAGGACAATAGAGGAGAATGACTTGACGCGTGGGTAATCCCCTTGATGTGTGGGTAATCCCTCTTCTGCTTCCGCTTTAAGTACGATGGATCCCTAAATAGGTGCGTTAATCTTTCTACCCAATTATGCATGTTCTTGTTCTGGTTATGGAGATCTTGGGATTGCGCAATTTGCATGCAACATGTGGTATCAGAGCAACCATAACCCTAGAACTCGAACGCATAAAACTTTTTGCCCTAATTGTGATTTTCGAAATTTTTTGTTCAATAAAAATAAAATTAAATCACAAATAAGGACTAGGCTCGTCGAGACGAGCAAGACCGAGGGCGGCGCGTCGCCGGAGGAAGCCCCACGCGCCCCCACGCGCCGCTAGAGCATCGGAGACGCGCCCACGTGCCCTCACGCGCTCCCACGCGCGGGGCGCAGCTCGCGCGTGCACTCCACACGCCGCCCACTCAGGCGGCGCGTGCGGGCGCGTGGAGTCTCCGTTCGGCGCGTGGCTGGTGGCGTTGGATTCTTATGGCCGTCCTCTATCTTGTGGAAAATTTATTTTACATGTTTGATGATTTTATGGATGTGAAAATACATACGGAACCCTAAATACATGTATTTTTAGTGTATGTTTGCGTATTTTTCTTGCATTTTCTGTGATTTTGGAAATACAGGTGTTGGGTTACAGGTATGTTATCACATAAATGTTATAAAAGTGTGATTCATTGATAAAACTTAAACTTTATTGTGAACTGAAGTTGGCTTAATGAGATACAACCATTATGGGATAGTAATTGAGCTATGTATTGAGGTGATGAGAAACAGTAAAGGTTATGATATTTTTGTTGCTCAAGCATACTCCTTTACACGCTGGTAACCTTTGAATGATGGATGTCTTAAGAGTTCGTGACCAAACTGATTGTACTAATTAACACATCTGTTGATTGTGGGTAATGCATGTCAGTTAAGTTATTGCATATTGTACATAAACTCATCTGGTCACTTGTTAATGTCTATCAAGTTGAACATTTTTTTATGATTAAGAAATATGACAACATTTACGCAGGGCAATAGTATCTATTGTTATAGTTTAGATATTTGCTTCTGTGGTTTGACTCAATTTATAGGCCACTGGTTGATGCAATGATAATTTGTTACTTAAAATTGGCTAATAAATCAGGACCTTGGAGTCATAGTTTACCTTATGAAACTCATGAGCATCAATTGTCAGGATTGTCGATCTGGGGTACCATGTATTGCTATTGATGTTAACTTGTGATAGATCCTCTAGATCATCATTCTTCTTTATGTTGTTCTGGTAATCTGTAATCTGGGTGCACAAGAGACGTTTTCTTCTATGTTATGAGAAATTTCTTGTGTTGCTATGATCAGTGATTTTCCTGGATGAATAAACAATGTAATTAGCATGATATATGATTTTGGTGATTTACTGCCCCTGTCACTAAAGTTAAAATCACATATATATGGTGTATGTGAGCAGTAAGGTTTATATCCCTGATACGAGAGAGTTTCAAGGATTCAATTGAGTAGTGACCACCAAAGTGGCACGCTTGATTGGATTTGAGAAATTTCGGTCTCGTATATTGATTGGGATGTCTCCTGGTCTAATGCGTAGTCATACTCCCAAAGGAAGTGATTGTGTATTAGTTCATGGAGGGATACATGATGGTATGGTGGAGGAGTGACTGATCCTAGTAGTTCATATGCCAAAAGGTGATGAATTCACGAAGATTGGAATATATTCTCATAACCGCTATCATGTGGGGAGTGTACAATTGCATGTCATGTATTCTGCCCAAAGGTGATTATATGATTTTGCATGTAATTCTCTGGATGTGTACTTGTACGTCAAGTTACACAGTGCTCACATGATGCTAATTACATACATTGCTTGTTATGTGAGCAATAAGGTTTATATCCCTAGTATGAGAAAGTTTCAAGAATTCAATTGAGTAGTGACCGCCAAAGTGGCACGCTTGATTGGATTTGAGAAATTTCGGTCTCGCATATTGATTGGGATGTCTCCTGATCTAATGCGTAGTCATACTCCCAAAGGAGGTGATTGTGTATTAGTTCATGGAGGGATACATGGTGGTATGGTGGAGGAGTGACTGGTCCTAGTGGTTCATATGCCCAAAGGTGATGAATTCACGAAGATTGTAATATATTCTCATAACCGCTATCATGTGGGGAGTGTACAATTGCATGTCATGTACTCTGTCCAAAGATGATTATATGATTTTGCATGTAACTTTTTGGATGTGTACTTGTACGTCAAGTTACACAGTGCTCACATGATGCTAATTACATACATTGCTTGTTTTTCAGTCACCTTTTCTGTAATTAATAACTCAACTATTATTCAGGTTTTTACTGCTTCAAATTTTAAGTTGTGGACATATGATTTGTTGCTTGGGAAAAGAGCAATAGAATTTGCTTACTGTCCATGAAGTGTTCCATTCAGAAGCACTTGAAAAGTGGTTTACCAACTGACTGCACTGCTAAAAGATAATGGAAGCCTCAGTGGCTTGAAATTATGTCTTGTCTAATATTGAAATTAGAACACATCTGCAAAGATTGTGTTTAAGACATAATGATATATATGTTTCGTATACGGTTGAAAAGGTTGTTTCCAAAAGTTTTCTATTTAAGGAAAATGACCGAGATAAAGAATAACATAGTTACAATTAGTCTTAAAGGTTGTCAGGCTTACTAGTTGCGGTGAGTATTTTGGCAAGTATGACAATGCTGAATTGCTTAAAGGGCCATTTGTTAAATACTTGGTAAATTCTAGGGTGATAACTTAATTTACTATGCTTGAAAATCCTGACAAAGTGATTTCGCCAAAAGGCATAATTGCACCATAATTAACATGGTGATGAGTAAGACTAATTTATCTGATTTTATGTGGGTTGATATTTTGAAAGCAACCTTTTCACATACAAAATGTGTTTTCTTACCAAAGTTGTTTCACAAACTTCTTTTGAGTTATGGACTGGAGATAAATTACTTGAATCATATTAAATTTAGAGGTGTCATGCAGAAGTGAGGTTATCTAATCCAATATTAAGTGTGTTAGAATTTAGATCCACTCAAAATTATTTTGTATCTTACTTAGATTGTTCAAAAGAGTATTGATTTTATGACCCTAATAAAGATACAAGAATTATGGAATCACATACAGTAAAGTTTCTAAAGTTCGACCTAATTGTAGAGGATAGCTGCTCTCAGACTATTAAGGATAATAGTACGATGGAAAATCACTGTGTCTTTGTCTTTGCCTATACAGATAATTGTGGTACAGACAATTATGGAATCTCATGTACCATAGACTAAACTTGTTGAGGTTTAATGTACTATTCTTGATATAGTTTATGATGAAATTTTTTCAAACCTCTCAAGTTCAGAATGAAGTGGTTGTAACTTTACTTAGGAGATTTGTTAGGGAAAGACGTTAAGTTATTCCATTAGACTATATAGTCTATTTGTGAGAACATGACTGCAATATCCACTACATGGTTGATTTAGCGACATAAATAAATGTTGTTTCTTATCCTCAATCAAGTATGTGATTAGATGCCATAAAAGACGATATACAATCTATGAAACATCATAGTGTTTGGAAACTTCCTGACTTATCTAAAGATCACAAGTGCATCAGTTGCAAATTGGCGTACAAAACTAAAAGGGTTTCAAAGAAAGATTGTGGAGTTTAAAGCTAAACTTGTAGCTAAAGTCTTCACTCTGAAAGAGGGGTGGATAGTTAATAGTGAAGAAATAATTATTTTTTTCTAGTATTTTTTAAAAGAATTTTTTCAGAGTGAACGTGACATTAATAGTTCATTTTTTATATGGAGTTACGTCAAATAGATACAAAATCTATATATTGCAACTGGAGCATTTTGCAGCAGATGATTTAAGTAAACTTGTGTGTAGACTTAAAAGTCTTATTCATAGTTTAATGCAAGTTTCCAGACAATATTATTAAAGTTTCATAGTGTTGTTATTTTGTTCAATTGGGAACAAAGTAATTCAATATACCGCAAGGTCAGTGTGAGGAAATTTATTTTTCTCATACTCTATGTACATGATATTTTGTTATCTTTTGTCCTTTGCACTAAGGTCCGTAAGAATTGTTCTTGCCATATTATAATAGATTTTCTCAGAGGACATTTGCTGATCATATTTTGGAAATATATAATATACATCATTGCAAGCCAGTAATTGCTCCTATTGTTAAGGGTGATGGACTGAATCTATCACATTGTTCTTATTTAGATATTGAGAAAACCTAATTAAAGGGTGTACCTTGTGTCAGTGCATTTAAAAGTATAATATATGCTCATATTTGCACTAGACTAAATATCGTCTTTGCGACGGAACTTGTAGGCAGAAATCAATCATACTGGATTGATGCAAAGAAGGTTTTAAGGTACTTAAATAGGACAAAAGATTATATGCTAATTTACAGACATGTTCAATTCTTGCAGCTAGTAGGGTATTCAAATGTAAACTTTGTTGGCTGTTAGGATGACATGTGATCAATAATGGAATACATATTTATGTCAGCAAGAAGTGCAGTAAATAAAGTTTTATGTCTACTGAATTAGTAACATTCTTTTAGGTTGTTACTTGGGCTATTAGTCTCCGGAACCTCATGAAGGAGTTGACCATTTTGACTTTATGGATAAACCTATACGATTGTATTGAGACAATAAATTTGTAGTATTATTAATAACGGAGGTCTCAATGGGTCTAAATATATGGCAGTCAAATATTTTTTACCATAAATAAACGATACAGAAAGGTGACGTTATAATATAGCATATTTTCACAGATGATATGATTGCAGATCCGCTAACTAAAGAACTTCATTCTTTTGTTCTTGAATAACATGTCATTGATATGAACTTAAGAGCATCATGAGATTCTCTTGTTTAATGGGACCTATTTTGGCTTTACTATAATGTTCGTTACATTTAGTAATGGTTTGTTATGTATCAACTTTTGCATTCAATAAAATATTTGAATGTGTTGTTATTATGTTGAATACATATTGATAAAATCTCAAGGTATTATATAAACCTTGAGTGAAGGCTAGAGGCATCCGGTTATTAGCCTTGTGCATATGCCTTGTTATATATAAAGAAATGTTAACCGTAAGGACAAGGCATATATAGGTTCATTGGAACCATAAAGACATTCTCTAGTGGCACAAGTTTTTTGTGACGCTTAAGGTAAGAGAATGGTGACTGACAAATGGGATCTCTCTACGAGAGATGTTATCCATTTGCCACACTATCATATTGAATCCATATCAATAAAGTTGAAAGTACTCATGACCATGGAAGGCTTTATGTGTATACATGCAGTTACCACCATGATTCGATGTTTGAGACTGTATGAGATATGATTGACTATTAAGAATTATCTCTAGACTAATGTGCGCACATACAGTACGATTTCAATTAATATAGTCCAAGTGGGAGAATGTAAGATTTTTCATAATGTGAACTATATTAATTGATATTGTAATTTATCGTTTTACGGTTACCGTTTTACGGGGTTGGTCTAAGGTGAGATAGAAGGTTTCTTAATTAGTCTAATATGGGGCTGGCTAGTGTGGGCCGAGTTGAGCCTGGCCCGTAATGAGGGGACCTAGTTGGAAACTTTATAAATAGTGCTTAAGTATCTCCTTTAACCCTAATTCTCACGTGTATCCTCACATAAGGAGCGTTTACCTAATGCTAAAGGTGAGGGGGCCGCCTCATTAAGCCAGTGATACGGAGGGCAATAGCGGAGAATGACTTGATGTGTGGGTAATTCCTCTTCTGCTTCTGCTTTAAGTACGATGGATCTCTAAACAGGTGCGTTAATCTTTCTACCAAATTATGTATGTTCTTGTTCTGGTTATGGAGATCTTGGAATTGCGCAATTTGCATGCAACATGGAAGACTTTTCCCATCTTACCCCCATAAATTGGAAGCAAGTAGAGAGTGTCTCCATCCAGTTTTGGCCGGCTGAAGTGCGCGTAGTCTCTCGTCTTTTTCCCCTTCAGTTTCCTTCCACCTAGGCGACCTAGCTACTTCCATTTAAATAGACGAATGTTTCAATTCTTTAATCACGAATATGATTTCATCGCTGTCCAGTCGTTGATTACTTTTGTTATTCTCAAGTAAGTGGAGCGTGCTTTTTATGCATTCTTGTCCCCCTCCCCTGCCAAGCGATGTTTCTCCTCTGTTTCTCTGCATGTGCTGTCATTTTTGTCAGAAGAAAATTGGATTGGTAAAAGAAATGTGGGAAATGAAAACAATTAGAAAATAAAATAGGGAGTAGTTGAGTATGGACGGGGGAATTAGTGGGAAGCCAGAAGAACAAAAACAGAAAAAAAAAAAAAAAAAAAAAAAAAACGGAGAGAGACCGAGGAGAGAACTCGCGAGGAAAGGAGTGGCGAGGATTTTGAATGCCCGTCCCCATTTGTCGCGGATGAAGATGAGGCGTGTTTTTATTTTTGGTTTGATTGTTAAATGCTATATGAAACCTCGGAGTTTCTAGACTCGAAACCCAGCACTTTGAAAACTTTGAATGAAACAAAGATACATTTTCCTGTATTTTTTTTTTTTAATGTCGTAATACTTTCAAAGTGAGGTAGAAACTCTTTGTCGCATGATCTATGGTTTCCTCGAGCTACCCACTTCGACAAATTAGCCAAGATTTTGACCAAATACAAAATTATTGAAATTTTAATTTTTTGATCAATGTTCGATTTGGTTTCTGTTTTTTTGGTTGAAATTCAATTTGGTTCTTAAACCATGTGAAAAGTTGATGAATCAAATTGAATAATTTAAAAGTTTAGGGATATTATTGCAAATTATGTTAAATTTCATGGATTGCATTAAATAAATTATAAATTTAAGGGCCACATTGCACCTTAGATCAAAGTTTAGAGATCATTTGTAATATTTTCTCATTTATCTCTCATCAACTCCAATCTATATGTTCTCATATTCTTTGAAGGAAAACCAAAAACCAATATCAAAAGGGGAAAAATTTCAGGAAAAACAAAAAGCTAGGAGAATCTCAATCATCAATCGCATTAACAAACCTTGATCAGACTTGTTTTCTGATGACCACAGGTACCAGCACAGTAATGTGAGCTTGAAACTAATGAGCTAAACGGAAGATGATAGATTTGCGACCTTTGTGAGAGAAGACGATTTAAGAGGAAGCTTTTTAGCCTTGTGGTGGGAGATCTGAGAGTAAACGCGGGGAGTTGAAAAGAGATGGTGAAGTGAGGCGGTCGAAAGTTCCGACGCAGGCCTGTTGATGCTCAGGTCAGATATTAATAGCGGCAAGTTCAATCAATCTCGAGCAGTCATAGCCAAGCTTGATGACTCAAGCACCCTATGTCGGCCGTGGCTACGAGCTTAGTGAAACTGGAGTGGCCATGGCCCCGGGCGGTGGTGGCTGGTGGCCGAGAGGAGTGGCTTTAGATTTTTAGTCCTTTTTTTTTTATCCTTGTTCTTTTATGTTTTTTCTTTTTCCATGTGGCACCTATCCTGAAAAAGTAATAAAAAGGTTTTTTTTTTTTTTGTTAACACGGAATTAACGAAACACTTGATTACATCAATTTGAGAAATTGTAAAACTTAATTATATCTTTTTTGAAAGGTTCGAGACTTCTTTGTATATTAACTTTCTAGCCAGTGTTTATATTCTAAAAAGAATGAGGTATCAAGTTTTTTTGTTTGGAAGGTAGGCATAGGTAGCGTTCTTTCTCCTCTATAAGAGCTTCTCTCTTAATTGGGAGCTTTCCCAGCATCACAATTCCCAGCATCACAATGATGTTTTCTTTCAGTTACCTCCATGATCGTCGTCTCCCGTTCTTCTCGATCATCCATAATCCTTCTCTATTATCATTATTGTAAATATAGATAAGCGAATTGGATAAAATTAATCGGAAGGAAGGAAAGGAAATCGGACATCAAATTTACGTAGTTCGATCCGAATATTGGAACATATGTTCACAGAGAGAGAGTAGCACGAAATTCCACTATACGGAGATTAGAATTACTCAAGCACTCAAACACTCCCTCGGTATTTTTAAGGCCTCAATTATATCCAATAATTCACAGTGTCTAATTCCTCACAATTCTTAGTGAAATCTTAATGAAGGAATTAAACAAATTCTACTAACAAGAATTTAACTGATTGCATAATTACAACGTACAAATCTCTCACGAGAAGAACTCTGCGCCGTTCTACAATCTCAAAGCTCTCTCTCTCGGTCACTGAAATAACTTGGTGCCTTCTCGGCCAGCAAAGAACTTGGCGCGCAATTCTTGTCCGACGTCTCGTACTATCTTTTGTAACGTAGAAGAGAGACTCTTCATTATTTCAGCACGAGGAAGTCTTCCACGTACGAAGGAAAAGACAAAGCAAGCCCACCATAATTCATGGACATGCAAGCATGTGCATGCATTAAAAGAGACAAGAGAATGGACGGATGAACCCTCCTTTCCTCTTTCTTTGACCCTTGCAATGAATGCCCACAATGCGATTTTCTTCATGCACGCTAACTCCCAAGCTTTCTTGAAGAAGTCCAACCTGAGCGCTATTTCCCTTCACACTTCAGCCGAATAAAACAAAAGACAGAGAGATTCTATTTGCATTAAATGGAGGCAGCAATTTTGGACTTTCCCTCTTGTGGCTGCACGCTTCCTTCTGACCACAATCTTCATTCTTGAACGAGACATGTGCATAGTAATTAATTCAGGGATAACAAAAGTCAAAAGACGTTCGCCAAAATTACTCAATTTAACTTGCACTTTATTTATTTGATGTTTTTAAATTCAAGATATATTTTAATAATTATTAATTATTTTCATCTACTTTCCGTCTTAGTTAACAAGTCTATTTGGCATTATTTCATCACCTTAGGGTGCGCATCACAAAATTTTTATAATAAAAATTAATTTCTATTCTATGGATAAGTTTCTAAGTAAAGAAATGCGTTTGATAACGATTCAAATTTCTATTTCTTAAATAAAAATTCGTTTAATAACAGAATAAAATTTCTATTTCTAGGAGTGGCAACGATCGACGTCCGGTGGCCGGAGTTCGACATCCAGCGATCGGCATTCAGCGTCCAGTGACTAGCGGTGAGCGGTCAAAGTCCGGTGACCGACGGCGGGCGATCGAAGTTCGGAGTCCAACACCAGAGTCCGACGACCAGCAACCGGCATCCAACGTCCGGAGTTCGACATTCAACATTCGACATTCGAAGTCCGGCGGCGGGTGGCCGTGGCGGAGTCCCAGCGGCGGGTGGTAGGCGGCGGACATCCGACGGTTGGTGGTGAGTGGCGGACGGTTGGTGGCGAACATCCGGTGGTTGGTGGTGAGCCTTCGACATCTAACGATTGGCAATAAGCGATCAACGACTAGTGGGTGTTTAGCGAACGTTGGTTGGCGGCCGACGTCTAGTGGGCGTCTGGCAGATGTCGACCGACGGGTGGGCGGCAACCGACGGCAAGCGTCCTGCATCTAACGATCTAATGGGCGGCAAGTGGGCGACGAGCGGTGAGGAGAGTGAACAATAATAAAAATTTTGATTTCTCATTTTTGTTCCAGAAATAGAAAAGCTAAAAATTTTAACTTTTGATTTCTGCTCCAAATCTATTTCTAGAATAAAAATTTGTTTCAGAAATAGAAAAATGAAATTGCGTTACAAAACGAATTTCTATTTCAAACCTGTTCCGGGGAACGAAAAAATAGAGAAATAAAAAAACAGAAATGTTGTGATGCGCGCCCTTAATCTGCAAGTCATTTTCATTTTTGGAGTCCCCACTAATTAAGTTGTGGCGAATCGATTAAAAAACCAAATAAACTATTATGAAAAATATTTTATTCCTACACAATCAGAGAAATTTGAATCGAAGACTTTATTATACTAGTTAATATCCTTTTGATACCTAATCTTATTTAAATAGTAGGTAAAACAATTATGTAGCATTTTATACCAATCACAAGTCTTAAAATTCAATTCCTAACTAGACTAAGGAAATAACAATCCATGCATTATAAGGGCTTAATTGGAATAAAGGAAATGTACGAACAACAATTTGACATTTATCTCTAAGAACCTTTACACGATTTCCTCCTCCCCATCCACCCACTCACCCGGCATATATATTTTTAGAAAGAAATTCTATCTCAATTACTTATTTATTTTATCGTTTTTCTACCAAATATATATATATATATATATATATATACACATTATCAATTAATTTTGTCTCTTGGATGTGTAATAAGATTAAACCCCCACTTATTCTTTTTCATTCTAATAATCTATCTACTTGTTTTCTTAACTAAAACAAGATAAATAAACGTAAAAGGAATGAGATAATCGATTGAAGATATCCATAAGAGCTAATGGTTCATTTTAAGAGTATAATTGGATCTCTCCTTAGCCATTCCCATGAAGCGATCAATGTTTGAACTTCTGTAGAGCATAGAACTTTTAATATGGAGGCTAATTCTCCACATGTTTTCGATGTCGAGAAACTTTAAGAAGATCACATTACAACCTTCGAAAAAATTAAGTTTTTACTTAATGTGTATTGTCTAATTCGTTTTGCCTTATAATTTTCAATCCTTAATTAAAATCAATGGCTAGGGAACCAGATCGGAATGACGGTCCGGTTTTCAAGTGGATCTATGAAACTAGCAGGTGGATCTTGATTCTAAGTTTTTGCAACCAATCGTTAATAAGCGGTTCCACTGGAACTGCCCAACCGGACTATGCTCACTCTTACTATTTTTTAAAGCTTTTTCTGATTTTTTATTAAAAAAATATTTTTAATTGATTTAATCCGAAAATAGGGACCTGGGTCGGGACTGAACCGGGTCCAACGGTAGGCCCAGTCCGCCTGGCCTAAAATGAGATCAACAAAAAGACTAAGCTAAATTTAAACAAGCCTACATGTTAATAAGAAAATGTGTCCGGCCCAAGGACCTAACCCTAAAAACCCAGCAGACCTCACGCCCGGCCCCGTGGACTCGACTCCGACTCGACTCGCGCGCCTGCTCCTCTGTTCGCCGCGTCGCCGACCTCGCCACGACGGGGACGGCCGCAGCGAGCGACGCCGTTCGTCTCGGGCTGGCTACGCCCCCTTTCGGCGACGCCTCGGCCAGCCAAGGTCGAGGGCTAGGCCTCCGTCTGGCCGGCCACTGCCGCCAGCCGAGACCCAGCTCGGCTTCCCCTACACTCGGCCGAGATCTGGCTCGGCCAGACTTGGCTGGCAGAAGCCGCTCGATCCGAGGCTTTCCCAACGCCGTCTCTCCTGGTCTCGACCCTTCGTGCAACGCCCAGACGATGAGTAGACGATCGATCAAAGCTCAAGAACGGACATTCTCAACACAAACTTTTAAATCTAATTTAGGCATTATATCCAACACTTGACATACGCAGAGAGAAGGGTGAGAAACGGGGACAACCAAGTCCAAGCTCGAGCTGGGATTCAAAGCAACAAACAAGTAACACCCAAAAATCGCAGCACACACGCGAACGGGGTCAAAGACTCGCACAAAACGGACAAAACAGCTCGATCCGGCGAGCTCGAAACAGGGCGCGGGAAGAGGGCAGAACAGAGGCGGTCGGTGCGCGCGCCCTACCCGGCTTGGCAGCGTCGGACAGCGGACGAGCTCGATAGATCGGGCTACGTCCGTTCGCCACGCGCGTCTCCAGGCCGGGATCCTCGGGAAACCGACTCCAAATCAAGAAAATCAAGGAGAAACCCGCACGAACCTTACTGTGGCCTTGGCGCGGGAAAAGGACCTTCGGTGGATCGCCGGCCACGGTCGAGGCATGATGGACACCAAACGCACTCTCTCGACCTCCACCGTTGCTCTCTCTCTCTCTCTCGCCCGGGTCCCCCTCTCCCCTTTTGGCCGAGGCCCTATTTATAGGCCGAGGAGGCCGGTCGGCGAAGGCACTTTGGCGGCTGGTCTTCGGCGCGCCGACCGGCTTCCCCTTTCGCCGAACCGGTGGCACATCGCTCGTCACCTCCGCCGGCTCTGCTCTGCGCCGCTCTGCGCTCTGTGTCCTCGCTTGCGGGAGCGAGAAGAGGAAGAGGAGAGGAGGCCGGGCCAGGAGTTGTGCTGGGGCGAGGCGGGCCCAGGCCGGGCAGTCGAAGAAATAAAGGATGGGCATAGTCCCGTGGAAAAAGAAAAGGGGCTGGGGTCAGGCCCAGCCCCCTCGAGCCTTTCTGGCGCCTTTTTTCCCTTATATATATATATATATATATATATATATATATATATATATATGTATCCGAAATCCAGTAAAACAAGGGAAAATAAAATTAAAAATAAAAATTAGTTGATGCAAATAATACTAACGCCTTTGTGATGTGAAAATCATTTCTTGTTAGTGCTAAATTAGTCCATAATTTTCCATAAATTTAATAATAAATATTTAATCAAAATTTAAATGTTAGTTCTTGGTATTCGACGGTGAATTTCAAAGGAGAAGGTCGTTACGAAACCAAAAAGTGTTTCCAGGTCCACTTGCGTTAGAAATTGCAGGGTACAATCAAGAGGAATCAAACCATGCTCCCGAGGCAGTTTCTTGATCTCAGCCTGGTATCGGCCACGGTGAGGCGGACGAAATCTCGAACTCTTCATTGGAAGAGAGGATGACGAATGGTTCGAGATCACAATTGGCCAACATGGAAGGTGCATCATCGGTAGACAGACAAATGTAGGGACGACTCCATCCCCCTAAGATTCAACACTAACCTCATTGCCGAACAAGACGATGTCGACGACAGCCCCATTTTTTCCAGACTTTCTATCAGTGAATCATGAGCAAAAGTTGCCCAGTGAGGATGATCTGAACCCTCACGCCCCAGCCATTGCGACTATAGCAACAACAATCAATCTACGTCATCTGATTACTATGCTGTATTCAAATCTGACGGGGAGATGTGTCGTGATCAAGGGGATGTGATGTGGCCTGACTGTCTTGATGATCTGTGGGACCTTGTTTAATGTTGATTCTGGTGTAGGTTTCTTGATTAAGGGGAGAGCTGTTTTCTAGATGAGTTTCCTTGAAAGTAATTTTCCTATGCTGCGGTTTGTTTAGGAAAAAGAGGAGGCGTACAATAGCTAGGGGTGTGCAAAAGAACCGGAACCCACCCGGACCGCCCGAAACCGGACCGAACCGCCCGGAACCGGTGGTTCTTGAGGGAACCGGTCCGGTTCCTGGTTCCAATTTATGGGAACCAGTGGGTACCGGTCTGGTTCCCGGTTCCATGGGCAGATCCGTCTACCTGCCCACCCGAACCGGACCGACTATATTAAAATAATATATTAATTTTTAATATTAAAAAAATTCAAATTACTAATTAATAAACTCAAATCAAATAATTAAAAAAATTAAGTCAAGATCGCGAAGAAGTAGGGCTGGGTAATCTCCAGTCAAACCAAATGGAGAGGTCCAGAAGCTAAAAAGTCCAAAGCGCACCTTAAGTCCTTGACAAAATGCCAAGCAATGAGTGGGCAAAAAGCAAGCATGCAAAGAAGCAGGGTTGTAAGAGGAGGAGAAGAAGAATAGGTTGGGCCAAGAACCGGCAATTTCGGTTGAAATCAAAATTGTTTCGCGTCAAGATCGGTTCCATGGATCCACCGGGAACGGACCGGACCGGCGGTCCGGTTCCGGGTGGATCCATGCAACTAACGGGTGGATCCCGGTTCCAATTTTTCGGAATCTGTCCTTAGTGGGCGGTTTCCGGTTTCAATTTTTCGGAACCGGTCCTTAGCGGGCAGTTCCCGATTTTAGGTTGGGAACCGCCCGCCCGGACTATGCACACCCCTAACAATAGCCAGTATAACAATATTACCTCGTCGAAAAATATTTTGTATATCCTCTAAAGATTCTCTCACTCCAAGAAACACCAAATATACAAAGAAATTGTCTAATCAATCCTAAACTTATTGTGCAGATATCAATTTAGTATTAAACTTTCAAATTTGCCATGAGAAGAGCCAGTGGAAGTGGAGGGTGCCTTGCTAAGAAAAGTGAAACCAATGCTTCGAATGATGCAGCTGAAGAGAAGGGCACAAACTCTGGTCTGGCTCTGTCTTCCCTATCTGCCAGTTCATCATGCTCTGTACCTTTGACACCTGATTCCTCTGAAACCTGGAATTCATCTAGTAGTCACATGGCAAAAAGGTCGCTAGCGTGTGGAACTCGCAGAGGTCATGACTACGTGAATGGGAACAGCCAGTACCAAAATTACGGCCACTTCTAGGCCTCTGCATATTCAAATGAAGGGGAGAGAGACCGCTGTGGCCAACCACCCGGAGAGAGATCTCTCTACCTGGGTTTAAGAAGCCTGCGTGGGTCTTATGGTGAAGGTATTGGGCCTACCACTAAATATGTAAGAAGGCCGTCATCATGGATTCGCTCCCACGATTCTTGGCAATCCATTTGCAGGACGGCAATTCATTCTTGGTTTTTGTTCTCTGTGTTTGTGATGGCTTGTTGGATAAAAAGGAGGTCCCGAGCAGGAGACGAAGAATATGGGCATGTGAGTTTGTGGATGTCCACTTCCTCGTTTTCCCCCAACCTTCCTTGTTCTCTCTACAGGAGTAGGCCTCTCTATTGTGAACTTTCGACTGAATTTTTAGCTTCCAGTCAGACAGGCCATCTGTAGAGTTTGGGCGAACTCACTTGCATTGATGAAGCAATTTACAATATATACATAGGGTTTAGGGCTAAAACAATACAATGACAATTATGCCCTTTAGTATAAACCCAATTTGCTAATACTCCCCCTCAAGGTGGTGAATGTAAACATGTCAACAACTTGTTCTTAAAATTACAAAATAAATCACGTGCGACAGGTTTCGTGAACAAGTCCGCAAGTTGGGAGTGACTGGGAACATAAAGAGTACGCAAAGTGCCATCTTGAATTTTTTCACGAACCAAGTGACAGTCAATCTCGATGTGTTTGGTTCGTTCGTGGAAGACAGGATTAGTGGCGATGTGGATGGCCGCTTTATTATCACAAAAACGATTGGCAGTGGTAGTGTTGACATGGAGATCCGAGAGAAGCATGTGAAGCCATGTGATTTCGCATGCGGTAGACGCCATGGCACGATATTCGGCTTCTGCTGAGGAACGGCCAACAGTGGTTTGTTTTTTGGAACGCCATGAGATAGGACAAGAACCAAGAAAAATGTACTAGCCAGAAACAGATCGTCGGGATGTAGAACATGATGCCCAATCAGAATCTGTATAACCATTAAGTTGGAGAGTTGAATCAGATGGGAAAAATAAACCAGTGCTAGGATCATGCTTGAGATACCGCACAATGCGAAAGGCAGCATTCCAATGGTCTTCATGAGGAGAGTGCATAAATTGACTAAGATGTTGCACTGCAAAGAGTAAATTTAGATGAGTTACTGTAAGATATAATAATCTACCAATAAGTAGTCGATATGAACCTGGATCCTTAAGAGTTGGAGAGGAGTCCGAAACTTGTATATTGGGTTCCATTGGAGTATCAATAGGACGTCCACCAAGAAGACCAATGTCAGACAAAATATCCAGAGCGTATTTCCTTTGTGACAAGAAAATCCCAGACTTGGAACGAGAAACTTCAATGCCCAAGAAATATTTGAGAGTGCCCAAGTCCTTAATACGAAATTGTGTGTCGAGAAATCGTTTGAGAAGTTGAATCATAACTTCATCATCACCCGTTATAATCAAATCATCAACATAAACAAGCACAATGGTCAAGAGAGAGCCACGGACTAATGTAAAAAGTGAATAGTCCGCCTTTGACTGTTGAAAACCAACATCAAGTAGTGCAGAAGAGAATTTAGCAAACCATTGCCTCGATGCCTGTTTAAGGCCATAGAGTGATTTCTTAAGTCGACAAACTAAATTCTCCCCCTTAATATGAAAACTCGGTGGAAACCTCATGTAGACCTCTTCGTCAAGATCACCATGCAAAAAAGCATTATTCACATCTAATTGGTAGAGAGGCCAATGATGAATTGAAGCAAGAGCTAATAAAGTGCGAACAGTTACCATTTTAGCAACATGCGCAAATGTGTCATGGTAATCAATCCCCTCTGTTTGAGTATAACCCTTTGCAACGAGCCGAGCCTTGTAACGCTCAATGGTGCCATCAGAATTATATTTGATTCAGTAAACCCATTTACATCCAATGGGATGTTTGTTAGGAGGAAGATGAACAATTTCCCAAGTGCCATTTTGTTCAAGAGCCTGTATCTCAAAAGACATTGCCTCCCGCCACTTGGGAGATTGACACGCAGCGTCATAAGTTTGAGGTTCCTGTTCAGAGGATATGGAGGCTAAAAAAGCACGATAAGTGGGTGAAAAATGCGAGTATGATAAACAGTTGGATAAAGGGTAAAGAGTACCTGATTCAGTTACCTTATAGTCTGAAGAGGATTGATCAGAGGCCACAATAGCGCAGTAGTAGTCCTAAAGATATCCGGGTGGATGACGTTGCCGAGATGGCCGAGGCATGGCTTTGGGTTCAGTTGGTGATGGTGTGATCGTGGGTGCAGGAGGTTGAGGAGTGGAGGGAGGTGGGTACGTTTCACCAAGGTCAGGTATGGGTAATGGAAGTACTGAGGTCTGTTCGGTTTTGGTGTGTTTGATGGTTTGACGGAAAGGAAAATTTTGTTCATAGAAAATGACGTCGCGACTGGTAAAAATTGTTTGGTCTTGAAGGTCATAGAGACGATAACCTTTGTGGTTTGTCGGATAACCAATTAGAACACATTGGCGAGATCGGGGACCAAATTTATCAGAGTGAAGATGACCGGTGGAAGCATAGCATAAGGAGCCAAAGACACGAAGATGAGAATAGGAAGGTAGTTTGCCATAAAGAAGTTTATACGGGGTTTTATTGTGTAAGAGAGGACTAGGTAGTCTATTAATGAGATGAGTAGCAATTAAGACACAATCCCCCCGAAAATGAAGAGGTACGCTAGAATGAAAACGCAATGCACGAGCAACATTGAGCAAGTGACGATGCTTACGCTCAACAACTCCATTTTGTTGAGGAGTGTGAGGACAACTACGTTGGTGGTGAACACCGTGTGCGCAAAAAAACTCTTGTAAGCGAGAGGAAAGAAATTCAGTCCCGTTATCAGATTGAACATTTTGGATTTTGGTTTGATATTGAGTCTCAACAAAAGTAAAGAAGCGAATCATAGAGTCAACTGCATCAGACTTAAAAGTAAGCAAAAAAATCCAATTATAGCGCGAATAATCATCAACAATTGATAAAAAAATAACGACATGTCTTATGTGTAAAATGAGAAAAAGGTCCCCAAATGTCAACATGAATAAGCTCAAAAGGACGTGAAGTAGTAATAGTGCTAGACACAAAAGACAAACGCGTTTGCTTGGATAAGTGACAAGCATCACATGGACCGAATTGTTTTGTTGGACTAAAACATAAAGTTGGTTGCAAAGTAGATAAAACTGACTCAGATGGATGTCCTAAGCGGGCGTGCCAAAGATGAGATGAAGAGATTGTAGTAGAAAGAACGGCAGGTTCGGTAGGAATCTCCAGATAATAGAGACCACCACGCTCATGGCCCCGACCAATGATCTTCTTCGTCAAGAGGTCCTAAAAAAGACAGTAATTAGGAAAAAAAATAACTGAGCAGTTTAAAGTTTGAGTGAGTTTGGAGACTGACAATAAGTTATATTTGAAAGAGGGAGCGCAAAGGACATTATCAAGGGAGATAGTTGAGGTAAGGGGGGCTGAACCGTGTGATGTCACGGGGACACCAACACCATTCGGAATTCCAACAGTGGGATGTGGAGAGGAATAGTATGTCGGGTTTGTAAGGTAATGGGATTCAAATGTGATGTGATTGGTGGCGCCATTGTCAATGACCCAAGTATTGGAATTAAATGAATTCGAAGTTAAGCCAAGAACATTACCTGAGAGGTTGGCTTTCGGGATGTTTACCTCTTGCAACAAGCACATCAACTGCTTATACTGATCATTTGTGAATGGTGGAGGTGCAGCATCAGAAGTATGACTGGACTTGTTATCTGCGAGCCGAGAGGATGTAGATGGCTGTCCACGGCGTTGCTTGTGGTTAGGAGGGAAGCCATGAAGTCGATAACACACATCCCGTGTATGTCCTGGGATGCCACAGTGGGCACATCTTTCTCGGCTGCGAGACGTGTTCGTCCGTTTAGCTAGGTTAGCAGACGGAGCGGGGGCACCAAGAGAGTTGGGCTGTCCATGGTATGAGGAATTCGTGTACGGCCGTGGAGCATTATTTCCGTGAGTGCTAAGCAAAGTGATGGTTTGGTCGGATAGTGGGCGGTCTAATTGGATATGATGATGTGACTCATCTTGAAGAACTAGCGCATATGCACGTGCAACACTAGGTAACGGATTCATTAGTAAAATCTTACTAATAACATTAGCGTACCTCGGATTGAGACCCATGAGAAATTGAAACAAGCGCCGATTCTCTTGTTGTGTGGTAATGATAGAATGAGCCGAACAAGAGCATTGCGGTAATGGATCCAAATTATTCAATTCATCCCAGCAGCTTCGCAAATTGTTGTAATACTTACTCACGGCATTGTCACATTGAGCAAGGGTGCATATCTTTTGCTCGAGATGAAAAATCCTAGGACCATTTGATGGCGAAAAACGTTCACAAAGATCGGCCTAGACATCCGCAACTGACTCTGTGTAGAGAACTGTTGGCACCAAATCTGGATGGATGGAATTAAGGATCCAAGATAGAATCATATTGTTCACACGAATCCAAGACGCATAGGCAGGATATGTTGCAGCTGGCTTTTTTATTTCTCCAGTAACAAACACCATCTTGTTCTTGGCAAAAAGGGCAATCTCCATGGCACGAGACCAATTGTTGTAATTGTCACCTGTAAGGACCATGCCAACGAGATTAGATCTTGGGTTATCAGAATGATGCAAAAAATAAGGGCTGCCCACCCGTTCATGTGCGGGAACAGTGGCTGAAGAGTTTTGATACTCGGTTGCCATGAATACCTATGGAAAAAAAAAAACGGCTGTTGGCTTTGAGTTTATCTCTACAAGCTGTTATGGCATAAATACCACCGCCGATTCGAGGTTGAGATGGCGAGCACCACATAAGAAGTTAATGCAAATATAATTGCGAATATCAATCTGAATGGCCAGCACGTTCTCCCAAACCATAAACTGCCAAAATTTCCAATGCAGCCTCTGATTCGTGCAAATTCTGATACCACAGAGAGAGATGTAGAGAGGGGACAGGAATCTGAGTGGAACAGAAGAAGACCCAGATGCAGACGAAGGAAGAGGGACCGAGCGCCGTTGATGGGTCGCCACTGTTTCAACTGAAGCGACCAGATTTCCTGTCGCTGTGCGCTCAAATCAGAGGCGTGGTTGAGGCCTGTGAGCGGCTGTTATCGAGGCCTCCGTGAGCACCAAGAGGGAAACGGCGCCTGCCGAGAGGAATTTTTAATGCCCTGCACAATCACAGTGAGGCGGAGAGATGGTGGAGAGCGAGGATCAACGACACGCTTCGTGGGCTAGGTCCCGAGGCAAAGAAGGTAGACATTGTCGCAGAATCGCCGCTCTGATACCATGTAGAGTTTGGGCGAACTCACTTGCATTGATGAAGTAATTTACAATATATACATAGGGTTTAGGGCTAAAACAATACAATGACAATTATGCCCTTTAGTATAAACCCAATTTGCTAATACCATCCTCTTAATGCTTGAATTTTAGGTCATCACAGGTGACAAAAAATATTGACAACTTTGATGAATTGATTTTCCTATCGTAAGAGATTTCTTTTTAGCATGGTGCTCGGGAGATTCTACCTGCCTGCTATCTACCTTGGCACTACGCACTAGCGTGCTCTTGCCAGGACCTGAATATGATGTGTCGTGCTTCGAATAGACTGTTTTGCAGAATGATGTTTACTGTAGGTGATGCTGAAGCTGAGTCTCGAGCATTTTAGACAAATTTTGCCTTCTTCTTCAGAGTGCAGTCGTACCTCTTTAAGTCGAGAGACGTTTGCAAAGGTTTAACATCACAGAGGTGTTAAGGGCGCATTTGGTAAAGATTCTGTTCCTAGGAACAAATTCTGATAAGAAATGATTATTTTTTATTCTGTTCCCGGGAACTGATTCTGAGTACAAGAACGAGTTTGGTAACTATACAAAATTTTCTGATTCTGGAATAGAATTGCGTTTGGTACCGTGTTTATTGATTCTGTTCCAAATCAATTTATTTTAATTTTAAATAATTTTTATAATTTTTATAATTTTTTCTTTTTTCTCCTATTCTTCTTCTTCTTCAAGGGCTGGCGACCTCACCGAGTGTCGCCGGCCCTCGCCGGCTGGCCGGCCGGCCTCGCCGGGCCGGGCGAGGCCCGCCTGGCCACCGGCGGGGCTGGGTGTCGCGAGGCTTGCCGGTGGCTGGGTGAGCCTCCGGCGACCGGCGTCGGAGAATGGCGGTGGTGGGCGGCAGCGGATAGCGGCGGGCGACGGTCGCAGGATGGCGGTCAATGAAGAATAAGAAAAGAGAAGAAGAAGAGTGTTGATTCTCAGTTTTGTTCCCGAAACAAGAATCAACTCTTTTTTTTATTCTTGATTCTCTTCCCAATCTGTTCCCAAAACAAATTTGGTCCCGAACAAAAATTTTACCAAATGCGATTCTCGTCCCAAACGATTCAGGGAACAAAAAATCAGAATCGAGCCTTGTTTGAATGGTTACCAAACAGTGCTTAAACCAAACAGTGCCTAAGTCTCTGTTTCTTGTGATATATACACTTGGGTGGTTGACGCAATAAGTGAGAATAGTTGCCTTTTTTGAGTTAATTCTCCGTTTTCTCAGGATGCCAAAGGGATATTCGTATGGCCAAGAGCCTATACATATAAGCTCAATGTGGCCAGCCTCTCGTTTCAAATTCAAACTTTTCCTTTCTAGGCCACTAGCTTCTTAGGACGCGTGTATGGTAACCATTCTTTTTTTCAGAATTATATTTTTTTAAAAGGAAATCCGTTTGGTAATGCAATTTCATTTTTCTATTTCTAAAATAATTTTTTATTCCAAAAATAGGTTTGAAACAGAAATGATAAGTGAAAATTTTCTACTTTTCTATTATTCTATTTTTGAAATAGAAATGAGAAATAAAAACTCTTCTTTTTGCTTGCCCTCGCTACTAGCTGGTTACAACCCACCACTCGCTATCGCTTGTTGCTGCCACCCACCATTCATCGCTTGCTGCTGCCGCCCGCCTCTATTCATCGTCACCGCCAATCGCCGGCTGCCATTGGTCCTTGGCCGCCAGACGTTGCCCGCCGCGTCCATCACCCCATGTAGCCACCAATCGCTGGTCACCCCCCATTGGTTGCTGCCGCCCATCGTCCACTGTCGCCCGAGATGAAGAAATTTTGTGTCATTAAAAAATGAATTTCTATTTCAAGAACAAAAAATTTGTGTTGTTATCAAATTCACATTTTCATTCAGAAATTCATCTAGAAATAGAAATAAAAAAATCTATTTCTGACCAGAATGGTTATCATTCGCGTATGTCAAGATTTAAAGAAGACGAAGTAAGTGTATGTTTTTTTTGTCCCACATAGGAAAAGTGGGAGGAGGTGGATCAATTAATAAGTGTGGGATTTCTTTAGTGTATTTAATGAACAGATTTAGTATGGGCTAGACCCCACCATACCTACGGGCGGGTGCGCAATTATTAGGCGCACTTTGCACACCCGCAGTTTAATTAACACTAATCCCTTTATTTTCTTTTATTTTATTTCATAAGGTTATTTTATTAACCTTTATTATTTCAAAGGTTGCTTTTTCTTTATTAAGTATTTTAGAAATTATGAAAATTAGGAATTTTATTTATTAAAAAAATTATATTATTTTATTATTTATTATTTCAAATTTTTTATGTGTTTTTTCAAGACAACCTTTGGAAATTACACTTGTTTAGTTTGCAATAAATCTCGAAGGGTTGCGTTTGTTCATTTTGCAGCTCCTTCCAAACGAAAGGATATCTTTGTTTAATTTGCAACATTTTGTGAAGAGTTGCCTCTGTTCTTTAAGTTCGATTTATATATATATATATATATATATATATGTGTGTGTGTGTGTGTGTGTGTGTGTGTGTGTGTGTGTGTCATTTTTTTTTTAATTAAGGAGTGAGAGATTATTTTTCACATCTTTTTCCCAAAACTACAGCCATCTTTAAATTGTTTCCTAGAGAGACTCTAGAGAATTATTAGAATTGCTATCTAATAATCTCATTTGAGACTTTGTTATATCATCAAGGATAATTGTTAGTGATTATTAGCAACTTTATAGGGCAAATAAATTTTTAAAGAAAATGATATCACGCCTCTAAATTCGATTTGATTGCTCTATTAATTCGAAGTCACATTTTTTCAACATAAAGGAGAGGGTAGGTTTATTTAAGACGTTTCCATTCAGATGAGGCGTGCTTTTACTTTTGTTTTGATCGCTAATTGCCACGTGAAACCTCGGAATCTTAGAGCCGATACCCAGTGCTTCGAAATCTTTGACTGAATCAAAGATACCTCTTTTTCTATTTCTTTTTTTTTTTTTTAATGTCGGAATACTTTCAAAGTGTGGTAAAACCTATTTTATCCTTTGTTCCATGATCTATGGTTTACTCGAGCTACCCGCTTTGACAAATTAGGCAAGATTTTGAGCGGATACGAAATTATTGAAATTTTACTTTTTTAGTCTTACAAAGGTTCAATTTCGTTGCTTAGTTATATTCATGCTTGCTAGTATCATCTTAGTATAGATTGATTTGTGCATTGTTTGTTTTAGGATAATATTTCATAAACGATTGTTTTTATCGTATCATGTTTCGTTACCTCATGAAGTAGCCCTGGTATTAGCGCAATCTCGCAAGGCCCCCAAAGATATCATTTGGCAATCTCTCGTCCTAACAGATGCCCTGCTCCCCTTCTTGAGGGGAGGGTCGTAAAGTACATGGCACGTAAAAAAACTTGAAAATGTAAAAAAGAAAAAAGGAAAATTTTTTTATGAAAAAGGAAAAAGATAATAATTCATATAAAGTAATAAACTAAAAATCTACCACCACCAATAGGAGCCTTGCCCACCTCGCCGCAAGCCGCCACCACTTCCGGAGCTTGAGGCCATGGTTGAGCTAGCGGCCATCACTGCTTGAGTTTTGTCAAGTTCTGCCATGGGAACTTGGGCTTTCGAACAATGTTTCGTCAATCTCAGCAAACTTTAGCGCTAGATGTGCTATCAAAGCAAAGCATAATATTGACTCTAGTTTGTTGCTCGGTATTTTGGTATAATGACTCAAATGGTTCCTCAACTTTAATCTAATGTACAATATAGTCTATGAACTTTTAATTTGTTCAATATGATACTGGAACTTTATCCTAATGTGCAATGTGATACTTGAATTTTTAATTTATTCAATGTAATCCATGAACTTTTGATACATGTTTGATTTAGTTATGAATTATGTGAAAATGTTCAATATTTTCATTTTATCAATTCAAGTTCATGGACAATATTAAATATTTTCATATAGTTTAGGGACTAAATTGAATATGTATTAAAAGTTCAGGGACCACATTGTACAAATTAAAAGTTCAGAGACCATGTTGCATACTGGGTCAAAGTTTATATATCATTTATGTCATTTTTCCTTTTATCTCTCGTTACTCCAATCTATGTGTTCTCATATTCTTTGAAGAAAAACCAAAGGGTAAAATTTCAGGAAAAAGAATGCTAAGAGAAATAAATAAATCAAACCAGAAGCAATAACGAGAATAATCACGGCTAAGCGACGAAGGCCTCAGAAAAGCTAGAGATGATGAAGCGTTGATCAGGAGAGAAGACGTTCGTCTCAGATGGTACGGACAATTTCAGCATCACCGCTACCAGCACAGCCATCTGAGCTTGAAACTGATGAGCCAAACGGAAGATAATAGATCTTCCACTCTGTGAGAGAAGATGATGAAGAGGAAGCTTTTTAGCCTAGTGGTGAAAGATCTGAGAGTTAACGCGGGGAGTACAAAAAAGACGGTGCAGTGAGGCTGTTGAAAGTTCAGACCCAGACCTGAAGGCGCTCGGGTCCGTGATTAATAGGGCAAGTTCGACGAAACTCGAGCGGCTATGGCCAAGCATGATGACTGAGCAGTGAGCACCCATGTTGGCCATGGCACGGGCTTGGTTAAACTGGAGTGGCCATGGCCGGAAGCAACCGTGGCTGGTGGCCGAGAGCGGCGGTTTTTATATTTTAGCTCTTTTTTTAAGTAACCTTTTTATTATTCTTGTCCTTTCTTTATTTTTATTTTTCTATTTTTTTATCCTTCTTCTCTTAAATTTTTCTTTCAATGCTGCACCTATCTTTGCAAAATACCTATCTTAAAAAAATAATTAAAAAGTATTTTTCGTTAATTATGTGAACGGAGTCAACGAAACACTTGGTTACATCAATTTGAGAAATTTTACAACTTAATTATATTTTTTTTGGAAGGTTCAAGACTTCTTTTTACATTAGCTTGCTAGCTAGTGTTCATGTTCTAAAAAGAATGAGATATCAAGTTTTGTTCAGGAAGATAGGCATGGATATGGTTCTTTCTCCTCTGTGAGAGCTTCTCTCTTCCTTGGGAGCTTTCCCAGCATCACAATGATGTTTTCTTTTAGCCACCTCCATGATCGTGGTTTCCCATTCCTCTCGATCATCCGTAATCCTTCTCTATTATTATTAGTTATTTCCATCTGCTTTTAGTTTTAGTTAACAAGTCTATTCGGCATTATTTCGTCGCCTCAGTTTCCCCACCACTACACGCTGGCCCTGTCAACTTTTCAACAGTATTTCCGAGTCGATTCTCTGCTAGTCCATTTCTTTTTCCTCGTTAAACGATAGCTGCAGAGATTCCCTTAACAAACCCAAGCATCTCTGGCGAACGATCTTCTAGGGAATCATTTGGTTTGGTGCGAATTGATGATGAGGAAGGCTGAGATGGTTTTGACTGGAGGGAGTTTGTCGGAGAAGTAGTTCAACCGAGCTGCTTAGCTAATGTTTCAAGGAAAGGGGCTGGCATGGGTGAGATTACCAGAACCCCTCAAATGAGAATACGTAGTTGGGCTCATTTCATGGTAAGCATCATCTTGATGAAGAAGAGAGAATTAATTTTTCTATATTTAATAATGCAAAATACATTGACCTATTTATAACCTTTACAAGATAATTATTTAAGGTGACATGATATTGTAACATCAATTACAATCAATCAAATAAATAAAAAATAGGCACAATCAAATGGAGATAATGCGCAATTTTAAGAAATATGAGGAATAATGAGAGTTAAAAGAAATTTCTTAGTTATATTTCAGCTATTTTAAATAATATTAATAAAACATAATAACGAATATGAAATAATAATTTCCTTAGGCTTCGTGAATATAATTTTGAGTCATATGCATAACATGAAATTTGAGAGAATTAAATTATCACTCCCATCGATATATGATAACAATTATAACAATAATAATACAAATAACACAAGATATTCATTTTTTTCTAGAAAATAATTTGCTATGTATCATGAAATCAACTGTAACTTGTACGCGCCGCGCGTGGGCATCGCTGGATCCTGCAGGACGTGGAATTTTCGTACCCCCTGCTACTCATCTTCCTTGCCTCCTGCCCATCTCTCTCTCTCTCCCTCTCTCTACTTTTCATTCACTCCCTCATAAGTACAAAGCAAAGCACAAGACATCTTTCATCAATGGAGCGTTCCGCTTGGCCTAAGAACCTCTCCTCCAGCCGCAAGCGCGCGATCCAGGAGCTCTGTGGCCAAAATCCCATGAAGCTCAGAGATGCCTTCGACGCTCACTCTCAAACTGGCGATCAGCCACGGCAGCCCTTGTTTGCGGAAGATCTGATCGACAGCGTCCTCGGGTCGTTCAGCAACACCCAATCCCTATCGAGCGGGTCTGAGTCCTATGAGGTCTTGCAGGTCCCGAGCAATGCCTGTGTCATGTCCGAGGACTCTGAGGAAAGTGAGAGCGTCAAGATACCCGTCCAGAGGTCTCCGGTGGAGAGCGTCAAGAGCTGTGTCATGTCCGAGGACTCTGAGGAAAGTGAGAGCGTCAAGATACCCGTCCAGAGGTCTCCGGTAGAAAGCGTCAAAAGCTGTGTCGTATCCGACGACTCTAAGGAAAGTGAGAGCTTCAAGATACCCGTCCAGAGGTCTCCGGTAGAGAGCGTCAAGACCCCCGTCCGGAGACTCCAGAGGTCTCGGCTAGCGTGGGTCATGGACCACGTCCGGAGACTCCAGAGGTCTCCGGTAGCGAGGGTCAAGAACCCCGTCACCCCCTTCTGGATACTCCAGAGGTCTCCGAGATCCATCTTGTTGGAGCAGTCGCTAGTGGAGGCTGCGACGGCGATATTCAAGGGCAGAGTAGACGTGGCTTCGGAGATCCTGAGGCGCTTGTCTGCCGTGCCGAAACCCATGGGTTATTCAGAGCAGAAATTGATGGAATACATGTTGTCTGAGCTTAAATCGCGCGTGAGCCCCGTCGATTACCCCCCTCCCCTGGCGGAGTTGTTCACCGAGGAACATCTGTCGTCGTTTCAGTCACTTTACGGTCTGTCTCCTTGTTTTAAGCTCGGTTGCATGGCTGCCAATCTCGCGATTGTGGAAGCTGCATCGGAGCAACCCTCCACTAACAAACTCCATGTAATTGATTTCGATATTGGTTGGGAAGGACGGTACCTCAATCCCCTCATTCTCCTTTACGCGGCGTCCGTGCATCAGGTGGGCCATCAATCCACCCTCAAGATCACGATGGTCGCAGATAGCTTCAACGGTGAGAAGAGGCTCAGGATGATTGGGGATAGACTGAGTGAACTCGCGGCCCGGGTGAAAGTTAGGTTAGTATTCAACATCGTGAAGCAGAAGCTGAGCGAGTTGAGCCGCGAGTCGCTGGGCTGCGAGCCCGACGAGGTGCTGGCGGTGATCTTGGCGTACAAGTTGCACAGAATGCCGGACGAGAGCTTATCTGTGGAGAACCCGCTCGACGAGCTCCTCCGGCGCGTAAAGGGTCTGGCGCCGCGGGTGGTGACGCTGGTGGAGCAGGAGATGAACGGGAAGACGGCGCCATTCCCGATGCGCGTGGGGGAGGCGCTGGCGTACTACGAGGCGCTGCTCGAGTCGTTCGAGTCTGAATTTTTGGAGGACGGCTCGAAGCGAGGGAGGGCGGAGGAGGGGCTGAGTCGGAAATTGGGGAACTCGGTTGCTTACGAAGGTAGGGACCGGGTTGAAAGATGCGAGGTGTTCGGGGAGTGGAGGGCCCGCATGGGGATGGCTGGGTTCGAGTTGAAGCCACTGGGTCGACACTTGGCCACGATGAAGGCGTTGCTTCACTGTTGGCCCTCGCCCTGGGACCCGAGATTCACGGTGAAAGAAGAGAATGGCGGGTTTTGCTTCGGCTGGCGCGGCCGAACTCTCACCGTCGCATCTGCTTGGCGTTAACCAAATTGACATACGTATGTGTATGTCATGTGCGGCGATGGGATGTGATATCTATAATGCATTGTTTTCGAGGTGTTTTTCATGAGAAAATAGGAAAAGAATGAGAGAATCCCATTTCCCCACCCAAGCAATTGAATAATAAAAAGAGAGGTGTTTGGATTTGAGGGGAAAAAAACATTCCCGTGCGTTGCATTTATTTCTTGCGTTATTCGATTTGTTTCGTTTGGTGTGAATTGAATTCTTGTGCGCACTCTTTCTTCTCCATCCATAGCTACTGTGGGGCTCCACCTGTGACAGCATTTATGGAGGTTCGTAGTAATTTGCAGCTTAGCTTGAGCTCCAATTCTGCTGTCTTTCAGGAGAGGGAGAGGGAGAGGGAGAGGGAAGGAGAGAATGTCACGCATTATTCTATTTGCGTCGTCATTGTGCACCTCTGTTTTTAATCCCTCCCAAGTGATTCACGCTGGGAATAAGGAGAGAATTTTATTAACTGCTATTTGTACCTCCATTTCTTTAAGGATTAAGCCTTTGTTTTCAATAGCTGATAAAACATTTTAAGTTAAATTCCTACATTTTCATTCCATTTTGAGATCGAGTAGTTTTATGAGTGATTTGTCTTTTTTATGAAACTGAAAGTCGAAATTAGTTTTCGACATGAGTGATACTTAATGTTGTAGGACGCTCATATTTGTGCTTTAATTTTTGTGCATGATGGTGATATCTCCTTTCCTGGTTTAATAGAGGAGCAATATTATTCGTCCACCAATGCTTTGCCTTTGAATGTCCTTCCTCAAGCTCGCACTTACACCAAAGAAGCCCTGCACAAGCTCCAAAAAAACATGAGGACCCTTGCTTCAATGAGTAGCTCTCGCTATGCTGCGGGATCGAATCTCACTATGTTGCGGGATAGAAGTCCAAGCCTGTCCCTAAACACGAATTCTTCATTGTTTTGAATGGTCACGTGAAACGCAATGCCACGGTCGAACAAACATTGAGGCAAGTGGATGAATTGAGCTCTAATGAGGAAGAGGGTGAAAAGGGACATGCGTTTGAGGAGAAAATGGAAGGTTCATATAGAGATGATGCAGAGAGATAGTTGGCTGAGATTGGAATTGTGAAGGGGCAGGATTCATCCAGGTTGTTGTTTCCCCATCAGGCAATAATAAATGCGATAAGGGCAGAGAGAGAACAGCTGAGGCAATCATGAGTAGCTGCGCCGAACTATACTTCGCTGGATGGAGGGTGTAATCACGGTACGGCTGAGGGCTTGAGCAATGAGGAGCCGGAGTTTCAGGGGCGAATCGCCATGTTCGGAGGGAAGATTAAGGGTGGAAAGGAAGGTCTTTTCGAGAGTTTCAACGATTGGGCGGTGGATGTGCCGTTAAGAAAAGAGACTGAGCTTGAGGACGATGAAGACAAGATAGGGGAGGAGGAGCAGTTTAGGAAGGGATGCTGGAACGACGAGGGAAGTATCTATTACCGGTAACGGCAGTACTGTTCCTGCTCAATGTGCAGCAGCCACAAAAGTTTGCATATACACGTCCTGCAGTGGCTTATGGTCCTGCACCAAGCATCGGGGTAGTTGGCCCTCCTCCTCCAAGCATAGGAGGGGCGATGGTTTCTGGGCGGGGGTTGGATTTTATGTCACTTCTACAGCGAGCTGAACTTGCTATGAAGGCTTTGTGCGATTATGCTAGGAGGCTGGAGGCAATGTGTTTTGTTTTGTTCCCTTTTCTTCCAATAATGTATAATGTTAAATCAGATGTCCCTTTCTTCTCAGTAGAGGCAATCCATTATTTGGCTTGATGTATGAAGAAAACACTTTTTCTCCTTGAAGTTGGAGGACCTAATTATGTATATGATTCTTTTCCTTTCTATCAGGAATCACATAGAAAAATCATGTCATCTTTGGCAAAGACCGATGAGAATTTGTCTTCCTCATTATTGAATATCACTGCACTTGAGAAGTCTATGTCTGCTGCTAGTGGGTGTGCATCTTTCTGCAAAAGCTTCGTGAATATATTTATGTTTTATGTAAGTCGTTGTAGGTGTGTGCTTTATTTTGTTCATCTTTTACCCATATCCTTTAAACCATCTTTGCTAATTTCCTTTGATCAGTATAGGAAAGGTTAAAGCTCGAAGGTGCTAATAGTTTCTGTGCCCACCAGCAAGCGATCAACATGACAACTCAGCGTAAGAATGCGAGTCACTTGATCTTCCCTGCATGTGTTTGATCTTTGCAAGTTTCGTTAGAAGTCTCCAGCGATGAATGTATTCAATTTCACTTTGGCTTCATCAAATGCTTTGCAAGCGGGGTGGGGGCAGGTGGAATTAATTAGGTTTGAGCTCGACATGTTTAAACTTTTCAGACAAGCAAGTGAAGATCATAGCCATCTGAGGATGAGAACTATTCTTAACTACACTGTGCTCGGATAATAGCCGGGCCTAAATCTAGGAAGTATATATTTGTTTGCCCCCAGGAAATCAGTAAACTTTCTGCGCAGAAAACAAGTGAGGAGTTGCATGAGATATTTTCTCTTAATTCTTAATTCATAGTATGTTACACATCAATTGCCAAAGAGCATTGACTTATTGGTTGTCGCAGATTTTTGTTTGAATGTGGCTGGAGAGAATCGAACCTTCCAAATCTTGTGAGGTTTGAATTCACACAAGATTTCAATGTGCAGCAATCTGGGCAATAAAACTATACTGCTATTAAGCATTTACTTAGTTCTATGATCGAAAGACGCCATGCTTTGCCTATCAAAAGGAAGATGATGCGGTGAGCTTACACAGTACTCTCCTAGTCATGTGGACAAGGACATAATTCCATAAAGATCACCATAATGAGTACACAGTTTGCTCAGGCAAAAACTCCAAAATTAGACACCTCTCTGATTGACAAAAGAGCAAGAGGATGAATCTACAGTATAGAAAAAAGAAAAACGAAACGAATTTGTCACTAAGTACACCAAAGATGGAGCAGCCCTCATTAGACAGCATTAGGAGAGGGATCCATCTCATTATTGAGAGAAGTATCCATTGGCTGTTTTTTTTTCCCCTAACTGAATTTATATTAATTGACATGAACTGATTCCATCAAGGGCCAAGAAACAAAAAGCCTCAAATACTATGATCAAGATATACCTAAATCATTACATATTCAACATATACACCACACCCTTTTAAAATATAAACCATGGACGATAGCTGTTACATAATGGATGCAACTGCTCTAGAGGTCCATAAATATGAGGGAACTCTCCTCCATAGCACGTAATCTCAAATATAGCTTAGAGGTTATTGTAACCTCGAGAGTCCCTATATATATCGAAGCTATATTTGATTGTGAATCTCAACAGTTTGAATCACAACATCAATAAGAGGTAGGGGAAAAGATTGAATGCAGCTTGGAGTTCCTAGCTCTCCATTGATGAATGTGACAAACACTCGTGAAATTTACTTCTTTTAGTGGGTCCTACTTCAACCAAGATGGTCCAACATTGCAATTGCCAATGCTTCGATGAATGAAACATGATGCAAAATGAGAAGCCAAATCCGATGAGAACACCCGCACTTGAAGAATAGGTGAGGTTTGGATTCACTATGATCATCACAAAACAGCAAGCCAGGAAATAAACAACCTACTCCGAAGCAATTTATCCTTCCTTTTGCTTCTAACAATGTTAGCTCCAGTCCTTAATTGACGAATAATACCTAGAATCACAATGCTTGACCCATCACATGTTTGACCTGTCTCCAATGTTTCATGCTAGGTAGGTTGACTTTGTATTCTCCAAATAAATGTAAGTATTTTCACCAACCTCATTCAAATATAGAGGCTAATGAATGTTGCCGATTCACATTAGACTAAATTGAACATGATAGAATCATAATTTTTTATTTTTATTTTTTATGCTTACAAGTTAAAATAATATATTTAGAGCTCTTTGAGCATCTAACCGATTCATAAGAAAAATCACCAAAAATGTTCTAAATCTATTGCAATTTTTCCTATTCAATCTTAAACCTTTTTTTTTTTGTCAATTCAATTCTACAACTTTTTGCATTTTTGCTAATTTAGTCTGCAAAGAAAAAAAGGAAAAGAAAAAGGAAAATTTAATAAAAAATAAAATATTATTTAAAATTATTTACATTAACATCTCCCTAACGGCCGGCACCGATTGGCCTTCACATTAGTGTTTGCTGCACAAAATTGGTTGGATTAATTGAATTGACACAATTATAAAAGGTCTAGGATGGAATTGGCAATATATATATAGAGGACTGTTTTGATATTTTTTTCTCTGATTTATATTGCCGTGCTAGTTCCAGCCTCGCAAACATTAAATTGAAAGAATGTGCAAGGTTAGTGATAGCTCAGTAGTCGTTGACTTGTTATGACTAAAATATCAAAATTAGAAGTTAAAATCCAACAAGGGCTACGTAATCTCCAGTCAAAGTCCATCGTAACTCAGCTCGCGGATTTCCATTCAACGCAAAGTACAGAACAAGACTAGAAGAGTGTCAATGTCAACGTGCAGAAGTCCTAGTCATGCAATTATCAAACCAATAAAAAAAAGTTATTTTATATTCCATGTATTCCCCATTAGTTTGATAACAAATTTTGACATATCATGAATATTAAAATCCCTGAATGCATCATATTAACAAGGGTTAGAATTTACTTGCATGTATCAAATTAAGATTGTAAACCCATGCCAGATCATCATCTCCAAAAATCACAATTACCAAAGGTGTTTTTTAGATTCATATCGTATTGAAATTAGGGTTTTTATTTATATCTATTTTCATAAACGTACCAGAAAACATTAGTATCATTTGGAAAAATAACTTAATTATTTTCAATTTCGATGTGAACTACAAAAGAATCTTTTCAAGATCCTCCTATGTGATGATTTCCAAAATAAAAAAGAGAGAACTGATATTGGCTAATTGATAGCACTCTTCCTTTGAAATTCAAAATTTTTGCCAATAATAACAACTTATCCATCACATATCATTTTTGTAACCTTCTTTACGAAACATAATTTCCCCTTTTGTCTTCACAAGTGATATAGATCCCATGATTTCTAATTGTCCACAAGAAATAGCCAGCTGCCTAAGTTTATAGTATATCCTCTTTTCTATTATCAATAAATTACATAATTAGTTGTAACTTTTATTTAACGTGGGCGTAATTTTCCTTTTGATAACCATAAATTCTTTCGATCATATGATTCGTAATTTTCCACGAAAATTAAGAACCTACCCAAGGTGATAACAAATCTTTTATGCTATCAGCAGTGAAATAATCTTTACTCATCCTAACTTCAGTTAAAATAAGAAAATGGAGATTGGAAGTTTGATCATTTTTCATCCAAATAATCCAAATTTATTTATTGGGAAAGTAGGGAAAATTCCCCTTGTTTTCTCAGAAATTAAAATAAGGAAGATGGAAAGCATCTCAGTTCAGCTCTGAGGTTGGTTCCCTTGTCAAAGCTCATTCTGCTCAGGAAGAGAGAGAAATAGAGAGAGAGAGAGATAGAGAGAGAGAGAGAGAGAGAGAGGGTGAAGGAGGAAGGAGATGGAAGTGAGAGAATCGCGCAGAGCTCATCGCCGGTTAGGGTTCTTCTCCTCCTTCTTCGTCGTCGCGGTTCTGGTTTCGATCGCCGCTGTCGACGCTTCCGTCCACGACTACTTCAATGAGGCCTTCACCTCCCGCTCCAACGCCTTCTTCTTCCATGGCGGTAGCAAGGACCTCCGCGCCCCCCGCTCCGCGATCCCGCCTTCCTCCTCCACGATGTCGTCCCCCAACATCACGACCGGCCCCAAGGGGAAGTCCTTCATCAGGTACGGATTCCTTCGTTTCGGTGGTTTGCTGGCATCCCGAATGGATGCTCCGTCTTCGTTTTGGTTTTCGGAACGTTGTGCTGCAGCCGCGCTATCGTTTGAACTCGCTTAGATTCTATGCGGTTTGTACGTATATCCACGGAAGAACGCAATCGAAGTCCTTTGGATGAAACGTCTGGAGTCGGCCATGGGTTCGCTAGAGGATTTCCTACGTTTTGATTTGAGTTTTAGGGCTTAATTGGGAATTTTAGGACTCGATTGCGCTTTGTAGTCCAAGTGCGGGGCTAGATTGCATTCGTTACATAAGGTTTAGGAGTTAAGGTGCGGGTTACTCGTTCTTTTTTTTATCGTAGATGGGGTGCTGGAATTTCTTTGTTCTACTCTGCATCATTGATCGAGTAGAGATTTCGCTGGAGGTCCGAGAAGTCGATGATTCGTTACAAGGTTATGATGGAAATGGCAGTTGTAGTTCCCACTAGATTGTTGCTTATTGTGGAAGAACTGTTTCATAGGTCGATTGTATGTTGGGATGTCTGAGGAAAAACCTTCTTTTTTATTGGAATTTGAGTAACGAGTGTTTTTTTAATGCTTGGCTGCTTCTAAATTATGCTGATGTTCTTTCTATTTGATGGTTCAGGTAATGCAAGCATCATATTTGGACTTCTTGGTGTGCCTACTTTCCCTTTTTTTTTTTTTTTTGATGTGCCAGCTACCTGCTCTATAGACACGAACGCGTGTGTTTGCACAATTGCTTGAACTTTGTGCAAATTGTTACTAGATTGTAGATAGACGGTATTGTAGTCTCTGTTTATACATCTCTTTCATGCAAACCCTCATCGATCTTGGTTTGAAGGTTTTTCCTACGATTATTGATATTGATTCGATTTCTTTATCTTGATTCCCGTGACATCCTGATTTTCCATTTCGGTATTTAATAAAATAAGATGGGCATTTCATCTTCACGTATATAGTTCTTTTCCTTGATTTGGCCACTCATGTGAAAACTAGTCTATCGGGTGAAGCCGGTAAGAGATTCTAATGCATCAGACTCGAGAATTTGACTAAGAAGCGACCTTTCAACCGAGCTAATCTGCAAGGGTCATTACTGCACAGTTAAAAATCGATTAGAGACCGGAGATAGGTCGACTCGACAGAGGCATGTGATCGAGTGTGGATGATTCCACCAAATCACACTATTCTTGTCGGTCGGCACTAGACCGACTTTTCTGTCGATTGGGTACCCTGTGTCCGTATTTGAAACCTTTAGATTTCCATGACAACCGAGAGTCACCAATGTGTCAAAGATGTACATTGTGGCTTGATCAACCACGAGTCAAATGCACGAAAATTTCTAAAAGTTACCCGGTAGATTAGGACGCGCTAATATCGTGCAAGAGTGAAATTAACTGTGAATTGAGATCGAATTCAGAAATTGGAAGTCCGGGTGTGTCACAAATCATTTTAGGAACATTGACTCATCTTCGGAAGACTTTTCATGCAAGCCGAGTTTTTCAGCAAAATAATCAAAGTATGGTTAATTTGGTTCGGAAAATTGGTAGGCCAGCTTTTGGTCGTACTTTTGAGATCTAAGATGGTTCTATGGTCAAGTAAATATGTGAATTGAAATGTAGTGACATTGGATTAATTTTATGGACTTCAATTGGACTCAATTGGAAGAGAATTGAATGGAATTGAAGAAATTAATGTACAAGATTTTTATGCCTCGGCGGAAAATGAAATTTGCACCCATTGGAAGATGTTGTGGAGGGTTGAGTTAGTGGAAGATGACATCATGTGATGTCATGGTGGTTGGGCCAAATTGAAGGAGATCTTGACAAGTGGATGGTGGGAATTGGCTCTTGGAAAGGTGGGCTATCAACATCATCTTCTTCCTTGACTCAAGGGGGCCTTGGAACTTGGGGAGGGGAGGAGAGAGAAGCAATCGGACCAGCAGCCCCGACGCCGCCCTTTGTCCGCCCGCTCGTCGCTGTCGGTGGCTGCTCCGTCGTTGTCGCTGTCGTCCATGAGCACCGCCCGCGCGCCACGCCGCCGCCGGTGCTTTGCCTCTCCTTCGTCCACGCGTCCCAGCCGTCGTCCAAGCCGTTCCAGCCGCTGCTCTTGGTCACCTGCCACCGCCGGAGTCTCTGTCGCCGTCCGGTACCGCCACGAGCCGTAGCTGCTACCCGCCGGTCTTCCTCCGTCCAACCGACCGCCAAGCACCCTCCGACCGGCCAAGGACAGCCATCGGAATTTCCAGCAAGATCTAGATCTTCAAGGCCCGCTTTGGGTGCCTTCCGGTCCTCCCTTGGTGTCCCCGAGGAGATTTGTCGACGGCCTCGCCATCCTCTTCGCCGGGGACTCGTCGAAAAGCGATTCCGATGAGTTTAACTCACTAAACCTCGATTAGAGGGTTAATGATACCTTAAGTGTGCTTAGTCTAAGTTAAGTAAGCTTAGGTGGTTAGTTTAGTTTATTTAATTGTGAATTAGATTAAGAGGTTGGTTTAATTTAAAGTATGTTTATTTAAGATTAAATTGAGGTTTATATTAGTATAATGGTGATTTGACATAAATGAATTACTTTTGGATTAAATAAATATTTCGAAATTGTTTAATAATTTAATAATATTTTATTATTCGAAATTATTAAAATATTATTATTTAATTAATTTCGGAAAAAAATTAATTATTTAATAAATTCCGAAAATTATTTCGGGACCTTATTTTCTCATAATTTTGTGCTGATCACTGCTGTGTACTCAGATTGTTAATTTGATGATTGGATATTGCAAATTGAGTGTTGATTGTAAAAAATATGGATTTTTGTCAGAAAATCCAAGGTGTCGGGTTTTGATACCAAAATTAGATTTTAATGATTATATTAAATAGTGGGGTTTGAAAAAGTGAGATATTGGCTTTCTGGTTCGAAATTAACGTGCCGCCACACACGTGAATAATTTATGGGATATTTTTAATATGAAGAAAAATGGCCGGGACCACTATTTTAAAAGGAAACATTGAGTGAAATGCAAGGTGTCCTGGGGCCGAGTATGATTTTGGTTGTGTGATAATTAAGAGAAAACTGTCCTGGGCTGTTGAGCCGGACTTGCCCCTATGTGGGTTGCCCCTTACAACGGGCTTGGGTCGCAGTTGATTCTAGGCCTATACTCTTTCGGGAACGCCGTCGACGTAGTGAGAAAGCCGCGCTCCAAGGTGGGGAGGCGATGCCTAGCATTAATGTCAGTAGATAGCCGAACTGCGAGTAGGCTATGCCCTTGTGTGGCAGTGAATAACAATTAGATCGCATGCTGAGTGTTATTGATGGGTCGGATTATGGGACGGAATCGTGTGGCATGGTATGGGACGTGTCATAATGGTTTGGTCTTATAATCTGGACTCTTGTGGTCGTTTGAAATGAAATTTGTTGGCGTTCTAGTTGTTTAAATTCTTATTACTACTTGTGATTGAGTGATACAAACTGTGCTAACCTGCATGAAGGAAATAAGGCGAGGTAAGTCTTCTGTGTGATGTGGCTAGGCCACCCTTGGGTGTATTTTCTTTCTAATAGGGGTTTAGGGGGTTGAACTTGCTGAGACAATGTCTCACCCCGTTGTGGGCCAAAATTTCAGGACCGTAGATGGCGAATCCCCGGAGGCTGATCAGTCAGAAGTGGGATCGAAGAACGAGTCCGACTAGTGGTCATAGGACTGATCCCTTTTTGTAGACTGCCCCTTTTTGGTATATGTGTAAACTCTAGTGTGATTACATTTGAAAGCATGTTTGTTTATGAATGAGTTGCTTTCCTGCTTTCCTATCTCGTGAGTTTTTGTCAAGGGTTTTATAATATGCTTCCGCATGTGCATTAATAAATTAATGGAGTTTGCGACACTACGTGGGAATGTTGCATTTGCATGACCATGGCGGGTTGTTCATGCTCGGGGTCTCGAGGTGTGACAATTCCCCAACTTAGGTCTGATGATGTCGCCTTCATAAGGAGAAAGGAGTCTGCTGATGCACAAAATGGAATGCAAGAGAATAGTGGCTCAGTGGAGGCTATCATACTAGATATAAAAGATCGGAAGTGCTTACTTGAAATTACTTGAAATCTGATATGATATGTTGCACTCCGCAGTTGGCTGATGAGAAAGCCTGTAAATTAGGTCAAGTTATTGTTCAGAGAAACCTAGATAACCCCGAATGGCCTAGACGCATAACAACTTCCTTTGCTGGGAGAAATCAAGAAACAAAGATGGATAGCGTGACTGTCGAGATCGATAAGATGGGGATGTACTACTTGTATTTTATGTTTTGTGATCCACATCTAAAGGCTACCATAATTAAAGGAAGGACAGTATGGAGAAATCCAAGTGACTGCTCGAATTTTGTCGGGCTTGGCCGTGGACACTCGAGCTTCCAACATTGTTTCGTCAGCAAAGTTTAGCGCTGGAGATGCCATCAAAGCAAAGCGTAACAATGACTCTAGTTTGTTGTCTTTATCTTTCATCAACTCCAATCAATGTGTTCTCAGGTTCTTTGAAGGAAAAACAAAACCAACATCATAAGGGGAAAATTTCAGGAAAAAAAGAAAAAACCCACCATAATCGCGCGAAAGCGACAAAGGCTGTGGAAAAGCTAGAGATGATGAAGCATTGATTAGAGACGTTCGTCTCAGATGGTGTAGACAATTTCTGCATCATGGCTACCAGCACGGCCATTTGAGCTTGAAACTGATGAGGCAAATGGAAGATAATAGATATACAGCCTCTGCGAGAGAAGATGATGAAGAGGAAGCTTTTTAGCCATGTGGTGGGAGATCTGAGAATAAAGGTGAGGGGTTGCAAAAAGGTGGTGCGGTAAGGCTATTGAAAGTTCAGACCAAGACCTAGGCCCTATTTGGTTCAGCTTTGCAAATGGGCTTTGGGACTCTAAAGTCCCTTGGTCAAATGCAAACGCATTTGGTTCGATCTTTTCGGCGACTTTGGCAAGATGCAATTGCATCTCCAAAGGACTCTAAGAGCCTTTAGTCTAAAGCGGGTCCAGAGGTCCTTTGGGAACTTGCATTTTCGGAATGCAAGTTCCGGTTATTGTTCACTTCACGATTACTGTTCATCTACGAGCAAAACCACCGCATGGAGGTCGACGACCACTGGCCAAGGGGTCGCGCGCGCCGGCGATGCGCCAGCAACCGCTGCCTGAGGGTCGCTCGAGTCCGGCTACCGTTGCTGAACCTCAGGCGACGCTTGGGTCGCGCGACCCAGGCGGCCGTCGCCTAGGGTCGCCCGACCTCAGGTGGCCGTTCGAGGGCCAGATCTGGCCATCCAACCGTCGGATCTGGCAGTCCAGTGGTCGGATTTCATGTGGCATCCGAGAATTTCAATGACCCGAAATATTTATTTTTGAGGGAAAGAAATTTGTCTTTGAATGGCCATATGGACAATTTCATTATCGGCCACCTTATTTTATCTCTTGGACCGAACCCCTTATGAAAAAAAAAAAAAATTATTAGTTATGGGAATGTTAATTGATTTCTATTAAATCAAAATGCCCTAAAGTGGTGTAGGAATTATGGGCTTATTATTATTATTGATATTTTTCTATGGGCTATTTAAATTGGACATGGGACAACTTGGCCCAAAATTTTTGGGCCCAAAGCAGGCCAAGAGGCCTAAACCATCGGCTCATAGAGGAGAACCGGATGGAGGCCACGCCACCTCCTCCACTTGTCTCCTTGTTGAAGACACTTGTCTTCCTCTTGGAGCCAAGTGTCTCTTGCATGCAAAAATCTAATGATTGCTAGCCATGAAGCAATCAAAAGGAAGAGGGGGAGGTGGATTGATCGAGGAACCGCCGAGAGAGAGAGAGAGTGAGACCGAGCAGGCGAGCGAGCGAGAGAGAGAGGGGAGAGTGTGGGCCACGAGGGGGAAGAGGAAGGCCGTCTTCCGCCGTGTCCTAGCTGCCGCCGTCGACGCCGCCTAGTTTCGCCGTCGGTTGAGCCGCGCCCGAAGTCCTCAAGTTGCCGTTTTGCTTGCTGTGGTTGCTCAGACTTAAGGCAAGTGAAGCCCATTGATCTACATTTTGCTGTGCTGTGGTAGTCTAGTGGAATGTGGTAGATTATGGAGATGTTTGAATCTTGATGCCGGATGTTGGAATTTCGAAAGTATAGGAGTAGTTCTTCAAGCTAGTAAACTGTTTTATGGAAACACAGCTTGACCTTTTGCGACTCCGTGAATTTTATGCAATTATCTAGTGGAAATTTGACTTCATATCCTTGATGAAAGTTGTAGATGACATCTTGAGGAGTAACATACTAAAATTTAAGAAGAAACGGACAAGTATTGGTCTGTGAAACGATTTTTCTTTGGAAGTGTTAGATCTGGAAACTGTTACCGAGGGTTAGGGAGAGTTATAGTGATTATAGCTCTTGATCTATCATGAATCTGACTTCTAGTTCTTCACGAAACTTTTACCTCTAGGTTTTATCTATAACATATCAAAATTTCAGAATTTTCTGAGTTCATTTCATGGTTATACCGAATTTGTTATTAAAACTGTGCAATAGTGATGTTTGAAGTTTTATGGCTGTGATTGTATGGACCATGGCGACTCATGCGAAGTTTTCTTGACATAGCATCCTTCATCAAACCTTTTTCTCTAAGTCTCGTTTACAACATGTTAAATTTTCAGAATTTATTAAGATCGTTTACTAATTTTCCAGAATTTCAATTAGTGGAGTGCATTTTGTTTTATCCGAGAAATGTTTTATTTTCAGAACAAGTGAATTGCTTTGTAAGCTTAAATGTCTTAACTTGTTATTTATATAATGAATGCGGTGACATTAAGAATATCATATGGCATCAAATGTTATTTTTCAAAGTGAGACATACATGTGAATATATCATGATGTTAATGATACTGTCGGACGGCTGAGACGACGATGCCCCGGGAGTGTTGGGATGCCCGGAGGTGTGTGCCAAATGTCCTCGGGAGTTTCGAGAAGCCCGGAGGTGTGTGCCGGAAGTCTCGCGATGCCAGGTTGGGTGCGAGAGCCTGGAGGGATGCAAAGATTGGTCCCTAGGAAAAAAGAAAAAAAATGAGATCCTTTTGAGTATCAAAATGGGAAATGAGTCATGCGCATGTATGTGCATATGGCATGGTGCATAAATTGTCTATGAATTTGAGATGGTACTATTGGGCATTGAAAATGTGGCCATTAAGGCATCGAATGGATCTCATGAAGATTATGCATGATCTGCATGGATGGTATGAATCATGCGCATGTGCGTGCATATGACATGGAACATAATTTGCCTATGAATTCGAGTCGGTACCATTTGGCATTGAAAATGTGGTCATTAAGGCATTGAATTGATCTTATGGAGATATATGCATGATTGCATGGATGATATGTGCATTACACATAATACCTTGGTTGTCATGCTTGTTGCATTGTGTAGTTTGATGGATCTTTTACTGCTGAGTGGTTGTACTCACCCCGTTTGGGGACTAACATTTCATACTAGAAAGAAAATGTCTCTGCTGCCTCCGACTCTTAGTACGTTTTATGGGCTCCTGGATGACCTGCGATGGGAGATGACAGAGTACCATCATCCTGGAGTGCATGGATTGGTGGTTGAACGTATAAGGATTTTGCTGACCTTTGATATAGGCCTTTCTGCCAGCCCAGTTCATCAAGAGTTCATTTTGGTTCTCGTCCGACTAGATGGCCGCTTGCTGAGGTTGCTGCCGCCACCACCGGCTGATGGACCGGATCAGATTTGATCGTGGGTCGAGACAGCAGATGACGCTTTTTGGACCGCCGACACTAAATCATGGACCGATATACATGACTGCCGTAGAGTCGGGTACTTTTGGTTATAGCCGAGCCTAGAAATGCCTTGGCCTTTTGATGTACCGACTCATGATATCCATCAAGATATGTAAATAAAAGTGTTCGGCTCTAACTTATATATATAAAGTGTGTAGTTGGTGTGCATTGCATTATTTTGTTGGAGTATGGGGTAAGGAGATTTGAATATGCTTCCGCTATCTGAACTACGCTGGGACAGATTTTCTTTAAAAAAAAAAAATACAAACCCCCAGGACTTATGGACCCACTATAATTCAATGGTATCAGAGTGACATGTTATTAGGACAAGTGAAGGGTAAGCGCACTGTGGCGACCCCAACGGATCGGGGGCTGTTTCGAGGGTGCCACATTTCAAAAAAAAAATGCAAATATTTTTTTTAATTAATAAAAGTCATTTACAAATACAAATTTTACCAAACGGTATTTTGGCAAAAGTTGTATCTCAATGTAAATTTTACCAAACGATATTTGCATTTCGGAAAACCCCCTTCACCCAAAGGTATTTGTATTTTGGCAAATGTATTCCCCAAAAGCCGAACCAAACGGGCCCCTAGTGGCGCTGGGTTTGGAGATTAATATTCGCGAGTTTGACGAAACTTAAGTGGCTGTGGCCAAACTTGAAGACTCAAGCAGCCATTTCAGCCATGGCCGCAACTTAGTGAAACTAGAGTGGCCATGGCCGGAAGCGGTGGTGGCTGGTGGTCGAGAGTGGTGGTGTTAATATTTTTAGCTTTTTTAAATAAATTTATAATAATTCTTATCCTTTCTTTATTTTTTTTTAAATCTTTTTATCATTCTTATTTTAAATCTTAATTTTTTTGTTTTCTAACAAGGCACATGGCTTTAGAAAGTGATAAAAATTGTCGTGCCAAGATACTTTTAGTTCGTCAAAATAGATGAAATTAATGAATAACTTGGTTAGACAAATTTGAGAAGTTTTTGAATTTAATTATATATATTTTAAAAAATCAGTATTTTTGTTTTATTTATTTCTTTTTCTTTCCTCTTCATCTTCTTCTTGGTGCCGTCTTTCTTTTCATTCTTTTTTATTTGTTTTTACACTTTGTGCCGACTAGCTACTGGGCGAGGCGATTGCTGCTTCTCGCCCTTGGCCAGTAAGGCTAGCCTTGCCCGGATCTGGCTGGCCTCCAACAACAACCACGGGATATCAAAAATCCTCCGGCGCCAAGAGCATTGTGCTGCCACAAGAACACAAACGCAAAGGGGGCAATCCACACCACGGAGAGAACTGTCTTGTGCAAGGAGACACAAGGCCTAGGGTTTCCACCATAGCTAGACGGGTTAGAGTTGATTTTGCGCACGAAATTCAATTCAACTGTGAAACTTGAGCTCGATTTAGAGAGAGAGAGAACCTACGAATTGAGAGGAGTAATTGAGTGAGCTCTAAGATGGGAGATCAGTTGCGGAAATGGCAATGCCTGAGGGCAAGGCAACATAATGGTTTGGGCCAAGTCAACCTCGCTGGCTGCAAGCGAGGCCGCATTGCCCAATTGTGGATGAGCTTTGCTCATAGCCACGATGAGCTCTTTTAGATCTAGGCGAGGGCTTCACGGCCCTCATCCAGTGGCCAATGAGCTCTGACAACCCTTGCTAGTCACAGTAAAAAAGAAAAAGAAAAAAAGGGAAAAGAGGAAAAAAAATGAACGAAGAAAAAGATGAAAGAGAGACAAATGAAAGAAAAATGAACATAGGAATACTAAAAATGCCCCCATCATGCCTTTGGAAAGTGGCACATAAAGTTCACATGCTCATTCAAGCCCTTATAAGAGACTAAGTGATCACTTCAGGCTATTATTAATACTAAGTGATCATTTTAAATCGTTATTTGAGAAAAAATTCACTTAGGATCATTTATGGAAAAAGGGTCCGTTTCAAGCCTTTATATTAAAATTTATCTTTACTTGGATGTTTCCTTTTTTTTTTTTTTTGGGGGGGAGGGAGTTTTCTTTTACGTACCCCGAGATTGTCAGCTTTCTTGCAAACAATACAAAGAAAGATTTCTTCTAATTTTGCTGATTGTACTCTTGTAGATCTTAGTAACATTCTTATGCAGCTAACCTGCTCAATTGCTAGTTTGATGACTCTGGCATGAATTTCATACTTCAAGTTTTCTTTTACGGACCCTTGAGATTGTCAACTTTCTGGCAAACAATACAAAGAAAGATTTCTTCTAATTTTGGTTGCAACATTTGATTGTACTCTTGCAGATCCTAGTAACTTTCTTATACAGCTAACCTACTTGATTGCTAGTTTGATGACTATGGCATGAATTGCATGCTTCGAGTTAAGCATTGCTTGATTGTATTTATCTGGGTAAAAGCACCAAAAAAAAAAAAGTTAAACCTATTGTACTTATACCAATTCAGTTTTAAACATTTCAATTATCCCAATTGTTAGTATATCCAAAATAACATTCAAGGTGGATACAAAATTATCAACAAACTGACCTATCTCCTCATCATGCGATGCAAATCCCCTAGCAATCGATACTAATAGGCAATGTCTAAGGCGTAATATCATCTAACAAGTAGACCCCAGACTTCCTTTACTTTATCAAGACAACCAAATTGAAGTTTGGTAGATGGAATCAAGCTACTTTGGAACCATGTTAGGATGAGATGATTCTTACTATCCCACTTCTCCAAATATTTAATAAATTTGTCCTTAGATTCACCAATAGTCTTATCATTAGTGCCGAATCCTACGTCCACTAGAAAAAATTGATATTTCTTAAACCTGCAAAATATAACTTGACCCATTTAAAATAGTATGAATGGATAATGAAATTTCCAATTTATCCATTGTGTGCACTTTACCAGAGAAAACAGTAGAAAGGATAAAGAAAATGAAAAAAACTAACACCTTGGAGGACAGATATGGAAAAAAAAAATAAGGCTAAAAAAAGACTCAGAACATTGAAATTAAGAATCGGTCCAAAGCTAGTTGAATCGGATAAATAGGGAAGAGAGCAGTTTAGTTGGATGACTAAATCGGTTTTGCCTAGGAGGATGAATCAGTTCGGTCTACAAAGGAAGAACTGGCTGACTATGCAGGCTTTGCATCAAAGGTTGACGTGGTTGATGATGTGGTGCTGGCATGGCAATATGACGTGTCGATGATGTGGTAGCTACATGACGTTGGCCTGGTGGCTAACATGTGCACTGACTAAACGACTTGACTTACGCGAATGTGTTGATGACATATGGGTGATGTTCATGATACATATGCTGGAGCTTTAGGTAGGGCTGTGTGGTTGGCGTGTGAAAATGCATGAGATAGTGGATCGCAATGAAATTTTAGGATCTGACTCATTTGAAGGCAGGGAGTCTGATGATGATTTGTTTTTCAAAACAAGCTACCGCAAGTGTTGGAACAGCACTCGAGAGTGAGGGTTTGCAACGACCATTGTGTAGAAAGACTCGATGAACCCTTCCTTAGACAACAAGAGCTCTGATACCATAATAAAAATATGTAGACGAGGGGAATGTGGAATTTATGCATATTTAATAATGAAGAGCATATTAGTCTATTTATAACCTTTACAATATGACTATTTAAGATTACACAATATTATAATATCAATTACAATCAATTAAGATAAAGAAAAAAATGTGCATAGTTAAATAGATGCACTATCCTGAAAGATGTGGAGAATCATGAAATTTATGAGGAATTGCTTAATTATTTTCTAATTATTTCTAACAGTATTAATAAAATAGAATAACAAATATGAAATAAAGATCTCCTTGGGCTTCATAATTATAATCTTGAGTTACATGTATAATATGACATTTCACAGAATTAAATCATCATTCCCATCTATACGGAATAACAATTATAAAAATAATAATACTAATAAGACAAGATATTATTTTTTTTCTAGAAAAGAATTTGCTATGTATCATGACATCATCCGCAATCGACCTAACTGTAAACTTCCACGCGCCGCGTGGCTAGATGGCTAGATGGTATTTTCGCACCACCTCCCACTTATCTTCCTGGCCTCTTGCACTGATGGTGAGCTTTGTACTCTCTCTATCTGTCTCATATCTCTCTCGCTTTACCCTCTCCAACGTAACACACTCTCTCTCCTCTCTCTCTCTCTCTCTCTCTCTCTCTTCACCTTCACTCCATCGTCACGAAGCAAGCACAAGGCCTCTCTCATTTATGGAGCGTTCCACTTGGCCTAAGAACCTCCCCTCAAGCCGCAAGCACGAGATCAAGGAGCTCCTCCATGCCCAGAATCCCACGAAGAAGCCCGGAGATCTCTTCGACGCTCACTCTCAGACTGGCGATAACACTGGGCAGCCCTTGTTTGCGGAAGATCTGGTCGTCAACGTCCTCGGGTCATTTGGCAGCACCCTATCCCTATCGAGCAGCGCCCAGTCCGATGGGGTCTTGCGGGTACCGACCAACGCCTGTATCAGGTCCGAGGTGAAGTGAGAGCATCAAGTCCCCAGTCCCCAGGTAATTAAGGGCCAAAATTCATTTCTTTTCCCACTTTTTAAGAAAAGTCATTTGTCTATTTAAGTGGATTTTTGCGTTATTCAAAGAACCCGTGAAGTATCTTTTGGGAAGAACAATTACATGTAATGTGAGTATCGCGTGTTTGAAAATGACAATGTGAATATCTCTTAGGAAAGAGAGAAGACGTGAAAAGACTGTTTCGTTGTTCATATGATTTTGGGACGCAACTTGACATATGTTATTATTTTGTTATTTCATTTATCTTGTTTTTGGGCAGAGGATGAAAGAGGTTTTCGATGGAGCTAAATTATATATATGGGTCTAAGCAATTCTAACATGAAATGGAAATTACTCATTTTTGCGCAGAAAGACTTCGGATATTAGGACAAGTTTGGACCAGAATTTGATTGGGGACGGGCATCAATGAAGATGGTCAAAGTTTGATTTTCAATCCCGGATTCCTCAGGTACTTCACAAATGTTATACATAAATCTTTCATAAATATGCATATATTAAGAAAAATATTTTATAAAGTAGAGAGAAATCAATTCTTGCTCAATGTCTAAAACTAATATTATGTGGGATCTTTACCATAAGTTATGTCTTCAAAATTAATAAGAAAAACGTCCATTCTATCAACTTGGCTAAATTATTTTGCTTCTCATGATGAACAATTAAGTTAACGATGTGTTAATGCATGTGATTGAAGCTGTGTTTGGGGCATTAGCAGGAACTACTACAGGTGCACTTAGGGGTGATCGGGAACCGAAATCAGCCCTTAGTGGGTAGTTCTCAGTTTCCGGATGGGTCCACGAAATCGGTCTACATAACACCACAATCACTGCAACAATCACGCTCATCGATGTATCGTTCCTCTTGGCCTGAGAACCACCCCTCGAGCTGCAAGGATGCCATGAAAGAACTCCTCCATGGCCAGGAATCCGCGAATAAGCTCCAAGATCTCTTCAGTGCCCTCTCTCAAGCCGGCGATGGTAGCAACGTCCGGCACCCTGTGTCCGCCGAAGATCTAGTCCACAATGTCATCAAGTCGTTCAACAAAACCCTGCCGCTGCTGAGCCACGCCGAGCCCAACGAGGTTTCGCAAGTCCCGCTCATGGCCTGCGTCAAGTCCGAGGACTCCAACGAGAGCAGCGAGACCTCGGTTCCCAGAGATCGCCGCAGATGTTACAATAGAAGGTAACTAAGCACAGTGAAAGAAAGTAAAAGGAAAGGAAGGAAAGAAGAATGAAGCTGGAGGCATGAAGAATTTTTGTATATTCTCTTCTGCATGTTGTAAATGTACATACTCCAAAAGATATAAGACTAGGTTTGTACAATTAATGGAAATAAAAAATTCTATGTATCAATTTATATCAATCTAGATCTAAATCTAATCTTTAATTGATATACACATAATCGTAATCAAATCAGATCAAAATCTTCCAAGCCAAATGCCACATATCTTCTAACATTTCCCCTCAAGTTGGTGGCTTATAGATGTCCAAGACGCCTAGCTTGCTCAATAGATATGCGTGCTGTCGATGAGACAAAGGTTTGGTAAAAATATCTGTTGGTTGTTCTGTTGTCCCAATTCCTTCTGTCTCGATCACCCCCTCTTGGATCTTTTTGATGTAAAGTGACATTCCACTTCTATATGCTTGGTTCTCTCGTGCACTATGGGATTTGCTGCCAATTTGAGAGCCGCATCATTATCACAATACAACTTTGTTGGTCCTTGCACTTGTACTCCGTGGTCCTTAAGTAACCCTCATATCCACACAATCTAACAAGTGGCTTTAGCCATAGCTCGATATTCTGCTTTGGTTGAAGACAACGATATAATAGGCTGCTTCTTGGTCTTCCATGAGAGGAGTGATTCTCCCAATTTGATGCAATATCCAGTAAAAAATCTTCGATTTATGGGACATGTAGCATAATCAGCATCACAGTATGCCGTCATCTTCATGTCACATTATTTAGATAGAAGTATTCCTAGTCCTGGACACTTCTTTGAATACTTCACGACTTTTAAGGCAGCATCCAAATGAGACCACTTTGGATTGTGCATGAACTGGCTAAGTGTCTGTACCGCATAGGAGATATTGAGTCTAGTCATAGTCAGATATATGAGCTTTCCAACAAGTCTTTGATACCCTGATGGATCCCTGAGTATGGGATCATCATTTTGAGATATGCCCTTATCATATTTTGCAGTAGTCAACTTAGTGTTCTGCTCAATGGGAATTACGGCTGGCCTGCATCCTAATAAACGTGCTTCTGATATGATTTCTAACACAAACTTTCGCTGACTAAGGGAAATTCCTTGATCAGATCAAGCAATTTCAATCCCAAGGAAATATTTAGGTGCTCCTAAGTCTTTCATGTGGAAGGTGGCATGTAAATATTCCTTGAAATTGTCCATAGCAGTTTTATCATTTCTCACAACAAGAATGTCATCGACATATATCATCAAATAAATAGATGACATACCTTTAGTTCGTGTGAATAAAGCATAGTCATGTTTAGACCACTCGAAGCCTGCTGTTGCAAGAGCATTTGCAAATTTGGCATACCATTGTCTGGATGCTTGCTTCAATCCATAAAGAGATTTACGGAGACGACATACTTTATTCTCCCCTTGTCTCTGTAAGCCTTAAGGCCATATAGATTTCTTCGTCTAGATCACTGTGTAAGAAGGCATTGTGTTCGTCCATTTGATGTAGAGACCAATCATTAATGGCGGCAATAGTTAAAAAAGAACGAACTGTGACATCTGTGGCAACCGGAGAAAATGTCTCGTGATAGTCAAAACCTTCTCTTTGTATGAATCCCTTAGCTACCAAACGTGCCTTATATCATTCAATGAAGCCATCAGCACGATACTTTATCTTGTAGACCTATTTGCAGCCAATCGGCTTACAATCAGATGGGAGTGAGACAAGATCCCATGTTTTATTATCAATTAGTGCCTGAAGTTCTGCCTTCATGGCCTGTTGCCATTTTGCGTCAATAGACGCCTCATCATAACTAGATGGTTCCTTATCTTCTGATAGGCGACTAATACAACATCTATGTTCCTGTGATAATCTATGGAAGGAAACATAGGATGAGATTGGATATTGAGTACCTAGAGAATTGTGAGTAGCACAGATATAATCCTTAGTCCAGGTTGGAGGTCGTGTGGCGCAACCGGAACGTCTTGGATGATAGATTTCGATAGAGGTAATTATCTCACTGGGGGGCGGCAATGCAATATCCTGGTCTTCCTCAATGGCAGTAGGTGCTTCTAATCTTGTTTCCAAAACATCTTCTGAGCAGTTGGAATTCTCAGCTGAAGTTGATGTTGTTGCTGGGATAAATGAAGGAATAGGATGAACATTCCTCGACTCTACTAGCAGTATGTAAGTAGAATCTTGAGGTAGTTCTTCATCAGATAAGAGGCCATGAGAAGAGGATGTTATCCCTGGATTTTCTTCTAGAGACATCTTTTTAGAGAAAGGAAAAATGTCTTCATAAAAGATGACATCACGACTTACCAGGAATTCCTTTGTGGAAATGTCAAGAACCCGATACCCCTTTTGTAAATTGGGATATCCCATGAAAATGCATCGCCGAGCACGTGGACTCAACTTGTCTCGAGGACGCACTGTTGTGACATAGCATAGACATCCGAAGACTTTGAGATGTTGCAGCTCCGCCTTCTTCCGCAATAGCAATTCAAATGGAGTTTTCCCTTTAAGTATCCGAGTCGGCATGCGGTTGATTAAATAAGCCGCTGTGATCACACAATCACCCCAATAATCGTCTGGAATTGATGCTTGGAACTTCAAGGCTCGTGCGACTTCCAATAGGTGACGATGCTTTTGTTCGACCACTCCATTTTGTTGTGGTGAATAAACACATGAGCTCTCATGTTGTATGCCATGTGTTTTAAATAATAAGGAGTAATCATGGCTGAAGAATTCTTTTCCATTATCAGTACGGATCCGCTGAATGGATTTTTCAAACTTATTCTTGGATAGTGCTAGAAAGCTTTTTAAATGAGAGTAAGCCTGATTCTTAGACTGCATCAAGAAAATCCACGTCGCACGAGAATAATAATCTACTATGGTGAGGAAATAACGAGACCCATCATGATTTATTTTATGATAAGGTCCCCAAATATCCACATGAATCAAGGAAAAAATTTCACTAGCTCGGGAGCTACTAGACGGAAAGGGTGTACAATATTGTTTTGCAAGGGGACATATGGGACATTGTGGACAAGGAAAAGAGGCACTGTGACCCAATCTCAAATGCATAATGAAATTTTTATCATTGGTAGTCAAGTTACACAATGATGATTTATTCAAGGGATTGCAGGAAAAATTGAAATTACTTGGAAAACTTGTCCAGAAAAAAAGTCCTTCAAAGAGACTACCCAAGCTCATCAGTTTCCCAGTCGAAAGGTCCTGAAATAAACAGGTGTCAGCATTGAAAACTACCCAGCATAAATTTTCTTGGCAGGCTTTTGACACAGACATCAAATTAAATTGGAATTCTAGGACATAGAGAACATTTCGAAGAATAATTTGGGGACTGAGATTGACTGTTCCTGTCACATTGACGTGAGTAACATTTCCATTGGATAATTGCACGGAAATAGGAAAATTCGATCTGTCATTTATACTCGAGAAAAATCCCTTATCACATATAATATGATCGCTTGCCCCTAAATCAATTATCCATGCCTTTCTGGAGATAAAATTAATCAAGCAATGTGTAATACCTGAGAAACTCCCTCCTTTGTTTGAAGTATCCAATTTTTGTAGTGCCTGCATTAGCTGATGATACTGACCATATGAAATGGGCTGTTCAGTATTTTTACCATCGGTCCAGTAACTTGGTAAGCTGTGAAATTTTTTTCTCCTTTTCACTAGGTTTTCCATGCAGTTTCCAGCAATTGTCAATCACATGATTAGTACGTTTGCAATATTCGCAAAATAATTTACCCTTTCCTTTGAAATTTTTTGCAAAATTCCTTGATGACGTGGCAAAGATCTGGCCGTCCATCCCTTTAAGCGCGGGCTCCTGTCCGCCGTTCAATTCGATCACAATATCTGACCCTTGCGAACCGTCCGATCCTCGCATCCCATCTGGACCATCCATCCGATCCCTTTTAAAGGCTCGCAACTCCTCTTCTCCGAACCCTAATGTTGCTCGCCTCTCTTTCTCGCGATTTAGGGTTAGGGTCTTGGTGGCCGCGTCTCGTCACTCACTGCGGGCTGCAAGGGCGATGCTCTCGCTACTCCTGGTGTGTTCTGGCATCGTGAGTCGCTGACTCTCCTCCTGTATAACCAACTGAAAGATCCGTCCAATCGGTGGCATGGGATCCATTGCGAGGATCTGTGAATGAAAGCCGAGGTATGTCTCGTTCAAAATAAGGAGAAAGCGTGTAGCTTTCTCCTTATCTTTGATGGATTTGTACTGCTTGATCGTGGATTCTGGGCCTTCGAGTTTTTCTTCGATTGCTTCGAGGTTATTCCACAAGACGAGAGCTTGTTGAAACGGGCTGTGACCGTCATGTTCCCTTGCTTTAACTTGCTGAGTTCCTGCATTAGGGTAAAGATTTTAGCCTGATCTAATTTCCCATACATCTCTTTGACGTTTTCCCACATGTTTTTAGCATCTTCTGTTGGTGGGAGTCCGATCGCGACCTCTGGGGAGATGCAATTACCGATCCAGGTTCGGACCAGGCGGTTGCTCTTCCTCCAGAGTCGAGCTAGACGTTCATTGAGAGGCACTAAAATGGTTCCGTCGAGGAAACCATCTTTGTCTTTCGTTGCCAGGGCGCACCGGAATTCCTGCGACCACCTCGTATAATTTTTTGGCCCGGTCAGCTACTGGCTGATTAGCTGCAGTTCTGGTTCGTCGGCGGTGGAAATGAATAGTGGGTCGCCGGGTTCTGGTCGTCCGTAAGCGCCGCCGCTGGAAACGGTAGAAAACCGGGTGCGAGGTTCGAGTAGGTATTCGTTCCTTGACCCAATTCGCTCGACCTGATTGGATAACCCGCATTATAAAATCCCGAGTAGGGATTTGATCCCATACCCGGTTCACCCGACCCGCTTGTCTGCTCCAATCCGGTGGCTGGGCTTGCCCCATTCGTGGCTGGCGGGCTCCCATTGGCTTGGACGTAGCTCTGGTGGCCCACATATCCAAGCGATGACGAATTTGGGCTTGGCCCAAAATAAAGTGGGTAGGGAATCCACTGGTAAGGTTGGCCCGTCAAGGGTTGCCCCAAGTTGAACTGAGCCTGCGTGGGCCGCCACTGTACAAGTTGGGCTTGAGTCGGCTGCTACTCCACAACTGGAAGTGTCGTAGGATGATTCCGAGCCTGCGAGTGTTGAGGGGTAGCTTCTCCAGTCGATTGATTACCGGTGGCAGAGGCGTTGTCTTGTGGGGAGGCCATGGTAAGTAAAAAAAAAATCATTCCTTTGAGATTGATCCTAATGCCGATTGCAAATCTCTTTCACAGGTTGAAGATTCTTCTGGCAGAAGGTCGAGGCGGAAGCAATTCAGAAGCCTGGAGGCTCTAATACCAGGAAAGAAAGTAAAAGGAAAGGAAGGAAAGAAGAACGAAGCTGGACAAAGCTGGAGGCGTGAAGAATTTTTGTATATTCTCTTCTACATGTTGTAAATGTACAGACTCCAAAAGATATAAGACTAGGTTTGTACAATTAATGGAAATAAAAAATTCTATGTATCAATCTATATCAATCTAGATCTAAATCTAATCTTTAATTGATATACACATAATCGTAATCAAATCAGATCAAAATCTTCCAAGCCAAATGCCGCATATCTTCTAACACACAGAAATTCTTGTTTTTCATGTAAGTGGACAGATCTCTTAGAACTTAAGAAGAAGAAAGACTAGAAAAGATTGCTGTTCATAAATTGGACACAACGATCACTACATCACTGGAGGCAACCGAGAGCGAAAGGTAAAGAGGGTGACGAGGCAGTGAGTGCGAGGGAGGGCCAGAGCTGATGCCGCGACTGTGATGCCGCGATAGAGGGCTGCATATGAGAGCTCAGCTGAAAGGCGATCGAGAGTGAGATGAGGCGAGAGAATTAGGAAATAGGGACCGTCACATGCTTCTTTTTGGGAAGAATGATCACATTTAAGGTGAGCATCACATGTTTGAAAATGATAGTGTGAAGATTTCTTAGAATTTAGGATAATGAGAAGACATGAAAAGATGGTTTCGCTGTTCATATGATTTTGGGACACAACTTGACAGATCATGATTAAATTATAACGAGCTTGTCTAACTTGCAGAGAATAGAAGTCGTTTATTTGTTATTTCATTTATCTTGTTATTGGGCAGAGGATGAAAATGATTTTACGTGGAGCTACCTATATATATATATATATATGGGTGTAAGTAATTCTAACATAAAATGTAAAATTACAACAATTTTGCACATAAAGACTTTAGATACATGGACAAGGCTAGACCAGAATTTGATTGATGATGGGCACCAATGGAGGAAATATGGTCAGAAAACGATTCTCAACTCTGAATTCATCAGGTACTTGAAAAATAATATACATTTTTCCAAAAATATCTCATAAATATGCATATATTGAGAAAAGTATTGGATAAAATAGAGAAAAATGAATTCTAGCTTGATGTGCAAAACAAATATCATGAGGGATCTTTACCGTAAGTTATGTCTTCAAATTTAATGAGAAACACATGCATCTATCAAATTGGCTAAATTATTTGTGCTTCTCTCATGATGAACAATTAAGCAAATAATGTGTTATTGCTTGTGGTTAAAGCTGTGTTTGGGGGGTGCGATCACAAGATTGACCAGGGATGTCAAGCAACCAAGCAGGTCCAAAAGATGAAGGATGACCCGCCCGTCTACAGGACCATATACCGAGGCCAACACACTTGCAGGAACCTCATCCTCAAAGGCCCCCCAATCAACCTGGATTCATCAAGCCCCGGGGACTCCTCCATCCTCGCCTGTTTCAACACTAGCCTCAATCCCAAACAAGACGATAAGTAATTTATCTATTCAAGTGGAGTTTCACATAGTTTAGAAAACATATGAAGGTTCTTTTTGGGAAGAACAATTACATATAAGGCGAGCATCACATGTTTGAAAATGACAGTGTGAAGATCTCTTAGAATTTAGAAAAAAAAGGAAGACAAACAAAGATTGTTTCGCTATTAATATGATTTTGGGACATGACTTGACAGATGATTATTGGAATATAACTAGCTTGTCTAACTTGCAGAGAATAGAAATGATTGTTTTGCTATTTCATTTATTTTGTTATTGGGTAGAGGATGAAAGAGGCTTAACATGGAGCTATATATATATAATTCTATTATAAAATGAGAATTGCTCACTTTTGCGCAAAAGGACTTAAGATACGTGGACAAGACTAGACCATAATTGATCAATGACGAGCATCAATGGAGGAAATATGATCAGAAGTTGATTTTCAACTCCGAATTATTCGAGTACTTCACCAAATGATACATCCATTTTCAGTAATTTCTCATATATGTTTTTTATTTGTTTTGTTATTAGTTATGAGATAAATATGGATCTAAATAATTCTAACATGAAGTGCGAATTACTCATTTTTCTATAGAAAAACTTCGGTTATACGGAGAAGACTGGACCATATATTGATTGACGACGGGTACTTATGGAGTGAATATGTTCAGAAATCGATTCTCAGTTGTGAATTCCCCAGGTACTTCACAAACAATATATGCATATTCATATTCATAAAGTAGAGAGAAATTATTGCTTATGTCTGATACATATATTACGTGGGAATCCTTACGATAATTCATGGCTTCAAATTAATAGGAAACACATCTATTCTATCAACTTGGCTAAACTATTTATGCTTCTCTCATGATGAACGATTAAGCAGATAATTAGATGGTCGTTGCCCCTTGACATGTTATGATTTAAGGAGGTCATTCGTTAATTTGCTAAATTTTAACTTCATCTTACCATAATGCGACATAATTCTTAATCTAATTGAAACAAGCACATTATTTCTTTTTATCGTCTACCATCATATGTGATTATTTTTTTCAGGTTATTTTTTGGATTTGAAGCCTCCAAACCCCAAAATCTCCAATTAAGTGATCATTAATGTGTTATTGCTTATGATTAAAGCCGTGAGTGGGGCCACTTGCAGGCACTACTTCTGGTGCGCTTTCAGATTCGATCAGGGATGTCTAGCAACCAAAGAAGTCCAAAAGATGCAGAATGACCCACCCGTTTACAAGACCGTATGCTACGGCCACCACACTTGCGGAAACCCCATCGTCGAATCCCCCCAATCGTCCTCGATTCACCAAGCCCCTAGGATTCTCCTCAATCCTCTTCAGTGGCAACACCAGTCTCATTGCCAAGCAAGCCGACAACAACCCCATCTCTTTTCTTCTACTTTCTTATCAGTGAACCATAAGCAAAGGTTACCCAGTACGGATGATGTGAACCCCCATAGCCACGGGGATGACGACAATAGTAACAACAACAATCAATTCACATTGTCTGATTACTACGCCGTCTTGGAATGTGCTGGGGGGATTTAAGCCCTGTCGTAGATCAAGGGGATGTGATGTTTAGGTCTTGTAGTTGTTATATGATTGTGGGGTCTGAGTTTGATGATTCAATGTTGATTTCGGTGTAAGTTTCTTGATTAATGTGAGAGGTGTTTGCTAGAATGAGTTTCCTTGAAACGATTTATCCTATGCGGCAGCTTGTTCAGGAGAAAAGGAGCCATATTGTAGCTAGTGTAATAATATTTCATTGTTGAAAAATATTTTGTTATTAGAGGGTTTTACATATCCTCTAAAGATCCTCTTTGAGGAACACTTTTCAGGAAAGAAGGTGCGACATCACCAAACTCAAACATAAACGCTAATTATCTGTAAATGAGAATTTTGCAGCAAACCAACTTTCTATTGATTAAAATGAACCAATTACATCAAGGGCCAAGAAGCAGAAAGTTCAAATTCTTCTATCAGAATATACCAGAGCCACCACATATCCAACATATACACACCCTTTTAAAATCTAAACCATCAACTATAGCTGCTGCATAATGGACACCACTGATCTAGAGGTCCATAAATATAAGGGAGCTCTCATCCACTGAACCACTTATCCGCAGCTGTTGGAAATTGTGATCCATTTTCTAAAACCATCTAGAAATTACTAACTTAATCATGAAGGCGAGAACCTCCGCACCAGCATCTCTAGAATTGTTGAGAATGGAGGTTGCTAGCTGAATCTAGAAGATTCACGTGGGAATGCAAGCAAGCAAAAGCCAAGCATCAAAGAAAATCCTAGTACAAGCTAGAGAAGTCTAGAATCCTCTAAGGCGGTGACTTACGCCTATAAATAGCCTTGCGTGAGAGGTAAACCCTCCACCTTGTGTGTGAGGTGAACCCTCTACCATGAGAGATCATAGATCTCTACTGTACCTCCATCAAACTATTTTGTTCAACTAATGAAACTATTTTCCCCCATATCTCATGTCCTATATCCTTGAACTATCCTATCTTGTCCCTTGTTCATCCTCTACAAATTATACCATACACTTGCACACATCACTAACCAAAAACTATAACTAATTCCAAAACTATGCTTCCGCACGAACACATTCAAAAATTTTTAACAGCAGCACATATCTCAGATGCAACTCATTGGCGATTCTACTTCGAGAGTCCTTACATCCTTCGAAGCAGTGTTCAACTGTGAATCTCACAGTTTGAATCACAGCATCAGCAAGAGGAAGAGATTGAATGCAGCTTGGAGTTCCTGGCTCTCCACTGATAAATGCGACAACTCCATAGTAGCATCAACAAACACTCATGAAAATCACTTCCCTTAGTGGTCTGCTTCAACCAAGACAGTTCAACATTCCAATTGCCAATGCTTCGATGAACGAAACTCATCTGCAAAATTGGGACTCAAATCCAATGAGAACAACTGCACTGGAAAAATAAGGTGAGATTTGGATGCAAAACTGCACGCCAGGAAATGAACAACCTACTCCAAAGCAATTTATCCTTCTTTCTGCTTCTAACAATATCAGCTCCAGTCCTTCTAATTTTACAAAAAAGACCTAGAATCACAATTTTTCTTCTCCTCAGCTTTCATGGACTTCTCCTTCTCTTTTAATAATTTCAACATTGACTCAAGGTCCTCATCTTTCTTTTTAAATCTCCGTCTTTGCATCCACAGCAGGCTCTCGCTTTGCCAACTTCTGTTCTTTGGTTTATCTCAACTTCCTTAAGCTCAATTTCTTCTATCTTGGTTTTCAAATTCTTGTCAAGAGATTTCCTCCTCTCTTCCAATCCAGTCTCAAAGCTGAGCATTTTACCATCCAAGGTGGCCTTTTGCTCATCGACAAGTTTCTGGATCTCCACCTGCACAGCAAGCAGGAATCAATTCTACACTGCTAGACATGAGCTATAACACGCCATATCATCCCATCCAATCCAATCATTTAAAGTGGAAACTATCATGATAAAACTTACCTAAACAAAATCAATCAAAACAAAGTTGAATAGAAAATAACACTTAGGGCACCCACAGTAAAGCTCCCAAATGACCCCAAAAGACAGAACGATCAACACACAAACATGGAAGGAAACCCCTATGCATAAAAATGTTCATTGACTTGATTCACAAAATAAGTGATTCAATAAGAGTTGTTTCTACTTCCCAGTACTACTTCTGCTTTATTCTGTACAGGACCTAATATCCAACATTCACCACACCAAGCAACATGGGATTGGGTGTATTCAATTAACTATTGAGTGATTCAGCAAGAAATATTAGTTCTTGCAAAGTATTAACAAAAAAAATATACTCATTTAAAAATTGACCGCTACATGAAATGAATACATGAAAGGAAAAAAAGCATTATCAATCCTCAGTGCACAAGAATATCTCCCCTTATCCACAAAGAAAACACCTTTTGAGCTAATCATATTTGTGTTGAATCATAAGCAGCATCATTGACAAGGACAAGAAGCATGAGGCACAGCAATTTTATTAATTAGTTGGACTATACTTGCCAAAATAATAAAGCTATTCTATCCAGAAAGAACTGATCCATCACCGACAAGAAGATGAATTACAAAATAATAATCATAAGTAGAAAAACCATCAAATCCAAGTCCATCTTCAGAAACTTTCTACAGTATATAATAAATCAATAATTTCCAGAGACAGATTATGCATCCTACTCACATTCTCTCCCAGATTCAGCTTGTTCTCCAACGCAAGTAGCTCTTGTTCTCCAATGCAAGTAGCTTTTCCTCTTCTGATCTCATAATGCTTTCTTCTTACTGTACTTCCTGCAACCAAATTGAAAAGTGAACTAAATGACTATTGGAAAAATATGATGTAGGTTGATTTGTAAAGACCTAGAGGAGAACCAGCAGCACTGAACAGTGAACTTACCTTTTCTTTTGCAGCCAAGTCTGCTAAACTTGGATTTATATGTTTCTCTTTCTCATAAAACATTGATTTGGATGACATCATGTTTCTGTAAGCTTCTTTAAGATCCATCTCCTTCTACATAAGAAGTTGGTAAATTTCATTGGCCTTTTCCTCCTCTACTTTAAGGATTCTCCTATCCTCACACAGTTTCTTTTCCCTTTCCTGCAACTTTTGATCCCACTCTTGTAAATCTTCTCTCTGCTTATAACATGTGGCCTTGTGTGCTTCTTGCCTGCCAAAAAGGGGCAGATTTGCAACATCACTTGTTAAATATTTCTTACAGCTATAGCAATGTAAACAACGTTATCATGCATCATGATGCATAAAGATGCACAGGTTGAAAAGAGCATACTCAGTTTTCAAAGACAAACGCTCCCTTCAAAGTATGCTTTTGCGTGTCTCCATCTCTTGCATCTTAAAGTCCAATTGTGAACTTTTTCTGCTGACCTCCAAAGCTTGGCATCAACGTTGCACAGCTTCTCTTTCACCTCCAATGACCTATCCTCAATTCCAATAGTCAAAGCACTCGGTTGAGCCAACTTCTTCTCAAAATCAAGCTTTATTCGCTACTGCTCATTACATATTTCGTGCAGAGTCTTCTCAAGCTGCATTAATGAAGTTCATCTATGTAACAAAAATATGGAAGACTTCAAACGCTAATCATATTCACTTCCAGCGCTCACATGAGAGAAGATATATTCAAACAATCAAGTTGAGAGATGGCTCTCGTTATATCTTCCCATTTGCAGTGCAACTCTGGCAAAGGAAGAAACAAAGATAACCCTGGACCTTTTATACTAAAATAGGAAAATATGGCCCCACATCGCCCCATATTAAACCAATGTCAACAATCTAATATTTAACGTAGAAATAAATTTGTCTAAAACATGCCTATGCATGCCCTGCAACTCCATGTGTGCGCAACGCAATCACATACCTTCATGTCTGAGAAGGGTCAGATTGTAGGGAAGGGGAGGCTAGCAAATAATATCCACAATGGCATAAATCCCTAATGCATGAAACGAGCTTATAAAAGCAATACTTCTTTTCCTTTTCACACTCGGCTTCTACAGAGGAGTTACAAAGCTTACTTTTAAGAAGATGGTGACTTGTTGCCAAAAAACTGAAAATTCAATTGAATGAAAGGAGCAAGCTCTTGCCAAATTATACCATCATCCCACAAAAACCAAAAAAGCTAAAACAGCGCTCTTGTTAACCCTTTTGGCACAAGAAGATTTTCATCAATAATTCATGAAGAAAAAATCATGGACAAAGATCTTGAACTTTTTTTAAGAATCGGTAGAGCACTCTTAGATTCATCAACCACCAGATTAACACGATCAACCAGAGTGGCTAATCCACCTCCAATCAAGCCATCACAAACTGCTGATTTATATGCTTAAGTTGGCTACATATAGTCAATAAAATTGTCTTGAAATAGAAAAATTGAACATTTTCACACAAGTCCTACTCTATTAAGACAGAAGAGACCAATTACGAGAAAAGAAACAAGGCAAAAAAAGAAAGAAAGACACAAGTACAACATACAAGAAGTGCTTAATTAAGCAGGGCATTGATCATAGACGCTGCAGGCAGTTAAATATACTCATGATGAACACACATATTCACACAGGCGATCTAGCACCAATGCAATAGTTCAGGTTAACTATTTTAGAGAAAATTCCTCACTTGATCAATCCCAGTGCCTACATTTGATTCCTTGTCCACGAGGATGAAATATTGTACTGTGGCACTCGGCAACAATTTGGACTAACTAATCAAAAGAATATTCTGCACTTGAACCCCACTGCCTACTTTTGATTCCTTATTCATGAGAATGGACTATAATAGAGCAAAAAATCTTAGGCGAGATATTTACAAAACATAAAAAAACACAGACAAATACCCATGATTTTATGTCTTCCGAATTCTAACATGAATGGCAACACATAATTTGGCAATCGGAAGCAAACTAGTACTCCAGCAAGAGTTCTCCACGCTTATTTCAGATCATAGAAGAATTATCTCACTATTGAGCTTGTTTTACCTTTTAACCATGCGATTTAGCAATCCCTACTGCCCATGAAGGAAATTTTGGCAACACAAATTCAATAGACAGCTTGTCATTAGTTGACTGTATTTCCAAAATAGAAGACTGTGAAAATAGAAAAAATGCAAAATCTACAGCATTCAAATAACCGAAAGTTCAAATTGCAAGACTATCATCAGCAAGAAGTAGCTTACACCTGCCACACATTGCCTTTCAAAAGCCAAGGCTTTCCTCAGATCTTATGTCTCCGGAAATCTAACATAAATAGCAACTCATAATTTGGCAATCGGAATCAAACTAGTGCTCCAGCAAGCGTTCTCCATCGGGAGTACGGTCGTTATGCCAGATCATAGAAGAATCATCTTGCAATTGAGTTTGTTATACCTTTAAATTATCCAATTTAGCAATCCCTAATGCCCATGAATGAAATTTTAGCAACACAAATTCAGTAGACAGCTTGTCATTAGTTGACTCTATTTCCAAAATATAAGACAGTTAGGGCCTGTTTGGTAACCATCCCAACAATGCCAAATTCTGATTTTTTGTTCCCAGAATCAATTTAGGACGAGAATCGCGTTTGGTAAAATTTTTGTTCTCGGGAACAAATTTGTTCCCAGAATCAATTTGGGACGAGAATAAAAAAAAAAAAGAAGTTGATTCTTGTTCCGAGAACAAAATTGAGAATCAAAATTCTTTTTCTTCTCTTTTCTTCTTCTTCATCGACCGCCATCCCTCCACCGCCGCCCGCCACCGCCCGTCGCCGCCCACCGCCCGCCACCGCCATCCGCCGCCGCCCCGCCGCCGGTCACCGCTGCCCGCCGCCGCCCTGCCGCCGTCCGTCGCCGCCGGTCGCCGGCCACTAGTCCGGCGAGCTCGCAAGGCCAAGGTCGCCCGCCCCACCGGTGGCCGGGCGGCCTCGCCCGCCCAAGCAAGGCTGCCCGGCCACCGGCGGGCTCGGCGAGCCTTGTCCAAATGATGGCGAGGCTCGGCCAACGAGGGCCGGCGACGCTCTAGTGCCGGCCCTCGTCGGCCGATCGCCGACCGACGACGGCCTGAAGAAGAAGAAGAAGAAGAAGAATAGGGAGAAAAAAAGAAAAAAAAAAAGTAAAAAAAAAAGGAAAAAAAAAGAAAAAAAGAAAAAAATTATAAAAATTATTTAAAAATTAAAATAAATTGATTTGGAACAGAATCAATGAACACGTTATCAAACACAATTCTATTCTAGAATCAGAAATTTTGTACGCTTACCGACGCGTTTTTTACTCGGAATCGGTTCTCGGGAACAGAGAATAAAAAATAATAATCATTTAAAAAATAATCATTTCTTGTCAGAATCTGTTCCCCAGAACAGAATCGTTACCAAACGCGCCTTAAAATGCAATGCAAAATCTAGAGCATTCAAATAAGAGAAAATTCAAATTACAAGACCATCAACAAGAAGCAGCATACATCTGCCACGCACTGCCATTCAAAAGCCAAAGCTTTCCTCAGATTTTCCTCCTTCTTCTCAGCTTCAGACATTGCAATCAGATGTGCTGATTGTTGTCGTTGGAGGAGCTGTTGTGCTTCTGATAATGCTTGACCTAACTCTTCAAACTTCAGATTCCACTCCTTTTTGTCGATCAGAAGCAGCCCCATATTATACGATAATCAAATAGCTGCCAAAAGACTTCTATTTAGATCTCGGTATATAAGATTTTCAGGGAATTCAATTCCTAAATGTCAACTGCTTAACCAAATTCAACACTACATATATAGATAAACATGAGACTTTGTGGCAATTGCACATCCAAATGTTGGCAAAAGTACACTTCCACTGTGAACCCTCACCAAGAAACAACAATGACATCGTCCAAAATAAAAGACACAGTTCTTCCAACAATTAATGCAAAAAAAAATCATAATAAATAATCAAATGAGAAATGTCAAGTATTAAGCAACATATTGCATGTTCATCACGACAGAATCGAGCCACAGATCAATTGCCAATTAAGCCGTATTTGAGAGGCTTATCTTGCCCCACACTTTGACAAATTCCAAAGAACCCCAAAACTCCCCCAAAATACTTTTGAGATTCCTACTAACCTGCTTACGAAAATGGTAATTTACGAAAGAGGATTCAAGGATAGTTTTCCCTGAAGTAGCTTGATAAGTCTCATAACTGCCAAACTGCCAAGTCCATTTAAAAACTAACAACGTGTTAACAAGGCATCTCAGGACAACCTGCACACTTTATGGCATCCATGACCTCCATTTCCCATGCCGTGCACTCGCTTGGACAAGATGCTTCTTGAATTGTACCAAACAAAGAGGCGATCCTGTGATATCTCACTTTTCACATCAGCTATTAACGTCTGAAAGTCTCCCTGCATAGAAAGGAGCATAATATCTCTCCTAGGAGGGTTTGACTGGTCGATGAATTGGATGTTACGCAAGTAATGAGCCCACCTATCCCAAACTGCATCTCATGCTCTGTTTACTCGGGTAGGTAAATTACACATGACAAAATTTCCATCCAGCAAACAGGTGCATAGAACATTATAATACTATTGCAAGAAGCAACTACCAACCCAGAACAGCTCATACACTCTAAGGAACAAGCATGGCGTCAAAACATAGTATGCCCGTTTTATCTCGAAAAATATTTATCATATTCCTTAAACACTCCCTCCCTCCCTCCCTCCCTCTCTCTCAACTATGGACACAAGGCGCTGCATTACATCAAATACAACAAAAGCTAACCATTCTAGGGCAACTGATATCTAAGAACCCATTCAGCTGAGGTAAACTAACTCCTCCAAGCCTTAAAAATGGTTATAAAGGCAATAAACCATAAACCAACAATATCTATCGAATTCACCTCAGCTTTCGAGCTCGATGACCTTCTAAGCGAGCGCCCGGCGGTCCTTCCCGTCCATCTCCGCTTCGACCCTCCTCTCCAAACCGCCTCCAGGCCCCCCCCCCTCCATTGCCCTCCAACCCAACATTTCCCTATTATATTCCCATCCAGCAAGGCCACTGACGGAGGTGGCTGCGGCGGCCCATCAAGGAAAGCCACCACCTTTTCCCTTGCCACCACTCCTCGTGGCCACGGTCCGTCGGGTAGATGCAGAGCCGCAAATGATAGAAACAATATATGCAGGGGTCAAATTTACTCAATATATAGAAAGGGTGTTTTTAGTTTTTTGTCTTTTCTTCTTTCTTTTTTCCTTTTACTAATATTACCGAAAAACAAGACTCAAATTTTCATCCCCATATGTTGTTTTTTGTTACACGTAATTTATGCGAATCTCAACATGTATTTTAAGGTTGAACCTGGCAATTTTGATTCATGGACTAGTGGATTCTTCATTTTATTTTTATCTTTAAATCTTGCTTTTGATGTCTATATAACTTGCAGTGTCTACTTGTTATGATGGTCATGTTTGGAATTATCATATTCAGCCAATATTTGAATGTATCTTCATCTCTCCTCCTATACTAGGATCACCTCACACAAGAGGAAGATCAAGGGATATTTCTATGCATTCTCTTTGCCGGGGACAATTCCTTGAGTATTTCATGAGCATGCAGCATCTTGATTTTACCGGTTGTTCCTTAGAAACCTCCATCTTCGAAAGAGAGCGAGTTGACCACCCCTTGTTAAAGATGTGGTCTCTCTCTCAAAAATTCACAAATTGATCCAAACATACTAATACACATGTAATATAGTTATGACAATTTTACTTAAAATCAATTTTTGGACATCGCCAAAAACCCCATATTGATACCCGTGTAATACAGTTATCCTTGAGAAAGAAAAAGAAATAAAAAAAAAAGATTTTGAACGAAAATGTCGTTAGTTACATTAAGATTTCACCAGTAAGTTTGGTACTTTATTTGAGATTAAATTTGTCACTACAAATTATTATTTGAGATAAGGTCAATTTCAAATCTTTCCTTCTTTTTTTTTTTTTTGAGAAAATGCTTTCACTTTAATTTCTTCCCTAAAATTTGCCCCAATGACAATACTAATAAAACAAGACGTTCATTTTTTTTTTCTAAAAAATGAATTTACTATGTATGAAAACATCATTTGCGATCGACCTAGCTGCTCGTAACTTGCCTAGATCCCGCAAGACGTGGAACCTTCGCACCACCTCCCACTTAGCGCGTGGAGATGGCTAGATCCCCCATGACAAGGAACTTTCGCCCCCACCTCCACGCGCTTCTTCCTTCCCTCTTTCGCACATGACCATGACCATGACCATGAGCTCTTTTGTCTTTTGTCAAAAGGCCAGTCTCTCTCGCTCTCTTTCTTCACTTTTCCTCCCTCATCACAAAAGCAAAGCACGGGACCTCTCTCATCGATGGAGCGTTCCGCTTGGCCTAAGAGCCTCTCCTCCAGCTGCAAGCGCGCGATCCAGGAACTCTTTGGCCGAAATCCCAAGAAGCTTAGAGATGCCTTCGACGCTCACTCTCAAACTGGCGATGACCCACGGCAGCCCTCGTTTTCGGGAGATCCGGTCTCAGCGTCCTCGGTTCGTTCAGCAGCAACACCCAATCCCTATCGAGCGGGGCAGAGTCCTATGAGGTCTCGCAGGTCCCGAGCAACGCCTGTGTCATGTCCGGGGTCTCTACGGGAAGTGAGAGCGTCGAGACCCCCGTCCAGTGGTCTCCGGAATACATCTCGTGGGAGCAGTTGTTAGTGAAGATTGCGACGGCGATATACAAGGGCAGAGTAGACGTGGCTTCGGAGATCCTGACGCGCTTGTCTGCCGTGCCGAAACCCATGATGGGTCATTCAGAGCAGAAATTGAAGGGATACATGTTGTCTGCGCTTAAATCGCGCATGAGCCCAGTCGATTACCCCCAATTCTAGATAATTCTTCCATGTGGCAAAGGAGTTGTTCACCGAGGAACATGTGTCGTCGGTTTGGTCACTTTACGATCTGTCTCCTTGTTTTAAGTTCAGTTTCAGGGTTGCCAATCTCGCGATTTTGGAAGCTGCGTCGGAGCAACCCTCCACTAACAAGCTCCATGTAATTGATTTCGATATTTGTTGGGAACGACAGTACTACGATCTCCTTGTCGATCTGTCCATGCCTCAGGTGGGCAATCAATCCACACTCAAGATCACGACGCTCGCAGATAGCATCATCGGTGCGGAGAGGCTCAGGATGCTTGGGGATCGACTGAGTGAAGTCGCGGCCCAGGTGAAAGTTACGTTAGTATTCAACATCGTGAGGCAGAAGCTGAGCGAGTTGAGCCGCGACTCGCTGGGCTGCGAGCCAGGTGCTGGCGGTGAACTTGGCGTTCAAGCTGTACAGAATGCCGGACGAGAGCGTGTCCGTGGAGAACCCGTGCAACGAGCTCCTCCGGCGCGTGAAGGAGCTGGCGCCGCAGGTGGTGACGCTGGTGGAGCAGGAGATGAACGGGAACACCGCGCCATTCCCGATGCGCGTGGAGGAGGCGCTAGCGTACTACGGGGCGCTGCTCGAGTCGCTCGAGTATACATTTCCGTGGGAGAGCTCGGAACGAGCGAGGGCAGAGGAAGGGCTGAGTCGGAAATTGGGGAACTTGGTTGCTTGCGAAGGTAGGGACAGGGTTGAAAGACGCGAGGTGTTCGGGATGTGGAGGGCCCGCATGGGGATGGCTGGGTTCGAGTTGAAGCCGCTGGGTCTACACGTGGCCCAATCATTGATGTCGCTCAGCTGGGGGGACTGGAACTCTGGATTAACGGTGAAAGAAGAGAATGGTGGGGTTTGCTTCGGCTGGGGCGGCCGAACTCTCACCGTCGCATCTGCTTGGCGTTAACCGAATTGATATACGTATATGTATGTCATGTGCTATGGATGGTGATGGTGATGGCGATGGGGATGTGATATCTATAATGTATTGTTTTCAAGGTGTATTTCCTGAGAAAATGGGGAAAGAAGAAGAGAATCCCATTCCCCCCACCCAAGCAATTGAGTAGTAAAGAGAGAGAGCCCAAGCAATTAAGTAATAAAGAGAGAGAATGTCACGCCTTATTCTATTTGCATCGTCATTGTGCACCTCCAGTTTTAACCCCTCCCAAGTGATTCACGCCGAGGATATGGAGAGAATTGTATTGACTGCTATTCGTACCTCCATTTTTTTAATAGTTGATATAACATTTTAAGTTCATTCTTAAATTTTCTTTTCATTTTGAGATCGAGTAGTTTTATGAGTGATTTGTCCTTTTTATGAAACTGAAAGCCAAAATAAGTTTTCGATATGAGTGATACTTAACGTGGTAAGACGCTCATGTTTGTGCTTTAATTTCTGTCCATGATGGTGATATCTCCTTTCCTGGTTTAATAGAGGATTAATATTATTTGTCCCCCAGTACTTTGCCTTTGAATGTCCTTCCTCAAGCGGGCACTTACACCAAAGAAGCCCTGCGCAAGCTCCAAAAAAGACACGAGGACCCTTGCTTCATCAAGCAACTCTCGCTATGCTGGGGTATCGAAGTCCAAGCCCAACCCTAAACCCGAATTCTTCATTGTATTGTTCCCTTCTCTTCCAATAATGTTAAATCAGATCCCCCTTTCTTCTCAGTAGAGGCAATCCATTACTTGGCCTGACGTATGAAGAAAACACTTTTCTCCTTGAAGTAGGAGGACTTAATTATGTATATGATTCTTTTGCTTTCTGTCAGGAATCACGTAGCAAAAACATGTCATCTTTGGCAAAGACCAATGAGAATTTGTCTTCCTCATTGTTGAATATCACTGCACTTGAGAAGTCTATGTCCGCTATTGGTGAGTAGTAGTGCATCTTTATGCAAAAGCTTCGTGACTCTATTTCCGTTTTATGTAAGTTGTTGCTGGTGTGGCTTTATTTTGTTCATCTTTTACCTATATCCTTTAAACCACCTTTGTTAATTTCCTTTGATCCATATAGGAAAGGTTAAAGCTCTATGGTGCCGATGGTTTCTGCGCCCACCAGCAAGCGATCAACATGTCAACTCAGCGCAAGAATACGAGTCACTTGATCTTCCCTGCATTTGTTTGACCTTTGCAAGTTTCGTCAGAAGTCTCCGGCGATGAATGTATTCAATTTCGCTTTGGCTTCATCGAATGCTTTGCGAACATTAATTGGGGTGGCGGGAGGTGGAATTCATTAGGTTTGAGCTCGACATGTTTAAACTTCATAGACAAGCAAATGAAGAACATAGCCATCTGGGGATGAGAGTTGTCCTTAACTATACTATGTGATCGGATAATAGCCAGGCCTAAATCCAGATCGTGGATATTTGTTTGCCCGTTTGCTCCCAGGAAATCAGTAAACTTTCTATGCAAAAAACAAGCGAGGAGTTGCAAAAGATACTCTCTCTTAATTCTTAAATCATAGTATGTTACACATCAATTACCAAAGAGCAACGGCTTATTGGTTGTTGCGGATTTTTGTTTGAATGTGGCTGGAGAGAATTGAACCTTCCAAATTTTGTGAGGTTTGAATTCACATAAGATTTCAATGTGCAGCAATCTGGTCAGTAAAACCATACTGCTATTAAGCATTTACTTAGTTCTATGACCGAAAGACGCCATGCTTTGCTTGTCAAAAGGAAGACGACGCAGTGGGCTTACACTACACTCTCATAGTCATGTGGACAAGGACATAATTCCATAAAGATCACCATAATGAGTACACCATTTACTCAGGCAAAACTCCAAAATTACAGACCTCTCTGATTAACAAAAGAGTAAGAGGATGAATCTACAGTACAGAAAAAAAAAAAAAAACAAAACGAAACGAAATTGTCACTCAGTACACCAAAGATGGAGCAACCCTCATTAGTCAGCATCAGGAGAGGGATCCTTCTCATTATTGAGAGAAGTATCCATTGGTTGTTTTCTTTTCCCTGACTTTATATTAATTAACATGAACCGATTCCATCAAGGGCCAAGAAACTAAAAGCTTCAAATTCTATGATCAAGATATACCAAAACCATTATATATTCAACATATACACCACAACCTTCTAAAATCTAAACCATCGACAATAGCTGCTACATAATGGATGCAACTGCTCTAGAGGTCCATAAATGAGGGAGCTCTGCTCCACAGCACGTAATATCAAATGCAACTCAAAGGTGATTGTAACCTCGAGAGTCCCTATGTTTGACTGTGAATCTCAACAGTTTGAATCACAGCATCAACAAGAGGTAGAGGAAAAGATTGAATGCAACTTGGAGTTCCTAGCTCTCCATTGATGAATGCAACAAACACTCGCGAAATTTACTTGTTTTAGTGGGTCTTGCTTCAAACAAGATAGTCCAACATTGCAATTATTGCCAATGCTTCGATGAATGAAACACGTCTGCAAATGCGAAGCCAAATCCGATGAGAATACCCGCACTCAAAGAATAAGTGAGGTCTGGAGTCACTATGATCATCACAAAACAGCAAGTCGAGAAATGAACAACCTACTCCAAAGCAATTTATCCTTCCTTCTACTTCTAACAATGTTAGCTCCAGTCCTTATTTGATGAAAAATACCTAGAATCACAATGCTTGACCCATCACATGTTTGACCTGTCTCCAATGTTTCACGCTAGGTAGGTTGACTTTGTATTCACCAAATACATGAATTTTTTTTTTCACCGACCTCATGCAAATATAGAGGCTAATGAATGTTGCTGATTAGATTCAACTAAATCAAACATGATAGAATCGTACAATTTTTCATTTTTTATGCCGACAAGTTAAAATAATGTATTTAGAACTCTTTGAGCATCTAAGCGATTCATAAGGAAAATTACCAAAAACGTTCTAAAGCTATTGCAATTTTTCCTATTCAGCCCTAAACCTTCTTCTTTTTTTTTTTTTTTTTGTCAATTTAGTTCTAGAACTTTTGAATTTGTGCTAATTTAGTCTGGCAAAGAAAAAAAGAGAAAAAAAGGAAAATTTAATAAAAAATAAAATATTGTTTAAAATTATTTACGTTAGTGTCGCCCAGACGGCTGGCACCGGCTGGCCTACACATTAGTGCTCACCACATAAAATTAATTGGATAAATTAAATTGACACAATTGTAAAATGTCTAGGACAGAATTGGTAAAAAAAAAAAGAAAAAAAAAGGACTGTTTTGATAATTTTCCTCAGATTTATATTGGTGTGCTAGTTCCGGCCTCGCAAACATTAAATTGAAAGAATGTGCAAGTTTAGTGATAGCTAAGTAGTCGTTGAGCTGTTATGACTAAAATATCAAAATTAGAAGTTAAAAATCCAATAAGGGCTAAGTTATCTCTAGTCAAAGTCCATCGTGACTCAGCTCGTGGACTTCCATTCAACGCAAAGTAGAGAACAAGATTAGAAAAGTGTCGATGTCAATGTGCAAAAGTCCCAATTATGCAATCATCAAACCAATAAAAAAATATTTTTATTTTCCATGTATTCCCGTTTAGTTTGATAACAAATTTCAACATATCATGAATATTAAAATCTCTGATTGCATCATATTAACAAGGGTTAGAATTTACTCACATGTATAAAATTAAGATTGTAAGCCCATGCCAATCATCATCTCCAAAAATTACAATTAACAAAGGTGTTTTTTTAGATTCATATCGTATTGAAATTAGGGTTTTGTTTATATCTACTTTCATAAACGTACCAAAAAAGATCAGTATCATTTGGAGAAATAACTTAATTATTTTCAATTTCAATGTGAACTACAAAAGAATCTTTTCGAGATCATCTAGTATGATGATTTACACAAAAAAAAAAAAAAAAACGAAAATGGATATTGGCCAATTGATAGCACTCTTCCTGCAAAATTCACAATTTTTACCAATAATAACAACTTATCCATCACATGTCATTTTTGTAACCTTCTTTACGAAACATAATTTCCCTTTTTGTCTTCACAAGTAATATAGATCCCATGAGTTCTAATTGTCCACAAGAAATAGCCAGCTGCCTAAGTAGTACATCCTCTTTTCTTTTATCAATAAATTACATAATTAGTCGTAACTTGTATTTAACATGGGTGTAATTTTCCTTTTGATAGCCACAAAATCTTTTGATCATATAATTCGTAATTTTCCACTAAAATTAAGAACCTACCCAAGTTGATAACAAATCTTTTTGCTATCAGTAGTAAAATATTCTTTACTCATCCTAACTTCAGTTAAAATAAGAAAATGGAAATTGGAAGTTTGATAATTTTTCATCCAAATAATCCAAATTTACTTATTGGGAAAGCAGGGAAAATTGCCCTTGTTTTCTCAGAAATTAAAATGAGGAAGATGGAAAGCATCTCGGTTCAGCTCCGACGTTTAGTTCCCTTGTCAAAGCTCATTCTGCTCAGGAAGAGAGAGAAACAGAGAGAGAGAGAGAGAGAGAGAGAGAGAGAGAGAGGGGGTGAAGGAGGAAGGAGATGGAAGTGAGAGAATCGCGCAGAGCTCATCGTCGGTTAGGGTTCTTCTCCTCCTTCTTCCTCATCGTGGCTCTACTTTCGATCGCCGCCGTCGACGCTTCCGTCCACAACTACTTGAACGAGGCCTTCACCTCCCGCTCCAACGCCTTCTTCTTCCACGGCGGCAGCGAGGGCCTCCGCGCCCCCCGCTCCGCGACCCCGCCTTCCTCCTCCAAGACGTCGTCTCCCAACATCACGACCGGCCCCAAGGGGAAGTCCTTCATCAGGTACGGATTCCTTCGTTTCGGTGGTTTGCTGGCATCCCGAATGGATGCTCCATCTTCGTTTTGGTTTCCGGAACGTTGTGCTCCACCCGCGCGATCGTTTGAACTCGCTTAGATTCTATGCGGTTTGTACGTATATCCGCGGAAGAACGCAATCGAAGTCCTCTAGATGAAACATCTAGAGTCGGCCGCGGGTCTGCCATCCATTGGTGAGGTGAGCTCACCACTGGCCAGCGACTAGTCCTCCCCTTTGGCTGGTCGCTAGAGCAAGAGGGAGGAGGGAGGAGAAAAAAAATTACAGAAATAAAAAAATTTATTAAAAAATTGTTCACTAGTGTCCATCTTAGCGTTGGTTAACCAAATTTGGCTAGATGAACAAAATTGGCATAATTATAAAAAATTGAGAATTAAATTACAAAAAAAAATTAGAATTGAATTGAAAAAATTACAATAGAATTTTCCCTTAGCACAAGGGACTTTTCTCTTCTTTTTCTCAGTCATGTGCCGCCATTTGCCCCAAAAGAGCATCGGGTTGGTAAAAGAAAGAGTGGGGCACGACAATAATAAAATAAGAAAAATTGAGAAACGGCATTTGCACCATTTCGTGTTCTTCTTTTGTTTTGATGGTTAAACACCATGTGAAACCTCGGAATCTTAGACATTAAATGGAGCCCAGCATCTTAAAATCTTTGAACGAAATAAAGATGCCTTTCTTTCTATTCATCTTTTAATCTCGGAATACATTTAAAGTGGGCCAGCAAAATCAATTTATATTGAAATTTTGCTTTTTTAGTCTAACGTTCAATTTCATCTGCCTAGCCGTATTCATGCTTACTAGTATCACCTTAGTATAAATTGAATTCCATTTTGGGCATGGTTTGTTTTATGATTTTTTTTCTTAAATGGGTAATGTTTCGTTACCCGTGAAGTAACTCATTTTGAGAGAGTGAGGGCTACTCTAATATAAATATCACATTTGCATAATACCATTTCCTTTTACGCATTAGTCTCTCTTGGGAAATTGGTGGGAGCACTTCTAGACTTTACTATTACCGCTCAGAGGTCTTGTCCTCAAGCGTAACAACAAAATACCCTTTCCTTTTCTGCATTAGCCTCTCTTAGGAAATTGGTAAGAGGACTTCTAGACTTTCCTAATACCCTACACAGGGTCTTGTCCCGAGGGGGCAATAATAAGATCTTGTTTAATTTTTATCCTCAACGTGTTTGGGTTTTGTACGCACCATTAGTGACTTAGCTTTAATAAAAATGGACAAGATTGCGTGATCAAGCATTTTCGAAATGACGAGAGAATATATCAAAATGGCGCTAATTAGACTTTGCATAAATAAGTCAATAAGATCTCTAGCTTGCGGAAGATGAAATGACTTCTCGCTTCTCAATTGGCTCAAAATTAGCTTAGTATAGGTTAGTATTGATTTTTGAAAAAGGAACAAAAATATTCATAATCAATCGAGTTAATCAAACGTTGCGGATTGGTGGGGCTTGAAAAAGTCGGTGTTGAATGTTAGCAGAATCTTGCACGAGGCAGCGGAAGTTCTCGCTTGGCGAGCCATCGTCGTAACAAATGCCCCGCTCTCCATTCCGAAGGGATGGCCATTTGAAAATAAAAGAAAATGGAAAATGTCAATGTGAGCGCATGCTGTGTGGCCGCCCGCCTAATATGTTCTCACGTCATCGCGCTATAGTATTTTATCCAAAACCCCCAAAAAAAGAAAACTTAATATTTTCTCATGTCAACGCGCTCTTTCATCCCCCCTCCTCTCTCTCTCTCTCTCTCTGTCTCTCTCTCTCTCTCTTCACTTTCATTCACTCCCTCATCATTACGAAGCAAGGCACAAGACGTCTCTCATCAATGGAGCGTTCCGCTTGGCCTAAGAGCCTCTCCTCCAGCCGCAAGCGCGCGATCCAGGAGCACTGTGGCCAAGATCCCAAGAAGCTCAGAGATGCCTTCGATGCTCACTCTCAAACTGGCGATGACCCACGGCAGCCCTTTTTTGCGGGAGATCTGATCGTCAGCGTCCTCGGTTCGTTCAGCAGCAACACCCTATCCCTATCGAGCGGGGCTGAGTCCTATGAGGGCTTCCAGGTCCCGAGCAACGCCTTTGTCAGTTCCGAGGTCTCCGAGGGAAGTGAGAGCATCATGTCTCCGTTAGAAAGCGTCAACACCCCTGTCCGGAGACTCCAGAGGTCTCCCGTGGAGAGCGTCAAGCCCCCGTCCAGAGGTCATCGGTATCCATCTTGTGTGAGCAGTCACTACTGGAGACTGCGACGGCGATATACGAGGGCAGAGTAGACGTGGCTTCGGAGATCCTGAGACGCTTGTCTGCCGTGCCGAACCCCATGACAACTTCAAAGCAGAAATTGATGGGATACATGTTGTCTGCGCTTAAATCGCGCGTGAGCCCCGTCGATTACCCCCCTCCTGTGGCAGAGTTGTTCACCGAGGACCATGTGTTGTTGGTTCGGTCACTTTACGATATGTCTCCTTGTTTCGGGCTCGGTTTCGGGGCTACCAATCTCGCGATTAGGGAAGCTGCGTCGGCGCAACCCTCCACTAACAAGCTCCATGTAATTGACTTCGATATTGGACTGGAACGACGGTACAACGATCTCCTTCCCAGGCTGTCCATGCGTCAGGCGGGCAATCAATCCACACTCAAGATCACGACGCTCGTAGATAGCATCATCGGTGCGGAGAGGCTCAGGCTGCTTGGGGATCGACTGAGTTTATTCGCGGCCGTGAAGGGAGTTAGGTTAGTATTCAACATCGTGAGCCAGAAGCTGAGCGAGTTGAGCCGCGAGTCGCTGGGCTGCGAGCCCGACGAGGTGCTGGCGGTGAACTTGGCGTTCAAGCTGTACAGAATGCCAGACGAGAGCGTGTCCGCGGAGAACACGCGGGACGAGCTCCTCCGGCGCGTGAAGGGGCTGGCGCCGCAGGTGGTGACGCTGGTGGAGCAGGAGATGAACGGGAACACGGCGCCATTCCCGATGCGCGTGGAGGAGGCGCTGGCGTACTACGGGGCGCTGCTCGAGTCGCTCGGGTCGATCGAGTCTATAGTGTTGTGGGACAAGTTGGAGCGGGCGGAGGAGGGGCTGCGTCAGAAATTGGTGAACTTGGTTGCTTGCGAAGGTCGGGACAGGGTTGAAAGATGCGAACTGTTCGGGGAGTGGAGGGCCCGCATGGGGATGGCTGGGTTCGAGTTGAAGCCACTGGGTCGACACGTGGCCGACACATTGACGTCGTGGCTCCAATGTTTGCCGTTGACCTGGGACCCGAGATATACAGTGAGAGAAGAGAATGGTGTGGTTTGCTTAGGCTGGCGCGGCCGAACTCTCACCATCGCATCTGCTTGGTGTTAACCAAATTGATATACGTATGTGTATGTCATGTGCTATGGATGGTGATGGCAATGGCAATGGGGATGTGATATCTATAATGTATTGTTTTCAAGGGGTATTTCCTGAGAAAATGGGAAAAGATTCCCCACCCATGCCATTGAGTAATAACAAGAGAGATGTTTGGATTGAGGGGAAAAATACATTCCGATGCGTTGCATTCATTTATTGTGTTATTTGATATGTTTCGTTTGGTGCGTGTTGAATTTCGGGCATAAAACTGGATAAGGACACCTGTACGGCCTTTTGCGCATTCTTTCTTCTCCGTTGATAGCCGATGTGGGGTGCCACCTATTACATCATTTCTGGAGATTCGTGGTAGTTTTCAGCTTAGCTTGAGCTTCAATTCCACTCGTTCTTTCAGAGGAGGGAGGGAGGGGGAGAGAGAGAGAGAGAGTATGTCACACGTTATTCTAATTGCATCATCATTGTGCACCTCCACTTTTAACCCCTCCCAAGTGATTCATGCTGGGGATAGGGAGAGAATTGTTTTAACTGCTATTTGTACCTCCATTTTTTTAAAGATTAAGCCTTGACCAATAGCTGATATAGCATTTTAAGTTCATTCCTACATTTTCTTTCCATTTTGAGATCAAGTAGTTTTATGAGTAATTTGTCTTTTTTGTGGAATTGAAAGTCGAAATTAGTTTTGGACGTGAGTAATACTTAACGTGGTAAGACACTCATATTGAAGCTTTAATTTATGTCCGTGATAATGATATCTCCTTTCCTGGTTTATTGTCCCTCACACCAAAGAAGCCTTGCGCAAGCTCCCAAAAAACATGAGGACCCTTGCTTCATCGAGCAACTCTCTCTATGCTGGGGGATCGAAGTCCAAGCCCAACCCTAAACCCAAATTCTTCATTGTTTTGAAGGGTCTCGTGAAACGCAATGCCACAGTTGAACAAACATCGAGGCAAGTGGATAAATTGAGATCTAATGAGGAAGAGGGTGAAAAGGAAAGGCGTTTTGGGGAGAAAAGGGAAGGTTCATATAGAGATGATGCAGAGAGACGGTTGGCTGCAATTGGAATTGCGAAGGGGCATGATTTATCCAGGTTGTTGTTTCCCGATCAGGCAACAACAAATGCAATAAGGGCATAGAGAGAACAGCTGAGTCGTATGAACTCGGTGAACATCTTGGGAATATCAATGACTTCTCTGGAAAGACAGCATTGTTTTTGGTCTTGCCAGTTACATTGCTGGATGCTTGCTTTATATCTTTTCATCATTATCCAAAATTCTGGAGCAGCTTCAGGTACTCGTGCTCTGTTTACTTGGGTAGGTAAATTACACATGACAAAATTTCCATCCAGCAAACAGGTGCATAGAACATTATAATACTATTGCAAGAAGCAACTACCGACCTAGAACAGCTCATACACTCTAAGGAACAAGCATGGCGTCAAAACATAAAATGCCCGTTTTATCTCGAAAAATATTTATCCTATTCCTTAAACAATCCCTCCCTCCCTCCCTCCCTCTCTCTCAACAATAAAAACAAGGTGTTGCATTCGGTCAAATACAACAAAAGCTAACCATTCTAGCGCAACTGATATCCAAGAACCCATTCAGCTGAGGTAAACTAACTACTCTAGGCCTTAGAAAATGGTTAAAAAGGCAATAAGCCATAACCAACAATATCTATCGAATTCACCTCAGCTCTCGAGCTCGATGACCTTCTCAGCGAGCGCCCGGCGGTCCTTCCCGTCCATCTCCGCTTCGACCCTCCTCTCCAAACCGCCTCCAGTGCCCCCAACCCCCCTCCCCTCCATTGTCCTCCAACCCAACATTCCCCATTATATTCCCATCCAGCGAGGCCATTGGCGGAGGCGGCTGCGGCGGCTCATCAAGGAAAGCCACCGCCTTTTCCTTTGCCACCGCTCCTCACGGCCACAGTTCGTCGGGTAGACGCAGAGCTGTAAATGAGGGAAACAATATATGTAGGGGCCAAATTTACTCAAAATATATAACAAGGGTGCTTTTTAGTTTTTCTCTTTTCTTCTTTCTTTTTTCCTTTTACTAATATTACCGAAAAACACGACTCCAATTTTCATCCCCATATGTTGTTTTTTTGTTACACGCAATTTATGCGAATCTCAACATGCATTTTAAGGTTGAACCTAGCAATTTTGATTCATGGACTAGCGGATTCTTCATTTTATTTTTATCTTTAAATTTTGCTTTTGATGTCTATATACAGTGTGTACTTGTTATGATGGTCATGTTTGGCATTATCATATTCAGCCAACGTTTGAGTGTATGTTCATCTCTCCTACTATACTGGGATCACCTCAAACAAGAGGAAGATCAAGGGATATTTCTATGCATTCTCCTTGCTAGGGGACAATTCCCCTAGTATTTCATGAGCATGCAATATCCTAATTTTACCGGCTGTTCCTTAAAAACCTCCATCTTCGAAGGAGAACGATCGGACCACCCCTTATTAAAGATGTGGTCTCTCTCTTAGAAATTCACAAATTGATCCAAACATACTAATACACATGTAATACATTTATGACAATTTTACTTAAAATTAATTTTTGGACATCCCCAAAGATCCCAAGACAAGGAACTTTCGCCCCACCTCCACGCGCTTCTTCCTTGCCTCTTTCGCACATGACCCTGAGCTATTTTGTCTTTGTCAAAAAGCCACTCTCTCTCATTCTCTTTCTTCACTTTCCTCCCTCATCACAAAAGCAAAGCACAAGACCTCTCTCATCGATGGAGCGGTCCGCTTGGCCTAAGAACCTCTCCTCCAGCCGTAAGCGCGCGATCCAGGAGCTCTGTGGCCAAAATCCCAAGACGCTCAGAGATGCCTTCGACGCTCATTCTCAAACTGGCGATGACCCACGGCAGCCCTTGTTTGCGGGAGATCTGGTCGTCCGCGTCCTCGGGTCGTTCAGCAGCAACACCCAATCCCTATCGAGCGGGGCTGAGTCCTATGATGGCTTCCCGGTCCCGAGCAACGCCTTTGTCGGTTCCGAGGTCTCCGAGGGAAGTGAGAGCATCATGTCTCCGTTAGAGAGCGTCAAGACCCCCGTCCAGAGTTTACCGGTAGAGAGCTTCAAGACCCGCGTCCGGAGACCCCAGAGGTCTCCGGTGGAGACCGTCAAGCCCCGTCCAGAGGTCATCGGTATCCATCTTGTGGGAGCAGTCGCTAGTGGAGGCTGCGATGGCGATAGACGAGGGCAGAGTAGACGTGGCTTCGGAGATCCTGACGCGCTTGTCTGCCGAGCCGAACCCCATGGGTGATTCAGGGCAGAAATTGATGGGATACATGTTGTCTGCGCTTAAATCGCGCATGAGCCCCGTCGATTACCCCCCTCCCGTGGCGGAGTTGTTCACCGAGGAACATGTGTTGTCGGTTCGGTCACTTTACGAACTGTCTCCTTGTTTCTGGCTCGGTTTCAAGGCTGTCAATCTCGCGATTTTGGAAGCTGCGTCGGAGCAACCCTCCACTAACAAGCTCCATGTAATTGATTTCGATATTGGTCTGGAACAAAAGTACAACCATCTCCGTGACGAGCTGTCCATCCGTCAGGCGGGCAATCAATCCACCCTTAAGATCACGGCGCTCGCAGACAGCTTCTACGGTGAGAAGAGGCTCAGGATGGTTGGAATGGAACTGACAGCAATGGCGGTCGGTAGGGGAGTTAGGTTAGTATTTAACATCGTGAGGCAGAAGCTGAGCGAGTTGAGCCGCGACTCGCTGGGCTGCGAGCCCCACGAGGTGCTGGCGGTGAACTTGGCGTTCAAGCTGTACAGAATGCCGGACGAGAGAGTGTCCGCGGAGAACAAGCGCGACGAGCTCCTCCGGCGCGTGAAGGGGCTGGCGCCCCAGGTGGTGACGCTGGTGGAGCAGGAGATGAACGGAAACACGGCCCCATTCCCGATGCGCGTTGGGGAGGCGCTGGCGTACTACGGGGGCTGCTCGAGTCGATCGAGTCTTCAGTGCCGGGGGACAACTCGAAGCTAGCAAGGGCGGAGGAGGGGCTGAGACGGAAATTGGGGAACTGGGTTGGTTGCGAAGGTAGGGGACCGGGTTGAAAGATGCGAGGTGTTCGGGACGTGGAGGGCCCGCATGGGGATGGCTGGGTTCCAGTTGAAGCTACAGCGTCGACACGTGGCCGAATCATTGAATTGGTGGCTCGGCCTTTGGGGATGGAAGGGGTTATTCACGTTGAAAGAAGAGAATGGTGGGTTTTGCTTCTGCTGGCGGGGCCAAACTCTCACCGTCGCATCCGCTTGGCGTTAACCAAATTGATGTACGTACGTGGATGTCATGTGCTATGGATGGCGATGGCGATGGCGATGGCGATGTTGTATTGTTTAGAAGGTGTATTTCCAGAGAAAATGGGAAAAGAAGAAGAGAATCCCATTTCCCCATCTAAGCAATTGAGTAATAAAAAGAGAGATGTCTAGATTTATGGGGGAAATTTTCCGTGCATTGCATTCATTTCTTGCGTTATTCTATTTGTTTCGTTGGCGTGTATTGAATTCTTGTGCGCACTTTCTTCTCCATCGATAGCTGTTGTGGGGCTCCACCTGTTACATCATTTCCGGAGGTTCATAGTAGTTTGCAGCTTCGCTCGAGCTCCAATTCTGCTCGGTCTTTCAGGAGAGGGAGAGGGAGGGAAGGAGAGAGGGAGTGTCGCGCATTATTCTACTTGCATCGTCATGCCGGGGATAAGGAGAGAATTGTTTTAACTGCTATTTGTACGTCCATTTCCTTAAGGATTAAGCCTTGGTTTTTAATAGTTGATATAACAATTTAAGCTGATTCCTACATTTCTTTCCATTTTGAGATCGAATAGTTTTATGAGTGATTTGTTCTTTTTATGAAACTGAAAGCCAAAATTAGTTTTCACATGAATGACACTTAAAGTGGTAAGATGCTCATATTTGTGCTTTAATTTCTGTCCATGATGGTGATATCTCCTTTCCTGGTTTAATAGAGGAGGAATATTAGTTGTCCGCCAGTACTTTGCCTTTAAATGTCCTTCCTCAAGCTGGCACTTACACTAAAAAAGCCCTGCGCAAGCTCCAAAAAAACACGAGGACCCTTGCTTCATCGAGTAGCTCTCGCTATGTTGCAGGATCAAAGTCCAAGCCCGACACTAAACCCGAACTCTTCATTGTTTTGAAGGGTCTCGTGAAACGCAATGCCACAGTCAAACAAACATTGAGCCAAGTGGATAAATTGAGCTCTAATGAGGAAGAGGGTGAAAAGGGAAAGGTGTTTCAGGAGAAAAGGAAAGGTTCGTATAGAGATGATGCAGACAGACAGTTGGCTGCGATTGGAATTGCGAAGGGGCAGGATTCATAATATGAGGGAGCTCTCCTCCATAGCATGTAATCTCAAATGCAGCTCAGAGGTGATTGTAACCTCGAGAGTCCCTATATATGTCGAAGCTTTGTTTGACTGTGAATCTCAACAGTTTGAATCACAACATCGACAAGAGTTTGAATCACAACATCGACAAGAGGTAGAGGAAAGGATTGAATGCAGCTTGGAGTTGCTAGCTTTCCATTGATGAATGCAACAAACACTTGCGAAATTTACTTCTTTTAGTTTGTCTTGCTTCAAACAAGATAGTCCAACATTCCAATTGCCAATGCTTCGATGAACGAAACACATCTCCAAAATGCGAACCCAGATATGATGAGAACAACCGCACTTGAAGAATAGGTGAGGTTTGGATTCACTATGATCATCATGAAACCTGGAAATGAGCAACCTACTCCTAAGCAATTTATCCTTCCTTCTGCTTCTAACAATGTTAGCTCTAGTCCTTTTTATTTGACAAAAAATACCTAGAATTACAGTGCCTGACTCATCACATGTTTGACCTGTCTCCAATGTTTCACGCTAGCTAGGTTGACTTCGTATTCACCAAATAAATGTAAATATTTTCACCGACCTCATGCAAATATAGATGCTAGTGGATCTTGTTGATTCAAATTCAACTAAACCGAACGTGATGGAATCATACAATTTTTCATTTTTTATGCTGACAAGTTAAAATAATGTATTCAGAGCTCTTTAAGCACCTAATCGATTCATAAGGAAAATTACTAAAAACGTCCTAAATCTATTACAATTTTTCCTATTTCATCCTAAACCTTTTTTTTTTTTTATCAATTCAGTTTGAAAACTTTTGCATTTGTACTAATTTAGTTTGGCAAAAAAAAAGAGAAAGAAAAAAAGGAAAAGAAAAAAGGAAAAATTAATAAAAATAATATATTATTTAAAAAATTTACGTCGGTGTCGCCCAAACGATCGACACTGGCTAGCCTTCACTTTAGCGCTCGCCTCCCAAAATTGGTTAGATGAATTGAATTGACATAATTGTAAAAGTTTTTGGACGGAATTGATAAAAAAAAAAAAAAAAAGACTGTTTTGGTAATTTTCCTCTAATTTATATTGGTGCGCTAGTTCCGTCCTTGCAAAAACATTAAATTGAAAGAATGTGCAAGTTTACTTATAACTAAGTAGTTGTTGACTTGTCATGACTAAAATATCAAAATTAGAAGTCAGTTATCTCTAGTCAAAGTCCATCGTAGCTCAGCTCGTGGAGTTCCATCCAAGCAAAGTAGAGAATAAGATTAGAAGAGTGTCAATGTCAATGTGCATAAGTCCAGGTCATGCAATTATCAAACCAATAAGAAAAAAGTATTTTATATTCCATGTATTCCCCACTAGTTTGATAACAAATTTCGACATATCATGAATATTAAAATCTCTAAATGCATCATATTAACAAGGGAATTTCGACATATCATGAATATTAAAATCTCTAAATGCATCATATTAACAAAGGTTAGAATTGACTCTCCTGTGTCTAATTAAGATTGTAAACCCATATCAGATTATCGTCTCCAAAAATTACAATTACCATTAAATCAAGCTGGACAAAAAGGAGTTTTTTAGATTCATATTGTATTGAAATTAGGATTTTTGTTTATATCTATTTTAATAAACATACCAGAAAAGACCGGTATCATTTGGAAAAATAACTTAATTATTTTCAATTTTGATGTGAAATTACAAAGAAATCTTTTCAAGATCCTCCTATACAATGATGTACAAAAAATACGAGAAGGGACATTGGCTAATCAAAAGTAGTCTTCCTTTGAAATTCACAATTTTTGTTGATAATAGCAACTTACATATCACATATCATTTTGTTACCTTCTTTACAGAACATAATTTCCCTTTTTGTTGTCGCAAGTAATATAGATCCCATGATTTCTATTTGTCCACAAAAAAATAGCAAGCTGCCTGAGTTAATAGTATATCTCTTTTTGTATTATTAATAAATTACATAATGAGTCAAAACTTATATTTAATATGGGCATAATTTTCTTTTTGATGGTCATAAGTTCTTTTAATCATATGCCTTGTAATTTTCCACGAAAATTAAGAACCTACCCAAGTTGATAACAATTTTTTTATGCTATCACTAAGAAAATATTCTTTACTCATCCTAACTTTAGTTAAAATAAGAAAATGGAAATTGGAAGTTTAATCATTTTTAATCCAAATAATCCAAATTTACTTATTGGGAAAGTAGGGATTTTTAAGAAATTAAAATAAGGAAGATGGAGAGCATCTCAGTTCAGCTCCGAGGTTAGTTACCTTGTCAAAGCTCATTCTGCTCAGGAAGAGAGAGAAACAGAGAGAGAGGGAGAGAGAGAGAGGGTGAAGGAGGAAGGAGATGGAACTGAGAGAATCGCGCAGAGCTCAGCGTCGGTTAGGGTTCTTCTTCCTCGTCGCGGCTCTGGTTTCGATCGCCGCCGTCGACGCTTCTGTCCACGACTACTTCAACGAGGCCTTCACCGCCCGCTCCAACGCCTTCTTCTTCCACGGCAGCAGCGAGGGCCTCCGCGCCCCCCGCTCCGCGATCCCGCCTTCCTCCTCCACGACGTCGTCTCCCAACATCATGACCAGCCCCAAGGGAAGTCCTTCATCAGGTACGGATTCCTTCGTTTCGGTGGTTTGCCGGCGTCCCGAATGGATGCTCCGTCTTCGTCTTGGTTTCCGGAACGTTGTGCTGCAGCCAGGCGATCGTTTGAACTCGCTTAAATTCTATGCGGTTTGTACGTATATCCGCGGAAGAACGCAATCAAAGTCCTTTGGATGAAACGTCTGGAGTCGGCTGCAGGTTTGCTAGAGGATTTCCTACGTTTTGATTTGAGTTTTAGGGCTTAATTGGGAATTTTAGGACTCGATTGCGCTTTGAAGTCGAAGTGCGGGGCTAGATTGCGTTAATTACATAAGGTTTAGGACTTAAGGTGCGGCTTACTCGTTCTCTTTTAATCGTAGATGGGGTGCTGGCTTACTCGTCATTGACCGAGTAGAGCTTCCGCTGGAGGTCCGAGAAGTCGATGATTCGTTACAAGGTTATGATGGAAATGGCAGTTGTAGTCCCCCAATTCTTGTTTATTGTGGAAGAACTGTTTCGTAGGTCGATTGTATGTCGGGATGTATGAGGAAAACCTTCTTCTTTATTGGAATTTGATTAACGAGTGTTTTTTTAATGCTTTGCTGCTTCTAAATTATGCTGATGTTCTTTCTATTTGATGGTTCAGGTAATGCAAGCATCATATTTGGACCTCTTGGTGTGCCTACTTTCCCTTTTTTTTTTTTTTTTTTTGATGTGCCAGCTACCTGCTCTATAGACACGAACGCATGTGTTTGCACAATTGCTTGAACTTTGTGCATATTGTTACTGGATTGGAGACAGACGGTATTATAGTCTCTGTTTATACATCTCTTTTGTGCAAACCCTCATCAATCTCGGTTTGAAGGTTTTCCCTACGATTATTGATATTGATTCAATTTCTTTATCTTTATTTCCTAACTTAGGCCTGATGATGTCGCCTTCATAAGGAGAAAGGAGTTTGCTGATGCACAAAATGGAATGCAAGAGAATAGTGGCTCGGTGGAGGCTATCATACTTGATATAAAAGATCGGAAGTTCCTATTTGAAATCTGATATGATATGTCGCACTCCGTAGTTTGCTGATGAGAAAGCCTGTAAATTAGGTCAAGTTATTATTCAGAGAAACCCAGATAACCCCGAATGACCTAGACGCATAACAACTTCCTTTGCTGAAAGAAATCAAGAAACAAAGATGGATAGCGTGACTGTCGAGATCGATAAGACAGGATGCACTACTTGTATTTTATGTTTTGTGATCCACATCTCAAGGGTACCATAATTAAAAGGAGGACAGTATGGAGAAATCCAAGTGACTGCTCGAATTTTGTCGGGCTTGGCCATGGACACTCGAACTTCCAAACATTGTTTCGTCGGCAAAGTTTAGCGCTGGAGATGCCATCAAATTAAAGCGTAACAGTGACTCTTGTTTGTTGCCTTTATCTTTCATCAACTCCAATCAATGTGTTCTCAGGTTCTTTGAAGGAAAACAATACCAACATCATAAGGGGAAAATTTCAGGAAAAAAGAAAAAACCCACCATAATCGCGCCAAAGCGACAAAGGCTGTGGAAAAGCTAGAGATGATGAAGCATTGATTAGAGACGTTCGTCTCAGATGGTGCAGACAATTTCTGCATCATGGCTACCAGCACAGCCATCTGAGCTTGAAACCGATGAGCCAAACGGAAGATAATAGATATACAGCCTCTGCGAGAGAAGATGATGAAGAGGAAGCTTTTTAGCCATGTGGTGGGAGATCTGAGACTAAAGGCGGGCAGTTGAAAAAAGGCCGTGCAGTTAGGCTGTTGAAAGTTCAGACCCAGACCTAGAGGCGCTGGGGTTGGAGATTAATATCGGCGAGTTTGACGAAACTCAAGCGGCTGTGGCCGAACTTGAAGACTCGAGCAGCCATGTCAGCCATGGCCGCAAGCTTAGTGAAACTGGAGTGGCCATGCCGGAAGCGGTGGTGGCTGGTGGTCGAGAGTGGTGGTTTTGATATTTTTAGCTTTTTTTAAATAACTTTATAATAATTCTTATCCTTTCTTTATTTTTTTAAATCTTTTTATCATTCTTCTTTAAATCTTAAATTTTTTGTTTTCTAACAAGGCACATGGCTTTAGAAAGTGATAAAAATCGTCAGGCCAGTACCTTTAGTTCGTCAAAATAGATGAAATTAATGAATGACTTGATTACACAAATTTGAGAAGTTTTTGAATTTAATTATATATATTTTAAAAAAAAATCAGTATTTTTGTTTTCTTTATTTATTTATTTATTTTTCTTTCCTCTTCATCTTCTTCTCGGTGTCGTCTTTCTTTTCATTCTTTTTTATTTGTTTTTATATTGTGCTGACTAGCTACTGGGCGACGCGATCACGGCTTCCCGCCCTTGGTCAGCAAGGCTAGCCTTGCCCGGTTCTAGCTGGCCTCCAACAACAACCACGGGATATCAAGAATCCTCCGGCGCCAAGAGTGTTGTGGCCACAAGAACACAAACGCAAAGGGGGCAAGACACAAGGCCTAGGGTTTCCACCATAGCTAGATGAGTTAGAGTTGATTTTGCGCACGAAATTCAGTTTAACTAGAAACGTGAGCACGATTTAGAGAGAGAGAGAGAGAGAGTACCTACGAATTGAGAGGAGTAATTGAGTGAGCTCTAAGATAGGAGATCAGTTGCGGAAATGGCGATGCTTGAGGGCAAGGCAACATAATGGTTTGGGCCAAGTCAACCTTGCTGGCTGCAAGTGAGGCCACATTGCCCAATTGTGGATGAGCCTCGCTCATAGCCACGATGACCTCTTCCAGATCTAGGCAAGGGCTTCATGGCTCTCATCCAGTGGCCAATGAGCTTTGACAACCCTTGCTGGTCACTGTAAAAAAGAATAAGATAAAAAGGAAAAGAAAAAAAAAAAAAAGATGATAGAGAGAAAAATGAAAATAAAAATGCTCAAAAATGCCCCCATCATGCCTTTAGAAAGTGGCACATGAAGTTCACATGCTCATTCAAGCCTTTATAAGAGACTAAGTGATCGCTTCATGCTATTTTAAATGCTAAGTGATCACTTTAAATCCCTTATTTGAAAAAATATTCACTTGGGATCCTTTATGGAAAATGGTCCATTTCAAGCCTTTATTAAAATTTATCTTTATTTGGATGTTTCCTTTTTTTTTTTTTTTGGGGGGGGGGTGAGGGAGTTTTCTTTTACGTACCCCGAGATTGTCAACTTTCTTGCAAACAATACAAAGAAAGATTTCTTCTAATTTTGGTTGCAATATTTGATTGTACTCTTGTAGATCTTAGTAACTTTCTTATGCAGCTAACCTGCTCGATTGCTAGTTTGATGACTATGGCATGAATTGCATACTTCAAGTTTTTTTTTTTTTTTTTTACGTACCCTCGAGATTGTCAACTTTCTGGCAAACAATACAAAGAAAGAATTCTTCTAATTTTGGTTGCAACATTTGATTGTACTCCTGCAGATCCTAGTAACTTTCTTATACTTGCTTGATTGCTAGTTTGATGACTATGGCATGAATTGCATACTTCAAGTTAAACATTGCTTGATTGTATTTATCTTGGGAAAAGTACGAAAAAAAAAATAAGGGAGCTCTCCTCCACTGAACCACTTATCCACAGTACATAAATCTCAGATGCAACTCAAAGGTGATTCTACTTCGAGAGTCCCTACATCCTTTGAAGCAGTGTTCAACTGTGAATCTCACAGTTTGACCACAGCATCAACAAGAGGAAGAGATTGAATGCAGCTTGGAGTTCCTGGCTCTCCACTGATAAACGCGACAACTCCATAGTAGCATCAACAGACACTCATGAAAATCACTTCCTGCTTCAACCAAGACAGTTCGACATTCCAATTGCCAATGCTTTGATGAACGAAACACATCTGCAAAATTGGGACTCAAATCCAATGCGACCAACTATCTCAAAAAATAGGTGAGATTTGGATGCAAAACTGCAAGCTAGGAAATGAACAACCTACTCCAAAGCAATTCATCCTTCTTTCTGCTTCTAACAATATCAGCTCCAATCCTTCTAATTTTACAAAAAAGACCTAAAATCATAGTTTTCTTCTCCTCAGCTTTCATGGACTTCTCCTTCTCTTTTAATATTTTCAACATTGACTCAAGGTCCTCATCTTTCTTTTTAAATCTCCCTGTCTTTGCATCCACAGCAGACTCTCGCTTTGCCAACTTCTGTTCTTTGGTTTATTTCAACTTCCTTCCGCTCAATTTTTTCTATCTTGGTTTTCAATTCCTTGTCAAAAGATTTCCTCCTCTCTTCCTATTCAATCTTAAAGCTGAGCATTTTACCATCCAAGGTGGCCTTTTGCTCATTGACAAGTTTCTGGATCTCCACCTGCACAGCAAGCAGGAATCAATTCTACACTGCTAGACATGAGCTATAACACGCCATATCATCCCATCCAATCCAATCATTTAAAGTGGAAACTATCATGATAAAACTTACCTAAATAAAATCAATCAAAACAAAGGTGAATAGAAAATAACACATAGGGCACCCACAGTAAAGCTCCCAAATGACCCCAAAAGATAGAACGATCAACACACAAACATGGAAGGAAACCCCTATGCATAAGAATGTTCATTGACTTGATTCACAAAATAAGTGACTCAATAAGAATTGTTTCTACTTCCCAGTACTACTTTTGCTTTATTCTGTGCAGGACCTAATATCCAACATTCACCACACCAAGCAACATGGGATTGGGTGTATTCAATTAACTATTGAGTGATTCAGCAAGAAATGTTAGTTCTTGCAAAGTATTAACGAAAAAAATATACTCATTTAAAAATTGACCCCTACATGAAATGAATACATAAAAGGAAAAAAAACATTATCAATCCTCAGTGCACAAGAATATCTCCCCTTATTTACAAAGAAAACGCCTTTTGAGCTAATCATATTTGTGTTGAATCATAAGTAGCATCATCAACAAGGACAAGAAGCATAAGGCACAGCAATTTTATAAATTAGTTGGACTAAACTTGCCAAAATAATAAAGCTATTCTGTCCAAAAAGAACGGATCCATCACCGACAAGAAGATGAATTACAAAATAATGATCATTCATAGAAAAACCATCAAATCCAAGTCCATCTTCAAAAACTTTCTACAGTACATAATAAATCAGTAATTTCTAGAGACAGGTTATGCATCCTCCTCACACTCTCTCCCAGATTCAGCTTGTTCTCCAATGCAAGTAGCTCTTGTTCTCCAATGCAAGTAGCTTTTCCTCTTCTGATCTCATAATGCTTTCTTCTTACTGTACTTCCTGCAACCAAATTGAAAAGTGAACTAAACAACTATTGGAAAAATATGATGTAGGTTGATTTGCAAAGACCGAGAGGAGAACTAGCAGCACTGAACAGTGAACTTACCTTTTCTTTTGCAGCCAAGTCTGCTAAACTTGGATTTATATGTTTCTCTTTCTCATAAAACATTGATTTGGATGACATCATGTTTCTGTAAGCTTCTTCAAGATCCATCTCCTTCTACATAAGAAGTTGGTCAATTTCACTGGCCTTTCCCTCCTTCACGTTAAGGATTATCCTATCCTCACACAGCTTTTTTTTTTTCCCTTTCCTGCAACTTTTGATCCCACTCTTGTAAATTTTTTCTTTGTTTGTAAAATGCAGCCCTGTGTGCTTCCTGCCTGCCAAAAAGGGGCAGATTTGCAACATCACTTGCTGAGTATATCTTACAGCAATAGCAATGTAACCAATGTTATCATGCATGATGCATAAAGATGCACAGGTTGAAAAGAGCGTACTCAATTTTCAAAGAAAAATGCTCCCTTTAAAGTACACATTCGCGTGCCTCCATCTCTTGCATCTTCAAGTCCAATTGTGCACTTTTTCTGCTGACCTACGAAGTTTGGCATCAACGTCATGCAGTGTCTAATTCACCTCCAATAACCTATCCTCCATTCCAATAGTCAAAGCACTCGCTTGAGACAACTTCTTCTCAGAATCAAGCTTTATTCGGTCCTGCTCATTATGTATTTCGTGCAGAGCCTTCTCAAGCTGCATTAACGAAGTTCATCTATGTAACAAAAATATAGAAGACTTCAAATGCTAATCACATTCACTTCCAGCATTCACATGAGAGAAGATATATTAAAAAAAAATCAAGTTGAGGAATGGCTCTCGTTATATCTTCCCATTTGCAGTGCAGCTCAGGCAAAGGAAGAAACAAGGATAAAGCTTGACCTTTTATACTAAAATAGGAAAATATGGCCCCACATTGCCACATATTAAACCAACGTCGACAATCTACTATTTTCCCTAGATATAAATTTGTCTAAAACATGCCTATGCATGTCCTGCAACTCTATGTGTACACGGTGCAATCACATACTTCATGTCTGAGAAGGGTCAGATTGTAGGGAAAGGGAGGCTAGCAAATAAGATCCATAATGGCATAAATCCCAAGCGCGTGAAACGAGCTTACAAAAGCAATACTTATTTTCCTTTTCATGCTTGGCTTTTACAGAGGAGTTAGAAAACTTACTTTTAAGAAGATGGTGACTTGTTGCACAAAACTGAAAATTCAATTGAATGAAAGGAACAAGCTCTTCCCAAAGTATACCATAACGCCACAAAAACCAAACAAAGCTAAAACAGCGCTCTCGATAACCTTTTTGGCACAAGAGGATTTTCATCAATAATTCATGAAAATATACAAACAAAGATCTTGAACATTTTTTAAGAATCGGTAGAGCACTCTCAGATTCATCAACCACCAGATTAACACAATCAACCAGAGTGGCTAATCTAATATGATTAGCAACACATAATTTGGCAATCAGAATCAAACTGGTGCTCCAGAAAGAGTTCTCCACCGGGAGTACAGTCGTTATGCCAGATCATAGAAGAATCATTTGGCAATTGAGTTTGTTTTACCTTCAAACTATCCGATTTAGCAATCCCTAGTGCCCATGAACGAAATTTTGGCAACACAAATTCAGTAGACAGCTTGTCATTAGTTGACTGTATTTCTAAAATATAAGACAGTTAAAATGCAATGCAAAATCTAGAGCATTCAAATTGCAAGACTATCGGCAAAAGTAGCATACATTTGCCACGCACTGCCTTTCAAAAGCCAAAGCTTTCCTAAGATTTTCCTCTTTCTTCTTAGCTTCAGACATTGCAATCACATGTGCTGATTGTTCTTGTTGGATAAGCTGTCGTGCTTCTGATAATGCTTGACCTAACTCTTCACACTTCAGGTTCCACTCCTTTTTGTCGAACAGAAGCAGCCCACATTATACTAATGATCAAATAGCTGCCAAAAGACTTCTATTTAGGTTTAAAACTGCTGCTAGATCTCAGTATATAAGAATTTCAGGGAATTTAATTCCTAAATGCCAAATGCTTAACCTAATACAACACTACATATACAGATAAACATGAGATTTTGTGGCAATTGCACATCCAAAAGTTGGAAAAAGTACACTTCCACTGTGAACCTCACCCAAAACAACGTCATCATCCAAAATAACAGACACGATTCTTCCAACTATTGATGCAAACAAAAATCATAATAAATAATCAAATGAGAAATGTCAAGTATTAAGCAACACATTGCATGTTCATCTCAGAAGGATCGAGCCACAGATCAGTAGTTGCCATTTGAGCTGCATTTGAGATGCTTATCTTGCCCCCACACTTTGACAAATTCCAAAGAACCCCATAATTCTCCTAAAATACTTTTGGGATTCCTACTAACCTGCTTATTTCTGTAAGAGGATTTGAGGGTAGTTTTCCCTGAAGTAGCTTGATAAGTCTCGTAACTGCTAAACTGCCAAGTCCATTTAAAAGACTAATAAACACCTCGATTGGACAAGATGCTTCTTGAATTGTAGCAAAACAAAGAGGAGATCCTGTGACATCTCTCTTTTCACACTTTTCACATCATCCATTAGCGTCTGAAAGTCTCGCTACATACAAAGGAGCATAATATCTCCCCTAAGAGGGTTTGACTGGTCAATGAATCGGAAGTTACACAAGTAAATGAGCCAACCTATTCCAAACTGCATTTCATGCTGTGTTTACTCGGGTAGGTAACTACACACAACAAAATTTCCATCCCGCAAACAGGTGCGTAGAACATTATTATACAATTGCAAGAAGCATCAACCAACCCAAAACAGCTATATACACTCTAAGGAACAAGCATGGCGTTAAAACATAGTATGCCCGGTTTATCTTGAAAAATATTTATCCTATTCCTCAAACACTACTACCCTCCTTTCCTCCGAACTCAACTATGGACACAAAGTGCTGCATTCGGTCAAACACAACAAAGCTAACCATTCTAGCGCAATTGATATCCAAGAACCCATTCAGCTGAGGTAAACTAACTACTCCAAGCCTTAGAAAATGGTTATAAAGGCAATCAACCATATCTATCAAATTCACCTCAGTTTTCGAGCTTCCTAGCGGTCCTTCCTGTCCATCTCCGCTTCGACCCGCCTCTCCAAACCACCTGCAGTGCCCCCATTGTCCTCCAACCCAACATTCCCCATTACTTTCCCATCCAGCGAGGCCACTGGCGGAGGCGGCTGCGCCGGCCCATCAAGGAAAGCCGTCGCCTTTCCCCCTTGCCATCGCTCCTCGCCGCCACGGTCCGTCGGAGGGACGCAGAGCCGCAAATGGGGAAACAATATATGCAGAGGCCAAATTTACTCAAAATACATGTAAAAAGGGTGTTTTAGTTTTTTTCCTTCTTCTTATTAATATTACCAAAAATCAAGACTCCAATATTCATCCCCCATATGTTGTTTTACGTTACACGTATTTTACTTTTTCCTAACATTTGTAGATCGACAGCTTTTTTTTTAGTTAAAATTACGTGCCTAAACCTTTAAAAGTGTCTGATAAAAAAATCTTTAAAAGTGCAATAATTATGTATTTTTCGAATTTTAAACAACGCTATTTTTCTTTTTCCGGAAATTTTTGGAGGAAAACAGGAAAAGAAAACCATATCTATACATATATTTCTCCACTTATTCTAATATTACTTTAATAAAGAAAGAATATATATGTATTTCTAAATTACCCATGTATTAAATAATACATGTTAAATATATCTAAGTCTCATTTCACACAATTTCTACCGTAGCTATCTATTTTTAACCTCCGTTAACAATCACCAAACCCATGACTATATTATAGAGAAAGGGTATTTAGAAAGAGACTTCGCTCTCCAATCTCTCACTTAGAGTATTAAACTAATTTTGTAAACTAATTTTTAGTATAATTGGCACTACCTACCATTCCTATGATTGCTTGGTGAGGTGAGCTCACCACTGACCAGCGACTAGTCCTCCTCTTTGGCTGGTCACTGGAGCAAGAGGAAGGAGGGAGGAGGAAAAAAAAAAAGAGAGAAAAAAATAATCACAAAAATAAAAAAAAATTATTAAAAAATTGTTCACTGGCATCCACCTTAGCGCTGGTTAGTCAAATTTGGCCAGATGGACTAAATTGACATAATTATAAAAGATTGAGAATTGAATTGACACAAAAAAAATTAGAATTGAATTGAAAAAATTACAATAGATTTAAGATTTTTTTTTTTACAATTTTCCCCTTGTCAAGTGACTTTCTCTTCTTTTTCTCAGTCATGTGCCGGCATTTGCCCCAAAAGGGCATTGGGTTGGTAAAAGAAGAGTGGGGCACGACAATAATAAAATAAGAAAAATTGAGAAACGGCATTTGCACCATTTCGTGTTCTTCTTTTGTTTTTGATAGAATAAAGTGGAAGAATGAATTTCTATATATTTCAGTGTGTGTAATACTGATGATACAAGAGCCTATTTATAGGCTATTCTAGGCAACTATCTAAAGTAATAAAATATTACAATATCATAATCAAATCAATTATAATGGATATGAAATCAATTATAATCAATTAAGAAAATAAATATCTCTAACATCCTAAGATAAATATCTCTAACATCCCCCCTCAAACTCAAGGTGAGATAGAAGAGGTCAACTGGAGTTTGGAGAAAAGATCTTTAAAACGCCCAAGTGGATGTGCCTTCATGAAAACATCAGCCATTTGATCAATTGAAGAGATGGGAACAAGTTGAACATCGCCACGAAGCACATGAGAGCGTATGAAATGACAATCTATTTCAATATGTTTGGTACGCTCATGAAAAACATCATTATGAGCTATTTGGATGGCACTTCGGTTATCACAATGAATGACCGTTCCACCGTTATAACGAACTCCCATGTCTTCTAGTAACCACCGTAACCATAATAATTCCGAAGTTGTATCGGCAAGGGCACGGTATTCCGCTTCCGTACTCGATCAAGCAATAGTAGTCTATTTCTTACTCCGCCAGGAAATAAGGGACTTCCCTAAGAAAAAGCAATAGCCTGTAGTAGAGTGACGATCAAGGGGATCACCAGCCCAATCAGCATCAGAATAAGCTGTTAACTCCAAGAATGAGTTAGCAAAAAAGTGAAGACCATGAAATAAGGTACCCTTAATATAGCGAAGAATCCGAAGAACAGTAGCAAAATGAGTCGTCCGCGGCGCAGTCATGAATTGACTCACAATGTGAACAGCATAAGCGATGTCGGGCGGCAAACAATGAGATAAACCAGACTGCCAACTAACTATCGATAAAGTGTAGGGTTTGGAAGAGGAGTCCCATCTTTTTCATCAAATTTGGCATTATTTTCAATGGGAGTGGTAGCAGTCTTGTTATCGGTAAGGCCAGCTCGAGAAAGAAGATCAATGGTATATTTCGCTTGAGAAAGATAATAGCCAGAGGAATCGGAAGCAACCTCCAATCCTAAAAAATAACGAGCCATTGTTGTGACACCTAAATTTTTGCCTAAAAATCATTTCCGAAAAAATGGGAACTTATTTTTCCACAAAAATATTTCATGTCAAATTCTTGCATATAATTTATCTAGGTGTTTAGTATAGTTTTCTTTTTTAAAATGGAAGATGTTTTTCCTTAAAAAAAAATTAAAAAAATATATAAAAAAGAATAAAAAGAAAAAAAAAAAAAAAGGAAAAAAATTTGGGGCCAATGATCTAAATGTGACTAGCCAAGCCCAGGAGGTAAGATTGGAATTAAAATGGCAAATTGGGGCCAAAACGCAATTTCAAAAAGTTGAGGGACCAATTTGCAAATTTTTGCAAAATTTCACCCGAGCCCTTAAATCATCATCTTAGCCCCCAATTGAGTTGAAATTAAACTTGGGTCAAGTCTAATTAATCGAATTGGGCAAAAAGGACCAAATTACATTGAATTGGGCATTTTCGGGCAAGAAAATGGCCAACTTTGAGGGACTCTCTTGCAAAATTGGGTGGACACAATTGTGAAAAATGATCAAGATCTTAAACTACTATATATTAGCTTGCTAATTGATCAAAAATCGCAGCCAAATTGATGGATTAAAGCACCCAAACCAGCTACCAAAACTCAGTCCACGAGTTGGTCTCAATTCGGAGTTGCTGAGTAAGCAACTTGGTGGCCCCACCATATCCCACTTAGCCGCCCATCCAGCCTGATCTTTGCACATGATTGAAGACCATAATGAGTAGTTCCAGTGGACGGAAATTTGCCAGGGATAAGCTGCTGAAAGCACGGGAAAGTCGCAGCAAAATCCGCACACTCAACAGCTGCAGAAGTTGAAAAATTGGCTAAGTCAGAAAGTGGGTGAACTAGCTCAGTTGATAGGCTTGGTAGGGGGGCAAAAATCCGACCAAGAGATTGATGAATTCGGTGGATAAGATCTAGGAAGCAGGCTCTTTTGAGGGATAAGAGGGAGAAGACAAGAAACACGAGGAGGAGCTCACTTTCGTGCCCAAGAAACACCCTCAGAAGCAACTGCAGAAAAAGCAAAAACCCAGAAACTCCATCAACCCTTAGAGAGAGAAGTGAATTTTCACAAACTTGGAGCCAAAATTAGCCAAAACTTTCAACTAGAGAGTGAAACTTCATTCAAATATCTTTCCAACCATAGGTTACACGTCCAAAATGAAGATCGGGAAGACCTCCTAAAGCCCCCGAAAAGATACCCTCCTGGCGGGCCAAGGGAGTCCCAAGATTTTTCTAAGTGTTGAGCCCGGTTGGTCACGAGCGAGGAAAAGCGAGTGTTTTGGGAAAATGGAGAGACAAATGAGGAAATCCATGAGTTACAAGACAAACTAGAATATATATAGTTTTGGTTGGTTTTAACTTTTCCAACAAAAGAGGTTCTGAAGCCTAATTTTGGAGGTCAACGAAAACCTTCGTTGTCAGCTTTTTCTTCTACAGATCTCACTTTCAGTTTGAATGAACCATTTTCCACATGCCCCCCGGAGGATAATTTCTCATTTCCTCGACCAAGAGTCACTTGAAAACGAAACTAGGAAGCAAGGTAAGCATCCTAGATGTATTTTTGTTTGAGTTTGGACATGTTTTGATCACAAAAATCAAGAGCAAAACTAGTCCGGAGAACTGATTTTTGAGGTAGAAATTTTGCTAAGTGTTTAAAGCCTATTCAATACCTCTACATGCTTGACTTGTTACTCCACTTTGCATGCATTTTTTTGTCATTGTGACTTTGATGGATGTTATATGGGAGTACAAATAATGCATAGGACAATCCAGTTTAGTCTTTAAATCTCCTTATGAACTATGAAACCGTCTATAACATGAGCCAAAAACCAAGCCATTCCACATTAAGACATGGTTGGCCAGTGTAGATCATGCATGTATGCTTCTTGGAGGGTTCGTTTTGATGCGTCCGGTTGATCATTTTCGATGATGTTTGTTGCATTTGAAAGTATATGTTACCTATTTTCATTCGGATAGAGTAATATTTCGTATAGATGTTGCATGTGATGGTTGTCGGGGCTTCAATTTGGGCATATGACATGGCTGTTTGACTTGGGTTCAACACCAGATTTGCAAAACGGCTCCAACCCGCATATTGGAGGCCGTTTTTAGTTTGGTTCTTGTGTGTTCTAGGCTGTGATTTCTAGCTAAACCTGTTCTTTGCATGTAATAGTATATCCTTGATACTTTGCTTTCACATGAGATTACTTATGGGTCGAGATTGAAGGCCACGAATATAGCCCGAGGAAGCTGTTTTGAGGAGATTTGATGCAAGCCAAATATTCGATAAAATGTCGGAATCAAGTTTCAACCTTGAAACGATCGATTTAAGCTCTATTATTGTGATATTCATGTGCTGTGTTGTTCAATGTTAGCATATATCGGTTTAGGGAATTATTATTATTATCATTTTAAAAAATAAAAAAATCCAAAAATTCAAAAATTTCAAAAAAAATACATAAGTGATAAATGGTATCAAATTAAGGCAAAAATGACATCTATGAAATTTTATTAATTTTATAAGGTCATTTTTCCTAATTTAATGCTATTTTGATATTTTATAATCATTTTTGTAAATAATCTATTTTACGTAGATTAAAATTAATTAGAGTAATTTCATGCATATTTAAATTCCCATTTTGCTCACGGGGTCCTGTCCCGGGCGTGATAACAAGGCCATGTAATATTATTTGCCCGACTTGTATCGGGTTTTCCTTTTACGCATTTATTTTCAAGTCATTTCAATTTCTTGGATGTTTGCTTACGCACCGCTTTTTCATTAATTTGAGTGTAAATTTCTCTTCTAAATTATGTTAGGATTAGTCTAGACATTAAGGAAAACAAACCTACAAAAACATGTGCATGGACGCGTAGCGGTTTTATAAGGATTATAATTGGTAATCAAGATTGTGTGGCCACTTATATGAACAACCTTCCAAGTTAGTGGTACCGCAAAGGCGCTAATAGAAACATTGGCGTAAACAAGTCCCCGTTCCTAGAAATCTTTGGTTGCGTAGAAATCGAGACAACACTCCGCGTCTTGATTGGTTTCTAGCCGACCCCAATAGGCTAGTGGCGACTCCTAGAATTACATAGGTTGTTAAAAACTGAAAATATAAAATCCAACGTCGCGCGAGGTATGGGCTTGGGAGAGCCCGTGCCTAATTGGGCCATTAGTCCGCCTCTTTAGGTAAATACCCCTAAACCTTCTTTCTTTTCCCCCGAACGGAAAAAGGGAGGTCGCGACAGCCGTCCAAGATCTTTCATTTCAAACTGTTGACTCAAATACAGCTGTAGTTTTGTAATGCCTTCATGATCATCGCCAGTAATAACCATGTCATCCACATATAATAGTAGCAGAATACTCCCACGAGATGTTCGGTGAACAAATAGAGCGTTATCATAGGGACTGTATATAAATCCAAGGCGTTCCATAGTATAACTAAACTTGGAATACCATGCACGAGGAGCCTGTTTTAGTCCATATAATGCTCGACGTAGACGACACACTTTACCAAGATTATGAGTATATCCAGGAGGTGGCTCCATATATACTTCTTCAATGAGATCTCCATTAAGGAATGCATTTTTGACATCCATTTGAAATAGAGGCCATCGCTTAATAGTAGCGACAGCAAAAAGGCTACGAACAGAAGTAAGACGTGCAATTGGAGCAAACGTCTCATCATAATCAATGCCATACTCCTGGGTAAAGCCTTTTGCTACTAGTCGAGCTTTATAATGTTCCACTGTACCATCTGCCTTAGTTTTGATTTTGTACGCCCATTTACAACCTATAGTCGACTTGTTAGGAGGCAAATCAACCAAATCCCAAGTATGAGAGTGTTCTAACGCTTGCAACTCATCCGCCATTGCTTGTTGCCAAAGAGGATTAGTACGAGCTTCTCTATATGTGCAAGGCTCATGAAAAGAGGCAATTGTGGAATAACAATGAAAATTACGAAGCCGAATAGAAGGTTGACTTACACGGGTGGAACAATGAACAAAAGAAGGAACTTCCAAACTTGGATCCGCGTATGGCACAGACATATCGGAAGCTGCTGAAGTGGGATTTCCAGAGATACCTGCATCAAGGTTTGGAGAGGACAATTCGACAGAGGAAGATGTAGGAGTGACATCTTCAAGGAACAGTTCGATAGAAGGATTTGTGAAGAAATGAACATTTGGAATAGTGGGAGAAGAGGCAAAAGAATGTAAAGATGAGAACATTTTATGTTCCCAGAAGGTAACATGGCGAGACACACGAAGTCGATTGGATATAGGGTCCCAACATCTATACCCTTTATGCTCAATGCCATAGCCAAGGAAACAACATAGATGAGCACGAGGTTCTAACTTCGTGCGTTCATTTGGAAGAAGATGCACAAAACATGCACTACCAAAAACTCGAAGTAGACTATAATTAGGGATACTGTCATACAAGCGCTCATACGGAGAAGTGTTACCTATAATAGGTGATGGAATACGATTAATAGTGTAGACAGCAGTATGACAGGCCTCCCCCCAAAATTGTTCTGGACAAGATGTTGAGATTAGAAGAGTGCGTACAATATCTAAGATATGCCTGTGTTTACGCTTTGCTCGACCATTTTGTTGGGAAGTTCCTGGACAAGAACGATGAATAATAGTACCGTTCTGAGAAAGAATTTTAAGAAACTCTCAGTCCTTATATTCCATGGCATTATCAGTACGAAAAACCTTGATATCTCGAGAAAATTGTGTTTTGATCATGGCAACAAAATTACCATAAATATGGGTAAGTTCAGATCGATTTTTCATGAGATAAAGCCATGTATAACGCGAATAGTCATCAACAAAAATCACAAAATAACGAGAGCCTCCCATAGTGGGAGTAGGAGATGGTCCCTAAATATCCGAATGAATTAGATCAAAGGGAGCATAAGACACAGATTCACTAATATTGAACGGTAAAGCATGATGTTTTCCTAACTTACAAGATAGACAATCAAAGGTTTTATTGTCAACAGAACCTAGATGACCACTTGAAAGCAAATGACTTAGACAAGAAAAAGAAAGATGACCTAAACGAGAATGCCAAGTTACAGATGAAACTGTGGCAGCACAACCGGTGAAGGAGTTGGAAAGCTTTAAGGAAACAAGCTCAAACAACCGTCCCACTTTACGGCCTGTCCCAATTGTCTGTCCCGTCCGTGGATCCTGCACACGACAACCATTCGAAGAGAAATGAATATCAAAACCAAGCTCATATAGCTGACCCACAGATATCAAGTTTAAAGAGAGGTTGGGAACCATAAAAGTATCAGGTAAGGACAACGTGAGCGTTGAAACGTTCCCTGTATGACTAACTACCATTTGAGAGTTATCAGCAGTGTGAATAATAGGTGTTTGTGGGTTATATGATTTTGACTCGAATAAATTGGAATGAGAAGTCATATGATTACAACACGCAGAATCAAAGAACCATGAATCAGGAGTACCTGGAGTGACTGACAGAGCAGAAGAACTAGAGGTACCAGTTTCTTGAAGAATGGAACGAACTGTGGATCGAAGATCATCTAAAGATAGCGTGACAGACGAGCTGTTAGAAGAATCCTCTATGATAGAAGTAGTAGTGGGTGGGCGGCATGCAGCTGAACCTCGAAAACGGGATCGGTTGTTTGTTCCCGTAGGTTGCTTGGATTGTAATTGATAACAGTTTGATGCACGATGACTAGGTCGACGAAAGTGCATGCAATAAAGTTTGCACCATGAGGATGACCCAAAAGTAGCAAGCACTGCATCTATAGGAGTGGAAACCAGTGGAGTAGCAAGTTGTGCCTTTAAAGTCGCAAGGCGAGTTTCCTTAGTTAATAACTCTGAAACAACTACCTCAAGATGAGGTAAAGGATCCCGATGCAAATGTGAGGCTTGCACAGGTTCATACTCATCATTTAGAGCCATCAGAAATTGGATAACCCACATACGATCACGATATTCAGCAAACTTACGAGCATCAATAGTCGAATCCCATGTTGGTTCAGATAAAGCTAGCTGGTCCCATATAGCATGCATTGAAGAAAGAAAGTCATTAATAGACTGACCTGTCTCTTGACGCATGCGTTGTAAGTTCCCTAACAATTGATATTGATGAGCAATGTCTGATGTGGAATAACGACCAGCAAGAATATCCCAAGCTTCCTTTGTTGTATTTAGACGACCAAACTGAAGTTTGATAGATGGAATCGAAGTATTTCGAAACCACGTGAATATCTGGTGATTCTTGCTCTCCCACTCCTCCAATCGTTCAGCAAATGTATCGTCATCTTCTTCGACGGCCTGACAAGGCTCGTGAAGACTTCCAGTGACATAACGCCAAAGCTTACGTCCCCTTAGAAAACTAGACATTTCTTGAGCCCATAAAATATAATTTGATCCATTTAGGATGGTCTGAATGGGCAGTGAGACTTCTAACTTGTCCATGATAGGCGATATACTAGTAAACTCAATCGATTCTTTGATGAATTTGAGAAAAAACTGATACTTGTAGAGCTAATATGAAGAAAATAAGGCCGAAAATAGACTTAGAACGTCAAAATACCTCAAGAACCGGTCTGGAAATGCGAAGAACCGATCGGAAAATGACTGAACCGGCCGGAAAATGCTGCGAACCGGTCGGAATTTGACTGAACCGGCCGGAAAACTCTACGAACCGGTCGGAATCTGGTTGAACAGGTTGAAAACACCTGAAAATCGCTCGGAAACTGCACGAACCGGAGAAATAAAGGAGCTAACTAGTCAAGAAATGGCCGAACCGGTCAAAAAACTATGAGAACCGGTCGGAAAATAGCTAAACCGGTCGGAAAACTCTACGAACCGGTCGGTTCAACGCCGGTCAATGGCAATCGGCGACGAGGTGACGTGGGCTGATGTCACTGACACGAGCGAGCTGTGGCGCATGTACCTCACGTGCGCAGAGGGTTGAAAGTGCATGAGGCCGCGTGGCTGACTTCCCGGCGTCGTGGCACGTGGATCTCACGCACAGAGGCTTTGGACGGCGCGTGAGGGCGCGTGACTTACTTTCCGGCGACGTTCGTTGCTGTTTAGGACTCGTATGGGAATGTAGAACCTATCTATGGCGGTTTTCGATTAAAAATTCTAAGAATTGTTTTCAAAATTTCCACCTACAGTTAATTGCGTCGGTGGTCGTCGGTAGTCCTGTAGCACGGCGGACGTGGTGACGCGTGTGGCTTCTCTCCGTGGTAGATCAAGGTGCTGCGACAATGGCGACCACCTTCTCAAACAAAACCTCGCTCTGATACCATGATAGAATAAAGTGGAAGAATGAATTTCTGTATATTTCAATGTGTGTAATACTGATGATACAAGAGCCTATCTATAGACTATTCTAGGCAACTATCTAAAGTAATAAAATATTACAATATCATAATCAAATCATTTATAATCGATATGAAATCAATTATAATCAATTAGGAAAATAAATATCTCTAACATCCTAAGATAAATATCTCTAACAGTTTTGATGGTTAAACACCATGTGAAACCTCGGAATCTTAGACATTAAATGGAGCCCAGCATCTTATAATCTTTGAACGAAATTAAGATGCCTTTCTTTCTATTCATCTTTTAATCTCGGAATACATTTAAAGTGGGCCAGCAAAATCAATTTATATTGAAATTTTGTTTTTTTAGTCTAACATTCAATTTCGTCCGCCTAGCCGTATTCATGCTTACTAGTATTACCTTAGTATAGATTGAATTCCATTTTGGGCATGGTTTGTTTTATGATTTTTTTTTTAAATGGGTAATGTTTCGTTACCCGTGAAGTAACTCATTTTGAGAGAGTGAGGGCTGCTCTAATATAAAATATCACATTTGCGTAATACCATTTCCTTTTAAGCATTAGTCTCTCTTGGTAAATTGGTGAGAGCACTTCTAGACTTTCCTATTACCGCTCAGGGGTCTTGTCCCGTGGCATAATAACAAAATACCCTTTCCTTTTCTGCATTAGTCTTTCTTAGGAAATTGGTAAGAGGACTTCTAGACTTTCCTAATACCCCTCACGGGGTCTTGTCCCGAGGGGTAATAATAAGATCTTGTTTAATTTTTATCCTAAACGGCTTTGGGTTTTGTACGCACTATTGGTGACTTAGCTTTAATAAAAATGGACAAGATTGCGTGATCAAACATTTTTAAAATGACGAGAGAATATATCAAAATGACGCTAATTAGACTTTGCGTAACTAAGTCAATAAGATCTCTAACTCACGGAAGATGAAATGACTTCTTGCGTCTCAATTGGCTCAAAATTAGCTTAGAATAGGTTAGTATTTAATTTTTAAAAAAGGAACAAAAATATTCATAATCAATCGAGTTAATCAAATGTTGCGGATGGGTGGGGCTTGAAAGAGTCGGCGTTGAGTGTTGGCAGAATCTTGCACGAGGCAGCGGAGGTTCTCGCTAGGCGAGCCATCGACGTCACAATTGCCCCGCTCTCCATTCCGAAGGGATGGCCATGATACTCGTTAAGCGCGACGTAAGAAAATTTGAAAATAAAAGAAAAATGGAAAATGTCAATGCGAGCGCATGCTGTGTGGCCGCCCACCTAATATGTTCTCACGTCATCGCGCTATAGTATTTTATCCAAACCCCCCAAAAAAAAGAAAACTTAATATTTTCTCACGTCAACGCGCTCTTTCATCCCTCCCTCCCTCCCTCTCTCTCTCTCTCTCTCTCTCTCTTCACTTTCATTCACTCCCTCATCATTACGAAGCAAGGCACAAGACGTCTCTCATCAATGGAGCGTTCCGCTTGGCCCAAGAGCCTCTCCTCCAGCCGCAAGCGCGCGATCCAGGAGCTCTGTGGCCAAAATCCCATGAAGCTCAGAGATGCCTTCGACGCTCACTCTCAAACTGGCGATCACCCACGGCAGCCCTTGTTTGCGGAAGATCTGGTCGTCAGCGTCCTCGGGTCGTTCAGCAGCAACACCCAATCCCTATCGAGCGGGGCTGAGTCCTATGAGGTCTTGCAGGTCCCGAGCAACGCCTTTGTCAGTTCCGAGGTCTCCGAGGGAAGTGAGAGCATCAGGTCTCCGATAAAGAGTGTCAAGACCCCCGTCCAGAGTTTCCGGTCGAGAGCATCAAGACCCCCGTCCGGAGACTCCAGAGTTTTCCGGTCAAGAGCGTCAAGAACCCCGTCCGGAGACTCCAGAGGTCTCCGGTGGAGCGCGTCAAGCCCCCATCTAGAGGTCATCGGTATCCATCTTGTGGGAACAGTCGCTATTGGAGGCTGCGACGGCGATAGACGAGGGCAGAGTAGACGTGGCTTCGGAGATCCTGAGGCGCTTGTCTGCCGTGCCGAAACCCATGGGTAATTCAGAGCAGAAATTGAAGGGATATATGTTGTCTGCGCTTAATTCGCGCGTGAGCCCCGTCGATTACCCCCCTCCCGTGGCGGAGTTGTTCACCGAGGAACATTTGTTGTCGGCTCGGTCACTTTACCATCTGTCTCCTTGTTTCAGGGCCGGTTTCGCGGTTGCCAATCGCACGATTTTGGAGGCTGCATCGGAGCAACCCTCCACTAACAAGCTCCATGTAATTGATTTCGATATCGGTCGGGAAAAACAGTACCACAATCTCCTTCACGCGCTGTCCATAAGTCAGGCGGGCAATCAATCCACCCTCAAGATCACGACGCTCGCAGATAGCTTCAACGGTGAGGAGAGGCTCAGGATGATTGGGGATCGACTGAGTGAAGTCGCGGCCAAAAAGGGAGTTAGGTTAGTATTCAACATCGTGAGCCAGAAGCTGAGCGAGTTGAGCCGCGACTCGCTGGGCTGCGAGCCAGACGAGGTGCTGGCGGTGAACTTGGCGTTCAAGCTGTACAGAATGCCGGACGAGAGCGTGTCCGTGGAGAACACGCGGACGAGCTCCTCCGGCGCGTGAAGGGGCTGGCGCCGCAGGTGGTGACGCTGGTGGAGCAGGAGATGAACGGGAACACGGCGCCATTCCCGATGCGCGTGGAGGAGGCGCTGGCGTCGACGGGGCGCTGCTCGAGTCGCTCGAGTCGATCGAGTCTATAGTGCTGTGGGACGAGTCGGAGCGGGCGGAGGAGGGGCTGAGTAGGAAATTGGTGAACTTGGTTGCTTGCGAAGGTCGGGACAGGGTTGAAAGATGCGAGGTGTTCGGGGAGTGGAGGGCCCGCATGGGGATGGCTGGGTTCCAGTTGAAGCCACTGGGTCGACACGTGGCCGACTCATTGACGGCGTCGCTCCAACGTTTGGCGTGGACCTGGGACCCGAGATTCACGGTGAGAGAAGAGAATGGTGTGGTTTGCTTCGGCTGGCGTGACCGAACTCTCACCGTCGCATCTGCTTGGTGTTAACCAAATGGATATACGTATGTGTATGTCATGTGCTATGGATGGTGATGGTGATGGCAATGGCAATGGGGATGTGAAATCTATAATGTATTGTTTTCAAGGGGTATTTCCTGAGAAAATGGGAAAAGAAGAAGAGAATCCCATTTCCCCACCCATGCAATTGAGTAATAACAAGAGAGATGTTTGGATTTGAGGGGAAAAATACATTCCGATGCGTTGCATTCATTTCTTGTGTTATTTGATTTGTTTCGTTTGGTGCATGTTGAATTCTTTTGGGCATTCTTTCTTCTCCATTGATAGCCGTTGTGGGGTTCCACCTATTACATCATTTCCGGAGGTTCGTAATAGTTTGCAGCTTAGCTTGAGCTCCAATTCTGCTCGTTCTTTCAGGAGAGAGAGAGAGTATGTCACACATTATTCTAATTGCATCATCATTGTGCACCTCCAGTTTTAACCCCTCCCAAGTGATTCACGCTGGGGATAGGGAGAGAATTTTTTTAACTGCTATTTGTACCTCCATTTCTTTAAGGATTAAGCCTTGATTTTCAATAACTGATATAGCATTTTAAGTTCATTCCTACATTTTCTTTCCATTTTGAGATCGAGTAGTTTTATGAGTAATTTGTCTTTTTTGTGAAATTGAAAGTTGAAATTAGTTTTCGACGTGAGTAATACTTAACGTGGTAAGACGCTCATATTGAAGCTTTAATTTCTATCCATGATAATGATATCTTTTTCTTGGTTTAATGGAGGAGCAATATTATTTGTCCCCTAATACTTTGTCTTTGAATGTCTTTCCTCAAGCTGGCCCTCACACCAAAGAAGCCCTGCGCAAGCTCCAAAAGAACATGAGGACCCTTGCTTCATCGAGCAGCTCTCTCTATGCTGGGGGATCGAAGTCCAAGCCCAACCCTAAACCTGAATTCTTCATTGTTTTGAAGGGTCTCATGAAACGCAATGCCAAGTCGAACAAACATCGAGGCAAGTGGATAAATTGAGATCTAATGAGGAAGAGGGTGAAAAGGAAAGGCGTTTTGGGGAGAAAAGGGAAGGTCGTATAGAGATGATGCGGAGAGACAGTTGGCTGCAATTGGAATTGCGAAGGGGCAGGATTTGTCCAGGTTGTTGTTTCCGGATCAGGCAACGGCAAATGCAATAAGGGCATTGAGAGAATAGCTGAGGCAATCGCGGGGAGCTGCGCCAGACTATACTTTGCTGGATGGAGGGTGTAATCACGGCACGACTCAGGGCTTGAGCGATGAGGAGCCGGAGTTTCTGAGGCGAATCACCATGTTCGGAGAGAAGACCGAGGGTGGAAAGAAAGGTGTTTTCAAGAGTTTTGACGGTGGGGTGGTGGATGTGCTGTTGGAAAAGAGACTGAGCTTGAGGACGATGAAGACGAGATAAGGGAGGAGAAGCAGTTTAGGAAGGGATTAGGGAAGAAAAGAAATATCTATTACCGGTAACAACAGTACTGTTCTTGCTTAATGTGCAGCAACCACAAAAGTTTGCATATACACCTCCTGCAGTGGGATCTGATCCTGCACCAAGCATTGGGGCAATTGGCCCTCCTCCCAGCATAGGAGGGGCTCTCCCTTCACCACCCCCATGGGGATGGTCTACAGGGTTCATAACCACTCCTCTTACTACAGGACGCTGCAATGTCGCTTCTACACCGAGCTGAGCTTGCTATGAAGGCTTTGTGCGATTATGGCAGGAGGCTAGAGGTAATGCGTTTTGTTTTGCTCCCTTTTATTCTAATAATGTTGAATCAGGCTGCTGATATCCTTCTTCTCGATGGAGACAATCCATTATTTGGCCTGATGTATGAAGAAAAGGCTTTTCTCATCGAAGTTGGAGGACCTAAATATGTATATGATTCTTTTGCTTTCTGTCAGGAATCACATAGCAAGACCATGGCATCTTTGGCAAAGGCTGATGAGAATTTATTTTCCTCATTGTTGAATGTCACTGCACTTGAGAAGTCTTTGTCTGCCGCTGGTGAGTATAGTATATCTTCATGCAAAAGCTTCGTGACTATATTTCTGTTTTGTGTAAGTTGTTACAGGTGTGGCTTTATTCTGTTTATCTTTTACCCATGTACTTTAACCATCTTTGTTAATTTCCTTTGATCTGTATAGGAAAGGTTAAAGCTCACGGTGCTGATGGTTTCTGTGCCCACCAGCTAGCAATCAACAACGACGACTCGGCGCAAGAATGTGAGTCACTTGATCACCCCAGCGTGTGTTTGACCTTTGCCAAATTTTGTCAAAACTCTCCAGTGATGAATATACTTAATTTCACTTCGGCTTCATCAAATGCTTTGCAAATGTTGATCGGGGTGGTGGGAGGTGGAATTAATTAGGTTTGAGCTCGACATGTCTAAACTTCATAGACAAGCAAATGCAGATCATAGCCATCTGAGGATATCAGAGTTGTTCTTAACTACATTATGTGCTCTGAAAACAGCCAGGCCTAAATTCGGGTCATGGATATTTATTTGCCCCCAGGAATTAGTGAACTTCCTGTGCAGAAAACAAGTGAAGACTTGCCCAAGATACTTTCTCTTAATTCTTAAATCAATAGTATGTTACACATCAAATACTGAAGAGCAACGACTGACTGGTTGTCGTAGATTTTTGGCTGAATGTGGCTGGAGAAAATCCAACCTTGAAAATCTTGTGAGGTTTGAATTCACACCAGATTTCAATGTGCAGTAGTTTGGGCAGTAAAACCATACTGCTATTAAGCATTTACTTAGTTCTGCGACCAAGCTTTGCTTGTCGAAAGGAGGACGACGCGGTAAGCTTACACAATACTCTCCTAGTCATGTGGACAAAGGACATAATTCCACAAAGATCACCATAATGAGTACACAATTTGCTCAGGTAGGAACTCCAAAATTAAAGACCTCTTTGATTAACAAAAGAGCAAGAGGATGAATCTACATTACAGGGAAAAAAAAAAACAAAATTGTCATTGAGTACACCAAAGATGAACCAGCCCTCATTAATCAGCATTAGGAGAGGGATCTTTCTTATTATTTGAGTGAACGTATCCATTGGCTGTTTTTTTTTCCCCTTACTAACTTTATATTGGGGCAAATTCCACAAAAAAAACACGAACTTTAGATGTTATCCCAAATCTGGCCCGAACTTTATTTTGTCTCAACAAAAGCACGAACTTTAGGTGTTGTCCCAAATTTGGCCCGAACTTTATTTGAGACAAAATAAAGTAAGTCTATATCCCAGAGGCGGCGTTCGGGATTCTTACCTGGAGTACTGTGGTGGTGGGTCCGCCAACTGTCAGCTTACGGGGTTCCCTGGGTCACCAAAAAAAATAAAATAAAATAAAATAAAGTAAGTCTATTACAAATAGGCTTCACATCTCTATTTAACTACAAGATGCACACACTTTTAATATCTCACTTTAAGGCAATGTAATCTTCTGCTTCCAACCCAACTTCTGACATTGCAAATAGCTTGCCAATTTTTAATTGATCTAATGGCCCTAGCTATGTGCCTCGTCCCCTAGAACTGAAACTTCTGAGTTATTTTTCCCATGAGAATCATCTGTAAAGTTCACCTCATTGGAGAGCAGACTTAAATTTAACACTTCCTCCAAACACTCGAATGCAGCATCGTTTTGCTGTGTTGGATATTATTGCTGACGTGGAAATGCCACGTCAGATAACTGTGGAATGAGGGTTAACGGAGGGCCAGATTTGGGACACAAGTAAAAGTTTGTACTTTTTTTTAGACAAAATAAAGTTTGGGCCAGATTTGGGACAACGCCTAAAGTTTGTGTTTTTTTTTATGGAATTGGCCCCTTTATATTGATTAACATGAACAAATTCCATCAAGGGCCGAGAGACAAAAAAGTTCAAATTCTATGATCAAAATATACCGGTACCATTATATATCCAACATATACACCACGCCCTTTTAAAATTTAAACCATCGACAATGGCTGCTGCGTAACGGATGGAACTGATCTAGAGGTTCATAATATGAGGAAGCTCTCCTTCATAGCGTGTAATCTCAAATGCAACTTATTAGGTGATTGTAACTTCAAGAGTCCCGACATATTTCGAAGTAGTGTTTGACTGTGAATCTCACGGTTTGAATCACAACATCAACAAGAGGAAGAGAATGGATGCAGCTTGGAGTTCGTAACTCTCCACTGGTAAATGCAACAAACAATTGCGAAATTTACTTCTTTTAGTGGGTATTGCTTCAACCAAGATAGTCCAACATTTCAATTGTCAATGTTTCGATGAACGAAACACTTCTGGGAAATGCGAACCCAAATGGGCCAAATCTGATGAGAACAACCGCACTCGAAGATAGGTGAGATATGGATTCACTATGATCATCACAAAATAGCAAGCTGGGAAATGAACAACCTACTCCAAAGCAATTTATCCTTCCTTCTACTTCAAAAGATGTTAGCTCCAATCCTTCTAATTTGACGAAAAATATCTAGAATCACAATGCTTGTCCCATTGCATGTTTGCCCTATCTCCAGAGTTTCACACTAGCTAGGTTGACTTTGTATTCACCAAATAAATGTAAATTTTTTCACCGACCTCATGATATATAAATGCTAACGAATGTTGCCGATTCAAATTCTACAAAACGAACATGATAGAATCATACAATTTCTCATTACCCCATTTTATGTTTGGGGTTGACTCCGATAAATGGAGCAGTTTAAGGACTTGCTCGGGTCCAACCAAGCTGCCTTCATTTCTCTGTACCACGCCCAAGCAGACCCTGGGGAAGGCATCGCGGAGATCAAGCCCGGGGGGTTGCCAAGTTGGTAATTCCCCCGGCTGGTTATCATTACCCCATTTTACTTTTGGGGTTGACTCCGATAAACGGAGCAATTTAAGGACTTGCTCGGGTCCAAAGTCCTAAGCAGGACTTTAAAAGGCCTACAAGGAAACAGAGGGGAGAACCCGCCTGGGGAGTGACCCCTTATGCCCATGTTCCTAAATGATGGGGGTTCTGGGATGGGACCTAGAACTCAGCTGATAGGGGTCACCCTACCTTTGCGGGGGCCCTCCCGACCTAAAACTAAGGAGGGTATTGGCAGCTCCCGCGCCAAGAAAAATATAGCGGCTGGGGTACTCTCCATAAGATTAGTCCTAGGCAGGACTTTAAAAGGCCTACAGGGAAACAGAGGGGAGAACCCTCCTAGGGAGAGTGACCCCTTATGCCCCTGTTCCTAAATGATGGGGGTTGTGGGACGGGACCCACAACTCAGCTGATAGGGGTGGCCCTGCCTTTGCAGGGACCCCCCAACCTTAAACTAAGGGGGTAGAGGCAGCTCCCGTGCCTTGATAAATATAGCGGCTGAGGAACTCCCCGTAAGATAGTTCTAGGCAAGACTTTAAAAGGCCTACAGGAAAATAGAGGGGAGAACTCTCCTGGGGAGAGTGACCTCTTATGCCCCTGTTCCTAAATGATGGGGGTTGTGGGACGGGACCCACAACTCAGCTGATAGGGGTCGCCCTGCCTTTGCAGGGGCCCCCCCAACCTTAAAAAAAAGTTTAAAACTATTTTGGTAATGTTCCTCCTATTCGTATTGTTGCACTAGTTTGGCCCTTGCAAATATTAAATCGGAGGAATGTGCAAGTTTAGTGATTCCTCAGTAGTTATTGACTTGTTGTGACTAAACAATTAAAATTAGAAGTTAAAATATCAACAAGGGCTAAGTTATCTCTAGTCAAAGCCCATCGTAACTCAGGTCGTGGACTTCCATTCAACGCAAAAGTGGAGAACAAGATTAGAAGAGTGTCAATGTCAGTGTGAAGGTGCAGAAGTCCCAGTCATGCAATTATCAGACCAATAAAAAAAGTATTTCATATTCCACGTATTCCCCATTAGTATGATAACAAATTTCAAGATATCATAAGTGTTAAAATCTCTTAATGCATCATACTAACAAGGGTTAGAATTTACTTTCATGTGTCAAATTAAGATTGTCAAACCATGTAAGATCATCATATTCAAAAATTACAATTATCATTAAATTGAGCTGGACAAAAAGGTGTTTTTAGATTCATATTGTATTGAAACTACGGTTTTTATTTATATTTACTTTTGGAAAAGACAAGTATCATTTGGGGAGACAACTTAATTATTTTTAATTTCGATGTGAAACTACAAAAAAATCTTCTCAAGATCCTCCTATACAATGATGTACATAAAAAAAATAAAAATAAAAATAAAAAATAAAAAGAGAGAGAGAGAGAATGGATATTGGCTAATCGATAGTAGTCTTCCTTTGAAATTCACAATTTTTATCGATAATGGCAACTTACATATCACATATCATTTCGTAATCTTCTTTACGGAGCACAATTTTCCTATTGCCGTCACAAGTAATATAGATCCCATGATTTCTAATTGTCTAAAAGAAATAGCCAGCTGCCTAAGTTGATAGTACATCCTCTTTTTTATTATTAATAAATTACATAATTAGTCGTAACTTTTGTTTAACGTGGGCGCAATTTTCCTTTTGATAGTCACAAATTGTTTCAACCATATGATTCGTAATTTTCCACGAAAATTAAGAACCTACCCAAGTGGATAACAAATTTTTTATGCTATCAGTAGTGAAATTTTCTTTACTCAAATTAACTTCAGTTAAAATAAGAAAATGGAAATTGGAAGTTTGATAATTTTTTATCCAAATAATCCAAATTTACTTATTGGGAAAATAGGGAAAACTCCCCTTATTTTTTCAGAAACTAAAACAAGGGAGATGGAAAGCATCTCCGTTCAGCTCCGAGGTTACTTCCCTTGTCAAAGCTCGTTCTGCTCTGGAAGAGAGAGAAACAGAGAGAGAGAGAGAGAGAAAGTTTGAAGGAGGAAGGAGATGGAAGTGAGAGAATCGTGCAGAGCTCAGCGTCGGTTAGGGTTCTTCTCCTCCTTCTTCCTCGTCGCGGCTCTGGTTTCGATCGCCGCCGTCGACGCTTCCGTCCACGACTACTTCAACGAGGCCTTCACCTCCCGCTCCAACGCCTTCTTCTTCCACGGCGGCAGCGAGGGCCTCCGCGCCCCCGCTCCGCGATCCCGCCTTCCTCCTCCTCCACGACGTCGTCTCCCAACATCACGACCGGCCCCAAGGGGAAGTCCTTCATCAGGTACGGATTCCTTCGTTTCGGTGGTTTGCTGGCGTCCCGAATGGATGCTCCGTCTTCGTTTTGGTTTCCGGAACGTCGTGCTGCAGCCGCGCGATCGTTTGAACTCGCTTAGATTCTATGCGGTTTGTACGTATTTGCGCGGAAGAACGCAATCGAAGTCCTTTGGATGAAACGTCTGGAGTCGGCCGCGGTTTCGCTAGAGGATTTCCTGCGTTTTGATTTGAGTTTTAGGGCTTAATTGGGAATTTTAGGACTCGATTGCGCTTTGTAGTCGAAGTGCGGGGCTAGATTGCGTTCCTTACCTAAGGTTTAGGACTTAAGGTGCGGGTTACTCGTTCTCTTTTTATCGTAGATGGGGTGCTGGAATTCCTTTGTTTTACTCTAAGTCATTGACCGAGTAGAGCTCTCGCTGGAGGTCCGAGAAGTCGATGATTCATTACGAGGTTATAATGGAAATGGCAGTTCTAGTCCTGCCCCCCTGCGGCGGATTGTTGCTTGCTGTGGAAGAACTGTTTTATAGGTCGATTGTATGTCGGGTTGTCTAAGGAAAAAAAGCTTTTTTTCTATTGAAATCTGAGTAACGAGTGATTTTTTAATGCTTTGCTGCCTCTAAATTATGCTGATGTTCTTTCTGTTTGATGGTTCACGTAATGTAAGTGTCATATTTGTACCTCTTGGTGTGCCTGCTTTCTGTTTTTTCTTTTTTTTTTATGTGCCAGCTACCTGCTCTATAGACACGGACACATGCATTCGCACAAAATATATTGCCCGAACTTTGTGCATATTGTTACTGGATTGGAGACGGACGGTATTGTGGTCTCTGATTATACATCTCTTTGGTGCAAACCCTCGTCAATCTCTGTTTGAAGGTTTTCCCTATGATTATTGATATTGATTCGATTTCTTTATCTTGATTCCCCAACTTAGGTTTGACGATGTCACCTTCATAAGGACAAAGGAGTCTGCTGATGCACAAAATGAAATGCAAGAGAATAGTGGCTCAGTGGAGGCTATCATACTTGATATAAAAGATCGGAAAAGGATTGGAGGTGCTTATTTGAAATCTGATATGATATGTTGCACTCCGCAGATGTCTGAAGAGAAAGCCTGCAAATTAGGTCAAGTTATTATTCAGAGAAACCCAGATAACCCCGAATGGCCTAGACGCATAACAACTTCCTTTGCTGGGAGAAATCAAGAAACAAAGATGGATAGCGTGGATGTCGAGATCGATAAGACAGGGATGTACTACTTGTATTTTATGTTTTGTGATCCACATCTCAAGGGTACCATAATTAAAGGGAGGACGGTATGGAGAAATCCAAGTGGTTATTTGCCTGGAAAAATGGCTCCTTTGATGGTAGTGTTTGGTTTAATGTCATTGGCTTACCTTGTACTTGGACTTATATGGTTTTTGAAGTTCGTTCAACACTGGAAGGATGTCATACAGTTGCATTACCACATAACTGCAGTTATTGCTCTTGGAATGTGTGAATCGGCTCTCTGGTACTTTGAATATTCCAACTTAAACTCTACTGGAAGAAGACCGATGGGCATCACGATGTGGGCTGTCACTTTTACTGCAGTAAAGAAAACACTTTCTCGACTTCTCTTACTGGTAGTGTCAATGGGTTATGGAGTGGTGAGACCTACCCTTGGGGGCATAACCTCAAGAGTGCTTCTTCTTGGTGGAGCATATCTGGTTGCATCCGAGTCGTATGAACTCGTCGAACATCTTGGGAATATCAATGACTTCTCCGGAAAGACAGCATTGTTTCTGGTCTTGCCCGTTACATTTCTGGATGCTTGCTTTATATTATGGATCTTTTCATCATTATCCAAAACTCTGGAGCAGCTCCAGGTACTCTTTTTTTTTTTTTTCCCTTTAATTTCAACCAGAAACCTCTCATGCTTTTATTGCTTTTATCTGTTATGCATAGCTAGTTCTAGTCCTAGTTATTTAGATGTGGCGACTAATCAATAGACGTGCATGCAGATGAAGATTTTATCACAACAGTAAATTTTTTTTTTTTTTTTTTTTTTTTTTTTGGGGGAAATGGTGAAATGAATACTTTCATTGTCAATGTAAACGTTTCGATATTTTCAATGTTTTCGCAGTCTGCTCGAATTATTTCATGGGAAAACCCTATTTACTATCCTTTTCCGCAAATGTCTCTCAACTTAATCAACAAACGAACCAAAGAAGAACCTTGAATGAAGTCATAATGTCACATTGACGCGCTGTTGAAACAGTTTTTCCACCTCCCTTTTGGTTTGATGATTTTCAATTTCTGTGCAGATGAAGAGAAATATGGCTAAATTGGAGCTTTACCGAAAATTTACCAATTCTCTTGCTGTATCTGTGCTACTTTCAATTGCTTGGATTGGCTTTGAGGTAATGAACTTTGCCCTTCACGAAATGATATTTAACCATTGCATGATGATTGGATATGGCTGATATATGTGAGCAGATATTATGATAAAAAAAAAAAACATCTGATGTCAATGCATTTCTGAATTGTTCTGGTCCAGTTATACTTCAATGCTACGGATCCATTGAGTGAGCTGTGGCAAGTTTATTGGATCATTCCAACATTCTGGGCTATTCTTGCGTACTCTCTCTTGGCTGTTATTTGCATTCTCTGGGCTCCTTCACGCAACCCAACTAGGTATGATTTATATGCTTTCAGTGTTCATTACTTTTTGCTACTGCCTTTAGTACAATAGCAAATGTTGTCTCTGAAGGACCTCCACATTTGACTTTCACCTCTATATTTGTTCCTGTGCTTGTTTGGTCGAATCAGAATTTAAGTTAGACATGTACTTGAAGTGTTCTCCCATTTTGGTCCACTCTGCTCGTGTTCCATTACCAACAGTGTGGCATAAATTTCTTGTCCTGATATTCTGAGTCTTTTTAAATTTCTATGTTGAAATATTTTTTCATAGGAAGCCAAATTAGACTGCAGTCAACTGGATGAATAGTGAACTTGTTTTGGCATAGTAAACAGCTGTAAACTGCTGCATAGATTGTACCCTGCAATTTGATGGATCAAATATTAAATAGGAAACTATATATTCTTGATGAATCAATATCCATTTTTGGTTTTTATGACAGGGAGGTATGCATGCTGATATATTAGTTTGTGAGTTCTCTCCAAAAAAGGAAAATGAAAACAAATGGGGGATACCCTGGAATGTTCAAAGCTAGAACTTATTCATTGTCTGTTGTTTGCTTCCTCAATTCTGACGTCATTGAGTCTGGATCTCTGTCATCCTCCTGTCTCAGTTACCCCTTAGGATCTTTACATGCACTTGCACCTTGTGATCCTCCAAAGTGGAGTAAGGAAATGGCGACAAGAATTATATGATATGATATTGTGATGACAATTATGTGATATGATATTGTTTCAAGTGGCAAACATAGTCGCATTCCATCTAGTCACTTTATTGGTCATGTCATTTCTTTTGAATCTATTCTGTTCCCTTCTATAATGTTCCCCATGCTTCCAATGGTTCCCTACCCTCATTTGCATGTAATCATCCTTCTTTGGCTTGTTAAGGTACTGTTCAATGTGGTAATGTCTTGTTGAACGAATCTAAATGGTTTGTGACTTGTAGATATGCATACTTGGAAGAGAATGAAGACGTTGAGGAGGGCATCTCTTTGACAAGTGGTAGCAAAGCAACTGGTGATAGCGTGGCCAAACTCGGAGAAGACCTTGAGGAGGAGAAGCGCGAATAGATGGCACATTCTCTGCGGTGATGTCATGATTTTCTGTACATTTTGTTGCACAATCCATGCTGTACCTACTACAGACTTGCGACTGATAAGTTCATAGGGTTTGCAGACAGGGAAGAGAGTTATTACTAACGAGATACTGTGGATATACAGTGTGAGGACACCTCTCTCTAGTTACGATTTTTCTTCCTCTCTGTGATTATTCAATAGAGAACTCAAACTAGGAAATGGAACTGATAAATGAGAAGATGTCTTATAGCTGAGGCTTTTTAACTCTGTGCCCCTCTTTCTCTCCATTGATGTAATTCAATCCCTTTTTGAGATATTTCCTAGTATACGCTTGGATTTCATGCGTGATGCTTTTTGTACCTTTTCATTGGAATCGGACGTGCTTAACGGCTGGCTTTTCACTGTTAAATGCAATTCAGAGAACTATAATAACCACTAAAGTTAGAAATAGGTTTGAGGCCATCTCTACTTCTGAAGAATAAGCCGTGAAGAATTGGACATCGAACCAGTCATAGGGAGACCATCAGGTACTTGAAGAAGTTCTACTGCATCCTAATTTTGGACCCGAAAGATATAAGTGGGGAATACTACAAAAGACGGTCACACCAGATTCGTTGACATGGTACAGCTTCTACTTCATGTCACGTAGAAGAGAATGCATTCAATTGGATTTTCTTCTTTTGTGAGACGCAGCAGATTGGCTATTCCTTCTTTCCACTCTTTCTGGTGATGGTAATTGATCATGGTCTTACTCCATTGGATTCACAGTTTAGTTGACCTTATGTCCAGTGTAATAAAAGAATTACAAGCATTTCAATTAGTGTCAATCTTTATGTAGCGATTCTATGCAAAACACCACATTTATCATCGCGAATTTGGTGGTAAGAAGATCCTGGTTACCATGAATTCAGACATCTAGGTGAATATTGGCAGTTCGAAAGAACAATGGAAGTTCTTTTGGATGCTTTCGTTCTCAAAAGCAAAAGCACGGGCATACATAGTCGGACAGGTACACGTCTATACCACTAGATTGATCGCCTCTAAAATTTGTTTTCCTGCTCGAACTTCCCCGGGAATATAACAGCTGATACAGATCGGGAATACTCACCGAACACGTATCATCGGGACTTGAACGTAGACGATTTGATCACTGCAAATAGAACATCATCTAACATCTAAAAGTTCACCGGGATCTGGCCATTGCTAGGACTTCAAAGATCTAGATCTCTCTCTCTCTCTCACACACACACACACATGCGCGCGCGCATAGCTAAACCCCATGCAAAAACCTAGCAGCAGACGATGCCTTGGTGTTTCTGTTTGGTGACTGCTGTCTTCAATTTTGTAGCAGTCAGGTCAATGCAATTCCTTCTTTTTCATACGAAGAGAGACGAAACATCGGTACACCTGATATGATTATCATCGGACCCTCTGGCGCTTTAAAGTTCCGACTCTTCTTTCAGTATGTACCGTGCTTATCTGATGATGCCTCGAAATCCTTGATCTCCGTGAACCTCTCCCCGATGCGAAAGAAACACGCCTCGACTTCAGTTTCACATGCCTGTGGTGGTGATGACCATGGCGCCGGTGGCTACAGTTGCTATATGAAGCAAGAGGGCCTTCTGTCCTCTCTCTGAGTAGTTTCCTTTTCCTACTTGCGCTGAGATGACGACTCGAATAATCATAACTTATGTCACTCAGGCTATGTCCTGCTTCGAAGTCTCGGAAGCGGCGTCGCCCGTGGTATACCCGCTTAGTGCTGCTTATCTTGTACCACATGAAACAGCAAATGTGCCCGAGTGCGCGCCAGTACGTCTCGCACGCGAGCCAGCACATGTTACAGAGGCTTCTCCCTATGCACTGGCAAATCCCCAGCTTGAACAACAGATACAGGAATAGCAGAGCTGAAAACCATCGCACCCACACGAAGACACATCAGCTGATCATGAAATTGTAGGAATACTGTATCCTGGTTTTCTAATCGAATGTGCATGACTATGATGCAAGAATTACTCGCGAAAGCTTCAAACGAAAAGGCAGATGGTTCTCTAAACACCAAATCCTGCCGATAAGTATATCTTAAAAGCAGATAGTTTCTCAGACTTATCTGGAATCTGAGAGAATATCGAATGATGAAAGCAGTCACTGGAAAAATCTTCGATGTCACTTCTCTTGTAGAATGCTAAAATGAGATTATCAATATGTATCCTTTACCGTAGTCTCAACCAAAAAGTACAACAGGACAAGAATTGAAGGACTGATTTTTGGCTAGCAAATCAAATATTTTAGCCAAGTGAAGCGAAACTCGGTGGCAAGAAAAGAGAAATGACATCCTGAACGGAGAGATCATAAGTGAAATGAATAAATTACCTATGTAACAGAGGACACATATCAGCAAGAATTTGATCAGATTCGTGACACATAGATGCTCGATAAAACAAACTACGTCCCACGGTCCCGAGCATAGTTCCCTGCATCATTGAAAAACAATGGGAAACTAGTTGAAAATAGGGAGACCAGATCGATGAGGTGAAACAGGAAGGTAACTCAAGAATTTAATATAGGCACAAGATAGATCGCCCGTCAAAGATATCGAGCAATGCAAGAAACAGTTATTTTATTGTTGCAAGCTCTGTGCCGCAGATTGTTCTCGAGGTTTTTGCCAAACCAGACCAGAAATGGACTTATTTTTCGGACATGACAACATGAACAAGAACTGGAAATAACAACATAGAGTTGTGATTGGCAGACACCAAAACTTCCTCAATGAAGCAAAGTTTATAGTAAGAAAGTGCTTACTCGCATGATCCGCCAAAAATGGTCTTGAACGGAGCGGCGACAGCATTTCCAACGACAGAGCCGACACTATGAGCAGCTTTACTTAGAACATCTCCCATTGCTTTACGTGCCTTTCTCCATCCAAATCAGTGCCTGAGAAATCATAAAGTGCAACACTAATGTCATTCTCTGAGGGAAAAATAACAACAAAAAAGGGACAAAACAATCCCCCAACTTCTGTTCCTTTGTTTCACAACGTTTCATTGCCACTTTTCCTGGTTTACATTATCAGAAGAATTGAACAGCCTCCAGCAATCAACAATACGGGAACATAGCTTTTTGCCATCCCAAAATCATCGAAAGCCCCAGAAAAGGGAAATGGCCGCTTACATTACACGATATCATCAATTCCTAAACTCAGTTTCATGACTTTTGCCCAAACAAGATCATGGAGAAAGAAGGAAACTGCATATTATCGATGTTACAAAGCGAAGCAGAGATGAAGGAGCACTTTGTAATGTAGAAAACTCTTAATGTCGAGTTCACCGGATACTTTAGGCCACGACGCGCACTCCGGGGATGCTCGCGTTGCCCAAAGCAGCCTCCCACTCCAGAAGGAACAATGGAAGTGGGTGTCAGGAACCCGTTTAAGAATACGTTTGACAGAACGGAATGCTCGAGAGAGATGGAAGCAACGAGAGTATCTAGGGGATTCCCATTTGAACTGACGACAGGACCGTCGATACACAGATCCCAACAGACCTTTTTTCCTTTCACAGACTATCGGAGACGACGAATCTGTGGGAAGGAGAGACCAAAGGACGCCACTTCTTAAAAAGCGTTCGTTGAACAGAAGGAGAGGATGAAGAAGCGGTTACCATTCCTCGTTTTCAGTTTTCTTGTAGTTCATGACTCCAGTCTTATACGATTGGGACTTCATTTGATTGTCAACATAAAATTGGATATAAAAGGATATATGATTCTCGTAAAAATATCCCAATATCGAGAATGGTAAAATAAAGGTGGATAGCATTTTTAATATTTTTAATGTAAAATATATTTTTATATAGAATATTAAACTTCTTAAATGAATATAATCAATATAATATTTTAATTCTAATATAACATAAATTGAAAATAGCAAAAAATAACAATTTCGTTTTTACCTGTTCCTATATGTATTTATATATTCGAATTTTTTTCTACCTTATAATATATATCAACGTATAAATAAATATTCACTATTTATATTTATTACATATTTTAGGTATATTTGTATAGTTTATTATTTAATGAAATTTTATTAGAGAATGGTGGAATGGGAAAAAAGAAATAAAAAAAAAAAGAACAAAAATGTTAGGGAAAAATGATAATATAATAAAAATAATAAAAATAAAGTTGGCAAAAGTGTCGTGACAGATTTTTATAATCCGTTTGTGCAATTTTTTAAATTCATAATTGGATGTGAAAATATCCAATTTTATTACTATAATTCACCAAACAGTAGATAAGATATAAAAAAAACTATAGATTTCATATCTTGTCCTATCTAGTCTTATCCTGACTAAAAATTTAGATGATCAAACGAAGCCTAAATTGATTGTTGACACCTAAATTTTGACTAATCATTTAGTAATTAATTGCATAAAAAAAATTTAGGGATTCATCTTTAATCTCTAAAAAAAAAACAAAAAAAAAGAAAGAAGTTCTTGCACGTCCATTGTCTCTCGCTCATTAATGCATGCACATGCATGCCCACAATTCGGCGGACGAGAGAAGGCCTCAAAGGAGCAAAATGAGCCCATGATATATTATATAATATATGCTCTCTCAAGTGTGGGTGTTAACTCTAGTGAAGCAACGAGAAATTTGCCGAGGAAAGAAGCGAGCAACAAGCAAGAAAAGTCAAAAGTTGCGGCAAGCCTATAGAAGGGAGGGACAAGTAGCCGTATAAGAAGCTTCAAGCACGAAGAAGAAAGAAGAAAGAAGTTCATGCACGTCCGTTGTCTCTCTCTCATTAATGCATGCACGTGCATGCACAAGAATTCGGCGGACGTGAGGAGCCTCGAAACGGAAGCCCATAATATATTATAATATACTCTTTGAAGTATGGGTCGTGAATTTTGGTGAAGCAAGGAGAAGTGTGTTCAAGAAAGAAGCAAGTAACGAGCAAAGAAAGGTCAACAGTTGTGGCTAAATTAATGAGTGTCAGATTGGTGGCCACCATATTTGAAAAAAAAGAACCGAACGTGAACAACAAGGAAAAGTTACGGCAGCCTCCTGTTCACCTGTTCACACTTAAGTCGTTTGTTGCCTATAAATAAGCAAGGATCCTCGGCATTTAAAGGGGGGGACGAAACGAAAAATTGATTTGAGGGCTTCCTCTTTCGTGGGAGACACACGAGTTGAGAGGGGAGGCTGAATAAAAAATTCAGGAGAGAGGGGGAGGAGATTAAAAAAAGAAAGAAACAGTGAGAGAGAAGAAAGGTGGGTGCAGCGAGAGAGGAGAAAGGTACAAGCGGCAGAGAGACGACTGTTCATCGTCTCCCTCGCCGCTCGCACCCCCCTGTAGCTTCCATCCGCGAAGACCCCCGTGCCCACCGCCGCTCCACCAGCATCCCGATCGGCCACCAACGTTGCCCACCGGAAGCCGACGCCGCCTGGAAGCCGAGGCCAGCCGCAACCACCTCGCTCGAAGCCCCGCCGGTATCCGCCCGAGCTCTCCTGTTCGTGCCGCGCCGACCCAAGATCCTGCTGTTCGTTGCCGCCGGAGACCGTGCCCACCGCCGCACCACAGCAACCCGCGACCCACGAGCACCACTCCGCCCACGCCTGCGCTGCTCTTCGCCCAAGCACCAGCAACACCGTCCCGGACACCTACACCCGCAGCAACGCCTCAGCCCGTCCCCGAGGTCTGCTGGTCGCTGCTGCAACCTGCCCGCCTCCGTCCGCCGCGCCTGCACTCGCCGCTTGAAGCCACGAGCGACTCCCGAGCGACCCACCTGCAGATCCCGACCCTCCGGTCGCCACGCAGCGCCAGCATCGCCGACCGCGCCTGCAGCCATCGACGCTTGCACACCCAGCGACTTCCGCGCCTCCATACCCGCACCAGCAGCGCCGGACGCCCGAAGCCCGCTCGCCGCTGCGCCACCGTGAACACCATCGCCGCACCTCTGCACCTGCGACCTGCCACTTCCGCCTGCCGCCGGAGCCTCTCCCACCGGTGACTCCTGCTGCCTGAGTCGACGCCCATCGCCGCGCCTCTGCATCTGCGACCCGCCTGCGCCGCTCCGCCGGACTCGCCACCCTTGCACCGCCGGTCCCCTCGCGCCATCACGCTGTCGCTCGCCGGAGTCCCGACGCCTGCCACTGTCCGTCTGGCACCCCACCAACGCTGCTGCAAGTATCCTCCTTTAGGTAGTTTATTTTTTAGTTTTATTTTTATTTCTTTCTTTTGTCTATTTTATGTTATTTTATTGTGTTTTAAATTTTGTTATTATTGTTTAAATTAGAATATGGTTTGTCAATGTTAATATTTATGCATTTTGTAGGCATTATCCGTAGGGATTTTGTCCGGAATTATTGCAATTATTAATTTGATCCGAAAGACATCGGATCATTTTTTAATTATACTAATTTTTGGGCTTTTTGGTAGAATTTTAATTGTTAAATCATTATAATTATTAATTTGGTCCGTAAGACTTCGGACCAGATTTTTAATTATTTTGAACTCTTTGTCGTGATAATTAGGGTTAGGATAATTGTTAATTTGACTCGTGAGACAACGGGTTATTTTTTCGATTATTTTAATCCTTCATTTTGTTGATAGTTTAGATTTAATATTTATTTAATAATTACTTATCTTAAAAAAAAAAATCAAAATTCTGCATGAGCATATAGGTTTAATAAATCAGACATGCAAGTTTAGTAAATTAGATTTTTTTAGGATTACATTTTTTAGGATTGCATTTTTAGAAATAAGTTAGGATTGGACTTAAATAACATTTTTAAAAATAGGGTTTTAGATAATGTTCACACATTTTAAAATCTCTATTTTTTCTAAAAATAGTTTTCTAAGATAGGATAGGGTTTAAGTCAAATTAATCCCTAGAATAAATTAGAAAATTATCCCTTTTTTAGATAGTTTAATTAGTGTTTTTATTAATTTCGAACTTCAATAAAAAAAAATACAAAAATACTAGGTGCATGTTAACTAGTTTGCATAATAGGATCATATTTTGTTTATTAGTGAAATTAGGTCATGCGATGCATAATAACTAGTTTGCGTAATAGTTCCATTTATTTAAAATTTGCATATTGATAAGATTGAGTCATATAGTTAAAAATGCATTTTTATAAAAAATCTAAGAAAACCCAAAAAAAAATTGTTTTCTTTGTGTGATGCAATTTATTTTTATTGAATGTTTAATAATGGTTGATTGCCCGTGTGATCACCCTATTGCATTGTAGGAATTTAAGTTAAAATAAATCTAAGTTGCCTGCAAAAAACATTTTTGAAAAATAAAAAGAAATGGTACCGAAAGGGCATTAGAGAAATCTAGTGTAATCAAGTCCCCGTACCCATAGTCTCTGGTTCGTAGGAGTAAAATAATCCTCCCATTATTTTACTTAGGTGTCTAATCGACCTACCATAAACCGATTAGTGGCGACTCCTAATTGAAAATCATTTGCATGCTAAATATTTGAACCTTAAGCCGCGAATTGGTATGGGCTTGGGAGAGCCCGAGCTGAGTTTAAAAACTTAGCAGTCCATTAACCTAGTTTTAGGTGGTTCACTCCTGAAAAATTAGGTCGCGACAGCTTGGCGACTCCGCTGGGGACTTGAGTAGAAATTCTTAGTGGACTTAGGCCAATTTTTCTTTTCTTCTGAAAAATGTTTTTGTTTGGCAGCGATGATCCCAGGTACGTCCCTAACATTTAAGGTGTTAAATGTTTTTGCAGATTGGGAGGTATAAGGGGAAGTGTTTGCTAACCCTTGTTTTGTAGGGAGGTGGAGGAATGTATGGTTTACTTGCATATATGAAGTGTTGCTTGGTATAAATTGTTATGCATGCTTTGCATTTACACGACACTCTTGCACACACAACCTGCCGCCGGACTCAGGCCGCACTAGGTCACTTAGGATGGTATTGAGTTGGATAGGACTTCGACCGCGAGGCCGCGTAGTAGAGGTTGCCCAACTCAATTCCGAAAGCTTTTTCTTGATGTCAAGAATGCCTACCTCTCGCCCGCAAGGCTGCGCCGCATTGGGGTATCATCCTTGACTAAGCCGGAGTTAGGAGGACTTGACTTAGTATGCGAGGCTGCAACTAAGTCATCTCACCCTTTTAACTCCACTTTGCTTAGCCTTCCTAGTTAGAAATCGAACCCCACCTTTCATGTGCTTGTCTATGTGGTTTTTTTTTTTAATCGCCTGGTAAAGTAAGTTCTCTACCCTTTACTCTTGCAATTTACTTACCTTATTGTGTCTTTGGTCGGTCCATGACATTAGGTTGGTCGAGTCTTGGTCTATAAACAATGGGAAGGTCCGACATTCGATTCATGCCTCGCACCAAAGGTTGAACTCAAATCATGGTGGAATCGTCTCGGCCACGATGGTCAAAGCTATGTGGAAAGTAGACTTCAGTCGCCTTGTTCCCCTCCTCGACATCGATGTCCAAAGCGGCGTCATGCAAGCACTTGCTCACTTTTGGTGTCCCCAAACATCAACGTTCATATTTGGTAAGCACGAGTTGACACCGACTCTGGAAGAATACAGCATTGCCATAGGAAAACCTTTGGAATTGGAATTGATAAACCCACCTCTTGGATTAGAACCTGAATCAATTTTGTCGACTTTCTTAGGATGGATAAGAATCTGATAAAAAGAGTGTTAAAAGATAATTGTCATGCATGTCCTTTTTCCTTCCTAGATCAAAGTTTTACTGATGCAAACACTCTTTTAAAAAGCAAGATCTTCCTTCTAGCCTTTTTCGGATTTATTATTTTTCCTCTTCGTAAAGGCGCCTTTAATCCTTCTATTGCATGGGTGGTCAAACAAGTGTGCGCTAGAATTAGTTTTGTCAACACTATTTTAGCTGAAACATTCTTGTCGCTCACCCGATTTAAGGAAGATCAAGATAAAACCTTTCGCGCACCAATCGAGCTTTTACAAATCTGGTTCTTTTCTCACATGAGTAGGATCGATATTCGCATGAATATTATTAATGTTACTGATTCCCATCATCCCATTGAGGTATTCAAAAATCATCAGAATCGAACTCCAAATCTTTCTTTCTCAAAATGGGTCAAATTGTTGAAAAATCCGAATACTAAGATTTTCCTATGGCATGCTAAATGGTTCCAAGTCTCCAAAGCACGTCTCTCTCATGGCGAGGATGAGCCGATCCCGCTATTGGGGATCACTGGTGCCACCTCCTATTACCCACTCCGAGTGGCTCGCCAATATCGAGTTGTGCAAGATCTACCGCCTCCCCTTAAGCTGGGTTTGTTCCAAGTCCGATTCACTCCCAAGGATGGTGATCACAAAGAAGAACTTCGCCACATTGAACAAACTTGGCTCGCATGTCGTGAACAAAATTTAAGCTTGCTCGAAGAGGAACTTGAGGGGAAGGAAAAGACTTACCATGCCACGGCTCGATATATCCGCCAACACAAGATCCCAACTGAGCTTCTCCCAAAAGTGCCAGATGTGACCGAAAAGCCCACTCGGCAAGCGGAGCTTAATCGTCACAAGAGGAAGATTGAAGAACTTGAGAAGCAAGCCAAGAAGGACGCTAAAGAGAAGAGGCAATTACGTCGAGCGTTGGCTTCCCATTTGTTTATAGATCGGGCCAAATAAAGTGGCTTGAATCTATTTAGTCTTTTTACTCTAGCTTAATATTTAGGAAGTTGAGTCATTTACTTGATCAGTTTATTTGCCTTTTAAGTTTTTACATTGTCAATGTCAAACAATTTCATGAATGAATAAAAGCAGTTAGACTTTCGTCATAGACCGGCATGTTTTACATGAAATGCTTATGTGTATTCATTTCTTCAAATTAGGTGATAACGGATCCGCCACGTTCGCCGATTATTACACGATCAAGAGCTAAAATGGCTGACCAAACCGAGATGCGTGATCGTATTACCGTGTGGAAGATCAGCTCAAGCGATTGCTTACATCTATGCAACTTATGACTGCCCAAATCGAATCCCTCCGGATGAATCCCGTTCCTACACCTGTTCGCCCGAGTTAGTAATCCCAAAGCGAGGCAAAGAAGGTCCAAATGGTTGATGATGACATGCCTGAATTGGAAGATGATATACCCCCAATCACCGCCGAGAAAGCCAAGTCCGACGGTGCTCCTAAGATGGAGCAAGGTGAACGTCTTGCGAAACTTGAAGAGAAAGTGAAACAATTGCAAGGATCGCGAAACTCACTCCCAATTGACTTGTCCGTCTATGAGAAGGTTAAGACGCCAAACAAGTTCAAAATGCCGGAATTCGAGAAGTATGATGGTACTTCCTACCCAAAAGCTCACCTGCAGATGTACCATGTAAGGATGGCTCGGCATGTCAAAAATGAGCCCCTTATGATCCAATCATTCCAAATGAGTTTGGTCGGGCTCGCACCGAACGGTATATTATGAAAAACATAAACCTCCTCAACACTTGGAATGAGGTGGCCGATGCATTTCTCAAGCAATACAAGTTCAATATGGACATTGCACCTTCACGAGAGGATCTTGAACGAATGGAGAAAAAGAGGAGTGAGTCGTTTAAAGAATATGCCATAAGGTGGCGAAATCTAGCCGCCCAAATCACTCCCGAACCTACTGACAAAGAATTGATGAAGTTGTTTGTCAAAACCCTCCCATTCGAGTTTCGCAATCGGATGGCCAGCACGTATGTTGAAAACTTCAATCAACTCATCCCAGTGGGTGAACAAATTGAGACAGGATTGAGAGATGGATGGTTTAATGAACCAACCCCTGCAGGCAAAAGATTTACTGCAAAGAAAGACAAAGAACCGACCACTGAAGTTAATGTTGCATATGCGCAACCAGCCCCTAGTAAGCCTCCGATTGTTCGTGTCCTTGGGAATCAGCAAGATGGAGGCCGAATGCCTGCACCGCGGCAATTCACCAAAAGGCAATTTTCTCCTCTTCCGGGCCCTCTATCTCAGGTCCTGCCGATACTCCAAAAGAAGGGATTGATCTCTCACGAGCCAAAGCGGCCCAATGCTGAAAAATTCTCCAACTATGATCCCTCCAAAAAATGTGAGTATCATATGGGAGAGGTGGGCCATTCAACTGATGAATGTATGACTTTGAAGCACAAGATCCAAAATTTATTGGATACCAAGGCATTCTCTTTCCGTACCACCCAACCAAATGTCAAGAAAAATCCGTTGCCGGAACATGAGGAAAACGTGAATGCAATCTTTGAGTTCAATGCTAGCAAAAAAAAACGAACTTGAAGGTGTCTCAAAGATATATATAGCGGATTAGTTAGAGTTGGTTACTATCCGACGATGAGAATCCTCCCTTGCCTACCATGAGGGAAAGGGTTCAAGAAATGGTTAAGGCCGGCATCATCGGGTATACTGATCAAACTGGAATAGTGTCAACTATCTCCCAAGTCATCATTGATTGGGAGAAAGAATTTGCTGAGCTAAGCGCTGAAAAGAGTGAACCGGATCCATTGATCGAGGATATGCCCTCGCTTGAGGATGCCTCCGACCATGAAGAACTGATAGTGGAAATGCCTTCAACTGATGAGGAGATAATAATTGAGATGCCTCAGTTGTATCAGTACAAGGATAACAAAGCCGTCCCCGGTCATACGAGCTAGATGTTGACTGATTACAAGGTCCGGACGGACCTATGCTCAAACCAATACCCAACCTGCAAAGCCAGTTACTGATGAAGAGGCTAAAGAATTTCTGGCTATAATCAAAACAAGTGAGTATAACGTGGTCGACCAGTTGCGGAAATTGCCCGCTCAAATCTCTTTACTTGAACTCTTGCAAACGTCTCCTACACATCAAAAGTCTCTAATGAAGGTTTTGAGCGAAGTTCGTGTACCGGAGACGATCAAGGTAAACAGGTTGGAGGAATTTGTAGGGTCAGTTCTTCTCAAAGATTTAATAGCCTTTTCTGATGAAGAATTCCCTCTTGAGGGGAGGGGACATACTAAGGCGTTATACATATCTATCAAGTGCACGGCTTCCCATGTGGCTCGAGTACTCATTGATAATGGGTCTGCCTTAAATATCGTCCTTTGGCGACTCTTCACCGCCTTAAAATAGATCCTTCAAAAATAAATGCTGCAAAGACCTCTGTCCGAGCTTTTGATGGTACGAGAAAGGAAGTGATAGGGGAAACCCACCTTGATTTGCAAATAGGGCCGGTGATGTTCAATGTCCTTTTCCAGGTGATGGACATTCCTACAGCATTCAATTTCCTATTAGGTCGTCCCTGGATTCATACTTTTTTTGAGCCGTGCCATCAAGTCTCCACCAAAGCGTGAAATTTGTTGTCAAAGGAAAGCTAGTCACTTGTTCATGGTGAAGAAGATCATCGGATTTATCATGAGACGGCCATCCCCTATGTCGAGCCGGACGTATGGAGGAGTCAAGTTACCAATCGTTTGAGCTCGTATCCACTATTCATGCATCTCGAGGATCGACGGCACCCTTCCCCGATGTGTCGAATGCAGCGGTTATGGTAGCAAGAGTGATGGTTGGAAATGGCTTTATTCCTGGCCGTGGACTTGGTAAAAGGCACAAGGTATCCGGAATCCTATTGAAGCCCCTCGAAGGTCTCGTTCACCGGATTAGGGTACCATGGAAGGGGTGGAGGGCATGAACAAGAGAGAAAAAACTCATTACTCCTCGATATCCACGAGACATTCCCCGGCCCTGCTAGAATGATGCATGATGAAGGAGGAGTGATCGACACCCGAGGTATCGTGCCCGATGGGTGGAGTAGCATGGATGACCCGACGACTTCAAAGATAGAGGATCCAGATAATGGGATGGAAGGGATCACGACCCTATTCGATGATCTCCTTATAGGTGCCATTGATGAAGAACCATCGGAGGAAATGGGTGCTAGCCCACAAGAGAGCAACCTTATGGTAAGTAAGGGGGTGAAATTGGCTCAATCCAATACCATGAGCAATGACAGTGAATACCCTGAGGAGCCGAATGGTGACTCCATTGAAGTACATCATAGTTGGGAGCAGCATGAAAAACCCAAAGTTCTCACCTCCGAGCAAACCGTCACTATCAATTTGAGTAATGCCGAGGATCCCAAAGAAATAAAAATCGGGGCAAATCTTCCCAAAGATGAGGCTGAGCACCTGACTCAGTTGCTAAAAGAATATCAAGATATCTTTGCGTGGTCATACGTTGATATGCCAGGTTTAGATCCATTAATTGTGGAACATTGTTTACCCACTAATCCAAACGTGCACCCTAAGAAGCGAAAGCTTCGGAGAACTAAACCGGAGCTCTCGAAGAAGATAGAAGAGGAAGTAATGAAACTCCTCAAAGTGGGATTCATCGAAGTCTCGCAGTACCCGAATGGGTGGCCAACATAGTACTGTCATGAAGAAAGACGGTCGAGTCCGGGTGTGTGTTGATTATCGGGATTTGAACAAGGCCAGCCCAAAGGACGATTTCCCATTGCCACATATCGATGTTCTCGTGGATAGTACTGCTGGATTTGAATTATTCTCTTTCATGGATGGCTTTTCTGGGTACAACCAGATAAGAATGAAGGTTGAAGACAAAGAGAAGACAGCATTCATCACCCCGTGGGGAACCTTTCATTATAAGGTCATGCCCTTCGGACTCAAAAATGCAGGAGCAACTTACCGGCGAGCCATGGTTACATTGTTCCATGACATGATGCATGAAGAAATTGAGGTATATGTTGACGATATGATTGCAAAAACCCGACCCGGGAAAAGTCATGTTGAAACCCTCAAGAAGTTATTTGATCGACTCCGTGAATTCAAACTCCGTTTAAACCCTGCCAAGTGCGTGTTCGGGGCAGCGTCAGGTAAATTACTTGGGTTCATTGTGAGTAGTAAAGGGATCGAGATTGACCCATCTAAAGCCAAGGCAATATGTGAGTTGCAACCTCCGTCGACAGTGAAGGAGGTCCGGAGTCTCCTAGGGAGACTGAATTACATTGCACGATTCATTTCCCAACTCTCTGAGACCGCTAAGCCGTTCTTCAAACTCTTGAAGAAAAATGCACAAGTTAATTGGAATGATGAATGTCGAGAGGCGTTCGATAAGCTGAAGCAATATTTGATGAATCCACCGCTTGTCCCACCAATATCGGGGGCATCCTTTGATTTTGTACCTCACAATCCATAGTGAGTCACTTTGGGTGCGATGTTAGCTCAAAAGTCCCGTGGATCGAAGGAACGGGCCATTTATTACTTAAGTAAAAAGTTCACCGTCTCGAGCTAAAATATTCGATGCTGAAAAAACTTGTGCTGCATTAGTATGGGTATTGCATAGACTACGACAAGACACATTGCATTACCGGACATTTCTCGTGGATCGAGAACGATCCCATCAAGTATTTATTCAATCAACCAGCTCGGTGGGCAAGTTAGCTAAATGGCGGGTCTTGATTTCGGAATTCGACGTGCAGTTCATACCACAAAAATCAGTTAAAGGCCGAGTAATTTCTGATATATTGGCTGAGAATCCCATAACCTTGAATGATGATGATTGTCCTCTGGATGATCGTATTTTGGCTGTAAATGAAGATGCATGGTCCATGTTCTTCGATGGAGCTGTGAACTTGTCCGGTTAAACGGGGGCGATCGATATCCCTGCACGGACAACACTACCCAGTAGCCGCAAAATTAATATTCCCATGCACTAACAATATAGCTGAATACGAAGCTTGTATTCTCGGACTTCAGGCCGCAATTGAAATGGGAGTGGCCAAACTGAAAGTATATGGAGATTCTGCACTAATCATACTCCAGACTATAGGTGAATGGAAGACCAGGGATGCCAAATTACTGCCGTATCACAAGTACCTCGAAGAGTTGGTGAAGGAGTTCGATGAAATCTCGTTTGATTACTTGGCTAGATCTCATAATCAGTTTGCCGATGCCTTGGCAACGTTGTCATCTATGTTGCAAGTTACTGATGGCTTAGAAGTTGAGCCTTTGAAAATTGATGTTCTAGCCAAACCTTCTTATTGTATGGTCGTGAATGAAGAACTCGATGAGAAGCCATGGTATTACGACATCATGAACTATATTCAAAAGTAGGAATTTCCTGAAGGGAGCACTCCAGCCGATAGAAAATACATAATGAAGATGGCCTCAAAGTTCTTCGTCAGTGGTAAGAATTTATACAAGAGATCTTATGATTCAATTCTATTGAGGTGCGTAGATGAAGCAGAAGCTACCCAAATCATGCAAGAAGTGCATGAAGGAGTTTGTGGCCCACACATGAATGGGCACATGTTAGCCAAGAAGATTATGAGACTAGGTTACTATTGGCTTGCGCTGGAAAGTGACTGCATACAGCATGTTAGAAGTTGCCATCGTTGCCAAATTCATGGAGATAAAATAAATGTTCCTCCAACGGAGTTGCATCAGCTATCTGAGCCATGGCCTTTCTCAATGTGGGGGATCGATGTGATTGGCCCGATAAATCCCAAAGCTTCAAATGGGCACCGATTCATATTGGTGGCAATAGATTATTTTCAAAGTGGATTGAAGCCACATCATATGCTAATGTCACGGCCCGAAATGTTGTGAAGTTTATTAGGCGTGACATAATCGCTCGTTATGGTGTCCCCGAAGCAATTGTCACCGACAATGGGACAAATCTTAATAACAAATTCGTTGATGAGTTGTTCAGTGAGTTCAAAATCAAGCATTTGAATTCGTCACCTTACCGCCCACAAATGAATGGAGCCGTTGAGGCAGCTAATAAGAACATCAAGAAGATCCTGGCTAAGACAGCCGAGAATTATCGAGATTGGCATGACAGGTTACCCTTTGCTCTAATGGCATATCGGACATCGATCCGAACATCCACCGGGGCGACCCCTTTCTCTTTAGTTTATGGCATGGAGGCGGTCTTGCCTGTGGAAGTAGAAATCCCCTCTTTGAGAGTCTTATCCCAAATGGAATTGTCCGAGGCAGAATGGACACAACAAAGGTTCGAACAAATGAACCCGATTGATGAGAAAAGGTTAAAAGCTCTTTGCCATGGTCAGTCGTATCAACAAAGAGTAGCCAAATCTTTCAACCGGAAGGTACGGCCAAGACACTTCGAAGTAAATGATCTTGTTCTAAGAAAAGTGTTGCCGATTTTTCCTGATCCTGGAGGCAAATTTGCTCCAAATTATAGCGGACCGTATATGGTAAAGAGGGTACTCCCTGGAGGTGCTTTAATCCTTACAGAAATGGATGGTCGTGAGTTTTCTAATCCTGTTAACTCTGATGCTGTGAAGAAATATTACCCTTGATAGAAGTTGTTGTGAATCGAAGGTACTCATTTCTTCATTGAATTGTGTGGAATGGATTGAATGAGATGAAAAGTAAGCCTTGTTCCATACACATATCGAATTCATCTGATTCGGTGTAACAGAGGTGTTGACCCAGAGTCAGTTCAATTAAATGAAAAAAGAAATGCCTTGAAGACACTACCAGCGCCTCGGCTTGGTGGTATGGGGAATGAAGGGGTCCAAGAACGACCAGGGTTCGATCCTTGGAAACGGCAACAAGGTTGCCACATAAAAAAAAAAAAAAAAAAAAAAAAACAATTTTATTTTTCAATCCTTTTGAGCTGCAAACTCTTTGTACTCAAAGTTGATGAGTTCATGAAGTGATTGTGACCTTTCAAAGGAGAATTTTGCATTATAGTTTTACCTGTTTAAATTACCAATTCCACTGAAGATTATCACCACGAGATCAAGTTAATGAATGATGTGGAATGGATTGAACATGCTAAATGAGACATGTCAGAATGATGAAAGGCAAGACCTATCCTATACACAGTCCCTTGCTCATACACCGGTGAGATGAGTGTAGGAAGTTCCATGTTTGTGAGGTAAAGAGTTCTCTCGCGAAAGGTACGATGATCGAAATGATGAGAGGCGGTTCATTCTCTATCCCAAACACTACATGCATAACCATTGTTTAAACCCTTTTGAGCCCACACACGTGGATAATTTTTAAAATTACCCCTGTCAAGAACCACCCCACATTGGGGCGAATCGGAGGTAAGATGACATCATGAGGTGAGGAAATTGATAGGAATATTCTTGCTCTCACTTGCATCAATCTTCAGGCGTTGCTATTACATTGAATTCATACAGTAATTTAAGTGCCTTAGGATGATGAAGAGCAGTTCTTTCTCTATCCTACACACTTTATCCATTGCGTAGCCCCTTGAGCCTGTAAATTCGTTTCATTTAAACCCAATTGGTGATTATCCCCCACGCTGGGGCAAGGTAAAAGGCAAATGCCCAAGCAGCCGAGTCAGAGTGCTGACAAAAAAAAAAAAAAAAATGAAAATGAAAACCCCCAAGAACCCAAATGTTAAAGCATTACGTGGTTAGTGTGCCAAAAAATTGAGGGGCATGAAAAAAAGCAAAGTGTGCTGGAACAAGCAAGGTCAATGCCCATAGAAATTGAAAGAAAGAGTCAAGATAGATGATTATCAGTTGTAAAAGGGTTTATTCCCCAATGGAATGGTATTAAAAAAAAAAAAAAAAAAAAAAAAAAAAAAAAAAAAAGCTCAAATGAGGAAAATCCCAATGGTGAAGAAGAAGACTGGTGACAATGCCAAGATGATCACCAATTCTCATCCCCCTATACATATTTTGAGCCTAATGATCCATTCATTTCTCAACCCATAAACCTATGTTACGTCCCTTACAAAGTCTCTTCAGATTATGGCACTAAAATTAACGTAGGAATTCATGTGCTTATAAGCATCACTCGAAGAAGTGCGAGCAAGACAATTTCTATCTCATTTCGCAGGTTCCTTGACTTGTAAACCTGGAGATAGTTGAAAAGTGTTGTTCTTTCATTGGCCTTGACTCGAAGAGTCCCTCTTTGTTGAGCCATTGACCAAGCCTACATTACGGTCCTCATAAAGACCTCTCAGATTGATAAGGTCGTACCACTTGCGAGAATACTCAAACCCTCGTCGACATGATGATGATGGAGTGATTCCCGTGATCCCGCATTAATGGTTGGGACAAAATAGCCTTCTTAATGAGAACGAGTGAAAGTCCTTTCTAACTGAAAGTCTCTCATTTGGTATTCTTGAAAAGTCATGTCATGATTGAAAATTGTCTTAAACGATGATTCTCCCCGGTGGAAATTTGGTGGTGCAAATATGGTAAAACCATCATGCAAAAATCTTGATTGAATGGATAAAAACTTCAGTGGACTTTGAAGTGTGCTGAAGTGCTTACTTCTTGGTGAATGCATGTATTTTTACTCTAATCATGTCTGACAGGTAATGTTTCCTTGAAGACCCAAGAGCTCCTGACATTTATGTTGCTTTCAGCAGCCTCGGCATGAGAAACCTTCATGAATATTTGAAGTACATCCTCGATGTTCCAAAACTTTTTTCTACCAAGAGGTAAGTGACCTTTACGAATATCCCAGGTTTGTCCTAGGTATTCCCAAATTCTTGACATTTCAGTCTGGATCTGAATGTCTCAAAACTCTTCGTTAAGCATTTCATTCTAGATATGAATGCTTTCCAATCTTATTCGTTGTACCTTAGTCTGGATCTAGGTATTTCGAGCCCTCTTAATCCAATATTCATCTCACCTAACATTGAGTGTTTATTGGTTAAGTCCACAAATTCTTGACATCTCAGTCTGGATATGGATGTCTCAAAACTCTTCGTTAAGCATTTCATTCTGGATATGAATGCTTTCCGATCTTATTCGTTGTACCTTAGTCTGGATCTAGGTATTTCGAATCCTCTTAATCCAATATTCATCTCACCTAACATTGAGTGTTTATTGGTTAAGTTCACAAATTCTTGACATCTCGATGCGGATCGGATGTCTCAAAACTCTTCGTTAAGCATTTCATTCGCTCGCCCTGGATCCGAATGTCTCAAAATTTCATTCTGGATATGAATGCTTTCCGATCTTATTCGTTGTACCTTAGTCTGATCTAGGTATTTCGTCTCTTAAAATATTCATCTTAACATTGAATGCATTTCATTCACAAATTCTTGACATCTCGCGGATATGAATGCTTTTCGATATTTTTTGTTGTACCCTAGTCTGGATCTAGGTATTTCAAATCCTCTTAATCAATATTCATCTCACCTAACATTGAGTGTCTATTGGTTAAGTCCCCAATTTCTTGACATCTCAGTCTGGATCTGGATGTCTCAAATCTCGTCAATCTTACTCGCTATACCTTAGTGTGAATCTAGGTATTTCGAGTCATCTGAATTCAACAAGGCATCTCACCTAACATTGAGCGTTTGTTGGATAAATTCATGTGGATTCTTCAAGGAACCTAAAATGAAAACTGGACACTTGTCGAGCAAATGAAAATTCATCCCGTACTTCACGATGCTCTGACTGGTAAGTAATTGCAGGTATGCTCTCCTCTTCAATATCTCACATTTGCATGACATCGCATTAAAAAAAAAAAAAAAAAAAAGAGATCCATGTTCTTGCCAAAATATCATCTATTACATGTGCATGGTCAAAATTTAGGCATCATATTGTCTTCAAATGCAACCTCTGCGAGCTCACCTTCAAAGAGGGGCAGCTGTTGACACCTAAATTTTGACTAATCATTTAGTAATTAATTGCATAAAAAAAATTTAGGGATTCATCTTTAATCTCTAAAAAAAAAAAAAAAAAAAAAAAAAAAAAGAAGTTCTTGCACGTCCATTGTCTCTCGCTCATTAATGCATGCACATGCATGCCCACAATTCGGCGGACGAGAGAAGGCCTCAAAGGAGCAAAATGAGCCCATGATATATTATATAATATATGCTCTCTCAAGTGTGGGTGTTAACTCTAGTGAAGCAACGAGAAATTTGCCGAGGAAAGAAGCGAGCAACAAGCAAGAAAAGTCAAAAGTTGCGGCAAGCCTATAGAAGGGAGGGACAAGTAGCCGTATAAGAAGCTTCAAGCACGAAGAAGAAAGAAGAAAGAAGTTCATGCACGTCCGTTGTCTCTCTCTCATTAATGCATGCACGTGCATGCACAAGAATTCGGCGGACGTGAGGAGCCTCGAAACGGAAGCCCATAATATATTATAATATACTCTTTGAAGTATGGGTCGTGAATTTTGGTGAAGCAAGGAGAAGTGTGTTCAAGAAAGAAGCAAGTAACGAGCAAAGAAAGGTCAACAGTTGTGGCTAAATTAATGAGTGTCAGATTGGTGGCCACCATATTTGAAAAAAAAAAGAACCGAACGTGAACAACAAGGAAAAGTTACGGCAGCCTCCTGTTCACCTGTTCACACTTAAGTCGTTTGTTGCCTATAAATAAGCAAGGATCCTCGGCATTTAAAGGGGGGACGAAACGAAAAATTGATTTGAGGGCTTCCTCTTTCGTGGGAGACACACGAGTTGAGAGGGGAGGCTGAATAAAAAATTCAGGAGAGAGGGGGGGAGGAGATTAAAAAAAGAAAGAAACAGTGAGAGAGAAGAAAGGTGGGTGCAGCGAGAGAGGAGAAAGGTACAAGCGGCAGAGAGACGACTGTTCATCGTCTCCCTCGCCGCTCGCACCCCCCTGTAGCTTCCATCCGCGAAGACCCCCGTGCCCACCGCCGCTCCACCAGCATCCCGATCGGCCACCAACGTTGCCCACCGGAAGCCGACGCCGCCTGGAAGCCGAGGCCAGCCGCAACCACCTCGCTCGAAGCCCCGCCGGTATCCGCCCGAGCTCTCCTGTTCGTGCCGCGCCGACCCAAGATCCTGCTGTTCGTTGCCGCCGGAGACCGTGCCCACCGCCGCACCACAGCAACCCGCGACCCACGAGCACCACTCCGCCCACGCCTGCGCTGCTCTTCGCCCAAGCACCAGCAACACCGTCCCGGACACCTACACCCGCAGCAACGCCTCAGCCCGTCCCCGAGGTCTGCTGGTCGCTGCTGCAACCTGCCCGCCTCCGTCCGCCGCGCCTGCACTCGCCGCTTGAAGCCACGAGCGACTCCCGAGCGACCCACCTGCAGATCCCGACCCTCCGGTCGCCACGCAGCGCCAGCATCGCCGACCGCGCCTGCAGCCATCGACGCTTGCACACCCAGCGACTTCCGCGCCTCCATACCCGCACCAGCAGCGCCGGACGCCCGAAGCCCGCTCGCCGCTGCGCCACCGTGAACACCATCGCCGCACCTCTGCACCTGCGACCTGCCACTTCCGCCTGCCGCCGGAGCCTCTCCCACCGGTGACTCCTGCTGCCTGAGTCGACGCCCATCGCCGCGCCTCTGCATCTGCGACCCGCCTGCGCCGCTCCGCCGGACTCGCCACCCTTGCACCGCCGGTCCCCTCGCGCCATCACGCTGTCGCTCGCCGGAGTCCCGACGCCTGCCACTGTCCGTCTGGCACCCCACCAACGCTGCTGCAAGTATCCTCCTTTAGGTAGTTTATTTTTTAGTTTTATTTTTATTTCTTTCTTTTGTCTATTTTATGTTATTTTATTGTGTTTTAAATTTTGTTATTATTGTTTAAATTAGAATATGGTTTGTCAATGTTAATATTTATGCATTTTGTAGGCATTATCCGTAGGGATTTTGTCCGGAATTATTGCAATTATTAATTTGATCCGAAAGACATCGGATCATTTTTTAATTATACTAATTTTTGGGCTTTTTGGTAGAATTTTAATTGTTAAATCATTATAATTATTAATTTGGTCCGTAAGACTTCGGACCAGATTTTTAATTATTTTGAACTCTTTGTCGTGATAATTAGGGTTAGGATAATTGTTAATTTGACCTCGTGAGACAACAGGTTATTTTTTCGATTATTTTAATCCTTCATTTTGTTGATAGTTTAGATTTAATATTTATTTAATAATTACTTATCTTAAAAAAAAAATCAAAATTCTGCATGAGCATATAGGTTTAATAAATCAGACATGCAAGTTTAGTAAATTAGATTTTTTTAGGATTACATTTTTTAGGATTGCATTTTTAGAAATAAGTTAGGATTGGACTTAAATAACATTTTTAAAAATAGGGTTTTAGATAATGTTCACACATTTTAAAATCTCTATTTTTTCTAAAAATAGTTTTCTAAGATAGGATAGGGTTTAAGTCAAATTAATCCCTAGAATAAATTAGAAAATTATCCCTTTTTTAGATAGTTTAATTAGTGTTTTTATTAATTTCGAACTTCAATAAAAAAAAATACAAAAATACTAGGTGCATGTTAACTAGTTTGCATAATAGGATCATATTTTGTTTATTAGTGAAATTAGGTCATGCGATGCATAATAACTAGTTTGCGTAATAGTTCCATTTATTTAAAATTTGCATATTGATAAGATTGAGTCATATAGTTAAAAATGCATTTTTATAAAAATCTAAGAAAACCCAAAAAAAATTGTTTTCTTTGTGTGATGCAATTTATTTTTATTGAATGTTTAATAATGGTTGATTGCCCGTGTGATCACCCTATTGCATTGTAGGAATTTAAGTTAAAATAAATCTAAGCTGCCTGCAAAAACATTTTTGAAAAAAATAAAAAGAAATGGTACCGAAAGGGCATTAGAGAAATCTAGTGTAATCAAGTCCCCGTACCCATAGTCTCTGGTTCGTAGGAGTAAAATAATCCTCCCATTATTTTACTTAGGTGTCTAATCGACCTACCATAAACCGATTAGTGGCGACTCCTAATTGAAAATCATTTGCATGCTAAATATTTGAACCTTAAGCCGCGAATTGGTATGGGCTTGGGAGAGCCCGAGCTGAGTTTAAAAACTTAGCAGTCCATTAACCTAGTTTTAGGTGGTTCACTCCTGAAAAATTAGGTCGCGACATTGATTTAATCATAATTCATGGATTTTGTGAAGGGATGCGATCACCTATGGACTAGCCATCATGTATTCTCTATTTGCTTGCAAGTTTCGCCCTACGTCGTTCAATCGGACTCTTATTTGGAAATTATCATTTGTAAAAATCAATTTGAACATCACATTTTAAAAGAGGTCGAATGACTTTCTCGACTTAAGTTTATAGAAATTCAGATGATCGAAAGTAACCTAAATTGATTTAATCATCAAATCATGGATTTTGTGAAGGGATGCGATCCCTTCCAGTGTCTAATTATATACTAGCAATCATGCTCGCTCTACTTGCGTGCAGGTTTCGCCCTGCGTCATTCAAGTGGACTCTGGAAATTATCATTCGTAAAATCGGGTTGTCTATCTCCATACCCACCATTATGAACATCACATTTCAAAAAGGTCAAATGACTTTCTCGACTTAAGTCTATATGTACCTACCATCGGAGTACTACAAGGGATGGGCTTATATCCCTCTCGCATGCAAATCAGATGAAGAACGACAATGCATTATATCGACAAATCGGATTAAGGTTGAGGAGAACTGCAAAAGGAATAATGTATAAAAATAAGCATGCGTAATCGAAATTTGGTTTTTATATCTTGAAAAAACAAGCCAATTATTGGTCCACCTGAATTATGATCACGAAGTATCATAAGGTGGCCTCATTTGAAACATTTGAATTAATTACTCTAATTTGTTAAAAAGAATTAATTACTCTAATTAATTGCAACGACCAACCGATTCGTACTCAACTTCACCCGATACACGTGTCCCATATGCAAACCCGTTCACATCAGGAAAAGTGCCAAAAAAACAAATCATAAACCTATTATATCGAAACTAATTCAATCCCAAACTTTTGAGAAAATTTCAAACAAAGACCGAAGAGCCCTCAATTTCTCAAATAAGAACGCGAAGTGAACTCTACTTCAAATAAAGACCTGAAATGGCCTTAGTTGTTTCCAATAAGAGCCTGACCTCGCCGGTCGCCCTCCGGCTAATTTTTCTAACCAATCAAGGGCGTTTTCATCCAATTTTTTTTCTTTTTTTTCTTTTTTTTTCTTTTCCTTTTTTGGCATTGGCCAACAGCCACTGGGAAGGGCCAACGAGGGCTCAGCAACCCTCGCTGGTCACTGGGAAGGGCCAACAAGGGCCTACAAGCTGTCGACAATTACCAGCTGCGGGCAAGGGTGAGAGCGAGGGCCTAAGAGCCCTTGCCAGTCGCAAGTGAGGCCACCCTTGCCAAATCTGGCGAGGGTCGGCCTCACCTACCCCAGGCAAGGGCTTGACCACCCTTGCTAGTGGGCAATGACCCTCGCCGACCGCCAGCGAGTGTTGTTGAGCCCTCGCTTGGGACAGGTAAGGTCGCCTAGCCCTCACGAATGGCTGCAAAGGGTGACCTCCCCCAAGGCGAGGGTCACCTCGCCTAGCCCTCTGTGGGCATCACTGGTGGCTAGCTAGCCATCAACGAAGAGGAAGAAGAACCAAGAAAAAAAAAAGGAAAATGGCAGATGATGAGAACACCCTTGATCGCCGATAAGTCGAGCCCTTATTTGAAACAGATGTAGCTACTTTAGGCCCTTATTTGAAATGACCATAGCTACTTCAGAACCTTTTTGAAATAGACATAACCATTTTAGGCCATTATTTGAAATAAGATCTACTTCAGGTTTTTATTTGGGAAAGTGATGGCATTTCAAGTTGTTATTTAAAACAAGGTTCATTTTGAGCCTTATTTGAGAAAATGAGAACATTTGTATGAATTCAGTCTATCTGGTTAATTTAGGCTGGAAATTGCTAACATAGACACCAGTTGTCCTACGTGGCACAGTTGGTGTTGATGTGAGCATTTTATTTAATTTTTCTATTATTTTTTTCAAAGTTTTTATTAATTTTTTCTTTTCTTTTCTCATTTTTCTTTTTCCTTCTTTTCTTTCTTTTTTTTTTTTTTTATTTTTTATTTCCTTTCGTAAACTGGCGAAGGGCGATGGCGAGGGACCTCACCCAGGCCAGGGCATCCCGGCTGAGGTCTGCGTGGTCGAGAAGACGACGAGAAGACCGAGAAGAGCGGGCTGTCTGCGTCATCGCCTTCTTCTGCATCAAAGTGGATACCAAGATTTATGGCGATTGATTGAGCCCCCACCAAAAACTGCACCATTTCAATCACTCTCTCTCTCACCTTCTTTTCCCTCTTTTTTTGGTTCGCCCATCTGGAGCTTTCGGGCTTTGCCTACAAAAATGGCTATGGCTCCTTTCGTTCACGCGCGATGCGGTTGCTTGTCAAGGCTTAGTGGCAGTTTTCGAAATGGCTCGCATGGATCTGTTGGTTTTAGCCCGTATCCTTCTTCTTCTTCGCCGGCCTCTGGCGAGGACTGGGATCCCCTCGCTAGATCTGGTGAGAGGCGACCACGTCCAGCCCTCATCAGCGGCCGCGGGCCTCTATCGGTCATCGTGGAGGCTGGTGGCCGGCGGCTGGCGAAGGGAAGAGAAAGGAAAAAAAACAAAACAAGGAAAGAAAAGAAGGAAAAAGAAAAATGGGAAAAGAAAAGAAATAACTAATAAAAAATTCGAAAAAATTAAATAAAATGTCCACATCAGCGCTAATTGTGTCAATAAGACGACCAACATTCACATCAATAATTTAAAAGGTCTAAGACTAAATTAGCCGAATGGACTAAATTGATACAAATATAAAAATGTTTAAGAGTAACTTGGTCCAATTAAAAAGTTTATGATTGAATTGATACTAATATAATAGATTTAAGACTTTTTGGTATTTTTCCCCATTAACATCGTGTCCCATCTTCCTATCCTAACGACTAGGTTTCGTTTGTTCCATGAAAATTAAACGATTTAGAAAATGTTTTCTACAAATGATTGCTTGTTAAAAAATGAGAAGTATTGTCATCTTTCACCAAAATGATAAATTATTTTGAGAATGAAAACGTTTTCAATTGACTAATTACTTGACTGATCACTTTAAGTAATAAAAGTGATTATTTTAAGGATTATATTTTTCCAATCACCCCTTGCGTTGGAATTTCGAAACTCTCGATCATTATCTATTGATTTCTCTGCACATGTCGCGTTCACGTGATGTAACAGCCACAGGAGAAGAGAATGCCTTCTCCTGCCAGTAAAATGACGAATCGTTAGTGTTGTAAACCACAACATTACACCACGTAAAAGTAATTATCCTCCATGAAGCATCCCTACGTTTGCAAACGTGTATAAAAGTAGTAACTATGGCGAATTACGCACTATTAATCTCAAATAATGAAATTATTGTTAGATGTTTCACAATAGTTATGAGGTAGATTAATTTAATTTATGAAAAAAACAGGAGGAAAGAGAGAAACTCTAAAAGGCCGAGAAGAATCTCATGCAGAAGTGCTATATGAGATACTTTACTATCAAGACGTCTCAACCTAAATCTTAAAAATTCCAAGAAGTAGTTGTGTAACACAACATCCATTATTGCTAGTCGCCACACCGTGTATTGGCACACCATTTAGTAACTTGATACTACATTACAACACTCGCCTGCATCCATCGGTGCATACTAAATTAGTTTTCTGATGCAAGACTATGCTTCACTAATGCATACGCACACGCACCTTAACGTAAGTAATGCAAATAAACAACCTCCCAGATCAAATAATCCACTATTTCAAAATAAACTATTGCTATCAATAAATTATGGAGCGAATTGTCAAGATTCGATCTCGAAACATGTACTCCAATATCATGTGGGACATATCATCCTTTCTAAAATGTCAAAATTGTTAGAACATGGATCAACGATATAATTATAGCTTATTGCCTCGCTATTGAGTTAGGTCGCCCACTTCCAGGAAAAAACATCGCATGGTCTATAGATCATATAAATCAAGTCCACCTAGACCATTGATCATGTGGAGTCCAGAGTGAACGTCACACAATTAATGATTGAAATGATATCAGCTCACATGATTTATGTGTCATGCAATAGCTTAATCAGTCTTATTTGAAGAAGTAAGAATCACAGTTAAAGGCACGATGGCAACCTAAATGACTAAGGGCCCGTTTGGTTCGGCTTTTGGGGAATGCACTTGTCAAAATGCAAATACCTTTGGCTAAATGGGATTTTCCGAAATGCAAATACCGTTTGGTAAAATTTGTATTTGTAAATGACTTTTATTAAATTAAAAAAACAAAAAAAAATTCTATTTTCTTTTTTGAACTCCGGCCACTGGACCGACGGATGGCTGGATCTGGCCGCTTGGGTCGTGCGACCTCGGGCGGCCGTCGCCCGAGGTCGCCCGACCACGGGCGACGGTCGCCGGGTCGCGCGACCCCGGCGACGGCCGCTTGAGGTCGCGCGACCCAGGCGACGGTCGCGCACGACCCAGGCGACCAGACCGCCGGATCTGGAGGTCAGATGGCCAGATCTGGCCGCCTAGGTCGCGCGACGATCACCGGGGTCGGGCGACCCTCAGGCGACGGTCGCCGGCGCGCGCGACCCCTTGGCCGGCGGTCGTCGGCCTCCAATCGGCGGTGGCTTGGAGAAGATGAACAGTACCGACTTGCATTCCCAGGATGCAACTTGCCAATGCACCTCAAGAGTTTCATTGGGCTAAAGGCCTTTAGACTCCTTTGGAGATGCAATTGCATCTTGCCAAAGTCGCGCAAAAATACGAACCAAACGCATTTGCATTTGGCCAAGGGACTTTAGAGTCCAAATGAGCATTCCAAATGCTGAACCAAACAGGGCCTAAGTATCATGAGGTGGCAAGTCGTTGCACGAAGTCAAGACGTTCAATTTACTCTCTCATGTCGGCAACCCAGAAGACTAAAGCTGTCGCATGAAGTCAAGACGTTCAATTTACTCTCACACGATGGCAACCCAGATGACTAAGCATCACGAGGTTGCACGAAGTCAAGACGTTCAATTTACTCTCTCATCACTCGGAACAAGCAACGAATATTAAGTCTCCCACGACGTGTCGAACGTTCAACCAGTCCCCACTTTCTATATAAACTCACCAACCCAGTCACGTTTAGACTCACTCAATTTCCTAGAGCAATTGCTTTCATATGTTCCACAATAGTTAGCTCTCGCTTAGACAGCTCGGAGAATTCGCAATGGCTCGCCTGCATTGTTGAAGCTGGCTTGTGTGCTGCTCGCATGCATGGCGGTGGCGGTGGCTCCGGTGGCTCTCGAGCCGCGGTAACATGCAGCCAGACCCTGTGCATTCCCTACATGAGGAGCGACATGGGACCCATGCCGGCGCCTTGCTGCAACGGGATCAAGTCGCTCAACTCGGCGGCTCAGACCATGCCGGACTGCCAAGCCACTTGCAAGTGCTTGGAACCGGTCTCGGGAAGCATCTCCGACCTTGACTACGGAGTCGTCGCTGGGCTTCCCAAGAAGCGTGGGGTCAGCATCCGTACAAAATCAGCCCCGGCACCAACTGCAACAGGTATGTGCTTCTTTTAGCCTCGTGGTCCAAAGGTGCGACAAAACCTTGTCTTTTCTTGACCGCGGATGTTAGTATGCCGCACGATACATGCGTCGTGTGACACACATGGCTTGCATGGTAACATTTATGTTTCTCTCAATTTTTGTTCTTTTGTTCCCCGGAACAAAAAAATAACATAAATCCATTTGGTAAAACTTTTGTTCCCGGGAATAATTTCTCTATTTTTTTGTTATCGGGAACAGGTTTGGAACAGAAACAAGAAACAAAAAAAAATAGCCTCTTGTTCCCGAGAACAATTTCTAGAAATAAGCCAATTTTTTCTTTTCTTTTTTTTTTCTTTTGTTTTTCTTGCATGTTACGGCCTTGGGTGGCAGCTTGCCAATCGCCGGCCACCTCCGGCCGGCCGCGGCCACTGTCGGCCGACCGCCGACCGTCACCGACCGTCGCCGCCGCCGTCTGATCATCGTCGTTGCTTTGCCCATAGCCCACCGGCCACGGCGGCGACCGTGCGGCAACGGTTGGCGGGCTATGGGCGGCGATCGTGCTCCAACGGTCAGCGGCAACAGTCGGCAGCCGGCGGCGGCAACGGGCGACGGGCTGCAGCGGCTAGCACTCGGTGGTCCGTGAGCAAGAATAAAAATAAATAAATACAAAAAATAAAAAATCGTACCAAACGCAATTCTATTTGTTTTTATTTTAAGAATAGAAACTTTGTGTAGTTATCAAATATCTTATTTTATTCAAAAATTATTCCCCGGAGTAAAAATAGAAAAGAATATTTTTGAAAAGAAACTGTTCCGGCCAAAAGGCGTTACCATGCTTTTGTTTATCTTTTTTTTTTTTTTTTTTTTTTTGTGAAGTTTATAGTTGTGAAGCTCATTGTTAAATGTTTTGTTGCAATGTGAAGTGAGAACGGATCATGCGGGTGCTTTTCAGCTTTGGAGATAGAGTAGTTAGCCTCGAATAAAATGAACGTACGAACCAATACTAGGTTTGTAACTCGGTTATGTATGACTAGCATCCTTTGCTTGTGCTGTGTACAAATAAGAATATAAATGAAGGAAATTATAATATGTTTCATTTCTTTTGTTCTTAGGGCCTGTTTGGTAACCAATTAAATAATACTTGATTATATTATTTTGTTCCTCGAAACAAATTTGTTTCTCAAAATAGATTTGGAATAGAATTAAGAAGTAAAAAAAAAAAATGCCTTTTTGTTCTTGGTAGCAACTCCGGAATCAAGTCCAAGCATCACGTCGGCAGAGCCTACTTGGCAGCTAGGCAAGGCTTGGCAATAGGCTCTACTGACTAGGCGAGCTTAACCTCGCCCAAATCCGATGAGGTCGAGATTGCCCAGCCGCTAATGAGACTCAACCTCACCAAACCACCGTGAGGTTGGGCTTGCCATGGCTGGGTGACACTGCCCTCGCGGTGGTCCGGCGAAGGCGAGCCTTGTCGACAGCTAGACGAGACTCGACCTCATCTTAGAACCTTGCCTAGATTTGGCGAGGTCGAGCTCACCCAACCAAGGCTCGGTCGAGGCCTTGCCAAGCCACCGCGAGGGCGGCGTTGCTTGGCCATGGCAAGGCCAACCTCATGGTGGCCCGACGAGGTCAAGTCTCGTTGGCGGTTGGGCGAGCTCGGCCTCGCTAGATTTGGGCTAGGCCACGCGGCCCCAGCCAAGGCTTGGCTGAGCCTCACCCAACCACTAGGGAGGCTTGACCTCATAAGGGGCCAATGACACTTCAATGAGGTCGTCGGCCTAGCCAAGGCTAGCAACCAGCCAAAGGATGGAAGAGAAGAAGAAAAAGAAAAGAAAAATGTGAAAAATGTAATATATTAAAAAATAAAAAGAAATTCTAAATCAAAAAAGAATTTGAGATCTTACCAAATGCTTTTTATCCTAGGTGTTCAGAAACTCATATAGAGAACAAAATAAGAAATAATCATTTTTTATAAAAAAAAATTATTTTTGATGACATGATAATTACCAAACAAGCCTTTAGTATTATTTTAGGTTCTTTTCTTTTTTCATTATTCTTCTCATGTTGGTAATTTCAAAGGAAGAGAAATCATAACTAGAGAGAAAGGTATCCTCACACTATAAATCCACAGTATCTCTTCAGTAATAACTCTTTTCCGCGTGTGCAAATTCTATGAACATATCAGTCGCGAGTCTGTAGTAGGCACAGCATGGATCGTGCAACAAAATGTACTGAGAATTATGACATCACCGCAGATAGAGCGCCATCTATTCGCGCTTCTCCTCCTCAAGGTCTTCCCCGAGTTTGGCCACACTATCACCTGTCGCCTTGCTACCACTTGTCAAAGAGATGCCCTCCTCACCGTCTTCATTCTCTTGCAAGTATGTATCCAAAGCAGGTGGTTCTCATATCTGGTGAGACTGGATGCGGAAAGACCACACAGGTTAGGTTACCAACTCTTTGCTTTGTTTTCTTCATGGTACATAAATCGTGTTCAATCTGAAATATTCCGCGGAGGCATGCTTGCTATCATGTGGCTGTTGCTTTTCCAATTGAAGGCCTATTCCTCCGCCACATCCCTGAATACTCTAAGAATTGAAAGACATAATATTACCATTTTCACGCAGTTTTCGGAAATTATGGTTTAATTGAAGTTTATTTGGAGATTGAATTTCATTGGTTCCCAGCAAACTATAGTCATTCTTCTTGACACCTTTTTTGGGGTACCATAATATCCTTCGCAAGGCATGAAGTTCTGGTTAAACGCCCCAAATGGCTCATAGTTCAAAGGCTATTCCCTACCACCACGCTCCCACCATCCAAATCCAGAGGGGGTAATCGTACTTCCACCTCTTCCCATCCTCATGAGAGATGGTGGCCAATAGGCAAGCCCTAGTGTTTTTCTTAAGTTTATTTGTTGTGATTCTATTTTTCTCTAGGAGCTGTGCTTTTAGAAAAATGAATTTGCTCAGAATGACATAAACCTTGGACATTTTTCTTACACCGTTTCGTTGTAGCGCAAGTATTACATGTTTCGATCTTTTGTTCAAGCTAACAACAATCCTGAATTGGTGATCTCAACTGCTCAGGTTAGAGCTGACTTTAAGCGGCCTTAAGTTGAGGGTGATCATACGATATTAAGGGAAATCATCTTTAGCGTCCAACATGGACGCCAAGTGGTTTGACTTTGTTTATAAGATGACATCGAACAACTGTATATTGCATTTGCTATTACATGATTTAGTTGGGTGTTTGCGACGGAGAAAGTATCGAGGTTTACATGTTTTGATACGCTACTTTTTTTTTATTGTAACATCTGGAGATAGTTTCTAGAATTATTGTGGTCCAAGAGGATGCTTTTCTTTATACATTAATTACTCAAGTTCTTTATACAACTTAAGAAGCAGCTCCTTGCTAAAGGAAGACACCTATTTCCAATACATTCTGAGGACTAAATATCGCATGAATTCTTCAGGTTCTTCAGTTTCTTTTGGACTCGATGTGGGCTTAAGGGTGAGGCGTGTAAGATTGTTTGTACCCAACCCCAGCGAATCTCTGCAACATCAGGTGCGCTATTGTGGCTGACTAAAACTCACGCTTTCTAACTCTTGTGTGAAAAATCTGATTGTCTTCTGATTCTGTGTAGTTGCTGAGAGAACATCTTCTGAAAGAGGGGAAAATGTAGGTGATGATATCGGATACAAGGTAGTCAGCCATATCTCATCGAGCTAGGAGAGTGTAGTGCATCTATGTTCAAACTTCAATTACCTAATAAACTTTATGAAGCTAAATGTCGAATACTGTAAAGCATAGGTGAGATATTGTTTTTTGTGAAGCATAGATTCTCTACGACCTGTCCATGTATGACTTGTAGATATGCATACTCGGAAGAGAATGAAGACAATGAGGAGGGCATCTCTTTGACAAGTGGTGGCAAGGCGATAGGTGATAGTGTGGCCAAACTCGGAGAAGACCTTGAGGAGGAGAAGCGCGAATAGATGGCACTCTATCTGCAGTGATGTCATAATTCTCTGTACATTTTGTTGCACAATCCATGCTGTGCCTACTACAGACTCGCGACTGACATGTTCATAAAGTTTGCAGACACAGAAGAGTAATACTAACGATGTACTGTGGATTTACAGTGTGAGGACACCTCTCTCTAGTTACGATTTTTCTTCCTTCTGTGATTATTCAATTGAGAACTCAAACTAGGAAATGGAACTGATGAATGAGAAGATGTCTTACAGCTGAGGCTCTTAACTCTGTGCCCCTCTTTCTTCCCATATGACAATTCCTTATAGTTGACATCTTTCCGTTAATGCAATTCAATCCCCCTTTTTGGGATATTTCCCAGTATGCGCTCGGATTTCTTGCATGATGGATTCTGTCCCTTTTCGCTGGAATCGGATGTGCTCAACGGCAGGCTTTGCACTGTTAAATGCAATTCAGAGACTGCAATAACCACTAAAAGTTAGAAATAGTTTGAGGCATTAGCATGAGGCCATCTCTACTTCTAAAGAATAAGCCGAAGAAAACAGTACATCGAACGAGTCATAGCGAGACTATCAGGTACTGGAAAAAGGTATAGTGCATACTAATTTTAGATCTGAAAGATATATATATGAAGAATACTATACTATAAAAGACGGTCGCACCAGATTTGCTGAAACGATAGAGCTTCAAATTCAAGTCTTGTATGAAGAGAATGCATTCAATCAAATTTTCTTCTTTTATGAGCCGCAGCGGATTGGCTATTCCTTCTTTTCCTCTTTCTGGTGATGGTAATTGTGGTCAGAACATTAAATTCACAGTCCTCATGCCCAGTATAATAAAAGGGTAACAAGCATTTTGTTTACTGTCAATCTATTCGCAGTACATCTATGCAAAACACCACATTTATCATTGCGAATTTGGTGGCAAGAAGATCCTGTTTACCATGAATCCAGACCTCTAGGTAAATATTGGCAGTTTGAAAGAACAATGGAAGTTTCTGTTGATACTAAACATTTTCAGAACCAAAAACATGGGCGTACATAGTCAGACAGGTCCATGTCTATCTCATTGGATTGATCACCTCTAAAATCGGTTTTCCTGCGTGAACTTCCCTGGGGCGTTTCACGGCCAATGCAGATAGGAAATACTTGCCGAACACATATAAATGCACACCAGGATCTGGCCATTGCTAGGGCCTCAAAGATCTCTCTCTATCGCATATGCACACAGGTGAACCCTATGCAAAAACCTTGCAGCAGACAATAACTTGTCGTTTCTGAATTGACTGCTGTCCTCAATATGGTAGTATTCAGGTCAATGCAATTCTCTCTTTTTCATCGGAAGACAGATGAAACATCGGTAGACAAATCTCTTTTTTACTGCACCTAATATGATCATCATCGGACCCTCTGGCGCTTAAAAGTTCAGCCTCTTCTTTCAGCATGTACCATGCTTATCTGATGATCTTGAAATCCTTGATCTCCATGAACCTCTCCCCAAGGCAAAAGCAACACCCCTTACATGCCCGTGGCAGTGATGGCGACGGTGCCAATGGCTACGGCTGCTATATGAAGCAAGAGGGCCTTCCGTCCTCTCTCTGAGTAGTTTCCCTTTCCTACTTGCGCTGAGATGATGACTCGAATAATCATAACTTATGTCACTCGGGCTATATCCTGCATCAAAGTCTCGGAAGCGGCACCACCCACGGTATACCCGCTTAGTGCTGCTTATCTTGTACCGCATGAAACAGCAAATGTCCCCGAGTGCACGCCAGTACGTCCCGCATGCAAGCCAGCACATGTTACAGAGGCTTTTCCCTATGCACTGGCAAATCCCCAGCTTGAACAACAGATACAGGAATAGTAAAGCTGAAAAACATCACACGCACGAGAAAACACTTCAGCCGATCATAATATTGTACGAATACTGTTTCCTGGTTCCTAATCGAATGTACAAGATTATTATGCGAGAATTACTAGCGAAAGCTTCAAATGAAAAGGCATATGGTTCTCTAAACATTGCATCCTGCCGATAAGTATATCTTAAAAGCAGAGAGTTTTCTCAAACTTGTCTGGAATCTGACAATATCAAATGATGAAAGCCGTTGCCGGAAAAACCCCGACATTATTTCTCTGGTAGGATGCTAAAATGAGATTATCAATATGGAAAAGACAGGATATATCCTTTACCATAGTCTCAACCAAAAAGTACAACAGAATAAGAACTGAAGGACCAATTTTTGGATCGCAAGTCAAATCTATTTTCACCTAGCGAAGCGAAGCTGGGTGGCTAGCGGAGAGAAATGACATTCTGAACGGAGAGATAATAAGGGAAATGAGTACATTACCTATGTAACAGAGGACACATATCAGAAAGAGTTTGATCAGTTTCATGACGCATAGATGCTCGATAAAACAAACTACATCCCACGGTCCTGAGCATAGTTCCCTGCATTATTGGAAAACAGTGTGAAACTAGGTGAAAATGTGGAGACGGGAGCAATGAGGTGAAACAGAAAGGTAACTCAAGAATTTAATATAGGCGAAAGATAAATCGCCCCTAAAAGATATCGAGAAATGCCGGAAACAATTATTGTTATTATTTATTTTTATGTTTTTGTTACAAGCAAACCGGAAACAAGAACTATAATATAACAGCATAAGAGTCGTGATTGGCGGACACCAAAGCTTCCTCAACGAAGCAAAGTTTATATTAAGAAAGCACTTGCACGATCCGCCAAAAATGGTCTCGAATGGAGCAGCAACAACATTTCCAACCATAGAGCCGACGCTATGAGCAGCTTTACTTAGAACATCTCCCATTCCTTTATGTGCCATTCTCCATCCAAATCAGTGCCTGAGAAATAATATATTGCAACACTAATGTCATTTCCCGAGGGTGAAATGATAACAAAAAAGGGATAACACAATCCTCCAACTTCTGTTCTTTTGTCACAACGGTTCAATGCAATTTTTCCTGTCTACATTATGAGGAAAACTGAACAACCTCCTGCGAGGAACAATGCAAAAGTTCAGGGTTTCCTCCGTCCAAAAATCATCGAAAGCCCCAAAAAAGGAAAACGGCTCTTTACATTGCATCTTCTCATTGTTGTCTAAACTCAGTTCTATGGCTTTTACACAAACAAGATCATGGAGAAAAAAGGAAACTGCATATCATGCTTGTCACAAGTGAAGCAGAGACGGAGTGTTGGAAATTGTGATCCATTTTCCAAAACTATCTAGAAACTACTAACTTAATCATGAAGGCTAGAACATTCTAGCAACATCCACGTTGAAGAATTGTCTAGAATTGTTGAGAATGGAGGTTGCTAGTTGAATCTAGAAGATTCACATGGGAATGCAAGCAAGCAAAAGCCAAGCATCAAAGAAAATCCTAGTACAAGCTAGAGAAGTCTAGAATCCTCTAAGGCGGTGACTTACGCCTATAAATAGCCTTGTAGTTCATCATTTGAGGGTGTGAGAGGTAAACCCTCCACCTTATGTGTGAGGTGAACCCTCCACCATGAGAGGTCATAGATCTCTAGTGTACCTCCATCAAACTATTTTGTTCAACTAATGAAACTATTTTCCCCCATATCTCATGTCCTATATCCTTCAATTATCATATCTTGTCCCTTGTCCATCCTCTACAAACTATATCATACACTTGCACACAACATCACTAATCAAAAACTATCATCAATACCAAAACCATACTTCCGCAGCGCACACATCCAAAATTTACCAACACGGAGGAACACTTTGTAATGTGAAGAGTCTCCGGGTTTGGTCGGTCTTCACCGGATGCTTCAGGAGGCGACGTGCACTTCGGGGATGCTTTTGTTGCCCGGCTTAGCCTCCCACTCCAAAAGGAACAACGGAAGGAGGAGATGCCATGAACCCATTTAAGAGTACGTTCGACAGAACAGAATGCTCGAGAGAGATGGAAGCGCCGAGAGCATTTACGGGATTCCCATCTGAACCGACGACAAGACCATCGATGCACAGATCCAAACAGACATTTCTCTTCCACAGACTATCGGAGACGACGAATCTGTGGAAGGGGGAGACAAAAAGGGGCACCACTTTTACAAAGCGTTAGTTGAACTGAAGGAGAGGATGAACAAACGGTTACCATTCCTCGTTATCAGTTTTCCTTGTGTTCATGGCTCTAGGCATATACATTTGAGACTACATTTGATAATCAACATAAAATTCAGGATACAATAAATTCCCTATCCTGTGTTTGATTCTTATCGAAAATAGGATAAAATCGGATTTGAAAGGATATACATCTCATAAAAACATCTCAATATCTCATAGGAAGTGAGATGGAAGTAGATTGGATTTCTAATATCCATAATTTAAAGATTATTTTTATCAAACATGAAACTTCTTAAATTACTAAAATTAAAATAATATTTGAATTCTAATATAAAAAAGAGAATTTAAAAATAACAAAAAAATAACAATTTCTTTTTTATTTATTCTTATTTTTATTTATATATTCGAATTTCTTTCTCCCTTATAATACATATTCAATAAATATAAATATATATTTAGTATTTATATTTATTACATATTTTGGATATTGAAGTATTTTTGGTATATTAGTTTGGTTTATTATTTAATAAAATTATTAGAGAATGATGGAATGGGAAAAAAGAAATTAAAAAAAAAAGAACAAAAATATGAGGGAAATTGATAAAATAAAAAAATAAAAATGAACTTGGCAATAGTGTCGTGAGAAATTATTATCATCTCCATTTATTCACTTTTTAGGTTCTTTTACACTAATATGCCATTTATACCAAATTATGGATATAATAGGATGTGAAAATATCCAACTTTATTACTATGATTCACCAAAAAGTAGATAGGATATAGAAAAATTCATAAATTTCATATCTTATCTTATATAGCCCTATCCTAACTTGAAATTCATATGGCCAAAAGAAACCTAAATTGATTTAACCATAATTCATGGATTTTGTGAAGGGATGCAATCACTTGTCAATGTCTAATTATATAATAGCCATCATCTATGCTCTACTTGCGGGTGGGTTTCGCCCCACGTCGTTCGACACGACTCTTTTTTTGGAAATTATCATGCATAAAATCAATTTGATCATCACATTTCAAAAGAGGTCGAATGACTTTGTTGACTTAAGTCTATTTGTAGTGACCATTGGTGTACTACGAGGTTAGGTTTATATCTCTCTCTTGTGCAAATCGGATGAAGGACGAAGATGCATAAAATCGACAAATTGGAATAAGGTTGAGGACAACGGAAGGAAGGATGTATAAAAATGAGCACGAATAATTGAAATTTGGTTTTTATACTTAAAAAAAACAATTATTGGTCCACCTGAATTATGATCACGAAGCATCATGAGGTGGCATCATTTGAAACATTTGGATTAATTACTCTAATTAATTGCAACGACCAACCGATACACACTCAACTTTCACCGGCACACGTGTCCAATGTTCAAACCCCATTTCACATTTAAATCATGGCCCCTCTTCCCGTCCCAAAGACTTTATGCTTTTTCAGACCGATTCATCGCAAGATTCTGTTCATCTCGCAAAAATTGAATAATTTGCATATTTTTTTGATAAACAATCATTTATAGTACTTATAAAAATGAATGAATGAAAAATATTTTCATTTTTCAGGAAAATATTTATATATAAATTATTATTGAAAATAAAAATATTTATTATTGACTAATTATTTTAGTGACGTGTGGCCAGGTGTCGAGCTCTCTGGCCCCGTGCATTCCCTACGCGAGGAGTGGCGCGGGGCCCGTGCCGGCGGCTTGCTGCAACGGGATCAGGTCGCTCAACTCGGCGGCTCGGACCACGCCGGACCGCCAAGCTGCCTGCAAGTGCTTGAAATCGGCCACAGGAAGCATCTCCGGCCTTAACTATGGAGTCGTCGCCGGGCTTCCCGGGAAGTGCGGGGTCAATATCCCATACAAGATCAGCCCTAGCACCGACTGCAACAGGTACGTGCCTCTTTTAGCCTCGTGGTCCAAAGGGGCGACAAAACCTTGTTTTTCCTTGACCACGGATCGTTAGTATGTCACGTGATACATGCTTTGCACAACACATACTTTCTTCATATCTCGATCGGTTGTTTCTCCATCTTTTTTCTTTATTTTGTTTTTTTTGAGAAGTTTATAGCTGTGAAGCTGATGGTTTGATGTTTTGTTACAGCGTGAAGTGAGAATGGATCGTACGAGTACGTTTCAGCTTTGGAGATCGAACGAGTAGTTAGCTTCGAATAAAGTGAATGTACGAACCGATACTAGGTTCGTAACTCCATTATGTATGACCAGCATCCTTTGCTGGTGCTATGTACTATCAAGAATATAAATGAAGGAATTATGATATGTTTCCTTTTCTATGTTCTAAGTATTGTTTCGTGTTTTCTTTTTTCATTTTCCTTCTCATATTGGAAATTTTCAAAGGAAGAAAAGAAGAGGTGCTCATGGTGTGAATAACGAATAGACATATGGTGCAAGATAAGGGGACGGGCAAAATGTTATTAGGGTCGAATCAAAACCAAAGTGATAGTTCACATATGCTCCAATCTCCTTGACAATCATGTTAAGTTCAAGCTCATATCGTTTTGACTAATGCGAAAGCTTAAACAAATCAAACGATTTGTGCAAGAAATGAATTGTAGAATTTAAACCTGAACTAGAGTGATTTACGTGTTATATTCTTATAAAATGGATCCACAATATATAAACATAGTTCTCAACTGTTATTAATTTGATAACATTAATCAGTGCATGCAATAATTTACTAACAGAATATTTGCCTGAACTACTGAACTAGGTCATCGACTTCTTGGAAATATAATTTACAATCTATAAACAATATAGATCGAATAACCCATCTATACCGTTGATCATATGAAATTCATAGTGGACCTCACACAATTAATGATTGAGATGTTATTGTTCTTTATGATATCATTAGTCATGTAATAGCTTCTCCGCTTCTAGCACGTGCTTGTAAGCAGGACGAGGAACCTGTCGGTCGTACTCAAGAGAGGTCCAAATCACAATTAAGGCTCACTACCAACCAAGTGGCCAGGCATCGTGAGGATTCTGTAATTATACGTAACCTAGAAATAGGGACACGAAGTCTTAATGTCACCTTAAAAAGTTTCAGCGCTCTAAATGAGTTTTAACTTATTGAACTCACTTATTTCAAGGCTCTCAAGGTTTTCGCAAGCTTCAAAAGGGGAGTGAAAATCTGAACTCGAATGTTATTCTAAAAATATTCAAAACGGCAACAATTTATCCACCGGATAATTTTGATAACACCATGTTTAACATTTTAAATGAAAGGAAAAGCAAAAAAGAATGAAAGCTAACATTAGATATGATGTTGGCATCTCGTTTGAATATATAATGAAGGGAAATAGCGTGTGGGAGAAGATAAAAAAGCTATAGAATCCGAGTGAGGAGAGCATGTCGTCCTCTCAATTATAAGACATTGGTTACACTTACACTTGATTTGCGCAACACAGCCAACGACAAGTACTTACCTCTCCAAGACACTTGTCCTATGTTTAAGCCTTCCTCACTTCCTACTTAAAACCCTACACACCCAATCATATGTACATTCATCGAATTTCTTAATATCATCTTCTATTGAGATAATTGTTCAAAAAAATCATAAAACTATTATAAAACGACCAATTCAATAATATACTTTCAAAATTTTGAAAAGCTTGGCACACGAAATTATTAGATTAATTTAGACTAAGGATATATCTATTTTAGGGAAAATTTCTTGATGAAGAAAAATATTTTCTTATTCTCAAGCTCAGAAGGTTAAGAGGGTAATTTTCCTAACTTTAAGAACTTATATTTTGTAATCTTAAATAACTATTTATTGACTGATCATTATCAATAAATTAAGTTTGTGAAAGCTTTAAAAAAAAATCAAATCGCGGAAAAACACCGCGATAAGGGTCTATGCAAAGTCTTGTCAACCCAATGAATGAGGATGTAAAACTCACCCTAGATTTCCCATGTTATATTCCAAGGAGTACGGATGCAATCAAGGCTCGATAGCCAAAGAAACCAAAAGCCAAAGCGAAAGCGAAAGCAGGGGACGGCCACCTTGGATGCGAAGGCATTCAATCCCGGTAATAAATACTCAACTACCAACAGGTCCAACACTAATCTCCTGCACTCTCACCCACACGTATCGCACGACCAATGGCCTTTTCCTGACCATGCGAAGTTATAAAACCTACCCACGCCCATTGCATTTAAACTCATCCAATTTATTGGGACCGCCTTTGGCAGTCACCCGACTAGGGTGGACATTTCCAGCAATCGAGAATCGTCCACCAAATTTTTTTTTCAAAAAAATAAAATTTAAAACCACCCCTTGGCATGATCCGATTTTCTAATGGGTTCATAGAACTAATCTCACTAAGTTCCTTAGACAAATCAGAAAAATGACGAGAGAAAGAAGCTTATTAAATTGATATTTTCTTGCCCTCTTCAACTTTTAAAGCTTCTGCACGACCTGCTGCAAGCCTCAAGAGGCTCTCATTTAAGCTGACAAATGAAATGAGCCTAAGACCCTCGGAAACAATGATGCAATGCAAATAATTTCTTCCTTTTTGTTTTTCAAGATAGCGAGCGATCATCACAACCAGGCCAGGGTTTGTTTTGTTTCTTCGACTTTTCACTGCCGTCGAAAGGGAGCTAAATTTATATTTATATATATAAATATATATGTATAACAGTTCGGTCTAGGTGAGTAACTGAGCGATTCTACACTTAAAATAGGGAACCACATCGACACTTACGGGTTCTAGTAAATGAGAACTAACAGTTTTGGGCAAGTTCGGTCCAGTTCCGGGTAGTTCTTAATTTCTTTGCACACCCCTACTCCCAACATGCATGGCTGCAGCGACAATGGCTTTGGCTACTTGAGCCTCAAACACGCGGCTCATCGTTGAGGGCGCTCAAGCTCCATGCATTCCCGCGCAAGAAGCGGCGCAAGGTCCATGCCGGACTTGCTGCAGCAGAATCCGATCGCTAGAATTGGCTACCAAAACCAGGCCGGACCACCAACCTACTCGCGAGTGCTTGGAAGTGGCTTCTGGAAGCATCTCCGGCCTTAACTACGGAGCCTTCGCGAGCAGTGCGGCGGGGTCAGCATGACATTTATGCTCCGCACTTCATGAAAAACGAAGAATTTTTAAATCATGGACCGGTGTGGACTAAAAGTTTTGGCTCAATACTCGCCCAACAACCCCCAAGCCTTTTTTTGGTAATTCAAGGGCAAACTACAAAAGGCCATTCTTAGTAGGCGATTGAGCAACCCACAAACATCCATGTAAGTCCAGGTACTTGGCCTATTCAAGAGGCCATAACCCATAATAAATGGGTGGGATTCGAATAAGTGATCTCTAATTTATAAACTAAAATTTAGTAGACATTCCAATTAACTTGGTCCCCCATGGGGATTAACCAGGTCTAATCATGTGACACAAACTCACATAGTGTTTTATCCTTGAGACAAGGCGAGGAGTACCTCAAAGGCAGGCGTTTTAATTTTATCCTAGAGGAAACTTACCATAGGCCACCCCAAATTAGAAAAGTTCTTATATGTACTCGAATCTGTAAACTCACTTCATCTTAATCATGATGTGGATCTTGCATGAAATTCACATGATCTAATGACTAAATTTGGTAGGCTTGTATACACTGCGTGCATGTGAAATTTGCTTCAAGATCGTAGGTGGAAAATTTCTGAGGTACTGTTGGAGTCTATTCATACTTCCCGTCAATAAAATAGCACGGGGATCCCATTCCTTGGTGAGCGGATGGGAATTTGAGGGCTGCCTTGATGAGGGTTGTCGGGACAACGCCCTCAAGCTGCGAGATTGTTTTTATAGTTTGAATCCACATTTTATTGATAGTTTGGGATTGAGCCCATGAATAGCTGCTATGTATATACAATCTCTCTTTTCTTTTCTTTTTTTAATAAATGAGAGTTATAATAGAGATGTGCAGAGTGATAATTATAGTGAAATTCTCTGTTGAATGTAGTCCTAATTTCTTTTTCCCTTTCTCGCTTTTGCTCTCTATTTCATTGCGTTTATGTGCCGAGTCCTGACAAGTATGCACTCGTGAATAAATGCTTCGAACTTGATTATGCCATATTGCCGTGATATCATTGTCGATATTTATGACTTTATTGTATTTGATTACGATGCAATGTTGTATAGCTATATGGTACATATAGAATTAGAGTGTGCTGTAGAAAATGCCAGATTGTTGACAGATTCAATTCTCCAATCTGCACAAGCCATCCTAAGCTCTCTAAATAGTCTCTCTCTCTCTAAATAGTCTCCCTCTCATATAATCTCTTTTTCCTTATAAACAAGAGTTGTAATAGAGAGGTGCGGAGTGCTAATATAATGGAATCATCTACTAAATGTACTATAGTTTAAGGGTAAATCAGAATAAACCTTGAACCTCGATTTTTTTTCTTTCTCTCTATTTCGTTGTATTTGTACGCCGAATCCTAACAGGTATGCACTCATGCCGAATAAATGCTTCAAACTTGATTACGTTGTATCGTCGTAACGTCGTTGTCAATAATTATGACTTTATTGTATTTGATTATGACTCAACTTTGTATAGCTATATGATACATATAAAATTAGAGTGTGTTGTAGAAAGTTCCCGATTGTTGGTAGATTCAATTCTCTAATATGCACGAGCCGTCCTAAGCTATCTCTAAATACACTCTCTCTGATATTTACCAAACTCCATCATAAAAACTAAATGAGATTCACCTACCAACCCAAACCTCGAGTTAAAATCTCCTCCTATATAGACGCCAGCTTCTTCATCTAATCCCCAAGAAGAAGAAGAGAACAGAAAGTGGTGTATCATCCAAAGGTCTTGCAAGAGCCCTTCAAGCAAACTAGCCACGAATATGGTCAACCCTGGTCTCCTCAAAACCGCAGCTCTGGCGGTGGCCATCGTGTACATGGTGGTGGCCAACGCGCCTCCAGCTGCCCCGCAGATGTCCTCGTGCAACCAGGTGGTCAACACGCTGATGCCATGCGCATCATACGTGGTCAACGGCGGGGCCGTGCCGCCCGCCTGCTGCAGCGGGATCCGGTCGCTGTACTCAGCAGCAAAGACCACAGCCGACCGGCAGGGCGTCTGCAACTGCCTGAAGTCCGCCGTCAACGGGATTCCCTCCAATGCCTACAACACCAGCCTTGCGGCGGGCCTGCCGGCCACGTGCGGGGTCGACATCCCTTACAAGATCAGCCCCTCCATCGACTGCAAGAGGCAAGTGTAACGTTTCAGCCGATAGAGTAACGAAGTCAAAATGCCTTAGAATGTACGCGCTAAGTCTCATTTCTTCGATTTGCGCGAACCTGTATTGCAGCGTGAAGTGAGAGCAAGATGGAGCGCAGGCAGGACGAAGTGCTTCCAGTTCTAAGGGCAGGACGTGGATCGACATCAGAATAAGAGGAACTACCGTTGCCTTGCGTCCGGTTTTCTCTAGTTACGATAGTAGTCGTTATCGCGTCGTTCTGGATCTTGTGTCGAGCAGCCATGCGATGCGTCGTCTAATATGGTCCGACGTGAACTCCCGTTGCCTTATGTCCAGTTTTCTCTGGTTACGATAGTAGTCATTGCTGCGTTGTTCTGGATCTTGTGTCGAGCAGCGATGCAATGCGTCGTGTAATATGGTCCGATGTGTTCTAGTTCTACGCCATCTATGGAGAAACCACATTGTGCTTTTGAATGTTAACGTGTTTTCTGTGCTTACCTTTTTATTGTTACGTCCACATCAATTAATAAATTTTGAGAGGCTACGGAGACCAAGAGCCGCACTTAAGTTGGGCTGCGGGGGCTCAGTCTAGCTTTAGGAAGCTCTCAAATACAGATGACTTCAGATCACATGATTTAGAACACGAAGGATGAGCCATTTGGCCAAAACCTAACATGATAGCTAAGTTCGTGTCGCGACCTAATTTTCGGGTGTGCACCACCTAGGGTTCGGCTAATGGATTGTTAAGCCTAGACTTAACTCGGGCTCTCCCAAGCCCATATCAATTCGTGACTTAGGTTCAAGTTCTTAACATGCAATTGATTTTCAATTAGGAGTCGCCACTAATCTATTTTTGGTGGGTCGATTAGAAACCCAAGTAAAGTAATGGGAGATTTACTTTACTCCTACGAACCAGAGATTGTGAGTTCGGGGACTTGGTTACGCTAGATTTCTCTAACGCCCTTTCGGTACCATTTCTTTTATTTTGAAAAAAGGTTCTTTGTAAGCAGCTTGGATTAATTTTAAATTTATTTCCCTAACATGTGAGGCGATCATGCGGGTGCGCAAACTACCAATTTAACACCCAAGTAAAGCAATAAATAAATTGCAGGACTTACCTCATAGCAACGAAAGCATCTACGTTGTTAGATCAAAATTCACATCAACAGTCCTAAATATGATTTCTAACTAACACGCAATTTTTGTTTTTTGTTTTTCACTTATTTAATGAAGATCATGCAATATCCAATGCATGCTACTAACCTAACATGAAATAATATGACACGGTAATATGGCTTACACTACATGACATAAATAAAATGCAATCTGTCCTAAAGAATGAAATTGATTTATTCTAAGATAATTTTTGGTATTTTCCATGAAATTTAGAAATTAGAAAAATGCCAAAATTACCTAGCTAGATTAAGATTCTATCCAACTTATATTAAGGATTAGGCCGGGCTAAACCCTAATTTAAACTAAGATATTATCTTAACTTTGCAATCTCTAACCTAAGATGCAATCTATCTAAAAATCAATCTAAACTTAAAATGAAACATGCAATTTTATCCTAATATGCAATGACGTACAAAAGATGCATTAATTCTACATGACATATGCATGATGATTTTTTGTTGTTTTTTTTATTAATTTCGAAATTAAAAATTGTCCAATAATTAAACGTGCAAAAAAAATTAACATCCTAAATGAATGCATCTTTTTTGGATTTTTATTTAAGGAATTCGAAATAAATAAATTTCCTATTCTAAACATGCAAAATAACCCTAAAAGAAGTAATATTCTAACATGAACCTAATCTAACTCAAATGTTTTTTTTATTATTTTCCTTTTACGGGAGCAAACAAATAAAGGCATCAAGAACAGCACGGCACCAAATCAAGCAAGGTATCATCGATGTCCATTTAATTTTGGGAAATAAATTGACGTATCGTATCTCGTGCATGAGATCGATTGGCCAATTTTTAAATAAAATCACGAATCATATCTCGAGCGTGAGATCGGATTGGCGATTTTTCCGTACGATTGCGGGTCGTATTTCGAGCGTGAAATCGGACCGTCAATCATATGTACGTTGCGAAATTAGGAAGATTTCCCAATTTAGAAGGCCACTCGAAATTACAGATATCATAGCGTATCGGGAATTTCCATCATGTGCATCAACGGATATTTCAAATAATGAAACGAAATATTCGGAAATCAAATAAAACGAAATTTTTACCTAATCCGAATATTGATTTCCAAATTTGGACTTTGCGTAATCGGACCAGGATCGCAATCAGCGGGCAACAATAGCGGTGGATCGTGGTGGCGATCCGCTGTAGACGGTGATTCGGTTCGGACAGCAGCCGAGATGGTGGACTCACGGTGATGCCTCGATGATCTGAGACAGGTGATGGCTCACGAGGCGGTGGGGAGGTGCACGGCTAACTCCCAGCCTTACGGCAGAGACTTCTCGGAATGCCTGCAACACTAGGAACTTGCAAAGACAATTAGGAGCAGGTGTAAACCTTTCTTTGTTTTCTTTTTATATATATGCACCAAGATCTACGATGGAGGATGACGACCCAGTGGAGATTCCTTTGCTACGTGTACCCTCCTCAAGGTCCAGACGGTGGAGAAATTTTGACTGGCTTCACTCGCCGGATTCGGATGAAATTCAATGGGAAATCTGGGTCTCGCTGAGCAGTGCTTGGACTTTGCTGGAAGTTGCTCACCGGCCTGGAATTGCTGGAGATTCTGGTTTCGCTGCAAGGACTAACAAACCAAGCCAAAAATCACCGCTTCAGCGCCTTGCTCCCCAAATTTCCACCGATTTTTGTCACCAAGTAGATTGTGGTGCTTCAATGGGGTTCTCCACAAATCTATGCACGTCGGCTTGCTGCTGGGCTGATGTGATAAAACCTAGGACGTGGTGTATACGAAGGATGTCGTCTGGGATTTTGGTGACTTGTCGTTATGGGCTCTGGACATAAGCTAGCAGACCGATGCATCAACGTAGACAACGGCAAAAGGCTGCAACTCCAGTGTTCGATGCCAAGATGTGTCACGGCACACTTGCGATGGCGGTTGCCGTCAAGGATCAACAGCGTCACTGGAGTAGGCTTTGGCGATAGGACCCGTAGCGAGTTCACGTTGAAGCTCGCGTCACGGATCGGCACATGCGGCGTGAGAGGCAGCAAGCATGGCAAAGGATCTCTCGGCCTAGCCTTGGCCGAGAGAGAAGCTCTCTCATTGACTTTTCTCACGTGTACTTCTCAATGGCCGTGTTTTCCTCTCCGAATCCTCTCTGTCTCTCGTATGTTCTCTGTGTATTCTGATATTAGGAAATTTTCGACTCCATGTGGCCGCGTATTCAATGTAATGTGGCCCTCCTGAACCCTATGCGTTTTAATCTATTTATAGGCAATGAATTAGGGTTTCTAATATTTCAAAATTGATGTCCACAAAGATTCTTTTTCGCAAACACAATATTTGTAATATTCGTTTTTTCCACTTGCCCTATCCGAAAAAACCCATCATATCTCGACAATTTTCAAATTCTTATTTCTTTACGAGATAATTTTCGATAATTAAAAAAAAGGGCTTGGGCCAATTTGCTCGCTTCGTGGGCTTAACTCGGCCTGTCAATTTAAAGCTTAGAACCACTAATTCAAACCCATCCACCACCGGTCCAATAAATAAATGCGAAACATGCAAACTAAAAATAAATGCACCTAAATCTATATGCTATGCAATTAATATTTTTTTTAGGGATAAAATTAACCCCTAATTTTTAATGCAATAAATGACTAAACAGTCGCCAAAATTTAGGTGTCAACAGTTCGGTACGTACAAATGCTTGTAGATAGCTCACACGAGCGTTTTATTGACCCAAAATCAATTAGAGATATAATTTGACAGGTTAGATTACTATAATTTCGTTAGCAATTTCATTGGAAACTTCATAAATTTGAAAAGTTGGTTGTAAGTTATGCAAAAACTATTGGTAAGTTACCAGCAAATTGCGAAAAGAAAAAAAAAGTCACGGGTCAGTTTTCCTACGAATGGTCATGCGAAAAAGGACAACAGAAGTGTCATAAATTATGTATGGAGCTCATTTTAGTGTTAAAAGTTTACGTCGGTTCACTTAAATGCCAAAATCATAGTTAATCAATTATTTACGTGCCTTTGGCAAGAAATTCCTGTTAGAAAAATTATATAGCTTTCATAATTAAAATTTTTATCTGAGGTGACATTTTTCTAGCACTAAAGTGATCATTTTATTTATAACGACTAGCATTGAAATTGTTACTTTTTAACGTGCTATACGATATCGTTATTGGGCACATCAGCGAGCCACATAAGATCGAAAAATTAATAAAATATGATCACATCAGATTTCCAGTTACTCATATCGAAGTTGGCACTTAAGTGATCCGAAAAAAAAAAAAAATTGGCACTAAAGTAAATATCGTACACAACTTATGGCACTTTTAGTGTCCTTTTCCCAACAATCATTCGACTCTTGTTGAAATTTATCACTATGGAATGCAATTTGTAATCACAAAACCATGAAATTCAAGGAGAAGGGCCTTTTTGCTTGAAGTAGTATCATATGTACATGTCTGGTTATGTGAATCTTGAAAATCAGTCATTTGTTGTAACTAGGAAAAGCGACATCATTGTTCCATGAAATAGAATTAAAAATAAGGAGACTATCAATCGATTTTGCAAGCGTGTACACGTAGGAGTGACCTATAGATACTGGTATATATATATTGGGATGGAAATATGTTGAAGGTTCTTAAATTTTTGTTATCATTAAAGAAATAATACAACGACTATTTTTCACAGAAAACCAAATGCGAGGACCAAAATGTATACAAATCTAAAAAGTACGGGAATTGAAAGTTGAATTTTCAACTTGAGACACTAGGGTTGTGCATTGGTCCCAGTATAACCCAAGAATCGATCAATTCTAGGTGGTTTCTACAAGAATTGGTCCATTTCTCGGTTCCAAATCTAGTTCCCGGTTCCAAAGAAAGAACTAGACGGAACCGGCCTAAAGTATATTATCCGTTTCTAAAAGTAAAAATTATTGAGGGAGTAATCTCCTATTTTACTGATTACCTTTTTATAAGTAGTAATTGCATCCTACACAACAAAGTAATTTTCAATAGGGGTGATCAGGTCTAGACCTGGACCCTGTACCCGACCCTGTTATAATCGGTTCCTTTTTTTTAGACCCTATACCCTCTCCTATTTGTATTGGACCCTATACCTGACCCACCCTGTTTTTCCGATCGGGTTCTAGGGTCAACCTTATTTCCACTGGAACATGTTTTGCAATCTCCCGATATCCTATACAACTTCAAATTTTATATTAACACACGAGAAAATAACGTAATCCTCTTAATTTGTATTAAAACATTAAGCACTTGTAATAAATAAATACATAAAATTTTTGAATAAACGAAAAATTAAGGATCCACAAGACTAATTATAATAAATAAAATCATAAGGCAAAGAATTAGCAACAAACATGAATGTAATATTATTCTTATTCTCACAACTACTATATGAAGTTACTCATTTATGCAAGCATAACTCCTCCTACAAAAAAGAAATTAGGCAAGCCAATTCATATGATACATAAGAATTTGGCGGCGACGAACACTGTCCATCCATCGAACGGTGTGAGAGGGAGTCGGTGAGGGAGGGAAGCAAGTGAGGAAGAAGAATGACAAAGGACGAGTGTCGTGCGTGTTTGAAAGAGCCAAGATGAAAAACGTCATGTAATTGCGGGAGTAAGAATATAAATAGGGGGAAAAAATATGTTTTGGACCTCTACATACAAAACCAGTCCGGAATCGATTCTAAAATCGATCCGAGAACGGTTCCAAAACCGGTCCCGGAACCGGTTTTCGGTTGGGTAATCACTCGGAACCTGTTCCCGAATCGGTTTAAACCAGTTCATAATTTTGGGAACCAGTTCCCAACCCTATTTTTTGAGTGGGCCGGTTCGGAAACCGGATATACCCGGTCCGGTTGTGCACCCCTAATTTTCAATATATTTAAGAAGTTTTGAGAAAGAAACCATTTTAAAAAAATAAAAAATAAATAAAACTATTAGTTTTTGAGACAACTAGGGAACTGGATTAGAATTGGGATTGACTGATCCAATCCAATCTGATCTAGGTCTGGAGTGGATAGGGTTGGTTCCCGATTTCACAATCTAGGAACCAACTTTGTTATGTTTGGTTCACAATTCTAGGATTGGAATTGACTCATCCAAAACCGATCACCTCTATCACATGTCAACCATAGCTTTTGCCTCGATAACACTTCGTTGGATTTTGAAGAGGAATTTGATGGGAAACTGATTAAGCAAAATATGGAGACCCAACATGTACTAGTACCAAAGATATAGGAGGAATGTTACGTGATATTTCATTATGTTGTGGCGCATCGATTCATTATCAATTATTGACCAATTACTTGGCTTTTCTCATTACACATCTTTGTTAAATGACAAAATTTCCGCTTTAAGGAAAGTAAGTTTAGTTAAACTGATTCAGTGTTTCTATATATCATGAGGGGACCTAATCATGACTTCAGTACTCTCCTAGGCCTGTCGGATCTTATAAGGCCCCAAACAAGGGGCGGGTCTAAAGAAGTAATTTCCGATTGTCCTTGAGCTGGCCTACATCCGTAGACCTGCTTGAGCTCGTTCAAGTCCAGTCTATTAATGAAAATGAATATTTTTAAATCACGGACCGGCGGGGATTGAAACTTTTAGAACAGATGTTCGCCCTACATCAACTAAGCCTTTTAATAATAATAATAATAATAACAATAATAATAATAATAATAATAATAATAATAATAATAATAATAATTCAAGAATAAAAGCACGCTCTATATCTAAATTTTAACAACCCCATTCAATCATTCAAAGAAGTACAAAATATCAATCCTTGAAGGTCCACGGAACAATCTGCAAACATCCATGTAAATCCAGGTACATGACCTAATCAAGAGGCCGCAACCCAGATTAAGTGCGTGGGACTTGAGTAAGTTATTTAGTTTCTGAACAGGAAATTTGTTGACATCCTAACTAGCTGTGCCACCATGGGTATTACCCAGGCCTAATCATGCGACACAAACTTTAACATGATGTTTTATCTTTGAGACAAGGCGAAAAGTACCTCAAAAAGACGGGCATTTTAATTTTACTCCAAAGGAAACTCACCATAGGCCATCCAAAGTGGAATACTTCTTAAATGTATACAAGTCATGCAAGCTCATTTCATCTTAGTCATTAATAATGTGGATCTCATGTGAAATTTATATAATCTGATGATTGAGATATAGTGGGCTTGTATTCCTTGCTTGCATGCGAAATTTGCTTCAAGATTGTGAATGAAAATTCTTTGAGGTACGCACTCATACCGGACAAATACTTTGAACTCGATTATGATGTACCGTCATAGCATGATCAATATTTATGACATTCTTGTGCTTGATTACGATTCAATAACGTTGCATAGTTGTATGGTACATGGAATTAGAGTGTACTGTAAAAAATGACCTATTGTAGTCGCATTCAATTCCACAATCCGCGGGCCGTACTAAGGTGTCTCTAGATAGTAAATACGCTCTCTCTCTCGTATTTAACCTTCCCAACCAAACTCCACCAGAAAAACTAAATGACATTCACCTACCAACCCAAAATTCGAGTTAAATTCTCCTCCTATTTAAACACGCATTCTTCATGTACTCCCCAAGAAGAAGGAGAAAACACAAGCGGTGTATCATCCGAAAGTCTTGCAAGTGCCCATCAAGCAAAGTCGCCATGAAAATGGCCAACCTCAGACTCCTCAAAGCCACGGCTCTGGCGGCGGCAGCGGCGGCCGTCGTGTGCATGGTGGTGGCCAATGCGCCTCCGGCTGCGGCGCAGGTGTCCTCGTGCAACCAGGTGGTCAACGCCCTGATGCCGTGCGTTTCCTACGTGCTCAGTGGCGGGGCCGTGCCGCCTGACTGCTGCAGCGGGATCCAGTCGCTGAACTCAGCGGCGAAGACCACGGCCGACCGGCAGGGCGTCTGCAACTGCCTGAAGTCCGCCGTCAACGGGATATCCTACAACGCCTACAGTGCCGGCCTCGCGGAAGGCCTGCCGGCCAAGTGCGGGGTCAACATCCCTTACAAGATCAACCCCTCCACCGACTGCAACAGGCAAGTGCAAGGGTAGCATTAGCTAGAAAACTTCAGAATGTACGTGCTAAGTCTAATTTTTTCTGGTTTGTGCGAACCTGTATTGCAGCGTGAAGTGAGAGCAATCAGGCAGGACCAGATGCTTCCAAGGGCAGGAGTGTGGATCCACGTTAGAATAAGAGGAACTACTGTCGCCTCGAGTGACCGGCTTTCTCTAGTTATGATAGTAGCCATTGCCGCGTCGTTCTGGATCTCGTGTCGAGCCAGGCGATGCGATGCGTCGTGTAATATGGTCCGTTGGGTTTTTTTTGGTCGTTTTCCGTTGGGTTGTAGTTCATCTATGGAGAAACTGCTTTGTGCTTTATTGAATGTTGACGTGTTTTCAGTGCTTCGTCGACCAGCTTTGCCTGTGTATGTCGCTCTCTCTTGTTCTCAATTCGATGCAAAGCTTGTGGACATAATATGCTTGCTGAGAACAAGCATGGAGCTCTGACCCAAAAAAAAAAAAAAAAAAAAAAAAAAACAGAGCGAGCGAGCCAGAGAGAGAGAGAGAGAGAGAACAAGCATGGAGCGAAATATAAACAGATCTTTAATATATGAAGATTGTTATCAAGGAGGAAACTTTAAAACTAACGTATTAGAAATGCCAATAAGATGGGATTAGGATCTTTAATCCTAATACCCTTTTTTTAATTGTAATCCTAATACCTTATCGTCACTAGAGGGAGATACCAAGCGAGGTAGAGGATTTATTCCATTACTATACGAGGCTCTGTAGTTTTTTAAAATGGTCGAGCAGTGCATCTTGAAATCCTGGATCCAACATTTCATTTGGGGTTCATTTGTTTCGTGGGAATCAATGATTCGAAAAATATTTTCCTAAAAAAGATAACTTTTATCATTTGAAACAATTAGTCAATGGAAAATAGAAAATATTTTATTAACCGCTACAATTTATACATAAATATTTTCGTAAATGATAAAAATATTTTTCATTATTCATTTTTGTATGCGATGTGAGCGATCATTTAAAAAAATTGAATCATTCAATTTTCTGCAGAACAAACATAATTTAAGGATTCATTTGTTTCGCAGAAAATATCACGTTTTTGAAAATATTTTCTAGGAAATCATTTTCTTGGAAAATAACTATATTTTCCGGTATTCGGTTGAAACTCCGAACTTTGAGAGGAAAATATTTTCCACTGTTCGTTAGCTAATTTAATTGTTTGGGAAAATTATTAAAAATTGAATTTTAATATTTTTAATTGACCAAAAATTAGTTTTATTTTTTTATATTTTTTTAAAAAATGAATTTTTAAAAATCGAATTTTTTATTATTTTTCTTTTTTTTTCTTTTTGCCTTTTCTTTTCCTTCCTCCTTCTTCTTCCGCCGCTGCATGCCCGATGATGGCCGGCTACTCCGGCGGCGACCAAGACGTGGTCTCCAAATCCGACAAGCTCGAGGCTCGGCCGATCTCGCCCGAGCTCGCCGAGGTTCGCCGGCTCTAGTGAGCCGCAAGCTCACCAATTTGGCGGCGAGCTCGGGCTTGCCTAGATCGGGAGCCCGAGCTTCGCCACCGGATCCGGCGAGCTTGCGGCTCGCCGTGAGCCCGGCGAACCTCTAGTAAGCTCGGGCGAGACTCGAGCTCCACCCCGGTTGGCGAGGCCCGAGCTCGCCGAGCTTGAGCGAGCTTGACTTTGCCGGATCGGGCTAGGCGAGCCTCGCCGACTCCGGGCCGAGGCTCGAGTTGGCTTGCGGCCGGTCGCCCAGCCGTCGCCGTGGGCGGGCAAATGCACCAAGGCCAAGGAAGAAGATGAAAAGGAAAGAAAGAAAAGAAAAAAGAAAAGAAAAAAAGAAAAGGAAAAAAAAATTAAAAGCTCGATTTTTTAAAAAAAGAAAAAAAAAAAGAAAGCATAAAAATAAAACGAAAATGTGTTGGTGAAAATAAGGAAGGTGGAAGAAATTATGAAAAATGTTTTCCACTTTTGAAAAGTGAAAGACATTTTCCTCACTTTTAAAGGGTGTTTTTTCCAATAATGGAAAACATTTTCCTTGACTAGTTCATTTTCCGTGAAATGAATGCTGGAAAATTGGGAAAATGTTTTCTTGGAAGTCATTTTCCGTGAAACGAACGGAGCCTAAATATGTCAAAAAATACCCTCTCTAATTACCATCTTTATGACCAAAAAAAAAAAGAAGCCATTTTTTATGAGTGACTACAATAGAGTTGGCTCGGTAAAATGTTTTCCATTTCAGGGATTGTTATACTATTTCTGAGTTACACTGAAATTTTGAAATGAGTTAGAAATATTCTCTAATTTTTGTAACTTTTTTTTTTCTAATAATTGGACATGGATTTGATGCATGACCGCTGAAACCCAAAACCCCGGTCACTGGACACGGGATTGGGCACCTGACCCCGTGCTTGAGCAAAGATCTGCCACTTAAAAATATTGTTTGCATAATGCCTGTTTAAGACAATACGAGCTAGAGTTGCAATTGGCGTAATTGAGCGTGAATATGAGTACTGTTGGAGCCGATTTGCCTACGGTAACTCCTTAATTCTTGGTAATATAGAGTAACCATAAGAAATAACTAATAGAAGAAAGAAGTTTTGTTGCCTAAGGACCTAGGTTCGAGGTCATCTACTGTGGCCAAAAGACTAGCGATGATCACTTCCCGAGTTGAGCCGATTCCACCCTAGAACTAGGAACCGAATCAGGACCGGTCCCAGGGTGGATTGATTCGATTTAGGATTTTGACAATTTTCTTTTCCTTACTCTTTAATAGAAAAGAAAAAAAAAATATATATATATAATATATATATATATTTAAAATATTGGTCTAGTCTGATCCAAGTAGTTCACTTCTGCACTTGGAATTAAGAATCGCCCAAAACCAATTGGTTCAGTCTAGTCCATGACAACCTCAACGACCTCGCATTGCATCTCTAAGAGAGAGAGAGAGAGAGAGAGAGAGAGAATGAAGTGAGACGAGTAAGAGAGCACAAGTTCCGAATGGGGCAAAGACTTCACCAGGTATGGACGCAACAATTGGAGGTGGCTAAGAGGCAGACGATAGTCGTTGGTGGTGGCAGTGGTGGGGGGGAGATTGCCGCTTGGGAGTGAGTGGGTCTGTTACAAACTTAGGGTGAGTTTGGTTAAGTTTTTCCAAATGTCCCTTGGGAGAAAAATAAGGTGTTTGTTTTAGTTTTTGGTTCAACATTTGCCCAAATGCCGGTCTTGGCAATGCTAAATGCCTAAAGTAAGTCTCCACCCGCTTTGGCTTTCAACATTCGTAGAAGGCCATTTCTAGTGTTAAATGATTTTTCTTTGCAATCCAAGCGACAATCGCCGGGTTCCCACTAACCAAGCAACGATCACTAGTTCTCACAACCTAGGCAACGGTTGCCCAGGTCTCGTGACCTCAGGCAACCCTTGCCTAAGTTGTGCGACCCTCGTTAAAGACTGCTAGAAATCAAGCATCCTTAGACAACAATTGCCGGCACCAAATTTGGCTCGGCAGCGGCTTGAGTCTTTGGCCGACTTCGGCGAAAGGTTTCATTTTTTTTAATAAAACCATATTTAAAAGAATGCAATCAAAGCCTTTTGCAAGAAGAAGTTCGCCAAACACTACTTAACTCAAATTTGTTTTATAAAGAAACTTTTACGAAACGTAATTCATATTTCCCTAGAAGGGTTTCTTTGAACTTTGCCAAAGCCCATTGTTACCAGAAGCTGAGAGATGGATAAAACGAGTCCATTCATCCATAGGGCCTCCACTTCCAGCTTTGCCGCAGCCGCGGCGGTGCTGCTGGGTCTGTTGAGCGTAGTCCGATCATGGTCTCGAGCGATCGATCTGGCGAAGCAGGCGGACTTCGCCGGCGATTGGGCGCGAGGAATCTTGTGGAAGATCTGGAGGAGCGCGGCAACTTGAAATTCTTGATTAATCGATTTATTTCGAGCTTTAAAAACATCTATTAGTAGAACTTTTTAAAACCATCTATTATAGTGATTTTGACAAGCCACATTGCATTTTTAAGCAAATTAAATATCCATACTTTTTACTAAGGGCTTTTCTTATTGTTTTTGTACAAATTTTGGTGAAATGACAAATTTATCTTAAATTAATTTTTTGATCATGAAAAATCTCAAATAATACATTTGTGATAAATTTACCTCAAGCTAATTTGTTCAACCGTCAAAAACCTCAAATTAATATATTTGTGACAAATATATCCTTTCATTATATTGGATTAATATCACAAAAATTGTACAGTTATGACAAAGTAAAATCTCAAACTGGTACATTAATTTATTATCACGTGTCATCCAATTTAATAATTTGAGGGTAAAATTTAACGGAAACTAATATAAGGTAAATTTGTCACAAGTGTATCAAATTGTGATTAATTTATCAAAGGTATATCAATTTGGAATTTTTTATGGTCGGAAGATTAGTTTTGGGTAAATTTATTATAGATGTATCGATTTAGGGGTTTTTCAAGGTATTAATATTTTTAAAATAATCTAATTAATGCTTATTAATGCTTGGATATTACTGAATATTTTAAAATAGTTCAAGCCCTTAGTTAAACCTATGAAAGTGACTGTTAAATTGAATTTCATGTGTGCGTGAGAGCGAGAGAGAGAGAGAGAGAAACCCCAGAACGATGAAGCCGACGAGTCTCCTCCGCCCTGCTTCTTCCATCTTCCTCCTTCTTCATGCGCCGACTGCGATCTCCAGCCAGCCATCATCCCATTCCATCCTCCCTCTCTCGTCTCGCCGTCGTCGTCGTCGTCGGTTTTCCTCGACCCCTAACCTTAATTTAGATAACCCAAGCGAGCTCTTGAGTCACGTGAGGAAAATTTGCAGGAAAGGTGGTGTGTTTTCGAGCGTCGGCGATGCCCAGCGTTGCTTCGGTGCAATGATGAAGACGGACCCTTTGCCTTCCCCCAGGGATTTCAGTCTTCTGTTGGGTGCTGTAGTGAGGATGAAGCAATACCCGACTGCCATCCGCTTGATTGAGCAGCTGCATTCGTTAGGAGTTGAAGATAATCATTTTTGGCTGAAAATTTCGTTGAATTGCTTCTGTTGGTTAAAGCGGGTCGATTTGGGTTTGTCTATCCTGGGCAGAATCTTGAAGCTTGGGTTTCCCATTGATGTGGTGGCATCGAATACCTTAATTGATGGTCTTTTAATTCAGGGCAAAACTGATCAAGCACTGAGGTTCCTCGATGATATGGGACGAAATGGCCCCGAACCTGATGAGACCACGTATGCCATAATCGCAAAGGGTTATGCAGGGCGGGTTACACCAGATTGGCTATTGAATTGCTGAGGGACTGGGAAGAGAGAAGCTGCAGCATCAATTCCTTCGCATACGGCATAATAATAGATAGTCTTTGCAAGAAGGGATTCATCACAGAGGCGTTAAGACTCCACGGCATTATGAGCAAGGCAGGCGTCGAATCAAATGTTGTCACTTATAACACCTTGATCTGCAGTCTGTGCGATGTAGGCCAGATGGAAGGTGCTCTCGTTTTGTTGATAGAGATGACGAGCGGAGGCATCCAACCCAACTTATTCACTTATAACTCATTGGTCCACTGCTTATGCAACCTAGGCCAATGGAAAGGTGCTATGGTCTTGTTGGAGAAGATGATGAAGGCAGGAATCGAACCGGATGTCGTTACTTATACCTCTGTCATTCAAGGAGTTTGCAATTCCGGCCATTTGGAAGAGGCTCAAAGACTGCTGAGTCATATGGTGCAAAGCAGAGTCATGCCTAACGTTCTAACCTTCAGTATCCTGGTGGATGCACATTGTAAATAGGGATTGCTTGTAGAGGCAGAGGCCGTAGTCGACCAGATGATTCAATTAGGTAAAATGCCTGATAGTTTGATTTATAATAGATTGATGAATGGTTATTGTTTGCAAAATAGGATGAAAGATGCAATTGAAGTGCTTAATTTGATGGTTGAAAGAGGCTGCTCACCTAATGTTATTACTTATAATGCGTTGATTAACGGATACTGCAAAGCGAAAAGAATTGACAAGTCAAAGATGCTTTTCCAAGAAATGCTCCAAAGGGGCCTGATTCCTGATGTCATAACATACAGCACTCTCGTGGACGGATTTTGCAAGGTTGGGAACCTTGAAGCCGCAGAGGAGTTAATTAATGAGATGCAGTCTCACGATCTCTCTCCAAATCATTATACCTTGAGTGCTTTCCTCAATGGCTTATGTAAAATGCAGCAGATTGACAAGGCCATGATATTACTTCGAAAGATGGAAGAATCCAAATTCGTCCCAGACATCGTGACTTACAGTATCCTAATAAATGGCATGTGTAATGCCGGAAAGCTCGACGATGCAAGAGGGCTGTTTGATTGTTTGCATGCTCGAGGGTTGCAACCTAATGTGTGGACGTATAATATTCTCATGCGTGGATTGTGCAAAGGAGGATGCACAGAGGAAGCATATTGGCTGCTAAAGGAGATGCAAGGAAATGGATGCCTTCCAAATGGTGTCACTTATAACACAATCATCCAAGGACTGCTAAGAGATAATGAAAATACGAGAGCAGCACAACTTGTTGGTGAAATGGTTGAAAGGGGTTTTTCTGCAGACTTAGCAACGATGGAGTTGTGGATTAAATATCTCTTGACAAATGGAGCTCCTTCATTTTCTAGTTGAACTCTCCATTGTGTGTGAGATCTGTCCACTTTTTCACCTGAAATTTGATGGAGAGTAAACCAGATTAATGGCAGGTTTTCTTCCAGACATCACCTCCTTGAGTCCCATGTCCCATTAATGAAGTTGTTTTAAGTCTGGGAGATTTTTCCTCTTGCTTCATTATCAGGCTTTTAGAGGGGTGGAAGGTTGATTTTACTTTTCGTATACCTAGGTTTTGCAAGAAATCTCTGTATTTAACTGGTACATGTGCTTGTCGGTTAGTGCTTCTGGTGCCTACTATTTATCAAACAGGTCAAATTCATATGAATGATCAAGTGGTGTGAGGATGTTCTCAAATTAAATCAATGTTAATAGCAATAACTTTACTGTGAACCATATGCAATTCAGACATTATAGACAAGTATCATGGACCTCTTGCTCAATGGGACTAAAGAAAACAAATTTTGTTTTTTTTTCAGGGTGTAATGTATGTGCTTTGAGAGAGAGATACTGGTTTTCTTTTATTTTCTTTTCCTAACACCTCTGATCCCTTCAATGTCTTATTTACCATGGTTCTTCAAGGAAGATGAACGGGTGGAAATGGATGGTATATGATCATGGTGATGGGCACTTTGAATCAATAGCGGTGAATACTTGTGGCAGGCTGGGTACTCAGATTGTCATCGCAGGTCGATTACATATTTGGGTTATTTGGTCTGCTTCTCACAGCAAAGTTTGATGGACGGCTTGCTGAATAAGGAACATGGCTGCAGCTGTATGGAAACAACTTTCAGTATCATTTCCTTTGCACTGCGAGGGATTTTCCAAAAAAGCATCTGTTGATGCGTGAACATGAATGCCGCTGACAGACATTGCCAATGCCAAACCACATTGACGTCTGCAGTGGCACCAATCAACTTCATTACAAACAGGCCCATAGGATGTAACTTTCTTTCGTCCTCTATAGAGGTAAATTCATTGCCAGTTTTCTGTTTTATTAACAGACGAACAAATGTTTTGGTTTGTTTTTGCATGTTTCACTCACAGCTGCAGGATTTGCCTGGACAGTCTTGTTACCCCCTCTACTCTGTGTCTTGACACAAATATAATAATAGTAGCGTTTAAGCAAATAATTGTTTAGTGCGGTGTCAGGATGCTCTTGAGTTAACTTGATGTTAATGGCGATACATTACTTTGCACCAATATAAGGGACCTATATATTTTGGGGGTATATATTTTGGGGGGGGTGGGTGGGTGGCGTTGGGTTCAAAAGAATTATACCATAAATCCAGATTAGCTTGTTACTTATGTGCTTGAAGAGAGATTACTAGTTTTCTTTTATACTCTTTTGCTGACAATCTGATCCTTCAATGTCCTGTTGTTACTTCAAAGAAGATGCATAAGTGGAAGTGGATGGTACTTGATCATGGTGATGTGCACTTTGCCTTAATAGGGGATAATATTTGTGGCAAGCTGGTTACTCAGATTATCATCTCAGGTAGATTACACATTTGGGTTATCTGCTCTGCTTCTTGCTGACTAAGGGACGTGGCCGCAAGTGTATGAAAACTACTTGCAGTATCTTTTTCTTTGCACTGTGAGGGATTTTCAGAAAAGCCTCTGCTTATGGGTGAACATGAACACCATTGACAGATGGCAAACCACATAGACGTCTTGAGCGACACCAACTAAATTCATCACAGTCAGGCCCGTATGATTTACCTTTCCATTGTCATTTCCACTGCATCAATTGGTTTACTTTCCCAATCAATAGGGTTGCCTCTCAATGGAGGCTCATTTCTTGCCCTTTTTATCTGTTTCAATTACTGATTTTTCTGTTTGTTTTTGCATGTTTCGCTTAAGGCAGCTGGATTGCTTGGACAGTCTTCCTCTTGTCACGCCCGCTCCTCTTTGTTTCCGCACATAATCATAGTAGCGTGGAAGCATTCCAGAGAACGCTCTTCTAGCAAAGTTCACGTGTGGATATCATGGCCGATATGATCGATTGAACTCAGAAGAAAGAACCTGTCAAGCAAAAGGATCAATTGGAAGTTCTGCATATATAACAAGAGGATCAACTGAGCTCTGTTGTCCATTTTCTTGTTTACAAAAGCTGGTCCATGGGCTTACCCACTGAAGCAAAGCCACTGTTTTTGCGATGATGGTTTTAATTTCACTTTTCGAGATTCTTCGCTGACTAGAGTCTAGAACCATGTGCAAGTGCATCAGGCTTCAGTTTTAAAAGAAGCTTTATGATTTCTTTTGCTGGAAAGTCGTGAGCATGGTGTATCCTTTACTGTAAATTATGTCGACTCACCTCAGATTGATCCTTTAGTGTTAGATATCGATATCAACTAGAGGCCTTGAAACCTTCAATCTTTGCAAGAATTGAGAGTACACTCATTAAGGGAACATCATTTTCGAAATAGATTCACGCTCTGGACCATCGACAAAGGAATACAGCAAGCATCAAGACATTATTGTAAGAGCACAGCCAAACAGCTCGCGTTACATAGTCACAAACTCAATGGATAGCTTAATGCAAGCAAGCAATGTATAAGAATGTTTTCTTCCTAAATGGAAGATGGGATTAGGGTCTTTAATCGTAATGTCCTTTTTTTAATTGTAATCCTAATACCTTATCGTCACTGAAAGGAGATACCAAGCGAGGTAGAGGATTTATTCCATTACCATACAAGGCTCTGTAGTTATTTAAAATGGTCGAGCAGTGCATCTTGAAATCCTGGATCCAACATTTCATTTGGGGTTCATTTATTTCGCGGAAATCGATGATTTGAAAAATATTTTGCTAAAAATGATCACTTTTATGGTTTGAAACAATTAGTCAATGAAAAATGAAATTTTTTTACTAATGGCTACAATTTATACATAAATATCTTTCTAAATAATAAAAATATTGTTCATTATTAATTTTTATATGCAATGCGAGCGATCATTTTAACAAAAAATATTTTTAAATCATTCAAGTTTTTGCCAAAAAAACATAAATATATCAAAAAATACCCTCTCTAATTACCATCTTTATGACAAACAAAAAAAAAGAAACGATTTTTTTGAGTGACTACAATAGAGTTGTCTCGGTAAAACGTTTTCCATTTCAGGGATTGTTATACTATTTCTGAGTTACACTGAAATTTTGAAATGAGTTAGAAATAATTCTCTAATTTTTGTAACTTTCTTTTTTTTTTTAATAATTGGACATGGATTTGATGCATGACCGCTGAAAGCCTGAAACCCAAAACCCCGGTCACTGACATGGGATTGGGCGCCCGACCTTGTGCTTGAGTAAGATCTGCCACTTAAAAATATTGTTTGCATAACGCTGGTTTAAGACAATACGAGCTAGAGTTGCAATTGGCGTAATTGAGCGTGAATATAGTACTATTGGAGCCGATGTGCCTCCGGTAACTCCTTAATTCTTGGTAATTTAAAGTAACCATAAGGACTAACTAAAAGAAGAAAGAATTTTTGTTGCTTGAGGACCTAGGTCCAAGGTCATCTATAGTGGCCAAAAGATTAGTGATGATTGGCTCCCGAGTTGAGATGATTTTACCCTAGAAAAAAATCCCAGTAGAAAAGAAAAAAGATGGGCCATTTCTGGAAATTTTTTTCCCAAAGTTAAAAAAATAAATATTTTCTGGTAATTAAAAAAGTTTGGTAAAAAATATTTTCTAAGACTAATTCAAATGAAAAATTCATCAAATTTGAATTTGAAAAGATGAAGAAGAAAGGGCTTATCTAGAAAAATGTTCGTATGGATTTTAAAAAGAAGTGGGGATTTGAAAAAAAAAAGCATGTAGAGCCATTTGCTTGAGCAATCTACAACCTAAAGGGGTAAGTAAATAAATAAAAGAATAAGCAAGAGTGCGAGTGCGAGCTTGAGATCGGCGAGAGATGTAAGATAAGAGAAATCAAAGAAAAGAAAAAAAAAGAAATGGAGAAAAAAATTTAAAAAGGAAATTAAAAATAATTCTTTAAAAAAGAAAAATTAAATTAAAAAATAATTCAAATGAAAAAGAAAAGAAGAAGAAGAAAATGGAGGAAAATTTTTATAAGATTTTGAAAATGTTTTTCACTTTGAAAAGCATTTTCTCCCTAATTTAAAAGACTTTTTTTTTTTCTTTTCATGGAAAATATTTTCCTCAAAGAATTCATTTTCCGTGAAAGAACGCCGAAAAATCCATAAACGTTTTCCTGGAAATTATTTTCCGTGAAATGAATGGAACCTTAGAGTTTTGGCAATTTCATTTTCCTTACTCTTTAATAGAAAAGGAATTTTCTTTAAAAAAAAAAAAATGGTCTAGTCTCATCCAAGTAGTTCAATTTTGCACTTGGAATTAAGAATTGCCAAAACCAATTGGTTCAATCCAGTCCATGACAACCTCAATGACCTCGCATTGCATCTCAGAGAGAGAGAGAGAGAAGGAAGTGAGACGGGTAAGAGAGAGCATGAAAGCACAAGCTCCGAATGGGGTAGAGACTTTGCCCGGTATGGACGCAACAATTGGAGGTGGCTAAGAGGCAAACGATGGCGGTTGGTGGCGGTGGTGGTGGTGGGGAGATTGTCGCTTGGGAGTGAGTGGGTTTATTATGGACTTAGAGTGAGTTTGGTTAAGCTTTTCCAATTGTCCCTTGGGAAAAAAAAAGTGTTTGTTTTAGTTTTTGGTTCAACATTTGCCCAAATGCCGGTCTTGGCTAAATGCCTAAATGCCTTGTGGCTTTCATCATTTGCAGAAAAGCCATTTCTAGGGTTAAATGATTTTTCTTTACAATCCAGGCGACAATCGCTAGGTTCCCACTACCCAAGCGACGATCATTGGTTCTCACAACCTAGGTAACGGTTGTCTGGGTCTCGTAACCTCAGGTAGCCCTTGCCTAGATTGTGCGACCCTCGTTAAGGACCACTAGAAATCAAGCATCCTTTAGAAAATTGCCGGAACCAAATCGGTTTGGCGGCGGCTTGAGTCTTTGGCCGACTTCCACAAAGGTTTCATTTTTTTTTTAATAAAACCATATTTAAAAGAATGCAATCAAAGCCTTTTGCAAGAAGAAGTTTGCCAAACACTACTTAACTCAAATTTGTTTTATAAAGAAATCTTTAGCAAGCACAATTTATATTTTCCTAGAAAGCTTTCTTTGTATTTTCCCCCAAGCCCATTTCCAAAATCGAACCAAATCGAGCCAAACGCAGCGTTACCAAAAGCCGAGAGATGGATAAAATGAGTCCATTCATTCATGGGGCCTCCCCTTCCAACCCATCGACTGATACCACGGAGAAAAAGCCCAAACAAACGAATCCCCCCACACTCCTCCATCCCAGACCCAACGGCTCCCCGACAACACCCAGCCCCGCCGACACCCTCTCCTTCACTCGTCGCCTTCGTCGGGCTCCGCCGTGTGACCTAACCGGCCTCGCCATGCCAGCTGAGCTCAAGCATCCGCCGCCGCAGCAGTGGAGACTCAACCTCCGCGCGAGGTCCAGGAACTTCAGCGTCGAGGCAGGGCCGCAACCCCGATCCCGATGTGGAGGCCTCCCGGCCACCACCGCGTCTCGGTCTTGCTCCGGCTCTGGAGCTTCGTCCTCCGCCTGCAGTCGGATTGCGGGGCCGGGCCTCCGAGGCCGCGCCGGCGATCCCTCGGGTCCAGATTCCTCGGAGCCCTCGAGCGGGTCCGAGGATTCCGAGCCAAGAAACGAGCCGCCGCGGCGCGCGAGGCCGATAAGGTACGGGTACGGTACAGGCTACGGATTCCTGCTTTGACGATGCAGTTTCGAAACTGAGGGAATGTCGACTTAATTCCGTTGATTTTGTGTAGGCTGAGATCGGGATCGTCCGGCTGTCCCTCGTCCCCGTCCTGATCTCCGCGTTCCTTCTCGGAGCGGTCACGGCCCGCCGCCTGGACAAGATCGGCGCAGCGGTCGTCGCCGCGGCTCCGACGATCCTCGGTCTTGGGTCAAAGGAATTTTTCGCGTGGCAGGGGAGCTTTGCTGCTGCTGCGGCGGCGGCGGCGCTGTTGGGTCTGTTGAGGTTAGTCCGATCATGGTCTCGAGCGATCGATCTGGCGAAGCAGGCGGACTTCGCCGGCGATTGGGCGCGAGGAATCTTGTGGAAGATCTGGAGGAGCGCGGCGTCGTGAAATTCTTGATCGGGTTGATTTATTTCGAGCTGAGTCCTCCGCCGCCGTCGCCGCAGCCGCCGCCGCCGCCCAGGGCCGGTACAAGTTAGAGTAAAGCCGGCTTAATTTCTAAGCGCCGGATATGAGATGAGCCGATCATAGACGAACAAAAATAGGCCCTGAACGGCTCGGCCGGTCACCTCTATGTGGTTTTCAACGGAACATAGTGGCAGTCGGCATTAATTTCGGGTTCCATCTAACTCGAAAAAGAGTTTGGATTAGAGTATTCAGGGGTTATTTTCTAGGGTACATCATGGTACGTTGCCGACGGGAAATATTGACTCGCCTCTTTCTTTATTGCCCGTCTCCATAAGAACGTTCCGAAAAGCCATGGATCGAGCACCACGCCATTCAAACACGGGTCCAGACTCCTGACCATCTTTCCAATTCGCAATAATCAAAGATCAAAAAGCAAATTCAAAGTCAGCAATCTAAGGGCAACAGAAAAGTCCCCTGAAGTTGCGCAGCCCGGAAAGCATTCCCATCACGACATCCTCGCAAGTGGCGGCCGACCCTCTCGCCGGCAGCCGGCAGGAATCGAAGGCCCTCGGGCACCAGATTGATAGTCTTATTAATCGAAGGAGTTTTAGGATTCAATCCCGCGACGAGTTTTAAAATCTTTAGTGCAATTTTATATGTCGTGCGCTACATAAATGGGCCGGATCCTATGTTCGGCCCAGTGGACATACGACAAGTGGGCCCGAGGTGGGCCAGCTGTCGTCTGAGTTGTGGGGCCCCACTTCGGTTCGCGATGATGGGAAGCTTCGGCACGAGTGCACGGCGCGTGTGATGTATGTGTGGCACCGTCGACAATAGCTGTCCGTGTCAGGCGGGGCCCACCGCGAAACTGAATCTCCCCTCGCTGGAGGCACGGGAGCCGTCGATCGGCGCCCGGGGGGGTGCATCGGACGGCGCGCGTCGAGAGTCAAAGCGGGATACCGATGGGTCTCTTTGACCACACGGGAATTGTGTCGTTAGAAATAATGGTTTTCTTTTCCTTTTTGTTTTTATCCTTTTTTTTTTAAAAAATTTTTTTCTTCGTTCTTCTTCTTGGCCTTTGACTGGATTGTCACTTCAAACGAGGGCTCTCTTTCGTTGAAAATCGAGGCCAGTGGACCCGCTTTTACGTAACTGCCCCCCGCCCGTTCTGGATCCCATCATGAAAATATATGCTTTATATTTTAATTTGTTTTTGCAAAACAAATATCTCATCGAATATTTTGGACGAGTTTTGATGATTATAATCAATGTTTTTTTATTTTATTTTATTTTCGAGGATGGGAAAATGGGTCAAACTAATTTGGTGTTGGGGAAAAGGTTGAAATGCAGATTCTCCTTTTGCATTTGTTAAGTTTAGGCCGATCGAATAACTGCAAATATACATAATGAGGCGTGCATGGTAATATTATAAAATTAGGCAAATTGAAAGAGTTGTCGTTGAGTTTTCCTCAATTGGACTTTGTGATTCATAGTGCATGCTTTGCTTTCCTTCTTTCTTTTTTTGGAATAAAAAAATGACTTACATCACGATATTTCAAAAAGTCTTATCTCACAATATATCGATATTATGAATACAGACCTACGAATATAAGTCTTTCCAAAACCACAACAAATGAATTCCACATTTTGAATTGCATAATAGAAATTGACTTCCGTCTATCACTTCATATGTTTACGTTATCAATCACGTGTCCCGCTAATCAAAGTTCGATAATCTAAAACTCTCACAAGTTTTACTAGTCAAATATAGTAAAATAGGAAATTCTCATATCAGAAAAGTATTCCGGAGCACACGGTTTGCGGCTAAATTTTCCAAAAGCGGATACTCACCTTTGAAAATTTCCAAATTCCCCCAACGATTCAAACCTCCACACGAGAGCAAATTTCACAAATTCGAAACTCTCTTAAATGTATATAATAAAGAGCTGCCGGGTGGGAAAAGAAAAGTCTGGTGGGGGCGGGGCAAAACCGTCAAATCACACTTCCGATGCTGTGGAAAGAGGGATATAAAAGATAATGATTAAATTACTAAATCCGGGGGTTCCCCCCTCTTTTTTTCTTTATGGTTAGGTTTGACCACTGCCCACTGGGCCCCACTCCTCCCCCTTCTCTCTCTCTCTCTCTCTTTCTCTCTCCATCCAAGTCCAATATTCCTCCACATCTTCAATCTCTCTCTCTCTACTTCGACGCCATTTCCTTCTTTCCTTTCAGCTCTGCTTTCTTTCTCTCTCTCTTCTTCTTCTCTCTCTCTCTCTCTCTTTGTTTTTTTTTTTTCTTTTCTTGCGTGGTTTCTTTTGACCTCCTGTAGCTTCCCCCGTCCTCTATTCTTCCGCAACCAAAATCGCTGTCGATTGGACTGCCAAGAAGGGAAGAAAGAAAAACCTTCAGCCGCACTCGCTCCTTCCTTCCATCTCTCCTCATCCCTTCACGTCTCGCCTCCCGAATTCAGCTCCAGCTTGTCTTCCCGGGGATTCCAGTTTCTCAGGTAACGATGCCGGTTTCTTGTTCTTTGCTTTGGATTTCGCCTCGGGGGTCGGTCGGGGTCGCTTGAGGGGAAGGCCCGCCGTGGCCTTTGGTCTTGGGTCGTCCTCCTCGCCAGGATGCCCCGTGGTTCCCGGGATCTCTCCTCCCCCCCATCCTGCGGCCTGCCCCATCTTTGACTGGCCCGCCGGCGGCCGCGGATTCTCCGGCTGGGTGTGTAAATGGGCGGTTTTTAGGAGGGGGTTGGAGCTTTGCATGATGGGTTTTGGTGGGTTTCGCTAGATCTGTGGTCAGGCGGTTTCTTTTTTGTACTTTTTTTTTAATATCTTTTTCGGGTAGTCTTGCTTTTGGTGAATGGGTGATGATTGTTTGGAGCGATCAGTAGCCGCGTTTTCACTTGACCGGCGAATAGGGACGATGCGTTTGCTCGTGTTGGTCAGTGGGTTAAGGAGATTTTTTCGATGTTATCGTTGTTTGGGTGGTGGGTTCGAGTGGGCGGAGCCGCGGAAAGTTTGAATGGCTAGATGGAGTCCTTCGAATTTGTACTGTCATGCTCAACTGGAGAATGTCGGATGCCTGCCCGCCCGCCTGTGTTGAATGGCTTTGTCCCACTTTCGAAATCTGATTTCCAATTTCCTCGAAATGGTCGGTGCACCATGTTAGTCTAGGGAAGTAATGGAATGAGTGCCTGGAATCTCCTTTTGGGGACAGGCAATGAAAGCAAATGAAGACCAGACCTTGGGTATTGATTTTTAGCCGGTATGATGTGGGCTGTGAAGGTGGGGGAACATTATAAGAGGAGGAAAAGGACAAGGCTAATTAAAAGGAGGGGAGAAACATTTTGTACAACCTGCTATTTATGGTGCCTCATTTGCTTGTGCAGTTTGATATGACTTTTTCTTTCAATGTGTTGTGGCCGATGTGTTCCATATAAATGATGATGCCTTCTGAGTTGAAGACAGTATTCGTGAATTGTACTGCCAGATGTGTTTCTTTTATGGACCCGTATGAAATTCTGAAACACGCAGAGGTTTGAGATGTTTATGTGTTTATTGTTATGCTTTGGCAGGAACAGAGACAGCAAGATAGCAGCTGCAGATTTCTGGATCTAGAATGGGTTGTTTCACTGTCTTGAAGGGTAGGAAGAAGAAACCTGAAAGAACCAGTTACACCAAAAACAATAAGGACTCTAAGGAGCTCCTGCCAATGATTCTGCCTGAACCCCAAATACGGACACGGTCATTGCAGTCTGCTCCACCGAGTTTCAAAGCAAGAGTTAAACCTGTTCCGACAGTTTACGTGGTTCCCAACGGTAGGACGCGCACATTTTCTGCTCCATCTATTGCCTTTGATATGGCTGAACAAGATGCTTTCTCATCGGCTGAATTCGATGAACTAGAAGATTCAAGACACCGTGCTTCCACAAAAGAACAAAGGTCCTCGAGTCCACAACCTCTTCCCCTTCCATCACCACAGGGTCCTGCTGTCCTAAAAAATGCTGGAAGCTTTAAGTCCACAGCAGGGAGTGGCCCACTATATCCTTCTGGACCACTTCATCCTTCTGGTCCACTTCATCCTTCTGGACCTTTGCCTTTGCCTCCCTCAGGAGCCCTTCGAAGGTTTTCATTCGATGAAATTGCTGCAGCTTGCCACAATTTCTCTTTAGATCGATGCACATCAGAAGGTCTATCTTCAATCATGTATAGAGCATCCTTTGGAGAAGATAATTCGAGCTCAAGAAAATTTGAAGCTACCGTCACTCGCCTTCAGACGTCCACTCAGGTAACAAGTGCTTTAAATTGTTGTCGATGCAACATCCATACTTTCTGGAAGAGCGTAAGATATTCGATGCAAAAGAACGCTAGGAGTGCTTTCCTTTGCTTTGAATATGAATTTGACAGTTTATGAAACCTAGATCTCATGACACGCACTAGAGGTTTGGTTTTAATAAGATGATTTGTCCTACAATCTTCACTGGCTTACATTATATGTTTGAGCTGATTGGCCTGCTTGTAATGTAGCCTTACAAATTTCTTTCAATTGTTGCTTTCAGGGAATAAAAGAGTTCATCAGTGATGCAAACACTCTTGCATCTTTGCAACATCCTTACCTCTGTAAGCTGCTCGGGTACTGTGCACCTGATGGTTCAGAGTTAAGAGCTCTTGTGTATGAGAGGCTTTACCATGGAAGCTTAGACAGGCTTCTATATGGAAGATCTGATGGACCACCTATAGATTGGAACACCAGAATGAAAGTTGCCTTATGTGCTGCACAAGGTCTTACTTTCCTGCATGAGGAGGGGCCCTTTCAGGTAACCAAAAGGCTTTTGTTCCTTGTTTCTCAATGCATTATGGATGACGCACAATGCAGTTTGTGGTGGAGAAAACTTGAGAAGGCTTTTACCAAGATCACATACCTTTAAAGATGAAAATCTGACGTGATGAACTTGGAGTTCTAGGGTCCTGATTCCAGGACTTGTGGCTTTACAGATTTGTATTTATAATTTTTGATCTTTTTAGATACTGATAGGACTCTTGCATTCACAGGCTATGTTCAATGAATTTTCGCCGGCCAACATCCAAATCGATAAGGATTTCAGCGCCAAGCTTTCGGGATATGGTTGCATTGGGCACATTCAAGAGTCAGATATGTCCAGTAGTTCAGTGGTAAGTTCCTTCTCCAACTTGTGTTCTGACTTGCTTGGATTGTTCAGACCGATTTTTGGTCAATGGAATTTTTATTAACTACCACGTTTGCCTAACTTTGATGGTAGATATAATTGTCATTTTTATGTGTGTTCAGGCATTAGCGAACCTTTCTGTGGAGACGGTGGAGAAGGGATTGCTCACTCCAAAGAGCAACGTATGGAGTTTTGGCATAGTTCTTCTTGAATTGCTCACTGGTCGGAAGAATCTGGAAAGCCGGTATCCTAAAGAAGAGAGGGACCTGGTCAAATGGAGTCGGCCTTTCCTGGCTGATGATTGCCGGCTATCACTAATAATGGACCCTCAGCTTAAAGGTCGTTTCCCGGCTAAAGCAGCAAGAACTGTGGCTGACATTGCTCAGCGATGCCTCCAAAAAGAACCTTCAGAAAGACCCACGATGAGAACCATTGTGGACCTTTTAAAAGTCATACAAGACATGAAGTATTCCTGCCGATTCCCTTTGCAAGAGCCAGCAGCAATTACCGGGAAGCAAATGTTGAAATCCACAAGCCTAAATGGAATCATGGTCGCAACGCCCAAGTTGAATTTTTCCCCGTCCCCGCCCGCTAGAGTGGTGCCACCATCTGTCTCTCCCAGGAACTTCCGTGCTCTACCCACATCTCTTCCTCCTCGCGCATGTTCCTCGACCCTTTCCTTGGAGGAATTAAATTCTCAAGAAAGCCGTAAATCTTCATCATCATCAACCATGCGAAGGGCTAGTGTGGAAGGATTTTGATTGTTGATAACGTGATTTTATTTATTTTTTTCCCAGGTTCGCGTGTTCATTCGTGATTTAGTATGAAGTATAGATTATAAAGGTGTGGTTTTTTCACCTTGCCATCCCTCTAGATAGTGCGTCATAGAGGGGATGCTGTTTTGTAGATAGAGTGCAGGATCATGCTGTTTATTGTTATACAAGAATGCCATTTAAACCGGAGTGGTCATGTCCATCATCTTCGCAATGTTGTCACGGGCGCTCTTCATTGTATATGCATATGTTCTTGTCTGAATTAGAGTTAATGGTTTTGCAATAAAGCCTCTGTGGAGGAGAATGGCGTTAATATAGGCTCTATTTGGTTCGGCTTTGGGAATGGGCTTTGGGACTCTAAAGTCCCTTGGCTAAATGCAAACGCGTTTAGTTTAATTTTTTGGGCGACTTTGACAAGATGCAATTATATCTCCAAAGGACTCTAAGGGCTCTTAGTCCAAAGTAAGTCTAGGGGTCCTTTGGGAATTTGCATTTTCGGAATGTAAGTTCGGGGTTACTATTCATCTTCTCCGGAGAAGTCGATCGAAGGTCGACGACCGCGGGTCAAGGGGTCACGTGCTCTGGCGACGCGCCGACGACCGCCGCCTGAGGGTCGCTCGACCCCGGTGATCGTCGCTCGACCCCAGCGACCGTTGCCGAACCTTAGGCGACGCTTGGGTCGCACGACCCAAGCGACTGATGGCCTGAATCGCGCGACCCAGGCGGTCGTCGCCTAGGGTCGCCCGACTCCGATGATTGTCCGGGGGGCTAGATCCGGCGGTCCGGTGGTCGGACTTAAAAAAAAAATACAAATGTTTTTTTGCTTTTTTAATTTAATAAAAGTTATTTACAAATGCAAATTTTACCAAACGAAGTCGAAGCAAATAGGCCCATGTTCCTTTTAAGTGGATCTTGCAGATGATGTAATTTTTGAAAACATGACATCCTTGTGTCTTGTGCTCATGACCTGTTTGGTGAGCAGGAATGTTTATACTGCCAATCGGAATTAGTTATCTATTTCACGTTGACTGTTTAAGGGAGGTGTTTTGGTGATGATTCCCCTCTGCCGGATGCTGTTAGTAGGACTGTCTGAAGCGGAAGAATTCTGGAGCTGTCTTTGCAAAGACAAATGCTATGACCTAACTTAAAAGGCAGGTTATTCTGTCGTCGTGGCAGAATAAAGCTTGATACCGATGGTTCGGTTAAAGCCGGGGCTGGAGGTTTGTTCCGTGACTACCTCCTCAGTCAAGGCGGAGCTCGGGCTCTGGATTGTTGGTTGATCAAAAGATGAAGAAGCTGCTGATTGAGAGTTAAGGGCTCAACTGATCCTTCCTTTGCTGGTGGAAAATTAAGTGTTCAACTCATCCTTCCTTTGCCAGATGGACTAATTTGACAAAAATCAAAGTTAAAAGGATGGTCGTGCCGGTTAAAAGGATCAAAGTGATTCGAACTAAATGAACTAATTTGACAAGAATGATAAGTAAAGGACGAATTTGAACGTTAGTTTAAAGTTCAAGTAAATATGACAAATGGGCTAGACAACCTAGCCTGGCACAAGAGCCGTGATCATTTGTCATGGCCACTTGAGCAGCGTTTTGGCCCTTGCCATGCGGAGCCTACACAGCCAGTACAGTGTCAAAGCCTGAAAAATCGAGCTGGCCTCTTTAACATCTATAAGTTCGGAGAAAATATTAACTGCACAAGATGTGTCAGCGCAACAAATAAGAAAAATCCTGAGATTGTGACAGGTGTTCACAGTGGACTCAAGTGTCGGGCTTTTTTGAATTGAGTGGGCACTCTTTTCTCTCTTCTTTCCTCTCTCTCTTCTCTCCCCTCACACTCGTTCTCTCTCGCCCGACTCTCTCTCTTCATCGCCCCCTTTCTCTCCCACTAAGTCTTTGTCCAATCGATAAACCACCGCACTACCCCTTTGGCTTCGGCTTGTCCTATCTTCTCTCTCTCCCTGCCCAATGCTCGACTTTGCCCCCCCTCTCTCTCTCTCCCTTAGATGAACTATAGAGCCCTTGTCCGATCAATGAGCCACCACATCGCCCCTCCAACTTCGTCGTTACTGAATTGCTGCCTACTCCTAGTTGCTCTCTCTCTCTCTCTCTCTCTCTCTCTCTCTGAGTCAAGATCAAGCCCTCGTCTAACAAACCACCACATGACCTCTGCCTCCGCCTTGAAAGGTTGCGTCTGTTGTTGCAAAGTTCGTCGAGAGAGAGAGAGAGAGAATGTAGGGTACAGAAAAAAAAAAATCCTTGATATTTGGGCACCATTTTGGACACATGTCACAATCTCATGATTTTTTCTTGTGTATTGCGCTGACATATCTGTGCAGCCAATATTTTCTTGTAAGTTCAGAGATAATATTAGATACTACTGGGATTCCATGTTGTCAAAATCCTAATCCAGTCACCAAGTGACATGTGTTGCTTGGGCCCCACTACACCAAAACCTCTCTAACTCCCTCACTGTCTCACCTCTCTTCCCTCTCTTCAAGGTCTCTCTCTCTCTCTCCCCCCCCTCCCTCCGCTTGCCCCATTTTCCCTTCTCCAACCTCAACATCGAGCTCGACCTCAGACTCGCCGCTGCTGCCTTCGACACATTGCCTCCATCTTCACTCGCTTATTCTCCGATCTCTAGTGCCACCGCCTCCTGTCCAACTCCTCCCGCTTTGTGTCCACAACCGCGTCAGCCAAGAGGCTAAGGCCCCATGCCGCATCAACAAACCACGTTGTTGCCTCCGTCTTGTTTGTTGCCTAAGTCAACCTTGGTCAACCTCAAATTAACTTAGATTTGAGGTCAAGTTGAACTCTAGATCACAAATCTAAGGCTTGCTCGACCTTAGATCCAAAATTCGAGGCCCAAGATCGCTGGCCGAGCTCGAGCTCAAAGACGAAGGACTAAAACGGTGATGAGGTGGTGGACTAAGACGGCAGTGAGGTGGTGGTGGTGGTGGTGTTGGTGGTGGTGGGGGATGAACATATGATGTTGTCCTCATCGAAGTGAAAGGAAAGAAGAAGAAAAGATAAAGGAGAAAACAAGAGAGGGAAGAGAGAGGCGATACAATGGGAGAGTCAGAGGGGTTCTGGTTTTAACAGTATAGAATCCCAACCAGTACCCAATATTTTCTTGTAAATTTGGGATCAATTTTGACATTGTCCATTATTATGGTCAAAGCATGCCAGGCATATATGCAACGATAAAAGAACTAGGAAAAGTATGAAAAAAAAATTTTGTTTACTCTTTTATTACCTACATAGCTCTATTTTTTTTTTTTTTATAAATGCAGTCTTACACCAAAAGGACCCTTACAAATCCTAAGCACCTAAATCTCCGCAAGCCCTAGCTTCCATCACTGAAAACCTTGTCTCTCCTCCCCCATCGGTCACCATTTACCACCATCCATCACCGTCGAGCCCTCTCCTTATTTTGAAATCTCGACTCTCCTTCCTTCCTACGTTTCATTGTTTCCCTCTCGCTGTCCATCCTTTGCAATCTCTCTCTCTCTATGCGCATGTACGACCCGGCTACCAAAGGCCTACCTCTGTGGTCCAATGGCGGCGGCTCTCGGCCTTGACCGAAGTTGTCCACGGCCATCTCACGGTTGGCAGGCATTATGAACCACCGTGAACAACCTTGACTAGAGGCCATCCCTATCCCTAGGGAGGCTTGCCGGCCTCATATTAAGCTCAGCACTATCGTTACGTGACCGAGGGAGAGAGAGCGCGTCCAAAGCAAGCACACAGAGGACGGAGGTTGGTGGCGCCAAGGTCGATAGCAAGCCTTTCGACAAGGGGCATGGTGGCGAAATGCTCCGATAATGATCGGTGGCAACAATTATGCTTAGGATATGAATCCATTGAGTAATTTCAAATGAATATGAGAATTTAGAATCTAGGCAAATAATTTTTCAAAAAGATATGTTATCTCGTTAATAAAGTTACAAAAATAATTGACCTGAACATGTCAAAGTGCCATTTTAAAAAATTAGAGGTAAGTTTATGGCAATGGGAAAAAAAAAAGTAGTCCTATGATTTTGGTAATTTCGGACAAAAACGAGAGTAAGAGGAAAGGAATCACCTTCCTTATCCGACTGGCCTCATTCATGGCCCTGTAAGAAGCGAACGCTTCACAGGACAAATTCATTCACCGACGCACTGAGGAAGCTCGTCCGCGGCAATGGCTTCTCTCAACCTCTCCTCCTCCGTGGCGTCGTCGTCGTCGTCGTCTTCTTCTTCCGCTCGTTCGATGCTCCGTGCGCCCGCGCTCTCTCTCTCCTCCTCGAAGCACTCCGTCTTCTCGTCCCGGTCCTTCCCCGGATTCCATCGACGCGCTTCCTACCCGAGTAATCAGTCAACAGCCTCCTCAGTCCGTCCTGCCTACGCAGGGCTCAAAGTCAGCTCCTTTCTGATGTGGGTTTCGATTGACGCCCTCGCATTTGCGGTTGTTTCTCGCAGGAATTTATGCTCTGTCCAGTAACGACATAAAAGTCGGCACCAGCCTTGTCGTCGATGGGGCTCCTTGGCGTGTTCTCGGTAACTGCTTCCTCCGTTTTCCTTTTGGGATTATCTCGGTTTTTCTCAAATCTCCCTAGCAGTGTTTGTTGGTGTGGAATGGGCATATGGTTTAGGCAAATTCTTGTGTTTGAGGGTTGTATCTTCCGGCGTCCTTGCAATGCATTCTTGGTTAATGGAATGCTGATAGTCTGGTGGGTTTACGTTTATCTGGTTTCTGATTGTATGGATAACTATAATCGCGAGAACCCAGCAGTGGATGCGGGGTTTTGACTTACGAGGGGACGAAAAGATAAGGAATTTGCCAAAATCTAAGCTTGGGGGGCGAGATATACAGATTTGACACGAAATTTTTTAATAACATAGCAAATACTACGAAAATTAGCTCGAACACCCGTCAGTTGGGGCTGGTTAGCACCGGTGGGTACCAGTGATTGGCCTTTCTCCTTTTCTCTCATCGCTTCTTGGTTACTGTAGATGGATTCTTCGAGGGTTTTAGGGCCAGTTGGCTCCATAAATTGCCGGCTCTCAGTTTACTTAACTACTTATAAAGACATTTTTCACAGAGATATGGAGATCATGTTCCCTTGTGGAAAGTTTTTACCACACTGGCCATTTTTAACTCTCACACTAATTGTTTGCCTTTTTTGAGTAGTTTTCTTCTTCTTTAAAGCTGGCATTGGCTGGTTATGGGACTTTGGCTCAGTGTGTTGTATGTTTTGCGAAGTTTTAAGCTGTCCACGAGGCTTATGTGTTTGCTATTTAATTCATTTGGCTTGTCAGGTGCTGTGCTTTACTGTGGCATTCTTCTCCATGTAATGGTCCTATGTCTTCTGTTGTTTGGTATATGCAGAATTCTTACATGTGAAACCTGGAAAAGGAGCAGCTTTTGTTAGAACCAAGATGCGCAATTACATAACAGGAAACACTGTTGAGAAAACCTTTAGAGCCGGAAGTTCGGTTAGTTTCTCAAGTCTTATTGGTCTCTTATCACCGTTTGTGTTATTGAGAAGGCTAGCGTAGTATGAACTTGTATTTCCAGTTAACTGATTGTTGATTTGAGGAGAAACCGTAATTGTTATATACTGAAAGTTATGTCATTTCATATATATGGACTTAGAGACTTGCATTATATAAATTCTATCACAGGATGTTCTTGTGTTTGTCATACCTGCCAAAATATAAATTCATTGTTCAATCGCAGTTTACTTTTATTTAAAGTGATGGTTCAGTCCATTAAAGGTGAGGTATTTGAGCGTGGACAGAGGAATCACGCTTTCCATACAAGCCTTGGTCAAATGAAAGCCTGCCTTGATCATTCGTAAGAATGACACCGGACGTTACTTATGCAAGATATTATGTGCAACCTCTGATTTGCAAACAGAGTAGCTCCATCACTATTATCTTGCACATCGGAGCCTATGGGTTCTTGATTCCTGGGCTAATTGCATAGAGTTCTATGGTCTAGCTCAGTAACTTATCTCGAAGACGCCTTATGGAAAAGGAAGTCGAATTTAGTATGTCAAGTGCAATGAATTGGGCAAAGCTTTTTGGAACTTATGGGTCCTGTTAGAGACGGTTTATGTGGGCTTGTACTTTAATTGCCTTTATTTAAGAATTGCTTTTTGGATGGCCGTGAACATGGCCGTAGTCCTCCTTTAGAAGAATTGCCACAGTTATAGTCTAATCTCACAGAAATAAGTACCTGCATTTTGATTCAGCACCTTCGGCAGAACCCTTCCTGAGTCTTTTTTTCTCATTGAGCTTATGGCAAGCATTTAGATCTTTTAGAGATTGCTGTCTAAGCCAAGACTATCTGATATCTGGATCATTGTCCAGATTGACGAGGCAGATGTATTCAAGGAAACCAAGCAATTCACTTACAAAGATGGTGCCCAGTTTGTGTTCATGGACTTGGTATGTTTCTTTGTTCATCTAGTTTCCATTTAGTGCACTTTTCTCAACCAGCTGTCTCTGCTCAAGCATCACCTGCTTCATCACTCGAGGAAAGTCTTTTTTTGCAGTTGTTTATGTGAGAGTATTATTATCTAGGCCACTTCAAAAATGAATTGATAAAGGAGTGGCTGCTGTCATTATGTTCAGTCTTCTAAGATATGTACTTCTCATATGACAGACTACCTATGAGGAAATTCGTCTCAATGAATCAGATGTTGGTGATGGGACAAAGTGGTTAAAAGAGGGTTTGGACTGCAATCTGCTGTTTTGGAATGGGAAGGTGATTTTAATTTCTGACTTTAGTATGGTGATTTCAGGTGTTTTCATCATATGATTGTGATATGCCTTCAGTGTTCTCGTGTCACAAAGTACATATGGATTTAATTGATTTAGGAGCAGTTTGATGTAGGGCCAATATCAAGCTGCACCTTGACAAAGCCCTTATGTGCTTCTGTGAATAAACAGGCATATCGGATAAAATCTCTCTAATGACACTCAAGCTGCTATATTCAATAATTGGCTGTCTCATTGTGCAGCATTGTCTCTGTTGCAGGTTATTGGCTTTGAAGTCCCAATCACAGTTAAGCTGAAGGTGGTGGATGTTGACCCTGGTCTTAAAGGCGATACTGCTCAAGGTAACTTCCTTCTTCTTTCTCAAACTAAAGAAACTATTTTCTTAATAGTGAGGTATAAGAACACTAAGTCTCTAGAAATATGAAGTGAGGCAGATGGATCTTGTAGGTTTCATGCACCTCTGTTCGATTTGGCAGTATCTGAGCTGTGCATGATATAGTGAGAAAAAGTTCAGGACTTTGTGCTTTTCCTTTGTTGCATTAGGGGCTTGGGTGGTGAAGGAGAAGTTGGTTGTTCTTTCTGACGATCTGATCTTATGATTCATGTTCTTATTATAGGTGGATCGAAACCAGCGAAACTTGACACAGGTGCTATGGTGAACGTCCCACTGTTTGTGAACATAGGCGACGAGATTTTGGTAGATACAAGAACCGGGCAATACATGAGTCGTGCGTGAGGTTTTAGCCCTGTATGATTCTTACTTACTCCAAACGTGTAGCCTTTTTTCTGTCGGACCTGTGACCTGTGAAATCACTCGTGAGGCTTAGATAGCAAAGAGTTAGTTGCCCAAATTTCATAGTTGAGCAATTCTTTTTGTGTAGTCGATTGTTGTATTTATTACGTATCATATATGTAAGAAAAGAGCAAGTTTTGTGCGCAAAGCTCTGGCCAATCGAAATAGCAGCGTAGATACTTTGCAATTACTTTATTTGTTTTAAACTTTTTCAAGTGCAGGAGACGGTCATAATCCTGCTTTAATTGAATGTTTACAAGCCAATAACTGTACAAAAGTCCTTGTTTACTAGTCACATCTTCAAGGACGAGTACACATTCAGTAGGATCGCACAACAGTCTTAGGAACATACAGGGTTGATCAACTGATATCGAGCCTCTCTTTTTATGACGGTTGGGCTATCTCTGCCGGGGAGTCGTTGCCAAAAGAATGGAAGATAATCTGCTTGCTTTGACACTTTGAGGGTCATGACAATTGACGTGGGCTGAGGAAGAAGCTGGCCAACCAGAAGGTTCGACTATCACACGCGATTGATGTTCGCAGATGAAAGAAGCATTTGCTCTGTTGATGACTTCAATTCAAGAGCTATTTTCACAAAAAGTTGCTCGGAACTGTGAGGCCATTTCCCTTTGGTAGTGACCCAAGAAGGTAGTTACTGTCGTGATTTGGCCAAGACTCTTCCCTTGGCGTCTTCTGGCTTCTTCTCGGGCACAACACCTTGCTTCAATGCCATGCCATACACATTACGAGCGCATATCCACCTTCCTTGTCGATTAAACTCGTTTATAATGACGTTGTACACTTCTTTACTCGGATGCCCCAATCTTTTATCCATCAGGACCGACAAAGCCTTGTCCAGCTTTCCCTCCCTGCAAAGTGCTCTCAACACTCTAGCTAAGCTAATCATTTTTGTTGAATGCCCCAATGTCATCATGTGCTCCATATTGAACAAAGCTTCTTCATTTCTATTCCCCACTGAAAGCGTTTGTATGATAAATCCATAAGAGCTCTCATCGATAGCACAACCCGTGCTTCTCATTTTCTTGAACATCTGGTATGCATCATCCAATAGGTCTCTCTCCTTCCAAGAAATCTTGCACAATGCCCTCAGTAACGTATTCAACATCCTCTCTTCAACTTCAAAACCATCTCCTACCATCTCTTTATAAGCCCTCAATGCAGCCCTTATCTTCCCCCACTTCAACAAGCCGTGAATCAAGGTGATATAACTGATGCGGTCTGGCACGCAATCTCTCTCCTTCATCAGCTTCAACACCCCAAAGCCTTTCATTGGCTTCCCTTCTTTGCAATACCCATTGAACAAAGTATTGTAAGTGACCACATTCGGAGCCAACCCCGCCTCTAGAGCTTCATCAAGCAATTCCATGGCCTCTGGTGACCTACCCACTTTGCAAAACCCATCCATAACGGCTGTGTATGTGTATATGTCCGGCTCGATCGAAATCGATTCCTTCTTGATATTCCCCAACATCTCGTATGCTTCCTCCACCCTCCCAACGTAACACAACCCTTTGATCAAGCAATTGTACGTCTGAATCGTGGGTTCACAACCGACTTTCTTCATCACGCCCACGACCTCAAAAGCCTTCTGCATTTCGCCCTTTCTGCAGAACGAATTCACGAGGGTCGTGAAAGTCGCCACGCTCGGGCAGAGCTCATTCTCCACCATGAAGTCCAAGATCCGCGTAGCATCATCCAAACTGTTCTTCAAACAGTGGCAGACGATCAGGGTCGAAAACGTCCACGCGTCGGGGACCGTCCCGTGAGCCGGCATTTCGTCGAACACCCGCAATGCGATGTCGGGCTCGTGCGCCACGGCCAGAGCCGCGAGCAGATCGTTGACTCCGGACAAGCTCCCCATCTGCCCATCTCGCCGTAGGAGGCGGACGAACTCCACCCTGTCCCTGGCGGGCACCGCCCTGATTCTTTCGGCCAAGTACAGGACGCGGACAGGGCAGCTCCTCTGTTCCTGCACTTCACTCGGCTGCGTTAGGACCGCGCCAGTTCCATCGACAGAAGAGCCGCGCGAATCTCTGCTCCGCGAGGATCTCGCGACGAGGTTGCTCCGTTGGATCGTCCTGAGATGTTGTCGGGAGATGATGGCGCTTCGAGACGAGGAAGGCTGGCGCTGCGAAGGAAGATGGAGGAGTAGGGATGGGGGAGGATGTGGAGGGGATGACAGGGAGGAAGGATGAGGAGGCATCATGCGCAATGACGTGTCCGCGGTGCCCCTCAGGCCATTAGAACCCGCATCGAACATTGCATAAGACGACTGAAATCTATGATAGCGATTTATGGTCGGAATTGACTAAAGAAATTATATTGACAAATTATCAAAAGATGTATAGCTGAATTTGTCAAATTAAAAAGTTTATGATTAAATTGATATCCGTATAATGGATTAAATTTTTTTTTGTAATTTTGTCCCTTAATTAATATGTTACTTAGATAGTCATTCAATAAAGTCTAGGCTCATATAATATTGTATAAAATACATATCAATATGCACTAAATTCCCTCGTTAGATTCCGTGGGGAAATTTCAAAACAGGACCAGCCAAAGAAATTTACCGATAATTTGAAGGCGTGGAAATATCAGCCCCTGCTAGATGTCAGACATGGTCATGGTCTGGTTCTCATTCTTCCCTTTTACTTGGTCCTCGTTTCGACCACACGGCAGCTGAATCAGCCTCAGCTCCCTCTGCAGAAAAGACCCGAGGAGAAGGACAACTTGAAGCGGATGAAGCTTCCATCAGCGGTAATCACCCAGTCAAGGCATCAACCGTGACATTTATATTCCAGAGCCTTGAACAATTTTTGGGTTTAGTACGTTTAACGAGTCTCACATGACTAGAGGCGAGGTCAAGTTTTGGCGGGGAGCCATTCCGATGTACTCCTTTTGCTATAACCTGGAGGCACGGAAGCCTAGCTATCTGGAGGCCAATAGAACATCTCGCAACCCTTACGAACATGGGGTTAGGTTCAGGCATTAGGGTTGTGCAAATTGTCCTGACCCAGACAGACCCGCGCACAATTTGTAGGTTTTGACTAGGTGACTTCCGTTTTCCTAAGTTGGAAACGTCTTGACATCCCAATTAAACTGTGCCAACCCCGGGGCTACTAATATGACTTATTGAATTCAGCATATTCATATTATCTTTCTCTAGGAGCATGCCTAGGAAAGTTAAAGGTTCTATCAAACGTGATGCAAGAAAATTCCGAAACAAGATCGATAAGTAATATGCAGATTTCCTACCCTAACAGAAAGATGAATTTAACTATCCAATTTCCATTACATGGTTGTTGAAAAACCAAAATGACGTTTCGGGTGCTTTTGTTTCAATGAAAGAGCTTTTGGTAAATTAATTTTTCGAACTTTCATGTGTTTGGTTCGCTGAAATGGTTAGTCTACGAAAAAACACATTTGTAGTCAAAGAAAACACCCACACTTATAATTAGAAAAATGAATTTTTGTTTCTCAATTCCCAAGCATAACAAATTTTCCAACAAAGGCTCACTTCTTCACCTTTCTCAATACCGGTTGTTCAAGTAAGATCCAAATATCTGAAAAAAGTTTTGGTCACACATTTTCAGCATACCATCAAATTTCTTGAAAATGAATTTCACGGAAAGTATTTTTCTTCATCATAAAATTTTACGTGAAACAAACACTCTCCTATTTTGTAAACCTACCTTGAATATGGACACTAGTATCCAATGAAACTTATTTATTTGGCTAGAAAATAGTTTAGGTAATCGTGTTATTCAAGGAATCTTCACAATTGAATTAGGGAAAAAAATCACCTAAATCTATCAATCAATTGTACTGTTTAACTTTTGCTACAAAGTAAATTTGATGATTGGGCCGGGCCCTAAAGTCTAACCTAATAAATTTTTGTTGAAACCATTTTGATTACCTTCGGGCATGGCCGGACTTTCTCACTAAATGTCATTGCTCAAACACTTTGAAAAATGCCTTTGGGCCCTTGTGGGTTGGGTATAAGCTTGAGCGGTCTCACAGGTGGCCAAGCCTATGTCTAGGTGGTCAAAAGAGAGGGTTTCTTCTTCTTTTCCTTGACACGAATACGAGAGGAGTAAATATATATTAGAGTTATATCACGAAAAAAACCCCAAATTGGTATATTTGTGATAAATTTACTCTTTATTAGTTTTCATTAAATTTAACAGTTAAATTGCTCTATTGGATAACATGCGACAGTTAATATGTGTATTAGTTTGGGGTTTTACCATTCGTTTATCACATGTGTACCGTTTTTGGTTTTTCGCGGTATTAATCTAATTTAACAAAAACTAATGGAGGGTAAATTAGTTACAAATATACTAACTTGACATTTTTTGGTTAATTTGTCATAAGTATACCATTCATTTATCACATGTCTACTAGTTTGCGGTTTTTTGGTGATTAAAAAATTAACTTGAGGTATATTTATCAGAGATGAACCAATTTAGGGTTTTTGGTGATATTTGCCCTATACTCTATAATTAGAGAATGTGTTTCCCAAGGCTTATTGAAAAGTTGATAGCCAAATTAAAAATGGTTAATACCAAGAAAAATCTCAAAGTAGAGATATGATAAATTTGTCAAAAACTAATTTTTTGACTACTAAAAACCTCAAACTAATATACTTGTGACAAATTTATTTCAAACTATTTTTTTGACTAGAAAATCCCCCAACTAGTATACCTATAACAAATTTATCCAATACCAATTTTTTGACCACTAAAAACCTAAGTTAATACACCCGTGATAAATTTATTCTCAGTTAAATTCTGTTAAATTTTACTGTCAAATTATTAAGTTGAATGACACATAATAGTTGACAGGCATACGAATTTAAGTTTTTACCCTCCATATGTCATAGGTGTACCGATTTTGTAATTTTCCGTAATATTAATCCAATTTAATAAATGATATATTTGTCACAAAAGTATCAATTTATGGTTTTTGGCAATCAAAAAATTAGTTTGAAGTAAATTTATCATATGTATATAAGTTTGAGATTTTTTATGATCACAAAATTAGTTTGGGCTAAATTTGTCTCATGTATATCAATTTGAAATTTTCGATGATTAAAAAATTAGTTTAGATTTTCGTGATAAAAAATTAATTTAGAATAAATTTATCATGTGTGTACATATTTATGATTTTTAGTGGTATTAACCCACCTAAAATACCACTAAAAAAAGACTCTCCAACCGTGGCCATCATTATCGACCAAAAAAACAAAAAAACGTGGACCTCATTTAGGAAAAATTGCTACTTTAAGAAGTGACATGCCTGAAACGTCCAGTCCAACTATGGTTTGTTTTTGCGAGTCAACGCGACTTTGCATGGAAAGGTACAATGGATCTCACCAGCTTAGCTTTTAAAACATTGACTCGGTAGAGTCCGGCTGCAACTTGCACGCGAATGACCGGGTTAAGTGCCGCCTCCGCCTGCCCCGGATGCATGTGTGTCTCGTCTGTGTCTGGCTGTCTCTGCCGACTTCCGAAACCAGAATGACCCGATAGAGAGATTATATAAACTTCTTTCTTCTTCTTTCTTCTTGAGTACGCAAGATTATCAGTTTTCACTTACTCTATTTCGCGGCGAATAATGCGCGAGTACTTGTGGTTCGCCTGCGGGGTGACGGTTTCCGCCATCCTCTTCGCCGCTCTTCTGTTCAATGATTTCTGGAAGAGAAGTGCAGGTCGCTTGGCTAGCGAGGACAGGGCCGATGAAGATGCAGCTGTCCATAATGGAACAGCAGCAGGTGGGCCCGCTCTTGATACTGATACAGCACAGGATGAGAAGAGGACGGAGACTTCTTCCTCAGGATATGATTACGAGGTGTTCTTGAGCTTTAGAGGGCCGGATACCCGAGCGGGCATCACCAATTTCCTCTACACGAGCCTAGTGGATGCCGGGATCCGTACGTACAGAGATGATAAAGATCTCCAATGTGGGCAAGAGGTTGGCCCGGAGCTCCTTGAAGCAATCCGCCAGTCGAAGATTTCCATACCCATCTTCTCGAAAGGCTATGCCTCTAGTAGATGGTGTCTCAAGGAGTTGGCCCACATAGTGAAGTGCAAGAAGACTCGGGGGCAGATCATCATACCTATTTTCTATGATGTGATGCCTTCGGAGGTCCGACTGCGAACCGGTGTCTATGTGGAGGCCTTGTCTTTGCACGAAACCAAGAAGCTGTGCAGTGACGAGACTATTCGAGAGTGGAAGGCGGCTCTCGAAGAGGCCGGAAACGTAAAGGGCTACGACCTGCAGAGCATGCGCAACAGGTGACCCATTCCAACATTCCATTTAGAATTTGCATTCATCTCTATTTGAGTTCTATGCTGGATTTGTGTTACTTAATATGGAACTGTATTTGCTTCTGTTGAAGTTCAGACCCGATAGAAAAATTGGCAGTGTGCATAGAGTCTAAATAAATTGGAGATAGTTCTTAATAAGTTCTACTCATGTTTGCTTTTTGCATTTCAATCAAAATCATCCGACTTCTGGCAGGTCATTCCACCGACACGGGACAGGTAAAGTCAATTATAATTGAATTGAGGGCTTGAAATTGCAGACGGATGGTTAAGGTATTCTGATTTTGTCTGTCGCAGCATACGGTTCAACACATTTTTCTAATTCCTTTGTGCTTTTGACAATATTAAATATCAGGGGCGAAGGTGAGTTCGCGAAGCAGGTAGCCCAGGACGTTCTCGTTGCATTGAAGAAACCTTACTTGGTAGTATCTGACTGCTTGGTTGGAATCGACCATCATGCGGGTGAAATTATGCAAATGATGGGCACTCAGATACAGAAAACACGGATTGTTGGAATCTACGGAATGGGTGGTGTTGGAAAGACAACTCTTGCCAAATTCATCTACAATCAACTCTCGCCTGATTTTAAGAATTGCTGTTTCCTCTCCAACATTCGAGAAACTTCGGAGCTCTATGGTGTCGAGCGGGTGCAGAATCAGCTCCTCTCAGGGGTTCTCAAACAGAATTGGCCCATCATAGAAAATAGCAGTGAAGGGAGTAGGATGATCGAAGAAAGGTTATCAAGAAAAAAGGTTCTTCTTCTTCTCGACGATGTTGACAATGAGAATCAACTGGATGCGCTCATGGGCAAGCGTGACTGGTTTGGTGAAGGAAGCAAGCTTATAATTACGACTAGAAACAGAGACCTTCTCAATGATCATGAAGTGGATTATACTCATGATCTTACTTGTATGAATTTGGACCAATCTATGCAACTTTTTAGTAGACATGCTTTCAGAAGAGAGAGTCCGTTGGCTGAGTATGTCACCCTCTCCAAAAAGGCAGTGGACATTGCTGGAGGCCTGCCTCTTGCGCTTGAGGTTATAGGTTCACTTTTATCACGCACCAATAAAGAAAGGTGGGATGACAAGCTGGAGGCGTTCAAAAGGGCCCCTCGTGAAGTTCAGAGCAAGCTGAAAGTAAGTTATGACGCCTTGGATGATCGGCAAAAACATATCTTCCTTGACATAGGTTGTCTATTTATTGGATGGGATGTCGATACTGTGATTCATGCGTGGGATGAGGATAAGTATTCCCCGAGAGAAACCATAGAATTTCTGCAGCACATGTCGTTGATAAAGATTGAAAAAGATAAAAAGTTGGGGATGCATGATCATCTGAGACACCTCGCAAGGGAAATCACTCGTCAGGAATGTAAAAGGCGAGATGCAAACCAGAGGAGGGTGTGGGATCACAAGGAAGCATTTGAATTGCTAAAGACACGCAAGGTAAAGTGCCGGTACCACTTATTTCGGGAAAAGTGCCAAAAAAGTCCAAAATCTTTTGTCTTTGTGCCGATTTAGTCCTAAACCTTTTTACGTTGTGCCAATTTAGTTATTTCCGACCAATTTTGACTGGATTTTGCTTATTGGACGCCGGCCGGCTGACATGGCCTGATAGACGCCGACGTAGACAACTTTTAATAATATTTTAATATTTTTGAATTTTTTTCTTTTATTATTTATTATTTTTTTTATTTTTTCTTCTACTCTTCTTCCTCCGGTCCGGCGACAGGCTAGAGGCGACAGCCGGTGAGGTCAAGGTCAACCTTGCTGGTCACCTCGCCGGTGGCCGCGAGGGCAGCCTCGCGCCGGGCGGCAAGGCTCGCCCTTGTTGGATCTCGGCGAGGGTCGAGCCTCGCCCATGGCCGGTGAGGGCAAGCCCCGCCAGCTCGGAGCGAGGAGGCGGCCGGATTCGGTCCTCGAGGTCTTACGGAACCGAGGCTTGTTGTCGACCCAAGTCTCATCTCGTCGTCGGGAGGTACCTCGGGATGCTCATCTCGAGGCTTGGCCTCGCGCCGAGCTATCGAGGCTTGCCCTTGCCGGCCATGGGCGAGGCTCGACCCTCGCTAGATTCGGTGAGGGCGAGCCTCGCCGCCCAAGCCTCGAGGGCGGCCTTGTTGCCCAGGCCAAGGCTCGACCCTCGCCAGATCCGATGAGGTGGCGAGCCTCGCCACCCAGGCCTCGAGGGTGGCCTCTTCCCCCAGTGAGAGGCTCAACCCTCGCTAGATCAGGCCGTCGCCTCTGACCGGTCGCCGAGGTCCGACGACCGGCACAAAGACAAAAGGTTTATGACTTTTTTGGCACTTTTCCCCACTTATTTCTGATTCGAGAAGACAAGTTATATGCCTTTGTCTCCTGCACTAACGCATAACCTCTATGATATGATAGCAGTTAAAACCGTTAAAATTCATAAACCAAGAATTCATGTGCTTCCATCTCGTTTCCATTTTGTACAGACAAAAGGAAAAGTCGAAGCTATTTGTCTCAAGTTCGACCATCAAAAGCAATACCGTTTTTCGTACGGAGACTTCTATAGATTACCGGGTCTTACGTTCCTCCATGTTGACAGTCTAAACTTGCACGAACACGTCATGGGAGACTTTCGTGCGCAATGGAGGCTTTCCTGGCACAATTTTCCATCCGAGGTTGCTCAGGCTCTTATTCCTGGGAGGAGGTCAGGTCTCCTGCCGAAGCTGCGATGGCTCTCTTGGCACAATTACCCTTTAAAGTTCGATTTTACCGAATTTTCGTTGATAAATCTAGTGTTTCTTGATCTGTCGTGGAGTAAACTGAAGGAGAGTTGGGATGGTTGGAGTCGCATAAAGGTATGTTATATGCTCGGGGCTGTATGTTATTCGTTGTCGTGCAATTCCATGAGCTCTAAAAACTTATCTTGGTATGATCTCTTTGTTACAGATGGCGAAGAATTTGAAAGTGCTGAATCTGACTGGTTGCACACGCTTGAAGAAAACTCCTGACTTATCTGCTAATGTGAAGTTAGAGAGATTGATCCTAGAGAAATGCAGTATCTTGGAAGAAATTGATAGCTCTATCGGTCAGTTACGACACTTGGTTTTATTAAACTTAAATTTCTGCAAGAAACTCCGCCTCCTCCCAAAGCAACTTTGTGATATGGAATCTCTGGAACTCTTGATTCCTGAGACATCAGTAGAGGCAATGCCCGAATGTCAAGGTGATACGGGAGCATCAAGTTCTATGGAACAAATTTCACGCCCGGACGATGTTTCGTCAAGTAGAAGAGGCCATTTCTCATTCCGGCAAGCGAAGGCCAAGTTACTCCAGCGAGCGGATGCCAAATTACACTCGCACCCAAATGGCAGTATCCGCTACAAGTTTATTCGAAGGGTTCTAACTCGAAGTCGCTGATTTTCTAGGGAAGTTGTCAATTCAATAGACTAGTTGTCAATTTCATGAGTGTCGATCAACTACCAAGACATCGATTTATAAGTTTGTTGTCGATTCTGAGGTTACTAATCGATTATTCAGTGACCGGAGGCTGTTATGGTCAATTTCCATTGTTGTTTGTCGATCTTTTGAGATAGCTGTGTTAAATTAATGTCTCGAGTTTGAATTTAGATAACGATTTGTTAAATCGAATTTGTTGATAAAAATTTTCCAAGTAGATTTCAAATTAGATGAAGAAGTTTTTTTTTGTTGTTGGACTCCTTATAGGTGCATAAGGGAGGAAATAAAATAAAATAAAAAGGGAGCAAACTTTTATCTAGAGGAGTCGAATCCGTGCAGGTTATCCATAATAGGGCTCAAATTTGGCACATCTTTTAGCCGATAGAAATAAAGAAAGAAGCCTCTGCACGTAGAGCAAAAGTAAAAAAGGAGCGCCGCATGAGAGAAGCCGCAAAAAAGCCAAGTAGAGCCGCACGTCCAGCAAGTGCAGAGGCCGACGAGAAGCAGCGACCCATCGTCCGTGAAAGCAAGAAAAAATTCAAGATCGCTGCACGGTCCTGATTTGATTGGGCTTGAACACACGATTATTTTTTCGTGTTGTGTGTTTATATTAGTTATTTGTAAACACTTTAGATTTGAGATTAAATATAAGTGTGGGAAACACTCGAGCGTGTGTGATATTATAAATCTTGATTCTCCAATTATAGTGGATTATTTGTTGCTGGCTCTCCTCGTGGATGTATGTATCGATACTCAGATTAAACCACATAAATTTTCGGTGTCCTTATTATTTATCGTTTATTTCTCTGGTGATTTTGCATTAACCTAAATTGCAAGATTCTGTCGTTTCTGCGTATTATATTCCAACAAGCTGTTCGGCTATGCAAACCAATGGATGAATTCGGAAAGTCAAGAATAAATTACTATGCATTAAGTCAAGTTGAAATGCATTTAGTCCTAGTTTTCTAAGATTATGGTGTCAATTTCAAAAGTCTTTATTATGTAAATACTCCAAGAACCCTTTCAGTTTCTAGGACTCCAAAAGTCATTTTCTTTTGTTTAGCAGAATCTCTCTATAAAAAGAGGAGTAATCTCATTTGTACGCATGCCATACTTCCTTTTGAATATACGTGAAATTTTCACAAGTGAGCAAATTTCTTATTTCAGTTGTTTATCAAAACCCATTTGGCGGTGAACCAAGAAATAATTTTTCCTCGGTTGATGATGTTGTCTAAACTTTGGTGGTGAACTTCATATATCCCAATCTTTATACTTGATCGAGAGTGTGCCTTTCATGCTTTGGTGGTAATCATCTTCTATTAAACTTCCTATTGTCACTCAAAACACATCCCCATCGCACATCACAAGGATTGAAAAATCTATGAATTCTCAGTGCCTGCCATTCTTCCTCACCGACTATAAGCCCTTCAATTGGTCACTTAACCTCGCTATTGAGGCATTCTCCACAAGGAGCTGGGATTGCGCTGCTTTCTGAGTCAATTGGATCCCTCGTAAGGCTTGACCACTTTGTCTTTGAGAAACTGCAAGTCGATAAAGATGCCACAAGACTGAATGTGGAACTTCCCAATCTCTTGAACCTGAAACGGAAGATGATATGCCCTGGTGGATTGATGGGTTAACCACACTGGAGTCTTTAGAGTTGTCCTCTTCGATAATGACCACCTTATCACTAGATATTGCGCAGCTTTCTCGTCTCAAGAGACTTGAACTCTCTAGTGAATGTCTGCGGAACCTCCCAAGGCTTCCCTAAAGCTTATCAGCCTTGTGTATTGGACATTGCCCGTCAATGCATACATTGATAGACCTATCGCACTTGAAGAAGCTGTCAGAACTTGTAATTGAGTGTTGCGTAGTTACAGAGATTCAAGCCCTTCCCTCAAACTTCTTTTCTGACTTTAGCAAAGGATTATTCTTGATTTCTCGAACTTCTTGGGTGCTGCCATCCCCTATGCGAGAAATTAGGATTCATAGGAGTATCAGCTGAATTCGAGCCAAGCCCACCCATCATCTATTCTCAGAAAACACAGGGCGTATTTCCTTCGACAAGGTCAATGATTGTCAAAAATCCAAGTCCAAGGAAACTTTAGGAACAGGGCAAGTATTGGGTGAAGATAGCGTGGGAGACTGAAATATCTCCTGAATGACTCAGAATGGTTGGTGTTTGTGAAGTGAACCCATTTGGACGTAGAGATTTTTGAATGAGAAAAATCGCGCGACTGCAATAAGGACACAGGAACGCTGCCCATTCTTGCTAGTTAATAGGAATATTAAGTATGCAAGAGAAGATATTGTTTAGATTCGTCTAACGTACAAGCTTAGATCCATAACTCGAGAACTTACAATTTTCTTCCAGACTGCAATTGATTATGTTTAGTGAACTGTCTCCATTCTCAGAGAGAGAGAGAGAGAGAGAGAGACGATCGTGACAATGGTCACATGAGCTGCAATCAACAGGTGATCACCACGACGGTGGTCGAATACATCAAAATGGCAGCAACTAGCAAGTGGCATGCAGTGGTCCCAAGCAAATGCCCATGGAGGTCACTCGTTTCTCGTTTTGCCAAAGCTGCATGAACGAAAGATTATGGCCCTGAATAAGAGATGAAACCAGCATGTCCCATTCCAAAACAAGCATAAAAGTCACCACCACTTGGTGATAACTCTCTAAGCATGTACTGCTGTCTTGAATGCATGCAGTTGCAGTGAGATGAGGCAAGATTTCATGTACCGATCAATCATCCCGGGTATGGCCGAAGAATTCTATGAATTTCCAGCGATGTGCTCATGATTTCACAATAAGTTGCTCTGACAGGCAAAGCGAAATGGCATTTTAATCAGATGTTAGACAAGCATCTGCCATTCAAGAACAACTGCAAAATGCACATTTTTTAGCATAGAGAATAGATATAGTTTGTGTTATATGAGCCGGACAGAGCTTATAACGAGCAATAGGATTTAGACACATTTGGCAACATTGGCGGACCTCAGAATGGATTGGCGACGACAAAGTTCAAGAAGTGAAGCTTCCCTTACAGTTTCATTGCTTGCAATGAGACTCGAATTGAAAGGCAGAACTCTGGAACAAAATCGGATTATCAGCTGAAATACAGCATCCGCCCAAAAAGATCATAATAAGTAGATGAGCTAATGTCAAGCCCCATTGTCAAGAATAGCAGAAGCTACATATGCTGTTGGAAAGAGGGATTTAGAAAGGCAAAAACACAATTTAGTCTGAAGAGCTTGAGGGGTGCATGCTACTCCCAGTACTAATGACAAGCAAATAATCTAAAAAAAGGTCGTTTCCACTTTCAGGGACAGAAACAGGGAAAAATACAAAGATTGGGATTCCAAAGGGGAACTCCACAAAACAGGGGACAAACATGTACCAATTATCAAGCAGTTGATTGGTATTCCGAAGGGGAACTCTGCAAAACTGGAGACAAACCTGTACCGAATTATCAAGCAGTTGAATGAATCAGAACATCACATGAATGCTTGGGAGAGACCGGATGAACTCTGGTCCTAGCTGATTTGAAATGCAATGCATGGCATATTGAAAGTCAAATTAGAACTTTCGATAAATGGTGGCACACTGACGCACCATGGTCCTAATATGGATTAACTTGACCTTACATTAGCTCAGGGGGTAGGTGATAGAACTTGCAGTATAAGACAAAGGGGAATGCGTGACATGCAGAGAAGAGGAAGTTCATTGGTGATACACTCATCATGTGGACTTGGTAATACAGAGCCAATCATGCTTTCCAATATTCAAAGTTTGAAAAACTCTCCTGTTATCATATCATCAAAGTGGATAAGCATGATTTGAGTAGTAATTTCTGTTAGCATGAGACATGGTATCACATGCACGAGATACTTTTCATTAGAGACTGTCTAGAATGCTGCTATTTTTGGAGAAGTATATGACCTGCTATTTTAGGGCGCGCATGACAAAATTTCTATTTCTCGATTTCTCTATTTCTCTGTTCCCCGGAATAGGTTTGGAACAGAAATCCGTTTAGTAACACAATTTGATTTCTCTATTTTTGAAATAGATTTCTATTCTAGAAATAGAGAAATCGAAGAAATCAGAAGCTGAAATTTTTAACTTCTCAGTTTCTGAAATAGAAATCAGAAGCTGAAATTAAACCATAACAGCTGAAATCAAAGAACCTTGCACTTTCTTGCTAACTTAATTCATTCATAACAACTTCACAAATTATTGCTAATTTTCTTTTTCTTATTTTGCTCGTGTTTTTTTTTTCTTTTTTTATTCAATTTTTTTTTAATAACTTCCTCTTTAGGATGAAAGGCAATCGAATGGGTCCCCAATTTTCAAAAACGACCAAAGTTCTTAAATGGTTACTTAAAAACAATGGGGCTCTTTCCTCCTAGAAAGGGCACGCACATGGCCAGTTGAAGAAAAAATTCTTACGCAATAGATGAATAAAAAACGTGCCTAGAAATTTAACATTGTTTCTTTACGGATTCAAAATTCTTGCAAAATCAAAATAATTAGATTGTTATACAATATTGAATTTTAATTCGAAAGCAAGAGATTTAAGAGAATCTCTCTCTTTGCTATGCAAGGCTATTAAAGGTTCATTGAGCAACAATAAAGAAATTAGGGATGAGCAACTGAATTGATTCAATTCGAGAATCAAAATAAACAGACCTTCCCTCGATTGGTTCCTAACCATAAACGTTACTTCAAGGTAGAATTCTCATATATTCCTTTACACCATCAATTTTATTTTGTTGATAATCTTGTATAATACTAGTCTTTGATAAAATGACAGGGGCTGTATAGGTGCCATTGATGGCACCCATATTCATGCTTCCGCAGATATCTTGTCCCGAACCTACGCAGGATGAGCTTGCAAACGATACATTGACCAAGGAGGAAAACCAAATAAATACGCTTAGGAAAACCATTGCCAATAAAATGGCAAGGGATAATAATATGCCGGAAATTCCATGAAATTGTATTTTCAACTTTTGTAATGTATTAGTATTATTTGGACTATTATTTTGTATTTGAGGATTTCCTATGTTGTTATCTAATTAATTTCTATTCTTAGAAATATAAATTTTATTTTATTATCAAAAGGATTTTTGTTCCAGAAATAGAAATTTTGAGTCGTTATCAAACGGATTTCTTTGCTTAGAAACTTGTCTGGGGAATAGAAATTGAGAAATCAATTTCTGGCTAGAAATCAATTTCTGGAATAGAAATTTTGTCATGCGCACCCTTAACGTCCTAACTAGAGGTGCCGCCTACCTAAAAAGGGGGGAAACATAATTGTGACTACCCATTGCCCATGACCAACACAACCTCAGGACACAAAACACCAAATTGTTGACAATCAAAGCACAATAAGATGCAACAGAGTATGGTAGAGTCAACTTTATTGAGTCTCACTGAGTACACCATTTATGTAATTCCGACCACTTGAACAATAGCAACAATATCTGAGAACAAAGGTAAAAAGACCACAAAGTTGGAGAGTACTCATTGTTCACCCAACGACGAAGTGACTGGCAAAGTCGAATCATGAGAAGGATGTGATTCTTCTTGTTCCACAAGCTGCTGGTGTGGCAGTGGAGGTGGTTGGGGCGGCAGCTTCCTCGTTCAATACCTCCTGATACTTCATTGTGTCCCCACTTGACTTCTTCATCTCCATGAAATGGAAAGCCGGAGTGATCTCAAAGATTACTGCATCGAAACTGAGGATACCCTTTCTTCCAGCCGTGGTGCCTTCGAATTTCATCAGTCTGGTGTCCTTCTTCTTAACCTTCAGCCTCAGGCGATTGGCTATATCTTTATTCACCATGAACCGAACTTCCTTTTTTTGATCCACTCCCTCAAACAATCCTGACAAGTCAGATCCTGCAGAATATGATATGATATCAAGAGCATTCAAGTTGCTAAGCCTTGAAGGTTCCCGCTTTGACTCTGTAATGGAATTTTCATCCTCGTCAGGGCCAAATAATGCATCCGCGTCAAGAGGCGGCGATTCTTTCACTTCTCTTACGATACATATAGTTCTGGAGTCTACACCTTTCCGGAGCCAAGAACTCTCCATAATCTCGGATCTAAGATCTTCAAAAGGAGTTGACGCACATCTGGGGCAAACCTGTTTTGGAAATTTGAATTCTCCCTTTCCAATCTTTCGGTATATCTCCATGAGATTAGAGTCATGAAAGGGAAGGTAACCAGCTAATAGAACAAACAAGATCACGCCACATGACCAAATATCAGCTTTGGATCCATCATAACCCCTTCGATTGATCACTTCTGGAGCAACATAAGCAGGGGTCCCGCAAGTTGTGTGGAGCAACCCATCTAGACGCTTTGATTCAGCAAGGGCGCTCAACCCAAAGTCGGAAACCTTCAAGTTCCCATTCTCATCTAAGAGCAGATTCTCTGGTTTCAAGTCACGGTGACAAACACCCCGGCTGTGACAATAATCAACAGCAGCACTCGGCTGTTGAAAGTATCTCCATGTAACGTCCTCCTTCAGTTTCCCTTTGGCTACCTTGTTGAATAGCTCACTGCCTTTAGCATATTGCATGACAAAGTAAATCTTGGTCTTGGTGGCCATGACTTCGTAAAGCTCCACCACATGCAGGTGCCTAATAAGTCTCATGACCGAAATCTCTCGTTTAATCTGATCAATCATTCCAACTTTCAAAACCATCTCTTTGTCGATCATCTCGATGGCAACGCTCATGCCCCTGCTGATATTCCTCGCATAATGAACCTTGGCAAACGTCCCTTGGCCAAGTAATCTTTCCAATTCATATCGGCACATCAGAACACCCCCTCTGTTCTCCATTTTAACTGAGTACTTCACTTACTCTATGAAAACTTCGTACAATATAACCAACTACTGATATGTACAGAAATTAGAAGAAAATCAGAGCTCAACCATCTTCACAGACATCATACTTCAACATAGCATACTCTCAAGTTACACTTTATATAGGGCATGTGAGAAACTATGATGATTGATTTATCAACTAACTCCCCCACCTCATCCAAGATAATCAAGGGCTCCCCACATAGAGCTAAAGCCCCCATCAACCTTCAGAAAAGGATTCTCAACTTTCAAGCACATCTTTCAGCATTCCCAGGTTGTGGTGATTTCCTAGAGAGTACTACAGAAGGGAAGTACTCTGCAAAATTGAGTGTCCGAGGGGACAGTGGAGAGCCAAAACTAAGCTTCAATCTGCTGCAAAATGCTAGAAATATATCCTGCAACTGAAAAAGGTAGAAGAGGATACAGTCGTTGACTAACATGACGTTGAAAGAGTGAATGACTCTCCATTTAAGCAACCCAATACACATGAAATATGCACCATCCAAGATAGGGGATAAGCATGGTCCAGGTTAGGCCGGTCCACCCCTAACCCTAGGACAGTCCCGCACATTGTTGGTCCTTGGTTTTTGGGACCAAGGACCGACCTGTAGGCAGGACGGCGGGCACCGTCCCAATGGGTTTGATCTTGGTTTCAAAGTCAACTCGGAATTAATCGATAATTATTTTATTTTATTTTTTGTACTCCTTGAAAAGGAAAATCTATCATTTCAAATTACATATCCATCGACAATGTGATGTTGTGTAACCAAACTATAAATACCAATACATATTCAACAAATTTAAGATAAGACAATAATAGAAATTTCATACCTACTAAAAGCAACAAACCATAAAAAAGATTAAGATTGCTCTTGGAGATATGGGACAAGAAGGAAGTTCTTGTAATCATCTATCAATAATACTCGTAACACCATATGTAAAAGCGTTATAAAGATTATATTAGATATGTATATATGTATGTATGTATAATATATAAAGTCAATCCGAGTTAAATCAACCTTAAACTCTCAGAAGTAAGGACTAATCCACACAGTGCTGATTTAGGGATCTTAAGACCAATGACTGACCCTGTTTCTCTAGGAATTGGATCGAGACCGACAAGATTGGGCCAATTCAAAATTGATTTAGGATTGACCCTAGACCAATGCTCACTCCTAATTCAAGAGTTGCAAACACTACTGAACTGAAAATCAAGCAAAGCAGTTTGCAAAAATTCATTAAGAACTTAAAAAAAGGTAAGTAGATATAAATTAAGAGAGAATATGGCATATTTCTTAAAGAACGTTGGATTACAACATGAGAGCAGTACAAAATATTAGCCATGACATTGATCCTAATCTCCTAGACAACGTCCGCCAAACAATTCAAAAGTCACAATAATGCCATATATCCATTGCATTCACATAGTTGTCTCTTGAACACCGACAAGTTACAAAAGACGGCTCAAAAACAATTAATGGACCAAGTTCAATGTCGAACAGAAAGATGCCTAAAAAGAACTTAAATTCATAAGAGGTAAAAAAATTTCAAGCTTTAGATCTTCCAATCTAGAACAACCAGATCTATACCGAACATAAACCAGTAATGTGCCAGCTAAATTGCCAAACCCACATCGGACACGCGAAAAATCGAACAAAAACGCAATACCCCAGAAACCAAAACCTATAAAAAAGTACGAAATTTCTGAACACCCAATAAATTTTCCACGAACAAAAACGTAATACCCAGAAACCAAAACCTATAAAAAAGTACGAAATTTCTGAACACCCAATAAATTTTCCACCCGGCGGCGGACCACCGCCCTCGACGGCGTCGATCTCCCTCCCGGCGGCTCCGATCCCCCAGATTCGATCGAGTCTTTTCTCTGTCTTGGTTTGGATTGTGTGGGGCTTTTGCTGGTTTTTCGATGCGACAATTCCAGTGAAGTTTTGATTTTTCCCTCGTGCCTTTGCCACGTGCACACGACAGTCTTCCGGCGCCGCGCGAATTGAACACTCGCAAAGCAAAACACCACGGTCGGCAGACCAGAGTCAAGCATGTTGGGTTCTCCCGCCGCCCCCACCTCCTCCGCCGCCGCCGCCGCCGCCGCCGTCGCTTTCCGAAGCTCTCTGCTGCACTCCTCCACCACTCACCGGACCAGAACTCGCCCTTCCACCTCTCACCCGGTAGAAATTCCGGCGCAATTCGTTCGTCTCATAAATTTCTTTTTTTCTTTTCGTTTGGTCCTTCTCTTTTTGTGTGGCTTTCAGTCTCAGCTCTCGGCTCTATCTGCTTTCTCTCCGTCTTGCCTCACGGGGGTCGCAGGTACCTGTGGTGTGTGTTCGACTTCAGTCGTGTTCGTGGTCGCGCGCTGCTCCTCCGATCAAAGCCATGGCTGCCGAGGCTGAGATTCTGTCCGCGCCCGACAAGGAGCTGCGCCCTTCTGCTCCTCGTACCCCTCTTTTTCTCTCGCGTCTTTAACTTCTTCGTTGATCTTATCATTCCAGATTATGAAGAGGGCTGCTTCAGCGTCGTCGTTCTTTTTTCCTGGGCGTGTGCCCTTTTGTAAATGCAAAAAATCTGATTTCTTGTTTTTCCTTTCTTCAATGTTCAGGGAGCAAGCAGGCATTGATATCTTTGTCTGATAAAACTGATTTGGCTTTTCTTGGAAAGGGCCTCCAGGAATTGGGGTGAGGACTTTACTTTGCACACTTCTCTTGTGTGTGTGTGCGTGGTGGTGTAGCATAGGCGCTGAAGCCTCACTGTTTTTGTTGGATTTTAGGCATGCCTCATTGCTTGTGGATAGTATTTTTACACAGGGGTGGCATGGTAGAAGTACTTGTCGGGTTGGCACGTTCGAGTGTTCATGTTGTCTTAACCGATTAAACACGTAGGTATACTGTTGTCTCAACTGGAGGAACTGCATCTGCTCTGGAAAATGCCGGGTTGTCTGTCAGCAAAGTGGAACAGCTTACTTGCTTCCCTGAGATGGTTTGTTTCTTTGTCCCTTACTTGCATTGTTTATTGTTTTCTTTCTTGAGTTGCCTTGTCTTAGGAGGCTGATTGTAACAAGTGATGACGAGAGTTGAGATTGGCACTGCACTGATGCCATACAACTTGAAATCCGTCATGGCTTCAAGTGGTTTATGTGGGATCTTCACAGCTTTTGCTAGCATTATCATGCTACATCTATTCCTAACAATGGTGGCATAAATCGGATACCTTAACCACTTCAGACAGCTCAAGACTTACCAGCGCATGACAAAGAAATCAATTTCAAGTCATTAATGCTCATCAAAGATTTTCAAGAGTTCCTCTACTGATTTTCTGGATTTTAAAGATCACAATTTTCAATTAGTGCATTCCAAGTATTTGTCATGGTTGTCTCTTTGTGAGTGGTTGTGATATCTCTGTCCTTTGAGACATTTGACAGAGGATTTCTCTCTTTAATATTCAATATGATAATTTCATCTTTTTTTCTCTGCAACCAGGCGCACACCACATAGAGAAGATTCTTCTTTTGGCAAAACGATTTAGATTTTAACTTGGGATTGTTACATTACTCTATTTAACAGCTGGATGGTCGTGTAAAGACCTTGCATCCTCATATTCATGGAGGAATCCTTGCTAGGAGAGATCAACAGCATCACATGGAGGCTCTTGATAAGCATGGAATTGGTGAGTTGTCTTGTAGGTTTATGCAATCTGCATTTAAGGTGTCCACAAACAAATTCATATACTTGTACATGCTAATATTTGAAGTAACATTCTGACAGTTTTTCAACTTGGAAATTCTAAGGACAAGCAAATAATGTTCTTAGCATAATTTTACTATACTAAATGCAAGATGGAACTTGTGCAGGTACTTTTGATGTAGTGGTGGTTAATTTGTATCCTTTCTACGACAAAGTTACCTCTGCAGCTGATATTGAATTTGAAGATGGAATTGAGAATGTTGATATTGGTGGTCCTGCCATGATCAGAGCTGCTGCAAAGGTTTTTCACTATTTTATGTTCATGTTCATTGTTATTGAAGCATACACTTGTTTATGTTTCGTTTTTGACTCATTGCTTATCAATTTGGACATATGCGGGAATATGATTGTATTGGTGTCTTCGGTCACACTGGGCTTTGCATGATGGCACTGTTTATTGAGACATGTAATTGATTGAAAGGATGGTAACTTTTACATTGAGATTGTGTCACCAGACTCTCTTCTTACTATTTGGGGAATGATTTCTCTTGTGCCTTTTTGCTAAAACAACAATTTCTCTTGCGATGCTTGTTAAATAATATATTATAATAGGTCTAATATGTTGCACTTGTTTTTTGAAGAGTTGTTGCTGGCCTTGCCCCTCTAAATATTAATATGCATGTGGTAGATTTTTCTGTAGTTTTTGCATCGAGTACCATTATATATGCTCATAATCTGAATTGATGTTGACATTGTCTCCTAACAGAATCATAAGGATGTACTTGTTGTGGTTGATTCACATGACTACCCTGCGCTGCTGGAGTTCCTGAAGAGTAATGGAGATGATCAACAGTTCCGTAGAAAACTTGCTTGGAAGGCCTTTCAACATGTTGCTTCCTATGATTCTGCAGTGTCAGAGTGGCTTTGGAGACAAACAATTGGAGGTATTCATCTGGTTCGTGTTCTCAATTGATGCCATAGCCGCTAGGGCAATTAAAAATGCACATAGGTCTAAACACATGCAAATGAGGGGCTTTTTTAGAGACTTGGTTTGGATGCATCCTTTAGTTTGTTTCCTTTGAAGATTGGTAATTTTAGTGTTTGTGTTACCCTGTTAGTTTTCAACTGATTTATGTAGAGGTTGACGACTCCTTTTTGATAGAGAAATTCCCTCCCAGCTTAACGGTCCCTCTATCTCTTAAAAGTTCTCTTCGTTATGGAGAAAATCCCCACCAAAAGGCTGCATTTTATGTGGACAAGAGTCTTGCTGAGGTTAATGGAGGTGGTATTGCGACTGCAATCCAACATCATGGAAAGGTGAGTTCCCAATTGTTATATGTTTAAATCTAAATCAATCTTTTGTGGATGTTGATATTGAAGTGGATTTAGAAATTATCTAGCCTTTAAAATCTCATGACATAGAGGAGGCAATTTCTAAAAATGGATCTTGTTAGAGAATTAAATTAACAGACCGTGTCTTCTTCCTCTAATAGCTGAAGCTTTTCGACAAATTGACAAAGGCCTTGTGAAATCAACATTGTATCAGTGCAAGAGGTCCTCATTTCGAATCTCTCTGGCACTTTATTTGCTTCTTTGACATAATGATCTTCCACCCTTTAATCTTTGGTAAAATTTTAGCCTGGGTATGATGACAAATATAGAGCATTTAAATACCAAACTACTCCATCTAACAGGGCAGCTCAAACTTTTGGTTTGGTTGGCAGTGTGAAAAAATTTCTACAAATCATTCTCAAGGATCATATAGTTTCTTTTCTTTTCCAGGTCAACCATCTGTATATTTAAATGTCCAGATTGTTAAGTTATAATAAAGCACTAATATTTGTTCAGTTATAGTAAAACGCTAATATGTTCTTAAAAGGAGATCAGCGCTTCAGGGGACTAATTAGCTTCCTCTTTTACTGTTCAATCATGTTTTTTTGAGATGAGATTCGATGCTCTTGTAATTGCAGGAGTCGTTTGTCACACAAATTTCTTTTTCTTGATCAACATATCATGATAACAATGGCTGATCTATCTCTCATTTGTTGTGAATTATATATTGATGCTGCAGGAAATGTCGTATAATAACTATCTGGATGCTGATGCTGCATGGAATTGTGTATCTGAGTTTAGCGACCCTACATGTGTCGTTGTAAAGCATACAAATCCTTGTGGGGTGGCTTCCCGCGGTGATATTCTTGAAGCATACAGATTAGCCGTCAAAGCAGATCCAGTCAGTGCATTTGGTGGTATAGTGGCCTTCAATGTAGAAATTGATGAGGTAATTTCTTATTTTATTATGTAAGTGAAATAAGAATTCTAATTTCCTTATATTGTAGATTCATTGAATCCTAATATAACAAACTGAAAGAGACTTGTCATTTTTAATCCATGTAGTTCCAGAGTGGAAGCTCATTCTTGAGTCAACTAGTTTGAGCTAAGAACTAGGGCAAATGTGAGGCCTACAGTCACATTCCTTGCCATATGATAATTCGCTAATAAATAAAAAGGAGCATGTGAGTAAATGTAAAACCTCATTCAGCACAGGCATCCCTCAAAAATGAAACAAAAATAGTGGTCTAGGTGCGGGTCTTTTGTTGTTGATTCAGGATTATAATATTTCACTTGCTAATATTGATCAAGTTGAACATCGACACTATCTTGCAATGTCCTACTGTGCTTATAGAACTTGGCTAGGGAAATCTGGGAGTTCAGAAGCCCAACGGATGGTGAAACTCGGATGTTCTACGAGATTGTGGTGGCACCAAAGTACTCAAAGAAGGGGCTAGAGGTTCTCCGTGGGAAGTCAAAAACGTTGAGGATCCTTGAAGCGAAGAAGAACGAAAAAGGGAAGCTTTCACTGAGACAGGTTGGTGGGGGATGGCTAGCTCAGGATTCCGATGATTTAACTCCTGCAGACATCCAATTCAATGTAGTCTCAGGGACGACTCCACAAGAGAGTGAACTTGAAGATGCAAAGTTTGCATGGCTCTGCGTTAAGCATGTCAAGAGCAATGCCATCGTCATAGCGAAGGTGTTTTTGTCATGCCATTTGTTTTATTTCTCTTTTGCTCGCAAGTTGACGGGAGAGCTGAATATCATTTCGTTGACTGTGGCCAGAACAAGTGCATGTTGGGCATGGGAAGCGGACAACCAAATCGTTTGGAGAGTTTGAGGATAGCTATGCGGAAATCTGGAGAGGAGGTCAAGGGGGCAGCTTTGGCGAGTGATGCATTCTTCCCATTTGGTAACAATCAAGCTAATTTTTTTGTTATATTACTTGTGATGGTGATGGAATAGCCCACAATTATCAGTGGGAAAAACCCATCGCTGGCTTTAATGGTGTGGCTGATTATGCTGCTGGTGGGACAATTGTTAATGTTATGTACTTCTCTTACTTAACATCCATAAATGGTTAGGTGATCTGGGATACATTTTAGAAAATGACATTTGGAAGTCAATACCTAAAAACTGTGATTCACATGCTTGTACTGGAGTCTCGCATCTAATGTTAAGGTGGATTTACTAAGCTGAATGTCTGTTATCCATTCATGATGGGTCTTTGTTCTCCTGTTCACGTGCAGCTTGGAACGATGCAGTAGAAGAAGCTTGTCAGAGTGGGATTGCTGTCATTGCAGAACCTGGTGGAAGCATTAGAGATCAGGATGCCATTGAATGTTGTAACAAGTATGGCGTCTCGCTTGTTTTCACCAATGTGAGGCACTTCAGACATTGATGCTGCACTTGACCGCTCCAACATCTCGAGGAAATTTTGTGGAAAGAAATCCTAGTGATTTTGTTCTTCGCTACACTGCGAGCAATGGGTGAATGTGTTCAGTACTAAGGATGATCTGTGAGTTTAGCAGTTGCTCGCTTGATTTGTGCGATTGCTTTTGGGTCTATGTGTCAGAGTCGCCGAAATGAGGGCTCGCAGACTTCGTGACCGTTTTGAACATTTTGCATCTTGAACATGTATCGCAGCTTGGGGAACTAGGATTTGCAAAGATTCATGAACATGAGCATTGTCGCCGAGACAATCGATAAAGAGAAGGTTTTGAAAGTTGGAAGGATTGATCAGATTGAGCGAGAGATTTCGGTCATGAGACTAATTAGGCACCCGCATGTGGTGGAGCTTGACGAGCTTATGGCCACTAAGGCCTAGATTTACGTCGTCATGAAAAATGCTGAAGGCCGCCAGCTATTCAACCAGGTAACCAGAGGGAAACTGAAGGGGGCCGTAGCCCGGAGACACTTTCGACAGCTGATTGCTGCTGTCGATTGTCACGGCCGAGGCATCTGTTGCCGCTCCTTGAAACCGGAGAATCTGCTCTCGGATGAGAATGGGAAATTTGAAAGGTTTCGGAATTTCAATGAAGCCCGCTCACCATATCAAAAAGCGTCAAGATGGGTTGCTCCACAACTTCCGGGACTCCAATGTTGCTCCGGCAGCGATCAATCCAAAAGGGCTGTGATGGATCCAAAGCTGATTTTTGGGCATGCGGCGTGATCTTGTCTGTTCTATCTGCTGGTTACCTCCCCTTTCACGATTCTAAAATCTCATGGAGGGGTATCGAAAGATTGGAAAAGGGAGAATTCCAAATTTCCAAACTTGTTCGCCCCAGACACGCGTTGACTCCTTTCGATGATCTTTGATCCGAAACCAAACACGAGAATTTCAATGACCAAGATCCTCAAAAAGCTACATGTATTCATTGATCTTTACACCACAAAAAAAGGAACAAATAACATGAGGTATAACTAAGTTTACACTTACATATTCTCATCAGTCATCCCAAAAAAAATGTTGCATCACTCGCTATTGAAAGGAAAATAGAAACGGTCTTTTTCAATTTGGTTTTATATACTTCGTATTTACGTTTGAATCAAGCTTCAGGAACCTTGTCACGCCCACGAATGCTGTTTTCATTCCCATTTGAGGCTGACTGCGCGGATTGCATTGCCCCATGTCTCTCCAAATCTCGTACCTCCCCAAGATTTTCCGGCCCCAGTCTCCGACGTGCAAGATGACGTATGTCCCGATGCCGCCGATCATGCCATGAGCTATGAAGTACGTCAACGGCATGAGGATTATCATCACAAACGCCGGAATCGCTTGCCTCATGTCCTCCCACTCTATCTCCACCACCGATCTCATCATCAGCGCCCCCACAAGGATCAACGGCAGCTCCACAGCCCAAGCTGGGATTGAGGCGAGCAACGGTGTGAAGAAGAAGGCCAGGAAGAAGCAACCCGCCACGGTTATCGCCGTTAGCCCAGTTTGACCGCCTTCCTTGATACCGGTTGACGATTCGATGAACGTCGTCACAGGAGACGTGACTATGATCAACGAGGCGTCAGACATGAAAGCAAAGTATTGGCCCTCAAAGTTGCTGTTCGCGTCCGTGAAGCCGGCGAATTTGGCCATCTGAGTACAGTGTCCCCGTGGTGTCGAGTATGTCGAAAAATAGGAACGTCACTAGAGCCTCCCAGAAACTGGCTTTGTCGATGTCCTTGAAGCTCAGAGCTCCGGCCGAGGTCTTGATCGAGTGGACGTCCATATTCTTCCTGAAGTACTGGTAGTGCAACTTCCCTTGCTCTGTGTCCAGGAACACCGTGACGATGGCGTTCCGGAGCCACGAGACGACCGTGACGAAGACGATGCCGTATATCATCGCCCCTTTGACGTTATTCACCAGGAATATGCGATTAGTATGGACCCTACTATGCCAGGCCACAGGGTTTGGCTTTCCATGCGATTACCCATGCACATTATGTCACCTAATCCAGAGAATTACTTAGTGAGCCCACGTAATTCGTTGTTAAGCAGTTTAGGAAAGGCAAGTCATCTTAATTTGTCCTAAAGATCATGTATGTCATCCTGAAAAACTGATGGGCAGTTGAGATGTACTTATCACGGTGATGAAATTATATATGTAATGTATGCAAAATTCATCTCTATGTACGTATATCATCTTGTACTTTTTCATGAAGTTTATGTATATGTGATTGATTAATCGAATTAAATTGATATCTCATTTGAAACGGTGCCTTGAGGCACCAAGCCACTCGTGCCATTGGCCAACATCACGGCGGGGACTAGAGCCACTTTAGAAGATCTAGGGCAGCCTCCAAGCGTGACTAGAGTCAAAGGACTGTAGCCAATGAGCCCGATTCCTCGATTGTTTTGTAACCCGATGAATGCGAGAAACAAGCCGATACCTGCCATTGAGGAAACCCAGATGGTCTTCGGGACCAGCTGCGAGAGTTTCGCTCGTAATTTGACCGCTGACGATAGAAGAAAGATCAAGCCTCCGATGAATATGGCCGCGAGGGCGCTTTTATAAGGTACTTTACTGGACCCGTGGAACCCAACCACGGTGTAAGCGAAGTAGGCGTTTGTCCACATGCCGGGAGCCAAGCCTAAGGGAAGATAGGCCAATTTTCCCATCACGTTTAGCTTTATAGGGGATGGTAACACCGAAAAAGTTCGAGAAATGAAGAATAATCCTTTGCTAAAGTCAGAAAAGAAAAAGAGCCACTCTTTATTACGTAGCATCATCTACAGGACATGGACTAGCTTTTAGAACAAGGAAAAAACAAAGACAGGATCGAATTCAGGGCAAATGCTTGCCTCGACTCGGATCCGCGACCGATCATGTCAATCACGATGGTTGCCATAGGTCCCACAAAATCCTACAACTGTGATCGCCGCGGCAAGGATTTCCTCAAACGTTAGACCCTCAGTGATCTGCTGAAAGCCTTGGAATACTGGAAGTGGGGAATCCTGGCGTCCGCATCCTCTGCCGCTGCTGCCGCTTCTGCCGCTACATTGTTGTTCCCTGATTTCTTCTTTCCCAGAATGGGCCTGAATAGCTTCTTGAACACTCGTCGGAAGCTTGACGGGCGTCGCTCGGCAGCTGCCGCCGTGCCACCGTGGGCCGAACCGCGGTCCGCCCTCGATGGTGCATGGCGGGGGGCCGGGGCGAGGCTCGGGTCGGAGAGGCTCCTCCCCAGCATGGCCTGGTTCAGCTGGACCTCGAAGGAGATCCGCTCGAACCGGTCCAGCAGGGTGCTCTGCTCGTCCCCGAACCGCTTCAGGACCGCCGTGATCTCGTCCACCGCCTTGGCCTGCTTGGCGTCCTGCGGCTGCTGCAACCATTTCTTCATCTTCATCGTGCGGTGGTCGGAGGAGGAGGAGCTTGGGGGAACGGACTGATGACCTTCAAGGGAAATGGAGGGGGTTGCTTTGGTTACGTTAAAGGGCTAAAGGTATCGATTTAAAGGGACGAACAGTGGTGAAGGAGATCTCGGATTCAGTACGGTGACGTTGGAAGCGAGAAAGGTATCTTAAAAGAACATTACCGACGGGAAAAGACGGTCCTTGAAGACGGGGTGGTAGTCGTATGGTCGCCAGAAGCGATAATTGGCAATAAATAAGCAAATACAAGCTTAAGAGAGCTTTAAATAATTAGTTATGATTAATTGGGAAAAATGGTTGTCAGCTCATGAAATTGAGGAGCTTTATATTTACTAGAAGCTAATTGGTGTAAAGATAATTTGAATTTGAAAATTCCAAATTTTTGGAACACGGCAATGACAATCTATGAAAATCGAAAAAGTTAACGAGAAAAGAATCGAGATTGATGGTACTAATCTTTTTTATAGCAAACTATCTAATAGCACTTGTATCGACACGATTTTAGATGATTAAATAAAGAGATCGCGTGAATAGAACACAATGTCAATGGATATGACTCGAAATTAATATAAATTAGCATATTTTAATTTTTTTTTGTAAAAAACATTAATTTCGTCAATGCATGAAGGGACACAAATTAAATGACCGGGGTGATGCAACTTGACTGTAAGTATGATTGTGTATTATGATTTTATCTCCCGACAGAAGTAAGACAGGACAAAGAGGCGTTAATTTGAAGTTGAAAAAGCATTGAAATTCGATTATCCCAATATCAAAAGACAAGAAGATGGTGTCCTTTATGAATCAAGGGAATTGGGGTCCCACGACACAACTCATGTCACATCGAGAAAATATAAGGTATGCTTATATTTGAAATAATATCGGTACTAACACGCAACATACGATCTTACACGAAAATTTTAACACGTTAAAACGCATTATATATTAAATATATATTGTTACATATAAATGATGATTATTTCAATTAAATTAATTTGATTCAAATTTACAAATAAATAAATAATAATAAAAGAACTTAAAATGAATTTACACTAAAAACATCATTTGTTAATCTCATTCATTATTTTAATTTGACAATTCAACTATATTTCATTCCAATAATCCATAAAATTTGGAGAAAAAAATAAAGTAATTCACATTCCACTATTAAATTTAAAATTTAATAATAAGTATAAAAAAAAAACCATATTTCAACATCAAATAGAACAAGAAGTCTTTCCCCATTTATTATTTTTATTATATTATTTTTTTTTTATGTATTTATATTTTGACTCTTCATTTATTGAAATTTTTTAAAATTGACCTAGTGCATATTAGAATCATATGTTGGAATTGTGGACTTGCGTGTCGAAGTGTGTCAAGAAAATTGACAACGTGTTGAATTTTCCAACATATGTTGGCTACTTGTTGGAGTGTGTCGGACATGTGTTGAGATACATGTTCGATATGACACATTCCAAGAGAGTATTGGTGCTTCATAACTTATATTGTCATGTTAATGATAAGCCATTCTATTCGGTAATCGCCACGTGTCAAAATGGGTGCTCACTTGTCAGTCTCTTGTCCTCCCCCTACACCTTGCATTTCTCTTCTTCTTCTTCCATTCTTCCTTTTAGAGCCATGCCCATGAAGCCCCTACCACCAACCACGGCATTATCGAGCTGGCCTTGCTCGACTGTGAATTGGATTTTTCTTTTTATATATCTTGTGAAGTTAGGAGAGGGGTCATCTTGAGTTTCTTCCTTTTGGAGTTTTGTTTGTTCTGATTCTGAATTGGTGAGAAAAATCTGATTTTTTTGGGTTTCGATTCCCTACCCAACATCACCTCCAATGTGACGTAGTGCGGCGTCCCCATCATCATCGACCCGAAGTCGGCGAGCCTCATGTTGTTGCCCCAGTCGAGCAGGATGTGGTCGGGCTTCATGTTGCGATGGACGACTAGTGTACCAATTTGACGAAATGGCAGGTCTTGGGCACGGAGGGGGTGACGGGCAATGAGGTCGAAGGTGTGGCGATCGCGGAGATCAAGGACAAGGGAGAGGGAATCCGGGGAGTCAAAAGGCATCAATGATGTAGACGATAATTGGGTGGGGGAGAGAATGCAGGTGAAGAAGTCATGATGTCTGTCGTGGGCGTCTCGGCCATGTTTAGGGCAAGGGGCAGAAGAGAGATAAGAGACTCACCGGGCCTCTCCTATACACGTGGCTTATGTGGTAAGATGAGTCTATCCAATATTTCTCATGTCAAATTTAGGTTTTGTCCTTACCATTTCATTGTGTTTCTTTATTGTACGAATGAAGCTTGATAGAGTAAGGATTTTGCATGCTTCTACAGTGAACAAGAGTGCAAATTTTCAATCCAAACAAAAAGAAAAAGGGCTTTGTTAATTTAAATTTTGGAAATTGACAGAAATAGTCAATGAACTTTGGCTTAATGTATAATTTGATCCATAAAATTTTAATTTGTTTAATGTGGTCCATAAACTTTAACTCAATATGCAATGTGATCTTTGAACTTTGATGAAATGTGTAATGTGGTCTCTAACAACATTGAACATTTTCATACAATTCAAGAATTGGATTGGATATGTACTAAAAGTTCAGGAACTATATTGAACAAATTAAAAATTCATAAATCATATTGCACATTGGATTAAAGTTCAGGGATCACATTAAACAAATTGAAAATTCAAGGACCAAATTGAAAGTTAGACCAAATTTTATAGATTGTTTGTCATTATCCTTATAAATTTAATGAAAAACTATTCGATTTTTGAAAACTTTGACACAAGAATAGTTAGTATGCCGAAAATTGCAATAATCTCATTTTGTGACACGTTTTATCAAACATCTTTCGATTCATCCTCTCTTTTAAGGATAAAATACCCGACCTCCCTTCCCACAATTGACTTGGTTTGTTAGCATACTTATGCTTATTGAAATCACATTTACAATAAAAGAGTGCCTTTGTTTAATTGTTTCTTGGAAAACATTTTCCGCATTTTCCAGCATTTGATTTGCTTAGAAAAATAAGTTAACAGAAAATATTTTTCTAATCAATGGAAAAAAGGTTTTCCTACTAGAGCTTAAATTCAAAAAAACCCATTTGAAAGAATCGGAAAATGTTTTTCCAAATATTTTCCTAGTCTTTGGATCCTTGGTTGATGAAACTTTTATTCTTATAAAAATAACATTTCAAAAAAATAAATTTTTAATTATCTTTTAATTTTTTTAAAAAAAAAAATCGAATTTTTTTATTATTATAAGAAGATCTCGGATTTAGTGCTTTGTCCATGGAAGCGAGAAAGGTATCTTATAAGGAGAACATCAGCGACGGGAGAGACGGTCCTTGAAGACGGGGGTAAGTCGTATGGTCGCCAGAAACGGTGGTCATAATTGTAATAAATAAGCAAATTCAAAACTTCGCAGCATTTGTTCGGGTGGGAAAAAAGAAGGAAGAGAGCTTTAAATAATTGGTTATGATTGATTGGGAAAAATGGTTGTCAGCTCATGAAATTGAGGAACTTTATATTTACTAGAAGCTAATTGGTGTAAAGATATACGGAATTTGGAAATTTCAAATCTTCGGAAGATGACGACAATCTATGGAAATCGAAAAAGGGAACAAGACAAGGACCGAGATTGATGGTACATTTTCTTTTCTTAGCAAGCAATTCGATAGTATTTGTGCCAACTCGATTTTAAATGATTAATCGCATGAACGGGATACAATACCAATGAATATGGCTCAAAATTAACTTAAATTAACATATTTTATTTTAGGAAAAATAACACAAATGATATTTGAACTTTGATTCAATATACAATATGCCCCTTAACTGTAATTCAATGTGCAATATGATGTTTGAATTTTCAATTTGTTCAATGTGATCCATGGACTTTTACTACATATTCAACTTAATTTCTAAACTGTATAAAAATATTTGATGTTGTCCTTCCATAATAATTTCATGAACAATATTGAATATTTTCATATAATTTAAGGATTAAGTGGCACATGCATCAAAAGTTCAGGGACTACATTGATTAAATTGAAAGTTCAAGAACCACATCGCGTATTAGGTAAAAGTTTAGATATTACATTGAACAAATTATTAGTTTTGTGATCACACTGCATATTAGATCAAAATTTATAAATTATGTGTCATTATCTTTTTTCCTTATTTTATTTTATAAGTAACATTAATTCCAGTCCTCTCAGTGGTTCATTTTGAGTTAGAAATCATATGAAATGACACAAATTCACGGCTTCTGGTGATAATGCAACTCCACTTTTTTGGCGGGGGTAGTGTCACTCAGTATTATGATTTTATCTCCCGACATAGGTAAGACAGGACATAAAGGTTTTGATTCAAACATGAAAAAGCATTGAAATCTGATTATCCCCAGTATCAAGAGACAGAAGACGGTGTTTCTTTATGAATCAAGGAACCTGGGGTCCACAACTCACATCAATCCTAGGTTTTGTCTTGACTAGTTATGGGGCTTTTCACCGTATGAATGAAGCCTGAAAGAATAAAAAATTTCACGCTTCTACGATCGGTACGAGCGATTTCAAATTTTATATGACTTCTATTTAAAATTTAAAATCTATTCGTTAAAATAAATTTTTTATTTTTTAGGATCTATAACTTACCCTATATACCCTAAAATCTGTAATGTCATATATTTCAGGATCTACTCAGATTTCACTTGTATTATTGATTGAACGATTATAATAAATCATCATATTTAGTGATCATCACTTACTACTACAATCCACTAATTACAACTTATATTTAGACAAAAAAAAATGAAATATTAATAAATTTAAAGTCTTAGTCATAAAATAAAAGCTCAAACTAAAAGTTCTAGATTATACACTTATGATCGAACGTTAAGGTATATAATATAGGATTGCGCAAAGACACTAAAAAAAAAACACAAAAACTTATTTCAGATTCCAAGTTTTAACTCACATGTTGAAAAAGTTCCTCAATTTTTGGAACCTAAAATATATTCTACATATATTAGAATTTGGAACTATACATGTTCCCACCGGTCTAGTTTCCAAGTTTCAAGAGAACTTGAAACCATGCACTTCTAATTAGGATTGCAAATCCTCAATCCAAACAAAAAGAAAAGGGGCTTTGGTGATGTAAATTAACGAAAAAAATATTTGATTTTCAAAATTTTGGTATGTGCATGTCGTGAGAACAATTAGTGCAGTAAAAATCACAATAGTTCTATATTTAGTTGCTTAATAAGTGTTTCCTGACACATTTTTATCAAAATTCTTTTGGACTCATATTCTCTATAAAGGATTAGATATCCCGACCTCGCTTGCCTCAATCGCCTCAGGTCGTTAGCATTCTTATGCTTCTCGGAGTCTTATTTGTAATGAAGTTTGATCAATAAGCGAAGTTCCCCAAAATCAGTACTTTCTCTTTTTCTGAAGAACCGGGTTAGGCACAAACCTTCATGGACCGAACCGGATCAATTCAGTCGCGGCCCACGTTTGGGTCCGAGAACTTGCTTTCCGGTCTAACCTCTTGGGTTCGGGCCGGCCCGGACCGACCCGCACGAAACTGGTACTCTCAGGAAATCGCACTTTTTAACGTTGGTTTTATCTTTTGAAGAACATCTCTGTTCCTTGATATTACGTTGACTAGTCAGCGAATTCATGTCAGTCGCGCTCGTTTTAAACCTTAATTAATAATGCTAATTACATTCGGCTTCTTGGCGAATTTTGGCAGATGCCCGCGTCACATCCCGAACTCTTTTCGTACTCGAAGCAAAGAATTTCGACAACCCATCGTCTTCCACTTCGCGCCTCCTTCGTAATTCTCCGATTTCGCCTGCTTAATGTTGCAATCGTTTCCTCCTTCGCAAGAAAGCTAAGCTCGTGCATGTTCAGTTCAATTTCTTGACCCTCGATTCGTGGGTTGCTACTGACTCTGGTGGGAGTCAAATTTCGAAGACCCAGCGTCGAGTCATTCGCTGTTCGGAGGGCTTGAATTTGAAGTGGAGTCATGAAACCGCGAGAGACGACTGATGTTCCAATGGCGAAAGGTGGATTTCTCGCTGCGATTTTGGTGTGCTCGATCGTGGCCGATGCTTTCAGTGTCGGTGAGTTTCAGATAGCAAGTTGGTTCGGAGGAATCTGTAACTCCTCTCCGCCACCACAGGTATGTTCTCCCTTTTTCTGGGAGTGCGAACTGTCATGTTCTATTGTTTTCACTTGTTTGAAAAAATGACACAAATAATCTTTACATTTTAGCCAAATATATAATATAGTTCTCAAATTTTTGTTTAATGTAATCTTTAAATTTTAACCCAATATGCAATGTCCTTAAATTTTTAATTTATTTAATATAATCTCTAAGCTTAATTTTTATACTATATGAAAATGTTAATATTATTCTGATATTGAATTAATGGAAGAATTACATTAAACATTTTCATATATTTCAAGGACTATATTGAGTACGTATTAAAAGTTTAGAGATCACAGTGAATAAATTAAAAGTTCAATATTGAACTATGTTATATATTGGGTCAAAGTTTAAAGAATTTTTGTGACATTATCCTTGTTAGTTTTTGGTTTGTAGTAGTAAAAGCGATAGCTTCAACGATATGTTTTGTTTTAGGCATCTCCGCTGCCAGATCCCATTTCAGGTTTCCAGAATCGGAGAGTAGAACAGACAATAACAGTACATATAGGGAGGTGACCACAACTTTGCCCAATTTGACCCCAAAAGGCCAAAATGGTGGTGTCTCTGTGAGTTCACCTTTGGTTGAACAAAAGGAGAAGAAAAAGAATGATGAGAAGAAGGAACACAAGGAGCTGCATGAGCCAGCAGGAATGAGCTACACTTGTGATGGAAAAGAAGACAATGTGTGTTGCGATTGTGGAACTCTGACTACCCGCATTCTGAGCTTTGAAGGTGGTGATTTCTATTTTCTTTCGTTTCATTTCATTCCATCTCATTTGAATTGGAGATGGCCAACTTCCCATTTCTTTTAATTTGTTGTCATAAACTGTGCTATCTGTTCTGCATTTGGTTTTTGAAGATCTATTTTGGGGAAAAACATGAGTTTGAAGCTTTGCGACATGAGTTCTTGTGATTGATAGAAGCATGTTGCCCTTATGTTGCCTATTGTTTTGATATGAACTTTGGAGACAGCTTGCTACACAGGCCACAAGCCATACATCAAGTGTAGAGTCAATTCTGATTGTTATAATCTGTAGCTTTTGTTGCTTGCATGAAGTGGTCAAGAAATCTTACTATTGAAATGATATGCTTCCTGTCATTCTTTAAGGACACTCTTGGCCTTTACTAGAGAAGTCCTCATTGAGAAATTAGTATTTCAAAGCTTATGGGAATCTTCTCTACCGAGGCTGGTGGGCATAGTCAGGATGACGGAGTAGGTAATCATGATCAACTTATGACTGAATACTTCAAGGATTCACAGAGTTCTGAATTTTCATGGAACGAGAAAATTGCACCAAAGGTCCTAAATGCATTGTTGGTTGTGCAATCAAGTTCTAAATGTTCTGGATTTGGTGAAATCAAATCCTTCTAGCAAGGTATCAACTAAGTTTGCTGACATGGCATGCTCGAAATTGGACGTGGCATTTTTTACTATTTTTGAGCTTTTGGTTAATGGGGCATTGACATGGCACCACATTAGAAAGTAAGCTAAATAAATAAATAAAAATAAAGGGAAGCTTAGGACTTGATTGCACATCAGGCTAAAGATCTACTAGTTTCAGGCAATTTTCCCTTGTGGAAACGAGCCCAGCATGGACTATGGTGGGTAATAGAAGAGGACAAGCGTAGGCATGTGGAAAAGAAAGTGAAGGGAAGTTTCAAATGGGTAAGGGAAGAGATGTCAATTGAACTCTGTTTTTGAGTTTGCTGTTTACATAATAGAGATTACTACAATGGTTAAGATTTGAGATGTGGGGAGGGCAGGGGCTCACTCTCTTGAGAGTCATCAGTCTCTTAATTGGTTAGTTCCGTAATAATTTTCCAACAGTTGCTTGGAAAGGCCTTAGTATGGTAGGTGATTTTAGTTGAATTAGTCTAGTCTGCTGATAATGAATCAATCGATCAATCAATGGGGAAATAGAACTGGAGCCTCCAATTCTGAATCACGCTTTAGCTCTTTCCACACAATTGGACTTGCGAATGTTTACCGCCGTAACAGTGGTCAATTCTTTACATCCACTTTCCAAACAGGTAGGATACTCATTTTCTTCATCTGTCCCCCATGCTTCCCTTTTTTCACCTCCATTTTCTTTAATTCCTACTTTTTCTTGGAAATTAATTGTAAGGTTGACAAGCTGCAGAACTGTTAGAGATTTCCAGTTTGGCTTGTCTAATATAGCAAGCCATGCAAATTATTGTACAATTGAATTAGATTTGCTTGAATTCACTTTCTTGCTTCTGGAGGCTCTTTTACACTGTATTTTGACCGCGACATCACTGTATCTTTCATCTGCTGCTTCATTCTAATTCTTTTTTCCTTTTTTTGGGGTTTCGTATTATTTTTTTTTCTTCCTCAGATTAATATTTCTCTTTCTGCCGAGGAAGGCCATAAAGTTGTATTAAATGCTGGGAAAGGGATTGTGTGCTTCACATGGGGCCTCTTGTATCTGACACGAGTGTTTTCCCCTACCTCCCTTCGTTTGACAAGCTAATTACCCTGATCAATGGTGCCTATCTCTTGATTCTGACAGTAGTAATCTTTGGCGTGGTGTGGCCTTGCTGTGTGTTTAAGGAAGCAGCGAAGAAAGAGCGAGTTCAGGTATCAAGAGCTCGAAATGGAGTCAGGAAAAGGGACCAATAATGAAACTGAAGAAGGTTGAGATCAAGGATGGAACGATGATTGGGATGAGGAAGATGCTGTGAAATCTCCAGGTCAACCTCACGTAGGAAATATATCTGCAAGTGGCCTCACTTCTAGGACTGCAAATATGGATGGTTGGCAATGTGACTGGGATGACTAGGAATCGACAACAAGAGGGGGTTTGGAAGAGTCATACTACTTACTACATGGGAGGAAGGACAAGTGAACCAGGAGACACGACAATACCAAAAATAGGTACTTTATTCGATTTTATACCACCTATATGCTTATCTTGTGGGAAGTAGCTTCAGTTTGGCTTTCCCCAGTTAAAGGTTCAGAATTAGGTTTCTTGAAATTTTTGAGTTAAGGAGGTGAATTGTGTTGCCTTCTAATACTGTTTTGACTTGGATAGCCTGTACAGTTAGCTTTACATCAAAGGAGTTTTTTGAAACGTTGAACAATTTCCTTCTTTTTTCTTCTGATGTCAATTTGTTGCTTATATAAGTACATGATTTTGGGTTTGGCACAGAAAATAATCTCTGTAGCAACTTTTCTTTTGCACATGAAAAGTGAATGGTTTGCATTTTTCTGTTTTCATGTTTCTCTTGCTAATTGGTGTCATCAGCTATTCATTGCTTATCACATGCTCTTTGAGTCAAGTTTTCGGATACAGTTATTGGAGGAATGGAGATTGCATGTCGCAAGATTTTGGCATCCGATACAAGTAATTATCTACTTTTCGAGGTTAAGTTCTCTCATAGATGTCTACGAGTAGTGACATGTAAACTTGAACCAAGGATCCTCTCTTGAAGGCTTCATATCTCAGATTATGATTCAATTCCAGTTTTCTTTTCCTTTACCTCACGCTTTTCGGTTCTGAGTGTTTAATATTTATAGTAAGTTGCTGTTAATGACCCAACCTAATATTTTTGTTTTGCAGAGAGAGAAGAATCGGAAAGTGATACTTAAGTTACCTTATTTGTTTGAGCTGTCAAATTGCTGCAGAGATAAGAAGGGAACTCCTGTCAATAATGTCGTAAGGCCAGAGCTAATATAAGTAGGGTCTTGTGTTTAGAACCGGAGATTTGGGCAAGTTTTTGTCTGGGTTCTGATCGTGTACTTGCCATTTAGTCCATGGAGGTAAGCTTGATCCCCATTTGTCTCTAGTTTTGACATGTTTTTGAAATTACTCTAGTTTAGAAAACTATGTAAGCTTGATCTGGCACTTTAGGTTGGGTCGTCTTTCTCATAAATTATGTACATGCGGAAGCTCCTTCTCTTGAGTATGCTTCTTTCTAGGTCAGCTATACGGACTTGGTTGATTAGGTTAGGTGAACACACAGAATGGTCCGACAAACTGACTGTGAAGGTGGCTGTGACTGTCGACGCTCCCTGTGTTGTGGAATTAGTCCTGGAGCGACTGATGGAGTCATGACTTGAGAAGGTGCCAGGTAATTGACCGAATGAATTGGGTGAAGCTTGGGTTTGTTCGAACGTGTGGTGCGAGATAATTAGCTCAGACTAGAGGAATCAAAATGTTGGTTGCTAATGGATTCAGAAGTTCCTTTGTCCGTGCCTGTTGCCACAACTTGATCATCTGATATGGTTTTATCATATCATGTTGAAGTGACTGCGCGCTTCTTGCAATAAGGAAGTCCTATTTCCAAGTCTGAATTAACTTTATAATTAGACCCGTCGCTTGAATGAAACTTTCGCCCTATTGGCTTTCTTAGATGGTCGGCAAATTTGTCCGGGATTGTCCCGAGTGTAGGCCTGCATGGGAAGCTACTCGGATCTTAGCATACTCATCTCATGAGAATAGAAAAGGGAAAGAAGTAACTCGGAAGATTGAACCCATTTTTCTCCACTTTGCCACTCAGCCCCTTCACTAAAATATGTCCCAGAAGGTAATTTTAATGTCGTAGATTCCCCGATGGACATAATTTAAGATCGATAAATAGTAAATCTTACGCAAAAGAAGTGAAATTAGAGATTCTATTCACATCATCAATAATTCATTTAAGAGGGAAACACATTGGCAATTTAGATTTCAGTGGTTAATGAGCAAATATTTTTCCTCTCTCTCTCTGTGAAGAGCGTCCTCAGGACGGTGGTGCAAGAGCGAGCAACGACACTAGCAGCAAACGGCAGTGATATTAGTGGAGCATAGGCAAGGAAGAGAGCGGAAAAAAAGGTATGGAGATTAGGGATGGCCGTTGAGAATAGGTAATTTGGAAAAATGATTCTAATTTGCATGTTCTTATTATTTTGAAAAACGAGTTAATAAAAAATACTTTCGTCATTAACAACAATCTACGCCAAGAGTATTTTATTAATAATGAATATATATTTTAGTTAACTTATTCTCCTGAACATATAAACGATCAAATTTAGAAAATATTTCTTTTTTCAAATTATTGATTTTTCCAAAAAAAATATAGAAAATGTGCAAGTTTTTTTGAAAGTGTAAGGGTGCCTTTAGGTGTTCAGCCTCACGCAAAAAAAATTGTTTAAACACTTCTTTTTTGGGCATTTGGTCCTTCAATTGATAAGAAATTTAAGGAATTAATTTCACATTTGAAATAGTAAAATGTCATTTATTTACAAAATTTACTATGCTTCAAAAATCTTCTTCCACGACTTGCATAAATTTTATATACTGATTGGACCGATTTGCGCTTATAGCTCATCCATAAGCTCCATAGAGGATTCTTGATATGTTTTAAGTTTTGACACAGTAATGTCCTCTACCAAATTGGGTAAATAATTAAAGAAGTTTAGGTTACCTTTTTGGCTTCTACCATTTCATAGCAACATGATTCACCAACATGCAATCATCATAAGTTTTTATTCTTTAGAACGTTATACTTTTCTCAATTTTACTTTTAATTATGCATACATCATTCAAAATGAATTATAAACTTTAAAGTAACATATATAATATTAGCTTTATTAAGTACATTTTTAATTAGGTACAATTTATTCCTTAATTAAATAAGAAATACATTAACTTTTAACAAACTTTTCAGTGACAATATTAATTTATTGTATTTTCCATTTTCATTTTATAATATATGTCTTCTTATAGTTTTTGAATTTAAATGAGCAAACTTTTTCCGCTAAGCACGTGATTATTAAGTTTGTTATTAATTATTCACTTAATCAAATAAGCTATACATCAAATTATGAATAGCAGTGAGATACATTTTTTTCCTTTTTATAATAATTTTTTTATTATAATAGTTAAACTTAACAGAAATTTAATAATGTTAAATGAAATTTATTCCTTCAATAAAGTAAGCTCTATGCAAATTATAGTGATCTACTTATGAATTAGATATATTATTTTTGTTTTTAGTTTTCATCTTAGTCTCATTATAAATCAAATAGATGCCTTGAGTTTATTATTATGATTTTTTTCAATATATGTTATATAATTGGTCCAAAAAAGATTTAAGTTACATAATTTAGAAGTATTTTTTAATATATTTTCTCTTTACTCATTTATACTCAATAAGAAATAATAATCTGGGGATGATAAATAAGCTAAAACTTGTTGTCGTATGTGTACCCCGCAATGACACATATGAAGCTAAGTGTGATGTGGTAAGGACAAACATATATATTCTATCAATTTCAACTTTTAACTTTCAATTTTAACCACATAATTTTGTGGTAAATTGATCATTTCTGGTAGTTTTAGCTTTACCATGGTGAATTGACAAACATTCTTGAGGATCATAAGAATATAGTCATGCAACTCGTTGATAAAAGAAGCTTTAACATTGCACCCTTAAGAACAATTATTAACTGGAGAATAATTATTAACTGGTTTGTCCAATAAAAATCAATGGATCTAGTTGTTGACAAAAGCAACACATCGAGAATGGGAAGAAGAGTGAAGGTAGGGTTTTGGAAAGCACTGAAAGAAACCGATAATGATGGAAATTGATTCAGTTATTATCAATTAGAAGAGTTGCGTTTCACTATTCTATCGCCTTCCTCTTGATTTCTGTTATCATACCCATTATGATCATTTTTTCCATCTTGTTCTGACCCGACACCGTTTCTTTGCTTCCTTTTGATGTTTCGACGCAATCTTCATCCATTCAGTTGAGCATTATCCATTCGATTCTCACAGGCCATCAATTATTTTCTTAGCACTAAGATTATATGTAAACATAAACCACATATATAAATTACTTGCGGTTGCACTAGTAACCACCATTCTCGCACACCTCTGAATTGGGGGTTTGTAGGTTTCTCAGCTGAGCCCAAGTGGGACCCGCCCCGAGCTCCTCAGGAAAAAAAAAATCACAGATATAAAATTGCATGTAGTGCTAATTTTTATATTAATTATTTTATAGCCCATGGATGTTAAGAACAGCAAGAACAGAAGCTCTACTGATACTATTACTGATATCAGTAAGAACAGGGGAAGTAAGATATACAAGAGCAACGAAGAGAAAACATATGAAGAAGAGGAAGTAGAGAATATAAATGCTGCAAGTCTTGGCAAGTCTCGGTAGTTAGTCTGGTATTTCTTCAACTACTCAATACCTGTAAAACAGTTTCCAGAGATAGCCATTGTATATAAAAAGGCTAACTCTCGTGATTGTAAATAAGAGAGAGAAAAAGAAAAGAATAGAAAGAAGTTTTCCATCTCAAGATCTCTCTCTTTGTTCTTTCATCCCAAGATTTCCTATTTCTTCTTTGCGCATAAACTTCTTCATGGTATCAGAGCGGTGGTCGATCATCCTTATTGGATAGTTTGCATGAGCATTTGATCGCTTGTGAAATCAAATCGAAGGTGCTGTAGCTTAGGGGTTCTCTGCTCGCTGGATCTGGTCTTCGATTACGGATCTAACTCGATCCGGCGACGGCAACCGCGGTGACGACGGTGGCGAATCTGGTTTGGCGGATCTTTCTCGGTTTGGGGCGAAGATCGGCGACATCGGTGACATCGGCCGCGGCAGTGACAGCGATTCCCGCTCTGTGGCTCGATTTGCTCTCTTCTCCTCATGCCTTGAACCCGTGACCTTGGGATTGAATCCAAATTAAGTCCCAACCACAAGGTCAATCGGGAGGTTGGCCTTGATCGCTCTCAAGGATCAAGGATCCTTCTTCAACGTCAAGGATCAGCGTCAAGGATCCTTCTTCAACGTCAAGGATCAAGGATCAAGGATCCTTCTTCAACGTCAATCGGGAGGTTGGCCTTAATCGGGAGGTTGTTGCTCTCTTCTTCTTGATCGCTCTCAAGGATCAGCATCACTTGATCGGGAGCTCGAAGCGTGAAGCTCAGATTCGTGCCGAGTTTTGAAGGTCTCAACTCGGCTTCGAGGGTAGAGATCTGAGGCCGATCAACCGAATTTCGATTCGGACTCCCTTTATTCATCCATTGAAGTTGCGAGATTCAACCGAAGTCACTTCCCAAGCGCTATAGCTATGCATCCCGAAGAAGTCATCTCGATCTTTTTGCATAAAAATGGCTGAATCTACAGCAGATTGAAGTCAGATTCAAAGCTTCGTTGATCTATGAGACATCTATATCTTCCAACAGATCTGTGAGTTGGTATTTCTCATCTATATCTAAACCTTCATCATTAGAAATATACTCGTAGCAACATACTGCAAAACTAGTAGAGTTTGTGTTTGCAACTAAAGTTGTTCGAAGATCTGGAAGAGTAGAATGGCAGCAAGAAGTTTGAGATATCCATTTCCTATTCATGTTAATATCTCAAATTTTGTTACCATCAAATTAGCTGAGGATAATTTCCTTCTATGGCAAGCTCAATTCTATAGATTCTTAAGGAGCCAAGATCTGTTTGGTTTTGTGAATGGGGAAATTCCACCACCTGCAAAGACATTGCAGGTCGAAGAAGGAGGTCAAACTTCTGAGGTTCCTAATCCTGATTATAATGACTGGATAAAAACAGATCAGCTTGTATCTTCTTGGATTAGTGGTGCTGTATCAGAAAATATACTCAGCTTGATAATTGGCTTAGATACTGCTTATGAAGTTTGGCAAACTCTGCTAAATCGGTTTACACAAAAATCAGTAGCTAAGGAGTTCGAGTTAAGAGGAAAACTGCAGGCTTGCCAGAAACGTGAACGAACATTATCAGCATACCTCGGGGAGTACAAGTCAATATGTGATCAATTGAATGCCATAGGAAAACCGGTTGATGAAATCACAAAACTATTTGGAGTTAAGGGCACAGGGATCTGAGTATGAAAGTTTTAAAACTACAATCTATTGCTTAAAGCCTCAACCAGAATATGATGAAGTAATCTCACACTTAGAAAGATTCGAAGCCAGGTTACAGAATTACTCTTTAAATCAGTTTAGTCCTAACCTAGCTTACTATGGCCAGAGGAAAACTGAAGCTATACATAAAGAAGAGGCTGACAGAGAATATATACAACAGAATACTATCCTTAGAGGATCAAGAACAAATAATCGTGGAGGAAGAAATTATGAAAGAGGAAGAACATATAATGCCAGATACAGGAACTTTGGTTATCCTGGACGAAACATGAGTTATAGAAATAATAACTCAAACTATGAACAAGAAAATTAGCAGTTCAAACAACTCAATACCTCCTCTGGCTTGGGTCCTGTTCAAGGATTTAGACCATACAATGTATCAGCACAAAGGTATTCTGATACCAGGTCATATCCTGCATCAAATTCAACTCTTCACAAAAAGGTGCAGGTGGAGAAAGCAGCAGAACACACTTGACTTGAGTGTCAAATCTGTAAGAGGCCTGGTCATGATGCCTTACATTGTTGGTATCGGTTTGATAACTCCTATCAAGCTGAGGAGATACCAACAGCACTAGCAAAGACTACATATTGAGGAGGCAAATGATCAAGAATGGTATCCAGACACTGGAGCAACAGCCCATATTACCTCTAATGCTGGTATACTTCATAGTCTTTCTAAAAATAACAATGCTGATACAGTCATGATAGGCAATGGTCTGTGTTTACCTGTCAAATACATTGGTAATGCAATATTGACTACTGCAATTGATGCCTTGCCTCTAAATGATGTGCTGATTGTTCCTGAGATTAAGAAAAATCTTAATCGCTGTCAAAGTTAACTGATGATTACCCCTGTTCCTTTATCTTTAACAAAACTGGTGTGTATATCAAGGACAGCACCACCAACACAACCATGAGGCTAGGTAGCAAGGTTAGAGGGCTGTACAGAGTAGACCCTCATGCTGCAGAAGTCTACTTCACTCAAAGACAAAGAATTGTTGCGAAAAGTATCGGCATCAACGACTGGCTCACACAAATCAGAATATCTTGAAGCATTTGAGGAATCAAAATCTGATTCAGTACAACAAAGAACCACAGTCTGTATGTAGAAGTTGCCAAATAGCTAAGAGCACTGCTCTACCTTTTCCATTATCAAATTCTATAGCTACAAAACCTCTAGAACAAATTCACTTTGTGATATCCGGGGGCCTTCTCCGCTTAAATCTTTTCGAGTTTCAAGTACTATGTCATTTTTGTTGACAATTTCTCTCGGTTCGATTGGATATATCCATTAAAGCTGAAGTCGATTTCTATAGTATTTTTCTCATGTTTCAAAAGTTAGTAGAAAATCAGCATAGTTGTAAAATCAAGACTTTCCGGTGTGATGGTGGAGGAGAGTTTATTAGCCAAAAATTCAGAACTCACTTACAGAATTGTGGCATTCAACGATATCTCCTGTCCATATACACCCTGAGCGGGAATGGAATACCGAAAGGAAACATCGACATATAGTTGAACTTGGTTTGGCTATGCTATACCATGCAAAAATTCCATTAAAGTTTTGGGTAGATGCATTTGCAACAGCCAACTACATTGTTAACATTCTTCCTACTCAAAAATTACAGATGCAGTCTCCCTTCAGCAAATTATATCAGCATAAGCCAAGATATGACCATCTCAGAACCTTTGGCTGTGCTTGCTATCCCTATCTTCGACCATATGCACAGCACAAGCTTGATCCACGATCTCTAACCTGTGTCTTTCTAGGATACAGTGATCACTATAAGGGATATCGATGTCTTGTCCCTACTACTGGTCATGTCTACATTAGTCGACATGTAGTATTTGATGAGAATTTCTTCCCTTTCTCTCAGAAATTAGCAACAGTTTATCCCTCCTACACACACTTGTCTAAGTTGTGGACAGAAGAAAAGCTTCTAGCTCCCTCCACTACGAGATCACATAAAACATTCAACTTCTCGGTATACGGGTTGGGAACAAGAATCCACGGCTGAGCAAACAAATGGAATGGTCTCACCTGAATGCACAGAACAAGCAGTTTCTGTTTCTCCAGCTGAGTTCCCTATGGATCAAATGTCCACCACCACTCAAAATAGTCCACAACGAGTTGAAATACTTGTTCCCATAACTGAGACAACAGATGGACCAGATATGGAACAACACACTTCAAATAATCAGACAAATTCACAAGGTGCATTACCTACTCACCCTATGCAGACTAGGTCTAAGTCTGGCATTATCAAGACCAATCCTCGATATGCATGTCTTGCTATATATGAAGTACCTACTGAACCAAAAACAATCAAATCAGCCTTAGCACATAAAGGCTGGTATAAAGCAATGATAGAAGAGATGGATGCACTTTATCAGAATAAAACTTGGGAATTAATCCCTCGAACTGGTCAAATGAATGTCATTGGCTGTAAGTGGGTATTTAAAACAAAGCTCGCAGCTGATGGTAGCCTTGATAGACTTAAGGCTCGATTGGTTGCTAAAGGATTTCATCAGGAAGAAGGCATTGACTTTACAGAAACCTTTAGTCCAGTCATCAAACATGCTACAATTCGTATAGTTCTATCTGTAGCCATGATGAAACACTTTTGGCCAATCCATCAACTAGATGTCAAAAATGCATTCTTACATGGTACATTGAATGAGATAGTTTACATGGAGCAGCCTCCTGGTTTTCAAGATCCCAAGAAACCTCATCATGTATGTCTCCTCAGGAAGTCTCTCTATGGACTTCGACAAGCTCCTCGAGCCTGGTTTGACAAGTTCAGCAACTTTCTGCTTGAATATGGGTTCTTTTGCAGCTCAACTGACCCATCCTTATTCATCTATCATACTGATACAGACACCATTCTTCTACTACTATATGTTGATGACATTATCCTGACTGGAAACAGAAGCTCTACTGATACTATTACTGATATCAGTAAGAACAGGGGAAGTAAGATATACAAGAGCAACGAAGAGAAAACATATGAAGAAGAGGAAGTAGAGAATATAAATGCTGCAAGTCTTGGCAAGTCTCGGTAGTTAGTCCGGTATTTCTTCAAGCTGCTCAATACCAGTAAAAACAGTTTCCGAGATAGCCATTGTATATAAAAAGGCTAACTCTCGTGATTGTAAATAAGAGAGAGAAAAAGAAAAGAATAGAAAGAAGTTTTCCATCTCAAGATCTCTCTCTTTGTTCTTTCATCCCAAGATTTCCTATTTCTTCTTTACGCATAAACTTCTTCAATGGAAAGATAGCTTCCATCACAAAATACAACCAAATCTACATCACTTTATAAGTAAAAATACAGGAAAAATGAATTGATTGAATATCGTCCTAAATCGTCAATTCACTACCGAAGGCTTGCGATTCAGAAGTTAAACCATTTGGACCATTGCCCCAGGGGTTCATCATTCATGCCCCATTCAGATTTGTAAAAACAACCGAAATGAGCCATCAACAGCCACACAAAGGCAAGAAGCTCTCCACCTTTGCTCAACACTTGCATGTGTACCTCTCCCCCAATATGAATTGCTGCATATGTTAGCATCTCAACCCACACTCCGCTCATCACCTTCCACTTCATTTCCTCGAGCCCTTCCATCTCTTGGGCCAAATAGATTCCCTCTTTGAGCGGGCATGTCCAGCGAGGGAATCTCAAGTTGAACTCATACAATTTCTTGCATAAGCTTTCCACATCCTTGTTCACATCACTAATGTACTCTCGTAGCTTGAGCACCATATCGGCTGATGTGATTTGGGCAATGCCAGCCACAGAGGACACCACATTAGGTTGATTAAGTAAAAGATACAACATGTAGTCGGAGAGAATCTTGCTGAATTCTCTCTCGTCATTTCTGGTTGTGGGGCTCATAAATGGGTTTTCTCTATTGTACCAGATTTCAGTAGCAAGATGCCAAATTATAATGCTGGCGTCGTAATTAGCTTGGGTGACATACTTTAATAGATTGCAACAATCAATCCCCCCGGTCTACTCTCGAGAAACAGATTACCTCTTGCCTCAAATATCTTTCTCATATCAGTCGAATCATTTGCGTTCTTAGATTTACGTCTCACCTCCGTAAAGATAAAGATCCATAGTTCCTTAATAAAGGGATTTGTGGACAAGTACTTCGTATTCGCAATCATTGGTATCCTCCCATAGATACGGAACCATGAACCACAGCCTTTAGCGATTGCCTCACCTGCTTGATGGAACCAAGAGGTGATCTTCTCAGCCATACGAAATGGAAAATTGCAAATACTAGAAAAAGCCATGATACCACAGTGCCTATCGCACTTATAAATTTTTCTTGGACTCTCCTTCAAGGATTCAGATAAAAGATTGCAAGCAGAGATGGATTTGACCACCTTCGAAATATTATTGGTGTGTCTAAGACCCCATAAGTAGAAAGAAAAACCTCCGAAGTGGCATTAGGCTTTGCTTCACATTTGGCGAATTGGGGCTTCCTTAGGTTATCCGTGGTAGATACCAAGTTGTGGAGAACTGAATCTAGTTTAGATGATCCTCTATTATACCACTTGATTTCCGCAACAGTCCAATCAGAGAAAATGAGCATGAACAGACCTATTACATCAAGAGCAATCCCTCCGAAAAGAAGGGAATAAGTAATTTCCACATCGAGTTTGGGGAGCTGATGCTTCTTTAAGCAATTGAACAGTATGAAAGCCATCATGATATTAGTGAAGGCTATGAAGCGGAAAATGTAGCTTCTTTTGGAACGTATTGCCAAAACTTTTGTGTGAAGCACCTTGTAAATGAAATCTAGTTCTGCCGATATCATCCTTAAGGCATCTACAGCAGAAACTTTGTGGAAATATTCACAGCTTATTTCACGTTCTGGACATCTAAAGATGAGATCGACGAGGAAGAACATAAAGATTTGAAAGAAGCAGTAAGCATGCTTCACTATGATGCTCTCGGCAAGTTTTACTTCTTCTTCATTAGAATATCCATCTCCTAAAACATTGAGTTCTTCAAGCAATCTATATGGATCACGAGAAGACTTGTCTCGGAGCTTTGCATATCTAAGTCTACGGAGGCTCGAGAGCATCCATTCCCTAAGCCTCGGGAGGCTCGAGAGATTAAGCGCTAGTAACCTCTCAGCATTTTTTATAATTCCAGCAAGAAACACTAGCATTGTTGGAATGACCATCAACTTGTTGCTAGGAAATATCTGCACAAAAATATAGATGGCAGCACTGACTTGGAAAATGAGACTGAGCAGGTGTCATCGCCAAAGTGAACTATCTTCTAGAGAGTAGGCAGTGATGGTGTCTGGACCTCCAAGATGTAACAAGAGAAATGAGGCCCAAAATGCCTGAAGTGCTTCGTCTACTTCAGTTGCATGAGTGCATGAATTGCCTTGGTTGTGAGAGATGAGCCCGATCGCAAATGCAGCTACCCAATCAGCCATCAAATAGGCCAACCACAAGAGGAAAATGATGTAGCGATTCATTGTTTTCTTTCTAAGGGGTGCAAATAGAATGAGAGAAACTTGAAGCAAGAGGCTCAAAACGACAAAGCCTCGGATGTTCCATTTGATCCATAGATCCGAAATGGAGCTAAATGCCATGTTTTTGCTTGGGAATTTGATCGCTCTTTTCAAATATAATTTTGGTTACAACAAAACGTGTATGTATATATATAGAGAGATGGCTCCTTGCATGTTCGACAGAAGATGCTATCTATTTAAAAAGCTAAGAAGTTAAATAATTGTGAATCAACCATTCCACGAATGAAATGGAGCTCTGAGTTGGTTTAATCACTAGAGGATTAAAATAAATTATTACAATGTGTCACGTATCCACGAAAGTGGGAGAGGCCATTAGATTATTAATTGTTAAACCCATCCATTATTACGTACTTCACAAGATAATGACAATGCCATATCACTCAATTATGATCTTGATTGAATTAATGACAAAATTCTGCTAAAAAGTTAAGAAGCCATTAGTTTATTAATTATGAAACCCGACCATTATTATGTAATTGGCAAGATAATGACAATGTCCTTTCACTCAATTATGACTTTGATTTGACCGATGACAAAATTCCACTGAAAGTTTAATTTAGCTAGAGAAAAGGAAAAAAGAAAACTCGCCCTTACATTGGAGCTACTATAAATAAGACGCTCCAAGAAGGCATCTCCCCTCCCACCAAAAGCAAGTGGCGATAGGTTTTTTACTAATCTCAGTAATCTCTCTTTATCTTTTTGCCTATTTCTGGATTATTGATTGCTTTGATCTGAAGTGATCCCCTTACTTTCTCTTCTTTTTTATTAGACAAGATTAACAATCATAAAATTAAAATTTATAGAAATATAAAATTTCTCTGTTAAGATTGCATGAGCCCAATAAGCTTTGTCCATACAAAGAGCAAACTATTCTTTTCTTCTCTTTCATCACCCTTTTGCCTTCTGCTCATGCGGGGGGCCTAATTCTAATCGCTAATTGTCTATCATTATCCCCGGTTGGGCTCCATTGATATCATCTTTTCTTCTCTTTCATCACTCTTTTGCCTTTTGTCCATGAAGGGCAAAATATTCTTATTATTCTTCTTTTCTTTACCTTTTTCTCTCTTTATATGGAAATCTATCATTTAAAAGGATTGAAAATTTTAGGCAAAAATTATTGCTTATTTACAAGTATCACATGCATTAATTGACAAAAGAAAAGTATCATATGCATTGATGATGCTTCTTCCTTTTGTCAGGTTCATGTTTTATCATCAAATTGTTCCTAGTGGCGACGAGTTTTCCACAAATCTCAAGGATCTCTCTTTATCTTTCTTTTTATTTCTGGATTATTGATTGCTTTGAATTGAAGCGATTCCCTTACCTTTTCTTCTTTTTTATTAGACAAGATTAACTGTCATAAAATTAAAGTTCATAGAAATATATTTTTTTTATTAAGATTGCATAAGCTTAATAAGCTTTGTCCATATAACAGGCAAATTATTCTTTTCTTCTCTTTCATCACCCTTTTGCCTTTTGTCCATGCAGGGAAAAATATTATCCTTCTTTATTCTCACCCTTTTCCCTCTTTATATGCAAATCTATCATTTAAAAGGATTGAACATTTTGGGTAAAGATTATTGCTTATTTACAAGTATCCAATACATTAAATGGCATAAGAAAAGTATTATATGCGTGGATGATGCTTCTTGCTTTGTGCCAGGTTCATATTATATCGTCAAATCATTCCTAGAGGCAACAAGTTTTCCACAAATCTCAAGGATCTCTCTTTATCTTTGTTTTTATCTTCGAATCATTGATTGCTTTAACCTTAAGTAGTTCCCTTACTCTCTCTTTTTTTATTAGACAAGATTAACTATCATATAAATAAAATTTATAGAAATATGAAATTTGTCCATTAAGATTGCATGAGCTCAATAAGCTTTGTCCATGTGACGGGCAAACTATTCTTTTCTTCTCTTTCATCACCCTTTTGCCTTTTGTCCATGAAGGGCAAAATATTCTTTTTCTTCTTTTTTCTCACATTTTTCCCTCTTTATATGCATATCCATCATTTAAAAGGAATGAAAATTTTGAGTAAAGATTATTTCTTATTTACAGGTATCCATTGCATTAAATGACATAAGTAAAGGATGCATGAATGATGCTTCTTGCTTTGTGCTTGGTTCATATTTTATTGTCAAATCGTTCCTAGAGCCAACAAGTTTTCCACAAATCTCAAGGATCTCTCTTTATCTTTGTTTTTATTTCCGAATCATTGATTGCTTTAACCTTAAGTAGTTCCCTTACTTTTTCTTTTTTTTATTAGACAAGATTAACTATCATATAAATAAAATTTATAGAAATATGAAATTTGTCCATTAAGATTGCATGAGCTCAATAAGCTTTGTCCATGTAACGGGCAAACTATTCTTTTCTTCTCTTTCATCACCCTTTTGCCTTTTGTCCATGAAGGGCAAAATATTCTTTTTCTTCTTTTTTCTCACATTTTCCCCTCTTTATATGCAGATCCATCATTTAAAAAGGAATGAAAATTTTGGGTAAAGATTATTGCTTATTTACAGGTATCCAACGCATTAAATGACATAAGTAAAGTATTAGATGTGTGAATGATGCTTCTTGCTTTGTGCTTGGTTCATATTTTATTGTCAAATCGTTCCTAGAGCCAACAAGTTTTCCACAAATCTCAAGGATCTCTCTTTATCTTTCTTTCTATTTGTGGATTATTGATTGCCTTGACTTGAAGTGGTTCTCTTACTTTCCCTTCTTTTTTATTAGACAAGATTAAAGGTCATAAAATTAAAATTTATTGAAACATAAAATCTGTTTGTTAAGATTGCATGAGCTCAATAAGCTTTGTCCATATAACGGGCAAACTAATCTTATCTTCTCTTTCATCACCTTTTCACCTTTTGTCCATGTAGGGCAAAATATTCTTCTTCTTTTTCCTCACATTTTTCCCTCTTTATATGCAAATCTATCATTTAAAAGGATTGAAATTTTTGGGTAAAGATTATTGCTTATTTACAGATATTCCATGTATTAAATGGCAGAAGAAAATTATCATATACATGGATGATGCTTCTTGCTCTGTGTCAGGTTCATGTTTTATCATCAAATCGTTCCTATCTCTATTCTATTTGCACATCCATCTATAATTACCCGGGTTTCAAACTATCAAACTTCAATAGGTAGCGTAGTGAAATTTTTGGTGATACAACATCTGACAAGACACTTGATATTATTGAAAAACAAGATACAATCTAATAAGTCAAATGACTGTGTTTGTGAAGGATAAATAGGTTTTCTTCATTCTTATTTTTTTTTTCCCTAAAAACATGTAAACCTAAGTTTTCATGCAAGGAGAACTCATGTGACAAAAATTAAACAAAGCGATATATCAAACAAATGATGACAATATAATCATAAGCAGTATAGTAAGTAGAACTGGCAAAAATATAAAAACACCTTGCTTCTAAGCCACAGATAGGACTCCCGCAAACTAATGTATGTATGCAATCAACCCAGTTTGAGACATGTAAATTTTCTAAGCTAGGTGATAACGTTGCCGGATTAAATAAAATGAAATTCAACTAAGAATAAATCAAACTTAGCACTAAAAACGCCATTTCTTGCCAAATGCCTCTCCGACTTTTTTATTCTTTTTTTTTTTATTTATTCCTTTTTCTTTTTCATTTTTATCCATGATAAACATGATTTAAACTCTAGCCATACTATATGCATGTTAAGATATAATAAACTAGATACAAGGCTAGAAAATTGAACTACGAAATGATGCAAATATGTGATTATGACATGTAAACGATGTAATCATGTAAAAGGAATGTCCCGAGATGGGTGGAGACCATTAGCAAGGCCGAATAGAAGCTCTACGCTCATTGCCAGCCCCTTAGGCGGTGTAGACAGCAAGTTTAGACCTCTATTCATCCGCTAGACAGCCCCGAACCAACCCGAAACACATTGAATGAACACTCAAGAGCCATAAACATGCCATACAAGCGATGATTCAGCAAGCCCAACTCTAAACCGAGAATCCCCTATAGCGAACCGAACCCAAAAGATTTCTGAGAAACATGCTAAATTGACAACAACTTGATGGCAATTGGTTCTAACATGCAACTCCACTAAAATGCAAGGATAGAAAACATTTGCAACACATTAGATGAAGCCAAGCGTACCTTCAAATCATTCCTAAGAACCAGTTTGCATGTGACATAGTTGGGATATACAAACTAAACAAATGGTTTAATCTAAACATATATAACATCCAACATGAGAGACATCACAACACCCTAATCTAATATTATAGGATAACGCCATCAGCATAGATGGGTACTGAGAGGATGAGCCTAGATAATCCATGGGGACACTCGACCAAGCTTTGATACCGGCCTAAACCAAAGCAAACAAGCAATTTATCAAAGCAAGCATTTATCCTCTTTGGGCAGATAAATATTTTTCAATTATACATCCCCATCTTTTAAATATGGGAATTAAACTTCATGCTATTTTCCAAATTAATATACACAATAACTCCCTTTGGGCAAGTAATTGTATATAATAATTTTTATCAATAGGGAACTCCAAAATTTATGCCCAAAATTCATCAAACAATATAAAACACTTTACAACATGTGCTTCCAAAAATCATATTGCATTTTTTCAAACAACAATTTTTGCCACAATTTTTTTTAAAAATATTTTTTAATATTTTATTATTATTTTAATAATACGGACCCAACCCGCGGGCCCTTACCTGCGCCCGGCCAGCACGCAAGCCACTTGAAACGGGCGAGCCGCGAATAAAATTGGCCCACAAATTTAAAACCTATAAAAAAAAAAAAATTGGGCTAAGCCCATTAATTTTGGGCTCTGGGCTCACGCCCAGAACCAAAGGAGAGAGGTTCTGGACGTGAGCCCAGAACCTTTATGTTTCTTTAATGAAAGGATGGGCGCCCATCCATTGATCCGGCCCGGCTGGAGGTCTTCTTCAACCTCCAGCCGGGTCCCGAAGATTGCAGAAAACCGGGTCGCACGACCCGGTTTCAACCCGAAGCTCCAAAACCACATATTAGCTTGATTTTTGATGAAATTTCTCCATGGGACTTGCATATAACAGAAATATAATTAACTATAATGAATTAAATGAAGAAAAACCAAGTAAATCTACCACATACAATCTTCAAAGTTTCGGATCTAAACCTCCCATGGTCGAATTTCGAATTTCTTAAATTTAAGCCCTAAAATCTTACTTTAATACAACAAAAAGTTGCAAAAACATATATATAACAATACCCATACACGATTTGCAACGAACATCAATCAATTGTAAGTAATTTGAAAATTCTAGAACTTTTTCATGCATAAACCTTATAATTTCGAATTTAAAATTCTCTCTCAATTATCAACGAAATTATGAAAATTATATATATTTGAAAATATCTCGACATGTAGAACAAAAGCCCTATGGTTTCGGGATCAATCAAACAAAAAATCTACACGAAAAAATAATGCCCATATTCGGCTCAAAGAGGAAAATTTCGAATTTTTCCATAAAAAAAAAATTTGGGTTCTACAATTATATATGATCGGCTTTGATACCACATGCATGAAATTTATTCACATAAACAACTAATCAATCAAGAAGAAACGGATCCATATATGATTGTAAAGCACCGAGATCAATAAACACAACGGAATTAAAGCATACTTGTTTGAGCCATTATTTCACTTGAAGAAAAATAGATCAATTTGATAATTAGTGATTTATCGGAATGTCAGAACCTAGCAGCTTTCAATGGGATTAAAGCAACTGATAAGTATAACCTACCCTTTTATAAGCTAAAGAGAGGACCTAGCAAACCCTAATCAATAGCGTGTCAACTAGGCCCTTCCCATTACGGGCTTCAGTTAAACACAATTGCCTATACTTTGCTGCTCAATTAGGCACATTATTAATAGATGCCAATACCCAATTTAATCAGATCACGGGTTCAACAAATATTAGAATATCCATTAACAAGATTATTTAAAATAAAAATTAATTAATTAATGTAAGTCCATATTATAGAAAATTTCTAACAATTTTCCCTTGTGGAAACGAGCCCAACATGGACTATGGTGGGTAATCAAAGAGGACAAGCGTATGCATGTGAAAAGAAAGTGAAGGGAAGTTTCAAATGGGTAAGGGAAGAGATGTCAATTGAAGATTGAACTGTTTCAGGAAAATGAACTTAAACTGTCATCGGATGAGAGATTTTAATTTTAATTTCAAAATGGATGAGAGGTTTAAGGGATTGCATAGCAGTTATGTTGATCACTTGAAATTTTCGATACTTTCTTTGACATACGATTAATATTCATCATTATTAGGGGCATGAGTTGAAATGAAATTCTTATGTAGAAGTTGCAGTTGACTTTGTTTTTGAGATTGCTGTTTACATAATAGAGATTACTACAATGGTTAAGATTTGAGATGTGGGGGAAGGCGGGGGCTCACTCTCTTGAGAGTCATCAGTCTCTTAATTGGTTAGTTCCGTAATAATTTTCCAACAGTTGCTTGGAAAGGCCTTTGTATGGTAGGTGATTTTAGTTGAATTAGTCTAGTCTGCTAACGGTAAATTCAATCGATTGGTCAATGGGGAAATAGAACTGGAGCCTCCAATTCTAAATTACGCTTTAGCTCTTTCCACACAATTGGACTTGCGAGTGTTTACCCCCTTAACAGTGGCCAATTCTTTACATCCACTTCAAGCTGCAGAACTGTTAGAGATCTCCAGTTTGGCTTGTCTAATATAGCAAGCCATGCAAATTATTGTCAATTGAATTAGATTTGCTTGTATCTGACACGAGTGTTTTCCTCTCCCTCCCTTTGTTTGACAAGCTAAGTACCCCGATCAATGGTGCCTATCTCTTGATTCTAACAGTAGTAATCTTTGGCGTGGTGTGGCCTTGCTGTGTGTTTAGGAAGCAGCGAAGAAGAGCGAGTTCAGGTATCAAGAGCTCGAAATGGGGTCAGGAGAAGGGACCAATAATGAAACTGAAGAAGGTTGGGATCAAGGATGGCACAATGATTGGGATGAGGAAGATGCTGTGAAATCTCCAGGTCAACCTCACGTAGGAAATATATCTGCAAATGGCCTCAGTTCTAAGCATGCAAATAGGGATGGTTGGCAATGTGACTGGGACGACTAGGAATAGACAACAAGAAGGGTGTTTGAAAGAGTTATACTACTACATGGGAAGAAGGAAAGGGAAACCAGGAGACACGACGAAAATATCGAAAACAGGTACTTGATTCAATTTCATACCACCTATACGCTTATCTTGTGAAAAGTAGCTTCAGTTTGGCTTTCCCCAGTTAAAGGTTTAGAATTAGGTTTATTGAAATTTTTGAGCTGAGGAGGTGAATTGTGCTGCCCTCTAATACTGTTTGACTTGGATAGCCTGCACATTTAGTTTTACATCAAAGGAGTTTTTTGAAACATTGAACAATTCCCTTCTATTTTCTTCTGATGTCAATTTGTTGCTTGTATAAGTACGTGATTTTGGGTTGGGCACAGAAAAATATCTCTGTAGCAACATTTCTTTTTCACATGAAAAGTGAATGGTTTGCATTTTTATGTTTTCATGTTTCTCTTGCTAATTGGTGTTATCAGGCATTGATTTCTTATCACGTGCTCTTTGAGTCAAGTTTTTGTATACAGTTATTGGAGGAGTGGGGATTGCGCGTCGCAAGATTTTGGCATCCAATACGAGTAATTATCTACTTTTCAAGGTTAAATCCTTTCATAGATGTCTACGAATAGTGACATGTAAACTTGAACCAAGGATCCTCTCTTGAAGGCTTCATATCGTATCAGATTATGATTCCATTCCAGTTATCTTTACCTTTACCTCACGCTTTTCGGTTCTGAGTGTTTAATCTTTATAGTAAGTTGCTGTTAACGACCCAACCTAATAATTTTGCTTTGCAGAGAGATTAGAATCGGAAAGTGACACTTTAGTTTCGTCATTTGTTTGAGCTGTCAAATTGCCGCAGAGATAAGAAGGGAACTCCTATCAATAATGTCGCGAGGCTAGAGCTAATATAAGTGGGTCTTGTGTTTAGAACCGGCAATTTGGGCAAGTTTTTGTCTGGGCTCTGATCGTGAACTTGCCATTTAGTCCATGGAGGTAAGCTTGATCCCCATTTGTCTCTAGACTTGACATGGTTTCGAAATTACTCTAGTTTAGAAAATTTTGTGAGCTTGATCTGGCACTTTAGGTTGGGTCGTCTTTCTTCTCATATATTATAAACATGCAGAAGCTCCTTCTCTTGAGTATGCTTCTTTCTAGGTCAGCTATACCGACTTGTTGATTAAGTTAGGTGAACACACAGAATGGTCCGACAAACCGACGGTGAAGGTGGCTGTGACTGTCGACACTCCCTCTGTTGTGGAATTAGTCCTGGAGCGACTGATGGAGTCATGACTTGAGAAGGCGCCAGGTGAAGCTCGGGTTTGTTCAGCGGTCATGGTGCGAGAATTAGCTCAGACTAGAGGAATCAAATTGTTGGCTGCCAATGGATTTAGAAGTTCCTAGGTCCGTGCCTGTTGCCACAACTTGATCATCTGATATGGTTTTATTGTATCATGTTGAAGTGACTATGCACTTCTTGCAATAAGGAAGTCCTATTTCAAAGTCTGAATTAAGTTTATAATTAGACCTGTCTCTTGAAGTGAAACTTTTGCCTTATCGGCTTCCTTACATGGTCGGCAAATTTGTCTAGATTGTCTCAGAGTGTAGGCCTGCATGGGAAGCTACTCGGATCTTGGCTAACTTATCTCATGAGAAAAGAAAAAGGGAAACTCGGGAGATAGATTGAACCCATTTTTCTCCATTTTGCCACTTAGACCCTTCACTAAAATATGTCCCGACTGACATAAATTAAGACCCTTAAATAGCAAATCTTACACAAAAGAAGTGAAATTTGAGATTCCGTTTACATCTTCAATAATTCATTTTAGAGGGAAACACATTGGCATTTTAAATTTCAGTGGGTAATGAGAGTTTTTTTTTTTTTTTTTTCCGTTCATTTCTTTATTTCCCTTTTCTCCTCCTTCCCCGTCCAGAAAGCTCCATGTAACAAAGCCTTGTTGCCGACCGTGGCCACTTCGGGCATTGCCACTCCAGACAGCTTCATCTCTCTCTCTCTCTCTCTCTCTGTGTGTGAAGAGCGTCTTCAGGACGGTGGTGCAAGAGCGAGCAACGACACTAGCAGGAAAGCCAGTGGTTTTAGTGGAGCATAGGCAAGGAAGATGGCGGAGAAAAAGATTTGGAGATTAGGGATGGCAGTTGAAAATAGGTAATTTGGAAAAATGATTCTAACTTTGCATGTTCTTATTATTTAAAAAAATGAGTTGATAAAAAATACTTTCGTCATTCACAACAACCTACGCCAAGAGGATTTTATTGATAATGAATATATTTTCAGTTAACTCATTCTCCTGAACATATAAACTATCAAATTCAGAAAATATTTCTTTTTTGAAGTTATTGATTTTCTGAAATAAATATAGCAAATGTGCAAGTTTTTTTAAAGTGCAAGGGTGCCTTCATGTGTTCAGCCTCACGCAAAAAAAAATGTTTAAACACTTCTTTTTTTGGGCATTTGGTCCTTCAATTGATAAGAAATTCAAGGAAATAATTTCACAATTGAAATAGTAAAATGTCATTTATTTACAAAATTTACTATGCTTTAAAAATATTCTACCACGACTTGTGTAAACTCTATATATTGACTGGAACGATTTGCGCTTATAGCTCATTCACAAGCTCCATAGAGGATTCTTAATATGTTTTAACACAGTAATATCCTCTACCAAATTGGGTAAATAATTAAAGAAGTTTAGGTTGCCTTTTTGCTTCTACCATTTCACAGCAACGTGATTTACTTACATGTAATCATCGTAAGTTTTTATTCTTTAGAACGTTATACTTTTCTCAATTTAAATTATGCATACATTATTCAAAATGAATTATAAACTTTAAAGTAAAATATATATTATTAGCTTTATTAAGTACATCTTTTTATTAGGTACAGCTTATTCATTAATTAAATAAGAAATACATTAACTTTTAACAATCTTTTCAGTGACAATATATATTTATTATATTTTCCATCTCAATATTATAATATATGTCTTCTTAATAGTTTTTGAATTTATATTAGCAAACTTTTTCCATAAAGCACATGATTATTAAGTTTGTTATTAATTATTCAGTTAATCAAATAAGCTATACATCAAATTATGAAGAGCACTGAGATACCTATTTTCCTTTTTATAATAATTTTTTATCGTAATAGTTAAACTCAACAGAAATTTGATAATGTTAAATGAAATTTATTCTTTCAATAAAGTAAGCTCTATGCAAATTATAGTGATCTACTTATGAATTAGATATTATTATTATTGTTTTTAGTTTTCATCTTACTTTCATTGTAAATCAAATAGATGCCTTGAGTTTATTATTATGATTTTTTCCAATATATGTTAAATAATTGGTCGAAAAAATTTAAGTTACATATATATTGGTATTTTTGAAGATATTTTCTCTTTACTTGTTAATACTCGATAAGAAAAAATAGTTTGGGGATGATAAATAAGCTGAAACTTGTTGTATCTGTACCCCGCAACGACATATATGAAGTCAAGTGTGATGTGGTAAGGACAAACATATATATTCTATCAATTTCGAATTTGATTTCGATTTTAACTACATAACTTTGTGGTAAATTTATCCTTGCTGGTAGTTTTAGCTTTACCATGGTGAATTGAGCAACATTCTTGAGGATAGTAAGAATATAATCATGCAACTCGCTGATAAAAAAGGCTTTAACATTGTACCCTTAAGAATAATTATTAACTGGTTTGTCCCTAAAAAATCAGTGGATCTAGTTGTTGATAAAAGCAAGACAATGAGAATGGGAAGGAGAGCGAAGCTAGGGTTTTGGCAAGCACTGAAAGAAACCGATAATGATGGAAATTGATTCAGTTATTATCAATTAGAAGAGTTGTGTTTTACTATTCTATCATTTACCTCTTGATTTCTGTTATCGACACCGTTTCTTTGCTTCCTTTTGATGTTTCGACGCAATCTTCATCCATTCATTTGAGCATTATCCATTTCATTCTCACTGGCCATCAATTATTTTCTTAGCACTGAGATTACACGTAAACATAAATCACAGATATAAATTACTTAGGGTCGCCCCAATGGCCATCATTCTCATGTACCTCTGAATGGGGGGTTTGTAGGTTTCTCAGATGAGCTCAATAGGGACCCGCCCCAGCTCCTCAGGGAAAAGAATCACAAATACAAAATTGCATGCAGTGCTAATTTTTGTACTAATTATTTAACAGCCTATGGAAATATAGCTTCCATCACAAAATACAACCAACTCTACATTTTATATGTAAAAATACAGGAAAAATGAATTGATTGAATATCGTCCTGAATCACTGAAGGCTTGCGATTCAGAAGTTAATCCAGTTGGACCAGCTCCCCAGGGGTTCAGCATCCACGCCCCATTCAGGTTTGAAAAAAAAAACCAAAGTGAGCCATCAACAACCACACAAAGGTAAGAAGCTCTCCACCTTTACTCAACACTTGCATATGTACCTCTCCCCTAATATGCATTGCTGCATATGATAGCATCTCAAGCCACACTCCACTCATCACCTTCCACTTCTTTCCCTCGAGCCTGTCCATCCCTCGAGCCAAACGGATCCCCTCTCTGAGCAGGGATGTCGAGGGAGAGGAGCTCAATTCATCCTCATACAATGTCGAGACCTCATACAATGTCGAGCATAACCTTTCCACATCCTTGGTTGCATTACTGTTGTGCTTTTGTAGCTCGAGCACAATCCCTGCTGAGGTGATTTGGGCAATGCCAGCCACAGAGGACACTACATTAGGTTGATTAAGTAAAAGATACAACATATAATCGGAGAGGATCTTACTAAATTCTCTCTCATCATTTTTGGCCGTGGGACTCATATATCGTTTCTCTCTATTATACCAAATTTCAGTAGCTAAATGCCAAATTATAATGCTGGCGTCGTAAGTAGCATGGGTGACATACTCTAATAGATTGCAACAATCAATCCCCTTTGGTTTACTCTCGAGAAATAGATTACCTCTAGCCTCAAATATCTCTCTCCAATCCGTCGGAAAATTCGTGTTCTCAGATTTATGTCTCACCTCTGTAAAAATAAAGATCCATAGTTCCTTAATAAAGGGATTTGTGGACAAGTACTTCGTATTCGCAATCATTGGTATCATCCCATAGATACGGTGGCCACGGCCAGTGATTGCCTCACCTGCTTGATGGAACCAAGAGATGATCTTCTCAACCATATAGAATGGAAAACTACAGATACCAGAAAAAGCGATGATGCCACAACACCTATCGCACTCATAAATTTTTCTTGGACTCTCCTTCAAGGACTCAGATAAAAAGTTGCAAGCAGAGATGGATTCTGACCACCTTCGAAATATCAATGGTGTATTTAAGACCTCATAAGTAGAAATAAAAACCTCCAGAGTGGCCTTAGGCTTTGCTTTACATTTGGTGAATTGGGGCTTCCTTAGGTTAGCCATGGCAAATACCATATTGTGGAGAACTGTACCTAGTTTAGATGATCCTTTGTTGTACCACTTGATTTCTGCAACAGTCCAATCGGAGAAAATGAGCATGAAGAAAGCTATTACATCAAGAGCAATCCCTCCAAAATGAAGGGAGTAAGTAATTTCCACATCGAGTTTGGTAAGTTGATGCTTCTTTAAGCGATTGAACAGAATGAAAGCCATCATGATATTAGTGAAGGCTATGAAGCGGAAAATGTAGCTCCTTTTGGAACGTATTGCTAAAACTTTTGTGTGAAGCATCTCGTAAATGAATTCTAGTTCCACTGATATCAACCTCAAGGCATCTGCTGCAGAAACTTCGTGGAAATATTCAGGGCTCATTTCGCATTCTCCTTTTCTAAAGATGAGATCGGCAAGGAAGAACATAAAGATTTGAAAGAAGTAGTAAGCATGCTTCACTATGATGCTCTCGGCAAGTTTTGCTTCTCCCCCATTAGATATCCATCTCCTAAACCATTGAATTTGTCAAGCAAATCTTTCCATGCATTAGGAGAAGAATTGTTTGGGAGCTTTGCATTTTTGAGTCTACGGAAGCTCGAGAGCATCCATTCCCTTATCCTCGGGAAGCTTGAGAGACTAAGCGCCAATAGCCTCTTAGCATTTTTTATGACTCCAGCAAGAAACACCAGCATCGTCGGAATCACCATCAACTTGTTGTTAGGAAATATTTGCGCAAAAACATAGATCACGGCACTAACTTAGAAGGTGACACTAAGCAGGTGTCGTCGCCAAAGTGAACTATCTTCCAAAGAGAAGGCAGTGATGTTGTCCGGACCTCCAAGATGTAATTTGGTAAGAAAAAATGTTAATTTGGTCAAGGATATCTTGGTTGAATTTATGGGGACCGATTTAGGTCCAATTGAAGAAGAATTTGGTTCAATTTGGGGGAATTGGCCAAAATTCCTAGGCCAAGGGGTGTGCAACATTTTGGACCACTTGGGATTGGTTCTAGGGGGATTTGTGCTCCAAATTGGCTGAGGAAGACAACCCAACAAGTGGGGCCTTGCCAATGAGTGTAAATGGATAGAAGGAAGACTTTTGAGGCCAAATTGGGTCCCCCTCTATTTCCAGTAGCTTCTTCTCCTTCCTTGCTCTACCTTTCTCCATTGTTGTGGCTTTTGAAGCTCTAAAAACCAGAGAAACCAAGCCAAGTCCTCCCCCCTTGCCGTTGACGCCCGCCAGAGCAACCGAGGCCGCCACACGCCACCGCGAGTCGCGCGCCAGCCTCGCCTGCCTGTCCGCCTATTCCTGCTCGTCCTGCCTGTCTTGTCGCCCAGCCCCGTCCCTCGAGCCTCCCTGGTTACCGTCGAAGCTTCCCTGGCCGCCGTCCAGCAGTCGCCGTCGCTCTTGCTCTCCCGCTGCAGCCCAATCCGCCCGCCTGGCCTGTTTCGACCCAAGCCGAGCCTCAGGCAGCCCTCCTTCGACCTAGAGCAAAATCGAAGCCCAACAAGGTTCTTTGGACTTCGAGGCCCGTTTTCAGGTCCATCCTGTCCCCGTTTGGTGTCACCACAGGGTGGTTTATCGCCCGTCTCCGTGTTGCCGTCGTCGTGGACTCATCGGATTGCAAAACCATAGAGTTTACTTGCTAAGCTCTGCTTATGGAGTTAATGATGTTTAAGGGTTGATTATTTTAGACTAAGTATGGTTTAGGTGGTTAGTTAGAACAGATTAGCAATTTAATTATTCGGTTTTGCATGTTAGGTGGCTAGAACAGCTTAATTAGACACTAAGTTGTACTATTTATCTAGATTGGTTCGAAAATTTTCCGGGCTCGTTTCAGTGTTTAATTAGGTATTTCCGGCCTAAGTTTCTATTTTTGGTAATTAATTGCATTTATTTAATTATTTTTGGTATTTATTTAATTATTTATTATTTTCAAAAATTATATCGGGATAGCCGGTGACCGGAATTTCGTGTTGATTGCAATGGTGTGCTTGATTTATTTAATTGAGTGCTAATTTATGCAAATTGAGTGGTAATTGTAATTTTGGATATTTATTCCAAAATTGTGGAATTTTGGTATTTTAATTAGAAAATACCGGCATCAGTATTTAACGCCGAAAATGTGTTTATGCACTATATAAATAGTGGGATTTTCTAAAAGAAAGATATTGCATTTTTGGCTCAGGCCGACCGTGTATCCACACACGATTATGTTTATTGGGTATTTTAACACAGTAAATCGTCAGCTTATGAGAGCAGTATACTATATCATCTTGGGTGAGCTATACTATATATCAGCTTGTGCAAGCTATTACCATCTATATATCAGCTTGTGAGAGTTATAACCATTTATTTTAGCTCGTGTGAGTAGTGATTGTATCGAATGAATTTATAGATGGTATTGATTGATAGATGGTATTGAATTTATTGATAGTATTGATAGTATCGAATTGAGTGAATCGATTGATCGATGGTTTGAATCGAATGATTAAGTATATGAATTGTGCTGACGTGCAAAAAGAAACTAAGGCAAGGTAAGTCCTTTATCTTGTGTGTGTCTCGTATTTCCTTCCTAGTCGGAGTTTAGGAGGTGAACTTGCTGAGACATTGTCTCACCCCGTCGTGGACTCAACCTTTTCAGGTCCTTAGATGGCTGTTCCTCCTGAACGTTTTGGCCAGCCCAAGAAGGTCACTGGGATTCCTCTTCCCGAGGGCCAAGGAGCCTAGGTCTACGAACTCATGAGGACTATTGTATGGGTCGATGCGGGTCTACCTCAGAGGGTACCCCATCAATTCAGAGCATGGTATCGTCGCGGGCGAAATAGACTCAAAGAAAGTCCCATGCAGGATTCTGAGGTCCTAGTGCCGGTGTTAGAGATTGCTTTTGGCGAGGATACAGCTGACCCTCCTAGTGGTGCAGTGGTGGACCCAAGTCCCCAGGAGACCTCGAAGTTTTAAGTTGGGGGTTCGAACGCGTAGAGGACTTGTAGACTTTATGTTTGTGCAGACTTTTGTCTATAGACTAGTATTGTAAATAAACTAGTCGGCTGTGTATAAAGGTGTGTTGTGGTTGTGAAATTGTGATCCTGCTTTTCTATCACATCTTTGTGTTGTCTGAGGATTTATTTATACGCTCCCGTATGTGCATCAAAATAAATGGGTCGGCGACACATCCTGGGACGTCGCAATTTAATCGACCATTGAGGGATGGGCACGCGCTCGAGGATCGGGGCGTGACATCCCCGCTTGGAGTGGTATCAAAGCTGGTCGATAGTTGAAGTAATAAGGTGCGATGGTTCATGGGATAATTAGTAGGAATGGCATTTATTTCGTGCTGATGCATGTCAGTGATAGCTGTTTGGTAAATTGTTTTGTAGGGATCGCTACAGAAGAATTGGAAAGCAGGTTTCCGTATAGAACTTGCATAATGAGTGATAAGGAGTAGAGAACTCCTAGGAAGAGAACCATTGGACTTGTTACTCAGGGTAGGACGCCAACGAGGGTCGGTACCCGAGGAGGTTGTGGTCGAGCGCTAGCTCAGGCTAGCGCTAGTGGAGTAGCACCGCCTCCTGTTGGTGCTGGGGTATCAGCCCCTGGTGATCCTAGGATCGAAGGGATCATGCAAGCGCTTGAGGCAATGGGAGCACTGATGGGGTAGTAGGCTCAGAATCAAGCCGCCGCCACTATCGACACCGCTACAGTTGCTGCTATTGCTGCCGTTGCCACCGCCGCTGATGCCGCAGCCGCTGCCGTACCTGCCGAAGTCCCAGCTGGGAATGTGGTTGTGGAGAGGGAGAGACCTATTCATAAGTTGGTAGAACAGTTCTTGAAGTTGAACCTGCTAAGGTTCACCGGTGCTAGAGATCCCGAGACTGCATCGCTCTGCATCCAAGACCTAGAGAAAGCCTTTGCACTGCTGATGTGCAATGAGGAGGAAAAGGTTGTCCTGGCAGTATACCAGCTACAGGGTAACGCGAATACTTGGTGGAGGGCTACCAGAAGCACAATTTTTCCAGAAGGCATAGTCTCGGTGTGGAACGCTTTCCTCAGAACTTTCAACAACAAGTACTTTTCGGATAGCGCCCGAGAACAGAAGATGGAAGAATTTCAGCGCCTTCACAAAGGAATGCTGATAGTAAATTAGTATGAGGCTAAATTTGCGGAACTGTCTCAGTATGCTCCAAGATTGGTGGAAGATCCTGAAGATAAAGCTCGAAGGTTCAGGAATGGCCTTTGACTAGAGCTGAAGAACCCACTAGTATCGCTTGATCTGAAGAACTATAATGAGGTATATAGTCGGGCACAACTGATAGAGAGAAGTTTGAGTGAACAAGCTGCCTCGTCTGGGTCGAGGTTCTGTTCACACAGAGATGGGAACCGGTTCGGGAAGAAGCCCATGACCAGAAGAAGATTCCATGTTCCGCCCAATAGGAAGGGTGGAATTGGCAAGTCAGCACCGAATCAGAATGGCGCGTGTCGCTTCTGTGAAAGGCGACATGGTTCGACCCCGTGCCATCTTAGGATAGGTGTTTGTTTCGAGTGTGGTCAACAGGGTCACATGACCAGAGACTGTCCCAGAAGACCGAGGGGACTACAACAGTTACCGCCGCCACCGCCGATGGGTTAGAATAAAAGGTTTATGCCGCAGATTGCACAACAGGGAGGACAGAACAGACCCCCAGCGCAAGGACAAGTGTACGCCATCACGAGAGGATAGACAGAGGACTCGCCTGATGTGGTTACTAGTACAGTTTTGCTGAACGACCTTGTTGCATATGCTTTATTTGATCCTGGTGCGACTCATTCGTTTATTGTTGAACAGTTTGTTAAGCTGATAGGATTGAGTCCTGAGTTGTTGGAGTCAGTGATTAGCATATCTACATCGTTAAAGGATAAGGTGTTAGCTGTATTGGGTTGTCTTGGTTGCAAGTTAGCGATTGGTGAGCGAGAGGGGAGGATAGATTTGTTAATCCTAGCCATGTATGATTTTGATGTAATAATTGGCATGGACTAGCTCACCAATCAATGAGCTAAGATGGACTGCTATCGTAAAGCGATTCAGTTTAACCCGTTAGCGGGTGAAAGTTTCGAGTTTATTAGGAATCGAGGAGGACCCTTGATTACCTTAATCTTGTCGCTTGAGGTAACCTATTTGTTAGATGGAGGTTGTCAATGTTACTTGGCAACTATCGTGGATACAACAGTTGAAGAGCTGAAGATCGAAGATATCGTAGTGGTACAAGAGTTTTCAGACGTGTTTCCAAAGGAATTGCCAGGCCTGCCGCCAAAGAGAGAGATAGAATTCGTGATCGAGTTAGCACTTGTGACTAAGCCAATCTTTAAGGCTCCTTACTGGATGTCGTTGTTTGAGTTGAAGGAACTGAAGGTGCCGATGCAAGAATTGTTGGATAAGGGATTCATACGTCCTAGTGCATCACCTTGGGGAGCACCAGTTCTGTTCATGAAAAAGAAAGATGGTTTGTTATGTCTGTGTATCGACTATCGTCAACTCAATCAGGTGATGATCAAGAATAATTATCCGCTGCCAAGGATCAATGACTTGTTTGACCAGTTACAAGGAGCGTCGATATTTTCAAAAATCGACTTAAGGACAAGGTATCATCAGTTGAGGATTAGAAAGGAGGACATATCGAAGTCAGCATTTCGTACTTGATACAGCCATTATGAATTCACTGTAATGCCGTTTGGTTTGACTAATGCCCCAACTTCTTTTATGGATTTGATGAACCGAGTGTTCAAAGAGTATCTGGATCACTTTGCGATCGTGTTCATCGACAATATTCTGGTGTATTCGAGAAGTCCTGAGGAACACGAAAGTCATTTGAGGATGGTACTTCAGACCTTAAGGAATCATGAGATGTACGCCAAGTTCAGTAAGTGTGAGTGTTGGTTGACTCGTGCAGCGTTCCTAGGTCACGTGGTTTCAGGCGAAGGAATCTCCGTGGACCCAACCAAGTTTGAAGCAGTTATCAATTGACCAAGACCGACAACCGTGATAGAGATCAAATTTTTCTTGGGTTTGGCAGGTTACTACAGAAGGTTCGTGGAAGGATTTTTAGCATTAGCGTCGCCGTTGACTCGACTATAGAAGAAGGAAGAGAAGTTCGTGTGGACAAACAAGTGTGAGCGTAGTTTCCAAGAGTTTAAGTAGAAGGTAACTACCGCACCTGGGCTGACCATACCCTCTGGTCCTGGAGGATACGAGATCTATAGTGATGCGTCGTTTAGAGGACTAGGTTGCGTGCTAATGCAACATGGTAGGGTTGTTGCCAGTTGGGACCTCACGAGCTGAATTACCCGATGCATGACTTAGAACTCGCAGCAATCATTTTCGCTCTGAAGATTTGGAGACATTACTTATGTGGAAAAAGATTCCAGATCTTCACTGACCATCAAATTTTCAAGTACTTATTCCCTCAGAAGGAGTTGAATCTGAGACAACGTTATTGAATGGAACTTCTGAAGGACTACGATTGTGATATTTTGTATCACCTTGGAAAGGCGAATAGGGTCGCGGACGCTTTGAGTCGGAAGTCTTCAGTTATACAGATGATGGTTAAGGAATGGATTTTACTCGAGAGAGCTCGAGATTTGGTTTTCAAATTTGAGGTAGGCTACCTTTCGAATCTTATGGCCACCCTCAGAATTGAGCCGGAAGTGCAAATCAGAATCAAGACGCTTTAGTTGATCGACCCAGAGATTCAGAAAATCCTACAAGAGGATACCGAAAAGAGAAAGACTGACTTTCAGATTTCTGAAGACAGAACACTAAGGTTCCGAGGACGATTGTGTGTACTTGACGATGCAGAGCTTAAGGAAGAGATCTTGTCAGAAGCTCATCGAAGCAGTTACAGCATTCATCCTGGTAGTAGGAAGATGTATCAAAATCTGCGTCAACACTATTGGCGGTCCAGTATGAAGGCGGACATCGCCAAGCACGTCGCCAAGTGTCTGACGTGTTAACAAGTGAAGGCACAACAAGCTAGGAGGACTTCGGAACCTCTCGAGATTCCCCAATGGAAATAGGAACACATCATAATGGATTTTGTGACAGGCTTACCAAGGAGTCAGAGGGGTAATGATTCCATTTGGGTAGTGTTCTACAGACTGACAAAGTCGGTTCACTTCATCGATGTACGAAAGGATCTTGACTTGGACAGGCATGTAGAGTTGTATGTGCGTCAGATAGTTCGTCTGCATAAAGTGCCAGTGACGATTACATCAGACAAAGACCTGAGATTCACAGCTGCATTTTGGAAAAGTTTGCAAACCGCCTTAGGAACGAAGCTGCAGTACAGTACGGCCTATCATCCTCAAACGGATGGCCAGTTTGAGAGGACGATTCAAACCCTTGAAGACATGCTGCGAGCTTGCGTGTTGGATTTCAAGGGAAGTTGGGAGGAACAGCTTCATCTTGTCGAGTTTGCCTACAACAACAGATACCAGTAAAGCATTCAGATGGCTCCTTTCGAAGCGTTGTATGGCAGAGCGTGCAGAACGCCAATGTGTTGGAATGAGGTTGGAGAGCAAAAGAGCACAAGCCCAGAGTTAGTCCAGCAATCAGTGGATGCAGTTTCAGTTATTAGGGACAGATTAAAGACCACTTAGAGCCGCTAGAAAAGCTATGCAAATAAGCGCCGGAGACCATAAGAATTCCAAGTTGGTGAGCACGTCTTTCTAAATGTGTCACCAATGAGGGGTACTTCGCGCTTTGGCAAGAAAGGGAAACTGAGTCCGAGGTATGTAGGTCCCTTTGAGATTCTGGAAAGGATAAGGACTCTAGCGTACCATCTTGCATTGCCGTCAAGGTTGGTGCAAGTGCATGACGTCTTTACGTGTCGATGAGATGACTGTACCCCCACCTTTTTGTTTAAAGATTTGTAATGGTTTAAATTTCGAGAACGAAATTTTATAAAAGGGTAAGAGTTGTGACATCATGAATTTCAAGTTATGTTTTCAATTGAATGAATCGGGTTTTTCATTGACGCGCCTATAATTCTATTCTCTGAGCTGATCACTCATGAGATAACTAGTCTATCTGGTGAAGCCGTTAAGGGATTTTAACACAATAGACTTGAGAATAAAGGTACTGTTAATAATCCGCAAGTACTGAAACCATTAAAAGAACACCCAATAACTTATTAGGTACTGTACGAAATATTTGAAATACAGGAAAGAAATACCATTCGGGTAAAATTTGCAAAGGAGTTGTAAATGGATCGGCGGGTTCACCAATTATTGATGGTTCTAGAACAGCTAAGCCTACGTTACACGCAATAGTAGAAATCTTTCACAAAATCATCAACGAATATTATCAACTAATCATAATGGTTCTTTATTATACCATGGTATTTGATTCGCCAAATACATCATTATTGTATACTCTTTCATATGTATGGCGCAACCCAATTCTTGTTTTTGAAATTTAGAATCCAAACAGTGGGAGGAGACTACTAGGACTCTGACCGCATGTCTGTTGAAGAATGAGCCGGCGACTCACAGGCAGTGGCTTGGTAAAGGGAACCCACCGAAGCCGTAGTTTCGACCAGGAATCAACTGCTCGAACATGCTAGTCTACAAGGGTCATTACGCCACAGTTAAAAATCGATCAGAGATCATAAATAGGTTGATTTGACGGAGATATGTGATCAAAGTGTGGGTGATTTCACTTGATTGCAAAATTCTCGTCGATCGACACTAGACCAATTTTTCAATCATTTTGATACCCTATGCCCGTATTTGAAATCTCGAGATTTTCACCACAACCAAGAGTCACTAATGTGTCAAAGATGTACAATTTGGCTCAAAAATAATCAACCACGGGTTAATGGCATAAAAAAATTCCTAAAATCTACCCGGTAGGCTAGGTCACGCTAAAATCGCGCTAGATTGAAATTAACCACGAATTTGAACCCGATTTCAAAAATTGAAAGTTCTGTCATATCACGATTCATTTTAGGACTGTCGACTCATCCTCCGAATATTTTTCTGCAAACCAAGATTTTTGGCGAAAATTCAAAATAGGGCCGTTTTTGACAGGAAAAATCAGTGGGCCATTTTTTATCGCGTTTTTGGGATTTAAGTAGGTTCAATTGGCGAGGAAAAATGTTAATTTGGTCGAGAATATCTTGGTTGAATTTATGGGGACCGATTTAGGTCCGATTGAAGAAGAATTTGGTTCAATTTGGGGGAATTGGCCATCATTCGTAGGCCAAGTTGTGTGCAACATTTTGGACCACTTGGGATTGGTTCGAGGGGGATTTTTGTGCTCCAAATTGGCTGAGGAAGACAACCCAAAAAGTGGGGCCTTGCCAATGAGTGTAAACGGATAGGAGGAAGACTTTTGAGGCCAAATTGGGTCCCCTCTATTTCCAGCAGCTTCTTCTCCTTCCTTGCTCTGCCTTTCTCCATTGTTGTGGCTTTTGAAGCTCTAAAAACCAGAGAAACCAAGCCAAGCCCTCCCTCCTTGCCATTGATGCCCGCCGGAGCAGCTGGAGCCACCGCACACAGCCGCAAGTTGCGCACCAGCCTCGCCTGCCTGTCTGCCCATTCCTGCTCGTCCTGCCTGTCTTGTTGCCCAGCCCTGTCCCCTGAGCCTCCCCGGTTGCCGCCGGAGCTTTCCTGGCCACCGTCCAGCAATCACCGTTGCCCTTGCTTGCTCGCTGTAACCCAGTCCGCCCGCCTGGCCTATTTCGGCCCAAGCTGAGCCTCGAGCAGCCCTCCTTTGGCCTAGAGCATAAACGAAGCCCAAGAAGATTCTTTGGACTTTGAGGCCCGTTTTCAAGCCTGTCCCGTCCCTGTTTGGTGTCACCACAGGATGGTTTATCGCCCATCTCCGCGTTGCCGTCGTTGTGGACTCACCGAATCGCAAAATCGATGAGTTTACTTACTAAACTCTGCTTATGGAGTTAATGATGCTTAAGGGTTGATTAGTTTAGGCTAAGTATGGTTTAGGTGGTTAGTTAGAATGGATTAGCGATTTAATTATTCGATTTTGCATGTTAGGTGGTTAGAATGGCTTAATTAAAGACTAGATCAGCTGTACTATTTATCTAGATTGGTTCGGAAATTTTCCAGGCCTGTTTCGGTGTTTAATTAGGAATTTCCGACCTAAGTTTCTCTTTTCGGTAATTAATTGCATTCATTTAATTATTTTTGGTATTTATTTAATTATTTATTATTTTCCGGAAATTATACGGGGAAAGTCGGTGACCGCAATTTCATGCTGATTGTAATGGTGTTCTTGGTTTATTTAATTGATTGCTAATTTATGCAAATTGAGTGGTAATTGTAATTTTGGATATTTATTCCAAAATTGTGGAATTTCAGTAGTTTAATTAGAAAATACCGGGCGTCAGTTTTTAACGCTGAAAATGTGTTTATGCATTATATAAATAGTGGGATTTTCTAAAAGAAAGATATTTCATTTTTGGCTCGGGCCGTTCGTGTACCCAAACATGATTATTTTTATCGGGTATTTTAACACGGTAAATCGCCAGCTTGTGAGAGCATTATTGTACGTCAACATGTACGAGCATTATTAAATCATCAGCTTATGAGAGCAGTATACTATATCAGCTTGGGTGAGCTATAATATATATAAGCTTATGCGAGCTATTACCATCTATATATCAGTTTGTGAGAGTTATAACCATCTATTTCAGCTTGTGTGAGCAGTGATCGTATCGAATGAATTTATAGATGGTATTAATTGATAGATGGTATTGAATTTATAGATGGCATTGATAGTATCGAATTGAGTGAATCGATTGATTGATGGTTTGAATCGAATGATTGAGAATATGAATTGTACTGACGTGCAGGAAGGAACTGAGGCAAGGTAAGTCCTATGTCTTGTGTGTGTATAGACTATCTTTAGGCGTATTTCCTTCCTAGTCGAAATTTAGGGGGGCAACTTGCTGAGACATTGTCTCACTCAGTCGTGAGTTCAACCTTTTCAGGTCCTTAAATGGCTGTTCCTCCTTAACATTTTGGCCAGCCCAAGAGGGTCACCGAGATTCCTTTTCCCGGGGGCCAAGGAGCCTGGGTCTACGAACTCATGAGGACCATCATTTGAGTCGATGCGAGTCTACCTCATATGGTATCCCATCAATTCAGAGCATCGTATCGTCACGGGCGAAATGGAGCTAGAGAAGGTCCCCCGCAGGATTCTGAGGTCCCATTGTCGGTGTTAGAGATTGCTTATGGCGAGGGTACAGCTGACCCTCCTGGTGGTGCAGTGGTGGACCCAAGTCTCTAAGAGACCTTGGAGTTTTCAGTTGGGGGTTCGAATGCCTAGAGGACTTGTAGACTTTATGTTTATGCAAACTTTTATCTATAGACTAGTATTGTAAATAAACTAGTTGGTTGTGTATAAAGGTGTGTTGTGGTTGTGAAATTGTGATCCTGCTTTTCTATCACATCTTTGTGCTGTTTGGGGATTTATTTATATGCTTCCGCATGTGCATTAATATGAATGGGTCGGCGACGCGTCCTGGGACGTCGCAACTTAATCAACCACTAAAGAATGGGTATGCGCTCGAAAATCGGGGCGTGACAAATGAGAGCACATCTGGCCTATATTTGAAACGAGATCCAATATAAGCCCTTATTTGAGAAAATGAAAACACTTCGGGCTCTTATTAGGAATTTTCTCAAACTAAAATTAATGCGCATGTTAAAGAAATCCTTAGTCGATCTACATAGTTAAGCCTTTCTTTTATGGATTTGACTTGAAGAAAATTGTATAGCTTCCATTCTTCGTGTTGTAGCTTTGGTAATTAATTGAGAATTGCAAATGTATTGTATCTGTCACGCGACGAACCTTACCCTTGCCATGGCAACGCGACATGGGCTACGTCATGATTAATTTTTGATGTCCCAAAAGGGGTCGCCTCACATTGATTTTTATCTTTCCATTAAGCACATGTGAAAGCGTGTAAACTCAGTCACCTAATCAACAACAACAACAATAGATAGTAAGTAAAACACATATACATACTACACAACTTATATGCTTCATTTATATAACCAAAACGTTTCATGTACAAGCCCATTTCTTTAGGGCTATTCCGATTAGTCATCCCATCATAGAGATACGGGGAGGGGTTACAAGTTTTAGGATGAGCCTATCTCTTCTAGCGAGACCTAATCAAAAGCGGCTCATCTACGAGGGCCTACTGCCTAAGCATTACTTACTAAACTATTTGGCAGGCCAGCATCCTCATTCGGTCTAGAAGGACCATGGCACCCATGGAGGGCTCTGAAGAGATCTCTGTCGAACTAAGCGTACTAGGCTCAGTAGCTATGCGGAATGAGGTCACGATAACCCTCATCGACACAAACAATGGTGATAATCCTTCGGAAAGTGGCGTCCTCCCTAAACACATCTATGACGATGACCTCCATCCTCATGGGTATTCCAAAACACATGAACCGGTTAGGCAGATGATCCCTACCTATTGGCTTGAAAAGGGTTAAACAACAACAAATGAGTTGACAACTCAAGAAATAAATAACTTAAATCTCATATAAATGAAGGCCTCACATCGGAATCTTACGATTAACCGACCCAAACATGTCGATGGCAGATCAATAGTAAAGCCTATGCTTTGCCTTAACTATATACATGAGACAATCCCATCCTCTACCTCGACATCCGTCCTAACAAAAACTGCGAGATAACACTTACTTATAAAATTTCTAAACATATCAATTAATGACTTCAACCTCATACATAAGTCCCTCAAGACCTAATTAAATGCATATAAATTCACACGTGCCACAAATAATGCAATTAATAGCCAATAAAATTCTCACGTGTTAATTATTAGCACCTTAAATAATACCATAGCCAATTAACGGCCTTCAAAACATCCACATGCCTCTCATGTCAGAAGTGATGACAATTATAGCATGCACAAGCCTTTCAAGTCACTAAAAATGACAATTTAATTATGCATGTGTCTCACACATCTCATATAAGGCCACATCAAATACGCACGAGTCATATATTAACTTCCAAAGTATGCATGTCACACTCAAATGCTTCGAACATGTTTAGCACCTTGAGAATTACATAATATCCCATAATATTATGCTATGTTGAGTCTAATTATTAATCACACATAACTAAAACCCTCTTGCTCTTTTGAAAACCTTTGGGACATCATCTCGCCCCACCGAGCGTGGCATCCAAACCCAGGTTGGGCATCATTTCGACATTGTTCTGATATAACATTTTTGCAAACAGCATCCGGAAACCTACAGTCATCTCCTTCCAATGTTGGCAGCATAGTCCCCCAAAACCTTCAGTGACGGAACCTCTCGTGTGACCATACGAATAAAGCACACAAGTGGTTTTATCTTTCAAATTAGTCCGAGCTATGAATGCCCCAAAGGCGTGCCGAGCGATGTGTAACTCATGACCTATCAAGAATGCGTCGATAAAATATGTCGAGCGCAAATTAGAATCATGGCTTGACCTATTATGTTCGAGCACTGGCCTAGGTCATAACCAATTTGGACGATACACCTCAATATCACTGAACTAAGAAAGTGGCCTAGCCTGGCGTACTTCCACGCCTGTCTAAGAACCAATGCCATTCTAACTTTGGAGATTCGATATGAATTCAAGCATCTACCCGGACCTATGGACTTCTATATTCGAGGACTACATCCATATTGTAGTCATAATTCTTGAAGATCAAATCTAATAGTAACACAAGTGGACAATTCAACCACAATAGTCATGACGTACGGTAAACCACATCACATAACACTTATACAACCATAGCAATCAAACATGAAGAATAAGCCTAGGTATAACAAACGGTCCACAAGCAACGATCACGGCAATTTTCCTAACCCTACTCCTCGCTCATCCCCAAGCCTTATTGTCTAAGCATATCATTAGCCAACCATGCAAAATTAATCACATGACCTTCTCTACCTAGGATAGCTCTAATAACACTAGAACTGAATATAAATCTGAGTTAAGTAACGTAATGGCCAAACTGATGTTTAGAAAATCTACTTACAAACAACCAAGACACGAAAAGCACGAACGGCGAAGGGACAGCGGCTTGAGAATGGCAAGCGGGTGATGGCACGATAGCGATAGCACAACACAAAAGAGGCAATGGGCGGACAAAGGGTGACGAGAGAGAGAGAGAGAGAGAGAGAGGAGAGCAGGAGAGGTCGGCCAAATGGGTGGGGGGGAGAGAGAGAGAGAGAAAGGGAAAAGGAAATTTAAAGGAGAAGGAGAAGCAAGAAGAGATAGGTGTCTATCAAGCATTAAATGCAAATTTGCATTATTATGCTATATCATGATGGCTCCAAACTTAAAGAGCAAGAAGTAATCTCAACCCTTCATCTTGCCAAGCTTATCAATGGTCAAGATCTCATCTTCAAGTCTCAATCATTGGCCAGTTCCAAGAAGGCCAAATTTGTCACACAATTAAATGGTCCAACCATTCTTGTCTTCTTCCACTGGGCACCTATCATCCTTAGAAGATGGCCACTTGATTTTTGTCTCACTTAATTAAATCTTAAGAAGCTAAATTGGTCTCATCTCTAGGTCCATTAAAGTCCATTTCCTTAAATTAGTGCATTTCTCCAATTAATGCATTAATGGGCTCACTAATATTATTTTAATTGGTTAGGAATGTCTTGATAACATCTACAATTGATACCCGTAATCGTACCCGGGTTTGTGGCTAAGTTTCGATCTGAAACAGTTTGAATGCGACCTACGTGAATTTGGGTGGCAGTGGCAGAGCTCGCACGACCAAACTTGAATTGAGTTCGACGCCTGTCCAAAGTTTTACGCATGACTTTATTTGAGCTTGGTCGATCCATAAATGACCATCAATTGTCATGTAATCGAGTAGGATTGATAGACTTGTCATGGATTCGCGGTCGTTCGGAATCGGAATAAAGTTGTTTACAAATGGTACATTGATGTGTGGTGTTACCTACAACCAGTATATACTTGAACTGAATCGATCTATATCCGTCCAATGACTAACTTGTGATGGCACATGATTATCCACAGTAATCCTTATGGTTGAACAGTCCTTTCATGATCAAATGCTCCTATCTATTGCAACCTCGATCCTGAGTCGCCTTGCCCCTATTCAATTAGTTAGCTCATGAACAATCCCTAAGATTGAGTCACGGCTTATCCTCGTTACTAACTAGGGGTGTGCGGTTCCCGATTCCTTACAGGTTCCGTCTGGAACTTGAAACCTACCCTCGGGTACAAGTTACTCATTTTTTGGAATTTGGAACCTACCCGTCCGAACCAATAACTTGGAACCTACCCTCGGGTACAGGTTCCTCATTCTTTGGAACCTGGAAGCTACCCGTCAGAACCAAGAACCTGGAACCTACCCTGTCACAAGTTTCGGGATCGGTTCCAGGTTCCAATAGGTTCTTTTTTTTTTTTTTGGGTTTCATTTTCAGAATAAACTATGCAACAATTGCTCAGTCCCGCCATTGGGTAAGATCTTAAGGAAAAGCTGTGTCTGATGTTATAGGCCAGCATTTCCATGTTCCAACAGGTTCTAATGAGGTTAAAACAATAAAATCGGACTGCCTTTGTTTGAGCAACAGCACATAGGTTTGAGTAGAATCTAAAACCAAAAACATAGTAACTCATTTCCTGAAGAAAACTAAGTAAACACAACCATAGAGCCCAGCATACCAGAAATATACCTCTTATTTTGGATTCTAGTAATTTGCTTTTCATAAACACTACATCCCTTTACAAAAAATGGGCGACAAATAAATTGTGAACAATAGAAAATGGAAGAATAGACAGTACTTGTCCCATTCAAGGAAGAAATCACAATGAACAGAAAAATGGAGGAACTGTACAATGGGTTCAAGAAAAAACTTACGACAAAGAGGGTACAATTGAGAGTTGAATTTTCGTACTCCCCTCCTTCTCCACAAACGTTAATTCCATACAACCTGGCCGAGGTTCAAAAGTGAGAAAATGCCAGTAAATCACGGTCGATGCACAACAATAAGATAACAACATGCTTTGTAATTAACACTTCCTTACGTACTCTTTCAATTTATAAAGGTATGAGTACAAGAAATCTTTCCCCAAATGCTTTTCAGGGTTCAACCCCATAGCCACCACCTGTCACATCCATTTGTCTTAGAAGAAAAAATAACAACCATCTAATAGAAACATTGTAAAACATATATTTTTGGATAAGAATCTACTATGTTAGATGTCAATTCGTACTTGACAACTAAAAAAGCACAAGTATCCTTCACCTGGTTGAATCTACTATGTTAGAATCTACTATGTTAGCAACTTAAGGCAAGAATTCTCAATCGACTCGATAGCCAGCCTGTACCTTCTATTAAGATAAATAAGCCCCTACTTCCAGAGATGACATAGTCAATTATACTCACATCATATACGATATTTAATGTCTTCTAAATGGAAAGTGTGAGACTGGCGTTGAAACTGGCAATTATTGTTCAAATTTAGCGGTTGGAAAGATGCAGGGAAATAATCATGCTCTGCCAGAGTTGCTGCCGATAGAGAACATAAATTTATAGAGATAACTGAGCTGGACTGACTGTTACTAAGAGAGCTTCAGCTTGCACATATATTACGATTGTAGTACAGCATCAACCATGTGATGTGCTTCCAATGATCTATTCACTCATGCTGAACTTATTGTCCATATTATTAGCAAGGCCATAGTATCAAATTTGACTAGAGCACGATTTCTTGGAAATCAAAATATGTAAAAGTGCATATGGGTACAATTGAAGATCTTTATGACTTTAACTAAGGAAGCTACAAATGAAAATAAAAAGGAAAATTACTCTCCTTACTTTGTTACTGATAAGTGAACAATAATGGACTGATGAAATATCCTCTTTATAACATAACAACTGATAGATATGAAGGTAGCTACCAAACATATGGTGATGAAAAAATCTTACTTGATTGACCTTCATGCGATATGTGCTTACCCTTGGGCAAAGATGATCATGAACTTTGAATGTTGCAACTGGTTTAGAACCCATATGCAGATCCCAAAGCTATTTGAACACGTTCAGAAAGCAATAGAGAGAAGACGACAATACTCAAATCAATAACATTTCAAGGTTAAAATACCACAGAAGAAAAGCAAGATAGTGACACAAACAGAAAATGGCCTCAGCCGTAAGGTTTCAGCAGTCAATGTTCCTAAATAGATTCATATTTTCTTCAAATACAGAATAATGAATAAGTTAAATACTCAAGGAAATTATTTTTCTTTCACTGAATTTCAATAGATGCTTATGACCCTGTTTTAAGTTCTAACACTGCCCAACATTTCCACCACTATGTCAAGGAAAACTGGAAAGTTATTATCTGATGGTTTTCTGAGAAAACAGTCAATGGATCGTGTCCGTACTGCAAGCCAAGAAAGTATTCTTTTCTTAACTCTAACCCTACTTTTTAGCATTCCCTCAATGGACATTTTGCTTCGGCAATGTGCACTACTTGCAACAATAAAGTGAGAAAACTATATAAAAAGCACTTTGTTCTGCTTCAAAGAGATCAAATAACAATGATGGATAAGATAGAATCATTCAATAATCTATAGAGACCTTTTATTGTCAGCAACACTTCGACTAAGAAGAGAAAGATATTTAAAAGAAGCGCCATTTACTGAGATAATAAATTATCTAAATCCCAAAACATTTACTGAGATAATGAATTATTTAAACCCCAATAGGACAAAAATATAATTGACTAAGACAGACTTGATTATTTTATTTCTCTCTTATCATTTAATAGAGGAACAGAAACCAACCCTGCAGCGTCCCATCTCCTTGTGCGTGTGCTTGCATTGATTCTTTTTTCTTATCTTCTTTTTTTGGCTGTTCAGGGATGTTACCAAATCTTGAACAAAATAAACCATGAAAATTAGCTTACCTTTAAGTAATCACAACTCATAAGGTATCGGCCATCAGCTGCAAATTTTATGTCGGAGATTGATGCAGTGATCTCTGTGAAAAATGATTTAGAACCACGCTGTTCTCCATCCTGTAAGCTGTATATCTAAGGTTTTGATGCCAGGTATCGGAACAAGAACACGTGCAGATGACAAGAAAACTTACGATATAAATGCACAATGGACCTTAAAAATCAAACAACATAGTTGGCCGACACTCACATCCTTGCACTATGATCGCATAAGGCTGATTGCCGCATATCAACTAGACGGATAAAACCTCTTGAACTGCTGTAAGCAAGCAGATTACAGTGAACCAGATGGAACTGAGCTGAAGTCATGACCTCTGCAGAAGAGATGGAAGCGCTTACAAAATAACCACAAAAAAAAAATGTGGGGCAGCATCACAGTACATTAAGGGTGATTGCTAAGTCAAGCATTCAGTTAGCTACTGGCAGAAGTAAAGAATTGTCGGCGAGCAAAGCACTAAAATTACCAGTCAAATCCTCCATATTCGTTGGCTTTGTCAATATATTGCGGCCTTTTCGACCTCCTAATCATTTGGACAATAGTTACTCTCCTCCTTCATATGGCAAAAGCCCAGAAACTTCACCCATTTATGATCGTCAGCCTGCATATGATGAACCTCTCCCATTGAGCAGATCCGTTGATCGGCTTCCTCCAGCTCCCTGGGATATAACTCAGTCTCCTACAGTTATTCCACCACCACCACCTTTGCGCTACAATCAAAGGCAACAATTTTTCGACCAAAAGCAAGGTTTCCCGGGAAGTTCTCATTCAAGTAATGGATCGGGTTCCTCTTACGATAGCTTGGTGGGTCACATTCAAAACATGCCCTCTATTTTAAGAAATATAGCTGAGTTGCTGAATCTAGATACCTTCAAATTTATCGGCTGGGTGAGTGGCGAGCGGCGTCGGGGCAGCTGGGCGAGCGGCGAGTGGCCTCCACCGGGGGGACGAGCGGCGTCCAGCGGTGGCGTTGACGGCGAGCGGCTGAGCGGTGAGGCAAGCAACGTCCGGCGGTGGTGTCGAGGGCAAGCAGCGTCGGCGACAGGGCTGAGACAGAGAACGGGAGAGGACATAGGAGAACTGTGAAGTGTGAACTGAGAAGGGTAAACATTAAAATTGATTTGCAGCTTTTTTTGGAACCCTAACCGGTTCCGGAACTGGTCTCTTTAGAATTGGGAACCACGGTCACCCTTATTACTGACATACCGATCCTTAGTCTGTTCCTCAAGGTCTAAATAGAGGTCCGAATTGAGGATGTTACAACTCTTCCCTTTAAAAGAAATTTTGCCCTCAAAATTCAAAGACATACCTGATTCCTTAAATAGATGTGGATATCAAAACCTCATCAATTTTTCTCTTTCTCATGGTGCTCCTTCTATCCTATGATGTTGCCAAATGACCTTAACTAAGAAAATGGTTTTATTCCGTGACACTTGCTCTTTTCTATCCGCCATCCACACAAGCTTTTCAACATACGACAGTATGTCATTCACTTTGATCTTTTCGAAGTTTAGCACGTGTGCCACATCTAGCTCATACTTTTCCAGCATAGATACATAGAACGTGTTATGCACCTGAGCAAGTTTTGGGCGAAAGTGCTAACCGATAAGCAAAATTCCCCATTCTTTCTAAGATTTCAAAAGATCCTATGTACCTTGGGCTCAACTTTCCTTTCTTGCCGAAACTCAATATAACTCTCATAGGTGACACCATAAGGAAGACATGATCACCTATCTGAAATTCTAAAGGTCTGCATCATCTATTAGCGTGGCTTTTCCAAGGGCTTTGGGCAATTTTAAGTCTTTCTCTTATCACTTTCACTGCATCTGCTAACATCTAGACTAACTCTGGGCCAGTGATCCTTCTTTCCCCAACCTCATCCCAACAAACTAGAGCTCTGCAAGCTCATCTGAATAACGCTTCAGATGATGCCATCTTGATACTCTGCTAGTAGCTATTGTTGTAGGTGAATTCGACGAGATATAGCTACTCTTCCCAACCTCATTTAAAATCGAGCACACATGCTCGTAGCATGTCTTCGAGCATTTGGATTGTCCTTTCTAATTGGCCATCCGTCTGTGGATGATCAGCTATGCTATACTAAAGCTTCGTTCCCATAGCCATCTAAAAACTCTTCCAAAATGTGGCAATAAACTTGGGATCACTATCTAAATTAATCGTCACTAGCACTTCGTGAAGGCGAATTATCTGTCGGACATGAAGCCTTGCGTATTCTTCCAATGAGAAATCCTTTCCTATCACCAAGAGATGGGCTGACTTGTTCAACCTGTCCACTATTACTTAAATAGAATCATGGCCTCTTTGGCTCCTTGGAAGTCCCATGATGAAGTCCATTGTGTTGTGTTCCCATTTTCATTCTGGGATTTCTAGTGGTTGAAGTAATCCACCGAGCTTATAGTATTGTGCCTTTACTTGCCGACATATCAAACATTTGGAGACGTGTTTGGCAATATCTATCTTTATACCATTCCACCAATAATACTGTAGGAGATTCTAGTACATCTTCATGCTACCTGGATGTATGCTGTAGTTTCTTTAGTGAGCTTTCGACTTGATTTCTCCTTTAGCACTACATCGTTAGATATGCATAATCGTCCACGAAATTTCAATACTCCGTCTTCGATTACTTGAAAAATTAACTTCTTCCTTTCTGAAACTCCTCGAATTTTCTAGAGTTTGGGGTCGTCTTGTTGCAATGCTTTGATCTTTGACCACATTTCTAGTTCAATTCTAAGGGTAGCCAAAAGACTAGAAAGCTTATTTACCTTGAATTTGTACTTGGAGTCTCGAATTCCTTCAAAATGACTCCATTCTCAAACCATCACTTTTGCAATAGTTGATTTTCAACTAGGAGTGTCCACTACTTTGTTGGCCTTCTCGGGATGGTAAAGAATACCGCAGTCATAGTCCTTGAGAAGTTTCATCCAACGTCGTTGTCTCATATTTAATTCCTTCTGGGAGAAGAAGCACTTCAAGCTTTGATGGTCTCTGTAGATCGTGAACTTTTCTCCATACAAATAATGTCTCCAAATTTTCAAAACGATGGTGATTGCAGTTAGTTCCAAATCATGGGTTAGATAATTCAACTCGTGTGGGCTTAGTTGTCTAGAAGCATAAGCCACCATTCTTCCATGTTGTATCAGTACACAGTCTAGCCCTTTATGAGAGGCATTGTTATAAATATCATAACCTCTTGTAGTCAGCTTCCGCTTAAGAAGTGGCATACACAAGTGCTGTTGTTGGTCTTTGCAAATTGATTCAACAAATCGTTCTTTATCTTTGTACATTCAATGTCACGCCCCGATCCTCGAGCGCATGCGCATCCCTCGGTGGTCGATTAAATTGCAACGTCCCATGACGCATCGCTGACCATTTCATTTTAATGTGCATGCGAAAGCGAATAAATAAATCCCCAGACAGCACAAAGATGAGATAGAAAAGCAGGGTCACAATTTCACAACCAAACCAAACCTTTATACACAACTGACTAGTTTATTTACAGTACTAGTCTATAGACAAAGGTCTACCAAAAGCAGAAAGGCTACAAGTCCTCTAGGCATTCGAACCCTCAGCTGAACACTCCGAGGTCTCCTGGGGACTCGGATCCACCACTGCACCACCGGGAGGGTCAGCTATACTCTCGCAAAAAGCGATCTCTAACACCAACATAGGGACCTCAGACTCTTGTAGGGACCTTCTCTGGGTCCATCTCGCCCACGACAATACCACGCTCTGAATTGATGGGATGGCCTCCAAGGTAGACCCGCATCAACCCAGACAATGGATCTCACAAGTTCATAGACCCAGGCTCCTTGGCCCCTAGGAAGAGGAATCAGAAAGACCTATTCGGTGATCTTCTTGGGCTGGCCAAAACGCTCATGAGGATTCGCCATCTAAGGACCTGAAAATGTTGAGCCCACGACGGGGTGAGACAATGTCTCAGCAAGTTCACCCCCTAAACTCCGACTATGAAGGAAATACGCCTAAAGGCTGTCTATGCACACACAAGACAGAGGACTTTCCTCGCCTCAGATTCTTCCTGCAAGTCAATACAATTCATATACTCAACCAAACAATTCAATTCAAATCAAACCAACCCATCGATCAACTCAGTCAATCAGCTCAATCTGACACAATTGATACTATCTATCAATCACTTTTATCTATCAATCTCACACCACCTATGAATTCAATTGATACTATAACTGCTCGCACAAGCTAAAATAGGTGGTCATAGCTCTCACAAGCTTATATAGATAGATAATAGCTCGCCCAAGCTGATATATAGATCGCGCTCCCACAAGCTGATAAACGATCATAGCTTACACAAGCTGATAAGGTATACTGCTATCACAAGCTGACATGCAAATATGGTCTCAAAAGCTAATAAAGTATACTGCTTTCACAAGCTGACATATCAAGCGCACATAGGCGGATATAGTATACTACTCTCACAAGCTAACGTGCAAAGGGGCTCTCACAAGCTGACGATAAATGCTCACACAAGCTGACGTGCAATAAGGCTCTCACAAGCTAACAAATCACCAAGTTAAAAATACCCGATAAAAATAATCGTGTGTGGGTACACGGTTGGCCTGAGCCAAAATTGCAATATCTTTCTTTTAGAAAATCCCACTAATTATATAGCACATAAACATATTTTTGGCGTTGTAAACCGACGCCCGGTATTTTCTAATTAAAATACCGAAATTACTCAATTTTGGGATAAATACCCAAAATTATACTTTCCACTCAAATTGCACAAAATAGCATTCAATTAAATAAACTAAGCACACCATTGCAATTAGCATGAAATTCCGATCACCGGCTATCCCGGTATAATTTCCGCAAAATAATAAAGAATTAAATAAATACCAAAAATAATTAAATAAATACAATTAAATGCCTTAAATAGAAACTTAGGCTGGAAATGCCTAATTAAATACCGAAACAAGCCTGGAAAATTTCCAAACCAATCTAGATAAATAATACAACTTATCTAGTCCCTAACCAAGCTGTTCTAACCACCTAATATGCACAAACGAATGTTCTAACTAACCACCTAAACAATACTTAGCCTAAAATAATCATCCCTTAAGCATCATTAACTCCCTAAGTAGAGTTTAGTGAGTAAACTCACCGGTTTAGCAATCTGGTGAGTCCACGACGATGGCAACGCGGAGACGGGCGAGAATCCTCCTGGCGGCGAAGCCATGCAAGGCCCGAAAAAGGTCCGAAATGGGCCTCGAAGGCCCATGGTTGGCTGAGGGCTTTCGGCCTTGACCTTAGGCCGAAAGTGCTGGAACGGAGGCCTGTTGGCGTGGGAACAACGAGGGCGGGCAGCAACAGTCCAGGCGGGGCTACGGTGGGCAGGCGGAGGCTTCCGGCGACTTGGACGGTCACACACGGCGGCTGGACCTGCTAATAGAAGCAGACGACGACGCTGGGAGGCGAGACGGGCGAAGCGACGTGCGGGGACGCGACGCACGCGAGCGGCGAGCAGCGGCGCCAGACGGTCTGGCTGTGGCTTGTGATGGCAGGGGGCTGCTGGCGGTTTCTCTGCAATTTTGGGAGCTCAAAATGGCCTACAATGGAGAAAGTGAGCTACAAGAGGAAAAAGGAGTGGCTGAAGGCTTTAAAGGGGCCACTTTGCCTCAAAAGTCCACACTTCTATCTCTAAACACTCATGGCAATGTCCCATTTTCCTTGGCTGTCATCCAAGCCATTTTGCAGCCCTCAAGCTTCCCTTAGAAGCTCATTGATGCCTCAAATGTTGCACACCATGGGGGCTACGAATTTTGGAACATTTTCCCCAAAATCCACTTCAATTTCTTCTTAAATTGATTCAATTCGGCCCCCATAAATCCAACGAAGATGCTCATACTTCAATTCACATTTTTCCTCGCCAATAAAACCAACTTGCATCCCAAAAACGCGATTAAAAACGGTCCCCTGAATTTTTCGGACAAAAAAGGCCCTATTTTGAATTTTCGCCAAAAATCTCGGTTTGCAGAAAAATATTTGGAGGATGAGTCAACATTCCTAAAATGAATTGTGACATGACAGAACTTTCAATTTCTGAAATCGAGTTTAAATTCGCGGTTGACTTCAACCTGGCGCGATTTTAGTGTGACCTATAGCCTACCGGGTAGCTTTTAGGAATTTTTTATGCAATTGACCCGTGGTCAATTATTTTCAAGTCACAATGTATAGCTTCGACACATTGGTGACTCTCGATTGTCATGAAAATCTCGAGATTTCAAATATGGGCACAGGGTACCAAAACGACAGAAAAATCAGTCTAGTGCCGATCGACGAGAATTTTGCAATCTAGTGGAATCACCCACACTTTGATCACATTTCTCAGTCAAATTGACCTATCTCTGATCTCTGATCGATTTTTAACTGTGCCGTAATGACCCTTGCAAACTAGCACGATCGAGCAGTCGATTCCTAATCGAATTCTTAAGTCTATTGCGTTAAAATCATTTAACGGCTTCACCAGATAGACTAATTATCTCATGAGTGATCAGCTTAGAGAATAGAACTATAGGCACGTCGATGAAAAGCCCGATTCATTCAATTGAAAACAGAACCTAAAATTCAAGATGTCACATTCAAAATGTTAAGATAGATTACAGAGTTTTGTTCACATTACTTGATTTTGTTTGCATATACATTTCTCTCATAAATATCATATGGATTTAGCTTCTTATGACAAAACATAGTGAACGCTCTTGTTTTCGTCGTCATCTCTAGTTTTTCTGTAACAATCTTTTATCCATGCTTATTCTCTTAGTTATTATAAATGTTTGATCTTTATTTTGAAATTTGTAACCATATTATATTATTGTTGTGTATGTGTGAAGTTAATGTATCAAGATAACACATCAACGGAGGTGGAGGGATGTGAGGAGATGACTCCAATCACAGAATTGGAATTGTTTGGCGATGAAAATTAAGAATAGCCATCGCCTATCATGAGTGCCACAAATAAGGTACTTGGTTTTCGTTTTCCTCCTTGTGATAAGAAATATACATCCAAATGCTAAAATCATTATGCGAGAATCAATAATAAGCATGGAAAAACATATTAATGAAGTGCATTCTTTGTGGGTATGTGTTTGAACACTGTGTTGCTAACGGTGCTGCTACAACGAGGAACCACTTGACCACGTGCAAGATGTTTATTCACAATATAGATAAGAGGTAGAGATTCTTTGCACCACTTAATGTAGATGTGGCTGGCAAGGCAGGGGAAATTTTAGTACTGATAGCATATTATTGATATGGTCGTTTAATCAAGAACATTATAGGCGAATGCTTGCTCGGTTCATCATAATTGATGAACAACATTTTTCTTTAGTTAAACATGTTGGATTTTGTGAATTTGTTAGTAAGTTATAATCTCTCTTCAAGCATTTATCACGTTTTACAATGGCTAAAGATTGCAGGAAGTTGTATTTCTATAAAAAAAAAAAATTGTTTGAAAACTTATTTTGGAAAGATTAATTTTATAATCGTACTCAAGACTGATACAATGAGTTTCATTCAAAACTTGAATTGTTTATGTCTTACTACATATTTTATTGATGAAAATCGGAAGTTACATAAAAAAGTAATCAATTTTGTGGTATGTATGGTCACAGGAGGAGGGAGATTGAGAAAATGATGGAGAAATGCATCTACAAGTGGGGAATAGAAGAAAAAGGTGTCCATAATTACCATGGATAATGTTAGTTCAAACAATGTTGCAATTGGCTATTTGAAGGAAAAACTTTCCAGAAAAAGGTTGTTAATATTAGATGGTGGTGTTTTGCACATGAGATTCACGGCTCCTATATTAAATTTGATTGTGAAAGATGTCTTCACTATGGTATGTAACTATATTATACGTACCCGAAATGTGGTTAGGTATGTGAGGAGTTCCCCCACGAAAGCCAAAGCATTTTAATCTTGCATTGAGAGTGAAATGATCTCTTATAAGGGTTTGGTTATTCTTGACTTGCCACTAGATGGAACTCTATTTACCTCATGTTAGATACTGCTATAAAGTTCAGAAAAACTTTTGAAAGGATGCAAAAAAATGATATATCTTTTGCAAGTGAGCTTAACCATGATCTCCCTGAAGATGATAATTGGGAAAATGCTATTATTTTTTCAGAATTTCTAAAAGTACTATATGATGCCACCAATCAGATGTTGGGGAGTTCATATGTTACTTCAAATGATTGTTTTGAATGGAAAGCTCTTTTGTGTAAATAATTGAAAGATGCAGCGAATGCTTCGGATCGTAGGCTTCAAGTTATGAGTATGAAAATGGAAGAAAAATTTGACAAATATTATGGAAGTTTAGATAAAGTGAATATGATGTATTAATTGTGGTTGTGTTGGATCCTAGAGCCAAGTTGAATTATGTGAGTTTCATGTATGGACAAATTTATAATAATGAATCGAAAATTAAAGAGATGCATTATAAGATGAAGGGCGCATTAGAGCATTTGTATGAATTTTATGAACAATCTTCTCTTACTTCAAGTGATCGAAATTTTGGTAGCCATAATTATAGTGCAAGTAGTAGTAGTTCCAATGTCAATGCAGGTGGTAACAAAGGTATGAAGAAGTATGACGCCCAAGCTTGGAAGAAAACGTTTTTGCACTTGAACCAATAAGGGTGCGATGATAATAAATCCGAGCTTGATAAGTATCTTAAAAGAAAATGAAAAAGTTCTTGATCTTGACCTTTTGATGTGAAGGAAGATTAGTCACTCAAAATGTAAGATCCTTTCTTTAATGGCTCAAGATGTTTTGTATCTTCCTATGACTATTGTTGCTTTAGAGTCAATTTTAGTATATTAGGTCATGCACTTGATGGCTTTCGAAGTTTTTTAACTCCCAAAATAGTAGAAACTTTGATTTGCACTCAAGATTGGTTGAGAGCCATTCATGTGTCAATTAATGTTGAAGAGTACATCAAGAATGCAGAAAAATTTAAGTTAGGTAAGTGATGTTATATCTTTATATATTATAATTCCTTTTATATATATAATAAGTGAATATTTTATTTAATCTCTTCTTCTTCTTTCTTAAGATATAAACTATCTTAATGAGGAAATTATCATCGGTAAATAGAGTTTACCAATTAAAGCGGAATTAATATATGTGATGAGGCATCTAACACTTATTTTAGTTTACCAGCAGCTCTTACTACACTTCCATCCAATGGCTTTAGTTTTCATATATGGGTTCATTATATAGTCAAGTTGAGCATCATGATATACATTTTTCTATATGCTTCCAAAGATGTTAGTTCTCATTTTGTCCAAGGAGCAATTACTCGAACTAAATGCCAAGCTACCCTAGATATGGTGAACTTTCAATTGCAAAGAAAACATTGTAATTGTATTGACACCTGATTTTTAGTCGCTGCGTCAAAAAAAGTAAAAATCGAGACTTAGGTTTCTGATTGCGACAGAGCCCGTTTCTCGACCAAAAAATTGTGGTCTTTCATTTCTTTCTTTTGTATTGTTATTCTTAAGCAATTTCAAATTCATTGTTGAGAAAAATCTAAAAAGTCAAATTGTTGACTTTTAGATTGACTTTTTGGTTAATCCTTTGACCAAAAGTCAACCCTAAGTCAAAAATTTGATTTTTCACCCAAAAGATGTCATTTAGCTTTAATTTCATTTTATCAAATCAATAAATCAAAAATTCAAAGATTTAACCAAGAAATCAATCTTTTACGAAAAGTCAAAGTCTACTAAAAAATTGACTTTTAGTCAAATTTTTTATGCAAAAATTGAAAAATCAAGAATTCACAAAAATACCCATTCTAGTGTCAATTTGACTTTGTGTTGAAAATTTCATAAAATTCGGTTAAGAACCTTATTTTCCAAAATTTTCAGTTTTAGATTCTAAATCGACCGAAAAATCAAATTACTTTCATTGTATTCATAATTAGGTGTAATTCCTTCTTCAACATTTGATTTAGGAACTATTTTAAATTCGCTCATGTATTCAATTTCACGAATTGCTCGAACACAAATTGCTATTTTAAGCCCTAATTAGGGGGTTAAAGTCGATTTTTCATGAATTGCAAACGGACGATTGTTCTTCACTCATTTTTTTAAGCTAAGTCCAAATCCAAAATTGATTATGGGAAATTCACATAAGGACTTCTCGATTTAAGGAATTCCACTCTTTCAAGCATAAGAAAGTCAAACAATTGAGCTTCAATTGAAGAAGTTGAAGTTGACCTATTCAAGGCTATAGTTTAATTTCATAAATCTAGGTCCAATTTTAATATGAAGCCTAGATTCATTTTTAACATAAGCTCGGGCACTCGATTCAAGGCCAATTTCAACACATAAGTAATCATACACACGGATGATTAATTAGATAGGCCAATTGTAATACTAATTGAACTCAATTTCAATCAATTTGCAATCTTACCCATTGAATTGTAAATTTAATCATTTTAGCCCATTAAGCTCAATTCTAAGCATCCATAGTTTTGGTCCATTGTTTTCCATAACAATCATTCAATTAAGTCAATAAAAGACCCTTATATCACATTTATGAAATCTAATTGGCTTAATTAAATCACAATTGAGCAATTTCCTCTCAAATCGAGTATGTTTTCTATCATTTTGGTTCTTCAAGGACTGGATTGCATAAATTTTGAACCCACAAGGATCACAAATGGGCAAACTACCTAGAATCGGACTAGATCGGTTAAGAACCAGTCAAACAGGCGTGAACCGATCTGAATGATCTAACCGGCTGCCGAAGGTGCTGGTTGATTCATCCACTTGTCGGCCAGTTCTAGACCTCCGGCGACCGGTTCCGAGATCCTCATTGAACTAATTTCACTTATGCACCCTCAATTTCCCATAATTTTGCATATTAGTCCTCGAATTTCATAAAATTGCAATTTGACCATAATTGGACATTTTAATGCAATTCTCGATTTTGGTTCGGGTTTTCGTAAATCAAAACCATTATATCGGTACCCGACACCTCAAGATCATAATTAAACCTTTGAAGTGAACTTTTGACAGTTGGATTTAAATTTCGACTATCAGATTGAACTGATGGTTGAGATCACTCAATTTGAGAGTGGTGTATATACCAATTTTCTCTCCATTTTTTGGGGGGCTCATACTACAACTCACTCTCTCTCTCTCTCTCTCTCTCTCTCTCTCTCTCTCTCTCTCTCAGTTTGATTAGTTCTCCCTCCAGTGAACCGATCATCGCCAGTCCAACCCCTATCGATGGCGCTCCACCCACGCCGATGACCTTCCTTATCCTCTAGTTCCATTGGACCAACACTAGCTATTGCCGATCACCAGAGTTCCCGGCTTGAGTCGATACTCCGATCGGTCTCCTAGATCGGTGAAGCTAGCGACGCTAGTTCAACTGGCTTTGATCAAAATCGTCTGACATCCTTTTGGCATTCGATCCGATCTGTTTTCATCCTTTAAGAATCTTCAACCTCGTTGTGGTTGGGGATTGGTCGATTAAGCCATCGAAAGAGCTCCGACCTCCTTTTCTTCAATTGGCAGGAAGAGCAGTCCAATTTTTGGACCGATTTTGTTTCTGGCCAAAATCGGTGGTTGCCGATGATTTTGGACACCTCGCTAATTAGTTCCGATCAGCCCTAGGAGATATCCTTACCTCGCCGTGATCGGAAGTTGATCAATCGGTTGCTAGATCTCTTCCGGCAACTCGATCTAGTTCTGGTAGTCCCAAATCGGTCTGAATCTAGACCAGTTCTTCTTGTTGCTGCAAATCGACTCTTAGATAATCCTTGTGGAACCCGAGGCATCCAACTGTGTTCTCAAGCTTCCGATTAAGCTCCAGCAAAGATCCATTAGTTCAATCAAGACAAAATCAAAACAAAGGTAATCTCCTCCATCTCGAACCCCATGAAGCAAGACCGGATTAATTGATCGGCGCTAGGATTAAACTTTATGACTATATGTTATGTTTAGATACTTGATTGATGGATTAAGATATCGATCTGCTGTGATTGAATTTTCTTCGATGATAAACTTGAGATGATTGGATGATTTTGGCTTCAAATCTGCATTTTCATGTTATTGTAATATGTTTGCTGTTTTGACTAAAATGAGATCTGAAATGACCTTATTTTAATTCGAGTTCTTCTAAACTTTGAAAATGCACATAAAAAAATTCGAATCAATAGGTCGTACGCACCAATTGAATGACGTTAGACCCTCAAAAAACACCTTAGAAGTTGCTCAATTCTACAATAGTTTAGGTCCATTTTAGGTTCAATTTTGGTTCAGAAATCTAACGTTGCTATTTTTGTGCTGGTCTCTATGTTGATTTCTAGAGGAATTTTCCTTCATGAAATTTGTTCATCATTGTATGATGAATGGCCTGTAATTTTTTCAAAATTTTTTGACATGATTAGTTAGGTCAAAATTATTTAGATCTGATTAAAGGTTAATTTGTCCTGTTTTGGTCCGAGATGAATTTAGGTGAATTTAGACATGAAATTGACCTTGTTCAACCTCAACATCTTCATGATGAATGAACTATATGTTGTGTGTGTTCAATTGATGCAAAATTTGCAAAGTTCTAATGTTGTTTAGTGCATTAATTAAATGTATCAATATAAAGGGGTGTTGCAGTAACATAAAACTTGAACATGCATGTCTGTTTTGTCATTTTTGTCATGACTTGCATGGTCTCAATTAGGTTTCAGATTCTCAACAAAAAATATTCCTCGTCGCATGTTTTGCATGTGAGATTTTTCATCAGATTTTTACATATTCTTAGGTGACCGAAATCATGCTCGTTCTGTGGTATTAAGGTTAGGATGAGACCTTATCACATATATACTTTACCATGCTCGTTTGGTTCTTTTAGAGACCAAATCTTATAATAACACATTCTTGACATTTGAATTACATGTTACAAGCTCTAGGCATATGTTTTAGGTCATTACATTTGCGTATCATTTGGCATGTTAAATTTATATCATGAAAGTAATTGTTATACTTAGAAACCTCGCAGCACGTCATTATGAATCTTGAATCATCTCGTATTGTTATTGAAGTATATGATATTTTTGTATGCCGACTTAGGGTTAAATAATTACCCAATTTTTCATCGTATCCGATTCTAAGTCATGTGTGATTTTTTATGCCTTTTGAGCATTACTTAAATGATTTTGAGGTCTAATGATGCATACTTATATTCTGGTTTTTAATTACTGATATGCGCACTTTTAGAAACCACGGTCTTAGAATACCAAATTGACCTTGTTTAGACCCGAGCTCTTCCATGAATTTGTAAAGCACACTTAGAGCTTTCCAATCCGTAGATTTCATGTCAATTGCCTATCGTTCAGTCCATTTTCTATTTTTCCTAATATAGAGCATAACTAGACCTAGAGTCAAAATTCGAACCTGTTTTTATCCCTATTTGGACAAACCTTTACTATTTTGTACCATTTTTTTTTTGTAAGGATTCTTGATTTGATCTCTTATAGAATTTGTTTGTTATTATATTGGTTATGTTGTGTGAAAATCTCACAATTTTTAAACTTCATTTGGTAGGTCAACTCTCGGTAATAATGACTGAGTGTTCTGTTGTTTGGACAATTTCTTGATGCATTGTCGTTTGTTGTCTAATTTTTATAAAATCATACTTAGCTCATTTAGGAAAAATTTCTCACGAAAATTGTTCGTTATCATGTCATGCATGTTAGATAATTTTTTTTTATAAATAGATTGTCAATTGGTATCATCCGATTTTGCTAATTTGTTTAGCTAAACCACTTAGATTAGTTTGCGCATGAAATTAGGCCATCTCATCTTCACGAAAGTTGTTCTAAATGCCTTGATTTTCATTGTCAAATAACTTTTAGTAAACTAGCCTTCTAAATCATATCTTGAAATCACTTTGGTACATGTGATGTTTCCAAAAAGAATTTCTTAGAAATTCTTTTTCAAAGCTTGATTTGGTTTAGAGAATAGTCATGGTTTGGACCATATTCAAAATGTCTATGATACTTGCAAATGCATTTATGTGAGTTTCGGGCTAGTCTTGGCAATTGAATATGTTCTATAGCCTAAATATTCTTTAATCCGAAATATTTTCAAATCTCTTTAAATCCCGATTTGACAATTGTTAAAGTCATGATTTGGACAGTATTCAAATTGCTGCAACGCTTGTAAGTGTATTTATGCGAGTCCCGAGCTAACCTTAGCAATTGAATGTTTTCCATAGTCAAGACATCACTTTGTCTCAAAAACTTTGTCAATGATTTCAAAAATATCTTTGAAATATCACATGTATCCTCATGCATGCAATCATATTATTCATATAGAAATGCCTATATTCGTGATTGGCATGTGCCTTTAATAATAAGTGACCCACCGACAATTTACTTTCTTATTTGATTAGTTAAGAAATAAGGTCCAAAAGACTTGCTTGTGTGTTTAATTCATGTTTATACATGTGGCTTCTAGATGTATGTTAGAACCGATGCATGATATTGAGAGTAGATCTTGGGAATTACATAGAACGCCTTGTTAGGAATTTACATGTGTTATTGGCCATATGAGAATACAATTGGTCAATAATGGATGTAAGTCATAAAATGAATTAGGTATGTATCTTAGAGGAACCTACGCATGAACTGCAAAAGCCAACCTGAGGCCCAAATCTGATTTTTGAACTAAACTTCCTTTGAGTAATTGACCATGGTATGATGTTGTGCTTTCGGATTTCTTTAACATGCATATTTGTTTTTTTCTATTGTACGTATCTAATTATAGTTTTTTAGACTAGGTCTAGATTAGGATCCTAAAAATGAAGACGATGTGAAGATGGTGAAAGGTCAATATCCAATCCGACCATACTTTTATATCATTCATCCTTGATATATGTCTCGAGTTTCTATTGTTGTATAAAAACCCGACAAATTACGAGTTCTCCTCTTTCCTGTCTTTTCATTTTGCTTTCTTTTTTCATTTTTTTAGAATTTCATGATAGATTTACTACTTTCTTTGGTTGTTTAATTACTGTCTTGCAATTTTAATTTAATTGATTGTTTTATTTTCATTTTTATTGGAAATAGAATAGCGTGAAAACAATCAGCCACACATGATCACCTAGTTTATGATAAACGATCTCGAAAAAGTAAAAAGACATGCATGGAGACGTTAGGTGAACACAACATACTATTAGGTACCGAAAATGCGTTAACAGAAATGCTAGCGTAACTCAAGTCTCTGAACCTAAATATCTGGTTGCGTAGGAATCGAGGGAATATTCCCGACCCTCGATTGGGTTTTTTAGTTGACCCCAAACGTTAGTGGCGACTCTCGTCTTATTTCTAGGTTGTATCAAACAACTAGATCATATAAATAAACCCGTTGCAATGGGTATGAGTTTCGGCAAAACTCACCATAGTTTAGCATATCTGCTGTGAAAAACTCCTAATGGATGAAATGATGACATTTTTAGAGAAGAGAGTACTAGAAGGAGGGCTACTATGATAAAGTTACCTTTAAATTCAATATCCACACTCGACCTCCTCTTTAGAGGTATGTTACCCATGTGGGTATGGATCGTGATACTCTACTATCACACGGAATACAAGCTTGAGTGAGCTCGCGATCACAATTAAGTGAACTCACAAGAGGTTCGTCTAGGGGATGAAGTGATAACACTCTTGTGGTTGAGAACCATGAGGGATCTTTCGTGATTAAGTATTCCTAAATCCAACCATCCCCTCCTTCCCTATCCCTCGAGGGTTGCGAGGGCGAAGATCAGCTGGTGACAAGTTGCAGTTGCAAATAATCGATACACGAGACTTCAATTTTAGATTCAAAGCCATTATTAAGTTATTAACTATGATTGTTATTTATTTTGATTTCAGGTGATCAAATTTTAGAACAAATTTTCATGGATGTTTGAGGACCAAAAGCTAATCTTTTTTTCCTTTTTCTTGCTTCCCATTTTCTTTTTGGTCCTTAATATTGTCTTGATCGACATGCTAGTCCCTCGTGAATTATGTTGTGTATCAATTTACGCAATGACTTCTCATTTTAATTGTATTTATTTGAAACCATAATGCTTGGAAAATGGCAACTCCAATGGGCCCCTGCATTTGCTCCTTGGCGAACAACAGTGAAGTCTAGTGATTGAAACTTAGCTCTTTTGATACGAATGTCTTCATTTAAAATGTTTTCGGTATTGTTGAATGAAAAACTTGCTTGGTATTGTTGCATTCATTTTCATTTTGTTTAATTAAATATGACACCCCCAAAAAAATGAACCTATTAGAACTTGGAACCTATGATACAGTAGGTTCCAAGTCCCAGATTTCGACAGGGTAGGTTATAGGTTCCAAGTGAAATTTGTAAGAAATCTGGAACTGCTCACCCCAGTTTTGCTTGTTTTGGTTTTGAATTGGTGAGAAAATTATGATCTTTTTGGAGTTTTAGATGGTTCTGGATTTTAGAAGGGAGATTTGGACGGGCATTTTGATTTCTTTCTTTGTCGGATGCCAATTCCCTACCCAGCAGTACCTCCAACGTGGCGCAGTAATACGTCCCGTTCACGCCCTCCGTCGTTCCCTTACCCTTGCTGCCAACCCAAATTGTCGACCCAAAATCGGCGAGCTTTTAGTTGTTGCACCAGTTGAGCAAGACGTTGTCGGGCTTCACATCATGGTGGACGACTCGGAGGTGGCGGCAGTGCGCCTATTTGACGAAATGGCAAGTCTCGGGCATGGAGAGGGGGCGATGAGTGATGAGGTCAAAGAGGGTGTGGTGGTCAAAGAGCTCGAGGATGAGAGACAGGCAATCTGGGGAATCGAAGGTGTCGAGATGTTTGACAATGTGTGGGCGGGGGAGACGATGCGGGCGAACAAATTGTGAGGTCTGTTGTGGGTGTCTTGGCCATGTTTCGTGCAAGGTGCAGGAGAGAGACAAGAGATTGACCATTGGGCCTCGCTGAACGCATGGCGATTACTGAATAATGTGATTTAAGGTTGACGTGATAAGATATGGTCTACTCAATATTTTCTCACATTAATTCTATGTTTTGTACTGACCATTTCATCGTGGTTTGTCATCGTATGAATAAAGCCCGAAAGAGTGGAGATTCTTCACACTTCCACAGTGGACAAGAGTGCAAATCTTCAATCCAAAAAAATAGACAAAGGAGCTTTGGTAATAGAAATGTAACAAAAAACTAAATTATTTTCGAAAACTTTTATTTGTGCAAGAACAATTTCAATACTCCCTTTTTGGTTGCTTAATACATGTTTGGTGATGCGTTTTGTCAAAATATCTTGTCGATTGATGTTCTCTATAAAGGATCAGAAACGACTGACCTCCCTTCCCTCGATCGCCTCGGATCGTGAGCATACTTATGATTCTCGGAATCACATTTGCAATGAAGTTTGATCAACGAGCAAAATTCCATAAATCAAAAGCTTCTTCTCCTTCTCCTTCTTCAGAACCGGGCTAGGCACCAACGTGCATGGACCGAACCGGATCGATTCCGTCGCGGCCCGCATTTCTCCGTTCGTCCGGGCCGCTTGTTGGGCCCGGGCCCGAGGACTTCCCCTTTCTGTCCAACCTCTCGGGTTCATCAGGCCCGGCCGGGCCGGCCCGTACTAAACCGGTACCGTCGCGACGAATCTCACTTTACTTTTCGACGTCGTTTTTGGTTTATCAAATAAAAGTCCCTGTTCCTGGATTAAATTAACGAATTAATGGCGGCTTCCCTCTTTTCAAACCTTAATTAATGCTAATTAAATCCAACTCCTTCCGTAGCTCGAAGCGAAGAATCGAAGAAAACCCCATCACCGTCGTCTTCCGCCTCGCGCCTCCGTCGAAAACCCTCTCCGGCCTCCGCACGCTCGATCCCGGCGGCCGCTTCCTCCGCCGCCGCGCGAGAGCCGAGCTCGCTCCGTATCCAGCTCGGTCCCCCCCGCTGATCCTTCGGCTCTCGATTCCGCCGGAAGGTCGCCGCCGCCGCCGCCGCCGGGGCCTCACGGGAGATGAAGTCGGAAGGCCCGGCGCCGAGTCGGTTTCTGCCGATTCGCCGTTCGGAAGCTCGAGTTTGAGGCGGATTTTTATGCTCTGATGGCGAAGAATGGGTTTCTGGCCGCGGTTCTGGTGTGCTTGATCGCGGCGGATGCTCTCGGTTTCGGTGCTTCTCTCTCTGAGTCGGAGAAATCCGGCAACTCCTCTCCGCCGCCACAACAGATCCGTTTTCTCTCTGTTTGGCTGTGCGAACTGTCGTGTCTGCAAGTTTTTCGGTCTCGTGGTAGCCAAAGCGACGGCTTCGATGATGGTGTTCTGTTGAGGCGTCTCCCTGCCGGATCCTGTTTCCAAGAAACCGGATGGCGGAACGGACGATGCCGGAAAATCTAGCGAGGTGCCCGCGACTCCGTCCAATTCGACGCCGGAAGGCCAGACTGGCGGTGCTTCCGTGAGTCCGCCTTCGGTTGAACGGAAGGACGAGAAAAAGAATGATGAGAAGAAGGAAGGCGAGAAGAAGGAAGGCAAGTGAGCCGCGTGAGCCGGCAGGAAACCGCGAGACTTGTGATGGAAAAGACGAAGGCAAAGTTTGCGGCGATGGGGGAGCTCTAACCGCCTGTATTCTGAGCGTTGAAGGTGATGATCTCGACTTTCTTTCATTCCATTTCATTTCAATTGGAAGTGGTCATCTTCCCGTTTCTAAATTTGATTTGTCGTCGGAACCCACGCTATCTGTTTGGCATTTCGGGGGAAATACAGGAGTTGGAAGTTTCGCGACAAGAGTTCTTCTTGTGATTCATAGAAGCATGTTGCAAATGTGTTGAATGTTATTTTGATATTTGGAGACAGTTTGCGACACAGGACACAACCGGTATATCATCATAAAGTGTAGAGTCGATTCGGATAGTTACAACCCGTAGCTTCTGCTGCCTGAATGAAGCAGTCAAGAAGTCTTACGTTGAAATGATATCCTTCCATTTGAAAAGATATAACACTCTTGGCTTTTATCTTAAGAAAATCCTCATTGAGAAATTATTTTCTCAAAGCTTATGGGAATCTTCTCTATCAAGAATTGTTGGCATAGTCCAGATGGCAGAGTAAGTAATCATGATCGACTTATGACTCAATACTTCAATGGTTCACAGAGGTTACATCTGAATTGGTAGAGAAAGTCCTAAACATTTTGCTAAATATGCAATCAAGTACTAAACTTTTTGGATCTGATGTTGTCAAATTCTTCTGGTGAGGTATCAACTAAGTTTGCCAACTTGCACACCAGAAATCCAACATGGCATTTTTTTTTTTTTAATTTTTGTGCTTATGGCAGATGTGGTGCTGATGTGGCACCACATCAGAAAATAGGCTAAATAAAAATAAAAAAAAAAAAGGAAGGTTAGGACTTGACTGCTTATTGGGCAAGATACTTAGGAATTTGGGTGCTATATTCCCTTGTGGAAACTAGCCCAGCATGGACTATGGTGGGTCACTGGCTTCTTATCTTACTAGTAGATTAATAGAGGAGGAAAATCATATGCATATGGAAAAAAAAGTGAAAGGAAGTTTCCAACAGGTAAGGAAGGAGATGATGATTGAAGTTTTGAACTGTTTTAGGAAAATGGATTTAAACAGTCAGAGGATGATGGAGATTTTACTTTTAATTTTAAAACAGGCGTGTGGTTTAAAGGATTGCATGGCAGTTATGTTGATTACCTTAAATTTGCGATATTTCAATTATTCTGTGATGTACAATTAAAATTCATTTTTATTAGTGGCATGAATTTTAAGGAAATTCCAATGTGGTAGTTGCAGGGCCTTAATCTCTTGAGGGCAAGAGAACTGTGTGTTCCTTTGACTTTACTCTGTGTATCTTTAGTCAATTTGAAGTCTAAACCCAGGGAATGGGAGACCTGACTCCTGGATGATCACAGATAGTACCATGAAGAGAAAATTAGCTTGAGAATGATAGCTCTATGCCAGGTCTCTTGATAGTATCTTATATCAGTATGTTCATTAAAGATTAGTAGAATAAGTACTTCTGATTGATGTATTTTCTTTTGTAGTACAGTCTAAATTGTGGTACTGTAACAGCAAACAACAAAAATTATGGGGAATAATGACTTGCTTTTTCAAGTGATTAAATGGTTTGGGTGCAAAAGTCAGTCATTTGCATGGGTTAAAATTATATATTCTATTAATCTCATTCGGATAAACATTCTTACACCCGGAAATTATGCTTAAGTGGTGTTCGTATTTGGGTTAACTTCACCTTGGTACTTGGACGTCATAAGGATAAGTTCCTTCAGCATAAGTTCAAATCTCTTAGATAAGAAGATGGAATATGAGGTGTTTTAGTGTTTTTTTTTTTCCTTTTTTCCTGCTTATCAACGTGAAATTTGTTGGATTTAGCTGGAGGGACATTCTAAGAATACCAATTGCTTATTGTAGTTCATGGATTGTCAATTATTAGCGGTTCCAAAGGTCCCTTTACATAACAAACCCAAAAAGGAAATTATATATTCCAAAATATGTGATTATTGTCCATAAGTATTTATTTCAGTGCTACTTAATTAATTTGTCCAACTTCTGAAATGATTGAAATCTCTTGACCATATATGTAAAATTGTGAATGGGGGGGGCCAACCTTGTTAAAACTAATGAACTAATAGATTCAGTAAACTGATATGTGTGATTGATGCTACCCTATCGGATGGAATGTACTTAGTCTGGCTAATTATATATTTTGTATGTATGACTCATCTCAAGCCTTTGAGAAATGCTTTCCTTCCGAAGCTTTCCAGAACAAGTTGATGTCAATCCATAAGAGTTGATGTATTGGCTCTGTACTTGTCATAATGTTACAATATTGTACATCTTCTTCAATTGTTCATGTCATTGTAGATTGAGAAGTTAATGCATTGTTTAGAAATTTAATCGTCCCTTAGGTTTTCCCTTTGTGCATGTTCAATACTATGGTTAGATGGGAAAAAAAAAAAATTGACATGTTGCATGATATTTGGAGGACCTGAGTTTATAACTGATGCTAGATTTGACATGTTAAATTTGTTTAAGCTGTGGCCATTCACAAATGAAGGGGCAGGTGACCAGAACACTGCACAAGCCCTGACAAGTTACTCTTTTATTCAGTCAAGAAAGATATTCCCTTGTTTCGATAACATGTGGTGTCACTTACCTGAAACTAAGTGTTAGAGTGTTATTTACTGGCCAGAATACAAAGTATTATAGTACTGTTTGACTCTTCGGTATAAAATCTGTTTATAGCTTGTAATATTTATGCCTGAATCCAGTTACATGCATATGCCATTCAATTATGCTTCTTATAATAATAATGTTAGGTAGTTTAGAGGACTTTTTGTAGATGGTTGAATTCCTTTTAGGAACACTCTCTTTATTGCATCTTATACAGGGTGAGATTAATAGGAATTAGCTCTCTAGTTCTCAGTTAATTTTGCATTTCTTGTTACTGAGCTGTAATTTGGTAAAGTTTACCTTTTTTTCTTCAAATATTTTTTTTTCCTGTACTATTCAACTGAGCTTGTGATATTCACTGCTAAGCTTTGAAGGAGTTGCAGCTATTCCAGATGTTCTATAATACTGCAACAAAATGAGGGTTCTGTAATTCTTTGATGTCTTTGTCATTTCATGGTCATTATCTCTTTTTAGGAAAGAGGTAGATCAAGGAAATAGTTTTACTGATTTAATTTTTTAAATTGGGAATCTCATGAAGACTGACAAATACTTCATTTCATTTTACCACTCGGTTGCAGCAGGGTTGAGCAAATTGGTGGTTTTAGTTCAAAATAAAGGGGATAGCACCTTGATAGTAAGCCTGCCAAAGTCTACCACAGGTGATACAGAGAAGCTTGAAATACTGAAACACCAAAACAAAAAGGTATACATCATCCATCTGGTGCTTAGATAAAATTGGCTGTGCTAAGTTTTGGTACAACCAGGGTATACAATTAGTTGGTTAGTTTAATAATAATTCTCCAACAGTTATTTGGAAAGGCCCTAGTATGGTAGGTGATTTTTGTTTGATTGAGTCTAGTGTGCTTATGATTAATTCAATCAATCAACAAGGGAATAGAACTGGAGCCTCCAATTCAGAAATTGCGCTTGAGCTCTTTCCACACCATTGGACTCATGAATATTATTCCTTTAGCAGTGGCCAGTTCTTCTACATTTTTTCCACCTGCACTTTCTACCATTCAAAACAAGTAGGATAATCATTTTCTTCGTCCTTCCTTCTTCCCTTTGTTCACCTCCATTTCCTTCAGTTCCTAATTCTTCTCGCAAATTAAGTGTAAGATTGACAAGCTTCTGTGAGAAATCTTCGGGTTTGTTTGCCTAATATAGCAAGCTGTGCAAATTGTTGTACAATTAAATAAGATTTGCTTGTATTCACTCTCTTGCTTCTGGAGGCTCTTTTCTGCAGTATTTTGACTGAGACATCAATAGCTGGAGAAAGAACTTTATCATGGAGAGTCACTTGGAGAGCATATCTTTCATCTGCTGCTTAATTCTCATTTTGTTTTCCTTTTTAAAAAGGTTTTCCTTTTAATTTCTTGTTTCTTCCTCAGATTGATATTTCTCTCTCTGCGGCGGAAGGCAACAAAGTTGTATTAAATGCTGGGAGAGAAGATTGCGTGCTTGACATGGGGCCTCTTGTATCTGACACGAGTGTTTTCCCCTATCTCCCTTCATTTGACAAGCTAATTACCCCAATCAATGGTGCGTATTTCTTGATTCTGTCAGTGGTGGTCTGTGGTGGGGTGTTCGCTTGCTGTGCGCTTAGGAAGCGGCGAAGAAAGAGCGAGTTCAGGTATCAAGAGCTCGAAATGGGGTCAGGAGAAGGGACCAATATAGAAACTGCAGAAGGTTGGGATCAAGGATGGGACGATGATTGGGACGAGGAGAATGCTGTGAAATCTCCAGGTCAACATCGCGTAGGAAATATATCTGCAAATGGCCTCACTTCTAGGCCTGCAAATAGGGATGGTTGGGAACGGGACTGGGATGGCTAGGAATTGACAACGAAAAGGGTTTTGGAAGAGTTCTACCACTACATGGGAGGAGGAAAAGGAAACCAGGAGACATGACAATACCAAAACCATGTACTTGATTCGATTTCATACCCACCTGTACACTCATCTTATGAAAGGTGGCTTCAGTTTGGCTTTGCCAGAATAAGGTATACAATTTGGTTCGTTGAAATTTTGAAGTTGAGGTGGATTCTGTTGCCTTCTAATACTGCTCGACTCAGGTAGCCTGTACAGTTTAGCTTTACAACTAAGGAGTTTTTCAAAACATTGAGCAATTCTCTTTCATTTTCCACTGATGTCAATTTGGTAACTTTTATTAGAACGTGATTTTGAGTTTGGCAAAGAAAAGTGTCTTTGGTGGCAACTTTTCTTTTCACATTAAAAGTGAATAATTCACATTTTTCTTTTTTCATGTTTCTGCTGTGAATTCATTTGCTCAAGTATCCATTTTTTCACCGCGTGCTCTCTGAATCGAGTTTTCCGGTGCAGTTACTGGAGTAGAGATTCCACATCGCAAGAATTTGGCATCCGATACAAGTGTTTGTCTGCTTTTCCTGTTTAAAACGCCTCCTAAACGTCTATGAATAATGACGTATAAAGTGGAACCAAGTATCCTCTTCCATTCTGGTTTTCTTTACGTTAGGTGTTTTTTCCGAGCATTTAGTCTTTATTGCAAGCTACGGTTGAGTTCAGTTCCTTTATTTGTTTGAGCTGTCAAATTGCCATGGAGAAATAGAAGGGAAGTGGTTCTGGGGAGAATTACAAAAAAACCTAAACCTATTGCAATTATGCCAACTTAGTCCTAATTTTTTTTTTTTTTTTTTTGGTCAATTTAGTCATAAACCTTTTGTGATTATGTCAATATAGTTTATCTGGCCAATTTTGGAAAAATTTTAGTGGTGAATTAACAAAAAAAAAGTTTAGAACTGGATTAGCAATTGTAATAGATTTAGGATTTTTTATAATTTTCCTAACTATTCCATCAATAAGGCCATAAGGCAAGGGCTAATATGAGTAGGTCTTGTGTTTAGATCCGGCAATTTGGTGAACTTAAAGTTTGGGTTCTGATCGTGAACTTGCCATTTGATCCATGGAGGGTGAGTTCGATCCACATTTGACTCTAGTTTTGACATGGGTTTGAAATTGCTCCTGCATCCCATAAGAAAAGTTAAATAAATTCACCTCGTCTGGCAGTGAATTAGGTCAAGCGCGAAAATAACATTATAGAATGGCAATAGCTATCCTTTGACTTCTATCCATTGTTAGATGTGATTTTTGAATTTGTTTTTTTTTTTTTGGGGTCTACTCATGTTATCGAACCTTCTTTATGCTGAGGGGTCAAGCGGAAGTTTTCGAATGATTTGATCTACCATAGGAGAAATGGGTCGCTGGTTATTCATGCTTTTCATTATGGAACACGAAATAAAGAGTATTTCTTCATATAAATGAAAGATGAATCAATAATCAAGACAAGAATCCTTGGTCACACCAACCCAAAATGAATGCAATTTATAAGTCATTTTAATTTTTTATTCTACGAAAAGCTTCGTTCTTATTAATTTTCAACCTTAAATTATGATTTTATTCCAGCAGATTTTATGAGGGGGTTTTTGGGTTGTATTAGATCATCCTATCAAGAGTATATGAAAGCCAACGGATAAGAAAGAGCTTGACGGGGATGTGCATACCGACAACGGAAGTTTATAAAAAAAAACTTGTCAGTATTCAAAAGTTAATTATGGCCAAAATTTTCCAAAATATTTTTGACAATTAATATATAAATCAATAACATATTAGTATAATAAATCACATTTTCCAAAATGTAGTTACATCACATATTAGGATAACAAATGAATAATGTTTTCAATAAAAAGCAATGATTTTCTTATATGAGAAATTCAAATTTAGAAAATTAAATTCATCATTGATTGGGTCACACTTCTCCACATGTTCATGAGACAAGGTGTTATAGCTTCAAAAGACTGTGTTGTCTTCATCTAAAATTGAAGTTCGAACTCAACGATTCTCCAATAAACCCATTAGTCGAGGCTTAAATATTCAATTTGGGCCTACTGAGTTTGAAATCTTTTGAAAGTACACGGTCAAGTCCTCACTCTCCGTGACCATATTTAGTGCCAGAGAATGAGATTTATTTGGCTTTATACGAAGCTAACCAAATTGGTTTTTACCATAAGTAAGAAATAAAACACAGATTTTGTGATTATGAAACCTGAAGGACAATCAAGACTCGAATATTCATGTAAATTGAAGGAAAATTCAGTTTAGTCTAAAACCATTAAGCCAGCCCTTTAATTTTTAGTTTTCCTTTTTTGAAGTCTTTACCTAGATTTTTTTTTTTTTTTGGGTCATAAAGTCTTTTCCTAGAATGATTGACAAAATTCATGTGCTTTATCCCTTGATATGGTGTATATTATGCATGGCTTTATGAAAAATCCAATGGGTATAATTTTACCGTGAAGAAATGCTGCTGGTAAGATTGGGCCTTGCCCAAAAAATTTTCGTAAGATTTAGGGTTTTTCTTTTTGCCAAAAACTATAATTCAATTGATGAAGATGACACATTATTTTTCAATTGACTAAAGACATGCGCTTTCCAAAAGTTGAGTGGAGAAAGACCAAGAACTCTTCGAAGACTTGTCTTTCATATCATTATAACAAGACTTCAGCCCAGTTGTTGATAATGTCAATAAATATTTAAGTATTATTACGATAAAATTGAATATGTTTGATGACCATAATTATTTTTAACTTGAAGGATTCAATTGAGTCAAAAATCACTTGATTTGCCAAGTCAAGGCTACTTAATTCATTCAATAGAATAGACATTTAACAGAACTGATACTTAATAATTAGCTATCATCAAACAACGCTATATTTTCATTTCAGCACTTAAGATTCAGCATTCAATTTTTAGTGTCACTAAATAGATAGGCCATAAAAGCTATCTTGGATGGAGATTTCATTTTTTAAGGGGAAAATTACCCAAAATGTCATAAACTTTTTGTAATTGTGTCAATACAATCATAATTTTTTTTTTTTTGCTAATTTAGTCCTAAACTTTTTTCATTTGTGTAAATTTAGTCCATCCTGTCAGTTTTGACCGATTGATACTGACATGGACGCCAACCGTCTCATCGGTGTTAATAGTGGATAATTTTTTAATAATATATTTTTCGAATTTATTTAAAAAAATTATCTTTTTTTTCCCTCCTTCCTCCTTCCTCCGTATTCCTCGTTCCTTTGGTCATACCAGCTAGAGGTGAGGCCTTGCCTAGCCATGGCAATGCCCAACCTTGCCGACCATTAGTGAGCTTGAACCCACCATCACTGGGCAAGGCCTCAAAAAAAATAGAAAAGAAAAAAAATAAGATATTATCAAAAAAAAATTCCACGTTAGCGTTGTTTGGATAGCTGGCGCTGCCTAGCATCCACGTTAGTATCGGCCGACCAAAATTAATTAGATAAATATAATTGATCAAAAGAAAATTTTAAGATTGAATTATAATAATTGCAATAAGTTTATAACTTTTTTGGTAATTTTCCTATTTTCTAAGGATAATAGCCACCAAAAAACCCGAACGATGCCTACTATAACAAGTTTAACCAAAACTTCTTTTTTTTACATAAAAAATCTCAATACATATTTACTCTAGAATTGTTGTACTCTTGAGACACATTTACCAAAAAAGAAAAAAAAGTGTAACACAAAAAATACAAACTTAGACTTGCGTCACACATTTATCCTTTGTTAAGATTTTTTTTTTCCTTCCTCTTTCATCATCATTATTGCCGCCATCCTTACCATTGCCATTGCCACCATTCTCACCATGGTCAAACCAAGGAATAAAACAAATGAAAATAAAGGAAAAAGGAAAAGGAAAAGGAAAATATATTAGGAGTTCATGTCAAAACCATTTTCTTTCCGTTATCTATGTAGGTAGCCACAAAAGATTTTTAGCGGCATTCGTTCACGAAATTTTGACGGAAGATAATGAATTACATATTTATAAATTTGAGGTTTTTTATGTTACTGAAAAGGGTTTTAGATAAATATGTCATAAATTGAAAAAAAATTCAGCCAACAATGAACAGTTTTCTATTATGGCAAATTCCTCGCTGGTCTTGAGCCTTTTGCCTGACCCTACTAAGCCTCTCTGACATCGGCACCCTTTACTTCTGAACCATTTCATTTTACCAAGTTCAATGTTAGCCGGTTTGTTTCTAAAGATCGAAAAAATCCCGATTTCGTTTTTTTTTAAATCTCGAATGGCCAAATTCAAGTACCGTTGAAAAGACTAAAGGAAATAAATATCTCACACTAAATATAATTTAAGATCTGTTATGGCCTTTTTCACTTTATATAAATATTAAATCATCCCTTTTTTCTCCACGGGTTATCAAGAAGGGCCGACTACCATCGTGTCGAGCTGCTTCGATGTTCCCACGAAACAGGAATCGCCGTCGACGAGGCTGCTTCGATGTTCCTCCTTTGCATAAAAAATCAATAAATAAATATAAAAAAAGGGAGAAAATGAGAAACCATGTTCCCCCTGTGCACTGAGCTTTATGGGCAGACAGAATGAGCGTCATAAATCCCCAACAGTCGCATGATTTGGGGTTGTCCGACCCCATCATTCTGTCCTCGCAATGTTAAAAAGTGTAAGAGAAAAGCCAACAATCTGGTGCTTTGCTTTATCAAATTCCCCTCATTCCAAGATGCCCTTTTTTCCATTGCATGCATCGCTTTAGCCACACTCTCCTATCATTATCCTTCCACTAAAGGCTAGCACTCCCCCCCTCATATCATGATTGACCACGACTTCACAGACCTTTTGCTCATTCTCCCTCTCTTTTTCTATTCTCCTGTTGATCTTTCTTTTCTTTTTCGATTTCGTCAAAAAGGGGAAAATTCAATTCGCAAAACTCTTGTTATAGGTAGTTTCGATGGTACTTCATAGCTAGTGCAAACATGGGTAATGCATGCTTTGAACCGACTGGGGACAAATTCCGCATGCTCATCGCCTCATCAATCCCGGGTTCATTGTGTTTTGCTTGTCGGATTGTGACTCATTGAGGGTCATTATTTTATCTAGGCCAATTCATGTTTGTTGTACTTCTTTTGGTGCCTCAATAACTTGCTTAGCGTGGCCACAAAGGCACGAGATTAACTATATAAACTACAATTGGCCTCATTCACTAGGGCTGAGTAGAAAATGGGATTTGATCATTGAAAAGAAAGATGGAGACATGAAAAGTTCCCACTGCAAGACATGATGTGATTGTTAGGCACTAATTAATGCCACTCACTGCTTTTGAGCACCTCATGTGATGCTCTCTCATGGTGTCCAAAGCACTTCAAATTGCTCCTGCAAAAAGTGTAAATTTAAAAAGAAGGGGAAAAAGGTAAAGCAAAGCACTTGATTCTTAGGTCCCCCTTGTGTCCAACACCATGTTTTCTCCACAATAAATTTTAAAAACAAAAAATCTTCAAATTCAAGAATTCATTATTATACTCCATCAAGTTAAAAAAAAAAAACACGGAGTGGGGGTGTTTGCTTGCAATGCAGTCAATGCTTCATGTGATGCAAGCGTTGGAGTGCTTTGGTTATGCATAATTGCACTCACTAAGCCAAAATGAATGTCCATGATTCTTTTCCTGAGAAAGTTGACCATAGATTTAAACTACACTGATGGGAGTTTGACTTTGGCATCAATGGAGTCCTGGTGGGTGAGCTGACACAGTTTCTTTCATGATGACACCATCAGAAAAGCGCATAAAAGAGCAAAGAGGGGAGAAAGAAGAAATTCAATGAAGAGATCGCGGAAGATTTCCAACTTTTGTAATAGTGATATGACTTATAAATCATGACAAAATGGAGTGTGATGCTACCTTCTTTAGAAAGCTCAAAATGTTAGCAGATTGCCTCAGTTACATATATTTTGCACTCGCAAATGTCGTGTTTTTTTTTCTCAAAACAAGTAAAATTCGTTTCCTACTTAATTTCAAATGGATAAGTGATATACACTTCTGATTTTGCAAATGAAATATTATGTAACATGTTTATACAGTAGAACTTCAGAGATAATTAAGGTGACACCATTTCATCAGAGTGGCATCAAAATTAACAAGAGAAGCTCCTTCATTTCAAAACCTGCACTGAGTTCACTTCTTGTCTGGAAAGTTTGATATCGAGCACTGTTCAGTGAATACACAGGTTGAGCAATTTAACCAATCCAAATCCTCCTCTCCCATTGCGATTCTTTCATTTTTGTTCTAGATCTTGGAAAAAATGCACATCGAAATCAATCTTGAGTTTTAATGGCAAATTTATTGGACAATAGTAAGCAGAATGTCGCAAAGAAAGCTGAAAATTACTCTAAATAGACTAGTCCGCATTCTGCAGATATTACTCAACATGGACCATCAATATCCTGTACCATATAACTTGATGCTCCTATGTGGACAACAATATAATCCAAAACCAAGAAAAAGCACCAAATGGAAGAGATTCAGGCTGTCTTTATGTGAAAAGTAAAGTTGATATAGAGGACATAACATTTGGACTCTTGTAATATCACGCCAGTGAAAAAGGACTCCACAAATAGAGTTGTCAAGATCTTTTCAGATCAAGCAAAATGGGTTCCTCTGCAATGGCAAACTCTAGAACCGTATCGCTCTTGAATATTAAACAAAACTATAAGGTCATTGTATTTCCTCTTGACCTTCCGAGGGGCACTGGATCAACTCCAAAATGTTGACGACTTCACTCATTTCTGGCCGGTTCGAGGGCACCTGAGATGCGCATATAAGACCGAGCTTTATGACCGGGATCGCCTCCTCAGGTGGAAAACTACCTCCGAGCCTGCCATCGATGCATTTCTCCACCTTGTTTTCCTCTAATGCGCCCCTCACCATGTCACATAGCACCACCACATCATCCTCCATGTACTCCACTGGCCTCCTCCCTGTTATTACCTCCAGAACCAAAATTCCAAACCCGTAGACATCGCATTTCTCTGTTATTTTTACCGTTCGGCATGCAAATTCCGGAGCCATGTAGCCGAGTGCACTCTGGATTTTGCTGCTTAAGATACAACGGTCTAGCATCGGCAACAATCTCGCCAGGCCAAAATCGCCTACCTTTGCCTCTCCTGAGCCGTCCAATAGAACATTTGTTGACTTCAGATTGTAATGAACCACACCCATTTGATGCAAATACGATAATCCTTTAGCCATTCCGAGTAATATGTTAAATCTCTGCCTCCAAGTTAGGCTGTTTCTCTCATCTGCATCATGAAGATGCTTATACAAGCTCCCGCTGGGAACGAATTCATAAATTAGAAGCTGCAATGATGATGTCCAATAGTATCCTTCTAGCTTTACGAGATTAGGGTGCCAGATCTTTCCAAGTGTCTTGACCTCCCTCTCGAAGTCATCTTGGGACTTCATCAAACCAGAGGCTGTTAGCTTCTTGATTGCCACTGATCGCCCATCACGTAGGACTGTGCGATAAACAACTCCGAAACCACCACGACCCAGTTCCGAGTCTTTGTTGAGCAATGCATGGGCCCCAGTGAAAAAATTAGCATCTCCAGAAAACATGACTAGTTTCCCATAATTTGGATCGGCAGTTGGCGAACAGCTGAAATCTTCACCTCCAGATAGTGTGAGTGCTGGAGCAGAATGAGCCATGGAAGACTGGACATGAATATTCAGAAGAGTTATGGTTATCACTCCAATGGCAATAAAAGCTGCGGCGCCAATGGCAATAAGGGAAGATATGCTGAGTATAATACGCTTGTGCCGGTGATCTGAAGAGGATGCAGCACCTGCTGGATTGGAAGAATTAGGGTTTAGGACAATGGGCTTTGGATGGACCGAGGGACAGGAATCATTGACAACAGAGCCGCAAAGAGATGGGTTGCCGGAGACAGATGCCAGAGGAATGGTGTTGAAGAACCCGCCGACAGGGAGCTCCCCTTCCAGAAGGTTGTGCGAGATATTGAAATAGACCAGGTGCGAAAGATTTGCCAGCTCCTTGGGTAAGCTTCCAGAGAGATTGTTCAAGGAAAGGTCCACGTACTCGAGATTAGTGAGGTTTGCCATGGCAGGAGGGACTGGGCCGGTCAGGTTATTCTGTGACAGGATCCTGCACAATATGAAAATATGACATAATGAGAGAATTTCCAAGATCATACAATCTTTGCATTCTTGGTTGAGAGAAGGCGCAACACAAAAGTAAGAAATAAGAATTATCGATAATAGACATGTCATGTCGTAAATTAATTTATGGAAAACAAGATATGATTGTCATCCATCATCTGAAAAGAACAAACAAGCCTCATATTCCAAATTTAGACCATCAATGTGCTTCTCACTCCATTCATACTGCCAAGGCATATAAGTTATGCTTTTATTGACAGAGCAATTTGGCCAGTCTCCAGGTAGAAAAACTGCCTTTAAAGTTTGAAGATGTGACATGAAAGTGCATAGGATTTCATTTGTAGTTTGTACCATATAAACCTCGATAAAATATACAGACCCAAATTTTCTTAGGTCATCGGAGCTGAACTTTAGACCAAAGTACTATTGCATTGTATGTGAAGCAAGCAACAGAGATTAAAGCAGCAGATAAAGGACTCACAGTGATGTCAAATTCGAGCATGCCCCAATTTGAGTTGGAATATTTCCACTTAGGAAATTTTTGTCCAGCTTTAAGTCCTTGAGCGAGATTGCTACTCCAATTTCAGGAGGAATGCTTCCATTCAGCCGATTGTTGCTCAAATCAAGAAACTGAGTGTACTTTAATACACCTATGCTGGTTGGGATGGAACCGAAGAACAAGTTCCTCGACATATTCAGTGACTCCACACTACTAAGAACACCGAGGTTGGCTGGAATTTCACCAGAAAGAGAATTTGAAGATATGTCCATGACCCGCAGATTGTTATACAACGTTGTAGCTGGAAGTGAAGTATATTCTGCGCTTTCATCTACTCCATTTCCCGAAAGTGAGACCCCTCCAGTGTCCAGCTTAAAAGGAAAACCGCCCGTTAAAAATTCTGGCTAACATCTAGAACCGAAAGGTTCTTGCAGTTAGATATCGAGTCCGGTAAGCTTCCGGCAAGAAGGTTTGTGGACAGATTTAGTTTCTTAAGTGACTGGATAGTTCCAATTGATGGTGGGATTGAACCAGAAAGCTTGTTTCTTGAGAGATCTAAATTCTCGAGGCTTCTTAATTCCCCAATCCAATCTGGAATCTCCCCTGTAAGTAAATTTCCATGTACATCAAGAGAACTGCATAGACCTAGTCGTTGCATTGATTCTGGAAGGCTCCCAGAGAACAAATTGTCGCTCAGATCAAGAGAGCGTAAAAGCAAATTCCTCCAATATCCCTGGGAATTTGCCCAGTGAACCGGTTTCTCCGTAGGTTCACCACCCTAACATCATATAAGTTCTGAATTCCTTCAGGGATCTCTGCCTCCAGTAAATTTTCAGAAAGATCAAGCGATTGAAGCCCCCTTGAAAACCACATTCCCAGAGGCAACTTCCCAGATAGCTGATTGAAGGAGAAGTTAACAGCAACCAGTGTCAAGCAATAGCTTAAGGAATCAGGGATCCGCCCCATGAGACTATTTTTAGCAAATGAAACTACTCTTAGCGAGCCACATTGCTGAAACATCTCATCTGGGATTGATCCCGTGAAGTTGTTCTCGCTCAAGTCTAGGACCTGCAAGGTCCCAATGTGCGTGAGACTAGTGTTGATAGGTCCACTGAAGTTGTTCTTGGAAAGTGAGAGAACCTGGAGGAATTGCAATCTTAAAAGGCCACGGCCTATGTGCCCAGAAAGAGAAAATCCATCAAGAGCCACCTCGGTGACTCGTTTAGACCTCGGATCGCATTGGATCCCGACCCAGTCACAAGGATATTCGGCATCTTCATTCCATGTAGAAAGCTTATCTTTAGGATCGTGAAGCCCGGCTTTGAACACAATCAACCCCAAAACGTCATCATTGAAAATTGCGTCTAGAGATTGCGTGAAAACTGGAACAAAGAGAAGTAGAAGAAACACTCTGAATACCATTCTTAGCTCAGTGCATACAGATAAGAATGTGATATGTAGGTCTTGAAAGAAAGGATTTTGATAACAGTTTCTTCAAGGAAGGGAAGCACTAGGACTATGGTTCATGAGGGTAGCGAAAAGATCAATGAAATCAAAGGAAGCTCAAAATGCACTCGAGCAACAATCAAAGAAAACGGATGACTGAAGAAGTAGTATTGTATACTTTTAAAGGTGACAGTGCAGAAGCAACAAAACCCCGCAGAACAGAGCAACCGAGGATTAACGACCAACTCACCACCAATGAGAACGAAGTGTACTACTTTCACAATCTCAAAGCAAGAATGGCAAGCTGAGAAGATACCAACACGATGCGTTGGAAGGCTCAGCACGAAATATTCCCACTCCTTTCCCCTCAAAAAAAGCAACTTTCCTTCATGCACTGTTGTCTAACATGAGGAAAAGTTGACAGCAATACTCACAGGAGGAGACCCAACAAAAAAAGAAGCACCAGCAGCTACTACTTCAACAGAAGGAAGACCCCACCAACCACCACACAAGGCTAATAATCAGCAAAAACAACCCATCAGCAAGCAAGAAGGGACCCCAGGTCCAAGAAAAGCTTGCTCTCAAGCTTCACAGCCCTTCAAGAATGCTTCCAACATTGTCAAAGAACATAAGCAAAGATTCTGAAGCAGAAAAGGGACGAAGAAACAAGTGGGTTCTCGGCTTCTTTCTGATCTCGGTGGCTCCTGAACAGGAGAGAAGTTTATAAAGAAGCAAGCTTTCTTCTTTTTTCCTCGTTTTAAATTGATGGGTATGGAGGAAATGGGCAGAAACCGGGAGAGTTTCGGAGCGGAGATCGCCGGGAAGGGCGGGCGCGAGGTTCCACCTCTTTGGAAGGGCCTGTCAAATTCCGGGCGCCATTAAATGAAGAGAGAGAGAGAGAGAGAGAGTCTGGAGAGTGGTGCTGGCCAAAAAAACCCTGAGAGAGAGAGAGAGAGAGAGAGAGAGAGAGGAGTCAAGCTCAGGAAAGAAGTGGGACGAAAAGCAGTGCATTTAAAGCGTTCAAACGGGCAAGACAGAGAGGCGAAGAGTAGAGTGAGTGAGAACACTCGCGGCTTTTTTCCTTTGAGTTTCTTCTGTACTGTGCTATTAATGATTCGGAGTTCTCTATTTTCTTCTCCATCTGGTTTTGTTTTTTTGCTTGTCCGGTCTCGGTCTCACCCGACGTGGCAATCACCAAGGATTGCTTCGCCGTGTTTAACCCTAACATGGAATCGTCAAACTTACTCCTGCTTTGATTCTATGGAAATATTGTTATGAGGCACTAGCTAAATACCCAAAAGAGGAAGAAAGGAGAAATATTCGTATTTTCAATATGGTGTCTCGTTCGTATTATTGTATAATTAATGTGTTGGGAATCTAGACATTTTGAGTATGGTTCTTAAGGCGCGCGTTTACACAAAATTTCTATTTCTCATTTCTTTTATTTCTCTCGCCTCGGAACGAGGTTTGGAATGTAAACCCGTTTGATAATGCGATTTGATTTCTCTATTTTTAAAACATATTTCTATTTTAGAAATAGATAAATCGAAGAAATCGTAAGTTGAAATTTTTAACTTCTCGCTTTTAAAAATAAAATCGAAACTAAAATCAAACCATATGAAAGAACTTTGCGCTTTCTTGCTAACTTAATTCACTCATAACCACAACTTAACAAATTATTGCTAATTTTCTTTTTCTTATTTTGCTCGTGTTTTTTTTTTTTTTTTTTTCAATTTTTTTAATAACTTCCGCATTAGGGTGAAATGCAATCGAATGGGTCCCCAATTTTAAAAAACGACCAAAGTTCTTAAATGCTTACTTAAAAACAATGGGGCTCTTTCCTCCTAAAAAAAGCATGCACATGGCTAGTTGAAAAAAAAGTTCTTACGCAATAGATGAATAAAAAACATGCCTAAAAATTTAACCTTGTTTCTTTATGAATTCAAAATTCTTGCAAAATCAAAATAATTAGATTGTTACACAATCTTGAATTTTAATTCGAAGGCAAAAGATTCAAGAGAATTTCTTTCTTTGCTATGCAAGGGCCATTAAAGGTTCATTGAGCAACAATAAAGAAATTAAGGATTAGCAACTGGACTGATTCAATTCGAGAATCAAAATAAACCAACCTTCCCCCAATTGGTTCCTAACCATAAACGTTATTTCAAGGTAGAATTCTCATATATTCCTTTACACCATCAATTTTATTTTGTTGATAATCTTGTATAATATTGGTTTTTGATAAAATGACAGGGTTGTATAGGCTCCATTGATGGCACCAATATTCATGCTTCTGCAGTACTTGTCTGAACCTACGTAGGATGAGCTTGCAAATGATACATTGACCGATGAGGGAAACCAAATAAATATGCTTAAGAAAATCATTGCTAATAAAATGGCAATGGATAATAATATGTCTGAAATTCCACGAAATTGTATCTTCAACTTTTGTAATGTATTAGTATTATTTCAACTATTATTTTGTATTTGAGGATTTCCTATGTTGTTATCTAATCAATTTCTATTCCTATAAATAGAAATTTTATTCTCGTTATCAAACGGATTTACGTTCAGAAATAGAAATTTTGAGTCGTTATCAAATGGGTTTCTCGAAACTTATCCGGGAAATAGAAATTGAGAAATCAATTTACGGAATAAAATTTTGTCATGTGCCCCTAAGTATTTTAAGAGTCCGAGAAATAGAAATTGAGAAATCAATTTCGCCGAAATCAATTTCGGAATAGAAATTTTGTCATGTACGCGCCCTAAGTATTTTAAGAGCACTCGTTGGCAAGGCCCATTTGCGTTTAGTAATTCTAGACAAAATTAAACTCGCATATGGGAGTAACAACAATTTCAGCATGGTGCAGTTGAAATATAGGGCAAAAAGAGAGGGAGAAATTGGGAGTCGTGGTTTGCTCCTACTTTTGATCAAAATTTATTAAAAAACATGAGACAAACGGAGCCTATATGTTGGCATCTATATTGTTTCTATATAAGATAAGTGTACCAAAAGTCTTAAAACTTATCATAAAAATGTAATCAACTTTTAAAACTTTCAAAAATAAAATTTGTTAGTAATGTCAAATCAAGTAATAAAACTTTCAAAATGTTCAATCAATTAAAGAATTTGACTATACTAATTTAACAAGTTTTTTTTAAAAAATTTAGAATTCAATTGTACTTTTATGATTTTTTTCTACTTCTAATTTTATTTTTAAAAACATTTATTATCAGCATTGGATTTTCAATTCAATTTTTTACATCGTACTTTTATAACAAGTGTTGTAAGTTGTGTTGTAAGTTTTAGAAGGGCAAAATTTGGAATATATATATATATTTCATCGGAAGAGAAATCCATCTCATCATGCCGGTATTTCACAAATTTCCTCAACGTCGTTTTCCATTATTTTTCCAACGGTCGCGACCATCCAAGACTTGTACAATAAGCCTGTCTCAGAACTCTCATCATTGACGACAGACAGAATCATTCCGTCCAAACGCCATTAATTCATCTCATGACTTCAGCCGCACGTCTGTTTCGGCCAAACCACGACGACTTCCACGGTTTGAAGTCGAAGCAAACGATCCCCCTGCGGCGACGGCACTGCGGAACGCGACGACCGAAGGAGGGCCGAGCCGCGGCGGAGTTCCCTCCCCAAGGCGGAAAAGGCGACAGAGAACACTACTGCAGCGTAATGACGCGGTTTTTTAAATGCCCAGCGAAACGACAGTCAAAAGGGGGAAGAGAATCCGAGTCCTGCAGTCCCTCCGATTTTGTTCCCATTTTCCTGGCCTTCTTTTTCAAAAGCCCGTTTTGGCCCGTAGCCGTGGAAAAGCTTTGCCTTTTTGACGTTTTACTCGGGGCTCGTTTGTCTCGTCCAATTGACCTCTTTTTTAGAGAATAATCTAATGAATGGACGACTGGAAGAAACAAGATTAGCACATTTACCCACCATTGCCATCGACGTACGGGACCTTGACGAGACATTTTTTTTTATGCAGTTTTCTTGGGGGTTGCTGTGGCTACGGTGTGGATCTGGCACGACGGACGGGCGGGCGGGGGTATATCCTCGGTTCTGGCTAGAGAATATAAATGCGCATTTTAATAGATTATCTCAATTAGTACTTCGAGGATCAAGATTGATTATTGGGAGAGCTCATTGATTAGCCCGTCAGATAGATGTTATGCACGTTCACTGACGTCGTGTCGTGTGAGAATTGAACCTGATGAGCACGTACATTTCAAGTGGAAGTGTCTAAATGTAGATCCTTTTGCAATATTGTTGCAAACTCGGCCTAGAGAACACGGGCGCCTAACGACCGGGTTAGTTTAAGTGAGGGATGTGCGTCCTAAGAGACCCTATCATGATCAGGTCATTTCTATTGAAAAAAAACAGATGAACACAGACATTGTGTCTTCACTTCCAGACGTGATCAGAGGAAACTTAAGATCCAAGCCGACATCGGGAGATGCCGGACTGAGAGCAAACTGGGAAGTCCGATCTGGAATTGGCTTCTCCAAGAAGAAGATAAGAGGAAAGGAGACGACCCAGTATCTTCATTGGAGACGATGCTCATGAGCCACACGACAACGGACGACCAAGTCTGCTCCGACAATTGAAGCCATCGAAAGAGCATGCGAAAATTGGCACCTAGGAATCCATTTTTCATTGGGTGAAGAACATTACAGGTAACGAATGTCTACTTCTCGTGCCTAATACATGAAACCTATCTAGAGAACGCGACATAATTAAGCCTACCACAACAAGCACGGACATAAGTTAAAACGAATCATGCTCCCCAGGAAACCCAATGAGAGAAGGGACAGGATCGAAGTATCACAAGCGAGACCATTATTTTGCTAATTAGACTAAGGATGATTTGTGGTATCGCTTGAATCTGTGTACAGCCAGATAAAGATTAGACATTTACAAAACAGTAACTCTCTTCTAATTAAACGGTCACATGATGACCGAAAAGCAGCCTCGGCGCATAGCACAGGGTCGATCGGACTGCAAGATCACTAGCGCTTGATTTCACACGAAGAGGATCTGGAATTAGGCGATGATGAGTGACTTCATAGTTTTCTTCCTCTCACGCTACACAGATGTCCGCCGCTTTCAGACGTTCCCACGGGAGGCATGAGTATGACTAGGTATCTCGGCCTGATTATCCAGCGGCATGTACTGAGCCATGATCGCCCTTATTTCAGAATCCATGTACCTCTGCACAGAAGTTCGACAAATATCAGAACGTCACAATGTTGTTAATGGACAGTAATAGGTACATAGCAGAAAGGTAATCATCCACCGGTTTTTGAATAAAATCATACCCTGATTCTGTACTTGTAAACAGCATAGCCCGCCACTCCGGCAGCAGCTAAACCCAAAATGATAGTCCAGATGAAGCCCCAGCTGTACTCAGTACGAGAATTCTTATCTGCATTTGAGCATCGCAAAATTAGAAGAGGGGACAGAAAATGCAGAGCACAGAGCAAATCGACATTAGATTTTTCCTGTTCTGGAGATTACATGCTCCTACATTTCAACACAACCTGAGAAGCACTGGCCTGTTTTATTTCCTTAAGTGCAACTAACAGGTAACTCGTAAATAAACAGAAAACAGTAATAAAAAAATTCTCAGTTGCAGGTATATCTACTAGCTGATGGTCTAAAATATTGTTCCCATTCATCACAAGGTTCAAGCTTGAAGTGCAAACGAACAGGGGTCCAAGGGTACTCACTGATACACATGTCATGTTCCTGCATGTATAATAAACCACCGCTGCAGCTGCACTCATAACCACCCCAGACGTCCTTGCATTTACATTCTGGGCACTGGCATGCCAGTTTCTCTTTGCACTCGTCCACATCTAAAATGATTGTGACAAATAAGAAAATGTATAGATGATCTCCGGAGAATGAGGTGCTGTGACCAAAATAATGACATTTGACAAAACTGGAGCTAAACATAAGCAGAAAAGCCTAACTTCGAAAAAATTGCAATATTTTTCTTTTCTTTTCTTTTCTTTTCTTGGTAATGAAAGAATTCTGCACATTTTACTTCCCACTAAAAGACCTCCACAGTGAACCGAAGAGGGAACCTTAGATCCTGTTCGCATATGCAAGACATGATAGGAGGTATCCACTTAATGGTCAGAATCTCAATGGTCATGGCGAAGACACCATTCCCAATTGACTATCATTCAAGCTTAAACCGAAAGTCCACGGAAATATGAAAGAAATCACTGACAGGCAGAAAGATTAGATATATTTCATGCCATGCAAAACTCAGTAAGATCCTTTCTTAACTTAGAATAAATAAACTCCTATTGTTCAGATGAGTGCAAGGCAATAAGATTCAGTACCCTCACAAGAGTTGACTCCATCTCCCCGAAATCCATGAGGACATTTGCAGCCTTTTGTGTGATCATCCTATCAAATAAGTTGTGGAAAATCATCCTTAAACCAACTCTAGCAACAGCACAACAAATCTTACAGCATTAGGAAAAAGAAGACAACATTTGAACTCACAATGCAAGCAGAGTATGTCTTGCCATTTTGCGACTCCTTCCAGCATCCCCCGTTGTTGATTTCACAGCGCAACGCTCCAGAAGCTGACAAGCAAAGTATCAGAAAAGAAATTATGCAAACGGAACACAGCATCAAAAATTAAATTCTACAATCTTATATTTCCATAAAGAAATGATGACGTTGAATAAATGTATTTACAGTTATGAGTGCTTAAAACAGATCCACAACCAAAGCACGTTTACCTTCACAGTGAGTATAACCGTCACCAACAAACTTCACATTTTGCACTGTAGGGCATTCACATACTCTTCCCCGGAATGTATCCTGCATAAGTGGCATGTATCAGAGACTTGTGAACCACATGATTCAGAAACAATCTAACCAAATTAAGAAGATTTTTTTTTTTTTTTATAGAATACACCAACAAAAGCTAGAAAAGATACCCTGCATGCAGAAATATTAGCAGTCTTGTCCTGCCAGCAGCCACCGTTGTTCTCCAAACACTCATTTGTCTCAATTTCTGTAAAAATTAATGCATGAAAAGATATTTCATATTATCTCTGCAAGACTCAATTCTCTACAATCACTTGAACATAATTAACTAAAGCAATAAACTGCTATGAAACTTATTGCTTAAACGAATTAGGAATAGACAATTCTAAAGGAACAAATATGCACTTAATTTGTTTTAATACTAAAAATTTTGCACACAGTGACATTAACTTCTTTCAAGCAAAATGGTAGTTCTTAAAATGTCTTGGGAAAGGAAGGAAGAAAAGATAGTTAATATAAAAAATAATTTATTCCTAAAAGTTCTTTTCCAATGGCATAAGTTGTTAGTTGTTATTAAAACATGATTCAAGTTATTGTTTTTCCTAAGCCACATCAATAATTTATTATGCAGAAATGATTTTGAGACATGTAAGAACATGAACTTAATGATGTTATTTTCCAAAAAACAAGGGACCAATGCTAAACATGTATGTCATAAAGAGTTTGAAACCTTCTTTATATCATCCAAAGCTTTAAAAAAAACGTTGCAATATGCCATTCAAAATCAGGAGGAAAAAAGAGAAATGAATTTTTCCAAAGAAGAAGTATTCAGCTTAAAGGATGGAGAAGAAATGGAAGAAAACACGAAACTGAAAGAAAGAATGAGGTAAAAGACACTTCCTCAGCGTAGTCAATGTCTAGAAAATTAAAGTTTCCACCTAGTGACCTCTCTAAAAATGCTATAATGCTCTCTACTCATGAAATAAAGCTGCTAAAGAATAAAAATGACGTCTACGTAGATGAATTTCAGAAACAACAGATTAGTCACTATAGGAGTAGGGCGTGCCCTTTGGCATGTTTTAAACAGTAAAGTATATTCAAAAGCCTCATTTAAGAAGGCAGTTGAAGAGCACCTTGACTAAGACAGATGGCTGGTTCAGTGGTCTCCTGGAAACCAGAGCAGATGGCCTTCAAGACCGCTATTCTGTCTAACTTACCTGAAACATGAAAACAGACCATTACTAACTCAAGATCCAGAAGTCCTACTACATTGTCAATCAGTGGCTTATTACCTCTATACTGTCCGTTATTTATGACAAGAGTCGGCAAAATAGTTACATCTCCACGAGCACCCTTGCCAATCTGGCATAATTGGAACAAATACAAAAATTAAATACTACAATATGAAGAGACTACTGAGGAAGGAGCTGTCTATTGCTCGTGATAGAAGTTGGCAAAATTATTACATCTCCACGAGCACCTTGGCCTATTTGGCATAATCACATATGAATACAATAAAGAATCGAAGTAACACACTGTCAACTTAGAAAAAAGGTAATAATTACCTGTGCTTCTTGTTCAGCTTTAAGAACTGGATTGTCCTCGTCAGCATCAGGGTTGCCTATGCATTCATCTATCTTCTTGAGATCGACACCTTAACGTAATAGAAGATAAAAATATCATAACTAAAAATTTCTTTTCAATAGGGAAGGAAAGATACAACCAACTTGAGAGCAGAACTTCTTTATAAGGTAGAAGTTGGAACTTTGGGCGCTGAGTAACCTTTTTGGCTCAAACACGTTACATAGTCCCAATAGAGTATATAAAGAAAAGCAAATAGTATGGCTTACCAAAAAGGAAACTAATAAAGTGTCCTTCAAGAAAAAAGAAGATTGAAAGAAGGGTAATGAAGATTGGACGAGAAAAGGACAATAAAATGAGACTTGCCAGTATGGTAGCCAAAAAGCATCATCTAAAGATGCAAAAAAATGAACCAGACAGATAGAGAGGAGGATTCAGATGGATGAGAAGTGAGTCAGACCTCCATTACCAGGAACATGAAGCTTAATGGTATTACAGTCATGAAACTTTAATTTAAACAAAAAAATATAGAAAATAACAAAACAGATGTTGGATATACACAACAATGTCTTAGCTGCATCGTCAAAGAGTGCGACCACAATCATCACACTTTTCCTAATTTCCCACTCTTAGATCAATTAATAATTAACAAATGATACTAAACTGAATAAAGCACCTTTTAAGCCATTAGGCTCACAGTCTATTCATTACAAACGCCTTTGGATATGTGGGAGGTAGGAAGTTCAATTAAGCTAATTATGTTCTATTTCCCGTATTCTTCCAGGAAGTTCTCATAGAAGCTTGTCAAGAGATACTATACTTCACCAAAATCAAGATCACCAATTAAAAAGGCAATATATTTTGAGAAGATACAGTAGCTAGTCAGATTGGCCCTGTCTATCATGAAAGAGATTCAGAGGGTAGTACATGGTTCACCCTAAGGAACCAGTTTTATATCTCTACGACAAAAACATGCAACAATATCACATTTAATTCTGAATTAACTCAGAAATTAAGAATATCTTTTCAATGCTTTATGTAACTGTAAAGTCAAAGGAAATCCTAACAAGTGCATGCATCAGTACCAGATGACATCTAAGAATAAGTAAATCTTACCAAGAGACTTTATAACTTGATCTGCACATTCCTTTGTGTACTTTTTCTCTTTCATTGGGCAACGGATCGAAAAGTCAGCCACATAGTCCCACCAAAGCCATGGCTTTCCACTTTCATTTGCCACTTTGAAGAAACAAGCTTGGCGTAAATTCTGTACTACAACATCCTTTCCATCATATCCTCGCCTAAAATCTTGCTCAGGATCAGGAGCACAGTATCTCCCATGATTGATGCACTGTGACTTGCACTGTTTGCTCAAAAGAAAGGCTTCTGGGCAGTACCAAGTTATATAATGAGGGGTGAACTGAGTATACCCTCTCTGCTCAAGAATTTGCGCTGCTCCTTTAAAGTTCTTAACAAAGTCAATCTGACCGTCGCATTTTGGCCCGCACTCATCATTGCTATTTGTCCAGAATTCATACTCAACCCGCTCATCAGGATGAGGAAGAGCCTCAGTCCAATCGAGATTGAGGTTGACCATACTACCACCAGACAAAGCTTTCTTTATGCTATCACCCAAGTTTTTGCTGATAAGGGCCGATGGAATAGTGATTTTCTCAAGATAATCAGCATCAGATTTCTGTTCTTCAGGAACATCCATGGTGATCAATGGTTCTACTTTATCATCTGCAACAAGAATGGCAGCTGCTCCACCATTCTGGGCATTCCACGCCTTCAACGTGAAGTAGCACTCTGCCAAATTAGCAAATTCACACGTCAATTGGTATTTCGGAAGCAGGGGAAATCGGAAAACATTCTTCACATTCCTATCCACGGGAGCGCAACATTAAGTACTGCCATAGCATCAATCTCTGGAATGACAAAATACACTCCTAGAATCCATTTAATAAAACCCCAGTAAGGACACTAGAGGGAAAAATACTCCCGGAAGACTTCGGAGTAATTAAATGGCAAAACTTTCCAGTATTATGTTTTAGTCTCTAATAAATGACCGGCTTCAACAATAGAGAAGTTTATACTAAAACGATTAAATTCCCTAATGATCGAAGCATGCAAGTCTAAATTATCGGGATATCCCGCAACAAGACACGGAACAATTGGTCACTTCAACCAGCCCCGAACAAGAGATGCAATCGATCTACCAATCGCACGAAAAGAACCAACCGACCAATCGATTGCAAATTACGAATTCCGAGCAACAAAAGAGTATTGTATTGCCTACGAAACTCAAATTGCACACCAACGGAGCTAAAATACCTCAAATTGAAGCCCAAAAGTCCTAAATCGATGCCAAGCAAATACGACAAACGCAACACAAGCTTCAGGCCAGCGACAAAACATAACCAGCAACACGCGGAACTCACCTCCCCGATCGGCGAGGACGAAGACCGGCAACCCGCCGGGCTTCGTCTTGAAGCTGACGTCGAACTCCTTGCACGCCTGCCGGTTCGCCGACGGGTACACCACGGTGCCGACGAGCGTGCCCCGTACTGCGGGACGCCGAAGTTCCCGATGGCGCACTCGTGCGCTCCCTTCATCGAGTTCGGGCTCGTCACCTTCAGGCTGTTCTTCTGCACCACAAACCGCCCCTCGCAGCCGCCCCACAGCAGCAGCAACAAGCCGACGACCAGCCGCGCCAGCCCTAGCCGCTCCTCCACTCTCATCCTGGCGGCGGCGGCGGCGGGAGGGAGCGCGTCTCTCGAGTCGGAAACGGACTTCCCCCGATCCTCACGGCGGCGGACGGCGGAGATCGGAACCGGGGAGGAGAGCGATGGGGAAAGGCTCGTGGGAGAGCGTGAGATGTAGGAGGAGATGGGAAGAGACGTGCTGCAACGACTCGCCGTAGCGGGGCTAGAAGGAAAGTACGCCGAAGCCGTTATTCAACGGGGGCAAGGCGGGTCGGTGCGCGAGATATTGGGAAGCGCCTGTTTTTCTCGCGAGATGATACGAGACGGGGGGAAAGGGCGGATCTTTCACGTGGGCTTTGCATGAGATCCACGTGTTCGGTTTCGCCATCACGCGCCTCCGCAGGCGTCTGCGTATGCGGGTCCGGGTCGCGTGCCCGCTTCCAAAAAACATTTTAAAAAAATCGGGATTTTTTTATTTAATTTTTATTCAAATTATTGGAGAATTTAAAGGAAACTGGTTTTTGTTACGGAATTGAATCGATCCTTGTATTTAATTTGATGACTTTGATGACTTAGCAATTAAGTAAGGTATATGCCTTCTCTCCGAAGTATTGGATCGAGTCGTGTTTCCCTTCTCTTATCATCGAGATTGATGGAAAGATCTTTTCACCCATTGAATTTTTATTTTTATTTTTTTTGCTATCAATGTAATGAAATGATGGACGGAACATTGAGTTTATGAATTAAAAGTTTAATAACATGAAAAACTCAACATTTATGTACTTGTGATAAATATATCTCAAATTAATTTTTTGAACCAATATTAATGTCAAATTTACTCAAAACTGATTAGAATTTTTATATGAACCTATCATGTTAATCGAGTTATTGTCATATATGATCCAGTCCGATAGGTTCACGATAAAATTTTGAGGAAAAATAACGGAAGAAGAATATGTCACAAGTTTATTAGTTTGGAGATAAATTTATTATAAATTTACTGATTTAGGATTTTTGATACTTTAAAAATTATTTTAGAATATACTTGTTACAAATATATTATTTTGGATTTTTTTGCAACGTTAACTCTAAATTAAAATAATGAAAATACTAAATTAACTCTCCATTGATGTTTTCGCTTTATTCCCCACGAAGCAATGGGAAGTGGCCAAACAGGCCGGTCGCAGTCGTGTCACTCTCTTACACGTTAGAACACGAAATCGTTATTTATATTCCGAAAGCTCTCTCACACGTTAAGCCTCGCACTTTATAAATCGTTGCAATTTATCATCTCGAAAGTTCCAAATTATTTACCGATAAAAAAGTTGCCAATTATTTTTAACGGTCGCTCTCGACATATATTTTTCCGCTGGAAAGAGAGGTGTGTACGTGATTCTTAAAGTTGCCCGCCAATAAATTCTTTTTTTATGGACGAAAACGCTCTCAAATGCGATGCGTCATTGCAACTTGCAGTGCAAGTTTACCAAAAACTGTTATTTTCAATGGTCGCTCTCGACATATATTTTCCGCCGGAAAGAGCAGCGTTTGTGATTTATAAGCTGTCAACTTCAATAAACTAAATTCATTTCTTATGGACGAAAATGGATTCTAATGTGATGCTTCATTGCACCTTAAAGATTCGCATGGACCACCCATTTTGATGGGAAATTTTGGTTATGGAAACCAGTCCATAGGACCTAGGACCCCGCCCTCCAACCTAGGAACTCAAGCCCCAGGAGCCGGACCCGGCGTTTGGACTAGAGACCTCGAAGGCTGAATTCGGGATCACGGACCTTAAATCGGGACCTTGCCATCGGACTCGGAGCTCCAATGACTTACTTCTAAGGCCTTGGCACTTTAGACTCGGCAACTAGGCTCTTGAACATAAAGGCATTGAGGGCTAGACCCGAGACCTCGACATTTATATGAGGTACAATAGAGGTTGGATCCAAGAACTAGGGGTTGGATAAGGGATCTTGGGGGCTAGACAAAGTAGGGTCCGGAGCGGACACTTGAACCTAAGTACTCAAAATTGGGTACGGTCTTGTGCAACCCAAAGGTTTGGGTCCAAGAGCCGAGGTCCTAGATGAGGGTGCAAGGTCCAACTTTATGGTGTCGGGATTTCTTAAAATTTAGAATAGTTAATGATACTTAAATTACTGAAAATAAATTTTTCTTTGGCAAATATATAACTAAAGTCTGTAGTAACTGTTTTCATTGCAATGTGACCCCCACAAATTGACAAAATTTAGTAAACAATTTTAAAATCAGGAATATGTGGTTGTTTTAGATAAACAAAACCTACAAAATTCCAAAATTTAACATCTTGGCAAGTGTAATAATATTACATTAATTATAAAAATTTTAATTCTGCAATAGTCTTCACTACTCGCCAGGACAGTCGGTGTGCATTGACACTATAAAAGGTATATTACTCTTAATAAGTATAAAAAAAAAAATTAGAAAGTTCAGTTCGGAATTTCGTAAATATTGTTCTTGAATTTTTTATATGAGCCTAGATAATTATTTGGGCTAGAGAAATACTTTTTCTTGGTGGCTCTTCATTATAATTATATAATTTTGTAATGCTAAGCAAAGTACTTTTCCACAAAAATTCTCAATTAATGTTGGCTTCAACCGTATCTAGATAATATTTTTGAAGAATGGCGAAAAAAAAAAAGCAATAACGTCAGAAAAAAGGACAATCTCTTACGAAAAAAAGTAATACGAAGAAAGAGATAATAGAATGGAATTGTCAATACGTTTAAAGTAAGATTTAAGAAAATACAATGCTATATGCGTACATTAGTGGAATTCACTCAAGTAAATCGACATGGATCTCGATGAAACTTTGAAAAACAAAGTTCTAGTTTGAAAATAAAGATGGGATCACTTTCATTATAAGAGATTAATAATTTCTTTTGGGGGGTAATTCACTTTTAATTGATTTTATCCCCATATTTATACATACTACATCATATCAAACAATCCATGATTTCATATGCTAATCTTAATTTAACTCCGTATCCTAGAGTTGTTTTTCTATGAGGAGTCCGCGTCAAGCGTATAAAACGACTTAACGCGAGTAGGTTTTAAACAATGACAGATGCACAATTCTTAATTTTAGCACGTAGGTTCATTCCATGAACGGATCAACATTTCCATTCCGATATGGCGGCATACGCCGTATAAATCCGTGAAAGTAGTAGGGTATAGGTCGAGTTGGTCGATACGAATTGGTATCTCTTTCTCTCTCTCCCTCGTCTGGATCTTGGTTCTATTGGGCAATTTAATGCATGTGATCACTAAGGTTGACCAGCATACTCAAAACAACACTGAATAATAGATGAAGAGAGAACTCAAGGCATGAACAACATACGCATTATCGCATTGCGATGGTTGACCATGTTATTTCACCAAGACAAATACAAGAAAAAGGACATGAGAAACAGCATCGATTCGGAGAGACTCGCGCAGGTGGAGCTCCTTTGCGGGTTCCAGAAGAGCCCTTCTTTTATTTCCTCATCCTCGGCCACGAAATCACATTCATCTCACCCTGCAACAGAAGAAAAATCATTCGTGTGCTTTGGACAGTGCAGGAGAAAGGAAGTCGTGTATGGCTCAATGCTCGTCATTAGGGAAACCGCTACGTGCGTTTCGTGGATGGTTGCGTTTAAAGATTTAAAGAGGAGCCAAACTCGGATGAAAGATGGTGGTAACGGAGTACCTGCTGCAGTCGGTGGAGGGGCTGATCTTGTAAGGGACGCTGACCCCGCATTTGCCTGGGAGCGAGGACACGAGGCCGAGGTTGAGGCCCCGGATGTTGCGGGCGGCGGACTGCAGGCACCGGCAGGTGGTCTGGCGGTCAGGAGTGTTCTTGGCAGCACTGTTGAGCGTCCTGATGCCGCTGCAGCAACCTGAGGGGATTGCTCCGCCGGCCCTCAGGTACCCGAGGCACGGGGCCACGCAGCTCGCCACCTGGCCACAGCTGACGGCCGACTCGGTGAGGGGCACGGCCACCACGAGACCGACCACCAGGGCCAAGCACACTAGCTTGAGACTTGCCATGTCGGGGCGGGGGCAGATGGTGCGAGTGGTGATGCAGTGCAGTGTGCTCGAGAAGTGATGAGAGCGAGAGGGACGAGTACACGAGGGCTGGCTGTGCTTGAGGGTCGGCTCTTATAGGCGAATGCCGTGATGCCTTGAGGGTGTGAAATGAAGAAACGAGGGGCTGCGCTGCATGGGAAGGAGGTATGGGGGTTGGTTGGTGGTTGGGGCCTGAATTGAATATTGTTGCCATTTTCGGATCAGGTCGTGTAAGACCCATGCTTTCACATGCTCTCTGTATATCATCCTGCTTCACCTAGGGTTTCTGAAGGAGTTTGGTGTCGTTATTATAGAAGTGACTAACAAGAGCTTGCCATATTACTTCGATGATGAAATTATATGTAGTTTATAATGCAGGTTCCCATGCGTCTGTGGCGAGCCACAAGTAACTGCTAGCCTTGAATGCTGCGGATCGAGACCATTAGATTAGGGAGCGACTGCCCCCACCACTGCAAATTCAAATTGAAAGCTTGAAGATAAGGCCCTGCGTGCAAGACAGAAAGCGAGACAGACGAATGCATCAAACCATCGTAGACAAAAAGCTCTAGGGTTAAAAATCCTCGCATGTGTAGACGGATGTATTTCTGTACCGTGTGAAGGACTAACATCGCGTGACGTGCCGATAATGATACCACCACCAAACACATTGAGTGCATTTATTGGCATTCATCGGGTAATCAGTAGATCGTCGACGGCCTCGATCTCGGGCTAATTTAAGATTAAAGAGGCATCTCTCGAGTCTTTCTAACTATTGAACTCCAATGAGCGATGACCCTAAATGTAGTCACAGAATATTGAGCCTCACATGGAGAGTTTGCCCATCTAGACATTAATGGTAGATAGAGCCGAGATGACTGTGCAAATTATATGCTTGAATTTTAGTAAATGGGGTCCATTTTCAGTCCCTTCAAAATGAATGCTAGGACCACGAGTAACCGGGCCACAACGTCAGTTCAGAGAGAGTGCAAGTGGATCCCCTAATTTGAATTTACTTAGAGACGAAAATTATCAAAGGTAAGTTCTAAATTAGCTATGACCGTGAGAGCCATTTGGGTTAAACAGTATTTTGTTAATAATTTTTCAATCACATATTCGAGAATTTTTTTTTCCCAAAAGACCAAACCTATGTCTCTTCTCAACCCTCAACGGTCTGCTCATAACTAGGCCATATGCCATCCTTGGTGGAAAATAAAAACCCCAAATTCCGTTTGCTTCACATAAAATTTAATTATGTGGATAATATGTTCTTAATTTTCATTGCGAAAACAGTGTGGCATGATCTGAAATTGAGAGATGAAGACATGTTGGGTAAACTGAATCACAAAAGAAGCAAATCATCGACCTCACTAACAGTAGATTTGAAGATCATAATCAAAAGAGCTTGAAATGCCATGATTTTTCTCAAATAAGGGCCCAAGTGGATATTATTTCATACAAGGGCTTGGAGTGGCCATGGTAGTTTCGGATAAGGGCTTGACCTCGCTAGTCACCGATCGCTAAATATTTTGATCGAGTCATGACATTTTTGTTCAATTACAATTTTAAATTATTTTTTTATTATTTTCCTATATATATATATATATATTTTTGCTTTTCTTCTATTTTCTTTCCAACGAGGGCTCGGCGACTCTCGCCGACCGACCTCGTTGATGGGCACGAGGGCGAGGGTGGCCTGCCTCGGGGGTGGCTATCCCTAGCTAGTTGATGGGTAAGTGACCCTCACCCAAATCTAGCGAGGGTGGCCTCCCCAAGGTAGGGGTCGCCAAGCCTTTTCCAGCATCGTTGGTGGCTAATTGGCCACCGATAAAGAAGAAAGAAAAACCTAAAAAGGAAAAAAAAAAAAAAAAAGTAAATGACTAAAATACTCTTGACTAACCGGAAAAGAATGACAAAGAGAAGGAAAGGAAATTTTTTTATTTAGGAAGTTAAATTAGAAGCGTTGGAAAATTGATGCAAAATCAGGGATTTTGCAATTTATTACCTGATTTTATGCCCAAAAAAATAAGCAATTGCATTGTGTTAGGATTCTTGAATGTATCCCACAAATATGATGACATTGAGAGCTTAGAGAGATAGTTAGGTTTATATAATTTAGATCATTTTTCTTTGTTTTGTGAGTTTTTTCAAGTATTTTAAAGAAAAGAAAAAAAAGTGGTGATAGAATTCTTAATCTTTGATTCAAGATGTTGAGTTTAATTATTTTTTCATTTCTTATTTTATTATGTTATAATTTTCTTTTGTTAGGGCTACGATATAGTATCATTATGATGATATGAATTTAATGATTTTTATGTTTTGCAAGTGATTTAATTCATGTGAGTTAAAAAATTTTGCACTTAATGCTTTTAAGTAACTGGCTACCATTCAAATGATCTAATGTGCGTGTTTGAAATTGAAAAGTGATAATATGCAATTGCTCCTCATAATATATAACCACAAATAAATGTGGATATAGATATAACATATTATTTGTATAGCTTTCGGTGATAAGGTGGTCCAAAAGATTCATTCTAAACCGGAAATGTTCACAGATTTTAATGCCCTTTTGCTTATTTAAATTCAGACAGAGATATGATAGATTAATAAATTGAATATGTTTGCGACACCTAGAGATAGGCTAGTTAATAAATTAGGCAATTCCGCTATCACATTTTTTATATCGATCTTATATGCGTGATAATCTGAAATTCATATCTAATTATTATGGTGAAATCATATGCTGTAATATATTTATTTGATTGATTTACTACATTTAGTTCCTAAATTTTGCTTTTAAGATTGTCAATTTTAATTCATCTATTTTAATATGTTAGATAAATTTTAGAATTAGTCCATTTTTAATATTTAATTGATTTATTAATCTTCATATATTTTCTTATCATTATATTGCTTGTTTGGCAAATTCATTGTATTTAGAATTTTATGAACAAGCGGCCCCACTCCACGTTCATATAGGTGATTCTATCAAGTATCCACTACAAATAAATACACTAGTTAGTTTGATGTATAATTTAGCACTAATCACATTCATTACAAAAGGGACCTATGATACATTTTGGTGCTATTATATCAACTAATGACTTCTTCTTACCTAGATAATTACACTCTTGTGAGATCTATTATCACATAGATTGGGTCACCACCATCATTAATATTTCGAATCGGCATAAGGCTTATTTCCCTAGACATTTCCACTATTTGTTTCTTTTCCAAAAGTCCAGTCACAAGGATAGCTCAAATTCACTTCTGACGTCACATAATCATCTGTCCATACAACTCCACATTTCAATTTACAAGCTCCAGGCCAAAAGTAGGATCCTACAGTTTGGTCGACATCCTCTGTTTCTCATTTCCCAATGTCCAAAAGGTTCAACAACGTTTCGCTTGCTACGCTAAAAACCTACGGAAGTCGTTTCTTTCTCCTCGGATGAAGCCGTGGCATCGTTCGGAATTCACTATGATGACATCGGGCCGAATGTAAACCCAAGCAAATCGCCGACCCATCCGAACCCAATTCAATCAAGAGCAAGGCAAGCCAATGCCATTTCGCCTCCTCGCCGTCCCCGGAAAACACCCTCTTCGCCGGTTCATCAGAAGCTTCAACGCATGGGCTCGTTCCATAAGGAAGGCCGCCGTCTCCCACCCGCACAGACCCGACAAGGCCTTCGAACTCTACTCCCGGATGCACCGCTGCAACGTCCCTTTCGACAGCTTCTCGGTTCTGTATACGGTCAAGTCTTGCACGAACTTGCGCGACCCAAGAGTCATACGTCAGCTCCATTGCCATGCCGTTAAGCTCGGCTTCGGTACCCACGTTTACGTTGCCTCATCGCTGTTGTATGCATACGTTGTCGTGTCTTTCCGGGATGCTTGCGTGCTGTTCGACGAAATGCCTCAGAGAACCACGGTGAGTTGGAATACTATGATTACTGGGTTTGCGAAGACGGGTGACGTGGAGAAGGCGCGTTCGGTTTTCGCCGAAATGCCTAGGAGGGATGTGCCTTCGTGGTCTGCCATGATTGCGGGGTATGTGAATTGCGGCAGTGTGGTTTGTGGATTAGTGCTGTTTCAGGAAATGATGGTGAAGGAGAGACTGTTTCCCGACCAAATGACAGTCTGTTCCGCTTTGACTGGGTGTGCTCGGATTGGTTCCTGCGGCTTGTTGGCCGGGAAATCAATTCATGGCTTTGTGGTGAAGAATTCGTGGGAGATGAATGTTGCGATCGGGACTGTTTTGGTCGATATGTATGCCAAGTGTGGATTCTTCAAGCAGGCTGTCCGCATATTTGACATGATGAAGGAGAAGAACGTCATGACTTGGACGGCATTAATTTGTGGGTCGGCGCAACATGGTTTCAGTGAGGAAGCACTATCTTTGTTTGAGATAATGCAAAAGAGAGGTGTGAAGCCAAACGAATTGACTTTCACTGGGGTTTTGACCGCTTGTACCAATACAGGCTTAGTAGAGGAGGGACGCAGATACTTCAATTTGATCGAGGAATATGGCTTGGAGTTGAGAATTCAGCATTATGGATGCATGGTTGATTTATTTGGTAAGGCAGGAATGCTTGATGAGGCATACGAGACAATTCGGAAAATGAAATATGAACCCAATGTAATTGTTTGGACTGCCTATTTGTCAGCTTGCAAGACACATAACCAATTCGGGATGGCTGAACGAGTAATTAACCAGGTTTTGAGGATGGTGAAGCCGGAGAATGATGGAGGCATTTACACACTCATATGCGATATCTATGTCTTGAGCGGGAAGTGGGATGAGGCACAAAGGATAAGAGATTTAATGACCAAAGAAAGTGTGAGAAAGGTCACTGGATCTAGTTCTGTCAAAAGCTAAAATTTGTAGCCAGTTGTTCCATGCCTTGTATCTCCCATGACTGGACGATGCACAATGAAACCTCAGGATGGTAGTAGAATGGGTTGCATTTTCTGCTAACACACTTTAGAGGTGGTTCTCAGGTAACAACCTTGGATCTAATTCATTTCATTCTTTGTGGAAGCATGGTCTTCTCCTAGACATACAAGATTTTAGAAGAGACTGTCGTACTGTATACAATGAAATCCAGGACCAAGAGTTGAAGAGCAGTTGACAATTTACCAATCCCTGAACTGAGTGCATTATTGTTGCCTTTTGGATAAATTGGCGAGATTTACAGTCTAACTCTCACCACTGGTTTTCAAGAATCGACATTTAAATCTGTATAAGGGCTGAAAAACTGATTTCTGGATCTGGGTGCCCTTATTTTGACAGTTGAATCTTAAATTTAGCTGGCCGCTAGTGCAATTGTGCTCTTGGATGAAGATAGCATGATTTGCTTTTGTATTTTGTACTTTCTTCTTCTCTTTCTCTTAGGCTGAGAATTTTCACTGACATGTTCAAGTTGTGCTTTGTATAGGGATAGTCAGAGGTCACCTTATTCTTTAAATGAGGGATAGGATATAGTTCTACTCTTGCTTGACATGTAACGCCCATATGATTCTTTATCATAAAACTGACATATTTCTATTGTGCACTGTATGTTTACAACATTATCTTTTGACAATTTTCCCGAGGCCGATTGCAAGTTGTACTGTGCTTCCACTTTTCCTCCTCTTTTCAAATTGGTTCTTCTTATGACGTTTTCTTTGATTTTCCTGCTTCCTCTGTACGTCATATTAGTCAAGTGGGAAGGATTATGGAATTTCCACAAGGCATCTATGTTCTTCTTTGGACAGACCTTTGCTCAAGGAATGACTGCCAGACAGCTTCCTTCTACTCTGGAGAGTAAGCTTGATTGATTTTTTTGCCGCAGCTTGCCTTGTCACGTATTATGCGGCTACTACGCATAAAGTAAACATTGCCGAAACCTAAGATCAAATGATCGTCGAATCAGGTTCAAGAAGGACCCAAGATCACTTCAAGTTTTGGTTGGCATGCGTCAGAGAGGACGACTCGGGGGGTTGCTGCACCAAATTTTTTCTGTGAGCATGAAGTCTTTATATATATGATGCATCGTCTTCTGCGGGGCTGTGGTGTGGACAGAGAGTAGGATCATGTCTGAGCAACAGCATAGAGTAATATAGAGATCTGGCCAGTACGAGTAGATATGCCAGAGCGATGTTTGAGCTTTCAGTTGCGGCGAAGTTCACTTTGATCGCACTTGAATTCTTACCACCGATATCTACCGCAAGTTGAGAATCGGGCTATGAAGCTCTCCTTCCATGGAAGCCAACTGTGAAAAAAATGCCTGTGCACCATCCCCCGGCATCCGAAGCATCGACTCATCTATCAAAGACACCCAGATAGCATTTGACTCGACACAGACGTGAAAAATGATTCTGATCTGTGCGAGCCGGCTTCGGTGTAAACTCCTCTGTGAGTCGCAAAATTCATTTTGGAAGTCGTGACGGCTACCCGAGATTATTCAACACAGATTCATTGATTCATCAAAGGCACTGGTTTTCTGCTTAACTAGCTACAGTAATGCTATGCGGATCGAGAATCATAAACAGCGACGCAACGGTGTGAGCAGGATGCAAGAAGTTCTATGGGAATATTAGATATAGGAACGGATTTTAGCGTTATTTTGCGGATCAATCTGACTCGGTAGACCCACTTTCTTCCGGTTGAATAGGGTCCAAATCGATGAAACTTGACATTATATGATACACATAGTAAAGTGCATAATCGGTCTTACTCTTTCCGGTTCGCTAGGGTCGTGTTGTGCATCTAGAGATGAATCCTTAAGATGATAACTTAGTTTTTAAAACCCAACTGCTTTGCACGACCCTCGCTTTTGATTGGTTTTGGGTCAATTGACTGATGCCACGTCAGATAACTACCGTCATCAAGATTCCCGTTTATTGACAATTTAGAAAATAAATGACACAAATGGTCATCAAAATTTAGATTTAATATACAACATTATTCTTGAACTTTTAATTTATTCATTATGATTTCTGAACTTTTGGTACGTGTTTAATTTAGTCTATGAACTATATGAAAATATATGATACCATCCTTCCATTAATTCAAGTAAACGGAATTTGTTCATTTGACTTCCAAGCCGAAACGTTGGAATGGTGAAAAAAAATTCATATGTGGATTATATGGTCATCGCCGGTCATTTGAAGTGGCAATTTCAAGTGAAAATTTAATGAGTACAATAAAATTTCGTGCAAAGGTTTAGTATCAAATTGGTAAAATTGAAAAGTTTAAGTTTGAATTGACATATGCATAATAGGTTTATCATCAATAGCTTAATTTTTTTAGTAATCAACACCTAGTGCTCCGGGACAAGGGCAAGTGCTGGAGCTTACTAAACAGGTGTCTTAAGCTAAGATCGAAGTCTTAATTTTGGGCGATACTCCATGCACCGTAGGTACTGCTAAATTCACATTTAAAAGATAAAAAGAAATGAAAATTTTGGAAAAAAGGAAAATGCCACGTGGAACTCGAAATGGGCCCTGATTGGGTGGGTAGGTGGCACTTTTTGGAGGGGGGTACGTGTCGAGCTGCTCAACCAGAAAGGAGGCGCCTTTCTGGTTTCCTTTCTGGTTAGGCCGACGTGTCAATCGCCACCCAATAAATGGCCACCAGCAAAGCTGGTCAACGACACGTCATCATTCAAACCCCTCTCCTCTTCCATGCTGGTTCGTTCCCTGGTCATGTGAACGTTCTAATTCCTCCAGCAACGAGAGTCAACGATTCCAATCTCACTTTGCCTCAGCTACTCGATAAGATTTCGCACGTGAAAGCTCCAAATGTTGCAACCCCCTTCCAACCAAACCCAGATTTTGTGTAGATTCCCCGAGTCGAGACATCCGGTCCAAAAGATCGATAAGTCTTGATGTAATACCGGAGCATGAAAGCGAAGCATGCAAAATAAGAGCGAACAGGAGTTGCGTTTCATACGACCACGACTGACTCGTGATTGATACTACTCGGCATTTCTTGATAAGTTTATTTTTTAACACAGCACTAATGTCATCGGTTCGAAAACCCTAACCGGTGCATTAGTAACTTATGCTATCGAGATCTTGATAATTGAATTGACCCCGAAAGAGAGCAATGAAACATGCATTATGTGCATGCTTGAACAAGTAACTACACCGAGCTAAGGAAGATCAATGAGACATGAATGGTCGCAGGTTTTATGGCTTGCGGAAAAAGACTAGGAGAGATTGTAATGACTCGCATGCTTAGTCCGCTTAGCTAGTGTTCGCCAGTGTGCTAAGTAGCATCTACATTGCTTGTATTTTGCGAAAAAGGAGATAAATTTTCTTAATTTGGACATTGATTAGGCACTCAAAATTTGGTGAAACCTCGAGCACAAAGCATGCTAAACAATAGTGGAGTTTTGGTTTGATCTCTTAGGCTGTGTCTATCTTGTGAAAAATGTTATAATTTAGAAAATATTTTTCTAAAAATGATTGTTGGCATCGTTCAAAAAAGTTGGCCAAAAAATCGTTTTTATCATCTGATAATAATTAATGTCTAAACATTTTGGTGGATGATGAGTAAAAAAATTTCACTCAATCAGTTTTGTAAATGATATAAGCGAAGAAAATATTTTTCAAATTAATTGATCATTTTCCATAAAATAAATAAAGTCGTAATGAAAGCTTTTTAATTAAGTTGATTGGAAGAGGCAAAAATAAAAAACACACGCACAAGGGAAGATGCAAAAATAAAAACACTGGCACAAGATAAAAGAAAAATGTTGGGGCCCATCTCTCCAACCATACCATATCTACCAAATTTTGTTTTTTTTTTTGCTACTACATCTACTTATCTATTTGCTTTAGTGGCCATGATACTATCTCTATCTTAGTAAGTGACTTCTACCTCTCTTGTCTCTCTCTCTCACTTGTATAAATAGCCCCTCCTCCCACAGCAATTTCTCAAACCTTAATCCTCATACCAGCCTCACTAGTAGCTCCTCCTCCTCCCTCTCTTTTTGTCTACAGTAGAAAATGAGAACTGCTTCTGCTATTCCAAGCTTGCCACTACTCTCTCTCTTGTTCATAATGCACGCCGCGTTCTTTCGGAGCGCCGCCGGCAACTACGGCCCCTGGCAGAGTGCCCACGCGACGTTCTACGGCGGCCATGATGCATCGGGCACGATGGGTAAGTTTAAACGTGGGGAGAACTTTCGTATATATAGTCGAACCGGCTAGACATTGTCTTTCGCACCCCCATATTAGCATGAGAAAATAACCATAGAAGACGTGTGCCTTTTCCTCTGTTGCAGGAGGAGCGTGCGGCTACGGCAACTTGTACAGCCAGGGCTATGGGACCCAAACGGCGGCTCTGAGCACCGCTCTGTTCAACAACGGCTTGAGCTGCGGGTCGTGCTACGAGCTCCGATGCAGCGGCGACCCGAAATGGTGCCTCCCCCACGCGATCATGGTGACCGCCACCAACTTCTGCCCCCCTAACTACGCATTGGCCGGCGACAACGGAGGGTGGTGCAACCCTCCTCGCACGCACTTCGACTTGGCTGAGCCCGCGTTCTTGCAGATCGCCCAGTACCGGGCCGGGATTGTTCCCGTGAGCTTCAGGAGGTAAATTACATGACTCAAAACTAACGATCGAGCTGGAGCTTGCCCGTTTCCGATGCGATAACCATCGTCGGCTGCATTGCGCCGTGCCATTGTGACAGGGTCCCCTGTGTGAAGAAAGGAGGCATAAGGTTCACGATCAATGGCCATTCATACTTCAACCTGGTGCTGGTCACCAATGTGGCTGGTGCAGGTGATGTCCGAGCGGTGTCCATCAAGGGTTCAAGGACTGGGTGGATGCCAATGTCAAGGAACTGGGGCCAGAATTGGCAGAGCAATTCGTACCTGAACGGCCAGAGCCTCTCCTTCAAGGTCACCGCCAGCGACGGCCGGGCCCTCACGACCTACAACGTCGTCCCGGCAGGTTGGCAGTTTGGACAGACTTTCGAAGGCGACCAGTTCTAGGCGAATGAAAATGATCTATCCGAGGAGGGCGTAGATCGATGTATAACACATAAACATGTATCCCTGGTTCATATATGAGACGAGGCTGATAAATGTACAATCCTGGAATCTACCTCAAAAAGGAAATGGAAAAACCAGTCATTAAAAGTATTATCGCTTGTGTGTTCCTTTTTTATGTACTTACAAAACTGAACGCTTAGAAAGTTGCCTTGATCAGGTATATGCAGAAATACCAAATACATAAATTCCGGTCGGTGTTTGTTTCGCTGCTGAAGGTGGACTCTTGGAAAAAGCTACAGAGCAAGAGGGAACGAAATTCTCTCCAGGAGTGCACATGCTTGATTTGTTTCGTGTGTGAAAACATGTTTGCCATTCAAGATGAGCCAGCACTGTTATCTTCCACTTTAGCATCACGTATGTTAGAATTGAGCCATGGATGTGAACCTGCCCTGCACAACTGACATTCTCTACCGTCTTCTAGAAATCAACTCAACATGGGCACTGAAAGCTGAACAATAACAGTTCTCTGCAACATCTCTATAGCCTTCGGTTTTGAGTGACGTGGATGACAATTTGATGGCTGCATCAGTAAACCGGGATAAGTTCTTTGTGTAGCGCGAATCATCCGATACCACCTTCCAAGTTTGCTCCCTTTCTTGCTTTAAGCATCTTTGCAAAACCACTCGAGACTTGTTTCATTTGCCATTTCCCCTTCCATGATACTTCCTATGACCAGCTATCACTGAAAGCTGATAGCACCAAAGCTAAACTAATCATCTAAGATGAGACATAACAAAAGAAGAGTCTTTTAAGTGGAATAGGATGGAAGGACGACAAGGATGGAAGGATGACACAGCACGTGGTTGAAGTGGTGAAAAAACTGCATGGTGACAATAAATGAGACAGCTTCAGATACATGTATCTACAATTTGGGAATCTCCACTTGTCAAGGGGCATATTAGGCCCGTTCCAAAATTAGGAAGACGCAATTCCCCATCAAAATTGGAAGAACAATACATGCTCAAGACCACCCATTAAACAACTTTGAACTGCAATGTTTCCCCACACGCGAACACTACTGCATCTCTACTACATTCGCTGATCCCACCTAACTTAAAGTCAGCACCGGAAACGATACAGAGGCAGATTCACATTTTCAATAATTTAACAAGGAGTACTTCACCCTCAAAACAATCTTTCCCTTCTCCACACCTAGCTTTCCGCCAGTAACTATCCAATGACCCGGGGGGTCTTGTGGTCCCTTGCTCATTTCTGACATATCGACAAACTTCACCAACTTGTTGCCACCAGAAGAGTTTTCACTTGAACTCGAATGGGAGGCACCGGAGTTGGCACTGCTTCCATTGTTACAAGCTTTCCTTGACATGTCTTGCGGTGAATGGTCCCATAGTGATCTTCGAATTGTGCAACCGGGTAGCCGAGAATACAAAAGCTTCATGTATAGAACATTTCTTGTCCCAAAATCCCACACTCCAAGTTGAGCTCCGGTGACAATGTAGATACCAGAAAGATCGCCATTGAAGCTCTCTGTATTTTCAATTGGTGCTGTACTAACATGTGAAAAGTTCTTCCATTTGACTGGCTCGAACCATCGACTATCTTGTTCCTCTGGTCCCTGCCACTTGGGAGCACCAATTGCAACATGGGCATCCCAGTATGGCTGAAGGATCTTTGGAAGAGATGCAAAATGTTGAAGCTGTATGCATAGCCTATTCTGCTTGCTTCCTTCCAGACGTAACCGCAGGCCTGTGACAGGTTTCCTTCCTACTGACACCTGCATATTTGTTGAGTGAATCTCAGCTGAACTTCATTTACAAGCTTAGTGTTAGTCCAAAAAATGAAAGGGCAATGCAATATCAGTGTTATTACACACCATAAAGAATATCCTAAATTTCATCTTTAAATCAATATCAAGCTTGATGGACCCACCAAAACAAGACAATACATTATTTAAAGCAAGCCAAGGCAAGTGATGCACTGCATTGCTTCATCAATATATATCACGGGACAACTGAAAATTTCACCATGATGCCATTTGATTCAATTTTTTTAATTAATTATGGCTCTCGATATCATACAACTGCCCACAATAACTCTTATTATCATGAAAAGGTCCCCTAACTCTATATTCTGAGCACAGAGAGAGTTGTTCATGTACTTGCATGATATAATGCGACAAATTAGTCCTTATCAGAAATCACCCCGTGCCTAATACCCATGTAATTGCATGGAGTGTTGACCGTTATGAAACCCAAGAGGTTTTACTGATTGATAGTCACACAATTTACTTGTAGTTGTAGATTCAATCAGCCCTTAGATGGTACAGGCTGTCGAAGATTTATTAGATACAGACAAGAGAGAAGGTTCAACAGCATCATTTCATTTGTGACTAGCAAGTGCAAAATACTGCAACCAAGAGTATCAAGGCTCAAGCGCAAGCATCCATGCATGACTCTGTTTGAATGGTGACGTGTTTTGCTCCAAGCACTGCGGATTTTTCTCTCTATGCAGATATTGGAAATATAGCATCGCTGCCGATACCTGCTCTTGGCTGACATAAAGTTTCTGCCCCATTATACTAAATTGCAAAGATGGACAAACAGGTTCTTTTCTTTGGGGGCCCAGAATTTTGTCCTGGACAGGAGCCCATATCCGTGGAATCTGGAACTCTAAAAAATATCTCAGCTCTTCAATCTGTGGCTTGTCTGCAGAAGTGAAAAGAGAGTTCATGTGTGCTCAAAGAAGAAACTAGTGAACAAGAAAGAAGAATTTTCAATCATCTCCAAAGCAATCAATGTCCTCACATTCAAGATAGAGATTAATAGCTCGAGTCAAATGCTCCTTTCCAGTTATTCCATCAATGAGAGCTGTAATTGGATAAAAGGTCATCTCGATGATATCAGGAGAAGACTGCACTGTTTTTGCCCACTGGACATGATTTTGTTCTAAATCATCTCCACCCCTCCTCCGGAATATCACTGTAACATCCTTCAATAGTATTATAAGAAAAAACTCAGTTCATGGCATGACAATAACAAAATAGCACCTGTGTAGTCACCCATATGGAATTAAAATTATAATTTCAAACAGTTATGACGGAAAAAAGGCAACTCATTCTCCAAGTGGTTGTCACATTTTTAAACAAAGGCATTGTGCTTTAAATTTGCAATTATCTGTCACTGATATAAAATACCATCACCAATACAAATTGGAGGATTTAACAAGTTGCATGTTTCTTAGACCTGAAAAAGAAAAAAGGTTGGATGGTTCAACATTGAGTGGCCCATAAATGTTGCCCAATTCATCTGGAAAAAAGGAAGGGCCAAGGGGTCTAATTTTTAAACATGCTAAGAGCGTTCTCTTCCTGGAATGCCAACTTCTGGAACCAAAAACTGTTAGTCGGTTGTCTTACATTATGACATTGGCCAACACAGTATGTAAATCAATGACAAAAAATGGAAAGTATTAATTAATTTATTTAATGATAAATAAGATTTCATTAAGAAGGTACCAGGGGGTACCATCCCTGTGCAGAACAGCTTCAGATAAAAGCCACCCATATACAAAATTATGCACAAAAGACTGTTTCTAACATTTCCAAATAACTAGATGTATGATAGTAAACTTTCCTGCTATACTGCAGTTGAAGAGTGCACAAACAATCACCCCAAAAATCCTCTTATGTACTATGTAGAAAGTTAATCTCCAACACCATTTTTCCATTGTTTCTCTTCCAACAGTTGGTCCCCCTAGCTCTCGTTTCTTGCTAGTGTATACACACCATAACTATGATTAATATATTTATTCCTCAAGAGGTAATTATCACCCACATCACTTTCAGTCTATCACTCCAAAAAGACCATCTGCCATCGCATTGACAGAAACTTGACATTCAGATTTTAAGATGCAAATACAAATTTCTTTATTTGATTAACAGGACAAAAAGTAAAACTAATCTAGGTTGTGCTCCAATGCATTTAGGATGCAAGCTCAAATCATCATGTAATAAGAGTAAAATCATTAATCTGATACTGTCACACAGGTATCGGCTCGTGTACTAAAACTAAGGCACCAAAGAGAAAGGACTTCTCCTCATGGCAACATATCTCAAGTATCCATATCTCAAGTTCTCTTATGTAGATATAACAGATCATCCTTTGTTTTATCGAATCTTAAGTCGTAGCACAAAGAATTGGAATCTAGATTCCACATCCTTCGCAGAAGTGATCTGAAGTTTTATCGCCATGCTTAAATTCTGTTCCACCAGCAGGCTTATAGACTGCCAAACTAGAGTCTGCCTTGATACAGGTTTAATGGGATTATCCAAACAGCACTGAATCCAATGGGATCCTTGTTTTCTAGGATTACTGAGACCTTTAGTGAAGACCCTTCAAAAAGAAGGTTAATAATATAAGAATAACTGTCATAAACCTTAAGCCCTATTGGGCTCTAGGGCAAGTTCTGGTATCCGCATGGACTGCCTCCAATTCTTTGTTTATGGCAAATGTCAAAAAAATAAGACGACTAAGACAAACAAGATCAAGATCTCGCAGAGTTTAGATTATTTCCTAAGAAAATACTTGATATTGGAACAAAAACCACCAAAGAGTCCTCCAAGAAGATCAATTTCAAAAGTCAAGCAAACTGGCACTCTGAATCTAAGGAAGTGCATAATTATGGGAGGCAGAATTGTTGGCAAGCAAATTAGATTGATATGTAGTCATCATGTTGACAGGATCTAAAAATCCTTGAGGGAACTTTACTGCATGATCATAGAGGTGACCCCTCATTGCATAATAGGCATTCTTGATCTAGAAGCTAGATACTGGAGAACAGAGAAAACATATCAATTACTTCCACAACTGTTTTAATTCAAACTCTCACTACCATCTTTCCTGGGAAGGAATCATAGAAAGTTTCTGCCGAATGGGCAAAAATAGAGGGACTTCATTTCAACAAATAAATCTTGGTACAAACTAGGCAGAATAAGACAAAAAAGAGGCACTTAGGTTCCATATCACGTAAGCATTCCATCGGAAAGAATAATAAGAAGGTTACTTACTTCTTTACCGGATAGAAATGGTGCCCCCGTAGGCTGAGGGTATACTCCCTGGCTATTAAATAAGTGAGGTTCTGCCCCCTGTCGAGTTTAAGACAGGTCCACAGAAAATAGTACTGTGAATGATCAAATAAATGGAACTACAATATAAGAAAATGAGGAAATAGTCGGCACTAACCTTGTCCTTAATCTTCATTTGACCTGAACTTGCATGACTCTCTGTGTCAGAAAATCGCTGGTTTCCAATTTCCTGGACATAACTTTTTATTTCCGTAGTTGTCAGAGGTGATGACTGATGCTGTTTGACATAAATCACATCTTTCCCACCAATTGTCACAGAAGTAATCACATGTGTCCCAAAGTTCTCAATGAAGCTGCCAAAATATTAAAAATGATCAACACTAATGACATCAGAATAATAGTTAGAAAATCCAAATGTTACCTTGCTAAGGTGGGTGGGTCCCATGAAGAGGGAACTGCTTGCTTAACATTTTCTTGCAACACTAAAGGAGATTTGCTAATTTCGACCTTAGCAAGTGGTATATAGAACCCATCTGTAGAGAGGGTCTTTGTTGCCGCTGCATCAATATGCTTTGAGCCAGTAAAGCTAAATGCAGCATTGAAGCTCCCTAGAGGAGGGCTTCCTAATAGATTTACCTTTCCATTGAAGTATTCCACCATCTGCACCCACTCATCCAAAGACATGATACAGCAATTGAATGAGCACAAATTTTAGAAAATATCACTATAAATCTCAACAAATAATTTGAACAAATTCCGATCACATAGTCCGCACCTCATATGCAAAGTGAATTTGAATATTCTCTCTATCGCTGTTCTTTCATTAAGGCTTTGCGCAATCCATTAATCCAATCAAAAATCCAATTTGTGGATTATCGGATGGGCCTCTAGCTACAGATGATGTGCTCGAAAATCTTCCTTTTCTCTTTTAACTTTTTTATGTTCTTCCATATGAAATAAGATAATTATATCTATCTTTCTAAAATTTTTGGATTTTATTGACTTGTAATTTGATCTCATCAGTTTCTGACCAATCTAAGGATGTTTTAACACCTCAGACTGCCAGCTCAACACATGGACAAGTGACATATCACAGAGTTGCCAGATTGCCAAAACTGAAGGAAGCAAACAGAAACAGTGCCATAAACGCAGACTTTGTTCCAGCAAATAAATTTTAGCATATCCAACACTCAATTTCAAGAAATTATGTAGCTTGGGGGATACCATTGCACTCTTCCTAATAAGGTGGTTGTCCAAGGTGTGCTGAAGCCACACTCTAATCAATTGCTAAAAATGAGCTGGCATTGTTTAGCGGTAGCTCATTATCTAACAAGGTATGCCATTGTAGGAAAACAGAAGATGGAAACTGAGTAAAGGTTCACTTCAAATTGATTTCCTTGCCAATTTGAAGAACTTGGAAATATCAACTAACACAGTAGTACTAGTGGCAGAAACATCCCTCGCATTACCATCACAAGCACATTGCTGCAACAGTGTCTTCCCTCAAACTTTCCCCTTCTCAATTCACAATCCCTAAGTGGACACACGTTCAGTGGGAAATCACTCCACCACGACAAGCATTGAAGGGTCTCCCGGGATTCAATATCTAGAGAACAAAACGCTCGAAATCTAACTAAGCCACAAGCCGAGAAACGCCGAACAATCACTGCTCCATACCTCGTCGTAGGTGTAAATCCCGGATTGCCGGCGGCCGCAGGGCGGTGCGAAACGCCGACGTCCCTGGAAACGCCGGGCACGGCCAGGCCATCGCACAGCCGGAGCTCCCAGGCGTGCTCCTCGTCGACCAGCACCACCCTCGACCCCGCGGCTCCCTTGCAGTACAGCAGCCTCGTGTCGAAGTTCACGTCGAAGCCCCGGCCCAGCGCCTGCACCGCGTTCGCCGCGGTGTGCAAGGCAGCCGGATTATCTCCCATCGCTCATCCAAAAAAAAAAAAAAAAAAAAAACCACCACCGCCTCCACCACCACCACAACCACCGCCCCCGGCGAATCGCACCGAGGAAGAAGACAAAGCTTCTCCGATCCCGCCCCGGGGGAGAGGTCAATCCCGAAACCCTAGGAGATCCTCCTCGGCCCCCGTTCCTCCACGGCCGCAGGAGCGCGCGCCGGGATCGAGCGGCTAGGCGGAGCGAGTTGACCGGTCTACCGGGAGCTCCCGAAGCGGATTCGCATTGCCGGCGGCGCGGCGGGCTCCTCCAGATCTCGAACGGCGGCCGCCGCCGGAGAGCATTCCCGTCGTCGTCGGCGAGCTCCTCGTACGGCGGAAGGACCGGGAATCTGGCCGCGATCTCTCCCTTTCTCTCTCTAGAATTGGGGATATTTCTCTCTCCTCCGTCTCTACCGTTTATACTGTCCACGCGGGGCATTGACTCGTCAGTCGCCCCCGAAATTTTCCTCCGTTTTCTCTCTCTTTCTCTTTCTCTTTCTTTTCTCTTTCGTTTGTTTCTTCTTTTTTTTTTTTCCGGGAAAATCGCTGGGGTCAGCGCGGGCGCGAGAGGATCCGAGCCGTTGGATTTCCTCGAACGGTCCGGATGAGAATGCTCGTGGTGTCGGGCGATGGCTTGGTCAATGTCTTTCTTTCTGGATTGCTTCTGCCTAGGGGTAAGGGGATGTGATGTTTGGCGTGTCGACGTTATCGATTCCCATTGATCTTTGAATTAACATTATCAAAAATTTGATAAATTTATTATAAATTATTTTTTCGATCATTAAAAAATTCAAACCGATACTTTATAACAAATTTAACTTTTGTTAGTTTTTGTTAAATAATACGTGGTAGTTGACGAGATATCGATTTGGGGTTTTTGTGGTATTGATTTAATTTAACAAAAATTAAGAGAGAGTAAATTTATCATAAATATATCAATTGAGAGATTTTTATAATTAAAAAATTAATTTATGTTAAATCCGTCACTGTACCAATTAAGGATTTTTAGTAGTCAAAAATTAATTCAATATGAAATTATCACATATGGATTAGTTTGAAATTTCTCGTGATATTAATTTTTGATTTTTTATCTTGCTTTTTTTTTTTTTTAAAGTCTATGATGCGTTCTGCACCTTCAATGCTTGTATCTATTGAGAGGAATAATGTAGTATTCTGAGTATGTGATGTGATGGGGCCTCTTTAATGAATTTTCATTGGGTCGATATCTTCTAAGTTCGATTAGGGTTACTGATGCACGGTGGATGGACCCCTCCTTCAATGATTTTTGAATTAGGACTTAGGAGGGCTCGAATTCACGACATCAGTTGAGGATACCCTAAATTGATCGGATTGGCCTCGCATTTTTGGAGGAAACCACACTTGCATCGATCGGAAATTCATTCACTCCCTCCCCCTCCCCTTTTTTGCCCGGTGCTCGGCCACGGCCACGTCTCTTCCGTCGCTTGCCATTGCAACGCCGGCTTATTCCACCACGCTGGCCTCTGTGAGGACCACTTGGCGCAAGGCTTGGTCTCACCACCCAAGCTCCAAACCCTTTTGGCAGTGGCGAAATAGCCGGAGTGACATTACTAAGAGATCGACGCAACTTAAACATCCATTAATTTGCTCCGGCGAATGTCAAAATTTCTTTTTTGTTTTCTTTCTCTCATTGTTCATGTCTCCTCGTTCAAATCTAGTGACATTGTCCGTAACTTTGCAAGATAAGTATGAGAAATTACATGTTGATGAGAATCGGTATAAGATCTTGCATTGAGGTTTTCCGTACTAGTAACCTTTTGTAATAGAATATAAGTTCATACCTATTAGTGATTATTAATTTTCTTTTTCTAGTGCATTTAGTAGCTTTGAAAGGTCAAAAAGAAAGTCCAACTCTATATATAGTGAGTTTACATGTACAGATGATGTCTCGATAAAGCTAATTTCAACTGATGACCATTATTCTTTGAACTTTGATGACCCTTGACTAATCCTGTCAAACGGGTGAGGTCAAGTCGAAAATGCTTTAATCCGAATTGACCCATTTAATCCATATTAATCCATTTTATACTATATATATTTCAGCCATGCAAACCCGATCAAGACTCAGCTCGGACCTAACTCATACTTGACCGGATCTAGACTTCAATTCTCAATATTTTTTCTTCTTAATTGTTGTATTTGAAGAATGGACGGCTGTGTAGATCCACTTGCTATGTACGTGAGGGGCCTCGGGTTAAGATTTCACGTGACACGTGTAAAATGTGGAGACGTATTCCCAACCTAGCTTGGCCACATTGGTTTTTTTTCCCTTCCTTCCTTTGGTGTAATTTTGGCCATATATTGGCAAAATAGAACAGCTCACGTGCTCCTCCTCTTTGTTCAATAGTTCAACTTCAGTCCTCGAACCCACTTTGTCGCATGACCAACTTGGCTGCCGCAGTGTCGCCTTCGACCAAGCTCCCACGATGTCGGATCCGATGTCGCGAGCGTACATCGGACGTGGCCCATCGCCGTGGTTGCGGCCTCACCACAACTTGGAGCCCCTCTGTGTTTGTTAAAAGTAGGGGCGCCCAGAATTGTCGGCACGGTCGAGGCTCGACACTTCACAGGCAATGGACAACGACGGGCCAGACTCAATAGTGGGCGAGACATGATGGCGGGCGAGATGCAATGCTAGGCGAGAGGCAAGAGGCGAGGGCAGTGTTGGCTTGCTTGATGAAGAAGAATAAGCCTGAAAGGCCAGACGTCTTTTGACTTAAATGAGTCGAAAATGGGAGCTCTATAAACCCATTAAGGCCCAATCTAATTGAGCTTCAAATTTTGGAAAATTAACACATATAGTCCCTAAACTTTGGTATAATGAGCGATATCGTCTGTTTAATGTGATCCTTAAATTTTAGTCTATTAGGTAATGTCATTTCTAAAATTTTAATTTGTTCAATGTGATTTTTAGACTTTTAGTACATGTTCAGTTTAGTCTTTGGACTATATGAAAATGTTCGATATTGTCCATATTTTTCATATAATCTAGAGATTATATTAAATTTTTACCAAATTTTCAGAAATCATATTGAATAAATTAAAAGTTTAAGGATGACATTGTACATCGAGCCAAAGTTCATGAACCATTTATGTCATTATTCTTTAAATTTTTTAGCCCATTTCAGTTGGTCCATTAAAGGTCAAATAACCCGTACATGACCTGATTAAAAAAGTACCGAGTCGTGACACCCCTGGCGATGTTTTGAGACCTTTCACCGTTCTTAAACCGATAAAAGAAAAAACGTTCATAACGAAGTCAAACTTGACCTTTTCTTTCTCTTCTACATGCGAATTTGTTGCTTCTATTAACTTTGTGGCACTAATAGTTGTCTGCGGCATTTCCTTCCTGATTTACATTGTATCACATCAGATCATATCTCGAGTTTGAATTGATGAAAAAAACTCGATCTAAATAGGTTCCCCAGTTTTTTATTTTTATTTTTTATTTTTTGGGTTTCCCAATTTGAGTGATTCATTATTCTTAGTGGCTTTCTAAACGGGCTTGTTACTTTGGATACAAATATAGATTGAAATTTTATTAGGCTATTACACATCAGAGCTAACAAGAGTAGTGTTAGGGTTTTCTTTATAGGTGAACATTTGTACATTGACACTTTGGACCGAACCATGTAAATCTTCAATGTCCTTATTGTTTATGATTTCCATGGTAATCCTTTTCACGTTAGATTTGAAGTGCAAAATCCGTTATCTTTTATATTCTTTCAGAACATTCCGTTTACAGATTCAACAATGTATTCATCTAATAGTACTGAGCCGCAACCCTGTCAAAACGAAGCACAAGGTCTGACAACTTTCATAAAATGGACTGATTCCATAACATGTTTCATATATGCTCATAACAGGTTTTCCGGATTGTTTGGCTCGTCTCCGGTTTCACTCTCACTGCAAGATAAACCAAATTCATCACCCAAGAGAGTGCGAAATGAATGCTTCGCTAATCGAAGGATTTATTAAGGATTCCAAGGATGATTTCCAATGATTCCAGTACACTTAATCTATAGTGTCTCCTACTTCTCCTAATACATGAATGCAACAACTAGATACTCGCCCTCTAGATGCGTCCTAATACAATGTTTTACATTCAAACAAGGTTCATCCCCTTCCTTGAAAACATTTTGTCTAATCCTAATACATGAACCAACCACGGACATCAAGAGAATGTTCTTCAACTTCACTCACTCTTTGCTCTTTCATTTCTAGCCCGCACATTGCACATGGTTGTGCATGAACATCTCATCAGCACCGCTCTCGATCAGCCCCTGCCAAGCTCGTAGCACCTAGTTGACTCGGGTCGTAGCATTCTCCCCTGCCTATTTTTGAATCGCCCTCATTTTGAAAACCCAATATTTGTTGAAAGCCTTCTTGTATTACCACATCTGCTCCACAGGCTTTCAAGAAATGTCACCTTCCGTACCTCCCTTCCAATTGACAAGGTACTCAAGCCTACTCGGCTTACCCACCACCTATTGGTAAGGATTTGCTCCACATCCTTGTCATATTCGTTCAACGGATGCTCGATGGTTCTCCTTGCAACTCAGATCATTGTTATTGAAATGGTGGATTCCATGGTTAAATCACAACATCTCCACGTAAAGTAACTTTGAAGGTTATGTTTATTGTCAACGGGTATTGCCTCACAATGAACGTGAAATGTTGTTGCGTGAAGATTACTAAAGTAAAAAAGAAAAGAAGAAAAATCATATTGGTTCAATCAGACAAAAGAAGTTATATTTTCACATTTAAAAAAAAAATGTATTTCGTCTATTGATAACTACTAGTTCTTCATGTAGTAAAGTAGCTTCGAACTAAAGTAAAAAAAAAACAATTTTCGACCTATCAATGGTCGGTAAGATTGCAATGATGGAAGTGACTTTTGATAAAACAAAATAAGTCTGACCCCGTGTTTTGCAAAAAGCTTAATCTTTGCTACAAATGAAAGGAATTTCAAATTTCAACCAACCTTAGTCAATATTTTTTGGATTGCTTATGCGTGGGGGTAAGTAGATAGATTTTGACGTCATGTATTTGATGGTGATTTTAATTTTGATTCTTTCTGACTATCTTTCTATCTTTCTGTCAATATTATTGAGTTCACTTTCTATCATGATTTGATTCTTGATGGATACAAAATTATTCTTCTTTCTTAAAGAGACTTCAAAATCAGTTTAGAACCGATTCAACTCAGAAGGCTAATCGGTTCTTCCTATAATCGGTTGGTTTAGTTCCCGGATTGAACCAAACTAGGTGCTTACCCCTAACTAGTCGATCAAAGTTTTTTAAACTATCTTTTTTTATTTTTTTCCTTCTCTCATTGTTCGTTTCCTTCTTTTTCACATATACTGACACATTGTTAGTGACTTCATAATAAGCACGTCAAACATCCGTAATAGGCATATCAAACAGGCATTGGGTTGGATAAAAATGCATAATCCAAATTGACTCATTTCCATACAATATTAATTTAGCAATCCATACCAGACTTGACTTAAATCTAGCTCGTACTTGAACCAATCAAGGAGAAAATTATGCAAAAAGTCCTAAATTTATTGCAATTTTGCCAATTCAATTATATTTTTTTTGTCAATCAAGTTCTAAATCTTTTATAACTATGTCAATTCAGTCTATCAGACCAATTTTGATAGGTCGACATTGACATGAATGCTAGCTCTCCAACCAATGTCGACATGGCCAAATTTTTTAATAATATATTTTTTTCGAATTTCTTTATTTATTTTAATTATTTATATTTTTCCCTCATTTCTTCTTCCTCCAGTCGGTTACTAGAGCCCGGCGACTGGCCAGAGACAAGGGCCAGTGAGGCGCAACCTCGCCAGCCAATGGCGAGGCTCGCCCTTGCCGGCCACTAGCGAGGGAAAGGTCAAGCCTCGCCAAATTTGGCTCAGCCTCTCCCAACCATATATGGCGAGGTCAAGCCTCTCGCCTGCCTCATCTTTGGCTGGTCATTGAGCTCCGATGACCAGCTAGAGAAAGAAGAAATGAGTGAAAAGAAGAAAAAAGAAAATAAATAAACAATTAATTCAATAAAATAAAATATTATTAAAAAATTGGCTATGTCAAAGCCAACCAGCCAAATTTGGCCGAATGAATTAAATTGGCACGATTACAAAAGGTTTATGACTTTTTTTGGGATAATTTTCTCCCCAATCAAGATTTCAATTCTTAGCAATTTTCTCTTTAAATTGTCGCCTTTGAAAAACCGGCAACACAATGGACTAGGTTGCTGAATCGATGGGGGAGCTCGGGTACTCAAGTGGAGTTGTAGGTTAGAAGTTCGCATGGCACATGAGCAATGTGGGGACGTGGGTAAGCGCCACATTGATGAAAAAGAACACATGCGTGGACAAGTTCCGGGATCAAGTCCTGGACAGAGGCATGAAGATGGTTGAGAGGCTAAAGGGTAGTGCATCTTGTTCAATCGACAAGCAATGGGCTCGCTCTTTTGAACCGGTTCGCTCCCAAGCATCGTCAATTCAAAGATCCTCAGTCAATGAAAGTTGTCCCAACAACACATATTACAAATTGCAATTTCCCAAACCAGAAAGATCACTTTGTTTGCTTACAGCCCTTGCTTTCTTTCTTGCAACAAAGGGCCAAAAATCTGTAACAATTTACCAACCTAATTATCAGCCACTTTTCAGACCTAGCTCAATGCTGCAGCATGAAGCCCTTGGATTAAGGCCTCAACCTTAGCTTCTAAATTTCACTGATCAAAAAGTTTCTTCACCTTCACGATTACATTGTCCTGGAAATCACAAATAGCCACCTTAACCCTGGCCAGATCTTATATATTTCCATATATATGACTGGGTTTTTGTGTACTAAATTGTTTTTTTTTTTAATTTTTTTCTCATCTCTTTTATTATTTTTGGCAATTCGTTGTGCTCGTTGAGTTTGAGGGTAAATGATGTATTGATTAAGCTAATTTATGCAATGTAATTAGGAAATGTCCCTTCATTTTCGCACCCTCCCTCCAACGCATCCGAAGTAGAGCTGAATCATTGATCAGTTTTGCACCGTTTGGCGTTTTCTTCCCCCAATGTGAAGCTTTTGAGAACAATATTATTGTAGGTTGTTTGGCTCTTCTCTATTTTTGCCCACCTATTCTGACGGGGAAAATCTTCACAAGCTTCAAATTGAGATTGAGATTTGGCTGCCAATTAGACGAAAGAAAACGTTCCATTTGAAATAGTAGTTTTAAATGATTCGGGGCATATCAAATCGAGAAAATGAAGTTTCACGGGAAGTTTTTTTTCCCTTATATAATTAGCAAAAAAATAAAAATAATCATAAGTACGAACATTATGAATGGAAAAGATTATGGAAACATTGAAAGCCTTTAGGGGAAAAAAATAAAAAATTGGGTCCATTTAGAGAGGATAATAAATTTAAATAACTAGATATTCACCTTATAGATGCTTCTTTATGCAATATATTGCATTTAGCAAGATTCATACCACTCCCTTGAACACATTTTGGCTAATGGTAATACATGAATCAACCACAAACTTCAATGAGAAAATATACTTCAAGACTTGCTCTTTACTCATTCATGTCTAACTCAGTATGTTGCACTCGTTCGCGCATGCACATCCTGCCTGCATATCAAGTCCGGCTCGCGTGCACGCTACATGCGCTCAGCTCTCGGCCAGCCCGTGCCAAGCTCCGTGGCACCTAGTGGCTCGGATGGTGAACATTCTCCCCCGCTTATTTCTAAAATGCCCTCGTTTTGAGAAGCTCAATACTTGTCGATAGCCTTCTTAAATTGCCGCATCCACTCTACAGATTTCCATGAACTGTCACCTTCCGTAGGCAAGAATTTACTCCATCCTTGTCATCCTCATCGTGTTGTGTAGAGGGCTCGATGGTCCTGCTTGCGACTTGCGTCATTGCCATCGAAATGGCAGATTTCGTGCTTGAATCACATAATCTCTCATAACCTCAAAGGCCACGTCTGTCACTTATGGATATCGCCTTTTGGTGAACATTCTGTCGCACATCTTTCTAAAGATTGATGAAACATCTTGATGGTTTTTTCTATGCGTTGATGGGCCTAAGTAGGCTTGTCCGCCCATGTTGGGCCTAAAAGCCCAGCCCGCAAGATAAATGGCCCATGGAGGAAGGGTTGAGATATGAAAGGGTACCTTGAGGGGTTATGTCTTTTGGGGGAACGTTTTACGTTGAAGAGATACGTCTTTTGGAGAAAACGTTTTTAAGAAAGAAAAGAAAAAGGAGAACGTACCTTTTGGGTGTACGTACGTTCTTTTTCTTTTTCTCCCTTCCAAAAACAACGTAAGAACAGTACCCTCAATATGCAAAGTTTTCTCCCCTTCAAAGCAACAGTGTGCTCCTTGGTAGAACGGGATCGTGATTCTTCCTTGAACTTCAACATTGGTGTTTAATCTGTGGAAAATAAGATAAGTTTGATTCCGTGATGTGCTTTTCGATTGGTGATACATGTGCTTCTAGGGCTCGTCTTCCGCGTTTGTTTTAGGGTTCGATTGAGTGTCGAATCGGTTTTTAGGGAATCCGTTTTTCCCAACATTGGTATCAAAGCCATCGTTCATGTTTCTCGATCCCTTTTCATGTTTATGAATTGATTTTGATTAAATTTTTGTGAAACACTGCCGTCGGCCGATCGGGGACGGAAAAATCCCTACACCCGTGCACTGTTCACCCCTGTTTGTGATTTTCTTTAAATCAAAGTTTAGTTTTGATAGTGTAGGGTCGAAGCTCTCGTCGATACGAGAAAAATGAGTCGCGGATCGCCGCCGGGGGCCGCCGGACACGCCGCCACGCGCGGCCGGAACGTTGCACGCGCCGATATGGCCCCCCTCGGGTGCCTGCGATGCACGCGCCGTTTCGGCCCCAGGCACGTGCGACGCACACTCGAGGTCGCGCGGTCGCTGATGTGACCTGACCCAACCTGTTGACCCTTGACCCTTGACCGTTGACCAAAAAAAAAAAAAAAAAAAAAAGAGAGAAAAAGAATGTGTTTCATTTTTCCAATTAAGTCAATGTAGATTATATGTAATCCCTTATTTGTTCTGCATTTGTTGCAGGAACAATGCCTCCTCGTAAGGCGCGCACACTTATTCGCGCAATTACTGATGGACAAAAGGAAAGGCTGTGTACGTTGATAGCTGAGCTGACTGATTATTGATGGGAGAGTGGTGACTTAATTGATCATGTTCTCGAGGTCAATAGTAAAATACAAGAGGTCATATGGAATGGTCGTCCCATGCCACAATCTAAGATGGTGCGATTCTTCATGAGCACTCTTCTACCGATATGGCAAGGAGTGTTGAATCGCCTATGGGAGGTCAACAGAGCTACTAATTATAGGAGGCTATTAATGACTTTTATAGATGAACATTACCGGATTGAAGCCACAAAGACTGCAACCCATGGAATGACTTCAATCTGGTGGGGGATGAATGTGCGAAGGAGAAATCCTAAGGGATACCCATCTGTTTTACCATGGCTGCCTAGAATGCCTGAAGAATTTAAAGAGGAAAAGCTCAAGAAATTGAACAAAAAAGAATCTTTCCCATTTCATGTGTTGTCTTGGCGTTAGATGTTTTGTCTTGGTATTAGATGTTTTGACTGGTCTTTATTTAGTATGCTTTATGGACATCTTATGTAAATATTTTCTACCTAGTTGTTGTTGGTGTAGCAACTGATATGTTAGTTACATTATGTGAAATCATTATTATTATATGATTATTTGATGTCAAATATTATTTACTTCTATTATAATTAACTGTTGTGGGCGGTTCATAGAAATTTTTCTAACTTCAAAGAATTTATTTTGCATAGAATATTATATTAATAATAATTCCAAGTTAGGATTTTTGAATGATGATTGGAAACATAGTGACCTTTTGATTCTGAAACCTTACTTGAAATTATTCATTAATATGATGGGTTTGTGCAAAATGGATGCATAAATGATAGGCATTAATAATTCGTGCATATATGTCTGATATGTTCAGATCGATGACTTCAGCCACAAAGAGTATAGTCGCTGAGCTAAACAAAGGTGAGAAGCTCAACAGCGATAACTATGAAATATGACACATGAAAATTCAATATGTGCTTGAAGAGCAAGAGGCACTAGAAACTCTTAACCTGACCATGGAAGAACCTGAAGAAGGAAACACTGCACAACATAAGAGAGATACGGATGCATTTGCTGCATGGAAGAGGAAGAACTCTCTTGCTCGCATTACGTTGCTGAGTAGCATGGAGAATGATGTCATGCGAGAGTTCAGGCGTTTTGAGAATGCCAAGGAAATGTGGGAAGCGTTGGCAGCAAGATTTGGTCATACTTTGGTGACCAGACTGAGGCAGCTCACTATTAGGTTTGACTCTTACAAGAAGCCTCATGGTCAGATCATGAAGCAACACCTAAGAAAGATGTTAAACATGATTAATGAGTTGAAAGATGCTGGCCATGTCCTGACTGATGAGTAGCAAGTGCAAGCAGTGATTCATTCCCTGCCTCAGAGTTGGGAGCATATGAAGGTGCACCTGACTCATAATGAGAATATCAAAACCTTTGAGGATGCAGTGCGTCATCTTAAGCTGGAAGAGGACCGCCTCTTGGCGGCTAAGTCGGAAACTGAAATTTATCATGCTGGTTCCAGCTCACATGGAGCTTCGAGCTCCAAGCGCAAACATCCTGATTGGTTCAATAAAAGGAAAGGCAAGGGAGCAAGTTCTTCAGGGAAGAAACCAAAGGTTAACCAACATGAAAGAGGAAAGCGTCCTTGAATGAAGAAGTTGATAAGGGTGAAGTGTTATAATTATGACAAGAAGGGTCACTATGCTCGCGATTGTCGCGAGTCAAAGAAGGTGTACACCCCTTGTACTTTTGAGAACTTTGCTTATGTGTCATGTTCTGTATTCTTAACTGAGTTTAATCCTTTGTAGACTGTAAATTCGAGAGCAATAGACCATGTAGCGAAGGATAGAGAATCCTTCGTGGAATTCCGACGAGTACCAACTGGAACTAAGTGGATCTATGTAGGAAATAACTCCAAAGCATAAGTAAAAGGGATTGGCACCTGCCAACTGAACATGCGTGGTGGACGCACTTTGTTCCTACATGATGTATTGTATGCTCAAGAGATTCGTTGGAATTTAGTGTTTGTTTTAGTGTTGGTTAAGCTTGGTTTCAATATGAACTTCCATAATAGTGATGTGGATTTGTATTTGGATACAAATTACTATGGTTGTGGTTATTTTCTAGATGGTTTCATTGTATTAAATGTTGACTATGGTAATGCCAATATTTGTTATTCTCTTTTCACGTCTCCTAATTCATATGATAATGATGTGAATGTGTGGCATACTAGACTTGGTCATATTGACCGACAACATATGAATAGACTAGCCAAAAAGGGCATGTTAGGTAATATTGAAAAAGTTGATTTGCCCATATGTGAGCATTGCCTAGCAGGGAAAACGACAAGAAAACCATTTGGAAAAGGTAAAAGAGCTGAATTTCCTTTGCATTTAATTCATTCTGACGTCTGTGGTTCAATGAATGTGAGAGGAAGGCATGTGGCTGTTTATTTCATCACATTTATAGATGATTATACTCGATTCGGATATGTCTATTTGATTTTTTATAAATCTGAAGCATTGAGTTGTTTCAAAAGGTTTATGAACTTGGTAGAAAATCAATTAGATAAGAAAATAAAAGTATTGAGATCCGATCGATGTCAAGAATATTTATCTGATGAGTTCAGAAAATTATGTGATGAAAAAGAAATAGGAAGACAGTTGTCTATTCCATATACTCCTCAACAAAATGGTGTTGCAGAGAGAAGGAACAGAACCCTACTGGAAATGGTTAGGTTCATGATGGTGCATGCTAACTTACCTATCACTTTTTGGAGTGATGCGTTATTAACTGCTGCCTATATACTTAATCGGGTGCCTTCCAAATCAGTTACTTCCACTCCATATGAGTTATGGACAGGTAGAAAATCGGACTTAAGTTTTCTTAAGCCATGGGATTGTGCTGCCTATACTCATGAGCTCTCTCACAAGTTTAGGAAATTGGGTCCTAGAGGAAAGAATAGTATTTTCATAAGATACTTTGAACACTCGAAAGGGTATGTGTTTATAGGTGGCAGGAAAGTGGAAGTATAACTGAATTCGAATTACGGGATGTCACATTCTTGGAGAATGAATTTCTTAAGAAGGGCGAAATAGACGAGCATTACTCCCTATTTGAAACCTTAGATCAGGATAATGAACTTAGTGGAGTTTGTCCAAGTGGGAGTAACATGAGAAGTGATGAATTTAATTCAACTCACTCTCAATTACAACCACATGATGAGATGATATCGTCATTATCTAATCCGAGTGAGAGCATGATGGGGAATGATGTACAAAGTGTACAATCTCCCATACGGCGAACAATTCGCAAAAGTATTCCCCGTCGACGCTTTGACATTAAAGAGGAAACTTTTATGGTTGCTCCACAAGATGAGGATGAGCCAAGAAATATTAATGAGGCTCTAAATTGCCCTAGTAAGAAAAAATGGATGTATGCAATGGAAGAGGAGATGGAGTCAATAAAGTCAAACCATGCTTGGGAATTGGTTGATCTTCCAAAAGGACACAAAACCATTGGGAACAAGTGGGTTATCAAAATAAAGCGTAAAACTGATGGCTTGATAGAAAGACATAAAGCTCGCCTTGTGGCAAAGGGATATAATCAATAGGAAGGAACTGATTATGAAGAAACATTTTCTCCTGTAGTGAGATTTACCTCGATTCGCATTATTCTGGCAATAGTGGCAAGTATGGATATTGAGTTACATCAAATGGATGTAAATGCTACTTTTCTCAATAGAGAATTAGATGAAGAAATATATATGGAACAACCTGCTAGTTTCATTATGGAAGGCCAAGAAGAAAATGTATGTCAACTTTTGAGATCGATATATGGCCTTAAGCAGTCGTCGAGCTAATGATATATACGTTTTCATAATGCCATAATGGCATATGATTTTACAATGATTGATGATAATTATTGTGTATATATCAAAAGATCTAAAGATCAATTTGTGATCATATCATTATATGTTGATGATATACTAATTGCCGGAAGCAATATGAAGTTTGTTAATACTGTCAAGAGTTGGTTATCTTCCAACTTTAAGATGAAAGATATGGGTGAGGCTGCATACATTCTTGGAGTTAAGATTTCAAGAGATCGTTCGAAGATGTCATTATCTCTTTCGCAAGAAACATACATAAATAAGGTTCTTGAACGATTTCGTATGCAAGATTGTAAACCCATAGATACTCCTATTGCAAAAGGTGAAGGATTGAGTCATAGACTATGTCTAAGGACTCTATAAGAGAAGGAACAAATGAAACATGTTTCTTATGCTAGTGCTGTTGGTAGCTTAATGTACACTATGATGTGTACAAGACCTGACATACGTTTTGCAGTTGGAATGGTGAGTAGATACCAATCCAATCCAGGTTAAGCACATTGGAAAGCCGTTAAAAAAATACTGAGGTATTTGAAGGGAACTGCTGATTACAAGCTGAATTACCAAGGAAATGATCTGCGACTTGAAGGCTATTCAAATGCTAATTGGGGAGGAGATTTAGATGAAAGGAAATCTACCTCTAGATTTGCTTTCTTACTGAATAATGGCGCCATATCATGGAGTAGTAAGAAACAAATGTGTATGGCCTTGTCCACGATGGAAGCTAAGTTCGTGGCATTATCAGCAGTAGTATAAGAAGGAGTTTGACTTAAGAAATTTTTGGATCATTTAGGTGTTATTGGGAATGCTGCAAATCCATTATTGGTCAACTGTGATAGCCAAGCAGTTATAACGTACAGCAAAGATCTAAAATATCACGGCAAGACCAATCATATAGATACCAAATATAATTATGTCAAAGATATGGTTGCACGAAAGGTTGTGAACTTACAGTACATATCTACGCATAGAATGGTAGCAGATCCTATGACAAAGTCAATACCTAGAGATGTGTTTTGTGGTCATGTAAGATCTCTAGGACTGCGTAGAGGCTAATGTACTGAATATTGTAATTTCCCTGAAGTGTTCACATTTAATGAATTTGTGTTTTTTCATTATTAATGCCTATGAATCTTTGTTTTGACGTTTATACATCTTAATGCTCAGTGCATTATATAAAGTTAAGAAAGTATGTCGTATAGATAAAAGATTGGCCCACTAACACGGGTAATCGCCTCTATTTACTATATGATAAATAGAGATGAAATAGTTTTTAAGCTTATTATCTAGGTGATAATCGAGAGCTGAAGCTTAAAATATATATGTCACCTTAACTGAGTGTTAAGATAATGACATAATATTTACTATGTCTGAAAGTAAAATAACCCACATATTTTACTTTATCTGTATATGATGCCAAATGTGAGTTCTGATGAATTCTGTGAATGAGTAAATATGTGAACTCAAGTTAGATATTAGGTATATCTGAACTATCATCTGTACGGTATTGAAGGTGTAGACATACGCTCCATGGGAAATGAGTTAATACCGTAATACGTATTTCATACTACGTATGCATGAGACGACCAATAAGAGTGGCAAACGTTTTGATCTTAACTTTTATGCCGTGTGAGACTCTTGAGGAAAAGAGCTCCTCAATTAAGTCCCCTTATGACTCTTACTTATTCTCAAGATTTCTATTCAGTGTTTGCTGTCTTAGAATGTTACCAATGATCATGAAATTGATTCGATCTAATGGGACATTTCTAGAAAAGCAAGTTGAACTGAGATTGAGAGTTTCAAGAAAAGAGGAAGATCGAATTTGGAGAATCACATTCTAGTTTTGTATTCACTGGTCGACCAATTATGATTGTTTTTGGGATAATCATAATTGTGAATACAATATATCATCGTTTAAAAAGAAATCAAGAGAGATATAAATGTGATCGATCGATCTAGGGTACTGCATACTAAATCTACTCAAAGTGTGATGCCCATTATGAGCTGCTATATATTCCTAACAGATGTATGGCAACGAGCTTGCAAAGTATGCTAGTCGCATGGTTTATTCACTAGTATGAATGTTGCAGAGAGATAAAGAGGATCATGTTCGGCTCACCATGTACGAGTGGGAGATGATGGTTTTTTTCTATGTGTTGATGGGCCTAAGTAGGCCCGTCCGCCCATGTTGGGCCTAAAAGCCCAGCCCGCAAGAAAAAAGGCCCATGGAGGAAGGATTGAGATATGAAAGGGTACCTTAAGGGGTTATGTCTTTTGGGGGAACGTTTTACGTTGAAGAGATACGTCTTTTGGAGAAGACGTTTTTAAGAAAGAAAAGAAAAAGGAGAAGTACCTTTTGGGTGTACGTACGTTCTTTTTTTTTTCTCCCTCCCAAAAACAACGTAAGAACAGTACCCTCAATATACAAAGTTTTCTCCCATTCAAAGCAACAGTGCGCTCCTCAGTAGATTAGGATTGTGATTCTTCCTCGAACTTCAACATTGGTGTTTAATATGTGGAAAATAAGGTACATTCGATTCCGTGACGTGCTTTTCAATCGGTGATATATGTGCTTATAGAGCTCGTCTTCCGCATTTGTTTTAGGGTTCGATTGAGTGTCGAATCGGTTTTTCAAAACACATATGACATTAAAACCATGGTCATGCATCATCAGGTTGAGTCTGCTTTGTGTGGATATTCTGAAAACATGATCGACAGGCCACTTCTGGGAGAAGGTCAATCATTCCCAATAGAAAACATATTCTGTAAATGAATGAGGTTGATTAACACAATCTAAGCTATCTTCCAACTTCTAAAGACAACAATCTAAAGGACTCTAAAGTAATGTTAATATGTGCCAAGATAATTCCTGAAAATCTTGTCAACAATCTTGTCTTTTTTTTTTTCTTTTGTTGCAATTTAATCACTGATCAGGGAGCAAACTGGACTCTAAGTCATTCTGGTCTCCAGCGTTAAGGACCATCGTCAGCTCGTCGGCCCTCTTGACCTAATGCTTCCAATCCGTCTGAATCAATGTGTAAGTCATCAAGCACACACAGGAGATCTGGGATGCCAGGAGTCCGAACCACAGCCCGCGGAACCCGACTTTGAATTGGAACGTGGTGAGAACCGCGACGGGCAATCCGACCAAGTAGAACGAGAACAGGTTTATGCGGGCCCCGAAATTGGGTCGGGTTGTCCCCGTCAGGACCCCACAGGATGCGGTTTGAGGGGAGTTCCCAAGCTCACAAAGGCCGAGGATCGGGAGTGCAGAGGAGACCAATTTGAGGATCTGTGGATCGTTTGTGTAGATTCGGCCCCACACCGATCGGATGGCGATCATGAAGACGAGGGCGGTGAGCCCGAAGGCGACCGCCGCGGCAATCCCGATAATAGTTATGAGCTGGGCTCGGGATGGGTGCCCCGCGCCTAGGGCCTGCCCAATGCGTGTGGACAGGCCCGAGCTGAGTGCAAATGGGAACGTGTACAACAACCCGGTCGTTTGAATCAATATTCCCATTGCTGCGACTGAGGCCTTAGGGTTGCTGACCAGGCCACAGAGGAAGAGCATGATCTCGTACCACCACCACTCGAGGCACACTGAGGCACAGCTCGGCATGGCCAGGGCCAGAAGCGGCCGCCACCCCTGGAGGATTGAGGGGAGGTTGGCCCCGTGCCACGGCTTCAGGATTGTGTCTGATGTGGCCAGGTAGATGAGCAGGCCGAGGTTGAGGTTAATTGTGTTCCAACCGAGGGCAAGCGACACGCCCTTCACACCGAGGCCCAAGTAGACCACCAGGAAGTAGTTGATGGGCAAGTGCAGGATTACCGACCAGACACAGGCTATTGTGAGGGGTGTGGTCACGCCCTGAGTCCTCATAAAAGTTCTCAATGGATGGAGGCAAGCCTGGGCAAAGAGCTCAGGGATTGAGAACACCATGTAGACCTGGGCAATACGGGTGATCTCAAGGTCCTGGCCGAGCCAGGCGAAGATCGACTCCATGTTGAGCCAGAGGGCCGAGATCGGGACACACACAAGGAGCATCAGGCACAGGGTCTTCTGGTACGTCTGGCTCATGAGCGACCACCGCTTCACCTCGAAGGCCTGGGCACAGATTGGGTCCATGCCTATCGCAAGGCCTTTCAGGATTGAGTTGCCCGTAATGTTGCTGAAGCCAAGGGCTAAGGATCCGCCGGCCAGCTCATCCTTGCCGAGGTGGCTAAGGAAGAGCATGGAGATCACCGACCTTGAGAAGATTAGCAGTGTGGTCATCACGATTGGGCACGCGATCTTCATGAGCGACTGTAATTCCTCTCCAGCCTGTGAAGACTTCCCATGGAAATTTGCCAATATTAGGCACAATGACAATAGTAGAAGTCCTGGATTATACCACAACTTCAACAAATTCAATCACAATATAGAAATATAGGTCACCCGGGAATGGCTATGCAAAGAAACAGTACTAACAATGAAGTTTGAGACAAGTCCACAGTACTGAGCTGAGCCAGGCTGACAGGGATGTGAAAAATAGAGGACATACTAGTGCACCAACAAGTTTAAATAGCAATTTATTACACTCTTCGAGCCCAGGGACATCGCTAAGAGATTATTCCCAGACAAATAACTAGATAGGACACTGTAGACTGATCTTCACCTTCAATCTTTTCTTTTATTATTGAGCAAGAAAGAAGATTGATAGTCTCATGTTCAAAGGTAAAACTAGTGTCCTTAAAACCGACCAGCCGAACAAGAAAGAAGGAAAAGCTTTCTTCAATTCTGGTAGAATCTCTGGAACTGTCATAAATAGTTTGGATATGACCTTATGCTTAGATAAATGATCAAGCTAGGGCTTAATCTCTATATATATTTGACAATACAGGTTCTCTGAAACATAGGAGTTGATCACTTTGATATGGGGGGTGGAGTCTTTGACATGAATAATGATCCCCCAAAAACTCAATTTAATATTCTTCTCACACGCAAAAAATGAAAATTGACTCTCTCCAGCAAAAGAGTAGAAGTTGAGATCTCACCAAGGTACAAAGGACACTACAAGTAGATTGTATTTGCCAAATATTATTAAACTATATCGGACTCGTTAGTGAAACTAAAATACATGAGTTTTAAGTGTATGTGCAAAATTTCATCAAAGTTTGGAAGTTGTCAGGGAAACTAGCTAGCATATACCAACTATTGAGTCTTGATTAGGTTCCCAATGAGGAAAACTAAAACCTGCAAGAGATCCTATAGGGTTCTTGTAATGCAGTCCCAAATACTCAGAATCCGACACTGTAGATCGAGTCAGGGAATCCGTAAACCTAACTGGCAGTCGCTCTCCCAACACCACTGAGCCGTCTTATGCTAACAATGCGCGCTAAACAAAATCTGTCCTAGAGAAATTAGTATCTGAACTGGTGCTTCCTAATTCTCAGGGGACAACTCATCGCCTTATGGTAGCCCCACAGCAAATTGCCAAAAAGTAAAGTCGAGTTGAATATTTCTGCAGAAAAAGCGAAATTGAACTTTTGGAATGAGATGGCCAGTGGGAAACCCAGACCATGTGTATCATTTTCTGGAAAGTTCCCGCTGAAATGCTTATGGAAAAAAGTCACCCCTGATCACGCTGCTACACAGTGAAAAAGAGGCCTTTAAAGCCCGGTCTCTGAAAAAGCGAAAAGCTTTAGTTCATTGGAGAACAAGATAGTGGGAAGAAAGAAAAAAACGAACAAGACCCTGCAGGTGTACAACCACATGATCCTTCCATTATCCCACTTATGTTGCTGCCTGTACACATACGAGGATTCTCAAAAGGTTATGCAGATCACAAGCACATGCCATTTGATGGGTGCGTGCGAGCACACGCCTGTGAATCATTGGATTTGGTCGAAACATTGTGTCGGATCCACCTCATCTTAGGATTCGCATACATTGAACTTCCGTGCACTCAACCCATGTGATGGTAACTTCTCGATGACTGGTTAGTGGACTGAGAAGAAAAGCGCGAAGGGGACGTAAAGTCATCCTAGAAAACATTCTACCATGTTTCCTGGGATCATGTTTGTCGTTCATAGGTCTTCTTCTAGTCAAACATTGATTTTAGGCAGGCTATCTATGCCCTCAGAAGCCCTGGGATTTTAGGCAGGCTATCTACGCCCACAGAATCGCTGGACTCAAAACGAAAGGAGTGATGTTTGACCCATCATTACTAGCATTAATCTAAAGAGTCTAAAGCATGATAGACAAATGTCGAATCTACAGTTGAGCGGGTTGCGTTGGGAATTCAACGCTGCTTAATTCTCTTTCACTCTGAGGGTAGATCTAACAAACATCAATGAATAAAACATGCTGAACAATCAATCACGATAATTAATTCTTTTGTGATATGATTACTTGCAATCACTTTTGAGTAGAATGAGACGTAAAACTGAACAGAGCCAAAAGATTAAGAGGTGAGGAGTTTGGCTCTCTAGACTTTTAGAATTGACAATGTGATATACTGATATTATAGTAAAATAAGGATCGATATGAGTTCAATGTTGAAACGTTGAATTGACCAAGGATGTTGAAATGCTGAAACATGTCTTTATGTCAAATTTGAAAGAGAGCTAACTTTGTTTGAGTCATCATTCCACACTTTCAAGTCGAAACACTTTCAAAGATTTTGCATAAACAAGAAAGCCCCCGCATCTTATGCCTTTGCTCATCGGAGCATGTTTCAAAATTAAACTCATATTGATTAAAAAAATCAAAAAGTTTTAAAAAAATAAATGATTCTAATTGGAAAAATAGACTTAAAAGAACACAAAGCGCACATCTGAATGATTTCTGTAAATCAAATCCTATGTCGCTTGAAATTAAAAACCTATTTCATTTTGACAAAACCTTTAGTTTTTACAAGGAAAAATAAGACAAAGTTCCATCACCAATAAAGGGGCAAAAAAGGAGAACTTTTGAGGGAAAGATTAAGGAAGAACTGAAGAAGTCTTTAGAGTAAGAAAAGAAGAGAGCTGTCTCCTATAGCTCCATCTCTGTGAAATCTGCAGATATTAGAGACAGAAAACAGAAGCAGTGCTTCGTCTTCCCCTTTCTTTTGGGCACAAAAACGATGTCATTTATAAGAGAAAAGGGAATAAAATATAGAAAGTAGAAAAAAATACTTTTAACTGCAGTTCCCCCTAGGGCATAGGGAGGTGGGATCCATGTGGATTCCAATTGGCTCCAAACCCACATGAAAATGATAGCTTCAAGAAACCAAACAAAATCAAAACACTAGGAGGATACTTACGCTCACCGATCTTACGTTTGACTCCCCCAAAAATGCCAAAAAATTTCAACTTTTCCTTCTTATTCTTCTTTTTTCGTTCTTTTCGTTTTTCCCCATTTTCTCCCACGAATTTGGTCCTACCCCAGGAGGTCATTGTCATTTGTCACACATCAAACGAAAATGGTAAGATCCCAGGAGAGAGAGTTCTCGCTTTTGGAAGAAAAAAGATCATTCTTGATGCCCCATGAACGGCAGAAACCTCAAGAAACAAAAAACAAATTAACCTATTCATCGTACATGCAGGAACCAATGCAGAGCATCAAAAACTTCCACATCATTCCAAAAAAAAAAAAAAAAAGAAAGAAGAAGAAGGAAGAAGAAGAACAAGGAGACGGTAATATGTGATAAATAATTAATTGATCTCCTGGTTCAAGGGGAGCTTTTCAAGAGCGGCAATGACTGGGAATCTCTGCGAAAGCCTGTGCAAGAATCTGCCTTCTCTTGATCCTCTCATTGTTTCTTCTTCACTATTACACTCACCATCATCGCCGTCGTCTTCCTCTTCCTCTTCTTCTTCTTCTTCTTCTTCTTCTTCCTCTTCTTCTTTTGCTACTTCTTCCTTTAAGCCATCAAAACGGTCTCTGCTTATAGTTTCAACAGATTTGCTAGTTGAGCACATGTTTTTCCCCCTTTAGGGCTCACGCAAATGGACAGAGAGGGACACTCAAATTAAGAGAAGCAAAATGGACTGGAAGCCAGAGGGGAAAATGAATAATTCTGAATGTAGGTCTATATGACCGCTCAACAAAACCTGCAGAATTAACGCTTTACATAAGCCATTAGGAATAAAAATTTAAAACCCCGAACGTACGGCAGCCATGAAACTGAAGTTATTTTTGTTTCTTCAAGCCACAGACTACATAAAGAAACAGAAGGCAAAAAACAAGGAGATGGAAAGGGAGCTTAAGAGTGCCACATACAATGTGACCTTAGGGAGAGCCTCGGCAATGGAAAAATGGAAGAATCACGAAGGAGGAGGAGAAGGAGGAAGTAAAAGAAGAGAGAAAAGAGAGTCGTGTTGCATTGGGAAGTGGAGACCACTGCAACAAAATTGCTTGGAACTTCACATCCGTTGGCCTCGATTTATAGACACCAATCAATGGAATAGTTACTTTTGGGCAAGTGGGAAAATAATTAGAATTCTTTCATGTCACATTTAATTTATATATAGTTCTGATAACGCTGGCTATCGTGGACCGAATGTTTTCATTCAAACCGTATATACTAAGATTGGTGTTGTTTGATGCTGATATTACGACGCTAATGCGATGCGATACGGTTGTTACACAAAATTGTCCACACTGTTGTAATTTCTGGTGTGATTGGAAAGGCTTAAAGTGGGGATGGGGATATGTCACAGAAAAATGAGTGTAGACAGAGGGCAGAACTCTTTTGCTTAACCCAAAAAGAAAGGTAACCCCCACTTCTAGTACTGCAATGGAATTTATAATATATGGGGAAAGCTCTCTGATGCACTCATGGTCCAAAATTTCAACCATGAACCAAGAAGAGAGACCTCTGGTTGGGGTTGTTTTCAAGTGACTGTGAAACAAGCATATAGAAAACTTGTTTGATGGGACAGGTACGATACGATCACATCGTGTTACAAAGGGGAGGGAAGATACGGTTTGAACCCATTTTGTTTTTGCCATGACTTCTTTCTTACTCTTTTCGGGTCAACATCTTCAGGGATTTTAGGTATGTATATGTATATGAATGTATATATCTATATGCATAATAAATCATAATTTTACTTCCATTCTTAAACGTAGCTCAGTAGTCCATTAATACAATGTAAGCCATTTTAAGGCTCCATAAAAACTAAATGATTTGAAAAACATATTCCTAATAATGATCGATTGTATCTCATATGAAAATAAATAAACGAAAAATATTTTCATTGTTAACGAGAATGTTTGGACATAAATCGTTGTTGGTAATAAAAACATTTTCATTGACTAACTATTTCAAATGATATAAATAATTATATTTAGGAAAATATTATCCAAATCTTATTTTTGACAAAACTAATGGAGCATAATTACATGTTACTCTTTTTTCTTTTCCTTCAACTTCCTATTAATCTGGAAGTTCTTCTCAGATACACCAAGGCATCTTGAAAGTGAATCGTATTCCATGAATGTAAATAAAAAGAAAGAAATTCGATTTTCTACCCTAGAAAGAGATTCTTTAACCAGAAAAAATTCAGTTCTCTGAGAGAACTACATTCTTTAACCAGAAAAAATTCAGTTCTCTTAGAGAACTACTTTTTCCTTGGGTATTTTCAAGAGCAGCTTCCGTGCGCTTTTGTGGTGCTTTTGCTGGGTTCGGCAATTACAGTCTCTGGTTTTTGGGAAATTTAGATAGTTTGAGCTTGAATGGCAATTTCAGGAAGGATTTTGCTAACGGCTAAAACCCTACTTAAGGAAAAATTATAATTTCAAATGACTGTTTCTCTCATGTTATGTGTGCTACAACACTGCATCGAAAATTGAAACCTTTCCTTATCAAATAAATTGATAAGTGCCCCAAGGGAATTCATTAACAATACCCTATTTAGGCATTTAGATAAATGAACAAGCCTCTTCAGGGCTTCATCCATGTTGCTTGTATCATACGAATGCCATGTTACTTTATTTCACATCTAAGGTCGAATAGAATTGAGTACCCAACCCACCCAAACCTCAATGCTTGTAAATGATTTAGGGTTTCAAGTAGTAGGACGATTTTGGATCAACTACTGAAAGCCCTGTATGGGATTTCGGATGCCTTTAGAATTTTCTTGTAAGGACATCATATATCTAATCGTGATGTATTAGATAGTAAAATTCCCATTATTTCCTTTAGTGTCCTTAGGTTATTCAGTAAATATACATTATCCCAAAACAAGATTAGTGATAGCTAATATTTTGAGTAACAATCACCATCTTAAGCCTGACTTCTCATTTTAGGATTGCCAGATTCTAGAGTGCGGCCATAACTTATCTTGATCATTTTCTCAATTTTATATTTTCACGATGATGTAGGCTTTTCAATTTGGAGATCCACAATGCTGTGAGTTCCAAATAAACGATCGTGCTTGGAAATTTGAGATGGTTTATTATGTATTTAATTTGAGGCAATTGTTCATTAAAAGTCATTCCTACGGGATGGGTTAGTAGTCGGGTTTGGGATCTTATATCAAAACTTGTACCGGGTTTGGAAAATAACAGCAAGTTAACCGGACAGATCCGGGACGAGGCGTGCCGTCCCAAGCTCGTCCCGCTTCCCTCTCTACCCGCATGTGTCGAAGCTTTCGTTTTGCTTTTCGGTTTATTCCCCGAATCGGATTGTAAAAGTTTGCTCTTTACCGAAGCCCTCCCAAGAGTCTCAGATTTTACAAAAAAAGAAACAAAAAATTTGTTCTCTTAGTCTCAATGCAGCGGACCGTAATTTCTGCAACGTGCCTATGAACCCTAATTAATTCGAAAGTGGAGAAGCTAAAATCAGATTATGATTTATTGCGCAACAGGTGATGCAATCTCTCTAATCGGAACTTTTCCACCAAGAAATAAAGTGGTTGCCCCACTTGATAAAACATGTAAATGGTCCCCGACGAATTGTTTAATACCGACCTTCGTTGCGCTAGGTAATGATCGTGTGAGCCGAATGATTCAAGCAAAGGGGAAAAGCGAAAAAAGGGAGTGTTGGATGCTTCAAGACAGACGACCATCAAAATCTTTCGTGACCTACCACATTTCGTGGCGATGTTAGGTGATCAATTAAATTTTCATTACCAATCATGGGATGAATTAAAATTTAATTTAGTGGATCACATGGGAGATTTGTCGGTCATTTTTTGAGGTATAAATTTCGATGTCTTGATGTGGAAGTGGAGTGATTTGGTCGGAATTTTTTAGAAAATTTCCGTCATAAGGATTGCCAATGAAGCGAAGAACATCACAAAAAAGTCTTGGTTGTGATGGCTCTTTCGATTTTGAATAACTAACCATTGTTCATATGATTGGCCATTGGGTGGAGATTTTCCTGTGTTGTTTTGATAGGTAATAATAATGATTATCTTACTATTTTTAATGAGTGGCTCTAGGATATCGACTGATGAGTGCCTCTTCAAAAAATTATGTAGTGCCACTTGCAACACAAATTTTGCATATATCGCATTGTTATCAAAACAATGCTTCATTTATTTCATAAAAATTAAATGATTTTAAAAATATTTTTCTAAAAGAAATATCGTTTAATTAGCTTAAAATAATTGGCCAATGAAAATATTTTCATTATCAATATCAATTTATATTTAAATATTTTCATGAATGATGAAGATATTTTTCGTTTATTCATTTTTTTGAAATAAATGCACTCTAAGTTTGAAAAACAAATATGTACTATTTGATGATTAATTTAACAACTTTCCAACTAACACATGCGCGGAGGAAATCTCATACCAGAGTGGAAAAGGGACAGTGATTCCCCCCAACTTTGTTGTGCTTGTTTCCTCGGACTTTGCTTCTGCTTAATTTGTCTGCTTGTGACGGGTCCGAGGTTTTTGCCTTGGAATTTCTGAAAGATCGTGCAGAAATTGACTGCTTGGACTAAATAATCCAAGCGCACGACGATGAAGCAACTACAAGACACGGGAATCATACCCGCTCCATTTATTTCGTGATAGATAAATAATTTAAAAAATAATTTTTCTTAAAAAATAATATCTTGCGCTGTTGGAATAGTTAGTCAATGAATTTTTTTTTTTGTTATTAACAATAATTTACATCCAAATGTTTTTGTGAACGTTAAAAAAATATTTTTCATTTATTTATTTTTGTAAATAATATGATTGACTTCTTTTTTATGAAATGTTATCTAAATCATTCATTTTTCGCAAAACAAACCCACCTTTTTAGAGGAATGATACAGTTTTGGAGCAAATGTGGGTTAGAATGATGTGGAGGGAAGTTAGGGAGTGATTTTATAGCAGGTGGGACTTGTTTTTCTCAAGATTATTACAATAACATTGTTAGATTAGAGAATTTATAAATAGTTCCTGTGAATAAATATTTACAATTATTAACATCCTCCGTCATGTATTATAAACTTGACCTTACATATGAAACGTAAGATGTAGCTTTATCAAGGAAAGTTGACATAATATAAAAATTTAACAAAGAAATGGTGCTTGTGCCCATCTTCATTCAAAAGTTTAAGGAATTAATAATTGATTTAGATATATTATCTATTTCACATAACCTACTTCTATGCATGACAACATCCATAAGATGGTGTGGCTATCGTGTAAATCCATGGTCTCTCTTTAACAAATTGAGTTTTGATGATAATTCTTTGCCTAACAAACGTGTTGATAATGAGATTCTTCCTTAATATTCACTTAAACACAAATCCACATTGGGGGCTCATTAGTTAGTCATCGTCTAATACAAACCGGTTAAAATGCGCAATAGAACTGCGATATCTCATCCTAATGTTATCACCAAGAGGGAAGCCCAAATCTCCCATCGCTCATCCAAAAAAACGAAGAAAAAAAAAAACCACCATCGCCTCCACCACCACCACCGCCCCCGGTGAATCGCACCGAGGAAGAAGAGAAAAGCTTCTCCGATCCCGCCCCGGGGGGAGGTCAATCCCGAAACCCTAGGAGATCCTCCTCAGGCCCCGTTCCCCCATGGCGTAGGAGTGCGCGCCGGGATCGAGCGGCTAGGCGGAGCGAGTTGACCGGTCTACCGGGAGCTCCCGAAGCAAATTCGCATTGCCGGCGGCGCGGCGGGCTCCTCCAGATCTCGAACGGCGGCCGCCGCCGGAGAGCATTCCCGTCGTCGTCGAGCTCCTTGTACGGCGGAAGAACCGGGAATCTGGCCGCGATCTCTCCCTTTCTCTCTCTAGAATTGGGGAGCTTTCTCTCTCCTCCGTCTCTACCGTTTATACTGTCCACATGGGGCATTGACTCATCAGTCGCCCCCCGAAATTTTCCTCCGTTTTCTCTTCTCTTTCTCTTTCTTTTCTCTTTCGTTTGTTTTTTTTTTTTCTTTTCCGGGAAAATCGCTGGGGTCAGCGCGGGCGCGAGAGGATCCGAGCCGTTGGATTTCCTCGAACGGTCCGGATGAGATCGCTCGTGGTGTCGGGCGATGGCTTGGTCAATGTCTTTCTTTCTGGATTGCTTCTGCCTAGGGGTAAGGGGATGTGATGTTTGGCGTGTCGACGTTATCGATTCCCATTGATTTTTGAATTAACATTATCAAAAACTTAATAAATTCATTATAAATTATTTTTTTGATATCTAAAATTCAAATTGATACATTTATAATAAATTTAACTTTTATTAGTTTTTTTAAATAATACGTGGCGGTTGATGGATATATCGATTTTTGGTTTTGTGGTATTCATTTAATTTAACAAAAATTAATAAAGAGTAAATTTATCACAAATATATTAATTTAGAGATTTTTATAATTAAAAAATTAGTTTATGTTAAATCTGTCACTTTGTACCAATTGATGATTTTTAGTAGTTAAAAAATTAATTTGAGGTGAAATTATCACAAATGTACTAGTTTGAGATTTCTTGTGAGATTAATTTTTTTATTTTTTATCTTGCTTTTCTTTTTTAAAAGTCTATGATGCATTTCGCACCTCTTATGCTTGTATCTATTAAGAGGAACAATGTAGTATTGTAAGTATGTGATGTGATGGGGCCTCTTTAATGAATTTTCATTGGGTCGAGATCTTCTAAGTTCGATTAGGGTTAATAATGCACGGTGGATGGACCTCCTTCAATGATTTTTTGAGTTAGGAGGGCTTGAATTCGCTACATCAGTTGAGGATACCCTAAATCGATCGGATTCGCCTCGCATTTTTGGAGGAAACCACACCTGCATCGATCGGAAATTCATTCGCTCCCTCCTCCCTCCCCTCTTTTGCCTGGTGCTCCGCCACGGCCACGTCTCTATCATTGCTTGCCATTGCAATGCCGGCTTAATCCACCACGCCAGCCTCCGTGAGGACCGCTTAGTGCAAGGCTTGCTCTCACCACCCAAGCTCCAAACTCTTTCTGTTTGGTTCGGCTTTGAGAATGGGCTTTGAGACTCTAAAGTCTCTTGGCCAAATGCAAACGTGTTTGGTTTAATTTTTTGGGCGACTTTGGCAAGATGCAATTGTATCTCCAAATGACTCTAAAGGCCTTTAGTCCAAAATAGGTCTAGAGGTTCTTTGGGAACTTGCATTTTCAGAATGCAAGTTCGGGGTTACTGTTCATCTTCTCCGGATAAGCCGATCGGAGGTTGACGACCGCCAGCCAAGGGGTCACACGCGCCGGCGACCATCTCCTGAGGGTCGCCTGACCCTGGCGACGCTTGGGTTCGCGCGACCCTAGGCGGCCGTCGCTTGGGGTCACCCAACCCCGGCAACCGTCCGAGGGCCAAATCTGGCGGTCAGATGGCCGGACTTCGAAAAAAAAAATATATATATTAATTTAATAAAAGTCAATTACAAATGCAAATTTTACCAAACGGTATTTTGGCCAAAGTTATTTCTTAAAGCAAATTTTACCAAACGATATTTGCATTTCGGAAAATCCCCTTCACCTAAAGGTATTTGTATTTTTGCAAATGCATTCCCCACAAGCCAAACCAAATGGGCCCTTAGCAGCAGTGGAGCAGCCAGAGTGGCATTATTAAGAGACTAGGGCGACTTTAATAACCACTAATTTGCTCCGGTGAATGTCATTGTTCGTGTCTTTCTCTCATTGTTCATGTCTCCTCGTTCAAATCTAGCGACATTTTTAGTAACTTTGCAAGATAAGTATGAGAAATTACATGTTGATGAGAAACGGTATAAGATATTGCATGACGTTTTCCGTACCAGTAACCTTTTTATAATAGAATATAAGTTCATATCTATTAGTGATTATTAATTTTTTTTCTAGTGCATTTAGTAGCTTTGAAAGGTCAAAAAGAAAGTTCAAATCTATATATAGTGAGTTTAACCGCACTAATGATGTATTAATAAAGCTAATTTGACCTGATGACCATTATTCTTTGAACTTTGATGACCTTTGACTAATGTTGTCAAACGGGTGAGGCCAAGTCAAAAATGATTTAACCCGAATTGACCCATTTAATTCGTATTAATCCATTTTTATATGACACATATTTTAGCCATGCAAACCCGATCAAGACTCAGCTCGGACCTAACTCATACCCAATTGGATTTGGACTTCAATGCTCAATATTTTTTCTTCTTAATTGTTGTATTTGAAGAATGGATGGCTCTGTAGATCCGCTTGCTAAGTCCGTGAGGGGCCTCGGGTGCTCAAATTGGGTCGTGGATTAAGATTTCGCGTGACACGTGCGCAATGTGGAGACGTATTCCTCACCTAACTTGGCCACATTGGTTTTTTTTTTTTTTTTTTTTTTTTTTTTTTTTTTTTTGTGGGGTAATTTTGGCCATATACTGGCAAAATAGAACAGCTCACGTGCTCCTCCTTTTGTTCAGTCCTCGAACCCACTTTGTCGCATGTCCAGCTCGGTTGCCGCAGTCTCACCTTCGACCGAGCTCCCACTGTAACGACCCGGGCCCCACTGTGCGATATTGTCCGCTTTGGACACTAAGTCCTCACGGCTTTAAAACGCGTCACACATATTAAGGGGCCCAAGCCATTATATACTGGCCCTGGACTCCCCCCCTAAGCGATGTGGGACAAGAGGGAGAGGACCCCTTCCTTTCGCACGTCCGGGGACCGAGGCGCGGACGCACCGCCATCCCTCCTCCCCGCGCACCGCCGCTCGGGCCGTCACACTCTCCCCCCTAGCAGAACAGCGTCCTCGCTGTGGCCCCACACGCTGTCGGGAGTCGGCTCTGATACCATTTGTAACTGTTGACACCTAAATTTTGGCGACCCGTTTAGTCATTTATTGCATTAAAAAATTAGGGGTTAATTTTATCCCTAAAAAAAATATTAATTGCATAGCATATAGATTTAGGTGCATTTATTTTAATTTGCATATTTTGCATTTATTTATTGGACCGGTGACGGGTGGGTTCGAATTAGTGGTTCTGAGCTTTAACTTGGCAAGCCGGACTAAGCCCATGAAGCAAGTAAATTGGCCCAAGTCCGCATTTTCGGGGAGATTTTATGAATTTATCTAACAAATATTGCGTTCCAAAAAGAAAATATTGCGTTTGGAAAAGCAAATATTGCATTTGAAAAAGAAATCTTCGTGGATATCGATTTGAAAAAATTAAAACCCTAATCCGTGGCCTATAAATAGGTTAAAGCACCTAGGGTTTTAGAGGGGGGACACATAATAGAAACAGACGGCCACAAAAAAAAAAAAAGAGAACTCACGTTCTCCACGGTGAGGGTCGGGAAATCAGAAATCTCAAAGCATATTGAGAGAAAACACGTTGAGAAGAGAGAGAGGAGCCTCATGGCCGAATACCCTCGGCTGTGCGACCCTTGCGTCCGAGACTTCCCCGATGTTGGTGCTGCCTCCCAGCCTTGACCAGTTTGCTGTCTTGACCAAGCCGCCTGATGCTCATCCGTGAGCCACCTACACCGACGATCAACGCTGCCGCTTCCTCCTCCGGCAACAGCTTAGCACCTGCACCGCGAGGCGACAAAGCATCCGATTCCGTAACAACGATGAGTTGATGAAGCTACTACACTGCGACGAGGTCACATGCACCGAGCCGTGATGCAACTCGATGGCCCAAGGTAGTGTCACCGATCCACCTGTTGCTCACAGACTGCACCACGATGACAATATATTACCGCCATCGCTATTCTTTACCAAGCTGCAGAATTGTATTTTTTCTGTTCTTTTGCAGGTGAGTGACGCCGAGCACATCCACGGGCGAGAATCACCAAGCTAGTCCCACCAAACCTAGAGTCCACGGTTAAAAGGGCTGTTGAAATTTTGGTGAAATAAGTAAAAGGGGGGAATTTGTCTTCTTTTGATTGTTGTCCAGAAGTTATAATACGAAAGATAGTCAAAGCTTCCTCACTGCGGAATTGCCCCGATGTCTTCGCGCCGAGCCTAAAGTTCACGGTCAAAAGAATTACTAGATTGAATCATTCTAAGTGGCGGATCTATCTTCTTTTGCATGTTGTTCAGATTGGACAATAACACGTGTGGTTTTTGTGATTTTATTTCATGCATGCAAAAGGATCTTCCTTGGCCAGATGAACGTGAGTAGCTCGGCATCGCTGTGTTTTGTTTCGCAGGTCCTCATAAGCTCGTCTTCGATCACTAATACAAGCTAAAGCCAACGTGGATCTGCGAGTCTCGCTGAGAAGCACCTTGGGTCAAACTCTTCCGTGGCCCTACGTTTGGTTGTGACAATCGCGAAGGTCACGAGTACGATCCATCGCTGAATGCAGCACGGTCTTCCGTCCCAAGCATCGGTTAACGAGTATCCAGCATCCTCGGCGAGTCTCCTTGAAGGTTACGAGCGTTGGTTCTAACTTGGAAGCATTATCCGCGTGATATTGTGAATCAGGTAAGATTTTTGATTAATTCGTTATTGTTGCCCAATCCGTAGAATTGTGATTTTGTTTGAATATTTGATCGATATTGCCATATCCAAGAGATTTCTTGATCCCTCATAAATTAGGAAATTTTCCTAATTTCGCAACGTACAAATAATTGACGGTCCAATTTCACGCTCGAAATACGACCCGCAATCGTACGGAAAAATCACCAATCCGATCTCATGCTCGAGATACAATTCGTGATTTTATTTAAAAATTGGCCAATCCGATCTCATGCGCGAGATACGATTCGTCAATTTATTTCCCAAAATTAAATGAACATGGATGATATCTTGCTTGATTTGTTGCCGTGCTGTTCTTGATGCCTTTATTTGTTTGCTCCCGTAAAAGAAAAATATTTGGGTTAGATTAGATGCATGTTAGGATATTACTTGTTTTAGGGTTATCTTGCATGTTTAGAATAGGAAATTTATTTATTTCGAATTTCTTAAAATAAAAATCCAAAAAATGCATTCATTTAGGATATTAGTTTTTTTAATTTAATTTAAATTGCATGTTTAATTATTCGTCAATTTTAATTTCGAAAAAAAAAATCATCACGAATAAGGAAAATCGAGTTAGAGCATTCTTTGCACGTCATTGCATATTAGGATAAGATTGCATGTTTAATTTTATTTTCTAATTGATTATAGGTTTAAATAACTTCTCCTAGATAAATTGCATTTTAGGGTTACTTGGTTAAGATAATGTTCTAGTTTAAATTAGGATTTGGCTTAACCTAATTCCTAATACAAATTAGATAATATCTTAATTTAGGTAGATAATTTTCGCATTTTTCTAATTTCGAATTTCATGGAAAATACCAAAAATTGCCTTAGAATAAATCAATTTCATTCATTAGGAGAGATTGCATTTTATTTACGTCATATAGCTAGGTCATGTTGCCATGTCATATCATTTCATGTTAAATTAGTAGCATGCATCGCATAAGGCATGATTCTCATTAAATAAGTGAAAACCAAACAAAAAAGAAGAAAAAATCGCGTGTTAATTAGAAATCATATCTAGGGTTGTTGATGTGAATTCTGATCTAACATTGCAGATGCTTTCGTTGCCATGAGGTAAGTCCTGCAATTTATTCAATGCTTTATCTGGGTGTTAAATTGGTGGTTTGCACACCCGCATGATAACCTTACATGTTAGGGAGATAATTTAAAATCAATTCAAGCTGCTTGCCAAACATTTTTTAAAATAAAAGAGAAAGGTACCGAAAGGGCGTTAGAGAAATCTAGCGTAATCAAGTCCCCGAACTCATGAATCTCTGGTTCGTAGGAGTAAAGTAAACCTCCCGTTGCTTTACTTGGGTTTCTAATCGACCCACCAAAAATAGATTAGTGGCGACTCCTAATTAAAAATCATTTGCATGTTAAGAACTTGAACATAAGTCGCGAATTGGTATGGGCTTGGGAGAGCCCGAGCTAAGTCTAGGCTTAGTAATCCATTAGCCAAATCATAGGTGGTTCGCACCCAAAAAATTGGTCGCGACAGCTTGGCGACTCCACTGGGGATTCAATTCTTGCAATTGACAGTCGCCTATCTTGACTTTCTTTTTTCAAAAATGGAATTCATTTTCCAGCAAAAATCATTCATTGCATGTGCATGACCAAAATTTAGGTCTCAATTTATCTTTGAAAGCAACCTCTACGAGCTCACCTTCAAAGAGGGGCAGCTGTTGACACCTAAATTTTGGCGACCATTTATTCATTTATCGCATTAAAAATTAGGGATTAATTTTAACCCTTTAAAAAATATAATTTAATTGCATAACATATGGTCATTAGGAGCATATTTCATTTAATCGCATATTTGTTGGGCCGGCGGTGAATGGATTTTGGTGAATGGCTTTGAATATTGAAGCCCACAAGAGCATTAAACTGTGGATAAGTCGATAATTCCTCCATGGTGATTGATATTATATGGGTGTCCTAAATTGTTAAAAGTCAATTAAGAAATTTCCAGCATATTGGCACCGACATATTTGTGCATTTAAGGGAACGAATGCAAAGGAAGGACAGCGTGTAAGCGGCCACCGATTCGTACATGGAGAAGCCCATCCACGTGAAGGAAAATTATGCGCTTTCCCATAATTCGGTCAACGTGGGGAGCAAGAAATTGACCAGCATTATTTTTAAGAGGAAAGATACGAGCATATGCACAAAGGAAATTCGGAAGATCAGCATGAGAGGGGAATGTTGGGCACGTTCTGCATTGCGGGCATGGATTTGCAAAATATATATATATATATATATATATATATATATATATATATATATATTGGCATTCGATCAATAAAGAGGGAAGGAAAGAAAATATATTTCAACGCATGCACAGAAGGAAACAGAATATGCTTTCTTTCCTCATTGGTTTACGCCCTTTCAATATAAATTGACTCCTTACAGGACAAAAAGGGGGGGCATTCTTGATACGAGAGAGAGAGAGACACGTGAGAGAGGAAAGAGCGTGAGTTTTCTTGGTCAATTCTTGGCCAAGACTCACGCCGACGTTTCTACCGCGGTGCTTTCATCGTCTGCGATACATTGTCAACAAGCTGCCATCCTATTGGAGCTATTACTCGACCGCTTGATGACGCCACCGCAACCCCTTCATCGAGGATGTCACTGCACTACCGCTCCTCGTAGTTGCTGATCCTCCACCGACAAACGCTGCTCGGAGCCACCCCTCTGCGAGGAGATCGCTGCCTCATCGAGTCGGCAATCTTATTGTGTTTCTGTTTTGCAGCAACTTTCCCTTTTGCTGTTCTAGTCTTCTTGTGGCTGCCCCCCTGCTGTGCTGGTCATCCTCGTTGACTTTGATAAGCCGAATCAGCGAAGCATCGGTCACCACTCGAAATTTGCTGTTGCTTACCGAGCGAGGCATCATCTTTGAGCAGCACGTCATCTTGAACTGCCGCCCGTGAGTCATCCCGCCATCCGTCGTTTGACCGAACTTGACAACGTGGTTTACGTGACGCCAAATATTAGGTGATAACGGATCCTTCACGCTCTCCCATCATCACGCGATTAAGAGCTAGAATGGCCGATCAAACTGAAATGCGTGATCGCATCTCCACTATGGAAGAACAACTTCAACAGCTTAACCGCCTCTATGCAGCTTATAACGACTCAAATCCAATCCCTCCGAGTGAATCCGACTCCCGCACCCTCTCTCCCCGAGATAGTTGTCCCGGCGTACAAACAAGGCCCAAATGGGTGAGGATGACATGCCCGAGCTAGAAGATGATCCATTCCCCGATCAATGTGGAAAAGGCTAAACTTGTCAACATCCCTAAGATGGAGCAGGATGAGCGTTTTGCGAAATTGGAAGAAAAGTTGAAACAATTGCAGGAGTCGCAGTTCACTCCCGTTCGACTTGTCCGTGTACGAGAAAGTCAAGATGCCAAAGAAGTTCAAAATGCCGGATTTTGAGAAATACGATGGTACTTCCTGCCCAAAATCTCATCTGCAGATGTATCACGTGCGCATGGCACAGCACGTCAAAAATGAACCCCTTATGATCCAATCGTTCCATGCAAGTTTAACTGGGCCCGCACTAAACTGGTACGTGATGAAGAACGTGAACCTCCTCGACACTTGGAACGAAGTGGCTGATGCGTTCCTCAAACAGTACAAGTTCAACATGGAAATCGCACCTTCCCGAGAAGACCTGGAGCGGATGGAAAAGAAAAGGAGTGAGTCATTTAAAGAATATGCTGTAAGATGGAGAAACCTAGCGGCTCAAATCACTCCTGAGCCTACCAACAAGGAGTTGATGAAGTTGTTCGTGAAGACCCTCCCGTCTCGAGTTCCGTACCCGAATGGCCAGCACGTATGTGGAGAGCTTCAACCAACTTATCCCGGTGGGTGAGCAAATTGAGATTGGGTTGAGAGATGGATGGTTCGACGAACCAACTCATCGGGGCAAAAGGTTCACCATGAAGAAAGACAAAGAACCAAGCACGGAAGTCAATGTTACATATGCACAATCTAGCAAGCCTCCGCTTGTTCATGTCCCTAAGAATCAACAAGGGGAAGGCCGACCGTCCGCCCCTCGGAAATTTGTTAAGAGGCAGTTCACTCCTCTTCCCGGCCCTCTCGTCCCAGTCTTAAAGGTTCTTCAAAAGAAGGGGTTGCTGTCCTATGAGCCAAAGCGACCCAATGCCGAAAAATTTTCCAACTACGATCCCTCCAAGAAATGCGAGTACCATATGGGAGAAGTAGGACATTCGACCGATGAATGCATAACTTTGAAGCATAAGGTCCAAAACTTACTTGGACACCAAGGCGTTTACCTTCGCACCGCTCAACCGAATGTCGAAAAGAATCCTCTACCTGAGCATGAGGATAGGGTGAATGCCATTGATAAAGGACCTTTGGAAAAAATGGGCCCTGGCCCGCAAGAGTAACTTATTACTTTTGCACATTCCCTTGCCGGGAATTTTTATCACTTTCTAGGAATTTTATCACTTTTTAGGAGTTATTATCGCTATCTAGCGATTGTTTTCGATTTCTTCTTTTTCACTTTCTTTTTAGGATTTGAATTCGCATTTTCCATTCAATAAATGTAATTGATTGATGAATATCAATAAAATTACAAGTTTTATTTTGAGGGCATGATGAGGTACACCAAACCAGCCCGGTGATGTTATCCAAATTCGATAAACAAAAAGAAAAATCCAAGGAGAATTCTGAGGCCCGGGCTTCATCATGCTTTCCCGTGTCAAAATGTTAAAAAATGCCTTTCCAATTGCTTTTCAAAAAAAAAAATTTTCAAAAAAAATGATTTACCCGTTTGTCTTTTTGATCCATCTACTTTCCATTTCGAGGACGGTCATATGCAAAGGTGTGGAAATGGTCTAATCCAATGCAACAAGTGCTGACAATGATGGTCCCGAAGACTCGATCGAAGATGCCATTGAGGTGCAGCGTAACTGGGAACTACATGAAAGAACCAAGGCTCTTACATCCGAGCAGACTGTCACTATTAATTTAGATGACATTGAAGAAGCTAAGGAGGTGAATGATCTTGTTCTAAGGAAGCTGTTGCCAATTTTTCTAGATCCTAGGAGCAATTTTGCTCCAAATTACATGAAGAAGGTACTTCCTGGAGGTGCTTTGATCCTGGCGAAATGGATGGTTGTGAGTTTTCTATTCTAGTTAATTCTGACGTCGTCAAGAAGTATTACTCATGATTGAATTTTCCATGTCATGTTTTGAACTGCAATCATTTTTATGATGAATAAATTGCCTCAATGAGTTGCAAATTCAGTGGTCCAAATTTGTTACATATCTTGCATGTTTTCCTTAATGAATTGTGTGAGATAAATTGAATGTGTCAAATGGGATACTTTGGAATGATGAAAGGCAAGCCGTATTCCATACACTGTTTCATACACTAATCCCTAGTGAGTTGTGTGGAAAAATTCCATGCCTGCAAGGAAAAGGGTGATCTCGCAAAGGGTACGTCAACTGAAGTGACGAGAGGCAGTTTCTTCTGCTACCCGAAACACTACAGGTATAACCATTGTTTAGCCCTTTGAGCCGATACACATGAAGATCTTTTTAAATTATCCCTGTCAATGATCATCCCATACTAGGACAAAATTTGAAGTGAATGATAGGAATTTTCTTACTCACACTTGTATCAATCTTCGAGTATTGCTTTCATTGTAACTTGTACGATAATTTGAAGTGCCTTAGGACGACGAAGAGCAATTTTTCTCTATCCTATACACTTTCATCCATTGCATAGCCCACTTGAGCCTGTGAATTCATTTCATATTAAACCCAGTTGGTGATCATCCCCACACCGGGGCAAGGCAAAGAAAAGAAAAATTCAAGTGGCATGGGCTAGAATGATAAAAAGGAATCTGTGTGAATCCAAAGAAAATGAGTGAAAAACAAGGGGCATGAAAAAGCAAGCAGTGTGCTGGTAAAAGCAAGGCCAATGCCCAAGAAGAAAAAAATCAAACACTTGAGTCGTATCCCTGACAAGGTGGTACCAAAAAAACTCAAATGCTGTTGCAATCAGTGGAGTTGTGATGTGAAGAAAATCTTCAATTGTGAAGAAGAAAATTGGTGGAAGTGTCAAGATGATCACAAACTTTGACCCCCTAAACACTTTTTGAGCCTGATGATCCTTTCATTTCTCAACCCATGAACCAAGCCTACGTTACGTCCCTTGCAAAGTCTCTTCGATTAGGGCACTTGAATTAACGTAAAAGTTCATATGTTTGAGAACATCGCCCGAGGAAGTGCGAATAAGACAATTTCTGCCTCATTTCATATATTTCTTGACTTATAAACCCAGAGATGATTGCGGAATATTACTCATTTTTCAATAACCTTGACTCAAAGAGTCTCATTTGCTAAGCCATTGACCAAGCCCGCATTACGGTCCTTGTTAAAGATCTCTCGGATTGGTAAGGTCATACTGATTGCGAGAATACTCGGACCCTTGTCGATATGATGATGTTGAGATTGAGTGATTCTCACAAAATAGCCATTCTAAATGAGTGTGAGTGAAAGTCCTTTCTAACTGAAAATCTCTCATTTAGCATTTTTTAAGAAATCCATGTCATTATCTTGAACGACAATTATCTCATGTGGAAATTTGGGTGATGAAGTCATTATGCATAAACCTTGATTGAATGGATGGAAGCCCCATTGAACTTTGAAATGTGCATTCTAGAATAGCTTAGATTGTCTATCTCTTTGATGAATGCATATCATTTTTTGCTCTAAATCATGTATGACAGGTAATTCAAGTTCCTTTCAGAATGTTTCATGATATTAGGAGATGAGAAACCTCCACCATGGGGTGAAAGACCTCCACAGGATATCTAAATTTCAAAAGACATATCCCTAAGAATCAGAAATATCACCAGGTAAGTATATCTCTACCATACTCTAAATACTTGTTATTGTGCAGGTATTCTCTCTCAAGTGCATCGACACTTGACTTGGTCAAGTTGTCCAGTTCTTGACCTGGCGTGCTTTCGTAGCCCAGAGTCATTTTCATCGACTCGGCATGCTTCCGTAGCCCGATGTCCCTTTCTTGACCTGGCGTGCTTTCATAGCCCAGTGTCCCTTTTAATAGACTCGGCGTGCTTCCGTAGCCCGATGTCGCCTTTAATAGACCCGGCGTGCTTCTGTAGCCCGGAATTCTTGACCTGGTGTGCTTTCATAGCCCAGTGTCCATTTTCATTGACTCGGCGTGCTTCCGTAACCCGATGTCCTTTCTTGACTTGGCGTGCTTTCATAGCCCAGTGTCCTTTTTAAAAAGACTCGGCGTGCTTCCGTAACCCGATGTCACCTTTAATAGACCCGGCGTGCTTCTATAGCCCGGAGTTCTTGACCTGGTGTGCTTTCATAGCCCAGTGTCCACAGTTCTTGACCTGGCGTGCTTTCGTAGCCCAGTGTCCCTTTTTCATTGACTCGGCGTGCTTCCGTAGCCCGATGTCAATTTTAATAGACCTGGCGTGCTTTTGTAGTCCAGAGCTCCTGACCTGGCGTGCTTTCGTAGCCTAGAGTCCCTTTTATCAAACCGGCGTGCGTTCGTAACTCGGAGTTCCTAATCTGGCGTGCTTTCGTAGCCCAGAGTCCTTTTCATCGACACTCGATTGAGTTGTCCCCCAAGATTTTTCTCCAGATTCAATCTGATTAAGGCGACCGAAGAACGGTTCGGGTCCCGGGTGGCGATGATCTATGTTGCAACGTTAGGCGACCGAAGAATGGTTCGGTCCTAGCCAAGCAAAATCTCCGTTTAGGCGACCGTAGAATGGTACGAGTCCCATTTAAAAAGCAATTTCCCCATTCAGGCGACCGTAGAATGGTATGGGTCCTGAAAAATCAATTTTTCAGTCAAGGCGACCGTAGAATGGTACGGGTCCTCGACAACACCTATTCCTTATTCAGGCGACCGTAGAATGGTACGGGTCCTGGAAAGTGAATCCCCGTTTAGGCGACCGTAGAATGGTACGAGTCCTAAAAACATTTATTGCTCTAACAGGCGACCGTAGAATGGTACGGGTCCTAGACACAACCAAACACTGCAATTTCCCCATTCGACCGGGCGACAATTTCTTTGTCAAAATGGTACGGGTCCTGGGAAAGCAGCCTCTTTATAAAGTCATGTTACTATTCTAGGTGACCGTAGAATGGTACGGGTCTTGGACATGTAACACCAACTATCTCGAATTACTCTACCCTCCTTGAAGGTAAGTTATTCCAGGTAAGTTCATTTATCATTTGCATTAGCATTTCATGCATCATATAAATTGCATTAAAAAATGGAATTCATTTTCTAACAAAAACAAATCATTCAATGCACCTGCATAGTCAAAATTTAGGTCTCAATTTGTCTTTGAAGGCAACCTCTTCGAGCTCACCTTCAAAGAGGGGCAGCTGTTGACACCTAAATTTTGGCGACCCGTTTAGTCATTTATTGCATTAAAAAATTAGGGGTTAATTTTATCCCTAAAAAAAATATTAATTGCATAGCATATAGATTTAGGTGCATTTATTTTAATTTGCATATTTTGCATTTATTTATTGGACCGGTGACGGGTGGGTTCGAATTAGTGGTTCTGAGCTTTAACTTGGCAAGCCGGACTAAGCCCATGAAGCAAGTAAATTGGCCCAAGTCCGCATTTTCGGGAGATTTTATGAATTTATCTAACAAATATTGCGTTCCAAAAAGAAAATATTGCGTTTGGAAAAGCAAATATTGCATTTGAAAAAGAAATCTTCGTGGATATCGATTTGAAAAAAATTAAAACCCTAATCCGTGGCCTATAAATAGGTTAAAGCACCTAGGGTTTTAGAGGGGGACACATAATAGAAACAGACGGCCACAAAAAAAAAAAAAAAAAAAAAGAGAACTCACGTTCTCCACGGTGAGGGTCGGGAAATCAGAAATCTCAAAGCATATTGAGAGAAAACACGTTGAGAAGAGAGAGAGGAGCCTCATGGCCGAATACCCTCGGCTGTGCGACCCTTGCGTCCGAGACTTCCCCGATGTTGGTGCTGCCTCCCAGCCTTGACCAGTTTGCTGTCTTGACCAAGCCGCCTGATGCTCATCCGTGAGCCACCTACACCGACGATCAACGCTGCCGCTTCCTCCTCCGGCAACAGCTTAGCACCTGCACTGCGAGGCGACAAAGCATCCAGTTACCGTAACAACGATGAGTTGATGAAGCTACTACACTGCGACGAGGTCACATGCACCGAGCCGTGATGCAACTCGATGGCCCAGTAGTGTCACCGATCCACCTGTTGCTCACAGACTGCACCACGATGACAATATATTACCGCCATCGCTATTCTTTACCAAGCTGCAGAATTGTATTTTTTCTGTTCTTTTGCAGGTGAGTGACGCCGAGCACATCCACGGGCGAGAATCACCAAGCTAGTCCCACCAAACCTAGAGTCCACGGTTAAAAGGGCTGTTGAAATTTTGGTGAAATAAGTAAAAGGGGGGAATTTGTCTTCTTTTGATTGTTGTCCGAGAAGTTATAATACGAAAGATAGTCAAAGCTTCCTCACTGCGGAATTGCCCCGATGTCTTCGCGCCGAGCCTAAAGTTCACGGTCAAAAGAATTACTAGATTGAATCATTCTAAGTGGCGGATCTATCTTCTTTTGCATGTTGTTCAGATTGGACAATAACACGTGTGGTTTTTGTGATTTTATTTCATGCATGCAAAAGGATCTTCCTTGGCCAGATGAACGTGAGTAGCTCGGCATCGCTGTGTTTTGTTTCGCAGGTCCTCATAAGCTCGTCTTCGATCACTAATACAAGCTAAAGCCAACGTGGATCTACGAGTCTCGCTGAGAAGCACCTTGGGTCAAACTCTTCCGTGGCCCTACGTTTGGTTGTGACAATCGCGAAGGTCACGAGTACGATCCATCGCTGAATGCAGCACGGTCTTCCAGTCCCAAGCATCAGTTAACGAGTATCCAGCATCCTCGGCGAGTCTCCTTGAAGGTTACGAGCGTTGGTTCTAACTTGGAAGCATTATCCGCGTGATATTGTGAATCAGGTAAGAATTTTGATTAATTCGTTATTGTTGCCCAATCCGTAGAATTGTGATTTTGTTTGAATATTTGATCGATATTGCCATATCCAAGAGATTTCTTGATCCCTCATAAATTAGGAAATTTTCCTAATTTCGCAACGTACAAATAATTGACGGTCCAATTTCACGCTCGAAATACGACCCGCAATCGTACGGAAAAATCACCAATCCGATCTCATGCTCGAGATACAATTCGTGATTTTATTTAAAAATTGGCCAATCCGATCTCATGCGCGAGATACGATTCGTCAATTTATTTCCCAAAATTAAATGAACATGGATGATATCTTGCTTGATTTGTTGCCGTGCTGTTCTTGATGCCTTTATTTGTTTGCTCCCGTAAAAGAAAAAATATTTGGGTTAGATTAGATGCATGTTAGGATATTACTTGTTTTAGGGTTATCTTGCATGTTTAGAATAGGAAATTTATTTATTTCGAATTTCTTAAAATAAAAATCCAAAAAAAATGCATTCATTTAGGATATTAGTTTTTTTAATTTAATTTAAATTGCATGTTTAATTATTCGTCAATTTTAATTTCGAAAAAAACAAAAATCATCACGAATAAGGAAAATCAGAGTTAGAGCATTCTTTGCACGTCATTGCATATTAGGATAAGATTGCATGTTTAATTTTATTTTCTAATTGATTATAGGTTTAAATAACTTCTCCTAGATAAATTGCATTTTAGGGTTACTTGGTTAAGATAATGTTCTAGTTTAAATTAGGATTTGGCTTAACCTAATTCCTAATACAAATTAGATAATATCTTAATTTAGGTAGATAATTTTCGCATTTTTCTAATTTCGAATTTCATGGAAAATACCAAAAATTGCCTTAGAATAAATCAATTTCATTCATTAGGAGAGATTGCATTTTATTTACGTCATATAGCTAGGTCATGTTGCCATGTCATATCATTTCATGTTAAATTAGTAGCATGCATCGCATAAGGCATGATTCTCATTAAATAAGTGAAAACCAAACAAAAAAGAAGAAAAAATCGCGTGTTAATTAGAAATCATATCTAGGGTTGTTGATGTGAATTCGATCTAACATTGCGAGATGCTTTCGTTGCCATGAGGTAAGTCCTGCAATTTATTCAATGCTTTATCTGGGTGTTAAATTGGTGGTTTGCACACCCGCATGATAACCTTACATGTTAGGGAGATAATTTAAAATCAATTCAAGCTGCTTGCCAAACATTTTTTAAAATAAAAGAGAAAGGTACCGAAAGGGCGTTAGAGAAATCTAGCGTAATCAAGTCCCCCGAACTCATGAATCTCTGGTTCGTAGGAGTAAAGTAAACCTCCCGTTGCTTTACTTGGGTTTCTAATCGACCCACCAAAAATAGATTAGTGGCGACTCCTAATTAAAAATCATTTGCATGTTAAGAACTTGAACATAAGTCGCGAATTGGTATGGGCTTGGGAGAGCCCGAGCTAAGTCTAGGCTTAGTAATCCATTAGCCAAATCATAGGTGGTTCGCACCCAAAAAATTGGTCGCGACAGTAACGACCCGGGCCCCACTGTGCGATATTGTCCGCTTTGGACACTAAGTCCTCACGGCTTTAAAACGCGTCACACATATTAAGGGGCCCAAGCCATTATATATCGGCCCGGACTCCCCTCTAGCGATGTGGGACAAGAGGGAGAGGACCCCTTCCTTGCGCATGTCCGGGGACCGAGGCGCGGACGCACCGCCATCCCTCCTCCCCGCGCACCGCCGCTCGGGCCGTCACACCCACGATGTCGGATCCGATGTTGCGAGCGTAGATCGGACGTGGCCCATCGCTGTGGTTCCGGCCTCACCACAAATTGGAGCCCCTCTGCGTTTGTTAAAAGAAGAGGCGGCCAGAATTGTTGGCACGGTCGAGGCTCGACACTTCACGGGCAATGGATGACGACGGGCCAGACTCAACAGTGGGTGAGACATGATGGCGGGCGAGATGTGATGCTAGGCGAGAGGCGAGAGGCGAGGGTAGTGTCGGCTTGCTTGATGAAGAAGAATAAGCCTGAACGGCCGGACGTCTTTGGACTTAAATGAGTTGAAAATGGGAGCTCTAGAAACCCATCAAGGCCCATTCTAATTGAGCTTCAAATTTTGGAAAATTAACACATACAGTCCCTAAATTTTGGTATAATGAGCGATGTCGTCTGTTTAATGTGATCCTTAAATTTTAGTCTATTAGGTAATGTCATCTCTGAAATTTTAATATGTTCAATGTGATTTTTGGACTTTTAGTACATATTTAGTTTAGTCTTTAGACTATATGAAAATGTTCGATATTGTTCATAAATTTGAGTTAATTGAATGATAACTTTAAATTTTTTCATATAATCTAGAGACTATATTGAATTTTTACTAATTTTTCAGAAATCATATTGAATAAATTAAAAGTTCAATGATGATATTGTACATCAGGCCAAAGGTCATGAACCATTTATGTCATTATTCCTTAAAATTTTTAGCCCATTTTCAGTTGGTCCATTTAAGTTCAAATAACCCGTACATGACCTGATTAAAAAAGTACGAGTCGTGACACCCCTGGCGATGTTTTGAGACCTTTCACCGTTTTTAAACCGATAAAAGAAAAAACGTTCATAACGAAGTCAAACTTGACCTTCTCTTTCTCTTCCACATGCGAATTTGTTGCTTCTATTATCTTTGTGGCACTAATAATTGTCTGCGGCATTTCCATCCTGATTTATATTGTATCACATCAGATCATATCTTGAGTTTGAATTGATGAAAAAAAACTCAATCTAAATAAGTTTCTCAGTTTTTTTTTTTTTTTTTTTTTTGATTTCCCAGTTTGAATGATTCGTTATTCTTAGTGGCTTTCAAACGGGCTTGTTACTTTGGATACAAATATAGATTGGAATTTTATTAGGCTTTTACACATTAGAGCTAACAAGAGTAGTGTTAGGGTTTTCTTTATAGGCGAATTTTATGAGAGATTGCGAGATGACATATGTACATTGACATTTTGGACCGAACCATGTAAATCTTCGATGTCCTTATTGTTTATGATTTCCGTGGTAATTTCTTCTTTTCACGTTAGATTTGAAGTGCAAGATTCGTTATCTTCCATATTCTTTCAGAACATCTCGTTTTACAGATTCGACAATGTATTCATCTAATAGTACTGACCCGCAACCCTGTCAAAACGAAGCATAAGGTCTGACAACTTTCATAAAATGGACTGATTCCATAACATGTTTCATATATGCTCATAACAGGTTTTACGGATTGTTTGGTTCTTCTCTCGGGTTTCACTCTCACTGCAAGATAAACCAAATTCATCACCCAAGAGAGTGCGAAATGAATGCTTCGCTAATCGAAGGATTTATTAAGGATTCCAAGGATGATTTCCAATGAATCCAGTACAGTTAATCTATAGTGTCTCCTACTTCTCCTAATACATGAATGCAAGAACTAGACACTCGCCCTCTAGATGCGTCCTAATACAATGTATTACATTCAAACAAGGTTCATCCCCTTCCTTGAAAACATTTTGTCTAATCCTAATACATGAACCAACCACGGACATCAAGAGAATGTTCTTCAACTTGCATTGTTCTCAACCGGGGGAACAGTGCCAGCCTGTGGTTGAGTGCTGTGAGGCGTGCTAGCCCAATTGTGGGCATTTAACCCACCCTCACTCGCCCCAGTAGTGGAAGGCTACTATACCTGCCTACCCGGCGGTAGCCATGACCGAAGTCCCGACGTGGTGTCTACCTTCACCACCGTGAGGCCCCCTAATTTCTTGTCTATTTTTGTCTTCCTGACAGAGAGGGAATAGGAGGATAGCGCGGGGTCTTCCCACCCTAGAGCGGAGCTTCGCCTGTTCCTCCGTGAGCCTTTCAAGGACTTGCTTAGGTCCACTTTGCTCTTTCATTTCTAGCCCGCACATTGCACATGGTTGTGCATGCACATCTCATCAGCACCGCTCTCGGTCAGCCCGTGCCAAGCTCGTAGCACCTGATTGACTCAGGTTGTAGCATTCTCCCTTGCCTATTTTTGAAGTGCCCTTGTTTTGAAAGCCCAATATTTGTCGAAAGCCTTCTTGTATTACCACATCCGCTCCACAGGCTTTCAAGAAATGTCACCTTCCATACCTCGCTTCCACTTGACAAGGTACTCAAGCCTACTCGGCTTACCCGTCACCTATTAGTAAGGATTTGCTCCACATCCTTGTCATATTCGTTGTGTTGTGTATCGACGGATGCTCGATGGTTCTCCTTGCAACTCAGATCATTGTTATTGAAATGGTGGATTCCATGGTTAAATCACAACATCTCCCACTTAAAGCAACTTTGAAGGTTATGTTTACTGCCAATGGGTATTGCCTCACAATGAATGTGAAATGTTGTGGCGTGAAGATTACTAAAGCAAACAAGAAAAAAAAGAAAAATCATATTGGTTCAATCATACGAAAGAAGTTATATTTTCTCATTTTTTTTAAATGTATTTCCTCTATTGATAACTACTAGTTCTTCATGTAATAAAGTAGCTTCAAACTAGAGAAAAAAAAACAATTTTCGACCTATCAATGGTCAGTAAGTTTGCAATGATGGTAGTGACTTTTGATAAAACAAAATAGGTCTGACTCCGTGTTTTGCAAAAGCTTAATCTTTGCTACATATGAAAGGAATTTCAAATTTCAACCAACCTTATTAGTCAATATTTTTTCGATTGCTTCTGCGTTGGGGTAAGTAGATAGATTTTGACATCATGTATTTGATAGTGATTTTAATTTTAATTCTTTCCAACTATCTTTCTATCTTTCTGTCAATATTATTGAGTCACAATTGATTTCTGTTTCACTTTCTATCATGATTTGATTCTCGATGGATACAAAATTATTCTTCTTTTTTAAAGAGACTTCAAAACCAGTTTAGAACCGATTCAACTCAGAAGGCTAACTGGTTCTTCCTATAATCGGTTGGTTTAGTTCCTGCATTGAACCAAACTAGGTGCTCACCCCTAACTAGTCGATCAAAGTTTTTTAAACTATCTTTTTTTAATTATTTTTTCTTCTCTCATTGTTCGTTTCCTTCTTTTTCACATGTACTGACACATTGTCAGTGACTTCGTAATAAGCACGTCAAACCTCCGTAATAAACACATCAAACAGGCATTGGGTTGGATAAAAATGCATAATCCGAATTGACTCATTTCCATACAATATTAATTTAGCAATCCACACCAGACTTGACTTAAGTCTAGCTCATGCTTGAACCAATCAAGGGGAAAATTACAAAAAAAGTCCTAAATCTTTTGCAATTTTGTCAATTCAATTATATATTTTTTTGTCAATCAAGTTCTAAATCTTTTACAACTGTGCCAATTCAGTCTATCAGGCCAAATTTGATAGGTCGACATTGACATGGATGCTAGCTCTCCAACCAATGTCGACATGGCCAATTTTTTTAAATAATATATATTTTTTCGAATTTCTTTATTTATTTTAATTATTTATATTTTTTCCTCATTTCTTCTTCCTCCAGTCGGTTACTGGAGCTCGATGACCAACCAGAGACAAGGGCTAGTGAGACGCAACCTCGCCAACCAATGGTGAGGCTCGCCCTTGCCGGCCACTAGCGAGGGAGAGGTCAAGCCTCGCCAAATTTGGCTTAGCCTCTCCCAGCCATATATGGCGAGGTCGAGCCTCTCACCGACCTTGTCTTTGGCTAGTTGTTGAGCTCCGATGACTGGCTAGAGAAAGAAGAAATGTGAAAAGAAGAAGAAAAGATAAAAAAAAATAATAATTAATTAATTCAATAAAAATAAAATATTATTAAAAAAATTGGTCATGTTAAAGCCAACCAGCTAAATTTAGCTGAATGGACTCAATTGACACAATTGTAAAAGATTTATGACTTTTTTTGGGTAATTCCCCACCCCCCCCAATCAAGATTTCAATTCTTAGCAATTTTTCTCTTTAAATTGTTGCCTTTGAAGAACAGGTGACTCAATGGACTAGTGGCGCACATGACAAAATTTCTATTCCAGAAATTGATTTCTAGCCAGAAATTTATTTCTCAATTTCTATTCCTCGGACAAGTTTCTGAGCAGAGAAACCGGTTTGATAATGACTCAAAATTTATATTTCTGGAACATAAATCCATTTGATAACAAAATAAAATTTCTATTTCTAGGAATAGAAATTGATTAGATAACAATATAGGAAATCCTTAAATACAAAATAATAGTCGAAATAATACTAATACATTACAAAAGTTGAAAATACAATTTCATGGAATTTCCGGCATATTATTATCCCTTGCCAATTTATTGACAATGGTTTTCTTAAGCGTATTTATTTGGTTTTCCTCCTCGGTCAATGTATTGTTTGCAAGCTCATCCTGCATAGGTTCAGACAAGTACTGCGGAAGCATGAATATGGGTGCCATCAATGGCCCTATACAGCCCTGTCATTTTATCAAAGACTAGTATTATACAATATTATCAACAAAATAAAATTGATAGTGTAAAGGAATATATGAGAATTCTACCTTGAAGTAACGTTTATGGTTAGGAACCAATCGGGGGAAGGTCGGTTTATTTTGATTCTCGAATTGAATCGGTCCAGTTGCTCATCCCTAATTTCTTTATTATTGCTCAATGAACCTTTAATGGCCCTTACATAGCAAAGAGAGAGATTCTCTTGAATTTCTTGCCTTCGAATTAAAATTCAAGGTTGTGTAACAATCAAATTATTTTGATTTTGCAAGAATTTTGAATCCGTAAAGAAACAAGATTAAATTTCTAGGCACATTTTTTATTCTTCTATTGCGTAAGAACTTTTTCTTCAACTAGCCATGCGGGTGCCCTTTCTAGGAGGAAAGAGCCCCATTGTTTTTAAGTAAGCATTTAAGAACTTGGTCGTTTTTGAAAATTGGGGACCCATTCGATTGCCTTTCATCCTAAAGAGGAAGTTATAAAAAAAATTGAAAAAAAAAAAAGAAAAAATACGAGCAAAATAAGAAAAAGAAAATTAGCAATAATTTCTGAAGTTGTGGTTATGAGTGAATTAAGTTAGCAAGAAAGCGCGATGTTCTTTTATATGGTTTGATTTTAGCTTTTGATTTCTATTTCAGAAACTGAGAAGTTAAAAATTTCAGCTTCTGATTTCTTCAATTTTTCTATTTCTGGAATAGAAATATGTTTTAAAAATAGAGAAATCAAATTACGTTACCAAACGGATTTATGTTCCAAACCTGTTTCGGGGAAGAGAGAAACAGAGAAATCAAGAAATAGAAATTTTGTCATGCGCGCCCTATGTCACTGAATCGATAGGGGAGCTCGAGCACTCAAGTAGAGTTGCAGGTTAGAAGTTCGCGTGGCATATGAGCAACATGGGGACGTGGGTAAGCGCCGCATTGATGAAAAAGAACACATGCATGGACAAGTTCTAGAATCAAGTCGCATGAAGATGGTTGAGAGACTAAAGGGTAGCGCATCTTGTTCAATCGACGAGCAATGGGCTCGCTCTTATGAACCGGTTCGCTCCCAGGCATCGTCAATTCAAAGATCCTCAGTCAATGAAAGTTGTCCCAACAACACATATTACAAATTGCAATTTCCCAAACCAGAAAGATCACTTTGTTTGCTTACAGCCCTTGCTTTCTTTCTTGCAACAGAGGGCCAAAAATCTGTAACAATTTACCAACCTAATTATCAGCCACTTTTCAGACCTAGCTCAATGCTGCAGCATGAAGCCCTTGGATTAAGTCTTCAACCTTAGCTTCTAAATTTCATTGATCAAAAAGCTTCTTCACCTTCATGATCACACTGTCCTGGAAATCACAAATAGCCACCTCAACCCTGGCCAGATCTTATATATTTCCATATATATGACTGGGTTCTTGTGTACTAAAGTGTTTTTTTTTTTTTTATCTCATCTCTTTTATTATTTTTGGCAATTCATTGTGCTCGTTGCGTTTGAGGGTAAATGATGTATTGATTAAGTGAATTTCTGCAATGTAATTAGGAAATGTCCCTTCATTTTCGCACGCTTTCTCCAACGCATCCGAAGTAGAGCTGAATCATTGATCAATTTTGCACCGTCTGGCATTTTCTTCCCCCAATGCGAAGCTTTTGAGAACAAAATTATTGTAGGTTGTTTGGCTCTTCTCTATTTTTACCCACCTATTCTGACGGGGAAAATCTTCACAAGCTTCAAATTAAGATTGAGATTTGGCTATCAATTAGATGAAAGAAAACGTTCCATTTGCAATAGTAGTTTTAAATGATTCGAGGCATATCAAATCGAGAAAATGAAGTTTCACCGGGAGTACTTTTCCCTTGTATAATTAGCAAAAAAATAAAAATAATTATAAGTACGAACATTATGAATGGAAAAGATTATGGAAACATTGAGAGCCTTTAGGGGAAAAAAATAAAAAATTGGATCCATTTAGAGAGGATAATAAATTTAAATAACTAGATATTCACCTTACAGATGCTTCTTTATGCAATATATTGCATTTAGCAAGATTCATACCACTCCCTTGAACACATTTTGGCTAATAGTAATACATGAACCAACCACAAACTTCAAAGAGAAAACATACTTGAAGACTTGCTCTTTACTCATTCATGTCTAACTCAGTATGTTGCACTTGTTCGCGCATGCACATCCCGGCTGCATCTCAGGTCCGGCTCGCGTGCACGCTACATGCGCTCAACTCTCAGCCAGCCCGTGCCAAGCTCCGTGGCACCTAGTGGCTTGGATGGTGAACATTCTCCCCCGCCTATTTCTGAAATGCCCTCGTTTTGAGAAGCTCGATACTTGTTGATAGCCTTCTTAAATTGCTGCATCCACTCTGCAGATTTCCATGAACTGTCACCTTCCATAGGCAAGGATTTACTCCATCCTTGTCATCCTCATCGTGTTGTGTAGAGGGTTCGATGGTCCTGCTTGCGACTTGCGTCACTACCATCGAAATGGCAGATTTTGCGCTTGAATCACAGAATCTCTCATAACCTCAAAGGCCACGTCTATCACTTATGGATATCGCCTTTTGATGAACATTCTGTCGCGCATCTTTTTGAATATTGATGAAACATCTGACATTAAAACCACGGTCGTGCTTCATCAGGTTGAGTCTGCTTTGTGTGGATATTCTGAAAACCTGATCAACAGGCCACTTCTGGGAGAAGGTCAATCCTTCCCAATAGAAAACATAATCTGTAAATGAATGAGGTTGATTAACACCATCTAAGCTACCTTCCAACTTCTAAAGACAACAATCTAAAGAACTCTGAAGTAACATTAATATGTGCCAAGATAATTCCTGAAAATCTTGTCAACAATCTCGTCTTTCTGTTTTTGTATTTTTCTTTTGTTGCAATTTAATCACTGATCTGGAAGCAGGCCGGACTCTAAGTCATTCTGGTCTCCAGCGTTAGGGACCGTCGTCAGCTCGTCGGCCCTCTTGACCTGATGCTTCCAATCCGTCTGAATCAATGTGTAAGTCATCAAGCACACACAGGAGATCTGGGATGCCAGGAGTCCGAACCACAGCCCGCGGAACCCGACTTTGAATTGGAACGTGGTGAGCACTGCGACGGGCAATCCGACCAAGTAGAACGAGAACAGGTTTATGCGGGCCCCGAAATTGGGTCGGGCTGTCCCCGTCAGAACCCCACAGGATGCGGTTTGAGGGGAGTTCCCGAGCTCACAAAGGCCAAGGATCGGGAGTGCGAGAGGAGACCAATTTGAGGATCTGTGGATCGTTTGTGTAGATCCGACCCCACACCGACCGGATGGCGATCATGAAGACGAGGGCGGTGAGCCCGAAGGCGACCGCTGCGGCAATCCCGATAATAGTTATGAGCTGGGCTCGGGATGGGTGCCCCGCGCCCAGGGCCTGCCCAATGCGTGCGGACAGGCCCGAGCTGAGTGCAAACGGGAACGTGTACAACAACCCAGTTGTTTGAATCAATATTCCCATTGCTGCGACTGAGGCCTTGGGATTGCTGACCATGCCACAAAGGAAGAGCATGATCTCGTACCACCACCACTCGAGGCACACTGAGGCACAGCTCGGCAAGGCCAGGGCCAGAAGCGGCCGCCACCCCTGGAGGATTGAGGGGAGGCTGGCCCCGTGCCACGGCTTCAGCATCGTGTCTGATGTGGCCAGGTAGATGAGCAGGCCGAGGTTGAGGTTAATTGTGTTCCAACCGAGGGCGAGCGACACGCCCTTCACACCGAGGCCCAAGTAGACCACCAGGAAGTAGTTGATGGGCAAGTGCAGGATCACCGACCAGACACAGGCTATTGTGAGGGGTGTGGTCACGCCCTGAGTTCTCATAAAAGTTCTCAATGGATGGAGGCAAGCCTGGGCAAAGAGCTCAGGGATTGAGAACACCATGTAGACCTGGGCAATGCGGGTGATCTCCAGGTCCTGGCCGAGCCAGGAGAAGATCGACTCCATGTTGAGCCAGAGGGCCGAGATCGGGACGCACACAAGGAGCATCAGGCACAGGGTCTTCTGGTACGTTTGGCTCATGACTGACCACCGCTTCGCCCCAAAGGCCTGGGCACAGATTGGGTCCATGCCTATTGCAAGGCCCTTCAGGATTGAGTTGCCCGTAATATTGCTAAAGCCAAGGGCTAGGGACCCGCCAGCTAGCTCATCCTTGCCGAGGTGGCTAAGGAAGAGCATGGAGATCACCGACCTTGAGAAGATGAGCAGTGCGGTCATCACGATCGGGCACGCAATCTTCATGAGCGACTGTAATTCCTCTCCAGCCTGTGAAGACTTTCCATGGAAATTTGCCAATATTAGGCACAATGACAAAAGTAGAAGCCCTGGATTATACGACAACTTCAACAAATTCAATCACAATATAGAAATATACGTCACCCGGGAATGGCTATGCAAAGAAACAGTACTAACAATGAAGTTTGAAACAAGTCCGCAGTACTGAGCTGAGCCGGGTTGACAAGGATGTGAAAAATAGAGGACATACAAGTGCACCAACAAGTTTCAATAGCAATTTATTGCACTCTTCGAGCCCAGGGACATCGCTAAGAGATTATTCCTAGACAAATAACTAGATAGGACACTGTAGACTGCTCTTCATCTTCAATATTTTCTTTTATTATTGAGCAAGAAAGAAGATTGATCGTCTCATGTTCAAAGGTAAAACTAGTGTCCTTAAAACCGACGAGCCGAACAAGAAAGAAGGAAAAGCTTTCTTCAATTTTGGTAGAATCTCTGGAACTGTCATATGTAGTTTGGATATGACCTTATGCTTTGATAAATGATCAACCTAGGGGTTAATCTCTATATATATTCGACAATACAGGCTCTCTGAAACATAGGAGTTGATCACTTTGATATGGGGGGTAGAGTCTTTGACATGAAAAATGATCCCTCAAGAACTCAATTTAATGTTCTTGTCACATGCAAAAAATGAAAATTGGCTCTCTCCAGCAAAAGAGTAGAAGTTGAGATCTCACCTAGGTACAAAGGACACTACAAGTAGATTGTATCTGCCAAATATTATTAAACTATATCGGACTCGTCAGTGAAACTAAAATACATATGAGTTTTAAGTGTGTGTGTAAAATTTCATCAAAGTTTGGAAGTTGTCACAGAAACTAGCTAGCATATACCAACTATCGAGTCGAGATTAGGTTCCAAATGAGGAAAACTAAAACCTGCAAGAGATCCTATAGGGTTCTTGCAATGCAGTCCCAAATACTCAGAATCCGACACCGTAGATTGAGTCAGGGAATCCGTAAACCTAACCGGCGGTCGCTATCCCAACACCACTGAGCCGTCTTGTGCTAACAATGCACGCTAAACAAATTCTGTCCTAGAGAAATTAGTATCTGTACTGGTGCGTCCTAATCCTCAGGGACAACTCATCGCCTTATGGTAGCCCCACAGCAAATTGCCAAATAGTAAAGTCGAGTTGAATATTTCTGCTGAAAAAGCGAAAATGAACTTTTGGAATGAGATGGCCAGTGGGAAACCCAGAGCATGTGTATCATTTTCTGGAAAGTTCCCGCTGAAATGCTTACGGAAAAAGGTCACCCCCGATCACGCTGCTACACAGTGAAAAAGAGGCCTTTAAAGCCCGGTCTCTGAAAAAGCGAAAAGCTTTAGTTCATTGGAGAACAAGATAGTGGGAAGAAAGAAAAAAAGAACAAGGCACTGCAGGTGTACAACCACATGATCCTTCCATTTTCCTACTCATGTTGCTGCCTGTACACATACGAGGATTCTCAAAAGGTTTTGCAGATCACAAGCACATGCGATTTGATGGGTGCGCAAGAGCACACGGCTGTGCCTCATTGGATTTGGTCGAAACATTTTGTCGGATCCACCTTATCTGAGGATTCACATACATTGAACTTCAGTGCACTCAACGCATGTGATAGTAACTTCTCGATGACTAGGGTAGTGGACTGAGAAGAAAAGCGCAAAGGGGACGTAAAGTCATCCTAGAAAACATTCTACCATGTTTCCTGGGATCATGTTTGTCGTTCATAGGTCTTCTTCTAGTCAAACATCGATTTTAGGCAGGCTATCTATGCCCTCAGAAGCCCTGGGATTTTAGGCAGGCTATCTACGCCCACAGAATCGCTGGACTCAAACACGAAAGGAATGATGTTTGGCCATCATTACTAGTCTAAAGAGTCTAAAGCATGATAGACAGATGTCGAATCTACAGTTGAGCGTGTCGCGTTGGGAATTCAACGCTGCTTAATTCTCTTTCACTCTGAGGGTAGACCTAACAAACATCAATGAATAAAACATGCTGAACAATCAATCACGATAATTAACTTGTGATACGATGACTTGCAATCACCTTGAGTAGAATGAGATGTAAAACTGAATGGAGCCAGAAGATCAAGAGGTGCGGAGTTTGGCTCTCCAGACTTTTAGAATTGACAATGCGATATACTGATATTATAATAAAATAATGATCGATATGATTTTAATGTTAGAAACGTTGAATTGACCAAGGATGTTGAAATGCTGAAACATGTCCTTATGTCAAATTTGAAAGAGAGCTAACTTTGTTTGAGTCATCGTACCACACTTTCGAGTCGAAACACTTTCGAAGGTTTTGCATAAACAAGAAAGCCCCCACATCTTATGCCTTTGCTCATCAGAGCATGTTTCAAAATTAAATTCATATTGATTAAAAAAATCAAAAAGTTAAAAGAAAAATAAATGATTCTAATTGGAAAAATAGCCTTAAAAGAACACAAAGCGCACATCTGAATGATTTCTGTAAATCAAATCCTATGTCGCTTGAAATTAAAAACCTATTTCATTTTGACAAAACCTTTAGTTTTTACAAGGAAAAAGAAGACAAAGTTCCATCACCAATAAAGGGGCAAAAAAGGAGAACTTTTGGGGGAAAGATTAAGGAAGAACTGAAGAAGTCTTTAGAGTAAGAAAAGAAGAGAGCTGTCTCCTATAGCTCCATCTCTGTGAAATCTGCAGATATTAGAGACAGAAAACAGAAGCAGTGCTTCGTCTTCCCCTTTCTTTTGGGCACAAAAACGATGTCATTTATAAGAGAAAAGGGAATAAAATATAGAAAGTAGAAAAAAATACTTTTAACTGCAGTTCCCCCTAGGGCATAGGGAGGTGGGATCCACGTGGGTTCCAATTGGCTCCAAACCCACATGAAAATGATAGCTTCAAGAAACCAAACAAAATCAAAACACTTACGTTTGACTCCCCCAAAAATGCCAAAAAATTTCAACTTTTCCTTCTTATTCTTCTTTTTTCGTTCTTTTCGTTTTTCCCCATTTTCTCCCACGAATTTGGTCCTACCCCAGGAGGTCATTGTCATTTGTCACACATCAAACGAAAATGGTAAGATCCCAGGAGAGAGTTCTCGCTTTTGGAAGAAAAAGATCATTCTTGATGCCCCATGAACGGCAGAAACCTCAAGAAACAAAAAACAAATTAACCTATTCATCGTACATGCAGGAACCAATGCAGAGCATCAAAAACTTCCACATCATTCCAAAAAAAAAAAAAAAAGGAAGAAGAAGGAAGAAGAAGAACAAGGAGATGGTAATATGTGATAAATAATTAATTGATCACCTGGTTCAAGGGGAGCTTTTCAAGAGCGGCAATGACTGGGAATCTCTGCGAAAGCCTGTGCAAGAATCTGCCTTCTCTTGATCCTCTCATTGTTTCTTCTTCACTATTACACTCACCATCATCGCCTTCGTCTTCCTCTTCTTCTTTTGCTACTTCTTCCTTTAAGCCATCAAAACGGTCTCTGCTTATAGTTTCAGCAGATTTGCTAGTTGAGCACATGTTTTTCCCCCTTTAGGACTCACGCAAATGGACAGAGAGGGACACTCAAATTAAGAGAAGCAAAATGGACTGGAAGCCAGAGGGGAATATGAATAATTCTGAATGTAGGTCTATATGACCGCTCAACAAAACCTGCAGAATTGACGCTTTACATATGCCATTAGGAATAAAAATTTAAAACCCCGAACGTACGGCATCCCTGAAACTGAAGTTATTTTTGTTTCTTCAAGCCACAGACTACATAAAGAAACAGAAGGCAAAAAACAAGGAGATGGAAAGGGAGCTTAAGAGTGCCACATACAATGTGACCTTAGGGAGAGCCTCGGCAATGGAAAAATGGAAGAATCACGAAGGAGGAGGAGGAGAAGGAGGAAGTAAAAGAAGAGAGAAAAGAGAATTGTGTTGCATTGGGAAGTGGAGACCACTGCAACAAAATTGCTCGGAACTTCACATCCGTTGGCCTCGATTTATAGACACCAATCAATGGAATAGTTACTTTTGGGGAAGTGGGAAAAAATTAGAATTCTTTCATGTCACATTTAATTTATATATATTTCCGATCATGCTGGCTATCGCGGACTGAATGTTTTCATTCAAACCATATATACTAAGATTGGTGTTTTTTGATCAGATGCTGATATTATGACGCTAATGCGATGCGATGTGGTTGTTACACAAAATTGTCCAAACTGTTGTAATTTCTGGTGTGATTGGAAAGGCTTAAAGTGGGCTTGGGGATATGTCACAGAAAAATGAGTGAAGACAGAGAGCAGAACTCTTTTGCTTAACCCAAAAAGAAAGATAACCCCCACTTCTAGTACTGCAATGGAATTTATAATATATGGGGAAAGCTCTCTGAAGCACTCATGGTCCAAAATTTTAACTATGAACCAAGAAGAGAGACCTCTGGTTGGGGTTGTTTTCATGTGACGGTGAAATAAGCATATAGAAAACTTGTTTGATGGGACAGGTACGATACGATCACATCGTGTTACAACGGGAAGGGAAGATACGGTTTGAACCCATTTTGTTTTTGCCATGACTTCTTTCTTATTCTTTTCGGGTCAACATCTTCAGGGATTTTAGGTATGTATATGTATATGAATGTATATATCTATATGCATAATAAATCATACATTTACTTCCATTCTTAAACGTAGCTCAGTAGACCATTAATACAATGTAAGCCATTTTAAGGCTTCATAAAAAATAAATGATTTGAAAAACATTTTCCTAATAATGATCGATTGTATCTCATATGAAAATAAATAAACGAAAAATATTTTCATTATTAACGAAAATGTTTGGACATAAATTGTTGTTGGTAATAAAAACATTTTCATTGACTAATTATTTCAAATGATATCAACAATTATATTTAGGAAAATATTATCTAAATCTTATTTTTGACAAAACTAACGGAGCATAATTACATGTTACTCTTTTTTCTTTTCCTGCAACTTCCTATTAATCTGGAAGTTCTTCTCAGATACACCAAGGCATCTTGAAAGTGAATCGTATTCCATGAATGTAAATAAAAAGAAAGAAATTCGATTTTCTACCCTAGAAAGAGATTCTTTAACCAGAAAAAAAATTCAATTCTCTGCGAGAACTACTTTTTCCTTGGGTATTTTCAAGAGCAGCTTCCGTGCGCTTTTGTGGTGCTTTTGCTGGGCTCGGCAATTACAGTCTCTGGTTTTTGGGAAATTTAGATAGTTTGAGCTTGAATGGCAATTTTAGGAAGGATTTTGCTAATGGTTAAAACCCTACATAAGGAAAAATTATAATTTCAAATGACTGTTTCTCTCATGTTATGTGTGCTACAACACTGCATCGAAAATCGAAACCTTTCCTTATCAAATAAATTGATAAGTGCCCCAAGGGCATTCATTAACAATACCCATTTTAGGCATTTAGTTAAATGAACAAGCCTCTTCAGGGTTTCATCCATGTTGCTTGTATCATACGAATGTCATGTTACTTTATTTTCACATCTAAGGTCGAACATAATTGAGTACCCAACCCACCCAAACCTTAATGCTTGTAAATGATTTAGGGTTTCAAGTAGTAGGACGATTTTGGATCAACTACTGAAAGCCTTGTATGGGATTTCGGATGCCTTTAGAATTTTCTTGTAAGGACATCATATATCTAATCGTGATGTATTAGATAGTAAAATTCCCATTATTTCCTTTAGTGCCCTTAGGTTATTCAGTAAATATACATGATCCCAAAACAAGATTAGTGATAGCCTAATATTTTGGGAAACAATCACCATCTTAAGCCTGACTTCTCATTTTAGGATTGCTAGATTCTAGAGTGCAGCCATAACTTATCTTGATCATTATCTCAATTATATATTTTCACGATGATGTAGGCTTTTCAATTTGGAGATTCACAATGCTGTGAGTTCCGGGACGAGGCGTGCCGTCCCAAGCTCGTCCCGCTTCCCTCTCTACCCGCATGTGTCGAAGCTTTCGTTTTGCTTTTCGGTTTATTCCCAGAATCGGATTGTAAAAGTTTGCTCTTTACCGAAGCCCTCCCAAGAGTCTCAGATTTTACAAAAAAAAGAAACAAAAAATTTGCTCTCTTAGTCTCAATGCAGCGGACCGTAATTTCTTCAACGTGCCTATGAACCCTAATTAATTCGAAAGTGGGAGAAGCGAAAATCGGATTATGATTTATTGCGCAACAGGTGATGCAATCTCTCTAATCGGAACTTTTCCACCAAGAAATAAAGTGGTTGCCCCACTTGATAAAACATGTACATGGTCCCCAACGAATTGTTTAGTGCCGACTTTCGTTGCGCTAGGTAATGATCGTGTGAGCCGAATGATTCAAGCAAAGGGGGGAAGCGAAAAAAGGGACTGTTGGATGCTTCAAGACAGACGACCATCAAAATCTTTCGTGACCTACCACATTTCGTGGCGATGTTAGGTGATGGATTAAATTTTCACGACCAATGATCATGGGATGGATTAAAATTTAATTTTGTGGATCACATGGGAGATTTGTCGGTCGTTTTTTGAGGTATAAATTTCGATGTCTCGATGTGGATGTGGAGTGATTTGGTCGGAATTTTTTAGAAAATTTCCGTCATAAGGATTGCCAATGAAGAGAAGATCATCGCAAAAGAGTCTTGATTGCGATGGCTCCTTCTATTTTGAATGACTAACCATTGTTCATATGATTAGCAATTAGCCGCTTGCGGAGATTTTTTTTGTTTTGTTTTGTTTTGACAGGTAATAATAATGATAACCTTATTTTTTTTAATGAGTGGCTCTCGGATATCGATTGATGAGCGCCTTTTCAATAAATTATGTAACACCACTCATAACACAAATTTTTCTTTTATCGCCTTGTTATTACAACAATGTTTCATTTATTTCACAAAAAAAAAAAATGAAAATATATATTTTTTAAATTGTTTAATTTGCTTAAAATAATTAGTCAATGAAAATATTTTCATTATCAATATCAATTTATATTTAAAAATTTTCATAAATGATGAAGATATTTTTTCGTTCACTCATTCTTTTCCAAATAAATGCACTCTAAGTTTAAAAAAACAAACATATACTATTCGATGATTAGCTTAACAACTTTCCAACGAACACGTGTGGAGGAAATCTCATACCAGAGTGGAAAAGGGACTGTGCTTCCCCCCAACTTTATTGTGCTTGTTTCCTCGGACTTTGCTTCTGCTCAATTTGTCTGCTTGTGACAGGTACGAGGTTTTTGTCTTGGAATTTCTAAAAGATCGTGCAGAAATTGACTACCTGGATTCATTGCCGAAGACTCCAGCTCACATCTTCCCTAAATAATCCAAGAACACGACGATGTAGCAACTACGAGACACGGGAATCATACTGGCTTCGTTTATTTCGTGATGAATAAATAATTTTAAAAAATATTTTCTTAAGAATAATCTCGTTGGAATAGTTAGTCAATGAAAATTTTTGCATTATTAACAATAATTTACATCTACATGTTTTTGTAAACGATAAAAAAATATTTTTCATTGATTCATTTTTATAAACAATATGATCGATTTCTTTTTTAAAAAATGTTATCCAAATTATTCATTTTTTTGCATAACAGACCGACCTTTTTAGATGAATGACACAATTTTGGAGCAAATGTGGGTTAGAATGATGTAGGGGGACGTTAGGGAGTGATATTATAGCATGTGGGACAAATTGTTTTTCTCAAAATCATTAGAATAATATTGTTAAATTATAGAATTTATAAAATAGTTCCTGCCAATATATATTTACAATTATTAACATCCTCTGTCATTTATTGTAAACTTGACCTTACATATGAAATGTAAGATGTAGCTTTATCAATCAAAGTTGACATAATATAAAATTTTAACAAACAAATGGTGCTTGTACCCATCTTCATTCAAAAGTTTAAGAAATTAATAATTGATTTAGATATATTAACTAATTCACATAACCTATTTCTATGCATGGCAACAACCATAAATCACCAATTTAGGACGATGTGGCGATCGTGTAAATCCATGGTCTCTCTTTAACAAATTAAGTCGTGATGACAATTCTTTGCCTAGCAAACATGTTGATCATGAGATTCTTCCTTAATATTCACTGAAACACAAATCCACATTGGGGCTCACTAGTCAGTCATTGTCTAATGCAAACTTTTTAAAATGCGCAGTAGAATGGCGATATCTCATCCCAATGATATCACCAAGAGAGAAGCCCAAATCTAACCCATTAACATGTCTAGTTAAACCTATTTTACTCAAAATACTTAATTGAATGAGTGGTCAAGATAGGGATCACCAGTGCTCAGCCCCTCATGACCAAGAAGAGGGTCACTAGAGGGTTGCCACAGCCACAATGGGTGGCGCACAACCTTGATCTGGCCATGTGTTGCCTCACAGACAAGTTTGAAAAAAGAGAGGAAGAAATCGACTCATTGAGGCTTGGGCTGACAAACGCTGGAATTGACAACAACGCGATATATATATATATATATATATATATATATATATATATATATATATATTAGGGCTTCATATTGGGAGTTTGAAACTCATCTCTAGCAACTACTCTAATTTGGTAGCTAGAGACCTAAATTTTAGTCACCTGATGTCAGTTCCAGCGATCGAACACATGTTAATTCATTTGGTTGCTAGAGCCTCTTTTATACTGATCAAATGTAGGTTGCTAGAATTGCCTCTAGGTTTTGGTTGCCTACAAATCATACTTTTGGTAGCGACTCTAGACCGTAACAAATCTCATATTTAACAATACTTGTATCAAATGACGCAATGCGTGACTCTTAATAACAATCGAATATAACTTACTTTCTTGCCACGTCACTTGTAATTCTGGTATTAATGATCTGGCTCTACTATATTTGAGCAACTCATTATAGTTTTTATTGCATCATTCCGTGAATAAATTTCGTAGGGCAGTGTCTTTATGCCCTGGACATCATAGGGGAAAAGGGTACATTCTAGTCGGATTTGCATAACTCCTCCCCCATGAAGAGACAAAGTGCTATATAAACGGGACACATGTTGGTCACTTCGAGGCAGACATGTGAACTTTCAAAAATTTATGATTAAACCTTGCCTCATTGCGAAATGATTACTCTAAGCTATAGACCACTGAAATTATTTTGTTCCTTACTAAATTATATTTGTTGAGTAGAGCGTCGATTTAGCATATCTTTTGGATTGTCGAACTTGTGAAACTGTTTACATTAACTTAAATATTCTAGCATCGGGTTGTCTCATGTCTTGTACTCATAGCTTGGTCTCATCTGATGTTGGGAAGTGCATCAGCAAGCTCTTCCTAACCCAGCGAAGCACACTCTTACATTGTGACGAGAAAAGGAATAAATCGAGAAAATAAAGTTTTTAAAAAATCTACATTCTAAAATAAGTATCTCTATCTGTGAAAGGTAAAAGTTTTTGAACAAAATACTTTACTAGATTTAACTTCGACATAGATAGCTTTTATAAGTCTAAAAGAGCCTCCCACTTAAACAAGAAATCCACTAGGTGATGCTTCTAGAATCGCATTCATATATATATATATATATATTTATATATAAAAATTATCACTTAAATTTTGAAGTTAATACCATAGAAAATCTCAATTCAGTATATCCACGTCACATTTATCCCAAACTAATTTTTGTGTCACAAAAAATTCTGAACCGATACTCCTCTACTCGCCCTTAGCTTCTGTCCAATATCTTGTTAAATTGCTGACATGGAAATACATGTAATAAACAAATTAAATGATTGGTGTGTGATCTGGATCTAACGTGAAAATTCAACATTAATGAGTCTATTAAAAGATGTCGTTTTGGGAAAGCTAGATTTGAAGAAAATGAATTGAGATTGGAAAATTTGCTCAAATATGCTAGTTTTGCCTTACGACTTCTTTCATGTTATGTTAAGATATCTAATTTTGCGCCAATTTTGTCATTAAGGGTCCGTTCGTTCGCGGAAAATGACTTCCAAGAAAATGTTTTCCGGATTTTTCGATGTTCGTTTCACGGAAAATAAACTACTCAAGGAAAATGTTTTCCATCATTAGAAAAGCAATCTTAAAAAATGAGGAAAATGTTTTCCACTTTTGAAAAGTGGAAAACATTTTCCATAACTTCTTCCACTTTGCTTCTTTTCACCAACATATTTTTGTTTTATTTTTATGCTTTTTTTTTTTTTTTTTTTTTTCTTTTCTTTTTCTTTTCTTTCTTTCATTTTCATCTTTCTTTCTTTTAGACAAAAAAAAAAAAAAAAAAATTTTTCTTCCTTAGCCTTGGCCGGTCGCCGGCCACGACAGCGGCCGGCGACTGGCCGTGAGCAGGTCGAGCTTCGCCCTAGGCCAGCGAGGATCCGGAGCTCGCGGCTCGCCGATCCAGCCCGAGCCGGGCGGGGCTCGGGCCTCGCCCGAGCTCGCCGGAGGTTCGCCGGCTCGCGAGCCTCCCGCGAGCTCGGAGGCCCGAGCCCCGCCCGGCTCGCCGGATCTAGCGAGCCACGAGATCTGGTGAGCAGCGAGCCTGGGCTCCGCCGCCAGATCCGGCGAGCTCGCGGCTCGCCAGAGCCCGACGAACCTCCGGCGAGCTCGGGCGAGGCCCGAGCCCCACCCAGCTCGCCAAATCTAGCGAGCCGCAAGCTCCGAATCCGGCGACCCACGAGCTCCGCCCCCTGCCGTGCGGCGGCGTGCGTGCGCCGGCGAGAGGAAGGAGGAGGAAGAAGGAGGAGGGAGGAGGAAGGAGGAAGGAAAAGAAAAAGAAAAAGAAATAAAAATTTTGATTTAAAAAATATAAATAATTAAAAATTCAATTTTTTAAAAATATATAAAAAAAAATAAATTTAATTTTTTGGTCAATTAAAAATATTAAAATTCAATTCTTCAATAATTTTTTCCAAATAATTAAATTAGCTAACGAACGGTACAAAATATTTTCCATTCAAAGTTCGGGTTTCAGCCGAACACCGTAAAATATAGTCATTTTCCCCCGGAAAATGACTTTTCGGAAAATATTTTCCGGAAATGGCTCATTTTCCGCGAAACGAACGGACCCTAAATTCTAATAGATTTTTTTTATAGGTATACCAGAGTGAGATTTTTTGTGAGATGAAAAATTAATTTGGAATAAATGTGGCACAAATGTACCAATTTCCAATTTTTTGTGACATGAAATTTAGCTTGGAAGGTGGCATAGATGTATCAGTTTGAAATTTTTTATGGTAAAACTCTAAATGCCCTAATTTTTCAAAACAAGTTTTTTTTTTTTTTTTTAGCAGCCATTAAAATGAGACCATATGTATTAAGCTGTTCTGGTTGAAATTCTGTAAATACAATGAAACTCAATTTTACCACGAGAGAAATAAATTAAATATATGTTCTGATCCAAAAAGTAAAGCTAATGATTAGGTTGGTGGAGCTCGTGTTGACAACAGCGAGTCTGTACTGTTCTGTGACCACCCCCATTTTTGGTTAAGAATGACTGAGCTCAACAATCTAGGATATTCAACTATAATATATTCTCATAAATTTTAACAATTTGAAAAGATTAATTAAGGGCGTGCTTGAGTGAAAAAATTTTAAACAAATTAATTTTCTGGATTTTCACATTTATAATTTGGTGAGAATGGACAATTAACAAAAATCATTTATAGTCAAAGAAAATATGTATGTTTAAAATTAGGAAGATGAATTTCTTAACCTGAAAATGAGGAAATTTTATGGGAAATTGTTTACCGAAAACCATTTTACTTTTTCGTTAATTTTTTCTTGAAATAAACACACCCTAAATTGAATATTAATTCTAATGACTTAATTGGGTTTTCTCATGTATTATACTCATATGGTCTCAGATGATGTGGGGAAGTGCATTAGCAACCTCTGCCTAATACTGCGATGCACAGTCTTGCTTTGTAGAAGGGAAGGGAATAAATCAAGAAAATGAAATTTGAAAAAAAAATCTACACTCTTAAATGAGGATGTTTATACTAAAAATGCTATGAACGGAAAATAGTTTTTGAACAAATTACTTTACCAGGTTCGACTTTGATACGTAGCTTTCATAAGTTTATAAAAGCCTTGAGATTTAATGAAATTGTCACTTAGATACATACGACATAGCTAATTTTTTGTCACAAAAAAATATTGGCATACTCATAACAAATTTACTATTTGTTAGTTTCCGTTTAATGTCCTAGTACATGCCTAGCAAACAACTCAGATAATCAACATGTGATGTGAATCCGATGTGGAAAATCAAAACAAATGGGTTTCCCAAAGTACATTGCTTTGGGGAAGCCAAATTTGAAGAGAATGAACTAAGATTGATAAATTTGCCAAAATTTACTAATTTTGTGATGAGAGCTCTCTCATTTTCCAAACATACGTTGAATCTCCAATTTGTCCTGATTTCACTATACGATTTTGGTAAATTTATACGGGTATACTAGTTTGATATTTTTTGTAAATAAATATTAGTTCAGAGTAAACGTGGCATGAGCATATCAATTTTACATTTTTAGTGGTATAAACTCTAAATGCCCTAATGTTCAAAACAAGTTGTTTATAACAGCCATTGGAATGAGGCCATATGTATCAAGTTGCTCTAGCTGAAATTCGAACCCACTGAGACTCAAAGAGAAATAGATATTCAACTTGATTTCCTGTTCCAAAGAGGAAAGCTCATGATGAAGATTGTGGAGCCCGAGGACCACTCGCTTAAGAAAATCACCCCCATCTTCGGTTAAGAATGATTGAACTCAACAGTTGCAGATGTTCAACAATTTTATATATATTACCACAATTAATAACAAATTCAGAAGGTGAATCGAAATGATTTTATATCGGGGAGACTTCGCACGAAAAAATGCTAATGAACAGACGGATGAATGTAGTGGACGAAGATATTTCTGAACAATTAATTCCCCCCAGTCCCCCTTTATAAGCAAGTTGTACTTGTTATTTTTATTTTATCTAACTTTAGGACTTTAAATTTCGTACACAAGATTTCAACAAGCATTTATTCCATCCAGAAGTAAATGCTTCCTTTATAAACCCTGTTTTTTCCTTTAAGATTCCTTACAATAATGATGGTACTTTTAAATTGAATTGTAAACTTATTTCCAGGAGCATTTGAAGTAGGACCTGCTATCCTGTGAAGGTGTGTGAAGGTGTGTTTTGATTATTTCATATTTTTTCCCACAAAAATTTACTAATTTTCTATAAAGTGAAAAAAAAAAATTCTAGCGGCCCTAATTGTTAATGTTTACCATTTGTCAGATAATCAGAATGTTTGATCTTGAAAGCTCAAATTACAAGCAAATTCTTGTAAGGAGAAACTATCCCAAACACTTGCAACGAACGAAAATACTCTATCACTTCTTTTGCGCCAATGTTTGGACATATTGTTACGCCCAAAGTCTTCTAATGGTTGGGTGAGATCCATGATGTGAATGTGATTCATAAGTAAGAAATCATCTCAAATAATTACAACCTTGTATAGTTATTTACAGTTCTCTCTTTATACACTTGTCTCATGTGAAATGTGTAAGGTCATTTAAATAGAATCAGAGTAGGACTTCCTACAGGAGATGCATGATTTAAAGAAGGATTTGGCCCAACACAATCTGACGAGGGATGGGGGAGTGATTACTAGAGCGAGAGGGCTCAAGCAAAGTGCAACTCTTGACAAGTTTATAAGATGGTGATATGAATGGATCTAAACTTGCGTTGAATAGAGGGAGACTCGCGTTGGATGACATAATTGGTTTTAAGGGGAGAAGGGGAAGGAAGTTTGTGACACCCAAAGTCCCACATTCATTGGGTACGGCTTTGTGATATGATTCCCAAATTAAGGTTTACATTTAATGATTGCCACCTTATGTGGTTATTTAAGTACAACTTTTGGGAGTTTGATGCATGGGGAATGGGCTAAGCCATTCACATATTGTGCTCAACAAACTTTGTGGGATAGGAATTTATCATAGATAGCTTCACGAATAAAAGACTATTAGACAATGAGACAAAAACTATGAGATGATACATGAATACCTTTTATATTCTAGCATCGAATGAGGTGGACATCACTAATTTGATTTTATAATTTAAAGGCTCAAGCACAAGGACATGAGCACCTGTAGGCTGGGAAACACCCTATAAATCCTATGAACCAATTAAGTCCAAATCTTTGGCTTAAGTACATAGGTGTCTTAACTTAAAGCAATTTGCATGCAATTAGTGGGATTGGAACAAGCGACCTTCAATTTTTCAGTAGGAAATCCCTTGATGTTCCAACCAACTACATCAAAGCCTAAGGGTTTCAGCTCAAGTAACAGTTGAGAATCACAGTTGCATGTGTACTTGGTGGAGGCAATAACTTTCATAGTTGGACACCATGAGGTGATAGTGGTACCAACTTATTACTTATCAAGTATACAGAACAGAAACACACCGAAAGGAGGCATAAACAAATGAAATCGATGTGCAACTTACTCCTTTCGCTGTCCAAGACATAAATTAATACATTCTTTTTAGTCTCAATTCCACCGGGCATTTCCAATGTACTTTTTAACCTAAAAAGTCTACATAGGACCATTTTTCTTCCTAGTCCTTCCCTTTATTGAGTCATTACAGTCACGACTCTCTTAAAAGTGGCTCTTACAATACTCCATCGGCCTAATTAGCTTCCTTGGCTATTGCATATCCAAGCTGTGTTTTTGTACGGCAATCTCTTTTCATTCCTACCATTTCTTGACTTGTCCGTGACTGGACTGACCATCTCTAGAAATTATAGTCAACTTTGAGCCCCCATTGATTCGTCCTTGCTTGAGAGCAAATGGGTGGAACTTCTTTTCGAACATTATCATCTGTAATGAAGATTTTAATATTTGACAGAGAATTTTGTTTGCTTTTCTTTTGAAAAAAGTTCAAAGGAGCTAGCACCACAAGCCATTGGCCCCGAAGCCTATAATCTATCACTAATCCTCGATTATAATTATTGTTAGCAATTTTTTTATATTGCCTTTTGTTTTTTCAAGCAGGAATCTGACTAGGAGGCCATTATCATAATTGCACGCCTTTTATATGTTTTGGCCAAAATGATGATGCTTGGAATGTCATCAAAGGTTTTCAGTCATGTTCCCATATCTTGGAGCCATCCTTTGAAAGTAGAATATAGATAAATAAATCTCAGTGAGAAAATACTATAAGCATTGTTATGCTTTTTCGATGCTCTTTGGCTGTTGAAGTTCAATCATACGCGCTTGCGTAGGCAGGAATGATGAATGTTCATGTTGGTGTCTCCCTTTCCTTACACAGACTATACTGTTAGGTCTCAATGTCGACCTGAGGATTCGGAAACATATGCACAGTGTTCTTATGAGAGATGAGTGGTCCTGTAGTGAAAGTAATTAACTCCAACGTCTCAAACGAAATGGAAAAAAATTTAGACTTGTTCGTTCTGTAGATACCCAACAATTCACTTTATGGTTATCAATCTTGAAAGGTGATATAGCGGCATTTGATCAAGATCAAGCAAGTAAGCTCCGATTCCGGGACGTTTTTGGAATGGGACTTGAGATCAAATCCCTCGAGAGACGCTCCGGCCTTGTAGAGTGCAAATTAACTTATCAAGAAAGGGAAAATTTTGGAAGTCTGAAAGTATTACTTGGCCAAGGCATCTATAAATGTAATGCATAATCTAATAAAATTTTTGGTTTTACCTTGAGAAAATTACATGCAAGAAAAAGCTATTGAAGTGGACCTCGTCCGGGGTTTGGACGTGATCCCTTGCTGCGAGAGGGTGCTTATTGTTGCATGCACAGCATACATTGAGCATGATATAGTAGAGAGGGAGCGAGCAGTTCTAGCATATACTCAAATGCCTGTTGACAGATGAAGCGTCTTAGGTTGCTCGAAGTCATTGGAGGATGAAGAATATGCGTAGATCGAATGCAAACTTTCAGATCTCATATCAGCAAAATCTTCCCAAAAGAATCCTTAAATCTAAGGGGTATATATTGCGAGCGGATCACCATGCTCAGCAAACAGAATCTTGCGATGTGAAAATCTAAGTTTAGTCAAATAAATGGTTGATATATCGTGGCATGTAGTAAGTATGGCAGCCTATAATTGGTTGCAATAGATTGTGAGGACAATGACACTAGAGGGTTAAGCATGGGTCATCATCAAGCCCATTAGAAAAGAGTAGGAAATGGATTGAATCTTTTTTAATGAATACCATTTCAAGACCACCGAATTAATGCTTCCTACAATTTAGCATCTCAATAATGCGAGGATAACCTTGGACCTTGTGAGTAATACTGAGTTATTCCTGCATGAAGCAACCCCCATGAGGTGCACCTGCAAACAAGTTCCTAAATACTGACATTTTTAGTAATAAATTTGCAAAATCTAAATAAGAAAAAAATATATATATATTGTCTAAGCATTCGGTTTTTTTTTTTTTTAATAAACCAGGGGTATGACGTGAAGACCCGGCTACAAAAGGCTCAAGGAATACCTTACAAACCCTAAGAACCAGTTAAGTTGAGCTCTTTTGCTCATGCAAGTGGCCCTTACCTAAAACAATTTGTTAGTAGATGGTAAGATTTGAATCTGCAACTTTTAGTTAATGAGCGGAAAATCCTGAATATCACAACCAAATGCAAAACCATAAAGGTTAAGCATTAATTCTTTCCTTTTGTTTTCACCCCTAGCGCGGTCGGGAAATATAAGGTGATAAGGACCTCACTCCATAGCAAAAACTGACATCACAAGCGCATATAACAAGAAGGAAAATTGAAACTTGCCGAGTACAATTTCTAGAAATATAGTTTCCATTTATGGTAATCGTTGGAATAGATGGGTTAGTTACAGTTAAAAACAGAAGGATCACATTGCATATAATCAAATGAGTTAAATCTCTCTTCACAAAAGAAGAAAAGTTGAAGCATAGACTTGTAAGGGTTAATGCCCTGAAAAACTCCAAACTAATAAACATGTGATAAATTTACCCAAAATTAATTTTTTGACCACCAAAAACCTCAAATCAATACCCTTTTGACAAATTTACCCCAAACTGGTATACTTGTGACAAATTTACTCTCTATTAGTTTCCGTTAAATTTTACTGTTAAATTACTAAGTTAAATGACACGTAACAATTGATTGGTGTACCGGTTGGGATCAGTTATACAATTTTTATAATTTTTTGTGGTATTAATCTAATTTAACGAGAGATATATTTATCATGGATGTACTAATTTAAGATTTTTGGCAGTCGAATAAATTATTTTGGGGTAAGTTTGTCACAAACATATCAGTTTGAGATTTTTTATAATCAGTTGGGATAAATTTATTACGGATGTACTAGTTTGAGGTTTTTCATAATAAAAAAAATTAGTTTTGGGATAAATTTGTCACACGTATACTAATTTGAGGTTTTTCAGGATATTAACCCAACTTATAAAAAAGGAAAATTACACCAAAATGCCTAAAAATCTTGTCCAAGTGTAATCAAGTCTGAAACTATCGATTCTTTTGATATTCTTACCGTACATCTTCCAATGTTCAGCACTTGATTGCATTTTGGGCAAAATGTTTGAAAAATGTCGGCTGCTTTGTATATACTTATTTTCGATTGGTCCCTGCGACATATGAAAACAGTATCGGGTCTCCATCGTCGAGTCGAGCAAAGTGGAGAAGTTGGCAGCTTTGGCTTTCGCGTTTTTGTATATTATACTTCCCCTTGAAACAGTGCATCGTTTTCCGAAACCCTAAATGTCTGCTCGTCTTTTGCTTTGTATTTACTACTGCTTCATGGGGAGGGAGGGAGGGAGAGGGAGAGCGCGCGTGCGTGCTGTCTTGAATCTGTGGCCACGGGACAAAGCAAAAAACTCTCTGTCCGTACGACGTTCGCCCAATAAAAGCGAAGGCATATGCGATTCAGGTCCGAATGTGTTGACTGTTAAAGTGTCCGTGACCTTTTTTGTAACATGCAGCGTATGGAACTGAGGATGAGCAGCTTTCGGGGGGGTTAGAAAGAATATATTCTATGCGTCGATCACATAACTAATCCGTTGAGATTTCGAGCTTGAACTTTTCGAGATAAAGTTGCCATGGATCCCTAATTTTTTTTCTCGGCCCCTGCGATGAAATCCTCAAATTATATATTTGCTCGTTCAAGTTGGTCCCTCCATAGTATATTTAGACAAAACTGGTCGCGTGAACATCCAAATCAGCACCACGTCATCAAGCTGCTCTATCGGGTTTCTGACGTGGAAAGATAAAAAAAATTGCAAATTCCAGAGAGAGAGAGAGAGAGAGAGAGTGATGGGGTTTGTGCTATACGGGAAGGGGAAGCAGAGAGAAGGAAGATCAAGCTCTGCATCTTGACTCTTCTTGCTGATTGCAATGGTAAAACCCCTAGGCAATCTAAACCCTCGAGTAAACAACAGCTTGGCCAGGCCCTTTTCTTCAACCAATCTACTATTCCCCTCGTTGATAATCACCACCAATCATCTGCAGAATGCTTGTGCGAAAACCAAAACACAAGGTGTTGAGGCAAGGTTCGAAAGGAGAAGGAGATGCATGAGGGAATGTGATTGTGCGCGCGGATCTGGTCAGTGAGTTTTGTTGGGTGAGAGCTTAGCTGGGGTGAGGGCTGTAACCTCGCCGCCGACTTGAGGAGGTTTCTGCGGTCCTCACCGGCGTGTGTCAAGGGTCGCTGAGGGTTCGTGATTGGGATGCAGAGACTCATAGTAGAGCCAATACCCCTTCTGCAGCAAGAACGCATTTTGCAGTCAGATATATCCAAAACTTGTTTTCCTTCTACAGTTAGGTACCTCCAAACACGTTGACTGTCCTTATGTTGAGTAGATTTTTCATCATTTACTTGGTCCATTTGAACTCTTCGACGATCACATGTCCTTATATGTCCACAAGGTCCATCCAAACTAGTTAACGTTTTCATGTCCTTTCGTCTGTTTACATTCTATTGCTCCATGCAAACTTTTTGACAATCATCCATCCTCTAATTTGACACCATAATTTTCCCAAACATTAATCTCTCTTACGTGGAGTAACTTGTTCATCACTTGCAAGGTCTGTCCACTCATCAACATATTTCACATTCGATATCCCGTTCACCTTTTGCAGAGCAAAGGTCCTTCCACACTCTTGGACATGGTTTTTGCTAACATCATCTGTATATGAATCTATATACGTAGAGAAAGTGTATTCTACACGCTCAATTTATACTTAAAATGTTTTGTTATCCTCAAAATAACATAGAATTTTTACTAACACGTGGAGTTTATCTTCGTAAAAACATAATCGAGGATGAATGTTCTATATCATTTCATGATAGTGTCTCATTCTATACCATACATTAATATGTACAAGATGATGGTATGTGTCTATCACCCTTAGAACTGGGACAATTGGTTGGGGCCTTAGGTGTTTTCCAGTTTAGATGCCACTCGTTCGTATCACACTAGATTAGGATTACTTGCATAAGGCGAAAGTTTGAGTTTAACTGATTCATGGGATTTGCAGGACTTTTCATGATTCCCCCATAAAATTGGATTTCCATGTCTATGCCCGTAAAATGTCAAAAGATTGTACGTGTCAATGACTTCATAAACATCGTGCTCGATAGATGTTAAGATCCTAGTTATATGCATTTGGGACATGATAAAGTGATGGAAGATCCCTTATTCTGAACTGATATTCGCTAGAGCAGTGGTTCTCTGTTTTTGTCGGCCTATAGCATGATTTGTCCTTTTATTATATGTTATCTAAGTTGCTATCATTCATCATCTTCGCTTGGTTCCGACCCATCGATTTTCTAGGACATTGGACAAAAGATGTAGCAACTCGCTTTTTCCTGACAAAGGCCAAACACACGTTTTGAGGTGGGATTTTTTAATCAATTCCACAACCTATAATCAAGTTCTTTCCACACACACAATAAATAAATAAATTTCTTATCTTGATATCATACAAAATCCCCCAAATCAAAAGCTTTTGGTCCTGATCACTTTTGCAAATGTTTCTTTTCGAAAAGAACTATTCTATAATTGTACTTTTAGTGAAAGTGACTGTTGAGTGTCGAAGATAATATTAAATGCCTCGACTTTCTGTGGATTGTGCTGCCTTCTTCTTTTTATTTTTATTTTTATTTTTCTTTTTAACTTCACCCAAATTATGTGCTCACCTTATGATAATTAATAAGTGTAATGCTAAAGCCTATGGAAAAGATTAGGTAGAAGAAGGTACGATATATGAGCTAAATACTTTTTGTAACTATACCAGGAATCTTTGATAGTGGAGCCCGACCTGTTGTCCCTCCCACTAATACTCCCACACAATTATGATTTTAGCCCCCGACTTTTATGCTAATAATTAATAAATTAAATCTTATCACTAAGTAAGGTTATCATCTACTCATGCTTCAAATTTTTAATTTGATTTGTTCCTGATGAATGGGACACTTCCGTCACCTGCTCATGCCATGACAAACGGTCCTTTTCAAGCTTCTTCTTAGTTCACAACATCTGTCAATGTCAATGAAATGGTGGGAAATCAAAATTAACTCCTTTAATTTTTTAAATTGAGAACCAGGCACAAATTAAAGAGTTTATTGGTCATTTGCCAAAAGGAAAAGAAAATGGAAAATTACCAGAAAGTCCTAAATTTATTGTATTTATGTTAATTTAGTTCCAATGATTTGTCAATATAGTCCATCCACTCAATTTTGATGGGAAATTGTTGATGTGGTGGTTTAGTTAGTGCTAACATAGACAATTTGATTTTTTTTCTCCTTTATCTATTTTTTTCTTTCCTTTTCGCAGGTGGCCGACCTCATGTGATGGCCACAATCCTCGCAGTGGCCAGCGAGGGCTTGCAGGCCCTTGCCGAGTGGCCAACAAGGGTCATCGAGCCATCACTAGCCACAATAAAGAATAAATAAATAGTTCAAAAATATTAAAAAGTCGCAAAAATTGTTCATGTCAATGCTGGCGGTGCACCGAGGATGGTTGGCATTTACGCTAGTGATTTCTTACCAAAATTGACTAGATGGATGCCATTGCTAAATTATCAAAAGATTTAGAACTCAATTGGCCATATTAAAAAGTTTAGAATTAAATTGGCGTAAATGCAAAAGGCTTAGGATTTTTTGGTTTCCAAAGAAAGGAGAAAGCAGCTGAGTTAAGTATTTGATAGGAAGATGGGGTCTTGTTGCACGTACGATGCTTTTTTGGGGGGCAAATAATTAGTTTCCAATGTATTATATTCTACACTTTGGCAGTGAAAAGTATCATTGCAACAAGCACAAATATTCGAATTATTTTTTCTTTTGGCTTGTACTAGATTAATGGCACGTAATATCAACTTATAGTCCCAAACTTCGGTCAATCCTGGCCAAGAATTCACAAATATTTTGCTTTACCGCCTGTGTATATATATATATATATATATATATAGAGAGAGAGAGAGAGAGAGAGAGAGAGAGAGAGAGAGATGCTTCATTTGTGCCTATCAGGTTTGAATATGACGAAGGACCATTTCAATAATATCAAGATTTATTTCACATGTATCCAAATTGCATGGAGGCTATGTTCATATCTGCTGGAAGAATATTTAAAAGTCATTTTCTTCTAATATTTGAGAGGGTTTTCATGGCTCAGCATGATCAAATAGTATATCGTTGGAACCCTCTATGTGTAATAATTTCAAATGCGGCAAGTTTCATATAATTTGGAGACTTCTAGATGAAGTTACGTCGTACATACCATATGTTGCTCAGTTTACACCGAGATGTGCCTTCTAGTATTTCTAGATTTTTGTTGAGTACCATATGTTGACTTTGTTTCTTGTATCTTTTTAAGACAATGGTAGGATTTGTGTTTCGGATCGTTGATCTTGATCTTTAAATATGACATAGTAGATGCCTTGGTGCAATGTAGTGGCGGGCCTCCGCTCGCCCCATCGAACGACAGGATCATTCCGAGCTTTCCGAGAAAACGAAGCTTTAGTTTCGAAATCAAAGACTAAAAAGTCAAAAGTGAAAAGAAAATTTATAATTTCTGAAAAATCTAGTCCGCGATCTAGGGTCTAGAGTCTTCCCTTTCCTGGACCATTTGGTGGGCACCGTATATGGACCATTTGGTGGGTACTATATGTGGTGCATTTGGTGGGTGCTGTGGTCCTCCAAGCTCATCTATTCCGACTCAAAAGGGCATAGCTAGCTAATTCCATTGATCATTAGGAAATAAGATGAGAAAGCAATGTTATTCAAGTCCTCTTTGCTGATATGTTAATCGTAATCAACCTTTTCCCCTCGAAATAGCAATGATTCACTTTTTTTTTTTCCTACAACAATGGGGTTTCCCAGACTTTTTGAACACATGAATGATCTTCAACCCTCACCTCATACAGATCAAGTAATTCCTGAAGACAGACAAATCTACGCTCCTCGGGATAACTTTAAGAGAATATGCAAATGTAATGATCCAAATGCAAGCCTTGAGCCACAAAGGTCAAACACACTCATCACTTAGCAACTCATAGGGACTATAGCCACAACTAATTGACCCTGTGAGCTTCATTGACATTTACAAAGTCTTTAACTCATTGTGGTAGTTGGTTGAGGCGTAGGAGAATTTTCTATTTAGGTTCGAAAAGTAACCAATTCGAATCACGCCAATTGTATACAAACTACTTTGAGTCAGGTCGCCAATACAAGTCAAAGGTCTAGACTTAACCAGTTCATTAAACTCGCATGATGTTCCATAGGTCTCAAGATAGTTGCATCTCCACGTTCCATGCCCTTGGATTTTCCGAAATGGAAAAGAAAAGGTTACTTTTGCCGATAAAATTATACAAGGCCTAAGTTTTTCTCCGAGTGGGTACTTGCGCAACTTGGAGAGTTGGGCCTTGGCAAGTTGTTCTAAACAAACCTAGCAATTTTTCAATAAAAATTTAGAAGGCCTTAGTTTTTCCCCAAGTGGGTTCTTGCCCCCACCTAGATAATTGGGCCTTTGCAAGTGGTTCTTGATTTTACGATTTGTGAAATCTGACACTTCTTTCCCCGGTTTCTTTTCAGGGCTTAAAGAAATATGTAAATAAATGGGATGAGAGCCTCTAAATCTAATGTAACATGTATTAGGCGTGAGCATAATCCGGATATGCGGTTGGAATCGAGAACCACCCATTAAGGACCGATTCCAAAAAATTAGAATCGGGATTTGCCGTTGGTTTCATAGATTCACCCAGAAACTAAACCGTTAGTCCGATCTGATTCTTAGATGGATCCATGAAATCGATCTCCAATCTCTATTGCATTCATCGATTAATATCAAAGTGAACCTAGTTTCTATTTTAGAGCATCAAAGCTTGTTTGACCTTATATTTCGAGTTGAATTGCAAGCCATTGACTTTTACTAAGGATTGAAAACTATAGGGCGGAACGAATAAACAATACTCATTAGTTAGAACTTAATTTCTTCGAAGGTTATCATGTGGTCCCCTAAGAGTTCCCCAACACTGGGAACATACGGAGATTTAGACTCTATGTTAACAGTTCTAACCTCCATAGAAATGAAAACATTAATCGCTGGATCCATTTTCAATGTCCACTTAATTAAATCATGTGGATGACCAAGGAAAGAACTGAGTAAGCTCTTAAAATGAGTCCTCTCATTTCTCTTTGTTTGTTTATTTTGTTTTGGTTAAAAAAACAAGTTATAGATTATTAAAATTGAAATTGAAAATAGAGTAGGGGGTTAATCTTATTACACACAGTTAATAATGTTTAATAACTATAACTATACATATATGTACATATATATTTGGTCAAAAACTACAAAATAATTAAGTAATTAAGATGAATTTCTTTTTTAAAATATATATAAATATACCGGTCTAGTTCGAGTGGGTGGATGAGCGATTCCACACTTAGGACCGAGAACTGGACCGGTTCTCATCGGTTCTACTAAATTGGAATCGAGAATCGGACCAACTCCCATTGAAACTGTTGGTTCTAGGTGGTCGAGGCAATTCTGTTTTTTTTTTTTTCACACCCCTAACATCTAAATCCAATGCAACATGTATGTAAGATCGTTTCATCCGATGATAACAACTTATGTGAAAAATGAGGTATCGTTTTTACGCTTGACATATTTAAGGGGAAAATTGCCCAAAAAGTATTGAACTTATTATATTTTTGTCAACTAAGTTTTAAATCTTTTAATTGTGTTAGCTGAGCCCTAAATCTTCTCACATTTTATCAATTGAATCCATCCATTCACTTTTAGCATAAACCACTAATATAAATACCAGTTGCCCTCTATGGTATGGTCGACATCGATGTAGATATATTTTAATAATATTTTTATATTTTTATATTTTTTCATTTTCTTCTTTTTTTCCTTTTCCCTTTTTCGCTCTACTGGCCATCACTAGGCCTTGACAAGGGTTGCCCTTGCCAACCCAGGCCTAGGTGTCCCTTGCTCGAGGCCGACAACCTCCACCAGCCATTGATGGGGCCTGGTGATGGCCCGTAGAAGGAGAAAGAAAAAAGAAAAGAAGGAAAAGAGAAGAAAGAGAAAAAAAATATTGAAAAAATGAAAAAAAAAATTGTTCACATTAATGTCAACTGTGCTTTGCGTAGGATAGTCGGCGTTTATATTAGTAATTTTCGGTTAAAACTAGTCAAATGGACTCAATAGTTCTGAGTAGTTGTGTTTCTAGAAGAAACACTTTGGGGTAATTTTCTAGCATCATTTACCATGGAATCGTGGGTCGTTGGTACATTTTCTTTGTAAAAAAAGGAAAAATATTTAATGTCTTACATATATAATTCTAACTATAGAAAAACATCTGACCTTTGAGTATTCGATCTAATAAGGTCCTGCCTTATTTGTTTTTTTTTTTTTGAGTTGTACAAACGATATATGTAGCAACAAGAAGAAGGAAAAGGATTGAATAGAGGAACTCCCGAACATTTGGAGATCTCAGATGGGTTGATATCAATGGTGACTCATTTAGATGAATCATTTCTTCGGACAGAAGAAGATTATTTAAACACTTACAAGAAGAAGATTTTTTTTTTTTTGAGTCGTAAGACAGTAATTCTAACAGATTGAACTTCTCCAATTTACCGACCAAAATAAAAAGAACTTCTCCAATTTAAAAAGGGAATGACCCACTTTCTTGAACAGAACATAAGTGGTACCTCGCAATTTACGAGGTTTAACACGTGAATCTTATCAATTTTGTTAACGAAGCTTTGAAATCCTTTCTAAGTAACCAATTAAGAAAATATCATAATTAACAATGTGTTAATTGTTTTATTGAAGCATGTAATTAGTGTCCTAACAGTTGTTATCGATTAAAATTAATTAGTGCTTCAATGACACTTGTTAATAGGACCCAATTTATTTTAAAATGTATTTATGACACTTATTAATTAACTAATTTGAAATGTTTTTTAATTTCCAATATATTGACATTTATCATGATATATGCAATAAGGATTCATAACTTTTATATTTGGATGGATTTGATCTGGGATGAAAATGCCGACTTATACTAGTTTTTAATAGCAATTCATCACAAAAATAAAACCCATCGATAACAATACATGCAGAGAAAAATATATGTACTTCCTCCATTCGTTCCTTAGTCAAACCTTAAATTTTAAAATAAGGTCTGCACATGTTCACTAGAAACTACTCCAAAGCAGAAACTAAGATCAAGTCCTATGCCACAACAATGAAATTACTATATAACTGCATCGGGCACGTTTCGACATGTATGATCCCATCACTTTGGTCACAAAATCTGGTCCGTCTCTTCTACTTCATCCTTGACCAATTGATGAATCCAATTGTGCAACCCAGGCGAGCAAAACAAGTAGAGCCTTATCTAATTGGTCCCATTAAACAATGCTTGCAATATTATAGAATTCAAGTGCTTCATCGCTAATGGGTTTTTTATTTGATGGGCCAACTTAAGCACGTCCGCCCATGTTGGGCCAAAACCCAGCCCGTAATTGAAGAGCCCATAAAAGAGTGCAATTACTGTAATATATAAAATAAAAAGTAAAAAGGGATATCTAAACAGTAGAGTTTTCAAAGAGAAATACGTTTCTTCACTTTTCCCCCTTGAAGCAGTATACTCCTTTTGACGAACGGAACCCCAGGGCTTCAAAGGATTCCTCAAAAACTACGATGGTACTTAATCTATGATAATCAAGGTATGTCCAACTCCGTGAGATGCCTTTGATCGGTGTTACATGTTTACCTGGGCACGTTTCCGCTTTTCGTTTTCAGTATTCGATTGTTCGAGTATCGATTCGATTTTTAGGAATTTGTTTCCAACATTGGTATTAGAGTGATGATGTTCATGTTTCCTGATCATTTTTAATGTTTATAAATTGTTTTTGGCCGAAATTTCGAGAAACGTCGTCGTCGGATGCTCAGGGATAGAAATCCCGACACCCGGTCCTATTCGCCCTTTTTTGTTTTTGTAAATCAAAATTTATTTTTTGATAGTGCAGGGTCGTACTTCTCGTCCATATGAGAAAAATGACAGGTGGATCGCCGCTAGGGACCACCGAATGTGCCACCACGCGCAATCGGAAGGTTCAGTGTCACTAGCGCATGTGAGGCGGTTCCCAAGCGCATGCACGTCACAAGCACGCACTGCAAACCGCAAGCATGTGCATGGCATGCGCCTGCACAATTTTACGAATTTGCCCATCTTTTTCTTTAAAATGTTACGTTTTTACCATTGACAGTTGTGATTATACTCTTATTGTTCGATGTTATTAGTATTTTGCCCCTAGCTGATTCGTTGACCCAACTTGGTCATCCGTTGACCGTCGTTGACCACCATTGATTGACGTTGACCGGCAAAAAAGAAAAGGAAAAATATGTTTTTCAGATTTTGTTCGTTGTGGATTATATGTAATCTCTTTTGTTCTACATTTGTTGCAGGAACCATGATGCGTTTTGTACATATGCCTATATTTCCGAGAACGGACGAACAAAATGTGAGACTTGAAAGGCTAAAAACGGAATTAGCTAATTATCGATGAAATGACAATAATGTAATATCACACATGGTTAGGGTCAATTAGATGATACAAGAAATCATCTAGAATGCTTATCCTATAATGGATTTTCAGAAAATGCCAACCCTAATGAACATTATGGTGGAGTGTTAGATCGCCTATGAAATGTCAACATGGTCCCGTATTATAGAAGGCTTGCAATAGCTTTTGTAACAGAGTACTATAGAATTGAGGCAACCAATACTTCAACCCTCGAGTTGAGTGTCACATGATGCAAAATGAATGCGTTTTTTAGGAGCTATAAGGGCTCTCTGAATGTCTTTTCGTGGTTGACCAATGTGCTTGTAGAATTCTTAGAGGATTTTACTAGGAAATTAGAAGAGATTTCCCAGTTTATGAGATAAATGAGTTCATTTTGGTTTAATTATTTATTTTCTTAGATTGATTTGAGATGTTTTAGGTGTAAATATATCTTTCTATGTTGATATATTTCCTCTAAATATATTATTTAGTGTAAATGACATGTTTAATTATTGAAAGTTCAATGTTATCTATCATTGTAAATTAGTGTGTTAATTTACAATTCTTTGTGGGAAGTTCAAGAAAATTTTAGTAATTTTCGTGAACTTATTTTTGCATGAATGATTATATTAATTATAATTTCAAGTTAGAATTTTTGGATGATGATTGGAAATATAGTGACCTTTTTTATTCTGAATTTTTATTTGAAATTATTCATTAAAATGATAAGTTTATGCAAAATAGATGTATAAATGATAGGTATTAATAATTCGTGCATATGTGTATTATATGTTCAGATCCAATGGTTTCAGCAATTAAGAGTATAAATGTTGAGTTGAACAATGAAGAAAAATTAAACGGCGAGAATTGTGAGATATTGAATATGAAAATTTAATATGTGCTTGAAAAGCAAAAGCGCTAAAAAACTCTTAATCAAGTTTTGGAAGAACTTAAGGATGCTGTGCGCCATCTTAAACTATTAGAGGTTCACCTTATGACATTTGAGCTGGAAACAGATATTTGCTATTCTGGTTCTAGCTTAGAAGGGGATTCAAGCTCTAAGCACAAGCATATTGATTCGTTCAAAAGGTGGAAGTACAAGGATTAAGTCATTCAAGCAAGAAATTAAGAGTTAACCAATATGAGAGAGGAAAACGTTCTCAAGTGAAGAAATTTTCAAGAGTGAAATGTTATAACTATTACCAGAAGGGTTACTATGCTCGCGACTATCGTGAGCCAAAGAAGATAAACGTCCCTTGTATTCTTGAGAACTTTGCTTATGTATCAAATTCTGTATTCTTAACTGAATCTAATCATTTATGAACCATAGATTCAGGAGCAACAGATCATGTAGCAAATGATAGAGATTCCTTCGTGGAATTTCAATAAGTACCGACTAGAACTAAATGGATTTATGTATGAAACAACTCTAGAGTTAGAGTTAAAGGGATTGACACCTGTCAATTAAACATACATGATGGACGCATTTTATTCCTACATGATGTATTATATGCTCTAGAAATTTGTTGGAATTTAGTGTTTGTTTTAGTGTTGGTAAAACTTGGTTTTAGTTTGAACGTATTTGAATACAAACTATTATGATTGTGATTATTTTCTATATGGTTTTATTGTATTGAATGTTGACTATGGTAATGTCAATGTTTGTTATTCTCTCTTCACGTCTTCTAATTCATATGATAATGATGTGAATGTGTGGCATGTAGACTTAGCCATATTTACCAACAACGCATGAACATGCTAGACAGAGAGGGCTTGTTGGGCAACATTGCAAAAGTCAATTTGCTTCTATATGAGCATTGCCTAATAGGGAAAATAACAAGGAAACAATTTGGAAAAATGTAAAAGAGTTGAATTTCCTTTACAATTAATCCATTCTAACATCTATGATCCAATGAATGTGAGAGAAAGACACGATACTGTTTATTTTATCACATTTATAGATAATTATACTTAATTCTGACATATTTATTTGATTTATCATAAATATGAAGTTTTGAGTTGTTTCCAAAGGTTTATGAGCTTGGTAGAAAATCAATTAGATAAGGAAATAAAAGTATTGAAATCAGATCGAGGTCGAGAATATTTATCTGATAAGTTTAGAAATTTTTGTGATGAAAAAAAAATAGAAAGATAGTTGTCTATTCTCTATACTCCTCAACAAAATGGTGTTGAAGAAAGAAGAAACAAAACCCTACTGGAAATGGTTAGATTTATGATGGCACATGCTAATTTACCTATCATCTTTTGGGGTGATACTTTATCAACTACTTCCTATATACTTAATAGTGTGCCTTCTAAATCAATTACTTCCATAAGTAGAAAACTGGACTTAAGTTTTCTTAAATCGTGGGGTTGTGCGGCCTATACTCATAAGCTCTCTCACAAGTATGGAAAATTGGGTTCTAGAGACAAGAAGAGTATTTTCATAAAATATTCAGAACACTTGATATGGTATGTGTTAATAGATGAGTAGGAAAGTGAGAGTATAACTGAATTTAAATCACAGGATGTCACATTTTTAGAAAATGAATTTCCTAAAATTCACGAAATAGGTGATGATTACTCCTTATTTGAAATATTGGATCAAGATAATAAACTTAGTAGAGTTCGTTTAAGTGGGAGTGACATGAGAAGTGCTGAATTAAATTCGACTCATTCTCAATTACAACCACCTAATGAGACGATATCGTCATTATCTAATTCGAGTAAGAGCATAATAGAGAATAATGTGCAAAGTGTATAATCTTTCGTATGTCGAATAAATTACAAAATTGTTCCCCATCGACGTTTGGACATTTAAGGGGAAACTTTTATGGTTGCTCCACAATATGAAAATGAGCCAAGAAATGTAAATGAGGCTCTAAATTGCCCTAGTAAGGAAAAATAGATGCATGCAATGGAAAAGGAAATGAGTTAATGAAGTCAAACCATGTTTGGGAACTGGTTGATAAAAATAAAGCCATTGGAAACAAGTGGGTTCTCAAAATAAAGCGTAAAGCTGATGACTTAATAGAAAGATATAAAGCTCGTCTTGTGGCGAAATAATATAATTAACAGGAATGAATTGATTATGAGGAAATATTTTCTCTTGTAGTGAGATTTACCTCGATTCGTATTATTTTGACAATAATAGTTAGTATGGATCTTGAGTTACATCAAATGGATGTAAAGACTATTTTTCTCAATGGGGAATTAGAAGAAGAAATATATATGAAACAATCTGTTGGTTTCATTTTGAAATGTTAGGAACAAAAAGTATGTCGACTTTTGAGATCTATATATGACCTTAAGCAGTTGTCGAGATAATGGTATATTTATTTTCATAATGCCATAATGGCATATGATTTTACAATGATTGATGAGAATCATTGTGTATATATCAAAAGATCCAAATCATATTATTATATGTTGATGATATACTGATTGTTGGAAGCAATATAAAGTTTGTTAATACTATTAAGAGTCGGTTATCTTCCAACTTTGATATGAAAGACATGGGTGATGCTGCATACATTCTTGGAGTTAAGATTTTAAGGGATCGTTTGAAGAGATCATTATCTCTTTCGCAGGAAATATATATATATATATATATATATATATATATATATATATAAGGTTCTTGAATGATTTCATATGTAATATTGTAAACTCATAGATACTCCTATTGCAAAAGGTGAAGGATTGAATAATAGAATGTGTTCAAAAACTCTACAAAAGAATGAACAAATGCAATATGTTCCTTATGCTAGTGCTATTGGAAGCTTAATGTACAAGATTTGACATATGTTTTATAATTAGAATAATAAATAGATACCAATCCAATCTAGGTCAAACACATTGAAAAGCTGTTAAAAGAATATTGAGGTATCTTAAGGGGACTGTTGATTATACGCTAAGTTATCAAGAAAATGATCTGTGACTTAAAGGCTATTCAAATGCTGATTGGGGAAGAGATTTAGATTAAAGGAAATCTATTTATGGATTTGTTTTTATTGAATAATGGCGCCATATCTTGAAGTAGTAAAAAACAAACATGTATAACCTTGTTCACGATGGAAGCTGAGTTTGTGGCATTATCAGCAATAATACAAGAAGGTGTTTGGCTTAAGAGATTTTTGGATCATTTAAGTGTTATTAAGAATGCTGCAAATTTTCCATCGACCGTGGTGGCTTTGCTGAATAAGAGCTCCATTGATCCTTGCCCAAAGGGGAGGGTTCAAAACCCAAAGGAGGCACTTGGTGTCTTAAGTGTGACGTCGGGATAGTGAGTCCTCCGCTAGCATCACCCTAGAGTTTATCCGCCGGCTACCGGCTGTACGGGGTTCTTTGGGTATGAAAAAAAAAAAGGAAAAAGAATGCTGCAAACTCATTATTGGTTAACCGTGATAGCCAACCAGTAATAGTGTACACCAAATATCCAAAATATCATGACAAGACTAAATATATAGAGGCTAAGTATAATTTTATCAAATATTTGGTTGCACGAAAAGATGTGAACTTACAGTATATATTTACGCATAAAATGGTAGCAAATCCTATGACGAAGCTAATACCTAGAGATGTGTTATGTGGTAATGCATAATCTCTAGGATTACCTAGAAGCTGATGTACTGAATATTGTAATTTTATATAAGTGTTCACATTTAATGAATTTGTGTTTTCATTATTAATGCTTATGAGTTTTTGTTTAACTTTTATGCATATTAATGCTTAGTGCATCATATAAAATTAAAAAGTATGTTGAATAGATAAAAGATTAGCCCACTCACATGAATAATTGTCTCTTTTTACTATGTGATAAATAGGGATGAGACAGTTTTTAAGCTTATTATTAAGGTGATAATCGAGACCTCAAGCTTAAAATATAAATGTCATCTTAACTAAGTGTTAAAATGCGGACATCATATTTACTATATCCGAAACTAAAATAACCCACACATTTTATTTTATCTATCTTTGATGCCGGATTTGAGTTCTGATGAATTCTGTAAAAGAGTAGATACGTGAACTCAAGTTAAACATTATGTATGTCTGAACTATCTGTATGGTATTGAAAATCTAGATATATGTTTCATGGGAAATGAGTTAATATCATAAGACGTATTTCATATTATGTATGTATGAGATGACTAATAAGAGTGTCAAAAGTTTTGATCTCAACTTTGATGCCGTGTGAAACTCTTAAGAAAAAGAGTTCCTCAATTAAGTGCCACTCCTCCTCAATTAAGTGCCACTCTTACTTATTCTTAAGATTTCTATTCAGTGTTTGCTATATTAGAATGTTGCCAATAATCATTAATTGATTCGATCTAATGGGACATTTCTAGAAAATCAAGTTGAATTGAAATTGAGAGTTTCAAGGAAAGAGAAATATTGAGTTTGGAGAATCACGTTCTAGTTTTGTATTCACTAGTCGACCAATTAAGATTTTTTTTATATAATCATAATTGTAAATACAATATATTTTGTTAAAAAGAGATGAAGAGAGATGTAAATGTGATCAATCGATCTAGGGTACTGCATACTATATCTACTCTAAAATATAATACCTATTATGAGCTACTATATATTTCTAACAGATTTGTGGCAACGAGCTCTCAAACTATGTTGGTCGCACGGATTAGTTACTAGTATGGATGTTGCAAATAGGTAAAGAAAAAGTTCTGTTCGGCCCACCGTATGGGAGTGGGAGATGATGAGTTTTTTATTTGAGAGGCCAACTTAAGCCCGTATGCTTATTTGGGTCAAAACCCAGCTCGTAAATGAAGGGCCCATAAAAGAATATAGTTACTGTAATATATAAAATAAAAAGTAAAAAAAGGAATATCTGAACAATAGCGTTTGCAGAGAGAAATATGTTTCTTCACTTTTTTCCCTTCAAGCAATATACTCTTCTCGATGAACGGAACACCAGGGCTTTAAAGGATTCCTAAAAAACTGTGACAATACTTAATCTGTGGCAATCAAGGTATTCCGACTCCATGATATGCCTTCGATTGGTGTTACATGTTCACTCGAGCACATTTCCACTTTTCGTTTTTAGTATTCGATCGTTCGAGTATCAGTTCAATTTTTAGGAATTTGTTTACGACAATCGCAATCTCATAACACTCTATGTTTTCACTAACATAAGCTATGAAGCATCCTCTTCTTGCCAGCTTCTTGCCAACTCTTAACCTTTCAACGAGCCAACGCAATTTTCTTTCGAGAAGGGCCATCGGAACTTTCCAATCGGGACACCAACTCAGTATTGAATTTCATCTCTCAACAAAAGGAAGGATGCTGAGATCTGAATTACCATATAAATTGTTGGAGGCTTAGCAAATGGATTGTTTTAAGAAAGATAAGGAAGATAGAGAAAAAAAATTGCAGAATTAGATCAGGCTTTGCTAGCGTAAGAATTTTTGGAATACTATGAAAATAACAGTTTATTGTGGACCACAAATTCTTGAAAAAGTAGGTCCCAAAACAATTTAATTATTTGCAATTTGATTTTTTGTGGTATAGAATAGATTGTTATTCTCACAGTATATTAATGATTGTTACACAATCATTTCTCAATTAGATTAGGATTGGGTTTGTTATTCTCATTAGAATTGGGACAAAGAAGATTAATTTAGTTTGAAGGGTTTAAAAAAGATTTAAAATTTGGAGCTCTAATGGAACTTTAAAACCGGATAGAGATGTCCAAAACTAATTCCGTGCATAATATAACCGGATATAAGTCCTCCTATTCATTTGATTTTCACTTAAATTAATAATTTTTCAAATTTGCTAATGTTGCAATCTATTATTAAATTGAAAAAATAGAGAAAATCATGTAGAGTTATCTTGAATTAGGGATAACTGCTGCAGAAGTCTTAAAACTTGTCACGAAAATGTATTTGAGTCCTAAAACTTGCAAAAAGTGCAAATAAGTCCAAAAACTTGTCAAAATGTTTCATTTGAGTCCTAAAATCGACGACGTCGGTTTTATTGACGGATAATGCTGACGTGGCATTTTAAATTATTTTTTATTTTCTAGCTGGCTTTTGAAAATAATTTTTTATTCAATTTTTTAAAATATATATTTAAAAACTAAAATTCAATTTTTAAAAACTGTTACAAAAAAAAAAAAAAGGGCGGAGGAGTCTCGCCACCAATTCTTTGGAGGGGCCGGCAACGGCCGCCGGCCGCCGCCCCACTAGGGCGAGGGCCGGCGAGCCTCGTCCGGCACGGGCGAGGGCGCCCGGATCCGGGCACGCCGGCCTTGGGCGAGGCCTCGATGGCCTACCCGGATCTAGGCGAGCCCCATCGGCCCCGCGCCAGGAGGCCTCGCCCAAAGCCGGCGATGGTTGCCAGCCCCCATGAGGCCCGGCGTAGCTAGATCCGGGCGCCCTCACCCACACCAGGCAAGGGTCAACGGCCCCTCCGGTGATGGGCGGCCGGCAACTCCTACCCTTTTTTTTTTAACAGTTTTTAAAAATTGAATTTTAGTTTTTAAATATAATTTATTAAAAAATTGAATAAAAATTATTTTAAAAACCAGCTGGAAAATAAAAAGCCATATTACATCAGCGCCCGTCAGCATTTTCCAGCAATAAAACCGACAGCGTCGATTTTAGGACTCAAATGAAACATTTTGACAAGTTTTAGGACTTATTTGCACTTTTTGCAAGTTTTAGGACTCAAATGCATTTTCGTGACAAGTTTTAGAACTTCCTCATCACTTATCCCCTTGAATTAATATACGGCCTTTTGGCCTCTCCTTTGACCAAAAAATAGAGGAATAAAAGTATCTTAAAATAAAAAATATCAGTTCAATTGAAGTAAAAGGAAAAGAAAACAATTTGAAAAATTATGTTGATCTTTGATTCTAGTGATTTTACTAATTTCCAACAACCGTCTCTTTATTAACGACAATTGAATAGAGTATTTTTGTGATGAAGTTTTTGATGGAGAGGACTCCCAGCAAAGAAAGGGTGAAGACTCTTTCCTCCATCTTCCAAAAAACGATATATATATATATATATATATATATATATATATAATATATATATAGTTTTGACTTTGGGCCCACAACATATAAAAGGCGTGTACTTTTAGCCAAAAAAAAAAAAGACGTGAAGCCCTATGAAGTAGAAGGAGCAACACATCGAGAGAGCATCGCTCAAGAGAGGAGCCACTGCACAAGCCATGCATTCAAGAAAAGGAAAACGTGAAGCAGTACGTACGTGGAGAAAAAAAAAATACAAACGCTGGAGTTCTTGTTTTCAGCATACGTAGAGCACTTTATTTTGAGCTTGAAAGTGTGGTGATTTTATGACGTGAGTTTATGTCCAAGTGAGTTGTTTGTTTATAAACACTTTGGGTTTAAGATAAAATTTAGATGTGGGAAACAATCAAGCGTGTGAGCGATTGTAAATTTTGATTCTCCAATTATAGTGGATTATTTGCTGCGAGCTCTTCTCGTGGACATAGGTACCGATACTCGGACCGAACCACGTAAATCTTTGGTATCCTTATTATTTCTCGTTGATTTCTCTGGTGATTTCGCATTTATGTAAATTGTAAGATCTTATCGTTTCCACGTATCATCAGTATTATATTTTCAACAACGTCCTTGACAATTTCTATTTTAAAATTGTGAAGTGCAAACTTTCCTAGATGGTGAAACCCTCACTCGCCTAGACCAGAGATCGATAGTCAATCTATGGTGGCGATGACACTCGGTCTTTCATATTGATGGTATGACTTAGGTTGTTAAAGTGAAATAAGATTAGATGATTAAGATTGCACCAAAATAGTTTGAGGATCCCATGCAAAACTAAGCAATCTTTGAGAAGCGTCTTATTTTTCACCTCTTCGCCCCCTCTACAACATGGACAAAATGATTAGCAAGATGGTTACATTATCCTATTTCCTTGTCTCTAGGATTGTAGAAATTTTACTTAATGTTTTAGGTGATTTTATTGGTGTAGTTATAACTAGAGGCAACACACTTGCTATACTCATAACTATAGTTTCATGGTTATGTAAAAAAAGAAAGAGCGTAGTTTTGTTATTATTTGTGGAAGGAAAAGTAGGTTGTTACTTTGAAGAAGTGGATGGCAATGAGGGGAAAAGTGCCAAAAAAGTCCTCAACATATTACATCGGCACTAATTTAGTCATAACTCTTTGAATTTGACTAATTTAATCTTGAACATTTTCATGTTGGTACTAATTGAGTCTATCTGACTAATTTAGGTCGAAAATTACCAACATAGATGCTGGTTGCCTACATGGCCTGTTCGACGCTAACATAGACGTTTTTATATAATGTTTAATTATTTTTTCAAATTTTTTATTAATTTTCTCTTTTATTTTTCTTTTTTTCCTTTGTCGTTTCCTTCTTTTCCTTTTTCCCCCTTTTTCTTTCTTTCTTATTTTCCCCTGCTAGCCTTCATGATGACCAACAGAGGTCGTCGATGAGCGTTGGGAAGCCCTCACTTGGACGAGGCCCTTGCCAATGCTAGAGGCTGTTGAATGTTGGCGAGGGCTGGCCTCACCTAGATAAGGCCCTTTGCTATCTGAGCAAGGCCACTCTTGCCATAGAGTCCCCTCGCTAGATTTGGTGAAGGGTGTCCTCATCGGCCTTTACCGTTGGTGAGACCAGCGAGGGGTTCCTAGCGCTTGCTAGCCCTTGCCCGCTAAAGCCGGCTATCATGGAGGCTGGCGGAGGAAAATAAGGAAGGAAAAAAAAAAAAAAAAAAAAGAAGGAAAAAAGAAAAAGGAAAAGGAAAAATTAATAAAATAATTAAATATTATATAAAAATGTCCATGTTAGTGCTGGTCGTACTACGTAAGATGATCGGCATTCATGTTAGCAATTTTGATGTAATTTGGGCGGATGAACTGTATTGGTACCATTGCGAAAAGGTTTATGACTAAATTAATTTAATTAAAATTATTTAAGATTAAATTTATATAAATACAATAGGTTTATGACTTTTTTGGCACTTTTCTTGACGAGAGATCCCATAATGCAAGAAACTGATTATCCATTAATAGAAAAGTGACCTAGTCAAATGTGTAAAATTACCATTTTTGATTTTCTTATTCTAAGAAAGCTATAAACTTTATGATCATGTTTGGTCATCTAGAATTCTAGTCAGAATAAGACTAGATAAGATAAGATACTAGGGATTTTGATATGTCCAATCAATTATTTGGTGAATCGTAATAATAAGTTCGGATATATTCACATCATATCATATACATTATTTGATATAAATACATTTTAGTGTAAATGAACCTAAAATTTGCATAAACGGATATGGTAAAAAAATTTCGCAACACTCTTGCCTACTTCATTTTTATTTGCTTTTTCTTCCTTTTTGAATTATTTTCTTTTTATTTATTTTTCCCCTTCTATCAATCTATAAAATAATCTTATTAAATAATAAATTGTACTAATATACCTAAAATACTATATATATATAATTTATATTTTATATCTAATTGAATATATAAAAAATAAGATTAAATTTAAAAAGTAAATTTTTGTTTTTTTGTTATTTGGAAATTCTTATATTAAATTTTAAATATAATTTATATTGAAATGTAATTTTAATTTTATAAATTAGAGAAGTTTGTCACCCAAGAAATATTACTTTCCTACTATGGATACTACAAATCTTTTCCACATTTATCTCACCTCCCTTATGGGACAATTTTATTCGAGCCATATCCCTCTTATCTCTGACTTTATCTTATCTTAAGTAGGCATTAAAACGCAATCTTGTTCTATCATGAATTTTATCCTGACTATCAAATGCAACCCAAAGGTATTTTTAGTATATTTGGGGTTGGACACCATATTTGCAAATTCTTGTTAGATTTTATTTAGATTTTTATTTAGGTTTTTTTAATTTCAAAGTTGTCTAGGGTTTTGAGACTTATAAAGGATAATGTAGTTGATTCAATATAAAAATACTTATTAGGAGCTAATAAGAGGGTGGAAATAGCGCAAGACTTATTGTATCCTATTATCAAATAGGAAAGTTTACCTCTTTAAATATTTATATAAAAATTTGAGTTTTGTTGATGTTTTGGCCTTTTAATGTGTATACAAGGTTTCATTTTTTTTGTGGGAAATAAATGATTTGCAAAATATTATGTTTTTAAATAATCACATGTATAGCTAGAAATAGTTAGTTAATGAAAAAAAAATTTCATTATCAACAACTTATGTCTAAATATCTTTGTGGAAGATAAAAATGTTTTTCATTTATTCATTTTTGTAGGCAATACAAACGATCATTTTAAGAAAATATCTTTCAAATGAGTAATTTTTCATGAAACAAACGCATCCTTAGTGTATCGTGTGTGAAACTGTGTTTATTATTTAGTTTCCTTTTCTCCATTTCCACCGCATCGCTTTGGCATCTCTTTGGTGTTTTTTTATTTTATTTTATTTTTCATTTCAAATTTGGTTCTTATATTTCTTTGTCAAGCATAAGTTAAACAGACTTCCACAGATTTGTTTTATTTTCAAGTTATATATCATACGCCATGTAATTGCATGAGACGCATAAGGCATATCATGAACTTGGACGAGATAAACAAATTGAACAAATGCATAGATTATAACATGTCTACTTATTAGTATGTCTATATATTTCTTTTATTTTATCTATATTTATCCAATTCAACCCTCTCACATCAAAACCCTTTCTAAAATACCACCTTTTTGTCTATCTAATTTTGCCTTTTCTTTGGGAAAAAAAAAACATAAATTTGGGCGGAGCAAAAGAACTCGAATCTTATATTCACGTAACTCTCTTCACCCGATAGTCAAAGTTTCTTGAGTTGAACATTCTGTCATGCTACCAAAACACCAGTTATAAGTTCGAATTTGACACCATGTGTAATACCAACAATGATTTTCTAATTATGTTAAATAAGGCAATAATTACTGCTTGAGAAAAATCTAAGGAAAACCTTAAGAAATTAATATCTTAAGGCAACAAGTGTGGCGGCTAAAGACAGCCATATTTGCTCCTGTATATAGTGTTTAATAATATATTGTACAATTCTTTGTAAGAGAACGAATGTGAATAAATATAGGGAAGAGAAGCAGTGCTAGGGCTCTAATTATAGTAACAAATTCAATTATGGAATAGAAAATATACATAAACTAATTACGAAAATAATCATGGAGAAAATCTCTGCTAAGCTGTAGCCTTGCTGTCTAACATCCCAGCTGATGCAGCAGGAGTCACAGTAAGCTTGATCTAAAGAAGACAAAAACGAGGAGTGGAGAGGCCTTTAGCGAAGATAGCAAGACTACAGCTCAGCAAAGATTTACTCCATGATTATTTTCCTGATTAGTCTATGTATATTTTCTATTCCATAATTGAATTTGTTACCATAATTGGGGCCCTAGCACTGCTTCTCTTCCCTATATTTTTTCCCATTCGAGAGTACAAAATATTATTAAACACTATATACATGAGCAATTATGGCTGCATTTAGCGGCCACACTTGTTGCCTTAAGATATTAATTTCTTGAGGTTTTACATGGTATTTGAGCCAATTAAACTTGTGGTGGAAGTGACTGTTGCCGATGCGTGTTGCCTCCGAAGAACCCAAATTGTTGGTTGAACCGATTGTAACGAGCAACGGCCTTGTGTCCTGGGCGATCACAAATTTGATACCTCACATTGTTGCGTCTTTGATTTTTTGTTGCCATTGAAATTTCAGTATTGAGAGTTGCCCGAATTATTGAAGTTGGGCTGCTTTTAATGAGGATTAAAATTCCTCTACCCATATTTGAGTTGGGGCTGTTGAAATTGGAAGCAGGGCCACGCTGGGAATGGGAATTTGGGCCCAAGCTGATGTTGTGCGCGACGAAGGCAGCTGATTGGGTGGTTTGTGATTCTTGGAGCTCCAACAGTGCTTCATGAGCCAAGAACAAGCCATGAAAAGACTCCCCGGTCATTTGTTGATGCTGAGTATGAACCGAAATTGCAACAACCAAGCTTTGAAACTCAGCTCCTAAGCCTTGGAAGATATGCATTCGGTACTCTTGTGGTGAGATGATCTCACCAATGGAGGCCAATTGATCAAATATAAAAGTAGCCTGTTGAAGAAATTCGGTCACGATTTGATTATCTTTCCACATCATATGAAGTTGCAGTCGCAATTGGGTAGTTTGCACACTGTTTTGGGCAGCAAAAGATGCAGAGAAGAAATTCCACGCAACATGAGAGGTGTTCATATTACATAACTGACTCACAATTGAATCAGCTATCATGCTTAAGATCCACCCAAGAGCAATTTGGTTTAGTGTATACCAGTTATCGTATTCAAGATTGGGCACAATATTGGAAGAACCATTCGTATTGGTTTGAGTAATTTGTTGTGAAGGACATGGCAGCATTTCATCAACGATCGAAATTAGTTTATTTGCTCGAAGGGAGGATTCAAGCTTTCCACACCGCGTAGTTGTCCCTAGTGAATTTCACCCCAAGATTTGGACAACCGGATGAACCCATGAGATTTCCAGATGACAAAATAATGGGGCTAGTGAGAGACAAGATTATTGAACTGGACGGCTATACAAACAGCAGCGGGAGTCGTAGGACTCGATTTTGTTGAGGAACTTAGATCGGAACCCATGGCTATGATGCTTTCGCAATTGATAGCTCTGACAACATGTAAACCCCAATAAATTAATATTTTAAGGCAACAAGCGTGGCGGCTAAATGCAGTCGTAATTGCTCCTATATGTAGAGTTTAATAATATTTTATACATCCCTTTGTAAGAGAATGAATGAGAATAGATACAAGGAAGAGGAGCGAAAAATTCAGTTATGGAATAGAAAATATATAGAGACTAATCACGAAAATAATCATGGAGGAAATCTTTGCTGAGCTGTAGCCTTGCTATCTAACAATCTCCATAATAAAACCATGTATCGAGTCCTATACAAATAAAAATTTATGTGATGATTGGGGTATAATGTTTGCGCTTGATATAGTTGGGCTAAAAATAATTGCTTGTCAAAGATACGCGAACATTCTATTCGAACAAAATGAGAAGTTTGTCCAAAAAATCATAAATTTATTGTATTTTTTCCAATTCAGTTCTAAATTTCTTAATTTTACCAATTGAGTAACTTATTTATATTTTGCCAATTAAGTCAATTCGATCAATTTTGGTTGAAAATTACTAATGTAGATGTTGGTTGTCACAATCAACGCCAATATGAACATTTTTTATATTTTTACTCTTTTTTTTTTTTTACAAACCCTTTCCAGCCAATGCGTAAGGGCCATGAGATAGGGTCACGGCCCTCACTAGATGGCTGACAAGGACTGCTGACCATTACTGATATTGCTAGAAAAGAAAGAAAAAGAAAAAGAATAAAAATTATTAAAAATTCATTTTTAAAATAAAATTATAAAAATTGCCGATGAAGTACCATCTATCATACATGGCACTACCGATGTCCACTTCATCGATTTCCAATTAAAATTGGTTAGATGGAATTAATTGGTAAAACTCTAATAAATTTAAGATTTTTTAGATAATTTTTCCAAAAAAAAAAAAAGGGTGCCCTTTTGTTTTGAGATCAAACATGTCAAGGTGAAACCTATTTGGTAATGCTTTCGTCATTCGATCCTTAAGAATATTATCCAATGACGCAAGCATTAGGAATCTCTTTGTGTAAGTGCTTTTAGATGGATTTAACCTAGCACATTCCAAAAAATTGTGAAAGTGCTGGCTTAGACTAGTTTTTATTAGCAATTTATCATAAAAACATACCCATGGCATCAATAACAATGCCCGCAGAGAAAAAGATGTGTACTTCTTCCACTCATTCCCTGGTAAAACATTTAATTACAGAAGTTTTTCACATGTACATTTCTAATCCCACAGAGAAATTAAGAGCAAGTCCTATACCACAACGATGTAATTACGGAATGACCGCATTGGACGCCTGTAGGCTTGTATGATCCTGTCCCCCTTGATAGCAAGATTGGGGTCAGTCTCTTCTACTTCGGCCTTAGCCACTTTGAGAACCCAATACAGCAACCAAGGCGAGCAACACAAATAGAGCCTCTTGCACTCATCCGGTCGGTCTTGGAATTGATCAAACAACGCTCGCAATATTCTGGAATTCAAGTATTTCACCGGGATCTCACAACGTTCTCTTTCTCCGCCGACATACACTGCAAAGCATCCTTTTCTCGCCAGCTTCTTGACGTTCCTAACTTCTCAACGAGCCAACACGTTTTTCTTCCAAGAACGGCCATCAGAACTTTCACGAAGGATGGGGGCTCCTGAGTGAATTTGTGATCTTGAGACCGGAATTACTGTACGATTGTTGGAGGCTTATCGAATGGATTATTTATAGAGGGATCGGAAGAGAGTATAATTATTGTGGAATTAGAGTAGGAGTCGGTTTATTTTTTTATTAGAATAGGAAAGAACAAGCTTGATTTAATTTTGAAGCGTTTAAAAGAGATTTTAGGTTTGGAACTCTAGTGGGATTTTAAATCCGGATAGAGATGTCCAAAAAACTAACCATGGCCAGGATATAACAGAATGTAAATCGTTTAATTGAGCTGATTTTCGCAATCTAAGTCTATCTGACATTGATATTTTTCAATTTGTTGATGTTGCTATCTATTATTAAATTAAAAAATAGAGAAAATCATGTACGATTATCTTAAGTTTTTTTTTTGGTAGAACAATTATCTTGAATTGATGTACGGCCGTTTGGCCTCTCCTTTGACAAAAAAAAAAAAAGAGGAATAAAAGTATCTTGAAGTAAAAAAGAGCAATTGTAATAGTAGAAAAAGAAGGAAAAAAGAGAGAAAATATGGAGAATAAAAATAATTGTTGATCTTTGATTATTATGCTAATTTCGAGCGATATGTCTTTGTTACTAACAATCGAATAGAGTTTTTTCAAGGTGAAGATTTTGATGGAGAGAACCCCTAGCGAAAGGGCGAAGAATCCTTCCTCCACCATCCCAAAAAACAATGAAAAGTTCGTGCAGATAGAGAATCCACGTCCTTAACTATTTCGATTTCAAACTTGTAAAGTGCAAATTCTTGCAAGTGGTGGAATCCTTATCCACCCAGACCACCACAGGCTAGGTGGAGGTCCCCATGAGAGAGAGAGAGAGAGAGAGAGAGAGTCATTCTGTGACGGCGATAAGGGTTGATAACTTGATCTCTCATATTGACAGAGTGATTGATTTAGATTGCGAAAGTGAGAAAAGGTCAATGGATTAAAATTGTACTAAAAATGTTTTAGCATCCAATGCAAAAAGTTAACAATCTTATTTTTTCTCGGTACCATCTTATATTTCCATCTTTTTCTTCTCTCTTTATGACGTGGGCAAGATAATTAGCAAGATTGCTACATTATCATAATTCCTAGAAACTTTTTTTGTTTTGTTTTAGGTGATATTGTTTAAATTAGTTATAATTAGAGGCAAGGCAGTGGCAACGCACGACTATAGTTGGGTGAGTTAGGCACGAAAAGAAAATGAGTAGTTATTTTGGGACAATTGATGGTTACAAGAGGTACAATAATGCAAGGGTGGTTCAATGAAAACAACTACACATTAACCAAAAAGCTACCCAGTGCATAAAATTAATATTATCGTACTTTTTACACGTAAGAATCATATAAACCTCACGAATATTTTAATAAGTATAGTTTGGACACCAATTTTTCTCTTTGTAATGTTATAGATTTTCCTATTGGATTTAACTTAAATCTTTATTTAGGACTACTTCAGAGTTGTCCAGGTTTTTGAGACACTTGGTTTGTTATATTCCGTTACCAAGAAAGCTTATCTTTTTTTTAAAAAAAAATTAATATGAAAAATTGAGTTTTGTTTCATTCGCTTCTTTTAGCGAAACATAAGTTATAGACTTCCACATATTTGCTTAAAATTTTCGAGTAATTTAGCATAAAACATATAACTCCATGAGCCTCATAATTCATGAACGATGCGATTAGTTTTCATTAGTGAGAGAGAATGTTTAAATGACTCCAATGTGATTGATTCTTATGAAATTTAGTGAAACCATAACCAACCATTCTAAAAACTTAAGCTATTACATGAATGTATTGTTTATTATTTAAATAATCTAACATTCACTCTCAAGCATAAGCTGGACTTTGGCCTTAACCTAAGGTGTTGAAATATTTGATTGGAGAGATAAATAGAAGCTTGAAAGATTTGGTTGGACCACGGCCAGCTATTCTAAAAGCTTAAATTATTAGATGAAGGTGTAGTTTATTATTTATATATTTTAATAATTCTATATGATATTGCCTGTTGAAGGAAAAGAAAAGCAAATAAAAAAGAATACACGTGGAAGCAAAAGAACCCGAAAGGGAACCCGACTCCTACACCAATCCTCAAAAGAACCCCAGCAGGGGGTGGGTTGGGAGGAGTTGGTTGGGGTCACTTTTAGAAAGTTCGTAGATTCACACACGATTGGTTCTTTAGTGATATGCTGCATATATAACAGTATCCGAATCTTAACAAAGTAAACTTTTGAGAAAAATAATGTGCCCAGCATTGTATTACAATCAAACATCAATTATTTTTCTCTATCTTATTTCTAGTTCATCAAATCGACGTGTTGTTTTACATGCGGGATGAGGCATAAGACCAATCTCTCATTGCTAATCTACATGGTTTGTTTGAGTCTCATGTTGATGTAATCTCTCTCCATTCGATAGTCGAAAGTTTTCAAGTTGAAGTTTTTACCGTGCTATCGAAGAACGGGTAATAAGTTCAAATGTCGACACAATTTATAATACCAATAATATCTTCTATTGTATTAAAGGAGAAAATGATTATTGCTCCAAAAAGATTTTCACAATTAAATCTTGCACCAAATACTATAGTTGCAACGATTTATGTAAAAATCGAGGTTTGTTTGTTCATGAATCACTCATGTCAAGATGAAATCCTTTTTGGTAACACTCTCGGCATTCGGTCCTCTAGGAAAAAAATCGAAGAACATGAGCCACGTTAAGAATCTCTTTTTACAAGTGCTTTTAGATGGATTTTGAGCTAGAATGAACAGGGATTACTAGCAATTCATCACAAGAATACACCCACCAATAACAATACCTGTAGGGAAAAAATAAATACTTCATTCATTCCTTAGCGAAGCATTGTATTATAAAACAAGTTCTTCATGTGTACATTCGAACCTAATCCAACAAAGAAACTAACATCAAGTCCTATACAATGAAACTACTGAACGACTGAATCGGGTGCATATCCGCGTGTATGATCCCATCATTCTTCATCACAAGATTACGCTCGTCCGATTTGTCTAGACATTGATTAAACAATGCTTGCAACATGATAGAATTTAAGTTCTTCACCGGGATCTCACGGTACTCCCTCTCTTCACCGACGTACACCGTGAAGCATCCTCGCCTCGCTAGCTTCTTGCCGGTTTGTAACTTCCCGGCGAGGCAACGCAACTTTCTTCCAATGACAGCCATCAGAACTGCCCAATGGAGAACGGTGACTCCTTTGGGAATTCAATCTCTAACCAGTTGCAGAGATGTTGAGATCGGAATTAAATGTACAAATTGTTTATAAAGGGATCAGGAAGAGAGAGAATAAACCTTGTGGAATTAGTAGGATTCGGTTTCCTTTTCTGATTATATTTGGGATGACGATGCCTAGTTTAAATTTAAGGATTTAGAGGAGATCTTAAGTTCGGAACTCTAGTGGGATTTCAAAACCGGTTTTACAAAAGTATCTAACAATTAACAGAAAAACTACCCAGTTGAATGCTTCGCTTTTTTGTTGCCGTAAGAATCATATAAAACCTAGGGTGTATATTAGTAAATTTGGGGTTGGACACCAGATTTAAAAGTCCTTTTTGTAATAGCATAAACCAGCTTCTTAGATTTGATTTAGATCTTTATTTTTGAAAATTCCACAGTCTTACTGGGTATTGAGACTATGTATATGTTATATACTAATATCTAGTTAGAAAGATTACCTCTTTAAACATTGATATGAAAAATTGAGTTTGGTTTCCTTTTTTGCGCTTTAATGTAAATCTATATTTTTGTTATGTAGCCTAGCTTTTCTTTATTTCCACTTCATCGCTTTCGCATATCTGTTTTTCTAATTAACTTAGCAGAACAAATTTTTTCTTTTTATTTTTTTGTCGAAAAAAGTTAAATAGACTTCCACAAATTTGCTTTAACTTTTCGAGTTTAGGGCATAAACCATATAATTACATGAGACCATAAATGGCATTATCTTTAATAATGCAATTGGTTTTCCATAGTGAGATGAATGTTTAAATGATTTATATGTTATTAGTTACGTTTCATCTTTTGCACATAAATTAATTTCATTTTCACAAAGTACCATATATAATCTGTATTAACGAATTAGTGTGTATCAATCTAATTTTACCTTTTCTAAAATAAAAGAAAATGAATTCGAGTGAATACAAAAGAACTTGAAAGGGAAGTTGACGCCTACATTGATCTCGAAGATGGTATAGACTCTCTCTCTCTCTCTCTCTCTCTCTTTATTTTCGGAAAGTTTGTAGCTATCACCAACTGGTCATTCTTTAGTGAGTCGCTGTAACATATATTATCTTGATCCGAATATTAGCAAATTAAACCCCGAAAAAAACAATGCGTCAAACTATATATTCTAGTCGAACATCAATTCTTCATGTTGATCCATTTGACCTTTTGTCTAAGATATGATTTTTATCTTTCTTATTTCCCATTTTGTCTAATTCACCTATTGTTTCACATGCGAGATGGAGCGTCAAACTGATCTCTCTTCATTCAAGACTCGTATTCATGTAATCTTTCTACTTAAGTTGAATATTCTAACATGCTTACCGAAATACAAGTCATAAGTTTGAACATTGACACTAATTGTGATGCAAATAGTACTTCTATTAGATTAAACTAGGCAATGGTTACCAGTTGAATAGAGACAAGGATTTAGGCAAAAATTGAGGGAATGTATGTACACTCGAAATAGTTGGACTAACAATAGCAACTTAACACATATAGGTAGAGATTCTATTTGAACAAGACAGTATCTTTTTTGGTTCAGAAACCAGTCGTGTTAAGATGAAACCCTTTTGTTCGGAGATCTTTCTTGGAATGCGATCCTTTAAAAAAAAAGAGAGAAATCAAATAACATGAGCCGCATTAGAAATCTCTTAAGCAAGTGATTTTAAATGAATTTGACCTAGGATGAACATTTGGACTGATATACAAGCAATTCATCACAAAAATAAACCCATCAATGACAACACGGAGAAACTTCATTCATTCCTTCACATTGCAAAACAAGTTCTTCGTATATTGATTACAACCTAATCCAACGGAAAAAACTAAGATCAAGTCCTATAACGCTACAATGAAATAGCTATACGACCAAATCGGGCTCATATCGGAATGTACGATCTTGTCATTCTTGATTGCAAGATTATGCTTGGTCTCTTCTACCTCGGCCTTAGCCAGTTCAAGAACCCAATTGAGCAATTCGGGCGAGCAACACAAGTAGAGCCCCGTGCCCTCGTTCGATTGGTCTCGGCACTACGCTTGCAACATTATAGAACGCAAATACTTTACCGGGATCTCGAGACGCTCTCCCTCTTCACCAACGTACGCTGCGAAACATCCTCTCCTCGCTAGCTTCTTGCTGATTTCTAACTTCTTAACCAGCCGACGCAGCTTTCTTCCAAGGACGGCCATTAGAACTCTCCGATGAAGAATGTGACTCCTTGGTGAATTTGATCACTCACCGGTGGGAGAGATACTGAGACCGTTGATGTAGAAATTGCTGGAGGCTTAGCGAAGGGACTATTTATAGAGGGATAAACATTGTGAAATTAGAGTAGGATTAGGTTTCCTTTTCCGATTAGATTTGGGATGAAGAAGCTTACTTTAATTTCAAGGGTTTAAAAGAGATTCCAAGTTCGGAATTCTAGTGGAATTTTTAAAACCAGATAGAGAATATAAATACTTTAATTCATCTGATTTTCGCCATCTAAGTTATTCAAATTGTTAATGTTTTGATCTATTATCAAATTAGAAAATAGAGACTATCGTGTCAAATTATCTTGAATTAATTTGCGGCCTTCCTGCATCTCCTTTGACCAAAACAATAGAGGAATAAAAGTATCTTTAAATAAATAAATAAAGAACCATTTTAATTGAAGAAAAAGGAAAAAGAAAAATATGTAATTAGAGGATTAGATTGCATCAAGAAAATTTGAGCATCCGATACAAGAACTAGGCAATCTCCGTTTTTTTTCGGTATCACCTTATTATACACCTTCTTATTCTTTTCTTTTTCTTTCTTTTTTCTCTCTTTGCCACGCGACAAGATAATTAGTACTATTGATACATCATGCTATATCATTATCTTTAGGATTTTAGAAATAGTTTTCAAAGTTTAATGTTATTTTGTTTGATTTCGTCATAATTAAAGATCAAGATAATGCAAGAGTGGTTTAATGAAAGTATCTAACAATTAACAGAAAAACTAACCAGTTAAATGAATAAAATTACCATCTTTTATTTTGTTGTTGTTGTAAGAATCATATAATCCTCAGGTATAATTTAGTAAATTTGGGGTTGGACACCAAATTTAAAATTCTTTTTGTAATAGCATAAATTAGCTTGTTAGATTTTATTTAGACCTTTACTTTTTAAAATTCCAGAGTGGTCCTATTTATTGAGACTATTTATTTGTTATATTCTAGTATCTAGTTAGAAGGATTACCTCTTTAATCATTGATATGAAGAATTGAGTTTGATTTCTGTTTTTGCGCTCTAATGTGAATCTATATCTATTACTTAGTTTCGCTTTTCTCCATTTTCACTGCATCGGTTTGGCATTTTTTTTAAAAATTAACTTTGTAGCTCAAATTTCTCCTTTTATTAGTTTTTTTTTTTTTGCCGAACATAAGTTGAAAGGACTTCCACAAATTTGCTTTAAATTTTCGAGTTACATAGCATAAACTATATAATTACATGAGACCATAGTTCGTGATATCTTTTGACGATGCAGTTAGTTATTCCTTGATGAGATGAATATTTAAATGACTTAAATGTGATTAATTACATAAGATCTTTTGCACATATTAACTTTATTTATATTAAGTACCGTATATGATCGGTATTAACAAATTCCTGTGTATGTATTTGTCCAATTCAGTTCTCACATCAATCTAATCTTGCCTTTTTGGGAGCAAAAGAACTCGAAAAAGAACTCCTACTACATTGATGATCAAGATGGTATAGACTTGCTCTCTCTATCGTTACTTTTAAAGAGTTTGTCGCTTCACGATTGGTCATTCTTTTGTGATCACTAACATTTAAAATTGGATTCGGATCTTAACAAATTAAACTCTTAAGAAAAGTAGTGTGCCAAACATTGTCTTACAATCAAACATCAAATTCTTCATGTTGACCCATTTGGCCTTTCGTCTTACATATGATATTTATCCATCTTATTCGTCATTTATCAAAGTCACGTGTTGCTTTGCATGCAAGATGGAGCATCAAACTAATCTTCATTGGAGTCTCATATTTATATGATCTCTCTCTACCTGAGTTGAATATTCTGACGTTCATGAGTTTGAATTTTGACACTATTTGTGATACAAATACTTCTATTAAATTAAATCGGGCAATGGTTACTGCTTGAAAAGATTTTCACAGCAAAATCCTATACCAGTCTATAGCAACAGCATGAAAAATGAGGTATCTTATGTACACTTGAAATAGTAAAGAATAGTTGCTTGTCATATATATGTAGACATTTTATTTGAACAAGATAGTATCTTTTTTGTTCCGACGCCACGCATGTCAAGATGAAACCCTTATGTTTGGGGATCTCCTTCGACATGCAATCCTCTAAAAAATTGGTAAGTGCTTCTAGATGGAGTAAACGTATGATGAACATCTCCATGGCAAAAAGACTGAAGAATGCTGGCTTATACTAGTTTTTACGAGCAATTGATCACAAGACAACACCTGCTGATATACTTCAATCATTCATTCAAATTACAAAACAAGGCTTCGCATGTACTTTAAAACCTAATCCAACGGAAAAACTAAGATCAAGTCCTATACCGCTAGAATGAAATTACTAGATGACCAAATCGGGCTCATATCGGCATGTATGATCCTATCTTTCTTGATCGGAAGATTATGGTCGGTCTCTTCCACTTCGGTCTTGGCCAGTTCAAGAACCCAACCTAGAAATTCAGGCGAGCAACACAAGTAGAGCCCTGTGCGCTCGTCCGATTGATCTCGGCACTGATTAAACAACGCTTGCAACATTACAGAATGCAAGCACTTCACCAGGATCTCGCGACGCTCTCCCTCTTCGCCGACGTACGCTACAAAGCGTCCTTTTTGTAATACCATAAACTAGCTTTTTAGATTTGATTTAGATCTTTATTTTTGAAATTTCCACAGTCTTACTGGGTACTGAGACAATGTATATGTTATATACTAATTTCTAGTTAGAAAGATTACCTCTTTAAACATTGATATAAAAAAATTGAGTTTGGTTTCCTTTTTTGCGCTTTAATGTAAATCTATATTTTTGTTATGTAGCGTAGCTTTTCTTCATTTCCACTTCATCGCTTTCGCATAGCTGTTTTTCTAATTAACTCAGTAGAACAAATTTCACCTTTTTATTTTTTTCTTCGAAAAAAGTTAAATAGACTTCCACAAATTTGCTTTAACTTTTTGAGTTTATAGCATAAACCACATAATTACATGAGACCGCAATTTGCAATATCTTTAACAATGCAATTAGTTTTCCTTAGTGAGATGAATGTTTAAATGATTTACATGTTATTAGCTACGTTTGATATTTCGCACATAAATTAACTTCATTTTCATAAAGTACCATATATAACCCGTATTAATGAATTAATGTGTATCAATCTAATTTTCCCTATTCTAAAATAAAGAAAAATGAATTCGAGTGAATACAAAAGAACTTGAAAGGGAAGTTGACTCCTACATTGATCTCGAAGATGGTATAGACTCTCTCTCTCTCTCTCTCTCTCTCTCTCTCTCTCTCTATTATTTTCATTTTCGGAAAGTTTGTAGCTATCACCGAGTGGTCATTCTTTAATGATTCGCTGTAACAAATATTATCGTGATCTGAATCTTAACAAATTAAACCCCTGAGAAAAACAATGTGTCAAACTATATATTCTAGTCAAACATCAATTCTTCATGTTGATCCATTTGACCTTTTGTCTAAGATATGTTTATCATCTTTCTCATTTCCCATTTTGTCTAATTCACCTATTGTTTCGCATGTGATATGGAGCATCAAACTGATCGCTTTTCATTCGAGACTCATATGCATGTAATCTTTCTACCTGAATCGAATATGCTAACGTGCTTATTGAAATACTAGTCATAAGTTTGAACATTGACACTAATTGTGATGCAAATAGTACTTCTATTAGATTAAATTGGGCAATGGTTATCACTTGAATAGCGACAACGATTTAGGCAAAAATTGAGGGAATGTATGTACACTCGAAATAGTTGGACTAACAATAGTAGCTTATCACATATATGTAGAGACTCTATTTGAACATGACAATATCTTTTTTGGTTTAGAAACCATTTGTGTGAAGATGAAACCCTTTTGTTCGGAGATCTTTCTTGGAATGCGATCCTTAGAAAAAAGAAATCCAATAACATGAGCCACATTAGAAATCTCTTTAATAAGTGCTTTTAAATGGATTTGACCTAAGATGAACATCTGGACTGATATACAAGCAATTCATCACAAAAATAAACCCATCAATGACAAAACAGAGAAACTTCATTCATTCATTCAAATCACAAAACAAGTTCTTCGTATATTGATTACAACCTAATCCAACGGAAAAAAAAAACTCAAGTCCTATAATGCTACAATGAAATAGCCATACGACCAAATCGGGCTCATATCAGCATGTACGATCTTGTCATTCTTAATTGCAAGATTATGGTTGGTCTCTTCTACCTCGGCCTTGGCCAGTTCAAGAACCCAATTGAGCAATTCGGGCGAGCAACACAAGTAGAGCCCTGTGCTCTCGTTCGATTGGTCTCGGCACTGATTAAACAACGCTTGCAACATTATAGAACGCAAATACTTTACCGGGATCTCGAGACGCTCTCCCTCTTCACCAACGTACGTTGCGAAACATCCTCTCCTCGCTAGCTTCTTGCTGATTTCTAACTTCTCAACCAGCCGACGCAGCTTTCTTCCAAGGACGGCCATTAGAACTCTCCGATGAAGAATGGTGACTCCTTGGTGAATTTGATCACTCACCGGTGGGAGAGATACTGAGACCGTTGATGAAGAAATTGCTGGAGGCTTAGCGAAGGGACTATTTATAGAGGGATAAACATTGTGAAATTAGAGTAGGATTAGGTTTCTTTTTCCGATTAGATTTGGGATGAAGAAGCTTACTTTAATTTCAAGGGTTTAAAAGAGATTCCAAGTTCGGAATTCTAGTGGAATTTTTTAAAACCAGATAGAGAATATAAATACTTTAATTCATCTGATTTTCGCCATCTAAGTTATTCAAATTGTTAATGTTTTGATCTATTATCAAATTAGAAAATAGAGACTATCGTGTCAAATTATCTTGAATTAATTTGCGGCCTTCCTGCATCTCCTTTGACCAAAACAATAGAGGAATAAAAGTATCTTTAAATAAATAAAAAAAGAACCATTTTAATTGAAGAAAAAGGAAAAGAAAAATATGTAATTAGAGGATTAGATTGCATCAAGAAAATTTGAGCATCCGATACAAGAACTCAGCAATCTCCGTTTTTTCCGGTATCACCTTATTATACACCTTTTTTTTTTTTTTTTTTTTTTTTTTTTTCTCTCTTTGCCCCGCGACAGGATAATTAGTACGATTGATATGTCATGCTATATCATTATCTTTATGATTTAGAAATAGTTTTCAAAGTTTAATGTGATTTTGTTTGATTTTGTCATAATTAAAGATCAAGATAATGTTCTTAAAGATCAAGATAATGCAAGAGTGGTTTAATGAAAGTATCTAACAATTAACAGAAAAACTAACCAGTTGAATGAATAAAATTAGCATCTTCGATTTTTTTGTTTTTGTAAGAATTATATAATCCTCAGGTATAATTTAGTAAATTTGGGGTTGGACACCAAATTTAAAAGTTCTTTTTGTAATAGCATAAATTAGCTTGTTAGATTTTATTTAAACCTTTACTTTTTAAAATTTCAGAGTTGTCCTATTTATTGAGACTATCTATTTGTTATATTCTAGTATCTAGTTAGAAGGATTACCTCTTTAAACATTGATATGAAGAATTGAGTTTGGTTTCTGTTTTTGCGCTCTAATGTGAATCTATATCTTTTACTTAGTTTCGCTTTTCTCCATTTCCACTTCATCGGTTTGGCATTTTTTTTTTTTAAATTAACTTTGTAGCTCAAATTTCTCCTTTTAATTTTTTTTTTTTTGCCGAGCATAAGTTGAAAGGACTTCCACAAATTTGCTTTAAATTTTCAAGTTACATAGCATAAACCATATAATCACATGAGACCATAGTTCGTGATATCTTTTGACGATACAATTAATTATTCCTTGATGATATGAATATTTAAATGACTTAAATGTGATTAATTACATAAGATCTTTTGCACATATTAACTTTATTTATATTAAGTACCGTATATAATCGGTATTAACAAATTCGTTGTATGTATTTGTCCAATTCAGTTCTCACATCAATCTAATCTTGCCTTTTTGGGAGCAAAAGAACTCGAAAAAGAACTCCTACTACATTGATGATCAAGATGGTATAGACTTGCTCTCTCTATCATTACTTTTAAAGAGTTTGTCGCTTCACGATTGGTCATTCTTTTGTGATCGCTAACATATAAAATTGGATTCGGATCTTAACAAATTAAACTCCTAAGAAAAGTAGTGCGCCAAACATTGTCTTACAATCAAACATCAAATTCTTCATGTTGACCCATTTGGCCTTTCGTTTTACATATGATATTTATCCATCTTATTCGACATTTATCAAATTCACGTGTTGCTTTGCATGCAAGATGGAGCATTAAACTAATCTTCATTGGAGTCTCATATTTATGTGATCTCTCTCTACCTGAGTTGAATATTCTGACGTTCATGAGTTTGAATTTTGACACTATTTGTGATACAAATACTTCTATTAAATTAAATCGGGCAATGGTTACTACTTGAAAAGATTTTCACATTAAAATCCTATACCATTCTATAGCAACAACATGAAAAACGAGGTATCTTATGTACGCTTGAAATAGTAAAGAATAGTTGCTTGTCACATATATGTAGACATTTTATTTGAAAAAGATAGTATCGTTTTTGTTCAGAGGCCACGCATGTCAGGATGAAGCCCTTTTGTTTGGGGATCTCTCTCGACATGCAATCCTCTAAAAAATTGGTAAGTGCTTCTAGATGGATTAAACATATGATGAACATCTCCATGGCAAAAAGACTGAAGAATGCTGGCTTATACTAGTTTTTACGAGCAATTCATCACAAGACAACACCTGCTGATATACTTCAATCATTCATTCAAATTACAAAACAAGGCTTTGCATGTACATTAAAACCTAATCCAACGGAAAAACTAAGATCAAGTCCTATACCGCTAGAATGAAATTACTAGACGACCAAATTGGGCTCATATCGGCATGTATGATCCTATCATCTTGATCCGAAGATTATGGTCGGTCTATTCCACCTCAGTCTTGGCCAGTTCAAGAACCCAACCTAGAAATTCAGGCGAGCAACACAAGTAGAGCCCTGTGCGCTCGTCCGATTGATCTCGGCACTGATTAAACAACGCTTGCAACATTACAGAATGCAAGCACTTCACCGGGATCTCGCAACGCTCTCCCTCTTCACCGACGTATGCTACGAAGCATCCTTTTCTGGCTAGGTCTTGCCAATTCCTAACTTCTCGACGAGCCGAGGCAGCTTTCTTCGGAGAACAGCCATCAGAACTCTCCAATGAAGAATGTTCACTCCTTAGTGAATTTGATCTCTAACCGGTGGGAGATATATTGAGACTGTTGGCGTACAAATTGTTGAAGGCTTAGCGGAGGGACTATTTATAGAGAGATAAACATTGTGGAATTAGAGTAGGATTAGGTTTACTTTTCTTAATAGAATTGGGCGAAGAAGCTTAATTTATTTTTAAGGGCCTAAACGAAGAGCGGTCCCAAACTGGCCACGTATAGAATCGTTTGCTCAACTATATTCACTAATTGCAGATTTAGAAACTATAAATAGATGGGCTTTAGTGATTAAAGAAGGAAAAAAGAAAAAATTGGATACAAAGTAATGGATGCTTGCCCTGCAAATACCATTAGTTTTTCTTTTCTTCGTTTAAGTAATTTATCTTATGAGAAAATTCAACCCAAAAGTTTAAACTCATGGATGGAGCTAAACCTCATAGTCAAGTATTGCAGGTTATTTTGATAGATGAAGAGAGATCACACGTATATAAAAATTTATATTCCTATAGCTATGATATTTAAACACATTTTAGTTCTGTTTTTTTAACGAGGGATGAATCCTTATTGACCATTGACTTGGATGGTTTGTGTAATTGAGTTTTTAGACTTTTTCTCAGCAGAATATCAAATCCTCTAAATTCATTTGATCTTCGCAATCTTAATCGTTAAAACAATAACATTTTCAATCACTTGACGTTGCAATCTATTGCTAAATTAAAAAATTAGAGAAAATCATGTAAAATCATCTTAAATTTATGTACGGCCCTTCTCGTTGACCCAACAAAAAAAATATAGGCGAATAAACGTATCTTAAAGTTAAAAAGAATGAGCTCAATTGAAGAAAAAGGAAAAGCCAAAAATTTAAAAAGAAAATAAAATCCAAAGATATCTTTAGTACTGACAATAGAATAGAGGATCCACGTCCTTGACTAGTTCGATTTTAAAGTTATGAAGTGCAAACTTTTTGTACTTGCCATGACCTGTCCCCGAGAGAGAGAGAGAGAGAGAGAGAGAGGAGGGAGATATGGGTCTGTGACGGTAGTCAAACTGTTTCTCCTATCGATGAATCGACTTAGACTGCGAAAGTGGGTAAAGATTAGAAAATTAAGGTTGCACCAAAATTTTTTTGGGTTAATACCTTGAAAAACCCTAAACTGGTACATTTGTGATCAATTTACCCCAAACTATTTTTTTGACCACCAAAAGTCTAAACTAGTATACATTTGATAAATTTACCACAAACTGGTATACTTGAAACAAATTTAACCTCTGTTAGTTTTCGTTAAATGTTACCATCAAATTATTAAGTTAAATGACACTTGACAGTTGACTGGTATATCAATTTAGGATTTTATGCTCTATTTGTCAATAGTTTACAATTTTTGTGATTTTTTGTGGTATTAATTCAATTTAGCGAAGGGTATATTTGTTGCAAATTTATTAGTTTGTGATTTTTTGCGGTCGAATAAGTTAGTTTGTGATAAATTTGTCATAAATGTACCAGTTTAAGGTTTTTTATGGTCGGTCGGGGTAAATTTGTCATAAGTGTACTAGTTTGGGGTTTTTCTTGGTAAAAAAATAGTTTGGATAAATTTGTCACAGGTCTACCAGTTTGGGGTTTTTTGGATATTAACTCAAAATTTTGGGCATCCAATGCAAAACCTAAACAATTTTTTTAGATTGTGTTTGGTTGTCTGGATTTCTAATGAGGATAGAACTTCATAGGATAAGATATGAAATTTAGGAATATCATCATATTATATCCACTATTTGGTTATTGTAGTCATAAAGTCAAATATATTCACATCATACCATATATATTTTTTTGGTATGAATGACATATTAGTATAAGTGAAAAGAAAATACAAACTAAGATGGTAAAAATCTTTCACAAAACTCTTGCATTACTTTATTTTTATTTTTATTTTATTTTATTTTCCTCTTATTTTTTAATTAATTTCTTTTTTATTTCTTTCTTCCCCTTCCATTAATAAATAGTACTAATATACCTAAAATACTAAAATACTTAAAATATGTGATAAATATATATTTTATATATTGAAATTATATTATAAAAATAGAATTAAATTCAAATATATAAATAAAAATAAGATTGAATTAAAATAACTAAATTTTTATTTTTTTTATTTTGAATTTATTTTATTATAATTAAAATATTATTTATATTGAAATATAATTTTAATTTTGTTAATTTAAGAAGTTTGTTATTGTAGAAAAATAATTTTTCCGTTATAGATATTAGAAATGCTATCCACATATATTCCACCTCCTCCATAAAATAATTTTATTCGGTCTATATTTCTCTTATATCCAGTCTTGAGTAGGTACCAAACGCAAAATATAATAAATTATCTTAAATTTTATCCTAACTGCCAAACGTTAATGTTTTTCAGTGGCATCTTATTTTTGACCTTTCCATTGCCTCTCTTTGCGATGTGGAAAGAATCCTATTTAAAAATATTTTCTTAATATTTTAGGTGATTTTGATTAATTCACTTAAAATCATAGGCAACGCACTTGGCGCATGTGATGTACATGAATATAAAGTGAGTGGTTTTGTTATTTGTTCATGAAAAAAGAAATAGGTGGTTTTGAGAGGAAGGTTAACGTAAGATTGGTTTTATTGTTTCATTAAAATTATTTTCTGTTAAAAAGAAAGATTACCTAGTCAAATGCATAAAATTACCATTTTCAATTGTCTTTTGTAATCATATAGACCTTAGGGGGTATCTTAGTAAATCTGAGGTTAAAAACCAAATTTAAGAGTTAGATTATATTGTTTTATTAGATACGGTAGAATATGCAATTTAAGGACTTATTAAGAAATGTCTAGATTTAGGAATTTTTGCTTTGATACTATGTTGAAATTTTTCAATCCAAAAGATTAAGTGAACGCATGGAAGGATGTCACTATATATAAAGAGGATATAAATCTCATAAATGCGCACAAGATCTTTATTTAGATTTGTTGGAAAATAATCTAGATAATACACACTTTGTTTGTTGTAATCAGAATATAAAATTGGAGGTGAGATACGGATATCCGAATCTCCTTAAGGCGATTAGTTCTGCCAAAGGTGCTCCGCAGATTCACGAACTATGCCTCCCAAGATACAACACCTCGAACCCGTTTGGATTAGCACTATGCAAACAGGACTCGGTCCGAACCGTTCAATTGAACCAAACACTCAGAAAAATCAGAAGAGTAGAGAAGTATTTCAAAGCCTTTTGGAATCGAGTCGGAAAAACCAAAACCAAAAAAAAAAAAAAACCGTAAAGAAGCTCTTTGCTCCCATCTATTTATAGAGATTTTTAGTTCATGTACGTAAGAGATACATGAATTAAATAGACGCATGTATCCACGAAATTCATGAATCAAGAGATACATGAATTCAAGAGATTCATGAATCGAGAGATACGTGAATTCAAGAGATTCGTGAACTCAATAAATACATGAACTAAAAGATACATGAATCTAGGAAATTCATGAATTCAATAGATACGTGAACATAAAAGTTGAGGAAATTCATGAATCCAAAAGAGATACGTGAATAGAAAAAAACGTATCTTAATTTATTGGCTTTCGTTGATCCATTAACCATAATTACAACAATCCCCCACATTAATGGATCAACAAAACATTTTTGACTCGAAGGAATCTGAGCGTACTGTTGAAATACACTTTGCATCAAGATAGGTAGCTTTCGCCTTGAACCTTCTTTAGTGAAAGCCTATCGGACTTACTTAACTAGTCGATGGACTAAGCCTTGAATCGCCGCTTGTTTGTGTAAGCCTAGACAATAAACCTCACACAGAGTATTTCCAATTCAAGATTGGTTCTCGGTTGTGTTCGTTCTTTCGGCCCTGAACCTCTCGGGATTCATGCGTGCTTTAGAAAATCTAGCCTTTATAGATTTTCATAGAGTCGGCCAGCTCCACGCATATAGGTGCATTCCTTTTAAAGATATCCTACCATATCTCACTTGAATGTTATATTCCAAGTTATAGGAATCATTAAACGCATAGCATACCCTTAATAACGTTGTAGGAAAGCACTGTTGCATCATAGGAATGGGAGACAGTGTTTACACTAGAGTTTCCAAAATTTGCGTTGTCCTATTGAACCTAGTCCATGGGATCTCCAATCGCATAGGTTAGGTTTCCACCCTGGAATCTCTTTATTGGGTTAAGGCTTTTAAACCCATTCCCCTCGATGCGCGCTTTATCCGCTCTTTTGACAAACCTTTTGTCGGCGGATCCGCAATATTTTCCTTTGACTTTACAAAGTCTAAAGAAATTATTCCATTTGAGAGCAAATCGCCTTACGGTATTGTGTCTACGACGAATGTGTCTAGACTTACCGTTATAAATCACATTATGCGCCCTTGCAATCGCCGCTTGATTGTCACAATGTATGCAAATTGCAGGCATAGGTATTGGCCACACTGAACATCTTCTAAAAATGTCGAAGCCATTCTGCTTCTTCAGCAGCTTTATCCAAAGCAACAAACTCAGATTCCATTGTAGAGCGCGTTATTAGAGTTTGTTTAGAGGATTTCCATGACACTGCCGCACCTCCTAGCGTGAATACATATCCGCTAGTTGATTTCGATTCATCGAATCTGAAATCCGGTTGGCATCACAATAACCTTCCAAAACAATTGGATATTTGCCATATTGTAAAATATAGTCTTTTGTCCTTTTCAAATATCCTAATACTCTCATCGAGCATTCCAAAGGCTCATGACCTGGATTATCGGTATATCTACTCGGTTGCTTACCGAGTATGCAATATCGTGTCTAGTGCAATTCATGATATACATGATGCCGCCGATTACTTGAGAGTATTCCAAAATTCTAACACTATTTCCAGTGTTCTTTCTTAAAATTAGGTGTGGAAGAAAAGAATTATTTGTATCTTTAATGCCGAATCCTTTAAATCTCTCAATTACCTTTTCAATGTAATGAGATTGTGTTAAACCTAAGCCATCAGAATTCCTTAGAATTTTGATGCCGAGTATAACATCCGCTACACCTAAATCTTTCATCTCAAAGTTCTTTTTGAGAATGTTCTTGGTGATTTTGATGACCTCGTAGTATCTCCAAGAATTAATAAGTCATCGACATATAGACAAATAAGTACATATCCAACTCATGGATTTAGTGTACACACATTTGTCACACTCATTGATTCTATACCCATTTTGAATCATTACCCGGTCAAATTTCTCATGCCATTGCTTAGGAGCTTGTTTAAGTCCATACAATGATTTAACAAGTCTACACACTTTGTGTTCTTGTCCTTTGACCTTGAACCCTTCAGGTTGTTCCATATAAATCTCCTCGTCAAGATCACCATTTAAAAATGCAGTTTTCACATCCATTTGATGTATCTGCAAATTGTATAGCGAGGCTATAGCAATCAACATCCTTACAGATGTTATTCTTGTGACAGGTGAATAAGTATCAAAGTAGTCAAGACCCTCTTTTTGTCTAAACCCTTTGGCTACAAGCCGAGCTTTGTACTTATCAATGGAACCATCAGCTTTTAGTTTTTTCTTGAATATCCATTTACATCCAATTGGTTTATTTCCAGGTGGAAGATCAACCAATTCCCAAGTATGGTTACTTAGGATAGAATGGATTTCATTGTCAACAGCCTTCTTTCCGAAAGGAGCATTTGGAGATGACATTGCCTCTTTATATGTTTGGGGCTCACCTTCCAACATGTATGTTAGAAAATCTGGTCCGAAAGATTTTTCTATTCGAGACCTTTTACTCCTTCGAAGTTCGGCTTCTTTGCTCACAACTTCATCATTCTCGATTCTCGATTCTCTAAGCCTTTTCGAGAAAGTTCTCCTTGATTTCTTTTTGCAGGATATATATCCTCAAAGAATTCAGCATCCCTTGATTCTAGGATTGTATTGACATGGATTTCCGCATTTTCAGATTTGTGAACCAAAAATCTATATGCGCTACTATTTTGAGCATAACCAATGAATATGCAATCCACCGTTTTAGGTCCCAACCGAGTTTGTTTCGGAGGAGGAATTGCCACCTTGGCCAAGCACCCCCACACTTTTAGAAAGTTGTAGGATGGCAACTTTCCATTCCATAACTCGTATGGAGATTTACCTATCTTTTTGTGGGGTATTTTATTAAGAATATAATTTGCGTTAAAACCGCCTCCCCCACAAGTTTTGAGATAAACCTGAACTTAAAAGCATGGCGTTAGCCATCTCCTTTAGTGTCATGTTCAATCGTTCAGCAACTCCATTTTGTTGTGGAGTATAAGGTGCGCCGTTTGGAGAATTATTCCAAAACTAGCACAAAACTCTTTGAAATTGATTGAACTATATTCTCCTCCTCTATCGAGCTAAGCACTTTGATTCGTTTATCAAGTTGATTTTCAACTTCATTTTTATACTTGACAAACATGCTCATAGTCTCATCTTTGCTAGTTAGTAAATAAACATAGCAAAATCTAGTACAGTTATCCACAAATGTGATGAAGTACTTCTTTCCACCTCTACTTTCTACAAACTTTAAATCACATAGATCACTATGGATTAATTGTAGAGGTTCACTTGTTCTTTCAATGGATTTGAAAGGTTTCTTGGCAAACTTGGCCTCAACACAAGTCTCACACTTGTAATGGGCATCCAACTCAAATCTTGGAATTAACCCCAAGTTTGATATTCTCTTCATTGTACCATAGTTTACATGTCCTAATCTACCATGCCATAGATAAGGAGACACAACAGTGTAAACCGAAGACTTTTCTTTATTAATAGTCTTTGGGTACACATAATTCGAGTTTACATCAATGACAGCCACGTTGGCTTTAAACAGTCATTACACGGTACCCTTTCCCCACATACATCCCTCCTTTCGAAAGTACAAATTTGTCGATTCAAATACAACTTTGAAACCCTTCTTGACAAGTATGGGGCCGAAATTAGGTTTTTCCGAATCTCTCGTACATGCAAAGACATTCAAGATGGCAACCTCCTTGCCGATGTAAACTTCAGGATCACCTTTCCTCTTCCGGCAATCTTTGCTGATGCGAGTTAGCCATATAAAGCTTTTCATCTTCTTCAGCCTTCTCATAAGATGAGAACATGTGTTTATCTCGCACATATGTGATTTGTGGCACCCGTATCTAGCCACCAGCCATTAGTGTTCGACACCGTAGATGCTTCGGACATTACCACGCACAATCTCTCAATATTGTCATGTTCATCAAATTTAGTTGCTGGGTTGCACCATCATTCTTGACTTTTTCGGCGCTTCTTGCAATCCTTAGCACGATGGCCAGCTTGTTGCATATAAAACATGTCCCTTGGAATTTCGGAATTGTTCCTTCGCTTGCCTTTTCCTTGAAAAGACATCTTCCTTTTCTATCTTGCTTGGATTTGGAAGATTCCACAACGTTGGCCTTTGGCTCGAAGAAGGGTTCGCACTTCTTCTATTATCCTCCTCGATTCCGAGGCGCGAATGAGATCTTCAAGGCTCATCTCCTTCCGTTTGTGCTTCAAATAATTTTTGAAGTCCGACCAGCCCGGAGGCAATTTCTCAATCATAGCCGCCACTTGGAATGATTCACTAAGTATCATTCCCTCGGCAGAGATGTCACTCAAATTAATTGTAATTCTTGAACCCGACTTATGACGATTTAGAATCTACCATCTTGTAGTCCAAGAATTTGGCAACCACAAATTTCTTGGTGCCGGCGTCCCGCTTTTGTATTTCTTCTCTAAGGACTCCCATAACCTGTTTAGCGATTCAATATTACAATAAACATTATAAAGAGAATTCACTAAACAATTAAGGATATAATTTCGGCATAAGAAGTCCCCATGCTTCCAAGCCTCCAACGCACCGAGCGGTGTGACATCTTGCTCATCCGGACTAATTATCGGGCACACCTCCGATAAATATTTCGTCGATTGAGCATGGTCGATAGAAGAACATCTTCTCTGCCCTTTGTTTAAAGCCCACTCCTGGTGAATTTCTCCGGTTTCTCATTAGTCAGAATCGGAGGTGTTGCCATCACAAAGAGGCATAGTTCGTTGAACTACCCTCCGAAACGGAGCCAAAAGCCATTTGGCCTATACTGTTCAAAAACAGTCCGGCATACTAGTCGTATGACTTGTACCCGCACCACCAAAATTGGTGTTGGCCCAAGGGCCCGTAGCATTGGCTGCTACAAATTCGACCCCGAGGGTTGAACATCTTCCACAACGGTCGAATCGACCATAGGAACGTCTCCTGAAACATTCGGGACATTGAAGGGCACTTGATTGTTTCCAGCCATCTCAATAATCTGACAATAACAACAAACAGTGAGTGAATAATCGCCTTAAGATTGTTGGAAAATAATCTAGATAATACACACCGTTTGTTGTAATCGAATATAAAATTGGAGGTGAGGTACGGATATCCGAATCTCCTTAAGGCGATTAGTTCCTGCCAAAGGTGCTCCGCAGATTCACGAACTATGCCTCCCAAGATACAACACCTCGAACCCGTTTGGATTAGCACTATGCAAACAGGACTCGCCGAACCGTTCAATTGAACCAAAGCACACTCAGAAAAATCGAAGAGTAGAGAAGTATTTCAAAGCCTTTTGGAATCGAGTCGGAAAAACCAAAACCAAAAAAAAAAAAAAAAAAACCGTAAAGAAGCTCTTTGCTCCCATCTATTTATAGAGATTTTTAGTTCATGTACGAAGAGATACATGAATTAAATAGACGCATGTATCCACGAAATTCATGAATCAAGAGATACATGAATTCAAGAGATTCATGAATCGAGAGATACGTGAATTCAAGAGATTCGTGAACTCAATAAATACATGAACTAAAAGATACATGAATCTAGGAAATTCATGAATTCAATAGATACGTGAACATAAAAGTTGAGGAAATTCATGAATCCAAAAGAGATACGTGAATAGAAAAAACGTATCTTAATTTATTGGCTTTCGTTGATCCATTAACCATAATTACAACAAGATTTATTTCAGAGTTGTCTAAGGTTTTGAGACTACATCTTTTCCTTTTTTTGTTGAAAATTAATTATATCCTATCAACTAGTAAGAAAGATCACTTCTTTAGATATTGAATTGAAAAGTTGAGTTTTGTTTCTCTTTTTGAATTTTAATGTATGTACAAGAGTATGCTGTATAGCATAACTGTGGTAAAAGTCCTAAAACTTATCATGAAAATACAATTAAGTGATGAGACTTTCATGCGAGACTTGATTGCACTAACTTGATAAATTTTAGGATTTGATAACATCAAATTGAATAGTTTTAGGAATTTACTATACTTTCTTAAAGTTTTTGAACTTAATTGTACTTTTGTGACAAGTTGCATGACTTGATTGTACTTTTAAAAAAATTTATGATTCAATGGCACTTTTAAATAAGTTTTAGAAAATTTTCAATATACTTAACCCTATTTATTGTTTAGTTTCTCTTTTCTCCATATCCATTACATGGTGCATGGTTTTGGCATTTCTTTGTTGTTGTTTTTTTAAAAAAAAAAAAATATTTCAAAATTCGCGTGTCTAAATTTTTGAGTTATATAATAGAAAACACAATTACATGAACCTATAATTCACGATATTGCTAACGATGTAAATAGTTTTCCTTAATGAGACAAATATCATTGATTAATTAATATGTTTGTATCTATTCAATTCTATCCTCGGACCACAATTCTATGAAATACCACAATTTTCCATATTAATCTATCTTAGTTTGCCTTTTCTGAAGAAAAAGAAAAAGGAATTGGATATAGAAGTGGAAGGGGAACTTGACTCCTTCATTGATCATGAAGATTGTAAAGACTTCCTCTTTCTATAATCATTTTTAAGAAAGGGCATAGTTTCTCAATTGGTCATTCTTTAATGAAATGCTACATAAATTTTAGTGATCCGAATCTTAGGAAATTAAACTTTTTGAGAAAAAAACAATGTGCTCGATATTGTATTATAGTCAAACATCAATTCTTTATATTCTGTTTGACCTTTCGTCTCATATATAATTTTCATCTATCTTATTCCTTCTTTATCAAGTACATGTGTTGTTTCACACGCGAGATGGGGTATCAAGTTGATACTTGTCGCTTATCTATATGTTAAATGGCAGAAACTTTGGAGTCAAATATTGTGGCATGTCGCCAAAACATTGGGTATAAATTCGAATTTTGACATCATTTGTAATCCCAATAGTATTTTTGTATTATATAGCATCATACAATGATCATTGCTTAAAAAGCTTTCACAATAAAGTCACGTGTCGGGTCCTATGATAATAGCAAGTTAAGTGAAAATTGAGATTTCACATCTATGTTTGGAATAATCAAGATAAAAATAGTCGCGCATCCACATGAAAACCTAATTTTGCAGCTATCATTTTCCCTGGAATCTTGGGTAATCGGGAAAGTACCACATTTTCTTTTCTTTATATCTTAAATCGAAAATATTTGAGGCCTTATATTTTTGGTTTGTCAATATAAAAAACATCTGACGTCTAAGTGTTTCATCTTTTTAGTTCATGCCAATTTCTTCTTCTTTAAAGGGGGAATGACACCACATTTTTTGCACAGAATAGAAGTGGTATTCTCGTAATTCCCTCCATTTAATGGAACAATCAAGCAGTTTATGAAGTTTAATGCAAATATCTGGTCATAAATTTTGTTGACGAAGCTTTCAATCCCATATTAACAGGGTGAGTATGGTTCTAGGTAGAATAAGGAATCGGAGAAATGGACCAGTGGGTGATTCCAGATTTCATGGTAAGCATAGTAAGTTTTGATTCTAGGTTTTGTCATATGTATAGTAAGTTTCAGATTCCAAAAATTAAAATATCGGTTCTAATGAGTAAGTTCCAAATTTTACACCTGAAATTGGGAAACTAGAGCAAGTCTTTATGTCTTTCTTATTCTATATTTTCGACTGATTCTAGGGTATTTCATAACATTCAACGATAATTGTGTAATCTAGGACTATTAGTCTGAGTTTCCATTTCCAATTATATTCATGACCTAAACTTTTACTTTGTTAATATTCCATATATTTCATATATATAGAAATGAGTTATGGTAAGTAGATTGTAATAAATGGTGGTCATTAGAGACATAATTTAGTAAAACCGTTCACTTAAAAATATAGGTAAAAGCTGGGTAGACCCTGAAATATATGACATGATAGGTTCTAGGTTCTTCGATTTGCATAGTAGGTTTCGGATTCCAAAAATTTTAAAATTGATTTCTATATATAGGTTTCAAGTTTCAGGTAGAACTCAAGTGAACGCAAGAACCACTCACTCCTACTTATTAAGTTACTAATTTAGAAATTTTCATATTTTTCAATGCACTAATTGCTCACCTAAATTGGGCAATCAGTGTCTTAATAGTTGATATTTATTTATAGTAAGATATGATTTCCAATAAACATTTATCATCGTATACATTCATTTTTCCAATAACGTTTGGGTATTAGATCCTTTTAGCTCGATTGTTGTCCGTGGAAGCAAGCAATCACCATATTCCATGAGATGAAATTCCTTCTAAAGTATTAATCACTATTTTTCTTATTAGGCCATATTAACAAGTTGCTCTACTAAATAGTCGATGCATGAAAACTGCAAAATTTGCTCATTGTGCATTTAGCAACTTCCCAAATAATGAAAATTTATATTCTTTTGTTCCCGGGAGTAGGTTTGAAATAGAAATCCGTTTCGTAAATTTTTTTGTTCTCGAGAACAAATTTGTTCACGAGAATAAATTTGAAGTATAATTGAGAAGTAAAAAAAGAGTTGATTCTTTATTCTTGGGAACAATTATAGAATCAAATTAATCCATTTTTTTTTTCTCTTTTCTCTTCTTTTCTTCTTGTTCTTCTTCCTTCTCTCTTCTTCTTCTATTGCCACTGCCGTTGCTGCCGCCATCCTCTGCCGCCTCTACCGTTGCCCCCATCGTCGTCTACCGTTGTTGGTTTCCGATGACTAGATGAGCGAGGTCCAATGACCTTGTCGGAGGCTCGCCAAGCTAGGGTGAGGTTTGCGCGAGCTCACTGGAGGCTCACCTAGCCACCGGTGAGTCTCACCTAGTTGGGCGGTGGCCAGGCCCGGTCGAGCCTTGCTTAGTTGCCTGTGAGGCTCAGCCAACAAGGCATGGCCTTGCCCATTTGCCGGTGAGGCTTAGCCGACAAGGCGTGGCCTCGCTGAGGGCCGGCAATGCTTTGATGAGGTCGCCGGCCAAAGCTTGAAGAAGAAGAAGGAAAAGAAAAGAAAAAAAGAAAAGAAGAAAAAAAGAAAAAAAAAGGAAATAGTGATAAAATTGTTAAAAGTAGAAATTTTAAGGATTGTGCCAAATGCAATTCTATACTAAAAATAAAAATTTTGAATAGTTACCAAATGTTTTAAAATGCTTAGAAATTGTTCTCACGAGCAGAATAAAAAAAAATGAGAATATAATGGTTATCAAACGCGTCCTTAACAAATGTCCTCAAAACATATGTCTAACAAAATCATTTTTTTTAAATTACCTGTTAGAATTGTGGTGCACTAATCCACATATAATACACGATTAGTTGCATAAAACAAGCTAAAATTATAAATTTTCACAGCCCCTCAATTTTGGTTGAATCCCCATTGAATTTGCATCTACTGTAGCACAATCCATCCCATGCCCGTCGAACTCGCCCTCGGTCGTGGATATCGATCTAAACACTCGTTAACATGATCCTCAGTAGAGCTTACGGCGAACATCGGGCGGGTATTTTCCTTCAATTTCGTTCGTTGCTCATTTTCGTGAAAAAAGGATTAACAAACGGATTAAAAATGGTTCCCTCCTTTTACATATTAATAATTTTAATAACAACAGATAAAGTAATTTTCTCTTTTTCCGCGTGGAATAATTGAAAAGCCGTAAATGGAGACAGAGAAAAGAAATATTCACATTTTATTTATGGCCGTATCATTATTACTGACACATTCCTATTTAGAAAAAGAAAAAAAGAAAAAAAAACAAAACAAAACAAAATAAAATAAAATCCTCCCTCAGTAAATAAATAAAGAAATAAAAATAAAAAAAAAGGGAAAAACAAAAAAAACCACCTTCAGTTCACATTCTGCGTTTCCGCACTTTGCACACCAGTTTTCGATCAAAAATCCCTGTCGCCCTCGACCGATTCGTGTCGATCGGTTTCTTCCGGTTCTGCGAATCCCAATCTCCGCCGCCCAACCAGCCGCCGCGACGATCGCCGCCGCCGCCTTCGCCGCCGCCCTCTCCGGCGAGCGCCTTTGAGGGAACGGTCCTCTCTCGCGGAGGCTGTCTGTTTTGCGAGGGATCTTTTCGCCCCTTTCCTTCCTTCTTTTGGCGCTTGCGGTTTCTTTCGCTTCGCCGCCGAAAACGGAGCATCCTCGGCACTCCCATGGGCGATCTCCGAGCCTGGTCGCCTGAAGCCAACGCCGCCGCCCCCTGGAAGACCGCTCCTCGTCGTCGTCGTTGTCTTCGTCCTCCTCGTCGTCGGGGCAGGCGGCGATTAGCGCCGAGCTCCTGCGGAAGGCCGAGGAGGTGACCGGGGGGATCATCGCCCAGATTCAGCCGAATTTCGTGTCGGAGCAGAGGCGAGCAGACGTGATTATTTACGTGCAGAGGCTCATCTGGAATATCCTCGGATTGGAGGTATGGCTAGGGCGGCGCTTGTGCTCGTTAAAACGCGGCCCTGTGGCGGGCGTTTGTCTGTACGCGGTTTCGTTCTGGTTCTTGCATTGGCTCCGTTCGGCAAGTCGAATGCTGTTGTGTAGGATGATCGCTCGCGATGATTCTGCTTTCTTAGAGTTCATGCATTTAAAGTTCGCGAGATGAAATCGGAAAGATGAATTGCGTGCTGAATGTTGCTTATTGAGCTCGTCAAAGTTAAGATCGCTCATTTTTGGTGTGAAGAACTCTGATTTCTCTTGTCCGAAGAATTTTTTGTTTAAGCTCCAGCAGTAGCTATGTTAGTGAGGTGCGATGGATGTTCGGATTGGCCAGAATCTCTCATCTTAGAATATATTGAATGCCTGCTGTGTTCAATAGAGTAAAGTTAATCGTTTCTTTTGGCGGTTATGCGAAATTGGTTTGTAAATAAGGAATTATACGATGCATACTGAACTTGCAATTTTTAACATCAACTGTAGATTTTAGTGAGACAACTTTGCAATCTTTCTGGTTCAAAGGTAGGTGATGAAATGAAGAGACGGTAATTGTTCTACTTTCCCATGGTTCGTGCATCTGCATGTTCTTTTTCGGTAGTAAGATTACCGTTTGGTTTCGATCAGACGATCTTGTGCATGTAAAACGCACTTTACCAAGGTGTAGTGAGCTTGATGATAATTTTTCACATTTGTAAGTACATGACCATCTTCCGTTCTTTCTTTTGGTTTTGTTGAGATAAAACTGGTGCTTCTTACAGGTATTTCCATTTGGTTCGGTTCCTTTAAAGACTTATCTTCCTGACGGAGATATTGATTTGACTGCCTTTGGGGTTCTTAATGCTGAAGATTCGTTAGCTAGTCAAGTCTGTACGGTTCTTCAAGGAGAAGAACAGAATGAAGATGCTGAGTTTGTGGTGAAGGACGTCCAATTAATTTGGGCCGAGGTTCTTATATTTAATCCAATCTATCCAAAGGATGCTGCACTTCTAGATTTTTAATGTCTGGTTGACTTGATGAAATGTGTTGTTTCTCTATTTAATGCTTGGTGATCTCTCTCATTCACAATGAGAGGGTCACTACTATGAGTATAGGAGGTGTAGAAAGAGACTATGAGAGTCAAGACAGGTCTAAAAGGGTAGACTTGGACTCGGAATGAGCTTGACACTGCAATTGATTAGGTAGCTGAGCACCTCACTCCTTGACTCTTTTTGTCGACATAAAGAATACATAGCGCCCGGGCGAGTGAAGTCATGGCTTTCTTATCTATTTTTTTTTTTTAATAAACTAAATATGTAGAATCATTGAATGATGCTACAGTAAACCAAATGTAGGACTATCAAATGTTATCTTTCACGTTGAAAATTATCAGCAACTTCTTATCATGTTTAGCTTATGAAAGCTAGCATGAGTCATTTTTGTCTTACATCTAGAAAGTTACCTATGTGTTTAACATGAACTGCATGATCATTTCACTTGTGACGACTTAACAAATTAACGTCAACAAATGTTGGCCATGTGCCTGAAATCTTCCCAGTTGCTATGAGCTTATGTACGTTCTTGATATTGTTCCTTGCCAGTTTTGAATCCTCCCTCAAGAACATATATAAGCTCAAACCAACTGGGAAGATTTCAGGCACATTGCCAACATTTTTTTTCTTAAAAGTGGTTTTATTTGGAGAAGGCTGTGTTTTCCCCGGAGCGACGAACATAATTACCTTTTTATTTTTATTTTTCTGGTATACTTCCAGAGTACATGAAGTGTACCACTTCTTTTTCTTGCTTACATCATCAATGGTTTACTATCAAAAAGAAAGTTTTCTTTTTTATACAAGGGAAAAAGGAGCACGAAAACATGTTATCGTAAGTACATCAGCCAAAACTTGATGTATATTATCATTCTGCCTGTGTTGGAACTTGGAAGCTGTAATTTCCCTGAATGCACCTTGTGCTTTCCCTTGACCGCCCCAGGAATAAGAACACTTAGTTCTCCATTTTCTGCTTCAGTTTAGTGTTTTCTAACTTTTGAGCCCCGCCCTTTCTTTTTGAATATTTAAAACCAGACAGAACTGGTAGATAAAATCTTTATTATCTCTGATACACTTTCTATTTGCTGCTTGGAATTTCTCACAATTAGCTGAATCCTGAACTTTTCACCTACATCATTCAGAGGATGTTCATTTTGCTTTTTATTCCTTCAACTCTATGTAGGTCGTCATTTTACCCTTCTTACTTGATATCTTTGTATCTCTACATTGAGTTTGTTATTGCATTACATTGCATTTTTGTAGTTTGATTTCCTTTTATTTGGGGAAGGTAGGTTAAAGCTTGGTGTCGCCAAAGAACATGTGTATTTTTGCACCTTTTGGTTTTCTTGCAAGTTTTGTCTGCTTTTAATGAACTGATTAGTATTGTTCATCGATCATTCTTTGACCTGCTTAAGTTGTTGGAGACCAGGGTGACACTACAACTGTCTTTTTTAAAGTATTAATCTACATGATAATTGGGAAATATTGAGTGGTTGTTGTGATTGATGTCAAACAGAAATTGTAGTTGGTGGCTTGTGTTCTGCTTCAATGATTCATCATACTGGTTCACTCTCAATTAGAATTAGGGGGACTTTTTTTTTTTCATGTCAGAGGGGGTTATCTCTAGTATTAAAATCATTTGATCGGTGATGTAAGAATTCCAACATGACAGTGTCTTTCTTAGTTTTTTTTTTCTCTCTCCGGCCGTCTTGTGTTTTTAGTAATTCTATTCCGAGATTACATATTGCTAATAATGATTAAGCTTTTTTTCCACTAGTGGGGCCGACTTTTACGATTGTGAACTTTTTCAGCTATATGCCTTTTATTAAATTAACTCATTCCCCTTCATAAAATATTTTGTAGCTTTCACCAAAAATGTAAAACGGAAAAACCAAGTCTTATAAATGTGAATACTCATATGTAATTGACCTTATTAAATCGGGTGTTTGAGTTTTCTCATAGCAGTTACAACTATGAAAATGGGTGCTTAAGTTTTACAAAAAAAATTTGGGGTACGCCTAACAATTGCATCAGCTTTGGTGGACCCAGCTTATAGGAAGCTGCTGCACTAGCTGTAAAATATGAATTGCCAAAGATACACTACAACACATTACAACGCGATTGCAGTCCAACTCAATTACAGCACAGCTAAGCTATACCAAAAGGACTCCAATATTATTATCCCAAGTTTGTGGCTTTAGTCTTGTAAAGGTTTTACTTAGGATATTGCTGCTGTCATTACTCATTGCAGGACATCTAGGTAGAAGGGAAACCATAGGTTGATCAAGGAGTATAAATGTTTATTGATTCATTTAGGATAGAGTACCGTTATTGATATGCTTTGTGTGTGATTGGCTGAAATTCCATGCAACACAAAAATATGCACAAAAGACCATTTCTTGCATTTCAACGAACTAGAATTATGAAATTGAACATGCCTTGCTATGCTGAAAGTGAAAAATGGATAACCTCTAAAAACACTCGTAAGAGGATTCGACTTGTAGAAATGCCCCCTCAGTATTTTCTTATTCAAATGAGCCTTGAGGAGAGGAGCCATATTGGTCGCTCTCATCATGTTGCATTGTGTTTGAAGTCACCAAATTCACTGTTGAGAGTGCAAAATCCGTAGTCCAATCTTTCTGGTCCAACTACAATGTAACAATGAGTGAATCATGCTCTCTCTTTCATTCTTGGACAAAAAAATCTACTCATCAGTTCTGTCTTTTGAAGATTATTCAAAATGAGGTTATGTCCCCAGGGTGCTTCCCAAGAGAAAAGAGACACCTTCAAAGGTAGGCTGACTTTTCAAGTAGATTCTCATGGGAAGAATGTGAAAAAATTGAGTTAAATTTACATCCGAGTAGAGATGACATTAGAATAGTAGGATTTGACAAAAGAAATTTGAGAGTTACAACAATTGCTCCACAGCCTATTGTCCTCTCCCAGATCTTTTGTCGCTTGGGCCCTCCTTGAAATGTAAACTCTTACACCACTTCTTCATTGTTAACCTTCAATCGATCAGCCACATTATCTTCCTGGTTCCTTGCTTATGCAATAACATCTGAAAAATGATCTTTTTAGGCTGTGTAGCGGCAGTCACCATACCATCTTTAATTGAACAAGAACGAAATCATACCATTTCCCCTTAATAGAATTTCTGTGGCTGAAGTGATCCCATCCTTGCCTTATGTCCTTCCAAATCCTGAACCCATTTTCTCCTTGACCAACACAATTATTTTCCTTCTATCTTCCAATTGAAAATTTTCAAACAGTACCCCTCTATATGAACTATTGTTCTCCTCGTTAAACCTCCAATGCTATTTTCCAAGCAAAGATTTATTGAAAGAGACCAGTGATTTCACCCAAAACCTTTCTAAGAAACTAGTCGTATCACATTATCCAAGTAATTAGATGAATTCTCGGCCAATCATTCCAGTCGCCATGAAACAATTTTTTCTTTATGCTTTCATGTTCTTCCCTCACCAAGACAAGAGTTGGAAACAAAGAGAGTAAAATTGAGGAATAGAAAGCGGGCACTTCAATACTGTAAGTCTAGCTCCCTTGGATAATAAAACCATCTTTTTCACACTTAAAACTCTTCTCAAATCTCTGCATCGTTGGGTTCCAAACAGTCTTTGCTTTGTATTGGATCCCAACGGCAATCCTAGATACAATATAGGTAATTGCTACTTATACTGTGTAACAGTTGCTCTTATTGCTGCTCAATGAGCTGAAGTTATGGTGAGTATATATTGCAAATGGGAACAAGAATTGGAGGGTGTCATTTCACCTCTCTTCATTTTACTTTATTCTTTCTTAAGAAAGAAAATGTCCTACATTTTGATGTGACCTCTCTCTCTCTCTCTCTCTCTAAGACACACTCACACGTGCACGCACATGAATGGCTAATTGTATATGTAGTTAATATTACACTATTTGATTCTTGCTCATTGTAAATGCTAGTTGTGGTGCTCTTTTAGCGTGTGTACTCTATCACACAGTGACATTTTGGCATTATTCTTATGCTACTCTCTTGCATAATATGATTTTTGAAACTGAAAATAGGTCCTTTGATTTTCTCTTTGCATAGCTTTTATATTAGAAGGTTGAGATATTTGGAATTCAGCCTTTCTTGATCTCACTTTACCATAAATCCACTTTTATCATGTGATTACTGCATTAGTACCTCATTTTATCCTACAGAGCAATGTAGTATGCTGCTTTTTGAGGCGATCACCTTAATGCTTGATCTTGTAGACTACTGTTTATGGTACTAGTTGATGCCATGCATGCATGCATGCTGATGTTATTTTATGTGCTTTTTGCATTTTGGCACTCCATGATGATATCAATGTGTGCTCACCTAGTCAAGTTTCTTTCAAGTATTTTGAAGAAAATGATGTTTTCTGGATTAACAATTAATCTTCCGATTGCAGGTCAAGCTTGTAAAATGCATCATACAGAACATTGTGGTAGATATATCGTTTAATCAGCTAGGAGGGCTCTGTACCTTGTGCTTTCTAGAGCAGGTAGCTTGTTTAATGCAGTCTTTTTGCTATTAAGTGATTCTCAATGTCCTCATTTTTTCAACTAGTGGTTGTTCTTTCTTCCTTTTTCTTTGCGGGGTGGGGGCAACAATGGCTTGATTGGTATTGAAAATTTTGCTTAGTTAGAAGATGTGCCATTTTTTTTTTTTTTAATTACTGTGGATATTTCGTGCTTTTTTGTTGATTTCCTACTTTTAAGGTGGACCTTTGGAGTCTTATGGTGGTAAATGAAGTTCATTGTAGTAGTTTTTTTTTTGGTCTTGTAATAGTCTTTTTCATGGTGCTAGGAATTGGATTGCATATTTTTGTAGGCTTCTTTTCACTTTTATCATTTTTGAGTCAGTAGCCGTCTCAGTTCATTTCTCTTTCAATTTATGACTTCCAGTTTTCCATATTTATAAAATCTGACTTTATCAAGAAAAAATAATATATAGCAGTATATGTGTCAATGTCTATGCATTGCAGGAAATCTCTGTTTCTTTCTGTTTGCATCTATTTGCACATAAACATGACTACACATGAACATTGTTAAGCATGCATAGGCACATGCAAACACACACGTGTATACACTTATCGCATGTATGCAGTGGCATGCACAGATTTTTGCGTCTTCAACTGGATGGTTTCACTGACCAATAGCATTACTCAATTTGGTGTGACCAGTATATTGAGGTTATAAAACTACTAACGTTTCCTATGTTGGTGCTATCATATTTTGATAAATGTTAGTGTGATTTACTGCAGTATGTCCTGTTTGTATGCTGTGCCCTGGAGGAACTTGTGTTGTTAGCAATCTTCTTTCTTTTGTTCTCTTTCATCTTGAATTCAATGGAGGAATCAACAATCAAAATTCGTGCTGCTTCATATTCTACAGGTAGATGATCTCATTGGCAAGGATCACCTCTTTAAACGCAGCATTATACTGGTTAAGGCTTGGTGCTATTATGAGAGCCGTATACTTGGTGCTCATCATGGTTTGATTTCCACATATGCCTTGGAGACATTGGTTTTGTATATCTTCCATCTGTTCCATTCATCTCTAGATGGTCCCCTAGCGGTAAGGTCAATGATGTGGATTGTTCGCAGAATGCTGTATAGATTTTGATGTTTTTTCTATACTTATTTGTGGTGATGTTAGGTTTTATACAAATTTTTGGATTACTATAGCAAGTTTGACTGGGATAAGTACGGCGTTAGTCTGAATGGTCCTGTCCTTATCTCATCACTACCGGAAATTGTTGGTAAGCTATAATGTCCACCAATTTTGTGCAAGATAGGTGTGTCTCTCACGTGCTTTTGAGATAACTTTTTGGTTTCTTTTACAGTTGAGACACTGGAACATAGGGGAGAGCTACTGCTCACTAAGGATTTCCTGAAGGACTGTGTGGAACGTTTCTCTGTTCCTTCAAATGGATTTGGAGCAAATGCCCGGACGTTTGTTTCAAAGCATCTTAATATAGTTGATCCGCTGAAAGAGAACAACAACCTTGGTCGCAGTGTAAGCAAAGGTATTGGTCTTATAGGCTAGTGTTACTTCTTGATGTTCTTTTCTTTGAATGTGAATGAAATGTCCGGGCATTATTTTTCTCCTGGTCATTCTCAAGAGATTGTGGCTAAGCTGTTTGAGGGGGATAAACTGCCTAAAGCTGGGAAGAATAGTTGATAACTGGATATATGTTTCAAAATTGTTGATAAGCGGTAGCAAATGACAATTTGCAAGTTGCAAATTGGTACTGGTTTGTATTTCTGATTCGATTATATGTAGTTATGGTATAGTCGTTGTCAAAGGTTAGCTCTCATTTTAAGGAAATAAATTGAAGCTCATATAGAGGATGATGGGGAGTCATAACCAGTATGCGGAACTTCCCATTAAGTGATGAGGGATCAGCTTGTCAAAAAAGTTGCCAGGTAGATTGTATACTTTTAGGAAATACATAGGGAATATTTATTACGATGCAGAGTTTGGTTTAGCTATGAATTTTGGCTATACTACTTAAAATTTTGGCAGTGTTGTCTTCTGGAGGTCTTAATCACTCTTGCACATGATGACATGTTTTAATTTCTCTCGAACTATGTAGGGAGCTTTTTCAGAATTAGGAGTGCCTTTTCTTTTGGTGTTCGTAAGCTTGAAAAGGTCCTCTCTGACCCAGAGATAGACATAGCTGATGAACTTAGTGAAATTTTCTCGAATACACTGGATCGGCATGGAAATGGTCAGAGGCCAGATGTTCAGGACTTGATTCCAGGATCGGGACATAATAATGATCACATATCTCGGGAAGAAGATTCATCAGGTAGAGTTTTGAATGAAGTACAGCAAGGCTTTGCAAGATATTCAGGAATTATAGAAGTGGAGAATACCGCAAGTTCCCCTATGTCAGATGTTCTTTCATCTTCTTCTGGACAAGCAGATGAGCTTGCTACATCCCAAAGTTCTGTTAAATCTAATGGCTCGCTTAAGGCTTTGTCTTTGAGCAGCTCGGTACACTCTTCCTTGTCGGGTAAAGTATATCATGCTCCTCATCTTTATTTTCCACAATCATCAACAGAGACAGGGGAGACAAGAAATGGGGATGCTGGCCAGGAGCACACTGAACAATCTGGAAATGCCGTGGTGACTTCTGTTGCTCTGCAATCAGATGCTGCAGAACCATGTGTTGTTGCTGATCGCAACTGGCATGAGAATGAGCTTAGTAGAAGTCATGCTGTTCCATCCCCTCCTGGATCAAAAAAGCTCTCTTCAGATTTGAGTCCATCATCCTGGACATCTGATGATACTTCTTCTGGCTATCTTGGTGTTCAAGCCTCATCTCATATTTCTAGAAGCCCTGGACAACTGAATTCTCTATCGGATCTACGTGGAGACTTTGATAGCAACATGAGGAGTTTGGATTATGGCCGGTGGTGCTATAAATTCACCTTGAGTGGACAACTTTCTCATGCTTCTCCATCATACTTTCCGCAGTTCCCAGTAAAAAATTCATGGGAAGTGGTACGAAGGTCAGTGAACCACAGGCATGATGTTTTTTCTCAGATAAGTGCCAATGGTTCTGTCACAGGGCGACCATTATATAACATACAGTCGCCAATTGTAGCTAATGGTCCCTTTGGCATGGAAGAAATGTCAAAACCGCGTGGAACAGGAACGTACTTCCCAAACACGGTAATGTTTCCTTTGGCCTCCTGATAATTATGATATTGGGTTTTTGTGTTAGCTAGACTGTATAGAGGGGCTGCCTATGAGCACTACTTGTTCTGATGCATGTAAGCATGACATGATGCCCCTGGGGTTTGCCCATATATGTCCAAAGTTTGCACTTTGTATATAGCATCCTTGATGTTGAGATGCAGTTTCCAGAATCGACACTTTTATTCATGTCATTCCCTATGTGGACTGATTGTGTTACAGCCGATCAGGATTAGAATTAAAATGTAGGTTCGGACAATTTTAGTGTCGGGTAGATATATTGACTTGGCATCTAATTGCAGCCGCCGGTACTTTGAGTTCGTGAAACAGCTGTCTATTGTCATCTCAATTTTTTGTGATGTATTCTGGCAGAACCACTACAAGGATAGAAACTCAATGGGAAGGGGAAGGAATCATGCATCGGTGAGGTCTCCTCGCAGCAATGGCCGCACTTTGACACCCTCGGAGACAAATTTCTCTGAACGAAGTAATGAGTTTTCACAAATGCCTGGGAAGTCTTGGCCCTCTGATTTAAACAATGGTTCTCCTATAAGAAAACCTTATTCTACTAGCAATGGATCTTTGCAACTTTGTGAAGGCTCAGTAGAGTTCGGTTCTTTTGGACATCAACCACCGGCAACACCTCTGTCCCTGTCGCTGGAGAGAAGTAGGCAACCAATCTCTGGGTCAGCATCACCTTCGAGAACTAGTGCAAGCCATTCGACACCAGGTGCTGTGACTGAATGGCCATTGGTTAATGGATTGAAACAAGATAGGTAACCAATAGCTTAATGCATTTGAGTCGTTCATTAGGTTGTTGATGCGCTCTAAAATATTTTTATTTGCCTCGGTTGTTACGTGCAGGATCTCTCTACGGTCTTACCATTTAAAAGATGAAGATGATTTCCCACCTTTGTCAGAGTCTGCGGGGAAGGGATGAGCCATATGTATGGTTCAAGGTTCAAACCCAATTCCAATTAATCGGATTGTGAATGCTAAACCGATTAGTCTGAGTTTGAGCCGCTGATTACATGATGCTGGCTGGCGCTATGAGTTATATATCCACCGTATGATCTAGAGGCTTTTTGTACCATTTACCATTTTTTTTTGAGAGGCTAGGTTCTATGTTAGCTTCACGTCACGTGCTACGTGTAATTTTATAGGGTGCTTGAGCCGAGGTTTGATTCAGGTATCGTTGTTACATGTTTAGGTGACTGCCGTGTACCTGTTGTTCCTGCCGTCTGATGCAATTATAATGAAAACCGGTTCCTTTGCCGGATGAACCAGGCATATCGTGTGTGCTTCACAATAGACATCTGGACAGTTGCTTTTGAGTAGAGAAATTGAAGTGTACCTGGTCCCTTCACATTTGTTCGGGCGAATGGAGTTTGGATGCAAATTGCACCATGCAGGATGTCATATTTATTGCAAAATATGAATTTTGTCCGGTGTATAAGCAAAAGGTTCGAAAGTTTTGAATGTGTAGGACACGTAAAAAGGTCAGGTAACAAGGTTTGAAGCAATCTAGCCGATTGAAAGGGGTTAGTTTCAGAGAGACCCGTCAAATGGATGGGTCGGGTCGGATTTGAGTCGGATCGAAAATGGGTTGACTCATATTTGATCCATTTAACCCGTTTTGATCCATATATTTATGTAGTGTAAATTTAGTTATTCATACCCGACTCGACTCATACCCGATCCGATCAATGTTGCTAAAACCTATTAATATTCTAAGAAAACTCACACCTACTATATGCTAATTGAATTAAAGCTTCAAATTAAATTAAAAATAGTAAATAAAAAAAGTTAACAAAAACCTATAAATTGAAATATTTATAAAGAATTAGGTCGTGCACATACTTTTTTTGTTCGAAGTGAACATACTATTAAGTAACTGAAAATTGTAATATGAAAAATCTTTAACTAAACTTAAGAAAGCTCATTTTTATGATTTTTTTATAAAATAATATTGCTAAAACATTTTTTATGCAATACAAATTCAATGGAAAATTTTTATAATTCATTTTAATTTTTTTAAAAAAAAATCGAATTTGAATTATTTTTTATTTTTTAAAATATAATTTTTAATTATTTTTATTTTTAAAAAAAATACAATTTATTATTATTATTATTTTAAAATATAATTTATTATTATTTTTCTCTTTTATCTTTTCTTTTTCTTCATCGGCCGGCCGTTGGTCAATGACTAGCCACAAGCGAGCTCGAGCTCGCTTGACGCCGGCTAGGCCTTGGCCTTGCCGGATCGGTGAGATCAAGCCTTGCTAAGCGTCGGGCGAGCTCGGGCTCACCGAATTTGGCGAGACTCAAGGGCGAGCTCAAGTCTCACCAGGGTTCGACGATGCCGAGGCCCCGCCCAACATCGGCGAAATTGAGTCTTGCCGGTTGTCAACGACCACGAGCTCGCGTGCTTTGGCGAGCTCGAGCCTTGCCTAGCTGTCGCCGGCCTTCGCTGTCTTGGTCACCAGCTAAGGAAGGAGGAAAAAAATAAGAAAAAAAAAAAAAAAATTGAAATATGAAAAATAATTATAATTTTGATTTTTTATTAAAAAAACATTTTTATAAGGTTAAAGAGGAAAAAATTGTATGCAGCTTGGGTTGGAAATTTATAAATGAGCTTTAAGGTTCTAACCCACTTGATATTTTAAATGGGTCAAAAATGGGTCACAAGTGACCCATTTTCGATCCATTTAAATCAGATTCACTTTTTTGACCCATTTTTAATTGGGTTTTTAAAAATCTCTAACCCATATACAATTCATATAAATAAAATATGAGTCTAAAAATGGGTCCATAACCCGTTTTGACATCACTAGTTTCAGATTGCGTATGAATTGAACTCAACTTCGCTTTCAGAAGATTCATTCTGATCTAGATCAACATATCACGTGTATTTCATGTGAGATGGAGGGATCGATAGAGTTAGGAGACTTCGCTGGAGATGGAATTGAACACGCAAGGTGTGCCATGTCTCTTCACCATCTACGAAAGGCGTGTGAACGTCACTTTCTCCGCTCTCCTTTCCCCTTGGAGAGACGAACTTGTAATTTAACCAACAAAGGAGGGCACTTCTATAGAACGTCACATGCGTGAGTTGACCGCCACTTGCCATCTTCATCGCCTCTTTGGGCCCACGGACCCCCTCACTCACTCTCTCTCTCTCTCTCTCTCTCTCTAACCACGCGGGTGTGTCTGTATGGTAATGTTACACAACAGTTAGCTCCGCTGGTATGGCTGAAATATGAAATTTCTGTCATTCAGAAATTAAAACTTAATCTAATCTTCTTAAAGAGACATGCACTATTCGTGTGATATGAGGAATACTCAATCGGTGGAGTCCTGGTTGCAAGAGCTAGGATTTCTCGAGTCTGGTTTGTGGGAACTCGAGCACGGACATCGTAGACTCAGGCCTAACTGCTGGTGACTTGGGCACAGGAGCCGAGTACCCGTGCATAGCTATTGGAGACCGGAGCACAAGCATTGGGTCTGAATACTCAATTGGTGGGGTCTTGGTTGCAAGAGCTAGGATTTCTCGAGTCTAGTTTGTGGGAACTCGAGCACGGACATCGTAGACTCAGGCCTAACTGCTGGTGACTTGGGCACAGGAGCCGAGTACCCGTGCATAGCTATTGGAGACCGGAGCACAAGCATTGGGTCTTGGGCTTGACCTCGAAGGACTTGAGCCCAATCATCGAGGAACTAGACCGAAGAGCTAATGACTTGGACGCAAGAGCCAAGTGGTCGTCGAGGACTTTGTCACAAGCATTGGGGTCCTCGGCCTGACCTCTGTGGACCTTGCCTTGGGTGACAATGACCAAGGAATGAGAGCAAGTTTTAGGGCACACCATTGAAAATTTGAGTAGGGGCACCAATGTCATGGGCTCGACCTTAGTGGACTTGGGGCCAGCTTTGATGAACCTGAACCAAGGCGTTGGTGACATGTGTGCAGAAGTCCACCCGACATGGTTGTCGGAGACATAGTCACAAGTACCCAAGTCTCGAAATTAGCCTCTATGGACCTAGGCTGGCCTCGATGGATTCAAGCTTGACCAAGCAAAGCAATAAGGATGGCATGTGGCAGGACCTCTTCCTCTACCCAACCCCATCCGTCTAACATGCTCACCAACGCCGTTGGGATCCACTTCTTCCAATAGGCCTTAAACATTGACAACATGCTACTCTACAGCCCTAGTATTTTTAGGAAGGACGACATCACCTCCTTCAACATAAAGCTGCCCGCAAACATGGCAATCGTCTTCGGAAAAATAGTGTTCATCCTCATCACCAAGTGCCTCCTTGGTCAGGTCGGACGGCGGCCATTGCTGTTGAGTACTGTAGTATCAGCAAGATGATCTTCTCACTCACCTCCTTTAGATTGCGCCTCACCATCATCAACCACGACCACTCAAAGCTCATGTAGGCAATGACCATGTATATTGCCTCTGTGTTTTCCCACATGGTCTTCTTCTCCATCAGGATGGGACCGATCACGTCGGTGTAAAGCTCGGAGATCTTCCCATTAAGGCTGCTCGCGTTAAATAGGCAGCAAGTATAGTGTTAACAATGTACAAGGCGATCATCCTTGGTGGGGCCGCGTTTGTGTTGGCGCCAGTCGCCAGTGCTCCTGTACGATGATGCCGGAGACAATGGAGTGGGCGTTGGAGGAGATGGAACAGTTGTTTGGCAAATACACCGACGGTTCGCGGCAAACGAGGTGCAGATGCTAAGGACTGGCGACGCGATTGAGGCAGCGGCGAGAGGCAAACGGTGAGACTTCACTTGTAATGCATGTACAATTGATATTGTGTCTAGGAATCTGACAACTCACTCTAGTTCTTCTTTTGATTTTATATCCTAGTTACTCAATTAGATGGAGTCAAGATGTAGCTATGTATAGATCCTGATCCTAGGCTTGATATTTTCTGGTTACTCAATATATTTTCTTTGGGCGTCGATATTTTAGGTTGCCCATAGACTAATTCAATCAATGATAAGAAGATTGCAATGTTCTGATCTTTCGTGTAATGTCATACTAGTTGGACAATCTATTAGAGAAAGATTAGTAAGCCGCTCAAATAAAAATTGGCTCCTTGATATGAGAGTTGGTGAATTTAAAAACATTGATAGATATTACACAAGTATCAGTCAGCAAGTTATCACAATAATTGGTAATTTATAAACAATCAAACAAATTTTAGCAACTCAAATATATGTTGGTAATTGACAAATTAATTGGAGAATAGTTGAGAAGTCACTTAAATTAATGACTAATAATTTGATATAAGAGTTGGTAAATTTTAAAAGTTGGAAAGTCATATAAATAATTTTTTTTTGTGAGTCCTACTTTATTATTATTCAAGTACTCATTCTCATATTTTTGCTTTACTTCCTTATAAGGTATGAGAGTCGAAACTTATAATTGAAACTAAATCATCTCCTTCCCGATCTCTTAATAAGATGGAGAGTCGAAACGCCCCAACTTTCCTTTCTAGCCACTAGGGCAAATGCCGGTGGTTAAATAAAAGTTAAGTTATTAGGAAAACTAGTAATTTACAAACTACCACTCAAACCTTATTAAGTAGTTATAATAAAAGTGGGTGGCTTTAAATTGATTGGTAATTTAATTGAAGAAAATTTAATAAGTTACTCAAATTGTGATTGGTTATTTGATATAAGATCTCACAAAACAGATTTTGATAAGTTATGAGAACAAAAATTCATACTTACTAAAAGTTGATACCATAAATGCCGGCAACTATTTCAAAGAAATGAAAGTAACCTGATATTTATTGGTAACTTAATTAGCGTAAAGTTGAGGAGCCTCTCGTCATCAATTTCATATAAGATTTCAAATTAATTATTTACAAACAGATTCTATTAAATTCATTTATTATGCGGTAAACTGATAATGTTATAATAGGAAAAACAATTTGCCGGTAGGGTGTTTTTATAAATAATATTTGAAACTCATCAGTTTATACAATTTCAGTTTTTTTTTTGGTAGTAGACAATAAAAATTTTGCTATTACATTGAGTTTCCGCAAAATTCCTTCTGTTCGTTTTCCCCCTTGCAGCGTCGGCTCCCTCGCTTGCTCTCTCTCTCTCTTTCCGCGGCGGCCATGGCAGTTAACCGGCGGCTTCCTCCGCCGGCCGGCCACCTCCACCGCCGTGGCAGCCACTGAAGACGAGCCGCCTCCTCCTCCTCCTCCTCCTCCTCCTCCGTAAGTCCTTTTCTTCGGACGATTCTTCAGTGGTGCTATGTGTTCTGCTATACCCTTTTATCGATCGTCCATTAGTTCGACGTTTCACTTGCATCCAGTGACTTCTAGATCTCGTTCATACGTATTTCCACTAGAAAGTCGATAAATTTGCGTAACATTGGTTGTGGGTGTTTGAGTTTCGATGACGAATTTGGCGAGTGCAGTGACTTCTGGGTGTTAAAAATGTAAGATTTTTTGTTCCCCTGCGCTTTCGAGTGATCTTCCTCTGTTGGGTCTGCACGTTATTTCTTAACTTCAGCATTAAGGATTTCTTGGGTTTGCAATAGAGTGAGTTTATTGGTGTGCTTTGAATGAGTAATTGTTGTCTGTTCTCTTTCATTTTGGTTGAAATGGTGGAGGTGAACTGGTGCTCGTTGTTATGTTGTGGAATTCTCCTAATGCTGATGTTGTTGCTGAGGGAATCCGCATTGCTTTTTTGCCAATGGTATTCGTGAGAATCTGCTGCTTTATGGATACAGATTTGCTGCATCCCCTGATTCTCAGATGCTTGGATGGTCCTTAGAGATCCTATCCTTTTCTATGTAGCGCAGCATTGGGTTCGTCCTTATTGGGGTAAAGCCTAACAAGCCACGCAAATTTAAGTATCTGGTTATTCAAGTATGGTAGCGCGCAAATCATGGGCAGTGCACCAAATCTTTATGGATTGCAAGAAAGTTCCTTTCTCTTACCACTGCGGTATCTTCTTTTCTTCTGCAACATCCTCATCTTCTTTCCCATGGATATCTGCCCTTCGAGTTCCAGGATGTACCTCCTCATCCGAGCCATGCCCTCCCCCCGCTTCTTCCAGCATCCTTGTGGAACCCCGCAGGAAGCCCAGATCGATATCTCACCAAGATGCCATAGACTTGATGGACCGCGAGAGAGATCCGCAACGGGCGCTGGACATATTCAACAGGATGGCGGACCAAAAGGGTTTCAATCACAACAATGCCACTTTCGCGACCATACTTCAAAAGCTCGCTCGTTTGAACAAGTTCCAGGCTGTCGATGCTGTTCTTCGACAGATGACCTATGAGACCTGCAAATTCCATGAGGGTATCTTCCTCAATCTCATGAAGCATTTCTCGAGATCGCACATGCATGAAAAGGTGCTCGACATGTTCCATTTGATTTATCCAATCGTTCGTGAGAAGCCCTCTTTGAAAGCCATTAGTACTTGTCTTAATTGTCTGGTGGACTCAAATCAGATTGGCCTTGCCAAGAAGCTTCTCTTGCATTCAATGAAAGTTCTAAACTTGAGGCCCAATACGTGCATCTTTAATATCCTTGTTAAGCATCATTGCAAGAATGGAGACATTGAATCTGCTCTTGAAGTTGTGAGAGAGATGAAAATGTCCAAGTGTTCTTACCCAAATTTGATTACTTACTCCACCCTGATGGATTGTCTATGCAAAAGCGGGAAGGTCAAAGATGCTCTCCAACTGTTTGAGGAAATGATAGCAAAGGACCAGATTGTTCCTGATGCCTTGACTTATAATGTTTTGATAAACGGGTTTTGTCAAAGTGGAAAAGTTGATGGGGCAAGAAAGATAATGGAGTTTATGAGAAATAATGGGTGCAATCCCAATGTTTACAATTTTTCAACCTTAATGAATGGGATGTGTAAGGAAGGGAGGTTGCAGGAGGCCAAAGATGTTATCACGGAAATGAAGGGCCTGGGAATGAAACTTGATGCAGTTGGGTACACTACTCTGATTAATAGCTTCTGCAGATCAGGAAGGACTGATGAGGCCTTGGAGTTGATCAAAGAGATGAAAAACATTGGATGCAAAGCTGACGTTGTAACTTTTAATGTGCTACTTGGAGGGTTGTGCAGAGAAGGTAGGTTTCCAGAGGCGCTGCAGATGCTTGAAAGATTGCCTTTTGAAGGTGTTCATCTTAACAAAGGAAGCTATAGAATTGTGTTAAATAGCTTGTGTCAGAAAGATGAAATTGAGAAGGCAATGGAGTTGTTGCTCCTGATGCTTGTTAGAGGGTTTCTTCCACATTATGAAACATCAAATGAATTGCTCAGTTCCCTTTGTAAGAAGGGAATGACTTTTGATGTCGTCAAGGCATTATTTGGATTGGTTGAGCTGGGGTTTACACCAAAGTCTGATCTTTGGTCCCTTTTAGTTGAGGTGATATGCAGGGAAAGGAAGCTACTGGTCACATTTGAGTTACTGGATAAGTTGACTGGACAGAAAGGTAAGATGCTCCCTCCAACGGCTGAAATTGATCAATGAGATATCGTCGAGAATAGGGAATGCTTTCACGACCATATCATGATCATGAGCATTTACTCTTCTTGGACAAAAAAGAGGACGCACTGCTTGTTTATCCATTTAGAAGTCCACAAATTCTACAATTTTTAAATGCCTCAGTTGAGTCTCTTTTTGGAGCAGTATGCGCTGTTATTCCCAAGTGCTGTTATTCCTAAGTGGGTAAAGAATATCATGCACCTCAAATTTGTTCCCTGTGCTAATAGACCGAAACAGCAAGACAAGGGATGCATGCCAGGAGCACTGTAGACAATCGAAAAATTGTGTGGTGATTTCTTTGGCTCTGCAGGCAGATGGCACAGAACAATGCATTTCTACTGATTGCCACGGACTGGGGATCACCCCACTAGTTTCTGTCTCCTGCTGGATTGTAGAACCATCCTTTTCTTTGAGCCTGTTGGCCTTGACTTTGGAAGATACATATCCTGATCTCTTACTTCTAAAAGCCATGATCAGGTCAACTCTATCAAATCGAGTGGATGACTGTTAGAGCCACAGAAAAAGTTTGCGGTAGGTTTTGTTGTGCTATGAGAAAGCCTACTTTTCGCTGCTGTCCCTTCTGGATTTCCTTACTGGTAGTCCGAAGTTCAGTGCACTACAGGCAGAAGTTTTCTTTACAGATAAATGCCAATGTATCTGTCCCAGTGTGACCAGCCCATCTGATCAGGTTGCCAATCTTCTGCATGTAGGAATTGGAGAAAGCGCAAGGAATAGGTAGACAGTTCCCCAAGATTGTAATCTCAGCTTGTCATATTTCCGCCCTATTTTTTCCACCCAACACTCCAGAACACGGCATTAAGTAGTTGCTATGTTGATTTTCCTGTTGTTTGTGTTGCCTAGACTTTGACACAGAAGCTAGCTACCGCGTGTCCTAGTTTCTGATGCATGTTTGTCTCTAGACATTGTATACAGGGCTGAACATGAAATCCTTAGCGAGTGCTTATCTTCAAAGCAACACAAGACAGTACATAATGCTTTTGCATAGTATTCTAGGACATTCCATCATTGCACTTCAACAAGATCTTTTGATTGTTCTTCAGCCAAAGTTTCATTCCATTGGCCGCAGCTCAACTTCGTACTTGGGCACTCTCAAGTGTCCCGCACAACGACCTTAGTTTTGTCGTATCTATTTGGCCCCAGTATATGAGTGGAAGCAATACGATATGGTGGAGAGTCGAGGTCCCCAGCAGCTTTGATGGACTTGACATCGCATTGCAGTGTCAGGTTCTTTTGAATTCGTGCAGCACCCTTTGAAAATTCCCTTCTGCAGTCTCCATACTTTCACCCTCTTGTTTTTTAATGCAAGTTACTCTATTTTTGGTTTGTCTCTCCCACCGAGTTGGATTAATAATCCTCCCCACCCTCTTTGCTTAATCCTATGCTTAGATGTTGAATCTACTTGTTATCCATTTTTTTAGCAAGTAATGAAAGCTACTTATTTCAACCAAAAAAAAAAAAAAAATCAAGTGCGTTTGTTTTCACAAATGTTTTAATCAAAGTCCTTCCATCACTAAATCCCACTAGGCGTCAGAGTGTGATGTGGATAAGATTTTTCCAATATGGATGTTCACGTTGATAACAGTCGATGATAAAGACAAAATGACCAATCAACTCCTTTTTTTGTGTCTCGGTTGCATCCCAAACGTAGTTGTTAAATGGAGATACCTATAGTGAATTCAAATGTTGGTTTAATGAATTGTGGATCGAGATTCGACTCAGGAGTTTTAATAAAATATTTAGAATTAGTATTTTGTAGAGAGGCATTTATGAATTTTGTAAATAATATTCTGAAATATGAAATTTTGAGTAAGACTTAGGATCTATGGAAAAAAAAAAAAAAAAAACAATCTTAATTTTGAGTAGATGTGATGATTCCCATTCATAAGAATATTTCATTCCATATATTATTGGAATGTAACCTACACAAGTTACTTTCAATCACTTTGTAACCATCAAAGTGTAACTTGACAATATTACATCATTTGATAGATGGACATTACATTTGAATCACTTGAATTGTAAATTTGCTAGTGAATTGATATATTCGCTTGCAATTTAGGAGATTAGTAGTTCACCTAATTAATACATATTGATAAAGACTCCGAATCCATTCGTATGATATGAATCGAGAAATGACTGATTTTAATAACTACAACCCTAGACTTCAATTTTCATTTTTTTTAGAAGCACGATCCCAATTGTTAAAAGATCCATTAGGGAAAAAAGTACACTTTACCATGCGAAAAAATTGCATTTCATATGCTTCCCTAAAGTTTATTCTGTTTTATCTTTTCCAGTTGAATCTTTATATGTGTTGCTTGTTTATTTCTTCCATCGAGTAACCAGTAAACTGTCATTCATCCTCATGAATTACAATATTTGGTAGTCCTAAACATATTGCAAGTGTTCCAATTTAGTCATAAACTTTTCTTTCGGTTATTTGAGTTTTAAACCTCATGTATTTGTGCTAATCAGATCATCCGATCAATTTTGGCTAGCTAACATAAACATGGATGTCTATGATGTGGTCGATTTTGACATGGACAAATTTTCATAATATTTTAATATTTATTTATTTTTATTTTCCTTTCTTTCTTCTCCCTTTATCTTCATCCTTTGGCGAAGGTGAGTCTCACCCGCTCCTAGCAAGGCTTGACCTCACTGTTGCTGGAATTGCCATTATCCTCATCCTAATCGAAGAAGCTCTAGGCAACAAGACGCTCTCTCCTCTTTCTTTGTCGTCCTCATCCTTCATTCGCCTTGTGAAATCGCTCGAATCATTCGCGCGGCTACCCGCAATTTCGATCATCGAATCGAATTACGTCTGCTCGGAAAATGGTGAGACGCGAAGGACAGCTTGTCTTCATCTGAGACGCGGTCTATAGGTTGCGACTTGCAACACGTCCTCCTCAAGGGCATTGAGAGTGAGGCCCAGCTCCTTGCGGCTGGCTCAATCGTGTCGCATTGCGACTACCAGGATGTGGTTGCTAAGAGGTCGCTCGCCATCCTCTGCAGCTACCCTTGCGCGCAAACCTCTTGCCCTCTTGATCGCCTGCGGAAGCAGTGGCACTAGATTTTTGGCGTCGATCACGCCGGCCACCGGCAAGGTCAAGCCTCTCAAGGGCAGGCGAGGGTCACCCTCATCAAAGGCCGACAAGGCTGACCTCTCCAGCTAGAGGATGAAGGTGAAGGGCAGAAAAAGGAAAAAAAAAAAAAAAGGGGGAAAAAAGAAAAGAAAAGAATAAAAAATTAGAAAAAATATTATTAAAAATTATCTATATCGGTATAGGCTGCATCACATAGGATGGCCAGCGTTCATGTCTGCGCTGACTGGTTAAAATTGATCGGATGAGCTGAATTGATATAAATACAAAAACTTTAGCATTCAATTGGTAGAAAAACATTCCGAATTGAATTGACACAATAATAACAGATTGAGAACTTTTCTAGTTCTCCCATGTTTGTTTATATTATCATTTTTCATTTTTCTTCCATTTGTAATGTGAGGCATTGCATTAAATATGTTAACAAAATCGGTTCTACTTAAAAGGAAAAATATATTGGCTATGATGCATTGTTACATGACAATATAATTGGTCAAAGCGATGATATTGTAATATTGTTGGTTCATAATATCCAATTACTCATGACAAGCAACTTCAACCTATTAAATAATAATGTTGACTGAAAAGCTAAGGAATAAAAAAGGAGAATGTCAAGATGAAATAAAAAGTTTGACAAAAAGAATAAATTAAAGAGGGAAAACTATAATTAATGAAATATTGGACCGGGGAGATTCTTGTGGTTGGAAATTTCTACAAGCAATAATAAAGCTCTATTTGTTTCACATAAAATGAATGTTGTGAAAAATATTTTCTAAAAATAATTTTTTATATTGCTTGAAATAATTAGCCAAAAAAACATTTTTATTGACAACAATAATTTATATTTAAATAATTTCGTGAGTAATGAAAATATTTTTTGTTTATTCATTTTTAAAAGTTATCTGAATCATCATTATTAAAAAATATTTTTTAAATTATTCCTTTCCGTGAAACAGGAATAAAAGTCGCCGAAAATATTATTGCTTAAATAACTAGGCAGGTTATTGGCGTGACGTGCTAGGAAGAAGTCTAGTTTGGAAAATTACTTTTAGATATCTATTTCAAAGATTACTTTTTCGCAGAAAAAAAACGGTATTTTTCAGTCGCCTATTTTAACAATAATTTTCAGCTACCGCTTCAAAGCGATCCGTCTCAGCTTATTGCCGTGCATGTCTTTACCTTCGACGTCACGCACATAAAAGGTGTCTGTCTCATTTGTATCATATAATGTTCGTCAACGATTGATCATGTTAGAATTCCGGATAAGAGTAGACCAAAAAAAAAAAAAAAAATCATCTTAGAATTCCCGATTGCAAATTGAACCAGTTTCGATTAAAGATATGTACATTATTGAAAAAGAAAATGAAGATAAATATGACAAATAAATAAAAAAATGTTTTAGTCACTATACAACGGTTGACATGAGCTAAAACCTATATCTGGTGACACTTTTCCTTTTTTTTCCCCTTAAAAAATGAGCCATTATTTGATAATGTGGGCCATGGAATTTGATATATTTTTATATGATCATTAATAATGTAGATAAAGTAATTTATTTGAATTATGGAGATGAAGCAATGGAAGCTAGTGACCAAAAAAAAAAAAACAACCATCAAATGAAACTTAGAGCGATTTGAATCCCATGCTTGACTAATTCTAATTGTTCACATAATCACTTTGCTCATATACATTAGGTATATCAAGATTGATACGAGTAAAACACATCGCCATTTTGATGTAACGCCTATGGCATCCAAATTGACCACCTAACCATTTGATGAAAGTCAAGATCATGGTATTTGTAATGACCATGAGATTGATCCTACATTAACTTTAGCGTGAAATCTTAGAAACAATGTGGAGACCATCAAGAAAACACATGAGAGCTAAATCGATTGTAACTGAGCTAGGCTTCAGGTCGAGTGAGAAGCTAGAGTCGAATATGGATTCTGATCTAGCTCTACTTGCCCAATTGAAAAAGAGTATTGAAAGTTCTAAACTTTAGGTATAGAATGTAATCAAGTCTAAAACTTTTCAATTGATTTAATCGAATCCTAATTAATCTTTGAGGTAGTGCAATCAAGTCCCTTTAAAAACCAATTGCCAAAACTGTCCTCATGGCATGCGAAATTTACCTGTTGAGGTGAAAATATGAGGGTGCATACCAAATCTTAAGAAATAGCAAGCATGTGTTCTCAATGATCCTTTTTATGATTATGACCTGATATTGAGCTACCGTTATTAAATATCATGTCATCATCAAATTACAGTGATTTATTTAATTATTGAGATACATGCGAGAGAGTGTCAAGAGAATCCCAAATTGAAGAATCGAAGCAGTGCGAAAATATTAATTATTTAAGCTCAAGTGTAAACATCAATGAGTTAAGACTTGGATGGGACTTTTTCGTAAAAATCTCCCTAGGTAAAGGCATTGGAATTCCACTGCCCCTCAACACGCATCATCTTCAGTAATTTCGAGATGACATTCTTTGTCATCAACTAGTTATCTTATCCGATCAACTCATCTTTCCGCGCCATGAGAAATCCACTGACAAGGTTATCGCAGGTGAACTGGCGATCGACAATAGAACATATTGATCCCATGGTCGTGAGGATGGATCGGTCGAATCGAAAGCTGCGAGCGCCCATGTCGACGTCCGTCCAACGCGGTAATAAGTGAGATTTCGAGGACCTCGTCCGACGCAGCAAGGCCACGTCAGGCGTGGGCCCCGTGGAGAGCAATAATTGAATAAATATTCTCTCCCCCGGGCAAGCATCACCGAGGCCTTTCTAATGCCCCACCAACTCTATCTCCCCACCATCATCCGCACCACCATCTTCGGCACCTTTGTCTTCTGCTGCAGTTCCCTCCACCATCTCTCTTTCTTCTCTCTCTCTCTCTTTATAACTTCCTGCTGATTGTCTCTCTCTCTCTCTCTCTCTCTCTCTCTCTAGTGATTCCTCTCCCGTCCACAAATGATACTACCAAGGCGTAGCCACAGGTTCTTCAAGTTCAGAATCTCCAGCACCCATCTCCTCCTCAGCGATCAGTCCCTCCTCTGATCTCGACATACAAAGATCTCCCTCTTTCCCTGTCTCTCCTTCTCTCTCTTGCACGAAACTTCATTCTCGTCCACATATCGGACACCCCCAGTTCCTTTCTTTTCGAACCCGGATTCTCCTCCTGGTCCCCTCTTATCTAATTGCCTCCACTGTGCTCGGCGCTCCGCGCACAGGTCCTTTCTTTAGTTTCGTCCTCGTCCTCGTCCTCGTCCTCACTACTACATATATTGGGAAGGAGAATTATCTGTCGCCCGAGAAGACAAATGATCAACAAGGACTACGAGTTCTCGCGCGGAGTGGTGGAAATGGCATGGATCATGCTCTGCGTCGATTACTCGAGGCTCTTCTGGCTGTTGTTCGGGGTCTTCTCCTATGAGAATCACGAAGGAAAGCCTCGGATCTTCTTCTAGCGACCGCTTCCCTCTTCCCGTCCTTAGAAAAGTTTGTCCGTCCACAGTAGTAATAAAAGTAGTCATAATTCTCGCTTCTTCTCGATCTCTCTAGCTTTAGTGAATAAGATAGAAAGTGTTTGTAAGTGTTGGAAGACAGGAGCCCTCTCGAGAGGCTTCGTTTGGAATCGCCGTTAGCCATGCAGAGGATGGCAAGGGCCGCCGGAGGGTGTTTGGATGCGGCGAACGCGTGGCACGAGTATGCCGAGACCGACCCGACTGGTCGATACGGACGCGTAAGTAGCTCTCTCTATCAATTTTTCTGAATAACTCCTATTATGCTTTTGATTTCCCATCTTTAATCTAGACCCTATATTTAGTTCTTATCTCATGCATGTAGAATGACTAATCCTTGATAAACACTCCTGAATTTAGAGTCTCATGGCAACTATATGGGGTTCGATTATATCCCAACGTGGATATACTCGCTAGAGTCCAAACTTTTCCGACTATAATTTAAGAGAAAATCGAATCCAGTTAGTGGTTTCCATGTATGAGAAACCCTATAGAAATTAACGAGATTATCGAAAGGGTCAAATTAAAAAAGTTAACTGACCAAAAAAGAAGAAAGTTAAAAAGGTTAGGATGCTCCATATTATAAAAGGAAATCAAGTCCCTTCGTATCCGTCCATCTGGAGATCAAGATGTGACTTTGGCTAATGATAATTAAAATCAATTAATTAACTAATTAGTAGGTATGCTCTGAACACAACTTGTACTAGATTGCAGCGTGCGCCGCATTGTCGTATTAGGAGAGCCGGACCCAATAAACAATGTTTTTCATGTGTTTTATTGGTGAGGCTAATATATTATTAGGAAGGGCGCGCCACTATTGGTGTTGGTCAACGGCAAGAGGAAGTGGAAATCAATATACGAACAACCACCTGCCCCTTTTTTTCTAATATAAGAGATGGGTTTTGATTGACCAATTTTGATGACGCACGTTTTAAAGCTTTATTCAACCCCATTATTGCCTATCAATGTGGTTAGAATATCAGTCGGAACACCTCAATATATTGTCCATGTTCATGAACATATGCATAATATATACATAATATATATTCTTAAGCATATGACATATCCGAGCCTTAATGATTCTATGCGATAGATACGGAGAATCGATGGGGACATATGCATATCCTGAATTGATATGAAGAATTGATAGAGATGTGGAGAATATTGTAAATATTATGCATAATACCTAGGCCTATATTTGCAAGCAGGGTAGGATCGGATTAATGGTAGGCGCACGAGAACTATTTTCGTTGTAATATCATATGGCGCACTTTAAAAGGGTCTCTATTCAAGCACGAGGTCGAATGAGCTCTCAACAAGTCTTTGTCTTATCACGTTCTAAATAAATTTCGAAATTGTACGTGTGCTATCCAAAAAGAAGGAAAAAAAAAGAAGGAGAAAGAATCAGATGCAATTCTGAAATTATATGCATGCTAACCAAAGGAAAAAAGAAAAAAAGAATCAGATGCAATCTGTTTTATGGATAATCTTCATTTGCATGTATGATCAGAATCTATTATCGCATGTTAAGTTAGTTCATTTTACCAAATATTCAGATGGATTTGATTGTGTAATTAGCGTTTAGTGCATGTGATCGAGGAAGGAACCGAGAAAAACCCCAAGCCGCCTCGCTGCGAAAAAGACAAGTTCTGTAGCAGATAGAAAGGCTGCTTCTCACTGTTTTTTTGACTTGGAGTAATCAAGTGCTGGGGCCATGTAAAGAGTTTAATCTCACGAATTGATTTTTGACCTTTGCTTGAGTAAAATTAAGTTTGACTTCGACTGATTACGTCCCAAATGCTTTCGGATCAATTTAAAGAGCCCTTTTGGAGCGTCTAAATACGAGGAGACACAAATATGAATAACGTTAAAACATTCCACATTGCTCGTATATGGGGTTTGTATATTCTTTGTATATGGTTGGATTTTTTAACAAGATATTGAAGTTAGATTCCGACTTGCACATAAGAAAGTTGTTAAAGTATACTGCATTGCTAACTTTTTTACAAGTGATTTTTAGTTGCAAATTCAAGACTCACATAACTAATATGATCCATGTCTCAGAGAGAAAATTAAGGTCGCTAATGTTGCAGTTTTTCGCTCCCTTTCGATGCTTTTTATTGCAGTTTAGGGAGGTCTTGGGCAAAGGAGCGATGAAGACGGTGTATAGGGCATTTGATGAAGTGCTTGGAATGGAGGTGGCTTGGAGCCAAGTGAAGCTCCACGATGTTTTCCGCTCGCCGGAGGACCTCCAGAGACTCTACTCGGAGGTTCACCTCCTGAAGAATCTCAATCACGAGTCCATCATGAAGTTCTACACTTCATGGGTCGATCCCGATCGGAGAACCTTCAACTTCATCACCGAGCTCTTCACCTCCGGCACTCTCCGAGAGTAATAACACCTCAACAACTTGAATCACCTTCTTTTGTTTTCTTTTCAATGTTAAAACTTACTTTTTACATGATGTTAACATGAACTTGAAATATCTGCATAACTTAGGATGTTCTACTAGGTTTATATGGTCATGAGACAGTTTGGTCCATATTCAGGTTGCATGTAAATTGACCTCGTTATATTTCTTGATAAATGAAATCTCTGTTTGTGAAATATGTGCAGGTATAGGAGAAAGTATCAAGGAGTGCACATGGCAGCAATTAAGAACTGGGCTCGCCAAATCCTGAAGGGCCTCGCTTACCTCCATAGCCATGATCCTCCAGTCATACATAGAGACCTCAAGTGTGACAACCTCTTCGTCAATGGCCATCTCGGCCAAGTCAAGATCGGCGATCTCGGTCTGGCCACTATTCTTCGTGGATCGCAACATGCCCACAGCGTCATAGGTACTCTCTCTCTCTCTCTCTCTCTCTCTCTCTCTCTCCCCTCTCTCTGTGTATAGTGGGCGTACATGCACTACTCGATATGGATGAATTTTTGCGTGATCTACATTTAACGGACTTCAATAAGATATAGTCTAGTGAAAAATATTTATTGCACTATGTCCCCTGAGGTTTATAATCTCTTTGTATTAAGTTTGCTCCGAAGTTTATTTGGCGTCATTTGCATTGAAATTCATGTGAAACTTTGTTTAGCTTGGTTCATCCATGTTGAAATGTTTGTTAGCTTCAGTTCTATTTTGTGAAATGACCAAGGTTGCTTAGGCTGAGTTCATATGTTTTCCTCATGTGATTACCAGGTACACCAGAGTTCATGGCACCAGAACTGTACGAGGAAGAGTACGATGAACTAGTTGACATATATTCCTTTGGCATGTGCTTGCTTGAGATGCTCACTTCCAAGTACCCGTACAGCGAGTGTTCGAACCCGGCTCAGATATACAAGAAAGTCACTTCGGTAAACGTTTGAAATACCCAAATTAAGCTCAAATAATACACACATGCGTGCTAGTATCGGAAATTATAACTACTCCGTTCGTTAATTATTAAATTAGGGAAAGTTACCGGAGGCCTTTTATCGTATTCAAGATGACGAAGCACGAGAGTTCATCGGGAAATGTCTGAAGAAGGCGTGCGATAGATTGCCCGCTCAAGAGCTCTTATTGGATCCCTTTCTTGCCTCCGATGATGGAGGACAGCTCCTGCTCGCGCCAAAAGCTTCAAGTGGAAGTTCAACTCCTAAATCAACGGCGGCAGCAACGGATTTAATGGTGCCACCAATAATTGTGGCCGATCGTTTGAGGAATACCGACATGACTATCACGGGGTCTATGAATTCGGAAGATGACGCCATCTATCTCAGAGTGCAAATCACTGAAAAAGATGGTACGTGCATCAATTCTTGTTCTGTTTACGTTCAATGTACTAAGATTATTTGTAAGAGGGGCAACCTAGAGGCACCGGTTTCGCCCTGTTGACTCTTTTTCGGAGATCATCATGCTAAAAGACGCTGCTAGGAAAGAGCGTTCTCCACGAGCGGCCTGATCTCCAGATTGTTGATTTTGAACAGAAGATTACATCCGCTTATGACATTGTGGGAGATGATTTAAAACATTGCGATTAAATTAAAACCGCCTTCAAAGTATAGAAACGCTTTGATGTCTAGTCTATCTTGCATGTAGGGCAATATGTTCAGTTTAATTTCCTAATTCTTTTCATTCCAAATGAGCTTTTTGGGCTGACTTCATGATAATACATTGCCCTTCTTGTGTAATTAACAGGACATGCAAGAAACATATACTTTCCCTTTGATATCGTGAATGACACTGCGCTAGATGTCGCTTTGGAGATGGTAAGAGAACTGGAAATTTCCGATCGAGAGCCGACGGAGATCGCCAAGATGATTGAGGAGGAGATATCTTCTCTCGTTCCGACGTGGAAAAGATCCAGCCTCCCACTTAAGAATCACCACAATAGCTTCAGTTACGAAGATGATGACGATGACGAGGAAACACGCCCGCCGTTTCACACTTTCTCCTCTTGTTCTTCTTCCCATGCATCTCTCCCAAATTTCAACTCAGCATTCTCTGATGCGAATCTCAAGGACGTCTGCAACAACATGATGAACATCGACCTGAATTGCCTACAAGGTATAGTGTTCCATGAAAGAAAATCTGTGAAAACTTTTTTTTGAAAGGCAGGAAAAATCTTTGTTGGAACTTTCTCCAGATTGTTGATTTTGAACAAATTTGGGATATATGCACGTTGTTCTTTGCTATCATTGGGACACAGAACTTAAACGTGCAAATCCATGCAGATCGTGATGTCTTTGCGCATGATGAGGCAACTTCTCCAAGCTCAGTGAGCTCTCCAAAGTACTCGAATTTCAGCTACTGCTCAAGCAATGAAGATGATTACGATACAAGTCCCCACAGCGACCCTCATTGCTTTGCGAAGACCCACCAATCTACACGATTCTGTCCTGAAGAGCGCAAGAGAGTGAACGATAACTACCAACGGAACAATGTGCAGTTTGACGCTCATAGAGGTCAACATTTCGTGAAACGCGAGCAGAAGTTAACACGGATCCAGTCGCTCGTGGACATCCGGAGCCAGCTGTTGCACCGTTCTCTAGTGGAGGAGATCAACAAGAGGCGCATGTTCAAGACCGTCGGAGCAGTTGAAAACATCGGATATCAAGAACCTCGTGACTTTGCCGGCACTTCTCGCAGAGATAACGAGAAGCGACGATTTTGAATGGTGAAGTTGACACTTCAATTACGTGCCCAATCGCCATATATTGTATTGGTGGCGGTTTTCCTATTAATTGTGTTACTTGTGTGGTTAGTACCATTGGACGAACATGTAAGTGCTGAGTTCATGATGGTGCTTATTCTGTGTTTTTGAAGTGTTTTGCAGTTCTGTGATTGTATGAACCTTGAAATGTATGCATGGTTATGAACCATGATTTGCATGCGCTTGCAATGTAAAATGATTTGCCTGCAGGCATTAGACATGCAGCGTTTTCCAAGGTTTACATCTTTTAACTGAAAGGGCAATGTTTGCGTCTGTTGGCGATAGTAGGAAATCTACTTGATTTTGAATATCTTTCAAGATTATGTATATATCTCATTTCATAATGCATATGTTTGATTTGTTACCTTCAATAGTCATCTCATAAAGCCTATTGATAGGCTGATGTAATTCTCATTATGAATATATTGAATTATATAAAAAAAAAATCCTCAAATTTGTCTTCCGCATTATGATTTTCAACTTGGTATCAAAGCCTCTTTTCTTGAGGCAATCCTACTTTGCACCCAGTGCACCGTTGAAATTCCCCAATCCTAATTTCTTTTAGCTTTATCATTCTCAATGGTGCACTCATGCATCCCAAGCAAATAAACCCATCCGTGCCGCTCGACAATGTTCACCCAAGTGCATCATTCCTATTTGAGTAAGCACCACGATGGTTGTGTTACGACGTCTCTCATGCGTCACCAAGTCAAGCTTTTCTTTTCAACGGAGGTATTTTCCATACCGTGAAGATGCGTATTCACAAAGGAACTTTTCTTTTAGCAAAGCCTAGCTTATTCTGCTTGCTGTAACCACACCAGCTGTATCAGCCATGTTAAAGTTATTGTCCCGACAGCAAAGTTCACCGCAAAGAACACATGCTGCTCTGCTCCAACATTCTTCGATTCTCGACTTTTCACTTCTCATTTTGAGAAGCCGACTCCACCACTAGATTCATCACTGTCAAACAATCAACATAATGAAATCTTCTTGCCAATGGAAGTTGGAGTCATCACATGCGCCACCACACACCGCCGAACCTTAGATATGTTGAGTTCATTTTAATTGAAGATTTTTGTGATGTCGTTCAAATTATTTTTCAAACTCAAGCTGATTTGTTTCAACTCAACTTGCATTTGATGGGGGGAATGTTAGTGATATTAGGAGACCCACTTGATTATGAATATCTCTCAAGATTATGTGTATATCTCATTTGATAGTGAATATCCTTGATTGATTTGTTACCTTCAATAGTCATCTCATAAAGCCTATAAAGAAGCTAATGTAATCTTCATTATGAATATATTGGATTATACAGAGAATCCTCAAATTTTTCTTTTGCAATATTATTTTCAATTGCCTCTACCGATATTTCCATTGGGGGGTTGCATACATAGATATAACTGTTAGGATGCACATGAGTTATGTTAGAAAAATCCCACATTGGAGAATTAGTGCAGTGTAAAGTAGTTACTATACTTTAGTTGACTCAAACTTTTGACTCAAACTTTTGTGAATGTGGATCCAACTAAATATATTGATAGGCTTGAATGTGGGCTCCCTCTTAGGTGTTTGGTGAATATCTCAAAAGAGGGATTTGCTAACCAACTCGGTTTTCAGGCAATGGGTGTTGTGATGTAGCAGCATAGGATCGATGTCAGACTTTATGGTTCGGTCCATTGAAAGAGACTAGTAATGAAGTTGGGCATTAGAGATTCAAATTTTGATAAAAGGATACTTAAATTAAGGAGGAGAAAACCCAACATGAAAGCTTACAAGTGAGGAGTCGGCTTGGACTTTGGCTCCCTCTTGGTGATCTCCCTGGGTGTAGGTATCAGACTTCTATTGTTCGCTCCCAATAAATGGTATTAGAGCCGATGGTTAGTGATTTCAGGTGATGGGCGTTGTGTTGTAGCAATGTTAGCTTGATGACAAATTTCATGGTTTAGTTTGAAGTGACAAATTTCATGGTTTCGTCTGAAGAAAAAGACTAGAGATGGAGTTAGGCATTGATGGAGATTTAAGATTAGATATCTTGATGTAGAAGGATACCTGGATTAAGGAGCAATACACTTAATACTGAGCTCACATGTGAAGGGAAGATTTTTGGGATGCATGTATGAGTTGCATTAGAAAAATTTCATATCGAAGAATTAATATAGTGTAAAGTAGTTGATATATTTTAATTGGTTCATAACTCATTGATTTAAACTTTTAAGTGAAAGTGGGTCTAATAGAATATATGACGGGCTCAAACTTGAGCTCTTTCTTGACGATCTCCCTTAGTAAAGACATCGAACTTCTGCTGCGCGTTCCCAACAATAACCTACATTTATATTTAATTAGGTTTGGTATGTAAGACATGTACTTTTCAAGTAGGCCATGTTAGATGTAATGGCAATAAGGACTAAAAATATAAGAATTTATTAGCGTTCAAATTTCTAAAGGTGATACATGTTAGTAATCATGCATATTACGCTTAAGCTTAGACATTGACAGGTAGATAATATGGGCATTCCATACATTAGTGTATGTTCAGTCTGCGATGCAACATCATTTTCCAAGATAAGCGAAAAAAACATAACACTTCCGCTTTAAAGAACTTCAATCATTACTGTGCATGTGGAGGTGGTAATTTTTAACTCAACTTAAGAATATGCATAGCTCACTTGGTATCTCACCCAAACCTAGGGGAAAAATTGTCCAAAAAATCCTAAGCCTATTGCGTTTTTGCCAATTGATTCATAAACCTTTTAATTTTGCCAATTGGGTTATAAACCTTTTCACATCCTGTCAATAGAGTCCATCTAGCCAATTTTGACTGGAATTTGCTAACGTGGGCGCAAGCCACTCTATGTAGGATAGCTGATGCTAATGTAGATAGAATTTATTATTTTTAAATATTTTTTTGAATTTCTAAAGTATTTTGAATTTCTTTTCTTTTCTTTTTTCTATCTTCTTCCTCTGCCAATTGCTCAGCTTCTAGCAATCGGCTAGAGGTTGCGACCAACAAGGTTGCCCTCGCCGGGAACTAGCGAGGGGTGACCTTGTCGGCCTTGGGTGAGGCTTGCCCTCGCCAGAGGCCAGCAAGGGTTGGCCTCGCCGACCTCATGCGAGGTCGCCCTCGTTAGGATTTGGCAAGGGACAACTTTGTCGGCCTTGATCAAGGCTCGCCAGAGGCTTGCGAGGGTCAACCTTGCCGGCGTCACATGAGGTCACCCTTTAGGATCTGTCGAGGGACGACCTCGCACCTTAGGTGACGCTTGCCTTTGCTGGATTTGGTGAGGGTGAGCCTCGCTCGTGGCCGGGAAGGTCACCCCTCACCCCCTCGCTAGATCGAAGAGGGCGAGCCTCATCCAAGGCTCGCGAGGTCGTCCCTTGCTAGATCTTGGCAAGGGCGACCTTGCGTGAGGCTAGTGAGGCCGACCCTCAATGGCCTTTGGGGAGGTTTGACCTCACCGGATTTGGCAAAGACGAGCCTCGCCTAAGCTTGGCGAGGGTCAACCTTCTTTGAGAGGTCACCCTTTAGGATCGAGGGACGACCTCGCGGACCTTAGGTGACGCTTGCCTTTGCTGGATTTGGTGAGGGTGAGCCTCGCTCGTGGCCGGGAAGGTCACCCCTCACCCCCCCTCGCTAGATCTGACGAGGGCGAGCCTCATCCAAGGCCCGCGAGGTCGTCCCTTGCTAGATCTTGGCAAGGGCGACCTTGCGTGAGGCTAGTGAGGCCAACCCTCACTGGCCTTTGGGGAGGTTTGACCTCACCGGATTTGGCAAAGACGAGCCTCGCCTAAGCTTGGCGAGGTCGCCCCTTTCCAGTTCCACCGAGGCGAACCTCATTGGTTGCTGGAGGTTGGGCGATTGGCAAAGGAAGAAGAGAGAGAGAAAAAAAAGATAAGAAATTAACAAAATTATAAAAATATTTTAAAAAATTCGAAAAATATTTAATAATAAATTTGTTCACGTCAGCACTGGCTGTGCCAGGTAAGACGACCGGCGTCCATGCTAGCAGATTATGGCAAAAATTGACCAAACAGACTCATTTGGTAAGAAGTGAAAAATTTTATGATTCAATTGGTAAAATTAAAAGGTTTATGACTAAATTGACAAAAGTACAATGTGTTTAAGACTTTTTGGACAGATTTCCTCAAACCCAAGTTGATTGAAAAATTCATCAATCAAAGTTTGACGGAGGATCTGATCAAAGAGATGATAGGAAAATAAATGGATGCAAAGATGAGAAAAGTAAAAGACTATTTTTTGTATCGATTGTTTTTCACTCTGCACTGTTTTACAAAGCAAGTCTCTTTATATATACACTTCAAGTAATATTCATGTTGTGCTAAAGATCAGGAAAAGATCAAGATCGTATCTTGTTTTGATATATATACTTCAAGTAATATTCATCTTGTGTTGAAGATGAGGAAAAGTTCGAGATCATATCTTATTAGGATAAGATCATATCTTTGACTTATTCAACATCCTCTGCAAGCTGACGGTGCAATACAAAGAGTTAGCTTGGACCTCAAAAGTCTAAAGTGTATGGAAGAGAGACCTCTAGTGAGGATATTAGCTAGCTAATCCATAAATGAAATGAAATGGATGTTGATTTGTCCACAAGCTAGGCGTTCACAGATAAAATGAAAATTAATTTCCTCGTGCTTTGTTTGAGCATGGAATATAGCATTCGCAGTGAGGTGCAAAGCTAATATATTGTCAAACCATGGATGTTGTGGAAGAGCATGAAGATCTTTCATAGATATTCAATCCACATCACTTCTGCAGCTGTGTTAGCTAAGCACTTATATTCAGCTTTTGTACTTGAGCTGGCCATAGTTCGTTGCTTACGAGAACACTAGGAAATAAGATTGCGACCAACAAAGATACAATACCCTGATCATTTTTCACTCTACACCATTTTACAAAGTCAGTCTCTTTATATATACACTTCAAGTAATATTCATCTTGTACTGAAGATCAGGAAAAGATCAAGATTGTATCTTGTTTTGATATATATACTTCAAGTAATATTCATCTTGTGCTGAAAATCAGGAAAAGATTGTGTCTTGTGCTAAAGATAAGGAAAGATCAAGATCATATCTTATTAGGAAAAGATCATATCTTTGACTTGTTCAATATAGACCTTTCATGTTCGAGTCTTAGACAATCTGCGCCCAAGATAACCCTTTATGGAATTCAAAATTGATCCAATCCGAACTGGAAAAAAACAAAATAGACATCATCCCCGACCATGAAGTAAGCAAATCATGATGAATGTGAAGCACCATGATATTGATTTTGATACGATTGGACGTGAAATCGAAGATAAAAAGAGCCTAAACCATTCGAAAACTGGACAGATTTGTAACGGAGCACTATCCAAGTCGAGCCAATCAAAGAAAATGAAAGTCATTAAGATGATACAAAAGCTGATTGACCTGAACCGAACTTGATCCATATTCAATTCCGAAATGATCGATACCTAAAATCTAATTGTACTGGAATGATCTTATTCAAAATCAATTTGATCTACCCATTTGTCATCTCTACACTACAAACACATGGAGCACAATTTAATTCATTTGCGACCTAATGATAGAAAAGACCTTTATGTGTCAAAGGATCTCCATATCAAAAACAATAAATGATTAGGTATGAGAAATCACAAGGGTAGGCTCCTAACTTTTTACCCTATTAATGAGAGATATGACTCTAATTAGTAGCGATTGCTTTTAATCAAGAAAGATGAGCATCACTAGTAGAGTAACCATCACAACTATTAAACCCTAACTAATTGAAGCATTCCGGAATATGGGTTTCTTCCATTGAAAGAAGTGTTACCCCAATGGTCCGTGGGCGGGATAATCGGCATATATTCATGAAGAATTAGTCGAATCGATTGGGTAAGCATAAGGTGCGCTTTTTTTATAAAAAGGACAGGTCCTTTTAAATTTCCAGAAGAGTAAAGTAAGCTCAGCCTATCTGTCGACTCTAGAGCAGCTTCAAACCCATCTAAGATTCCAACCTCAATGGGAACTAGAAGAAACACGGGCCAGCCAAGCCTATTGAGTACCTATCAAGGCTTAATTGAAAGAGCGAAAAGGGTAGCCAGTGATAATGAACCTGTGAGCTGATGACTAATAATTCACATCGACAACCAACCACCTAAACTCACATAATTCCACAATTATATGATTGGACTGATGATCAGAACCACTCAAACTTTTCAAGCAAACGAAAACAGCCAATTGCCTGTCTGATGAAGGTGTCGCCCCACATAAGCAATCAATCGACGTCTCCGGCTTTGTGACGTTTCAATTGAAAAGACTCGCCGGTTTTGCTTGGATGAAACCCCCAACGATCAAGATTCAATCAGCAGTGCCTTGTACGGATACGACTCCTCTTTCGTGGACCAATTAATTCGGCTGACGAATAAGATCGGACAAGGGCCCATGTGAATCTTTGCTCTAAGGCAACCCGGATTTTGCCACTTGTTCTACAATGAGTGTTCACTGTCAATATAGAAGAAATTATAATTATTATGTTAATCAAAATATTCGGCCAATTCTTTACTATATTCACTATGTTAGTCGAAAGCACTAGAAGTTAGGAAGTAAGGGTGCGCATGATAAAATTTCTTGGCTGGGGAAGAGTTTTTTTTTTTTTTTCAGAAATAGTTCTTTTCTATTTCTATTCCATGAAACAATTTCTGAGTAAAAGAACCCGTTTGGTAACTATACAAAATTTCCACTCTTGGATTAGAAAAAGAATAAAAATGTGTTTGGTAACGCAACAATTTCTCTTTTGTATTTATTCGTTTTTATTTTTGCTCACGGATCGCCGTCGTCGCCGCTCGGCAGCCGCCGATCGCCGTCCGTTGCCGCCGCACGCCGCCGGCCGCCACCACCGCCACCGCCAACTGCCGCCCGGCCCATTGGTCGCCGACTCCGCGGCCGGCGGCGGCGGGGCGGCGGCCGGCGATCGGCGGCGGCGGCGGCGGCTCGGCGGCGAAACGGCGATTGGCAGCAACCGGCGGCGGCGGCAATCGGCGGCGGCGCGGCGACGCCGGATCGGTGGACGGCGACGGCCGATGGCGGCGGTCGCGGCGGCCGGCGGTGGCTCTGGCGGTTGGAGGTGGCCGCGGCAAGAGAGGAATAAAAGAAAAATAAAAAGAAAATTTATTATTTCTAGAAATTGTTCAGAACGCAGCAATTTTTTTTGTTTCTCGTTTCTCGCTTCAAATATATTCACTGGGCTAACTTTCTTTCCATTAGGAGAATAGAAAAACAACTTGGTGTTCCAAACGGGTTTATTCTTTTTTTTTGTTCCGAGAACCAAAGAACGGAAATTGTGAGAATGAGAAATGTTCTCATGCAGCACCTAACTAACTAGTGTTTCCGAAGCCATTCCTATGACTTTCTTGCAAGGATTATAAATAAATAAATATATATATATATATATATATATATATATATATGTTTCATCTTCAATTGGAGGAATCCTCCAACTACGTCTCTAAGTGGATTACAATTATGACATCATCCACATGTAAACTTAAGTACAAACAAATGTTGGTGTCATCGATGCTACTACTTTTTAACTTTTTCCTGCTCAAGAATTGTGCTTGAACCTGTCAATTCCTTCCTAAACTGATCGATTGCTTTCAAGTTTTGATAATCATACGTCAATTCAAGTTCTATATCAAGAACCAATCCACATTGAAATCAATCATCCTTGAGAGAGAGAGAGGGGGGGGTGATAAATTATCAAAAATGACAGAGTCAAAGGAAGAGAAAAGAGAGATTGGTGTTGAGGTTTCATTGAAAACTTCTTCATAAGGATGTTTTTGGTAAAGAGGGAGAAAGTAATGTGGCTGACCATTGCTCTTACTATTGAGTTGTTGGTGTGTCAATCGTTTAGATTATGCCACCTAAAATGTCAGCTTATCCTTAAGTGGAGAGATGACAATTTGGCCCATTCCACGTAAGTCAAACCCTTGAGAGGAATACTCAAAATAATCACATAACATCGTAACCATTTTGGGATATGTCTCAGTTTGCATATTACTCAATGAGACCTCTCCCATGCCATGGGGGATTGAAATGTACAAATTCCTCCTTAAATAATTTATGTCCTGTCCCCCTATTTGATGTGTGATTTGATTCATTTATACTCCATTCTTCTCAAGACCTATTAGTAGTTGGACATGGTCCAAGCTCCCTCTTTCTAAGGTAGTCACTCCTTACCCTTGTCGGATTGGGCATGAGCCTAATCTATTTACAACTCAGATATCTATTAAATTGGGTCTTGCTCCAATATCATCTACAATGACATGATCCTGTTTTAAGCGAGTCAAATTTCCAAAAGGATTACTAAAAGCAATCACATAAAAAGATGACCATTTATGTGTAAATATTACCTCATTTATCATACAATAATGCTTCTCCAATCTGATATAGAATTTGGAATGTCACACCAATCCTTTATTTGGTGTCCTAAGCTTTTCGATAAATAACTAATTCCGATAGAAATTAGTGATATGTGCTTTTATAATTTGCAATTTTAAAGACTTAATATAAATAGATGTATTGAGCTCTCTATATATATTTGAAAACTTAATTGATGATCACCGCAAAGGGATTCATATCTATCTCCGGATGTGATGCAACCTTCATTTCATGCAACAGTAGTCGAAAGAGATGCCAAAGTAAATGGTGCCGCTTCCTTTCCCGATAGGATGTGCTAACCGATTCTTTTCACGAGAAATTTGGATGGTGACTATCGGTGATGGGTTTGGAATATCATATACGACAAACGGAGGCCAAGGACGAGTTTGAAAGCAGGGGAAAACAAATACGAGGTGACTGAAATAGGAAGTGCTTGTCAATCAGAATCAAATCGAAGTCACACGGATGCTGTCTCTCCCCGTCATGTCTATTGTCTACTCTGGAAAATAAATGTTACGGTTTTTTTTTTTTTTTTACGTGTGCTTATAATGGACCCAAATGAGAATTTTGTCTTTTTGTTCAGAACATAAGAGTCAGCAAAGCTTTACTGAAAAACTATTGCCAATCGAATGCAGTGAATATGTCAGTGTAAATATAATTATACCATATACTTCCATGTTCCTTAATCTGACTTTTTTTTTTAATCATGAGAGTGCATACTTCTATAGCTATGTGCCAATCTCAAGAGTTAGATAAGATGCAAGACAAAATATGAGATTGTTTGCACTCGATGTTATGGAGAATCAAATTTATATATCACTTACCTAACTTAGAAACACAAGTTTTTCTTTTGATTCTATTGTTCACATTATGGGTTAAAAAAACAAAATTGATGGGTGTGAAACCCAATATGTGGTTACAATCTATCTAGTCTGTATATATTGGGACAAGACACAAGCAAGTGGTAATAAAATAAAATTCGTGTATAAAGGACTAATAAAGTAAGCCATTTAAATATATCTCATTGAGTGGCCATAACACAACGGAGAGACAAAAAAATAAAGAATGCTCCCCTATCATATAGCACGGTGTAGCCATGTAAACCCTAGCTGAGGTAAAATAAGATCTCGACATTGACCGAAGCAGAGTGAAATATTAAGCAAACCCATGAGAGTTAGATTGAGCAATTCAAAGATCTAAGATATTATAATCATAATCACGTGATAGCGCCGAATTCATCAAGAAAAATAAGGAATAAGCAATACATTTCTCCATTATTAGAAAAAACACTCATTTAAAATTCGATCATACATCTTACTTAATTTGCAAAACGAGTAAAATATTTCATAAGTTTACAAATTTCATCAAAATAAATGATTTTTTCAATAAACAATGTGTGTATCTACATATGCTGTGATTGTTCTTGAGATGAAAAGAAAATATACAATTTTTTTCTTATACGTTAGACCCGCACGTGGCCACAGACAGTCAAACTCTCGAGGTCAAAATCTCGAGATGGTCGAATTATAGGTTGGTTTTTTCCTTGCAGAAAGCAGAAGAAAAGACCGCGAGTACACACGAACGTGCATTCCGAGCAAGAAAGCCTGTAGCAGCATTGTCAATTTGACAAATGTCAAAGCAATGCCCCAGAATCCCCGGAGTCTTGTTGAAGATATACACGTCCTTCAATCGTGCAAGAAATAAACAAAAACGAGAAGGAAAAAGATAAAAGAAGAGGACACTTTTACAGCCCACAGTCTCTGAAAAATTGCCATCGACATTGATCTAACATAAAACCGTGCAATCACTGTCTGATGTGATTAAAATAAAGAATGGAGCTCGTACTGACATGGAAATTAAAGAGAGTTGACCAGTTACTAATCGTTTATACTTTTTCCATCTGTTAATCCTGTATCTATGATGCTATTGACCATAAATTAACGAATAAAATGAATCATCAAATTAAGACTCGTCGTGGTCGGGGTCCGGTGCTCGGAGAGCTCCGTGTTTACTACATGCGAAACTTAACTAGCGATTGCGGATTTGATCACGAGTCATTCTTGTCCTCCCCAAACAATTTGGTTTGCCCACGCTCGGAGAGTTTAAAGCGAGGCTGCTTAAGGAGGTGTGGCTATCTCTTCTTCAGTGTATCCTTCATAGAGGACTTGATGTCTGTTCGCGTTTCTTGATACGCAGCGATGGGCCAATTGATTAATCAATTGATTCAACCACATCAAAGGGATTGCTTCCATGGAAGACTATCGATTCGCCAATTCTATATGTGCAAGCCCCCTTGCGACCCGATTAGCTGGTGATGATGTTTTTATTTGCTTGGTCCATTGATGTGATAGGCAATTGCATACACAAGAGACACCCTAACGATGAGCGCATGGTCAATGGTCTTTGTTCTTGCTCTATTATAATTTGCCTTATTCTATACATCAACTTGCGGCAGTGGCCAATGTGCATTGAATTTCCTTCTCTGCAATTTCCTATCTTTTCGCCTAAATTCGTGAGAAGAGAGAGGGAGACAACGTCGCAAGATTTCCTTCCGTGATTGTAATAAGATCGCTTGATGAACCAAAGTCAAAGTTTTGGATTCATGTGATCAGAGGGTGGCCCAATAGAAACATATAGATGGTTGCGGAGTTTCGATGGTGAATCTGCTGCCGCTCCGCAATTATTTGATTTTAATAAGAGAAAACATTTTCCTAGATGCTGCTCAACTATCTCTTAGTGCGTCAACAAGGACAAAATTCAATAAGTATTATAATGTCTAGCGATAGTGTCAGGTGTTGACTTAAGACAAACGTGAATTGCGGAAAAGGAGAAACGACACAGGAAAAATTGTGGAATGAGGATAATTTATAGTCTAAATTGTAGAATTTGGTAGGAGCAGTTTTTAGTTTCTAGACTATGTGATGAGTATCCAACCTAAGTTCTATGGTTTTACCTATTAGGTGGAGCAGCAACACGTTGGTTTACATATATAAAGCCCCTTGGAATTTCGTCTCCAAAGATGCCAAACTTTCAAAGCACTTTAACCTGAGTACAAGTTGAATAAAAGACAACAAAACAAGGCTATCAAACGATCTTGAACACAAATTTTTTTTGTTGCTTTTGCCTAATTCAATTATCATATGTTGTAGCCTTCCTCAAATGATAATCCTTAGGACTGTTATAGTCTTCAAGGATATTGTGTTTCAAGAGTACCTAAAAGTTTCTAGTAAAGTAGATGAACGGAGGAGTGACTAGTTAATAGTGGCGCTAATTGACGCTTTCATGACATGTTATAGTTAGGAATGAAGATTGATTGGGTTTGATCAGGGTTGTACTCTGCCAAAATATTAGTAGTTCCTAGCTAGGTTTTTAGAAATATTAAGGTCGAAGTCGAATTTACCAACTTTTACAAAATTCTATATGCAATTTTGCAAAGACTCTAGTCAGCCTGACAGTAGTTTGCATGTGTATGACATAGACTGGACAGGAGAAGCAATTAGAGTTGAGTCCTTCACCGGACCGACAAGTCCATCCCAATTACTTGGTAATTTCTACCCTTAGCATTAATGACAAAAAATGAGAACTATAATATTTAAAGTACGTTTACCAACATATGCTGACGCGAAGCGCGGGCTAGTAATTAGCTGTCTACCTAGCCAGACTGAGAAGCCATTGCTGAAGTACCATTGACCACACGTTAACGCTGTTGGTACGAAAAGGAATCCCGCTAGGATGCCACTCTCACTTTTGGGAATGACGGTTTCAAATGAAAAACTTGAAACCAAGCAAATCGATTACCCTTTATATTCACATCTTTTTTTTTATTTATTTAATATTTCCTCTTCTACTAAAAAAAAAATGATTAAACCCACCTTTTTGTCTAATTGTTCCAACAATAGATATATTTTTGTCATAGGAATTCAAGAAAAATAAGAGTCTACAAACGTACAAAATTGGACTTATGTAAAAAGCAACAATGCATTATCTGGGTAATTTATTCTTTACATAAGCAGTTCTTAGATACACAATCACTATTTTACGTTAGATAATTATTCCTACGTAAGTTAAATACTACTTTGTAAAGTGAAAAATTAAAAAGTCACTTTTTTTATTATCCTTGTACGCTATAAATTCTCCAATTTACTCGTGTAATGCTTTTTTTTTTTGTCTGGTCCTACTCTCTATGTATCTATTTTACAAGATATTGTGTGTGCTACTGTTATGTGCAGTGCGTAGATTGTGAAACGCTGTTTTCTTACTCATACATCCTCATCTCCAGCCTCTTTGAAAAGTGAGAAATTGACTCTCCATGTAAATTACGACCATGAAAAGCTTACACTAATATATATAGGCTTCCCACCGTGAAATTATATCATTCGTATTTCAGTTCATGCATGCAAGTGTGGCTTTGAAATGGACTATGCTAGTTTGAGATGGCAAAAGAGTTACCCATCAACGCAATATCGTAACCTCCCCCAACATTAATGTCCTTGTTTAACAAAGTAGGCAGCCCCACCAGACCTTCTGCCAACATTATATTTGCCTATAAGACTTTAAAACACGTCTTGTTAATTGTTGGAAATCAATGATATATCTGACGTCAAATGATTTAGATTTATTACTTTTAAGTAACATCAATTTACATATCCTAACTCCTCCTATATAATATGTAAATCAAATAAACTAGTTGACATATTTCCGGTATCATCCTTTCGAAATATTAGTATATTTCCCTTGTCTAAAAGTAATTGTTACTGTGTTTCTGTTCATCAATATCACATAACTAACTTCCTGTACGAGTAAGGCCATCAAATGGTGGAATGCGCAATGCATTTATCTGAGGAGGAAATTATGTTAAATGAACCAGCAAAGGAGGTTATCAAGTAACACGCTACAAAACGAATGGTGAATAGACGGTTGCCAAAGCATTTTTCTATGGACCAAAAGTTCTAAACCTTATGTAGATAATGCAATCGAGCTTTAAACTTTTCAATTGATTTAATCAAGTCCTAAATCATTACCAAAAAGTACAATGGAGTCATACTAAAAAACACGAGAAAAGCCGGTCATATTAAAAAGTGTAATTTAAGGGTGTCATGTAGGCAATCTTTAAGTGACATGTGACTATTTTAGGTGTTAATCATCCATTTGCATTTTCTTTACAACAAAGATTTTGAACTTAGTTGTATCAATAAATATACTAGAACTTGATACCACTAGTTAGGACTTTCAACGCACTTTTTCACTATTCATACTATACAAGAATTTACTTTCTTTATTTGTTTGAAGATAACTCTCTGATGTAAAAATATGCATAAATTATATAACATCCTAAGATATTTTTGACATGGGTCTTTCAATAGTTTCTGTACGCGTGCTTGTGCACGTATACATATATGTTTGTACGATATTTCTTTCAACTATAATGTAAACAATATATTTAATTTTCTAACTCCATCTTCCGGTTCTCGCGAAATAGTTCAACGATCATTTTTCACCACTTCAATATTATTCCTGCTTTTCAGAGATTGGCTCGGTAAAAAAAAAAAAAGAAAAAAAGGACGAAGTAGAATCACGAGACAGATGTAGTTATATCCACATGCACAGTCGACATGCGAGGCCCCTACCCACACGTCATGTCACCATTACTCTATCCTTCGTTTTCTGGTTCGGTGATTATCTTTCTTTACCAGCATAATGCCCGTCCAGATCGTGACAAGAAATTCTTGTCTGCATAAATTAATAAATAATGGGAAATTATTTCTTGCACGGGGAGTTTAGAAAAAGTAAATGCACGCAATCGGCTGAAAAATTCCATATCCCTTAACCGGGGGCTTTACATGTCCGTCACAAGTTGAGAAGGACTTTCTGATATAATATTGGAGTGGAGTTCTGCCTCAGTTTATTTTCCATTCGTATTTGCCCCATTAATTAAATTTCACGCGATGTTCTTAATCTAGCCCGTACATGAGAAGAGATATTAAAATATCCCATATCGCTCGACTATGAGTTCATAGTCTCTTTACGTACATGCTTCACTTAAATTGGACTTTTCAAACGCCAAACAATGCGCGGTTTTTCTTCTTCTTGCATATAGTATAGTCTCATTTGAGTCATATTATGGTCTCACTAAAGCTGGTTTATGAAGTAATTAGTCACTTCATAAAGTGAATTTTACAGAGATTGCTAGGCATTCGAACAAGTATGCCACGTTTAGCATCCATCAGATTTACACCCAATTGAGCTCGTCGCGGTAGAAATCGATTTCGAGAATCGGTCTTCAGAATGCAAATTTGCTAGATTTGGTACTTAAAGAATCCAGTAATAATTTCGTAATAGGCCATATATCAAAAGTCAAATGTTTGATCCAACCAAATTTAATAATTTATCAGTTCCTTCGAACCGGACATATCACTCAGATCGAACCAAATTTGCTTGAACACATCGACAATGACCTGATGATACTCATCTGAATTCAGCGAGAGATAGCAAGTGAGAAGCTCTTCCAAGTCCTTGGAAGCCTTGATGTTGTTCTCCACGATCATCTCTACCATCGACTCTCTGAAATCTCTCGCCGGGTCCGATGACGACTTCACAACAGCGAAGCTGTTTCCGATCCGTGTTGGATTGAGTGATACTGCTGGCGAGCTCTCCCGTGCGTGGCCCTCGAGCTTTATCTTTGCTAGTAGTCTCGGGGACTTGGTCTTCAGCTTCACTCCCGGAGAATGAGAATAATTTGCCGAAGATCGTCTTCTTGAACCAATCTTGTGCTGTTCTTTCGCTGAGATGTTGCTCTCTTGTTGCTTCGTTGAACTGTTTCTGTGCTTGAACTTGAGTTTGGTCACGATGGTAGGAAGCTGCCGCTGCAAAAACGAGCCCTGCGTTGAGTGCGGCCCCTTGGGTTCCTTGTCGAAAGAATGTTGGTCCACTAGGATTATCGGTTCACTGCCGGAGATAGAGTTGACTCCATAGCTGCAGGTGGAGGAAGAAGAGGAGGAACACGAAGTCGTCTTGTTAAGTGGTGGTGACTTGGCGACGAGAAGGCGGTCCCGACGGAATTCTTGGGTATGGAGAGGCTTAGGCTGAACCGTCACCGTGGAGACATCAGGAACTGAGTTGGCATGAGCAATGGAACAATGGACTGGTTTTGGGTCTTGTTTGGATGGTATATTCCTTGGTGGGTCATGAGGAAAGTGAGAATGGGGCTGTGAGTGGTCTTGGAAGTTCTGATTTGCATGGAGATCTCTTGTGAAGTAGTAAGACTTTCGTGGAAGAGAGTGGTGGTGGTGGTGGTGTTTGGTGGTGGTGGTGGTGGGTGGTTGCTTCTTCTTGGGTTTGGAGGGAGTGTTCTTTCGGTGGTGGTGGTTTCTTGCTCTCTCCATGTCTCTCAGCTTGTAAAACCAGGCATTGGGCATCATATCTGATAGCCTGAACTTGTAGTTGCCCATCTCTCTCTCTCTCTCGGGGAAGCAATTCTCTAGGGAGAGTTTGGGGACTAGAGGGGGTGGCCTAGCAGATATATTGACCATTGGGAGAGAAGTTGTACGTCTATGTAGAGTGCGGAGGAAGAATCCTTGCAAAGACTTTATGGTACCAAATCACCCATTAAATTTTTCAAGAGTAATGCCAGAAATTTAAAGAGTGTTAAAATTGGTGTATTTTAGTAAATAAAGAAATGGGTGTAAATTGGACGCACCATATGGAATTGTTTCCACACACAATAAAAGTTCAAATCACCCACCAAAGTTGGGAAAAGTGCCAAAAAAGTCCTAAACCTTTTGTCCTTGTGTCGATTTAGTTCTAAACTTTTTTTTGGTGCCGATTTAGTCCTAAATCTTTTTAAGTTGTGTCAATTCAGTCCTTTCCGGCCAATTTTGTCAATTCGAGTCCTTTAGCCGGATTTTGGCCTGGATTTTCCTAACTGACGCCGTGGCCGGCGTGGCTGATCGGCGCGGCGACGTGGACAACTTTTAATAATATTTTAATATTTTTTTATTTTTATTGATTTTTATTTATTTATTCACTTCTTCTTCCTCCAGTGGTCGGCCGGACCTCGGCCGATCGGCCGAGGCGACGGCCGGCGAGGTTGACCTTGCCGGCCACTTCGCCGGTGGCCGTGAGGGCGGCCTCGCGCCGGCGAGCGAGGCTCGCCCTCGCCCTCGCCGGATCCGACGAGGGTTGAGGCCGGCGAGGCTTGACCTCGCTAGATCCGGCGACGGCAAGGGCAAGCCTCGCCCGCCCGGCGCGAGGCCACCCTTGAGGCTGGGTGGTGAGGCTCGCCCTCGCCGGATCCGGCAGGGTCGAGCCTTGCCCATGGCCGACGAGGGTGAGCCCCGCCAGCTTAGCACGAGGAGGTGGCCTCGAGTCGACGAGGTGGTTGTGCTTTGCATCGCGAGCATGCCCCGCTACATGTGGGTCCCGTTGGAAAGCACCATCCGGAACCTCTGCTTTGCTCCCTCTCCACCCGCACCGGCGCCGCCCGGGTTCGGTTCTAGTTGCCGGGGTCTTCACCATCTTCATGTCCACCACCCGCACGATCGGCTTCACCTTGCTCTCCCCGACGAGCTCGCACTCGCAAATCTTCCATATTGCGCCCTCCGTCAGCTTCACCGTCGTTGACATCTCTCCGAACCAATGAGAGGGGGACGCCGCCGTTGCTAGGGTTATGGTAGAGATGGGTGAGAGGAAATCAATCGCGACGGATTGAAAATCAATAGCTCGAGTGAAGCCGCCTCCTCGCTTAGAGCTGGCAGGGCTCGCCTCGCCGACCATGGGCAAGGCTCGACCCTCGCCAAATCCGGCGACGGCGAGCCTCGCCGCCCAGCCTCAAGGGCGGCTGGCTCGACCTCGCCGGATCCGGAGGGCGAGCCTCGCCACCCGCCCGCGCGAGGCCACCCTCGCGGCCACCGGCGAGGTGGCCGGTGAGGTCGAGGTCGACCTCGCCGGCCGTCGCCTTTGGCCGATCGCCGAGGTCCGGCGACCGGCTGGAGGAAGAAGAAGAGAATAAAAAAAATAAATCAAAAAAATCAAAAAAATCAAAAAATATTAAAATATTATTAAAAGTTATCCACATCAGCGCCGATCAGGCCACGTTAATCGGCCGACATCCAGTCAGCAAAATCCGGCCAAAATTGGCTGGAAAGGACTGAATTGGCACAACTTTAAAAGGTTTAGGACTAAATCGGCACAAAAACAAAAGGTTTAGGATTTTTTTGGCACTTTTCCCCACCAAAGTTGTACCATATTCGATCTATAAATTGGTGAGAATTTCATGTGTTGTGGATTAGTTTATCTCGGATGAATTTCCTCTCTTAAAAGAAAAGAAAGATGTAAAACATGGGTGAAGACACAAGATCTTAATGAACGGTAGATTAAGTGAGATCATACATTCATAATGGTCATGTGATGCCCAAGTCTCACATTTGATGGGAGAGACCTTGCAAAATGATTCATGCGCAATATACACCTTCAAAAGGTAACCATCTTAAATGTGGATTTAGCTCTTTTCAAAGATTTAATCCATGTAAAATGCATTTGACTCATATGTACCGATCTAGCTCATTATGATTGGAGCAGGACGCTCTCTAGTAAACGCAGGACATGATGGTGGATTATGCCTAGGTCAATCTGACGAGAGTGCGAAGTGATGTCTGGCAAAATGGTTTTTCATGAGGTGTGGCTTGGCAGGCTTTATGAATGAGAAGGGGCACGAATTATTGAATCAAACTTCAAATTGGGGAGTATCGTGTGGACGATATGGGGCCTAATATGATGAGGACATCAATGTTTTAAGTGGAGATTATCATACTCCAAGAACCATATTAAATGAGAGGGACTTTACAAAGTGATTCATAAGCAAAACCCTTCTCAAATGGTCACAATCTAAGTAGTTGCCAAAATATTCCTTTCAGTGGCTTGGCATTTGAAATAGGTCGGGTTGTTATAATTTTCCTTTAAACAACCGACATAATTTGATCATTGAAATAATGACATGTTTGGAAGCAAGAATTAAAGGTTCTTGCCTTTGGTCAATTGATGCAACAGAAATAACACGAATAAAAAAAATTAAATTGGCAAACACTAGTCGCAATTGCCAAACATGCAAACTTCCCAATACCAGATTAAATTCTCTAATTTCATTAAACTGTTCGGCAAAAACGATGTAAGCTAAGTTACTGTGAAGCCATAGCCAATCTATAGACTGCAAATCCTAACAAATCTAAGGAAAATTATAATTCAACAAGGAAACTGAATTAATAAAAATAACCTCTACTCTACTAAATTCACTTGCTACTTAAATTAAGTAGGAGCACTTAAGATATCAAAATAAAATTTTGAGCTCTAAAAAAAACCCTAAAGATGAGGGAAATAATAAAATTACAATCTAGAAAATTCACATTCCGCGTTATTCTCTCCTTGGAGGAAAAACTCTTAACTCCAGCGAGTTGCGTCTACTTCATCGTCGTCCTCCAGATTGACAAGACATGACTGATGTGGTGGGGGGAGGGAGAAAAAGGAGTTACGTTTGCGTCCGGGTTTGCCTTTTTGGGGAAAACTCCTTAAAATACAGGGGCAATTTGGTCTTTTCAAATAACTGCAATGGTGCCTGTAATTGGGCTTTCCTGGTCAACGACCTAACCTAACAAAAAATCTTTCGTGCTTCATACACTTGGCTTTTCTTTTTGTAGGTTGGTATTGCACCCACCATTATTACTTCCATCAAGAAGCCCAACTCCCAGCAGCTGGCCGCTGTTTACCATTAGATAAAAACCCCAAATCGAATGATGGACATTGCAAAGATTCATCTTTCTAAACCAACCAAATCAATCACATTGGGAAAGATATCTGCTGCTATAGTTGTAAGGCAACTCTCCACCAAACACCATACGTGAGAATGACAACTACTTTCTCAGGTAAGATAATTTCGCATTGATGGCATCCTGCATCTTGCCATCACTGAAGCAATCACTTTCCTTTATTTCATCGACGTAATAGTTACCTGATTTAGGGTTATGAAATCTGAAGAGACACGATTGATTCTATGATGATATGCAGTATGACACATGATATCACCGACAAGAGTTTCGTCTCCAAAACAGTTTCCGGGTTCCTACGTAAACAAAGACAAAGTTCATCAAGGGGGACCAAGAGAGCAAAACGACATAAAACCAGAAGGAGAATTTTACAAGCAAGAGCTATAGCCTTTCAGGCACCGAATCTAATGAATCAACCGGCTGATATCGGCACTCCATCTACTCTTCCAAATTGATCATACAAGTATATCTATATATGTTTTCATGTTTAAACATTTTAGAATATGCAAGTTGAGGACGCATTCATTCACATGAACGAAACAGAAACTGGTTGGCTTCATTATGTGTGCTAAGGCACATGTTGATTGGTCACGTAAGAACAAACTCTGAATTTCAGAGCTTCATTATGGGCATCGCAGCAAGACGATGCTGACGTTGTGGGCATCGAATAATTTCCCTAGGCATTTCATACGCGACTGCTGTGGCCCCCGTGTTCATTAATTCACTGTGAAAAGAACGACAGAACTGGTCCAACCAACGTAGGAAAACCTGTGACACACAGAAACTGACTTCATTAAGCATTGCGACAGAATGCGATCTACCCACGAAGAGGTTTTGGATTTGCTCGACACTTCCCAACAAGTTAAATGTGAGAAATTCGAGCGCGTTTCCACTCTCTCTCTCTCTCTCTCTAATTCGAGAGTTTCATCATCCAAGAAGCTTAGAGACAGCGAAAGATTGCTCAGAGCACATCTGTAGCATTGATGCATGCTCGAATCTATCATCACCTTCGATCAAAATACGTATCAACACCACATCAGCAACTTGTTCATTATATTTCTCATGCCGAAGTTCCACACATTGAATCTGAATGTAGTATGTACCATGAGTGCTACCGATTTGCAAAGAAATTCACTTAAGAACTCATTTGGAACTTATGGCGGCTTACAATATTATTATAAAGAACATGTAACTCAGAAATGTATACGAAGGAAGTTGGACCTAATCCTTCAGATAAAACCAAGACTCCACGAAATCTCAACTGGGGTAGAGATCTAGAAATCCTCTGACAGGCTATATTCCTTGCATGCTTACCTGATTGTATATATATCTGATTCTTGTTTCAGCCTCCGATGCGAGTCCTGCTACATTTCCAACTTACTTTTTTCGTTCTTGTCTTGTTATAAAGCAAGAAGAATGCCAACCGATCTGGCTATAGACGCTTTGCGCAAGAGTGGATTCAATAGATGTTCCCTTGAACAATTCAGATGGAACGGACAATTGGAACGATACTTCAGACAAGTTACATTCACCAGTCAGGCGATTTCAAGAGCAGGTATGAGTCGAAGAACAATCAACTCCACTCGTCGCGCATTTTAGCCCCATTCCGATAGTGAAGTAGCTCTCATGCCAATGGACACCACCCCCAGAAACGTAAAAAACACTCGAATTTCGGGGCATTCGGAAGCCGAAATCAAAATCAAATGGTCCCGTCGAAAGAGAGTCATTGAGTCCTGACAATCTTCTTGTGGGTGTGCATCCACGTAAACGAAAGGCGCAGCAAGTACGAACGTGTCCAATCCCTGAGGAAGCTGCAGAGGGCTGGGGACCAAATGAATTTTTTTCTCTCTTGCCTCAGCGGTCTTTGTACTCTATCCTACGATGATGTATCGACATGTCGATCCCCTCTCGTTCTTCGCATTTGGGGCGATGTCCTTTAAAACTGTGGAAGGGGACTCGTGTCCAATTTACCCTAGATTGAAATAGGCATGTGAATCCAAGACTTCACGGGAAACTTACCAAAAAAATGTTAAATCTATTACAATCATGCCGATTCAATTTTAAACTCATTTTTTAAACAATGAATCCTAAATCTTTTGTAATTGTGTCAATTTAGTCCATCTAACCACATTTGATTGACCAGTATTGACATGGCTACCGGCTGGTGCCAACGACTATTTTTTTAATAATATTTTATTTTTACGAATTATTTTATTAACTTGTTATCTTTTCTTTTTTTCTCCTTTTTTTTTTCTCTCTTTTTTCTTCCCCTCTTCCCCCTCCTCCTCCTCCCTCCTTCTTCCTTTGGCTCTGGTGACCGACCAAATGGGAGGGTTGACCGGTGGTTGAATTGAGGTGGTTGGGCAAGTTTGCCTCGTAGTCGCTAGGCAAGGGCAAGCTCACCCAGTCATTAGCAAGGCGAGCCCTCGCTAGACCCAACAACAGCGAAGCCCCCCTCGTCGGATCTGGCGAGGGCTTGCCTTACCAGTGGCTGAGCAAGCTTGCCCTCGCCTAGCGACCGTGAGGCAAGCTCACCTACTAGTGAGGCAAGCCCTCGTTAGACCCAGCAACAACGAGGCGAGCTCACTTGGTTGCCTCAGTCCGGCCATCGACTAGCCCTATCCTCTGATCGGTCACTGGAGCCAAAAAGAAGAAGGAGAGAAGAGGAGAAAGAAGGTAAAAAAAAAAAAAAAAAAAAAAAAAAAGAACATAAAAATTAATAAAATATTTTGAAAAATAAATATTATTAAAAAAATTGTCACCCGCGGCCATATCATTACTTGACCGACTATATTTGGTTGGATGGACTGAACTGTCACAATTGTAAAAGGTTTATGACTCAATTGGCCAAAAAATAAGTTTATAATTAAATCGGCACAATTGCAATAGGTTTAGAACTTTTTTGGAAAGTTTCCCAAGACTTTCCAACCCGACACGTGTGTAACCATATGTTTTTTGGATTTTACTAAATGTACCCAATTGGAGTGATGGGAGAACTTTTACCAACACATGTGCAATCATATGATTCTTGAACATGTGCAAGCTTAACAAGCTGCCTTCGATGTTATGGGTACGTAGTTGATTCTTGATTCGACATATTTCAATTTTCAAAACATAACGTGGGGAACATGTCGAAATGGCTTGCAAGCAAGAAATTCAAGTCCCCTTATCATTACCTACGAAACGCTAATGTGGTTGAAATTTCAGTCCGAGCTTTGACTCACGTCTATCCCATCCGCTAGTAATCTAACCAGTATCTAAATATCCTTCTAGAACTATTGGCTGTCTTTATAGAATATACAATAATTTGGATTTTTCTTTAAGTAATAAGAATTTTACTTATGACCTTCAAACGCACAATATTAGGATTACTAGTAAATCTGGATAATTTACACATTATAAAGGATATATTTAGTCTAGTGCAATGCATAGCATACATCAAACTTCCCATTACACTAACATGTTTTAATCATGCTAAATGTTGTCCAATATTTTCATATAAATTTAATTGATACATCATATGGTACATTTGACTCTTTGATTAACAAATATATATATATATATATATTAATGATTTTCTCACCATAGTGATCTTGACATAAAGCATAACCCCACTATATATGATCACTTTGATACCTAAAATCATATCTCCCAAATCTTTCATTTTGAGCTAAGAAGACAGATACATTTTAGTTTCATTTATACCATAAATATTTGTACCAACAATTAGCATTTATCTACGTATGAGCAGATTTTAACGCCACGCTCTTTGGTAAATTTTTAATCAAAGCACTTATCAACATTGTTATGATTAAATCTGTATAACAATACCACCAAATCAAATTTCTTATGCCATTGTTACAATGCTTAATTCAAACCATATAATGATTTGTTTACTTCTTATTTTCTTTGTTTCTACTTATGTCGCCATTCTCAACAAATTGCACCTTATTTGCAATTTCTTTCATGTAATTAGCCTCACCATCTTGTGACGCTTCCTCATTTAGAATGTGTTTTTATCAAATTATCCATAATCAAGTTCTCGATCATGTGGAGAAATTTTTTTCGATAATCATTCCAAGTTTAAGGTATTTTTGAAATAATTGCAGTAATTTGAAGGGGTTTAGAAACTTCAATCATAAGATCTTCAAGTTTGGTAACATATGTTTGAAGTTCCTCCACTTGCTTAGAGACAGATTTTTCATTAATTATAATAAATTCAAAATATTTCAAAGAAGTAGATCTATCCTTACCTTATTTGTCAGTAATATATTGGTCTCCAAAACATTTCAAATGTCTTTGGGAATTGGTGTAAGATTGAACAAATTTCATAAAGACAATTTGATAGAGCATTGAGAATCCTTCCTCGGCACCTCCTTTCATCATCATTTTCTTATTAAGATTATCTGCTGATATCATACCACTTTTATTCATAAATTTCAAAGTACTATAGCCAACATATGATAATCTATCACCATAAGGAAGACCACTCAGGCATATAAACAAAAACAAAAGTTTCATTAGTACTCATCTATCAAGATTGCGAGTACATGATGCAGTTACTATATCTATTTTCATGAAAAAATAATGATACCTTATGATTGCCAAGGAAATTTGATTGTTGATAAAGATAGAGCATTAATTTATAGTCCTTTAATGCTTTGATGCATGATGGTAATCATTGTCCTTGAGGTATTTTTTCCCACACCATTGTTCCTATTAAGTATGATTTGGTTCTATTAATAGACAACCAATCAATAAATCTCCTAGGCATAGGTACTTTATCTCCATCATCATTCATTTTCATGATGAACCATCACCACTTTTCATGCCAAAAATTACTTCTTTTCATATCCAATCAAGAGTCATCTTTTTTCATAATCAAGGGTCACATCTTTTCATTCTAACAAGTTATTTCAACACATAATTCATCTACCACATGTTATAAGAGATGTGGCCTATGCACTGTTTGTGTTTGGAGCGAGTGGCTAACGGTGCACACACGGTGGGCTAACCAAGAAATTCTCATGAGATTAGCGGATCATTTCGCTTTCTTGAAATCAATGAAATGCACTCTCTTAAAAACTATAGTTTAGTGTCAAAACGAATAAATACAAGAACTTATACGGAGGGAATCGGATTGGGCAGAAGATGAGATTGGCCCAGCCTGCGGAAGGGTTACGAGAAACATGAGGTCCAGATGAAAATGGAACAGCTAAAATGGAGCTGGCCTTAACCAATACGAAAAGTTGACATGTCGTGATAAAAGGTTGAGAAGGACTCGACATTCCTAATGTTTGTACTGAGGGTCTACGATCGATGACTTTTCAGTCCGGCCAATGAAATGAAGTTGCTATAATTGGATCAGCTTCAAAAACAAAACAAAAAACAAAAAAATATTGGGTCCACTTCGTCTTCACTTCCTAAAACGAGCACTATAATGTTCGATACGCTCTCTTCTTCTTCTTTTTCCAAATTACTCTTTGAAAGGAATATACATTTTTGCCCTCCTCGACGAGTCTTGTCATTTTCAAGTTGCCATCTGCAATTAATTGAAGACATGTTGATTTTGATAGGAATAGGCACGTGGTCATGCGCAGCATCATCCGCAAAAGTTGGTGACATCACAATGGAATGAGAGGAGAACATTTCTAATTTTTCGGTGAGTGTTCACTTCTCCTCCTTTTTTGTTGCGATTTTTTTTTTCACTTACTTATCATAGTGCTAAAGCATACATATATAGAAACACCCTGACCCTTGTCGGAGAAAACGGTGAGGGCCTTCGCCCTCACCAACACCCACGAGGGGTTTAGAAACTGTAATGGCCTGAGCACCCGGTTTCAAATTCCTTATGGCGACAAGAGCTTAGCCACCAGCAAACCTCTTCGACCCTCAATGGGGGTAGAGATAGAGAGATTTGTCAACCTCCCTTTAACATCGAAAAAGGCTTGGATACCTTGACTTTAGAGGAAGATACGATGTCGTGACTTCATTGACAATGCTCACCTTGGGTTTAGTTGGATCAAATGAAAAGTATATGGACAATATAAATTTTGAATCTTGCTAAAAACATATGTATTGAAATTCTATCCATGAAAGCCAAAATCCACTTCTAAACCAATCCAATGATGAAAGGAGATTCTCAAGAATTGTTTTGAACAAAATGAAATTGGATGATTTTAAATTTCAAGTAAAAGAGAGAATGCCATTTTCATGTCGAATAGAAAAAGCATATGAAATAGTGAGATCAATATTTTTAATGAGGAGGACACCACATTCCTAATATATGTAATAAGATGATCCATGATGGATGTTGTCTTTTTAGTTCAGCTAAAAAAGGAAACGTGTATTCTAAAGAAAATAACATTTTTAATCTCTCGAGGGTCTTCATCACTTCCCAAGTTGCCATTTACAATCAACTCATTTACCCAAAAAAAAATCAATATAATGAAGGATCAGATTTATTTATTTTTTGGGTCAAAATAAAGCTGCATTTCATTCAACTAGGAAAACCAAAAGGGCCCATTAATTGAGCTCCAGTATGCAAAAGGTCCAAAAGAATTTGAGAAGGTAGAGAATTACGTACGTGGGCTTTAGCGGCGTAGTCTGCAATGAAATTGGTTTCCCTTCTATAGTGCTAGATCCGAATACATGGAAAGCACACTAACAGAACAACACATTCGCAGAAAAGAGCTCTGACCTCCCAAGGCCTCTGACTGGAACTGTGCAAGGCATTGACCTGACTCCAACACTAGATTCTCCGTTTCTTTCCACCGCTGAAGGAGAAATTTTACGATTAATAGCAGGGCATGCGTTTCTAGTTGCAGGGAGGATGCCACACGGAGTCCCGGACAGAATGGGAAAATCCATCAAGAAGCCTTCGTTGGTGATCTCGGCACACGCAAGTTACTGCTCTTTCTTCCCTTACCAATGTGTAAGCTCCATCTATATTTATTTTAAGATACCCAAACATCAGTGGACACCAGATCTGAGAGGAGCTGGTTAGGTTTTGATGGATTATCGTGTTGTGCAGGCCCCAAGAGCTAGTGATTGTCGAGCTTACAAGAGCTATCCACAGTGGATGTCAAATTTGGGCGTTGATTTATAAATACGAAATGGTTTTGTGCCTTCCATATTTGCCAAGAACTGAGGCTACGACTTCCAAATCAGGTGAGCTATCTCAACTTTCTGTTAGATCTGCTAACCAAGCTTCCATTCTTGATAATCTTTGTGATGGAATATTTATTTTGAGCTATGGGTGGGTCCAGACTCTGTTTGTCCATGGGCATAATAGGAAAAGGTGTTCGTTTATGAGACTTCTTCATTGCACAGTGCGCAAAACAAAACAAGTACGATCTTTCTTTGATAGAGATTTTCCTTGGTGGGTAAAGCATTTTGGCATAGGGATCACATAAAAATTCTTACTTTAGGAGCAGTTTTCAATTTCCAAATTCTTCTCCATAGGCTGCGAGGCACTTGATAGGAAGATAATGCTAAATCTTGACTTAGGTTGTGTTCAACTGCTCTTATGCTATTGTATCCATTTTTTACAAAATACTTGCCTCACTAAGTCCCTGTCCATATAATTTGGTCGATTGCTATGTGGGGTCTAACTAGGATTGAAAGAATTTCATTAACTATTTGAGCATCAAAGCGTTCCTTAAGACGCTGAGTATTCCGTGTATTCTCCTCTAAGTTGATGAAATCAGCCACTAAGGAAGGTTCATCTCTAGGTGCTGGCCCTCTAATTACCCCCCTTCTCAACCATTTGTCTTTCTCTAATTTTAATTTTCTTTCCATCCCCCACTGATCATTGCACATGATGAGCAATTAAGTCTCTTCCCATTAGCAAACTTTGCCATCCCCACAAAGGTCTTGTGCCTTTTTCTGCACGGCAAAAGTCCCTATGTGGAACATAGGTTCCTTTTAGTATCCGGCCCCAAAAAGATGACGTATTTTAAAAAGGTCTCCAAGCCTGTTTACTCAACATTGCTTTGTTCAAGGCAATTAAGTCTCTAAAGCCTACCTCTCCCATGTCTTTCCTAGTTGTGAGAATTTCCCATTTTTTCCAATGCATACCTAGTTTAGCTACAGAGTTCTTCCACCAAAAGGATGCAATTCTCTACTCAATTGACTTAAAAATCAACATTGGGACTTCAAAAATAGACATTGCATATTGTGAGAGAGCCTGGACCGCTGTTTTAATAAGAATTTCTTTTCCCGTTTTAGACATTAATTTCTCTTTCCATCCTTCCAGCTTAGTATTCACTCTCCCCAAAATCTATGCGAACATTTCTTTTTTAGAACATCCCCTATCCAACGGAATTTCTAAAATTTGCCTATTTTATCAATTACCGGGACTCTCGGCTCTCTAGCCAAATTTACTTTTAGGCTTTGAGGACGATCTGTACAGAAAAATATTCCAGACTTGTTCAAATTAATTGCACATACATTTGCAAGCTTCTTGTGTCATCCATGAACTGATTTGTAATTGAATCTGTAAAGAAGATTTGATGTGACTTCACTTACAAAGCTAGCCTTGGCCATTGTAGAACCAAACGGAAAGTATATGGACCATATAAAATTCTGGACCCACTAACAATATAGTAATGACGTCCTATCTACGTCGGCGAAATCTGACATAGAGAAAAATCCAATCTTTCCTTTCTCTGATCTTTTCTTATGAAAAAATGTATTTGAAAGGAAAGAAACTATATGGATAATTTTGAATTTCAATTAAAAGCAAAGAATGCCATTTTTAGGGAGAGCCCTATCGTTAAATGACAAGAACTCTTCTTCTCTTACCCTAGAGAGAGAGAGAGAGAGAGAGAGAGAGAGAGAGAGATTCCGCGGTTACAAACATGAAATCCTAACAATGCTAGTCTTCGATGGAAATGGAAAATTTAGGCCTTTCAAAGGCTTCTGAATGGCCCAAGAACAATTTATTAGCCAAGGTCCATATGTTCTATTCTATAAGATTGATCAGTTGGATTGTGTCTTGCTATGTGAAGTACCGATGGCCCATTATCTGACATTTCACTCTGAGTCCAATTTGGTCATTTGATGGTTTGTGTTCCTGCTAAGAAGTTGAGAATTCGAAAGGAGAAAGAAAGGAGTAACTAAGGGCGAGTTTAATAGAACTGAAAAATAAGTATGAAAGAGTTTGATAGAACTGAAAATAAAAGATTTTCTGACAACAGATAAGAAAAATAATTAAATCTATGAGTCTCTACCGAAACGTAGAATAGCAAGCATTATCGAAAGATTTAGAAATTATAATTAGTAAGATTTTGATTTCAATAGAATATTCGTAATCTTTAAAAAAAATGTGTGATTTGAGGTTCTCTAGCATACTTAATGTGGTTATTAAATGCACCCTAAGTTTCTAACACAAACATGAGAGTCATGATACTAGGGGTGTGCATTGGTCCCTATCCAACTCGGGAATTGGATCAAACCATATCGAACCGGCTGGTTCTAGGTGGTTCCTATGCAAATTTGTCCGAAACCTGGCTCCCTAGAAACCGGACCAACTAGATCAGATCGGCGATACTAGCTAAAGTATATCATTTTTTGAGATACGAGATATTAGAAGTCTTAAAACGTGTAAAGAGAGTGCAATTACATACTAAAATTTTCAAAAAATACAATTAAGTCCTAAAAGTTGTTAAATTAATTCAATCAAGTCATTTTTTTAACTCCGTCCAAATTAGCTAATACAAATGCTGATGTGATTCTTTTTCTCTCCTATATGGTGCTAATGTTGATTAAAACGACGCTGTATTGGTTCAAATCTGATTTTTAAGTACAAATTTTATTTAAATTATATTAAAAATAAGCTAAATTAAAAAACACAAAAAAGAAATGATAAAAAAGAGAGAGTAAAACTAGTCGATGGCTTGTAGCACTCGCCACTGTCGGTGCCACCACCCCACCATTGTCAAGAAGGGTCAGTGATGGTGGGGCAATGGCCAGTGGGCCGAGCCCCAGCAAGTGGCCGGTGACCCTTACCAACTATAGGCAAGGGCTTACACACCCTCACAAGTAGCAACCATCAGGCCATATCTAGGCAAGGACTAGTGACCCTTGCTCAATTTGGGGGAAGGCTATGATTCTCCCTACAATTGACGAGGGTTGACAACCATTGGTCGAGGCTTGGTGACCCGGCCAACCGTTTTCAACAATGGTGGGCATAGTGGCGGTGAGGACCAGGGCCTTGCCTAGTTTCCTTCATTCCTCTTTTTTTAGTAAATATTTTAATCTAATTTAAAAAATATAGGTATAAAATTCAAATTTGAATCAAAATGACATTGATTTGGCCTGATTTATAATGTTTTAGTTATGCCAATGCCATGTAGAAAGGATAAAATAATAACAAAAAAGAGACACGTTAGTATCTTTCGTGGGCCAAGTTGAGCAAAATTAACAAAAGAATTTAATTGCACTTTTTTGAAAGTTTTAGGACTTAATTGCACATTTATGACAAGTTTTAATACTTCATGTGCACTTATTCTTTATTTTATCATCCAACAAGTTCAAAAAGTATAGATTATTAATCTCTTTTCTATGAGTAATTTTCCCAAATCACATCTTACACTTGAGTAATTTTAAATATATTTAGGAATTTTTAAGAAATAAAATTAATAAATAAATAAATAATACCTTCTATTCCATGATAACCTGGATATTAAACTAGGATTGGTTTGGTCTCTTGACAACGTGGATTGGAATGATTCCCGATTCCAATCCTATCTATTCCAGTTATTGATTTCAAATTTTAGGATGGAAATCAATTACTCTTACACAATACCACTTTTACATGTCTGCTTCAAATGTCATAGTTTCTTCTCTAAATAGAGAAAGAATGTAGGAGGACGATATCGAATAGGATTGGAAGGAAAGATTAGAGCGGACGTTTCAATTTGGTCACTAAGTCAGAGATGCAATCATAGATAGCCAAACGGCTCTGGCGGTTAGAGATGCGCATGACAAAATTTCTGTTTCAAATATTTGATTTCGGCCGAAATTGATTTCTCAATTTCTATTCCCTGGACAAGTTTCAACAAAGAAACCCGTTTGATAATGACTCAAAATTTCTATTTCTAGAACAGAAATTCGTTTGATAACAGAATAAAATTTATATTTCTAGGAATAGAAATTGATTAGATAACAACATAGGAAATTCTCAAATACAAAATAATAGTCGAAATAATACTAATACATTACAAAAGTTGAAAATACAATTTCATGGAATTTTCGGCATATTATTATTCCTTGCCATTTTATTAGCAATGGTTTTTCTAAGCATATTTATTTGGTTTCCCTCCTCGGTCAATGTGTCGTTTGCAAGCTCATCTTACGTAAGTTCAGACAAGTATTGCAGATCTCCATATAGGAAAAAGTTCTTATTCATCTTGTTCTGATCACGGATGTAATTATGGATGGCACAACATGCAATTACAATATGTGCTTGCTTTCAAATTGCAAATGAGGGCATGTGCCTCAATATGAAAAAAACGATTCTTCAATGCCGTAAATGATCTTTCAATGACATTCCTTAGAGAAGAATGCCTATAGTTGAACAATTCTCTTCCAGTTGTTGGTCGTCTCGCAGTACCCCTATAATTATTTAAATGATACCGTTCACCTTTAAAATGAGTTAAAAATCCCGGAATTGCTGCATAACCAGAATCCACAACATAGTATTTGCTTACAACAATGTATTCATACATTAGTCATAATTTGTAACTATAAATATGATCATAAATAAAATTACTCCTTAAAGGACAAGCAAATACCTAGTGGCGGCCTAGGAAATTCCAAGCGAGAAGTCTCAAGTGTTGCTGCAAGCACTTGACAATAGTTGGTAGAGCCTTCCCAACCAGCATATACAAAAGTAAATTTCATATCAAATGAACAAACGCACATCACATTCTGAGTGGTGCTTCATTTCCTACCTCTAAATGAGATTTGCTTCGACATAGGTACAAAAGCATGAATATGGGTGCCATCAATGGCGCCTATACAGCCCTGTCATTTTATTAAAGACTAGTATTATACAAGATTATCAACAAAATAAAATTGATGGTGTAAAGGAATATATGAGAATTCTACCTTGAAGTAACGTTTATGGTTAGGAACCAATTGGGGGAATGTCGGTTTATTTTGATTCTCGAATTGAATCAACCTAGTTGCTCATCCCTAATTTCTTTATTGTTGCTCAATGAACCTTTAATGGCCCTTGCATAGCAAAGAGAGAGATTCTCTTGAATCTCTTGCCTTCGAATTAAAATTCAAAATTGTGTAACAATCTAATTATTTTGATTTTGCAAGAATTTTGAATCCGTAAAGAAACAAGGTTAAATTTCTAGGCACGTTTTTCATTCATCTATTGTGTAAGAACTTTTTCTTCAACTGGCCATGCATGTGCCCTTTCTAGGAGGAAAGAGCCCCATTGTTTTTAAGTAAGCATTTAAGAACTTTGGCCGTTTTTGAAAATTGGGGACCCATTCGATTGCCTTTCATCCTAAAGAGGAAGTTATAAAAAAAATGAAAAAAAAAACACGAGCAAAATTAGAAAAAGAAAGTTAGCAATAATTTGTGAAGTTGTGGTTATGAGTGAATTAAGTTAGCAAGAAAGCGTAAGGTTCTTTTATATGGTTTGATTTCAGCTTATGATTTCTATTTCGAACCGAAAAGTTAAAAATTTCAGCTTCTGATTTCTTCGATTTCTCTATTTCTAGAATAGAAATCTGTTTCAGAAATAGAGAAATTAAATTGCGTTACCAAACGGATTTCTATTCCAAACCTGTTCCGGGGAACAAAGAAATAGAGAAATCGAGAAATAGAAATTTTATCATGTGCGCCCTAGGTGATTCCGGCTAGGTTACTGTGTCATGTGCACATCATCCCCTTGCATGGAATCTCAGCCGTTCATTTGACTAACAGAGATCAACAGCTGAGATTCCATATGAGCGATCGGTTATCCATCATCCACATCCCTGGGCGCTTACTGATGTTTTCCATTTTCGCTTCTTTGGTGTACAAACCATTGTGCAGAAAATGTACATGAAATTCTTGTCCGAAATTGATTCGATTGCCAGGTTTAGCACCAAAGTTGGGATTGTGATCAACAAGAGAGACACTACTATTCTGGTTAAGGAGATTATTATAGAGAAATTCAAAGTCGAGTAGGATGATTTACATGCGATAGACATGATTAAACGTGTAGGCACAAGCTTGCGTTGTATAATGTGCTTATTAACAAAGTGTAGGTCATTGCAAAGGGCATCTAGTGGACGACCGGTATGCATATCTTCTACGAGGGAAACCATTGATTCCTCAGCTAACATAGAATGCAACTAATTATTAGAGGTGTGCAAAAAATTTGGGAACCTTATGAACCATCCAAAACTAGACGGACCAACCTAAAACTTGTGGTTGAAAACTTATGGTTGCTGATTTCAATAAATTGGATTTGGTGGGAACCAGTACTATTGCCAATTTCAGCTATAGAACTATTTACATGAACCTATAATATATAATATTTATTAAAAAAATGAAAGCCCTAAATCCCTGAGCTTGTTTGTTAGTCGTATTGTCTCATCTCGATCTCTCTCATCTCAACTCTCTTAAAGCAACTCCTGTGGTCTCTCCATTTCTTAACTCTCAACTCTCATTGATTGACGGCTTCACCTTCTCTCTCGCTCTAGGTCACCTCTATTTGTTGTAAGTTTGAAACTGTAATTGTTGCCGCAGGGATTGCAGCCCTATTTGTTGCTATAGAGGTTGCAACCCCTTACCATAGGCAATGGCCGTGTCCCTTTGCCAGAGTTTTGGTCCAATTTGATTTTTCAATCTAGTTTTTAAATTTAATTAATATTTATATTAAAAATCAAATTTTGGGGCAAACCGATATCGTTTTGGGATAAAGATTACTGAGTAGATATTCTGACAAGCCACGTAGACCGGTTTTATTAATAAAATAACACCATATCAAAGTTCCTACAAACTTCACCATAGTTAGTACTTAAGTGTCATTTAAAAAAAAAAAGTGGCACTTAAGTATACATTTTGAAAGTTTTGGCACTTATGTGTCATCCGTGTTAAGTTTTGACACTTGAAATATTCTTCCCTCTCATTCGAATTCCCAAGTGGGTCCATGAAATAGTGGGCGGTTCCCAAATCCAATTTTTTGAAAGCGATCCTCAGTGGGTGTTTCCGATTTTTAGGGTGGGAACTACCCACTCAAGAACCGATCACCCTGCTAATAATGATGAAAAACCTTCTCTCTATCTTTCAATTCTAATGTCAAAACATTTTGATAATTTACCAATATAGTCCTTATGAACTGAAATCAACTCTCCATCCATGCATTGACGTTGAAACAACCTTTTAGGCTTCGTTTGGCAGTCGGGATAAAATTCGATATAATCATATCCTACGTTTGGTACTCGTTCAGGACAGGATAAATTCGGATATAAGGGGGATATAGACGGGATAAAATTATCCCATTGGGGAGATGGGATAAAGGTGGATAGGATTTCTAATATCCATAAAGGGAAAATTATTTTTCTTGAATAACAAACTTATTAAATTAACAAAATTGAAATTATATTTCAATATAAATAATATTTGAATTCTAATTTAAGAAATTGAAAATAAAAAAATAAAAATATATATTTTTAATTAATATTTTTTTAATCTATATATTCAACTTTAATTCTATCTTATAATAAACATTCAATCTATAAATTAAATATTTATATTTATTATATATTTTAGGTATTTTTGTATTTTAGGTATGTTAATACAATTTACTATTTGATAAAATTTTATTAAAGAATGATGAAAGGGGAAAAAAGAAATAATAATGAAAATAATATAAAAAAGAGGAAAAATAAAATAAAAATAAGTTAAGGAATAGTGTTATGAGAGATTTTCACAATGTCCTTTTATGAACATTTAGGTTCATTTATAATTTTTTTTTTTGGTAAAGTAGGTTAATTTATAATGATATGTCGTTTATATAAAAAAAATGTACATGATATGATGTGAACATATCCGACTTTAATCTTGCGATTCACCAAACAATGGACGGGAAATAAAAAAAATCACAGGATTTCATATCCCATCCTATCCAGTCCTATCCCGATTAAAAATCCTGGACTACCAAACGTAGCCTTATTAGCTATCAATGACATTTCATTTGCAATTGTGGGCTTAGATTAGACATCCTTGGATTTGAGGTTGTCGTCTCATGATCGTGCATAAGAGAGAGAGATCTAAATAATACTTTATAGACTGAAACTTTCCATAGATCAAGAATAGCACGTTGAGAAGAGCCACATTGGAAATCTACCATCACATGAATCGTTACGTGCAGCTATCAAGTCGTTGACAATGATGTCGCTAGAGGCATCGTCGTCTCGATTTTCCTAGCTCCTCGTCTCTTGCGTGCATTCAATGGACACTATGCCTTAGATACCGAACCGCGGCATCAATCATGCGTGCTATTGCTGAAGTAATAAGAGACGTTAGTCATGCGTGCAAATTAAGAAGTAGGAGCCCACGAAGGAAGCAAAAATTAAATATTATGTCTATGCATGCCTGTTCTCGTTTGTGATGCAAACTATGTATTATGCATCGTTATCAAGAAACAATGTGATTCATACTGCATACATCGCTCTTTATGATTAAATCCTAACCTTCAACCAAATTGATTCTCATATTCTGTTTAAATATCGTGAAAATCGTCATGCCACCCAACCGATTGATGGTCCTATGAACTATGTCATGAATGACCTGACTATCAAGACCTTATCATACTCTCGATTGTCCTCTAGAGCTCTTTTTTATGTCTTTTTTCCTTTTTCGAGCTACCCTAACATTGTCCATTACCAGCAAGAGTTGGCGGAAAAGCTAACTTCACCGGTTAAAGCTAAACATGATCAAGATAGTACGCCTAAAACACTACTGGTCCATTGGAGTATTTGATTTACATTTTACTAATTTTTTTGAAGAAATTTAAAAAAGAAAAAGAAAAAAAGGTAGATGTAATCGGTTTAGTCTGGTTCCCCCTTCGAATTGGGAACCAACCCATCTGGACTCTAGTTCTATTATTAGGAATCAAAACCGAATCAACACTCCCAAGAATCAAATTGAACTAGTTAGTTCAGTCTAGTCTGGGCGGTTTCGGTTCGAGTGATTCGTTTTGCACACCCCTAGTCAAAATAGGTTAAATGGGTCTATTTAGGTCAAATCATTTCCAGCCCTCGGTGACTTGCTCATTTGACCGGTCTAATGGTGGCCAATTCAATTCTGAACATTTCAATTGTGTTACTTTAATTCTAAATCTTTTGATGATTTGTTAAATTAATCATTATGGCCAATTTTGGTCAAAAATTGCTAACCTTGGCGCCTACCATCCTACATAACATGGTCGGTGCTAATGTTTTTGTAAACTTTTTCAAAAATTTTAAAATTTTTATTGATTTTTTGTTCTCCTTTATTTTATTTTTATTTTATTTTACAAAGGATGCGAACCTCACCAGCCATTGGGTGAGGGCCAAAACCCCGCCTAGGCCGTGAAGCCATCATCAATATGGCCAAGATAGTTGTATCCCTTGCCTATCCTCACTAACCTAGGCTTAGGCTCACGATGCTTGCGACAGCCTTATGGAATATAGAAGAAAAAAAGAAAATAAAATAAATCGATAATAAAATAAAAAAATTTAGATACTTTTTAAAATTATAAAAATTGCCCACATTAGTGCCGATCATACCACGTAAGATGTTTAGCATCAATGTTAGCAATTTTTGGTATTTATGCAAAGAAACGAAGGAATGGAAATAATAGGCCTTTATGCCCATTTTAACTTTTCTGATGGAGTTTGACCACTTTAGTACCCAAACCGTTTTTTGGCCATCAGAGGCAACCTCCTCATGTGATCTCTCTTCTACTGTACTTTTTTACATTCAAGTTTACCAAAATCTTTAAATTACTTTGTCTTATTATTAGTTAAAGGTATTTATACTTTTAAAGTTTTCGTAATTAACTTAGAGAAATATTAGCATCCCTCACAAATTTGAATTTTTATTTCAGCGCAATACTAAAATTGAACTTAGTTTTATATATTATCTAAGAATATAAAAATTTATACAACAAATTTAAAAGATTGTGCTCACTAATTTGGACATGTAATAATACTCTCTATTCTTTTGTTCTCACTTAATAATTTGAGTTGATTTGGTATATTGTGACAATTGTCATTATATCCAATCGATTGTCCTATGAGCTATTTCAAGATATTAACCCTCTAGAAAGACCATATCATACCGTCAGTTGACCCTTACTCAGCAAGAGTTGGAGGGACGACAAACTTCACCAGTTAGAGCTAAACATGACCCAGAATGTATAACCAAAGAAACCATACATGATCATAGATTGTACCTAGGTCCTAGTACATGTCCTTACCATCCAAAAGTTAAGACTACTCAATTCGTTCACCAAGTTAGCTCTAGATGTTATGTTTCGCCTCGCTTGACACATTTTCCCCCACTTTTTGCTGGTCCACTACGGTACCATCAACAACATTTTGTTTGTAATTGTGGGCTTAGATTAGAGGTGACATCCTTGGATTTGAGGTCATCGCCTCTTGTTCGCGTGCGCAAGAGAGATGTAAATAATGCTTTATAGACCTAAACATTCTATATATCAAGTTAGAGGGGTCGTTGAGAGGAGCTACTTTGGAAATCTATCATCACATGAAACGTCTCGTTCAATCATCAAGTCGTTGACAATGTTGTCCATAGAGGCTTTGCCGTCTCGACTTTCGCAGGTACCGAACCGCCGCATCAATCATGCGTGCTGTCGCAGGAGTAATAAGAGAGATTAGGCATGCGTGCAAATTGAAAAGTAGGAGCCCACGAAGGAAGCAAATTTAAATATTATCGTCTATGCATACCCCTTCTCATATGTGATGCAAACTGTGTATTATGCTTCAATATCAAGAAACAGTGTGATTTGTACTATATATATCGCTCTTTATAATTTAATCCAAACCTTCGACCAGACTGATTTTCACATTCTCTTTAAATATTGCGACAATCATCATGTCACTTAATCAATCGATGCTACTAGAAGCCATGTCATAATATGACCTGATTAGAAAGACCTAATCATACCTTCGATTGTCCTTTGAGCTCTTTTTTATAGCATTTTCCCTTTTTCGTATTATCCCAGCACTGTCTATTGCCTAGCAGGAGCTCGAGGGAAAACTAACTTCATCAATTAAAGCTAAACATGATCGAGATAGTATGTCGAAAATAACCAAACGATATATTGTACCTAAGTCGATATTTATTCAAAAAATCCTAAACCTATCGTATGGTGACCAACTCAATCTTAAAATTTTCAATTGTGTTGATTTAGTGTTAAATATTTTGATTATTTGTTAATTTAGTCCTTTGAGCCAATTTTGGCCCAAGAAATTGATGATATAGACGCCAACTGTATTACACGGTATGATTGGCGTTGACATAAACAATTTTTATAATTTTTTTTGAATTTTCCAATTTTCTTTTTCTTTTTTTTCTTTTTTTTTTTTCCACAAAGTCAATGAACCTACCCTCGTTGGCCCTTGTGCAAAGGTCGTGAAACCCTCACCAAATTTGGGTGAGGGAGTCAAAGGCCCTCGCCCGTGCTCACTATGGTTGGAAAGGACTTGGGCTTGGCTCGGACTTGGCTTGCGATGCCTACGCTGGTCATGTTGAAAATAAATATAGAAAAACAAAAAGTAATAAAAAATTTCGTAAAATTTAAAAAGATTATAAAAAATGTCTACATCAACAGTGATAATTCTACGTAGGACATTCAATGTGTACGTTAACAATTTCTGATAGGTCTTTGTGTGAAGTTGCGAATGAATGGAAATAGTAGGCCTTTATGTCCATTTTAACTTTTCTGGCGGAGTTTGACCAGTTTATTACCCAAACCTTTTTTTGGGCTATCGGAAGTCAGCTCGTCATGTGACCCCTCTTCTACTTTTCTTTTTCGCATTCAAGTTTACCAAAATCGTTAAATTAGTTTCTCTTATGATTAGTTAAAGATAAATATACTTTTAAAGTGTTCATAACTAAGAGAAATATTAGCATCCCTAATGAATTTGACATTTTATGTCAGCGCAATGCTAAAATTGTACTTTGCTTTATATATTATCTAAGAATATAGAACTTCATGCAACAACTTCAAAAGATTGTACTCACTAAATTTGGACATTTAATAATGCTCTCTATTCTTTTGTTCTCACTTAATAATATAAGTTGATTTGGTTTCTTCATTATATGAAAAAAGTCAGATGTGAATAAATATCTAAATTTCAATTTTTCTCTCCCAAACTAGTTTCCCTTTAATGTATTATTAAGGATGCGAATGGGACGCAGGGAATTCGTGCCCGGTGGGACACAGCCACCGACTGAAGAGATTTTCCCCACAAAAAAATGCCTTGCGGCCCCAAGATGGAATTATTCGTACATAATTGTTCGATAAATCAAACACGTATTTTATATTTATATACATGGAATTATTCGTACAATCGTCATTACATCCGATCGGTTGATTATCTTACAAAATTCTCCATAATATTACCTCACTAGAAAGACCTTATCATAGCTCGGATTGTCCCTTAGAGCTCTTCTCTATGTCTATTTTCCCTTTTAGACTATACCAACGCTATCTATTACCTAGCAAGAGTTGGAGGGACGACAAACTTCGCCAGTTACGACTAAACATGACCCAAATTGTACGACCAAAGAAACCATACATGATCATAGATTATACATAGGCCCTAGTACATGGCCTTTATGACAATTTGTTCCCACACTTGTTCAGCCTCGCATGCCACATTTTCCCACACTTCGTGCTGGTGCGCTGCTATAGTACCTTCAATAACCCCAATCTAAATTTACGTGGGGACCAAACTCGAAAAAAAAAAAAAGCACTCGAGCATAACTTCTTTAGTTCGCCGTCAATTTAAAGCGGGTCGCATTTCAATGCCAGCCATGAGTCATCTTTCCTTCGACATGAAATTTTATATGATTACAAGAACGTCGTGATCTCACTTTCATATGATTACCGTCGCGCCACGCGATGATCACGGCGGTCTAATCTCGTCCTTCCTCCCTATTTCCGTGAAGTGACAAATGATGGCAATCTGTACGCCTCGATGCCCATTTCTTCCGACTTTTTCGACCAAGCTTGATCACTTTTGTCCCCAAAATTTATGTGGGCTATCACAGGCCAGATCCTCATGGGACCCATCTTCGACTTTTCCTTTCACTCTCCGGCAATTTAAGCTTCTTCTTTTTTTCATTATCGAGTTAACCAACAGCTTTTAAAATTACTTTTTTTTTTTCTCATGATTAGTCCTTAAATAAGGTACATATGGTTTTAAAGTAATATATTTGAGTTTTTAGGTCAATGCGATATTAAACGAAAACTTAGTTTTATTTATGTTTATGAATATCAAGCTTTATACGAGGAATTCAAAATATTGTCATCACTAGCTTTGGACATTTACTAATAATATCTATTTGTTTGTTTTCACTTAATACTTTAAAGTTGGTTTTATTCCTTCAAGATTATGAACAAATTGATATATGAAGTTAATATATTCAAATTTTCATTTTTCACTCCCAAACTGTCATCCTCAATGTAAAATTGGTGATGAGCATGAGACATGTGGAATCCATGCTTGGTAAATCTTAATCCCTTTTCTCTCTCTCTCTCTCTCTACCCGGTAAATCTTAACCCCTTCTCTCTCTCTCCCCTCTCTATCTTAACAGAGGTATTTGACTGCACCAATGTAATAAGTCATATAACTTTATTATATTTTAGAATGTCTTAAGACTTAATTGTATTTTCGTAATAAATTTTAAAACTTTTGATCACCTATCATAGTAGTTGGAGTTCCAGTGTTAAAGTTGTCGTCAAATTACACCTCTTGTGAGTTAATTTCACTTTCTCATATGTAATTTAGGAAAACTCTCCGATGTTCAATGCACTAATCAATGCATTCCTGCTTCCTTCACCATATCAAGAGCCGCTTTTTATCTAGACATTTTTGCTCCAGCGATCAATCCCTGCCTTCATTCGAGCAGGTTATTAAAGAAACCATCTCCTGAGATGTTTATATGTTTTATTTTTAGTTACTAAATGCTTTGGAAAAATAATTAGTTAGTACATACTCAACTTGTCCAGCATAAAGAAACCACAACGATGGTGACAAAGTTAACAAACCACGGCAATGATTTGATTGATACGTTAAAATTCACTATTTTCTTTATGAGAAGTAACTAATCACGCGTTAAGTTTAGTGGTTTATAATTATTTTTCCTCCCGCAGGCTGATTTTATTTCCTTAATTATGCGTAAATATGGTATGTTTTCCATTAATTTGTAGTTTGTTTGTATCTCGGAGGCATACGTAAATAGAAAATTCTGGAGAAATAAAACAAAAATTCGTTAATAAAACTTATAAATGCTATAAAACTGGAAAAATGATTAGTCAAATTGGAATCACTTCTCCATTGCAGCAAGCAAGGTCCAATTTAAAAGACCAGAAATTGATTGGTCCTTCGATCGTGCGCTTGATGACGTACAAAGCTATGATCTTCTTTGTTTAATGTAGAGAATAGCGAGCTTAAAAATCTTATGTGGTAGATCTTGAGTAGCAGAGCACATCTAAGACATAGGTGGTTCAAGTCAACTCAACTGACCGACCAACAAAAAAAAAAAAAAAAAGTCAACTCAACTGATTTTTCATGTAAATTAATGGTATATAATAACGTCTAAGCTCGAGTTATGTTCCCACTTAATTAAAAAAAATTACATTGAAATTAAGAGCAAGTTTATAATTAAAAAAAAACAACTATTCAAATAGGTTGGTTAGTTATTCGAGTCAAATGTTTTTAGCTCAAGCTCAGCTACTACCTAACGGAGTTATTCAAACTCGAGAAGAACCAGCCAAGTTGGAATAATGTACCGATCGCTCACTCGTGGTAATTCGACTCACTTCACTCTAGAAGTTGCTCATGAACAATTTTCTTTTATTTTTTTCTTATAAAATCATGAAATCACTTTAGTAATGAGAAATCGAACTAATGCCGTGTGTCTAATCCATAACAAACCACCCTAGACTAATAAATCTCTCTCTCTCTCTCTCTCTCTCTCTCTCTCTGAATAATCGTGGCCATTAGGTAAAATCGATTCCGAACCCCAATTTAAGTCGAGTTGCTTAGATATTGGTTATGGTTAAACCAATTGCACATCGCCACCGGTAAAGACAACGACACCGTTCTTCATGTCCTCTTTGGAAAAAGAGAGGCTGGTGGTCCGTGCAATGGCGAAACGTTCCGGAGTCGACATTAACAACGTAACCACAAAACAAACAAGTCGTGCTTCATGCGATGACATTGTCACTGTCCAAAATCCGTAAAGGACAATTACAGCTCACTAAGGATGGTATCGCTTTTCCTCTTGTGCCCTTGCGATGTGAAAGCTGCCCGGTCATTTCCTTTGGGAATCGACAGAGGAAATGGCGTCTAGCGTAAAGGGAATAATCGCCACAAACTTGGAGGAGAGTACCATCAATGATGATGGCAAAGCCAAAGTAAGTTGGTTTAGCAGTCAGTCGCGTGTTTGAATTCAATGTCCCCAGCACAAGGCAATCTTTTTTCAAAAAGAAGAAGACGACTCCATAATCTTTATCCAAATGAATTTATGTTGCGATGATCAAATTCTAAATCACACGTTCATTTGATCTTCTAAAACACGTGCGTTGCACATGATCCCACATCTACTTATTTATTTCTTTTTTCATTGTATATTATTTATATGTTATTTGAAAAAGAGGAGAATAGTATGATTAAAGCAATAGAATGATGAGGATGAAATCAGTTGCATGGTACTTCAAATTATATGTTATTACTTTTTATGTTATTCGATCACTTCTTCTGTCGTTATCCTTCCCAATGTGCTCTCTTGGGTTAGTTAACCTTAGTATTTAAGACGCGACACTATCTCTTACATTGGGGGATCTGCTAATTGATTCCCTTTTTGCTCTGATCCAAATAATGAAAAAAAATTATTGACTCCAATTTTAAACAAAACAAACCATGGTTGTAATTAATTTTAGAGAAGGAAGACATCTAACGCCAATATTTGTAATTGGATTAATTCTTTGTCTGGGAATCGAATAACTTTTTAAGCTATTGTAAATTGTAATGACCTAGTCTGACGGGGGCGGAGAGTGGTCGCCAAGACCAGAGGGTTCAAACAAAGAGCAGCTCTTGACAAGCTTTTAGGATGGTAAAGAGGAAAAAAAATGAACCGAATTGCACACCGAATAGAGAGAGAGTGTGCATGAATATATGCATGTGTGAATATTAACATTAACTTTCGAAGGAGCCTTTTGATATAACAGCAAGTTTTATAACTCAGAAGTTAAGCGTGCTCAAACTAGAACATTCAAAGATGGGTGACATCTTAGGAAAAGGGTCTATCTATATGTCAAAGGACAAAATGGTAAGACTCAAAATAGGACTTCAAGGTAGACAATATCTCCAGTGAGTAAATCTAAGGACATTACACAAATAATATTACGTGCACTTATCTAGTTTCATCATCAACCATGAGTTTGAACATGTATCCATTGATTTATCTTTTTAGAATATAAAATATATTGTTTGTCATTTTTTTTTTAAGGAAAATAAAGGATATCACAAGTAGAATTGCAAAATGCGAAAAGTTACAAAGAGTTGCGAACATCTCATCTTACTTTTACCAAATAATACACATTTTGTACTACGTTTGGAATATTTCGCCATTCCCCCTTATGGATGACCATTTTCTCACATTTGTTTCACACTTTCAATGGTGAATGTTATGACTATGTTTGGTCGCTTAGATTTTTAGTTAGGATAAGCTGAATAGAATGGGATATGAAATTTAGAGTTTTTGTTGTATCCTAATCATTGTTTGATGAATTGTGGTGACACGTCATTTATCGAAAAAATATAATTTCGACACGCGTTGAGGCATATATTATATATTAAATGAATATTTATATATATATTATTCAAATTCATAAATAAATAAATAATAAAAAAAGAGCCTATAATGAATCTACACTAATAACATTAATAAATTTATTCATAAAAAATTAGAACGACATTTTTGAATTTAACAAAAGTTATTGATGAAACAAATGACTAACGAGATATTAGAGTCAAAATAAATTTATGAATTTTTATAGTGATCAAAATTTATCATTATTTAACATCTAGTGTTTTTATTTTTCGAAATAACTTTTTAACAGATCTATTTATTTATTTTTTAGCCTTACATATTCATTAATAAATTTATTTAGCATTCAATATTTTTTTTAGTGGGGCTAAATGGGCCCCACCCATTTATTTCATCATCTGCTTTCTTTCCCCACCCCACCCACCGCCTGGGGCGTGTCACTTCCTAAAATTGAAATCACCCTACACAAGTCTCCATCCTCCTCTCCCTCCAAAAAAGAAAAGAAAAGAAAATCACAAATTCTTTTCACCCCTCCTCCCCTTACTCTTCTTCCTAAAGCGGGAAAAAGGAACCTCAGTAAAGTAACAGCCCAAAAACCCTATCCCTCTCAGTCGCCTCATTGTAATCGCTTGCCGCCTTACCTCTGGCCCTCCCTCCTTTGTTGTCGTAGCCTCGCATCCAACCCTCCATCATGGCATCGAGGTTCTCCATCTCGGCGTCGCAGTCAGCAGTCGCAACCCTCTCAGTTGTCTCGATCTCTGCTCTTCCTTTAGCCCTCCCTCGCCGTTGCTCATGGCCTCACCTTCGCTCCCGCACCCTTGCCTCCGGTCTCCATCACCAACTTCCCTTCACACTAGCAAACCCGACTTAGAAACCTCCGGACACGAGTGTCGAAGCGTGTCAAAAAGAGTTTTGATCACGTGTCAGAATCCGACACGTGTTGCCCGTGTGTTCGCGCGTGTCTAACACGTGTCGGGGTATTTGACACGATACGAAGGCCCTCTGAACGTGTCCGTGCTTCATAGCCGATAGATTCGAGATTCCAAATCACAATAGGTTAAGTTCTAGGTTTCAATTGAAACTTGGACTAACCCCGCCTATTATCTATCCTGTCTATTGTTCAGTAGAAATTGCATATTAATGTAAATGACAAATATGCCCTAATGTACTGTCCATGAGAAAATACCTTGTTTGTCATCATTGACTCCCAAATCCAATATTCAGTCCCAAAAAAGAAAAAAGAAAAAAAGAAACTCCCAAATCCGACTTGGAATATTCGCATATTAATTCTTTAAGAGAATAGTGCATATCCTGGACATAAATTCATAGATTAACTATTGTATGACGTCTTTAATGTGCACACGCTCATTATTGGCGAGAGATCTCGGTTTCGTGGAAACTTAAAAGCAGCCTTCGCTTTTTCTCTTTTGCCAGGCAACGTCCTCTGGTGAAAATTGAAGTCAATATAATGTAAATCTAAGAGAAGATGTTTTTGTCATTATGTAGAACACGTGCTTTTTAACACTGAAACCCTAATTTGTATTTTTGGTGAAACGAATAGTCAAAGTCGAACTGGAAGAGTCCATGTTCAATGTATCTTCATTGTAAAGCATATCCATACACAACCCAGCATTGCTGTCATATCTGTTTAGGAGTTGATCTTACGGTTCCTTACTTTGCAGAAGGGCAATTATCGCACCTAAGTAATAGAAAAATTTCGGGCAAATTAGAGAGGCGTGATTAGAGGGGCGGCCATTTATGATAGGTGAATTTAAGGAGCTCGGAATGCCCGGCGACGGCTATTGACTAGAGTTTGGTAGCGAGATAAAGATGAGGGCAGGCAATAGCAAATTGCCGGATGAGAAGTCGTTCGAAAGGGCAAGCGTTTTGAGATCTTAAGAGAGGGAGAGAGATTATAGGGGTTGAAAGATAGGGTACAACTAATGTTGGGTGGCTACGAAACATAAGGGATAAGAGTCGATATCAAAGCCCCACAAAAATAGAAGAATAGGTGACCCACTCAGTGTTCACATGATCAATCACTATGACATTTTGATAAGATACGGATAACTTAAGACCTCAAGGCTTCGTTTCTTCCACGAAAAAATAGATGACTCAAAAAATATTTTCCAGATGGCAATTACTTGCAAAAATAAATAAACGAATTTTTTTAAAATTTAAAATATATTTAAATATAAATTGTTGTTGATAACAGAAATATTTTCTGAAGCGATATAAGTGATCAATTTTAAGATAATGTTTTCAAATTTAGTCATTCTTTCATAAATGACACGGGGCCTAATCATTACTAATTCCATTTGAATCAATGCACCACGGTATATATCAACAAAAGTCCGCAGAAACCTTTTTTAGTATTATTTTTTAAAGAAAAGGATGAATCAAGCACCAAAATGGCATTCGCCATTGCGATTGAGCAAATTCATTTTGGTCATGACCCAATATAAATGCAAATGCTTCCATTGAGCATAACTCACAGAGAATTCATCGACGATGAATCATATTTAGTATCATTGAAGTCCAAGAACAAATCAAATTCCCTCCAGAGGCAACGACATCATGTCAAATGGAACTCGGAAGACCGGGAAAATCGAATCCAACCATCCTCTGATGCAACGAAAGACGAGCGAACCCGCCGCGAAATTCAAAATTCCCAACCCCAATCAACAGTCAGCAACGGCTACAATCCATCGACTGGTACAAGACATTATCGGTTACCGTTCGAACGCGACCGGACACATCCTCCGAATCGAAGATGTCGATCTATTCTCTCCACAAGACTAAAGCGTATGGCGAAGTACCTCTCATCGATTAATGCCGAAATGGGCAGCGGATAGGGATGGCGCCTGCCATAGCGTTCCGCCACCTTCATTCCCTTCCTCGACCCCCGCACGAGAACGGAGGATCACGGACACGTGGACGGCCGCGGCCCGGTCGCGGCCGACGTCACGCAATCGAGCGGGCCGTCCATCGATCGAACGCAGCCTCACCTCCCTCCAGTCTCCACGCGTCCTCCCCCACGAATAAATGTATAGATAAATAAATAAACAAAAAAACATTAATTTATACGAGTAGTGACGTACCTTCTCTCTTACCTTGATTTTTCAAAATTTCCCCCATTTTCTTCCCGTCCTTTTTCCGCTTTCTCGTTGTCCGGTGCTTTAAATTCCCCCAACCGTCAACGGGAATTTCCATATCTCTTACCTGTTCGCCATTCCTGGCCGCTCTCTCCGTCTGTCTTCGGGCGCGTTTCTTTGCAGCTTCCCTCCTTATTTTCCCCGTCGCCAACCACCGTTTTTCTTTTCCTATTTCTTCGCGGTTTCCGCTTTGGAGAAAAGGGTTGAATCTTCAAAGATAAGCATCGCGCGGGGAGAGATTCAATCTTCGAAGCATCGTCATCGGGTTCCGCACGGCTCTTCCGGAGCTCCGGAGCTTCCCCCTCCCCTTCCTCCATTTCATGGAGCGGGGGCCGCAGGGAGGCCGCCGCCACCGCCGCCACCACCACCGCCGCTTCCTGGGACACCCTCGCTACCCCGCCCCGATCGCCTGATGTCGTCGGAGACCCAGGAGCGCCCCGGGGAGGCGGCGTCGTCCTCGGCGTCGGCTTCGGCTTCGGCGGCCGCGGAGGAGGTCGGGCTGCCGGAGGTGAGCCTGATGGGGAGGTACGAGATCGGGCGGCTGCTGGGGCGCGGCGCGTTCGCGAAGGTGTACTACGCGCGGAGCGTGAGGACGGGGCAGGGGGTGGCGATTAAGGCGGTGAGCAAGCAGAAGGTGGTGAAGGGAGGGTTCGTGGCGCACGTGAAGCGGGAGATCGCCATCATGCGGCGGCTGCAGCACCCGAACATCATCCGCCTCATCGAGGTGCTGGCGACGCGGACGAAGATCTACTTCGTCATGGAGTTCGCGAAGGGCGGGGAGCTGTTCGCGAAGGTCGCCAAGGGGCGGTTCAGCGAGGACCTCTGCCGCCGCTACTTCCAGCAGCTCATCTCCGCCGTCGGGTACTGCCACTCCCGCGGCGTCTTCCACCGCGACCTCAAGCCGGAGAACCTCCTGCTCGACGAGAACTGGGGGCTGCGGGTGTCCGATTTCGGGCTCAGCGCCGTCGGCGACCAGGTCCGCGCCGACGGGCTCCTCCACACCCTCTGCGGCACGCCGGCCTACGTCGCGCCGGAGATCCTCGCCAAGCGGGGCTACGACGGCGCCAAGGTCGACGTCTGGTCCTGCGGCGTCATCCTCTTCGTCCTCAACGCCGGCTACCTCCCCTTCAACGACCCCAACCTCATGGTCATGTACCGGAAGATCTACAAGGGCGAGTTCCGGTGCCCCAAGTGGACGTCCCCGGAGCTGCGGCGGTTCCTGTTGCGCCTCCTGGACACGAACCCGGAGACCCGGATCACCGTCGACGAGATCGTGAGCGACCCGTGGTTCCGAAAGGGGTACAACGAGATCAAGTTGCCCGAGGAAGACGATTTCGACGCCAAGGACTTCTCCGAAGACGGCGACGGCGGCGAGAACAAGTGCTTGAACGCGTTTGACATCATCTCCTTCTCCTCCGGCTTCGACCTCTCCGGCCTGATCCGCGACTCCGGCGAGCCTGTCCGGTCGGAGCGGTTCGTGTCCGCGGAGGCGCCGGAGAGGGTCCTCGAGAGGGTGGAGGAGGTCGCCGCCGGCGAGGAGGGCTTGAGTTCCGTGCGGACGAAGGGGGACGCGGTGCGGGTCGAGGGGCCGAGCGGCGAGCTCTTCGCGGCGGTGAGGGCCCGCCGGCTGACGGCGGAGCTGCTGGTGGTGGAGGTCCAGTGGCGGGACGAACCTGGCCGGGGAATCTGGACGGACAAGCTGCGGCCCCAGCTGGACGGCCTGATTTACCGACCGGACGAGCCGGTCTCCGGTGACCAGTGATGCGACGTGACGTGCCACCAATCACAGCGGCCGGGACCAACGTGCTCTTTTGAATTCTTGAAAGGGATGATTATTCTGTAATGGGGGAAAAAAGAATTGAAAAATCGCCCGGGTTTTTTTGTAAATTTCTATTTTCTCCCGGAAATGTCTATATCGGCTGGAAAATTTCCCCGAAATAAATGGTCCCCTATCTCTGTCTATGCAATTAAATTAAAAAAAGGAAAAAAATTGGGGAACTAAATGATCATAATTAGCGTAGTTTTGGTGTTACAGGCATTTTCAGGTCTCGTTCTTACTCCAAGTTTTGTTATTTACATCTTTTATTTAATTTGCATACAATTAAACGTTGTTGGAATAGCTGCTCCATGTAAGGGCGTTTGAATCGAACCAAACCTAATTAAATTTTTGTACATTTTCGATTCGGTTCAGATTATGAAAACACTAACCATTTTTTTATTCCTACTTGGTTATTTTCATCCGAAGTGAAAATTGCCCATGTTTTTTTAATATAATGATTTACACAATCCGTCTCTTTAAAAATAAAAAACAAAAAAATAGAGCTGAATCGAGTATTTGGTTTAGGTTGCAATTCGATTCAAAATTAATGCACGCCCAAATAATTCGGTTGATCATTGAGTTTGCTAAGTTATATTCAATTCAGGTCGTGAATCATTGACAGCTCTAGCTTTATGCTCATCCTCAGGTAGGTCATGAGTTTGATAAGGTATGTTTGCTTTCACGAAAAAGTTAAGATTTCTATTTTCATTTTTAATATGAAAAGAAAAGCAACAAAATGAAAGGAGTCTATCAAGTTTGTTTCGGAATTTTTGAACTTGTCAACGAAAAGATTTACACCTTTTATCTCTTGCAAATATGGGGGAAAAAATTCTTTTTAAACTGTTTCAGATTTTCTTGGATTGCATAACCTTTCTGAAAATAATATCCATATTTCAAAAAATTACAATTTTTTTTATAAATAAACTTATGTGCGCAATATTTATACTTGAAAAAATTTCAGGTGTCTAAGATTAACCAAAAATTTAAAATATGCATGTCACAAAATTTAGATCAAGCTAAAAATGACAAATCGTGTGTAGTCCATCGCAAGATGTGTTTCGAGCCGTCTTTTCAATCCGGCGGAAAATTAGTTCCCTTTTCAATTTCTTCACAAAAATGGAAAAAACATTCTCTTCACCAAACCATAAGGACCAAGATAAGTTTTTCTTTTTTGGTGAAAAGCTAAGTTGAAGAGACGTATTGCCCTCATATTTGAATTATATTATCATGGCCCAATATTGCATAAATTCCTATTTCGTGAAAGCGAGTGGTAGGATTAGGCCGAGTCTCTCGCGTTGAAAAAGAGGCTCGCAGTCATCACTCGCATGCTACCTTTTTATTCATTGGAAGCATTGTACCTCCGCTAGATTTTGTAAAAGAAAGTACCTTTGGAAAAATAAAAGGGGAGATTACGTAAGGTCCCTTGGAAACTTTAGGGCGCCTTTGGTAATGATTTTATTTTCGGGAATAAATTCTGATAAGAAATTATTATTTTTTATTATGTTTCCGGGAACTAATTTTGAGTAAAAGAACGTGTTTGGTAACTGTACAAAATTTCTGATTCTGGAATAGAATTGCATTTGGTACCATGTTCATTGATTATGTTCCAAATCAATTTATTTTAATTTTTAAATAATTTTTAAATAATTTTTATAATTTTTTCCTTTTTTTTTTTTTTTTTCCTTTTTTTTTTTTTTTCTCCTATTTTTCTTCTTCTTCAGGTCGGCGACCTCACCAAAGCGTCGCCCCCCTCGGTGAGGCCGGCCCTTGTCGGCCGAGCCTCGCAGTGCAGGCGAGGCTCGCCTAACCCCGCCGAGGCTCGGCCTCGCCGGGTGGGTGAGGCCCGCTTGGCCACCGGCGGGGCTGGGCGAGCCTCACCGGGGCTAGGCGAGGCCCGCCTGGCCACCGGCGGGGCTGGACGTTGCGAGGCTCGCCGGTGGCCACGCGGTCCTCGCCGGGCCGGGTGAGCCTCGCCGGGGCTAGGTGGGCCTCGCCGGTGGCTGGGCTTGCCTCCGGCGAGCTCGCCGGACCTCACCTTGGCTTGGCGAGCCTTCGATGAGCTCGTCGGACCGGTTGCCGGTGACCGGCGGTGGCGGATAGCGGCGGGCAGCAGCGGACGGTAGCGAAAGCGCGATCACGGGATGGCGGTCGATGAAGAAGAAAAAAAAGAGAAAGAAGAAGAGTTTTGATTCTCAATTTTGTTCCCTAACAAGAATCAACTTTTTTTTTTATTCTTGATTATCTTCCAAATCTGTTCATGGAACAAAAATTTTACCAAACGCGATTCGCGTCTCAAACTGATTCTTGGAACAAAAAATCAGAATCAGGCACTGTTTGGATGGTTACCAAACAATGCCTTAGGGGTCGGGCTTGCTACTTCAAGAACTCGTCAGTGCTGTAAAATATCCCCCAGTTTTACTTTTGTTAAAAATTGGTAAATAAATTCACATTAGTAGAGCTAAGTAATGTACTTTAAGAAAACGAAGCACCGGTGTGAAATGCAAATAGAAAATGCCTGAATAACTAAAAGGTCAGATAACAAAAATTGGTTTACTTATGATGTGTATGTAAAGGGCTGATTACGGAAAAGTCAATCGGTTATAAAAATGCCTAAGAAAATTATGAAAGAAACGATCAACCGATATTCATAGGAAATTAAATAATTGTCTTTTGTTTTCAAAAAGATTAAACAATCACATTCTTAGATACATGACGCGCGGTATCCTTTTAAATTTCAACTGTTATGTCCTGCACTGCAAAAAATTAATTTATTTTTTTCCAAAGAGATCTGTCCTTCTGAGTGCATAATGGAGCATCTTTAGTCCTAACATGAAGTGGCATCACGATCGATAGTGCCTCATCTTCAACATTAGAGGACCCTTTTTGCAAAAAAATTCATGTTAAATTAATGTGGTCCAATGCCCCAAACTTTTCAATTTCCCTTCTTGAATTATTTTCTTTTTTGTGGCCCCTTTTCCAACTGTACCGATTTTCTAAATCCGAAGTACCAATTAGCCCACAAAAAAAAAATTGGAAAAATACATAATTGAATAAATAGATTCGGAAGAAACTTCCTATTCATATAAAGATAAAGTGGTCCAATGGTCCTTGTGGAAGAGGAGAGACATTTATTGGAGCGGGGCCCGTCAAAAAATTTGATTTTGGGTGATGCTCGTGCTTCGATTTTTGCTTGGTCATGGTAAAACCAGACAAGATTCAAACGTGGAAAGTGCTCACCCACCACCACTCATCAGTATCTACCTAACTTTCAAACAATGACAATTTGAGTCATACGCCTTTCTTTTTTTTCTTTTTCATATATTATAAATCTGATTTTTTTCCATTTTTTAATTTTTCAGGAAAAATCAAAATGCATGGAAGGGTACTTAATACTAGAAGTAAGTATGGATTTAGGGTAGAACTGCAAACTAGATTAAATGGGTAGTAGGAACTATCCGCCTCAAGTTTTTGAGTTTATCGATTCCTTAAAAAAGTGGAATTAGTATTGTATAGTTCGATTCTTGGTTTCTGGATAAGAACTTAACCAAGAATCGAGAACCAAAGAACCGTACCGAGAACTGATGACCCAGACGTAACGTCTACATTTTTTTTGGCCATGAAAGTGAAACTTGAAGCAAGATTGATGTCCCGATGACCAAAATTCTCCATAAATAGACCACTAAAGGTATTGTTTTGAAGTTGCCAAATACTTGTTCTGATTATTAACCTCCGAAAGGAAAAGTCCCTGAGCTTCACAAAATGTCTACTCTCATGCTCTATCACTCTCTCTAAACCTTTCTTTGCTAATAGTAAGTTGTATTTGGAGGGCTCACCGTTCAGCTCAAATAAGGAAGCAAAGACTGTACAAAGATGATGGATAATGTTCCTGTTCTGGGTTAATTTTCTAGTATTGATTTATGGAGAAAGAATGGTACTTTTCAAAGAAATCGTGTTTGCTGCTTCTTTCATGGGCTTTGGAGTTAAGCATCCTACGTGTCAATAACTCAGACGAGCACAAGGAATCGGAGCATGAGAAGGTTTCTAGCACAATCTATCTACAGAAGAATAAAGGAATTTTCGAGTCTGTCATTTGAAGTTTTGTGTTGGTGATTTTGTGTGCTTCCACGTGATGCACGTATCAGCTTTAGTTTGTTGTCATTGACAAATGGAACAAAAAAAGCGAGGAAAAAAACAATGAAATAAATAACAAAAAGAAATTGGCTAGTTTTGAGATGGATCTTAGAATCGACTCTGACTTACTAGCGATGTGGATTTCGGATTCCAAAAAATATACGACGGTTTTGGGTTCCAAAAATTGAGAAATCGATTTCAATAAAATACGTTTCAGATTCCGAATAGGTTTCAAATTAAATCTGATTGTTTACGGAACCATTTATCTTTACTTAATACAAGTGTAAATAAACAAAATGAGTAAGTGATTACGGAAAGTCATATGGAGTCTATTCGGAATTGCTCTTTGATAATCATATTTCGCAACAATCATTTTGAAAAAAGTTACCGGTTTGTGTATAAGGGGAAAAAAAACGATCTGTTGGATATAACAAAATCGTATGCTTCGCGAACAGCAATAAAATAACTTGTAATATGTCTCTTCAAACGTCCGAAAATTGACTATCTGATCACCACTTTTTCGTCTGAGAATTACTGCGGAAAATTCAATAATTGTAAAAATGGACTGAGAATGTTATCGGTTCCTGTAGTTGACAAGATACGAGCATAATAAGCTCAGCCCTGGAATCATGTGGTGAAGCTCCTTCGGAAGATTCCTTGCGCCCACCAAAGAATACGACATGTTATCCTGATCGCGTCACATGTCATTAGGAGGGTGTAGCTGTTGCATTATTGATTTAAACTTTAAATACTCAATAATGATATAAGCGCAATTCATTATTTGTTTGATACTTTACTCTCCATTTCAAGATCTAAAAAGTATATAAAATATTATTCTCATTTAATGTCATGTTGGAGAGAGTAGCTGTTGCATTATTGACTTATTTAAAATTAAAAAAAAATCAATTATGGTGTTATCATTGATACTTAACTGTGCATATCAAGATCTAAACCCTAAAAGGATTCCTCCTGATTAAAAAAATTGCTCCATGTTCATGGAAAACATCTATTTACAATCAGCGAATCCCATGGATTGTCTCGATCTCGCCTACAATTTAATTGATCATTAGTCGGCATTATTAGATGATTAATTTGATGAAGAGAATATAAGCAGATGCATGGTTCCCTCCTCCTCCTCTTTCTAAGGAAACCACGTTAGACTTATTATATATCCTCGCCTTATAGTTCGTCGATAACACTGCATACAGAATCTATCCGTGTGTAGGTGAAGCGAACAGCATTTTTTCCTAGTGTTTTACAAAGATAATCGTAGGTTTAATACAAGCCCGTGTGAAATTATTAAAATAGTACCGTTTTGTTTTGAAGCATAAGATTATCTCAAGAAGCATCAATATTAATGTTCGAAAATTTTCACTTTCATGACCCGTCACAATAATCATGACGAAGATAAAGATAAAGATCGAAGCTGAAAAAAGCGAAAAATAAAAGTAGCTTGCTATAGTAACGTCGTTGGTTCGAAAGAATGATTTTAATTTTTAATTTTTATTAATATTATTGCAGAAGTACTTTAATTATTAATTTGTCGCCTTTGAAAAAAAAAGGATCGGTACATTGTTTGCTAACTTGAAAATCTCAGTTTCCACTAGAAATAATTAAAAAGAAAAACGCAACTTGGTCTTTTGCATTTCATCAAGACCCAAAAACATTCATTGCTGAACTGATTGCCTGACAGCCGAGGTCACATGGCCATTTGTTTGGATTTGAATTTAATAAACGGGCCGAAAGAGATAAATTAAGTCAAAATGACCCGAAAATGAGTTGGATTTTGTCAATCGTCTGGTTGCCCATCGACAGAAAAAAGTTGGTACGGATGGTCAATGCTAGTGTCCACCTTGAATGTTATCATATTGAGCTCATACTAAGAGTGAATTTGATTCAATTTTGGGAAAATGACTTTGCATTTCCTACATCTCCCTAAGCATATTTGAATGAAAGGGCATTTTGTGAAAGTAGTAGTATTTGGATAACTCATTTCGATGTATATTTTGTAAAGTAACTGTGGAAGTGAAAAGAAAAGGAATAATATAAAAAGAAATACAGATTTTGGCAAGCATTGGCAAAGTTAAGGACCGGGGGAGCTTCACTTGTGTCGACTGTAGGCAAGCCTCGATGGCGACCAAAGGCGCCATCGGCTGAGGTCGCATGAGCCCAACCAAGGCTACCCTGGGGTTGCACAACCTCAACAAGGTAAAGACACTTTATCGATGATTTGCAACATCGATTCTAGGGTTTACTGATTTGGGGATTTGCTACATCCGAGCTGCACCCATCCGGGCCCTTCAACCGTTAGCAACCCAAGCAGCAATCGCCAAGGATGCGTGATGCTGAGGTCACATGAACTCGATCGAAAGGCCAAATCTAGGTTGCTCAACCCTCAACCTTGACCTCGACCTCGACCCATAGCAGCTTAGGCAATGATAGTAGCTTCGACGAAGGTAGTGGCTTGACAGCACGTGCAACCCTCAATCTTATCCTCGACCTTGACTTGGACCTTAACCTCAATGATGAACCAAAGACCATAAGGAAGAAGATGAACAATATTTTTTTAGGGTAAAAGAGGAACACATAATTATCAATGAGGGTAATATTGGAAAGAAAAAATTCATTAAACTTGCACAATAGCATTCTGAAAATGCCAAAACTTAACGAAAGTTATATGCCTTGGTTTTCACCTTTCCCAATACTAACATTTGGCCAATGAAGTCCTAAAAGCACTTGCTAAACATCTTATATTTTTCTTTAAGGGGTTTTAGGGACTCAAAGTCTCAGGGAAAATTGAACCAAATTAAGCTTAGGGCGCGTTTGGTAACGATTCTGTTCCTAGGAACAGATTCTGACTAGAAATGATTATTTTTTACTTTGTTCCCACGAACTAATTTTGAGTAAAAGAACGCGTTTGGAATCGTCCAAAATTTTTTATTCTCGAATAGAATTGCGTTTGGTACCGTGCTCAATGATTCTGTTCCAAATCAATTTCTTTAATTTTTAAATAAATTTTTTACTTTTTTACTTTTTTTTTTTTTTCCTTTTGCTTTTTTGCTTTTTCTTTTCTTTTCTTTTTTCCTTTTTCTCCTATTCTTCTTCTTCTTCTTCTTGTGGCCGGTCGCCCTGGCAACCTCACTAGAGCGTCGCCAACCCTCAGCGAGGTCGGCCCTCGTCGGCCGAGCCTTGCCGACACTGGGGCGAGGCTCGGCCTCACCGGGGCTGGGCGAGGCCCACCCGGCCACCGGGGGGCCGGGCGAGCCTCGCCCGGGCTGGCGGGCCTCGCCCGGCCACCGGCGGGCCGGGCGAGCCTCGCCGGGGCTAGGCGGGCCTCGCCTAGCCCCGAGGAGGCTTGCCTCCGGTGAGCTCACCGGACCTCGCCCCGGCCTGGCGAGCTCGCCGGACCGGTGGGTGGCGGCGGACGGCAGCGGGCGGTGGTGGACGGCGGTTGCGGGATGGTAGAAGGGAAGAAGAAGACTTTCACTGTTTTGATTCTTTTTTTTTTATTCCAAACCGAGAATCACATTTTTTTTTATTCTCAATTCTTGTCCCAAACTGTTCTCGGGAACAAAAATTTTACCAAACGTGATTTTGTTCCCAAACTGATTTTGGGAACAAAAATCGAATCGAAGACTATTTGGATGGTTACCAAACAGTGCCTTAATTACTGAAATACTTCTTTTTATATTAAATGTTTACTTTGAGTCTTAACTATTTTACACCACCAACAATCCAAAAATTCAAAGTCAACAAGTCTGTCAGTACAACTTCATTAAGATGTTAGCCACTAACAAGTCAATTCACATTAAGAATGCTGCAGCTAGGTAAAGCAATGCTACCCCTTTAAGGCTTCGCTTTTAACTTGAATTGAACTCGTGCAAGAAAGGTAACCCATCGACCAATGGGTTAGTTACCTTGGTGACCACTTGGTTACCCTGTTATAGATGTGGAAATCGGGTGAATCCTTTACTCAACGGTACTTGATTGGATGCTACAATGCACGCACAAGGAATAGAGAAAGTCTCGTGACCTTATTTTCAGAAGACTCTTAAATGCTCAAGTCATTATAGTACTAATGTCCAGACACGTGTTACGTGCACGTGTCAAGTTGAATGATTGTCTATACAAAGAAAATGGATACTTCTATGCCTAACGAAGTGGATGTCATGGAAAGTTATAAGAGATACACTTACTAGAGAAGTCTGAAACAGGTGAAGATATTTAAATTTGTAAGAGGAAGTAACGTGGGTTAGTAAAACTTTTAATGCAATGTAATAGTGCAATCTCTTATGTCTCTCCCTCTCCAAATTTCAGCCTTTCTTCGCTTCTTTAAATTCTAAAGGGAAGGGATTTGACTTAGATCTCTCCCTCCCCTCCCTCTTTGGTTGTCTTTCCCTTTATTTTTCTCTCAGTTCTTGCTCTACTCTCCCGATCTAAATCCATATTTAGGAGCTCTACTCTTCCGATCTAATATGATCCAGGAATTTAATAAATAAGTATTCTGTTTCTAGTTTCAATAGTGCTCATAGCAGCTCCAATATCAAATCTGTGTTTATTTAACTTGTTTTTGTTTAACATTCGTTGTCTTGCACTTGCTAAATAGCTCTATCTCATAGGTGTTAGATCTGAACTTGTTCAACATATTTTTGTTGTCTTTATATGGTGATGGTGTTGAGGGCGCCCAACCTAAGCATATACCACCAAAATGCAAAGTCATAGCTGCGTGTACTCATCACTAATGATAATGTGTGCTTCTGTGATTAGCCGCCGATCATTTGGATGTAGTCATAGATTTGTTCTTGAAGGACGAACTTGTGCTTACCTCTACCTACCTTGCTCTAATAATATACCTTGATTTTTGGATTTAGTTTGTTTTAAAACTCTATGGGCTTGCTTTTCTGTGGTGATTTCTAGGATTTCTTATGGTTCTTATCATGTATCATTTAAATAATAAATGAAAATTTTCTTTGATTAATTTTTTTTTAATGTAGAACAGTGATGGATGACATTTTTGGCGGATTGCACCCATGGCGTTGTGAACTTTAGATCTATGTGCAACTACTTGAAAACTATTAAACTCATTTATTGTTTCATATGTTAATAGGAAAAGGTAGAAAAAATGTTAGGAGTAAATAATCACGTGATTAGATTGAGGAAAAATTACTTAATCAATCATAAATCTATTGTATGAATGTCCATTCAATTTTAAATTTTTAAATTTTGTCAATTTTTGTCTTAAACCTTTATATGAGATTCAATATAATCATTCTGATTAATTTTCACTGAAAATCGCTAAATTGACGGTTTTGTCATTGTTGACTGGCCGTCCCACATGTGCACTACCATGTTAGCAACTTTGGCAAAAATTGTCTGGAATAACTATATTGGAATTTTGTGCAAATGTTTAAAATTAAATTAACAAAACTGAAAAATTTAGGAATGGATTGACATTCATATAATAGATAAAGGATAATTAGACAATTCCCCCACGTTGATGCCCAAATAAACTGGTTGTGGGTTTTTCTTCAAAGGATTTGTGGAAAGTCAACTGTGATTGAGAGAGTTAAAAATTGATAACTACAAATCATTAATGGTAAAAATGTACTAAGAATGTTCTTGGTCCTTGTAAATGAGCTATATACTTGATTAGATACAAGCATAAGCTCAGCCCGAAAAATCATGTACAAGGACCCACAAAATACTCTTGTTTCCTTATTGATTTAGATTTAAAATTTTGAAAAACTCAATAATGATGTAGGTGCAAGTTATTTTTTAATTGACACATCACTCCAAGAAATCAAGATCCTAACCCTAATAAATATCATAAACTAATATTCTGATTACGAGACATATTGGAGGGAGTAGCTGTTGCACGCTTGATACATTTGGAATTTTAAAAACCCAATCATGATATCATCAATTGATACTTAACTGTACATATCAACATCCATGAATAAGAAATTTGCTCCATTATCACTAAATAACATTTTTTATGACCTGTGATTTCCGTGGTCGCTACGCGATCTTTCCTATATTTAAATTGATTATCATCCAACATTATCAGATTATTTATTTGATTAATAGATCATATTCTTTCGATGAAAAGTTACATGTGGACTCATGTCTAATCTGTCGGTTACACTGCGTCCAGTACCTATCCACGTGAAGGTGAAGTAAACAATGTCTTTTGTAGTATTTCACACTGCTGATCGGTTCGTACGAAAATCAGTATGAGGTATGGAAGATAAAGTTTGAAGTAACAAAGAATAAAAGTAGCTTTCGATGGTCTCCAGGAATGCTTTCTAAGTAATGATTTTTACTAACATGATCGTAAAAGTACTTTCAATTTTCGATTTTATGCATTGTAAAAAAAAAATGTATTAGTACATTATTTTGCTAACAAATTATGTTTAAATATTTTTGTGAACAATGAGAATATTTTTCATTCATTTATTTTTATAAGCAATAAAAGCAATTATTTTTTCAAAAAAGATTTTCCAAATATTTCATTTTCCGTAAAAAAAAGTGTGTAAACATTTTACCAATAAACGTCTTAACCTAATTAATAAATGGACAATTTATAAGTTGGTTGCAAATAGTTCTCACCGAAAATAACAAATCGATTGAAAAATTATTTTGTTTAATTAAATCCATTAGAAATTAACCAAAAAAACTTCATTAAAAAATAGGGGTTAACACCAAGAAAAATTATAAATAGGTATATCTATGACAAATTTATCTAAAATTAATTTTTTATAAAAAAAATCCTAAACTGATGCACTTGTGATAAATTTATCATGAATTAATTTTTTAACTAAAACATATCAAACTAATACAACTATGATAAATTTACCATAAATTAATTTTTTGACTACCAAAAACTTTAAACCGGTACATTTGTGACAAATATACCATTCGTTAGTTTTGTTAAATTGGATTAATATCATGAAAAATCATAAAATAATACACTTGTGACAAATGGATGTATAACTTTAAACCGGTACACTCGTCAACTGCCATATGTCATCTAACTTAGCAATTTAACTGTAAAATTTAATGAAAATTAATCGATGATAAATTTGTTTCAGGTGTACCAGTTTAGAGTTTTTCGTGATATTAACTAAAAAAATAAAGACCCAAGTGACAAATTTATACTTTTTCTTTTTTCGAATTAAGTATTCAGATTATGAGCTGATGTTGTGCCTTGAGCCTCTCTTTTCTTTCTAAAACCGACAGGTGAAAATGTTTACTTTTGTAAACCATATATTAATTCTCGGTTAATATATCATGTGCTAATTATGGTGCCAAATGATTGTGCAATGAAAGACAAAACCTGGGTCAACTTTTAATGTAGAACAGGCGATGGATGATGCCATTTTTGGCGGATTTTGCACATGGTGGGGTGTGAAGTTTATGGAGCGAGACAGTGACAGAGTCATTATTGAATCACTGCGTGAAAGTTCTCCCCAAATTGGGAATGTATAGGGAGGTATGGCTTGGCTCAAATTTTGCAAAATTCTCATCTTCTGTCTGGCCATATACGTTTACCCTGTTGGAAAACGACTATAAGTGGTTGGCATGGGGACGAAAGTGTCAGGCGTCGGATATATCTTTGATTCGATTCGCCTATTTGTGGTTTGTTGTGATAAATCTTGCGCGACATCAAACTAGCATGACGCGTTTCAAAACCATGCAAGGGTGTGCGAAGAGTGACCAAATCGAACAATATGGCGTTGACAACTGACCAGAATGAGACATCAGCTTTCTGATCAAAGCTAGCCAAGCTGGGCATGTTGGGTACTAATTCTACGTTTGTCAATGCCGTAGCTGCCATAGTGCGTACTGGGTTGTCCCATTGGACCACCGGTAATAGTTTTGGTGCAGGTAGGCGTGGTTGGAGGTGGTCGCTGGTCTTAGGTGAAGTGGCCAGTTTTGTGGGATGATGTGCTATTAGAGCTAACGCGGTTTTCTTGGCTCTTTTTGTGAACAATGCTATTTCCTCTTTTTATTCAGGATTTTAGGTGTGAGATGCTAGTTGTAGGTTTTAAAAGTTAAGGATGCAAATTTATATGAGAGTTGAACTTAAAGATGGTTTTTGCAATTATCCCAAGTTGAAGCACCAATGACCCCAATTATACTAGTTGTGGAACAGATGGTCCGGCGAATTCTTCTCCCCGTGAATAGTAGGCCTAATTTTAATTTTATGGACCTATTTTACATGTTGGGAAGACCATCTTCTTACATGCACTTTGGAACACTTTGGTTGAAATAGATGTCTTTCAACAAAACGATTCTAGTGTTCCGCTTCCTAGAAGAAGGAATTTTATTCATACTAGTAAATTTTGAAGAATTTAGTGTCAACAAGATATTAATAATAAAATAATTGCTTACCTAATTTACTGTAACTTATTGGTAACTTAACATCAATTTCATAAACTCATGAACTGTTTATGGTAGTTTACAATTTTTTTTTCATTGATTCTACTCTATTCATATTCTAATTCTCATTCTCACACTTTTGCCCTGCTTTCTTACAAGGCGTGAGAGTCGAAATTCACACTTGAAACTAAATCGTCTCCATTCCAACCCCCCTTAGAAGGTGGGGATTCAAACTCCTCACCTCGCCTTCCATATTGGAAGGGTGACCACTAGGGCAAACCCCAATGGTATGGTAGTTTACAGATGGCTCACCCCATTTCCATCCCTTTATCGTGTGGATCCACCCTTAATTTAAGATTATTTCTTATCTTTTTGACCCCTTATTATTGACTCTTGACACCAAACATCACATTGAACTAACTACATTATCCATTACGATTCCCACTCTTAATTCAGTACAATATCTTACATTTTTTTTTTTTTTTTTGGGTAAAAGTAAGCAATTTATTGGGGAAATGCCAAACTGTACAAACGAACATGGTTTTTTTTTTAAAATTATTAAAATAAAAACTTACTCACATTACTCTCAAACAACTTTCTTTTTTTTTTTTTTTCATTCTAGCCAATTCATCCACACCCGTTACATTTCAACGTTTCCTTCATGTAAGTCTTCTTCAAAACTTATTCTTCGCTATTATAACCTAAGCAGGCACTAATCATATATTGGAGTACAGAATGTTAATTTTATCTTGAAATTGTTTATTTTATATATGTAGATTGTCCTCATGATTATGAAATTTTCGACTTCAAATTTTGGTACAAATTTACTCAAAGATTATCCTCTTGCTTGCGGTTGAATTACTTTTGAATAATTGTTTCCTAATATAAAAAAATAAATATAAAAATCATTAACAAAATAATTATCTTTTTTTGCCAAGATAATAGTAATTAGGTAGCTATCTATCAAATAAATATTTTTTAAAAGAGTTAATACCCTGAAAAATCCTCAACTAGTAAGTCAGTGATAAATTTATCTCAAATTAATTTTTTTACTATAAAAAACCTCAAATTGATACATGTGTAGTAAATTTACCACAATCTAACTTTTTGACCACCAAAAACCTCAAACTAATATACTTATGACAAATTTATCCTCCATTAGCTTTTGTCAAATATAAACGTAGACAAATGGTGATGTAGTATAGTGATGTGATATTGGAAATCCATAGGGTAAATATCTCAAAAAACCCCAAACTAATACACCTGTAATAAATTTAACGGTACACTTATGACAAATTTGGAATTTTTTGTGGCATTAACCCTAAGGATTTTCACGTGAACTTGCAATGACATAACATGTCACTATGTGTAATCCACATAAAAAAAAATTAATGGCGAAATTTGAGAGAAGTTAATAGAAGGTAAATTTGTTACAAGTGTACCAATTTTTTATGGTTAAAACATTAATTCGGAGTAAATTTATCATAAGTGTATTAGTTTGGGGTTTTTGAAAGTCAAAATAATAATAATTAGAATTGGATAATTTTATTATAAATTTATCAGTTTGGGGTTTTTGGTAATCAAAAACTAGATTTATGGTAAATTTATCACAGGTATACCGGTTAGGAGTTTTTTATGGTAAAAAAATCAGTTTGACTTAAATTATTATAAGTGCACTAGTTTGAGATTTTTACAGACATTAACCCTTTTAAAAAGAAGTGCACCAATTTTGTTCCAAACCGAGAAAGAAAAGAAAAAAACCAAAAAAGAAGAATACAAGCAAGCGTTGGTCTTTAATCAAGAGGTGGGCCCACGTTTATTATTTAAAAATATTATTTGAGAAGGGCATGAGTAGTTTGTCTCTAGTGAAATTGAAACAAATGAAAAAGAGAAAAAGGTAAAAAATAATCTTAAATCTAAAGTGGAGCCCATAATGGTTAGTATAGTCAAATATAATATAAAAAGGGGTGTCAACAGCCAAAAAAGAGGTGGAAATAGTGCTACCTTACAAATTTGCAACTTTTCTTCCTTCTTTTTCTTTTACCAATGATTTACATTTACAAAAACACTTTTGAGTCTACCAATTTAAAATTTAAATTGTTACTAACATTTTTTTTATTATATTACTGTATCGTTTTGAGTTACCAACTATAAATTGAGTTACTTACTATTATTTATTTGGTTTCTTTTTATTTACAACTTTTGTTATGATTTATTGACTTGTATTTGCTTTTTCTTACAAAATCGTTCAATTCATCAATCTTATTTGAACTTGCAACCTTTATAAGTTTGACATACCGGCATTTCTTTTATTAGTATACCAAGTAACTTTGGTTTACCAGCTGTTAGTTGAGTTTCTTCCTAACCTTTTTCTAAAATCTTCACTGACTTTTTTCCTATCAATTCATAAATTCATATTTGTGTTATGTATCAATGTTTATTTGTGCTTTTTTTTAAATAAAAAATTACCAACTTCCCTTATCTTAGAGAAGAAAAAAACTTCACTTCATTTTTTACCAAAGAATTTTATTTATCGGGAGCGATTCATATACCTTGCTTATGAAGATTTTCTACAATTAAGTTACTAGCTAATTTTATATTACTAATTCTTCAATTAGTCAACAACGTTTATTTGGTAATTTTACTAATGAACTTCTCTTATCTTTTACAAAGAAATTTATTATGCATTACCAATTTTTATTTACATTTTTTACCAATGCTTGAAATTTACCAGCTATCAAATCAAATTACTAACCTCTACTTGAGCGAATTTTCAATGCTACTCCCACTTAAATAACCGAATTGAAAAGTTGTTAAATAAAAAAAACCAAAGAAATATTGGTAACGAACTCAAATAATTGGTACCGTAAAACTAGTTAATAACTTAACAAGAGAAAAGTTGATATAACACTTACAAAGTTAGTGATTTGACACAAAATAAAAAAGATTCAAGCTGGAGGTGCTCATGCATTCATCTAATCTTTAAGCAATAGGAATTACACTTTGGTCATTCTTTATTAACATTTTATAACAGTTTACTTTCGTAAATACTGCTACTCTTTAATAATTATCCATAAAATTCTGAATACTCACATGTACACAACGATAATGATAAAACTAATGGAGGACGATGTTGTTTAATGTTGTTTAATGCTGTTTAAGTTAGGGTAATGCTATTTAAGTTAAAGTTTGCTCTTTAGAATAGATATAATAATATTATACCTTATAGATATATAATATATAATACATCTAAAATACATTATATATAAATAAAAATTATATAGTCAAGGTTGGACCAATTCTAAACTCCTAGAACTGAGGACTAACCTGCATAGTACTAGTCCGAGAATTTCAGGACCAAATACCAATCCAATCTCCTTGGGAATCGGACCAGGACCTATAGGGTCGGGCCAGTCCAAGGCGATCTAGGGATACTGGACCGATGCTCACCCCTAAATTACTCACATGTACAAAACAAAAATAAAAATGGACTAAAAATGTCTTGGTCCTTGCGTATAAGCTATAATTCTCGAAGAAAGTCAATTGGGATTAATAAAATTGAAAACTGAAAATTGAAAATTGACAATAATAAACCAGGGTTATCAATTCTCTTCAATTTTCATATGCAAAATTGTGAATGTTCACATGTACACGATAATAATAAAAATGGACTAAGCTTTAGCAGAAAAACACAAATAAAAACGGACCAAGAAGTCTTTCGTCCTTGCATAAGAGCTATATACTCGCGGAATGTCAAACGTGATTAAAGAAAGTTAAAGATTGAAAATTACAAACCAAAATAATGAATTATCTTCAAATTTTATCCACAGAATTCCGAATATTCATATGTACGCAACTATAATAAGAATGTCTTGGTCCTTGAATAAGAGTTATATACATGCCGAAAGTCAACTGGGATTAAGAAAGTTTAAAATTGAAAATAACCAACCAAAATGATCAGTCTCTTCTGTTCTCGTCCGCAAAATTTCGAAACTTCCCATATACGCATCAATGATAAAAATGGACGAAGAATGTTGTCGGTCCTTGAATATAAGCGATATACATGACTTTCCAAGTTTCTTTGTATCAACCGAAAAATTAAATAAAATATTATTCTGATTGCACTGGAGGGAGAGCAGCTGTTGCATTATTGATAGATTGAATTTTTAAATACTCAATTATGATATAAGTGCAAGTAATTATTTCTTGACACTTGTCGTCATCTCTCCTATATTTAACTTCTCATTATTTGACATTATCAGAATTATTAATTTGATCAAGAGATTACATTTTATAGTGTTTTGGCCATGTGAGGATAGATCTGATGAATTACCACAAATAAAAAATAGAGAGAAAAATCCAACGAAGCAACTTGGTCTTTCCATTTTATCAACATTACCAAGCATTTCAGAATAATCTAAAAAAAATAAAATAATATTTGAGACTGTCAGGTCCGTCACTGCATTAATACATGGGTAATTTGGGAACAAATCCATTTTCTTCGATGTGTTGATGTTGTCACTGTTGGGAGAAATGAAGGGCAGTTGCTAAGCAATAGGAATTACACTCAGGTCATTCTTTATCAACATTTTATAATAGTTTACTTTCATGAATAGTGTAACTCTTTAATAATAATCCAAAGAAAAAGTATGAATATTCAAATGTACGCAACAATAATAAAGATAATCTACGAATGTCTCGGCCCTTGTATATGAGCTATAATACACTCGCAGAAAGTCAACTGTGATCAAGAAAGCTAAAAAAACAAGCATTATTTTAGCTAATGTGTATAATAATGTAAGAGGTTTTTTTTTTTTTTTGCAGTAATAATGTAAGAGGTTGAGCAGCACAAAAATTAAATCTTCCCACACAAATATTGTATTGACCACTATAAGAAGACTTTTTACCTTCATCTCTTCGAATTATTAGCTTTATTTGTTATACAAAGGATGTCCTTAAGCTGCTGTACTTCATCTACTTCATAATACTTACATTTTACCACAAAAAGAAAAAAAATCAAATATTATTAGTGCTTCATTTTTAATCCTTGCAAAATGCTGATTTTCACCCATACGATCCACACACTTGGATACAAGCATAAGCTCAGCACCAGAGAGCATGTGGGAGAACTTTCTTGGGAAGTTTCTTTGTATCCACCCACCAAAGAATATATAAAACACATTATCGGGATTACAAGTCATACTTGAGGGAGTAGGTGTTGCATTATTTATACATTTAATATTAAAAATTGAATAATGAGATAAGTGCAAGTAGGTACTAATTGATTCCTTGCAGTACATATAAAGTCACCCAAGAAAATCCCTCATGAATAAGAAATTGTTCCATTTTTTTTTTGTTACGAATAAGCATTTCTTTATGATGGGCGAATCCGGTGGGTTGTCCTTGTCCACGTTTTCCTAATATTTTACACTGCTAATACTAGGTTTTCATACAATCTCGTATGACTTTAAAACAACGTTCATTTTCACGGCCTGCCACAGCAATTACAACTAGACATAGTATATAGATATTAAAAAGCAAAAAAAAGAAAGAAAGAAAGAAAGAATAGATGTAGCTTGTCTTTGGTTGAAAAGAATGCTTTCGATGTTGATTTTTCATTGACATTATTGTGAAGATACCTTGGGTTTTAGTTTTTCACCTTTAGAAAGAATGTATTGATACAAATTTTTGCTTATGGTTTTCACTAGAAATAACAAATTGAATGACAAATTATTTAAAAAGAATGAAGATCAACTTGGTCCCTCCATTTCATTCTACTCTGTTACTGAGCATTTCAAGGCTGGTGAGATTGTCATCACAAGCTCTCCAACATGTTGACAGACAAGAAATCTGTCCACTCAACGTACGCACAACAAGGTAACGCAGCACTAACCGTGTCGAGGTTTGCTCATGACCCAAAGTGCACTCACCGAGAGAAATAGGTTATAGGCCATGGTGGCCACGTGGTCACACTATTTGTGATCCGCAAATCTAGGCAAAGATTTCAAAGTACATATATCATCACTCCAAGAACTTTTTTGGATGACATTTTATTTTTATTCTACATATTTTTCAAGAAGAATTTCATGAAAAACACACAATTTCTAAAAAATAGGAGAAATCGAACTACAAATAATGTGTCCCTTGTTTTTACCAAAAAAAAAATAATAATGTGTCCCTTGTTGTTTGTCCTATTATAAAAAGTGTGAGAGAGCAAAATTTTCAGAGTGTATATCTCATCGCTTTGACAATTTTTTGTGTGATCTCTTTTTTGATTCTACGTAACTTTTGCAACAATTTTGAGAGAATGAGACTTTTAGAGTGTGTATCTCATCACTTTGACAATTTTTTTAGCACAATTCTTTTGATTCTACATAACTTTCAGAAAGGATTTTATGAAAAATATGAAATTTCAAGAAAATATGAGAAATCAAGATTTGCATAGAACTGGACTTATGACTTGTGTGCGCCATGAATAGAGAAAGCCTCATGACCTTATTTTGCAAAGACTCTTAAATGCTCAAGTCTGTATTTACTAATGTCGTGCATGCGTGAACTTAAATGATTGTCTATGTAAAGAAAATGGACAATTTTATGCACAAGGAAGGATAATGAATTGGGGTTATAAGAGATATACTAATCATACCTTGTTATGTCATTTAACCATTTAACACATGGGTAATTTGAAATAAATCCATTTTCTTTTATGGAGAAACGAAAGAGTGAGATAAAGATTGGTTTTAAATTGATAGATAGAAGACATATTTCATGGGAAAATATCCCGTCTTTGTCCATTACATCTGCTAAAGTATTCGGATTACAGGTGAAGAGATTTCATTTTGTAAATCATGTATTAATTCTTGGTAAAAAGATCATGTATATATCTTGTATTAATCATGTATTAATCAACAGATGGGCAACGTTGCAATTTTTCTACTTGCAATGGAAAAACAGAACGTGGGTCTGCGAAACTTTTAACGCAGAGCAGAGATGGGAGGACGCCATTGCTGGCGGATTGTACAGATGGCGGGGGGAACTTTATGGAGCGAGACAGAGTCATCATCAAATCACTGCGCGAAAGCTGGATGAGATTTAACGTTTTTACGTACAATCGGGACCTCTTGTTGTAAGTTGCGAACAAAACACACGACTCACCGAAAAGGAACTTGAAATTGTCCGGTCTTGAAATGTCACTGTTCGAGAAAGCAATCGGCATTTTATCAGGGTGTGTGCCTCGAATACTCCCCACATGCGAGTGTTTGGGAACGTATGGCTTGGCTCGTTCACGTGTGCTCCGTTGGAAAAAAGGATCTAGGCGGTCGTTAGGTAGACCGAAGTGCCAGCTTTCGGATGTATCACGGATTCGATTAGCCAATTTATGAGATTTTTGTGATGATAGATATATCTTGCGAGATCCTAAATTAGCGTGACGCATTTCTAAGCAGTGCCAAAGCAGGTAGGGTGTGATCGGATCGAATGAGAATGTGTCGACCGGCGACCAAGATGGGACTACCTACTCTCATATCAAAGCTAGCTAGGTTAGGGGCATGTTGGCCGTCGATTCACCGTTAATCAAGGTCGTTTGAGTCGACATAGCGCCGGCTGGGTGTCTTGATAGTAATGGGTCTGGTGCGGGGAGGAGCGATTGCAAGCGGCAGGTGGGCACTGGAGCTGGCCGTAGGGGAAGGAGCCGATTCTAACGAGGTGACGTGCTATTAGAGCCAGTAGGGTTTTCTCGGCTCTATTGTGAAGGATGGCATTTCACTCTGTGTATTCAGGATTCGGGATTTGAGGTGTGAAATGCTAATTGTAGGTTTTAAAAGCCGAGGATGCAAATTGATACGATAGTTAAACTTAGAAGATGGTTTTTGTGATTATCCCAAGTTAAAAAAACACCAATCACCCAACGCATGTATGCACACAAATTACAATCGGACTAGATCGGTCCGGCTGCTAGGCCCAATATTTTTCTATGGGCCTATTTCCATGCTTGGAAGATCATCTTCCTCCATGCACTTTGCAACCCTTCAAAACTTGGTTGAAATGAATGCTTTCGACCGGACACTACTACTGCTCTGTATATGAAAGAACAGAACATTTTTCCCCTGTACTGGTAGATTTTTGAAGAAGTTTGTTTAGTTATCGACAGATATCAACGGAGAAATTACCCGTTACATATTTTCTTGGGATATATTGGTAACTTACCACCAATACTTTTAGAAAATCTTAACTCTTTTCAACTGTTTGCAAATTTAAAACTTTTTATTTTTGATTTGAAATGTAAGTTTCATTTATAAGATGACGTACAAGAGTTTAGGGGCATTCCCTAGCATTATAAAGATATTTAAGAACTTAAAAGGATGGATTGAGGGAGTCTCCATATGGAAGCCAATATTACATTGTTTGGGAAGGTCTAAAGTTTTTGTAATGTGAAGCTCACCTTTTGACAAGTTTACGAATTTTAGCCACGATGATGGGGGACACAATTTGACTTGCTTTGGAAATGTCTACCTTTACGTTCCATCTAAATGCAATATATAGTTTGGGTGCTTTTGGAATTGGCTTTGCAAAGGATCTTTGGGCTTCCAAGGATCTTTAGGCTAATTATTGGGTGTTTAGGAACAACTTTGAAATTCCCATTAGGCTAAAGTTGGCCTTCTCAAGGCTAAAAGCCCAAGGCATGTGTGAGGGTGCCTTGGGCTTTCGGCTTTCTCGGCATACAAGAGGCATTGTTCATATTTTTATTTTCTTCCAAAATTATCCTCACTTACTCTCGATTTTTCCGGTTTTGCCCTCGTCATTGGACTGTTCATCTTCTTCTTCGTTGAGGTTGGCCGACATGTTGCTTGAAGCTGTGAGTAGCCGCCGACGGCTCGGCATGGTCACGGTGGCCTAGGCGACCGTTGCCGAAAAGTGGCGCAATCGCCGCGACCTAGGTCGCGGCAATCGCCGTGGGTCGTGGCAAGGTTTGGGTCGCCAACCTCGCTGTGACCTAACCTGGGGCGGCGGGGTCGCGAGAGGACCTTGCTGCCCCCAAATCTGGGCGGTGAGGTCCTGCGACCCCGCGCGTGATCCGGGGCGGCGCGACCCCGCAACCTCGTCGCGACCTAGATCCGGGGTGGCAAGGTCGCGTGACCCCGCTGCGACCCAGATCCAAGGGCGGCGAGGTCCTCCCGCAACCTTGCCGCCCCAAATTTGGGTCGTGGCTGTCGTCGGAGGGTCGTGGCGTCGTCGGAGGTCGCCCGACATCCGGTGACCCTCGGCAACCCTCGTCGAGGGTTGCTCGACCTTGGGCGGCCCTCGCCGGTGGTCTTCAGGGGTCACTCAACCCCGGCGGCCCTCCCCAGTTGTCTCTGAGGCTGCCTGAGTCAGATGTCAGCCGTCGGCAATAGATTTCAATCACCGGCGACTGCCTGCCCTTGCAGGTCAATTTTTTTTTATTTTTCTTCGATTGCCGGCGACCGCCTATACCTCACGTTATTTTTATTCCTTGTTTCTGGTGTGAGATCAATGAATACATGTAGTTTTGGAGGATCTTGGTTATTGAAATTCTCGTGTTTGATTTTGGATCGAAGATTTTCAAAAGGAGTCAACACGCATCCAGGGCAAACCAGTTTGGAAATTCGGAATTCTTCCTTTTGCAATCTTTCGATACATTTCCATGAGATTTTAGAATTATGAAAGGGGAGGTAACCAGCAAATAGAGCAGAAAAGATCACGCCGCCCGCCCAAACATCAGCTTTGGATCCATCACAGCCCTTTGGATCGATCGCCGCCGGAACAGCACTAGGGGTCCCAGAAGTCGCGCAGCAACCTAGCTGGACACTTTGATATGGTGAGTGTGCTGAATCAAAAGTCCGAAACCTTTCAAATTTTCCATTCTCATCGGAGAACAGATTCTCCGGTTTCTAGGCAGGGTGACAGATGCCTCGGCTGTGACAACCGACAGCAGCATTTAGCTGTCGAAAGTGTCTCTGGGCGACGGCCTTCAGTTTCCCTTTGGTCACCTTGTTGAATAGCTAGCGGCATTTAGCCTTTTCCATGACAAGTGAATCTACGCCTTGGTGGCCATGACCTCGTGAAGCTCCACCACATGCGGGTGCCTAATTAGTCTCATGACCGAAATCTCTCGCTTAATCTGATCAATTCTTCCAACTTTCAAAACCTTCTCTTTGTCGATCATCTCAGCAGCAATGCTCATGTTCACGAGCCATTGCAAGCCTTAATTCCCCCAGTCTCGATACATGTTCAAAACACAAAAAGTTAAAACAGTCGCAAGGTTTGCAAGTGCTCATTTCAGCTATTCCGATACATAGCGCCAAAAGCAATCACATAAATCAAGTGAAACTGCAAAACTCACGTACAGATCATCTTTAGTATTAAACGCATTCACCCATTGCTCGCGTTATAGCGAAGAACAAAATCGCTGGGATTTCTTTGTGCAAATCTTCCTTGAGATATTGGAGCAGGAGACAGAGGTCAAGTGCAGCATCAATGTCTGAAGTGCCTCACATTAGTGAAAACAAGCGAGACGCCATACTTGTTACAACATTCTATGGCGTCCTGATCTCTAATGCTTCCGCCAGGTTCTGCAATGACAGCAACCCCACTCTGACAAGCTTCTTCTACTGCATCGTTCCAAGCTGCACATGAACAGAAGAACAAAGACCCATCATGGACGGATGACAGACATTCAGCTTATTAAATCCACCTTGACATTAAATGCGAGACTTCAGCACAAGCATGTGAATTACAGTTTTTAGGTATTGACTTCCACATGTCATTTTCTAAAATGTATCCCTGATCACCTAACTGCTTATGGATGTTAAGTAAGAGAAGTACATAACATAAACAATTGTCCCACCGGCAGCATAATCAGCCACGCCATTAAAGCCAGCAATGGGTTTTTCCCACTGATAATTGTGGGCTATTCCATTACATCACAAGTAATATAAGAAAAATTAGCTTGATTGTTACCAAATGGGAAGAATGCATCACTCGCCAAAGCTGCCCCCTTGACCTCCTCTCCCGATTTCCTCATAGCTATCCTCAAACTCTCCAAACGGTTTGGTTGTCCACTTCCCATGCCCAACATGCACTTGTTCTGGCCACAGTCAACAAAATAGTATTCAGCTCTCCCATCAACTTGCAAGCAAAAGAGAGATAAAACAAAAGTGGCATTACAAAAGTACCTTCGCTATGACAATGGCATTGCTCTTGACATGCTTAACGCAGAGCCATGCAAACTTAGCATCCTCAAGCTCGCTTTCTTGAGGAGTCGTCCCTGAGACCGCATTGAATTGGATGTCTGCGGGAGTTAAATCATCGGAATCCTGAGCCAACCACCCCCCACCGACCTGTCTCAGTGAAAGCTTCCCTTTCTCGTTCTTCTTCGCTTCAAGGATCCTCAACGTTTTTGATTTCCCACGGAGAACCTCTAGCCCCTTCTTTGAGTACTTCGGTGCCACCACAATCTCATAGAACATCCGAGTTTCACCATCCGTTGGGCTTCTGAACTCCCGGATTTCCCTGGCCAAGTTCTATATGCACAGTACAACATTGCAAGGATAGTGTTGGTGTTCAGCTTGATCAACATTACCAAGTGAAATATTATAACCCTGAATAGACAATAGGAGATCCGCATCTACACCACTATTTTTGTTTCATTTTTGAGGAATGCCCATGCTGAACAATGTTTTAAGTTTACTCACATCCTCCTTGTTATTCATCAGCGAATTATCATATGGTAAAGAATGTGACCATAGGCCTAACATTTGCCTTCGTTCTTAGCTCAAACTAGTCGACTCAAGAATGAGCTTCCACTCTGAGGCCACGTGAATAAAAAATGATAAGTCTCTTTCAGTTTGTTATATTTGAATTCAGTGAATCTGCAATATGAGGAAATAAGAATTTTTATTTCACTTACATAATGAAATAAGAATTTACCTCATCAATTTCTACATTGAAGGCCACTATACCACCAAATGCACTGACTGGATCCGCTTTGACTGCTAATCTGTATGCTTCAAGAATATCGCTGCGGGAAGCCACCCCACAAGGATTTGTGTGCTTTACAACGACACATGTAGGGTTGCTAAACTCAGATACACAATTCCATGCAGCATCCGCATCCAGATAATTATTGTATGACATTTCCTGCAGCATCGGTACATAATTCACAACAAATGAGAGATAGATCTGCTATCGTTATCATGATCTGTTGATGAAGAAAAAGAACTTTGTGGAACGAATGACTCCTGCAATTGCTCAAACACTTCTAAAGAGCATCTAATCTCATCTCAAAGACACGTGGTTGAATAGTTAAAAAGGAAGCCAATTAGTCCCCTTTAGCACTGATCTCTTTTGAAAAACATATTAGCGTTTACTACAACTTAACAAATATCAGCATTTTACTATAGCTTAGCAATCTGCACACTCAAATATACAGATAGTTGACCTGGAAAAGAAAAGAAACTAGAAGCTCCTTAAGAATGATTCCTAGAATTTTATCACTGCCAACCAAACCACAAGTTTGAGCTACCCTGTTAGACGGAGTAGTTTGGTATTTAAATGCTCTATATTTGCCACAACAGAGAGGCTAGCATTTTAACCAAAGATTAAAGGGTTGAAGATCACTACGTTGAAGAAGCAAATAAAGTGCCTGAGAGATTCGAAATGGGGACCTGTTGCGCTCATACGATATTGATTTCATAAGGCCTTTGTCAATTTGTCAAAAAGTTTCAGCTATTAGAAGAAGGCATGGTCTGTTAATTTAATTCTCTAACAAGATCCATTTTTAGAAATTGCCTCCTCAATCTCAAGAAATTTTAAAAGCTAGATAATTTCTAGATCCATTTCAATATCAGCATCCTCAAAAGAATGATTTAGATTTAAACATATAACAATCAAGGACTCACCTTTCCATGATGTTGGATTGCAGTCGCAATACCACCTCCATTAACCTCAGCAAGACTCTTATCCACATAAAATGCTGCCTTCTGGTGGGGATTTTCACCATAACGAAGAGAACTTTTAAGAGATAGAGGCACTGTTAAGCTGGGAGGGAATTTCTCTATCAAAAAGAAGAGTCGTCAACCTCTACATAAATCAGTTCAAAAACTAACAGAGTAACACAACCACTAAAATTACCAATCTCCACGGGAAACAAACTAAAGGATGCATCCGAACCAAGTTTCTGAAAAAGCCCCTCATTTGCATGTGTTTAGACCTACATGCATTTTTAATTGCCCCAGCAGCTATGACATCAATTGAGAACATGAACCAGACAAATACCTCCAGTTGTTTGTCTCCAAAGCCACTCTGACACTGCAGAATCGTAGGAAGCAACATGTTCAAAGGCCTTCCAAGCAAGTTTTCTACGGAACTGTTGATCATCTCCATCACTCTTCAGGAACTCCAGCAGCGCAGGGTAGTCATGTGAATCAACCACAACAAGGACATCCTTATGATTCTGTTAGGAGACAAATGTTGACATCAATTCAGATTATGAGCATATATAATGGTACTCGATGCAAAACTACAGAAAAATCTACCACATGCATATTGATATTTAGAGGGCAAAGCTAGCAACAACTCTTCAAAAAAAAAGGTGCAACATATTAGACATACCTATTATAGTATATAATTCTACAAGCATCACAAGAGAAATTGTTGTTTTAGCAAAAAAGCACAAGAAATCATTCCCCAGATAGTAAGAAGAGAGCCTGGTGATGCAATCTCAATGTAAAAGTTACCATGCTCTCAATCAATTACATGTCTCAGTAAACAGTGCCATTGTAGCAAAGTTTGCATTATATCAGCAAGCGCAGTGTGACCGAAGACACCAATAAAATCATATTCCCGCACACATCCAAACTGATGAGCAATGAGGCAAAAATGAAAAATAAACAAGTGCATGCTCCAATAACAATGAACATGAACATTGAATAGTGAAAAACCTTTGCAGCAGCTCTGATCATGGCAGGACCACCAATATCAACATTCTCAATTCCATCTTCAAATTCAATATCAGCCGCAGAGGTAACTTTGTCGTAGAAAGGATACAAATTAACCACCACTACATCAAAAGTACCTGCACAAGTTCCATCTTGCATTTAGTATAGTAAAATGATGCTAAGAACATTATGTGTTTGTCCTCAGAATTTCCAAGTTGAAAAACTGTCAGAATGTTACTTCAAACATTAGCATGTAAAAGTATATGAATTTGTTTGTGGACACCTTAAATGCAGATTGCATAAACTTACAAGACCATAAAACCCACAAGAAAACTCACCAATTCCATGTTTATTAAGAGCCTCCATGTGATGCTGTTGATCTCTCCTAGCAAGGATTCCTCCATGAATATGGGGATGCAAGGTCTTTACGCGACCATCCAGCTGTTAAATAGAGTAATGTGACATTCCCAAGTTAAAATCTAAATTGTTTTGCCAAAAGAAGAAACTTCTCTATGTGGTGTGTGCCTGGTTGCAGGGAAAAAAGATGAAATTATCATATGTAAATGTTAAAGAGGGAAATCCTCTGTCAAATGTCTCAAAAGACAGAGATATCACAACCACTCACAAAGAGACAACCATGACAAATACTTGGAATGTACTAATTGAAAATTGTGATCTTGAAAATCCAGAATATACGGTCTCAGTAGAGGAACTCTTGAAAATCTTCGATAAGCATTAATGACTTGAAATTGATATCTTTGTCATGAGCTGGAAAGTCTTGAGCTGTCTGAAGTGGTTAAGGTATCTGATCTATGCCACCATTGTTAAGTATTGATGTAGCATGATAATGTTAGCAAAAACTGTGAAGATCCTAGATAAACCACTTGAAGCCATAAGGAATTTCAGGTTATATGGCATCAGTGCAGTGCCAATCTTGACTGTCATCATCACTTGTTATAATCGGCCTCCCAAGACGAGATAACTAAAGAAAGAAAAGAACAAACAATGCAAGTAAGGGACAAAGAAAAAAACCATCTCAGGAAAGCAGGTAAGCTGTTCCACTTTGGTGACAGACAACCCGGCATTTTCCAGAGCAGATGCGGTTCCTCCAGTTGAGACAACAGTATACCTAAATGTTTTAATCGGTTAAGACAAAATGAACACTCGAATGTGCCGACTCGACAAGTACTCATACCATGCGCACCCCTGTATAAAAATAGTATCCACAAGCAATGAAACGTGCCTAAAATCCAATCCAACAAAAACAGTGTGGCTTCAGCACCTAAGCTACACCACACGCACGGACAAGCGCACGGACAAGCACACGAACACGCACACAAGAGAAGTGTGCAAAGTAAAGTCCTCACCCCAATTCCTGGAGGCCCTTTCCAAGAAAAGCCAAATCAGTTTTATCAGACAAAGATATCAATGCCTGCTTGCCCCCTGAACATTGAAGAAAGGGAAAAAAATCAGATTTTTTGCATTTACAAAAGGGCACACGCATAGGAAAAAAGAACGACGACCCTCTTCATAATCTGGAATGAAAAGATCAACGAAGAAGTTAAAGACGCGAGAGACAAAGAGGGGTACGAGGAGCAGAAGGGCGCAGCTCCTTGTCGGGCGCGGACAGAATCTCAGCCTCGGCAGCCATGGCTTTAATCGGAGGAGCCGCGCGCCACGACGAAGACGATTGAAGTCGAACACACACCACAGGTACCTGCAACCCGCATGAGGCAAGACGGAGAGAAAGCAGATAGGGTTGAGAGCGGAGACCGAAAGCCACACACACAAAAAAAAAATGGGGGGACAAAACGAAAAGAAAGCAAAAAGCTTGAGATGAACGAATTGCGCCGGAATTTCTACCGGGTGAGAGGTGTAAGGGCGAGTTCTGGTCCGGTGAGTGGTGGTGGAGTGAAGCAGAGAGCTTCGGAAGGCGGCGGCGGCGGAGGAGGAGGAGGAGGAGGAGGAGGTGGGGGCGGCGGGAGAACCCAACATGCTTTACTCTGCTGTGCTGACTCTTGTGTTTTGCTTTGCGAGTGTTTAAGCAAACCCCTCACCTTTTCGCGCGGCGCCGGAAGACTGTCGTGTGCACGTGCCAGAGGCACAAAGCGAAAATGCTAGATGCTTTTGAATTTGCACTTTTCTATCCTGCGAATAAAATTTGTTAATTAATGTTGGAGATATAGTTGCCACGCTTGGATTATTTGATTTCCTAATTATGAAGAGAAGAAGAACGAAATACTCTTTCTCACCCACCCACACATGGCTGCACTGGTTGAGGACTGACCTTCTGACCTCCTCACCATCAGGTCGGGGTTTGATTTCAGTCGTCCGTCACAACTCCGAGTAGTTCGTGACTTAAGCGGAGCCAACCATGAGTTCTTTGGATTATCTTTCCCGAGATATAGTCGATACTCTCGTAAAGTGAGATAGGCCGGATTCTCAACATAAAAAAAAAAAAAATTATCTTTCTCAAGTTTAATAACTAAACCTTACAGTAAATTTTTATGATCATGAGAGTCTAAAGAACACTTAGTCGTCCAAATTCAGGGCCCCACCCGGTTCGAGGGTGGTGAATGACGGGCAATTTCGATAGATTGGGTTATGTCCGGTTGCCCTGCACATCTCCGAACCGGGATCCTCGGCAAATAAACGCAACTCGAAGCAAATCAAAATAAAACTCAGGGAAACTCACCGTGGGGAGAGGCACGCGTCAGTCGAGGGTCGGCGGTCGAAGTCCGAGCGCGATTGTCGATCGTCGTCGTCTTCTCGGGTCGGAGCTCGACGCTAGCGCACGTCTCTCTCTTTCTCTCACTCCACGACTCTTGCGACGCCGCCTTCTGGCTCCTTTGCGATCTGCTTCCGGCCAAGAAAAAAGGTGGTACCGCTCACGTCCCTGTGTGTGGAGAGGTTGCAGAGAACACGCCCCCAAAAAAACCAGAACCTTCTCTCTGTCCCTCTCTCTCATGCCAAGAACCAGCCCACCCAAGCTCTCTCTCGAGCTCTCTCCAGTAGAAAAACCAGAAAAGAAAAGAAAAAGAAAAAAAGCCCACCATCCGAACGTCGCCTCCTCGACCTTTATCCCCCTCTCGGTCCTTTTTCTCTCTCCTCCAGTGCGACGCTCGCTCGCCCCGTACCGCGCGACATTCCCTACGCTGGCATCGCGCGTGGCGCTCGTCGCCAACGTCCTCGCCGTCCTCGCCGTCCTCGCTTCGTACAGCCGTCCTTCTTCCCTGCCTGTCGCGACGCCGGCGGCCAAGGCGAGCCGCGGAGGAGAATGAAGAGGGAGCGAACGGGCTGGGCTGAGGAAGAAAAGAGGTGGGCCGGTCCGTGGGCCGTATGGGGAAAAAAATCTGTGGGCCGGGCTGTGGGGAAAATGAAAAGAGGGAAAGGAAACGTGGGCCGGGGCAGGCCCAGGTCTGGCCCGGCCCTATTCGGCTTCTCTCTCTTTTTTTTCTTCTTTTTTTTAATAAAAAATGGAAATAAAAAATAATAATAACTTTAATAATAGTTTTATAGAGAAAAACTCAAAAAATTCAATGATTAGTACAAGTGATGCTAATGCTCTCAATGTCTATATGTGATGCAAATTATTTTTGCTAGGAGTTAAGAATTAGTTCCCAATTTTCTATGCGATTAAGTCAAGGCAAGATGTAGGTATCAACACTAGTCAGACGAGGAGTGGCAACCTTGCCGGGGCATCGCCAGCCCTTGGCTAGGTCAAACCTCGATGTGGCTGATAAGGTTGACCTCACCCAGATCTAGCGAGGTCGAGCTCGCCTAGCCACTAGCGAGGCTTGGCCATGGTCGAGCAACGCCAACCTCGTAGTGGCTTGACGAGGCCGAGTCTTGCCATGGTTGGGTGAGGCTTAACCTCGCCTTAGCTAGGGGAGGTTGACCTTGCCTAGCCACCGATGAAGCTTGCCCCGATGACACTTTGATGGGGTCATTGGTCCTCATTTGCCTAGTCGCCGACCATTGCCGAGGCCTGCGATTGGCTTAAGGAAAAAGAAGAAGAAAAAAAGAAAAAGAAAAGATAAAAAAAAAAAGGGTTTGATTTTAGAGTTGCTCCAAAAAATAATGAAGCAACTTTTTCCAAAAAAATTAATTTAATTTTTAATTTTTATAAATTGTTCTGCGATATATAATATTATAAATTATTATTGATATTCTTTTCTCTTTTATTTTTTAATTTTTAAGACTTTTCAATTTTTAAATTTTAAATTTTTTTCCAAATATTATATTCGAGAAAACAAGTTTGGACCGGGTAAACCCGATCCTCCCCGTCCACCCGCTCTGACTACCTTTTTTCTAAAATCTCTTTCTTTGTTTTTTTTTTTTAATATCACTACTAATATTTCAATTAATTCTTCTTAGTTTTTTTCTTTTCCTTTTCTTTTATTATTTTCTTTTCTTCCCCTGATGGTTTCCTCTGCACGGCCGGAGCCCCCTCTTCCATTTTATAGTTTTCTATTATTATTTTTTTGGTTTTGCTTTTTTCCTCCCTTTTTTATCTTATTTTATTCCTTTCTCGAATTCTTCATCCCATTACCCAGAAATAAGACATTAAACTCAGAACGCCACAACCTAAACCCAAAATGCCACAACCTGAGCTCATAAATGTGTTTCTACCGGAGATTAATTCAAGCTTGAGCTCAAATTTAACTTTCGTAAAATTCAAATTTATGAGACGTGCCCACTCAAACTTGTAATAATTTAAGCAAGCTTGAGTAGCTTGATTAGATTGCACATAAAAAAGCAATTACAACCTGAGGTTGAAGAAGCATGTGAGTAAATACTGGTAAAGCACCTAATCATTTCGATATTGAGTGTCATGTATTTCATTCAAGTTGAGGTTTTTTCTTCAAATTGGGATAAATCTTTTTTTAATCCAGTTTATAATATTTATGCGATTGGATACCCAATAGAGCAAGCCATTACCACTTCGATAGATAGCTGGAGTTCACCATGACCACTTCTTTGAAGGTCAAACTTATTACAAGTTCTTCACATTTTCCAACCATCAGCAATCATTGCCACAACGTTCGTGGCCGCCAAATCCTCCAACCCTTCTCGTGTCTCTCGGCTTTCCTCCTTTGTCTTCTACATGTTACTCTCTTATTTTTCCTAGAATAAAACTAGTTTCTTTTGATACAGTATTGACTTTTACCTCTTTCAATAATAATAATAATAATAATAAAATCATCCTAGCATACCACACCAACATACTAAGAGTTATTTAGGGACTTGACTGAGAATGGGTTAGAGTTGGAGGAGTTGATTCCCTAAAAAAATATAAAAATTAAAGGATCCAATTGCACAGGCAACATAAGTTAGGGAACCAAAATTGAACTTAATCCCACTAACAAGGAACATCTGTTGGCTGAGGCATTCAAAACATTATCAACTAGTAGCAGAAGTCCTTAAATAATTGTTAATGTGAATAGGAAAATATAATTGTAAAGTTCAAGTACTATGTAAACTCTATCTACTAAAAATAAATAAGTGCCAACTTTTCTTATGAATCTCGACCACTATATTTTTTAACACAACTATATTTTTTTTTTTTTTTGAACATTTCAGTCTTATCCTTTGAACATCGATCCTTTACTCCTTTCTCAGCTTTCTTTAAAAAAAATTCCAGTCTTTTTCCAACGTTCGGATAAGATTATCAAGGCTAGGTTTAGTAAAGGTAGGAATATTACTAATTGAATCCTAAATCTAAGATAGATTCCAATGTAGTTCTATTATTTTCAATGGGTAAAACACAATTCTAAACTTTTGCGTCGGATTCCAATGTAGTCTTGCTTGCCAATTTTCGCTTGAAAATAGTGATGTAGCAATTCAATCATTATTTACGTGAACAAATTTATTCAAAACAATTTTTGAGTAATTTTATTTGTTTTCTAATTTCTAAAATATTGATGTGATTTCAGACTTTTGAAAGTTAAACTCACTGTATCTTCGTAATAGAGCCCCCTTATTTGGAATAACTCATGCTGCAGGCGATTGAAGCCCGCATCAGCCTCCATTATAAATTTGACCATCATATTTCATAACAGAATTTTCTTTGGTAAGGGTCATTTTATATCAGACCCAATTACTTGCTACGAAATAATGTTCTGTCGTAGAGACGTATAATTAGAACGCCACAACATTAGAACTATATTGAAAAGGTTGAAAAATTCTGAATTATATTTAAATGCTTATAATGGATATAAGACTGACTTAATAATTTTTCTTCAGGTAATTGCACCGGAGTCTTAAAATTTGGAGTGTAAGGGCACGTTTGGTAACGATTCTATTTTCGGGAATAGATTCTTATAAGAAATTATTATTTTTTATTTTGTTCCCGGGAATAAAATCTAAGCATTTTAAGTCGTTTGGTAACTGTCTAAAAATTCTAATTCAGGAATAAAATTGCGTTTGGTATTGTGATCATTGATTTTGTTCCAAATCAATTTCTTTTAATTTTTAAATATTTTTTTACTTTTTTTTCTTTTCTTTTTTTCTCCTTTTTCTCCTTTTCTTCTTGTGGCCGGTTGCCGGCGAGGGCCGGCGACCTCACTGGAGCGTTGCTGGCCCTCGACAAGGTAGGTAGCTAGGTGAGGCTCGGCCTCGCCAAGCTGCCCTGCCGAGGCTTGGCCTCGCCGATGGCTGGGCTTGCCTCCGACGAGCTCGCTGGAGCTCGCCTTGGCCTGGCGAGCCTCCGGCGAGCTCACCGGACCGGTTGCCGGCAATTGGCGGCGGCGGCGATCGATGGCAGACAACAACCGCAGGATGACGGCTGATGAAGAAGAAGAAAAGAGAAGAAGAAGAGTTGGTTTTGATTCTTAGGGGCTTTTTGGTAATGTGCCAAACAAGATATCGATTTTGATTTTTTTTTTTTCCCGAGAGTATTTTTGGAGCAGAATCGCATTTGGTAAAATTTTTGTTCCCAAGAACATATTTGGAGTGAAATCAAGAATAAAAAAAAAAAAGTTGATTCTTGTTCTGGGAACAAATTTGAGAATCAAAATCAACTCTTCTTCTTCTTCCCTTCCGCCATCCTGCGACCGCCGTCCACCATCGTCCGCCGTCATCCTCTACCGGTCGCCGCCCGCCAGTTCGGCAAGCTCGCCGGAGGCAAGCCCAACCACTGGCGAGGCTCGCCCAGCCTCGCCGGTGGCCAAGCAAGCCTTGCCCAACTGCCGGTGAGGCTCGGCCGACAATGCTCGGTGAGGTTGCAGGCCCTTGTCTGGCCAATCGCCGGTCCTGCGACCAGCCACAAGAAGAAGAAGAATAAGAGAAAAAGGAAAAAAAAAAAGAAAAAGAAAAAAAGAAAAGAAAAAAGGAAAAAGGGAAAAAGAAAAAGAAAAAAAAAAAAAGGAAAAAGTAAAAAATTTATTTAAAAATTAAAAGAAATTGATTTGAAATAGAATCAATGAACACGGTACCAAACGTAATTTTATTCCAGAATAAGAAATTTTGGACAATTACCAAACGGCTTAAAATGCTTAGAAATTGTTTCGAGAATATAATAAAAAATAATCATTTTTTATCATTATCTATTTTCTAAACAGAATTTTTACGAAACATGCCCTTAGATTTGTTCTCGGAACAAGAATCAACGTTTTTTTTATTGTTGATTCTGTTCCAAATCTACTTCCGAGAACAAAAAATAGAAATTTGTTCTTGGGAATAAAAATTTTATCAAATGCGATTATGTTCCTAAACTCTCCCGAAAACAAAAATCGAATCGGTTATTATTAGGATGGTTACCAAATAGATACTAAGTGTACATGACGTGCTCAACGCAGAGCCATGCAGACTTTGCATCTACCAGCTCGCTCTCCTGCGGAGTCGTCCCTGAGACCGCATTGAATTGAATGTTTGTGGGAGTTAAATCATCGGAATCTTGAGCCAGCCATCCCTCACCGACCTGTCTTGATGAAAGCTTCCCTTTTTCAGTCTTCTTCGCTTCCAGGATCCTCAACGTTTTCGACTTCCCACGGAGCCCTTCTTTAAGTCCTTGGGTGCCACCACAATCCCATAGAACATCCGAGTTTCACCATCCGTTGCAAGGTTAGTGTCTATGTTCAGCTCAATCAATTGTATCAAGTGAAACATTACAATAATGACTCGGCAATAGGAGACCCGCACCTGCACCACTACCGTTGTTTCAATTTTGAGGGATGCCCATGCTGAATGAGTTTTTGTAAGTTTCAAAAACTCGTGCTCCTTTCAAAAACTCGTGGTGGGCGAGGGCGTCGGCCCTCGCCCATCCCTCGTCCGTTGGTCGGCGAGGGCCGCCATGCCCTTGCTCGTGGCCGACGAGGGCGCAGAGGCCCTCGCCGGCCAACGGGCGAGGGTTTCGGCCCTCGCTTGGACTTGGGCGGGGGCCGACGCCCTCGCCCGTGGCCGGCGAGGGGGTGGCGGCCCTCGCCGGTGGCCGACGAGGACGCAGGGGCCCCTCGCCCGACCAGCCCGTGGCTGGCGATGGTCGGCGGCCGGCGACCTCGTCGCCAAGGGGTTAGGAGAAAAGAAAAAAAAAAAAAAGAAAAGAGAAAAAAAAAAGGAAAAAAAGAAAAAATAATTTAAAAAATATGAAAAAATTATAAAAAAAATTATAAAATTTGTTCATGTGGCGCCACATAAGACCGCCGGCGGCTACGTAGCAATTTCCGGCTTAAATTAGCCGGATGGACTAAATGAAAGGTTTATGACTAAATTGGTCCAATTGAAAAGTTTATGACTGAATTGGTACCAATACAAAATGTTTAGGACTATTTTGCTACTTTTCCCAGTGCACATGCAGCCTTCTGCTGGGGATTTTCACCATAACGAAGAGAACTTTAAGACATAGACGCACTGTTAAGCTAGAAGGGAATTTCTCTATCAAAAGGAAGAGTTGTCAACCTCCACATAAATCATTTAAGAACTAACAAGGTAACACAACCTACTGAAATTATTGATTTCCAAAGGAAACAAACTAAAGGATACATCAGAACCAAGTCTCTAAAAATGCCCCTTACTTGCATGTGTTTAGACCTACGTGCATTTTCAATTGCCTTAGTGGCTATGACATCAATTGAGAACACGAACCAGATGAATACCTCCAGTTGTTTATCTCCAGAGCCACTCTAACACTGCAGAATCATAGGAAGCAAGACGTTGAAAGGCCTTCCAAGAAAGTTTTCTACGGAACTGCTGATCATCTGCATTACTCTTCAGGAACTCCAGCAGCACAGGGTAGTCGTGTGAATCAACCACAACGATTCTGTTAGAAGATAAATGCCAACATTAATTCAGATTAAGGGCATATAATGGCACTTGATGCAAAATTACAGAAAAATTTACCACGTGCATATTGATACATAAAGGCACAAAGCCAGCAACAATTCTTCAAAAAAAGTGCAACATATCAGACATACGCATTTTAGTTTATAATTTAACATGCATCACAAGAGAAATTGTTGTTTTAGCATAAAAGCATGAGAGAAATCATTACCCAAATAGTAAGAAGATAATCTGGAGTCGCAATCTCAATGGAAAAGTTAACATGCTTTCAGTCAATTACATGCCTCAGTTACAAGTGCCATCGTAGCAAAGTTTGCTGGATATCCACGAGCCCAGTGTGACTGAAGACACCAATAAAATCATATTCTCTCATATGTCCAAATTGAGATGCAATGAAGCAAAACTGAACCATAAGCAAGTCTATGCTCAAATAACAATGAACATGAACATGTAATAGTAAAAAACCTCTGTGGCAGCACTGATCATGGCAGGACCACCAATATCAACATTCTCAATTCCATCTTCAAATCAACCACAGAGGTAGCTTTGTCGTAGAAAGGATACAAATTAACCACCACTACATCAGAAGTACCTACAAAAGTTCCATCTTGCATTTAGTATAGTAAAATTATGTAGGAGCATAGTAACGCTAAGAACATTATTTGTTTATCCTCAGAATTTCTAAGCTGAAAAATGGTCAGAATGTCACCACAGGACAACTCACCAATTCTGTGCTTATCAAGAGCCTCCATGTGCTCGACCAAAAAAAAAAAAAAAGAGCCTCCATGTGATGCTGTTGATCTCTCCCAGCAAAATTTCCTCCATGAATATGATGATGCAAGGTCTTTACGCGACCATCCAGCTGTTAAATAGAGTAATGTAACATTCCCAAATTAAAATCTAAATCATTTTGCCAAAAGAATATTCTGTTTGGTGTGTGCCCGGTTGCAGAGAAAAGAGATGAAATTATCATATATGAATATTAAAGAGGGAAATCCTTTGGTCAAAGGTCTCAAATAACTAAGATATCATAACCTCCCACAAAGAGAGGCACCATGACTTCTTCAAAATGTACTAATTGAATATTGTGATCTTGAATTTAGTAGGGAAGTAATTCTCCTTAGTGAAGGATGCTAGCAAGCACAGTGCAAATCTGCATCTGATTTCTCTAGAGAATCAAGATTGAAGTGCACTCACTTTAACTTTTAGTAAGACAAGGAGTATTTGCAGAGAAGAAAAGAGATGCGCTAGGTTTCAATGGTTCAACAAGTTTGTAAGGATGGATCGATCTCAAAAGGGAGAAAAGAAAAGTTTAGGGCATCAGGTACTCTGTGCCACCTAAGGACAAATGGCACTCACATTCACGACAGAATCTAGAAAATACAGTCTCAGCAGAGGAACTCTTGAAATTCTTTGATAGGCATAAACGATTAGAAATTCATTTTTTTGTCATGAGTTGGAGAGTCTTGAGCTGTCTGAAGTGGTTAAGTTATCTGGTTTATGCCACCATTGTTAGGAATAGACGTAGCATGGTAACGTTAACAAAAGCTGTGAAGATCCCAGAAAAACCACTTGAAGCTGAGAGGGATTTCAAGTTGTATGGCATCAGTGCAGTGCCAATCTTGGCTGTCGTCATCACTCATTACAATCAGCCTCCTAAGACAAGGAAACTAAAGAAAGAAAAGAATAAACAATGCAAGTAAGGGACAAAGAAACAAACCATCTAAGGGAAGCAAGTAAGCTGTTCCACTTTGGTGACAGACAACCTGGCATTTTCCAAGCAGATGCGGTTGCTCCAGCTGAGACAACAGTATACCTAAATGTTTTAATCGGTTAAGACAACATGAACACTTGAATATGCTATGCTGACCCGACAAGAAACCATACCATGCGCACCCCTGTAAAAAAATACTATCCACAAGCAGTGAAACGTGCCTAAAATCCAATCCAACAAAAACAGCGTGGCTTCAGCACCTAAGCTACACCGCACACGCACACGCACACGAACACGCACACGAACACGCACACAAGAGAAGTGTGCAAAGTAAAGTCCTCACCCCAATTCCTGGAGGCCCTTTCCAAGAAAAGGCAAATCAGTTTTATCAGACAAAGATATCAATGCCTGCTTGCCCCCTGAACATTGAAGAAGGGAAAAAAAATCAGATTTTTTGCATTTACAAAAGAGCACACACCCAGAAAAAAAAGAACGACGACGCTGAAGCAGCCCTCTTCATAATCTGGAATGATAAGATCAACGAAGAAGTTAAAGACACGAAAGAAAAGAGGGGTACGTGGAGCAGAAGGGCGCAGACAGAATCTCAGCCTCGGCAGCCATGGCTTTGATCGGAGGAGCAGCGCGCGACGACGAACACGATTGAAGTCGAACACACGCGACAGGTACCTGCAACCCCCATGAGGCAAGACGAAGAGAAAGCCGATAGAGTCGAGAGCTGAGAATGAAAGCCACACAAAAAGAGAAGGACCAAACGAAAAGAAAACAAAAAATTTATGAGATGAACGAATTGCGCCGGAATTTCTACCGGCTGAGAGGTGGAAGGGCAAGTTCCGGTCCGGTGAACGGTGAAGGGGTGAAGCAGAGAGTTCCGGAAAGCGGCGGCGGCGGCGGCGGCGGCGGCGGCGGAGGAGGAGGTGGAGGCGGCGGGAGAACCCAACATGCTTTGCTTTGCCCTGCACACTGTAGTGCTTAGCTTTGCTTTGCGAGTGTTTAAGAGAAGAACAAAATACTCTTTCTCAAGTTGAGTAATTGAACCTCTAGGGAAATCTTTATGTCTGTGAGAGTCTAAACAACACTTTGTCCCAGAATCGATAATAAGCAAATCTCCATGATCTCATAAACATTAATGGACCACAAAATGCCCAGAAGCCAACGACAAACCCAAATGGCATGCCCATGTAAAACCACTTTTTCTCGCTATCATCGTTGTCATCATCAGGACCAACTTCTTCTGTGCCATTCGTGATAATTGAGCAACTTTTGTTGAGTAGAAGCCCGCACAATCCGAGGTTTCCTTCAAAAGAACTTTTGGAAAATGTGAGAAACTGTCCACTTATCGGGATGTTTCCTACAAGTTGATTGTTTGAGAGGTTCAGCAGCGAAAGGAAATTGAGATTTGCAAGCTGAGATGGTATGGTTCCATTAAGGTAGTTCCTCGATAGGTCTAGAGACTCGAGTTTTCCCAAATTCCCCAAAATAGGAGGAACTGAACCTGAGATAGCATTGTGTGATAGGTTGAGGACATGAAGTGCCTTGAGATCTCCAAGTGTATATGGTATTGGACCCTCCAATCTATTGCCCGAGAAGTCGATGGATGTGAAAATAGTCAGGATCTTAATGAGTTCTACCTGTAGATCTTTCAAGGTTACACTCATTGTATATTCATAGGATAGCCCATATAATGGGGAAATGGAAAGCTCATACTGCAGGTGATCGAAGTCAACATTGGCCTTCATAGCCTCCCAAGAAGCGAGGAGACTCGTAGGCAATGTGCCGACGAAACGGTTTGAAGACAAGTCAATGATTTGAAGCATCTGCCAGGAGCTGCGACTATGCGGACATCCAATTTCCCCATGCAATTTGTTGGATCGTAGAACAAGGACACGGAGACTCGATATAGACTCGAAATGGCATGGAAATGTCCCGTCTATTAGATTGTCCCCGATGTTCACAAAATCCAATAGTGTGCAATTTGCCAATGACAACGGAATCTGCCCCCACAACAAATTCTCACTGATATCCAATGAGTTCAAATTGCATGTTTCTGGGATGTTTTGTGGAATATCGCCATTCAACTGGTTATTCCTCAGATTCAACACCATGAGGGACTCCAACTCCATTAAACAATCAGGAATAGTTCCATTCAGATGGTTACGTGATAAGTCGAGCACTATAAGAGGAACTTTGCAAAAAGACTGCGGGATGAACCCATGGAAATTATTCTTCGAAAGGGAGAAGAATCCCAAGGTCGGTAGGTTGTTGCCAATGTCATCCGGAATAACAGAATTCATGTTGTTACTTGAGAAATCCAAGTAGAAAGCATTTGACGGCAAGGGTGGCAACTTCCCTTGGAGTTTGTTTGAATGGAGGTCGACAACAACCATATTAGAAGTAAGATTGCCCAAGGGTGTTTCGAAATCTTCAAATAAATTAGAGGACAAATTGAGATAATCAAGACTTTCTAGTGTCCATATCCATCTCGGTATATCTCCTTGAATATAATTGTCAGAGAGGTCGAGAAAGTCCAATTTGGATTGATTAGCCAAAAACTGAGGCAATGTTGTCAACTGGCAAGAAGCCAAATTTAAGGATGAAAGGTCAGGGAATGAAGAGGCCTGGGAAGTAGTATTTGTGGTGTTAATGGAGAAATGATTGTAGGAAAGATCCAATTCCAAAAGATATCTAAGCTGCTGAATCAAGTTAATATGGAAAAAGCCACTAAAATTATTGAAAGAAAGTGAGAGAAAGCTGAGCTCTCGGAGTTCCCATATAAACGCTAATAGTTCTCCTCCTATATTGTTGTTGCTCAAATCAAGAATTTGTAGCATGTGCGATGGAGCATCGAAAGATTCCTTGAATTGACCAGAAAATCGGTTATCGGAAAGAGATAGCTCCTCAATCGATGGATGTCTGAATAGAGATGAAGGAATATTTCCTTCAAGTAAATTGGATCGCAAGTCGAGAACAAGAAGACTCAAGAGGGATTCCCATTGTGTCGAATCAATCGGACCAATTAGATTATTGAGGCACAAAATAATTTGTGTCAGACTCTTGGACTTGCTAAGTGATGGAATTGGACCAGTAAAATTGTTGGATGAGAAGTCCAAATAAGAAAGTTGCGAGAGATTGGTGAAAGAGCTTGGGATATTTCCATAGAAGCCACAATTCACCAATTCTATTCTTGACAGATTTCTAAGATTACCAATCGAATTTGGAAACTTCCCAGAAATATTCATGTCACTAAGAATCAATGTTTGAAGAGAACCATTCTCTGGAAATTCTGGCAAAGAACCCTGAAGGAGTTCATTGAATGATAGATCAAGGGTCTGAAGTGTTTGTACCTGGAAGATTTCACGAGGAAATTCTCCATGTAGGTTACAATCATGTACACTCAAAGTTTTCAAGCTGGAGAAATTCGCTAAGAAGCGAGGAAATGTGGAGGACAAGTCATTGCCATCGAGTTGAATGACCGATAGATTAGAAAGACTCATAAGGGAAGGGTCGATAGGACCAAACAAAGAACAGTATGACATGCTCAACACCTCAAGTTTCGGCACTGAAGAAGACAATGCATCGCACCACTCACTTCCCTCAGCAGACACATAGACCATATCAAGGTACAGCTCTCTTAACTCTCCCAAATCCCCAATTAGCGACCTCAAAGAGGGCTTCTCAAGTTTCAGCAAAGCCTCTTGAGTGTTGTAAACTTGACTGAGATCAAGAGTACGTAACTTCGTTAGGCACGATAGCTCCACAGGAATCTGCCCAGAAAATCCAGTATTCGACAAATTGAGATGTGCCAAGCGGCTGAGTTTAGCGAGGCCTACCGGAATCGCCATGGAGTTGAAGTCGTTGAACGCCAAGTTTAGACTCTGAAGGAACTCGAGCCTGAAGAGGCTCGACGAACCATTGATTCCGCCAGAGATTGACTCTTTGCTCAAATCGAGACCGACCACGAGGCCATCCTCACATGTCACGCCGCTCCACGAATTAGCACTTGGGCCCCAGCGTACTAGCTTGGACGACATGAAGGTTTCGAAGACGAGGCTGTATCTCAGCTCGAGCAGCAGTAATCTCTGGTCAACGCCAAGACATTGGGTCGACGCTGAAGCCATGGCAACGTCGGAGAAGATGGTGATCGTGGATATTGCAAGAAACAGCCATGAGATGATGGAATTGTTCATCGGAAGAGGTTGAGGAAGAGAGTGGGAAGAGCAGTCGTTCCAAGGAAAGCGCAAAGCCTTGTGTTGATATTTGGGATGTCATCATTAACCACCAAAGCTGGGCTTTTATTTCACTTTTGACAATACTAGCACAAATATTCTTTATTTAATATGCTTTTTCAACCGAAGCGAAAGGCCATAATTTTATTTCAAAGAGAAAAGGGAAAATAAAAGAAATCTGCCTACAATGTTGAGATTAGGACTTGACATCCCTCGAAACTATTTTTGGCTCGTCCTTTTTTAAGATCATAGAACAAATGATATTACGTGATCGGTTTCGTTTTTGTACCCACATTAACATGTAGAGATCCATTATATAAAATAGGATTTGACCAGAACACCAAAATACATATATTATATTTTCTTTCTTTTATTAAATAAGTAGATTCAAGAAGAGAAATTAAAAGATTTACTTATATTTGAATTTGATTGTAATATTTTAAAGTACTATCAAAAAGCCAAAAAAGTATAAACTATAAAATCAGAAAATACAATGGATTAATTACGAAAAATGATATAGGAAAAATAGAACAATATGTTCAAAAAATAAAATTAGTGCTTGCGGCAAGCTAACTAAATCACTCCATGGTGCTCAACTTGGGCTATTTGATGAATTAGTGCTCGACCTGAGCACTAACAGCTGCCTAAACACTTAACAGTGAATTCGTTCATTGATGATGCTCACAATTGCAAGAAAGTTTAACACGTCTATGGTATGTAGGGTTGCACATTGGAGCAATAATGGCACTGTAGAAAACTTTACTTTGTGTTTTTCTTCATTTGGAATTGGAAAGGACAAAAAACATAAAATAGAAAGAAAAAGAAACTAAGACCAAAAGCAACAAAACAGTAGTTTGATTTTGTCGAGGGAGCAGAACCAATGACCACGGTCGAGAAAGATGCACGACTAAGTGAAGCTAGAAAAAAGACAGGGTTGACTTTTGGTAGACTTCACCAGCACAAGTATATGACATGACTGACGAGGTTACAGAGAAACCACAACTTCCTCTAATGACGGGCTACAGCATTGACTCACGAGATAAAGCTACTCTTAGAGACAACACGAGCAAATTTACGACTATGACGAGCAGATGCCGATGGGGCACTCTTGAAGACGACTTGTTGCGATTGCTCTCGAAGACGAAAATACTCACATGTTGCATCTTTACTTAATAATTTATCTTTCTAATATGTTACAATCTATAGGTATTTATACTTGAACAATATATACAGGAAAGGAAGTAATCTAATTTAACAAGAAAATTAGTTATTTTAATCTAATAAGGAAATTAGTTGTCACAGGAGATAATAAAATATCAAAGAATATCCATAACATCCAATAACGTCTCTAACAATATCTTTTAATAGGGAATTTTCTTATATTTACAAATGTAAAGCCCATAAAAATGAGGACTGTGAGAGAGGGATTCAGAAAATTTCGTCTGAAATGGGCAATTTCAAGAACAGAGAATTGCAAGGGAGGATGGGGAGGAAAACAGGAAATGCTTCAGCTGGGAAACTGGGATCAGTCAAAAGTGAAGAGGAGTAGAAACGCGTTTGTGTCTGTCGGCTTTTCCTCATTCGTTTGCGGATTTCTTGGTGTCAATTCATGTTACGCTGGCCAGACCAAGAAAAATCGAACTCCAATGAATAGGATATGACCAGCTTAGGCAATTGTAATATGAGCGTTACATATTATATTTGATCCTTCCATTTCCAATCACAAGTTTCATGTTGGACGCAGTATTCATACTGGAAATCATGATCAAGTATTACTCTATCAATCACCATCTACTTCAGAGATACCTCCTGAAACATTTTTCAAATACAAAAGTTCAGTATCTTCTCACGAATTAGTGAATTAGGCAGCATTCCTCTGTATAGAATAACAAACAACAAATTAATCTTCTTATACAAATAAACTATTGTACATATTCCAACATAGTTTTAAAGTTTTCAATTGGTCAAATGCAGTTCTAAACTTATGCGTTAAATTTTAATTTAGTTTTGCCCTGCAATTTTTGGCTGAAAAAATCGATATGGGCTTGACCGGCGATCTGCATTGACAAATTTATTCAAAATAATTTTTGGGTTATTTTATTTTATTTTTACTTTTTAAAATGTTTTTTCTTTCCTTTCCTTTTCATTTTCGTTCCCCGTTTCCCCTTTTCCTATTTCCTTTTTTCTTTTCTTTACCATTAACATCAGATTGGATACACAATCCTCGAACTCTCCATCAAACCTTAATATTGCAACCATATCAGTAAATATTGTGTAACGTTGGGATTTATATAAACCACAACTTTAAAAAAAAAAATTATTTCTCTTAACAATCATGAAAACTACAGACCAAACCTCCTTCTTAAATTGTGTACAATGTATTATTCGTGCTTATGGGGACTATATGCCACACAAGAAATGTTTCAACGCCAGATGTGGTGTTGACATCTCTCGCTAGAAAAGGAAATAAAAGAAGAAAATAAAAAAATATAGAAAATTAAAAAGATTAAGCAAATCAATGTTGTGTTGTCCAAAAATAGAGTTAAGTCAATCTATAGTCTTCTTCACGCTCAACCTTTGTAAAGGGGTTGGACGTGAAGACAATAATTCTTCCAAGCAAGCCAGAGTTGCATTTTGGGCCAAAACTGGCCGTCCCCATTGGATTGCACCCTCAAAGTGGGTGTAATTTGATAAGTGAAAAGTCACCAGTGAAGTGATTTATGCCTAACTTTCCAACCCACCGATAACTAGGATTGGTGAATGTTCTCTCAAATTAGGACTTTTACAAGTCAATAAATTCTCTTTTGGAGCAATGTGTCATGCCATAGAGATGAATTTACCACTTGCGACGTTCAAAATTATGGAAATTTATGGTGGCCAATAAATTGTTGCTCACTCTAAGCAATAACTTGTAAAAAGGTTTCTATAGTAGGTGATTAAAGGTTGTAAACAAAAATCGGGAAAAAAATTGATGATCAAAAGGACTACATTGCAACTTTTCAAAAAGATTTAAGATTTAGACCGCATTTCCTAAATGGTTTAAAAATTATAATGTAAATTTCTAATTAGTGCAGTAACATCATTTGAAATGCCTAAACAAAAGAAAATAAAGAAAATAAAGAATGAATGAGTAGTAGATAAGACAATCAATGTTAATTAATGTGTGAATTTCAATCGATAGAGAAACGATCAAAGCAAATATCATATTATAAGAAAGATTATCAAGACAAAACTTTAATGCGATGAAGGGCATATAATTTTGCCACTATGATTTTAACTTTGAAGAAAGATTATATATATATATATATATATAATGTAGCAATATGCATTTGCTCGGTTAATGCTTGAATGTACTAAAAGTAGTTGCACTACAGATCAAACCTCATTCATAAATTGCATACAATTTATTATTCGTGCTTATAGGGAGTATATCCCACATGAGAAATGTTTCAACGCAAGATTTGGTGTCGAAACCACTCGCTAGAAACGTAAATAAAAGAAGAAAAGAAAATAGAAAGCTAAAAAGATTAAGCAAATCGATGTTGTGTTGTCCAAAAATAGAGTTTAGTCAGTCTGAAGTCTTCTTCAGCTCCACCTTTTTAAAGGGGTTGGATATGAAGACAATAATTTTTCCAAGCAAGTCAGAATTGTGTTTTGGGCCAAAATTGGCCGTACCCGTTGGATTGCACCCTCAAAGTGGGCGTAATTTGATAAGTCAAAAGTCACCAACGAAGCGATTTATTCCTAACTTTCCAATCCACTAATAACTAGGATTTATGAATGTTCTCTCAAATTAGGACCTTTACAAGTCAATAAATTCTCTTTTGGAGCAATGTGTAGTGCCATATAGATGAATGTACCACCAGCGACATTCAAAATTATGGAAATTTATGGTGGTCGACAAATTGTCACTCACTTTAAGCGATAACTTGTAAAAAGGTTCCTATAGTAGGTGATTAAAGGTTGTACAAAAAAATCATGAAAAAAATTATGATCAAAAGGATTACATTGCAACTTTTCAAAAAAATTCAAGATTTAGACCGCATTTCCTAAATGGTTTAAAAATTCTAGTGTAAATTTCTAATTAGTGCATTAACATCATTCGAAATGCCTAAATAGAAGCAAAAAAAAAAAAGAAAAAGAAAATAAACAATGAATGAGTAGAAGATAAGACAATCAATGTTAATTAATGTGTGAATTTACAATTGATAGAGAAATAATCAAAGCAAATATCATATTATAAGGAAGATTATCGAAACAAAACTTGAATGTGATTAGGGGCAGATAATTTTGCCACTATGATTTTGACATTGAAGAAAGATTATATATAGAATGTAGCAATATGCATTTGCTAAGTTAATGATTAATTGTACTGAAAATAGTTGCACTACAGACCAAACCTCGTTCATAAATTGCATACAATGTATTATTCCTACTTACGGGGACCATATCCCACACAAGAAATGTTTCAATGCCAAATCTGGTGTTGACATCGCTCGCTAGAAAAGGAAATAATAGAATAAAAGAAAAAAATCTAGAAAATTAAGAAGACTAAGCAAATCAATGCTGTGTTGTCCAAAAATAGAGTTTAGTCAATCTGAAGTCTTCTTTACACTCAACCTTTTTAAAGGGGTTGGATGCGAAGACAATAATTTTTCCAAGCAAGCCAAAATTGGCCGTACCCATTAGATTGTACCCTCAGTGAGCGTAATTTGATGTCAAAAGTCACCAACGAAGTAATTTATGCCTAACCTTCCAATCCATCGATAACTAGGATTGGTGAATTTTCTCTCGAATTAGGACTTTTACAAGTCAATAAATTCTCTTTTGGAGCAATGTGTTGTGCTATAGAGATGAATGTATCACTAGCGACATTCAAAATTATAGAAATTTATGGTGGCCAAAAAATTGCCACTCACTCTAAGCGATAACTTGTTAAAAAGTTTTCTATAGTAGGTGATTAAAGGTTGTACAAAAAATCGGGAAAAAAATGATGATCAAAGGGACTACATTGCAACTTTTTAAAAAGATTCAAGATTTATACCACATTTCCTAAATGGTTTAAAAATTCTAATGTAATTTTCTAATCAATGTAGTAATATCATTTGAAATGCCTAAGCAAAAGAAAAAGAAAAGAAAATGAAGAACGATCGAGTAGAAGATAGGACAATCAATGTTAATTAATGTGTGAATTTACTATCGATAGAGAAATAATCAAAGCATTATAAGGAAGATTATTAAGACAAAACTTTAATGCGATGAAGAGCAGATAATTTTGCCACTATGATTTTAACGTTAAGGAAAGATTATATATAGAATGTAGCAATATGCATTTGCTCGGTTAATGATTAATTGTATTGAAAATAGTTGCACTATATCCTTTTCACCTTGGAGACTGAGGGACTCTTCTTAATGGGTATTTTATTTGAGAGAATTACTAAATATATTAAATTTTTTGTTGGAGAACCTCACGTCAAAATTAAGGGAGAAAAGCTAGATCTTGTACATTGATGTGCGCAAGTTTAAGTTCATGTTAATTGTGTCAGTGCTTCGGTAATTATTAACTGATTCAATGGGGTAAAACTGCAGATGTTTTGAGATAATAAATCCTCTTGTGATAAGATTTATGAATTATTTTGTGGGATCAAGAGTGCTTTTTCAGTGGTTATTTGATGGAGATTATATTTAAAATCGTTGTGAATTATCACAGATTTGATTGTAAATTTTGAATGTTCAACGATGCAATAAAAAGTAGGACAAAAATTGGGCAATGCACTTAACTTTTCACAAATTATAAAGATAGGCCATTTAGAGGGGACAAAAGGGACCACCATGCACTCCATTTGGTTAGTTAGAAATAATATGCAAAAGTGAATTGAAGAATTTTCTATATATATTCAATGTACTATACAAGAATCTATTTATGGACTTTAAAAGACGGCTATATATATTGACATTACAATAGAAATTACAGTCAATTAGGATTACAATCGAAGAGATACACAGAATCAAGTAATATATTTCTAACACTCTCCTCAAAATCAAGGTGACAAGAAGAAGTTAATTGGATTTTGGAGAAAAGATCTTAAAAATGCCCAGGTGGATAACCCATAATGGATATATTAGCAATTTGATTAACTAAAGTGGTGGAGACAAGACGAACAGTGCCAGGAAGCATGTAAGAGTGTATGAAATGACAATTTATTTTTATATGCTTGGTGCACTCATGGAAAACATCATTATGTGTTATTTGGATAGCACTCTATTTGTCATAATAAAGTATCATTCCACTATCATAATGGACACCCATGTCGTCCAATAACAATTACAACCATAATAATTATGTTGTCGTATGAGCAAGAAAAGGATATTCTGCTTCGGTTCTAGATTGAGCAACAACAGTCTATTTCTTGCTACACCATGAGATAGTGAGTTAATTAGAAAGAAGCAGTAGCCGGTAGTGGAGCAACGATCAAGAGTGTTTCCAGCCTAGTCAGCATTAGAATAAGCCTTCAACTCTAAGGTATATTGAGTAGAAAAGTGAAGGCCATGAAATAAGGTGCCCTTAACATAATGAAGAATTCAATGAACGCCAACAAAATGAGTGTTTTGCGACGCGATCATGAACTAACTGATAATGTGAATAGTGTAGACTATGTCAAGACGAATGACAGTGAGGTATACAAGTAGGGGTGAGCATCGGTCCAGGGTCAACCCTGGATTGACCCTGGACCGGCCCAATTCTGCCAGTCTTGGTCTGGTTCCCAGGGAGACTGGGTTGGTCCTAGGTCCTAGAATTCCTGGCCAGCACTGTGCGGGTTGGTTCTCGATCCTGAAAGTTCCGGGTCGGTCCAACCCGAACCAACCCTAACTATATATATATTATTATTTATAATTTTTTTATATAGAGAAAATCTTAAAATAAATGACATCAACAAATTAAACAGCTCTTTAGTGAGGAGTTCAAGTAATTTTACATTGTTCTTCAGTAACTTAGGTTTTTACTATCTTTTACGGCGTCAATAGTCATAATTTACGAATGAGTAAAATGTTTTTGTGAGAAGTTCTCATGGCATCCAAAAAGGCACCTTATGGCATCATTCTCTAGTATTTATTATTTTTTGTCTTATTTGTCCTCTTAGTCTTCAATTTGCTAAAATCGGAAAAAACTTCTCCACTCGCCACTCGACACTCCCCTCGCTCGCTTTGGGTCACTTGTGCCACTCGCTGCTCGATGCTTGCTTGGCTTGTTGCTCCCCGCTCGACATTCGATGCTCATTTTGTTCAACGCTCACCCCACTTGACCCTCACCACTTGCCTTTCTTAGCTAACCTTGCTCATCATTGAACCCATTGGGTCGGTACGATCCTCGGTTGCCCTTTCAAGAAGTTCAAAAAATGAAATAAAAAATTATTGGTTAGTCTTGGGTTGACCTTGAAATTGGACTGAACCTATTGGGTCAGTCCAATCCTCAATCGCTTTTTTAAGGAGTACAAAAAATGAAATAAAAAATTATTAGTTGGCCCCAGGTTGACCTTGGAACTGGATCGCTCCTATTGGGTTGGTCTATTCCTCGATCCCAAGCTTAATGGGGTCGGTCCTCGGTCCCAAAAATTGAGGATCATTACTGTGCGGGTTGGTCCTAGGGTTACGGGGTGGACCAGCCCAACCCGGACCATGCTCACCCCTATATACAAGATTGCCAACCAACTTTCGATAAAGATTAGGATTCAAAAGAAGAGTCCCATCTTTGTCATTAATTGGGCATTAGTCTTAATGGGAGTTGTAACGGTCTTGTTATCAGTAAGTTTGCTCAATAAAGAAGATTAATGGCATATTTACCTTGAGAAAGATAATAGCTCGAGGAATCAGAAGTAACCTCCAAACTTAAAAAAATAACTCAACTACTTGAGATCTTTCATTTCAAATTGTTGACTGAGATACTATTGGAATTTTGTAATACTAGTATGATCATTGCTAGTGACAATCATATCGTCTACATGTAAAAGAAGTAGAATATATCCACGAGATGTTTGTTGAACAAAGAGAGCATTTTCATAAGGGTTGGATTTAAATCCACAGCGTTACATGGGGAAGCTGAACTTAGAGTACCATACACAAGGAGCTTGCTTCAATCCATGTAATGCTTGACCTAATTGACACACTTTGCCAGAAGTAGTATATTCAAGAGAAGGTTCCATATTGCCATTAAGAAAAACATTTTTAACATCCATCTAGAACAAAGGCCTTCACTTGATAGAGGCAACAACAAGAAGACTTCAAATAGTCGTAAGACGTGCAACTAAAGCAAACGTCTCATCCTAGTCAATCTCATAACCAGAGCAAATGTCTCATCATAGTCAATATCATACTCTTGAGTTAAACTTTTTTCTACTAGTTGAGCTTTATAGCATTACACTGCACCTTCTACCTTAATTTTGATCTTATACATCCATTTACAACCTATAATGGGCTTTCTAGGAGGGAAATCAATCAAATCCCATTTATAAAATTAGTCTAATGCTTGCAACTCACCCACCATTGCTTGTTACCAAAGAGGATTAGCAATAGCTTCTCTATACTTGTGGGGCTCATGAAGTAACAATAGAGTAGCAGTGAAAATCACAAAACCGAATAGAAGGTTGACTAACAACAAACAGGAGAAGAAGGTATCACTAAGGGTGGAGAATTCACGGATTGCAAAGACATCTCAAGAGCTGTCGAAATGGTGTCGCCACATGTACCTACATCAAGATTAGAAGAAGACGACTCTAAAGATGAAGATGCAAGTGAGTCATCTTCAGGAAATAGTTCTACTGAAGGATTAGTGAAGAAGAAGTAGACGGTTGGAGATGACTCAAAAGGACAGAGAGATGAAAACATCTTGTATTCTCAAAAAGTAACATGACAAGACACACGTAGAATATTAGAGATTGGATTTCAACATCTATACCCTTTATGCTCAATGTCATACCCAAGAAAGCAACATAAACAAGCCCGACATTCTAATTTCATGCATCCATTAAGAAGTAGATGCACAAAACAAGTGCTAACAAAGACTTGAAGAAGATCATAATTACGAACTCCGCTATACAAGTGCTTGTAAGGAGATATTTTACCTAGAGCAAGTGACAGAATACAATCGAAAATGTAAACAACAATACGACAAGTATCTCCCCAAAACTATTCTAGACAAGAGAGGCTAGGATAAGAAGAGGGCGTACAACATCAAAGATAAGCCTATGTTTATGCTCTACTTGACCTTTTTTTTTGGGAAGCCCTTAGAGAAAAACGATGAATGATAGTACCATTTTGAGAAATAATTTGAAAAAAATCTTTATCTTTATATCGCATGGCATTATCGATACAAACAATCATGATATCTTGAAAAAATTGCGCTTTGATTATGGCAACAAAGTCATGATAGATATGAGTGAGTTTAGAGCATTTTTTCATAAGATAAAGTCAAGTATAATGAAAATGATCATTGATAAAAATCATAAAATATTGAGATCCTCTCATAGTTGGAGTATTAGATGGCCCCTAAATATTAGAGTGAATTAGATCAAATGAAGCATATGAGACAAAGTCACTATGATCAAATGGCAATGCATGATGTTTTCTTAACAAACAAGATAAGCAATCAAAGTTTTCATTGTCAACAAAACCTAGATTACCATTGAAAATCAAAGGACCTAATCTAGAGAAAGAAGCATGACCCAAGCAAGAATGCTAAGTTTCATATGAAACTGTGGCAACATAACTAGTGGAAGAGTTTGGAAGCGATAAGGAAACAAGCTCAAACAAATGTCCTACTTTACGGCTTGTCCCAATCGTCTGGCCTGTCTGTGGATCTTGACACGACAACCATTTGAAGAGAAATGAATTTCAAAATCAAGGTCACATAATTGTCCAACAAATATCAAGTTTAATGAGAATTTATGAACTAAGAAAGTGTTAAGTAAGGACAATTTGGAGATTGAAATGTTCCCTATAAGGCTAACTATCATCCGTGAGTTATCAATTGTATGAATAATAGGTATTTGTGAAGCAAATGTTTTTGAATTAAATAAACTGGAATTGGAAGTCATGTGATTATGACAAGTATAATCAAAGAACCATAAATCAGAAGTACCTAAAGTGACCGATAAAGCAAAAGTGCTAGGAACAAAGGAGCGAGAAGTACCGGTCTCTCAAAGAATAGAATTAAGACACTCTAGTGATAGGGTAGCAGATGAGTCTTTAGGGTAATCCTCAATGATAGCAGCAGTGGATTGACGTGTAGGTTGAAGTGGACCTCTGTACTCAGCATCGGTTGTTTGTCCTTGTAAGTTGCTTGGGTTGTCATCGATAATGATTGATGCAAGATGACTTGATCTATGACAATTCATACAATGCTGTTTGCATGAGGAGGAAGAACTTGGAGTGGCAATCATCGTGTCTATAGGCGAGGACAAAGAGCATTGTGCTTCCAAGCAAGTTAAGTCTCCTTGGTCAACAATTCTGAAACAATTGCCGCAATAAGAGATAATGTATTTTGATGTAGAAGTGAAGCTTGCACAAGTTGAAATTCATTAGTAAGTGTCATAAAAAAATTGCTTTACGCACATGCGATTGCGATATTTAGCAAACTTGCGAGCATCAGAATCTGTGTCCCATTGCAGTTCTGATAATGCTAGTTGATCCTAAAAAGCATGCTTGGAGGACAACAAATCATTAATAGACTAATATGTCTCCTAATGCATGCGATGCAGATTCCCTAATAGTTGATACTGATGGATATATTTATTTGAGGTAGCATATCAGCTTACAAGTAGATTGCATGCTTCCTTTGTCGTATTAAGACAGCCAAACTAAAGTCTAATGGAAGGAACTGAAGTGTTTTGAAACCATGTAAGAATATGATGATTCTTGCTATCCCAACCATCCGAACATTCATCAAATTTTTCCTCGGTTTCACTAGTAATTTGAGTGGGTGCATGAAACTAGATATTTCTTGAGCCTACAAAATATAATTGGATACCTTCAAAGTGGTCTGAATAAATATTGTGATTTCCAATTTTTCCATCACATGCAAAATATGAGTATAAGACCGATAGATTTTATAATGAGTTCGAAAAAAATCGATACGTGCATATCTAATATTGAGAAAATATAGCAAAAACTAAATTTAGGATGTCAAAATACCTAAGAAAACAATACAAAAACACCAACCAGTCCAAAACGGGTTGAACCTGTGACATCCTGAAAATTCGACCCCGTCTCGATAATATGAAATGGTTACTTCATCGACGCGCCTATGGTCATTTTACTCGAAACTGATCATTTGAGAGTTAACTAATCTATTAGGTGAGGCCATTAAGGGATATAAATGCGGCAGACTAGAGAATTCGATCAGAAATCGACTGCTCGACCGTAACAATCGGCAAGGGTCAATACGGTACCATTATAATCAACTAGTGATCGGATATAGGTCGATTCAATGGAAACATGTAATTGAATTGTGGGTGATTCTGCATGATTGCGAAATTCGCTTCGAACAGCACTAACCCGATTTTCTATCGATTTTATACTCGGTACATATAATTGAAACCTTGCGATTTTTACGACAACCAAGAGTCGCCTATGAGTCAGAGATGCACAAACATGGATCGAAAATTATCGACCACGGGTTAAATGCGCTAAAATCCCTAAAAGCTACCCGATAGGTTAGGTTGTACTAAAATCGTGTCCGGTCGATTTTAACCACGAAATTGAATTTGATTTTAGGAATCGAACGTTCGAGCGTGTCATGATTTATTTTTAGGACCTCCTCTCATCTTTCGGGAAATTTCCTTCGAGCCCGGAAATTTGCGGAAAAATCAAATTTGGCAAAAAGAATTAGAAGAAATTCGTATGGGCTACACTTAAGGGATTTTTGGCCATCAAATTGGCTTGGTTTGTGAAAAATTGAGGGAAAAATGCCTATTGGAGGAAGCCTTGACTTCCTTGGCTGAAGACTTTGGGGCAAATACACTCAAGTGCATGGATATTTCTCTTGATTCCTAATTGGCCAAGTTCTTGACTTCCTTCTCCCTTCCCTCTCTCTTCCCCTTGTGCATGAATCTCCCCTGCCGTCCATTTTCCCTTCTGCTTCTCTTCCTTTTTGTTGCTGCACCGCCTCTATAAACCCCACGCTCTTCTTTTTCTTCTCTATATTCTTCTTCCCACGCCAGCTCCATCCCCTTCATCCTGCTGCCGCATGCTGCCACCTTCTGCATCTTCCATCATACCATCACTCTCATGCCCACTTCACCTCCCTCATCCACCTCACGCCATCATCCACCACCTCTACTAAGCCGCCCATCCAACGACAATAGCAACTCCATGCCATAGCCAACAAACCCCCACCGAACAGTCATCAACTGCCCGTTCCAGCTCAGCCCATCGCTACCACCAGCCCGTCCAACCGTCCATCAACTCCTCCGGCCACAAGTAGCAACCGTGGCCACCCCCAGCAGCCCCGACCAGCAGCTCACAGAACCGGATTCCCTTTTGGCCGAGAGCCCTCATAGGGCCGTTTCCTTCGCCTTTTGAGCTCTGTTGGAGACATGGTAGGCTTGGGTCCTCACCGCCTTCGCGTCGCCATCACCATGAACCCATCGCCGTCCTAATCCGGTGAGTTAACTTCCTAATCCTTGATTAGGTTGTTAATTATGCTTAGGCGGTTAGATTCGTGTTAATTAGCTTGGTTAGATTAGTATTAAGTGAGATAAGCCTTAAGATGGATTAGTGTTAATCTATTTTGGTTAGATTAGCCTTAAGATGGATTAGTGTTGTTCTAGTTGGTTGGATTAGTATTAATGAGGGTGATTTAGCTTGGTTTAGTGGATTTCTCCTGGATCGGTTTGCTGGACCCTCACCGTTTGCCTTTTTTGCGGGGAAAAATGTGCTACGATTTTGGGGTTGCTTCATTTCTAGACATCTTCAGCTATGACATATATTTTACTCAAGATTTTAGGGATTTAAAAGAATAAGATTTCGGCCTCCTCATTTGCAAAACAGAATCTCGGGTTGGTGCCGGAACTTGTGACCTTTTGGTGTTTAAAGAATTTTTATCAACTCTTAGAGTTTGATTTTCGAAATATTTTCTTCATAAAAATTGTTCATCACATATTTTAGTTTAACATAGTCAAATTTCAGATCAAACGGACAAGGTTTGAACCTCAAACCAAACTGATTTTGGAAAAACAATTTCTGGATACGGACACAGTTTTGGTAACGGTTTGGGTGAAAAGCTGATCTTAATCTAGAAGTATTTGGGTCAAGGTGTCTTCATGAAAAATGTTCCTTTAGGTGTCTTTTAGAACATATTAAAATTTGAGAATTTTCTGAGCTCTTTTGATTATGTTTCTAGAATTAAACTTGGAGGCGCGAGAGTGGCCCGATTTCTGCTGGTTAGGGCTGATCGTGGTTTTGTGATTGTTCTTGGTGTCATGCTTACTGGATAATGTATATTTGGTGATGTGGTTGACTTTTGGCATGCTTATAACTTAGGCGTGATGATATGTGAATGGTTGTTCTATTGTAATAGTTTATTGTTATTGCAAAAGATGACCTTATGAGTTTTTAATTAGAAAAATAATGAGGTGTCGGGTTTGGACGCCAAATTTTATGTCCTCAATAAAACGAGGAGGTTTTATACTAGATACATACAAATTTTGGCGGGTTAATTTCAAATACGTGACCTCGTACAAATTTATTTCGGAAAGTTTGAACAAAAAAAAGGTTGCCAAGTGAATTTTAAAAAAGGGATTTTTGGTGTTCTTGGCTCTATGATGGAAGGTAAAAGTTGACTTGATTGATGATGTGCATGCATGGTTAAGTTAATTAATTGGTTCATTTTAATTAAACGCAATTTATTTAATTACTCGTGATTTATTTAATTAATCAAAATTAGCGTAAATTATGACGGATTAGCCGTTTTTCAGAATTTTACACTAATTCTCGTGGTTGAATTTATATGTGAAATTGATTGTTTATTTGTGCAATTGAGTGCTTGGTGATCATTAGGGATTATTATTGCAAAATTTGATTTTATGGTATTTAAATAGAAAAATACCGGGTGTTGGGTTTTGATGCCAAAATTTTATATAGTCTATAATATCGTGGAATTTTGAGATGGGAGTGTACCATGTTTACTAGTTCGATTTAAATGCGTGACCACGCATGATTATTTTACTGGAATGATTTTTAATATGAAGAAAAGTGGCCAAGTCCATTATTTGAACACGAGATATTGGAGTGCAAAGCATGATGTTCTTGGCCAAGTATGTGTTTGTGTGATCACCTAAGTACCCTGATGCATTTATGTGGGGTAGTGAACCCTCTGACGTGTTTACACAGGACGATGCCTGATTAAGTTCGGATGCCTCACGTCAATGGATGCCGGTCGTGGTGGAGGCCGAGCCAATGCTCCTTTATGGAATGCCGTTTTGATGCATTTACGCGGGACGATGCCATGCTCGATGGGGTGAGACAACGCCCGGTTATGCCGAGTGACCGCCGACTGTTGAGTTGGCCATGACCGATGGGTGTAATAACTGGGACATGCCTGAGTGATTGAGATAGTTGCGCCTTATTATGGGACAAAATTGTGTGGCACGGAATGAGACGTGTCATAATAATTTTACCTTATAATCGAGACCCTATGATTGGTTGGAATTGAAATGATGTGTTCCAGTTATTAAATTATGCTTGCTGCATTTATAAATGCATATGTCATGAACTAATGTGTAGGGACGCGCAGATGCAAGGTAAGTTCTATGTGGTGCATGTTTAAGACCGTCTTTGAGGCTAATTTGCGTCCTAACCGGGGTTTAGGGTTTTGACTAACTGAGATTTATCTCACCTTATCGTGGTTAATCATTTTTCAGATCCTTAGTATGGAGGTGCATCCGGTACGGTTTAGGGTTCCATGGGATATGGAAGTAATTAATACCTTCTATCATATCCCCAGGACCAACCGGTTCCGTGAGCGGGTTGTGACTATGGTGTGCGTTGACGAAGGTTTGGGCCACGACGTGCCCCACCATTTCCAGGCTTTGTATTTGGCGAATTCGTTTGGTGATCGGGAGGGTCCTATGCATGGTTGTGATGGGCCGCATGTAGGAAATGAGGTTGAGTAGGACACCGACCCCATGGATATAGACATCTCGGAAGGTGTCGTGGTAGATCTAGACACCAAGCCAGTAGGGCTTGGGGAGCCGTGTTCAATTGATGACCTACCCGACATCTTGCTTGAGCCTGGGTTTGGTTATTACGATGGATGGAAGTTAGGCCCGACCTCGACCCTTTTTGTTGGTTGGTCACGTGGGCATTTGTTTTTTTATAGACCTGTAAATATGAACTCTTAGGTTAACTTGGTATATATATGAATGGTAGTTTGTGAAAAAGCATTAGCAGGCTTTTACTATCCCTATGTTGATGATTATCCGGGTGTTTATTTAATTTGCTTCCGCATGTGCTTAATCGAAAGAAAAAAAAAAAAAGGGTCGGCGACGCGTCCTGAGGCGTCGCATTTTTAGTCGACCATCGAGGGATGTGCGTGTGCCCGGGGTTCGGGGTGTGACAGAACCGGTCGGAAAAGTGGCCGAATCGGTGTGGTCAATGCAGGTCAACAACCACAGTCATAGGCTGATGTGGCAGAAATGTGGCGGACGCATGGCAGACAACTTGGCTGAAAAGTGGTGCTGACGTAGCGATCACATGGAGGATGACATCATTTGCTTAGCGGACGTGGCGATTCACGTGAGAGGCACACGGGCGCATGGATCTCATGCGCAAAAGACCTGAGCAGTGCACGAGGGTGCGTGAAAGCTCTTTTGGTGAAGTTATTTGTTGCGTTGGACTGGTCGGAGGATGGAGAACTCGTTTCTGGTGGCTTTTGTCAAAAATATCCAACTAATTACTTTGGAAAAAGCACTCACAAGCGATGGCATTGATGAACCCATGATGTGGCAGCGCGTGGTGGCACGTGTGTGGCGGCTTCCCGAGTCTTTAACACTTTTGATGTGTTTATTTTTTACAATTATTTATTTTGTATGAACATTATGGATTTAGTTTTAGACTTTTCCAATTCAAAAGCATTCCATCTTAATTAAAACAATCCTTACTAAATAATCTTCTTCATTACAATTTTTTCATCATAAAACCATCTTTTCAATGGCAATGAAAAATTACGAAGCAAAAAAAGAATAAAATATACTTTCTCAAGTTTAATAACTCAACCTCAAGGGGAAATCTTTATGGATGTGAATTGATAATAAACAAATCTCCATGATCTTATAAAAACTAATAAACCACAAAATATCCAGAAGCCAGCACAAACCCAAGCGGTATGCCCATATAAATTCTCGTTATCGTTGTCTCCATTGTCTCTAGCATCTTCCATATCATTCATGGTAATTGAGCAATTTTTATTGAGTAGAAGCCTGCACAATATGATGTTTCCTTCAAAAAAAGCTTTCGGAAAATGCGAGAAACTATGTTGGGATGATTCTTACAGATTGATTGTTTGAGAGGTTCAAGAACGAAAAGAAATCAAGATTCGTACGTTGAGCCGTTATGGTTCCATTGAGGTAGTTCCTTGACAAGTCCAACGATTCAAGCTTATCGAGATTCCCCAAATAAGGAGAAATGATGACATTGTGCGATAGGTTGAGGAAATAAAGTGCTTTGAGGTATCCAAGTGCATGTGGTATTGAATCCTCTAATCTATTGCCCGGGAAGTCAATTGACGTAAAAAATTTCAGAATCTTGACTAGTTCTAGCTTCAGACATTCGAAGGTTAAACTCATTTTATCTGTGGATAATAGAGCCCTCTTATTCAGAATAACTCATAGTGCAGGTGATTGAAGCCTACATCAGCATTCATTATAAATTTAAACCATCATATTTTATAACAGACTTTTTTTTCTTTTTTAGGTTAAGGATTATTTTATATCAATAAGAACGCCATATGAAATAATACACATAATAAGAACGCCACAACAATATTAGAACTACATTGGCAAAGTTGAAAATTTCTGGAGTACAGAAATGCGTGTAATGAATATAAGACCAAATTAATAATTTGTCTTCACGTAACTGCATCAGGAGTCTTGAAACTTGGAGTGCAAGTGTACATGACATGCTCAACGCAGAGTCATGCAAACTTTGCATCTTCGAGCTCACTCTCTTGCGGAGTTGTCCCTGAGACCGCATTGAATTGAATGTCCGCGAGAGTTAAAATCGTTGGAATCCTGAGCCAGCCATCCCCCACCAACCTGTCTCAACGAAAGCTTCCCTTTTTCATTCTTCTTCGCTTCCAGGATCCTCAACGTTTTCGACTTCCCACGGACAACATCTAGCCCCTTCTTTGAGTACTTGGGTGCCACCATAATCTCACAGAACATCCGAGTTTCACCATCCGTTGGGCTTCTGAACTCCGAGATTTCCCTCGCTAAGTTCTATATGCACAGTAGGACATTGCAACGTTAGTGTTGATGTTGAGCTCAATCAATTTTATCGAGTGAAGCATTACGATACTGACTCAGCAATAGGAAACCCGCACCTACATCAGTGTTGTTGTTCCAATTTTGAGGGATGCCCGTGCTGAACGAGGCTTAAAGTTTTAAAAGCTCACGCTCCTTTTTATTTATCAGAGAATTATAATATATTATGGAATGTGACTATGGCATAACATTTAGCCTAATTCGTAGCTTAGACTAGTTGACTCAAGAATGAGCTTCAATCTGGAACTCTATGGATTTAAAAAATGATGAGCCTCTTTCAGTTTATTATATTTGGACTCGTTGGGTGTACTATATAAGGAAATTAGAATTTTCACTTTGTAACTTGCATAATGAAATAAGCATATACCTCATCAATTTCTATGTTGAAGGCCACTATATCACCAAATGCGCTGACTGGATCTGCTTTGACTGCTAATCTGTATGCTTCAAGAATATCGGCGGGGGAAGCCACCCCACGAGGATTTGTGTGCTTTACGACAATGCATGTAGGGTCGCCAAACTCGGATACACAATTCCAGGCAGCATCAACATCCAGATAGTTATTATATGACATTTCCTGCAGCACCAATACATAATTCACAACAAATGAGAGATAGATCTGCTATTGTTACCATGATCTGTCGATGGTGTAAAAGAACTTTACGGAACAAACTACTCTTGCAGTTGCTCAGAGACTTCTAAAGAGCATCCAGTCTCATCTCAAAAACAAATGGTTATGATACTAAAAGGAAGCCAATTAGTCCCCCGTATCGCTGATCTCCTTCGCAAAACATTGTTGGTGTTTCATTATACCTAAACCTTCTGCACACCCAAATACACAGATAGTTGACCTAATAAAAAAAAGAAAAAAAGAAACTAGATGCTCCTAAAGAATGATTTGTAGAATTATGTCAAACTGCTAACAAAACTAAAAGTTTAAGTTACCCGTTAGATGGAGTAATTTGGTATATAGATGCTCTATATTTGCCATCACACATAGGCTAGCATTTTACCACAATTTGAAGGGTGGAAGATCATTATATTGAAGAAGCAAATAAAGTGCCTGAGAGATTTGAAATGAGTACCTCCTGTTCTAATACCATATTGCTTTCTTGAAGCCTTTGTTAATTTATCAAAAAGCTTTAGCTATTAGATGAAGATACTGTCTATTATTTAGATTCAATTACAAGATTCAATTTTAGAAAACTGCCTCCTCTATCTAATGAAATTTTCAAAGCTAGATAATTACTAGATCCGCTGCAATTTCAACTTCCTCAAAAGATTGACCTTGATGTAAAAATATGACATTCAAGGACTTGCTTTCCATGATGTTGGATTGCAGTTGCAATACCACCTCCATTAACCTCAGCAAGACTCTTGTCCACATGCAGCCTTCTGTTGGGGATTTTCACCATAATGAAGAGAACTTTTAAAGAGATAGAGGCAATGTTAAGCTAGGAGGGAATTTCTCTATCAAAAGGAAGAGTCGTCAACCTCCACATAAATCAGTTAAAAAACTAAGAGGGTAACAGAACCTACCGAAATTACTGATTTCCAAAAGAAACAAACGAAAGGATACCATCAGAATCAAGTCTCTAGAAAGCCCCTTACTTGCATATGTTTAGACCTACATGCATTTTTAATTGCCTTAATGGCTATGACATCAATTGAGAACACGAACCAGACGAATACCTCCAGTTGTTTTTCTCTAGAGCCACTCTGACACTGCAGGATCATAGGAAGAAACACGTTGAAAGGCCTTTCAAGCAAGTTTTCTACGGAACTGTTGATCATCTCCATTACTCTTCAGGAACTCCAGCAACGCAGGGTAGTTGTGTGAATCAACCACAATGAGGACATCCTGATGATTCTGTTAGAAGACAAATGCCATCATCAATTCAAATTAAGGGTCTATAATGGTACTTGACGCAAAATTACAGAAAAATTTACCACATGCATATTGATACAGAGAGGCGCAAAGCTAGCAACAATTCTACAAAAAAAGTGCAACATATTGGACATACCTATTTTAGTTTATAATTTAACAAGCATCACAAGAGCAATTGTTTAGTTTTAGCATAAAAGCATGAGAGAAATCATCACCCAAATACTAAGAAGATAATCTGGAGCCACAATCTCAATGTAAAAGTTAACATGCTTTCAGTCAATTACATGCCTCGGTTACAAGTGCCGTTGTAGCAAAGTTTGCGTGATATCCGCGAGCCTAGTGTGACTGAAGACGCCAATACAATCATAATCCCTCACATGTCCAAATTGAGATGCAATGAAGCAAAAACAAAACATAGACAAGTCTATGCTCTAATAACAATGAACATGGACATGTAATAGTGAAAAACCTTTGCAGTAGCTCTGACCATGGCAGGACCATCATTATCAACATTCTCAATTCCATCTTCAAATATAATGTCGACTGCAGAGGTAACTTAGTCGTAGAAAGGATACAAATTAACCACCACCACATCAGAAGTACCTGCACAAGTTCCATCTTGCATTTACTACAGTAAAATTATGCAGGACCATAATAACGCCAAGAACATTATTTGTTTGTACTCAGAATATCTAAGCTGAAAAATGGTCAGATTATTACTAAAAGACAACTCACCAATTCCATGCTTATCAAGAGCCTCCATGTGATGCTGTTGATCTCTCCTCGCAAGGATTCCTCCATGAATATGAGGACGCAAGGTCTTTGCGCAACCATCGGGCTGTTAAATAAAGTAACGTAACATTCCCAAATTAAAATCTAAATCATTTTGCCAAAAGAAGATTCTTCTCTATGTGGTGTGTGCCCGGTTGCAAAGAAAAAATATGAAATTATCATAAGTGAATGTTAAAGAGGGAAATCCTCTGTTCAAAGGTCTCAAATGACTGAGATATCATAACCGCTCACAAAGAGAGGCACCATAACTACTTGAAATGTACTAATTGAATATTGTGATCATGAATTTAGTACGAAATAATTCTCCTTAGTGAAGGGTGCCAGCAAGCACTAGATATGGAGTATTTGCAGAGAAGAAGAAAAGAGATGCGCTAGGTTTCAATGGTTCAACAAGTTTGTAAGGATGAATGGATCTCAAAAGGGAGAGAAGATAAGTTTGGGGCATCAGGTGCTCTACGCCACCTAAGGACAAATGGCACTCACATTCACGACAGAATCTCGAAAATATGGTCTCGGTAGAGGAACTCTTGAAAATCTTTGATAAGCATTAACAACTAGAAATTGATTTTTTTGTCATGAGCTGGAAAGTCTTGAGCTGTCTGAAGTGGTTAAGGTATCTGATTTATGCCACCATTGCTAGGAATAGATTTTGCCTGATAATGTTTAGCAAAAGCTGTGAAGATCCCAGAAAAATCACTTAAAGCCAAGAGGGATTTCAAGTTGTATGGCATCAGTGCAGTGCCAATCTCGACTGTCGTCATCACTCGTTACAATCAGCCTCCTAAGACAAGGCAACTGAAGAAAGAAAAGAATAAACAACGCAAGTAAGGGACAAAGAAACAAACCATCTCAGAGAAGCAAGTAAGCTATTCCACTTTGGTGACAGACGACCCCGCATTTTCCAGAGCAGATGCGGTTCCTCCATTTGAGACAACGGTATACCTAAATGTTTCAATCGGCTAAGACAAAGTGATCACTCAAATGTGCCGACCCAACAAGTACTCATACCATATGCACCCCTGTATAAAAATACTATCCACAAGCAATGGAACGTGCCTAAAATCCAATCCAAGAAAAACAGTGTGGCTTCAGCACCTAAGCTACACCACACACGCACACGCACACGCACACGAACACGCACACAAGAGAAGTATGCAAAGTAAAGTCCTCACCCCAATTCCTGGATGCCTTTTCCAAGAAAAGCCAAATCAGTTTTGTCAGACAAAGATATCAATGCCTGCTTGCCCCCCGAACATTGAAGAAAGCAAAAAAAAAAAAAAAAATCAGATTTTTTTGCATTTACAAAAGGGCACACGCCCAGAAAAAAAAAGAACGACGACGCTGAAGCAGCCCTCTTCATAATCTGGAATGATAAGATCAACGAAGAAGTTAAAGACACGAGAGAAAAGAGGGGTACGAGGAGAAGAGGGACGCAGCTCCTTGTCGGGCGCGGACAGAATCTCAGCCTCGGCAGACATGGCTTTGATCGGAGGAGTAGCGCACGACGACGAACACGACTGAAGTCGAACACACCCCACAGGTACCTGCAACCCCCATGAGGCAAGACGGAGAGAAAGCCGATAGAGTCGAGAGCTGAGAATGAAAGCCACACAAAAAGAGAAGGACCAAACGAAAAGAAAACAAAAAATTTATGAGATGAACGAAATGCCCGGAATTTCTACCGGCTGAGAGGTGGAAGGGCAAGTTCCGGTCCGGTGAACGGTGAAGGGGTGAAGCAGAGAGTTCCGGAAAGCGGCGGCCGCGGCGGCGGAGGAGGAGGTGGAGGCGGCGGGAGAACCCAACATGCTTTGCTTTGCTCTGCACACTGTAGTGCTTAGCCTAGCTTTGCGAGTGTTTAAGAGAAGAAGAACATAATACTTTTTCTCAAGTTGAGTAATTGAACCTCAAGGGAAATCTTTATGTCTGTGAGAGTCTAAACAACACTTTGTCCCAGAATCGATAATAAGCAAACCTCCACGATCTCATAAACATTAATGGACCACAAAATGCCCAGAAGCCAATGACAAACCCAAATGGCATGCCCATGTAAAACCACTTTTTCTCGCTATCATCATTGTCATCATGAGGACCAGTTTCTTCTGTGCCATTCGTGATAATTGAGCAACTTTTGTTGAGCATAAGCCCGCACAATTCGAGGTTTCCTTCAAAAGAACTTTTGGAAAATGTGAGAAACTGTCCGCTTGTCGGGATGTTTCCTACAAGTTGATTGTTTGAGAGGTTCAGCAATGAAAGGAAATTGAGATTTGCAAGCTGAGATGGTATGGTTCCATTAAGGTAGTTCCCTGATAGGTCTAACGACTCGAGTTTTCCCAGATTTCCCAAAATAGGAGGAATTGAACCTGAGATAGCATTGTGTGATAGGTTGAGGACATGAAGTGCTTTGAGATCTCCAAGTGTATATGGTATTGGACCCTCCAATCTATTGCTTGAGAAGTCGATGGACGTGAAAATAGTCAGGATCTTGACAAGTTCTACTTGTAGATCTTTCAAGATTACACTCATTGTATTTTCATAGTATAGCCCATGTAATTGGGGCAGGAAAAGCTCCAACTGCAAGTGATCGAAGTCAACATTGGCCTTCATAGCCTCCCAAGAAGCGAGGAGACTCGTAGGCAATGGGCCGTCGAAATTGTTAGAAGACAAGTCAATGATTTGAAGCGTTTGCCAAGAGCTGCGACTATGCGAACATCCAATTTCCCCATGCAATTTGTTGGATCGTAGAACAAGGACACGGAGACTCGGTATAGACTTGAAATGGCACGGAAATGTCCCATCTATTTGATTGTCCCCAATGTTCACGAAATCCAATAGCTTGCAATTTGCCAATGACAAGGGAATCTGCCCCACAACAAATTCTCGCTGATATCCAATGTCCTCAAACAGCATGTTCTTGGGAAGTTTTGTGGAATATCACCATTCAACTAGTTGTTCCTCAGATTCAATACCAGGAGAGACTCCAACTCCATTAAACAATTAGGAATAGTTCCACTTAGATGGTTATGTGATAAGTCGAGCACTACAAAAACAACTTTGCAAATAGACTGTGGGATGAACCCATGGAAATTATTCTTCGAAAGGAAGAGGAAGCCCAAACTTGTTAGGTTGTTGCCGATATCATTCGGAATAATAGAATTTATGTTGTTGCTTGAGAAATCCAAGTAGCAAGCATCTAACGGCAAGGGTGGCATATTCCCTCGGAGCTTGTTTGAATGGAGGTCAACATACCTTGGACCAGAAATAAGATTGCCCAAGGGTGTTTCAAAATCTTCAAATAAATTAGAGGACAAATTGAGATAATCAAGACTTTCTAGCGTCCATATCCATCTTGGTATCTCCCCTTGAATATAATTGTTAGAGAGGTCAAGAAACATCAATTCGGACTGGTTAGCCAAAAACCGAGGCAATATCGTCAACTGGCAAGAAGCCAAATATAAGGATGCAAGGTTAGGGAATGAAGAGGCTTGGGAAGCAGTATTTGTGGCGTCAATGGAGAAATGATTGTAGGAAAGATCCAATTCCGAAAGATATTTGAGCTGCTGAATCAAGTTAATATGGAATGAGCCACTAAAATTATTGGAAGAAAGTGAGAGAAGGTTGAGCTCTCGGATATCCCATATAAACATTGATAGTTCTCCTCCTATATTGTTATTGCTCAAATCAAGAATTTGTAGCATGGGCGATGGAGCATCAACAGATTCCTTTAATTGACCAGAAAATCGGTTGTTGGAAAGAGATAGCTCCCAAATCGATGGATGTGTGAATAGAGATGAAGGAATATTTCCTTCAAGTAAATTGAATTGCAGGTCGAGAACAAGAAGACTCAAGAGGGATTCCCGTTGTGTTGAGTCAATCGGACCAATTAGATTATTGTGGCACAAAGTGATTTGCGTCAGACTCTTGGACTTGCTAAGTGATGGAATTGGACTAGTAAAATTGATGTATGAGAAGTCCAAATAAGAAAGTCGCGATAGATTTGTGAAAGAGCTTGGGATATTTCCATAAAAGCCACAATCCGACAGTTATTCTTGATAGATTTCTAAGATTACCAATTGAATCTGGGAACCTCCCGGAAATATTCGTGTAACTAAAAATCAATGTCTGAAGAGAACCATTCTCTGGAAATTCTGGCAAAGAACCCTGAAGGAGTTCATTGGATGATAGGTCAAGGTTCTGAAGCGTTTGTACCTGGAAGATTTCATGAGGAAATTCTCCCCATAGGCCAACTTCCCCTAGGCTCAGAGTTTTCAAGCTAGAAAAATTCGTTAAGAAACTAGGAACTGTGGAGAACAAGTCATTGCCATCAAGTCGAATGATCGACAGACTAGCAAGACTCAAAAGGGAAGGGTCGATAGGACCAGACAAAGAACAATATGACATGCTCAACACCTCAAGTTTTGGCACTGAAGAAGACAATGCATTGCACCGCTCACTTCCCTTAACAGACACATAGACCCCATCAAGGTACAGCTCCCTTAACTCCCCCAAATCCCCAATTAGCGACCTCAAAGAGGGCTTCTCAAGTTTCAACAAACCCTTGTAAATGTTGTAAACAATACTAAGATCAAGAGTACGTAACTTCGTTAGGCACGATAGCTCCACAGGAATCTGCCCAGCAAATCCGGCATTGGACAAGTTGAGATGTGCCAAGCGGCTGAGATTAGCGAGGCCCGATGGAATCGCCATGTAGTTGAAGTCGTTGAATGCCAAGTTCAGGCTTCGAAGGAACTCGAGCCTAAAGAGGCTCGAGGAACCATTGATTCCACCAGAGATTGACTCTTCGCTCAAATCGAGACCAACCACGAGGCCGTCCTTGCATGTCACGCCGCTCCACGAATTAGCACTTTGGTCCCAGAGTACTAGCTTGGACGACGTGGAGGTGTCGAAGACAAGGCTGTATCTCAGCTCGAGCAATAGTAATCTCTGGTCAACGCCAAGACACTGGGTTGACGCTGAAGCCATAGCAACGTTGGAGAAGATGGTGATCGTGGATATTGCAAGAAGAAGCCATGAGATGATGGAATTTCTCATCGGAAGAGGCTGAGGAAGAGAGCGGGAAGAGCAGTCGTTCCAAGGAAAGCGCAAAGCCTTTTGTTGATATTCGGGATGTCATCATTAGTCACCAAAGTTAGGCTTTTATATCACTTCTCACGATACTAGGACAAATATTCTTTATTTAATATGCTTTTTTAGCATTCGGATTGGTATAAACCACAACTTTCATTTTCATTTTTTTTTTTATCTCTTACCAATCATGAAAACTACAGACCATACCTCATTCATAAATTGCATACAATGTCTTATTCGTGCTTATGGGGACTATATCTCACACGAGAAATGTTTCAATGCCAGATCTGATGTCGACATCGCTCACGAGAAAAAGAAATAGAAGAAGAAATGAAAAAAATATAAAAAAATTAAAAAAGATTAAGCAAATCAGCATTGTGCTGTCCAAAAACAGATTATAGTCAATCTGAAGTATTCTTCATGCTCAACCTTTTTAAAGGGGTTGAACGTGAAGACAATAATTTTTCCATGCAAACCAGAGTTGTATTTTGGGCCAAGATTGGCCGTACCAATTGGATTGCACCCTCAAAGTGGGCGTAATTTGATAAGTCAAAAGTCACAAATGAAGCGATTTATGCATAATTTTCCAACCCACTGTTAACTAGGATTGGTGAATGTTCTCTCGAATTAGGACTTTTACAAGTCAATAAATTCTCTTTTGAAGCAATATGTCGTGCCGTAGAGATGAATGTATCACTAGCGATGTTCAAAATTATGAAAATTTATGGTGGCTGACAAATTGCCATTTACTCTAAGCGATAACTTGTAAAAAGGTTTCTATAGTAGGTGATTAAAGGTTGTACAAAAAAAATTGGAAAAAAAAATGATGATCGAAAAGACTACATTGCAACTTTTCAAAAAGATTCAAGATTTAGATTGCATTTCCTAAATGGTTTAAAAAATCTAATGTAAATTTCTAATTAGTGTAGTAAGATCATTTGGAATGCTTAAACAAAAGGAGAAAAAAAAGAAAATGAAAAATGAACGAGTGGAAGATAAGACAATCAATGTTAATTAATGTGTGAATTTACAATTGATAGAGAAATAATCAAAACAAATATCATATTATAAAAAAGATTATTGAGACAAAACTATGATTTCAACATCGAAGGAAGATTATATATAGAATGTGGCAATATACATTTGCTCAGTTAATGATTGATCATACTGAAAATGGTTGCACTACAGACCAAACCTCGTTCATAAATTGCATACAATGTATTATTCGTGCTTACGGATACTATATCCCACACAAGAAATGTTCCAACGCTAGATCTAGTGTTGACATCGCTTGCTAGAAAAGGAAATAAAAGAAGAAAAGAAAAAAATCTAGAAAATTAAAAAGATTAAGCAAATCAATGTTGTGTTGTCCAAAACCAGAGTTTAGTTAATCTGAAGTCTTCTTCACGCTCAACCTTTTTAAAAGGGTTGGACGTAAAGAGAATAATTTGCCAAGCAAGCCAGAATTGTATTTTAGGCCAAAATTGGCCGTACCCATTGGATTGCACCCTCGAAGTGACGTGATTTGATAAGTCAAAAGTCACCAACAAAGTGATTTATGCCTAACTTTCCAACCCACCAATAACTAGGGTTGGTGAATATTCCTCTCAAATTAGGACTTTTACAAGTCAATAAATTCTTATTTGGAGCAATGAGTCGTGCCATAAAGATAAATGTATCACTAGCGACATACAAAATTATGGAAATTTATGGTGGCCGACAAATTGCCACTAACTCTAAGCGATAACTTGTAAAAAGATTTCTATAGTATGTGATTAAAGGTTGTACAAAAAAAATCGGGAAAAAATGATGAGCAAAAGGACTACATTGCAACTTTTCAAAAAGATTCAAGATTTAGACCTCATTTCCTAAATGGTTTAAAAATTCCAATGTAAATTTCTAATTAGTGCAATAACATCATTTGAAATGCATTAACAAAAGGAAAAAAAGAAAAAGAAAATAAAGAATTAATGAGTAGAAGATAAGACAATCAATGTTAATTAATGTGTGAATTTACAATTGATAGAGAAATAATCAAAGCAAATATCATATTATAAGGAAGATTATCGAGACAAAACTTTAACGTGACGAAGTGCAGATAATTTTTTTTTTTTGCCACTAATTTTAACATTGAAGAAAGATTATATATAGAATGTAGTAATATGCATTCGCTCGGTTAATGATTAATTGTACTGAAAATAGTTGCACTATATCCTTTTCACCTTTGAAACCAGGGGACTCTTCTTAGTGGTATTTTATTTGAGAAAATTATTAAATTATATTAATTATTTTGTTGGAGAACCTCACATCAAAATTAAGGGAGAAAAGTCACATCCTGTACATGAATGTGCTCAAGTTTAAGTTCACGTTAATGGTGTTAGTGCTCCGATAATTGTCAACCATTCGACGGGGTAAAACTACAGATCTTTTGAAGACAATAAATCTTCTTGTGATAAGATTTATGAATTATTTGGTGAGATCGAGAGTGCTTTTTCAATGGTTATTTGATGAAGATTATATCTAAAATTACTTTGAGTTATCACAGATCTGATTGTAAATTTCGAATGTTTAGTGGTGCAACAAAAAGTGGGACGAAAATTGGGGAATGCACTTAACTTTTCACAAATTATAAGGATAGGCCATTTAGAGGGGACACAATGGACCACCATGCACTCCATTTGGTTAGTTAGAAATAATGCGGAAAAGTAAATTGGAAAATTTTCTATATATGTTCAATGTACTATACGAAAACATATTTGTGGGCTTTAAAGGACGTCTATATATCGTAACATAACATTACAACAAAAATAACAATCAATCAAGATTATAATCGAAGAGATACACATAATTAGGTAATACATTTCTAACCACTTCCTCAAAATCAAGGTGACATAGAAGAAGTCAATTGGATTTTGGAGAAAAGATCTTAAAAATGCTCAGGTGGATAAGCCATAGTGCATATATCAACTATTTGATTAACTGATGAGTGGAGAGAAGACGAATGGTACCATGAAGCATGTAAGAGCATATGAAAAGACAATCTATTTCTACATGTTTGGTGTGCTCAAGGAAAACATCATTATGTGTTATTTTGATAGCACTTTGATTGTCATAATGTTCCACCGTCATGATGGACACCCATGTCCTCTAATAACGAAATAGTTTCTTTTGATTTTAACATTTTTTTCAATAATAATTAAAAAAAACAAATCATCCAAGCTTGCCACACCAACATACTAAGACTTATTTAAGGACTTGATTGAGAATGCGGTAGAGTTGGGGGAGTTGATTCCCAAAAAAAAATAAAAAATTGAAGGATCCAATTGCACAAGCAACATAAATATGGGGACTAAAGTCGAACTTCAAATTTTCTACTAGCAAGGGAACACCGGTCGGCTGGGGCCTTCAAAATAATATCAATTAATAGTAGAAGTCATTAGATCAATTGATAATGAGAAGATTAAAAATATATTTGTAAAGTCCCTGCATTATTTAAACTCTATCTAATAAAAAATAAATAAGGGCCAATTTTTTTTTTTATAAATCTCGACCACTATATTTTTTAACATAACTATTTTCTTTTAAATTTTGAACATTTCAGGATTTTTCTTTCTACATCCATCCTTTACTCCTTTCTCAACTTTCTTTAAAAATATATATATAATTTTTTCCAACTTTTGGATATTATTATTAAGGCTGGGTTTAGTTAAGTGTGGGAAAATCACTAAATTAATCATAAATCTTGTACAGATTCCAATGTAGTTTTAAAGTTTTCAGTAGGTCAAATGTAGTCCTAAACTTTTGCATTAAATTTTAATGTAATTTTGCCCTTCAATTTTTGGTTGAAAATACTGACAAGACAATATAGTCATCACTGGCCATCCAATGGGCTTGACCGGTGATCTGCATGGACAAATTTATTCAAAACAATTTTTGAGTTTTTTTTTTTTTTACTTTTTAAAATGTTTTTTTCTTTCCTTTCCATTTCATTTTCATTCCCCATTTCCACTTTTTCCATTTCCTTTTTTCTTTTCTTTCCTATTAACACTAGATCCGATACACAATCCTCAAACTCTCCATCAAACCACAATATTACAACCATGTCAGTAGATATTGCTTAACGTTCGGATTTGTATAAACCACAACCTTCTTTTTTTTTAAAATCTCTTATTACTCATGAAAACTACATATCAAACCTCGTTCATAAATTGTATACAATGTATTATTTGTGCTTGAGGGGACTATATCTCCCACAAGAAATGTTTCAATGCCAGATCTGGTGTCGACATCTCTCGCTAGAAAAGAAAATAAAAAAAGAAATGAAAAAAATCTAGAAAATTAAAAAGATTAAGCACATCAGCGTTGTGTCGTCTGAAAATAGAGTCTAGTCAATCCGAAGTCTTCATCACGCTCAACCTTTAAAAGGGGTTGGACATGAAGACAATAATTTTTCCAAGCAAGCCAAAATTGCATTTTGGGCCAAGATCGGCCATACCGATTAGATTGCACCCTCAAAGTAGGCTTAATTTGATAAGACAAAAGTCACCAATGAAGCGATTTATGCCTAACTTTCCAACCCACCAATAACTAAGATTGGTGAATGTTCTCTCAAATGAGGACTTTTACAAGTCAATAAATTCTTTTTTGGAGCAATGTGTTGTGCCATAGAGATGAATGTACCACTAGCGACGTTCAAAATTATGGAAATTTATGGTGGTCGAGAAATTGCCATAGTAGGTGATTAAAGGTTGTACACAAAACTTGGGAAAAAAATGATGGTCAAAAGGATTACATTGCAACTTTTTAAAAAGATTCAAGATTTAGACTGCAACAACATCATTTGAAATGTAGTGACATCATTTGAAATGCCTAAACAAAAGGAAAAAAAGAAAATAAAGAATGAACGAGTAGAAGAAAAGACAATCAATGTTAATTAATGTGTGAATTTACAATCGATGGAGAAATAATCAAAGCAAATATCACATTATAAGGAAGATTATCAAGACAAAACTTTAACGCGATGAAGGGCCGATAATTTTGCCACTATGATTTTAGCATTGAAGAAAGATTCTATATAGAAGGTAGCAAGCAATATGCATTTGCTTGGTTAATGATAAATTGTCCTAAAAATAGTTGCACTACGGACCAAACCTTGTTCATAAATTGCATACAATGTGTTATTCCTACTTATGGGGACTATATCCCACACAAGAAATGTTTCGACGCCAAATCTGGCGTCGACATCGCTTGCTAGAAAATGAAATAAAAGAAGAAAAGAAAAAGAATCTAGAAAATTAAAAAGATTAATCAAATCAGCATTGTGTTGTCCGAAAGTAGAGTTTAGTCAATATGAATTGTTCTTCATGCTCAACCTTTTAAAAGGAGTTGGACGTGAAGATAATAATTTTTCCAAGCAAGGGAGAGTTGCATTTTGGGCCAAAATTAGTCGTACCCGTTGGATTGCACCCTCAAATTGGGCGTAATTTGATAAGTCAAAAGTCACCAATGAAGCAATTTATGCCTAACTTTCCAACCCACCCATAATTAGGATTGATGAATGTTCTCTCAAATTAGGACTTTTACAAGTCAATAAATTCTCTTTTGGAGCAATGTGTCGTGCCATAGAGATGAATGTACCACGAGTGATGTCCAAAATTATGGAAATTTATGGTGACCGACAAATTGCCACTCACTCTAAGCGATAACTTGTAAAAAGGTTTCTATAGTAGGTGATTAAAGGTTGTACAAAAGAATCCGGAAAAAAAAATGATGATGCAACTTTTCAAAAAAATTTAAGATTTAGACCTCATTTCCTAAATGGTTTAAAAATTATAATGTAAATTTCTAATTAGTGCAGTAACATCATTTGAAATGCCTAAACAAAAGAAAAAGAAAAAAGAAAATAAAGAATGAACAAGTGGAAGATAAGACAATCAATGTTAATTAATGTATGAATTTACAATCGATAGAGAAATAATCAAAGTAAATATCATATTATAAGGAAGATTATCAAGACAAAAATTTAACGCGAGGAATGGCAAATAATTTTGCCACTATGATTTTAACGTTGAAGAAATATTATATATAGAATGTAGCAATATGCATTCGCTTGGTTAATGATTAATTGTACTGAAAAGAGTTGCACTATATCATTTTCACCTTCGAAACCGGGGGACTATTCTTAGTGGGTATATTATTTGAGAAAATTATTAAATTATATTAATTTTTTTTATTGGAGAACCTCACATCAAAATTAAGGGAGAAATGCCACATCCTGTACATGAATGTGCTTAAGTTTAAGTTCATGTTGATGGCGTCAGTGCTCTGATAATTGTCAACCCATTTGACGGGGTAAAAAAGCAAATATTTTGAAGACAATAAATCTTCTTGATATAATATTTATGAATTATTTGGTGAGATTGAGAGTGCTTTTTCAATGGTTTTTTGATGAAGATTATATCTAAAATCACTTCAAGTTATCACAAATCTGATTGTAAATTTGGAGAGTTTAGAGGTGCAATGAAAAGTAGGACAAAAATTGGGCAATGCACTTAACTTTTCACAAATTATAAGGATAGGCCATTTAGAGGGAACACAATGGACCACCATGCACTCCATTTGGTTAGTTAGAAATAATCAAAAAAGTGAATTGGAGAATTTTCTATATATATTCAATGTACTACACAAGAACTTAATTATGGGCTTTAAAGGACAGCTATATATAGTAACATAACATTACAATAGAAATTACAATCAATTAGGATTATAATGGAAGAGGTACACAGAATCAGGTAATATATTTCTAACATCATTCTCAAAATCAAGGTGACATAGAAGAAGTCAATTGAATTTTGGAGAAAAGATCTTAAAAATGCTCAGGTGGATAAGCCACAGTGCATATATTAGCGATTTGATTAACTAATGTAGTAGAGACAAGACGAACGGTGTCATAAAGCATGTAAGAGCATATGAAATGACAATCTATTTCTATATGCTTGGTGCGCTCATGGTAAACATCATTATGTGTCATTTGGATAGCACTCTGATTGTCGTAAGAAGGTATTGTTCCACCATCATGATGGACACCCATGCCCTCTAATAACAATCACAACCATAATAAGTATGTTGTTGGATATTTTGCTTCAGTACTAGATCGAGCAACAACAGTTTGTTTCTTATTACGCCTTGAGATAAGTGAGTTAATTAGAAAGAAGCAGCTAGTAGAGTAGCAACAATCAAAGTGTCTCCAACCTCGTTAGCATCAAAATAAGCCTTCAACTCCAAGGCAGATTGAGCATAAAAGTGAAGGCCATGAAATAAGGTGCCCTTAACATAGCGAAAAATTCAACGAACGCCAGCAAAATGAGTGGTTCGCAACGCGATAATGAACTAACTGATAATGTGAACAATGTAGGCTACGTCAAGACGAGTGACAACAAGGTATGTAAAACTGCCAACTAGCTTTCAATAGAGATTAGGATTTGGAAGAAGAGTCCCATCTTTGTCATTAAATTGGACGTTATCTTAATGAGAGCTCTAATGGTCTTGTTATCAATAAGTCTGCTTGAGAAAGAAGATTAGTGGCATATTTACCTTGAGAAAGATAATAGCTCGAGGAATTAGAAGTAACCTCCAAGCTTAAAATATAACTTAGCTCTTTGAGAGTCTTGATTTCAAACTATTGACTGAGATGTTGTTAGAATTTTGTAATACCAATATGATCATTGCTAATGATGACCATATTGTCTAAATATAAAAGAAAAAGAATATATCCACGAGATGTTTGATGAACAAAGAGAGCGTTGTCATAAGGGTTAGATATAAATCCAAGGCATTCCATGGGGGAGTTGAACTTAGAGTACCATATACAAGGAGCTTGCTTCAATCCATGTAATGCTCAACCTAATTGACACACTTTGTCAAAAGTAGTATATTCAAGAGAAGATTCCATATATACTTCCTCGACAAGATTGTCATTAAGAAAAACATTTTTAACATCCATCTGGAACAGTGACCTTCGCTTAATGGAGGCAACAACAAGAAGATTTTGCGTAAGACATGCAACCAAAGCAAACGTCTCATCATGGTCAATCTCATACTCTTGAGTTAAACTTTTTGCTACTAGTTGGGCTTTATAGCATTACAGTGCACCATCTACCTTAATTTTGATCTTATACATCCATTTACAACCTATAACAAACTTTCTAGGAGGCAAATCAATTAAATTCCAATTATAAGATTAGTCTAATGCTTGCAATGCACGCACCATTGCTTTTAACCAAAGAGGATTAGTACAAGCTTCTCTATATGTGTGGGGCTTGTGAAGTAACATTAGAATAACCATGAAAATCACAAAACTGAATAGAAGGTTGACTAACGACAAACAGGAGAAGAAGGTATCACTAAGGGTGGAGAATTCATGGATGGCGAAGACATCTCAAGAGTTGTTCAAATGGGGTTGCCACATGCATCTACATCAAGATTAGAAGAAGACAACTCTAAAGATGAAGATGAAAGTCAATCATATTCAGGAAATAATTCCACCAAAGGATTAGTGAAGAAGCAGATGGTTGGAGATGACTCAAAAGGACGGAGAGATGAAAACATCTTGTGTTCGCAAAAAGTAACATGACGAGATGCATGTAGAATATTACAGACAGAATTTCAACATCTATACCCTTTATGCTCAATGTCATACCAAAGGAAGCAACATAAATAAGCCCGAGGTTCTAATTTCATGCGTCCATGAAGAAGTAGATGCACAAAACAAGCATTGACAAAGACTAGAAGAAGATCATAATTAGGAACATCACCATACAAGTGCTTGTAAGAAGATATTTTACCTAGAGTAGGTGACAGAATACAATCGACAATGTAAACAACAATTTGACAAGCTTCTCCCCAAAATTGTTCTAGACAAGAGAGGCTAGGACAAGAAGAGGGCATACAACATCAAAGATATGCCTATGTTTACGCTCTCCTTAACCATTTTGTTGGGAAGCTCTCAGAAATGATAGTACCATTTTGAGAAATAATAAGAAGAAACTCTTTATCTTCATATTCCATGGCATTATCGATATGAAAAACCCTGATATCTTGAAAAAATTGTGCTTTGATAATGGAACAAAGTCGTGATAGATATGAGTGAGTTTAGAGCGATTTTTCATAAGATAATGTCAAGTATAATGAAAATGATTATCAATAAAAATCTTAAAATAACGAGATCCTCCCATAATTGGAGTGGGAGATTGCCCTCAAATATTAGAGTGAATTAGATCAAGTGAAGCATAAGAGATAGAGCCACTAAGATCAAATGATAATGCATGATATTTTCTTAACACGCAAGATAAGCAATCAAAATTTTTATTGTCAACAAGACCTAGATTACCATTGAAAGGACCTAATCTAGAGAAAAAATAATGGCCCAAACGAGAATGCCAAGTTTCATATGAAACTATGGCAACACAACCAATGAAAGAGTTTGGAAGCTATAAGGAAACAATCGCAAACAAACGTCCCACTTTATAGCTTGTCCCAATTGTCTATCTTGTTTGTGGATCTTGACACGACAACCATTTGAAGTTTGGACATCAAAGTTTTCTTTATAATACCAACTATCATCGGTGAGTTATCAACTATATGAATAATAGGTACTTGTGAAGTGAATGATTTTAAATTAAATAAATTGTAAATGGAAATCATGTGATTATGGCAAGCAAAATCAAAGAACCATAGATCAGGAGTACCTAAAGTGACCAACAAAGCAAAAGTGCTTGGAATAGAGGAGCAATAAGTCCCGGTTTCTTGAAGAATAGAACTAAGATACTCTAGTGATAGGGTAGCAGATGAGTCGTTAGGGGAATCCTTAGTGATAGCAATGGATTGATGTGTAGGTTGAGGTGGACCTCTATAGTCGAGATCAATTGTTTGTCCTTGTAAGTTGCTTGGAATGTCATCAATAATGATTGATGCAAGATAACCTTGGAGTGACAATTCGTACAATACTGTTTGCATGAGAAGGAAGAACTTGGAGTGGCAATCATTGTATCTATAGGCAAGGACAAAGAGCATTGCACTTTCAAGGTAGCAAGTTGAGTCTCCTCGGTCAATAACTCTGAAACAACTACCGCAACACGAGGTAATGGATTTTGATGCAAAAGTACAGCTTGCACAAGTTGAAATTCATTAGTAAGCGTCATAAAAAATTGCATTACGCACATGCGATTGTGATATTCAATGAACTTGCGAGCGTCAAAATTCGTGTCCCATTGATGTTCTAATAACACTACTTGATCCTAGAAAGCATGCTTGTAGGACAAAAAATCATTAATAGATTGATATGCCTCCTAATGCATGCGATGCAGATTCCCTAATGGCTAATACTGATGGAGATATATTTGAGGTAGCATAGTAGTTGACGAGCAGATCGCATGCTTCCTTTGTGGTATTAAGATAGCCAAACTAAAGTCTAATAGAAGGAATTGGCGTGCTTTGAAACCACGTAAAAATATGATGATTCTTGCTGTCCCAGTCATTTGAGCATTCATTAAATTTCTCCTTGGTTTCACTAGTAATTTGAGTATGTGCATGAATAGCACCATTGACGTAATGCTAGAGTCAACATCCTCTAAGAAAACTGGATATTTCTTGAGCCTATAAATTATAATTGGATCCCTTCAAAATGGTCTGAATCAATATTGTGACTTCCAATTTTTCCATCATATGCAAAATACTAGTATAAACCCGGTAGATTTTGTAATGACTTCAAAGAAGATCGATACGTGCAGAGTTGATATTGAGAAAATATGGCAAAAACTAGATTTAGGATATCGAAATACCTAAGAAAATGGTATGAAAACACCAGGAACCAGTCCTAAACGAGTTGAACCAGCCGTAAAAGTAGTCAATCGGTGTGGTCAATGCAAGTCAACAACCATAGTCATAGGCTGATGTGGCAGACATGTGGCGGACACATGGCAGACAACTTGGCTTAAAAGTGGTGCTGATGTGGCGATGGCATGGAGAACTACGTCATTTGCTGAGCAGGACACTGCGGTTCACGTGAGAGGCACACAGGCGCGTGGATCTCACGTGCGAAGGACTTGGGTGGTACACGAGGGCGCAAGAAAGCTCGTTTGGTGAAGTTGTTTGCTGGGTTGGACTCGTCCGGCGATGGAGAACCTGTTTTTAGTGGCTTTTGTCAAAAATATCCAACTAATAACTTGGGAAAAAGCACTTACAGGCGACTGCATCGGTCAACCCATGACGTGGCGGCGCGTGATGGCACGTGTGGCAGCTTCCCAGCCTTTAGCACTTTTGATGCATTTATTTTTTAATATTGTTTATTTTTCAATAAACATTATGGAATTAGTTTTAGATTTTTCCAATTGAAAACCATTCCATCTTAATTAAAACAATCCTCACTAAATAATTTTCTTCATTGCAATTTTTTCATCATAAAACCATCTTTTCAATGGCGACGAATAAATATGAAGAGAAGAAAGAATAATATACATTTTCTCAAGTTTAATTACTAAACCTCAAGGGGAAATCTTCATGGATATGACTGTTTGAACCACACTTTATCCCAGAATTGATAATAAGCAAATCTCCCTGATCTTATAAACACTAATGGACCACAAAGTATCCAGAAGCCAATATGAACCCAAGCGGTATGCCCATATAAATCCATCTTTTCTCGTTATCATCATTGTCTCCATCGTCTCTAGCTTCTTCTGGCCTGTTTGTGATAATTGAGCAATTTTTGTTGAGCAAAAGCCTGCATAATGTGAAGTTTGCTTTGAAAGAACTTTCAGAAAACGTGAGAAACTGTGTTGAGATGATTCCTAGAAGTTGATTGTTTGAGAGGTTCAAGAAAGAAAAGAAATTAAGATTCGCAAGATGACCCGGTATGATTCCACTGAGGTGGTTCCTTGACAGATCCAACGTTCAAGCATATCCAAATTCCCCAAATCAGGAGAATTGATGACATTGTGCGATAGGTTGAGGAAATAAATTGCTTTGAGCTATCCTCTAATCTATTGCCTGAAAAGTCGATTGACGTGAAAAATTTCAGAATCTTGACAAGTTCTAGCTTTAGACTTTCTAAGGTTAAACTTATTGTGTCTGGATAATAGAGCCCCTTTTTCGGAATAACTCATATTGCAGGTGATTGAAGCTTACATCAGCCTTCATTATAAATTTAAACCATCATATTTTATAACAGATTTTTTTTTTTGTAAAGTTAAGGGTCATTTTATATCAGACCAATTACTTGATATGAAATAATAGAGACATATAATTAGAACACCACAACAATATTAGAACTACATTGGCAAAGTCGAAAGATTCTGGACTATATTGAAATGTGTATACTGGATATAAGACTGAATTAATAATTTTTCTTCAGGTAACTCCACCAGGAGTCTTAAAACTTGGAGTGCAAGTGTACATGACATGCTCAACGCAGAGCCATGCCAACTTTACATCTTCGAGCTCGCTATCTTGCGGAGTTGTCCCTGAGACCGCATTGAATTGGATGTCTGCGGGAGCCAGCCATCCCCCTCTGACCTGTCTCAATGAAAGCTTCCCTTTTTCGTTCTTCTTCGCTTCCAGGATTCTCAACATTTTCGACTTCCCACGGACAACCTCTAGCCCCTCCTCTGAGCACTTGGGCGCCACCACAATCTTACAGAACATCCGAGTTTCAACATCCGTTTGGCTTCTGAAGTCCCGGATTTCCCTCGCCAAATTCTATATGCACGGTAGGACATTGCAAGGTTAGTATTGATGTTTAGCTCAATCAATTTTGTCAAGTGAAACATTGCAATACTGACTCAGCAATAGGAGACCCGCAGCTACACCACTATTGTTGTTTCAATTTTGAGGGATGCCCGCAGAGAATTATAATATATAATGGAATGTGACCATAGGCATAGCATTTAGCCTAATTCGTAGCTCAAACCAGCTTGAGTCAAGAACGAGCTACGATTGGAACTCTATAGATTAAAAAATGAGAAGCCTCTTTTAGTTTATTATATTTGGATTCCGTGGGTCTACTATATAAGGAAATTAGAATTTCCTTTCGTAACTTACACAATGAAATAAGTATATACCTCATCAATTTCTACATTGAAGGCCCTATGCTTCCAAATGCACTGACTAGGTCTGCTTTGACTGCTCATCTGTATGCTTCGAGAATATCGCCGCGGGAAGCCACCCCACAAGGATTTGTAAGCTTGACAACGACGCATGTTGGGTGGCCAAATTCAGATACACAATTCCAGGCAGCACCAGCATCCAGATAGTTATTATATGACATTTCCTGCAGCATCAATACATAATTCACAACAAATGAGAGACAGATCTACAATTGTTACTATGATCTGTTGATGAAGTAAAAGAACTTTATGGAACAAACTACACTTGCAGTTGCTCAGAGACTTCTAAAGAGCATCCAATCTTATCTCAAAAACACATGGTTAACACGGAAGCCAATTAGTCCCCTGTATCACTAATCTCCTTCACAAAACATTATTAGCATTTCATCATAGCTAAACATTCTGCACACTGAATATACAGATGGTTGACCTGGAAAGGAAAAGAAACTAGATGCTCCTTAAGAATGATTTGTAGAATTATGTCAAACTGCCAACAAAACTAAAAGTTCAAACTGCCCTGTTAGATGGATTAATTTGGTATTTAAATGCTCTATATTTGCTATCACACATAGGCTAGCATTTTACCACAAATTGAAGGGTAGAAGATCATTATGTTGAAGAAGCAAATGAAGTGCCAGAGAGATTCGACATGAGTACCTCCTGCTCTATGCCATATTGATTTCTTGAGGCCTTTGTCAATTCATCAAAAAGCTTCAGCTATTAGATGAAGATACTGTCTATTATTTAGATTCTCTAACAGGATTCAATTTTAGAAAACTACCTTCTCTATCTAATGAAGTTTTCAAAGCTAGATGATTACTAGATCCACTGCAATTTCAACTTCCTCAGAAGATTGACATTGATGTAAACATATGACAATCAAGGACTCCATTAACCTTGGCAAGACTCTTGTCCACATAAAATGCAGCCTTCTAGGGGGATTTTCCCCATAACAAAGAGAACTCTCAAGAGAGAGAGGCACCGTTAAGCTGGGAGGGAATTTCTCTATCGAAAAGAAGAGTCATCAACCCTACATAAATCAGCTCAAAAACTAAGAGGAAACACAACCTACTGAAATTATTGATTTCCAAAGGAAGCAAACTAAAGAGTACATCTCAACCAAGTCTCCATAAAAGCCCCTCATTTGCATGTTTAGTGTGTCTAGACCAACATGCAATTTTAATTTCCCTAGTGGCTATGACATCAATTGACAACATGAACTAGATGAATACCTCCAGTTGTTTGTCTCCAAAGCCACTCTGACCCTGCAGAATCATAGGAAGCAACGTGCTGAAAGGCCTTCCACGAAAGTTCTCTAAGGAACTGTTGATCATCTCCATTACTCTTCAGGAACTCCGGCAGTGGAGGATAGTCGTGTGAATCAACCACAATGAGGACATCCTTATGATTCTGTTAGGAGACAAATGTCAGCATCAATTCAGATCATAAACATATAACCATCCTCTGTGTAAAAACTACAGAAAAATCGACCACATGCGTATTGATATTTATCGGGGCAAAGCCAGCAACACCTCTTCATAAAAAAGCGCAACACATTAGACATACCTATTATAGTTTATGATTTAACAAGCATCATAAGAAAAATTGTTATTTTAGCAGAAAAGCACAAGAACAACCATTCCCTAAATAGTAAGAAAGAACCTGGAGCCACCAAATGTGAAAGTTAACGTGCTCTCAATAAATTACATGCCTCGGTTACTAGTGCCTTTGTAGCAAACTATGCATGATATATGTGAGCTCGGTGGAACTGAAGACACCAAATACAATCATATTCCCTCATACTTCCAAATTAAGATGCAATGAAGCAAAAAGAAACATAAACAAGTCTATGCTCTGACGATAATGAAAATGAATATATATATATATAATGGCAAAGAACCTTTGCGGCAGCTCTATCATGGCAGGACCACCAATATCAACATTCTCAATTCCATCATCAAATTCAATATCAGCCACAGAGGTAATGTTGTCATGGAATCCATACAAATTAATCTGCACAAGTTCCATCTTTCGTCCTCAGAATTTCTAAGCTGACAGACTGTCAGAATGTTTCTACAAACATTAGGATGTCCAAGTATATGAATTCGTTCATGGACAACAAAAATGCAGATTGCATAAACCTACAAGACAACTCACCAATTTCATGCTTATCGAGAGCCTGCATGTGATGCTGTTGATCTCTCCTAGCAAGGATTCCTCCATGAATATTAGGATACAAGGTCTTGAGGCGACCATCCAGCTATTAAATAGAGTAATGTAAAATTCCCTGTCAAAATCTAAGTCAAGTTGCCAAAAGAAGATTGTTCTATGTGTGATGTGCACCCATGTGCAGAGAAAAGAGATGAAATTATCGTATGCAAATGTTAAAGAGGTAAATCCTCTGTCAAATGTCCCGAACAACAGAGATATCACAACCAGTCAAAAAGAGAGGCACCCTAAAAAAATATTTAGAATGTACAAACTGAATAACGTAATATTGAATTTAGTATGGAAGCAATTCTCCTTGGTTAAGTATACTAGCAGTCTAGCACGCATGGTGCAAATCTGCATCTGATCTCTCTTGAGAATCAAGATTGAAGTGCACTCACTTCAACTTTTAGTAATACAGGAGCATTACAGAGACTAAGAAAAGAGATGCTGCAGGTTTTAATGGTTCAACAAGCTTGTAAGGAGAAGGGCAGTAGAAAGGGTTGGGGCATCAAGTGCTTTATGCCAGATCCAGGCAAGTTACATCCGTGGTAACAAACTAAGGACAAATGGCACTCAAATTCACGGCAGAGTCCCAATAATATGGTTTCAGTGGAGAAACTCTTTGAAATCTCTGATGAGCATTAGTGACTACTAATTGATTCATTTTTTATGAGCAGGAAAGTCTTGAGAATTAAGATTGAAGTGCACTCCCTTCAACTTTTAGTAATACAGGAGCATCTACAGAGAATAAGAAAAGAGATGCTGTAGGTTTTAACGGTTCAACAATTTTGTAAGGAGAGGGGCAGTAGAAAGGTTTGGGACAACAGGTACTCTATGTTGGAGTCCAGGCAAGTTTGTAAGGAGAGGGGCAGTAAAAGGTTTGGGGCATCAGGTGCATCCGTGGTAATGAAGTAAGCACAAATGGCAATCAAATTCACGACAGAGTCCCAATAATATGGTTTCAGTGGAGGAACTCTTTGAAAATCTTTGATGAGCGGGAAAGTCTTGAGTGGTCTGAAGGGATTAAGGTATCCGATCATTGCCATCAAGGAATGGATGTAGCATGATAATGTCAGTAAAAGCTGTGAAGATCCGAGATAAACCACTTGAAGCCAAAACAGAATAAATTTGACTTTTCAACCCAAAAAAAAAAGAGAATAAATTTGACTAATTAATGTTGGAGGTAAAGTTTTTTTTTTTTTTTTTATGCCGAGGATCCGGCCTGACTCAAACCTTACGGGAGCATAGACCGACTATACCTCGGGGGAGATTAGCCCAGCATCCCACCGCCGGGGCCCCCGCTTAAATCACGGAACTACTCTGAGAGTAGTGACGACTCAAGTCAAACCCCTGACCTATTGCCAAATCAGGGGCTACACCTCAATCAGCGCACCATGCGTGGGTGGGTTGTTGGAGATAAAGTTGGTCTGTCTTGGACTATTTGATTATTTCCTTATACATACATTGATTATTTCCGCAGTTGAGAACGAAATTCTTACCATACAAAGTGGCTATTAATAATTAGAATTAAGCTATTTTGAGAACAATGTTATTGTATGAATAGGAAAAGTATTTTCTTTATTCATTATGTATTCCATATAATTGTATTATAAATAGAGCCTATCTGCGGACAAGGTTTCCGTGAGAAAGTAATTTACAATGCACCAATCTTCTAACTTTCCATCCTTTTCTATGTCATGTCATGGTATCGGAGCTTACGTTTCTTGGCCAAGCTTTCGTAATCTTGTTCTAATTGCTTCCCTTTTTTTCTTCTTTGAATTTGCTGCTATAGAATCATATAGGATGGTCAATGATAATTGAAACGCTACAACAGCATTGGAACTACATTGGCAAAGCCACAAAGTTTTGGATTATATTGAAACGTGTATAATGGATATAAGACTGAATTAACAATTTCTCTTTGGGTAATTGCACCAGGAGTCTTAAAATTTGGAGCATGACTATACTTGGATCATAAAATTTGTACAATCAAATAACAAAACTGTCAAAAGTACAACTAGATCCAAAAATTCATGCAAAAATTGGGATTTGAATACTTTCCATAAGCTCTTACTGTTTTAATGTGGTATTATTATTTTTATTTTTATTTGCAGAAAATGTAGAAATGATGTTGAGAGAGAGAGAGAGAGAGAGTTCTTTTTTTTTTCACATTTTTTTCTAATGCGCTGTCACTTAAATCCACACCAATGCCAAGTATCACTAAGTATATTAAAGAATTCAAGTCAATTTTGTCACAGATGTAATTAATGGAAATGATGGATTGTAATGAACAATTAGCAATTAGCAAGAGATTGGCCTATCCGAAAATTCTAAGATTTATAGTTTCCTACAAGTTTTAAGACTTTAGATGCATTTATTTGTTAATTATTCATTATTCTAATATCATTATGGCATTAGGTTTAGACTTTTCCAATTCAAAAGCATTCCATCTTAGTTAAAACAATCCTCACTAAAGAATTTTCTTCATTGCAATTTTTTCATTAACTCAGATAAAATAGTTATATAGTTCTGTCATATTCATATTTCTACGCTTTTCCCAAATTTTTGGAAAGAAAAGATTTTTTTCTGATTTTTTAAATTTTTTTTTAAAAATATTCTCTATTAATTTAAAAAAAATAAATTTTCAATCCGAAAATAGGGACTTGGGCCGGGCCCAAGGGCCCAGTCCGAACATGGGCTATGGTTTGGTCCTTTGTGGGCTTAGGCCATTCACACGAACCTGGCTTTTAACAAGCCCATATTCGGAATGGTCTAAGCCCACCTTCCGAAAATAATTATACTAATCCCAAGCTCAACTAAGGGTGTGTTTGTTTATTTGAAAGTATTTTACCGAGAAAGTGTTTTCCGGATTTTCAGCCGTTTGGTTCTCTAAAAAATATTTGGTCAACGGAAAGTACTTTCTGGTCAACACAAATATTATGTATTATTTTAGGAAAATGAATTCCTCCGGCTCAGAAGGTGAAAACACTTTCCTTTTCATCTTTTTCACCTCCAAATCTACGAAATCGATCGTCTCCTTCTCTTCCTCGCTCGATCCGTTGCTCGAGCAAAGACGACACCAAGGCGAGATCGCGAGCTAGGGCTCCGGTAGCGGTCTCCCATCGCTTCCCCCACCGGAGCGGGCGCAAATGAATCCTCCGGCGGCGTCGTCGCCACCACGCTGCCGCCGCCGCCGCTCAGGGCGAGCGGCCGATCGTCGTTGCACCGTGCGGCGAGCCGCGCGACGACCTCAGCTCCTCCTCCGCCTCCTCCTCGCCCCGGCCGCGCGGCGTTGCTCCGACCCTCCTCCGCTTTGCGACTCGGCGGGTGCCTTGGCGGCGGTGGGGATGGGAGCGGCCGCGGCCAAGTTGGCTCGAGCTCGGGTCCTCACGCCGACCACCACCACCTCCTGGACAACGATTTTGGAGCCGTTGGAGCATCGGACGTTGATTGCGACCACCGTCTCGGCCGCACCACCCTCCCCCTCCCCCGGTAGGCGCTCGGGCGCCGCCGGTTCTCCTCCGTTCGAGCCCATCGAGCCGCTGATCAGGTCGGCGAAAACCCTAGGCCCTACGAGACGGCGATCAAAGCTCCGGATCGATGGGTCGATGGGGGCGACACAGATTGGGCGATTGTCGCTGGAAGAGAGAGAGTTTTGTCCAATGCAGAGGGAGAGAGCTTTTTGCAAGAAATGAGAAAAGGACAGATGGTGATGTTTTCCTCCTTTCTCCATTTTTATTTCCTTTCGCTTCCTTTACTTCCTATTTAATATCACGAAAAAATATAAATTTATATGATGTTATATATAAAAGATCTTAAATTGATATAATTATTATAAATTTATTATAAATTAAAATTTTAAATTAATTTTTTTATCACAAAGAACCTCTAAACTAGTACATTTATAACGAATTTATCTTTCATTAATTTTTGTCAAATTAAAGTAACATGAACTCAATAAATTAATTTGGAAGTAAGAGGCACACTATTGTCAATTGTTAGGTCAAATGTCATTCAATCATTTTTCAAATGCGATCCAAACATCAGAAAATACTTTCAATCACATATCACCAAACAAAGGAAAACCAACCATTTTCCTGGAAAACATTTTCCAAAAACGTTACGTTTTCCGTGAAACAAACACACCCTAAATGTCAAAATCAGCCTCTATTTGCCTAGCTTCAGCTTAAGCCCAGACCGAACGCCCCCTTGGTCCTGGCTATTGCAGAGCAAAGAGAAGCCGAAGGCTGAACGCAAATTCCTGGGCAGCAAGCCGTAATAACACCTCCAACCTCCAACACGATCGTAACCGAGATACCACCGCGAGTTACGTCAGTCCAAAACCGTCCGGCCATCACCGACCATCACCACATTAGCCGCCACTGCCAGTCACATTAACGGCGGTTGCCGCAGGCCACCATTCCGAACCCCGATCGTCAAACATTCATGGACACAAAAACAGCCAACCGTTCCCAGTCAATCACCAAACAAGCTTAAACTTTCATCGGGCACATCCAACAAAATAGCAACCAGGAAACATGTACCATAAACAATGTGTCGATTTGAGTTCAATAAGAAGGATTTTAACTGAAATCGTAATCCTTTAACCAATGGAAGGCTCCTCCAATGAAAACAAACGTGCCAAAAAAATGCTCAAAATAGATCAGAACCGGGTCGAACCATAAGCTGGGCATTCTAACGAACACTTTGGAAGCAAAGATACTCAGACCCGGATTCGAAGAGAACCGATTAACAAGGCTCGAAATTAACAGATAATGGAGTCGTTCAAACCCAACACGAATATGGACTAGAAATAGAAAGCCTTGGTCTCACAGTTCGGCCAAAACGGGGCGAGGTAATAGTGGTTCACGGGAATGAGTTTCGACCGCGAAAATCTCTACCCGGCTGGAAAACGGCGGCTAGAGGGCGAGCTCAAGACAAATTAAGCTAAGGCTGACCGGCTCGCGATGTCTCCGAGATGAGATCCTCGGGAAAAGCGAAAAATAAGACAGCCGGATCTTACCGTGTGCTCGACGCGAGGAAGAGGGACACGTTCACGACGAAGATCGCCATCCCAGGACTCCCGCGCGGCCGCTACTGGAAGGCACCCACGCACTCTCGTGACTCTTCTCTCTCTTCGTTTCTCTCTCTCTCGGCCTCTGTCGTCTCTCCCTCGGTCTCTGTTTTTCACCCCCCCTTTTTCAAGAAATCTCACCGGTGAGTCCCTGCCGCCGCCTCTCTCCTCGGGACCAAGTTTGGTCCATTTTGAGCTCAGGGCCGCCTCGGGAGTCGTGGCTCTGCCTTCCCTGTCCTGCGCCGTTCTATGCAGAACGCGTGCGAGAGGGAGACGTCGGGGGCTGGGCTGAGAAGAAGAGAGAAAAAGAGAAACGGCCGGGCCCATGAAAAGGCCAGGCCCAGGCGAGGAGGAGAGAAAGGACCGGATCGAATCATCGAACCACCCCCTCCCCCCCTTCTTTAATCTATTGCTATTTGCTAGTCTAGCCATTTGTCCATTTTTGTTGTTTTCATTTTTTGATGACTTACCTAGCCGACAAAATCAGGCATCGACAGGACCTACTCCTATTTCTCCTATTCATAAGCAAGAATCTATTGACCAATAAATAAATAAAACCGTCTTTGCAATGGTGATGAAGAATTATAAAGAGAAGAAAGAACGAAATACTAATACTGTTTCTCAATTTTGATAATTGAACCTCAGGAGAAGTCTTCATGATCGTGAGAGTCCGAGCAGCACTTCATCCCAGAATTGATAATAAGTAAACCTCCATGATCTCAAAAACACTAATGGACCACAAAATAGCCAGAAGCCAATGACGAACCCAAGTGGTATGCCCATGTAAAACCACATTTTCTCGCTATCATCATAGTCGCCATCGTCACTAGCTTCTTCCATCCCGTTCGTGGTGATTGAGCAACTTTTGTTGAGCTGAAGTCCACACAATCCGAGGTTTCCTTCAAAAGAACTTTTTGAGAATGTGAGAAACTGTCCGCTTATTGGGATGTTTCCTACAAGTTGATTGTTTGAGAGGTTCAATACCGAAAGGAAATTAAGATGTGCAAGCTGAGCTGGTATGGTTCCATTGAGGTAGTTCCTTGACAGGTCTAGCGATTCAAGCTGACCTAGATTCCCCAATATAGGAGGAATTGAACCTGAGAGGGCATTATGTGATAGGTTGAGGACATGAAGTAATTTGAGATCTCCTAGTGTATTTGGTATTGGACCCTCCAATCTATTGCTGGAGAAGTCAATCAATGTGAAAATAGTCCAAATCTTAACGAGTTCTAGCTGTAGATCTTTCAAGGTTGCACTCATCGTATCCTCATAAGAAAGATCATCATATTCGTAATCAAAAAACGGATAATGTAGGTGATAGAAGTCCTTATTGGCCTTCATAGCCTCCAAAGATGCAAGAAGACTCACAGGTAGTGTGCCACCAAAGTCGTTTGAGGACAAGTCAATGATTTGAAGCATTTGCCAGGTGTTGTGACTATGTGGACATCCAATTTCCCCATGCAATTTGTTGGATCGTAAAATAAGGACACGGAGACGTGACATAGCCGTGAAATGGCACGGAAATGTCCCGTCTATTTGATTGTCCCCGATGTTCACAAACTCCAACGCCATACAACTTGCCAACGACAACGGAATCTGCCCCTGCAACAAATTCTCACTGATATCTAATGTCTTCAGACTACATGTTCCTTGGATGTTTTGTGGAATGTTGCCATTCAACTGGTTATTCCTTAGATTCAATACCCCGAGGGACTCAAATAAACAATCAGGAATAGTTCCATTCAAGTGGTTATGTGATAAGTCAAGAACTTGAAGATTACCAGCTTTGCAAATAGACGACGGGACGAAACCATGGAAATTATTCTTTGAGAGGGTAAAGAACATCAAGTTTGGTAGGTTGTTGCCGATGTCATTCGGAATAACAGAGGTGAAGTTGTTACTCGAGAAATCCAAGTAGCAGGCATTTGACGACAAGGGTGGGAATTCCCCTCGAAGCATGTTTGAATGGAGGTCAGCAACATACACACGAGGAGTAAAATTGCTTGGGTGTGTCTCCATATCTTCAAAAAAATTAGAGGAAAGATTGAGATGCATAAATGTCCATATCCATCTCGGTATAGTTCCTTGAATATAGTTGTGGGAGAGGTCGAGGGAGGACAATTCGGATTGATTAGCCAAAAACTGAGGCAATGTCGTCAACTGGCAGGAAGCCAAATTTAAGAATGTAAGGTTAGGGAAAGAAAAGGCCTGGGAAGCAATATTTGTGGCATCAATGGAGAAACGATTGTAGGAAAGATCCAAATCAGAAAGATTTCTCAGTTGCTGTACCCAATTAATATGGAATGAGCCACTAAAATTATTAGAAGAAAGCGAGAGGTAGCAAAGCCCTCGAAGTTCCCATATAGACATCGGTAGTTCTCCTCCTATATTGTTATTGCTCAAATTAAGTTTTTGCAGCATGTGCGATGGAGCATAAAAAAATCCCTTCAATTGACTAGAAAAGCGGTTGTTAGAAAGTAAAAGCTCCTGAATCGATGGATGTGTGAACAAGGATGAAGGAATATTTCCTTCAAGTAAATTGAATCCTAGGTCAAGAATAAGAAGACTCGAGAGGGATTCCCATTGTGTTGAATCAATCGGACCAATTAGACTATTGTGGGACAGAGTGACTTGTGTTAGATTCTTGGACTTGCTGAGAGATGGAATTGGACCAGTAAAATTGTTGAATGAGAAATCCAAATAAGACAGTCGCGAGAGATTAGTGAAAGAGCTTGGGATATTTCCATGAAAGTTGCAATTCGCTAGTTCTATTCTCGACAAATTCCTGAGATTACCAATTGAATTTGGGAGCCTCCCGGAAATATGCGTTTGACTAAGAACCAGTGTTTTAAGAGAACCATTCTCCGGAAATTCTGGCAAAGAACCCTGAAGGTGTTCGTTGAATGTTAATTCAAGAATCTGAAGTGTTTGTACCTGGAAGATTTCATGAGGAAATTCTCCTTGCAAACCGCAATCAATTAGGCTTAGAGTTTTCAGGCTAGAGAAATTAGCAAAGAACCAAGGAACTGTGGAGGACAAGTTGTTGCCACTGAGTTGAATGACCGACAGATTTGCAAGACTCTTAAGAGAAGGGTCGATAGGACCAGACAGAAAACAAGAAGACATGCTCAACACCTCAAGTTTCGGCACTGAAGAAGACAAGGTGTTGCACCACTCACTTCCCTCAGTATCTACAATGACCCCATCAAGGTACAGCTCTCTCAACTCCTGCAAATCCCCAATTAGCGATCTCAAATTGCGAATCTCATGGTTCAGCGAAGACACTTCGGAGGAAACACAACTAAGATCAAGAGTACGTAGGCGGCTAAGATTCGCAAGGCCCGATGAAATTGCCATGTAGTTGAAGTCATTGAATGCCAAGTTCAGGCTCTGAAGGAACTCGAGCCTGAAAAGGCTCGACGAATCGTCGATTCCACCAGAGATTGACTCTCCACTCAAATCGAGACCCACCACGAGGCCATCCTCGCACGTCACGCCACTCCATGAATCAGTGCTTGGGTCCCAACGTACTAGCTTGGAGGACATGAAGGGGTCGAAGATGAGGCTGTTTCTCAGCTCAAGCAATAGCGATCTCTGGTCCACACCAAGACATTGGGCTGACGTTGAAGCCGTAGCAGCGTCAGAGAAGATGGAGATCGTGGATATCGCAAGAAGAAGCCATGAGACGATCGAACCATTCATCGGACGAAGAGGTTGAGGAAGAGAGTGGGAAGAGCGAGTCAACCGAAACAGAGTCATCACTGAGGAGTGCAGGAGCCCTGTCAAAGGAAAGCGCAAAGCCTTGTGTTGATATCCGGAATGTCGTTAGTCACCAAAGTTTGGCTTTTATTTCACTTCCGACGATACTAGCACAAATATTCTTTATTTAATGTGCTGTTTCAATGGAAAAGAAAGGCCATAATTTTATTTTCAAAGAGAAAAAAAGAAAATAAAAGAAATCTGCCTAAAATGTTGAGATTAGAACTTAATATCCCTCAGAAATATTTTTGGCTCATCTTTTTTATATATAAGATCATAAAACAAATGATATCACATTATCGGTTTCATTTTTGTACTCACATTAACATGAAGAGATCCACTAAAAGTAAACAATGGATATATACAACTTATATATATATATATATATATATATTATAGCATTTGACCATAACACCAAAATACTTTTATTATATAGGGTTAATACCCTAAAAACTCTAAACTGATACACTTATGACAAATTTACTCCAACTGACCATAAAGAACCCGCAACTGTATACTTGTGACAAATTTACCCCAAACTAATTTATTCAATCGCCAAAAACCCTAAACTAGTACATTTGTGATAAATATACCCTATGTTAAATTGGATTAATATCACAAAAAAATCACAAGAATTGTATAACTGTGACAAACATAGAGTAAAATCGTAAATTGGTACACTAGTTAACTGTTTCGTGTCATTCAACTTAGTAATTTGATAGTTAAATTTAACAGGAAACTAACATAGAGTAAATTTATCACAAGTGTACTGATTTGTGATAAATTTGTCAAAAGTGTACTAATTTGGGATTAAAATTAGTTTATGACAAATTTGTTACGGATGTACCAGTTTGAGATTTTTCAAGATATTAATCCTATTATATATTCTCTTTCTTTTATTAGATACGTAGATTCAAGAAAAGAAATCAAAAGATATACTCATATTGGAATTTGATTGTAAATATATTATAGAACTATCAAAAAGCCAAAAAAAATATAGAATGAGAAAATACAATGGATTAATTAGGAAATATGAAATAGAAAAATACCATGATATGTTCAAGAAATAGAATGAAAAAGCTAATAAGGAAAAACTAAGAAAATATTTCTCTTTCATTAAACTGAAAAGAAAAATAAGAAGAAAAAGGAAAAAGGCAAAAAGTCAGACGATGAAAAAATGGGCGTTACCTTTAGCGGTTTAAGGGAAGATCAGAAGAGGGGAAAATTCAAAAAGATATAAAATTAAAAGAAAGAAAGGAAAAAGCAAACTGTATGAATGTGGAATTCATCCATTGTGAATGCTAGGAAGGTACCATGGGCCCACCTCCATCAGACTATTACTAAATGTGTGTTGAAAGAGCAATCGACGTAAAAAGCATGACAAATCCAGATAGTTGCCCCAAGTTTTCTCTTTTGGTATTGCACATTGATATATTTAAGGATTAATATCATAAAAAAATCCAAATTAGTACATGTATGATAAATTTACTCGATATTAATTTTTTAATTACGAAAAAACCTCAAACTGATATATCTGTAATAAATTTACCCCAAATGACCAAAAAAAAAAACCCCAAATGGTTATACTTGTGATAGATTTATCCTAAATTAATTTGTTTGACCGCCAAAAACCCCAAACTAGTATATTTGTGATAAATATACCCTCCATTAAATTGGATTAATACCTTAAAAAATCATAAAAGTTATATAACTGTAACAAACAAAAAGTAAAATCTCAAACCAATACACTAATTAACTATCAAGTGTTATCTAACTTAGTAATTTGATATTAAAATTTAATTGAAATTAACAGATGATAAATTTATTATAAATATACTAGTTTTGATGGTCAAAAAAATTTAGGGTGAATTTGTCACACGTGTACTAATTTATGATTTTTCAATGCATTAACCCTATATTTAAAGGTTTTCTTTCCTTATTTTTGTTGAAATATATTGTGGAAATGCTAACCAAATCTTGCAATTAAATCGATATGAAAGTACCAAAAAAATAAATGAAGAACAATAAATGACACTAAAGATATATGTGGTTCGGCATGTGTGTTAGTACGGGGAGAGTCAATAATAAATAATCTATTATTAAACTGGAGAATCATAGAGTTTCAATTACTCATAAGCTCGAGTATTTATCACACCTAAATTATACCCAAATTCAAAGTATTTATAAATAAAACAACTCGATAGGATATAAACTCCCAACATGACACCGCATGTTCAGGCCTTGACCAAAATGCTCTCGCATGATAGAACACAAGAACGTTCTTTACTTCAGAGTGTTGCCACCGTCCAAAAGAAACCCTACGTCTTTTATGTGTCCAGTCAACAAACCTAACCTTGACAGGTGAGCATGTGCCCCTTCATTTGATTCGCCCAAAAGAAGTTCTAGTGCTGCAGATTGGCGTCAAAGAAGTCAACTCAGTCCAACTCAGACTTTATGTTATTTTCAACCAATAAAAAAACAAATCCTCCAATCACGTTGAATCTCGTATACACACTTAAGCTCAAAGACATAATTTAATATTTTTTCTTTTTAGTTTCTTGTGAGTTTTGCTATGCTAAGAGTGATTTGATAGAGATTTTTTAGGCTTTCAATTTTTATTTTTATTTTGAATTGAGCAGTCAAGTGCTGAGTTAGCTTCCAATACGAATCGAAACCAAGACCCATAAGGAAGGCAGCAAACTCCCTAACCATGTAAGACGGCACTCTATTTTTAGATTTCAGATATAATTAAATTGTCAAAATCACATATCAACTAAAAAAAATAAAAAGTAACACTCAATCAGCACCCCATTATCGATTTTCTATCTTCTCCAAACAAAATAAAAATGAAAGACCACGATCTTTGTTTACTTACACACTTCTCGAGGATTTATCATGCATAAAATGGGTCGGATAATTGTTAGCCCTATCAAAATGGGTCATAGACCTATTTTATATGGGTTAGTTATATTTAGTAAAAGAGTTTAAACACAATATAGGTATTAAATGGGTTCACAGTTTACCCAAATCTAACCTACGTTTGTGATCCTCTCTTCGGCCTTTATGTAAAAATAAAAAATAAAAAAGCTCGAACTGTTGTGAGTTTAGAGAAATCTAGATGGGCCCACAAAATGAGCCCAACTTCACACTCATAAAAAAATCAACACGGCTTCTTTTTTCCCATTATTTTTATTTTCATTGATATTGTAAGATTCGTTGGTTAATTGTTAGAGTACATCCGTCCTTGATTGTATCTGGCATTGCTATTTTTACGCAATATTCTAATATTAGTTTTTCTCATTACAATCCATTGTTAGCAAAACTCATCTTCTTCAATATCTAACATTTCATTTAATTTTGCTTTCAATTCCTCCATGTTATTTGTTAATGTAATTTTATAAATTCACTACCAAGTACAAACTTGCTCTTATTATTCATTGTGAATAAATATAAAAACTAAAAATTTTATGCAATATTAAAAGCCAATCCTTTAGCATCTTATAGTCTAAATAGCAATTTTATTTGACTAACATATGAAGAATTTAAAGTGAATTAACCAGGTGGATATGGGTTGGGTTAGGTTAGGGTCACTAAATTTATATAGCATATAAATTCCACATGAATTGTGGCAAGCTAAACTAAATCATCCCATGATGCTCAACTTTGACTACTTGATGGATTAGTGCTTGACTCTAGCTCTCACAGCTGCCTAAACACTTGACTGTGAATTTGCTCATTGATGATGCTCACAATTGCAAGAAGGTTCAACACGTCTATGGTTCACAGGCATTGCAGATTGGAGTTTTAATGGCATCGTAGAAAATCTACTTTGTGTTGTCTTCATCTGAAATTGAAAAGGACAAAAAAAACATTAAAAAGAAAAGAAAAAAAATACTAAGACCAAAATCAACAGTAATTTGATTTTGACGAAGTAGTGGAAACAATGACCACGATGGAGAAAGATGCATAACTTAAGTGAAGCAAGGGAAAAAAGAGGGTCCACTTTTGGTAGACTTCACCGACACAAGCTAGAGAAAATAGCGAACTATATGTGCGTGGAATAGATCCATCGTGCACGCTAGGAAAGTGCCATGGGCCCACATCCACTGGGTTATTATCATGCTTTCTATTCTTTTATATAGAAATGCGTATTGAAGAAGCAAACGCGTAAATCACATGGCAAGTCCTAAAAGTCATACCGAGTTTTTTCCTTGGATTAATAACATAAAAAACCCTAAACCGATATTAATCTTATGATAAATTTACTCCAAATTTATTTTTTTGACCATGAAAAGCCCTTAATTGGTACGTATGTCACAAATTTATCTTAAACTAATATTTTAATTACACAAAAAACCCCAAATTTATATATTTGTAACAAATTTATCGTTCGTTAAATATGATTGATACCACAAAAAATCATAAAATTGGTATATTTGTGACAAACAAAGGGTAAAACCCCAAATTGGTACACCCATCAACTGACACGTATAATCCAATTTATCAATTTGATGGTAAAACTTAACAGAAACTAACAAAATGTAAATTTCTCACAACCGTACTGGTTTGGGATTTTTGGTAGTAAAAAAAATCAATTCATGATAAATTTATCATAGGTGTACTAGTTTGGGGTTTTTTTTTGTGATATTAACTCTTTCTCATATGGTATTACAAATTAATATATTTAAAGGTTTTCTTCCTTTATTTTTTTGTTTCGTTATGAGTTTTTATTTTGGATTGAGGAATCAAGTATCGAGTTAGCTTTCAATAAGACTCAAAACCATGACCATAAGGAAAGGAGCAAACCCCCTTACCATCTAAGACAACACCTTATATTTAGATCTCAAATGTAATTAAATTGCCAAAATCTTACATCAATTAAAAGAATAAAAAGCAACACTCAAATGAGCACCACATTAGCCATGCTCTATCTTCTCCAAACAAACAAAAAATAAAAAAAAATGAAGGCCACATTCTCTATTTACTTACACACTTCTCAAGGGCTTGTCCTACATGAAAAGAGCCCGATAATTGCTAGACCTATCAAAATGTGGCATAAACCCATTTTTTATCCCATATAATATGGACTAAGCTATTATTTGGGTTAGTTATATTGAGTAAATGAGTTTAAATATAATATGGATATTAAATGGGTTCACAGTTTACATAAATCTAACTCACATTTGTGACTCTCTTTTCGCCCTCTATAAGAAAATAATGAACTCCTTGAATTATTCTGAGTTCAAAGAAGTCTCAATGAGCCCACAAAATGGGCTCAACTTTACCCTCATTAAAAATATCAAGATGACTTCTTTATTTCTATTATTTTTTATTCTATTAATATTGCAAACTTCATTCGTTGATTATTAGAGTATATCTATCCTTTATTGCATTTGACATTGTTAATTTTACGTAATATTCTAATATTAGTTTTTCTCATTGCAACCCATTATCAGCATAAATCATTTTCTTCAATATATAATATGTTGACAATGAATTATATTGCGTTAAGTAGGTGGATAGGGACTTTCATCTGTTGACAGTGAACTATATGCGCATGGAATTGCTAATTTATGTTTTTTTTTTGTCCTTTTCAATTCCAAATGAAGAAAAACACAAAGTAGATTTTTCTGCGGTGTCATTAGTCTTCCAATCTGCAACATTTGCATACCAAAGACGTGTTGAAAGTTCTTGTAGTTGCAAGCATGAATTTGCTTGTCGATGATGCTTGCAACTGCAAGAACTTTCAACACGTCTATGGTATGCAGATGTTGCAGATTGGAAGACTAATGGCACCGTAGAAAACTCTACTTTGTGTTTTTCTTCATCTGGAATTGAAAAGGACAAAACAAACATAAATTAGAAAGAAAAAGAAACTAAGACCAAAACTAACAGTAGTTTGATTTTGACGAAGTAGCAGAATGAATGACTACAATGGAGGAAGATGCATGACTTAAGCTAGGGAAAAAAGAGGGTCCACTTTTGGCAGATTTCATCAACACAAGCTAAGGAAAAAATTGAATTATATACGTGTGGAATTGCTCCATCGTGCACGTTGGGAAAGTACCATGGCCCCACCTCCACTGGGCCATCACCATACTTTCTATTCTTTTATATAGGAATGCGTGTTGAAGGAGCAAACGACGTAAATCACATGACAAATTCTAATAGTCATCCCGGATTTTCTCTTTGGATTTATATCACAAAAAGCTCTAAAGTGATACATGTATGATAAATTTACTCCAAACTTATTTTTTAACCAAGAAAATCCTTTAACCGGTACATATGTCACAATTTTATCTCAAACGAATTTTTTGACAACAAAAAACTCCAAATTGGTCAATTTATGACAAGTTTACCCTCTGTTAGATTGGATTAATACCATAAAAACCATGAAATTGGTACTTTTGTGACAGATGAAGGGTAAAACCCCAAAATGATACACTAGTCAACTGGCAAGTGTCATCCAACTCAGTAATTTGATGCCAAAATTTAATAAAAACTAACGAAAATAAATTTGTTATGGATATACCCGATTCAGGTTTTCAGTGGTCAAAAAAATTAATTTGGAATAAATTTATCACGGGTTTACTAGTTTTGGGTTTTTTGTGAGATCAACTCTTTCTCATATGGTATTGCAAATTAATATATTTAAAGGTTTGCTTCCTTCTTTAATTTTTTGTTTCGATATGGGCTTTTATTTTGGATTAAGCAATCAAGCGTCGAGTTAGCTTCAATTATGACTAGAAACCATAACCATAAGGAAAGGAGCAAACTCCCCTACCATCTAAGATGACAACTTATATTTAGATCTCAAATGGAATTAAATTGTCAAAATTTTACATCAATTAAAAGAATAAAAAGCAACACTCAAATGAGCACCACATTAGCTATGCTCTATCTTCTCCAAAACAAAAAAGAAAAAGAAAAAGTGAAGACCACATTCTCTAATTTCTTGCACACTTCTCAAGGGCCTGTCCTGCATGAAATGGGTCAGATAATTGCTAGACCTATCTGAATGGGACATATACCCAATTCTTAACCCATGTTTGATGGACTAAATTGTCATATGGGTTTGTTATATTGAGTCAATGAGTTTAAATATAATATTGATGTTAAATGGATTCACAGTTTGTCATATGGGTTTGTTATATTGAGTCAATGAGTTTAAAACAAATGTTATAATGTATTCAGTTTTGTTTTTCTACGTCAGATTTACATGCAGGGATCCATTAAAAATATATAATGGATATATATTAGCATTTGACCAAAGTACCAAAATACATATATTATATTCGTTTTCTTTTATTAAATAAGTAGATTCAAGAAAAGAAACCCAAAGATGTATTTATGTTTGAATTTGATTGTAATCATTTTATAGTACTATCAAAAAGAGAAAAAAAAATATAAACCATAGAAATGGAAAATACAATAGATTAATTATGAAATATGAAATAGAAAAATACAATATGTTCAAAAAATAGAATGAAAAACAAAATAAGCAAAAAGTAAGGAAAATTCCTCTTATATTAAACCGAAAGGAAAAATAAGAAGAAAAAGGAAAAAGACAAGTAAAACGATTGAAAAATGGGCATTGTTTTTAGTAGTTTTAAAGAAAATAAAAGGAGGGAAAAATTCAAAAAGATTTTAAAATTAAAAGAAAGATAAGAAAAAGCGAGTTGTGCGCACATGGAATTGATCCATTGTGCACGCTGGGAAAGTATCATGGGCCAACCCTCATCGTGCGAAACGGACAATTTCAAGAACAGAGAATTGCAAGGGAGGAGAGGGAGGAAAAACAGGGGATGATGCTTCAGCTTGGAAAGTGGGAGCAGTCAAAGTAAACGCCTGCTCATGGGGACGATTCTGTCCGGTGTTCACGTTCGTTGCGGGACTGATGCTGTTATGTTGCTTTCTCCGCGGAATCATGTGTAGGGAATAGGAGCGGAAACGCATTTGGGTCCGTTGTCTTTTCTGTATTTGTTTGCGGATTTCTCGGCATCGATTTAAGTTGCGCTGGCCAGACCAGAAAAATCAAAGTTCAATAAATAGGATATAACCAGCTTGGGGAATTGGTTTATAAGCTATGGCTAGTGATGAAAACATGTATGAAAACAGAATTTGGTTTATTAGAATGATAGAGTTTATATCGGATCCATACTTGTCACGGCCACTGAAGCCAATATTGAATCGGAGATGGATTTGATTTCCATGTGAATGGGCTCGTTTTTGGATGGAGATAGTCGATAGACAAAAGGTTATTGAAAATGTCTCAAGTTCTCTATTAAAAGAAAGTACATTTTGATCACTCATTAGAATTTGATAACGAATTGAAAATGAAAATTTTCTATTGAATTATGGTTTTTTTTTTTTGGTTAATTTGTGCTTGTGTCTACTTAAGTATTCCTACTATTTTAGCAATCTTGACTAGTGTACGAATAATTCTTATAAGCAGACTTAATTTTATTATATCATAATTGTATTGTGCGTCTGCATTGGGAACATTTTGAAAACTAATTGAAAACGAAAATTTCCTATTGATTGATGGTTTTTTTGGTTAATTTGTGCTTTTGTCTACTTAAGTGTTCCTACTCTTTTGGTAATCTTGACTAGTGTGCGAATGATTCTTATAAGCAGACTCAATTTTATTATATCGTAATTGTATCGTGGGTTTGCATTGGAAACGTGTCCGCTAAGGCTAAATTCAATGGTAGATGCTAGGTAATTTTTAATGTCCAAATTTTCTTTTCTTTTCCACCTTAAGTAATGTCATCTTGCACCATACATAAGATTCTCTTCGAATGAATGTCTAGTGATGACCGAGATCAATTTTTAAGCGGTGTGGAGGATATATCTCAGCGGGTACTTAGAAGAGGTCTAACTGAGTCTTGTTGATTATTCATATTTGAACTAGACATAACTTGAGAATTTAAGGCTTGGATACTTGATTTAAACTCAATCAAAGCTCAAATTTTTTCAAATTGAGTTTGACTCATGATTTATTTTTATAAACTTGAAACGACTCAATTTGATTTGACTCAATTATCATAAATGAGTTTCTGTCAGAGCTTGATTCAAGCTTGAGCTCTAATTCAACTTTTGGCAAATCCGAAATGCTGAGACGTGGACTTGACTTAGTCTGGCACTCCAACTTGTAATAATTTAAGCAAGCTTGAGTGATTTGATTGGTTTACACATGAAAAAGCAATTACAACCTGATGTCGAAGAAGCATGTGAGAAAATGCTGGTAAAGCACCTTATCATTTCAATATTGAGTGTCGTGTATCTCATTCAAGTTGAGTTTTTTCTTCAAATTAGGATAAATCTATTTTTAATCCTTTAATTCATAATATTTGTGCGATTGGATCCTCAACAGAGCAAGCCATTACCACTTCGATGGACAGTTGGAGTCCACCACGACCGCTTCTTCGAAGGTCAGGCTCGTGATCAGCTTTTCACATTTTCAAACCGTCACCAGTCGTCCCCAGCGGTGGCCGCGGCCGCCAAATCCTCCACCCCTTCTTGTGTCTCTAACTTTTCCACCTTTGTCTTCTACATATTATTTTGTTATTTTTCCTAAAAAAAAATAGTTTCTTTTGATTTCAACATTATTGACTTTTACCTTTTTCAATAATAATAAAAAAATTCATCCCAGCGTACCACTTCAACATACTAAGATTTATCTAAGGACTTGACTAAAAATGGGGTGGACTTGGGGGAGTTGATTTCAATTTTTTTTGGAGGATCCAATTCCACAAGCAACAAAAGTTAGGGGACTAAAATCGAACTTAACTTTTCTAATAGTAAGGGAACACCGGTTGGCTGGGGCGTGCAAAACATTATCAACTAAGAGTAGAAGTCCTTAAATGATTGATGATAAGAATAGGAAAAAAATATTTGTGAAGTTCCATCATTGTGTAAACTCTATTTACTGAAAATAAATAAGGGCCAATTTTTCTTGTAAATCTCAACCACTATATATTTTAACATAACTATTTTTGAAAAAAAAATTGAACATTTCAGTCTTTTTTCTTTCTACATCCATCCTTTACTTCTTTCTGAACTTTCTTTTAAAAAATTCCGTTTTTCCCAATTTTTGGATATTATTATTAAGGCTCGATTTAGTTAAGGGTGGGAAAATTAATAATTAATCCTAAATCTATTGTACTTATTCCAATGCAGTTCTGAAGTTTTCAATTGGTCAAATGTAGTCCTAAACTTTCGTGTTCAATTCCAATTAGTCTTCACCTGAAAATATCGACGTGGCAGTACAATCATCGCTAGTTGTCCTATGGGCTTGGCCAACGATTTGCATGGAGGAATCTATTCCAAATGATTTTTGAGTCATTTTATTTTTTTAACTTTTCAAAATGTTTTTCTTTCCTTCCCTATTCCCCCCTTCCCATCTCCGTTTTTCTTTTCTTTCCCATAAACATCAGATCGGAAACACAATCCTCGAACTCTCCATGAGTAAGCTAGCATCACCACAATATAATAATCATATCAGTAGATATTGCGTAACATTGGGATTAGTATAAACCACAAATTTTGTTTCCAATCATGAGGCTCAAACCTCGTTTATAAATTTCATACCATGTATATTAGTGCTTACGGGGGACTACATCCCACACAAGAAATGTTTCAATGCTAGATCTGGTGCTAACATCACTCGCTAGAAAAGGAAATAAATGAAGAAAAGAAAAATTCTAGAAAATTTAAAAAAAATTAAGTAAATAAGCGTCGTGTTGTCCAAAATTGTCTACATCAAATTGCAGCCGCTAATAAATAAAACACCACATCAGCATTCGAACCATATTGACAAAGCCACAAAATTGAAGAATTCTGAACTATATTGGAATCCATACAATAAATTTTAAACTAAATTGATAACTATTTTTCTTTACATAATGCACTGAGAGACTTAAAACTTGTCTTGCAAGTATAATCAAATTGTAAAACTGTCAAAAAGTAAAATTGGATCCTAAAATTTGTGCAGGAGTAGGTATAATCAAATTGTAAAACTATTAAAAGTACAACTAAATTTTTAAATTTGGAGAGAGAGAGAGTTTCTTTTTCACATTTTTCTAAGGTGTCATCCGCTAAAGTCCACATAAACCCCAACTATCGCTAAGTATATTAAAGAAATTCAAGTCAATTTTGCCATAGATGTAATTAAAGGAACTTGATTGTAATGAACAATTAGCATGAAATTGATCTATCAGAATGTTCTAAGATTTATAGTTTCCTATGAGTTTTAAGATTTTGATGCATTTATTTTTTAATATTATTTATTATTCTAAGGCTTAGACTTTTCCAATTCAAAAGCATTCCATCTTACTTAAAACAATCTTCACTAAAGAATTTTCTTCATTGCAATTTTTTCATTATAGAACCGTCTTTTCAATGGTGATGAAGAATTATGAAGAGAAGGAAGAACAAAATGCTCTTTCTCAAATTTAATAATTCAACCTCAAGGGGAAATCTTCATGGGCGAGAGTGTCTGAACAACACTTTATCCTAGAATTGATAATAAGCAAATTTCCATGATATCATAAACACTAATGGACCACAAAATATCCAGAAGCCAATACGAACCCGAATGGTATGCCCATATAAAACCACATTTTCTCGCTATCATCATTCTCTCCATCGTCACTAGCTTCTTCCATCCCGTTCGTGATAATTGAGCAATTTTTATTGAGCAGAAGCCCGCAATCCGAATCAAAAAAACTTTTGGAAACGTGAGAAACTATGTTGGGATGATTCCTACAAGTTGATTGTTCGAGAGGCTGAGGAACAAAGGAAGTCAAGATTTGCAAGCTGAGTCAGTTGGCTCCCTTGAGATAGTTCCCTAACAAGTCCAGTGACTCAAGCTAATCCAGATTCCCCAAATCAAGAGGAATGAAGGCATTATGTGATAAGTTGAAGAAATAAAGTGCTTTGAGATCTCCAAAAATATCTGGTATTGGACCTTCCAATCTGTTCCCTAGGAAGTCAATTGACGTAAAAATAATCAAAATCTAGATGAGTTCTAGATTCAGACTTTCTTTTGATGGTTAAACTCACTGTTCTTGATAATATAGCCCCCTTATTCGGAATCACTCAAACTGCAGGTGGGTGATTGAAGCCTACATCAATCTTCGTTATAAATTTCGACCATCATATTTTATAACAGAATTTCTTTTAGGTAAGGGTCATTTTATATTAGACCAATTACTTGATACGAAATAACATTTTGTCTTATAGACATATAATTAGAACGACACAACAACATTAGAACTACATCGGCAAAAATGCAAAGTTGAAAATATTCTAGATTATATTGAAACACATACAATGAATATAAGACTGAATTAATAATTTCTCTTTGGTGACTGCACTAAGAGTCTTAAAATTTGCATTGCAAGTGTACTCAACGGGCTCAACGCAGAGCCATGCAGACCTTCAAGCTCGCTCTCTTGCGGAATTGTCCCTGAGACCGCATTGAATTGGATGTCTACGGGAGTTAAAATCATCGGAATCCTGAGCCGGCCATCCCCCACCGACCTGTCTCAATGAAAGCTCCCCTTTTCCGTTCTTCTTCGCTTCCAGAATCCTCAACGTTTTCGACTTCCCACGGACAACCTCTAGCCCCTTCTTTGAGTACTTGGGTGCCACCACAATCTCGCAGAACATCCGAGTTTCACCATCCGTTGGGCTTCTGAACTCCCAGACTTCCCTCGCCAAGTTCTATATGCACAGTAGGACATTGCAAGATTAGTGTTGACGTTCAGCTCAATCAATTTTATCAAGTGAAGCATTACAATACTGACTCAGCAATAGGAGACCCGCACCTACACCAGTGTTGTTTTAATTTTGAGGGAAGCCCGTGCTGAATGAGGCTTAAAGTTTTAAAAGCTCACGCTCCTTTTTATTTATCAGAGAATTATAATATGTTATGGAATGTGACCATGGCATAACATTTAGCCTAATTCGTAGCTCAAGTTAGTTGACTCAAGAATGAGCTTCAATCTGGAACTCTATGGATTTAAAAAATGAGGAGCCTCTTTCAGTTTATTATATTTGGACTCGGTGGGTATACTATATAAGGAAATTAGAATTTTCACTTTGTAACTTGCTTAATGAAATAAGCATATACCTCATCAATTTCTATGTTGAAGGCCACTATATCACCAAATGCACTGACTGGATCTGCTCTGACTGCTAATCTGTATTCTTCAAGAATATCGGCAGGGGAAGCCACCCCACAAGGATTTGTATGCTTTACGACGAGGCATGTAGGTTGCTAAACTCAGATACACGATTCCAGGCAGCATCAACATCCAGATAGTTATTATATGATGTTTCCTGCAGCACCAATACATAATTCACAACAAATGAGAGATAGATCTGCTATTGTTACCATGATCTGTGGATGGTTTAAAAGAACTTTACAGAGCAAACTACTCTTGCAGTTGCTCAGAGACTTGTAAAGAGCATCCAGTCTCATCTCAAAAACACATGGTTATGATACTAAAAGGCAGCAGATTAGTCCCCTGTATCGCTAATCTCCTTCATGAAACATTGTTAGTGTTTCATTATACCTAAACCGTTTGCACACTCAAATACACAGATATTTGACCTGGAAAAGAAAAGAAACTAGATGCTCCTTAAGAATGATTTGTAGAATTATGTCAAACTGCTAACAAAACCAAAAGTTTAAGCTACCCGTTAGATGGAGTAATTTGCTATATAGATGCTCTATATTTGCCATCACTCATAGGCTAGCATTTTACCACAATTTGAAGGGTGGAAGATCATTTTGTTGAAGAAGCAAATAAAGTGCCAGAGAGATTTGAATTGAGTACCTCCTGTTCTAATAACATATTGACTTCTTGAAGCCTTTGTTAATTTATCAAAAAAGCTTTAGCTATTAGATGAAGATACTATTTATTATTTAGATTCAATAACAAGATTCCATTTTAGAAACTGCCTCCTCTATCTAATGAAGTTTTCAAAGCTAGATAATTACTAGATCTGCTGCAATTTCAACTTCCTCAAAAGATTGACCTTGATGTAAAAATATGACATTCAAGGACTCGCCTTTCCATGATGTTGGATTGCGGTTGCAATACCACCTCCATTAACCTCAGCAAGACTCTTGTCCACATGCAGCCCTATGGTGGGGATTTTCACCATGATGAAGAGAACTTTTAAGAGATAGAGGCAATGTTCAGCTAGGAGGGAATTTCTCTATCAAAAGGAAGAGTCGTCAACCTCCACATAAATCAGTTAAAAAACTAAGAGGGTAAGAGAACCTACTGAAATTACTGATTTCCAAAAGAAACAAACGAAAGGATACCATCAGAATCAAGTCTCTAAAAAGTCCCTTACTTGCATGTGTTTAGTCCTACATGCATTTTTAATTTGCTTAGTGGCTATGACATCAATTGAGAACACGAACCAGACGAATACCTCCAGTTGTTTGTCTCCAGAGCCAGAGCCACTCTGACACTGCAGAATCATAGGAAGCAACATGTTAAAAGGCCTTTCAAGCAAGTTTTCTATGGAACTGTTGATCATCTCCATTACTCTTCAGGAAGTCCAGCAGCGCAGGGTAGTCGTGTGAATAAACCACAATGAGGACATCCTGATGATTCTGTTAGAAGACAAATGCCATCATCAATTCAAATTAAGGGCATATAATAATACTTGACGCAAAATTACAGAAAAATTTACCACATGCATATTGATACATAGAGGCGCAAAGCTAGCAACAATTCTACAAAAAAAGTGCAACATATCGGACATACCTATTTTAGTTTATAATTATACAAGCATCACAAGAGCAATTGTTTAGTTTTAGCATAAAAGCATGAGAGAAATCACTACCCAAATAGTAAGAAGATAATCTGGAGCCACAATCTCAATGTAAAAGTGAACATGCTTTCAGTCAATTACATGCCTCGGTTACGAGTGCCGTTGTAGCAAAGTTTGCTGATATCCGCGAGCCTAGTGTGACTGAAGACACCAATACAATCGTAATCCCTCAGATGTCCAAATTGAGATGCAATGAAGCAAAATTGAAACATAAGCAAGTCTATGCTCTAATAACAATGAACATGAACATGTAATAGTTAAAAACCTTTGCAGCAGCTCTGATCATGGCAGGACCACCAATATCAACATTGTCAATTCCATCTTCAAATCAACCATGGAGGTAACTTTGTAGTAGAAAGGATACAAATTAACCACCACTACATCAGAAGTACCTGCACAAGTTCCATCTTGCATTTAGTATAGTAAAATTACGTAGGACCATAGTAATGCGGAGAACATTATTTGTTTGTCCTCAGAATTTCTAAGCTGAAAAACAGTCAGAATGTTACTACAAGAAAACACACCAATTCCATGCTTATCAAGAGCCTCCATGTGATGCTGTTGGTCTCTCCAAGCAAGGATTCCTCCATGAGTATGAGGATGCAAGGTCTTTACGCGACCATCCAGCTGTTAAATAGAGTAATGTAACATTCCCAAGTTAAAATCTAAATCATTTTGCCAAAAGAAGATTATTCTGTATGGCGTGCGCCCGGTTGCAGAGAAAAGAGATGAAATTATCATATGTGAATGTTAAAGAGGGAAATCCTTTGGTCAAAGGTCTCAAATGACTGAGATATCATAACCGCTCACAAAGAGAGGCACCATGACTACTTGAAATGTACTAATTGAATATTGCAATCATGAATTTAGTAGGGAAGTAATTCTCCTTAGTGAAGGGTGCTAGCAAGCACAGTGCAAATCGGCACCTGATTTCTCTAGAGAATCAAGATTGAAGTGCACTCACTTTAACTTTTAGTAAGATATGGAGTATTTGCAGAGAAGAAGAAAGGAGATGAGCTAGGTTTCAATGCTTCAACAAGTTTGTAAGGATGAATGGATCTCAAAAGGGAGAGAAGATAAATTTGGGGCATCAGGTGCACTATGCCGCCTAAGGACAAATGGCACTCACATTCACGACAGAATCTTGAAAATATGGTCTCAGTAGAGGAACTTTTGAAAATCTTTGATAAGCATTAACAACTAGAAATTGATTTTTTTGTCATGAGCTGGAAAGTCTTGAGCTGTCTGAAGTGGTTAAGGTATCTGATTTATGCCACCATTGTTAGGAATAGATGTAGCATGATAATGTTAGCAAAAGCTGTGAAGATCCCAGAAAAACCACTTGAAGCCAAGAGGGATTTCAAGTTGTATGGCATCAGTGCAGTGCCAATCTCGACTGTCGTCATCACTTGTTACAATCAGCCTCCTAAGACAAGGCAACTAAAGAAAGAAAAGAATAATGCAAGTAAGGGACAAAGAAACAAACCATCGCCGGGAAGCAAGTAAGCTGTTCCACTTTGGTGACGGACATCCCGGCATTTTCCAGAGCAGATGCGGTTCCTCCAGTTGAGACAACAGTATACCTAAATGTTTGAATCGGTTAAGACAACATGAACACTTGAATATGCCGACCCGACAAGTACTCATACCATGCGCACCCCTGTATAAAAATACTATCCACAAGCAATGAAACGTGCCTAAAATCCAATCCAAGAAAAACAGCGTGGCTTCAGCACCTAAGCTACACCACACGCACACGCATACGCATACGAACACGCACACAAGAGAAGTGTGCAAAGTAAAGTCCTCACCCCAATTCCTGGAGGCCTTTTCCAAGAAAAGTCAAATCAGTTTTGTCAGACAAAGATATCAATGCCTGCTTGCCCCCTGAACATTGGAGAAAGGAAAAAAAAATGATTTTTTTTACGCATTTACAAAAGGGCACACGCCCAGAAAAAAGGAACGACGACGCTGAAGCAGCCCTCTTCAAACTCTGGAATGATAAGATCAACAAGGAAGTTAAAGACACGAGAGAAAAGAGGGGTACGAGGAGAAGAAGGGCGCAGCTCCTTGTCGGGCACGGACAGAATCTCAGCCTCGGCAGCCATGGCTTTGATCGGAGGAGCAGCGCGCGACGACGAACACGACTGAAGTCGAACACACGCCACAGGTACCTGCCACCCCCATGAGGCAAGACGGAGAGAAAGCAGATAGAGTCGAGAGATGAGACCGAAAGCCACTCAACAAGAGAAGGACCAAAAGAAAACAAAAAATTTATGAGATGAACGAATTACGCCGGAATTTCTACCGGCTGAGAGGTGGAAGGGCAAGTTCTGGTCCTGTGAATGGTGGAGAAGTGAAGCAAAGAGCTCCGGAAAGAAGCGGCGACGGCGGCGGAGGAGGTGGAGGCGGCGGGAGAACCCAACAAAAGCCCCTACCTTCTTCGCGCGGCGCTGGAAGACGGCCGTGGACGTGGCAAAGGCACAAAGGAAAAATGCTAAATGCTTTTGAAGTTGCATTTTTCTATCCTGCGAATAAATTTTGCTGATTAATGTTGGAGATGTAGTTGCCATGCTTGGATTAATCGATTATTTCCTTATACATTTTCTGATTATGAAGAGAAGACGAACGAAATACTCTTGCTCGAGTTTGATAATTGAACCTCACCGAAAATCTTCATGGTCGGAAGAATTTGAATAGCAGTTTATCCCAGAATCAATAATAAGCAAACCTCCATGATCTCACAAACATTAATGGACCACAAAAAACCCAGAAGCCAACGACAAACCCAAGCGGTATGCCCATGTAAAACCACTTTTTTCTCACTATCATCATCGTCGCCATTGTCACCGACTTCTTCCGTCCCATTCGTGGTAATTGAGCAACTTTTGTTGAGCAGAAACCCACACAATCCGAGGTTTCCTTCAAAAGAACTCTTGGCAAATGTGAGAAACTGTCCGCTTGTCGGGATGTTTCCTACAAGCTAATTGTTTGAGAGGTTTAGTAAGGAAAGGAAATTAACATTTGCAAGCTGAGGTGGTATGGTTCTATTAAGGTAATTCACCGATAGATCCAGCGACTCAAGCTGATGCAAATTCCTCAATATAGGAGGAATTGAACCCAAGATGGCATTGTGTGATAGGTTGAGGACATAAAGTGCTTTGAGATCTCCAAGTGTATTGGGTATTGGACCCTCCAATTTATTGCTCGAGAAGTCGATCAATGTGAAAATAGTCCAGATCTTAACGAGTTCTAGCTGTAGATCTTTCAAGATTGCACTCATCGTATCCTCATAAGAAAGGTCATCATGTTCGTAATCAAAAAATTGACATCGTAGGTGATTGAAGTCCTTATTGGCCTTCTTAGCCTCCAAAGATGCAATGAGACTCACAGGCAGTGTGCCACCAAAGTCATTTGAGGACAAGTAAATGATTTGAAGCATTTGCCAGGTGTTGTGACTATGCAGACATCCAATTTCCCCATGCAATTTGTTGGATCATAAAATGAGGACATGGAGACGTGACATAGTCATGAAATGGCACGGAAATGTCCCGTCTATTTGATTGTCCCTGATGTTCACAAACTCCAATGCCATGCAACTTGCCAACGACAATGGAATCTACCCCTGCAACAAATCCTCACCGATATTTAATGTCTTTAGACTACATGTTCCCGAGACGTTTTGTGGAATGTCACCATTCAACTAGTTATTCCTCATATTCAATACCTTGAGGGACTCCATTAAACAATCAGGAATAGTTCCATTCAAATGATTATGTGAAAAATCGAGAACTCTAAGACTACCAGCTTCGCAAATAGACGGCGGGATGAAACCATGGAAATTATTCTTCGAGAGAGTAAAGAACATGAAGCCTCGTAGGTTGTTGCCGATGTCATCCGGAATAACAGAGGTGAAGTTGTTACTTGAGAAATCCAAGTAAAAGACATTTGACGACAAGGGTGGGAATTTCCCTCGAAGCATATTTGAATGGAGGTCGACAACATCCACACCACGAGTAGGATCGTCTAGGGGTGTTTCCATATCTTCAAAAAAAATTAGAGGAAAGATTGAGATGCCTAAATGTCCATATCCATCTCGGTATAGTTCCTTGAATATAGTTGTTGGAGAGGTCGAGGAAGGACAATTCGGATTGATTAGACAAAAATTGAGGCAATGTTGTCAACTGGCAAGAAGCCAAATTTAAGGATGTAAGTTTAGGGAATGAAAAGGCCTGGGAAGCAATATTTGTGGCATCAATGGAGAAACGATTGTAGGAAAGATCCAAATTCGAAAGATTTCTCAGTTGTTGTACCCAATTAATATGGAATGAGCCACTAAAATTATTGGAAGAAAGCAAGAGGTAGCTGAGTCCTTAGAGTTCCCATATAGATGTTGGTAGTTCTCCTCCTATATTGCTGTTGCTCAAATTAAGTTTTTGCAACATGTGGGATGGAGCATCAAGAAATCCCTTCAATTGACTAGAAAAGCAATTGTCGAAAAGTAAAAGCTTCTGAATCAATTGATGTGTGAACAAAGATGAAGGAATATTTCCTTCAAATAAATTAAATCCCAAGTCAAGAATAAGAAGACTCGAGAGGTATTCCCATTCTGTTGAATCAATCGGACCAATTAGACTATTGTGGGACAAAGTGATTTGTGTTAGATTCTTGGACTTGCTGAGTGATGGAATTGGACCAGTAAAATTGTTGAATGGGAAGTACAAATAAGATAGTCGTGAGACATTGGTGAAAGAGCTTGGGATATTTCCATGAAAGTTGCAATTCGCTAGTTCTATTCTCGAGAGATTCCTGAGATTACCAACTGAATATGGGAGCCTCTCGGAAATATGCGTGTGACTAAGAACTAGTGTTTTAAGAGAACCATTCTCTAGAAATTCTGGGAAAGAACCCTGAAGGAGTTCGTTGAATGATAAGTCAAGAATCTGAAGTGTTTGTACCTGGAAGATTTCATGAGGAAATTCTCCTTGTAGGTCATAATCATATAGGCTCAGAGTTTTCAAGCTGGAGAAATTTGCTAAGAACCGAGGAACTGTGGAGGACAAGTTGTTGCCGACAAGTTGAATGACCGACATATTAGCAAGACTCATAAGGGAAGCATTGATAGGACCTGACAAAGAACAGTATGACATGATCAACACCTCAAGTTTCGGCACTGAAGAAGACAACGCGTCGCACCACTCACTTGCCTCAGCAAATACATCAACCCCATCAAGGTACAACTCCCTTAACTCCCCTAAATCCCCAATTAGCGACCTCAAAGAGGGCTTCTCAAGTTTTAACAAAACCTTGTAAATGGTGTAAACAATACTGAGATCAAGAGTACGTAACTTCGTTAGGCACGATAGCTTCACAGGAATTTGCCCAGCAAATCCGACATTGGACAAGTTGAGATGTGCCAAGTGGCTGAGATTAGAGAGGCCCCATGGAATCACCATGGAGTTGAAGTCGTTGAACGCCAAGTTCAGGCTTGGAAGGAACTCAAGCCTCTCTAAAGAGGCTCAAGGAATCATTGATTCCGCCAGAGATTGACTCTTCGCTCAAATCGAGACCAACCACGAGGCCGTCCTCGCATGTCACGCCGCTCCACGAATTAGCACTTTGGTCTCAGCGTACTAGCTTGGACGACGTGGAGGTGTCGAAGACAAGGCTGTATCTCAGCTCGAGCAATAGTAATCTCTGGTTAACGCCAAGACACTGGATTGACGCTGAAGCCATAGCAACGTTGGAGAAGATGGCGATCGTGGATATTGCAAGAAGAAGCCATGAGATGATGGAATTTCTCATCGGAACAGGCTGAGGAAGAGAGCGGGAAGAGCAGTCGTTCCAAGGAAAGCGCAAAGCCTTTTGTTGATATTCGGGATGTCATCATTAGTCACTAAAGTTAGGCTTTTATATCACTTCTCACGATACTAGGACAAATATTCTTTATTTAATATGCTTTTTCAACATTCGGATTGGTATAAACCACAACTTTCTTTTTCATTTTTTTTTTTATCTCTTACCAATCATGAAAACTACAGACCAAACCTCGTTAATAAATTGCATACAATGTATTATTCGTGTTTATGGGGACTATATCTCACACAAGAAATGTTTCAACGTCGGATTTGATGTCAACATCGCTCACTAGAAAAAGAAATAAAAGAAGAAATGAAAAAAAATATAGACATTAAAAAGATTAAGCAAATCAGCATTTTGCTGTCCAAAAACAGATTATAGTCAATCTGAAGTATTTTTCATGCTCAATCTTTTTAAAGGGGTTGGATGTGAAGACAATAATTTTTCCACGCAAACCAAAGTTGTACTTTGGGCCAAGATTGGCTGTACTGATTGGATTGCACCCTCAAAGTGGGCGTAATTTGATAAGTCATAAGTCACAAATGAAGCGATTTATGCATAATTTTTTAATCCCATCGTTAACTAGTGTTGACACCTAAATTTTGGCATTCCAGTCATTTATTGCGAAAAAATTAGGTATTAATTTTTAACCCCTAAAAAAATATATTAATTAAATTGCATAACATATAGTTATTAGGAGCATATTTCATTGCATATTTGTTGGGCCAGCGGTGAATGGATTTAGGTGAATGGCTTTGAATATTGAAGCCCACAAGAGCATTAAACTTTGGATAAGTCGATAATTCCTCCATGGTGATTGATATTACATTTACATGGGTGTCCTAAATTGTTAAAAGTCGATTAAGAAATTTTCAACACATCGGCACTGACATATTTGTGCATTTAAGGGAATGAATGCAAAGGATGAATGGCTTTGAATATTGAAGCCCACAAGAGCATTAAACTTTGGATAAGTCGATAATTCTTCCATGGTGATTGATATTACATTTACATGGGTGTCCTAAATTGTTAAAAGTCGATTAAGAAATTTTCAACACATCGGCACTGACATATTTGTGCATTTAAGGGAATGAAAGCAAAGGAAGCGGCCACCGATTCATACATGGGGAAGCCCATCCACGTGAACGAAAATTATGCACTTGGCCATAGTTCGGTCAATGTGGGGGGCAAGAAATTGACCGACATTATTTTAAGAAATATGGGCATGATTCTCTGGTCAGATTCACGCAATATGGGCAAAGTAATAAGGAATGGAAGAAACAGGAAATCGACAGAATATTTCAATATGAGCATAACCCTTCGAGTATTCGCAGCGGCCGATTCTCTTGTTTGCAGGAAATAAAGGACATAACTTGGGTTTAAAAGGAAAATAAATATATTTGCATGGCTAAAGGTACAAGTTCCGAAAGGAAAAAAAAATCAAAGGAATATATTTCAATGCACGAAAGAAGATCACCTTCTCTTCCTGGGGATCCCATATAGTCTTGCATTTAAAAGAAAGAGCTCTCATGCAAGAAAGGGGAGAGGCCACACATATTGATACACACGGCCATTGAGAGAGCAAAGAAGCCGAGAGGGAGAGAGACATAGGAAGCCTTCGTAGAAGACGAAAAGGGAGGCCGATCCATCATCAAAAACGCCAGCCGAGATCACGCGAGGAGTCAAGCGGTGGTCAAGATATTTACAACTGGTGGAGAAGTTCAATAGAGAAAGAGATAGAGTAATCCATCATCGTTTTGCTTCTCTGTCGGGGACTTTGAGATTCACAAGAAGACAAAACCAAGTGAAATTAGTGGAGAACTCTCTGGGTCTCCTCGACCTTCGCACGCGCCTTCACTCATCTGTTTCTTTTGCAATATCTAGTCTTTCTGACAAGCTTTGTCTCCATAGAGCTTGGTTAACTTTTTCTTGTAGGTTCTGATGCCAACATCCTCAAGTCCAGCGTCTTTGCTACACCTCTCCGCCAAGCCACCGTCACGAGCGACCAAATATCGCTCCTCGTAAGCCAGCGCTCATCGTGAGCAGCGACGCGATTCTTTGACCATTGCTCCCGAATATTTTCTCATGTAGACTTGAGTTTTCACGTGAAGATAACATGACCTATACAATCAAACAGTGGAGAGAAGTGAGGCAGGTGGAACATCACCTGGAGGAATATGTCGTTCTCGGTTGAGGCCGAATCAAAGGACACCATGACTATTGACCACCGCTTGCGAGCTTGAAGTCCACGGTCAAAAAGAGTTATTATAATCTCGCTTGGATAATTCTGAGTGGTGGATTAGTCTTCCTTTTAAATTTTGTCCAGATTTTACTATAATATTGTGGGCTTTGTGATTTTGTTTCATGCAAGCAAAAGAACGGTTTTTTTTTTTTTTTTTTTTTTTTTTGGCAATGAGATCGCAAAGGATTCGGAAAGCCAAGCTCGAGCCAGCGTTGATATTCTCTTCAAGTCGATTCATTAAAGTTTCTACTTTCGCAGGTTCATTGGCTGTGACCCACCCGCATCGCTGCTCACCAACCTCCACCATCGAGTGCCACAACCTTTTCCCGGTCATCTGTCGAGCGGATTCCATTCGGTTCAAATTTGGTAACATTATCTTATCTAAATTCGATTTGGACATTTTATTGTCTAATCTGCAACCGCAACTTGATTTTTTATTCCATCTATAAGGCTTTAGATGGAATAATTAATTATGCGGGAATAAAATTGATATCTTGATCTTTAAGGCTTAAGATCAATTTATCGATTTTACTAGCGAAATAACCAAGTTGAGTAGATATCGTTTCCAAATTTGAACAATGGATATGGTATCTTTGATGATTCTGAATGGCTTGGTGCTTGTCTCATCTTGCTTGCTTTATTTATCTTGAAATATGTTTGAGTTAGTTTAGGTTCATGTTAGAATATCGCATGCTTTAGGGTAATCTGCATATTTAGACTAAGCACTTTTATTATTCTGAATTGTCGAAATAAAAAAATACCAAAAACATAAATTTAGGATGTTAAATTGTCGTTCCATCAATTTAGATTGCATGTTTAATTATTTGACAATTTTAATTTCGAATTTTCATAAAAAAATACAAAAATATCGTGTGCAAGAAATGCATGCCATTTAGTAATTGTTGCTAGGTCCATTCAATTAGAAATTGTCCATCATTAGAATTAGGTCATTTGGTTAAATTGCATTGCACATAGATTAGATTTCATTAAACAAGAAAAAGAAAATCCTAAAAAGATTGAGTGATTGCAATCACATCTAAGGCCTTTTGATGTGAATTTTGAGCTAACATTGCAGATGCTTTCATTGTTACGAGATAAGTCTTGCAATTTATTTATTGCTTTCTTGGGTGTTAAATTGGTGGTTTGCGCACCCGCATGATCGCCTCACATGTTAGGAAAATAGATTTAAAATCAACTCAAGCTGCCTGCAAAAGCATTTTTAAAAATAAAATAATGGTACCGAAAGGGCATTAGAGAGATCTAGTGTAACCAAGTCCCTGTACCCATAGTCTCTGGTTCGTAGGAGTAAAGTAAATCTCCCGTTACTTTACTTGGGTTTCTAATCGACCCACCAAAAATAGATTAGTGGCGACTCCTAGTTAAAAATCAATTGCATGTTAAGAACTTGAAACATAAGTCGCGAATTGGTATGGGCTTGGGAGAGCCCGAGCTAAGTCTAGGCTTAGCAATCCATTAGCCAAACCCTAGGTGGTTCACACCCGAAAATTTGGTCGCGACAACTAGGATTGGTGAATGTTCTCTCGAATTAGGACTTTTACAAGTCAATAAATTCTCTTTTGGAGCAATGTGTCATGCCGAAGAGATGAATGTATCACCAGCAACGTTCAAAATTATGAAAATTTATGGTGGCCGACAATTGCCATTCACTCTAAGCGATAACTTGTAAAAAGTTTTCTATAGTAGGTGATTAAAGGTTGTACAAAAAAATTGGAAAAAAAAATAATGATCAAAAGGACTACATTGCAACTTTTCAAAAAGATTCAAGATTTAGATTGCATTTCCTATATGGTTTAAAAAATCTTATGTAAATTTCTAACTAGTGTAGTAAGATCATTTGGAATGCTTAAACAAAAGGGGAAAAAAAAAAAGAGAATAAGGAATGAACGAGTGGAAGATAAGACAATCAATGTCAATTAATGTATGAATTTACAATTGATAGAGAAATAATCAAAATAAATATCATATTATTAAAAAGATTATCGAGACAAAAATTTAATGCGACGAATGGCAGATAATTTTGCCACTATGATTTCAACATTGAAGGAAGATTATATATAGAATGTAGCAATATAAATTTGCTCGGTTAATGATTAATCGTACTGAAAATGGTTGCACTACAGACCAAACCTCGTTCATAAATTGCATACAATGTATTATTCATGCTTACAGATACTATATCCCACACAAGAAATGTTCCAACGCCAGATCTGGTGTCGACATCGCTCACTAGAAAAGGAAACAAAAGAAGAAAAGAAGAAAAATCTAGAAAATTAAAAAGATTAAGCAAATCAATGTTGTGTTGTCCAAAAACAGAGTTTAGTTAATCTGAAGTCTTCTTCATGCTCAACCTTTTTAAAGGGTTGGACGTAAAGAGAATAATTTTTCCAAGCAAGCCAGAATTGCATTTTGGGCCAAAATTGGCCGTACCCATTGGATTGCACCCTCGAAGTGGCGTAATTTGATAAATCAAAAGTCACCAGCGAAGTGATTTATGCCTAACTTTTCAACCCACCGATAACTAAGGTTGGTGAATATTTCTCTCAAATTAGGACTTTTACAAGTCCATAAATTCTTATTTGGAGCAACGGGTCGTGCCATAGAGAAAACTGTATCACTAGTGACATACAAAATTATGGAAATTTATGGTGGCCGACAAATTGTCACTAACTCTAAGTGATAACTTGTAAAAAGATTTCTATAGTATGTGATTAAAGGTTGTACAAAAAAATTAGGAAAAAAAATGATGATCAAAAGGACTAAATTGCAACTTTTCAAAAAGATTCAAGATTTAGACCTCATTTCCTAAATGGTTTAAAAATTCTAATGTAAATTTCTAATTAGTGGAATAACATCATTTGAAATGCCTCAACAAAAGGAAAAAAAGAAAAAGAAAATAAAGAATTAATGAGTAGAAGATAAGACAATCAATGTTAATTAATGTGTGAAATTACAATCAATAGAGAAATAATCAAAGCAAATATCATATTATAAGGAAGATTATCGAGACAAAACTTTAACGTGACAAAGGGCAGATAATTTTGCCACTGATTCTAATATTGAAGAAAGATTATATATAGAATGTAGCACTATGCATTTGCTCGGTTAATGATAATTGTACTGAAAATAGTTGCACTATATCCTTTTTACCTTTGAAACCAGGGGACTCTTCTTAGTGGGTATTTTATTTGAGAAAATTATTAAATTATATTAATATTTTTGTTGGAGAACGTCACATCAAAATTAAGGGAGAAAAGCCACATCCTGTACATGAATGTGCTCAAGTTTAAGTTCACGTTAATGGTGTTAGTGCTTCGATAATTGTGAACCATTCGACAGGGTAAAACTACAGATGTTTTGAAGACAATAAATCATCTTGTGATAAGATTTATGAATTATTTGGTGAGATCGAGAGTGCTTTTTCAATGGTTTTTTGATGAAGATTATATCTAAAATCACTTCGAGTTATCACAAATCTAATTGTAAATTTGGAAAGTTTAGCGGTGCAACGAAAAGTAGGACAAAAATTGGGGAATGCACTTAACTTTTCACAAATTACAAGGATAGGCCATTTAGAGGGGACACAACGGACCACCATGCACTCCATTTGGTTAGTTAGAAATAATGTGGAAAAGTAAATTGGAAAATTTTCTATATATGTTCAATGTACTATACAAAAACATATTTGTGGGTTTTAAAGGACAGCTATATATAGTAACATAACATTACAACCGAAATAACAATCAATCAAGATTAAAATCAAAGAGATACACATAATTAGGTAATACATTTCTAACCACTTTGTCAAAATCAAGGTGACATAGAAGAAGTCAATTGGATTTTGGAGAAAAGATCTTAAAAATGCTCAGGTGGATAAGCCATAGTGCATACATTAGCTAATTGATTAACTGATGTAGTGGAGAGAGGACGAACAGTACCATGAAGCATGTAAGAACATATGAAAAGACAATCTATTTTTAAATGTTTGGTGTGCTCAAGGAAAACATCATTATGTGTTATTTGGATAGCACTTTGATTGTGGTAATAAAGTATGGTTCCACCGTCATGATGGACACCCATGTCCTCTAATAACAAAAAGTTTCTTTTGATTTTAACAATTTTTTCAATAATAATTATAAAAAAAAAAAATCATCCTAGCTTGCCACACCAACATACTAAGACTTATTTAAGGACTTGACTGAGAATGCGGTAGACTTGGGGGAGTTGATTCCAACAAAAGGATCCAATTGCACAAGCAACATAAGTATGGGGACTAAAGTCGAACTTCAACTTTTCTACTAGCAAGGGAACACTGGTTGGCTAGGGCCTTCAAAACATTATCAATTAATACTAGAAGTAATTCGATCAATTGATAATGAGAAGATTAAAAATATATTTGTAAAGTCCATGCATTATTTAAACTCTATCTACTAAAAAATAAATAAGGGCCAATTTTATTTTATTTTTATAAATCTCGACCACTATATTTTTTTAACATAACTATTTTCTTTTAAATTTTGAACATTTCATGATTTTTCTTTCTACATCTATCCTTTACTCCTTTCTCAACTTTCCTTTAAAAAAAAATCATTTTTTCCAACTTTTGGATATTATTAAGGCTAGGTTTAGTTAAGTGTGGGAAAATTACTAATTTAATCATAAATCTTATACATATTCCAATGTAGTTCTAAAGTTTTCAGTTGGTCAAATGTAGTCCTAGACTTTTGCATTAAATTTTAATGTAGTTTTGCCCTTCAATTTTCGGTTGAAAATACTGACAAGACAGTATAGTCATCACTAGCCATCCAATGGGCTTGACCAGTGATCTGCATGGACAAATTTATTAAAAACAATTTTTGATTTATTTTTTTTATTTTTACTTTTTAAAATGTTTTTTCTTTCCTTTCCATCTCATTTTCGTTCCCCATTTCCTTTTTTCTTTTCTTTCCTATTAACACTAGATCCGATACACAATCCTCAAACTCTCCATCAAACCACAATATTACAACCATGTCAGTAGAAATTGCATAACGTTCGGATTTGTATAAACCACAACTTTCTTTTTTTTTTTTAATCTCTTACCACTCATGAAAACTATATATCAAACCTCGTTCATAAATTGTATACAATGTATTATTCGTGCTTGAGGGGACTATATCCCCCACAAGAAATGTTTCAATTCCAGATTTGGTGTCGACATCGCTCGCTAGAAAAGGAAATAAAAGAAGAAATGAAAAAAATCTAGAAAATTAAAAAGATTAAGCAAATCAGCGTTGTGTCGTCTAAAAATAGAGTCTAGTCAATCTAAAACCTTCCTCACGCTCAACCTTTAAAAGGGTTGGACGTGAAGGCAATCATTTTTCCAAGCAAGCCAGAATTGCATTTTGGGCCAAGATTGGCCGTACCAATTAGATTGCACCCTTAAAGTAGGCGTAATTTGATAAGTCAAAAGTCACCAACGAAGCAATTTATGCCTAACTTTCCAACCCATCAATAACTAGGATTGGTGAATGTCCTCTCAAATGAGGACTTTTACAAGTCAATAAATTCTTTTTTGGAGCAATGTGTTGTGCCATGGAGATGAATGTACCACTTGCGACATTCAAAATTATGGAAATTTATGGTGGTTAAGAAACTGCCACTCGCTCTAAGCGATAAGTTGTAAAAAGTTTTCTGTAGTAGGTGATTAAAGGTTGTACAAAAAACTTGGGAAAAAATGATGGTCAAAAGGATTACATTGCAACTTTTTAAAAAGATTCAAGATTTAGACTGCAATAACATCATTTGAAATGCAGTAACATCATTTGAAATGCCTAAACGAAAGGAAAAAAAAAAGAAAATAAAGAATGAACGAGTAGAAGATAAGACAATCAATGTTAATTAATGTGTGAATTTACAATCGATAGAGAAAAAATCAAAGCAAATATCACATTATAAGGAAGATTATAAAAACAAAACTTTAACGCAATGAAGGGCCGATAATTTTGCCACTATGATTTTAACGTTGAAGAAAGATAGGAAAAGTACCAAAAAAGTCCTAAACCTATTGCATTGATACCAATTCAGTCATAAACTTTTCAATTGGACCAATTTAGTCCTAAACCTTTTAATATGGTACCAATTCAGTCCATCCGGCCAATTTTAGCCAGCCGACGCTGACGTGGACATCGGCCGGTGGCCGGACACTGACGTGGCAATTTTTTTGATTTTTTTTTATCTTTTTTTCGATTTTTTTTTAATTTTTTCCTTTTTCCTTTTCTTTTCCGGCCATTGGGCTGAGGCTGCGAAGTCCTCGCCTGCCGTCGACGAGGGTCGCGGCCCTCGCCCTGTGTGGCACCCCTCGACAGCCCCCAAACCGTTAGGGTCGCCACAGTCCGCTTACCTTTCACTTGACCTGATAATATAATACTTTGATACCAAGGAATTTCATTATAATTCATAAATCCTGGGGGTTTACATCTTTTGAATCGGTCCCTGCGCAATTTATATGGCGGAAGCACATCCATCAACTCCCTTCCCTATATTCAGAAGACGATGCACACCAACTAAACATTTATAGGTAAAAGCCGAACACTTTTATTTACTTAAACCAGATGGACATCATTCATCGATACATCAAAACGCCGTAGTCTTCTATACTCGGCTATACTTCAAAAGATGATCGACATCTTTTACAACAGTCATATACTTAAGGTCCATCGACCAGTGGCGGTGTCCAAAAGTTCCTTCCTTTGCTATCCTCCTCCTCACGGTCATATCCAACCACTCGATCCATCTACGGTGGCGGTGGTAGCGAGGTATCTTGTCTAGTCTGAAATGTTAGTCCCCAAACGGGTGAGTACAACCACTCAGCAGTAAAGATCCACCAAACTACACAGTGCAACAAGCAAGACAACCAAGATATCACCAGTAAAGCACATATCATCCATGCTATCGAGCATACATCACCATGCGGTCATGCATATATCACCATGCAGTCATGCATATATCACCATGCAATCGTGCATATCTCACCATGCCAACGTGCATATACCACCATGCAGTCGTGCATATCTCACCATACCATCGTGCATATACCACCATGCAGCCATGCTTGTATTTCCATGAGGTTCATTCCATGCCATATGCACATACATACGCATGATTCATATCATCCACACAATCATGTGTATATCCCCATGAGATCCATTCAAGCCTTCATGATCGCATTCTCAATGTCATATAGTATCAATTTACTTTCATAAGCAGATCATGCATCATGCCATATGCACACACCCATGCGCATGATTCAATTTCCAATTTTATCTTTCAAAAGGATCTCATTTCATTTTTCTTCCCAGGGAGCAGTGTTTGCATCCCTCATATATTGCTCGCACCCAACCTGGCATCGCGAGGAATCTCGGGCACACACCTCCGGGCATCCGACACACACCTCCGGGTATCTCGCATCCCACCTGGCATCACAAGGAATCTCCGGGGCTTCCCATGAAATGGTTACCCCTACCCTCCGGAATTACGTACCGACATACCACCGGGCATCCCCCGAAATTACGTACCGATATACCACCGGGCATCCCGACACTCCCGGGGAAAACCTCTGGGGCACTGCGGACCCCAGGCATCCAAAGGGCATCGACTCATTCGAACCTTTGGGCATCCCGACTCTCCCGGGGCATCGACGGCTCACACCTCCGATGGTATTATCATCATCACAATGCATATTCCCATATATATCTCATTTTCAATTTAACATTTGATGCAACAATGTTAGAGGTTTAAACCAGCCTTTTTGATGTCATGTGATATGCCAAATGTCACCATGTATGCAATACAATTAACACCCAAGATATCACACTTCATAAAGCAATTCATTTGTTCTTGAAAATTGAGCAAATTTTCGGACAAAGCAGAATGCACTCCTTAAATAAAAATTCTGGAAAAATTAGTAAATGATCTCAATAAATTCTGAAAATTTAACATGTTATAAAAAAATATCCAGAGGAAAATATTTCATGAAGAACACCATATCAAAAGAGCTTCATACAAATCAGTACGGTCCATGCATCACAGCCTTTAAAATTTCAGAACATCGCCATTGCACAGTTTCGGAAATAATTTTGATTAAGCCATTAAATGGACTCCAAAAATTCTGAGATTATAACATGTTACAATTAAGACCTAGATGTAAAAGTTCCATGCAGAAATCAAAGTCTAATTCCTTCTGTATTAAAAGCTATAATTTTTATATCTCTCCCTAACTCTCGGTTCACTGTCCAGATTCATCCACTTCAAAGAAAAATCGTTTTCCTTCATCAATACTTGTCCGATTCCCCTAAAATTTTGGTATGTTAAACTTCAAGAAGTTCTCTACAATTTTCATCAAGAACACGAAGTAAGATTCCAACTAGAAAATGGCCTTACAGCTCGCGAAATCACCAAAGGTCAGCATAACAGTTTCCAGATCTAGTTTCTTCAAAGAAAAATCATTTCACCAACCAATACTTGTCTGTTTCATCTCAAATTTTAGTATCTTAATCTTCAAGAAGTCCTCTACAACTTTCATCAAGAAGTCGAAGTGAGATTCCAACTAGAAAATTGCATGCAGCTCACGAAATCACCAAAGGTCGGACTGTTTTTCCAGGAAACAGATTACTAGACTAAGGCACTACTCCCATAACTTCGAAAATTCTCACCTCCACCACCTCCGAAATTCACCATGCATCACACACAATCACAGCAAGCAAAATGTAGATCAATGGACTCTACTTGCCTTAATTTCACAGCAAGCTAACGGCAACACGAGGCTTTCGGCGAGCTTGATCGACAGCGGGACTAGGCGCACGCACGACGGGCCAGTCTTCTTCCTTCCTTCCTCTCTCACACGCTCGCTCGGTCTCCCTCTCTCTCGCGCGACGTCTCTCTCTCTCTCTCTCTCTCTCTCTCTCTCTCTCTCTCTCTCTCTCTCTCTCGGTACTCCTCGCTCACTCCGCCCCCTCTCCCTCTCTTTTCTTCCCTTCAACAATGATTAGCAACCATTAGATTGCATGCAATTGCCACTTGGCTCTAAGGGAAGGACACTTGGTAAGCTCCTCTTGCCACTTGTGGATTTTCATGCAAGTTGATGGGCTCAATGGGCCGGGCCTCTCCCTCCTTCGGTCGACAGCAGCCCCTTTTGGGCTTCGTGGGCCAGGCCTTAGTGGCCGAACGGTGGGGGGGTTTTGTTGGCTGGTTTTTGGGCCGGCTTGGCCTAAAAATTTCGGCCCACTCCTTCCTTTAATAATCTACCCTAAATCCCCACTTATAACAAAATACCTAATTGCAAGTTAATAGGGCCATAAAACTTTGTAACATAAATTAATAAAATCCAACTTATAAGGTTCATGGCCAAGAACAAAATTTTTCCTTATCAAATTATCCTATAGCACCATCTTTAATCACCCATGGACATAGGATATATTTCTAACCAAACAATTTTCCATAAAAATGCTCGGCCTTAATCTATTGTAATTTATTAGACCAATGACCATAACATAGTCCGATGGCGCTTCCATCACCTATTCATGGTTCATGGTGTATCTGGAGGTTGCCATGAAATTTTAGTATGCCACACCCGGCCTCTCCCGGGGTCGCCGGCGAGGCCATGGCGGCCATCGCCCAAGGCCGCAGCAAGGCCGAGTGAGGGCCGCGACCCTCGCCGGCGGCTGGCGAGGGCTTCGAGGCCCTCACCTCCGCCTTGGCGATGGCCGCCATGGCCTCGCCACCGCCGGCGAGGGCGAAGGGCGGAGGCGAGGGCCGCAAGCCAGCGGGCGAGGCCAAGCGAGGGCCGCGACCCTCGCCAGCGGCCCTAGGAGAGGTCGGGCGAGGGCCACGACCCTCGCCGGAGGCGGCGAGGGCTTCGCGGCCCTCCCCCGGTGGCCGGCGAGCCTCCGATGAGGCTCACCGGCCATCGCCGGAAAGAAAAATGGAAAAGGGAACAAAAAAAGAAAAAAAATTAATTAAAAATGATAAAAAAATTCGAAAAAATCATAAAAATTGTCATGTCAGCGTCTGGCCACCGACCGACGTCCACGTCAACGTCGGCCGGTCAAAATTGGCCGGATGGACTGAATTGGTACTAATATTAAAAGGTTTAGGACTAAATTAGTCCAATTGAAAAGTTTAGGACTGAATTGGTACCAATGCAATAGGTTTAGGACTTTTTGGTACTTTTCCCGAAGAAAGATTATATATAGAAGGTAGCAAGCAATATGCGTTTGCTCGGTTAATGATAAATTATACTAAAAATAGTTGCACTATGGATCAAACCTCGTTCATAAATTGCATACAACGTGTTATTCCTACTTATGGGGACTACATCCCACACAAGAAATGTTTCGACGCCAGACATCGCTCGCTAGAAAAGGAAATAAAAAAAGAAAAGAAAAAGAATCTAGAAAATTAAAAAGATTAATCAAATCAGCGTTGTGTTGTCCAGAAGTAGAGTTTAGTCAATCTAAATTCTTCTTCACGCTCAACCTTTTAAAAGGGGTTGGACATGAAGATAATATTTTTTTCCAAGCAAGCGAGAATTGCATTTTGGGCCAAAATTAGTCATACCCATTGGATTGCACCCTCAAATTGGGCGTAATTTGATAAGTCAAAAGTCACCAATGAAGCAATTTATGCCTAACTTTCCAACCCACCGATAACTAAGGTTGGTGAATATTCCTCTCAAATTAGGACTTTTACAAGTCAATAAATTATCTTTTGGAGCAATGTGTCATGCCATAGAGATGAATGTACCACTAGCGATGTCCAAAATTATGGAAATTTATGGTGACCGACAAATTGCCACTCACTCTAAGCGATAACTTGTAAAAAGGTTTCTATAGTAGGTGATTAAAGCTTGTACAAAAGAATCCAGAAAAAAGAAAAATGATGATGCAACTTTTCAAAAAGATTCAAGATTTAGACCTCATTTCCTAAATGGTTTAAAAATTCTAATGTAAATTTCTAATTAGCACAGTAACATCATTTGAAATGCCTAAACAAAAGAAAAATAAAAAAAATATATAAAGAATGAACAAGTGGAAGATAAGACAATCAATGTTAATTAATGTATGAATTTACAATCGATAGAGAAATAATCAAAGTAAATATCATATTAAGGAAGATTATCGAGACAAAACTCTAACGCGATGAAGGGCAGATAATTTTGCCACTATGATTTTAACATTGAAGAAATATTATATATAGAATGTAGCAATATGCATTCGCTCGGTTAATGATTGTACTGAAAAGAGTTACACTATATCATTTTCACCTTCGAAACCGGGGGACTCTTCTTAGTGGGTGTTTTATTTGAGAAAATTATTAAATGATATTAATTTTTTTTATTGGAGAACCTCACATCAAAATTAAGGGAGAAAAGTCACATCCTTTATATGAATGTGCTCAAGTTTAAGTTCATGTTGATGGCGTCAGTGCTCCAATAATTGTCAACCCATTCGACGGGGTAAAACTGCAAATATTTTGAAGACAATAAATCTTTGAGATAAGATTTATGAATTATTTGGTGAGATCGAGAGTGCTTTTTCAAAGGTTTTTTGATGAAGATTATATCTAAAATCACTTCGAGTTATCACAAATCTGATTGTAAATTTGGAAAGTTTAGCGGTGCAACGAAAAGTAGGACAAAAATTGGGGAAAGCACTTAACTTTTCACAAATTATAAGGATAGGCCATATAGAGGGAACACAAGGGACCACCATGCACTCCATTTGGTTAGTTAGAAATAATGCAGAAAAGTGAATTGGAGAATTTTATATATATATTCAATGTACTGCACAAGAACTTATTTATGGGCTTTAAAGGACAGCTATATATAATAACATAACATTACAATAGAAATTACAATCAATTAGGGTTATAATGGAAGAGGTACACAAAATCAGGTAATATATTTCTAACATGATTCTTAAAATCAAGGTGACATAGAAGAAGTCAATTGGATTTTGAAGAAAAGATCTTAAAAATGCTCAGGTGGATAAGCCATAGTGCATATATTAGCAATTTGATTAACTAATGTAGTAGAGACAAGACGAACGATGTCATAAAGCATGTAAGAGCATATAAAATGACAATCTATTTCTATATGCTTGGTGCGCTCATGGTAAACATCATTATGTGTCATTTGGATAGCACTCTGATTGTGTAAGATGGTATCGTTCCACCATCATGATGGACACCTGTCGCGACCAATTTTTCGGGTGCACCATCTAGGGTTTGGTTAATGGATTGTTAAGCCTAGACCTAACTCGGGCTCTCCCAAGCCCATACCAATTCACGACTTAGATTCAAGTTCTTAACATGCAATTGATTTTTAACTAGGAGTCGCCACTAATCTATTTTTTTGTGGGTCGATTAGAAACCCAAGTAAAGTAATGGGAGTTTCACTTTACTCGGTTACACTAGATTTCTCTAATGCCCTTTCGGTACCATTCTTTTATTTTCAAAAATGTTTTTGGCAGGCAGCTCAAATTGATTTTAGATCTAATTCCCTAACATGTGAGGTGATCATGCGGGTGCGCAAACCACCAATTTAACACCCAAGAAAGCAATAAATGAATTGCAGAACTTACCTCATAGCAACGAAAGCATCTGCGTTGTTAGATCAGAATTCACATCAACAATTCTAGATATGATTTCTAATTAACAAGCAATCACTCAATTTTTGCTTTCACTTATTCGATGAGAATCATGCAATGCATGCTACTAATCTAATATGAAATGATATCACATGGCAATATGACCTAAACTATATGACATGAGTAAAGTGATGCAATAATTAAATGTGCAATCTAAATTAACCAAATGACCTAATTCTAATGACGAGGAAGTTCTAATTAAATCAACCTAGCAATTGCTAAATGACGTGCATGAAATGCACCTAATTCTATATGACGTGCACATGATTTTTCTATTCTAAAAAAAAATGCAATCTATCCTAGAAATTGCAACTAATTTATCTTAAGACAAATTTTATTTTTTATGAAATTTGAAATTAAGGAAAATGCAAAACAAAACTATCTAGATTAAGATTCTATCTAGCTTATATTAAGGATCATGTCAGACTAAATCCTAATTTAAACTAAGATATTATCTTAACCTAATAAGCTCTAACCTAAGATGCAAAAATCAATCTAAACTTAAAATAAAACATGCAATTTATTCTAATATGCCATGACGTGCAAAGAATGCCCTAATTCTAATTTTTTTATGAAATTCGAAATTAAAATTAAACATGCAATTCAAATTAAAAAAAAACTGACATCCTAAATGAATGCACTTTTTTTGTTTTCTTTTTGATTCAAAATAAAATTCCTATTTTAAATATGCAAGATAATAAAAAAAACAAACCTAATCCTAATTCAAACTTTTTTTTGGATTTTTTACTTTTTACAAAAATAAAATTGATTCAACCAACACCACATCAAATCAGACAGGATAGGATTGATATCCAAAAATTGGCGAACCATATCTTGCGCATGAGATCGGGTTGACCAATTTTTTAAAATTAAATCGCGAATCGAATCTCGGGCGTGAGATCGGATTGTCGATTTTTGCAAGAGATTGCGAGTCGGATTTCGGGCGCGAAAATCGGACTGTCAATCCCTAATTTGAGGGGCACTTTCATGTTGGAATATCAATCATATATTTAGGAACAACTTCACTAAAAAAAAAAACTATAGAAGAAAATAAAAACAAACAAAAAATAAATAAATAAAAAGACTACCTAATCCTCTTTTCTCTTTTTTTTTTTTTTTTCTTTTTCGCAAGAGTGGGCTTGCTCGTGCGGCTGGTCTCCGGCGGCAGTGGCTGTGGTGGTGCTCCTCGATAAAGGATGACCGTGGGCTCAGGTCAACGAACCTGCAAAAATAGGAACTTCGGGATCGACTCGGTTCGGATGCGAATGGGAACAGTGGCTTTGCGGCTCGAATGGACAGCAACTTGTCGTTGGGCGTGGCACGAATCAAAGCAGCAACGGGTCGTCATGGGATCAAGGTCAACTCTCCATTGGCATGCACGCGGTAGGACCAGGAGCGTTGAGGCTTCGCTTAGATGCAGGGATTGCCGGGGCGGTGACTGGATTCGATCAAGGAAGACCTGCACTAATAAAAATTCAAACGAAAACAAAATAACTGGATCGGTGGAGGTCTCGGGCACGTTAAGGACGCTTGGAAAATCGGCCTGGAATTGCTGGATAAAACACCGAAAAGTTGTAGAGTGGGCGAGGACTGGCTTCGTTGATGTTGGTCTCGGAAAAGCGGCATCCGAGATGTGAGAATTGCGTGAATTAATCTCCACAAATCACCACTCACAACTCATCTTTAATTCCTTATTTTTTATTCCTCTACTCACTAATGGCGTCTCAATGCTTCATGCCCCTCCTGCTCTCTCTGGATTGTCTCTTGCAAAGAGAAGGCGCGCCAATCAAGAATGTTCTGATGAAGGTGCCTAGGCCAGCAACGTGAGATGCAACCCTATACACGGTCGTGTATCTCCACCGTGTGGTCTCCCTCTTCCGAAGTGATAAAAAAGAAGTCCCCAGAAGAAAATAAAACCTCTACAAAGTGATGAAAAGAAAAGCCCCCTTTGTGCGGCCGTATATTCAATGTGTGGCCCCCCTAAAACCCTACACGAATAATCTATTTATAAGCCTTAGACTAGGGTTTTAATTTTTCCAAATTGATATCCACAAAGATTTTTTTTCCGCAAACACAATATTTGCAATATTCGTTTTTTCCACTTGCCCTATCCAAAAAATCCCATCATATCTCGAAAATTTTCAAATTCTTATTTTTTACGAGATAATTTTCGATAATTAAAAAAAAAAGGCTTGGGCCAATTTGCTCGCTTCGTGGGCTTAACCCGGCCTGTCAATTTAAAGCTCAGAACCACTAATTCAAATCCATCCACCACCGGTCCAATAAATAAATGCGAAACATGCAAACTAAAAATAAATGCACCTAAATCTATATGCTATGCAATTAATATTTTTTTTTCAGGGATAAAATTAACCCCCTAATTTTTAATGCAATAAATGACTAAACGGGTCGCCAAAATTTAGGTGTCAACAACACCCATGTCCTCTAATAACAATCACAACCATAATAATTATGTTGTTGGATGAGCAAGAAAAGGATATTTTGCTTCGGTACTAGATTGAGCAACAACAGTCTTTTTCTTATTACACCTTGAGATAAGTGAGTTAATTGATCCAAAGGCAGATCAATGAGTAGGCAAACAGCCATAAAGAAGGGGGAAGGGGGGGCGGGCAATGTAATCAGAAGAGACTGCGAATCACGCATCCAAGTTGAGAGACTCGAACCGCGAACGCCATCGATTCCACAAGCAAGCGACACGAGCGATCCGTCGATTTTCATCGCGTCCAAGATTAAAACCACACGAAACACTGCGACGACATTAAATCAACGACGCGGCGGAACCTCCAGGAAAAGAGGCGGACCGAGTTCGAACATTTTAAATCCAACACACGATTCCAGAACGCCCCAGTCTGGACTCCAACATTCGGGGAGGAGCGACACGAACGCGCCGCGATCGGTACGCGACAAGCTAGGATCACAACGGAGACACGCTCGACTTTTTCACCGCACACGGTCCGAACTGGCCGCCAGATGAGCCGAATGAACCGTCCGCCGACGACATCCGTTTCCGCCTCCAACGGCGGCGGCGGCGGCGGCAGCACGAGGAGATAATGGAAGAGCGAGAATTGGGGAGCGAGCTTACCTCTCCAACGGAACGGTCATCCTGGTGCTCCCGCGCGGCCGCCGACGCTGAGGTTGCTACTCAGCCAGTAGAGGTAAGTACACTATCAGTGCCAAAACTTATGTACGGCGCTCACTTTAGTGCCAAAACTTTATTTTGGATTACTTAAGTGCCAAAATCGGAGGAAAAACAATCATTTTGGTGCCACCGGCAAGAGATTCCGGCCAAAATGATTACGTGACTTTTATATTAAAAAAAAAAATCGACATGGCTTTTAAACGACGTCATTTTCCGTCCTCATTAAAAAAACAACGTCGTTTTGCCGTCCTAAGTGGATGGCCTCACAAAAACGACATCGCACAACTCATTTGGGGATTATTTATTTATTTATTTATTTGGGGATTGAAATTAGGGTTTTTTTGTCCGATCCTCGCCCAATGCCAACCTAGCTCGCTCGGCCGCTGTCACTCGGCCACCGTCGCTCGGCCTCCATCATAGTTGCTCGACTATGCGAGTGAGGAGAGGCTGAGGTTATTGCTCGGGCAAGAAGTGACGAGAAGAATGTAAGGCGAGGGCGGAGGAGGAGGAAGAAGAAGGGGGGTCAAAGGTGGAGAGAGCGAAGACGAGGAGGGCGAGGGAAACAAGGAGGGCGCAGATGGAGATGGCAGACTGGGCTCTACTCAGGGAGCGGCTGAAGTGGGTCCTTCTGAAGGGGGAAGGAGAAGGAGGAGGAGAGGAGGAGGAAGACAAGAGCTTGGACTTGTCAACAATGTCGGATGAACCGGAGGTGGTATTATGCTGGTGCGCTGCTGGTGTCGCTGCTAGCTGGTGCTGGTGCTGTTCTTCGGGGAAGAAGACGACGGAAAGCCCATGCCATGCCCTCTCTCTCTCTCTCTCTCTCTCTCTCAATTTGGGAATTTAGGGTTTTGAATTAGGGGAAAGACACCAAACAGCGTCATTTTGTTGTTTAAATGCTAACAGTACTCTCCGACGAGCCACATCAGCTTCAAAAATTAATAAAAAAAAGTGCAACGTCGGATTTCCGGTCAATCAGATCGGTATTGGCACCAAAATGATCATTTTTCAAACTTTTTAGTACTTAAGTGATCCAAAATAAAGTTTTGGCACCAAAGTGAGCGCCGTACACAAGTTTTAGCACTGATAGTGTACTTACCCCCACAATATAAGGAAATTAGAATCTTCCCTTTCTAACTTACCCAATGAAATAAGTTTCTTATCAATTTCTACGTAAGCCACTATGCTACGATATGCAGTGATTGGATCAGCTTTGACTGCTAATCTGTACGCTTCAAGAATATCACCGCGGGAAGCTGCCCCACAAGGATTTGTATGCTTGACAACGACACATGTAGGGTCGCTAAATTCGGGTACACAATTCCAGGCAGCATCCGCATCCAGAGAATTATTATATGACATTTCCTGCAGCATCAATGCATAATTCACAACAAATGAGAGATGGACTTGCTATTGTTACCATGATCTGTTGATGAAGTAAAAGAACTTCATGGAACAAACTACTCTTGCAGTTGCTCAGAGACTTCTAAGGAGCGTCTCATCTCATCTCAAAGACATATAGTTATGATACTAAAAAGGAAGCCAATTAGTTCCCTGTATCGCTAATCTCCTTCGCAAAACATTATTAGTGTTTCATTATAACTAAACATTTTGCACACTAAAATGTACAGATAGTTGACCTGGAAAAGAAAAGAAAATAGATGCTCCTTAAGATGATTTGTAGAATTATGTCAAACTGCCAACAAAACCAAAAGTTTAAGCTACCTTGTTAGATGGAGTAATTTGGTATTCGGTGCTCTATATTTGCCATCACAAATAGGCTAGCATTTTACCACAAATTGAAAGATGGAAGATCATTATGTTGAAGAAGCAAATAAAGTGCCTAAGATATTCGGAATGTGTACCTCCTGCTCTATGCCATATTGATTTCTTGAGGCCTTTGTCAATTTATCATAAAGCTCCAGCTATTAGATGAAGATACTATATATTATTAGATTTTCTCGCAAGATTCAATTTTAGATATTGCCTCCTCTATCTAACGAAGTTTTTAAAGCTAGATAATTACTAGATCCACTACAATTTCAACCTCCTCAAAAGATTGAGCTTGGTGTAAACATATGACATTCAAGGACCCACCTTTCCATGATGTTAAAATTGTAGTTGTGATACCACCTCCACTAATCTCAGCAAAACTCTCGTCCACATAAAATGCGAACTTCTGTGGTTTTTTTTTTTTTTTTTTTTTTTTTTTTTTGAGGGGGGTGAATTTCCACCATAATGAAGAGAACTTTTAAAAGATAGAGGCACTGTTAAGCTGGAAGGGAATTTCTCTGTCAAAAAGAAGAGTCGTCAACCTATACGTACATCATTTTAAAAACTAACAAGAAACATGACCAACTGAAAAAATGCGGATTTGCGAAGGAAACAAGCTAAAGAATACATCTCAACCAAGTGTCCATAAAAGCCCCTCATTTGCATGTTCAATGTGTTTAGACCTACATGCACTTTTAATATCCCTAGTGGCTACAAAATCAATTGACGACATGAACCAGATGAGTACCTCCAGTTGTTTGTCTCCAAAGCCAATCTAACACTACAGAATCATAGGAAGCAACATGCTGCAAGGCCTTCCAAGCAAGTTTTCTACGGACCTGTTGATCATCTCCGTTACTCTTCAGGAACTCCAGCAGCACAGGCTAGTCATGTGAAACAACCACAACAAGGACATCCTTCTGATTCTATTAGGAGACAAATGTCAGTATCAATTCAGATTATAAACATATAATCATCCTCCATGTACAAACTACAGAAATATATATCACATGCATATTGATATAGAGGGGCAAAGCCAGCAATGCCTCTTCAAAAAAAGTGCAACACATTAGACATAACTATTGTAGTTTATAATTTAACAAGCATCATAAGACACACCGTTATTTTAGCAAAAAAGCACGAGAAACCATTCCCCAAATAGTAAAAAGGGAATCTGGAGCGACGATCTAAATGCAATAGTTAACGTGCTCTCAATAAATTACATGCCTCGGTTACTTGTGCCTTTGTAGCAAACTATGCATGGTGGAACTGAAGACACCAAATACAATCATATTCCAGCGTACTTCCAAATTAAGATGCGATGAAGCAAAAAGAAACATAAACAATTCTATGCTCTGATAATAATGAACATGAATATATACAATAGTAAAGAACCTTTGCAGCAGCAGTTCTAATCGTGGCAGGACCACCAATATCAATATTCTCAATTCCATCTTCATATTCAAAATCAGCCGCGGAGGTAACTTTGTCGTAGATGGATACAAATTAACCACCACTACATCAAAAGTACCTGCACAAGTTCCATCATGCATCTATTATAGTAGCATTATGAAGGTCCATAGGAATGCCAAGAACATTATATATTTGTCCTCAGAATTTCTAAGCTGACAAATTGTCAGCATGTTTCCACAAACATTAGGATGTCCAAGTATATGAATTTGTTCATGGACAACTTAAATGCAGATTTAATAAACCTACAAGATAACTCACCAATTCCATGCTTATCGAGAGCCTCAAATGTGATGCTGGTGATCTCTCCTAGCAAGGATTCCTAGCAAGGATGCAAAGTCTTTACGTGATCATCCCGCTATTAAATAGAGTAATGTAAAACTCCCAGTTAAAATCTAAGTCAAGTTGCCAAAAGAAGATTATTCTATGTGTGGTGTGCGCCCTTGTGCAGAGAAAAGGTAAATCCTCTGCAAAATGTGCCGAATGGCAGAGATATCACAACCAGTCATAAAAAGGGGCGTCATAAAAATATTTAGAATGTACTAATTGAAAAACGTGATATTGAATTTAGCACGAAGCAATTATGCTTGGTGAAGTATACTAGTAGCCTAGCACGCATCATGCAAATCTGCATCTGATTTCTCTTGAGAATCAAGATTGATGTGCACTTACTTCCACTTTTAGACTTTTAGTCATACAACTTCCACTTTTAGACTTTTAGTCATTCAAGGAGCGTTTACAGAGAATAAGAAAAGATACGCAGTAGGTCTTAATGGTTCAACAAGTTTGTAAGGAGAGGGGCAGAAGAAAGGTTTGGGGCATCAGGTGCTCTATGAGGCACACGCCCAAGAAAAAAGAACTAAACGCCGAAGTAGCCCTCTTCATCATTCAAGGACCATATTAAGGTTTAAGATTTTGTTACGTTGTTGACAGGGTTGAGAGAAACATGACATCCATGATAACAACAAGTTAAAGACGCGAGAGAAGACGGTGGTACGACGAGCAGATGGGCGCGAGTCCCTGTCGGGCGCGGACAGAATCTCAGCCTCGGCAGCCACGGCTTTAACCGGAGAAGCAGCGCACGACGAACACGATTGAAGTCGAACACACGCCGCAGGTACTTGCAACCCCCACGAGGCAAGACGGAGAGAAAGCAGACAGGGTCGAGAGCTTAGACTAAAAGCTACACACAAAAATAAAAGGACAAAAAGAAAAGAAAACAAAAACTATGAGAAGAACTAATTGCGCCGGAATTTCTACCGCGTGAGAGGTGGAAGGGTAAGTTCTGGTCCGGTGAGTGGCGGCAGCGGCGGAGGAGGTGGAGGCGGCGGGAGAACCCAACGTGCTGTACTCCGCTATGCTCACTTTTGAATTTGGGTTCGGAGCATGCTGGCCCGACCCACTCAGTGAATCAAATCCAGCCCACTTCGCAGCAGTTGTGCTAGCCTAGCCCACTTGGTGGTTGCACGTCCAAGGCCAACCCATCTAACCCATCTAGGGGGTGCTTGTGCAAGCCCAGCCCAACCGGGGGCAACCTATTCAAGCTCAGCCCTCTTAGGGTGCATACAGTAATGTTTCTGTTTTTGAGAATAACTTTTTTATTATAAACACTTTTTTCTATTTCTATTTCCGGAAATAGTTTTTAAGCATTCAAAAGCGTTTGGTGACTGTACAAAATTTCTATTTTCGGAAGAAAAATACATTTGGTGCGATCTTAAATATTTTTGTGACTTATTTTTTTTAATTTATTAATAATTTTACTAAATTTTTCTTTTTTTTTTTTTTTTTGCTTCTCCTTCCTCTAGTAGGTCATCGACCTTAGCCATGGCCGACCAACGACTAGCCAGATAAGGGTCAAGGAGGTCGCCGGCCTCAGGGGAACCTTGCTGGCCACCGGTGAGATCCCCCCGAGCCTCGTTGTGGCTCGGCAAGGCAAACTAGTCCAGTTCGTGGTAGATTGTCTAGGGCCTAACTAATCGAGCCTAATCCAGCCAAGCCCAAAATGTTCTAGGCTTAGTGGATCGGGCCCATTGGCGCTTGCCCAATTAGGACAAGGCCCATCTCCTATTTTTGGACTCAACCCAAGCCTTGGGCCAAGTTGATTTTTTTTTTTTTTTTTTTTTTTTTTGAGCCACATGCCCGAATCAGGTACATTAATATTGGGAGCAAATCCCTACCTAGTCTTTCAATCTAGCTATGTTCCTTACTTAGCCCCCACCAACGGTTGCCCGAAGTCAAGTGACCTATTGTACACCTCAATAGCCAATGGACCCAAGCTATGCCTTGTCACACAGATGTCGTGACCTACCCCTCGAAGGGCCAATCCCAAAGAGTAAGTTTAGAAGTAATTGTTCAAGTGACAATCCTCGCAGTGCATCACATAAAGAAGACTCGAAGATATCATCTTTAATGTTCATCCAAGAGATCCATCGATTGAGAATGTGTGCTCTCCCAAGCCTATACCTCGCATAACAAGTATTTTTAAAGTTTTTTATATATCAACTAGGAGTCACCACTAGTATCATTTTTTAGGGCCAGCTAGATGCCCAATCAAGAAGCAAGAGTGTCTTCTCAATTCCTTTGGAAGTAGAGATCAATGGATTTAGGCACTTGGGTTATGCTAACGATTTTATTAGCGTCCTTTCGGTATCTAATCAATGGGATTATTATTAATCATGCATTTGTTTTATTTTTATTTTTTCATTTTCATGGTAAAGCATTTAGAGTTCCACTAAATGATTGTGCGTGGATGGTTCATTGAGAATCTAAACTAGTTCTAAGCCTAAGAAGTAAAACAAACAATGAAAGGAAAGTATATTGCGTTAAGTAAACAACCAACGAATACGAACTACTTCTAAGTACAAGAGAGTAGAAAATCTGCAACTCGTTGGGTGATTATTACAAGTTTGATTAAAAATCTGAGACATTGTCAGGTAACAAATGGAATACAAATGAGACCGAATTGGACATCGGTCTTTGGCCTCCTCCCATATGACCTTCAGCCACCTCCTCCATGGACCGCCTTTCGTGTCGGTTTAAATTCAAACCATTCATTTCACACTATGGTATACGAACAATCATCCAATGCGAGGCAAGGACAAGCAATTCATTGATTCAAGAACGGGTCTCCGGATCGGTCATTGTATTACATGCATGTTGGACATCGCTAACCATATAATTGATTAAGTGTTGGTTAATGATAATCGCCATCATTTACAATCACAAAATGGTGGTCGATATCATTTAACCCTTATTTTGGTTCTAAGTGTTCCCAATAGGCTACCCATCGCTCATGCATCATACCCAACCATATATCTAACCAACACTTGCATTTGAATTAAACTAGGCGCACATTCTGGTCATAAGACCTTGTTTCTCAAGCAATCAAGTAAGAATAAGTGAACGATTAAAGGTTCACCCGTCAATTAACATGATTCGAGCACCACTAGAAACCTTAGATGTGTTGGTCAAAGCTCATGAAGACCATTTAATCCAGTTCTGCCCCAATTTTCCCGAAATTTGGACTTTTTACCCGAAGCTTAGAAACTGACTCGATTTTGACCCGAATTTTGAAAATTGCGGGAAAAATATCAAATGAAGCTTAAAACGCGCCAAAATTTCCAGAAGTTAGGAATGCGTGTTTGGAAAAACTTTCATGTGTTGAGTTTTCTGGGATTAGTTACAGATTTCGTCCAGCAATTCAGTCATCACGGACAGCTCATCAGAATTCTGTTATCTAGGCCGAACTGACCTTATCCAAAATTTTAATGAATTGGCCCCTCAAATATGGCAATTTAGCCCTCGAACTTGGTAGTCTACCAAATTAGACCCTACTGAACACTTTTCTAGTTTTACGCCTTTGCAAAAAGGGACCAGAACTACTTCGAATTTGCAAAACATAATCAGGCAATTTTAGGTGCAAAATAACAGAGCATTTCCAGAAAGTCACTAGAAATTCTCGATATTACTAAAAATACCAAATGACATCAATTTCATCCGAAATTTTAATATGATGTATATCTCTATGTTTTATACAACATCACTGAGTAAAAATTCTCCAAATTCGAATCACAGAATTTTGTAAAAAATCGGAAAGTATCAAAGGTTAGCCAAAAACAGAGAAACTTCACCTTTTTTTTTTTCTATCAGTTTTACAGATCTGGACTAAATGTTTGGGGGTCAATTGGACCTAGCAAATGAAGTCCCTTCATAATATATAATATATCAAATCGAAGCTTAGGATGAGGAGATCAATTATCTAGTTTATTATTTCTTGAAGTAATGAAGTCTACGAGCTCAATTCAGGCCAAAACCAGGACAGGTTCGCTGAACCACGAAAATCACAGACCACATGTAACATGCTATAATTGATCTTGAATCATGCAAGCAACCCTTTCAACTTGATTTCTGATTCATCCTGGCTCCAATCGCTCATAATCGAACATATCATTGATACAAAGAGATCTCGCCTCATCGGATGATAGTCAAAATTTGATTAATCAATTTGAGAGTTCCTACCTTGCTCGTGACACCTTGACGTTTGATCGAGCAACTAGGCCTACGAATTCAATTCGGCGATACCACGGAATTTCCTTTGAAAGCTTGGCAGCTCATTGAAACAAGCGTTTAAGTTCAAAGTGAAAATTCAGATTAGAGAGCTCTAATGAAAGATCAAAGTAAATATTGAAGATGAAGAAGATCCAGTGAAGCTCCGGCCGCCACGGCTTCGGGAACAAGTCGGGGAAGGTGATCGCAAGACTTGGAGGGTCGCCGGACGTCGACAGATCACGGAAGCCAGCATCTGGAATCACTGGATCAAAGGACCGGTGTGGAGCATGGTAACGGAGCCGAGAGGAGAAGTGGCTTGAAAGAGGTCAGTGATGAGGTGGCTCGCCGGCGCAAGGCGGCTGCTAACCAGTGGGTGCTCGAGTAGGCTTCAGCCGAGAGAGAGAGAGAGACTTATTTTTTCACATTTTTCTAATGCATCGTCCATTTAAATCCACATAAACGCCAAGTATACATTAAAGAATTCAAGTCAATTTTATCATAGATGTAATTAATGGAATGCTGGACTGTAATCAACAATTAGCAAGATTGACCTATGAATTTTAAGACTTTTGCTGCGTTTATTTATTTATTTTATTTATTATTCTAATAACATTATGGCATTAGGTTTACACTTTTCCAATTCAAAAGCATTCCATCTTATTTAAAACATTCCCCACTTATTGTAATTTTTCCATTCCAAAACTTTGAGAAAATAGTTATATAGTTCTATCATATTCATATTTCTACGCTAGATGGAGGCCTACTTCTATTTCTCCTATTGGTAAGCAAGAATCAATTGATCAATAAATAAAACCACCATCTTTTCAACGGTGATAAAGAATTATGAAGAGAAGAAAGAATGAAATACTTTTTCTCAATTTTAATAATTGAACCCTGGAAAAGTCTTCATGGTCATGAGAGTCTAAACAACACTCTATCCCAAAATCGATAATAAGCAAACCTCCATGATCTCACTAATACTAATGGACCACAAAATATCCAGAATCCAACAGCAAACCCAAGTGGTATGCCCATGTAAAACCACTTTTTCTCGCTATCATCATCATCGTCATCATCACCAGCTTCTTCCATCTCATTTGTGGTAATTAAGCAACTTTTGTTGAGCAAAAGTCCACACAATCCGAGGTTTCCTTCAAAAGAACTTTTGGAAAATGTGAGAAACTGTCCACTTGCCGGAATGTTTCCTACAAGTTGATTGTTTGAGAGGTTCAATAATGAAAGGAAATGGAGATTTGTAAGCTGAGTTGGTATGGCTCCATTGAGGTAGTTCCTTGAGAGGTCTAGAGACTCAAGTTGATCCATATTCCCCAAAACAGGAGGAATTGAACCTGAGATGGCATTGTGCGATAGGTTGAGGACATGAAGTGATTTGAGATCTCCAAGTGAATCTGGTATCGGACCCTCTAATCTATTGCCCGAGAAGTCGATCAATGTGAAAATAGTGGGGATCTTCACGAGTTCTATTCGTAGATCTTTCAAGGTTACACTCATTGTATCTCCGTAGTTTTCCTCGTAAAATGGGTAATTGGTAAGGTCATACTGCAGGTGATTAAAGTCCACATTGACCTTCATAGCCTCCAAAGATGTGAGGAGACTCACAGGTAGTGTGCCACCAAAATCATTTGAAGACAAGTCAATGATTTGAAGCATCTGCCAGGTGTTGCGCCTATGCGGACATCCAATTTCCCCATGCAATTTATTGGATCGTAAAACAAGGACACGGAGACGTGATATAGCCATGAAGTGGCACGGAAATGTCCCATCTATTTGATTGTTTCCCAAGTTCACGAAATCCAATGTCGTCCATTTTGCCAATGACAACGGAATCTGCCCCTGCAACAAATTCTCACTAATATCCAATGTCTTCAGATTGCATGTTCTCAGCATGTTTTGCGGAATATCACCATTCAACTTGTTATTCCTCAAATTCAATACCTTGAGGGACTCCTTCACTAAACAATCAGGAATAGTTCCATTCAGATGGTTATGCGATAAATCGAGCACTTGAAGATGACCAAAATAACCAGCTTTGCAAATAGACCGTGGGATGAACCCATGGAAATTATTCTTCGAAAGGGAGAAGAATATCAAGTTCCATAGGTTGTTACCAATGTCATCCGGAATAACAGAATTTATGTTGTTACTTGAGAAATCCAAGTAGTAAGCTTGTGATGGCAAGGGTGGCAATTTCCCTCGGAGCATGTTTGAATGGAGGTCAACAACAACCAAAGTAGAAGAAAAATTGCCCAAGGGTGTTTCGAAATCTTCAAATGAATTAGAGGAAAGATTGAGATTTATAAGATATTTTGGTGTCCATATCCATCTCGGTATATCCCCTTGAATATAATTGTGGGAGAGGTCAAGGAACCTCAACATGGACTGGTTAACCAAAAACTGAGGCAATGTCGTCAACTGGCAGGAAGCCAAATGTAAGAGTGTAAGGTCAGGGAATGAAGAGGCCCGAAAACAGTATTTGTGGCATCAATGGAGAAATGATTGTAGGAAAGAACCAAAAACGAAAGATTTCTCAGCTGCTGAACCCAATTAATATGGAATGAGCCACTAAAATTATTGGAAGAAAGGAAGAGTTCGTTGAGCCCTCGGAATTCCCATATAGATGTCGGTAGTTCTCCTCCTATATTGTTGTTGCTCAAATCAAGTACTTTCAGCATGTGTGATGGAGCATCAAAAGATCCCTTCAATCGACCGGAAAATTGGTTGTTGGAAAGTAGAAGCTCCTCAATCGAGGGATGTGTAAACAAAGATGAAGGAATATTTCCTTCAAGTAAATTGGATTGCAGGTCAAGAATACGAAGACTCGAGAGGGATTCCCATTGTGTTGAATCAATCGGACCAATTAGACTATTGTTGTACATAATGATTTGAGTCAAATTCTTGGACTTATTGAGTGATGGAATTGGACCAGTGAAATTGTTGGATGAGAAGTCCAAATAAGATAGTTGCGAGAGATTGGTGAAAGAGCTTGGGATATTCCCATCAAAGCCGCACCGCTTCAATTCTATTCTCGATAGATTCCTGAGATTACCAATTGAATCTGGGAGCCTCCCAGAAATATTTGTGAAACTAAGAACCAGTGTCTGAAGAGAACCATTCTCTTGAAATTCTGGCAAGGAACCCTGAAGGAGTTCATTGGATGATAGGTCAAGGGTTTGAAGTGTTTGTACCTGGAAGATTTCATGAGGAAATTCTCGTTGTAGGTCACAATCATATAGGCTCAGAGTTTTCAAGTTGGAGAAATTTGCTAAGAACCGAGGAACTGTGGAGGACAAGTTGTTGCCATCGAGTTGAATGACCGACATATTAGCAAGACTCATAAGGGAAGCATTGATAGGACCTGACAAAGAACAGTATGACATGCTCAACACCTCAAGTTTCGGCACCGAAGAAGACAACGCGTCGCACCACTCACTTCCCTCAGCAAACACATTGACCCCATCAAGGTACAACTCCCTTAACTCCACTAAATCCCCAATCAGCGACCTTAAATTGAGCTTCTTAAGGTTTGGCCAAGCCCAACTGAGATCGAGAGTACGTAGCTTTGTCAGGCGCGATAGCTCCGCAGGAATTTGCCCAGTGAATCCAGCATTGGACAAGTTGAGATATGCCAAGCGGCTGAGATTTGCGAGGCCCGATGGAATCGTCGTGGAGTTGAAGTCGTTGAATGCCAAGTTCAGGCTCCGAAGGAACTCGAGCTTGAAGAGGCTCGACGAATCATCGATTCCGCCAGAGATTGACTCTTTGCTCAAATCGAGACCGACCACGAGGCCGTCCTCGCACGTCACGCCACTCCATGAATCGGCGCCTTGGTCCCAGCGTACTAGCTTGGACGACACAGAGGTGTCGAAGACGAGACTGTTTCTCAGCTCGAGCAACAACGATCTCTGGTCCACGCCAAGACACTGGGAGGACGCTGAAGCCATAGCAACATCAGAGAAGATGGAGATCGTGGATATCGCAAGAAGAAGCCATGGGACGATCGAACCGTTCATCAGAGGAAGAGGTTGAGGAAGAGAGCGGGAAGAGAGAGTCAACCGAAACAAAGTCATCACTGAGGAATGGAGGAGTCGTCCAGGGGGGAGCGTGAAGCTTTGTGTTGATATCCGGGCTGTCATTCCTTAGGCACCAGAATCTGGCTTTTATTTCACTTTCGACGATAGTGGGACAAATAGTCTTTATTTAACATGCTTTTTAGATCGAAACGAAAGGCCATAATTTTATTTTCAAAGAGAAAAAGGAAAATAAAAGAAATCCACCTAAAATATTGAGATTAGAACTTCACATCCCTCGGAAATATTTTTGGCTCTCTTTTTTTTTTTTTTATAAGATCATAAAACAAATGATATTACATGATCGGTTTCATTTTTGTACTCACATTAACATGTAGAGATCCATTAAAAGTAAATAATGGATATATGTATATATATAGACATATATATAATAGCATTTGACCATAAAACCAAAATACATATATTATATTCTCTTTCTTTTATTAAATTAGTAGATTCAAGAAACGAAATAAAAAATTATTTATATTTGAATTTAATTGTAAATATTTTATAGTACTATCAAAAATCGAAAAAGGTATAATCTACATTTTCGGAAAATACAATGAATTAATTAGGAAATATGAAATATGAAAATAAAATAATATGTTCAAAAAATAGAATGAAAAACCAAATAAGCAAAAACTAAGAATATATTTCTTTTTCATTAAACTAAAAATAAAAATAAGAAGAAAAAGGAAAAAAGGCAAAAAGGCAAAAAGGCAAAAAGGCAAAAGATGAAGACGGGCATTATCTTTAGTGGTTTAAAGGAAAATAAAAAGAGGGAAAAATTCAAAGAGATTTAAAACTTAAAGAAAGAAAAGAAAAAACGAACTATATGCGTGTGGAATTGATCCATCATTCACACTGAGAAGGTACCATGAGCCCACAGCCATCGGGCTATCACCATACTTTCCAATACTTTATGTAACTTAAAGAAAGAAAAGAAAAAGCGAACTATATGCGTGTGGAATTGTTCCATCATTCACACTGAGAAAGTACCATGGGCCTATCTCCACCGGGCCATCATCATACTTTCTATTACTTTATGCAACTTAAAAGACAGAAAAGAAAAAGCAAATGATACGCGCATGAAATTGATCCACCGTACACGCTGGTAAAGTACCATCGGCTCACCTTCGTCGGGCTATCACCATACTTTCTCTTACTTTATGCAACTTTTAATATATATATATAACGTGTTGAAGGAGCAATCAATAAAAAACTACCCGATTAGATATAAACTCCCAGCACAACACGCTAGGAAGGTACCATGGGCCCACCTCCACCGGGCTATTACTATGTGCGTGTTGGAAGGAGCAATCGAAGTAAAACGCATGGCAAATCCTGATGATTGCCTCGGATTTTCTCTTTAGGTATTGTATATTGATATATTTAAAGGTTTTCTTCCCTTATTTTTGTTGAAATATAACGTGGAAACTGAATCTTGCAATTAAATCGATGTGAAAATATCAAAAAAATAAATAAGGAACAATAAAGGACATTAGAAATATACGTGATTCGGCATGAGAGTCATTATCTACATTCATGAGGATGGTCAGCAACAAATAATCCACTATCAAGTAGGAGAAATTTTTAGTCGCTCACAAAGCTCAACTGTTTGTCCACCTAAACCCAAAGGCTACGTTTGGCTGTCTAGATCTCTAATCAAAATATAACTAAATAGGATAGGATATAAAATCCTGAGATTTTGATATATCTTATTCATTGTTTAGTGAATCACAATAATAAAGTTGGATATATTCACATCATATCATGTATCTTTTTTTGGCATAAAGTGCCATATCGGTATAAATGAACCTAAAAGTTCACAAACGGAGATGGTAAAAATCTCTTATGACAATATTCCCTAATTTATTTTTATTTTATTTTTTATATTTTATTTTCCTCTCTTTCTAAATTATTTATTATTTATTATTTTTTCCCTTTGCATCATTCTTTAATAAAATTTTATTAAATAGTAAAACTATATTAATATACATTAAATGACAAAAATACCTAAAATATGTAATAAATATAAATATGTATTTATATTAATATATTGAATTTATATTATAAGATAGAATTAAAGTCAAATATATAAATAAAAAGAAGATTAAATTAAAAATTAAATTTTTATGAATTTCTTATATTAGAATTCAAATATTATTTATATTGAAATATAATTTGAATTTTTTTAATTTAATAAGTTTATTATTCGATAAAAATAACTCTCTTATTATGGATATTAAATATCATATCTACCTTTATCTCATTTCATCATATTCCTATTATATCCGATATTATCATGTCTTGAACAAGTATCATATGTAGGATAGGATAAATTTTATTTTATTCTAAATTTTATCCTGATAATCAAGCTCTGTTTATAAATAAAAAACAACTCAATTAGATATAAACTCCCAACACAACAATGCCTGTCTAAGCCCAAACAAATGCTCTCGTACGGCAAAACAGAAGAACGTTCTTCTCTTTAGTGTGCTGCTACTGTCAGGAGGGAACCGTATCTCTTTTATGTGTCCTGTCAACAAACCTAACCTTGACCGGTGAACAAGTGCCCCTCATCATGACGAGGCTGCAAAGAAACGACTACTTCTTCTAACGACGAGGGAGAGACCATCGACTCATGAGATAAGAGTTATTCCCAGAGACCACATAAATAAATTTGCGACCAAGACAAGCAGATGCCAATGGGGCAGGGCACTCTTGAGGACAACTTGTTCCGGTTGCTCTCGAAGATGAAAATATTCAAATGTTACATATTTACATAATCTTTTATCTTTATGATAGGTCACAATCAATAGGTATTTATACCTAAACAATAAATACAGTAAAGGAAGTAATCTCAATTAACAAGCATATTAGTTATCTTAATCTAACAAGGAAATTAGTTGTCCCAGGAGATAACGAAATATCATAGAATATCCATAAGCATAACATCCACTTACATCTCTAACAATATCCTTTAATTGAAATTTTTCTAATATATATATATATATATATATTTTTATATATTTTTTTTTTTTTTTTGACCCTAGAACCCCGAAAGCCGACCGGTGAGAGTAAATCGGGGGTGGACGCAGTGCGGGGACCCACCATCACGGCGTCACACTTAAGACCCCAAAGGGCGTACGCTGGGTTTCGAACCCTTCCGTCCTGGGCAGATTTCACGAAGGCTCTTATCCAACGCATAAAAATGAGGACATGTGAGAGGGATCTGGAAAATTTCGTGCGAAATGGGCAATTTCAAGAACAGAGAATTGCAAGGGAAGTGGGGGAGGAAAAACAGGGGATGCTTCAGCTTGGAAAGTGGGAGCAGTCAAAGTAAACGCCCGCCGGTGGGGACGATTCTGTCTAGTGTTAACGTTCGTTGCGGGATTGAAGATTTCTCCGCGGACTCGTGCATAGGGAATAGGAGCAGAAACGCGTTTGGGTCTTTCGGCTTTTCTTTATTCGTTTGTGGACTTTCTTGGTGTCAATTTAAGTTGCGCTGGCCAGACCAAGAAAAATCAAACTTCAATGGATATAATATGACTAGCTTTGGGAACTGGTTTATAAGCTCTGTCTGGTGATAAAAACAGAATTTGATTTGTTAGAAGGATCGAAAAATTTGCACTTCAAGAAGCATTAGATTTTATATTGGATCCATACTCACCATGGCCACTGAAGCCAATATCAAATCGGAGATGGATTCGATTTTCATGTGAATGGGCCCGATTTTGGATCGTAGACAGTCGACGAACAAAAGATTGCTGAAAATGACACAAGTTCTCCATGACAAGAAAGTATCTTTTGATTACTTGTTAAAATTTTATAACTAATTGAAAACGAAATTTTTCCATCAATTGATGTTTGTTCTTTTGTTAATTTGTGCTTGTGTCTGCTTCAGTATTCTTTCTATTTTAGTAATCTTGACTAGTGTGCAAATGATTCTTATTAGCAGACTCAATTTAATTATATTGTAATTGTATTGTGAGTCTACATTGGGAACGTATTTGTTGGGGCTGACCTCCACGGTAGATGTTAGGTAATATTCCATGTGCAAATTTTCTTTGCTTTTCCACCCCTAAGTAATGTTATATTGCACAAAGTCACAACCATATGCAAGACTCTCTTTGAATGAATGTCCAGTGATGAACGAGATCGATTTCTAAGCGGTGTTGAGGTTATTTATCAATGGCTACTTAAAAGAGGTCTAATCGAGTCTAGTCGACAGACTGGACTAGACTCAACAATTTAAGACTTGAATACCCAATTTCGTCAAAGCTCAACTATTTCGGTTCAAGTTTGACTCATGATATATATTTTTTATAAACTCGAAACAACTCGGTTTAATTCAACTTGGTTATTATAAATGAGTTTTTGTTGGAGCTTTATTCAAGCTTGAGCTCAAATTCGACTTTCTTAAAGTTCGAACAGAGAAGACTCAGACTTGACTCAGTCTTGCATTTGAACTCGTAAATTATTTAAGCGAGCTCGAGTAGCTTGATTGGCTTGCATATGAAGAAGCAATTAAAATCTAATTTCAAAGAAGCAAGTGAGAAGATGCTGGTGAAGCGTCCAAACATTCATCATTTGCGACTTTCTGGCTGCTTGTGCTGTGTTCTTACTGTGGGCCTTAAAGACAAACTAGGTCTTCACGCCTTGAGATGTGATTTCATGAAGTTTCCCACTCTTTAGAAAAGATATCGTATTTCCAATCCCTCCACCGAATGAAAACATGTTTCTTTTTCAGACTCAACTATCTTTACCGCAACAGGCCAGCTTGACACCTGAATCACGACCTTCTTTAATTGAGGAGGAATCATCATCACCTCCATCGTTGGTCAAGATCGTGCCTCCAGAGCCTCCAGCTACTTCTCCATTGATCGAGAACACTCTAGATTTTCATCAGATACGAGTCCTCTGATTGAGCCCTTCACCGACTTTTTGCTCGTGTCAGCTAGTGACTCTTGTCGCTTCTCCATCGGCAGCTCCTCCAGCCAATGCCTCTAATAAGTCACTCGCTCTTGCTCCTGTGCAGCCCACACTCGTCCCTCCTCAACGCTCGGACCACGCTACTTGTGCCCACACATGGACTAAGGATTATATTTGTCCTACCTTAGACTCCTCAAGTTCCCATTATCCTGTCTCTTCTTATATCATATTTGTCCGGCTTTCACCAAAACAAATATGTTGCATAAGTCGTATTTCTGAGGAATAGGAACCTTGTTCTTTCCATGAGGCAGCCAAGGATCCATGTTGACAATAGGTAATGAAGACTAAATTACGTGCTTTGATTCAAAATATATTTGCCTTTCATCGTAAGCCCATTGATTGCAAATGGATCTATATGATTAAATAAAGGACAAATAGTCTCATTGAGTGTTACAAAGCTCGATTAGTGGCTAAAAATTTCGCAAAATGGGAAGGTTTTGATTATTAGGAAACTTTTCCCCTAATAGTCAAGGAAGTCACTTTTGTTCTTTTCTTTCCACTACTATTATCCATTATTGGCCCCTACACCAAATGGGCATCCACGATGCCTTTCTTTGTGGTGATTTGGAGGAGGAAATTTACATGGACCTTTCACCAGGTTTACGCAGATAGGGGGAGTCTTGAGTATATCATCTCCGCAAATCCCTCTTATGGACTTAAACGGGCCTCTTGATAGTAGTATATTAAATTCACCACTGCATTCACAGCTAATTCAAGCAATCCAAACATGATTATGCCCTATTTGCATGGACACAAGGTACATCACAATCGACTTGTTGATATATGTTGATGATATATTTATTATGAGCAATAATGAGTCAAGTGTTAAAGAATTCGAGAAGTATCCCCATTCCATCTTTCACATTAAAGATTTGGGGCATCCGAAATTTTTCTCAGTATTGAGATTACCCAATCAGATAAAGGAATCTGCCTTAGTCAATGTAAATTTGTATTGGAGATTAGGTTGTCATAATGCAAACCAACTATTATTCAACCGAGCATAATGTTAAGTTAACAACGATTGAGTATGATGCGGAATTACCACATTTTGATGAGGATCCATTGATCAAGGATCCATCAAGCTACTAGAGACTCGTTGGAAAACTCATCTATTTCACAATTACTAGACCCGACATATGTTACACATAGATTGTCAGTCAATTCATGCATAATCCAAAACAATCCCATATGAATACAATGTTGAAAATCATAAAGTATTTGAAAGGGTGGCAGAGACTTCTGTCTTGGATTGTAATGTGGAGTGACGGCTCATTGTGACACGAATGACATCACTTGTCATATGAACAGATCTATTACTAGAGTTTGCATTAAGTTGGGAGAATTGCTGCTTTCATGGGAAATGAAGAAATAATTGGTTGAATCTAACTATTGAGCAATGGCTAAACTATTTGTGAAATAGTTAGATGCAAGGTCTACTTCGCAATATTAGCATATGGTTAAGATGATCAACTACCTTGTTTTGTGACAATGATGCTACTCTTAAATTTGCAGCAAATCCGATAGACCATAAAATAGTGCAACATTGCCATTTCACTAGAGACAAGATTCAGGAAGAAATAATCACGACAAGATACATAGGAACTACTAAATAGCCTGCATGTATCTTTACCAAACCTTTATGTCAATGGCAATACCAAGTATCTATCGAGCAAGCTTGGCCTCCTCGATATATATAAGCTGCCAACTTTAGGAAGAGTGTTGAAGATACAGTTGCCTCGCTTGGATTAATTGATGATTTCCTTTTTCATTTCCTGATTGTTTCTCACGTTAGGAGCAGAATTTTTATCATGCAAAGTGGCTATTAATAGTCAGAATCAAGCTGTTTTGGGAATTAGAGTATTGTATAAATAGGAAAATATTTTCTTTATTCATTCTATATAATTTTTCCTTTTATACAATTGTACTATAAATAGAGCCTATGTACATACAAGTTTACTATGAGAAAGTAATACACAAATACAATTTTCCAATTTCTAGCTCTCCATCCTTTTCTATTTCATGTTGATTAAAGTATCTTCACAATAGAAATTATGGGAAAAATGCATCGAAAGTCTTAAGATTTGCGTATGCAACACAATCAAGTTATAAACCTTTAAATCGATTAAGTCCAAAACCTTTGAAAAAAAAAAAAAGTTACTAAGTCCTTTCAATGAACAACAATACCCTTCCAACATGAAAGGGGTTGGTGAGGGGTTTGAATCCCCACATTCTCGGGGGGTTGGGGTGGGAACGATTTAGTTTCAAGCGTGGGTTTCGACTTCACGCCCTGCAAGGAGGCAGGGCAAAAGTTTGAGAGTGAAAATTAGAGTTAGAGTAGAGTAGGACCGACCAAAAAAAAAAAGAACAACAATACCCAAAATTGCCTCTGTATCATGTGAAAATTGCCTAATTGCATCCTCAAAAAACCATATTTCAAAATAATCTTAAAAACTTAAATGCATTTTTAGTAAAGATTTATGATTTTTTTTTTGTCGACATAATTATTTAGGATTTAACTGGATCAAATTGAACAACTTTTGATTAAGGTTTACGAGTTGATTGAATCAACAGAAAGGTTTAGGACTCGTATTGCATTCTATAGATAAAGTTTACAGCTCGCCATGCAACTTCCCCCATATATTAGAACAATAGTAGGAAAAACCCATTTGCATGGAAATTGTATATAATCTATCTAATAAATAAGGGAATAATGCATATATAAGTATTATTGTGTATTGTCAGAATTCTCCCAAAAATCCTCCATAACAAGGATTAGAAGTATCTTGCAAGATAGAGATGTTATACTCAACCCTCGCAAATATATATGGCAAATCAATAAGAAAGAAAAGTCAAAAGCGGTAAATTTTTGAGAAAATAACACAAGAAATTCCTAAACTTGGACTCAATATGTAATTTGATCCATATTAATTTGCTCAATGTAATCCATAAACTTTAATCCAATGTGCAATGTAATCCCTAGACTTTTAATTTGTTCAAAATAATCGAATGTTTATGGACCATGAACTGTCCGAAAATGTTCAATGCATACCCAGTTTATAGGACTGTTTGTGTCATTGTTCCTAAATGTTTTCAAAGGACGGTAGTTATACTTTTTATCACATTTAAAATTTAATGAGAAAAAAAAATTGAAAAAGATCATTGTTAGAGAAACATATTTGAGATACTCTATCATTTGTTCTTTGAAATTTAAACTCATAAACGCTAAAAATTTGGAAATAACAAATGGATTAAGCAATGCTTACTGAAGTGTGTCGTGACAAGTTCTAGAGGGAAGTTCCCGCTTTAGCTATATACAATAGAAACAAAAATTCAAATATTTGTTTAGCTAAAAAACATTATATATATATATATATAATATATATTATATATATATTATTATTACTTTGCGACCATAAGCGTTTAGACTGGTTTAACTAAGCAATTTACTCATTACATGGGTCACACATAGATACATCCAGGCACATTAACGTAAAATGCCATAAAAGATATTATATGTTAAACACGTACGCAAACTATTTAAATAAATTTGTTGTGCTTGGAATTCAAGAATATGACATGATTAATAAAAGCATTTTTGCTCAAATCTGACATAAATTTATCACAATAATTATTACGTGGAGAACTAATTGTCAGCTCCACCCACTCCTGTATGACCTTGTGCGACTATAATCAAAAGATGCCTTAAAACACTCGTAAATTTCTGAGGCATGGAGAAAAGGCAATACAAACATCAACAACATAAACCAAACGGTGCAGGTGAAACTATAGTTTTTTGCAACATGCAATCTCATTCTCATCACATGTGCAACTATATCCTTATGATAAATGCAATATCATTCTTCTATCCTGCTTTATATTAACCACTGGAATCATCGATAATAAGCCATGTGTCTCGACGATGTAAAAGGAGAAGCACCAGATAGAGATGTTTTCTGGGCCTGGGAAAACGGAGTCACCGCTTTCTTCTTCTCACGCTTTGTCTCTGACCGCAACCAAGCCTCAACTACTGAGTGAAGATTAGCCGAGTTCTTCAAATCATCTACCTCCGTCAATTTCTCCACCCTTCTCAATTCACCATCTTGGATGTAAACAAGATGAGTCGCCCAATTCTCAAGCCCGTCAAATGTGTGCATCGCATATACTATTGCAGCTCCTCTCTGAAAATGACATTTTAAAGTCAGATAAGAGCACAAAAAACAGCAGTACGAGTCAGGAAACACCCCAAATGTTTGCCACGCGACACAATCAGATGTATATGCAACAAATAGTAGATAGTTAGCATGCTTATCTATTTTGGTAACGTCAAACCATACTTCTATAAGTAAGCAAATAATCAATCAGTTACCATCTCTGTGCTAGTATCCTTGAAAGTTTAGATGTTATATATGCAGTAAATTTGGTCACCAGTCTGAATCTTGTAATCATAAATAGTCAGTGGTGAAGCATTAGGTGCCTAAGGAAAAGGACGTAGTGTTCGAAGCAAATCACTCTGTTAAAGCAGTTGATGTTATATCTAAGAAGGATGAGGACATCATTAGATCTATTGTGAAAATGGTAACTTCAGAAGTTAAAGACACAGATGAAGAAAATTCCAGATATGATGAACTAGCTGACATGCCTGATCTGATAGATGATCCAATTGTTGATACTATGGATCCTATTGCTGCTAACAGAACTTCCAAAAAGTTGATTTAGCCACAATTTCTCCTATAAGAAACAGGCCTTTGAAAAAAACTCCTCTGCAATTATGAAGAATACAATACAGCTACAACGAGGTAGAGGGGGATCTCAGAATCTCTCCTGACTTGGAGAAGTTTGCTGGTGCTTCCAGCTCTTCTTTTATTCAATGAGTTTCTTTTCATTGAATATTTGAGGCTTTAATAAGCCTTGTACAAAAAAGGAGGTTAAGTCTCTAGTTATGTAGCACAATGTTCATCTGTTTTGCCTCTTCAGAACTGTAGTTCAGGAATTGAAATGTTGATTGTATTGTGGCATCAGTTTTCCCCATTGGCATGGAGTTACAAACTATTCTTTCCATCAATTTGGCGGAATTTCAATTCTTCATGAAGATTCTGTTTAGATTCACTAGTCCTGATAGATTTTGTGCAGATTTCTTCACTAGTGCTTGGCCTGTTTTGGTGATGAGTTCCGTGCAGCTATGTCTGACATCTTTCATTTGTCCAAATTGTCAAAAAGGGTTAATGCTACCGTCATAACCCTCGTGCCAAAGACATCAAATGCATCCAGGATGTCTAAGTTTAGGCCTAATCATGTCAATAAATGCATCACAAAGATATTAGCCAATAGACTCAAGAAGATACTGCCTGATATCATCAGCTTGAGTTAGTTGACTTTTGTGGAAGGGAGATAAATCGGGGATAATATGCTATTAGCTCATAAATTGGTGAAGAATTACCACTGGGTTGGCATTTCCCTAGATGTGTGGTAAAGCTGATCTAATGAAGATATTTGACTCCATAGACTGGGATTCTCTGTTGACTACTCTAATCTTTATTAATGTTCCTACTATGTTTTTGGAATGGATTACAGTCTGCATTACAATTCCATCCTTTTCTATCAATATTCTTGAAGGTTATTTTCCTGGAGAAGGGGCTTAAGGCAAGGAAATCCCCTATCTCCATATATCTTTGCGCTTGTGATGGAGGTGCTTTCTAGCCTATTAAATGCTGTTGCCAGAGATGGGATTGTCAAGTGCCATCTATTGTGTTCAAGAGTCCAACTTACTCAAGTATGTCTTCAAAGGTAATGCTGGTTCGCTAAGAGAGAATATCAACATTATAAACTACTCCAAGGCAATTTCTGGTCTCAAAGTTAGTCCTGCCAAAACTAAGGTGTTTGTAGCAGGATATGCAGAGAAGCAGTTGGCTGAGATATTTACAGAACTGTGGTTTCGAGAGAGGAAAACTTCCTGTTAATTGTCTCAGGGTGCCTCTTATCTCTGAAAGACTATCCGATAGAGATTGCAAACCTCTTATCTGGACATCTAAAAAACTCTCTTATGCAGCCAGGCATCTGTTGATCAAAGCTGTTTTATGTAGTCTCAACAATTATTGATGCCAATTTCTTTTTGCTATGAAAGTTATACATGCAATTGAAAAAAAAAAAAAAAAGGTAGAGCATTTTTTGGAAAGGCGATTCTGAAGCTTGAGGAGGGGCAAAAGTTTAGCTGGGACCAGGTTTGTTTGTCAAAACATGAGGGTGGACTTGAACTTCGAAGAAAAAAGGAGCTAGTGGAGACAAAAAATAATTAGTTATCAGTCTCCTCAAGGGTGCACAGAGCAGATCTCAGCCTCCTATTTAATGAAGTTACTAGCTAAACCAGTGGCAGGAGAAAAAGCGTGCAATTACCTGATCACACTCTTCCCTCAAGAAATCAAGGAAATCCATCCGAGTGACGACATCTAGATTAACTGTAACCTCATCAAGTAGAAGAACCTGCAGTTATGTCAATTGTCAAATCAGATGAAGAAATGACTACATTTGTCAGATTGACACTCTTAGCAGAGATAATGGATAGCCACTTGTGTGGCTAATTCCCATCTTGCATGTTGGCATGGTGAAGATAACAAAGATCCAAAGTAAAGCTCTCCAGTCAATGATCAAAGAATGCTCAAAATATCAAGAAACTGAACCTGCACAGGCCACCAAGCCACTCAAGAAAGCAGGTCTAAGACAGCCAACTCTCCATGAACTGTCATCTTCACAGATGGAATTACCACTCCCCAAAAAATGGATACCCATCACAGACGCAATCACATTAGACATCTCAAGTTTGATTTGAAACCTTGAATTTGCAAACTCACTCAAATGCAATTGCACTACTTTCAAACATTCATCAGCCAAATATGATCATCGCCAAAACAGAGTTGTGACACAACCGATACCATTAAAAGACACTAAGTAGTATATTTTAGGTCCCAAAGACTTCAAATAAACATCTCAATGGATGAAGAGTCTTTTCAATCTTGAATTGCTCATTTCTTTTCTTGTTGTTGACCCACATCGTAATCAACTATATGCCCCTAGCATGAATTCAGTACCTGAAATGGATGAAGACGACCCATGCAAATCTGGACACGCCGACGCTGCCCATCTGAAACTTTGTGCATTCTCCATTGCAGATCGATATCAAGCAGCTCTATCAACTTTTCTCTCCTCACAGGATCAGCCCCTTCAACTGCCATTATCATAAACTTGAAATATTCAGATTTGTTACTCAAGCAGGAAAGGCATTTCCAGAAGGTTGTGAAATGTTGTGCAGATGTAAATGCCAATAAGATGACAGAAAAGAAGCACAATTGTCATGACAAGTGAGATTTACTCAAATAGACAAGTATAATAGTAAAAGTAGACGCTACTCAATAGACCTTCCTCCCCCACCCCAATTATCAACCTCCTCTCTCTCTCTCTCTCTCTCTCTCTCTCTCTCTCTCTCTCTCTCTCTCTCAGAGCACAAATGCTGGTCAGAGTTGTTCATTTACCAATTGGGATTTCTTACAATTCCAGAATTGCATAATGGGAAATCAAAACATACAAGCAGACTATTTTCCAGACTTACCTCCAAATATCATATGTTCTGCGGAGAAGTCTCCCTGTAGTGGAATCTCTCCCTGAAAATTTCGGAAGGAACAAGCTTTATTCATGCTACAGAACTGACACACAGCATGTTATCAACTAAACCTATAAAATCAAGACAATCTCTGCCCCAAACTTAGAAACTGTGGCAAAATATTCAAGTGTTTCTTTAACATTTGCAAACAAACTATACGAAGCTCCTGAGAATGAAACTTACAAGAGAAAGTCAGAGGCAAATGAAGAAAAATTAGAAAGAGTAGAGCAAGGCAAGCAAAAGGGAAGATTGTTCAGACTCAGTCTATTGTAGGGCTAACAACGACATAATCCCAAAAATATCGAGACTTTCCTCAAGATTTAATTCTCACAAGTCGGAACGCTCGCAAACTGAGAGATTTAGATGACTCAAAAGGTCGTGCACAAGCATACAACCTACCATTACTGGGGCATAAAACAATAAGATTTTTGTAGCAAGTGGCATGGAGCACTACAATAAGACAACAAATTACAAACTAAGCCATATTCCAATAAATGAGTTGGCTTTATGAATTCTTTTTCCATCACTTTGAGGCATGGAGCCTTACTTCATCATTCATATAAGTGGCAGAAGTGTCACAAAGAGCCAAGATAGCACTGCCATTAAACAACATTATCTCTCTCCAAAAAAAGGAAAGAACTGAAGTTTAGCGGAAGCTTTTTGAGTATGGTTCTCTCAATTATTTATTGTACCTGAGGATTTCTTAAAATCTATTATTAATTTACAATACGCGACCTAAATATATTGTGAAACCGAGAAGACAGTAAACTTATTTCAAATGCCAGTGTCCAATTATTCTAAAACAGCCAACAAGACAAAGCTGAGAACCTAATTCATGTCCCTCAGGATCGCATAGCAACCTCATTTGTCCTATAGATCTCGTGAATTATACACGGGCCAGTGCTAACCAATTCTTTCCCAATCAATAAAAGGTAAAAGCAACACATTATGGAAAAGGGTTGGGAACTCACAGCAGAGCCAACCGTTTTACTCCAAGATCCTCCCAAGTAGGCCAAGTCACCGCTGCAGACCAAGTATCATGAAAAGCAGAGCGATTCAATACACAGACAACGTTCTGACCTCCGACCATGTGCTTGCCCGCAAGAATTTTCAGTAAAGTGGTCTTGCCTGCAAAAACATTATGTAAAATGAAGGGTGAATTCAAAGACCCGAGAAAGACAACACGACTTCTAAAGAAAATGCGGTCAATCTAATCGTAAAGTAAGCCTAGCACTAAAGACGCAAGCAACTTCATAGAACAAGATCCTTCAATTCAGCATTGAAGAGTCGCCAATCTTCCACCATAGAAACTACCAAATGAAAGTGAGGACCCAACCAACGTAATTCCACAACCCTCAAATGATCATACGGAGGAAGGAAGCTACAATTCTCTAACGCTGCAAAACAATCTCTATTCAAGCAAAATTGGCATACCCAGATGACAGAATTCCCCCAGATGTTAGACAAGCATCTGCAATTCAAGAACAACTGCAAAATGCTCATTTTTTTGCATAGAGAATAGACATAACTTGTGTTATATGAGCCAGCAGAGCTCGGTTAAATAGATATAGCTTGTGTTATATGAGCCAGACAGAGCTTATAACCGAGCAAAGTTCGGAAACATTGGTGGACCTCAGAGTGGATTGGCAACAACCAAGTTCGAGAAGTGAAACTTCCCTAACAGTTTCATTGCTTGCAATAGGAGACTCAATTGAAAAGCAGAACTCTGGAACAAAATCAAATAACAAGATGATAAACGGCATCTACACCAAAAAGATCATAATAAGTTGATGAGCTAATGTCAAGCCCCATTGTCAAGAATAACAGAAGCTACATATGCCATTGGAAAGAGGGACTTAGAAAGGCAAAATCACAATTTAGCCCGAAAAGCATGAAAAATGCATGCTACTCCCAGTACTAATGACAAGCAAATTAGCTAACAAAAAGGTGATATTCCACTTCCAGAGACAGGGACAGGGAAAAACACAAAGAACGGGTTTCCAAAGGGGAACTCCGCAAAACAGGAGACAAACATTTTTATCCAATTATCAAGCAGTTGATTGGTATTCCGAAGGGGAACTCCGCAAAACAGGAGACAAACCTGTGCCGAATTATCAAGCAGTTGAAAGAATCAAAACATCATACGAATGCTTTGGAGAGACAGGATTGGACTCTGGCCCTAGCTGACTTGAAATGCAATGAATGGCACACTGAAACTAGCAGAAAAGTATAATCAAGTCATATTAGAACTTTCAATGATTGGTGGGTAGGCGATAAAACTTGCAATATAAAACGAAGGGGAATGCATGACATACAGAGAAGAGAGAGTTCATTGGTGATACACTCGTCATGTGGACTTGGTAATATAGAGCCAATCATGCTTTCCAATATTCCAAGTTCGAAAAACTCCTTGTTATCATATCATCAAAGTGGAGAAGCATGATCTGAGTAGTGATTTATGTCAGCATGAGACATGGTATCACATGCACGAGATACTTTTCATTAGAGACTGGTCTAGAATGCTGCTTTTTCGGGAGAAGTATATGACCCGCTATTCTAACGTCCTAACTAGAAGTGCTGCCTACCTAAAAAGGGGGAAAGGGAATTGTGAGTACCCATTGCCCATGACCAACACGATCTCAGGACACAAAACACCAAATTGTTGACAATCAAAACACAATAAGATGCAACACAATATAGTAGAGTCAACTTCATTGAGTCTCACTGAGTACACCATTTATGTAATTCCGACCACTTGAACAACAACAACAATATCTGAGAACAAAGGTAAAAGACCACAAAGTTGGAGAGTACTCATTGTCAATCCAATGACAAAGAAGGATGTGATTCTTCTTGTTCCACAAGCCGCCGGTGTAGCAGTGGAGGTGGTGGGGGCGGCAGCGGTCACTCCCCTTGCCAGGTCAAGACAATGTCCTTAAGAGCTGGTCTTATTTCCTCCTTCAATACCTTCTGATACTCCATTGTGTCCCCACTTGACTTCTTCATCTCCACCCAGTGAAGAGCCTGAATAATCTCAAAGATTTCTGCATCGAAACCAAGGACACCCTTTCTTCCAGCCTTCGTGCCTTCGAATTTCATCAGTCCAGCATCCTTCTTAACCTTCAGCCTCAGGTGCTTGGCTATATCCTCGAGCTTAGAGATTATAGTAGAAGCAGGTTTATTCACCATGAACCGAACTTCCTTTCTTTGATCCACTCCCACAAACAATCCAGACAAGTCCAATACTGGAGAATATGATATGATATCAAAAGCATTCAAGTTGCTAAGCCTCAAAGGTTCCTGCCTTGACTCTGTAATGGAATTTTCACCCTCATCAGGGCCGAATAATTCATCCACATCAAGAGGCGGCGGTTCTTTCACTTCTCTTACGATACATATATTTCTGGAGTCTAGACCTTTCCGGAACCAAGAACTCTCCATAATCTTGGTCATTGAAATTCTTCTGTTGGGGTTTGGATCTAAGATCTTCAAAAGGAGTCGACACACATCCCGGGCAAACCACTCTGGAAAATTGACTTCTCCCTTTAAAATCTTTAGGAGCATCTGCACGCGATTAGAGTCCAAAAGGGAAGGCGACCAGCTAATAGAACATACAAGATCACGCCACATGACCAAATATCAGCTTTGGATCCATCATAACCCCTTCGATTGATCACTTCTGGAGCAACATAAGCTTCGGTCCCGCAAGTTGTGTGGAGCAACCCATCTTCATGCTTTGATTCAGCAAGGGCGCTCAACCCAAAATCGGAAACCTTCAAATTCCCATTCTCATCTAAGAGCAGATTCTCTGGTTTCAAGTCACGGTGAAAAACACCCCGGCTGTGACAGTAATCAACAGCAGCAATCAGCTGTTGAAAGTATCTCCGTGCAAGGTCCTCGTTCAGTCCCCCTTTGACTACTTTGTTTAATAGCTCACCGCCTTTAGCAAATTCCATGACTAAGTAAATCTTGGTCTTGGTGGCCATGACTTCGTAAAGCTCCACCACATGCGGGTGCCTAATTAGTTTCATGATTTGAATCTCTCTCTTAATCTGATCCCGCATTCCAACTTTCAAAACATACTTTTTGTCGATCATCTTGATGGCAACCTCCATACCTGTGCTGATATTCCTCGCCAAACGAACCTTGGCAAACGTCCCTTGCCCAAGTAATCTTCCCAATTCATATCGGTCCATCAGAACACCCCCTCCGTTCTCCATTTCAACCGAGTACTTCACTTACTTTTATGAAAACTTTGTACAATATAACCAACTACCTATATGTACAGAAATTAGAAGGAAATTAGAATTCTATAAACTATATAAAAATATTAATTAAGTTAGATAAATATTATTTATTATATATAACTAATAACTATTAATATTAGTTAAAAATACATATTCTATTCTAATTTGATTTATGAGTTAAATTAAAAATGACTGTTCTAACTATTAGAATTTCTAACCGACCAAAAAAAAAAAAAAAAGTATTAGAATTTCTACTATCTTCTAACACACACAACATAAACCAGTAATGTGCCAGCTAAATTGCGCAACAAGAAGATCAAACCCACATCAAGCACGAGGAAAATCGGACAAAAAAGCAATACCCAGAAACCAAAACCTTAAAAAAAAATCGAAATTTCCAACACCCAAGAAATTTTCCAGGACAGAACCAGCACAAAAGAGGAAAAGCATACCTTTATAACAAAGCATAAGAGAATACACAACAAAAACCAGTAATGTGCCCGCTAGACCGCGCAACAAGAAGATCAAACCCACATCAAACGCGCAAAATGGAACAAAAACGCAATAACCAGAAACCAAAACCTATATGAAAAAAAAAAAATACGAAATTTCTGAACACCCAAGAAAATTTCCACGAACAAAAACGCAATACCCAGAAACCAAAACCTATATTAAAAAATAAAAAATCTAAAGACTCAAGAAATTTTCCAGGACAGAAGCAGCGAAAAAGAGAGAAAGCACACCTTTATGACAAAGCAGAAGAGAACACACAACAAAAAACAGCAACGTGCCAGCTAAATTGCACAACAAGAAGACCAAACCCACATCAAACACGCGGAAAATCGAACAAAGACGCAATACCCAGAAACCAAAACCTATAAAGAAACCGAAATTGCCAACACCCAAGAAATTTTCCAGGACAGAAGCAGCACAAAAGGAGAAAAAAGCATACCTTTATGACAAAGCAGAAGAGATCCGACCCGTGTACGAATAAGAACCAGATGAAGAGGATGATATTGAAGGAGAAGGAGAAGGAGAAGGAGCGAGGTGAGATCAGAAGGGTCGCACTGTTAATGAAAAGTAAAATGAATGGTGAGGGATCCGAAAACCTAAAAATCTATGGCACCAAGAACCTCGCTACTCAATTGTTAAAAGGTGATCCATTGGAAAGCCCTAGAACACATTAGCCTCCACATGCTTAAGAATTAAGTATGATTAGTGGACTTGCTTCAAGTCAACAAATAAGGAGGAAAAGAAGAAGTTGGACTCTTTCTATAGTTGGCAAAAGGAAAAGTAAACAAAGTCAACAAAAGTAGTGGGAACCCAGAGTAAGGAAGAGAAGATCCGGAAGAAAGAAGTAAAGGAAAGCAAAGTCCATTGGACTTTGACTAGCCACAACAAGCAAAAGATGAAGACGCAAGCTGAAGTTTATATTATTTTCTGTACTCTAAGTGAGTCAAGAATAAGGCGGTGACTCGTGTCTATAAACAGGAGTTAGTGGACATTTGCCCTCAGTAGTAGAAACTTGGGAAAATATCATAAATGGTCATATCTTTTATTGATGTGCGTCTCGTCCCTAAACTTTCGATTTCTTTCATTTGATCCATTTAACTATCGATAAATGTTCAATCTAAATCCATGACTATTTGAAAATTGATTAATTTAGTCCTTCCATTAGCTAAAGTTAACGGAATTGTGGGCATTTTGGTCTTTTTCTTTTTTTTTCTTCTTCTTCCGCCGAGCCGGGGAGGGGAGGAAGCCGACGTCCGGCGAGGCGACCCTCGCCGGATGGGCTAGGGCGGCCCTCGCCTACGTCCCGCAAGGGCCGCCCGCGACCTCGGGCGAGGGCCGCCCTAGGTCAGTCCGGTGAGGGGGTTGCCTCCACCGGACGCCGGCTCTTCGCCATGGCCAACGAAGGGAAGAGAGAAGAAGAAGAAAAAAAAAAAGACCAAAATGCCCATAATTTCGATCGAGGGGATTAGATCGGACATTTATCGATACCATCGCAGGCCAAATCGAAGAAATGAAAGTTCGAGGGGCGAGATTGCACATGAGTAAAAAATATAGGGACTATTTATGACATTTTCTCTAGAAAATTAGAAAGTCTCCTTTCTTTATAATACCAACTATCATAATAGAAGTATTTCTTTTCTTATCCCATATTCCCTTGCCATAGCAATTCACTCATATACACATCATTACTGGTTCCTAGCCATATTTCACACACACTTGCACACACACACTTCTGCAAAATTCTCAATCCATCATTTGGAATATTCACTCATTTGTTCTTGGGCCACGGCTTTGGGGTGCCTTTCACACGGGATTAAAAAACGTGCAGCGCCCTCCCGTGCTTTGGCATTTTGTCATAATCTCGCCACCTGTACACCCCTTTTCCATGTTTGTGGCGGTCGTAACAAGGAAAGAGGGGTTCCTGGTTCAAGTTTGCCCAGTTCGAAATTATTAATCAATGAAAAATACTTTTTCTTTTTATTTTTTATAACAATTTATATCTAAACAATACAAACGATCAATTTTAATGATATGCTTTCATATCATTCATTTTCTGTAAAACTAATGCACTTTTAATCCGCTTTATAATTTTCTAAATTAATTCGATTCATAAATGAGAGTTACCCTCTGTTCAAGAGCACATGAGAAAACCGGAAAGGAAAACAGGCATTTGCGACGGGCAAATACGACTGGTAATCTAATAAAGAAGATTTGTTTTTTTCAAATCTTTGTGATATGTACGATAAATATTTCGAAAATGAATTAGTTATTTATTACACATGCTCAAATATATTCATAAAACACGCCTAGTCAAAACTCGCATATGCATGTTATTAATGTAACTAACCCACGCACATGTTATTAGTTCAACTCGTAACAACAGCAACTTATTGATAGGCAAGGCATGAATCCCAAGTATCAAAGAGTCGTATTTGTATTCAATCATCAATTTAATCTTGATTTGAAATCTATAGCTCTTAAGCTTAATTGACACATGCAATTGATGAGGGCAAAACTCGAATTTGGTTGTCCCCTCTTCTGCGATTGGAGTTGCGTATGAAGCTTCCTCCTTCTGTAGTCACCCGTTTCCAACTGCCAGCCTCGGCAGTCAAAGAGTCTCCACCAATGAGAAAAAGACGTGTGGGACCGCTAGGAAGTTTCTCATCGTCGGACTTTGCGGGCCCACGTGGCCTTGCATGTGTCTGCCTCGCGTGCGCCCGAAGCGTCCCCAACTTCGACCATACGCGTGTCCTCCGATCATTGGTCGGTTGCACCACGTAGGCAGACATCCCCAGATGCTGCGCCAACCAATGTTACCGTTTTACTCTCGTGTCGCTATCCTCGTCGACGCAGAAATGAGTCGAAGCGGGCGTAATTGATTTGATGTCGATGTCGGGTTCTCGCATAAAGACTGATTCAATTTCCGACCACGGTCGGGCTCATCTCCGGCTATGCAAGACTATGTTCTCTAATTAGGAGAGAGCGGTCATATTATTGCATTGCTATATCCGTTGAAAGAAATGATTTAGTTACTCAAAAAATTGGTAATTTGGCTATCGATATTTCGTACCCATCGTTTAGGCTGATTTAACTAAACAATATACTTATCACATGGGTCACACATATATACATCCAGGCACATTAACGTAAAATGCCATAAAAGATATTATATGTTAAACACGTTGTGTCGCGCAAACTATTTAATAAATGTGTTTTGCTTGGAATTCAAGAATATGACATGATTAATAAAAGCATTTTTGCTCAAATCTGACTTAAATTTGCCACAATACTTATTACATGGAGAACTAATTGTCAGCCCCACCCACCCCTGTATGAACTTGTGCGACTATAATCAAAAGATGCCTTAAAACACTCGTAAATTTCTGAGGCATGGAGAAAAGGCAATACAAACATCAACAACATAAACCAAACGGTGCAGGTGAAACTATAGTTTTTGCAACATGCAATCTCATTCTCATCACATGTGCAACTATATCCTTATGATAAATGCAATATCATTCTTCTATCCTGCTTTATATTAACCACTGGAATCATCGATAATAAGCCATGTGTCTCGACGATGTAAAAGGAGAAGCACCAGATAGAGATGTTTTCTGGGGCTGGGAAGAAGTAGTCACCGGCTTCTTCTTCGCACGCTTCATCTCTGACCGCAACCAAGCCTCGACTACTGAGTGAAGATTAGCCGAGCTCTTCAAATCATCAACCTCCGTCAGCCTCTCTGCCCTTCTCAATTCACCATCTTGGATGTAAACAAGATGAGTCGCCCAAGTCTCCAGCCCGTCAAATATGTGCGTCGCATATACTATTGCAGCTCCTCTCTGCAAATGACATTTTAAAGGTGAGATAAGAGCACAAATAACAGCAATACAAGTCACGAAACACCCCAAATGTTAAGACATTCAACACAATCAGATGTACATGCAACAATAGTAGATAGTTAGCATGCTTCCCTATTTTGGTAATGTCAGACCATCCTTTTATAAGTAGGCAAATGCTCGATCTGTTACCATATCTGTGTTAGTATCCTCGGGAGTTTAGATGTTATATATATGTAGTAAATTTGGTCACCAGCCCGAATCTTGTAATCATAATAAGTCAGTGGTGAAGCATTGGGTAGCTAAGAAAGAGGATGAAGTGTTTGAAGCAAATCACTCTGCTGAAGAAGTCGATGCTACATCTAAGAAGGATGAGCACATCATTGGCTCTATCATGAAAAATGGCGACTTTGGAAGTTGAGACAGCAAATAGGTTTCAGGTTTTGTCTGATGAGGCAAATTTCACATGATGAACTGGCTGAGATGCCTGATCTGACAGATGATCCCATTGTTGATACTATGGATCCTATTGCTGCTAACAGATCTTCCACAAAAGTTAGTAAGCCCATGTTTCTCCTATAAGAAGCGGGCCTTCGAAAAAAATTCATTTGCAATTTTGATGAATATGATAGAGCTACAAAGAGGTAGAAAGGGGATCTTGGAGACTCTCCTGACTTGAGGAAGTTTGCTGGTGCTTTCGGCTCTTCCTTATCCATGAGTTTCTTTTCATGGAATATTTGAGGCTTTAATAAGCCTTGTAGAAAAAGGACGTTAAGTCTCCAGTTATGCAGCATAATGTTCATTTGTTTTGCCTCTTCAGAACTGACGTTCAGGCATTGAATATTGATTGTATTGCGGCATCAGTTTACCCCAATCGGCATAAAATTACAAACTATTCTTTCCATCACCTTGGCAGAGTTTCAATTCTTCATAAAGATGCTGTTCAGGTTCAACTTATTTTTGCCAGTTCCCAGTTTATACACAGCTCCATTTTTCTTCAGGAAGATGTTTCTTTAGCCAGTTCTGTGTGTATGCTTCAAATGAAGTATTTGAAAGGAAGTCATTATGGGAGAATATGTCTGCTTTACCCAATGGTGCTTCATTACCCTGGGTTATTCCTGGGGACATCAACACAGCAAGGATTTCTCTGAAGTAAGCAAATCTGATTCTACTCATGTCTCAGATATGGATGATTTTATTGTTGCTCTGCTAACATCTTAGTTATTTGATCTCAGGTACGCTGCTTTCTTTTTTACTTGGACTAATAAGAGAATTTGATTTTGAAGAACGAAAACTTAATAGCGTTCTGGTAAATGATGCTTGGTTAAGCACTTTTCCTCACTCTTCTGCTGAATTTGTTCCAGCAACTTGCTCCAATCACTGCTATAGTTTGGTCAGACTGAAAGGTGCTGATATGGCTCATCCTAAGCCTTTCAAATATTTCAGCTTTTTGAGCAAGCATCCTGTATTTTTACAGGTTGTCCAGAAGGCCTGGAGTAATGATGAAGAGGGTGTTCCTATGTTCAGTTTCTATGAGAAGCATTCAAATGTAAATAAATTTAAAGGTTATGACAAGGACCATATCAACTCAATTTCTCAGCAGGTTCTGCAGGGTAAAGAAGAGTTGTTGTCTCTTCAGCAGAGAGGAATTTTCTCTTCAAGCTAAGCTCTGGAAATTACAGGATTATGAGGAGTCATATCTTTGACAAAAGTCATGGAGTCATATCAAAATTCTAGCTATTTTCATAGACCTGTTAAAGTCAGAACCTCTAAGAACACTCTTTAAGTGTTCAGTATTCTGCAGATGGCACAAGGAGGGCAATATCAAATAGTGAATGAAGCAGTGTCCTTTTTTTTTTTTTTTTTTTGATCGGAAAAGCAGCGTCCTTTAATAAAGGCTTATCAGAAATTCTTGACTCTGCTGTTCCAGCGTCCCTCTTGCTATTTCGAATTTTATGTCACAGTATAAGCTGCCAACTGATCCACAGGAAAATCTTGTTCTTCCTATCACCTCTTAGGAGATAACAGAATTGGGACAGGGCACCTGGTCCTAATGGATTTTGTGCAAATTTCTTCACTAGTGCTTGGCCTGTTATTGGTGAGGAGTTATGTGCAGCTGTGTCTGATTTCTTTCATTCGTCTAAATTGTCAAAGAGAGTTAATGCTACTGTTATGACCCTTGTGCAAAAACATCAAATACAGCCAGGATGTCTTGAGTTTAGGCCTAATCATGTGAATAAATGCATCACAAAGATATTGGCCAATAGACTCAAGAGGACACTGCTGATTTCATTAGCTTGAATCTGTCGGCTTTTGTCGAAGGGAGAAAAACCAGGGATAATGTGCTATTAGCTCATGAATTGGTGAAGAATTACCATAGGGATGGCATTTCCTTGGATGTATGGTAAAGCTGACCTAATGAAAATAGTTAGCTCCATAGACAGGGATTCTGCGTTGACTACTCTAATCTCTATCGGTGTTCCTACAATGTTTCTGGAATGGATTAAAGTTTGCATTACAATTCCATCCTTTCTAGTTTTTTTTTTCTGGCTTGGCTATACCAGTTAGCCGAGCCATTTCCTTTTATGATTCTGCAAAGCCAGGCAACTCATCAATATTCTTGAAGGTTATTTTACTGGAGAAAGGGTTTAAGGCAAGGAGATCCCCCATCTCCACATCTATGTGTGCCTGTGATGGAGGTGCTTTCTAGCCTATTAAATGCCATTCCCAGAGCTGGGTTTGTCCGGTACCATCCTTCTTGTTCAAGAGTCCAACTTACTAATTTATGTTTTACTGATGATTTATGGCGTTCTTCAAGGGTGATGCTGATTCTCTAGGGGAGATTTTTAACATTATAAACTACTTCAGCACAATTTCTGGTCTCAGAGTTAGTCCTGCCTAGACTGAGGTGTTTGTAGCAGGTTATCCAGAGAAGCAGGTGGCTGAGATATTTACATATTTGCAGTTTTGAGAGAGGAAAACTTCCTGTCAAGTATTTTCGGGTGCCTCTCATCTCTGCAAGACTATCTGATAGAGATTGCAAACCTCTTTTCAACAAGGTTATGGCTAGATTAAATAACTGGACATCTAAAAAAATCCCTTATGCAGGCAGGCATCAGTTGATTAAAGTTGTTTAATGTAGCCTCATCAACAATTGGTGGCAAATTTTTTTTGCAATGAAAGTTATCCACGCAATTGAAACAAAATGTAGAGCATTTTTCAGAAAGGGGATTATGAAGCTCGAGGACAGGCAAAAAGTTAGCTGGGACCAAGTGGTTTGTCAAAACATGAGGGTAGCCTTGGACTACAAAGAAAAGTGGAGCTAGTGCAGACAAAAGATAATAGGTTATCAGTCTACTCATGGGTGCACAGAGCAGAACTCAGCCTCCTATATAATGAAGTTACTAGCCAAACCCATGGTAGGAGAAAAAGAATGCAATTACCTGATCACACTCTTCCCTCAAGAAATCAAGGAAATCCATCCGAGTGACAACATCGAGATCAACTGTAACCTCATCAAGTAGAAGAACCTGCACATATGTCAAGTGTCAGATCAGATGAAGAAATGACTACTTTTGTCAGATTGACACTCTTAGCAGAGATAATGGATAGCCATTTATGTGGTCAATTCCCGTCTTGCAAGTCGACATTGTGAAGATAATGAAGATTCGAGGCAAAGCTTTCGAGTCAATGATGAAAGAATGCTCAAAATATCAAGAAACTGGCTCTGCACAGGCCCCTAAGCCATTCAAGAAAACAGGTCTAAGCTAGCCAACTCTCCACAAACTATCATTTTTACGAATGGAATTACCACTCCCCAAAAAATGGATGCCCATAACAGATGTGATCACATTAGGCATCTCAAGTTTGAATTGAAATCTTAAATTTGCCAACTCACTCAAATGCAATTGCACTACCTTCAAACATTCATCAGCCAAATATGGTCATCACCGGAACAGAGTTGTGACACAACCAATACCATTAAAAGATAGTACCTAGGAGATTTTAGGTCCCAAAGACTACAAATAAACATCCATTTATCTTTTCAATCTTAAATTGGTCATTTCTTTTCTTTTTATTGACCCACATCCTAATCAACTATATGCCCTTAGCATGAATTCAGTTCCTGAAATGGATGAATAGCATAAATTTAGTACCTGAAATGGATGAAGAAGACCCATGCAAATCTGGACACGCCGACGCTGCCCATCCGAAACCTTGTGCATTCTCCATTGTAGATCGATATCAAGCAAGTCAATCAACTTTTCTCTCCTCGCCGGATCAGCCCCTTCAACTGCCATTATCACAATCTTGATAAATTCAGATTTGTTACTTGAGCAAGAAAGCCATGAAGGTTGTGAAACATTGGTGCAGATCGAAATGCCAATAACATGACTAAAAAAGAAGCATAATTGTCATAATGAGAGGAGATTTACTCAAATAGACAAGAATAATAGTAAAAGAAAAGGCTACTCAGTAGACCTTCCTTTCTCTGCCCCCTCCACCCCCCCCCCAAAAAAAAAAAAAAAAAAAAAAAAACCCGAACCTCCTTTCTCTCTCCATCTGTCAGAGGACAAATGCTGTTCAGAGTTGTTCATATACAGATTGAGATTTCTTACAATTCCAGAATTGCATAGAGGGAAATCAAAACATACAAGCAGACTATCTTTCCAGACTAACCTCCAAATATCATATGTTCTGCAGAGAAGTCTCCCTGTAGTGGAATCTCTCCCTGAAAATTTTAGAAGGAACTTGCTTTATACATGCTACAGAACTGACTTACAGCATGTTATCAACAAAACCTATATGTTCAAGACATTCACTGCCCCAAACGTAGAAACTAAGGCAAAATATTCACATGTTTCTTAAAACTTGCAAACAAACTATACGAAGCTCTTGAGAGTGAAAGTTAACAGAGAAAGTCAGAAAGAAAGGAAGCAAAATTAGAAAGAGTAGATCAAGCTAAAAGGAAGATTGTTCCAGACTCAGTCTATTGTAGAGCTAAGAATGACATAATCCCAGAAATACCGAGATTTTCCTCAAGATTTAATTCTCACAAGTTGGAACTCACAAACTGAGATATTTAGACGAGTCAAAAGGTCGTGCATAAGCGTACAACCTACCATTACTGGGGCTAAAACATTAAGGTTTCTTCGATCAGATTAAGATAGCAAGTGGCATGGAGCATTACAATAAGACAACAAATTACAAACTAAGCCAAATTCCATTAAATGGGTTTGCTTTATAAATTCTTTTTGCCAACTTTTAAGCATGGAGCCTTCATCATTCATATAAGACGTAGAAGCATCACAAAGAGCCAAGATAGCGCTGCCATTAAACGACAGAATCTCTCCCAAAGAAATTAACTTAAGTTTAGGTGAAGCTTTTGAGAATGGTTCTCTCCATTTTTCACCTGTTCTTGAGGATTTCCAAAAATCTATCATTCAATTACGGTATGACAGAAATGACTGACCTAAATATATCATGAAATTGAGAAGACAGTATAATTATTGCAAATGATGGTCTCCAAATACTTCTACAACGGCCAACAAGACAAAGCTGAGAACCTAATTCATGTCCTTGTAAAATTGTAGCAACCTCATATGTCATATGGAATAAAAGGTAAAAGCGACACATTATGGAATAGGGTCAGGGAACTCACAGCAGAGCCAACAGTTTTACTCCAAGATCCTCCCAAGTAGGCCAAGTCACCGCTGCAGACCAATTGAGTATCATGAAAAGCAGAGCGATTCAGTACTCGGACTACGTTCTGACCTCCGACCATGTGCTTGCCCGCAGAATTTTCAGTAAAGTGGTCTTGCCTGCAAAAAAATTATGTAAAATGAAGGGTGAATTCAAAGACCCAAGAAAGACAACACGACTTCCAAAGAAAATGCGGTCAATCTAATCGTAAAGTAAGCCTAGCACTGAAGACGCAAGCAACTTCGTAGAGCAAGATCCTTCGATTCGGCATCGAAGAGTCGCCAATCTTCCACCATAGAAACGACCAAATGGAAGTTAGGACCCAACCAACGTAATTCCACAACCCTCAAATGATCATATGGAGGAAGGAAGCTACAATTCTCTAACGCTGCAAAACAATCTCTACACAAGCAAAATTGGCATACCCAGATGACAGAATTCCCCCACATCACAAATGGAATGCAGCAACAACAGTATGCATCAAACTCAAAGCTGCCAAAGAACTAGTGCCTGAAAAGGGATGCTAGAACTAGCGAAAGAAAACGAGAGAAGCGATTGAGGAGATGGACACGACAACGAACGAACCCGACCCATTGGCGCCGAGGAGGAGGCAACGAGATCCAGGAGACACGGAGAGGTTGAAGTCGAGGAACAGCGGGGGCTGCCCTTCGTACGCGAACTGCATCCCGCACACCCTCACGCTGTCTCTCTCCCCACCATCTCCATCTCCGCCTCCCGCTTCTCCTCGTGGCTCGGCAACGTCGCCGACGCCGACCATTCTCACCCCAAGCCGCCTCCTTTCTTCGTTCCTGACCGAACCCAGAACCGCCCCTTCTCTCTGCAGCTCGCTCCTGCTGATTCCGTGACCTTGTTGGCGTTCGCGCTCCAATATATACACGCGACCAGCTGAATTCGCTCTCGTTTCGCCACGTCCACGTCTGGGTTTGGTTGGGGGGGCTAGGCGTAAATGCTCATTTACTATGCTCCAGCGTCGTCGTCGCCCCCCCTCGTTTTTCGGTGGAGCTGCAGTCGTGCGCGCTCTCCAGCCATAAGAAGAACAGAGGAAACAAGAAGGCTAATGCGTCATCACCAAAATAAAAATGCTTCCTTTACCTACCAATGCCTCGCTTAAACTCAGTTTCATTTTTTTCTTTTTATAAGAGTAAAGTAGGTGGGATAGACATTACGTTCGGTGTGCTCACGATCCGAATCAAACTCGTGACCTCGCGGAAGATAATGGACCATTTCGCCACTGAGCCGACCACCTCCACCGTGTCTGTGTTTATCGGGCGGGCTATGGGAACTAGGAGCATGGGGTCGTATGTTCTAATAATTCCCTATCTTTGTGGGATGGCATGACCAAGAATTGCCACGATCAATGAGTATTAGTCCGGGGCACGCACGTCATACGTTCATAAACCGTTGTGAATGGGACTCGCACGATGACTGCAAAGAGATCGGACGAACAAATCGGCTAAAGTTCATCCTCGGATTTACGTACAGTCAAGAAGTCTGAATTTTTCCAAGCTCAATTCCAGCACGATAAGCTTTTCACCCGACCCACATTGAATGTACCTGGGATAACGAGTTTCACACCAAGATGAGTAATGCAGTTGTTCCACGGGAGAAGTGATCAATAACGGGTGATCTGACAGTGCCTTTATGCATTGGGAATCATAGTAGTATCTGCTGAATTCGACCCTAGCCCACCCATCATCCATTCTCACAAAACACAAGGCGTATGTCCTTCGACAAGGTTAACGATTGTCCCACGAAAATCCAAGTCCACGGAAACTTTAACTGAACATTTCCTGAATGACTCAGAGTGGCTGGTGTCTGTGAAGTGAACCCACTTGGATGCAGAGATTTTCAAACAAAAATATTGCGTGGCTGCAATAAAGACATGCAACACTACTAATATAATATTTAAATAATAAATCACATTCATCTAACAACTTAAATTTTTATAATAATATCAGAATATTTAAACTTTTATAATAATATCATAATATTTAAATAATAAATCATACTTTCATCTAACAGCTTAAACTTTTAGAATAGTTAACAATGATTTTATAAAATCTTACATGATATTAGTGCTTGAGATCTTAAATTCTAATTTTTTCGGACTTCATTTACCTTCCTAGTTAAATATTTTCCCCTTAGTACTAGTCAAAAGACCAGATTAGCTTTTAAAACAGTCGATAATAGTCTTACAAAATCTTACAATTACCCGTTTTTGCTAGTTGCTAGGAATATTAAGTATGTAAGAGAAGATATTGTTTGATTCGTGTAACGTACAAACTCAGATTCATAACTCAAGAACTCAAAATTTTCTTCAAGACTGCAATTGATTTTGTCTAGTGAACTGTCTCCATTGTCTCTCTCACACACAAGGAGACGATCATGACATTGGGCACATGAGCTGCAACCGACAGGCGATCACCGTGATGGTGGTCGCGTACTTTAAAATGGTAGCAACCAGCAAGTGGCATGCAGTAGTCCCAAGCAAATGTCCATGGAGGTCACTCGTTTCTCTCTTCGGCCAGTAAACACATAGAATTTCATTCGCATGAATTCAGAGAATGGAGCTATTGCCAGGGCTGCATTAATGAAAAATTATGGCCCTGAATGAAGAGGAGAGAACAGCATTTCCCATCCCAAAACAAGCAAAAAGTTCACCACCACTTGGTGATAACTCTCAAAGCATCTGCTGCTGTCTAGAGTGCATGCAGTTGCACCGAGATGAGGCAAGATTTCATGAACCCATCAATCATCTCAGCTAAGGTCGAAGAATTCTATGAAATTCCAGCAATGTGATCATGATTTCACACTAAGTTGCTCTGACAGGCAAGGCACAATAGCATTTTCATCAGATGTTAGACAAGCATCTGCAGTTCAAGAACAGCTGCAAAATGCTCAATTTTTGCATAGAGAATAGATATAGCTGGTGTTATATGAGCTGGACAGAGCTTATAACCGAGCAATGTTTGGCAACATCGGTGGAACTCAGAGTGGATTGGCGACGACCAAGCTCAAGAAGTGAAACTTCCCTAATAGTTTCAATGCTTGCAATAGGAGACTCAAATTGAAAGGCAGAACTCTGGAACAAAATCGAATGATCAGATGATAAACGGCATCCGCACCAAAAAGATCATAATGAGTTGATGAGCTAACGTCAAGCCCCATTGTCAAGAATAACAGAACCTACATATGCTGTTGGGAAGGGGGACTTAGAAAGGCAAAATCACAATTTAGCCCAAAGAGCATGAAAAATGCATGCTACTTTCAGTACCAATGACAAGCAAATTAGCTAACAAAAGGGTGATTTCCATTCCTGGGACAGAAACAGGGAAAAATACAAAGATTGGGATTCCGAAGGGGAACTCCACAAAACAGGAGACAAACATGTACCCAATTATCAAGTAGTTGATTGGTATTCTAAAGGGGAACTCCGCAAAACAGGAGAAAAACCAGTACCGAATTATCAAGCAGTCGAATGAGTCAGAACATCATATGAATGCTTTGGAGAGACCGGATCGGACTCTGGCCCTAGCTGATTTGAAATGCAATGAATGGCACACTGAAACTAGCAGAAAAGTATAACCGAGTCAAATTAGAACTTTTGATAATTGGTGGTACACTGACACACCATGGTCCTATTAATTTGACCTTACATTAGCTCAGTGGATAGGCGATAGAACTTGCAATATAAGATGAAGAGGAATGTGTGGCATACAGAGAGGAGAAAGTTCATTGTTGATACACTCATCGTGTGGAATTGGTATTACAGAGCCAATCAAGCTTTCCAATATTCAAAGTTTGAAAAACTCCTTGTTATCATGTCATCAAACTGGAGAAGCATGAACTGAGTAGTGATTTAAGTTAGCATGAGACATGGTATCACAAACACGCAATACTTTTGATTAGAGACTGTCTAGAATGCTGCTTTTTCGGGAGAAGCATATGACCCGCTATTCCAATGTCCTAACTAGAAATGCTGCCAACCTAAAAAGGAAGAAAGGCAATTGTGAGTACCCATTGCCCATGACCAACACAATCTCAGGACACAAAACACCAAATTGTTGACAATCAAAGCACAATAAGATGCGACACAGTATAGTAGAGTCAACTTCACTGAGTATCACTGAGTACACCATTTATGTAATTCCGACCACTTGAACAATAGAAACAATATCTGAGAACAAAGGTAAAAACCACAAAGTTGGAGAGTACTCATTGTTAATCCAACGACGAAGTGTCTGGCAAAGTCGAATCATGAGAAGGATGTGATTCTTCTTGTTCCACAAGCTGCTGATGTGGCAGTGGAGGTGGTGGGGGTGGCGGCGGTCGCTCTCCTTGCCAGGTCCAGACAATGTCCTTGAGAGCTGGTCTCATCTCCTCCTTCAATACCTTCTGATACTCCATTGTGTCCCCACTTGACTTCTTCATCTCCACCAAATGAAAAGCTGGAGTAATCTCAAAGATTTCTGCATCAAAACCAAGGACACCCTTTCTTCCGGCCTTGGTGCCTTCAAATTTCATCAATCCGGCATCCTTCTTCTTAACCTTCAGCCTCAGGCGCTTGGCTATATCCTCGAGCTTAGAGATTATAGTAGAAGCAGGTTTATTCACCGTGAACCGAACTTCCTTTCTTTGATCCACTCCCTCAAACAATCCAGACAGGTCAAATCCTGCAGAATATGATATGATATCAAAAGCATTCAAGTTGCTAAGCCTCGAAGGTTCCGGCTTTGACTCTGTAATGGAATTTTCACCCTCATCCGGACCGAATAATGCATCTGCATCAAGAGGCGGCAGTTCTCTCACTTCTCTTACAATACATATAGCTCTGGAGTCTAGACCTTTCCGGAACCAAGAACTCTCCATAATCTTGGTCATTGAAATTCTTGTGTTCGGGTTCGGATCTAAGATCTTCGAAAGGAGTCGACGCACATCCGGGGCAAACCAGTTTGGAAATTTGAATTCTCCCTTTCCAATCTTTCGGTACATCTCCATGAGATTAGAATCATGAAAGGGAAGGTAACCAGCCAATAGAACAAACAAGATCACGCCACATGACCAAATATCTGCTTTGGATCCATCATAACCCCTTCGATTGATCACTTCTGGAGCAACATAAGCAGGGGTCCCACAAGTTGTGTGGAGCAACCCATCTTGACGCTTTGATTCAGAAAGGGCGCTCAACCCAAAGTCGGAAACCTTCAAATTCCCATTCTCATCTAAGAGCAGATTCTCTGGTTTCAAGTCACGGTGACAAACACCCCGGCTGTGACAATAATCAACAGCAGCAATCAGCTGTTGAAAGTATCTCCGTGCGACATCCTCCTTCAATTTTCCTTTGGCTACCTTGTTGAATAGCTCACCGCCTTTAGCACATTCCATGACAAAGTAAATCTTGGTCTTGGTGGCCATGACTTCGTAAAGCTCCACCACATGAGGATGCCTAATTAATCTCATAACCGAAATCTCTCGCTTAATCTGATCAATCATTCCAACTTTCAAAACCTTCTCTTTGTCAATCATCTTGATGGCAACACTCATGCCCGTGCTGATATTCCTCGCATAATAAACCTTGGCAAACGTCCCTTGCCCAAGCAATCTTCCCACTTCATATCGGTGCATCAGAACACCCCCTCTGTTCTCCATTTCAACTGAGTACTTCACTAACTTCTATGACAACTTTGTACAATATAATTAACAACTGATATGTACAGAAATTAGAAGAAAATCAGAAATGCTCAACCATCTTCACAGACATCATACTTCAATATAGCATATTCTCTCAAGTTACACTTTATAGAGGGCATGTGAGAAACTATGATGACTGATTTATCAACTAACTCCCCCACCTCATCCAATATAATCAAGGGCTCTCCACATAGAGTTAAAGCCCCATCAAACTTCAGAAAAGGATTCTCAGCTTTCAAGCACATTTTTCAGCATTCCCAGGTTGTGGTGATTTCCTAGAGGCTACTGAAGAAGGGAAGCACTCTGCAAAATTAAGTGTCTGAGGGCACAGGGAAGAGCCAAAACTAAGCTTCAATCTGCTGCAAAATGCTAGAAATTTATCCTGCAACAGAAAAAAGGTAGAAGAGGATACAGTCATTGTTGAACATGATGTTGAAAGAGTGCACGACTCTGACTGTAAATAGCTTGAACGCCATTTAAGCAGCCCTATACACATGAGATATGCACCATCCAAGAGCTGCAATCACTACTGAACCAAGAACCAAGCGAAGCAATTTGCAAAAATTCAGATTAAGAACTTAAAAAAAAGGTAAACAGATATAAATTAAGAAAGAATATGACATATTTCTTGAAGAACACGGGACATTACAACATGAGAGCAGTACAAAATATTAGACATGACATTGATCCAAATCTCCTACACAACATCAGCAAAACAATTCAAAAGTTACAATAATGCCAATTATCCATTGCATTCACATAGTTGTCTCTTGAACACTAACAAGTTACAAAAGATGGCTCAAAAACAATTAATGGACCAAGTTCAGTGTCGAACAGGAAGATGCCTAAAGAGAACTTCAATTCAAAAGAGGGGAAACCTTTTCAAGCTTTCCCCAGCAAAGAAAGATCTTCGAATCTAGAACAACCACAATAAACAGAACATAAACCAGTAATGGGCCAGCTAAATTGCCAATCCACATCAAGCACGCGAAAAATCAACAAGAACGCAATACCCAGAAACCAAAACCTATTAAAAAAGCAAAATTTCTGAAAACCCAAGAAATTTTCCATGACAGAAGCAGCCCGAAAGGAGAAAAAAGCATACCTTTATGACAAAGCAGAAGAGAATACACAACATAAGCCAGTAATGTGCCAGCTAAATTGGGCAACAAGAAGATACAAACCCACATCAAATACGCAAAAAGTCGAACAAAAACGCTATACCCAGAAACCAAAACCTATAAGGAAAAACGAAATTTCGAAAAACCCAAGAAATTTTCCAGGACAGAAGCAAGCACAAAAAGAGTAAAAGCCATACCTTTATGACAAAGCAGAAGAGTATACACAACAAAAACCAGTAAAGTGCCAGCTAAATTGCGCAACAAGAAGATCAAACCCACATCAAACACGGGCCATATCGTACAAAAACGCAATACCCAGAAACCAAAATCTAAAAAAAAAAAAAAAAAAAAAAAAAACCGCAATTTCCAGCACCCAAGAAATTTTCCACGACAGAAGCAGCATAAAAGGAGGAAAAAAGCATACCCTTATGACAAAGCAGAAGAGATCCGACCCGTGTATGAACAAGAACCAGATGAAAAGGACGATATTGAAGGAGAAGGAGAAGTAGAAGGAGAAGCGAGGTGAGACCAGAAGGGTCGCACTGTGAATGAAAAGCAAAATGAATGGTGACGTGAGGGGGAGCCAAAAACCTAAAAATCTCTTATAAATGGCAACCGCACACACCCACCACGAAACTCACTGTTCAATTTGTCGTTTCGAATATTCACTCGTTTGTTCCTGGGCCACGGCTTCAGGCAAGGGTGCCTTTCGCCCGCCCGGTATTGAAAACGTGCACTGTCCCACCATGTTTTGGCATTTTGCGATTCAAAATATCGCCACCGGTACACCCCTTTTCCATGTTGTGGCGGTTGTAATAAGGAAAGTTCGCCTCTTTCCCTCTTTGGTGAAAAAGGGTTCCTGGGTCAAGATTGCCCCCCGCTTGGTTGGAGGTTGGGTTAGCGTCGTGAAAATTTTTAAATTAATAAATTTACCTTAAATTAATCGATATACTTGTAATAGATTTGCCTGAATTAATTTTTTGATTACCACTGACCAAAAAAGTATGACTAACAAAAATGATAAATTTGTATATTAAAGACAAATTTACCATTTGCTAATTTTCGTTAAATTGAATTGATATCACAAAAATCACAAACCAGTATACTTATAACAAATGAATGGTAAAAACCTCAAACTGATATATTCTATCAATTACTCTATGTCATTCAATTCAATAATTTAAAAATAAAATTTAACATAAATTAATATAAAGTAAATTTGTTATAGATTTATCAATGTAGGATAGCATAAATTTATTACAAATCTATTAATTTAGAGTTTTTTGTGTTTTTAACTCTCCAAGATTTGGTGTTGAGTTTTGAACTAGGAGGCCAATTCTCGTACTACCCTTGTCATGAATTCGTGTCCGACAAGGTTTCATGACTTTTATGTAGTTCTCACCGAGGTGGTACAAGAAAAGAGGAATAATGGCTCTATTATTCATTATGGCTATTAACGATGGAGATTGCTTGATTTATTTGATAACGCAATTGAGTTTGGATTCTGCTTCCTACCAATCATTAGGAATATGGACCACCGACATTACTTAGGCTCCGTTTATTTCTCACCAAAAAAAAATAAATGATTTAGAGAATATCTTTTTAAAAAGGATCACTTGTCTCACTCAAAATTATTAATCAATGAAAAATATTTCTTTTATTTTTTATAACAATTTATATCTCAATAATGCAGGCAATCAATTTTGGGAAGATATTTTTCATATCATTCATTTTTCACAAAACTAACACACTTTTAATCTACTTCATAATTTTCTAAATTAATTCAATTCATAAACGAGAGCACATGAGAAAACGGGAAAGGAAAACAAGCACTTACGATAGTCAAATACAATTGGTAATCTGATAGAGAAGAATTTTTTTCTTTCAAATCTTTGGTGATACGTACGATAAATATTTTGAAAATGAATTAATTCTTTATTACACATGCTCAAACATATCCATAAAATGCTCCTAGTCAAAACTTGCATATGCATGTTATTAATGTAACTAACCCGCAGATGCATGTTTTCAAGTTCAACTCGGGACGACAGCACCTTACTGATAAGCAAAGCATAAACCCTAACAAGTATCGAAGAGTCGTGATTGTATTCGATCATCAATTTGATCTTGACTTGAAATCTATATAGCTCCTAAACTTAATTGGCACGTGCAATTGATGTCGGCAAAACTCGAATTTGGCTGTACCCTCTTCAATGATTGGAGTTGCGCATGAAGCTTCCTCCGCCCTCTGATCACTCGTTTCCAACCGCCGTTCAAGACCGCCGGTCTCCGGCCGGCCTCGGCAGTTAAAGGGTCGCCACCAATGAGAAAACGACACGTGAGGCTGTTGGGAAGTTTCCCATGCTGGGACGCCCACGTGGCCTTGCTCGCTTTTGCCTGGCGTGCGCCCGAGGCGTTACCAATTCCCGGCCATACGCGTGTCCTCCGATCATTGGTCGGTCGTGGGCAGACATTCCCCATACGTTGCGGCAACAACGCATGTTGTTGCCGTTTTACTTTCGTGTCGCTATCTTCGTACTTCGTGGACGAAGAAATGAGTCGTAATTGATTTGATGCCGTTTGCGTGATCTCGCATCGAGACCGATTCAATTTCCGACCTCTGTCGGGCTCATCTCGGGCCATGCAAGAGAACGTTCTCACGTTAGGAGAAAGTGGCCATACAGTCGTATCCTCTATCCGTCAAAAGAAATGATTTAATTGCTCAAGAAATTGGTGATTCAATTTATGAGACGAGTTGCATTTCGAATAATCGAATCTTCCCATCCGTGGCAAGAGGGTAGTTAGAAATATGTCAATTAAATATTGTAACGTCCTTTTCAAGGAGTAAGTATTGAACCGCTTAATTAGATGGTTAGATTTTTTTGGGGGCGTCGAAACTTTGGAAGACCAACGGGTATAAGTGTTTAGTTAAACAAAAGAATATTTAAATTCAGCCGTTCCCCAAATACCATTAATCAAATTAATCATCATTGTATTCAAATTGCATATATTATATTCAGCCCAATACTAAATATAATCCTTGTGGTCGGCTACACTTAGCAAATGACAAACGCCGCGGTTATTTTTAGTATTTTCCTCTCTCACGCACGTTCTTTTTTAATGGTTATTATAAAGACAATACATTAAATATTACAAAAAAAAAAAGAATTTTTCAAATATCGACGGCTTAAATAATCTATACATGAGATTATAAAACCAATGTAAGAAGAGTATATCTCGGAGAGGTCGCAACCGGTGACGACCTCTTGATAGAATCATGCCTTGTCTTCTCAAATTCAATGTTCTAATTGCAGATTTTGTCTCTTTCGATGTGGCATCATGTGTGTATTTTCACCTAATTTTTTTTTTTTTTTTAAGAAGGTTATTGTATAGGAGAATGAATGAAAGGTGTACCTGAGGTGGTAGGACAGAACGAACCGGTCCTGATAAGACTGGCTGGTGCAAGCCATGATTGTTACGCGTAGTGATGATCTGTTCACCTAATCCAACACTCTTTGGTGCCGTATCTCGATGGCTTTTGTAGGGGTGTTTCATGAGCATTTCGCGATAAGAAGGTAGAAAGTTCGAGTACAAGTTGGTATGATATCAGAGTTCAACAGTTAAGACATGATCGAAGGAGACGTGGTGAAGGCTTCTATGGTTTTCAGAGGGACCGATCTGCGGTCGCAACATGACCAAAATGTGTTTTGTCATTTTGAGGGGTCGAATGAAATGCTGAAATCTACCCTTCCATGACTTGACGGCTATCAATGCATCGAAAGATGATTCCTTAAAAAGATCATACCAGCAAAGGTGGCGGTGAAAGATAGAGAGGAAACAAACGGTACCCCCCGACACCAAAGACCGCGAACCCAATTTGCGCAGGATCGGCCTAGTGGTTAAGGTGCGATCGGACAGACCTTTCCCATCGGGGAAGTGAGAGATCCATAAATCCAATGCCGACCCCCACCGTTGCTGATTCATTGGGGACTAGCTCTTAAGAGTCACAGATGTGGCAACAGCCACTGAGAAGAATTGGGTTGCCGACCGACCCCCAACACCCGGACGATATTGAAAAGAAAAACTCAGCAGACTGCAGAGATTCTTCAATCTTCTAAGGGAAAAAGTGATTGAGAGAATCTTGACAAAGAAAATTTGAGACAAGCAGCAGAAAAAGTATGTGATTGCAAGCATTCACAATATGCAGCAGAAAAAGCAGAAACTCACATATAGAAAGACCACACTCCCACACTTCTATTGAAAATTCATGACGGAAAGATACTTTACAAACATATGAGGTCATGAAACTTTCGATTTTGGTTTGCTTTTCTGTTCAATCTTGGATAAATCACTGTCCGTCTCCAATCACACTGGTTACGTATAGTATACAGCAGACAGAAAAGAATGCAGATGACCACAGATGAAGGTTGACGCCACCCCATCTCTAGGGCTGCGTCTAAGAGGAAGCAACTACAGATGAAGTTTCCAGCACCTCTCCATCGCTGATGGTAGAAGAAGCTTTGCAGGCATGCAAAGTGGTGCATACGTCATTTGCTTCCAGGAATTGCTCCGCATTGGCGAGAACCAGTGGCCCGTACTCAAAAACCATCTTCTTGCACTGGCGAAAGACATAACATGAGAAACCATTATAGTGGAACAATGGCACGGACAAGAGAAGTAAGACAAACTACGGCCTAGGAGAGACCCAATGCTTTGCTCAGATTAATCTCCAGTGTTAAATTTGAGTAAGCGGAACTTGGAGCTTTCTTCTGCTCTGATGCAAAACATATTGAATACAATGCCTCCCAAATTCCAGTTGTTTTCTAGATAGCTTATTTGGATACCCTACAAATTTGGTTTTATCTTCTTTGCCTCTACATAAAAGCAATTTTGATCAACACCAGTAAGTTTGCTTGTAAAAATTGACTATTGGTTTGACTCCCATAAAGGAGGTGAAACGTCTTTCAAAATGCGAAAAATAAAGAGAGAGGACACTGTTTGTCCCAAACAGACATCGCAAGTAGTCGTATATCCTCTCTTGTTGGCATTTCACAGATGTGACATTCAAGAGATACCCAGCAGAATTGACTGATCTCCTCCAGTCAATATCTACTAGAGCATTTCACTTTTGGTTAACCATAAGGAGCTCTGAATCAAAGATCTAATTCTAAAATAAAATGGACAACAGCCAATGGCTAGTAGCTACTAAACAGAAAAAAAAAAGTCTTATGCATACAAAGTATGAACAATTCTCACCTTCTTCGCATAGTTTTCCATGGAATTACAAGCCTTGAGGAGAATCTGAATTATGTCCATCTGATGAAGAATTTTTTCATTAGTAAAAAAAGAATTCAATAAGGGATTGTTGCATTTGTTATAAAAGAACTAAAATTGAACTAGACATTCCTTAGAGTTTAACCTCGTGCATCATAAATTGCAAGAAAATTGCAGCACTAAACACTACCGAGAGTTTTGGCCAAAAAAGACATGGCAATATAGCAATCAAACCCTTGCACTTTCTGTTATAAACAATTTGTGACGTTCTAGTATATTTTTGTAATACAACGAAGAATTGGTCTTTAAACATTTTCATATATACCAAAACACACAACAAAAGGCATGGGTACAGTGTCATCGACGATGGCCTGAACATCAATGTGATGACATTTTCCGTTCCATGGAACATTTAATAGCTCAAACTGTAAAGCTGGCATTCAAAGTTTTCAACTGCCACTATGGAAGCAAACAAACCAAAGATAGATCTAACACACATCTTATTCTTCGCATTTGGTAATTTGCCTGAGACCCCTATTGCATAAGTAAAATAGCACATTGGAAAATTTCAACGTCTAATTGAAACTTCAACTTTAAATTATCTAATGAAAGAGAAACTTGGCAGGCACAAACGGAAATGGAAACTCTTAACAGTACAATGACAACAAAGAATCACCAAAAATCAGCTTTTCTATATAGTGAAGGAAGAATAAAAGACATAGATGAAAGACTATGAAGAAAATCATGCTTCCAACCACAGAAGCGACACAATGTTTGCTCTTGATAGTAAATATCAAAGACTCTTGCAGGTTTTCAAAAAGAAGTCTTTATGAATTGCAGAAACTTGTCTTGCTTCAAGAAAATCTTTAACAAAGACTCAAAATGGTAACCACACGTGGGCTTACTTTTAACTTTGGTAACTAACTGATTCCAAGTAGAACTCAACACACACCTAATGTGGTATTGCCATAAGATAAATCAATTACCAATAAACTTTGCATTCACTATCACAATTGCATATGCAAGCAAACAAGGCATGAACAATTATCAAAGCAACAGTGATTAGTCTAGATGCAGATAAAAAGCAGTAACCTGTGTGTCGGGGTCTTTCAATTTATCCAAGACTTCTGAGACAGCATGATGGCACAGTTCACAGCTATCCTCCCGAAGTTGTGAAGAAAGGAACGCCACTTTTTCACACAGGTTGACCTTCCTACAGAACTCTTCAGGTTCTAGTGAGGATACCTCTGAGAAGAAGAGAGTAGCATAGGAGTCGACCAAACTGACGCACTGCAGATATATTGACAGACAGGCTTAGTTCCATGAACTAGAGAAATGGAAGGAAAAAATTGCTGAGAAAACAACTATTCTGTCACCAAATTTATATATCCTATTGAGGCAACATTCCACTATTGTGTGAATTTCAACTTTTCGCTACAGGAAATTTAACCAGACATCAATTTCACAGAAGACTGTGCTCTGCCAACACAATAGAGGCAGTTTGCTAGCTCTATGCTAGAACGATATCTATATTATCTGCAAGTGATGAATCAGAAGACTTGATCAAGACTAGCGGTTTCACTTAGCTGCCAATCACCAAGCACACAGTTTGTCTGCAAATAAGAGGAAAATATCCCGAAGGGCAAGAACTAAATCAAAGTTTGAGCAACTAAGATAAAGCTAATTCAGAGCTCAATCTCCATTGAGTAAAGTCAGGAAAAGCTGTAGAAGTTCAACACTACAGGTAATAATCCGTCAGAAATGAATGGGAAAAGTGGGCTAAAGATGTTCCATGGATATAGCTACCACTACCACTGTCATGACTGAGCAATAGGTCCTTAAGGATGATCTCAGACTTCCCATAGGCTAATTTGAGGTCAAGTCAATTGCAAACATAGTAATTGACATGATCAGTGGAGAGACAAAACACCAGGCTGGAACTGCTTGACTGAGACTGCATGATCTTAACCCAGAAAATCTGACGAATTTGAGGCCAAGCACAACTATGAAAAAAAATTCTTGTGCAGAAGACTTGGCCAGAAGAGGGTACTAGTCTAAAGGAAAAACTTATGATTTTTGGTTGCTCACCCCCTGTATCAATGCTAGTTTCACATTATGATGTCACAATGCAACTTTATGCAGAAGATTAGACTGTCAGCGTTGTAAACCTTTGGTAAGGACTCCATTTATTTTTATTGAAGCCTTCTTCTACCATTCCAAAAAAGAAAAAGGAAAGGAAAAAAAGGAAACAAAAAAAGAAAGAAAGAAAGAAGATGAAGATGAGGATAAAGATGGAGTGGAGAAAATAAAGAGAAACCTAGAAGATCAAAGGTGAAAACATGAGGAGAACAAGGCAAAGAAAAACTCCATTGTCCTTGTAAAAAAAAAAAAAAGCTAGAATAAGGGAAGAACAGTACCTCTTGTTTAAAAGATGCCAGATGGGAACAACTCTTATAAAGAAGTTCAAGAATCTCAGTCTGGGTTTTATTGTCACCAAGGTAATCAAGTGCTTGAGCAGTGTACTCCTCGCAAAGCATGCAGACATTATCATTCCTCAAACCTTCTCCTGAAAGATGAACTCCCTTCTTGTTAAAAATAACATGTCATTCCACAGCATTGTCTTATAAGTTTCTGCAACTAGAATGAGATGACTTGCCAAAATTCACCCCAAAAAATGAAAGTTACTTTCATTGCATGATAGGAGGGACTTAGTCATGCTAACTGCAATAAACTTTGAATGATTATCCAATAGCCTGTACTTCTACCCTTTGCAATATACTAAAGACAGAAAATAACAGGAAAACTGACAGTGCTCAGACTTTTTTTCCAAAGAGAACTGCATCAGTAACACTAAGGTTAATACCTACAAAGGAAAAATTGATGCTAATACATACTAATTAGCAAATTGATCTGCTTAAGTATTTATTGCTGAAGGCATCATTACTCAGATAGTGATCTGTTGAGCTGGCACCTCAAGCAACATCCATGTAGTAATTGCTCAAAGGAAACTCTACATAGTGAACTATCATATCAAAGAACTTCTGGACAGAAGTAACCATACTGGTGTACAAAGCAATGACCTGAGCATGTACACATTCTAATTACATAAATAGAATCCTAGCAATACCACTGAAATACTTTTAACTCATGGAAAACAAGCCTTATCAGCTTGTACTGATATCAAATGAAATGAGTGAAAGATTGAGGCCTGCGATGCTACCTCAATCAAAGTGAAAACAGAATAAGACAGCACAAGGAACAAAAAGATTAAGCACACAAGTCCAAACACTAAGAATCAGATACCTATGAGTTGACTATGCTCATAACAGAAAAGAAACATCTTAAAGCAACATAATAACAATGAGTACCTCCCACAATTGAGTGAGTTAGTTGTCTAGCATCAGAGATGAAGGTTGTGCTCCACAGAAGAACAAACAAAAGACCTATTTTCCCCTCCATCGCACCTGGAGAGCCAAATAAATTTGAACCACCATTAGCATCCAAGATGAAACAATAACATACTATGATAACTTTGAATAATCATGACTCTATCTAAGTTTCAAAGAATTTGACCATCAAAATGTAACTGCACATAACAAGATGCATGACAGCTTACTTTAACTGCAAAGCCAAATCCAAATGCAATGACTAAGTTTACTGCAAAAGGCTAGATACACATGCAATGACAAAGTTAACTGCAAACAGCAAGATTCAAACACAGCGACCTAAGAATTTCAATCATCTGCACGTCTATTTAAGGAAAGCCTCTTTTTTTTACTATTCGTCTGTCCATTTTAACTACAAGTATTCTTATTGGGTCTTTTCCTTATACCAGAAATATTCCCCAAAAGGAGAATGATCCACGTTGTATTTGCAGCAAGGGAGTTGAAATAAACTGGACCCACTATGGCCTATTAATAAAAGCATGGTTTAAGCAATGGGCACCATCTAGGGAATGATATCATTAGAACATCATCCTGAACAATCGTATTTGTAATGTCCATCCAATCCAAGTCCCATTAAAAATCAAGTCTCTCCCCAGGCAAAGTCTACTCAAACCACAAACAGGGAGGAAAATGTTATTTTGGAAAAGTCAAGCTAACTCCAACTCTTCACATGGTCTAAGCAAAAACAAAGCACTTGGTGCGACCTGGCAAGTCTTGCAAATGGATACTGTCAATTCAGTTATAAGTCACACAAACAACGAGAGAAACCCAATGTCAGTCTTGCCGAATTTCAATCAGTAAACTGACTGGAAGTACTAGAACAAGATTAAACCGACAAAACAAGTCAGACGAAGCGCAAGAGCAACGTAGTTTAATCATCTTCTAACAGATATCAGATGACAGAAGACTCCAATTGCTTAACACCTTAACTATCTCCTGAAAGGCAATCTTAAACCCCAGTGGCAAAACAAACCAACCAAATCAAACAGGAACCAAGATTTTTTATGCAACCACACAAGCTTCTGAAGCTCAGAAAAAAAGAAGAAGAAGGAGACCCTTATTCAAATCCTTGATTTCGAATAAGAATTCACAGTTCTAGCCCATACTTCTCCACCAAGCAACCTCAAAATCAGCGAACGATCAAACCACGGCTCGACCCGGAAATCCCCCGATCACCCACATGACGCCAGGCCGAGGACAACCCATAAAGCCGAAAACCCACGACAAGAAACTCTCGCCACAAACGAATTCAACCGACGTGGACCGCGAACCCGAAAGCCAAACGAATCGATGGGAAAAACGCTAAAGAATCCGACTTTCGCTTCCGATCAACCAAAGGGTGCTCAAAACCGACCGCGCAAAGACAGCCAGACAAGAGATTACCTTCGTCCCCGAGCCGAGGTCCCGTCGAGCGGAGCTGCGACCGTGCTTGAGCGAAGAGAGAGAGGAGCGTAGGGAAGACGGATTGCTTTGGAGTGCTGGAATGGCCAAGACGTAGGGAAGCGTGCTTTTATTGTTCTATCGATGAATCGCCGTATCTTTTAGAAAAGTCGCCTCCAATCAGAACGCAAGAAAATAGTTTTTTTATTTATATTATATGGTAATGATGTAAGGCAAGAATTTTTTTTTGGTTTTTGGGATACGATTTTTTTTTTTAGGGTCGGATAAGATTTTTAATTTACAGGAAGTTAAGATGAAAAGACAGACAAAGTCAGTTCCTATGGTGACTTCCCACCTAGTTATCATCGAACCATCAAGGTTAAATTGACAAATCTCAACGGTTACACCATAATCATGTCGTCACGATCTTTTTAATATTTATCATATCGGATTTATGAAATCTATCCTTTAAGCATCAATTATAAATTTCTGAAATCTTATCAAGTTTTAAAATCATCACAAAATTTAAAATACATCGATTTTTATAGATTCTAAAAAATATTTACTGCCCTTTATTGTAATAAATCTTCTATTAAACAAAAAAATAGCACAGTTCTAATTATGAACCATTCAACATCAAATATCTCAACAGTTACATGTTCATCTTGTATAACAAAATACTTTTTATAAAATGACACAAAAATTAATGGTAGATCTACTTTCTCAAATTCTATCCATCTAAAGCATTTATAATGAGCAGAGAATACTGTAAATAGTTCAAATACATGGAGGTTAACCTCATCAATATCATGCAGTGTACCCTGTATTTTCTTACAACGTACTCTGCAAACGGTACAGCTGTATGATGTACGGTAACGTGAAAGATGTTCAAAAGACTCCGAAAGTAAGATGTTCAGTGGATTTGTGTGGAACTTGGTCCATTGGAACCGAAAGCGACCAAGTGAAAGCGAGCCTGCTTTGAAAGTTTTTCGGCTAAGCAGGGACGCAACATGGCCGGCAGCATCGTGACAGTGAAATCTGGAATAAACAATCGCTAGCGATTGACAGTTTGCTGAGTTTCCGCAAAAATTCAATGCATGACCAGCAGTGCAGACAATAGTTATGAGCACAAACATCATTCGGTACTTGATTTCTCAAATAGGAGCAAACGCAAACCGGATCATTTACAAATCTGGAGTCATCACCAATCCCGACCGTGGAATCTGGGGAGGACCCAATTGCATAAACCAGCCCTAGCCAAACAGACTAAGATAAAAATAAAAAAGGACAGAAGCCCGAATAGCCAGAACGCTAGCCAAAACGGGAGTTAGAACAGAAACTGCAGTTAGCGATTGAGTAATTGAATTCCCAACATCCATTGGTCTAATTAAGCAATGGCTTCGGCTTTTTCTTATTCTGCTTTGCCAACAGCAGCGAGAACCGCGTGAAGCCAAATTTCTTCCTCTTGCCCGAGAACTGCTGCTGCTTATGACCACATTCGTCTCTAGGCTTTTGAGAAATGGGCATGTCATTTTGCTTACTGAGCATTTGAGCCAGCGAAACCTTCCGTTTCACAGTGTCCTTCCCAGACAGTTTCCCTGATTCAAACTCTTCAGCTAGAAGTAGCTTCCTGCTCAGGATTTGTCCGATGGAGAGCGTCGGCTTTAGAACTGGTTCCGACACCTCAATGTCGTCCATATTCAGTTCACCCGCTTCAATAAGGCGGGAATCTCTCCTCTGGTGAGAGGGGCCAGACGTCTTAAACTTGGTCGAGTTATGCAGGGAACGTCTTCTGCGACCATGGTCAGACCTCCATTTCCGAAGAGCCTCCTCAACTGCGAGCTTTCCGAGATTAGCAGCTTCCACTCTAGAAAGAGCTTCTTCTAAAGCCTTCTTGCTTATTTTTACTTCCTCTGTCGCCTCCTCTACCCTGTTTAATATCTCTGTTTTAGAAATATTTGCTGCATCAACTTGGAGCGTCGCGCGGAGTACTCTCTTCTTAGATTTTTCTTCTGCTTCACGAGCTTGGGAGGTTAGAAAAGAGTATTCTTCAAATGTAAGAGTCACTACATCTGTTGAGCTCTCACTCTTTGATAAAGCCTTAAGTTCTGCAAGAGCAACAGCTTCTGTTGCTTTAGCAGCTGCCTTCATTTTCCTAGCTGCAACCAACCTCATCTCAGCTGTTCTAATTTTAGTTTTCGTCTGCTCAATCTCAGTTATGGCTCTCTGAACCTCGAGCTTCGCAGCTTCTGCCACTATCTTGAACTGCTTCGCCTCAGAGCTCAAGCGATGGAACTCCCTTGTAAGAGCAGAAGGGCCATCAGGTGAGTTAGTTTCTGCTTCTTTTGCTAATTGCAGCTTTAGTCTTGTCTGGTTTAACTCTTCCTCAAGTGAAGATATCTTCGACGAGTTCTGAGTCAATCTCACCTGAGTCTTCTCAAGGGAAAGCTTTTCCTTCTCTAGTTTCTTATTTAGCAAATCAACAGAGCCGCGGATATCGCTGAGATCATTAGTGGTCCTGGTAAGGTTCAACTTGGCTTGTTTCAGTTCCATTAGGATTAACCCCGGGGATGAAGGACAGGAGTCTGAGCCGCCCAGTCTATTCAGTAAACCACCTTCATAGTGGTTTTCCTTTTCAGCTTCATGTTCCATAGGATCGACAGTTCCGTTGTTCGCACTCACCTCAAGTGCGGCATTCATTTCGAATGTTTCCTTCTGAAGCTTTGCTTTAAGTTCTTCAACAGTTATTTTTGTCGATTCCAACTCCTTCAAGACATCCAAAGTCTCCCGCTCCTTTACAATCAGATCCTTCTCCAGCTGTGCCGCCTGCTCTTCCAGTTTCACTACATCAACCTCTTCCCCATTCTGTTCAAAATAAGAAATAACTCAGAAGACTAGCCTATTTATCAACCACCCTTGTCTTCTCTGTCTCAAAAATACTAATGGACAACACCCAACATGGAAGACACGATTCGACGTGCATGTATCCGTTCATTAATGCAACAAGCATACATGCGATGCATATTCCCAAATCAGAAAACACAAAACAAGGAAGCTTATTTACACATACTACAGGCCAAAACGAAGGGATAAGCATGCTGCAGAATTGAAAAACACGGCAACCGGAGCAAAATCCCAGACGCGAAGAACACCATTTTCACTCCAACACTATAAATGCAACCTCATCACTCGATAAAAACTCGAGGCAAACTGGGAACTAAGTCAAGCCACGCCATGCAAAGCTCTTAGCAGGCAGTTCCCACAATTCACAGCTAACTTGAAACGATGAAACTGATCAATGTGCATCTATGTCTTGACGAAATCGGTCGCATTCAAGCCATTTTACATACACACTCATCAACTCCAACTCGGGAGCCAGTCAAGCGTTCAAGTCCAGTCCAACCATGATCTCGTGGCTCCTAAAAACAAACACTTTCTACACATTACCCAAAACCATTCGCGCCCACATCAACCAACAACAGCAAAAAAAGAATACATATCAACTACATTCCCCAAATCAAGCCCAAAGTAAGCCCACAGAGAGAGAGAGAGAGAGAGAGAGAGAGAGAGGACCTGAGACTCAGGGGACTTGAGAAGATGAGAGGGCTTCCAGAAACCGATCCCGCCGAACCGGCTCACCGCCTCCTTGACGGACTCGAACGGGGCCGACGTGTCGATCTCCGCCCTCGCCCCTCCGGCATTGCCGAGCTTCGCGCCGGCGTCGGCCTCCCCGGCCGGCTCGGGACGCAGGGCTAGGGTTTCGGCCATGGTAGAAAGGAAGGAAGGAAGGAATGGAACCCAACAACGAGAGAGACGAGACGAGCAAGAGGACAAAATCAAGGACTCACGATCACCAACGATCTTCCGTTCATCGATGTCCGCGAGCAGAGCAGAGCAGAAGCCAGCGAGCCACGGCGAGCAAAGAGACAAACCCCCATTATAAGACAGGACTGGTTCCAGTGTCCGTTGGGATTCCTTCCATTTCCCTTCTACCGAAAATGCCCCCCAGGGGAGCGCGGAATTACGGGTCGCTTCCCCTCGGGCAGAGGCCGTAATTAGAGGGGAAATGCGAGGGCCGAGTTGAAGGGGAGGGGGAAGGTAGGCTTGGGAGGTGGGGGCCCGGCCCGGGGTGGGCCCCGCTTCGGGCCGCGTGTCCGAAACGGGAGAGACACCATCATCGTATCTTGAATCCGACAAGATAGAGAGAGAGAGAGAGAGAGAGAGGGTTTTTTGCAACGGCTAGCGCACCCCCAAAGGCCGCGTCAACGGCTAGCTAACCCGGGATCTCTCTCCTTTCTGCGTTTTGACCGAGTCGCGCGCGCGCGCGCAGTGTCAACGCCGGTGTCGTTTAGGACCGATCGAATCAAGGGCATGCCAGAACGTTTGAGTACAACATGCATGCTGGTTTGTTCGGGGCCCGTGGCATGAAGGGGCGCTGCATCACGTAACTATACATGTATACTTTCTTGTGAGTTATTTTTATCTCTAAAAACGTGCGGCAAATAGAATGGCCACATCTGGTATTCCTTAGAAATATCTAGGAAGTAGTTACAGCTCCTTGTTACGCCTATAAATAACCAATAAGTGCCTCCATTTGGGTGTGCAGTTAGATACTAAATGCGTGTGCAAGAGTTTCTCCTAGTCAATATATTTAGAAAGTCTCTAATAAAAAAGAGTGTTTTGTTTAAAGAGTTACTTAAAGAGGTACTTCCTATATCCTGTAAGTGAATTTACAAACTTAAAACTCGACAAGACTTGTCGATATATATAAATGGAGCCACCAGATGATTTCAAGGGTAAGACTCATTTAACCAATTTGCGAATTAAAGATAGCACCCTATGATTTAGAATGAACCCCCAAGAGCATGATATTTGAAGATTGAAAAATTTGTTGCAAAGTGGTTACTTGGTAGCCCTAGCATACTTGAGCTTTGTTTGTGAGGGCGAAAGATGGAAAACTTGCACATTCATTTATGTGGATGATTTGATCATCACCATAGATGTTGTAAAGTGCATATATGGAAAATCAAAGCCAAACTATTGGTGTAGGTTTAGATGAATGAGCTTAGAGAATTGAAACAATTTCTAGGACTTGAGGTTGAGCAAACCAAAGAAGGGTTGTTTCTATGTTCACAAAAGTATGCATGAGAATTCCTAAAAAATTTTGGAATGCTTGATTACAGTCAACAACTACGCCTATGGAATAAATATGAAGTTGTGTATAGTCGAAGGACGACAATTAGAAGATTTAATTATATGCAAGCAAATTGGTGAGTAGTCTTATCTCCCATATGATAACATAGCTTGACATGGCTTTTGTAGCAAGAGTAGCAAGTTGGTTCATGGGGAGACCATGAAAGCCTCACCCGGATGCAATTAGAAGAATACTAAGGTATGTGAAGGGTGCATTTAATCCGACCAAAAAAAGGGTACATTTGATCTTGGACTCTTGTGTAAGAAAGAAGCATTGTGTAAGGTAGAGCATTGCAATGCCAAACTTTGCTGGAGATCATGACACAAGTTATCAACTACCAAGTATATGTTTAGTCTCTGATTAGCAGTAGTGTCACGATGCAATCAAAGACAACCAATTTGTGTCATCGTTTACAACAAAAGTTCATTATAGACTAGTAGCTTAAGAGAGTAAGTGGCCGGTACAGTTGATAGAAGATCTTCATCAATCGCTAAACTATGTGACATGACTATATTGTGATAATTTATTAGCCATAAACTTGATAGAGAATCTAGTTTTTCATGTAAGGAACATGCATGTAGAAGTAAGTACATCAAAAAAAAGTGATCAAGTTATAGATCTCTTCAATAAAGGACTTAGAAAGTTTGAAGAGTTTCAAAAGCAAATTGGCATGGTTGAGAGAAGAGTAGTTGCTGCGAGAGAGTATAAAGAAAATGTTGCAACTCCTTTCTTTTCCAAAAATTCTAGATTTTTTTAGGCTACTCCTTAAATATTGAATATTTTCTTGTAAAATATTTTAAGTAGAAATGTGTGGCTAATAAATTGACCACATCTAGTATTCACTAGAAAAACCTTGTGATCTAGGAAGATGTTTTTCTCTAGAAATATGTTGTTAATAGATTAGCCACATTTAGTATTCTCTAGAAACATATAGGAAGATATTTTCTCTATAAATATATAAGAGGTAATTACATCTCTTTGTTAGGCCTATAAATAGTCAAGACGTGTTCCCATTGGGTGTGCACTAAGCTCCCTTTTGTGGCTGAGTGTGTGCGTAAGGGTGAGTATCGGTCCAGGGATCAACCTTGGACCGGCCAAATCCGATGGGTTTTGGTTCGGTTTCCAGGAGCACATGGTCAGGCTTGGTCCTAGGACCCCTGAACCTTGCACTGTATGAGTTGATCCTTGGTATTGAGAGTTTAAGGTTGATCTAACCTGGACTAACCCAATACATAATATATATATATATATATATAATATTATTATATTATATATGCATTTATCTACTAGTGTCTCCTCCTTTGTTCTCCTCGAGTTTGTCGTGTAAATTAGAAAGTAGAAAGAAACCAAACTCTAATTCAAAAAAAAAAAAAAAAAAAAAAAGCTCTCTTCACTAACTTCGGCCTTGCTCACCTGCCTTGGTCTCGCTTGCCTTTATTCATTCATCTCGTCGTTCGCCTTTGTTCCCTCGCGTTGCATGTTTGTCATTATGGTTTGTTACTTTTATCAAGTATAAATTTTTTTTTGTTACCTTATCTTATATCTATTTATAGTTTGGTTGCTCAATGCCGCATTATGTCTATTCTTTTAAGGAATAAAGAAATGAAACAAAAAATAATCCGTTGGTCCCGAGTTAACTTTGGAATTATACTAAACTCATAAGGTCGGTCCAATCTTCAGTCCTAGGCTCAACAAGGTCGATCCACAGTCCCGAAAATTGGGGACCAACACTATGCCAGTTGGTTCCTGGGTTAGGTGCTGGACCGGCCCAACCTAGACCATGCTTATCCTTATGTGTGTTTGTGTGTGTATGAGAGAGAAGTTCTCCCAATTAAATACTGTGGAAAATATCACTAATTGAAAAAAGGATATTTTCTTTAAGTGAACTTTGTGTCTTTCTCAATAGGGGCGCTCTACACCGAAAAAGTTAAATAATTGCAAGGGGCTGAGGGGGACGCTGTATGCCACCGAGAGAGCAAAGCTCTTTTTTCGACATTTAAATTTTGTTCTAGCTTGGCTAGATAAAGAGTATGAATTGTCTATAAATTGTTCATAGAAATCTCCCATTTAAACCTTCAAGCTTAACAAGCCTAGCTAGTTATCAGACCTACAATTAGGCCTAAGTTATACTCGGTCCGAGATTCTCTAAACATGTTGAAATATGAGTCGAAAAATGCGAGAGGCTGTTTGGTTACGGTTACACAAATAATTTCTCTGTTTTTGAAAATAAATTTGATTTTCTCGTGAAAACTGTTTGGTTGTGGATAATTTAGCTATTTTAAAACAAAAAATTATATAGTTTAGTATTTTGAAAAAAAAAGTGATTTTGTTTATCTCGCTATTGTAATATTTCTTTGAATTCAATTTTCCTTTTTATTTTGTCCTTGATATACAGAACGAAAATACACGGTCTATTCTTTGCACTCTTTCGTATTTGAATATTAATATCCTCATTTCAGTGTATAATGAGTTATCTTTTTCAAATTATAATCAATATTGAGGACAACAAGTAATTCGAAATTGCTAAATTGGATTTTCATTGTTATTACTGGCTATTGAGAGAAGATAAAGTACCATGAATATTATATTATAGTATATGAGAGATAAAATCATCTGGCCAAAAAAAAACATGAGAGATAAAATCATCTGGCCAAAAAAAAACATGAGAGATAAAATCATGTAATAATAAAATAAAAAAAAGTTTAATTAGTGGTTACACATGACAAATACTGTTAAATGATAATGATGTTAAATAAATACTTTTTGTTAGACTTAACCAAACATCCTATTTTATTGAAAAGCGTCTAGATAAGCTAAAGCCAAGTTAAATGATTTTAATTATATTTGAAATGAAAACAAAAAAATAAACGAAACTAAACTGCCTCTAAACTTTTTTAATAGACAGATAGTGGAACTCGATCTGCTGGGGTCTCTTTCTCATTGGAAGGGGAAAAATCAACATAAAATGAGGAAAATGTGTCAAGAAAGGAGAAGGCAAGGGGCCAAATTTATGCATTCATTGCTTCAAGGACCACTGCTAGCCTTCTAGGGGATACTCAATTTCTGCATTAATAGGGCATCTGGTCGCAGTAGGCCCCCTCTTAATGGAAGCAATCTCTATGGGCCATATTCTATTACAAAATCATTTCTATTTAGGTTCGCGTAGCTACACGTGAACCATAAGTAGCATTTACACTAAAAGGGAAAAACATATGGAAATGCCGACAATGATTTTGTGAGACCCATGTTAGAAATTAGAAATTCTGACTTAAACTATTTAAGTAATGGAAAATTACATGTATGTATGAGTCATTAAACGAAAAAACTGCAACATCAAGGAGCCGATGCTTGAATGCCATGTTTGAAATTTCAAACACGAAAATTTCAAGGCGAAAGTCTGCTTTGAGTACCTGAACTTGCTTATTCATCATGTCATGAACTTGAAAACACTTTGACATGATGAGAGAGTTTCGCACATATTTTACTCTCCTCGTTTTCGATTGGATGTCGTTATGGCCCTAGTCTCAACAACTCTTCACGCCAACAGGAAGTCACATGGCATCATAGTGCATAAGGTATCATGGCGTGGCGTATGATGATTAATTACTTGTACTTGAATCAATTATCTACTTTAAGTATCCCAAAGGTTAAATTGTCCACCTTAATGTAGAATCCAAAACAGAAAGATCATATGTGAACATGGTTCATGTTCGACATTTATTTTTAATTATTTTCTACAAAAAACCTTACAGAGTTTGTTGAGTAGCTAAGCACTTGGCTCGAATATGACAAACTTTATAATCAAATTATGTCTCTCATTCAAAGTAACCTTGGTGGCTACTTTTTCTATTTTGTCACTGGAGTCTTATCCGATGTAAATTGATAAGACGGTTTATATGCATTCATGGGGATTCGTCGAGCTAAATGTTCAAGTATCCTCTATTATAAAAAAGAAAGATATCTATAATGAAAAATACAACGATAATAATGATTAATTGGAATATGGTTGAGTTGGTGTCAAGCATCCGGTCCTTGTTTTGATAGAGATCTATTCTGCGCTTCATGAATCCTCGCTAGCAGGAGGATAACGTGTAGGTATATTTATACATTATATGTGTTAAGTCTTGTCAATAAATTACTATGTATACTTAAAAGAGGTTTGATTTATATTTTTTAATCTTGTCTTGTTATCTTATCATGCCATTTTAGACCGGATATACCTAGAAGCACACGGTGCTGAAGAAACCTCCCGCTATTTAATTTGGCCATGGCTACATTTATATCCTATGGTCAACAAAAGAAGGAATGGTCGAGAAAATGGCTCAACGTATTAAAAGCTAGGCTCACCGTATGCAAAGCCCTTAGATGGGTTACCATATTGACAGAGGTCTTTAGACCAATGAAATCCTTACAGTGCTGTCGTTCACATCTTATGTCTCATCTACTTCGCTCCATGGTCATGTGTGACTTCACCATCTGGTTTGTCCCCGCCTTAAAGAGACACCAAAGTCCATAACTCCTTCTCTTGCCTCTCATTATCATCTCCCTCTTCTCCTTCTCCTGCTTCTCCTTCACACACCCTCCTAAAACTCGCTTTGGTACAACCACATTCCATCACCAAACATGTTCAATGGAGGCTCAGATCTTCCTCAAAAGCCTTTCCAGTTAATCAAACAAGATGACAAGTTCTTTTCCAGGCTGCTCTCCAAGGAGAATTCCGCTTCAAACCCGTCATTCAGGGTCGACTATGGAGGCGTGTCCAGCTCGGTTCCGTTCATGTGGGAGACCCGGCCGGGCACGCCGAAGCACCCCCGTTTCGACGACTCTCTACCGCCCCTAACGCCTCCTCCATCTTATTATTCGAGTCCCAACAAATATGACACATTCCCCCAGAAGAAGTGCTCAAGATCTAATCTCTTGCGGGTTTTGTTCTTAAAGACCAGCCTCAAGAAACCGAAGAATGTGGCCAATTCAACTTGCTCTTTCTGCTCGTCGTCATCCTCTTCCTCGAACTTGTCAGTGTTTGCCCCTATGACTCCGACACGGAGGTGGTTCTTGAGTCGAAGGTTGATGTCTTGCGATTCTAGCATTGATGCTGAGGATGAGCACGCTGGATCCCCACCTACTTCCGCACGGTGCTTTGGAGGCAGCAGGAAGTGGCGCAGCTTGAGCACCCCTGGTTGTTACCGGTGGTGAAACGTGGCCGGAGATCGGTCATTCTGTGTCGTTGCTTGGACTTTGTTCGTAGTGCTTGCGTGTTCATACATGAAATTATCATCTCAATTCTCCAGAATATGTATTGTGTTGGAGGGTTTTCTAATTATTAGTAGGTCTTTTTTGGATGTGAGAATGGCTCAATCTGCCATCGTCAAAACAAGGTGGTGTGGTGAGTGAGTGCGTGTTATGGCATTGGGTCAGCTTATATATCATTGAATTTTGCATCAAATCTTCCACAAAGATAAAGATTCTTAACTAGATTTCAACAAGATAATTCTTTGGATATCTTCATAAGACACTTATCTACCCAAAAAATAAGTAAGGTCCTAATTTAGTGATAAAGCCTCGAACATCAAGAAAATCTCTCATGTAATGTTTATATCTTGCACTCAATCAAATTGCCTTCTTTAAGAGACATGTCCAAGCATTATAGCAGTATAATATTAATTGGTCCTGGATTACAAGTAGCACAATATGACAAGCTTTTTTTTTTTTTTTTTTTCCTTTTGCAATTGTTAGTTAATAATCGATTTTTCCATCCTTGGGAACAAAACAGTTTGGAAGTCATGTCATGTCATTGTTTATAAGCCAATGAAGTCACGTCACATTAAAGTTTACAGTTTGTTGTTAAGTGAATTTGATTGGTTCAGTGAAGTGTAAGATTTGGCTGGCTGTTTTTCCTCCTTTCAAGGTTCTTTTCAGTGTCCGACCAAAAAAAAAAAGAGAAAAGAAAAACAAAAGGTTCTGTTCGGTGCTTTTTGTCCTGCATTAGTATTGACTACAGCTTGTTGGGTACGAGATAGAAGTTCTACCTAACTTTTTTTTTCTTTTTCAGCCAAATTCGACCTACCCTGCTTAAAATGTAATATTTTGCCATTACCCTCTTCAACTTTTTAATACCCTTCATATGAAACGAATTCAATAACCTAAATACAAACAATTATCATTTACATTTCTTTAGCTCTATTTGTTTTGCAAAAAATAAATGATTTGTAAATTTCAAAAAATGATCGCTTTATTCTTGAAAAAAATGAATAAATGAAAAATATTTAAATCGTTCACGAAAGTATTTAAACATAAAATGCTATCGATAATAAAATTATTTTTATTGACTAATTATTTCAATGGACATAAGTGTTTATTTTTTAAAATATTTTCTAAATCTTCCATGTTTCGTGAAAGATATGAAGCATTTACCCTTAGCCATTTTCTTCGCATTTTTTGGGTCAGTTATTATATATTCCTATTCTGATACTCACTCTAAAAAATCCATATCTGAAACTGTCATTATTCTAACTATTCTAAAAAGGTGGGGCTTCAAATGCCCCACCTCTTCCTTCACATATGGAAAGGGTGGGAAACCCCAATTGTTATTTTTTTCCTTTGTATTTAAAGCCTTGGAAAAAATGATCATATAAGCTTGAGGCATGGAATTGACAAAGATTAATTATCGACTACCCTACTCCCATGTGCTCTATCATTAAATGAATTGATTTTTTGTCTTTTCTAGTGGAATAAAATTTATATCTGGATTTTGTCTTGCTCTCAGTTCAGATTTTGCAAATGAGTACCCTTGAGATATTTATTAAACGACCAAATAGGAAAACAATTTGTAGCTTCTGGTTCAACACTTCTCATGTCATGTGTACTTGATATTTTGATTTTTCGAAATATTTTTTCCTTACAAATCATGCTTAGCAAGTCTTTTGAGCCAACCGCTATCTGTTATTTTCCTTTTTCAAGTGAAAAATGAGAACAAAACAAAAATAGGGTTTGGTGTCTTTTAGAGTCAATTTATTTTGCGAAAAATAAATGGTTTGAAATACATTTTCCTAAAATGATTGCATGTATTTCTTATAAAAATGAATAAACGAAATTTTTTTCATCATTATTTGGAAAATTGTTGTTAATAATAATATTTTTTCATTTAAAAATTCAAGTAATATAAGTTGTTATTTAAAAAAATAAAAATTTCAAATTATCTAATTTTTGCGATTAAATAAAGCCACGATTTTTTTTTTTTTTGGGGTGCAATTAATTCTTATTTAGTGTCGGTGGGGGATATGCAAAGGGTTGGTTGGTGCTGCCCTATGTTAATCATCAATGAGAATGGAGGAGATAGGACAGGTGTAGGTTCCTCTCTGGACATTTAAAGTCTTTGCATTCGAGTCTCTGGCCTTGGATCTTTCGGCTTAGCCTCTTCTTCCAAAAAGGGCCTGGAAAAAGGAGTTGGACATTTAAGTGCAACCACAAGGTGCAGTCCTTGTCTGATCTCTCTCTTTGCAAACCGCTCGCGGAAATAGTCATCTACCAAAAAGCTGATTTTATTTCTTTTCCAAGATTAAAAAATAAGAATCCGCAAGTTGGGTTCAATGTAAGCACATGACTTCCGTTTGATTCAACTTTGGGGAAATGATTTTGCATTTCCCCAAATATCTTTAATAAATGGGTATTTGGTGAAGGCTAGAGTGTTTAAATACTCATTTTGGTACATATTTTGTAAAGCAATTTTGAGGTGAAAAGGAAAAAAAGAAAAGAAAAATAGAGGAGGAGATGCAGAGCGTCGAAGAGGGCGAGATCACGGGGGAGGTGGCTCGAGTTGTTGCTGATGGTGGCGCTAGTGGTGGGGGGAGGTAGTTGGTGGTGACGCCTCCTTCCCTGAGGTGGCGGCTAGGTCGCACGACTTTACATGAGGCTTCCTGATGGCTAGATTTGGTCGTCAGTGGCTGAACTTTGCCAACTAAGCTTCGCCAACTAAGCTCCGCCAATTGACTAGCAAGTTCAAGGAAGAAGACAATAAACAATGTTTTTTGAGGATAAAAGAGGAAAACACGATTATTAATGAGGGCAATATTAGAAAGAAAAATAAGTCATTAAACCCTCACATAACATTCCAAAAATGTTAAAAGTCCAAAGCAGGTAGGGGCCTCAAAAAATTGAATTAAATGCCTTATATTTTTTCCCAAGGGACTTTGAGGCTCAAAGCCTCTTGAGAAAATTGAACCAAATGGGGAGTACTATTGGAAGATGATAAGTGTTTGGATTGGATAGACGGTATGGAATCGATTTTTCATGTTTGGTTCTCGACTTATCTAGTCAACATGGTTATATTCAATGGACCCAAGATTTACCTGCCTAAATTTTGGGCTTTCTCGACATGAAAAGCTACTTCCAAATGGCATTTAGTGGCCCTTTTGTTCCATCCATCATTCTAGGTTCAGATTTCAAAAGATGAGTTCAAATTTTTAAGCTCATGGCAATATAGAATCCACCATATCAGTTTGTCTTACATTTTTGTGGTCATGTTCTTCATGTATGTTTTCATGCAAAAAAATAAAAAATAAAATAAAAATAAAAGAAGAAGCAATCAACTTGGTTGGAAAGCAAAACTAAAATGTGTTGATTTTCTTGGAGAGATTCCATATTGAAGATTTGGTGTAGTGTGGAGTAATTATCAATTCATGTTTAACTCAAATTATTGAGTGATCCTTCAATGAACTTTCTAGGTGAAGATGTAGGGCTTGTAGTCTACATACAACACATCATGTAAGACTAACTTTTGAACAACAAATGTGACATTATTAATGCAAGCAAAAATAATCTTTAAGATAATTTAGACCAATCAACCCAATCAAATAGTAAATTTGAATTTTAGAATAGCTAGTGCTCTTAACCATGTTTGAGATGGATTTTATCCTTAAAAGTACATTAAATAGTAATCAATCACTATAAATAAATCTTCTACTTTTAAACATTTTATATTTCTCAATATGATTGTGGATTATTCTACTTCCTTTTTATGTATTTATATTTATATTTATATTTTAAATTTATTTCTATATTCTAATATAAATTCAACATATAAATATATATTTAATTTTTATATTTATTTTGTATTTTAGGTTTATTAGTATAGTTTAGTAAATTTCCTCGAAAAATCATAGGAATCACTATTAGACGTACTTTGAATTTCGATTGATAAAAGGAAGTACCGAAGAAGATTTTGATGCCTCACCCTTCGAAAACGATGCTTGTGACTGGCCATCATATCGAACGACCCAAGCCAATGCTTTTAAATGTTAGGTGCCTTCCAGTTTTATCCAAAGTGTCGACAGCTCATTCCTCATCAGTCCACGGGCCCCCAACTATAACCATCATTTTTGTTTTTTAAATTGGCAATTCTGAAAACTCAAATACTCATCGACAAAGTTCTACACAAGTAGTCGACTTGCCAGCAAGTCCTATGAGCGGTGTCGGTTTTAGGAATTGGGTTTTCCTTTCATATAATTTAGATAGGCAAAGTACTAAAAAAGTCATAAATTTATTGTATTGATGCAAATTCGATCATAACCTTTTAATTGGACGAATTTAGTTCTAAATCTTTTTACATTTTGCCAATTGAATCTATTCAATTAATTTTGATTAGCAGTTACTTATATGAACGCTAACCATCCTATGTGATGACATGATTGGTATTGATGTGAAATTTTTTTAATAATATTTTATTTTATTTTTATTATTTTTATTTTATTTTTTTTCCTTTCAATTTGACCAACGTTGGGCCCTTGCTAGGTTTGGGTGAAGGCCTTCATGCTCTCCCCTGCGGTTGGTGGGGTCATAAAGGCTATTGCCTAAGGCCTTCACGGCCCTATTGGTCGCTGGCAAGGCGGCCCTCACGTAGACTTGGTGAGGGCCTGCACAAGGGCCACAATCCTCACCAGGTGAGGGCTTGTAGGCCCTTGTTAGCCAAAATGAAAGCAATATATATATTTAAATTGTAAAAATTGTTCATGCTATCACCGACTATGCCATGTGAGACGGCCGTTGTCCACATTACTGATTAGCAATTTACTGCCACAATGTTGTTTTTTGGTTTGCTTGGTGGCGGTTTTCTTTTGTTTGCCGGTTTGTTTCGGTTTCCTTGTTTTCCGTTGTTTTTGTTTTCTTTTACATCGGCTCCCTCTCACTCTTTTTTGCTCATGCATTATGAGTGAAAGTTTTTGGCGCCGGTTTTTTATATTATTCACCTTACCAAAAAAAAAAAAAAAAATTTACTGGCATTTTTTTGTGAAAATGGTTTAAGACCAAATTAACATTAATTCAATAGGTTTAGAACTTTTTGGGTGTTTTCCCCAACTTAGACATGTATCTAAAAAGATAACTAAAATATCAATCAAGCGTTTACAGTAGTTAGACAAGTAGTGTAAGGCTTAGTCTTAAGTGGTTTTGAGAAGTCCTAATCTTGATTCGGTCCTTGTGGTTCCTTAGTTTTTACACAACGTCAATTATTTACTTGTGACAGAATGGTAAAGACGTCTACCTAAAACAGGAAGAAGCTTAGAAAATTGGTGAGACAGAAAACATATTCGGGTGTCGGAATCGACGGAATTTTTTTGGATTTTTGGTTGGGTTATGCCTTACAAAGAATGAGTTTGGATTGTGACAAATTGTTGTAAGTATCCAATATATGTAGGTCCACTGCATCTCAATCATTAGATCATATAAGTCTACTGCATCTCAATCATTAGATCATATAGGTTTCACATGGGCTCAATGATGTCAAGTGGGTTTGAACTAGAAGAGGTTCAGATAAGGCTGGTCTAATATCGGAGGTGGTGGACTCATGCAAAGAGGCCATGGACCCAAGTGGTGACTGTTGGGACTTGGCAGCCCCAATAAGGAGTGGACGACGAAGAGGAAGTCGCTGTGGCGACTGAAGCAGATTTCCTGCAGAGTGGTACAGCGGCTTTTGCATTCGATTCAGGCGGAAAGAAATCGTGGCCGTTGTTGCATTATGTGGTGGAGACGGTGCGGCCTTGGAAGCAGCAGCTTTTGCCTCGGATAATCTTGTCGAGAGGAGGAGCTGGCGATGATTGGCAGTAACTAGCCGCGGTGCGGTGGAGAATGGCTGTTGACAACGAACAATTTGAGGCCCTCAAGTCTAAATCAAGCGGGTTATACAGAAACTAGGAGTGCCCATACTGCCACTTGGACTTGCTTTGAATTAATTGCGGGGCGCGGAACATGAATTGGGTAGGGCATGTGGCTCCAGCAGATCGGTCTGTCAGTGTAGTTCATGGAGCTCGAGTGGCAAGCTTAATGCGCAGCAACCGAGAAGGAGCTTCAAGCCGATGTGCAGGAGCAAGTGGCAACAGGTAATGTGGTTCAGGACACACATGGTACACAATCTAGGAGTGACGCCGCTGCCACTGGGACAGGGATTGGCGCCGCCCACAACATGAGCAGGTCAGAAATTCTTTTACCGTGCAAGTCATCGGTGACAAAAGGTTCTCACTTCCATTACGCGGAACATCTCTTTAGCTACGTGTGCTGCTCGAATGAGCATGATCTTGTTGTGCAGAGTCACTTTTTGAGTTGATGCTCGGATGCTCATGTCCAAGTCATTTCCGGAATGACTAGAACTGCAAGATATAGTTGATGCCGGGAGGAGATGTGTAGAATGACATGTCGGTTTCCGTATTGGGATGAGCGAATGGAAGGGGGGATATTCATAGTGAAGGGGTTGGAACTGGAACTGAATAAGTTTTTGCTGTACGGCGATATTCTTGTTCGGACGAAACCGACAGACGCTGGTTTATCACGTCTCACGAGCACATGATCAATGTTCAGATCGCTGCTGATCACAAAGTCGCGGGCTGATGATTGTTGTTATCATGTCGTACGGATGACTAAGGATAAGCCTGCAAGAATGGATCAAGGGGCAGGCTAGACCGTCCCTATCGAGCCTTCCTCCGATCAAAATTCTCTTAAAACTTCCTAATTAGTAGTAGGGGTGTGCAACCGGACCGGATATACCCGGTTCCCGGACTGCCCACCCGAAAAACAGGGTCGGGAACCGGTTCCCATTGAAACGGGTCCGGGAACCGGTTCCCAAAATTCGAACCGGTTTAAACCGGTCCGGAACAGTTCCAAGTGATTACCCATCCGGAAACCGTTTTGGAACCGGTTCCCGGATCGGTTTTGTAAGTAGAGGTCCAAAACTCTTTTTTTTTCTCTCTCAATTTCTATTATTATTCCCGCAATCACGCGATATTTTCCTCTTTGCTCTCTTAAACACACATGGTACTCATCCTTTGTCATTCCTCTTCCTCACTTACTTCCCTCCCTCACCGGCTCCCTTTTGCACTGTCTGATGGACGGATGGTGTTCGTCGCCGCCAAATTTTTATGTATCACATGGATTAGCTTGCCTAATTTCTCTTTTGTAGGAGGAGTTATGCTTGCTAAATGAATAGCTTCATGTAGTAGTTATGGGAATAAGACTAATATTAAACCCATGTTTGTTGCTAATTATTTGCCTTATGATTTTATTTATAATAATTAGCCCTATGAATCCTTAATTTTTTGTTTAGTCAAAAAGTTCATGTAATAATTTATTACTAGTGCTTAATGTTTCAATATAAATTAGGAGAATTACGTTATTTTCTCGTTTATTAATATAAAATTCGAAATCGTATAGGATATCGGAGAATTGCAAAATAGGTTCCAGTGGAAACAGGGTTGACCCTGGAATCGGATCGGAAAAATAGGATGAGTCGGGTACAGGGTCCAATACAAACAGGATCGGGTACAGGGTCCAGAAAATGGGAACCGGTTATAACAGGGTCGGGTACAGGGTCTAGGTCTAGACCCTACCCACCCTGGACCCGATCACCCCTAATTAGTAGGAATCACTTGAGATCCTGTCGCTGTGCTTGAGTTATTCTACTCTGTGTCGCCATTCGTACGACCTAACATGAACTATATACTGCTTGTGTCACGGCCATGACTGTATCCCGATAAACGGTACTCGTTGGCAATTAGGGGAAACATAATTGCTTCATGGCTGGAACTGGTCTATCACTTGCTTGCAGACATATATGCCATTTGGTAAAAACTATACTTTATAAATGATTTTTGCTAATTTTTTATTTTTATAAAAAGCCTCAAACTATTTGATAGTGAAACTCGATAGCTGCGGCTCGCCAGTGGTACACCAGCTGCACGTCGGCAAATGTGGGAGTCGGAACACAGAGAGAGAGAGCTCAGATTCCTTGTTTAGAAGACAAGTAACTTGGTTCTATGGAGAAACTTCAATTTACACTTGAAGACTTTATTATCGAGGCGCAAATGTACATTCTCTAGAAAAAAGTTTCTGAAGAATGAACTACTCACAGCAACAAATACAATGGTACAGTTACGACAAATGCGGAAAAGAAAAAAGAAAAAGAAAATCATGACGACTCATTGTAATTTAATGAAATTGGTGGCTTCCGACTGTCCCGAATTCAATCCACCCTCCGGCAATTCGAGCGAATTTGACCTTGGTTTCCGGTCAGTGGCTTGATATTTCCCATCCTGACCATCGATTTAGCGAAATCCTTCCAAAATGCTTCATAATTGTTGCTATAGCTCTTCACTAGCTCGAGTGCGGGTTCACCAGTTGACAGTGCCTGATCAGAGTGAAGAAGGCCCTTCTGGGTCAACAGGTTTTTGTAGTACAATGTGTCGAAACGCGCTGGCGTCGGATCTAAACTTGCGAGGTTAGAGTCGCTTCCTGTGCGCGGGCAGTAGGACCGGAGATTCTTTGCGAATGCCTGGTCGATGTTGCTGTCATTGAATGTCCTGTTCCTGAAAGTAAAGCACTGTGCAAAGCCGATTGTGTGAGCGCCGCTCAGCACGACCAAGTCCTTGACCTTAAGGCCTTGTCTCTTGAAATTGTTAATTAAGGCGGGTAAGTCCATGTTCGGCGCAGGGATGTCATTGTTTGCCGTCGTCCTGCTCGCTGTCGTCGAATCTCTTCGTCCGAGTCGTACTTTCCATGAAGGCCCTCCTAACTGAAATATGAAAGAAGTTAACACCTAATTCGGATTGGCAACGTCATACGGCGCATGAAAATCAACTAAGCAAATGATGGTCTCCATTTAGATTTGCTGATTAATGGTCATCACGGGATGCAGTAAAACTAGACGTACCGCAACAACAGAGTCACGAGCGGCGACAGCCAAGATGTCTGCACAAGAAACCACGGGACGTCCACATACTCTGTCAACCTCCGCCTTTATTTGGTCGATCACTTCGAAACCTCTAGCTGAATTGTTATTAGGAGCCGCGAACTTTTCACTCTCGATGGTTGCGGTTGAATCCAAGAGTATCGACCCATCACAACCCTGCATCATTCGACACCCAAACATAAATCAATGTTGGCAAATGTTGTGCAACGCTGAATAGTAATCACTATTTTTGAGAACAAATTAATGTGAAAGTTAGCTGGCACATATATACTTACATTGACGAAACAGTCGTGAAAGTGCAAGCGCAGCAAGGAAGCGCCCATGCGTCGCTCTTGCTGCACCGCCCCCTCAACGATGCGCTCGATGGCAGGCAAGGCTTGAGGGCAAACGTAGTCGTAGAAGTATGGCGTGAGGCCGTTCTTGTAGGGACGAGTCGAAAGAGTTGAGGCCGCGAGGGACAAGATGAGAAGCGCTTGGAAGAGGATGAGGAAGGCCATGTTTGGCTTTGAATCCTTGAAATTGCACTGAGATTACGAGTAACTTTGCCGCAGGCAATGGTGATTTGAACGCTGCTTTTGTTGTGAGCTTCTGGGCTGCTCATTTGTGTACTTATAGGAACTAGGAAGAGAGAGAGAGAGAGACTTAATCCTTAGGTTATGGTTGATCTTGTCGTGCAAGAATCCATGTGCAAACATGCCATTAATGCAAGAAACGAGTACATCTTCGTACCTGAACTGGTCGTGTAAGATTAATTCTACAGCCGGCGCCTCGCGGTTTATTGTTCATACGTGGTCAAAGGACTACCTAATCCACATCCTGGGTTTGGTAATCTGGGTCCCACAGAAAAGGGCAAATTTTTCTTAAAAATGGAAAGTTCTTGCTTCTACTTGGTCAACCCCCGACTTGAAGAAGAGGTCTTAAGTTTTTTTAAGAGAATAAGTCCAGTTATCCTAAAAAGTTACTAAACTTTATCTGCCGAAATGATGTGGATTGTTAATTATATATGAATTTCTTCTTGGGATGGTGATAGTCTATTCTTTTGACAAGTCTTAATTTATGTCACATGCATCGCTGAATGCTATTTTATCCTAAAGATCAAATAAGACAAGAACATCTCTCGATATCTTATATGCATGTCGAAGATTGTGAATTATGATGGGAATAAACCCGTGACGTCCATTTTCTTGAAGTCCATGTGCAAAAAAAATTTTGCGTTTTATGCATCTACACTAAAATTTTCTTTCTACAATATATCTTTTTACAAATTTTTGTAGGTTGGTCAACCACTTACATGTAATCTTAATTTATAGAGTGGCGAGCGGCTGGCATGCCACCGACGAGCGGCCAGTGAGCCAACGCCACCATTGTCGACAGTAGCTAGTTTAAGATCTTTTATAGAAAAAAAAATTAGCAAAAATCCATTACAAAGTATAGATTTTACCCAATGGTATTTATGTCAAAGTTGTTTTCTAATGTATTTTTAAAATATAATTTACCAAAAATTACTTGCAATTTGAAAAATCTATTTAGTCCAAAGACCTTTGCATTTTTTCAAAAATATTCTTCAAAATCGAATGAAACGAACCTTGAAGAGTCTCTCTCTCCCTCTTCTCAAATCCTATAAGTACACAGATGAGCAGTCCATAAGCTCACAACAAAAGCAGCCTAGAAATCAACATCAATTGCGGCAAAGTTACTCATAATCTTAGTGCAATTTCAAGGATTTACAGCCGAACATGGCCTTAGGTAGCCTCAGCCTCTTCCGAGCACTTCTCTTCTTGTCCCTCACGGCGTCGGCTCTCTCGACGCGCCCCTGCAACAACGGCCTTTCGCCACACTATGACTATGTATGCCCTCAAGCCTTAGCCACCATCAAGCACGTCATTGAGGCGATGGTGCAGCAAGAGCGACGCATGGGTGCGTCCTTGCTGCGCTTGCACTTCCACGACTATTTCGTCAATCTAAGACATAAACAGCTAAGTTTCACATTAATTTATTGTTCTAAAAAATAGTGATTACTATTTAGCATTGCACAATACTTTGCTAAATTGATGTTTGTTTGGGAGTTCAATAATGCAGGGTGGTGATGCATTGATGCTCTTGGGTCCCACCCCGACCATCGACAATGAAAAGCTTGCACTTCATAATAACAGTTCAGCTAGAGGGTTCAAAGTGATTGGCCAAATTAAGGCGGAGGTCGACGGAGTATGTGGATGTCCGGTGGTATCTTGTGTGGACATCTTGGCAATCACTCTCATGACTCCGTTGTTGCGGTGCGTCTAGTTTAATGGTGCATTCAATTCAATTTTAGGGGAATATTTTTGGAAAATGCACAGATTTTCGAAATGCAAGTAGTGTTTAGTAAAGTATATTTTAAACACACATTGGAAAGTAACTTTGACATAAATATTGTTTGGTAAAAGTATATTTTGCAAAGGATTTTTGCTAGTATTTTATTTATTGAAAATCTCAAATTATTTGACGGCAGAACACAGTCGCCATTGGGGAGGGCGGTGGCGGCTCACTGGTGGCATGCTGTCTGCACTCCTGCTATTCGCTGGCTTGTAAAAATATATCATCTGATTCGAACAATTCAATTATTCAAGCTATACTAGCGGGCTATTTTCCAGGTTTCAAGCTCGCATATCGTCTTGCCTAGCTTTGGACAAAGATCAAGGCTAAGATACAAAATAAAAGTGGAAGTTCTAATCTCACCTCGGCATCCTTAGGGAAGAAAATGGTTCCCTCCATAGCCTTCCTTGCAAAGAAGACGGAATAACGAAGGCCATTGGACTTTACCGAAAAAAAAAAAAAACTTTACCAAAAAAAACGAAGGCCATTGAAGATCCGGTTTCAACATCACCAGGAGCATCTTGCCCCAGTTCATCCTCCGCAGCATGCTCCTAAACTTTGCTATTTCTAGAAAAGAAGAAACTGATGATCCGGACTTGATGGACGGTGCTCCTGTCTAATTGTCAAGCACCTCCATGAAACTAGTAAACTAATGATAGCATGCAAGGAAAACTCATTAAGCCATGACTGATGGTGAGCTTGTAGAAGCCAAATATTCCAACTATGGTGGCTCTCACTAGGGTTGTGCAAAATGGACCGCCCGAATCAATAATCGACTGGACCAGATCAAACCGGCTAATTGGGTCCAGTTCCTGGGAGTGTCGGTCCGGTTCTCAGTTCCTAAAAGTGGAATCTAAGGGGAACCGGACTGAACTAATTACACATATATTTTTATTATTTCTTCATTAAAATTAAAAGAAAACCAGTTTTTTTTTTTTTTTTTTTTTTTTGTTTTTTAATTTCTTCTTAACATATAGAATCAACTAGTGGAAGAAAGAAGAAGTGACTGGTTCCACTAGATAGGGGTGAGCGGTTCCGGGTTAGGTTCGGTTCCGTCTGGAACCGGAACCTACCCTCGGGTACGGGTTCCTCAATTTTGGAACCCGGAACCTACCCGTCAGAACCAAAACCTACCCCTCACAGTTCCGGGTTCCGGTCGGTTCCGTTTCCAACAGGTTCTTTTTTATTTTAGTTTTTCTTTTTTTTTCCCTTTTTTTTTTTTTCTTTTTCAATTTTTTTCAATTTTTTTAATTTTTTTTTAATTTTTTTTTTTTTTATTTTTTTTTTCATTTTCATATTTAAACTATAACGTACACGCACACTCTATAGTAGCGTCGGTGACGGGCAGAGCGAGCACAGCAGCGAAGGGCATCAAGCGGCGAAGGTTCGTGCGAGCGGCGTTGGCGGCCAGCGTCAACGGTGGCTTTGATGTGATGATGGCTCGGTGGAGCCGAATGTTTGGCTAAGGTGTCGCGGTTGGTGACGGGGACGAGCTAAGGTGACAAGTCCTTGCAATGGTGTGGTGAGGCATAGCGACTAGATGACATGGTGGTGGTGGCGCGAATGGCATGATCCAAAGTGACGAGCTTGGTAGCGTGGCGATGATTGCTAGTCGCTTAAGGCTCACGATTCCATCAAGTGAAAACCCGAATGTCACATGCGAGGCCCTTGTCTATGGTTGGTGAGGGTGGTCAACCCTCGTCGAGACTTGGTAGAATAAAAAGTAAAAAAATAAATCATACTTCTTACAAAAATATATAAAAAAATTATCCATGTCAATTGTAAGCCGTCCTACGTGGTATTATTGGTGTCCACGCTAGTGATATCCAATTAAAATTAATTATGGATTCAATTAGTAAAATATAAAAAGATTTATAACTCAATTGATATAATTAAAATATTTAAGAGTGAATCGGTTAAAATATAATAATTTTAGGGCTTTATGGATGATTTTCCCGTATCGATAAATTAGGGCTAAATCTGGGCAAAGAAGCAAACCCTAACCCTACCCATTGAAACTACTTGTAAAATTGTAGTTGATTATTTGCAAGAGAGTGCCCGAAAAAGCACATTCAAGGTCATTATGTAAAGCTTCCCGTGGCTATTGAAGACGGGATTGTTGGGCGCATATATTGACCATCAACCGAGTGGGGGAGGGGGCTCCTTTTGGAGCTTGAATCGGTTCCAAAACCGGTTCGAAGTGGTTCTGGTTCCATTAGATAAAAAGGAACCGAAACTAGACCTTTAGAACCGGGAACCAATCACCCTCTAGCTCCCATTTGAGCTTTGATAAGAACTGTATCACCCCTATTTCCCATTTGAGTTTTGGAGTATGAGATTCGTGCTTCTTTGTTTTGCACGAGTTGCCTAATTTGGAGTGAAATAACTTTTAACCATTCATGATGTGAGTTATAAAAAAGGATTAACTCACCACCCGTGTGTACATGGAACCGATCTAAGATTAGAGTGTCCTTAATTTCAACTCGAGCCATTTGTTCGGCTTAATAGTCACAACCACTCTCCCACGAAAAGTCTGCAATATAAATTCTAGAAACTCTCATTCACACTATAAACCCAACGTGATTGTGCATTCCTTCTTCCAATTGGTAGCATACCACTCTAATAAATGAACACAATCACATTGACCAAATTGATGCAATAGAAAAGTACAGTGCCTAAGACTAATCAGACCTTACATGACCGATTCAATTTTTGTTAAGTTGAAAAATTAAGTATATGATCTCAGCTTCTTGCATTTGTGGGTATAGTTAGCTCATGAGCTTGCACACGCAATCTTGTATGACAAGATCCCCTTTGGCCAAGTGCGAGGAAATATAAAGTCTCTCTCTCTCTCCCCAATTCCTATAAATACAGAAATGAGTAATCCGAAAACTCAACACAACGAGCTCGAAAGCACCATCAATTGAAGCAGAATTACTCATAGTCTCGCTCCAATCCTTGCTGACTCCGAAAGCCAAACATGGCTTTAAATAGCCTCAGCCTCCTCCAAGCACTTCTCTTCTTGTCTCTCGCGACCTCGGCTTTCTCGACGCGGCCCTACAAGGAAGGCCTCACGCCATACTTCTACGACTACGTTTGCCCTCAAGCCTTGCCCGCCATCAAAGGCGTTGTCGAGGCAGCGGTGCAACAGGAGCGACGCATGGGCGCTTCCTTACTCCGTTTGCACTTCCACGATTGTTTCGTTAACGTACGACAAATTCACGATAATCTTGAATTCGCGTTGGTCATCTGGCAGCCGGCATAAATTTGCTAACTCGATTCTTTTTTTGTCCACGTCATAATGTAGGGTTGCGATGCTTCAATACTTTTGGATCCGACCCCTACCATTGACAGCGAAAAGTTCGCGTTTCCGAATAACAATTCGGCTAGAGGGTTCGAAGTGATCGATCAAATTAAGGTGGAGGTCGACAAAGCTTGCGGATACTCACTTGTATCATGTGCCGACATCTTGGCCGTCGCAGCCCATGACTCGGTAGTTGCGGTACGTCTTATCTTAATGCTACAGATGATGCCTTCATTTAAGCAAAACTACAGTGCAGACAAATAGAAGAGAGAGTCTCCCGCTAATTGAACACGCTAGGCGTAGAATTACATGCACATACATAATCTTTCGATTATCTAAAGCAAAGCTGAATTTGAACTTAAAAGGTTGACTGAAATATTTCAGCTGGGAGGCCCTTCATGGGAAGTACAACTTGGAAGGAGGGACTCGACCACGGCGAGCAGGACAACCGCCAACTCCGACATTCCCGCGCCGAACATGGACTTGCCTGCACTGATCAACACGTTCCAAAAGCAAGGTCTCGACGCTCGGGACTTGATCGCGCTGAGCGGTGCTCACACAATCGGGTTCGCTCAATGTTTCACTTTCAGAAACCGCACATACAACGACAGCAACATCGCCGCCAGTTTCGCCAGGAGCCTCCGGTCTTTGTGCCCGCGTACTGGAGAGGACGGTAACCTCGCTGGTTTGGATCCTTCGCCGGCTCAATTCGATGCATTGTACTTCCATAATCTGCTGGCGCAGAAGGGGCTTCTTCACTCTGATCAGGCGCTTTACAGTGGTGGGTCAACGGATGAGCTGGTGAAAACTTACAGTGATGATGCGGAGGCCTTTTGGGATGATTTTTCGAAGTCGATGATCAAGATGGGAAACATAAAGCCGTTGATTGGAAACCAGGGCCAGATTCGCTCGAATTGCCGAAGTGTGAACTGAAGTGGCAGTTTGTTCTTCGTTTCTTTCCGGCGTATTCTTTAATAATTGTGTTAAGAAGCATTCTTGAAATTGTTCTCTGAAATCATTGAAGCTTTAATAATAATAAAGGCCTTCAACGCATTCAAACATCTCTGGAATACACTCTGATCCAATAATCGATCCGTTCCATTTTATAAAGTGTTCGAAGGACCCTTGCTCGTAAAATTCTAGGTTACTAATGTTCATAGGTCATCAGCCATATGTGACGACGAAAACAACAGTATTGCACAACGTCAAAAGATAAGTGCATAGAAAGTAGACAAGCTTTCTGGTTTGATTGAAGTGAATTTCTTTTTCTTGGGTCGGAAAGAGCATGGGGAAGAAATAAAGGGCGAGGCCCCGCTCAGCCCCATGTCCATCAATACCTTTACTAAAAAGTTTAAATCATTGGATGATACCCCAAGTAGGATATATTAATTGCTTCACATGTGAGATTTCTTTTCATCTAACACCCTCACATGTGCAACTCAACAAATCTTTGGCTCATGTGTGAGCCTCCTACTTTTGGCCCGCTCTATTTGAATCCAAATATCCTGTTGCACCAACAATATCTTGTTAGGATGCAAACGTAAGCGAGTTGTTTTAGAGAAGCCCCACATTGGAGAACTGATTGGTGTAGAGCAGTTAAAATATCCTAATTGATTGGTTTAAGCTTTTAAGTAAAGGTGTGTCCAACTTGATTTGTTGATGGGCTCGGACTTGAGCTCTCTCTTGGCGATCTCCCTAGGTGAAGGTATTGGACTTTTGCAGTGCGCTCCCAGCAAATGGCATCAGAGCCTATAGTTGCGATGTTTAGGTAGGTAGGCATCGTGGTGTAGCAACATGGCCCATAAGTTAATGTAGAAGGATACCTAAATCAAGAGGGAGTTGGCCTAACATTGAGCTCACACATGATGGGGAGATTGCTAGGATGCGCGTTAAAATAAGTTGTCTTAGAGAAGTTTTATATCGAAGAATTGATATGATGTGGAGTAGTCAATATATCTCAATTGGCTCATAAGCCTAAGTTTTTGTGTAAAGGTGTGTCCAACTAGACATGTTGACGAGCTCGGATTTGGGTTCCCTTTTGGTGATCTCCCTAGGTAAAGATACCAAACTTCTACTGTACGCTCCCAATGTATCTCAGCTTGAATATCCACCTTGGCCCAAGGAACAACATATGCTCTTCATAGTTTACCTCAATTATCTTAGCGTAGCCAAGTTTAGTGAGAAGTTAGGAGACACAATTCGCCACCTAATTTTTTTTTTTTTGAGGGGGGGGGGGGCTTACATATGAGGTTCTTTCCTCAATATAGTTGTTAGTTGCCAATTCACACATGTTGGGCCTAGCCCATTCAACCCAATGACTCTAATACCAATGGTTTAGTGGTGGATGTCACTAAGAGCAAGTTTAAGTTCGAGCTCGTCAACATATTCAATCGGACTCACTTTTATTCAAATTTAAACAATGAGTTATAGGTCAATTAATTTTCTTTTAACATCACACCAATTTGCCCATATGATATTTTCTTGCCTAGTGGTCTCATACGTGTACCTCAACAGTGTTGTAAGTAACATATATATATTTTTTTATCAAGAAATACAGATTAAGACTTGACAAGTCAACTATAGATATTGCTATTTAAACCATTGGATTGTTCAATGATATAGGCTCGGCTCTGGTTGACTATATAAGGAGGCCAATAGTCGCGTCCATGAATTTATTGCTACAACTGAGTCAAAATTTAACCCTTATTCACCAGGCACAATTTGTAGAAGAAATTAGGCGAGCTTCTAGCTTCCCATTGGTCTAGACTTATGAAAACATGCGTTAATTTTTGAATTCCTTGCTGCAAATTGAACCAAACAAGGTTGAGCAATCATGCAAATCCACACTAATTAAGATTCATTCCGTACACCAATTTCATTAGCGCATACCAGAAACATTAAATCGGTTGATCAACCTATAAATATTTGTCAAAAAAGAAATATCGTTAAAAGGAAAATTTTAGTGAAGATGCATGAAATGGCAAAAATAATCTATGTACATGGACTTAAAGAAAATGGATGTGAGGGATTTATTCCCATCATAATTCATAATCTTTGCCACATGTATAAGATCTCGAAAGATGTCCTCGTCTTATTTGATCTTTAGCATATGGTATCATTCACCTATGCAGATAACATAAATTAAGACTCATCAAGAGAATGGACTATCACCATCCCAATATAAAGTTTATATATAATTAACAATCCACATCATTTTGGCTGATAAAAAATTTATTAACTCTTTAGCATAACTGGAATTATTCTCTAAGAGAACCTAAAATCACATCTTCAAGTCCAGGGTTGACCAAGTAGAATCCAGAACTTTTCCATTTTAATAAATATTTGCCCTTTCGGTGGGACCAGATAGCCAAATCCAGCATATGGATTGGGTAGTCGTTTGACCACGTATAAGCAATAATCCACGAGGCATGGGCGGCAGAATAGATCTTACACGACCAGTTCAATTCATTCGAAGCTAAGAATGCATAATGTTCTCGTTTCTTGTCATAATGGGCATAATACGTAAGCTTTGCACACGGATTCTTGTATGACAAGATCTCTCTTCGGCCAAGTCCAACCATAAACGGAGGATTAAGTCTCTCTCTCTGGCAGGCAACCCCCCACCCTAAAAAAAAATCCTATAAGTACACAAATGAGCAGTCAATAAGCTCACAACAAAAGCAGCCTGGAAATCACCATCAATTCCTACTTAGTAGCTCATAATCTTAGAGCAATTTCAAGGATTCACAGCCGAACATGGCCTTAGGTAGCCTCAGCCTCTTTCGAGCACTTCTCTTCTTGTCCCTCACGGCCTCAGCTCTCTCGACGCGCCCCTACAAGAATGGTCTCTCGCCAGACTTCTACGACTATGTCTGCCCTCAAGCCTTGCCCACCATCAAGCGTGTCGTCGAGGCAGCGGTGCAGCAAGAAAGACGCATGGGCGCTTCCTTGCTGCGCCTGCACTTCCACGATTGTTTCGTCAATGTAAGACATATACGGCTAAATTTCACGTTAATTTGTTGTTCTCAAAAATAGTGATTACTATTTAGCAGTGCACAATATTTGCTGAACGTTATGTATGTTTGGGCGTTGAATGATGCAGGGTTGTGATGGGTCGATACTTTTGGATCCAACCCCAACCATTGACAGCGAAAAGCTTGCGTTTCCTAATAAAAATTCAGCTAGAGGATTCGAAGTGATCGACCAAATTAAGGCAGAGGTTGACAGAGTATGCGGACGTCCGGTGGTGTCTTGTGCGGACATCTTGGCTGTCACCGCTCGTGACTCCATTGTTGCGGTACGTCTAGTTTTACTACGTCCCATGATGATTAATTAGCAAATCTGAATTTAGACTCATCATAAGCTTAGTTGGCATTTTTGTGCCTTAAGACATTGCCAATCTGAACTAGGCGTTATACTTCATTCAATTTCAGTTAGGGGGGCCTTCGTGGAAAGTACGACTCGGACGAAGAGACTCGATGACGGCGAGCAGGACAACAGCAAACAGCGACATTCCCGCGCCAAACATGGACTTACCCGCCTTAATTGACAATTTTAAGAGACAAGGTCTTAAGGTCAAGGACTTGGTTGCGCTAAGCGGTGCTCACACGATCGGCTTCGCACAGTGCCGTGTTTTCAGGGACAGGATATACAATGACAGCAACATCAACCACGCTTTTGCGAAGAACCTCCGGTCCTCCTGCCCGCGCACGGGAAGCGACACCAACCTTGCAAGTTTAGATCCATCGCCGGCGCGTTTTGACACATTGTACTACAATAGCCTGTTGACCCAGAAGGGCCTTCTTCACTCTGATCAGGCACTTTCAACTGATGAATCCACGCTTGAGCTAGTGAAGAGTTATAGCTACGATTATGATGCATTCTGGAAGGATTTCGCTAAATCGATGGTCAGAATGGGAAACATCAAGCCGTTGATCGGCAACCAAGGTCAAATCCGCTCAAACTGCCGGAGAGTGAATTGAATTCAGAATGGTTTGAAGCCACTGATTTCATTAAATAACGCCGAGTTGTCATGATTTTTTTTATTTTTACTTGTTTGTCGAAAGTGTACCATTGTATTCTTGGCTGTCATTAGTTCATTCTTCAGAAGAACATTTTCCTGAGAATGTACCTTTTTGCCTCAGTGAAAATGTTGTAAGTGTAAATTGGAGTTTATCCCTAGAACCAAGTTTACTTATCTTCTGAGTACTCTTCATTTGCTTATTTAACGTATCTTAATAATGTCTAATACGCAGAGCGAGTGAAATGCTAGCTGATGTACATACCGTGCAGTCTCATTGTCACTAAGGTAAAGAAAGGTAATCTACTTGATTCCAAATTAAATTATGCATGTACATAGGACTATCCAAATACGTTAAGCAAGCAACTAAAATGGCTTTTCACCTAAAAAACATATAATAAAGAGCGAGGTGCTCTATGTCCTGTGGAATTGTATGAAGGCGGTGGGATTCCCATTTTAGGGAATAACTATCGCTTCCGCTCCATTTTTTAGGCTAAATATCCTAAGATATCGTGTCCGTTTGTACTTTTTTCTTGGGAAAAAAAAATTATCCATATAAAACTTATTTAGGAGACTCCAAAAATAAATTTTCCGTGCTAAATACTTTTCAAATATCATGGTATTACGTGTAGACCTCATCAATGGACAATCTTATACCAACCTAAAAATCATTGTCCAAGCCGACTTATGATTAAAATTTTCTCTTTGAAAGGATGGCCCGAACGGGCCAGAGCGAGCCTATGTGGTAGGGCTTATGATCAAGAATGAAAATGGTTGCTAGATCCACCGAAAATGTGCTTCAGGCCTTTTTGGTATGGATGTCTAATGTGTGACGAAGTTTCTGATCGGATCTAGTTAGGAGTGTTGTTAAGTTTTGAAGCGGAACAATTCTAGCCTGCTTTGTAGAGGTGGGAATGTGCGGTCGAGATCACGACACCCAACCATACAAGAATGACTCTTCGAGGTGGGAACTGACACGACTTTAATCTAAGAGATTGAAAAGATCATTAATATTGAAAAACAAAAGATCGAGGGTTCTGATAAACTTAAAATAGTTAAGCACAAAATTCAAGAGTTTCTCAGAATATCTAGTCTTTTATCTTTAAGCCTCACAAAAACGAAAGCTATATTAAAAAATTGGGAAGATTTCATCTCACCTCATCACATGTCAGCCAAACCCTACGAATCCAGCTCTCTTCTCTGTAAGAGTCCCTCTCTTCCTCGGAAGAGTTCCATCTCTATCCATGGCGATAGTGTATTCCAAGCCCTAAATCTCCCAACCTAAATGGATCCAAATCCACCTGCCGATCAAAATCCCTTAACCCGAACACAGATCACTAAACCCTACGAATCCAGCTCTACAATGTAATCTCTCCCCTTGTAGCAACGGTCCTACCATCATCCTTCTACCACCCAATACATACAGCTTCTTGCAAGAATGGATGGATTTTGGTTCTTTCTGGGCAAAGGAATGTTCGTGAAATAGAGACAGCATCGGTTTTAGAGCTCCCTTCATCCACGCTTCTTTAGCTCCACCACTCGGTATTAGTGGGTTTCGAATTGATTAATTTCCTGGGTACGTCTTGGAGGATGTCTTGAATTTGCACCTATAAGGAAGAGTTAGCAATGGAGAATGAATCAGTTAAAGAGCGTAGGTTGGCTGCATTATGTAGAAGAATGCGGCAAATGTGGTCAGAGGATTTCGTAGCCAACGTGTTTGAAGAAATTCCAGAGGATAAATGGAAAGCATGTAATCTCATACTGCTAGGGAAACTCTTTTCCAGGCCAAACGTTAACTTTCAGGCCTTTTTATCCACAATGAAGAAGGCTTGGAAGACTGAAAACGTAGTGTGTGAGGCAGTGCAGTCGGGCCTGTTCTCGTTCACTTTCAGAGAGGAAGCTGACTTGAAAAGAGTCCTGGATGCTAGCCGTTGGTGTTTCTCGGGGAACCTTCTCATTCTACAGAAACTACAACCAAAGGTACCTATCCACCGACATGTCTTTACTCATTGTGCATTCTGGGTGCAAGTGCTGGGAATTCCGATAATTCGAATCACTGAAAAGACGATGCTGGAGGTGGTCGGGAAGATAGGAAATGTGGTGGAACTGAAAATAGACGGCCAAGATGGCAGCCCATGTAAGGTGGGAAGAGTGCATGGGATGCTAGATTTATCACGCCCCCTATGGCCAGGAGCATTGGTGAATTTTGATGATGATCAAATATGGGTGGATTTTAAGTATGAGAGGCTTCCTTACTATTGCTATTCATGTGGCCGAATAGGCCATTATACCACAAACTGTGAGGAAATCCCTTACTAGGAACCAAGGCCGGGGGAGGAAGTAGCTGGAAACTTTGGATATTGGCTGAAAGCGGAAGCTAAGGAAAATAGTCCTTTCTGGAAAATGTATTATGGGGAAGAGATACCTTGTGAGGAATAAGAAACAGTTGCGGAAACTCCACCGACTGGTACCATGGAGGTCCCGACCAATAATGAGAACTATGAGATGCAATTGGGGTATCCTATGGAAGCTCAACCCTCAGAATTACTTAAGTTAAAAGGGAAAGGTATAGCCAGTGAGTCCACGGTAGTGAAAGGCAAAAGAGACATAGGTTCTCTACTTCTTCTCTCGGATTCATCATGGGCAGAAACAGTGCTTGACAGCACAGCTATAGCACACAAAGAGTAAGAAGGGCCATATTCCCCCGGCGAGCAAGAAAATGAAGAGGGCCAAGAGTTACAATTTACAGGGGATGGATGCAAACGCGATTGATGAGACTCTAATTCTCGAAACACCTATCAAAGTGGATGAGGGAGCGCGTGAATAGGCTTTGGTGGCTAGCCCTAATAAGCCACTGGGGGATAAATGAAAGTTTTGAGCTGGAACTGTCAGGGATTGGGGTCTGCCCTGATGTTCCAGCATCTCAGAGCCCTTGTGGCTCTTGATAGACCCGACTTGGTGTTCCTTATGGAGATGAAGAATAGGAAAACAGTGGTGGACAGAGTTAGACAGCAACTTAAGTTCAAGGAGTCGTTTATCATCGATCCAATTGGCACGGCAGGGGGACTAATAGCAATGTGGAATGAGGAAGTAAAGGTGGAGGTATAGGAGCACTCAGAGGAGCTGATTGACATTACTTGCAGGGACCCTACTTATGGTACCCTGATGAGAGTATCCTTTCTACATGCATCTACTGATTTCCAAAAGAGGACTTGTTTATGGCAGAAACTTCGAGCAATCCACCATATCAACTCCCTACCATGGCTTTGTATGGGGGATTTCAACGAGGTTCTTAATTTCTAGGAAAAGGATGGAAGACGAGGGATGGATCATTATCGGATGGTGGCTTTTCGGGAAATACTGAATGACTGTGCATTAATGGATATTGAAAGCAAGGGTTGTGCCTATACATGGTCAAACAATAGAGTTGGGGAAAATATGGTAAGAGAACGGCTAGATAGGGTGTTATGCAACGTAGAATTGAGAGTGGAGTTTCCAAATGTAGAGGCTATTTCTTTGCCAGCATTAGGCTCTGATCGTAGTCCTCTTATCCTCACTCTATATCCGAATATCTTAAGAAGGAAAAAAGAGTTTCGATTTGAGGCATATTGGTTAGAAGATCTAGAATGCAGGGATATTGTTAAAGGAGCATGGAATGATCACCATAACACATTGGGAGATGTAGTACAAAAATCACAAAAGGTGGCTGGTGCATTGGGAATATAGAGCAAAATGAAATTCTCGAATGCACATAAGCAAATTGAGCTTTTAAAGAGAAGACTAATTGTGTTGACTAATAGCCCAGAAGGAGCTAAGTACAGGGAGGAAATCCAACAAATTAAAGAGCGGATTGAACAGTTATGGATGTAGGAAGAAATGTACTGGAGTATGAGATCCCATATAAATTGGCTAAGGTGGGGGGGGATAGAAATTCCAAATATTTTCATGCTACTACGGTCCAGCGGAGGGTACGAAATAGAATCACAATGCTGAAAATGGATGATGATCATTGGTGTCGGGAACCTGAAGCACTAAAGTGACACATTGGCCATTTTTACCAATCCCTCTACACTACTGAAGGTCCTAGAAATTTTCAATCAGTCCTAGATCAATGCCCACAACTTGTCAATGTGGAAATGAACGAGTCCTTGATGAGGAGGGTAACAATGGATGAAGTAAAAGAGACGGGTTTTCAAATGGGAGCTACTAAGGCACCTGGACCAGATGGGCTTTGTGGGCAATTTTATCATCATTACTGGACTGACATTCAGCAAGATGTATTCCAGATGGTTGATAGCTTCCTCACTACGGGTACTTTCGATCCTAAACTAAATATGACACATATTGTTCTCATTCCAAAAGTAGTAAATCCAGAAAATATCACTCAATACAGGCCCATCAGCTTATGTAATTTCAGTTATAAGGTTATTTCTAAAGTAATGGCTAACCGTCTTAAGCCATGGCTTCCGGAAATCATTGCAATAGAACAGAGTGCTTTTGTGAGTGGCAGACAAATACATGACAATATCTTGATAGTTCAGGAGATGCTACATCAACTACGAATTCGAAAGAGGAAAAAGAAAGTTCAGGCAGTTCTTAAATTAGACATGCAGAAGGCCTATGATCGAGTTGAATGGGATTTCTTATGTGAGTGTATGAAGAAAATGGGATTCTACAAGGAATGGGTCCAATGTGTGAAACAGTGCATTTCCACGGTATCCTTCAGTGTGAAAATTAGTGGGGAGTCGATGTGACAGTTCCATCCATCTCGAGGCATACGACAGGGAGACCCACTTTCGCCTTACTTATTTATTATCATGGCAAATGTGCTATCCATACTAATGAGCAGGGCAATATCAGATGGAAGCTTGAGGGGAATCAAACTAAATAGGTGGTGTCCAACTATTTCTCATATGTTATTTGCCGATGACACCATATTCTTCTTAGATGGAACGGTTATGGAATGTCAAAACCTGGCGAATATCCTAAACCAGTATTGCTATGCATCAGGGCAAGCCATCAACTTAAACAAGTCATGTATTTTCTTCAGCCAGAATTGTCCACAAACTTTAAAGAGGAACTTGACAAATCAATTACGAGTCCCTATTACAGACAAGACAGGCAAATATTTGGGAATTCCGTCTGACTAGGGGCAATCAAAAAAGCATATGTTTGCATGGATCCTAGCAAGGGTTAACTCGAAGCTAGAGGGCTGGAAGGAGAAATTGTTGACTAAAGCAGGGAAAGAGGTACTTATTAAAACAGTTGTACAAGCTCTACCACAGTATGCAATGTCTATTTTTAAGATACCGATATCTATTTGCAAAGCAATAGAAAAAAGAATTGCGTGCTTTTGGTGGAAACAAACGGTTGATCGAAAAGGAATTCATTGAAAGAACTGGGAATCTTTGAGAACAAGGAAGGATACAGGAGGATTGGGGTTTAGAGACTTAGTTGCTTTCAATAAGGCCATGCTTGGGAGACAAGCATGGCGACTTGTTCAGGCTCCAAATTCCCTATGGACAAAAATTATTAAAGGTATTTATTACCCACAAGGAGAGTTTTGGCATGCTGGTAAGGGTACTCGCCCCTCACGGGGGTGGCAAAGTTTGCTGACAAGAAGGGAGGTGATTGAATCGGAGATGAGATGGCTGGTGGGTGATGGTAAGCAGATCAGAATCAGGGAAGATGTTTGGCTACCCAGAGGCCGTATTGGAGGAGCTGCAACTCTAAATGAGCTAAAGATTGTTGAGGAATTGATTGTACCCGAAGAAAAAGAATGGAATGTAGTGAAGCTAAAGGAAATGTTCGACGAGCATGTTATCCGTGAGATCCTTTCAATACCGCTCAGCTCAAACCCATCAATGGACAGACTAGTGTGGACGGGCAATAATACGGGCTCCTATTCGGTCAAAAGTGGCTACAACAAAATATGCTCCCAGAAAACACAGTTTAAAGTGAACCAAGCATCATCGTCATATCAGCCACCCCGAGTTCTATCGACCACAATTTGGCAAACCCAACACTACCCAAAGGTGCAGTTTTTCCTATGGAGTGTATGCAATAATGCGCTGCCGACAAGAGAAAATCTCTACAGGAGAAAAATGATACCTGATCCACTCTGCCCAATTTGCCACAATGCCCCAGAAACTCTCGAGCATCTCCTCCTCTTATGTTCCTGGACGAAATGGATATGGTTAGATCCCCGCATTAAATTGAATACAGCCGTCAAGAAAGTTACAAGGATGGATAAATGGATCTCGGAGAACTTGCTCCACCAGAATGAGCGGAAATCAAACACACTCCTTGCATGTATTTTATGGTTGATATGGAAAGCAAGAAACGCATGGGTTTTCAGATCCAGTAGACTAAAACCACAAAAAATTGTGGAGGAAGCCAGTTATGATCTTGAACTCTATAGAAAATGGAGCTCCAGCACGACAATGTAGAATAGAAAGGAAAAGGAAGTTTGGCTAGAGGAGTAGTGGATACCACCGACAGCAGGCGAGCTGAAATTGAACGTGGATGGGTCTTGGTGTAGCGCTTCGAAACAGGGAGCGGTTGCTTGGATTTGCAGAGACCATCGCGGGCGTCTTATGGGTGGATTCGCCAAGAAAATCCTTGCTCAGTCTGCCCTTGTCGTAGAAACCCTAGCTCTAAAGGAAGGGCTGCACTGCGTGGAGAAGACACGCACGGATGGTCTTCAGTTCAACGAACAGGGGCAAACAAGTACAGTAGTTCCTGTTCAAATCGTGACCGACAATTCAACAGCAGCATATGCCATCCTGGGCCGAGCTGAAGTTCCCTGGGCTGTTCAGTCGGTGGTAGCAAATTGTCAACAACAGCTGGGCTCTTTACCTGGAGTGTTCGTTGGCGTCAGTCTGAGAGAAACAAATCGGGCCGCGGATTGGATCGCGAAGGCTTGCCGCGACGATTCCCTTGCGACGAACTGGCTGTCTCATCCTTCTCACTGTCTTACGTCTCTTTTATGTTTGGACTTGGGTAAATGTCCTCGTTTTGTTCCTACGAAGTAATGAAAGAAATCTCTTTCGACCAAAAAAAAAAAAAAATCTTTAAGCCTCACTTATTGATTTAGTGAGAACAGATATATTGCAAGCACTTCGCTTCTAGATGGTGATTACACAAGCAAAAGCTTTGAATCAATCCTAACTTTAGTTATGATATTAGTAGCTGTGAAATACCATGGAAATTGATGATCTCGCAGTTCAAGTCTAATGCAGGAAGAAAAAATCACGAGAGAATATACGATGAACGATATTGATACTAGAATTTTACATGGTTGGGTGTGAGTGGCAATACCTACTCAACTAGGAGAGTTAGTCACAAAAGGTCCCCAATGAATACAAAGGATAAAAAGTTTACAATTGCTTAATCAATCAAGTGTTTTCAGCCCTACACTACACCCAAGGCAAAATCCACAAGTGTCATATCACAATTTCTCACAAAAAAACTCACTTAAAAAGTTTACAAAGAGAGCCCAATACTCAGTTGGGAGTAGCAGAAACATGGGAAGATCATTACTAGGGAGCCTAAGTCCAACTCGTTGACATATTTAGTAAAACCTATATTCCCTCATAAGCTTAAGCTAATTAGTTATACGCTGTAAATATATCTAGTTGGACACACTTTTGCCAAAAACCAAAAAAAACTAAGCTAATAAATTATGAGCCATTATGTGTGAGCTTAGTGTTAGGTTTGTTTTCCCTTAATCCAAGTATCTTTATACACCAAGAAGTCACAACTTATATCTTCAATGTGGGAAGATTACTTAGAGGGAGCCTAAGCCCTAACCCGCCAGTATATTCAGGCGGACCCATATTTACTCATAAGGTCAAGCCAATTATTTATAGGATGTAAACATATCCAGTTGAACCCATTTTCACTAAAAAAACTTAAGCTAATAAGTTATAACTCATTACGTGTGAGCTCAATGTTAGGTCTATTCCTCCTTAATCTAAGTGTCCTTCTACACCAAGATGTCTCAACTTAAATCTCCAACGTCCACCTTTATTCTTGGTCTTTTTCTCTAAATCCAACTATAATGGCTATTAGCAAGACCGTGTTCCTATACCACAATGCCCACTTTCACTTTACCACCAAATTGAACCATGAAAGATTTGCCTAGAACCGCATTGGTCATGAGAATCTTCTCTTGAGATATCCAACAAAGATAAATACACATTGGGAGGGAACCACCAATTAATCATCGGTTTGATACAATTTATTGGGAGGGTGCAACACAAGTCTAATACCTATATGTGGGGAGATGACCATGAGGGAGCTCAAGTTCAAGCTTGTCAATATATTCAATTAGACTCACCTTTACTTCAAAGTTTAAGTTAATGAGTTATAGACAAACTAGAATATATTAACTATTTCACACCATATCAATTTTCGATGTGGGAGTTTTTCTAACACAATTTTAAACATGCATCTTAACAATTTTTTCCTCACATGTGAGCTTAGAAATATGTTTGCTCTCCCTTAATTCGAGTATCTTTTAGTATCGACATTTCTTAACTTGAATCACCAACGCTCACCGTAGTTTCTTATCTCTTTCTCCATACTAAACCATGAAGGTTGTCATTAAGACTGTGTTGCTACACTACAATGCCACATTTGCACTTTGCGTTCTTTCCTCTAGACCAAACCAATCATATTGAAGATTCCTTTTTCTTTTTAATGAGATATTCAGCAAATAACAATACACATTGGATGCGCGCCACCAATTAATCATCCACTTTGATACCACTTGTTAGGAGTGTGCAACAGAAACTTGATAACTATGTGTAAGGAGATTACCAAGAGAGAGCCTAAGTCCGAACCTGTCAATATATTAAATTGGACCCATTTATAAATTAATGAGTTATGGGCCAATTAAGATGTATTTAACTACTTTACACCACACTAATTTTCAGATGTGGAGATTTTTCTAACGCAATTCACACATGCATCTCAACACACTACTTAAATTTGCTCTAGTATGTAACGACTTAATAGAATTCCATTTCTACATGTTCTTCTACATGTTCTTATGTATCTTGTCAACTCAGACAAGAGAATCAGCTCAAAGTAGGAATCTAACTCCTATTAGGAAAATTATTTAATAATTTCTCACTTGTTCAGACCTCAAACTACAAGTCTTTTTTGGATATGGAATTTTTATTTGCGTCAGGTTGGCTTTGCGGGTTTAAGCTCGTGATATATTCTCAAACGCAATGAAGAGTTAAACTCCTTTATCATACTAATTTGCTCGTTACCTTTCCTGGTCTAAAAGGACCCTCGATCACTACAATTGGGCTGGTAAAAGAGAAGATCTTGAAAATCAAGAATGTGCTATTAATATTTTAGGCATGCTTACAATTATTGAGCTTAAAGCTTCAGTACTTGGTCAAAGAAAATTAAGAATGTTTCTCAACTCAATTAATAAACAACACATTGGAAAGAATCGAAGAACCAGAGCAAACCAATACCCTAAAAAAGCAATTAGGACTGTACGAGTCGAACGAACGGCCACTTCAGTTCACCTTCCGGCAATTCAAGCGAATCTGGCCCTGGTTTCCAATCAACGGCTTTATGTTTCCCATCTTGATCATCGACTTCGCAAAATCATCCCAAAAGGCCTCCGCATCATCGCTGTAAGTTTTCACGAGCTCATCCGTTGACCCACCACTGTAAAGCGCCTGATCAGAGTGAAGAAGCCCCTTTTGCACCAACAGATTGTGGAAGTACAATGCGTCGAATTGAGCCGGTGAAGGATCCAAACCAGCGAGGTTGCTGTCCTCTCCAGTACGCGGGCACAAGGACTGGAGGTTCCCGGCGAAATCGGCGGCGATGTTGGCGTCGTTGTATGTGCGGTTCCTGAAAACGCGACATTGCGCGAACCCAATTGTGTGCGCACCGCTCAGCGCGACCAAGTCCCGTGTGTCGAGACCTTGCTTTTGGAACGTGCTGATCAGTGAAGGCAAGTCCATGTTTGGCGCGGGAATGTCAGTGTTGGCCGTTGTCCTACTCGCCCTGGTCGAGTCCCTCCTTCCAAGTTGTACTTCCCATGAAGGCCCTCCAAGCTGAAATATGAACGTCAACCTTTTATATTCACATTGAACTTTGCTCATAAATGTGCAATGTTATGCATGGGTATCTGTGGCTATACAGTGTTTTCAATTAGCTGAAGACTCTTTTACTTGTCTACGCTTGGTAAAATGATCCACAATATATGTGAGATTAAGATTAGATGTACCGCAACAACAGAGTCACGAGCTGCGATGGCCAAGATGTCTGCGCAAGATACGAGTGAGCATCCACAAGCTTTGTCCACCTCTGCTTTAATTTGGTCGATCACTTCAAACCCTCTAGCTGAATTGTTATTTGGAAACGCGAGCTTTTCGCTGTCAATGGTAGGGGATGGATCCAAAAGTATTGAAGCATCGCAACCCTGCATTATTGCATAAATGAAAACAAATCAAATCAGGACATGTGAGAGCGCCGCTAAATAACCAGTGCGAACTTAAGAGTATTGTGGACATGTCGTACATTAACAAAACAATCGTGGAAGTGCAAACGCAGTAAGGAAGCGCCCATGCGTCGCTCCTGCTGCACTGCTGCCTCCACGACGCGTTTGATGGCAGGCAAAGCTTGAGGACAAGCGTAGTCGTAGAAGTGCGGCGTGAGGCCTTCCTTGTAAGGGCGCGTCGAGAAAGCCGACGTCGCCAGAAACAATAAGAGCAGTGCTCGGAAGAAGTTGAGGCTACTCAAAACCATGTTTCGCTTTCGGAGTTAGCAAGGATTTGGAGCGAGACTGGGAGTAATTCTGCTTCAATCGATGGTGCTTTCGAGCTTGCTTTGTTGGGGTTTCGGATTTCTCGTTTCTGTATTTATAGGGATTTTTTTTTTTGGGGGGGGGGGGGAGAGAGACTTTTTATGTCTCCTTGGACTTGGTCGAAAGAGATCTTGTCATACAAGAATCCGTGTGCAAGCTCACTAGTTAATCATTCCCAACAACGCAAGAAACGAGAAATATACTTAATTGAATCGGTCATGTAAGGTTTAATTAGTCGTATTCATTTATTAGCTTGGTGTCCTATCAAATGGGAGAAAGAATGCACAATCATGTTGGATTTATACTGTGAATAAGAGTTTCTAGACTTTATATTTCTGACTTTTGTTGAGAGAGTGGCTGTGAAGCCAAACCACGGACAAATGGCTCCAGTTGAAGTGAAAAATTGTGGCAATTTCAGGTCGGTTCCACGTACATATGGGGGTAGATTGGGTCAGCCCAACTATTTTGTGGTTTTTACTATTTATAATCTAGATACAAGTATGGAGTCTAGCTCCTTGAAGGCCCATGAAATACTCTAGGTCTCGTGAGCGAGGTACGGTTAAACCTTTGGCTCGTGCATGTTGTCTTAGACTAAAGTAGTTTGCACGTAATTTGTGGTATTTGAACTAATAATTGCCAGATCTGAAGCCAAAAATCCCCTTATGCTCCAACCAATTACTATAATCATGTGAGTTCACGTAGTTCATCTTGGCAAGCTCAATTTTACGTGAGTTAGAGAAAGTTTAATTTTGTTCTTATTAATTAACGTTATCTTCCATGAAAATTGTAGTATGATAATTACTAAGATAAAAAAAGTAATTATCTTAATTCAATTCTAAATCAAATTATACTTGTAAGTAGGATTGTAAAAAAGAAGAAGAAGTAACTATATAAATTAGATGTCCTTAATAAGTCAAGCAAAGTGGCTGTCACCCGAGGAAAAAAAAGACATAAAAACAAAAGAGATGTACTATAATGCTCTATTTATTTCGTAAAAAATAAATAATTTGAAAAATACTTTTTTTTTTATGAATAATTGCCTGTATGTATGACTTGAAATAATTAGCTAATAAAAAATACTTTTATTTTAGACAACAATTCATGTCTGAATATTTTTGTGGGTGTTGAAATTATTCTTTGTTCATTCATTTTTCAAAGTAATTCAAGCAATCATTTTTTTTTAAATGTTTGTCAAATGGTTCATTTTTTGTGAAACAAACACACGCCAAATGGTGTGAAATTATATAATACTTTTTGGGTTGCCAAAATAAAAAGGAAATGACCAAGGGCAATGGGATTCTTATTTCTGGGAAATAATAATCTCTTCCGTTCTAATTTATTTAGGCCGAATATCCAAAATTAGACTGGTTATGTTTTTTTCTTACGAACAGAACTTATTTAGGAGACTCCAAAATTGATTTTTTCGTGTCAAATAATTCTCTATTATTTGACTGGGTTGGAGGACTTGGCCCAAGAAGATACCGTGTTGTCTGGCCATGGGTTTGTCTGGACTTGGCCACAGCGACCGTGTCGTTGAAGATTTGGCTTCATATAATACCGTAAAGCCTTGTCACCTTCTGGGGTGACGTTGCTCAGTTTGAAACAATGGACAAGAGAACTAGTCAAGAGAGCTTATATCCTGTAAAACAATTTTTTATATTGTTCTTGCCTTCATTTTATTTTATTTCATTTTATCTGTCGAGGAAGACACATCATCGACAATCGACGTTATTAATTTCTTGTGAAAGGGTGTTTTTAATCTTTTACACAGTTTTCAAACTATTTATAGGTAATTAGTTGCCAAATGTCGTATTTACACATGAACACAAAGTAATTTAGAGGATGCGCATGATTAAACAAAGAACAATACGAAGGTGAAGGATTGTCCTCGGCCGTGCAATTTACGGACCATTCTCGGGCACATGGTTTTAAAATGCACGCCTAATTCCAGCATCATTCCTTTCAGTTTAATTCTAAATGTACGAAGATAATCCATCGCGCCACCAAAAGTAGGATTGTCCTTAATACTTCTTTCCTGGCTAGGGTAGTGCTTCTTTTTTTGTTTGGGTCAAAGTATGATTGTATTTTAATTCAATAGCGTCTTACAATCGTATTTGGGGTAATCAAATTTTTATTTTTATTTTCGTTTTAACTCGATAAAGTATTTGACACCAATTGAAAAATTTTAGTGAGTTTTAAAAGATCATTGAATATTCTGAATGACTTTAGATATCCGCATTTGTATTTTCTGTATGGTCCATACATTCGATGTTTAATTAAACACCGAATATGAATGCTAAAAGAAAAGAATTGGCAAAAGATTAGGAAATACAAGTCATTTTGGACCCATCCTTAATGTTCTTGAAAATATAAAAGTATACTCATCACATGTTTATATCGAATCGACTAAGTCAATTCTTAAGCGCTTTTGTTCACTCGAACATATGTATCTCATTAATTAGCTCGACTGCATCAAGTCATATTTGGGAATTATGTGCCCAGAAATGTAGATGCTTCTTCACATCAGTTATGATAATCATCTAAACATAATTGCCTTCTAGGAAGCCAAAGCAAGAGTCGCTTGAATAGTCGTTAGGAGACAGGATTTGCTCGCATATTTTATTCAATAAACCATCGTTTACTTCGGTTAGAGAGGAAGACAAATCGTAGACAACTGAGAACATGACAGAGATTGAGCAACAACTCCCTCATGAATAGAAAGAGTAACCCAGCATAAAGAAAAAGAACATCATCTACAGATTCAATTGAACCCTCCTTTATTAGTTCGCTCGTCTACAGTCGCATCGAACTTGGCCACGTTCACCAATCAAAGGCTTTATATTTATCATCTTAACCATGGATTTCGAGGAATCTCCTTGAAACCTCTCGCCTTCTTCGCTGTAAGACTTGACCAGCTTGGCGGCTAGGGGATTTGTTGAGAAGCACCTGATCGGAATGGAGAAAGCCCTTTTTGCTGTAACAAGTTTTTAGGCAAAAGGACACTCCAAGTGTCAAAACTTGGCACAAGAAGACATTTAAGTGTCAAAAATTAAGAAAGTGACACTTAAGTGCTACTTTTTAAAAAAAATGAGACACTTGAGTATTACATTCAGCGAACCCTGCCGCAAATTTTATGTGATAATTTTTATTAATTTTTCTTGCTTATGTGACTCGTTAGAATGCTGACTCAGCAAATAAACACAAAAATGACGTCGTTTTAGCACAATTCAAATTTTAATATAAAAATTACTCAAATTAAATTTAGAACTATTTTTTTTTTTTTAAAAAAAAAAAAAAGAAGGGAGGAGGAAGATGAATAGTAGGCAGTGACTGAGGAATTTTTTTTTATATTTATAATTTGGTTTTCAATTTAATTTAATTAATTTTTATATTAATTGTTTACTAGGTCAGCAACAAAATAACGTCGTTTTGGCACTGTCTAGCCACATCAGTGTGCAAAACGACGTTGTTTTGTACTAGGCTTGTTGAAAAATTGCCACGTCAGCGTTTTGGCCGAATTTTCTCATCGTTGACACTTAACTGACCAATTTTTCTCTGATTTTGGAACTTAAGTGTTACTTTCCTAACATTTAGCACTTAAATGTCTCTTCATACCAAGTTTTGACAGTCTAAGTGTCCTTGCGTCCAAGTTTTAATAGTACAAAGTATCAAAGACAGCAGGAGTTTGATCCAAAAAGCAGCGAGCCTAGGGTTGGATTCGTTGCTTGGAAGGGGCGGGCAAAATGACCGAAGGCTGTGTGCGAAGGTCGAGTCAATATTTGTGTGACTGTAGATCCTTCCCCTGAATATTGTGCACCGTGCGTATCCTAGTGTGTGTGCACCGGACAGGACGGCCAAATCATTAATGTCGAGGCTTTGATTTATGGAGGACTTGGTTATGTTAGAGATATTGCTAAAAGGCGAAGGAAGAGACGCTTGAGCCTCGTCCTTGCTTGCCGCGGTTGAGTCTCTTCTTCTGAGCCGAACTTTCCACCATGGTCCTTCTAGCTGCATTGGAATATTAACTATTCCAACATATTTGATGTCTCTTGTTCATCCGTAGCATTTAGGCCATCCTTTAAAAATTGGACAATAATGCGAGTAATTAATACGTACCGCTATGACAGAGTCTCGAACAGCGACGGCCAAGATGTCTGCACAAGAGACCACAGGGCCTCCACAAGCTTCATCAACTGCTGCCTTGATCCGGTCGATTACTTCGAATCCTCCAACTGAATCATTATTAGGAACGGAAAACTTCTTGCTAGCAAAGGAAGGCGTAGAGTCCAAAAGAATTGAAGCGTCGCATCCCTGCATTATCAATTATCCCGGAACTCATTAAGCATGCACATAATGAAAGCAAATAAAAAGGTGTGCAAAAAGTAAGCATAGACATCTTAGGACATTGACAAAGCAGTCATGGAAGTGCAGACGGAGTAAAGAAGCACCCATGCGTGGCTCATCCTGGATAGGGGCCTCGACCACCCGTTTGATGGCTGGCAAAGCTCGAGGACAAAGCGAGTCGTAGAAAGTAGGTGTGAGCTTGGCATAGGGCGTAATGGCGAAAGCTGTGGTCGCAAGAGTTAACAAGAGAAATGCATGGACACCATTGAATCTAAGTGGAGCCATATTTCGCTCTATGTTTTGATTGATGGCAGTGGATGTGAAGTGGCAAAGAGAGTTGCTGATTGCAAGAGTTCGTTCGTAGTTCTGCGAAGATTCAGTTCAGTAGAGAATCTGAATTTATAGTAAATGGAAGGTGCTTTGACTGTGTTGTCTAGCCATGGTTTTGTTTGGACTTGGCCTTGGAGACCGTGTGTAACGACCCGGGCCCCATTGTGTAATATTGTCCGCTTTGGATATTGAGTCCTCACAGCTTTAAAACACGTCACACAGGTTAGAGGGACCAAAGCCTTATAAACTAGCCCCAGGTTTCCCCCCTAAGCGACGTGGGACTAGAGAGGACCCCTTCCCCTTCCTTGGGCTGTCACACTCTCCACTCCTTAAGAGCACAGGGTTCTCGTTGTGGCCCCCACACGGGGTTGGGAGTCAGCTCTAATATCATTTGTAACGACCCGGGCCCCACTGTGTAATATTGTCCACTTTGGACACTGAGTCCTCACGGCTTTAAAACGCGTCACACAGGTTAGAGGGACCAAAGCCTTATAAACTAGCCCCAGGACTTCCCCCCTAAGCGATGTGGGACTAGAGAGGACCTCTTCCCCTTCCCTAGGCTGTCATACCGTGTAGTTGAATATTTTGGTTATCTAGTATTAGTCTTCTCACTTTCTAGTGTGACATTACTTAAGTTTGAAATAATCGAGAAGAGAACTAGTCATGAGAGACTATGAGGGCATCACTTTATAATCTGTAAAACGAATGTTAATCTAGTCCTTTTATTTCTTTTTTTTTTTTTTTTTTTTTTTGGGCGGGAGATTTTATCTGTTGAGGAAGGAACATCATCGACATTATCAATTGCTTGTGAAAGGGTATACTTAGTCTTTACATAGCTTTCGACCTATCTTAGTAATTAGTTAGTGAATGCCATATAAACACATAAACACATTGCAGTTATAGAGAATACCCATGATTAATCAAGTTGCAACAGGCAATTGGAAGAGAGGATGGACCATTAGCAATTAAATCACCAAAATAATTACTGGGGGCTTGCTCTAATGGCCACCATCTCCAAATAGGAATGGGCAGGGGAGTAGGGAGCTCGAAACTCCCTCCTTCAGTTAGGGGTTACGGGTTTATAGGGTTTCTCTAGATGGGCCCATTAAGGACCTGCCAAGCTCCTGTGAAAGAGCTTTTAAGTTCAGAAATATATTTGGTGGACCGGAAAAAAATCACTAAACTTCTTCAACCTTTCATGATTTTACCACAGAAAAAAACAAATATAACTTCTCAAGTATTAGATCCTAAGAAATGATTGAGTAATAGTCTTTAATCTACTGTCAAAATAATAGTCTATTATGGACCACAAACAACTAAATAATAAATAATTATAAATTGTTGTGAGATTCACTCATTCAAAAATTTATTCCTCGTAACAAATTGTTATTCTTATTGTAGTCAAAAGACCGTTATGCTAGCAAAACCTTTAGATCCTCAAGGGATAAAGGAAGCTGTTGCATTAATGGACAAAAGAAAGTTTAGTGATGATCATGAATTACAAGTCAAATTTTATTATACTCATTTTTTTAAACCATTGAGATTCTGATTCCTTTCAAGAACACTTAGTGAGATAATATGCCATTGTCACAATCGAATTGTGCATCCTAATTTGAACCATTATGATCTATACCACCTCACAAGTAAGATTGTTTCTCATAAACACCTTACCACTCTTCATGCACTCATTGGTAGTAAACTATTGCCTATGGATATTGCATGATAAGAACATCCAAAGTCAAACATTCAATCACTAACTAATGACCCTGTGATGACTGCTAACACATCATCAACATCATAGGAACTTTTATATGCTACAATGACCACATTATCTTTGTATGCAGACTCTGATAACTATGGTGCCATCTCCTCTTCGACCATTTCAATTAGAGCTTTGCTAGCATAACTATTTTTATGCTACCGTTAGAATAACAGCATATTGTGAACCACAAATTATTTAAAGAATAGACTTGGGAATAATTTTCATATATTTATTATTTAATTTTTTGTGGTCTAAAACAGCTTGTTATTCTCACATTAAATTAAAGACAGTCACATAAGCATTTCTCTTTCAATCAATACCCCATCCAATAGATTCAACAAGATTATGCTTTTTGCTCTTTTGGATAATTCATATCAGTCTCTATCACCGTTTTCCACACTTTGGCCAATCCTTCGCTTGTTAATATTGCAAGCATCATGAGGTTGCACGACCCAAAGTCATTCCCCCCATTAAAATTCTCATTTTCTACTTTCTTTCTAAACATAGTTGCAAAACAAAATTTTCATACAGTGACCGGACGATAAAAAACACCAAATGTTTCAGTAATTTGATTAGAGTGTTGAAATCAACTTTATCGATGAGCCATTGTGACATTCTAGATTTTCGATCCTGTTTTCTACTTAATAAATCGGGCTTTTCATTGACGCGTCTATAGGGCTGTTCTCAGAGTTGATCACTCTCGAGATAACTAGACTATCTAGGGAAGCCATTAAGAAATTTTAAGGCAATAGACTTGAGAATTTGACCAGAAATCGGCTACTCGACCGTGCTCATCTTTAGAGGCCATTACGGCACAGTTAAAAATCGATTTGAAATCATAGATAGGTCGGTTCGACTGAGATGTGTGGCTAATCATGGGTGACACCACTAAATTGGAAAATTCTTATCGACCGGCACTAGATTGATTTTCCTATTGTTTTGGTACCCTGTGTTTGTATTTGAATCCTTGAGATTTTCACGACAACCGAGAGTCGCCAATGTGTCGAGTGGGTTCATTATGGCTCGAATAAAATTGACCATGGGTCATTTGCACTAAAAAGTTCTGAAAGTTACCTAGTAGCCTAGGTCACGCTAAAAACTCGCCGAATGGAAATTAACCACGAATTCGAGTTCGATTTCAAAAATTGAAGATTCTGTCATGTCACAACAAATTCTAGGAGCGTCGACTCAGTCTCAGAAGATTTTTCTGCAAACTGAGACTTTTTGGGAAAAAGTCGTCCTAGGGCCTTTTTGTCTAGAAAAAGGCTGGGACCGTTTTTGATCGTGGAAGTGGGATGCAAGATGGATTAATTGGTGAGGAAAAATATCAATTTGATAATAGAGGTGTCGATTGAATTTATTGAGGCCAAATGGGAGTGAAGTGGCAAAAAACTAAGCCCAATTGAAGAGGAAATCTTGGAAGTTCGTATGCCCCCCATTGCCTAGCCTTTTGGACCACTTCAAAGGTTGTGAGGGGTGCTTGGTTGGTTGATTTGCAGCCAAGGTGGTGTGTGTGGTGTAGGATGGTCAAGGAGACGAGATTGGAAGAAAATGACCATTGGTAGGCACCTTGTCTCCCCATCTCTTCCCTCTCTCCTTCATCTACTGTGGGCACCTTCCATTTCCTTCTTCATGGTGCCTTTTTCTAGCTCAGAAAACTAGAGAAATCGAGCTACACCTTCCCCTCCACTGTTGCACGCCCACCGGACCATTTTTCTCCTCTGTTTTCCCTTATTCCAATTTCTGCTCCAGCTGCCCTTCGCCAAAGATCTGAGTTAAAAGTGGTCTTCTCGTGTGAATCAGCCAACGATCCGTCCATCACCGTGGTTAGGAGAGATAGCCCGTCCCAACGAGCCCGACCTTGCCTAGAAAGGAGCCGCCGACCGTCCCATACGGCCGACGCAAGCCGACGGTCACCGGTCCGCCGGTATGCTGCCCACCTGCACTGTTTCGCATTTTTCTTCATTTTTCTCCCATTCCAGCCCTTCCTTTGCCCATCCCAACCTCCAACAAGACCCTCAAGACCCTCGGGAGCCACCGGTTGCTGACCACCCGCTCGCTGGAGCTCCGGTCAGCCCGTTTCCTCGCCATTCAACCGTGGTTCTCATCTGTCCAACAAGCAAAAGCAGAAGCCCAACCAGCCTCTGTTTTCTTCTTTACCAGCCAAGAACAGAAGCTTAAGGAGTGGGTTTCCAGCAACCTTCGAGGCCCTTTTCGAGGTTGTTCCCAGAATTGCCCCTAATTGAGTCTTAGTGGGGTAGAACTCGCCGAAAGTTAGGCTCGCTTTGGAGAGAATCGTCCCCCGTCGCGTCCCCGTCGATTTGCATCGATCGGATCGCCGAACAAGTGAGTTTAACTCACTAATTCTCGCTTAGTAGGTTAATGATGCTTAGGGGTTGATTAGATTTAATTAAGTGTGATTAGGTGGATAGATTAGAGTAGAGCAATTAATTTAGTGCCTTGTCGATGCATATTATGTGGTTAGTTAATGCAATTAGCGAGTAAATAGACTCTAGTATTTATTTAACGAATCTAAAAAATTTTTAGGGTTCGTTTTGGCTTCCAATTAAGCTATAACGGGCCTAAGTTGGATTTATTGCATTTATTTATTAAATTTTGTAATTATTTAATTATTTAATTATTTTTTGGAAATTCAACCGGGATGGCCAGTGACCGGAATTTTATGGTGAATTTAGTGGTGCTTTTTGTTTAATTATTTGAGTATTAGATTGTGATAATTGAGTGAAATTGGAAATTATGAGGATTTATCCTAAAAATTGATTAATGTGGGTATAAATCTAAAAGTTTGCCGTGATACCACTATATCTCACTAAATATCGAAAATTGCCAAGTGGGGCCGTGATGCCACTAAATATTGAAAATTGCCGAGTGGGGCCGTGATGCCATTAAATCTATAAAATTGCTTGGTGGGGCCGTGATGACCACCAAATATAGAAACGTTGCTAGTGGCGCCGTGATGACCACTTAATCTAGGTTGTGTCTGTTGGGCCGTGATTAAGAGTTGAGAATGAATAATCGAAATGACCGTGTGATGGTCTCGATGACATGTAATCGACTGAGTCGATTGATTAATGATTCGATCTGGTTGGGTAAAGTGATTTGTGAATTGATTGGTTGATGTGAATTGTGTATCTATAAGATATACTAACTTGTAGGAAGGAAACTGAGGCCAAGGTAAGTCATTTGACGCTTGTTTGTGCTTAGGCAACCCTTAGGGCATATTTTCTTCCTAATAGAGTCTTAGGGGATTGAACTTGCTGAAACATTGTCTTACTGGTTATTGTATAACCATTTTCAGGTCCTTAGATGTTGTTGGTGGAGGACCGGAAGCCCCGGAGTCTAGGAAGGTGGAGAATGAAGGATTGGCGAATGTGTCTGACCAGTGGGTCATAGGACAGTTCCCTTTTTTTTTAAGCCGATATTTTTATAAACAGCCGGGTATTGTAAATAGACCTATTTGGTTACAAAAGGCTTGTTTTGGTTTTGAAATTTATGGCCCTACTTTTCTATCCCATTGTGTTATTATCTGGGGATTAATTATATGCTTCCGCATGTGCATTTAAAATGAATGGGTCGGTGATGCGTCCTGGGACGTCGCTATTAATCGACCAAGGAGGGATGGGCGCGCGCTAGGAGGATCGGGGCGTGACAGCCATCTTCTAAGAAGTTTATTATGAATCGTGATAATATGAAATTTTACACTTGATCAATTGCTCAATGTTTTCCATCCCAAAATCATCTAGAGCAATTCCAAAAGTGTTACATCATAATCTCCCACAAAAACTCACTCTAAATACTCAAAGATAAAAAGACCTTAAAACCCTATTATTTGCTCTAGTGTGTAATAAGCAAGGAGAATGCCATATATTGTACATAATATAGGTATTCAACATAAATCTATTGTAGGAAACCCCACTCAAACTAGGAAACCATTTAAATTAGAAAATCTGATTAATCCGGTTTCCTTTGCAGGCTCAATCTCAGACATCATCTTACATTTTTGAGCCTCAAAATATATAGTTTTAAGGGGTTGTTGACTACTTTTCCATTATTAGGTCTATTATCTTCACTATTTCAGCGCATTTACTTATTTCCTGAGTTTCTTTGTTGGTAAGGGTTAATTTGGAGTGGCCATGAGGGTTTCCAGAGTACTTTGTCATTTATGCTGCATCAAACCTTGGGGGTAAGAATAGTAGGAGTGTCATAAGTTTTGTACAATGCTTATTTAAATGCCATAAATTTTTTTTTTTGCCTCACTTAAGTGCTATATCTGAGTAAAATCGATCATTTAAATGCCCATTCCGGCAAATTGTCCTATGTGGATTTTTAGTAATTTCCCATTCCAACATGAATATTTTTATAAAATTTTTTGAATTTTTTTATTAATTGTCCACATCAGTGCCAATGATGTCACGTGGGACGATTTGCATCCACATAGGATTTTCCAGCCAGGTAAATCATCGATGGCACTTAATTGATCAATTTCTCAAATTTGTAGCACTTAAGTGAGCATTGCATGAGAGTTATGTGAGAGTTATGGCACTCCTAGTATATTTATCCCAAAAATGCTTGTACATATGTTCGTTGAAGGAGTAATTACTTAAATAATTGGGAAAATGATCAATTTAGTCTTATACCTATAGTACAGATACCAACTTAGTTCTAACTTTCCAATTTTATCAATATAGTCCTACCCATTTGCCCAATATCTAAATGTAGTCTTTCTTGCCAATTGTCATCGCAAATTGCGATGTGGAAATCAAAAAATTGCTCACATTATCATGCCACTAAGGACGGTTAGCAATGACTGCACACCACATAAGTGACTTTCGATGGCAATTGGGGGGAAAGATTATATTGAAATATGGCTCAAAAGTTTAGGGGTGCATTGACAAAAATGAAAAGTAGGGCCGATTAAGTGAAACAATTAGTTGTTCACAAGAGATTAATGAAAATTGTAATTGCATTATAAGACAATCCAATCAAACTTTTGACAAATGTATATTTTTTTTGTCAATTCTAAATGCATAAGAATTTCCAAAGAAAGAGAAGGAAAAAAAGGTAAGAGATAATTTTAAATCTGAGACCTCTATAAGATCTTGTGGTCAATTAAGGTAAAAGGGGGCATTGGAAGTCAAAAAAATTGATGGAAAAAGCACAAGCCTTTATGTGTTTATCCTATCACATAATTGATCATTTAAATGTTAAAACTAACATGCATATTTATATTTGAGTTGATGCGATTTAAAAAGTAAAAAAAAAAAAGAAGAGAGTATGATGGATTTTGAGTCAATGGCCGTACAGTGGTTGGGAAAAAAGAGAGTATGATTAATTTGTAATTAATACTACTTATGTATTAATACATAATAATTGTTTTGATGATATTTTACTTTCAATCTTTGTTGAAAATTAAATTTAAAGTATTTTGGATTTTATATGTAATGGGCCTCGTTCATGAGAAGTACCTAGTTATATATATATATATATATATATATATATATATATATATATATATATATATATATGGTACCACCTTTTGTTAATATGTCCTATAAAGAATTAATTGATGCAAGGCATTTCTCTATATGAGACCCTTACGGTAAAGTTCATAGGGATGGCTGCACCCTCCCCCAATCTTTTCACTTATAAATAAAAATGTCTGAATCAGGATTATAAGAGTGTCATAACTTTTGTATAGAGCTTACTTAAGTATCATAATTTTTTTTTTGCTTATTTATGTGCCATATTGGAATAAAATTGATTATTTAAGTGCTATTCCCGGCAAATCATCCTACATGGATTTTTTTTTATTAAAGTTTCATTTAGACGTGGATTTTTTTATTTTCGATTTTTTTAAATTATCAATGTCAATGCCGGCGATGCCACGTAGGACAATCAATGTCCACGCTGGATTTTCCGATGAGGTAATTCACCGATGGCACTTAAATAATCAATTTTTAAAATTTATGATACTTAAGTAAGCAAAAAAAATTTATAGCACTCAAATAAGTGCCATATGAAATTTATAGCACTCCTAGTGTATTACCTTGTCAAACTTTTGTGCATGAACATCGCCGATCTCCAAGTCTGTTGAGTAATATGATTCCTTCATTCGTCTGTGTTCCGAGGACCTAGTCTTACATGAGTTGACAAGGCATCTGATCATTTCCGTGCAAGAGATCCCTCTCAAGTCGAACAAGGTCCAGTTGGTTCTCAAAGCATGGGGTAAGATCGGAGCAATACTTTCGGTTTCTTCCACGAATCGAACTTGTCTGTTTTAATTCATTTTCGGAAGAGCCGCACCAATTTGGTCATCCTCCCGGCATCACGATCAGAAAGTTCAGAGAAGCTCATCAACCCTTCGCGTTTTTTTGAATTGGACGAGACCAGCTCTGCTCAGCGACAGCTAGATTCACTGAATTAATCGTTGGCAAGGATTTGGCACCTTCCTGCCAAGTCAACAGACCGGTCGTCCGCAAGTAAGAATCGTCGATGCATTACTTACATGCAATTGATAAAGCATGTAGACTTCTTCCTCATCGGCCAGTTTAATTGAAGTACAATTAATCATGATTTGCTCTCATCTTCGCTGTACGTTATTTCCCGTCCAATGAAATCAATTCCTTGCATGTCCTATAAATCTTTAGTCCAACTCCAACATTATAAAATACAGTATGAGAAATGATAGCAAAAGAATTCCATGCAAACCCTAAGTTACATGCCTATTAATTCCAAATTTAGGATTTTTAGCCCTCTTAATGTCAAATCTAGTTTCACTGACGATGGCTCTTTTGAATTTCAGCAATCCACTAATTTCTTCTGTTCCACTTAAATACATCTTGCACTTCCCTTTAGCTTATTGAATAAATTACACCACTCTCCAAAATACAAAGGAATATGCATATTTTGCTGTTGCAACAAGTTGCTTCTGATGAGGTCAGTAGCTTCTTGACATTGCTAGAAGCTAAAGCCATGACACGCACTTTTTAGAACAAAAAAATAATTTCATAGCACTCAACACAAAATAATCACGCTTTCTAAGGAGCATGAACACTAGGATCATATATATGGATCCGTATACTTTAATTCACCCTTCTACAATTATTGCGAACCTGACCAAGATTCCCGGTTAACGGCTTTATGTTCCCCATCTTGACCATTGATTTCGCGAAATCTTTCCAAAATGCAGTGGCGTCGTCGCTGTACGTCCTCACTAACTTATCGGTGTTGCCACTACCGAAGAGTGCTTGATCTGATCGAAGGAGACCCTTTTGCTTCAACAAGTTCTTGTAGTACAACGTGTCGAAGCGCGTCGACGTCGGGTCCAACTTAGCGAGGTTCGAGTCGCTTTCGGATTGGGCGCGTGGGCAAATGGATTGGAGCTTCTTTGCGAATTTAGGGTGGATGTCCGAGTCGTTATGGGCCCGATCCTTGAAGGTAAAGCATTGCGCAAACCCAAGCGTGTGTCCCCCAGAGAGAACGACCAGGTCTTTGGCGTCTAGGCCTTGTTTTTGGAACGAGCTAGTTAGTGCGCTTAGGTCCATGAACGGGGCCGGCAGGTCCGTGTTGGCGGTCGTCCTGCTCGCGGTGGTCGAGTCTCTTCTTCCAAGCCTTACGTTCCACCATGGCCCTCCCAGCTACATTACCAAATACCAAGAATCGAAATCATCAACAGTTCACTGTGTAAATATGTGCTATTACATTGATTAGTTACACGTATTGACTTAAAAATTCAACGCAAGCGCAACCACTTACCAGAACAACGGAGTCACGAGCAGCAACTGCCAAAATATCTGCGCAAGAGACCACCGCACGGCCACAGACTTTGTCGACCTCCTCCTTGATCTGATCGATCACTTCGAAACCTCTAGCAGAATTGTTGTTTGCACCAGCAAGCTTTTCGCTATCGATGGTGGGCGTCGTATCTAGAAGTACCGAAGCATCACAGCCCTGCACGATCAGTCAGAGCAATGTTAATTCAACAGACATAAACCCCACCCTCGCGCCCAAAAAAAAAGAGAGAAACGTTTATCGCAATGGGTTATAGCTACATAAGTACTTCAAGAGACAAGCAATGTGTCGCACATTAACGAAACAGTCATGGAAGTGCAGACGCAGTAACGAAGCACCCATGCGTCTCTCTTTCTTCACCGCTGCCTTGACGACGCGCCTGATGGTCGGCAAAGCTTGAGGACAAGCGTAGTTATAGTAGTAAGGTGTGAGGCCAGTGTGGTGATTAGGAAAAGAGAAAGCTGTGATCGCGATGCTCAACAAGAGAACTGCGAGAAAATGATTCCCCCCTTTCGATTCCATCCTAGGCTCCAATCGAGGAAACAAATGGGAATTGATATGACAGATCGCACTTGCAAAAGTTGATTTCAGGTAGATCTCGTGAAGTACTGGGGTGGGTACCATGCTCATTTATAGGACAAAAGAAAAGAGCGTTTCAACGATGATTACTTGTGGGTGGTGATCAGTTATAACCATGCATGCAAGAAACGGTCACGTGCTGCTTATTTTTCTCACAATTTGATCGCTAGGGTTACGCGCTTAGCTATGCAAATTTGGCTCAACCGTAACTGGAAATTAGTTTATCTTAGCTGTAATTCCAAGCAAAATAGAGTGGGAATATAGAAATGGGGAAGGCGCTCGTGGTTGAACAAATCCAAGTCGTGTGCCGGCAGATTAATTTTCAATCTATATATTTCGTGCAATTGGTGGAAGAGTGGTTGCCCTTAAAACTTAATTTTTGTCCAAAACCGGACCGTTCGCATGAATTCAAATCACAGAAAAAAAATCGTAAATTTTTACGCCGGAACAATTGTGGAAAAAAAAAGACTTCGAAGTTTAGCGACGATGGAGAAATTATTTTACGTGAATGTCGGTTAAAGATTTTGTGTTACTATTACCAAATATTTTAAAAGCTTAAATATATAGGTGGAGGGAGACAACCTGAACAAAAAGAGTATACAAACTTAGATAACATTGTAAAAGCTTAAGCTTATCAATGGAGAGAGGCCACAAGTGTATAGACTTAGAATTTTGAGGGATTAGAAATGGCACGTGAAATATAAGAAATGGGGTGCCGTGCGAAAAAAAAATTGGAGCAAAAGTTAGCTCTAATACTATATTGAAATGTCTAATTCAAATTGTTAAAATTGATAATTGAAGGGAGACAACTTGTATAAATAAAGCATACAAATCCCATAATCAAGTGATGCAGGATATATCGACACCCTTCTTGCACGCAACACGGATTAAGGATGATGTGTGAAATTTGATGAACAGGTGGCCGCACACGTGAGATAAATTGGGATAGAAGTTGCATCTAATACCTTAAAAGACTGTGGGATAATTATCAATCGTTCTAAAAGTTTAAGTTCACATATAGATGGAGACTATAAATATATACTATAACATGTGTAAAGATTAAATTGTCATGACTAATTAATTTTACGTTTTATTATGTTATCAAGGTGCCAATGAAAGACAATCGCGATGACGGTTTAAAAAAAGCTGTAAAGTGGAAGGACCGTGTCAAAGCAGGCACCGATAAAAGTGTCCTAATCATATGTCGGATAGTCGCGTTCCTGCTGTCTAGCATAAAGCTTGCACGTAACAAGAAACCGATTTTCCACCAATTTATTTAATTTTAACTATAGTTTTAGGTAGAATTAAGGGACCCTCGCAATATCATAAGTTACGACCCATTGACCTGTTGACTGTTGTATCACTAAAGATATAGTTTGGAAGCATCCACGAATCGTCCAGCCCAACTAGTGGAAAAACCCCTCGATCTTGCCATGACTCGGTTTATTTATGTGGTAACGTAATGTTCTTGACTTGATCAGAAGACTGACCAATTTCAGCAATTCAGGAGAGGTGATTACAGGGTTATTTATGGCCTATTATCTTCACAAATTTCGAGGTGTGCAAAAGAATTGGGACCCGCCCGGACTGCCCGGAACCGGACTGGAACCGCTCGGAACCGGTGGATCTTAAGGGAACCGGTCCGATTCTCGGTTCCAATTTATGGGAACCATTGGGTGACGGTCCGGTTCCCGGTTCCATGGGCGGCTGCCCGCCCGCCCACCCGGACCGGACTAGTTATATTATAATAATTTATTAATTTTTAATATCAAAAATTCGAAATTAGCAAATCTAAAATTTAGGGCTTCAATCACCATCTTATTTCAATTCACTACTCTCCTACTCCATCTCGTCTCTCTCAATTCAAAATCTCCCAAAGCTCCCTCTTTCTCTCCGATTCACCTCCGGATCTACTCATCTCCTTTCGAGTCCTAGTCCGAACTCGGCGAAACAGTGAGTTGATTCTCAATTCCTCCCTCGAACTTGAACTCTCTCTCCACATCATCGTCATCCTCGTCGCGGACATCGCCGCAATGCTAGTACTTGAGGAGAATAAAGCTACCATAGTCGGGAGAGTTAGAATAAGCAAATGTGGAGAGGGCGAAAAGGGGAAGGCGCGAAGGTTGGACCGGTTCTATGGATCCACCAAGGAACCGGACCGGACCTGCGGTTCGGTTCCCGGGTGGATCCATGCAACTAGCGGGCGGTTCCCGGTTCTAATTTTTCGGAACCGGTTCTTAGCGGGCGGTTCCTAGTTCTAGGTCGGGAGCCGCCCACCCGGACCATGCACACCCCTAGGTTTCTTTTCTCCCTTAATTGGATTCTTATTTTGATGTGCCTATTAATATAGTTGAAGGCGCACTCGCTCCAAAGAAAGTTTTTTTTTTTTATTATAATGAATTGAGAATATCCCTTTTTAAAAAAAAAAATCGAGACATGACATCTTCTAATCTCCGTCATTCGATGTTATTTATGGTTCCTCTATTACAGTTTTTGATTACTTAATTTTTCCTTCCTTTATGCGATTCGAAGTATTTTGTTGTCTTATTAAGTAAGCATCTTCCATATTCTATAAGCAATATGAAGGGGATAATTAAAAAAAAAAAAAAAACTCAACCTATTGCATTTGGTGCCAATTCAATCATAAATAATTTAATTTTACCAATTTAGTTCTAAATATTTTGACGTTTGGCCAATTTAATCCATACGACCGATTTTAACTAAAAATTGTTGATTTGGACGCCAATTGTTCTTTGTGACATGATTGGCGCCACCTATGTGGACATAATTTTTAATTTTTTTGAATTATTTGTTTCTTTTCTTCTCTTTTTCCTTCTTTCGTTTTTTCCCCCTTTCACTGTAGCTGGTGAGGGCCGCAAAGCCCTTGCTGGCATTGGGAAGGGTTGAAGCCCTCGCTAAGCCTCGCTAGATTTTGGCGAGGCTATGGTAGCAATGTTCTCGCTTGAGCTCATCAGCCATAGTAAAAAGAAACAAAATAAAAGAAGAAAAAGAGAAGAAAAGGACAACAAATTTTTAAAAAAAAGGAAAACAAAAAAACTAGTAAAATATTGAAAAAATATTTAAAAATTTAAAAATTATCAATGCTAGTTCTAGTCATGCCACATAGGACGGCTAACATTTATGCAGAGGTTTTCAGTCAAAAGTGGCCAAACGGACTAAATTGGCAAAACATCAAAAGGATTAGGATTAAATTGGTCAAATTGAAATATTTGGGATTGAATTAGCACAAGTAAAATAGGTTTAAGGCATTTTTTGGTAATTATATCAAGCTTCCCTCATTGGTATGTAAGAGCTTGATTCACGTGCGTACTAAAAGGTTCGCCATTCTATGCCATATTTAGATAATTTTGTATCTTAAAATTACCCTATCAAAGCTTGAACCTCTTCATCATACCCATTATATAGCCGAAAATTGCTCCCCATGTCTTTTCTTTTCTTTTTCTTTTCTACTTCTTTTTTCATTTACCAAATTTGCCTCTGCATCTTCTCTCTTTTTTAGGAGTAATTGGTTCCAAGGTGACTTAGTTCTCGACCTGTAATCGAAGGGGCCAGAGAATCAATCCTGTGACCCTTGGTTCCAAAAAATTGGAATCGAATATCGAATGAATCAATTTTGGAACTATCAATTACTGTCCCATTTTCGGGTAGGCCAATGTTATGTTTTAGATAAAAAAAAAACTCTTAAAATAAAATATAAAAGTTGCACCATTTTGTTACAAAACAAATTTTGTTAGTCAAATGATTATGTAATTATTTCTTTATGTTGAAGATAGTTCATTCCTTGATGGGTGCAAATTCCTTCATTTTAATTTTTTTCTAGCTAAGGCTTCAAAACCAATTCGACCTGGGTAGAACCAGCCTATCCAGCCTTAGAATTAAGAACCTAATCAAAACCTGGGCTAATAATAGTTTTTATTTGGAACGAGCAATCTACCCCATTCTTCCTACAATTGACTTCGAACCGATTGGTTTAGGTCGATTTGGTTCAGTTCCCTAGATGAATTGACCCGATACTTATTTTTACTCTCTTATCTGAAAAAACAAAAATCAATCTCACCCACATCACGGGCCTCAAACAAAGGACGCCCCAACCACGGCCATCGTCGCTCTACTGCGAGTGGAACATAGCTCAACATGTCAAATCTTACATTGTCGAGCCCAAATTCAATGTTGCCAAGCTTAGGCGACACGAACAAGTGACACCACCTCAGCAAACCCTTGGTGAGACTTGCATAGATTTGAGGATAGAGTAGGGGTTTGATACTCTTTCAACGAGTGTACGTGAATAACAAACGACGAATCGCGGATGCGATGTCAAGTTGGGGTAGCTAGGGAACAGTAGGTGCACTGACCATCATGAATGGTAGCTGAGGTGGGGAGGGGGAGAGAGTTAAGGGAATTAGGGGAAAAGTGCTAGAAAAGTTTTAAGTTTTTTGCATTTATGCCAATTTAGTCATAAACATTTTATTGGTGTCAATTTAGCTCTAAACATTTTGACCTAATGCCAATTCAGTCATTTTGGCTAATTTTGGCATGATATTACTGAAGTGGACATTGGTTGGCTAACGTGGACGTCTTTTTAATAATCTTTTAGTTTTTTTCCGAATTATTTATTTATTTTCTTTTCCTTTTCTTTTGCTCCCCTTCTCTTCCTTCTTCTTTTGGTCAGTCGCCAGACCTTAGCGATCGGCTAGGGGCGAGCCTTCGCCGAAGGCCGTGAGGATGGCTTTGCACTAGGTTGGTGAGGTCTGGCAATTGGTTAGAGGAAAAATGAGAAGGAAAAATAAAGAAGATGAAAGAAAGAAATAAATAATTTGAAAAATATTAAAATATTATTAAAAGTTTTTTATGGCAGCACTGGTCGTTCCATGTCAGTCAACCAATATTCATGTCAGCAATATCCAGCTAAAATTATTGCTGGAAGGACTGCATTAGCACAAAATTAAAATATTTATGACTAAATTGGCATAAGTAAAATGTTTAAAACTAAATTGATACAAATGCAATAGGTTTAAGATTTTTCTAAACTTCTTTGAACTTTTTCTAAGGAATTAGAATTAGGGATTTCTTTCTTGGCGTACTTTTTCTTGTAAATGCCATAACATATAGAGGCAATTTCATTCTAATGGGTAACTTTGGCCGCGTTTGGTTTAGCTTTGGAAATGGGAATTGGGGAAATGTAAATATCTTTATCCTAAAGGGCTTTGGGGAAATACAAATTGCATTTTGTAGAAAATTATTTGTAAAGGTATTTTGGCGTAAAAAGTATTTGACAAATATTTTTCTTTTAAAAGGGCTCTTGGATTTTATTTTTTTAATTAACAAATTTTGAACTCTTTGCTGACTCTAGTGAAGGTAGGGGTAGTTTTGGAAAAATGAGATGTAAAACCAAAAAACTAAAAAAATTATGACAGTAGTTTTAGCAAAAAAAAAAAAAACAATTTCAACGTTTGGCCAAATATTGAAATTCCAAAACTAGTCCCTATTAGTATTAGACTTTCAATTTTCCAAAGGCTAGTATTTGATTGAAAACCCATTGGATAGGCTTGCCAAACACCCTAGCATTTTCCCATGGGGTTTTGGAGGCTAAAAGCTTTTTGAGAAAGCTGAACCAAATGCACACTTTACTTTAGGAAGATAGAGTATCTTTGTCCTTTCACCATATGTAGTCTATTCGGAATCCTCTCTCTCTATGCACGTGCTCTATTTATGTCTCTTTTTTTGGGGTAATGCAACACTGTTTGGATGCCTCATTGGTTCATAATGTTTGGGATGTGGCCTTCTTTTGCACATAATCCGACATGTGAATATAAGTGCACAACTTCGTAGTTAGCCAGAACAGTAGTTGATGATCACCTAGAGTGGTCTCAGGTGAAAGTAAAAGTCAATGTTTCATGGATTTCACAAAGGAAGTTGAATTCAATGGGCTCCATGTAGGGGTGAGCATGGTTTGGGTTGGGCCGGCCCACCCCCTAATCCTAGGACCAACCTGCACAGTGCCGGTCCTCAATTCTTGGGACCAAGGACCGACCTTATTGAGCTTAGGATCGAGGACCGGATCGACCCGGTGGGTTCAGTTCGGTTCCAAAGTTAACCCGGGACCAACCAATAATTAATTTCTTTCATTTTTTATACTATCTAAAAAGGAAATTGAGACCGGACTGACTCAATGGTTTTAGTCCGATTCTAGGGTCACCTAGGACCAACCGATAATTTTTGGTTTCATTTTTTGTGCTCCCTGAAAAGGTGAGCGAGGGACGGACCAACCCTATGGATTCAATGACGAGTGAGGTTAGCTAAGAGAGGCAAGTAATGAGCGTCAAATAGGGTGAGCGTCGAGCATCGAGCAGGAGCAACAAACCAGGCAAGCATCGAGTGGCACGAGTGACCCAAAGCGAGTGAGGCGAGTGTCAAGTGGCGAGCGGAGAAGTTATTTCTTTCGATTTGGCAAATTAAAGACTAAGAGGATTAATAAAATAGAAGAGAACAGACATTAGAGGAGGATGCTGTGAGGAGTTATTTATGCCCTTTTAAACGCCATGAGGACTCCTCACAAAAACATATTTCTCCTTTGTAAATTATGGCTTTTGACGCCGTAAAAGACATTAAAAATTTAAGTTATTAAAAAATAGTGTAAAATTATTTGAGCTCATTGCTAAGGAGCTATTTAATGTTGTTAATGCCGTTTATTTTAGGGTTTTCTCTATATAAAAAAATTATAAATAATATATTATATATAATATATATAGAATCGGGATTAGTCCGGATTGGACCGACCTAAAACTCCTTGGACTGAGGACCTACCCGCACAGTATTGATCCATGAATCCCAGGACCAAAGACCAACTCGATCTCCCTAGAAACCGGACCAGGACCGGCAGGGTTGAGCCGGTCTAGGGTTGGTCCAGGGTTGACCCTAGACCGATGCTCACCCCTAGCTCCATGACCTGCTTTCCCCTACCTTATCAACCATAGCTTAGCCATTTAAAAAGGTAGGTCATGGGCTGTCCAATTATCTAGGTCTTAAGCCCTCAAGTGAATGGCTAGTGGTCTATGGGTTTTTATAAGCGATCTGAGTCTCAGGCCCGATGGAAAATGGGATGATGCCCCAATGGTACTTCTATAGTCATGCAGCTTTAAGAATTATTCTAAACTACGAAGACTCTGTAGCTTTTATTTTACATATTTTACACCGGCTCCAGAGATAATATGATTAATTGATTACTTGCCAGAAGTAAACCCATACATATTGGCAAGTCAAATAAGTAGGTTTTTGGTCATACAGCCTGTGATGCCAAATAGTTATTCGTATCAACATTGCAAAGAACTCAAATTTTAGAATTTCGAGGAATTATAAAAAAAATATTTAATGGCTTGCTTACAAAATCCATTGAATTTTAATTTTCAATGACTTCGTATGAGACTTTACCCCAAAATCTCCATATGTTCTTTCTTTGTTGTTGTTTGGAGAAACACTATCGGAATGGAATAACGTTGAAAGCTAGGTAGGGCATTGGCCTAACAAGGCCCACAAGCAAAACAAACGTGGAAGGGAAAGGAATTGTCAAATTTACTTCCAAAGCTCTCTTGTCGTCCACTGCATATGCAATATTGTGAATTTCAGAAAGAAAAATGCTAGACGTGTCAGAGAGTTCTTACCATTATAATTTGCTTCACGTGAATCCCCAATCGTATGCAAGACCTCTATCGCGGAAATGGCGAGTCCTTCTCTACCAGCTGGGTAGTCTTCCCCATCTTCAAGGTAAGATTTGTCCTCTTTAATGTAAAACCCTAACTCACCCCACAAAAACACCATTTTGATCTCTACGAGATACCGACACAAAACTCAGCCCCATTGAAACCTTAATACCCATCCCATCTTCATTTAGACCGATAATCCCTGTGTCCGAATCCTCTTTGAAATACCCAGAAACCATACACCGTCTACACCATCAATCGCCTTCCCCCGCTTTTTCGCCTTCCCCCATCTTCATATCTTGGTCCGGAGCTCCCTTCAATCGATCTCCCTCCCACTGGTTCCAAAAAACGTTCTAGCCAACTAGTGGGATGAACTTGTGAATCAGATCCTGGTGACAAGAGATGGCAGGTCAGCTTGAGGAAGAAAGTCGTCTAGCAGCCCTGTGCAAAAGCTTAGGTGAGTTATGGTCTGAGGATGATGTTATGGATATAAAAAGCGATATCTCAGAAGAAAAATTGATTGAATGTCGGAAAACAGTGTTCGGGAAGTTGTACTCGAGACCGAATGTGAATTTTACAGCCTTCGTGAATACTATGACACGAGTGTGGAGGGTCAACAAGGTTACCTGTACTCAACTCGGTCCAGGATACTTCTCTTTTGCTTTCCGGTCGAAAGAAGAAAAACAGAGGGTTTTAGATACCGGGCCATGGTGTTTCTCTAGTAATTTACTAGTTTTACAACAATGTGACCCTGATACTCCTGAGATTTGTTATGAATTTACCCATTGTGCATTTTGGGTTAATCTGTATGGCCTCCCGTTTGGGAGAGTCACTAATGAAGTCATCAGGGACATAGCTTCTAAACTGGGGGAAGTCGTAGATGTGAAATTAGAAGCAAAAGGCAACAGTCATTACAAGATTGGCAAAGCAAAGGTGATGCTGAATCTGGAAAATCCTTTAAAGACAAGAGTACTTGTGAATTTGGAGAGGAAGAAACTATGGGTAGAGTTTAAATACGAGCGACTACTACATTATTGTTACTCATGTGGAAAAATAGGGCATTATGCTACTTTTTGTAAGGAAATTCCTTATGAAAAATCAGGGCTGCCAGAAGACTTACCGGGAAGATTTGGACTCCGAGCGGATGTGCATGAACTTAGCCCGTACGGGAAAATTTTCTACGGCAAACAAGAGCTCATTGAAGATACTGAGAGTGTGCCAGAGACCCCTATGCATTCTGTTTCTGAGAATGACAACCAGCAGCAGGATCAAAATTTAAACATCATTTGAGGCCAAAAGAATGCTGAACAACTAACTCAAAAGGAAACTAGTTCATCCACACAGCAGTTAGCACTACAACTCATGGGAGAGAAAAGCCCACAAAAGAGAGGGAGTTGCTGTATAGATGAAGAATTTGTTATGGCACTCTACGAAGAACAACAAAAGGAAGCAGAAGTCGACATGCTAGAGGCCATAACAGGTGCGGAAGGGCTGATTAGGCACAAATCTAAAGGCACCAAGCACCCAACAGCCAAAAAAGGCAAGCGATTTTGTCCATATGGTGCATAAAGCTCAAAAACACCAGATTAGATAGTACACAGCTGGTAGAAACCCCAATTGAGGTGGTGGAGAAGTCATGTCAGTGGGCTCTGGTGGCTGACCCTAATAAGCCACCGAAAAAGCCATGAAACTACTAAGTTGGAATTGTCAGGGGTTGGGCACACCCTTGACAATTCAAGCTCTGCGAGCCCTAATGAGTCAAGAAAGGCCCAGTATTATATTTTTAATGGAGACAAAGAATCGGAAGCAAAAGGTGCATCAGTTAAGGAGGAGGTTGAAATTTCAAAACTGTTTCTTAGTGAATCCAGAAGGAATTGCAGGGGGCTTGGCTGTTTTCTAGGATGATCAAGTAGGGCTATCAATAGACTCATTCTCCAACAACTATATAAGTGTACTATGTCAAGTAATGGAAACCAGACAGCAGATGCAGATCACCTTCATACATGCTCCTAATGTTTTTCAAGAAAGAGTACAACTATGGGAGGATATTCATAGAGCAAGTAGAAATTACCATCTACCTTGGCTTTGCTTGGGGGACTTCAACGAAGTATTGTATCACTGGGAAAAAGTGGGCAGAAAACGAGCGGAAAACTACCGGTTAACAGCCTTTAGGGACTTTCTCGGCAAGTGCTCCTTAATGGATTTGGAATCCAAGGGCTATGCTTTCACCTGGACAAATAACCGAGCAGGAGATCAATTTGTTAAAGAGCGACTAGATAGGGGATTGTGCAATCTAGATTGGGGCATAACTTATCCTAATGCTGAATGCATAGCACTACCAGCTATAGGGTCCGATCACAGCCCTATTGTGATATCTTTACACTCGCGGAAAGACAAGAAGAGGAAGTTTTTCCGATATGAAGCATTCTGGTTAGAAGATGAGGAAAGTATGCTGTTAGTAAAAAAGGTATGGGCTGAAGGTGAATCCCAAAGGCTGAATATAGTACAAAAGTTGCAGCAGGTGGCTCAACAGTTGGCAAAGTGGAGTAAAAACAGATTCCATAATGCAAAAAAGAGAGTTGATGAACTGAAGAATGAATTACAAAGGCTGACAAATGGAAATGATGTCCATAAAGAAAGTGAGGCAGCAAAGCGGATAAATCAGGAAATTGAAAAACTTTGGCAGCAAGAGGAAATGTTTTGGGGTATGCGTTCAAGAATCAACTGATTAAAATGGGGAGACAGAAACACGAAATTTTTCCATGCAACAACTATCCAGAGAAGAAATAGAAATAAAATTACCTTACTAAAGAATGCAGCAGATGAATGGGTGAAAGAAGATCAGCCTTTGAAGGAGATGATAGAAACTTTCTTCAAAAACATATACTTGTCAGTGGGGGATCGCAACTTCCAGCCTGTCATACAACAAATACCAACCTTAGTAGATGAAATAATGAACCAGAGGTTGGTAAAATCTGTTACAATGGAGGAAATTACTGATGCAATGCAGCAATTAGGAGCTAACAAAGCTCCAGGACCGGATGGGCTTAATGGGTTGTTTTACCGACATCATTGGCCAGATATAAGTCAGGGCATTTTCAGCGAAGTGCAGAATTTTTTTGAAACAGGACATTTGAACCCCGACATGAACAGAACCCAAATAACCCTCATCCTCAAAATCCCAAACCCCGAAAAGCTTGAACAATTCCGTCCCATCAGCCTGTGCAATTTTATCTACAAAATCATCTCTAAAGTAATGACAAATAGACTAAAACCCTTACTATCAAGCCTCATTGCTGATGAACAAAGTGCCTTTGTGGGGGGGTCGACAAATTCAAGACAATATCTTGATTGTACAGGAGGTATTACATAAGTTGCGAATTCGGGAGAGGAAGAGCAAGTTCCAAGCTGTCCTAAAGCTTGATATGCAAAAAGCATATGACCGAATTGAATGGGACTTCCTACAAGCATGCTTGACTAAGATGGGATTTTGTGATCAGTGGGTACAATGGGTGATGCAATGTGTGTCCACGGTTTCCTTCAGCATCAACTTCAATGGCGATCCTCTACCTTTTTTCAAGCCCACCAGAGGAATTCGACAAGGTGATCCACTATCCCCCTATCTATTTATTTTAGTCGCCAACATTCTATCCCACTTAATGAAACAAGCAGTTGTGAATGGTACTCTTAAGGGAATTAAGCTAAACAGCAACTGCCCTACCTTATCACACCTGCTCTTTACGGATGACTCAATATTTTCCTTCATGGCACTGTATTGGAATGTCAGAATTTGGCAACTATCCTACATCAATATTGTTTCACAACAGGACAGGCTATTAACCTTAACAAATCAGGAATCCATTTCAGCAAGAGTTGTCCCATGAATCTGAGAAGAAATATGGCTGAAGAGCTAAGAGTCCCACAAATAGACAAAAAAGGGAAGTATTTAGGGATTCCCTCAGATTGGGGAGGCTCAAAGAAAGACATATTTGCATGGATTCTTGCAAGAGTAAGCATGAAATTGGAGAGTTGGAAGGATAACTTGCTGTCCAAAACAGGTAAGGAGATATTGATTAAATCAATGGTGTAGGCTATTCCACAATATGCAATGTCCATTTTCAAACTCCCTGTGTCAATCTGCAAAGCTATAGAAAAGAAAATTGCAAATTTCTGGTGGAGGAACAGCAACAAAGCTGTTGGGATTCATTGGAAAAAATGGGAAAAATTAAAACTTAGAAAGGAGGAAAGAGGGCTTGGCTTTAAAGACCTCCTAGCTTTCAACAAGGCGATGTTAGGTAAGCAAGCTTGGCGCATTTCTCAGCAACCTTCTTCCCTTCAAAGTCAACTAATGAAGGGCCTTTACTACCCATAAGGTGATTTTTAAAAAGTTGGAAAAGGGTCTAGACCTTCTTGGGGATGGCAAAGCATTGTCTTGGGGAGAGACTCGATAGCTCCTCAAGTTATGTGAACTGTTGGCAATGGACAGACTATTTCGATTAGGGAAGATAAATGGTTAAAAAGTGGAACTATTGGTGGGCCAGCGACAAGACATGAGCCAGAGAAAGTGGGTGCATTAATAGAACAAAGGGATGGGAAATGGAATGAAGAAATGTTACGGTTATTGTTCGATGACCAAAGAGTTAAGGAAATCCTTGCAACTCCCATAGGATTACCTTCTACAGCAGATAAAATGGTGTGGATGAGCAACAAATCGGGGGTCTATTCGGTGAAAAGCGGATATATCTACAATAGAACTCAAGCAGCTTATCCAATAACCACAACAGCATCTTCCTCTCATCAAATAAAGCCAGACCTCTGGAAATTCATCTGGAAATCTAACACTCTACCTAGAGTTAAACAGTTTCTCTAGAATGCTTGCCAAAATGCAATGCCTACAGTGGAAAACGTGCACAGGAGGAGAATTGTACCTAATCCACTATGCCCAATATGTAAGAAGGAAGCTGAAACCATTGAACATGCTTTACTGCTCTGCCCCTGGACTGTCAAGTTATGGCGAGCGAGTCCCCTGCACATCCAAATTTCAAGACTTGGGTTAACACGACTCGATGAATGGATATACTCGAAAAAAGAAGACCCAAGTAGTGACCAAAATTTCAACCTAATCGCCACTACTATGTGGTGCATTTGGAAAGATCGGAATCGGTTTGTTTTTGAAAATCACCCACTGAATCCGCATCAGACCTTGTCCAAATCAATAGCTCTAATTGAGAACTACAAGACCTGCAATAGCAACAAAATAGCAGAAAAGAAAAATGATACCCACACGCAGCGATGGAAACCACCGACATCGAACGCTCTGAGCATCAATATCGACGCTTCCTTTGTTTGGGATGGAGTAGTAACACCAGATCGGGAGGAGAGTATCGAAGTGGCCGAGAACAGAACAATACCAGCTCTCGAGGAAGATAGAGACGTGGCCGAGAACAGGGGTGATCTCGACGCTTCCTTTGTTGGGGATGAAGGCGCGGCACTAGAACCGGAGGAGTTCAGAGAAATGGCCGAGAATGGAACAACAATAGCTATTGAGGAAGGCAGTGAAGTGGCTGCGAACAGGGGCTCCGAAGGCGCAGCAGATCTGGAGGAGATCAGAGAAGTGGTCGAAATGGAACAACACCAGATCTTGAGGAAGTTAGCGAAGTGGCCGACAACAGGGTCTCATTTGTCCGGATTGAAAGTGCATCACCAGATCTGGAGGAGTATGGAGATATGGCAACTAGACCTAACCGAACAACACCGGATCTGGGGGATAACAGAGGAGGGATTGAGAACAGGGGCGCAATAGCCTGCATCTGCCGTGATTCTCGGGGCTGCTTGGTGGACGGTTTTTCCAAGATAATCGCTGCCTCCTCGGCTGAACAAGCGGAAGCCATAGCCCTCTTGGAAACCCTAGATTTCCTCTCCAACAGCTTGAAAAGCAATCTCCAAGTACACTCTGACTGCTTGTTGCTCGTGCAAGCAGTTCAAGAAGCGACAAAACCAAGCTGGGAAGTGGCAGGGCTGGTGGACCGGATCCGAGAAAAAATAAAACTCTTCTTGGGCCTGTCCTTGGCCCACTGCAGTAGAGAAGCCAATAGGCCCGCCAACTAGATTGCAAGAGCCCAAAGAGAGAACTACCTCCCTCGAAACTGGGTAACCAACCCCTCGACAACCTTAATCGATTTACTATGTGCCGATATTTATGATGTAATTGCTTCGACCTTATCTAAGTAAATGAATATATATTGCATTTTCGACCAAAAAAAAAAAAAAAGAATCCCCAATCGTAAAAAACCTCGGTCGGATTTAATTCTAACACAATTTAAATATATTGAAACTGTAAATATTGAATTTGTGATTACACCATGTATCACAACCACATGAATACCACTTTAATGCATCATACATAGATATTAAAAGTGGGACCAACCATCCTAGATAGACAATACATTGGACCCTTTATTATCAAAGTAAACTTGAGAACATAAGAGATGTAATACCAAGACTTTAAAGATAGCGAAAGTAAAACCCACAAGAATCATCAGTTGACTTCCCTGCAGTTCTTCCTAATCTGACCGCTTGAGCCGGTGAGGGGGCTGAGGTTACCCATCTTCACCATGGCGTTAGCAAAATCTGTCATGAAACTTGCCGAATTGCTACTGTAAGTGTTCACTTGAGCGTCCGTGGAACCACCACTGAACAATTGCTGGTCCGAGTGAAGAAGCCCCTTTTGGGTCTGCAAGTTCTTGAAGTAGGCGTTGTCGAAGTACGTCGGGCTCGTGGTGTCGAGAGGAGAGAGATTGTTGTCACCTCCGGAGCTCGGGCAGTTTTCTTTTAGTGACGTTGCGAACGCGCCGTTGATGTCGCTCTCATTATAAAGCCGGGTCTGGAAAGTTGTGCATCGGGCTTGACCTATCGTGTGCGATCCTGTCGACAACAATCGAACAGTTTTTGTAAATCGATCCTAGTATATCAGTCGAGCTTTATTATAATTCTTTATTATAAAATGCAACCAAAAAATAAAAGAAAAACAATGACCTGAAAGTGCCACCATTTCTTTGGCAGTGAAGCCTTTGTTAGAGAAGGCAGTGATGAGGTCGCTAAGGCTCAAAGTTGGGGCAGGCATGTCGCTATTAGCAGCACTTAGGCTTGCGGTGGTCGAGTCTCTTCTTCCTAATAAGACTGTCCAACTTGGGCCACCTAACTGAAAATTAAATAAACAAATAAATCCAAACATGTTAGTGCTAATATAGATGGGTAATATAGCATGTGATTTTTTCCTCCCAATTGATCGCTAGTGTTGAGAAGAAAATGTGCACTTACGGCAACAACAGAATCACGTGCGGCGACAGCCAAGATGTCAGCACAGGACACGACCCCAGGGCAGCTGCTCTCCAGTTGGGACTTGATCGTGTCGATCACCTCGTATCCACGTATGGAATTGTCATTCGCGCCGGCGGTCTTCTCCCCAGTGAAGTTCGTGGTGTCATCCAACAAAATTGACGCGTCACATCCCTATTTCATATTTTGCACCACACATTATTAATCAGCCCTTCTAGTTGGAAAATCGATCCTATTGGCGTTCATTTTATTCATTAGTTGTAGACAGGAGGTTTGGGTGTTATAAATTTTCCTGAAATTAGAGCATAAACACTGGTTGTTTCCCTTATCATTCCCCCTTTTTGTCCCCCACTATGAACGACTAGAGACACCAGTTTGGACGGGGGTGACACTCTTTCTCATGTCTTTTGACTTCACTCCGTGTTGTTTCTCAAGGAACAATGCATCGAATAATCGTCAGACTAGAAACAAAATGATTGCGCTCTGAAGTGTTCTCTAAATCAAGATTTTTGGTTAGCAACATGGCACGTTCTTTAATATTTAACGGAGGGGAGTCACCGACTTTATGATTCACTAGAATTAGCTTGAGCTTGGCCTTCTCGAATGACCAATTATGTATCGATTAAAAATGAAAATCTAGACGATTTCCAACCTATATAGGAAAAAGAAAAGCAACCGACAAATCTAATCGAGGAAGTTGTAAACATGTCATATTTGTTATTTAAAAAATCGATCAGCCTTTGAATATCAAGATCAAAGTAGAGACGGCATGTTTGATGGAGAAAGGTCCATTAGGATGCAGGCAACTCTTAAATTATGCACAAAGAACACAAAGAAGGTACACTAAATCATAGTTAATTTAGATTGACACCCTAAATTTTTGTTGGAAGCAAACTAGTGAGGCCATGCACAAGGCGCAATTAATTTATTCAAAGATCTAGTATAATTTTTAGAATACCATTGGATTGACAAATTCCATTAAAACTGATATTTTACCATAAAGTATCATTTTTAACGTAGAAAAGTATGGCAACCAAAGGGACGGTGATCAAAATATGATTGAAACCTATTGAGAAAGACTGATTGGTTTTGCCAAACGTGATGAACGCGTATTTGACTTAAAAAGCATGGCCGTCTCTCTCTCTTTTTTCCAGCTGCAACGTTTAGGACTTTTGCATGATCTAAATCATCGAGTTCATCGGGTTTAAAACAGGTAGCTAATCATACACGCACATCTTATCAACGACATGATCAGCATAAAGTACGTTCGCTTGCATGGCTTTTATAACAAAGAAAATTATAGCATATATTGTCTGTGTAATAAAAAAATTAAGAGTATACACAACAACATTCTCGTCCACCTTTGATAAACTCACAAAAATGCATGGCACAACAATATACCAAAAAGGTCGGTCAGACTCGACTAAATCAATATGCGAATCTCGTACCTACTGTTTTGGTTAGCGAAAAAGAGAGTACATTAATTGCGTAGAAGCGAAATCTAATGATGCCTTTGACTATGAGGGTGGTTGGAATGTTTCACAAGCACAGGCATAAAGATGCATCATACACGCACGCTTGCATGCAGCTTGAATGACAGAAGAGAAACAAAGGTAGAAATCAATGGGAAAGAGAGGAGAGACTCGGAGGAGAGGGACTTGCATTGACGAAGCAATCGTGGAAGTGAAGGCGGAGCAGCGACGCGCCCATGCGGGCCTCACTGGACACTGCGGAGCTCACGCCGGACTTAATGGTGTGGAGGGCGCTGGGACAGGATGTGGAGTAGAAAGTGCTGGACAGACGAGCCGAGGCTGTTCCAAGTAGGAAACACAGCAACAAGAAGAAGGCGGGTCTGGGAGAAGAGTTCTCGCTAGCCATCGCTTGGAGTTTAAGTTTCAGCGAAGAAGGAGACAAGCGAAGGAGGAGGAGAAGCACTAGCTTGACGGATGTGCGAGAAGTGTGCTTTTGTGCGTTGCACTTGAATGAACTCGGGGGTATTTATACAAGAGTTTCTGCACTGTTATGCTTTTTCTTTCATCTCAAGTCAACGGCATTGGTTGTCTGCACCTATAATATATGAAATTGCAATTTTGACCAAACAAGTTCAACACCAAATTGATCAATATATATATATAGCCCGATCATGCATGGTCTGGACTTATTAGCTTTCTATTTGCAAACTAACCCTCATTTCACCGTATAGAAATTTTGGGCCTGACATAAATTTGTAGGTCTATATCATTCTGTCAATTCTAAACAAATATAACCCGACCATACTCATATTAGATTCTAGTAGTAATTTCCTTATGAGATATCAAGCCAAGAATCTTCTCACTTTCAGCTTTTGAACTTTCAAGAAGGTTCACATGAATTAAAGAAGATGGCTTACTGCAAAAAGTATGAATATATAGGTATAGTTGCATGCGTTATCTATTTTAATGAACCAATGGAAGGGTTGCGACATATGTTGGTTTTTTTTACTCACTCTCTATGTTTGTTTTCTAGTGTCCAAATTTTCGTTTTTGGCCTTGAACTCGTGTATATATATATATATATATTTAAAGTCCTTAAATCGTCAATTTGTTTAATAAAGTCTTGTAATTTGCGTAACTTTTCTAATAAACCCCACCATCCTCGAAATTCAGCAAGAATCAGATGGAACAAGTTCGAGGGCGGTGTTCACGTTAAGAATTTTCACTACTCAAGTCCTGGTTGCAGTACCCACTTTTGAAGTTTCTAGTCTCATGCAGAATAAATTGTCCAATCAATTCTAAATCTATTATATAGATGCAAATTAAGTCATAAACTTTTCAATTTTACCAATTTAATCATAATTTTTTTGCGTAAAATTCTAATATAGTCATTCGTGCAAATTTTTTGTGGGAAAAGTGATTTCATGTGAAAATTAGTCAAAAGAGTTACATTAGACTATGATCAGCTTAGACCGGCATGTCAACTCTATTTAATCTCATTTGTAGCACGAGGGATCTAATCTATAAAATTGATGCAATTTCAATGACTTGATCAAGTATATTACAAGGGTTTAATTGAAAGAAATGTACAAATTGAAGGACCCAAAGTGAAATTTTTTAACTCAACGGTACACATTGCGCTTTCTCAATTAGCACATATAGTAAATTCCTTATCAAAACAAAGTCCACCTGTTTCACCAGAAACAGCAAAAAAGAAAAAAAAAAAACAGAGATAGAATAGTTTTTTTTTTTTTTTTTTTTTGGTCGTAAGAGAGAGAATAGTTCAGAAGTGGTCAAAATTGAATTTCGTTTGGAGAGATATTGACTAATAGGGAAAATTGTCACGCCCTTACGAAGGTTCGCCAACTCCAATTGATGGAAAGATTGACTTCCCAAAACAAAGACAAGTGGATCACGCCATCTAATTACGGTATGTCCCGCACTAAAAAGACTTTGTAATGCTTAATTAATTGCTTGCATGGTATGAAATTTGGAACTTGCTGCGTGACGACCATTCCTCTTTGTTCAACTAGTAAACATAAAATATGGTCTCCATATATATATAAATGAAATTCTGTAGATAATGGACTACAATGTATTAACGATCGCGGTCACAAAAAAAAAATGTATTAACGATCGCATCTTGTTCTAGCTGAGATTTAACAAAAAAATAAATTTTGGAAAAATTGAATTAGAACAAATATAGTAAAATCTTATAGGATTCTTAAGTATGACCTGATTGCTTAGATATATATATATATATATATATATATATATATTTTTTTTTTTTTTCCTACAGTCCACATATCGGTGTAGATAGGTCGTAATATCTCATTTCTCGCAGCAAGTCATGTTGAATTACTCCATGGTCCTATATTATTATTTATGAGTAAAAATGCGAACTCCAAACCTATGAAATACCCCACTAACTTCATGGACTGCACGTAACGAGAGCTGAAACTCCCGTCAACTGCTCAAAAACACAGAACTGATTACGTCGAACTCATCTTGTGTGCCTAATTCGTATAAGCATCGATCATACTTCTCGGTCAATGAGTCAATCCCTTGGGTTAATCAAAGATATTGCTTTGCATGCTTCATTTTTCAAGCATGCGTTGTGTGAATGAATTCCTCATTAGGAATCTAATTTGGGTCAACATTTCGAGTGATTACTTAGCATCCATATTCTCCTTTAGAATCCTTTGCAATAGCTTGGAAGCAAATTAACTAATTCACCAAACCAAAGGATTTTTTGTGGCAATATTGAATGAGAGCGTGAGTTTTTCTCTCCTCGTTCAATTGTTAGGACAGGATGTACTACTCGATCACATTTTATTGTTCAATGCATGCAGCTGCCTCGCACGACGTTGACTCTCTCAGTCGGAAGGGGATAATCACACCAAAAATTGTCAACCTTTTTCTGGTTGGATGCCAATATCCCTAACTATTTTTCATCACGCCAATACCTTAAATTTGTGCCAATTTCTAAAATATACATTCTGTCCAGACGGCCATTAAAAGTCCCATGTGACAGTGTGCGTGGCTGTTAGAAATCTGGAGTGGTGGCGGGCGTCCATAATCACATCAAATCTGTTTGCTCGACGTTCTCCATTGATACTGTTATATCGGATTTTTTAAGGTCATTTGGACAGAAGCCTCACAGGAGGTAATTTTGGGTCACCGATATAAATTTGGAAGTATTAATGGCACGGAAAAACATAGAAGTTTATCGTTCTTTAGTAGGAGATAGACGAGAAAAGTTTCGAGAGCTTATAATCAGATGCGACCTCGGCCGGTCGGAAAATGAACCAGAAGCTGTGGAGGATGAAATGACTTCTCCACGTGACCCTCGAACTGTCCGGTTGCGCCAGTGCTTCTTTAGGGATTTGTCGTGAAGGAGAGCATTACTTTTTAAGCATCCGATTCACATCAGATCTATGCATGCGAGTAAAGAGACAAAATCCGACAACTCATACGTGTTGGGCTCCAATTAGCTGCCGTTCATCTATCTCAACAGTGTTAGACTTTCTTTATTTCAAAAAAGAAGAAGGATGATTTAAAAGATATTTTCCTAAAAAATTATTTATATTATTTACATAATTTGCCGATAAATAATATTTTCCCTATCAACAACAAATTGTGTCTAAATATTTTCATGAATAATGAAAATATTTTTTTGTTCATTCATTTTTGTAAGCAATACAAACGATTAAATTTTGTAAATGTTTCCAAGTTATTCATATTTTGTAAAATAAACAGAACTTTAACCAAAATGATTTTTTTAAAAGTTTCCAAATATAACTTAAATTATGCTATCTCCACTTGATGTTAGCTAATTATCAAGATTATAACATCACGTTGGTTGTGATTATAAAACATAAAGTCTGCTAATTACAAACCCAATGTGAAGCTCTAAATCCTTACTTTATATGTGCAATCTATGTATTGTAGCGATGGATAGTCTAAAACATTTCAAAATTACTAAAGTGAGAATCAATGTATTGAGTGATAGACTTACCAAAGGAAGTTCAACTTACCTTTCAACGAGGGAAAATCAAGGGGGTGAGGGAATTCTAACGCCCAGCCGGAATTCATGGGTTGTCACCATCCAATTAGTCGTTGGATTTTCATCCCTCGTCAGTTCAGACACCAAGAAGGGAAAATCACAGCTGTCCTCACTCCTCCACTATCTCTCCTCAGCGTCTTCTCCGACGAGTCTAGCTTCATCATATCTCTCTCTCTCTCAACCACCCATCCACCCACCTTCACCTTTGAGTCAAACGAAATCAGCAGAATTTTCTACTCAAGTGAAATCAATAGAATCCCTGCTAGTTTTTATACTGAAGTTGCCCCTGTCATTGGTATTTCTACATCTATTATAAATGTGACATTCATCACTGAAATTGTCATTATCACTTAATTACGATAGAATTATGAATTTCAGTTCCAAAGACGGTTTTATGCAATATCTTATAATTGGAATGCCTCTTTTTTCAATCCAGTTCCTCCGCTATCTTGAACCCCAATTAAATTTAAGAATGACACACTTTTTCATTTCATTAGGACTCCTTATATGCGTTTTTTCTATCTACTAATCCAATTTGATTTGAGTTTCCCCATCTTGGGTCGACTCAGAAACAATATTGTGAGGGAGGCCATTGTCAAGCATGAGAAGGGGGGGGGGGGAGGGAGGGAGACATACACGAGAAGGGACTAATGAGGGAGAAGAGAGACAAGCGGGCAATGAAGGTCGTTGAGAGCAAATGCCGACTGTGGCTTTGTTGGATGATCAACTGCAAACGGCCACAAGCTATTGGACAAGGGGAGAGAGAGAGAGAGAGAGAGAGAGAGAGAGAGAGAGAGAGAGAAGAAATTAAAATTTTCCTCTAATGAGTATTTGAAAGACAAGATAGTAAATAAGAGTCGTACATGAATATACCCTCTCTTGTACTATAAGATTTCACAAGGTAATGCCGAAATTGAATGTCCTAAACTTCTAGCATTAATTAGATCAATCTATTCGACCTAGTATATTTATGAAAAATTTACCCCAAATTGGTATACTTATAACAAATGTACGATCCGTTAGTTTCCGTTAAATTTTAGAGTCAAATTGCTAGGTTAGATGACATATAGTAGTGTTTTGCTAGTTTTGAATCCCACAATGAAATATCTTTCACCAAATGTTATGTTTTGATTTTTATTTATGGGGATTAGGTTCTATGCTAATATTGAATCAAGGGGATCAAATGCAAACATCTATATATGTATATATATGTTAACACCTAAATTTTGGCGATCCAGTCATTTATTTATTGCATAAAAATTAGGGATTAATTTTTAACCCCTAAAAAAGTTAAAAAATTAAAATTAAATTGCATAGCATATAATTTTAGGTGCATTTATTTTTAATTTGCATTTGCATTGGACTGATGACAGATGTGTTCGAATTGGTGGCTCTGAGCTTTAAATTGACAGGTTGGACTAAGCCCACGAAGGGAGCAAATTGGCCCTAGCCCGTTTTCTTTTATGACAAAAAATTATCTTGTGGAAAATAGATATTTGAAAATTTTCAGGATATGATGGTGATTTTTCAATATCATTGGATAGGGTGGGTGTGACAAAAATATATTGCGAGCTTATCTTTGCAGGATTCGGAATTTGGGAAAATCTTGGATCCTTATCAATGTGTGATAAAATCGGTGAAATATTGCGTTAGGAAGAAATCTTCATGGATGTTGATTTAAAACCCTAGTACATGTCACGCCTCGATTCTCGAGCGCGTGCCCATTCCTTGGTGGTTGATTAAATTGCGACGTTCCAAGACGCGTTGCTGACCCATTCGTTTTAATGCGCATGCGAAAGCGAATTACTAATCCCCTAACAGAAATATACATGGGATAGAAAAGCAAGACAACAAATTTCAAATAAATTATCACATCTTTTAAAAGCGATTTGGTTTACAAATAGAGGCCAACTCTAGGGTCTAAGTACAGGAGGTCTATCTCCAAACAAAAATTCCGAGCTACCCATGCTCCTAACCCTTCCGCCTCAAGTTTCGGGTTCTTCAACCTAGGGACCTAAAAATGTTAGCCCACGATGGGGTGAGACAATGTCCCAGCAAGTTCACCTCCTAAGCTCCAACTAGGAAGGAAATACACCTAAAGGCTGCCTAAACACAAACAAAATAGAGGACTTACCTTTGCCTCAGTTCCTTCTTGCAAGTCAGTACGATTCATATATTCAACAAATCACTTCAACAATTCAAATGATCAAATCAGATCGAGTCATCGATCAATTGATCCAGTCGATTCCATGTCATCAAGACCATCTCTTGGTCAACCCAATCAATATTATCTATCAAGTTCGATTATATCAATAACTACTCACTCTAAGCTGAAGATAGATAGCATAGCTCGTCAAAAGCTTATAATTAATATAGCTCGCCAGAAGCCGATAACAGAATATACTGCTCACCCTAAGTTGATATATCAAAGCCCGCAGGCTGATATAGTATACTCATAATGTTCACTTTAAGCTGATAAGGTATACTGCTCGTGCTAAGCAGATATATCAAAACCCTCATGTTGATATAGTATACCGATATACTACTCACACTAAGCTGATATATTAAACCTGCAGGCTGATATAGTATACCATCCTAATCATTTGACAATTTCACTACTTTGATCATTCCTGATAAAAATAATCGTGTTTGGGTACACGGTCGGCTTTAGCCAAAATACAATATTTTCCCTCCCACTAATTCCAATAGTCCACAAACACATTTTTGGCGTTATAAACCGACGCCCGGTATTTTCTAATTAAATACCGAAATTATTAAACTTTGGGATAAATACCCCAAAATTACAAATTCCATTCAATATGCACAAAATAGCAGTTAAATAAATAAACCAATCATACCATTACAATTAGCACGAAATTCCGGTCACTAGCTATCAAGGCCTAATTTTCGAAAAATAATAATTAATTAAATAATTACCGAAATTAATTAATAAATACCAATAAATGCAACTTAGGCCGAAAAAGCCTAATTAAATATCGAAACGGGCTCGGAAAATTTCTGAACCTATCTAGATAAATACTACAGCTTATCTAATCTCTAATTACGCTACTCTAACCACCTAACATGCATAAACGAATCATTAAATTGCTAATCCGTTCTAACTAACGACATAACCCTTACTTAGCCTAAACTAATCAACCCTTAAGCATAATTAACTCCCTAAGAGGAGATTAGTGAGTAAACTCACTAGATTTGTGGGCCGGTAAGTCCATGGCAACGGCGGCGCAATGGCGGCCGAAACACGAGCTTACGGTGGCGTCAACGGAGACTTGGACCGTGCTAAAAATGGCCCAAGATGGCTCAGCTAAGGATGAGCTTCGACTCTAGCTTCTATAGGGACTACTGGTCGGTCCGAGCGAGCTAACCTCTGCTTGGTTCGGGGCTGAGATGTGGGCTGAACTAGAGGCGGGGAGGCTGCTCAACTCTGGACTTGGGCTGTCATGCGGCTAAATGGAGCTGACCGTTAAGGAACCGGGCGACAAATCGAGGGATGGTGCGGTGGTGTCGTTGCTGGAATAGAGTTACTGCGTGGGCTGCTGCAGCGAATCGGTGGAGTCGTGCTGCAGGTCAGCATCGAGAGAGATGTTGCTGGTTGACTCGGTGGGGTGTTGGTGTGGAGGGATGCAATTGCTGGGGACGTGTGGCTTCTCCTGGCCGAATAAGGAAACAGGAAGGGCTGCGGGCATTGAAAGTTTGTTGGTGTGAGGGGAGTCAGCTTTGGGGGAATTCTAATGGGGAGTTTGATTCGAGGGGGTGGGCTAGCATCTTCGTGGTAGAGGGAGAGACGGTTCACTGAGGCTACTTCGGTGAGTGGAGGGGGAAATAGCTTGCTTCGATGGGGAAAGGGGGCTTCGATGGACTGCTGGCATCCTCAATAGAATAGAAATTAAAGGAAGATGAAAGAAAGCCAAAGACAGAGGGGTCGGCTTCGAGAGAAAATAAAGAGAAGACAGCTAAGAGGAGGGTAGCTGGCTTGACGTGGGCAAGAAAAGAGGGAGGAGAGAGAGAGAGAGAGAGAGAGAGAGAGAGAGTTGTCGGCAGAGAGGGGGTCCGGTGGGGGAAAAGTAGTCAAATAGAAAAATCTTGAATACTTGAGTGCTTATTCATGCTTATCTTCAGCTCACCTTCAACCAACAATAACAATTGGTCATCCAAGGCCAATTTCAACACCAACTTGCACAATTTGAAGTCCAATTGAAGATTAAAATATGACAGCCCCTCTAACCTACGAATTTCTTTCAATGGGACTTCAATTCAATCCAATTTGGTCCCTAAAATCTCCATGCGAATGTACTTGGTCCCCACTTACTTCCTTGCATGCAAGCTTCCATAAATAACAAGTCTTGGATCGCAAAAATGGCTATTTTCCTCACCCATATGAATTTACTTTCGTTTTCCGATTCATCAGAAATTTCAATTTATTAACATATCTCTCCAATTTGATGGCCAAATTTGCTGAAGAAGAAGCCCACACAATTTCCACGATTTCCCATCGCTAAGTAGCTCACTTTGGAGACCAAAAATCCCTTCAATTTGACCCCTTCGAAATTCCGTTCTTTTCCGAATCGTGTGAATTGATTTTCCGAAAAAATCCCGAACTTGCCGAAAATTCCTCAAAAGATGAGTCGACGTTCCTAAAATAAATCGTGACATGAAAGAACTTTCAATTTCTAAAATCGGAGTCAAATTCGCGATTAATTTCATTTTAATGCGATTTTAGCGTGACCTAACATACCGGGTAGCTTTTAGGAATTTTTAATACAATTGACCCATGGTCGATTATTTTTTAGCCACAATGTACATCTTTGACACATTGACGACTCTTGGTTGTCATGAAAATCTAAAGGTTTCAAATACGGACACATGGCGCCAAAACGACAGAAAAATCAGTCTAATGCCGATCGACGAGAATTTTGCGATCAGGTGGAATCACCCACACTTGATCACATATCTCAGTCGAACCGACCTATCTCTGATCTCTGATCGATTTTTAACTGTGTTGTAATGACCCTTGCAAACTAGCATGGTCGAGCAGTCGATTCCTAGTCAAATTCTCAAATCTATTGCGTTAAAATCCCTTAACGGCTTCACCTGATAGGTTAGTTATCTCGTGAGTAACCTAACTCAGAGAAAAGAACTATAGGCGCGTCGATGAAAAGCCCAACTCATCCAATCGAAAACAGAACTTGAAAATCAGGATGTCACAACTTTCCTCCTCTTATAAAAATTTCGTTCTCGAACTTTAAACATTTACAATTTTTTTTAAACAAAGGGGGGTTATCGTCGTCTCATTGAATCCTCACTTTCCCAAGTTGCTCATTCAGTGCCGTGGTGTTGCCAGACCACTTTAACTAAAGGGATCGTCTTGGTACGCAGGATCTGTTCTTTCCGATTCACAATCTGAACTAGGCTTTCTATGTACGACACTCTGTTGGTCACATCTAATTCATTAAGATTTAGCATGTGAGTCGGGTCGGGCTCATACGTCCTCAACATTGACACGTGAAAGACGTCATCCACTTGCTGAAAGGCTAGTAACAACACCTAGAGGGGGTGAATAGGTGTGAACAAAAATTTTCGCAAGGTTTAGTAGAAGTATTTTGCTTTTAGAATATTAGACGGGTTCAAACTTAAACAGTTAGATAAAACTATGAACAAAATAAAGAGTTTAGGGAAGAGAATAAGAACATAAGGTTTATAGTGGTTCGGCTTAGATCAAGCTTACGTCCACTCTCCTACGTTGACAGCCTACTGGCTGGATTCCACTAAGAAACAAAAGAGATTTTACAGCTTTGTGATCTCAACTTCACAGTGAAGAGTTTGCTTCTCTTTCACGAAGTCACTCTATATGTTTTTCTCTCTTTTGAGTACAGATTTGAGCTCGGTGAAATAACAATGAACTAGGAAGTTTCAGACTTTGAAATTTTTTCGTCACTCTCTTTTTCGAATGACTAGAGATGTCTCCTATAAATACTCCTTCATGCTTTCTCGACTGTTGACACTTTCCAAATGAATTATTCCAATTAATCCGTTGGACAGAATCAATCAAGGAAATCTCGAGCCATTTGATGATTGAGATGAAAGCCCGTCAATCCTGTTCGCCCATACAATCAGGATCTTGGTTTCCGTAAGTAGAATTTTTCAAGTTTGCTTGCCTTCCAAAAGATTGGGATATTGAAATTGATTCCAAAAAAGATAGCCAATCATGTAGGTGCTATATCCAACTAGAAAGCCATCCATAAGCTAAACGAATCGAATTCCTGAAGAAATAAATATAATCTTGCGTTTGGATAAGTCTTCATTCTTTAGTAGCGTTCGGTCTGGAATATTTCAGTGTAGGCAGACTTTGAACCGAAAGTCTGGCGGTCTTCAGACTTTGACACGAAAGTTTGGAAGTCTTCAGAATAAACTTTGGATAAGTTTTGTCAACTTCAAAACAATAAAGGAGTTTTCTCCAACAATCTCACCCTTTTTGATAGTGACAAAACTTTCCTGTAGATTTAAGAACTTTTGACATGCAAAACAACTCTTAAGCAGTACATGATATCTTGTAAAGATAAGTGGGTTAGGATCTGGATAGCATCGATTCTACAACCACAGAAAACATGTTAATCTTGAAAAGATAAGACAAACATCAAGACTTAAACTACTATCCATCCATAAACATTACCACAAAAGTAAGTTATCTGCAAAGGTCAAATAAAATAAAAACATAATAAAAGTTCAACAAAAAATTAAAGTCAAATAAAACAAGTTAGAGTCAAATCTGCACGTTCTCCCTCTTTTTGTCAACAGCAAAAAGTGAAGAAATTCAAAAATAGATAAGAATGAATGAAATCAGGTTTGTTTTCCTTTTCAGTAGAAAAGATCGAATATTCTACACCCTTAATTACACAACTTTAAAGACATCCATTATTCAAGATTTACAGATACAGTACATAAGATCGATTGACATAATGGTAGGCCATTTGTCAAATCAAGATTTCTTAACATGCATTTCACGATTAAAGAGGGAGTCAGCCACCTTTGTCACCTTATTTTGCTATATACTGATAACAAAGTTACGGAGAAAGCGATTATAACTTAATAATGTTATCTTACCTCGCGAATTGGGACCCTTGAAAACATAATCATTTCTACCATCCATTTGTAATTTGTGGGGTCATGACTTTTCCTTTCGATCACGGGAGGATGAGTGGAGGTTTCTCTTCAATGTTCATGGCCGATCGTTAAGCAAGATTGGTGGGGTCAGGATTAAGACCACACAAATCACAAGCATATAGTCATTCTTCTTTGGCAGGACAAAAAGAACTATGCTGGTCTTTTTTCAAATGATAAGACTGTTTGTACAAAACATATTTTCTTTAAGAGGTCCGTGCTGCTATTTAGAAAATGGAATAGAAGTTGTTCGACTATCTCAGAGATCCTCCTACATGCTTCAATAAAAACATGACAAGCATAGACGAGTTAGCATTTCCTGCAGTGAAAAGACACTTACTGCGAAATATGGGATTTGGGCGCTTCAAGTGCTCTAACTCGGTTTCAACAAGTACCAACGATCCAAATTGAGAGGTCAGGATGAAGTTGTTTAGTGATCCTTGGTGGGATAGAGCTAAAAAATATTGGATCGATCGCAGGTCCGCCGCCAAAGCCGGGAATTCCTACACTAGCTTCTGTGAAAACTCACATGTAATTTGTGGCCAGCTAGGGCTGTGTAAAAATAAATTCGTTGGAGCACCATTGAAGATCTCGAAGCAAGCATAGCAAAAAAAAGATAATATTGACTCTGCAATATGGTTTTCTAGTGCAACAATGAATGATTATGCAAGTGTATTAAAGTCCTAGTAAAAGCCGTAGTACAAAGAATTTGTGTCGACTCTGCAGAAGTGTAGAAAGAACGCCAATGGGGAAAATAGTTGGACCCACATCTAAATGTCTAATGTCGAAGGGAAAAAAAAAAGTTCTGAGTGTAAGTTTTGGTGCCGAGATTTTATCTTGTATAGTTAGTAAAGCTTAATATAACCACTTACTTTCACCAAAAAAAAAAAAAAAAAAAGTTGATATGGACTCTACAGAATCTGTGTTGTCTCATCAAGTGTCAGCAACAAGGTAGAATCAAAGACAAGACCTTTTCCAGTTCTAGTGATACATGACGAAACCGCACCCCGCTGCATCAGAGAAGAAAAATTGTAAATTGTTGGTTGGTTTCCAACATGCAGATGAAGGGGATGCGTACCTATCAAGCATAGAGAAGGAGTGGTAATAGTTGACAGAGGATGATCTTTTGAGGCCATGGGTATAATCTTGTCCATCACATTGTCCGCAAATAGGAGAATAACTGCTCCAAAACTCTTGATCATGGTCGATGTGGAGAAAATCATGATCAAGATGACAGTGATATTCCAAAGACATATGGAGGACATAGGGCCAGACACCGGGAACAGGAGCCGTAACTGTATGCTCATTCCAGACAGAGAGCAGATCACATACGTAAGAGCGAAACTGCAAAAAGGAAGAAAAAATATACATGTGTATATATACAAGATCAATGACTGAATCCGAGAATTTGTGATGTCTATTTTTCCAGTTCTAAACATAATGAGCAAGACCGTGTCTGCTACCTGGTTGGTACACTAATCAGCCAGAGAAGCAAACGCTCCGAGTGAAAGTAGTCCCTCCAATACAAAAGTTGGATCACAGCCAATCCCAGAGCCCTAGCAGCCATTCCTCCTCCAATGAATGAGAGCCGAACCGATGCGGTCCCGTACATGGAAAGATGAACTCCAAAGCAATACAAAATCATGCTCATTAACCCGAAACCCAAAGAGCCTCGCCTTGCAAAATATGGTGTGTGACATATGTCAGCAGAAAGTCTGTGAAATAAAACGCAAGTTTTCCTCATTATTTGTCGTTCTCGGAAGCGAAATATATAAGCGAAATTTATTGAGGTAATACCGTCGATGGCGGTATGGAATTGCTTAGAGATCTGCATATTTGGTCTTGTTCCCCGACCTGCATCCAGTAGAAGCCTTACGTAAAGACAATGACGTTAAGACAATAACGTTATACGGAACTCGGGCAGTGATTGAATCCCATGGCTTTTGGTACAAATAAACCTTCAAATTTCAGACTTCAATTCTTTTTGCTATAATCAGAAGCATATTTATGATGCCAAAACAACAGGATCTCAAAATCAAATAACCAAAGACATAAGCGACAAACTAAACACCAAAGATTGTCCGTAACGCTCGAGTGTTTGCTACACTTAGAATATGCCCGAACTCAAAAGAGTTCATTTAGAAAAAAAAAAAAAAAAAAAAAACTTAATTTGAGTATAAAACTCACCGCAGCAATCAAGTATACTCGCGCGTATCTATACAAATACATGACCGCTCGGATGACCAAGAAAGAAGACCTCAAACATGGCCTTCGTTTGATGAGAGCGCCTGAATATAAAAACGGAGTTAGATATATTAAAATCGCTGTGTTAGGCAATGCAATATTGACATTATTCGCTTACCTGAAAATCTAATTACAATTTGTCATGTTACTAAGTATACCGATGTGTATATATAGTATGTGTGTGCGTAGCACTATCGATACCCAAATGTCAGATTTGTATTAAGCACTCTCCCATATGAGGATGGTTAGCGGTGTCCCTTCTGTGCTCATGGTCGATTGTTAGGCTGCATTGGCGAGGTCGAGGATTAAGACCGCACGAATCACGAGCATTGGGCTTGGCTCATGCAATCCATGACGATGTTATCTCGTGTTATGGGGCTCCCCAAGACTGAATTTAGCTGCCCACGTAAGTCAACAAGCTGAGAACAAATAGCCCATTTCTGCCTCCAGGACGGCTCAAAATTCCTACGTAACTTTTTCGGCAGGAAACAAAGCTTGACTAATGAAATTCCACTTGATCGGCCCGGTCCGCCAGTTTGATCCTGTCTACTCTGCAGTGTCGGGAAGTTCATTAACACAACATATTCTCCCACATTTAGAATCAAATCGATGACCATCTGCTATGTCAACATTCACCAGTGCAAACATTTCCGCTGACCGGCCAATAAGAAGTGTCCGAGCATTGAGAGCACTGCATCGGAGCCCCAAAAGACATCGCACTTTGCAGTATCAGAGACACGTGCAAATAGAATCATGGGTCGTTTGAAAATTCACTTTCCTTAACGAAAAAAATCTAACACAGGACCCAAATTTCATGGGCTATCACTGAAGTCAGAATCACCAATGGAGTCTCTAAGCAAACATGAACTTCTGAACGTCCAGTTGAAAAATCCTGACCCGATGAAGAGCTGTCGCATGAAACTTGACAAAACCGGAACGCATTACCAAAATTTGTGCTCCGCATTGCAGCAAGCCAACTCATGTGAATCAGCCATCTAGGGGGAGTTCCCGTCTTCTTTGGCCGGACAAAAAAAACTATTCTGGTCTTTTCTCAAATAATGGACTGTTTGTGCAAAACATACTTTCTTTAAGAGATCTATGCTGCTATTTACAAATTGCAGCAGAAGTTGCCCTGCTATCTCATGGATCCTTTTACATGCTTGAATAGGCATGACACGCACAGAATAGTTAGCATTCCCTGCATACTGAAAAGATCCTTACCGTAACATATGGGATTTGGGCGCTTCAAGTGGCTCTAACTCGGGCTCAATAAGCACTCATAATCCAAATCGAGAGGTCAGGCTAAAGTCGATTTGTGACAATAGAGCTAAAATATTGGATCAGTCGCATGTCTGCTGCCAAAGCAAGCATATATGGTTTTCATTAAACGAGCTTCATCTAGACGGAACGGGCATCTTGGGCTTGCGAGAAAGCATTTTCTGGTTAAGTCAATGGACGGCCGGGAATTCGCAGTCTAGCGTCTATGAAGACTCACATGTAAACTGTGCCCAGCTAGGACTGCATCAAAGTAATTTCCTTGGAGCACCACTGAATATCTCGAAGCAAGCATAGGAAAAAAATGATATTGAGTCTGCAATATAGTTTTCTAGTGCAACAATGAATGATTACGCAAGTGTAGTAAACTCCTAGTAAGACTCTGTACAAGGAATACTGTGCAGAAGATGTCTTCGCAATTTCTAAATGGGAAAACAAAATGATATGTCCTCTCTAGAATCCGTCAGCATCAAAGATGAGAAGGCAACCCCCCACCTGTGGCATCGTTCCAATTGAGGGGTCTCCGAGTCCAGCCATACATGACGAAATCGCAACATGCTGCATCGGAGAAGAAAAGAGTTGTTAGAATGAACTCGTTATGAAGGGCACGCGCACCCATCAAGCAACCCAAGAGAGAAGTTGCGGTGATGGTTGACTGAGGCTGATATTTTAGTGCTATGGCCATGACCCTTTCCATCATTTCCTCCACATATAGGAGGGTAACCACTCCATGATTTTTTATGAAGCTCCAGGAGCAGTGTACCGAGATTACGATGATGGCTATATTCCGGAGACAACCGATGGACATATTGTTGGAAATTTCCTATAATATGGGCTTATATTAACTAATTGATTTTCTATTTTAAATAATTGAGTTAATGGATATTTCAATATTTTTTAAACCCTTAAGTGATCTTATTGAATTGGGTTTTGGCATCTATTAATAACGAGCTTAGTTGAGCAGCAAGATACAGGCAATTATGTCCAGTTGACACGCTATTGATTAGGATTTGCTAGATCCCCTCTCTAGCTTATAAAAGGGTAAATTATACCTATCAGTTGCTTAATTTCATTTAAAGCTATTATACTAAAATAGGTCATAGAGAGGAAGATTTGACATTTCGATAAATTTTTGATTATCAGAGTGATCTATTTTTCTTTAAGTGAAGCAATGGCTCAAGCAGGTACGCTTTAATTTTGCTATACTTAGGTATCTCGGTATTTTATAGTCATAGATTGATTCAATTGTTCTTAATTAATTAGTTGTTTATGTGAATAATTTTCTACATGTGGTATCAGAGCAAGTTATATATAATTGTAGAACCCAAAATTATTATTTTTGAACAAATTCGAAATTTTTTTTTTAGCCAAACACAGACGTTATTTTTTTCATGTGGATTTTTTGATCAATTGATTTTGAAACCTTAGGGCTTTTGTTTTACATGTTGAGATCTTTCCAACCATATATAGTTTGTATAATTTCGTTGAGAATTGAGTTATGATTTTCAATTTGAAATTCTAGAGTTTATACCTTGAAAAAGTTCTAGAATTTTCAAATTACTTACAATTGATTGATGTTCATTGTAAATCGTTACATGGGTATTGTTATATATATTTTTTAGCATCCTGTTGTTGCATTAAGGTAATTTTTTGGACTTAAATTTGAGAAAATCGAATTTCGGCCATGGGGGTGTTAGATCCAAATTTTTTTAAGCTTGAATGTGGAAGATATTCTCGTTTTTCTTTGTTTAATTCACTTTAATCAATTTATAATGATTTTAGAAGCAAGACCCATGAATAAATTTCAAGAAAAATCACCATAATGTGTGTTTTTTGAGTTCCAGGTCGAAACTGGGTAGTGTGACCCGGTTTTGCAGATTTTCATGACCCGGCTAGAGGTTGAAGAAGACCTCTAGCCGGGTCGGGCTTGTAACATGGGTGTAAGCCCATTGTTCTTTTAATTTTTTTTTTTTGTTGCTGGTTCTGGGCGTGAGCCCAGAACCTTTGCTTTTCTTCCTGGTACATAGGCTCATGCCCATGAACCTTTCTTTTGTTCTTGTTCATGGGCTCACGCCCATAAACATTTGTTTTTCTTCATGGTTCATGGGCGTGAGCCCAGAATCTTGAGCTCCTTCGGGTATGGGCCTTTTGCAATTGCAGGCCCGCCCTTTCCACGTAGAGAGCTGGGCTTGGGCTTCGTGCTGCTCGCGGGTCAGGGGCCCCGCGGAAGGGTCCGATTACTTTAAAATAATAAAAAAATTAAAAAAATTAAAATTGTGGCAAAAATTGTTGCTTGATAAATGTAATATGATCTTGGGAAGCACATGTTGTAAAGTGTTTCATATTTTTTAATGAATTTTGGGCATAAATTTTTGGAGTTTCCTATTGATAAAAATTAGTATATATAATTACTCGCCCAAAGTTGGTTATTGTGGTTGAAAACTCAAGGAAAGCCTTGATCGATATAAGAAGCGCTCAAGCACCCAACCTATACAAGGGGCTCGGGCTCGATATATTAATTTGGAAAATAACATGAAGATTAATTTACAAATTTGAAAGATGGGGATGTATAATAGAAAAATATTTATCTGTCCAAAGGGGATAAATATTTTGAAAATTATATGTAATTCCCTTCTATATTGATATTATGGAGATGTATAATTTAAAAGATTTGTTTGCCTAAAGGGGATGGTGTGGCACCCCGAAGCGCCAAGGTCACCACAGACTTACCAAAGAAGAACCTTAGTTCATAGGCATATATATATATATATATATATATTTATTTATTTCCTTTATCGGTCCCAGCGCATCTTATTTGCGGAAGCACAATACAACATCGCCATCTCTCCCTCCTAACAACCATCATGATACAATTGCACACTACTAAACACCATTAGAAAAGATAAAGCCATGACACTTTTATTTATATATTTTCAAGATGGATTTTTCTCGGGTCGGTACAACAAAAGAAAGGCCAAGACTTTTAGCTACACTCGACCATAACCCCCAAAAAGAGACACTCAACCCACTATGTCTATCGTGCAAGATCTCCCATCAACTAGTGTCGGCTATCATCCCAAAAAGTTGCAGCTCCTACTTCTCACGCACGGGCCCTCACACCCATCCCGGTGCATCAAGCAGTGGCGGCGGCAACATCCCACGCATCACTCCGTCTCGACGAACATGGACGGATATAAACTCCTGAGTGATAGGGCCCCCACGGCCCACGTCATACATCACTAAGGCGCGCACTCGAATAAAAGTCAGTCCGAATGGTGGGACAACGATCTCCACACACTCGACCTCTACATCTTAAGGAAGGCCGTAAAATACGCCCGCGTGACAAAGAGGAGCGGCATCCTGCTAATCTGAAATGTTGGTCCCCGAAAGGGGTGAGTACAACCACTCAGCAGGTAAAGGAATCCAATAACCACTCAATGCATCATACAATACAATCACAACATCATACATGTCATACATGCATCCCAAAGATACTTACCTTGAAGTCATACATATACCATCATACATCTTCATCACAATCATAACACATACATGTCATCATGTCACAGGTGATCATCATCATATCATATATGGAAATCATCATGTCATAGGTGATCATCATCATATCATATCATATATGCATATCATCATGCCATAGGTGATCATCATCATATCATATCATATATGCATATCATCATGCCATAGGTGATCATCATCATATCATATCATATATGCATATCATCATGTCATAGGTGATCATCATCATATCATATATGCAAATCATCATGTCATAGGTGATCAACATCATATCATATCATATATGCATATCATCATGCCATAGGTGATCATCATCATATCATTTCATATATGCATTATTCAATTTCCACTTTTAACTTTCAATTCGATCAACCCATCACTCTTTCTCGGGATCATCAATTTCATCCCATACTTTACACTCGCACCCCATCCTGGCATCGCGAGAAAAACCTCCGGCATTCAGCCATTTAAGGCCACCGGGCATCCGGCACCCCCACATTCCGGGCATCTCGCATCCCAACTGGCATCACGAGGCATCCCCTCGGGCAAAGACCTCCGAGGCTTCCGGCACCCAACCATTCCGGGCATCTCGAAACTCCCGAGGCCATCCAGCCATGTATCTCTATACATTCCGGGCATCCGGCACCCCCATCCCGGGCATCCCGATACTCCTGTGGCATTATCATCCGCCACAAAACAGTTTCCTCATTTATCATTGTTCATGTTTACCAATTTAGGTCTCAACTCGGATGGCACATGATGTAATGGCAAACAAAATCACTTTCATCCTTTGATCTATACATGCATCATCAGTCATCATCATACATGCAGCAAGACACAATCATCCATAACAATAAAATTTATGAAATTCGTACAATTTAGAATAGTCCATTTCTCATGCCTTTTTGAAATTTATTTAAATTCCAGCTTGTACCATTTTAGAAAATTTTTAAATTAAATATCCATATGATTCTCAAAAATCATAAAATCAGAGTATGTAATAGACAAAACATAAAGGTAGCAATTTCATGAAGAACACGTGCCCAAAAGAGCTTCACACAATAAGATATGGCTCACACAATACCGCATACAAAATTCGGGTAAAGTCAGATTGCGCAGTTCTTGAAATATTTCGATTAAAATACCCGAATGACCTCCAAAAATTATGAAATTTTACCAGGTTATAGTCAAGGCCTTAAGGTAGATTTTTCATGAAGACATCTAGGCCAGATTCTCTCTAGGTAATTAACTATAGACGGTCGAAGCTCCTGTTCCTAGTACCGAACAGTCCAGTTTAGCTGTCTCCGAAAAATCGAGGTTTCGCCTACTTATCTTTCTTCATTTCCTCTGAAATTTTGATATGTTTTGCCTCAAGAGCTCCACTACAACTTTCATTAAGGGATCTAGGTGAGATTATCAAAGGATAGTCACCATATAGGTCTAAGAAGTCTCGGGTGTCCAGTACCACGTCTCCAGATTTACCGTCTTCAAGAGTAAGTCGATTCACTAGGCTATACTTGTTCATTGTACTTCAAATTTGAGTATGTTAGTCTTTAAGATGTTATATACAAGTTTCATGAAGAAGTAGAAGAGAGATTCTTGATAAAAATCAACATGCAACCACAAATCTACCACAAGGTCAGCAAAACAGTTCCAGATCTAGTGTCTCCGTAGGATGAGAGTTTGACCCATTAAATCTCCACCATTTTGCACCAAATTTTAGTATGCTGTAGTTTAAGATGTTGGCTACAACTTTCATGAAGGAATCAAAGTCAAAATCGAACTCAAAACATGCATGCAAGCTCTCACAAGACTCTGGCTCAGGCGGTTCATACGAAAACAGCAAGCATACATCAACAACAAGACATACTAACTCCGGTTTCTCCCTCCTAACCACCCAAAATTCGACACCACTCCAAACATACATGCAAGACACACATGCAAGAGTAGGAAGAGGATCCTAACTTGCCTCTAAACCAAACGAACGACGGCACACGGACGGCACACACGGACGGCGAACGGGCGGCGACGGGCGTGCGGGCTAGCGGCTCCTTCTTCTCCTCTCTCTCTCGGTTCCTTTCTCTCGCAACTCTCTCTCTCTCTCACTCTCTTGGACGACAGCCCCTCCATCAGCCAGCCTCTCTCTCCCTTTTGTTTCCCCTAAACTCCATCATTGGCAATGATTACTTGCCATTTCCAATGGCCAATGCATGAAGGTCTCTTTGTCACTTGGCAAGGCATGCAAGATGGGCTTGGGCTTGGAAGAAGTGGGCCGGCCACTCCTCCCCTCCTTGGTCGACGGCCACCTCTCCATGGGCTTCAATGGGCCGGCCATTTGGCCCACCAAAAGTCAAGCTATTGGGCCTAAGGCCCAAACCTAAATAAAAATCAAATTTTACCTTTAAACACTTTTAATTCTTTCTTTTATAGCTTTCAAGTTTTCAATTTCACATGGCCAAAATCTTGTAATATTTTATCTATAGGAATTTAGTCTATGAGGTGCATAGCCAAAAATAGACTATTCTCATTAATTTATCCTATAATACTAATTTCAAAAATTCATGAACACAAGCATATATCACTTAGTCTTAAGAGAAAACTAATGGCTAAAACATAGACCATAGGTGATTTCATTACCTAATTATGGGATGCCACAGATGGATCCTTGATAATTATATGTAATTCTCCTTGTTGTTGCTTTATAAACTTCCTATTGTGGAAAATAATGGTGCATTATACACTCTGCTCAAATGGGAGTTTATAATGTACTAATTATTTTTATTGAATTGCTTATTGCTCATAATTGATCTTATTGCATTATGTGTGACAAACAGTTACCTTTACTGTAAATAATAATAATGTTACGGCTAAAATGTTAATTGGATCAAATATTATACTATTAAAAACTGGGTCCAAAAAGGGAGACATTATGATTGAAAATATCATAACCGAGTCTATGTTAACGATCCTTTAATAAATGCTTACAACCCATTTTGTTTAAAGAACATGTAAAGAATATGGGTGTTTTAGATTCTTTTGATTTTTTTGTAAGTAGGAGCTATATAATTTGTATTTCTGGATATTATAGTTATGTGCGAATTGATAATACTTTCATGATGTTTATTAAAGCATTTATTTTCAATGATTATTATTATTGATTCTATTATTATCCTTTCTCCTGTTGATTGAAAAATGGAAGTATAAAATAGTATCTTTAAACACATTTTAGTTTAAAGACGACTAAATGTTACTGATTATGAGATCTCATGTTGGATTAAAAAAAAGTCGTGCAATTTCATGTTGTTTAGAAATTGCGCTGTTACAATTTCATATTGTTGAGAAATTGCATTGAGGACCGATAAGAAATAATGTATATTTTGATCACATGTTGACACTATTTCTTACTACACTACTAGGTTCATGATCCATGAAAATATAACGCTTATTATATGTGATTATGGAAGGTCATGTGTTGTGATATTTTCTTAACATATTGATTTTCATAGTCTTATACCGAGGTTATATATGATTGGATTGGTTTTGAGATGCCGTTATTGGAATATTATTTTTTAAAAGTTATGGCCACATAAAACAAAATTTTAAGTTATTAACCTGATAGTGTCGTTTTCAATATAAAATCTTTATCAAAATAAAAATAAGTTAATTAATGTAGCCCAAGTGGGAGAATGTTGGAAATTTCCTGTAATATGGGCTTACATTAATTAATCGATTTTTTTATTTTAAATAATCGAGTTAATGGATATTATAATATTTGTTAAACCCTTAAGTGATCTTATTGAATTGTGTTTTGGCATCTATTAATAATGAGTCTAGTTAAGCAGTAAGGTATATGCAATTGTGTTTAACTGAAACTCGTAATGGAATGGCCTAGTTGACATGCTATTAATTAGGGTTTGCTAGGTCCCCTTTCTAGCCTATAAAAGGGTAGGTTATACCTATCGGTTGTTTAATTATATTGAAAGCTGCTATATTGAAATAGGTCATAAAGAAGAAGATTTAGCATTCCAATAGATCTCTGATTATCAAAGTGATCTATTTTTCTTCAACTGAAGCAATGGCTCAAATAGGTACGTTTTAATTCTGCTGTACTTATTGATCTTGGTGTTTTACAGTCATATATGGATCCAATTTTTCTTAATTAATTAGTTGTTTAAATGTCTCGTATGGCATGAAATCATTTGAGAAAAAGCCAAAGACGTACATAACAACCAAACTGCAAAGAGAGGAAAAAAAAGACGACTTAACCATAAAACTTGTGATGGTAGTTTTTAGTCCTGTAAATAGAACAAAACAAATATCGCATGTTTATTTTTCCAATGCAAAACTGAAAGTACTTGATCGGGGCAGCTTGATAGATCCACATCCCAGCCAAACGATGGATGCTAAGGTTGTCCCTCTGAGATGAACGTTGGATGCCTCCGCAACCATTCGGCCAATGGAGGATAGCTGAACCGATATATGCGGAAATGTGAACTCCAAAACCATATAAGATGGTGCCCGTTAACCCCAAAACGCCGAGATTCTTGGCGTGTAAGATTTGAAGGGCGACGTATAGCATCGATGGACCTGTAAAATAAATGCAAGTCGCATCATTATGCTACAGTAAATTCTCATAATCGAAACACATTGAGGCGTTACTTACATAGACCTTCAGTGCACGAAATTGATTGGAGATGAGCATCTCCTTCCTGTGATCCCCCCTGAATCCAGTAAAAGCAATGGTGACATTATAGATAAGTTGGCTTTTGATAGACAAGTCCAATCTGCATTAGTCGTTGAAAAGGGAATAACTTACCATCCATAAAACATGGTTATGAGAGAAGGATAGACAAAGTGTCTGCAAATGCAATCCATGGAGTTGTCAATGCAATGTCCATCAAAGTTCGGTCTAGAGGAATTCCAAGATATGTACTTACACAGCGTTTGTCATTAGATTGGCAGCACGCCCACCCTACATCAACCAAGCATTCCGTCTCAGTTTAGTTCAGACGTAATCGACTTACTTATCTTGATCGTCTAACATTCTGACACGACAATCCTAGATTATAAAATAATGCGTAATATGTAGCCCATATACTATGCCTTCCAAAAGAAGAGAGATTGCTTGAAAAAGTTCAAAAGCGTCAAAAGCTTCTCTGCAATCGGAACATTCCATCTCAGTTCTGTTCAGACGTAATCAACTTACTTAGCTTGATCGTCTAACATTTTGACCAGACAATCCCAGATTATCAAGTAATACCTAATATGTAGCCCCTATACTATGCCTTCCAAAATAAAAGGGATTGCTTGAAAAAAATTCAAAAGCTTCTCTGCAATTTGAACATTCCGTCTTAGTTCATTTCAGATGTAGTCAACTAACTTAGCTTGATCTCTAACATTCTGACCCGACGATCCTAGATTATTGGGTAACGCTTAATATGTAGCCCTTATACTATGCCTTCTAAAAGAAAAGGGATTGCTTGAAAAAATTCAAGAGCTTCTTTGCAATCACATTCATAATGCTGCTCGGTCGTACCTGTGGAATACGTTCCAAAAGGAGCTCCAGGGACACAGCCGTAAGGAGAATAAAAAGAATCAGTGGAGCAATGGGTGGTATGCCCTTCTCAGAAAGGCGTGGCTGCAAATAAATTGATTATGCTTCAACCCATCGAGGGATTCAAATCATGGATCACGAAAGGAGACAACGTCAAAAGATTGCACTGTAATCGACTATGCTTCAACCCATTGAGGAATATAAATCATGGATTACATTGTAATAGATTATGCTTCAACCCATCGAGAAATATAAATCATGGATTACGAGGGATATAAATCATGGCTACAAATATAAATCAATGGGTCAGGCCAGACAGGTCGGGTCGGGTCAAACCGACCCGGCCAGGTGACGTTATCGTGACATCATCAGCATGTGCCCTGCGTGTGTGCGGGCCACCGCTGACTGACGTCACGATGACGTCAGCTGGCACGTGTGCGAATGCGCGGGGTGGTTATCCCCACTCGTGGCCGCACGCGCTAGCGGTTTCCACGGCGCGTGTAGCGCACATGCTTGCGCAAACCGTCTCGACATGTGTTGCACGTGCCAACGAGTCCGTTTCTCTTGGCCGCGCGTAGCGGCGTGTCTGGCAGCCTCCGGCGGTGAGCCACCAGTCGATTTTCTCGTCTCGACGAGAACTACGATTTTGCACTATCAAAAACGTTTTTCGATTTATGGAAAGTAAAAAAGGGGGGCGTACAGTACGGGATGTCAAGATTTCTGTCCCCAAGCGTCTGACAGCGGCGTTTCACGAAATTTCAACCAAAAACAATTTATAAACATCAACAGTGATCGGGAAACATGAACAACATGGCTCTGATACCAATGTAGGGAGTTAAATTCCTAAAAAACGATCCAATACTCAATCGAATACCGAAAACGAACGCGGAAAACGTGCCCAGAAAACATGTTACACCGATCAAGAGGTATATCACATAGTCGGACATACCTTGATTTTCACAGATTAAGCATTGTCGTTGCAGTTTTATGAGGAATTCTTCGAAGCCGTGATTCTGTTCGTCAAGAAGAGCATACTATTCCAGGGGGGAAATGAGAGAACGTAAAATAGAGAAAATGTATTTCCCTTTTCTCAAAAATGCTACTTATTTGATAACACAACTAATCGATAACTTAACCGCTTAGATAATCCCCTCTTTTTTTTTATTCTTTATTTTACAGTAACTGCACTCTTCTATGGGCCTTTCATTTATGGGCCGAGTTTTGGCCCAACATGGACGGACAGACTTAAGTAGGCCCATCAAATATAAAAGCCCATCAAGAAGCCTAACTTGAGAAAGCTTAAAGCGAAGTTGCATAAGAGCGCTAACCTGAGAGAGCTTGGAGCTGAGTTGCAGAAGAGCGCTCGATTAGAGAGGGTTTCTAGGATGGATGATAGCCTGCCCTGGAGTTCTGTTGTTGGTTTTGCAACATAAAGACTTCTCCTTATACCCAACTGTGTTTCGGCGAGAAACATCATTGATGGTGGTGCACTCACTTGCAACTGAAAGTAGGAAGCCACGAAGAACTTCCTTGGTCACTACCTCGAGCTAAAATCAAACGAGAAGGAGGTTTGGACAGAGATAGGGAGGTTCTTCCTTGGTCACGACCTCGAGAGAGAGGGACTGAGAGTGAGAGAGTGCCCCGCCGCCCTCGACGCCGGAGGATCCCGGCTTGGCAAAACAGAGACGGCCGGCCGGCCGTCATTGCCAAGCCGGGTAGGTCCAACGCCTCCGTCATGCTTCTTTCTTGATCTATGGAGCTGGTTCTGCGAGGGTTTTGGGTCTAATGGCGAAGGGAGGAGGAGCAATGCCCCTCTCATTCGCCAGCCCGGCGGGGGCGGGAAATGGGGATCGAGGAAAAGATTCTAGACGACAGCATCGCAGGTGCACACGCTCATCTGCGCATCGCCGTTCATCTTGATCGATCAGGAAGTATGCAAATCCGATGGCCCTGATTAATTCTCGGATCGATGTGGCTAGGCGATTGTCCTGACTGGACGACGGCCGCGGGTGGTCGTTTTGGGTAATTCATGTAGTCGATTTGGCCTCCGCGACGCCGTTTCGGAAGGTCAACGGCGAAAACTCAGCTTCCTTCTTTCGTCTTGGCCAACAAGTTTCCAAAATTCATTTTTTCCGTTAACCCTTCCGGGCCAACGTCACGTTTCTCCAATTTAATCAATTTGAGAGAGAATTTATAAAAAGAAAAACAAGAGAGAACTTTATGGATGTGACAACATCCTCCTCGCCTACATCGCGTGAGGATAAATTTGTTTGATGAAATATATCGCTTTTAATGTGAGTCAATTCATTGTGTAAATAGAATTGCATACACAAAAGGTCACCGACTCCTTATAATTGATAAATGGTGAGGTTTGACCGATTAATCGAGAGATTACTTAATATGATAACTCTAAGGACACGGGAAACTCAACAATTGCATGACATAATTATTGACAGATGGAGATCGACGACAAAGGTTATGAGTCACCAATGACCTCAAAATTGGCTATGTCTCACACATAAGGAAGGAGAAGTAAGGCATGGGAGTAAATAATTAAAAAAAAAAGGGGGAGAGGGGGGGGCAAGGGATGAAGTAACAAAAAAACAAAAGGAAACAGAAGAAATTCGCAAGAAAAGAAAAAACCGGGGGGGGGTTGGATACTAAGGAGATGGGCTTCTACTTTAATTATTTTGTGCTGGATTTGATCCTGGGGAGTTTGGGCTTATTTGATCACTTGGGCCAATTTGTTCCTTAGTGGGTTGGCGTTATTAGAACATTAAGCGAAATATTAAAAGTCGATCCATATGAATCTTAGAACCTCAAATTTGAGATGGTTGTAAGCACAACAAATGAGCAAAGCCATTTATACAGCAACAAATAAAAGACCCAGATGATGGCTCAGGGAGGCGGAGAATGTTCTCTATGTATCTCTTTCCATGGCAAAGACTACGCAATTCATGAGATTTGATTAAGCAAAAGATTAAAAGCCAATCCATTCAAATCCCATAACTTAGAATCTCAAATGTTACCAACTGGTCACGGTTGTGATGCATACTCTGTTCTTGACAAAAGCACAACAGATAAAAGGCGATTTACACACACACACACACACAAAAGGAGCGAGTAAAAAAAGGAGATTGCCCGTGTGGGGAAGAATTACCAAAAAAATCATAAATTAATTGCATTTATGTCAATTTAGTCATGAACTCTTTTTTTTTTTTTTGCCAATTAAATCCTAAATCTTTTGCAATGTGACAATTCAATCCATCTGACTAATTTTGACATATTGGCACTGGCATAGATACCAACTACCCTACGTGGCACAGATGACGCCGACGTGAACGATTTCTAATAAATATTTTAATTTCTTTGAATTATCTATTTATTCTTTTCTTTTCCCCATTTTTTTCCCTTTCCTTCCATCTTCCTCGAGCTGATTGTTTTAGGTTCAGCGACCGGCTAGGGGCGAGAGCTGGTGTGGTTGACACTTGATTTTGTCAATCTGGTAAGGGGTTCCTTCTTATGAAGATATAAAAATAGCAAAATAGCAAAATAGGAAAATCAACAAAATTAGATAAATAGATTAGCACTACATAAAATCTATTGAAAAAAAATTAGAAATTTATAAATGAATAAATAAATAAAAGGAGGAGCCCGTGGATTAGCCCACGCAAGGGCCTTGCCCGCACGCCTCTCCCATACGGCCGCCCTCCGATTTCCCTTCTCCCAGCCAACCCGCATGTGAAGCCATTGCATCTCAAGATAGGTATCCTATCTATGACCAAGAGAGCCGACACATGACGGAGTTTTTTCGAATGGTTTGACGAAGGAATCGCTCGATCGGATAATCGAGACAGCCGTGAAATATAGTACCAGTGGATATGAGAAGCCAACAACCATAGGATGAATAGGAGGACTATTGATCATGCACCATTTTATGGGGGGAAAATTCCAAATAAAGGCATGAAATGTCCTCACTTTCTCAAATAATGACCTAAAGTGAGTATTGTTCCCAAAAAAGATCCAAAATGTCCTTATTTTTTTTTTAAATGAAGGCTTAAAGTGGAGTTTGTTTCAAACAAAGGCCTAAAATGGCCATACCAATCTCAAGAAGGGCTTGAACTCGCTAGGTAGTGAAGGACAATTTTTGTCTTTTTAATTTTTAATGTTTTTGCTATTTCTTTCTTTATTCTAATTTTTTCTTTTGATAAAAAAACTACAATAAAAAAGAGCAAAAATAAAAGCAAGAGGGCTCCCTCCTGCTTGTGGCCGCCACTCCATCATCGATGGGGCGGCAGCAATGGCCGACAAGATCGCCGATGCCTGGGTGAGGGCTGCGACCCTCGCCGACTAGAGGCCTCACTAGAAACGGGAGAGGGTGGCAACCCTTTCCTAGATTTGGGCAAGGGTTGCCCGCCATCACCCAAGTCCAGTGAAAGGATGGCTTTTGCTTCTTTGTGTATGTCAATCATTTTGTCTTTACTAAACATTTTAAGGACAAAAAATTGTTTAGAGTACTTTATCAACAAGAGTTTTGATTTCAAGAGATCAAAAATTACAGCTCTCATTATTTGCTTATTTAATAAGTATTCTGAGAGTACTCCTTTGAAGATAGCATAATTTTGAAAAAAAAACATCATTTTGAAAAAGGATACAATAGGGATTATTAAGTACCCAAATTGAGTATATGTTTATTTATAGAGGTTAATTATAGGGCCATGATGAGAGATTTAACCTCCTCAAACAGCAATGGGCAAGAGATTCCAAATACTTCTACACCATTTGACAATTTAGATGCCGATCATGTCCTTTAAATTGGAACCAACTCACCTCGAATATTATTAACTATTTTTCTTATCTTTTTAATTATAGACTTATTTTTACGAAATGAGACATTGATACCCCCAAGATGCAAGTAATTCGAGCCATTTTAGTCATACAAGAACGTCTTCCACGTTCTTTTCCTCTCCTTGACGCGCGGCGTCTCTTTTTCCACTTGAGCGGCGACGGCTTCTTCAGGAAAAAGAAAAACAGAAGCGATACCCTTTTTCTTCTACTTTCTTTCTCTTATAAGGACTTGATTTTGGATTGGGATCCACCGAATTTTAAATTCGCTATTTCTTCTTTGTGTGGCTTTTAGATTTTTTTTTTCTTTTGGTCGGTGTTTGGCTTTTAGATTAGATGCTCAGTGTTTGAAACATAAGATAAAGTCCAAATAGGCAATCAAAGGAATTGAACTCTTCGATCAAATCTTTAAAAAATATCTCTAAGAACACGAGGTCTTTTTAACTATTTAAGGATTGGATAGACAATTCCGGTCCATATCATCCAATTCGATTTGGATTTCATACACCGCTCAAATAACACAAACGTGCCGAAGAGAGAATGACTTAGGACGCGTTTGGTAACATTCTCATTTCTCTTTTTTTTTTTTTTTTTTTTTTTTTGTTCCTCATAATAGATATAGAATAGAATTCTGTTTGTGTAAGTTTTTGTTCTTGGGGATAGATTTGCAATAGAAACATTAAACAGAAAAAATAATTGCTTCTTTGTTCTTGGGAATAACTCAAGAAATATTTTTTTTTCCTTGGCGTGTTTTTTCTTGTGAATTTCGTAACATATGAAGACAATTATTTTTAAGGGGTAACTCTTCCTTCAAAATTTCCTTTCCATATGTACTCTATTCGAATCGTCTCTCTACGCTACTCGAGTGTTCCATTTTTGTCCCTTTTTTTGGCTAATGCCAATGTGATACCAATCAAATGCCTTATCGGTTCATAATGCCTCATCAATTTCGCAAAGGAAATTGAATTCAATGGTTCCACGAGCGGCTTTCCTAACTTTCCCCAAACACATGAGGATTAAACCTTGAAATATGCAAATCCAACGTGTTCTTGACTTGAAGGTATTGGATATAGAGCGTCTTGTATTTGTGAGAGAGAGAGCTACCTCATGACTATAGCTTGGGATTTGAGAAGGTAGATCATGGGCTTTCCAAGTGAGCCATTTCTCAGGGCCTTAACGCCTCAAGTGAATATATTAATGGGTTAGTGGGTGGTTCTATGGGCTTATTTGAATCTCAAGCCTGATCGTTATTACCCATCTCAACCCTGGAAAATGGGAAGATGCCAGAATGGTACTTCTATAGTCATGCAGCTTTAAGGATTATTCTTAACTACGAAGACTATGTAGCTTTTATTTACATATTTTACATCGACCTCCACAGATGATATAACTGATTGATTATTTGCTAAAAGTATAACTACACCCATCAGCAAGTGAAATAAGTGAGATTTTGGTTATACAGCCTGTGTCGCTAAAAATTTATCCATATTTCATCGGAATATGAAGTACTTTCTAAGTTAATCTCGCTAGTTTCTACAATTATTGTAGGTAAGATTAGTTGAGAATTACGCTGGAAATAATTGTATCAAAATTGCAAAGAAATCAAATTTTAGTATATTGAGTAATTATGATAACATTTAATTGCTTGGTTACAAAATCCATTGAATTTCAATTTTCAATGATTTTGTACGAGACTTTACCCCAAAATCTCTTTATGTTCCTTCTTTGCTGTTGTTTGGAGAAACACTATTGGAGTGGAATAATGTTGAAAATTAGGTAGGGCATTGGCCTGACAAGGCCCACAAGCAAAAAAAAAAAAACACATGGAAGGGAAAGGCATTGTCAAATTTTACTTCCGAAGCTCTCTTGTCGTCCAATGCGTATGCAATATTGTGGATTTCAGAAAGAAAAATGCTAGATATGTCAGAATTCTTACCATTATAATTTGTCTCACGTGAATGCCTAGTCGTAAAAAACTTGGTCAGATTTAATTCTAATACAATTTAAATAAATTGAAACTGTAAATAATGAATTTGTGATCACACCATGTATCACAACTACATAAGCACCACTTTGATGCGTTCATACATAGATATTAAAAGCGGGACCAACTATCCTAGATAGACAATACGTTGAACCCTTTATTATCAAAGTAAACTTGAGAACATAAGAGATGTAGTACAAAGTTCAAAACTTTGAATATAGCAAAAGTAAAACCCAGAAGTATCATTAGTTGACTTTCCTGCAATTCTTCCTAATTTGACCGCTTGAGCCAGTGAGCGGGCTGAGGTTACCCATCGTCACCATGGCGTTAGCAAAATCTGTCATGAAAGTAGCCGAATTGCTGCTGTAAGTGTTCACTTGAGCGTCCGTGGAACCACCACTGAACAATTGCTGGTCCGAGTGAAGAAGCCCCTTTTGGGTCTGCAAGTTCTTGAAGTAGGCGTTGTCGAAGTACGTCGGGCTCGTGGTGTCGAGGGGAGAGAGATTATTATCACCTCCGGAGCTTGGGCAGTTTGCTTTTAGTGACGTTGCGAAAGTGGCGTTGATGTCGTTCTCGTTGTAAAGCCGGGTTCGGAAAGTTGTGCATCGGGCTTGACCTATCGTGTGCGATCCTATAAACAACAATCGAACAGTTTTTGTAAATCGATCATAGTATATCAGTTGAACTTTATTATAATTCTTTATTATAAAATGCAACCAAAAAAACAAACAATGACCTGAAAGTGCCACCATTTCTTTGGCAGTGAAGCCTTTGTTAGAGAAGAAAGTGATGAGGTCGCTAAGGCTCAAAGTTGGGGCAGGAATGTCGCTATTAGCATCACTTAGGCTTGCGGTGGTCGAGTCTCTTCTCCCTAATAAGACTGTCCAACTTGGGCCACCTAACTGAAAATTAAATAAACAAATAAATCCAAACATGTTAGTACTAATATAGACGGGTAATATAGCATGTGATTTTTTCCTCCCAATTGATTGCTAGTGTTGAGAAGAAAATGTGCACTTACGGCAACAACAGAATCACGCGCGGCGATGGCCAAGATGTCAGCACAGGACACGACCCCGGGGCAGCTGCTCTCTAGATGGGACTTGATCGTGTCGATCACCTCATATCCCCGTATGGAATTGTTATTTGCCCCAGCAGTCTTCTCCCCAGTGAAGTTCGTGGTGTCATCCAACAGAATTGATGCGTCACATCCCTATTTCATATTTAGCACCACACATTATTAATCAGCAATTCTAGATGGAAAATTGATCCGATTGGCGTTCATTTCATTCATTAGTTGTAGACAGGAGGTTTGAGTGTTACAATTTTTTCTGAAATTAGAGCATAAACACTGGTTGTTTCCCTTATCATTCCCCCCTTTTTGTCCCCCGTTATGAACGCCTAGAGACACCAGTTTGGACCGGGGGGGACACTCTTTCTCATGCCTTTTGACTTTTCTCCGTGTTGTTTCTCAAGGAACAATGCATCGAATAATCGTCGGACTAGAAACAAAATGATTGCGCTCTGAAGTGTTCTCTAAATCAAGATTTTTGGCTAGAAACATGGCGCGTTCTTTAATATTTAACAGAGGGGAGTCACCGACTTTATGATTCACTAGAATTAGCCTGAGTTTGGCCTTCTCGAATGACCAGTTATCTATCGATTAAAATTTAAAATCTAGATGATTTCCAACCTATACAGGAAAAAAGAAAAGCAACCAACAAATCTAATCGAGAAAGTTGTAAACATATCATATTTGTTATTTAAAAAATCGATTAGGCTTTAAATATCAAGATCAAAATAGAGATGGCATGTTTGATGGAGAAAGATCCATTAGGATGCGGGCAACTCTTAAATTATGCACAAAGAACACAAAGAGGATTACAAAGAAGGTATACTAAATTGATTAGTTAATTTAGATTGTCACTCTAAATTCGTGTCGGATGCAAACTAGTGAGGCCATGCACAAGGCACAATTCATTTATTCAAAGATCTAATGTGATTTTTAGAATACCATTGGATTAACAAATTCCTTTAAAAATGATATTTTACCATAAAACGTCATTTTTAATGTAGAAAAGTATCGCAACCAAAGGGACGGTGATCAAAATATGATTGAAACCTATTGAGAAAGAGTGATTGGTTTTGCCAAACGCGATGATCGCATAAAGTCAACCACCGACTTATAAAGCATGGCCATCTCTCTCTCTCTCTTTTCCGGCTGCAACGTTTAGGACTTTTGCATGATCTAAATCATCGAGTTCACCGGGTTTAAACCAGGTGGCTACTCATAAACATACACACATCTTGTCAACAAATACTCAGCATAAAGTACGTTCGCCTGCATGGCTTTTGTAATAAAGAAAAGTAGAGCATATACTGTCTGTAATAAAAATAAAATAAAAATTAGAGTACACAAAACAACATTCTTGTCCACCCTTGATTGGAAAATTATAATTACCAAATCTCTCCCTAACCACCAAAATATCTAGTGGATAAGGCTGCTTATGGATTTATATTTTTACACTAGCGGTGTACGCTAGAATTACTCGTGAAATTTTTTTCTTTGAATCACCAAAAAAACGTGCTTTTATTCTAAGGGCCATGCCTTTTATTGCTGTATGATGAAAACATGGCTCTAATTCTAAAACGACTTCAATAAACAGAGCCTATTATTATTATACTAATAGACTCGCAAAAATGCATAGCACAACATTATACCAAAAGGGGTCGGTCAGACTCGACTAATTCAATGCGTAGAAGCAAAATCTAACGATGTTGGTTGGAATGTTTCACAAGCACAGGCGCAAAGATGCATCATGCATGCACGCTTGCATGCAGCTTGAATGACAGAAGGGAAACAAAGGTAGAAATCAATGGGAAAGAGAGGACAGACACCGAGGAGAGGGACTTGCATTGACGAAGCAATCGTGGAAGTGAAGGCGGAGCAGCGATGCGCCCATGCGGGCCTCGCTGGACACGGCGAAGCTCACGCCGGACTTAATGGTGCGGAGGGCGCTGGGACAGGATGTGGAGTAGAAAGTGCTGGACAGCTGAGCTGAGGCTGTTCCGAGGAGGAAACACAGCAACAATAAGTAGACGGGTTTGACAGAAGAGCTCTCACAAGCCATCGCTGGCAGTTGAGTTGAAGGAGGAGAAGAAGCACAAGCTTGACGGCTGTGTGTGGGTGTTGCACTTGAATGAACTCGGGTATTTATGCAAGTGTTTTTGCACTGTTATGCTTTTTCTTTCTTCTCAAGTCAACGGCATCGGATGTCTGCACCTATAATATAAGAAATTTTAAATTTGACCCGAAAATTCAACACCAAATTGTATGAAAACACCCACATAGATATGTATGTAACCCGATTATGTGTAGTCGGATTTATTAGTTTTCTATTTGCAAACTAACCCTAATCTCGCAGGATACGAATTTTTGGCCCCTCATATAGTTATAGGTCTATATCATGCTGTCAATTATAAGCAAATATAACCCCACCTGTCGTCATACTAGATTCTAATAGTAATTACCTTATGAGATATCAAGTCAAGAATCTTCTCACTTTCAGCTTTTGAACTTATAAGAAGGTCCATACAAATTAAAGGAGGCTTATTTCAAAAAAATATGAATATATAGGTATAATTGCATGTGTTTTCTTTTTAAATGGACCAATCTCAAGGAATTGCGACATATGTTGGTTTTTTTACTCACTCTATGTTTACTTTCTAGTGTCTAAATTTTCATTTTTGGTCTTGAACTCGCGTATATTTTTTTCATTAAGTCCTTAAACCGTCAATTTGTTTCATAATATCTTGCAACTTGCATAACTTTTCTAATCAATCCCATCCGCCTCAAAAGCTAGCAAGAGTCAGATGTAGAAAGCTTGGGGCCTTGTTCATGTTAAGAAATTTCATTACTCAAGTCCCGGTTGTGCGGTGCTTTATTTTGAAGTTTTCTAATCTCTCGCATTCGTCCCCAATCAAAAAACCTTTCCACGTTAGACTCTAAACGGCCCCAACGGATATGTCAACTCAAATTAATCACATTTGCAGTATGAGCAAATGCAAGTTCGAGGACTTAATTAAACATATCAAAAGTTCAAAGATTTAATTGAAAGAAATGTACAAGTTCAAAGACCCAAAGTGAAATTTTAACTCAACAGTACACATACCTTTTTCCCAATTAACATGTATAGTAAATTTCTTATCAAAACTAACCCCGCCTATGTCACTAGAAACAAACAATAAATAAAGAAAACAATTCAGAAGTAGTCAAACTAGGATTTCGTCTAGAGAGATATTGACTATTAGGGAAAATTGTCAGTTCCTCACCTAGGTTCGCCAACTCTCCTATTGATGAATCATTGACTTTCACTAACAAAGACAAGCGGATCACGCCATCTCATTATGGTATGTCCCCCCCCGGTAAAAGGATTTTTAAGGCTAATTAATTGCTTGCATGGTATGAAATTTGGAACTTGCTGCATTACAACCATTCTTCTTTGTTCAACTAGTAAACATAAGATTGGTTTCCATAATATATAAAAATGAAATTCTGTAGATAATAGACTACATATCTTAACGATCGCATCTTGTTCTAGCTGAGATTTAACAAAAAAGTTTAGCAAAAATAGAATTAGAAATAGTATAGTTAACTCTTCTAGGGTACTTAAGTATGACCCGATTGCTTAGTTATATATTCCTATAGTCCACATCCTGGTGTAGGTAGGTCGTCATATCTCATTTCTTGAAGCAAGTCATGCTGAATTACTCTATAGTCCTATATTATTCTTTCTGGTTAAAGATCCGCAAACCCTTTTAGATAAATAAACTCCAAACCCATGAAATATCCCACCAACCTCATTTACTACATGTAACAAGAGTGGAAATTCTAGCCGAGTGCTCAACCATAGAACTAATTACACTGAATTCATCTCGCATGCCTAATTTTTATAAGCATTGATCGTACTTCTCGATTGATGAGTCAATCCCTTGGGTCAATCAATGAAACTGCTTTAAGTGCATCATTTTTCAAGCATGCGCCGTGTGAATGAAATCCTCATTAGGAATCTAATTTGGGTCAACATTTCGAGTGATTACTAATCATCCATATTCTCCTTTAGAGTCCTTTGGATTAGCTTGGAAGCAAATTAACTAATTCACCAAACCAAAGAAATTTTCATGGCAAAATCAAATGAGGGCGTGAGTTTGTCTCTACTCGTTCAATTTTTAAGACAGGATGTGATATTCGATCACACTTTATTGATCACTGCATGTAGTTGCCTCACACAATGTTGACTCTCCCGGTCGGAAAGGGATAATCACGGCAAAAATTGTCAACTTTTTTCTGGTCGGATGCCAATATCCCTAACTATTTTTCGTCCCACCATTACCTCAAATTTGTGTCAATTTCTAGAAACTACATTCCGTTCAAATGGCCATTAAAAAACCCACGTGACAGCGTGCGTGGCTGTTAGTAATCTGAAGTAGCGGCGTGCGTACATTACCACGGCACTGCCGTATGCAGGGCGTTCGCCACAAACAGTGTCGTATCGGAAAATGATCTGGAAGCGGGGGAGGATGAAATGACTTCTCCACGTGACCCTTGTTCTGCCCAATTGCTCAAGTGCCTTTTGTGGGATTTTGTCGTGATCTATCTCAACGGTCGGGCTCACATTACCCGAGTGCGCGAAGCAATCTAAATGATTAAAAAAAAGACGCTTCATTTATCTAAACTATGTTAGGCTCTGGTTATTTAAAAAAAAAATAATAATTTAAAAAATATTTTCTTAAAAGTGATTTTTTATATCGCTTGAAAAATTACGTAATGAATAATGTTTTCCTTATTAATAATAATTTGCGTCAAAACATTTTCATGCATGTTAAAAATATTTTTCATTCAATCATTTTTGTAAGCAATACAAACGATTAAATTTTTAAAATATTTTTCAAGTCATTCATTTTCTGCCATAAATCCTTAACTTATATGTGGAATCTATGTAATGTGGTGATGGACAATCTAAAACTTTTCAAAATTATTACAGTGGGAACCAAAGTGTTGAGTGATAGACTTGCCAAGTGAAGTTCAACTTATATTTTCAATAAGTGAAATTGAAGGGGCGGCGAGGGAATTCTACCCCCCACTCGGAATTCATACGTTGTCACCATCGAATTAGTCGTTGGATTTTCGTCTGTTGTCAATTTAGACACCAACAAGGGAAAATCCTAGCTGTCTACACTCCTCCACTATCTCTTCTGAGCGTCTTCTCCCTCGGATCTAGCTTGCATCATCTCTCTCTCTCTCAACCACCCACTCACCCACCTCCACCTTTGAGTCAAACGAAATCAGTAGAATTTTCTCTGAAAGTGAAATCAATAGCATTCCTGTTATTTTTTATACTGAATCTGCCCTTGTCATTAGTATTTCTACGTTTATCATAAATGTAACATTCATCACTGAAATTATCATTACCGCTTTATTACTATGGACTAACCAATTTCAGTTCCAGCAAAGGTTTTATTCGATATCTTATAGCTAGAATGCCCCCTTTTTCTCAGTCCAGTTCCTCCATTATCTTGAACCCCAGTTAGATTAGGAAAGACACTTTTATGTTATTGCAAAAACCCAGTCTCGGGAGCTTTGAGGCCCCGAATCGAATCCGATTTTTTTTTTGGTTGAAATAGAGCGATATATTCAAGTGATAGAAACAGTACAGCCCGAGTTTCGAGTTCAACTACTTTGGGTTGATCTAGAATCAATGTTGTGAGGGAGGCCATTGTCAACCATGAGAGAGAGAATTTTAAGTCTTAAAACAATTTTAGATCTTTAATATGATATTGAAATCTTTAATATAACTATTGATTCGATTTGAATTTAGATCATTAATGCGACCATTGACTCTGATCATTAATATGACTATTAATTCCAATTTCACTTATAGATGAGGCCATTGATTTTGAACTTGTTTCAAATATTTAATATGGCCATAAAATTTGAGACTGATCTTTAATCTTTAGCCCAATTCAATTTGATTGCCACAATCGCAAACACATTTACAATATTATCCCTCCCATTCAAATAGGAGGGAATGGGAGGGAACTCGCGGTCTAGTAGGAGGGAACTCACAAGTTACGTCGAAACTTTATTGTTAGCCCTCGTTAGCGTAGAGAGAATTTAGTGTCTATGGAGAAAGCTTTTGGCTTTTGCAGATTGGAGAGGCTGTCACGCAGGGACCCATTCTGCCTGGAAACACTTCTGGGTTTGGATTTGTTGTTAACCTGGTGAGTCCCAACTATATGGTACACAAATTATCGGATGATTTCATGCGATTTGCAAAGCTCAGAGCACTTTTAAATTTTGAGTTTCACAGGAATTTCGCTTTATTTGATGAATACACAGCATGGATGAACACTGACGTTACGTTATACCTTTTGTAGGTCCGAAAGTAGCAGTACTGCGTGTATTGCAAAGAGAGGCTGATAATTTACTTCGGAAAGTGAAAGGCGTGGACCGATAAATACATAACAGGTCTTCCCACTGCTATTACTAGATACCATTCGAGCAATGGCTTGGCTTTCTCTTCACCGATCGACACCATCAAAGGCCATCAACTTAACGACAGCGATCGACCAGCCAGAACTCCGCAAATATTGCAATCAAGCTCGCCAAAGCGACCGTGTCCGGGGTTTAGATCCTCCCCAAATCCAAGCTCGACAAGTGCGAGAAGACCTCCACCTCCGACGATAACCTCAACGGCACAAAGAAGATCATGCTGGACTTGGCCGTCCCTAGTGGTTCTGTAAATTATTTCCTCCGACGATACCTTCAAACACTCATCTCTCTAACTGTCCATCTGCTTATGAGTGAAAAGCCGATTGAAGTTGAGTTTAGTATCCAAAACTTCCTATACACGGATTTAGAATACTAGAAACAATGCGTGGAACTTCATTGAGATGCCCCAGAACGTCACACGTGACACACGTCATTTCTAATATTAATTGCATGCAGAAATACTACAAAATACTCACAACATACAATGCATATCTCCATCTATATATTTATTGCAAAAGTGAGCGAATGAATTATAAAATAGACAGAATATTGAAAATAAATTAGATACCACATTTATGTGGTTCGGTCATAGTGACCTACGTCTATAGAGAGAGTAGCAATGATTTTCACTGTAGATCAAACCATACAACAGAGTACAATCACACTTGAGTCATTCAAACACTCTTAATATTTCTCAAGCCTCAGTTACACCTACTAACTCATACAATATTCAGTCTCAAAATTCGTCACACGAGAATCTCTCAATGTCACGAAGGGATTAACAAACCTACTATAAGATTTAATCAGTTACAAACACTTGTACTGTCAATGTAATTCCACGAAGACGCCTGCTGCCAAGCACTCGTGAAAAACGGCGCTTCAAGAACGTGCACAAATAACAGCGCTTCTTGACTACTCATACGGAGAAGCTCATCCTTTTTCCCCCTGACCATGAGCATATATATATATATTGTCAAAAATAAGACCTGCAGGGGCCGACTACAACATGAAATAGAAAATCCATGTTCGGAGCCTATATTCATTCAATCCAAGTCCAAGTTGGACTTTCCTTTTTTATTTTTTTATTATTTTTTTCCTCTCTTCGCCAAGGAAACTTCCGTGTACATCCAAAATCCGAGCTGGACTTTTCAAACTCAGCCGATCCGATACATAAACAATGTCTACATTATTCGTTTTTCAACTTTCACGTACCGAGCAATTTAATTTGGATCGGATTCACTCAGCGGGGTCGAACTTGAGACATACTCTAACGATACTAACATCAAATTTACAAGCCCAAAGCAATATCTCATACAACTCACAAAATTTTTAATACCTTGCAAGGGCTAGGGTCACCTATCACAAATACTGCTCTCACGTCCAGAAGTTTGCATGTACAAAAGTCAAACTATCCACTAAGAGTCGACAACTTCACCCATTGATTGTTGCTTTCACCATCAAAGCCCATCAACGGTCCAATCAAATCGCCCTCGAGGTTCATATACCAAGCAACAAAACGGTGGGGAACCCACTCTAGGAGCCCCACGTTGACCCATATAGTAGAAGTACACCAAATGTATGTAACTTCCGACCTAAGTATAAGCACATTCTCGTAGACACACTCGTGATGCAGAGGAACCCCAAAAAAGCATTGATGATGAGCGGTCCATCCTATATTTCTAAAAATAAGGTAGTGAGCCAAAGCTCACTAAATGAAATCTTTAATTTTAAGATTAAAAAATCACCTTACCACTTAACATGGTAAAAATAGTTTACTTTTCCTACTATGATAGTCAATGAAATCTAATAACAACATCGTTTCACTTATACACGTGTGGATGTCATAACATATTTTGACGCAATGTAACCACCAATTAGTTCCTTCCTTGACATGAGACTCATATGCGTTTATATATGCACAAACACATGCACTAGGTTCGTTACTTCTACTCCCGAACTCTTCGAGACATTTGATACACAGATCATCATCACCACTAATTCATATATGATGGTAAGCATATTATTCTCATGCAAGCAATTATATACACTCATTTATAAGCATTACAACGCATATTCCTCGATTTGATAAAATGCATTAGCCAAATAATTGGATGAGAGGCAATATGTGATCATATTCAATAGATGGATATACTTAGAAGTTGGAGATAATTAGAAATTGATATTTTGCAAACAGATGAATATATTCCGGAAGTGAGTCTGAATGTGAATCTAAACAACCAAATGAATACATTCAGAAAGTGAGTCTAATGTGAATTTGAACATATAATGAATACATTTAGGAATTGAGTCTATTGCGATCTTACCTCGAAAAGAGCGGATCCACCTAAGGGTTCAGCTAATGGATTATTAAGTCTTGATTTAATTTGGGCTCTCCCAGGCCCATAGCAATTCACAACTTAGTATTTAGGTTCTTAACATACATATTGATTTAATTTTGGAGTTGTCACTAATCTATTTTTTGTGGGTTGATTAAAAATTTAAGTAAAATAATGGGAAAATTATTTCACTTTTACAAACTAGAGATTAAATGAGTTCGGGGACTTGATTACGCTGGATTTCTCTGATGCCATTTCAGTACCTTTTCTCTTTTACTTCAAAAAAGTATTTTGTTGCAATTTGCATTGATTTTAAGTTACTTATAACATGTAAGATGATTATGCAAGTGCACAACCATTATATAACACTCAATAAAACAAAGCAATAAATAAATTGCGAGCATAGGAAGGAAATACTTATTTGGAGCAACAAAAGCATCTACAATTTTAGCTTAAAAATCACATCAGCAATTATAGATGTTATTTCTAATTAACACTCAAATTTTTTGGGATTTTCACTTATTCAAATGAAACATAATCAACGTGCAATGTAATGACCTGCAAAAATGTCTAACTAAAATGACACATAATATGCAACCTATCATGTAAACTATATCTCACTCAAAGTTGATTAAATGACCTAAACTAATGACAGGTAAATATTAAATGTAACTATCTTAACATGTCGCATATTTAAATGTAACTAAACATGCAATTTACGAAATGATGTGTAATACGCAAACTAACCCTGCGTGGCACGCATGATAATTTTTTATGTTTTCTTTTTTAAATTAAAATTCTTTAAAAATACCTTATATTTAAACATGCAAAATATCCTTGAAAAGAAAGTCTAATTTATTCTATAAAAAATACATAATTTTGGTATTTATTAAATTCAGAATTGTAAAGTACTCTAAATGTGCAACATTATCTTTAAAAAAAAAAACCTATTCAACATTATCTAAAAAAACCTGTTTCGATTTATTGTCTAATCTTTTTTTGGATTTTTCTTTGTGGAAGCAAAATCAATCCAAATCAAACAAAGATAGAAATAAAGCCACATCAAATATGGTGCCAAATCACACAAGAGTTGTCCATATCGATCTACTTTTGGAATCAAATTGACAAGGGGCATGAAATTGAATAGGCTAATTTTTTGTGCAATTGTGAATTGTATCCGGGTATGAGATTGGATTGATGATTTTCAGTGCAATCGTAAATCGTATCTTGGACATGAAATTGGATTAACGATTATATGCATGTTGTGAAGTTAAGAAATTTTTAAAATTCATGAGAATTCAAAAGATTTTTTTTTGGAAATGATAATATCGAATAAATATTCAAAAATCATAACAATTTTACGAATTTGGCAGCAATATATGAAAAAATCGAATTAATGAAGTTGGTGGTCTGGAAAACTCACAACACGGCCGTCAAGGGTGATGCCAGCAAGGACAGGTGGGCAAACTAGGGCAGCAACGACGACTGAATGCCTTTGGGATTAATGGGGCTCCATGGTGCACGAACAATCATCAGAAAACCAAAGCTAAATTGTGAGTCGACTGGCGGAACGCGTTGAGGTGTAGCAAGCTGCCGTTGCCTATCGCCAAGCGAGGACTGGACACGGCGAATTTGATGGACTGCGAGCAAGAGGTCGATGGCGTTGAGAAAGAAGGAGGCGCAGCAACAGATGGGGACAAGCAATGAGAGAATTTTCCCCTCACTTTCCACGTCGATCTCTCTGTACGGTGAAGACTCCTTTTGGCGTCTTCTGCAAAGTGGTGAACCTCCAAAGTGGCGTGAATCTCCTCTCTTCAATGTTCTCAGTCGTGGCTCCTGTATGTTCTATGAAGCGCTCTCTCTGTCCTTTCTCTCTCAAAAAGTGCTGTCTATTCAGTGTGTGTGCAGCCTCCTTTTATAGGTTAGAGGGCTTGGGTTCCCAAGAAAGAAAGCAGGTCCTCTCTGGTTGCTTAAAGCAATCCGCCCATATTTCTTTATTTTCTTAACCATGCAAACTAAATATTCTCCTTTGATTTTATTTCTTTGAACCAAATATCAGCCCGCTAGTTGATTGAATATGACGCTAAAGAAAGACGCTTTGCTTGTGAAAAGGAAAGGCTTCCCTTTTGATTGCTAAAAATTCAAAATTATGGAAATACGACCATAAACAAATCGATGGAAATGTTTTGAATTTCTATTCTTGCAAAGATGAGTGCGCAAATATCACGATAAAGAAAGACGCTTTGCTTGTGAAAAGGAAAGGCTCCCCTTTTGATTGCTAAGAATTCAAGATTGTGGAGATACGACCATAGACAAATCGATGGAAATTTTCTGCATTTCAAATCTTGATGAGTGCGCAATATCTCTTTCATACGATTGCCTTCATTGAAAATGTACGAATATTTTTTCTTCCTTGTCATGTTATGGCTGAATTGCTCTCCAAGTTACTGAAATTTTCCAATTTTAATTACATGCAATTTTCAGCCACGTGGAGTATTCATTGTACTTGAATTTCATGATTCCGTAGGTTAAATCCAAATAAATCAATTGAGCTCAGAATTTTAACCCATTGTCGGTCCAATAAGCTTATCTATATGCTATCAAATGTACACATAAAAACTACATGCAATTTTAATTTTAATAAATTTTTTTAGGGGTTAAAAATTAATTTCTAATTATCTATATAATGAATTATTTAATGGGATGTCAATAGAGTCTAATCGTGATTCTAGACAACCAAATAAATTACTCAGGAAATGAGTCTAACGTGAATTTAACAACTAAATAAATATATTTAGAAAGTGAGTCTAAATGTGAATACGAATAAACAAATGAATATATTCAAGATGTAAATCCGAACGTGAGTCTGGACAAACAAATGAATATATTTAGGAAGTGAATCTGAAGTTGAGTCTGAAAACCATATGAATATACTCAGGAAGTGAGTTTGGACACAAATCGAATGAATATAACTAGCGAGTATAAGGTCAATATTACCAATGATGGTTGAATATGAAGTTACAAACATAACACAACTAAGTTCAAGTTCATCATTTTTACATACAACATGTCACCACATCTCAGAAAACCAATCGAAGACCTTTTTGGCATGTATGAAATCAACAAGATAAATTAAACAATCACCACAACTCCACACTTTTATTGCATATCAAGACTACACACAACCAAGTTAAAAGTCTTGAGTAGATTAAGCTAACTTAAAGCCTAGAGTTCTCACTAAACTTGAAAATGACTTCAAACTCAGAGCTTTAGATCACCTTTAAGCAAAATAAACAAAACCAAAAATCAATAATGTGTAATTTTAAAAACAACAGAATTAGTTAAAAGAATGTAGTAAAATTAAATGATTTACCTCATCAAGACTCAAAAGATTGAGATGGAAAATTTGATTAATTCAAGTTTGGGACCTCTCTAATTATGGGTTTTTGAAAACAAAATCTTGAAGAAGTGAGTAAATGGTTGAAAGCTAATGAAGTGGAAGCTCTACTTTTGGAAAGTGAAAACTTGCCATGGTTTTCCGCATACGACCAAGGCAAGAAATTTTTAAAAAAGTTCTCAATAGTTTAAAAAAAAAAAAAAAAAAAGAGCAATGATTAATTAAGGTTAAAAGAAATTTTGAACTTTGAAGTGCTGCTATTAATGAGTTTCAAATGGCCCCTATGAGACTAGCTAGGATACACTTGGCCCCAAAAGAATTAGTCACTAGAAGATATCTTGATGAAATTGAAAATCAGATCCTCTTCTTCGGTCAAGTAAGTGCATGAATCACCAATGCATGAATGAACTATAGTTAAAATTGATGATCTCATGCATAATGTCGAAGATACCAAGTTTAATGTCTCAAACAAAAGCACAGGTTCAAACTTTGGCAACGAGCAAGAGAGATGGCGTGCCAATTAAAGAGAAATAAAGATTTAGGAAAACAATATTCATTCTAAACATTTGATTTTGAACATTGGTGAGTTTGAAATTTTTTTGAATCCACTAAAATCATCAATGAAAGATATAAACAAATTAGGAAAATCTCAAAATATGAATTTCCTAATATATCGACCCTATTCTATAAATAATATGGCGATGAGTTAAGATATCATTGTTCTACACTACTAACGTGCACATCGAAATTTATCAACTTATCCTTAATGTCTTCGACTCTCGGCAATTTGATTGTAGAAATTAATCCTAAATATACTGCTTCACTGTCTCATTAACAAACTGCTTTGCCATTTCTTCCATGGAAAGGCCAAATTGATAGGACAAAAAGTGTGTGGACTTAATCAATCGATTAACAATCACCCTTATAGCATTATTACCACTTGACGCCCTCAATAGACCAACAATGAAATCCATGATGATATACTCTCATTTCGATAAGTATTTTAAGTGGGTGTAATTGTCACCTGTTTTTTGTGCTCAATTTTCATTCGTTGACAAACTAGATATTGATCGAAAAATTTCATAGCATTCTTCTTCATGTTGTTGACCCACAAGAAGTTTTCTATTAAGTCATACATTTTGGTGCTTACCGGATGAATTGAGAATTTAATGTCGTGAACTTTTTGCAATATCCCCTTTTTCAATTCTAAATCACCGGGAACCAACAAATTAAAAACCGACTAGAGAAATTTCGGCGAAACAAAGCAATATGAAGCTCTTGTAGCAGTAAATAGAAGCGATGATGGCATTGCAAGTGAGGACAGTGGGGGTGGGTGTTGGAGAAGTCGAACTGACGAATGGTGGTGGAGGTGGGATTGAGATCTCTGGCACAAAGGAGGGACTGGATGTGGTCGTGGAGGTTGAGGTGAGGGCTGACGAGAGCAGAGGTGGACAAATTAAAAACCGACGGGAGAAATTCCAGTGAAACAAAGCGATATGAAGCTTGGTTCACTTGCATACTTAAAAGTTCAACATTTATACCATTCTCTACATTTTATCACGGATTAGGATCCTCTAAATTTAGTTAAAATTACTTCTCATAGCTTGAAACCTCTTTGCTATACCCATTGAATGGTCAAGATTTGTTCTCCATGTTTCTTTTCTTTTTCACTTTTTTTTCTACTTCTTTTTTCTTTTACCAAAATTTCCTCAGCATATTCTCCCCCACCCCGCTTCTCTTCTAGGGGAATCGATTCCAAGATGGATCGATACCAAACCTTTAACCAGAAAATTAAGAACCAATCTTGTGATCCTCAGTTCCAAACAATTGGAATAAAAAACCTAACGAATTGGTTTTGGCATTGTCAATTAGCGCTTGATTCTCCGGTAAGCCAATGTTATATTTTAGGTAAAAAAAATAAAAATAAAAAGCCACTCTTGAAATAAAATATAAAAGTTACTCCCTTTCATTATCAAAAACATTTGTCAGTTAAATAGTTATGTTATTATTTGTTCATCTTAATGGGCACTATCACGCCCAATCCTCGGGGACGCACCCATCCTTCTCCTTGGTCGATTTTATAATGCGATATCCTAGGATTATGTATCGCCGACCCTTTCATTTTATATTGCACATGCGGAAGTAGTTATAAATCCCCAGACAATAAAACAATGGGATAGAAAAGCAGGCCATATTTTTCATATTGAAATTCACAACCACACTTTTATTCTCAACACAACTTATAATATCTTACAATACTATTAACATAGGTCTGATCTAACACCTATTCACAAGTACACAGGGTTCACAAAACGGGATGGGATGAGGACTCCTTCTCAGACTCTTCTTCATTAGGCTCGTTTTCTTCAAACTCTTCATCTTCTTGCTCATCCTCGGCTCTAGATGCCGGCTCATCCTCAGGTGATCTAGGGGCCTGAAATATTATCCCACAACCGGGATGAGACTACATCTCAGCAAGTTCTACACCCAAAGACCCGATTAGTAAACTAATACGCCATGCGGTTGCCTAAGCACAACACAAGTCAGATGACTTACCTTGGCTTCAGTCCCAACCTGCAATTCAAGGTTATACACAAATGCCTCATATATCACATTAATTATTCAATCAAACCACGATATCGGATCAAAGCATTGATCAATCGACTTAGTCGATTACATGTCAATCGGACCACCTCTAGGTCATTCCATTCCTCACTATGTAATCTCCAATTGTTCACTCAGTCACAGAGCTACAGTAATGCTCTCGAGCATCGTTTTCGCCAAGGTGACGTATCTAATGGACAGCACTCGTGCGTTCTTTAAGGCGCCGTTTTCACCAGTGATATCCTTAATCACCAAACCACGTATGTCCATAATGATGCATGCAGTAGACAATAGTCGTGCGTTCTTTAAGGCGCCGTTATCACCAGTGATTTCCTTATCACCGAACCGCATATGTCTATACTGATGCAGATAATAGACAGTACTCGTGCGTTCTTTAAGGTGCCGTTTTCACCAGTGATTTCCTTATCATCGAACCACGTATATCTATACTTCGTACCTGATCGGTCTCAGCCAAGAGTATTCCCAATCCACTCTCACTATTCTCTCCACTTTACAACTCATCAAGGCATTATTAATGCTAAATAACCATACTCGGCCATCTACCAATTAATCATTCAATTGCACTCAATTCCAATCAATTTCGGAATAATTCCTCAAATTGCACAATCAATTCAATTCAACACAACGTAGAGCTCAAATAAATACGGACTGCACCACGACAATCAGCACAAAATTCTGGTCACCGGCCTTCCCAGGTTGAATTTCGGAAAAATAAATAAATAATTCATTAATTTCGAAAATTAATAAATAATTACAAAAAATCCCAATTTAGGCCCGTAATGCCTAATTGGACGCTGATATGGACCCGGAAAAATTTCGAGACCCATTCAATAATTAATATAGCATGTCTACTCACTAATGGCTAAGTCTAACCACCTAACATGCATTGAAATTAACTAATATTCACTAATCTAGTTTAATCTAACCACCTAATCATACTTAACTTAAACTAATCAACAATTAAGCATCATTAGCAAACTAAGCAGTGATTAGTGAGTTAAACTCACCCGTTTAACGATCCGTTCGGATTGAAACGTCGAGAACGTCGCTAGGGACGTTTTTCTCCGAAGTGGGCCTAGGGTCCGAGGCCCACAAGCACCTCAAAACGGGCTCGGAAGATGCTGAAATACCCACTTTCAAACTTGCTGATCGCTGCTGGAAAAGAGTGGAAAACAGCTTGGTTTAGGCGAGAATTGCTTGGGAAGGCAGCCTTGGTGGGGCTTTACCGGTGGATAAACACCCAAGGACAACCTCAGATGAGCTGTGACAAACTCGAAGCAACTGCTGGATAGTGTGAAGGAGGCGGGGTCACGGGCGGTGCTCGCGCGGGTGGTGGGCGCAGCGGGGGCGCGTGGAACCGGTGATGGGGCGGCGGGGTGAGGCGGCTTCCGGCGTGGCTGCTCCCTCTCCGGTGATGCTGGTTTCACACAAAGCCAAAGGGAGAAGAGAGGAGGGTTGGATGGTGGAGCGATGAGAGAGAGAGAGGATAAGAGTGAGTGAGATGGAGGGCCCATTTGCTTGATATTTTCACAAAATATCTTCTAAAAATCCTCCTTGGCCAAGTATAATCCCTTGGCCTCCATTGAGCCACACCAACACTTCTCACAACTTCTCAAATAGTGCATTTTGGCTAGGCTAAGGGGAGTTACGAAATTGGCATCATCTGCTCTCAAATGGACACTTAGGGTGCGCATGGTAACGCTTCTTGGCTGGGGAAGAGTTTTTTTTCAAAAATAGTTCTTTTCTATTTCTATTCCGGGGAACAATTTCTGAGTAAAAGAACCAATTTGGTAACTACACAAAATTTCTACTCTTGGAATAGAAAAAGAATAGAAATGCGTTTGGAAACGCAACAGTTTCTTTTTTGTATTTATTCATTTTTTATTCTTGCTTACGGATCACCGACCGCCGACCGCCAACCGCTGCCGCCTGCCGCCTCCCGCCGCCAATGCACGACCGCTGGCCGCTCGCCACCGATGCACGATCGCCGACCGCGATTGTCACCGCCGATCGCCGCCGCACAGCCCATCGTCCGCCTCCGGTGGCCGGGCAGCGTTGGCGGCCGATGGGCTGTGCGGCGATGGTCGCGGTGACGGTTGGCGGCCGGCGACAGTGCATCGGCAACGGGCGGCGACGGCGGGCGGTTGGCCGGCGGCGGCGGTTGGTGGCGGGCGGGGCACGGGCGGTGGCAAGCGGCGGGAGGCGGCGAGCGGGCGGCGGCGAGCGGTGACGGCGGCCGGTGGTCGGCGGTGTCTTCGGGCGGTTGAAGGTGGCCGCGGCAAGAGAGAATAATAAAAGAAAAATAAAAAAAATTGACTTATTTCTAGAAATTGTTCCCGGAAACAGAAGCAATTTTTTTTTGTTTCTCGTTTCTGCTCCAAATCTATTTCTGGGCTAAGTTTCTATTCCCCGGAATAGAAAAACAACTTGGCGTTACCAAATGGGTTTCTGTTCTTTGTTTGTTCCGGGGAACAAAAGAACAGAAATTTTGAGGAATAGAAATGTTACCATGCAGACCCTTAGATTCTCTCAAGACAAACTCATTTCGCTTTCATAAAATCAATTGGTCATCCATCGGTCATCTTAACATTTTTCCTCACCCAAGAATCCATCATGCTTTCCAATTTTGCGATCGAAAACCATCTTCGGCATTTTCTGCACAAAAATGAACCGGCGACGACTTTTTCCCAAAAAGTGTCGGGTGTCAGAAAAATCTTCTGAGACTGAGTCAATACTCCTAGAATTTATTGTGACATGACAGAAACTTCAATTTCTGAAATCGAACTTTTATTCATAGTTAATTTCACTTGGTGCGTTTTTAGCGTGATCTAGGGTATCGAGTAACTTTCAGATATTTTTAAGTGCAAATGACCCGTGGTCAATTTTTTTCGAGCCACTATGAACCCACTCGACTCATTGGCGACTCTCGATTGTCGTGAAAATCCCGAGGACCCAAATATGGACACAGGGTACCAAAACAATGAGAAAATCAGTCTAGTGCCGGTCGATAAGAATTTTCCAATTTAGTGGTGTCACCCACGATTAGCCATACATCTCTATCGATCTAGTCTATCTCTGATTTCAAATCGATTTTTAACTATGCCGTAATGGTCTCTAAAGATGGACACGGTCGAGAAGTCGATTCCTGATCGAGTTCTCAAGTCTATTGCCTTAAAATTTCTTAATAATTTCCCCAGATAGTCTAGTTATCTCGAGAATGATCGCCCGAGAATAACCCTATAGGCGCGTCAATGAAATGCCTGATTCATTCAGTAGAAGACAGGGTTTAAAAATCTGGATGTCATAACTCTTCCCCTCTTTAAAAATTTCGTCCTCGAAATTTAAACCTTACAAAACTTAAGCAAAAAGGTAGAGGTACAATTCTCTCATCGACTCTTCAGTCTCCCATGTTGCTCCTTCTGTATCGTGGTGTTGCCAAACCACTTTGACCAACGGAATGGTCTTTGTACGCTGTACTTGCTCCTTTCTGTCCACAATCTGGACCGGGCTTTCCATGTATGACACATGGTCATCCACGTCTAATTCTTCGAAACTGAGCAAGTGTGTCGGGTCAGGCTCGTACTTCCTCAACATTGACACGTGAAAGACGTCATGCACTTGCACCAACCTTGGTGGCAACGCAAGACGATACGCTAAGGTCCCGATTCTCTCAAGAATCTTGAATGGACCTACGTACCTCGGACTCAGTTTGCCTTTCTGCCCAAAGCGCGAAGTTCACCTTATTGGTGACACCTTCAGAAAAATATGATCACAAACTTGGAATTCCAAAGATCTTCGGTGCTTATCTGCGTAACTTTTCTGTTTGCTCTGCGCGGTCTTTAATCTGCCTCTGATTACTGCCACGACATCCACTGATTGCTGGACCAACTCTGAGCCTGTTATCTTCCTTTTCCCCACTTCATCCCAACACACTGGTGTTTTGCATGCTCTACCATACAACGCTTCAAATGGAGCCATCTTGATGCTCTGTTGATAACTATTGTTGTAGGCAAACTCCACCAGGTGAAGCTGACCTTCCTAACTTCCTTTGAAGTCTATTACACAAGCTCTCAACATGTCCTCGAGGGTTTGAATCGTTCTCTCAGACTGGCCATCCGTCTGAGGATGATACGTCGTACTGTACTGAAGCTTTGTACCTAGCGCACTTTGCAAGCTCTTCCAAAAAGCGACGGTAAATCTTGGGTCTCTGTCGGAGGTTATCGTAACCGGCACTCCATGCATTCGAACTACCTGACGCACGTACAGGTCTGCGTGTCTATCCAGACTCAGGTCTTTTCGAACTGCAATGAAATGAGCCGACTTTGTCAGTTCGTCGACTACTACCCAAATCGAATCATTTCCTCTCGACTCCTTGGTAGTCCAGTCACGAAGTCCATCGTGATGTGCTCCCATTTACATTCTGGGATCGCGTGAGGTTGCAGAAGTCCTCCCGGCTTGCAATGCTGAGCCTTTACTTGTTGACACGTCAAACACTTGGCGACATGCTTAGCGATGTGCGCCTTCATACCCGATCACCAGTAGTGTTGACACAAATTCTAATACATTTTAGTGCTTCCAGGATGAATGCTCAGAATCGCTACGATGTGCTTCAAATAAAATTTCTTCTCTAAGCTCTACATCGTCAGGTACAACCAAACGTCCTTGGAACCTTAGTGTCCCGTCATTAGCAATCTGAAATTAGCATTTCTTTTCTCTGTATCCTTCTGAGGAATTCTCTGTACATCTGGATCTGTTGGTTGGAGTTGTTTAATTCTGACCTGAACATTTGGTTCAATTTTGAGAGTGGCCATAAAACTCGAAAGGTGGCCAACCTCAAACTTGAAGACTGAATCTCAAGCTTTCTCAATTAAGTTCCAGTCCTTAACCAAGATATGAGCTACTGAAGACTTTCGACTTAAAGTATCGACAACCTTGTTCGCCTTTCCTGGGTGATATAAAATATCACGGTCGTAGTCTTTCAGCAATTCCATCCATCTTCGTTGTCTCATGTTCAATTCCTTCTGAGAGAACAGATACTTGAGACTTTGATGGTCCGTGAAGATCTGGAATCTTTCCCCGCACAAGTAATGTCTCCAAAACTGCAGGGCAAATATAATAGTTGCGAGCTCTAAGTCATGCGTCGGGTAGTTTTACTCATGAGGTCTCAACTAGTGAGAAGCATATGCAACGACCCTATCATGTTGCATCAACACGCAACTCAATTCCTTGAATGACGCATCACTATAGATCTCGAATCCTCTAGGACCATATGGTATTGTCAGCATAGGTGCGGTCGTCAGCTTTTCCTTTAGCTCTTGAAAACTGCGCTCACACTTATCTGACCACACAAATTTCTCTTTTTTCTTCAAGAGTTTTGTCATAGGTGATGCTAACGATGAGAAACCTTCCACAAACCGTCTGTAATAACCTACCAATCCCGAAAACTTCTGATCTTTGTCACTGTAGTCGGTCTTGGCCACTTAATCACGGCTTCTATCTTGCTCGAGTCGACGGAGATTCCTTCTCCGGAAATCACATGACCTAAGAACGCAACACGAGTCAACCAAAACTCGCATTTGCTAAATTTAGCATACAACTGATGCGTCCTTAAAGTCTGGAGCACTAATCTCAAATGATTCTCTTGCTCTTCATCACTTCTCAAATAGACTAAGATATCATCTATAAACACGATCACAAACTGATCCAGATATTCCTTGAATATTCGATTCATCATATCCATGAAGGCAACTGGAGCATTCGTCAACCCGAATGGCATCATTGTGAACTCATAGTGACCATACCGAGTACGAAATGCTGACTTAGGAATATCCTCTTTCTTAATTCTCAGTTGATGATATCCCGTCCTCAAATCAATCTTCGAGAATATTGACGCTCCTTGCAACTGATCGAACAGATCATCGATCCTCGGAAGGGGATACTTATTCTTAACGGTTACCTGGTTGAGCTGTCGATAGTCGATGCACAAATGCAACGAACCATCTTTCTTCTTTACAAATAAAACTGGTGCTCCCCATGGTGATGCACTAGGACGAATAAATCCTTTATCCAATAATTCCTGCATCTGCACCTTCAATTCTTTCAACTCAGATAATGCCATCCTATAAGGTGCCTTTGAGATTGGTTCTATTCGTGGTGCCAACTCAATTACAAACTCAATCTCTCTTTCTGGCGGTAATCCTAACAATTCTTTTGGAAAGACATCTGGAAATTCTTGCACAACTGAAATGTCTTCCATTTTCAGTTCCTCATACGACAGTTGCCAGGTACCCTTGACAACCCTCGTCTAACAAACGAGATGTCTCTTGCGATGAGATTAGAACAATCGAGGGTCCTCCTCGACTTTCTACAAACTCGAAGCTCTCACCCTCTAACGGGTCAAACTGAATCGCTTTGCAATAACAGTCCATTTTAGCTATTTGTTTGGTGAGCCAGTCCATGCCAATTATCAAATCAAAGTCATACATGGCTAGGACTAACAAATCTATTTTCCCCACTCGCTCACCAATCACTAACTTGCACCCCGAACAACCCAAAGTAGTAATGACCTTATCTTTCAGGGGTGTAGATATGTATATTGCCGACTCCAATAATATAGGACTGACTCCTATCAACTTAACATACGGTTTGGCAATAAATGAGTGGGCCGCTCCTGGATCAAACAAAGCATAAGCGGGTTGGTCGTTGAGCAAAACCATACCTGTGATTACGGCAGGCGCAGCTTCTGCCTGACCCTGTGTAATCGCATACACGGTGCCCTGAACTGGAGGTCTCAATTGTCCTCCTTGTGGCACGTTCTGTGGGGCATATCCCTCGATCTGTCGCCTCGGTGGCGGCGGTGGCAACGAGGTTGCCCTCTTTGATTCCTCGGACAATTCTTTGCGATGTGACCTTGTTGGCCACATTCATAACATGCTCCTGTTTTGGCGGGGCACTGAGCTGACCCGTGTCACCTTCCACACAAGCGACACATACCCATACTACTCGGGCATTGGTCTATTCAATCCACTCCTCTTAAAGGGTGGAGCATGGGATCTACCTCCAGGCATGGGTCTTTTTCCCTGGCAGATATTTTCTCGATGAGAGCTAAACCTCGATCTAGATGAGGCAGCTTGTTCAATCAATCCTCGCTCCATTATCTGAGCTCGACGATAGACCTCTTTGAAATCCTTTAAGTCAAACGGTAGCAGGGGTTGTTTCAATTCAGTACGAAGACCACTTTTGAATTTCTGAGCTTTCTCTTACGGGTCTTCTATCAATTTAGGAGCATACTGTGACAGTTCTGCGAACTTGACTCCATATTGGTCGACTGTCATGCTTCCCTGGTGGAGACAGTGAAACTCCTCTATTTTATGTTCCCGGGCAGTACCTGAGAAGTACTGCTAATTAAAAGCTCTAAGGAAGGTGTCCCACACTAGGGCCATACCTTATGGGAACACAGTGTCTTTGGTGGCTCTCCACCAAATATTTGCGTTACCATGAATTTGGTACACAGCTAGTACCACATTTTCCTCTTCATTGCACATCAGAAGTGTAAATGCCTTCTCCAGATCCTGTATCCATAGAGACGCGGTCCAGATCCTGTATCCATAGAGACGCGGCCTCGGGGTCTCCAGTACCAGTGAACGTTGGTGGCTTCAGCTTCAAGAACTGTTCCACTAACTGGTGAATCGGCCTCCCAGCGGCCACAACTCTCGGCTGTACTTCAATAGGGGCGATGGCAGGTGCAACTACAAGTGCGGCAGCAAAGCCAGCGGCTTGAGCGCGGCAGCGCCATGCGGCATGGCGGTGGCCTAAGCGGCTGCTTCAACCGTAGCGACGCTTCAACTGTAGCGGCTTGCTGATCCATTCTCGTACCCATCGCTTCTAGAACACGCAAGATCCCATCCAACTTGGGATCATTAGGGGCTGCTACCCCGACATCTACAACAAGTGGAATCACTCCACTCACGTTAGCCTGTACTGGCGCTCGACCACGTTCGCCTTGGGTACCGACTCTGGTCGGCGCTCCACCCCAAATTACGACCCTACTAGTCCTCTTAGCAGGAGTTCTCAGCTCCTGATCGCTCATGGTGTAGCTTTAATCAACTAACACATGCTTCCAATTCAACACCGAATCAGAAACAGAGCGATCCAAACAATAAGAATTTTAGCACTCAGCTAACACGACATGCACCAATTGTGAATTTAAAAATCTTTCCTACTACTATCCCATGGTCAACGCTTCTTATCACTCCAATCTTGAACTTCACTCTGATACCACAAAAAGGGGATGTCACGCCCTGATCCTCGGGGACGCACCATCCTTCTCCTTGGTCGATTTTATAATGCGATATCCCAGGACTATGTATCACCGACCCTTTCATTTTATATTGCACATGCGGAAGCAGTTATAAATCCCCAGACAATAAAACAATGGGATAGAAAAGCAGGCCATATTTTTCATATTGAAATTCACAACCACACTTTTATTCTCAACACAACTTATAGTATCTTACAATACTGTTAACATAGGTCTGATTTAACGCCTATTCACAAGTACACAAGGTTCACAAAACGGGATGGGATCTCAGTCCTCATCCGGGTCGTACTCGGGATCATCACCCCGATCCTCCTTAGACTCTTCTACACTAGGCTCGTTTTCTTCAAACTCTTCATCTTCATCTTCTTGCTCATCCTTGGCTCCAGATGCCGGCTCATCCTCAGGTGATCTAGGGGCCTGAAATATTATCCCACAACTGGGATGAGACTACGTCTCAGTAAGTTCTACCCCCAAAGACCCGATTAGTAAACTAATACACCATGCGGTTGCCTAAGTACAACACGAGTCAGAGGACTTACCTTGGCCTCAGTCTTAACATGCAATTCAAGGTTATACACAAATACGTCATATATCACATTAATTATTCAATCAAACCACGACATCGGATCAAAGCATTGATCAATCGACTTAGTCGATTACATGTCAATCGGACCACCTCTAGGTCATTCCATTCCTCATTATGTAATCTCCAATTGTACACTCAGTCACAGAGCTACAGTAATGCTCTCAGGCGTCGTTTTCGCCAAGGCGACGTATGTAATGGACAACACTCGTGTGTTCTTTAAGGTGCCGTTTTCACCAGTGATATCCTTAATCACCGAACCACGTATGTCCATAATGATGCATGCAGTAGACAGCAGCCGTGTGTTCTTTAAGGCGCCGTTTTCACCAGTGATTTCCTTATCACCGAACCGTGTATGTCTATACTGATGCAGGTAATAGACAGCACTCGTGCATTCTTTAAGGCGCCGTTTTTACCAGTGATTTCCTTATCACCGAATAACGTATGTCTATACTTCGTACCTGATCGGTCTCAGTCAAGAGTATTCCCAATCCACTCTCATGATTCTCTCCACTTTACAACTCATCAAGGCATTATTAATGCTAAATAACCATACTCGGTTATCTACCAATTAATCATTCAATTCCACTCAATTCCAATCAATTTAGGAATAATTCCTCAAATTGCACAATCAATTCAATTCAACACAACGTATAGCTCAAATAAATAAACAGAATGCACCACGATAATCAGCACAAAATTCCGGTCACCGGTCATCCCGGTTGAATTTCCGAAAAAATAAATAAATAATTCATTAATTTCGAAAATTAATAAATACTTACAAAAAATCCAATTTAGGCCCGTAATGCCTAATTGGACGCCGATACGGACCCGGAAAAATTCCGAGACCCATTCAATAATTAATATAGCATGTCTACTCACTAATGGCTAAGTCTAACCACCTTACATGCATTGAAATTAACTAATATTCACTAATCTAGTTTAATCTAACCACCTAATCATACTTAACTTAAACTAATAAACCCTTAAGTATCATTAGCAAACTAAGCAGGGATTAGAGAGTTAAACTCACCCGTTTAACGATCCGTTCGGATCAAAACGTCGGGAACGTTGCTAGGGACGTTTTTCTCGAAGCGAGCCTAGGGTCCGAGGCCCGAAGCACCTCAAAACGGGCTCGAAGATGCTGAAACACCCACTTTCAAACTTGCTGATCACTACTGGAAAAGAGTGGAAAACAGCTCGGTTTAGGCGAGAATTGCTCGGGAAAGCTAGAATAGGCCAAACCGGGCCTTGGTGGGGGCTTTACTGGTGGAGAAACGCCCAAGAACAGCCTCGAATGATCTGTGACAGACTCGAAGCGCTCCCGGACAGCGCGAAGGAGGCGGGGTCGTGGGCGGTGCTCACGCGGGTGGTGTACGCGGGCGGGGGCGCGTGGAACCGGTGACGCGCGGCGGCGTGAGGCGGCTTGTGGTGTGGCTACTCCTCTTCGGTGATGCTGGTTTCGCACAAAGCCAAAGGGAGAAGAGAGGAGGGTTGGATGGTGGAGTGATGAGAGAGAGAGAGAGGTTAAGAGTGAGTGAGATGGAGGGCCCCTTTGCTTGATATTTTCACAAAATATCTTCCAAAAATCCTCCTTGGCCAAGTATAATCCCTTGACCTCCATTGAGCCACACCAACTTCTCACAACTTCTCAAATGGTGCATTTTGGCTAGGCTAAGGGGGAGTTACGAAATTGGCATCATCTCCTCTCAAATGGACCCTTAGATTCTCTCAAAACAAACTCATTTGGCTTTCATAAAACCAATTGGTCATCCATCAGTCATCATAACATTTTTCCTCACCCAAGAATCTATCATGCTTTCCAATTTTGCGATCAAAAACCATCTTCGGCATTTTCTGCACAAAAACGACCCGACGACGACTTTTTCTCAAAAAGTGTCAGGTGTCAGAAAAATCTTCTCAGACTGAGTCAATACTCCTAGAATTTATTGTGACATGACAGAAACTTTAATTTCTGAAATCGGACTTGAATTCACAGTTAATTTCACTTGGCGCGTTTTTAGCGTGATCTAAGCTACCGGGTAACTTTCAGATATTTTTTAATTGCAAATGACCGGTGGTCGATTTTCTTGGAGCCACTATGAACTCTCAATTGTCGTGAAAATCCCGAGGACCCAAATATGGACACAATGTACCAAAATAATGAGAAAATCAGTCTAGTGTTGATCGACAAGAATTTTCCAATTTAGTGGTGTCACCCACGATTAGCCACACATCTCTGTCGATCCAGTCTATCTCTGATTTCAAATCGATTTTTAACTGTGCCGTAATGGTCTCTAAAGATGGACACGGTCGAGAAGTCGATTCCTGATCGAGTTCTCAAGTCCATTGCCTTAAAATTTCTTAATAATTTCCCCAGATAGTCTAGTTATCTCAAAAATGATCAGTTCTAAGAATAACCCTATATGCACGTCAATGAAATGCCTGATTCATTCAGTAGAAGACAGGGTTGAAAAAACTGGATGTCACAGGCACAAATTCATCCTCCTCCTTCTCCTCCTCCTTCTTTAAATATAATTTTAAAAAGAAAAAGAAAAAAAAAAAAGAGGCTTCAAAACTAGTTTAACCTAGGTAGTTCCAATCCTTCTAGCCTTGGAATTAAGAATTGAACCAAACCCTTGGCCGATTCTAAATTTCTAGAACTGAAACCTAAGTGATTCTCCCTAGAACAGATTTTTAAACAGGTCGATCAACCAGTCTAGATCAATTTGGTCTGGTTCCCTAGCTGAATCGGACTGTTGCTCATCCCTAAGGATGCTAAAACCACAAAGACACTACTTTCGCTACAGATGCAAGAGGATATTGTCTTCCCATTACTCAATGCCCCATCGTTGTCAACCTGCATCCTGCAAGCCTTTGACCCATCAAGCCCTGAATCCTTGACCTAGAGACCCTACCCTCTCTTTTCTCTATTGCAAATCGAACATGGCTCTATGATGCAGCCCATGCTCAACATCAACTCATTCAACCAAGAAGATCAGCACATATTCAAGATCGATCACACTCTCCTCGACAAGTCCCTCATCGATAAGGCCTCATATTTGACTTTGTCATTAAGACTATGTCATTTTCCCGCACATTGAAGCTTACATCAAGGCACTCCAGAACGAGCAAAAGCATTGGAAATATTGTTTTGATTTTAATTGCTACTAGTTTCTAAATGTTTCTAGTTTTTATGTAACTTACAGTTTCTAGACTTGACTTTAGTCTCTTAGGGCGCATTTGACAATCAGCCAAATAGTGTTTGATTCTGTTCTTTTGTTCTTGGGAGTAAATTTAGAACAGAAATCCATTTGGTAAATTTTTTGTTCGTGGGAATAGATTTGAAGTAGAATCGAGAAGTAAAAAAAGTTGATTCCTTGTTCCCAAGAATAATTCCAGAATCGAGCCAATTGAAATTTTTTCTTTTCTTTTTTCTCTTCTTCTTTCCTTCTTGTTTTTCTTCCTTCTTCTCTTCTTCTTGCACCGCTGTTGCCATTGGCCACCATTGCCGGTCACCGGTGATCGGTTAGGCGAGCTCGCCTAGTCACCGGCAAGCCTCGTCTAGGCCTCCTCCCGGCCACCGGTGAGCCTTGGCTAGGCTGGGCGAGGTCGAGCTCCACTGGTGGTTGGGTGAGCTCAACCTCGACGGGGCCCGGCAATAGGATATGGAAGAAGATAAAAGAGAAGAAAAAAATGAAAGAACAAAAAAAAAAAAAAAGAAAAAGAAATAAAGAAATAAAGAAATAAAATTATTTAAAAATTAGAAGAAAATGGTTTGGATTAGAAATTTTGAGGACGGTGCCGACGCAATTCTATCATAGGAATAAAAATTTTGGGCAGTTACCAAACGCTTTCAAATATTTAGAATTTGCTCTTGGGAACAGAATAAAAAAGAATAATTTCTGATCGAAATTATTCTTTGGAAACATAATGGTTACCAAATGCTCTCGTACCCTTCCTTTGTTTTTCTATAAAAGGTCATTGAGCCTCTCTAAAATGGACACCAAATTTGATTAATGAAATTTGCTTGGTGCAATTCCTTAAACTTTGAAGAGTTCAAACCCCTTGAAACTTAAAAGAACCTTGAAACTTAAAAATTTTTTCACTCAAACCTTAAAGAGTCAAAGCTTTTGAAGCCTGCATCTTGAAGCTGCAACCATGATGCCATTGTAACTTCCTCGAAGGCATAGAAGAGTGATCATTGAAGTTCCTATCCTTTTCTTCATTCTATCCAATCCTGTTTCGCCCACTTCCTTCCAAAATCAATAAGCCTACAATGCTTATCTAAGATAACTCAAACATAAAGTTGTAAATCCAAGAGTCCCGTTCTTTGGCTTTGAAATCAAGTCATTAAGATTTGAATCAACAAATTTATACCCATTTTTCCAAACTAGCATAGAACTGAAATTTCTTCTCGATTTTTTGACAAGTTTCTGTGTGTGTAAGTTACTCTCCCGATCTCATCGTTTGAGTAGTCGACCTTAGATTATATCACTCTACATGTTTAACCAACGCGGTCAAACCCAAGTCCAACTTCGCCGAACCTGGGCAACACAAGCAACCAATGCTATCATTGTGGCCCCTTGGCAAGACCCACGCGAATTCGAGGATAGATTAGGGTTTCAAACACCGTTTCAATCAGTGCACATGAGCAGCGAGCGAGGGGAGACGACTTGAGGATGCGGTGTCAAGGTGGGATGGCTAGGGCACATGAGGCACGTTGAATGGTGGATGAGGAGGGAGAGAGAGAGAGAGGGAGGGAGGGAGTCCAGGGAACATAGAATTAGGATTCTTTTCCTTGGTGGCGTGTGTGTTTTTTTATTTTTAAAAATTTCATATCATATAAAGGAAATTTATTTTAAAAAATAACTTTGCATTCAACATTTTAGGGTGCATTTCTTTAAAATTAATGAATGATCGATCATGAATATTTTCATTGACTAATTTTTCTAAATGATATAACCAACTATTTTTTAAAAAATATTTTTGAAATCTTCCTTAGAGGATGTTTGTGCTTTCACCATACCTACTCTATTTGGAATCGTCTCTCAATGTATGTGTTCCGTTTTTTTAACTTTGTTTGGGCTAGCGCTGAAGTGATAGAGAGAGAGGGGTCGTGGCTTTCCAAGTGAGCCATTTCTTTAGGCCTTAACCCAAGGGTTTAGTGGGTCATTCTATGGGTTTATTTGACTCTCAGGCCGGATCTTCCTTACCCATATCAACCCTGGAAAATGGAAAGATGTCACAACGGTACTTCTATAGTCATGGAGCTTTAGGGATTATTCTTGACCACAAAACTATGTAGCTTTTATTTACATATTTTACATCGACCTCTACAAATAATATAATTCATAGTTTATTTACTAAAAGTAAAACTACACACATTAGCAAGATTTTGGTTATACAACCTGTGTCGCCAAATATTTATCCATATTTCCATCGGAATATGGAGTACTTTCCAAGTTAGTCTTGCTAGTTTCTAAATTATTATAGCTAAGATTAGTTGAGAATTTTGCTAAAAATAATTGTATCAAAATTGCAAAGAAATCAAATTTTAGTATACTAAGTAGTTAAGATTAAATTTAATCGCTTGGTTACAAAATCCACCGAATTTCAATTTTCAATTTGTGTGAGACTTTACCCTAAAATGTCCGTATGTTCTTTCTTTGCTATTGTTTGGAAGAACACTGTTATAGTGGAATAACGTTGAAAGTGAGGTAGGGCATTGGCCTAACGAGGCCCACAAGCGAAAAAAAAAGTGGAAGGGAAAGGATTTGTTAAAGTTTACTTCCATACTTCTCTTGTCGGGCAATGCATATGCAATATTTGTGGATTGCAGAAAGAAAAATGTTAGATGTGCAGAGAATTCTTACCATTATAATTTGCTTCATCTCAATCTCCGGCTAATAAAAATTTGGTGGGGTTTAATTCTAACACAATTTAAATATATTGAAACTATAAATAATGTATTTGATCACGCCATGTGTCACAACTACATGAACACTACTTTTATGCGCTCATACATATATATTAAAAGTGGGACCAACCATCCCAATAGACAATACATTGAACCTTTTTCTTATCAAAGTACGCTTGAGAGCGTAACCAAAACTTTAGAGACAGCAAAAGCAAAACCCAGAAAAATCATTGGTTGACTTTCCTGCAGTTCTTCCTAATCTGACCGCTTGAGCCGGTGAGCGGGCTGAGGTTACCCATCTTCACCATGGCGTTAGCAAAATCTGTCATGAAAGTAGCTGAATTGCTGCTATAAGCGTTCACTTGAGCGTCCGTGGAACCACCACTAAACAATTGCTGGTCCGAGTGAAGAAGACCTTCTTGGATTTGCAAGTTCTTAAAGTAGGCATTGTCGAAGGACGTCGGGCTCGTGGTGTCTAGAGGAAAGGAATTGTTGTCGCCTCCGGAGCTTGGGCAGTTCACCTTGAGCGAGGTTGCGAACGTGGTGTTGATGTTGTTCTCGTTGTAAAGACGGGTCCGGAAAGTTATGCATTGGGCTTGACCTATCGTGTGCGACCCTGTTAACAACAATCGAACAACTTTTTAAAATTAACCTTAGTATATAAATCAAGCATTATTGTAAATTCGTTATTAAAAGGTGCCAAAAAGAAGGAAAACCAATGACCTGAGAGTGCCACCATTTCTTTGGCGGTAAAACCTTTGTTAGAGAAGGCAGTGATGAGGCCCCTAAGGCTCAAATTGAAGGCAGGGATGTTGATATTAGCAGCACTTCGGCTTGCAGTGGTCGAGTCTCTTCTTCCTAGCGGGACTGTCCAACTTGGGCCACCTAACTAAGAATTATATAGATAAACAAATCCACACGTGTTAGTATTGATACAGCATCGAGATCATAACGAGTGATTTTTTCTCATCACAATTGATCACTCGAATTAAGAAGAAAGTGTGCACTTACAGCAACGATGGAATCTCGGGCAGCCACGGTCAAGAGATCAGCGCAGGACACAACACCGGGGCATGCACTCTCCAATTGGGACTTGATCGTGTCAATCACGTCAAATCCCCGTAAGGAATTGTTGTTTGGGCCAGCAGTCTTCTCCCCAATGAATTTCGTGGTGTTGTCGTCGTCTAATAAAACAGATGCGTCGCATCCCTGTTATATATTTTGTACATTGTTAATCAGTCAAATCGATCCTATTGGATTCATTAGATTCAACGGTCAAAATATAAACAGAATAAGTGCTATAACTTTTCCTGAACATAAAGTATGAACATTGATTAATTTCCCTTATCATTTTCTTCCATTTTGTCCCCCATTATGAACGCCTACAGGCACCAGTTTGAACGGGAATGACACCCTTTCTCGTGCCTTTTGACTTTCATTCGTGCGTCTCTCTAGGAACAATGCATCCAATAATTGTCGGACTAGAAACAAAATGATTGTGCTCTGAAGTGTTCTCTAAATCAAAGCTTTTGGTTAGCAACATGGCGTGTCCTTTAATAATTAACAGAGGGGAGTCACCGACTTTTTTATTTACTAGAATTAGCCTGAATTTGGTCTTCTCGAATGACCTTGAAGATCTAGACAATTTCCAACCCATACAGAAAAAGAGAAAAGCATCTAATCGAGAAAGTTGTAAATATGTCACATTTGTTAGTAAAAAATGCATCAGGCTTTAAATATTAAGTTTGAAATAGAGATGGCATATTTGATGGAGAAAGGCCCATTAGGATATGGGCAACTCTTGAATTATGCACAAAAAACGCGAAGTGGATAACAATGAAGGTACTTCAAATTGATTAGTCAATTTAGATTGACACTCTAAATTTGTGTTGGAAGTAAACTAGTGAGGTCATGCACAAGGGGCTCTTTGTTTTGTTCAAAAGATCTAATACAATTATTACAAGACCATTGGATTAACAAATTTCATTAAAAAAGATATTTTATAGCAAAATATCATTTTTAATGTAGAAAAGTATGGCAACCAAAGTGACGGTGATCAAAATATGACCACCGTCATAAAAGCATGGCTGTCGCTCTCTCTTTTTGCCATCTCCAACGTTAATTCATTGAATTTAAAATCATGTAGCTAATCATACACACACACACGCGTCTTATCCACAACATACTCGGCAAAAAATACGCTCGCCTGCATGGCTTTTGTAATAAAGTTAGAGCATACATTGTCAATGTAATTAAAAAAAATTAGAGTATGCACAATAACATTCTTGTCCATCTTGATTTGAGGATTCTAATTACCAAATCTCTCCCCAACCACCAAAATATTTAGTGGATAAGAGCACTTATGAATTGATATTTTTATATTAGTGGTGTATGCTAGAATTACTCATGAAATTTTTTTCTTTGAATCACCAAAAAGAAGTGCTTTTCTTCTAAGAGCCATGCTTTTTATTGCTGTATGAATGAAAACATAGCTCTAATTTTAAAACGACTTCAATATACACAGCCTATTATTATAATAATAATAAACTCATAAAAATGCATAGCACAAAAAGGGTCGGTCAGACTCGACTAATTCAATATGTGTATTTCCTACATTTTGTTTGGGTTAATGAAAAAGAGAGTAAGTAAATTGCGTAGAAGCGAAATCTAATCGTTCTTTTTGACTATGAGGTCGGTTGGAACGTTTCACATGCACAAAAGCACAAAGATGCATCATGCATGCACGCTTGCATGCAGCTTGAATGACAGAAGAGAAACAAAGGTAGCAATCAATCGGAAAGAGAGGAGAGACTCCGGGTAGAGGGACTTGCATTAACGAAGCAATCGTGGAAGTGAAGGCGGAGCAGCGATGCGCCCATGCGGGCCTCACGCCGGATTTAATGGTGGAGAGGGCGCCGGGACAGGAGGTGGAGTAGAAAGTACTGGACAGCTGAGCCGAGGCTGTTCCCAGAAGGAAAGACAGCAACAATAAAAAGGCGGTTCTGACCGAAGAGCTCTCCCAAGCCATCGCTTGGAGTTACAGTTTCAGCGAAAAAGAAGTTGATAAGCAAAGGAGGAGGAAGGGAAGCACAAGCTTGATGGCTGTGCGTGTAGTGTGTTTTTGTGTGATGCACTTGAATGAACTCAGGGGTATTTATACAAGAGTTTTTGCACTGTTATGCTTTTTCTTTCTTCTCAAATCAACGGCATTGGATGCCTGCATCTATAATATAAGAAATTTGAATTTTGAAAAAACAAGTTCAACACCGAAGATATATATATAGCTTGATCATGTGTAGTCTAGACTTCTAAGCTTTTTATTTGAAAACTAACATAATCTCACCGTATAGAAATTTTTGGCTCTATATATATTTATAGGTCTATATCAGGCTGTCAATTCTAAGCAAATATAACAGGACCTATCCTCATATCAAATTCTAGAAGTAATTTCCTTAGGAGATATCAAACCAAGAATCTTCTCGCTTTCAACTTTTCAACTTTTAAGAAGTTTCATATGAATTAAAGAAGATGGCTTATTTTGAAAAGTCTGATACATAAGTATATTTGCATGTGTTTCCTATTTTAATGGACCAATATCGAGGAGTCGCCATATATGTTGATTTTTTCACTCACTCTTTACGTGGCAGAAGTTTAGCCCAAGTGCCAAAACTTGGCACGGAAGGACACTTAAATGCCAAAACTTCGGAAATGTACACTTAAGTGCCAGTTTCGAAGTAAAGTGGATCACTTAAGTGCCACTCCGGCCAAATTGCTGACGTGGCAATTTTCCGACGAGTTTGGTGCAAAACGGCGTCGTTTTGCACGCTGACGTGGCGACAAATTGCAAAAACAATGTCGTTTTGTGTCGATGTGTAAATAATTAATATAAAAATTAATAAAATTAAATTTAAACTTAATTTTATTTAAACTATTCTAAAAATTTTAAAAAAATTAAAATTTTAAAAAAAGTTAAAAAAAAAAAAAAAAGGGGGTGGCCGAAGGGGCGGCCGAGGGCCGAGCCCTCGCCGCCGCCGCCCGGAAGAGCCGACGATGGAGGGGAGAGGGTCGGCCAGATTGCTGGCCCCCGCCGACCGGCGGCGAGGGCTTGCAGGCCCTCGCAACCGGTCGGCCGGCGTCGCCGACCCGGCCAAGGCTCGGCGACCCCGCCGATGCTCCCCCCACCGTCGCCGCCCTTCCCGGCGATGGCAAGGAGGCGGCGAGGGCTGCGAGGCCTCGCCTAGATCTGGGTGAGGGTCGCGGCCCTTGGCCGACCCGCAAGGGCTTGCGGGCCCTCCCCGCCGCCGGCCGGCATTGCCGGCCCCCAGCCAAGGCCCGGCGACCCCGACCGATGCTCCCCCACGGTCGTCGGCCCTTCCCGGCGACGGCGGGAAGGCGGCGAGGGCCGGCGAGCACTAGCCCGGATCCGGGGCGAGGGTCGCGGCCCTCGCCCAAATCCGGCGAGGGCTCGCGGGCCCTCGCCGCCGACCCCTAGCCAAGGCCCGACGACCCCGCCGAAGCTCCCCCACCGCGCCGGCCCTTTCCGGCGACGGCAGGGAGGCGGCGAGGACTGCGGCTCTCGCCGCGATCCGACGAGGGCTCGTGACCCTCGCCCCGGATCCGGGCGAGGGTTCGTGGGTCGTCGCCGCCTCCCACCGTCGCCGGAAGGGCCGGCGACGGTGGGGGAGCATCGGCCTAGGTCACCGGGCCTTGGCCGGGGCCGACGTCCTTGGCCGACCCTCCCCTTCCGTCGCACCGCCCTTCACGGCGGCGGGGGAGGCGGCGGCGGCAAGGGCTCGACCCTCAACCGCCCCTTTGGCCACCTTTTTTTTTTAATTATTTTAATTATTTTAATTTTTTAGTTTTTTTATTTTAGAATATTTTAAATAAATTTAATTTTAAATTTAATTTTATTAATTTAATATTAATTATGTACACATCAGACACAAAACGACGTCGATTTTGCAATTTGTCGTCACGTCAGCATGTAAAACGACGCCATTTTGCACCTAACTCTCCGGAAAATTGCCACGTCAGCGATTTGGCCGGAGTGGCACTTAAGTGATCCACTTTACTCCGAAATTGGCATTTAACTGTACATTTCCGAAGTTTTGGTACTTAAATATCCCTCCGTGCCAAGTTTTGGCACTCCAGGTGTCCCAAACTCCTCTCTATGTTTATTTTCTATTGTCCAAATTTTCATTTTTGGTCCTGACCTCGCATATATTTTATTCATCAAGTCGTTAAACTGTCAATTTGTTTAATAAAGTCTTGTAGCTTACATAACTTTTCTAATCATTCCCATCCACCTCGAAAGCCAGCAGGAGTCAGATGTAGAAAACTTTGGGTCGTTTTCACGTTAATAAATTTTCATTAATCAAGTCCCAGTTGTGCGGTACTCAATTCTGAAGTTTCTAGTCTCTCTCATTAAGTCCATGATCAAAAAAGTTCTCCATGTTAGACTCTGATCGGCTAAGACAGGCATGTCAATTCCAATTAATTGCATTTGTAGCATGAGGGAATGCAAGTTCAAGGACTCGATTAAACATATCAAAAGTTCAAGGATTTAATTAAAAGAAATGCGCAAGTTCAAGGACCTGAAGTGAAATTTTAACTCAACAGAACACATTCCTTTTTCCCAATCAACATATATAGTAAATTTTTTGTCAAAATAAAGCCCGCATATGTCACTATAAACAGCAAAAAATAAAGAAAACAAGTAGTCAAAGTGGGATTTCGTCTGGAGAGTTATTGACTATTAGGGAAAATTGTCACGTCTAAGCGAAGGTTCGCCAAATCCAATTGATGAAACATTGACTTTCACTAACAAAGACAAGCGGATCACGCCATCTAACTATTGTATGTCCTCCCCTTAAAAGACTCTGTAAGGCTTAATCAATTGCTTGCATGGTATGAAATTTGGAACTTGCTGCATGACGACCATTCCTCTTTGTTCAACTAGTAAACAATAATATGGTTTCCATAATATATAAAAATGAAATTCTGTAGATAATGGACTACAATGTCCTAACAATAGCATCTTGTTCTAGCTGAGATAATTAAAAAAAAAATGAAAAGTTGAATTAGAAGTAGTGTGATAAACTCTACTAGGGTACTTAAGTGTGACCCAATATATCTTTCTACGGTCCACATCCTGCTGTAGGTAGGTCGTAATATCTTATTTCTCACAGCAAGTCATGTTGAATTCCTCCGCAGTCCCATATTATTATTATTATTATTATTATTATTATTATTATTATTATTATTATTATTATTATTATTATTATTATTATTATTATTATTATTATTATTATTATTATTATTATTATTATTATTATTATTATTATTATTATTATTATTATTATTATTATTATTATTATTATTATTATTATTATTATTATTATTATTATTATTATTATTATTATTATTATTATTATTATTATTATTATTATTATTATTATTATTATTATTATTATTATTATTATTATTATTATTATTATTATTATTATTATTATTATTATAAAATTAAGCAAGCGCATCTTCAATAGATAAACTCCACACCCATGAAATGCCCCACTAACCTCATGGACTACATATAACGAGAGCTGAAGTTTTGGTCGGCTGCTCAAACATGGAGCTGATTACACTTAGTGGCATGGAGATCCAAACTCATCCCATGTGACTAATTCGTATAAGCATTGATAAAACTTCTCGATCAATGAGTCAATCCTATGGGCTTATCCGTGATATTCCTCTGCGTGCCTCATTTTTCAAGCATGCATGTGTGAATGAAAGCCTCATTACGAATGTAATCTGGGTCAACATTTCGAGTGATTGCTAATCATGCAGATTCTCCTTTATAGTTTTTTGGATTAGCTTAAAAGCAAGTTTACTAATTCGCTAGAACAAGAAATTTTCGCAGCAATTTTAAATGAGGCCATGTGGGAGTTTTTCTCCACTCATTCAATTTTTAGGATATGGAATGCTCGATGACACTTCTGCTGTTCATTGCATGCAGCTGTTTCGCACAATGTTGACTCTCTCAGTTGGAAAGGAATAATCACATCAAACATTATGGAGCTTTTTCTAATCAGATACCAATATCCCGAACTATTTTTGGTCCCACCAATACCTCAAACTTGCGCCAATTACTAGAAAATACCATCTGTTTGTCGGCTGTTAAAATTCCACACGGCAACATGCGAGGCTGTTAGAAATCTAAAGTGGTGGGCCCGTTTGGTTTGGCTCTTTAAAATGTCATTGGGAGAATGCAAATACTTTTGAGGTAAAGGGGTTTGCGGAAATGTTACACCGTTTGGTAAATTGTAGCATCGAAAGGCAACTTAGCATAAACACCGTTTGGTAAAATTCACCTTTGTAATTGACTTTTGGTATTTTTTATTTTTTATTTAAGTTAGAAAATAAAATTCCGGCGGCCGGCCAACCGCCGGCCAACCAGATCTAGCCGCCGGACCACCAGATCTGGCGGCCTGAGGTCGCGGAGGCCAGATCTAGCGGCCTGAGGTCTCGAGGACCCAGGTGGTGTCGCCTAGCTTGCGTCCGCGAGGCGACATCGCCTGGGTCGCGAGTCCTGCCACCCCGAGCATTGGGAACCGGGGATGTGGGACCCCACGCGGCGGTGGCAGCTGCCCAGAGAAGTTGAACTCTCAGCCGGTGGGGAAGACGAAGACGAACGGAGAAGAAGGGGGAAGAAGATGAACAGTCGTCGATGAACAGTGAACGGGCATTTCCGAAATGCTCAATGCTCAAAGCTGGTCCTCCCCAGCATTGGGAATGCTGACATTTAGCTAAGTAGCTTTCGAAAATGGTTGCCAAACACCAAATATTTTCTCCAAGGGGCTTTGGAGGCTCAAAGCCCCTTGGGAAAGCTGAACCAAACGAGCCCTAAAGCACGTTCATTACCATGTCAGTTTCATTTGCCTTGTGTTCTCCATAAACACTGCCATTTCGGATTTTTAACGACCATTATAGACAGAAGCCTTGCGGAAGATAATTTTAGATCCTTGATATAAGCTTAGAGCTATTGCAAAAGAGAAAAAAAAAAGTTTCTCGCTCGTTCATAATTTTGAAAAAGACAACAAAATTTTCGAGAGCTTTATGATCAGATATGGCCTCGGCCGGTGGGAAAATGATTTGGAAGTTTTGGAGGATGAAATGACTTCTCCACGCGACCCACGTTCTGCCCCAATTGCTCAAGTGCTTTCATTCGGATTTTGTTGTGAAGCAGCAATACTGTTCATGCATCCGATTCACATCAGATCTATGCATGTGAATGGTGATATGGAATCCAACAGCTCATACGCGTTGGGCTCACATTAGCTGCGAAGCAACCTAGATGATTAGAAAAGGACGGTTGTTATATCTCCACCGTATTAGGCTCCGTTTGTTTAGAGTAAGATGGATAATTTAAAAATATTTTTTAAAAAAAAAAAGATTGCTTGTGTCACTTAAAAAAATAGCCAAGGAACAACGGTTTCCCCATCAACAACAACTTATGTTTAAATTTTTTCATAGAGAAAGAAGATATTTTTTACTTATTTATTTTCGTAAGCAATGTAAGTGATTATTTTTTTGGAAGTCATTTAATTTCCATGAAACAAACGAAGTTTTAATCAAAATAGTTTTCTTTAAAGTTTCTAAGTATAGCTTAAATTATGCAATATCCACTTGATGGGAAAAAGTGCCAAAAAGTCCTAAACCTACTGCATTTGTACCAATTTAATCATAAACTTTTCAATTAGACCAATTTAATCTCAAAAATTTTCATATGATTATCAATTTAATTTATTTGGCCAATTTAAGTTAGAAATTGTTTACACGGATGCTACTCATCCCATATAAGATGGCTGACGTTACCATGACATTTTAAAAATATTTTTTAATAACTTTGCGATTTTTTACTATTTAAAAAAATTTCCTTTTTCCTTCTTTTCTTTTTTTCTTTCCTCTTTTTTCCCCCCTTTTCTTTTTCTTTGGACTATGGCCAATACCAACCATAGGCAAGGGCATCGCAACCCTTGTCGGCCATAGATGAGGGTTGCCCTCGTAGCCTAAGCGAAGGCACAACCCTTGTAGCCTGGGCAAGGGCCGCCCTCATTGAATCTAGCAAGGGCTCGACTTTTGCCACATAGCTGAGGGCCACCCTCTCTAGAAGTCATGAGAGTGGCCCTCGCCAAACTCGGTGAATTGCCCAGGCTACATGGGTCATGTCCTCACTAGATCCAGCGAGGGCAGTCCTTGCCTCTCGCCAATGAGGGTCATACACCTTTTTCTATGGCCGATCGTCGGTCATAATCCAAAGGAAAAGAAAAGGGAAGAAAAAAAGGAAAAAGGAAAAAAAAATGTAGTAAAAAATTGAAAAATTATTTTAAAATGTCCACATCATCATCGGTTATCTAAAGTGCCATGGCCGGCATCCATGTCAATGGACTAAATTAGTACCAATGTGAAAAATTTTAGGACTAAATTGATTTAATTAAAAGGTTTATAAATAAATTGATACCAATGTATAGGTTTAGAACCTTTTTGTACTTTTCCCTCATTGTTAGCTAATTATTGAGATTACATCGTCACGTTTGATGTGTTTGTAGAAACTTGTAGTCTTTTAGTTACAAACCCAATGTGAAGCACTAAATCCTTACTTCACATGTGCACCTAAATAGCGATGAACTTTGATAATTCTTTGTAGCGATGGACAGTCTAAAACTGTTCAAAAATTTTATAGAGAGAACCAAACTGTTGAGCGATGTAATTGCCGAAGGAAGTTCAACTTAAATTTCAAGAAGCGAAATTCAATCGGGTGAGGGAATCCTATCGCCCACCCGGAATTCATGCGTTGTCGCCATCCAATTAGTCATTGAATTTTCACCTCTTGTCAATTTAGACACCAACAAGGAAAAATCCTAGCTGTCTTCACTCCTCACGCCTCCACTATCTCTCGTCAGCGTCTTCTCCCTCAGATCTAGCTTGCATCATCTCTCTCTCTCTCTCTCTCTCTCACCTACCTACCCACCCATCTCCACCTTGATTCACACGAAATCAGTGGAATTTTCACTTCAAGTGAAATCAATAACATTCCTACTAATTGTTATACTAAAGCGACGCTTTTCATTAGTACTTCCAGAAGGAGTCCTCAACCTAAACTCAAAGCATAATTGAGTCTTACTATATTTTTTTCATTCAATCCTGTCTTAAAACTTTCGATTAATGTATGCTTAGACAAGTCTTTTTATTAACTGCATTGGTTAGCTATGCCAAATTATAAGCTTTGAGGACTCAATTACATTTCAGCATAAGTTTCAAGAGCTGTGCTATGATTATCCTCATGTTTTTCAATGATTGACGCGTAAATTGAACTTAATTTCACTCTCTAAACCGCAATTAACGCATGAGAGATCAAATTGGCGATGGCAACGTCAAACCTGTCCAATCACACGTTTTGTGGTGCTTGCTTGGGGACTCCGATTTCTCCCTTCTCACCTCCAGAAAAGAAGGGAATCTATAAGATGCTCGTGATTTTCTCGGCGTCGTAATTTGACGATTCTGGTGGGAAAGTGTAGTGGCGGCAGATGGAAACATAAATCCCGAAAGCGCCATGCATGGAAAGGGACGGGGAAAAATTTATTTCCACGACCCCACGCGCTTGCTTAACCCACGATTCTTTAGGGTTCGTCGCCTTCTCTGTTAGCTTTATCTTGGAGATTAGACTGTAGAGTCTCTCTCTCTCTCTCTCTCTCTCTCTCTCTCTCTTTTCTCGTGGGTTCCAATCATCGAATGGAGGTCGTCGGTCAACGCTCGAGCTCATTGGTGACGTGGGTATTTTGGCACTTTGCCACAGGAAAAGCACTCTACGCGTTAATTTTTAACGCATTGCAGCTAATTCATTCAAAGTTCTTATTCTTTTGGTTGATCCAGCGTGGTGCCCACCATTCGCAATGGAAAAGAATGCCAGTTCTAGAAAACATGTGCTGGCTTTCTTTTGATCGCTGCGCACGATGGAGGACTTTGGCTATATGTTTTGGGAGAGTGGGCTGATTGGGAGTCGTACCATGCACTCGATTGGATCAGCGTAAAAGAGGAAAGTAGGATATGAACATATGGATCGACTTTAGATATGAACGCCTATCACATTATTGTTATTCATGCGGCATCCTAGGCCATTACGCAATTTACTGTAAAGAGATTCCATTTGATGATGCAAAAATAGATGGAAAAGACAAACTGATTTATGGTCAATGGCTGAGGGCAGAAGTCCGGGAACACAGCCCATTCTGGTTAGCATTTTATGAGCAGCAACCCAATCAAGATGAAGTTGAAGAGATCATACCAGAAACACCACAGCAGTCACCCCTCTTACTCCCTGCAGCGCCTTAGAGTACTAACCAGAAACCGGCCAACGTGGAGACCAGCACAAAGCACAACACACTCATAGTACTCCAAAACCTACGTTGCAGCTTTCCCCACTGGATGGACATCCCAAAAGCCTTGCAGAATCTACACTGAAGTCACCTGTGATGAACCAGTTAACCTTAATCAGCAATGTAGCCGAAGGTTCCTCAAACAGCAAGAAGCTAAAAAGTCCACGACTGATCTCAAAAGCGAGTCCTCTCAAGAAGGCCAAGAGATATAACCCTTATGGGACGTGTTCTAATGCCAATGAAATGATCGATGAATCACATCTTATGGATACCCCTATATTTGCAGCTGAAGGGGTTGGAAAATGGGCCGTGGTGGCTTGCCCAAAAAAGCCACCAAATGACAAATGAGGATCCTCAGTTGGACTTGTCAAGGGCTGGGCAACCCCCTGACAATTCAAGAATTAAAGGCCCTAGTGGCCAATGAAAAGCCTGATATTGTTTTTTTTATGGAAACGAAAAATCAAGACAAGGTGATCCAGAATCTTAGGAGGAAGCTGAACTTTTCTAGCTGTTTTGTGGTGAGCCCTTTGGGTTTAGCTAGAGGGTTGGTGGTCTTTTGGAATGATCAGGTATCTTTAACTGTGGAGCATCACACTAGACACTTCATCAATATGATCTGTACTAATACTCATAGCGATAATACAATGAGACTTACCTGTCTTCATGCACCGGCGATTTATCAACAACGACAGCAAGTATGAGCCGATTTAAGAGAACCTAACTCCTCAAATACCCTACCATGGGTGTGTCTCGGTGATTATAATGAGATACTATATCACTGGGAAAAGGTGGGCAAAAAGACAGCAGAGCCGTATAGGTTACATTCCTTTAGGGAATTTTTAAACGACTGTATGCTTATGGACATAGAAAGCAATGGTTGTACTTATACTTATACATGGGTGAACAACAAAGATGGTGACGAAGTGGTTAAGGAAAGACTTGATAGGGCGATGTGCACAATGGATTGGAGATTAACTTACCTAGAAGCGGAAGCCTTTGCTTTTACTGCTTTGGGCTCAGATCATAGTCCTCTTCTCTTAATTACTGAATCTAGCCCTCCAAGATGGAAGAAATCTTTCACCTTTGAAGCTTTTTGGCTTCAAGACAAGGCCTGTCGATCGGTCATCAAAGATGCTTGGGAATCCTCATCAACGCCAGCTCCCTCTCTATCCCGCAAGCTTCGAGCGACTTCCTTTGCACTCGCCCGATGGAGTAAATCACATTTCTGCAATGGACAGCAATAGATCCACCTGTTAAAACAACAGATCCAGTAACATATTAATCAGCCCGATCATGACTACAATAAGGAACTTGTAGATGATCTAAAAAATGAAATTCAAAATATATGGCAACAGGAGGAAAAATATTGGGCTATGAGATTGAGGATACAATGGTTAAGGTGGGGGGACAAGAACACTACGTTTTTTCATGCGACGACAATACAACGCAGACAATGCAACCGAATCAGCATGCTAAAGGATGAACATCTTGGCTGGATACGCGATGCAAATCAACTCAAGCATATGACGCAGACCTACTTTCAAAATCTATATTACTCGACTGGCTACCGAAACTATGAACATGTTCTTGCACAATGTTCCCAAGTAGTTACAGCAAACATGAACACCGGTTTAATAGCAAGGGTATCTAGGGAGGAATTCAAGCAAGCAGCTTTTCAATTAGGGGCTACTAAAGCCCCGGGACCCGATGGCTTCAATGGGCTATTCTATCAGAACCACTGGGATATTATACAAGATGACATCTTTACATCAGTGCAAGATTTTTTCAGATCATGAGTGCTGCCCCCTGGCTTTAATAGAACTCTTATCACTCTTATCCCAAAGGTTCCACATCCCAAGAGGTTAGATCAATATCGACCCATTAGTCTCTACAATTTTATATATAAAATCATTTCCAAAGTGCTGGCAAACCGACTAAAGGTGTGGCTACCTGGATTGATTTCAACATAACATAGTGCTTTTGTCACAGGTAGACAGATACAAGATAATATTTGGGTTGTGCAGGAGGTTCTCCACCAACTAAGAGTCAGAAAAAGAAAGAAAAAATTTCAGGCAGTATTAAAATTGGACATGCAGAAAGCTTATGATCGGGTTGAGTGGGATTTTCTAGCGGTCTATCTAAAAAAATTAGGGTTTCATGATCAATGGGTAGGGTGGGTGATGCAATGTGTTACCACGGCAACCCTCAGCGTCAAGTTAAATGGTGAACCATTGCCATACTTTCGTTCTACAAGGGGGTTAAGACAGGGAGATCCACTCTCTCCATATTTGTTCATCCTTTTAGCTAATGTTTTATCTACTCTAATTTAGCAAGTTGTTGAATCCGGAACTCTCAGAGGAATTAAACTCAATAGGTGGTGCCCTACACTTTCCCATTTATTTTTTGCGGATGATGCTATATTCTTTTTGGATGGATGAACCCTAGAATGCCAAAATCTAGCAAATATTTTAAACTAGTATTGTGTTGCAACGGGCCAAGCTGTGAACATAAACAAATCCGGACTCTTCTGTAGTAGTGATTGCCCCTGTATCTTGAAATAAAATTTGGCTGCAGAATTAAGAGTTCCTGTGATTGAAAAGGTTGGGAAGTATTTGGGTATTTCATCTGACTGGGGTGTTTCCAAAAAAGACATGTTTGCTTGGATTTTGGGTTGAGTGAATGCGAAGCTAGAAGGGTGGAAAGAGTAGATCATATCTAAAGGAGGAAAGGAAATACTATTGAAAATGGTAGTGCAGGCACTCCCGCAATATGCCATGTCTATATTCAAAATTCCTATTTCTATATGTCAGTCTATTGAACGAAGAATAGCAAAGTTCTGGTGGCAAAACAACAGCACTAGATTCGACATACACTGGAGGGCATGGGATCTCCTTAAAGAATGGAAGATTGAAGGGGGGCTTGGCTTTCAAGATCTACTCACTTTTAACAAAGCTCTCTTGGGAAAGCAAGCTTGGCGGCTGTTCCAAAACCCCTCGTCCTTATGGTGTAGAGTTTTTAAGGGACTTTATTTTCATTCTAGTAATTTCTGGCATGCAAGAAAAGACACTAATTCTTCTTGGGGATGGCAGAGTTTACTATTAGGTAGAGATGCTATCCTTAACAAGCTGTAGTGGTCGGTCGGTGATGGGCAAAAGATAAAAATACGTGAGGATAAATGGCTCAATAGAGGAATTATCGGCGGACCAGCGCCTAGGGGAGAGCCAGAACGGGTTGCTGGTTTTATTAATCAGGATGAGAAGACCTGGAACATCCCTCTTCTAAGAAACAGCTTTGACTACCACATAGTCGAGGAGATTATCGCCATTCTGTTAAGCCCTACTTCTATCACAGATCAAATCATATGGACGGGAACACAAACAGGCATATACTCAGTTAAAAGCACCTACCACAATCTCAGATACTCAGATCAAACCAAGAACAGAAATCTTGCCTCGTCATCATATAAGCCCTCGACCCATCTTTGGCGACAAATCTGGAAATTAAAGACGGCCCCGAAGATTCGAGTTTTCATATGGTTGTTATGCCATAACGCTCTCTATACGAAGGATAACCTATTTCGGCGAAACATCATTCAAGACCTGGAATGTCGGTTATGTTTATCACATGCTCCTGAAACCACCGAACACATCTTCTTATTTTGCCATTGGACAAAGTCCATCTGGTCTCATTCTAGTGTACACATCAATCACTCAGCTTTAGAAGACATCGAATGGATGCGTGGCTGGAAGATATACTTGAAAATCAGTCAGACTTACCTTCAATGGAGGCCATCGCATCCATCCTTTGGCAGATATGGAAGGCGTGGAACCACTTCATATTTCGGTGTCAACATCCCAATCCCGAACAACTGGTAGATTTGGCTCTCGCTGATGCAAAGCTAAACAGCAGCACGGCGCAGCCTGTGACATCCCGAATTTCCAATTCTATTTTCAATAAATTGATACGGGCGTTGCATCTGCACGCATATAGTTCTTTTCCCTGAACTGATCACTCATGAGGTAACTAGTCTATCAAGTGAAGCCGTTAAGAAATTCTAATGCATCGGACTCGAGAATTTGACCAGGAAACGATCTTTCGACCTAGTTAATCTGCAAGGGTCATTACGGCACAGTAAAAAAAATTGATTAGAGACCGGAGATAGGTCGACTCAACAGAGGCATGTGATCGAGTGTGGGTGATTCCACCAGATCGCACAATTCTTGTCGATCGGCACTAGACCGGCTTTTCTATCGTTTGGGTACCCTGTGTCCGTGTTTGAAACCTTGAGATTATCCCGACAACCGAGAGATGCCAATGTGTCAAAGATGTACATTGTGGCTTGAATTGATCAACCACAGGTCAAATGCACAAAAATTTCTAAAAGCTACCTGGTAGATTGGGACGCGCTAGTATTGTGCCAGAGTGAAATTAATCGTGAAATTGAGATCGAATTCAGAAATTGGAAGTCCTGGGGTGTCACAAATCATTTTAGGAACATTGGCTCATCTTCGAAGATTTTTCTTATAAACTGGGTTTTTCAAAGAAAATAATCGGATTATGGTTAATTTGGTTCGAAAAATTGGTAGGCCCGCTTTTGGTTGTACTTTTGAGATTCAAGATGGTTATGGTCAGTGATTATGTGAATTGAAGTGTGGTGATATTGGATTAATTTTATGGACTTCAATTTGGTTCAATTAAAAGAGAATTGAAGAATTGGATGTACAAGATTTTATGCCACGGCGGAAAATGAAATTGAACCTATTGGATTAAGGTTGTGGGAGGTTGGAGTTAGTGGATTGTGACATCACAAGTGATGTCATGTGTGTGGGGGTAAGAGTGGCTAGGATCTTGACAAGTGTAGGGTGTGGAGATTGGCTCTTGAAAATGTGGGCTTTCACTTCATCTTCTTCCTTGATTCAAGGAGGTTGTCTTGGAACTTGGTTGGAGGAGAGAGAAGGGCTGAACGGAAACCAGCAGCTCGCCCAGCCCGCACGCACGCCCCCTCCGCTCGCTCGTCGCCGTCGCCGCCGTCGTCGCCGCCGTCCGCACCCGCTTGCCCGCGCAACCGGCCAGCTCCGCTTCCCCTTCGCCCGCACGCACGCGCACGAGCCGGAGCCCTCGTCGTTCGTCCGTCGCTGCCCTTGGCCGAGTTGCAGCCGTGAGCCGCCGTCCAGCTCGCCGGGAGCTCGTGCAAGCCGCTGCTGCCGCCCGCCGGTTCTCCTCCGCTGTTCCCTCGCCCAAACCGCCGCCGGACAACCCTCCTTCGAGCTCGAACAGCAGCCAAGAAAATGGGTTTCACAGCTCGGTTTTGGCCAGTTTTGGCCGGTTTCCCGACCCCGAAAGATAGGTCCGCCTTTGGGAAAGTTGATCCCCTCGACGCCCTCGTCGTTTTGGTCCGCTCGGCTCGCTAATCCGGTGAGTTTAGCTCACTAAATCTTGATTAGACGGTTAATGATGCCCTAAGTGTGCTTAGTCTAAGTTAAGTAAGTTTAGGTGGTTAGATTAGTTTAATTGATTGATGATTAGATTATGGTGTTTAATTAAGTTAAAGTGTGTTTAGTTTAAAGTTAAGTAGGTTTATTTTAATATAAGCCTTGATGTGACATAATAGGTTTTATTTTTTATTTATTCAAAGGTTTCGAAATTCTGGAATATTTAATAATATATTATATTCCGAAAATTATTAAAATAATAAAAATAAAAATAAAAATAATAATTCAAAAAAATTATTTATGACCTCAATTGCTTAGAATTTCGTGCTGATCGCTGCTGTGTATTTAGAATTTGAATTTGATGAATGGATGTGGCAAATTGAGTGTTGATTGTGGTAAATAGGAATTTTATTCATAAAAACCCAAGTGTCGGGTTTTGATGCAAAAATTGGATTTTAATGATTATATTAAATAGTGGGGTTTGCAAAAGTGAGATATTGGCTTTTTGATTCGAAATTTGCGAGTCCCCACACACGTGAGTAATTTCTGGAATATTTTTAATATGAAGAAAAATGGCCGGGATCACTATTTTAAGTGGAAGCATTGAGTGAAATGCAAAGTGTCCTGGGGCCGAGTATGCTTTGGCTGTGTGATAACTAAGAGGAATCGTCCTGGGCTGTTGAGCCGGACTTGCCCCTATATGGAATGCCCACGCGGTGGATGTCGGTCGCAAGAGGCTAGGCCGACTGGATCGATGCTCATTCGGGAATGCCGTCGACGTAATGACGAAGCCGCGCTCCAAGGGGGAGGCGATGCCTGGCATTAATGTCAGTAGATAACCGAACTGCGAGTAGGCTATGCCCTTGTGTGGCGATGAATAATAATTGGAATGCGTGCTAAGTGCGACCGTGATTTATATGAAAGTGATGGCGTTCCAATTGTTTGAATTATTATTACTACCCGAGATTGTGTGATATAATTTGTGCTAATCTGCGGAAGGAATTATGACGAGGTAAGTCTTCGTGTGATGTGGCTAGGCCACCCGGCGTATTTTCTTTCTAATAGGGGTTTAGGGGGTTGAACTGCTGAGACATTGTCTCATCCCGGTTTGGGGATTACAATTTCAGTCCCCGTGGACGGGGCGACTAGATAGCTTTGGTTGACCTTGAGGAGTTGCGAGGTGAAGTCATGAGGATTGGAGAACGTGTCCGACTTGTAGGTCGTAGGACAGTTCATTTTTAAGAGCCGGTCTTTTGTAGACTTTTGGCTATAGGCCTTCGTTTGTAACTCGTTGGTTTATGTAAGTGATTGGTCGTGAATTTGCTTCCCTTTTTTCTATTCCGTATTTCATTGTCAGGGGTTTTATAATACGTTTCGCTTGCGCAATAATAAAATGAATAGGGTCGGCGACACTACTTGGGAATGCCGCAATTGCATGACCATGGTGGGATGTTGGCGCGCTCGAGGTTCGGGCGTGACACGGCCCGGTGGATGATGCGAGATCACGATCTCCCGAACCCTAATCGTTCATGGATTCCTCCGGATCGGGGCAGCCTCAAGGTCAACATAGATGGGGCTTTCCCCACGGCGAATCGTACAGGAGCCATTGCGTGCGTTTGCAGGGATCACACCAGTACTTTCATCGCCGAATTTACCACCACAGTTCGCGCGTCTTCCCCGCTGCAATGTGAGATTCAAGCCCTCATCTCCACTCTTACTTATTTGCTAGAACAAGGATAGGATGATGCTTACCTCATTATCGAGTCTGATTGTATAAAGCTCGTAGAGATCTTCAACGATCGGAGTGTTCCACCGTGGGATTGCAGAGCGCTAGTCGCCGATGTTGCAGCTTTGAGCGTCTGTTTTCCCCACCTGCGTATCCGCTATTGTCGAAGAGAAGCAAATGCTACAGCTGATTGGGCCGCCAAGGCCCATGGCCACGGCACCCTGTCTCCTAATTGGGCTTCCTCACCTCCACAAATGTTAATGGATTTGCTATGTATCGATGCCCATTCCATGCGTTGTAATTTCAGTCGTAAGTGAATGAAAGGCATCATCTTTTAGACCAAAAAAAACCACCAGTACCAATGTGTAGATCCGCTCTTAGATCATGAATGACTTAGCCAAGAAATGTTCAGGAAAAGATTCGATCAGATTCATGAAAATGCTCAAGTTGTGCCGATTAGTGTTTACAAACATGTATGTTTAGCAATGTCTTTTTATCTAACTTACTATTTCGAGCACAATTCACACATATCAAATGCTCTTAGCGGTAATTTAAAATTAGAACATAAATATAGTTGGTTTTGAAAGAGAATCCCTAAATAACTCAATGACATCATTTCACATTGAGCAAATCAAAAAAGAAAACCTTGTATCTAACACTAAACTTGGAAGCTAGTTGTAGTTGCTTTAAACAAAATTGTGGCCTGAGGACGATGCTTGCTATTGAGATATCGTCGAAGTCATAGAGGACAAGAAGATTGGAGAGAACGAGAGCAACGGTCGTGAACCTTAGAAAATCCAAAGAGCTCCTCTTCATGATTGAGAAAAGAGAGCTCGTCAACAAAGTACATTTTATATCTAAAAATATTAATTAGGCATCTTTTATTCTTGCCAGTGAATGGGAAGATTGTATGGTACCGTTGACCATATCGGTACGCGGTCGTTTTATTTGATGAGACGTGAACTGAAGAAGCATGGTATGACATTCTTGATCAAATGGTTGATAAAAAGTTGACTGAATGGTTGAATTTAGGAACCATATAAGCTCCCCCAGTGACTAATGAGTTTTGGGCTCAAAGCCCAATGAAAGAACTAGCTAGATAGCTACCCGATCGAGCAAATTTGCTATTTGAACTTGCATTCAGAGCACCCTTGCCAGTTTGACACCGATTCTCTTACACAACTACACAAGAGAACCCTTCAATTTGACTTTGTTTGCCCCTTGCCCATAAATTTGTACTTTTAGCCTTTTTCTTTGATTTGAGTTCAACCACCTGTTAATTTTGAATATAATTTCACAAGTGTATTGGCTAGATTAGGACAGGCATCGAGCCGTGTCAATGACTGTATCTGGACCGACATGGCCCAGGGATATTATTATACCAGGCCTAGGCAAGACTCCACACAAATTTCCATTCAGGGCGGGACAAGGTTGGTTTGGGCCCTTTTTCATTATAAACTGAATTTTTTTGTAAAGAAAAATCCCAAAAAAAATAGAGTTGAAAATGTGATATTCAATAAAAATCGCAAGAAATGAAAATGTAATAAAATTTGAGGTAAATAATACAGTATATATTACATTCAAAGCACAACGTATACTAATAATACTAAGATTTTGATTTGACAGTCATTAAGAATAATTAAAGAATTAATAAAGAAATATTAAGGGAAATTTTTTTTCAATTAAACATGAATAAAGGACAAGTACATCCTCCACTCTAGTGACAAGCATGTGATGGTAGGATCAGTTTTGACTGTCAACGACGTACAAGTATCGTAATACTGATTACCCACAAATTACGCTTAAGAGAAGGTCTCTTCGGCGTTGCATCTCTCATCAATATTCAGATGATAAAGTGTGGTCATTGTCCTCTTCTTCACGTTAGGAATGTTTGGTTGGAGTCAATTCTTGTAATAACCAATCAGGCCGGTGGACATTCCATTTATTTCATTGTTCGCAGTCAAAGCTATACCTATTGCTTCCATAATTGGTTGGTTAGTACTCAATAAGGACTGCGAGGTATCATAAATGCAGGTGATGAAGACGAAGAGAATAGCAACAATTTTTATTGTCTGCTCTGTTTTGTCCTCATTTTTTTTTTCAATGACCTATTTTCACTATAAATAATTTAATAAATTAAAAAAATTACGCTACATATCATCTGCCAATAGTTAAATTAAAAACACTTAATATCAATTATGAATTGTCCAAGGTTAGTTATGGCTCGGATTGCTGCAGTTCATATCGCACAGTGTCCTTGGTCCTCCTCTTTCGACATGTTTGGACCTTCATTTTTAAAACATATATCAATGTATGCACACATTTTTAGATACGTTAGGAGTAAGCGGTCCTAAGTTCTATCCAAATTACACCTAAAACGTGGAACCTATCCGTTAGAATAAGTTCTCTAAGTTTTAGAACCCGAAACCTACATTGCATACCTAGGAACCTAGAACCTACCTTGTCACGGGTTTCAAAGTCTACCTATGTTCCACTTATACTATTAATTGAACGACTATAATGAATCATTACTTCTAAGTACTATCATTTGCTGCAATTCATTATGACTCATATTTAGACACACAAAGATTATGAAATATTAATAAAGTAAAAGTCTTAGTCATGTATATCACCAAAAATGGAAGCTCATACTAATGATTTCAAGTACACACTCATCATTGAACGCTATAAAATGCCATAGAATCGCGTGAAAACATAAAATAAGAAAAAAAATAAAACTTGTTTCAGATTCCAAGTTTCAAATTCCAATCGAGATAGATTTCCTAATTTTTTTAAATTGAAACCTACCATGCATATCTTAATATGGATCTCGGGTTTTTTATTATATTGTTCTTTGGTGATGTGTATTTCCCTCAAATAATTTATACATGACCAATCTAATAAACTCAAAAAAAAAATGGTAAAGTATGGTAACTTTTTACTATGATTGTCCGTTCCAGTAAATGTTGAAAAATCTGCGATCTCAAAAATATTTTCAAAAGTTGACCACATGTTCTAAAGTTTCGGATCACGAGCTCCAGTGAGCACAAAATTGGTCAATAGCATCAGACAAAATCTATGCACGATCAAAGGTCGGTTAATTTTTGAAAGAATAAATAGATTGAATGATTCTTAAAAGAAAAACTGCCACCAGCAGCACCAGGTGCAACAGCCAGCAGCGCGCCAGCGCTGGTCAAGTCCTACCAGGGTTTGCACATTGCACTACTTTCTGCTAGTGAGGGCCATCTCCCTTGGGCGTCACACACTGGGCCTCAAGCGCGGCCCAAGACTCCTAATCAGCTGTTCAGCGGTTCTTCCGCCATATATGAAGGCCTAAATGGCCTTATGCAGCATTTCATAAGCCTTGGGTCAGACTTCCCTTCTGCATAGAGAATTCGACTTTAAACCAAAAAAGAACACACACACATATATATGTTGCTCATTTACTAAGAAGATAAATGCATTTCTCTCACTCCTAACTTGTAGTTTCTCTCTCTTGCTTTAACACTAATACCTTTTTACTATCTTTTATGGAGATGGTCCATGACATATGGGCGCCCGTCCCCTAGGCAATCGCAGGGATGGCCTTTAGAGCAATCTCTCTCTCTCTCCCAATGAAAATTATCTCCCACTTGAAGTTCTTTCGATTTTTCAATTTTATTTTGTAGGTACCAAAATTCTCCTGGTCTAGGTACACTCTCGCCTCTCTCTAAAATTGGATAATTTGCATCTATAAATCCTAACAATGTGGAAACAATTTTTCAAATCATAAAACCTGCCATAATTCTGCTAAAGTAGGTAGCAAAATTTTCATTGAAAATAAGTCGCTATTCTACCTAACTAAATTAGAAAGCATAGCCACATTTTGTTAGAAAAATAATTCATCGTGCTGCTTAAATTAAAGCTCAAAACTTTAGTCCATTAGGCTTGAAATTTTCGGCATTTACCCGTCCTTGCATTGGCCGAATATTTGCTTGTAGCCATGCCTAGTCCACGCAATTGATTCAAGTCAATTCATCATCAGTGGTCCATTGCAAATGCAATAAGTGAACTAATCATCATAAAACTATATGCAATTATAACTTTTTATTTATGGGCCAAAGATTAGTCCTTAATTTTCTATGTAATGAATTCTTAAATGGGACTGGCCCAATCCACATGACTAATTCAAATCCATTCACCATCGCCGGTCCAACACAAATGCAATTAATAAACTAAAGCATATAATAAATGCTTTTAAAACTATGTGCAATTATAACATTTTTGTTTAGGAATTAAAGATTAGTCCCTCAATTTCCATGCAATAAATTATTAAATGGGATGCCAAAATTGAAGTGTCAATAATCGTGGAGATGTATGACTTATACTAACAATCCCACTCTTGTAATACACTTAACCCATTAAACATAATTTTCCTTCCTTGCCTTTGTTGCTTGTCCACTTAATTTCTTGCCGAAGTCTTATCCCACACACACATACACATTAGAATTTACTTTAGCAATCCAACCCCTCAAAGCTGCGTTTGGCAAAATAGGATAAAATTTATCCTACTCTAGGTTTAATGCATGCTTAGGATAAGATAAAGTCGGATATAAGATCTCATGGGGGAGGTGTAATGAAAGTGGATAGGATTTCTAATATTCCTAATAAGAAAGTTATTGTTTTTAAATAAAAAAACTTCTCAAATTAAAAAAAAAAAAAATTGAAATTATATTTCAATATAAATATTAGTTGAATTCTAATAAAAAAATCAAAATAACAAAAAATAACAATTTATCTTTAATTTAATCTTATTTTTATTTATATAGTTGACTTTAATTCTATTTTATAATATAAATTGAATATTTATATTTATATTTATTAAATATTTTAGGTATATTAGTATAATTTACTATTTAATAAAATTTTATTAGAGAAGGGGAAAAAGATATAAAAATAAAATAATTAAAAAAGAGAAAAATAAAATAAAATAAGCAAAAAAAATAAAATAGACAAGAGTGTTAGAGAAATTTGAAAATGACTTAAAGCCTAGAGTTCTCACTAAACTTGAAAATGACTTTAGACTCGGAGCTTTAGATCACCTTTAAGCAAAATAAACAAAACCAAAAAATCAACAATGTGTAATTTTAAAAACAACAGAATCGGTTAAAAGGAAGTAGTAAAATTAAATGATTTACCTCATTCAGACTCAAAAGATTGAGATGGAAACTTTGATTAATTCAAGTTTGGGACCTCTCTAATTGTGGGTTTTTGAAAACAAAATCTTGAAGAAGTGAGGAAATGGTTGAAAGTTAATGAAGTGGAAGCTCTACTTTTGGAAAGTGAAAACTTGCCATGGTTTTCCGCATATGACCAAGGCAAGAAATTTTTTAATAAATTCTCAATAGTTTAAAAAAAATGATTAATTAAAGTTGAAAGATTTTGAACTTTGAAATGCTGCAATTAATGAGTTTCAAATGGCCCCTATGAGACTAGGCTAGGATACACTTGGCCCAAAAGAATTAGTCACTAGAAGATATCTTGATGAAAATGAAAATGAGCTCCTCTTCTTCAGTCAAGCAAGTGCATGAATCACCAATGCATGAATGAATTATAGTTAAAATTGATGATCTCATGCATAATGTCAAAGACACCAAGTTTAATGTCTCAAACAAAAGCACAGGTTCAAACTTTGGCAACGAGCAAGAGAGATGGCGTGCCAATTAAAGAGAAATAAAAATTGAGGAAAACAATACTCATTCTAGACATTTGATTTTGAACATTGTTGAGTTTGAATTTTTTTTTTAATCCACTAAAATCATCAATGAAAGATATAAACGAATTAGGAAAATCTCAAAATATGAATTTCTTAATATACCAACCCTATTCTATAAATAATATGGCGATGAGTTAAGATATCATTGTTCTACACTCCTAACGTGCACATTGAAATCTATCAACTTATCCTTAATGTCTCAGACTCTTGGCAATCTGATTGTAGAAATTAATCCTAAATATACCGCTTCACTGTCTCATTAACATACTGCTTTGTCATTTCTTCCATGGAAATGCGAAATCGATAGGACAATAAGTGTGGAGACTTAATCAATCGATTAACAATCACCCATGAAGCATTATCACCACTTGACACCCTCGATAGACCAACTATGAAATCCATGATGATATACTCTCATTTCGATAAGTATTTTAAGTGGGTGTAATTGTCCACCTGTTTTTTGTGCTCAATTTTCATTCGTTGACAAACTGGATATTGATCGACAAATTTCATAGCATTCTTCTTCATGTTGTTGACCCACAAGTAGTTTCCTATTAAGTCCTTATACATTTTGGTGCTTAATTGAGAATCTAATGTCGTGAACTGTTTGCAATATCTCCTTTTTCAATTCTAAATCACCGGGACCAACAAATTAAAAACCGACTAGAGAAATTTTGGCGAAACAAAGCAATATGAAGCTCTTGTAGCAGTAAATAGAAGCGATGATGGCATTACAAGTGAAGACAGTGGGGGTGGGTGTTGGAGAAGTCGAACTGACGAATGGTGGTGGAGGCGGGATTGAGATCTCTGGCACAAATGAGGGACTGGATGAGGTCGTGGAGGTTGAGGTGAGGGGTGGACAAATTAAAAACCGACGGGAGAAATTCCAGTGAAACAAAGCAATATGAAGCTTCCCTCATCTGGTGTATAAGAGCTTGGTTCACATGCATACTAAAAAGTTCAACATTGATACCATTCTCTACATTTTATCACGGATTAGGATCCTCTAAATTTAGTTAAAATTACTTCTCATAGCTTGAAACTTTTTTTGCTATACCCATTGGATGGTCAAGATTTGTTCTCCATGTTTCTTTGCTTTCTCACTGTTTTTTTCTGCATCTTTTTTCTTCTACCAAAATTTCGTCAGCATCTTCTCCCCCCACCCCCCTTGGAATCGATTCCAAGAATCGATACCAAACCTTTAACCAGAAAATTGAGAATCAATCTTGTGATCCTCAATTCCAAACAATTGAAATAAAAAACCTAACGAATTGGTTTTGGCACTGTCAATTAGCGCTTGATTCTCAGGTAAGCCAATGTTATATTTCAGGTAAAAATAATATATATATAAAAACCACTCTTGAAATGAAATATAAAAGTTACTCCATTTCATTATCAAAAACATTTGTCTATCAAAAAGTTATGTTATTATTTGTTCATCTTGATGGGCACAAATTCATCCTCCTCCTCCTCCTTCTTCTTCTTCTTCTTTTTTTCATCAAAAAAAAAAAAAAAAAAAAAAAAAAAAAAGAGGCTTCAAAACTAGTTCAACCAAGGTAGTTCTAGTCCTTCTAGCCTTGGAATTAAGAATCGAACCAAATCCCTAGCCGATTCTAAATTTCTATAACTGAAACCTAAGTGATTCTCCCTAGAATAGATTTTAAATAGGTCGATCAACCAGTCCAAATCAATTTGGTCTGGTTCCCTAGCTGAACCAGATTGATGCTCATCCCTAAGGATGCTAAAACCGCAAAGACACTACTTTCGCTACAGATGCCAGAGGATATCGTCTTCCCGTTACTCAATGCCCCATCGTTGTCAACCTGCATCCTGCAAGTCTTTAACCCATCGAGCCCTCAATCCTTGACACAAAGACCCTATCCTCTCTTTTCTCTATTGCAAATCGAACATGGCTCTATGATGCAGCCCATGCTCAAGATCAACTCGTTCAACCAAGAAGATCAACACATATTTAAGATCAACGACACTCTCCTCGAAAATTCCCTCATCGATAAGGCCTCATATTTGACTTTGTCATAAAGACTACGTCATTTTCCCGCACATCAAAGCTTACATCAAGGCACTCTGGAACGAGCAAAAGCATTGGAAATATTGTTTTGATTTTAATTTCTCCTAGTTTCTAAATGTTTCTAGTATTTATGTAACAGTTTTTAGACTTGACTTTAGTCTCTTAGGGCGCGTTTGGCAACCGGCCAAATAGTGTTTGATTCTTTTTTTTTTTTTTTTGTTCCTAGGAGTAGATTTGGAACAGAAATCCATTTGGTAAATTTTTTGTTCTCGGGAATAGATTTGGAGTAGAATCGAGAAGTAAAAAAGATTGATTCATTGTTCCCGAGAATAATTCTAAAATCAAGCCAATCAAAAAAATTTCTTTGCTTTTTTTTTCTCTTCTTCTTTCCTTCTTGTTTTTCTTCCTTTTCTCTTCTTCTTGCACCGCCACCGCCATCGGCCACTGCTGCTGGTCACTGGAGACCGGTTAGGCAAGCTCGCCAAGCCACCGATGAGCCTCGTCTCCGGCCTCCCCCCACCGGCCAGCGACGAGCCTCGCCTAGCTGGGCAAGACTCGCCTGACTAGGCGAGGCTCGGCCAAGTCTTGGCTAGGCTGGGCGAGGTCGAGCTTTACTGGTGGTTGGGCGACCTCAACCTCGTCGGGGGCCAGTGACAGGATAAGGAAGAAGATAAAAGAAAAGAACAAATGGAAAGAACAAAAAAAAAAAAAAGTAATAAAATTATTTAAAAAATTAGAAGAAAATGGTTTGGATTAGAAATTTTGAGGACGGTCAAACACAATCATATCTGGAATAAAAATTTTGGGTAGCTACCAAACTCCTTCAAATATTTAGAATTTGTTCCTGGCAACACAAGCAACCAATGCTATCATTGTGGCCCCTTGGCAAGACCCACACGAATTCGAGGATAGATTAGTGTTTCAAACACTGTTTCAATGAGTGCACATGAGCAGCGAGCGAGGGGCTACCACTTGAGGATGCGGTGTCAAGGTGGGATGGCTAGGGCACACGAGGCACGTTGAATGGTGGTTGACGAGGGACAGAGAGGGAGAGGGAGAGAGTCCAGGGAACATAGAATTTGGATTCTTTTCCTTGGTGGCTTGTGTGTTTTTTTATTTTTAAACATTTCATATCGTATAAAGGAAATTCATTTTAAAGGATAACTTTGCCTTCGACATTTTAAGGTGCATTTGTTTAAAATTAATGAATGAATGAAAAATATTCTCATCCCCAATGAAAATAGTTAATCATAAATTATTATCGATAATGAAAATATTTTCATTGACTAATTTTTCTAAATGATATAACCAACTATTTTTTAAATAATATTTTTCAAATCTTCCTTAGAGGATGTTTGTGCTTTCACCATACCTACTCTATTTGGAATCGTCCCTCAATGTATGTGTTCCGTTTTTTTCCCTTTTTTGGGCTAGTGCTGAAGTGATAGAGAGAGAAAGGTCGTGGGCTTTCCAAGTGAGCCATTTCTCTAGGCCTTAACCCAATGGGTTAGTGGGTCATTCTATGGGTTTATTTGACTCTCAGGCCGGATCTTCCTTACCCATATCAACCCTGGAAAATGGGAAGATGCCACAACGGTACTTCTATAGTCATGGAGCTTTAAGGATTATTCTTGACCACAAATACTATGTAGCTTTTATTTACATATTCTACATCGACCTCCGCAAATAATATAATTCATTGTTTATTTGCTAAAAGTAAAACTACACACATCAGTAAAACTACACACATACAGCCTGTGTCGCCAAATATCCATGTTTCCATCGGAATATGGAGTACTTTCTAAGTTAGTCTTGCTAGTTTCTAAAATTATTGTAGCTAAGATTAGTTGAGAATTACGCTAGAAATAATTGTATCAAAATTGCAAAGAAATCAAATTTTAGCATACTAAGTAGTTAAGATTAAATTAAATAGCTTGGTCACAAAATCCACTGAATTTCAATTTTCAATTTGTGTGAGACTTTACCCTAAAATCTCCGTATGTTCTTTCTTTTCTATTGTTTGGAAAAACACTGTTATAGTGGAATAACGTTGAAAGTTAGGTAGGCCGTTGGCCTAATGAGGCCCACAAGCGAAAAAAACGTGGAAGGGAAAGGATTTGTCAAAGTTTACTTCCAAACTTCTCTTGTCGGGCAATGCATATGCAATATTTGTGGATTGCAGAAAGAAAAATGTTAGATGTGCAGAGAATTCTTACCATTATAATTTGCTTCATCTCAATCTCCGGTTAAGAAAAATCTGGTGGGGTTTAATTCTAACACAATTTAAATATATTGAAACTCTAAATAATGAATTTGATCACGCCACATGTCACAATTACATGAACACTACTTTTATGTGCTCATACATAAATATTAAAAGTGGGACCAACCATCCCAATAGACAATACATTGAACCTTTTTCTTATCAAAGTAAGCTGGAGAGCGTAAGCAAAACTTTAGAGACATCAAAAGCAAAACCCAGAAAAATCATTAGTTGACTTTCCCGCAGTTCTTCCTAATCTGACCGCTTGAGCCGGTGAGCGGGCTGAGGTTACCCATCTTCACCATGGCGTTAGCAAAATCTGTCATGAAAGTAGCTGAATTGCTGCTATAAGCGTTCACTTGAGCGTCCGTGGAACCACCACTAAACAATTGCTGGTCCGAGTGTAGAAGACCTTCTTGGATTTGCAAGTTCTTAAAGTAGGCATTGTCGAAGGACGTCGGGCTCGTGGTGTCTAGAGGAGAGAGATTGTTGTCGCCTCCGGAGCTTGGGCAGTTCGCCTTGAGCGAGGTTGCGAACGTGGTGTTGATGTTGTTATCGTTGTAAAGACGGGTCCGGAAAGTTGTGCATCGGGCTTGACCTATCGTGTGCGACCCTGTTAACAACAATCGAACAACTTTTTAATATTAATCTTAGTATATCGATCAAGCATTATTGTAAATTCGTTATTAAAAGGTGCCACAAAAAAGGAAAAACAATGACCTGAGAGTGCCACCATTTCTTTGGCGGTGAAACCTTTGTTAGAGAAGGCAGTGATGAGGCCGCTAAGGCTCAAAGTCGGGGCAGGGATGTTGCTATTAGCAGCACTTTGGCTTGCAGTGGTTGAGTCTCTTCTTCCTAGCGGGACTGTCCAACTTGGGCCACCTAACTAAGAATTAAATAGTTAAACAAATCCACACGTGTTAGTATTGATGCAGCATCGAGATCATAACGAGTGATTTTTTCTCATCACAATTGATCACTAGAATTAAGAAGAAAGTGTGCACTTACAGCGACCACAGAATCTCGGGCAGCCACGGTCAAGAGATCAGCACAGGACACGATGCCGGGGCATGCACTCTCCAATTGAGACTTGATTGTGTCAATCACGTTGAATCCCCGTAAGGAATTAGCATTTGGGCCAGCATTCTTCTCCCCAGTGAAGTTCGCGGTGTCGTCCAATAGAACAGATGCGTCGCATCCCTATTTTATATTTTGTGCCACACATTGTTAATCAGTCAAATCAATCTTATTGGATTCATTAGATTCAACAGTCAAAATATAAGCAGAACAAGTGCTATAACTTTTCCTGAACATAAAGTATGAACACTGATTAATTTCCCTTATCATTTTCCCCCTTTTTGTCCCCCATTATGAACGCTTGCAGACACCATTTTGGACGGGAATGACACTCCTTCTCGTGCCTTTTGACTTTAAATTTGTGTTGTCTCTCTAGGAACAATGCATCCAATAATTGTCGGACTAGAAACAAAATGATTGTGCTCTGAAGTGTTCTCTAAATCAAGGCTTTTGGTTAGCAACATGGCGTGTCCTTTAATATTTAACAGAGGGGAGTCACCGACTTTTTGATTTACTAGAATTAGCCTGAATTTTGTCTTCTTGAATGACCTTGAAGATCTAGACAATTTCCAACCCATACAGGAAAAGAGAAAAGCATCTAATCGAGAAAGTTATAAACATGTCACATTTGTTAGTAAAAAATGAATCAGGCTTTAAATATCAAGTTCGAAATAGAGACGGCATGTTTGATGGAGAAAGGCCCATTAGGATATGGATAACTCTTGAATTATGCACAAAGAACACAAAGTGGATAACAACGAAGGTACTTCAAATTGATTAGTTAATTTAGATTAACACTCTAAATTTGTGTTGGAAGCAAACTAGTGAGGCCATGCACAAGGCGCGTTTTAGTTTTGTTCAAAAGATCTAATACAATTTTTAGAACACCATTGGATTAACAAATTTCATTAAAAAAAAAGAAGATATTTTATGGCAAAATACTATTTTTAATGTAGAAAAGTATGGCAACCAAAGTGACGGTGATCAAAATATGACCAAAACCTATTGAAAACAACTGATCGATTTGCCAAACATGAAAAACGCGTAAAGTCAACCACCGTCATAAAAGCATGGCTGTCGCTTTTTTTTTGCCATCTCCAACGTTTAGTACTTTTGCGTGATCTAATTCATCGAATTTAAAATCATGTGGCTAATCACACACACACACACACACACACACACGTCTTATCCACAACATACTCGGCATAAAATACGCCCGCCTGCATGGCTTTTGTAATAAAGTTAGAGCATACATTGTCAATATAATATAAAAAGAAAATTAAAGTACGCACAACAACATTCTTGTCCATCTTTGATTCGAGGATTTTAATTACCAAGTCTCTCCACAACCACCAAAAAATTTAGTGGATAAGACCACTTGTGGAATGATATTTTTACACTAACGATGTATGTTAGAATTACTCAGGAAATTTTTTTCTTTGAAATACCAAAAAGAAGTGCTTTTCTTCTAAGGGACATGCTTTTTATTGCTGTATGAATGAAAACATAGCTCTAATTTTAGGACGACTTCAATAAACAAAGCCTATTATTATTATAATAATAAACTCATAAAAATGCATAGCACAAAAAGGGTCGGTCAGACTCGACTAATTCAATATGTGTACTTCCTACGTGTTGTTTGGTTAGTGAAAAAGAGAGTAAGTAACTTGCGTAGGAGCGAAATCTAATCGTTCTTTTTGACTATGAGGTCGGTTGGAACGTTTCACATGCACAAAAGCACAAAGATGCATCATACATGCACGCTTGCATGCAGCTTGAATGACAGAAGAGAAACAAAGGTAGCAATCAATCGGAAAGAGAGGAGAGACTCCGGGTAGAGGGACTTGCATTAACGAAGCAATCGTGGAAGTGAAGGCGGAGCAGCGATGCGCCCATGCGGGCCTCACTTTTGACCGCAGAGCTCACGCCGGATTTAATGGTGGAGAGGGCGCTGGGACAGGAGGTGGAGTAGAAAGTACTGGACAGCTGAGCTGAGGCTGTTTCCAGAAGAAAACACAGCAACAATAAGAAGGCGGGTCTGACAGAAGAGCTCTCACGAGCCATCGCTTGGAGTTAAAGTTTCAGCGAAGAAGAAGTTGATAAGCAAAGGAGGAGGAAGGGAAGCACAAGCTTGATGGCTGTGCGTGTAGTGTGTTTTTGTGTGATGCACTTGAATGAACTCACGGGTATTTATACAAGAGTTTTTGCATTGTTATGCTTTTTCTTTCTTCTCAAGTCAACGGCATGGATGCCTGCATATACATATATATATATATATATATATATATATATATATATATATATATATATATATATATGTAGCCAGATCATGTGTAGTCTAGACTTCTTAGCTTTTTATTTGAAAACTAACATTAATCTCACCGTATAGAAATTTTTGGCCCTACATATATTTATAGGTCTGTATCATGCTGTCAATTCTAAGCAAATATAACACAACCTATCCTCATATCAGATTCTAGAAGTAATCTCCTTATGAGATATCAAACCGAGAATCTTCTCACTTTCAACTTTTCAACTTTTAAGAAGTTTTATACGAATTAAAGAAGGTGGCTTATTTTGAAAAGTCTGATAAATAAGTATATTTGCATGTGTTTCCTATTTTAATGGACCAATATTTAGGAGTCACGATATATGTTGATTTTCTCACTCACTCTCTATGTTTATTTTCTAGTGTCCAAATTTTCATTTTTGGTCCTGACCTCGCATATATTTTTTTCATCAAGTCGTTAAACTGTCAATTTGTTTAATAAAGTCTTGTAGCTTACATAACTTTTCTAATCAATCCCATCCACCTCGACAGCCAGCAAGAGTCAGATGTAGAAAGCTTTGGGCTGTGTTCATGTTAAAAAAATTTCATTACTCAAGTCCCGGTCGTGCGGTACTTAATTCTGAAGTTTCTAGTCTCACTCATTAAGTCCATGATCAAAAAAGTTCTCCATGGTAGACTCTGATCGGCTGCAACGGGCATGTCAATTCCAATTATTCGCATTTATAGCATGGGGAACGCAAGTTCAAGGACTCGCTTAAACATATCAAAAGTTCAAGGATTTAATTAAAAGAAATGCACAAGTTCAAGGACCTGAAGTGAAATTTTAACTCAACAGAACATATTCCTTTTTCCCAATCAACATATATAGTAAATTTTTTATCAAAAAAAAAACTCTGTAAGGCTTAATCAATTGCTTGATGGTATGAAATTTGGAACTTGCTGCATGACGACCATTCCTCTTTGTTCAACTAGTAAACAAAAATATGGTTTCCATGATATATAAAAATGAAATTCTGTAGATAATGGACTACAATGTCCTAACAATAGCATCTTGTTCTAGCTGAGATAATTTTAAAAAAAAAAAAATTGAAAAGTTGAATTAGAAGTAGTGTGATAAACTCTACTAGGGTACTTAAGTGTGACCCAATATATCTTTCTACGGTCCACATCCTGCTCTAGGTAGGTCGTAATATCTTATTTCTCATAGCAAGTCATGTTGAATTCCTCCGCAATCTCATATTATTATTATTATTATTTTGGTAAAAATAAGCAAGCGCATCTTCAATAGATAAACTCCACACCCATGAAATGCCCCACTAACCTCATGGACTACATATAACGAGAGCTGAAGTTCTGGTCGGCTGCTCAAACATGGAGCTGATTACACTTAGTGGCATGGAGATCCAAACTCATCCCACGATAAGCATCGATAAAACTTCTCGATCAATGAGTCAATCCTATGGGCTTATCCGTGATATTCCTCTGCGTGCCTCATTTCTCAAGCATGCATGTGTGAATGAAAGCCTCATTAGGAATCTAATCTGGGTCAACATTTCGAGTGATTGCTAATCATGCAGATTCTCCTTTATAATCTTTTGGATTAGCTTAGAAGCAAGTTTACTAATTCGCTAGAACAAGGGATTTTCGCAGCAATATTAAATGAGGCCATGTGGGAGTTTTTCTCCACTCATTCAATTTTTAGGATAAGGAATGCTCGATGACACTTCTGCCGTCCATTGCATGCAGCTGTTTCGCACGATGTTGACTCTCTCAGTTGGAAAGGAATAATCACATCAAACATTATGGAGTTTTTTCCAATCAGATACCAATATCCCGAACTATTTTTGGTCCCACCAATTCCTCAAACTTGCGCCAATTACTAGAAAATACCACCTGTCTGTCGGCTGTTAAAATCCCACACGGCAACATGCGAGGCTGTTAGAAATCTAAAGTGGTAAAGCATGTTCATTACCATGTCAGTTTCATTTGCCTTGTGTTCTCCACAAACACTGCCATTTCAGATTTTTAACGACCATTATAGAGCCTTGCGGAAGATAATTTTAGATCCTTGATATAAGCTTGGAGGTATTGCAAAAGAGAAAAAAAAAAAAAGTTTATCGCTCGTTCATAATTTTGAAAAAGACAACAAAAGTTTCGAGAGCTTATGATCAGATATGGCCTCGGCCGGTCGGAAAATGATTTGGAAGTGTTGGAGGATGAAACGACTTCTCCACGAGACCCACGTTCTGCCCCAATTGCCCAAGTGCTTTTATTCGGATTTTGTTGTGAAGAAGCAATACTGTTCATGCATCCGATTCACATCAGATCTATGCATGTGAATCGTGATATGGAATCCGACAGGCGTTGGGCTCACATTAGCTGCGAAGCAACCTAAATGATTAGAAAAGGAATTTTGATATATCTCAACCGTATTAGGCTCCGTTTGTTTAGAGTAAGATGGATAATTTAAAAAATATTTTTCTAAAAAAGGATTGCTTGTGTCACTTGAAAAAATAGCCAAGGAACAACGTTTTCCCCATCAACAACAATTTATGTTTAAACATCTTTATAGAGAAAGAAGATATTTTTTATTTATTTATTTTCGTAAGCGATGTAAGTGATTATTTTTTTGGAAGTCATTTATCTTTCATGAAACAAATGAAGTTTTAATCAAAATAGCTTTCTTTAAAGTTTCTAAGTATAGCTTAAATTATGCAATATCCACTTGATGGGAAAAAGTGCCAAAAAGTCCTAAACATATTGCATTTGTACCAAATTAATCTCAAAATTTTTCACATTATTACCAATTTAAGCTAAAAATTGCTGACACGGATTCTAGTCATCCCATAAAAGATGGCCCATGTTAACATTAACATTTTAAAAATATTTTTAATAACTTTTATTTTAAAAGAAATTTTCCTTTTCCCTTTTTTTTTTTTTTTTCCACCTCTTTTTTTTTTCCCCTTTTCTTTGGACTATGGCCAATATCGATCATAGGCAAGGGCATCGCAACCCTTGTCGACCATAGGCGAGGGAGGGTCGCCCTCGCAGCCTATGCGAAGGCACAACCTTTGTAGCCTTGGCAAGGGCCGCCCTCATTGAATCTAGCAAGGGCTCGACTTTTGCTACATAGCCGAGGGCTACCCTCTCTAGAAGCGTGAGAGTGGCCCTCACCAAACTCGATGAATTGCCTAGGCTACATGGGTCATGTCCTCACTAGATACAGTTAGGGCAGTCCTCACCTCTCGCCGATGAGGGTCATACACCTTAGTCTGTGGCCGATCGTCAGTCACATTCCAAAGGAAAATAAAAGGAAAAAGGAAAAAGGAAAAAAATATAGTGAAAAATCGAAAAATTATTTAAAAATGTCCACATCATCATTGGTTATCTAAAGTGCCATGGGCGGCATCCATGTCAATGGACTAAATTTGTATCAATGTGAAAAATTTTAGGGCTAAATTGATTTAATTAAAAGGTTTATAAATAAATTGATACCAATGTATAGGTTTAGGACCTTTTTGGTACTTTTCCCTCATTGTTAGCTAATTATTGAGATAACGTTTGATGTGTTTGTAGAAACTTGTAGTCTTTTAGTTACAAACCCAATGTGAAGCACTAAATCCTTACTTCATATGTGCATCTGAATAGCGATGAACTTTGATAATTCTTTGTAGCGATGGACAGTCTAAAAGTGTTCAAAAATTTTATAGAGAGAACCAAACTGTTGAGCGATGTAATTGCCGAAAGAAGTTCAACTTAAATTTCAAGAAGCGAAATTCAATCAGGTGAGGGGATCCTATCGCCCACCCGGAATTCATGCGTTGTTACCATCCAATTAGTCATTGAATTTTCATCTCTTGTCAATTTAGACACCAACAAGGAAAAATCCTAGCTGTCTTCACTCCTCACGCCTCCACTATCTCTCGTCAGCGTCTTCTCCCTCGATCTAGCTTGCATCATCATCATCATCTCTCTCTCTCTCTCTCTCTCTCTCTCTCTCTCTCTCTCTCTCTCTCTCTCTCTCACCTATCTACCCACCCATCTCCACCTTGAGTCAAACGAAATCAGTGGAATTTTCACTTCAAGTGAAATCAATGACATTCCTACTAATTGTTATACTAAAGCAACGCCTTTCATTAGTATTTCTACGCTCATCTTAAATGTAATTGTAAATTTATCTGTCACCGGAATTGTCATTACCACTTAATTACGATAAAATTACCAATTTAAGGTTTGGCGACGATTTTATTTGATATCTTGTCACTAGAATGCCTCTTCTTTCGATCCAGTTCCGCCACTACCATGAAGTCAAGTTAGATTTAGGAATGACACACTTTTTTAGTTATTGTGAAAACCTAGTCTAGGGGACTTTGAGGCCTCAAATCGAATCCAATTTGAGTCCCACCACCTTGGGTCGACCTAGAATCAATGTTATGAGGGAGGCCATTGTTAAGCGTGAGATAAGGGACTAATGAGGGAGAAGAGAGACAAGTGGGCAATGAAGGCCGTTGAGCGCAAAGCGACCGTGACTTCGTTGGATCATCAATGGCAGCCACAAGCGATTGGACAACGGAGGGGTGGGGGAGAGAAAGAGGAAATTTTAAAAAAAAAAAAAAATCTAAAATGAGTATTTGGAGGACACGTGAAATGAATCTGACGATTCTTCTAATGAAGATAGTAGATAAGATTTATACATGAATATACCCCCTCTCGTACTACAAGATTGCACAGAACAATGCCGGAAAATCTAACACCTAGTCAACTTTCCCAACATTCTCTAACATTCGAGTTGGAATTCCAACATACGAGTTTCGACACGCGATTCCGACATCGATGTTAATTTTAAAAATTTTCAATAAATGAGATGTCAAAATGTATATATGTGAAAAAATAAAACACAATAATAAAAATAATAAATTGAGAAAGAAGAAAAATCTAGTGTTTTTTTCTCTTCTGGCTTCCACTTTCCGTGATACATAATTCATCCCTTTAAGTTTTTTTTCCATCTTCCGACATATCTAACATGTGAGTCCGAAATGTCGATTGCTTGTTTTTTCTCCAAGTTTTATGAATTATTGGAATAGGGTTGAATTTGTTAAATTGAAATAATGAATGATATTAATAAATGGTGGATTCATGTTTTTAGTATAAATTCATTCTAAGATTTTTTAATTAATTATTTATTTGTGAATTTGAATAAAATAAATTTGATTGAAATATTCATAAAAATGATAATTTATTAAATATATAGAAAAATATATATTTAATATACAACGTGTCCCAACGTGTCAGAATTCTCTTTTTATTTTAGAAACAACGTGTCGTCGTGTCGTGTCGTGTCGTGTCGCATGTCGCGTGTCAGTGTTGGTACTACTTAGGCAGTAACAAGGTAAATTTGTTAGAACTTGAGGTCGAACCATATCACCACAAATAACCCTTCAACCCAACCGGTGGAAGTGTTTGCAGCTGCAATCTGATATTTTCTGCGTCGCAAATTCAACGGCCGGTTCCATCTTTGATGTCAACTTATGAGACAAACGCCAAGGACAAAATTTGGACAAGAACAACGGAATGATCTTACGATCAAAATAATTCATCTCGAAAGAAACCAAAGTTTAAGGCGCAGAGGCCCGACTATCTTATGTATTCCGAAAGATGAGTTCACCCAGCACATGCAAAACAAGACAAAGCGAATAAGACGCAATGCGATCATGCATTTGTCAACCGGGGTTTGGCAAGGTTGGTTCACAAAATAGGGCCACCGAAAGTTCAAAATCTGGATGAGACAAAATAGTAGTCTCCAACCACGAGTTGACCAAACTGGGGTGGGACTTCACTTTAGCAAAAAGGGTCATATGCATAAACACGCATGATTCGAGCATACCAAAATAGTACTTCCAGAAGGAGTCCTCAACCTAAACTCAAAGCATAATTGAGTCTTACTATATTTTTTTCATGCAATCCTATCTTAAAACTTTCGATTTATGTATGCTTAGACAAGTCCTTTTATTAACTGCATTGGTTAGCTATGCCAAATTATAAGCTTTGAGGACTCAATTACATTTCAGCATAAGTTTCAAGAGCCGTGTTATGATTATTCTCATGTTTGTCAATGATTGACGCATAAATTGAACTTAATTTCACTCTCCAAACCGCAACTGACGCATGAAAATCGTACTATTATAAACTTTTGCCAGATAATTATTAAGACTTTATGCATATTCAATGTCCCACATGCACTAAGCATTTGACAATTCAAAGATAAAACATATAATCAAAGATGGATCCGTCACAATCTAGATTATTATTATCATTATCATCAAGCATGTTGGGTCTCACTTTCTTGATCGAGAGTAGTAGGTGAAGACTCACTATTTATGCGCATCACCGTCGACCCCACAAGGAAGTCAAATAACAAATAGAGAGATCAAATCGGCGATGGCAACGTCAAACCTGTCCAACCACATGTTTGGTGGTGCTTGCTTGGGGACTCCGATTTCTCCCTTCTCACCTCCAGAAAAGAAGGGAATCTATAAGATGCTCGTGATTTTCTCGGCGTCGTAATTTGACGATTCTGGTGGGAAAGTGTAGTGGCGGCAGATGGAAACACAAATCCCGAAAGCGCCATGCATGGAAAGGGACGGGGAAAATTTATTTCCACGACCCCACGCGCCTGCTTAACCCACGATTCTTTAGGGTTTGTCGCCTTCTCTGTCAGCTTTATCTTGGAGATTAGACTGTAGAGTCTCTCTGTCCTCTCTCTCTCTCTCTCTCTCTCCTCTCTCTCGTGGGTTCCAATCATTCAATGGAGGTCGTCGGTCAACGCTCGAGCTCATTGGTGACGTGGGTATTTTGGCACTTTGCCAAGTGAAAAGCACTCCACGCGTTAATTTTTAACGCATTGCAGCTAATTCATCAAAGTTCTTATTCTTTTGGCTGATCCAGCGTGGTGCCCACCATTCGCAATGGAAAAGAATGCCAGTTCTAGAAAACATGTGCTGACTTTCTTTTGATCGCTGCGCACGATGGAGGACTTTGGCTATATGTTTTGGGAGAGTGGGCTGATTGGAAGTTGTATCATGCACTCGATTGAATCACTGTAAAAGAGGATCAGATTCGATGAATAACTAAGCCAAGAAATGTTCAGGAAAAGATTCGATCAGATTCATGAAAATGCTCAGGTTGTGCCGATTAGTGTTTACAAACATGTCTATTTAGCAATGTCTTTTTATCTAACGTACTATTTCAAGCCTAATTCACACATATCGAATGCTCTTAGCAGTAATTTAAAATCAGAACATAAATATAGTTGGTTTCTGAAAGAGAATCCCTAAATAACTCAATGACATCGTTTCACATTGAGCAAATCAAAAAAGAAAACCTGGAAGTTAGTTGTAGTTGCTTTAAACGACATTGTGGCCGGAGGACGATGCTTGCTATTGAGGTATCGTCAGAGTCATAGAGGACAAGAAGATTGGAGAGAACGAGAGCGACCGTCGTGAACCTTAGAAAATCCAAAGAGAGCTCTTCTCTTCGTGATTGAGAAAAGAGAGCTTGTCAATTATCTCTAAAAATATTAATTTGGCATCTTTTATTCTTGCCAGTGAATGGGAAGATTGTATGGTACCATTGACCATATCGGTACACAGTCGTTTTGTTCGATGAGACGTGAACTGAAGAAGCATTATATGACATTCTTGACCTAATGGTTGATAAAAAGCTGACTGAATGGTTAAATTTAGGAACGATACAAGCTCCCCCAGTGACTAATGAGTTTTGGGCTCAAAGCCCAATGAAAGAACTAGCTAGATAGCCACCCAATCGAGCAAATTTGCTATTTGAACTTGCATTCAGAGCACCCTTGCCAGTTTGACACCAATTCTCTTACACAACTGCACAAGTGAACCCTTGAATTTGACTTTGTTTGTCCCTTGCCCGTAAATTTGTACCTTTAGCCTTTTTCTTTGATTTGAGTTCAACCACCTATTAATTTTGAATATAATTTCACAAGTGTATTGGCTATATTAGGACAGGCCATCGAGCCATGTCAATGGCTATGCCTGGACCGACATGGCCCAGGGATATTATTTTGCCAGGCCTAGGTAAGACTCCACACAAATTTCAATTCAGGGCAGGACAAGGTTGGTTTGGGCCCTTTTTCATTATAAACTGAATTTTTTTGTAAAGAAAAATTCCAAAAAAAATAGAGTTGAAAATACGATATTCAATAAAAATTGCAAGAAATGAAAATGTAATAAAATTTGAGGTAAATAATACAGTATGTATTACGTTCAAAGCACAACGTACTAGCATATTAATAATACTAAGATTTTGATTTGACAGTTATTAAGAATAATTAAAGAATTAATAAAGAAATTTTAAGGGAAATTTTTTTTCAATTAAACATGAATAAAGGACAAGTACATCCTCCACTCTAGTGACAAGCATGTGACGGTAGGATTAGTTTTGACTGTCAACAACGTACAAGTATCGTAATAATGATTACCCACAAATTACACGTAAGAGAAGGTCTCTTCAGAGTTGCATCTCTCATCAATATTCAGATGATAAAGTGTGGTCATTGTCCTCTTCTTCACGTTAGGAATGTTTGGTTGGCGTCAATTCTTGTAATAGCCAATTACGCCAGTGGACATTCCATTTATTTCATTGTTCGCAGTCAAAGCTATACCTGTTGCTTCCTTAATTGGTTGGTTAGTACTAAATATGGACTGCGAGGTATCATAGATGCTGCTGATGAAGACGAAGAGAATAGCAACCATTTTTATTCTCTGCTCTGTGTTGTCCTCATTTTTTTTTTCTGAATGACCTGCTTTCACTATAAATTATTTAATAAATCAAAAAAATTACGTTACATATAATCTGTCAATAGTTAAATTAAAAACACTTCATATCAATTATAAATTGTCCAAGGTTAGTTATGGCTCGGATTGCTGCAGTTCATATCGCACGTAGTGTCCTTATTCCTCCTCTTTCGACATGTTTGGACCTTCATTTTCAAAATATATACCAATGTATGCACACATTTTTAGATACGTTAGGAGTAAGCGATCCTAAGTTCTATCCAAGTTATACCTAAAATGTGGAACCTATCCTTTAAAATAAATTCTCTAATTTTTAGAACCCGAAACCTACATTGCATGTTCAGGAACTTAGAACCTACCTTGTCACAGATTTCAAAGTCTACCTATGTTCCATTTGTATTATTAATTGAATGAGTGTAATGAATCATTACTTCTAAGTACTATCATTTGCTACAATTCATCACGACTCATATTTAGACACATGAATATTGTGAAAAATTAACAAAATAAAAGTCTTAGTTATGTATATCGCCAAAAATAAAAGCTCATACTAATGGTTTCAAGTTACACATTCATATTTGAACGCCATAAACTACCATAGAATCGCATGAAAACATAAAATAAGAAAAACATAAAAGTTGTTTCACATTCCAGTCAAAATAGATTTCCTAATTTTTGAAAATTGAAACCTACCATGCATATCTTAATCTAGATCTCAGGTTTTCGATTATATTGTGCTTTGGTGATACGTATTTCCCTCAAATAATTTATACATGACCAATCCAATAAACTCAAAAAAAAAATGGTAAAATATGGTAACTTTTTACTATGATTGTCCGTTCTGGCAAATGTTGAAAAATCTGTGATCTCAAAAATATTTTCAAAATTTGACATGTTCTAAAGTTTCCGATCACGAGCTCCAGTGAGCACAAAATTGGTCAATTGCATCAGACAAAATCTATGCACGATCAAAGGTCGGTTAATTTTTGAAAGAATAAATAGATTGAATGATTCTTAAAAGAAAAACTGCCACCAGCAGCACCAGGTGCAACAGCCAGCAGTGCGCCAGCGCTGGTCAAGTCCCACCAGGGTTTGCACATTGCACTACTTTCGGCTAGTGAGGGCCATCTCCCTTGGGCGTTACACACTAGGCCTCAAGCGCGGCCCAAGACTCCTAATCCGCTGTTCAGCGGCTCTTCCGCCATATATGAAGGCCTAAATGGCCTTATGCAGCATTTCATAAGCCTCGTGTCAGACTTCACTTCTGCATAGAGAATTCGACTTTAAACCATCTTCGAGTTTTTGGAGTATATGTGAAATGTGATTCTCCCACTGTTTCCGGCTTAGATGTAGTAGTTGTGAAGGATTTGGTATGAGATCTTATGAGATTTGTTCAAGCTCCAAATATTTTGATAAACTGGGCTTTTGTTCTTAAGAAGCTTATCTTTGTCTAACTATGGATGCTTGTGGGAGTAATAAAGAGGCCACTGCAAGGCTAATCGTGCTTAGCACCAAATCCATCCATTCCATTCTTAGCTTTCATTCTTTAATAACCCTGTTCTGTAAATTAGCACACAACGGTGCAATTTATCTCCGACAGTTGGGGGCAGGGTTATCATAATCAATTTCGGAGTGCAAAGCTTGTCCTTTGCTCTTCAATGACTTATTTCTTATAATAGGAATATAGTGTAGTTCATTTTCAACAGTATTGTTTATAAATGTATGTGAAAATGGTACACACATAAGCTTGGATGTGAAAACTGAAGCTAGAAAGTTGGACCAACATTAAGCAGTTTCTCTCTCTTGCTTTAACACTAATACCTTTTACTATCTTTTATGGAGATGGCCCATGAAATATGGGCGCCCGTCCCTTACGCAATCGCAGGGATGGCCTTTAGAGCTCTCTCTCTCTCTCTCTCTCTCTCTCTCTCTCTCAATGAAAATTATCTCTCACTTGAAGTTCTTTCGATTTTTCAATTTTATTTTGTAGGTACCAAAATTCTCCTGGTCTAGGTACACTCTCGTCTCTCTCTAAAATTGGATAATTTACATGTATAAATCCTAACAATGTCGAAACGATTTTTCAAATCATAAAACCTGCCATAATTCTGCTAAAGTAGGTAGCAAAATTTTCATTGAAAATAAGTCGCTATTCTACCTAATTAAATTAGAAAGAATAGCCACATTTTGTTAGAAAAATAATTCATCGTGCTACTTAAATTAAAGCTCAAAACTTTAGTCCATGAGGCTTGAAATTTTCGGGTTCACCCGTCCTTGCATTGGCCGAATATTTGCTTGTAACCATGCCTAGTCCACGCAATCGATTCAAGTCAATTCATCATCAGCGGTCCATTGCAAACACAATAAGTGAACTAATTATCCTAAAACTATATGCAATTATAACTTTTTATTTATGGGCCAAAGATTAGTCCTTGATTTTCTATGCAATGAATTCTTAAATGGGACTGGCCCAATCCACATGACTAATTCAAGTCCATTCACCATCGCCGGTCCAACACAAATGCAATTAATAAACTAAAGTATATAATAAATGCTCTTAAAACTATATGCAATTATAATATTTTTGTTTAGGAACTAAAGATTAGTCCCTCATTTTCCATGCAATAAATTATTAAATGGGATGCCGAAATTGAAGTGTTAATAATCGTGGAGATGAATGACTTAGGGTGCGTTTGGTAACGTTTCTATTCAAAAATTGTTCCAGGGGAACATAAATAGAAACTATTTCTGTTCCGGGAACAATTTTTTAACGAAGAATGCATTTGGTAAATTTGTTCCCGGAATAGAAAAAGAACATAAACACGTTTGGTAAACTTGAATAATTTTTTGTTTCTTTTAATTTTTTAATATTTTTATTTTATTTTTCCTTTTTTCCTTTTTTCTTTTTCCTTTTTCTTTTTTTGTTTTGGCCGGTTGCCGGCCTCGGCCATGGCCGGCGACCAGCCGACAAGGGCCGGCGGCCTCACCTTGGTTGGGCGAGCATGGCCTCATTGGCGGCGCTAGGTCGGCCTCACCTTGGTTGGGCGAGCTCGAGCTTGCCCCGGATCCAATGAGGCAAGCTCGCCCGCCACCGGCGAGGCTCGGCATCGCCGGCCACCGCCAGGTGACGCAGACCTAGCAGTGGCCCGGCAGCGCCGAGCCTCGCCGGTGGCTGGGCGAGCTCAACCTCGCCGGATCGGGCCTCGCTTGGGGCTGGCGACACTCCGGCGAGGTCGTCGGCCCTCGACGGCTTCGCCGACCATGGCCGAGGCCGGCGACCGACCAAAGAAAAAAGAAGAAGAAAAGAAAGAGAAGAAAAAAATAAGAGAGAGAAAAATTGTTTCTCGGAAGTGTTTCGGGAACAAGAAACAAGTTTTTCTTTTTTCTTGTTTTTGTTCCAAATTTGTTCCCTGGATCAAAAAAATAGATTTGGAACAAAAACGCAAACAAACACATTTTTGTTTTCTTTTTGTTCCCCAAACAAAAAAAAAAAGGAATTGTGTTCATGAACAAAAAAATGTGAACATAAACAAACGCGGCCTTATACTAACAATCCCACTCTTGTTATACACTTTACCCATTAAACATAATTTTCCTTCATTGCCTTTGTTGCTTGTCCACTTAATTTCTTGCCGAGGTCTTATCCCACATGCACATACGCATTAGAATTTACTTTAGCAATCCAACCACTCAAAGATATGTTTGGCGAGAATAGGATAAATTTTATCCTACTCCATGTTTAATGCATGCTTAGGATAAAATAAAGTCGGATATAATATCTCATGGGGGAGGTGTAATGAAAGTGGATAGGATTTCTAATATTCATAATAAGTTATTTTTTTAAATAAAAACTTCCCAAATTAAAAAAAAAATATTAAAATTATATTTCAATATAAATATTATATGAATTCTAATAAAAAAATTCACAATAACAAAAAATAACAAGTTATTTTTAATTTAATCTTATTTTTATTTATATAGTTGACTTTAATTCTATTTTATAATATAAATTGAATATATTTATATATTTATATATATTAAATATTTTAGGTATATTAGTACAATTTACTATTTAATAAAATTTTATTAGAGAAGGGGGAAAAGGAAATAAAAATAAAAATAATTAAAAAAGAGAGGAAAAAAAAATAAAATAAAAAGCAAATAAAAATAAAGTAGACAAGAGCGTTGAGAGAAATTTTTGCCAACTCCATTTATAAACTTTTAGGTTTAGTTATATTAATATGTTGTTTATACAAAAATTATGCATGATATGATATGAATATATTCAATTTTATTAATGCAACTTATCAAACAAAGTAGATAAGATTTAGCAAAATCCCTAAATTTTATATCATAATCTATTAAGTCCTATTCTAGTTAGAAATTTAGTAGGTAGTTCTATGGGTTCATTTCAACCTCAGGCCATCATCATTATCCTTATCCACCAAGGAAATGGATGATGCCACAATGGCACTTCTATAGTCATGCAGCTTTAAGAATATTCTCAAATACAAAGAGTATGTAGCTTTTATTTGCATATTTTACGTCGACCTTCATAGATAACAAAATAAATAGATTATTTGATCAAAGTAAAACTACACAAATCAGCAAGTCAAATAAGTAGGATTTTGGGTATACAGCCTGTATCGCATATATTTATCCATATTTATTTGAATATGGTCTACTTCCTAAGTTAGTCTTGCTAGTTTCAAGAATTATTGTAGCTAAAATTTGAGGACAATTACGCTAGAAATAATTGTATCAAAATTGCAAAGAAATCAAATTATAGAATATTAAATGATTAAGATTAAATTTAATTGCTTGGTTGCAAAATCCACTTATTTCATTTTTCAATGATTGTGTGAGATTTTACCCCAAAATCTCCATATGTTCCTTCTTTGCTATTGTTTGGAGAAATAGTAAATTAGAGTGGAATAATGTCCCAAGTTTGGGAAAATTATCCAAGAAATCCTAAATCTATTGTAAGGTGACCAATTCAGTCTTAAACTTTTGAATTGTGCTAATTTCTTCATAAACCTTTTGAGGATTTGCTAATTTAGTGCTAATTTTTTTAACGGATTACAAATATAGTCATTTTGGTTAATTATAGCAAAAAATAGCTAACGTTACAATCCAATTAACACAAGCTATTTTACGTGGCACGAACAATGTTGATGTGAATAATTTTTAAATTTTTTTATTAATTTTCTTTTTTTCTTTTCTTTTTGTTTCTTCTTTGGTTCATAGAGCTAGTAGGGCCCGATTGTCAACCTCCACTAGCCACTTGGCGAGGGCCATCGACCCCTACATAAGGGCCACGAAGCCCACGCCGGCCATAGCAAGAGCGAACGAGCCATCACCAGATCTAGTGAGGGCATCAAGGCCCTCACCTAGGCGACAACAAAGGCGAAGGAGGGTCAACCCTCACCATGGTGCGATGCCCTTGCTAGCCCTAGTGAGGGTTGCTACCGTCACCCACAATCGGCAAAGGCTTCGCAGCCCCCATCGAGTAGTCGGTGACCTCGGTTAGTGGCTAACTACCTCATTGACCCTTTATACCAAAATAAGAAATGAAAAGAAAGAAGAAAAAATTAATAAAAAATTAATAAAATTTTGAAAAAAAAAAAAAAAAATTGCAACATCATTGTTGATTATGATACGTAGAACAACCAACATTGTTTGGTAGTGAGTTTTGGCCAAAATTATTCAAAATGACTATATTGATATTCCATTAAATAGTTTAGGACTAAATTGGCAAATTCTCAAAATGTTTAGTACAAAATTAATACAGTTAAAGAGTCTAAGACTGAATTGGTTTTAAGACTTTTTGGACAATTTTCCCTTAAAAGTTAGGTTGGGCATTGTCCTAACGAGGCCCGCGGCAAAAAAACATTGGAAGGATAAGGAATTGTCAAATTTTACTTCCGAAGCTCACTTGGCGTGCAATTTGTGCACAATATTTGTGGATTTTAAAGAGAAAAATGTCAAATGCGTTGACAACTCTTACTATTATAATTTGCTTCACGTGAATCCTTAGTTGTAAAATGCTTGATGGGTTTAATTCTAACATAATTTTAATAAATTGTCACAGCAAATAATGAATTTGCAATCTGCCATGTGCCACAATCACATGAACATCACTTTTGTACACTTTTAGATAGATGAAAGTGGGATCAATCATCCAAGACAGACATAAGGTTGTTGACACTAAATTTCGATTAAATATTTAGATTTAAACTTCATAGACAACAAGGGACCAATTTGGCCCTAACAAAAATATTTTTTTGCCTCGTCAAGTTATTAATATTATTTGTATCAACTAAGTTTTGTTTTATTTTCCCTTATTTTACCTTATTTTAGGATGGTTTTTTTTTTTTTTTTTTTGAAAAAAGGGCCCGAGAGGCTCGAGGGCTGGGCTTCTGCCCCAACCCCCTTTCCCTCTCTTCCCTCACGCGGGTCGGGCCCAATCCATTTTCCTTCTTTCCTTCGGCCCAGCCCCCCTTATATTCATCCTTTTTCCTTCCTTCCTCTCCTCTGCAACGCACGCACGGGCAAAGGGTAGGAGCAGCACGAAAGCCAGCACGAAATCTGAAGGGAGGGGGCACGGATCAGGCGCCTTAGATGCTCGTCGAGTTAAGGGCAGAACGGCAAGCCGGTGACATGACTAGTCCGGCCGGCGGAAAAACCGCTCCCCCCATGTGCCGGCTCCAGGCTAGCCGTGCCTATAAAAAGAGGGGAAGAGGCCGGGCGAGTTTTGGGCGATGAAAAGAGAGAGAAATCGAGGGATGTTCTCAGAGAGAGAGAAATCGGTGGGGCAGATCCAAGCTGTGAGAGAGGGCCGAGTGAGAACTGAGAGAGAGTGAGACCAAGGGAGAGAGAATTGAAAACGACCGCACTAACCGCTGTGTGCCTGTGTTGAGGCCGATATCCCACGGGTATCACCCTTCTCCGGATTGGAAAAATAAATTTCATGTATCAGAAGAAAAAATAATATTTACATATTGGAGAAAGAAATACGTAATTAGAATAAGAAAAATAATAAATCTACGAGAATGATAACAATAATATATAATGACTTTGGAACCAAAAAGATAATAAATCTGAGAGAATGATAACAATAATATAATAATGATCGAGTCAATTTTGTATAATCTTTACATATAAAGATGCTGAATTATAACTCAAATACGAATTTGTTTGATTGTAATCAAATTCAAAGGAAATTAAACAAGAGGTGAGGTATGGTTAATTGAATCTCCTTAAGGTAATTACACCATTAAGAAACAAGGCGCAAGAGAAAAGGAAAACAGGGGCGGTTGCGTGGGTGCTTCCTACTTGACTTGTGATGTCAGATGATGGACGATCTCGAATCGAACAAAAACGAAAACTGGCAAGTCGGAACCCACTGAGGCGATGCGTGGGGAGTGTTGAGGAATTAATGGTATTAATGGCTTGATGTAAGTTCATGCAATTCTTCTTCAACCTTTGGCGTCAATAGATGATTTAATGGATACATTCATTTAGCCTTAATGCATCAGGGGTAGTCTTGGAACAGTTATGGACGAATTGATTGATGCGTTAATAGATGCATTTCTTTAGTTTTATCGTAGTTTTATGATGCATTTATAGATGAATTAATGGATGGACGTGAAAAGGAACATGTTAATGACGGATCTTCCAAAGTCTCTTTCGACAATACTAAGATAATTTTCAACTTAAGAAAATGATTATCTTTTTAGTTTTCTTTAATTCATGGCAATAGAGTCATTTATATATTAGAATTCCTTTTTGAAAAAAACACACTCCTTCAAGTGTGTTGGTTCCTAGATGTATTTTAGGAGGTATGGTTCGTGAAGCTTTGGGCTCGCCGGAGCGGGCCACTGTGGCGTGGTTCATGTGAGTTTTCAGCCTCATTTGTGTGTGCTCTGCAGTCTGGGGTCTAATGTGTTGATCGCTTTGAATCTCGGCTTGGATTCGGCTTGGTTGTTGGCATTTCTCACCGCTCAGATGATGCACACCACCAGTTCGATGAAATGCTCGAACCAGATCTCGTTTAGGTCTCCTACGATTTTGGTCGGTTCTGGGCGTTTGTTGGTCCTTCGACACGGCTGATACGCTTTTCTTCTCGATTCATTACTTGATGTGTCGTTTCCTCGTGCAGAGTGTTTTCTAGCCGGAAGTGGAGTGTCATGTGCCCGGCTGGAGTCTTGATGTTCTTGAATCGGCAGGCGAATCTTCGGGTGTTCTTGGCATGCTCGAGGAAACCACGCGAGGGCGAAAGAAAAAGGAACAAAAAGGGTAATAAAAAGAAAAAGAAAAGATGACGGTCGCGTGGGGGAAAGAGAAAAAGTCAAAAAGTCAACAGGATATAAAGGCTAAAAGAGAGAGAGAAAAAAAGAAAAGAAGAAAAATGGGGGAAAGGGGGTCTTTTCTCTTGCTAGCCTTTTGGAGGGGGCGCGATCCGGGTCAGTCGGGCCGGATCCAAATCGAGCCGGCGGCCCGGTCTGACTGACTCGGGTCAGTAAATTTTTATTTTACTGTATTTTTAAAAAGAAAAATTATAAAATAAAAAAATTCGAAAAAAATCTCTTTTTAAGGGAAAGGCCTAAAATTGATTTTAAGCATTTTTCTCTTAAAAATGCATGAAAAATCCTTCAAAAATTTCTGAAATTAGATAAAGGCCGCGAAATGGTTTTTGGAGTATTTTTAATGCATGAAAAATATTTAAAAAATAAAATAAAATCAGACATCAAAGTTTAAACAAGATTAGATACCAGAACGGTATTAATTGATTAATTAAAGTAATCAAGTCTTTAATCCTGATTTCTCTGTTTGCACATGAGTAAAACATTTCTCTAAATATTTTACTTGGGTTTCTAATCGACTCACCCCAAATTGATTTCGCAGGCTAAAAACTCGAATCATAAGTTGTGAATTGGTGGGCTTACTGCGCCCATGGGTAGGGCTGCGGGGAGGTTATGATAAAGGTGAACCTTTTATTATTGAAATAAACTTGAGAACATTGGAGATGCAACAGAAAATTCTAAACTTTAAAGACAGCAAAAGTAAATCCTAGAAGTGTCGCGACCTAATTTTTCGGGTGCACCACCTAAAACTAGGTTAATGGACTACTAAGTCTTTTAAGCTTAGCACGGGCTCTCCCAAGCCCATACCAAATCGCGACTTAAGGTTCAATTATCTAACATGCGAATGATTAATAATTAGGAGTCGCCACTAATCGGTTTATGGTAGGTCGATTAGACACCTAAATAAAATAATGGGAGGATTATTTTACTCCTACGAACCAGAGATTATGGGTACGGGGACTTGGTTACACTAGATTTCTCTAATGCCCTTTCGGTACCATTTCTTTTTAAATTTTCAAAAAAAATGTCTTTGTAGGCAACTTGGATTCATTTTAACCTAAATCTCTATCATGCAAAAGGGTGATAACACGGATGCTCAGTCATTATTAAGCAATTAGAAGACTTCCATTAAAAGAAATAAACACACAAAACATTTTTTTTGGGTTTTCTTTTATCTTGAAATCGAAACGTGCATTTTAGCTTCATGATCTAACAAGCAAATTTTAATTAAATAATCTATCATGCAAACTCAATTTTGGTTTTCACTTTATTTAATGTAATGCGTGCGTGCTACTAATTTAATATGAAATGATATGACGTGGTAATATGACATAAACTATATAACATGAATAGGCATGCAATCTATCTTAAAGCATGAAATGAATTTATTCTAATTTTTTTGTATTTTCCATGAAATTCGAAATTCAAGAAAAATGCAAAAATGATCTAGCTAGATTAAGGTTCTATCTAATTTAAACTAAGGATTAAGTCATATTAAATCCTAACTTAAACTAAGACATTATCTTAATCTAAAATGCAATTTATCTAAAAAGATGATCTAAATTTAAAATGAAACATGCAATTCTAACCTAATATGCACAATGATTTTTTGTGTTTTTCTTTATGAAATTCGAAATTAAAACTAACACATAATTAAACATGCAATTCAAATAAAAAACTAACAACCTAAAAGAATGCACTTTTTTTTTATATTTTTCTAAATTCGAAACAAAATCCCTATTCTAAATATGCAAGATAACAAGAAATATCCCCAAAACAAACCGAATCCTAATTCATGCCATATTATTTCAACAAATAAAGGATTAACATAATCGAAAAAAGAACCCATTGTCTCACGGGTCTAATTAACGATTATCTAACCCTAAACATCACGACAAAGGGTTCAAAATAATTAAAAATCTGATCCGAAATCTTACGGATCAAATTAATAATCATATTGATTCAACAATTAAAATACTATCAACAAATCCCAAGAGTTAATATAATTAAAAAAAATGACCCGACATCTTACGGGTCAAATTAATAATTACAATAATCTTAGGGAAAACCCTTATGGATAATGCTTATAAGATTTTATGAATGTTAACATCCAATATCACAATTTAAATACCTAGACTAAACATATAAGCAAAATAAATAAAAATAAAAACTACCTAATTGATTTTTCCTTTTTTTCTTTTCTTGCTTTCTTCACACACGGCCGAGCAGCTTCGGTGGATCGCCGGGGTTGGGTCACCGGCGTTCGAGCTCCGGCAAAGACCGGCAACGGGCAGATCGGCGGCGAGCGGTGGCGTCGCGAGGAGCAAGGCGGGCGCCTCGCTCGGGCTCGGGCGGGCGTCGAGTTGGAAGGGCAGCAGTCCGGCTTGGGCGAAGGCGCGGCGAGAGAGGCGTTGGGCGGCAACGGGTCACCGGAATCGTGGGTCGGCGCGGCACGAACGGGAGAGCTCGGGCGGACACCGGCGGGGCTTCGAGCGAGGTGGTCGCGGCTGGCCTAGGCTTCCAAGCGGCGTCGGCGTGGCGAGACGGCGGCGTTCGGCGGGCAACGTCGGTGGCCGGTCGGGATGCTTGGCGGAGCGGCGGTGGCGCGGGGTCTTCGCGGATGGAAGTTGCGGGGGTGCGGCGGCGAGGGAGACGATGAACAGGTCGCCCTCTCGCCGCTTGTACTTTTCTCCTCTGCCTCCTTTTGCTTTCTTTTTGCTTTTTGCTGTTTTTGCTTTTCTTTTTCTTCCAAAGAACCGAAAAATCCCCCCTTCCTCTGCCGTACACTGTCTCCTTTTATAGACAAACGCAATGTGATCTTCGTAGAATATTTCGAAAATTACCTATAACCTTCGAATCACAAAATCCTTTTATCTCATGAATATTCTCCCCCGATTTCATCATCTATTGATAAAGATAAGATTACAATGCGATTTTCTTAATTTCCAAAAATCATCATAATATCGCATCAAATCTCAATTTAAATAATTTTTGTCATTAAAAAGAAATGGGCTCGGGCCAATTTTCTTGTTTTATGGGCTTAGTCGGGCCTGTTAAATTAAAACTCAAAAACAATTAATCCGACCCATCCACTCCCGGTCCAAAAAATGCAAATTAAAAATAAATGCATCTAAACCTATATGCTATGCAATTAATTTTTTTTTTAGGGATAAAATTAACCCCTAATTTTCTAAATGGGTCGCCAAAATTTAGGTGTCAACAGCTGCCCCTCTTTGAAGGTGAGCTCGTAGAGGTTGCCTTCAAAGACAAATTGAACCTAAATTTTGACCATGCACATGCACATGAATGATTTGATTTTGTTGGATTCCATTTTTGAATGCAATTTATATGATGCATGAAAACGCAAATAATAAATGACTCTACTTTTACCAAAAGAATAATAATAAATGACTCTACCTGGAATAACTTACCTTCAAGGAGGATAGAGTAATTCGAAATAGTTTGTGTTACATGTCTAGGACCCGTACCATTCTACGGTCGCCTGAATAGGGAAATAAATGTTGCTTAGGACCCGTACCATTCTACGGTCGCCTGAATAGGTAAATAAAGGTTGTGTAGGACCCGTACCACTCTACGGTCGCCTAAACGAGGGTTTACTTTTCAGGACCCATACCATTCTACGGTCGCCTGAATAGGGAAATAGGTTTTGTCTAGGACCCGTACCATTCTACGGTCGCCTAAACGGGGATTTAGCTTCCAGGTCCCGTACCATTCTACGGTCGCCTGAATAGGGAAATAAATATTGCCTAGGACCCATACCATTCTACGGTCGCCTAAACGGGGATTTACCTTATAGGACCCGTACCATTCTACGGTCGTCTGAATAGGGAAATAAATATTGCCTAGGACCCGTACCATTCTACGGTCGCCTAAACGGGGATTTACCTTCCAGGACCTGTACCATTCTACGGTCGCCTGAATAGGGAAATAGGTTTTGTCTAGGACCCGTACCATTCTACGGTCGCCTAAATAGAGGTTTTGCTTGGCTAGGACCCGAACCATTCTTCAGTCGCCCAACGTCGCAATCTGGGGAAAAATCTTTGGGGACAACTCCATCGAGTGTCAGTGTACTCAAAAGGGAAAATACCTGTACAACGACAAGTATTTAAGGTATAGATAGAGATATACTTACCAGGCGATATCTCTGCTCATTGGGGATATGTCTCCTGTAAAACATGGTTGTAGGAGAAGCAACATGTATTCGTGATTACAAATAACACATGCATTAATTCAAGTAAGGTTCATGCGTAATGATTTCTATCAACCATGCATCACCTAATTCCAATAGAAAGGATTTCAAAAGAAGATTCCAATTTGAACACATGAGCGTCATGGATGTGTCAAATGAGGGATCATTTAGTCTGAAAGGACTTTTCACTCGTCCTCATTAAAATGGGCTGTTTTATCCTGACCTTTGATGCAGGATTTTGACAATCACTTTATCTCACTATCATCACGCCAAACAAGAGTTTGAGCAATCTCGCAAGTGGTACGACTTTACCAATCTGAGAGGTCTTTAACAGGGACTGTAATGTGAGCTTGGTCAATGGCTTAACAAAGGGGACTCTTTGAGTCGAGGCTATTTAAAAATGGCATTTCGCAATTGTCTTGGGATTTACAAGTCAAGAAACATACGAAATGAGGCAGAAATTATCTTACTCTCACTTCTTCAAGCGATGCTTTCAAGCATATGAACTCTTACATTAATTCAAGTGCCCTAATCTGAAGAGACTTTGCAAGGGACGTAACGTAGACTTGGTTCATGGTTTAAGAGACGAATGGATCATTAGGCTCAAAAAGGTGTTTAGGGGATTAAAGTTGGTGATCATCTTGACATTTCCACCACTTTCCTCTCCACTATCGAAGATTTTTTTCTTCATCAAATCTCCATCGATCGCAACAGCATTTGAGTTTTAGTACCGCCTTGTTGGGGATATGACTCATTATATCAAGAGTTTGATTTTTTTCTTTTCTGGGCATTGGCCTTGCTTTTACCAGGTACACTGCTTTTTCATGCCCCATTTTTTGCACTTATTTTCTTTTAACGAGTCTCCATTTTGTCGCATTCTAGTTCATGCTACTTGAATGTTTTTGTCTTGCCCCATATGGGGGATGATTACTAACTGGGTTTGAAATGAATTTATAAGCTCAAGTGGGCTATGCAATGGATAAAGGTGTATAAGATAGAGAAATGACTGCTCTTCATCATCCTAGGGCACTTTGAATTATCATACAAGTTGCACTGCGAAAGCAATACTCGAAGATTGATGCAAGTGTGAGTGAGAAAATTCATATCATTCATTTCAAATTTTGTCCCAATATGGGATGATTCTTGATAGGGATAACTTAAAAAGCTCTTCATGTGTGTGGGCTCAAAGGGCTGAACAATAGATATACCTGTAGTGTTTCGGGTAGCAAAAGAAACTGCCTCTCATCATCTCGGTTGACGTACCCTTTGCGAGATCACCCTTTTCCTCGTAGGCATGGAATTTTTCCATACAACTCACTGAGGGTTAGTATATGAAACAGTGTATGGAATTGAGTTTGCCTTTCATCATTCCAAAGTTTCCCATTTGACACATTCAATTTATCTCACGCAATTCATCAAGGAAAAAAAAATGCCAGACTCGTGACAAATTTGAACAATTCAACTCATTGAGGCATTTTATTCATCATAGAAATGCTTGCAGTTCAAAACATGAAATGAAAAATTCAATCATGGAAAGCATCATAATTAACTGGAGTGAAAAACTCACGACCATCCATTTATGCTAGGATCAAGGCACCTCCAGGAAGTACTTTCTTCACCACATATGGGCCGCTGTAATTTGGAGCGAACTTGCCCCCAGGATCTTCCACCGAAGAATGATAGTCCTCTTTTACTTGCCCCAAATCTTTTTTTTTTTTTTTTGCAAGTGTGCCATAAGCCTATTGATCACAAGTCAAGTTTATGATCATTGAAACTTGATAAGCTATTCTCAGATGTCCCTTGTCATAACAAGTTATAGAATTATGCTCTGAGACAAGAACCAATAAGTCAGATAAACAAACAGGTTTAATCTGCTATAAGTTTTGGGAATTTTTTTAAAATAGTGAAATGCTTTTGTTTTCAAAAAATTTTTGGGAGGAAGCACGAGAAAGTCCAGCCCTCGGGATTTCTCCGTGGATGATATAGTTGGATATCGTCATTGGACTGGTTTAGTGTACCTCATCATGCCCTCAAAATAAAACTTGTAATTTCATTGAAATTCAACAATCAATTACATTTATTGAAATGAAAATGCGAATTCAAGTCTTAAAAAAAAAGAAATAGAAGAAATCAAAAACAATTCCTAAACGAGAGATAAAAATTCCTAGAAAGCGATAAAAATTCCCGCGCGGAATGTGCAAAAGTAATAAGTTACTCTTGCGGGCCAACACCCATATCTTCCGAAGATTCTTCGTCAATGACTCCTATGAAGAGATCATCGAACAGACTTGTGATTCCTTCTAGGGCGTCATCAGAGTTATCTGCCTTTGGAGGCGTCGGATCGTCCATGCCATCCCAACCATCACTTGGCTGCCCCAGGGTGTCCATCACGTGCACCTTCAAGTTCTTGATTCGACCGACTTCGGGTTCCGGGATAGCATTCACCGTACCCCCATGCTCCGGTAGCGAATTTTTTCTGGACGTTGGGCCAAGCGGTTTGAAACGAAAAGGCCTTCGTGTCTAAGAGGTTTTGGATTTTGTGCTTGAGGGTGAAACATTCATCGCCTTGAATGTCCCGGTTCACCGCTATGGTAGTCACACTTCTTCATCGGGTCGTAACCTCGAACACTTTCGCGGTTAGGACGTTTTGGATCACTGGAAAGCAAACCTTTCTTTTGGAGAATCGCCAACACCTGGGATGGAGATCCAGGGAGGGGAGTGAATTGCCTTCTATTATTTGCTTGGGCAAATGGTTGGCGACCAGCAGTTTGTTGTTGCCTTGCATTCCTTTGGATAGCCGGGGCATGGTTAGGATTTTCTTGGCTATAAGTCACATTCACATCCACATAAGCTTCTTTCTCCTTCTTGGCAAAGAATCTTTTACTTGATGGCTCAGTAAACCATCCTTCCCTTATCCCCATCTCGATTTGTTCTCCCACAGGAATCAGCTGATTGAAGCTTTCGACGTACGTACTGGCCATTCGGTTACGGAATTCAAACGGAAGGGTTTTCACGAATAACTTCATCAGCTCCTTGTTGGTAGGCTCAGGAGTAATTTGAGCCGCCAGATTTCTCCACCTCACAACGTATTCTTTAAATGACTCACTCCTTTTCTTTTCCATCCGCTCAAGGTCTTCTCGGGAAGGTGCGATGTCCATGTTAAACTTGTACTGTTTGAGGAACGCGTCAGCCACTTCGTTCCAGGTGTCGAGGAGGTTCACATTCTTCATCACGTACCGGTTTAGTGCGGGTCCGGTCAAACTCGCATGAAATGTTTGGATCATGAGAGGCTCATTTTTGACATGTTTGGGCCATGCGTACGTGGTACATTTGCAAATGAGATTTTGGGCAAGATGTACCATCGTACTTCTCGAACTCCGGCATTTTGAACTTGCTCGGCATTTTGACCTTCTCATAGACAGAGAGGTCGAATGGGAGTGAGCTTTGAGACTCCTGCAGCTGTCTCACTTTCTCTTCCAGTTTTGCAACACGCTCATCCTGATCTGTCTTGGGAACACTGTCAAGCTTGGCCTTTTCAATAAGAACTGAGTCATCTTCTAGCCCCGGCATGTCGTCGTCAATCGTTTGAACCTTGTTTGCTTGCTTCGAGATAACTATTTCAGGAAGAGCGGATGGAGCTGTTGGATTCGCTTGGAGGAATTTGAGTTGATCCGTCACAAGCTGTATAGAGGCGAGTACTTGTTGGAGTTGAGTCTCCACAGCGGACATACGATCACGCATTTCATTTTGGTCAGCCATTTTAGCCCTTGATCGTGTAATAATAGGCGATCGCGGTAGATCCGTTATGACCTAATCCAAATAAATGAAAATATGTAAGTACGAGGTGTAAATAGAGAGCCGATCCATGACAACAATCTATCTTTTAGTCACGAAAAATCCACACATGAAAATGATTTTCCTAGAAATGGACTAGGAAAACAAAGACATGGGATGCCCCAGTAAGGACGAAATTTCCTGAACATGAACTAGGAAGAGCCAAGGCATGAATTGAAAACAAATTTCCAATTTTTTTATTTTCCAAATGTCTCATTGCATGGCAATTTCCACATTTCATTCCTAATTGACAAAGGAATTAAATCAATGATTGACCTAAATTGTTATGGACCGACCAAAAGCGCAACAAAATAAATGGCATGGTATGAGGATAGAAGACTTACTTCACCAAGGAAAATTAATGGCAATCACATAGACATGCGCATGGTAAGTGAGGCTCGATTTCTACCTAAATGGCTTAACAAGGTGGAGCTAAGAGGGTGATCTGACCGTTGCAGTCTCGCATTAACGTGTCAGGCTCCCTTAACTCCGGCTCAGTTGAATGGAATGTCCAATAGTCATGCAGTCTCGCGGATATGGACAAACACATTCGACACCATGAAAGAAATTTCGAGGAAGAGAAGGTCAACCTCTACATAGCAATCTCGCTTTGGAGGAAGTATCCTTCTCAACACCATCCTAGAAATCCTATCACAGCCCAGGTCCGGCCACAGGTTGTGTGTGCAATAGTGTAGTGCTAAAGCAAAAAGCATGCACAACAGTTTAAATGCAAACAATACTTCTAATTAGGGAAAAGTAAATCATTCATCCCACACTTCAACCTGCAAGACAAATGTTAGCAAAGACTACTCCCCTTATACCTCCTATCTGCAAGAACATTTAACACTTTAGAAATGTTAGCGACGTACCTAGTGTCATTGCTGCCAAACAAAAACATTTTTAAAAGAAAAAGAAAAATTGGCCTAAGTCCACTAAGTGTTTTAACACAAGTCCCCAGCGGAGTCGCCAAGCTGTCGCGACCTAATTTTTCGGGTGCACCACCTAAAACTAGGTTAATGGACTACTAAGTCTTTTAAGCTTAGCACGGGCTCTCCCAAGCCCATACCAAATCGCGACTTAAGGTTCAATTATCTAACATGCGAATGATTAATAATTAGGAGTCGCCACTAATCGGTTTATGGTAGGTCGATTAGACACCTAAGTAAAATAATGGGAGGATTATTTTACTCCTACGAACCCAGAGATTATGGGTACGGGGACTTGGTTACACTAGATTTCTCTAATGCCCTTTCGGTACCATTTCTTTTTAATTTTTCAAAAAAAATGTCTTTGTAGGCAACTTGGATTCATTTTAACCTAAATCTCTATCATGCAAAAGGGTGATAACACGGATGCTCAGTCATTATTAAGCAATTAGAAGACTTCCATTAAAAGAAATAAACACACAAAACATTTTTTTGGGTTTTCTTTTATCTTGAAATCGAAACGTGCATTTTAGCTTCATGATCTAACAAGCAAATTTTAATTAAATAATCTATCATGCAAACTCAATTTTGGTTTTCACTTTATTTAATGTAATGCGTGCGTGCTACTAATTTAATATGAAATGATATGACGTGGTAATATGACATAAACTATATAACATGAATAGGCATGCAATCTATCTTAAAGCATGAAATGAATTTATTCTAATTTTTTTTGTATTTTCCATGAAATTCGAAATTCAAGAAAAAATGCAAAAATGATCTAGCTAGATTAAGGTTCTATCTAATTTAAACTAAGGATTAAGTCATATTAAATCCTAACTTAAACTAAGACATTATCTTAATCTAAAATGCAATTTATCTAAAAAGATGATCTAAATTTAAAATGAAACATGCAATTCTAACCTAATATGCACAATGATTTTTTGTGTTTTTCTTTATGAAATTCGAAATTAAAACTAACACATAATTAAACATGCAATTCAAATAAAAAACTAACAACCTAAAAGAATGCACTTTTTTTTATTTTTCTAAATTCGAAACAAAATCCCTATTCTAAATATGCAAGATAACAAGAAATATCCCCAAAACAAACCGAATCCTAATTCATGCCATATTATTTCAACAAATAAAGGATTAACATAATCGAAAAAAGAACCCATTGTCTCACAGTGTCTAATTAACGATTATCTAACCCTAAACATCACGACAAAGGGTTCAAAATAATTAAAAATCTGATCCGAAATCTTACGGATCAAATTAATAATCATATTGATTCAACAATTAAAATACTATCAACAAATCCCAAGAGTTAATATAATTAAAAAAAATGACCCGACATCTTACGGGTCAAATTAATAATTACAATAATCTTAGGGAAAACCCTTATGGATAATGCCTATAAGATTTTATGAATGTTAACATCCAATATCACAATTTAAATACCTAGACTAAAAAATATAAGCAAAATAAATAAAAATAAAAACTACCTAATTGATTTTTCCTTTTTTTCTTTTCTTGCTTTCTTCACACACGGCTGAGCAGCTTCGGTGGATCGCCGGGGGTTGGGTCACCGGCGTTCAGAGCTCCGGCAAAGACCGGCAACGGGCAGATCGGCGGCGAGCGGTGGCGTCGCGAGGAGCAGCAGCGGGCAGCCTCGCTCGGGCTCGGGCAGAGGCGTCGAGTTGGAAGGGCAGCAGTCCGGCTTGGGCGAAGGCGCGGCAGAGAGAGGCGTTGGGCGGCAACGGGTCACCGGAATCGTGGGTCGGCGCGGCACGAACGGGAGAGCTCGGGCGGACACCGGCGGGGCTTCGAGCGAGGTGGTCGCGGCTGGCCTCGGCTTCCAAGCGGCGTCGGCGTGGCGAGACGGCGGCGTTCGGCGGGCAACGTCGATGGCCGGTCGGGATGCTGGCGGAGCGGCGGTGGGCGCGGGGGTCTTCGCGGATGGAAGTTGCAGGGGGGTGCGAGCGGCGAGGGAGACGATGAACAGTCGCCCTCTGCCGCTTGTACTTTTCTCCTCTGCCTCCTTTTGCTTTCTTTTTGCTTTTTGCTGTTTTTGCTTTTCTTTTTCTTCCAAAGAACCGAAAAATCCCCCCTTCCTCTGCCGTACACTGTCTCCTTTTATAGACAAACACAATGTGATCTTCGTAAAATATTTCGAAAATTACCTATAACCTCCGAATCACAAAATCCTTTTATCTCATGGATATTCTCCCCGATTTCATCATCTATTGATAAAGATAAGATTACAATGCGATTTTCTTAATTTCCAAAATCATCATAATATCGCATCAAATCTCAATTTAAATAATTTTTGTCATTAAAAGAAATGGGCTCGGGCCAATTTTCTTGTTTTATGGGCTTAGTCGGGCCTGTTAAATTAAAACTCAAAAACAATTAATCCGACCCATCCACTCCCGGTCCAAAAAATGCAAATTAAAAATAAATGCATCTAAACCTATATGCTATGCAATTAATTTTTTTTAGGGATAAAATTAACCCCTAATTTTCTAAATGGGTCGCCAAAATTTAGGTGTCAACAAGAAGGAATATCAGTTGACTTTCCTGCAGTTCTTCCTAATCTGACCGGTTGAGCCAATGAGTGGGCTAAGGTTACCCATCTTCACCATGGCGTTAGCAAAATCTGTCCTAAAAGTGGACAAATTGCTACTATAAGCATTCACGTGAGCGTCCGTGGAACCACCACTGAACAATTGCTGGTCCGAATGAAGAAAAACCTTGTGGGTTTGCAAGTTCTTGAAGAAGGCGTTGTCAAAGGACGTCGGGCTTGTGGTGTCAAAAGGAAAGAGTTTGTTGTCGCCTCCGGAGCTCGGGCAATTTGCTTTCAGCGATGTCGCAAACGTGGCGTCGATGTTGTTCTCGTTGTAAAGATGCTCCCGGAAAGTCAGGCATCGGGCTTGACCTATTATGTGCGACCCTGTTAACAATGGTCGAACAATTTTTATAAATTGATTTTAGTATATTTTCTTTATTAAAAAATGCAAAAAATAAAAAAATAAAAAAATAGAAACAATGACCTAAAAGTGCCACCATTTCTTTAGCTGTGAAGCCTTTGTTAGAGAAGGCAGAGATTAGGCCACTAAGGTTCAAAGTTGGGGGAGGAATGCTAATATTAGCAGCACTTTGACTTGCTGTGGTTGAGTCTCTTCTTCCGAGGGAGACTGTCCAACTAGGGCCACCTAACTAAAAGTTAAATAAATAACAAATCCATACGTGTTAGTATTAATATAGCATGGGGAACATAACATGTGATTTTTTTCGTCACAATTGATAAGTAGAATTGAGAAGAAAGTGTGCACTTACGGCAACGATGGAGTCTCGTGCAACGACGGCTAAGATATCAGCGCAGGACACGATACCGGGGCACTTGCTCTCCAATTCGGACTTGATTGTGTCGATTACCTCAAATCCCCGCATGGAATTGGCATTCGGGCCGGCGTTCTTCTCCCCAGTAAAGTTCATAGTGTCGTCCAATAAAATTGACGCGTCGCATCCCTATTTCATGTTTTTTGCCACATGTTGTTAATCAGTCCTTCTAGATAGAAAATTGATCCGATTGGAGTTAATTAGATTTAATGGTTGCAAACAAGTTAAGTGCAATAATCTTTACTGAAATAGTTTGCCCCCCATTATGAACATACTAATCTAAATCGATTAGTTAATTTAGATTGACACTTTGAATTTGTGTGAAAGAAAACTAATGAGGCCATGCAAAAGGCACGATTTGCTTGTTCAAAGATCTAGTGCAATTTTAGAATAGGATTGAGTTATCAAATTCCATTAAAAATGATACTTTACCATCCATAGCACTTTTTATGTAGAAATGTATGGCTACCACAGTGAGGTGATCAAAATATGATCAAAATCTATTGAAAAGGACTGACTGGTTAGCCAAATGTGATAACCGAGTAAAGTCTACAACCGATATAAAAAGCAATGGCCATCTCTCTCTTTTTGCCAGCTCCAATGTTATTTATATACCCATTCATCTTATCAACAGCATAGTTTGCGTAAAGTACGCTCTCCTGCATAGTTTTTGCCGGTGTAAATTAGAGCATAGACCGTCAATGTAAAGAAAATTTTACATAATCATTATTGTCCATTCGTAATTCGAGGATTCTAATTACCAAATCTCTCACTAACCGCCAAATTAAGGGTGGATAAGATTAATTGTGAAAAATATTTTTACACCGGCAATGTATGCTAAAAATAATCATGAAGTTTTTTTGAATTACCAAAAAAATAATTGTGCTCTAATAAACACAATCGATTATTGGTATAATAAACTCACAAAAATGCATGACACAACAAAACACCAAAAAGGGTCAGACTCAACTAATTCATTATGTCAACCCCCTACCTACTGTTTGGTTAGTGAAAAAGAGAATACGAACTTGCGTAGAAGCGAATCTAATGATTCTTTTGACTATGTGGTTGGTTGGAACGCTTCACATGCATAGGCACAAAGATGCGTCATGCATGCACGCTTGCATTCAGCTTGAACGAAGGAGAGAAACAAAGGTAGTAATCAATCGGAAAGAGAGGAGAGACTGAGGGACTTGCATTGACGAAGCAATCGTGAAACTGAAGGCGGAGCAGGACGCGCCCATGCGGGCCTCGTTTTTTACCGCAGAGCTCACGCTGGCTTTAATGGTGGAGAGGGCGCTGGGACAGGAGGTGGAGTAGAAAGTACTGGACAGATGAGCACCGGCTGTTCCAAGGAGGAAACACAGCAACAATAAGAAGGCTGGTCTGGCGGAAGAGCTCCCACAAGCCATGGCTTTGAGTTAAGTTCCAGCAAAGAAGGAGATAAGCGAAGGCGGAGCAGAAGCACAAGCTTGATTGCTGTGCGCGAGTGTGTTTGTTGCACTCAAATGAACTCGGGTATTTATACAAGAGTTTTACTTTGCACTGTTATGCCTTGAAATTTCCCCAACTTCACTAGATGCAACGCATGACATGATGATATTCAAGACTGTGTTGTGATTTATTTGCCTTGTTATTTTAATAGTCAGATTTTTTTTTTTCGGTTTGATTACTTGACTTTAATTACTTTTTCATAATCATTCACTAGTTTAGTGTCTCGCGTGTAAATATATGCTTTATTTTCATGTGATGTAGTTTCCTCTTTGATGAATTAAATAAATTGTGAGAATTTCCCCCACGGTGACATATGTGTATGTTGACACCTAAATTTTGACGGCCCTTTTAGTCATTTATCGCATTAAAAATTAGGGTTTAATTTTATCCATATATATATATATATATATTGATTGCGTAGCATATAGATTTAGGTGCATTTTTATTATTTTATTTTAATTGGTATTTTATTTATTGGACCGGTGCGGATGGGTTCAAATTAGTTGGACTAAGCCCACAAAGTAAGCAAGTTGGCCCAAGTCCATGTTTTTTATTGATTGAAAATTATCTCGTGGGAAAATAGAAATTTTGAAATTTTTCCGGGATATGAATCTTTTGGATAGGGCATATGTGTGAAAAAATATTGCGATTTATCTTTGCAAGATTTGGATTTCGAGAAAAAATTTATCGTAATCTTGAATTCTTATCAATATGTGATAAGTTGGTGAAAAAATATCGCGGATGTAGATTTGAAAGGGAAATCGAAAACCTATCTCCTACCCCCTATAAAAGCAACAATGTACGAGGAGAAAAGGGGGCTTTATCACTAGGTTTCGAAACATTCACCAAAGGAGAAAAAGTTTTTGTGGAGGAAAAGTCAAAGTATGCAGAAGCATAAAGTAGCAGAGAGAAGACGTGCGAACAGAGAGAGTGCAGCAGAGAAGAAAGAAAAAAAAGCAAAGGAAAAGACTGTTCATCTTCTCGAGCTGTTGCTACACAGCTGATCTCTGCATCGCCACTCCGAGTTGCGCTGCGGCCTCCGTGCAAAGACCGCCGCCACACCAACGCCATCGCCGTGCGACTCGACAACGGCATCGCTACTCGAGCCCTTTGCTGCCGCGTTTCCGCACCGATCGCTGACCGACCCTCGCCGCCCGAGCTTCCGCGACCCAAGCACCGACGACCGCCGTGCTCGCCTTCCTCCCACGACGCCGGCAGCCACGCCGAGCCCTCTATGACGCCGAAGCCGCCGTTGCTACGCCCGCACCGCAGCGGATCCCGAGCCTTGGTGTCGACGCCGACCGTCCCCCTGTTGTTCTTTGGAGCACCCGGCGCCCGCATTTGCTCGCCCGCTTTGTTGCTCTTCCGCCCGAAGCTCGCCCGCCGGTCGCCGTCCGTGAAGCCCGACGCCACGCCGATCCCTGCTCAAGTCCAATAACACCCAAGCGACCACCTGAGTCGGATCTGTAGCTCTCTGCCCGCGACGCCCTGTGTCGGAGTCCGAACGTCGGCAGCTCCGATCGCAACGCCCCTGTTCTGCCGGTTGTCCCTGCTGCCCGGGTGCCGCCTCGTTCCTGCCTGTTCGCCCTTGCCGGAGCTTCCTTGCTGGACTGACGACCTGTTGCCCCGGAGACCGGTCGCATGAACAAGCCCACTTTTGGGAAAAAGAAAAAACAAAAAAAAAAGGGGAATTAGGTAGTCTTTTTATTTATTTATTTTTTTGTTTGTTTTTATTTTCTTCTATAGCTTGTTTTTTTAGTGAATTTGTTCCTAAATATATGATTGATATTCCAACATGGAAGTGCCCTTCAAATTAGGGGTTGTTAGTCCGATTTTCGCGCCCAAAATCTGACTTGCAATCCCTTGCAAAAATCGACAATCCAATCTCAAGCCTGAGATTCGATTCGCGATTTAATTTTAAAATTGGTCAACCCGATCTCATGCGCAAGATATGGTTCGCCAATTTTTAGATATCAACATTATCTTGCTTGATTTGATGTCGTGGTGTTTGAATCAGTTTTATTTTCGTAAAAGGAAAAGGAAATCCAAAAAAAATTGAATTAGGTTTTGGTTTTTTTTTTTTTTAATCTTTGCATGTTTAGAATAGGGGTTTTATTTTCAATCATGAAAAAGGAAACAAAAAAAGTGCATTCATTTAGGTTGTTAGTTTTTTTTTATTTGAATTGCATGTTTAATTATGTGTTAGTTTTAATTTCGAATTTCATAAAGAAAAACACAAAAAAAATCATTATGCATATTAGATTAGAATTGCATGTTTCATTTTAAATTTAGATCATCTTTTTAGATAAATTGCATTTTATATTTAGATAATGTCTTAGTTTAAATTAGGATTTAATATGACTTAATCCCTAGTTTAAATTAGATAGAATCTTAATCTAGCTAGATCATTTTTGCATTTTTTTCTTAAATTTCGAATTTCATAAAATTTGTCTTAGGATAACTTAGTTGCAATTTCTAGGATAGCTTGCATTTTTTAGAATAGAAAAATCATGTGCAAGTCATATAGAATTAGGTCCATGAAATGCACGTCGCTTTAGTGATTGCTATTAGGTTCATTTCTAATTAAATTGCTCGTCATTAGAATTAGGTTATTTTGGCTAATTTAGATTGCATATCTAATTGTTGCATGTTCATTAAGAAATCACTAGTTTTTTTACCCATTCATATAGTTTAGGGCATATGGTCATGCCGTATTATTTCATATTAGATTAGAAGTATTGCATTGCATATGGATTATGTTCTCGTTTAAAAAAAAGTGAAAACAAAAATTGAGTGATTGCTTGTTAATTAGAAATCATATCTAGGATTGCTTATATGAATTCCGATCTAACAACGCAGATGCTTTCGTTGCTATAAGGTAAGTCCTGCATTTTATTTATTTGCTTTCTTGAGTGTTAAATTGGTGGTTTGCGCACTTGTGTGATCACCTCACATGTTAGGAAAGTAAATTAAAATTGATTCAAACTGCTTGCCAAACATTTTTTCAAAATAAAAAAGAAATGGTACCGAAAGGGCATTAGAGAAATCAAATGTAACCAAGTCCCCGTACCCTTAATCTCTGATTCGTAGGAGTAAAATAATTCTCCCATTATTTTACTTAGGTATCTAATTGACCTACCATAAACTTATTAGTGGCGACTCCTAGATACAATTTATCTGCATGTTAAGAATTTAAACTTAAGTCATGAATTGGTATGGGCTTGGGAGAGTCCGAGCTAAGTCTAGGCTTAATAATCCATTAGCCAAACCCTAGGTGGATCACCCCCGAAAATTTTGGTCGTGACAGCTTGGCGACTCCGCTGGGGAATTGAGTTGAAACTCTTAGTGGACTTAGGCCAATTTTCTCTTTTATTTGAAAAAAAAAATGTTTTTGTTTGGCAGCAAGGATCCCAGGTACGTCCCTAACATTTAGGTGTTAAATGTTTTTGCAGATTGGGAGGTATAAGGGGAGTAGTGATTGTTAACCCTTGTCTTGCAGGTTGGAGTTGAGGATGAATGTTTTAAATTCAAGTTATTGAAGTGTTGTTTGATTTAAACTGTTGTGCATGCTTTGCATTTATCACTACACTTTGCACACACAACCTGCCGCTGGACCTGGGCCACATGGGATCATTTAGGATGGTATTGAGATGGATACCACTTTGACCGCATGCTCGCGGTACAAGTCGCCCATCTCAATCCCGAAGTTTCTTTCATGGTGTCAAGAGTACCCACTTCGGTCCGCATGCCCGCGACCCGGGTCGGCTCTTTGACCAAGCCGGAATCATGAGGACCCGACATAGTCCACAAGCCCGTGGCTATTCTGATCATCCTTGTGGCTCCACCTTGATAAGCCTTGTAGATTAGAAATCGAGTCACTTACCATGCGCATGTCTATGTGATTGCCAATCATTGGTAAAGTAAGTTCTCTAAATTTTTGGCCTTTGCAATTTACTTACTTTATCGCATTATTTTGTTGGTCCATGGCATTAGGATCGTCCTGAGTCTTGATCAATATACAATGGGGACACCAGACATTCGAATTATTCTCCCTCCAAAGGAAGAGCTTAGCACTTGGTGGGACAAGTTAGATCAAGATAGCCGTCAGCTCGTAGAGTCACATATTGGTCGACTGCTTCCACTGCTACGTATCAACATCCATGGCAGCCTCGTCCAAGCACTTGTCCACTGTTGGTGCCTCGAGACTTCTACCTTTATCTTCGGCGGTAAGCATGAACTCACTCCCACCTTGGAAGAGTATAGCATTGCCATAGAGAAGTCCTTGAAAGCTGAATTGATTAGTCCACCTATCGGAATAGATCCTGTTACGGCCTTATATGATTTTCTGAGAATTAAAGAAGTCGACATAAGAAAGGTTTTAAAGGCTCACCGCAATGCATGTCCTTTATCTTTTCTGAAAGAATGTTTTGAAAAAAGCACCTCGTTTCAAATGCGTAGGATTTTCCTCGTAGCTTTCTTTGGGTTTATAGTATTTCCTTACTGCAAGAATGCTATTAACCTTTGATTGCTCAATTAGTTAGGCAAGTGTTGGAAGGAAAAAATTTTGTAAACACTATCCTGGCTGAAACTTTTCTTTCTCTCACTCGATTCAAAGGAGGTGGTGATAAGACTCTCCATTCCTCTTCTGAACTTTTACAAATTTGGTTCCTTTCTCATATAAAGGGATTTGGTGGTTTAATGACTATACATTATGTTAATGATTCTAATCACCCTATTATGAGATTTGAGAACAACAAAAAACATGCACCGGATTACCATTATTCTAGGTGGCTAGTTTTCATGAAAAAACCAACTTCCAAAGGTTTCCTATGGCATGCTAAATGGTTCCAAGTTCGGGTGGCGAGACTCTCGTGTGGAGGTGTTGGTCCAATCCCTCTATTGGGATTCACTGGAGCATTGGAGTACTATCCGACTAAAGTGACTCGTCAATATCAAGTCGTGCAAGAGCTTCCCCCGGCGTTACAAGCGGATCCGCTCCAAGTCAGCTTCGTTGATGGAAGCCGAGGCCATGAAGATTCCATTCTCACTATCAAATCGATGTGGGACATGTGCCATCCACGAAAACTCAAATGGCCCGAAGAGGAGTTGAAGGGCAAAGAAAGGAAGTACTATGCCTCAACTAAGTATATCCAACAACACAAGATTCCGGAGGAGCTACTTCCGAAGATACCGGAGGTGCCGTTGAAGATCACCAATCAAGCTGAGAATAAATACCTCAAAAGAGTTGCTGAAAAAGCTCAAGAGGAGAATAAACGATTGCGCCGAATGGTGTCCCGAGTGTATATTGATCAAGCCAAATGAAATGCTTGAATCAATCTTGCTATTTTCATTTTTAGATTAATGGTTAGGAAGTTGAGTCATTTACTTTCCTAATTCATTTGTTTAGGACATTTCGAATTTTTATTTTTGATAGGCCTGTCAAAAGCTCCATTGATGAATAAAAGTTCTAGAATATTGCCATGGATGGGCGTATTTTCATATAAGAATGCTTATTTTGGTTCATTTCTTATATTAGGTCATAACGGATCTACTGTGATCGCCTATTATTACACGGTCAAGGGCTAAAATGGCTGACCAAAATGAAATGCGTGATCGTATGTCCGCTGTGGAGACTCAACTCCAACAAGTACTCACCTCTATCCAGCTTGTGACAGATCAACTCCAATTCCTCCAAGCGAATCCAATAGCTGCACCCGCTCTTCCTGAAGTAATTATCCCGAAGCAAACAAACAAGGTTCAAACGATTGACGACGACATGCCCGGGCTGGAAGATGACTCGGTCCTTGTTGGAAAGGCCAAGTTTGACAGCGTTCCCAAGACAGATCAGGATGAGCGTGTTGCAAAGCTGGAAGAGAAAGTGAGACAACTGCAGGAGTCACAAAGCTCACTCCCGTTCGACCTCTCGGTCTATGAGAAGGTCAAAATGCCGAGCAAGTTCAAAATGCCGGAGTTTGAGAAGTATGACGGTACATCTTGCCCAAAATCTCATCTACAAATGTACCACGTGCGCATGGCCCAGCATGTAAAAAATGAGCCCCTCATGATCCAATCGTTCCATGCGAGTTTGACTAGACCCGCATTAAACTGGTACGTGATGAAGAATGTGAACCTCCTCGACACCTGGAATGAAGTGGCTGACGCGTTCCTCAAACAGTACAAGTTCAACATGGACATCGCACCTTCCCGAGAAGACCTGGAGCGGATGGAAAAGAAAAGGAGCGAGTCATTTAAAGAATATGCTGTAAGATGGAGAAACCTGGCGGCTCAAATCACTCCTGAGCCTACCAACAAGGAGCTGATGAAGTTGTTCGTGAAGACCCTCCCGACCGAGTTTCGTAATCGAATGGCCAGTACGTACGTCGAAAGCTTCAATTAGCTTATTCCTATAGGAGAACAAATTGAGATGGAGATAAGGGAAGGATGGTTTACTGAGCCATCTATTAAAAGATTCACTGCCAAGAAGGAGAAGGAAACAGCTGTGGATGTGAATGTGGCTTATAGCCAAAAAAATGTCAAACGTGCCCCGGCCATCCAAATGAATCCAAGACAACCACAAACCGCTGGCCGTCAATCATTTGCCCAAGCGAATAATAGAAGGCAATTCACTCCTCTCCCTAGGTCTCCATCCCAAGTGCTGACAATCCTCCGAAAGAAAGGTTTGCTTACTAGTGAACCAAAGCGTCCCAACCGCGAAAACCTTCGCGGTTATGACCCGACAAAGAAGTGTGACTATCATAACGGTGAACCGGGACATTCGGCGATGAATGTTTCACCCTCAAGCACCGGATCCGAGCCTCTTGGACACGAAAGCCTTTTCATTTCAAACTGCTCAGCCAAATGTCCAGAAAAATCCGCTATCGAAGCATGAGGGTAGGGTGAATGCTATCCTGGAATCTAAGGCCGGTTGAATCAAAAACTCGAGGGTGCGCGTGAAGGATGCCTACAATGGATTGGTGAGAGCTGGATATTATCCAGATCATGAGGATATTCCCCCATCATTGATGAAAGAAAGAGTTGCCAGAATGGTGGATGATGGCACCATTGTGTATGTTGACCATAACTGCATAGTTTCCACTATTTCCCACGTCATCATCGATTGGAAAGAGGAGCAGGCTGCTCTCGATGATGGTAAGGAAGAAGTAGATCCATCACTCGCAGATATGCCCCCGCTAGAAGATGCATCTGATGAGGAGATTGTGATCGAGATGCCTCAACCATATGAGTATGTCAACAATAAAGCGTTGCCTTGGTCCTATGACTTAGATGTTGACCTCGTTACAAGGTCTGGTCGGACTTATGCTCAAGCCAATACTCAACCCGCAAAGCCTGTTACTGATGAAGAAGCTAAGGAATTTCTGGCTATGATTAAAGTAAGTGAGTATAATGTGGTCGATCAATTGTGAAAGATGCCAGCTCAGATCTCTTTGCTCGAGCTCCTCCAAACATCCTCTGTGCATCAAAAGTCACTAATGAAGGTGTTGAGTGAAATTCATGTGCCAGAGACTGTTGAGGCGGACAAGTTGGAAGAATTTGTGGGATCGGTCCTTCTCAAGGATTTGATTGCCTTTTCTGATGAGGAATTCCCTCTCGAAGGCCGGGGACATAACAAAGCACTCTACATATCCGTCAAACACAAGTCTTCTCATGTGTCCCGAGTGCTCCTTGATAATGGGTCCGCTCTGCATATATGTCCATTAGCCACTCTTCACCGCCTCAAGGTAGACCCATCGAGGATACATGCTGCGAAGACCTTGGTACGAGCTTTTGATGGTACAAAGAAGGAGGTGCTTGGAGAAATCCATCTCGACGTACAGATAGGGCCAGTCGTCTTCAACACTCCCTTCCAAGTGTTGGACATCCCTACCGCATTCAATTTCCTGCTGGGTCATCCCTGGATACACACTACTGGAGCAGTGCCTTCAAGTCTACATCAAGTTGTGAAATTTGTGATCGAAAGGAAGCTGGTCACCGTGTATGGTGAGGAAGACCACCGGATCTATCATGAGACGGCTATCCCCTATGTAGAGCCGGATTCTGAGCTCGAATCAAGTTACCACTCATTTGAGTTGGTATCCACCATACATGCTTCTCGAGGTTCATCACCGCTCATTCCCGAAGTTTCGATGCTTTGCCCTCATGGTAGGAAGAGTAATGGTCGGAAATGGTTTCGTTCTGGCAATGGTCTTGGAAGAAATGGTCAGGGCATTCGAAACCCCATTGAAGCCCCTCAGAGGTCCCGATCTGCTGGTTAGAATACCATGGAAGAGGTGGAGGAAGTTTTGGAAGGCAGAACCCGCCACCTGATCAAGGGCGAGAGAGGCAAAACCCGCTACCCCCGAGCATTCATGAGACATTCCCCGGTCCTCCCATAATGATGCAGGATGAAGCAGATACCCTGGGGCAGCCTAGTGGCAAATTTGATTACCTGGTGAAGTATTCGGCCCCTCCCAGCTACTGCATTGATCCTCGTAAGATAATCCCAGATGGATGGGATAGCATGGATGATCCAACACCCCTGGAGACCGAAAACCTTGATGATGAGCTGGAAGGAGTTGCAAGCTTATTCGACAACCTTATCATAGGAGCCATTGATGAAGGACCCCTTGAAGAGATGGGCTTTGGCCCACAACAGTAACTTTTTTACCGCTTTCGCACATTCCCCTGCGCGGGAATTTTTATTGCTTTCTAGGGATTGTTTTCGATTTCTTCTTTTTCGTTTTCTTCTTAGGACTTGAAATGCATTTCCCATTCAATAAATTGTAATTGATTGATGAATTTCAATAAAATTACAACCTTTATTTTGAGAGTATGATGAGGCACACCAAACCAGCCCGGTGATGATATCCACCGATAAAAGAAAAGAAAAATCCAAGGAGAATTCTCGAGGCCCGGGCCTCATCATGCTTCCTCGTGTCAAAGCGTTTCAAAAAATGGTTTTTGTCAAAAAAAAAAAAGAAAAGAAAAAAGAAGAATCTAGGTTACACTGTTTGTCTTTTTGATTCATCTATTTCCTGTTTCAGGATCGATATTCTGACTTGCAAGGGCGTGAGAATGGTCCAATCTAATACCGCAAGTACTGACAATGATGATCCCGAAGATTCAATCGAAGACTCCAGTGAGGTGCGACGTAGCTAGGAACAACATGAAAAGGCTAAGGCTCCCACATCCGAGCAGACTATCACTATTAATTTAAGTGACACTGAAGAAGCCAAAGAGGTGAAAATTGGGGCGAGTCTCCCTAAAGATGAGGCCGAGCACCTGATTCAGCTACTGAAGGAATATCAGGATATCTTTGCATGGACCTATCTTGACATGCCTGGTTTAGACCTGTCAATTGTGGAGCATTGCCTACCTACTAATCCGGACATGCCACCTAAGAAGCAAAGGCTGCGGAGAGCTAAGCCTAAACTCTTAAAGAAGATAGAGGAGGAAGTGATAAAGCTCTTGAAGGTGGGATTCATTGAAGTTTCACAATACCCTGAATGGGTGGCCAACATTGTACCAGTAATGAAGAAGGACGGTCGAGTTCGCGTTTGTGTTGATTATCGGGATCTGAACAAGGCTAGTCCGAAAGATGATTTTCTGTTACCACACATAGATGTCCTTATGGATAGTACCGCTGGTTTTGAACTATTCTCATTTATGGATGGTTTTTTCGGGTACAATCAAATAAGGATGAAGGAGGAAGACATGGAGAAGACTGCATTTATCACCCCGTGAGGTACCTTTCATTATAAGGTTATGCCCTTCGGACTCAAAAATGCAGGAGCAACTTACCAGCGAGCCATGATAGCACTGTTTCATGACATGATGCATCAAGAGATCGAGGTCTATGTTGATGATATGATTGTAAAGACCCGACCTGGAAAAAGCCACGTCGAGACCTTGAAGAAGCTGTTTGATTGACTCCGCGAGTTCAAGCTTCGGCTAAATCCCGCTAAGTGCGTGTTCGGAGTAACATCCGGTAAATTACTTAGATTCATTGTGAACAGTAAAGGGATTGAAATCGACTCAGCTAAAGTTAAGGCCATTTGTGAGCTATGACCTCCGTCAACAGTGAAAGAAGTCCAGAGCCTTTTGGGGAGGTTGAATTATATTGCTTGATTCATTTCCCAACTTTCTGAAACCACTAAGCCATTCTTCAAACTCCTAAAGAAGAATGCACGAGTCAACTGGAATGATGAGTGTTGAGAAGCATTCGACAAATTGAAGTATTACTTGATGAATCCACCAATGCTTGTCCCGCCATCGCCGAGGCATCCTTTGATTCTCTACCTCACCATTCATAGTGAGTCACTGGGTGCAATGTCGGCTCAGGAAAGTCCTGTCAATAAAAAAGAACGAGCCATTTATTATTTGAGTAAAAAATTCACGGTATCAGAGTTGAAATATTCTGATGTGGAAAAGACTTGTGCCGCATTAATGTGGGTATTGCATAGATTGCGACAGTACACGCTGTATCACCAGACGTTCCTCGTGACTGAGAACAATCCTATCAAGTACTTACTTGATCGTCCAGTTTTGGTGGGTAAGTTGGCTAAATGGCAGATTTTGATCTCAGAATTTGATGTGCAATTCATGCCACAAAAGTCGGTTAAGGGTCGAGTAATTGTTGATCTATTGGCTGAAAATTCACAGGTCTCAAATAATGATGACAGTTTCCGAGATGACCGTGTCTTGAACGTAAGTGAAGATTCATGGACAATGTTCTTTGACGGAGCCATGAACTTGTCTGGTTCTGGTACTGGAGCAGTTCTCATATCCCCAGATGGACAACACCATCCGGTAGCTGTAAAATTGATATTCCCATGCACTAACAATGTGGCCAAGTATGAAGCTTGCATCCTTGGGCTTCAGGCCACAATTGAGATGAGTGTGGCCAAGTTAAAAGTGTTAGGAGATTCAGCGTTGATCATACTACAAACCGTAGGTGAATGGAAGACTAAGGATGCCAAATTGCTCCCGTATCATAAGTATTTAGAAGATCTAATAAAGGAGTTCGACGAAATTTCATTTGAATACTTGCCAAGGCCTCATAATCAATTTGCGGACGCACTCGCAACTTTGTCTTCTATGTTGCAAGTCACTGATGGGTTAGAGGTCGAGCCTCTGAAAATAGAGGTTTTGCCAAAACCGGCTTATTGTATGACCGTGACTGAAGAACCTGATAGAAAACCATGGTATTATGATATCATGAATTACATTAAAAAGCAGGAATTCCTTGAAGGAAGCACTCAGGCTTATAGGAAGTACATCACGAAGACGGCCTCAAAGTTTTTCGTCAGTGGTGAGAATTTGTACAAGAGATCCTATGATTCGGTCTTGTTGCGGTGTATAGATGCAGTCGAGGCCACTCAAATCATGCAAGAAGTGCACGAAGGGGTATGTGGCCCTCATATGAAATGGACACATGTTAGCCAAGAAGATCATGAGATTAGGCTACTACTGGCTCACATTGGAAAGTGATTGCATCCAGCATGTTCGGAGTTGTCACCGTTGCCAGATTCATGGGAATAAGATAAATGTTCCTCCAACTAAACTGCACCAATTTTCCGAGCCATGGCCTTTCTCGATGTGGGGTATTGATGTGATTGGCCCAATCAATCCCAAGGCTTCAAATGGGCATCGATTCATCTTGGTGGCGATAGATTATTTCTCCAAATGGATCGAAGCTACATCCTTTGCAAATGTCACCGCTCGCAATGTTGTGAAATTCGTTAAACGTGACATAATTGCTCGTTATGGCGTCCCTAAAGCAATCATCACTGATAACGGGACAAATTTGAACAACAAACTTGTTGATGGGTTGTTCAGCGAGTTCAAGATCAAGCATCCGAATTCGTCCCCTTACACCCTCAAATGAACGAGGCCGTTGAAGCGGCCAATAAAAACATTAAGAAAATCTTGGCTAAGACAGCCGAGAATTATCGAGATTGGCATGACAGGTTACCCTTCGCATTGATGGCGTACCGAACATCGATCCGCACTTCTACCGGGGCAACCCCTTTTGCTCTAGTGTATGGCATGGAGGCAGTTCTGCCTGTCGAAATGGAGATTCCTTCTCTGAGAGTTTTATCCCAAGTGGATTTGTCGGAGGCAGAATGGTCACAACAAAGATTTGAACAGTTGAACTTGATTGACGAAAAAAGATTGAAGGCTCTTTGCCATGGCCAAACATATCAACAGAGAGTAGCCAGATCCTTCAATCGAAAGGTACGACCAAGACATTTTGAGGTAGATGATCTTGTCCTAAGGAAGTTGTTGCTGATCTTTCCGGATCCTGGTGGGAAGTTTGCTCCAAATTACAGCGGCCCATATGTAGTGAAGAAAGTGCTTCCTGGAGGTGCTTTGATCCTAGCAGAAATGGATGGTCGTGAGTTTTCCACTCCAGTTAATTCGATCTTTGTCAAGAAGTATTACCCATTATAGAATTTACCATGTCATGTTTTGAATTGCAAACATTTTATGATGAATAAATTGCCTCATTGAGTTGCAAATTCAATTGTCCAAACTTGTTGCAAATATTGCATGTTTTCCTTGATGAATTGTGTGAGATAAATTGAATGTGTCAAATGGGATACTTTGGAATGACGAAAGAGAAGCCTGATTCTATACATTATTTCATACACTGATCCCCAGTAAGTTGTGTGGAAAAATTTCATGCTTGCAAGGAAAAGGTGATCTCGCAAAGAGTACGTCAACCGAAGTGATGAGAGGCATTCTTTTTTCTATCCTAAACATTACAGGGATATCCATTGTTCAGCCCTTTGAGCCCACACACATGAATAGCTTTTTAAATTATCCTTGTCAAGGATCATCCCACATCAGGACAAATTTGGAACGAATAGTGGGAATCTTCTTACACACTTGCATCAATCTTCGAGTATTGCTTTCGCAGTGTAACTTGTACGATAATTTGAAGTGCCTTAGGATGACGAAGAGCAATTCTTTCTCCATCCTATACACTTTATTCATTGCATAGCCCCTTTGAGCCTATGAATTCATTTCACATTTAACCCAGTTGGTGATCATCCCCCACACTGGGGCAAGGCAAGAAAAATCAAACCACTCAAGTAGCATGATTTACAATGCTGATAAAAATGGAGACTTTGTCTAAAGAAAATAAGTGCAAAAATGGGCATGAAAAAGCAGTGTGCCTGGTAAAAGCAAGGCCAATGCCCAAGAAGAAAAAAAAAAATCAAACACTTGAGTCGTATCCCTACAAGGTGGTACCCAAAAAAAAAAAAACTCAAATGCTATTGCAATCAATGAAGTTGAGATGTGAAGAAAATCTTCAACATTGGAGAAAAATTGGTGGAAATGTCAAGATGATCACCAACTTTGACCCCTAAACACTCTTTGAGCCTAATCATCTTTTCGTTTCTCAACCCATGAACTTAGCCTACGTTACGTCCCTTGCAAAGTCTCTTCAGATTAGGGCACTTGAATTAAAGTAAAAGTTCATATGTTTGAATGCATCGCTTGAAGAAGTGCGAGTAAGATAATTTCTGCTTCATTTCTCATGTTTCTTGACTTGTAAACCCCAAGATGATTGTGAAATATCATTCATTTTTCAATAGCTTCGAGTCCCCTTTGCCAAGCCGTTGATCAAGCCAGCATTGCGATCCCTATTAAAGACCTCTCAGATTGGTAAGTTCGTACCACTTGCGAGATTACCCGGACCCTTGTTCGGCGTGACAATGGTGAGATAGAGTGATTGTCAAATCCTGCATCAAAGGTCAGGATAAAATGGCCTTTCAATAAAGATAGGTGAAAAGTCCTTTCAGACTAAATGATCCCTCATTTGACACATCCATGACACTCATGTGTTCAAATTGGAATCTTCTTTTGAAAACGTTCCTATTGGAATTAGGTGATGCCAGATTGGTAGAAATCATCATGAACCTCCATTGAATTAATGCATGCTTGCGATTACAAATGCATGTTGCCTCTCCTACGACCATATTTTGCAGGAGACATATCCCCAAGGATCTGAGATGTTACCATGTAAGTATATCTCTATCCATACCTTAAATACTTATCATTGCACAGGTATGCCGACACTCAATTGAGTTATCCCCCAAAGATTTTTCTCCAGATTCAGTCTGATTAAGGCGACCAAAGAAAGGTTCGGGTCCTGATCAGATAATCTATGCTACAACGTTAGGCGACCGAAGAAAGGTTCGAGTCCTAGCCAAGCAATTACCTCAGTTCAGGCGACCGTAGAAAGGTACGAGTCCTGGAAAATGATTCCTTATTCAGGCGACCGTAGAAAGGTACGGGTCCTGGAAAGCGAATCCCCGTTTAGGCGACCATAGAAAGGTACGGGTCCTAGACAACATTTATTGCTCTAACAAGCGACCGTAGAAAGGTACGGGTCCTGGAAAAGCAATTTCTCCATTCAGGCGACCGTAGAAAGGTACGGGTCCTGAAAAATCAAATTTTTTCGTCAAGGCGACCATAGAAAGGTATGGGTCCTAAACATAACCTTGCTGCCCTACTAGGCAACCGTAGAAAGATACGGGTCCTAGGAAAGTAGTCTCCTCGTTACTATTTTAGGCGACCGTAGAAAGGTACGGGTCCTGAACATGTAACACTAACTATCTTGAATCACTCTACCATCCTTGAAGGTAAGTCATTCCAGGTAGGTTTCTTTATCATCTGCATTAGCATTTCCATGCGGTCATATAAATTGCATTTCAAAATGGGATTCATTTTTCAAAAAAAAAAAAAAATCATTCAGTGCATGTGCATAGTCAAAATTTAGGTCTCAATTTGTCTTTGAAGGCCACCTCTTCGAGCTCACTTTCAAAGAGGGGCAGCTGTTGACACCTAAATTTTGACGGCCCTTTTAGTCATTTATCGCATTAAAAATTAGGGTTTAATTTTATCCAAATATATATATATATATATTGATTGCGTAGCATATAGATTTAGGTGCATTTTTATTATTTTATTTTAATTGGTATTTTATTTATTGGACCGGTGCGGATGGGTTCAAATTAGTTGGACTAAGCCCACAAAGTAAGCAAGTTGGCCCAAGCTCATGTTTTTTATTGATTGAAAATTATCTCGTGGGAAAATAGAAATTTTGAAATTTTTCCGGGATATGAATCTTTTGGATAGGGCATATGTGTGAAAAAATATTGCGATTTATCTTTGCAAGATTTGGATTTCGAGAAAAAATTTATCGTAATCTTGAATTCTTATCAATATGTGATAAGTTGGTGAAAAAATATCACGGATGTAGATTTGAAGGGGAAATCGAAAACCTATCTCCTACCCCTATAAAAGCAACGAAAGTGTACGAGGAGAAAAGGGGGCTTTATCACTAGGTTTCAAACATTCACCAAAGGAGAAAAAGTTTTTGTGGAGGAAAAGTCAAAGTATGCGAAGCAAAAGTAGCGAGAGAGAAGACGTGCGAACGAGAGAGTGCAGCGAGAGAAGAAAGAAAAAAAGCAAAGGAAAAGACTGCTCATCTTCTCGAGCCGTTGCTACACAATCTCTCTGCATCGCCGGTCTCCGGGTTGCGCTGCTGGCCTCCGTGCAGCACCGCCGCCACACCAACGCCACCGCCGTGCGACTCGACGACGGCGCGCGCTACTCGAGCCCTCTGCTGCCCGCGCACCGATCGGTGACCGACCCCTGTTGCCCGAGCTTCCGCGACCCGGCGCCGACGACCGCGTGCTCGCCTTCCTCCCACAACGCAAGTAGCCACGCCCGAGCCCTCTCGTGACGCCGAAGCCACCGTTGCCGTGCTCGCACCGCAGATCCCAAGCCCCGTGTCAACGCCGACCGTCCCCGTTGCCGCTGGAGCACCCGGCGCCCGCATCTGCTCGCCCGTTTGTTGCTCTTCCGCCTAAAGCTCTGCCCCGTCGGTCGTCGTCCGTGAAGCCCGACGCCGCGCCGATCCCTGCTCACGTCCAATAACACCCGAGCGACCACTTGAGTCAGATCTGCAGCTCTCTGCCCGTGACGCCCTGTGTCGGAGTCCGAACGCCGGCAGCTCCGATCGCGACGCCCCTATTCTGCCGGTTGTCCCTGCTGCCCGGGTGCCGCCTCCTTCCTGCCTGTTCGCCCTTGCCGGAGCTTCCTTGCTGGACTGACGACCTGTTGCCCCGGAGACCGGTCGCACGAACAAGCCCACTTTTGGGAAAAAGAAAAAACAAAAAAAAAAAAAAAGAGGATTAGGTATTCTTTTTATTTATTTATTTATTTGTTTGTTTTTATTTTCTTCTATAGCTTGTTTTTTTAGTGAAGTTGTTCCTAAATATATGATTGATATTCCAACATGGAAGTGCCCCTCAAATTAGGGGTTGTCAATCCGATTTTCGCGCCCGAAATCCGACTCGCAATCCCTTGCAAAAATCAACAATCCAATTTCAAGCCCGAGATTCGATCGCGATTTAATTTTAAAATTGGTCAACCCAATCTCATGCGCGAGATATGGTTTGCTAATTTTTAGATATCAACATTATCTTGCTTGATTTGATGTCGTGGTGTTTGAATCAGTTTTATTTTCGTAAAAGGAAAAGGAAATCCAAAAAAAATTGAATTAGGTTTAGGTTTTTTTTTTTTTTTAATCTTTGCATGTTTAGAATAGGGGTTTTATTTTCAATCATGAAAAAGGAAACAAAAAAAGTGCATTCATTTAGGTTGTTAGTTTTTTTTTTTATTTGAATTGCATGTTTAATTATGTGTTAGTTTTAATTTCGAATTTCATAAAGAAAAACACAAAAAAAAATCATTATGCACATTAGATTAGAATTGCATGTTTCATTTTAAATTTAGATCATCTTTTTAGATAAATTGCATTTTAGATTTAGATAATGTCTTAGTTTAAATTAGGATTTAATATGACTTAATCCCTAGTTTAAATTAGATAGAATCTTAATCTAGCTAGATCATTTTTGCATTTTTTTCTTAAATTTCGAATTTCATAAAATTTGTCTTAGGATAACTTAGTTGCAATTTCTAGGATAGCTTGCATTTTTAGAATAGAAAAATCATGTGCAAGTCATATAGAATTAGGTCCATGAAATGCACGTCACTTTAGTGATTGTTATTAGGTTCATTTCTAATTAAATTGCTCGTCATTAGAATTAGGTTATTTTGGCTAATTTAGATTGCATATCTAATTGTTGCATGTTCATTAAGAAATCACTAGTTTTTTTACCCATTCATATAGTTTAGGACATATGGTCATGCCGTATTATTTCATATTAGCTTAGAAGTATTGCATTGCATATGGATTATGTTCTCGTTTAAAAAAAAAAAAAAGTGAAAACAAAAATTGAGTGATTGCTTGTTAATTAGAAATCATATCTAGGATTGCTTATATGAATTTTGATCTAACAACGCAGATGCTTTCGTTGCTATAAGGTAAGTCCTGCATTTTATTTATTTGCTTTCTTGGGTGTTAAATTGGTGGTTTGCGCACCTGTGTGATCACCTCACATGTTAGGAAAGTAAATTAAAATTGATTCAAACTGCTTGTCGAATATTTTTTCAAAATAAAAAAGAAATGGTATCGAAAGGGCATTAGAGAAATCTAATGTAACCAAGTCCTCGTACCCTTAATCTCTGATTCGTAGGAGTAAAATAATTATCCCATTATTTTACTTAGGTATCTAATCGACCTACCATAAACTGATTAGTGGCGACTCCTAGATAAAATTTATCTGCATGTTAAGAATTTAAACTTAAGTCGTGAATTGGTATGGGCTTGGAAGAGTCCGAGCTAAGTCTAGGCTTAGTAATCCATTAGCCAAACCCTAGGTGGATCACCCCTGAAAATTTTGGTCGCGACAGTGCAAATCCAGTCCGATTTAATTTTGCTTATCCCCATTTCCACTGCATTACATCGCCCTCCTTTAACTTGGCCAATGTAATTTTCATCAACAAATGCTCCCAAAAACCTAAGTAAACCATTACTTAATCGGGTGTTTCTTCCAAAGAACAGCACTTCCATCATCTAAGGTTTAATCTGCCTCTGGTACGTCGCATGCAATCAACTAGTTCGCAAAAATTCACTGGAAATATTGATTAGAGAAATTCGAGATGCAAAAACAGGTTTACAGAATTGTTGTATAAAGTGAGACGACCTGCTTCAAATGGATATTTGGGACAAACAAATCTCTAATTGATGGCACCCATCTTTGCTGTGGAGGAGAAAACCAAACGACTCGAAACAAAAGGTGGAGGGAGACTTTGAAATAGAAAGAAACCACACGCTTAATCCTTACCCTCACCCCCCCCCAAAAAAAAAAAAAAAAAAAAAGCAATAGTACAGCCGGAGCGAGGGAAGGAATAGGGTGGGGGTTGGTTGGCGGCAGGACCTCCTGAGGGAGGGGGATGGGGTGCGGGGGAGTCCGGCGTTCTGATAAGCTGCACCACGTCAGACGCCAGCCCTCCAAGTTGTGCTCTTGAATCGAACATATGGGATGATGGCGTGGGGAACGAACCACGTTGCTTAAGGTGTTCGATTGCCCATTGTAGCAAGAAATCAAATCGGGTCGCGAACTAGCTTGCAAATGCTTGTCGTAATGGATCATTCTTTTTCAATTGGTTGTCCAACCCTCCGGAACCCTTGTGGGCTTTACTTTGTTCGGATTTGAGTCTTATGTACTGAGACTTTCCGTGCTTTCTAATATAGTTCCACTCCGACCAAAAAGAAAAAGAAAAATGGACCTCCATGTGGGTCCCAAGTTTCAGCATTTACATAATTCAAAAAGATAGCTAACTCGTTTCGATTATCGACTAATCCGTGCACCACGAGGAATTTGCCCATCCGCTGTAGGCCTTACTTGCCTTAGTATGATATGATATATAGCCACTAGGCACTAGCCGCCTAAGATACCATCACTTTAAAGAGGTTCGTGCACGTCACTATTTATTTTTATCCGAAAGTAACTTATAGATTAATTCTCCCAAATTGAAATGTAGTTTGCCAACACAGGTGCCATTTCTTATTTGCCTTGTTTGTTTTTACATAGGATTTTATTTTCTAATCTGCTTAGTAGCCACTAGACGCTAACAGCTTAAGTTTTCAATGGGGTTAGTGTTACTAATGTATTTTCAAGATTTTTTTTTTGTCCAAAATTATTGTCTAGATTAACATTTCTGAGTTGAATATTGAATTGCCTATATGCATGCTGTGTCTTATTGGCTTTGTTTTTTATTTTATTTTTTCTTTTAAAGTTGGATTTTACTTTCGAGCATGCTTTGTAGCCACTAAACAATAGCAACTTAAGATACCATTTTTTCAATGAGATCCATTTACCTATTCTATCATCTGGATATCTTCTATCCGAAAGCATTCTCTAGATTAATTCCCCCAAATTGAATCGATCACAATCTTAATAATCGTTCAAAAACACAAATTTTCACATGAATTTTTTTTTTTATATTAAATGCAAGCGACATAAGTGGGTGAAGAGGTAATCCATTATGTTATTACCAAATTTAGTGACATGCCCTTTTTCTAGTAGTCATCTATAATGGCGGTCGGACGGGTGGCGGAAGGAGAGGCAGCTGCCCTCTAAGCCATCTTCAAGCAACTCGTGCGTTTAGTACAATTAGCTTCAATCACCAATCATCGCATTTTGTCAAGAAAGTATAAGTTGAGTCTTACATGGTTCATAAGATTTTCACAACCACAAATTTGCAATGTAAGCAAATTATTTAATTTTAGAGACTAATATTTGTTAGCCATATGAGAACTCAGACTTGATAATTCTTCGAATTTAGTGAAATTAGTGAAGTTTGGTTGTCCCATTTCCTTCTCTCTTCTTTCTTTCTCTCTGCTCACTCATACGAAAACTGCCGCTACGCTATCAACACTCCATTATCATCCACAATCGTCCCTAGAGCTTGAGAAAATCACAAAATTAAATTTATTGCAATTGTACCAATTCAATCTTAATTTTTTTTTTATTAATTCAGTCCTAAACCTTTTATATTTGTACCAGTTCAGTCTATCTGACCAATTTTGGTTGGTTGACGCTGATGTGGCATTCTAAAAATAATATTTGAATAATTTTTTGTCTTGCCGACTTTAATATATTCTCCTCACTCTTATGAGTTCATATTCTAAAAGTGGCATAACGACCCTCCAATAATATAAATAATAGCAAGCAGACCAAACATATAATTTGACGGTTAGATGTTGCCATCGATGATTTGACAACTTGTTAGACCAAACATACTAATTTGGGATTTTAGTGATAAAAAAAATTACTTTGAGATATATTTGTCACAAGTATACTTGTTTAAGGTCTTCGATGGTCAAAAAATTAGTTTAGGGTAAATTTGTTATAGGTATATTAGTTTGGGATTTTTTATGATATTAATCCTAATAAAAAAATCCAATCCAATGATATAGTTGGGTCGTAATCTTAATTAAGGTTCGTAGATCGAGAGATCAGTCCGGAATATTGGAGGAGTGGAGACCCGCAAAGGCCGTTAGTCTGTAAAAACGTTTATAGCTCCTACATAAATAAGGAGCTGCGCAGCCATGACAAAATTATAAAAAAGGGAGTAGGCCCTGTACATGTTATAATTTTTGGAAATTATAAAAATTATCTAAAAATTGATTTATTTTATAAAACCGACTTGTTTATGGAAAAAATTGGCATCTACTCTTCATTGGTATAAGATAGCTCATCATTGCATTTGTGAATGAAATATCTCATTCCAATTAAGCATGTTATAATTATGCATGTTGATGGTAAAATTACATTATACGCATGAATAAACGCACATATACTTACTTCCTCTAAATCAATTTTATTATCTTGTTGGTTTTACAAATTAACTGATGGCTCACACGTAAAATTTTAAACACTTTGAAATATACTCTGGAATACGAGCATGGTAAAAATCATTATCCTGTTTAAGTTATTAATTAAGAGAGGCCCACTTGTCGAATCTAGAACTGCAGCTACACTTATGTGCAGTAGATTTGAAAATGGTAAAATCGCTATTGCGTTAGAGAGTTACTGATGATTGATGCGATAGAGAAGTCGTCAATCATATTTTACATATTGAAAATATAATGGAGATTTACTCGCGCAGCGGAACAGTAGACTCAGTAAAAGTGATAGTCAACCTATTCAACCGGAATCAATGCTACCCTTGGGACCCGACTGTTACTATTACTTATTGCATCCTCTCCCTCCTCTTTTTTTTTTTTTTTTTTTTCTTCTTTCAAACATCAATCCAATCACATGCCGAGAATTATTATTTAACTATCAAATTCTCTTGAGCCCTAACTTTGCCTCATTGCACTAGACACCGTAATGCAAGACGTAATAATATTCAAGGCTATGATTTGATTATTTCCATTATCATCTTTATAATATTTTGAAATATTTTACATAATTTTTTTTATGTCTAATTGATTTTATTTATTTTCATAGAATTCTTTACTAGTTTACAATCTCGAGCATATAAATATATTTATTTTCACATATCGTAGTTTTCCTCTTTGAAAAATCAAATGAATCAAAAGAATTTTTTTCTACGTTTTGCATGCCAATGGATGTGCAACTTCCATTGTGCGAATCGAGTCTAATTTCATTTCCACCGTGTCCCATCGCCCCCTTCAACTTGGTAGATTTTAAAAAAAAAAATTATGTCAATGGATACTCACAAAAACATGATTTTTTTGTCAAAAAGAAATTTCCATTCATTACCAAATGATACATAGAAAGGGAATCTCAAAAGTCACAATAACAAAATAAGCCCATAAAACTCCAAAACAAACAAAAAATAAAAAATCAAGGCGTTTCATCACACCATGGTTGGCAGAGATAATCATAGACTCATCCTTTAAGAACAGATCTATAACTGCATCTAAGTAAAAGGATCTGCAGTCAATCATCGAATCACATGGCACTATTAATGATAAGCACACGCTAGGATCTCTTTCTATAATTACGGATTTACCTTTGGACAACACACATCCCCAACACCATCACCGTACAAAGACAATGTAAATCTATTGAAGAAACTCAGATCTAGCACCTGTGAGAGCAAGTCCTGTAGTCAATACGAAGTGCCAAAACTTTGAATGAAAACACATTGAATGAGTATAAATTTGACATTAAAATTGCTGTAAATACCATTGAAATTGGATGTGGAGTATTTATTCATTAAAAATTTCAAAATCTAGAATTAGATTAAAGAGAAAAGCTTCTGGATATAAGATTGGGAGAGCAAAACTTTCAGATCTAAAACTAGAAAGGGAGAGGAAGGAAAGAAACAAAAAGAAATGGAAGGAAAAGGAACTAGGAGGGGAGGGAGATATCTATGTCAAATCCTTCCCCACTAGTGGTGGAAGAGACGAAGAAGAAAAGTTCAGAGAGGTAGTGAGAGAAAGGGAGAAAAGAGGTGGGAGAGGAACCGGGCAATAGTTACTAAAACATAAGTAAAACGCTAGAAATTTTGGGTTTTGTTCCACAGAAGGGCCACTTCCATGACCTAAGATTGAATCTGCCGCTGGTGGGACGCATGCATCCTCCAGTTCACAAATATTCTCTCTTAAGATTGATTAGAGAAGCCCAGACTAGGAATAAAAGGTAGAGAGAGAGAGACATGGAATACAAAAAAATAAAAATAAAAATAAAACACGCTTAATCCTTTGCCTAAAATACGAAAAAGATAAAAAAAAAACAGACAAACAAGAGTAGATATTGTAAAAAACTCAAATAAATCTAATCAAATCCGGCGAGGATCCTTCTGCGGGCCACTTGGTTGATAACTATCAGTCGCCGTTGTAGATCCCTCGGAGCGCGGGCCAGAAGCAGAAGCAGGAGGAGGATTTGCGCGGGGGAAAGCTTGTCCTAGAGACCTTTGTGGAGCGGCTTGGCCGGACACGGGTGTCCCTGTGGGGAGAGTAGCCGCAGGGCCACCCAAGGCTCCGCTGCCTGGGTGTAGATTGATGGGCCGCTCTCGACCGTTGAGATTGGGCATGGATATTAAAATACATATCCTACCGACTTCGTGGGGTGCCGTTACCTCTGGAGGTCCTTCTCGTGGGGTTAACGAAGCACGTTGCTTTCGTTCGTTGATGGATTCGGCGGCCATGTTACGTCACAAGTACACTTTTCTTCCTTCGCAAGAGAAAGAGCGACTGATAATATCATAAATGTGGATCTCCAAGCGCGTTCCAACTTCCACCGGCATTTATATAGTTCAGACAAGTAATTAACCATTTTTGAGTATTTAATTATCCGAGGTTTCGTGGAACTTGCTCAGGCCCGTGATGTCATTGTCTTCTTCTCTCCCTACGCGGGATTTTATGTTCCAACGTCTCTTTGTAGCCACTAGGCACTACGTTATTACCAAATTAGATTACATGCGACAGGGGGTCGCGAAAAGAGAGGCAACGGGCCTTTCAGCCATCCTCAAGCAACTCCTGTGCTTGATAAGGAAAATTATCAAAAAAAAAAAAAAACTTAAACTTATTAGATTCGAATCAATTCAATTCTAAAACTTTCAATTAAGCCAATTTAACTATAAACCTCTTGACAATTTATTAATTGTGAATTGAGTAATTTCGGCCAATTTTTACTAGAAATTGCTCACGTTAGCATTGATGTAAACAAGTTTTCTAATTTTTGATTTTTTTTTTTGAAAATTTCATTATTTTTTCTTCTTTTTTTTTATTCATTGTGGCAAGTGGTTAGAAGAGAAAGAAGAAGAAAAGAAAAAAAATGACTTACTCCAAAAATTATTCCATGAACAAGAAACAATTTTTTTCTACTTCTTATTTCTGCTCTAAATTTATTCTCTGACTACTTTTCTATTCCAAGAAATAGAAAAATTAGCTGATGTTACCAAACGGATTTTTTTTCCAAGAAATAAAAGGACAAAAATTTGGAAAAATAGAAACATTGCCAAACGGAGCCTTATTAAGCAAATTGGGCTTGTTCCTAAAATGAGGTATGTTGTTAAGAGCACGCATGATAACCATTTTATTTATGATCAAAAATCTATTTGATAAAGCAATTTTATTTTTAAAAAATTAATTTAGAAATAGGTTTGAAATAGAAATGAGAAGTAACAATTTTCTTTTTTTTTTTTTATAATAAAAATGAAAAATAAAAACTCTTCTCCTCGCTTGCCCTTGCTACTAGTCAACTGCTCCTCCATCACCTCCTCCCGTTGCCCGCCAAACATCTAGAAGGGAGAAATACCGTATCGTTATCAAACAAATAGAAATTTTATATTGTTATTAAAAGCGCATTTTTACTTAAAAACTCATCTGGGGAATATAAACAGAAAAATATATTTTTGGCCCGAATTTGTGTCAAAAAAACAGAATGATTATCATTCGTACCCTAAATTGCTGAGTCTATGTGAATCCAAGGAAGCTTCAAGAGTGGACCGCGACGGGAATCTTCCATGTGTAAAGAAAATTTTCCTTTAATTTTTTATTTCTGAGAGAGAAACTACAATTACCTCTGTCATTATAGTTCTTTTTGGACATGAAATTAATATTTGTATCTAAAAGCAAGGAAAAAGAAAGAAATGAACTTTATAGATGACGTTATACTAGCATATAGACCTGTGCTGTGCATGAGAAAAGACTCGTAAAATAGATTACCGGAAATAATTATTTCAGAAGTGTACTTAAAGAGATTTTCATAAGGGATCATAGGCCCCTCCGACTTGAAGGGAAAAAATTAAATTGGATTAAAGGGTACTTGATCATCACGACGTGTGCTCTTCTTGTTGCTCTTGACAGAATTACGTGCGAGCACAGAGAGAAGAATTGACCCAACCAATACTGCAAAAGAACGCCCAAGCACTAGATCACGTTTCATTTTTACTCCTTCAAAAACTCACCAACCGAGTCACCCTGTTAATATGAAAGAACAAAAATAAGCCCATCTATATTCCGGTTGCCCCATCAAGATGAACCAGTAGACAAATTACCAGAGCACGACAAGTTGACCTCAATCCAAAAGAGTACAATTATAGGAGCACAAAGATCAGTATAGTTATTAGCGTGTCTGCTCTGCAAAGTATCTTTTTGACAAGCGCGTCTGCTTTGCGTGCGCATCTGCGCATCTGCTTTGCAAAGTGAGTTCATCTTTTTTACTATCTGCTTTGCGTGCGCATCTGCTTTGCAAAGTGAGTTCCAGCTGTTCTTGTCCGATTCTTCCAGGCTCGGCCAGAGTAAATATGAGGTTGTCCCGAATTGTCAAGTTAACGTGGTCCCGCGGGCTGTTCCATTTCTTCTCTGGCTGCCGTCGTTACTCTCTCTCTCTCTCTCTCTCTCTCTCTCTCTCTTTCCTCTCAGTTTCGTTCTTCTTCTTCCTCTACGCTGGTGAAGCTCTTGGTCATGGGAGAGGGGCTCGACCTGGACGAAATGTACATTCCACGGTACAAGACTAAACAAATCACCGATCCCTTCAGAATTCACCTATATTTTAAGCAAATGCAGTAAACATCCTTTCCCAAATTGACGTTTGAACGGCTTCATCCGCACCCATAAGACCATAACCTCAATTTCATGGCAAAGCCAGCAACTTTAGGGTGCAGCTAGGCTAACAATCAATAACGGCGAACTTTTCCAGCCATGTATCCGAAATTCAGTGAGAGGGGCAACCGAAAGGTCTTCTTGTCTCATTTTGGTCTTTTTTTTTCCGCTTATAAATTTAGTTTAAGTTATGTGCAATCAATTTATAACACTCACTTTAAACGGAAAAAGAAATAGAAAAAAGAGAAGAGAATCTCAGACACTTTAGAATTGTTAAAATAGGACATGCACTACCCACATATTTGGGGTTAGGCTATAAATAGGACCGATTGATTCTCAATCCGTGGTCCGGTCCGGTCCGGTTCCTAGATGGAATCGGGAGGATTGATTCCCAAATTCCGGGATCGGGAACTGGACTGACTGGTCTTGGAACTAGGAAACGGACCGACCGACCGATTTGGCGAAACCGGTAAATTTGGTGTTTTGGACAAAAAATAAAATGAAAAATAGGAAAAATTGGGAGGAATTAGAATTTGTTTTTTTTTAAATTACATTATATATATATATATATATATAAAATTAACCGGTCTAGTTGGTCCCGTTCCCACCTTGGAATCGAGAACCAGACCGACCGGCCACTGATTCCAAAAGTGGGAATCATGAACCGGAACGCCCTCTTTGAGAGCCTCCCAAAACCGGTTCGATCCGGTCCGAATATTCCCAGTTCGCCCCTAGCTATGAATGAGTTGTTCGACATTTTAAAATCCAGCCAGAGTAGGCCATGACCCACTTAAAGATTAAGGATCAAAGCGCGTCCCGGCCGTTTCTATCTTCTCCTCTTGGTCTTGGCCGAGTGCATGACACGTCGGAGGGTGTAAAGCGGCTGTGACATGCAATGGAAGAAGGGCCCTCGCCGTTCACGGAGAAAGAAGACTACCGTCTTCACGGAGCGTTCTTTCTCTGGAGAAAAACCATTTTCCTCCCTCGTCCTCTCCCGATTCTCACTCGAGATCACATTTCGCCGTTGTTCACCTCTCCGCGTGTTTCGCTGTCGCCGCTTCGTCTCCCGTCACTCTCTCAGTTCGGCCGCCACGAAGAGTGGCCCCCTTGGCCCGGCCCTCGACCTCGGAGACTAGAACCGAGCTCTTCGAATCCGAAGCCCATGCTCACCACCCACAAGCGACGTTTCCCAAATTTCCCAAGCGCTGACTGGACTAGTGATCGTAGCCAAGAATATCTCCTCCGCAAGGTAACATCACCTTCCATGTTTTGCCCTCTTTTTTAGTAAGACTCAAGGCCGAACGGTATTCGTGATGCTTTTGTGGAAGTCACTGAGAAATCCGAGTCATTAGTCGATGGTTCGTGACCTCGTTGCTGTTCTAAATGCTGATCACTATATTCAAGCCTTTCAATGCATATCAGCTGTTTGTTGAAATGTCTTCATGAAGTTGTGAAACGTGTTTAATAGAGGTGGTCTGGGGGTTAGTGGACTGAGGCGGCTCCCTGTGATGTCCTAGTTGTGCTCACTTTGAGAGTTGAAGGGCCTATTCATTAATAAAGCATTGTAATGTTCTCGGGTTTTTGGTGAGAGCTCTGGACGAGTTGGGCTTTCGTTCTAGAAGAGGACGTCGTTGAAATTAGGTTGGGCCGAATTTGTTTTGAGCTGTACTTAAATCACTATTGATAATGGGCTCCAGTGATGCCTTGAGCCCAATCTTGTTTGTGGCCCAAACCCATGAGACCAGATTTTGGCCCATATTCGGCTCAGGCTCAGGGGCCAGGCCCGAATCCCTATTTTCAGAATAAAAATTATTTTTAAAAAATGGAAAATTTTAAAATTTTAAAAAATCCTGAAAATTTTAAAAATAATTATTAATGTCAATTTAATCTTAAACATTTTAACTTGGTGCCAATTCAATCATAAATCTTTTGACTTAGTATCAATTCAGTTCTTTCGGCTAATTTTGACCATATATTGTTGACGTGAATGTCGGTCGAATAACGTGGCACGGCTAGCCTTTTAACATGTTTAATTGATGGGTCCATTTGAAAAATTTTGTACACTTTGTAATATACTGTGGAATATGAGCAGAAAAATCATTATCTTGTTGTTAACTTACTAAACAATTGAAGAGGCCTTTTATTGTCCAATCTAAAAGAACTTAACAATCTATAACTGTGCAACCTGATCAAGGTAAAATCGTTGTTTGAATTACTAATGGTTGATCGGACAAAAATGTGAGCAGTAATATTTTACACATGTAAAACATATTTTGGAGCTTACCTGGCGCAGCCGGGCGGTAAGACTCCTTTTTCGTTGACGCAATATGACAATGACGTGAAAAAGTCTTTCTTTAAGGAACTTGTGTGCCCACTGGGGCTAGGCACGATGTTCCGACCTTCCAATATAGTAATGTCTATTGACGCAGATTACATCACAATGCTTTGCATTAGCATAACATTCCAGTCGGCAAAATGTTCAGGGGATGCTCCTGAAAGCTTGACTCGCCGGAATCAACCCCCAAAACTAGAATGCACGGAGAGAGCAGCCACTGCACAATCACGGTGGCCGCAGAGGGTGGGCACAGCTGGTCTTCTCGCATGGAGGACCGGTTTCAGCAGAAGCCAGCTCTTCTGAGGCCCTCGGCCGGCACCTACTCTTGCTACATCTTCAGAGCACCCAAGAGCCAGGTGGAGAGCAACCCCAACGCTTACAAGCCCCAGATTGTGTCCATTGGCCCGTACCACCACGGGAATGAGCAGTTGAAGTTGATCGAGCAGCACAAAACTCGAGTGTTCTCCACACTGCTCGATCGGACCAGAGGTGGCGCGGGCCTGGATGATTACTTCACGGCTGTTGCCTTGCTGGAGACTGACATACGGGATGGCTACTCAGAGGCCCTCAATTGTGAAACCTCGGATTTGATTGAGATGATGATTCTCGATGCTTGTTTCATCATCGAGTTATTCCGCGCCCACGCAAGGGAGAATCCAGTGGATGCCGACGACCCCGTGTTCTTCACGCCATGGATTGTATCGTCCCTCATGATTGACCTCCTCCTGATTGAAAACCAGATCCCGTTCCTCGTTCTTCAAAAGATCTATGCATTATCCAAGTCTCCTTCTGATGCCAACCACTCCCTCGAAAAGATCGCCTTAGGGTTCTTCAACCGCGCACTCCGATGGCCAGAGGAACATCTCCAGAAGCACTACAGAGTCTCAAATATCACGCACTTGCTCGACTTGTTCCGGCTGTGCTTGGCCGGCTGCTTGAACATCGAAAAATCCCCAGAGGTCAAGGTCGATGAAGAGTTGCTGCAACTGGTTCCCTCTGCGAATCAGCTGCTTCTCGTCGGGATAAAGTTTGAACCAAGGAAGAGCGAGAACCTAATAAACGTCGTGTTTGATCACGGAGTGCTCCGGATCCATCCTTTGAGTCTCGACCTTTTCACCAGTTCCTTCTTCCTCAACTGCGTGGCTTATGAGCAGTGCTACCATTACTGCTCCAAGCACATCAGCACTTACGTGGTCTTCATGAGATGTCTCATGGGCACTGCGGCGGATGCAGTGGCCCTGTCTCAGTGCGGCATAATCACGAACCTTCTGGGGACCGACAAGGATGTCACGAGGTTCTTCAATGATCTCGCTAAGGATGTCCAGTTCGATATCGAGTTGAACTACTTGACCGAGGTATTCAGTCAAGTCACCCAGTACCATCGGAACAAGTGGCGCGTGTGGCGGGCAGGAATCCTGCGTGAGTACTTCGGTAGCCCCTGGTCTTTCATTTCAGCTGCTGCTGCTTTCACTCTCCTAGTTCTTACAGTTATCCAGACCACCTTCACCGTTTACCCTTATTATCATCCCAAGAAGTGACCAGGCTCTGCGACACAGCTTCAGAGAGATGTGTGATGTTGATGTACCATCCATTTAGTTTGGAGAAATCAGACCAGTAAAATTTGTGCGTCATATCCGGGTTTTGCTTTGGCTACTGTACTCTTAATTCGTTTTGGATTGCTTAAACTTAATTACATCTTCATCACTGCAAATAGATTAGCAAATTTGACGAAGAGCACAGTACCAACTAGAGAATTTAATGTTAGCGCAACTGATCGAAGTTGACAGACACAGATTTCTTAGACGCATGATCATTGTCGGCTCAAAAGCAGATATAATCGCTAATGGACCATTGAAACAGCGAGGCGTTAGGGATCGAATTGGGAAAATGGACTTGAACGAGGTGTTAGGGATTTAACTATTCGACACGACTCAATCCTTAAGTCCTTGAGGCCTCATCAGTTGACACCTAGACTACATTTTTCCCCTCATTCACTCTCATTTTATTTTTTTCTCCTCTTCTAGACATGTTTTCCTATGTCAAACCAATCACGTAAAAGAATCCCATTGTAAAGGTCATTGCTTCTTTCAGTGTTTCACTGCGTCCGACTTCACTGGACACCGTGGTGGAAGAAGTGATAATATTCACTCTCATCGTTGGATTTATTTTCCTTATCAACTTGATATTTCCAAAAGAGTTTTAGGTACTATTTTTTATGTTGTTGGTTTTATTTATTTATTTTTGAAATTTTTGTCCAGTTTAGGACGCGCATAATAACCATTATCTTTCTTTATATCTCTATTTTTAAAATTTTTCTGTTTCCTAGAATAAGTTTGGAACAAAAACCGTCGATAACGCAATTTTATTTTTCTATTTATGGAATAAATTTCTATTCCAAAATTAGATTTGGAACGAAAATCATAAGTTTAAATTTTTAATGTTTCTATTTGTAGAATAAAAGTGAAAAATAAGAACTTTTCTCATTATTCACTTTTGTCACCACCCACCGCCCACTGTTGCCAGAAGCCAAACACCAGCCAACCACCGATTGTCGTCGGCCACCTTCAGACGCTAGTCATTGGCCCCCATTTAAACCACATTACATCACCCTCCTTTAACTTGGCCAATGTAATTTTTGATCAACAAATGCTCCCAAAAACCTAAGTAAAACATTACTTAATCGGGTTTTTGTTCCAAAGAACAGCACTTCCATCATCTAAGGTTTAATCTGCCTCTGGTATGTCGCATGCAATCAACTAGTTCGCATAAATTTACCGGAAATATTGATTAGAGAAATTCGAGATGCAAAAACAGGTTTACAGAATTGTTGTATAAAGTGAGACGACATGCTTCAAATGGATATTTGGGACAAACACATCTCTAATTGATGGCACCCATCTTTGCTGTGGAGGAGAAGACCAAACGACTAGAAACAAAAGGTGGAGGCAGACTTTGAAATAGAAAGAAACCACACGCTTAATTTGGCTGAAGCTGGGGGCAGAAGCAACAGGACAGCCGGAGCGAGGGGAGGAATAGGGTGGGGATTGGTTGGCGGCTGGGCCACGGTCCCGAGGGAGGGGGATGGGGTGCGGGGGAGTCCGGCGTTCTGATAAACTGCTCCACGTCAGACGCCAGCCCTCCAAGTTGTGTTCTTGAATCGAACATATGGGATGATGGCGTGGGGAACGAAGCACGTTGCTTAAGGGGTTCGATTGCCGTGCCATGTTACAAGGACGATATTCTTTTTTGGTAAGAGAAAGAGCGACTGATGTTGGGCTTCAAAGATCTAAACCCGGCCCATAATAGCAAGAAATCAAATCGGGTGGCGGACTGGCTTGCAAAGGCTTGTCATAATGGATCACTCCTTTTCAATTGGTTGTCCAACCCTCCGGAACCCTTGTGGGCTTTACTTTGTTCGGATTTGAGTCTTATGTACTGAGACTTTCCGTGCTTTCTAATATAGTTCCACTTCGACCAAAACTAAAAATAAAAATGGACCTCCATGTGGGTCCCAAGTTTCAGCATTTACATAATTCAGAAAGATGGCTAACTCGTTTCGATTATCGACTAATCTGTGCACCGCGAGGAATTTGGCCATCCGCTCTAGGCCTTACTTGCCTTAGTATGATATGATTTTATTTTCCAGAGCTTTTTGTAGCCACTAGGCACTAGCCGCCTAAGATACTATCACTTTAAAGAGGTTCATGTACGTTACTATTTCTTTTTATCCGAAAGTAACGTATAGATTAATTCTCCCGAATTGAAATGTAGTTTGCCAACACGTGCCGTTTCTTATTTGCCTTGTTGTTTTTACATAGGATTTTATTTTCTAATCTGCTTAGTAGCCACTAGACGCTAACAGCTTAAGTTTTCAATGGGGTTAGTGTTACTAATGTATTATCAAGATTTATTTATTTTTTGTCCAAAATTATTGTCTAGATTAACATTTCCGAGTTGAATATTGAATTGCCTATATGTATGCTGTGTCTTATTGGCTTTTTTTTTTTATTTTATTTTTTCTTTTAAAGTTGGATTTTACTTTCAAGCATGCTTTGTAGCCACTAAACAATAGCAGCTTAAGATACCATTTTTTCAATGAGATCCATTTGCCTATTCTATCATCTGGATATCTTTTATCTGAAAGTATTCTCTAGATTAATTCTCCCAAATTGAATCGATCACAATCTCAATAATCGTTCGGAAACACAAATTTTCACGTGATTTTTTTATATATATTAAATGCAAGCGACATAAGTGGGTGAAGAGGTAATCCATTATGTTATTACCAAATTCAGTGACATGCCCTTTTTTTAGTAGTCATCTATAATGGCGGTCGGACAGGTGGCGGAAGGAGAGGCAGCTGCCCTCTAAGCCATCTTCAAGCAACACCTACGTTTAGTACAATTAGCTTCAATTACCAACCATCGTATTTTGTCAAGAAAGTATAAGTTGAGTCTTACATGGTTCATAAGATTTTCACAACCACAAATTTGCAATGTAAGCAAATTATTTAATTTTAGGGACTAATATTTGTTAGCCATATGAGAACTCAGACTTGATAATTCTTCGAATTTAGTGAAATTAGTGAAGTTGGGTTGTCCCATTTCCTTCTCTCTTCTTTCTTTCTCTCTGCTCACTCATACGAAAACTGCCGCTACGCTATCAACACTCCATTATCATCCACAATCGTCCCTAGAGCTTGAGAAAATCACAAAATTAAATTTATTGCAATTGTACCAATTCAATTTTAATTTTTTTTTATCAATTCAGTCCTAAACCTTTTATATTTGTATCGGTTTAGTTTATCTAACCAATTTTGGCTGGTTAACACTGATGTGGCATTCTAAAAATAATATTTGAATAATTTTTTGTTTGCCGACTTTAATATATTCTCCTCACTCTTATGAGTTCAGATTCTAACTAAGTGGCATAACGACCCTCCAATAATATAAATAATAGCAAGCAGACCAAACATATAATTTGACGGTTAGATGTTGCCATCAATGATTTGACGACTTGTTAGACCAAACATACCAATTTGGGTTTTTAGCGATAAAAAAAATTACTTTGAGATATATTTGTCACAAGTATACCTGTTTAAGGTCTTCGATGGTCAAAAAATTAGTTTGGGGTAAATTTGTTATAGGTATACTAGTTTGGAATTTTTTATGATATTAACACTTATAAAAAATCCAATCCAATGATATAGTTGGGTCGTAATCTTAATTAAGGTTTGTAGATCGAGAGATCGGTCCGACATATTGGAGGAGTGGAGACCCGCAAAGGCCGTTAGTCTGTAAAAACGTTTATAGCTCCTACATAAATAAGGAGCTGCGCAGCCATGACAAAATGGGAGTAGGCCCTGTACATGTTATAATTTTTGGAAATTATAAAAATTATCTAAAAATTGATTTATTTTATAGAACCGACTTGTTTATGGAAAAAATTGGCATCTACTCTTCATTGGTATAAAATAGCTCATCATTGCATTTGTGAATGAAATATCGCATTCCAATTAAGCATGTTATAATTATGCATGTTGATGGTAAAATTACATGATACGCAAGAATAAGCACACATATACTTACTTCCTCTAAATCAATTTTATTATCTTGTTGGTTTTACAAATTAACTGATGGCTCACACGTAAAATTGTAAACACTCTGAAATATACTCTGGAATACGAGCATGGTAAAAATCATTATCCTGTTTTTAAGTTATTAATTAAGAGAGGCCCGCTTGTCGAATCTAGAACTGCAGCTACACTAATGTGCATTAGATTTGAAAATGGTAAAATCGCTATATGGAGAGTTACTGATGATTGATCCGATAGAGAAGTCGTCAATCATATTTTACATATTGAAAATATAATAAAGACTCAGTAAAAGTGATAGTCAACCTATTCAACCGGAATCAAGGCTACCCTTGGGACCCGACTGTTACTATTAATGACTGCATCATCTCCCTCCTCTTTCTTTATTTTTTTTTTAATTTTTTTTTTGTGTCTTTCAAACATCAAAACAATCACATATCGAGAATTATAATTTAACTATCAAATTCTCTTGAGCCCTAACTTTGCCTCATTGCACTAGACACCGTAATGCGAGACGTAATATTATTCAAGGCTGTGATTTGATTATTTCCATTATCATCTTCATAATATTTTGAAATATTTTACATGATTTTTTTTGTCTAATTGATTTTATTTATTTTCATAGAATTCTTTACTAGTTTACAATCTCGAGCATATAAATATATTTATTTTCACTTATCGTAGTTTTCCTCTTTGAAAAATTAAATGAATCGAAAGAATTCTTTCTACGTTTTGCATGTCAATGGATGTGCAACTTCCATTGTTTGAATCTAGTCTAATTTCATTTCCACCGTGTCCCATCGCCCCCTTCAAGTTGGTCAATTTTTTTTTTTTTTATGTCAATGGATACTCACAAAAACATAATATTTTTTTGTCAAAATGAAATTTCTATTCATTACCAAATGATACATAGAAAGAGAATCTCAAAATTCACGATAACAAAATAAGCCCATAAAACTCCAAAACAAACAAAAAGTCAAAAATCAAGGCGTTTTATCAAAGCATGGTTGGTAGAGATAATCACAGACTCATCCTTTAAGAATGGATCTATAACTGCATCTAAGCAAAAGGATCAGTAGCCAATCATCGAATCACATAGCACTAATTTACGATAAGCACATGCCAGAATCTCCTTTTGTAATTACAGATTTACCTTTCGACGGCACGCATCCCCAACACCATCACAGTACAAAGACAATGTAAATCTATTGAAGAAACTCAGATCGGGCACCTACGAGAGCAAGTCCTGTAGTCAATACAATTTGCCAAAACTTTGAATGAAAACACATTGAATGAGTACAAATTTGATATTAAAACTGCTGTAAAGTTCAGAGAGGTAGAGAGAGAAAGGGAGAAAAGAGGTGGGAGAGGAACCCGGCAATAGTTACTAAAACATAAGTAAAACGTTAGAAATTTTGGGTTTTGTTCCACAGAAGGGCCACTTCCATTACCTAAGATTGAATCTGCCTCTGGTGGGGCGCATGCATCCTCCAATTCGCAAATATTCTCTCTTAAGATTGATTAGAGAAGACCAGACTAGTAATAAAAGGTAGAGAGAGAGAGAGAGAGAGATGGAATAAAAAAAAAAAAAAAAAAAAGGCTCCATCCTTAGCCTAAAATACAAAAAAGAAAAGAAAAAACAGACAAACAAGAGTAAACATTGTAAAAAAACTCATGTAAATCTGATCAAATCCGGCAAGGATCCTTCTGCGAGCCACCTGGTTGCTAACTATGAGTCGCCATTATAGATCCCTCGAAGCGCGGGCTAGAGGATGCAGCAGGAGAATTGTGGAGTGGCTTCGCCGGACTCGGCTGTCGTTGTGGGGAGAGGACCCTCGGGTGTAGCCGCTGGGCTACCCGAGGCTCCTGTGCCTGCGCGTAGATTGGGGGGCCGGTCTTGGCCGATGAAATCCCCGGACATGGACATACGAATTCCCACTGGTACCGGTGAACTTCCTTCTTTCGGGATTAACGAAGCACGTTGCTCCTGTTGCTTGGCGGATTCGGCGGCCATGTTACGCCACAAGTACAGTTTTCTTCCTTTGTAAGAGAAAGAGCGACTGATAATTTCATAAATGTGGACCTGCAAGCGCACTTCCAAGTTCCACCAGCATTTATACAGTTCAGAGAGGTAAGTTAACCAGTTTTGACTCCTAATTTATCCGGGGTGACGTGCCCACGCTTGTGCTGTCTTATTGTCTTGTTCTCTCCTTAAGCAGGATTTTTGTGCCGACGTCTCTTTGTAGCCACTGGACACTATGTTATTGCCAAATTAGATTACATGCAACGGGGGAGGCAGTTAGCCTTTCAGCCACCTCAGGCAACTCCGGGAAAGGTGTCAAAAAAGTCCTAAACCTTTTGTCTTTGTGCCGATTTAGTCTTAAACCTTTTTTTTGTACCGATTTAGTCCTTAACCTTTTTACGTTGTGCCAATTCAGTTCTTTCCGGCCAATTTTGGCCGGATTTTGCTGATTGGACGCTCGTCGACTAACGTGGCCTAATCGGCGCTGACATAGACAATTTTTAATAATATTTTTGAATTTTTTAGGCCTGGGCAGCGAGGCTCACCCTCGCCGGATCTGGCGAGGGTTGAGCCTACCCCATGGCCGGCGAGCTCGAGCCCCGCAAGTTCGGTGCGAGGCGCCCAGGCCTCGAGGGCTAGCCTCGCCTCCCAATGCGAGGCTACCCTCGCGGCCACTGGTGAGGTGGCCAACAAGGTTGACCTCGGCGACCGGCTAGAGGAAGAAGAGGAGAAGAAAAAAAAGGAAAAAAAAAAAGAACAAAATTCTAAAATATTATTAAAAGTTGTCAATGTCAGCGCTGATTAGGCCACGTCAGCCAGCCGGCGTCCAGTAAGCAAAATCTAACCAAAATTGGCCGGAAAGGACTAAATTGGCACAATGCAAAAATGTTTAGGCCTAAATTGGCACACAAAAAAAAGGTTTAGGACTAAATCGGCACAAAGACAAAAGGTTTAGGACTTTTTTGACACTTTTCCCGGCAACTCCTGTACTTGATAATCATTTCACTTCTCTTCCGTTAGCAAATAAGGAAAATTATATATAAAAAAAAATATTAAATCTATTAGGTTCAAGTCAATTTAATTCTAAAACTTTCAAAATAGCCAATTTAATTATAAACCTCTTGACAATTTGCCAATTGTGAATTGAGTAATTCCAGACAAATTTTGGACTAGAAATTGCTGACGTCGGCATTGATGTAAACAAATTTTCTAATTTTTGATATATTTTTTTGAAATTTTCATTATTTTTTTTTATTCATTGTGGCAAGTGGTTAGAAGAGAAAGAAGAAGAAAAGAAAAAATGACTTATTCCAAGAACAAGAAATAACTTTTTTCTACTCCTTATTTCTATTCCAAATCTATTATCTTGCTATTTTTTTATTCCAGAAAATAGAAAAATTAGCTGATATTATCAAATGGATTTCTATTATATTTTTTTTTTGAGGAACAAATGGACAGAAATTTAGAAAAATAGAAACATTGCCAAATGGAGCCTTATTAAGCAAACTGGTTTTATTTTTGAAACGAGGTACGTTATTAAGGGTGCGCATGATAACCCATTTATTTATGATTAGATCAATTTTTTTTGTTCTTAGGAACAAGTTCAAAATAGAAATCTATTTGATAACACAATTTTATTTTTTCAATTTCAATAAAAAAAATTAATCCAGAAATAGGTTTGGAATAAAAATGAGAAGTAAATTTTTTTTAACAAAAATGAGAAATAAGAACTCTTCTCCTCACTTGCTGCTACTAGTCAACTACTCCTCTGTCACCTCCTCTTGCTGCCCGCCAAACATCTAGAAGGGAGAAATATTGTATCGTTATCAAACAAATTTCTATTCTAAGAGCATAAATTTAATATCATTATCAAAAGTGCATTTTTACTTAAAAACTCATCTGGGGAATATAAATAGAAAAATATATTTTTGGCCAGAATTTATGTCAAATAACAGAGTGGTTATCATTCATACCCTAAATTGCTGAGTCTATGCAAATCCAAGGAAGCTTCGAAAGTGAACCGAAACGAGAATCTTCCGTGTGTAAAGAAAATTTTCCTTTAATTTTTTTTCTGAAACAGAAACTATAATTACCTCTGTTATAGTCCTTTTTGGGCATGAAATTAATATTTGTATCTAAAAGCAAGGAAAAAGAAAGAAATGAACTCAATAGATGACATTATACAAGCATATAGACCTGTGCTGTGCACGAGAAAAGACTCGTAAAATAGGTTACTGGAAATAATTATTTCAGAAGTGTACTTAAAGAGATTTTCATAAGTGATCATAGGCCCCTCCGACTGAAAGGGAAAAAATTAAATTGGATTAAAGTGTACTTGATCATCACGACGTGTGCTCTCCTTATTGCTCTTGACAGAATTACGTGCGAGCACAAAGAGAAGAATTGACCCAGCCAATAATGCAAAAGAAGGCCCAAGCACTAGATCACGTGTCATTTTTACTCCTTCAAGTAACTCACCAACCAAGTCACCCCGTTAATATGAAAGAACAAAAATAAGCCCATCTCTATTCGGGTTGCCCCATCAAGATGAACCAGTAGACAAATTATCAGAGCACGACAAGTTGACCTCAGTGCAAAAGAGTACAATTATTGGAGCACAAAGATAAGTATAATTATTAGCGTGTCTGCTCTGCAAAGTATATTTTTGGACTAGCGCGTCTGCTTAGCAAAGTGAGTTCATCTTTTCGACAGGCGCATCTGCTTTGCGTGCGCATCTGCTTTGCAAAGTGAGTTCCAGCTGTTCTTGTCCGATTCTTCCAAGCTCGGCCGGAGCAAATACGAGGTTGTCCTGAATTGTCATGCCAACGTGGTCCCGCGCGCTGTTCCATTTCTTCTCTGGCTGCTGTCGTTACTCTCACGCTCTCTCTCCCCCCCTCTCTCCCCCTCTCACTTTCGTTCTTCTACTTCCTCTTCGCTAGTGAAGCTCTTGGTCATGGGAGAGGGGCTCAACGTGGACGAAATGTACATTCCACGGTACAAGACTAAATAAATCACCAATCGCCTTCAAAATTCACGTATATTTTAAGCAAATGCAACAAACATCCTTTCCCAAATTGACGTTTGAACGATTTCATCCGCACCCATAAGACCAAAACCTCAATTTCAAGGCAAAGCCAGCAACTTTAGGGTGCTGCTAGGCTAACAATCAATAACGGCGAACTTTTCCAGCCATGTATCCCAAATTCAGGGAGTGGGGCAACCGAAAGGTCAAGTTGGTCTTTTTGTCTCATTACAGCCCTTTTTTTTCCGCTTATAAATTTAGTTTAGGTTATGTGCAATCATTTTACGACACTCACTTCAAAACGGAGGAAAAAAAAAAGACTCGGACACTTTAGCAGCGTCAAAATAGGACATACACCCATTTTTTTTCGACTCTTAAATTTGGGGTTGGGCTATAAATGAGTTGTTAGACATTCTAAAATCCAGCCAGAGTAGGCCATGACCCACTTAAAAATTAAGGATCAAAGCGCGTCCCTGCCGTCTCTCTCCTCCTCTTGGTCTTGGCCGAGTGCATGACACGTCGGAGCTGTGAAGCGGCTGTGACATGTAGTGGAAGAAGGGGCCTTCCCGTTCACGGAGAAAGAAGACTGCCATCTTCACGGAGCGTTCTTTCTCTGGAGAAAAACCATTTTCCTCCCTCGTCCTCACCCGATTCTCACTCGAGATCACCTTTCGCCGCTGTTCACCGTCTCCGCGTGTTTCGCTGTTGCCGCTTCGTCTCCCGTCACTCTCTCAGTTCGGCCGCCACGAAGAGTGCCCCCCTTGGCCCGGCCCTCCACCTCGGAGACTCGAACCGAGCTCTTCAAATCCGAAGCCCATGCTCACCACCCTCAAGCGACGTTTCCCAAATTTCCCAAGCGCTGACTGGACTAGTGATCGTAGCCAAGAAGATCTCCTCTGCAAAGTAACACCACCTTCCATGTTTTGCCCTGTTTTTTGGTAAGACTCAAGGCCGAACTGTATTTGTGATGCTTTTGTGAAAGTCACTGAGAAATCCGAGTCATTAGTAGATGATTGGTGACCTCGTTGCTGTTCTAAATGCTGATCACTATATCCAAACCTTTCAATGCATATAAGGTGCGTTTGATTTAATATTTTGAAAGCTTATAAGAAAAATGTAAAACATCTTACTTTAAAGAGTTTTAGGTGAATACAAAGGGCGTTTGATAAACTATGCTTTCAAAAATAATTTGAGAGAAATGTATTTGAAAAAAATAAAATTGAGAAGCCCTTTAATGATTAATATTTTTTAATTTTTTATTTATTTATAATTTGAAAAAATCAAATATATTTAAAATTTGAAAAAAAAAAAAAAAACACTTCGAAGGAAGACTAAACACTTCAAGCAAGCTAGTCCAGTGAAGTGTGATTTTTGTCCTTTTTTAATAAAAAAAAAAAAACTAATGAGGGACAAAATCGAAAATTTGAAGAATTGGTACAGATAATTTTGAAAGAGAAAAATGAGTAATTTGGCATTTTAATTGTTGTGTGCATCGATTCTATACATAATTGACAAATGGTCGTGCTCTTGACGCAATATATCTTAACTGTGAAACGTGTTTAATGGAGGCGGTCCGGGGGTTAGTGGACTGAGGCGGCTCCCGGTGATGTCCTGTTGTGCTCACTTTGAAAGTTGAAGGGCCTATTCATTAATCAAGCATTGTAATTTGGACTTAAATCGCTATTGATAATGGGCTCCGGGTGCCTTGAGCCGAATCTCGTTTGTGGCCCAAACCCGTGAGACCAGATTTTTGCGTATATTGGAAGGTAAAATCGTTGTTTGAATTACTAATGGTTGATCGGACAAAAATGTGAGTAGTAATATTTTACACATGTAAAACATATTTTGGAGCTTACCTGGCGCAGCCGAGCTAATGGTTGATCGGACAAAAATGAAGACTCCTTTTTTTCGTTGACGCAATATGATAATGACATGAAAAAGTCTTTCTTTAAGGAACTTGTGTGCCCACTGGGGCAAGGCACGATGTTCCAACCTTCCCAAATAGTAATGTCTATTGACGCAGATTACATCACAATGCTTTGCATCAGCATAACATTCCACTCGGCAAAATGTTCAGGGGATGCGGCTCCTGAAAGCTTGACTCACCGGAATCAACCCCCAAAACCAGAATGAGCGGAGAGAGCAACCACTGCACAATCACGGAGACCGAGGACAGCTGGTCTTCTCGCATGGAGGACCGGTTTCAGCGAAAGCCGACTCTTCTGAGGCCCTCGGCCGGCACCTCCTTTTGCTACATCTTCAGAGCACCCAAGAGCCAGGTGGAGAGCAACCCCAACGCTTACAGGCCCCAGATTGTGTCCATTGGCCCTTACCACCACGGGCAAGAGCAGTTGACGATGATCGAGCAGCACAAACCTCGAGTGTTCTCCACACTGCTCGATCGGACCAGAGATCGCGCGGACCTGGATGATTACTTCACGGCTGTTGCCTCGCTGGAGACTGACATACGGGAAAGCTACTCAGAGGCCCTCAATTGTGAAACCTCGGATTTGATTGAGATGATGGTTCTCGATGCTTGTTTCATCATCGAGTTTTTCCGCGTCCACACCGTCCTCACCGGGAAGACTTCAGAGTATGATGACGACCCCTTGTTCTTCACGCCATGGATTGTAGCGTCCCTCATGATTGACCTCCTCCTGATTGAAAACCAGATCCCATTCTTCGTTCTTCAAGAGGTCTTTGCATTATCCGAGTCTCCTTTTGATGGCAATCCCTCCATCGATGAGATTGCCTTAAGGTTCTTCAACTGCATGCTCCCATGGCCAGATAAACATCTCCAGAGGTACGTCGGATTCCCCAAAATCCCGCACTTGCTCGACTTGTTCCGACTGTGCTTGGTCGGCGAATGTATTCCCCAACACTCCTACCGGTTGATGAAGAGTTGCTGCAACTGATGCCCTCCGTGAATCATCTGCTTCTCGTGGGGATAAAGTTTGAACCAAGGAAGAGCGAGAACGTAATAGACGTCATGTTTGATCACGGAGTGCTCCGGATCCCTCCTTTGACTCTCGACCTTCTCACCACTTCCTTCTTCCTCAATTGCGTGGCTTATGAGCAGAGCTACCATTACTGCTCCAAGCACATCAGCAGTTACGTGGTCCTCATGAGTGGTCTCATGGGCACCGTAGCGGATGCAGCGTTCCTGTCTCAGTGCGGCATAATCACGAACCTTCTAGGGACCGAGGAGGAGGTCGCGCGGTTCTTCAGTGATCTCGCCAAGGATGTCCAGTTCGATATCCAGAGGAGCTACCCGGTCGAGGTATTCCGGAAAGTCACCCAATACCGTCGGAACAAGTGGCGCATGTGGTGGGCGGGAATCAAGCGCGAGAACTTAGGCAGCCCCTGGTCTTTCATTTTGGCTGCCGCTGCTTCCATTCTCATAGTTCTTACAGTTATCCAGACCTTCTTCACCGTTTATTCTTATTATTATCCCAAGAAGTGACCCGGCTCTGCGACACAGCTTCAGAGAGATATATGATGTCGATGTATCATCTATTAAATTAATGTCTTGATTTTGAATTCGGATAAATCGAATTTGTCGTATAAGTTTTTCCCAAACGGATTATAAATCGCACGTAAGAAGAAAAGAAGCTGATCGTGGGGCCCAGTGAAAGAGGATACGAATTGCTTCTTCGGAATTCTTGCTGAAAGTTGTTACCTAGGTGGGGCCCAAGAGTCAACACACGCACACACATGAAAACAAAAGCTACGAAGGAAGCTTACCTGCAGCGTCCAAAAGAATCCAAACGTGGTGGTGGGCCCAGGTCAAACTTTGACCTGGGCACACGTATAAAATACAGATATAATTTCCTTGTTGGGGTTGTGCGCGGAGCGGCGGAAGAAGAACCCTTACGAAAGCACATAGAAGCGAAGCCACACGTCCAGCGTTTTTGATGCCGCCGAAGTCCTTTACGTAGGAACACGCCGCCGAAGCTACGTAAGGAGCCGGACGTTCACGCCGTTTGAGAAGATCCACAAGATTTTGAAGCCGCGCAAATCTTGAACGTGTGACAATTTTGTGCCGTGAATTTATACCCAATTGAGTTGTTATTTATAAACACTTTGGGTTTGGGGTTAAATCTAGATGTGGAAAACACTTGAGCGTGTGAGTGATTGTAAACTCTGATTCTCCGATTATAGTGGATTATTTGCTGCTTGGCTCTCGTCGTGGACGTAGGTACCGATACTCGGACCAAACCACGTAAATTTCTAGTGTCCTTATTTTTCTCGTTTATTTATTTGGTGATTTCGCGTTGACGTAAATTGCAAGATCTTGTCGTTTCCGCGTAATATCCCAACAATTGGTATTAGAGCTCGGGTTAGATTTCTTGATTGTGATTTGGAGCTTTTGCTTGTCTAATTATTTTCTGGAAATTACATTCTTTGCAATTATGTCTGAGAGGAAATCTGAAATCGAGAAGTTTAATGGGAGCAACAACTTTGTGTTATGGAGCATCAAGATGCGGGCATTATTGACAACACAAGGTTTGGCCAAGGCACTGGATGGTGAAGATGAGTTGCCTATTATCATGAAAGCCTCAGAGAGGGTAGAGCTAATGGAAAAAGCAAAGAGCATAATCCTGTTAAATTTGACAGATGAGGTCTTAATAGAAGTTGCTGAGGAGAAGGATGCTGCAGCATTATGGGCAAAACTTCAAGCACTCTATGTGAAGAAAGGTTTGAACAATCGCTTGTACATGTTAAAGAAGATGTTTCAATTTAGATATACTGAAGGTACATCTATCAGAACCCACCTAGATGAATTTAATAAACTCATGTTGGATCTGAAGAACGTCGGTAAGATACTTGATGATGAAGAACAGGGCATGATGTTGTTAGCCTCTTTACCAGAGTCATGGGAGCACTTTACTGATTCACTGTTGCAGGGGCAGAAGAGGTAAAACTCGCCTTATTCTCTAAGGAGTGACAGAGAAAGTTGCGAGATGACAGTCTGGCGCAAGGAGCAGCGCAAGCACTGACGATTCGGGGTAGAGAACAACATCGAGAGCCTAGTAGCAGCAGAGGTAAAAGCAGATTAAAATCACGCCATAGAAAGTCTAAAGGACGCGTGAAGTGCTTTGAGTGTCACGAGGAGGGGCACATCAGGAGAGATTGTCCAAAGCGGAGGAATAAAGTTGATAGGCAAAATGCCACAAGTAGTGTGGCAAACGTTGTTGAGGGGAGCACTAGTGATGCAGAAGCTGTCTTATGTGTGACTGCTACTTCGTCAAGAGACGAATGAGTGCTAGATTTGGGGTGTTCTTATCACATGACGCCTCATAAGAACTGGTTTACTACTTACTAGGCTGCAGATGGTGGTAGAGTTCTTTTGGAGAATAATGCAGTCTCTAAGACTGTGGGGATAGGGACAATTCGGATTAGGATGCACGATGGGGTGGTGCGCACATTGACAGATGTGAGGCATGTACCGGAACTCAAGAAAAACCTTATCTCTCTGGGGACACTCGATAACATCGGGTGTAGGTACACCACTGAAGGTGGAGTACTGAAGATCTCTCGAGGTGCTATGACAGTGATGAAGGGGAAGAAAGTGAATACTCTCTATCATCTACTAGGAGAGACCGTGATAGCAATCGCTACAGTTTCATCAGGTGAGTCAGATTCTGACTTGACTCAATTATGGCATATGTGTTTAGGGCACATGAGCGAGGCAGGTATGACGATGCTGAGTGAAAGGGGGTTGTTGAAGGGTTAGAAGATAGGGAAGCTGGACTTATATGAGCACTGCATCTATGGGAAGCAGCACCGAGTTAAGTTTACTACAGCTATTCATTCGACCAAATGACTAGTGGAATATATTCATTTAGACGTCTGGGGCCCGTCTTCGATTCCTTCGAAAGGAGGTGCCCAATATATGCTACCATTTATCGACGATTATTCGAGGAAGGTATGGGTTTACTTTCTGAAGCACAAATATGATGTGTTTGATCGGTTCAAGAAATTTAAGGCATTGATTGAGAAGCAGTCAAATAAACAAATCAAGTACCTGAGAATCGATAATGGCATGGAGTTCTGTGGTAAAGATTTTACCAAGTTCTGCGAGAAAGAAGGTATTGTGAGACACTGCATAGTACCTGGGACACCACAACAGAATGGCGTGGCAAAACGGAAGAACAAAACTTTGCTTGAGCGAGCACGATGCATGCTTTCGCGTGCAGGACTTGGCAAGGAATTTTGGGCCGAAGCAGTAAACATGGCATGCTACCTGGTCAATCGATTTCCATCATCTGTTATCGAGTGGGAGACTCCTGAGGAAGTATGGTCGGAGAAACCTGTTGATTACTCCGGATTACGTATATTCGGATGTCCTGCGTATGCTCATGCGAGTGATGGTAAGCTTGAGCCGAGGGCGAAGAAGTGCATATTTCTGGGTTATGCACATGGGGTGAAAGGCTACTGGCTATGGTGCACTGATCCAAGATCACCCGATTTTCTAATCAGCAGAGATGTGAACTTCGACGAGACGCAATGCTTCAACAGAGGAGTTCTGTGACACAACCAGCAGAGAAGACAGATCATGGTGTCATTAATGAGGTGGAGCATCAGGTGGAGACTCCGGAGACCTCGAAGGTAACTGAAGTTGAGACTACAAATGAAGCCGCAGTTCCTGAAGTTGGTGATAGTGAACAACCAGCAAAGCCGCAGCACACTATAGCCGCAGATAGACAGAGAAGGCAAATTAAATCACCGGTACGTCATGGTTATACAGATATTGCTTATGTATTAATTGTAGGTGATGAGGTGGAGACAGATGAGCCTTCGTCTTACTCTGAGGCAATGGCTAGTTCGGAGTCGTCGCAGTGGCTAGGGGCTATGAGTGAAGAGATATATTCACTCCATCGAAATCAAACATGGGAGCTGGTCAAAGTACCCAAGAGCCAAAAGATTATCGGAAGTAAATGGGTCTTCAAACGGAAATAGGGCATTCCCGGTGTCGAGGCAGCGAGGTATAAGGCAAGACTTGTGGCGAAGGGGTATACACAGCGTGAGGGCATTGACTACAATGAGGTGTTCTCTCTCCGTGGTAAGACATACTTCTATTCGTGTTTTACTTGCCTTAGTTGCTTCGCAGATCTCGAGTTAGAGCAACTAGATGTGAAAACTGCGTTTCTTCACGGTGAGTTGGAGGAGCAGATTTACATGAGGCAACCGAGGGATTTGCTATTCCGGGATAAGGAAGATCATGTTTGCTTGTTAAAGAAATCTTTGTATGGGCTGAAACAATCTCCTAGGCAGTGGTATAAACGTTTTGATGCTTTCATGGTTAGTCAAGACTACTTGAAAAGTCAAATGGATAGCTGCGTTTACTATAGGAGATTGGAGAATGGTTCTTTGATTTATCTACTCTTATATGTTGATGATATGTTGATAGCAGCTAAGAATATGTCTGATATTGATGTGCTGAAGAGGCAGTTAAATGCTGAATTTGAGATGAAAGATTTAGGTTTTGCAAAGAAAATTTTGGGTATGGAGATTTTGTGTGACAGGACTGCAGGAGTTTTACGTCTATCTCAAAAGAAATATATTGAGAAGATCGTAGCACGTTTTAATATGCGATCAAGCAAAATCGTAAGTACACCTTTAGCAAAGCACTTTAAACTTTCGGATAAATTATCACCGCAGACTGAGGAGAAGGAGGAGGAGTATATGTCCCATGTTCCTTATTCTAGTGCTGTGGGTAGTATTATGTATGCTATGGTGTGCACTAGGCCTGATATTTCACAAACTGTGAACGTGGTTAGTCACTATATGAAGCGTCCTGGTAAAGCTCATTGGGAAGCTGTAAAGTGGATCCTTAGATATTTGAAGGGGACAACAGACGTGGGTATAGTATATCGGAGGGACAGTAATGGCAGTGAGACCACTGGTTTTGTAGATTCGGACCACGCCGGTGACTTGGATGATTGTAGGTCTTTAGTAGGGTACGTGTTTATGCTAGCAGGTGGTGTAGTTAGTTGGAAAGCGTCCTTACAGGATCACATTGCCTTATCTTTGACTGAGGCAGAGTACATGTCACTCATGTTTGTAGCGAAAGAGGCGATATGGTTACAAAGTTTGCTCTCGGACTTTGGGTTAGAACATAAAAGTGTTGATATACATTGTGATAACCAAGGTGCGATATATTTGGCGTATAATCTAGTTTATCACAAGCGAACGAAGCATATCAACATCAGGTACCACTTCATCCTAGATGTCTTAGCTAAGGGTAATGTTATTGTCAAAAAGATTGCTACAGCAGATAATCCGGCAGGCATGATGACTAAGTCTGTTCCTTTGGTGAAGCTCAAGCTCTACTTGAGCTCTATTGGCGTCTATGGAGAGTGAGCGCCCGTCAGGGCGTTGGGAGAGCAGCATCGATGATGAGCACTATAACTTAGGTTCAAATATCGAGTTAAGGTGGAGAATTGTTAAATTAATGTCTCGATTTTGAATTCGGATAAATCGAATTTGTAGATAAAGTTGTTCCCAAACGGATTATAAATCGCACGTAAGAAGAAAAGAAGATGATCGTGGGGCCCAGCGAAAGAGGATACGAATTGCTTCTTCGGAATTCTTGCTGAAAGTTGTTACCCAGGTGGGGCCCAAGAGTCAACACACGCACACACATGAAAACAAAAGCTACGAAGGAAGTTTACCTGCAGCGTCCAAAAGAATCCAAACGTGGTGGTGGGCCTAGGTCAAACTTTGACCGGGGCACACATATAAAATACAGATATAATTTCCTTGTTGGGGTTGTGCGTGGAGCGGCGGAAGAAGAACCCTTACGAAAGCACGTAGAAGCGAAGCCGCACGTCCAGCGTTTTTGATGCCGCGGAAGTCCTTTACGTAGGAACACGCAGAGCCGGACGTTCACGCCGTTTGAGAAGATCCGCAAGATCTTGAAGCCGTGCGAATCTTGAACGTGTGATAATTTTGTGCCGTGAGTTTATATCCAATTGAGTTGTTATTTATAAACACTTTGGGTTTGGAGTTAAATCTAGGTGTGAAAAACACTTTGAGCGTGTGAGTGATTGTAAAAACTCGATTCTCCGATTATAGTGGATTATTTCTTCTTGCAGCTCTTCCCGTGGACGTAGGTACCGATACTCGGACCGAACCACGTAAATTTCTGGTGTCCTTATTTTTCTCGTTTATTTCTCTGGTGATTTCGTGTTGATGTAAATTGCAAGATCTTGTCATTTCCGTGTAATATCCCAACACCATCCATGTAGTTTGGAGAAATCAGACCAGTAAAATCTGTGCTTCATATCCGGGTTTTGCTTTGGCTGCTGTACTCCTAATTCATTTTAGATTGCTTAAACTTAATTACATCTTCATCACTGCAAATAGATTAGCAAATTTGATGAAGAGCACCGCACTAACTAGAGAATTTAATATTAGTGCAACTGATCCAAGTTGACAGACAAAGATTTCTCAGACGCATGATCATTGTCGGTTCAAAAGAAGAAATAATCGCTAATGGACCATAGAAACAGCGAAGTATTAGGGATCGAATTGGGAAAATGGACTCAAACTAGCTGAAAGGTGGGTTTTTTTGCAAAGCTGAGAACCATCTTTAAATGAGAATGAATTTCCTTAATTATGTTTACCGTTTTGGAATTTCATCTGAGTAAAATGTTGTTCCTGGTCCATGTGGATCTCTAAGTTCAAGATATAATTCGTATATATATATATTAAAAATGACTGATTTTACCCATTCAGTAATTCACGTCCTTGCACGGACAAGCCATTCGGTTCGGTTGGGGCTGAACTTTTTGTTAGGGCCGAGTATACCCCCTAGACTCCGAAAAGTGAGGGCCGACCCATTCGACAGGATTCAAATAGAAAAAACCCTTGATTTTATTTGTTCTTTTATGTAATTGGTCTTATTTATTTTTTCGAAACTGTTTACTAGTTTAGGGTCTCATGCGTATAAATACACCAGTAGTTTTCCTCTAAGATAAATAAAAATTACTGTTCCATATTTGTGGCAATACTGTAGCAAATGTAATTGAAGGAGACTTTCTCAAAATAGGTCTCTGATTGGTAGGCGACGAACATACATGTCAATTGCATTAAAAACTACTGTTCATTCTTTGTAGCAATACTATAGCAAATGGAAGACAGATCGCTATTCAAGTCACTGTTCATACTGCCTGTCATAAATAATTGTCGGCCATGAGTGTTGTATCACGGGTTTGCTGTCTTTTGCGTGACTGTTTGGCTTTCCCTTCCCCTGATGCCTGTGTGAGGCACAAAGATGCAATGTTTGAGGCAGACTCTCCTGAAGTAATAAAATCGTGTCTGCTTTCCGCACGTCTTATTAAAAGTTTCCTCATCCTCCTCCCTCAAATGATCCGGTTCTAGCATAAAGAGCATGCCACTAGCTTGATATGATGAGATTTTATAAATACACTCTCCACTTATCATTTTATGAATTCTGTGGATCATAGATCATCTGAAACTTTAAAGTTTATGAAATAGCTTCATGGTACTTAGAGACTAAAAGATAGTCCCTTTTGAAAGGCTAAGGTAGCCATGTTTGTAAGATAGCATATCTGTCTCAAGTATATATACTTATGATTTGCTTCATAGCCCCATCATGGTAAATATATATTTCATTTTTTTTTAAAGAAAGAAAGGTCATTCAGTTGCATTTAGTCGTTTCTGGCACTTTGATATGATTATTCTAGCTTATTTTAATCTATTTTTTTGCGTGTCAATTCAAAGTTTGTTGAGTAAGATAGAAGATTTCTTTTAGGCTTTGTGCACATTTAGGGGCGCATGATAATGCTTTTACTCTGGGGAACAATTTATTTTCAGAAATAATTCTTTTCTATTTCTACTTTGGGGAACAATTTCTGAGTAAAATAATGCGTTTGGTAACTATACAAAACTTCTACTCTTGGAATAGAAAAAAAATAAAAATGCATTTGATAGGATTTATAAATTTTTGTATTTATTCGTTTTTTTCTTCTTATTCACGGATGGCCGACCGCCAACTGTCGTCGCCGACCGCCGCCACATGACCGTCGCCCACAGCCCACCGGCCGCCATCCCCTCCCACGGTCGCTCGTCTGCCTCTAGCGGCCGGCTGACGGCGGTTGGTGGTGGCAATGACAGGCTGCCAATGGTTGAGCAGCGGTGACGGCGGTCGATGGCGATCGTCGGCCGGCGGGGGTGGCCGATGGGCTATGGGTGGCAACCGTGTAGTGGAGAGCAGAGGTGATGGTCGGCGATCAAGCGGCAGTGACAACAGTTGCCGGGGATCGGGGGCTGCGGAGATGACGGTAGGCAACAACGACGACGACGGTCGGAGGCGGTTGGGCGGCAACGATGGCGGTCGGCTGACAATGGCCACGGGTGATTGGAGGTGGCCGGCGGTGGCCGCAGCAAGAAGAAAGAAGAACACAAGAAAAATATAAAAGAAAAAATTGCCTTATTTTTAGAAATTGTTTTCGGGAATAAAAAGCTATTTTTTTTTTTTTTTTAAATTTCTGTTCCAAATCTATTCACCGACTAATTTTCTTTTCCGGGGAATAGAAAAGTAAGTTAGTATTACCAAACGGATTTATGTTCTTTTTATTTTATTTTATTTCGGGGAACAAAAGAACATAAATTGGGAGAAATAGAAATGTTACCATATAGGCCCTTACTTCACAAGAATCCTATGATGAGATCATGTTTTAATTTTGCCAATACAACTCACTTTACTTTTTTCTTTTTTTCTTTTTTTCACATTCACCTTGCTTTATTATTATTATTATTATTATTATTATTATTATTATTATTATCATCATCATCATCTATGATTGTGCAGTTATGCATGACAACATATATATGCATATTTAGGAATAAAAAAAATGAAAAAGATTGGATTAAACAGCTTTTTTTTTCCTCTAAAAGACAGAAGGTGCCACTAACGGGCATATAGTAAAATAAGCATAACCAAGCCCCTGATTCGAAACCTTTGGTTTGCATAAATAAGATGAGCCCCTACATATAACTTGACTTCTAACTAACCTAAAATAGGTTAGTAGCAGTTCTACTCTCATTTAATAAATCATTAAGTTGCGATTCATAAGGTTTAGGAAAGTCAATGCGAAGACTCAGCATCTCCTCGCGGGGGGCCTATCTCCGCTTACTTAGCAAATTACCAATCCGTTAAACCACCCCTAGGTCTGCCTCGATTAGCGTCATGACACTTATAGTGCTCAAATTAAAATTTAGATATTTAATAGATGTAGTAGTTACCCTACTGGTCCAGGCTGTCATTCTTCTAACAAATAGGTGGAATTCCAAAAAAGTGCAGTTGTTTTTCCGCTAGGTCAAATTTAGGAGATTTTATATTTTCTCTAGAGTATTGTTAAGTCTGTTTTAATTGTAGCATTAGAGAAACGCTGCATGGAAGACAACCCATGAGTCCAAGCACATCTAAGCCGAAGGGTTAATGGCTGGCTGACCGTGAACAGAGGCTTCACGCACTTCATGTTTTCTGAAAAGTTGTTTCCAAAATTATAGATATTTTCCTAATCTTTTTTTTTTTAATTTCTAAAACCCAGTTTCATAAATGGCCAAAAGGATGATAATACATTTGCCTAACTAGGCCAAATAAGAATATCGCTCCATCATTTCAAAGTTGTTCACGCATTATCAAGTGTAATGTCATCTAGGGTATGTTTGTTTCACAAACAAAATACTATTTCTGAAAAATATTTTCCAGAAAGCTATTTTATAGGAAAACGACTTTATTTTTCGATATTTGACTAAAACCTGAAAAAGACATAAAAATTATTTTTAATCATTTGATAAGGAATATCTAATGAGAGAAAATAATCAAAAAATTCGTATGTTTAATTTTTATATTTTTATATATTTGTTCTTTCCTTTCTTTTTTTTTCCTTTGTGCTTCTTCCTTGGCCAATCATAAGCCCGATTTTGGCCACCGTCGCGTCGCCGTCGTGGTGTCTTGGTTCCCGCTTTTAATCAAGTGAGTTTTGCTTACTAATGCTTTCTTAGTTTGCTAATTATGCTTAAGGGTTGATTAGATTTAATTAAGTGCAATTAGGTGGTTAGATTAGTTTAGAACAATTAAATTAGTGACTTAATGATGCATGTTAGGTGGTTAGACTTAGTCATTAGCAAGTAGAGAGCTTCTAATATTTATTGAATGTATCTCGGGATTTTTCTCGATCCGTTCTGGCGTCTAATCAGGCAATACGGGCCTAAATTGGATTTTTAGTATTTATTTATTAATTTTCGAAATTAATTAATTAATTAATTATTTTCCGGAAATTAGACCGGGATGGTCGATGACCGGAATTTCGTGCTGATTACAGTGGTGCAGTCCGTTTATTTATTTGAGCTCTACGTTGTGTTGAATTGAATCGATTGTACAATTTGAGGAATTTTTCCTAAATTGATTGAGATTGAGTAATTGAGTTGTGGATGGCCGAGTATGGTTATTTAGCATTAGTAATGCTTTGATGGGCTGCTAAGTGGAGAAGATTGTGAGAGTGAATTGAATATACTCTTGGTTAAGACCAATCGGGTACTTTAATATCGTGTGAAAATTGAGTGAGTTGATGAGTATGTGGGGATTTATCCCAAGATTGATCAGTGTCGGTGTTCAATTAGAAATCGACTGTGAGAGGTTGTGAGTTGAACCTCGAAAGCCGCCAAAGTATGGCCATGCCGAGTGGGGCCGTGATGCCACTAAAGTCTAAAATTGCCGAGTGGGACCGTGATGCCACTAAAGTCTAAAATTGCCGAGTGGGGTTGTGATTCCACTAAATCTAGAAAATTGCCAAGTGGGGCCGTGATGCCACTAAACCTAGAAAATTGCCGGGTGGGCCCGTGATAACCACCAAATTTAGAAAAGTTACCAGTGGGGCCGTGATGACCACTTAATCTAGGTTGTGCCTGTAGGGCCGTGATTTAGAGTCAAGAATGAATAGTCGGGATGACCGTGTGATGGCCTCGATGACTTGTAATCGACTGAGTCGATTGATCGCTGGGTCGATCCTATTGGTTGAATTGAGGGGTTTGATGTGATGGTCAGTATTCATTATTGAACTGACTTACAGGAAGGAACTGAGGCCAAGGTAAGTCCTCTGACTCGTGTTGTGCATAGGCAGCCCTAAGGCGTATTGGTTTACTAATCGGGTCTTAGGGGGTAGAACTTGCTGAGACTTTGTCTCATTGGTTATTGAATAACCATTTCAGGTCCCTAGATGCAGCAGACTTAGATTTTGAAGATCTCAAAAGTCCGGTGCAGTCTGCTGAAGGCTCCAGTTGGAGTGTGGAGGATGATGAAGAGGAGGATGGGGACCCGTAGTTTGTAGAACCCCACTCTTGCTTGTAGACCTTGTTTTTAAATTGGCTTAAGTTGAATTTGACTTAATAGTTCACCCTGTATATATATGTGCACTGGTTTGCAATGTATATAAGAGTGAATGTTTTTAAAGGTTTGAAATTCAGTCTACTGTTCTATCCCAATGTTTTATTGTCTAGGGATTTTATTATATGCTTCCGCTTGCGCATATTAAAAGAAAGGGTGGGCGATGCGTCCTGGGACGTCGCTATTAATCAACCAAGGCGAGAGATGGGCGCGTGCTCGAGGATCGGGGCGTGACAAAGCTCCTCCCACAAAGCTTGGACCATAGTGCGACAATTCAAATATTCACGACAAAATTTCGCTTTCATGTTGTAAATAGTTTTAGCAATAGCTTGAACTTTGGGATTACTTTGTCTCAAGGAAGAAAGAATTTGACGAGGAGGTATGCCAACTTTAGACATCTCTTTCACAGGCCAAGCTTCAACTTTAGAAAAGTAATGACAAGTAGGATGTTCAGACAACTTCTAAATTGTGTGATGCATTCAAAATATTGAGTGATCATGATCCGTTTTTCTTTTTATAGCAAGGAACTTGTCAATCAAATGAGATTTAGTCTTTCTTCTCTGACGTGCAATAAAAAATTATGTTGATCACAATAATTACCTCCCCTATAGCAACCAAGAAGAACATATTTGTCTATCTTTGACTTTTTTTATAGAGACAACATAGCCTTAAGCAAGAAGATATGTTCACACATCACTCAAAAGATCCTCTCTCGTTAGAAAATTACCTGGCATGTTTCAAATGAACTTATTGATCTATTCGTAGTTTCATTATCAATAGATACATTTAAACGATTTGGGTCATCTTCAATATTGTTTTCCATAGTGACTTCACTACAAAAAACAACACAATGAGAGATGAGTAAATTGCATTTAATGCATACATTAACCATGATATTGAATCTGTGAGTAAGTTCTTGCAAATTTGTATTTAAAATCAAAATCGAAAAATTCACGAACATGAGGATAGTCTATGCAAATAAAGTAAATAATTTGCGGATAAAACTAACATTTTTTTTTTTTTACTTTGATATATGATTGGTGCTTGCTCATATTACTATAATGGAGAATAAGTTCTGAAGAAAACAAACATTAAGGAAGCGTTGAAATATAAATAGTGTGGGAGAAGCGGCTAGGGTGAAAAAATGTTTGCTTGAAAGGGATGCGAGAAGTTTCGGGTGGAAATAGTGCAAAGCCTTTCTAAGAAGAATGAATTTTTTTTTTTAATAAAACGGACTCCGTCTCTGAAAAAATTGGCATCTATTCCTTGATTGTTATCGACTGAACTCTTCAAATGCCACTTTGCATGAACGTCTTATAGAATGCTAGGTTTAAGATAGTTACACATGAACGTCCGAATACACATAGATAGTTACTTCATATCAATATCGTTATCTTGTTGGTAAGCTACTGATTAATTGTGGAGTACTCTTGTAAGATTTTTAAGTACTTTGTAATCGCCTTTGGAGTACGAGTATCGTGAAATTATCATTTTGTTGTTAAGTTACTAAATAATCGAAGAGGCCCACTTATGCAATCTAAAAGCATTTAATAATCTACCAATGCGCACTAAATTTGAGCATGGTAGAATCGTTAGTTTCGTTTCTTTCTTACTAATTTTCAATCACATTCTACATATTAACGATATTTTTTAGATTTCGCAGCGCTCAATTCCGTCCTTTTTTTACCAGCGGAACAATAGACTCTTCGACGCAACATGACGTGAAAGTCTTTCATCAGATAAAGAAACAGATCACACTGCTTTGCATTGCATAAAATTTTACCACGCGAATTGATCAACAGACACGACTCAGGAAAGCTGGATACGTCGGAAATCAACCACCCAAAACAAGAATGAACAGAGACACCAACCACCGCGCAATCACGGTAGCAGCGGAGGCAGGCAGCGGCTGGTCTTCTCACATGGAGGGACGGTTCAGGCAGACGCCGACTCTTCTGAAGCCCTCGGCCAACAGCTATACTTGCTGCATCTTCAGAGTCTACAAGAGCCAAGTGAAGAGCAACGTCAAGGCTTTACAAGCCCCACATCGTGTCTGGTGGCCCGTACCACAATGGCGAAGAGCAGCTGATGCTGATCGAACAGCACAAGCCTCGACTGTTTTCCACTCTGCTTGCTCGGACAAAGGACTTTGGTGCAGGCCTGGGCCGTTACTTCGAGGATGTCGCCTTGCTGGAGGCCAGCATACGGGATAGCTACTCGGAGGCCCTTGATCACGAGACATCGGATTTGATCGAGATGATGATTCTCGATGCTTGTTTCATCGTTGAGATGTTCCGCGTCTTCGCCAATGTGATCCAACCGGACGCCAACGACCCCTTGTTCTCCATGCGGTGGATTTTTTCGTCCCTCCTGCTCGACCTCCTCTTGATTGAAAACCAGATCCCTTTCGTCGTTCTTCAGACGATCTACGACCTGTCCAACTCTCCCTCGGAAGCCGACCGCTCCCTCAATGAGATCGCCTTGGGGTTCTTCAATAGCACACTCGGACGGCTGGTGGAAGAACTAGAGAGGCACTACGAAGTCGCCAGTGTCACACGCTTGATTTGTTCCGACTGAGCATAATCGGCCATTTGAAGCTTGAAGATCCTGGAGGGGTCGATAGAGAGTCGCTGCAACTGATACCCTCCACGAAGCAGCTGCAACTCGCGGGAATAAAGATTGAACCAAGGAAGGCAACGAGCTAATCAGCGTCGAGTTTGATGATGGAGTGCTTCGAATCCCTCCTTTGATCCTTGACTTTTTCACTGGCTCCTTCTTCCTCAACTGCGTGGCTTTCGAGCAGAGCTACCGTTACTGCTCCAGCCACATCACCAATTACATGATCCTCATGAGATGTCTCGTGCGCTCAGCGGCAGACGCAGAGTTCCTGTCTCAGCATAGCATAATCACAAACTTTCTAGGGACCGATGAGGAGGTTGCGAGGTTCTTCGATGATTTCGTCAAGCATGTCGTGTTCGATGCGAAGAAGAGTTACTTGGCCGAGTTATTCGGGCAAGTGAACCGGTACCACTGGAACACATGGCATGTTCAAATGACGGGAATCAAGCGTGAGTACTTCGGCAGCCCCTGGTCCTTCATTTCGGCTGCCGCTGCTTTCATTCTCCTAGTTCTAACCTTACTCCAGGCCCTCTACACCATTTACGCTTACTACGTCCCAAGAAAGAATTAAGCTCCGCAACACAGCTTCCGATAGATATACGATGTTGATGTACCATCCGTTTAAATTGAAGGAATCAGACCAGTAAAATTTGGGCTTCATTTCTGGGTTTTGCTTCGGCTACTGTACTCCTAATTTGATTGAGATTGCTTAAACAAATTACAATCTTCATCACTATAGTCAGATTACTAGCAAATGGAAGTAGTCCATAATGCATAAATGAAAGGTAACGATCCGACGAAGAGCACTCTATTAACTAGAGAGTTCTAATGTCAGTGCAACTGATCGAAATTGACAGACAGATTTCTTAGACGCATGATTATTGTCGACTCAAAAGCAACAGTAGTCTCTAATTGGACCATCGATGAGGCGAATGAGTTGCCTAGATTCTGATTTCATGTACCAGCAAAGAAGTTTGAACAATACTTTTAAAAGCTAAGGTCCATGCTAATGCTATATATTTTTAACCAAAATATTCTTCCAACAGAAAAAGCTTGCACCTAGTATATTGAATCAACCACTTTTGGCACTTTTAATGTCCTTCCTAAGTAAACCATTATTTAGTTGGGTTTTACATTTCCCTATAGCGGCCACTTCCATTACCTTGGGGTTGAATCGACCTTTGGCGTGGTGCATACAATCAACTAGCTCATGGACATTCCCCTGAAAGATCGATTAGAGAAATTTGAGATACAGAATTGATCTATAAAGTGAGACAACCTATTTTAAGACCGACTATTTCTAATCGTTGGTGCTCATTTATAAAAAACCACACATTTGACCAAATCCGGCAAGGATCCTTCTGGCGACCAGCCGGTAGTTGTCTATGAGTCAATTGACCAGTTTTTGTGATGGAGGTTTGAAAATTTGACTGATAAAGTTTGGACACCTAGTCATCGTTCATAGTTCGCCCCACGTTGTTATGGGGGGCCATATTTTCCGCCATAGGTCCACTGGTAACTTAAGGAAACTTCAAAAGCAAAACCGCCACCAGCAGCGCACCAACACTGGTCAAGGCCTACCGCGGTTTGCACATCGCGCTATTTTAGGCCAGTGTGGATCAGTGCCCTTAGGCGTTACGCACTAGGCCCCAAGCGCGGCCCAAAACGCCTAATCACTTGCTCACAGTGGTTCGTCCGCCATATATAAAGGCCTAAATGGCCTTATGCAGCATTTCATAAGCCTTTGTGTAAGACTTCCGAGCTGCATAAAAAAAAAAAACTTTAAATTATTAAATCGACTTTAAATTATTATTTTTTTCTCATTTCCAAAGAAGATAAATGCATTTCTCTCACTCTTAACTAGTGGTTTCTCTCTCTAATTTCAACGCGAATACCTTTTTTCGTTTCTTCCAAGGAAATGGCCCATGACACAAGGGTGCCCATCCCTCAGGCAATCGCAGGGATAGCCTAACGCTGCGCCACGTGGGCCAAGCGTTGTACAATTCTAGGCCTGCGGAGGGTGGCCGGGCCTGGTGCAAGGCTAATTTAACCTTGCAAATGGCCCATATAGCCTCTGCTTGGGCTTCAAATTTTGTCTTTAAATATGGGGTTTCATTTCAAGCATTCCAAGGTAAGTTTTTCTTCCGAACTACTTCATGGTGTGAGCATTCTAATGATCTCTTCGCTTTTTTGCTTTGATTGGAAAGATTTTCTTAACATTTCATTGAGTAAGACTTCCATCCGATCCAATTTTGATTCATCGTGATCTTGTTTTTTCATCTCTCGTGAGCTTAAATCTTCTTGTCTATCTCCATTAACATCCATTTGGATGCAAGCTTAATGAGAAGTATGTAGTCTGCGTTCATGCTAGATTTATTTTCGTGATTCCAATTAAATCTATATGTTCTGAATTAAGATGTTTCGACTTTCGAGTTGCTTTGGGTTAATCCTCGATAGGTTGTCTTTGAATTTTGCATCCTAGATACATTCATGTATGCATTTGGTACCGTTTTCACCTCTTCTTTGCAGGATATGTCAAAATGGAGATATGATTCAGCGTCGCTTTCACCAACCTTATCATTCCCATGTGTAGAGTTTAGGCAATCTCACTTCCTATCATTTTCTTTGGCGTATGGATTCAGTTATATATATAATTTAAATAGTATTATTCAATAAAAAAATAAGAAAGGTCATTTAGGTGCATTTAGTCGTTTCTCGCATTTTAATATTATTAGTCTCGCTTATTCATGGAGTCATCAAGGGTTTCAACATTTTCAAAGCTCCCGATCCAAATGAGTATAATAGCTTATTCTACAAAAAGCTTGGCTCATCATAGGACGTGACATTTGATGTTATTATGGAATTCTTCTCTTTAAGGAGAAAGCTGAAATCAATAAATTCTACATTAAGGAGTGTAGACATATCATGCTACAATGTTATATATAAAATCATATCAAAGCTACTTGCAAAATGAATAATTTATATTTTCCCTTTGATTGTTGGCCTCAACCAAATTGCTTTTATAAAGGGAAAATGGATTTTAGAGAATATTCTATTGTGCCGGGAACTCTTGCATGACTACCGTAAGGATTAAGGGCAATAAAGGCAAATGGGTGGCAACCAAAATGGATCTCATGAAGGTTTATAATATGGTAAAATGGGATGCTACTTTCGGGGTTTTGAAAGATGTTAATACCCCTTAGTACTAGATTGATCATGTAAATCAATGCATTACTACCCAAGGTTCTCAGTTAACTTCAACGGTGAACATGTTGGGTATTTTGCAAGCATAAATGAGCTACAACAAGGTGACCCCCTTTCTCCTTATTTCTTTGTTTTGGTTATGGAAATTCCACTAGAATTATCACGGGGAAAATTTTTAACTCATCTTTTAAATTCCATTGGTGTTGCAAATTGCAAAGGATTACTCAGGTATGCTTTGCTGATGATCTGTTCTTATTTGCTTATGGGGATGTAAACTCCATCATTTGCCTCGTTGTAGCTCTTACAGGACTTAGATTTAACCTAGACAAATGCCATATACTTTTCTCTAGGTTGTCTGAGGACGAATAACTCCTTATATTGGATGACACGCATTTTTCCACAGGCACCTGCCTCATTAGATATCCCGGTGTCCCATTTGTTACGCAAAGGCTCATGCATGCAGATTGCAAGGGTCTAATAGAGAAGATATTTTAGAAAATAGATGGATGGGACATGAATTATATCAACGACGCAAGAAGACTTCAGTTGGCCAAATCGATACTTTTTTTCCATTTGCACTCACTAGATGCAAATGTTTCTCTCCCCAAGCAAACCATTTACGAGATTAAAACAAAGATTAGCCAACTTATGGGCAGGAAACGTTGGAACTCACAGATCTCATAAAGATGCATGAAAAATAGTATGTTCACCAAAAAAGGAGGGAGAACTAGGCATGCTCGATTTGAAACTCTAGAAAAATGTATTGTTAGGTCACATGCTTTGGAGCATCATCAATCATCCGTCCTTATCCATTTGGAGTACTTGAGTTCATCACATTAAATGTAAAGGTGCTCCCATTATGCAACTCGACATAAGGGCTAGTATGGCTTGAAGTTCATGATGGATGCTCAAGTTGAGACTTGCTCTAACACCTATTATCTCTAGCCAAACATACCACTGCAAAGAGATATACAGGGAATTCAGATAAGAGGGACTAGTTGTGAATCAGTATCAATTAATTTGGACCAATGGTATTAGCAAGCATAATTTTATTGGTTGGCCTGTTTGTAAAGATGGGCTACCGACAGTAGTAGCCATATCACGATAGTTGTCCTCAGCAGATACTAGGTGAAACTTTTGTATGACTAGTATAGAAGACATAAACCTCTTATTCTTTGAGTATACCTAGACAAGTAATGTATAGCACAGTATTTTGGCACAAAATGGAATTTGGTGTTCTGCAAGAGGTTGGAATTTAGAACTTCAATGGATGATCAAGGTCACCAAAGGCAAAAACTTGGGGGTGAGACTCCACAAACTATCTTTCTTAGTGACTATCTATTGCATATGAATGGAACACAACTATAAAATGTTTCAAAACAAGTCGGTTGAGCCTCATTTTCTGTTCGCTAGGATTCGAAAAGTTGTTAGAGGTAGGACGTCACTATCGCAACCTAATCCCTTATGACTAGGGGGAGACTATTAGGTTTAGGAATATTGTCAACTTTGGGCCAACGACCTTCCATTGACTTGGGCTCTCCCAAGCTTATATCTTGCGTGATATCGACCATTCAAATTTTTTATCGATTTAAGCTTATGTAAATTTTGACTAAGGAGTCACCACTAGCCTTTTTTAGGACGGCTAGGAACCCAATAAGATACGAAAGAATATCTTACTATTTACACAACCAGATATTCTAAACCCAGGGACTTGGATACATTAACCTAAGGCTAACGCCATTTTAATCATGCTAACTAATGTCATAGCAGCCTATCAAAGATTTCTTGGTATCGTCCTAACCATTATAGAGCAGAAATAACATCCAAGATATTGAAAAGTGCAACCAAGTATAATCGTATAAGAAAGCACACAATAGGGGTGAGCATGCCAAACCTCCCAAATCAGGAACCGACGAGACCAAATCGAACCAGCTGGTTTGGTTCGATTCTTGGAGGGATCAATCCAGTTCCTGGTTCCATAAAAATGGAATTGGTGATTGTTAGTCCGATTCCCGATCCGGGGGGGAATCGGACCGACGGACCAGATCGACTCTTTTTTTTTTAATATATATATATTTTTTAATTTCTTAAAAATAGCAATAAACCCTAAAAATAGTAACAACTCTAGTATTTTTTGTAATTAATTTTTTTGCTAAGTGATCGATTTCATGGAACTAGACCGAACTTGTCGATCGGGTTTGGTTCCCGATCCCAAAATTTGGGAACTGGAGTGCCTGTTCTCTGCTCTGGTTCCTAGTTCATAGGTGGAACCGGACAAAACTCGAACCGGGAACCGATTAGCCTTAGCACACATGCAACCTAATATTGTCCCTAAAAAGGGAAAAAAAAAAAAGACAATTCAAATCAAAGAACCTTATTGTAAAGCCCTAAAAACTTATCCAACTTTTGGGTTTTAATATTTTTAAAGGGTTTTCCAAATTTTCTAATTTTCTGATTTTTTTAGAATTTTAGAATTTTTTAATGGCTTTTCTAATTTCTTTTCATTTCTGAATTTTTATTTTTAAAAAATATTTTTTTTTAAAATTTTAAAATTTTAAAATTTTTTAATATTATTTTTATTAAAATATGAGAAATTCGTACCGGATGAAGAGACCCGACCCAACTAAGCCGACCCGAACCCTATCAGATCGGGTTGGCCTCAAAACAAGGTGACCTTAAGGCTAGGGGTGTACAACGGGAACCGTAAAAACAAGGTGACCTTAAGGCTAGGGGTGTGCAACGGGAACTGCCCGAACCGGGAACCGCCTGGACCGAACCGGCCGGTTTTGGGCGATTCCCACGGTCGGCGGTCCGGTTCTGGTTCCTAATCTTGGAACCGGTGGCCGGTCGGTCCGGTTCCCGGTTCCCACCGGAACCGGACCAAACAATTTTTTTATATATAATTTATATATATAGAATATATAAAATATATAAACATAACTTATTGCAACCGAAATTGCAATTGAGGTAACAACCTCTTATGTGGCCAAGAGACCATTAAAACTCTTCTTGTTACTCTTTTATTTATAAAGAAAATCTACTTGTTAGTTTCATCTTCTACTCGATGTGGGACTAAGACTCCAAGAGACCCACAAGCCATTTCAAGCCTCCAAGAGTCCCACATCGACTAAACATTCAAAGAACAGAAGAGAGATTGTCCAAGCACAATCTTTAACCAAATTGTTCATGGCCTTCATGGTTAAAATTAAGTGTGAAACACACGAAGTGTGATTGATATTCACACAAGTGAAAGTTTGAATATTTTGCACATGGAAACATGTGTGATTAGTTTTGTTGAATCGCTCGAGAACCGAATTGGATTGATTGGGCCGGTTCGAAACACGGTTACTCTTTAATGCAAAAAAGTAGAGCTGATTTTGTTGGACCGAACCGGACCGGAACCGATGGTCCGGTCCGGTTCCCGATTCCAAGGTGGAACTGGATCAAACCGAGAACCGATCACCCCTACTTAAGGCTCACTCAAAATTAATTAATAAGCCCATGAACTTTTTTTGTTTGCCCAAACTCTAAAAGAACATAGCCCACAACAAACAAGTCCAAACTTTCTCAGCCCATTCACGAACTCCTCTCTTTATCCGATTAGCTCTCAGACCGAAACCTAGACCCAAGTATGTTCTAAAACTATTTCGCTCGAACTCTGGGACGTAAAACATTGGAGGTATTTCCTCTGAGGTTGGGAAGAAAAAATTACACTTCGGAATTAAGGGCCTATTTAGATGGAGAGGGTAAACTCCACCGCACCTTGTAAGGAATGGACCTAGACTTAGAACCAGGGAGGACGAAGTCAGTTTCCTGTAGGTATGCCTTCCCATAGTGGGCGAACAACTTTAGTTCAAGCCCTTCAGGGAAAGTCTTTTAGCAGGGAACCACTCTGACCTTTAGTTCAGAGTCTAGAGACACCCAAATAGAACCAGGATGGTAACATTTCTAACTATCTGAGCTACATTTCTCAGAGGATCCTACCAGGCTGGAGAAGAAGGGAAATTTAGAAAGCCATGAGAGAGTTTTACAAAACACACTCACTTTACGTCAAGGGACTTTGCCCAACACATTACATCCTCCTCGCCTTTTATAGGCAATGAGAGGTCACACACAAACAAGGACCAAGCTCACGGGTCCTGAAACAAACAAAAGCTTCCGAAAATCTCGGTAGGGAATTATTCGCATGGTATGAACAATGACAGTGAACAGTGATTTCCCTAACCTAGTGCTACAGTAAAAGTGAACAGTAACTTGCTATAGTGAAATTGTACGGACAATGGTCTTATTCAATGGTCTCATCTGTCATGGGCATTGTAGTCATAGTCCGAGTCATCTGAGCTGTGCAATGTTGCTAGAAGATGTTCATCATATTTTTGTTCAAGTGCTTCAAGGTCTTCTGGTGAGAGGATCTGGTTGAGTCGGTATAATGCTGATGCTTCTTCTTGCTCCCAATCTGCAGTATCATCTGTAGTGTTGGCATGAATGCTTAGCTGAGGCCAATTGGATGGTTGTGCATAAAAGGATGTGTCCATGCTTTGAGATAAGGACAAAGGTCCTTGATCATAGGGGTCTTGGGAAAGAGGACCTCCCCATTTAGCATAGGGGTCTTGAGAGGACTATGCAATGTCATTTGTGTCTACCATTTCATGCTCCTGAGATGATTCAGCTCGTCTGAATTCTTGGAGGGCTGTCTTGGCTTCTGGTGCTAGGTCATAATGATCCCATGCAGTGGGTACATTATAATTTCATGCATCTTCAGGAATGGTCTTGTTTTCCTGACACAAGACTCTCTAGAGTTCTCGGTATTGATGTTCACAACATCCAACAGGTCCTGGATAGGACTTGTGAACTCAAGCTTTTGCACTGTGTGGAACGGGTTTATAGGATGAGGTACCTATACTCAAGGGGGCATTGATAATGTTGCCATTATTTGTCAAAAAAGCCCATGGACGTCGGAAAGACAAAATGGTATGGACTTCAGGGTTTGGCTGTGTGGTTCTCAGTTCTTTCTACAAGAGCAATTTCCAATGAATTGGAGGATAAAACCAATTGAGGAAATCTTAGAGGTTTTTATCACTCTCATTTTCAATGTTTCTTCTGTCGGGCCTAAATATCCTGGTGAGGTTGGCAATGAATCTTCTGGTTGGAACTTCAATAGCTATTAAGTACTTATTGGTGAAGTACCATAATAACCATCTAAGTTGGTTAGGGAAATCATCTTCCTTCCAGATTAAGGGATGGATGAATGAATAATCTGCATTTAATCCAAAAGGGTGAAGAATCGAACCTCCATTGAACCTGAATAGGTTTGTGTGGCATTGCCACATAAGATTATCCAGATTTTCAGTAAGACTGTCATTCTGGATATGTTGAATGATCTCCTGAGGATATCGCCAACTTGGCCAATCTTCGATTTTCTCAATCTTATACTTCTCATTGTGATGATGAGTATGGAAAGCCTGCCTCATGATGTACATGTTGATTTCTGCTGGTGCTTTTGGCCTTAACAAGAAGTCAGCAAGCACATTTTTCTTCCCGGCAATATGTTTGGTCTCAAAAGAGTATTTTGAAAACCATTCAGCCCATCAAAGCAGTTGAGAATTTGGAACTTGCTTTTGTTTGAATTTGGTCATCTGAGGGAAAGATGCCATATCCAATTCTACCAGGAAGTGATGGCCGGTGGAATGGAATTCGAACTTTTTTATTCCATTTTTCACCGCTAAGATTTCTTTGAAAGTGGAATGATAATGCATTTCAGCCTGAGAAAACTTTCCACTTTTATAGGCACACAGGTGCCTCTTATCATCAATTTCTTCAAACAAGATGGCTGCCCAGTATTCATCACCGGCGTCGGTTTGGAGAATTCTCTTCCCTGTTGATGGGATTTGTAATGGAGGAAGAGTCTGCATAATTTCCTTGAGTTTAGCAACTGCATTAGTCTGAGCCTATCCCCAAGGTGGGGGATGTTTCTTCAACACGGTCTGCAATGGGATCAGCAACTTTGCAATGTCTAGGACAAAGTCTCTGAGATAATTAATTATCCTGAGAAATTGCTGGACTTGCTTTGTGGTGAAGTTTTCTTTAGGAAATTTCAGCAATTCCTGAGCAATATGCAGCCCTGGATAGTATGTGCCTTTGTTAAGGTGCATACCAAGAAGTTCAATTTCTGACTGGGCTATGTTCATCTTTCTTTAGGAAAGCATGATTCCATGCTTTTTCACAATCTCTGCAAATTGTTCAATAAGTTGGCAATGCGACTGCTCATCAAGACTGTAAAGCAGGATGTCATCAATGTATACTGCTGCACTTGACAGTATTGGTTGAAAAATTCGACACATGGCCTTTTGGAATAGGGATGGTGCTACCTTTAGGCCAAAAGGAAGAACTTTCCATTGGAAATGTTGGTTTGGAATACAGAATCTTGTCTTGGGTCTGTCTTTAGGATGAATGCCCAATTGCCAAAATCCGACTTTCAGATCGAATTTGGAGTAGATTTAGGCTTTGGACAATCCAGCAAAAAGAGAGTTTATGGACGGTAAAAGGAACTTGTCATCTTGGAGAAAAATGTTAAGAGGCTGGTAATTAATTACCAATCTCATCTTTCCTCGGTTTTGCTCAGCACGCTTGTTAACATAGAAGGCTTCACAAGCCCATTGAGAATGTGAGACCTTAATAAGGTCTTGTTGCAGTAGTTCTGAGCATCCCCTTTGAGCCAAAACCAGATGTTCTGGATTCATCCCCATATGACTCGCCTTGGTTGGATTGATATCTTCATTCTTTTTGAAAGGAAGGCAAACAAAGAAGTCTGGGTCTTTCCATAAACAATGAGAACATTTTTGAGCAAATTCAGAGTGAGATTTTGAACAGGATTCCAACAACCTTTGCATGATCGGATCTAACATACTCATTTGAATGAAAAAGAGCCTCTGAATATTGACAAATTCAGAGAATTGATCTTTATACTTAAGACATTTTCAGGAATGATACGAAGCTGAGAAATTTGAGTCATGATGTCCCAACCAATGATTAGATCTTTATTGGGAAGACTGGATCTGAAGATTTTTGTGGTTATGGAACATTGAGGGAAAAACTGAACAGTTATCGGAGTGGTTCTCACATTTGTTGACACCTAAATTTTGACTAATCATTTAGTAATTAATTGCATAAAAAAATTAGAGATTAATCTTTAATCTCTAAAAAAAAAATTAGTAAAATTACATTTCATGTAGTCGCATTTGCATCGGTACTAAAAGGCAACAAGAAGCAGCGGCTCGCGGTCGATTACATGCACAAAAGGTGGTCTCTCTCTTGCTGATCTGAAAACACACAATGAAAGTCAAAGAAAGAAGAAAGAAGAGTTCCTCACGTCCGTTGTCTCTTCCTCATTAATGCATGCACATACATGGATAAATTCGGCGGATGTAAGAATTCTAGAGAAAGCCGCAAAGAAGCAAAATGAACTCATAAAATATTATAAAATATGTGGGTTGTCAGGCGGTGGCCATCATATTTGAAAAAAAAAGGAACCGAACGTGAACGGCAAGGAAAAATTACGGCTGCCTCCTGTTCACCTGTTCACGCTAAAGGCGGTGGGACGCCTATAAATAAGCAAGGATCCTCGGTTTAGAAGGGGGAACAAAAAATTCATTCGAAGGAGAGCGGAATAAAAAAATTCAAGAGAGAGGGGGGCGGAATAAAAAATTCGTTTGAGGGGGAGAAGATTAAAAAAAAAAAAAGCAGAAAGTAGCAGAGACAAGGAGAGGTAAAAGGAGAGGGGATGTGACCGGACGTGGAGAGAGAGAGGGAGTAAAAAAGCTGCTGTTCATCTTCTTCGTTGCTCCCCTTTGTCTCGCAGCCACTCGAAGCTTCCGCTGCAGCCGCCCACCCGCCGCCTTCCTCCTTCCGGTGAGCTACGAGCTCGCCGCTGCGCCTCCGTCCTTCGCGCCACCGTCCCCGTCGCTGCACCTCTGACTGGCGCCAGCATCTCCTTCCAGCGAGCTCCGAGCGCGCCACCATCTCCGCCACACCGCTGCCGACGCCGACGCCGACGCCGCGCCTCCTCTCATCCGTCGCCGCGCTTCCACCCGGCGATTAACCTCCTAAGCTCGAAGCTTCGAGCAACACCTGCAACGCCGTTTCTGCAAACCGTGACCCGCAGCAACCCGGCACCCAACGCCCCGCTCGCTTGCCATCACAGCAGCTTCGCGCGCGCCTGCGCTCCTCTTCGCCCGAACACCAGCTTCAACCTGCACCCGCAGCAACGCCTCAGCCCGTCACCGACTCCGCGTTGCTCGCCACCGCCAGCAGCCTCCACTGCACCACTGAGGCGTCGCCGCACCTCTGCCCGCCTGCTGCCGCCCCTCCGCTATCTTTGCGTGACGCCCGCAAGCTGCAGAACTCGTCTCCAGCCTCAGCCCGAGCTCCAGTCTGCGCTCCACCCTGCTCGCCACGCCTGCAACCCAGCGCCCGTCGCCCTCAATTTCAACCTGCGACACCCGCGTCTCTACCCAAGCACCCCCTCCGACGACCGCTCCCCGTCGCCGCACCTCCGCTCGCCCGTCGCCGTGCCTCCTCCGTCTTCGCCCGACCCGAGCTGCGCGCTGCTGCTCCTTCCCTGCAGGCACACCAGTGACAACGAGCTATGCCAAGCACCACCAGCCACGACCCCCCCCCGGCTGTCCTAAGCTCGCTGCCTCGACATCGGCCTGTTCGCTGCTCCGCCGAGTCCACCAGCTCTCTCTCCTGAGTTGCTGCGCCTGAGCTGCCCCACAAAGCTCGCGACGAGCTTGACCAGAAGCTGCTGTTGCGTTCCAACAGCCACTGCCCTTCGCCGGAGCTCCGAACGCCGGTGCCCTCTCAAGCCTGTGAACAGCCGATTGTCCGAGCCAACACCCGTGTCACCCCGGCCGTGAGCCGAGTCTCCATCGTGGTCCACAAAGCACCGCTCTCATTAAGGCAAATTTGGAAAAAATTCAAATTAGGTAGGTTTATTCTATTTTATTAGGCAAGTTTATCTTATTTTTATTTTATTTTATTTTATTTATTGTTTACTTATTTGAAATATTTTCCCATGCATAATTGGAAATTTCAACATATCACTTGATTTGCAATCGTGCCTGGGTTTTTTATTTCATCTATAAGGCTTTAGATGAAAGAATTAATCAAGCGAGAATAAAATTGATATTTTGATCTTTAAGACTTAAGATCAATTTATCGATTTTATTAGCGAGATATTATCCCTTGATCTGAACGATGTATTATACATTTGGTGATTTTGAATGATCTGTCTTGTCTTGATTGGTTTTATTATCTTGAAATTTGAGTTAGAATATTGCATGTTGTGGGGTTATTTGCATATTTAGACTAAGCATTTTATTTATCATGAATTTTCGAAATAAAAAAAGCAAACAAAAAAATAAATTTAGGATGTTAGATTTTTGTTTTATTAACTTAAATTGCATATTTAATTATTTGACATTTCTTTTTATTTCGAAGTTAATTAAAACAAAAAACAAAAATCATCATGCATATGTCATGTAGAATTAGGGTATCTTTTTCATCATGCATATGTCATGTAGAATTAGGGTATCTTTTGCACGTCATTACATGTTAAAATTGCATGTTTATTAATTATAGGTTTAAATAATTTCTCCTAGATAGATTGCATGCTTATTAAAAAAATAAAAAATCATGTGCACGTCATTAGAATTAGGTAATTTAGTTAATATTGCATCGCATATTGCATAATTTTCATTAAATAAGCGAAAAAAAAAGAAATTACGTGTTAATTAGAAATCATATCTAGGGTTGTGGATGTGAATTCTGATTTAACATTACCGATGCTTTCATTGCTTTGAGGTAAGCTTAGTAATTTATTCATTGTTTTATTTGGGTGTTAAGTTGATGGTTTGCGCACCCGCATGGTCACCTCACATGTTAGGAAAATAGATTTAAAATCAATCCAAGCTGCCTGCAAAACATTTTTGAAAATAAAAAGAAATGGTATCGAAAGGGCATTAGAGAAGTCTAGTATAACCAAGTCCCCGTACCCTTAGTCTCTGGTTCGTAGGAGTAAAATAATTCTCCCATTATTTTACTTAAGTGTCTAATCGACCTATCATAAACTGATTAGTGGCGACTCCTAAATAAAATCCACTTGCATGTTAAAAACTTGAACCTTAAGTCGCGAATTGGTATGGGCTTGGGAGAGCCCGAGCTAAGTCTAGGTTTAGCAATCCATTAGCCTAATTTTAGGTGGTGCACCCGAAAAATTAGGTCACGACAACATTTTTAGAGAAAGTATCTCCTGAAGCAGAGTTGAAGTATCGGACACAGGAAGTCTAATATTCTTCAGGAAGAACTTTAGTGTCTAAGATTGAAGAAGCTGCTCCAGTGTCTATGAGAGCAATGACAGTGATTGGCTTGGCAAACTTGGAAGTGAATATTTTTACAGGAAAGTGAGGACAATGAGTTTGGCTTGAAAATTCTTCTAATGGAGTCAGAGATATGTGAAAAATATCTTCAGGATCTGAATCTGAATCAGTTTCACTGGGAGTCTGGTGACAAGGGATAACACAAAGAGTTTGTTCACATGGTTCTTCATCCGCAGAAAATAAGGATTCGATACCATCATTTTCAAGAGAAATGCCAGTTTCATTTTCTATATGATGTATCAAATGGTTCTGACCTTTTTATGCCTGGGGACAGTTTTTGGTAAAATGTCCCTTTTGATTGCAGATGAAGCATCGGTTTGACTTTTTGTGGCCTAAGCGATCTTTCCTTTTGCGTAGGTATCGCCATTTCTTCTTTCTTTGGAAGTGCTTAGAGCCATGCCTGGATTTGTTAATCCAGAGCTTCTTGAAGTGCTTCTTTTTTCTAGAAGATTTTCCACAAGAACCATCGCAATCTTTTTTGGAGCATTTGATCTTCAGGTTCTGGCGAGAACAGGCTCTATCAAGTTCTCTGTTGTCATGGACATAAGTCTGGATCATTTGTCGCTTTATACACAATTCTTCTAGGGCACCAATAGATTTCTTGTTGGAGTTCTCCTAATGGAATATCCTGGATCCTCCTTTGTCTGGAGAGAAAGGCTGTCTCCACTGTTTGAGATAATTCTTTAGGAATGGAAGTCAGAAAAACATGCTTCAAATTTGCATCAGCTCCAATTTGATGAAAGAGCTTGAGCATTTCACGATAATACCTATCCAAATGTTTTTTCTGAAGAGAACATCACTTTCTTTCAAAAAATTCTCTTTTTTTGAGTTCTATGAGGTCAACAAGTTTCCCCACAAAGAAATGATATAGAAGGGTGATGGCATGCTGAAAATTTGATGAGAGTAAAAAATGAAGTTGATCTTGTTCTCCCACAGATTGCCACCAAAGTTTAAGGCTGCCTATAAACCTTGTGACAAAATTGAATAGAACATCATACTTGTCATGGTTGGTAATGGCTTGGGTATTTAACCAAGTATGAAATTCTTCAAGTCTTTCTGGCCATCTGTGATAAAGAATGTCATCAATAGTGAAAAACTGTTTTGATGAAGTTAACATATTCTGAGAATAATTATTTGGTTGGACAACTTATGGTTCAGAAGGGTTTGATTCCATGTCATGATCTGGAGGATCCGCCATGAATATCGATGAAGTTACTGGTGCTATAGGTAAGGAATCAATGGAAGGGAGTGAGAAAGATGATGAAGATGAGAAGGATACCGAATCTGATTCAGTATCAAAGATATTTGGAAAATTTGATTCTGTTGGAAATAGAATCTGGTTTGTTGGGATGACAGGATCAATCTGTGCTGTAGGTTGTGGAGTAATAGGATCAGGCTGTGGTTCCTAATTACCCAAATCTCTGAGAAAAGATTCTAATGAATTTGACAGCATCATTTGATCTGGTTCTCTTATGACAAGAGATGATTCTTTGGGCATATTCTCTTTTCCCTTTTCCTTCCTTATTTAGTCTAGTTCTCTGAGACGGTTTCACATTTCAGCTACATTTGTCTTGTCTTGTCTGACAGGAATATCTGGGCAAAGATAGACATCTGAGGTGGTGGAGGAGGGAGCACTTCTGTCCGCAAAGTAGTTGAAAATGGATTAAGTCTTCCTTCTTCAAGGATCTAGATTTTCCCTTTGAGCTTGTCTATTTTCGCCTTGGGACTTTCAAGATAATGATACCCCAAATGTTGTCCAGATTCCAAGGCATGAAGCCTCTTCTGGAAATCGGAAAGCATCTTCTTGATGGTTTCATCATATCTTTGCAGATCTTGTTGCACATTCCCAATTTTGGAATCAATTGCTTTGAAGGTATTGTTATGTGCTAAAAGAGTCTCCGATTGCCAATTTAGGACAGCTTCAGCAACATGAGTTCGTTTCTGTCTTCCATGCTCATCCACGTCAGTGGGGGCAGGTATCTTAGGAACATGCCTATATCTGCCTTGTGGATCAATAAACTCTTCTGGAACGGGAAACGAGAGTTTAGAACTTTCCCAAACAAGAGGAGGAAAGTCTGTTTCTTGGAACATGGCGATGGAAGAGTTGGGTGGTGTTTCTGCTGGAACTTCAAGTGGGAAGGAATGTTTCTTAGCCCACTTTACAATCAGGTTATAGAACGGGGAAATTGCAGGTTTTTTCTGAGGAGGAGATGGAGGAGGTGATGGTGGTGGAGTTGGAGAAACTATGGGTGGAGCAGTAAATGTTGGCGGTGGAGTTGGTGCATAGGAAACCATAAACTGAAATTTATCACACTTACCAAGAGTATCTACGGAGGAATCTCCGTTAAGGTACCTTTGGTACATAGGATCTTTTGTCCATCACTATTGAAATGTCGGACAAGCTTTTTTGAGATCTGGCTTAGAAATTAACTCAGGGACACATGGTTCAATCATGAAGAGGGTTTGGAAGATAGAAGGACTTTCTTCCTTTTTCTTACCAAATTTGATGGAAACAGTTCCTTCTTTCTTTTTGACAAACTCGGAGTCTGAAGACTAGAAGGGTTTGTTGTTCTGATGTAGCTTTTCATAGTTGGTAATCCAAGTCTCTAGAATGAGCTTGGCCAACTTTTCTTTTGGGATTTGTCTGGGAACATGAATGCAAGATGCTTGATCATTTTGCATGGAAATGAACAAGGCATCTTCATTTCCATTGTGGAAATTCAGATCAAGAGCATGGTTTTGTACTCGGTAAACCATTTGGTAGTGCAGTGTTGCTGCTACAGAGTCAGCAGTTTGAGGGGCTCCAGTGAGCTGAACTTGGACTTTCAAAAAGGAGAGTAACTAAGGGTCTGAAAGAGCAATATTGAAGTTTGGATACAGAGTTACAAAGACTGTTCCAGCATTCAAAGTGGTTTGAATAGTACCGATGTGTCGCGACCAATTTTTCGGGTGTGAACCATCTAGGGTTTAGCTAATGGATTGTTAAGCCTAGACTTAACTCGGGCTCTCCCAAGCCCATACCAATCCGCGACTTAGGTTCAAGTTCTTAACATGCAATTGATTTTTCAATTAGGAGTCGCTACTAATCTATTTTCGGTAGGTCAATTAGACACCTAAGTAAAATAATGGGATAATTATTTTACTTCTACGAACCAGAGATTGTAAGTTCGGGGACTTGATTACGCTAGATTTCTCTAACGCCCTTTCGGTACCTTTCCTTTTTTTATTTTGAAAAAATGTTTGGCGAGTAACTTGAATTGATTTTAATTCACTTCCCTAACATGTAAGGTGATCATGCGGGTGCGCAAACCACTAATTTAACACCCAAGAAAGCAATGAATAAATTGCAAAAACTTACCTCAAAGCAACGAAAACATCTGCAATGTTAAATTAGAATTCACATCAACAACCCTAGATATGATTTCTAATTAACAAGCAATCACTCGATTTTTTTTTTCACTTATTCGATGAGAATCATGCAATGCATGTTACTAATCTAATATGAAATGATATGGCATGGCAATAGGACCTAAACTATATGACATGAGTAAAATAATGCAATAATTAAATGTGCAATCTAAATTAACCAAATGACCTAATTCTAATGACGAGCAATTTCTAATTAAATGAATCTATCAACAATCACTAAATGACGTGCATTTTCATGAACTTAATTTTATATGACGTGCACATGATTTCTATTTTTCTTAATAAGCATGCAACCTATCTATGAGAAATTATCTAAATATATAACTAATAAACATGCAATCCTAACATGCAATGACGTGCGATTTTATATGACATATGCATGATATTTTTTTGTTTTTTTGTTTATTAATTTCGAAATTAAAAATTGTCAAATTATTAAACATGTAACCTAAGTTAAAAACTAGCAACCTAAATTGATTGATTTGATTTTTTTTTAAGTCGAAATAAAATTCCTATTCTAAATATGAAAACCCTAAAACAAGAAATAAACCTAATTCTAACCTACATTTTTGGATTTTTTTTTACGAAAACAAAATTAACTTAAACGGCACGACAACAAATCAGAGCAAGATATCCAAATTGACGAACCATATCTCACGCGTGAGATTGGGTTGGCCAATTTTAAATAAAACCGCGAATCGAATCTCGAGCGTGAGATCAGATTGACGATTTTCCGTGCGATTGCGAGTCGGATTTCGGGCACGAAAATCAGACTGTCAATCGTATGCACGTTGTGAAATTAGGAAGATTTCCTAATTCATGGGGATTCAAAAGATTTTTTGGGTATGACAATAACGAACAAATATTCAAACAAGGTTGCGATCCCATGAATTAGGCAATAAAATGTGAGAAAATTGAATTAATCAAGAATCTTACCTAGCTCTCGATATCGTGCGGATAAGGTTTTCCAAATCGGAATCCGCAAACAACGAGCTCGGATGATGATGGGGATGACCAATGATCGCGGCGGCATTCACGGTGGCTCAGTACCAGCAGTAGTTCAGCATGGCGGGTTATTGCATCGAAGGGACCCGGGCAGCGACGAAGAACAGTGGACAATAGCACTTGATCTCGTGGGAAGACTGAAAAGAAAAAGAAGAAAAAAAAAAGTCTTCTCTTCTTTTATACGTTGATTTTGTGGGCGTCTCCGGTCACACAAGTTAAAACCCAAGGAGAATTGCTCCCAATTTTGACTTCCCTTCTACCAACGAGTGCTCCCCTCACTCCAATGCGGACGTCCTCTATTGGGTACTCCGAGAAGACCCTGCAAAAGAAAAACAAACTCGACCAAAGACGGGTAATTGTCTAAGAAATTTCGCTTGCAACAGCAATCAATCACCGCGGAAGTTGCTGGACAAACGTTGACTTAAGAAAACGCCGCGGTGGAGAGACCAAGGCAACAACTTGGTAAGGCTCCGAGATCAGCGTCGATTGGAACTTGAACGCGTGACCAGAGGATGGGATTCTCGACTGAGGTTATGGGCGTCCCTCGAGAAACCCTGCAGCTACTTGATGAGGCACGACTAAGGCTAGTCGTGGCGGTAATCTTGCTGAAAACCTGCCAAGGACACCTTAGGGCTGGTTCGCTGGATGTTCACCTGGAGGTTGCTGGACTATATTCGGGAAACCCGTATGACTGCTCGAACTCCAATGCTGGTTTGAAGGCTTGTTTAATGTAGCAGAGATTTGCTAAAGATTGCGCCAAGATGCTGCGAGGAAGCTTCAACGAGCCATTGCAGAGAGAAAGCCAGCCTCCTTCCCCTCACGTTCCCTCTCCACTCTCTAGATTGCCATTGGTGGGTTTTAAATGTTGCTGACCCTCTCTTTTCTTATGAACTAGCGTCCTCTCCCAATGGTGGCCGTGTATGGAATTGTGTGGCCCCGATGTATTTTATAGGTCCAAAAAATGTATCCTCGCAACATATATTTTTTCCTTTTTTTGCTTATGCACGATACCCCTAAATATGTCGTTGAAATATACACACCCTGCGCAATATTTCCTTTTGTATTTCTCGCATATTATATCCAGAAAAATTCCCTCTTTGCACAAAATACACCCCCTAGTGTATATTACCTAAAAATATGAAAAATCTAAACGGAATATGTGAAATATCTTTCCTTCACCGGCGGCCTAAAATAAAATAAAACAAAATGAAAATAAAATGTTTCTAAACTATATGCCATGTGTTTTTTTTTTTTTTAAATCAACCGCAAAAATTTAGGTGTCAACACGATGCAAGCATGCTGGTATTCTAAAAACCTGGTATCCAATAAAGCAATTCTTGCCACGACTGGCAAACCCTTACGACCATGAAAAGTAAGAGCAAGACGAAAGAGCAAGACGAACAACACTATAATGGACATGAGAATATCCTTGTTGAATCCACTGTTTGGGAAACTCTTGAGGAATTTGAAGAGTAACAAAGTACTCATTTTCAGTAGCAGGAATGAGATGCTGGTCAAACTTGGAGGACTGGACATACTCCTTTACGTCCTTTGCTACAAGTTTCTTCTTCTCGTCTTCTTCATCGAAGCTTTTTTTTCTGCAGCTTTATCTCACCGAACCGTGGACTACATCATTTTTCACACACGTCGTCTCTAATACCTATGCCACTGCCAAACCACCACATACCACCGGTTGCTATTCCGATCGGCATCCAATAACTCCGGTCGCTCCTTCCGGCGACCACAAAAATCAACAACCAACATTCATCAAACAAATCTATTCAATCCTAAAATCTCTAACATGAACACAATCACAAGCGTATTAAGATGCAAGTAAATAAACTAACTGGAGTGGCCTCAAACCACTGGCTCGCCGATTGGGGGGTTTCCGATGAAGGGGTTTTCGACATGGAGGGGCGCGTGCGTGACCAACTCGAGCCAGGATTTTGTCCACAAAATAGCGTGAAAAAACACAAGAAACAGGAAGATCATAAGATATTCGACCACTACCGAAGCAAATGTAAGCCGACCTCAAGATTCAATAACAAATGTGATTCGGCTCTCTCTCAAGCATTTTATCGAACATGTGATATGCAGTTTACAGGATGCGTTCTAGAGCGAGATTCAATGCGATTTTCGAATCAAAGATGATGTATGAAAATCTGAATCAACATATTTAGTGCCAAATCCGTCTCAGTTGGTCACGATCCGTTCGAAATCTCGCACTTAAGTTCGGTGCTCTTAAGTCTTTCATGCTTCATTCCATCAAAACATCAAACAGTCGGCATACATTCACAAACTCGAGTTCTGGGTTCAAACCCGAAGCATTCCTCAACTCCTCAGCCTAAACATGATGCATTAACTTTCAAAACATTATGAATCGACCTGAACTTACTTTGGTTTAACAAGATTTCATCAAATAAAAAAGAAAATTCATCCACCAAGGCGAGTTCCTTCCCAGCCAAAAAAAAAAAGAAAAAACAGGGGCCAAACAGGAGGTTCGGGAAGGAGGATCATACCTGGTTTGTCAGAGCACGACAAGCTGGGCTTCTTCCTTGGCTGCGGAAAGACCTCCGAATGAGCAAAGGTGGGTTGACGAAATGCCCCTTGACCGGAGTCCTTGAAAACCAAAGGCGAGCTCCGGCGATCGGGTTCTCGGTCAGTCCCCCAGAACGGAAATAATGCTCTCTCCTTCTCTGCGATCCCCCCCCCCTCTCAGTAAAATTGTTTCAGCCAAGAGGAAAAGAACCCCCGTTGCAACGGCCGAGCATTCTGCCTTATCCCTCCAAAAACAGCCAGCCCATCCTAATGCATTCCTCGCCCCTCTCCAGAATCGAATCATTTTCCGTTCTGCCTCCGTCCATTCGCCCACCCCTCCCTCTGACGACAGTGGGATTATTCCTTCTGCTTGCGTCGTGGGGTGGCGTCACTCGCACGTCCTCCTTCCCCTTCGCTAGGTGCGCGCGCACGCGTACAGGAGAGGAAATGGGTGATGAGCTGGGCCTTCTTTTGTTTGGTCTCGACGGAGAAAATATTGGGTGGTCCGGGACCGCCACGTCAGCGTGGTCCCAGACCACTCACGTGGCGCCACGTGTGAGGGGAGAGGACAAAAGAGAGAAAGAGGAGAGAGAGCGTCAGAGAGGTGGGCCCGGTTCCGGTCCTTTGTCCCCCTCCCCTCACACATGGCGCCGCATGAGTGGTTCAGGACTACGCTGACGTGGCGGTCCCGGACCACCCAATATTTTCTCGGTTTGGACGTGGCCTCAAATCGTAGGCTTAAAGGAATAAGGAGATGGGCCACAAAAGACAAAAAGGAGATGGGTTAAAAATAGATTGGCTAAAAAAATAAACATAGAAATGGGCCAAGGAAAGTGAGTTAGATGCATGGGCCGAAAGAGATAAAAGAAATGGGCTGGCCATGTGGGCTTAACAAGTCCGAAACTTATTAAAGAATATATATATATATATCTTTTCATACATATTTTTTTATGCTTTTTAATTTTTAATTTCCCATTTTTATATATATTATTTGTAAAATGAATGGATACTTAAAATGTCGACAAAAATTCAGATGTCAAAACAAGTCAATTGAGCATCATCTTTTGTTGGCTAGGATTCGAAAGATTGTTAGAGGTAGGACGTCACTCTACTAACAGTGTTGGTTTTTCTAGGGAAATGTTTTATTGGTTACTATATGGACACTTTCTTCCTCCATCTTCTTGGATAATTAGTCTCTTTAAAATGCTATGGGATTCCCCTAAACTGTTGTACCTCAATTGATTAATGATATTCGCATATTTACACCAAAAAAAAACAAAAGTAAGATGGGAGATTTTTCTAACCTTTTTAGCATGTTTACTTTTTACACATAGCTCACAGGGATCCATTGACAAGATTATGTGTTAATTTTGCTAATACAACTTGCTTTACCTTTTTTTTTAACATTTTACCTTGCTTTATTTATTATTGTTATTACTATATTCATTCATTTTATTGATTGTGCAGTTATGCATAGCCGCTTATATTTGTGTGTTTAAGAATAAAAAAAATGAAAAAAATTAGATGAAACAACATAGGGTTCTGCATTTAACTTGATTTCTAACTAGCCTAAAATAAGTTAGTCGTAGCTCTATTCTCATATGCAAGAAATTAAATTGCGCTTGGTAGGCCTTATGAGAGTTCGTGTAAAGCGTAAGTATCATCTCGCGAGAGAGCTATTTGTGTTTACTTAGCAATCCATTAAATTGTCCCTAGATCCACTCGGTTAGGGTCATGACAATTATAGTGCTAAAATTAACATTGAGATTTGTAATAGATGTAGTAATTACCCTACTGGTCCAAAACTAGAATATTCCGGAATAAGTAGGTTGTCATTCTTCTCATAAATTGGTGGAAATCCAAAAATGCGGTCGTTATTCTGCCAGCTTAAATTTAGGAAATTTCTAAATCATAGTTAATTCTCCTTTAATACTAGCATTAGAGAAACCCTGCACGGAAGACAACCCATAAGTCGAATTACCTAGGAAAATGGTCCAAGTACACCTATGCCAATGTGGTAATCGCTGGCTGATCGTGAACAGAGGCTTCGTGCATGTCATCATTGTCATGTATTCTAAAAAAGATGTTTCCAAATTTGTAGATATTTTCGCTCTCTCTCTCTTTTTAATCTCTAAAACCCAATATTATATATGGCTGAAAGGATGAAATTACATTTGCCTAATAGGCCAAATGATAACATGACTTCGTCATTTCGAAATTGTTCACACGTTATTAATTAAGATGTCACATAATCAAACGGCACATGAATGCACTTAGCAATTAGAATTCATACATATTTATCATGTCATCATACTATTCTAAAAAACACAAAAACGCATATGGCACATGAAGTCATGTGGGGACGTAAAGTGGTGTAAGACTTTGCTTCTCGTTGCTCTAAAAGAAAAATCAAAATTGCACTATTGACTAGTGACTCCACTGGGGAAAAGTTAACCATTACTATCCAGAGGGTTGAACCCATTTTAATTTTTCAATCAAAGTCCTTGCATTGATGATTCAACTTCCGTAAGTTCACATGATGCAGTTGAACGTTTGTTTTATTCGTATTTGTTTGGTTTTGCTTTGTTTATGTGTGATTAAACTGTCACGAATGCCCATTTAAATCAGACTCATTATATTACATTAACACACAAACCATGAATAGAACTAATCCACCCAGGAGCCCTATGACACGATAATCGCATTGTACCTTCTCGACTTGGTCCACCTGCACGTCTTGTGTCCCGATAGGCTCAGCCGCAGTATAACTGCACTCTTCCTAAGGCAAATATAAGAGTAACGGATTTTCCTCAAAATCTATAAACCTTGAATTATAACCAAAAGAAAGTTGTCTTAACATCTAGCCAATGTCTGTTCCTATCAACTCGAGAGAATTTCATCCAACGTCATGACAGCGAGGGAAGGCTTGTCCTAAACTACCAAGACAAGAAGACAAGTGCAAACACCTATTTGCTCACACATCCCCCCCACCACAATCTAATTATAAAAATGTTCAAGGTGGTTCGAGGCCCCCATCAATCCTATGATAGATAAACATGTCACTGTCCCGCACAGTACAGCTTCATGCGTTGTTCTTTATTTAATTAGTGAACCTAAAACACTACTTCATGCTCACTCCCAACCACAATGATTTCTCATACTCCTTTGAATTATCCGCGTATGAGGAATGTACATTCGTATAAAATTGGTGTTATTGATCTTTCAATCATCGCTACTCACCAGTTTTAATATAGGACAAATTTCTAAGACCCATGACGACGGCTACAAAAGACTCCCAAAAGAGGGCAGCCACGGTTTGTACCAAAATCTTTTTTTATTACATGATGTTTTTCTTTTAAAACAAAATGCTATATGGGGAACCAAACAATTTAGGATGCGCCATGCCGTGGCATTCTATTGTTCCGTATAAAAAAAAAAATTGAAATTTGTTCCGTGCTTAAGTAAATATCTATAAGTGATGGTAAAAAAAAAAGACTAATGACTTTTTTCTTTTTTCTGGTGGCAACTTATGAACACTTTTGTAAAGTGACCAACTTTTCTATAATTTGCAAATCAGCAAATTGTTGCACAAACTTACACTTTTATTGCATAGCTTAATAACATTTTAGATAAACTAAAAATCTTATATGTAAGATTTAGGGACCGATCAATAACCCCTAAACAAAATATTAGTTAAATTACGTACAGATATCAAGACCATCTTCCAATGGCATTAAGCCCATATGATCGCACTAGTGTGAACGGGGTGGTGCAGGGAGATTCTGAGCTTTATCCTAACTAATTGAAGTGAGCCCGTGAATTGAAGATTTGGCCAAAGCCCATTAATCACGCAGCGACCGAAAATCAAAGACGGGGCCGCCGAGTTAGGAAAAATTGGTTTTTATTGATTCAAAGTTTGAGAAAGGAAGCGAAACAGGAAAGTCGGAGAAATTGAAGAGATTGGCTGGGCTATTTATTTGCACGATCACGTGAAAGAGGAAAAGGAGTTCGACTTCTGTCCTTTCCTCCAGGGGACCACTTCTTTCCCATGTGAAAGGGCACGAACGCACACGTCGGAAGGAGAGAAAATATGAGGAATTTGGAGTAGAGAGAAGAAATAGACAAAAGAGAGGGCCAATTTCTTCACGTATAAAGAGGAAGTGACCCAAGCAAAAAGTGAGAATAAAGGGCACGTCTTTACATGCACGAGAGAACAAGGGTCAAAAGAGTGCACAGAGTCAAAAGCGAAAAGCGAAAAAGTAGTTCCTTCGGTGGCACCCCCATCCACTCCGACGTTCAGAAACCGACTCCGGCCTCAGTCCAACGGCTCTCTCGGCCGCGACCCCAGCCATTCCCCTGCAGTTCCCGACGTGCGCTGGCAGTTTCCGGTGATGGTTGGCAGCACCGGCAATTTCCTAGTATCGGCGGTGAACCTAGTAGCACCAGCCACGTGATCTTTATTTACAGGTACTCTGGCGGCGGCCCAGTGGCCTCACCAAGGAAAGCCAGGTCTCGGCCACACCCCGCAGCGCCTCCTACAGCCAACAACGCCTTTTGCTGAGTTTCCCGCAGGTTTTCTGGTGAGTTCCCATCACGACCAGCAGCCCCGGTGGTCCCTCAAAGGCCACTCCCAGCGACAACTTTGGCACATCGACAAATTTTCCGGCCACTGCCAACTTTCGTTGCCGCAAATCCACACGCCAGTCACATTAGATTAGTGTCTTATTTAGGTAATCTTCTAAAACTGTACTCGATTTGAATAATCAGTTACCTAAAGTTGGATTAATTCGATTTCAATTTGATTCGTATGAGCTTTTTAGGCATTATTCTGAATAGGAAATTTCCATGTTTAAATTGACTATTTGTTAAAATAGATTTATTTATTGGTTGTTTTTTAATTTAGTAAACTTTATTATCATGAAAAAGACAAAAAAAATCGTGTTACATGTTAGGATAGATTACTTTGCTAGTTTAGAATTGTATATCTAGGAGAAAGGTAGTAATTTAGGAAATTTCCTAATTTAGAATAGAATTTAATATAACCTATTTCCCAATTTAAATTAGGTAATTATGTGCTGACACTTAAATTTTTGGATATTCCATTTCATCTTTCCAACACCTAAACAAAAACACCAATTGTATAGTTCATAGTTACATTTTATTTAAATCATGCATCACATGCTACTTAGATGGCCCATGCATGATGTTGAAATGGACCATCACAAGCGCAAGGAGGAGCTTCAGCTGGCCATGTCCAAGGAGGGGTTTAAATTCTACACTCGACTTCTTTAATGACAAGATTTGATCCTGCGGTTACTCAGTTGGACAGTAATCTGTCGTTATCAATTCATATATATGATAATCCACTATCGAACACGGGGCGATAAAGTCATTATAAAATGAGTGCGTTGCTATAAATGGTAAAACTTTTTAGCATTTGACAGTCTACCACCAGATGACGCATTCGAGAATGGTAAAATTATAGCCATGTAGGTGAGTTATTGACTAAATGAAGGCCCCATTGTCCGTAAGTTTAGAAATCTATTAATGCACGATACATTTGAAAAGGGAAAATTAGTTGTTATTCCGTAAGTTTGTAATGGTTGATCGGATAGCGTAATTAAAAATTAACAACTCGACAAAAAGCACTCTGTTAACTAGAGAATTTAATACTACTGCATCTGAGCGAAATTATATTAAAAAAAAAAAAGAAAAACTCAGCCGCTTGATCACGATGCACTCGAAAGCACCAGCAATTGCTAATCAAATCATTCATGAAGTGAATGAGTTGCCGAGGTTCCAATTTCACGCAAGAGCTTTTCAGATTTAACTGGATTTAGAAAGACTAAGGTCTATGCTGACGCCATATTTTTTTAACCCAAGGATCCTTCCAAGGGAATGATTGTTACAACTAGTACCTTGAAACAAGGTGGTGTTAGGGGTCGAATTGGGATGATGGACTCAAACTTGCCGAAAGGTGGATTTTTCTTAGGCTGAAACGATCTTGAACTAGCTTTGAATGAATTTCCTAGCTTGTGTTTATCGCTCTGTAACTTCACCAAAATAAACAGTTGTCCCTCGTCCACGCTGAATCATGAGATCTCTCATTTCATCATAAAATTTACACTATGTTTTGTGAAAAAAAATTCGTGTAACCCATTACATAAATTATGTCACCATTTAAAAATTTTATAATCATAAACAATATATTTTGGTTCTTTCTAATTTGAGTTTTGGCCGAGTCGGCAGGACAAACCATTAACTTTGGTTGGCGCTAATTTATTTATTTTTTTAATCAGAGGACCTACCACCGTGACTTAGAGAAATGTGGCTCGACCTATTCAACCGGAATAAAAAAAAAAAAAAAGACTCGGAGCCCGATCCGTTCACACCACTCTTTTTAATGACTACGTCCTCTCCCTAAGTCTTTCTTATTTCTTTTATCCTCTAAGCATGTTATACTACATCAAATCAATTACATATCAAAGATCACAATCTACGGTTCTATTTCCTCGAGCCCTTGCTTCCTTCAATCTCGCTCAATTTCACTGGACTCCGTGACGCAAGACATGATAATATTCAAGATCGCTATTTGATTTTTTTCCCTTATTGCATTCAAAACCCATCTGGAAATTTAGAAAATATCAATTGTTGGGATATAATACGCGGAAACGACAGGATTTTGCAATTTACATCAACGTGAAATCACTACGAAATAAACGAAAAAATAAGGACACCAAAAATTTACGTGGTTCGGTCCGAGGTATCGATACCTACGTCCACTGAGGAGAGCAAAGAAATAATCCACCATAATCGGAGAATCGAGTTTTACATTCTCACAAGCTCTCAAGTGTTTCCCATACCTGATTTAACTCCAAACCTAAAATGTTTATAAATAAATAACTCACTTGGACATAAACTCACGGTAGAAAATTGCAGCGTGTTTAAGCTCAAAATACAACGCTTTATGTACGCCTGGTTCGCGTACATACGAAATCGCGTATCTCTTCAAAACTTCGCGCGACTTCAAGGACTTGCGGCTTCAGAGATCATGGACGTGCAGGTTCGTAGGGTTTCGGCAGTCCACTCTTCTACGTAGGGTTTTTTTCCGCCGCCCACCTCCTGGGCGTTACTTAATATATATATATGTGTGTGCCCATGGTCAAAGTTTGACCTGGGCCCACCTCTTTTGGGTTCTACGTGCAGACACCTTTCTTTTATTTCTTCATCGGCTAAAAGAAATCCTGGAATATTGTGTGCCCAACTATGTCTAATTGATGTAATTAAATTTTGACTAGTTTAGGGTATCACGCGTATACATATACGCTTTATTTTCTGTAATGTGGTTTTCCTCTTTGATGAATCAAATAAATCGAGAGAATTCCTCTGTATTTTATGCTTTGATTTGCTCGAATCTTCAATTGTGCAAATCGAGTGCGATGTGAGTTCCTCTATCCCCGTTTTCACCACGTCGCATCGCCCCTTTCGACTTGGCCGATATAGGTTTTGTCGGCACATCCTCCCAAAAACCTAAGTAAATTGTTACTTAATTGGGTTTTTGTTCTACAGAATGACCACTTCCATTACCTGAGCTTGAATTTGCATCTGGTATGGTGCATGTAATCAAAACTAGTTCACAAATATTCTCTCGAAAAATTAAATAGAGGAATTTAAGATGCAATAAAGGATTTACCGAATTGATCTATAAAGTGAGACAATTTATTATAAGTGGATATTTGGGAGGAAAAAACTCCATTAATAGTATTCATTTATCTCCTGCGGATGAGAAGACCAAACGACTATGACTACTGCGTAGAGAAAGGGACTTGCATTATCAAAAAAAGAAAGAAAGAAAGAAATCACACGCTTAACCCTTGGCCTAAAATACCAGCAATAAATATCATCATCATCATCATCATCATCATCAGTATTATCATCGAAAGAAAGAACAACCACACATCTGATCGAATCCGATAAGTCCTTGTGCGACCGGTCATTGAAAGATTGAACAACCACACATCTGATCGAATCCGATAAGTCCTTCTGCGACCGGCTGCTCGTTAGACGAAGTGTCGCCATTATGAACGCCTTGGAGCAGTTTGGCGGGGACGGCGGGAGCACGTTGGTCATCGGATTCGTTGGCCATGTTATTTTACAAGTACGGTTGTCTTTCTTTGAAAGACAGAGCGATTGTTAAATTTGTATATGGTCCTCCATCCGCGTCCCATGTTCCAGCAATGACAAAATTCAGACAAGTAGCTAAACCAGTTTTAACTATCGATTTTATGTGGGAGATGTGGATTCTACCCACATGCGAGGAGAATTAAAAAACTGTTTGAACTTTTTTAATAAGAGCCGTTTGTTGAACACTCTTAATCACATGTTAGATTCATCATAATCTAAATTGACTGTACTATTATATGACTCATGAATTGGAGGCACGAATTCATCTTGACGGTCTACTTCATTTGTATGTATGGCAGTTAGCAATTTTTTATAACTATAGAAAAACATGAAATGCAAGTAAGCTTTGGTTTGAACACAGTTGAACACAGATTGAAATGTGTCCCACCTTCCCTCAAGTTGAGCTATTATTTATAAGAGAAATTTTTAGTGCACAACAGACCCTAAAAGGACAAAAGAAATAGAATCCAAGACCTAATAAAGAGCATCTAACAACTGGCTGATTATTTGTTTTTACAGCAACCCATTATTGTATTGCCTTAAGGAAAGTGCTAGGCGACTTCCAGAGACGTGAAACAAGTTTATTTTTTTCTTAAACAAGTTTGAATTGATAGGTTCAATTTGTGCAACGAGAAACGTGAACTTCTATTTTCTTTTTTTAATACTGTGCTTGTTCACAATTGTATATAATCTATTACAGAACCCGCGTGACCGGAAAAAAGTACCCAGAAAGAAGAGAACCATCTTGTAAGACACGTAACTTTTTCTTTTTGGTCGGATAAGGTATATAATTCGAATAAGTTCATGTACCCATCTTCTACCTAACCCCATTATAAAGAACATTCAACTTTTTTATCGTACCCGGACGACCTTAAGTTGACTGTGGCACAATGTTCCGACTTTCCAAGAAAGTAACGTGCATTGACACAGATCACCCCACATCTCTTTGCATCAATATAAAACTCTACTGCGCGAAATGATCATCAGGCAAGACTTGTGAAAGCTTGACACTGCAGAATCAACATCGAAAACTAGAATGAGCGGAGACGCCGACCCCTGCACAATCACGGTGGCTGCGAAGGCTGAACGCGGCTGGTCTTCTCACATGCAGGAGCGGTTCAAGCAGACACCGACTCTTCTGAAGCCCTCGGCCAACAACTCTTCTTGCTGCATCTTCAAAGTCCCCAAGAGCCAAGTGAAGAAAGAAGCCAAGGCTTACGAACCCCGCATTGTGTCGGTTGGCCCGTACCACCATGGGAAAGGGCATCTGCAGATGATCGAACAGCACAAGCCTCGACTGTTCTCTCTGCGCTGCTTGATCGGACCAGAGACTCTGACGTGGGCCTGGACCGTTACTTCGAGGACGTCGCCTTGCTGGAGACCTGCATACGAGATAGCTACTCGGAGGCCCTCGATTGTGAAACCTTGGATTTGATCGAGATGATGATTCTCGACGCTTGTTTCCTCATTGAGATGTTCCGTGTCACTGCCAAAATGATTGAAGCGGACAAAGACGACCCCTGTTCGCCATGCCACAGATCATCTCCTTCCTCACGATCTACCTCCTCCTGATTGAAAACCAGATCCCATTCTTCGTTCTTAAGAAGATCTACGACTTATCCAAGTCTCCTTCCGAAGCTTACTCCCTCAAAGAGATCGCTTTAAGGTTCTTCAAAAATGCGCTCCGACTACCGGAGGAAGAACCCGAGAGGCACAACGACGCCTCCAATGCCATGCACTTGCTCGATTTGTTGCGACTGCGCATGGTCGGTCATTTGGAGCTCCAAAATCCCCAAGTGATTCATGAAGAGCCGCAACCCATGCACTTGCCCGATTTGTTGCGACTGATCAGGGACGGTCATTTGGGGCTCCAAAATCCCCAAGCGGTTCATGAAGAGCCGCAACCCATGCCCTCCGCGAAGAAGCCGCTTCTCCGGGGGATAACTTTTCAACCGAGCAACAGAAAGAAGCCAACGAACGTCGAGTTCAATAGCGGAGTGCTCAGAATCCCTCCTTTGACCATCGACTCTTTTACCACCTGCTTCTTCTTCAACTGCGTGGCTTTCGAGCAGTGCTGCTGTTACTGCTCCAAGCACATCATCACTTACGTGATTGTCATGAGATGGCTCGTGAGCACAGCGGAGGACGCTAAGTTCCTGTCTGGGCGCAGCATCATCACGAACTTATTAGGGACCGAGGAGGAGGTCGCAAGGTTCTTCAATAATCTTTCTAAGGATGTCCTGTTCGATATCAGGTCGAGCTACCTGGGCGAGTTGTTCAGGCAAGTGACCCGGTACCAGAACAGGCGGTTTGCAAGACGGGTAGGAGAAATAAAGAACGCGTACTTCCCTGACGCCTGGGCCGTCGTCTCGTTGACCTTTTCTGTCACGGCCCTTGTTCTTTCCGTAATCCAGGCCGTCTCTGCTGTTTACGCGCTGCATCCTTCCAAAAGTAACCAAGCTCTGCGACAGGGCTTCAGAGAGATATATGATGTTAATGTACCATCCTTCTGATTTGGGGCAATCAGACCAGTAATATTTTTGCTTCATTTCTAAGTTATGCTTTAGCTACTGTACTCCTAATTTGTTTTAGATTGCATAACTCAATTGCATATTCATCACCGCAGTTAGATTACTAGCAAATGGAACTAGTCCATTACGCGCGTTTCATAAGTAACGATTTGATAAAAAGCACTCTACTAACTAGAGAATTTGATTAACTTAGCTGGTCGAAGTTAACAGACAAAGATTTCTTAAATGCATGATTATTGTCGCCTCATAAGCAGGCGTAATCGGGAATCGGACCATTGATGAAGCGAACGATCTTATGCACCAGCTAGAAAGATTGAGCTGGATCTCGAAAAGACTAAGGTCAATTCCGACGCCAATTATTGTTTAACCGGAATGTCTTTCCAAGAGAAAATTTTTTACCCCTAATACCTTGAAACAACGTGGTGTTAGGGATCGAATTGGGAAAATGGACTCCAAAAGGTGATCTTTCTAGTCTGAAAACAATTTCAAACGAGAATTAAATGAATTTCTAGATTGTGTTTACCTTATTGTAACTTCACCCAAATGAAAAGGTCTTCCTCGTCCATGCCCAAGCGTAGAATCTCTAATTTCATGATAAGCCATTCTTTTTTGGCTGAGCAGATGAACCTGTTTAGACAACCTCCTAATAGATTTTAAAGTTGGCAAAACCTTCCTTGATTTATCCTAAATATGATAAATGCATGAAAGTATGAACTACCCATGAAGATAAGTTTATTCTGATTCAATCTATTGATGTTTGAATATCACAACCACGAAAAAAACTCTATATCTAGAAGTCATTCAACTCCACCTAATGTTGTTCATATATCGTGGCCAAAGATAATCACATCTTGGATAGCATCTCAATAACAACATGGCTATCAATAATATGGATATTGACAAAGATTGCATATGGAGATTCTTGCCAAAAAATGCTAAAGGATACACCAATCGAAGCACAAGTAGCAAAGGATGAAAGAAAATCGAAATAAAATGAGACATGAAATTTACGTGGAAACCCAAAATAGGAAGAACTTAAACATGCAAGTAGGAGTAGCATAGACTTAAACAGATGTAATCAATCTAGGACTAGTGGTGCTATGTGTCAGAGTTGTGGTAAGAAAGAGCATCTTAGAAGAGATTGCCTGAAGTTGAAAAATGAGAAGGGTAAATAAATCAATATTGAGTCTGTAGATGATGGCATAGTTGCTAATAGTAATTCGAATAGTGTTCATTCTGTCTTGTCTATAATTGTGGATTCGTCGTATGACGGATAGTTTATGGACTCTGGTTATTCATTTGGTGTTACTCTAAGGGAGAATTGGTATATTACTTCAATAAATGGATAGTAGCAAAATGTAGTTGGGGTGTGATATCATGGGTATTGATGATGTTAGATTCAGCATGCATTATGATATTGTGAGGACATTGATTGAAGTAAGACATGTTCAAAAGTTGAAGAGAACCAGATTTCTTTGAGTACCTTGGATTCAGCTAGGAAAATAGAAATATGAAGGTCATTCAAGGTGTCTTGGTGATAATGGGAGGAATAAAGCATAGTATTTATATAAGCTTCAAGGTGAGACCATGACATATTTCAGTGCGGAGGCATTAGATGCATCTATCTGAAGTTTGAATTGTGACATATGCGTTTGGATCATATTAATGAGAGAAGCCTTAAGGTTCTAAAACTTTCCAAATGATGAATTTTTTTGTAGGCTGAAATGAGCTTTGAATGAATTTCGTAGATTGTATTTACCGTTCTGTAACTTCACCAAAATAAAAAGTTATTCCTCGTCCACGCTGAAGCATGAGATCTCTAATTTCATAATGAAATTTACCCCTATTTTTTTATAAAAAATGTTCAGGTTAGCCATTACATAAATCATGTCACCATTTTAAAATGTTATAATCATATACGATATATATTGATTCTTTCCAATTTGGGTTTTGGCCGAGCCGGCAGGAGAAACCACTAAGTTTGGTTGGGGTTAACTTTTTATTTTTATTTTTTTAATTAGAGAGCCTTTAACAGGACTTAGAGAAATAAGGCTCGACCTATTCGACCAAATTAAAAAAAGATGGGAAAATTTCAAAAAAGGACCCAAAGTGCCTTTATTTTCTCAAATAAGAGTCCGAAGTGGACTTTGTTTCAAATAACGACCTGAAGTGGCTTTGGTTGTTTCAAATAAGGGCCTGGAGTGGCTTTGGTTGTTTCAAAATAAGGACCTGACCTCACCAATTGCTGACCAACTAAATTTTTCGACCAAATCAAGGGTATTATCGTCATTTGCCATTTTCCCCTTTTTTTCCCTTTTCTTTTTCGGTTCTTCTTCTTCCTCTTTGTCAATGGCCGCCGCCATCGCCGATGCCCACAAAGGGCTAGGTGAGGGTCGCCTTCGCCCGATGAGGGCCATCCACTATAGCCACAGGCGAGGGATGGCGTCGCTTGGGCGTGGTGACCCTCACCCAGGGGCCATCTACGTGTCGGCCCTCACTAGCTACTAGTAAGGACCAATGTGGGTGGCCCTCGCCGCCGAGGGTGACCCTCGCCCAGCCCTCTGTGGGCATCGCCGGTGGTCGGCCGGCCACCGGCAAAGACGAAGAAGAATAACCGAACAAAAAAAGGAGGAAAGAAAAAAGGCAGAAAATGGCAAAAGACGAAAATACCCTTGATCGCCGAAAAGTCAGATTCTTATTTGAAACAAACATAACCACTTTAGGTCCTCATTTGAAACAACATCCACTTTAGGCCCTTATTTGAGAAAGTGATGGCACTTCGGGTCCCTATTTGAAATAATGTTCACTTCGGACCCTTATTTGAGAAAAAGAGGGCATTTCGAGTCCCATTTTGAAATTTTCCCAAACAAGACCCTAGGGGCCTGACCCATTTACACCCTAATTTTTAATGACTACATCCTCTGCCCAAGTCTTTCTCATTTTTTTTTCTCCACCAAATCAGTTACATTTCAAAGATCGCAATCTACGGTTCTATTTCATTGAGCCCTTGCTTCCTTCAACTCTGCTCGACTTTACTGGACTCAATGACGGTGTAGGGAACGAAGGACGTTGGTTAAGGGGTTCGAATGCCGTGCTATATTACAAGGACAATATCCTTTTTTTTTTTTCAAGAGAAAGAGAGACAGATAATTTAATATATGAACGTCTATACGCTATTGAGAAAACATTCCCTAAGTGGTTTTGGTGATTGACAAAACTGTAGAGACTTTGTTTTCTAATCAAAAGTAGTTTTCAAGTGAAAAGTTTGATGAAATATAATAAGAAAATCTCAATTAGAAGCAGAGTCATGGATTATTATTCCTTTCTTGTACATTGTATCAAACGGCTAGAAATGAGTAAATCACTCGTGCAACAGCTAGCTAGATTCCTTGCCATATTTATCAGGAGTTCCAAAAGGAAAGTTTCCCTAATATCTTCTGGAAATCCAACTTTCCTGAAACAATTCTTTAGAGGCAAATTGTTCTTTCCAAACATAAACATTCAACTTTTGAAAACCCAATTTGCTGTATGGGTGGCAAATACATATGGGAAGCTTCATTCTCGGTGATCCTCAAGCAATCAGATCTTCTTGACCGTATCCAGGGCCAACAGGTAGATTGGCTGGATGATTCTCTTGGAGACTTGTCCAACGGTCAGCTTAGACTAGGAGGAATATAAAAGAAGGTTTTAAAGCTGAAGGAATAAGAATTTGCATTTACGAGAATTAAAACTTTTAATTCCAAAGTCTGAAGAATGCTTTGTGTTGTCATACATTCGTCTTGCTCAACGCTATTGTGTAACCTTTTAGAGGCCAAGAGTGTGAGGAGTTGTTCACACGAACTTGGGTTCTGTAGCTCAGGACTTGTAACCTCTAATCAATTCTTACTAGTGGATTCCAGCCTATAGGCTGTAGTGCGGGAAAGTGGACGTAGGCTTGCAAAAGCCGAACCACTATAATCTTAGTGTGCAATTGTCTATCACTTACTATTTTTAATTATTGTGGTAGAATTGTGTACTAGTAAGATCTGACCACTTCATCATAAGTTGTCTTGTTGCAATATTTATTTAAATTCTTTCATTTCCACGAGAATCATCTATTCACCCCCTCTAACTAATATTTTAGCCATAACAATTGGTATCGAGCATGGTTACTCTTTATTAAAGTGCTATACTACTTCTGAGTTAACGATCTATTTATGACTAGCAATATTGCGCCAAGTCTGATGGAAGGACAAAGTGATACAAGACCCCCGTACTTCAATGGGAAAGATTACAATATCTGGAAGAACAAGATGAAAGCGTTCATTAGATCCAAGGATCCCTTGGAGTGGGATGTGGTTCTAAAAGGCGTTAGACCTATAGCTTCTTCGAAAAAAGAAGGCAAAAAACCAAAGATCTCAGCTTTATCTGATGCAGACATAACCAAAAGAGAAGCACTAGATGCTAAAGTTGTTTACTCTTTGTATTGCGCTTTATCTTCATCTGAATATAATTGAATCTCTTCTTGTGAATCAACAAATTTAGGATAGGTTGCAAGTGACATACGAAGGAACTGATCAGGTTAATGAGACGAAAATAAATATTTTTCTCCAACAATACGAAGCCTTCAAAATGAAACCAGAAGAATCCATAACTGACATGTTCAATAGATTTACTGACATTGTCAATGGATTGGCATACCAAGGCAACTTGTGTCAGATCCAATGAAAGTGAACAAGATTCTTTGAGAGTTGTCAAAGGAGTGGAACAACATTAAGACATCCATTCGAGAGACTCAAAGAATATCACCTCTTTCTGTGGATGAACTCAAAGGAACACTTCGATCCTATGAAGAAGAACATCTGAATGAAGAAGACACAAGAGGTAAGAAAGCAATAGCTTTAAAATCTAATCTTGACTTTGATGATTCAGATTTAGACGAAGATGACGAAGACGACGAGGAGATTGCTCTTATGGTAAAAAGGCTTCAAAAAATGGCTAGAAAAGGAAGGAAGTTTAAAGGAAAAAAATCCTTCGAAACTTCTGAGCAAAAGAGAAGTTTCAACGGCAAGGAGGAAAACAAAGATGTGATTTGCTTGGAATGCAAGAGGCGAGGACATATCAAACCAAACTGCCCTCTTCTAAAGAAATAGAAGAACAACTATGAGAAGATAAATAAAGCACTAAAGGCCGAAATGTGGAGTGACATTGAGTGTGAAGAAAGCGATAAAGAATACGCCAACATTTGTCTCATGGCAAAATATGACTCTGAAGAAGAATTTGAAGTAAGTAATTTTGATATTTCGGTTGAAATATCTAATTACATTGAAGAATATTGATTATGAGGCTGCACTTAGAAAATTCTTAGAATTGAAGAAGGAAAACTCAAGATTGAGATAGCATAATTTTTTCCAAAAACAAAAAAAAATTGAGTGTCTTGAAAAGGATCTTCTTCGATAAAAGAAAATCATGATTATGTTTTAAAATAAAATGATTCTTTAAAAAGGAAATTTCAGATGTTGGAAAAAGATTTTCAGTTGGCTCAAAAACTTTGGAACATATTTGTCCATGCAAATCCCGTATTATAACAAATCATGACTTGGATTAAAAAAAAAAAGGTTTTAGAATATGATTTTCCGACTCACAAAGAGAGAAAGAGGCAAAAACCTCCTAGAGTTTTCTATAAAAATCATTTTAGAAAACAATTTGTAAAGCCTGTTGATAAAAACCTTCTTAAATGTTCAATCTGTGGCGCCATGATCATTATGAAAATGACTATTCCAAAGGTTGGAAACCGATTCGAAGGAACTTTCTAAGCATGGCCGATCCTTCTAACTAGAAAGGACCCAAATAAATATGGGTACCAAAGAAGACATGAATTTGCATCAACCTTTGTAGGTACCAAAGAAAAAGATAAACAAGTGGTACCTTGATAGTGGTTGCTCAAGATATATGACCGATGATCCAAGCAAATTTGTTGAGTTCACAAGATTTAATGGTGGAAGTGTTTCCTTTGGAGGGAACAACAAATGGAAGATTATTGGCAAATCAATTGTTGAGATTGGAAACCTAACAATAAAAGATGTATCTCTTGTCAAAAGTCTGAACTATAATTTAATCAGCATCAACCAGCTATGTGATGCTGGATACAAGATACGCTTTCAAGGAGATAAGTGCTCAGGCACAAGCAAAGATCTAAAGCAGTCGTTTACTGGAAGAAGACACGGAAATATCTATATATTAGATATAATTGTTGATGATGCTCAATGTCTAATCTCCATCAAGGATGAATCAGGCCTTTGGCACAGGAAGCTTGGGCGTATAAGCACCATATGCAAATAGCGAAGCTCTCTTCAAAGAAATTAGCACAAGGTTTACCGATCTTAGATTTGAAAGATTTGAAGTTTGCTCAATCTATACCCTAGGCAAACAAGTAAGGAATTCCTTCAAACCCATCAACTTCGTTAGTACTAATAGAGCTTTGAAGTTTTTTTGTACAGACATCTTTGGACCTACAAGAACGCAGAGTTTGGGAGGTAAAAGGTACTGCTTGGTAATAGTTGATGATTACACAAGGTATAGGTGGGTTTTCTTCCTTACGCACAAGCATGAAGCATTTTCTCATTTTTCCAAATTTACCAAAAAGATTCAAAACGAAAAAAAGGTATTCTATTTCCTGCATCAAAACTGATCACAAAGGAGAGTTCGAAAATCAGAGTTTTCAAAATTTTTGTGAAGAAAACAGTTTTGAGCATCTATTTTCGACTCCCTAAACTAGGAGGAGGTCACGAGATTCGTCAACGATCTCATTAAGGATGTCTGATTTGATATCAAGTCCAGCCACTTGGCCAAGTTATTCAGGCAAGTGACTCGATACCACCGCCATGGGTGGAATGTACGAAGGATGCAAATTAATCGCGAGTACTTGCGCAGCCCTGGTCCTTCATTTTGGCCACTTCTGCTTTCGTTCTTCCAGTCCTTACCTTCATCCAGGCCTTACTACACTATTTACGCTTACTATCGTTCTGATAATTAACCAAACTCTGCAACACAGCTTCAGATATATAAATATATGATGTTGATGCTGTTGGAGGTTATGGGTTTGAGAGAGAAGAAGCGGTTGCTTGAAGTATTACACCAAGAGATGTCAAGTTTGGAACGCTCAACAGTGTTACCTCCAGCGTAGGGAAACCCTAGAGTTTTTATATGCAGGTTATTAGGCTCCGGCCCATATGGACCAAAATAACCGTGCTTTCACCTATTGGGCTTGTATGTGAACATATTATTTTTGGATTATATTAACAATATATCCAACAATCTCCTCCTATGTTCACCATACAGCACAATCCAATAAGGTGGTCAGTGTAATGTTCAGACAAACATAAATCATCCACATTTAATCCAAGACAATCAACTCAGATCGGTCAAAGAGTTTTCAGTAGTAAAGTATTAAACTCAATCATCATTTGCAATCTAAATAAGTGAATCATTCTTATCATGAATCTGTTATGAGATCAACAAATCAAAATAAGTATTAAGAGTTTTAGATTCAGTCTAAACTCATCCAAATCCCAAAATAAATCTCAGAATCAAAACACAACCAATATATGCATAATAATCAAGTATAAGTAGGCCAGTTAAAATAGTTCAAGGCCTTACAAATATAAGAAACAAGCATAATAATGTTCACAAAATAGAAATAGCAAAATGCAAGTCTCAAGTAAATGGACTTCATCAAAATATGCAATAACAAGTAAATTGTCAAGTCCCCACACGCTCTAAATGATATATATTCATTCATCAAGTAGGTCATCCTAGTCAGGATCCCACTCATTAAGCTCTCCTCCATCTCTGCCATCCCCTGTAAAATGTCAAATATGAATTTCATATTATCATGAATTCAATCATTTGAATAAAAACTTAGCACCATTCCACCAGGTAGAGAAGAACATATATTGATGTCATAAAGCATCATAATATCATGTCATAAGCATCAATCCAGTTTCATATATGATGAACAAGACCTAAACAATGTGATTTACAAAGAGCCATCAACTTAAGTTTATTTGTAGGAGAATAACTATTGTCTAGTTTCAAAGAACAGGACCAATAGTCAAGTCACTTACAATAACCTAGTCATGTAATATCAAGTTTCAATTAAGAACAAGATCAGCAGGCTTCTTAAGTAAACAATTGTTTCTATGTTTCAATTTGGAATGTCACAGGTACTGATTCCTTAAAGTCAAATAATCTAGCATCAAGTTTGGAATGAGATCGTTTAACCAAAAGGATAGTCCAATCTAGTTGAATTGTATCATCAGGTTTTGAATGACACAAGTTTCCCCGATAGAACATTTGAATTAGGTTAAAGTCATCTTTATCAAGTTTGGAATGAGACAACTCACCCTCTTCAAATTAGTCAGCAACTGTGAACATCGATGAAACATATAAACTGTGCTTATCATTGTAGCCAATAAAAAAAGATTCGATAATTCAAAACACACAATTAGAAGGTAAGTAAATGGTAATTAAGACTTGCCTAAGTAGTCTTTAACCCCATTTCCCCCACTGTTTTGAATAATCGATCTTTAGGCATTCCTTTGGTGAGAGTATCGGCTATGTTATCCTTCGATCTCACATCGATCAAGGTGATAACCCATTGTTCGCTCGGATAATTCAACAACGCATGTCTCAGTCTCACATGTCTTCTCTTTGAATTAAAGAGAGCATTCTTGACGACTTGGACAGCTGCTCGATTATCACAGAATAAGCTTAAAGAATTAATCTTTAGCCGACTCAAAGGGATATCCATAATCAGATTCTTTATCCACTTTGCCTCTTCACTGGCTGAGGCTAAAGCAAAAAGTTTTGATTCCATAGACGACAATGCAATACAAGTCTGTCGTTTGGATTTCCAAGTAATAGCAGTTCCACTCAAAGTGAATACATATCCACTAGTGGACTTATTATTTCTAATATCTGAGCACCATGAGGCATCAGAATATCCATCAATAGTTGGAGGATAACCAGAATAATATAGAGCATAATCTTTAGTACCTTTAAGATATCTCATTAGCCTATTGAGGGCATCTCAATGCTCTTTACTAGGATTACTAGTAAAACGACTCAACATGCCAACTGTAAAGGCTATGTCGGGTCTAGTGCAACTCATAGCATACATGAGATTACCAATTAGTTTCGAGTACTTTAACTGATCCACACTGGTCCCTTCATTAGGACTCAATCTGTTATTATGAACACATGGTGTCTTACTTGGTTTACACTTATCGTATCCCCAAGTAGAAAGTAGCTGCTCAATATGTTGGAAGATACGCACGATATCTTATGTATATCCTTAAATATCATATCCTCTTCTTAGATTATTTAGTTACCTTTTCTTGTACATGTCTTGTACTATATTATCACCCTTGTACATTGAGTTTAATATACAGAAATACAGAAAATTTCCCCATCGTTTTCTTCCCTTTTTCGTCTTCTTTCATGGTATCAGAGCATAGTCGTGCTTTTGTCTTTCGCTTCCGCTCTTTCCCTGATTGCCTATCCAGAAAACCAAGCTAACCTGCAAAACAATGTTAGCACTCCGGCGTAGGAATCGGTTTCTTGAAGTTTTTTTAAATAAGCGAAGGAAGGGAAGGAATCTTACCACCACCATGGCTGATGAGGAGATCCCTGCAGAAATACCTACCTCAGAGGCGCAGGACCTCATGCGGAATACAACCGGTGTCGATGGAGTTCCACATCAGCCCATTATAGGGCCACTAATCCAATGGCAGCCCAATCTGGGGCAGCCCACTTCGGGCTTTCCATACCAGTGGGTGCCAATGCCCATGTATTATGGGCCCAATTCAAACTTTTTAGGAACCTAGATGCAGAGAGACGACGGCCCACCAGCCACAAGTGGGGTGGGCGCAATGTAAGGATACGAGTCATCTTATGCGGGTATGGACCCAAATGGGCCAGGCGAAAACACGGGAGTCTCGGGAGGGTCCCATCCGGGTCAAACTTCGAATCCCTACCCGGGAGTTCCACCGGGTTTTTTGCCGTTCTCCTTCGCAGCCGCCATGGGCCGCCCCGTAACCCGGCGACGCGCTGTACATCTCCACCGCCGATGGACCGGAGTTGCGGCTTATCAGCCACCTTCTCACCGGACCAGAAAACTACTCGAACTGGGCACGGGACTTTCGTCGGGCCCTTGTCACAAAGGACAAGGACGGCTTCATCGATGGAAGCATCCCGATTCCAACTGATGAAAAAATGGCAAGGCAGTGGAGAAAATGTAACCAATTGGTGAGAACTTGGGTAGGAAATTGTATAAGTCCCGAGATTGCTGCCGGTCTACCCCCCACAGAAGACTCAAAGACAATTTGGGAAAGCATCAAAGAAATGTACGGGAAGTTAGACCATGCGAAGATCTTCTCGTTACACCAAGCCCTCACAGAACTGAAGCAAGGAAACATGTCCATAACGACATGCTTCAACAGGCTTTCAGCTCGTGGAACGAGCCGGAAGCGGCCGAGGAGAAGTTAGAAGGGCCGGAGGCGACGCCGATAGTATAAAGCCATGAAAGACCGAGAAAAGGCTACTCGGTTTCTCTTAATCTTGAACGACTCTTACCTCCATTTCAGGTCGTAGATCTTAGCAATGGAGTCCACACCTCCTCTTGGCCGGATTTTCCAGTTGGCGGTGCAAGAGGAAAGCCAACGTCTTACCTTGTTGGAGACGAAGGGATCCGAAAGTATCGCACCGGCGGCAAGAGGAGAAAGAGGGCCAAAAACCCTAGACGAGAGGAAAAATCGCGGCCGCTAGGGTTTTCTCGAGATCAACAAGCCTTTAAAGGCTCACGGGTTCGATGGCCGGGATCGTTCACCATCATCGGACGGCTCCAAGAGTGCCCGCGATCTTCAGCTTTTGAACGGTCTAGATAGCTCCGCATCGAAGGGATCTAACGGCGGTTATTTTCGAAGAATTATGGACATAATTCAAGAAATAAAGGGAAATTATACTGTGATTTTTGCAAGCGGCCCCACCACACAATCGACAATTGCTGGAAATTACACGGTCGACCTGGAGAAAAAGAAAAAGAGGAAAAGAAACATCAAGAAGAATTTGTTTATCAAATTACCGGATCAACGAGATATAAATCAACCCATCAATTATGGGCAAGTATCAACAATTGCTGCAAGCCCTACAAAAGTTGGAGACTACCAACAAAAGAAACAGTTTCACAGGTATTCCTCATAGCTTGATAAATACAATATCGAGGAATGCTTGGATCATTGATTCAGGAGCCAGCGATCATATTGCATGTGATAAAAGCCTGTTTTCCATTATTCATGAAAAATTGGATAATCCTATTGTTGTCCAGTTGCCAAATGGGAACATCACCCATGTTACCATAATAGGATCAGTTAATCTTAGCCCTGAAATTATTCTCACAAATGTTCTTTATGTCCCAGGCTTTCAATTTAATCTCATTTCCGTGTCTAGAGCCTGTGAGGAAAATTCATGTCGTGTTCTTTTCAATGCTGATTCTTGTCTCTTTCAGGCCCTTTCGACTGGCAAACTGATGGGCTGGGGTAACCTCTCAGAAGGCTTATCTTTTTGGAATAGTTCATCCCAAGAATTTTCTTGCGATATTCTCTGTAATAAGAAATCATTGTGTAATTTGACTACCAATGATGAAAACTGTCTTTTACATTCCAGAATGGGCCATAGTTCTTCATTTCCTTTTCCTCAATGTCATATTTGTCCACTTGTAAAGCAATCACGTGTTCCCTTTCCAATAAGCAAAACTCGTGCGACCAGTATTTTCTCATTACGTCATATTGACGTCTGGGGACCATATCATACTCAGAACCATGATGGGTCTCGATTCTTCCTCACAATAGTGGACGATTATTCTAGAGCCACTTGGCTTTTCCTGATGCAGTCTAAAAGTCAAGTTTCATCGAACTTGAAAACTTTTCTTTCTCTGTCAAAGAATCAATTTGGAAAATCTGTGAAACGAATCCGGACAGACAATGGAAGAGAGTTCTTTAATCACGAATGTGCTGCACTATTCACTTCTCAAGGGATATTACATGAAAGTTCATGTACTTATACGCCACAGCAGAATGGAGTGGTAGAACAGAAGCATCGTCACGTATTGGAAGTTGCACAGGCCTTGAAATTTCAATCTTCCATCCCCGACAAATTTTGGGGTGATTGTGTGTTAACTGCAGCTTACTTAATCAACCGCACGCCAACTAAGGTACTTAATGGAAGAACTCCTTTTGAATTACTTTTTGGCAAGAAACCAGAGTTGAGCCATCTAAAGGTTTTTGGATGTTTATGTTATGCTACGATAGTAGGACTAGAGATAAGATGGGTCCTCGTGCTCACCGTTGCATATTCATGGGATATCCTACTCTTCAAACAGGATATCGCATATTTGATCCATCCACAGAAGAGTTTTCTGTTAGCAGAGATGTCGTGTTCCAGGAAAATATTTTCCCATTCGCTACACAAGAACCAACCGTGGATAAGGGGCAATTTTTTCCTACTTCTCATACTGAGGAAGTTTTCAACCAGCCAAAATATGCTTTCCTTCCTTCAGCTGAACATACGAGTCATTCTCTTGTATTTGAGTCCACTACGGAAATGACTCCTCTTATGGAAGTGATAGATCAAGGCTCTGATCATGGAGATACAAATGACTTCTCTCGTTCCGAGACTCCGGCACACCATTCATCTCCACAGAATGATCCACCACGACGTTCCGGACGAGCTACACGTCCGCCAACTTGGACTCGAGATTACATATGTGGTGCATTGAACTCACCAGGTACTCGATTTCCAATCTCTTCCTATGTTTCCTTTGGTCAATTATCTTCCGAACATATATGTTGCATCACTCGCATATCTGAAGAGCGCGAACCATCCACCTATAATGAGGCATGCACTGATCCACGATGGCAAAAAGCTATGGAGGCAGAACTCCAAGCTCTAATGGATAATCAGACATGGGACATTGTCTCCCTGCCTCCTCATCGCAAGGCGATTGGCTGCAAATGGGTATACAAGATTAAGTACGGAGCAGATGGATCCATCGAAAGATACAAAGCACGATTGGTGGCAAAGGGTTTCACGCAACAAGAGGGCTTCGACTATCACGAAACCTTCTCTCCTGTGGCTAAAGACGTTACAGTTCGCTCATTCCTTTCAGTAGCGGCCTTTCAGGATTGGTCATTGCATCAGATGGATGTACACAATGCCTTTCTGCATGGAGACCTAAATGAGGAAATTTACATGGACATACCACAGGGTTTACGGAGATAGGGGGAGAATACGGTATGTCGTTTCCGCAAATCCCTGTATGGCCTTAAACAAGCCTCCAGACAGTGATATGCCAAGTTTGCAGACTCTCTGATAGCTGCTGGTTTTCGTCAATCCAGATATGACTATGCTGTTTTTACATGGACCAAAGGTACGTCGTCTATCTATTTGATGATATATGCGAACTAATAAGCTCTAGACAACAATCAACCATAGGGATAGTAAAACATGCCAACATCTTTTTCACAAAACATACTTTATACATATATTAGGTTTATATACAGGATTCTAGACCCAAAAGAAGCTACTAAGCTAACCCCACCTACTCGGGATCCGGGTCTACTATGACACCGTTTGGGATGTTGATGTCCAAGGGATCAACTACCTCTACTCCGGGCACTTCAGCCTTGGGCCCCTGGTTCACCATGATATCTTCCAAAATATCGGCATCCACGATGGGTTCGAGTACCTCATCGTACTTGATATCGATGGCAGGTTCGTCAAAACCCTCCAAGGGGCCCTCCCGAACCCCGTTAGGCCCGTTATGGAACCACGCTTTGAAATGATGAGTACCAACTGAGGTAGGCCCCCATTGACCCAAATGATGGTCACTACGAGCTCACGGGTCCGGGGGTCCTGTGGATGGGGAGAAGGGTACGCTCGGTCTCCGCCTCTCGTGGCCACCCAAAATGGACTTATCAAACCTCCATCTAAGGAGATGTAAACTTTTAAATCACGACGGGGTGAGACAAAGTCTCGCGAATCCACACCCTAAACCCCGATTAGGACGAGAATTCACTTAGAGGCAACCTAAACATGCACCATATAGGACTTACCTTGCCTCAAAGACCTCCTTGCACATTAGTACATCTCATATATCATATGCATATAGTAAATGCATTCAATAACTGGAACACCTCATTTTTCATATATCAATCGATTACAGGGGCCCCGATTATAAGGTCAAATCGTTATGATACGTCACATTCCGTGTCACATAATTTCATCCCATAATCAAGCGCGGCTATCTCAATCACTCAAGCGTAATCCAATTATTTACGACCCAACGGCCACGGCCAACTCTTCAGTTGGCGGTCATCCGGCATAACCGGGCGTTGTCCTGCTTAGTCGAGCACGGCAACGTCTATATCTAGACGGCATTCCCGAAGGAGCATCGGCCCAGCCTTCACTGCGGTCGCCATCCGTTGTCAATGGCATCTGAACTTAATTAGGCATTGTCCCGCGTGAACGCATCAGGGTGGGTTTCGATAATGACTACACGCACATCCATACTTGGCCAAGAACATCGTGCTTTGCACTCAAATACTTCCATTTTAAATAATGGACTTGTCCAATTTTCTTTGTATTAAAAATTCTCGATAAAATAATTGTGCATGGTCACACAGTCAATTCGAACCATAAAATGTGATATACTCTCTTTTCAAAATTCCACGGTTTTATATAGTACATAAAACATTTTTGGCGTCAAAACCCGACACCTGGTATTTTTCTAATTAAAAACCACAAAATCATATTTTTACAATAATAATAAAAAATCATCACCAAGCACTCAATTGCATAATTTAGCAATCAATTTCATAAACCAATTCAACCATGACGATCAGCGTAAAATTCCACTAACCGGCTATCCCGGTACAATTTACACTAATTATAATTAATTAAATAAATTGTAAATTATTTAAATTAATCCACTCAAATAAATCTAATTAATCTAACCAAACTAATCTAATTGAACTAATTAAACTAACTTAGCTAGGCTAATTATCTTAATGTAACTAATCTAACTAATTAACTTAACTAACCACCTAACTAACTAATTGAACTAACTAAGGATTAACACTAATCCTTAATTAACACTAATCCACCTAACTAAGTGTAATTAACTTCCTAATCCAAAATTAGGGGGTTAACTCATCGAATTAGCGAGAAAACAGGTTCACGGTGATAGCGACGCGACAGCAGTGAAATCCCGTCATATGGCGACTCCAACGGAGGGCCGAAAGAAGCTAAAAACAGCCAACAAGCCTCACTGCTTGCTGCGGGAAGCCGGTTTTGCTTGAGCTGGTCGAGGGGTTGCCAATGGTCGAGTCAGCTGGCTGGGGTGGCGGACAGCTGGTGATGGGCGCGAGGGCAAGCGGACAGGCAGAGTTGGCTGGCTGGTTGAGCGGCCGAGGAGCTGGTCACGGTTGCTGGTCAAGGCGGTCTGGCGTCGGGGCCGCAGTGTGGGCTAGTTGGCTCGGGGACGGCGGACGCGGGCCGGCGGCTCGGACGATTGGACGGTGGTCTTTGGATTGCGGATGGTGGATGGCTCGTTCGGTGGCTAGGTTGAGCGATGTTTGCGGCAACAAAGAAGGAAGAAGATGGAGTGAAGAAGAAGAAGAAGAAGAAGAAGAAGAAAGCAAGGGCTGGTCTACAGGGGCTAGTGTGCGCAAAAAAGGAAGAAGAAGCAAGGAGAAGGAAGAGGGGGGGACAAGGGAGCATGCAATTCTTGCATGCAGCCAATAGCCATCCATATGAAATATCAAGCACTTGAGTGGCTTTTGCCACAAAGTCTTTTGCCCAAGGAAGTCAAGGCATCATCCAATAGCATTTTTCGCTCCTAAAGCTTCACAAACAAGCCAAATTGGTGGCCAATTAACCCCTCTTCAGCAGCCATACGAATTTCCTCCAAATTCCTTCCAATTCCTCATTACTTCAATTTGATGGCAAAAATGCCATGGCAGCAGCCCATATAAATTTTCCTTCAATCCTTCGATAACAAAACAAATTGTGGCTAAAAATCCATTTAAAGGTGCCCCTCCAAATTTTCTTGATTTTAGTTTGACGAATTTGATTTTTCCGCAAAAATTCCGGGCTCAACGGAAATTTCCCAAAAGATGAGACAAGGTCCTAAAAATAAATTGTGACACACTCGAACGTTCAATTCCCAAAATCGAAGTCAATTTTGTGGCTAAAATCGACTGGACACGATTTTAGCGCGACCCAACCTACCGGGTAGCTTTTAGGGATTTTAGCACGTTTGACCTGTGGTCAATAATTTTCGATCCACGTTGTACATCTCCGGCTCATAGGTGACTCTCGGTTGTCGTAAAAAACTCAAGGTTTCAATTACGGGTACCGAGTATGGAATCGACGAAAATTGAGTTAGTGTTGTTCAACACGAATTTTGCAATCATGTGGAATCACCTACAATTTAATTACGTCATTCCATCGAATCGACCTATATCCGATCACTAATCGATTATAATGGTACCGTATTGACCCTTGCCAATTATCACAGTCTAGCAGTCGATTTCTGATTGAATTCTCAAGTCTGTCTCGTTTATATCATTTTATGGCTTCACCTGATAGATCAGTTAACTCGATAGTGATCAGCTCCGAGAAAAAGGACTATAGGCGCGTTGACGAAATGCCCATTTCATTTAATCAAGACAGGGTCGAAATTCAGGATGTCACACTACCAATAAAATTTGAGACTGCCGTATTATCCTGTCGATAAGAAGTATGAACCACATCCAAATAATGGCAAGCCTCGTATTTCCAAGCTCATTTCAGCGCAAGTCAAGTTTGGAAAGGGTCATTGAGCTTGTTGTGAAAGAGGTAATATATGGCATAAAACATATAGGGTTTGATCAATAGCAAGGCACATGAAACTTCATGCTCCGTCGCCATGTTGACGAGCCATTGAACAAAAGGTTTCATGATGTTACACAAAAGGTTGGCGCTTCCAGGCTCCCGTAATATTGTATGATCAAATTCGAGAGTAGTGGGCCCAAACTTGGCCAAGGACTCCATGTAACAGTCGAGGAGGGTCCTCCGGTCAAAGTCAAAGCTAGGCTGTCCAAGTAGTAGAGAAGCTTGATCCCAAAGGCGGAATACACAGCGGCCAAAGCATGCGGTGGCGCGCTTGACGATAATGCCCTTGGAGAGTAGCTTCATCCCCGGCCTGAGCATGGGGTTCATGTGTTCTTGGGATGCGAATGCAACCATTAAAACATGGTGTTGCTTTTGTGTCTTGTCCATCAAAGTCATGAACACAAGCGCGGAAAGGACATAGACAGACAAATAAGGGCAGAGAGAGAGAGATTGTGTTTACATTGAGTGAGACGAGCATGTGCGTGTAAGGTTAATAAGCATCAGCTTATGTGCATCCTATTATGTGAAGTAAAATTACTACTATAACTCATTACGCGGTCCCTCACTTAATTGTTAGATATTTTAGTAGTTTGAAAATATTTGTTAGAAATTATGACTGCTATAAAAGTTCTCATTTTTGTTATGATTTTACAATGGCCATATAATGACTTTCTAACGGCTTTTTAGCGGTTTTATAACGTTGGATTTATTTGATAATGCCTATACAATGATCATCTTCTTCAATAATTACTAATTTATTTATCACTATTTCTTAACGACTCTCTCTCTCTCTCTTTTATACCTATAAATTATTACTCAAAAATTGGAAAGTCATATTGATATATCAGAACAACAATATTCTTATTTCTCTTTGCCTGTCTTTCATTTTATTGTTGGGTTATGAACATAACGCTATTTTTATTTCCTTCTAATATTCACTGTGGACTATAAAAAAAAGTCTATTGTATCTTAGAATGATAGCTGCTAGAGCCTTATGCACTAAGTTTCATACACTAATGGGCGGAATTGTCTTTAAGGATAGTGCTTGTACTAAATTATAAATCATACACACAACCACTGATTCTTGAACCGAAAGAACTAGACCGCCTCTACCATTGGATCAATCGCAGGTTGGTATGATGTTAAAAGTTAATCGACATCAAATACAAACTTTAAAAGATTACCAAGACTGAAACAGGAAATTAGAGCTCAATGTAAACTCAAATGCGCACTGAATTTATTCTAACCTCAAGCGGATGGCAGCATATGCAGTAGAGGCCCCAACACATTATGAAAAGGTAACATGAAACATAGCACGACAAGCATACGGAACAAGAATCTTAGTAGAGGACGTATCATGAACCTACTTCGAGCATGCATAAGATATGAGAGAAACGAAAAGGTCAAACGCTTGCCAAGAAATTGTTCAATTGGCCGAAATCTCACAATCAAGTTGGTTATGAGTTTTGCTAAGGAAAAAAAATAAAATCTGAACTTACTTCAAGTTGGAACCAACTAAAGCTTCTCGATGAGGTTTGAATGGTACGTTGAAAATGATATTTAAGCAACTCCTTCTAACGGAATGTACCATATTAGTCCTTTGTGAATAATTAAGAAAAGAAGAAAATTTGATAGATAATTGAGAGGCATTTATGACACCAACAAGTAAGGATTTTTCTGGTTATTTATACATGCCGCTATTCGAAATCTTATAGCTTCAGAAATTCCAACAATTTGTTTGTTCAATACATACTATGACTGGATCTTGCGGATCTTTCGATTCTAGTAAACGATGTTGCCATGATTTCGATCCGATTAATTATTAACAAATCAGTATATGCAATTTGTGAGGGTCATTTTAGCTAATGCGAGTCCTTGATAAATAAATAATCTTTTGAACGCCATAGATTTTGAATCTCATGAAACTGATCCGAATTGCTTTCCTAATGAATGATTTGTAAGAATCCCCTTCATAACAACCTAACGATGAAGAAAACGACGGAACAGCAATTTTGTGTCGATTCTCCACCCCTATTTAATTGAGGAACTTTGCATCAGATGATCACCAGAACAAAGCTTGCTTCGAATTAAGCTAAAAAGATTTGTACTGCAAGAGATGGACTCTTGGCTTCAAATCCTAGTTCTCGTTGCGTGCATCACTCCGGCCGTGGTTGAGGGCAGAGTTCGTAACTACACATTCAATGTAAGTAATAACATTATGGAATGAAGTATTCCTCTGTAAACCTTGCTTGTTTGGACGGTAGCCCGTGCAGCGATGTGTATTTATTCCTCTAATTGGCAGGTGGTAATGAAGAATACCACGAGACTGTGTTCGAGCAAGCCCATCGTGACCGTGAACGGGATGTTCCCGACCCACTCTCTATGCTAGGGAAGATGACAGCGTGCTCGTGAGGGTCTCTAACCGTGTCAAATACAATGTCACCATCCATTGGTGAGCTCAACTGAGCGTTAAATTAAATTGTTATCTTCAAGAGATTGCATATTAATTTTGGTGTATATGTGGTCAGGCATGGTATCCGGCGGTTGAGGACGGGGTGGGCTGACGGGCCGGCATACATTACCCAATGCCCGATCCAGCCAGGCCAAAGCTATGTGTACAATTTCACCATCACGGGCCAACGGGGCACCCTCCTGTGGCATGCACACATACTCTGGCTCAGGGCAACCCTGCACGGAGCCATTGTCATCTTGCCCAAGCGTGGTGTTCCATACCCTTTCCCTAAACCCCACAAGGAAGTTGTTGTCGTATTGGGTATGCTCGATTTCGCTTCCAATCTACTTCACTTCCAAAATGAAAGATCAATCATTGCTTGGTTGACAGCATATACTAGTAGAAGCTCTGAACCATTTTGGGGTTTGTGAATCAGGCGAATGGTGGAAATCTGATACAGAAGCTGTGATCAATCAAGCCATCAAGTCCGGATTAGCACCAAATGTCTCCGATGCTCACACGATCAATGGCCATCTAGGGCCAAGTTCCAATTGCCCTTCCCAGGGTAAAAATCCATCGACAAACATTGCCATGAAAACAACATCTGAATCTTGACGAAGCAGTTTAGTTTAACGTTTCACTGAGTTGATGTTGACCTTCATTTTCTCTGATGTCAGGTGGATTTACATTGTGCCTGTTGAGAGTGGCAAGAAGTACATGCTCCGAATCATCAATGCTGCGCTCAATGAGGAGCTCTTCTTCAAGATTGCCGGGCACCAGCTAACCATCGTGGAGGTCGACGCCACCTACGTCAAACCTTTCAAGACCAACACGATCGTAATTGCACCTGGCCAAACCACCAATGCCCTCATCTCCACCGGCCAGAGTTCTGGCAAGTACATGGTCGCGGCCTCCCCTTTTATGGACTCCCCGATCGCCGTCGACAACATGACCGCAACCGCCACATTACACTACTCTGGCACGCTTGCTGCGACCTCCACGACCCTCACCAAGACTCCCCCACAAAACGCGACCGTGGTGGCCAACAATTTCATTGACTCGCTCCGGAGCCTCAACTCGAAGAGCTACCCTGCCAAAGTCCCGCTTACCGTCGATCACAACCTCCTTTTCACAGTTGGACTAGGAATCAACCCTTGCCCTTCGTGCAAAGCTGGCAACGGAAGCAGAGTCGTGGCAAGCATGAACAACGTGACATTCGTGATGCCGACGACAGCCATTCTCCAAGCACATTTCTTCAACATAAGCGGCGTCTTCACTAGCGATTTCCCGAGTAACCCGCCAAACATTTTCAACTACACGGGGTCACCGCCATCAAATTTGCAGACCACAAGCGGGACAAAGGAGTACCGGTTGCATTATAACTCGACAGTCCAGCTCGTGTTGCAAGACACCGGGATTATCGCCCCAGAGAACCACCCCATTCACCTTCACGGGTTCAATTTCTTCGCCATTGGGAAGGGATTAGGAAATTATAATCCTAAAGTGGATCAGAAGAACTTCAACCTTGTTGATCCTGTTGAGAGGAACACAATAGGAGTACCATCTGGGGGATGGGTTGCAATCAGATTCAGAGCAGATAATCCCGGTACAATTCTAGTTTATTGACTATTCTCGTTTACTCTATACCAAAAATTTAACCACTCTGCAAGTTTTTCATGACTGTTGTTGAGACTTTTTGCAGGCGTTTGGTTCATGCATTGTCATCTGGAAATTCACACAACCTGGGGACTCAAGATGGCCTTCTTGGTGGACAATGGGAATGGCCCGAACGAGTCACTTCTACCGCCTCCGAGTGATCTTCCGAAGTGTTGATCAATGGGGAAAAATTTGATAATCAAGTATGCGGCATCTGGAGATGAAGAGTGACGAGAAGAGAAAGGAGAGCCTGACCACAAAGCGAAAGGCCTATATAGGTAGTTTTGGCTTAGCACAATGAAGATAGGAATTGTTTGTTGATTGCAAAATTTCTGTCTGATTGCAAAGTGTGTATTTGGTAAGAATTTTTCTTAATCAGAGAGGTGCTACATTTTTTTCTGGAATGGAAGAGAGAATCTGCCACTCGCCAAAGTTGCAAATTCTTGACAAGTTAATTGTGCACGCGGAGACTACATGATTCTGTTTTGATTGGAAGGGTCTTAATGTTCTAATGGTGACTTATGATGGATAGGTCCAATAGACATTCTTATATATAGCTCAGGTCTCTCTGCTCCTAACACGCATTCTAGGCTTTTATCCATCGGGAGCTGTCGAAGGAGAAGGGAGATAGGAGAGGAAACAGCTAACTAAAGGAGTTGATCAAAAGCAAATTGATAAATGTCACACTTTAAACTATCCAAGTGACATCCAAGTAACCATTGGGATTTGCTCCAGTGGCCACCATTCCAACATGGAAGGGGAATGTGGGGGGTTCAAATCTCCACATTCTCAGGGGAGTTGGGGTGGGTACGATTTAGTTTCAAATATGGGATTTGACTCACACGCCCTGCAAAGAGGCAGGGCAAAAGTCTGAGAGTGAGAGTTAGAGTAAGACTGACAAAAAAAAAAAATTATCCAAGTCGCTGAGAGCCCCCACAGCCTAAGTAGCACCGACACGCCACGACACGCCGACGTGTCGTTTCTCAAAAAAACAGAGAATTTCGACATGTTAGAACACATTGTATATTAAATATATATTTTTATATATACATAATAAATTATCATTTTTATGATTATTTCAATCAAATTAATTTGAATCAAACTCATAAATAAATAAATAATTAAAAAAGCCTAGAATGAATATGCACTAAAAACATTAATTCGCCATATATTAATATCATTTATTGTTTTAATTTGACAAATTCAACTCTATTTCAATAATTCAAAAACTTTGAGAAAAAACAAGCAATACATATTGGATTCGCATGTTAGATATGTTGGAAGAGAAGAAAAAAAAATAATGGGTAAATAGTGTATTACGAGAAGTGGGAGTCAGAAGATAAAAGAATACTAGATTTTTCTTCTTTCTCAATTTATTATTTTTATTATTGTGTTTTATTTTCACACACACACACACACACACACACACACACACACACACATATATAGACCTCTCATTTATTGAATTTTTAAAATTGACCTCGATATCAGAATCATGTGTAGGAAACTCGTATATCAAAATTCCAACTCGAGTGTTGGAGAGTGTCGAAAAAGTTGACCAGGTGTCGGATTTTCCGACACGTGTTGACTGAGTGTCCGAGAGTGTCAAAGAGTATCGGACACGTGTCGAAATGTCCGACACGACATGAAAACTCTTGAAGAGTGTCGATACTTCATAGCCCACAAGTCCCACAAAATAATGCAATCATTTGGAGTTTGCCTAGCCACTTAGTTAATAGCCCATCATGTAGGCCTCTGCTCAAGGCCCACCAGGTCATAAGCAAGAGTAGTTGAACTTGGATGTAGCTCACCTAGTTAATAGCCCATCATGCCCTCTTTTCCCATTTTTGTCCCTATATCACCATGTGGGAGGGGCATGAGGATGTTTAAAAGGGGATCTTATGAACTTGTTCCGACCTAGAATACTAAAGTTGTGAGCTTGATCTCACTTTATCATCCAAAAAATAAAAGAAAACTTGCATCTCCTAGTTGAACTTGGATGCAGCTCACCTCTTTTTGAATGTAAGGCAATGTCAAACCAAAACGCTTGACAAGAATTATCTTTCCCTAAAGAGGAGGTAAGCCAGCCACACATTCTAGTATAGCTACCTTGTCATGACTTCATCTAGTCATTGGCTGTGCCTTTGACATCATCATCCTTGTGGTTAAGATAGCAACTTTGGGCATGATCAACTCCTATAGCGTGACAGGTTGTGTGTGATTTGAATTTATCATGTATATGTTTCTCCAATTGTTATTTATGTGTTCTAACTCTATATCAAGATCTTGGAGTTTACAAATTTCAATTACATTTAATCAATGATTTTCTTACATCATGCTCTTAGTAGCTTCTTAAAAAAGCCGACCAATTGAGGGTGAGTAAAAGGAATTGCCTAAATGTAGAACTACCCAGACCAGACCAAATCGGTTAGTTCTAGGCAGTTTCCCAAGGGTGGTCTGGTTCCTAGTTTTGAAAAATCGGAATTGTGAGTTTCAGTCTTGTTCTTGGTTTCATGTGTGGAACCACCCTCCTAGGCTACTCGGACCGGACCAATTTTTATTTATTTATTTATATATATTCTTGAAATGATGCAAAAACTGAAAAATAAAATAAAAAGCAAAACCCCTCAAGACTCTCTCCGAGACCTTAGCGATATTTTCAAATGTCTTTTTAGTATCCATACATGCATGAAAACTACAAGGTTTGCCTAATTGCAATGACCACCGAACCAAAACAATTACCTTTTCCAGAGAAAGCCACTCAATTAAACAAGTAGCAGATTTGGAAGGCACGCAATCAGTCCATTTTCTGCCAACAGCCTCCTGCTCCTTCTCACGTTGTTGCTGAAGCATTTAGCCAAGCTCGCACGGCTGATATCGTTCCCGTTCTTGTCAATGAGGTCGGACTAGATCGAAGACGTCCACATCTCGATAACTTTTGGAGGCCCCCAGATCCCGGAGTCCTGAAAATAAATATCGATGGGGCTTTTCAGCCAGGAAGCACCAATGGATCAGTCGCCTACCTTTGTCGTGATCAGAATGGCAAGCTGATAGAAGGATTCACGAAGACCGTACCTGCATCTTCGGCTTTGCAGGTGGAGGTTCAGGCTCTTTGTATCACCCTTCATCACTTGATCAACGCCAATAAGAACATGGTCCCTCTTATCATCGAGTCCGACTGCCTGGTGATGGTTGAAGCAGTGCACGATCTTGAAGCGTCGCCATGGGAGGTTCGCCCTCTGCTCGCCAAAGCTGCTGCCCTGCTCCCTCGTCTCGCTAAATCGTGCGTTAGGTTTTGCCGTAGAGATGCCAATTCTGCTGTGGATTGGGCTGCTAAGGCCCATAACAATGGCCTTTTGCCGCCCACTTGGGCTTTTTACCTCCTAATCCCTTGTTAGACATTCTAGCTTTCGATGCCTTTCAAGCGGGTTGTAATGGTCGTTTCAGCTAATATAATATTTCTTTTCGACCAAAAAAAAAAAAAAAAAAAAAACAAGTAGCGGGTCGCATACGGTAAAAGAATGAAAAACATGAGACCAGATTCATTGGCCCACCCGTGAGCCGGACAAGTTCCAAGGGGCTTGGTCCAGTTCCCGAAATAGGGAAATGATCTGGGAGGTCCAGTTCTTGATTTGTGGGTGGGAACCGGACTGCCCGAGAACCAATCACCCCTATTATCACTGTGCATTTTTGTGCATTAGATTAGGCAATGGCACAAAGTTTTATTCCTTGCATTACCAACTATATAAAAAAAAATTAATATCAATGCCCCGCACTCAAATTTGACTGATCCCATCATATTATATAATTGATACCATAAAGCTAAGAGTAGCAGATCAATAACTAAAATTACTCGAGCCGATTTATACCGTTTGTGATGAGCACATGAAGTGTGGAGATCGCACCTAAGATTGGGAAAATCTTCCAATCAGTCTTTAACCTATTGTAAAGATGCTAATTTAGTCTTAAACTTTCCAATTGTGCTAACTTAATTCTAAACTTTTGGGCAAAATTCTGATACAGTTCTTTCAATAAATTTTTACTGTGGCATATTGCCATATTAGCAATTTTGCTTAGATATGAGTGATTAGATTTGTATTGTATATAAATATGTCAATTTTTGTCGGACCATTAACAACCCAACCCAAATCAAATCTGGCCCATCCATTTGACATCCCAATTTGACCTCACATCTAGAATGCACTAAACAATCCGAGCTGACTTTTCCTAGGCCCATAACACATATTGTAAGTACCACAATCCTCACCGATGCTTCCAATGTCGGTTAATGAGTGACTCTAGACTATGTTATATATACGTTGTGCGTAGTCCACTTTGAGTCCAATTACTTGACAAAGAGTACTTTACCATACTTAGTTGAGATCTAGATCAAATGAAGCCTTGAGTTGAGGCCATACCTTTGTCCATTCTAAATATCACGTGGAGAATATCTTTTTTTTTTCCATTCAATGAAAAAAATGCAAAACTTAAAAGAAATTTAAATTTTATGTAATTATAAAAAAAAATCATCTATTTTACATGTCAATATTTGAGCTTTTGGAAAAAAATTTAAGTGTTTCAAATTGAATAAAGTGCAAGTGGAAGTACCGTAAACTTTACCAAAGGTTGAATGTATAGCAAAATACAACGTTCCTTATGTAAATAGTCCACTTTATGTCTAAATTCACGATTTTATGAATTTTTATATTGATTTGGGAGATATGAACAGGATTACACCTTGTGCATGATGAAGGTAGACAACACGGATTGAGATTTGAAGACCCACACAGCGTTAGCTGTCTTTTCCATCTCTTCCTGTCTATTACTCATTGCTGATTTGATCAATCCTGAATCAAGAGTAAAATCATCAAATTGATGGGTTGGATAATCCGACCCAAATTAACCCATTTAACTCGTTTCAATCCATTTTCATGCATTACAAGTCCAGTGACATATCTGACCAATCCATTTTGCTAAAATACTTTCATTTATTAACATAATCTAGAAAAATCCATACCCAAATTGAGGTGAAAATGTGAAGTAAGCCATCTTGAGATCAATTGAGTCCAAGAGTGAGTCATATAGTTAGGTTAGGTCTAACTAAATTATTTTGGGTTTTACCATTTTAAATCCATTTATGACCCATTTACCAATTCTAACTAACTCATATAATAACTCAGCCCATCAAATATTGGTTAAGAAATAAATCTATGACCCATTTTGATAGAACTAATCAAGAGTGAGGTGCGTTCAACATGGCAATTAAGTAGGCACTATTTTTCCATTAAAAGAGATTGTTTCTTCTACATCATCATTCTTTGAAAGTCTTAAGACAGGAATAAGAGCTTATGGAACTGTCTAGGAGTGCATTTCGCATCACACATATGCGGCGGTCCAAAGACTCGCAAATCAAAACAATTTCAGCAGGAGGTATGAAGTTTACGCATAGTCCGAAACAACTCTTTTTTGTTGACATACTTTGGTCTAGTAATTGTGTTTCAGTTTTGCAGCATTAGTTTTTCCCATCTGTTAGAAAGGGAAATTCTTTTTCTCTTCTAAATCTACTTGTTTTTTTCACTTTTTACATCAAATGTCAATGATTATGTAGGGTAACTCCTTGTCATTACCAATTCCAGACAAAATTGCTAATAGTTATTTTCATTTTTTTAAAATGCAGCTAGAGATTTGAGCGAAGTGCGCCGTCCACACTTGCTTCTCCTTATTGGTGCATGTCCAGGTCATGGTTGCTTAATCTATAAGTACATGGAGAATGGTAGCCTAGAAGAGAGGCTTCTTCGCAGAAACAACACGCTACCAATTCCGTGGTTTGCCAGATTTCGAATTGCATGAGAATTGACATCTGCTCTGGTATTTCTCCATAAATCAAAACCAAAGCCAATAATTCGTCGAGATCTGAAGCTAGCAAATATATTGCTTAACCATAACTATGTAAGCAAGATTGGAGATGTTGGTCTCTTGACCATGCTCAATGATGACCCCACTTTATCCACTACATACAAGGATACAGGTCCTGTGGGGACACTTTGTTATATGGATCCAGAGTTCCAAAGGACTGGGCAGTTGTTGAATGCAAAACCAGCAATAGCATTGACTCATACCGAGGAAAGAGAAATAGGGGAAGGATCTTTGGTACAGATTTTGGATGAAGAGATTGGCGATTGGCCGCTTGAAGGGAGAAGAGAATTGGCCATGCTGGGTCTGAGCTGTTCTGAACTTTGGAGAAGAGACAGACTTGAGTTGAAAGATAAAGAGCTTCCTAAACTGGAGAAACTGAAAGAGACTGCTGACGAGGCCAGAGATGCTGCTTCCAATGTCAAAATTTCGCCTCCAAGTCATCAAAAAGATGTGAGTGTGCACATATACGAGATTTGACACTAATCAACAATTATTATTTTTATTTATTAAAATTCGGATTTATTTTTATAAAAAAATTAACTATAGAGTCCTATTGAAATAATACGACTGTTCATGAAAAAGTTATGATATTTTTTATTTATTATATATTTAATTCTGAATTTTATTATCTCTTCCGACTGTTATCTTAGAGGTCGTATCTATTCACACATAACTTCTTAATCTTTGGAAGGTTGTGTCCATTCTAATATAACTTCTTAAACTTCTTATTTTTTTGCTATTAAATGCCAAATGTGTCTATTCAATAATAATCTTATTCTTCCATGCTTCATTTTTTTCGAAAGAATATATAGCCATTGTTTTCCAATTGTTTTCCGTGAGAGACCCGGAAGAAATATCACAATAGCTATATAGTATTCTCATTTGAGATTTTATTGCATCTAGGAGGAAATTTGCTGGTGACCATTAATAACATTGCGAGGCAAACAAATCCTTAAAGAAAAGTAATATCATGCTCAAAGTCCAACTTGATTGTTCTATCTAGTTCAAAGATCCAACTTCATTACCTGACTCGAAGTCATATTTTTCTGACAATTTCAAGGATTTATTTATGCAACAATGGAGTCAGAGTCGATCACCACAAGTAGACGTTCCTAGAGAGGCTTCAGGTCTTGGCGTACGTGGCCCCGCTGTGCGTCTCAGTCACTTGCGGGGCATGCTCGGCAGACGATCTATTGTTGGTGATGTGAGCACTGCAGGACAATTGGGTTCTCTTTGAGTCTGCCTTGGTCTAGTTATTGGAAATTGTGGGCTTGTGTGAGGAGAGAATGACATGGTTGATGGCGAGGGTTAAGCTAAATATGTGCACAACGCAAATGGAATCCTCTCCTTCTTTCCATTAACAACTCTCTCTCTTTCTCTCTCTCTCTCTATTACTATCAACACTCGTAATATATTAGTATTTACTGGAGGAACAATGACTGGAGGGTTTTTGGGGATCCGCTCCCATAGTTATGGCTCTTTGCAACAACAGCTGCTCCTCCAAGATGGTGGGTTGCCAATCCAAACGACGTCACCTACTTTGTTGCTACCCGGGAAGACGAGCAAGATGCCAAAGTAGAAGGAGAGGCTGTTATTGTAAATTCGCCGGCAGGAAGAAAGTGGGCACGCTCTTCCTTTGCTTGATATCGACGGCAGTTTTTACTTGGATTATGTATGTGGGCAATGGCAAAGGTTAGATTTTTCTAAGACTCATGTTGTTCTCTATTTTCATAAGGTCACACCGTATTGATCGCTTGTGAAGGTAGATATGATGTTTGATTGTCATATTAAGACGATAAGTATGATTTGGTTTTCAAGATGTTAAAGTTAGCACATCTGTAGTGTGAGGAAGGGGCTAACCAAATTAATGACTGAGTATTGTGGTATGGTATTCATATGTAATACCCAATTTGGATTAGTTTGGTGCATGATGCTCTTCTCGCCTATTGTCTTTCCGTAATTTCACTTGCACTAGGTTTTTTTTTTTTGGTTTCTGCATTCGAGAAATTGTGACTCTGCCGTTTCTCGTATTCTAAGATTGATGATCTAGACATAAAGACTTGTGCAGTGGACTCCATAACTAAGGATTTGCGTCCCTATCTGCTTTCCGTGCTCTAGCCATTTAAATAGAGCCAAAGGTGCCATTACCATTTATTTTTTTGTGGGCTATTGCCAAATGTGAATGATGTGGAAACTAAAATTGTCTTCTTTGTGAAAGATTCAGCGCTGCCCTTTTACGTGAAGTTTGAATTGTCCACTCACAATTTTGTTCGCAAGATATGATACTTTTAGTGAAGAAATTTATGATGCTAAAGGGTGTGCTGAATTGCATTTGTAATCGTATTTGACCTTGGGGATCTAGTGTATTTTGCATAATTGGAGAATCATATATCTTATGTTTTGTGTTCCACATCTCCCAATCAAAGGGGTATGCTCTGTAGGAATTGACAATTTCTAGCGAGTTCATGAGTCTCTTTAGCTGCTCACCACTACGATAATATATTATGCACGTTCATGCATAGGGAGAGGCATTACTTACTACATTCATCAATGGAGATTTAAATGAGGAAATTTACATGAAACAACCGAGGTTTTGTTCTTTCTAATAATGAAAGGAAAGTATGTAAATTGATTAAATCTCTTTATGGACTCAAGCAAGCCCATAAGAAGTGGCATGAAAATTTGATGATTTATAATTTCGATTGGATGCCTCCCAAAATATTCTCGAAGTGGGAATATATCCGAAGGGGACTTTGGAACTAATATGACTAGAATCATTGAGACTAAGAAGTATCTAACTTTCATTTTAATGAAATATTTGGGTGAAGTAGATACTATCTTAGTATTAAAATTAAAAAATATAAGGAGGGTTATTCTTTGCGCCAAAGTGATAACGTGGAAAAGATGTACTTTATATCTTGATTTCAAAGAATTTAGCACTCTATTTGATTTTGATATTAAAATAAATTTTAATACTAGTAGAGTAATAGCACAACTTGTATTAGACCTAATCTTGCTTATTTTGTGTGCAAGTTGAGTAGGTAAAAGCTAGTAATCCAAATATAGAACATTGGAGGACCATTACCAAAATTTTTGGTTATCTTGGGATTGTTCTATAATAATTATTCAGCTATATTAGAAAGATACACCGATACTAGTTGGATTATAAGTGTGGGTGATAAACAATCTACTACTTGATGGATTTTCACATTTGATAGTTGTGCTGTTTCTTGGAAAAGCAAGAAACAAATGTGTATAACTCACTTAATTATGGAATTTTAATTTATTACTTAAGTGGCAACTAAGAAAGAGGCTGAATGGATTAGGAACTAGTTGTTACATATCAAATTATGGTCTAGTCCTATGCCTCCTATTCCGTCCATTGTGATAGTCAAGCTACCTTGGCAAGAGTTTATAATAGCACCTATAATGGTAAGTTTAGACACATTAGTCTAAGACATGAATATGTGAGGCAATTAATTAAAGATGGTACCATAATAACTGTTTACGTGAGGTTAAGCAATAATCTAGTTGATCCCTTGATAAAGGCCTTACTAAGAGACATGGTAAAAATGACGTGACATCCCAATTTTCGCTGTAGATTAAGTATAGACAACTAAGTGATCCTAATTGGCATTTTGCCAATTATAGTATTTTAGGGCAACAACGCTTGGCCCATACATCAGCCAAGCAATATTTGAATTGTTAGATGTGCTTTAGACTTCTTTTTCTAATAGACAACGTTTGGTGAACATGATAGTTAGACACAGCTCGCAGTCAATCCGATTGTGGCTGCCAACCCCTTCTCTAGGTCACTCCTTGCACCGACCACTACTACTACCGCCATCATCATCTCTTCTCTCCTTCCTTCCCCCCCTCCCCCCAAATGGTGGTGAAGGCTTGCTAAGTGGCGTCCATGAGGAGCCACACGACATCGCTCTCTCCTCCCCCCAAAGCTTCATCATTCACTTCCCTTTCCCAAGAATTCCCATCAATTCCCCATCCTCTCCTCCCCCTATTTCTTGCCCAATGCCCCTCTCTCTTCCCTCATTCTCCCCTTTAGTTGTGTCGATATTGTTGGTGTCACGCCCCAAATCCCGAGTATGCGAACATCCCTTAGCGGTCAATTAAAAGTGCGACACCCCAAGACGCGTTGCCGACCCATTCTTTTTATCTTTCGATTATTCGCATATGGAAACGAATTTAATTTAAACACCTTGTCAATCAATAGCTCTCCACCTTTAAGCATAAGCTCTAAACGTTTCAGTTCTCCTCTTCTCGACCTGAACCAATTCCTCTCAGGTTGGAGCGATCTCGGTGTTGAACTTATATTGTTGGAGGAATTCGTCGGTGAGGTCCTCCCAAGTATGGATTTTCTCCAAGTCCAACTCTATAAACCACGTCAACGCAAGACCAACCAAGCCATCCTGAAAGGAGTTAATCAGGAGTGGAGGATTGTCCGAGTAACGGGCCATCTTACCCCAGAGAGTACTTTAAGTGGGTCTTGGGGCATCCAATGCCATCATACTTCCTCGTAAACTCAGGCTCATTATAGATGTGACATCCTAGATTTTCAGTCCTGTTTTCTATTGAATAAATTGGGCATTTCATTGACGCGCCTATAGGGCTATTCTCAGAGCTGATCACTCTCGAGATAACTAGACTATCTGGGGAAACCATTAAGGAATTTTAATGTAATAGACTTGAGAATTCGACCAGGAATCGGCTTCTCGACCGTATCCATCTTTAGAGGCCATTACGGCACAGTTAAAAATCGATTTGAGATTAGAGATAGGTCAGTTCGATAGAGATGTGTGGCTAATCGTGGGTAACACCACTAAATTGGAAAATTCTCGTCGGCCGGCACTAGACTGATTTTCTTATTGTTTTGGTACCCTATGTCCATATTTGAATCCTCGAGATTTTCACGACAACCAAGAGTCGTTAATGTGTCGAGTGGGTTCATTGTGACTCGAAAAAATCGACCACAAGTCATTTGCATTAAAAAATTTCCGAAAGTTACCCGATAGCATAAGTCATGCTAAAAACGCACCAAATGGAAATTAACCATGAATTTGAGTCCGATTTCAAAAATTGAAGATTCTGTCATGTCACAATAAATTCTAGGAGCGTCGACTTAGTCTCAGAAGATTTTTCTGAAACCCGAGACTTTTTGGGAAAAAGTCGTGGGCCGTTTTTGTCGAGAAAAAGGCCGGGACCGTTTTTGATTGCACAATTGGGAAACAAGTGGAATCAATTGGTGAGGAAAAATATCAATTTGATAATTGAGATGTCAATTGAATTTGTAAGAGCCAAAATGGATTGAATCAAGAAGGAAAATTGTGTTCAATTGAGAGGAAACCAAAGGAAATTCGTATGCCCCATTCCCTATGGTTTTGGACCATTTCAAGGTTGCAAGGGGGAGCATTGGTGGCTCATTGAGAGCCAAGGAAGCAATGCTTGGCCATGCATGGGTTAATGGGACAAACTTGTGGAAAAAACAAGGCATGTGGCCCCAAGGTTCTCTCTCTCTTCCTCCTCCTCCCTCAAGACAACCGGCCAGCCTTCCCTCTCTCGCTGTTTGCCTTATTCGAAACACAGCAACCAGCAGGAGAGAAGTAGCCGTCGACGCTGCAAGCCACCGGAAGCAGCCGCACCACCGCACGCCGCCATCCGTCACCGTAGCCGCTCCCGCCGTCCACGCGCGCCACCCACCGTCCACGTGCGCCACCCGCGCGTACCTCCATCCCTCTCGCCTATTCTGCCCTTCCAGCCGCTGGCTTAGCCATGCCAGGGCCGTGCAGCCACCGTGTGTGGCCAAAGGAGTTCCCGGAGTCGCCGTTTAGCTCGCCGAGTGCCGTGCAAACCTCTGCCGATCTCGCCTCGCCAAACCACCCCATTTCCTCTGTTTTGCAGCCAAGAACATAAGCAAACCGAGTGGGTTTCCAGTTGTGTTTGTGGCCCGTTTTGAGGTGGTTCCGAGCCTCGATTGATAGGCTCGCCTTTGGAAAAGTTGAGCCTCATCGCGTTCCCGACGATTTGATCCGATCGAATCTCGAATTAAGTGAGTTTTACTCACTAAACCTCGCTCAGTAGGTTAATGATGCTTAGGGGTTGATTAGATTTAATTAAGTGAAATTAGGTGGATAGCTTAGTGTAGATTAGTTAGTTTAAGGAATTACTGATGCATGTTAGGCAAATGGTTGGTGTAATTAGCAAGTGAAAAGGTTCTAGTATTTATTGAACGAACCTTGGAATTTTTTCGGGTTCATTTCGGCGTCCAATTAGGCATTACGGGCCTAAAATGGATTTATTGGCATTTATTTAAATTTTTCGTAATTATTTAATTAATTATTTATCTTTCGGAAATTAGACCGGGATAACCGTTGATCGGAATTTTATGCTGATTGCGGTGCTACTCTATTTATTTATTCGAGCTTTATTTTCTGCTGAATTTATTTAATTGTGATTTTAGGATTTATTCCAAAATTAATGAATTTTGGAAATAAATTGGAAAATTACCGAGCGTTGGTCTACGGCGCCAAAAAACTATTTTGGGACTGCTGAAAATAATGGGAGGATCAAAAGTGAAATAATTATATTTTGGCTAAGGCCAACCATGTAGCCACACACGGCTATTTTTATCGCAAAAAATTCAAAGAATATCTGCATTCTACCTTTCATATAAAGGATTTAGGTGCACCCAAATATTTTCTTGGAATTGAAATTGCACGATCGACCAGGGGATTTCTCTCAGCTAAAGGAAATTTACCTTGGAAATCATATCAGATACAGGATTGTCAGGATGCAAGCTAGTTGCTATTCCCATTGAGCAAAATGTCAATTAACCACAGCAGATTATGATGCTGGAATATCTCAAGAAGACGATCCTGTACTCAAAGATCCCTTGGGTTATCAGAAGCTCATTGGGAAACTCATATATCTGACTATGACCAAACCGATATAAGTTATGCAGTGCAAACGCTCAGTCAATTCATGCATAAGCCACATCAATCTCATATGAATGCAGCATTGAAGATAGTGAAATATTTGAAAAAGTGTCCTGGACTTGGGATTCTCCTTTCCAAAAAGTGTGATATGAGTATGACTGCATATTATGATGCGGATTATGCGACCTGTCCGATGAGTAGAAGGTCTATTACCGGTTTCTGTATTAAATTGGGGAATTCTTTACTTTCATGGAAGACAAAGAAGCAACCAACTGTCTCATTATCTTCAGCAGAAGCAGAATATCGAGCCATGGCAAAGACCACATGTGAAATAGTATGGTTGCGAGGCCTACTTCAAGACCTTGGGGTACGAATTAGAGGACCTACTAAATTATTCTGCGACAATGATGCAGCTCTCAAACTCGCGTCAAATCCCATTGTTCACGAGAGGACAAAACATATAGAAGTGGACTGCCATTTCGGTCGAGAGAAAATTCAACAAGGGGTGATCGAGAACAAGGAATTAGGACAGAAGAACAGCCAGCAGATATCTTCACTAAACCCTTATGTCAGAGACAGCATGCGTATCTCTTAAGCAAGCTTGGTGTCTTGGATATTTACAAGCCACCAGCTTAAGGGGGAGTGTTGGAAGATACGCACAATATCTTCTGTATATCCTTAAATATCATATCCTATTCTTAGATTATTTAGTTACCTTTTCTTGTACATGTCTTGTACTATATTATCACCCTTGTACATTGAGTTGAATATATAGAAATACATAAAATTTCCCCATCGTTTTCTTCCCTTTTTCCCTTGCCTTCGTCTTCTTTCACAATATAATGAGTCTGGCTAAGGGAGATGACTTGCCGTTTAAAGCTTACTTTCATACCAAGAATGGTATTAGCAATACCAAGATCTTTCATGTCAAATTCTTTAGCTAAAGTAGCTTTCACGTCACTCACTACAGAATGATTGGAACCAAGAATTAACATGTCATCAACATACAAGCAAATGATGACTATCTTATTTGACATAGAACGATGGTAAAGGCATTTATCTGAATAACTAGACTAAAAGCCATAACTCTTTACCACTTTGTCAAATTTAAGATGCCACATCTTAGGTGCTTGTTTAAGACCATACAAGGATTTATTCAATTTACAAACTTTGTCCTCAAGACCTTTCATAACATATCCTTCCGATTGTTCCATGTAAATTTCCTCATTTAACTCCCCATTTAAGAAAGCTGTTTTTACATCCATTTGATGCACTACAAAGTGTTCAATAGATGCCAAAGCAAGAAGAATTCTTATAGTTGATAGATGACACACAGGTGAATAGACATCAAAATAGTCTATTCCACTCTGCTATTTATAGTCTTTAGCTACTAAACGTGCTTTGTATCTAGCTATTGATCCATTGCTATTCAGTTTCTTCTTCAATACCCATTTACGAGGCTATAGCCTTGGCCTCTTTTGGTAGATTTACTAGTTGCCAAGTGTGATTCTCGTAGCAAAGAGCTCATTTCATCATCTATGGCTTCTGCCCACAGTAGGGATTCCCTAGATCTCATTGCTTCCTGATAGGAGAATGGATCATCCTCAAGATGGTAAGCAACAAAGTCTTCACCAAAACTTTTGGGAACTTTCTCTCTTGTAGATACTCTAACTGGAAATGGTTTAACAGCCAACTGTGTGGAATTAGTGTCAGAAGGGCCTGCTTCAGATTCTATAGGAGATCTGAAATCGTATCTATAGATCCATAAACTTTCAAGCCTTGATATTTGAGAAACTTGTTTTCGAAGAACACTGCATCTCTAGATTCTATCATCGTGTTAGTAGATAAATCTAAAAACCTATTTGCAGCACTATCTTCTGCACTACCTAGATACACAAGTAATGGTTCTAGATCCCACCTTAGGTTTCTTAGGATCTGGTATGCTTACATAAGTAATACAGACCCAAGTCTTAAGAGTATCATATCTACAAGGGCGCTTATGCCATATCTCATAAGGTGTCATGGACAACTTAAGAGTGCGGCAACCTATTCAAGATGTGATTAGCAGTTAGAACTGCTTCTCCCAGTAGGAGGAAGGCATGCCAGCTGTAAGTAATATAGAGTTTAACATTTCAGTTAACGTTCTATTCTTACGCTCGGCAACACCATTTGATTGGGGTGAATAAGGAGCAGTGGTTTCAAGTATTATACCTTCTGAAGCACAAAATTCCTTGAACCTTGACATAGTATATTCTCCTCCTCTATCACTCCTAAACCTCTTAATTTTCAAGTTGAGTTGATTTTCTACTCTAAACTTAAAAATCTTAAATTTTTCAAAAGCCTAATCTTTCGATTTCAACAAATAAACATGACAATATCTAGAAAAATCGTCTATGAATGTTATTAGATACTTCCGACCACCTCTAGTAATATAATTTCTAAAGTCACAAATGTCAGAATGTATTAACTCAAGAAGTTGTGTGTTTTTAGAAATCAACTTAAAGGGTTTTCTAGTGATTTTAGCTTGTGCACACACTTCACACTTATCAAATCGAATAGAAGTATCTAATGGAATATTGTGAGTTTTAGCTAGATGTTGCATTTTCTGTAATTCACATGTCCAAGTCTATTATGTAACAACTTTAGATCAATCAAAGCAGAATTCACATTATTTATGCTATCAGTATTTAAACTCAACCTAAACATACCATTAACCATGAATGCACAACCGAAATAATATGAGTTAACAGATAAAGTTGTTCTACCATTCATAGTTGAAAAAGACATACCAGCTTTATCAAGTAAACTCATAGATATCAAATTCTTTTTAAGTAAATGTACTACTCTAACATGTTTCAGAGTTGGTAACTTACCTGAAGAAAGCACCAAATTTGCAGTTCCAGCATGAGTCACCTTTGCCTCACCACCATTGCAATTTTCCACAGTGTCTTTCACTTCTGTGACCTTAGTTAGTAACTTCTTGTCATTTGTAGCATGACAAGTAGCACCACTGTCCAACCACCACTCAGAAGAAACACTGGCCTTTCCATTCTTCATCATTCCAATGAAGGCTCGAGGCTCAGATCCTTTAATTAGCATATTGGCCTCATTATGTGGTGTGTCATTTTTTGGCTTCTTTGGTAACTTACACTCTACTGCCCAGTGACCCCACTTTTCACAGTTATGGCACTTGTCCTTCTTCTTCTTTTTGGAGATAGTCTTTTTGGCCTCTAACTGCAAAAAGGATTCACCTGTTGGTGACTTGGACCTTTTCTGAGGTTTATTGGAGTATGAAACTAAGCTGGCAACTAACTTTTGTTGTCCTACGTGTTCCAAACTCTTTCTAGTAATGTTTTGATCCTCAATGTGAATATACCTCTTTAATTCATCCAGTCTCATCTGTACCTTCAGTCTATGCATTTTAGTCTTGAAAGAACTCCATTCAGTTGGTAGTTTGCTTAACACAAGACTGACAAAGAGATTATAAGACATATTAGAGTTATCATCTTTCAGCTTGTTCCTCATGTTCTCAAATTCAACTAACTGAGAGGTGATGCTTGAATTCATAGTGAATTTAAAGTAAAAAAATTTCTCCGCTAAGAGAGTTTTAGAGAGCCCCTCTTGTTTTTGGAACTGAGAGTTCAAGTGATCCCATATCTCTTTCGCCGTCTTATACTCACTATAAGTCATAGCCAGATTAGGATTTAGAGAGTTCAACAAGTAATCTCTACAAAAATCCTCATCTTTGTTCCATTGATATTCATCCACATCTTCGGTGGTAGATGCAAAATCACTTAATACAGTATAGAATATGTCATGTTCTTTCATGCCAAATTGAACATGTAATTTCCAGCCATGAAATTCAGTAACATCAAACGATTGCAGCTTTATAATATCATAGGAACTACGCTTTGCCATTTTAATCAGAGCAAAGTGTTAGAAAGAGTGCACCTTGGAGTCCTTGGAGCCACAAAGTCGAATAACTCCCCTTACCTTGATCAAACCGCTCTGTAGAGATGGAATTTGCCAAAACAAACCCCAAAAACAGATCTGGAGCGCCCAAAAACCTTAAGCTGGACTGCCCTTGTCGTCGAAACTCGCTGGAAATTTCCGCCGCCGAAATTCGCTGGAAATTTCGTCCCCGAAATTCGCTAGAAATTCAGATGGAAACTTCAGGGTGCCGTAACTTCTCCGTCCGACCTCCGATCGACGCGAGTGACCACTCAAAACGTTCGTATCGACGAGTAGAACAAAGCCCAAGTGGTTTCACCCTCTAAAATTAGCTATAATTTTTGGATTTTTTAATCAAAGATTTCGGTCACCCGAATCTTCAAACTCGAGATCCCGGCTAATACCACCGTCGTAATCGAAAGTAAATTACACCTCTGAGTTCGTCTTGACAAAATCTTCAAGACACCTTACTCGCTAAAATGCAACACACAAACATAATACTTCAAGATTGTTGGAGGTTATGGGTTTGAGAGAGAAGAAGCGGTTGCATGAAGTATTACACCAAGAGACATCAAGTTTGGAACACTCAACAGTGTTACCTCCAGGCGTAGGAAACCCTAGAGTTTTTATATGCGGGTTATTGGGCTCCGGCCCATATGAACTCAAATAACCATGCTTTCACCTATTGAGCTTGTATGCGAACATATTATTTTTGGATTATATTAACAATATATCCAACAGATGCACCATCAATTGAACTTGAAGCAATCAGACCGGTAAAATTTGTGCTTCATTTCTAGCTTTTGCTTTGTCTACTGTCCTCTTAATTCGTTTTAGATTGCTTAGAGTTAAATACATCTTCGTCACAGCAGTTAAGATTTCTAGCAATGGAGCGAGTCCTTAACCCTTAATTTAAAAGGCAACAATATAACGAAGAGCACTCTATTAACTGGAGAATTGTAATGTTATTGCAGCCGATCAAAATTGACAGACAAAGATGTGTTAGATGCATCATCATTGTTGACTCAAAAATAGCAGCGATCGCTAATCGGACCATTGTGAAGTGGACTGAAAACGGTCTTAAACGAGCTTTGAATGAATTTCATATATTATGTTTATCGCTATGGGATTTCATCTGAATAAAAAATTATTCCTTGTTTATGCCAAAGCGTGGGATCTCTAACTTCATGGTAAATTTATACTCTCTCTCTCTCTCTTTTTTTTTTTTTAAAAAAAAAAGAAAATTCATATTAGTCTTTCAGTAATTCATTTCGCAATTTTGAAATTTCATAATCATAAACAATATCTTTTATATCTTTCAAAACTTAGGCTTTGGCCAAGCTGGCACGGACAAACCACTCAGTTCGGTTGGCCTTAATTTTTTTTTTTAAGTTAGGCCCGAGCCAGATTACTAGCCTCAGAAAAGGTGATAGACGACTCGACCAGAATCAAGAACACCCTTAGGGCCCCACCGGTCGACAACCCAACTATTAATGACTACGGGTGCGTTTGGGAAGACTTTTGGGAAAAGTCCTTGAGAAAATGTAAAGGCCTTTGAGTTAAAGGAGTTTTTCAAAATGCAAAGTGTGTTTGGTAAATCAATTTGTAAAAGTCCATTGGTGTTTGGTAAATCAATTTGTAAAAGTCCATTGTGAAGTATTTTGTGCAAAATAGTGTTTGGGTAAATTAAATTTGCAAAAGACTTTTGTTATTAAAAAAAAAAGGAAAGGAGAGTTGGCCGGCCAAGGGCTTCGCCGATTACCACCGGCCAAGGGCTAATAATTGCCAGCGAAGGGTAGGCGGTTCGGTGAGGGGGAGGCGGCGTGGTGAAGGGCAGCGTTTGGCTAGGGTCACCGTGCGAGAGGACACAGCGACCCTCGCCATGCCGTCGCGCGACCCACCGCACCGGCGAGGTCGCCGGCGACCCGGCGACCTCCGCGACCTTCGCGACCCAAATCTAGGTCGTGGCGAGGTCGCGGAGGTCGCACGCCGCAACCTAGGTGACCTCCGCGACCTTCGCGACCTCCGCAACGCAGATCCGGGTCACGGCGAGGTCTGGGTCACCCGGGTCACCGCGACTTCCGGTGAGGTCGTGGGTCGCTTGGGTCACGGCGAGGTGTCGCCGCGACCCGGCGACCTCCGTGATCTAGATCTGGGTCGCGGTGACATTGTGGGTGGCTGGGTCGTCGCCGGAGGTCGCCGGCGACCTCCGCGACCCGGATCCGGGTCGCGGTGAGGTCATGGGTCGGCCGGAGGTCGCGGCGACCGACCTCGCCGCGACCTAGGCGACCGACGCAACCCGGATCTGGGTCGCGCGACTAGTTGGCGATGGTCGCCGGGTGTTGCGACCATGCCGGCCTCTCTCCAGCCAGTCGCCGACCCATCGCAACCTCGCCGGCTGACCCTTCCGAAAATGTGACGAAGAGGAAGATGAACAGTGCGACGACCCTTCCCAAAATGCTAAAAGCCCAAGGCAACCTAGGTCCTGCCTTGGGCTTTCAGCCTTTGAAACGCCAACATTTCTTCAAGGCAAGTTTAAAAAATGTTCCCAAACACCCAATACTTGAGCAAATGGGCTTTGGACACCTAAAGGTACTTGGCAAAGCTGGTGCCAGACGCACCCTACATCCTCTCCCCCTTCTTTCTCATATATCTCCACTGCATCAAATCAATCATATTAAAATTATACTCCATCGTTTGAATTTCCTTGGGCACTTGCTTGCTTCAACTTTGCCCGACTACACTAGACACCGTGACGCAAGACATGATAACACTTAAGGCCGTGATTTAATTTATTTCCCTGATCATTTTTAAATATTCAGAAAATTTTATTATTATTATTTTTTATGTCTACTTGATTTTATTTATCTTTATAAATTTTTTGACTAGTTTAGGATCTCACGCATATAAATATATGCTTTATTTTCATATGTCGTAGTTTTCCTCTTTGATGAACTAAATGAATTGAGAGAACTTTTTATATGTTTTGCACGTTGATGTGTGCGCAACTTTGATTGTGCGAATCTAGTGCGATATAAGTTGGCTTATCCCCATTTTCACTGCTTTATATCACCCTTTCAACTTGGCCGATATAGTTTTAGTCAATGTATACTCCCCAAAACCCAAATAAACCACTACATAATTGGGTTTTTGTTCCATAGAAAGGCTATTTCCATTAGCTAAGGTTGAATTTGCCTGTCGTATGGTGCATGCAATCAACTAGTTCACAAATATTCTTTCGAAAGATCGACTTGAGAAATTTGAGATGCAAAATGGATTTATCGAATTGATATATGAAGTGAGACAACAAATTTTAAGCGGATATTTGGGAAAACAAAACTCTAATAAGTGGTACCCGTTTATTTTGTGGAGAATAAGACCAAATCACTAGGATTAAAGGTAGAGAGAAAGACGTGGAATACCAAAAAAAAAAAAAAAAAAAAACAAAAAACCACACCCTCAATCCTTATCCTAATATTAAAAAAAAAAAAAGGCAAACAAGAATAAATAATGTAGATAACCCATACACCTAATCAAATCCGGCAAGGCTCCTTCTGCGAACCAGCTGATTGTTGACGATGAGCCGCCATCATAGATCCCTCGAAGCGCCGCTAGAGACAGAAGCAGGAGGAGGATCGGGACGGGGGTTTGTGTTTTTGGGGGCCCGCTTGGGGTGCGGAGAGGCGACGGGGATTGGCTGGGCTGCCGGACCTGGGAATGGCGGCGGGGCTGGGGATGTTTTTCTTTTGGGGGCCGGCTTGGGGGCGACGGGACTCCCGAACTTGGGGAGGGTTTCTGCTTTTGTTTTTGGGGGTGGCGTTACTACCCGACCTGGCGGGGTGTTTATGTTTTTGGGGGCAGGCTGGGACGGCCGAACTTGGGGGACGGCTGCGCCGGAGGGCTTTTTGTTTTTGGCAGGGGAGTTTTGTATTTGGGGCGCCGCTGGGATACCCAACCTGGCTGCGCCGTGAGGGTGTAGCTCACGGGGCCGCCCTTGGCCTTTGCAACCCTCCGGCATGTTCACATTGGTGATATTCACGTTAAAAATTGGGTTTACGAGGACTATTTTTGTATCAGACATTTGGGATGGTGGTGAGGGCCACGAAGCACGGCGGTTAACAGATGCGATGGCGGGGCTATGTTACAACTACAATTTTCTTCCTTTGTAAGAGATTGAGCAACTGACAATTTCATATGTATATAGACAGGTCGGTTGGCCAACTTAGACTATCGATTTTATGCGGGCCTGACGTGGAATTTGCCCACGAATGTGCTGTTGCTTCTTCCTTGCCTAAGACTTTATATTCGAACTCGCTTTGTACTTTGCAAGTACTACGCACTATGTTATATCAAATTAGTGACACGCTAAAGGATGGACTCTTATGATATTTTGTGAGGCCATTACTGATTATTATAAATAATTAAGTTATTCGATGGAAAGATTTGAACTTAAAACATTCTATTATGATATTATGTAAAATTTTATGAAACTGTTATGGATTAATTTAAAAGTTTAGGACGTTGGATAAAGATATAATTTAATATTTAAAATATCTTATTGGCCCGGTTTCTTTGGTAGGCACAGACAGTGCCTAGCGGTGGACAGAAAGGACGAAAAAGCGAGGCCACTGCCCTCTGCTAAAGTATGGTACCCTTTCTTTAGTCTCACTTGGTGCATGAGATTTTCACGATCACAATTTTGCTATCTAAGCAAAATAACAAATTTAAGAAGAGTTTTCTTGTTGTATAATGCCTTTGTCTTTATCGATACGAAGATTTTAAGCTGGTTTTTGTAATGGAGGTTTGAAAATTAGACTAACAACTGATTACCAAAGATTAAATCTACCTCTGAAATGGTGCATACAATCAACTAGTTTATATATATTTTCTCGAAGAGAAAGATAAAATTAGAGAAATTCGAGATGCGAAAATGAATTTACAGATTCAATGTATAAAGTGAGACAACATATTTTGAGTAGATACTTTGGGACGACAAATCTCGGGTCAATGGTACCCTCTTTATCATGGGGGAAGAGAGGAACATAGGTCTAGGAATAAAAGGTAGAGAGAAACTTGGCATACGAAAAAACCTCACGATCTTAGGCCTAAAATACAATACAAAAAATGAATGATTATTGATTAAATCTGACAAGGATCCTTCTGCCAATCAGCCGGTCGTTGACTATGTTCGTTATGAGCAAATGTAACAAGTTTAAACTATCCTTCTCGTTTGCCATTTTTCTTTTCCAAAGTACGGTTTTATTTTCCAAAGCGCTCCCCAATAGCGGGGGCACTGGCCAGCCTAAGATACCGTTACATAATGTAGTTTTCTCATTATAGAATGCTGTCGTGTTTACTGAGGAGAAGACGTTTTTGGGGGTGGGTGGGTGGGTGTCAACCTTTCTTAGTCCATTTTCAAACCAGCTGACTCAGACCCTTTTCAAGTCTGAACACTCAGATAACTTGCAGTGGACGGTGGTTGGGCGCATTGTTCAACCTTTCTTAGTCCATTTTCAAACCAGCTGACTCAGACCCTTATCAAGTCTGAACACTCAGATAACTTGCAATGGACGCCCTGCACCCACCCACCTAATGTTTTCTTCCTCTAGTCTATTGGTAATTGAGGGAAACTTTCTCTAATTGGATCTCTAATTCGTAGTTTACAAACATAAACATCACTTACACAAAATATCACCTAAACAACCACATACGCAACAAATTAATAAAGAATCGAATCATCACCTCAAATGTGAGTCGAGCTGAGGTTGCAGATCTCAATCGACCTCAAGCTGCAATAGCTCTGATGTCACTCCGAAGTCACTGACCTTGGACAACCTTAAGTTGGTCACATCTACGCGCCATGAGCGCACGGAGAGGGAGAGATATTATTTTACCTAGGTATATCAGTTTAAAGAGAAAAGGAAAGTCAATCGGGAATTCTTCAATCAAAGATAGTGGAAAACATATTTATAAACACCTAATGTTTTGCCTATGATTGTTGAAAAAATTCAAGACACTTTGATCGAAAACAAAACTTCATAAAAGATTTCGATTGAAGGATACAATTAGGTTGCAATCTTCAAGAGCTTTCCAACCATACCAAGACCGTGGGTTTAAAAAATATAGCAACTCTTAACTATGGTCATTTGATCTTGAGGTGTTGAGAAATTTATGATTTGACTCAATCAATTCATTCCATCTTAAAAATCAAGTGAATGGCTTTCTCACGTCGCAAGAATCACATTGATTGGATTTTTTATGTAGAAAATGCTATAAATTTGTACAATAATCATCCATTCGGACAGATGCTCCGAAATCTATGACCGCGACACTTTTTTTTTCTAAAAAGCAGACCACAATTTTTTGAAAATTCGGATCGCGAGCTTTCCATAGGCACAAAAATTGGGCCGATCAGACAGATGGAAAAGATATACTCAATCAAAGTTTGGTCAATCATTTATATAAAAAAAAATTAAAGCCCTCAATAATGGCACTAGGTGGCATTGGGAGCAATCGTAAGTTATCCTCTTTAAGAAGAATAGTAAGTTATCCTTACCACTTAGCAAATGGCTCTACTTGTAAATTTTGGACCACGTGGTACTCTACTAATAGATGCGGGGGTGGTAACATCATCAACTCATTAGTTAATGACTACTGGATGGGCCCATTCATAAAATTCTAAAACACTCCAGAATACACCATCGGGTACCGGACTTTTTACTTTTTACTATTAAATTCTAGATTCGAGGATGGTAAAATTATTGTTGTTGATAAGTAACTATTAATTGATTGGGCCACTCGTAAAATTTTAAAACACTTGGCAGGATGCGGGAGATGATAAAATCATTCTTACATGAATAAGTAATGAACTACTTGTCGGGCCCACTCATAAAATACTAAAGCACTAGGTAATTTAGTACTAGATGCTAGATATAACGATGGTAAAATCATTAATATCATTGATGAGAACTAATTAATTAACTACCGCGCAATCACGATGTCCGCAGAGGCAGGGCACGGCTGGTTTTCTGGCATGGAGGGGCGGTTTGAGCAGACGCCGGGTCTTCTCAAACCCTCGGCCAGCATTCCTTTTGCTGCATCTTCAAAGTATCCAAGAGCCAATCGGAGAGCAAGGGCAAGGCTTACCAGACCCAGCATTCTCTCCAGAACCACCATGGGCAAGAGCAGCCGAAGCTGATCGAATAGCACAAGCCTCGACTGTTCTCTATGCTGCTCGATCGGACCATAGAGTATGTTTCGGCCCTGGACGATTACTTCGAGGCCATCACCTTGCTGGAGACCCATATACAGAATAGTATCCGAAGGTCCTTGATTGGGAAACCCCGGATTTGATCGGGATGATGATTCTTGACACTTGTTTCATTGTTTAGATGTTCCATGTCGCTGCTGCAGTGATTCAACCGGACGCTGACGACCCCTTGTTCTCCATGCCATGGATTTTCTCGCTCCTCACACACGACCTCCTCCGGATTAAAAACCAGATCCCATTCTTCATTCTTCAGACAATCTACGACTATTCCAAGTCTCCCTCTGAAGCCGACTGCTCCCTCTAGATTGCCTTTTGGTTCTTCAACTACAATCTCCGACGACTGGAGGACGAACTCAAGAGGCATTACCCAGCCTCCAACGTCATGCACTTACTGGATTTGGTCCGACTGAGCGTGGTTGGCCACATGGAGCTCGAACATCGCCAACAGGTCGATAAAGAGATAAAGAGTTGCTGCAACCGATACCCTCCGCAAAGTAGCTACTTGTCAAGGGATAAAATTTAAACCGAGGAAGAGCAAGAACCTAATGGACGTCGTGTTCGATCACGGAGTGCTCCGAATCCCTCCTCTGACCCTCGATGGTTTCACCACGTTCCTACTCAACTGCGTAGCTTTCGAGCAGTGCTATTGTTATTGCTCCAAGCACATCACCAGTTAAGTGATCCTCATGAGATGTCTCATGAAGACGGTGAGCGACGTGACGTTCCTGTCTCAGTGTTGTCAAAATGGTTTGTTATCATAAAATAAGTGTCTCTTGTTTAAGAGAAGACGTGACGCTTGGTTAAAATAAGAAGTGACTTTTGATTATGAAAGATGTGACTCTTTGTCCTGAAAGGAGATTAGCGGTAGTTATGAAGAAATTATTCTTGACATGAAGCGTGGTGATGGTTGGAGATAAGGTATCTATTCCCCATAGATGTATTGATTGGTTGTATGTGCATTGAGACCAAATCACATATTATTTATAATAACCATAAATGTTTATAAATGTTTCTTCTTCAGAACACTTTCTTCTTTTCTTTTTATATACGCAACTTTAACACATTCAATGTGAAATTCCAATAGAAAAATTGAGTAATTGTTGGAGTCATTTTTCTCTACAGCTTTGATGTATATTGTGGAAATATATTTGTTCTAAACTTGACAGCAATAATAGTGGGGGCAAATTATACCTTAAGGACAATGATCATCATCATGCATTAAAGCATTAAAGATCTACTACTACTTCTCTATCTTCTTCACCAAATAAATTTCCCCGACAATGAACGATATGTTGCCAAACACAAAGATCTTATGATTGAAGTTTATGAGCCTTTTCAAGTTAATGCAATTGTTTCAAAATTTTTCTTAATCTTGGAATGATTATCGAAATAAAATTCTTCACACAATTGAGAACCTTATTTTAGAAAATGTGCTAAAAAAAACATTCGAATTGAGGAAGGTTCTTGGGATCGTGAAGCTAATTATGTGAAAAAAAAGTCATAAATAAGGGACATTTTGTTGAAAATGCCAACATGGGTAGAGACAAAGAAAGCACCGGAATAATGGCATGAGAGAATTTGATTCAATGGTTCTATTATATGGATTTAAGCATAACAATGCTTATAAGTGTATTTACTCAAAATTTACTAAAGAGTATGGAATTATAATCAGCTTACATGTAGATGACATGCTTATTATTGGTACAAATATGCATGGTATAGATGAAACTAAATAATATCTATATCCTCAGTTTAAAATGAAAGATTTGAGAGAAGTTGATACAATTTTATATATCAAAGTGATCAAACATAGTGAGGGTTATGCTTTAAGTCAATGCCACTATGAGGAGAAGATCATTCAAAGATATCATCATTTGAAAATCAAAAAATCAAATGTATCATATGATGTGCAATTAAAATGATGAAAATACTGGACAACATTTAGCATGATTAGACATGCCAGTGAAATTGGAAGCCTGATGTAAGTTATGCATTGCACTATACTAGATATGACTTTTATTGTATGTAAATTGTCCAAATTTACTAGTAATCCTAGTACTGTGTATTGGAAGGCTATAAGTAGAATTCTTTGTTATTTAAAGAAAACAATGCATTATGGTCTATATTATGAAAGATAACCAGCAGTAATAGAAGGATATTTAGATGCTAGTTGGATAACTAGCAAAATTGATAACAAGTCAACATCTGGATGGGTTTTCAAGCTTGCAAATGGTGCAGTCTCTTGGGCATCAGAGAGGCAAATATGTATAGCACATTCAACAATGGAATATGAATTTATATCACTATCAGCGGCTGGTAAAGAGGCTAAATGTCAGCGGAATTTGCTATTGGATATAGAGTCGTGGCCACAATCAATGGTAGTCATATCTTTACATTGTGATAGTGAGGCAACCATGTCTAGGGCATACAATAAAATATACAATGGAAAATCTAGATATATTAGTTTGCGATATGAGTATGTTCGACAATTAATTACTGATGGAGTTATTTTAGAAATATACATTCAGACAAATGATAACTTCGCCGATCCATTCACTAAAGGACTCTTGAGAGGTTTAATAAGTAGCATTGCCAAAGGAATGGATCTTAGACCAATTGATAATAGTCAAGCAAAGTGGAAGCCCAACTTTATAATTTCTAACGAAATTATTAAAGTTAAATGGGTAAGAACAAGCTACTGAAACTTGACGATGATCGGGTACTGGGGCACAAGGTTAGTACTCATGGAAAGTTAGGAGGATGAGTGCAAGAAAACACTCTTAATGAAGTTCAAGGTTTTAGCAAGATAATGCTAAGGTAATAAATTTAGGAACTTCACCCATATGAACATAAGAAGTGGTGCCGCTTCTAACAAAAATTGGATAAACTTTTGTAAATGTTCATGAATGTAAGAGGGGCACAAGGCCATAAAAGTGCTTAGGCATAGGATTTCTTACCGAATATGTATAAATTCGAACGTGTGATAATTTGACTAACATGTGGAATCGTGGTTCAAAGTTTTATCCACCACTAATTTCGTTAATGAAAATATTTACACTAATTGAAGGTTCAAATCTTAATAGATACTTTCTTGTTTGTATGAATTTATGTAAATTAGTATATATAACAAACTAAGTAACGGATTGTTAAAATAGTTTGTTATCATAAAAGGGGTGTCTCTTAGTTAAGAGAAGACAGACTCTTGGTTAAATAAGAGGTGACTCTTCGCTATAAAAAGAGATGACTCTTGGTCCTGAAAGGAGATTATCGGTAGTTATGAAGAAATTATTCTTGACATGAAGAGTGTTGATGGTTGGAGATAAGATACCTATTCCCAAAAGATATATTGATTGGTTGTATGTGAATAGAGACCAATTCACATATTATTTAAAATAACCACAACTGTTCATAAATGGTTCTTCTTTAGATTCTCTCTTCTTCTCTTTTCATTCACACAACCTTAACATATTTAAGGTGAAATTTCAAGAGAGAAATTTAGTTATTGTTGAACTCATTTCTCTGCGGCTTTGGTGTATATCCTGGAGGTATATTTGTTCTAAACTCGGCAGCAACAATAATTGGGATAAATAGTACCTTAAGGACAGTGATTGTCATCATGCATCAAAGCATCAAGGATCTATTACTACTTCTCTATCTTCTTCACCAAAAAAATTTCCCCAACAAGTGCAGAATAATCACGAACTTTCTAGGAACCGACAAGGAGGTCGCGAGGTTCTTCAACAGTCTCGTTAAGGATGTCCGGTTCGATATCGAATCTAGCCACTTGGCTGAGTTATTCAGGCAAGTGACCCGGTGCCACCAGAACAAGTGGAACGTGCGATGGGGAATCAAGCACGAGTACTTCGGCAGCCTCTGGTCATTCATTTCGGCCGCCTCCGCTTTTATTCTCCTAGTCCTTACCTTCATCCAGGCCTTCCATGCCGTTTACACTTATTATCGTCCCGATAATTAACCGAGGTCTGCAACACAGCTTCAGAGAGATATATGATGTTGATTTAGCATTCATCGAACTTGGAGCAACCAGACCAGTAAAATTGGTTGTTCATTTCTAAGATTTGCTTTGGCTATTGTCCTCTTAATTCGTTTTAGATTGCTTGAACTTAATTAAATCTTCATCACTGCAGTTAGGCTACTTGAAAGTAACGATTCGACAAAGAGCACCGTATTCACTAGAGAACTTAATGTTAGTGCAGCTGATCAAAGTTGACAGACAAAGATTTCTTAGACGAATGACCATTGTCGACTCCAAAGAAGTAGTGATTGCTAATCGGACCATTAATGAAGTGATCAAGTTTGCCTAGATTTCGATTTCACGGGCTGGCATTGAACTAGATTTTGAAAAGCTGAGGTATATGTTATGCTACATCAAACCAATCACATGTCAAGAGTCACGATTTATTGTTCGCACTTTTTTCGGCACTTGTTTCCTTCAGCTTTGCTCGACTTCACTGGATACCGTGACGCTAGACCGGACAATATTTAAAGGCCTTTATTTGATTTGTTTTCCACATTATCACTATTGACACCTGAACTTTTGTCAATAAATTTAAGATGCATTTTTTGTCAAAAAAGAATATAACTATTGAAAAAAAAAAGGGGCTTCAGCTCATTTGACCATGAATGTATATGGGCAGCCCATTAAAATCAGTTAGACCCATCAGCCCAATACCGCACTTCACACTTTACTCACTCTTTATTACTATTCTTGATATGTTTGTTGTGATTGCTTTTATATCTGTTTTGTGTCGCGGTTCATTTATTTTTAGTTGGATGGTTAGGTTTAATTCAAGTTTCATAATAAACATAAAAATACTGCGTGAACACCTAGAGGCCAATAACTTTAAGATTCATAATTGGATAAAAAGACCGCATGTAACACTTATTTGATAAATAATCGAGTTTAGATATTGAAAAAGCATTAATTCAATAACTAATATAATTAAGTCACCGTACTTAGATTTCTAGTTATGTAAGATTGGAGATATAATCCCGTAGTTGTGACTCTGTTCTAGCATAGAATCCCTCATCTTTAGATCTTCTGAATTTTGAATGAATTTTTCAACGTTGCACAAGGCAAGAGTTAGGAAGAACCCATGTTAATTGAAGACGGTTGGTTCCCAACTCGACATTACCTCTAAACCCAGCTTCCCCTGGACATGATGAATACTTAAGGAGGGTCACAACTAGGGGTGTGCAACTAGAACCGCCCGAATTGGGAACCGCCTAGACCAGACCGGACCGGTCAGTTCTAGGCGGTTCCTAGAGAGGGCAGTTCGGTTGCTCTATTGGCAAATCCAGGACTTGCCTAGCTTCGATGTGAAAAGAAGAAGTCCACTCACCTCGCTTGAGAACTTGCACTAAACTATGTTTCTTCTCATTCAAAGCTTGCAACTTCTCCTCAACATCCTTACCGGCCCTTGAGCTCGCATTGGTGGTGGGCATCCGGGAAACCGTGATCCACAGGCACGTCGAGGGGCTGGAGAGGACGGTGGGATCTGGGTCTTCGACCACCGCTGCGGCAGCGGCGGTGGTGACAAGGGCCTGGTTCGGGTGCTTCCTGAGGGTGGGTTGGGTCCGGGCCTAGAGCTCCGCGGGTGCCAAATTGCGCCGGTGCTTGGCATGGTGCGCCATGGGAGGTGCTGCTAGTGGCTAGAGAGAGACGAAAGAGAGTTAGAGAGAGAGAGAGAGAGAGAGAGAGAGGGGGATGAGAGAGAGCGCGTTTGTTGTTGTTTATGTCGGGAATAGGAAAACGTGTGGGCAGTGTGGGGTGAGATGAGTTGGGGTTCACTCGTGCGAGATATGACGTCTGGCTTGTTAGAAATAGTAAAATTGAGGACAGTTGAAGTCTGCGACTCCCATTAACACTGAAGTCGGCAGAGCAGAAGTTCAACTTTGTTTCGTACACGAAGCCAACTTATGTTTTTTTATATGTGATGATGGGCCTAAGTAAGCCCGTCCGCTCATGTTGGGCCTAAAAGCCCGGCCCACAAGATAATGGCCCATGAATGAAGGGTTGAGATATGAAGAGGTGTTACGTTGAGAGGATGTGTCTTTTGGAGGAGACGCTTTAAGTGAAGAAAAGAAAGGGAACAAACTTGACGTGCGTATGTTTTCACTTTCCCCCCCCTCCTAAAAAGAACGTACGTCTTTTTCAGAGTTTTCTCCCCCTCATAGCAACAGTGCGCTCCTCGGTAGATTGGGATCAGGATTCTTCCTCGAACTTCAACATTGGTGTTTAATCTGTGGAAAATAAGGTACGTTCGATTCCATGACATGCTTTTCGATTGGTGATACATGTGCTTCTAGGGCTCGTCTTCCGCATTTGTTTTAGGGTTCGATTAAGTGTCGAATCGGTATTTAGAGAATCCGTTTTTCCCAACATTGGTATCAGAGCAAGAGTTCATGTTTCCCGATCCCCTTTCATGTATGTAAAATTTTTTTGGTCGAATTTCGAGAAAAGCCGCCACCGGTCGATTGGGGATGGAAAATCCCGACACCGTACTGTTCCCCCTAGTCTTTTTGACTTTCTGTAAGTCGAAGTTTGTTCCTGATAGCGTAGGACCGAAGCTCTTGTTGAAACGAGAAAATCGAGTGGCGGATCGCCGCCGGGGGCCGTCGAACGCGGCCGAGACTAATCGCGCGCCGTCGGCGTGTGTGTCGCACGCGCTGTTTCGGCCCCAGGCGTGTGCGACGCACGCGCGCGGTAGCGCGGTCATTGGCCCATGCCGCGCACGCGCTAGCTGACGTCACGCACTCGCGTGGCACGTGCCGGTCGGTTCGTTCGACCCGACCGCCCGTTAACCCGTTGACCCGACCCGTTGACTCATTGACTTTGACCTTGACTGTTGACAGGCGTTGACCACCGTTGACCATCATTGACCGGCGTTGACCGGCAAAAAAAAAAGTGTTTCTTTTTTCCCAATTAAGTCAATGTGGATTATATGTAATCCCTTATTTGTTCTGTATTTGTTGCTGGAACAATGCCTCCCCTTAAGGCATGCACACCTATTCGCGTAATTACCAATGAACAAAAGGAAAGGCTTTCTAGGTTGATAGCTGAGCTGACGGATTATCGATGGGAGAGTGGTGACTTAATTGATCATGTTCTCGAGGTCAACAGTAAAATACAAGAGGTCATATGGAATGGTCGTCCCATGCCACAATCTGAGATGGTGCGATTCTTCATTAACACTCTTCCACCGATATGGCAAGGAGTGTTGAATCGCCTATGGGAGGTCAACAGAGCTACTAAGCATAGGAGGCTAGTAATGACTTTTATAGATGAACATTACCGAATTGAAGCCACAAAGACTGCGACCCATGGAATGACTTCAATCCAGCGGGGGATGAATGTGCGAAGGAGAAATCCTAAGGGATACCCATCTATTTTACCGTGGTTGCCTAGAATACCTGAAGAAATTAAAGAGTAAAAGCTCAAGAAATTGAACAAAAAAGAATCTTTCCCAGTTCATGTGTTGTTTTGGCGTTAGATGTTTTGACTGGTCTTTATTTAGTATGCTTTATGAACATCTTATGTAAATGTTTTCTACCTAGTTGTTGTTGGTGTAGCAACTGGTATGTTAGTTGCATTATGTGTAAGCATTATTATTATATCATTATTTGATGATGAATAGAAACATAGTAATCTTTTGATTAAAACATTACTTGAAATTATTCATTAATATGATGGGTTTGTGCAAAATGGATGCATAAATGATAATTAATAATTCGTGCATATGTGTCGATATGTTCGGATCGATGGCTTGACCACAAAGAGCATAGTCGATGAGCTGAACAAAGGTGAGAAGCTCAACGGCGATAACTATGAAATATGGCACATGAAAATCAATATGTCTTGGAAGAGCAAGAGGCACTAGAAGCTCTTAACTTGACCATGGAAGAACCTGAAGAAGGAAACACTTGCACAACATAAGAGAGATAAGGATGCATTTGCTGCATGGAAAATGAAGAACTCTCTTGCTCGCATTACGTTGCTGAATAGCATGGAGAATGATGTCATGCGAGAGTTCGGGCGTTTTGAGAATGCCAAGGAAATGTGGGAAGCGTTGGCGGCAAGATTTGGTCATACTTCGGTGACCGGGCGAGGCAGCTCACTATTAAGTTTGACTCTTACAAGAAGCCTCATGGTCGAGACCATGAAGCAACACCTAAGAAATATGTCAAACATGATTAATGAGCTGAAGATGCTGGCCATGTCTGGCCGATGAGCAGCAAGTGCAAGCGGTGATTCGTTCCTTGCCTCGAGTTGGGAGCATATGAAGGTGCATCGACCTATAATGAGAATATCAAAACCTTTGAGGATGCAGTGCGTCATCTTGAGCTGGAAGAGGACCGCCTCTTAACGGCTAAGCCGGAAACTGAAATTTATCATGCTGGTTCCAGCTCACATGGAGCTTCGAGCTCTAAGCGCAAACGTCCTAACTGGTTCAATAAAAGGAAAGGCAAGGGAGCAAGTTCTTTAGGGAAGAAACCAAAGGTTGACTAACATGAAAGAGGAAAGCGTCCTCGAATGAAGAAGCTGACAAGGGTGAAGTGTTACATTTGTGACAAAAAGGGTCACTATGCTCGCGATTGTTGCGAGTCAAAGAAGGTATACACCAGTTGTACTTTTGAGAACTTTGCTTATGTGTCAAGTTCTGTATTCTTAACTGAGTCTAATCCTTTGTGGACTGTAGATTCGGGAGCAATAGAACATGTAGCGAAGGATAGAGAATCCTTCGTGGAATTCCGACAAGTACTAACTGAAACTAAGTAGATCTATGTAGGAAATAACTCCAGAGCAGAAGTAAAAGGAATTGACACCTGCCAAGTGAACATGCGTGGTGGACGCACTTTGTTCCTACATGATGTATTGTATGCTCCGGAGATTCATCGGAATTTAGTGTCTGTTTTAGTGTTGGTTAAGCTTGGTTTTAATATGAACTTCCATAATAGTGGTGTGGATTTGTATTTGGATACAAATTACTATGGTTGTGGTTATTTTCTAGATGGTTTCATTGTATTAAATGTTGACTATGGTAATGTCAATATTTGTTATTCCCTTTTTACGTCTTCTAATTCATATGATAATGATGTGAATGTGTGGCATGCTAGACTTGGTCATATTGGCCAACAACGTATGAATAGGCTAGCCAAAGAGGGCTTGTTGGGCAATATTGAAAAAGTCGATTTGCCCATATGTGAGCATTGCCTAGTAGGGAAAACGATAAGGAAACCATTTGGAAAAGGTAAAAAAGCTGAATTTCCTTTGCATTTAATCCATTCTAATGTATGTGGTCCAATGAATGTGAGAGGAAGGCATGTGGCTATTTATTTCATCACATTTATAGATGATTATACTCGATTCGGATATGTCTATTTGATTTTTCATAAATCTGAAGCATTGAGTTGTTTTAAAAGGTTTATGAACTTGGTAGAAAATCAATTAGACAAGAAAATAAAAGTATTGAGATCCGATCGAGGTCATAAATATTTATCTGGTGAGTTTAGAAATTTATGTGATGAAAAAGGAATAGAAAGACAGCTGTCTGTTCCATATACTCCTCAACAAAATGGTGTTGCGGAGAGAAGGAACGGAACCTTACTGGAAATGGTTAGGTCCATGATGGCGCATGATAACTTATCTATCATCTTTTGGAGTGATGCGTTATTAACTGCTGTCTATATACTTAACCGGGTGCCTTCCAAATCAGTTACTTCCACTCCATATGAGTTATGGATAGGTAGAAAATCGAACTTAAGTTTTCTTAAGCCATGGGGTTGTGCTGCCTATACTCATGAGCCCTCTCACAAGTTTGGGAAATTGGGTCCTAGAGGAAAGAAGAGTATTTTTATAAGATACTCTGAACATTTGAAAGGGTATGTGTTTATAGGTGAGCAGGAAAGTGGAAGTATAACTGAATTCGAATCATGGGATGTCACATTCTTAGAAAATGAATTTCCTAATACGGGCGAAATAGGTGAAGATTACTCCCTATTTGAAACCTTGGATCAAGATAATGAACTTAGTGGAGTTCGTCGAAGTGGGAGTAACATGAGAAGTGATGAATTTAATTCAACCCACTCTCAATTACAACCACGTGATGAGATGATATCATCATTATCTAATCCGAGTGGGAGCATGATGGGGAATGATGTACAAAGTGTACAATCTCCCATATGGCGAACAAGTCGCAGAAGTATTCCCTGTCGACGTTTTGACATTGAAGGAGAAACTTTTATGGTTGCTCCATAAGATGAGGATGAGCCAAGAAATGTTAATGAGGCTCTAAATTGCCCTAGTAAGGAAAAATGGATGCATGCAATGGAAGAGGAGATGGAGTCAATGAAGTCAAACCATGTTTGGGAATTGGTTGATCTTCTAAAAGGACGCAAAGCCATTGGGAACAAGTGAGTTCTCAAAATAAAGCGTAAAGCTGATGGCTCGATGAAAGATATAAAGCTCACCTTGTGGCGAAGGGGTATAATCAACGGAAGGAATTGATTATGAAGAAACATTTTCTCTGTAGTGAGATTTACCTCGATTCACATTATTCGGCAATAGTGGCAAGTATGAATCTTGAGTTACATCAAATGGATGTAAAGACTGCTTTTCTCAATGGAGAATTAGATGAAGAAATATATATGGAACAACCTGCTGGTTTCATTATGGAAGGCCAAGAAGAAAAGGTATGTCGACTTTTGAGATCGATATATGGCCTTAAGCAGTCGTCGAGACAATGGTATATAAGTTTTCATAATACCATAATGGCATATGATTTTACAATGATTGATGAGGATCATTGTGTATATATCAAAAGATCTAAAGATCAATTTGTGATTATATCATTATATGTTGATGATATACTAATTGCCGGAAGCAATATGGAGTTTGTTAATACTGTCAAGAGTTGGTATCTTCCACCTTTGAGATGAAAGATATGGGTGAGGCTGCATACATTATTAGAGTTAAGATTTCAAGAGATCGTTCGAAGAGATCATTATCTCTTTCGCAAGAAACATACATAAATAAGGTTCTTGAACGATTTCGTATGCAAGATTGTAAACCCATAGATACTCCTATTGCAAAAGGTGAAGGATTGAGCCATAGACTGTGTCCAAGGACTCCACAAGAGAAGGAACAAATGAAACATGTTCCTTATGCTAGTGCTGTGGGAAGCTTAATATACGCTATGATGTGTACAAGACCTGACATATGTTTTGCAGTTGGAATGGTGAGTAGATACCAATCCAATCTAGGTCAAGCACATTGGAAAGCCATTAAAAGAATACTGAGGTATCTGAAGGAAACTGCTGATTACAAGCTGAATTACCAAGGAAATGATCTGCGACTTGAAGGCTATTCAGATGCTGATTGGGGAGGAGATTTAGATGAAAGGAAATCTACCTCTGGATTTGCTTTCTTACTGAATAATGGCGCCATATCATGGAGTAGTAAGAAACAAACGTGTATAGCCTTGTCCACTATGAAAGTTGAGTTCGTGGCATTATCAGCAGTAGTACAATAAGGTGTTTGGCTTAAGAGAGTTTTGGATCATTTAGGTGTTATTGGAAATGCTGCAAATCCATTATTGGTTAACTATGATAGCCAAGCAGCTATAGCGTACACCAAAGATCCAAAATATCATGGCAAGACCAAACATATAGATACCAAGTATAATTTTATCAAGTATATGGTTGCACAAAAAGATGTGAACGTACAGTACATATCTACGCATAGAATGGTAGCAGATCTTATGAGAAAGCCACTATCTAGAGATGTGTTTTGTGGTCATGTAAGATCTCTAGGACTGCGTAAAGGCTGATGTACTGAATATTGTAATTTCCCTGAATTGTTCACATTTAATGAATTTGTGTTTTTTCATTATTAATGCCTATGAATCTTTGTTTGACGTTTATGCATCTTAATACTTAGTGCATTATATAAAATTGAGAAAGTATGTCGGACAAATAAAAGATTAACCCTCACACGGGTAATCGCCTCTATTTACTATGTGATAAATAGAGATGAGACAGTTTTTAAGCTTATTATCTAGGTGATAATCGAGAGCTGAAGCTTAAAATATATATGTCACCTTAACTGAGTGTTAAGGACATAATATTTGCTATGTCCGAAAGTAAAATAACCCACATATTTTACTTTATCTGTTTATGATGCCAGATGTGAGTTCTGATGAATTCTGTGAATGAGTAGATATGTGAACTCAAGTTAGACATTAGGTATGTCTAAACTATCATTTGTGCGGTATTGATGGTGTAGACATACGCTCCATGGGAAAGAAGTTAATACCATAATACGTATTTCATATTACGTATGCATGAGACGACCAATAAGAGTGCAAAAGTTTGATCTCAACTTTTATGTCTCGTGAGACTCTTGAGGAAAAAAGTTCCTCAATTTAGTGCCCTCATGACTCTTACTTATTCTCAAGATTTCTATTCAGTGTTTGCTATCTTAGGATGTTGCCAATGATCATGAATTGATTTGATCTAATGGGACATTTCTAGAAAAGCAAGTTGAACTGAAATTGAGAGTTTCAAGTAAAGAGGAAGATCGAATTTGGAGAATCACATTTTAATTTTTGTATTCACTGGTCGACCAATTATGGTTGTTTTTGGGATAATCATAATTGTGAATACAATATATCATTATTTTTTAAAAGAGATCAAGAGAGATATAAATGTTATCGATCGATCTAGGGTACTGCATACTAAATCTACTCAGAGTGTGATGCCCATTATGAGCTGCTATATATTCCTAATAGATGTATGGCAACGAGCTCTTAAAGTATGCTGGTCACACAGATTATTCACCGGTATGAATATTGCAAAGAGGTAAAGAGGATCCTGTTCGGCCCACCATGTGCGAGTGGGAGATGATTTTTTTTATAAGTGATGATGGGCCTAAGTAAGCCCGTCCGCCCATGTTGGGCCTAAAAGCCCGGCCCGCAAGATAAGGGCCCATGAATGAAGGGTTGAGATATGAAGAGGTGTTACGTTGAGGGGATGTGTCTTTTGGAGGAGACGCTTTAAGGGAAAGAAAAGAAAGGGAACAGACTTGACGTACATATATTTTCACTTTCTCCCCCTCTCAAAAAGAACGTACGTCTTTTTCAGAGTTTTCTCCCCCTCATAGCAACAGTGCGCTCCTCGGTAGAGTGGGATCAGGATTCTTCCTCGAACTTCAACATTGGTGTTTAATCTGTGGAAAATAAGGTACGTTCGATTCCGTGACGTGCTTTTCGATCGGTGATACATGTGCTTCCAAGGCTCGTCTTCCGCATTTGTTTTAGGGTTCGATTGAGTGTCGAATCGGTATTTAGGAAATCCGTTTTGCCCAACACCAACTTAATTCTAGGTGGTGTAGTCTAGGTGGTTATATATATAAATATGGTAGTCGTGAATGTTTTTGGTTGAAGAAGACCACCTTGCTCGGGGGAGGGAGGTTGCTGCTTTTGCTCTTTCTCTGCTGCTCATCTTTTTGTTTTTTGTGTGAATTACTGGTTCCACCGGACCGGATTGAACCGGACTAGACCGGTCAGTTGGTTTGGTTCCCGATCCTAGAATGCTGGGAGCCGGTCCTCTCGGTCCGACTCCGGTTCCACCTCGGAACCAGATCGGGCCGGGAACCAATCAGTCCTAGTTGCAACGTTCATTAATATTTTTCTAATTTTTAAATGATCTTTTTAAGCCTAGTTGAATTTATTTATCTTTCTAAAAGAAATTGTACTAATTTTGAACCTCACGTGTATAAAAGGTATGTTTTATTTTCGTGTAATGTAGTTTTCCTCTTGGATGAATTAGACGAACTGGAGAGAATTTTCTGTGTGTTGCATGTTGATGTAACTTTGGTTGCGCAAATCTAAAGTGATTAATTTTCATTTATCTTCATTTCCACTGCAACACATGGGCCACATCCACTTGACCAATTTATTATTTTTTTTTTTTGTCGAAGATGGTACTTTCATTCATTCATAAAAAACGAGAACTGCAAGAAAACGATAGATAAGTTTGCGAACATAAAATTTCCAAAAGGGGTAGGGGAGGAAAAGACACCAACTTAGAGGGAGAGTTTTGATATGGTGAGCTTTGGCGGCCGAATCCGTAGCTTGGTTGGCTTTCCTTGGACAGTGGGTCAGCTTCATTGTGTCCATCTAGGCTAAAAGCCCTTTGCATTGGTTGATTATATCCCGCACATTCCATGGATCCTTTGCCCGGCCCAGGATGCATTCGACCAAAGACAAACTATCTCTTTCACACTCCCACTTCTTATTTTGTACTTGTTCTCCTCCCACGTGTGTTTCGTTTTTCTGCCTCAAGTACTCTAGTCCGTGCAGCAGAGCTAGGAATTCTGTTTGTGGAGAAGATGCCGCTCGAATCTCACGCACGAATCCATCGACGACTATTCCTCCGAGTCGCGCAAGATCCCGGCAATTGAACTCAACGATTCTCCTTGCACCCATGAACAACCGACATTCAGCTTCACTAATCCCTTGACAGGTTGGCTCGGTTTACTGGGTTTCTTCGTTCCTTTCTGCTGCTTCCATCTACTGAAGTTCTTTGTTTCTTTGTTTGTGCGTGCGTCGTGTCAACTAGGGATAATGGATCTGGGGGCTTGGCTCAAAAAATGTAGTTGATGCGTGACTTCTAGATCGACCGAGCACAACCACAACCATCTCTCCTTCAGGTGATCCTCTCCTCTCTTCAAAGAAATCCGTTAGCCATTTGTTAAATCTAGTGATAGTGAAGGATCTCCAGCTAAGATTAATTCGTGGGTTTGACCAGATTTGTTCTGTCAATTTACAGAGTAAAAATAGATGTTCGGTTGTCTCTAGATGGGTTGAACAAAGCGGGCAAATGGGGTCGAGTAATACCTTCCTCTTGAATAGATTTTCTTTTGTTGGTATAACATCTTGATAGAGCTTCCAAAGAAAAGTCCTCGGTTTGGGGGATAGATAAATTCCAAATCTTGGTCCAAAGGGTTACGGGGGCTGGAAAGAAGTTGATGCTCTGTTTGATTCTGTTTTTGTGGTCTAGGAACATACATTGTTATAGCCGTTCTTCACAGTGTAAGTCCCTGATTTGTTGCTGATCCACACTAGTGTGTCTTCCTTTGGGCTACGGCTAATTGGAATAGCTAGGATTTCATTGACCACTCAATCTTCGAAAAGATTTGAAGCTTGGATTCGTTCCAGCCCCGTATTTCTTCATGAATTAGTTCTGCCACCATCATAGGGTCATCTTTATTTGTTGGACCTCCAATCACTCTCGATGTGAGCCATTTGTCTTCTCAGATTTGAATATATTTTCCGTCCCCCACCATCCATTTTACCTCCGATTCTATGGCTTCTCTTCCAACTAAAATGCTTTGTCATCCCCATGACGGACGATGCCCTTTTCTTGCCTTCCACAAGTCTTCGTTTGGGAAGTAAATTCCTTTTAGAACCCTACTCCATAATGTTAAAGGGGATTGAGATAGCCGCCAAGCCTGCTTACCTAGCATAGCTTTGTTGAAATTTATCAAGTCTTTGAAGCCAAGCCCCCCTTCATCTTTTATAGTTTTCAGCACTTCTCCTTTCTTCCAATGCAATCCCCTCTTTGAATCGTTTTGTTTCTACCAGAACGAGGCAATTCTTCTTTCTATGGCATTACATATTGAGATGGCTATTTTAAAAATTAACATTGCATATTGAGGAAGAGCTTGTACAACACTTTTTATTAGAATTTCTTTACCTACTTTTGGTACTAACTTTTCTTTCCGGCCTTCGAGTTTCATGTTTTCTCTGGCTAGGATCCATGCGAACATCTCTTTTTTTTTTTTTTTTTTACTAGCCCCATTTGGATGGAATTCCGAGATACTCCCTTGTCTATTCTATTGTCGGGACTCTAAGCTCTTGTGCCATGTTCCTTTTTAAAGTCGGAGGACATTCGCTGCTGAAACACACTTCTGATTTGTTCGAGTTTATGGCTTGGCCTATTGCAAAGCAACACTGGTTTAAAATGACTGCTAGATTTTGACATTCTCGACTGTCCCATCCAAAAAAAATATGGCATCATTAGCGAATAGTAGATGTGACAAAGTAGGGCAATACGTGTTTAAAGCAATTCCTTTGAGACTCCATCTTCTATGGTTTTGTGCATCATCCATGATAGAACATTTGCCATTAGTATAAATAGATAGGGGGAGAGAGGATCTCCTTGTCTAAGTCCCCGTGATGGTGTGAAATATTGCGTAGGCTCCCCATTACTTTCACACTAAAGGATACTATTGAAACACATTGCATGATCAAAGCTACCCACCTCCCATAGAATCCCATTTTTAGCATGCATTCTCTCAAGAAGTTCTAACTTGACTCTATCATAAGCTTTCTGCATTTCCAATTTTAGGATAGCCTAAAACTTCTCTCTTTTTATTCTCTACTGGTGGAGTACTTCTTGAACAATAAGGATGTTGTCATGAATTTGCCAGCCTTTTGTAAAAGCACTCTGTTCAATAGCTATAATCTCTAGGAGCCAAGGTTTTAGTCTATTGGCCATCACCTTTGATATGATTTTGTAGTTAAAATTACACAAGCTAATGGGTCTAAATTGGCAAATGCTTTTTGGATTTTTGACTTTTGGGATAAGAGAGATATCCGTTTTGTTAAGGAGGGGGTCAAGAATACCTGTCTCAAAGAAGTTCTGCACTAACTTGAGTAATTTAGCCTTTATTTCCTCCCAATAATGCTGTCAAAATTGGCCATTAAGTCCGTCGAGTCCTGGGGCTTTTAGGGAACTCAATTGAAAAATCGTATCTTTCACTTCTTCAAGGGTTATGGTTGCCATTAGTTTGTTGTTTATTTCTTCATTAATTGGCCTAGGACACTGATTTAGAATCGGCTGAACGTTCCTCGATCCAACCGATTCATAGAGGGTTCGGTAAAAGTCCCTAGTGTGTTGCTTGAGTATGTTTGGTTCCCTACACCAGTTTTCTTTATCAATTTTCAGCAACGTAATCCTATTTCGCTATCTTCTTTGCACTGTTGTGGCATGGAAATACTTTGTATTCCTATCTCCCCATTGAAGCCAGTTGATGCGAGATCTCAATCCCTAATATTTTTCCTCCTGTCTCCATAACATGTCAAGTTGGTCGACAATGTCATGGGATTCCTCCTTGCTAAAACTTCCTGAATCTCTATTGGTGATCTCCGTAAGTTTCCCCTTCAAGTCCCTGATTCGGATTGGTGCGTTGGAGAACTTTTCTTTGCTCCAAGTTGCTAGTTCCTTAGATACTTCCTGGACTTTCTCTGAGAAGCTTCTATAATTTGACAGACTCCCATTCTAGGTTCTTTTAATGATTTCCCCACATTCTTGCTCTTCCAATCAGAAGGCTTCAAACTTGAATTCTTTCTTTCTTTTCTTGTTTTCTAGATGTAAAGTAAGAAGAAGTGGGCTGTGATCCGAAACCATTGCTGGTAGAGCCAGAACTTCAACATTAGGAAAAGTAACCCTTCATTCCATTGTACATAGAACTCTGTCTAGTCTTTTTTTGACCAAAGCCTTTCCTTCTCTGTTATTTGCCCAAGTATAGGCGTAACCTTTGCTCTCAAACACCTAAGTAAACCATTATTTGATGGGGGTTTTGTTCCACAGAGTGGTCACTTTCCAATATCTAAGGTTGAATATGTCTCTAGTAAGGCGCACACAGTCAACTAGTTCTTTATAAATATAATCTCCAAAGATTGATTAGAGACATTTGAGATACAAAAACGAATTTATAGAATTGATCGAGAAAGTGAGACGACATATTCTAAGTGGATATATGGGACAACAAATCTTAACCGAGGCTACCCATTTATTACGAGGAGGAGAAGACCAAACAACTAGGAATAAGACCTAGAGACAGACTTGGAATACAAAACAATAGCCACGGGCTTAATCCTTAAGCCTAAAATACCAGAAAAAAGCACAAATATTGAAAAAAGAACTACACATCCGATCAAATCCGGCAAGGATCCTTCTGTGAACCGGTTGCTTAACTTTGAGTCGCCACTATAGACGCCTAGGATCTGGAGCAGTAGCAGTAGCAGTAGCAGTTAAAGGGCCAAAGCGCGGGACGGGGTTTGGGTCTTCTTGGTTTTGCGGGGGTGGCTGGACCGTTTGACTGTGGGGGTTTTTGTCTTTTGGAGGCCGCCGGACCTTGAGGTGCCGCCGAAGACCCGGGGCTTTGGGCGGTGGTTGGGTTGCTTGACCTAGGGAGTGCGGTTGGGCTGGAGAGTGTTTCAGCTTGACTTGGGGTGGGAGTACGGGCTGAAGCGGATCCATGGGTGGTGGCTAGGCCGCTCTCCGTCGTTGAGAGGAGCCGGCATAATTGCACTATACACCATCGCGGAGGCTAGTTCACGGGTTAATGCTTGAGATCAGCTCAGCCTTCTCGCTCACATCGTAGAGAGAGAAAGTAGCCTTGAGAGTATTGCTCCAATGTTGGAGTAGACAAATGAGGGAGAGCACTCCTATTTATGAGGTCATCTAGTTACTACCGTTGATCACTTCTTGATTAAACGGTAGTGAGAATTTATTCTCCCCGATTGCCATCTATTCTATTGGGTTTTCATGAGATTCTAAAGTACTCGAGGACAGCATGGGAAATATATATTTATATTCAAGATATTTTCATATTAAATGGGGTTGACGTAGTCTTGTATCCTTCGCGCTAAATGGTGATCAATGGTTTTACATCAGCATATAATTCCACCATGTAAAATCGTCAACAGACACAACTCACGAAAGCTTGACATGGCGGAATCAACCAACAAAACAATGATGAACAGAGACACCAACCATTGCGCAATCACAGTGGCAGCGGAGGCGAGACGCGGTTGGTCTTCTCGCATGGAGGAACGGTTTGGGCAAACGCCGACTCTTCTGCAGCCCTCGGTCAACAACTATTCTTGCTGCATCTTCAGAGTCCCTAGGAGCCAAGTGGAGAGCAACGCCAAGGCTTACAAGCCCTGCATCGTGTCTGTTGGCCCGTACCACCATGAGCAAGAGCAGCTGATGCTGATTGAGCAGCACAAGCCTCAACTGTTCTCCGCTTTGCTTGATCGGACCAGGGCCTGTGGCGCAGGTCGGGACCATTACTTTGAGGCCGTCACCTCGCTGGAGACCGGTATACGGGATAGCTACTTGGAGGCCCTCGATCAGGAAACACTGCATTTGATTGAGATGATGATTCTCGATGCTTGTTTCATCCTTGAGATGTTCCGTATCTTCGCCAACGTCATCCAACCGGACCCCAATGACCCCTTGTTCTCCATGCGGTGGATTTTCACCTACCTCATGTAAGACATAAAAACATAATGCGGAAACCAGGATCGATTATAGACAAACCTCCAGCCATTGTTTGTATTCACGTTCGTCGGAAAATCCTGAAAATTCATTAAAATATTGGGCACACTCTACTAACCCAATTCCCTCACGTACTGATGGTGTATTCCAAATGAGAGGGTTTGTGTTAGACCTTGTGATCACCCGTTAGAAATGAACAATCGTTCCTTTTATACACCGTCTCCCATCAAGACGGTTACCAAATGGGCGGTCGTCACGAAGAGGTACGAAATGTGGAAAAACTACATGTCGAATAACCACCACTTTAAAAGAGAAAATGCGGGTCTGGAAATGTGAGATCACAAAAATAAATAACATTCTCCCACTTGATCCCATCATTTTCATCATACAGATTATCCAACTAATTCCACGAAAAACTTTATGCTTAAAGAAAAGAAACAAAACACATGGATCATGGCAACATGTCCTCTAAGAGTGAGTAATATCTTCTATGTATCACAATGCATCTTATTTCTTTAATGTCAGCCTATATGTGACAACATAACTTAATGAATAAACCCTATGTTTATTCCAGAACCAAGGATAAATGTTATTCTCATAAACAACAAAATGTGTACACCAAAATTGAGAATTAATATTACAACTGAATAATACAACAAAAATCGTCCATATGACGACAAATTACATGATGGGACCTATTCCCATACTAGTTACATGATCCTTATACTTCATTGGTGGCATGCCTTTAGTTAAAGGATCAGCTATCATCAATTCAGTGCTAACGTGTTCAATGACCACTTTATTCTCCTTGACACATTCCCTTATGGCTAAATACTTAATGTCGATATGCTTACTTCGGCTGCCACTTTTTGGCGCTTTTAGCCATAAAAACACAGCTGAATTATCACAATAAATTCTTAATGGCCTAGAGATAGAATGAACAATTCTAAGCCCAGTAATGAAACTCTTTAACCATACACCATGCGAGATAGCCTCAAAACAAGAAATGAAGTCAGCCTCTATAGTGGAAGTAGCAGTCAAAGTCTACTTCGCACTTCTCCATGACACGGCTCCACCAACTAACATAAAAATGTATCCAGATGTTGATTTTCGTGAATCAACGCAGCCCGCGAAGTCCGCATCCGAATAACCGACTACTTCCAAGTTGTCAGTCCGTCTATACATAAGCATGTAGCCTTTGGTACCTTGAAGGTATCTCATCACTTTCTATGCAGCTCTCTAGTGGTATAAACTTGGATTACTCCGATATCTTCCCAACATTCCCACAGCGAAAACGATGTCAGGTCGAGTGCAAACCTAAGCATACATCAAGCTTCCAACAGCAGAAGCATATGGAATGTTGTACATTTGTTCCCTTTCTAGATCGTTCTTCGGGCATTGGTTCAAATTGAACCTGTCACCCTTCACAATGGGTGCTATACTTGGTGAACAATCTTTCATCCGAAATCTCTCCAAGACCTTATTAATATAGGTTTCTTGAGATAGTCCTAAAATTCCTTGAGGTCTATCTCTATGGATCTTAATGCCAATGACATAAGATGCCTCACCCATATCCTTCATATCAAAACTCTTAGAGAGAAATTGTTTCACCTCATGTAGCAACCCCTTATCATTGGTTGCAAGTAGAATATCATCCACATATAGCACAAGGAAACAAATTTTACTCCCACTGATCTTCTGGTATATACATTGATTAATGACATTCTCTACAAAACCGAAAAAAGAGATAACATCATGGAACCTTAAGTACCATTGGCGAGATGCTTGTTTCAGGCCATATATAGATTTCTTAAGCTTGCACACCAAATGCTCACCTTTACTAGAGGAAAATCCTTCAAATTGTTTCATGTAAACCTCCTCCTCTAGTTCTCCATTGAGGAATGCCGTTTTCACATCCATCTGATGTAATTCCATATCAAAATGGGCAACCAATGCTACAATACGAAGAGAATCTTTCTTAGATACATGAGAAAAAGTCTTCGTGTAATCGAGTCTTTCCTTTTGAGTGAATCCTTTGGCGACAAGTCTAGCTTTATATCTTTCAATGTTACCCAATGAATCTTTCTTAGTTTTGAAGACCCATTAACAACCAATGGCCTTCGCACCATCAGGTAACTCAACCAAATCCCAGACTTCGTTAGATGCCATAGAACTCATCTCTTCCTTCATGGCATTATACCACAAACTGGATTTATCACTGTCCATGGCTTGTGAAAGCGTTTCAAGATCATTCTCAGCTCCAATATTGTAGTCAGACTCTTGTAAATACACAATATAATAACTAGGAATTGCCGATTTCCTTATTCTAGCAGATCTTCTCAATGTTGCATCAACACTCTCTTGAGGAGCGTGTTGCTCAACTGGTTGTTCAACAGTTTCTGGTAATTACTGAACAATTGAATCTACTAGATAAATATCAGCAGGTTATGGAACTTCAACGATTGGTTGTTCAATAGCCGGTTGAACTGAGGGGGCATTATGAGCAACAACCAACCTTAAACTTGAGGTGGAAGGTTGAGTGTTTGAATGATCTTTCTTAGGAACGAGGTCCTTCGATTGATCGCTCCCACTAATCAAGTCATTTTCAAGAAATTTAGCATTTCTTGATTCCATAATCCTAGTGGTGCGAGATGGACAATAAAATATGTATCCCTTGGACCTTTCGGCATATCCAATGAAATACCCACTTATGGTGCTTGGGTCCAACTTCTTTTCTTGTGGATTGTAAACTCTCACTTTAGACGGGCATCCCCAAACGTGTACTTGTTGCAAACTCAGTTTCCAACGTTTAAATAACTCAAAAGGTGTCTTTGGGACAGCCTTGGTTGGAACTCGATTTAATATGTACACTGTCGTCTTAAGTGCTTCAGTCCATAAGGACTTAGGAAGTTTGGAGTCGCTAAGTATACTCCGCACCATGTCCAATAAAGTTCGGTTTCTTCTTTCTGCTACACCGTTTTAGTCCGGAGAACCAGGCATAGTATATTGGGCAACTATCTCATGCTCTTGAAGAAACTTTGCAAATGGACCAGGTGCTTGTCCATCTTCAGTGTATCTACTATAGAATTCTCCACCTCTATCTGATCTCACGATCTTAATTTGTTTACCGCATTGTTTCTCTATTTCCGCCTTAAATACCTTAAAGGCATCTAACACTTCATACTTATTATGAAGCATGTAGAGATACATGTAACGTGAGTAATCATCTATGAAAGAGATGAAATATTTCTAACCACACGAGTCCATATCCAGACTATAAATATCCGTATGTATGATTTCTAATATTTTTGTACTCCTCTTAGCACCTTTCTTCATTTTGTTAGTCTGCTTTCCCTTTATGTAGTCTACACAAGTATCACAATCAGTAAAATCTAACGTACTGAGTACTCCATCATTTACCAATCGCTTAATTCTTTCTATGGAGATATGTCACAATCTCCGGTGCCACAACATAGAGGAATGTTCTTTCACAACACATCGTTTCATACCAGTGTTATCATGAACATGCATCGCATCATAATAGGCATTGTCTTGTAAATTAATTCGAAAAAGACCATCATACAAAGTACCAATCCCAACAATTTCAAATTTAAACGATAAACAGAAGTTTGAATCTGAAAAGTTAAAAGAGTAACCCAAAGGTATAAGTCTTGAAACTGAAATTAAGTTTCTAGAGAAACTAGGAACATAAAAGGTCATTTCCAAATTCAAAACAAAGCCACTATTGAGTATTAGTCTACATGTCCCATTAGCTTCCACATGCGAACGCATCTTGTTTCCTAAATAGATGCTTTATTTACTTTCCACTAGCTTCCTGCGGTTTTGAAAACCCTACAAGGAATTCGAAATGTGGATTGTAGATCCAGAATCAATCCACCAAGTGTTGTGACTCACGTCAGCCATATTAGATTCATAACAAACACAAGAGATTGGATTACCTTTCTTCTCGAGCCAGGCCTTAAATCTGATGCAATCCTTCTTTATATGCCCCTTCCTTTTATAGAAGAAACGTTTGGATTCCTTCTTAATGTCAACTTGGGGAGGTATCTTACATTTTCCCTTATGCTTGCCATGGCCCTTATTCTTTCCTTATGTTGCCAAATGAGCACTTTCTCCCAATTCCATAATCAGTCTTTCTTCCTCTTGAACATACATGGTCATGAGTTCATTAATTGACCATTTATTCTTATGTGTGTTGTAAGAGATCTTGAAAGGTGCATACAGTTGCGGGGGAGTGTTCAGAATATAATACACAAGAAAAGATTCAGATATCTCAACCTCAAGGTTCTGAAGCTGAGCCGCAGTATCCCTCATTTGCATGATGTGCTCACGCACTAGTGAGCTTCAACGATGAAAACTTCATAATCAGGGTCATGGCATGCACCTTCTCAGAACTCTCAAACTACGCATCTATGGCCTCCAATAAAGCCTTAGCATTGCTATGCTGAGCAACCGAACCACGAATATTAGGAGATATTTTAGCGCGTATAAACATCACACAAACGCGGTTGGACCGCTCCCATTAGTTATAAAGGGCTATCTCAGCTGCAGTGCTCGAATTAGTAGGAGTAGGTGGTTCGTCTTTCCTTATAGCATAGTCAATGTCCATCCACCCCAATTGAAGAAGAACTAACTCCTTCCAAACTTTATAGTTCTCACCATTCAGTATGGGAACATCACACTTAAATTCAGAGAAATTCACAGGTTGCAAAACTGCATATTAAACAATCATGCTTATGTCACAAAATTTGAGGCAAAAGATACATAAATCATATTTTACCAATGTAAACATGTCACAAATATGAATTACATAACATAAAAACTGCCTGTGGGCTAAGTTTTTAATTTAAATAGATTCATAATTACATCATGAAGAAACTACCATATTATATACCTTTTTCTTAATCCCTGTGGGTAAATTAAGAAAAATAATATGATATTTCATCCTAATTAATCATATTAATATAATGAAAATTCATGTGGGATAAAATTCATCATATTAATATAATTAATTACAACCCATGTCCATTTTTAAATATGATCCGGAGGCTCTTAATATATAATTTAATTAATTAAAGATGCTGTGGCCACTCTAATTAATTAAATATATGGATCATTGGACATTTAATTTCACACACAAAATATTCATAAAATGCATGAAATGACAAAATAATAAATAAATGTACCAAGGGGCAGAACAGTAAATAAATTGGCCAAGGGCAGGATTGTAAAAACATGAAAAGAGAGAGGCAAAAGAGTAAAAGGGAGTCGCGGGGAAGTCGGTGCATGCCAAGCACGTGCCGCTGTACGTCGGCATGTGGCCCGTACGCGCGTGTCCAACGCGCAAGCGCGTGCAACGCACACGCGCGGCGATTGAGCGCGCGTGAGAGCCATGCAGAAGAAGATATAGATTTCTATTTCTCGCTCTTCCACAATACTACACCTCCTGTCAACATAAATATGTATCCTGTCGTTGACTTTTTATCATCTTGATAGCCAGCAAAATCTACATCTAAATACCCTACTAGTTGCAAGTCCAGAACATGTTTATAAATCAGCATATAATCTTATTTTTTTTGGTGACCCAGGGAAATCCCGTACGCCGACAGCGCAGCAGGACAAACCCTGGGGAGGACACGTGAAAATCACCACCACGTGCCCCCGGGTAAGGCGCCCAATGCGACGCCCGGGAATCGAACTCCTCCCCTTGCGTTAAGGGGAGAAGCTCACCGCTAGCAACACCACCCAGACGGGTGGTATCAGCATATAATCTTTTGTCCTCTTTAAGTACCTTAAAACCTTCTTGACAGTAACCCAGTGATCGCGTCCTGTATTTGACTGATATCTGCTTAGAAGTCCTATCGCAAAGGCAATATCTGGTCTAGTGCAAACTTGAGCATACATGATACTTCCAAGCACACTGGCATAAGGTACATTCTTCATTTGAGCTTTCTCAAAATCTGAATTAGGGCATTGTGAAAGACTCAATTTATCACCTTTAACAATAGGAGCATTTCCTGGTTTACAATGCTGCATATTGAATATTTCTAAAATGCGATCAATATATGCCCTCTGAGACAAATCCAATGAATGGTGAGAACGATCTCTATGGACCTCAATGCCAAGAACAAAAGACGCCTCACCGAGGTCTTTTATGTCAAAAATTTTTTCATAAAATCCGCTTTGTCTCATACAGTAATCCAATGTATGAGAAAAATATATCTCCTCCCACTGACCTTGCAGTATATACATTGATCTACTTTGTTCTCAATAAATCCGAATGAAGTGACAACACTATGAAACTTTAAATACCACTGTCTCGAAGCTTGCTTAAGGCCATAAATAAACTTTTTCAATCTACATACAAGCTTACTTGAGTCATCTACCGCAAAACCTTCAGGCTACACCATATAAACCTCCTCATTAAGGTCTCTATTTAGAAAAGCAGTCTTAACATCCATCTGATGTAACTCCATATCAAAATGAGCTACCAATGCCAAAATCACTCTAAAGGATTATTTAGAAAAAACTGGAGAAAAGGTTTCTTCATAATCTATTCCTTCTCTTTAAGTGAAACCCTTAGCTACCAGTTTGGCTTTAAACTTTTCAATCTTCCCTTTTGAATCCCTTTTAGTCTTGTATACCCATTTGCAGCCGATAGGCTTATAACCTTTAGGTAATTTAACAAGCTCCCAAACACCATTGTGTTTCATAGATTGCATCTCATCTCTCATCGCATCTAGCCATAAATCTGATTTAGGACATGAAATAGCATCTGTATAAGTCACATGATCAACAACGCAGCCAATATCATAATCATGCTCTCCTAGGTAGACTTCATAGTTTGGTGGTATAGCTGAACGTCTTTCCCTAGTCGATATTCTGAGTGGAGCTACTTCAACCTCATTTTGAATCTGAAGGGCTTGAGGGATTTCATCAGGAACTGCCTCAACAATAGGATCCTAGGCCGTAACAGGCTCAGTTTGTAGCGTAAGAGGCTCCATAATTGTCTGCACAGGATGAGACATGGATTTAGTAATTCCCACCATACTATCATCTTCAATAGTTTGTGAGCAGCTACCATTTTCGGCTACATCAAATTCCAAAAATTTTGCCATCTGAGATCCACAATTCTTGTACCTTCATTAGGGTTATAAAAACGATACCCCTTTGAATGATCTGGGTAAGATACAAAGTAACACCAAATAGTTTTGGAATCCAACTTACTCAATGTTGAATTATATAACTTCACTTTTGCAAGACATCCCCAAACTTTAAGATGATTCAAGCTAGGTTTACGTCCAGTCCACAATTCAAAAGGAGTCAATGGGACCGCTTTAGTAGGAACACGATTTAAAATATAAAGAGTTGTTTTTAAAGCTTCACCCCACAGAAGATTAGGTAAATTGGTCTTACTAATCATACTTCTCATCATGTCCATAAGAGTGCGATTGCGCCTTTCAGCCACATCATTTTGTTCAGGACTTCCAAGCCTAGTAAATTGACCTATTATCCCAGAATCCTCTAAGTATTTAGCAAACGGCCCTTTAAGTTGTCCAACATCACCATGTCTACCAAAATACTCACCACCATGATCACATATGACAATCTTTATGACTTTTCCCAACTGTTTCTCTACTTCAGTCCGAAAAATCTTGAATTTGTCAAGAGACTCGGATTTTTCTTTAATCAAGTATAAGTATCCATATCAGGAATAGTCGTCAATAAATGTGATGAAATAAAAAATTTTGCACAAAGTAGCCGTGTATGGTCTACTAATGTCAGCGTGAATAACCTCCAAAAAGTCAAAACTTTGTACGACGGATTTCTTCTTTATCTTAGTCATCTTACCTCTACAATAGTCTACGCAAGTCTCTAGATCACTTTTAAGAGTAGGCAAGATGTTAGCCTTTATAAGTCTTTCTACTCTTTCTTTAGAGATGTGACCAAGACGTTTATGCCACAATACATAAGACTGTTCCTTAAATAGAGGCCTTTTGAAAACAACTTTTCCAGCTGAATAAGCAACGTACATGTCGTTGGGAGATAAACTCAATCGATACAATCCATTGGATAAATTGCAAACCCAATCTTATTTGAATTATAAAATATAGAAATATTATTGCTCTTTATTACAAAAGAGTATCCACATGTCCAAACAAGATACAGAAACTAAATTTCACCTAAAAGAAGGAACGTAAAAAGTGCTTCTTAGCACCATCCTAAAACCAGAATCTAAAATTAAAATAACATCTCCCACGAACTCAACGTCAACTTTAATGTTGTTTCCCACAGTGACCTTTGATTCATCTTGATTTTGCGTCCTTCGGTTTATGAACCCCTGTATGGTAAATGCAACATGATTAGTTGCACCACTATCTAGCCACCAAGAATTGGTCGGGGTTTCAGATAGATTGGATTCACAAAAAAATGCCAAAGAATTATTACCCTTAGGCTCATTCTTGGTTCTCTTGAACAACCAAGCCTTATACTTATTGTAGCGTTTCTTTACGTGTCCTCCCTCCTTGCAAAAGCAGTAAAGAACACCATCCTTCTTGAAGAATGCTTTCTTAGGACCCAAACTGTTAGAAGGACCAGCACCTTTAGAATTTCCTTTATTATTGGAAGGACAAGCAGCTTCAGAATTGCCCTTATGAGTATAATTTTTCAACTTCTTACCTTTGTCACTGCTAGAATTAGAAGCATATCTTTCTTCAATTTTCTTCCTCTACCACCACCTTTGCAATCAGGTCATTAACTGACCAAGTTTTATCTTGGGAACTATAATTGGTCTTGATAATCTCAAAATCAGAAGGAAGAGTATTTAGAGCTCTATGCACAATGCAAGTAGTGGGAATAACAACATTGAGAGCCTGAAGCTTTGTCTGCAAATCTACCATCCTCAGAACATAATCTCTAACTCCACCAGAACCATCATACTTCATGTTAAATAGTGTTTGTAGGTGTGTCCCTATCTTAGCATTAGACGAGACACGATTTCTAGCCACCAAGGCTTCCATCATTTGCCTAGCAGTGCAGTCCACAAGTAAACCACTTTTCAAGTGTTTTTGAATGGAATGCTTCATGGACAGTAAGCAAATTCTATTGCTCTTTTCCCAGGCAGCAAAATGAGCTTTCTGAGCTTTTGTACTCTCAGTAGTAAGATCTGCCGACCGATCGGCAGTAAGAGCCATATGAACATCTGCCATCTCCATAGCAAACAAAAAATCTTCTCTCCATCTCTTAAAGTTTGAACCAGCAAGAACCTCAATTGTGACGGAGTTACCGTTTACAGAAATTGTGATTGAAAAACAAGCAATATATATATATATACATATATATATATAATTAGCATCATGTGAGTACTTGTGTAACTTCACGTACAAGTACACATCTAGAGAGTTACATGCAAAATCATATAATCACCTTTGGGCAGAATACATGACATGCAATTGTACATTCCCCACATGATAGCGGTTATGAGAATATATTCTAACGTTCGTGAATTCATCACATTTGGGCATATGAACTACTAGGATCAATCACTTCTCTACCATGCCATCATGTATCCCTCCATGAACTAATATATAATCACCTCCTTTGGGAGTATGACTACGCATTAGACCGGGAGACATCCCAATTATTATATGAGACCGAAATTTCTCAAATCCAATTAAGTGTGCCACTTTGGCGGTCACAACTCAATTGAATTCTTGAAACTCTCTCATACCAGGGATATAAACTTTACTTCTCACATACACCATATACATGTGATTTTAACTTTAGTGATAGGGACAATATATCACTAAAATCACATATCATGCTAATTACAATGTTTTATTCATTAGTAAAAGTTAAACTTTATATATATTATCAATGAATCACACTTTTATAATATTTATGTGATAACATACCTGTAACCCAACACCTGTATTTCCAAAATCACAGAAAAATACAAAAAAAAAAAAACGCAAAAACATACTAAAAATACATGTATTTAGGGTTTCATATGTATTTTCGCATCCATAAAATCATCAAACATATAAAATAAATACACCACAACATAGAGAATTCTCATACGAACTTGTAGCCACCAACCACGTGCTGATCGGAGCCTCCACGCACGCGCCGCCTGAGTGCGCGGCGCGTGGAGCTCATGTGCGAGCGAATTTGACTTGTCAAAACCGGTCCAACCGGTTCCCGTCTTGACCGTCTGGTCCGACCAGTTGACCGGTCCGGTTAAAGTGAAAGCGCTAGTATAAACACTTAGAGGGGGTGAATAGGTGTGAAGACAAATTTTGCGAAATGCAGTAAAATTACTTTACTTTTAAACTGAGTTTGATGAACAACAGACTTTGAAAAAATTAAGACTTTAACAACTATTTCGAAACACAAAAAAATATCAGAACAAGTAAAGTAAAAGAGTTCAGGGAAAGAGAAAATGAACACGAGATTTATAGTGGTTCGGCTTAGATTAAGTCTACGTCCACTCTCCCACACAGACAACCTTTTGGCTGGTTTTCACTATGAATCGAAAAAGTGTTACAGCCTTATAGCATCGACTTCTCAGTGAAGAGTTTCTACTGCTCTCACGAAGTCGCTCTTTAGTGTTTCACTCTTTTTCGAATACAAATTTGAGCACTGTATGATGAAGAAACAAGTGATTCGGAAGCTTCAGACTTTGGTATTCTTCTTTCACTTTCTCTCTCGAATGACTTGAAAAACCTCCTTAAATACTCCTCTATGCCTTTTCGACCGTTGGCACTTTCCAGAGGAATTCTTCCAATCAACCCGTTGGACAGAATCAATCAAGGAGATCTCGAGCCATTTGAAGATTGAGATGAAAGTTCGATGATCCTGGTTGCCTATATAATCAGAATCTTGGTTTCCATAAGTAGATTCTTTCCAAATACACTTGCCTTCCAAAAATGATTTTTCCGTTCCGTGAATGATTCCAATAAAGATAACCAAAAAGGTAAGTGATATTTCCAACTAGAAAGCCATATATATCATGTTCGTCTTGAAGCCTTGAAGAAAGAAAAATAATCTTGAGTTTGATTATATCTTCATTCTTCACTTGCGTTCAGTCTGGGTCTTCGTCAGAGTGGGGCAGACTTCTAATGTAAGATAGACTCAAAAGTCTCGTTTTCCTCAGAATGAAAATGAGAATAGAACTAGGAAATTTTTGTCAGCTTTAAAATCTAATAGGAGTTTTCTCCAACAAAAAGTTGATCGGTTCGGGCGGGTCAACGAGTCTAGTCGAGGTCATTGGGTCGGGTCGAGTGGGCCACGTATCGGGTCGGGCTCCGGTCTCGACGTCATCGTGACGTCAGCCCTCGCGCGTGGGAGCGGCGCCCCGCGCGTGGGAGCGTGTAAGGCGCGTGACATAATCATTCACACTTTGCCAAGTTCAAACAAACATTCAAACAAACAGGAACTTTTAAATCTGCTCTCATTTCTCCCCCTTTTTGTCAACAGCAAAAAGAAAGAGAAAGTCAGAATAAGAAATGTGAATAAAAAATATATAAAAGATGAAGTCATTCAAGGTTGTCTGGACACGTGAACAAGTCAAAAATCCTCCAAATGCCCTGCTTTGCCTCCTCAAGCTTCTCTTGGCACCGAAGATAGACATTCTCTACTTTAGCTACGGTCTGCGAAGCTGTTGACTCAACATATGAACTTGAGTATCAAGAGACGTACCTTGCCGGTTAGGAAATCGAGGTAGACCTTAAGGTAGTATGTAGCTTCGGATTTCAACTTCCATTGCATATTGCTGTGCTTTTATCTCCTAAAGGAGTTCTACTATCCTTGGATAGTTTGCATCAAGGTTAGTTTGAGCACTAGCTTCAGTGAACTAAATCTGTGGAGTATCCAGAAATGGAGGAACATCAACTTGAACGCTGGCAGTTTGTTGCTTGTCCTGACTTAGAATTTCCTCTTCAATATGAACTTCAAGGAAATGAGAGGCAAAGACATCTTCAGCAGGCTGCGAGAGATCGACTAATGCCATCACTAGCAGTGGGTGCGGGAGTTTTCTCATTATCTCCCCTTGTCTTGGTGCCTTCAGGGTGAGATGAGATTTCTTCTTCTTGTACCTTTTCCTTTTCCTTTCCAGTGCTCGATCTCTTTTCTTATTCAGTGTCCTCTCTTTCAGATGCAGCATTTTCCCTATTTTTTGCAGATTCATCTGATACTGGTATTCCACCAGTGTCTCCTTCAGAATTTTCATCTTCATTCTCATTCTCTGCTGATTTTTCAGCATCACCCTCTTCTTCTTCTTCTTGTTCATCTTCTTCTTCTTCTTCTTCTTCTTCTGTCTCTTCAGAATCAAGATAACCTTGAAGATTTCACAAGGCAAGCATAGAAATTGTCAGATCATCCTCCTCTTCTTCATCCATCAGGAGGATAGACTTCTTTTTCTTTGAAGTCTTTTGGATAGTATCTTTTCCTTTTCTCTTCCTTGCAGCAGTAGATCCTTCCTTCATTCTGCTAGATGATTCATTCTTCAAAAGATCCAAATCTTTAAACATATCTTTTAGCCTCATTTTGGAAATCATCTTCATTGCTATTTCCATAGGAGTGAGAGTTCTTGAACGAAGTTGAGAGGGTAACTGGATCTGGAAGTGTCTAAACAATCTTGTGATCAGGGCAGAGTAGGGCAGTTGTCCCTTTTTCTTTCATCACAGTCCTGTACATGTGCAAGAAGATAGTATGTGGTAGAGAAAAAGGAATTCCATTACAAATTACCCACATTATTTTCGCCTCAAATCTCGAGACATCAGTCTTGGAGGCAGCCTTGGGTCTGATGCAATTGATGTTAATCTTGTGCAGTAGAATGCTTGATGCTGGCATGCGAGAGTAAATGATAGTCCCACTCGGCAGTCTGTCCTTCACCAGAAATCGAGTGGCTTGACTGATAGAAACATTAATAGGTAGAAAATCACTACATTCTACTCCCAGAATATCAGCCAAAATATGCACATCCACAACAAACGCTTTATCACAAACGGTGGGCGAATGTGAATCTGATCTAGGAAAGACAGATTGGAATAAAAATACGCTGTTAACTCGGGATATGCTTCAACAGTCTTTGCACAGAATTTTTCAGTTGAAGATTTGCTAACTTTTCTCTCAAGTTAACCTGTATGGAGTCCAGAAAGTCAAAGTCGACAGTGCGCGGGTTTATCACCCATCTATTTAGCATTTGAGCATACACCCTTTTATGCTCTTTTGAACAAAAAAGTTTCGTTCTTTCTCCAGGAATATCAGCAGCCACACCCATTCTAGGTTGGAAATTTGTAAAAATTCTCATCATCATCCTTGTTCTCAGGCTGACTTTCTGACCCAAAACGAGGATCAGAAAGAAAGTTCACAAATGCCTTTTCAACCGTTCCTTTTGGCGTTATTCCTAGTCTTTCCATAGTCTTTAAAAACAAGGTTTCGTTTCCATACCCATTATCTTTCAAAAAGTCAGTGACAAAGGTAATTGGACTTCCACCCTGTTTCAAAAATGTGTAATGCTTGAAGAGTACCTTAGGCCTCATTACTTTGATAGGAACCGCATCTTGTTCAACTTCCTCATCTGATTGACGAGGAGAATCCTACGGAGAATCTTCACCAGTAAGATCGAAGTGCGTTGGTCCTTCAGGCATATTTCGAGGACCCTGACTTGCAATGCGAGAGGATTTTCTCTAGTACGACATTGATGTAGACTTGGAGGATTTCGTCGACATATTCGAGTGAAAGAAAGAAAGAAACTTGCAGAGATATTTTGAGAGTAAAAATCGAGGGGGAGAGAGATTTGGTATTAAGGTTTGGAAAAGCCGTGCTCGAAAGAAATATTTTGAGGTATTTAAAGAAATCGAAAAGAGGTAAATGAAACGTCACAAGGAAAAAACTGCATTTTCAAAACAAATTAGAAAAAAAAAGGTAAGCGCTAAAAATTTGAAATCCGAAAATTAACAATAAAATAGTAATAAAATAGGCAAGCGACGATTCTAATATAATCATACTGTTCAGATTTTACATACTAAAAATAAAATACCTGGATTTGAGAAATTTTCATACTGAAGTAGCTTCTTCAAGTTGAAGTCCTGAGTCTAATCGACTCCAGACTTTAATTGAAAGAAGAGATGATATTCAGCTTGCTGCGAATCGACTCAAATAAGCTCTTCTCCAAAGGTTTTGTGAAGATATCTGCTAGTTGATTCTTTGAATCAATAAATTGAACCATAATCTTGCCATTCTGGACATGATCTCTTATAAAATGATGACAAATCTCTATGTGCTTTGCTCTTGAATGAAGAATTAGGTTTTTTGTAAGGTTGATAGCACTTGTATTGTCGCATTTGATCTCTGTGTAGGATTCTTCAATTCCAAAGTCTCTTAGTTATTGTCTTATCCATAGAATTTGAGAACAACAACTCCCAAGAGCAACATATTCTGCTTCTCCTGTAGATAAAGCCACTGTACTTTGTTTTCTTAAGAACCAAGATACCAGCATTTGTCCCAACAGTTGACAAGTGCCAAATGTGCTCTTTCTGTCGATTCTACAACCGGCTAAATCAGCGTCAGAATAACCAAGTAGAGTAAAGTCTCATTCTTTTGGATACCATAGACCCAGCTTTGGAAATGTCACAAAATATTTGATGATGCGTTTAACAGCACTTAGATGAGATTCTTTTGAATCAGATTGAAATCTAGCAAAGATGCACACACTGAATAAAATGTCGGGTTTAGAGGTAGTGAGATAAAGAAGAGAACCGATCATGCTACTATATAGTTTCTTATCTATTTTCTTTCCTTCTTCATCCTTGTCCAGTTTTGATGAGCTTGACATAGGAGTTTCTGTTCTCTTGCAATTCTCCAATCCAAATTTCTTGATAAGATCTTTGGCATATTTCTCCTGGTGAATAAATATACCTTTCTTTGATTGTCTGACTTGCAATCCCAAAAAGAAGGTCAATTCACCCATCATACTCATTTCAAGTTCATCCTACATAGATCTTGAAAATTTCTTACGAGAGATTTTCGTTAGGAGAACCAAAGATTATATCATCTACATAATTTGTACACGCAGGAAATCTTTTCCTTCTCTTTTTATAAACTGAGTAGTATCAATTTTTCCTTTCTCAAAGCCATTTTCTGTTAGAAACTTACTCAACATTTCATACCAAGCTCGTGGTGCCTGCTTCGGACCATACAAAGCCTTTTTTAGTCTGTAGACAGAGTCAAGTTTTCTTTGATCTTCAAATCCCGGTGGTTGATCCACATAGACTTCTTCTTGAATGAACCCATTTAGGAAAGCACTTTCGACGTCCATCTGGAATAACCTGAAATTTTGATAATAGGCAAAAGCAAGAAATAATCTAATCGCTTTTAACCTTGCTACTGGTGCATAGGTCTCGTCATAGTCTATCCCTTCTTCCCATGTGTATCATTTTGCCACAAGTCTTGCTTTGTTTCTAATTACTTTACCTTTCTCATCCATTTTGTTTCTGAAAACCCATTTTGTTCCAATCACATATTTGCCTTTGGGTTTTGGAATCAACTCCCACACATCATTGATGCTGAATTGTCTGAGTTCTTCCTGTATAACTTATATCCAGCTTTCATAAGATAATGTTTATTCTACTCATTTTGGTTCTATCTCAGATTCAAGTGCTAATGCACTGGAGTCTTCTTTTCCCTTGGATCTGGTGTGAATTTCTTCATCAATTTTGCCAATGATGAGTTCTTTGGGATGACTTGACTTGTGCTTCTAGTTGCTATTTTAATTTAGAACCTGTTGATCCTCTGTTTCTTTTGAATCTTTTGCTTGTAGCTGTACTCCAGAAGACTAAACTTCTTCGAGGGAAATAGACTCTGGAACTGGTTCAGACTCTTCAAGTTGATCTGGTTGATTCTGCACATAATCCTGAAATCGAACGTTCATAGATTCTTCTACAGATTGAGTCTTCTTGTTAAAGACCCTGTAAGCTTTGCTCGACATTGAATAGCCAAGAAAAATTCCTTCATCTGATTTTTCCTTGAACTTTCCAGATCGATCATTTGCATTCTTCAATATAAAGCACTTACAGCCAAAGACATGAAAGTAGGAAACATTTGGCTTTTTTTCATTTATATACTTCATAGGGAGTCTTCTCTAGGATAGGCCTTAAAAACACCCTATTGATAATATAACGGGCGTAGAGAAACCTTCGCCCAAAATCGAGATGATATTTTACTTTCTATCAAGAGTTCTGGCCATCTCCTATAAAGATCTATTTTTCCTTTCCAGAACCTCATTTTGTTCTAAAGTGTATGGAGAAGAGAAAACACGTTGAAAACCATATTCATCACAGAAGTTTGCAAAATCCTGATTTTCAAACTGACCTCCATGATCTGTTCTTATGCTTGAAAGAGCATAACCTTTCTCATTCTGAACTTTCTTAGCAAACTTTGAAAAATATGAAAAAGTTTCAGACTTATTTGCCAAAAAGAAAATCCATGTGAAATGTGAATAATCATCAACAATCACTAAACAATACTTCTTTCCACCAATACTCGAGTTCTTGTTAGCCCAAAAAGATCCATATGGAGAAGCTGCAAAACGTGACTGGTAGAGACCTAATTTACTGGTTTAAAAGAACTTCGACTGCTTTCCTAAGACACGGGGAGTGCATAACTCGGACTTACGGTAAGCCAAATTAGGAAGCCCTCAAACCAGCTTCTTAGAAGAAATTTTGGCAATCTGCTTCATATTTACATTACCAAGCTTTCGATGCCGAGACTTGCTTCATCTTGAATAGAAATAAGGCACTTTGTGAATTTTCTGGATTTACATCCAAAAGGTATATGTTGTCATGCCTTCGCCCGTAAAGGATTGAGAGAAATTTTGACTTATTCCGAACAAATGCCTTCTTGAAAATTTATTCTCAAACCCGTATGACAAAGCTAACTTATACTCGGAAGATTGTAGTTTAAACCTTTCACTAGGGAAACGTTGTTGATAGTCAGACTTCCAATCTTCACTGTTCCAAATCCAATAATCTTCCCTTTGCTATTTCCTCCAAAGGAAACATTTCCTCCTTTTAATCTTTCAAGCTTCTCGAAGCAACTAGAGTCTCCTATCATGTGCCTAAAACAGCCACTATCTAAGTACCATTTGATTTTTCTTTTAATAGTGATCTGCGATCAAAAGAAAACTCAAACTTTCTTTGGTACCCGGATTTTCTTGGATCCAAGAGGGTTAGTATTGAAAACAGTCTTTGCTCAATCCTTATTAACTGGTCTCCAAACTTTAGGACATCTATTTTCAAAATGCTCTGAGCTGTTACACTTAGAACATCTGAGAGCACTTCGACCAACAGGCTTTACAAACACTTTCTGAAAATGATTTCTGTAAAATGCCTTTGCAGGTTTTTGTCTAAGTCTCTCTTTTATTTTAGGAAAATCAATTAACAGAATGGTCTCATTATTCATTCCCAAACCAGATTTGGTAAAATAAGGTATTTGAGCTGTAAGAATTTTCTCTAATTTTTCTGATCCTTTTGAAAACCCTTTTGAAATATTTGAAATTTCCTTTTTCAAAACAACATTTTCTTTTGAAAGAGAATCAGAATTTTCTTTCAAATCATCAAAGCTTCTTTTCAGACTTTCAAACTTTTCTTTCCAATAAACTTCCTGTTGCCTGAGCTTAAAATTTTCTTTTTTCAGTTCAGAGATCCTTTTAAGAGAGGATTTAAGATTGAGGTAAAGTTCATCTATATACATAGAGACTTTAACAGGAATTTCTGAGTAACTAACCTCGATTTCTTTGTCAGAATCTGAATCAATGTCTGTCTTTGATTCTGAGTCTGACTTTGAGTGAGCCATTAGACATATGTTTGCAAATTCTTCTTCGCTTTCTTCGCATTTGGTGTCACTCCGGGTTTTACGCTTTAAGAGCTTTCTTGTACTTCTCAAACTTTCCTTTCTTCTTTTTCAGCAAGGGACAGTTCGGTCTGATATGCCCCTTTTTCTTACACTCGAAGCATATAACATCCTTGTTAGTTTCAATGTCCTCCGTTAGTCTCTTTTGAAAATTCTGCGTGCTTTACTTCTTCCAATTCAATCTTCTTCCCTTTCTATTTAGTTTTCTGAATTTCTTTATCATAAGGGCCAGCTCTTCATCGTCCATATCATCATCCGAATCTGTATCATCAGAATCAATGTTAGACTTTAATGCAATTGACTTCTTACCTTTAGGTCTTCTTCATCATTGATCTGCTCCACTTTGTATGATTGAAGCGTGCCTATTAGTTTGTCAACTGATAGAGGCATGATCCTCTGAGTTTCTCTGATTGAAGTCTTCACATGATTCCAATCATTTGAAAGTCCACGCAGTAGTTTGTTGACTTTCATTGGTCTAGAAATTGGTTGACCTTAATAAGCTAGGCCATTCACAATTTCTGCAAAGTGACTAAACATATCACAGATGGATTTTCCAGGCTGCATTCTGAAGGATTCATATTGTCCAAGCAAAATATTTATTTTTGTTTCCTTCACACGGTCAGTCCCCTCATAAGTAACATGTAGTCTGTCCCAAACTTCTTTTGTTGTTTCACAAGAGGAAATTCGGTTATATTTAGTGGGAGACAAAGCACAGTATAAAGAATAAATCGCTTTTGCATCAAGAGCCTGTCTCTTGATAATTTCAGCTTGTGTGGATTCATCAGCATCTGTCACTTCTTTCCCTTTGTCTGAAGCTGATCTTGCTTTTGGATTAATTCCTTTTTCAACAACATCCCACTCTAGGGGATCTTTGGATATGAGGAATGCCTTCATTTTGTTCTTCCACACATTATACTCATTTCCATAGAAATAAGGAGGTCTAGTGTTGCTCTGTCCTTCAATCAATCTTGGAGCCAAAATACTAGCCATAGAACATCTTTAGCTTAGAAGTAAAAAAACTTCAACAAAATAAGCACACAAGTTCTGATACCAATTGAAAGCGCTAGTATAAACACCTAAAGAGAGGATGAACAGGTGTGAAGACAAATTTTTCAAAATGCAGTAAAATTACTTTACTTTTAAACTGAGTCTGATGAACAACAGACTTTGAAAGAATTAAGACTTTAACAACTATTTCGAAACACAGAAAAATATCAGAACAAGTAAAGTAAAGATGTTCAGGGAAGAGAAAATGAACACGAGATTTATAGTGGTTCAGCTTAGATTAAGCCTACGTCCACTCTCCCACGCTGACAGCATTCTGGCTGGTTTTCACTATGAATCGAAAAAGTGTTACAGCCTTATAGCATCGACTTCTCAGTGAAGAGTTTCTACTGCTCTCACGAAGTCGCTCTTTAGTGTTTCACTCTTTTTCGAATACAAATTTGAGCACTGTATGATGAAGAAACAAGTGATTCAGAAGCTTTAGACTTTGGAATTCTTCTTTCACGCTCTCTCTCGAATGACTTGAAAAACCTCCTTAAATACTCCTCTATGCCTTTTCGACCGTTGGCATTTTCTAGAGGAATTCTTCCAATCAACCCGTTGGACAGAATCAATCAAGGAGATCTCGAGCCGTTTGAAGATTGAGATGAAAGTTCGATGATCCTGGTTGCCTATACAATCAGAATCTTGGTTTCCATAAGTAGATTCTTTCCAAATTCACTTGCCTTCCATAAATGATTTTTCCGTTCCGTGATTGATTCCAATAAAGATAACCAAAAAGGTAAGTGATATTTCCAACCAGAAAACCATATATATCATGTTCGTACTAAAGCCTTGAAGAAAGAAAAATAATCCTGAGTCTGATTATATCTTCATTCTTCACTTGCGTTCAGTCTGGGTCTTCGTCAGAGTGGGGCAAACTTCTAATGTAAGATAGACTCAGAAGTCTCGTCTTCCTCAGAATGAAAATGAGAATAGAACTAGGAAAGTTTTGTCAACTTCAAAATCTAATAGGAGTTTTCTCTGAAAAAAAATTGACTGGTTCGGGCGGGTCAACGAGTCAGGTCGGGGTCATTGGATCGAGTCGGGCTCTGGTCGTTGACGTCAGCCCTCGCGCATGCATCGCACGCGTGAGCGGCGCCCCGCGCGTGGGGCGTGTGCTCGACGCCCTAGCGGTAAGTGGCTGCGCGTGGGGGCGCATGGGGCCTCCCACGGCGACGCGCCACACACGGTTTTGCTCGTCTCACCGAGCCCAGTCTGAATTTATAATTTAATTTGATTTTTATTGAACAAAAAATTACGAAAATCACGAATTAGGGCAAAACTTCTATGCGTTCGAGTTCTAGGGTTATGATTGCTCGATACCTCATGCGAGAGACAAAACGTGCAATCCCATGATCTTCATAACCAGAACAAGAACACAGACAATTGAGTAGAAAGATTAATGCACCTATTTTGGAATCCATCGTTCTTGAAGCGGAAGCGGAAAAGCGATGATCCATGCGCAGGTCTTTCTCCTCTATTGCCCTCTGTATCACTGGCTTAATGAGATAGCCCCCTCACCCTTTAGCGCTAGGTTAACACTCCTTATGTGAGGATACTTGTGGGAATTAGGGTTAAAGGAGAGACTTGAGCACTATTTATAGAGATTCCAACCAGGCCCTCTCATTACGAGTCAGGCTTAACTCGGCCCACACTAGCCAGCCCCATATTAGACTAATTAAGAAACCTTCTATCTCACCTTAGACCAACCCCGTAAAACAGTAAATTACTATATCAATTAATGTAATCTACATTAGAAAAACTCTTACATTCTTTTGAAGCTGACTACTCTCTCAATGAGATTGCTTTAGGGTTCTCCAACTAGAATTGCAAACGACCGAGAAAGAATTCGAGGGGCACTACCGAAACTCACTTACTTGGATTTGATCCGACTAAGTGTGGTCGACCATTTAGAGCTTGAACATCCCTAACAATCGATAAAGAGTCGGCGTAGAATCGATGCCCTCCACGAAGCAACGCTTCTTGCGGGGATAAAGTTTGAACCAAGGAAGAGGAACAACCTATTAGGTGTTATGTTCGACCACGGAGTGCTCCCAATCCCTCTTTTGACGGTCGATGGTTTTGTTGAAAATATGTCTCGAGTTTAAGCATTAAAAGGAAACTTTTCTAATTCAAGTAGATTTCCTATTTTGAATAGGTTTTCTAATTGTACTTGATTTCCTATTTAGGTGATTACCTAGTTTGAATAGGTTTCCTATTTTGGATCCACATCTCTTCTAATAATAAGAAGTATGACTCCTTGTAAAGAAAAAAAAAAAGAAAGGTTTTTGGTTGTGAATCAAGCCCTAAAGCTATCTCGGAGTGTTGAAGCCAATAAATCCTATGTTAATTTTAGGAATTCTTTCGTGAAATTGAAAGATTATTTCATAAGAAATCGTGGGGCTAACAATATGTGAGTTCTTCGGTGTAACTAAGGGCTAAGAAAATACTGAGAGTATTTGAGTGACTTAAGTGTGATTGTAATCTCTGTTATATCGCTTAATCTATAATGAAATCTTTACTACTCTCTCCATGAACATAAGTCACATTGACCAAACCACCTAAACCTAATATCTAATTTATATTTTTGTTTTGTCCATTTTATTATTCGATCACTTATTTTCACAACAATTAGTATTGGAGTTAGGCTTAGTTGAGTGGAAGCAAATTGATGGCGACAGAAAAGGAAAAGTGAGAGTCAACATATGTAATGGGAAGGATTTTGATTTTTAGAAGATGCAAATTGAGAATTATCTCTACCAAAGTAATCTGCACTTACCCCTATCTAGAAAGATACTATAGTTGATGAAGTAGGCTGAACGAGAATTGTTGGATAGACAACCATCAGGTGTTATTTAGTTGACATTGGCTCATAACGTCGCGCTTAACATCATGAAAGGCCCTACTGGACGTCTATGAGAAGCCCTTTGCAATCAATAAGGTCTACTTGTTGTGATGTTTCTTTAACTGAAAGACGGGCAAAGGTGCATCAATTGTTGATCATATCGATGAATTCAATATGGTCATCAGTCAATTGAGTTCAATTGAGTTCAATTGTGATTGACTTTGAAGATGATACACATGCTTTAATACTGTGATCCTCATTACTTGATAGTTGGAATGCTATTGTTCCTATTGTTAGAAATTCTTCTAGGTCAACAAACTTGACATTTGATGGGGTTTGTGATTTGATTCTAGGTGAGGATGTACATAATTGACAATCTGCTGATGAACTTGTGCATGTTGCTTTAGTAGGTGAAAGTAGTAGCAGAAGTAAACTTAAACAAATGTAGTCAATCTAGAACTGGTGGTTATGTTCGTTGGAGTTGTGGTAAGAGGAAGCATCTTAGAAGGGATTATCTTAAACTTAAAAATGAGAAGGTAACGGAACAAAGTTGAGTCTAGATGATGTTGTGGCTATAGATAATTCAGATAGCGTTGATTATGTCTTGTTTGTCACTAATGATTCATTGTTTGACGGATGATTTATGGACTCTGGTTATTCGTTTAACGTTACACTTAAAAAAACCAGAATACCACTTATCAATACATAGACAGTAGTAGAGTGCAATTAGGGAACAAAGTTGGGTGCAATGTTACGAGTGTCGATGATGTTAGAATTAGAATGCATGATAATATTATGGGGACATTGATTGAAGTGAGACATGTTCCAAAGTTGAAGAAGAACTTGACTTCCTTGATTACCTTGAATTCAGCTGAGAAAGTGGAGTTTTGAAGATCGTTTGAGGTGTTTTGGTGATAATGAGAGGATTTAAGCATAGTGGCCTATATAAGCTTTCAAGTGAGACAGTGGCCAATTTCACCGTAGAAATGCCATATGCATCTATTTGAAGTTTGAATTGTGAGATATGGGTTTGGGATACATTAACAAGAGAAGCCTGAAAGTTCTAAACCTTGTCAAAAGGTGGATTTTTTAGGCCGAAAACGATCTTATACAAGCCTTGAATGAAATTCCTAGATTGTATTTAGTGCTCTGTAACTTCACCAAATAAAAAAGTTGTACCGCGTCCACGCTGAAGCATGAGATCTCTAATTTCATGATAAAATTTGCAATATTTTTTGTGAAAAAAAAAATCATGTTAGCCATTACATAAATCATGTCACCATGTAAAAATTTTATAATCATGAACAATATATTTTGATTCTTTCTAATTTGGGTTTTGGCCGAGCCGGCAGGACAAACCATTAAGTTTGGTTGGGGCCTAATTTATTTATTTATTTTTTTAATCAGAGAACCTTCCAACATGACTTAAAGAAATGAGGCTCGACCTATTCTAACTGGAATTACAAAAAGACCCTAGGGGCCCAACCCGACCGTTTACACCCCTCTTTTTAATCACTACGTCCTCTCCCTAGGTCCTTCCTTTTTTTTTTTTTTTTTTTTTTTTTTTTTTTTTTTTTGGTCCTCTTAGCATGTTATACTACATCAAATCCATTACTTATCAAAGATCACAATCTACGGTTCTATTTCCTTGAGCCCTTGTTTCCTTCAACCTTGCTCGACTTCACTGGACTCCGTGACGTAAGACGTGATAATATCCAAGATCGCAATTTGATTTATTTTCCTTATTGTATTCAAATCCCATTTAGAATTTTAGATAATACTCTTTATGTCTGATTGATGTCATTAAAATTTTGACTAGTTTAGGGTATCACGTGTATAAATATATGCTTTATTTTCTGTAATATAGTTTTCCTCTTTGATGAATCAAATAAATTGAGAGAAATTTCCTCTTTATTTCATGCTTTGATGCACATGAATCTTCAATTGTGTGAACCTAGTGCGATGTGAGTTCGTCTATCCCAATTTTTGAGTTCGTCTATCCCAATTTTCACGGCATCACATCGCCCCTTTCGACTTGGCCAATTTAGATTTTGTTGACATATGCTCCCAAAAACCTAAATAAACCGCTACTTAATTGGGTTTTTGTTCTACAGGATGGCCACTTCCATTACCTGAGGTTGAATATGCATTTGGTCAAACTAATTCACAAATATCCTCTCGGAGGATCATTGGGAGGAATTTAAGATACCAAAAGGGATTTACTGAATTGATCTGTAAAGTGAGATTGTTGACATCTAAATTTTGACAACTCATTTAATTATTCATTAATTGTATAGAAAATTAGGGATTAATTTTTAATCCCTAGCAAACAAAAAATACTCAATAAATTTTGGTATATGAATATTAGGAGAATTTGAATTATTAATAATTGATTTTTTGTAAGAAAAAAATTAATTAATTAAAAATTATTATTTATTAAAAAAAAAAAGAAGGGAAAAAAAGAGAAAGAAAAGTGAGACCGGGCCAGGGGCAAACCGGCCGGCCTCTTGTTTGTTTCCTTTCTTTTCTCTGTCTCTGCGTGGGCCGGCCCAACCCACTTTCTTTTGTTTCCTCAGCCCAGCCCTTACCTCTTCCTCCTTTCTCTTCCTCTTGCTTGCGACTGAACAAGGAGCAGTGGAGGCAAGAGCACGGACGAAGCTACACGAAGCAGGGAGCAGGTCTGTCCAGAGTTAGCGGTCGGGGCTAGGCTGGCAAGGCAGCTGGTGGTGGCAGGAGCCATGCGAGCCTGCTGGCCAAGCTTAAAAGGGAGTAAAGCTGAGAGAGAGAGAAAGGGGATTTTTGGTGGATGCTCGCTCGTTTGAGAGAGATTCGGGGAGAGAGAGATGAGAGAGGGGGACGAACGGAGAGGGAGAGATCCGAGCGACTAAGAGAAAGCGAGAAAGCCTCGGCCAACGCCTTGGCCGCGCACGGCGTTTGACGACATCTCTCGGCGACGTCCTCAAGCCAAACGGATGAGCCTCGGCTCTGCTCGTCCTGTTTTCGGTATACCGGGTAGGAGCTCACGGCCAACCAACTCGCGCAAGCTCCAGCCCCGTTGCCCCCTTGATATTTTCGCAAAAATAAAAAATCAACATCGTAATTTTGAGGCTCACAGATCAATATATCGATTTTTTTAAAATAATTGTGTGATCTAATAATAATATCTAAGGGTTTATAGATAGAATTAAAAGTTTCCGTCGCATTACAGATTAGAAAAAATATCCTAATCCATAATGCCTAAGTCACAATAGGCAATAAAATATTCAAATTGATTTGGATACAGACTATCACACAAATAACTTCAAAATTTGAATTAAACGGAGAATGAATGACGACGGGTGGCTGGCGGCGCTCGACGGTGGACTCAGGGAATTGCCATGATGATCGGCGTAGGCACCAAGTCGTGGAGGCTCGGCTCGACAATCAAAACTTGCAGAAACAAAAGCTCCATTGGTCCGTTTCGTTGAGGACAAGGCGCGGCTCCCGTTGATGCACGGTGGACTCGGCAAGGTGCAGCGTGAGGTAACGCCGGGGTTGAACTGGCGTCAATGAAACTTGGCGTGGTGGTGCAAGACGAGGCCGAGAGTTGGGGTGCCGCCTGGATGCTCGGGAACCTTCTGGTTTGATGGCGGTGAACATGAATTGGTGGCTCAGTGTCAGCTTGGCATGTGGCAACAAATCAATTACAGAGTGATGAACTTGCTAGATTCGGTGGGCCGTTGAGAATGTTGATATCGTCAGAAACCGAGGCCACGAGAACACCAGATAATGCTTTGAGATCTCGCTGGGACGGCTGGAGACGTCGTGGGAACTCGTCCACACCACTGGTAACTCGCTGCAACCGCTGGGGCGCTGCAAGAACTACTGAACGCTGGGAAGGCTACGATCGGGACCACGAACGAGCAGGGGCTGAGTTCTGCACTGCTAGTAAAACGGCATCAGTTAAATACAAAGTGGAAAAGAGAATTGAGAAATTTTTTATATATTTCGATATATATATGTATATAAAAGAGTAACTAAAGAGTCTATTTATAAATTATAACATATACTAATTAAGACATACACTGTCATATGAAGATAATCGCATAATCTTAAGAAATATAGAAAATTAATAAAAATATTCTAATCATATCCAATTGTATCCGGAGAAAGGGGTGTAGCAAGTGTGTATTGATGAGAGGAAAATTAATGAAAATATTCTAATTATCTCTGACAGTATCATCTCCGAGAAAAAGGGGTGTAGCGTGTGTATTGATGAGAGGGTGACAACGTGAACTGGTTGGCGGTTTTCAGGAGTCTGTCCCCTCCTGTATATGATTCGTCTTCCCTCTCAGAAAGGGAAGAGAGAGCCCTCACGATTTTTGCGTATCCTCTAATAAGGCCGCGTATTTTCAAATTATCCAGCCCCCCCCATCTCCTCTATTTATAGAGAAAGGGGTTGCTCTTTATAGATAAGAATTATAAAGATGGCAATACGGCTGCGCATAATAAAATTTTTACTTTTCAATTTCTCTATTTTTTTATTTTTCGAAACAGATTTGAAACAGAAAACCGTTTGATAATGCGATTTAATTTTTAATTTTTGAAAGATTTCTATTCCAAAATTAATTTAAAAAATAAAATTTTTCAATTTTTGAAATAGAAATAGAAATTATTTCTTCTTCTCTCCAATTTGGGCATCCTCCCTCTATAAACCGGCTTTTCTATTTGGGCGTCCATTCTCTCTCAACAAAGCCACACTTCAACCAAAAACCCTAGCACTCCTCGCCGTCGCACTCCGAATCCATCCTTCTTGCCACTGTTGACTTCGACGCCGTCGCAGTCCTCTTTCCGGTCAGATCGTCGCTCATCTCGCCGTCAACTGCGACTTCGTCCTCCCTACCCCTGTCGACTCCAACTCCATCCTCTCGTCGGTCACATCGTCGCTCACCTCGCCGTCGACTATGACTTCGTCCTCCTTGCAGTCGACGACTCCTCTCAGCAGCATCCACTTTGTCCGCTCGCAAGCGTCCACTCCGTCTGCTCGCTGCTGTCGACTCCAACTCCGTCCTCAACCCTAGGCCCTCATTGATTGCGCGAGCATATCTTCTCGACGCCTCCGGGTAACTGTGATTGACTGGCTTTCCGTGTAATCGGTGGCTTTTGCCTCTTCGTCTCGCTCATGCTGATCACCTCCCTAGACTTCCTGCTGCTTTCGAGATTTCTGGTGTTTCGGCTAAGGTAGACTCTTATCCGAGCAAGGGGTTTCGGGTAAGCACAAGGGCAGAGAGGAATGGGCTTAGCGGTTGGGGTATGCAAGTTAGGACTTATTTTATTTGTAGCACGGGTAGACGCGTAGGATAGTAACTACTCTTTTCCGGATACAGCACGAGACGGACGGTTCAATCCATGAGAGCTGTTGAGGGAGCTAGCCAGGCAGGAGTGGCAGAGGTTGGGCTGCGAGGAATTGTCCTATTAGGAGCGATCATCAGCCGTCTACTTCTTAATGAGATAGGATAGTTTCAATCCCTGAGGGATGGCAGTTGAGGTGATAAGCGTCGTAATGAGAAAGAGAAAGAAGTAGGGTTGAGCGAGAGAGATGGAATAGTTCTGGCAAGGGGTTTCTTCTTTTTCCCCTTCAATTCTTGACTGTAATCTGTTGAAGAATCAATAGTCCTTATTATTATGCATTCTTGTGCTCACTTTCCCTTTATCTGTGTAATGTATATCATATGAGGTGCAATTTTTCTTACAATGCATGTACCCTGCTTTGAGTGGATCTAGATATTGATTTTAAGGGATTTCATGGGGCTATAGTAGGGTGGTTCTATATGATGTGCATAAAGGAGGAGGGAAGAGAAAATGAAAGCCAGGTTAATGATTGTAGGAGGATTAAAAGTAGTTACGTTGACCTGATAATATCTCTTCTTTGCGCTAGAAAAGTACCTGTATTGTTATGTAATGTCTATACTACAATGCCAATAATTGCACCTGGCCATTCTTTCTGGTGTCAAAATATTCACGATCATATGATTTTACTTAAGGGCATTACACGATAAACTTCATATATAGGACAAGATGCTGCATACATTTTAAAAAGGTTTGGAAGATGATATGCAAAACTGTAATCTTTGTGTAGTGGTTTAGACTTACAATGCTCTGCTTTTAAATAGATGGGTTGTATAAGCAATGCCCACCAGTCCATATTTTATAGTCTCTTAAGTGAGCACAGATTTCTGTCATTTGCTTCTCCAAATGTTTTTCTTGGATTAAGCTCTTAGTAGTGATTGCATGATCTTATTATGAAGCTAGAGTAGATAGTATGGATACAAACCAGAAAATATAGAAGGGAGGAAAGCAGGTACAAGGGTTGGACTCGCCTCTTACTGGAATAGTTTCTGCAGAACTTCTCTTCAAAATTATCACACTTGTAATTTACCTTTTTTATGTACAAATATTTGTTCAGTTGAACATTTCACAAGTCATAAGTAGTTGTTCTCTCTAGCATACCTATAAAGGACTGGTGAATCAACCTGTGCTTGTATCATGACTTCTGCTTCAGAGATAGAGCTCTTCTAACTCTTTCAGTGGCCTCACCACAAAATATTTGCCAGTGCTAATTGAAGCTTGTCAATGTAACTTATTGAATAATATTGTGTTGAGGAGTTTTTTTAGGTTTTTCACCTATTTCACTACATGCGACGATAACGAGATTCCCCTCCAATGGGTTGGTTAATCAATTTTCTATTTGCCAATGTCTCCGTGGATTTGGTCTTGTTTTAGTTAAACGTGCAAGGTTTAATAAATATATTGGGAGTGGTAATAATTTAAAAGACATAGGATATTTCAGTTGAGATTAGCTGGTGCCATTTTCCCAGCCTGCCAGGTAAATTCTTTGTAGTTTCTGAAGTGCGACTTCACTAAAGACATTGCTTGTCCATGTTTTTCTCTTTGCTTGATAATAATGTGTGATAAAATCATTTTTGTGCTTTTAGTTTTTGTACCGGAAGTACGATAGGGCATGGTCACCAACTATTCTGTCCATTTTAATTTTTTTCATCGAAGAAGATTGATAGGATGATCTAAATTTTTTATTTTATCTGTAGAAAGACAACATAAGGAACCAGCGTGAGAATATTGTTCTTGCTCTAGCGAATGCACAGACTCGACTCAGTATACCCGTTGAGACCGATCCTGTTGGTACCTTTGCTGGATCTTTTCAATATCAGTTCTGTTTGAAATTTATAGTTGAGCATACCCGTTGAGCATCTGAATTTTTTGTTACAAAAGGTTCCTTCTTTGAGTCTCCTGGGAAATGATTAAATACTGTCCTCTTTTGTGACGTTTCAAAGTGATTCTTGTTACTGAGGATTCTAGAGGAGCTTGTTTACCAATCAGTCTCCTTCTAGATATTTTTGTTTCAATGGAGTGCATTCTAATCATTTCTTCAACTGCTTCATGGGGAATAGATCTAAAGAGCTAGGTTACCTGAGATACATCCTAAAGCATATCTGTTGGTGTAGAAAAAATTTTGGGGTTTTATCTCAAGTTGCAACTGTGATTAACATGTGTCTGCAAAGAATACTAGGTTTTCATGGACTTTTGAGCATCTTAGAGCGATATATGCTTGCTTGTATAATTTGATATGGTGATGTTCTCTTTCAATTTTCTTCGTGCATTTTGTTTTATTAACAGTCATAGAACATTACATTGATATGATCCTGATATCAAAGTTTTTGTTCTTGAATTGGTGCATCATCTGATATGGTTCATTGAATACTCAATCAGTTAAGGTTAAATGGCACCCCATAAAGAAGCTTTTATAGCAAAGTGGATTGAGTCTTTTACCAATTTGCTTATAAGTTTGTTGGTAGAAGAGGTGAAAAAGGGAAATCGTCTCACCTGTACCTACAACAAAGTAGGATGGAATAACATATATGCCGAGTTCAATGAACAAACAGAACTCCAATTTAATGTAATTCAGTTGAAGAATAGGGTAAACAAACCAAAGAAGCAGTATAGTAGTTTTAAGAAGCTTCTTTCACAATCTGGATTTGGATGGGATAATATCAACAAAACGGTTGCTGTTGAGGATTTAAGTGTATGGGATTCTCACATCAAGGTATCACTTTACTTGGGTCCATTTTTTCTTATTGTGGGTGTAAGCTTCAATTATATTGTTGATGTATGTCATTTCTATGAAATTTGCAGGATAATAGTGAATGGGCTAAATTCAAGAATGATGGATTTCCTCAGTATCCAGACCTTTGTATTGTGTTTGGTGATACATATGCTATTGGGGAGTATGCAGCAGGAAATGCAAAAGGAAATGCAGAAGATTGTGTGGTGTCAGAGGGAGAAGACAATGGTGTTAGTGGTGACAATGGTGGTGGTGCTACGATAAGTGATCCGGACGAATCTAACGAAAACTATGTTGATGAGGGATTCTTTACATCTGACGCGACTGCCATCCCAGTTCGTGAGAAACACAAGTTGAATATGACTCCAAATTCCAAGAGGAGAAGAAAGAGTAACAACTATGATGTTAGTGGCACATGCAAAACCATTCAAGAAATTATCAAATTAAGGATGGCCCAATCAACAAGTGGCTCCACAACCTCACAGGCCCCACCTCCTGGAGACCCCTACTCCATAGGAGCTGTGGTCGCCGTTTTAAATGACATGCCTGACTTGGAGCAGAATCTTTATAATAAGGCTGTGAACCAGGCATGCCTTAATGCCACTTGGAGAGAGGCTTTTATCATCTCTCTACTTGAAAGGAGACGTGGACTTCTTGAATCTCTTTAAGTAGTTGTTAAGAAACATGCTATAGATTTATACTTGGTTTAATTTCATTCCATGACTTATGTATTTGAGACTTTTTTATTTATGTTTTTAAGTTGCAATTATGATGATATTATTGCTATTGTTGATTACTATTGGAGTCCTTATCTAATGGATTTATATTCTTATTTTGTATGATGATATAGGTAATTTGGATGAGGGTGAAAGTAGCATGTATAATGGTAAAGTAGCATCAGTTGAATCAATTGAGTAGGATTTTGATGATTTTGATCTTGATATACTGATAGCATGGTTGGCCATTGTTACAGTGGATATGTCCATGCACACGAGAGAATCTATTAGGGATAGCTTATTATCAGGACCGCAATGGATAAGGGAGGTTTTTTATGAGCATTCCGATAGAGTATATGAGGCTTTTGAAATGGAGAGACGTGTCTTTCTCAACCTTTGTGATCTAATGAAGGAAAAAGGTTGGTTGGAAGATAGCCAATATATTGGGATAGATGAACAAATCGGGATTTTCTTATCTATGATTTGTCACAAGAACTCAAATAGAGATTTATGTAAGAGATTCCAACGTTCGGGACAAACTATCAACAAATACTTCACTAAAGTTTTGCAAGCAGTTCTCAAATTGGCAAAGAGCTTATCATACCACCTTCCTTTGATGTTGTCTCACAAGAGATTCTTATGGATCCTAACCGTAAACGTTACTTCAAGGTAGAATTCTCATATATTCCTTTACACCATTAATTTTATTTTGTTCATAATCTTGTATAATGACAGGGTTGTATAGGCACTATTGATGGCACCCATATTCATGCTTCTGTACCTATGTTGAAGCAAATCCCATTTAGAGATAGGAAAGGCATCACCACTCGAGAATGTGATGTGCGTTTGTTCATTTGATATGAAATTTACTTTTGTATGTGCTGGTTGGGAAGGCTCTGCCAACGATTGTCGAGTGCTTGTAGCAAGACTGGAGACTCCTCGCTTGGAATTTCCTCGGCCGCCACCGGGTATTTGCTTGTCTTTTAAGGAGTAATTTTCTTTATGATCATATTTATAGTTACAAAATATAACCAATGTATGAATACCTTGTTGTAGGCAAATATTATGTCGTGGATTCTGATTATGCAAAAATTTTAGGATTTTTAACTCATTTTAAAGGTAAACGGTATCATTTAAATGATTATAGGGATATAGCGAGACAGCCAACAATTGCAAGAGAATTGTTCAACTATAGGCATTCTTCTCTAAGGAATGTCATTGAAAGATCATTTGAGGCATTGAAGAATCGTTTTTTTTTATTTTGAGGTACATGCCCTCATTTGCAATTCGAAAGCAAGCACATATTGTAATTGCATGTTGTGCCATCCATAATTACATCCGTGATTAGGACAAGATGGATAAGAACTTTTCCCTATATGGAGATCCGCAGTACTTGTCTGAAGCTACGTAGGATGAGCTTGCATTCACCGAGGAGGGAAACCAAATAAATACACTTAGGAAAATCATTGCCAATAAAATAGCAATGGACCATAATATGCCGGAAATTCCATGAAATTGTATTTTTCAACTTTTGTAATGTATTACTATTATTTTGACTATTATTTTGTATTTGAGAATTTCCTATGTTGTAATCTAATCAATTTCTATTCCTAGAAATAGAAATTTTATTCTGTTATCAAAGGAATTTCTGTTCCAGAAATAAAAATTTTGCATCGTTATCAGACGGGTTTCTTTGCTCAGAAATTTGTCTGGGGAATAGAAATTGAGAAATCAATTTCTGGCCAGAAATCAATTTTTGTTCTAGAAATTTTGTCATGTGCACCCTAAGTCTTCTTCCCTTTTCAATTTTAAATGTCTCCAATATTTACCATCTCCTTGATCTGATTTCGAACTTGCGGATTGGCCTTCACAGTTCCTGAACTTCAAATGTGATCTTTTCCTTGACAAGTGGGATTTTCTTATTTTATTTGAAGACTCAATCCCAATCTGGCCCTCTTTAGAAAAATGTGGCTGGTTATCCTTACCTCCATCATATGGCCATCTGTTTCAAATCATAAAACTCCCGATTTCTAAGCCAGCTAGTCCAAGTATTGTCGCTCAAAGATTATGCCAAAATATCTTGTGAAATTATCCGCTTTGCTACCCTGTAATATGCTTGATGCAAATTAATGATCTTAAATGCAAGACCATGCAATGTAATTAAATATGGTAGCTAAAATTAATGTGTCAACAATTTCTACACATATCTTTATATTGGGTGCTACGTCGTTGATTAAATTCTAGCATAATATCATTGCATTGTCAAGATTTGTCGTCAATTAAATTCAAGTTTTTGGTTCGTTTGTATCAATTGTACTTTCCAAGTCTCGTCGTCGATTAAATTCTAGTACAATTTATGCTTGGATAATTTTTTTTTTTTGAGTAAAGCAGTTGAATTTTGTATTTACCTATATATTTCCTATCCACAATCACCACAGAACCCGGTCTCTTTCAATTAAAAGTCAAAGAACTATTTTCGAGGGAAGATATTTTGTCGCGGGAGTAATTTTGGCGATGTAACAGAATTGGAAAGAAAAAAGATACTATAAGAAAGCACTTGTTTTTCACAAGAGGAATCGGAATCATTTTACTAACAAGATTCATTTATTTATTATTTTTATTTTTTTATTCTATGCTCTTTTACTAAGAGTATTTGACCGGACCGATGATAGGAACAATAGGAAAAGAGTGACTACACTATCAACTAGCACTAGCACTCTTTTCGACGATAGAAAACTGCCGCTTCACTATCAACACTCCTTCATCGTCCCCAGCCCCTAAAGCTTACCTCTCCACTTGCTGGTCTCTTTGTCGCTATCGTTGCTCGCCACCACTTGGCTTGCGGCCCTATCTCTTTCTCCACGTCCATCGCCCACTACTGTCATCGCCTAGAGGGACCGTAACATCGAATGTGAGTCGAGCTGGGATTGCAGATCTCAGTTGACCTGAACTGTAATTTTTCTTAAGTCACTGACCTTGGACGACCTTAAGTTGGCTGCATCTAGGTGTTGCGAGCACGGAGGGAGGGAGTGTGTGTGTGAGCACGCGTATTTTTTCTAGGTGCACTTAGTAATCTACTAATATTTATTAAATTTGAGAATGGTAAAATCGCTATTTTGTTGATACGTTATTGACGGTTGATCAGATAACAAAGTAATTAATCATATTTTACATATTGAAGATATTTTGGAGATTTACTCAAGTAGCTGAACAGTATACTCATAAAAAGTGATAATCAACCTATCAGATTGGAATCAAAATTACTTTGGGGCCCAACTCGTTGACACCCCAATTATTAGTGACTACATCAAACATGTTCTCTTACATCAAATCAATCACATATCAAGAATTATAATTTATAGGTTGGATTTCCTTAGGCCTTTGCTTCCTTCAATTTTGCTTGACTGTACTAAACACGGTGACGAAAGACATGATAATGTTCGAGGCCGTGATTTGATTTATTTTCTATATCATTTCTAAATATTTCCAAAAAAATTTACTTAATTTTCTTGTCATGTCTAATCGATTTAATTTAATTTATTTTTTTGAAGTTTTTGACTAGTTAAGGGTCTCCCACATATGAATATATGCTTTATTTTCGTGTAACATAGTTTTCCTCTTCGATGAATAAAATGAATTGAGAGAATTTTCTTTACGTTTTGCACGTTGATGTGTGTACCTTCAATTGTGCGAATCTAGTACTATAGAATTTCATTTATCCCCTTTTTCACTGCGTCCAATTACACCCATCAACTTGGCCAATTTAGTTTTTGTCAACGTATGCTCCCAAAAGCCTAAGTAAACCGTGACGTATTTGGGTTTTTGTTCCACAGAACGGCCGCTTCCATTACCTAAGGTTGAATCTGCCTCTGGTAGGGCGCATGCATCCAACCGGTTCACAAAATATTCTTTCTTTAGATTGACTAGAGAGATTTGAGGTGCAAATATAGATTTACTGAATTGATCTATTAAGCGAGACAACAAGTTGTAAGTGGATATTTGGGACGACAAAACTCTAATCAGTGGTACCCTTGTATTCTAGGGAGAGAGGACCAGACGACTAGGAGCAAAAGGGAGAGAGGGACAGAGAGAGATGGGTAAAAAAAAAAAAAAACACACGCTTAATCCTTTTTTTCTAAAGCACAAAAAAAGAAAGAATACCACTAAAAACCTCAAATTTTACCAACCGTAACATTTTTATTCCATATTTTTGTGTCACTAAAAATCCCAAACTTGTATCATGTGACACATTTACCCAAAATTTTTTTTTGTAATACAAAAAATCTCAAACTTATACTTATATGACATATTTACCCCTAATTTTTTTTGTAATACCAAAAACCTGACATAAATATGTCACACAGAAAAAGTTTGAGGTTTTTAGTGTTACAAAAACAAAGTATAGGATAAATGCATTACACTGTATAAGTTTGGGGTAAATGTGTTACATATGTATAAGTTTGGGATTTTTAGTATTACAAAAAAAAAAATTAGGGTAAATGTGTTACGGTTGACAAAACTTGGGATTTTTGATAACTTTTATCTTAAAGAAAAAAAGACAAGAATAACTATTGTAAAAAGCCCATACAATAATATCAAATCCGGCAAGGATCCTTCAACGAGCTACCTAGTTGTTGACCGAGAGTCGCCATTATAGATCCCTTGAAGCGCAGCTAGAGGCAGAAGCAGCTGGAGGATTTGGGTGGGTGGGGCGGGGAGCGGCTTGACACAGAGCCGTTTCTTGTGCAGCGGCGGGCTCCAGGGCTAACCGACCGGCAGGCGGTGTCTGAGGGGCTGTGGTGTAGTCGGGGGCCGCTCTTTGGGATTGACATGGTTCAGATTGACCATCATTTTGGGTTCCGCTTGGGGGCCGCTCTTCGGCATTGACATTCTCCATGTCGCTCATAATTCGGGGAAGGGGAAGGGGAAGGGGAAGGGGAGGGGCAGGGGTTTGTCGCGAGGGTGTCTGAGTGGTGTTCTTGAATCAGATATTTGGGACGATGGGGTGGGTAACGAATCAACAGTGGTTGCCGTACAAGTACAACTCTCTTCTATGTAAGAGAAAGAGCGACTGATAGTATCATGTGTATGGACCTCCGAGTGCGTTCGAAGTTCCAGCATTTAAATACTTCAGACAGGCAGTTAACCAGTTTTGACTATTAATTTATCCGGGGGTGACGTTGAGTTTGCCCACGCGCGTGCTGTCTTTCTTTCTCTTTACGTAGGATTTTATTTTTATAGTCCAGCGCGCACTAGGCCCCATGTTATTACCAAATTAATGGCAATGGTCTCCTCTTTTTAGTGGTCGTAGGTAGTCGCGGACCGTGGGTCGCGAAAAGAGAGGCGGCTGTCCTTTCAGCCTTCCTCAATCAGCACCTGTGCTCGGTAATTATTTCACTTCTCTTCCGTTAGCAAATAATTTACTCCAACCACCCTCATTATGTTTTGCTAAGAAAGTATAAAGACGCATTTGATAATGATTTTGTTCTGAAAAATAATTTTTGATTAAAAAATGATTTGTTCCGATTGTGTTTTCGAGAATAATTTCTAAGTAAAAAAAACGTGTTTAGTAATTTCACAAAATTTATATTCCTAGGACAGAAATAGGTTTAGTAGGATTCTCAAATTTTTCTTTTAATTTTTAAATTTTTTAATTATATTTTCTTTTTTTCTTTTTTTTTCTTTTTTTCTCTCCTTCCTCCTTCTTTGTTGTCGGTCGCTAATCATGGCCAAGGTCGGCGATCGGCCAAAAGAAGAAGAAGAAAAGGAAAGAGAAAAGAGAGGAGAAGAAAAAATTAGATTGTAAGAATTGTTCTCGAGAACAAGAAGTTACTTTTTCTACTTCTTGATTACTGTTCCAAATCTATTCCCTGTAACAAAATAATGAATTTTTGTTACCGAAACAAAAAAATTATCGAACGAGTTTCTATTCTTTTTTTTTTTTTTGTTCTCGGAACAAAAGAACGAGAATCGATTGTTCTCGGGAGTAAAAACAAATAAGCCCTAAGTCGACTCCTTTCTTGATTCACAAGATTTTCGTGACCACAAACTTGCTATGCAAATTAAGAAATTTACGATGAGTTTTCTTATTACATTAGAAGATGTTGGGGCCAATGGGTCCACCGTAAGTTAATGGTAGCATGGTTCCAACGAGATTATTTTGTCATCTTGAGTATTATGACAACCCTTTGAATTAGCTGGTTTTGTAAAGGAGGTTGGAAAATTTGATTAGAAAGATTGGACACCTAATTAGTTAAGGTTATATCTAACTATGGAATGGCGCACGTAATCAACAAGTTGACACATATTATCTTGAATGATGGATCAGAGAAATTTGAAATGCAAAAACGGATTTCCCAAAGTCAGAAAACATATTTAAAGTGGATGTTTGAAACAACAAATCTCTAATAGATAGTACCCTTTTATCCCGCGGAGAAGAAGACTGAACGACTAGGAATAAAAGGTAGAGAAAGAGAGACTTGGAAAACAATAAATCCTCTCGATTTATTCTAAGCCAACAATTTCTAAAAAGGAGAAAAAAATATCGAGAAAAAAAAACTACACTTTTGATCAAATCTGACAAGAATCCTCTGCAAACCAGCTGGTCATTGAATATGACTCAATATGACTAGTATTGACTTTAATTTATCCGCAATCGACGTGCAAGTTGCCCACACGCATGCTCTATTTTACTTGCCTTTTTCCCCCCCCTAACTTAGGCTTATGTGTTATTTTCCAAAGTGCTTACTAGCCGCTGGGCATTAGCCAACCTAAAGACATCATTGTCTAACTAGGTTAATACTATGACAAATAAAAAATTGATAATTTTGTAAAAACTCCTCACAATTTACTCTTAGCCAAAAATTCAAAAAAAGGAGAAATAAATATTGGGAAAGAAAATTTACCTTACCAAAAAAAAAATATTGGGAAAGAAAATCGCACTTTTGATCAAATCTGAAAAGGATCTCTTTGCAAATTAGCTGGTCATTGACTATGAGACAATATGATCAGTATTGACTTTAATTTATTAGCAATCGACGTGGAAGTTGCTCACACGCATGCTCCTTCTTACTTGCCTTTTTTTTTCCCTAACTTAGGCTTAGGGTGTTATTTTCCAAAGCATTTTCTAGCCGCAGGGCACTAGCTAGCCTAAAGACACCGTTATCTAACGATTACCATAAAGGACAAAAAATTGATAAATTTGCAAAAAAAATACTCACGATTTATTCTTATCCAAAATTTTTTAAAAAAATGAGAAATAAATATTGAGAAAAAAAAAACCGTACTTTTGAGCAAATCTGACAAATATCCCTTTACAAACCAGCTAGCTATTGACTTTAATTTCTTTGCGATCGATATAGAAATTGCTTGCACGAGTGCTCTTTCTTACTTGCCTTTTTTCTTTTCCTAGCTTAGGCTTAGGGTGTTATTTTCCAAAGCACTTTCTAGCCGTCGAACACTAGCTAGCCTAAAGACATCATTATCTAACGAGGTTAATACACAAAAGATAAAAAATCCTCACGATTTTCTCTTAGCCAAAATTTTTTAAAAAGGGAGACATAAATATTGGGGAAAAAACCACACTTTTGATCAAATCCAACAAAAATCCCCCTATGAACCAGCTGGTCATTGACTATGAGTCAATATGATCATTATTGACTTTAGTTTCTCCGCAATCCACGTGGAAGTTGCCTACACGCATGATCTTTCTTACTTTCCTTCTTTTTGTTCCTAACTTAGGCTTAGGGTGTTATTTTCCAAAGCGCTTTCCAGCCATCAAGTAGTAGCTAGCCTAAAGACACCATTACCTAACAAGGTTAATACAACAAAAAATAAGAAAATTGACAAATTTGTAAAAAATCCTCATGATTTACTCTTAGCCAAAAATTCAAAAAGAGGATAAATAAATATTCGGAAGAAAACAACCACACTTTTGATGAAATCCAACAAGGAACCCTCTACGAACTAGCTGGTCATTGACTATGAGTCAATATGACCAGTATTAACTTTAATTTATCCGTGATGGACATGGAAGTTGCCCACACACGTGCTCTTTCTTACTTGCCTTTCTCTTTTCCTAACTTAGGCTTAGGGTGTGATTTCTCAAAGTGCTTTCTAGCCACTGGACTCTAGCCAGCCTAAAGACATCATTATCTAATGAGGTTAATACCATGAAAGATCAAAAATTGATAAATTTGTAAAAACTCCTCATGATTTACCCTTAGCCAAAAATTCAAATATAGGAGAAATAAACATTAGGAAAAAAAAAAAACCACACTTTTGATTAAATCCAACAAGGATCCCTCTGCGAACCGCTTGGTCATTAACTATGAGTCAATATGACCAGTATTTTACTTTAATTTATCCGTGGTGGACATGGAAGTCGACTGCATGCGTACTCTTTCTTACCTGCCTTTTTTTCTCCCTAACTTAGGCTTAGGGTGTAATTTTCCAAAGCGCTTTCTAGCTGTCGAACACTAGCCAACCTAAGGTACCATGAAAGATTAAAAATTGATAAATTTGTAAAAAATATTCTCATGATTTACTATTAGCCAAAAATTCAATAAAAGGAGAAATAAATATTGGAAAAAAAAAAACCACACTTTTGATCAAATCCGATAAGGATTCTTTTGCGAACTAGATGGTCATTGACTATGAGTCAACGAGACCAATATTGACTTTAATTTATCCTTGGTCGACGTGGAAGTGGCCAACACTTCTGCTCTTTCTCACTTGCCATTTTTTTATTAACTTAGGCTTAGGGTGTCATTTTCCAAAGCGCTTTCTACCCACCGGACACTGGCCAACCTAAAGATATCATTATTTAATGAGGTTAATAGCAATAAATATTGGGAGAAAAATATTGACAAGTTTGTCAAAGGAAAAAAAATACCACACTTTTGATTAAATCCGACAAGGATCCTCTGCGAACCACCTAGTCATTGACTATGAATCAATATGACCAATATTGACTTTAGTTCATCTACAATCGCCATAGAGGTCGCCCACACGTGCTCTTTCTTACTTGCCTTTTTCTTTTCTAACCTATGCCTTAAGGTGTAGTTTTCCAAAGTGTTTTCTAGCCGTCGGACATTAGCTAGCCTAAAGACATCATTATCTAAATTTGTAAATTTGTAAAAGACATTAGGAAAGATAAAAAAATTCAAAAATTTGTAAAAAAATCCTTGCAAATTGATCTTAGCCAAAACTTTAAAAAAAAAAAAAAGGAGAAATAAATATTGGCAAAAAAAAAAAAAAAAAAAAACCACACTTTTGATTAAATCCGACAAGGATCCCTCTACGAACCAACTGGTCATTGACTATGAGTCAATATGACCCGTATTGACTTTAATTTATCCATGGTCAGCGTGGAAATGGCCCACACACGTGCTTTTTCTTACTTGCCATTTTTTTTTTCTTTAACTAAGGCTCATTTTCTGAAGTGTTTACTAGTCGCCGAACGTTAGCTAGCCCAATGGTATCATTATCTAACGAGGCTAGTATCACCAAAGATAAAAAATTGATAAATTTGGAAAAAATCCCCTTGATTTACCCTTGGCCGATAATTAAAAAAAAACAGAGAAATAAATATTGAGAAAAAAGCCACACTTTTGATCAAATTTGACAAGGATCCCTATGCGAACTAGCTAGTCATTGACTATGAGTCAATATGACCAATATTGACATTAATTTTTCCGCAATTGACGGGCATGCCCTTTCTTACTTTCCTTTTTTTTTTCTTTCCAAACTTAGGCCTAGGGTGTAATTTTCAAAAGCGCTTTCTAGTCGCAGGACACTAGCTAGCTTTAGCCCATCATTATCTCACAAGGTTAATACCATGAAACATAAAAAAATTGATTAATTTGTAAAAAGACTCCTCGTGATTTACTCATAGCCAAAAATACAAAAAAGAAAAAAAGAAAAAGAGAAATAAATATTAGAAAAAAAAAAGCACACTTTTGATCAAATCTGACAAGGATCGCTCTGTGAACTGGCTAGTCATTGACTATGAGCCAATATGACTAGTATTGACTTTAGTTTATCCGCAATCTATGTGAAAGTTGCGCACACATGTGCTCTTTCTTACTTGCCTTTTTTTTTCCCCCTTAACTTAGAGTTAGGGTGTTATTTTCCAAAGCACTTTCTAGCCGTCGGACACTAGTAAGACTAAAGACATCATTATCTAAGGAGGTTAGTACCACAGAAAAACAAAAACTGATAAATTTTTTAACAAAATCCTCAAAGATTTACTCTTAGCCAAAAATTTTAAAAAAGGAGAAATAAATTTTGGAAAAAAAAGCCACACTTTTGATCAAATCCGACCAGGAACGCTCTGCGAACCAACTGATCATTGACCATGAGTCAATATGACTAGCATAATTTATCCACGGTGGACATGGAAATTGCCTACGCGCGTGCTCTTTCTTACTTGCCGTTTTCTTTTCTTGGCTTAGGCTTAGGGTGTAATTTGCCAAAGCACTTTCTAGCCACTGGACTCTAGCTAGCCCTAAGATATCATTATCTAATGAGGCTATGCCACGAAAGATTGAAAATTGATAAATTTGTAAAAAATCTACTCAATTTACCCTTAGCCAAATATTAGGAAAAAAAACCACACTTTTGATCAAATCCGACAAGGATACCTCTACGAACCTGTTGGCCATTGACTATAAGAATATATGACTAATATTGACTTTAATTTATCTGTGGTGGATATGGAAGTTGCCTACATGCGTTCTCATTCTTAATTGCTGTTTTTTTTTTTTTCTAACTTAAGCTTAGGGTATAATTTTCCAAAGCGCTTTCTAGCCGCCGGATACTAGCCAGTCTAAAGACATCATTATCTATTAAGGTTAGTACCACGAAAAATAAAAAACTGATAAATTTGTGAAAAAAATCCTAACGATTTACTCTTAGCTTGAAATCATAAAAATGAGAAATAAATATAGGGGAAAAAACCATACTTTTGAGCAAATCGAACAAGGATCCCTTTGTGCACCTGCTGGTCGTTGACTATGAGTCAATATGGTCAGTATTGACTTTAATTTATCCACAGTCGACATGCAAATTGCTCATATGTGTACTCTTTCTTACTTGACTTTCTTTTCCTAACTTTGGCTTAGGGTGTTATTTTCTCAAGCACTTTCTAGCCGCCAGGCACTAGCCAGCTGAAAGACACCATTGTCTGCAAGTTTAATACCATGAAAAAACTAAAATTGATAAATTTGTAAAAAAAATCCTCGCGATTTACTCTTAGCCTAAAATTGAAAAAAATAGGAGAACAAAATATTGGGGAAAAAAACCACACATTTGATCAAATCAGACAAGGATCCCTTTGAGAACCAGCTGGTCATTGACTAGTCAATATGACTAGTGTTGACTTTAATTTATCCGTGGTCGATGTGGAAGTGGCCCACACGCGTGCTCTTTCTTATTTGCCATTTTTCTCCTAAGTTAGGCTTAGGATGCTATTTTCCAAAGCGCTTTCTAGTCACCAGAGACTAGCCAACCCAAAGACATCAATATCTAACGAGATTAGTATTAGGGAAGATAAAAAAATTGAGAAATTTTAAAAAAAATCCCCACGATTTACTCTTAGCCAACAATACTAAAAAAGGACAAACAAATATTGGGAAAAAACCACACTTTTGATCAAATCGAGAAAGATCCCTTTGCAAACCAGGTCATTGATTTTGAATCAATATGACCAGTATTGACTTTAGCTCATCCTCAATCGTCGTGAAAGTTGCCCGTATACGTGCTTTTTCTTACCTGCCTCTTTCTTTTCCTAACTTATGCTTAGTGTGTAATTTTCCAAAGTGCTATCTAGCCGCCGGACACTAGCTAGCCTAAAGACATCATTATCTAATGAGTCTAGTATCAGGAAAGATAAAAGATTGATAAATTTGTAAAAATTCCTCACGAATTACTCTTAGCCAAAAATTCAAAAAAAAGGAGAAATAAATATTGAGAAAAAGACCACGCTTTTGATCAAATCCAACAAGGATCGTTCTGCCAACCAGCTAGTCATTGACTATGAGTCAATATGACCAATATTGACTTTAATTTATCGCCCGTAAGTGTGGAAGTGGCTGACATGCGTGCTCTTTCTTACTTGCCATTTTTTTTTACTTAGGCTTTGAGCGTCATTTTCCAAAGCGCTTTCTAGCCCTCGAACACTAGCCAGCCTAAAGACACCAATATCCAACGAGGTTAGTAGCACGAAAGATAAAAAATTGATAAATTTGTAAGAAAATTCACACGATTTACTCTTAGACAAAAAATTTTAAAAAGGAGAAGTAAATATTGAAAAAAAGAAAAAAACCACACTTTTGATCAAATCGAACAAGAATTCTTCTGTGGACCAGCGGATTGACTTTGAGTCAATACGACCGGTATTAATTTTAGTTCATCCGTAATCGTCGTTGAAGTTGCCCACACACGTGCTCTTTCTTAATTGTATTTTTCCTTTTCTTAACTTATGTTTAGTGTGTAATTTTCCAAAGTGCTTTATAGCCGTCGGGCATTGGCCAACCCAAGGAAATCATTAACTAACGAGGTTAGTACCACGAAAGATAAAAAATTGATAAATTTGTAAAAAAAAAAAAATCCTCACGATTTACTCTAAGGCAAAAAATTTTAAAAAGGAGAAATAACTATTGGGGAAAAAAACCACACCTTCGATCAAATCCAAGAGGGATCCCTCTCCGAACCAGCTGGTCATTGACTTTGAGTCAATGTAACCAGTATTGCCTTTAGTTCATCCACAATCGTCGTGGAAGTCGCCCACACATGTGCCTTTTCTTATTTGCATTTTTCTTTTCCTGACTTATGCTTAGTGTGTAATTTGCCAAAGTACTTTCTATCCATCGAACACTAACCAGCCTAAAGGCATCATTATCTAACAAGGTTAGAGTCAGGAAAGGTTAAAAAAAAATGATAAATTTGTTAAAAATCATCACGAATTACTCTTAGCAAAAACTTCATAAAAAGGAGAAATAAATATTGAGAAAAAAAAACCACACTTTTGATCAAATCCTACAAGGATCCCTCTACAAACTAGCTAGTCATTGACTATGAGTCAATATGACCAATATCGACTTTAATTTGTCCTTGGTTGACTTGGAAGTGACCAACATGCGTGCTCTTTCTTACTAGCCATTTTTTTCTAACTTAGCCTTAGGGTGTCATTTTTCAAAGCACTTTTAGCCATTGGACACTAGCCAGCCTGAAGATATCATTATCTAGCGAGGTTAGTAGCACGAAAGATCAAAAATTGATAAATTTGTAAGAAAATCCACACAATTTACTCTTAGCCAAAAATTTAAAAAAAGGAGAAGTAAATATTGGAAAAAAACCACACTTTTAATCAAATCCAACAAGGATACTTCTACGAACCAATTGGGCATTGACTTTGAGTCAATATGACCAGTATTGATTTTAGTTCATCTGTAATCATCATGGAAGTTGCCCACACACGTGCTTTTTCTTACTTGCCTTTTCCTTTTCCTAACTTATTTTTAGTGTGTAATTTTCCAAAGTGCTTTCTAGCCGTCGAACACTAGCCAGCTTGAGGATGTCATTAACTAATGAGGTTAGTGCCATGAAAGATCAAAAATTGATAAATTTGTAAAAAAATCCTCGTGATTTACTCTGAGCCAAAATTTTTCAAAAGAAAAAATAAATATTGGGAAAAAAACTGCACTTTTGATCAAATACGACGAGGATCCCTCTGCGAACCAGTTAGTCATTGACTTTAAGTCAATGTGAGCAGTATTGACTTTAGTTCATCCATAATCATCATGGAAGTTGCGCGCACACGTGCTCTTTCCTACATGCCTTTTTCTTTTCTTAACTTGTGCTTAGTGTGTAATTTTCCAAAGTGTTTTCAAGTCGTCGAACACTAGCTAGCCTAAAGACATCATTATCTAACAAGGTTAGTATCAGGAAAGATAACAAATTGATAAATTTGCAAAAATTCCTCATGAATTACTCTTAGCCATAAATTGAAAACAAAGAGAAATAAATATTGGGAAGAAAACCACACTTTTGATCAAATCCGACAAGGATACCTATGCGAACCAGCTGGTCAATTACTGAGTCAATGTAACCCAGTATTGACTTTAGTTCATCTACAATCATTGTGGAAGTTGCCCACACACGTGCCCTTTATGATTTGCATTTTTTCTTTTCTTAGCTTATGCTTAGTGCGTAATTTTCCAAAGTGCTTTCTATTTGACGAACATAAGCCAGCCTAAAGACACAATTATCTAACGAATTAGGAAAGATAAAAAATTGATAAATTTAAGAAAAAATTTCACGAATTACTCTTAGCCAACATTTCATAAAAAGGAGAAATAGATATTGAGAAAAAAGACCACACTTTTGATCAAATCTGACAAGGAACCCTCTGCAAACCAGCTGGTCATTGACTTTGAGTCAATCTGACCAATATTGACTTTAGTTCAACTGCAATAGTTGTGGAAGCTGCCCACACATGTACTTTTTCTTACTTGCCTTTTCTTTTCCTAGCTTATGCTTAGTGTGTAATTATCCAAAGTGCATTCTAGCCAACGGACACAAGCTAGCCTAAAGACATCATTATGTAATGAGGTTGGTACCATGAAAGATCAAAATTTGATAAATTTGAAAAAAATCCTCACGATTTACTCTTGGCCAAGAATTTTTAAAAAGCAGAAATAAATATTGGGGAAAAAGTCAAATCTGACGAGGATCATTGTGCGAACCAGCTGGTCATTAACTTTGAGTCAATACGACTAGTATTGACTTTAATTTATCTACAATCATCGTGGAAGTTGCCTGCACAAGTGCTCTTTCCTACCTGCCTTTTTCTTTTCCTAACATATGCTTAGTGTGCAATTTTCCAAAGTGCTTTCAAGCCGTCGGACACTAGCTAGCCTAAAAAAGTCATTATCAAACGAGGTTAGTATCAAGAAAGATATGAAATTGATAAATTTGTAAACATTCCTCATGTTAAAATAAAAGAAGAAATAAATATTGGGAAAAAACCATACTTTTGATCAAATCCGACAAAGATCTCCCTGCGAGCCAGTTGGTCATTGACTATGAGTCAATGTGACCAATATTGACTTTAATTTATCCCTGGTTGACGTGGAAGTGGCCAACACGCATGCTCTTTTTACTTGCCCTTTTTTTTTTTTTTTTTCTAACTTAGGCTTAAGGTGTCATTTTCCAAAACGTTTTCTAGCCGCCGGACACTAGCCAGCCCAAAAACATGATTATCTAACGAGGTTAGTATCAAGAAAGGAAAAATATTGATAAATTTGTAAAACTTCCTCACGAATTACTCTTAGCTAAAACTTTTAAAAAAAGGAGAAATAAATATTGGGAAAAAAAAGGCACACTTTTGATTAAGTCAGACAAGGATCCCTTTGCGAATTAGCTGGTCATTGACTATGAGTTAATATGACTAGTGTTGACTTTAATTTATCCGTGGTCGATGAGGAAGTGGCCCACGTACATGCTCTTTGTTATTTGTCATTTTTTTTCCTAACTTAGGCTTAGGGTGTTATTTCCCGCAGCGGTTTCTAGCCGCCGGAGACTAGTCAACCTAAAGACATCACTATCTAACGAGGTTAGTATTAGGAAAGATCCAAAATTGAGAAATTTGCAAACAATTTACTTTTAGCCAACAATTCTAAAAAAAGAGAAATAAGTATTGGGAAAAAAACCACACTTTTGATCAAATCCAACAAGGATCTCTTTGCGAACCAGTTGGTCATTGACTTTGAGTCAATATGACCAGTATTGACTTTAGTTCATCCACAATCGTTGTGGAAGTTGCCCGCACGCGTGCCCTTTCTTACTTGCTTTTTTCTTTTCATAACTTATACTTAATGTGTAATTTTCCAAAGCACTCTCTAGCCGTCGGACACTAGCTAGCTTAAAGACATCATTATTTACGAGGCTAGTATCAAGAAATATAAAAAAAAAAAATTGATAAATTTGTAAAAATTCCTCACGAATTACTCTTGGCCAAAAATTCAAAAAAAGGAGAAATAAATATTATGAAAAAACCGCACTTTTGATGAAATCCGACGAGGATGCCTCTGCGAGCCGACTAGTCATTGACTGAGTCATATGACCAATATTGACTTCAATTTATCCCTAGTTGACGTGGAAGAGGCCAACACGTGTGCTTTTTGTTACTTGCCATTTTTTTCTAACTTAGGCTTAGGGTGTCATTTTCTAAAGTGCTTTCTGGCCGCCGGACACTACCTAACCTAAAGACATCATTATCTAACGAGGTTAGCAACACGAAAGATCAAAAATTGATAAATCTTTAAGAAAATCCCCACGATTTACTCTTGGCCAACAATTCTACAAAAGGAGAAATAAATATTAGGAAAATAAACCACACTTTTGATCAAATCTGACAAGGATCCCTTTGCGAACTAGCTGGTCATTGACTTTGAGTCAATTTGTCCAGTATTGACTTTAGTTTGTCCACAAGCATCGGGAAGTTGCCCGAACACGTGCTTTTGACCTGCCTTTTTATTTTTCTAACTTATACTTAGTGTGTAATTTTCTGAAGTGATTTCTAACCGTCGGACACTAGCCAACCCGAAGACATATTATAATGAGGTTAGTACCACGAAAGATAAAAACTTAATATATCTGTTAAAAAAAAAAATCCTTACGATTTAGTTTAAGCCAAAAATTTTTAAAAATGAGAAATAAATTTTGGGAAAAAAAGTCATACTGAAGTCGTTAAGTAAGTCCGGCTAAGATGCCAAGCGCTACAGAAAGAAGTCCAGATTTCTCTGCGAACTGGCTGGGCAATCACTTTCAATCAACGTGACCAGTATTGACTTTAGTTCATTATCTAATGAGGTTAGTATCAAGAAAGATAAAAAATTGATAAATTTGTAAGAATACCTCACGAATTACCCTTAGCCAAAAATTCAAAAAAAGGAGAAATAAATATTGTGAAGAAAAACCACACTTTTGATCAAATCCAACAAGGATCCCTTTGCAAACCAACTGACCATTGACTATGAGTCAATTTGACTAATATCGACTTCAATTTGTCCCTGGTCGACCTGCAAGTGGCCAACATGCGTGCTCTTTCTTACTTGCCCTTTTTTTCTAACTTCGGCTTACGCTGTCATTGCCCAAAGCGCTTTCTAGCCGTGAACACTAGCTAGCCTAAAGACATCATTATCTAACAAGGGCAGTATCAAGAGAGAAAAAAAAATTCATAAATTTGTAAAAATTCCTCATGAATTACTCTTAGACAAAAATTCAAAAAAAAGAGAAATAAATATTGGGGAAAAAAAAAACCCCACTATTGATCAAATCAAACAAGGATCCATTTGTGAACCAGCTGATCATTGACTATGAGTTAATTCATTCGTAGTCCACGTGGAAGAGGCCCACACCCGTGCTCTTTCTTATTTGCCAATTTTTTCCTAACTTAGGTTTAGAGTGTTATTTTCCAAAGTACTTTCTAGCCGCTAGAGACTGGCCAGCCCAAAGACATTTATATCTATGGAGGTTAATATTAGGAAAGACAAAAAATTGGGAACTTCTCAAAAAAAAAAAAATCCCCACGATTTACTCTTCGCCAAAAATTCCACAAAAGGAGAAATAAATATTAGGAAAATAAACCACACTTTTGATCAAATCTGACAAGGATCCCTTTGCGAACTAGTTGGTCATTGACTTTGAGTCAATTTGTCTAGTATTGACTTTAGATCGTCCACAATCATCGGGAAGTTGCCCGAACACGTGCTCTTTTTGACCTGCCTTTTTATTTTTCTAACTTATACTTAGTGTGTAATTTTCCGGAGTGATTTCTAGCCGTCGGACACTAGCCAGCCTGAAGACATATTATAATGAGGTTCGTACCACGAAAGATAAAAAAATTGATATATCTGTAAAAAAATCCTTCCGATTTAGTTTAAGCCAAAAATTTTAAAAAATGAGAAATAAATTTTGGGAAAAAAAAAAACATACTGAAGTCGTTAAGTAAGTCTTGCTAAGATGCCAAGCGCTAAAGAAAGAAGTCCAGATTCCTCTGCGAACTGGCTGGGCAATCACTTTCAATCAACGTGACCAGTATTGACTTTAGTTCATCTGCAATCATCGTGAAAGTTGCCCACGCAAGTGCCCATTCTTATTTGCGTTTTTCTTTTCCAAACTTATGCTTAGTGCATAATTTTCCACAACGCTTTCTATTCATCCGACACGAGCCAGCCTAAAGACAATATTATATAACGATGTTACTATCAGGAAAGATAAAAAAAAAAATTGATGAATATGTAAAAAATCGTCACCAATTACCCTCAGCCAAAATTTCATAAGAAGGAGAAATAAATATTACAAAAAAAATATCACACTTTTGATCAAATCCAACAAGAATCCCTCTGTGAACCAATTGGTCATTGACTTTGCTTCAGTCTCACCAATATTGACATTAGTTCAACTACAATGGTGGTGGAAGTTGCCCACAGATATACTCTTTCTTAATTGCTTCTTTCTTTTCCTAACTTATGCTTAGTGTGTAATTTTCCAAAGTGCTTTCTAGCTTACGGACGCTAGGCGCTAGCGAGACTAGAGACATCATTATGTAATGATTAGTGCCACAAAAGATCAAAAATTGATAAATTTGAAAAAAAATTCTCACGACTTACTCTTAGCCAAAACATTTTAAAAAGGATAAATAAACATTGGGAAAAAAAAACCACAGTTTTGGTCAAATCCAGCAAGGATCCGTTTGCGAACCGGCTTGTCATTGGCTTTGGGTCAATATGACTAGTATTGACTTTAGTTCATCCGCAATCGTCGTGGAAGTTGCTCGCACACGTGCTCTTTCCTGCCTGCCTTTTTATTTTCCTAACATATGCTTAGTGTGCAATTTTCCAAAATGCTTTTAAGCCGGCCGACACTAGCTAGCTTAAAGATATCATTATCTAATGAGGTTAGTATCAAGAAAGATAAAAAAATGGATAAATTTGTAAGAATGCCTCACGAATTACCCTTAGGCAAAAATTCAAAAAAAGGAGAAATACATATTGTGAAGAAAAACCATACTTTGGATCAAATCTTTTAATCAAATCCAACAAGGATCCCTTTGCAAACCAACTGATCATTGACTATGAGTCAATTTGACCAATATCGACTTCAATTTGTCCCTGGTCGACCTGGAAGTGGCCAACATGCGTGCTCTTTCTTACTTGCCCTTTTTTTCTAACTTCGGCTTACGCTGTCATTTCCCAAAGCGCTTTCTAGCCGTCAGACAGTAGCTAGCCTAAAGACATCATTATCTAACAAGGTTAGTATTAGGAGAGAAAAAAATAATTGATAAATTTGTAAAAATTCCTCATGAATTACTCTAAGACAAAAATTCAAAAAAAAAGGAGAAATAAATATCGGGGAAAAAAAAACCCCACTTTTGATCAAATCAAACAAGGATCCATTTGTGAACCAGCTGATCATTGACTATGCGTTAATTCATTCGTAGTCCACGTGGAAGAGGCCCACACCCGTGCTCTTTCTTATTTGCCAATTTTTTCCTAACTTAGGTTTAGAGTGTTATTTTCCAAAGTACTTTCTAGCCGCTCGAGACTGGCCAGCCCAAAGACATTTATATCTATGGAGGTTAACATTAGGAAAGACAAAAAATTGGGAACTTCTCAAAAAAAAAAAACATCCCCGCGATTTACTCTTCGCCAACTATTCCACAAAAGGAGAAATAAATATTAGGAAAATAAACCACACTTTTGATCAAATCTGACAAGGATCCGTTTACGAACTAGGTGGTCATTGATTTTGAGTCAATTTGTCCTGTATTGACTTTAGATAGTCCGCAATCATCGGGAAGTTGCCCGAACACGTGCTCTTTTTGACCTGCCTTTTTATTTTTCTAACTTATACTTAGTGTGTAATTTTCCGAAGTGATTTCTAGCCGTCGGACACTAGCCAGCCTGAAGACATATTATAATGAGGTTAGTACCACGAAAGATAAAAAAAAAAATTGATATATTTGTAAAAAAAATCCTTTCGATTGAGTTTAAGCCAAAAATTTTAAAAAATGAGAAATAAATTTTGGGAAAAAAAAACATACTGAAGTCATTAAGTAAGTCCCGCTAAGATACCAAGCGCTACGAAAGAAGTCTAGATTCTTCTACGAACTGGCTGGGGAATCACTTTCAATCAACGTGACCAGTATTGACTTTAGTTCATCCGCAATCATCGTGGAAGTTGCCCACCCAAGTGCCCATTCTTATTTGCGTTTTTCCTTTCCAAACTTATGCTTAGTGTATAATTTTCCACAACGCTTTCTATTCATCGGAAACGAGCCAGCCTAAAGACAATATTATATAACGAGGTCACTATTAGGAAAGATAAAAAAAAAATTGATGAATTTGTAAAAAATCGTCACCAATTACCCTTAGCCAAAATTTCATAAGAAGGAGAAATAAATATTACAAAAAAAATATCACACTTTTGATCAAATCCAACAAGAATCCCTCTGTGAACCAATTGGTCATTGACTTTGCTTCAGTCTCACCAATATTGACATTAGTTCAACTACAATGGTGGTGGAAGTTGCCCACAGATATACTCTTTCTTAATTGCTTCTTTCTTTTCCTAACTTATGCTTAGTGTGTAATTTTCCAAAGTGCTTTCTAGCTTACGGACGCTAGGCGCTAGCGAGACTAGAGACATCATTATGTAATGATTAGTGCCACAAAAGATCAAAAATTGATAAATTTGAAAAAAAAATTCTCACGACTTACTCTTAGCCAAAACATTTTAAAAAGGATAAATAAACATTGGGAAAAAAACCACAGTTTTGGTCAAATCCAGCAAGGATCCGTTTGCGAACCGGCTTGTCATTGGCTTTGGGTCAATATGACTAGTATTGACTTTAGTTCATCCGCAATCGTCGTGGAAGTTGCTCGCACACGTGCTCTTTCCTGCCTGCCTTTTTCTTTTCCTAACATATGCTTAGTGTGCAATATTCCAAAATGCTTTTAAGCCGGCCGACACTAGCTAGCTTAAAGATATCATTATCTAATGAGGTTAGTATCAAGAAAGATAAAAAAAATTGATAAATTTGTAAGAATGCCTCACGAATTACCCTTAGGCAAAAATTCAAAAAAAGGAGAAATACATATTGTGAAGAAAAACCATACTTTGGATCAAATCTTTTAATCAAATCCAACAAGGATCCCTTTGCAAACCAACTGATCATTGACTATGAGTCAATTTGACCAATATCGACTTCAATTTGTCCCTGGTCGACCTAGAAGTGGCCAACATGCGTGCTCTTTCTTACTTGCCCTTTTTTTCTAACTTCGGCTTACGCTGTCATTTCCCAAAGCGCGTTCTAGCCGTGGGACAGTAGCTAGCCTAAAGACATCATTATCTAACAAGGTTAGTATCAAGAGAGAAAAATAATTGATAAATTTGTAAAAATTCCTCATGAATTACTCTAAGACAAAAATTCAAAAAAAAAGGAGAAATAAATATCGGGGAAAAAAAAACCCCACTTTTGATCAAATCAAACAAGGATCCATTTGTGAACCAGCTGATCATTGACTATGTGTTAATTCATTCGTAGTCCACGTGGAAGTGGGCCACACCCGTGCATAATTTGCCAATTTTTTCCTAACTTAGGTTTATAGTGTTATTTTCCAAAGCACTTTCTAGCCGCCGGAGACTAGCCATCCCAAAGACATTTATATCTATGGAGGTTAACATTAGGAAAGACAAAAAATTGGGAACTTCTCCAAAAAAAAAAAAACTCCACGCTTTACTCTTGGCCAACAATTCTACAGAAGGAGAAATAAATATTAGGAAAATAAACCAAACTTTTGATCAAATCTGACAAGGATCCCTTTGCGAACTAGCTGGTCATCGACTTTGAGTCAATTTGTCCAGTATTGACTTTAGTTCGTCCAGAATCATCAGGAAGTTCCCGAACACGTGCTCTTTTTGACCTGCCTTTTTATTTTTCTAACTTATACTTAGTGTGTAATTTTCCGAAGTGATTTCTAGACGTCGGACATTAGCCAGCCTGAAGACATAGTATAATGAGGTTAGTACCACGAAAGATAAACAAAAAATTGATATATTTGTAAAAAAAATCCTCGCGATTTAGTTTAAGACAAAAATTTAAAAAAATGAGAAATAAATTTTGGGAAAAAAAAAAAACATACTGAAGTCGTTAAGTAAGTCATGCTAAGATGCCAAGCGCTAAAGAAAGAAGTCCAGATTCCTCTGCAAACTGGCTGGGCAATCACTGTCAATCAACGTGACCAGTATTGACTTTAGTTCATCCGCAATCATCGTGGAAGTTCCCAACACAAGTGCCCATTCTTATTTGCGTTTTTCTTTTCCAAACTTATGCTTAGTCCATAATTTTCCACAACGCTTTCAATTCATCGGACACGAGCCAGCCTAAAGACAATATTATGTAACGAGGTTACTATCAAGAAAGATAAAAAAAAAATTGATGAATTTGTAAAAAATCGTCACGAATTACCCTTAGCCAAAATTTCATAAGAAGGAGGAATAAATATTAGAAAAAAAATATCACACTTTTGATCAAATCCAACAAGAATCCCTCTGTGAACCAATTGGTCATTGACTTTGCTTCAGTCTGACCAATATTGACATTAGTTCATTGTATGGTGGTGGAAGTTGCCCATAGACATACTCTTTCTTAATTGCTTCTTTCTTTTCCTAACTTATGCTTAATGTGTAATTTTCCAAAGTGCTTTCTAGCTGACGGACGCTAGGCTCTAGCGAGACTAGAGACATCATTATGTAATGATTAGTGCCAAGAAAAGATCAAAATTTATAAATTTTTAAAAATTCTCACGACTTACTCTTAGCCAAAGCATTTTAAAAAGGAGAAATAAACATTGGGAAAAAAAAACCACAGATTTGATTAAATCCAACAAGGATGCCTTTGCGAACCGGCTTGTCATTGACTTTGGGTCAATATGACTAGTATTGACTTTAGTTCATCCGCAATCGTCGTTGAAGTTGCTCGCACACGTGCTCTTTCCTACATGCCGTTTTCTTTTCCTATCATATGCTTAGTGTGCAATTTTATTTTAAGCTGGCCGACACTAGCTAGCTTAAAGATATCATTACCTAATGAGGTTAGTATCAAGAAAGATAAAAAAAATTGATAAATTTGTAAGAATGCCTCACGAATTACCCTTAGCCAAAAATTCAAAAAAAGGAGAAATAAATATTGTGAAGAAAAACCATACATTTGATCAAATCCAACAAGGATCTCTTTGGGAACCAACTGATCATTTACTATGAGTCAATATGACCAATATCGACTTTAATTTGTCCCTAGTCGACCTGGAAGTGGCCAACATGCGTGCTCTTTCTTACTTGCCCTTTTTTTCTAACTTCGGCTTACGTTGTCATTTCCCAAAGCTCTTTCTAGCCGTCGGATACTAGCTAGCCTAAAGACATCATTATCTAACAAGGTTAGTATCAAGAGAGAAAAAAATGATAAATTTGTAAAAATTCCTCATGAATTACTCTTAGACAAAAATTCAAAAAAAAAAAAAGAAGATATAAATATTGGGAAAAAAAAAACCCCACTTTTGATCAAATCAAACAAGGATCCATTTGTGAACCAGCTGATCATTGACTATGAGTTAATTCATTCGTAGTCCACGTGGAAGTGGCCCACACCCGTGCTCTTTCTTATTTGCCAATTTTTTCCAAACCTAGGTTTAGAGTGTTATTTTCCAAAGCACTTTCTAGCCGCCGGAGACTAGCCAGCCCAAAGACATTTATATCTATGGAGGTTAACATTAAGAAAGACAAAAAATTGGGAACCTCTCAAAAAAATAAAAATCCCCACGATTTACTCTTCGCCAACAATTCGACAAAAGGAGAAATAAATATTAGGAAAATAAACCACACTTTTCATCAAATCGACAAGGATCCCTTTGCGAACTAGCTGGTCATTGACTTTGAGTCAATTTGTCCAGTATTGACTTTAGTTCGTCCACAATCATCGGGAAGTTGCCCGAACACGTGCTCTTTTTGACCTGCCTTTTTATTTTTCTAACTTATACTTAGTGTGTAATTTTCCGAAGTGATTTCTAGCCATCGGACACTAGCCAGTTTGAAGACATAGTATAATGAGGTTAGTACCACGAAACATATAAAATTGATATATTTGTAAAAAACATCCTTACGATTTAGTTTAAGCCAAAAATTTTAAAAAATGAGAAATAAATTTTGGGAAAAAAAAAACATACTACAGTCGTTAAGTAAGTCCTGCTAAGATGCCAAGTGCTAAAGAAAGAAGTCCAGATTCCTCTGCGAACTAGCTAGGCAATCACTTTTAATCAACGTGGCCAGTATTGACTTTAGTTCATCCGCAATCATCATGGAAGTTGCCCACACAAGTGCCCATTCTTATTTACGTTTTTCTTTTCCAAACTTATGCTTAGCGTATAATTTTCCACAACGCTTTCGATTCATCGAACACGAGCCAGCCTAAAGACAATATTATATAACTAGGTTACTATCAGGAAAGATAAAAAAAAAAAAAAAAAAAAATTGATGAATTTGTAAAAAATCGTCACGAATTACCCTTAGCCAAAATTTCATAAGAAGGAAGGATAAATATTAGAAAAAAAATATCACACTTTTGATCAAATCCAACAAGAATCCCTCTGTGAACCAATTGGTCATTGACTTTGCTTCAGTCTGACCAATATTGACATTAGTTCAACTACAATGGTGGTGGAAGTTGCCCACAGACATACTCTTTCTTACTTGCTTCTTTCTTTTCCTAACTTATGCTTAATGTGTAATTTTCCAAAGTGATTTCTAGCTGACGGACGCTAGGCGCTAGCGAGACTGGAGACATCATTATGTAATGATTAGTACCAAGAAAAGATCAAAAATTTATAAATTTGAAAAAAATTCTCACGACTTACTCTTAGCCAAAGCATTTTAAAAAGGAGAAATAAACATTGGGAAAAAAAACCACAGATTTGATCAAATCCAACAAGGATGCCTTTGCGAACCGGCTTGTCATTGACTTTGGGTCAATATGACTAGTATTGACTTTAGTTCATCCGCAATCGTCGTTGAAGTTGCTCGCACACGTGCTCTTTCCTACCTGCCGTTTTCTTTTCCTGTCATATGCTTAGTGTGCAATTTTATTTTAAGCCGGCCGACACTAGCTAGCTTAAAGATATCATTACCTAATGAGGTTAGTATCAAGAAAGATAAAAAAAATTGATAAATTTGTAAGAATGCCTCACGAATTACCCTTAGCCAAAAATTCAAAAAAAGGAGAAATAAATATTGTGAAGAAAAACCATACATTTGATCAAATCCAACAAGGATCTCTTTGGGAACCAACTGATCATTTACTATGAGTCAATATGACCAATATCGACTTTAATTTGTCCCTGGTCGACCTGGAAGTGGTCAACATGCGTGCTCTTTCTTACTTGCCCTTTTTTTCTAACTTCGGCTTACGTTGTCATTTCCCAAAGCTCTTTCTAGCCGTCGGATACTAGCTAGCCTAAAGACATCATTATCTAACAAGGTTAGTATCAAGAGAGAAAAAAAAATGATAAATTTGTAAAAATTCCTCATGAATTACTCTTAGACAAAAATTCAAAAAAAAAAAGAAGATATAAATATTGGGAAAAAAAACCCCACTTTTGATCAAATCAAACAAGGATCCATTTGTGAACCAGCTGATCATTGACTATGAGTTAATTCATTCGTAGTCCACGTGGAAGTGGCCCACACCCGTGCTCTTTCTTATCTGCCAATTTTTTCCAAACCTAGGTTTAGAGTGTTATTTTCCAAAGCACTTTCTAGCCACCGGAGACTAGCCAGCCCAAAGACATTTATATCTATGGAGGTTAACATTAAGAAAGACAAAAAATTGGGAACCTCTCAAAAAAAATAAAAATCCCCACGATTTACTCTTCGCCAACAATTCGACAAAAGGAGAAATAAATATTAGGAAAATAAACCACACTTTTCATCAAATCTGACAAGGATCCCTTTGCGAACTAGCTGGTCATTGACTTTGAGTCAATTTGTCCAGTATTGACTTTAGTTCGTCCACAATCATCGGGAAGTTGCCCGAACACGTGCTCTTTTTGACCTGCCTTTTTATTTTTCTAACTTATACTTAGTGTGTAATTTTCTGAAGTGATTTCTAGCCCTCGGACACTAGCCAGTTTGAAGACATAGTATAATGAGGTTAGTACCACGAAACATATAAAATTGATATATTTGTAAAAAACATCGTTACGATTTAGTTTAAGCCAAAATTTTAAAAAATGAGAAATAAATTTTGGGAAAAAAAAAAAAAACATACTGAAGTCGTTAAGTAAGTCCCGCTAACATGCCAAGCGCTAAAGAAAGAAGTCCAGATTCCTCTGCGAACTGGCTGGGCTATCACTTTTAATCAACGTGGCCAGTATTGACTTTAGTTCATCCGCAATCATCGTGGAAGTTGCCCACACAAGTGCCCATTCTTATTTGCGTTTTTCTTTTCCAATCTTATGCTTACTGTATAATTTTCCACAACGCTTTCTATTCATCGGACACGAGCCAGCCTAAAGACAATATTATATAACTAGGTTACTTTCAGGAAAGATAAAAAAAAAAAATTGATGAATTGGTAAAAAATCGTCACCAATTACCCTTAGCCGAAATTTCATAAGAAGGAGGAATAAATATTAGAAAAAAATATCACACTTTCGATCAAATCCAACCTCTGTGAACCAATTGGTCATTGACTTTGCTTCAGTCGACCAATATTGACTTTAGTTCAACTACAATGGTGGTGGAAGTTGCCAACAGACATACTCTTTCTTACTTGCTTCTTTCTTTTCCTAACTTATGCTTAGTGTGTAATTTTCCAAAGTGCTTTCTAGCTGACGGACGCTAGGCGCTAGCGAGACTAGAGACATCATTATGTAATGATTAGTGCCAAGAAAAGATCAAAAATTTATAAATTTGAAAAAAATTCTCACGACTTACTCTTAGCCAAAACATTTTAAAAAGGATAAATAAACATTGGGAAAAAAACCACAGTTTTGATCAAATCCAACAAGGATCCCTTTGCGAACCGGCTTGTCATTGACTTTGGGTCAATATGACTAGTATTGACTTTAGTTCATCCGCAATCGTCGTGGAAGTTGCTCGCACACGTGCTCTTTCCTACCTGCCTTTTCTTTTCCTATCATATGCTTAGTGTGCAATTTTCCAAAATGCTTTTAAGCCGGCCGACACTAGCTAGCTTAAAGATATCATTATCTAATGAGGTTAGTATCAAGAAAGATAAAAAATTGATAAATTTGTAAGAATACCTAACGAATTACCCTTAGCCAAAAATTCAAAAAAAGGAGAAATAAATATTGTGAAGAAAACCATACGTTTGATCAAATCCAACGAGGATCTCTTTAGGAACCAACTGATCATTTACTATGAGTCAATATGACCAATATCGACTTTAATTTGTCCCCGGTCGACACGGAAGTGGCCAACATGCGTGCTCTTTCTTACTTGCCCTTTTTTTCTAACTTCGGCTTAGGTTGTCATTTCCCAAAGCACTGTCTAGCCATCGGACACTAGCTAGCCTAAAGACATCATTATCTAACAAGGTTAGTATCAAGAGAGAAAAAAATTGATAAATTTGTAAAAATTCCTCATGAATTACTCCTAGACAAAAATTCAAAAAAAGGTGAAATAAGTATTGGGCAAAAAAACCCCACTTTTGATCAAATCAAACAAGGATCCATTTGTGAACCAGTTGATCATTGACTATGAGTTAATTCTTTCGTAGTCTATGTGGAAGTGGCCCACACCCGTGCTCTTTCTTATTTGCCAATTTTTTCCTAACTTAGGTTTAGAGTGTAATTTTCCAAAGCACTTTCTAGCCGCCGGAGACTAGCCAGCCCAAAGACATTTATATCTATGGAGGTTAACATTAAGAAAGACAAAAAATTGGGAACTTCTCAAAAAAAAAAAAAATCCCCACGATTTACTCTTCGCCAACAATTCGACAAAAGGAGAAATAAATATTAGGAAAATAAACCACACTTTTGATCAAATCTGACAAGCATCCCTTTGCGAACTAGCTAGTCATTGACTTTGAGTCAATTTGTCCAGTATTGACTTTAGTTCGTCCACAATCATCGGGAAGTTGCCCGAACACGTGCTCTTTTTGACCTGCCTTTTTATTTTTCTAACGTATACTTAGTGTGTAATTTTCCGAAGTGATTTCTAGACGTCGGACACTAGCCAGCCTGAAGACATATTATAATGAGGTTAGTACCACGAAAGATAAAAGAATTGATATATTTGTAAAAAAAAATCCTTACGATTTAGTTTAATCCAAAAATTTTAAAAATGAGAAATAAATTTTGGGAAAAAAAAACATACTGAAGTCGTTAACTAAGTCCTGCTAAGATGCCAAGCACTAAAGAAAGAAGTCCAGATTCCTCTGCGAACTGGCTGGGCAATCACTTTCAATCAACGTGACCAATATTGACTTTAGTTCATCCGCAATCATCGTGGAAGTTGCCCACACAGTGCCCATTCTTATTTGCATTTTTCTTTTCCAAACTTATGCTTAGTGTATAATTTTCCACAATGCTTTCTATTCATCGGACACAAGCCAGCCTAAAGACAATATTATATAACTAGGTTACTATCAGGAAAGATTAAAAAAAAATTGATGAATTCGTAAAAAATCGTCACGAATTACCCTTAGCCAAAATATTTTAAGAAGGAGGAATAAATATTAGAAAAAAAATATCACACTTTCGATCAAATCCAACCTCTGTGAACCAATTGGTCATTGACTTTGCTTCAGTCTGACCAATATTGACTTTAGTTCAACTACAATGGTGGTGGAAGTTGCCAACAGACATACTCTTTCTTACTTGCTTCTTTCTTTTCCTAACTTATGCTTAGTGTGTAATTTTCCAAAGTGCTTTCTAGGCTGACGGACGCTAGGCGCTAGCGAGACTAGAGACATCATTATGTAATGATTAGTGCCAAGAAAAGATCAAAAATTTATAAATTTGAAAAAATTCTCACGACTTACTCTTAGCCAAAACATTTTAAAAAGGATAAATAAACATTGGGAAAAAAACCACAGTTTTGATCAAATCCAACAAGGATCCCTTTGCGAACCGGCTTGTCATTGACTTTGGGTCAATATGACTAGTATTGACTTTAGTTCATCCGCAATCGTCGTGGAAGTTGCTCGCACACGTGCTCTTTCCTACCTGCCTTTTTCTTTTCCTATCATATGCTTAGTGTGCAATTTTCCAAAATGCTTTTAAGCCGGCCGACACTAGCTAGCTTAAAGATATCATTATCTAATGAGGTTAGTATCAAGAAAGATAAAAAATTGATAAATTTGTAAGAATACCTAACGAATTACCCTTAGCCAAAAATTCAAAAAAAAGGAGAAATAAATATTGTGAAGAAAACCATACGTTTGATCAAATCCAACGAGGATCTCTTTAGGAACCAGCTGATCATTTACTATGAGTCAATATGACCAATATCGACTTTAATTTGTCCCTGGTCGACCTGGAAGTGGCCAACATGCGTGCTCTTTCTTACTTGCCCTTTTTTTCTAACTTCGGCTTAGGTTGTCATTTCCCAAAGCACTGTCTAGCCATCGGACACTAGCTAGCCTAAAGACATCATTATCTAACAAGGTTAGTATCAAGAGAGAAAAAAAATTGATAAATTTGTAAAAATTCCTCATGAATTACTCTTAGACAAAAATTCAAAAAAAAGGTGAAATAAGTATTGGGCAAAAAAAACCCCACTTTTGATCAAATCAAACAAGGATCCATTTGTGAACCAGTTGATCATTGACTATGAGTTAATTCATTCGTAGTCCATGTGGAAGTGGCCCACACCCGTGCTCTTTCTTATTTGCCAATTTTTTCCTAACTTAGGTTTAGAGTGTAATTTTCCAAAGCACTTTCTAGCCGCCGAGACTAGCCAGCCCAAAGACATTTATATCTATGGAGGTTAACATTAAGAAAGACAAAAAATTGGGAACTTCTCAAAAAAAAAAAAAAAAAATCCCCACGATTTACTCTTCGCCAACAATTCCACAAAAGGAGAAATAAATATTAGGAAAATAAACCACACTTTTGATCAAATCTGACAAGCATCCCTTTGCGAACTAGCTAGTCATTGACTTTGAGTCAATTTGTCCAGTATTGACTTTAGTTCGTCCACAATCATCGGGAAGTTGCCCGAACACGTGCTCTTTTTGACCTGCCTTTTTATTTTTCTAACGTATACTTAATGTGTAATTTTCCGAAGTGATTTCTAGACGTCGGACACTAGCCAGCCTGAAGACATATTATAATGAGGTTAGTACCACGAAAGATAAAAAAATTGATATATTTGTAAAAAAAATCCTTACGATTTAGTTTAATCCAAAAATTTTTAAAAATTAGAAATAAATTTTGGGAAAAAAAAACATACTGAAGTCGTTAACTAAGTCCTGCTAAGATGCCAAGCACTAAAGAAAGAAGTCCAGATTCCTTTGCGAACTGGCTGGGCAATCACTTTCAATCAACGTGACCAATATTGACTTTAGTTCATCCGCAATCATCGTGGAAGTTGCCCACACAGTGCCCATTCTTATTTGCATTTTTCTTTTCCAAACTTATGCTTAGTGTATAATTTTCCACAATGCTTTCTATTCATCGGACACAAGCCAGCCTAAAGACAATATTATATAACTAGGTTACTATCGGGAAAGATTAAAAAAAAAAATTGATGAATTCGTAAAAAATCGTCACGAATTACCCTTAGCCAAAATATTTTAAGAAGGAGGAATAAATATTAGAAAAAAAATATCACACTTTTGATCAAATCCAACAAGAATCCTCTGTGAACCAATTGGTCATTGACTTTGCTTCAGTTTGACCAATATTGACATTAGTTCAACTACAATTGTGGTGGAAGTTGCCCACAGACATACTCTTTCTTACTTGCTTCTTTCTTTTTCTAACTTATGCTTAGTGTGTAATTTTCCAAAGTGCTTTCTAGCCGACGGACGGTAGGCGCTAGCGAGACTAGAGACATCATTATGTAATGATTAGTGCCACAAAAGATCAAAAATTGATAAATTTGAAAAAAATTCTCACGGCTTACTCTTAGCCAAAACATTTTAAAAAGGAGAAATAAACATTGGGAAAAAAACCACAGATTTGATCAAATCCAACAAGGATCCCTTTGCGAACCGGCTTGTCATTGACTTTGGGTCAATATGACTAATATTGACTTTAGTTCATCCGCAATCATCGTGGACGTTGCCCACACAGTGCCCATTCTTATTTACGTTTTTCTTGTCCAAACTTATGTTTAGTGTATAATTTTCCAAAACGCTTTCTATTCATCGGACTGAGCCAGCCTAAAGACATTATTTTATAACGAGGTTACTATCAGGAAAGATAAAAAAAAAAAAAAAAATTGATAAATTTGTAAAAAATCGTCACAAATTACCGTTAGCCAAAATTTCATAAGAAGGAGAAATAAATATTGGTAAAAAAACCACACTTTGGATCAAATCCAACAAGGATCCCCCTGTGAACCAATTGGTCATTGACTTTGCGTCAGTCTGACCAATATTGACTTTAGTTCAACTGCAATTGTCGTGGAAGTTGCGCACACACGTGCTCTTTCTTACGTGCCTCTTTCTTTCCCTAACTCATGTTTAGTGTGTAATTTTCCAATGTGCTTTCTAGCCGACGGACACTAGCTAGACTAAAGACATCATTATATAATGAGATTAGTGTCATGAAAGATCAAAAATTGATAAATTTGAAAAAAAATCTCACGACTTACTCTTAGGCAAAATATTTTAAAAAGGAGAAATAAACATTGGGAAAAAAAAACCACAGTTTTGATCAAATCTGATAAGGATTCCTTTGCGAACCAGCATGTCATTGACTTTGGGTCAATATGACCAGTATTGACTTTAGTTCATCCGCAATCGTCGTGGAAGTTGCCCGTACATGTGCTCTTTCCTACTTGCCTTTTTCTTTTCCTGACATATGCTTAGTGTGCATTTTCTAAAGTGCTTTCAAGCCATCAGACACTAACTAGCCTAAAGACATCATTATCTAACAAGGTTAGTATCAAGAAAGATAAAAAATTGATAAATTTGTAAAAATTCCGCACGGGTTACTCTTAGCCAAAATTCAAAAAAAAAAAAGGAGAAATAAATATTGAGAAAAAAAAAAAACATACTTTTGATCAAATCCGACAAGGATCCCTCCGCGGCCAACTGGTCATTGACTATGAGTCCATATGACCAATATCGACTTTAATTTGTCCTTGGTTGGCATCAAAGTGGCCAACATGCGTGCTCTTTCTTACTTGCCCTTTTTTTCTAACTTCAGCTTACAGTGTCATTTTCCAATGTGCTTTCTAGCCGTCGAACACTAGCTAGCCTAAAGACATCATTATCTAACAAGGTTAGTATCGAGAGAAAAAATTGATAAATTTGTAAAAATTCCTCACAAATTACTCTTAGACAAAAATTCAAAAAAAGGAGAAATAAATATCGGGAAAAAAAAAAACCCACTTTTGATCAAATCAAACAAGGATCCATTTGCGAACCAACTGGTCGTTGACTATGAGTTAATTCATCTGTAGTCCACGTGGAAGTGGCCTACACGCGTGCTCTTTCTTATTTGACAATTTTTTTCTTAACTTAAGTTTAGGGTGTTATTTTCCAAAGTGCTTTCTAGCCGCCGCAGACTAGCCAGCCCAAAGACGTCAATATATATGGCGGTTAGTATTAGGAAATATAAAAAATTGAGAACTTCTCAAAAAATAAAAATCCCCACGATTTACTCTTGGCCGACAATTCTACAAAAGGATAAATAAATATTGGGAAAAAAAAAAAAAACTCTTTTGATGAAATCTGACATGGATCCCTTTGCGAACCAGCTGGTCATTTACTTTGAGTCAATTCGTCCAGTATTGACTTTAGTTCGTTCACAATCATCAGGGAAGTTGCCCGCACACGTGCTCTCTTTGACCTGCCTTTTTATTTTCATAACTTATACTTAGTGTGTAATTTTCCAAAGTGCTTTCTAGCCATTGGACACTAGCTAGCCTAATGACATCATTATCTAACGAGGTTAGTATCAGAAAAGATAAAAAATTAATAAATTTGTAAAAATTCCTCACGAATTACTCTTAGGCAAAAATTAAAAAAAAAATGTAGGAATAAATATTGTAAAAAAACCACACTTTTTGATCGTATCCGACAAGGATTCCTCTGCGAATTAGCTAGTCATTGACTATGAGTCAATATAACCAATATTGACTTTAATTTATTCCCAATTGACGTGCAAGCGGCCAATACGCGTGCTCTTTCTTACTTGCCCTTTCTTTCTAACTTAGGCTTAGGATGTCAATTTCCGAAGCGCTTTCTAGCCACCAAATACTGGCCGGCCCTAACGAGGTTAGTAGCACGAAAGATCAAAAATTGACAAATTTGTAAAAAAAAAAAAAAAAAAAAAAAGTTCACGATTTACTCTTAGCCAAAATTTTTGAAAAGGATTAGTAAATATTGGGAAAAAAAAAAAAAACCCACACTTTTGATCAAATCCGACAAGGTTCCTTCTACGAACCAACTGGTCATCGACTTTAAGTCAATATGACCAGTATTGATTTTAGTTCATCCGTAATCCTCGTGGAAGTTGCCCACACACGTGCTCTTTTTCACTTGCTTTTTTCTTTTCCTAACTTATGCTTAGTGTGTAATTTTCCAAAGTGCTTTCTAGCCGTCGGATAATAGCCAACCTAAAGACATCATTATCTAACTAGGTTAGTACCACAAAAGATAAAAATTGATAAATTTGTAAAAAAAAATCCTCACAATTTACTTTGAGCCAAAAAATTTAAAAAAGAATAAATAAATATTGGGAAAAAAACCAAACTTTTGATCAAATCAGACATGGATCCCTCTGCGAACCCACTGGTCATTGACTCTAAGTCAATGTGACCAATATTGAATTTAGTTCATCCACAGTCGTCATGGAAGTTGCCCACACATGTGCCCGTTCTTACTTGCCTTTTTCTTTTCCTAACTTAGAGTTAGTGTGTAATTTTCCAAAGTACTTTCTATCCATCGGACACTAGCCAGCCTAAAGACATCATTATCAAACAAGGTTAGTATCGGGAAAGATAAAAAATTGTTAAATGTGTAAAAAAACCCTCACAAATTACTATTAGCCAGTATTTCATAAAAAGGAGAAAAAACATTGGGAAACAACTCCACACTTTTGATCAAAACTGACAAGGATCCCTCTGCAAACTAGCTAGTCAATATGACCAGTATTGACCTTATTTCATCTGCAATCGTCATGGAAGTTGCCCACACATGTGCTCTTTCTTACTTGCCTTTTTCTTTTCCTAACGTATGCTTAGTGTGTAATTTCCAAAGTGCTTTCTAGCCACCAGACACCAGCCAACCTAAAGACATCATTATCTAATGAGGTTAGTACCACGAATGATCAAAAATTGAAAAATTTGTAAAAAAATCCTCACGATGTACTCTTAGCCAAAAATTTTAGAAAAGGAGATATAAATTTTGGGAAAAAAAAACCACACTTTTGATCAAATCCAACAAGGATTCCTTTGCGAACCAGCTGGTCATTGACTTTGAGTCAATATGACTAGTATTGAGTTTAGTTCATCTGCAATCGTCGTGGAAGTCACCCGCATACGTGCTCTTTCTTACCTACCTTTTTCCTTTCCTAACTTATGCTTAGCGTGTAGTTGTCCAAAGTGCTTTCTAGCCGTGGGGCACCAGCTAGCTTAAAGACATCATTATCTAATGAGGTTAGTATCATGAAAGATTAAAAAAAAAATTGAGAAATTTGTGAAAATACCTCATGAATTACTTTTAGCCAAAAATTCAAAAAAAGAAGAAATAAATATTGGGAAAAAAATCACACTTTTTATCAAATTTGATGAGGATCCCTCTGCAGACCAGCTAGTAATTGACTATGAATGAATATGACCAGTATTGACTTTAATTTATCCGTGGTCGGCATGGAGGTGGTCCACACATTTGCTCTTTCTTATTTGCCATCTTTTTTCCTATGGTTAATACATTGAAAAACTCTGACCATAAAAAAAAAATACATTGAAAAACTCCAAACTGGTACACCTGTAAAAAATTTACTGTAAACTAATTTTTGAATCGCCAAAAACCCCAAATTAGTACACCTTTAACAAATTTACCTTAAGCTAGTATACTCGTGACAAATTTACCCTCTGTTTGTTTGTATTAAACTTTTCTGTCAAATTACTGAATTGGATGACATGTGATAATGGACTAACATACTAGTTTGGGATTTTACTATATATTTGTCACAGTTGTATCATTTTTGTGATTTTTTGTGTTATTTATCCAATTTAACAGAGGGTATATTCATCACAAGTATACTATTTTGGGGTCTTTAGTGGTCAAAAAATTAGTTTGGGGCAAATTTGTCACAAGTATACAAGTTTGGAGTTTTTCAAGGTATTAACCATTTTTCCTAACTGAGACTTAGTGCGTTATTTTCCAAAGCGCTTTCTAGCTGCTGGGCACTAGCCAACCTAAAGACACCATTATCTAACGATCTTAATATCACGAAAAAAATAAAAATTGATAAATTTGTCAAAAAAATCCTCACGATTTATTCTTAGCCTAAAATTAAAAAAATAGGATAAACAAATCTTTGGAAAGAATGATTAATACCATGAAAAACACCAAACTGGAACACATGTGATAAATTTATTCCAAATTAATTTTTACCATAAAAACCCAAACTGATATACTTGTGATGAATTTACCCTAGATAACCATAAAAAACCTCAAACAGGTATATTTATGACAAATTTATCCAAAATTGATTTTTATACCATCAAGACCCAAACTAGTACATCTGTATATTAAATTGGATTAATAACACAAAAAAACACAAAACTGATATAACTATGACAAACTAAAAGTAAAATCACAAACTAATAAACTAGCCAATTGTCATATGTCATCCTACTCAGCAATTTGATAATAAAATTTAACAGAAATTAAAAGAGGGTAAATTTATCATAAGTGTATTAGTTTAGGGTAAATTTGTCAAGGTGTATCGATTTAGAGGTTTTAGTGATAAAAAAATTAGCTTTGAGAAAATTTTCCATAGGTGTACCAATTTGGGGTTCTTCATTATATTAACCCAAGAAAAAAAAAACCACATTTTCAATCAAATCTAATAAGGATCCCTCTGCGAAGGAGTTGGTCGTTGAATTTGAGTCAATGTGACCAGTATTGACATTGATTTATCCGTGGTTGATGTGGATGTTGCCCACTTGCTTGCTCTTTCTTACTTGCATTTTTTTCCGAACCTAGGCTTGGGGTGTAATTTTTCAAAGCAATTTCTAGCCACTAGACATTAGCCATCCCAAGACATCATTATCTAATGAGGTTAGTACCACGAAATATCAAAAATTGATAAATATGTGAAAAATCCTAATGATTTACTCTTAGCCAAACATTCAAAAAATGAGAAATAAATATTGGGAAAAAAACCATACTTCTGAGCAAATCCGATAAGGATCCCTTTGCGAACCCACTAGCCATTGACGATGAGTTAATATGGCCAATATTGACTTTAATTTATTCATGGTCGACGTGAAATTTGCCCATATGCGTGCTCTTTCTTACTCACCTTTCTTTTCCTAACTTTAGCTTAGGGTGTTATTTTCTAAAGCACTTTCCAGCCGCCCAGCACTAGTTAGCCTAAAGACACCATTATCTAACAAGGTTAATATAAAAACAAAAAAAACAAAAATTGACAAATTTGTCAAAAAGCTCCTCACGATTTACTCTTAGCCAAAAATTAAAAAAATAGGAGAAATAAATATTTTGAAAAAAGGGTTAATATCACGAAAAACAACAAACAGGTACACTATGACAAATTTACCCAAATTAATTTTTTTTTTACCACAAAAACCCCAAATTGATATACTTTTGACAAATTTAACCTAAATATCCAAAAAAACCTCAAACAAATACACTTACGATAAATTTAGCTAAAATTAATTTTTATACCACCAGAAGTCCCAAATTGGTACATTTATCCGTTAAATTGGATTAATAACATGAAAAACCACAAAACTGGTACAACTGTAACAAATGGAGAGTAACATCACAAACTAATATGCTAATTAACTATCATGTGTCATCCAATTCAGCAATTTGATAGTAAAATTTAACAGAAATTAAAAGAGGGTAAATTTATCGTAAGATGTACCGGTTTGGAGTTTTTAATGGTAAAAAAAATCAGCTTAGGGAAAACTTGTCATATGTGTATAAGTTTGGGTTTTTTTAATATATATTTGGGGTTTTTTTATGATATTAACCCCGAAAAAAAAAACCCACACTTTCAATCAAATCCGATGAGGATCCTTCTGCAAACTAACTGGTCATTGAGTATGAGTCAATATGATTAGTATTGACTTTATTTTGTCCATGATCGACGTGGAAGTTGCCCACACATCTGCTCTTTCTTACTTGCCTTTTTTTTTTTTTTTCATAACTTAGGGATAGGGTGTAATTTTTTAAAGCTTTTTCTAGCTACTGAACACTAGCCAGCCTAAAGACATCACTATCTAATGAGGTTAATACCACAAAAGATAAAAAGAAAAAAAATTGATAAATATGTGAAAAAATCCTCATAATTTACTCTTAGCCAAAAATTCAAAAAAAGGGGAAATGAATATTGGGAGGAAAAAACCACACTTTTGATCAAGTCCGATAAGGATCGCTTTGCGAACTGGCTGGTAATTGACTATAAGTTAATATGACAAGTATTGACTTTAATTTATCCATGGTCGACGTGGAAGTTGGCCACACGCATGCTCTTTCTTACTTTTTTTTTTTCCTAACTTAGGCTTATGGTGTTATTTTCCAAAGCATTTTCTAGGCGTCGAGCACTAGCTAGCCTAAAGACACCATTATCTAACAATGTATACCCCAAAAAGTCAAAATTTGATAAATTTGTAAAAAAATCTGCACGATTTACTCTAAGCCAAAAATTCAAAAAAAGGAAAAATGAATATTGGGAAAAAAAAAACCATACTTTTGGGCAAATCCTAGAAAGATCCCTTTGCGAACCAACTGGTCGTTGACTATGAGTCAGTATCACTAGTATTGACTTTAATTTATCTACGGTTGACGTGGATGTTACCCACACAGGTGCTCTTTCTTACTTGTCTTTTTTCTCCCCAAGGTAGGGTGTTATTTTCCAATGCATTTTCTAGTCATCGAGCACCAGCCATCTTAAAGATACCATTATTTAATGAGTTTAATACCCCGAAAAGTTATAAATTGGTAAATCCATAACTAATTTACCTCAAATTTAGTTTTGGTAACAAAATCCTAAATTGGTACATCCATAACAAATTTATTCCAAATTAATTTTTTAAATCATTAAAAGCCTCAGTAGTACATCCATGACAAATTTACCCCAAACTAATATTTCGATCTCCGTTAACTTCCGCCAAATTTTAATGTGAAATTTTTTAGCTAGATGACACATAGTAATAACTCAGTTGAAGTGGAAATTCCACGTGGAATTTAGAACTCTTTTTTTGTTTCTTAAATTAGCCCTAATTTGAAAACATTTAGGAGAAGTGTGCTCGAACAAATTCCGAGACCTAATCATGGAGACAAAGATGACTAAAAGGAGAGTCCTTGACTAAGAGGAAGACGAAGAAGAATCAGAGTGCTCTAAGGAGGGAAGGAGGGAGGGAGGGGAGGGGAGAGAGAGAGTTATGGATTTTTATGTGGACTTATTATGTCAATTAAATTATCGTCATGTGTCAAATAACTCGGTAATATCGCGGCAAAATTTGACGAAAGCTAACCAAGGCTACATATGTCATGAGTGTATTGGTTTGTGATGTTTAGTGACACAAATTAATTTAGGGTGAATTTGGTACGAATGTACTACTTTGGAGTTTTTGGTAACCCAAAAATTAGTTTAGGGAAAATTTATCACTAATGTACTAGTTTTGAGTTTTTTGTAATATTAACCCTTATATAATGTAGTTTTCTCATTATAGAACGCTCTCCTCTTTATCGATAAGAAAATTTTGGGGGGCAATGCATCCCTTAGAAGTTATAGTGTTACGGTTCTAGTGAAATTGTTTATCATATGAGCACCATTAGACTCCATTTGTTTCACAGAGAATGTGATGTTTCCTGGAAAATACTTTTGGGAAAGTCATTTTTCAGTGTTTGGCTAAGAAGCGAAAACTCTTTTTCGTTGTTTGTAAGGAAAATTTCATTTGATTTTCCTAAATAGATATACATTATTCGGGCCCTAGTGACTCTTGTATTGGTAGCTAAGGAATCCAACACGAGCACTAGGGTTTTAGGTCTAACCTCTTAGCCAAAAATTTCCACGGAGGAGAGAGAAAATAAAATAAAATAAAATTACCATTTTTTGTTAGCCAAGTGGATGGAATTAATGAAAGGACTCGATTAAACTAATTTGATAAGTTTTGCACTTTTTGCGAGTGTTAATACTCAATTATACTTTTGTGACAAATTTTAAGACTTCAGATGCATATATCCTTTTTTTTTTTCTATTTTTCCCCCTTCTTCCTCTAGCTGGTGACCAAGCCTCAACGATGGCTAATGATCAACTAAAGGGGAGGGCCAATGAGCCCCGTCGGCCCCTAGCGAGGATCGACCTCATCGTTGTTGAGCGGCAAGGCTTGAACTTGCTGGATTTGGTAGGGCTCACCATCGCTAGGCGAGGTTCACCCTTACTAGCCACAGGTGAGGTCAACCTTGCTAGCCCAGCGATAGCGAGCCTCACCCACCCCTAGTGAGGCTTGACTTTGCCTAGGAAAGGTTCACCCTCGCCAACCACAGGCGAGGTCAACCTTGCTAGTGTTAGGATTTGTCGCACAATCACAAAGAAAAAAGAGAGTAAAAGTGAGAAAGAGAATTCTAGACGCAAGAATATGTATATTTAGCAGCTATTCATGAGCCCAAGCTCAAACTGCCAATAAAATATAAAAAGAGAATATATATATATATATATATCTATATCCAAATAGAATTTAACACATGCACACACGGTAACTATTCATGAGCCAAAGACTCAAGTACCAATAAAATATGAGCTCATTTTCTAGAGTTGCAAGGGGCACTATCCTTACACAGTTGATGGGGAGTATGAACTGCACCCCAACAGTCTCCCACTTAGTGAATACTCTACATGATTCTTTAAATCCACAACAGTTGAACACCATTCAAACTTTTCTGCTCTTACTACCTTGGTCAAAAAATATGCCCTATTCACCTTTGTGTCAATTTTCTCTAGCACTACGGTTTTTCATTCCATTGTCTCTCAGATAAAGTGATATTGAATCTCGATGTGCTTTATTCTTGCTTGAAATCCGGGATTCTTAGCCAATAATATAACGCTCTAGCTATCACACCCAATCTTCATTTCTCTTGATGTAAGACCAAGCTCTTTACATAATCTGTGCATCCAAATTACTTCCTTAGTAGCATGATTAAGGGCCAGGTACTCTGCCTCAGTAGAAGATAAAGAAACCATGCTCTGTCTCTTACTCATCCAACTCAAAGCTTCGTCGAATAAAGAAACAACATATTTACTAGTTGATCTCCTGCTATCAATGTTTCCTCCCCAAATAGCATCCACAAAACATCAAGCTCATGCCTTCATAGCATAACTCAAAGTCAGATATACCGCGAGGATAACTAAGCACCCGCTTTGCTGCCATCCAATGCTCATTCCCCACATTGGACATATATATGCTCAGTACTCCCACTTTTTGAGCAATATCTGGACGAGTGCATACCATGGCATACATCAAGCTCCCAACTATGCTAGCATATGGGACTATTACAATCTCTTTAGCTTTCTCTTCAGTCTTAGGACACTGGAGTGCTGATAATTTGGAACTTGTGGACATGGGAGTCTTCACTGATTTGCAGTCTGCCATGTTGAATTTCTTCAACACACTTTCAATATATTTCTTCTAACTTAACCACAATTTCCCATTCACACGCTCTCTTTTAATCTGCATACCCAAGATGAAGTTTATTGGCCCTAAATCTTTCGTCTCAAACTATTTTGCCAACAGTCCCTTCATAGTGCTAATCATTCTCATATTATTCCCAACTAGCAGCATATCATCAACGTATAAGGTTAAGATAACAAATTCATCATCTAACCTTTTCACGTAGTCACAATGATCAGCATAACAATGAACAAAGCAAAGTTTCAAGACATATGAGACGAACTTTTTGATATCACATCCTTGGAGATTGTCTTAAGCCATATAAAGACCTGCTCAATTTGCAAACAAAATCTTCTTTTTCTTTAACCACAAACCCTTCCGATTGCTTCATGAAATTATCCTCCTTTAAATCACCATGGAGGAACGCTGTTTTCACATCAAGCTGCTCTATTTACATATTATATACAATTGCTAAAGATAAGACAGATTTTATGGAATTTAATTTTGCAACAGGAGAAAAAATCTCGCCACAATCGACGCCCTCTATTTGCGAGTATCCCTTCACAACCAAATGAGCTTTATATCGTTCTATCTCTCCATCTGTAGAAATTTTCTTCTTGAACACCCACTTGTAACTGATTGCCTTTCGATCCGTAGGTAGTTTTACCAAACTCCACATTTTGTTTTTATATAGTGAGTCCATCTCATCTTTCATGGCTTTCTCTCATTGTTTGGCATCCTTTGCACTTCTTGCTTTCTTGATAGTACTTGGATCATAACCTGTAATAGTCAGAGCACAATTTTCATTATCAGCAAATAAAGTATACCTCTCCAGTGGTCTTCTTAGCCGTGTGGACATTCTTAAGACTGGTTTAGGTGGTGCTTCATCTTCAAATTTAGTTTCATAATCTACTATATTATCCATCCCATTAGGCTCATCAACTTCAGAATCTGAATTTTGTGTTCTAGTTTGTATACTATTTTTCTCTTCCTTCAAAACAACATTTAACTCAACTATCTGTGGTTTTTTAGGATCTTGTCGAACAATAAGATTTGTTGTAACTTCTCTAAATACCACATCTTTGCTATTGATAATACTTTTAGTATCGGAATTTCATAGCTTATACCATTTAACACCATCCTTATACCCAATAAATATGCACTTCTCTAACTTGCTCTCAAACTTGTTCCTCTTTTCATGCACATGTGCTTCACAGCCAAACACTCTAATATGGGATATGTCTAGCCTCTTCCCGAATAGTGTCTCAAATGGTGTTTGATCCTTCAAAACTAATGTGGGAGACATGTTCTTCAGATAACAGGTAATAGCCACTACTTCTGCTCAAAATTCATATGCTAAACCTGCACTGCTTAACATACTCCTTGCTTTCTCCATGAGAGACAAGTTAAACCTCTCGACCACCCCATTTTGCTGAGGTGAATGGGGCACTGTATTTTGCCTTACAATGCCACGGGTTCCGCAAAATTGATCAAATTTCACTAAACAAAATTCTCCTCCTTTGTCAGTTCGCAAAACTTTAATTTTTCTATCAAACTAATTTTCCATCAAAGCTTTGAACTTGTGAAATTTTTCAACTACATCATCTTTTCTCTACAAGAAATACATTCACACATATCTGGAATAATCATCAGTAAAAGAAATATAATACCTTGATTTTCCAAAATATGCTAAAGGTGTAGGACCAAAAACGTCATTGTGGATTAGATCTAGAATCCCTTTAACTCTCCCTTCTATGGATTCAAAAGATACCCAATTCTGTTTCCCATATAGTTAATGTTCACAAAATCAGAAACCCATAGAACAACTTGGGATTCCATCCGCCATTTTCTTTGAGGTAAGGGTCATCAACCCTTTCTCACCTATATGGCCCCATCTCCAATGCCATGACATCGAAGGTTCTTCTTTCACCTACTCTGAGATATAATTCTCACCACTGATCATCATGCTTCCCAATAACTTCCATAGTTTTCCATATCGTTCACCTTTGGCGATCACCATAGATCCATGGGTTAGCTTGCATGAACACTTGTCGCTGATGAAAGTAATGCCAGCATCTGCCATGGTACCCATAGAAATAACATTCCTAGTAAGACTAGGAATATCCATCACATCCGGAAGATTCTTGATTGTCTCATTTTTCATCTTCAGCTTCACCTTTCCATGATTAACTATATCAAGCGTCGTATCATCTCCCATTCGCACTGTAGCTACCTGATATGGCTCATAATAGCAAAACTAATCTCTATGAGACGCCATGTGAAAGGACGCCCTAGTATCAATTATCCATGCACTAAGGTCACCCTGCAATGAATTGCAGACGAGATACATGTCTCCCGAGCTACTGTCATCATCCTACTTTATATTAGAGGATGATGCATTCTCTCGCTTCTTTGGACCCATACTTTTGCTTTTGCAATCCTTCTTCAAGAGTCCACACTTTTTGCACTTTCAAGATGTTATTTCCTATAGATCTCGACTTTTAGATCTTCGCCTAGGCTTATTCTTGCCTTCAAATCTGGATTTGGATCGTTCACTATTTCTTCCTCTTACAAAAAGAGCTTCTTGTGTTGCATTATTAAAACATGCTCTCCTCATCTCCTCAAATAATAAAGCAACTACAACGCCCTCAAAGGATAACGCACTAACACCAGCTTGAGTGGAAATGATTAGAAGTTCCCATGAATTGGGCAATGAAGACGGCAAAGTACATGCTTTATCTTCCTCATCAAGATAGACATCGATCAATGCAAGTTGCCCACAAATAGTATTAAACTCATTTAAGTGTGCAGAAAAAGAATCACCTTTGCTCATCTAAAGGTTGTACAGTCGCTTCCACAAAAACAGTTTGTTCACGAGCGACTTGCTTTGATAAAGATTTTCCAACTTCGTCCAAGGATCTTTCACCATTTTCTCAGAGGTCACGTTTATTAAAACATTATCAGTAAAGCATAGCCAGATCAGGCCTCGTGCCTTTCGATCGTAATCTTCCACTCCTTCAATTCAGTAGATGTGGATTCTTTTGCCTCGTCCTCCTTCAACTTCCCCTTGGATTTTTCCTCAAGTTTATCTTCTTTCATTGCATGCTACAGATCTCTATCCACGAGCAGAGCCTCCATCTTCAATTTTCATAACTCAAAACCCTTTCCTCTGAATTGCTCTACTTCAATCCGTGATTGACCAGGCAACGACATCTTCCCAAGATTTGATTTTTCTAGATCTCTCTTCATCAAGAAATCCTAATCTCAAACTTGGCTCCGATACTAGATGTTAGGATTCATCGCACGATCACAAGAAAAAAGAGAGTAAAAGTGAGAAAGGCAATTCGAGACGCAAGGTTTTATCCTAGTTAACCCTTAAATTAGGGCTACGTCTAGCTAAAGATTCCACTAAAATTACCACCTCGTACCTCTCTGTTATATCCCTCAATTTAAAAGAGAAAAGAGAATATATATATCTTCAAACAGAATATATATATTTAGCGGCTATTCATGAGCCCAAGCTCAAAATGTCAATAAAATATAAAAAGAGAATATATATATACACACACATACATATCCAAACATAATATATATATATATATAGACACACACACACACACACACACACACACACACACACACACACACACACACACACATCTAGTAGCCATTCATGAATCTAAGCCCAAACTACCAATAAAATGAGTTCATCCTCTAGAGTCGCAGTGGCACTGCTCCTCCACAATTGATGGAGAGTATGAAGCACACACTAATAGCTAGCCTGGCAACGGTGAGCCTTGCCTCGCCCTCCCTTGGCAAGGCTTGACCTTGTTGTCACTTGGTGAGGTTGGCCTCGCCGGTGGCTAGCGAGGCTCAGCCTCACCGAGTCCAGTTAGGGTCGAGCCTTGTCAATAACAGCGCAAGGTTGACCTCGCCCAACAATGGCCGGGGCTGAGTCTTGCCGGGCGAGCATGGCTCACGCTTGCTAGTGGCTAGCGAAAGCAAGCTCCGCTAAAGGCTAGCAAGGTCGACCTTGCCTTTGGCCAATCACCAAGGTCCAACAACTTGCTAAAACAATAAGAGAAGTAAAAAAAAAAAAAAAAAAGATTAAATAAATAAATAAAGCATTTGAAGAAACATTAAAATATAATTAAAATTTACCTATGTCGGCACCAATTAGGCCACGTAAAATGGCCAAAGACTATATTAGTAAATTTCTGGCTAAAATTGATTGGATGGACTAAATTGACATAAACGTAAGAAGTTTAAGACTTATTTGGCCAAAAAAATTGTCAACATATTGGTAAAAAAATTATTTTAAATTGAATTGATACCATTGTAATAGATTTAGAACTTTTTTGATAATTTTCCCCAACATTAAACCATCCAATGATATGATTTGATTGGTCTACCTGCTATTATCTAGATTATTAGAGTGTCGTTATACTGCTTATCTAGAATATGAAATTATGGAGATTGTGGAGAATATATCAAGGGTTTGCATTAGGGTTTTGCTAAAGAATCGTAAACCGCTTGGAATCAGATCGAACTGGATTAAAACTGGCAGTTCCCTTAGGGATTAGTATGGTCTCTGATTCCAATTTATTAAAATCGGTAAGTGTCGATCCTTTTCCTTGTTTCACATGTAGAGCCACCCACATGGATCGAATCAGTACATATATAAATGCGACACGTCATTTTTTGTTTCCGACTCATGTTATTCTAGCTTTGCTTTTTCTCCCATCGCCTCCAACCCCAACACCAAACCCCCACCCCCAACCCCCAAAAAAAAAAAAAAAATTCCTTTTCTTAACTGCCCTGCCTTTCCCTCCTCTCTGTGCACTGTAATTGCTCACCGTCCCCATCTTTCCTTCTTTGTTCTTGCTGGCGACAGTCCAGGTACGCGTACCCATTCTCCACCCAAAAACACCATCTTTCATTCCTACGTACTGTCATCTCTCTCTCTCTCTCTCTCTCTCTCTCTCTCTCTCTCTTCTTTGTTGTACCCAGTGACATGTCGTGCAAGCAGATCGATCCTTTTTCGTTTTTTCCTCGGTTGTCTCTGTGGCCATCTTGTTTAGCTTGGGCTCTTGTGAACGGTGTTGTTGTTGTTATGGATTCTCAGGAGTTCTTCTTATCTCCGTGTGGAAAATGTCTGAGCTGTGTCGACATGCAGTGTGTAGATTTTCTCATTCATTTTTTTGTACGAGGACTCTCTATTTTTCAATCCGTATATTTTTCAGCTAAATGATCTTCAGACTATATGTTGTCAATTCTTCAATTTTGGCCCTGAAAAATGTTTTATTTTTTACCCTTCTCTCTCTCAGTTGTTATAAGCTACTTCATCTCCGTTCTTTTTCCCAGTCCACTTTTCATTCACACGTAGCAGCTTTAGATTGGGTACCTGAGGAATAACTTTTATCTTCTTTTGAAGAACTCTTTTTATGTTCACTTGTGTAGAATGCTGTGGTTATATGGGGACATTTTGATCGGTTTCATGGACCCATCCAAGAATCTTATTCTGGTGGGTTTCTCGGATGGTTCCGCAAAACCAACGGGTGATTTGTGATTATAATGTTTTGGAACCGGTCCTTAATGGGTGGTTCTCAATTTCAGAGTGAGAAGCACCCGCCCTGGAATTGATATCTCCTAGTTCACATATGTTTAAAGCCCGGTTAGTTAACTCGATGCTAGGTTCATATATTGAGAGGATCGGTCCGACGGATTGAAGGAGTGGAGAGGGCCGTTGGTTGGTGGACCGAGGCCCTGTGATAGTTATTTTTTCTTTTAACAGAATTGTTGAAAAGAATTTTCTTTTTCTTTTTTTTTTATTAAAACCGACTTCGTCTTTGAGACATTGGCATTTATTCGTTGATTGTTATTGACTTAACCCTAGACATGCTGATTTGCAATGAGCATCATATAGAGTGGCAGGTATAAAATAGCTCATTGACGCATCGTGAATGTAGTGCTGCATCCGAATTAAGCACGTTATGACTGTGCATGTTGACGTAAAGTTACATAATACGCATGAAGGAATACATATATAGTTACATGTTTTAAATCAATATTATTATCTCGTTGGTTACTCATTTATTGATGGTTCGCTAGTAAAATAGTGAACACTTTGTAATCTATTATGGAATATGAGTGTGGAAAAATCATTATCTTGTTATTAAGATACTAAACAACTGAAGAGGCCAATTGTCCAATCTAGAAGCATTTAATAATGTATTTCCTTTAATTATTTTTTTAAACGTTATAAGTAATTATTTTTTAAAAAATTTATTAAAATCACTCATTTTTTACAAAACAAACGCACTCCCACCTTCCAATATAGTAATGTCTATTGATGCAGATCACATCACATGCATAACATTCCACTCGGCAAAATGGTCAAGGGACACGACTCGTGAAAGCCTGACTTGGCGGAGTCAACCACCAAAACCAGAATGAACGGAGACAGCAACCACTGCGCAATCACGGTGGCCGCGGAGAGTGGGCCCAGCTGGTCTTATAGCATTCAGAGCCGGTTTTGGGAGACGCCTACTCTTCTGAAGCCCTCGGCCGGCACCTACTCTTGCTACATCTTCAGAGTACCCAAGAGCAGGGTGGACAGCAACGACAACGCTTACAAGCCCCGGATTGTGTCCATCGGCCCGTACCACCATGGACAAGAGCGGTTGAAGCTGATCGAGCAGCACAAACCTCGAGTGTTCTCCACAATGCTCAATCGGTCTATAGGCCGCGTGGGCCCAATTGATTACTTTAATGCTATCGCCTCGCGGGAGACCGACATACGGGAAAGCTACTCAGAGACCCTCGATTGGAAAACCTCAGATTTGATCGAGATGATGATTCTCGATGCTTGTTTCATTGTCGAGTTATTCCATGCTAACAGAAGGGTGACTCCATCGGATGACAACAACCCCTTGTTCTACACGCCAAGGATTGTATCATCCCTCATGGTTGACCTCCTCATGATTGAAAATCAGATCCCATTCTTCGTTCTTCAGGAGATCTACACATTATCCAAGTCTCCTTCTGATGCCGACCGCTCCCTCCATGACATCGCCTTAGAGTTCTTCAACAGTGCGCTCCAATTGCCAGAGAAAGATCTCCAGAGATACAATCGAGTCCCCAATATCACGCACTTGCTCGACTTGTTCCGACTGTGCTTGGTCGGCGAATTTAAGCCCGAAGAACCCCCACAGGTCGATGAAGAGTTGCTGCAACTGATGCCCTCCACAAACCAGCTGCTTCTCGAGGGAATAAAGTTTAAACAGGCGAACAGCAAGAACCTAAAAGATATCAAGTTCGATCACGGAGTGCTCCAGATCCCTTCTCTGACTATCGACCATTTCACCGGCTCCTTCTTCCTCAACTGCGTGGCCTATGAGCAGGGCTACCGTTATTGCTCCAGCCACATCTCCAGTTACGTGATCCTCATGAGATGTCTCATGAGCACGGCAGAGGATGTGGCGGTCCTATCTCAGTGCAGGATAATCACGAATTTCCTAGGGACCGACAAGGAGGTCGTGAGGTTCTTCCGTGATGTCGCCAAGGATATCCTGTTCAATATAAAGTCAAGCTACTTGGCCGAGATATTCGGGCAAGTCACCCATTACCGTCGGAACAAGTGGCGGTTGCGATGGGCTGGAATCAAGCGCGTGTACTTCGGCAGCCCCTGGTCCTTCATTTCAGCGGCCGCTGGTTTCACTTTCTTAGTTCTTACTATTATCCAGGCCTTCTTCACCGTTTATCCTTATTATCGTCCCAAGAAGTGACCGAACCCTGCGACACAGCTTCGGAGAGATATATGATGTTGATGTACACCAGACCAGTAAAATTTGTGCGTCATATCCGGGTTTTGCTTTGGCTACTGTACTCTTAATACGTTTTGGATTGCTTAAACTTAAATACTTTTTCATCACTGCAGTTATATTACTAGCAAATGGAACTAGTCCATTCCGCACGATTTAAAAGTAACGATTTGGCGAAGAGCACTGTATTACCTAGAGAATTATGATGTTATTGCAGCCGACAAAGATTTCTTAGACGCAGATCATGTTGGTGGGTTTTTCCAAGGTTGAAAAGGATCTTAAACGAGCTTTGAATGAATTTTCTAGATTGTGTTTACTGCTATGGAATTTCCTTTGAGTAAAAAGTTTGCTCCCTGTCCATGCCGACGTGTGGGATCTCTAATTTCTTGATATAATTCGTTCATTTTTTTTTTTCAGATAACTGATTTTACTCATTTAGGAATTCATGTCACTCTCACGGAAGAACAATTCAGTACGGTTAGGGCTCAACTTTTTGTTAGGGCTGAATATACCAACTAAACTCCGAAAAATGAGGATGGACCTATTTCATAGGAATCAAAGACCGGCTTAACACCTCATTTTTCCCCCTCTTCTAAACATGTTCTCCTACATCAAGCCATTCACGTACCATATATCTCATTGCAAAGGTCAAGCTTCCTCGGGACCTTGCTTCTTTCACTTTGCCCGATTTCACCGGACACCATGACCGAAGACGTGATGATATTCAAGCCCATCATTTATTTTATTTATTTTTCATTATCTTAATATTTTGAAGAGTTTTAGATAATTTTTTTTATGTCTAATTAGCTTTATTTATTTTTAATTTTTTCACTTTTTATGGTTTCTCGCGTATGAATATATGCTTTATTTTCATGTAACGTATGAATTAAATGAATTGAGAGAATTGTCTTTTCCTTTGCACATCGAGGTGTGTGCAACTTCGATTTTTGGGAATCTAGCGTAATTTAATTTCTTTATCTCCATTTCACCACGCTACATTGCCCTTTCAACTTAGCTGATTCAATTTTTGTCTATGTGTGCTCCCAAAAACCTAGGTAAACCGTTACATATTTGGGTTTTTGTTCTGCAGAACGACCACTTTCATTACCTAAGGTTGAATCTGTCTCTGGTAGGGCGCACGCATCCAGTTAATTCATAAATATTCTCTCTTTAGATCGATTAAAGATATTTGAGGTGCAAAAATGAATTTATCGATTTGATCTATGAGGCGAGACAAGTTGTAAGTGGATATTTGGGACAACAAAACTCTAATCAGAGGAACCCTTTTAATCTGTGGAGGAAAAGACCGGACGACAAGGAATAAACGGTAGAGAAACATAGTATACAAAATACAAAACACATGAAAAAAGAAAAAAAAAAACACGCTTAATTCTTAGCCTAAAATACCAAAAACAAAAAACAGACAAACAAGATAAATATTGTTAAAAACCCATTCATCTGATCAAATCCGGTAAAAAACCCATTCCTAACATAGGGTGTTATTTTCCAAAGCGCTTTTCAGCCACCGGGCGCTAACTAGCCTACATGACATTATACAATATAGTTTTCTCATCATTGAATGCCATAGTCTTTATCGACAAGAAGACTTTGGGTGGCGATGGGTCCCCTACAAGTTATAGTAGTATAGTTCCAGTGAAATTAGTTTGTGATTAGAGTACTCAATCTTAATAACCCTTTTTTTTTAGGTCAGATGTTAACCCTTTGAGTTAGCTGGTTTTTGTATTGGAGTTTTGAAAATTTGACTAAGAAAGGTTGGACATTTGATTACCTAAGGTTGAATCTTCTTTTGATATGGCGCATGCAATCATCTTGTTCACACATATTCTCTCAAAAGATCGATTAGAGAAATTTGAGATGCAACGGATTTATCAAATCGATCTATAAAGTGAGACGACACATTTTAAGTGGATATTTGAGACGACAAATCTCAGGTGGATGGTACATTTTTCATCATTTGGAGGAGAGGTCCATAGGACTAGGAATAAAAGGTAGAGAGAGACTTGGAATAAATAAAAACCTCATGATTAATCCTTAGCCTAAAATACAAAAAGAGAAGGGATCCTACTGCGAACCACTCCCGTCGTTTACTATGGTCATTATGAGTCAACATAACAAGTTTTTTTCCCTAAGGTAGGGTGTTGTTTTCCAAAGCGCTTTCTAACTGCTGAGCACTAGCCAACCTAATATACCATTATAGGCAAAATTACCAAAAAGTCATAAATCTATTACAACTGTGCCAATTAAGTCATAAACTTAGTTTTTTTGTCAATTAAGTCATGAACCTTTTGCAATTGTCTCAATTCAGTCATTCCGGCCAAATTTGGCCAACCGATATTGACGTGGATACCGGTCGGTGCCGACGGACAATATTTTAATATTATTTCAATTTTTCAAATTTTTTATTAATTTTTTAATCTTTTCTCTTTTTTCCGTTTTTTTTTTTTTTCCTCTCTTCTTGTTTTTTTTTCTCTCCTCCCTCTTTCTTCCGACGACCGGCTAGAGGGGAGGGCCGGTCGCAAGATCGAGGCGGTTGGCCGGAGCCCGGGCTGAGGGCAAACTTGCCCACCATCATCGGGCGAGAGCCGCCCACCCACTAGCGAGTGTGGCACCCCGAACGGCCCCCGATCCGCTAGGGTCGCCACAATCCACTTGCCTTTCTCTTGACCTGATAGTATATTACTCTGATACCAACAAATTATAAAAAGTCTATAAGTCCTGGGGTTTATATCTTTTAGATTGGTCCCTGCGCGGTTTACATAGCGGAAGCACATCCATCAACTTCCCTTTCACAAATTAAAACGATGCACACCTACTAAACATTTTTAAAGTTAAAGCCGAACACCTTTATTTACATAAACCTAGATGGACATCTTTAGTCGGTACACCAAAATGCCGTAGTCTTCTATACTCGGCTATACTTCAAAAGATGACCGACATCTTTTCCAACAGTCGTATACTTAAAGTCCATCGATCAGTGTTGGTGTCCAAAAGTTCCTTTCTCTGCTGTCCTCCTCCTCGCGGTCATATCCAACCACTTGGTCCATCTACTAGTGGTGGTGGTAGCAGAGGTATCTTGTCTAGTCTGAAATGTTAGTCCCCAAAAGGAGTGAGTACAACCACCCAGCAGTTGAAGATCTACTAAGTTATGCTATGCAAGCCATCACAATCCAAGTCCATGCAAGATGGATAAAATACGAAATCGAAAGATTAAATGTGCATTAGATAGATAAGACCTTTTAAAAGCGATGGTAATGAAATTTCAAACCAAAATGCAATCTTTCAGTCACGTAGGGGTCCTAATTATAGGGCCAAACTGTAATGACACGTCCCATACCATGCCATACAATTTAGTCCCATAATCAGGCGCAGATATTAACAGGGTCGTTATTTTTAGAACTCAGTTCATTTTCATTTCCCTATGTCTAGCCCAGAGGACCAGTGTTTGCGTCCCTCCAGGATTTCGCACCCAACCTGGCATCGCGAAAGCCTCCGGGCATGTATTCAAAATACAACCGGGCATCCGAAGCGTATTACGTTACACCCCCACGCATCTCGCACCCCACCTGACATCACAAGGAATCTCCGGGGCTCACCATGAAAATGGTTACCCTTACCCTCCGGGCATGCATCATAATACAACCCCTCACCCTCCGGGCATGTATTATAATACAACCAGGCATCCCGACACTCCCGGGGTACCTCTGGGATGCTGCGGATCCCAGGCATCCAAAGGGCATCGACTCATTCGAACCTCTGGGCATCCCGACTCCCGGGGCATCGTCGACTCGGGGGTACGACGGCATCAATCACATCTCAGCCATGGTATATCAATCAAATTATTTCAATGCCATAACATTTTCAAGACAACTACAAGCTTTGAAATCAAAAACCAAAACGTCTTTGAATCATTAATGAACAAACTCAGTAGTAAAACATCAAGCACGTAGGTCTACTCCCACGGCTAACCTTCCGATGCATTTCAAAAATCCATGTGAGAATTCTCGGGTTGCATTTGCGCCTCACGACCACAATCAAAGAGAGTTATTAAACACAAGCTATCTAAAATCGGCACATTGGTAATTCAAGTCTACACTCCCAACTTCAAGGTTTTCAAAGACTCGTTCTTGCAAAATTTGAAGTTTCGAGGACACCAAAATATTTTCTTTTCCATTTTGAAACATTGAAGATTGGCGCCTCAATATGCAAAAATTCCAGCAAGCGTCGGGAGGTTTCCAAATTAGCCTACGGCCAAGTTTTATTCAAAATGATAAATGAGTTTTTAAAAAAAAAAAACTTGTATAGTAAGTCCGAAATGTCAATCCCGATCTCCAACGGTTTCAAAAGGTTTGATTCAAAATTTCAAATATGAAAGCACCGTACATTTTCTTAAAACATTTAAGGCCGGTGCCATGGTAAATAAAACTTCAAATACGGATCAAGAAGTTTTCTTTTTCAACTCAAGTCAATGGCCGAACTCTTCAAAAATTCATAGTCGCCAAATATGTTTTAACTGAAATTCAAGGGAATCGGAGGCATGCATGAGAACCCAAGCATTTTCGTCAATCTTTTAGCCTCAAAACAGACTTGGTTGCTCAATAAACCATTACTCAACATCAAAATCCAACAATCTAGTCTATCATTCATTTCCTAAGACAGCACCAACACTACATTATATAGATCAATAGACTTCAACTTGCATCAAGTCCTACGATGCTAACGGCGAGGGGTTCGATGCGGTGGTGCGGCTCAACGACGGCGATTGCAAGCGGCGTCGACAGCGGCGGCACGCGTGCACGGCAGAGGGCAGTCCTTTCCCTTCTTTCTCTCTACTCACTCTCTCGCCTGTTGCTCTCTCTCGGTTTCTCTCGCTCACTCTCTCTCTCTCTTTCGCTCGCTCACCCGCTCGCTTCTCTCTCGATTTCTTGTTTTGTTGACAAAACCAGTCAACAAAAGGGAAAACTTCGGCGGCAGAAGGAGAAAACGACAGGTGGAAGGGACGTGGCTGTCTTTGCTCACGTCTTCATTGTGCTGGCCGAAGGAGAGAAGGAGGCGATGACTGGTGGAGACTTCGTGGCCTTCATTCAGCCTTCCTTTGCCAGCGCACGATGAGCTGTCGTGGGCTCTCCCTCTCGATCAATTTTTCTCTCTTCCGTTGACTAGCAAAAGAGGGACGTGGCTTCCACCGAACTCTGGCCATCGATTTCCCTTCCCCGTGCACAAACGTGTCCTTATTTGTTGCATGGGTCAACTATCCTTTTCATCGTTTGACCGGCTAAATGGACGTAAATATGGCCATGCAAATCAATAGTTTTCAAGTCTCCATTTGTTGCATGGGCAAGGGCGTTCGACAAGGCAGCATGGCCGTTCGTGTGGCCGTCTAAGGGGAGGGTGGCGGTGACGTCGCGTATAAAATCGAGGTCTTCGACTTAGTAAATCGGTGAGACGGCTCAGGGTTCACACTTGTTGATGATACGACGGGATCCAAAATGACGAAATCAATAATAATTTCGTCAATTCACGACGTATCGTTATTTTTCCGAGGTTGGCAAAATATGGATGCCACAGCGAGGGCCTATGTAACACCAACACGGATATACGACACGCAACACGACACGACACAACATGACACGGCACGTTAACACATCATTTCTCAAAAATATAGAATTCCAACACGTTTCAATACATTACATATTAAATAAAATAAATAAATAAATAATAAAAAAGAGCATATCATTAATTTACACTCAAAACATTAATCCGACATTTTTTAATATTAATCATTATTTTAATTTGACAAATTTAACTACATTCCATTGCAATAATTCTAAAACTTTGGGGGAAAGAAAGCAATTTACATTTCACTATTAAATTTAGAGATAAGTGCACTACAAATCTTAAAACTTGTCGTGAAAGTGCAATTGAATCCTAAAAATTATCAAATTTGTGCAATCAAGTCCTTCCATTAATACAGTCAATTTGATTAACAGAAAATTATGAAGTAGTATTTTAAATTAATTTATTTATCCTACGTGGCATTTTTCTTGCTATTTTCTTTAAATCTTACTTAAAGAATAGTAAAAAAAAAATTATATAAAAAAAAAAAGCTAAAACAATCATAAAAAATTGGAAAAAAAAAAAAAAAAAAGAAAAAAGGGCAAGGTCATGGCTGCTTGGCTGGGCAAGTCGTTGCCACCATTGAAGGCAGCCGAGGTCGCCAACCCTAGGTGGCGGTGGGGGCAACCCTTGCTGGCCCAAGTTAGGCTTGGGCAAGGCTCGCCTAGATTTAGGTGATGCTTCGACTAGGGCCGGTGAGGCTCACCTAGATCCGGGCAACGCCGGCCCTTGCTTGTGGCCGACGAGCCTCCCGACGAGGCCTCGCCGGCAACCATTGCTAGGCTCGAGTGAGGACGCGGCCTCACCCGGATCTAGGCGAGCCTCACCTAGGCCTCAGCTGAGGCATCACCCAAATCTAGGCAAGCCTCGCCAGCCCTCGCCAGGGCCGGCAAAGGCCACCCCACCAGCCACTTAGGGCCAACGAGGTCGCCGACCCCTTTTGATGGCGGCAATGGTAGCGCGCCTAGCCTACCCTTTTTTTCATATATTTACATTTTGACCCCTCAAATATTGAAAATTTTTAAAATTGACCTCATGCGTGTTGGAATTCCGAACTCATGTGTCGAGGAAAGTTGACCACGGGTCGAATTTTCCGACATTCGTTGATCGTGTGTTGGACACAACATAAAGACTCTTGGAGAGTGTCGATGCTTTTTAGGCGAGGGCCGCCAAGCCACTAGCAAGGCAAGCCCTTGCTAGATCTGGGTGAGGGTAAGCCTTGCCAATCGTTGCTAAGCAAGGGCCACCCAGCCACTAGTGAGGCGAGGCCTCACCGTCGTTAGGCGAGGTTGAGGAAGGCAAGCCTCGCCAAGTTTAGGTGAAGGCAAGCTCACCGATCCCTTGCTAGTAGACCTCGCGAGGGGGCTCTCCCTTGCTCGATCTGCTAAGGGTTTGCCTCGCCGATGGCTAGGATGCCCTCACCCAATGATGGTAGGGCAAACTCGCCCTCAATTGGGCCTAGCCGGCAACCTTAGTTCCGCGACCGGCTCTCCCCTCTGGCTAGTCGTCGAAAGAAGGAGGGAGGAGAGAAAGAAACAAAAAGAGAGAAAGAAAGGGGAAAAAAAAAAGATTAAAAAATAAAAAATTGAAAAATAAAATAATATTGAAATATAGTTCGCCGTTGCAAACCAGCTTCCACATTAGTGCTTATGGGCCAAATTTGACGGAAGGACTGAATTGACACAATTACAAAAATTTTATGACTCAATTGACCAAAAAAATAAGTTTAAGACTGAATTGTTACAATTACACTAGGTTTAGGACTAATTGATGAGTTTTCTCAATTTAAAATCCTCTCATCTTTATCGATAAGAAGATTTTAGGGTGGCAATGGGTCCTTACAATTTATAGTTGTATTGTCTTAGAGAAATTTGGATGTCATCTGAGTACTCAGGACTTGATAATCTTCTAACTAAGAAAGGTTGGAAACTTAGTTATCGGACATAGTTCCCCCACGTTGTCATGTTGTTCCATGACACCATAGTAATCTAGACAGAGTGCCCCATATCACTTATTCTGCAATTATTTCATGGTCAATCATATTTTCTTCCATTAGTCCATTCGTAATTTTGGAGGAAATTTTCTCCAGTTAAATCTCTGATTGGTAGTTGACAAACATACATGTCACTTATGTAAGATATTGACTAAAAGATCACGCACACAGATATTTATAAACATACATATATACATATATATATGTATATATATATATATAAATTAGGGTTGCGCTATTTCCACTCTTTTATTGGTCCATGATACCCCATTTCACATTGAATTAGCTAAATTATTCATTGCGGGTCTCATTCTTGACTTAAGATTGTTTCTTTCCTCTTTGTCTTCTTTTTCTTTGGGTCGAATCGAAACTACCCATACTCCTCTCAATCAACATTGCGAGGCCTACTTTTGATTTAAGATTATTGCTTGTCTTTTCTTTTTCCCCTTTCTTTTTGGGTTTTTTTTTTTTTACTTTTCTTTCTCTATTTAAGACAAAATTGGTGTACCTCTTTTCCCAAAAAAAAAAAAAAAAATGTTTGGTAGATAGCTAACTAATTATTTGATATAAAAACCCAACTATTGTGTTAATGAGTTGTATATTTCTCTCCTTTTTTTTTCTTTTTTTTCTTTTTTGGTACTAGGAGACTATAATTCACAGAATAACCTAAGCACAAGTGATAGGGAAAAGAATTATCTATCAACTTTAGTATGTATTTCATTTAATTATAACTTTAATATTTGTCAGTACGTTGTAGTCCGTGTTTTTAACTGCTCAACTTTCATTTTCTTAAGTGAGTCCGATAATCAAAATTTTAATTATTTATTGTGTGATGCATTAAATATTTTAATTGACAGTGATCCATTCTTATGTTTATAGCAACAAAATTCAAATGCACAATCAATCAAACACAATTCAGTCTTTCGTCTATGATGTGCAATAGAAATAATATCTCGATCACGATACCTTTTTTATCACAACCAATAAGAATATATTTGTTTCTCTTCGACCTTTTTATAGAGAGGACATAACCTTGAGTAAGAAGATGCATTTGCAAACTATTCAAAAGAACCTCTCGCATTAAACAATTGCCTCGTAATGTTTTAAATGAACTTGTTGACTAGATCTATCGTTGTTTTCCATTCGCACATTCATCGTCCATATTTATTTAAGCAAAAAAAAAAAAAATGCCTTCCTTAATGACTACAAAAAACAAGGCAATAAAAATTTGTAAATTGTGTACCAAAACATCAAAATCAAAGAATTCACCATCGTGAGGATAATTTAGGGAAATAAATCAAACAATTTGTGGATAAAACTAACATTTCTTTACTCTGATATAAGATTAGTTTTTGTTTAGATTACAATAATGGAGAATAAGTTCAGAAGAAAGCATACATGAAGGAAATGTTGAAATGTAACGGGTGTGGAAGAAGCCGCCAAGATTAAAAAAAAAATTATTAAAAGAGATGTGGGTAGTTTTGCCTTTTAGTAAAATTGAAAAAAAAGAAGAAGAGAAAATGATAAAAATGTAAGAAATAATTTTAAATCAAAAATAGGATCCGCAATGAGTAATGTACTTAATTCAATGTGAAAGAAGATGTCAAAAGTCAATAACAGGGTAGAAATAGCCTGGGCAAAAGAGTAATGAAAACCAAATTAAAACTGACTCCCGTTTGCTCATCTCTCCTATCTTTCTCCCTCCGCTCACTTATGCAAAAACTGCAGATACTCTGCGAAGACTCCACGGTCATCCACTCCCGTTCCCTATAGCTCGCCTCCCCACCACTAGTTCCTTCATTCCTATTGTTGCTCACCTCCACTTGGCCACATCTACGTGTCGCGAGCGCGCAAAGAGAGAAGAAGGGAAGGTTTTACCTAGGTGTGTCAATTAAAAAAAAAAAAAAAAAAAAAGTCAAGCATTCTTCGATAAAATAAAGAAGAAGAGAAAAGCATATCTATATACACCTATTTTGTTATTATGATTGTTGAAAAATTCGAGAAACTTTGATCGAAACCAAAACTTCAATAAAAAATTCAATTGAGGGATATATTTGGGTTTTAATCTTTAAGAGCTTTCCAACCATACCAAGATGGTGGGTTTTGAAGATACTGCAGTTCTTAACTAGGTTAATACGATACCCAAAGAAAAAAAGAAACTAGGGTCATTTAATCTTAAGATGTCGAGAAATTTATAATTTGACTCTTATCAATTCATTTTATCTTAAAAAATCAAGTCATTGGCTTTCTAACACTGCAAGAGCACGTCGTTCAGATTTTTTTTTTTTTTGTCAAAATACTATAAATTTGTACTACAATCATCCATTCGGACAAATACTACGAGATTTGTGATCACAGTGCTTTTTTTGGAAATCAGACCGCATTTTTGGAAAATTGGTTGCGACCTTTTTGTGGGCACAAAAATTGGGTCGATTTTGGACACTGAACAAGAAAAGATATGCTCAGTCAAAGTTTGGTCAATTTTTAGGAAAAAAAAATGTAAAATCTTTAAAGCCATCGATGGCCCGGGGTGGCATTTACCAGCGCTGAGCTAGCCTTTGGCGAATGCACGCGTGGGCCAGCACATTGCACTTGGTAGGCCACGCGTTGAGCAAGGCACCCTAGGCCCACGTCCATTTTGACCTTGCACAAGGCCTAAATAGCCTTATCCAAGGCTATTCCAGGTTGGTGTAAGATTCCAATTGGGCTTCAATAATCCCCTTTAAAAGGGGGGTTCTTTTTTTTTTTTTTTTGGTCGAAAAGAGATGTATTATTTATATTATAACTGGACCGGCAGAACCCACTAATGGGGCGTCAATACATAATAAGGCCCACAGGCCAGGAGGTGGTGAAGCGATCCAGTTGGAAGGGAGAGTATTTCTCCTTTGGTGTTGCGCGGCCCAATTTGCCACTGAGTTGGCAGAACGTGGGCAAAAAGATAGGCCCACTTGCGGAAAATTATGGAGAAGAGACTTACATTTCGTCCATATCCCACGTGACTCCCAGTTTATCTCTTCCGTGTACTTCAGCGACTGCACGAGGCTTTTGCTGTCAGATTCCGCCAAAGCTGAACCGAGCTGCTTCTCTTTTACATACTTCAGAGCTTCGGACAGTGCTAGGGTTTCAAGCTGCAAAACTGATGCCGCTCGAACAGGTTTAGTAAATCCGTCCACGAGGCTTCCGGATGAGTCCCGGACGATGCAGGCGACAGCTCCTTCCGTTGACCCCTCGCAGATCGACCCATGGACGTTGAGCTTCAAGGATCCCGCAGCCGGAGCTCTCCAGGTTGAAGATGTCTCCTCCTCCTCTTCCTTTTCTACTTGATGATGCATAAAGCCCCATTTTTTGTAGCTTTCTTGCTGAAAACAGGCAAGATCTACCACTTTGCAGGCATCCGGTTTAGTACCTCGAAAGATGTGGTTGTTGCGCTCCTTCCGTACCTGCAATAGAGTGTTAGCAACCAATTCTAGGGACGGGAGGTTTGTGTTTTTCCTTATAAATTGTGCCAACCACTCATCAATTCGTGTAACCTCCTGTGCATTCACTTGTAGGTTAATTTCCGGGTGGCTCCATACCCGTGCAGTCCAGGGACATAGGAGAAGAATATGTTCAGCCGTTTCCATCTTATCTCGGCAAAGATCACATACCGGATCAGGTAAAATTTTCCTTTTCCATAGGTTTTCCTTGGATGGGATGGCGTTTTGACAAACACTCCACATAAAAATCTTCAGTTTAGGGGTAGTTCGCATTTTCCATAGAGCATTCCATATTTGTCGCGGTGTTTGGTGGGAAGAAGAGGGATGTTCCTTTACAATGTTGGCTGTTGCTCTATCTCTTAACATATTATAGCCGTTTTTCATTGAAAAAGACCCATCCTTAGTACCTGTCCATATCAGTTCATCATTTATAATTTGACGATTGAGTGGGATTGCGAGGATTTCCTTAGTCGTCTGTTCATCGAAGAGGTTATTCACCAGAGGTTCATTCCATTGTTTCGCTTCAAAATTCATCAACTCAGAAACTTGTTGTGGATCATTTCGGTTTGCTGGCCCGCCAATTAATCCTCTCTTTAGCCATTTATCTATTCTGATGTTGACATTTTGGCCATTTCCAATTGACCATCTCACTGAATCTGCTATGGCCTCCCTTCCTACAAGTAAACTTTGCCACCCCCATGAAGGCTTAGTTCCTTTATCGCATGCCAAAAATCTTTCCGACGAAATAGAGCCCTTTCAAAATTTTGCTCCACAATGCATCCGGATTCTTAACCATCCGCCAAGCTTGCTTACCCAAAAAGGCTTTGTTAACAGTAAGCAGGTCTCTAAACCCCATTCCTCCCCTGTCTTTTCTGATTTTCATAATTTCCCATCTCTTCCAATGTAGCCCGGCTTTTGCTTCACTGTTTTTCCACCATAAATTAGCTATTCTCTTCTCTATAGCCTTACAAATTGAGACTGGAATTTTAAAAACTGACATGGCATATTGAGGCAACGCTTGCACCACTGATTTCAGGAGGATTTCCTTTCCTGCTTTAGATATAATTTGTTCCTTCCAACCTTCCAATTTCATATCAACCCTATTTAAAATCCAAGCAAACATTTGTCTTTTTTTATGCTCCCCAATCAGAAGGAATTCCCAGGTATTTACCTGTCTGATTCAGCTCTGGAACCCTTAATTCTCTTTTCATATTGTCCCTTAAAAGTTGGGGAAATTCTCTACTAAAAATGATACCGGACTTGTTTAAATTTACAGCTTGTCCTGAGGCATAACAATACTGATTTAGAACAGCTGCCACATTTTGACATTCCTGTATGGATCCATCCAAAAAGAATATTGAATCGTCTGCAAATAATAAATGAGTCAAAGTAGGGCAGAATCTATTCAACTTAATTCCTTTTATACTCCCATCCTGTAGGGCTTTACCCATCAAAGAAGACAAGTTGTTAGCCACCAAAATGAAAAGATAGGGTGATAAAGGGTCCCCTTGTCTAATACCTCTGGAAGGATTGAAGAAAGGAAGAGGTTCCCCATTAAATTTGATGCTGAAAGTAGTTGTAGTGATGCATTGCATGATCCAGTTTACCCATTTAGCACAGAAACCCATTTTCAGCAAGCACCCTTCTAGGAAATCCCATTCTATTCTATCATAGGCTTTCTGCATGTCTAATTTCAGCACCTCTTGAAAATGTTTTTTCCTTTTCCTCGTTTTCAATTGGTGTAGCACTTCCTGCACAATATAAATGTTGTCTTGAATCTGTCTTCCACTAATAAAGGCACTCTGTTCCCCTGAAATCAGCATAGGCAGCCATCTTTTCAGTCTGTTTGCCAAAATTTTTGATATTATCTTATATGCGAAATTGCAAAGGCTAATAGGGCGATATTGATCAAGTTTTTCTGGGTGTGGTATCTTTGGAATAAGAGTGATATGAGTTCTGTTTAAGGCTGGTTCTAGTACTCCTAAAAAAAAAAGCCTCTAACTTCCTCAAAAACATTAGTTTTTATTATATCCCAATAATGTTGGTAAAAGATTTCATTTAAACCATCTCGGACCAGGAGCTTTCTGAGCGCCAAGTTGAAACACAGCAGCATGGATTTCTTCCAAGGTCACTTCCGCCACCAAACTTGCATTAATATCATTTCCAATTAGTTTTGGGCATTGATCCAGTACTGGTTGGCAATTTCTTGGCCCTACCTTAGTGTATAACTCTTTAAAAAAGGAGATGGAGAGGTGCTGAAGTTGCTGTTTTTCCCGTATCCACTGCTCCGAAGAGTTTTTCAGCATAGTAATTCTATTTTTCTGTCTCCTTTGAATAGTTCCTGCATGGAAATATTTTGTTTTTATCTCCCCAACAAAGCCAATTGATTCGGGATCTCAAACCCCAAAACATCTCCTCTCTTCTCCATAGAGTTTCAATTTCTTCTTTTACAAACTTCATCCTATTTGATTCTTGATTCAAACTTGATCTGTTTGTTAGGAATTGAAGTTCTTGCTTTAGGGCTATTAGGCGACGGTGGCTATTTGGGAATTTTCTTTTACTCCATTCTTTCAAAGCATGACTTACTGTCTGTAATTTATCTTTCAAGCCTACTTTAAAGCGATATTGAGATTGCCATGCTTGTTGAACTATTTCTCTGCATTCTCCATCTTCAGTCCAGAAGGCCTCGAAGTGAAAATCTCTTCTTTTCTTACCAGATTCAGCACTGCTCACCAATAGTAGAGGACTATGGTCTGACCCAACAGCTGGGAGGGCGCACGCTTCAGCTTCCGGGAATGTGAGCCTCCAATCTAAAGAGCAAAACACCCTATCCAGTTTCTCCTTTACCATATCAGCCCCTGCTCTGTTGTTTGACCAGGTATACGCACACCCCTTACAATCAATTTCCATTAACGAACAATCATGGATGCAACTTTGGAATGCCTGCATTCTATTATTTTCTGCCATCCTTGTGCCCACCTTCTCCCAATAATAAAGCACCTCATTAAAATCCCCCAAACAAATCCATGGTAGGCTATTAGTTTGGCTAATTTGTCTCATTTTATGCCATAAGTGTAATCTTTCCCCAAACAGATTTGGAGCATGCACACAAATAACCCGCATTTTAGTTCGACTTTCATGATCTTCACATATCAAATTTATCATTTCCTGTGAACTAGATTCCACCTCTACATCAACTTCTTCATTCCATATCACCGCAAGCCCCCCCGCAATTCCTACCGGATTCACCACAAAGCTGTATTTAAATTTCAACTGCCTTCTAATACGAGAAACCACACTTTCTTTGTTTTTTGTTTCCAATAACATAACCAAATTGGGCCTTTCATGAGCCACCAAGGCTCTCAAATTTTGAACTGTCAGTGGTGTGCCCAACCCCTGACAGTTCCAACATATAACCCTCATTTGTAACCCGGTGGCTTATTCGGGCTAGCCACCAAAGCCCATCCCATAGTTCCTTCCGAAATACTAAAAGGAGTATCCTGCAATGTTGCTTCATCAAAGTCCGCTAACTCTAGATGAATAGAGTTATAAGGGTTGTACCTCTTTAATTTCTTTGCTGGCGAACTTTTTAGAACCCTGCTTTCCTTCTTTGATCCTTCTTTTTTTGTCCAGGACAATGATTTATCAGCCAGCTGAAGCTGTATTTCTGGCTCTTCCATAATCATTATACCTTTTCCTTTATCCTGGTGCTGTTCCACTTGACAGTCAGGTATAGTAAAATCCCCCTGTTCCCTGTTTTGTGTTTGAGGTGTTGCTGTAGATTTTGTTGATGTTTGCTCACCAGTGAAAATTACTATTTGAGTGTTGTGGACTGGAGGATTACTTGCTGCTTGTTCCTTCGTCTCTTCATCCCCTCGGTCATCGTAAAAAATCTGCCAAAAGGGGCTGGTTTCTTTAGCTTCTGCTTTTAACCAATGCCCAAATCTATTCATACTCCTATCCTCATATTTGGCCTCATCAAAGGGCATTTCTGTACAATTAGTTGCAAAATGGCCAACTTTCCCACAGGAATAGCAAAATCTAGGTAACCTCTCATACTTAAAATCCAGCCAAACTTTCCCTTCTCCTAGATTATATAAAGTACCTGGACTTAAAGGTGTATCCAGTCAAGTTCTATCCTTGCTCTACCTACCTTCTGAAAGGCCACTCCCTTCTTTTCCACTTTTACTTCCTTCATACTGCCTAATATTTGGGATATATGAGCCACAACCTCCTCATAACACCATTCAATAGGGAGACCATGAACTTGGACCCAAAACGCACAGCTTGTAAACTTATAACATTGCGCAGGTTTATTTGGCTCCCAAGGTTTAAGGATCAATAAATTACTTGCAAAAGACCATGGGCTATTTGCTAACACTCGTTCTTTGTCCATCACAGAATCAAAGGTGAAGGATAGGATACCCGATTCACGCTGCGCAAAGGTAACGGACTCTATCTTCCAAGCTCTCTTCATTGTGGTAAGAAAGGCCTAATAGTTGATGTTTCCTCCCGAATACAGCTTGCCAAATACTGTTCGGTTGCATTCATCCAAGATCGCCTCAGATATCACTCTATCTCGCGGAGGGGCATCTACTTCTGTCCTCAGATTCCCCAACCTTTTACACAAAGCAGCCAGGCGACTATCTGTTTCCCCAAATGCATCCATTTGCCTTAACAGCGACCAAATTTATTGGACAAGAGCAGAACAGAGAACCAAGCCAGACCAACTCGACAACATTATACTAATATCCGATTACTGCCTTCTATCTAGGTAAAGGGAAGTGACTACCCATTTGCTTGACAGCGAAACAGCAAACCCATAGGAGATCCAGATGTCCAGAGTCAACATTCTACCTTTTACATGGCCATAGCTTCGAATCCTCCGATATTGATTGACTCCATCGAAAGAGGGTTTACGGAGGTGTTCCTTATCACCGAGTTCTTCATTGTTGCAGGGAAAAACATGGTGTATAGGTGTAGGGATCTATGGGACAGATTCCATTTTACTCGAAAACTGTAATGGGGGCTATTGGGTTTTTGGTTTTTGGGAAAAGCACAGGAGAGATTAGGGTTTTTAGGGGGTTGCTACCATCGGAGGTAGAGGGGAGCTCTCAGCAAACGAGAGAGACACTACACGTAATTGCATAAGGGGGGTTCATTTCAAGCAATCCGAGGTAAGTTTACTCTCTCTCTCTCTTGAAGTTCTTTCGATTTAAGGTGCTTATTTTGCCGGCCTTAAAATTCTCCGTCTAAATACACCCTCGATCTCTAGCCAAAATTAGAAAATTAGCATGTGTAGCGTCATAGTGTTGTAATAATTTTTTGAATCATAAAACACTTTTATAACTCTGTTGAAGTAGAAATAAATTTTTAATAGAAAATAGGTAGTTTTATGTCAAATCAATTTAGAAAATAGCAATATTTTTTTATTAATAAAATAAGCTGTTGTGCCGCTGAAAGTAGCATTGCTATAATCTGGACTATTGAAGTACCGTTATAACTAACGTAGATTATGAAGACATGGGGGTTGAGGAGAATATACTGAAGTGTTTGGATATGTAGAAAGCCCCTTTAAATAAGCTGACCTTAGGTTCATACACCGAAGGTGATTGGCTCGATAGATTAGAGGAGTGGAGATCCTGAGGACCGTCAGTCGATAAACCAAGGCCCCATGCATGTGATTGTTTAAAAAAAAAAAAAAATCTGTAGGGTTTATTGAGAAAATGATTTTTTCATAAAACTAACTCCATCTTTCAAAATTGGCACCCATGCATTAATTGTTGTTGATTGAACTTTTGAGATGTTAATGTGCAATGAACGTCATATATAATGTTTTGTATAAAATAGCTCATCGCTGCTTTGTAAATGAGATGTTGCATTCGAATTAAGCATGTTACAATCGAAGGTAAACTGACATAATACGCATGAATAAACACATGGTAAGTTATTGATTACTTGACATGCCCACATGTAAAATTCTATTTTGATCTACTACAACATATGAGTGTTGTAATGTGCACGAGATTTGAGAATAGTAAACTCATTGTTTCGTTGGAAAGTTAATAATGGTTAATTGGACAAGAGTTATCAATCAAGTTTTGCATGCTAAGGATATTTTGGAGATTCACCAGCGCCCAGTTGTCTTTCGACTAGTGCAAAACTAGACGCGGTCCTTCGTTTTCTTTGAGGCAGCATGATATGAAAAAGTCTCAGTACATAAGCTGTGGCACAATGTGTATTGACGAAACACATCTCATGGTAAATGAATGATTTGACAAATATTTTTCAAAATGATCAATCATATCACTTGAAAAAATGAATGAATGACAAATATATTTATCGTAAACGAAAATGTTCAAATATAAATTATTATCGATAATAAAAAAATATTTTCATTCACTAAAATAATTATATTAGGAAGATGTTTTTAAAATTAGTTATTTTTTCAGAAAGAAAAGCGCCCTTGAAGTTCTTTCAATTTTTGGTGCTTATTTTGCTGGCGTTAAAACTCGTCCAGTCTAGATACACCTCGATCTCTCGTCAAAATTGGAAAACATTTATGTATACTCTTGAATAAATTTTTTAATCATAAAACCCTTTCATAGTTTTGCTAAAGTTAAAAAAAATATATCTGATAGAAAATAGGTCGTTATTCTATCGAATCAATTTAGAAAATATCAATATTTTGTCAGAAAAATAATCCATTGTACTACTGAAATTAACGTTGCTATTATCTGAATTATTGAAATTTCGTTATACTACTGAGCTAGAATTTGAATTTATGGGGGCTGAGGAGAATATATTGAAGTGTTTGCATCTGTAGAAAGCCTCATTAAATAAGCCGACCTTAGGTTCATACATCGAGAGGATTAGTTCGATAGATTGGAGGACTGGAGATCCTCAAGGACCATCGATCAATGAACCAAGGCCCTGGGCATGTATTGTTTCAAAAAACCTGTAGTAATTATTGGCAAATGATTTTTTGATAAAACTAACTCCGTCTTTCATAATTGGCACCCTTGCATTGATTGTCATTGATTGAACTTTTAAGATGCTGATGTGCAATGAACGCCATGTATAATGTTTTGTATGAAATGACTCATCATTGCTTTGTGAATGAGATGTTGCATTTAAATTACAATGTTATTTGACCGAAAAGAAAAATTACACATATTACGATTAGGCACTTTGTAGTTAAAACGCACAAATAAACACATGGTAAGTTACTGATTAATTGACGTGCTCACATGTAAAAATTTAAACACTTGAAATCTTCTGCAGGAAATGACTGCTGTAAAATCATTATCTTGCTGCTAAGTTACTAACTAATCGAAGAGATCCACTTATCCAATCTAAAAGCACTTAGTAGTAATCTAGTAAGGTGCAATAGATTTGAGAATAGTAGATTCGTTGTTTCGTTGGAAAATTAACACTGGTTAAATGGACATAAGAGTTATCAATCAAGTTTTACATAGGAACGATATTTTGGAAATTCACCAGCACTCATTTCTGTCTTTTGACTAGTGGAACATTACTCAGACCTTCGTTTTCTTAGAGGCAGCATGATTTGAAAAAGTCTCGGTAGATAAGCCGTGGCACGATGTTCCGACTTTTCTAGGTAAGAAATGTGTATTCGGCTTTGCATCAGCATAAAATCCCGCTACGCAAAATGTTCAGAGGACACAACTCAAGAAAGCTTGACACGGCGGAATCAACCTCCAAAACTAGAATGAACGGAGACACCAACCATTGTGCAATCATGGTGGCCGCAGAGGCAGGGCGCGGCTGGTCTTCTCTCATGGAGCGGTGGTTCAGGCGGACGCCAACTCTTCTGAAGCAATCGGTCAGCACCTATTCTTGCTGCATCTTCAGAGTCTCCAAGACAGATCGTATTCACGTCACTGTTCATACCTCCTATCGTAGCAAATCTGTAGCAAATGGAAGACAGGTCGCTATTTTAGTCACTGCTCATACCGCCTAACATAAATAATTGTCGGCCATGAGTGTTGTATCACGGGTTTGCTGTCTTTTGCGTGACTGTTTGATTGTCCCTTCCCCTAATGCCTATGTAAGGCACAAATATGCAATGTCTGAGGCAGAATTCCTGTAGTAATACAATCGTGTGTGCTTTGTGCACGGCTTTTTAAAAGTTTCCTCCATCCTCCTCCCTGAAATGATCCTGTTCTAGCACAAAGAGCATACTTTTAGCTTGATATGATGATATGGTTGTGTAAGTACATTGTCAACTTATCACTATATGGATTTTGTGGATCAGAAATCTTCTATAACTTGAAAGTTTATGGAATAACTTCATAATACTTGAAGACCAAAAAGTAGTCCCTTCTAAAAGGCTAAGGTAGCCATGTTTGTAAGATAGCATATCTGTTTCAAGTATATATGATCTGCTCCGTAGCCCCGTCATGGTTTATATATTTCAATTATAAAAATAAAAAAAAAAAGTCATTCAGTTGCATTTATTGTTTCTTGCATTTTGATATGATTAGTCTAGCTTATTTTAATCTATTTTTTTCGTATCAATTTAAAGTTTGTTAAGTAAGATGGAAGATTTTTTTAGCTCTTGTGCACATTTACTTTTTACACATAACTCACAAGGATCCTGTGACGAGACCGTGTTTTAATTTTGCCAATACAGCTCACTTTACTTCTTTTTTTTTTTTTCACATTCACCTAGCTTTATTATTGTTGTTATTGTTATTATTGTTGTTGTCAATTGTGCAGATATGCATGACAACTTATATTTGCATATTACGAATGAAAAAATGAAAAAGATTGGATGAAACAGCTGTTTTTCCTAATGAAAAAAGGTGCCACTAACCGGCATATAGTAAAATAAGCATAACCGAGCTCCTAATTCAAAATCTCTTGTTCGCAAAATAAGACGGGCTCCTACATATAACTTGACTTCTAACCAGCCTAAAATAGGTCAGTAGCAATCCTAGTCTCATTTAATAAATCATATACAAGAAATTAAGTTGCAATTAATAGGCTTTAGGAAAGTTAATGTGAAGAGTAAGGTCACCTAGCGAGAGGGCTATTGCATTACTTTGCAATCCATTAAATGACCCTTAGATTCGCCTCAATTAGGGTCATGACAATTATAGTGCTAAAATTGTAGTAGTAACCCTACTGGTGCAAAACTAAAATATTCCGGAATAAGTAGTCTGTCATTCTTCTAGTAAATAGGTGGAAATCCAAAAAGTGCAGTTGTTTTTCTGCTAAGATCAAATTTAGGAAACTTTATATTTTCTCTAGATTATTGTTAAGTCTGTTTTAATAATAGCATTAGAGAAACCCTGAATGGAAGGCAACCCATAAGGCATAAGTCGAATTACCTATTGGTCCAGGCACATCTAAGCCAAAGGGCTAACGGCCGGCTGATCGTGAGCAGAGGCTTCTTTTTTTTTTTTTGGTCGGTGTGAGCAGAGGCTTCGCGCATGTCGTGTTTTCTGAAAAAGGATCTTTCCAAAAGTATAGATATATTCCTAATTCTATCTATCTCTAAAACCCAATATTATATATGGCTGAAAGGATGAAATTACATTTGCCTAAGTAGGCCAAATGCTAACATGGCTTCATCATTTCAAAATTGTTAACACATTATCAAGTAAGATGTCACGTAGTGAACTGGCACATGCATGCACTCAGCAATTAGAACTCATACATATTTACCACGTCATCATACCTATTCTAAAAAACACAAAAACACACATGGCACATGAAGTCATGGACATGAAGTGGTGTAGGACTTTGCTTCTCGTTGCTTTAAATCAAAATTGCACTACTTACTAGTGACTCCACTGGGGAAAAGTTAAACATAACTATCCAGAGGGTTGAAGCCATTTTAATTTTTCAATCAAAGTCCTTGCATTGATGAATCAACTTCCTTAAGCTCACATGATGCATTTGAAAGTTTGTTGTATTCGTATTTGTTTGGTTTTTGCTTTTTTTATGTGTTGTTAAACTGTCAGTAATGCACATTTAAATCACACTCATTATATTACATTAACACAAAAACCATGAATAGAACTGATCCACCAAGGAACCCTATGGCACGATAATTGCATTGTACCTTCTCGACTTGGTCCACCTGCATGTCTCGTGTCCCGATAGGCTCAGCCGCAGTGTAACTTCACTCTTCATAAGTCAAATATAAGAGTGATGGATTTTCCTCAAAAGCTGTAAACCCTGAATTATAACCAAAAGAAAGTCGTCTTAACATGTAGCCAATGTCCGTTCCTATCAACTCGAATGAGAGATTTCATCCACCATCATGACAGGGAGGGAAGGCTTGTCCTAAACTACCAAGACAAGAAGACAAGTGCAGATACCTATTTGCTCATACACCCCCCACTACAATCTAATTATAAAAATGTTCAAGGTGGTTCGAGGCCTCCATCAATCCCATGATAGATAAACATGTCACTGTTCCGCACAGTACAGCTTCATGCGTTGTTCTTTATTTAATTAGTGAACCTAAAACACTACTTCGTGCTCACTCCCAACCACAATGATCTCTCATACTCCTTTGAATTATCCGCGTGTGAGGAATGTACATTCGTATAAAATTGGTGTTGTTGATCGCTCAATCATCGCTACTCACCAGTTTTAATAAAGGACAAATTTCTAAGACCCATGACGACGACTACAAAAGACTCCCAAACGAGGGCAGCCACGGTTTGTACCAAAATTTTTTAATTACTGATGTTTTTCTTTTAAAACAAAATGCTATATGGGGACCCAAACAATTTAGGATGCGCCATGCCGTGGCACTCTATTGTTCCGTATAAAAAAAAAAAATTGAAATTTGTTCCGTGCTTAAGTAAATATCTATAAGTGTTAGTAAAAAAAAAAGACTAATGACTTTTTTTTTTTTTTTTTTCCTGGTGGCAACTTATGAACACTTTTGTAAAGTGACCAACTTTTCTATAATTTGCAAATCAGCAATTTTTGCACAAACTTACACTTTTATTGCATAGCTTAATAACATTTTAAATAAACTAAAAATCTTATATTAATTACCCACCAAAACTAGAGTGACTTACTAGCTTTTGTGAGATTAATTTAATAATTAGTTTTGAGTTATCAACTCTTATTTTAGTTACTTATTAACATTTAATTTTCTAAATTTACTAACTTTTTTATTTGTTAATATCTAAATTTTGGTAACCTATTTAGTTATTCATTACATGTAAATTTTAGGGATCGATCAATAACCCTAAAAAAATTAGTCAAATTACATACAGATATCAAGAGCATTTTCCAATGGCATTAAGCCCATATGGTCGCACTAGTGTGAACGGGGTGGTGCAGGGGGATTCTGAGCTTTATCCTAACTAAGTGAAGTGAGCCCTTGAACTGAAGATTTGGCCAAAGCCCATTAATCACGCAGCGGCCGAAAATCAAAGACGGGGCCGCCGAGTTAGGAAAAATTGGTTTTTATTGATTCAAAATTTGAGAAAGGAAGCGAAACAGGAAAGTCGGAGAAATTGAAGAGATTGGCTGGGGTTTTTTATTTGCACGATCACGTGAAAGGGGAAAAGGAGTTCTGTCCTTTCCTCCAGGGGACCACTTCTTTCCCATCTGAAAAAGGGCACGAACACACACGTTGGAAGGAGAGAAAATTTGAGGAATTTGGAGTAGAGAGATCTAGACAAAAGAGAGGGCCAATTTCTTCACGTATAAAGAGGAAGTGACCCAAGCAAAAAGTGAGAATAAAGGGCACGTCTTTGCACAGACGAGAGAACAAGGGTCAAAAGAGTGCACAAAGAGTCAAAAGCGAAAAGTGAAAAAAGTCGTCCCATTCGGTGGCACCCCATCCTCTCCGACGTTAAAAAAACCGACTCCGGCCTCAGTCCAACGGTTCTCTCGGCCGCGACCCCAGCCATTCCCCTGCAGTTCCCGACGTGCGCTGGCAGTTTCCGGTGATGGCCCGGCAGCACCGGCAATTTCCTAGTATCGGCGGTGAACCTAGTAGCACCAGCGACGTGATCTTTATTTACAGGTACTCTGGCGGCGGTCCAGTGGCCTCACCGAGGAAAGCCAGGTCTCGGCCACATCCCGCGGCGCCTCCTACAGCCAACACACAACGCCTTTTGCTGAGTTTACCGCAGGTTTTCTGGTGAGTTCCCATCACGACCAGCAGCCACGGTGGTCCCTCAAAGGCCACTCCCAGCGACACCTTCGGCACATCGACAAATTTTCCGGCCACTGCCAACTTTCATTGCCGCGAATCCACACGCCAGTCACATTAGTGTCTTATTTAGGTGATCTTCTAAAACTGTACTCGATTTGAATAATCAGTTACCTAAAATTGGATTAATTCAATTTCAATTTGATTCATATAAGCTTTTTAGGCATTATTCTGAATAGGAAACTTCCATGTTTAAATTGAATATTTGTTAAAATGGATTTATATATTACTTTTTTTTAATTTAGTAAACTTTATTATCATGAAAAAGACAAAAAAAAAAAAATTGTGTTACATGTTAGGATAGATTACTTTGCTAGTTTAGAATTTTATATCTAGGAGAAAGGTAGTAATTTAGGAAATTTCCTAATTTAGAATATAATTTAATATAACCTATTTCCTAATTTAAATTAGGTAATTATGTGCTGACACCTAAATTTTTGGATATTCCATTTCATCTTTCCAACACCTAAACAAAACACCAATTGTGTAGTTCATATTTACATTTTATTTAAATCATGCATCACATGCTACTTAGATGGCCCATGCATGATGTTAAATCGACCATCACGAGCGCAATGATGAGCTTCAGCTGGCCATGTCCAAGGAGGGGTTTAAATTCTACACTCGACTTCTTTAATGCGGTTACTCGGTTGGACAGTTATCTGTCGTTATCAATTCGTATATATCCACTGTCGAATTACTTCGAACTTATATTAGAAAAATCGGATGAACTTAATCTTCCAAGGAAAACTTGAGATTGTTGAGAAAATTGATATTTGAAGCGGTGATATTTGAACTCTTGTTGCGGGCGTCAAAGTGGATAAAGTTCATAGCCAAGTGGAAATTGAGAAGATCCAGACGACGTCCCTGCGGTCTTGTTGAATCTATGCTGCAGCCCGATCAACCAGCCACTTTCCTGTTCGATTCTTGACACATCCAGTTGGTTCGAGGGACGCCAGTCCGGCCCGGACATCTGCCAACCCACAGTCGTGCACTATCGTCACTGCCTATTGCCCTGGCACCCTGTCCGGAGCTGCTGCTGCGATCCAGCAGTCCCTGGCACCAAGCCAGCAAGCTTCCAGCAGTCCTTGGCGCCAATCAGGCGAGTTCCGAGATTTGTTCCGACGCTTCCCCCAACGTGTCTGGTTTTCTGCAGCGTTTCTAGCAGCCGCTAATCAGCCTTTGCTGACCCTTGGTGTACTTTTGCAGGTTGTCCGGTCGTCCAAGATCAATCCTTGCAGTGTTCGTCTCTGCTGTTGAGGTTCCTGTTGGTTTGTTCACGGCTCTTGCTGATTTATTCATCAATGCTGTTGCCGCCTCAACGACACTCGCCTCAATTCTTTTTCACGGTTGCCACACCACCTGATCACCGTGTAAGCCGAGAAGCCCGTCTAGGTAATTTCCTCATCCGCTGGTTTATTTGAATATTTAAATTGCCTAGTTTGGTATTATAAAAAGGGTTTGCGTCCATCATGGGGTGGCAAAGCATGTAGTTGGTAGGAATTCTAGTTAGGAAGACACGAGATGCGATGTAGGCAGTTAGAAACACGTAGTAGAAATCCAATACCTTTCAATTGTGGAGAGCACCAAGAGTGAGCTTAAGTCCTAACCTATTAAGATATTCAGTTGAACTCATATTCTTTGAAAAACTTAAGCTAATGAGTTAAGGACCAACTAAGATTAACTACTCTACACCACACGAATTCACTGATGTGGGATTTCTCTAATACAATTCACACTTGCACCCTAACAATTCTCTCCTCACTTATGAATTTAGTTGTATGTTTGCTCCCCCTAATTGTCAGTAGGGAAACTATGGATCTTGAAGATGTCAAGACTAGTCTTCTAAATAAGCAAAAACTATATACAGAGTTGAATTTTAAAGGCAATAATGACCATGGGGTTGGTTTAGTTTGCTAAAAGAAAGTTTGTTGAGAAAAAACAATGGCAGTAGGAGTAGGTCAAAATCAAAGCATAAGGATCTAACTTGCAACTATTATAAGTTTAAGAGGCATATAAGGATAAATTGTTTGAAATTGAAGGTAAAGTAGCAAAGAGAAAACAATATGAATTGGCAAAACCAAGGAAATGCAAGGCAGAAGAATCACAAGTTCTAAAACAGGCAAAATCAAGGAAATGAAAATCTCGCTTAAGCTAGTGTTGCTAGAGAAGAAAACAAAGATTGATTAATGGTTGCAGATGATAAAGACAAATTTAGTAATTGTTAAATTCTTGATTTAGGCTATTCATATCACGTGTCCTAATTGTGATTGGTTCTCCACATATAAGGGATATAATGGTGAGTTATTCTAATTGGAAATAACGCTAAAAGCAAAGCCATCAGGATTGGGACTATCAGCTATCTTGCAAGGTGAACTTGAAGGTAAAATCTATATGTGCCAACTAGAGGGTTTTCATTTTGAAGATAAGGAAGATTACGTTTGTCAATTGAAAAAATCCACAAATTATTTGAAGCAATCATCTAAATAGTGGTATAAAAGATTTGATTTGTTTAAGGTGCAACTTGACTATTGTAAGAGCAAATATGATGCTGATTATATTTGTGCAGTTGGAGAAATATTTTTAAGTGATTTTCATAATTTCCAAACTATCCTTAATACAATAGTTACTATAGTGTCGTGCAGAGGCTTATGACAATGTGCAAAGAACAAAGATGATATCTGTAAAATAGAAAGATCTCAATTCTGTTCTATTCGTAAAGCAACACCAACATATATGAAGATCAGTTGAAGACAACGCTTGTGTATGTACTGAAGATATCATGAGTAAGTTCACTAGAAGTGCCAAAAGTTGCGTACGGCGCTCACTTTATTTTTTTTGGATCACTTGAGTGCTATTTTTTTTTTAAAAAGATCATTTAACGGTTCGAATTGTCGGAAATCTGACGTGACTATATTTGATTAATTTCTCAGTCCTACGTGGCTTGCCGACATGCCTAGTCAGTAAATAACCCCTAAATGACATTGTCTAAAAGTTGTAAATAGTGATCATTTAAGTGTCAAATTTTATTAAAAGTGATCATTTAAGTGTCAAATTTTATTTAAAGTGATCACTTCAATCCAGTCGTAGTTAAAAAATGATCACTTCAGTGCCAAGCATGCCAAGTGGAAATGCCACGAGAACTGAATTTTTTAAAAATTTTGCCAAGTCATATTATAATTTTAATTATAAATGACACGTAATCAATTTGGCCGGAATTTCTCACCGTTGGCACTAAAGTGATCGTTTTTCTTCTAATTTAGCACTTAAGTGAGCCAGCGAAAACTTTGGCACTAAAGTGAGCGCCATACACAACTTTTGGCACTTTTAGTGTACTTATCCCGAAAATATCATATCATTGATGATGTTACAACATCAATCAATTGAGGATATTTGTTAACTCTTAAATATAATAGTTGTAAGGTGGACATGCACAGAAAAATAATCGGAAGTCAAACATAGAATACTAAAACAAATTGTCTAACAAACCTATTAGAGCCACGGTGATGGGATAGTAGTAGTAGCTATTTCGAGTAATCTGCAAATGTTCTATAAAAGAACTGTGTGGGCAAAGTACCAATGGTTATCTAGCGGCTTTTGCTTCTCTAAGACATCTCCAATGGGAAGATTGAAAATTGTTATATAAAAGAAGATCTTTAAAAGCTGAAATGTCAGAGACGCGTGCATTACAAAACTTTGAGATATGCTAAAAGCTATATTTGAAGCTAAAAGCTTTTATTCATCTCTTAATTTTTGTGATGTATTCTTGCTGCTTTATAATTGTGTAAAAGATCAAATGTACAAGATTAAGTGCAGTAGCTTAATCCTAATAGTGTAATCTATCATCAGAAAAGGATCAATACTTGTCGTTTGTTACTTGTTAAGTATATTACTAGTGCAATCCAACCTACTCGTGGCTATTAATTATAAGAGTGACACAAATGTTCACTAGATTCACCAAGATAGTAATTGGCCTAGCAAATCAAGGAAACATATACACTTATGTTGAAGAGGCAAACAAGCTGTTGAGAGCATTGCCAAAGGAATGGAGCAACGTGAAGACTTTAGTATGAGAAACAATGAGGATATGGCCAATAATAATGGATGAGCTGATTGGAACATTCATGTTTTATGCAGTAAAATACTTGAATGAGGAAAGCAATTCAAAAGGTAAGAAAGGCATAGCATTCAAAGCTGACCATGATGATATAGGAGAACAATTTTTTTATGAGATGGAAAAAAGGAATGATGAAAATATAGCACTATTGACTAGAAGATTCAAGTGCTTCATAAAGAAAGGAGGAAACTTCAGAGGCAAACACCAAATGAACTACTCAAATGATAGAAAGCCATACAAAAGCAAAGAAGAATCCAAAGGTATGGATATAGGATATTATGAAAGCAGGAAATCATGGAATGACACTGAATGCGAATCTTGTGATGAGAAGGAAGCAAATCTTCACCTAATGGCTAATTCTGACCAGGAAGAAGAAAATGAGGTAAACAATTTCGAAATTACTAATGAAGATTTGCGGGATATTTTAAATGGAATGTTTAAGGAACACAAAAGGGCTTAAAAAAGAATTATGAAAAATGTTCTTGATCTCACTATAGAAAATCTTGCTTAGAAATTGCTCTTGTCAACTTGAAATAGAAACATGATCTCCAAACAAGAGATCTTGAAGCCTCTAAAGTTGAAAATGACAGTTTTAAGGAAAAGATTTCAAAAATTAGCACCAAGTTTTTTATCAGTTCAAAGACTTTAAATCAAATTTTCTCAATTCAAATTTTTCAATACAAGAAATGTGATTTGGAAATGAGGAAAGTGACACTAAGAAGAATCTATTTCCAAAAATCAAAGAAAGATCAAAACAAAAACCTCTTGTACATTTCTATAAGAGTCATTATGCAATACACCTCACAAAATTTATTGGCATGCAATTTCTTGAATGCTCAAACTGCAATGAAAATGGTAATTTCTAGCAAGATTGTCCAAAGGAGTAGTGGAAGCCCAAAAAGATCCACAATAGATTTAATACTGAATCAAAGCCTAAGAAGAAAGGACCCAAATTTATGTGGATACCAAAGAAAAACATGAGAATTTTCTTGATTGCAAATGATCTTGAAGAAAAATACAGGGTATCAAGATAGTGGCTATTCAATATACATGACTAGATATAGCACCAAGTTTGTAAATTTCATTATTGTAGATGGAGACACTATCACCTTTGGAGGAAAGGACAAATGAAGGGTGATTGGTAAAGGAAACATCAAGTTAAAGAATCCGATCATTGAAGATGTTTCACTTGTTAAAGGCTTGAATCACAATGTTATGTAAGTATTGTGTATCAAGGGATATCAATTTTGAGGAAGGTAAGTATGTTGGCATGAGTCAAGATAAGTCACAATCTTTAATGGATAAAAGGTATGACAACATTTATTTACTTAGTGTAAATCTTGATGAGGACCAATGTCTTATGTCTATGAAAGATGAATGTGATCTCTTGCACAAGTTATTAGGTCACATCAGTGCAAAGCGAATTTCCAATGTCTTCAAAAGACCTAGTCCGTGGTCCACCAAAGATCAACAACAACAAATGTGACTCTTACAATGCATGCATCTTTGGAAAGCAGGTTAGATCTTCAATTAGGTTAGTAAATGCCATTGCTATTAATAGATCTTTGCAGCTATTACACATAGACTAGTTTGGATCAACAAAAACCATGAGTTTAGGAGGAAGAAGATATTAGTTGGTGATTGTTGATGATGATTCACGAATTATAAGAATGATGTTTCTAGCTCACAAACATAATTCGCTCAAAAGATCCAGAATGAAAAAGGATACATCATCACAACAATGAGAACTGACCTTGAAAAATTCGTAAATCTAAGCTTCATCAAATATTTTAATGAAAATAGACTAGAACATAACTTTTCCACAGCCTACACTCCACAATAAAATGGTGTTGCTAATAGAAGAAATCATTCGCTACAGGAAATGGCAAGAACCATAATGGTTCAAAGTATTGTTCCCACCTACTTCTGGGCAGAAGTTGTTGCTACCGAGTGTTATACATTGAATAGAGTATTGTTAAGACCACTGATGGGAAAGATTCTTTATGAGATCTTCAAAGAAAAGAAGCCCAATATATTATACTTCCTTGCTTTTGAATGCAAACATTTCATTCTCAACAAGCAAATGATAACATTGGAAAAATTTGACGCAAGGGCAAGTAAAGGTATTTTCCTTAAATACTCAACTATTAATAAAATTTATCGAGCGTTTGATAAAGATTTATAGGAAATAGAAGTCCATAAATGTGAAATTTAAGAATAATCAACAAGGAATTTAACTGGATGATTGCTAAGGAATCATACAAATATCTGCACCAACTGGCAGTAAACAGCCATAACAACAACAAATTGCTAATTTTTCTCAATAAAATAAATTTCCCAAGGCTGGAGATTCAAGACAGAGCATCCAATGGAACAAATCATTGGGAAACTAGATGAATTGATCAAGACCAAATCATCACTAAAAAATCTTATGAACTCCCTAGCTCTAATCTCTCAACTAGAATCTAAAAGAATTGAAGAAGATGTTTTTTATGAAAGTTGATTGGAGCTACGCAAGAAGGATTGTATCAATTCAAAGTTAATAAAGTATGGGAATTAGCACTAAGACTCTCATATCAACCTATCATCGATACAAAATGGGTGTTCAAAAACAAACTTGATGACAAAGGTGATGTAATTTGCAACAAAGTAAGATTAGTGGCGAAAGGCTACATACTGGAGGAAGGTATTGACTTCAACAAAAAATTTGCTCTTATTGCTAGACTAGAAGCAATATGACTTTTACTAACTTATGCCAGTTTGTATGACTTCAAACTTTATTGAATGGATGTTTCTTTTTTGGTCAAAAAAACGAGCTTCATTCATCATTCATAATCAAAAGTAGATAGATGCATCGACTGGGCTTCAAAGCATAATAAATTCCAAGGTGCTTGACGTGAGTTAGAGACCTAATTAGAAGGGAGGATACTTTGGATTTGGGCTTTGACCACCCAATCCGCAACTTTGTTTTGGGTCCGCGAGCAATGGGCCTCTTGAATACTGATAAGAAGCTGGTGGCACTCCTCGATAAAAACATGGACATCCTAGGGTAATTGATTGGCTACTTGAAGTGTTCTTACAAGAGTTAAATAGTCAAACTCCACTATCACTCCAGCGAACCCATGGGAGGACACTCATTTCACCGCTTGGAGTAGTGCGAGGGTTTCGGCATGAAGAACTAAGCGAGCCTAGATAGAGCTAGCATGGCCGTTGGTGAGCCTCCCAATGGAGCCTTGGCACACCCACGAGATGACGCCAATTGTTTCACCCTTCATGAATGAACCATCTAAGTTGATTTTATGGGTACCAATGCTTAATGGAGTCCATGATCCCAGTAAGGTCTTTCCTCTCTTTTCTTTACTAGATGATTTCAAGCCCCAACAAGAAATGTTGTCATTCATGGCAAGGGCTTCGAAGATCACCCATCTTGGATTTGGTTTCCTCCCCTAAAGATGAAATCATTTTGTGCCTTCCATATTTGCCATAGGAGCACCATGACAAACTCCAGATCTAGCTGCGCTAATTGTGAGCTTCTATAGTTTAAGATCCACTGTTTAATTCTACTAAGTTTGTAGCTCGACACTTTGATGTTTACTTGCAGGTCAAATGAAACTTCATTTGTCCAAGGGCAAAGGAGGAACAAACATTTAGTTATTTCACAGTTTTGTGGGCATAGAGGGCATATAGGATTAGGTATGATCTTTCTTTTGAGTAAACTATTTTTTGTGGATAGTGCATTCTCGAAGCATATTCTCAGTTTTTTTTTTTTGGGGGGGATATTTAGTTGCCAAATGTTTCTCAGAGTTTAGTTGGGGTTTGATAAAGGGAGGATGGTTGTTGTGTATTTGTTGTGGTTAAGGCTGCTTGTAGGAGGTTGTAGCTATTTTTCATTGTATAAACGCCTGACTTCGTCCTTGTCCAAATTAATTTTTGGCTCAATAACAATTGGTAAAGGGATGGAAAGTATCTCCTTCACCATACTATCATCGAACCGGTGACGGATTAATTGTTCATCCTATGAGGAGCCCTGTTAATTTGTGACATCTACGACAAATCTTGGCTCATCAATATTTTATGGGCATCCTATCACTCCCAATGAAATCCATTTTATCTTATGTGACTGTTATCGATTCCCCATTGCTAACTAACCATAAAGCCGACTTTGAAATAGCTTCCCTTCAGGTAAGTAAACTTTGCCAGCCCCAAGATGGTTTATTTCCTCTCCATGCATGCCAAAAGTCAAAATGAGGAAAATAAATTTCTTTCAATGTATTACTCCAAAGAGCTGTAAGAGTTGAAAAACTCACCAAGCTTGCGTGCTTAGCATAACTTTATTGATTGTGATTAAGTCCCTAAAACCTATTTCCCCTCTGTCATTTCTAGTCTTGAGCAAATCCTAACTTCTCCAATGAATACCTGCCTTTGACTCCCCATTTTTCCACTAAAAATCAGCAATTTTCTCTTCTATAGCTCAGCATATGGAAAAAGGATTTTGAAAATTGACATATCAAGCTTGGACAATAGCTTTTAGAAGGATTTCTTTCCCTGCCTTTGATAACAAATTTTATTTCCACCCTTGTAACTTCTTATCCACTCTAGCTAGGATCCATGCAAACATTTCTTTCTTTTAAACACCCCAATCCCACGAAATGCCAAGATACTTATCTCTTTTGTCTATGTCTCGGGCCATGTTTTGTCTCAAACTCTCGGTCATAGGACTTCTGCGTGTCAAGCTTCAAAATGGCTTGGAATTTTTTCTTTCTCTTCTTGATACGAAGCTGTTGTAACACTTCTTGTACCACCAATATGTAGTCTTGAATTTGCCTCCCAGCAATAGAAGCACTTTGCTCCTCCTCAATCAGTTGGGGCAACCAAGGTTTTAAGCGATTGGCTAGAACTTTCAAGATAGTCTTGTATGCAAAGGTGCAAACACTAATAGGATGATATTAGGAAAGGTTCTCTAGGTTTGAGACCTTAGGAACAAGGGTGATGAGGGTCTTGTTCAATTCAGGAAGTAAGGCACTAGTAACTCATGAAGTTTTTAACAAGCTATAGCAAATCTGATTGGTTATTTCCCTAGTGATGCTAATTAAAAAAGTCCATTAATCCCACCCGATCCAAGGGCTTTCAACGCACCCAATTGAAAGACAACATCCTCAATTTCTTGGAGGGTGACTTTTGCTACCAGCTATTTATTCATGTCCTCTCCAACAACATTTGGACACTGCTCTAAAATAGGTCGATAGCCTATTGACTTGTATAACTCATTGAATTTATGTGAAGAGTGCATTTTTAGATGGATATATCAAGGAAAACATTTTTGTTGAGCAACTCCTAGGTTTTGAAGACCCAAATAAACCTGAAGGTGTTCATCAATTGAAGAAGGCACTCAAGGGACTCAAACAAGCACCAATAGCCTAGTATAATGGGATAAACATATTTATGGTCAAACATGATTTCAAGAAAGATAAGGTATATATAACTCTTATAAGAAAAAGAGAGTAAGGATCTACTACTTATTTAAATTTATGTTGATGATGACAAGATATTTGGATCCACTAATGAATTTTTGTGCAAGGACTTTGCAAGCATCATGAAAAGCAAATTCAAAATGAACTTAATTGGAAAACTCATCTTCTTGGTTTACAAATCAAGCAAACAAAGGGTGACACTTTAATTCACCAAGAAAAGTATGTCAAAGAATTAGAAAAGAAATTTGGATTGGAATATAGCAAAAAGGTTGAAACACCAATGTCCTCTACTATCAAGCTTGATAAGGATGAAAATGGTATATCTATTAACTCCAAGTTGTATAGAAGTATGATTGGGTCATTACTATACTTGATAGCATCTAAACCCGATATTTTGTTTGGAACATGTCTGTGTGCATGTTTTTAGTCTAATACGAAAGTGATAACTCAAATGATAATTTGGTAAATTAAAAAAAAACTAAATAAATATTAGAAGCAACTCAAATGTGTTTAATAACTAAAAGCTAAATTGTAACTTATTAAGAGAGAATTGATAAGTCCCACGGAAAGGTTGGTAATTCAATTTAATGGGTAAACTTAAAACATTTCTATAAAAGGTAAATAAAAGTCCATACAAAGAGAACTTTTTTTTCTGTTGTTGCTAAAGTAAGAGAAGTTGGTAATCTAAAGTTAGAAAACCAAATAGGCTTTGATAAATAACTATAATAAGAGTTGGGCAACTGTTTAGCGAAGAGTTGATAATTACTCTATTGAGATTGTTAATGACTAAAGAGAGTCTATATATGAAAAGCTAATAACTAAGGCCTATAAAAATGGCAACTTGATAAGAAAATAGTAAATTTTACAAAATAAGTAAATGCTAGTAAGCAACTGAAACGAGAGTTGGTAAGTCAAAATTAATTGGTGATTTAATTGGAAAAACTTTTATAAGTCATAACATATAAAGATTGATAATTTATATATTAGTTAGCAAACATAAGCCGTTGCAAGAAATGTAAAGAAAATTTGGTATATTATAAGAGAATTTAGTATCTTTTAAAAAAAAAAAAAAAATAGCCATAAGTAACTCAAATAGGAGTTCAAAATGCTAAATTAGTTGATAAATTAATTGTGAATAGCTAGTAATTACTTTAATTAGTTTGACAATAATTTAAAAGAGTCTGTAACTTTAAAAAGTTGGGAAGAAAGGCAAATAAAAGTGGTAACTCTATAGAAAATTTTTTAAATTAGAAAAAGAAATGGTAATAAGCAATTCAAAAGAGTAACCCAAAACTATTTCTATACTTAATAAAAGTAAGGTGCTAAGTAACTCAAATAAAGGTTGGTAATTTCATATAATGGTCAAAACATTTAGGGTGCCAGTGAAAATGTAAGAATAAAAAGTTTGTCAATGATAAGTGAAGTTTTTTATTTATTGAAAATAAGAGAAATAATTATTTAGAAAAAAATAGATAATTGTCGATAATTATGTCTAATAGTAAGAGTTTGTAATGCAAAACTTGTTGGTAACCTAACGGGTTAAATTTGGTAATACTTCAATTTAGGTTGGTAACTTCTAAAAAGAGTTGGTAATTTTAGCTGGTTGGTAAGCAATACAAATAATAGTGGTAAATCAACAAAAAGTTGGTAAAGCTTGAAGAATCCTAATAGATTTTGATAAGCAACTCAAAGAGACTTGGAAAACTAAAATTAGTTGGTAATCTAATGAGGAAAGAATAATAAGTTGCCCAAATATATATTGATAAATTCATATAAGAGTTAATAACCCAACTGATTACTAATTTAATTTGGAAAAACGTTGGTAATAAAATTTAATAAATTCATAGGAGTTGTTAAATTTAAGATGTTAGTAAGTAACCTGTTAAAAAGTTAGTTATTTCATAAATGTTGCGTTAAGTTACCAACAAATGTCGGAAAATCAAGTAACCAATGATATTGTTTCGTATTTTTTTAATGGTAAATTTTTTTCAGCCGCCAGTCTATTAACAGTTTTCACCTCTCTAATACCGGCATGAAAAAATCCGTTTTTTTTTTTTCAATTAAATGCAATTATTGTCCCGCTAATGTCTGATTTTTATGCTCGGTTTCTCACCAAACAGTGTACACAATACATGGAATACTATTTCCATGAAGGTTTGGCCCAAGCTTATTAGCCATCAACTGAAGTGGTACTTGCAGAACACTACATCCCCTTACGAAATTAAGATGGTTATACTTAAAAGTGATCTTAGCGCACATTTAGATATGATAATCAAAATAACCTTGTTCCTAAAATTCACATAAATCAACCCAAAGCACACTACTAGTAATTGAACTACTATTAAATAATATTCATCGAGGTTTAAATAGCCAAGTATGACTAGATTGTGATACCATTTTACGTGGTTTTTCAGTCATTGCCAATTAGAAAGATTTTTATAAAATAGCGAGTATAGCTAGGAACTGACCTGACATTGGAGATTTGAGGGTTATGGGAGACTTTTGTGGAAAAAAATGGATAATAAAAGATAAATTTTTCTTGCACACATCACCTCCATTGCTATTAAAATGGATAATTAAGGTTCTAGAAATCATCTAACTGTCCAAAATTAATGGTGCTAAAGGTGACTTATGCACAAATAAATTAGTTGTGTATCGTGTATACAAGCCCAATTCGAGACTGCCATAGGTAAAAATTAGTCTAATCCAAAAGCTTAAATAGTCATCGGAGAGAGGGAGACTATATCTTTATAATGCCCAGACAAACCCCATAAACTAGCAAGATGAGATGCTTTAACATCTACCATCTAGAAGTTAACTCGCGATATATAGTTTAAGGAACAGCAGTGCTAAGTAAAATAATTGCCTGATAGCAAGGAAAATACATCATCAAATAACATCTTAGACTATCATTCTAAAACTTTTAAGATCACATTTTTGTCTCAATTAGTTGATGTGGGGGCAGCTCTGCTTTCCCCATTTTTTTTTTTTAAATGGCCTCCGACAGAAAAGCCCCCCAACGAAAATTGTCTATTTTCTTCAAAATGGTTCCTGCCATCATGTCTTTCATTTTGGCAGATAATGATACGACCCAGACAATTCCAATCTTGAACAGCTGTTGAGCACTCATTACATGAACTATCATGACAAGCATGACTTAGCTTGCGTCTTTGTTTGTTGCATTCTAGCAGCAGTAAAAATTGCCAAGAATCATCACTGAACAAATTTTGTCCTAAACCCTTTCTTGGCTACTACAACTCATTCTATCCTCGAACATTTTAATTACAATTGTTGCATCCCTGCCTCTTCTTTTCTGCAGCTCTCGGCTTCATATCAGAGCAAAAAGGAAGCAAAAGATAAAGCGAGAGAAGATCACCGATTGTTCAAGCGTAATTAATCTTCTTGTTCGTCACTCCATTTTTTGATAGCTTGCAACACTGCCTGCTTCACCACTTGAGCGTCAATGTTGTCATGCCCATCTTCCTGCAAAAGTACCCGGTAATTTGCACTTAAAATTCATAAAGAAAGATAAAAATATACTCTTGCAAGTAAACAAAATGAATTTCGATGTGTGCATCTTAAGCAACTAATTCAGTATTAATTTTTTTTCGGTTGACACTGGGACGCACTATGGTGTAGGTAATCACACCGCGCCATCAGAAACCGCATTGCATGTGAACTAGAAAAGGAGTGTGGTCGCAAGGGGGAAATAAGACGTGAAGTCAATTTGATCAATAGACATGTCTATATATCTCAATGATTATTATAGAGAACACCTCCAGGGTAAGGCATGTTTCACGAGGAGTCAACTCCACGTGTGCATTATTAAGTTTATATAAGTGACTATCCATCTTATAGCAAATGCATTTTTCATGAGATCAAGCACTTCTGCAGACAAATTTTTCCACCACCATTGTATGCTATGGAGAAGTCAATTTCAGTGCAAGTTTTCGTATATGGAGTGATTGAACATTAAGTCATGAACAAATGAAGACGCTAAAATTTGGACAAGAATAAATGAAGACACTAAGATTTGGAAGTAGTCTATTTCTTACTTCTCCTCCAACTGCTTCTAAGTGGAAATTGTCAGCACAAGAAACCCTAGCATCCAAAACGTTGAGCCCCAGCTCCTCAAAGGCCTCAAGTATGGAAACGAGCAAACCTGGACAGTTCTTTTCCGAATACACGTTTATTCGGAACCCCCTCTCTAGGCTTTCCACATTAACCTCCTGAAAAACTCACAACCCAATCCACATATATTACAATTCCAACCATAAGTATGTAAGATTCTTAAGAAACCGATAGTATTTTAGATCCATTTATAGCAGAGGAAAGAACTTTCCAATTAGCACAGTAGAAATGTATGACATGGATTTAGCAATTAAGGTCGTTACAGTAGTCGAGTCTTCTATCGCGTCACAAGACCATTAAGAGCTTGCGTAAAAGGTTCTCTCCGTGTAAGTAAACCTAATAAAGGTCCGCTACTATTGCAATATGTGTTTTGCATTATTTCGAGCATGTCATCGACTATACATACAAACGCATACCATGGGTAGATCTTGATCTGTTGAAGTTCCGAGCTCTTCGTTTAGCCTGTCTATTTTTTCCTTCAACTCCTCTATGTACTTGGCTGCATCCACAATGATTGAAGTTTTATTCACCTGCCAAATGAGTCCGCTGTTCTTTAGTCAACGAATAGACATGCAAATAACGAGTATCATCTAGGCGATCGATTTCCCCAAAGAAAAACATCGAACAAATGGGCAAATTTCCATGGGAAGGCGCTTCTCGTATTCAAAGCAAAGAACTTATAGAACTTTCTGCATCTGATAATCTTTTCTTTCTGGAGGATTCTTTCACTTGTGCAGTGCTTTACAGGAAATATGGATGACAAATTCAACTCCTTACCGCACTGGAGTTGGTGACCGCGCGTAGTTGCTGCAACTTCTCATAGAGAGCCGCTCTCCTTTGCTCGCGAGAAGACATGGCTTGGAAGCTCCAAAACTGGTCTCGGCTACAGGGGTTTTTTCTCTTTCGGTGCTGTTTCCAATCGAAGGGAGCATCAAGAGATGAGCCATTTTAAATAGCGTGTGTGAGCTCACGAATAACCTAACCTATCTCATCATTTGTTTGTTTTTTGCACGAGGGCCTCCGTTTCTTTATAATCTAATACGCCATATTGACACCCAATGAGATCCTTGCATATCTATCAGAGTGAAATTACTTGTTGCCCCACATTCCATCCAGATAGGTTATGTGGGGAACTCTATTTTTATTTCTTTCTTTGTTTCCTGAATAATGAATGGAAGATGAGAGCGGCCCCGGGGGCGGGCGGCTGGGGAGATGGAGAGGATTAATTATAAAGAATATAAAAATTAGAATTACCTTCTTTATTTGGTGGTATTCAATTATAAATCTAGTCATAATCTGATAATGAGCAAATTATGTACTAACCATAAAGAGAGTATAAATCTAGAAATCAAGTCACCTTACTAAAACGGAAAAAAATAGTCACTACTTAGTCCCCTTGCCATTTCCCTCAAATGAAAGAAGATCTATCCCATCGCCATCTCCAGCGCACCCGGCTAATTTGCATCGGTTGTGGTAATCCTCCCGTAATTACCACAGGCACATAAGTTTATCTTCTTTAGGGTGATCCGAGAAAATACACAAGTGAAGTCATTTGGAAATAGAATGGCTTTGAATTATATAAATGGCAAGTGGAATAAACGAGTACCCTAACCAATTTTAAATAGCAAGTGGAATAAACGAGTACCCTAACCTAGGAAACTTAAGCATGTAGAGCATCTTGCCAATTGGGATGGTTACACAAACTAAAATTCCACTGGCAATCTCGAACAATGGCTCATCCTGCATCGATCCCAATAGAACCCAATTTGTCTCTTTGATAATTACACAAATCGGTTTCTTATTCACATGTGGAAACAACCTCCCGACCGTCGGGCTACAAATCACATGTAGATTTCCCGCTTGTCCATTGTGGACCATTATGCATCATTCCCATTAAAAAATTTTCTAAGTAATTGTGATTAGGTAAACGTAGTAGGATTGTTTAGGTAATGAGATTCGATGATGAAGGGCCACTGAGAAGATGATTCGACCATTCTTTCTCCACTAGATGCTCACATGAGCTACTTGGTTTAACCACTTCGAAATAGACCTCGCCATATTCCTCATCCCTATATCAAACTAGGGTTTAAATAAATAGTAAGATCCTATATAAAACTAAATCTCAGCTTCGCTGTAAGTTCGGCTTTCGGAGAAAGCAACTCTTGTAGTAAATGTCGTAGACTTGGCCCGGTTGGTACGGCCTGCAGCAACAGTTACAGCCAGAAAAAAGGGTGCCGCAGCTTTTATAAGGTTTTCGGTAAACTCCTGATGGCAGCAACAACTAATACAGCCATTTTTTTAGGAAATCGCCTGCCCAACTTTGTGATACTAAAATTCGAAAACATGTATTATCAAGCGCATAAGTTTGCAATGCTTCCATAAACGGTCACAATGCGACGACGTTACAATAGAGCCACAGCTACCAAACATACGATAAGTTATTGCGATATCCTAATTCGTTGCCTTTGGCAGTAAGGACCACAAATGCACTACGGACTTTGTTTGCGTTGGCATGTTGCTAGTTGGGCTATGCATCCATCAGGTGGAGTTAACGTGAGTGTCGAAAAGCTTTTTGAAAAAACAAACCCTAAAGTCGTTTTCTAGTGTAAGGTCTATCGACTCAGATTAGGGAGAAATTAAATGCAGGTCAGGTGGACCGACTCTGCCTTCCTTAACACGGAATGAAATATAAAATTGCCTATTGTGAGCGTTTGGAAGGTATATCTAGCTATGCTCTGTCGTCAATGGAGGATAGAAGTAGTTTTACTTTGGCCATTCCATCTCGAGAGGATTGCCAACTGATCTCGCGCTTCCTCCTCTACCAGTCCACCGAAAAGGTTAGCAAATATTCATTTAATTGGAAGTTTGATTTTTCGTAATCTAGAGAACATGGGTGTGGAAACTTGGTCACCTTGAGGTTCGCGAAACATGTTACAAATCTCATAAACCAGGTAAGCTCAAGCATCTGGCTTGTGCAGGAAGCCCTGTCCAGAGCAATAGGGATTCAATTAATTGATTTTAAACCGTGTGACCTCCATTTTTTAAAGTTGGAAATCCCTTAACGTCCTGACTTCATGCCAACCCTCTTGGATGGACATACGAAATTGTAGGTCACTAAATAAGGGAAAATTTTCACTGGATTCTATTACAACAACAAGGAAATTAAATAGGAGGGACGAGAAACTCTAATTTTAGACGTGTGGGGAATGTTAAGTTTGTGAAGTGACATTTTGCATTCGGCCAAAACAACAGAGAAAACAAAAATAAGTGATATTTTGCATGGCTAACATATGTGAGAGAGAGAGAGAGAGAGAGAGCCCGTGAGAGGTTTTTGGAGGGATTGACAGCTAAACAAGTTTGACGCTTCCTTAGCAATGCCCCTCTTCCATGTCCTATCTCACGACAGCTTCCTCCACCCACAATACGCCTCCTCTTGGAAAAGAATGTCTTCTTTTCCATTTCACATTCCAACTTGTATTTTGCCACCTTCGCCATCCACGTCCAACACATCCGTTTTGGAAATTTCACATCCAAAGAACACGATGCAACACTACAGTAGGAACCAATAATGGTGCTTGTATATTCATGAAAATCGTGCAATTGTGAGAAATTTAACGATTGATGTCCTACATAATTGAGGTCTCTTAAACCTAGGGGCGAATTTCGAAATAGAGATTGAAACCGGCACCGCACGTAGGACTTCGTAGCCCACATTATCAATATGCAATATCCATGTCCTAATTACCACAATTAGGCTAATTTCCCCCTCCCCTCTCGCCCCAGCCACAGTGGAGGCCGCCATTCCGATCTGCGGTTGTGCGTCAAATTGAAGGTTGTCAACCTCAAGCGATCCAGATCAAAAGTCTCCTAAAATCGGGAGACCTCTAATTCACAAGGGATTTTTACGCGAAGATGAACAACATTTACTTTGACCTTTGAATTCATCCCTACACATCACATGGATAGAGAGGGATAAGTAAGGTGGCCATGGTGCTGAGGAGACGGAAGGGCAATTATCTAGAGGACGACTAGAGAGAGGGTGCAACAACTTAGGGTTTCGCGTTGGACTTTCTTACTCGGTATCGGAGCCGGCGGATTTTTCCCCTAACTTATTTCGCATCTTTTTCTCGCTAAGCCAGTGAACATCCAGTACCAAAATCCCTACCTGTCCCCACATGGGCAAATCAAACGCACGCGCTGCATCACTTGTTGACATTACTTCCTCCTTTCCTGTCGTGTCCCAAAGATGGAGAATTGACGATCACCATATAACACGAAAAGCAAGAATGTAATTGATGGTAGAATCCCAACGATTTTGATGCTTGAAGCATGCAAGCGCTTGTCTGGAAACTGATCTCGTGACAACCTAAACCGCGTCCGCTATTCTTCCTTCTTCTGGACACGCGAATGCATCCATCATCAAATACTTAATATTGCAGACAGTTGCACGTGTGATGTGTTGATCTTGGAATTTTGCAAGATTGCAAGTGTCGGAGGCCGAATGGTAATCGAGACCGCAGGGTCATTTTCAATATGTCAAGTGCCTAACAGTTCACGTGTATTTCGAGAGGCGGCTTGAGTACACATATTGCAAGCATCTTCTTCTTTTTTCCCTACGTGTTGTAATTGGAGTATTTTCAATTTTCGAATTGCCCGATTCTGATTCATGTTTGTTGTGTAAGGCTTCATTTGTAAGACGATTAAAGCAGTGTCATGTCCAACACGAGAACACCGCTTGAATTGGAGTATTCCATACATCGTTGGTCTAAGCCTAACAGAACAAGGATGGTAGATCCCATGCCGAAGCTCTATAGGGTCAAGCGACCTTGCCATTGGTAAGCAACGCCTCAGCAAGGGTCGCAACACTCACTGTTTATAGTGGATGGGATGTCGGAACCCACGTCAAAGCAAGGATCTCTTGAGGAACTTACCAATGGACTTGAGGATGGGAAACCACCCCTCCCCTCTCTCCCATTTTTTTCCCAAAATAATCTTCTCCCTTTCTTTGATTTGTCGACACGGTGGCGATGTTATTAATTTAAGAGAAAATAGTACATGACGGCTCCGTTAGTCTCACAAGAGTGACGGAACCTCATTTACCTCTTATTTTATCCTGAAAATTTGGAAACTTCTTTACCCACTTTCCAATGAATTTGTCATTTTTGCTTGAGCCATTGTACATGTACATTGCAGCTACCTCTCCAACCGGTGGCTTAGGGTCTGCATGGTAACGTTTCTATTCCTCTCAATTTCTGTACTTTTGTTCCCTGGAACAAAAAAAAAAAAACAAAAATCCGTTTGGTAACGTCAAGTTATTTTTCTATTCCTCATAATAGAAAGTTAGCCCGGAAATAGATGTGGAGCGAAAACGAGAAACCAAAAAAAAGTTGTTTCTTGTTCCGGGGAATAATTTCTAGAAATAAGCCAATTTTCTTTTTTATTGTTCTTTTGTTCTTCTCTCTTGCCGCGGCCACCTCCAACTGCCCGGAGCCACCGCCCTCTGCCGACCGCTGCCCGCCGCCACCGGACGCCGCCACGGCAGCGGTCGGCAGCGGCCGATGGGCTGTGCGGCGGCGATCAACGGTGACGGTCGGCGGCCGGCGATCGTGCAGCGGCGGCGACGGGCGGCAACAAGCAGCGATCGGCGATCCGTGATCAAGAATAAAAAACGAATAAATACAAAAAAAAAAAGAAACTGTTGCGTTACTAAACGCATTTCTATTTTTTTCTATTCCAAGAGTAGAAATTTTGTGTAGTTATCAAACACGTTCTTTTACTCAAAAATTATTCTCCGGAATAGAAATAGAAAGGAACTATTTCTGGAAAAAAAAAAAAAAAAAAAAAAAACTCTTTCCCAAAAAAAAGTGTTGTCATGCGCAGCCTTACCTTCCAAGAAATGAAACGTGTGGCCATGGTTGCACCATTTACTCATAAAAAGTAATGGTGTGTTTATCCTAACAAGGCTCTCAATTTAATGTTGCTAGAAATCGTAGATGATGGGAAAGCGGACTTGATTTAAGAAATCGAGAAACATAAAGGACTCAATTGAGCAATAAAAAAATAAAAATAAATAGAGAACCAAATTACACAAATAACAATATCACAAATAAGAACTGCAGTTTTACCCTATTTACATCGAAACAAGCCTAGCCAAAGTATTCGAACTTTTTGAATCATTGTACCCCAACGTTTTCCGGCAGTGAATCGATGGATTTGAGTGATGTTTTTCATTACCTACCAATCACCAAACTAAAAAATTACGTGTCCTAAGAGACCAAACATTCATACTATGAATGTAATCATGACCCTTTTGGCACGTTATAAGTGACCAAAAAATGGTTAGGAGTTGCTGTCATCGTGGGGTCACATTTTGCAAGCTCATGTCCATGAGAACTGATGAGAACTGACGTTGATAATCAAGAGACACCCTTGCCACCCAAACTGTGCATCGGGCGACGTCAAGGATCACGGGCAGAGTTCAAGTAGCGAAACAAACAACGTGTCATCCGAAATCCGTAGACATCATGCAGCAAGAGACAAACAAGATCATTGCAAAAAAACGAGAACCCTCATCGAGGAGAACGCAGAGTCAGGTGTCCTTGTCCCGTTTCCTCACATGTTGGATAGCAGCAAAATTCCAGCGAGGGATACAACGATGGAGTTATCCAAGGCACGTCCCTAGTAAACGAAATCTGCTACACGACATGGAGCAGTGCTTTGGGACCCGCTGGAGAGCTAAAATTTTATTGCCTCGAGCTCCTTGCACGTTCGATTTTCTCCCACATGATTGGAAATAAGAGGGTCCTCCGATTGTAGGCATGTGACAGGAACGCATAGGCCTGAGTAGAATTCGAGCTAGTATCGTTTTAGCATCTGAGGTATGTTCGTCATTATGCACGTACATGTCCATTGAAAATGACATCTTTGTTTCTTTATGTGATGTATTACGAGGGACCAGACCTCGCTAGGACGAGATGCTTTTTCCGTACACGATTTACGTTTCTTTCTATTATTTCAGATGGAGGACGCGTCAAGATAGAATTACATTTTGATGTAGGATAGCTGGTAAATGTTTATGCAGAAACCTTCGAGCGTCATAATAACAAGTGGCCCCAACCACACCATGAATGAGAGGTCAACTTCAAACGATCACAATTTTTTATCCGGGAGGAGTTATGACGCAAATTAAATCAAAGAGGATTGCGAGATCCTTGAAACTGCAAACGGGTTATGCTGATTTGGCCGCAAAAAGTACACTAGAAGTGCTTAAAGTTTCGTACGGCACTCACTTTAATACCAAAAGTTTATTTTGGATCACTTAAATGTGAAAACTTTTTTTTTAAAATCATTTCAGTGTCAACGCTGATCTGATTGGCTGAAAATCCAACATGGCACTTTTTAATTAATTTTTGAAGTCAATGTGGCTCGCTGAAAAGTACAGTCAGCATTAATTGTCCAAAACGACGTTGTTTATATGTTTGCCCCAATTATAAACCATAATTTTATTTGCAATTTAGGGCTTTTGTCCAAATTAGGTTTTCTTCTTTTCAATTTGCAAAAGATTAAAGAAGGAAAGTAGAAGATGATGAGGGATGAAGATCATGAAGGTGGTTGCTTCAGTCGTGACCATGCTCCGCCGCCGCTATCATCGTCGTGGGGGGAGAGATGCTCTGTCGATGCAGCCATTGTAACTGAGTGGTCTCACTTGTCTCTACCCGGAAAATGCTCAGATCTGGAACCTCAAGCCATTAAGAACAAGATGTCCCAACTCGCACGCCAAATTGAGCTTCCCTCGACAAAGACAATTTTTAGGTGTTTGTACACTAGACCAATGCGAGGACGAAGAAAATAAAGTGACGGTCTTGACCGAGCTCGAGAAAAAACTATCCCAAGGCTCTAATAGAGATTACCAAGAACTGATCTGAAGGCCAAGGTGTTTCAGTTTCTGTTGGAAGATATGATTCGGGAGAATATCTCAAAAAATGTGAAGATTTATTTTAGTCAATTTAGGATTAGATCCGATATACATAGATTGGAAAAATATAATCATTCTCTTTTTATTACTAGTCATTTGTATTATATAATGACTCCTTTTGTACATCACAGATACAATGAATGAATATATAGAAAATTCCCCATGTTTTTCTTCTTCCTCTTCACTTTTTGTCATGGTATTAGAGCAGACGCTCTTAACCTAGCTTCCGCAACCTTCTTACTTGATTGCCCACCGGTTAGAATTGTGCCATTGTTACTATAGGAACCCCAACTTGTAAAACAAGGTTAGCACTCCGATGTAAGACTCAGTATCTGAATTTCTTTAAGAAAAAACAAACACTTTTTTTCCTTACCCTTTACACTTACCGACACCATGCCTAAAGACCCTTCATCGACGTCAGAGGAGTTCGGAATATAGCAAGATGCCAATGTCTCAGATCTGTCTGCTAGTGTTCTAACTCAGGAACAGAGGGCCCAGGCCCAGCCCAACTAGGGACAACCCATTGTGGGCCAATCCATCCAGTGGCTGCCTGTTCAGATGGTGCCAAGCCCATGGTTTTATGGACCCACACAAATGGGTCTGGGCCACGGAGAGCAGGCCCAACCCAATGGAGGCTCACCAACCGTTCCCGGGCCAGGCTCATCCACTGGGCCGGGTATGTTTTATGCGGTTCATATGCCCGAATCGGGTAATCCGGGTTCGGGATCGAATCCCTACCCGGTTCCCCAAGCCGGATTTCTCCTGTATCTATTTGTCGCCGCCAATGGACGTTCGGAACCCGGTGACCCGCTTTACACCACGACGGCCGACGGACCGAAGCTGCAACTAATTACCCAGCAATTATCCAGTGCCGACAACTACTCAAGCTGGTCACGGGAGTTTCGGCAAGTTTTGGTGACCAAAGACAAAGACGGATTTATCGACAGGACAATTCCAATTCCATCTGACGAACAGCAGGCACGACTGTGGAGGAAATGCAACCAGCTTGTCCGAACGTGGATCGGAAACTGCATCACCTCCGAAGTCGCGGCCGGACTACCTCCGATGGAGGATTCGAAACAGATGTGGGAAAATATAAAAGAAATGTACGGAAAATTGGATCGGGTCAGAATTTTTTCACTAACATAGCAAGTTTCAGATCTGAAACAGGGGAATCTAAGTGTAGCCGCGACTTACAACAAACTTTCAGCCTTATGGAACGAATTAGAAGCGGTGGAGGAGAAACTGGAGGGACCCGACTCAACCCTACGACAATATCAAGCGATGCGGGAAAGAGAGAAGATTACCAAATTTCTCTTGATTTTAAACGAGTCATACCACTAGTTTCGGTTACAAATTCTTACCATGGAGCCCATGCCGACACTCGGTCAATTTATCAGCTTGCCGTGCAGGAGGAGAGCCAATGTCTTGCCGTCTCCAACCATGCCAAAACTGGTGAAGGAATCGCGCTGGCCGTCCACGGGAACTCGTATCAAAAGGGAGTTGCGAAAAAGGGGCAAGGAGAAAGGAGGAATGAGCAACTAGGGTTTCCCAAAGAGGACCCCAGAAGCTTCAAGAGAGGGATGGACGGTCTAGATCTCTTCAAGCGATCCAACGGTCCACGAGGATCATACCCACCGACCGGATTCGACGGCCCACGCAGCCCATTCTGGGCAGGTTCTGATGGCTCACATGGCCCACACATGTTCTCACCCTTAACAGGTTCGAACGGCCCACGAAACGTTCTTTTATCCGACGGCCCACATGAAGTGATGATGGCCCATGTTATTAAATCGTCAATTGGAGCCACTTCATCAAAGGGAAATTTCAAGGGCAAAGGTAAATTATATTGTGCCTATTGCAAGCGTCCTCATCATACAATTGATAACTATTGGAAATTGCATGGAAAGCCCGGAGAAAAGAAAAAAAGGATTTTTCAACAGCTTTTCAGGTTGCTGGTCAACGTGCTAATAATTCTGGTTAGCCAATTAGCTATGAACAATATCAAGAACTTATGAGGGCCTTCAAAAAATTGGATGCATTTGACAAGACTAGGAGTTTCACAGGTACTTCATACTGCTTAATGAATTCAATTTACAAGGATAGATGGATAATTGATTTAGGAGCTAGTGATCACATTGCCAGTAATAAAAGATTTTTCTCAAAAACTAAAAAATTATCCATACCAACCTCAGTACAGCTTCCAAATGGGAATACCACATTTGTTATGATGATTGGCACAGTGGAACTTAGCCCACTTATCACACTCAAGAACGTACTATACGTTCCAGATTTCCATTTCAATCTCATATCTGTTTCTCGAGTTTGTGAAGAAAATTCGTGCCAAGTCCTATTCAATTCTAATAATTGCTTATTTCAGGCCCTTTCGACTGGCAAAATGATGGACTTGGGTAGCATTTCACAAGGGCTATATTTTTGGATGAATTTTCCCAGCAATTCCAATTTTTCATGTATTGAATTGAATAATCAATCATTGTGTAACTCTGCTACCAATGATAAAAATTTCCTTGATCATCGAAGACTGGGTCATAGTGCTTCTTTTCCTTGTCCTCAATGTCCCATTTGCCCTTTGGCGAAACAAACTCATGCACCTTTTCCAAACAGTACTTCTCAAGCAAAAATCTTTTTTCCCTAATTCATGTTGATATTTGGGGTCCTTACCACACACAACATCGTGATGGATCTCAGTTTTTCCTCACAATTGTGGATGATTTTTCAAGAGCCACATGGGTGTTTCTCATGCAATCGAAAAGCCAAGTCTTCCATTATCTAAAAACATTCTTTTCTTTATGCAAGAATCAATTTGGGAAGTCTATTCAGAGGATCCGCACTGATAATGGAAGGGAATTCTTTAGTGATGAATGCACAACTTTTTTTTCTTCAAATGGAATATTACATGAAAGTTCATGTACCTACAATCCACAGCAAAATGGCATTGTTGAGCGTAAGCACCGCCATTTATTAGAAGTGTCTCTTGCTCTTAAATTTCAAGCCTCCATCCCTAAAGAATTTTGGGGGGACTGTGTTGTCACGGCTGCTTATTTGATTAATCGTATGCCGAGCCGTGTTCTTAATGGAAAAACTCCATTTGAAATGCTTTATGGAAGGAAACCAAATATTCGTCACTTAAAAGTCTTCGGTTGTCTATGTTATGTGACAACGATGGGCCCTCAAGACAAGATGAGTCCCTGAGCTCGTAGGTGCATATTCATGGGGTATCCAAGTCTACAAAAGGGATATCGAGTCCTTGAGCCGTCCACTGGAAATTTCTTTATAAGCAGGGATGTCATTTTTCATGAGAAAATATTTCCCTTTAGAGATGGACAACAATCTTTTGAAAATTCTGACAGAGCTGCAGATTCTCATCGTTTTTTATCATATGAAGACTTACCTTCTGGCCAATCATATATTATTGCATCTCCAGAACGTCAACCAGAGGTTACAATATCATCCCCAATTTCTGATGGGATTTCTATGGACGATACAAACGTGCATCCTTCTATGGGAAATACAGAAGAATCTTATTCTTCTACAAATGCGGCGTCTCCGGCACCTGTCAATCCTAAAGAAATACATAGAAATGAGGAAACATCTTCCGAGATGCCAAGACGATCTAGCCGTATTACTCGTCCACCGACATGGATAAAAGATTACATTTGCACGACCTCGAATTCATCAGGTACACATTATCCAATTTCTTCATATGTTTCTTTCCATAGATTGTCGCCCGACCATATAGTTGAGTATCTGGGGAACAAGAACCATCTAGTTATGCTGAAGCTGTACAAGATCCACGTTGGCAAGAGGCTATGGAAAAGGAGTTACATGCCTTGATGGAAAATCGTACATGGGATATTGTATCATTGCCACATCATCGCAAGCCGATTGGTTGCAAATGGGTGTACAAGATCAAGTATAGGGCAGACGGCTCTATTGAAAGATATAAGGCTCAATTAGTGGCCAAAGACTTCACCCAGAGAGAGGGGTTTGACTATCCCGAAACCTTTTCCCCAGTAGCAAAGGATGTTACAGTTCGCACTTTCTTATCTATTGCTACATTTCGTGATTGGTCATTACACCAAATGGATGTCCATAATGCATTTCTCCATGGAGATTTAGATGAAGAAATTTATATGGATCTTCCACTGGGTTTATGGAGACAAGGGGAGTCCAGAGTATGTCGTCTCCGTAAATCCCTCTATGGTCTCAAATAGGCTTCGCGACAATGGTATGCCAAGTTCACCAGTGCTCTCATAGCTGTAGGATTCAAACAGTCCAAGCATGATTATGCCCTTTTCTCTTGGACAAAAGGTACGTCATCTGTCTACTTGATGGTATATGTTGATGACATACTTATCATGGGAAATGATGAACTTGCTGTGAAGAATCTTAAGGAAAATCTTCACTTATCATGGGAAATGATGAACTTGCTGTGAAGAATCTTAAGGAAAATCTTCACTCCACTTTTCATATCAAAGACTTGGGGTCACCGAAATATTTTCTTGGAATTGAGATAGCCCGTTCAGAACAAGGTATCTCTCTTAGCCAACGAAAATATGTACTTGAAATTATATCAGAAGCAAGATTATCAGGATGCAAGCCGGCGGTCGTTCCTATTGAGCAAAATGTCAAGCTAACCACTGCAAACTATGATGCGGGTCTTCAGTCTACAGAAGATGATCCATTACTCAAGGATCCATCAAGCTACCAGAGACTAGTTGGGAAACTCATCTACCTCACTATGACAAAGCCTGACATTTGTTATGCTATTCAGACACTCAGTCAATTCATGCATAGTCCAAAACAAACCCATATGAATGCTGCCTTGAAAGTGGTGAAATATTTGAAAAAATGTCTGGGACTAGGAATTCTCCTTTCTCAGAAATGCAACATGGAAATGACAGCCTAATGTGATGCGTACTATGCGACTTGCCCCATGAGTCGAAGGTCTGTCACTGGTTTTTGCATCAAACTTGGGGAATCATTACTCTCATGGAAGACAAAGAAACAAACTACTGTATCCTTGTCATCGGCAGAAGCTGAGTATCGATCCATGGCTAAGGCAATTTGTGAGATTGTCTGGTTACGAGGCTTGCTTCTAGATCTTGGAGTAAAGGTTAAAGGACCGACTTTACTATTCTGTGACAATGATTCTGCACTTAAACTTGCTGCAAATCATGTGTTACATGAGAGAACGAAGCACATAGAAGTTGACTGTCACCTTACTCGAGAGAAGATTCAACAAAGGATAATTGAAGCAAGAGGAATCAGAATCACGGAACAACCTGCGAATATGTTTACCAAGCCTTTGTGTCAGAGGCAACATTCATATCTTCTAAGCAAGCTTGGCATCTTGGACATATACAAGCCACCAGCTTGAGGGGGAGTGTTGGAAGATATGATTCGGGAGAATATCTCAAAAGATGCTGAAGATTTATTTTAGTCAATTTAGGATTAGATCCGATATACATAGATTGAAAAATATAATCATTCTCTTTTTATTACTAGTCATTTGTATTATATAATGACTCCTTTTGTACATCACAGATACAATGAATGAATATACAGAGAATTCCCCACGTTTTTCTTCTTCCTCTTCACTTTTTGTCAGTTTCTTGAATCGATACTTTGCGACAACATTTGTTCAAGAACCATAGGAGAGCACACGACTCAAGTGATAATAGCTCTTATTCGATTCAATTGGAACGTGTTCGTAGGGTTGGTGCTGATGGGTTTGACCCTCGAAGCATTAATTTCGATGGGATCGTGCCGTTCCATCGAATTGTTCACTTCGCCAATAACACTTATGCAAAGCCCATTGATTGACGAGATTAGATTGCTCAAGCGTGCAAGTTGGGATATCAGTCAAAGCTGTCAAGGTCGAGCATCACTAAGAATCCGATCTTTTGCGGCTTCCTCAAGCTAAACTCTCTCTTTCTCTCTTCTCGGCTTCGATTCGGTTAGGCATTTTCATTTTATCTTCTTCAATCTCCCTCCTTTCTTCTTTCCCTCTCTTTTTCCTTCTCTCTACAAATTTTCTTGGAAAATGGAAGAGCAAATTGAACGATTCTTTCTCATATGACATCATTTATGAAGAGTATAGCCACGTCATCATCCGTGTTGGACTTGTTTTTTAAATAACAATGCCCTATCAGATTATACATTTTATTATAAAAGCCACATAATATTTTAGCCAAAATTTATCGCCAGAGACACGTAAATGATCATTTTTTCTCGGATTTTGCACTCATGTGAGCTGATAGAAACTTTTGGCATCAAAGTGAGCGTCATACATAACTTTTGACACTTCTAGTATACTTACTCCCAATTTGGCCAATGTTTGACCTCCAAATTCACACATGTTCCTTGATTTTCGGGCTATCAAAGATTCGGGATGTGTTTTGTAAATATTTGAATGCATTTTGAAGACTTTCCGCTCTATCAATATTTTTTTCTTTAAATTTGTTATTCAATTTTTAATTATTTGATCGTTTCCTAAAAGGCAACCCCACTATAAATAGGCACTTGAGGCAATGTAAATGATACTTCTTTATTCCAAATAAGCATTATCTTTTGAAATCTTTTTCTAATCATATCTTCCTCTACGTCATTTGTTAACAAAGTAGGTCTCTCTTGTGACAATGACTAATAATGCCAATGAAAATCTCCCCGTAGCTAAGGGCCGTGAAAACGAGTCTATTACACAGGCTAAGTTTAACCACTTTGTGGAGCAAACCTCATAGGCATTTCAAGACTTGCTTGTCACCATCCGACGTCTATCCACCAATCCCAACCTTCAATGCCAACTCGAATATCGAAAACTTTTTAAAATGGCTCTAGAAAGTGTTGAGAAATTCTCCAATGCTGTGGAGATCAAAGAGGACCGCCAAGTAAAACTGGTGCCAAACAAGATGAAAGGGGACACTTCAGCCTAGTGGGAGCAGACACAACTAACCCGACGTCGACTAGGAAAAGCTCTCATCCGAACGTGAAATCGGATGAAGCAAATGTGGAAAATCGGGTTCCTTCCAGCTGATTATGAACAATTATTGTTTCAACAATCTAGAATTGTATGCAACTAAACTGATCAGTCTAAGTCTACTCTCTCAACATTCAAGATTGTGTTGCACTACACCGTTTGTTTGTCCGCCTGAGTCAGAGGAACAATGGACCACCAGGTACATTAATGGCTTGTGACTTAACATTCAAGATCATGTTTCATTATACCGTTTGTTTTTTTATTGAGGATGCCCAAGAAAAGGCCCAAAAGTTCGAGATGCAATTGGAGAAAACTAGCCCCACTAATCAGACTAACAGTTATTCCGCTCGATGATCTTTTGGAAGGAGGAGACAACCAGATCGTCCAGAATCCTTCAACTAGCAAACCAACATTATGAATTGAACTTTGGAGAGTACTGCTAGGGCACTTAAGAAACCAGCCACTACAAACAATAGCAATATCAATTAGAATGCCCAAAACCCATACGGTAAGTCACAACCGATTAAATGCTACAACTATAACGAACAGAGCCATCATTCAAGCGATTGCCCATGGTGGAAGATGACCAATGTTGTCAAGTACGTTGCTGATGTATACAAAGATGATTAGGTGGATGAAGAAGTGGAGGACGAAGAGGGTGAGCAAGTCAACTACGTCGCATTAGGCGATTGTTGGTTGCTCGACAAAGAGAGGACATCTAGCGAAATAGTCTTTTCCGTGCCCATTATACTGTCAATGGCAAAGTATGCATGTCATCATCAATAGTGGTAGTTGTGAAAACATAGTATCCTAGGCCTTGTGGATCATTTATAGCTAAAGACAAAGTCACATCCTCCCCTATTTCAATTGGAAAGTACTATAGGGGCACCATTATTTGTGATGTGTTGGAGATGGATGTATGCCATGTCCTACTTGGACAACCATGACCATACAACAGTAACATCATCCACCGGGCCCAAGAGAACACATGCTCCTTTGTGTGGGAAAAGACAAAGATTACCTTGAAACTGAAGAGTAACACTCCTTAAGCCCCAAAGAAGCAAAGTACGGGCGTTATGTTAAACAACCGTAAACATGAAGGGATGTACATGATTGTGGAGAAAGGTGACCAACAAGCCATTATTCCCAATCCTAAAGCTCTTAAATCCTTGTTAAAAGGATTTGGCGATGTCATTTCAAAGGATCTACCCATTGAATTACCTCCCTTGAGGGATATTCAACATGAGATTGACTTTCTTCCAAGAGCGAACCTACCTAATTTGTCGCACTACCAAATGAATCTGAAGGAGAACAAAATCTTACAAGACCAAATGTGAGAACTCCTTCAAAAAGGCTTTTTGCACGAGAGCATGAGCCCTTGTGCAGCCCCCACACTCCTCACTCCAAAGAAAGACAGGGGCTTATGTATGTACATTTATAGCTGGCAATTAATTGAAATACTATCAAGTACCAATTCTCAATCTCTCGCCCGGATGACATGCACAACTAGCTTGCTGGATTAAAGGTCTTTACAAAGATTGATATACGTAGCTGATACCACCAAGTTTGCATCCATCATGACAAAGAATGGAAGACAGTCTTTGAAACAAGTAAAAGTTTGTGCAAATGGCTTGTCATGTCATTTGGCCTCACCAACGCACCTAGCACATTTATGCATTTGATAGCTCGAGTCCTTAAACCTTTCATTGGCAAGTTTGTGGTTGTCTACTTCGATGACATCCTCATATACAATCCAAATGACCATAATCATATAGAGCATAGTTTTGTCAACCTTGTAGACAAATCAATTGTACATTAATCTGAACAAATGTAGTTTCATGACGGACCAACTCCTCTTCTTGGAGTATATTGTTGGAGCAGAAGGCCTTCAAGTTGATGTAGAGAAAGTAGCTGCAATTCGCAACTAGCCAACTCTCCCTACAATTGGGGAGCTGCACAACTTTCGTGGGATCATGACATTCTACCAACTCTTTATCCGAAATTTTAGTACCATTATGGCCCTAATCATTAAGTGCTTGAAGAAGGGAGAATTTCATTAGGGTGACAAAGCATAAGCTATCTTTACTCTCATCGAAGAAAAACTTTACCTGGCACCAATATTGATAATCCTAGATTTTGAAAAGGTACTCGAACTGGTCTGTGATGCCTTTAGCGTAGGCATTGGCTCTATTCTCTCCTAGGAAGGTAAGCCTATTGCATATTTTAGCAAGAAACTTAATGATCTCTGTAGGCAATGGTCTAACTATGAGTAGAAGAACTTTGATATAGTACAAGCCATCAAGCATCGGTAATTTTATCTTTATCAACATGAGTTTGTCCTTAGTGCTAACCACCAGGCACTCAAGTATATCTAGAGTCAGAATCATCTTAATCGAATGCATGGACATTGGGTCTCCCTTTTGGAGCAATTCAACTTCGTGCTTCGACACAAGGTAGGCCACTTGAACAAAGTCACTAATGCATTTAGTTATCGTACTGCAACATTTATCGCCATGCGCACCGACGCTTTGGGCTTTGAACACCTCTATGCCCTTATGTCGAGGATGATGACTTTCAAGGCATTTGGGAGAAATGTTCTCTAGTAGGCTCTCATGGCAACATGATCATTCAAGACAAATTATTGTTCTTTGGCAATAGGTTGTGCATCCCTTACAACTCTTTGCAGGAGCAACTTATTCAAGAGCTCCATGGTGGCACCCTTAGAGGACATCTAGGGTGAGACAAAACCATTACCTCAATTGAAGAGTGGTATTATTAGCCTCAAATAAAACGAGACATTGGACAATTTGTTAAAAAGTTTTACATTTGTCACACTACCATAGGCCACTCTCATAACACTACTCTTTACACACCTCTACTTATTCCTTCTAAACCTTGGGTAGAAATTTCAATGGATTTTGTGTTGGGCCTTCCCCAAACCTAACAAGCTATAGATTTTGTTTTTATGGTGGTGGACAAGTTTACACAAATGGCACACTTCATTCCTTGCAAAAAGAATTCTAATTGGCTAACTTATTTTTTTCGGGAACTAGTCCGCTGCATGGTGTGCCCAAAACTATCACCTTCAATCATGACACCAAGTTCCTTAATCATTTTTTGAGGACCCTATGGCACCTGTTTGGGACAGATCTATAGTACAGTAGCTCCTTTCATCCCCAGACTGACAATCAAACTAAAGTCGTCAACCTTACTATGGTAGATATCATTTGGTGCCTCTGTAGTGACATGTCAAAACAATGGGTCTTCTGCAACACCATGTTGACACTTAATTTTTAGTTAATGCGTCGATAAAGGTAAGAAATTCCAATTTAGGATTTCCAATCATGACAGAGCCTGTTTCTCGAACAAAAAGTGTTGGTTTTTTTTTCTTTTGGCCTATCATTTTTAAGTAATTTCTTATTTATTTGCACCAAAAAGTCGGAAAAAAAAAAGTCAAACGGTTGATTTTCGTGTTGACATTTTTTCAATCCTTTAACCAAAAATCAACCCCAAGTCAAAAATTGACTTTTTACATAAAAAGATTCCTTTTAGCCTTAATATCACTTTTGCCACATTAATTCTTAAAAAAATTCAAAGATTTGATCACAAAATCAACCTTTTTTAATTAAAAAAAAAAGGTCAATTTAAAGGTTGACTTTTGATCAAACCTTTAACAAAAAAAAATCAAAAATATAAAAATCCACAAATCACTTCATTTTAGCTTCAATTTCACTCTAGCATGAAAAATTTTGTGAAAATCAATTACGAACCTCATTTTTTGAATTTTTTGGATTTAGGTTTAAAATTGACTAAAAATTAAATTACTTTTGTTTGATTCATATTTTAACTTATTTTGTGGCCAATTTGGCCCTTCTCCGATTAGCTCACAATCGCCAACGACCACCACAAGGCAGTTCGTCTCATGGCCAACATGCCCGCATCCTCACTTTTCAAAATTACACAATTGTCTTTGAATTTGCAGAATTACGAAAATGCCCCTGATTAGGCGATAATTTCAAATTTAGCCCAAAAATTGATCGTCACTATTCATTGAGGATTCATCATGACCATTCAAGTTCACATGTGTGTAATTAAAAAGTTAATCAAGGTTGTTAGACTAGGGAGATTGATCTCGATCCAAGGGCTAGAATCACATCTTACCCTAGTCTATTTAATTAATTTTCCCTCCAAAATGTAGGAGGAGGCCATCTCTCTCTCTCTCTCTCTCTCTCTCTCTCTCTCTCTCTCTCTCACGCACGCACACGTGCGAGCGCTCTTCAGCCTCCGTGGCTCACCGCCCTTCGTCGACGCCACACTGGCGATGCACCACCAGCCTTCCCTCTCACCCCTCGAAATTGCCAATCATCTCCTCCGGCACTGACAAGCTTCAATCAGAGCTGTTTCTCTTCGGTATTAAAGACCGGCACACATGTGACATCTTGAATTTCCAACTTTATAAATATAATTGGACCATTATGAGGTTAGACTATTGAAAGCAGGCCTAAGAATAAGCCCAATGGGCCATAAGGAAACTGTGGGCTTAAGAAGTTAACAAGTTATTAAGATAATGAGCACAAGCTTGATTGGCCAAAAGATGGGCTATGGACTTGGGCTTGACCTAGAACGGGCCAAGAGTTGGGTTTGTTAAGGTTATAAATTAAGCCTAGTAGACTGTGGGATGAGCCCAATGGGCCAAAGACATGCATTTGGGCCCGAGAACTTTAATTTTCGATTAAGATTATAAATTAGTCGAATGCAAGATTTAATCAGAATCCTGTTAAAATTTATAAGTGACTATAATTTTCTAATGGAACACCAACTTTAATATTTTTTTTCTCGTGATTATTCTTCATTTGCGATCATAGATTAACATCGAGACATTAACACGTTGATTTGACTCATGCGTATTCACAAACCTTTGTAGTTATGAAAGGATCAAAAATCTACAGGTTCGGAATGAAATTAAGCGAAAGACATTAGAAACAAGTGGACTAACTACGACAAGGATTAAGACTTAATTCTAAGTCCTCCTCGAGCGCCAAATGTCAACCATGAAGGGAATGCATGCAAGGAACTACAATGCCCCATCTCCTAACGGTTTCTCTCAATCTGAAACCTACATAGGAGACATCATCATTATTTTTCCTAATGATTTCTTTTCTTGGGATTTAAAACAAATATCTGCACACATATCTTGATCTTCTCAACAGTCTTGCTCTCTCTCTCCCCCAAAACCAACCCATCATTCTCTATTTCCTCTCCCTCTCTTCCTCTTCTGTGGCTTGAGCAAAACTAGAGTCTCTCGCCTTCAGCAATCTTTTCTTCTTCGAGCGTAAGCTTGAGAGTGGATTCTTGGAGAGGATTGAACCACAAGCGATGCCAGACCACCAAGTAAGGAAATGATGAGGTGCTAAACTCTAATTTATCCGCCGTTTATCGAGAGAATTTGCGAAGCCCACTGGATAGTGGCAAGATGGGATTCAATGCTTCTGTTTTAGGCTTAAACAGGCTAGATGGGAGTTCAAATGAAGTCATGAGACCTTGCATGTGAGGATCGGGGTTAGATGGGTGAACAACCGAGTGCGAGGAAGCTGTGGGTGTCAAGATGGTTGAGCAGGAGACTGTTTAGGGGTAGATGTGTGCTACATGTTGATCTTGGGTGGTCGTGAGGCGAGTTTGGGTTCGAGTTTAGACAGTAGGTTTGTTACACGAATTTTGCGGGTACACGGGATTGTTTTGGGTTCTGTAGGTACAGTGTCAAAGTCCTAAAGGAAACCGTAGATCAAATAAAAGGCTTGTGGTGATAGTAGATAGAATCTAGAACTCGTAGATGGCCAGTTCAGAAGAGAAAGACACGACGGAAGCTGGTTTAGGTGTCATTGGGTTAAAATGAGTTGTCGTAGTAACAAACTAGCTTTCCTAAGTATGCGCTAAATAATTTAGGTTTCGACGTATCATTTAAGAGTTTTTTCTTGTGTAAACTAGCTAGTTTGTACGTGTTTCCCATAGAACAGCAAGTTGACCAGTGAGAAACCGAAGTACCTAGGGACGACCCGAGAATTTTCTTCACTTTTCAGGACTTAGTTGGAACTTATACCCTTCACGAAAGTCATAGAGCATGTTCTTAGGGACAACATCAAAATTTGAGAACAAACAATCGAGATTTTGATAAAAAAATATTTCATAATTTTTTTGACAAGATTTGATGCACTTTTCGCGTCTATGTTTGAAACTGCTTGAAACAGTCCATATTCTACAGGTCCGAGATTGTGCACTAGATGGTAACCCTCTTGTTTATATTTTTGTGGCTTTTGGGAGCTAATGGTCTCTCAATCTTGATTAGTCAGTGCATAAACATGTCTCTTCTATATTTGAAGTGCGACCATTTGAATGGTTGTAATTTGTGTACCATGAGTGCTATGAGTGCGGCATGTTGAGATGTCGTGTGTGAGCATTGAATTCTTCTTTGTAGTGGCTGTGTGCACTTGAATTGATATGCATGCTATTGAGATGATGTAATTCAAAGGTGTGATGCGTGAAATGTGTGAATAAAATGAGTTAAAAGATTTCCATCAGTCTTGAGATAGTGATGCCTCGAGGAGTGGGGTGCCCATGCTGTGTGATCTTGGATATCTCGGTTGAATAAGATATCGAGATGCCTCGGAGTGAGATGCCCCTGCTGTGTGATCATGAGATGCCTCAATTTGTGATACCGGGATACCTCGGAGTGAGATGCCCATAATAGTGATATCGTGAAAGTTCGAATGTGGGATTATGGAATGACTCGAGGGAGCCGACTTGTGATTCGGTGGGTAAATTGATCGATGGTCAATTTAATATACACACTAAAAAATAATTCCACTTGACATATGAGTTCATCTATTGTTGTTGCATCTCATCTTAGTTTGGTTAGTAACATAAAGCATGTATGCACATTTAGTGTGTTTAGTATGAAGTGTTCAATTACGCAACATCATAGTGTCTATTTAGTCATACTTATGATGATTATGTCTTAGCATCTATGAGCTATTTAGTTATGTCTCTTGCATTCTTTGGCGACTGTGGATTGTTTAGTTTAGGACCTTATTATTTCTTTACTATGCATTGCTCATTCCTTTCTAATTCTCAAATCGTTAGTTTGGACATACCACTGATCGCATGATACAGGATGATAACCTACATAAACGTTTCCTTCCCCAACATGTATAGCCCCAATATCAAGCTGACTTACACACATTACAAAGCTACACTCTAGATTAATAACATAAGGGTAGATTGGATTCTGATGAAATTCATGGCATGGTTTATAAACCATGAAGGGGAGATGTTTGGTCCTCTTCAGTTTGATAATAGAGGACTTGGAGCTACGGCAAGTGGTGCTTAGGCACCAAGTTCGTGATAAAGCCGAAGAAAACCTCTTTTGTTTTTTTGATAGAGTTGGGCTAATTTAGGGGTAGTGAAGTTAGGAACCCCTTTTACCCCTTTCAATGTATTTTTGTAAGTATTTCAGGTCGATGCATGTAAGTTCGAAATATTTCAACAAGAAAGATAATGAAGTCCTTCATGATCTTTGTATGTGTTCTTAGTTGGATTGACTAGTGCTAAGAGACAGGACCGATACAGGATGATCATATTTTAGAACAGTACCAGATCATGTAATAGGGATGCTAACTAATTAGGTCGGAATATTTTAGTTTGATAATTAATTTAAACAGATCTTGTCACGATACTAATCTATATAGTTTTCGCTTATGCTTAGTATATGACGTTGTTGGGACATCACAACACATGCCAGTCTTTGTCTCAGCAAGTCTCGATCGAGATCCGGTGGTTCTCCGATGGTCCTCAGCCTCTTGTGGTGTCTGGTAGTTGTTCTTCTCCAACGACTTACGACAATGATCCTCAAAGTCCGCCAGTGCTTGATCGAGGCTTGATCGAGCTCAATTCAAAGATATCAAAACGGTAACTATCTAACGCTCGAAACCCATGGAGCAAGGTCAAGATAGTCGACCGAGGTTAGGATTTTAAAGTTTATGAGCCTTTACATGCTTGAAATCATGGATTATAAATGCCGCAATTGATTATGGCTAATATACATGTTGATTGTGTTCATGTGCTTTTGCTGAAAATTCTTATGTTTGACATATTGAATTTCTGTTATAACATATACATCGAAATCTCGATTTGAGATGTTCAAGACTTTCGATCTACGTTTAACAAACTTCGTTTTGATATATTATGGGCTCCAAACAAATTTCATGTGATAACTGAAATCCACTTCGAAAATTCATTGATATATTCTGGAAATTGAGTTGAATTATATGATGATCTAGATTTTCTAGCGTTCTGCGTGTTAGCTGATTTTTTTTCTGAATTTTATGCTTAGATTCAGAGGTTGGTGTCTTCATGACAGTTATTTGAAATGTCCTTGGCTACAACATATATTTTTTTCATATTTTTTGAAGTTGATTTGGTTAAAAAAACTCCAATAAATCGTCCTTAGGGTGCTTTGCCCTATTTGTAACCCGATTAATATTTATCTTAAAACAAACTAGTAAACGTATTCAATTAGTCTTGAGTCCTTCACGAGATTTGTAGTTCGTCTCATAAGATTTTCAGCAGTGTATAGATTGTGCCGATTGGCCGTCGTTTACTTGGCTACTTGCATGATTGAAGATAGATTCAGTTCTACAATTTTGTACAATATGATGATTTGACCTTTTTTGCCAATTTTATATGATTTTTTTGTGAATCAAAATTAGGCTAAGGTGTCTTTATGAAACTTAAACCTGGCATCTAGACCTAATAGCACATGTATTTTTCTCCTGTCTTTTAAAGAAGATAATGCATGATTTGTTCGGGACGTTGCTGATGTGATTACTGTAGATTAAACCTTTTAATAGAAATGTATTTAATCATGAGTGTTAACATGCTCAATTACCTTCGATGTGTTTCAAATATTTGTAAAGGACGTTTCAAGCTTCAAAATGACATCTAGCATGCCTCAATAGCTCCCCGTTTGCGATATTTACTATTTTTGCTAAATCGAGTATAAATTTAACGATTAGGTTGAACTAAAGTGCTGTCCTATTTCTATGATCCAATCTGTTTGATAATTTTGTGTGAATTTCTATGGATTGATTTTGAAGTAGAGCCCTCAATGAAGTTTGTGCATAACACTTTGGTCTATCACATGTCAAAATTTGAGAATTTTTGCATGTTGTTTGGTATGGTACATTGGCCATAGAACTCGTGCTTTGCTGCTACCCTGTTTCATTTCTGATTGACATGTTCTCATTCTTGAATTTGTGGAATATCATATGTGATGAATTAGGTCTTGATGTCTACTCAAAATTGATTGTAAAATGCTGTGATTTGTTGCTATAAATTTGCACAAAATAAAAATGTGGTTTGGTACTTTTGCCATCCATTCGAAATTCTCGAATGTTTTGAAATTCTGATTTTCCAACATGGTTTCGAAACCATCTGAAGTTTTGATAGCCGATGTGATGCCCATAGGAAAATTCTTTTGGCAGTTTTCGAACTATGATTTGACATGACCTTATTAAACTCTTGATTCATGTTTAGGATGTATGTGATGCTTGATCAATTGTGCCCTCGATACAACCAAACTCACATTAATAACTAGACATGATTCTTGATTCGATAAAATCATGTCTCTATTCGATACTTTCTTTAGAAATCATGATTTAACATAAAACTTATCAAAATTTGGATGATATTTAGAATGTATGTGATGCGTGATTAGTTATGCCCTTAATGCACCCAAGCTAGGTGAAATGTGTTCCATAGCATTGATGAGGTTATGTCCTTTTTTCATCAAATCCTTTTGAAACAACATCTTCTGTTGCCAATTATCACATAAATCACATATCGATTGTCTTTCTTGCCATAAAATGCATGTGGTTGTGTTTGGCACAAGATGACTGAATAAGTAATACATTATTGGCTCACTCAATTAAATGATTGATTGAGAAATAAGGTCAAATGGCCTACGTGCATGTCTTTCTTATACGCTTTGCATGTGATTTTTAGATGTATGATTTAGGTGCGATGCATAATCACGTGGGGTCACTTTGAGAGGACACTGGAACCCGTGTTGAGGACTTTTAGCGTTAACCACAATGCGTGGACACAAATGATGGCTAATAGCTATAAGTCATATTAAAATGAATTGGGTAGGCGTCCTATGTGGGTCGTTACATGAACTTCAAAGACCGACCTAGAGGCCATGTTTTATTAGCTAATACTTTGATTTGGTTGTTTGATTGTGATTGTTCCTACCTATTTGGTACTTTTGTATTCCCTTTATTTGCATTGTTGTATTAGTTTTAGCCATAGTCTAAAGTTAGGATAAGACTCGAAGACAACGATCCCAAAGACTCGAAGACAGACGAATTGTTGATGTCCAATTCGACCTATTATTTGTAATATGTGTTCCCCAACATATGTCTTGAGTTTCCTGTACATTGTATAAATGCCCAACGAGTTATGAGTTTAACTTTTTGCACTTCGAATAGTATGAACAGACTTTAATCGCTTTCCCTAAACTGCCTTGATTGGTTACTTTTTACACACTACATTTTCATTAATTTTTTATTTTGTACTTGTTCCAATTTAAATCGAGTAGAATGGCACGATCGAACCATCCATGCATGATGACTTTTACCTCTCAAACTTGCACAAAAAGTAAAAAAAAAAAAAAAAAAGATGTATGATCACGTTATATAACATATTGACCGTTAGGTGTCGAAAAGGTGCTAAAGGGCACTAATAATAATATTAGCATAATCCAAGTTCTCAAACCTTAGATATCTTATTGCATAGGTATCGAGGGATTACTCCCAATCCTCAATTGGGCACTATAGTCAGCTCCCAAAAACGAGGCAAGTGGCGATTTCTAAATGTCATCTAGGTTGTCTTAAACAACTCCTAGATAATAAATGAACCCGTCGTGGGGGTATGAACCTTTAAAAAAAGTTTGTGATCATGATTTAGCATACTCATGTAGTTAATCCCAAAGATGAAGTAATGACATCTTTTGAAGTAGGGTACAGTGAGAGGGCTATCATGATCGAAATACCCTTAAACTCACATTTACCTCCAGTTTCCTTTTGACCTTAAAACTATCAAGCAAGACATGTCGTAACATCAAGGTAGAGTCTTGACAAATTCCGCTATCACGCGAGGTGAGAGCTTTGGGGAGATCACGACCATAACCAAGTGACCTCCTGGCGTCAATTCCAAAGGATGAAATCCTTGGAGTTAAATGCCGTGAGGGAACTCTTATGGTTAACTATCTCTGAACCCTTCCTTTATGCCCATTTGCTCGCCAATTCATGGGCACCTAGGTCGAGTCACGACACACCATCATCCGCTTCATAGGCAAGTCTCCATTTGAGGCTATCGACGGGCGAACTCCACAATATACATTGGACCTCGTGCTCTTGCCCAAAGTCCCAAGATATACTATTGTAGCTAAGAACTTAGCAACAAAATTGTAGAAGATATACAAGAGTGTGAAGTAACAACTAGAAGATTCTACTGCTGTCTACAAAGCTTTTGCAAATAAACACGCCACCTTAAAGTACATGTTACGGGTGACGAAGTGATGGTCTACTTGCATAAGGAATGCTTTCCTCTTCGGTACATATAACAAGCTAAAACACAAGAAGTTGGCCCCTGTCGAATTGTGAAGGAGATCAATGACAATGCCTATGTTGTCGATCTTCCACGTGACCTCAACATTTCCCTAACATTCAATGTGACTGACTCCTTTAAGTATCATTCTCTAGGTATTCCCTTGTATTTTGACAATAACTAGGGGTCAAGTTCTTCTAAAGTGGATGAGACTGATATTAAACAGCTGACAAATGCTTATACGGAAACCTTTGAGCATCATATGAGCAGGCAATCTCACCCACACCATAAATGATGGGTCTACTTCAAACGATCGTAACTTTTGATCTGGAAGGAGTTATAAAGTATATCAAATCAAGAAGGATCGCAAGATCTTCGAAACTACAAACAGGCAGTGCTAATTTGGGTAATGCTTGATCTCCAAATTCATGCATTTTCCTTGATTTCAGTGCTGCAAAAAGTTCGGACATGTTTTGTGGATTTTTGAATGTTTTTTGAAGACTTTCCCCTTTATTAATATTTTTTTTTCCTTAACTCTATTATTTGATTTTAACTATTTGATTGTTTCCTAAAGGGCGACCTCCCCATAAATAGATACTTAAGACAATGTGAAAAGTACTTTATTATTAAATATTATCCTTTGAAATCCTTTTCAAGCATATTTTTCTTCGCGTCACATTCTTGCTTGTTGTAGGCTATTTGGGTTTGGAGCGCATTGTATATGGTTTAACATCACTTGGCGCTTTTATATTGCTTTTTTCCAACTTAAAATTTTATTTATTGTTTGACCCAACAGGTTGATCTATTAAGCTTTGCCACGAACAGAACTTTAAAATGCTTCGTTTTACCTTGGTAATATTGATAAACCCAAATAAAATTTCTATCCCTATATCGGAGTCTCTTTTTTTAACGGGAGTCGTGTCTTTTCTTTGACATGTTTATGTTTGCCTGAATTAATAATCAGGAGAGACTTCTAGTGCGGTCATGTTATTTAAGTTTTTTACCTTCATTATTATCCTAAAGTAATGGCAACATCTGGGGATTGATCTCATTAAAGAGGCATGGCATTTGAACTATTGTAGGATGGGAAGTACGTTCTTTATATGAGACATTCATGATCCTCTTATACTATCTTTTTGCTCATTTTGTAATCCATATATACTGCTTTGTAAGGAGAAAAGAAAGTTCTTACTTATGTCCATAAAAATGTAATATTACATTGATGAAACTATTGCTATGAATTTACCATTCACCGGTTTTGAGTTCAAGTCCATGGCCGATGGTTTTTCTTGGGGAAGCAATTCGTCGTGCCGTGAGAAAACTGGGAAAACTCCAACGGGCCTGATAGAACCGGCAAAATAGCTAATTGGGTTACAAAGGCCCATAGAAAGAAGGCCAACCCCAAAATTGGGACTTCTATCTCCACAAGCCCTCTAGGACATATTGTGTTTTGAAATTTTTTTGAGTTGTTCTTATGTTTTTCCTTTAAAAACAATGAAATAGACTTATTACCGGAAAAAAAAAAAAAGGAAATGACACGAGTGGTCTATGAATTTTGATTCAATGTGCAATATTATCCTTGAGTTTTTAATTTGTTCGACATGATTTTTGAACTTTGGTCGAATATATAATGTCATCCATGAGCCTTTAATTTATTCAATGACATCCCCAAATTCGTAAACCTTTTCACATAATTTAGGGATTACACTAAACATAAACCAATAATTAATGGACCACATTGAACAAACTAAAAGTCTAGGGGACAACATTACACATTAAGTCAAAAATTAGGGATCACATTACATATTATGCCAAAATTTAGGAATCAAATTGCACAAATTAAAAGTTTATGGACGATATTGCACATTAAACCAAAGTTTAAATATTATTTGTGCTATTATCCCAAAAAATATAGAACTAGAATAGCTCTTGCTAGACATGAAGGAAATTTTATTTTGGTTAATCAAATTATCTAGAGAATCAATCATCATCGGTTACTTATACCATGGCCCATGTGCGCCCTGGAATAGGCCAAGTCTCCTTCCCATTTACCATATAAGATTCAAGTTGCTTGTTTTGCAATGTGTTTTTACATCGCTTGGTTAGGATCATTCGTAGACATTAAGGTCTAATTGGATTCACGATTCCCAGCAGCTCCTGACCAAATTCGATAAAGATTACCGAGCTAAAATGTGAAATACAGCTTGGGAGTCAATATCCAGCAACTAGCATGACCCAAAACTGGGGCCATGGAAAATAGCCCAATGTCTAACCTAGCTCCGCAGACTTTTACTTTTGGCCCAAAAGACAACATGAAAAATGGACCAATTAAAGGGCGGCGTGCGGCCTGACGATGGAGTTAGAAAGATCGTATCCGACCAGACGATTCAGTCCAATCAAGAGCACTGAAATGACGACACACCCTCCTCGGATTCTTCACAAAAAAAAAAAAAACAATTGGGAAAAAACTCCGCGTCTACGAGATCATCAACAATTGCCCTTGAAATTTGGTACCAAGAGATCACATTTCCTCTTGTCTATTGAGCTTCAGCAATATCCAGAAAAACAATCACCATGCCCATCAAAAGAATCTTGTCAAAGGTAAGGCCTCTCTACACAATGTCGACACAAAATGAAAACCAAATAACCAAATAACCAAAAAAATAAAAGGAAAAAAATAGAAAAAAAAAATGCCCTTTGTCAATGAACAAACAATTTCCTATATGCCTTCTGATTTGTGAGTAAAAAAAAAAAAAAAAAAAGAGGAAAAAAGCACCGGCAGTCGATCAAGAGCCGTTCCGAGCTCCCGCCGCCCTCTTCCTCCTCTTCCGAATCAAATAATACATGAGCCCGCCGACGACCCCTGCCAGGACCAATCCATCCACCACGCCCACCAAAACCAAAGCCCATCTCTTCAAACCCGACCGGCCCCGCCTCCCGCGGCTCCCTTTCGGCACCTTCACCAGGTAACTCAGCCCGCTCCCCCGCTCCACCTGCTTGATCCCGATCACGATCCCGTAGATGTAGCATTCCCGCAGGTCCGACGAGTACAGTGCGGCCGCGCAGTCGCAGTCCCCCGAGCACAGGCTCATGCACTCCTCCTTGCTGATGTTGGCCCGTCTCGGGCCATCCTTGATCACGCTGTCCACCCCATCCAGCTCGATCATCTCCATCGCCGGCCGGCCCGCCCCGCAGAACCCGCCAGAGATCGCCCCACCGCAGTCCAGGCCGGTCCCATCCAGCTTCCTCGTCAGGCGGATGCATGAGCAGGCGCTCGAGAGGGTGCAAATGCCATACGGCGGGCAGGACATTGGGAGGTCGCACGTTGCATTGAGCGCCAGGAACGACGCTGCGAACTTGGCCTCACCAGGGGAGTAATAGTAGAGCCCCATGTTGCCGGTCCGGTTGTCGAGCGCCAGGAACCGGGGCGGCTCAGATCGCGGAGCGGTGATGCGCGCGATCTTTTTGTACTTGTAGTTGAACAGCTCCAGGCCCTTGGTGCCCAACTTGACGAACGTTATGTTCCGGCTCAGGGAAGGGGCGAAATCCCAGTAGGAGTACTTGGAACTGCCATGGTTCAAGTACAGAGCGACCCTGTCGTGTTCGATCTCGAAGGAGTAGAATGATGTCGAGTTCGCCGGGTACGACGTCAGCCGGGTCGCCCCGCTGAGCCGTTGGCCCCAAAGCATCACGTCGGTCGGGAAATTGAAGCTCTGCCACTTAATGCGGTCCGACGAGTCCACCAAAGCCAGATTGCCCGTGCTCTGTATCTGCAACCTCTGCATTGCATTTCAGATGGCAATGTGAATCCGCCGTCCGAATTTACCACGTTTGTGCTGAATTACGACGAACTCGATTCGATCTACTATGACCGGAGGATCATGACACGGAGGACATGGTGCTACGGGGCGCCATAGATGGATTTTCGAATTCAATCGATTACATCTATTGAATGATTTGAAGCGAATCAATGGTTGTAAACAAAATTTAGTAAAATTTCTTGATATATTTAGCATTTTTTCTGATCAGAAATTTATAATGTTTGGAACGTGAGCTGACAAAGGCTCTCTAGTAATGACTCTGTTTCAGAAGGATTGACCGCATTAATTGAGAAATCAATGCTATGGAAAATCGCATCATTCCTGATCAGGCATCATTCCATCCAATCTTTTCGGAACGGCACATTACCTCGACCGCCTGACCGGAGGTCCCGCTCCGCCACCCGACCTTCTCGTCTGGACCCTTCAACCGCAGGTCGCCGTCCGCGGTGAGCTCAAGCGCGCACCGGTCCGCCACGTAGAACCGCGAGGAGTGACCCGAGTTCCACACCTTGACGTCCCCAAGGAAGACCTCCAGCGAGCACGAGTAGTTGCTCCCGCCGCCGCTCGCCTCCACGCTCAGCGCGACCTTGAAATTGGGCGGCGCGGCGCCGTCGGCCTCCATCAGGTAGGCCCGGCCGACGAAGCCGGGGTTGTACGCCGGGGGGATCGCGATGGTGACCTGGTAGCCGGTCCGGATGTCGGCTTCCGACGGCCCGAGGGAGAGCAAGATGGCGGCGAGGAAGACGAGGTGGCGGCGGCGGTGATTAATCATGGGTTGGTTTGGGAGGTTGTGGTTTTCATGTCGAAGGTTTTAGTGCTGCTCTTTGAGTATTTTCCGGCGAGAATAGAGAGACAGAGAGAAGGAGGGGGGGCATGAGTGCTAGAACCATGCATTGTCCCCCTCCTAACACTCTCTCTCTCTTCCCAAAAGGGCTTGGTCTTTTTCCATCTTTGAACTTAATTTATGTTCTGGATGTTTTCTCTCTCTGCTTTTCTTTTCTTTTCTTTTTTGGCTCTTAAAGTGGAGACTGGAGAAACGATTATTTTTCTCCATTATTCATTTAGTTTTTTAACTAGGGTTTCTTTCCCCCGGATCTCTAAGATTCGTAGAGTATTTCACAAATCTGAAATTCACCTAACCATTTGAGGGGAATCTGCTCGAGAGGTCATTTATATAACTTCGGGAGTATTTCGGCCATTTTTTTAAAATAGCGATTTTTTAGGTGAGTGCTTTCTTCACCAGATTCCTTACGTGGAATGTAATTAAGCTTGTTTGGATTAAGATTAATTGACTTTTTTATATAGGTGTACCATAAGCAAAAAGAAAAAGTGGAAGGGATCGAGTAGCAATGCTGATTAGCTGTTAATGAGAGAATGGATCCAAAAAAGCACGCATTACGACCTGAGTATCCCCTATTGTGCTCAACATTAGAGTGGGAAAAATCTCCTTGTTAATACACCAATCCCACCTAATCCCTTCGCATCTGGTCGGGCTCGAAGGGTCCTTAGAAAAATTTAAAAAAATCTAACGCAAAACTAGCTCACAGTCTCTTATAATCCAACAGGAGCCCTATCTTTTCAAGCCCTTTCCCTTTTCCCCAAGGCTAAGTGCAAGTTAATAGCCAAACATACTGATTGATAAACTACCCTCTGGTCCGGTACGAGTACACAGCAGTTGCTCCTTTTTCCCTAACAAGAGTGGGGTAATCATGGCATTATGGCCAAGTAGTATTAACTACGCTCGTTCTCCTACACGGAAAAGGTGGCCATAACTTCCTTGTGTACTCCTAGGACTAAAGTAGTTGTTGGGGTCCAGGCTGTTCCATGTGACATTGTTTAAGAGGAATTTCGCACAGATCGGGATTTCCGCTTAAAGCTAGCGAAATCGCGTATGTGCCGCCACTAGACCGCTCGACCACCTTTTTCGAAAGTGGCAAGAACCCTCCGAGGGTTTCTGGTAGGCCCCCGCGATTCATTCGACCGTGGTTGAGCGAAATGAGTGCGCTGCGCAGGTGTGTTTTTTTCTTTGGAGCATATGATGGTGAAAGCGAAGCAGTGCTTGCCACTCCCCTTGTGACCCTTTTGAAAAGGACGTGCTATTATATTATTCCGGGGCATGCCTTGCTGCTAAAGATAGAGTTGCGCTTAGTGCGTGACGCGGCTCGGACGTCGGCGTGACGTGTTTCGGTCGGATGGAGGTCGTCTACCGTCTCTTCTTGTTGTCCCGATTCGAGGATGGATGCTTTTTAAAAGTCTAGGTGATATCTTAATTGTATGCCGCCAATTGAATCTAGAATTTTGTCCCACTAAGTGCACTTCATGAGTTGATGTATTCTCTTTCCGAATCACTTAATAGCATTTCCCATGGGGTTGATTAGTTCATAGTCCGGTCCACTCCTACCCAGAAACTAAAAACCAAACTAGTAGGACCGATTCCTAATTTATAGAACTGAGAATTGAACCATCTAGTTTTAGAACTGGACCGGACCGAGTGGTCCAATGGAATAGGTGGAGAGAGAGGACTTTTTTTTGCACAGGGTGTATATACTCTCCAAAATTCATTGTTCAACTTAACGAAACAGACGTCATCTCCGCATGCGTTTGATTACCTTCAATTTGCTTCGCCAACACACTCCTTTTTGCTTTACGTTTGCAGACGTGAAGGGGAGGGAGAGAGAGAGCCGGCTTTTTTTTTTCTTAGTGGCATGGGCTTTCCTTTTGTTGTGGGCTTACTTTCTCGAGGCTCAACTTTTTTCTCTTTCGAGTGGGCTATTATTCTGCTGGGCTCATTTGGGCTTTGAGCTCATAGGGAACTTTTGATATTGGTCAGGTTCAGGCGAATTGGTGCCCACCCTCAAACTAGTAACCGACCTAGCACCATTAGAATTAGCCGGTTTGGGCGGTTCCCCTTAGGGGTGAGCGGTTTTAGGTTCTTTACAAATTCCACCTGAAATTTGGAACCTACCATCGAGTACAAGTTCCTCGTTTTTTGGAACCTAGAATCCACCCTGTCACAGGTTCCAGGTTCAATTCTAAGGTCCAACGGGTTCTTTTTTATATATATATTTTTTCATTTTTAGTTAAACAAAACAAAAATGAACGCAACAATAATAAACAAGCTTGTCATTCATCAAAGAGAATACAAAACGAACAAAACTATTAATAGGGGAAAAAGAATCATTGGTAAGGAATTCAACTGGATAAAAGAAGTGTGAGTAATTTCAAGTTTCGTACAAATTCAACCTAGAACTTGAAACCTGTCATTTGGAACATGTTCCTCATTTTTTAGAACCTAGAACCTACCTTTCATACCCTAAAACTTGGAACCTACCCTGTCATGGGTTTTAGGATCTACCCAGGTTCTACCTATATTATTATTTGAACGATTACAATTCAATAACCATAACTTATATTTAGATACACGAAAAATATGAACATTAATAAAGTAAAAATCTTAGTCATAAAATGGAAATTCGAACTAGTATTTCTGGATTATACATTTGTCATTGAACGACATGGAATATTGGAGGATCACATGGAGACATTGACCGAGAAAAACATTAGAACTTATTGCGGGTTCTAGGTTCAAGGTTCTTAGTTGGAGGAACTAAGAACCTATAACCTACCTATTGAAACAGGTTCCTCATTTTTTGAAACTCAAAACCTACCCTATATATCTTGGAACTTGAAACCTATCCCCACCGATCCAATTCTCAGGTTCTGAATTTTACCCTAGAACTATGCTCACTCCTACTTCCCCTCCCACACCCCTACTTTCCCGGGAGCATATTAAACTTAGCGCACTAGCGCACTAGCGCACTTGTGACACGGGTAATGTAGGCTACCTAATCATGTGCAGGCCTGGACCGGCTCGGGCCCAGAGGCAATCCTAATTCGTCGTCTTGCTAAGAAAGTAAGTCTTAAGTGGAGCCAGATTTGCACGACCAAACGACCTTTTCCATGATAGGTTATCGATCGACTGCCTTTGTAGACCAGTAGATGCATAATCTTCCATATTTCAATGCATAGTACAGCGGTATTCTACACATACCACTATTGAATCATGAAACCGTCGAAGTAGTACATAGAAGCAAACGAAAAGAGGAAGAGATTATTATTTGCGCCGTCGTCCGAATTTATTCACTGATTGTCTGCACGGACAGAGGACCGAAACCTACGAAGACCAGAAGGACATTTTTAGTCGAGACCTTGCATCTTCCGGAACATGACCAGGAACTCGTAGAACCTTTTCCGGGTCGGGAAGGACCTTATGCACGCTCTCCCTCTGCTTGCACTTCTTGATCCAGCCCGACAGTTTGGGACAGCGATCTTCGACCTTGAAGCCCCCGAACTTCTCGTACGCAGGGAACCACGAGGCCATTCCAATGGTGATGATGTCCACGAACCCGAATGCATCTCCCTCTCCCCCAAAGTAGTTTCTCTCCCCAAGGGCTTCCTCTAGTTGCTTCAATAACTCTATGAAGTCCCTCGTTCCCACCTCCCTCTCCTCTCCGTTTGTCCTCCATACCTGGGCCCCCGCATCATGCAGCTGCTCCAAAGCAATCATAATTACTACCCACGTTATGAAAGTTTTAGTAAAAAGGTTACTGAAAAGAATACTAAATAGACTCATTATCTGGGTAACATAACGGACAGAGATAAAAGATGTTCGAAAGGATGTTTAGTTAGGAGGTCAAATATGGATCCTACTAATTAGTTTGATAAGAGTGACTTAAGGAATGTGAAAAAAGGGTAAGGAGGGTAATTTTGCTTTAACTGCCTCTTTGAGTTGCGAGTACTTTGTGATTCAAAGTTTCGTTACTTCGACTCTCTCTCTCTCTCTCAATTAAAGAAAGAAGGCTATGCCGGAATGAAACCCTAACCTTTTTATCGATGAAATCCGCCCAAAACCTGGCCTTGGCACGGCCATACGAACAACTCGGGAGCAAAGGTGGTGAAGCCCATGTCTCATCAATGTACCCAACTATGATGGTGGACTCAGACAAGGGCTTCCCATAGTGCAAGAGCACCGGCACTTTCTTATGGATCGGATTCGAGTTGAGCAACAACTCGCTCTTGCCTCCGAACAAATCCTCCTCTCTGTCCTCATACTCAATGCCCTTCTCGTTCAACGCAATCTTCACTCTCATGCAAAATGGGCTCACCCAACAACCCAAAAGCACCACCTCCTCTTTAGACATCTTCTTGGCTTTGATCTTTGTAAGATTCTGTATTGCTTCACACTCTTGTGCTCAACAAGAGAGGTCGCGAGCGACTTAATATACACGAGATGATGGCCTTGTGCGATGAAGCATTGTGATCATAGTTGTGATCATAGTGTTTTTCTTGTTGCACCGTTTTCTGGTTATATCACTCTATCAGACAGTGTGGCCTCGTGATCATCTTTACATTGTCGCTCTATGACCCTAACCCTTATCTTCTTGTTTTGAATGTGGATCAAGAGTCTTTATTAAGCCTTTGGATTGGTGTGAGACTTGTCTCTTCCCACTTCGATTTTATCGACAAGAAGGCGGACCCAAGAATCCATCTTTTTGCCGTTAACGTAGTATAGTTCTTTCCCCCTCATTCTATTGTACCCAACCTAAGAAGAGTCGAAGATCCATGCGATTTTGGAACTTAGTTGGTTTAAATTCGATATCGGTGATAGATCTGAGGCATGAAATTCAATGAAACCTTTAAACTAGTGGCTAAATTAGTCATCGTATGGTGTCCTTTTGTAGTTGCATTGGCCCGTAGTTGAAAGTTGCATCAATACATCAACAGTGCATTTCTGCACGGCAACTTGGATGAGGAAGTTTATATGAAGCTTCCACCAAGTTTTACTACAATAGGCTCGAGTCATGTATATCGACTAGAAAAGTCCTCATTTGGTCTTCAACAAGCATCTTAAAAGTAGTCTTCAAAATTTTCTAATGCATTGTGGAGTGTAGTTATGATCAATCAGCAGCATATTACTCATTGTTCATATATTCTCATTATGGTATCATTCTAGCTACATTAGTACACGTTAGTGATCTCATCTTACTAGAAAATAGTTCAAAACGATCTTACAACACTCAAATGGTACCTTGATGAGTGTTTTCATATCAATGACCTTGTACGAATTTATGTGAGGCCAAAAACTATGAAATTATTTAGTGTAATTAGAATATGAAAAATATCAAGAAGATTTAAGTTATTCGAGTGTAATTGCGATCTCCGTTTTATCGATTAATTTATGATGGAATCCTGTGCTGCTTTGCCCATAGAGTGGGTTACACTGATCATGTTAAAATATGTCTCGAGTTTGAATCCAATGTGAAATTCTAAATATTCCGAATTAGATATGTTACAGACGTTCGAAATTGAGCAAAGAAGATCCGAAGATCAACTTCCCAAAGTTTGAATCTGTGTTGGAGAATTTGGCCGCTGAAATAAGAAAGTTTAACTTTGACTTGGACTTGGATTTTGTTTAAAATATATAGAGATATGTTTTGGATAAAATCCGGCAAGATAGGAAACAAAATCCTATGAGAAGTTGGCAAAAGAATAAATGTCTCACTTATATATATACTTGTGGCCGTGGATGGAAGAGGGTTGATCATAAAGAAGTGTTCTTGAAGCGTCATCTAGTCGTTGAGTGCTTGGGAGGGATTTTCTTTGTCGTTCTTGTCCGTGAATTACATCCAAGAAAGATTAGTGTTTGTAGCCGATTTAAATCTTGTGGTAAGATTTGCGTATAATTCCTTCATTAGATTGAGAGATTATTTCTTGAGGAATTTCAGGACTAAAAACTGCATGCATTGTTGGGTGTAATTGGGGCTTGGGAAACACCAAGAGAGTGTTTGAGTGACTTGAGTGTGTAATCTCCCTGCATCACTTGATCTATAGTGAAATCCGCTGCTGCTCTCCCCGTGAACGTAAGTCTTTACGACCGAACCACATAAATCCGATGTCCGATGTATTTTCTTCTTCTGTCTGTATTATTGTTCGATCGCTCGACTTTTCGCAACAAGTGGTATCAGAGCCAGGTTTGGCTGAGTTGAAGCAAATCGATGGCGACGGAAGAAGTAAAAGTGAGAATCGACAGATTTGATGGGAATGATTTTAGTTTCTAGAAGATGCAAATTGAAGATTATCTTTATCAGATGAAACTACACTTGCCCTTATCTGGGGAAAAACCAGAGTTGATGAAGCAAGCTAATTGGGATTTGCTAGATAGACGAGTTATGGGTGTTATTCGGCTAACGTTGGGTCGTAACGTCGCGTTTAACATCTTGAAGGATAAGACCATTGCTGATTTGATGCAAGCCTTGTCGGATATGTACGAGAAGCCCTCTACAATCAACAAAGTCTATTTGATGTGACGTCTATTTAATTTGAAGATGAGCGAAGGTGCGTCAATTGCAGATCATATCAATGAATTCAATGTGATTGTTAGTCAATTGAGTTCAGTTGAGATTGACTTTAAAGATGAGGTACATGCTTTGATTCTGTTATTCTCATTGCCTGATAGTTGGAATACTACCGTTACTACTTTTAGTAATTCCTCTAGGTTAACAAGTTTGACGTTTGATGGGGTTCGAGATTTGATTCTGAGCAAGGATATTCGTAAAAGAGAATCTGGCGAACCTATATCTGCTGCTTTAGTAAGTGAAAATAGAGGAAAATCTAGAACACGTGTAGGTAATAGTAGTACTAATATGAACAGGCATAGCCAGTCTAGGACTGGTGATGTTGTTTGTTGGAGCTGTGGCAGGAGGGGGCATTTTATAAGGAATTGCCTTAAGCTGAAGAATGAGAAGGGAAGGGAATTATAGTTGATTCTGCTAATAATGTTGCAGCTGTAGCAGATAATGCCGATTATGTCTTGTCTATCACTAATGATTCATCGTTTGATTGATGGATTCTAGATTCTGGTTGTTCTTTTCATGTCACACCAAATAGAAATTGGTTTATCACTTATCAGTGCACGGATAGTGGTAAAGTCCAGTTAGGGAACAACGCTGAGTGTGATGTTGTGGGTGTTGGTGATGTTAAAATCAGAATACATGATGGTATTGTGAGGACATTGACTAGAGTAAGACACGTTCCAAAATTGAAAAAGAACTTAATTTCTTTGGGTGCCCTAAATTTAGCTGGTTGCAAGTATTCTTCAGAAGGTGGAGTTCTGAAGGTTGTTCGAGGTGCCTTGGTGATAATGAAAAGAATCAAGCACGGAGGCCTGTATAAACTTCAAGGTGAGACAGTGATAGGTTTCGGCCCGGAGACGGTGGATGCATCTGTTCGAAAGTCTATTAACTGCTCGAGGAAGACCTGGGTGTTTGTGCCAATGCACAAGTTTGATGCTGGTGTCAGGATCACGTGGTTGAGAGCTTTGATCGAGACAAAAACTGGTAAGTCAATCAAGCATGTGCGGATTGACAATAGCATGGAGTTTTGCTCGGAGCTGGCAAATAAATTCTGCATGAAAGAGGGCATAGTGAAACACCGCACTAGTGCCAGTAAATCACAACAATTTGCAGAATTGATAAGCAAAACATTACTAGAGACGGCCCGAAAAATGATCTCTAGTGCTGGTATTGCTAGGAGAATCCTAGCTGATGTGCTTAGTACGTTGGTTGCCTGTGTTATTTTCCAGTGAGTGATGATAAGCTCGATTGGAGGGCAAGGTGCATATTCCATGGCTATGCACAAGGTGAGCGGGGTGATCGGTTGTGGTGCCCAAATATAAATTCACCTGTTAACAGCAGAGAAGTTACCATTGATGAGTCTTCGATACTTCTGGCTAGGAGTGTTTGTGGCAATGTTAATATGGATCTAGACGATGTTTAGCTTGCGGTGGAATTGCGACCAAAAACTCCTGAGGTAGCGTATACGAGTACTAGCAAAGTAATTGACACATATGGTGCTTGTAGTAAGGTGGAGCCTATAGAGCCAATGATTGCTGTAACTGCTGATATTGACAAGATACGTATTCGATCTCCTGACAGATATGGATGCAACAATGGTTTTACTTTATCTACGGTTAAGGAGGTTGTGTCGGAAAATCCTTGCAGAGCAGTTAAAGGTGCATGTGAAGTTGGTATTCTGATGAGATCCTCGGTTATGGTGAAGTTCAAGCGAGGCTTGGACTTGGATAATATCTGTAGCGATTGAGCCCATCGGGGGCTATGGAAGAGTAGCAGCAGAGTTTGAATTTTTGCGAAGCGATTGCAACTTGGCTCAAACGTCGAGCCAAGGTGGAGATTGTTAAAATATGTCTCGAGTTTGAGTCCAATGTGAAATTCCGAATATTCCGAATTGGATATGTTGTGGACGTTCGAAATTGAGCAAAGAAGATCCGAAGATCAACTTCCCAAAGTTTGAATCTGCGTTGGAGAATTTGGCTACTGAAATAGGAAAGTTCAACTTTGACTTGGACTTGGATTTTGTTTAAAATATATAGACATATGTTTTGGATAAAATTGGGCAAGATAGGAAACAGAATCCTATGAGAAGTTCGCAAAAGAATAAAGGTCTCACACATATATATATAGACTTGTGGCCGTGGATGGAAGAGGGTTGATCATGAAGAAGTGTTCTTAAAGCGTCGTTTAGTCATCGAGTGCTTGGGAGGGATTTTCTTTGTCGTTCTTGTCCGTGAATTACATCCAAGAAAGATTAGTGTTTGCCGATTTAAATCTTGTGGTAAGATTTGCGTGTAATTCCTTCGTGAGATTGAGAAATTATTTCTTGAGGAATTTCGGGACTAAACACTGCGTGCATTGTTGGGTGTAATTGGGGCTTGGGAAACACCGAAAGAGTGTTTGAGTGACTTGAGTGTGTAATTTCCTTGTATCGATTGATCTATAGTGAAATTCACTGTTGTTCTCCCCGTGGACGTAAGTCTTTACGACCGAACCATGTAAATCCGGTGTCCGATATATTTTCTTCTCCTGTCTATATTATTGTTCGATCGCTCGCCTTTTCGCAACAGATCAAATCATGTAAATCAAATGCCCAATTCACTTTCTTGTTATGTTTATTATCTTGTTCGATCTCTTACTTGTCGTAACTTTTAGTATCAAAGTCAGGCTCGATTGACTTACAATAAATAGATGGCGACAGAAGAAAGAAAGTGAAAATAAACAAACCTGATAGGAAAAGTTTTAATTTCTGTAAAATGCAAATTGAAAATTATCTATAAAGAATTTACACTTATCCTTATCCAAGGAGAAACCAAAGTAGCAAGCTTACTAGTATTTGGTGGATAAAGAAGCATTTAGTTGAAGTTGTCATGCAATCTCGTGTTTAATTTCATGAAAGACAATAACTTTTTTGTTGAACTTGTACGAGAAACTATCTGTGATCCATAAGATCTATTTGATTTTAGTTTATTTCACTTAAAAATGGGCATAGGTGCATAAGTCGCTCAACTGTCAATATAATCGTTCGTTGAGTTTGATGGAGATTGATTTTGATGATGAGGTACGTGCATTGATCTATCATCGTTATCACATGATAGTTAAAATACTACCATTATTGCTAAGTAATCTTTCTCAATCAAGAAGCTTAACTTTTGCCGAGGTTTGCAATTTGATTTCGTGCGAGGACATCACAAGGAAAAATTTGTTACGAAATACAATGATGAAACGTAATAAAATAAACAAAACAATGAAATAAATTGAACGCCGAATTTATATAGTTCAGTCAGGGACGTATCAATTTGAGATTTTTTACCTTCGATTTGTCTAGTTTGTAGTTTTTCGTAATGTTAATCTAATTTAACGAAAACTAGCATTAGAAAAATTTGTTGCTTGATGGTAAATAAAAATTTGTGACTAGTATATATTGATTTGGAAATAAGACTATACGGAACCCGGCTGAAGGCCATTCCATTGCCGGGAAACACTCTCTCTCTCTTTCTCTATCCTGTTTCATGAACTCCATCACCCTCAACTCGCTCGCCAGACTCATGCGCTTCCGTCCGGGGAAGGTCGTCCGCATCGGCTCCTTCCTCTCTCTCCCCTCGACGGCGACGACGCTTCCCCTCCCGCTTTTCCCGGGAGACAAGCTCGCCCTCCGTTCGCTCTGCTCCTCGCGCTCGCCCATCGACGTACCGACCCTGACGGAGCTGGTGTCGAAGCAGCACTACTCGGAGCTCAAGGCACGCCTCCGGGGCTCGGGCTCCGACCCCGCCGCGGTCCTCCGACGATTTCTCGATTCCGGGTCCGACCCGGATCTCGGTCTCAGGTACTTCAGATGGTCGCGGGACGAGCTCGGGCTCTCCCACCCGCTCGAGCTCACTTTCTGGCTCGCGCACTCTCTGGCCGATGCCAAGAAGTACCCGAAGGTGAGGTCTTTCTTGGATGAATTCGTGAGGGTGAGCGACGGGGACACGGTTTCTTCGATATTTCACTCCATATCGAATTGCGGCGGCGGGTTCTGCAATGGGTCGATCATTGTTGACATGTTGGTGTGGGCATATGCGAAGAATGGGAAGACCCAGTTGGGTTTTGAGGCATTTAAGCGGGCTGGTGATTATGGGTATAAGCTGTCGGTTGTTTCTTGTAATCCATTGATGAGTAATTTGGCGAACGAGGGGGCGGTTGGGGATTTGGAGTGTGTTTATAAAGAGATGGTCAGGAGGAGAATTAAGCTCAATGTGGTGACTTTCAATACGTTGATATCGGGCTTGTGTAAAGCGCGGAAATTGAACAAGGCTCGTGACGTGGTCGAAGACATGAAAGCTTGCGGGGTATCCCCAAACGTGGTCACTTACAATGCCCTCATTGATGGACACTGTAAAAGTGGGGGATTGACCAGAATGTATAAGGCGGATGCAATTCTAAAGGAGATGATCGAGAGCAAGATCCGCCCTAATGAGATTACATACAATATTCTCATTGATGGATATTGCAAGGACGAAAATATGGCAGCTGCGGTCAAGGTATTCGAGGAAATGCGGAGGCAAGGATTGAAACCTAATCTTGTCACGTATAATTCTTTGATCAATGGGCACTGTAATAGTGGGGAGATTGGTAAGGCTGTTAGCTTGCGAGATCAAATGTTGAGTTCTGGTTTGAAACTGAACATTATCACCTATAATGTGCTCATACATGGGTTTGGGAAGAATGGTATGTTTAAGGAAGCTAAAGAGATGCTTGATGTCATTGAGAAAGAAGGGTTGGTTCCCAATATGGTCACATTCAACATTCTAATTGATGCTTGCTGTAACAGTGGAAAAATTGAAGAAGCATTCTTGATCCATGCTTCAATGGCGAGCAAGGGTGTTCTCCCTGATATTTTAACATATAATAGTTTGATTACTGGTCTATGCAGAGAAGGGAAAATGGATGAGGCTGAGAAACTGTTTGGGGAGATGAAGGATAACAGCTTAAAGCCCAATGTGGTCACATATAACATATTAATTGGTTCATTGTGCAAGAAGAGAGAGTCTAGAAAGGCGCATAGGCTCTTGGATAGTATGGTTAAAATTGGTTTGAGTCCCAATCATGTGACTTATGATACTCTAATGGATGGATATTGCACAGAAGGGAATCTCAGAGCAGCAGTGAAAGTTCGGGAACTAATGCAGAAAGAAGGGTTGCGAGCGAATATTGCTACATTTAATGTGTTGATTAAGGGTTTCTGCAAGCAGGGAAAACTGGAAGATGCAAATAGCCTGCTTAATGAAATGTTGGAGAGAGGCATGGTGCCAAATCGAACTACCTATGATATAATTAGAGAGGAGATGTTAGATAAGGGCTTTGTACCGGATATAGATGGGCACATGTATAATGTTTCGGGCTGACCAATCACAATACTTGAAGGAGACACCCATTTTTGTTTCATATTGCCTGTGTCTGGTGGGATTTCACAAGCTATTGTGCCAAGGAAGCAGTTAGATGAACCATGGGAGAGCAAGAATTCACAACTGTCGTCTTGGCATGGCTAATGCACTGGAGTTTCAAAATCATCCCCTCCAATAAGTTAAGATGGTTGCTTTTGCATTTACTTCAAGATATCAAATTTGCTCTTGGAGATTTTACCGGTAAGCAGAGACTATCCCATGTCAGTGCATTTTGTTTTATTGTGATTGATACAGTTAATGGGGTTGCAGTACTTTCTTATTACACTCGCTTTGAAATAGAGAAAAGGTCATTCAAGAGACACCTTTGTGAATACTCTGGGGCTAGCTTAGAATATGCTTCTTATGGAGAGTTCCATAATCATAGACATCACAAATGTGTATGAATCAACGGTTCACAAGTTCTCTCCAGTAACTTGAAGAAAGATAACATAGAAATGGATGAGGAGAATGCTGTCCTTTTCTCCTTTTTTCTCTTGAGATGTGTATCCTATCATCATTTTCTTTTCACTTGCCGCAGCAAAGTTTCCTAAGAGAATTGAGCCCAACAAGGATAAAATTCCAGCTCAGGTTTACCAGGCTTGTTCAAGTGATTTTGATGTGACCCAGAAATATGTGGATTGTTTAACTGCACCTGCCATGGGGAAAGTCCAGGTCTGTGAGTTCGTCCACAGTTTTAACTTTTAAAGATTGATTCGAGATGATTTTTAGTAATGCTCTTTTTTAATTTGACTATGGAATCTGGTGAACCCATCGTTTGTGACCTTTAATTTGCAAAGGCATAAATTGTTGCTCTGATTAGGGGACATTGAAGTTAAATACACTGGAGATTAAAAATGCATGATATTACATCCAGAAGAACAGTGAAAAAGGAAGTTACATTTCAAATTTGTTGTTTCTGTCTAGAAAGTAGATAGTGATTAACGGTTTTCTGGATGAAAGTATAGGTTCCTTTGAACATGAAGTTTTTCTTGGGGTCGTGAGACTTTGCTTCGGCAAGATTGTATATGATCAATCTCTAAGTGATCTCATAGGCATGGTGACTAGTGAAGTCAGTTAGCATGGGCAATCTTTTGGCATGCGGTTCTGTGTCGGGTTCTGTTGTTGCATTCTGTAGCTCTTCAGTTATTCATTACATAGTACCTTGAGTTTCTAATCAGCGTTTGTGTTATCCACACTGTGACGCAGATGACAATATGTTCTTTAATCATCTTTCTGGTTTCCAATTAATCTTCTCTTTTCCTGATTGAGTTCTCTAGTTAATCTCTTTTCTCCTTACCTTTTTGAAATAGTTCATCTATAATCATGCGCACCAGGATTACCAGGTACTTAAAATGCGACTCTGCAAAAGAGGTTCCCCCCTCCGCTGGTGCAGACGAAAAGGGAGAATAAAACGAATGGCTTTTGCTGCAAAGATCTTTACCAAATATAAGGATCACGATAACCTTGGCAACCGAGGTTCAAGATGACTAGCTCTGGCCATTTCGAAAGTATGCGAATCTCTACTAAGTTTCATCCTCCTTGCTTGGAACGTCTGAACTCACAATGTTGTCTTTCTGGCTTATCAGGTAAAAACAATAGACTATAGCAGCTTGGAGGAGCAACACGGATGAGCATGCACTCAACTTGTGAGGAGGTCTGATATATGGCTGCATAATGTCGTCTTTCTGGCTTGTCAGGTAAAAACAATAGACTATAGCAGCTTGGAGGAGCAACACGGATGTGCTTGCACTCAACTTGTGAGGAGGCCTTGATGTGCATTTTTTTGCCCAACTGTCGTCATATATACTCTGACCTTCCTCGAAGATCAAAGGATAGAGAAGTTATTAATCCTATCATATTACTTTGAACAATGTTTAGGAAGACTTCTCGGCGTTTGTGTATAAGATATTGTGACAGCTATCTTTGTGTTTAACTAATTACTCGTAAGCTTGTCTTTTTTTCTTTTTGCTTCAAGATTCAATCTTTGATCTTCATTGGGTTTAGTTCATGGAGCTAGATGATGTTGCCTATATGCTTTGACATGCACCTGTTTGAATCTCTTTCTTGTTTGTTGATTTTGCCCTAAATGATCTTTGTTCCAAATAAGGCAATATGCAGCCATATATCAGGGATGAATGGATAAATGATTCTTAATCGCACCAGGACATGGAACACAACAAAGGCGACTATTTCTTTCCCCCGGCAAAACATCAATTTCCTCGACTGATTCCATAATCTACACCACAGTAAAACTTGGCAGATGAATGTTGCTTGAACAGTCTTAATCTGATTGTTCCTGAACTAGAAAGCAATAAACAAAATACAATTTAATCTGAACTGAACTACAAAGAAGCTGTCCATAAAAATAGAAGTTAACTCATATCATTTCCAACGGGAGAGCTCTTCGGCAGTTGCCAACTACAGCAATTTTTGGGCAGAACCGCTCTTAAGCTTTCATGGGTGCAGCTCTAGGTCTCCATAGTCCGACCCTGTATTTGTGGGTGTACTTCAATATCAGCTTCCTCTGCAAAACCGAACAAGAACTTAGGACCTCTTCACAAAGTGAAAAGAAAGTGGTCAAATTAATGTCATTTGAGATCAACCCAACGACAGACCTCAGCGGATGGAACAGCTATTCCCCTTATAAATAATAGATAAAAAATTTATGCCAATAAGGTTACTACTGCATGCACACTTGACAATGAGCTCAGACAATTTCCGATCAACTACAAAAGGTAAAAGGATAAGTTTTAGATGCGCCAGTTTTCAATGGTGTTGAAAAGTTTAATTTCATCTATCAATATATGTTCAAAGCATGCCTCACAAATACAATAGATGTTTGGCTCCTCACCATTATGAAAATAACACAACATATTTAGCCTATTCGATAGATCGTAGTCACTGTAGAAATTGTTTTTCCTTCAATATCCCTAGATCAAAAAGAGTAGCCAGTCAAAGCAAAATATACAAAACAAATTAGTTCCAGTCTTGCAGATGAAGGAACTATATATGGTGGGACTTTAGAGCAAGACTATGAACCTATTCAATACTTCATCTACTCAATGACTCCAGATCATTAGTGCATAAAACATGCCAGAAGATCATCTTCTACCGGCAAAACAACTCAAGGTCATATAAAGGGCAAAAATTGAGAAGTGCCACGTCTGCACTTTTGCATATAAAAGAGAGAGGGTGGTGTTAGAAAGACAAATGAGCAATGACCCAGGGGAAAGACAATTTACATGTTTGCAAGGGATGCCGAGCTTCTTGAGCTTAAGCGTGCGGGAAACAAGTAACCTGTTGAAGTCACCAATCTCAGACTCGAGCTTGGCAACATGGGCTTCAACACCTCTGCCAATACCCTGCAAAAACTCCGGAATCCCAACCTTCACTGGACAAACAATGCAAAAAAAAAAGACATGTCGTTAGGCCTCCAACTCGCAGTCAAATCAGCACGATTACAAACTTTTGCTTCAACCAAATGAAGGTTTCTAGAGAACCACTTGTCATGTACTCCAGCATAAAGTGAAAACAATACCAATCCTCCTTCAATGTCAATCCTCCTTCAAACAATACCAATGGCAGAACATCACATCGCAAAGACTACAAACTAAGTGCATCAGAATCAACTCATTGCACTACTTGCAGCCTCTTTCGCTAACCTAGACTATAAACAGCAAGGCCACAATTAGACAGAACAACCACCCCTGCCCATTGCCCAAAACACATTTCTATTGTCGCTGTGATTAAGCTCATTTACCCATTATCGCAAACAGACCCATCATAAGTTACCTAGCTCCAAACACGCTACAATTCAACAACCCATCTCAAAGCACATATTTTTATGCCTGATTCAGCTAGCTGGCCTGAAGAAAAAACAAACCTTTTGCTCTCCAAACGCTTCGCTCAGCAGCTCTGTCTACTACTACAATTACTCAGCCAGCAAAAACCGAAATTTAACCTACCCGCATATGGAGCGGGCTTGGAGAAGAATCTGGAAAATGCAGGAGCGAACGAATCCGATTGCGCAATCGGCGAGGCACCGGTCGACGAAATTGCCTTCCCGCTGAGAAGGACTCGCCGCAGAACCATGGCCATCGCCTGCTGCGAAAGGGAAAACGCCTCGCACGGCCGTGAAACGGCGAGGAAAGCCTCTCGGTTCTCGCTTCTTGCAGCACTGCGAATCCGAAACCAGATCAGCAACTCAGGCCGACGGCGTAGAGCGAGAAAAGCAGGCAAGAGAGAGAGAGAGTTACCGGAGCAAGCGGCGCTGCGGCGGCGGAACTTGCCCCGGCGGCGGCGCACGGTCGTCCGAGAGAGCAGGGAAGACGCGCGATAGGTGAGAAATGCTGGGTTTCGCTATCGATGGTCGTATTTGATTCATTGGGTGCCCACAATAAATTTTTTTTTTTTTAGGTAAGTACCCTAATATAATTTCGAGTGACTTTTCTACTCGAGTTAATATTGGAGTTATGCAATAGAACCGGAGACCGCCCACCAAAACCGACGGTTCCGTGGAGGTCAGTCTGATTTCCGATTCAAACTTAGTGCAACGAGTGAGATACGGTCCAGTTCCCAGTTTTATGCGTGAAATCATTCGCCCATTCATTTAAATTGGACCGATATAAATACATTTAAAAAAAAAAGAAATTCCACCTCATTTGTTTAATTACTTTATAGTTTTTCGACCAATTGGACATTATTGACTATGTTTTGTCTCTTGGGTGTATGATAACCCCTTACTTTTTGTTATTCTAATAATCTATTAACTTGCTTTATCAACCAAAATAAAATAAACAAACATAGAGTAAGGGGAGAACCAATTGGAGATGTTCATAAGAGCCAATGGCTTGTTTTAAGAGTATAATTAGGTCTCCCCTTAATCATTTCCATGATTAAATTAAGTTGACGTTGAAAAAGATGAATCAAGTTATTATTGTTTTAACTTCTTTGGAAGTCAGGACTTTTAACATGGAGTTTAATTTTCCACATGTTTCTGGTGTCGGGAAACATTAAAAGGACCACACCACGATCTTTGAAGAAATCAAGTTTTTAGATAGCAAGAATTATATATTCGTTTTGTCTTATAATTTTCAATCATTATTCAAAATCAATAGCTCGCAATTCAATCTGAATATAAGACCGAAGAAGTTTTGTAGAGATTGAGGATCAGTTTCATGGACCCACTTAGGAATGGGAACCAGACCAGCAGTTCGATTCCCAAGTGAATCCATGGAATCAATGGGTGGACCTCGATTTCAATTTTTCAAAACCAGTCCTTAATGGCTGGCTTCAATTCCAAGGTGAGAACCGCCCATCTGGATTATGCTTATCCCTAATTACTATCACAAAAAACCCCAAACTGATATACGTATAACAAATTTACCCCAAACTAAAATTTTTAACTATAAAAAACCCCAAATTAATATGTTTGTGGCAAATTTACTCCAAATAACCAACAAAAACCCTAAGACTACGTTTGGTTGTCCGAATTTTTAAACATGATAGGATTGGATAGGATAGGGTAAGAAATCCATGGATTTCTTCATATCCCATCCATTGTTTGGTGAACTATGGATTTAAAGTCGGATATCCTCATATCCTATCCAATCTACCATTTGGTGAACTACGGATTTAAAATCGGATATCATCATATCTTATCCAATCTATCGTTTGGTGAACTACGGATTTAAAGTCGGATATTTTAAAAACAATAAAATTAGGCAAGTACAAATTTGCAGGTTTAATATTCACGAAATCATCCAAAACAATATATCTTTTTTCAAATTGACAGATTCTCATCGAATTTCATGATTACGCATTGTAATAATCTTTTCCGCTCCTTTGAAATAATCTTTTGGTTATCCCCTTCAACATCAAACGTTATTAGAATAACCTCAATTTCAATATATTCACTTTGAAACGGGAATTCTTTTTTCTCTCTTACAAGTTTTTCATTTGTTTCCATTTTGTTACAAGTCCAGTACCAAATCAAACAAATGCCCAATTAGAACAAAGCATAAAGTCCGAAGTTCATTCACTTTTTTTTTTTCCCGGTTGTCACGAGGATGTAATGACAGTTAATCACGTTAACGAACGATCTTTGAACAATTCGCATTTATAAAGTACATTACATTTGTTGAGTATCGACCAACTGCATTTTGACCAAAGTAAATTCATGTTAATGTCCATATAAAGCAGTAGATGCGAACTGTCTTGACTTAAGGCTCCTTTTAAGTTCGTGGCTAGGTTTTCTGCCAAAGAGATAGAGAAACTACCTAGGAAAATAAAAGACAAAGGCAAAGAATCTTATAGATAATGGTTTTCTTGGCAATCAACACAGAGATTAAGTTTCGAGCCATATCCACCTCTTTTCAGGTCATGGCTACAAACGAAAGGTCCAAAAGGATAACATTAAAGTTTATAGCTAGCCCAAAAAAACCTTTTAAAAAAAAGAAGAAAAAAGAAAAAGTAGGGAGAGAAAACATATCTCGTACAAACTCAGAAACAAATCAATATAACTAAAATCATAAACATCAAATATAAGACTCTAAGACAGGTGTCCAATTTGGAACAAAGCTTAAAGTGCTAATCCGATACGACTTCATTCACTGCGATCCATCACTCCCAACCATCACTCATTCTCTTCTCTCATCTCTTGGAGAAGTAATTCCACAATGCTTTCCCGTCGTCTCCTTGAAATCTCAAAAATAGATTAATATTCTCATGTTCCCTCACAATTTTTCTATATAGTTTTATTCTATCCATAGTACCTAAAGACATTTGAAGAAACTCCTCATTGATTTTTCGTTTGTCATTATCCAAATCCTTAGCATGTCCGATGCGGCTAGCGATCATCTCTATTCTCTCGTTAGCTTTTTCCAAGAATGAGCCAAAAGTTCCTACTATTTCAACTAAGCCAACAGCTCACTTGTCACTTGCTTTAGCCCTTTTTCTTCTTGAAGAATCAGAAACATTTTGTGTCTAAAAAGATGATAATGGCGGTAAGTTTTGACTTAGACCATTGGTTACCACATTATCATGATTTTCACCTTCCTCATGATCTACAGCCGCATGAGCTTCTGAAGGGTCTTCACTTAGATATCCCTTGGCACGCTATTTTCCAAATACGGCTGCTAGTCGATCATATTGAGGGAAGGACTTCCCTCTCAAAGAAGCAACTCCTGGATAGGTCTACAAAGAAAATATATTATTTTGTTAAAAATGAAACAATTAATAAAGAACAAAAATGAGAAGAAGTGACACAAATCTTGCAATATTTTTGCCAACTATCCTCAGAATGATAATCAACACAATGCTTTTCATGGTCCCACCAAAAGTCACTTTGATTCCTCAAGTCATATATCTATTATACAACTTTTTCAAGTTTTTCATTTTCGACTTTATGTGAGGATTACCCTTGATGCCAGAACAAGGGAACTTTTCTCAAACCACTTCCCTAACATAATCATGTAACCACTCTTGAAGCTGTTATCGGCTTTCATTCCTCGCACAACTAATTCTTCAAGATCATCTAGAAGTGCATTACTTCATCTATTGTCCATACACGTTGGTCTCACTTTGTTCCCCTTCCTTGAGTTTGACTGAACCTTCCATTCCTAAACATCTCATTGCAATTTCAGAAAATTTAATGATGGAAGATAACGTGGTAGAGAAAATTTAATGATAAAGACAGCATAGTGTTGGAAAAAACTCATATGATATTTTGAAGCTGATAAAATTATCCAAGTTCTATTCTGAGGATTGCCAGACTTCTGTGTCAAAGTCTATCTTACAACAGAAGTCTGCCTACTCTAACAAATTCCTGACTAAACACAAGAATGAAGACTTAATCAAACTCATGATTATTTTCTTCAGGGTTTCAGTATCTACAGGATATTTATGGTCTTTTAGTTGGAAATATCACTTACGAGATTGGTTATCTTTATTGGAATCAATTTAGATACATCAAATCATTTCGGAAGGCAAGCTATTTTAAAAAGAATCTACTTATGGAAAAAAAGATCATGATTGTTTGGGCAAATAAGATTGACGGGCTTTTATCACAATCTTCAAATGACTCGAGATCTCCTTGACTGATTCTGTCCAACGGGTTGATTGGAAGAATTCCTTTGGAAAGTACCAACGGTTGATAATGCATGAAAGAGTATTTATAGAGGCCTCTTCAGTTGTTCGAAAGTGTGCGTGAAAGAAGAATTCCAAAGTTTGAAACTTCCATTTACTTGTTATTCCTTACTCTATACTCAAATTTGTACTCAAAATAGATAGAGACTTATACTGTGACTTCGTGAGAGCTGTAAAGACTCTTCACTGAAGTCAAGATCGCAAGATTGTAAATTCTCTTTTGATTCATAGTGGAAACCAGCCAGAATGTTGTCAGCGTGGAGAGTGGACGTATGCTTGATCTAAGCCGAACCACTATAAATCTTGTGTTTATTTTCCTCTTTCATTAACTCCTTTACTTTATTTGCTTCAATCTGCTTATGTGCTTTGAGATAGTTGTTAAAGTCTGAATTCTTCTATAAAGTCTATAGTCAACCAGACTTAATTTAAAAGTAAAGTATATTTACTGCATCTCACAAAAATTTATTTTCACGCCTGTTCACCCCCCTCTAGGTGTTCTACTGGCCCTTTCAATTGGTATCAGAAATCATGTGCTTATTTGTTGAAGTGTTTTACTTTTAAGTTAAAGATCCTCTATGGTTAGTATTTTGGCTCCAGGTTTGGTTGAAGTTCAGAGCAACACTAGACCCTCTTACTTCGATGGAAAGGAGTACAATGTGTGGAAGAACAAGATGAAGGCATTTCTCAGATCTAGAGATCCTCTAAAGTGAGATGTTGAAAAAGGGATCAACCCCAAAGCAACATCAACTTCTGACAGAGGGAAAGAAGTTATTGATGCTGACGAAACAACACAAGCCAAAATTACCAAGAGACGGGCGCTTGACGTAAAAGCAATTTATTCTTTATACTGTGCCTTATCTCCCAATAAGTATAACCGAATTTCTTCTTGTGAAATAGCAAAAAAAGTTTGGGACAGATTACATGTTACCTACGAAGGGACTGACCGTGTGAAGGAAACTAAAATAAACATTCTGCTTGGACAGTACGAAGCCTTCAGAATGAAGCCTGGAGAATTTATTACTAATATGTTTAGTCACTTTACAGAGATTGTAAATGGCCTGACTTATCAAGGTCGGCCAATTTTTGGACCAATGAAAGTCAACAAACTGCTGCGTGGGCTTTCGAAAGACTGGAATCATGTGAAGACTTCAATTAGAGAAACTCAGAGGATCATACCACTAACAGTTGATGAACTAATAGGCATGCTTCAGTCATATGGAGTGGAGCAGATAAATGATGAAGAAGATCCTAAAGGTAAGAAATCAATTGCTTCAAAGTCTAACATTGATTATGATGATACAGATTCAGATGATGACATGGACGATGAGAAGCTAGCGCTTATGATTAAGAAATTTAGAAAGCTGAATAGAAAGGGAAGAAGATTCAATTAGAAGAAGCAGAGCACACAAAATTTTCAGAAGAGACCAACGGATGACAATGAAACTAGCAAGGATGTTATATGCTTCAAGTGCAAGAAAAAGGGGCATATCAGACCTAACTGTCCTCTGTTGAAGAAGAAGAAAAGAAAATCTGAAAAGTACAAAAAGGCTCTCAAAGCTTAAACTTGGGGTGACACCGAGTGTGAGGAAAGTGAAGAAGAATATGCCAACATATATCTGATGGCCCATTCAGAATCAGACTCAGAATCATAAACAAACACTAATTCAGACTCAAACAAAGAAATGGAGGTTAGTAACTCAAAAATCTCTGTTAAAATCTCTAAGTATATAGATGAACTTTGCATTAATCTTAAATCCTCTCTTAAAAGGATTTCCGAACTAAAAGGGGAGAATTCTAAGCTCGGGCAACAAGAAGTTTCTTGGAAAGAAAAGTTTGAAAGTCTGAATACAAATTTTGATAATTTGAAAGAAAATTCTGACTCTCTTTCAAAGGAAAATGCTATTTTGAAAAGAGATATTTCAAATATTACAAAAAGATTTTCAAAAGGATCCGAAAAACTGAAGAAAATCCTTTCAGCCCAAATACCCTATATTAACAAATATGGTTTAGGTATGACTTCAAAAACTGTTCTATTAATTGATTTTCCTAAAGTAAAAGAGAGAATTAAACAAAGACATGCAAAGGGATTTTACAAAAATCACTTTTAAAAGGTTTTTGTAAAACTTGTTGGCCGAAGTGCACTCAGATGTTCGAAGTGTAACAGCTCAAAAAATTTCGAGAAAAAATGTCCCAAGGTTTGGAGACCAGTTAAGAAGGACTAGGCAAAAACCGTCTTTAATACTAACTCTCATGGACCTAAGAAAATCTGGGTACCAAAGAAAGTTTGAGTTTCTCTTTTGATCACAGGTCACTATTAAAAGAAAGATCAAATGATATTTGGATAGTGGCTATTCAAGGCATATGACAGAAGACTCAAGCTGCTTCATAAAGCTTGTTAAACTGAATGAAAAAAAAGTTTCTTTTGGAGGAAACAACAAATGAAAAATTATAGGATGTGGAACTGTGAAGATTGAAAGCCTGACTAACAACAATATTTCCTTAGTAGAAGGATTGAACTACATTCTACTGAGCATAAGTCAGTTTTGCGATACTGGTTTTAGAATAAATTTCCAAGAAGGCATTTGTTTTGGAACAAGTCGAGACTTCTCTCAATCTTTTACTGAGCGAAGGCATGGCAATATATACCTTCTGGATGTAAACCAGAAAGTTCTCGGTGCCTTATTTCTATTCAAGATTAAGCAAGCCTCTGGCATTGGAAGCTTGGCCACGTTAATATGAAGCAAATTGCTAAAGTTTCTTCTAAGAAGTTGGTTCGAGGCCTTCCTAATCTAGCTTGTTAGAAGTCTGAATTATGCACTCCCCACGTCTTAGGAAAACAGGTCAGAAGTTCATTTAAACCTGTAAATCAAGTTTCTACCGGTCGAATTTTGCAGCTACTCCCCAACCAGAACTCAGAGTATTGGTAGAAAGAAATATTGTGTTGTAATCGTGGATGATTACTCTCGTTTTACTTAAGTATACTTTCTGGCAAGTAAGTCTAAAACCTTATCTTATTTCTCGAAATTTGCCAAGAAGGTTCAGAATGAAAAAAGTTATGTTATTTCTAGCATACAAACTGACCATGGAGGTGAGTTTGAAAATCAAGACTTTGCGAAGTTTTGTGATGAATATGGTTTTCAACATGTCCTCTCTTCTCCATACACTCCAGAACAAAATGAGGTTGTGAAAAGAAAAAACAGATTCTTACATGAGATGGTCAGAACTCTCTTAATAGAGAGCAAAATTTCCTCTCGATTTTGGGTAGAAGCAGTTTTTATTGCCTGCTATATTATCAACGGAGTATTTTTGAAGTCTATCCTAGAGAAAACTCCTTATGAAGTGTATAAAGGAAAGAAGCCGAATGTCTCCTACTTTCATGTCTTTGGCTGTAAATGTTTTATTCTGAAGAATGCAAATGAACGATCTGGAAAGTTCGAGGATAAATCAGACGAATGAATCTTCCTTGGCTACTCAACTTCAAGCAAAGCTTATAGGGTATTTAACAATAATACTCAATCTGTAAAAGAATCTATGAATGTCAAGTTTCAGGATTATGTACAGATTCAACTGGAACAGGTTCAACTTGAAGAGTCTGAACCAGTTCTAGACTTAACAAAATTTGTCTCCCCCAGCAAAGTTCAGACATCTAGAGTACAGCATCAAGCAGAACAAGAAGATTCAAACAGAACAGAGGATCAATAGATTCTCAGGCCAAATAGCAACTGGAAACATAAGTCAAGTCATCCCAAAGAACTCATCATTAACAACATTGATGAATGTGTTCGCACCAAATTTAAAGTAAGAGAAGACTCTAGTGCTTTAGCACTTGTTTCTGAAATAGAACCAAAAGGAGTAGAAGAAGCATTGTCTGATGAAAGCTGGATATAAGCTATGCAGGAAGAACTCAGACAATTCAGCATCAATGATGTATGGGAGCTAATTCCAAAACCCAAAGGCAAATCTATTATTGGAACGAAGTGGGTTTTCAGAAACAACATGAATGAGAAAGGAAAAATGGTTAGAAATAAAGCAAGACTTGTGGCGAAAGGATACACACAAGAAGAATGGATTGACTATAACGAGACCTATGCACCTGTAGCAAGGTTAGAAGCAATTAGATTATTGCTTGCTTTTGCTTATTTCCAAAATTTCAAGTTATTACAAATGGACGTCAAAAGTGTCTTCCTCAATGGATTTATTCAAAAAGAAGTCTATGTGGAACAACCATCAGGATTTGAAGATCTAAGAAAACCAGACTCAATCTATAGACTGAAAAAAGCATTGTATGGTCTAAAGCAGGCTCCATGAGCCTGGTATGAAAGGTTGAGTAAGTTTCTAGCTCATAATGGTTTTGAAAAGGGAAAGGTTGATACTACTTTGCTTATAAAAAGGGAAGGAAAATATTTTCTACTTGTTCAAATTTATATAGATGATATAATCTTTGGTAATCCTAATGAAAATCTCTGCAATAAATTTTCAAGATCTATGCAGGATGAATTCGACATGAGCATGATGGGTGAATTGACCTTCTTTATAGAATTGCAAGTTAGACAATCAAAGAAAGGTATATTCATTCACCATGAGAAATATGCTAAAGATCTCGTCAAGAAATTTGGTTTGGAAAATTGCAAGAAGACAGAAACTCCAATGTCGAGCTCATCAAAACTGGACAAGGATGAAGGAGGGAAGAAAGTAGATAAGAAACTTTACAAAAGCATGATCAGCTCTCTTCTTTATCTCACTGCCTCTAGACCCGATATTCTATTCAGTGTGTGCATATGTGCAAGATTTCAGTCTGATCCAAGAGAATCTCATCTAAATGCTGTAAAACACATTATTAAGTATGTTGCAACTTCCCCAAAGTTGGGTCTATGGTATCCTAAAGAATGACACTTTACCCTTCTTGGTTATTTGATGTTGATCTAGCTGGTTGTAGAATCGACAGGAAGAGCACATCTGGCACTTGTCAAGTGCTGAGACAAATGCTAGTGTCTTGGTTCTCAAGAAAGCAAAGTACGGTGACTTTATCAACAGTAGAAGCAGAATATGTTGCACTTGGAAGCTGTTGTTCTCAATTCTTTGGATAAGACAACAACTAAGAGATTTTGGAATAGAATAATCTTGCATAGAGATCAGATGTGACAACACAAGTGCTATCAATCTCACCAGAAACCCCATTCTTCATTCAAGGGCGAAGCATATAGAGATTCGACATCACTTTATAAAAGATCATGTCCAGAATGGCGAGATTTTGGTTCAATTTATTGATTCAAAGAATCAGCTGGCAGACATCTTCACAAAATCGTTGGAGAAAAACTTGTTTGAGTCTATTCACAGCAAGCTGAATATTATTTCTCCTATCGATTAAAGTCTGATGTTGGTCAGACTTAGACCTTCAAGAAGCTACTACAGTTGAGAATTTCTCGAATCCAGGAATTTTATTTTTGGTATGAAAAGGTATGATTATTTGAATCGTCGCTTGCTTATTTTATTTTTAGAAACTACTATTTTATTGGTACTTTTCGGATTTTAACTTTTTTAGCAATTACCTTTTTAAAATTTGTTTTGAAAAGGCATTTTTTTTTTCTTTTTCCTAATGACGTTTCGTATACCCCCTTTCGTTGTGACCTTTCATTTTCTTTGAATACTTTATAGTATTTCTTTCGATCACATCTTTTCAAAACCCTAGAATACCGATTCTCTCTCACTCTCATTTTACTCTTAAAACCCTTATGCAAGTTTCCATCTTTTTCACTCGAACATGTCTTCAAAATATTCTAAGTCGGCATCCCTGTCACACCAGCGAAAGTCCTCTCAGATTGCTAGGCAAGGTCCTCGGAGCATGCCAGAAGGACCAACACTTTTCAATCTCCTTGGTGAAGACTCTCCGCACGACTCTCCGCAGAACTCTCCATAAAACTCTCTAAGCCAACCTTTAGAAGAGGAAGTTGAACAAGACGCAGTTCCTCTCCGAACTTTGACACCCTAAGTTCTTTACAAACATTATGGTTATTTGAAACAGGGCGGTACTCCAATGTCCTTTATCACTGATTTTCTGAAAAGCCATGGACATGGGAACGAAATTATTTTCTTAAGAACCATGGAAAGGATAGGAGTGGCACCAAAGGGTTTGGCAGAAAAAGCTTTTCTGCATTTTCCTTCTAATCCTAGATTTAGTTTTGAGAATCAGCCTGAAACTAAGGATGATGATGAGCGGATGTTTCCTAGGATGGGTGTGGTTGCTAATGTGCCTGGTGAAAGAACGAAGCTGTTTCGTTCTAAGAAGCATAAAAGGGTTTATGCCTAGATGCTGAACAAAGGGGTGATAAACTCTCGAACAGTTGATTTTGACTTTCTAGACTCGATTAGGGTTAACTTGAGGGAAAAGTTGGTCTTTCTTCAACTTGTGTGCTGAGACGGATGTGGCTTATCTAGAACTGACAGCATACTTCTACTCGAATCTGTCTTTCCTTGACCAAAATCGCATTCAGTTTACTGTTTGTGATAAAGCTTTTGTCAACATTCTAGGAATGGAAAGATGTGGTTTTCAGCCAATCAACATCTCCATTGGTCAAGCCACTAGATTCCTGATAAAAGACAGACTACCAAATAGAGGTATCACTTACTCTCGATTGCCAGCCTCCAACATTTTGCTGCACAAAATTGTCATCAACTGCATCAGACTCAAGGCAGCCTCCAAAACAAATGTTTCCAGATTTGAGGCAAGAATCATGTGGGCAATATGCAATGGGATGCGTTTCTCACTTCCTCATACTATCCTGCTGCACATGTATAGGACAGTTATGAAAGACAAAGGCCAGTTGCCCTACTCTACCTTGGTTACAAAGCTGTTCCGCCATTTTCAGATCCAATTTCCCGCTTCTCTTTGTTCCAGAAGTATTGCTCCTATGGCAATAGGAATGAAGATGATCTCGAAAATGAGGCTAAAGGATCTGACTAAGGCCATTGAGCTTTTGAAGAAGGAATCCCCAAGCAAAACCAAGGAAGATCCTGCTATTGCAAGAAAGCGCAAAGGCAAGGAAGTTGTGCAAGAAACTGCAAAGAAAAGGAGATCACCTATCCTGCAGGATGAAGAGGATGAAGATGATCTGACCATTTCTGCCATTGCCCTAAGGAATCTTCAAGGTGGTTTTGAGAAATCAAAGGAAAGAAAAGGAAGAGACAGAGAAGCAGAAGAAGAGCAAGAAGAAACAGAGCAAGAAGAAGAAGCAGACGAGAAGGGTGAGGATGACTCTGATGGAGACACTGTTGCAATAACATTATCGGAGGACTCTAAAACAACCAGGGATGACCCTGTAAGAGTACGAATTGATAAAGAACATCACTCTCATTCTGAAATCAAAAAGGCACAAGAAGAAGGAGTTTTTTCTCCACCTGTAGGCACAAAAACAGGGGGAGCTCATGAGAAAACAAATACTTCTTCTCCACATATTGCGAGTGATGGCATCAATAGATCTCCTGCAGATCCCAAAGAAGTTTTTGCTTCTTAGTTTCCTGAAGCTGAGGTTGAAGAGTCTACTTCGAGTCAGGGTGCAAGACAAACTGCCCTCGATCAAGTTGATGTTCCCTCAACTCTCAATTCTCCACGAATTCAGTTCGCTGAGGCCAGTGCTCAAACTAAACCTAATGCAGACTATCCAAGGATAGTAGAGCTCATTTTGGAGATTAAAGCTTAGTAATACGCTATGGAGGTTGAAATCCAAAAGTTTCACACTGCCTTGAGATCTACTTCAGATTTTCTCACTAGCAAGGTACAGTCTCTAGCCACTCAAGTTCAAACTTTAATACAGCAAGTTTCACAGACTGTTGCCAAGGTCGAAGATGTTTATCAACAATGCCATAAGCTTGAGGAGATAGTGCAGTCCATGGGGGATTTCCAACTTGTTCGAGTACCTAGAGAACTCTAATTCCATTTATCCTTTTATTTCTTTTTGAACTTTCTCTTTCTTTTTGCTGTTGACAAAAAGGGCGGAGAATGTGTGCAGATTTGAACTATTTGTTTGCATATTTGATTTGTTTGAACTTGTTTGGACAGAACTTGTTTGTTTATATTCTGCAGTAACCTTTTGTGGTTGTGATTATGGATTGATTATGGATTTGGGTTGAATCTTTAACGAGATTAATGTGTTTTCTGTGGTTGCAGAATTGATGGTATTCAGATCTATAACAAACTGTTTTTATAAGTTATCATGTATTACTAAAGTGTTGTTTTGCAAGATATAAATTTTTAAATCTGTAGGAAAGTTTTGTCACCATAAAAAATAGGGAGATTGTTGAAGAAAACTCCTAAGATGTTTTTAAGCTAACAAAACTTATCCAAATTCTATTCTGAAGATTGCCAAACTTTTGTGTTAGAGTCTATCTTACAACAGAAGTCTACCCACTCTGACAAATTCCAGACTGAACGCAAGAATGAATACTTAATCAAACTCATGATTATTTTCTTCAAGGTTTCGTATCTACAGGATATATATGGTCTTCTAATTGGAAATATCACCTACGAGATTGGTTATCTTTATTGGAATCAATTTAGATACATCAAATCATTTCGGAAGGCAAGTTATTTTAGAAAGAATCTACTTATGGAAAACAAAATCTTGATTGTATGAGCGAACGGGATTGACGAGCTTTCATCACAATCTTCAAACAACTCGAGATCTCCTTGATTGATTCTATCCAACGGGTTGATTGGAAGAATTCCTTTGGAAAGTGCCAACAATTGAGAAGGCATGAAGGAGTATTTAAGGAGGCCTCTCCAGTTGTTCAGAAGTGTGCATGAAAGAAGAATTCCAAAGTTTGAAGCTTCCATTTACTTGTTATTCCTTACTCTGTGCTCAAATTTGTACTCAAAAGATATAAAGACTTGTACTGTGACTTTATGAGAGCTGTAAAGACTCTTCACTGAGAAGTCAAGATCGCAAGATTGTAAATTCTCTTTTGATTCATAGTAGAAACCAGCCAAAAGGCTGTCAGCGTGGAGAGTGGACGTAGGCTTGATCTAAGCCGAACCACTATAAATCTTGTGTTTATTTTTATCTTCCCTAAACTCTTTTACTTTATTTGCTGCAATCTACTTCTATGCTTTGAGATAGTTGTTAAAGTTTGAATTCTTCTACAAAGTCTGTAGTCAACCAGACTTAATTTAAAAGTAAAGTATTTTTACTACATCTCGCAAAAATCTGTTTTCACACCTATTCACCCCCCTCTAAGTGTTCTACTAGCCCTTTCACATAGTACTTCAAATTTAAAATGATGAAGTCATAATTCAAACATTATATAGGTAATATGTGTCTCAATAATGACAAACCAGCACCATATTACACATGTCTAATAGAAATGGAAAAAAAAAACATCTTATAACGCAAGTCTTGCAACAATGGAGAACAAATGATTTTTTTTTAAAATAATATAAAATCATACAACTCCTCCATGTCCTTGACTTGCATTCCACTCATTAAACATTTGTACTGCCAAATTTTGCCTCCATGTTGTCCAATGATCCGACGGCTCGACAACATCAATTGATTCCACATCTTCAATAGTGGTAGCAACTTCATCTAACTGTGTCTCAATTGGATCAATAGCCATTTCTCTTCTTATCAAGTTGTGTAGAAGGCAACAAGCTATGATTATTTGACCTTGCATTCTAATTGGATAAAAAGATGGACTCCTAAGAATAGCCCATCGTAACTTAAGTAGACCGAAACATCTTTCTATGACATTTCTAGCTTGAGAATGCTTCATGTTGAAGTACTCCTCAGGTGAATTTGGTGTACGACCTTATGTCCAGTCATATAGATGGTATTGAGTACCTCTATAAGGAGCAAGAAAGCCCTCCCCATTTGTGTATCCAGCATCTACAAGATAATAATTACCTAATAATAAATGATAATACTATTAATTGTCTTAGAACCTTTAAAACCTACAATACATAGAATGCAATATATTGATAAAGGGTTATCTTACAAATAGGGATCTTCAGACCATTGGGTTTAACTAAAGCATCTCGAAGCACTCTAGAATCTGCTACTGAGCCTTCCCATCTAGGTAAAACATAAATGAATCTCATGTCATGTGAGCAAACTCCTAATACATTGGACGCAACCTCACCCTTTCTATTTTGGTACCTCAGTTTATCAACCTCTAGAACACATACCCTTATATATGTGCCATCTAATGCTCCTAAGCAACCCTAGAAACATAAAATTAATAAAATAACATTCTCTTTAAAGTATTAAATTAATCCATAAAATAGCATAACAAACATACCTTAAACCACTTCCATCTCTCGTCAGCACATTCCTCTGGAACTGGTTCAGGTGAGACAAGAAGCACACTAGCATTCTTATCACCGTATTTAAAACTAAGTTAAAATACCTACTTATTGTCTCCCCAGCCCTCATAAATCTGAACTTGATGACTTGGTTTTTCACGTGATGGGTAAGTATATGTAGGAACATGGCCATTTGTTCTTCTATAGTCACAAGTTCATCTTCTTTTAACCTACCAATTGTACGTGCAAACTCGAATAGTAGAGTAAATGTACGTCTATCCATCTAAGGTGTTCCACACAATTCAAGTCATTGCTCTTAATGAAGCAATCAAGGTGATCTAAACGAGCTTAGATGCTAATAAATGTCCGATCCTTCAACATATGCTTGCAGCAGTGCCTTTCAGCAGCAGTGGACACTACTAGCATATGCATCATACACAAAAGCAACATTTGGAGTTTCATTTCCTCTAATATAAGAATGGTGAAAATTTCCTCTCTATCATTGTGATCCATTTCTAATGAGAAAAAAAAAATAACTTTAGACAAGTACAAATTTTTAGGTTAGATAATAGAAAAATATTAAAATAATATCGTTTTTCAAATCAGCAAATTTCAAGGAGGTTCTCCTTCCTCCTTGCAGTAAGGAGACAATCCTTGATTTCGTAGATTTGCTTCGACTATTTTTCAAAAGTTTAGAAAGGACATATAATTTTTAGGGGCATTGAAGATATCGAATATTTTGCACAAAAACGAAAAGGCCTTTATAAATCTACAAATTCAAAACTACCGAGAAGAGAGCAGTTTTTGGCCATTCATCAAAGAACCATAAGGTATTATTCAACCAAATTTGTGACAACCAAAAGCAAGCAAGCAAACAATCAAGTTTTCTGGGGGAATGAGGAGCCACATCAAATACCGTAACACCCTTTCATCATGAGCACATGCCTATAAAACATTCGATGGTGCTGGACTCACTAAACAGGACCTATATGCAGGTTTAAACTTTAAAAAGCCAAGGGTGAGACACAATCTATAGCTGGTCATGTCTACATCTATACTTCACTGCAGTAGACTGCACAATAGCTTTGTCTCAATGAATGCCATCATGTGCTTATAGATAAAACAAAATTCGATACGCCGGACTAACAAAAGTCAAATGCAAATTCAATCTCAAAACACCAAGGAAGAAGCACCAATCTATAGCCAGGGCATGTCCGCACCCATACATCACAACAATAAATTGGGGCCTATATGCAGCTTTGAACATTATAAAAAAATCTCTCTTTCTCATCGCAAAGCAAGGATATAATAAAAAAATCTCTCCACCATAGCTCTTTGCCACAAATGCAAAGAAGGCCTTTGCATGGAAATAATGTAAAAAATTTATGCAGAGGCAAGTCGTATTGTTGATCAAAGCTCCAACTAAAGACCATCCCCACCCCACCCTATCGACGTGCCCATCTTTTGTAGCACCAAATGCTAAAATACATGGACTATTAAAATTTCACTTCCAAGAACGCGATCTCCAATCAACCAGCAAAAAAGCCAATAGAACTACAATTCTGACCTACGTAAGCCGAAACATAGGTGAAACAGGAAACCAATCCACAACCAACCTTATGGCTACTTTAGAAGTCAACGTTTGCGTGCGTGCGTGCGTGCGTGCGTGTGTGTGTGTGTGTGTGAGAGAGAGAGAGAGAGCATGATTATTTACCTTCGCAAATTCGTCGCTTTCGTAAAATTTCGATGTGAATTGGAGAGCTATCAAGGAGAAGGCTTTGACGTCGATACTTTGGAAACAGAGGTGTTGGAATCGTCTGTGGGTGAACAGTGGAGAAAGAAAAAAAGCGTAGGGTTTTACGTTTTGGATAAAAGAAATTCTATTCGACCTTATCCCACCCCGCCCCTCGGATTTTTTTTTTATCCTGGTTATATCCCTTATATATCCAACCTTATCCTATACCAGACAGCTACCAAACACGCGATAGAATAAAACATATCATATCCTAGTTTTTATCCAGTCGACCAAACGCAGCCTAAACAGATATATTTGTGACAAATTTACTCCAAACTAATCACTTGTGACAAATTTACTCTAAATAAACACAAAAAATCCTAAGATTGATATAAAATCTCAAACTGGTACACAAGTCAACTATCATGTGTTTTTTAACTCAATAATTTGATAATGAAATTTAACGGAAACTAATAAAGATTACAGTTTATGGTAAATTTATCAAAAGTGTGTTAGTTTTGTATTTTTTATCGTTAAAAAATTAGTTTGTAGTAAATTTATCACATATGTACTAGGTTGTGATTTTTCATGATATTAACCCTCTCTTTTCTAACTTTGCGCATTCTTAAAAATAAAATAGGAGGCATATTTTTGTTAAATAAAAAATAAAAAGGTTCCACGCCTTCCTAATTACTGCTCGGCAGAGACCCATGGCGCCACAGTCGACTACCGCATCATGGGGGCCGACCTCAGGCGACCATCGCGTAGCATTCACAACTCTCGAGCGATCACAACTCTCGAGCGACTAACGTCAAGTGGCCGCCTAAAGGGTTTGCTCTCTATCAAATGCGTAGTGACCAAATCTGGGTGGATCTCGACACTGCGTTGGTCTGCCTTGCTTCAACGACCACTAAGTGGACCATGGCGCAATGGTCGCACCTCATAACGATGGTAACACCCACAATTGCCAATCGCCTGTGGGATTTGTGGTTCCCAGTTCACCCATGAGTCAATCTTATTTTGTTTCACAACGGTCGAAAGAGACACCACCCCCTACGATGATCATAATGGTCGGGCAACCCTGATGTGGAGGTCGTCGTCCCGTCGATCTTTGACCACTACAGAGAAAGGGTTTTCTATTTTAAAAGTTATTTATTTTATTTTATTTTATTTTTTGTATTTTTATCCAAGTAAGTCGCCTATTGAACAAGATAAATTGACGTGATGAATTCCTTCACCTTTATTATCTTTTCATATCCTATCTCAATCTCACATTTTGTCTTGACGACCAAATATGGTATCCACTTATACAAACCCACCAAAATTAACACTAAGTTTGTTAGGTGCTTTACGCCTGATTTGAGTGACAAGTACCATCAAGCTTATTAAAATCAATCTAAGAGAGAAACAAAATCACTTACCGTGAAATTCTTTTCCCCCTTTTCTACTGAAAGATATCCTACGGAACGAATAGTACAAAAATTTCACTAAATGATCCTGCAAGACAAACTCCCGTCTTGTCTCGCCTATTCAAGTATCCTTGGAAATTCGTCACGTTAATTTAAATAACAAACCTACTCCAAGACAACTTAGGAAAAAAAATCGAAATGCTGTCAAGATATCTTCGAGTGCGTAGATGTGAATTCCGCATTTTCTTGGAAGGGATTGGACAACTGATCTAAGATTCCAAGAAAAATGTGACATAAGAAGTACTTGAGATGATTTGCCCTGAGCAGCAGAGGATTGATTTACGACATGCAGGATGTATTGTAAGTACGTTATGAGAGTCAATTAACCTACAAGATTGCTAAAAATCAGACGAATAGAGAAGCATGCAGGGAAGCGACTGTGGCAACTCTGCCCACGCACCGACTAGGGCTACCAAATGCCTGCCGACCATAGCACAGTCACTGCCGTCTTCGATCAAAGCACATGCACACATAGAGATAGAGGGAGGGGGAGACAACATGAATATGTATGAAAGGATCGAAGGCCGATCACTGAATCATACATCATCATCAGTAATGAGCACACGTTGAAATCTTTATCAATAGTTACAGTTTTATCTTTCGACGGCGAACGCCAAGGTTCGGCATCTCCAACAACATTACCATACGAAGATAATATCAACATGTACAAGCTTAGATCTAAGACCTGTGAAAGCAAGCCATCCAAAGTTGGGCAAGCGGAAATTTGACACTTAAACTGTTGTGAACACCATTGAGACTGGAGGTAAAGTGCTCATTCATTAAAACTCTTAAATCTAAAATTAGATTAGAGAGAAACTCTCAAACCTAAGATTGGGAGATCAAAATCCCAAACCTAAATTTAGATTGGGAGAGTTAGGGAAGAAATAAGAGAAAATAAAATAAAATAAAATAAAATAAAATAAAGCAATAGAGAGGGGAGGGAGAGATCTAGGTCAAAATCCCTCCCCTCCAAAAGTTAAAAGGACGAAAAAAAGCCAAAACTTAAAAGTGGGAGAGAGGGAGGAGGTGACAGGTTCTCCGTAATTAGAGTGAACTAGAAGAAGGAAATAGCTTGCTTCCTGAAGTGTCGGAAAGCGGCACGGCATCAAATCCAACTACCCATCAGACCGACGGAAATCGGAGATTGTAGGCGAGGGTTTTGAATCAGATATATACAGGTGGGCACGTACATAATGTTGACTTTTTATAGGAAGCAGCCGTTTTCGTTTCACCTTGCATCTGTTTGGTGGCCTTTTCTTGTGCTGTTTCGTCAAAAGAAGCTTGGTTAGGGTTTACTTCAAGAAACCGAATTATTTGGGGGAGAGCTTGTATCCTCTCTCGAGTTGCCCTTAAAGTTCTCAGGGAATTAGTAGATATTGCATCATATAAGAACCGATGCTCACTCGCGATCGTTAACTTTCTGAGTTATTGTATGTTACGAGACTCTATATACGAATTATGATAATATGGACCTCAGTGAAACGAGTCGTCATCAAAGTAGCTTTCCTCCAACCTATTTATTTGGCAAGTGCACTAGACTTCCTTTCCCCCGGCAAGCAAAGGTTCGGATGCAAGGTTTATCATGGAATCCATTTGCTTCTAGGGAATAAGTGAGAATAAGCACTTAATGTTATGTATAATCAAATCCTAAACTCACTATCAATGGGGTTTCGCTGGATATCTTACATCTCTCTGACTTGAGCTTTCATTAATACCACTTGACCACAAATGAGCTTGAGACCCACATCGAGTTTCCAACATTATAAATCTATTGGCAACAAGTTTATCACTTGATTGAACATTTTTTAAAACGTTAAAGACTCAGTTGACTAGTAGCTAAATCGTAAAAGACAGGTTCCGCACTTTCATCTGTTTCACCAAACAGTTGACTTGTAGCTAAATCATAAAAGACGGGTTCTGCACTTTCATCTATTTCGCCAGAAAAGTGAAAAATCCTTAAGTACGGTGGATTTGAATAAATTGATAAATGTTGTGAAGGCGTTTTTATTGATTTTAGACTGGAAAGTAAACGGCTGGAAACTAGATGGTAAGAATACCAGGAACAATAGTTGCTAGCAATGTAAATCATGCTACAAATTAAAGGATTACAGAAAATAAAGAACGTTGGATGTTCTAAGATTGATTGAGTGAACCTTTACAACGTATACACTGAAAGTGTTTATAACCCACCATCAACATCTACATATACACAGTTATTGAACAGTCACAAATTCACACATGGTTTCATCGATCAACAACACTTATCTGTAAGAAATTATAAAAACCTAAATTATCGACTCCACTATCTGACAGTTACAGACTCGCGTCAATTTGCCACCCCTGCCGTTTAATCGGCAAAAGCAATCATTTCTTCACTCCGTTCATCGATTGTCCTCTTATACATGGTCGAAATCTAAGAGAGTCTGTTGTTATCGATCAATTCTTAAATTCTCGATGAAGAATCTCGTCGATCGTGCTGGACATCGACTTGCCGATCTTCTCAACTGCCTTAATTCTCAGACCAAATCTTGTTCTTGTCGACCAAACCCTGCTGGTCGGCTATTCCACAACACTCTGCCATTTTTGGGTGTCGACAACGTGATCTAATAAAACCACCTTAATTTCCTAAATTCAGACAATCACGATGATTGGAAAAACCATTGTCGACATTGTCAAAAGGAAAAGGAGTAAATTAGTAATTATCGATTATTACATGTTCTGATACATGAAGCGACTCATCACACAAGCGAGTAAAACGACTCGTTGAATTCGAGTTTCCTAATCATCTGCGAGACAGATTGCAGATCGGTCGCAAGCCTACAGGAACCGTACATAATGAAATCTCAAACCCGTCCAGCGGCTTGAAATCACGATCCGGGACTGCTCGAGTCCCTCTCTTAGATCCGCAAGCGCGAGCAATAATCATAAACACAAACCGGCGTACCAAATAGCAGCCCCAGCAAGAATCACACCATCATCAAGAAGAACAAACATTTTGCGCCTGGGAAACCAGAGACATGCATAGATTCCCCTCATCGCCATACGAACGAATCATGGGCAAGTTCCGAACACCCCACGGAAGCCAACCCCAGAAGACAAGAGGGCAAGAAAAGGAAGAACCAACAGCAGAATGTCAACCTCATCGATCGAGCTCAGGACACACGTTGTCGGATGGCCATGGACATGAGGATCGGCGAGTACCTTCTGGCAGAAGAAGTAGAGGTGGAAGCAGCAGAAGGAGAAGTGGAAGATGGAGAAGGATGGGGAGGGAAAGAAGAAGGTTGCCTGGCCATGATGGTGGAGAACCGGAGAGCCGACACGACGAGGGAGGCGAGGTCGATGAAGAGGCAAGAGAACTCGGCGAACAGGCTGATGCTCTTCCTCATCAGCACCTTCATCAGCACCGACGCCGCGTCCACAAAGAACTTCGCCATGCTTCCTCCTCCTCCTCCTTCAGGTCGTCCTCGTCGCCGGCATTGGCAAAAGACTGAAGAGAGAGAGGGAGGGAGAAGCTCTAGGTTTTGGGTTGGATTGGACAGTGTACTGGGGACTTACGTAAGGAGAGAGGGGCTGAATAATGTCGAAGGGTGGATTTACGGAAATGCCCTGTCGACAAAGAAGCGTATTAGCTGAGGTGAGGGAGACGGTGAATGCTCCGCTTAAACTTTTCATGCTCTGGCGTTGATAGGTTATCCTCGGAATATATAACCTTTATAGAGGGAGAGATGATGATAACTTCTAATCAAATGGTCCTGTCGTGCTTATAATTACTTATTGAATGAAACTCTATTTTGTTTTCTTCGATCCGGTCAATCGGGTTCAGAAAAAAAAATATAAATATAAATATTGATAATATAATTTCATATTCCGATTTATTCAACGATCCCTCATGTGTTACAATGGAATGGCTAATTAAGTCACTGATTAAGTAGCCAATCCCATCGTCTAGATATTCTTTATTTTTCTTGATTAATTCAGTCCACAACTTTTGTAAAGCTTACCATCTTTTGATGTCCCTTTTTTGGGTCACCGTCGAAGAACTTTTTATGATAATTAATAGTAATTTTCCAGATCCAAAAAAAATATAAAAAAAAAAAAAATTCTTTCATTTCGACATGAGAGGCTATCGAGCCTTCTCGAAACTTTGCACCATTTTCAATTTAAATCAAACTTAACCTTATTATGTGTTTTCTATAAATAATTCACAAAAATCGACACCCGATTAATCGCATGAATTGTCCGACACAATGCTTCGAAAGCACTACAAAAATAAAAATTTTACTGCCAAACCAATGAAGGGCGAGGCGAGAGGAGTAGAGAAAGATTCTGCAAAGAAAGGCTCTCCCATCTCCAAGTTCCAGTGGCAGCTCGAGGGAAATACGGAGGGATTGCGAGGGCAAAACCGTAAAAGAAAATGGGCCCCGCGGAGACAAAACTCAGGTTGCTGGAGGATGAAGACATCATGAACTCATCCGAGCCTGTACCCGCCCTCGGATCTTTGAAGTCTCGTGCCACGACCAAAGTCCAAACGGTTCCCCGCGAAATATGTCGACACTTCCATGACAAAATGGACGATCGATTGGTTTTATTTATGTAATAATATGTAATAATAAAAGAACACTTAAATTGCGGCGTGCACGACCCCCAAAAAAAATAAAAACCAATTTGCGGTATGGTCTGCCCTTCCCTGGCTCGTGCCGTCCTCACGATTCAGTTAGCTGACTGATTTTTTAGTACACTTGATTCCTTATTAAGTGTACTAAATAAAAGAACACTTAATATTTTTTATACGTGTTGTTATTTCTTGTATTCATAAAGATTGTATATATTGGTGCTAATTGGATTATTAGATTTGATAAGTATGTGAAACCCTATTTGCTTTCCTCGATAAAGGTAAAAAGTATATCATTATACTATGTTAGTGGTTCGGATGGGCTCAAGAATTTATTAGAAAGTATTCTAAAACGCAATGTGTAAATTATGAAAGTTGCATCTAGTACCTGTTCTGCTAGGAAAGCCGGTCATGTCATAATCGATGAATCAATGAAGGTAAAGAAATATACCATTATATAATCTTAGCGAATCATATGGGCTCAAGAATTTATTAGAAAGTACTCTCGAACGCAATAATTATGAAAGTTGCATTCAATATTTGTTTCTCTAGGAAAGCCAAATCTATCACAATCAATGAAAATACCTTACACCGGAAGTTGATGTTTGGTTTTTTTGTTGAAAGGGTTTGGTGGCAATTTAGAAAGGAATTGAATTGCGTAACAAGGATCAAGAACAATTAAATATGAAGGAAAAGAAATGCGAGTACTGAAAATTGATGAGCTGAGAAAATAAATAGGTTTTTGTCAAGACAACTAGCACCGGTTTATGTAGTCTACTACAAAGTATATTTACTCATAAATTACAACTACATCTTCACATTTTTAGGCTCCATTATCTACATCAACCTTACCTAGGTGATTACAACTCCTCAAATGCCAACGGACCTGACCCTTAATTGGTATCTTTGTCTTGAAATGGCATCCCCAATTTGTCCTCTTTTTTCTTTTTCTTTCTTATTTTCTATTGTTCAACACTTAGTCAACTCATTAAGTGATAATCATTGATCGATCGTTGTTGTATGTTGATGATTGTGTTCTTCAGTCATCAATGATCATCATGTGATTATTGACAAGTATTTTTGTTATCGGTAAGTTACTAATAACCAAATCAAACTTAACCCCCAAGCTTTATACTCACTCAAATCAGCATATGTTGATTTCAAAAACTTAGTCATTTTTTTTGTGTAAACAGTATCTAAAGAGCGAGACAAAGCTGTCAGCACAAATCCTGAGAGTGATGGCACGAAGTGCAAGAAATAACAATGCCCATCGCTAACAAGCAACAACACTGGGCGTGGCGGCGAGTAGCATAAGAGCGGCATGTCGAACGAAAAGCGTGGAAGGAGAAATGGGAAGTTCATTAAAGTCCATTCTTGAATTGAGTTTGTAAACCCAAATTTGTGGAAATGCAATGGGCAAGACGAGCATAGGTTCAATTTCAAGGCTATGGTTTTGCAAGGATGATGATGCAGCACGCAGGCTACCAAAATATGCATTTAGAATTGCGGTTAATTCCCCTTCCATGTTAGACCCTACCCCCATCCTTGCATTTAACGGGTACCTAATATTTTCTTGTTACAAATAAGAGACATAAATGCATAATTTTCGGTGAGTAAACAAGCCAAGTCAGTGAAAACCTGATGACGCGACATTTTAGGGCTTGCATGGTAACATTTTTGTTTCTTCCGATTTCTGTTCTTTTGTTCCTCGGAACAAAAAAAGAACAGAAATCCGTTTGGTAACGCCAACTCGTTTTTCTATTTCTCGGAATAGAAAAGTAGCCCGGGAATATATTACGAATAGAAACAATAAACAAAAAAAAAGTAACTTCTTGTTCTCGGGAATAATTTTTAAAAATAAGTCAATTTTCTTTTTTATTTTTCTTTTGTTCCTCTCTCTTGCCACGGCCACCTCCAACCGCCCGGAGCCACCGCCGCTCGCCGCTCACTGCCCTCCACTACTGCACAACCCCCGGCCGCCGACCGTCACCGCCGACCGCGGCTGCACAGCCCATTGACCGCCGCCTCCCACGGCCGCCACCGACGGTGATGGTCAACGGTCGGTGATCCATGAGCAATAAATACAAAAAAAAAATTGTTTCATACCAAACGCATTTCTATTTTTTTTCTATTTCTATAATAGAAATTTTGTATAGTTATCAAACACATTATTTTACTCAGAAATTGTTCCTCGGAATAGAAATAGAAAAGAATTATTTTTGAAAAAAAAAACAAACTATTCCCCAATCAAGAAACGTTGTCATGCACAACCTTATTTGACAGAAGGCCATGTGAACAGGCAAGAGAACTCGGCGAACAGGCTGATTTGGGTTTGGGGCCGGATTCGGACAGGGTCTTGGGGGCTTACGTAAGAAGAGAGAGGCTTGACAATTGCGGGGTGGATTTATCCAAATGCCCTTTTGTCAAACTAGATGTTGACTGCTCCTCTAGTGACACGCGAAAGATAGTGAAATATGCTCTGTTGCAAAACGTTCCTCCGCTTAAACTTTTTATGCTTTATCGTCGTTGATAGCTTATCCAAGGAGTACAATCTTTATAGAGGGAGAGGTGATAACTTTGAATCGAAGGCCGGCCTTGTTTTCTAAAGTTCCTAACATACAATTCGAAAAGTTCATGTGTGTCTAATACTAATCGAGATTTTTTAAGCTACAACACTAGAATTATTATTGGATAAAACCCTATTTGATTTCTTCGACTCGATTCATCAAGTCCAGCAAAAAAGAAAAAAAGAGGGTCAATTGTTTGTGGTATGCAACAGCCGGTATTGCCTTGAATTCCAAATAAATTTATCCATCTCTTGTTCAGCAAAAGGTCATATATAAAAATCAAGCTAACTAAAGTTCTTTTAAGTGTTTTTGAAACTTTTATCATTTTCGATTTAAATCAAACTTAATCTGAACATGTCCCTTCAAGCGAAAAATATAAATAATTCCCAAAAACAGACGCTTGACCAATCTTCGAAGATCACTTATAAAATTTTGCAGCTAGACCAATGGAGGGCAAGGCAAGAGCAACAATTATATGTATTTTTTTTATAAGTGCAATGGAAATCTTAAATTTTATTACAAAAGTCCTAAGACTTTTAAAATATGCAATCAAGCCCTAAATATTATCACAAAAGTGTAATTGAGCTTGAAAAGTTTTAAAAAGTGCAATTAAGTTCTGAACTTATTAAATTGATTAAATCAAGTCATTTCAGCGATTGTATTTTTTTAAAATTTTAGAATTCGATTGTATTTTTAAAATTTTTAGAATTTGATTGCACTTTTAAAATAAATTTTAAGATTTTAAGTGTACTTTGTGTTTTAGGATTTTGAGCGTACTATCCCTCCTCCTCCTCTTTTTTAAAGCACTCTCTCATATTAGGTTCCAGTGGCACTGTGGCAGCTCGTGGGAGATACAGAGCGAGTAAGGGCAAAACCATAAAGACGGGCCCGGCGGAGACAAGATCAGGCGCTGCAGAATGACGACATCATGAACTTATCCCGAGCGGACACGACCCTCGATCTTTTCAAAGTCCAAAGCTTCCCCCAGAAATATGTCGACAGTCCCATGACAGAATGGAGGGTCAACTTGTTTTTATTGAAAATAATAATAGAAGAAAAATAAAAAAAAAGAACGCCTAATCTCAGTGTGCCCTACTTTAGCTTATGCCATCATCACGATTTAATTAACTGAATAATTGTTTAGTACACTTTTTTTTCAAATTAGTACACTTAATTTTTTATTACTTTTGGATCTAATAATTCATCATGAGTAATTTATTTTTTTTATATTCATAAGACTATATATGTTGTACCGATTCGATCATTAGATCCAAAATTTTATGAAACACTATTGCTTTTCCCGGTGTCTTAGCGAATCGGAAGGGATCAAAGAATTTTATTATGAAATTTTCTAGAAAACGCAATGCCTAGTTTATGAAAGTTACACTAGATGTCTGCTTCACTAGAAATTGAGAACTGTCCAAATTGGTGAATCTTCGTTTTTTATTGAATGGGTCTAGTGGTGACTCAGACAAAAATTGAATTGCATAATAATGATCGAGAATAATTAAATTTTCAAGGAAATGAAATGGGAGTATTGATAAATTGTGAAAATAAATAAGTTATTGTGATGGTAGTTATTTCCTCATAACAATTACACACAGCTTTGTATAGGCTACTATAAAGTACAACTGCTTGTAAGGAGTTCATATTTTAATTGATGATTGCAACCACATATCATATTTTTAGGCTATATAATCGCACATGCACCTTACCAACAAGCAATTACAACTCCTTAAGCATCACCAAGCTTGACCCTTAATTGGTATCTTTATCTTCATTCCACATTCCCACTTTGTCCTCTTTCTTCCTTTCCTCTATATTCAACACCTACCCAACCCGTTAAGTGATAATTGTTGACCAATCACACTATAATATGTCAACATTTGTATTCCTTAGTCATCGATAATTATCATGTGATCAACAATTATTTCTGTTATTGGCAAATTACCGATAACCAAGTCAAATTTAACACCGAGTTTTATACTCGCTTAAATCAACACCATGTTAATTACAAAAATTGTTTTTTTTTTTGTGAATAATACCTAAAGAGGAAGAGAGGTGTCGGCACAGATGCTAGGATCAATGGCACCAAGTGCAACAAATGACAGTGCATCGCCCATTGCGAGACAAGTGACGACACCTGGCATGGTAGCGAGTAGCATTAAGGTCGCATGTCGAACAAAAAGCATGAAAGGAGATATGGGAAGTTTATTAAAATTCATTTTCGAATTGAGTTTGCAATCCCAATTTATGGAAATGCAATGGACAAGACGAGCACGGGTTCAATTTTAAGGTCATGGTTTTGCAAGGACAATGATGCAGCACACAGGCTACATCATAAACCCCGTCTCCAGCGCATTGGCGGGCTATTGACTGACGAATGAATTGAACATTACACATAAGAAACAGAGTAAAAATGCAGTTTATTTCAGTGAGTGGACAAGCCAAGTCAGCAAAGCTTGATGACGTGGCACTTTATTTGTCAGAAGGGCCACGTTGAGCAATATTCGAAGGATACTTAATTGAACAAATTATGCAAGTACCCACTATTAAGCAAATCAAGGGCAGTTTTGTCAAAACACACAAAAAATTTTGCAAAAAAAAAAATTAAACTAAAAATAAATCCCGGATAAAAAGAGGGGAAGAAGAAAGAGCCGAAGCCCGAAGGCCTAGACTAGCCTGATTTTGGAGGCTGATGCCCTGGCTAGAATTTCGAGCTTGTCATATATATATATTTATTAATTTTTATTTTTTATTTATTTTTATTTTTTTTTTTCATCCGAGCAGGTTTGGGCCTTCGGGCCAGATATTTTCAAGCCCGAAATAGCCTGAATTGGCCTGAAGTAATTTTTAAAAATAAAAGCTTATATTAAAATATTTGTAATATGAAATATGAGTAATAGAAAATACATTATTTATACTCGAAACACTTTAATAAAGTATGAATAAGTTAAAAATACATAATTAAAATCAAACGAACGAGAATTTACGTGCCAATATGTGTTAAATTAAAGAAAAATTGGTTGGACACATATTTAAAAAAAAATTGATTTTTTAGGCCGAAAATATAATAACAAAATCCTTTTAATTTAAACAGGAAAAAGCCATTGGGCTACGCCCGAACCAATTTAGATCGGACCGTACCTTTTCAGCTATGGTGGGCTGGTCTTGGAGACCGGGCCAAGAAATTCCATGCCCGGCCTGGCACTCACGAATGGGTAGGAATCATTGATGCATGTCAAGTATACAATCCTCTTTTGGTTCTTGAATTTTAGCAAAATCTTCAATGAAATCTCTACACTTCCTTTCTATCGATTGGGTCCTTGAGTTACATGTATTTTTATTCGAATCAGTCCCTTTTGTTAAAAGAAAAAGGCCGCACTTTTCGAATTCTTGTTTTGGTTTTGGCTCTTTTATTTTGGTGTTTTAACCATACTATCACTTATGTAACTTGCTACTTTTGCTCAAATCTATAAAAATGATCCTTTTTTTATTTGGTCAACTCTTTTTATTTTGTTTCTTCTTTTCTTTTCCTTCTTCTTTTTCTTTCCACACCTTTAATGTCTTAGTTCTAGCTCTTGTAGATTGTTTCTCTATTTTATCTTTTGCAGGCAATTTTCCTCTTTCTATGCCTCCTTACTCCTCAAGTCACAAGTATTGAAAAGTTAAATATTTATGATGCCAACCCTATATTCCTCCACACTTCCATTGGCACTAGTATTGGGCTCACTGTTGACCTACCTCACGAGCTCCTTTTCTCAGCTATAGGTATTCTCTTCTTGCACTATGGAAAGTAACTTTGAGAAGTGCCGCTTCTCTTTCTTTCCTTTTGTAGATTTTTCTTTCATCTTCTTGTGCATGTGTAAGTGTAAAGAAAGAAAAGGTGTCTCCACCATTTGTAGGCATAAAAGTTGAGGGCAATAGGCACGTTGTGTTCTACATAATATAAAGTGGAATTCGAATTAAGGGGTGCATGACAACTTCTGATTTCTGTTCCAAACAATTTTTATATTTCAAACTTGTTTCTGGAATAGAAATCCGTTTGATAAAATTATTTCATTTTTCTATTTCTGAAATAAATTTTAGTTCCAAAAATAGGTTTGGAATAGAAATCAGAAGTAAGAATTTTCTACTTTTCTATTTCTGGAATAGAAATGAGAAATAAAAATTCTTCTCATAATTTGTCACCGTCAACCATCATCCATCGGACGCCGGCCGCCACCGCCGCTAGTCGCCGGTCGTCGCCGCTGCCCCCCGCCGCCGCCAATTGCCGGTTGTCGCCGTTGGCTGCCGCCGCCGCCGCCGCCGCCACCGTCCGTCGCCGCCAATCGCTGGTCCACCGCCGTCCGAAAGGAAGAAATTTTTTGTGGTTATCAAACGAATTTTTATTTTTGGAGTAGAAATTTTATATCATTATCAAACAGTTATTTTTGCTTAGAAACTCATCTAGAAATAGAAATAGAAAAATCTATTTCTCTTCCAGAAATCAATTTCTGGCTAGAATAGTTATCATTCACGCCCTTAGTGGTTCAATTTGATTGCAATTTTCCGTGTTCAATTTTGAAATAAAAATTGGCTTTTGTAGATTAATTTCTTAGAACACATTGGTACAATGCTGCATTTATTCCTTCAATTGTGTTGCAGTTGCTGCTTATGTTACACGGACACGTTACACGTGCTTCCGTGTCGTGTTCGACACGTGTCGGAGCGTGTCGGACACGTCGACACGCCGGACACGCGTTGACCGCGTGTCGAATTTGTCGACACGCTTCGACACGCATGTCCGAAAGAGTGGAGGCCGTGAGCGAAGGCGAGCCCGCGACGGCGAGAGACGGCGAGAGAAAGAGCAGAGATTGAGGCGAGGGCCGTGGGGATGAACTTCACGAGGGAGGCGCGCGTGGGGGAGGGCGGCATCGTCGAGTGGGGCGGCGGCGACGGTGGCAAGGGGGAGGAGGAGGAGGAGTTCGTGGCGGTGTGCAGCCTCTCGGTGCACAGGGACTGCGCGTTCCGCCTTCTTTTCCGATCCCTTTCCACTGAAATTTTTTCTGGGTTACTCCCTTTTCCGCTCCTTCGGCAAATGCTGGTGCTTTTCTTGATCAAGTCTTCGATGCTTTCAGAGATAGGCGTTGTGCGTCGAAGATAGGCATCGTGCGGCGAGAACTGAGGAGGAGGAGAAGAAGGTGCCGTGTTGCTAGGGTTTTGAGAACTGACAAGGAAAATAAAAGATTAAAAGAGGGGCTTGCATGTTGGAGGGAGGGGGAAGTGACAGGAGGGAGGGGGAAGGGATGAGCTGTTAGGTAGTGGGGAGGGAAAAAAAGTGAAAAAAAAAATTGGGGGAGAGAGACGAGGGAAAAAAGGGATTTTGGGGAGAGGGGGGGGGGGTTGGGGCTTGATTTCAAAAAAAATAAAAGTAATTTTGGGATAATGAAATAAAAAAAAATCTAAAATCTTACTGAAAATGTTGAATGATTAATGTAAATTCATAGTAGGTTCTTTTTTAATTATTTAATTATTTATCAATTATATTCAAATTAATTAAAAATAAAAATATTCATTTAATATACAACGTGTCCCAACGTGTCGGAATTTTTTATTTTTGAGAAATGACGTGCCGTGTCGTGTCGTGTCGTGTCGTATCGTGTCGCGTGTCCGTGTCCGTGTCGCGTGTTGGTGCAACCTAGGTTGCTGCTTTTAACCCTAGACTATAATTGTGTTTAGAGTTGAACTTTATTTTTGAACAACTATTTTGTAAACTCACATTTGTAGGGAATCATCATTAGGAGCTTGTTCCATCTTCGAAATCTAAAGATGCTTGGAGCTATAATGGTGTTTTTTTGCTAGTCTTATTCTCATAGTTGAGAACGAGGTGTTATTGTAATTGACATAGATATGAAAACCTAAAGTCAAATCTTTAAGAATGAAATCCAATAGCATCCTCTTCTCAAGATGAAAGAGTGGCCTGCGAGAGAGAAAACAGAGACGTTAAAGGTGTAAAAAGAAAGAAAAAGAAGGAAAATAGAATTCGCAAGCAGAAAAAAAAAAAAGAAGAAACAAAATAAAAAGAGTTGACCGAACACAAAAAGGATCACTTACAAGAGTGTATAATCAAATACCAAAAAAAAAGAAGAGTGTATAAATCAAGTGGGGAGTCAAAAAGAAAATGCAAATACTGATGCAGTGATGAAATTATCATTAAGTGCCGCGTTGACATAACAATAAAAAATCTTGAACAATATAATCTAGCATCTCCGTCCATACATTCGACGAAAGGATAACTAGAGCAAAGAGGTACATAACTTAATGACATTATTGCAATGGCGTGGCTTCCTCGAAATTTTTCCCCTTTTGCATAAAATGAATCGGTGATGGACACAAGTTAGGGGGTGCATGACTGATTTCTGTTCCAAAAATAATTTTTCTATTGTAGACTTATTTTTGGAATAGAAATATGTTTAACAAAATTATTTCATTTTTCTATTTCTGAAATAGATTTTGGTTCCAAAATTATGTTTAGAATAGAAATCAAAAGTAAAAATTTTCTAATTCTCTATTTCTGGAATAGAAATGAGAAATAAAAATTATTCTCATCATTCGTCACCATCAAACATCATCCGCCGGTCGTTGGTCATCGCCACCCCATCCGTCGCCGCCGATCGCCGGTCCACCGCCGTTCGAAAGAAAGAAATTTTTTTGTCTTTATCAAACAAATTTCTATTTTTGGAGTAGAAATTTTATATCGTTATCAAACGATTATTTTTGTTTAAAAACTCATTTAGAAATAAAAAAAAATTATTTCTCTTCCAAAAATCAATTTCTTGCCAGAATGATATCATTTGCGCCCTTAGCTACCGTGGTAGTTGATAAAAAAGTGAACTTTAAGTAAGTTTTCCCGAAATCTACCCAAAGACGAGAATTCTTCCGCCTCCCCTGCCCCTTTCCTCCGACGCCGGGTTAGATACGGCGAAAGCTACTGTGAAGAAGCCTCGGATCGCGCCAAGATCTGGGGCAGACGCCGGGAATCGAGGAGCAAGTCTTACTTCGGCTGCAGTGCTCCGGAAGGTCCCTCGCTTTCGCTCTAGCTTGAGGCATTGTCGCTGCCATCGTTCATCTCGCGCAAAACCCATCTGCCCCCGTGCAACTTTGCATCTGGGTATCCAAAATCTCCGACACCCATTTGCCGTCGCCGTCTTCTTCGCGTCCTCTTCGGGCGCCGACAGACCCAGAAGGCCATCGGGTCCGGAGATCTCCGGGAACAATGCGGAGGTACGTGGCGCGAGTGGAGAAAGATTTGATTTTCGGTCGCGACCCGAGCGTCGCATCGAGGTTTACCGTGTTGGGTTTCTGTCGTTTTGGTGGTTGCAGGTCGGGGTTCCACCACAGGCAGCACGCCAGGCAGGGTGGGTTCAGGGGAATTCTGGGGAAGCTGTTGCTCGCCGCCGTCGTGGTCTTGATCTGCACCGTGTTTTTCTTGTTCTCCTCGTCGATGAGCGGCAATGCCGGATCCGGCTACTCCTCGGAGGTCTGCTAATTTTACTGTTGAGTTAGCTTGTTTGGTTGCGGAGATAATGTGGGGAAGTTATCTGGAGGCTTGGTTCAGGTGTGGAGAAGACATGGTCTGTGCTCGATGGCTTGTTAATTAGGGAAAGCTAGATGATCTGATCAATCATTTCCGTGTTCTTAGATCAACTAGATTGAGTTTGGTTGTCTATTGTTTAGTGGGTTTACACCATCGGAAGTACTTGGCATACTGAAGATCCTTTAGGCACTCTTTGGTTGTTATGAACTTTTAACAATTTTCAAACTGAGATCATGGGTGCTAGTTATTGTTAAAATTTCTATTTGTACGTGTTTAGTCTGTTTTGGTTGGTGACACGGGCCTCCTACAATATAAGACCTGTGAAAGCGAGCTATCCATAGTTGAACGAGTACAAATTTGACACTAAAACTACCGTGAACACTATTAAGATTGAAGGTGAAGTACTCATTCATTAAAACTCTTAAATCTAAAATTAGATTAGAGAGAAAAAAACTCTCAAACCTAAGATTGGGAGATCAAAATCCCAAACCTAAATCTAGATTGGGAGAGTAAGGAAAGAAATAAGAGAAAATAAAAAGAAAAGCAATAGAAAGGGGACGGAGAGATTTAGGTCAAATCCCTCCCCTCCAAAAGCTAAGGCTGCGCATGGTAACCTTCCCCAGCCCAAAAATTTCTATTTTTTTGTTCCTCGGAACAAAAAAAGAACAGCCCGTTTGGTAACGCCAAGTTGATTTTTATTCCCTAATAGAAAAGTTAGCCCGGAATAGAAATGAGAAACAAAAAAGTTGCTTCTTGTTCCAAGAACAATTTCTAGAAATAAGCAAATTTTCTTTTTATTTTTGTTTTATTTCTTTCTCTTGCCGCGGCCACCTCCAACCGCCCACCGCCGCCGCTGCCGTAGGTCGCCGGCCGCCGCCGCCACGGCCGCCGGCCGCCGCCCGCCGCCCGCCGCCCGCCGCCGATCGCCGTCCCGCCGCCACCGTCTCGCCGCACGTGCGCCGCGCCGCCGCCTCCACCGCCCGGCCGCCGCCCGGTCGCCGCCCCGGCCGCCCCGCCGCCGCCGTCCGCCGCCGCGACCGCCTCCACCGCACATCCGCCGGCCGCCGCCTCCACCGCCGCCGCCGCCGCCTCCGCCGACCGCCACCGCCGGTCGCCGGCCGGCCCGCCGCCGGCCGCGGCGATCCGTGGGCATGAATAAGAAACAAATAAATACAAAAGAGAAATTGTTGCGTTACCAAACGCATTTCTATTCTTTTTCTATTCCAAGAGTAGAAATTTTGTATAGTTACCAAACGGGTTCTTTTACTCAGAAATTGTTCCCCGGAATAGAAATAGAAAAGAACTATTTTTGAAAAAAAACTCTTCCCCAGCCAAGAAATTTTACCATGGACGAAAAAAAGGCCAAAACTTAAAAGATAGAGAGAGAGGGAGGGAGATGGAGAGGGTGACGGGTTCTCTGTAATTTGAGTGAACTAGAAGATGGAAATAGCTTGCTTACTGGAAGAATCTGAAAGCGACACGGCATCAAATCCAACTACCCATCAGACCGACGGAAATCGAAGATTGCGGATGAGGGTTTTGTATCAGATGTATACAGTAGGGCACGTACATGGTGTTGACTTTTTATAGAAAGCAGCCATTTTCGTTTCACATTGCATAGGTTTGGTGGCCTTTTCTTGTGTAGTTTCGTAAAAAGAAGTTTGGTCAGGATTTACTTTAAGAAACCAAGTTATCTAGGTGAGAGCTTGTTTGCTTGCTCGAGTTGCCCTTTAATTTTTCAGGGCATTGACAGGCATTGCATCATATAACCGACGCTCACTCGCGATCGTTAACTTTTGAGTTATCGTATGTTACGAGATACTATATACGAATTACAACAATATGGATGTCGCAACTTAACCTCGGGTGCACCACCTAGGATTTGGTTAATGGATTACTATGCCTAAATTTAGCTTGGGCTTTTCCAAGCCCATATCAATTCACGACATAGGTTCAAATTCTTAACATGTAAATGATTTTTCAATTAGAAGTCGCTACTAATCTATTTTTAATGGGTCGATTAGAAATCAAGTAAAGTAACAGGAGATTTATTTTACTCCTACGAATCAGAGATTGTAAGTTCGGGGACTTGATTACGCTAAGTTTCTCTAACGCTATTCCGGTACTTTTCTCTTTTATTTCAAAAAAATGTTTTGCCGGTAATTTTAATTTACTTTCCTAATATGTGAGGTGATCATGCGGATGCGCAAATCACCAATTTAACACCTAAATAAAGCAATAAATAAGTTATGAGACTTACCTCATAATAACGAAAGCATCTGCAATGTTAGATTAGAATCACATCAACAGTCCTAGATATGATTTCTAATTAACACGCAATCACTTAATTGTTATTTTAACTTGTTTAAAGAGAATCATGCTTTATGCAATGCATGTTACTAATCTAACATGAAACGACATGACACAACAATATGATCTAAACTACATGACATAAGTATAATATTTTTTGTGTTTTCTTAAATAAACATGCAATATATCCTAGAGAAAGAAATTAATTTATTCTAAGACTTTTTTTGGGTATTTTATGTAAAATTCGAAATTAGAAAATAGCAAAAATTGTCTATCTAGATTAAGATATCATCAAATTTATATTAGGAATTAGATTATGTCAAATCCTAATTCAAACTAGAATGTTATCTTAACTAGGTAATCCTTAACCTAAAATGCAATTTATCTAGGAAAAATTATCTAAACTTATTATTAATTAGAAAGATTATATAGAATTAAATTAAACATGCAATCTTATCCTAATATGCAACGACTAGATGACGTGCAAAGAATGCTCGAATTCTAGGCTTTTCTTTTTCTTTTTTATAAAATTCGAAATTAAAATTCTCCAATAATTAAATGTGCAATTTAAATTAATGAAAAGAGAATCTAACATCTTACATTAATGTTTTTGGTATTTTTTATTTAAAAAATTCGAAATAAATAAATATCCTAATGTTAAACGTGCAAACTACCCTAAAACAAGCAATATTCTAACATGAACCTAATCCAACTCAAATCTATTTATTATTTTTTCTGGCTTTCTTTTACGGAAACAAAATCGTTTCAAACAATAAGATAGCAAATCAGGCAATATATGATTGATATCCATCTAATAAATTGACGGATCATATCTTGCGCATGAGATCGAATTGGCCAATTTTAATAAAATTGCGAATTGTATCTCGAGCATGAGATCGAATTGGCGATTTTTCCGTGTGATTACGAGTCATATTTCGGGCGTGAAATCAGACTGTCAATCATATGCACGTTGTTAAATTAGGGAAATTTCCTAATTCATGGGGATTCAAACGATTTTTTGGATATGATAATAACAAACAAATATTCAAACAGGGTCGCAATCCCATGAATTAGGCAATAAAATGTGAGAAAATTGAATTAATCAAGAATCTTACCTAGCTCTCGATATCACGTGGATAAGGTTTTCCAAATCGGGATGGCGACTCAGAACCGTGGACCAGCACAGTGAGGCGTCGGCACGGTGTAAGAGATGAACAAAGATTGGCTGCAGCCCACCAAAGGAGATCGTAGTGAATTACTACTAGATCTTTTAGCTGGACCAAATAATCTCCACCGAGAACTCCGACGTCACGATCCTTTGTCTTCAATCCCTCTAATGCTTCTTTCTCAAATATTGACAAGCAATTCTCCAACATTCACCATACAATAAGAGACAAATTCCACCGTTTTGACCAAAAGCCAAAACAACCCACCATCTTTAAAGATCTGCTAGAGAGCTGGAGACTTCTAGATGCACCCAGACAACATCTCGTCTTGACTTCACGCCGAGGCTACAGGACAAGATGATCTCACCAAGAAGGCTGCGATGTGCGCATGAGCTTGCTGGTTTTGTGGCAGGAGCACCGGGTTAGATTGCAGGAGCGTTGGACAGGAGAATGCGGAGCAACGAGCTATACACATCAGGGGACGCTCGATGAAAGTAGTGGAAGCTGGTGGTGGTGTGAGATATAACCCCACAGCAATATGAGGAGGGCAGTCGCGTGAGGGCACTGCAGAACGTGATGAAGCACCGCAACACAACTACGAGATTCGTGACTTGCGTTGTCGTGTCCTCTCCCAATGGTGACCGTGTATGGAATTGTGTGGCCTCCTGGGACAAGAAGAGAGACTCCCTTTTTATATACAAAATAAAGGGGCCCGCCAAGGAAAGAAACAAAATTTCTTTCCTCTCTCCAATATTGCACGAGCATGCTACATCTCCTTTCCTATATTTTGTTTCCCTCGTAGACCGATTGTATGCGGATTTCTTACGCATTTCTTTGCCTGTGTTGATACTTTTTTAGCATCACCAAATATATTCCTCTCACATGCAATATTCCCTCTTATTATTTCGATATTTCTTCCAAAATCTTTCATTCTGCCATGAAATATATCTCTCAGTGTGTATATATTGCATGAATATATGAAAGATTTACCGAATATATCGAATCGTCATTCCTCATAAGTGAATTTTCGGTCATCAGATAATAGCAAGCTTGGGCCAATTTCCTCTCGCCACGGGCTTAATCCAACTCATCTAATTAAAGTTTAGAACCATTAAGTCAAACCCATCCATCACTAGTCCAATGCAAATGCAATGAAAAAATGCTCTTAAAACTATATGTTATGCAATTTAATTCTAATATTTTTATTTATGGGTTAAAATTAATCCCTAATTTTTAATGTAATAAGTGAATAATCGGATTGTCAAAATTTAGATGTCAATAATGAACCTTAGTGAAAGGAGTTGTCATCAGAGTAGCCTTCCTTCAACCTATTTATTTGGCAAGTGCACTCGACTTCCTTTTCCTCGACAAGCAAAGGCTCGGATGCAAGGTTTGTCATGGAATCCATTTGCTTCTAGGGAATAAGTGAGAATAAGTACTCAACGTTATGTATAATTAAATCCTAAACTCACTATTAATGGGTTTCTGACGCTGGATATCTTACATCTCTCCGACTTGAGCTTTCATAAATACCACTTGGCCACAAATGAGCTTGAGACCCACATCGAGTTTCCAACATTATAAATCTATTGGCGACGAGTTTATCACTTGATTGAACATTTTTTAAAACATTAAAGACTCAGTTGACTAGTAGCTAAATCGTAAAAGACAGGTTCTGCACTTTCATCTGTTTCGCCAAACAGTTGACTCGTAGCTAAATTGTAAAAGACAGGTTCTGTACTTTCATCTGTTTCGCCAGAAAAATGAAAAATCCTTAAGTACGATGGATTTGAATGAATTGATAAACGTTGTGAAGGCGTTTTTATTGATTTTAGACTGGAAAGTAGATGGCTGGAAACTTAGGGGCTGTTTGTTTGTGTTTCTCGTTTCTGTTTTTGAACAAAAATTCTATTTTTTTATTTCCTAGGGAACAAAAAAGAACAAAAACAAGAAACAAAAAAAAGTTATTTCTTGTTTCTGGAACAACTTTTTGGGAACAAATTCTCTCTCCACTCTTTTCTCTTCTTCTTCTTCTTCTTCTTCTTTTCTTCTTCTTTTTTCTTTGGCCGGTTGCCGGCCTCGGCCATGGCCGGCGATCGGCCGTCGGGGGGGCCGCGACCTCACGGAGCGTCGCCGGCCCCGGCGAGGCCGAGCGTCGCCGGCCCCCGCAAGGCGAGGCCGCCGGCCCTCATCGGCCGCGCCGGCCATGGCCGAGGCGGCGGCGACCGGCCAAAAGAAGAAAAAAAAAGAAAAAGAAAGAAAAAAATGAAAAATAAAATAAAAATATTAAAAAATTAAAAGAAACAAAAAAAGAACACAAATTTACCAAACATGTTTCTCGTTCTTTTTTTATTTCGAATAAGTTTACCAAACGCGTTTCTTTTGTTCAAAACTTTCCTCTAATGAAATAGTTTTTTCTATTTCTGTTCCCCTGAACAAAAAAAGAACAGAAACACAAACAAACGCACCATTAACGGTAAGAATACCATGAACAATAGTTGCTAGCAATGTAAATAATGCTACAAATTAAAGGATTACAGAAAATAAAGAACATTGGATGTTCTAAGATTGATTGAGTGAACCTTTACAACGTATACACTGAAATTGTTTATAACCCACCATCAACATTTACATATACACAGTTATTGAACAGTCACAAATTCACACATGGTTTCATCAATTAACAACACTTATCTGTAAGAAGTTACAAATACCTAAATTATCGACTGCAAAAGCAATCATTCTTCACTCCGTTCATCGATTGTCCTCTTATACTTGGTCGAAATCTAATAGAGTCTGTTGTTATCGATCAATTCTTAAATTCTTGATGAAGAATCCCGTCGATCGTGCTGGACATCGACTTGCCAATCTTCTCGACTGCCTTGATTCTCAGACCAATTCTTGTTCTTGTCGACCAAACCCTGCTCGTTGGCTATTCCACAACACTTTGCCATTTTTGGGTGTCGACAATCTGATCTAATAAAACCACCTTAATTTCCTAAATTCAGACAATCAAGATGATTGGAAAAACCACTGTTCACATTGTCAAAAGGAAGAGGAGTAAATTAGTAATTATCGATTATTACATGTTCTGATGCATGAAGCGACTCATCACACAAGCGAGTAAAACGACTCGTTGAATTCGAGTTTCCTAATCACCTGCCAGACAGATCGCAGATCGGTCGCAAGCCTACAGGAACCGTACATAATGAAATCTCAAACCCGTCCAGCGGCTTGAAATCACGATCCGGGACTGCTCGAGTCCCTCTGTTAGATCCGCAAGCGCGAGCAATAATCATAAACACAAACCGGCGTACCAAATAGCAGCCCCAGCAAGAACCACACCATCATCAAGAAGAACAAACATTTTGCACCTGGGAAACCAGAGACTTGCATAGATTCCCCTCATCGCCATAAGAACGAATCATGGGCAAGTTCCGAACACCCCACGGAAGCCAACCCCAGAAGACGAGGGAAAGAAAAGGAAGATCCAGCAGCACAATGTCAACCGCATCGATCGAGCTCAGGACACACGATGTCGGATGGCCATGGACATCAGGATCGGAGAGTACCTTCTGGCAGAAGAAGTAGAGGCGGAAGCAGCAGAAGGAGAAGTGGAAGATGGAGAAGGATGAGGAGGGAAAGAAGAAGGTTGCCTGGCCATGATGGTGGAGAACCGGAGAGCCGACAAGGCGAGGGAGGCGAGGTCGGTGAACAGGCAAGAGAACTCGGCGTACAGGCTGATGCTCTTCCTCATCAGCACCTTCATCAGCACCGACGCCGCGTCCACAAAGAACTTCGCCATGCTTCCTCCTCCTCTGTCAGGTCGTCCTCGTCGCCGGCATTGGCAAAAGACTTTTGAGGAGAGAGAGACAGAGAGAGAGAGAGAGCTCTAGGTTTTGGGTTGGATTGGACAGTGTCTTGGGGGCTTACGTAAGGAGAGGGGAGCTGAATAATGTCGAAGGTGGATTTACGGAAATGCCCTTTCGACAAAGTTGCGTATATCAGGTCGGGTGAGGGGGACGTTGAGTGATCCGCTTGAACTTTTCATGCTGTGGCGTTGATAGGTTATCCTCGGAATATATAACCTTTATAGAGGGAAAGATGATGATAACTTCTAATCAAATGGTCTTGTCGTGCTTAGAATTACTTATTGGATGAAACTCTATTTTGTTTTCTTCAATCCGGTCAATCGGGTTCAGCAAAAAAAAAAATGAAAGTATGAATATTCATAATATAATTTCATATTCCAATTTATTCAACGATCCCTCATATGTTACAATTGAATGGCTAATCAAGTTACTAAGTAAGTAGCCAATGCCCATCGTCTAGATATTCTTTTATTTTCTTGGTTAATTCAGTCCACAGCTTTTGTAAAGTTTACCATCTTTTGATGTTCCTTTTTTGGGCCACCGTCGAAGAACTTTTGATGATAATTAATAGTAGTTTTCCAGATAAAAAAAACATTAAAAAAAAAGCTTATTCATTTCGATATGAGAGGCTATCAAGCCTGCTCGAAACTTTGTACCATTTTTGATTTAAATCGAACTTAACCTAATTATGCGTTTCCTATAAATAATTCACAAAAATCAACGCCCGATTAATCGCATGAATTATGCGACACGATGCTTCGAAAGCACTATAAAAATAAAAATTCTACTGCCAAACCAATGAAGGACAAGGCGAGAGGAGTGAAGAAAGATTCTGCCTAAAAAAGGCTCTCCATCTCCAAGTTCCAGTGGCAGCTCGTGGAAATACGGAGGGAGTGGGAGGGCAAAACCGTAAAAGAAAATGGGCCCCGCGGAGACAAAACTCAGGTTGCTGGAGGATGAAGACATCATGAACTCATCCGAGCCTGTACCCGCCCTCGGATCTTTGAAGTCTCGTGCCACGACCAAAGTCCAAACGGTTCCCCGCGAAATATGTCGACACTCCCATGACAAAATGGACGGTCGATTTGTTTTGTTTATGTAATAATAAATAATAATAAAAGAACACTTAAATTGCGGCGTGCACGGCCCCCAAAAAAAAGAAAAACCAATTTGCGGTATAGTCTGCCCTTCCCTGGCTCGTGCCTTCCTCACGATTCAGTTAGCTGAATGATTTTTTAGTACACTTAATTCCTTATTAATTGTACTAAATAAAATAGCACTTAGTTATTCTTACGTGTGTTGTTATTTCTTGTATTCATAAGATTGTATATATTGGTGCTAATTTGATTATTAGATTTGATAAGTATGTGAAACCCTATTTGTTTTCTTCGACAAAGGTAAAAAGTTTATTGGATGAGCTCAAGAATTTATTAGAAAGTATTCTAAAATGCAATGTATGAGTTATGAAAGTTGCATCTAGTACCTGTTCTGCTAGGAAATGTCTGTCACGATCGATGAATCAATGAAGGTAAAGAAATATACCATTGTACAATCTTAGCGAATCATATGGGCTCCACAATTTATTAGAAAGTGTTTTGAAACGCAATGCGTGAGCTATGAAAGTTGCATTCAATATTTGTTTCAGTACAAAAGCTAGATCTGTTGCAATCAATGAAAATGCCTTTCACCAGAAGTTGATGTTTGGTTTTTTTTGTTGAACGGGTTTGGTGGCTATTAAAAAAGGAATCGAATTGCGTAACAAGGATCAAGAACAATTAAATATAAAGGAAAAGAAATGAGAGTACTGAAAATTGATGAGCTGAGAAAATAAATAGATTTTTCTCATAACAACTACACACCGCTTTATATAGTCTAGTACAGAGCATATTTGCTCATAAATTACAACTACATCTTCATATTTTTAGTCTCCATTATCTACATTAACCTTACCTAGGTGATTACAACTCCTCAAATGCCAATGGACCTGACCTTAATTGGTATCTTTGTCTTGAAATGGCATCCCCAATTTGTCCTCTTTTTTCTTTTCCTTTTTTATTTCCTACATGTTCGACACTTAGTCAACTCATTAAGTGATAATCGCTGATCGATTGCTGTTGTGTGTTGATGATTGTGCTCTTCGGCCATCAATGATCATCATGTGATTGACAAGTATTTTTGTTATCGGTAAGTTACTAATAACCAAATCAAACTTAACACCAAGCTTTCTACTCGCTCAAATTGGCATCTATTGATTACAAAAACTTGGTCATTTTTTTGTGTAAACAGTACCTAAAGAGTGAGACAAAGCTGTCAGCACAAATCCTAAGAGCGATGGCACTAACTACTAAGTGCAAGAAATAACAATGCCCATCGCTAACAAGTAGGTGTGGTGGCGAGTAGCATGAGAGCGGCATGTCGAACAAAAAGCGTTGAAGGAGAAATGGGAAGTTCATTAAAGTCCATTCTTGAATTGAGTTTGTAATCCCAAATTTGTGGAAATGCTATGGACAAGACGAGCATAGGTTCAATTTTTAGGCCATGGTTTTGCAAGGATGATGATACAGCACGCAGGCCACCAAAATGGGCTTTCAGAATTGCAGTCGATTCCCCTTCCATGTCATGATGTCACAGTCCCCACGCCTCCTTGCATTTAACGGGCTGTTGAATGATGAATGAATTCTACATTACATTACAGGTATGAGACATAAATGCAGAATTTTCGGTGAGTGGACAAGCCAAGTCAGCAAAACATGATGACGTGGCACTTTATTTGACAGGACGGCCATGTGAACATGCAAGAGAACTCGGCGAACAGGCTGATTTTGCTTCGGGGTGGATTTACCGAAATGCCCTTTTGTCAAACTAGATGTGGAGTGCTCCTCTAGTGACAAATGAAAGATAGTGAAAGTATACTCTTTTGCAAAACGTTCCTCCGCTTAAACTTTTTATGCTTTATTGTTGTTGATAGCTTATCCAAGGAATACAACCTTTATAGAGGGAGAGATGATAACTTTGAAATGAAGGCCGGCCTTACTTTCTAAAGTTCCTATCATACAATTCGAAAAGTTCATGTGTGTTTAATATTAGTCAAGATTTTTTTTAAGCTATAACGATAGAATTATTTATTGGATAAAACCCTATTTGATTTCTTCGACTCGATTAATCAAGTCTGGCAAAAAGAAAAAAGAAAAAAAAGAGGTTCTTTTGTTTGCGGTATGCAACAGCTGATATTGCCTTGGATTCCAAATAAATTCATCCATCTCTTGTTAGTAAAGTCATATATCAAAATCAAGCCAACTAAAGCTCTTTTAACCGTTGTCGAAACTCTTTATCATTTTCAATTTAAATCAAACTCGACTTGAACATGTCCCGTCAAACAAAAAATATAGATAATTCACAAAAACATATGTTTGATCAATCTTCGACGACACTTAAAAATTTTTGCAGCTAGACCAATGGAGGGCAAGGCAAGAGCAACAATGTGTGTGTGTGTGTATATATATATATTTTATAAGTGCAATGAGAATCTTAAAATTTATCACGAAATTTATAAAACTTTTAAAATGTGCAATCAAGTCATAAATTTATCGCAAAAGTGTAATTAAATCTGAAAAATTTAAAAAGTGCAATTAAGTATTAGAATTTGTTGTATTGATCAAATTAGGTCATTTTGTTGATTGTATTTTTTAAAAATTTTAAAATTTAATTGTACTTTCAAGACGTGTTTTAGGATTATAAGTGCACTTATCCTTTTTTTCTTCTTCTTCTTTTAAAAGCACTCTCTCATATTAGGTTCCAGTGGTAGCACGTGGGAGATACAGAGCGAGTAAGGGCAAAACCGTAAAAGATGGGCCCGGCGGAGACAAGATCAGGCTTTGCAGAATGAAGACATCGTGAACTCATCCCGAGCGGACACGACCCTCGATCTTTTCAAACCCCGTCGCCCCGGGCAAAGTCCAAAGCTTCCCCCCGAAATATGTCGACACCCCCATGACAGAATGGAGGGTCAACTTGTTTTTATTGAAAATAATAATAGAAAAAAAAGAAAAGAAAAGAACACTTAATCTCAGTGTGGCCTACTTTAGCTTATGCCATCATCACGATTTAATTAACTGAATAATTGTTTAGTACACTTTTTTTTTTCAAATTAGTACACTTAATTTTTTTTTTTACTTTTGGATCTAATAATTCATCATAAGTAATTTATTTTTTTATATGCATAAGATTATATATAACTTATTCGATTATTAGATCCAAAATTTTGTGAAACACTATTTGCTTTTCCCGGTGTCTTAGTGAATCGGATGGGATCAAATAATTTTATTATGAAATTTTCTAGAAAACACAATGCCTAGTTTGTGAAAGTTAGCACTAGATATCCATTTCACTAGAAATTGAGAGCTGTCCAAATTGGTGAAATACATTTCACAAAGGTTGACCTTCGTTTTTTGTTGAACGGGTCTAGCGGTGATTCGGACAAAAATTGAATTGCATAATAATGATCGAGAATAATTAAATTTTCAAGGAAATGAAATGTGAGTATTGATAAATTGTGAAAATAAATAAGTTATTGTGATGGTAGTTATGTTCTCGTAACAATTACGCACAGCTTTGTATAGACTACTACAAAGTATAACTGCGTGTAAGTAGTTCATATTTTAATTGATGATTGCAACTACATCTTCATATTTTTAGGCTCTATAATCGCACATTGACCTTACCAACAAGTAGTTACAACTCCTTAAGCATCACCAGGCTTGACCCTTAATTGGTATCTTTATTTTCAATCCACATTCGCACTTTGTCCTCTTTCTTCCTTTCCTCTGTATTCAACACCTACCCAACCCGTTAAGTGATAACTGTTGACCAATCACACTATCATATGTCAACATTTGTATTCCTTAGTCATTGATAATTATCATGTGATCAACAACTATTTCTGTTATTGGCAAATTATCGATAACCAAGTCAAATTTAACACCGAGTTTTATACTTACTCAAATCAACACCATGTTAATTACAAAAATTGTCTTTTTTTTTTTTGTGAATAGTACCTAAAGAGGAAGAGAGGTGTCAGCACAGATGCTAGGATCAATGGCACCAAGTGCAACAAATGACAATGCAGCGCCCATCGCTAGACAAGTGACGACACCTGGCATGGCACCGAGTAGCATTAGGGTTGCATGTCAAACAAAAAGCATGGAAGGAGATATGGGAAGTTTATTAAAATTCATTTTCGAACTGAGTTTGCAATCCCAATTTATGGAAATGCAATGGACAAGACGAGCACAGGTTCAATTTTAAGGTCATGGTTTTGCAAGGACAATGATGCAGCACACAGGCTACATCATAAACCCCGTCCCCGGCGCATTGAACGGGCTGTTGACTGACGAGTGAATTGAACATTTAACATAAGAAACAGAGCAAAAATGCAGTTTTTTTCAGTGAGTGGACAAGCTAAGTTAGCAAAAGCTTGATGAAGTGGCACTTTATTTGTCAGAAGGGCCACGTTGAGCAATATATTGGAAGGATACTTAATTGAACAAATTATGCGAGTACCCAAGATTAAGCAAATCAAGGGCATTTTTGTCAAAACTCACAAAAATTTTCGCAAATAAAAAAAAAAAAAAAACTAAAAATAAATCCTGGATAAAAAGAAGGAAAGAAGAAAAAGCCGAAGCCCGAAAGCCTAGACTAGCCTGATTTTGGAGGCTGATGCCTTGGCTAGAATTTCGAGTTTGTCATATATATTAATCCGAGCAGGTTTGGGCCTTCGGGCCCGAGATTTTCAAGCCCGAAATAGCCTGGATTGGCCTGAATTCATTTAAAAATAAAAACATATATTAGACGTAATATGAAATATGAGTAATAGAAAATACATTATTTATACTCGAAACACTTTAATAAAGTATGAATAAGTTTTTTTTTGGCCGGAAAAGTATAAATAAGTTAAAAATACGTAATTAAAATCAAACGAACGAGAATTGAAGTGCCAATATGTGTTAAATTCAAGAAAGAATGGTTGGACACATAAATAAAAAGAAGTGATTTTTTAGGCTGAAAATATAATAATAAAATCCTTTTTAATTTAAAAAAGAAAAGCCACTGGGCTACGCTCGAACCAATTTAGATCGGACCGTGCCTTTTCAGCTATGGTGGGCTGGTCTTGGACACCGGGCCTAGAAATTCCATGCCCAGCCTGGCATGCACGAATGGGTAGGAATCGTTGATGCACATTTGTCAAGTATACAATCCTCTTTTGTTTCTTGAATTTTAGCAAAATCTTCAATGAAATCTCTACGCTTCCTTTCTATTGATTGGGTCCTTGAGTTACATGTATTTTTATTCGAATGAGTCCCTTTTGTTAAAAGAAAAAGGCCGCGCCTTTCGAATTCTCATTTTGGTTTAGACATTTTTTTTTCTTTGTGTGTTTTAACCATACTATCCCTTGTGTGACCTGCTATTTTTGCTTCAAATCTATAAAAAAATGATCATTTTTTATTTGGTCAACTCTTTTTATTTTGTTTCTTCTTTTCTTTTCCTTTCTTTCCACACCTTTAATGTCCTAGTTCTCAGCTCTTGTAGTTTGTTTCTCTATTTTCTCTTTTGCAGGTAATTTTCTTCTTTCTACGCCTCCTTACTCCTCAAGTCACAAGTATTGAAAAGTTAAATATTTATGATGCCGACCCCATCTTCCTTCACACTTCCATTGGCACTAGTATTGGGCTCACTGTTGACCTACCTCACTTTCTCCTTTTCTCAGTCATAGGTATTCTCTTCTTGCTATGTGGAAAGTAATACTGAGAAGTGCCGCTTCCCTTTCTTTCCTTTTGTAAATTTTTCTCTCATCTTCTTGTGCATGTGTAAGTGTAGAGAAAGAAAAGGTGTCTCCACCATTTGTAGGCATAAAAGTCAAGGGCAATAGGCGAGTTGTGTTCTTCTACATAATATGAAGTGGAATTCGAATTAGTGGTTCGATTTGATTGTAGTTTTCCATGTCCAAGTGTTAAAATAAAAATTGGCTTTTGTAGATAAATTTCTTGGAACACATTGTTACAATGCTACATTTGCTCCTGCATTTGTGTCGCAGTTGTTGCTTTTAACCCTAGACTATAATTGTGTGTAGAGTTGAACTTGATTTCTGAACAACTATTTTGTAATCTCACATTTGTAGGGAATCATCATTTGGAGCTTGTTCCATCTTCGAAAATCTAAAGATGCTTGGAGCTATAATGGTGTTTTTTTGCTTGTCTTATTGTCATGGTTGAGAACGAGGTGTTACCGTAATTGACCTATATATGAAAACCTAAAGTCAAATCCTTATTCGGAATGAGATCCACTAGCATCCTTTGTTTTCAAGATGAAAGAATGGCCTTGCAAGAGAGAAAATAGAGAGATTATTTGCAAGAGAGAAAATAGAGAGAAAATAGAGAGATTATTTGCAAGAGAGAAAATAGAGAGATTATTTGCAAGAGCTGAGAACTGAGACGTTAAAGGCGTGGAAAGAAAGAAAAAGAAGGAAAGTGGAATTCGCAAGGAGAAAAAAAAAAGAGAAAAATAAAAAGAGTTGACCGAACACAAAAAGGATCTTTATAACAAAAAGCGGTGAGTTACATAGGAGATAGTATAATTAAAATACCCCAAAAAAAAAGGAGTGTCTAAATCAAATGAGGAGTGAAAAAGGAAACGCAAATACTGATGTAGTGATAAAATTATCATTAAATGCCACGTTAACATGGCAATAAAAAATCTTGAACGATACAGTCTAGCATCTCCGTCCATACATTCGACGAAAGGATAACTAGAGCAAAGAGGTACATAATTTAATGACATGATTGCATAAAGAAATGTCCAAGCACTTGATTGATTATTTTATGAAAAAAAGTTGAAGCAATGGCGTGGCTTCCTCGAAATTTTTCCCCTTTTGCATAAAATGAATCGGTGATGGACACAAGTTAGCTACCGCGGTCGTTGATAAAAAAGTGAACTTTACGTAAGTTTTCCCGAAATCTACCCAAAGTCGAACGAGAATTCTCCTCCATCCCCCGCCCCTTGCCTCGGACGCCGGGTTGGGTACGACGAAAGCTGCTGTGAAGAAGCCTCGGATCGCGCCAAGATCTGGGGCAGACGCCGGGAATCGAGGAGCAAGTCTTGCTTCGGCTGCAGTGCTCCGGAAGGTCCCTCCCTGTCGCTCTAGCTTGACGCATTGTCGCTGCCATCGTTCGTCTCGCGCAAAACCCATCTGCCCCCGTGCAGCTTCGCATCTGGGTACGCAAAATCTCCGACACCCATTTGCCGTCGCCGTCTCCTTCGCGTCCTCTTCGGGCGCCGACAGACCCAGAAGGCCATCGGGTCCGGAGATCTCCGGGAACAATGCGGAGGTACGTGGTGCGAGGGTAGAAAGATTTGATATTCGGTCGCGACCCGACCATCGGATCGAGGTTCACTGTGTTGGGTTTCTGTTGTTTTGGTCGTTGCAGGTCGGGGTTCCACCACAGGCAGCACGCCAGGCAGGGCGGGTTCAGGGGAATTCTGGGGAAGTTGTTGCTCGCCGCCGTTGTGGTCTTGATCTGCACCGTGTCTTTCTTGTTCTCCTCGTCGATGAGCGGCAATGCCGGATCCGGCTACTCCTCGGAGGTCTGTTAATTTTACTGTTGAGTTAGCTTGTTTGGTTGCGGAGATAATGTGGGGAAGTGATCTGGAGGCTTGGTTCAGGCGTGGAGAAGACATGGTCTGTGCTAGATGGCTAGTTAATTAGGGAAAGCTAGATGATCTGATCAATCATTTCCGTGTTCTTAGATCAACTAGATTGAGTTTGGTTGTCTATTGGTTGGTGGGTTTACACCATCGGAAGTACTTCGCAGACTGAAGATCCTTTAGGCACTCTTTGGCTCTTATGAACTTTTAACAATTTTCAAACTGAGATCATGGGTGCTAGTATAGTTAAAATTTCTATCTAGTGCTGTACGTGTTTTGTCCGTTTCGGTTGGTGACACGGGCTTCCTACAATATATGTTGATGGGGTACTGAATTCATTCTGCATCAGATTTATGTGAATTCATCAGATGGTTTTAGAGATGTCGGAGTAGAACGAAGGGTAACCATGGTTGGCATTTCATTGTACAAACAAATGCTAATTGCTAGGTGTCAAAACTTCTTTTTGACAGGTAGTGTCAAACTCTTATATGGGAATGACCAGAATTGAGTGATCGATGCTATCTATTTATAAGAAGAAAGGCTCCTAGTTAAAGATTTCATATTGTACGGTTGTTGCCTTGTCTTTCTTTAGCAACTACCAAGTAATGTTTTAAAAGTTCGTCTGTGATGATAATGTTTGAGATATTCAGCTACACTTTTTGTGTGCTGCATCTTGAGTGGTCTTGGTTTTGACCCCTCGAACCAATTGAAAATCACCTAATGTGTTCTTTTGCTAATCAGGCTAATGTAGAGAAGCTTTGGAAACCTGCTTATTCTGATGGTTGGAGACCGTCATCTGCTCCAAGAACTGATTGGCCTCGTAAGTAACCTTTCCAGAATATGATCTGTTGCAGTCAATATGTGGCTTGTATGATCTGATGTTCAATTTTACTTCGTTATGTTGCTGCAGCTCCCCCAAGCGAGAGCAATGGCTATCTTCGAGTTCGTTGTAATGGTGGCTTAAATCAGCAACGCAGTGCGGTTCGTCTCTTATTCTGGCCATAAAGTGGTTCTTTTTTCTGTTTTTGGTCAATGCTTTCTTTTGGTAATCTTCTGTGATGATGTTGTATGGTCTGATCACAATGAAGTAATAATTACTTGGTGGCTCATTAATTGGTTATAATAGAGTTCTGATACTAGAATGAAATCTGCTAAACAAGGTCAGTAATCCTCTTGATTAAATTGGATATGAAGTATTCTTAAAAGTAACTTCTGTATTGATGTGCATCTTGAAATTGCATATTAGATGCTAGTGAATACCCATGAAAAAAATGCTAGTGGGGCTTGTTGATATGGCAATCAACTGTTATTTCTCGATAGTTAGTTTAATCCCGTTTTTTGCTGAGACAGCTATAACTTGCCCTTTGCTAGTCCACAATCTTGACTTGATGTGGCAAAGCAAACAACTTGTTGGGGTAAGTTGTGTCTGAGTTCTGAACATCCCCTGGCATCCTTTATTCAACAAATCATGGCAAAGTTGAGTGGAGTATGATTAAGCCCGCACGTGAATGATGGTTAGAACCCCCAATTTCAGATGTATATTGGAAGGAATCTTCCAAATAAGATACCTTGTTGCCTATCAAAGCTCACGGCTTGAGCACCCTAAATTAGAAAATTGCAAAGGGTCTTGACTTTGAGTCTTAAGAGAAATGAAACCTGCTCCCCTTTGTAATTGTTTTTGGAGTGTGAGATTTATTGAATTTTGTGGGTCAAGTAGATGTTGGACCTTCAATTTGATCAAATAGGATTACGCCTTGAATTGTTTGGTGGAAGGCATTAATGGAGGTAACAAAGAGATTGGCTTTAAAAGAGGAGAGCATCGACTCTCCAGCTGTCCCTGTAAAGTTAGGGCTTGCACGTTGCTCCACTGTTTTGAAATAATGAAGCATTTGTTACGAAAATTGCCAACATAATTTAGTCTTCATAAATACTAAAAGTGACATCAAAGAAAGCTGAATATTATTGCTGCAAAATTAGTCATCAGAAACAGAGATTTTGTAGTATAATAGTGCTTGCTAGGTAAATTTAAAGCTTGGAGAATAGAATGGGTCCCAAGGATGAGGTAGCAGCCTTGATGCTTAAATCTGAAAGGTTCTGCTCAAGAGCAGGTGTTTCTGGCTAACTGGTGGTGTTGGTTTGATTATTAGTTAATTGAGTAAGACGTACGAGCTGATACTAGTACTCGTGGCTGGGTATAAAAAAAGGTTACGGATGCTAACCAATTTGGAGTTCGATTAGTTCCCAACTCATTTGTTCTTCACTGTTACAGTCGTGCTTACTAAGGGGTGCTGTGCCAGCAGCCCTATCCTACCCTTCTTCATTTGGTGGATAAGTTGCAGCCTTTGTGGCATGGGTTCAAACTTCACTGGCATTGGGAGCTTGCTACTGTATCGGTGCTTATTTTACTGATGGCACTTGAGGATGAGATTGATACAGTATCTAGACTGGTGAAGTGTCATGATTAATTTGGAAGACAGTGGTAGAGAATAACCAGGCAGTATATTCTATTTGATTAATGTTTCTAACTGCAGAGCGCCTTTAGCTCTACTTTGGACTGCACAGGCACACACGGGCACAGTATGCTAATTTGGATGTATTTTGAATTCGAGTGATGAACTGAAATGCCATATTCAACTTGGACTCAATTGCTTATGTGTGGATCGCAGGACCTCACTGCATGCGATGTTAAATTTGAAGAAAGCATAGCTCCTGTTATCAGCTTTCCTCTGCATGCAGGTCTAGTAGCCAATAGGAATTGATTTTTGTTTCCCCCTTGCTTCTGTCCCAATGTTGGTGATGGCTCTTTGTGGATATTGTGTTATTAGATCAGACAAAAAGTTCTTTTCTCCGAATCTGGACACTAAATTGATCATTCCTCTAGTATCATACAGATCACACAAACTAATGTCTAGTTCCTTTTGGCTGCTTAAGATTTGTAATGCTGTGCTTGCTGCCCGGATCATGAATGCTACTCTTGTGCTACCTGAACTGGATGCAAACTCATTCTGGCATGATGACAGGTATAGTTCGTGTTGCTATTCTAATACTTAGACAAAGTGGTCAAGATTCTGTAGATGCTATAATCTAGTTATGCTGGTTTCTTGTTTTCTACGAGATTAGCAGGAATTACAATAACTTTGCTCTATATGCAGTGGTTTCCATGGTATATATGATGTCGAACATTTCATCAAGACACTGAGATATGATGTGCGGATAGTGGAAAAAATACCTGAAGTTCGCAAGAACGGAAAAACGAAGAAGATAAAATCTTATCAGGTAATCCAGAAGAAGTTAATTGAGCTGTAGATTAGAATTTGTTTCGTCTAGTGAATGAAGGTAAGGGAATCAAGCATTTGCATTTATGATTTCTTGAAAATTGATGGTTGTCTTTTGTCAAATTTTGATTCAGCTGCGTCCACCTAGAGATGCTCCAGTCAGTTGGTATTTGACAACTGCTTTAGAGAAGATGAAAGAACATGGTGCCATCTATCTTACCCCCTTTTCACACCGTCTGGCTGAAGAAATTGACATCCCTGAGTACCAGAGACTGAGGTGCAGAGTAAATTATCATGCTTTGAGATTTAAGCCAAATATTATGAAGTTAAGCAAAGGCATTGTGGAAAAACTCCGATCACAAGGTCACTTCATGTCAATACATCTTCGCTTTGAGAAGGATATGCTGGCATTTGCTGGGTATGTCTTGTGCTTCCCAAGACTTTTTCAACTTACGAAGGGTTTTAGAGTCAAACCTGATGACAGAATGCATTTGTGTTGGGGTTAGTGATATAGTTAGAGTGCTTGTCAGACTAAGGTTAAGAACTGCATTAGTTGATTCGTAAGAAATTTGTTGCTTTATCTACTTGCATGTAATGGATCTTTCAGAACACGTTTAATAGATTACTTGCCTTGGTATCATTCAACTCTGGAAGATAGTTGCAAACAGACTATTGGAGTGGCTGAGATTGTTCTGGGCTGTAGTCTATTGATGTTGCTATATATAATCTTTCATCTATTATATAGTTGTCAGGCAACGTGTAGTTTTGGGGTAGTACGACAAAATCTTTTGACTTATGGCCAAAAACAAAAGGAAAGATAACAGAATCCTGTAACTGGTTTTATTGTATGCTAATTTTCGAGAAGACCTTATGTTACACTGAAAATGAAAGACTGGCTAATTATTGGGACCTTTTTACTTAAAGGAAGATTCTGATGCTCCCCATACTGGATGGTTATCGAGATTGAGTACAATTGCTTTTCATTGACTGCTGCTGCTTTCTTTGATGTTATGCATCTCTACAGGTGCTTCGATATATTTACCCCTGCGGAGCAGCAAATATTGCAGAAGTATCGAGAAGAAAATTTTGCTGAGAAAAGACTTGTCCCGAGTGAAAGGAGGGCAATTGGCAAATGTCCTTTAACTCCTGAAGAGGTAAACCTTGATGAAGCATCTTATAGAAAAGAACTTTTAGTAAATGTTAGCAGAAGGTTTCCTAGTAACCACTTCATATTGATTTGGTACCTTTTCTTGAGCAGTTGTAGTCTTGTAGTTCGTAATGAATGCCCTGTTTTCTTGTGCCGCGTTGCAGGTTGGTCTGGTCCTACGAGCTATGGGATTTGACAACTCCACGAGAATATATTTAGCAGCTGGTGAACTATTTGGGGGTGAAAGATTCATGAGACCCTTCAGGGCTTTATTTCCTCGCCTTGAGAACCACAGTTCAGTGGATTCCTCTGAAGAGTTAGTGGCGAATGCCAGAGGATTGGCAGGCTCTGCTGTGGATTACATGGTCTGTCTACTTTCAGATATTTTTATGCCAACATATGACGGCCCAAGCAACTTTGCAAACAATCTTCTGGGTCACCGCCTATATTATGGCTTTAGGACTACAATCCGACCTGACAGAAAAGCTCTTGCACCGATTTTCCTCGATCGAGAGAAGGGACATGTAGCTGGCTTTGAAGAAGCTGTCAGGCGAGTCATGCTTAAAACGAATTTTGGCGGGCCCCACAAGCGTGTGTCTCCTGAGTCCTTTTACACAAATTCTTGGCCTGAATGTTTCTGCGAGATGTCAACAAATAATCCTGCTGATAAGTGTCCACCTGAGAATGTCATGGAAATTCTGGACAGTCAACTAGAGAGTGAAGCAGCCAATGACTTGGAATCATCAACGGCATCTAATTCTACAGTATCTGTGGCAGAAAGATGAGAAAGCTAAAGAAGATAATAACTTTCTTGATCTCAACAGACCCCAAATACCCAAGCAGAGAAATTAATACTGGCATTTCAGGTAATCCTCACATCTTGATTGGCCCTTGGCTTGATTGCGCATCTTTCAACTAGATTCTAACCCTATCCTCCCACGTCCTTCTAGTCCCATTTGCTTTGGGTCATTCTGGAATTATAAAGCCTAGAACACCAGTCCCACTGCGTGCAGAATCCTCCTCCCACTAGGGTGCATTTTGATATACTGTCTTTGGGATACAGAGACAAGGCTAAGAGTGAAATAAGTCATTATAATCACATGAAATCATCATGACATTTTGACTGTTGCGGTTGGAGAATAGCAGAAAGCTAATTATAGTGGCTGGATTGGGAATGGGGCTGAGTGGAATTAATGTCAAACTAGGGTCTTCGTGCTTTATGAAACATCTGGAAATACTTCCCAGGAGATAGACATGAACAATTGTTTGAATTGAGTGGCAGAGATCGTTGTACTTTCTTAAGGTAGATTCACTCAAAATGCTATTTCCCTTCCTATTTCACCCACTGAGATATACATTGGGTCCTCTCCTTCTATATTCCTCCTCGTTGGTCTTTTTGGTGATCTATATTAAAATGGTTTACATTGAACTTTCTTAACCACTCTTTTATGAATGCATTGTGTCATGGTGTCCTGAGTTTTAATATGGCATTTCTTCTAGTTTTCTTTCCTTTGAGTCTTAATGTTTGGCTATACTCTGTTTAAGCTGGAGTTTGAAAGTGCCTTTTCTGTCTATAGTCCGATACCTAGGACTGTCCTGGGTTTAAATATGGCACATGATGATATGTTTTTAAGTGGCTCCTAGTCCATGTGGTACGTTGTCTAGATTAGAGAGGTATTAATTGATGGGAACGCTTGATGTTGCAGCCTACGATACTCGGGCCTCAAATATTTGAACTCAGTAAAAAAAAGGGGTACCAGACTCTTAACCTTTGGCATTAGGGTCGGAATAGTTCTTGAGACACAAGCATGCACTTTGTTCTGGGAATGTCGAGTATTGTAATCTTTGCCAAATGGAAGCTCATTGAAATGATGTGTTTCATCTGTTTTTTCTAGTAACTCTTATATGTGCTTAACGATATTTAGTGATGGCAGTCTTTAGTTTAAGCTACATCTGAGGTCTGTTATTATATTTTTTTATCAAGTTTCGAATTGATCATTTTTCTGATGTCTTCTCTTTAATTTCCATGGCACCAGCTAATGAAACAATGTTGGACACTAGTACCCGTAACACGGAATTTTGGTTTGTAGACTGCGAGGTATATCATGCGAGAGGAGGAGTATTGTGCTACTGAATTCGTTGAAGCGGCCCAGAATGATGGTAATTTCTTGCACCAATTATTTAACTCGAACGCATGTTGTACTAATGCCTGGTTAATACAAAAGGTTGAGGCTGTAAAATATCAGTGATATCACTATAGGAAAAGCATTCAACAATGTTCTGCTGACAGGTTCTTGACACTCGATTTTATGATTTTGAGCTGTACCTTTCGTCATATATCTTCATATCAAGTGATGGTTTTCCAATTCATCTGGAAAAATTTGATGAGATGCACACGGTTGCGAGAACTTTGGATATGTGTGACGGCAGTATGCAAGAATCGCCATAGCCCTACATTTTGAAATCAAACCATGCTTGCAAGTTGCAACTGCGGTGCTTTAAGCACATTGACACGTGCATGTAATAGAAGTTCTTGACAAGTTCAGGTCTCGGAATTCAACCATGAGGTTCATGATTTGCACTTTGATTACTTTTTTCACTGTAGGCAATATGACTTTTTCACTTGCAAAAGCAATTTGGTTCTGCCAATGAGACCAACCCGGAATCCTGTAATGCCTGAATTTTCAGAAAACTGGAGTCTTTTGTCTTTTGTGCACAAATGGCTTACCGGTAAACCTTATTTTCCAAAAGGGCACTTGCAATGCCAAAACTTTTTATCACAACACAGGCATCAGAAACTTGAACAAGTAGGCAATAGCTGGCCAACCCAGCTTTGAAAACAACAGAGCAGCTATTAGTAAAGACTGAAGAAAGATAGGGAAAGAGGTAAAACGCTACAACACAGTAATCAATTGGCCCACGCCATCAACCATCACAATCAGCTTACAAGTCTCGAAGTTTCATTTCGCAGAACAAATCTTAAAATCGATAGCTCGCCATCAAGAGCCTGTCTGCACAGCGCTCAGAAGCCTTATTAGGAAGAATTTTACGATGAAGAAAGCCACCCCGGTATGAGAAATTGATAAAATGTGACTTTGTGTCAAATGAGAGTCTAGATACACTCAAAACCTAAAGACAAATTGCCCCATATTTACACCCTATAAGCAGCAAAGCAAAGCTTTGTTATATGCACTTCACTTCCTCCCACCAACCATGCTCGGACCAGGACTCCCGGAGAGCGTGGAAGATCCGCCGTTTGTCGTCTTCAGCCTTCCATTAGCATTGCCGAGGACGTTTAGATCTTCAAACAACCTGTAAGAAGGAACAAAAGGCTTCTGTCCAGGTGGAGGCGCAGAAATATTACTAGGAACTGAAGATGGAGGGGTCCATTGCTTCCTCTAGCAGGGAACGAGTTAAAAGACTGCAACGGTTTGATTCCTTGTGGAGGCGTGTAAGATGCAGGGGTCTCAGCTCGAGGAGTCCAAAATGCGCCAGCATTTGATGTGGGGACTTGGTGTTGGTGATTGGAGTAACCATTGCCGGATGCCCATGGTGGTGGAGGGTAGGGCGATGGATATTGAGGTTGCATTTGGGAAGGAAATGGTCGGTATGATTGGAGATGGGGCTGAGGCTGCGGCTGCGGCTGCGGCTGCGGCTGGGCCCATGGAACCACATAACTATTATATGTCGACTGTCCTTGAGATCCAAAATTATTTTGGGTAGCATAAGGATTGGCCTCCATACTAGGAGAAACAGGAACTTGATTCATATTTTGATCCAAGGACGGAGTGTGAGGGTTTTGGGGTGAAGGAGACGTGGTCGTCAGGGCAAGACTTAGGAAGTCAATCATGTCTTGGTCTTTTGTGGTCTTAACAGGAGCAGGCGGGTCAGGCAAAGCTAAAGCCAAAGCATCAGCTGGAAGGGCAGCGGATGTAGATGGAGCAGATGAAGTTGTGCTGCTTGGGTTGTTCATTGATGCAAGACCGGCATTCCCAACAGCAGTTGTGCTTCCAGGAACATTTTGCGGTTTAGAATGCCTGCATTTTGGGGATACACATTAGTATGATGGCACAGACGAGCCTCCACATGATTTGTCATCTCATGCTTCAGAGAATGGAGTCACCCAGTGAACTATCCAAGACTAGCAAATGGAAATTACTGACTTCGAAACACAGATTTAGCTCCATGTAAGTCAGTACAAAACTCCTCAAAACACAGGATGAAATTTCAACATTGATTTTATTTTGCAATCAGATACATAAAATCTTTTTTTTATTTGTGGCGTGCTTGCAAAAATCTGCTGATGAACTGATTAAAATAATAGTTCAACTATGAAACAGAACAACTTCTGAGAAAACAATTTTGCCCCATCTATTGTTCAAGGTTCCAGAATCTACTGACCTTCGTGCAAGTTGAGCAAAGTCATCTTCTTCTTCTTCATCCTCTTCATCCACAAAGCGGCTTGCAAGAGTAGCAGGAGGTGTAGAGGGTGCTGCATTTGCTCCTGGGCTGGCATCTCTTTTCATCTCCCTCTGGTTAACTTCACCCTGTTTAACGCCAGGAGCACCAGCTTTGTCCAATTGAGAGTTGAAGTTTGATATTTGATTTGGCAATGGGGACCCCGAAGCTATAGAATCATGTTTTGACAATACAATTTGCAGACCGTCGTTCAATTCAAGACCTCGTGCAAGAAGTTCTTCATCACTGTGACAAAAGCAATGTCTGTGATACACCCATTGAAGAATTACAAGCAAATCCCGAATAGCAGGCAAAATAATGCCGATGGAGAGGACAACATAGCAGTTAACAGGCAAAAAAATAGAACCCAAGTAAACTGAAAGTTCCTCAAGACTAAAGTAGATAGATAAATTCATGAAGTGCATTGAATAAGACAAAAAGGAGACATGATGCACTGATGTAGGTTACCTAGTTGTAGTAAGCATCTGCATAAGCTTCTTTTGGTTGGAACGACACTGATTCACAAGATCGACTATAATTTCATCTTTCACCGACTGCAGCAACAATAAATAAGAGTCAGAGACTCAGAACTCAGTAAACTCTCGATCATTGCAGATTATCATGCCATTTACCTCACGACTACCCGGGTTCACAGCTTGCAGCATCTCACTTAACAGCTCCATGATGTTCCCCATTGAATCCATGGTAGACAGACTGGATGGTCAGAGGGAATTGGCAGGGAATAGAAGTCAGAAAAGGCAACATGACCGATACGAGCACTAAAGAAAGCAAGAAAATGACGAAACTACACATAGCTTTTTACAAAAGCAAAACCCTGACCTAAGAGATTCTATCTCAGTTGCCATTGCTTCATCAAGTCTTCTCGTGGAATTGCTTGGCATGCCATATCCAGCTTGAGGATCCCTCTCAGTTGGATGGGTCACTGGCGGAGTAAATATTGGTGCTGCATCCAATGAGCGCCGGGGAAATTGAACGCCAGAACGCTGGAATTATGAAAATGAAAAACACATAAACATTGTCTTTCACTTGAATATAGTAATTTCTACACAATGCCTCGACACGGTTGAACAACCACCATTTCTTCTTCACCTCTCCTGCTTTATGCTTTGGTGATACCCAACTATAATTCCAAGCACATACAAGATAACTAAAGATGCCATTATCGTTCAATTCTGCAGAAGATGGAATCCTCAGCAGAGCACTTAACACAAATGTTAAAGGATTGTTAACAGTCAGATTCACAATATTTCTCAATGAAAAATAGGCATATTTTAGAGGGACCTCGTCATACCACCAACCATAAGCTGAAAATAATAGATAATAGCATTCATAACTTTTTTTTTGGGTAACAAACAGCCTAGAAAACAATTTGATTGGATCCAGAAACACTTGCCACTCATCAGATGGATACTTACTCTAAGTTCCTCATATGCGTAGTAGTACTGCGGAGTTTTTCCACCTGGTCCACCAAAAGCCTCTTGCCAAGCATCTAACAATGCTAAAATTTTGTTGCGGACATTCATATCTGTCTGCATAAGGTATCCACATGCTTTAAGTGCTCCAAAGAAATGCAGAATTATTAACAGAAGAAGTAAGCAACAATCGTAAAATAAAAGGAAAGCAGCTAAAGCACTAGGTATTCTTGAGTCTTAAGTATAGAGGTAACTATCACGCCTCATCAACCATGAAAAGTGATGAATCAAACAATGCAAACTTAATCTGCTACAGCATGAAGTAAGGTGATTAACATATAAAAAGTGACTAAACTATTGGAAACAAGCCCATCAAGATCTCACTCTCAGAATTATATATAGCCAAAGCAAACCAATTCTCTCACTATTATCAAGGCTGATAGCTTTAAATTCTTTCCAACTAAACACGACTACCCAAAAGAAACTCAATAAAGGCAAGCAAGATAAATAATGTGGGGTAGGAAAAACCCTCATGAAGACTCTGATACCAATTTGATGTAGTCAGAGAAGTAAAAGATAGCAAAAAGAACAAACACAGGGTGAAAAATAGAGTTGAATCAAAGGTGGAGCAAGGAAAGGTCATTCTTGGGTTCATAAAATAAATGAAGTTCATGGAATGAGGAAATATTCAATGACAAAGAGACTTAAAGACCTATCCATACTAGGATTACTGATGAAAGATGATCCACCCTTAATTAAAATAAAATCTTCTAATCTCAACCATTGGAGTTCATTAAAAGTCACAAGACTGGAACCTAACTATTTAGTGACATAAAACATAATAAAAGATTTACCAAGAAGAAAACACTTCAAATACTAAAAGCTGAATTATGCCACTGCATCTCTCTCCCCAAATTGGAAGGAATCAAACTCCGCATCAATAACTTTGACGAGCTCAGGATGTCTTTTGATCAATCTTTTCTATCTTGTCTCCACAAATACATGTACTTCGGAGAGCTGAATTATCTGAACATTTCAATAGGAACTTCCTAGCTATGTTTTCTTTCCTAGTCAGCTTACTTCTTCTCCAGCTGGAGAAAACTCAACCTCGAAGTTTTAAATACTAATTATTGTGATATATAGCAAATTCCTTCCAATCATCATCTACATTTGCATTGCATCATGCAAATAATAAAGATTTATAGCTTCACGAAAGCTTGCCAATTAAATTTGTCAATTGAACCTTCAAGTTGATCTGAAATAACAAAATCAATCCTTGACATGATCAATACTCTTTCTTCAACTTTAAATTGGCTAGCATCTCCTCCATGTGCTTACTCGTCTTGTTCCTTAATACCTACTGCATATTTAGCCGGATCACAATCTTCAGGAATCTTCTTCCTATCTAGTTTTAATCATCAATAATTTCGACTATTTCATCTTCTGCCAGTAAATTTGCCATAAACACTTTGTCTTCATCACCATAGTCATCCCATACAACCATTGGCATGACTTCATGATCATCCTAATTAATTGTTGTTGTTTCATCTTCAAATTCTTCATGAAAAGGATATGTCTCTTCATCAAGATCAGAGGCATAACGCAATCACTCTTCCAACCTCCTACCGCATCATCAGTCCAGCATCATGAAAGTGGATTGATGTCCAAGGGATTGCAGTCGCCTTGCCATTCTCCATACAGACTTCCACAAATTCGTATCACTCCAAAGCTTGAACAGCCCACGACAAGTTTTCAATTATATGCCTCTCAGTCATCTCTGTTTTTTTGGGCTTGATTGCCTCTTCAATGCACGACCATCGTGTTGAAACGAAAATCTTGATAACAAGTTAGGACCTTTTTCAATCTAATACCAAATTGATGTAGGAAAAATGCTAAAAAGACTGTTACCAATTCGACATAGTTGGAGAAGTAAAAGATAGCAAAAAGACCAAAACCACTGCTAAAACAGAGTTGAATTGAAGATGGATCAGATGTTAAGCTTCATAAAAACCAATGAAATTTAAGGAATGAGGAAAAACCAATGACAAAGACTTAAAAGACCAATTTACACTAGGGGTTACGGACGACAGATGACTTCTCAACGCTTAATCTAAAATAACAACTTACAGTTCATCAAAAGTCAAATCACTAGCACATGACATTTTAGTACCTAAACATAATAGAACACTTGATATAAGAGAAAAGACTTAAAATACTAAAAACTGCAGCAGGTATGAAGTCTTCAGTATAAGCCCAGAGTTCCTATCCTTAGAAAGGGTCAAATCTCACTCGCCCTACTATTTCAGAACCACACATTTCAGGATTCTCTAACATCTTGTGCATGAATCATCATGAAATTTTATGAGGATATCAAAGAGCAGTGTACAGATCAAAACTGGTGTCGATCAAGAACCTTAGCACAACTACTACCCACAAAATTCGTCTGACTCAATGAACCAAATGCTTCTCAGAACAAGGAGAAGGTTTACATATCCAAAGGACGCCAAAAAAGTTACCAAAATTTTGATGAAAGAAAAAGAGCCTCAAGACATCAAACTAGTGACTATTCAAAGTGATGCTGTGTGAAAACATTTCATAGCTTATACAGCAGTCCATCAAGCACTTACCTTCTTCTTAACAATTTTGACCATTTCTCCAAGTATATTCTTCTCCGCAATTTGAAAGTGCACGTAATCACCGCAGTTCTTCACCATTGTCTCCAAGAGCTACAGTAGTAGAAAACAGAAATCAGATTTCTATCAAATTCTCACAGCAAACAGAAAGTGGCATGTTTTCTGCATGTTAAAATTCAATTTTCATGTTAAGAAGCACATCTTTAAGTAGTTATGGCATGTATAGTGTAATGTATCTGAAGAGCAAAAATACCGTCAAAGCAAGGAATTGGACTTGCGGGCTCTTGTGCTGCAATCTTTTCTTCACTGCTTTAATAACTTCTTTAGCCTGTCTGAGCAATCCAGAAAAAATAAAAATCAGCATGCAATCAAAAAACCATCTTCCCCTCCCTCCCTCCCTCCCTCTAGCGTGCCCTCATGTATACCCAAAAAAGATGCAGGATCAAGGTTTAAAAGAAGGATTTGTTAACTACTGCTCTCATATAACTAGTCACGCTTCGACTACCCTGCTTTCGAAAGGTAAAAAGACAATTTTTACAAGTTTTGTTTCCTTGTATCATCAAATTCTATTCTTCTTCAATAAACTTCAATTCTAATATCATGTAACTATAGATTCATATCATCAGTATCTGCAGCGATAATTATCAAGTGTTCCATAGGCATCACTCGTCAACCCATCCCTCGAATAAAAGATAACAGTTGCCATCAGCCTTTCTGCTCAATCAGAGACGAAAATTCCCGTCGAATACCGTGAAAAGAACAACCCAATTTCCCCCTCGTCCTCAAGACTAAATTTTTCCTTTTCTCCCATGACAAATTCCCCCCCCAATATTCATATCTCTTCCTTCTCACGCAACACGCAAAGAGCCAGCAAAAAGTTCAAAAGGGCGACATGCAAGCGCGACGATCGCGATCATCAGCCGCTGAAAACCTCCCAGCAACGCATCGGGACTGAAATTACGCCAAAGTCAACAGACCCACAAACGAAAAAAAGCAAAATTCCCCACAAAAGAATTCGCGGGGGAGAAAGAAAGAAAGACAAACAGAGAAAACTGCGGGGTACCCAGGATAGGAGTTGACGTAATCGCAGATGTCGATGTTCATGGTCCAATCGGGGTTCATCAGGAGATCGCTCGTCGCCTTCTCCACCCGAACCGCGGCCGAAGAAGACGATGCGGACATCATCCTGTCCCTCTCTCTCTCTCTGTGGCTCTGGCTCTGGCTCTGGCTCTTGCGCTCGGCTTCGGCTGGCCGGTCTTCGAGATGGGTACCGCCCGTTTCGGAAGGGGGGCGATGGGGGGGGCAGAGAATTTTCCCTGGTTTCGCAGGGGAAAGGGAAGGAAGGGAAGGGGGTAGGGGCTTAGTTTCCGAGAAAAGCACTTCCAACGCGAAACGCGACGAGCGATGATGAGGAACAACTGGGAAAAGCAACTAAAAAGACATTTTTACGAGCCCAGCCCCCACCCCCAAAGCAAGAGAACGGGGAAAAAGTTGAGAAAAAAAGCATCGATTTTTCTGTCGTATGTTCCTCTTTTTTTTTTTTTTTGGATTATTTTATTTATTTATTTATTTTTTTCTGGGGTGGTCTTGCAATTTTTGTCTGGGTTATAAGTCGCCACCAGGTCTATCCATAATCGCGATTTTCTCGCCCTTGCTTTGGTTTTGCCAAAAAAAAAGGGAATTTACTTAATTACCCTCGTCTCTTTCCTAGGAGAAATCGAGGGGCAAGAAAGGGATCGGCTGCGGAAAGATTCGCATGGAAGTTTGTCAAAAAAAAAAAAAAAAATACAAAAAGATTCACATGGAAGAATGAGGCTCGCCCTTTGCAGAGACGGCCTTCGTTACCACGGTAGACATCACCAATTTATATTTGGCATAATTCCCTCGAACATTCCCAAACTTCAGGTCAAATTCTAGATGTGCCCCTTGAATTTAAAATTCAATGTCAAATCTATTTCGAACTTTCTTTTGTCAAAAAAGAGAATTTATTTTCAGATTTATCTGTCAACTAGTTGTTTGACTTGTCATTTTCACGTCAGTAACAATCCATATCAATAGGCAATTTGAAAAATTATCTCCAAAACGAAACTGTTCTTTGGTAGGAAAATTAAGGATGATTGATGGCTATCTTTGGATGGAGGGCTAACTAGAGTAGATTTTAGATTAGAGTTAGGGTTCATTTTTTCGTAGAAAAAATGAATGAACAATAAATTATTATCGATAAAAAAATAATTTTCATTAGTTAATTATTTCAAGTGATAGAAATGATTATTTTTAGCAAATCATTTATTTTTTGAGGAACAAACGAAGTCTTAAAGTTGGTTTCTTTTTTTTTTTTTTTTTTGAAAAAAAGAGAGTTCGGGTAGACTTCTGACTAAATCTAAAATTGAAGGGAAATTAAATCTACAATCGAGATTTAAAAAAGAAGAAGAAGAAATTAGGGCTTTTTTTTTTTTTTTTTCCAATATTTAGTTTGGTATGGACGAGTCTTTCAACATCAACCCAACGGTTGGATGGACGAGGGACTGTTTTTATGAGACGCAAACACATGGCATAGAATCATGACCCGAAAGTGGGGAGTGGCCCCTTGGGTGAAGTGTCACGAGGAAGGAGTTCAGAAATTTCCTCATTCCATTTCGGCTTAAGTCAAAAAAGGACGACCGACGCAATTGCAAGCACGCTTGTAATTATTGAATTGGAAGCGTTGACAAGTCTAAATATCAACAACCTAAAATAAAAGCATGGGTTGATGATGATTGAAAATAGATGGCTGGGTATCGTTATTTTCCTACATAGTATAGAACGATGATCGTGATTGGTGTAGGTTTTAGCAATCGATTTTTTTCTTTTTATTTCGTTTAGTGAATTACGTAGCCTCTTTTTTACTTATCACCGTGATATCTTAACTCGGTTGAGTTTTTTTTTTTTTTTTTTTTTTTTTAAATTCAATATTGGTTAAGTTTATCAAACGAGTTTAATCTCATTCGGTTCAGATTTTTTCAATTTTCCGCCACTTAATTGGGTTGTTAAACCGCCTTCGTGATTTCCAGTTCTCTAAATGCCTAAATGGGCTTTTGAATAAGTGAATCGTCTTTAACATCTATTGGATTTGGTCGCTTCACATAGGACATGTTTTCATGCCTAATTATGTTTTGATTTTTTTTTTAAAAAATATAGGCATTTAATGAGATTAACCTTGTTCGACAACTTAACCAACATTAATTTAAAACCTATTAATAACATTCCATAGTTTCACGTAAGATAATAAATTAAAGAAAAGCAATGATCAATTTTCAATTAATTTCAAGTAGCTTCTTATTTCTATTTTTAGCATTTCAAATGGTCAAAACTTAAGTCAAATGCATTATTTTTGTTTTTATTTTCAGCACTCATTCTTCAGTTTTATCAGATGAGACTTGGTGGTACCAATTTAACGGATCAATTTTAATATATCAAGCAATATTAAATTGATTTCCCTTCAAGTAAAATTTTACATTTCTTATGAGGATCAATCAGGTCAAATTAAAATCATGAAGTTTGGTACTGTTTCTCCAAACTTTAAAAGAACTTATGGAAGCCTTCTCCACCAGTGCAAAATTGAAAGTTCACAATTTCCAAACTGAAAAATCCAATTCAAACTTTGATGATTACTCTTGTCTTCATTCAAAAAAAAAAAAAAATCGAGTCTTGTCTACAAACTCATTGGGTGACTAGCTGCTTCTTTAATCATACGTCGTTTCTTTGGCACGTGAATCCCTACAACTTCTTGGCATATTCTACTTATCTCATTAGGGCATGAGAGGCAAAACGGTGCATCCTAAGTTTGGTCATAGGTGATGATAGTTCTTTTCTTGTTGTCCTCATTCACCACTGTCAATTGTTTAGGAGGACAAATTACCTGAGTAGAATCGTTTGTCCTACTGTATTTGATGATATTTTGATGATACGACTTCCGCAGGCATCTTTTTGGAATCCAAGTAGATTGGAAATTTGACTTCAACGCATCAACGCCTATAATTTTTTATGTCACGAATGGAGGAAAACTGTCTGTATATAAAGAATATATATAAACTTCTTCTCATGTACAAAATGGATTAGAAATGAAACGTGAAATTTGATGAATGGGAATTGGATATGCCAAATAAATTAGGGCATAACCTTTTCTTGATACCATGTTAGAATGTTATAAACCCCAGGTGAGGCCACATATATATAATGAGTATATAAATTCTGTAGACAAGTGACGTGAGATTCATTAACATAAGATATAACTGATTATGGTTAGCTGTGTATACGCAATTAAAAAAAAAAAAGGTTTTTCAAGAAGGAGAAAAAAAAAATCCAAACCCTCAAACGGATGTATAAAAATTATCCCGTTTTGTATTTTTCTAGTCAAGCCACTTTATACCCGCACATTCTCCGAATATTAATGAGAAAACATGAACAAGGCGATGCCGGTATTTACGAGAGTTGGGGGGGCTTAGAAAAAGATGTTTTTGTCATCTTCTACGAATTAAGCAGAGAAGTGGATATCCTCTTTGGCCCGATTAAAAAGAGTTGCAATCTGGTGTCGCTTTGACGCGGGCGGGCAACGTTGATTATCAATATAATCCCCATGATAGGAGGTGACATAATTATTGAATTGGAAGCGTTGACAAGTCTAATTATCGGAAACCTAAAATAAAAATATCGATCGATGATGATTGAAAATAGATGGCTAGATATCATTATTTTCCTACATAATATAGAACGATGATCGTTATTGGTATAAGTTTTAGCAATCGATTTTTTTTTTCGTTTTTTTGTTGTTGAGTGAATTATGTAGCCTCTTTTTTACTTATTGCATTTTAGTGATATCTTAACTTGGTTGAGTTTTTTAATTCAATATTGGTTAAGTTTATCAAATGAGTTTAATCTCGTTCAGTGCAGATTTTTTCAATTTTCCGCCACTTAATTGAGCCGTTAAACGGCCTTAGTGATTTGCAGTACTCTAAATGCCTAAATGGGCTTTTGAATAAGTGAATCGTCTTTAACATCTTCTAGATTTGGTCACTTCACATAGGACATGTTTTTATACCTAATTACGTGTCGATTTTTTTTTAAATAAATATTATCATTTAATGAGATTAAACTTATTTGACAACTTAGCCAACATCGATTTAAAACCTATTAATAACAATCCATAGTTTCGTGTATGGTAAGAAATTAATAAAAAGCAATGATCAATTTTCAATTAATTTCAAGCAGCTTCTTGCTTCTATTTTTAGCATTTCAAATGGTCAAAACTTAAGTCAAATGCATTATTTTTGTTTTTTTTTTCAGCGCTCATTCTTCAGTTTTGTCAAACGAGACTTGGTAGTACCAATTTAAGGGATCAATTTTAATATATCAAGCACTACTAAATTGGTTTCCCCTCAAGTAAGATCTTACATTTCTTATGAGGATCAATCGGGTCAAATTAAAAGCATGAAGTTTGGCACTGTTTCTCCAAACTTTAAAGGAACTTACGGAAGCCTTCTCCACCAGTGCAAAATTGAAAGTTCGCAATTTCCAAACTGAAAAATCCAATTCAAACTTTGATGATTACTCTTGTCTTCATTCAAAGGAAAAAAAAACATCGAGTCTTGTCTAGAAACCCATTAGGTGACTAGCTGCTTCTTTAAATACACGTTATTTCTTTGGCACGTGAATCCCTATCACTTCTTGGCATATTCTACTTATCTCATTAGGGCATGAGATCCAAAACGGCGCATCCTAAGTTTGGTCATAGGTGATGACAATTCTTTTCTTGTTGTCCTCATTCACCAAATTGTCACTTGTTTAGGAGGACAAATTACCCTATTAGAATTATTTGTTCTACTGTATTTGATGATATGACTTCCAGAGGCATCTTTTTGGAATCCAAATAGACCGAAATCAATGCCTATAATTTTTTATGTCACAAATGGAGGAAAACTATCTATATACAATGAGCATATAAACTTCCTCTCATGTACAAAATGGATTAGAAATGAAACGTAAAATTTGATGAATGGGAATTGGACATGCCAATTAAATTAGGGCAGAACCTTTTCTTGATGCCATGTTAGAATGTTATAAACCGCAAGGGTAAGGCGAGGCCACACATATATAATGAGTATATAAATTCCGTAGACAAGTGATGTGAAATTCATTAACATACAATATAGCTGATTTGTGGTTAGTTATGTATATGCAATTAAAAAAATAAAATAACAAAAAGTTTTTCAGAAAGGGAAAAAAAAACTAAACACAAACCCTCAAACGGATGTATAAAAATTATCTCGTTTTGTATATTCTGGTCAAACCACTTTACGCCCGCACATTCTCCCAATATTAATGAGAAAACATGAACACGGCGATGCCGGTATTTACAAGAGTTGGGGTTGGGTTAGAAAAAGATGTTTTTGTCATTTTCCACGAATTGAGCAGAGATGTGGATATCCTCTTCGGCCCAATTAAAAAGCGTTGCAATCTGTTGTCCCTTTGACTCGGGCAGGCAACATTAGTTATCAATATAATGCCCACTTAGATAAGGCATTATGACGTCAGTCCACTTAAAAGCGAGGTTCGATAAAAGCCGGCCACCCGTTCATTTTCCAGGTCACATAGGCATATGCTGTGGAGACCACATAGGCGATTCAATGCCATGGTCAACATTTTATAAAATAGTGTACTTTGAAATTTTAGATGCATGAATCGCCCATCTGATAGACCCAAATATATATATATATATATATATATATATATATATATCACCCATGTTGGAGCACGCTGGATTGTCTCGTGTAATTCTTGTTACTATTCTGTTCGCGCATTTTAGAGGTCTCCTAAAAGGGAGATCTGTTGGTGAATTAGATTTACAAAAGGAATTGACTGTGTAGTCGGTGATTAATCTTTCGTTCGTATGTTGATTCAGTGTTTGAACACTTGGTTTGAATGTGAGTAATCTCTTACTAGAGTCAAAGCGTCTTTTGTTGAGGATGACCTATAGGAGCCGTACTTGTCATTATGTTAGTGGAACCTTATTTGACGCATGTTAATGGATATTGGATAAATTTTGTTATATGATAATGTGAGAGAAAATTTTGATTGATGGTTGGCTAGGATAGTAGGACTTACCTAATCATAAAGGCATTGCTATATATGCGGTAGAATTACTCTACTGTATATAAGATGTAAAGTCTTCCGAGCGTATATCTTTTATGAGTAAAAGTGCAGAGAGTGGCAACACGTGGTAGCAATTTCTTATGAGTGTTATTATGAGGGTCCTACACTTGTTGTGAATTATTTGGATTAAGATATAATTACTCTACACCATTTTGACTAGCTCCTCACCATAACTCTACACATATGTTATGAGTTAAGAAGTCTCTCCACAAGATATGTTGTAATTAGGCAATATAGCATGAGTTATTTAAAGATTCACTCACAAGGGAATTAAACTCTTGATCTTGTAAAAGACGGATAACCCCTTTATCATTAGATGAACCCATGAGGCCATCTTTAAATTTTTCGATAATAAAATAACAATGATAAGAAAATACTTTTCATATGATAAAGTAGTGTCCGCCGCCCTATAAAGGGGAAACCACCTTGGCTCGGCCCCTCCTAGGGCGCAGGGTAGCAACAAGGGCAAAGTTTCTTTGTTCATAGGAGGGGAAAAGGAATAGAAATGTGATCCCTGTCCTGCCCCACCCCCGTGCCCTTCCAATTTTTGGAAAACATGATCTGCTTGGATATTACATGTTATTTAGATGCTAATCCCATGATATTGTGCACAGCATCATGACATAGACATGTCTCCATGGGCATAAACATTTGTGTAGGCCCTTGCAGGCCCAAAAACGATGCCATTCCGAATCACAACAGCCAAAATGGGCCATCGGCCCACTTGTATATCGAAGCATTCTTCCTCAAAAATGCAAAAATAGCAAAAACCTGTTAGTAAAACGTTGGTGCTTTTACGTTGAATAACGGTATGTACGTGATTTTCGATAACATTTTGATGGGTTAATACGAAGAAAACCCTAAATTGATATAAATATGATAAATTTTAAAAAAATTAATTTTTAATCATAAAAAAAATTCACAAACTAGTATATTTATGACAAAATTATTGCAAACTAACTTTTTGATCACCGAAAATCCCAAATTAGTACTTCTGTGACAAAGTTATCCTTTGTTAATTTCCATTAAAATGAATTAATTCCATGGAAAATCACAAAATGGTACATTTATGACAAACAGAAAGTAAAATCCTAAAATGATATATTTGTCAATTGTTAAGTGTCGTCCAACTCAACAATTTGATGGTAAAATTAAATGGAAATTAACAGAGGCTTAATTTGCCACAAGTATACCAATTTAGGGTTTTTTTCTCGATAAAAAATTAGTTTGAGATAAATTTGTTATAGGTATATCAATTTAAGATTTTTTGTGGTATTAACATAACTTCGATTTCCCATTCGCAAGTTAAATTTAGGGAAAAATACCTGTTCCTTTGGAGTAATGGAATTACAAGTGTTAAGCACACATGATATCATACTCCAATGAAAATACTTAAAAATCGAACTTATTTTTTGTAATTTCTTTAGTCAAAGAAAGATCTGGTGAATTATTTATATGACCAAAATGTCACGCCTCGATCCTCGAACGCGTGCCCATCCCTAACCTGGTCGATTAATAGCGACGTCCCAGGACGCATCGCCGACCCTTTTGATTTTAATATGCATGCAGAAGCATATAATAAATCCCCAGACAATAAAATAATGGGATAGAAAAGTAGGGCCATATTTTTCGCAACTAGAAAACCACAACCAAACCTTTACATAAAGCAAACTATATATTATATAATACAATACTATTCACGAGTCTTATCTACTATACACCGATCAAAACTCATAGTTTGCAAAACAGGAGAGGATCTCAGTCCTCATCCGAGTTGTACTCGGGATCATCCTAATCCTCCTCTGATTCCTCTTCACTAAGTTCATTTTCTTCCAGCTCTTATTCTTCTTCTTCAGGCTCATCCTCGGCTTCAGCTGCCGACTAGTCCATAAGCTCCTCCTCCATAGGTTCATCCTCCTACCACTCCTCCTGCTCCACGATCTCTTTGTCCTCTTCGTTCCAGTTGTCATTGTCGACTGAGTACACGGGAGTATGAACTTCGGCCTCAAGCTTCAGGTCCTTAACATCCACTACCGATCCATCCTTATGATCGGCCGTTCCTTCTCCGAACGCCTCTTCCAGAACGTATATAGGCACGTCACCCTCAGGTATGGGACCCTCTCTTCGCCCATCAAAGTAATGATGGTACCATGACCGATACTCATGGGACCTCAGGGCATCCTGTCCCACGTCAACCCAGACGGTCGACTTAACTAAAACGTACTCCAATCCTTCCAAGTGAGGGTGTATGTGAAAGTGGATGTCTAACTCGGTGAGTTCTTGAGGGATACCAAAATGCATCGGAGGACGAGGAGGTGGAGGTGCTGCCATCTAGGGACCTGATATGGTTATACAATAACCAATGAGACTATGTTTCAGCAAGTTCTACCCCCTAAGACCCGATTAGTAAACCAATACACTATGGGCTGCCTAAGCACACACAGATCAGAGGACTTACCTTGGCCTTAGATCCCACCTCCAATTCATAATAGGCACCCATTCACTCAAAACAGATGGAACTATCGATCAATTGATCTAGTCGATTACATGTCAATCAGACCATTCCCCACGATGGAATATCTAGTCGTCCAGCCCACGTGCATTCTCCAGGATAACATACCAAGTCTCTAAGCCCATGTGCCTTCTCTAAGATGACGTACCTACTCATCATACCCACGTACATTTTTCCAAGGTGGAATATCTAGTCATCGAGTCCATGTGCATTCTCCAGGATGACATACCGAGTCTCCAAGCTCACGTGCTTTCTCTAACGCGACCTCTTCACCAAGATGACATACTTAAACATTGGGCCCACGTGTATTCTCTAAGGCGCCAAATTCGCCAAGATGATGCATCAAGTCACCGAGCCCACGTGCCCCTTTCAAGATGCCGTACTCAAACATTGGGCCCACGTGCATTCTTTAAAGCACCAAATTTGTTAAGGTGATGCATCAAATCACCGAGCCCATGTGTCCCTTTCAAGATACCATACCTAATCACCGAGCCCACGTGCAATTTCCCGGGTGATAGATCAACTCATCGAGCCCACGTGCCTTCTCCCAGGTGACACGTGCCTTCTCCCAGATGATAGACTTCCTACCATGAATCTACTATGAAACAACACCTTTCTCTATAGTTCACCAGTCTACTATTGATACTGACAACCAATACCCGATTATTTCTCAATCAAACAATAAAAAATCAACTCATTTAGGATTATATCCTAAAATTCACAATTAAATCAATTTGGCACGATTCAAAGCTTAAATAAATAAACGGACTGCACCATGACAATCAGCATGAAATTCCGATCACCGGCCATCCCGGTTGAATTTCCGGATAATAAATAAATAAATAAATATTTCGAAAATTAATTAAATAAATACTAAAAATCCAATTTAGGCCCGTAATGCCTAATTGGAAGCTGAAACGGACCGGGAAAAATCCCGAGACCCATTCAATAATTAATACAACGTGTCTACTTGCTAATGGCTATGTCTAACCACCTAACATGCATTGTTAAGTCACTAATTTAATTTATCTAAATTAATCTAACCTCCTAATCATGCTTACTTACCACTAATCAACCCTTAAGCATCATTAGCAAACTAAGCGAGGTTTAGTGAGTTAAACTCACTCGTGTAACAATCCGCTCTGATTGAAACGTCGGGAACGTCGCGGGGGACCTTTTTCTCCAAAGCGGGCCTAAGGTTCGAGGTCCGCAAACACCTCAAAACGGGCTTGCATGGTGGCTGAAAACCTACACAAAACCTGATCTGTTCTTGGCTGAAAACAAAAGCAAACAACTCGGTTTCAAGCGGAGATTGACCGGGAAATAGGAAATAGGCTAAACCAGGCCTAGATGTGGACTCACGGGGGTTGAATGGGTTTGGGACGGTTTTGAATGAGCTGCAACAGACTCGGGACAGCAGCTGGGAGGTGGTGAGAGGCGGGACTGAGATGAACGGCGTGCGGCTGGCGTGGGTGGAGGTGCGAACGGCGATGGCGGTGTGGACGTGCGACGGTGGCTGGCTGGCTGGCGTGGGGCGGCTTCAGCTGGTGGCCGTCCTTGCTGCTGGTTTTGCACGGCTTGGAGGGGGAAGGAAGGGGCTTGGACGGTGGAGTGAGAGGGAGAGAGAGAGAGAGGGAGTGGATAGAGATGAGGGAGAGATGGAGGGGCCCCTTTGGCCTTGATTTTCCACAAAATATCTTCAAGACTCATTTTTGGCCATGCATGGATGCTTGGCTGCCAATCCTCCACCCAAGCACTCCCCACAACCTTTGAAGTAGTCCAAATTTTGGCTAGGCATGAGGGTAGTTACGAATTTGGTATAATCTCCTCTCAATTGGACACTTAGATGATCTCAAATCAACCTCACTTGACCTCAATCAATTCAATTGACACCTCAATACTTCAATTGATATTTTTCCTCACCCATACATCCATCATGCTTTCCAATTTTCTCATAAAAAATAATCCTCGGCTTTTTCTGCACAAAAACGACCCGACGACGACTTTTTCCCAAAAAGTCTCGGTTTTCAAAAAAAATCTTCTGAGACTGAGTCGACACTCTTAGAATTTATTGTGACATGACAGAAGGTTCAATTTCTGAAATCGGACTTGAATTCACAGTTAATTTCCAACTGGCGCGTTTTTAGCGTAAACTAGACTACTAGGTAACTTTCAGAAATTTTTAAGTGCAAATGATTCATGGTCGATTTTCTTCGAGCTACAATGAATCCACTCGACTCATAGGCGACTCTCGGTTGTCGTGAAAATCTCGAGAATCCAAATTCAGACACAGGGTACCAAAACAATAAGAAAATCAGTCTAGTGCCGGCCGATGAGAATTTTCTAATTTAGTGGTGTCACCCACGATTAGCCACACATCTCTGTCGAACCAGTCTATCTCTGATTTCAAATCAATTTTTAACTGTGCCGTAATGGCCTCTAAAGATAGACACAATCGAGAAGTTGATTTCTGGTCGAATTCTCAAGTCTATTGCCTCTAAATTTCTTAATGGCTTCCCCGGATAGTCTAGTTATCTTGAGAGTGATTGGCTCTGAGAATAACCCTATAGGCGCGTCAATGAAATGTCCGATTTATCCAGTAGAAAACAAGGTTGGAAATCTGGGATGTCACAAAAACATCATTATTTTGTTTTGTATTAACAAAGAAGTATAATAACACATTGGCAACAAATTTAGTAGATATATAAGGCATTTTTTTTTAAAATCGTGTAACTGATTCTATGTAAGCTTTTCTTGTTTATAATATGATTTATGTAATATCGTTATAATATTGTTTCCCCATCTCATATTGGTACAATATAGGTTTAATAGTAATTAGAATCCGAAATATGTTTTAAACTCATTTTATTGAAAAAGAACGAATACTTCTCCACAAGTTTAGAAAATGTGCAGGGAAGATGTCTTTAATCGACGTACATATATCTATGTGTAACATACGCAATGGCACTGAGCACTTTATTACACCGATTGTTTTGTATAACCATATGATGTTGTCGATAATAGTAGAAATTCGCAATACATCTATCTTTGGTTTGGAATATCAAGATGTCTAATCCCTATTAGAAGTTTTGCTAAAAATATCGCCAAAGTATCAATTCTCCTTCAACTTTTGAACCACCCACCTATATATATATATATATATATATATATATATAATATTATATTATATAGACCATATGATAACTTCTCTGTTCCGATGACATTCGTCAATTGGGTCACTCTCTTTCGTTGGGTCATCATTCTAAAAATGTCAGACCTTGGTACCTTTGCTAGAGAAGGTAGTGGAAGAGAGAGGAGAAGGTTTCTTTTGGTGAAGAGTATTTATTCCTTTTGTTACTTCAAGATATAAAGTATGGGTTACGAAATAGATGATGCGAAGTGAGATGGAGATAAAATCCTGGGAAAATTATCAAAAAAAGTCCTACATCAATTGTAATTGTGCCGATTCAATTCTAAACTTATTTTTTTGGCTAATTGAGTCCCAAACTTTTTGTAATTATATCAATTCAGTCTATCTGACTAAATTTGGCCAGCCAGCGCTAACGTGGACGCCAGCTAGCGCTAACGTGAAACAATTTTTTCATAAATTTTTATTTTTTTGAATTTTTGAATTAATTTTTTTACCTTTTCTTCTTTTTTTCCTTCCTCCCCCTCCTTTCTCCTTCTGTTGGTGACCAGCTAGAGGGGAGGGCCAATCGCTGGACTCAGGTGACCGGCCAATGGCGAGCTCACCTCGTCATTGTTGGGCAAGACACAAAGAAGACAAAGAAAGGGATGGATCTGTGGATGGCATTGCCAAACATGGACAGCCCCAAGCTCATGGCGGCGAAGAAGGCCTTGTTTTGATTCTTCTTCAGACTCCCATCCCTGTCTCTCTCTATGTGTAGCTTGCCCAGCGACGATAAGGTTTGCCTTCACCCAGTGAAGACAAGGCGAGCTCACCATTGGTTGGTTGCTTGAGTCCGACTACTGGCCCTCCCCTCTAGCCGGTCGTTGAAAGAAGAAAAGATAAAAAATTAATAAAAAAATTCAAAAAAATAAAAAAATATTAAAAAAATGTTTGTCGGCGACAGCTGACATCTATGTCAGTGTTGTCCAGCCAAATTTAGCCGAATAAACTAAACTGACACAATTGCAAAATGTTTAGGATTGAAATGACAAAAAAAAAGTTTAGGATTGAATCGGCACAATTATAATAGATTTATGATTTTTTTTTTGATAATTTTCTTGTAAAATAAGAGGTTGCTTATTGAGACGTTTCAAAAATAAGCAACCAAGTACCTTTTTTTATTGTCAAAGAAAAATCTCATTCATTTTTACAGATATATAATAGAGAAACGCAGTCCAACTACAAACCATGATAAATCTTAAATACTGAAAATAAAACATGCTCCTAATAATAAGATAAATTATGAGAACAAGATTATGGATTACACGTTCAAAGAACAGATTGGTGACTTCTTCAAATTAAAATTGATGACTAATCACCGAATATGTTTTCAGTAACGAGCATACACTAAGATCTCCATTTGTTGCCACAACTTTGCCTTTCAACGGTGGGCGTCTAGGTTTGACGTCTTAAACACCATTACTATCAAGAGTAAAACACCATTACCGTCAAGAGTAACAAGGTTGGACATATGCAGACTTGACACCTGAGAGAGTGAAACCTTTATGAAACTTCTCTGATTTTCTTCAAAATTGGACTTGTACATAAACGAAACCCAAGGAAGCCTAGGTTTGATGTCTTCAACACCATCGCTAGTCAGAGTAACAAGGTTAAACGTATGTAGACTTGACATTTGTGAGAGCGAAACCTTCGCAAAACTTCTCTTATTTTCTTTGAAATTGGACTTATACAGACACGAAACCTGAGGGAAGTGAAACCTCAAAATCATACATGCACAAAACCCCAAATCTAGACTAGATTGAGTGCATAATATTTCATCATGAAAATGCAGACAGACGAAGAAATGATCTGTTTCACTAAAAATTACACCAGCACACAAACTTTCCCACTTGAGTCGACAATGTAGCGGTGGTCACCAATCCCCCCCAATTATTTCATCAAAGATCACGATGAGAGCGACGATGAATGCACGGTCGATGTTCGGATAGACCGTGATCATAAACTCGTCCTTTCCCAGAAGCACACTTCGAGTTTGGATGCGAGTCTCCTTTTGCATCTGTACCATTATGATATAGTCAGGAATTGATGATTCTATTCCTTTTTGATGTTTTATATATAGCTACTTACAGAATGGTTCTTATCCTATAACTCGATATGAATACCAATTTACTTAATTGAATCACTTCAAAAATAGATGGGCAGTCGAGATATATTCTGTAGGCTGGTGCGTATTCTATAAATCGATTTGAATACTAATTCACTTAATTGAATCACTTCAAAAATAGATGGGCGAGATATAAATCCCAACTTGCAATTTGACAAATTATTATAAAGAACAAGAAATCTGATGTTGACAATAAAAAAGTTATGGGATTCGATATTTTGTAGGCAACAGATTAGGTTATTTGAATATGATGTGATCTCAGTGGGGCAACAGATTAGGTTATTTGAATATCGAATCACATAAATTTTATGTTGTCATCATCAGCTTTCTTGTTCTCTATAGTAAATTGTCAAATTGCAAGTTTGGATTTGAAGATCCCAAGCCCCTCATCTTCGCTTTACACACAAACAATTTTTAATTTCATACTTCTTGAACTTCGACAAAAATGTTAACCTGGGCATTAATGCCTAAGGGTGAGTATTGTGATGTTCTCAAATACCAATTGGCACGTCTCACTACTAATTTCAACTTTTAGGAGGGCCAACGTACACACGCATATATATGTATTTTTTTTATTTGGGAAATTAGCAATTCAATTCTAAAGTTATTGTATAAATGGCAATACAATCCATAACCTTTATCCGAAATTCCAATATAGTCATTCCAAGCTTATTACTGTCGGAAATTGTTAATGTCGCATCTAGTCATAACCGGCCGTCTTATGTGGCATGCTAATATAGACAACCTACAAATTGCCACGCTAACGGTTTCCAGCAGCAATTGATAGAGTGGGTTGCGTTGGGATATCGAGCAAAGGTTCAAAATGCATTAGAAAAACTGAAAAGTCTAAAATTGAACTGTCAAATGTACAATAGGTTTGGAACCGAACTGATTAGGCTTGAATGAAAAATTTTAAAGAACAAGAAGCAGCCTTTGGAGAAGAGTATGTTACCTGGCAACGATACAGGGAGGCTATCCGGCATAGATGACACAAGACCGCTCGAAACCTTTGACATTGAAGTCGCGGAGATCCTCGTTCCTGTTATTTGCTAAGAAAACGTCTAACTTGGTCTTGAGTTGGATCACTGAACTCATCTTGGCAGTGAAGACAAGGTCGCACATGTCTGAGCTCTTCCCTCTGAACGCTCGCCATCGACTGGGTTCAGCCCTTATCTGCACCAATCATCTTCACCTAAGCCTCTTGATAACAAAACCTTATCTTTCGCATGGATTCCGCTCGTGATAGTTTGCAAAAGGACCGATGCTGAACCTTGATTTCGCTTAACCAGTTCGTTCAACTTCAGTTTCTTTGGTTGCCAAGTTAATACAGTACCAAAAAAAGAAAAAGAAAATAATAATTGGGTGTCTAGCTCTAGAACCTGTGAAAAGCGAAGGGTGGATATTTAAATTTTTGTGATTCAAAATCAACCGCCAATTTCAATTCATAAAAAACATTTTTCCTAGTCAGAAAATAATTTCTTGAAAGCAATTTTTCTTTAAATGAATGGATCTTCAATCACGTGCGAATTTCACGAGCCTTGTGTTTTCCCGGAAATTGCCCTGAGTAGTGAGCGCATCATGGGGTGGACCGCCGGTTTCCTAGATCCGTCACGCAAGTCCAGAAGTGGACTCGTCAAGACCGGGAAAGGCAAGTACAGGTACCGAATTCTTGCCATTGATTAGTCAGAGAGGAAAAAGTTCAGAATCTAATTTTCAAGTTTCCACACTTTGTTTTTTTGGTCAGTAGTTTCCACACTTGATTGGGCTATTAAATGAGCCTTTGAATAAGGGGATCATCCTTAACATTTACTAGATTTTGACAATTAAGTGCTGAAAATTTTCAAAAAAAATCAGCACCGGATGAGATGAACCTTTTTTAACATCTTAACTTCACAATGATTTGAAAGTCAATTTAAGTAATGGACTCGCAATATGTTTGATTCCACAACCTCTTCGAAATTAGGCCTCTCTCTTCTCCCAATTTAAATTTATGTCCAGATCTCCTCTCCCAATTTAAATTTACGTCCAGATCTAGGGGTTTTACTCTCCCTATTTAGATTTAGGTCTAGTTTTAGGAGTTCCTTGTAGGTATTTGATGTCTTTTTTCAACATATTAACGTTGGTGTCTCTATATGGCGCTAATGATGAGGACATTAAACCTAGACGCGCATTGCAAGTCGTTGCAAATGGAGTGAGGGATCTCGACGTGTGCTCATCATAGAATTTAGTATTTGGCCATCGAACCTTTATGGTAATAGATCTATTCTTGAGAGATGAGAATATACTTTTACCTGCAAATTATGCTTTGTTATTTGGATTTTGGCATTTTCTTTTTGTCGATAGTTATAAGAAATTTACTAGATTTGAAAATATTTTATGTACCTCTGTTATTTTGAGAAATGAATGAAATTTTTTTAATTAAAAAAAAAGTAATGGGCTCTTTTTTTCACTGCTAATCCCAAGAAGTTCATCAATGTTGATACTTTTTCTCTTCATTTGAGCAGGGAGCTTGGATGCTCTTTGAGCGGGGATTCAATTGGAGGAACCTGGCAAGTCAAGGTCAACGTACATAGCAGCAAGGAGGGTGCATCGCCTTTTTTCTCATTCCCCTGATAAGGTCAGTAAAAATGGGTTACTTAATTCACCATATAGAAAAAGTAAGTGATGACGATTAGGTCTTGTCAAATGTTGTTAAGTCCTACCGGTATTGATCATAATTTCAAGTGTAGTGAGAAATTAATAATGTTCACTAATCAATTTCGAGTTACTATCAAATAGCCTTATGATTATATTTTCATCATTTGAAACAGTCAAAACGGAAAGTTCGTTGCTTAAATTTTCATCACTCTATTTTTTGTCTTATCGGATACCAATTAAAGGATCAATTTCAATATATCAAGCATTATCAAATTGGATTCCCGTTAAGTAAAATTTACATCTTTGATAGGGAACAATCGAGTTGAATTTTTTTATTTTTGGTCGGTCCTACTCTACTTCTATTCTAACTCCCACTCTAACTCCCACTCTTAAACTTTTGCCCTACTTCCTTGCAGGGCATGGGAGTCGAAACCCACACTTGAAATTAAATCGTCCCACCTCAACCCCCCTGAAAAGGTGAGGATTCAACCCCCCACCTCCCCCTTTCATGTTCGAAGGGTGACCACTGGGGCAAATTCCAGTGGTTAATCGGGTTGAATTAAAACCAGTAAATTTGGTAGTGTTTCTCCAATCTTTAAAGTACTTTTCTTTCATTGGCAAAGTAGATAAAGATATAATATGCAAAAGATAGAACTATTTCATCCCGGTATGTTCAGTAGAGAGTACATAGGTGCTTATGGACCGTACAAGGGGACTATTTAAGGTAACGCAATATCCATACCGTCCTATCCTGATCTATAGTATTGATTACAATCAATTGTCATCATAAATAATCAAAGGAAATGTACAATATTAAAAAGAGATATAGAGAGATGCGGCAAATCTCATAAATATTGCTATCATGCCCTAAACTCAAGGTTAGGTCGGAGAACAGAATAAGAGACAATCTTTAAAGAATGAAATAAAGAGGAGAGAATGTTTCGCTCATTAGGTTTTTCAAATACATACATACATATATTATGCATTTAATATACTCTTTGAAGCCCGAATGACCCGAATTGGCCCGAAATTAAACTTTATTGTAGGCCTGGTGGGAGGGACGGCTATAAGAAAAAAAAGCTGTGGCACCAAGGTACGTGACCAAACGTCGCCTCTTCCTTTCTCAGCAGCGATTACTCCTCTCTCCTTTCTTGTCGCGGTTACTCCTTGTCTTTCTTGTCGTGATCGATCTCGTTAAGAATTGCGACGAGCGCAACTATAAAAGCGTGGTCGATGTTGGGATAGACAGTCACCGTGTAGGTGTCCCTTCCGATCGCCATGCTTTGGATCGTGTGCTTCGTGTGCATCTGCATAGCCATACAATACCGGAACACCGACCAATAGTTAGCTTTAGTTCTGACAGAAATTGAAGAAAAGAAAAGTGGAGAGTGTTTTGGGAGAAATTGCACTCTGTATTTTTCTGTATATCCATGTACAAGAGCACTGCTCTATATATGTTGCAAGAGAAAGACAGGAAAGAAAATATACAAGATTATATTACGATTACATTCCCACTTTACCAAGCCAATCATAGATTAACTGAATCAATTAATTGGCAATATAATCGATATGGAATCGATATCTGCCATTATATTTCCAACACTCCCCCTAAGCTGGTGGCCTGTATATGTCAAGGACACCTAGCTTGCTTAAAAGATATGTATGCTGTCTTTGACATAATGGCTTGGTGAAGATATCTGCAGGCTGCTCTTCAGTTCCAATTCCTCTTGCTGTGATGATCCCTTCTCGAATCTTGTCTCGAGTAAAATGACAATCAACTTCTATATGTTTAGTCCTCTCATGAAAAACTGGATTTGCTGCCAACTTGAGTGCAACATCATTGTCACAAAATAGTTCACTGGGTCCCTCGATTCGTACTCCAAGGTCGAAGAGTAAACCACGTATCCATACTATCTCACAAACAGTTTTTGCCATGGCTCGATATTCTAACTCGGCTGACGACAGTGACATGGTCAATTGCTTCTTTGTCTTCCATGAGATGAGCGACTTCCCTAGTTTGATACAAAAACTAGTAACTAATCTCCTCGTCATTGGACAAGTAGCATAATCTGTATCGCAAAAAGCTTTTATCTTCATATCGCAATCACAAGATAAGAAAATTGAAAGTGCTAGTAAGGACACCTAGAGGGGGGGTGAATAGGTGTAAAAACAGATTCTGCAAAATGCAGTGAAAACCTTTACTTTTAACCTAAGTCCGAATAACGCGAGACTTTTGAAACCGAGTCGAAGAGCGGCGGACTTTGAGCGAGATCGGACTTTAGCGGTTAAATAGAATTACGAACAAAATAAAGGAGTTCAAGGAAGAGAATAAGAACACAAGGTTTATAGTGGTTCGGCTTAGATCAAGCCTACGTCCACTCTCCCACGCTAACAGCCTTCTTGGCTGGATTCCACTATGCAATCAACAAGAGATTACAACTTTGAGTGCAAACACTTAGTAGTAGATCACACTATCTCACTAAGTCACTCTTTTGGTATTTCTCTCACGATCACAAACATTTAAGCTCACAAGAGACAAGTGTATGATCGAAGATCGCTCAAACTTTGGAATTATAAATTCTACGCTCCGTCTCTTACTTGCTCATCGGTCCTTCATCTCCTTAAATACTCCTCCACTTCCAAACTAGCCGTTGGACAGCATCTCGAGGATCGTCTTCCAATCTACCCATTGGACAGCTCTGTATGTAGAAGATTTGGTAGTCATTGAGTGATAGAGGTAAAATCCCAAATTGATTCCGATCGCCCATACAAACATAATCTTGGTTTCCATAAGTAAAGCTTCTTCGTATAGAAAGTTCTTGTCTTCAAGATTTAATTGTCAATCAATTAGATTGAGTCAATCAAATCAGTCTTGATGTGGAATCCAAACCAGATCACTAGCCGTTATATCTTCGGGGCTTACATTACGTTACGTCGAATTTAGATGTAAAGTCTGAGAGCGATAGACTTTACAATCTGAGTCTGAGTGCGATAGACTTTGCAATCTGAGTCTAAACATATTCTGCTTCTGAACAGATTTAGCTTTAAGGTCTGAACACGATGCATTACGTTACGCCAGCATAGAGTCTGTCTTCTGGTTTTTCCAAGTATAGACTTCGATAATATCATTTACATGTTCTATCATCTGAATAGTCTATTACTCAACCATCAAACATGTTAGTAGCCTTTGATTTATTTTGTCATCTTCAAAACATCATAAGGGATTTCCCTAACAATCTCCCCCTTTTTGATGATGACAAAACAATCTCTGAATATGCAGATGTGTAATAACACTTTCTAAAATATTGATAAATCAAAGCAGTGTAATTCAAATCAAAAGATAGTATAAGATAGCAAATAGATTGAGCATAACAATATATAGAAAAGCGATGAAAATAGTATCACGTAGAGAATATAAAAAGATAACAAATATATCGAATATTAAAGATATGCACTGTAGCTCACTTCAATCATGCATATAAGCAAATATCCAATAAAAATCACGGATGCATTATAAAATTCACTTATCCTTTTTGTCATAATAAAATGATAATATCAATAAAAGATTTGTTAATGACAAAAAGTAATAAAAGATGCACTAACCGGATTTTGTAGAATTTAAATTCTGACACATTTACCTTTTCCTTCCTTCCATAATAATCAAGATCATGATCAATTCAAAAAGATTTTTCCATAATTGATCAAAGCTCCCCCTCAATTTGTTGCCTTTTTGAGGTGATCACGATTCTTTTCATTTCCTTTTGGATTCACGTCCTCCCCCTGTCATCATGAAAAAATTTACAAATAGCACTAATTGTGGCTTGTGCACGTTGAGCAGAATATTTTTCCATTATTTCCTTCGTAGCAACAATATCCACAACGATCATTTGCATTTTAAAATTCGAGACAAAAATTTATTTTCTTCAATCAAGCTCTTCTCGAATTCAACCTGCATAAACTTAACGAACTTTTTGCACAAATAAGCTGTAATAATATTCACACAATATATAATGCCATTTCTTCAAACAAATAAATTGAATAGCATATATAAGATTATCAATTATTAAAATTCAGAACTACTCAACCTTTCGTACTGCACATTAGGGATTTCCTCAACAATTTGCAAAAACTTTGCACAAGGAAGGGAATTTTTTAGCCTCCAAAAAATAGTACAGAATCTCTACAATTTTCTAATCGAGCTTTCCAAAATTCATATGGAAGATTCTTTTTCCACCTACAAATTCTTGTATAATGGATAACAATCCTTGCAAAAATATCACGTAATACCTTCCTCCGATTTACGGATCAAAATTTGCTAGATATAAGATATATTCTAAGAATATAGCAAGAATATCCATAAATATGCAATAATATCTTTCAAGATCAAAGGGATTTCCTTAAGTATAAATCTCAAAAATATATTATAGATGCATTTCACAAAAAGAAAGTTGATATTGCTGTCACGTGCCAAATCAAGAAAAAATTGCAATGCCTTATGTTTATGTTAAGAGATATTTGCACTATAAATGATAAACAATCATCATGATAAATGCATGTAGAAATTTGCAAGGCGGGATGATAAAAAAAAAAAAATTCTCTTACCCAAGGTATATGTTTCAAATTTACCATTGATTAAAAAAAATCATTACCAATCTTCGCCTGAGATTCTTTTCTTAAAACAAAATATGATCATTATAAAATCCCAATCAAGGATATATCAAATATTAAGCATAATGAGAATTCTTGCCCAAATCAAATTGAGAATAAAAAAATTCCTTACCAAATTCTCTTTCTTTTCTTCCTTTATTTCCTGCAAAAAAATAACTCATCTTTTCTTTGGTACCCATTTTTTCTTGGGTTCATGAGAGTTAGTAGAGTATGCTTGTTTTACCCAATCTTTCTTAATAGGTCTCCAAACTTTAGGACATTCTTTCTCAAAGTGTTTCGAGTCTCCACAATTTGAACACTTGAGGGCATTTTGACCAATAGGTTTTACAAACAATTTTTGAAAATGATTTTTGTAAAATGCCTTTGAAGGTTTTTGTCTAAGTCTCTCTTTTACTTTAGGAAAATCAATTAAAGAATCGCTTTCCTTATTGAAGCCAAGTCATGACTTATTATAGTAAGGAACTTGTATAGAAATGATATGCTCTAATGTTTTTGATCCATTTGAAAATCTTGTCGAAATATTTGAAAAGTAAATCTTTTTGCAAAATTTCAAACTTTTCTTTTTGAGAAAGATCCTGTTGCCTAAGCCGAAAATTTCCTTTTTAAGCTCGGAGATCCTTTTAAGATAAGATTTGAGATTTAAGCAAAGCTCATTTATATACTTTGAAACTTTGATAGGAATTTTTGAATGGCTTACCTCGATTTCCTCATCGGATTCTTAGTCTGTGTCCGAGTTAGACTCTGATTCTGAGTCTGTGTCTGAGTCAGACTTCGATTATGAGTCTGTGTCTGAGTTAGACTCAGATTCTCAATGTGCCATCAAGCATATATTTCCTTGCTGGTCATCTTCTTTCATGGTTCTTTTTTGGCCATTCTGCTTGTATTATTTTCTTCCACTGAATTTGCTTCCTTTTCTACTCAGCGTTTTGAATTTCTTGATCATAAAAGCAAGTTCTTCGTTGTCCATATCATTTTCCGAGTCTGTATTATCAGAATCAGCGTTAGATACTAAAGCGATGGACTTCTTACCTTCGGGATCTTCGTCGTTGAGTTGTTCCACTTCATAGGATTGAAGAGTGCCGATCAATTCATCAACGGAGAGTGGCATAATCCTCTGAGTCTCTCGGATTGAGGTCTTGACATGTTTCCATTCTTTTGAGAGACCTCGCAAGAGTTTGTTGACCTTCATTAGGGTAGAAATTTGCTGACCTTGATATGCTAAATCATTTACAATTTCTGTAAAACGGCTAAACATATCTCCAATCGACTCTCCTTGCTTCATCTTGAAGGATTCATATTTGCCGAGCAGGAAGTTTACTTTTGTCTCTTTTACACGATCAGTCCCTTCATATGTAACATGAAGTCTATCCCAAACTTCTTTTGCTGTTTCACATGAAGAGATTCTGTTATATTCAGTAGGAGACAATGCGCAATATAAAGAATAAATGGCTTTTGCATCAAGCGCTTCTCTTTTGGACATCTCCGTCCGAGACATAGGAGCGGGGGGTTTGGTTTCTTTGTCTTTGCCATTCTTATTTGATGTAGACGCAGCAGTAGGATTGATTCCTTTTTCCACAACATCCCATTGCAAGGGATCTTTGGATCTTAGAAATGCTTTCATTTTGTTCTTCCACACGTTGTATTCCTTTCCATCAAAATATGGTGGCCTGGTGTTGCTTTGTCCCTCCATAAGTCTTGGTGCCAATATACTAGCCATAGAAGATCTTTAGCTCAAAAGTAAAAACACTTTTATAAACTGAGCACTTGGCTCTGAAACCAATTGAAAGTGCTAGTAAGGACACCTAGAGGGGGGTGAATAGGTGTAAAAACAGATTCTGCAAAATGTAGTGAAAACCTTTACTTTTAACCTGAGTCTGAATAACAACAGACTTTTGAAATTGAGTTTGAAAAGCAGCAGACTTTGAGCGAGATCAGACTTTAGCAGTTAAATAGAATTACGAACAAAATAAAGGAGTTCAGGGAAGAGAATAAGAACACAAGATTTATAGTGGTTCGGCTTAGATCAAGCCTACGTCCACTCTCCCACGCTAACAGCCTTCTTGGCTGGATTCCACTATGCAATCAACAAGAGATTACAACTTTGAGTGCAAACACTTAGTAGTAGATCACACTATCTCACTAAGTCACTCTTTTGGTATTTCTCTCACGATCACAAACATTTAAGCTCACAAGAGACAAGTGTATGATCGAAGATCGCTTAGACTTTGGAATTATAAATTCTACGCTCCGTCTCTTACTTGCTCATCGATCCTTCATCTCCTTAAATACTTCTCCACTTCCAAACTAGCCGTTGGACAGCATCTCGAGGATCGTCTTCCAATCTACCCATTGGACAGCTCTGTATCTAGAAGATTTGGTAGCCGTTGAGTGATAGAGGTAAAATCCCAAATTGATTCCGCTCGCCCATACAAACAAAATCTTGGTTTCCAAAAGTAAAGCTTCTTCGTATAAAAAGTTCTTGTCTTCAAGATTTAATTGTCAATCAAATCAGTCTTGATGTGGAATCCAAACCAGATCACTAGCCGTTATATCTTCGGGGCTTTTGTTACGTTCTGTCGAATCTAGATGTAAAGTCTGAGAGTAATAGACTTTACAATCTGAGTCTGAGTGCGATAGACTTTGCAATCTGAGTCTGAACATATTCTGCTTCTGAACAGATTTAGTTTTAAGGTTTGAACACAGTATGTTACGTTCTGCTTCAACATAGAGTCTGTCTTTTGGTTTTTCCAAGTATAGACTTCGATAATATCATTTACATATTCTATCATCTGAATAGTCTATTACTCAACCATGAAACATGTTAGTAGCTTTTGATTTATTTTGTCATCTTCAAAACATCATAAGGGATTTCCCTAACAAAAATACCAAGTCCTGGACATTTCTTCAAGTACTTCACAACTTTTAATGTGGCATTCATATGAGATTGCTTCGGCTTGTGCATGAACTGACAGAGTATCTGTACTGCATAACAAGGGTCTTGTCATGGTGAGGTAGATTAATTTTCCAACAAGACGTTGATATCTCGATGGATCCTCCAGCAATGGATCAACTGTGGATGAGGGCAAGCTCATATTGTATTCACGCGTCGTTAACTTCGCATTTGCTCAATCGGTATGGCAGCCGGTTTGCATCTTGATAATCCCGCTTCTGAAACTATCTCCAAAATGAACTTTCATTGACTAAGGCTGATTCCCTTATCGGAGCGAGCTATTTCAATACATAGGAAATATTTGGGAGGTCCCAAATCCTTGATATGGAAAGCAGAATGCAAATATTTTTTGAACCTTGTGATAGCCAACTCATTGTTTCCCATGATAGAAATGTCATCAACATATATCAACAAATAAATTGATGAAGTACCTTTAGTCCAAGTAAACAAGGCATAGTCGTGCTTGGAGTGCTGGAATCCTGCGCCAATTAGTGCAGTCGTGAATTTGACATACCACTGTCTGGAGGCTTGTTTAAGTCCATACAAGGATTTGCATAGACGACACACATGAGACTCCCCCTGTCTGCGTAAACTCGGTGGAAGTTCCATGTAAATCTCTTCATCTAAGTCCCCATGGAGGAAGACATTATGAACATCCATCTGATGTAGTTGCCAATTACGAATGGCTGCAATAGATAAAAAGGAACGAACAGTAACTTCTTTAGCTACAGGGGAAAAGGTTTCATGATAATCAAAACCTTCCCGTTGCGTGAAACCCTACGCAACCAAACGAGCCTTGTATCTTTCGATGGAACCATCTGCCTTGAACTTTATCTTGTAAACTCATTTGCAGCCAATGGGTCTTCGATGTGGAGGTAAAGGAACAATGTCCCACGTATGGTTTTCATTCAGTGCTTTAAGCTCGGCTTCCATTGCATCCTGGCATTTCGGGTCACATGCCGCCTCATGATAGGAAGATGGCTCCTGTTCTTCAGAAATCCGACTAATGCAGCTATATGTTCCGGTGACAGCCGACTAAAAGAAACGTATGAAGATACTGGATATTGTGTACCTGGAGAATTTAGCGTAGGGCATATGTAATCCTTTGTCCAGGTGGGTGGTCGTGTATGTCGACCAGAACACCGAGGCTCCCCCACTCGTTCTTCTTCAGTAATGATGGGTAAGGAGTCTTGTGAAGAACACTGTAACTCCTGTTGTGAATAAGTGACCGGAGAAACAGATGGCTGATTTTCCTCATCTGAAAGAACAGGTAATTCAGCTCCATGATGAGATGGATTTGTTGTTACTGGTGCAGGTTGTTCTGGTGCAATGATGACATATGGAGGTTCCATACATAGATCTTCTTCTGATAAAAAGGGGCGATGATTGGGAGCTGAGATAGAGGATGAGGGGGTACTTTCCCGAAATGGAAATATGTCTTCATGAAAAACCACATCCCTGCTCACGAAGAAGTGCCCTGTAGAGATCTCCATGACTTTATAACCCTTTTGCAAAGAGGGATATCCCATAAAAATACATGGAATAGCACGAGGGTCCATTTTGTCCCAAGGCCCTGCTGTCGTGGCATAGCACAAGCATCCAAATACTCTGAGATGATCAATTCTCGCTTCCTTTCCATAAAGCAATTGAAAAGGTGTTCGCCCATTGAGAATTCGTGTTGGCATGCGATTAATCAAATATGCTGCCGTAATAACACAATCTCCCCAAAAATCCTCAGGAATCGAAGCCTGGTATTTAAGAGCACGAGCAACCTCTAAGAGGTGCCGATGTTTACGCTCAACTATCCCCTTCTACTGAGGAGTATAAGTGCAAGAGCTTTCATGAATGATTCCCTTAGATGATAGAAAAGATTCACACTCTTTAGTATAGAACTCGCGTCCATTGTCCGTACGAATTCTTTGAACAGTTTGTTTGAATTGATTTTCAATAAGAGTGAGAAACTTTGATAAAGTTGGAAAAGTTTGGCTCTTTGACCGCATGAGGAAAACCCAAGTCGCACGACTATGATCATCAACAATGGTAAGAAAAAATCATGACCCATCACGATGTGGTGTGTGATAGGGTCCCCAAATATCAATGTGTAGTAAAGAGAAAGCAATGCTGGCTCGAGATGTACTAGTGGGAAAGTGTGTCCGAGACTGTTTAGCTAGGGGACAAATGGGACATTTCGGATTAGGGAAACGTGCACTATGACCCAAGCGCTGATGGAAAATGAGATTTTTATTATTGATAATAGCATTACAAGAAGTGCTTTTATCAAAATTTTCAGAAGAAGTAATCCAAAAATAAAGTTCTTGTGCAACACTACCCAAGCCCATCGGTTTGCCAGTCGAAGGGTCCTGAAAGAAACAATTGTCGGAATTGAATATGACACCACAAGAATTATCTTCGCAAGCTTTTGAGACAGATATCAGGTTGAACTCAAACTCTGGAATATGGAGAACATTTTTAAGGACAATATTGGAGCTAAGGTGAACAGTTCCAACCTTAGTGACATGAGTAACATTGCCATTTGGAAGTCGCACAATATATAAATATGGACTTTTCTGAGCATGGGAAAATAATTTCTCATTGCATATTATATGATCACTTGCACCCGAATCTATAATCCATGCATCAGTTGGTATTGAGTTCGTTTCACCAAGGATAATACCTGAAAAGCCTACACTCTTGTCATTTGTGGTTAAACGATCCAAAGCCCTCATGATGTTCTGATATTGATCTTGGGTAATTGGCTGGTGTGCCCCATCAGTCCTTAGTGCCGACACCTGATAAGCAGAAAATTCCTTTTCCTTTTTTTCTTTATCACCCGGCTTGCCATGCAATTTCCAGCAAGTTTCTATAGTATGGTGTGGACGTCTGCAATATTCACAAAATTTTCCTTTATTTTTTGAAATTTGCCCACATGGTCTATGTGATGACGTGGCGTGACGTGGTCCATTGGATCCCACAAAAAATTGAGCTGACGTGGCCAAGCTAGAGCCCTCGGATTCTGGCGCACCGAAGGGTGAATATCCACCGTCGGATCTCCTTTGCTGCCCACCGTTGGATCCAAAGGAGTTTGCGGGTGGATATGAGCCGTTGGATGGCTTCCTTTGATCCTGACCATCCATCTGTGGGTTCTTAGGGTTTCCACTTATTCTCCTTGTCGTTGCAACCGCAAGTCCTCTGGAGCTCTCGAAGTTGTTGCTTCCTCCATGGCCGCTGTGCGTCGGGTCGAGCAGGACAGAGCCTCCGGCGAACGCAGCAGCAAGAGCAACTCCATCAGTTGCTCACGCTTGCTCGGTGGTCGCCAATTTCTGACTTTCCTCTTGAACGGCCAGCTGATAAATTCGTCCGAGCGAGGGCGTTGGCTCCATCGTCTAGATCTGCGACCGAAAGGTATTGTATGTCTCATTTGGGCTTAGTAAGAACCTTGTCACTTTCTCCTTTTCTTTCATGGCCCTATACTGACGAAGTGTTGCTTCGGGTCCGTCCAATCGTTCGTCGGCCGCCTCTAGCTCGTTCCAAAGGGCTGAAAGCCGATTGAAGCAAGCGGTAACCGTGAGGTTTCCTTGCTTCAATTCGGAGAGGGCTTGCGTTATGGTGAACAGCTTCACCTGATCGAGCCGTCCGTACATTCCACGGATGGACTCTCAAAAAGTCCTTGAGTCGTCTGTCGGTGGAAGCCCCGCTGCGACGTTTGGCGCAAGGCAATTGCCAATCCAGGTACGCACCAACTGATTGCAATGGCGCCAGTGCCGTTGAAGGCGTTCTTTTGTTGGGTAGGGCACGGATCTGTCGAGAAATCCCTCTTTGTCTTTGGTGATGAGGGCTCGACGGAAATCGCGTGCCCAAGTGTTGTAATTGTCGGGGCCGGTGAGCTGCAATTGAATGAGCTTCAGATCTGGTCCATCCGCCGTTGATGTGAACAGTGGGTCGCCGACTTCGGGACGGCCATTGTTGCCGGCGGGAAACAGATACAGTAGGTAACCGGGTAGGGATTTGGCCCTTGACTCGGTATGGACCCGATCCCTTGGTTCGGATCCCTCCGATCCGCTCCCTGATTCGAGTCGGCTCCATTGTTTGAATCTGCTTTTGGCTGTGGTCCGACAATGTGCGAGTTCTCTCCTGTATATGGCCCATATTGAGTCCATGCTTGTCCTGGACCTGTGGCCCATTGGCCTTGAATAGGATACCATGGAAACGGAGGCCAGTGAGTCGGTTTCGAAGCTTGAACTGAAACAGAAGGAAAGATGGTGGTGTTTTGAGGATCCTCGGTCTTTGCGACGGATATATCCTCCTGTTCATTCAGGTTGATTTGAACCGATGAAGCTAGAGTCTGGTCTTGAGACATCTCTTCTAAAGGTGAATCTTGAGCATTCCCCCTTTTTGCCATGGTACAGAAAATTGAATTCCAACTCAACTTTTTGGTTTGTTTTGCATATTAGAAAGCCGCAACAACAAAACTCAAAAAAAAGAAACGAGGGCAATTATGAGGTTGCGAAAGCTAGGTCTGGGATCGAGGCTCTGATACCATGATAGAAATTGAAGAGAAGAAAAGTGGAGAGTGTTTTGGGAGAAATTGCACTCTGTATTTTTCTGTATATCCATGTACAAGAGCACTGCTCTATATATGTTACAAGAGAAAGACAGGAAAGAAAATATACAAGATTATATTACGATTACATTCCCACTTTACCAAGCCAATCATAGATTAACTGAATCAATTAATTGGCAATATAATCGATATGGAATCGATATCTGCCATTATATTTCCAACAAGTTCGATGATCAACCAAGCTTTTCTCTTCTTTGTCCTCACTAATTTGCTTTGCGGTTCTGTTTGGTCAGTCGGAATCGAAGATATGGAAATGGAATGATGAATGAACAATCTGTATCTGAATCTGCTAATTCGTGTGTAAGTGACAGATGATACTGCTTATGAGCTATCGTTGAATCCATCATCTGAGGATGTTCCAACATTACGGTAAGAGAACAACACACTAGGCAATCATGTAGTTACTGTCTCTGACATAGATCGAGCAAGATCGGGCCGTCCAGCTTCCTTCAACCCGATAGTCGCAGGTGCTTTCGGATTTGTTGCCCGCTAGGAAGACATGAAGCTTGGTCTTAAGTTGGAACATCGACGACGTTCGAGCGCTAAACACCAGATTGTCCGGCTCGGTGCTCTTCCCTCTGAAGACTTGCCATCTCGAATGTGCAGTGATTTTCTGCATATGAAATGGTTGGCGCCGAAGCAAGAGGGTTTCATCAAGATATGAATTATTGCAAACACACTTGGAAAAAAAAAAACCTATCGAAGAGACTAATCAACGTGCAGAAAACACATGGAATCATAACATCGTAACTAAAATTCGGTCTCGGCATCACATTATCTAGAGAATCGCCATCGTTGTCATTATCATCTAATTATTGTTAAAGCGTGATAGACCTCACCGAAGGATTATTCTAGACATGAGAGGGTGATGAGTAAGTTTTGTTGGAGATAAATACCATATCATGATTGAAAAAGAAAATGCGTTTCTATTCTCTCATCGGTTGCTTCGTGAGGATGAGTGACAGATCCTGATTTAAGATGAGAACCTCTTGTTTGAAGGTTAGGATCGTGTTCCCAGCAGCGTCGACGAGGGCGCGCTTTGTGTGGATCAAGTTGAACATGCGCTTGACCTTGAAGATCTCGTTGCCGGCGGAGTCGGAGACGGCAAAGTTCCCCTCCGTGATCGAGATGAGCTTCTTCACCATCCCGAGGTCCATTGGGTAAGGGACGCAGTACTGGGGCCCGACAATGGGGGCAGACGACGGGGGCAGGGGGTGGCGGCGGGGGTTGGAGCGGCGGGGTGGCCATGGCGAGCTGGCGAGGGCGTGAGAGGGAGGTGGGGGTTGATCGCATGCTATTTATGAAGATGGTTAAGGCAGGCTCGGACGTTATTTTTACGAACAAACACCAGCTAGACAACGAGCGGATGGTTAACGACAAGACATGGACAGTTAAAGGAATTTTTCTTTTTCCCTTCTTTTTCATTATTTTCCCTTTTTTGGTTGAAAATTAAAAACGTTAATTTTCCAAATTATATGGGCTAATGATGGTTCCTCCTCAATGGAACTGATTTCAATTGCAAGCTGTTGGGAAAATAACGTTGCAGAAACTTTTTGGAAAAAAACTACAATAACTACATTCTATCTCATTTTTAGTACCTACCAAAATATAACCTGTATTATAACAAAAAGGGAGGTAACTACTATATATATATATATATATATATATATATATATATTTGGGTAAAAATAACTACTATATATATTTGATATGTATATAAGTAGATAAAATTATATATACCCGTGTTTCAGTGACATGGAGCCTCCATACATCGTGTTCTTTTAGGGAAAAGTACCAAGATAGTCCTAAACTTTTTGCATTGGTACCAATTCAATCCTAAATTTTTTAATTGGACCAATTTAGTCCTAAACATTTTTATATTGGTACCAATTCAGTTCATCCGGCTAATTTAAGCCGGAAATCGCTGACGTGACCGTCGGCGATCTTATGTGGCGCCACGTGGACAAATTATATATATTTTTATATATTTTCAGATTTTTTAAATTATTATTTTTATTATTTTCCTTTTTCTTTTTCTTTTTCGTTTCTCCTTATCCCTTGGCTAGAGAGGTCGCTGGCCGGCCGACCATCGCCGGCCACAGGCTAGCTGGGGCGAGGGGCCCGCCCTCGCCGCCCACTAGCGAGGGCCGCGCGCCCTCGCCCGTTGGCCGGCGAGGGCCTCTACGCCCTCGTCGGCCACGGGCAAGGGCCCGGCGGCCCTCGCGCGAGGGCCACGGTGAGGGCGTCGTGCCCTCGCCTATGGCCGACGAGGGCGCGAGGCCCTCGCCGGTTGACTAGCGAGGTTTCGGCCCTCACCTGGATCTAGGCGGGGGGCCGATGACCTTGCTTTTGGCCGGCGAGGGTTTCGACCCTCGCCTAGATCCGGGCGGGGGCCGATGCCCTCGCTTGTGGCCGGCGAGGCGCGACGGCCCTTGCCGGTGGCCGACGAGGGCGTGGGGCCCCTCGCCCTGACCAGCTGGTGGCTGGCGATGGTCGGCTGGCAGGCGACCTCGCCGGCCAAACAATAAGGAGAAAAGAAAAAAAAAGAGAAAAAAAGAAAAAAGAAAAAAAAATAATTTAAAAAATCTGAAAAAATATAAAAAATAATAAAATTTATCCATGTGGCGACACATAAGACCGCCGTGGCCACGTAAGCAATTTCCGGCTTAAATAAGCCGGATGGACCGAATTGGTACCAATGTAAAAAGGTTTAAGACTAAATTGGTCCAATTGAAAAATTTATGACTGAATTGGTACTAATGCTAAAGGTTTAGGACTATTTTGGTACTTTTCCCTGTTCTTTTAATGTTTCGTAACTTTCATTGATTGTAGAGTTAAAAGAAGGAGAATCGAACGCATAGTTTTTTAATGGAACTTTCGCATCTTAAAATGAAAGACCAATCGATGCACACTCTAGCATGGGCTTAAAAAATGCATGATAAGTCTTATAACTTATCACAAAAGTCCATTAGAAGTAGAGATGTGCAAAAACTGGGAATTGCCTAAAATCGGACTTTTTTTTTTGGTTAAAAACAAAGTTTTATTTATTTATATGAAAACTGGTGCAGGATTAGGGGCTCCCAAAAGTGGGGGCGTCGTGACATAGCAAGGCCTAAAAGGCCGGAGGGGGAGATGAAAGCTAGTTGGGCGGAAACTTTTTATCCCTATGTGCGCGCGGGGCCCAATCCGCTACTCCATTAGTAGCTCTTGGACAAAAATGAAGGCCCACAAGCGGTAGATCCTACAGCAACTCCTTGCACTTTGACCAGGGACCGCATGCATCCTAGTTAAAGTCTTCTTCTCCTGTTAGTGATTGTACAAGGCTTCGGCAGTCAGAGTCGATTGAAACAACACCCATCTTCATCTTCTTTATGTACTCCAAAGCTTCAACCAGAGCTAGGCTTTCGAGTTGAGCAACTGAATCCACGCGAACTGTCCTAGTGAAGCCGTCGATGAGACAACCGGAGGGGTCGCGGACGATGCCGGCTATGGCTCCTTCTGTTGAGCCCTCACCGACCGACCCATCGACGTTTATCTTCATTTTGCCCCTCTCCGGAGCTACCCAGATCTGAGGTATGTCTTTCTCCTCTGATTTTCTTGCGTGAGGGTGTTGACAAACCCATTTCTCATAACTTCTCTGCTGAAACCTGGTCAGATCTACAATGTTGCAGGCATTCGGCTTCCTTCCGCGAAAAATGAAGTTGTTTCGCCCCTTCCAAATTTGCTAGATGAGGTTTGAAATCACTTCCAAGGACGGTGAGTGAGTGTTTTTCTTTATAAAAAGCGCCAACCACTCTTCGATCCGAGTAACCTCTTGTGTTCTTATCTGGATTTTGACTTTCGGATTGTTCCATACTTGTGTGGTCCAAGGGCAGAGGAGGAAGATGTGCTCGGCCGTTTCCACCCTTTCTCGGAAAAAGTCGCATACAGGGTCAGGTAAAATCTTTCTTTTCCACAAATTCTCCTTGGATGGGCTGGCGTTTTGGCAAACATTCCAGATAAATATTTTAAATTTAAGGTTGATCTACATGTTCCATATAGCATTCCATAGTGCTCTTGGTGCTTGGTAGGAAGAAGAAGGGTGTTCAGTTGCTGCCTTGGCTGTCGTTTGTTCTCTTTAATGTAATCTAGTCATTTTTAACTATAAAAGACCCATTCTTTGTCCCTGTCCATACTAGTTCATCATTTGAAATCAGTCTATTGATTGGAATTGCAAGGATCTCCTGGGTGGTCAGTTCATTAAAGAGATTATTTATAAGTTGCTCGTTCCATTGTTCCGTTGCAAAGTTCATCAAATCAGAAACTTTTTGTGGATCATTTATATTTGCCAGTCCCCAATCAGTCCTCTCTTTAGCCAATTATCTGTTCTAATGTAGATTTTTTGTCCATTTCCAATTGACCACCTCATAGAGCTTGATATGGCCTCCCTTCCCATAAGTAGACTTCGCCATCCCCAGGAAGGCTTGGCTCCTTGCTTAGCATGCTAGAAGTCTTTTTGGCAGAAATAGAGTCCTTTGAGTAGTTTGCTCCATAACGCGTTTGGATTTTTGACCAATCTCCAAGCTTGTTTACCTAGGAGGGCCTTGTTGACAGTAAGGAGATCCCTGAAACCCATTCCTCCTCTATCTTTCCTGGATTTCATTATTTCCCATCTCTTCCAATGCATACCATCTTTTGTTTCACTGTTTTTCCACTAGAAGTTGGCTATTTTCTTCACAATTGCTTTACAAATGGATATCGGGATTTTAAAAACTGACATAGCATATTGCGGTAAGGCCTGCACCACTAATTTCAGGAGTATCTCTTTGCCTGCCTTGGATATAAGTTGCTCCTTATAACCTTCCAATTTCACATTTACCCTTCCCCAAATCCATGCAAACATCTGTCTCTTTGAGGCTCCCCAATCCGAGGGAATTCCAAGATATTTTCCTATTCGATCTAGTTGTGCAACTCTCAATTCTCTAGCCATGTTATCCCTTAAAACTTGAGGGCAATCTTTGCTGAAAAAAAATACCCGATTTGTTTAGATTTACTGCTTGTCCTGAGGCATAATAGTATTGATTTAGCACTGCTGAGACATTTTGACATTCTTGTAAAGACCCATCTAGAAAAAAATATAGAATCATTCGCAAATAATAAATGGGTCAATGTGGGACAGTGCCTATACAACTTGATTCCTTTTATACTCCCGTCATTTAGAGCTTTTTTCATCAAAGAAGACAAACAGTTTGCCACCAATATAAAGAGATAGGGTGATAATGGATCCCCTTGTCGAATACCTCTGGAAGGGTTAAAGTAAGGAAGGAGTTCTCCATTGAATTTGATGCTGAAAGAGACCGTCGTAACACATTGCATAATCCAGTTGATTTTTCACAAAAGCACATTTTTAGTAAGCATCCTTTTAGGAAATCCCACTCTATTCTATCACAGACTTTCTGCATGTCTAATTTCAGCACCGCTTGGAAATGTTTTTTCCTGTTCTTTATACGCAACTGGTGTAGTACCTCCTGTACAATATATATATCCTGGATCTGTCTTCCACTGACAAAGGCACTCTGTTCCCCTGAAATTAGCACCGGCAACCATTGTTTAAGTCTATTTGCCATAACCTTCGATATAATCTTATAGGCGAAATTGCAAAGGCTAATAGGGCGAAATTAGTCAAGTTTTTTCTGGATTGGGTATTTTTGGAATTAGGGTTATATGGGTTTTGTTAAGGGCTGGTTCCAATACCCTTGATTGAAAAAAAACCCATGACTTCTTCAAGAATATCCCTACCGATTATATCCCAATGGTGTTGAAAGAAAATCACATTTAAACCATCCGGACCAGGAGCCTTTTGTGTGCCAAGTTGAAAAACAGCATCATGAACTTCTTTCAAAGTTACTTCCACCACCAGACATTCATTTATATCATTTCCAACTATTGTGGGGCATTGGTCCAATACTGGTTGACAATTTCTAGGCCCTGTTGAAGTGTACAAATCTTTAAAGAAAGAAATTGTGAGGTTCTGAAGTTGTTGCGTGTCCCTTATCCAAAGCTCAGATGAATTCTTCAGCATAGCAATTATGTTTTTTTGCCTCCTCTGGATAGTAGTTGTATGAAAATATTTTGTATTTTTATTCCCACCTTAGCCAATTGACTCGGGATCTTAACCCCCAGAATAGCTCCTCTCTTCTCCATAGTGTTTCAATTTCCTCCTTTACAAGCCACTCCCTTCTAGAGTCTTGAGATTGGCTTACACTATTTGTTAGGGTTTGTAACTCCTGCTTTAGAGCCTTTATATGGAGATGACTGTTTTGAAATTTTCTTTTACTCCATACCCTCAAAGCAAGGGTGACCGCCTGCAGCTTATGCCTCAAACCAGCAGCATTCATATTATGAGATTGCAATAATTGTTCTACTACTTCTTTACATTCAGCATCTTCAATCCAGAAGGCTTCAAAACGAAATTCTCTTCGTTTCTTTATAGGTTCAACATTCAGTAGCAATGGGCTATGGTTAGATCTTATAGCGGGAAGAGAATACGCTTCTGCTTCCGGGAACATGAGCCTCTAGTCTAAATTACATAACACCCTATCTAGCTTCTCCTTGACCAGGTCAGTCCCTTCTCTATTATTTGACTATGTGAAGGCACATTCTTTGCAATCTATTTCCATCAATGCACAATCTTTCAAACAATTTTGAAAAGCCTGCATTCTATAAGATACCCGCCTTCTCCTAGTGATAGAGCACTTCATTAAAATCCCCCAAGCAAACCCACGGTAATTCATCTAAAACACTAATCTGTCTCAGTTTATTCCATAAGTATAATCTTTCCCGGAAGAGATTTGGAGCATGAACACAAGTGACCCTCATTTATTGTGGCTTTCATAATCTTCACATACTCAGTTTATCATTTCTTGGAAAGCTGATTCCACTATTACTTTCACTCCCTCATTCCATAGAGCTGCTAAACCCCTGACGATCCCTCTTGGGTTCTTCACAAAGCTGTGTCTAAATTTCAGTTGTCTTTTAATGCGAGAAATCACACATTCTTGGTTTTTTTTTGTCTCCATTAACAGAATCAAATTGGGCCTTTCTTGAGCCATAATGGCTCGGAAATTTTGGATCGTCGCTGGTGTGCCCAACCCCTGACAGTTCCAGCACAATATCCTCATTTGTCCGGTGGCTTGTTAGGGCTAGCCACCAAAGCCCATTCCATGGTAACATCTGAATTACTAATAGGAGTTTCCTGTAGTTTTGCTTCATCAAAATCCGACAGCTTAGTAGGAACAAAGTTATAGGGATTGTACCTCTTTAATTTCTTCACTGGTGAGCACTTTAGATTCTTGCTTACTTTTTTTGACCTCTCATTCTTTAACCAGAACGAAGATTTATCATCCTGCAATATAGGTTTCTCTGGCCCTTTGTCACTCATCATGAATTTTCCAACGACCTGTTGTTGTTCCCCTGGTGACTTGATAAAGTAAGGTCATTGTGTGCCCTGTTTGTTGTTGGATCGGTTGCTATATGCTCAATTGCTGTTTGCTCCCCAGTGAATATAACTATCTGAGTGCTTTGAGCTGGTGTGTTAGCGGCTATGTCTTCTTCCTCTTTTACTTCAACCTTATCACCATAAAAAATCTCCCAAAAGGGGCTAGTCTCTTTGGCCTTTGCTTTGAACCAATGCCCAAAACGGTTCGTCCTCTTTTCCTCATGTTTGGCTTCATCAAATGGAATTTCTACACAATTTGTTGCAAAGTGCTCCATTTTGCCGCAAGAATAGCAAAAACGAGGTAACCTTTCATACTTAAAATCCAGCCATACTTTCCCATCTCCTAGATTATATAATGTTCCGGGGCTTAATGGGGTATCAAGGTTTAGGACTACCCACGCTCTGCCTACTTTCTGAGAAGCCACTCCCTTCTTTTTAACTTTAACTTCCTTAACACATCCTAGAATTTGAGTAATGTGAGTTACGACCTCCTCAGAACGCCATTCAATAGGGAGTCCATGAACTTGAACCCAAAAAGCACAATTGGTGAAATTATAACATTGGGCAGGCCTAAAACCGGACTTGACTGGCACAAATCATGCGATTCTCATGGGACTAGTCTGGTTGTCAATTCCAATTTACTAAAATCGATGAGTACTAGTATGATTCTTGGTTCTAGGAGCGGAATCGCCCACGCAGACCGGACCGGTACATATGTATATAATTTTTTTTTAAATATTTAAGTCTTAACCTTTCAAATCAAAACCTTAATTTCCTCTTCGTCTCTTTCCAGCTTTCGCTTCACTCATCTCGCAGCCTCGCCTCCCTCTCACTCTCCCTCTAGGTGGCCTCACCTCATTGATCCCTCTCTCACTTTCACTTTAGATTGCCTCTGGCCTCATCGCTCCCTCTATCACTCTTGTTATTGGTCACCTTTGGCCTCCGATCTTGTTGCTTGCTCTTAGGTCTCACACCTCTTCCAAATTGTGACATGTTGACTAGTTCCATGAACCCACCTAGGAACTAGTGTGGAACGGCGGTTCGTTTTTCTGGGTGGGTCTATGGAACTAACAAGTGGTTCTCGGTTCTAAATTTGGAATCGATCCTTAGTGCACGGTTCCTAATTCAGGGTAAGCACCGCTAATCTTGGAATTAATCACCCCTAATCAGAAGTTCTAAAACTTTCAAAAAAATGTAATCGAGTTGAAATTTACCAAATTGGTCCATACTATCATTTCGTTAATTGCCCATTCAATTTTGTGCATTCGTATTTTTTAGAATATGAGAATAACATAAACATGAAATATGTTAAAAATCCCAAAGCTTCCTAAACTCGTATTTTGACTCATTTCACGCATATAGGAGTTTCTAAATTTGAAAACTTCTTTCTTTTAGAAAGAAATTTGTCAGTGGCCTTAATGTTCTATTTCGAGCATCATGGTATGATAGGTTGGCTAGCCAGTGAGCTCGAATCTTTATTTAAAACAAAATTGGCCACTATGGATTTTTATTTGAGCCAAGATCTACTTTAGGCACTCTTTAAAAAAAAAAAAAAAACATTTGCATTTTAGACTTTTATTTGAAATTTTCTCTAATAATAATGTGGACTCCACATATGCCTAAAGGGAAAGTAATAGTTTCATCAACTCATTTAGAAAACATTTTCTTCTAAAATGATCGCTTATATCATTTAAAATAATTAATGAATTTTTTTTTGTTATCAAGAATAATTTATGTCTAAAGTTTAGTTCATAAAACAATTTTAGACATAAATTATCATTGACAACGATAACTTTTTTTCCAATGACTAATTATTTCATGCAATACAAGTGATTATGTCTTTTAGAAATTATTTTTCATAAAACAAAGGGAATTTAAAAGAAATTGTGACATGAGAAGTGGAAGAATTATCTTAATCCTCCTGGTTGAATTTGCCAAAAATAAGAACGAGACATTATAAATGGCGCCGCGGGCGGCCTCGTTTGTGGAAAGAAAGTGTCAGCTCGTTTCCCTGGACGAAGTGCCTCGCCTTTGTCCATCGACATCGATCGACGACCATCTTACAGCTCAGACGGCATTTGCGTTGTCGTTAATCTTGTTCTGGCTGCACGTGGAAAATGGCCAATTACGTCGTGAAAGACGTTTGATCACGAAGCGAAGATCTCTCGACTCGAAACCCAATCATACGAACACACTGTTTTTCGTCTGAGGAACGAGTCAGGGAGAAGAACGCGGCAGGGTGGCATTGTTTTTGGCGGACCCATGTTGATAGACATGTTGTCATGAAGCTTCCCATTTGCAGGTTCTTGACAATGTTTGTTCTTTCATAAACATTTGCCCAGAAAAGTTGTCATGGTCATAGTCTAAGGTGATGCTTGAAATGAGCGTGCTTTGGTTGGTCTCTGCACAATCTTGAATTGATGCAGATAGATTGACTGCTTATGGTTATTGGGCAAAGATTGTTTGACCCATTAAGCAGTAAATGGAGTACGCGGGTCGTTGCTGATATTGGCTAATGATTGGCTTCTTGATGTTCGACGGAATGCCTGAATGAATTACAGGTGAATTCAGGCCTACATGGTGGTAGAGCAGCTGCTGTTTGGGAAGATTTAAAGTGGTTGTTCCGAGGCTGTTCGGTCCGGATTTCATTATGAGGAGGCTGTCTTCTCTAAAGGGCGCGAACCAATTTTTGAGGAGGAACAGGAAGTGGCCATTGTCTCCATACAAAACCAAGTGGCACCAAACTTTCTGTGAAGAACAAGCCATGCGAACTCTAAGAGACGCAGTCAGAACCACCGTAGAGCCATTGTGTCACCACGGTAATAAACATCTCCTGCAAAATCCTACCGAACCCAATCTTGTTAGCACTCTGGTAGACTCATTTAGTGCTTACAACTGTGAACCAACCCCAAATGCCTACCACTTTGTCATCCAGAGTCTATGTGAAATCTCACAGTTCCACCTGATTCCACCAGTCCTTGATCACATTCGAAGGGTCGAGAAATTCGAAACTCCCGAGTACATTTTCAGCGATCTTATCAAGTTCTATGGCGATTTTAACAAAATTGAAGACGCTGTTGGCTTGTTTCTTGATATACCCAAGTTCAGGTGTGTCCCTACTGTCTGCTCACTGAATGCTCTACTGTCAGAACTTTGTCATAGCAGAGATCACTTGAAGATGGTGCCTCAGATTTTGCTGAAGAGTCAACAGATGAATATCAGGATAGATGAATCGACTTTTAGAATAATGATCGGTGCACTTTGTCAGTTGAGGAAGGTGAATTTTGCTATTGACATATTGAATACACTGATAAGTGATGGATTCACAGTTGATGGGAGAATCTGCTCGTTGATACTTTCATCATTCTGTGGACAGAGGAACTTTTCTAGTGTTGAGGTTTCGGGCCTTATGGAAGAATTGAGGAAAATGGGTTTTTCCCCTGGGCTAGTAGATTATGCGAATGTGATAAAGTATTTGGTGAAGAATAGAAGGGTTAATGATGCTTTGGATGTCTTGAATCAGACGAAGGTTGCTGGGATTAAACCTGATACTGTTTGCTACACAATGGTTTTAAGTGGGGTCATTGCTGAGGATGATTATGAGAAGGCAGAGGAGTTATTTGATGAAATGCTTGTTCTGGGTTTGGTCCCTGATGTGTATACCTACAACGTGTATATAGATGGTTTGTGTAAGCAGAATAAACTTGAAGCAGCCGTTGAAATGGTAGCTTGCATGAAAGAACTTGGCTGCAGACCTAATGATGCTACTTATGTAACGATAGTTGAGAGATCATGTCAAATTGGGGAGCTGAATAGGGCAAGGCAGCTTGTGAGAGAAATAGGAGTGAAGAGTTTTGGGCTAATGTTAAAGTTATATATGCCTCTGCTGGAAGGATTCAGTGGTAATGGTAAAATTACCGAAGCTTGTGATTTAGTGGAGGAATTGTTGGTTAAGAGTTCACAAGTTGAATGTTTTACAGTTGATGCGATAGTATGTAGTTTGTGCAAGAGAAGATTATTCTCAAAAGTGCCAGAATTACTTGAGGCGATTGTCAGGAAGGGTATCATTCCAGGAGCCATGACTTGGGAAGCACTTATTAATGACTGCGGATCTGAAATAAAATCGTTGGAGCATAGTCTAATTGAGTTGGTAAATTCTATCCAAGTTGAATGAAGTGCACTTGCTTTTGCTGTATGGCGACCTTGTTGGAAACCCAGTTCGTAGAATATTTAGAATCCATGAAGAAGGCAAGCTGTAGATGATATGATACCCTGTAGATGAACGCCTACTTGGCGAACAACGTGGCAGTGCGAAACTCTCTTTCCACCTATTGAGGAGGTAATTGACCCCCGCTGATCTGCTATTTGATTGGTGGTTAAACAGTGTTTGCTCATGGAAATTGCATTTAAACCTTTTGCATTTGTCACTGGCATGTCTCTTTTCTTATTGAGATTCATATGTGCTTCTGCATGGCATAATATGGCATAAGGATTGAAATTGATGAAGTGCACCCTTCACTGCTTTTGGGTCAGTATTTGGAGCTTAACTATCAATTGTCCGGAAGAGGACAATATTAAGTCTTCAACAAATAGTTTTGTGGTATTATGAACTAAATACATGTTATGCATGGAAATGCCTGAAATTTTCTAATTTGAAAAGATAGTGAAATTTCTCATAATCTTATCAGTCTGAAATTGTCTGTGAGGCGAATTACTTGGCCAAACTTGCATCAACATGAGTATCTTCCATTATATTCCAAGTTCATTCAGGAATTATTGGGCCATTAACTATCAGAGTCCTGGGGTTGATCCACTTGCTTTAAGAGCTAGGCTCACGGTTCAAGCCTCATTGTCCACTTCTATTTTTACTAAGTCCATTAATAATCATAGTCAAATAATCCATAAATTTGACATTTGCTGGCTTGTATCTCAAGTTATTGACTCTGCAGATTTGAATCGTTCCTTTCAATTGGTGGATGAACTAAAATATTCTCAGAGGTTTCACTCATCTATGCAAGAGTTTCTAAATGCAGTTAAGCCATCTAATACAGTATATAGTGGCAAAAAGCAACTAACACTCACTTCCTGAGCTCCAAATATCACGAATGCATTAAGTCTGCAATCTCCTATCTATAAAAGTATTTTTCCTTGGGAATTTAGAATTGTCAGTTGCTTCTGCGTTATACACTGTTATTCAGCTTTGGGCATCTCGTTCTTTCTTTCCTAGGACATTTCTGACGTTCTTAAATTTTTATTTTGACAAAATCCTTTATTTCCTATCCAAAAAAATCTATTATAAGTACTTCCAATTGTTCTATAATTGGACTTTCTGGGTCTTCATTTTGCAGAATACGCATGTGGTTGCAGGAATCAGTAACAAGTTTTCATTAATTCTCGTTAGTGATGAAATTTATAAGATGAGTGATTTGACTACTTCTAAACGGTCTCTACACCCTCCATAAAGCTGCTCCTCAGGTCACAGCAGTGATAAATACAAGGTTCAGAATGTCAGGAAGGAAAATGCACTCCAGAATTTCTCTTGGTGCCCGGAGGACTCTGCAATGTGATTTGTCTGCAACATCAAAGTGATCATTTAATCTTCATAAAGTTGTCTGAGGATCAAATAAAGGATATCTACTGCATTTTGCACATTTACTGTTGAAAGGGCCTTTCTAATTCATACTTGAAAGGTGTAAGATCATTCAACTGAACCGTCATTCCATTTGGGTTTTGGTGGGTGCTTTCTTGGATTGATCTTTCTAAACGTTTGGCAAAACATTAAATGCTAGTTATGAAACATGTTGGCTTAAGTTTATTCTTGAAGACTCTGAGTCTGACTGCACGGTCAGGGATGACATGGTATCATGTCTTGGAACGTGAATGCAATGTTAGGGATATTGTCGACATCTGTATTAATGTAGGTGGTTAACAGATGGGATCAGGTAGTTGGGGCATACATTTAATTAGATTTTAGAGGTTATTTTCTAGGTCTTACATGCATGTCCCTTCTTGTACAGTTGTAGCCGAAGTCAATGCAATATATATATTGGCCAAAGAAAGTAAATAAATCCGTCATTGTTTCTCTTTATGTTGTGTACATGTTGAGGACTGCTAATGTATCATCACCCGACACCTTACTTGTTCTCAAAGCTTCCTAAACTTGTTATCGATTGACCGATTTAGTCATGCGTGTTTCACCTTATATTGCTTGTGATATGTAATGTATGTGGACATTTTCTCTCTTAATACTTCCTCTACCTTATATTGCTCGTGATATGTATGCGTGTGGACATTTTATCTCTTAATACTTCCCCTAACATAAAGCTAATGGGAGGATGAAAGCGCGAAGGACATGAACGCTGACATGCGCCGTGTGTGTAAAGGAGTGATTGGAATTCGGTGACATTGAGCGACCTATTCCAGTGTCTCGTCTCCTGCAAGGCTGTTGCCTATGGCGACAGCTGCCTAAAGCATGCGAAGGCGGTACGAATGAGTGAAAGAAAGATTGAATCCGAACATGCGAAGGGAAGAGCGAAGAATCGAGAGATCAATTCCCGGAGCTCTTAGGCAAAATGTCAATGTCCTTATACTTCGAATCTGTTGCCGCATATCACTGACATATGACTAAGAATCATTAGTGAAGGATCGATTTAACGCCCTTCTCAAGTTTTCTATATTTGTGCAAGTGAGATGGTAGTTTTCTTGATATCCGAACATTGGTTGGTAGGTACCAATTTTGCAAGAAGACCCATTAGTTTTTATATAAATTCTCCAGCCATAAAGAAACGTCAATCGGTCGTCTTCTATTATGTCCTTGTGGCTTAATTATCTCTTGACAATGCATCCACCATGATGACTTCACATGTGTAGCCACCAACGCCCTCAAAACAATTAGACGTTATTAGCATCTCAATGTGACGTTTGCGCTTATGCATTTTCTATGTGACAATCCCGATCTCTCAAATATAGGATATCTGACCTTTTGGCTCGAGTAATCCTTCCGGATGTTACAAATTGATCCCATCTATGTATATAAAGAGAGATTGTTCAATAGAATGCCAAAGAAATAGCCTAAATAGAAAGGATAATGCTCTCTCTCAAGCGCTATACTTTGAAAAGCACCCATTTTGATATTCAATCTATGGATCCACTTTGATAAGAAACTTGGACGATCTCTGTTACAACCTATCTTGAGCGCCCACTATAAGGCGTCAGATGATACTTAGCAAGCACAGTGTGGTTGGGTCTTGATTTTAATCTATTCCAATGTTCATGGGGGTACGTTGCTGACTATGTTTAGAGGCATTTTATAATAATGGATGCACTTACAGGAAGAAACGAAGTTAGGTCAGCCTGGACATTGGAGGGGTTTTCAATTTCTAAGTTTTGAGATGATAATGATTCTCTAGTTTTCCCCATTAACTCCATAAGGGCATTAGCATCCGTTGAAGTAAAGAACAGAAGTCTCAAACAAAAGGAAAGCAATGCATTATGTATTTCAAGTATACCTATTTGTCAACATTTTTTTTTCCAGTACCTAAGATGGTATTTTCGAGGGAAATGTATAACGTGGTATAGCCATGTGAACAAAGTAGCTGGAGACAGAAACATTATGAAGGAACTCGTGCTCTGATATCACGAAAATAAACCATTTGTCGGCAAAACAAGCCCATAACAAAAAAAAAAAAAAAAAACATGTATCAGCAACTTCTTGAAGTTTGAACATGAATGTTCTGGCCGCTTCAAGATCTTTACACTGTATATGGCGCGAAAGTGCTGCATATATTACTCTTTGTTTGCCATGGTCCAATCCACCCAAAACCATGGATTCTTACCAAAATAATAAATAAAAAACTAAAACTCATATAGATTAAAAATAAGACCTGAGAAGAAAAGGTGTACAAAGTGGCCACTACAAGAAGAATCTCAGGCGATCATTCTTTTGGCGTGCAGAGTGTAATAAGTGTTTTGCCCAGTCAATTACTCAGTAAGCAAGAGCTTTACAAGTGCTGAAAATGGCAATTTTCAGGTTCTATATACGAGAAAGGATGTATAAAATAGCCCCAATTCATTGAAGAATGGGGTACAGGAGACAGAGAGGGAAGCAATATTTTCAGATGTCCTACTGATAAATCCCAATTCCCAAATAAAAAGAAAAGGGTTGAGGATCTTCTCCAGTCTAAGAACCTCCGCTGCTTTTGATAGCTTAATCCTTTGAATAATCTCATAGTTAATCAGCAATTCGGGCAATAAAATACCTACTTAAAAAAACATACGTAATACATACCTTGATATTTACCTACAGTAATGTACCGTATGCTTTTGTCAAACATAAAATCTACAGTAAATTGATGGCTCCAAATTAGTCTAAGGCTTCCTTTTTATCCATAGATGCCATATGCCCAGCTTTCGCACATTAGAATGAATTAGATATTCATCTCTCTTATCATGTCAAAGCGGGTCATTCACACCTTTTTGTACGAATTGCGTATATGAATATCCCGATTCCTCGTACATACATTATATGTATATGTCTTTTTGTGTATATGGGGTGCGTTGGGGGTGTGGGGTGGGGAGGGAGAGAGAGAGGGGGAGGGGGGTGGGGGTGGGGATAAACAACTCACCAAGCATTCCGGAGGTAATGCTAAGAGAAGCTTTCATGGATGATTTTAGAGGTGGGCTGGTCATGATGGGGAAGAAGGGCACATGAAGAACCCACTCATGGTTCACCACACTTGGAGCCATCAATGATACAAGAAACCCTTCATGGTTCAGCCAATTTCTTGGTTTCTCTCCAGGTACGTACGGCATGAGTCGGTAATGCACGTGCCCTGCTTCTCCATCGTGCTCTTCGCACACCTACGAACGCGAGAGAGACAGAGCGAGGGAGCTTGTCCATCGTGCTCTTTGCACACCTTCTCAAGTTTCTCTGTGAGAGAGAGCGAGAGAGCGAGAGAGAGAGAGAGAGAGAGAGAGAGAGGAGTGAATAACAATGTTGGTACAGCTTTGGCCTCACAAATATATAGCAAAGAGAAGGATGAGGCAGGTAATATGTGAGATTTAGTCTAATAAATGATGATAATACCACATCAAAAGCCAATGAGATTTCATCAGGTTTAAGTGAAAAAAAAACGCAAACCCTAATTAATTTCGGAAATAAGAATTGGTCTCATCTTGTAATTTTAATGAAACCATCGTTATGTTTATGTTTTTTTTCTTCTTTTTGGTAGAAAGTATACAACTTGAGGAATGTACCGATCAAAGCTTTTGTTGGATCGTGGGACCGTTGACGTTTGTCGCAGAATTAGAGCGGACCACACGTATCCCCATTCCTATTGTTTTCCCTTTTCGTTCAACGAAGGGCTCCGGAAATCATTCCAGGAACCTTCGCCTTTTACCTTCTTTTTTTATCAATTTAGGGAAGAATTAGAAGGAAAACTTGGACTAGAAGTTCCTAAAGTTTGATTTTTTTTTTCTTTGTTTCATTTCTCCCGTTAAAAGATGATATCTGGAGCAGGTTTTTCAATCTCCAAATTCGTGTTTTTTCAATTAAAATTACCCAACCCTCATTCATATTATTGCAGTTCCACTTTCGAATTGAGATACCGGCTTTGATTTGGTTTCGCAGAGAGAGAGAGAGAAAGATATGGAGGCGGCTCGATGGCATCATTGCAGTTGGAGGTCGGCTGCAAGGTTCATGGGGGTGTCGACGGCGAGGTACAACGGTGAAGAGCCAGCGGTCGACAAGGAGGGAGGGCGCAGAAAGAGAGCACAGGGGAGGGAGACATGGAGGTTTTTTTTCCCCTCGGTGAGTGTTGAATTACCATGTGACATGACTTCGATTGTGGATGGAGTGATGATGACCGGTGTGAACGCTTGTTGGGAACAACACTCCCCCTCCCATCTAAAAATTGTTATATCCATACTTAGTGTTAAAATGTGTTGAAAAGAAATACCAATTATATTAAAGTCAAATTCAGAGAATGAATCAAAAACATTATGCCTTTTTGCGTCTTTAAGTAGGCAATAGTAAGGGGAACATGTACGATGTCGAATTTAAAGGGAATATGTTTATCATATACAAATATTATTGTTTTCCTCACTCGACACCTAAGTTTGAATAATTGCGCTTGCATATTTTCTTCTTGACACCTGCATCCCTCACACTCTTGGGAGGCAGCGAGCTACAACAGTGAAGACATGTCGTTCGACTACGTAAATGAGAGGGAGGGGAGGGAGCAGAAAGAGAGCACGAGGGAGAGAGACATGGAGGATTAATTTTTTTTTTACCCTTGATGGGTTTTAAAGTACCACGTGACGTGAATTTGATTGTGTATGGAGCGGTGTATCTGGTGGTGATGGTTGTTGGGAGCAACACCCCCTTTCCCATCTAAATTTTTTTTTTTATCGGTACTTAGTGTTAACGTGCATAAAAAAGAAATGCCGATTATATTCAAGTCAAAACTCAAAAGAATGAATCAAAGACATTATGCCTTTCTGCGTTTTTGATTAGGTAAAAGCTAGAGGAACATGCACCATGGCGAATTCCAAGGGAATATGTTTATTATATACAAATATGATTGCTTTCCTCACTCCACACCTAAGTTCGAATCATCGTGCTTGGGTACTTTCCTCATGGCACCTCTAACCCTCGAACTCTTGGAAAGGGCCTACAGCTTATGAATCTTTATTCTTTGTTAAATTGTAAGAGCTGAACCGATATCTTTTGGCCAAAGGGGAGGTCAACCTTCCCACGAAAATAACAATAGAGCAAAGAAAAGCCACATACATTAGCAAATATAAGATTAATCTGACTTCCATGGTCAGATTCCTTTCGGCTAGAGAATGACTGGTGCGTCTTTGCTCATGATACCATTCGCGACCAAAACACACATGTAAAAGCTATTCTTAGGTCAAAGCTGGCTAGAAAAGAATCGGTTGATTAAACATAGTGGAATTGGGAACCTTTGTTTTCACATGAAAATTTTATAATTTGGGCTGCTTTACTTAGGAATCAAGTTCTCTCTCTCTCTCTCTCTCTCTCTCTCTCTTCGTGTGTTTGTCAAACACGTTCCAACAAGAACAAGAGAAGCCTCAACATTCTAGGGAAGTATATCTTCGGGAATAAGAAAGTAATGATGACGAGATTGACCAATACCAGCAAAGAAATGGTTGTAGAATCCTGCGGAGGAGGGGAGTTTTCAAATGGGTCAACATTAGACAACTTGCATGGCCAAAAATATCAGAAGCACCAGAAGAGAAAAATGAAACATAAACCACTTGTATCATCGTCCCGTCCAAATCCCAGTCTGCGTCGAAGGCTGCCGATCGCCACAGAACATGCGTGATACTTAAATGTCCTGTCTCGAGAAGTTGCTGTCCACGCTCTTGCGAACAAATTAATGACTGTTACAGTCAAAAAGAAAAAGGGGGGAGAAGAAGAAAAAGAGAATGCTCGTGAAATGTACGAGATATTGGACAGATTTGCGCGTGTTCAGTGCTTTATTTGCTCGGCCTACGAGGATACTGCCAATTCCTTGATTTATATCTTGCAAGATCGTCTATGTTTTTTGATTTTACTATGCTAAATAAAGTTCGATTTCTGGGAAAAGCATCTGGAGCTGGAGATGTGGGTGAAGACATTACTGTCTAAGGAAAAAATGTAGGGAGAATATAAAAAAAATATAAAAAATTGACTTTTCACCCATGGAGAAATAAACAAATAGAGGTAAATCCGATGCATGTTGTCTTGACGATTAACAAATTGATTTTGTGATTTTCAAGATTTTCTCAAGGGAAGTAGGTGAGAGTATCTTGAAGTTCAAATTAATTTCCATCAGGATGCCACTAATGAACTCAATTATCAAGTATTCTAAAGTGCATGATCAAGTCTTTTCGAATAGGAGGTAGAGTTTTAAGAAGTATGGTACTTATTTATTTCTTATCTTTTTTTTTCTTTTTTTTTTTTTAGGTTACTCGTTTTTTAGTGTTACCATATAGATGTTTTAGACTTAGCATGATGGAATTTCTAATTAATTTATCTATTTCCCATATTAGAATTTCATGAGAAAATTTTCAGCTATACATATCTATTGTGTTTTCTTGTAATGTAGCCTATTCTTTGATTAATTAATGAAAATATTGAGATTCTGTCGTGCTTGATGGTATACACTTTAGGCGTGCATTTGCCATTTTACTCATTTCTACCTGTTAACCATTGCGTCACTTGCACTCATCTTTTCCGGTCTACGCCATTGACATCGTGGTCCACCCGCCGACGTAGTCCTGTCTTGTCTTAGCTCCATCTTATAAAGAGGCTTCTTGATGTCGACGCAACTATTCTAAAGAGTTTCTGGAGCATCAGAAAATCAAATTGTGATTCCGCACCAAGAATTCACCTAACTTTTAGCAAACGAACAATAACTTTCGATGCAAGAGAACTTACAGGACTCGTAAGACCTATTCGGAAAATTCGTTCTAAACAGTATGCTATATCCAAACCAAGGAACTTTTCTATTGTTGTTGTGAACCTTAAAATCTACCATTGGGACACCTTTTCATTTTTAGGTGATTTTTTTTGCACTATTGTAGCCCATTTAGTAATATTCTGAATTCCTTTGTCGCTTAAGGTTAATTTCGGGTAGCCTAGGGTTTATAGAGTATTTATTTGATCTTGTCGAGAAAACCAAGCAGCGGTGATCCTTATTTTACATAATGCATTGAGAAAGAGTTTTTATAAAATTTCACCAGTTAACAATTTTAGGTCCTTGTGACTGTATGCAATATGAATAATTCGCGTCTTTACAATTGCTCGAATCTTTTCTATCTTACAACAACCTTAAAAAGTTCAAATCATGAAATCATTTCTATTTCCAATTTATGTGTATAAAGTCCTCATATTATTTACTTAAATCGAATTTATTGTAATATTTTACAAGATATTTCTATCAATTTCCTTTCTTCAAGTATTTCTTAATAGGGCGGTTTTACTTGATCTTTCAAAACGCCGCTTTCTTTGCGTACACGCAGCGTGCGTGCATGCATGCTAATATACAGGGAGATTGCGAAATTGAAAGGATTGAAAATCTTAACACCTCATCTCAATTACTCATAGGATTAATATCACGAAAAATCACAAACTGATATACATGCGACAAATTTACTCAAACCTAATTTTTTTATCACAAAAAAATCATAAATTGGTATATATATATATATATATATATATATATATATATATATGAGTAATTTACCCTTCGTTAGTTTCCGTTAAATTTGATTAACATCATAAAAACCACAATGGTACACATGTGACAAATGGATGATAAAACCCCAAACTAAGATATTTGTCATCAGTATAACGTAAAGACAAATTTGTCACAGGTGTACTGATTTGAAGCATTTTATAATAAAAAAATTAGTTTGGAATAAATTTGTCATAAATGTATTAGTTTGAAGTTTTTCGTAATATCAACCCTTATTCCTAAAACCAACTTTTTCTGTAGGATAGGTGGATAAGGTGATTGAATAGTTTTAAAATTTGTTATGAAAATGTAATTAAATCTTAAATTTTTTAAAAAGTGCAATCAAGTCTTAAAATTTGTTAAATTGATCTAACCAAGTATTTTTGTTGATAGCACTTTTTTTTTTTTATAAAAGTTTTAGGATATAATTGCTAATTTTTGAAATTTTTAATTTTTTTTTAATTGTACTTTTATAATAAGTTTTAGAATTTTTAGTGTACTTATCTCAATAATTATTTTCCTTATTTTGCTTTGAATATTAAGGTTAAAATTTTTTTTTTTTTGATTTTAAAGTGGTCCGGAAATCTTTATGATCGTACTCAATGTCGTTTTTACTAGACCCACCTCCTCTTTCGATGGGGTTTCCGGGTCCCTCTCCAACGTCCACTTCCCCAACCACAGTGAAGGGTCCTTTAATGCTTGTCATGTCTTAAAACAGGGAACGAATAGGGTCTGGTCTTTTGTAATCTCCAAGAAATTTTTTAAAGTTATGTTAAGGATGAAAGTTTCAAGAATTATTATAAATAAAAAAAAAATGAATGTGTGGCCAAGATTTTCCTCAAGTCAATCCATCACAAATGCACCCAGCCCCCAAATAAGTTTACAGAACGTAAAAACATAATTAGTCATCTAAGTTTAAATGATAAGTATATTTGAAATGCTAACATTTGTAACGAAAGTGTAATTGAATCTTAAAATTTTTAAAAAGTATAATTAAATCTTAAAATTTATCACGAAAACATAATTGAATCTTAAAATTTTTAGAAAGTGTGATCAAATCATAAAATTTGTCAAATTTGTTCAATTAAGTTATTTCATTGATTACATTTTTTTGAAAATTTCAAAATTCAATTGGACTTTCGTGAAAAATTTTAAGATTTGATTATATTTTAAAAAATTTTAGAATTCAAATATACTTTAGAACTTTTAGTGTACTTATTTCTAATTTTAACACTAAGTGAATATGCTGTTTCTTAATATAATTTCTGAAATACGATGACAATTATTCGTGCCTAGGGATCTTATGCAAGTATTATGCCTCCGGGGTGCTGCTCGTGCAACGTCGACTCAAAATTGTTCGACAATATCTCTATGGGTTGCCAGTCTGCCCACCGGAGTGTCGTAGAGAATTCGGCCAGTGATCTCCGAATTAGAGTTGAACCTAGCTACTTTTCGAGTGTTCTTGTCGCCCCCTTGTTCTTGTGACAGGTGGCGACCGATTGATAGGCCGTCTCCCCACGGTAGACAGACATCTAATTACTAGCCATATGTTCGGATCGAATTTCAAAATCACCATCATTGGGTACTCTAGACAACACGGTGCCGGTCATGCACGCCCGTCGTTCTCTAAGAACTTGAGCCACGTTTCAGGATTACCCTTGTCACTCGGCCTCATCTCATGTTTCATTAACTTCACTAACTTTATTTTCTGGTTTGGGGAAATTTATATTTTGCATCTTATTTTTCTCGTGATTGGATATCTACTCACATCTCTCGCCAAAATGATCTTCGTCCACTTATTCACCAAACTGTCATTTTCATTTCCAAATTGCTCGCATCGCTCACTCCTCCTCCCATGGGTACTCTGAAGCTCTAATATCCCTCCCTGTTTCCTCTTCCTCCTCCTCGCTCTTCCCCCAAACCTTTCAGTCGCCGTCACCGGTGCTTTCTCAAGCTGAGCTGTCATTTCCGGTGGTTCATTCCTGCGGAACACCCTCTAGCCTCGTCTAGATAACGTGGACCTTGAATCGCTTAGGTGGCGGTGCGTAAGTTTTATTTTGTAAGCCGTCCTTCTTTTTTCATTGTTTATAGTAAAATAATATACATAAAAAAAAAACGGTTCAAAGTAAAAATTGAATGATGGGGAGTGAGCAAAAGTAAATTAGGAATGAGTGAGGCTTGTGAGTCTTGAACCAGCAAGGGTGAGCCACAAGCAAGCAAGGATAAGAATGAGTCGCAAGCGAGAGAGAGGGAGTTGTGAAGTGTTTGAGTGAGGTTGGAGAGAACAGAGAAAAAGAGAAATATAGAGAAAAAGGTGCCAATAGAAATAGTAGGACTTTTGAGCATTATAAAACTGGTTCCAAATTTGATCTGGTCATTCTGGTTTTCGAGTAATTTTTCACTCAAAACTAGGAACTGCTCCAGTTCCTATCAATTCAAAAAATTCGAAATCAAGAACTAGACTAGTTCCAACGGAAATGGGTAATTGAACTGTTTTTCAGGGTGACCTGACCCGATTCTTGATTAGAACCAATTTGGTCGTATAGACCTACTCTTCCCCCACCCGATAGCTTTGTAAGCTGCCTTTGTAACACAAATTGATATCCATATGATCTGTATGAGTGGTGGACTCCAACAGTCCTGGTACTCCGCATGAGTATTATATAAAGATAGTGCATGTACGATATTTATTTGAAGATCTTCCGCGTTTGCGCGCACGAGAGATGGGGAAGAGATGAAAACAACTTATGAATAGACATCCACATTCTGTCTCTCTCCTAGAGATTGAGGAAATCTCCCCTGGCCTATGAGACGACAATAGTGCAATTATCAAATATCTTTCAGCAATTGCATGGTCCAGATTTGCGGAAAAGCACATAGGCATAGGCAAAGGCATATAAACATGCAAACGCCCCCTTTTCACACAATTTCGTTTGATTCCTTTGGCCCGCCATATATTTGTCCCAATCTCAATTCTTTCGCAACAAGATGATTCTGGAGAAGCCCTTTGTACGGTAGAAATGGTGGAAACTAGGGTTTTGGTGAACGTGAAAGAAACAATTCCATGCTCAAGTCACACGGCGTGAAAACCCTACTTAGTATGTGAATGTGACGTGTATTTGACATGATTTACTATGTCAATTAGGATTATATTAATGAGCATAGACATGATAACCAAGCAATTAAGAAAACTAAGGCTTTGTTTATGGATTGCTTTTATCATTTTTATGAGTAACCACTTATTTAAAAATTAAAGTACTCTTAATTAAACATGTTTAACCAGTGCCTCAAGGGCACTCATTAATTAGACCTCACAAAATAGTCTTGTTAATGCTCCCAAATGAAAACGAGAATTGCCAATGTGCATGCCCTTCAAGTAAGCTTGATTTTCACTCAGTAGCGGAGTACTACATGTTTTGGGGTTAAATAAACACATTGGCCAAACCCTAGCCTACCGGAGGAGCATAAATAGGACTTGTTACTTGCATAAAGGAAAAATATTGTATGATACATTCGTTTGATTGATAATGTGATAGTCACAACACCACTATGAACTAATATGTTTAGATATATATTCTTTTAATCCAATGTGAACCGCATTGCCTAGTCAAATGTGATTGACTTGATTTGATGTTACTAAGTTAAAAAGTAATTTCTTCTCGGGGTTAGGGGCTTCCACTTTTTGGACAACAGAGAAAGCGAAAAGTAGCAAGCTTTTATGAATAGCAACCAAAGTGAATGGAGGGTATGGGTTCTCAATCATCTAACATTTAATCTATAGGTTTCTTTGTACTATTAGATTAGTGCAGATTGGATTTAACTAAAAATATGGCATGGTGGTGGTCTTTATTTTTGGATGGTGGGACTGTGCTCATGTATGCATTCAAACTCGCTCGACACGGCCTATTCGACCTGGCATTCCACTGACAGACAGCGATTATGACTTGAGTAGGAGACAATCTCTATTGTCCGCACTTTCATTAAACAAAACCCCAACCCATGAAAAAGAAGCAAGCTAACATTTCAGGATGCCTTTAGGTTACAAACACTATAATATTGAGAGATGTCAATTCACAAGCCATGCTTGACATCAGCTTTGAGAAAGAGGAGGAGGAAAAAAGGGTAATGGGAAACAGGTTCAAATTAGTGGTTGGTAAGGTGGTAATCAATTACAATTATGTGATAATTAAATTTGGTGGAGAGCACAGGCATGAAGTTTAGGTAAAGGTTTGTCCATTAGGCACGCTTACACATGCAATGGACATATCACCCAAAAGCATAATCTATGCATCACACAGTGGAGGAAGATAATGATGGGTCTCCCGATTAATTAAATGGCATCGAATTCGATTTGATGCCTTTCAGATCGATGGTGCACGAATTGCCTTGTCCATTAGGGTTTAGTCCAACATCGGAATGATTAAGGTCTTCCTCCTTCATTTCGTGGGTCATTTCCTGTCTCTAGTCTATTATAAGAAAACAAGAGTAAAGTCAATGATCGGTGAAGACTTGATCACATTAGGTTTTTGGGTATTTTCCTGGTCTTTTCCCCTTTCCCCCTTCTTTTTGGCCCTTTTTCCTCCGTAATTTGAGGAATTCCATCTACAACGAACTAATACAGGGTAGCGAAGTCCTCCTACAGGCTCCCTAATCTCTGCAAAGGGAATGTTTTTTATTCGAAGTTTATAGGTCTACCTGACAGATTAATCAAGTTTCTTCAAGAAAAAAAATGACAACTTAGGTCTCTTCAAGAATGATTGGTTTCATTATGATCACAAATATAAAGATATCTAGCTCTCAATATTTGACAAATTCGAGTATTTTATTCAGTGCATTCTCTTTGGGTCATTTCAATAAAGAGATATGGTGCCAATATCATTTTGTAGATCATTATCAATCAACAGTGGAATCTAATCCTATTAAAAGTCATCAAATATGCGATGCCTATACAGAAGATTTATTAATATGACGCCACGTGGGATGTGGACTTGATTGCATTGAACATATAACTGGAGATAAGAATAGGTAGACTCATATGAGCAACAGAGATCACGAATACGAGAGGAAGTGCCAAGGTCCGAAGCTCAATTTCTGGTACCAGTTTAAAATGAGCTTTGCTTGTCTAGAGGAGTTATGTTCTTCAAGCATGTCCACTTAATGTGTAATAGTAACTAGAACAAATCCGAATACCTCTTGTATATATATTAGTGACTTCAGCAACAATGTCAAGCTTTTTGTGTAATTTTGGAGCCAATGTAGTGGTTTCTTGTCATCTGTAGACATGTTAATAGCTTTAGATATAATGTCCACTAAGTAGTGGTCTCTTATCTTATGTGCAGGAATCTTTCTGTGTGGACGATTCTTTGAGATTGTGTCCATCACGCAAGAGTCATGCTACCGCAAGCTTATTGGGACGGGATCTCGGCCTGGAAGTCTTCATTAGTTCTCAAGGTGTTTTCAGCCTCTGGTGGCCAGGCTCCGGTTAATTAGGTCAAGTTTGGTTAAGCCCTATTATCTTCTAAACTTTAGGGAAGCAGTGACAGAGCACTATTCGTCGGTACTGACAAGACAAGCGTGGAATCTTGTTTTGTCTGATTAGCGGAACAAACGGAGGAGAGAGAATTTATGGGGTCGGGTCTCGATTGAGGAGAGAAAGAAGTTATTGGAAAGTCACATATTGGGTTGAGGATAAGAAAGAATTTTGCGCATCAATTACGTAATTGACGTTTTATAATCGATTAATCATGTTTTTGGAGAAGTTTCATGCTTGATTAGTTGAACTTTTGATCGTGTAACACGTGATATTACTGTTACGTACAATACATTTTGGATGGAATAAAACTTCTATTTTGCCCACTTGAAATGAAACTTATGTGTAATGGTCTAGTTATTACTTCTTTACACAATTTGATGATTTGATACACAATCATATTATCAGCAGATTTCAACGATATAAATGAATAGACTTCTCAAAATACTGCATAAGAACGCTTTTTAAAAATGATGGTAATCAGCCAAATAAATTTAGGTGGTGCCCCTTTTTCTAAGAAATTCATATGATTAACTTATTGAGTTATTTCCACAAAGTGGTTGGCCCAAAATGGTAGACAGATCAATTATTTTTCATGAGATTATGAGTTAAATTCACGTTATAAGTGAAACTCTACACAAACGGCTCATGGAGCGTTGTTGTCTAGTTGTGGCATATTTCGTATGGAGAGGATTCCCTTACTCATCTTGATGAGAATGTAGTGATGGATTCGCTAACCTCATGCTTTCGAGTTGTGGGTGACACGGAGTTGCTATGGCTCAATCTGACATTTTGTAGCAGCCTTGGAGCACTTATGACAGTGTCCAAGGGGGTCCTGTAGCGCTAGTTACCATCCTTTTTACTCATAAAAGAACTTAGTAACTCATAAAAGTAGTTGCCTAAGGAAAAACAAGACGTACAAGAGGAAAGTGCTTGGCAGGCTAGACTACTACAAATACATTGGCACCCAACCTAAAAGGGCCATTTTGTGGATCCACTGGCAATTTGGGGGATAAAAAGGGTTATGCGGACTTGCAAGTTCTCAAGTGTGTATGCTATACGTGCAGAACAACGCGAATTGGGACGAAATTTTAAGGGTCGTAAGATCTTGTCGATCCTATATGGTTCCACCAAATCTGGCATGCACTCAAGTACATGTAATATACTCACTAAATAGTTTCCCGCCTTACAACACATGCATGCCGCTGGGCAGCTCGGTCCATATGTTACTTGGCAATCCTGGCGGCAATATGTTCCTTGTCCTTATCGATCTCCACCGCAGTTATCGTGGCCTTGTGTGCCGTGATGGAACAGGATCTCCTGAAAATGGACTCTGAAGATTGATGCTATGAAAGCAAGCTAATTATTTGTTGTCGCTGTTTCTCGGATAGCAAGATTGATCTTGAAAGTCTCTTGAACCGGTTTTGCACAGGGAAAGGCTACGTACGGCGAAGTCACTTCAACAAGAAATGCGTAACCACAAAATATGTGGTTACTGCAAGGCTAGATAATAGAGATTGTGTTGTTTCGGTTCGCAAGTGGTCGATAACTCGGGTTGGCATTGTTTGGACTTTTACAATCTTACCTTAAATACATTATTGAGACGTGAGATGATATTGACTATACTAAGAATGATTTTGTTAAATTGATATATTGAGTGATGTGATAATCCTTATTGAGTGGGGTGTACAACATGTATCAAGGGGGATGATGAAGGAAGATGCTGAAATATGTGCGGGACCTGCTTGTGAATGCTCAAACAAAAAAACAAAGGTTATTTGGAAATTCTACATTGACAAGAAGAGAAGGTTCACTTTCAATTGTCAATCTCAGAGGCATGTTGGTAAGAAGAAGCTTATTAAAACTCAAAAATAAAAAATAAAGAAATCACTGCGTTTAAGATTATGTTCCCAGCTTCCCAACCTTATTAGCTTTTCTCGTGATATCATTTCAGATTTTTTATTTGCTTTATATGTTTATATAATTTCAATGGGTAACTCTAAATACACTCTTGCAACAACAACAAAATTCAAATGTAGTCTCCAACAAATGTGAACCATATCGCGTTGAAACCTAGTTGTAATTTCATGAGATCATGTCCATTTCAATTTCAGATCAAAAACCTCTTCATGAAGGAGTGTAGCTTGGAATATTGAAGGAGTGATTTGATGTAAAGTGAGTGTTGAATGATGGCATGAGGTGAATTAGCACCTCATAATAGATGTTTTTCTACCAAAAGTCTTCACAAGCAATCTTTTCGATTTTTTTCCTCATTCCGTCTAAAATTAAAGTAAGACAAAGACTTCGATATGACGCGTTGCATTTACCGAAATTTTATCTCTACCAAATTATAGACTTTAATAGTGATCACCGAGACCCAATCCGCTCATAAAAATGGCATTCTCCTCCAACTTCCTTCTATGGATTTCTACTTCCGCAATGGCCATGCTTAGTAAGAAGGCACTGGATGATAAGCTCATTATACTATTGGGCACTGCTTATCTATCCGCTATACCTCGTGAGAAATCGATCCTTTTTGCATTTTGTCCAAACCCCAGACTCTCAACACCAACCCATATGCATGGATGTGCTTCTTCTTTCTCTCCAAGTACATTGGTTTTATCGGAATAATATTTGGAAAGTGAAACTTTTGTTGTTCTCTCTTTTACAATGATTTAGATATATATGACGCCATAAATGTCATAACTTTCGTATTGCATTTACTTACGTATCCTAATTGTTTTTTGAATCACTTGAGTTTCACATTGATGAAAAATCATTCACTTGAGTGCTTATTCTGAAAATTTATCTTACATGGCTCTTTGAAAATTAAATTTGGACTCTATGTGGCTTTTTAAGATAATTTCAAGTCCAATGTGGACAATCTTCGATTGACATGGTAAAGAAGGACAAGTTTTGGCGTTTTTGTCCCACTAAATCAATTTGAGATTGAAACCCTAATTGATCAGATGGAATGAAGAACATGTACAACCATAGGAGTAGCTGCTTTAAGAATCTACCAAACTTCACTCTTCCCATCCTTCTCTCCACTCCATAGCAAAGCGCCTAACTCTTGCTCTAGCTTCATGCCTTGTCCCTCACTCTCGTCGACGACAATAATTTGCTTAGTGTTTGCAACTAATCAACCATCACTGCCACCGAAAACCTAGAAGACATAGAGAATCCCTTGAGGATGCGAAATCGACTCTATGGAGAAATTGTCGACATTGTAGAGATGGCTAATAGACTCAAGTCTGTAGCCACAAAAAATGGCGATTCAAGGAGCCAATGTTGGAGAAAGGGGCTTGTCACTTTGAAGAACGCAAGGAAGGGCAAAAAATTGCTGCTTGTGCCTTTTTAAATTAGATTTAAGGTTTCTACATTCAAAATTTTCCCCAATTCATCAATTTGGGGGAAGTAAATGTGTTAAATAACGTCATTTAGCACTAATTTTGCTAACTTCACTTTGTCAGTGAGCCACTTCAGTCTATTTATAATAATTTAATGACATGTTGGATTTTTGACCATACAAATCAGCAATGACACTCAAATGAATGATTTTTAACCAATAGTACTCACGTGATTGGAAAACAAGTTATGATACTCAAATGTGAGCTGTATGATATTATAGCATTTGTGGTCTCTTTATCCCATTGATTTAACCATGAAAGCTTGCAAGTTCTTGTGAACATGGGTTAGGAGGTTTCTTAGGCATCGAAACTAATTGTTGTCTTTCAAGAAAGTTATGAGCATTCCACCTTGGCAAACATCATTTTGAGGAAAGAACCTAATTGTCAACCCTAAAGACTTACACACGAAGAAAGCAAATTAAAAACTTAAACTAAATCTTATGCTAAGTTTATGTTCCCAGTGTCCTTAACCTATTGCCGATTCCAGTAATTTTGAATTTTGTCAAACCTGAACTCGATAATCATAAAAGAAAAGATATGACCGTCTTTCTACTTGAAGGAGGCAACCTCGAACAAAAACCAACATAAAATTGTTATCAAAATACATATCCATCAGAGGAAGTGTGACTCCTAAGAATGTCAGGCGCGGCATATGTCCTTTCCTATTTTAACTCAGAAGTATAATTAAAAATCGCTTGAGTCTAATTAATATACATATGTTTCTTGTTTATTACAATGTCCAAGCAAAACACAATTATAAAAGTATTGGGAAGGGTTGAGCTACCTAAAACTATCACACCAATTTATAACCAAAAACTTGCCTGCACAGGGTCACACTTCTAAACGACGGATAAAGAATGTCGCTCATCGACAAGCCTTGGTCATTGAAACTAAGGGGACCATTGAAACCCCTAAGTGGTCCAACAGACTCTCCATTGACTTATACGGTGGAACTACACTTAGTATACATTGCCATTGATTTAGATATAAGCACAACTTGGTATTCACAATCAATATACGTAGGAAGTTCAAATCGCAATGGTGGAGGGTGATCCATCCTACAAAACTGAAAAAATAAGGGATGAATCGAAACCCCAATAAATGAAATCTCTAAACCTAATGTAACGACCCTGAATCTAGGTCGCAATGTTATTGTGGCGACGTCCCAAGCATGTCGCTGACCCTTTCTTTCTTTCTTTGTTTTTTTTTTTTTTTTTTTTAATTTTTGATTTAAGCACATGCGGAAGCATTACAATATCGACACCCGATCACAACACAACAAATAAGCAGCTAGGAAAATACTACACAAAGCATAATACTAGTATATTTACAAGCTCTTTCTATGGGCCTCTCCATTTTATGTCATCCTTAAATATTCATGTAGGCCAAGGGAATTCCTGTTTCCTCTAACGTGACTACAAATCTCAAAATTGGTGTGAGGCCTCCATGCCTATAAGTCTGAAAAACAAAGAGTGAGTCCAAGACTCAATAAGTAAAAACCCTTAATTCTCTACTGGGATGATATATCGTCATTGAATTTAGCATGTACAATGCTCGTATTACAATATTGATGGCGGATTGATAATAATATTACTACTTCATCTCGACTATATATATGTGTCCCTTCGATGTAACTGCCATGCCTTATTATGGGTTATTTAAGAACACACCAAGTCACATAGTAATAAACATACCGGCATGTATAAAAAGTTCATTAACATACATCCTGGCTCAATCAGGGTATTTCGACTCAACTGAGGCATCCAACTTTAAGTTAGATATCCTGGTTAAGCCAGGGCATCCTGGCTCAACCGAGGCATCTCGGAGGCTAGCTTGCTCAACCCAAGCATCCTGACTCAATCAGGGAATCTCGTTCTTACGAATGAGGTATCGCCACCAATGTTATATGACGACGGTCTTCTTCTTTCATTTAATGACCATATGTCATGTGTGGAACAAGCTGATTCATTATCTTTCATCTTAACCCACACATTAGCAAGCCATAAAAGTGGACCTGCGACACATAAACGATCACTCACGGGTAAGCACATGACTAAACTCAACGACATAGTATATTGCTCTGCCCAAGATATAGGAATTCTACTTACCTCTGATGAATCTCGATGAGCTATAGATGGTTTTTAGCCAAAAGAGGGCCATTCGGTGAGGTGGTGGGTGAGCAAGGTTGAGAGAGGGAGAGGATGCGATGGTGAGAGGGCGTGAGAGAAAAAGAGAAAGTGAGGGAGAAAAGATAGGGTGAGGAAATGAGGGGAGGATGCCTTTATTTATAAGCAAACCTCTCATCATGACCTTTCTAATTAGACCAATAGGATCACTTTGGGTGGCAAACTTAGGTTGAAGAGGTGGCAAGGTTATGGAAGAAGAGGTGGCAAGACTAGACTCTTAAAAGACACTTGTGCTCTTTCTCATCGGGCCACCTAAGTCTTGTAATAATGAAATGGCCAACTTATTGAAAGGGCTAGTAAGATCACCTAGAAGGGGTGAATAGGTGTTAAAAGAAATTTTCACAAGACTTAATAAATCAAATCGTCTTTAGAAAATAATAGATTGAAGATGTAAACAACTACAAGCGGTTATATAAAGCTACGAATTAAAGTAAGGAGTTCGGGGAAAGAGAATAGAAACACAAGGTTTATAGTGGTTCGGCTTGGATTAAGCCTACGTTCACTTTCCCGCACTGACAGCCCACTCGCTGGATTTCACTATGAATCAAAAGAGATTTTATAGTCTTACGTCCTCGACTTCACAATGTAGAAACTCTACTACACTCTTTCAATGTCTCACAAATGTTTGTTCTCTCTTTTGAGTACAAGTTAAGCTCAACGATTGAAATAGCAAAGAACTAAGAGCTTCAGACTTTGGAATTTTTCTTTCACACACACACTCGAACAACTTGAGAGTCTTCCTTATATACTTCTCCATGCCTATACAACCGTTGGCACTTTCCAAAGGAGTTCCTCCAATTTACCCGATGGACAGAATCAATTAAGGAGATCTCGAGTCATTTAAGGAATGTGATGATAGCCCATCAATCATGCTCGCCCATACAATCAGGATCTTGGTTTCCATAAGTAGAACCTTCCAAGTATACTTTGCTTTTCAAAAGATCTGATTATCCGAATTGATTCCAATAAGAATAATTGATCACAATGTGCTATCTCCAACCGTAAGATCTTCCACAAACCGTACAAATAGAATCCTTGAAGATAAACTCGCATCCGGATAAATCTTCTCTCGTCGGTCTGGAATCTATCAGTGAGGTTAGACTTTGAGCTTAAAGTTTAACGATCTTCAGACTTTGACAGAAGAGTCTTGAGTTCTTCAGACTATAACACTTGAGTTTGCAACCCTTCAGACAATACTATTTGGAAAGTTTTATCAGCTTCAAAACCATAAGGAATATTCTCTAACACTTATTCTCCAAGGCTTAGTTTAGGCATAATTATGACCTATCCTATAAGATGACACTTAAGCATACACCTCAACCCCCCTCATTTAATGTTTAGACTTGGTGTAATCATTAGATCAATATATTCATCACATGCCTAAGCAAGACTTGTTCTCTAAGTTTAGCCTCTCTAGAATCTTCTTCCAAGTCTCAATATAACCCAAATGATGGCTATGTCCAATAGGTGACACATAAGTGCATGACTCACTTTCCCTCATTTAATGCTTAGATTTGTGCCATCGTGAGGTTTGGATTTGTTCTTATCTCTAACTTGCTCTCCAAGCTAAACCAAGTCTTCTAGAGTCTTCTCTTTTGTCCCTTCTAAAGAATAAGCTAAACATGAAAATGAGACAATATGTCACTAAGTTATCTAAGCTTGGCAAAAACTTAACTCTTAAGTCTCAAATTAGTATCATGATTGCCTAAGGCTAAAGGAACACATAAGCTTATGATTCATCAAAGTGCATTAAATGACATTAAATAATTAGCTTCCAAAAATATTTAAGACCAATCTTGGTCTTCAAGACAACCTAGTCTTTGGTATCTTTACCCTTAAAATAGGCATGTAACCCCTCTCCTTGAGCTTGTGTAAAACTTATCTTCCAAGTCTCATATTAGTGTCATTATAGCCTAAGTCTAAAGGGACACATAAGCATGTGAGTCATCTATCCTAATGATGGTTCTTGGATCTAGTTCATTAAAATACTCTATTCTTATGGCCCGAATTGAGGATGTTGCAAGCCTTCCCCCCCCAAAAAAAAAAATCATCCTCAAAGTTTAAGTACAAACTTGACTACTCCAATAAATGTGGGTATTGATGTCCCATCGATTTTTTACTTTCCCAAGTTACTTCTTATGTTCCATGATTTCGCCAAGTGACCTTAATTAAGGGAATAGCTTTATTCCACAACGCTTGCTCTTTTCTATTAACGATCCACACCGACTCCTCCGAATACGACATTATGTTGTCTACTTTGATTTCTCCGAAATTTAGTACATGTACTGGATTGGACTCATACTTTTTCAACATCGATACATGAAGGACATTATGTACCTGAGCAAGTTTCAATGGCAAAACGAGCTGATAGGCCAAATTCACTATCCGTTCTAGGAATTCAAAGGGTCCTACGTGTCTAGGGCTTAACTTCCTTTTATTTTAAAAGTACGATACTCCTCTCATGGGCGACATCTTAAGAAAACATGGTCGCCTACTTGAAACTCTAAAAGTTTCCTTCACCTATTAGCATACATTTTCTACCTACTTTGGGCTGTCCTAAGTCTTTCCCTAATTACCTGCATGGCATCTGTTGTAGGTTAGACCAACTCTAGACTAGTGATCTTCCTTTGCCTAACCTCGTTCCAACATACTAGACTTCTCCAAGCTCAACCATAAAGTGTCTCAAATGGAGCCATGCTAATGCTTTGATAGCCGACAAGATGTGGGTGCTCATCCCCCACTTCTCTTAAAGTCGATAACACAAGCTTGTTACATGTCTTTCGGCATTTGGATGGTTCTTTTGTTTGACCATTTGTCTGTTTTAGCACCTTAATTTTGGGTAGTATTTCTAGCTCGATAATGCTTTCGTTGTGCACTCTAATAAAATAAAGCCTTCCTTAAATATAGTATATTCTTATAATGATGTCAATGTCGTACATGGCCAACACAATTAGATCTATTGTTCCCTCTTATTTACTTAGAACAGTCCCACACTCCTTGCATCCTATGGTGAATAATGCTTCATTCTATAATAGTAGTATCGGAGTTTTCCGCTTTCTCTTGAGTGACTGCATAAACCCTTCCCTGAGCTAGTGAACATTGGAAATTGTCGTATTGTAGCATTGTTTGTGGTTGTTGTAGCAGTAGCATTTGCCGCCATTGTGGGCAATATCTAATAATGTGGCCTTGCTAACTACAATCGAAACAAGTTCCTGTTTGAGTCAAGTACAGAGTGTTGCCATGTCATTTTTCGCAAGTGCGACATACATCACTTGGAGCGAAGGTTAGCCTTAGGGTCTTATTCTTCTTGTTGGAAGCAAATGGACATTTTTCTTCCTATATCGACCTCTTGTGGCGATTGATTGATTTGAGAGGTTGGATGTTAAGGCCTTCCTTAATAAGTTGCTATGACAACTTGCTCTAAAGAATCTCTTTCTTTTAGCCGGGCTCATTCATATAGCTTGCTCTAGTTCTTGAGGTTTAGTGGGACTAATAAACTTTTAATGTCAAGTTTCAAGTCATTCAGAAATCTCTTCACCCTATCCATTGGATTCTTAATCAACTTAGGGGCGTATCTTGATAGTTCGACAAATTTTGCTTTGTACTGATCAACGGTCATGTTGTTTTGTTGGAGTTGCGAAAACTTTGCCATTTTTTTTTTCTATTGAATGCCTCAATAAACACATTCCAAGTTTTGGCAATATCAAGAGAGAACACCATTCCTTGCATTGCCTTCCACCAGTGACTGGCATTACCCTTTAGCTAGTACACCGCCAAGGTCACCTTATCTTCATCAGAGCACCTTAAAAGTGCGAATGTCTTTTCTAACTTGTTGACCCATCATTTGGCTTCTTAGGAATATCTTGCCCCAGCTAACCTAGGGGATCGCAGCTTTAGAAATTGCTCCACTAGTTATTGTATAGGATGTTCGCCATTTCCACTTCCTTTTCCAGCCATAGAGGCATTCCCATAAGCAGAAACCATTTGATGATGTCCTTGCTGCCCCATTATGCTTCCAATGGTCTCAAGAGCTTGTAGAATTTCGTCTAGTCGGGGGTCTTCCTTTAACTTTCCTTTAGAAGTCGACTAGCCTTGAGTCGACTTTCCTCTTGTGTGAGTACTCATGTCACAACTACATGAATTCTATGAAAGCTTTTTAACAACATGATAAGGGGTTAGTGTTCATGAACTACCATTGGAAACATCCATTAAACAGCAAACCACATACACAAAGTGTTTTCTTAACTAACTATCCTATAACACTCGGCGCCCCTTGTCACTTCAAGTAATTACCTCGCTCTGATACCAAAAATGTAATGACCCCAAATTCAGGTCGTGGGGTTATCATTGCAATGTCCAAGGCACGTCATCAACCCTTTTAAAAAAAAAATTTCAATTTAAGCACATGCGGAAGCATTACAACATTGACATTCAACCACAACACAATAAATAAGTAGCCAGGAAAACACTACACAAAACATATTGCTACTATATTATACCAGTATATCTACAAGCACTTTCTACGGACATCTCCTTTTTACATCATCTTTATATATTTGTGTAGGCCAAAGGAATTCCCATCTCCTCTAACATGATTGCAGCTCTCAGACAAGTCTTAAAAAAAAGGAGTGAGTTGAAGACTCAGTAAGTAAAAATCTGTAATCCTCTAATAGGATGACATATTGTCATCAAATTTAGCATGTACAGTACTCGTTTTATGGTATCAATGGCAGATCGATAACAATATTACTACTTCCCCATGACTACATATATGCGTCCCTTCGATGTAACTTCCATGCATAATTATCTTTAGTTTATCTATGAACACACCAAGTCACATAGTAATAAACATATCGGCATGCATAAAAGGTTTATTTACATACATTCTGGCTTAACCGAGGCATCCCGAGGGTTAGCTCACCCGAGGCATCCAGGCTCAACCCATGCATCCTGGCTCAATTAAGGTATCTTATTTTCACAAATGAGGCATCGCCACTAACGCGATGTGATGATGGTCTTTTTCTTTCATTTAATGATCACATATCATGTGTCACACAAGCCGGTTCATTATCTTCCATCTTAACCCACACATGAGCAAACCATACAAAGTGGACCTGCGACATATAAACGACCACTCATGGATAAGCACATGACTAAACTCGACGATGTAGCATATGACTCTAGTCAAGGGTTATGAATTCTACTTACTTTTGATAAATCTCAACGAACTATAGGTGGTTTTTGCCAAGAGAGGGCTATCTGGTGAGGCGGTGGGCGAGCAAGGCCGAGAGAGAGAGAGAGGGGGGGGAGAGAAAAAGAGAGAGTAAGTGAAGAAGAATAGATGGGGTGAGGAAATGAGGGGAATATGCCTCTATTTATAGGCAAACCTCTCATCATTACCTTTCCAATTGGACAAATAGGATATCTTTGGGTGGCAAACCTAGGTTGAGGAGGTGGCAAGGCTATGGAGGAAGAGGTTGCAAGACTAGACTCTTAGAAAGACACTTGTGCTCTTTTTTATTGGGCCACCCAAGTCTTGTAATGATGAAATGACTAACTCACTCTCCAAGGCTTAGTTCATGTACAATTATGGCTTATTCAATTAGATGACACTTAAACATACACCTTAGCCCCCTTCATTTAATGTTTAGATTTTGTGTAATTATTAGGCTAAGATATTCATCACATGCCTAGAAAAAACTTGTTCTCCAAGTTTAGCCTCTTTAGAATCTTCCTCTAAGTCTCAATATAACCCTAATGATGGCTATGTCCAATAGGTGAAACATAAGTGCATGACTCACTTTCCCTCATTTAATGCTTAGATTTGTGCTATCATGAGGTTTGGATTTGCTCTTGTCCCTAACTTGCTCTCCAAACCAAACCAAGCCTTCTAGAGTATCACTTTTGTCTCTTCTAAAAATAAGCTAAACATGGAAATGAGATAGTGTTTCACTAAGTTATCTAAGTTTGGCAAAAACTTAACTCCCAAGTCTCAAATTAGTATCATGATGGCCTAAGGTTAGAGGAACACATAAGCTTATGATTCATCGAAGTGCATTAAATAACATTAAATAATTAATTTCCAAAAATATTTAAAACCAATCTTGGTCTTCAAGACAACTTGGTCTTTGATCTCTTTGCCCTTCAAATAAACATGTAATACTTCTTCTTGAGTTTGGGTAAAACTTATTTTGCAAGTCTCATATTAGTGCCGCTATAGTCTAAGCCTAAAGGGACACATAAGCATGTGAGTCACCTATCCTAATGATTGTTCTTGGATTTAGTTCATAAAGAGGCCCTATTTTCATGGCCGGGAATCGAGGATGTTACATCTAAAGTAGGAGATCATCTTACTACTCAACTTAATATCAACAAATGCAATGAGTTCAAGTAATGCAAAATAATAATGTATGGCAAATGTATGAGCACATGTTCTATCTTTACTATCACGATATGTCAATGGAAAGTATTAACGACATTATATAGGATCATTTGCTCAAATGCAAGCAAACAACATATTATTTTATGATGCACAAATATCACATTATGGCTTACCTCGATACATAGGGAATATGCATTCTCTATTGGTCATGAAACTCATCGATATACAGAGGTAAGTTTATACTCGTCATGAAGCTCACCAACACGTATGGTGAGTTCATACTAGTAATGAAATTAACTGATATACACAATGAGTTCATACTTGTCACTGGTTATAAATCATCTTGACTCATGAGGCATCTCGAATATTCTTGAGGATCCTAACTCACAGGTCATTTGACTTTGTTCAGTGTGCAATTTAGTTTATTCTTATTCCATTTACTATCCTATAAGCCTACCAAAAGCTGCACCTTATTCGAGCCCTTTGGCCCTTGTGACCACTCTTTGCTCTCACCAGCTTCCGCCTAGTTTGTTTCCAAACCACACACCTACTAGAGAGAGTTTCATTTTGACATCCCTAGGTTAACTTACTCAAGGTACAGTTGACAAATCATTATAATTCTTAAGTGGATATACTAGGCAATGGGGTATACTTAGAAACTAGATATAGTGGGTAAATGGATATGCTCAAGCAAGTAGATTTAAACAATATGTGGTTTTACTCAAATATTGAATATGAGGAGTATGTGATTATACTCAGCAAGTGAATATGAACAATGTGTAATTATACTTAGCAAGTTTATATTAACAGTAGTTGGTGATACTTGAAAGTGGTTATAATCAAAAAGTGGATTTTGAGCATCGATAGATAAATATAAAGTGAATATGAGCAGTGGTTGGTGAGTAGAATGTGAATATAATTAGCGATTGATGATTAAAAGGTGAATATAATTAGCGATCTATAATTAAAAGGTGAATATAAGTAGTAGTCCATGAGTGACTGGTGAGCATAAGGTGAATATGAACAGTAGCTGGTGAGAATATAATGAATATAAGCAATGGCCGGTGAATCATAATTAACGAAGAGAACGTTTCAAGCTCAGTTTCATCATTTTCACATTTTTAACATCCAACATGTTATCACACCACATGGACATAAATCATACACCTTTAAGGCATGTAAAAACCCATCAAAATAAATCACATCATTACAATATCTCAACACACCATTATTGAGATTTGCTCACACTTACCACTAAATTTAACCAAAACTAAATTTAACAAATGTCAACCAACTAAGTCAAGAGTACTAAGTAGATCAATTTAATTTAGCCTATAGAGTTTTCGCAACTGTGAACAAAACTTGAATAAACTAAAGCTTTAATCTCCTGCAAAGCAAGATAAGTAAGAACACGATTAACAACTTTCAATCTTTTAATAAAACTTGTTTAGGAAATGAGAATAAAATCATTAAATTACTTTGTAACTCTTAAAAGAGGAAACCTTTGCTTTCAAATTGAAGAATCAGTAAATGAGAATAGAAGAGGAAAGTGACGAGAGATCTTTTTTTTCCTTTGCGAGAATAGTCAATATCTTGAAAAATCCCAAATTGATACACGTGTGACAAATTTACCCAAAACTATTTTTTTGACCATGAGAAATTCCAAACTAGTACACCTATGACAAATTTATCCTAACTAATCATAAAAAACCCTAAACTGCCATACTTATGACAAATTTACCCCAAACTAATTTATTTGACTGCCAAAAACCCTAAACTTGTACATTTATGACAAATATACTCTCTGTTAAATTGGATTAATGCCATAAAAAATCACAAAAATGGTATTACTGTGACAAAAGAAGAGTAAAATCCCAAATTGGTATACCTATTAATTGTCAGGATTCATTTAACTTAATAATTTGACAGTGAAATTTAACAAAAACTAATAGGGGATAAATTTGTCACAAGTCTACCGATTTTGGGTAAATTTGTCAAATGTGTATTAGTTTGAGGTTTTGGTGGTCAAAAAATTAGTTTAAAGTAAATTTGTTATAGGTATATCAGTTTGAGGTTTTTTATAATATTTACTCTTGCGAGAATGAGTTGACATTTTTTTTTTTTGAAGTTTGAAGACATGAGAATACCTATTTAAAGGCCAAGGGGAATAAGATAAAGTAACTAAAGTTTTTTTTTTTTTTTTTTAAAGTAATGATTCAGGATTAAAAAGTGTAAGGTGGAGGATGTAAGAGATATATTCAAGTTAGAATGTCACAAATGGTAAAATCATATGGTTCATTTTAATGATGTAACCAAGGGGAATGAATTTAGAAGACCACCATTTATTAAGAGACAAATGTTCGAACCCAAAAATTACAAGTGGTTCAATATGAAAAGTTAAAGGGTTAATACCCTGAAAAACCCAAAACTGGTACACCTTATGACAAATTTACCCCAAATTATTTTTTTAATCATGAAAAATCATAAACTGGTACATCTGTGACAAATTTACCCCGACTGACCGTAAAAAACCCTAAAATGGTACGTTTATGATAAATTTACCCCAAACTAATTTATTTGACCTAAAAAACCTCAAACTGGTAAATTTGTAACAAATATGCCCTTTGCTAAATTGGATTAATACCACAAAAAATCACAAAAATTGTAAACTGTGACAAACGGAGCGTAAAATCCCAAATTGGTATATCAATCAATTATCACGTGTCATTTAACTTAATAAATTAACTAGTTAAAATTTAACGAAAAGTAATAGAGGGTAAATTTGTCACAAGTATATCAGTTTGGGATAAATTTGTCAAATGTATACTAGTTTAGGGCTTTTGGTGGTCAAAAAAATAGTTTGGGGTAAATTTGTCACAAGTGTACCAGTTTGGAGTTTTTCAGGGTATTAACCCAAAGTTAAATGAGATATATCTTGAGAGAGAGCTTCTTGATCAAGTAAATGAATGAGCCATCAAGATATTAATTAGTAATAGTTGAAATAGATGATGTGATTGCATGAAATCATTACTAGCTTGAGTTTAATGTCTCAAATTAAGAGCATGTGGGGGCTAAAACACCTAGGATAAATGAAAATAGGTGTGCATAAATTGAAAAAATGGCTAACGGCTCAACTATAGGGTTTTTAAAGTAGATATTTTGTCAAGTTACCAAAATATTTATTAAATCATTATGCAAACAAGGAAACCAACGTCCATTCTAAACATTGATAAATGCAAAAAATATCTCAAATACACTCAAGTTATTATTAAGTAATGCCAAATGCTAGGAAAATTTTAATTTAATAAATTTAATTGTAAAATAATGAAATATGTAATTTGTCTATCCTTTTTAGAACTAATATGGTGGTAAATCAACTACCGTCATCTCTACACCATCAACGTACATGGCGGTATCTATCAATGTAGTCTCAAAGTATCATAGCTCCGCCGACTACGGTCTTGAAACATCGTCTAAACATTATTATTGAACATGGAAAATTCCATATGGCACAATAACAGTTTTTGAAATCCATTAATAGCGCTCTTGACTTTTACATCAAAATATTCTCAACTTATACCCAAAAACTACAAAAAGCTTTCCCACCGATAGCATTCTCGATGTATTTGCCACTAGTTGAAGAACTTCCAAAAAATCTGAACTAAATGGTGTGAGTAACAATGCATAGTGTACATATCTCTTCTAAGTAAATCAAGCATTCATTACACATATGTACCCTATGTTACCAGTGAATTGACTCATAAGGTTATCTTAAGAACAATATGCATACTCACAAATCCATTAACATGTTTAGAATATAGTGATAATGAGGATCAAACTACTAACATCACTCTTCATTAATCCATAAACCAATATAAATTCATGTCGTAAATCAATTTTATAAACAAAAATATAGTACCTTTTACAAATCAATTCATCAAGTAGATTACACTTCATAAGGCATTTCTCAAATCATTTTAAATTTCAATTCATTAAATAGGTTCACAAATCAATATATAACCTTTCGTAATACCTTTTCTAAAATGTTTCTTAAACCATTTACATATAATCAAAAAGTAGTAAAAGCTTGATCCGGCTTTATGCAATAAATATGCTCTTTCATGACCCATATTATATTGGAATTACATTACTTTCAAGACATGAGTTTATGAATTCATAAAAGAAACAAGCATCATGCATCACTAACCAATAGTCCGAATTGGAAGTTATGCTGTCTAGAAAGTTTTGAAATCCTATCAATGAAGCATTAATTAAAGTCAAATTTAAGCATCAACTAACTGTGACTGAGACTATACTAGGCGACATTATTTTTGAGGTAGAATCGTTCACAACGAGTCAACAAAAGAAGCAAGACAACAACTTGTGTGACGAATAGCTAGTTACACTCATGTTACAAACTTTGTCATGCCATATCTCTCTTTATCGAATTTTTATTCAAGTGAATTTACTGTTAAAAGATAGCTCTTTCAAAGTATTAAAAGACCGCTAGTTTTGTTGACTCAATAGATAGCCAAAGATAAGCAAAAACCATTGCACAAAACGAAATTCGTAACTACCCAATAACATGGGTGAAACTTTGAAAATTTGTTTCAACAAAATTGTAATCCCAAATTAACTTCTATAAAATCCCACAACTCCGCAACATTGCTAAACTTTTATTGCAACATAACTTCATGGCCTAATAAGCTTTAGAATGAACCGGCAAATGAAAATCTATACTAGTTCAAATGTACAACTCAAGTTCAAAATTTCTTTGAATTAGGTGAACAAAAGGTTCGAATCCTTACTGGATGTAAAAAATCAAAGTTAATCTAATATGTCCTGCCTTCTTCCCTTTTTCTCATTTTCTTCTTCTTTTCCTTTTCTCTATTTTCTACTTTTCCTTTTTTTTTTCTTGCTTATTTTTTTTGGACTAATGTTCTCTTTTCTTCTATTATACTTTATTTGCATCAAGTTGTTACTGAAGGAGAAAAGAAAGTGGGCTGGAGCATAACTATATAAAAATATGAATTTGAGTTTGTGCCTTCTTCTTTTCTTTTTCTTTTTCTTTTCCTTTTAAAAGCCCATCTCTCACATTCTACCCTTTTTAAGACGAATTATTTTTCAAAATATGAACTTATCTCGACTTCCAAATGAATGAGGGATGCGCCTTGCCTCATCCTCAGGCTCCCAAGTAGTTTTTCCTTAAAGCTTTATACATTTTGATGCCTTGGATAAATCGAGAATCTGGTGTTATGAACTTCTTGCAATATATCCTTTTTAAATTTTGAATTATCAGGAACACATAATCTACAACGAAACCTTAATAATCCCCATCTACATGGATACTGAAATTTACTTGTACCCCCTTAGCTTTTACATCTTTTTCGATTTCTCTCAATTGAAAATTTTTATTTTGTCTAGACTTGACTTAGTTAATCAAGATTAGTTGCACTTGAAGATTACCTAGTCAAGCACTGAGCTAATGAATCCATGTCCAACTTTCGTATAATCTCGAGAATAGACTTCTAAATAGTAAGAAATGTTGCCATGTTTCCATAAGACGTATGGCTTTAGGCATTTGCTACCACATTTGCTTTGCTTGGATGATAAGTGATAGATATATCATCATTTTTTAGAATCTTAAACCACCTTCTCTGCCTCATGTTTAGTTTTTTCTAAGTAAGAAAATACTTGAGGCTATTTTGATTTGTAAAAACTTCACATTTTTAACCAAACAAGTAGTGCCATCATGTTTTCAAAACAAACACAACGGTTGCCAACTCTAGATCATGAATGGGGTAGTTTTCTCATGCGATTTTAAGTGTCTAAAGGCATAGGCCACAACTCTATCATTTTGCATAACCAGAGTCTGAAATTCTTTTTCCATCTATTTTCGGTAGACATTTTCTACTTCAAAATTTTTGCCTAGTTTATTAATTTTTACATTACCATCCCCAATCCAATCCATCAAGATTTGGTACTTAGAATCTATCGAGCCTAAAGGATCATATTATTGTAACAATCTAACATTGAAGCACTCTTTTTTTAAAGGAAAAATATAGATTCTTAGATAGCCTTGAATATTCACGAAGTATCATCTATTTACACAATACCTTTACTACAATTTTCTCCAACTTCATAAAATTCGTTAGCATTCGTTGACACTTGATATCTGATCAATAGAATACCCATCAAAATAAAATATTTCGTGACTTCTATAGTCATCAAAATTAAAAAATTCGCTATCAATTGATTCTTTTTCTTCAATATTCCCTTCATTTCAATTAAATACATAGCCTAAGAATATCATATTATCCATTTGAAGAGTTGCTAGCCCTTTCTGGTGATGGTGGGACAGTAAGGGCAAGGGCTTTATAGGCCCTCGTTGTTTTGCCTCACCCCCCCTGATTTTCTTTTTTAAAATGTAATTTTTTATGTAATTGAAATAATATTTAAATTTAAAAAAATCATATTTAAACCAAAACGACGTTGTTTTAGCCTTATCTTTCATGTCTTAGCCAAGTCAACGTCACCTAGAAGAGAGAAAAAAAAAAAATCACATTAGAATTTGTTGTTAGCAAAATTGGATAGAGTTAACAAAATGATTTAATTGCATCAATTCGAAAAGTTTTAAAATTTGATTGCATTTTTTTTTTTCAGTTTTAGGATTCAATTGCATTTTCGTGACAAGTTTTAAGACTCTTAGTACACTTATCCCTTTTAAAAAACACTACAACTTAAATTGATAATGTCTACCGGTTTCACAAAGCACTTTAGAGTAAGATCAAAACTTGTTACTCAAAAGTTTACAAGTTACAATTATGAAGGTAACACCAATTATTTTGACTTATAAATAACTACTCATGAGATCATCACCTAAACTTAACAGTTCTTAGATCACTAACTTAGGCACCCTCCTCGCATTCATCAGTTATAAGGAAAAAAAAATCACAATTGAAATTGATAATATCTACTAGTTCCAGAAAGTTCTTAGAGCAAGATTAAAACCCATTACTCAGAAAATTCACGAGTTATGACAATGAAGGTTGCACCTATTATTCCAACCTATAAATCACAAGTAAGTATATGTCATGCATGACAATTCCTGCTTATGACTTCTAAGATTAGTTCATGTCATGTCAAATATCGCCACATAAACATTAAGATTTTCAATGTAAAATTGTCCTTTTCTAACTAGAAAATAATAATTTATCTCAACCAATAATGACATAATTATCAAAATTACAACTTACTATGTAAAGGTCATAACTTATCCATAAAAATAATCATGACTTTTTAATGAAGAATTGAAACTTTTATTTAGAAAAATCATAAAGTAAAATTTTCCGTGTAAATCTACCTAATTACACCAATAATCGAAGCTCAACCATTTTCAAACTAAAATTTACTTTGATAGAAACAGTAACTTGTGACTTTGTGAATAATATCCAAACGCTCAAGAGATCATCACTTGATGCATGAGATCAAAGTTCATACTTAACAATTCTAAAATTGTTACATCGATATAAATCAAATACTAGGATTCTTATGGCTTCAAGAATTATAACTTACAATTTAAAAGATCATAAGTTATAAAATAATTTGTTACTTGCAAGACCAAACTTAATACTTTCACAATCCTATTCCACAAAGTTACTCTTAAGCTTTGAGTCTATATGCATAGTCCATCTATTTCTCTTCTAACTTCAACTCTTAATCACTAGTCTGTCTTATCACTTTGTTAATTAATCAAGTGGGTGATTTGCTTTTCTAAATTTGGTAGAAGTGCATTATTTGTCATTCTTAGAGTTAATAGCTTTGCTTCTACTTAATTCCTTCACTTGATGACAAATATCAATCATCATTTCACAAATTCTAACTCAATTAGCTTGGGTGGTAGGTGGGGCTCATCACTTACTTCCTACAAGTTAGGACATCCATCATAATGATCCCCTTGTCTCCTTATCGTTACCGTTCCTCAAGAACCTTGAGATGCACTTTTGGTATTGGAGGTAATGACTCGTTTGTCTTCACAACTTTTATGAAGTGAAACAAGAGTATTTGAGTCAAATCCATGATCACTTGGACAAAAAAAAAAAAAAACATATGTCTTAACCTAAACAAAAGGCTAACAAGTAATAATCTACAACACCACCTCATAATATACCATAAAATCTACACCCAAATAGACTATAACCTAAACTTTAATATCAATAAATGCCATACCTTAACTTTACAAGTATGATGGAAATGATATAGTCGCCCTTCTACCAGAAGGACATAACCTCAAACGCTAACTAATTACTTGTCATCAAGATATATAGGGTTAATACTATAAAAAGCCCAAACATATACATGTATACTACATTTATCCTAAATGGGTGCACCCATATCACAGTTATCTCAAACTAATTTTTATGTCACAAAAAAACTCAAACTAGTACACTTGTGCCATAAAAAGTTAGTTTGGGGTAAATATGACACGGGTACACTAGTTTGAGAGTTTTTTCTTGCACGAAAATTAATTTGAGTAAATGTGGCAATGCGGCATGAGTATATCGGTTTGGAAATTTTTATGGTATTATGCCAAATACATATCCATCTGTATATATGATCAACTAGTGACTTGGTTGCCAAGTAAGAATTTTTAAAATCCACACACACACACACACACACACACACACACATCTCCAACTTAACTAAACTAAAAATATCATCATATAAATTCAATTATCTCACGTCATACCCAAAATTCAACTACCAAAAGTTCTCTCGTTAATAGCACTCTCGATGTCCCTGCCACAACTTGAAGAACCTCTAAGAGATTTGAATTGAATGGAGTGAGTAAACATAGCTGAGTAAGTTGAGGAAAATTCCCTATTAGTTTTAATGATTAACAAAATTTTCTTTAATCATTATTTGATTTTGATGATAAGATTTCTAGGTAGAAACTCTTATTAGCACTATCGGATGTTACTCATCAGACTCAATAAATGAGACTTTAAGTCATGATTAAATCAATATCCTTGATATTTGATACTTGGGGACATTGATCAAGAAGATAATCTTCGTGTAATGGCCAAATATTTGGTGGATTCTTTGCTATAATTAAAAGATCTATCCAAGAAGGAAAGTACATTAAATCCAATTTCTCAAGATAGAATTTATCGAGTCTCGAATAAGTCAATCTACAAGAGGCGAAATATTCTTTCCAAGTGAATCGCTCTTCTTATGGAAACTCTATCTAATGTATGAGCAACAGAATCAACGAGAGACTTCAATCTTTGCAACCTTAAAGCAATCAGATCTTCTAACAATGTTCAAGTCCAACGGGTAGATTGGATGAGCGATCTTTTAAGAATATATGCAGCAGTCAACATGGATAATAAGGATTATAAAAGAAGGTTTACATGTTGAAAGGGAACAACAAGTTGAAATTTTGAAATTTATAATTCCTAAGTCTTGAGTGATCTTCAATCATATACATTCATTTCTGTGAGCTACACTATGTAATCTTTTAGAGGTTGAGAGTGTGTGAGGGTTTGTTCACATGAGTTTGAGTATTCATTACTCAGATTTTGTAACCTCTAATAGATTCATTTAGTGAAATCCAGTCAATCCACTGTCAATGGGAGAATGGACATAGGCTTGCAAAAATCGAACCACTATAATAGTTTGTATGCAATTTTCTATCTTTTATTCTCTTTATTTTACTTGTGATAGAGTTAATTACATACCGGTAAGATCTAATAGTTATTCGAGTTATAGTCAAACGTTGTTCTGTTGCAATATCATTTTAAATTTATTTTATTCTGTACCATCACCTAGAGGAATCCATCTAACCCTTGTAGAGTAAGTAGTATATATCTCTTCTAAGCAGATTGAACATTCAATATGCATATATACAAAACAATGTCATAACTCATTTATTTCAAATATAGTATATGATATATATAAGTTCAAAAGAAGTTATATCTCTTTAACTTATGTGTGTGTATAAGAAATATTTCATTGATTGATATATCAAAGCATATATTAATGATCCCGTCCATTGAATCAATCTCATGCTTGAAATAAACATAAATAGTTAATTTCATCAATCAATCTAGTACTCAACATCCAAATATAGTCACATTAAACATCCCATGACAAAGGTAGTCAAAATCACCTCTTGACTAAGTTTCCACTTATATCACTAGTGACTTGTCCCATAAGGATTATTTAAGAATAATATACATACTCACAAACCCTTTAATGATTTTAAAATATAGGAATAGTGAGTATCAAACTACTAATATTATCCTCCACTAACCCATAAATCAAAAAGTGTAAATTTAAAGCAAAATGCACTTCATAAGGCATTTCTCAAATCATTTTAGATTTCATTTCATTAACTAGGTTTATCAATCAATATGTATAACCTTTCATAACACTTTTCATGAAATATTTTTCAAACCATTCATAGCAAACTAAAAAGTAGTAAACACCTCATCCAATTTATGTAATAAATATGCCCTTTCATAACTCATTACATGAGTTTATAAATTCATAAAAGACATAAACACCACTCATCGCCAACTAATAGCCAAAATTGGAAGCTACGATGCTTAAAGAGTTTCAACATCTTAAAAGTAAACATTAACCGAATGTCAAACTTATGAGCAATTCTCCTGGGTGATGCTATTTTTGGGGTTGAATCGTTCAATATAGATTGACAAATGACCTCAAAATAGCCACTTGTGCGACGTACGGCCACCGGCACTCACTCTACAAACTTTGTTGTGTCATATTTCCATATATTGAACGTTGATTCAAGCAAGTTAATTGTCAAAAGAAATCTCTTTTAAAGTACTAATAGATCATAAGCGTTGCTGACTCAAAAGTTGGCTAGAGACTAGCAAAAACCACCACAAAAATTATAAATTCATGACTGGCTAGCAACATGCATGAACTTTTAAATGTTTATTTTGACCAAACTATAATTTCAAATCAACCTTTATAAAATCCCATGGCTTTATAATACCCTAAACTTCACTACCACATAATTTTTACAGCCTAATAAGTTTTTAGCAAATTAAAATCAACACTAATCTGAATGTATAACTCAATTTTGAAATCTCTTCAAATTATATGAACACATGGTCTGAATCTTTACTAGTATGAAGTGAAATTATTCCGACTCATCATGGCCTTTTAGGTGCACATGCAAGTAACCCTTCTGTCTTTCCCTCTTTATTCTTTTCTTCCGATCCTTAGTTTTCTTCTTTCCTTTCTTCTTCTTGTTAATTTTTCATTGAGTGATGTTCTCTTTTCTCCTACTATACTTCATTTGCATTAGCTACTAAAAGAGAAAAGAAAGTGGGTTAGGGATTGACTATGGAAGAATGTGGACTTGTGTTTGGGTTTTCTTCTTTTCATTTTATTTCTTTTAAAAGCCTATATTTTATTTCTTCTAAAAGCCTATCTCTTACACATTCCAAATGGTATAATATCTTTATTTCATTTAAATTATTTAAATATACTTCTACAAAAAAATAAATACAAACTTAGTCTATAAAATACGTAAATAATATCTTCTTGGAACTTAATTGTAATAATTTCTAGTCTCATATATATCATATTCGAAATGACGTTTTATATATATATATATATATATATATATATATATATATATATGATTTTCTAAGAGAGTACAAGAAGTCAAAATACATCAATCAATAACCGTGACATTTATAAATTCAAGAACAATCACTACTTTAAAGCATTAATAATAATAAAAATAATAATGATTATCTTTGACCTATATGCGCGTCATACCCTTTCCCTCCTATTCTTTCCTTCTTTGAAAAGTTTATTGAGCTTAAGGGCTGCATAGATAAATGCAGCCATTTGAAAGACCAAATGAGCACTTCTTCCTTTAGAAAACTAAAGTTCGCCTTGTTTATGAAGTCCACATTGTTTGTAGGGCATAAAGGGCACGTAGGCAGTGGACCAAGTCAGGCCCTTTTGCCCTGAGTGCTCAGCTTTTGTGCAGGGATGGCCTCAAAGCCTTCACGGCGAGCGTGATGATCTTTTATTAATCGTTATCTATGCCGTCTTGGGTTAGTGGCATCTTTATTTCCACTAGGAACGACACGCTTCGTTTGCTTCCACCTGGTGTCCATGGCGGTCCTGTCTATAGAGTAAAGATAAGGGAAAGATTGTGTTAGGAAGAGCCCATTTGAAAAAGTTCTGTTGGAACTTAGAAGAAAATAAAAGAGTCCTAGCTTAGCGAAAAAATCGGGCTCTCTTGCCTTACATAAGAATGTGACTTGGGAATGAAATTAAAATATTCATGAGAAGTAAAACTAGTTTGCAAAAGTACCCTTAAAGCGCCTAATAAAGACAAACTCTCACGTAAAGTCAATTAATAATGAATCAATCGTATTGACTTATGGATCTCACGTAAAACTCTGTACTTGCAACGATTGTAACTTATCAATCAATGTAGGTCTAATCCACGCAAATATTGACCGTAACATCACCACCATCCCCAAAAACAAAAAATAAGTACAATGTTGGTCCAAAGCCTCTCTCAAATTTCACAAAAAAATAAATAAATCGTCCTTCAATTAGTGTCGCTTCTCTCTGTCTTTTAGCTCTTGTTTTCCACCAAGCAGATTCCACCAACCGTATAACAATCGAAGAGCCCAGATCGACTGTCGTTCCCCTGCTTCATCCCCACCCTCCATTACCAATAATTGCAAAAATAATTAATTTATCAATCCATCTGATTGATTTAATTTCTGTCGTTCGGTCCAAAACGACAACCGTCAATTTCCCCCAACCGCTTCCAGTAGCGTTGCTCTGCCGTCTAAAACTAATTTTCAAAACTGGGGAGAGACAGAGAGACAGAGACAAATACAGAGTGGGCTTGATGGCTCGCCTCGTGGCACTTCGATTCACTATAACACTCTGAAACTTCCTCTCCTGAGTTCGCTCTTCCTGTTCATCATCTTCTCTCTCTCTCTGTCTCTCTCTCGCTCTCGCTCTCTGCAATGGCATCCTTCGGTTGTAGCTCCAACTTCTCTCTGGTTGAGAACAGGGGACACGATGCTGTTGTCCTGAGAACGCTGGTTGCTGCGTCGAAGCCGTTGGCTCACTCGCTGGGCTTGCTCAAATCGAACCTGGGTTCGAAGAGCTGGAGCTTAAGGGCGGCGTGTTCCCGTGAAGTTGGAACCGCGCGTGCTGCTTCGGAAGCAGCCACAGCGGTTGCGGTGGATGATGGGGTCGTGAGGGAGAAGGAGAGAGATGGGGCTTTGAGGGTTGGAGTGATTTGCGGAGGTCCATCCGCGGAGCGAGGGATTTCGATGAATTCCGCCCGATCGGTGATTGATCATATTCAGGTGATCATTGGGATTCTATTGACTCATGCATGGCTATCTTGGTATAACATTAGACTGCACAATTGGTGCTGATCGTTCATCAATTAAGCGGAAAAAAGATGGTATTTTACTTATTTTTAAGTAAAGTTCAGTTGCTCCCAGTCGGATTTAAACTTTGAAAAGAAGTGGGCATTTAATTGTTTATATTACATAATTTACTGTTTGCAATGACTAGTGATACTGAAACAATGCCATTGTTATCTAAAAACTTATTGATATAAAATCTACATTAACCCGTCAACTTGTGGAAAAACATGGTGTTTCAGTGACCTGCAGTCAATGTCTTCCCTGCTAGGAAATAGTACACTCGAACTACTGTAATAGAGAAGAAAGAAGTTTCTGGAGTTTATAGGCTCTTGGGAGAATCTTTTCAGTGCTATGCATTCGGCATAGAGAATAAAATTCCTTGCCAATGATAGTTACATTTGGATTTACTTGCTATGAAACAATTTCTCATCAACAATGTTGGGTTTTGAAAAATCCAAGTTGTTTTTTTTTTTTTTTTTTTTGGTGAAGGGTAAGAATATATTGAGCTTTAACCAATTATTACAAAAGTTGTTCAACATCATGTAGGTCAATGAATTTTCATCTCCAGTATAACTGTAATTGGTTGTTAGGGAATCGTTTATGCTGATCTTCTTGTACCAATCAATCCTCTGAGCATCACTAGCAAGTGATGTAGGGCATGAATTTATGAATTATGGACTTCCTTGTGATACTTCTATTCTTTCTTGATTTATGAGAGAAAGCAGTGATTGAAGTGATGATTTTTTTTCTCTTGACAGGGGGAAGATTTGCATGTCAGCTGCTATTACATTGACTGCGACCTAAATGCATATGCTATATCAACTGCTCAGGTTTGTACATGCACTTATCTGCAATCTCCAGCTCCTTTCTTATCAGCTAATGGATCGGGCTCGCACTTGTGTGTGGCAATTAATGGATATCAGGTTAAAAACCTGGTTTGCTAAATCTTTGTCTAATGTATTTTTAGTCTCTATTTGCTACTTAGACGCATAAGATTGTGTGAGTATGTTTTCAAATCAGATGCAGTCAGATGAGAAGATCAAGATGATTCATTACAATAAGTAGGGAAAACACTTCAGTTGCTATTATTTGAGACTTGAGAATTGAAAGGCTAGCACAGGGCCATCATTCACCTGGTGCCAGACATCTAGGAGGCCAGGATGTGTGACCACGAGCTTTAACCAGAATTGCTTCAATAGTCGCATATTGTCACAAGGATGACCAGTTAAATGTTGTGTACTACTGGGTTAAGGATTAGTCATTTTTTGAAGGGCATGCTTAGGATATTAATTTCAAGCGAGGCTCTTGCCATTAGAGACGCTAGAAAGGTAATACTTGGCTGAAATATGTGACGTGTTTATTTGACCAAAGGTCATAGATGTTACGTCTCTGAAAATGCACCTCCAACTAAAGTTTGCCCCTTGTCTGATTTATGTTGCTGTCCTTTAATAAAAAATATAGCGTCTGGTCATTGTTTGCAATTGCTTCTGGCTTCGTGTACATATTTTGGTTACATAATGACTAGTTAGCCTGCATACTTAAATCGCTCTCTCCCTAAAATTATATTCTAGCTTTGATTTCCAGCCAAAGTTGTGTTCTGATTTCCTCATGCATACCTTATACAGGTATACTCAAACACTCCTGCAGATTTTGATTTTAAACTCGAAAGGTAAGCTGGCAAATCATTAGGGGTTGCTCACCTACAGGAAAAATGTTGACACACCTCATTTACTGTCTATGTAGCCTAGCCCAGGGTTTCCGCTCTCTGTCTGACTTTGCAGCGCATTTAGCAGCTTCTGTAGACATAGTGTTCCCTGTAATCCATGGTCAGTTTGGAGAAGATGGTGGCATCCAGGTGTGGTACTTCTTCTTTATGAAAGGGACTGATATTGATGTATCTAACACAACACCTGAGATCAAAGTTGAGCCTGAGCAATGAGATTGAGCATTACCATTAGCTCTGACCATGCATAAGCATGTGCGTTCTTTTGTGGAGTTGGACTTAAGGTCCATGAAGCCTTTTGATCATCTAAATATAGGTTTCGATTAATGATACAGTCAGTCAGACCTCTTTTTCCCAACAAAAAGTTTGCTTCTGAATGAATCAACCTGTGCACCACGTTTGCACCTTGTCATCAGACTTTTTTTTACCTCTAAAACTGTGTCTGTTGAAATCTTCAGGAACTACTGGAAAGATACAATATTCCATTTGTTGGAACTGGATCAAGTGAGTGTTGCCAAGCATTTGACAAGGTCAACCAACTAACTTTATTCTCTGCCAATGTTCTAATGCTTTTTTGGAGATATCTCTTAGGCATTGACAGCCAATTGACTATAGATGCATGTCTCAAACTCCAGTACTAAAGGCCCAAACAAGATAGCCAGTTGGATTTCCATATTAACAGTATCAAATTGGGAATTTTAGCAGAAACTTCTGATTGAAAACCATGTATAATTGAATACATTCGAAGATCACAACCCCTTATGCCGAGGTGCACGCATTGTATGAAGATTCTGAAAGAATAGCGTTGCTAAATTCTTACATGCATAGGTGTTAGCTCCACAAACTAGAAACTGAGCTACTTTCTTTGTCTTTTGGTTTGTGTACTGCCAATTGTAAAATGCCTTGATATAAAGAATATCATGAAGAAATTACATTGATCTTGTGGAGTAATGATCCCGCTGGAGAGTAGTGCCAAGTAGAATTGGGATCTCTATGATTCTGCATGACGCTATTTATGTTAGAGATCTCACAGTCCTCCAATGTGAGACAGACACTATTGGCTATGTCTCCTCAGCTCTTGTTATGCTAAAGATTGTCCGTTGTAATTCCTGGCAGTATCATGCATCATTGGAGCTGAGCAAACATGGTTTTGTGGCAGTACCCAGTTTTCTTGTGCAGGTATGTCTTTTAGGAACTTTATTACTTAGCTGTCAAATCCCAATAGTGAAAGACAGGATCCCCAATTGTCATTCTGCTTTTTCAGTTTACCAAACACTAGTCACCTCTACATTTAGTATTAAATGCTATTTCATACTGAGTATTCTGTGAGAAAGTCATAACAAATGAAAATCCTTTATCCAAGTAATTGCTTCTTCCAATTCAAGTATCTCTTTCTTTGTAAATCAGCTTTAGCTGACTGATATGCCTCATAGCCATTCCTTATCCTATTCATAAGTTTATTTCTTTGAGGTCCATCTGTAAGTCATGTAATGTAGTTCAGTGTCATTTTTTCACAGTAGTACGTATTAATATGCTTCCAGGTGTTTGTATGCCTGCAAATGCTTGCTCATTTTTTTGAGTATTTCTTGTCCTATGCTGATTTTATTTCCCTGATCATCCATATACTGCCTTGAGATAGAACCTCCTTAGCCTGTGGTATTGGGATGAAAATATTTTCTGCTGTTTCAGTCCTTCGTTCTTTGTAGTGTTATGTAAAAATGATTTGCGTCGACTGTTCCTGGGCCACTAGACATATGATTGGGCTTTTTATGATCTATTTGCTCGTTAACCGGGAACAAGAGTATAAGGTAAATCATTCTTTTTTCAGTGATAGCCTCTGCATTGCTGGATTTTTGTTTTTGGAAAAGAAAAGACCTTGCTTTATTGTTCAGCTGCAAATTCTTTCTTCAGGGAGAATGGATATTTTATAATCACTTTCTAGATGTAAGTTGGGGTTAAATTGGTATCTTTAATTTTCTATCATAAATGTACATTGTCATTTTAGTTAGTAAGTTATAGTGTTTCTGATTTATATTATCAGTTCCTCTTTTTTAAGTATTTTCTTCTAATTTAAGTTTAGCTTAAAGTTTTATCTTTATATTATATCATCATATCTTTCCATTGAGGATTATGTTGAAAACAATTTGATTTATTATCTTCAGTCATTATGTGGTCTTTTTCTATAATTTATATCTTTGTACCATATTGTGATTTCTAGTTTGATGATAAATGAAAAGATAAAACTGGTGCCTTGGCCCAGAACATTTGATTGTGGCATGGCATCTGTCTTGCACATCTATTCTACATATGAATCATCTCACAACAACTTTTGAATTCTTCGCTTCATTTTATTCGTTTGGATTGGTCTTGACTCCATTTCCATGTATTAGATATGGAGTAGCTACTCTAGATCCTTTTGCTTAGAGTCATCTGCTCAGAATATTAAAGTAGATTCAAGCTGCATTATTCTGTAGAAAGCCATGAAAGTTCAGCAAGTAGAGATCAATAATAGCCCTGCATATGTGTGGATTGGGCCAGTGACCAGTGAGGGGATTTTTGGCTTAGCTTTACTTCAGAATGTACGCATGGCCTTTTGGCTTGCCTTTAATGATCCAAGTTTCGCGGTGGCACAATATTTCATGAACAAAGACTTTCTCATCTTATTTTTGCATAAGCCTTTAATTTTTTTTTAATTGTATACAAGCTTTCACAAATGTTTAACCTAGTTTCCTTGTTGTCATTGCTCAAGTTGCATAAGCAATCGGATTCTTGTTTAAAACTTACTTTCTTAGAAGATTCAAGGAAATTAAAAAAACTGCAATATAGGTTAAGTTGTGTCGCTCAGTGCTGATGTATAGCTAACTTATCTCCATATGATTCTCATGGGCATTCTCTTGCATGTAGGGATGCGAGGCTAACGAAGCTGAACTCGAAAAATGGTTTGAGAAAAACCAACTGGATCCTATGTCTGGGAAAGTTGTGGTGAGGAATTCCACCTTTGTTTGCCTGAAAAGCCTTGATAAGGAGGAAGAAAGTTCAAGTTCTAAATTTCCCTGTTCATTCTCTTTTAGGTAAAACCAGCTAGAGCTGGATCAAGCATTGGTGTAACAGTTGCTTATGGCACAGCTGATTCAATCAAAAAAGCCAGTGAAATTATTTCAGAGGTACTTGAGCTTGGTCCAAAACTTCTGCAGGATTTTGTTCTGAACTTTCAAAGCCACCAGTGGAGCCTAGAAAGATTAATTTAAGTGGATGCAGATTATTGTTGGTTAGACTCCGACGCAGGAAATATGATTGTATTGATGTGGCTGCTTTCTTTTTGTTTGGTGAAATACATCTCCTGCAGAGACGCATGAGAGCATAGAAACCAATGTAGAAGATTCTTTGATGTACCTTTTCACGCAGAAATGGCACTTTGATTCTACGCACTTGACATTCTGGTCTTTGAATGCTTTTCTTCCCTCAGTACAGTAGCCTGGATTATTAGAAGTGATTGCCAGCCTATGAAATTGTCAATACACTTTCGGTTTCTTGTTGCACATGCAATCATCCTTTTCTTCCAATTATCTTCAGGGAATTGATGAGAAGGTCATAGTTGAGATATTTCTTGAAGGAGGAAATGAATTCACTGCCATTGTACTTGATGTTGGCTCTGGGTTCGATAGCCATCCTGTTGCATTATTGCCAACTGAGGTACATCAAGATTTAAAACTATTATGCCTTTCATCCTATCAGTTCACTTTAGGCTGAACTGCCTCAACTTGTAAAGCCTTTCATCTACTTCTTGAAGGGATGGCTGTCTTTAATTTGGTGAAGTAATTGGGCAGCAAGAACAGAAAAGAACTGTAGCACTATTTAGGTTGATTGATGCTTTGTAGGATAAGTTAAGTCTCCATGAAAGTGAAGAACAAGAGAAAAATGTAATACTGAATGGCTGGGGTTTATTTTGCACCCCTTGTCTGTAATTGATAAAATTTTAGGATTGAAAGAGAGTGGGAGAGAAAATGAAGGTGAAAGGACTACATACTTTTCTCAATCGACTTTCAGCAAAATTACCTAGGAGCTATATTGTATAGGGCATATGGATAAACTCACATTTAATACATAAAGTCATAGCTATCTTATTTAATCCTATGCGCCAACTAATGGCTAACACTACTCAATACACTTCAATAGCAATATAATTACTCTTTGCACTATACCACCGCAAACATCTAATCTAATAATAAATTCAGGATTGAATGTTTGGGGTTCACTGTGCCACCATATTTATTTATAATTTACATTGTATGACCTTTTGTAAGTACACCCCTTAATACACCTATAATAGATGGAATTGTTCCTCAACATCCTACACTAACCTTTGGCACACAAGACAGTATCACGGGGAGGCACTTTCTATTGACCCTGCAGGTTTTCTGCTTGATATAATGTTGTTACATATGGATATAAGTGGGCTTTTAAAAATGATTTTGATGGAAATTTAAAGGTCAAAATCATAATAGGATTTTACAATGTTGTAGCATATGTGGTCAGGTGGAGCTCCAGTTTCGTGGCAATGTTGATGTGAGGGAGAAAGATGCAATTTTCAATTACCGTAGGAAGTATCTTCCAACTCAACAGGTAGGAATCTCCATATGATTTGTTATGAGGGTTATTCATACTTAATTCGATAGCATATAAGCCATATCTGTGAGTATCTGCTTTGGGACATCTTGGGGTATGATATGCAATTTCAAAGTTCTTTAGTTGGAGATGTCAACTAAATTTCCACATGCCCATTAGTTCTTTTACTCAGTAGAAGGTGTACTCAATCATCAACAGGTTGCATACCACACTCCGCCTCGTTTTCCAGTAGATGTAATAGAAGACATACGTAAAGGAGCTTCACTGTTGTTTAAACGGCTGGGGCTACGTGACTTTGCCAGAATTGATGGATGGTTTTTGCCTTCTAAGCATTTATCATCTTCTAAGGAAGTATTTGGCGTGACTGATTATGGTACAATAGTTTTCACTGACATAAATCTGGTAAGAAGAGTCAAATTCTGTTCTCCCAATCCTAGCATTGTCTGTATTTGCTCTTGACAATTGACACAAGTTTGCAATATGAGCCAGATAAGTGGGATGGAGCAGACTAGCTTCCTATTTCAGCAAGCTTCGAAGGTACTTCTGATTTATGTATTGCTGGCTCCTAGTGAATAGATCTTGGCTTGTCAATGGCACAGATTTTATGGTATCTTATGTTATGTAGTTTTCTGCAATTTTACATGAATGTTACGCAGCACAATAGTTCCAATGAAACTTGAAGTTCTTGACACATGGATGTTGTAGCATTAAAAAATTCTACTGTACATTCCATCTAAGAGCTTTAGCTGAATAAATTGGCAATAATCTACAAATAATATGTTGTATCAGCGCAAGAGGTTTTATGTAATCCAAGCCTACAGGCAGGTGAGGGGTGGTTCTAGAGAATTTAAATATCAAGTCACACCACCAAATTAAGATTTCAGATAAACTGCAGTGCTCTTACCAATTCTAAGGTGTCACGGCAAAGTCAAAATTTAAGAACCATGTAAGCAAATAGGTCATGTACATGAGAATGAAGTTTATGGATATTTTTCTAGCTTCTTATGCTACCTTATAAATGGTCAAAAGAATTGCATCTCTAGACTTTAAACTACTGCTCTGCATTAATGGGCCTTTTAATATGTCCAGGTGGGATTTTCTCACTCAAACATCCTTCGGAGCATTATTGATCACGCCTGTTTGAGGTTTCCGGATCTTGCATCTCATAAAGATCTATCTGGCCATATGCCCAGAGTCGACAACTCCTCAAAACTTGCTGGAACTTCTAGAAAACTTGAAAAGCGTCGCAAGATATTTATTATATTTGGAGGAAACACTTCTGAGAGACAAGTGTCCCTCATGAGTGGCACTAATGTTTGGCTCAACTTGCAAGCATTTGATGATGTAAGGCCACATCTTAGCCATCTCTTGCAATGGTGTAAATGCATACCAATTCTTTTACCACTGAAGTGATATGGCTTTATGAATGTCTACTCAGCATATAGGATGTATAAATCCCTCTGTTGAGTTTTCTGGTTGGGAAGCCTCTCATGGAAGATGTTAAATGTCTGGATCATTACTCCTGGGATAGCTATTTGTAAATGGCAATGAGAGCAATACTTTGTTCTGTGAAAGGACAAAAGAAAAACCGTGGCAGAAAAAAATGCCTGGGACTTTGGTTTAATATTTAAAATAGCCTTTGTCATCCTACTTTTCCTTCAATTCTGATATCAGCTGTTTAATTGCATCATAACTGAGTAGCTTGTTAAGTCCATAAGGTACTTCTTTTCTGATTTCTTTCACAAAGCCTTTGGATATTTTCCTTCTTCAAGCTGTCTGTACTTCCCCTTGCTAACTACTAAATGAAGAGGAGGCTGCAATAAAAATTTTCTGTGATAAATCAGTTGCTGCCTTGACTTGGATAAGTTTGATTACTGTGCTCATGAATGGATTATGGCTGTTGCTTGTTGGCCTAAACAAGTCATGAGTCATCTCATTGACCAAATTCCGGGAACACGAGCTAGCAACTTTGTCCCTACTCTATGTGCTTTTGCTTTTTATCCCTGCTTTAGATTCATGTTTTGACCGGTCTTTCCTGAAGAATTTAGTGTTTTGGTGTAGATCCTCGTTACAGAAAAAAAGGCACCATGCAATATTTTCATGTTATCGATTTTTTTTTCCTACTACTGTAGTGCATGTTAATTGTGCTAAGTAGAACTTCGGTTGTAACAGCTTGAAGTGATCCCGTGTTTGCTTGCTCCTTCAAACCAACATTCCTTGGGCACAGTTGTGAATGGGGAGGATTTTCAGTTGAGCTCATGGGCAGTTTGGTCTCTACCGTAAGTGTAACTCTTCGTCTGTTTGTAAATATTAGTCAAGCTTGTTGATAGATACTATGATTGGAGACAGGGTTCCATGTTTTGGCAAGTCGTGGAGTTCTAAAGTAAAATTATACAATGGCTTGAGGGTTCTCACTGCATTTGTTCTAGTCTAGGGGCCAATGAATATTTGTTGGACTTCTTGGCTCAACCCTTTTGTTTCTCTATTACTATGCCATTATTTTCGTTTAATTTTTCCCTCAAGCAGTGTATTTATATAATGCTCGTGTGAGGTTAAGCCATGTGGCACACTAACGTGCAAGCTTTACCCAATAATTTGTTTTCTATGTCACTTTAGCAAATCTTTAATGCTAGCAAAATCCTAGCAAATCTCAATTTCTTATGCCAATTTTGGTATTAGATATTTAAACATAACTGTTTATCAATTTGATTAGAACTGTTGCTGGACATTTCCAGTGTTTATGGAATGGATCATCCTTCACATGATTTGACATGAGACCTGTATAACTGAATGCATGAAAAAAATACTCCACATATATATACTGTAATATCCACAGTATAATTTGTCTTTTTTACCTTTGATGTTGTTCGTTGATTAATAATTTCACTCTTCTTTTGTTGCTGCAGTTACTCCCTGGTGCTTAGACACACAACCGAAGAAGTTCTTGCCGCATGTGTTGAGGCGATTGAACCATCCCGGGCTGCATTGACATCTCTCCTGCGGAAACAGGTTATAAGCGATCTCATGGAAGGTCTGGGGAAACAAAAGTGGTTTTCAGGATTCGATATAGCTGATGAACTGCCGGTCAAATATTCACTGGAGCAGTGGATCCTGCATGCCAAGGAAGTTCAGGCCACTGTTTTCATTGCAGGTTCTTTCCAGAAGTCATTACATTTTTTGTATACGATAGATGTACTTCCACTATGTTGCACCAACTTTGGCAATTTGTTTAGCAGTTGAGGGCAGAAAGATCAATGTACTGGAACGTTAAAATCTCAATGTGAAAATTTCAGCTAGTGATACTAATCTAAAATTCACGTTCTGTGTTCCTGAAATCATCTGCAGTGCATGGAGGCATTGGGGAGGATGGTACATTACAGTCTTTGCTAGAGAATGAAGGAGTTCCTTATACAGGTTTCCTGCAAATAACACATAATTTGAGAAGATTGTAAAGGTCTGCTATTTTAGTTGATTAGTTCTTTTACTTGTTTGTTCTTGCTTCACAGGCCCTGGTGTGATGGCTTCAAGGACATGTATGGACAAAGTTTCAACATCTCTTTCTCTAAGCAATGTATGTTTCTTGTGCTCTTAAGCATTTTGGGAAAACAAAAAAGGAAAAATTGAAGAAGAACAAGAAGAAAATGCAAATGGGCTTTCTTAACTATTAGTTTCCCATTTGTCTCAAGGTTCAATATTAAATCTGTAATGACTGAAATCTATGATTGCTTATTAGTTAGCAAACTTGGGAGTTCTTACCATAAAGAAAGAAGTGTGGAGTAAAAAGGATCTGCTGAATGTACCAATACTTGATGTATGGCAAGATGTGATCTCAAAGCTCCAGTGTGAAAGTATATGCATAAAGCCGGCTAGGGATGGATGCTCTACTGGGGTTGCAAGACTTCGGTAGGTTTTCAAAGCTCTTCAAACTTGCCGGTGCACTCTAATGGCATTCTTGATTTTTCTTTTCTTTGCTTTGCATAAACAGATGAAGTTTAACCTTGTTGTCCTTTCCATTTCTTTTCTTATTTCAGTTGTCCAGAGGACCTGAAAGTATACATAAAAGCCTTGGAAGAGGGCCTTCTACGTATTCCTCCAAATAGTTTTTCAAAGGTGCACACTCTTTTTGCCATACTTACCGCTCATTTCCGAATTATCTTCTGCCAAACAAACTTCTGCATTATCATCACCGAGCGTTCACTCTAAGGCTGTTGTCATGTTTGGGAATGCCTTTTAAAAAGAAAAATAATTTATATGCTTATTGAATTGAGGAAGAACTTATTGCCCCTGATTCTATGAGAAGAAACTTTACAAGAAACAACAATTCAAGATGTATACATTCCATGAAAAGGGAAATGTTATTAGTGCTCCCAAATGATGGATTAAACATATGAGCTATAGATTGCATATGCATCTAATTGTCTTTTAATGTCCCATAACTGGTTCTAGAATTGTCTGTTATCCTTGAATCCAATCAAAGACAAATCAAATTTCTTCAAATAGTGTACTATAAATCATTCATTGTATGCAATATGTGACCAACCACCAACACTCAAGGTTTTTTGCCCATTTTCAACAATTATGTGCTTTAAACGATCGGAAGTCATACGCTTTTGATCAACTTCTTCTACATAATCTAGTGAAAGAGTTGACTGTGCTGGTAGGGTTCCGTCCTTTTTTTGGATATGCTGACAAGCCTTCAATTCTCATAGCGAAGTAGTAAATGTAATGCTTGCACCCTTTTATGTAATGTTTTCCTATTATGAACTCTTCTTGCTGCTTATGTGATATATTTAGAGCACAATAAGCTCATTAGTGACTGTCTTTTGCGTAGCAAACGTTCTGCTGAAATTTCCTTAACTCGTCTATCCACCATGCAATTACATTGTCTCTTCATAAGTATCAACTCAAAGGAAGTGTTTGCAATTTGCCATACTTGAGTTAACCTTTTCCTTTCAATTACTTTTTAGGCTCATGGGATGATTGAGATGCCGAACCCTCCTCCAGAGTTCCTAATATTCGAACCATTTATTGAGACTGATGAGATCATTATGTCGTCAAAATCCAAGAATGAAAATGCTTCTCGCCTCATGTGGGAAGGACGCAGTCGGTGGGTAGAAATTACAGTCGGAGTAATAGGAAAACGAGGATCCATGCACTCACTGAGTCCTAGTATAACTGTAAAGGAAACTGGCGACATTCTGTCACTTGAAGAAAAGTTTCAAGGTGTGCATGCTATCAATAATTGCTTCGTTCACGCCTCATAACTTCGCCTAAATTGCTACCTGATTATTCTGTCTCTAATAACAAGATGTACTTCAGTGAGGATAGCGATTAATCATGAAATGAAATTTCGATCAATTCAAGTTTTGCATGTGTTGCTAATGATTATTTTCAGTGGTATAATGCTTTGAAATTGGCGCTTTTGCTCTTTACCACTCAGAAAGTAATGTCAAACAACAAGCTAGGAAAACAATATCTTTTTACTCTTTTTCCTGAACTTTTGTTATGGTTGCATTTTAGTTTCTTTGTGTGGTGGAACTGTTCAAGCTTTGCTAGAAGGTTATGCCATATATCTTATCTTGATGATCTAACATAGCTTGAACTTGTTTGACAGGTGGAACTGGCATAAATTTGACCCCACCACCAGTGTCGATTATGAGGTTTGTTAAGAACATCCATTCAGATTGAAAATGCATCACTCACTATGGACAATTATTTCCTTCATGAGACAATTTCCCCTTTGATGGCTGCTTCTGTATGTTTATCACTTGGCATCAATGGGTCAATGACCTACTTAAGTGTCTGTCTCATGTATGATCCTCATATTTCACTGAACTTGAGTTTTTCCAAGGAAGTCCTTCATATTTTACTAAATTTTCTGCACAGAGACCATATGAGTGAAAATCCTGCAGTTACTGAATTTGCTGCAGTCTGTTCATTGCTTTAATTTTACATTGTTATGGCATTTTCAGCAATGCAAACTGATGAATTTTACAATTTCTAGCATTTCTGTACTTGATGTTTTCCATGGTTTTTGCTATTCTAAAATGGAAATTGTATCTGCTTCCATTAAGACATTGGATTTTTGAGGACTTTCTTCTCCTATGCAATACTGTCAGCTGTCTGGAACTCATCCAACTGATTTATGATTGATGCAGTGATGAAGCCTTAGAGAGATGTAAACAGAGGATAGAAGTGATCGCAAACACTCTACATTTAGAAGGGTTTTCACGCATTGATGCATTTGTCAATGTTGATACAGGAGAGGTAATTAATATTCAAGCAGTTCATGATACCTAAATATAAGTTGGAGTGAAAACATAGCTCTCTCCTTATTTTGCTGTGTTTATGATTGTTAGCTCCAAGTCCGGCTGCCGATTATAGTCAGCGTGATAATCCTATGAGAGAACCGAGAATGAAGTCCCTGCCTTACGAAAACAAATCTTAAATGGGTTTCTTAATATTATAGGTGAAATCTTCTTAATTGCATAGTAAGGAATACCACCATATATGAAACTAGATAGAAGAGGTTGTTGTTTTTGAATTCTCATAATATATGTATAACGTGCATTTAAGCATGTCAAGGTACATCGAGAAGTTTGAGACTATCTTTTTGTTTCCTGTGAAAGATTTTTGCTTGATGACATGTAAAATGGATGGGAACATCACCTAGCCTGATTCAGTCTCTGATCTCATAATCCTTATTCTTCACGTGAGATTGACTTTGGTAGAACCTAATGGCATTTAAAGGACTGTTTGTGATGATTTATACTATCTTCTTGATTTCTCTATGTAAAGTGTGTGGTATCATTTATTTGCAGGTTTTAATTATCGAGGTCAATACTGTACCCGGAATGACTCCTTCCACCGTGTTGATTCATCAGGTAATTCTCACAGTTCTCGATTCATAAACAATATGCATGAGTGAGAGCAGACATACATGAAATAGAACACGATAACAAAAAAGATGATATATGAGTCGGTCTAGTGAGGAACGACAACGAGCAGTAGATTAGCCAAACGAGCGATATAGTCCTAGTTTATTCTTATTCTTCACAGGTTGTAAAGCACGGGGTTTCAAACTGATGAATTTTCTTGTTGTAAACTGGTGCATAGTTTTGCCTGTGATTAACTCTCAAGAAAGAAATGGTTGCAAGTACTGAAAAGCAACTTGCGAGAAAATCATGATTGATCTCTAGAACGGTGATTTAATGCATTCGCTATGTTGTACTGATGTGGTCTTATTAGAAGTCGAATTTTGTTAGTGTTCATACTGCATTGGCATACATCCCTTACGTTGTTTCCCTGATAAGCATGCTTCGTGTTATATCAGGCACTTGCTGAGAAGCCTCCCGTGTACCCTCATGAATTCTTCCGTACCCTCCTTGATTTGGGTTCGGAGAGGTTTGCATAGATTTTTAAGTTAGCGAAGTCTCCATGTATCAATTACAAAATCTTTGAGGGCGAATAACCTAAATTACTGTGGATTTGCCATGCTGAACTGCATCGATTTCGTTTGGAAAATCAGCTCTTGCAATTGTATTTCTCTGGTACATTAGGAGCAGTTTATTATTATCATTTCCATCCTTTCAGCTAGCATAACTAGCTGCTTTGAGCAAGTACCTTACGATCGTTATGATCTTATGCAACTGCCACATAATTTCTCGGTTAATTTCATCCAGGGTGGCATTATTTTAACCCGGACATAAACGGAACCATGAAATTAGGAGGAAGTCGAATCACTATCTTCTCGGCCATAGCGAGTTCTTTGCATCGTTAAAGTCTCTATTACTTATTTTGATCCCTACTAAGAAAATTTTGAGACACTCCAAGTGAATGGTATATTTGTCATCTAAAGTCAATCATCACATGTTAAATATTATAAATTTCTTCATTTTCCTTTTAAAATGATAACATTTTCAAGAATTGATTTGAAACTTGAGTAGATGAGAGTATTCATGCTCTTGGAGTACCTAAAGCCTTTTACCTTCTCAAATTGGGTTTTAATGAAAAATTGACTAGCGAACTCTCACTACTTATATGATTGTGAGAGATTTTGTTGAGTCATTCCCTTACTTGAAATTCAAAATTCTCCCTCTCAATACTGTACCACATTACCTTGTATATTCAGTTTCGTTTGATTATGACTTTTATATTCCCCTCGGTCCCTCCCAATCTTTTCGTTATTTATAATCTTATTTGTGACTATCTCTAATTTGAGAAATATAATCTATTTGTACAAATAAAAATTATAAAATATAGGAACTTAAAAAGTGCATTATAAAGTTAGCATATAGTAAAATATATTTATAAACTTCTTTAACTTCGAGCTCAAGTGAGAACCCATAACCAATTGGCTTTATAATGTAACTAATGAACTCGTTCAAAATGCTTTTTGAACTTAGTACATATTCAATTTACTTCCAAATTATATAAAAAAGTTCAATATTACCCTTGAACTTGAATATTTCCATATAATTTTGGAATAAAATTAAACATGTGTCATAAATCTAAAGACCATATTAAACAAACTAAAAATTTAAGAATCACATTACATATTAAATTAAAGTCTATGGATCATACTAAATAAATTAAAATATTAAGGGCCACACTGTACATTGAATCAAAATTCACCGTCAATTTATGTCTTCATCGAAAACTTCTATAAAGACTAATATTTATAGTGTGCTACAATATTATTATTTAGCATTTATACCTGTACATATCGTAATTCTTTGCAATTAAATCTAAAAAAATAAATTAGAGAAATTATCGGTGACTTGTCATAGTCAAAAGTCAAAACCCCTCCCCTCTGTCTCACTTCGCATTTCGCCGTCCACGCCCCCTCTGCCTCTTCCCCCTCCCTCCCCTCGTCTCTCCGACCGCCGTCGCCGGCCCCACGGCGGCGCTGAACTGCGGCGGCGGCGGCGACCAAGGAGGGAAACCGCCGCCACCGCAACCTACTCCGACGGTACGCGCCCACGCATTTTCCCCGCCGTCTTTTCGCTGCTAATCTCCGTTTCACAAGAATCAGAAATCAACTCTGGAGTGCGCAATCATCGCTTCTGGCTCTCTTTGCAGGTCGAATTTGTCGTGGACTGAATTAGTTCATTGAACCACCTTCACCTTTGCATAGTGCGGGAATGGAAAATTGAGTTCTTGACTTGACTCTAGTTTCTTGGTAGTTCAATCCCTGGGCCAGGGTAGGCGAAGATGGAATCTTTAGGTCCTGGGTTGCGCCCAAGTTTGAAACTTCCGGTGATCCGAAACACCCCAGAATCGTTGTTCTTGCGGCCGCCTTCGTTTTGTTCTGGCCTTCTTGCTCGAACTAGCATTTGCTTGTCTCTGAGAACCCGGAACCGGTTGGTTTTTCGAGGTTCTTGTCTGAACGATAGGTTAGAATCCGGTAGTGGCGTGGAGATAGCGGCGAGTTTGAGTTCTGAGGGCGAGGATGTGAAACGTGGAGTGAAGAAGAAGAGGTTGGCGGTTTTTGTGTCTGGAGGCGGATCGAACTTTCGGTCCATCCATGAGGCTTGTGTTGCAGGATCGGTTCATGGAGAAGTTGCTGTTTTAGTGACTAACAAAGGAGGTATGGCTTCACCATATCTCATCAGCCTTTACAGTTTAGCATTCATCATCCTCAATCAGATATATGTTTTGTACTTCGATACCTATTGTTAATTATAAAAGCAAGGAGTTTTTGGAGGAATATGGATGTTCTGTGTTTTCAAAGTACTCAGTGACTTTTGGGATGTATAATCATCTGTTTTATAACCCATCTGTCACCTCATCTGCTTTTTATGATTCAACTTCTTTTGTTTGATAATGTCATTCTTCTTTCAAAATTTGCCTTCTGCTCTCCGTATATTTCAGTGCCGTTTTATACAAAATCACAATTTTGTGGAATTGTCTTGAAAGCTCAAGCTTTGCATACTGAGTAATAAATTCCTAGGTTCATCATGCTTATCTAATTGTACATGTTTCCTGTATGATATTTTTTTATAAGCTGATTATTTACAAGGGTTTTGTATTTGAAAATTGTCACCTATTCTGTCAACTTCTTCAGTTGACATGCCATTTATACTGAATTAATTGTTTTTTTCTCTAGAAAGAAAAACAATTCTTTGAGTTGCTAATTGAAATTTGATGGCATTCACCGTTCAGTGTAGTTTATATATCACTCACTCTACAGCTTGATATCAGGAGCATTTTGAATCAGTATTCTAATTTCCCCTCTTAGCTGATTCTCAATGCCATTCCTTCATTAGATTGCCATGGATTTTCTCATATTTGTTTGCTGCATGCAGTCCTATTTGCCCCATGTGCTGCAAGGACATATCCAATTACTTAAGAAGGTCCTTAGTCACTATTGATTTCAGTACTTAAGTAACGACTAATGTTTCTGAATATTATGCATGACAGGCTGTGGAGGTGCAGTCTATGCTAGAGACAATGACATCCCTGTCGTTTTATTCCCTAGAACTAAAGAAGAACCAAATGGACTATTTGCAAGTGATCTGGTGGCTGCTCTAAGGTGAGCTTTTATAGCATTAGCCTATTGATTTAATTGTTTCATATTTGCATGCTATGCTTGTTTCATGTGAAAGGAGGATCCACTCAATTGCTTAATCATGTCTAGAGTTTTCAATGAAGAATTTTCCATTTATATTGCAGTTTGCTTTTTTGCTTTTACTGAGAAACTAGCCTGTTTTTTTTAGCTTAAGTAAAAGTAGAAAAGTAACTTTTTGCCTTCCTTCCAAATGTTAAAAAACATTATTTAATTGTGAATCTACATTGACAAAATTATACCTTCCTGCCCTTACAACATGTAAGCACATATGATCTCCTTGCGTTGATGTTGCCGTGGAGCTGGTCAACATTCAGCTACTCACAACATCAATGGGACATTTTGTCCTTTTCTAGAAGCACCAGATGCATCCATTAAATACATATGGACATCCTCCTGCGCCGGTCTAAAACATGGTGGACTGCCAAGTGTCTAGCTCCAAAAGATGGTGAAATGCTAGTGTCTTGTCAATCAAACATAGGTCTCATGTTGATTTACAATTTTGTCATGGCATGCTCACCTCTTTTCCTTTTTGTGCCATATACAAGCATGAGAGAAAAGTGGACACACATTGTAGTGAAGAAAATCATAAACTAAAATATTTAACGCAAAACAATATGGAACTTGAAAAATAGAATGGAACTTACAATTTTCGTGTAACGGGATACCAAAGTTGATAGTTCTTGTCAATTTCTTTGTTCCGAATGTCCATGAAACTATCAATTTCGTATTAACCATTTAATGTGTATTATTTACGAACTTAGAAGGCAGCTAATCTGCTCACAAACCAATGCAATAAAGCTATATATCGAGAGAGAGCAGTGAAGAAATGGAGAATCATAATAGAGAAACTCAACAACGGTACTATCGTTCCACAATGCCTAAACCCTCCCTAAAGGAACATTTCCATACTTATACTATACCAAGATCTTAATGTTTGGCATTTGTTAATCCTTAATCTTTTACTAAACAAGATTTGCTATCTACAGAGGAGGTGTGTCTTACAAAAGTACCTAGATTTGAAATATTTATTGTCCAAACTAGTAACTTTTCAAGCAAATATATTACATGCATAATGCATTTCCTCCTCTTGTGAAGTCTGGGATACAATATGTATAAGAAATGTTCCTTTGGGGAGGATTTGGGTGTTGTGCAATGATAATCCTGATGTTAAGCTTCTCTAACGTAATTTTTGGTTTTTTCACTGTTCTCCCTATATATAGCTATATTACATTGTTTTGTAAGCATATTAGCCACCTTGTCAGTTTGTTAGTGATAGAGTTTATAGGAATGTGAGTTTCATGGACATTTTGTGTGATGAAATTGGCAGAATTGTCAATTTTGGTTCGACAATTACTCGAAAATTGTAATTTCAAATATGTCCATATTATTTTGCATGAAATATATTGATTTAAGATTTTCTTTACTTTGATGCGTGTCCAGTTTTTGTCATGCTTAACTATGGCACAGAAACTAAAAGGCAAAGAAGTGAGCGTGCCATGACAAAATTGTTAATCGACACAAGACATGTGTGTTTGACAAGACACTGGCATTTCCAAACTGTGTATTGAGCTACGCACTTGCCAGTCCATCATCTTCAGACATCACCTTAGGAGAATGTCCATATGTATTTAATGGGTGTGTTTGGTGCTTGTGAGGAAGGGTGATCTGGACCTGTTGATTTTGTGAGTAGGTGGATGTTTATCATTACCTACCGCAGGATTGGTTCGGGGAGATCATTGGTGTGAACATGTAGCAGGGTCTATTGGGTATAATTTCGTCACCGAGTGCTCCTTTCATGCAACATATGGTACAGCCACAGTGCTCCATACAGAAAACAAGAGTTTAGGGCAAGAATATCCATTTAGTAAACCAGTAGGCATACCTGAGCATGGATGTCATTCTCATAGTTGCTTTTGTGTTGACCACTTACCTGCTGTGTGTGCTGTGTTATTTCATGTGGGGTTTGCCCATTGTGGTTACAATTGTCTAATAGTTCAACTTAGAGAGGAGGAAAAAGCAATAAAATTGCAGAGTTTTCTATTTGGCGGTCAAAGTAGAAAGGGGAAAAACAATGGAAGTACAGAGAGTCAGACATTCTGTTTTCCTTCAATTGACATTTGCTTCTGGACATGGAGTCTCATAGACGTTTCATGTATTCAGTTGCTTAGATTTAGCCTGGCTACCATGGAAGAAATCCTGTCACTTGCTCCACAAGATAGCTATCATGTTGATCTTTCAAGCACTTAGCAAAGTAGATTAAACTTAAGCGGCTATAATAACATTCACTCATTATTTTATGTTGATCAGGAGATATGAGGTTGATTTCATTCTCCTTGCCGGGTACCTGAAACTCATACCTATGGAATTGATTCACGCATATCCCAAATCAATTCTTAATATCCATCCATCACTTCTTCCTGCTTTTGGAGGAAAGGGTTACTTTGGAATGAAGGTGCACAAAGCAGTCATTGCTTCTGGGGCGAGGTACATTCCCAACTTTGATGCCACATGTCCCTGTTTGTCTTGTCCTTCAGATTTTATTGGTTCCTTATCATTCCTTTGCAATTTATTCTCTTGTGTTTTCTTGGTAGATATTCAGGGCCTACAATTCACTTTGTTGATGAGCATTATGACACGGGACGCATTCTTGCTCAAAGAGTCGTCCCAGTGTTGGCTACTGACACTGCAGAGGAACTGGCTGCAAGGGTTCTCAAAGAGGTAATGATACCTTTATAATGATTTTGCTGAATTTCTATGCAATAAATTTCATTGTAGTGTCATTTATTATTCTGTTCCAATCAATTTTATTGAACTAGCAGGTGCTAGATAAATATTGTTAATCCACTTTTATTTTGAGGTAAAGAAAAAAACAGAGAATGCATTCAGCTAATCTTTAGGTAACATCTTGTTTGTTTATAGGAGCATCGTTTATATGTGGAGGCAGTCGCCGCAATATGTCAAGAGAGAATAGTTTGGAGGGAAGATGGCGTTCCCCTCATACGGAGCATAGACGATCCTAATTTATACAGTTAGTCAAACTATTTATCAGCTATTGGTATGACCTAATCTTTTTTATTGTGATACATATTTCCGCCTCATCAGAATATACCTGCTCACAGCAAAAAGGAAGTTTGAGTTACTGAAGTGAGAATTTTCTTGTTTTTGGAAGGCTGCCTGATCTACACTCTTTACTCATCTGGGATTGTGAAGAGCTCAACTGTATGTTTCCCTTCTGAGGTTTTCAATTTTCTTCAAATTCTTTCAATCTGAAGATATTTTAATTTGTTCGGAGCACCTCTAAATTTAAATCTTCTGGAATGCGAAGGGGATTGGTTCCGCATTCATTTCTCTTTGAAGGAAGGGCAACCGCTGTTTTTGGCCTCATAGAATAGTTTTCCTGATCTTTTTCTGGGGTTGGGAATGTAATTTGATACATAAATGTTGTAACTCTAGGATATGGATTGTGCAAGAGCTATTGAGTTAGAGGTACTAGCTTGATCACACAACGAAATAGCTGGAATCTGCAGATTCGAAGCTTGGTTTCTCTACTTTTTATGTGGAGAAAATCAATGGCTTCCCCTTTTCCTCTCCTTCACATGAACACTTTCAGACTGTGAAGTCTTTAGTTATATTGTGCAACTTGACAATGTCGCATCCGTGACCAGGTTTCAATACCGTTGTGGCCTAATCTGCATACTATATGTTGGTGTAATGGTGAGTTGATGATCCTTTAGCTAACTAGAAGTTACAGAACCAAGGTCTTAGCTCCGCATTGTATACTACATGGGACAGAAAACCCAATGCGTTCTGTGGCAGGTTCTTTTTTTCTTCTGGTTCTATGTTTCTTTTGCCTTTTTATTCTTTGGCCATAGTTGTGCACTATTCTTCCTATGGCTTATGTAGAAAAGCTGGAGCTTTCATCAAGTGCGGCCTCACTCAATCAACTGATATTTCTATGTTAAGTCCTTGAATGTGTAGTTGCATCTTTGGTGCTTTGACTGATGGAACCTGGGATAGAGGACTCTGAGTTGAGATTGGAGCAAAATGAACAGGTGAACTATCATGCATAAGCAAGCGATCATACTACAGTTAAAACCGAAAAGTTTCTATTACTCGTCAACAATGACGAATGGACCTTTGAAGTCTATTATTTCATGAATAAGTACATGCGAGGCGCAATATTGTGATTCAAACTTGGAGTGGGAGGAAAATATTGGATTATCGAAAAGATAAGTAAGTAATATCATGCTCAATTGTCTTCACCAAAAAAAAATATCATGCTCAATTGAATCTAACCCATCGGGCTATTTGCTTGTCATTAAAACATAGAATGTATAATGTGATTAAAGTGTTGTCCATATTGCTGTCGCCAATATGGGTAAAACTTCACGCTTGCATCCATCATTGGCATTGAATTTTTATCAGCATCTGTTATGATCCATCTGTTTTGTATTCTTGAGCATACCATGCTTGTCTCAGTCTGCAACTTTGTAAGCTATACCCATCCAATAGTAGACCCAAACCAGTTATCAAGTTCTTGATAATCAAAACCCTGTTTCTATTTGTTAATAGTCAGGACTAAAACTGCTAACAACGAGGATTATTTTTTAGTTCAAATTTCGGTGTCTTGCCTAGAGAACGAAAGGAAGATCTAATTTAGGGACAGAGTAAGAAGGGGAAAAACTTCTGGACCATTATTCGTAATAGATTCTAAGTCAGATAAATAATTTCAAAAACCTTCTGATCAATGAAATTATTCGAGTAGCTCGTGTCATCATGGGGAGTCAATTGGCGAAAACATCAAGTCTTGGGGAAACGCGTAGAGCCGAGGAAATCCGGTCGGTTGAGTCTCGTCAAGGAAGTCCGCACCAGCCATTAAGGCGGATCTCTGTGAACCATCTTATGATATGGAAGTGAACGCGTTGACGCGAAAAAGAATGAGCATGAATCGATCAGCAAGCTGTTGCGGCTTCACCATCAGACCATCTCCATGCACCACCTAACATGCAAGAGTTTCTGAACATAAAGAGACCGAACCAGCCTTAGCTTTTGTGGTCTCTGTGTGTTCAATGGCTTGTCATGTTCTTGAGCTACACTTTTTAATTGTTTTCGGTCAACAGATTGAGCCTCGGTTCTGTCGGGTTCTCGACTGCTGGACTGCATTTAGGGGTGTGCATGGTCCGGGCGGGCGGTTCCCGACCTAGAACCGGGAACCGCCCGCTAAGGACCGGTTCCGAAAAATTGGAACCGAGATCCACCCGTTTGTTGCATGGATCCACCCGGGAACCGGACCGCCGGTCCGGTCTGGTTCTCGGGTGGATCCATGGAACCGATCTTGACGCGAAACAATTTTGGTTTTCAACATAGAACGGTCGGGTCTATGAGTTGGGAAGGAGGGGAGGAGGTCTATGGTCGGGTTTTCAACATAGAACGGTCGCGAAACAATTTTCCGCGGCTGTGGCGGGTGGCGGCCTACGTGAGGGGCAAATAGTAGAGGCGGAGGAGCAGCGGCGACGGCGTCGACGCTCGGGAGGAATCGAAATGGCGATAGGATTAGGAGGAACCGAGGAAGAGACAAAGAGAGAGAGAACCGAAGTCAAAGGGAGTGAGGAGATGAGATCTAATCTAGGGTTTCTTTTAGTAATTTTTTTTTTAATATTAAAAGGGTTCCGGTCCGGTCCGGGTGGGCGGATCCGCCCATGGAACCGGGAACCGGACCGGTACCCACCGGTTTCGAAAAATTGGAACCGGGAACCGGACCGGTTCCTTCAAGAACCGCCGGTTCCGGGCGGTTCCGGTCCAGTTCCGGGCGGTCCGGGCGGTTCCCGGGTATTTTGCACACCCCTAACTGCATTGCGGCTTTTAATATCTTTTGGAACCGATATGCTTGGCTCTATCGCATCTTTCTCTCACGCAGTCCAACTAATACGGCGAAGTGTGTTAGCTGTTCATGTGATCCTCCTTTCACCTTCCCTCTGCGCCCAATAACTCGATTTCAAGGAGTTTTCCCAAGGCTCGGTGATTTTCTTAAAGTTGCATGGTCATTTGTTGTCCTTTTCAAATAGTGTTCTAATACAAACGAAGAGATAATCTGCATGTAATTTTTTTTTTCTCCGGATGATCTAAATGAGGGCGGATAGGGAAATGGAAAAGATATCGAGACTTTAGAGAAACATACACTAAAAATCCTGATAACATAAAATGTCATAGGGCCATTCCGATGCATCAATCAAGCAAAGACCAGAACATACGAATTAGGGTAAATTAAAGCAGGACCACCTTAAGCTTGATTAGTAATTCGAGGTCAAACTACATTATCACTTGTCCCCCTCCTCCTTGGTGGAAAGTGGCCTCGCCTACCTTTTAACTCCATGAAGAATAATTGTTCGTCCTAAGAAACATCGTATCAACCACTTCTGTCTAGCGGCATTTTACCACAGAAACCATTGACAGCTAAAGAGCTACTGCCTTTGCGTGACCACCGAGTAAGTTTGGACCTTGCACGGTGGTAATCAAAGATTGAGCAGCAGCTCTCACTCATATAATCTGATCGGACGCCTTTCATAGGGGGCGGATCGAGTGCACCCGATTTATACATAAGGACGGTTTGCAAAGATGGTTGAAAAGTTGGCCCCAGGAGTAGCATTGAGAGTGGTGCATCGCCTATTTCTCATTCTCGATGTACGCTATGTTTAGTTACAGTTAGCGCTATAGGATATCAAGAACCTGTTTGTTAACATTTATGTTTCGGAGAATAATTTTTTTTTTCCATAAATAATCTTTTTCTATTTCTATTTCTTGGAACAATTTCTAAATAAAAGAATGCATTTGGAAACTAAACAAAATTTCTATTCTTGGAATAGAAAAAGAATAGGAATACCTTTGATACGACTCACAAATTTTTTTGTAACGTAGAATTTCTTTTAATTTTTTAATAATTTTTTTTATTTTCCTTTTTTCCTCTCTTCTTCTTTTTGCTCTTCCTCTAGCCGACGGTGGCGGCAGAGGCCAATAAACAGCGGCCAGCAAATGGCGATCGGCGGTGTTTGGTGTTCGGTGTCCGGCAATCAGCGATCGGCAGCACGTGGGGGGCGAGTGGTAGCAGGGAGCGGGGGTAGCGGGCAGCAAGCAAGAAGAAGAAAAGCAAAAAATGAAAAGAAAAGAGAGACATGTTTCTAAAATTAAAATTACTTTTTTCTATTTCTTGTTTATGTTCTAAATTTATTCATTTGCTACTTTTCTATTCCGAAAATAGAAAAATTAGTTGACGTTATCAAATAGATTTTTGTTCTTTTTTTTTTTTTTTGTTTCGGGAAATAAAAGAACAAAAATTTGGAGAAATATGAACGTTATCAAACAGAGCCCAAGTTTCTTTTAACACAAGTCATATTTATCACTATTCATTTGGATAATTTGTTACTTTCTAAAATATGATGAACCATATTGACTTTGATAGAGATTTTATCCAAATTTGTTATTATAAATATAGACATTTACCTGGCAAGATGAAGAGATCAGGTCATGAAATATAACTCTTCCCCATTAGATTTTCGGGGGTTTATTCTGATTTTATGTATACGTGAGTTCATAACCATTGAACAACTTGAGATTTTCAGTTGGATCATTCCCAAAATGAAGGGAAAAAAAGAAGAAGAACAAGAAAACTCCAAGTACAGGGACAGTAAGAACATCTGACCCCAATGCATTTATAACATGATGATAAGCATGAAAGCGATCTTCCTCCTACCAAGATGAGAGACCTCTCTCTCACTGAAAAGGTTAGGTATCATTTATGATCTCATGGTCGATGTTCAATGGATCGATGCTTTCACGTTTGAATCGGAAAGTGGGGACGCGAGAGTCGATTGAAACGCAATAATGAGGAGCCCCATGCACTCGTGTTCGCAGATGATTGTACAGAGTCGATAATTCTCTGGCGTTCGTGTGGATTCATGTCCTTCGAGAATGTATGTCCTGAGCACACGAGCGCCTCCTGGCTGGATCCAACTGTTGGTATTCTTAAATGCTTGCTTTATTGATTTGTCCCAAGATGTTCGTGGCCTTGCAATATATCATATGTTTTTAACAATAATATGCCATGTACTTTCTATTTGAATTTTTGGTAAGTTAAGATGCACTATGTATTGAGGATGAATCCCATTACATCGTGTGAGAGGGATGAAGCGTTTAGCATACTTAGGTGATTCAAATCATGATTGTCTCCAATTTATATTCCACCTTGAAGGTCATCTTTTGATATCTTGTGTATAGTCTTATTCGATGCTCGTAAATAGGGAATTAAATGTGCATTTTTTTTTTTTGGAGAAGTAAGCAAAAGGTTTGGTAGACAATGGCTATGGACGAGAACCATCATAATTCGAGCAATTAAGAGCCGGACCATCAAAGGATGCCAAAAGTTTTCAATAGCTAATGGAGGATCGGTGCCTACAGAAAGAGCTATGCTCCGAGGAGATTGTCGTATGTAATGCGGTGTTGTATGCAATTTCACTCGTCCAAATGGATATCCACGTTTCCTCGCCACAAAAGGAGCGCGTAAAGCCAGTTTCTTGTGAGTTGCGGGGGCAAAAGATAGAGAAGTTGTAATTCCTCGGCCACTCTTGATGACTTTCCATGGTAAAACCCTTCAGCCCTGTTTTCAGTTCCTTTTCTAATTATGCCAGTTCAATCTCCATAATAATAAGCTACACGGTAATTAATTTTTCATTTGTATAACTCAAATATGTTTTTTTTAATGAATGATTCAATGAACCGTACCATGTTTTTATGAATCTTCCTCTTGAACAAAATGAAGGTAAATTCTTAATGCATGTTATATATTAACGTGAAATAAAGGGACCCAACAACAGTTTGAAAATCCCTAATCATCATTGGTATAAGATATAGGGACATTTTATATGTTAGAATCACTAGTTTGCACTAATGTTCCTTTTTGTTGAGCAGAACTCATGGCCTTCAATGAGGCAAGCACAAACCTTAGTTGGAAGAAAATGAGTAGAGAGTGCAAGAAAGTACCTTGTGAGGAGAATGATCAATCACTCGTAAATTACAATCCTACATACTACTTTTAGAGGTAATGCTTATGGAAGGACTTGTTATTATATATACAGTCATATCTAATTAATTTATAAATCTGAGATTAGCCCAAGATAAAAGATATCTATATACATGCGTGGCCATGGGCGATAATAGAGAAGATAGTACTCATCCCAAGATGCAATAATTGTGTAATTTCATTGTAGTGAGTTTAACCAACATGTATTTTAAATAAAATTGCTTGACATTGCTAAAAATAGAATGCTTTTAAATTGGGAAAATGTTATTATGTCACATATTATTTATATATAAAAAAAAAGGTTACCAAAATCTCAATCTTCTTGCAATTTTTGTCGAGTAGTTTTTCTTTGACATTTCTTATAAGAGTGTCTGAAAAAAACAAAACGAATTTTGACATTGGATGGGATGCTGACAGGGATGTTTGAATTATTGAATTAACAATCGATATGTCATGTCAATGGCAACTGTGACAGCTCCTAATCCCTACTCTGTCTGGAACGAGGGGGTACTTTAGGTAATTCATGTGTTACACGCACGCTGAAATTGACCTTGGGTTTGGACAGCCTTCCGACGTTGCTATCCAGAAAAATATAAACTAATAAAAAAAGTAGTCAAAGTAGTCAAAGATTCTGCCAGGCTGGCAACATAAAACCCGCCATTAACCCGGTTGTTCTACAAATTACAATATCATCCCTCGCCTATTTTTCTTTTTCTTTTTCGTTTGGCTCTAGAGTTTAGGTATAATTATTAGGTGAACTTGAAGCATTTTAAGTACAAGAGATCAGATCTATTCGATCATTTAGGTCCCACATGGAGTTCGTGTGATCTAATCGATTACATATATTGGGTCGACTGTTCTTCGTGTGTAGACAATGATGCCTAGTAGTCATTGTCACTAGAACAAGATGGCTAATGATATTTCTATAGATGCCTTAATATTAATATATGCTCACTTTCCTCACCAACCCATCTCTATATTCGTTATACTCATCACTAGCATGTGCAAATTATTACCATATTGGTTGACAATCCTTAATAAGGATAAGGATATCGATAAAAAAAGCACGTGATATCATGAATAATGACCTTGTACCTTTATAAGCTAGCGTGACTCGGCTATATGCAAGTCACCATGAGTAGACTCACATTAGCACTTGTTCTCCTAAGTGTCAAAATCTAATTTCTCGTCTTTATCGATATCCAAGGAACATTGCCATCTGCTAGACTAACACACCATTTGCATGTATCATTATAGATATTAGTAACAAAGACATTTTTGAAATTGTCAAAATTTCATAGGAATGTTTTCCCAACAAATTGGTTTCAAGTAAAAAAATGACAATGTAGATGACTTACAAAATAGCTAATTTCCTATTCACCTCTAACACTGATATATATTTCCAACGTGGCATCCCCGATTTAAGTTGAGTTTCTAATATGTTGCAATGACTAATGACCAAAGGAGAGCTCAAATAATTCTTTTTTATTGCCGCTTAGAAACAATTTTCCTAATAAAGCCAAGACCTACTAGACAAAATTTTGTAAGGGAGAACTTCTAGGCCTTCTGTCTAGCCAGTACTCATCTTCTGGTGGAGGTAAACGAACACTTAAAACTGGTCATGAATGTTATCATCATAAAGGTCAATTTGCTGTCAATTTCTTGGATGAGAATCCAAAGAACAACAAATCTAAGAAATCCATCCACTAACTTTTTTCTTGATGTTAACTTTCCATGAATACCCACATGATCATCACCATAATTGTCTGAGCTCTACATTCAGTAAAACTTTTGAATAAAGAGTGAACAAACTTAATTGTCAACAAGATATGGAGTGGAATGTCCTCTTTGCACTCTCCTCAAGTTTGGAAGCATGCAAAATCATCAAGTTCATTCAGGACAAAAATAGAAGCACCCCATTTCGCTTTCTCTCTTGCTAAACTGCCTTATGTTGTGAGTAGATACCTGAGGAATAAAGGTATATAAACACTATTATATTACCTCCAAAACTGCCTTATGTTGTGAGTAGATACCTGAGGAATAAAGGTATATAAACACTATTATATTACCTCCATCTATGCATGGCCACTCAGGAAAGAAAAGAAAAGAAAAATTCACTAATGACCAACCTTTTGAGTGGAATAATTCTTTATACTCAGAATGCAAGTGAATCCAATCCGTCATAATTTTGGATGTTAGTAGATCTCACGTATTAAGAACTTAAATGTTTTAAAGTATGAAACTGCACTTTCCTTTATTAGTTTAAATTTTTAGAATAGTTGACAATGAATAGGAGATGTTAATTTCAAATATTTCCAGTCCCACTTATTTAACTTCCTTGTTTTATATTTCCATCCCTAGTCTTAGGTTTTAATTTTCAGAACAGTTAATAGTGGTCTACAAAAACTTACAAAGTGTGTGAAACTCATTCGTGCGCGATGCACCCATTAATATTCTTTTGATACCAAACATGTTTGGGTAAATTGTGTGCATTGCAAAAAAGCACAACAGTTCCACTTCTCACACCACTCTTAAGTGTAGACAATTTTATCTAACAGGTACCCACTTGAATTTCGGCTCTTATCTTAGTTAGATTGTAGAATTAGCTGAGTTACCATATGAATTAGGGATTTCTTGTTTAGAGTGAATTTTCTGCCACGAAGAAAAATTAAGGTGGGATCGGATAGAGAAACCCTACATGGGGTAGAATGGTCATTACGCCTAGATACGTCTTATTATGGTTTTTGAGTCCATCTGGTTCCGGTACAATCCCCATCGATTGTCCCCAGAAGAGCATTGAACTTCGAGTTGTATTTTTGTGACAGCTCTGAGTTCCTGCTTGGCATCAAGTGCGGCACAAAGGACATCCCCATCTTAGGAGCAAGTATTGGCCGTCTGATCTTCCACGTCATCACCACCACCGTTCATCTCTGACTACTCAGCGAAGTGAAACCCGATCTCCTCTTCCTCTCTCGATGTCATGTCAAATGCTATAAATGGACCAACACCCCCGAGCAAGAAAGCAAGCCCCCATTCCACACAAAATCCCACCGTCATTTTATCCCATATACCATTCTCCATTGCATTACACTCCTTCATTTATACCCAAAAATGGCAACCAATGGCATTGAACCTACCATGCCTGAATCCAACAAAAACAAAGCAACCGTCGAGGCCCTTTACGCCAAATTGGCTCTTGGCCACTCCGACTTGGTGGCCAAGCTTCTAGCCAGCGATCTCGAATGGTGGTTCCATGGGCCACCAGGTTGCCAGCACATGATGCGCGTCCTCACCGGGAAGTCGGACTACTCGGCTTTTCCATTCCATCCACGAAGTATAACAGCTATAGGCGATGGTTATGTGATCGCTGAGGGGTGGGAAGGAGCGCAGGCGTATTGGGTCCATGTGTGGACGCTGAAGAAGGGGCTGATCACGCAACTCAGAGAGTACTTCAACACGTGGCTCACCGTGAGAGAGGTGTCGTTGCCGCGGTGGGAGGTGGTGCGGGCAAACCAAACACTTTGGCAGAGTCAGGTGAGGGACCGCTTCGACCGGTCGTTGCCGGGGCTTTTGCTTGCCATATGAAGAGGAGATGCGCGTGCAGTCGGGTGGTTTGGAATGAAAATTCGGGGCTGGTATGTGGGTGCACATTTGTATGATATGTTTGATGAGAAAAATCAGGACCGCTCATGTCAAGTTGGAGGAAAGCGGAAAGAAAATTAGTCAATGAAGTGTCACTTATGTTCATTTAAAAATCATGCGTCTGTCGGACTATGAATCTTTGTCTAATGGGAGCTTCCCACAGGGCTCACAAGTAAACAAAATGGATAGAAATTACTCGAAGGACCACCATTTCAATCTTATGGATAACCTTCTAAATCTTACAAAGGAGAGTTTGACTAGGGTTTCGATCTAGTTTCCATGATCAGGCTACAACTAATGTAGGTGTTTACGCAGCACGACGAGCAAGAATCTGCACATGCAAAAACATTAGTAATTTGTCATCCTTGATTGAAGACATGTCTGTCTCTCTTCATTAAAAAAAAATCAAACCCACATTAGTTCCAATGACGAAATCGCGCTGGCGGGGGAGGGAGGGAGGGAGGGGGAGAGAGAGAGAGAGAGAGAGAGAGAGAGAGAGAGAGAGGCGCTAAGCGAGGGCGGTGCAGATGGCGGTGGCAAGAATGGTGACGCAAACCACCAGCAGCAAGCAACAATGACGGCCGCACACAGAGAAGAAGGGAACCAAAAAAGGTGAAAATGAAATAATAAAAGAAAAGAAAACATTTTACATCCAGTTTTGAAATAGTGATTTGAAAGGGAAGGAGCAAATTTAAATAATTATAAGCAATTGAAAAGAAGAATAAAATTCTTTAGTAATACACAATTTCCTTCGAATTCCTTCATGCGGAGGGATTCAAAATGTATGACCGTGGAATCCGTTCGAGTCCTTTTCCTCTGTCTTTTTTTCTTCATCCAAAGGCGATTATTTTTTTTTAAATCATTTCTCTACCCTTCTAATCCCTCATAACAAACACAGTGTTAATAATTGAAATTGATTCGATGCATTAATGTATCCTTCTCTTAGAAAAGTTAAATTTGGAATGTAAATTCATAATATAGACGGTGCCAGATTTTAGCGGTAGATTAATCTACGACGCATAGGATTAAATAGGTACCAGATTTTGTACATATATATAGGTTCAAGATCTTGACATATAAACTTATCAGAATTGGCCCAGTGGTTGGGATGTTATTGGATTTTCAATAGATCACTTTTTTGAATTTTATTAACCGCGTGCAAAAACTACTCAGTTTTAGAGCTACCTGCATAAGTTAAAGGTGTCGACTTGGTAGGTTCATGGAGGCTTATAGAATATTTTATGGACTTTCTAATAGTTAAGCCTTTGTGCTCATGCCCCCGATGGTGATGTGTGTGTGTGTAGGCAAGCACGCATATGTACTCTATATTGCATACGTGTTGGTATCCATTTTTGCCACATGTTTTAATTTGTGTTTTATGTAATCGTTGTCACAATCCTCCCATGGTGAGCCTCAAGTTTAATGGATTAATAAGCAAAGTACAAATTATCCTTCTGTGAAGTGGCAGTTATGCGTAGCTCAAGCCCTCTCATATCTTATCACAACTTGGTTTTCCAATTCAATAATTTGTTTGATATTAATCAACAACATGGCACCCAGGGTAATGATACAAACTAGAATTCAATCGACGACATGAATCTAGCTACAACTAGGAAAATAAAGTGAAACACAAGAAGATAAAAGTACTGAAAAGATAGTAAATTTGTTTGATTTGTGTGGGAGGCTTCCTAATAGATGACTTGGGATATTTATAATCGTTTCGTGATAGCCACTTTCTGGCGGTTTTCAAATGGTTGCATTTCTCTGAACAGTTTTCGTCAATTGCCTCCATGTCCTTTTATCTCCGCAAGTTTCGTGCCCACCCTTTTATAAAGTCATGCTTCTATCTCTAAACAATTGCTCCTCCTAGATGGCGTGTTAACTGTCTCTTACTTTTGCGTAATCTTTATCTGTCCCGCTATTCTACTCATAAGTGATAATTGTTCCGGCCAAGAAAAAGCATGCGCATTACTCCTCCATGTCAACTGCTTTGCAGATTTCATAACCGCGTTTCATCTCTCTTTAAGTAGACACCTGCCGGTATATAATCAAGAGCCGCGGCTGAATCTTGGTTTCATCCCTTCTGTCCAACGGCATTCTATCGAAGAATCGAACGACAAATATCAAACCAAGATTCCGCCACAGCTCCCCATTATATACTCTATTTGGACGCCGATCATGGGCAGTGGATCAAATGCCCCCGGTCTATGCCAAAGAACGCTTTTCAATTGTGCCTGAAAACTTGGATAAGCCGAGAGTAGCATTGAGGACGGTGCATTGTCCGTTTCTTGTTCTCGCTGTTTGCTACTTTTCATTGCAGCTAGCCTTCTATGGTACACAAGTTTCTTTTAACAACTCACATGTATCACTATTCAATTGGATAATTTAGTAAATTCTTAAAAGTATGACTAACCATATCAATAATGATGGAGATATTATCTGGATTTATTTGGGAAAAGTACAAAAAAAATTCGAATCCTATTGCACTTGTGCCGATTGGTCATAAATGTTTTAATTATGCCAATTTAGTTATAAACTTATCATATCTATCTAGCCATATTAAGCCAAGAATTACTAGTGTGGACAATGTTCGTCCTACGTGAAATGAATGGTGCTGGCATGGAAAATTTTTTAATAATCTAATAATTTTTCTTTTTCTTCCTATTTTTCTTTTCTTTTCTTTTCTTTTTTTTTTTTTTTTTGTTAGTGGCCAGCGAGGGTTGGCCTTGTCAGGGCAAGGGTCGCCCTCGGCTGCCACAGGTAAGGGTCGCCCGTGGTTGCCATAGGCAAGGGTCAGCCTTGCTGGGCCGTCGGCATCTACATTAGCAATTTCCACATAAGACCGCCAGTATCTATATTAGCGATTTCTAGCCTAAATTAGCCGAATAATTTCTATGGGAAAAATGTGAATATATATTAGATTGCATTGGCATAATTAAAAAAATTAGCACTAAATTGACATATATGTAATAGATTTATGATTTTTTTAATACTTTTCTTGGATTTATTATGATGTGTAGAAAGAGCTTTTATCTGACAAGATAAAGAGATCAAGTTATGAAATGATGTACAATTAGAAAACTCCAAGTACAGTGTTTGTAAGAACATTTTGACCCTAAATAATGTGTAGAAAGAATTATAACAAATGAGCAAGTGACAACAATTGAGAACGATGAATGCATTAATATCATGATGATAAGTATGAAAGCGATCTTCCTCCTACCAAGAAGAGAGATCTCTCTCTCATTGAAAAGGTTAGGTGTCGTTTATTATCTCATGGTCAATGTTCAATGGATCGATGCTGTCATGTTCGATTCAGAAAGTGGGGCCGCAAGACAAGTCGATCGAAACACAAAAATGAAGAGTCCCATTCATTCGGGTTCGCAAATGATTGTACAGTGTCAATAGTTCGATCTTGTTCTTGTGGATTCACATCTTTTGGAGAATAGATGTCCCAAGCACACGAGTGCCTCTTGGTTGGATCCAACTGTTGATATCTTAAATGCTGGCTTTATTGGCTTGTTACAGGATGTGACTGGTCTTGCGATACTGTGCATATGCGACTATTATGCAGGTGCTTTGTTTTTAAATTTTTAGTATGTTAAGATAGATATATGAATTAAGGATGAAACCCACACATCGGATAATTGTAAGCATTTCACTTACTTAGCCAATTCATAACTCAGCAAATTTCGTGTTGAAAGCACGATGTCTCCAATTTATATTCATCTGGGAGGTCATTGCACAATGCCTCGTGTAAAGGTTCAGCGGATCTGTGTTATTAAGAAGAGAGAGAGAGAGTTGACATGGAAGTAGTGTTTGGCAATTTTCGACATCAATCAATTCATATGCGGCTATTATGCAGGTGCTTTGTTTTTAAATTTTTAGTATGTTAAGATACATATATGAATTAAGGATGAAACCCACACATCGGATAATTGTAAGCATTTCACTTACTTAACCAATTCATAACTCAGCAAATTTCGTGTTGAAAGCACGATGTCTCCAATTTATATTCATCTGAGAGGTCATTGCACAATGCCTCGTGTAAAGGTTCAGCGGATCTGTGTTATCAAGAAGAGAGAGAGAGAGAGAGTTGACATGGAATAGTGTTTGGCAATTTTCGACATCAATCAATTCACAATGCGCATATATGTAAAAGTTTACCCTACTCATAGTGTCATAAACCAGGACGACCATTTCAAACACGTATAATAAACATGTTATTACAGGTTCACCTCCCAGCTGCTTTGCCCGTTCGCCTGCTATTATTCTTTTTAGTAGTATCTGTTAATGGACTTGACCGTGGTGCATAAAAGCATTCTTGTTGTGCATATCTCAATTATCTAAGACCTTGTGTCGACATAATCGTATACGTTTTCCTCTGCCCGTCGCCGATAGCGGAGGTTGAGGAAGCCTAGAACAAAACTTTTTTTAGGTAAATAATTTTATTTAATTATGATAGTGAGAGGAACTCGTGCCATCCTTATTTGATTGTGGTGAGTAAACCCTTCTCAAGATATGAGGAGGGTTCCCACCCCTGGCACTGAATAAATACGAACTGAAAACATAAAAGAGGATTCAAACTCGACATCCGAAGAAGGGTCCGAAGCAGCATGTCCACACAAATCTCAATTCGTGGCGTAAAGAGAGGAGGTGAAGGATGTCAAGAAGCAAGTGGATGTACAAGTAAAATAATTGCTTTATTTTTATAAACAATATTACAAACTCTCTATACCATCACACCCTCACAACTACTCATTGTACTTGCTCACTCACTCACTTCACAAACCACACGCACCCACCCACTCACTTCTTATCACTCTACACTTACACTACACAAGACCCCTCACACACCCACTCACCTCACGTACATACTCCACTCACTCACACACACTTACACACACAAGAGGCAAGAGCCCCCATTTATAGGAGGCAATGTCGATGAGAAAAATCTGGAGAGAGAGGGGGAGAGAAAAGTCTGGAGAAAGGGAGAAAAATCTGGTGCAATAGAGAAAGAGAGAGAAATCTGGAGAAATCCAGAGAGAGAGAGAGAGAGAGAGTAGGCGGTGCCCCTTTTTTTTTTCTGACACTCCCCCTCATCGACTACTTTCTCTTAGCATGGACATTGTGATCATACCAAGTTGCCTTCGAAACTCTTCGAATTTTACAGCTCCAAGACCTTTGGTGAAGATGTCTGCAACTTGATCATCTGCTTTGGCATACTCCATCTTTATCTCGCCTTGTAAGACTTTTCCTGCAGGAAATGATAGTTCACTTCTACATGCTTGGTCCTCGCATGGAAAACTGGATTTTCCGCTAAGCTTATGGCTGACAAATTATCACAATATATTCGTGTAGGTTGATTTATTGGTTGATGAAGATCCTCCATTAGTTGTACTAGCCATGTACTCTCTTGTTTGTGCTGCCATTGCTGCTGCTTTATACTCAGCTTTTGTCGTAGATAGTGACACAGTTGCCTATCTTTTACTGCACCATGACACTACTACTGATCCGAGACTAAACATATATCCAGTAGTTGATTGTTGTGTGTCACGATCTCCAGCGAAGTCAGCATCGCAATGACCTATAACTTCACATGAAGCTTCTTTCTTATACAAAAGCCCAAAATCAAATGTACCCTTGACATACCTTAGTATGCGCTTGACTGCATCTAAGTGAGGCTTTCGTGGCTTCTCCATGAATCGGCTTGCTACTCCTACTGCGAAGGCAATATCAGGCCATGTTATGGTTAGGTAAATAAGGCTACCCACCAATTGCCTGTACATAGTTGAGTCTTCCAATTCTTGTCCTTCAGTTGCACATAATTTTACATTTCCATCAATTGGAGTAGATATAGGTTTGCAATCAAGCATCCCGAACTTGTCTAGGAGGTCTCGTGCATACTTCGCGATATAGGAATAATCCTTCATTGGTCTTTTCAATCTCGAGTCCCGAAATGTTTTTAATTCTCCAAGCTCTTTCATCTGAAACCGTACCGAGAGGTTGGTTCGATTTGACATATCTCCTCTTCATTATCTCCAAAGTGATGATTAGATCATCCACGTAGATTAACACTATTAAAAGCTTGCCATCTTCTGCCTTCACAATCAAGCTCGAGTCTACTGGGGCTATAGAGTAACCTCTTTGTACCAAAAATTCAGCAATCTTCCCGTACCATGCTCTCGGAGCTTGTTTTAAGCCATAGAGGGCTTTCTTTAACTTACAAACATAATCTGGATGAATCTTACTTTTGAAACCATCCGGCTGCTCCATGTATATATCTCGATCTAGTTTACCATGTAAGAAGGCATTCTTCACATCCATTTGCCATAATTTCCATGATTTGCTTGCTGCAAGTGCTAGTAAAACTCGAACTGTAGTGATCTTTGCTACTGGACTAAAGGTCTCATCATAATCTAGGCCATACTTTTGAGAGAATCCTCGAGCTACTAGTCGTGCCTTATATCTTTCTATCGACCCATCTGATCGAGTTTTAAGTTTATAAACCCATTTGCAAGATATAGGACGTACCTCTTTAGGTCTCGGTACTGTTGGAGAAAACTTCCTTATTTGTTTTGATGTCGACAAAACATTTTCATCGATCTAGTCTCGAAGACTTGCGACTCACTCGACAAAGTCTCGAAGACTTGCGAGACTCACTCGACAAAGTCTGAAGACCCACAGACTCTTCTGTCAAAGTCTGAAGATCGCCAGATCGCCAGACTCAAGATGTAAAGTCCGCCCTCATTGACAGTTTCTAGACCGATGAAGAAGATTTATCCAGATTCAAGTATTTCTTTATGGATTTGATTCGAGTGGTTGAAGAAGATCTCACGGCTGAAGATATCATCTCAAGATCGATTATTCGTTTTGATTTTAATTTGAATAAATTGTATTCGTTGATTGGCGAAGTATACTTGGAAGGTTCTACTTATGGAAACCTAGATCCTGATTGTATGGGCGAGCAGATTGGTGGGCTATCTTCACATTCCTTAAGTAACTCGAGATCTCCCTAAATGATTCTGTCCAACGGGTAGATTGGAAGAACTCCTTTGGAAGGTGCCAACGGTTATGAAGGCATGGAGGAGTATATAAGGAAGATGCTCTGTTATTTGAGTGTGCGCGAGATAGATAAATTCCAAAGTCCGAAGCTTCTTGTTCTTTGTCAATTCAATTGTTGAGCGTAAACTTATACTCAAAAGAGAGTTTATACTTTTGTGAAGCCTTGAGGAAGTGTAGTAGAGTCTCTATACTGTGGAATCAAGGAAGTGATACTGTAATGACTCTTTTGATTCATAGTGGAATCCAGCCGGTGGGCTGTCAATGCGGGAGAGTGGACGTAGGCTTGGATTAAGTCGAACCACTATAAACCTTGTGTTCTTATTCTCTTCTCTAAACTCTTATACTTTGATCGTAACTCTATTTTATTGTTAGAGTCTAATTTCCATTTGAAAGTCTGTTGCTGAACAGACTTGAGCTAAAATCATAATTTCTGTTTTACTTAGCAAAAATTTGTTTTCGCACCTATTCACCCCCTCTAGGTGCTCGTACTAGCGTTTACAATTGGTATCAGAGCCTGTGTACTCATTTAAATTGAAGTGTTTTTACTTTAGAGTTAACGATCCATGGCTAGTATGTTAGCTCCAAGTCTGGTTGAAGAGCAAAGTGTCACGACCAAATTTTCGGTGAACCACCTAGGGTTTGGCTAATGGATTGTTAAGCCTAGACTTAACTCAGGCTCTCCCAAGTCCATACCAATTCACGACTTAGGTTCAAATTCTTAACATGCAAATGATTTTCAATCGGGAGTCGCCACTAATCTATTTTTCGGTGGGTCGATTAGAAACACAAATAAAGTAACGGGAGATTTACTTTATTCCTACGAATTAGAGATTTGTTAGTTCGGGGAATAAAGTAAATCTCCCGTTACTTTATTTGGGTTTCTAATCGACCCACTGAAAAATAGATTAGTGGCGACTCTTGATTGAAAATCATTTGCATGTTAAGAATTTGAACCTAAGTCGTGAATTGGTATGGGCTTGGGAGAGCCCGAGTTAAGTCTAGGCTTAACAATCCATTAGCCAAACCCTAGGTGGTTCACCGAAAATTTGGTCGCGACAGCTTGGCGACTCCGCTGGGGACTTGAGTTAAAACTCTTAGTGGACTTAGGCCAATTTTCTCTTTCTTTCGAAAAATGTTTTTGTTTGGTAGCGAGGATTCCAGGTACGTCCCTAACATTTAAGGTGTTAAATGTTTTTGCAGATTGGGAGGTATAAGGGGAAGTGTTTGCTAACCCTTGTTTTGTAGGGAGGAGTAGGAATGAATGGTTTACTTGCACATATGAAGTGTTGCTTGCTATAAACTGTTGTGCATGCTTTGCATTTACACTACACTTTTGCACACACAACCTGCCGCCGGACCTGGGCCGCATAGGATCATTTAGGATGGTGTTGAGATGGATACCACTCCGACCGCATGCTTGCGGTACGAGTTGCCCATCTCAATCCCGAAGTTTCTTTCATGGTGTCAAGATTACCCACCTCGGTCCGCATGCCCGCGACCTGGGTCGGCTCTTTGACCAAGCCGGAGTCATGAGGACCTGACATAGTCCACAAGCCCGTGGCTAGTCTGATAATCCTTGTGGCTCCACCTTGCTAAGCCTTATAGATTAGAAATCGAGCCTCACATTTCATGCGTGTGTCTATGTGTTTGTCATCAATTTCCGGCGAAAGTAAGTTGTCTAAATTCTTCGCAATTTACTTACTTTGTGGCAATTTTGTCGATCCATGACAATAGGTTTCGTCGTCAATCTCGTTTTATATGTGATGGGGAAAACTGACGTACAATTCATTTCCGCTCCCAAAAAGAGATCAAAATGTGGCTGGACTAGTTAGATCAAGGTGACCAGGCCTTAGGTCCAGTGGTCCCTGATTTGACTAAGAAGCCAACCCAACGAGCACAAATTGAGCATCTTAAGCGGAAAGTGGAAATGATTGAAGGGGAAAATAAGAAGCTCCGCAAGGCGTTGGAATCCCGAAAGGATATAAAATGAGATGTCTTGAATTTTGATTCTTAGTTCAATGTTTAGGGACTTTGATTTCTAGCTCAATGTTTTCAATTTTTAGATTCAACGTTTAAGGACTTCATATTTCAATTCTTAGTTCATTGTTAGGGAATTTGGTTCAAATTTCAATTAAATCTTGAATAAAATGAGGCGATTAGACCATTGTCATGGGCCATTTTCCTATCTTGTCATTGGTTCTTACATTCCTTTTATTCCAATTAGGTCATAACGGATCCACCGCGATCGCCTATTATTACACGATCAAGGGCTAAAATGGCTGACCAAAATGAAATGCGTGATCGTATGTCCGCTGTGGAGACTCAACTCCAACAAGTACTTGCCTCTATACAGCTTGTGACGGATCAACTCCGGTTCCTCCAAGCGAATCCAACAACAAGCACCTCGCTCTTCCCGAAATAGTTATCCTGAAGCAAGCAAACAAGGTTCAAATGATTGACGACGACATGCCCGAGCTGGAAGATGACTCGGTCTTTGTTGGAAAGGCCAAACTTGACAGCGTTCCCAAGACAGATCAGGATGAGCATGTTGCGAAGCTGGAAGAGAAAGTGAGACAGCTGCAGGAGTCACAAAGCTCACTCCCGTTCGACCTCTCGGTCTATGAGAAGGTCAAAATGCCGAGCAAGTTTAAAATGCCGGAGTTTGAAAAATATGACGGTACATCTTGCCCAAAATCTCATCTGCAGATGTATCACGTGCGCATGGCACAACACGTCAAAAATGAGCCCCTCATGATCCAATCGTTCCATGCGAGTTTGACTGGGCCCGCACTAAACTGGTACGTGATGAAGAATGTGAACCTCCTCAACACCTGGAACGAAGTGGCTGACGCCTTCCTCAAACAGTACAAGTTCAACATGGACATCGCACCTTCCCGAGAAGACCTGGAGCGGATGGAAAAGAAAAGGAGCGAGTCATTTAAAGAATATGCTATAAGATGGAGAAACCTAGCGGCTCAAATCACTCCTGAGCCTACCAACAAGGAGCTGATGAAGTTGTTCATGAAGACCCTCCCGTCTGAGTTTCGTAACCGAATGGCCAGCACGTATGTGGAGAGCTTGAACCAACTTATCCCGGTGGGTGAGCAAATTGAGATTGGGCTGAGAGATGGATGGCTTGACGAACCGACTCATCAAGGCAAAAGGTTCACCATGAAGAAAGACAAAGAACCAAGCACAGAAGTCAATGTTACATATGCACAATCTAGCAAGCCTCCAATTGTTCATGTCCCTAAGAATCAACAAGGGGAAGACCGACCGTCCGCTCCCTGACAATTTGTTAAAAGGCAGTTCACTCCTCTTCCTAGCCCTCTATCCCAGGTCTTAAAGGTTCTTCAAAAGAAGGGGTTGCTGTCCTATGAGCCAAAGCGACCAAATGTTGAAAAATTTTCCAACTACGATCCCTCCAAGAAATGCGAGTACCATATGGGGGAAGTAGGACATTCGACTGATGAATGCATAACTTTGAAGCATAAGGTCCAAAACTTACTGGACACCAAGGCATTTACCTTTAGTACCGCTCAACCGAATGTCGAAAAGAATCCTCTACATGAGCATGAGGATAGGGTGAATGCCATTGATGAAGGACCTTTGGAAGATATGGGCCACTGCCCAAAGAGTAACTTATTACTCTTGCACATTCCCTTGCGCGGGAATTTTTATCACTTTCTAGGAATTTTATCTCTTTTTAGGAGTTATTATCGCTATCTAGCGATTGTTTTCGATTTCTTCTTTTTCACTTTCTTTTTAGGACTTGAATTCGCATTTTCCATTCAATAAATGTAATTGATTGATGAATATCAATGAAATTACAAGTTTTATTTTGAGGGCATGATGAGGTACACCAAACTAGCCTGGTGATGTTATCCAGCCGATAAACAAAAAGAAAAATCCAAGGAGAATTCTGAGGCCTGGGCTTCATCATGCTTTCCCGTGTCAAAATGCTAAAAAAAAAAATGCCTTTCCAATTGCTTTTCAAAAAAAAAATTTCAAAAAAAAATGATTTACCCTGTTTGTCTTTTTGATCCATCTACTTTCCATTTCGAGGACGGTCATATGCAAAGGTGTGGAAATGGTCCAATCCAATGCAACAAGTGCTGACAATGATGGTCTTAAAGACTCAATCGAAGATGCCATTGAGGTGCAGCGTAGCTGGGAACAACATGAAAGAACCAAGGCTCTTACATCCGAGCAGACTGTCACTATTAGTTTAGATGACACTGAGGAAGCCAAGGAGGTAAATGATCTTGTTCTAAAGGAGCTGTTGCTAATTTTTCTAGATCATGGGGGCAATTTTGCTCCAAATTACATGAAGAATGTACCTCCTGGAGGTGCTTTGATCCTGGCAAAATGGATGATTGTGAGTTTTCTATTCTAGTTAATTCTGATGTCGTCAAGATGTATTACTCATGATTGAATTTTCCATGTCATGTTTTGAACTGCAATCATTTTTATGATGAATAAATTACCTTAATGAGTTGCAAATTCAATGGTCCAAATTTGTTACAAATCTTGCATGTTTTCCTTGATGAATTGTGTGAGATAAATTGAATGTGTCAAATGGGATACTTTGGAATGATGAAAGGCAAGCCGTATTCCATACACTGTTTCATACACTGATCCCTGGTGAGTTGTGTGGAAAAATTCCATGCCCGCAAGCAAAAGGGTGATCTCGCAAAGGGTACGTCAATTGAGGTGACGAGAGGCAGTTTCTTCTGCTACCCGAAACACTACAGGTATAACCATTGTTTATCCCTTTGAGCCGATACACATGAAGATTTTTTTTAATTATCCTTGTCAAGGATCATCCCATACTGGGACAAAATTTGAGATGAATGATAGGAATTTTCTTACTCACACTTGCATCAATCTTCAAGTATTACTTTTGCAGTGTAACTTGTATGATAATTTGAAGTGCCTTAAGACGACGAAGAACAGTTCTTTCTCTATCCACACACTTTTATCCATTGCATAGCCCACTTGAGCCTATGAATTCATTTCGTATTAAACCCAGTTGGTGATCATCCCCCACACTGGGGCAAGGCAAAGAAAAGAAAAAATTTGAGTGGCATGGTCTAGAATGATAAAGAGGAAGCTGTGTGAATCTAAAGAAAATGAGTGCAAAAAAATGGGGCATGAAAAAAGCAGTGTGCCTGGTAAAAGCAAGGCCGATGCCTAGAAAAGAGAAAAATCAAACACTTGATGTAATGAGTCATATCCCTAACAGGGTGGTACTAAAAACTCAAATGTTATTGCAATCAATAGAGATATGATAAAAAAAAAAAAAAAAAATCTTCGACGGTGGAGAAGGAAAGTGGTGGAAATGTCAAGATGATCACTAACTTTGATCCCCTAAACACTTTTTGAGCCTCATGATCATTTCGCTTCTCAACCCAAGAACCAAGCCCACATTACATCCCTTACAAAGTCTCTTCAGATTAGAGCACTTGAATTAACGTAGATATTCATATGTTTGAAAGCATCGCTTGAAGAAGTGCGAGTAAGATGATTTTTGCCTCATTTCATATATTTCTTGACTTGTAAACCCAGAGATGATTGCGGAATATCACTCATTTTTCAATAGCCTTGATTCAAAGAGTCTCATTTGCTAAGCCATTGACCAAGCCCGCATTACGGTCCTTATTAAAGACCTCTCAGATTGGTAAGGTCGTACCACTTGCGAGATTGCTCGGACCCTTGTTTGGCATGACGATGGAAAGATAGGGTGATTGTCAAAATCTTGCATCAAAGGTCAAGATGAAATAGCCCTTTTAACGAGGATGAGTGAAAAGCCCTTTCAGACTGAAAGATCCCTCACTTGACACATCCATGACACTCATGTATTCAGATTGGAATAATCTTTTGAAATCTTCCCAATAGAAATCATCACACATGAATCTCTCTTGGATTGAAGCATGTTTGTGATTACAAATGCATGTTGCCTCTCCTATGACCATGTTTTGCAGGAGACATATCCCTGAGGATCAGAGATGTTATCAGGTAAGTATATCTCTATCCATACCCTAAATACTTGTCATTTCACAGGTATTCCCCCTCAAGTACACCTACACTCGACTCGATCGAGCTGTCCCTCAGAGTTTTTCTCCAGATTCAGTCTGATTAAGGCGACCGAAGAAAGGTTCGAGTCCTGGTCAGATGATCTGCGTTGCAATACTAGGTGGCCGTAGAAAGGTACGGGTCCTAGACATATAACACTAGCTATCTTGAATCATTCTACCCTCCTTGAAGGTAAGATATTCCAGGTAGGTTTCTTTACCGTTTGCATAAGTATTTCCATACAAATTGCATTCCAAAATTTTGACATCTCAGTTTGGATCTGGATGTCTCAATTCTTTTCGTTGAACATTTCACTCTAGATGTGAATATTCTTCAATCTTCCTCGTTATACCTTAGTCTGGATCTAGGTATTTCAAGGTTCAAAAATCTTGACATCTCTGTCTGGACCCGGATGTCTTGATTATTTTGATTTAAACATTTCACTTTGGATGTGAATGTTTTTTTTTCCATCTTTCTCGTCATACCTTAGTATTTCGAGTATAAAAATCTTGACATCTCAGTCTGGACCCGGATGTCTTGATTATTTTCGTTGAACATTTCACTCTTGATGTGAATGTTCTTCAATCTTTTCGTTATACCTCGCCCGGATCTAGGTATTTCGAATGCAAAAATTTTGACATCTCTCGTCCGGACCCGATGTCTTAATTATTTTCGTCTAAACATTTCACTTTGGATGTGAATGTTTTTTCGACTTATCTCGTTATACTTTAGTTTGGATCTAGGTATTTCGAGTTTCAAAATTTTGACATCTTTGTATCTTCTTAATTATTTTCGAAACATTTCACTTTGGATGTGAATGTTTTTCGACCTTTCTCGTTGTACTTTAGTTTGGATCTAGGTATTTCGAGCTTCAAATATCTTGACATCTCGGATGTCTTGATCTTTCGTTGAACATTTCACTTTAGATGTGAGTGTTTTTCAAGCTTTCTCGTTATATCTTAGTTTGGATCTAGGTATTTCGAGCTTTTTAGAAAATCTTGACATCTCAGTCTGGATCTGGATGTCTTAATTCTTTTCACTAAACATTTCACTTTGGATGTGAATGTTCTTCTCAATCTCAATGTCTCAATCTATTGCCTGTTACACTCTTCAAGGAACCCGAGTGAGAGTTTGGTACTTGTGGAGTAAATGGGAATTTATCATGTACCTTAAGATGCTATACCGCACTGATTGGTAAGTGACTATAGGTACGTTCTTTCCTTTTGCATCATGCATTTGCATTAGCATTTCCATGCATCATATGAATTGCATTTTAAAATGGGATTCATTTCCCAAAAAAAAAAAGAGTAAAAAAAATCAAAATTAAAATCATTCAGTGCATGTGCATGATCAAAATTTAGGTTTTAATTTGTCTTTGAATACAACCTCTTCGAGCTCACCTTCAAAGAGGGGCAGCTGTTGACACCAAAATTTTGGCGATTTAGTTTATTTATTTATTGCATAGGAAATTAGGAGTTAATTTTATTAATTGCATAGCATATAGATTTAGGTTGCATTTATTTTGTTATTTGCATTTTTTGCATTTTATTGGACCGGTGGCGGATGAGTTCGAATTAGATGGATCAGGCCCATGAAGCGAGCAGGTTGGCCCAAGCCCGTGTTTTTTAATAATTAAAAATTATCTCGTGGGAATATAAAATTTTAAAATTTTTCCGAGATATGAATTTTTTTTTGGATAGGGCAGATGGGTAAAAGAATATTGCGATTTGGTTTTGAAGGATTTGGATTTAGAGAAAAATTTCATCTTAATCTCGAATCCTTATCAGTATGGGATGAATTTTGTGGAAAAATTGTGGATTTGGATTCGAATAAGAAATTAAAATCCTAGTCTTCACCTATAAAAAGGGGGTATGCGTAGGTTTTTGAGGGGGATCTTCTTTTCACTCAGTTTTGGAAGAAAAGGAAAAAGTAAAAATTTTTGCTTCTTTGATCGAAAAAGTGAAAAGAGAGATTGGCCGTCCGTGGGTTTTGAGGAGAGAAGAAACACCAAAGAAAAAGCAAAAAGCGAGAGAGACAAGGACGTGTGAAAGGAGGAAAAGCAGTTCACTGTTCATCTTCTCCTTCCCCCGCGTTCGTTGTCCGCATTTGCCTTCCGAAGCTTGCACCGTTGCTCCGCCCGACCGCCGTGATCTCAATCGCGACCCAGGTCGCAAGCCGAGCAGACCCGCGCCGCTCGATCCGACCCGCCGCCGCTTCTCCGTCCGAAGCCGAGCGGACCCGCGCCGCTCGCTCCCCGACGTCCCCGGCCCGCGCCTCGCCACCCCAAAGCCGCCGCGCGACCGCCGCACCGCCCCGAGTCCCCGACGCCCGAGTCTTCCTCTGCCCGAACCCACCGTGCCACGCCGAGCTCTACCCCCGCTCCGCCCTCGTTCACCCCGCCCGAGCGCCCGCCGGTTGCCATCCGTAAAGCCGACGCCGGTGGCTGTCCGCCCTCACGTGATCCGTGCCCCGCATCCCTCTCGCTGCCGCTAGTTAGCTGGTTCACCTTGGCCGAGGCCCCCTTTGCCGAGCCGATTAGCCGCTGCCCTTGGAGATCCACGAACGTGCATGGAAAAAGGAAAGAAAAAAAACAAAAAAAAAAAAAAAAGGGAAAGGGAATTAGGTAGATTTTTTATTATCCAGTTATATTTTTTTTTCCGTTTATATCTGGCTTTGTTTAGTGGGATTGTTCCTCTTAAATGTTTGATTGAGATTCCAACATGAAAGTGCCCCTCAAATTAGGGATTGACAGTCCGATTTTCGCGCCCGAAATTCGACTCGCAATTCCTTGTAAAAATTGCCAATCCGATCTCACGCTCGAGAGTCGATTCGCCATTTAATTTTAAAATTGGTCAACCCGATCTCATGCGCGAGATATGGTTCATCAATTTTTGGATATCAATCTTATATTGTTTGACTTGCTGTGTGATTTTATGAAAAAGAAAAAAAGAAAAAATTTGAATTAGGATTAGGTTTGTTTTTTTATCTTGCATGCTTAGAATAGGGATTTTATTTTGAATCATGAAAAAGAAAAAGAAAAAGTGCATTCATTTAGGATGTTAGTTTTTATTATTATTCTATTATTATCTGAATTGCATGTTTGATTTTAATTTCGAATTTCATAAAAAAAAAAAGAAAAAAAATTAGAATTAGGGCATTCCCTGCACGTCATTGCATATTAGATAAAATTGCATGTTTAATTTTAGGTTTAGATAGATCTTTAGATGAATTGCATGATAGGTTAGTTTTTTTTTTTAAAAATGAATGTTTAGAAAGCATTTAGAATAGATAGTATTTCACTTTAGTTTGATTTTCATTTTTAGTGATTTTAATTACGAATTTTCGTTAATTAAAAAAATCATATGCACATCATATAGAATTAGATTCATGAAAAGCACGTCATATAGAACTAGGTTCATGAAATGCACATCATCGAGGGATTATTGCTAGAGATCATTTAATTAGAAATTGCCCGTCATTAGAATTATGTCATTTTTGCTAATTTAGATTGCAGATTTAATTATTGCATGTTTATTAAAAAATCACAAAATTTTTTTTACTCATTCATATAGTTTAAGACATTTTGTCATGCCATATTATTTCATGTTAGGTTAGAAGCACTGCATTGCATTGCATATGGACTATATTCTCGTTAAAAAGTGAAAGCAAAAATTGAGTGATTGCTTGTTAATTAGAAATCATATCTAGGATTGCTGATGTAAATTCTAATCTAACACTGCAGATGCTTTCGTTGCTTTGAGGTAAGTTCTACATTATTTAATTGCTTTCCTGAGTGTTGAATTGATGGTATGCGTACCTGCATGATCGCCTCACATGTTAGGAAAGTGAATTAAAATCAATTTAAGTTGCCTGCAAAACATTTTTTCGAAATAAAAGAGAAAGGTACCGAAAGGGCACTAGGATAGTCTAGTGTAACCAAGTCCCCGTATTCAAAGTCTTTGGTTCGTAGGAGTGAAATAATTCTCCCATTATTTTACTTAGGTGTCTAATCGACCTACCGTAAACCGATTAGTGGCGACTCCCTTTTGCATGCTAGATATTTGAATTTAAGTCGCGAGTTGGTATGGGCTTGGGAGAGCCCGAGCTAAGTCTAGGCTTAGCAATCCATTAGCCTAAACTTTAGGTGGTGCACCTGAAAATTAGGTCGCGACACAAAGCAACACAAGACCGCCTTATTTTGATGGAAAGGATTACAGCATATGGAAAAACAAGATGAAGACATTCCTAAGATCTAAAGATCCTATGGAATGGGATGTGGTAGACAAAGGAATCACTCCTAAAGCTACAACAGTCTCAGAAAGAGGAAAGGAAGCTGTTGAGTCCAAATGGGATGACTCAAGAAGAGATAACCAAGAGACAAGCTCTCGATGCAAAAGCAATTTATTCCTTATATTGTGCATTATCTCCTACTGAATATAACAGAATATCTTCTTGTGAAATAGCTAAAGAAGTCTGGGATAGGTTGAACATCACCTATGAAGGAACCGATCGAGTGAAAGAAACCAGAATCAATATTCTGCTCAGTCAATACGAGGCCTTCAAGATGAAACCGGGAGAATCTATCACCGACATGTTTAGTCGTTTTACGAAATCGTGAATGGTCTTGAGTATCAAGGTCAACCAATCTCTGGACCCATGAAGTTTAACAAACTGCTGCGTGGACTTTCCAAAGATTGGAATCACGTAAAGACCTCAATAAGGGAAACACAAATAATCATGTCACTTTCTGTTGACGAATTGGTTGGCACTCTTCAATCTTATGAAGTGGAGCAAAACAACGAAGATGAAGATCCCAAAGGTAAAAAATCTATTACTTTAAAATCTAACGATGACTCGATATTACAGTTCTGAAGATGATATGGACGATGAAGAGCTTGCTCTCATGATAAGAAAGTTCAGAAAACTGAACAAAAAGGGAAGAAGATTCAATTGGAAGAAACAAAGCTCTCAAAAGTTTCAAATCAAATCAGCAGAGGATGATGAATGCAATAAAGATGTGATTTGTTTTGAATGCAAGAAAAATGGACACATCAGACCCAACTGTCCCTTACTAAAGAAAAAGAAAGGAAAAGCTGAAAAATACAGAAATGCTCTCAAAGCAGAAACTTGGAGTGATACCAAATGCGAAGAGAGTGATGATGACTATGCCAATATTTGTCTAATGGCACAATCAGAATCAGATTCAGACTCTTAGACAGACTCAGACTCAGACTCAGACTCAGACAGTGAAATCAAGGTAAGTAATTTTAAGATTCCTACTAAAGTTTCTAATTATATTGATGAACTGTGTCTTAATCTCAAAACCTCTCTCAAGAGGATTTCCGAACTAAAAAGGGAAAATTCTGCATTGAAGCAACAGGAGACTGTTTGGAAAGAAAATGTCGAAAATTTAGATAAAAGTGTCATTACCTTGAAAGAAAATGTAGACTCTCTTTCTAAAGAAAATGAACTTTTGAAAAATGATATTTCAAGCATCTCAAAAAGGTTTTCTACAGGATTTGAGAAATTGGAAAAGATTCTTTTAGCGCAAAGACCCTACTTTAACAAATCAGGCTTGGGAATGACTGCTGAAACCATTCCTCTAATTGATTTTTCAAAAGTAAAGGAAAGAATCAAACAGAGACCTACAAAAGAACTTTATAGAAATCATTTTCAAAAAGTCTTTGTAAAATCTGTAGGGCGCAAAGGCTCTTAAATGTTCTAAGTGTAATAGCTCAGAACATTTTGAGAAGGAATGTCCTATGGTTTGAAAACATGTTAAGAAGGCTTGGGCAAAGACCGTATATTGCACTAACTCCATTGGACCCAAGAAAATATGGGTACCAAAGAAAGCTTGAGTTTTCTTTTTAAATGCAGGCCACTATCAAGAAAAAGGTCAAATGGTACTTGGATAGTGGATGCTCAAGACATATGACAGGAGACTCAAGTTGTTTCATAAAGCTTATGCAAGTTAATGGTGGAAAAGTTTCATTTGGAGGAAATAGTAAAGGCAGAATTGTCGGATGCGGAACAGTAAAGATTGGAAGTCTCATAATCAGCAATGTTTCTTTAGTAAAAGGACTTAACTACAACTTGCTGAGTATCAGCCAACTGTGCGATACAGGTTTCAAAATTAACTTTCAAGAAGGAATATGTTCAGGAACCAGCAAAGACTCCTCTCAGACTTTCACATGACGAAGACATGGGAACATTTATCTTCTGGACATCAAACCAGAAAAATCCCAATGTCTAATTTCAATTCAAGAGGAAGCTAATCTCTGGCATAGGAAACTTGGCCACATCAACATGAGGCAAACAGCCAAAATCTCTGCAAAGAAACTTGTTCGTGGACTACCAAATCTGACATACCAAAAATCCGATCTTTGCACACCATGCGTGTTGGGAAAACAGGTCAGAAGTTCTTTCAAACCAATAAATAAAGTTTCCACTAATCGTGTTCTACAACTCTAGCATATGGATCTTTTTGGACCAACCAGAACCCAGAGCATTGGTGGTAAGAAATATTGTCTAGTAATAGTAGATGATTACTCACGATTTACTTGGGTATATTTCTTGGCAAGTAAGTCCGAACTTTCTCTTATTTTATAAAGTTTGCTAAGAAAGTACAGAATGAGAAGGGGTATGTTATTTCTTGTATACAGACAGATCATGGAGGTGAGTTTGAAAATCAAGATTTTGCTAAATTCTGTGATGAATCTGGTTTTCAGCATGTGTTCTCCTCTTCGTACACTCCAGAACAGCATGGAGTTGTGGAAAGGAAGAATAGATCACCGTAAGAAATGGCTAGAACTCTTTTAATTGAAAGCAACATTTCTTCTCGTTTTTGGGCTGAAGTAGTTTCTACAGCATGTTATATTATTAATAGAGTTTTCTTAAGACCTATTTTGGAGAAAACTCCCTATGAATTGTTCAAAGGTAAGAAACCAATTGTTTCCTATTTTCATGTGTTTGGTTGCAAATGTTTTATATTGAAAAATGCAAATGATTGAATTGGTAAGTTTGAAGAAAAATCAAATGAAGGTATTTTCCTTGGATATTCAACCACTAGCAAGGCTTACGAGTTTACAACAAAAAGACTAAAACAAAGTGGAGGAATCAATGAATGCTAAATTTCAAGACTTTATACAAATTCAATCGATCCGGACTCAACCTAAAGAATCAACTCCGCTCCGACTCTACAAAGTCTAAACCCCCGAAGCGCTCGGACTTCGAAGATCAACAAAGAACAAACATTGAAGAATCGATGAAGAGAAAGATCAGTCTGTCAGACCAACCAGCAACTAGAAGCACAAGTCTAGTCACCCCAAAGAACTCATAATTGGCAACATTGATGAAGGAATTCGTACAAGATCCAAAAGGCATGAAGAGTCTAGTGCTGTGGCACTTATTTCTGAAATAGAACCCAAGATCATAGAAGAAGCTTTAACTGATGAAAGTTGGATTGAAGCTATGCAAGAAGAACTCGGGCAATTCAGCATTAACGATGTCTAAACCAAAAGGTAAGTATGTTATTGGAGCTAAATGGGTTTTTAGGAACAAGATGGACGAAAAGGAAAAGTTATAAGGAACAAAGCAAGACTCGTGGCCAAAGGATATACACAAGAAGAATGGATAGACTATGATGAGACTTACGTACCAGTAGCAAGGTTAGAAGTAATTAGATTATTACTTGCTTTTACTTGTTATAAGAATTTAAGGTTATTCCAAATGGACGTCAAAAGCGCATTCTTAAATGGATTTATCCAAGAGGAAGTCTATGTGGAACAACCTCCCGGATTTGAAGACCCAAGGAAGCCGGACTACGTATTTAGACTGAAAAGGCGCTATATGGATTAAAGCAAGCACCTCGAGCTTGGTACGACAGGTTAAGTAAGTTTTTAATCCAAAATGGTTTTGTTAAAGGTAAGGTAGACACTACCTTGTTTATTAAAAAGAAAATAAAAACTTTTTACTTGTACAAATCTATATTGATGATATTATCTTTGGATCACCTAACGAAAATCTATGCAAGAAATTTTCTAAGTCTATGCAGGATGAATTTGAGATGAGCATGATGGGTGAACTATCCATTTTCCTTGGACTAAAAGTAAAACAATTGAAGGAAGGGACTTTCATTCACCAAGAAAAATATGCTAAAGATCTTGTTAAAAAGTTCGGTTTGGAGAATTGCAAGAAGACTGATATACCAATGTCTAGTTCTTCGAAGCTGGACAAAGATGAAGGAGGAAAGAAAATTGACCATAAGCTATACAGGAGTATCATTGGTTCACTTCTTTATCTTACTGCTTCTAGACCTGACATTTTGTTTAGTGTATGTATTTGTGCCAGATTTTAATCTGATCCCAAAGAATCTCATCTAAGTGCTGCAAAACACATTATCAAATACGTTGCAACAACCTCTAAATTTGGTCTCTGGTATCCTAAAGAAGGAGATCTTACCCTCCTTGGATACTCATACGCAGACCTAGTAGGATGCATAGTTGATAGAAAGAGCACCTCAGGCACCTGTCAATTGCTTGGAAATAGGACAGTATCTTGGTTTTCGAGGAAGCAAAGCACTGTAGCTCTTTCAACAGCAGAAGCAGACTATGTGGCTCTTGGAAGTTGTTGTTCTCAAATTTTATGGATAAAACAACAACTGAGAGACTTTGGAATCGAAGACTCATGCACTGAGATCAAATGTGACAATACCAGCGCAATTAATCTCACCAAGAATCCAATTCTTCATTCAAGAGCAAAGCATATAGAGATTCAACATCATTTTATTAGAGACCATGTTCAAAACGGAGAAGTATTGATTCATTCATTGACTTAAAGAATCAGCTGGCGGACATCTTTACTAAGCCACTGGAGAAAAGCCAATTTGAGTCTATTCGTTCCAGACTTAATATCTTAAAGTCTAAAGAAGTTCAGACTTAGGGACTAAAGTCTAAGGATGCTCAGACTCAGGAAATCAAGATCTACTACTGTAAGTTATTTCTATTTTGGAAATTTATCTTTTGGACAAAATCTCGAAAAGGTACGTTCATCTATTAATCTGTAATTGATTGATGTTATCTTTCCAAATTCTCGGAATTATAACAATCATTCCTTTTCGAAAAAGGAGTTATCTTTTTTACAGTTATATATTTTTCAAAAAGGCAGTTATTTTTGAAAAGGTATTTTTTATTTTCCTTTTACGACGATTCGTATAACCTGTTTCGATCGCCTTATATACTGATCGTCTTCCTCTCAAGCCCTAGAAGCACAGAACTTCACTTTCTCACTTTTACTCTCTAGTTTAATCTCAAAGTCTTCATCTTTCTCGCGAATCGAGTTTGGAATCTCCTAAAGACTGTGATAATGGCTTCCCAAAGAAAGTCCTCAAGAATCGCAAGCAAGGGACCATCGCCTTTACGTGAGGGTCGTACACATTTTGACCTCATCGAGGAAGAAGAATCTCCGAGACAACAGCAGAGCCCACAACATTCTTAACCGTGCCGCTCTTCTCAGGCTAGACCACAACAGCAAGCGGAGGAAGAAATCGTCGTGGATGCCGCACCTGTAAGGTCTCAAAAGCCCGCTTTTACCTACAAACTGTACTCCGCTTTAAAAGAAGGAAGCTCCGCTTTGAGTTTCATTGATGAATTTCTAGTAGAAAAGGGGTACAGGAATGAAACCCATTTTTTGTGCACAATGGAACGCTTGGAAATCGCTCCTGCAGGCTCAGCAGATAGAGCCTTTGCAAATATTCCAAGTGATCCACGTGTTGGTGGACATAATCAAACCGATGGAAATGATGATGAAAAAATGTTCACTAATTTTAAGTCTAGAATGGGTATTGCTGCAAATGTTAGAAGCAACAGAACAGATCTATTTCATTCTGAGGAACACAAGCGACTTTACACTAAGTTGCTGAAGCGAGGGGTGATGAACCCAAGGAGTGTAGACTTTGATTTTCTTGACTCTCTGAATGTGAACTTACGGGAGAAATTCGCCTTACTTCAACTTGATAGATTTTGCTCTGAGACGATAATGGCTCATCCAGAGCTTACTGCTTATTTCTATTCAAATCTAAGCTTTTTGGATGCGAATAGATACTAGGTCAGTGTTAGAGATCGGGATTATATGGTTGACATGGCCACTTTGGCTGATGTGATTGGAGTGGAAAGAGGAGAGTTTCAATCAATCGGTGTGTCTATTGGCCGTGCAACGGTGGAGCTTGTTCGAGATGGGTTGGCCGAAGGTCGAATTTCGTATGTGAGGTTGAATGCCTCAAATGTCTTGCTTCACAAGATTGTAATCAACTGTCTAAGACCTAAATCGACTTCAAAGACTGATGTTTCAAATTCAGAAGCAATGCTGATGTATGCCATCAACGCTGGCAAAACGTTCTCTCTGCCACACACTATAATGTTTCATATGTATAGATCGGTGGTGAAGGACAAGGGCCAACTTCCTTACTTAGCACTTGTTTCTAAGCTGTTCAGACATCTCAACATTCAGCCTCCCAATATTCTTTGTGTTCAATCGTGTGATCAAATGGTGGTGGGACTGAAAATGGTTTCCAAAATGCGTCTGAAAGAGCTAAACAAAGCTTTGGAGCGATTCAAGGAGAAAACTCCTGTCAAGACTCATCAAGTCTCTTCGGCTGCAAAAAGAAAGGGAAAGGAGCCCATGACAGCTCCATCCAAGAAAAGAGGGGTCCTCATCTTAGAGGATGAAGAAGATGAGGAAGATGTAACCATCTCAGCTCTTGCATTAAGCAATCTTTAGCATTCTGTTCCAGAGACAGAGGAGAGAGAGGATCAAGACAGAGAAGAGGAAGAGCAGAGGGATAAAGAGAGGGCATCAATGAGGAAAGATGCAGAGGAAGAAAGAACTTCAGAAGAAGAGGAGCAAGGAGAACCGCAGCATCATGTCACTGATGAGGACACAAAGCATGAAGAATACTTCTCTCCACCTGAAGGCACTGAAACATGGGGAGTTACTGAGAAAAGAGGTACTTCTTCAACTGCTTTTGCTAGTGAAGATGTTAGCCGCTCACCTGCAGATCCAAAAGATGTTTATGCATCCCAATTTCCTGAGGAAGGTCATGAGGCTTCTTCTCCAAATCTGGATACTCATGCTTGGATGCCATCTTCTGCAAATACTCCTCAAACTGATTTTGTTGAGGCAAGCACTCAGACTGATAACTCAGCAGACTTTCGACGAGTGCTTGACATTCTTATGGAGATGCGAGGTCAAATTTATGCACTGGGATATGAAGTTCGAAATCTGCACGCCGCCAAGCCTCTTCGGTTTCTTTGCATGATCAAATACTGACTCTTACTCTTCAAGTTCAAGCCACTGCCAAGAGTCACGAGGTAGAACAGCTGAAAGAGGATCTAAAAAAGTTGGAAGACACTGTCCAGTCGATGGGAGATTTCCAACTTGTTCGCATTCCAAGACAATCCTAACTTCATTCTCTTTTCATTTCTTCCTTTTTAATGTTGACAAAAAGGGGGAGAAGCTGCGTGCAGATTTGATTCATTCGAATTTGACTTCTGTTTTATTCGACTTTACTTTTGTCCGGTTGTGACCGATTTGAATTTGTTTGGATTAATGCTTGGATTTGGATTAACTCATTTAATGCTTGCTTGCAGATACTTTAAGTGTTGGCAAAGATAGTTGTTTATGCGGGACTAACACATTTTCTATGGATGCAAATTCAATACTATCTTTATCCATTTATGAGATATCCATGTTTGCTTAAGTACTTGTCTTGCTTGGTCAAAATGTCCAAATCAAGCGGGAAAGTTTTGTCACCATAAAAAGGGGGAGATTGTTGGAGAAAACTTCCTTATTTGTTTTGATGTCGACAAAACATTTTCATCGATCTAGACTTGCGAAGACAAAGTTTGCGAGACTCCTCACAAAGTCGAAGACTTGCGGACTCACTCGACAAAGTCTGAAGACCCGTAGACTCTTCTGTCAAAGTCTGAAGATCGCTAGACCGCTAGACTCAAGATCTAAAGTCTGCCCTCATTGACAGTTTCTAGACCGACGAAGAAGATTTATCTAGATTCAAGTATTTCTTTATGGATTTGATTCGAGCGGTTGAAGAAGATCTTACGGCTGGAGATAACATCTCAAGATCAATTATTCGTTTTGATTTTAATTTGAATAAATTGGATTCGTTGATTGGTGAAGTATACTTGGAAGGTTCTCCTTATGGAAACCTAGATCCTGATTGTATGGGCGAGTAGGATTGGTGGGCTATCTTCACATTCCTTAAGTAACTCGAGATCTCCCTAATTGATTCTGTCCAACGGGTAATTGGAAGAACTCCTTTGGAAGGTGCCAACGGTTATGAAGGCATGGAGGAGTATATAAGGAAGATGCTCTGGTTATTTGAGTGTGCGCGAGATAGATAAATTCCAAAGTCTGAAACTTCTTGTTCTTTGTCAATTCAATTGTTGAGCATAAACTTGTACTTAAAAGAGAGTTTATACTTTTGTGAAGCCTTGAGGAAGTGTAGTAGAGTCTCTACACTGTGGAATCAAGGAAGTGATACTCGTAACGACTCTTTTGATTCATAGTGGAATCCGGCCGGTGGGCTGTCGGTGCGGGAGAGTGGACGTAGGCTTGGATTAAGCCAAACCACTATAAACCTTGTGTTCTTATTCTCTTCTCTAAACTCTTATACTTTGATCGTAACTCTATTTTATTGTTAAAGTCTAATTTCCATTTGAAAGTCTGTTGCTAAACAAACTTGAGCTAAAATCATAATTTCTGTTTTACTTAGCAAAAATTTGTTTTCGCCCCTATTCACCCCCTCTAGGTGCTCATACTAGCATTTACAGGTACTAAGTCCCATGTTTCGTTCTTTCTTAGTGCTTGTATTTCTTCTTCCATATCTTTCCTCCATTCCACGCCTTGCGAGGCTTCCTCATATGTGGACGGCTCGACTGCTCCGACATCTTCAGTTAACGCTGCATTTGCATATTTGGGATTTAGTCTTCTTTGTCTTGTTGATCTCCTAAGTTGAGATTCCTCCTCTTCAGGTTCTTCCATCTGACTTGGTCGAAACTCTTCTGTAGTTCTTGGATGTACACCAGTTCGCCATGGGCTCTTTGATTTTTCTGGTGATTGTGCTTTGACTTCTTTTCTTCCAGTTACATTATCATTTCCTTCTTCAATTGGTTGGCCCTTATCAATCTCATCATTTTCTTCCATTCCTTCACAAATCTCTTCTTCAACTTGTTTTGAATTAGGTTGTGATGGCCACCAAGATGATAGTTCGTTGAACACCACATTTCTGGAAGTGTAACACCTCCCTGTTGTAGGGTCGCAACACTTCCATCCTTTTCTTTGATCATCGTAGCCCACGAATATGCATCGAACTGCCTTTTTATCGAACTTGTTGCGAAGATGGTCTGTCACGAATGCATAACATACGCACCAAAATATTCTAAAGTGACTTACCGTGGGCTTGCGATTCCACAACTTCTCATAAGGTGACATAAATCCAAGCCTTGCCTAAGGTAGTCTGTTGATCACGTGTGCTGCCGTCTTCATACACTCAGCCCAAAACTTGGGTGGAACATTCTTTGCATGCAACATACTCCTGCATGTCTCCGTCAAATGCCGATTCTTTCTTTCGGCAACTCCATTTTGTTGTGGCGTATTTGGGCAAGTAAATTGTCGACGTATCTTCCATTCTTGAAGAAATTTTGTAAAGTCATATGATGTATATTCTCCCCCATTATTTGTGCGAAGGCATAGTATTTTCTTGCCTACTTCATATTCTACTTTTGCTTTAAACTCCTTAAATTTGTTCAATGCCTCGGATTTTTCTTTCATGAAATCGACCTAGACGTACCTGGAGAAATCATCGATGAATGTTATCATGTACTTTGATCCTTTGACCGACGGTTGCTTCACTGGTCCAAATACATCTGAGTGGATAAGTTCTAGAGGCATCTTAGCTTTGAATGCAGACTCCTCATATGGAAGCTGATGTGCCTTCCCATACTGGCATCCGGCGCAGATGACATCTTCTTGGACTTCCAAGTGGGGGAGACCTTTTAGCATACCTTTCTTCATCATCACCTTTAATTTATGGTAGCTCACGTGCCCAAGCCGTGCATGCCATAGATCGGGCGTTTCACTTTTTCGAGTTTTGTCCTCGTATGCCGTTTGAGCTGACATCACGTAGACAGATTCCAATCAACACCCTTCCATGATTGGTGTACCAGTAGGTTTCAAATTCCGGTACACCTTAACGTCTCTAGGACCGAACACCACATAATTGCCTGAGTCTGTAAGTTGTGCTACAGACAATAGATTCTTCTTCATTCCTGGCACATGGTACACATTTTTCAGTTCGACTTGATGCAAACTAAATCGGGGTGTTATCATCGTTTGGCTGACATGGGTAATCGGCAACCTTGAGTTGTCTGTGGTGACAACTACTCATCCACCTTTGTACTCACACACGTTTGATAGCTTCCCTTGATCTCCGGTCATGTGATTTGAGCACCCCGAGTCAACTATCCAAGCTTCATCATAATTAATCAATTTATCACTTAATCGCATCTTCTAACTCTATGGAGGAGTTTGCAAGTTCTTCTTGTTCCTCCATTGCAAAGGATGCTTGGAAATCCCACTCTTCTTCGCTATCATTTTCCTTAGAAGCCGCAATGTTTCCTTTAAGTCTTTGAACCGACAATCTCTGGCAAAGTGACCTACTTTGCCACACGTGTAACACCGTCCATTACGCCTTCTATTCTTCTTTTCTTCATTGTCGTCCTTATTGTGGTCTCGACGAGTTCCCCCTGGCGGAGGTCCAGTTCCTTCTATTAGCTTTTGCCATTCTCCATGACTTTTTCATGGTTTGCCATCTCTTGCACCTGCTCTATTTCTATTCTGGCCCTTGAACCCTCTTTTGTTACTGAAGAGGGCACTTTCATCCTCCTTAATTGTGACCTTTGAAATTTGTTTATCCAAGGCTTCTTGGTTTGCCAATATATTCTCCAACTTTGTTAGAGTTGGCTTATTTGCCCATCCACGGGTGGCCGTAACAATACCATTATATTCCGGCCTCAACCCATGAATTATTATTCTTCTTGTCTCAGAGATGGCATTCTCAGAATCTAATTTTGAAATTTCTTCGCAAATAGATTTAACTTTATAAAAGTATTGACTTACCATCATACTTTGTTGCGAGACTGAGAGGAGCTCGTTCTCTAGGTGTTGTAACTTGGCATCGTTTGTCCTTGCAAACAACGTCGCCAAGTTATCCCATGCCTCCTTCGGGGTCTTCGCACTCTTTATGTGTTGCAATAATTCATCTTCAACAGTCACGGCAAGAACATAAAGAGCCTTTCCTGATTTTATGTTCCATTTTCTTAATTCGCTATCATTCGTGGGTGGTGTGTTGTTGCTCCTGCCAACGATATCCCATAAATCTTGACCTAGCAAGTACTATTGCATGCGGGTACTCCAATTATTATAATTTGAGTTGTTGAGCTTCTCGACGCCACTTACCGAACTCGAGAAATCCGCCATCGTGACTTGAGTATAATGCCCCGCACTATACCAAGCAAGCCTGGTCCCAAACCAACCGACTTCACAGTCCCAGATTGTGCACTGGCAGAACTCCGACATCCTTTGCTTCTTCGCTTCTTGGCTTGACGATCCCTGACCGCCTACTCACTTACAATGGTCCCCGACCACTGTCTTTGCACGGCCTCCGACAAACTGGCTCTGATACCACTTGTTGAGAAGCAAGTGGATGTACAAGTAAAATAATTGCTTTATTTTATATAAACAATATTACAAACTCTCTATACCATCACACTCTCACAACTACTCATTGTACTTGCTCACTCATTCACTTCAAAAACCACACGCACACACCCACTCACTTCTTATCACCCTACACTTACACTACACAAGACCCCTCACACACCCACTCACCTCACGTACACACTCCACTCACTCACACACACTTACACACACAAGAGGCAAGAGCCCCTATTTATAGGAGGCAATGTCGGTGAGAAAAATCTGGAGAGAGAGGGGGGAGAGAAAAGTCTGGAGAGAGGGAGAAAAATCTGGTGCAGTAGAGAAAGAGAGAGAAATCTGGAGAAATCCAGAGAGAGAGAGAGTAGGCGGTGCCCCTTCTTTTTTCTGACAAAGGATTTAATGGCAAAAGATAGTTTGGTTACGCTTGACGATTTTTTTTTTTTTAAAACTCCAATATAATGGAGGGCTCCCCAAATATACTCATGAGCTATATCTTCAATTTCGGAGGAGGCATTTGGTATTCGAGCTAGGAGTTTGAACGAACATAATGCATTATTTTTAAAAAGTTGATCTTACTCAGGGTAAAATGCATCCACCAGCAAAATATATCTCATTGTCATCGTCGCTACCGATTAATGGGTATTGGCTCGTGGTCATCACCAAACTTCATCCAAAAACGTTTTCTTTAATGGGTTTGCATTAATAGCTAGAAGACTTTGCGTAAGCCCCTCCATGGTTTTTATATGGCAAGAGAAAGTTGTCTTCTTAAAAGCATCTTAATGTGGGGTTTTTGGCGGTCCTACACGACTTCCAAATATGTGCATCCAACTAGTGCAAAATTCTTGGACTGTTTTCCATACTGGGGATAGCTTGGGAACTATGATTAGCAGGTCTATCTGTCGTTGGAGGATTTAATTTGAGTTCTATTCAGCAAATGTGGAAAACGGATCGGCGAAAATGATTCATATTTGACTCTATAGTGATTAAATATTATAATGCACAGACGCGTGACTATCACAAGTCGACACTTGAGATCATGACCGTCTAGCACTTAACTCCTTTGAGTTGTTCACCCTTTATTTGAGTCTTCTAAGCTTAGTCTTCCCCTAATCATTCAATCACACGCTCAGTCGGGTCATCCGAATTGTAGAGAGAACCAAGAAAGATAGAGAGAGGTATTTGAAACAAAATGCTCTGTTGCTCTTCAAGTGTTGGAGGCTAGACGTTACAAACTAGGGGAGGGTACTTCAATACACACGAGCCCCTGAAATTATAAGCACATATCTCTGTTTGACATAACAGTGAAAATACAATCGAGTGCCAGGACATATAAAGTGCCAAAACTTGACATGGAGATACTTAAATGCCAAAAGTTAGACAAGTAATATTTAAGTGCCAAAATCAGAGCAAACTGGATTAGTTAAAATGCCAACGGCAAGAAAATCTGATCAAAATGCAGACATCGTGATTTTCCGATTAGGCAAGTATAAAACAACGTCGTTTTATAGGCTGACATGGTTAAATAAGTGCAAAAATAATGTCATTTTGCTGTTAATGTAGACAAATAATTAACATAAAAATTAATTAAATTAAAATTAGTACCATTTTTTTTTAAGGAAGATGATGAACAGTTGTAGGTGGCTTAGGGCTCAGCCCTCACATTTGTAGCCTGTCCGCCGTCGTCAGGAAGGGCCGGCGACGATGGACAGAGGGTCAACCAAGGTCGCCAAGCCCTAGCCAGGGGCCGGCAACCCCGATTGATCGGAGACGAGGGCCTGTGAGCGGCCTTTGGCCCAGCCGGGCGAGGGCCGATCTAGGGGAGGGTCGTGACCTTCGCCCTAGATCTAGGCAAGGGAGAGACCCCGATCGACCCTCCACCCACGATCATCAGCTCTTCCCAGCGACAACGGGAGGCTAGGGTGAGGGTTGAGGCCTCAGCCACTTGCAACTATTCATCTTCTTCCTTCCCCTTCCTTCCTCCTCTTCTTCTTCTTCTTCTTCTTCTTCTTTAATTAAATAATTAATTTTTAATATTAAAATTCAAATTAGTGCCAAAACGACATTGTTTTTGTATTTTTTTTTTTACTAAGTCAACTCTCCTGCGAGCCACGTAAGCGAGCCAAATTAATAAAAAAATTGTCACGTAAGATTTCCGGCAGAGTAAAAAAAGTAACACTTAAGTATCACTTTCTTAATTTTTGGTACTTAAGTGTCCTCTCATACCAAGTTTTGACACTCGATGTGTACTTTTGTCAAATATAATCTTCTCATCTACCAACTACCTTTCTCTATAATATAAGCATGCCATTACTATGATTCCCTAAGAACATTTTTGGGTACAAAAAAAAAAAAAAATGAAACTCAAACTATTAAAAATTCGAAGACATGCCGAGTTACCTCAACCATCATCTGCTCTGTGTCTTCAGAAACTCCGCTCTGTGACACGTGGTTAATCTTACTCTGCGACAATCTCACTAACTGCAATATTACATGTTGATAGAACGCATTTACGACCAATTAAACCCTTCGAATTAACGGCCCAACCAATGAAGGCTGCCAAACGTTTTATAATTAGGGAAGGATCGATGCCTACAGAAGGAGCTATGCTCCAAGGAGTTTGGCGATGAACGAGGCAATTAATTGTTAAGATTTGACAGGACGGGACGATTACTTGTGATTTGATTCCTGATTCTGTCGTTGTTGCCTGGAAGAAGGCGGGGATGCGACATCCATAACGACTCTTGACGATGGTGAATGGTGGAGGGCTAGGGATAGGGGATTGATACTCCTATATGCCAGTTCAATCTTCATAATAATATAAAATAGTTGTACAGGTGTCGATCTTTGATTCGTATATATTGAGATATGTATATTATTATCGTCAATGTATATTATTATCGTCAATACCACAAAAAATCCCAAACTGACACACGGTATAAATTTAGTTCAAACTAATTTTTTAATCACAAAAAACTCAAAATGGTACACCTTTAAGAAATTTATCATAAATTAGTACACTTATGATAAATATACCATTTATTAATTCAAGTCAAATTTTATTGTCAAATTACTATATTGGATGATAAGTAACAATTGACTGGTGTATCAGTTTGATATTTTACTCTCCATTTATTATAGTTGTATTACTTTTATAGTTTTTGTGGTATTAATCCAATTTAATAGAAGATATATTTGTCCTTGATATACCAGTTTTGGATTTAGCCATCGAAAGAAATAGTTTGAGATAAATTTATCACAAATGTGTCAATTTATGATTTTTTGTGATTATTTGGGGTTAATTCATCACAGGTATACTAGTTTGGAGTTTTTAGTGGCATTAACACATTTTATTATAAATGATTCAATAATTTTGCACCCTATTTCACGTTAATCTTCCTCTTTTGAATAAAATGAAGGTGAATTCTTAATTCATATTGCATATTAGCAAAAAAATAAAGGGATTTGTTAATAATTTGAGAATTCCTAATTGTCATTGGTATATGACATCAGAAATGTTTTATAGCTAAGCAACAATATTATAGTAATATACCTTTACGAAAAGAGGTACAAAAGATGATTGATTTTTCAGTAATTGTTCATTTGCAATATTAAAAGTCATTAAAAATATGTTCTTTTAAGTTGAACAAATTCATGGTATTATATTACAAAAGCATAAATCCTTGCCGAAAGCGAAATAAGTAAAGAGTGTTCAAAAAGTACTCCTTGCAAAGAGAATGATCATTCCCTTGCGAACCAAATTCTATGTATTACTTTAGAGATAATGCCAACAGAAAGATTTGTTATTTTGTATATTTGTGTGTGCACGTGTGTATCGAATGTGTTTATTGAATTTTTTAAACATGAGACGAGCATGAATTGGCAAATATCAGCATACTTACGTGGCGGAGTAATTGCAGTTGAGATTTTTCAATTTCGCATTGAATTGAGAAATTAACACTTGTCCCAAAATTAAGTAAGTCAGCAATTGGATGAGTATTTTCCATCTCAGTGAGTTCAATTAACCTGAATTTTGAATAGAATTGTTTAGCATTACTATTAAAAGAATGCCTTTAAATTGGGAAAAATGTTATGGATTGCCATATTATACAAAAAAAAAAAAAGAGTTAATATATATATATATATATATATATATATATATATTTTTTCTTTACTTATGGAAGGGATCATAAATCAAGTGCCAACATTTTCAAAGTTCAATGCCATGTCAATGACAGTTGTGACCTAAGAAGTACCGACACTCTTTAGGAGCTTTTGTATCGTGTTCGATACTCCGACACATGTCTGAGACGCTCCAACACGTGGTCAGCGAGTGTCGGAAAATCCGAAACATGGTCAACTCTTCCCAACATGCTCTAATACGCAAGTCCGACACACATGGGGTCAATTTAAAAAATTTTCAATACTTAAGGGGTCAAAATATAAATATATGAAAATAATGAAAATAATAAAAATAAAGGGGAAAGAAGAAAATTCTCACTCTCAAGTTTTTCACTTCTGAGTTATGACCTTCCTATGAACAACGATCAAAAGCCCCTCTTCTTGCCGGCGTTGCTCCTCTTGCCAGCTTCACTCCGCCGCCCCCGTGGCCTGCCCCACCAACTGTCACAGCCACCTCTATGCCAAACCAACTCACCCCGCCCTCAACTCCGTGAGGTGTGTTTCCGTACCCTTTTTGCAGCTTGATTCGGCCGATTGGGGTCATGAATTTTCTTGAAGGGTCACTTTTCGTGTGCAAACTTATCTAACTGTGTTGTCTAGTGGCCGTTTCTAGGAGATCCCATGTCATTGTGTGGTTGCATTTAGGAAAAATATAGGATAGGGTCAATGTTTGCCATGAGGAGTCAGATTTGATCGGCACTTGGAATTCAAGTAGTTCCATTATTTTCGGAATGAGACCCGGTTAGGAAATTCCATCTTTTTGCTAGTTTGGAATTAGTGATTTTGTGACCCAATTGTGAGTAGTTTGTTCATGGTTAGAAAGATTGATAATGATGAAGCAAAAGAGACCCAGTATTTGTACGATTCATAGATTTGTGAAAGCAAACTTAAAGTTGTGATTTTTTTTTTTTTGGCTTATTTCCGCCTCTCGCAGGTGTTGCCTACGAGTTATCTCCTGTGGTCTATGTTATCGGCTTGTAAGTTATCTTTCACATTTTCCATGACAAATTTAGTGATTTCCTTTTCTGAGTTCTTATCTTGGATTTTCATTTTTTTTAAAAGTTGTTTGCAGAGTTGTTCCAAGCTAGTATTTATTAGGAACTCCGAATTTTGTCTGGGAATATAAGAAATCTTAGTAATCTCCGACAAGTGTAAAAAAAACAAGACATGTTCCTTCAAGTTTACTCTTCTGTGTTTGCAATTTTTGAATTCTTGTTCAATCTCTGTCAAATTAAAACAATGAGTGATGCTAACAAATGTTGGATTGATGTTTTTAGTATAAATTGATTATATGCTCTTTTTCTTATTATATATCATATTGGAATTATCTATATTTTGGGAAATGATGTGTTGGTATGCCGTGTCGTATCATGTCGTGTTGTGTTGCATGTCGCATGTCCATGTTAGTGCTACTGTAACTCTTCCAAATACTCATCTGTCTGGTGGGGTACTATAGGATGTCAAATGTTACGCGCACGCTGAATGCGACCTTGGGACAGCCGTCCGACGTTGCTATCCAGGAAAAATAAACTAATAAAAAAGAGTCAAAGCAATCAAAAATACTGCCAGGCTGGCAACAAACAAGCCGCTGCCGCCGCCCCCACCTCGACTTTTCCGCAAATGACGATATTCTCCTTCAGCCATATTTCATTTGGCTCTCCGTCTAGAGTTCAAGTATTGGGTGAACCCAAAGCATACAAGTTCTAGGACCTACATGGAATCCACATGATCCAATGGATTATGTATAATGGGTCGACGATTCTAGGTGTAGATAATCATTCGTAGTAGTTCTGAATGTATGATAAGGGTCTTCTGCAAATTTTTTTTATCATGAGTTCCTGCACGTCATCTTATTATGAAACCACAATGGCAATTTATAATTAATTAAGATTGCTCATGACATTTATGTAGATTTCTTAAGATATTTATGTCTAGTTAAGTTGTCCAGCTCTTTTCTTTGTATGCCCCACTTTGTACTCGGTAGTTTCCTGCTTAACTCTTCAGAAGCAAGTTGGAAAGGCCAAGCTTGATGGAACCTAGAAATCAATCACTGATCCAATTTAAGTACCTCCACGCTGGATAAAAACCTCAACAAAAAACTAAAGAGTGACAACAACAAGCGATTGAGCAGCATATCATCAGATCTCGTAGTATGTTATACTACTAATTCAACCACTCATTTCATTTACGACGTGAGATTTCAATTTCTTCAATTTCTTTGATCCTTGACTAAGTAAAGAACTTAGTTGATGCGAACTATTGCGTGTATTATTAAAAAAAGAAAACCAATAGGACCTAGAATAAATTGTGCAGTACCTCTAAATGGGAGAATACTTACTTTCATAAATCTCATTGCTTTTTGCTTGGCAATAACTTGAGATTTAATCCTACAAAGAAGATAGTTCACCTATAAATCACACTTAGATGACATTGAATCGGTTTAATCATGAATAACAACATCCGAGCTATCACGCACCATGGATGAAAATTGGAATAAAGCCAGAGTAACAATAAACCTGATATCCTTTTTGTGCAAAAGTCTATATACTTCTTACCTTTTACCAAAAAAAAAAAAAACAATAAACCTGATATAAGCTTAAATAAGTAGGGAACTACTGAGTAAAAAAAAGGCAATGTATTTGACTTCTAGGATAGCTGATCTCTATCCATCATCTAACACTGTAATATATTTTCCTCGCGGCATCCCTAATTTAAGTTTAGTTTCTAGTTAGGATATTAATGACGAATGACCAAAAGGACAGGTGAAGCAACTCTTTTTTTCTTGCCGCTCGGAAACAATTCTCCTAATAAAGCCAAGACTTACTAGACGACATCTCGATAATCCTTCCAGGCTGCTCGTCTAGCAAGTGCTCATCTTCTTGTGGTGGAGGTTAACGAACACTCAAAATTGGTCATGAATGTTGTCATCATAAAGGTCAATTTGTTGTCAATTTCTTGAATGAAAATCCCAAGAAAAACAAACCTAAGAGATCCATCCACTAACTTTTTCTTGACTTCAACTTTTCATGAATACCCACGTGATCATCTCCATCTTTGTATTCGTTCTACATTCAGTGAAACTTTTGAATTAAGAGTGGACAAACTTAATTGCCAACAAGACGTGGAGTGGAATGTTCTCTTTGCACACTCATCAAATTTGCACATTGCAAAATCATCAAGTTCATTCGGACAAAAATAGGAACACCCTATTTCGCTATCCCTCTTGCTAAGCAGCAGCCTAACCTGGTGAGTAGATACCTGAGGAATAAAGGACTATAGAAACTATTATATTACTTCTGTCTATGCATGGCCACTTCGGAAAGAAAAGAACGGGAAAATTGACAACTGACCCACCTTATTATATTTCTTCATGATGAGAATGCATGTGATTAATGTATTATAAGCCTTTAATTTGGTGGATTCCATGTGGTCTCATAAAATTTTACATAGTATCATAGCATGAGATTTTGACTTCAAATATATCCAAGCCCTTATTTGACTTCCTTGTGATATATTTCCATGCTTAGTTTGAAGTCAATGCCCAACTTACTCAAGAAAGGGACTATTAAAATATCAAATCCTACATTTATTTAATAGCTTATACTATTAGAACAGTTGACAGTGGTGATATAAAGATCTATAGGGTGGACTGGACATATATGCAGCTCATGCACTTAATAATATTTCTTTGAATTGCCCCGAGATTATGCACCAAATATGATTAGATGGATTATGCACATCTCAAAAAGCATAATATTTTAGCTTCCCGTGTCGCATTGCATAGACAATTTTACTTTATAGTTACCCACTTGAATTATGGTACGATTCTAGTTTGAGAAATTAATGATTTAACTTTATGAATTCAAGATTTGCCTATCGAAAGTGAATTTTCTGTCCACAAGGAAGAAAACTAAGGTGTGACAGGATAGATCAACCCTAAAGGGACAGAATGGTCATTTTCCTGGAGAAATGTCTTCTTATGGGTTTTGGATCATCTGGTTCCGGTACAGTCCACCATCGACTATCCCCAGAAGAGCAATGAATTTAGAGTTGTATTTTTAGGGGAGCAATGAGTTCTTGCTTGGCATCAAGTGCGCACAAAAGACATCCCCATCTTAGAAGCAAGTATTGGCCGTCTGATCTTCCACGTCATCATCAGTACCAATCGCCTGATCTCTGAATAATCAGCAAAGTGGGTCCCAATCTCCTCCTCCTCTCTCAATGTCATGCTATAAATAGGTTCACCTCTAGGCCTATAGTGCAATCCCAGGGGCGACAACTACAAGAAAGCAAGCCATATTCCATGCAAAATCTCATTGATCTATAAGCTTATAGACCATTGCATCAAATTCCTCCATTTATACCCAGAAATGGCAACCAATGACATTGAACCTACCATGCCGGAATCCGACACAAACAAAGCGACTGTCAAGGCCCTTTGTGCCGCATTGGCTCTCGGCGACTCCGCCATGGTGGCCAAGCTCCTGGCCAGTGATCTCGAATGGTGGTTCCACGGGCCGCCTCGTTGCCAGCACATGATGCGGGTGCTTATTGGGCAATCGGACTACTCTGAGTTTACATTCCATCCACGTAGCACAACGGCTATGGGCGACGACTGTGTGATTGCCGAAGCGTGGGAAGGGGCGCAGGCATGTTGGGTCCATGTTTGGACGCTGAAGAACGGGCTGAAGCGCAGTTCAGGGAGTATTTCAACACGTGGCTGACCGTGAGAGAGGTGTCGTTGCCGAGGCGGAAGGCGGCGCGGGCGAGCCATACGCTGTGGCAGAGCCAGCCGAGGGACTGCTTCGACCGGTCGTTGCCGGGGCTTTTGCTCGCCATATGAGGAGGGTAGTGCATGCATTCAGGTGGTTGGAAAATGAAAATTTCGGGGTTGGTGTGTGTGTATGTGGCCGCGTGTTCAATACGTTTGTAAGAAAACCAGGAACGTTGTCAAGTCGTGGGAAAATGGACAGAATTGTAGTCAATGAGGTGTCAATTGCGTGAATGTCAAGACCATGCATATGTCGGACTGAATCTTTGTCTGATGGAAACTTCTTACAGTGCTCACAAGTAAACAAAATGATGGAAGTTACGTGATGGACCACCATTGGTCAATCTTATGGATGAGCTTTCGCGTTTTACAAAGGAGAGTTTGACTAGGGTTTCGATTTAATTTCCATGACCAGGCTACAATTAGTGCAGGCCTTTACGCAGCACGACTAGCAAGAATCTGCACATGCAAAAACATTATTTAATTGCCATGTACTGTTCGAAGACGTGTCTGTCTCCTTTTACAGGGAAACAAGACTAATTTATCCTCTTGTTGTCTATCGGATCTCAAGGCTCAATCCATGATGTACTGGAGTCCCTTGCATGGGATAATAAACATGCCATTTGAAATCAAAACCACGTTTGTCCCAATGACGAAATCCCATATACGTAATAGAGAATCCGATATACGAAATTCATAGACCAGGATCTGGAAAGGGCATGGCTAACGAACTCACAGGATGTTGATTATAGTAGAGCTCGACGCCTCCAGGAGGTCACCAACCTCTGATCTTCAGGCCAGTGACCTTCGATCTGACGTCACAACCCTCGAGTGTAATTGCAAACAGATCTTGTGAGAGGGCGAGAGAGAGAGAGAGAGAGAGAGAGAGAGAGAGAGAGAGAGAGGCGCTAAGTGAGGGCGGTGCAGATAGTGGTGGCAACAGTGAATGGTAACGCAAGCACAAACGGCAATGGAGGGCAAGCAACGTTGATGGCCGCACAAAGAAAATTATTCCTGATTAGCTCTATAATATCCATGTTACATATTGCACGTGATTTAATAAGTTACATAGCCTTAGGAATTGACTTTAATTAACCTATCTTATAGAGTGGACCTAAGCATGTCCTTAAAAGGTTTCGTCTGAAATTTGAGATGTAAAAAGTTCAGGGGTATTCTTTCCTAGGTCAGGAAGAAAAATGTTAACTCAGGAACTTGGAGGACTATTGGGGGAAGGTAGACTACCCGTCATTTCTTCGAAAATATCTACCGCCTACATTTAGGATTAATGCATGTTCAATTTATTTGGATAGTTTAATATTTATGATGCGTGTCACTTAGAATCCAAGCAATAAATGTTAAGTTAGGATATGCAAGCCACGTCACAAAAATTTAATGTCATATCGCATTCATGCTCATGTCATATAGTTAGATATGCATTCGTCATTAGGGAGGCTTATATTAAGTCATTTAAACATGCCTTAGTTAACCATTAATTTTATATATCTTAGGCTAATTTGGATCTTCATGTCATTGAATTATATTGCATGTCGAAATTAACCATTAATTTTATATATCTTAGGCTAATTTGGATCTTCATGTCATTGAATTATATTGCATGTCGAAATTTGGCTACATAGAATTCTAGGAGTTCATTTCATATTCATCATGTTAATTAAAATGAAAAAATACCATAAAGATTAGTATAAGTTGGATACTAAATAGTTTTGATAACTATTCTATGATTTATGCCTTTCATATGTGTCTGCATGTGTTTATTTAATTGTCTTTTGAGTTATAGTCTGCAGAAACCACGTTTCAAGGAACGATAATGAGGCTTTGCTTGCATTTTCTCATGCATCCAGGTTCTTCATATTTTCCACAGTTTATTTATTACTTTGACTATTGATTGTTACCTTTTAGCCTCTGCGTTTGCATGCTCATCTCTCATATGTCAGTGACATAGGATAAAACCTTCAAAGATTGCATACAAAAGATCTTGAAAATGAGAAAATGTATTGAAAGGGTGTTAGATTAATATAACATAATCAAGTCCTGCATCCACGAGTCTCTAATTTGCAGGACCGTATTTTACTCGGATATCTAATTGACATATAACAAATTAGTGATGACTCCACAATATAAGTTTAAGCATGATAATTGAATTGAGATCCCAAGTTGTGTTCGATATGAGCTTGGGAGAGCCCGGGCTAAATGTAGCCCCATTTCTTTTGAGAGTAGCTGTTTGCGCCTGCCTAGTAGTTCATTAACTTTTCCTTGGTGGTTTATCTCAAGAAAGGCCATGACAAGTGTTCCACTTGGAAATGAGGGAAGTGCAAAGTCTTTGCATTTTACGGTCAAAGTAGAAAGGGGAAAATCCAATATAAGTGGAGTGAGTCAGATAGTGAGTTTCCTTCTATAACATTTGTTGGGAAAATCTCTAATAATATTTTGAAAATAATAATATAATCAATAGCTACTGACGTTTTTAATGATTGAGTAACCGAGTAAAAGATACACAAGCAATTATGCAAATGACATTATAATAGGAAAGTCCAAAGGATATGAGTTCTCTATCAATTGGTGAGCAAGGCATTGCGCATAGAGGTGTCTACAAGTTGGAGATACCTGATAAGAATGTGAATAAGCCTTGAACCGTGAGTTCGGTAAAATTTGGAAGTACCATGGATTGGTGAAAAACGAGCTAGAACTATGACTACTAATATACTTTGATATCACCAAATATATGGTGTTGGATATCATCATATCAACAGTATGAATATCAACAAATTTTATACGCGGATATCATCAATGCATCCGATTACTTCGGACTATTTTGCTAAAGCTGAATCTATTTCTGATTATATATAGAGATATAAACCCCACTATTTACATCATCACAACTAGTAACCTGACTCATATTTCCATTATTTAAAATAGTGATTGATCTTCAATCTATAATATTCTCTTGCAACGAAATCCTTACACAAGATATCTTTTATTGATCGACAATCATTTCAAAGGCAAGCTACTTTTCATGATCGAAGATCTCTACTTATGAAAACTAAAGATTTACTTGAATAGGCGATAAAATCAATAGGGATTTAGATCTTATCTCTCAACGACTACTCAATCTTCTTTGCATATTTCGCCCAGCTGATTGATTGGAGAGTGATCCTTTGAAGACTATCCAATGGGTAAATTGGAAGTGGAGGAGTATAAAATGAGGCCAAAGTACCGAAGAGCTTGGATTGGTCCATAATAAAAAAATTCCAAAAAGAACTTCATCTTACATACTTGGCCTTCATGAACTAAAATTGTAATCCTTGAGAGGCATTGAAAGAGTGATTATGCGATATAGTGAGACTTATCACAAACCTGAGTATTGTGACATCCTGAAAATTTAGGTTCTGATTTCGATCAAACAAGTCGGGCCTTTCATTGACACGACTATAGTGCTTTCCTCTGAGATGGCCAGTCATGAGATAACTAGCATATCAGGTGAAGCCGTTAAGGAATTTAAACGCAATAGACTTGAGAATTCAACTACAAATTGGCTACTTGACCATGCTCATCTGCCGAGATTATTACGGCACAGTAAAGATCGATTAGAAATCAGAGATAGGTCAATTTGACTGAGATATGTGGTTAAACATGGGTGATTCCACTAAATTGCAAAATTCTCGTCGATCGACACTAGATTGATTTTTCTATCGTTTTGGTACCCTATGTCTGTAATTGAAACCTCGAGATTTTCACAACAACCGAGAGTCGCTAATGTGTCGAATGGGTTCATTATGGCTTGAAGAAAATCAACCACGAGTTATTTGCGCTAAAAATTTCTGAAAGCTACCCGGTAGCCTAGGTCATGCTAAAATCGTGCCAGATTGAAATTAACCGCGAATTTGAATCCGCTGCCAGTTACAAAGAGTGTCGATATTTTCAAAGATCGACTTGAGGACAGGGTATTATCAGTTGAGAATTAGAGAGGAGGTTCTATAGAAGACATCGTTTCGTACTCGATATGGCCTTTGTGAGAGTATTGTAATGCCATTTGGTCCGGCAAACGTTCCAACTGCTATCATGGATTTGGCAAACCAAGTGTTCAAAGGATATCTAGATAAGTTGTGATCGTGTCTTTCTAATGATATTCCGGTGTATTTGAGGAATGCTAAAGAGCACGAGAGACATCTGAGATTGGTGAAGGAATCTCCGTGGACCCGATCAAGATCGAAGCAATTGTCAGTGGACCAAGATCGACAACAGTATCAGAGATTACAAGTTGCTTGAGTTGGACAGGGTACTACAGAAGGTTCGCAGTAGGATTTTCAGCATCAGTGTCACCTTTGAATCTACTCCTGAAGAAAGGAGAGAAATTCATATGAATAGACAAGTGCGAGAATAATTTCTAAGAGCTTAAACAGAAGCTAACTACCGCACCTGTGTTGACCATTCAACGTAGTCCTGGAGGGTACGAAGTCTATAGTGATGCGTCGTTTGGAGGATTGCATTGCGTGTTGATGTAATATAGCAGGATTGTTGCATACGCCTCCCATCAGTTGAGATCTCGCAAGTTAAACTACCCGATGCATGACTTGGAAGTCGCAGCATAAATTTTCGCACTAAAGATTTGGAGATGTTAGCTGTGTGGAGAAAGATCCTGGATCTTCACTAACCAACAAAGTCTCCAGTGTTTATTCTCTAAAAAAGAATTGAAAATGAGATAGAGCTGTGAATCAGAACTTTTGAAGGACTAGAATGGTGATATCTGGTATCACCCTAGAAGAACGAAAGAAGTCACTGATGCGATGAGTCAAGAGTCTTTAATTGTGCATATGCTGGTTAAAGTATGGACCTTACTTGAGAAAGTTCAAGATTCTGTTTTCAAATTTGAAGTAGGCCACCTTTCGAATGTTATGGCCACCCTCAGAATTGAACCGGATATTCAGATTAGAATCAAGGCACTTCAATAGACAGACCCTGATGTTCAGAAGATAATGCAACATGATACTGTTAAGAGGAAGGTTGACTTTCAGAGTTCGAAGAATGGAACACTAAAGTTCTGAGGATGATATTGTGTACCTGACGATGTAGCACTCAGGAGGAGAGTTTGTCATAAGCTCATTGTAGCAGTTACAACATTCATCATGGCAATACAAAGGTGTATCATAATCTGTATCGACACTATTGGTGGTCCGGTATGAGGACGGACATCACCAATCATGTCGAAGAGTGTCCGATGTGTTAGTGAGTGAAGGCATAGCTTCGTAAGCCGAGAGGACTCTTGTAACCTCTCGAAATCTCTAAGTGGAAATGGGATCATGTCATAATGGACCTTGTGATAGACTTATCGAGGAGCCGAAGAAGTAATGATTCCATTTGGATAGGGGTGGATAGACTGACGAAGTCGATTCACTTCACCGCAGTACGAAAAGACCTCAATTTGAATAGGCATGTAGAAGCGTATGTGTGTCAGATAGTTCGTTTGTGTGGAGTGCCAATGACAAATTTATATCAGATCAAGACCCGAGGATTCCTAGTTTCAGCAGACAGTCAGATGGTACCTTTTGAAGCAGTGCAGAGCAGAGTATACAGAACTTCAGTTTATTGAGATGAGGCCAAAGAATAAAAGGTCACAACCTAGAGTCAGTTCAGCAGTTAGTGATTGCAGTTGCTGTGATCAGAGACAGATTCAAGACCGCTCAGAGTCGCTAGAAAAGTTGTATCGTTGAGCATTGAAGGCCCTTAAAATACCAAATTGGTGATTACATGAGGAATACCTTGTGCTTTAGCAATGAGGGAAAACTGAAACCGAGGTACGTAGGTCCCTTTTAGATTCTGGAAAGAATCGGGATCTTAACTTATTGTCTTGTGTTGCTGCCGAGGTAGGCACAAGTGCATGACGCCTTTCACGTGTCGAGGTGAGGACGTATGAGCTTGAGCTGACCCACGTGCTAAATCTTGAAGAATTAGACATGGACGACAAAGTGTCGTATGTAGAAAGCCTGGTTCAGATTATTGATCAGAAAGACCAGATTCCGTGTACCAAATAGTCCCCTTGGTCAAAGTGGTCTGACAACACCACGAGATTGAAGAAGCAACCGGGGAAAGTGAGACTTGAGAAAACGACGATACCCCCACCTTGTTGTTTAAGGATTGGTAAAGGTTTAAATTTCGAGGACGGAATTTTTATAAGAGGGGAAGAGTTGTGACATCCTGAAAATTTAGGTTCTAATTTCGATCGGATAAGTCGGGCCTTTCATCGACGCGACTATAGTGTTTTTCTCTGAGATGGCCGCTCATAAGATAACTAGCCTATCAGGTGGAGCCGTTAAGAAATTTAAACGCAATAGACTTAAGAATTCGACAATGAATCGGCTACTCGACCATGCTTATCTGCCGAGATCATTACGGCATAGTAAAGATCGATTAGAAATCAGAGTTAGGTCGGTTTGACTGAGATATGTGATTAAACGTGGGTGATTCCACTAAATTGCAAAATTCTCGTCGATCAACACTAAATTGATTTTTCTATCGTTTTGGTACCTTGTGTCCATAATCGAAACCTCGAGATTTTCACGACCACCGAGAGTCTCCAATGTGTCGAATGGGTTCATTGTGGCTCGAAGAAAATCGACCACGAGTCATTTGCGCTAAAATTTTCTGAAAGCTATCCAGTAACCTAGGACACGCTAAAATCGCGCCGGATTGAAATTAACTGCGAATTTGAATACGATTTCAGAAATTGAAAGTCATGTCATGTCACAGGTCATTTTAAGAACGTCGACTCATCTTTCGAAAATTTTTCAAAGAGTTCAGGATTTTTATGGAAAATCGATCCAAACGATTCGGAAAACGAACGGAATTCGGATTGGCCAATTTCGAGAAGTTGTTGGCATCTAGTGTAAGCGAATTAGTGAAAGGGAATTTTTATGGGCTCTTTCCTCAACAAATTGGACCTCAATCAGAGAAATTTGTTCAGAAAATTGGATTCTGGGAAAAAGGAAATAGAATTCGGAATTGAAGGAAATGACCATTTTTCTTGCCCGAGACTTATTGTTTAGGGGAAATTTGGTACGAGAAAGTAAGTGAGGATCAAGTATTGTAGCATGGGGATTTTTGGGGACCAATTTGGACTAAACAAGAGCAAGTGGGACTAAGAATTATAGGTTATAGGATTTTATTTTTATTTTCTCTCGTTCCGCCCCCTTCGGCAACATCCCTTACGCACACGTCCCCTTCCTTTCTCTCTCTCTCTCTCTCTCTCTCTCTCTCTCACTCGTGTGATTTCTTCCCCCCCAAACCGACATCCCTCTCTCTGCCGTGTCTCACTTTTCTCCCCTTCATCTTTGACTTTTCCTACCTTATCCTCTCTTTGCTTTTGACCGACTCACCGCCCTTAACATCTCTCTGTTCTCTCTCTCACGTTCGTCGCCCCCATTTCCTCCGAGCTCCGTTGTGGTCCAGCAATCAACCGAAGCAAACCTCACGGAGCCGAGCCCAAATAAATCGCAAATTCCGGCCAGCTCACGTCTTCGTCCAATGGCCGCTTGAAGCCACAAGTCTAGCCTTTCTCTTCGCGAAATCAGCCGCTCAAGCAGCCCATTAGCCGAGGAACCCGAGCAGAAAATCGTGAGCTTTGCGGGCCAATTTTCGAGCCCGATCCGTGCTCGAAAGCTGTCGCCACTTTGGAGAAGATCGAACCCCATCACGTCCCCGTCGATTTGAACCAAGCGATTCATTAATCAGGTGAGTTTAACTCATTAATCATTGTTTAGTAAATTAATGATGCTTAAAGGTTGATTTGTTTAGACTAAGCTAAGATTAGGTGGTTAGTTAGATTTGATTAGTGAATTTAATTATCTACCGATGCATGTTAGATGGATAATTAGTGCAATTAGGGCCTAGACAATCTCTAGTATTTATCTAGAGTGATTCGGAAATTTTTCGGGTCCATCTCGGTGTTCAATTAGGCTTTTTCGGGGCCTAAGTCACATTATTGGTATTTAATAAATAATTTCCATAATTATCTAATTAATTATTTATTTTTCGAAAATTAGACTGGGATAGCTGGTGACCGAAATTTTATGCCGATTGCTGTGGTGTGATATGTTTATTTAATTGAGCTTTAATTTGTGATGATTGAGTGTGGTTGTAATTTTAGGAATTTATTTCTAAATTTATTTAATTTCAGTAATTAATTAGAAAATAACTGAGCATCGGTTCACAACGCCAAAAATATTTTGGTGGAACATATAAAATGGTGGGATTTATAAAGAGGAAAATATTGTATTTTGGCTAAGGTCGAACGTGTACCCTTAATATGAGGCAATTAGGCTAAGATGCTTTGTTAATTGAGGGATTCAAGAGTGGAATGCCACTTCCTTGGCCGTAGGTAATTAATTGTGTGGTGGTTTGTAGTCATAATAAGACGGCTATTGAAAGTTGTTTGGCGTGAGGTTATGAGTTAGATCGGGTCAACCACCGAACTTGGAATCGGTTGTGCCCATCGGGCCTTAATATACCACCGAGCTTGTAATCGGTTGTGCTCGCTGAGCCGTAATTTAGCATTACCACCTAATCTAGGTTGTGCTCGCTGAGCCGTAATTCAGCATTATTACCTAATCTAGGTTGTGCCCACTGAGCTGTAATGTAGCATTACCGCCAAGATTTAGTAGGCCCCGTGCTCGCTGAGCCGTAATTTAGCATTGGGGTTGAGTAAGTGAGATGACTGGAGAAAGGTCTCGTTGACATGTAATTGATTGAGTCAATTGATCGATGATTGGATATGAATTCTTGATTGATGTGATGATGTGATTCAATGATTGTTTATCGAATTGACTTGCAGGAAGGAACTGAGGTCAAGGTAAGCCCTCTGACTCGTGATTGTGCTTAAGCAGCCCTTTGGGCGTATTTTCTTCTTAGCCGGGGCTTAGAGTGTTGAACTTGCTGAGACGTAGTCTCACCCCATTTTGGGATATCATTTTCAAGTCCCTAGTTGACAGCGGTGGAGGACCCGAGGCTCGAAGTTTAGAAGGTGAAGCCCGAAGAATCGGCGATCTTGTCTGACTAGTTAGTCATAGGACAATTCTCTTTTGGTTGATAGCCGATTCCTTTTTGTAGTCTGCTGTGTATAAACTTGTATGTTTATAAAAATGTATTTTGTGAAAAATCGGTCCTACTTTCCTATCCCATCTTTGTGTTGTATGGGGAATAGTAATTCGCTTTCGCATGTGCTTATTAAAATCAATGGATCGGCGACGCGTCCTGGGACGTTGCTATTTAATCGACCATTAAGGGATGGGCACGCGCTCGGAGGATTGGGGTGTGACAATTATCACTCACTTTTGTAATCTCCTATTAATAGACTAGTGAAATCCTACCAGTAGGTTGTCAGTGTGGGATAATGGACATAGGTTTACTCTAAACCAAATCGCTATAAATTGTGTGCAATTTTTTCAATCTCTGAACTCTTGTCAATATTTTTTTTTCATAGGTTCTTGCATACAAGTGAATTTCATTATATCACTATTGATATTCAAACTCTGACCTTTTTGCATTGATGAATATCAATATTTAAACTTTGAATGAGTTCAATTTGATTATACTCCTCTTGAGTATCTTACTTTCGCATTAAATTGTTGAGATTTGTAACTCTAAGTTGTGGGTTGTGCAGGAGCTATCGAGTAAGAGGCATTCGAGCTTGATCACTTTGGATTAGGACGATGCATCATCCTTATTGTTCCAACGTATATCCTCATTCCACGACTATGTTAAGTCCTCTTTGAATGTGTAGTGATGCAAATCTTTTGCTCCATTCCATTTCCTCTCTTGCCGTAAAGAATTTACCAAATCTTTTTTGTCCTCTTCTAGGTTCTGACGTCTGTGTCCGTAAAACAAGGCATGATGTTGTAACATGAAGATACCACATGCATATAATTTTTGTTCCCTCTTATATTGTCAACCATGACAGACACAACTTTGAAGTGGATCATCTCGTAAATAGTTGCATCTGTTGGGAAAACTTTCTAATATGTTTTGAGAATTGACAAAACATCCCTTAATTGTTTAATAATTCTGATGAAAGAATTTCCAGGTGGTGTTCTTGGAGCAATATAGTTCAAACTTTGTTTTGGATATCATTAGACTTAGAGCCTTGTTCTTCTATTCACTAAAATTGAAGTCCTGAATTTCTAGGTGATATTCTTGGAGTAATTTGTTTGCTTTCATTGGTCCAAATATTGCATTTCCTTGATATGCCAATCTATTGACAATGGTAGTAACTCTACTGAAATTTCAGACACAGATTCATCCAGTTCTATCTTGAAAGATTCATATTGTCAAAGAAGAATATTTATCTTGGTCTCCTTGATTCCACCAGTTCCTTCGTATGTTGGTTTCATCTGGCTTCATCTTGAAAGATTCACCTATCCCATATTTGTTTTGCTATTTTGTGGAAGGAAATTCAATTATACTTAGCAAGTGATAAGACACAATAAAGATAATAAATTGCTTTTGCATCTAAGGTTTTTCTTTTGGTCAAATCAGTCTGAGATAAGGTGGTTGTTGAAGGTGTGTTGCCATCTCCTTCTGTTATTGAAGATGATGTAGCATTAGGATTAACCACTTTTTTTAACAACATCACATTTTAAGGGACCTTTGGATCTAATAAAGACATTCAAATTGTTTCTTTAGATGTTGTAGTCCTTTCCATCAAAGTACAGAGGCCTAGTGTCATTTTGTCCTTTGAAGAGACTTGGTGCAAATTACTGGCCATAATAGATAGTTAGCTCAGAAGAAATGTAGCACTTCAAAAAGTAATGAGTAACTTGCTCTAATACCAATTGTTGTGGTTAAAATTATTACCTAAAGGGGTGTGAATAGGTGATTATATATAATCTAGACAACTATTAACTGACGGAAGGAATGATAGAGGACATTGAGTTGAGATTGGAGCAAAATGAAAAGGTGAATTATCACGAATAAGTTAGACATCGTACTAAAGTTGAAACCATGAAGTTTTTCTTAATCATCAACAATGACTGATGGTGCTTTGCGGATTATCATCTTATGAGCAAAAAGTAAGGCACAATCTTTGTGATTCAAACTTTGGAGCGGAATGAGAAGATTGGGTTACTGTAATAAGTATGAAAGATTATTGTGACATCCTAGATTTTCAACCCTGTTTTCTATTGAATAAATCGAGCATTTCATTGACGCGCCTATAGGGCTATTCTCAGAGCTAATTACTCTCGAGATAACTAGACTATTTGAGAAAACCATTAAGGAATTTTAAGGCAATAGACTTGAGAATTCGACTAGGAATAGGCTTCTCGACCGTGTTCATCTTTAGAAGCCATTGCAACACAGTTAAAAATCAATTTGAAAGCAGAGATAGGTTGGTTCGACGAAGATGTGTGGCTAATCGTGGGTGACACCACTAAATTGGAAAATTCTCGTCAACCGACACTAGACTGAGTATTTGGATCTTCAAGATTTTCACGAGAACTGATAGTCACCAATCAGTTGAGTGGGTTCATTGTTGCTCGAAGAAAATCGACCATGGGTCATTCGCACCAAAACTTTCTTAAAGTTACCCGGTAGCCTAGGTCACGCTAAAAATGCATCAAGTTGAAATTAACTGTGAATTCAAGTCCGATTTCATAAATTGAAGATTTTGTCATGTCACAATAAATTCTAGGAGTATCGACTCAGTCTCAGAAGATTTTTCTGACACCCAAGACTTTTTGGGAAAAAGTCATCGTAGGGTCCATTTTTGTTCAGAAAATATCGGGGATTATTTTTTATTGCAAAGTTGGGATACATGATGGATATATGGGTGAGGAATAATATCAATTGGAGCATTGAGATGCCAATTGATTTTGTAGAAGCCAATTGAGAGTGAATCAAGAGAGAATTATTGTTCTATTGAAGCCAAAATGTTGGAAATTCGTAGCTCCCCTATGCCCTAGCAAAATTGGACTGTGTCAAGGGTTGTGAGGAGTGTATGTGTTGCTCGATGGCAACCAAGGAAGAAAGACTTGGCCTAGGATGAGTCCTGGGAGATATTTGTGTGGAAAATTAAGGCAAAGGGGTCCCTCCACCCTTATCTCTCTCTATCTTCTCCCTCTCTCTCTTCCTTTTGGCCGGCCAACCTTTCCTCTCTCCCTCTTTGCTTGTTCGACGCCCTCCAGCCAGTAGGAGAAGCCGCTGACGTCCCAGCGCCACCGCACGCAATCGCCCGTCGCCGCTAGTCGCCTTGCGCTCGCAGTGGCTAGCCGCGCGCTCCACTGCTGCCAACGCACCTCATGTCGTCCAACCGCCCCTGCCGTGCGTCCCCAGGGCTATTCTGTGCAGCATAAGTCGCTGCCGGAGCTCCAACAGCCGCCGTGAGCCACTGCCCAACCCCACTCGACCTTGCTGTAGCTCCGTCGGCCCTTGCGCCTCAACCGACCCCAAATCGATCCTCAACCAATAGCAAACAGAGAGCAGAAAAGTGGGTATTGCAGAGGCTGTCGGGCCCGTTTTGAGGTAGTGCTAAGCCTCGAAATCTAGGCTCGCCTTTGGGAAAGTTGGTCCCCATCGCGTTCCCAACATTTAGATCCGAACGAATTATTAAACGGGTGAGTTTAACTCACTAAACCCCGCTTAGTAGACTAATAATTCTTAGGGGTTGATTAGATTTAATTAAGTGCAATCAGGTGGATAGATTATATTAGTATAATTAAATTAAGGATTTACCTATGCATGTTAGGAGAATGGTTAGTGTAATTAGCGAGTAGACATGTCCTATTATTTCTTGAACCGCACTTGGAATTTTTCCAAGTTTGTTTCGCGTCAATTAGGCATTACGAGCCTAAATTGGATTTATTGCTATTAAATAATTAAATTTTGTAATTAATTAATTATTTATTTATTTTTCGAAAATTAGACCGGCATGGTCGACGACCGTGATTTTATGTTGATTATCATGGTGCAATCCGTTCATTTAATTGAGCTTTATTTTGTGCTGAAATGAATTATTTGTGAATTTAGGATTATTTTTTAAATTAAATAATCTTGGTTATTAATTGAAAAATAACCGGGCATCGGTTGATAATGCCAAAAAAAAATGTTTTGGTGGACTACAGAAAATGGTGGAAATTATAGAAAGGAAATTATTATTATATTTCGGCTAAGGCCAATCGTGTACCCACACACGATATTTTATCGTGTATGATAAAAGGGTGAGAAAGAATGCTGTATGGCATGGCTCGGTGATTAGGTACATCACCTTGGCATATATGTCACCTTAGAGAATGCACGTGAATCGTTGATTTTATATACATCACCTAGAAAAGGCACATGGCTCAGTGATTAGTACTTCGCCTTGGCATATATGTCACCTTAGAGAATGCACGTGACTCGGTGATTTGGTATATTGCCTTAGAGAATGCACGTGGCACGGTGATTAGTATGTCGCCTTGGTGAATATGTCGCCTTAGAGAATACACAGGGCTCGGTGATTAGTACGTCACATTGGCAAACATGTCGCATTAGAGAATGCACATGGCTCGGTGACTAAGTACGTCGCCTTGGCGAATATGTCACCTTAGAGAATGCACGTGACTCGGTGACTAGGTATACTATCTTGTAAAATGCATAGTATGGAGTGAGATGATAGGGGAAGGGTCATGTTGACATGTTATTGACTAGGTCGATTGGTCGATGCATCAATCTGTGATATCATGGTGGAATCTGAGGCCAAGGTAAGTCCTCTGACCCGTGTGTGCATAGGCAGCCCATAGTGTATTGGTTTCCTAATCTGGTCTTAGGAGGGTAGAACTTGCTAAAACGTAGTGTCACCCCGTTGTGGGACAACATTTCAGGCCCCTAAATGGTAGCACCTCCACCTCCTCGTCCGGAAGGTAGCATACCACTTCCATATACACCCTCACCCGGAAGCACTAGAGTATGTACTGGTTAAGTCAACCGTCTGGGTTGACGTGTGTAGAGACGCCCTGAGGCCCCACGAATATCGATGGTGCTATCGTCACTACTACAATAGGCGAAGAGAGGGTCCCATACCTTAGGGCGATGTACCTTGTACGTATTGGAAGAAACATTCGGAGAAGGGACAGCCGATCCTAAGGAGGGATCGATAGTGGATGCCGAGGATCCAAAGCTCCAGGGCGATCCTGAGTCACCAGTATACTTAGTCGAGGGTGCTAACTGGAGTGTAGAAGAAGGGGAGATAGTTAAGCAAGAGGAAGGACCGGAGGAGGAGCAGGAGTGGGAATGTCCAGAGGTGGAACCTGCAAAGGAAGAACCTGAAGAAGAAGAGCCTGAAGAAGACCCGGAAGAAGAAGATGAAGAGGATGACCTCGAGGAGGATCTTGAGTACGACCCGGATGAGGACTGAGATCCCATCCTGTTTTGCAAACTAGGTTGTGAACTGATATATAATAGATCAGACTTATGTGAATTGTATTGTAATATATACTATATGGTTTGCTTGTATAAAAGTTTGGTTGTGGTTTTTCTTTTGGAAAAAATATGGCCCTACTTTTTTATCCCATTGTTTTATTGTCTGGGGATTTATTTATATGCTTCCGCATGCGTATCAAAATGAATGGGTCGGCGATGCTTCTTGGGACGTCGCTATTATACCAACCAGGTGAGTGATGCGCACGTGTTCGAGGATCGAGGCGTGACATCCCGTTTAAGTGGTATCAGATCGAAGTTCAAGATTGAAGTGATGAGGAGTGATGGCTCATGGGATAGTAGTAGGAAATGCCTTTAAATTTATGCTGGTGCATGTCTATATTAGCTGAGTGCTAGAATTGCTTATTGTTTGGATCGCTCTGTTTCTAATCGGTGTTGAATTGGAAGTAGGTGTTAGTAGATTAAAGCTACACCATGAGTGATTAGGAGCCAAGAACTCCTACTAAGAGGGCCGGTAGGGCCGTGACTCGGGGTAGAGCGCCGATCAGGATCGGTACTCGAGGCAAAGGTAGGGAACAGGCTTAGGCCAGTGCAAGTGGGGAAGCACCAACTCTTGTCGGTGCTGGGGTAGCCGCCCTAGGTGATCCCATAATAGAAGGGATCATGCGGGTATTAGAAGTTATGGGGAATCGTATAGATCAGCAGGCTCAGAATCAAGCCGCCACTGTCAACGCCGCCGCTCAAGCCGTTTCTACTGCTGCTATTGCAATTGCTGCTGAAGTCGCCCTTACTGCAGTACCTGCTGCTGCACCTACCGCAGCACCCGTCAAAGGTCCGCCAGGAGTTGTGGTCGCTGAAAGACCAATTCACAAGCTGGTAGAACAATTCTTGAGGCTGAATCTGCCTCAGTTCGCTGGAACGGGAGACCCTGAAGCTGTTGCTTCATGGATCCAGAAGTTGGAGAAAGCTTTTGCACTAGTGATGTGCAATGAAACTAAGAAAGTAGTCCTTGCAACTTACCAACTGCAAGACGTTGCAAATACTTGGTGGAGGACTACCCGAGGAGCAATATTTCCAGAAGGTATCATTCCGGAGTGGAACGCCTTCTTAGAAGCCTTTAATGACAAATATTTCTCAGAGACTGTCAGAGAGGTGAAGATGGCAGAGTTTCAATGTCTTCGCCAAGGTTCCCTGACCGTCGATCAATATGAGCCGAAATTCGTTGAACTTTCGCAGTATGCTCCAGAACTGATTGAGAATCGGACGAACCGAGAAGGTTTAGGGACGGATTCAAGCCAGACTTGAGAAGCATACTGGTCTCTCTAGATTTGAGGACTTAAAATGACATTTATGGGAGAGCTCAGAAGATCGAGAAGGATCAGAACGAAAGAGCCGCCTCGTTTGGGCCAAGGTTTAACTTCCACAGAGAAGCAATCCGCCAGGGAAAGAGCCCTATGCCTGGAGGTAAGTCTCATGCTCCACCCAACAAGAGGAGTGGATTTAATAGGCCAATGCCCAGTAGGAGTGATACATGTCGCTTCTGTGGAAGACGAAACGGGTCAACACCATGCCCATCTAGGTCGGGTGCATGTCTTGAAGGTGGCCAATAGGGCCACATAGCTAGAAACTGTCCTAGAAAGCAAAAAGGACAACCGCAACTGCCGCCGCCGCTGTAGATGGGACATATAAGAGGGTATGCCCCTCAGAACATGCCATATGGAGGATAGCTGAGACCTCCAGTTCAAGGCACCGTGTATGCAATTACATAAGGTCAGGCAGAAGCTGCGCCTAGCGTGATAACAGGTATGGTTTCCCTGAATGACCAGCCTGCTTATGCTTTGTATGATGCGGGAGCAACCCACTCCTTCATTGTCGAGCAATATGTTAAGTTGATAGGAGTCAGTCCTATATTATTGGAGTCGGCAATTTGCATATCTACACCCTTGAAGGATAAAATTATTTCTGCTTTGGGTTTTTCGGGGTGCAAGTTAATGATTGGTGAGCGAGTGGGGAAAATAGATTTACTAGTCCTAGCCATATATGACTTTGATTTAATTATTGGTATGGACTGGCTCACCAAGCAACGAGCTAAAATGGACTGCTATCGCAAAGCGATTCAGTTTAACCCGTTAGAGGGTGAGAGCTTCGAGTTTGTAGGAAGTTGGGGAGGACCCTCAATTGTCCTAATCTCGTCGCCAGAGGCAACTCGTCTGTTAGATGAGGGTTGCCAAGGGTACCTGGCAACTGTCGTGGATACAACAGTTGAGGAACTGAAAATGGAAGAAATTTCAGTCGTTCAAGAATATCCAGATGTTTTCCATAAGGAATTGTCAAGATTGCCACCAGAGAGAGAGATTGAATTTTTGATTGAGCTAGCACCCGGGACAGAGCCAATCTCTAAGGCTCCTTATCAGATGGCGTTATCTGAGTTAAAAGAACTGAAGGTGTAGATGCAGGAATTATTGGATAAAGGATTTATTCGTCCTAGTGCAACACCTTGGGGAGCACCAATTCTATTTGTAAAGAAGAAAGATGGTTCGTTGTGCCTATGCATCGACTATCGACAAATTAACCAGGTAAAGATCAAGAATAAGTATCCACTCCCGAGGATCGATGATTTGTTCGATCAGTTGCAAGGAGCGTCAATATTCTCAAAGATTGACCTAAGGATAGGATATCATCAGTTGAGAATTACAAAGGAGGACATTCCTAAGTCAGCATTTCGTACTTGGTATGGTCACTATGAATTCACGGTAATGCCATTCGGGTTGACGAATGCTCCAGCTGCCTTCATGGATTTGATGAACAGAGTATTCAAGGAATATCTGGATCAGTTCGTGATATTCTGGTATACTCAAGGAGTGAGGTAGAGCATTAGAATCACTTGAGATTAGTATTGCAGAAGCTGAGAGTCCATCAGTTGTACGCTAAGTTTAGCAAGTGCGAGTTTTGGTTGACTCGTGTTGCTTTCTTAGGTCATGTGATCTCAGGAGAAGGAATCTCCGTAGACCCGAGCAAGATTGAAGCGGTAATTAACTGGCCAAGACCGACTACAGTGATAGAGATCATAAGTTTTCTGGGTTTGGCAGGTTATTACAGACGGTTTGTGGAAGGGTTCTCATCTTTAGCATCGCCTCTGACAAAACTCTTAAAGAAAGAAGAGAAATTTGTTTGGACAGACAAGTGTGAGCTTAGTTTTCAAGAGTTGAAGGAAAAGCTGACTATCGTACTTATGCTGACTATTCCATCTGGTCCTAGAGGTTTCGAGATCTATAGTGATGCGTCGTTTAGAGGATTGGGTTGTGTGCTGATGCAACATGGTAGGGTTGTTGCATACGCCTATTCGACAGTTGAAACCTCATGAACAGAATTATCCGACGCATGACTTAGAACTCGCGACAATTATCTTTGCCTTGAATATTTGGAGACACTATTGGTGCAAGGAAATATTCCATATCTTCACGGACTATCAAAGCCTCAGGTACCTGTTCTCTCAGAAGGAGTTCAACATGAGACAACGCAGATGGATGGAATTGCTGAAAGATTACAACTGTGATATTTTATATCACCCAGAAAAGGCGAACAAGGTCGCCGATGCTTTAAGTCGAAAGTCTTCAGTAGCTCACATACTGATTAAGGAGTGGAACTTAATCGAGAGAGCTTGAGATTTGGTATTCAAGTTTGAGGTAGGCCACCTTTCAAGTCTTATGGCCACCCTCAGAATTGAACCGGATGCTCAGGTCAGGATCAAACAACCCCAACCGATAGATCCAGATGTACATAAAATTCTTCAAGAGGACACTGAGAAAAGAAAAGCTAATTTTCATATCTTTGATGATGGGACACTAAGGTTCCGAGGATGATTGGTTGTACCTAACGATGTGGAGCTTAGAGAGGATATTCTATCTAAAGCCCATCGTAGCAGCTACAGCATTCATCCTGGAAGCACTATGATGTATCAGAATCTACGTCAACATTATTAGTGGTCAGGTATGAAGGCGAACATCGCCAAGCATGTCGCCAATTGTTTTGACATGTCAGCAAGTAAAAGCTCAACATTGCAAGCCGGGAGGACTTCTGCAACCTCTCGCGATCCCATAATGGAAATGGGAGCATATCACGATGGATTTCGTGACCGGATTACCAAGGAGTTAGAGAGGAAATGATTCAATTTGGGTAGTAGTCGACGGGCTGACAAAGTCGGCTCACTTTATTGCAGTTCGAAAAGACCTGAGTTTGGATAGACACGCAGACCTGTACGTGCATTAGGTAGTTCAAATGCATGGAGTTCCGATTACGAAAACCTCAGATAGAGACTCGAGGTTTACTGCCGCTTTTTGGAAGAGCCTTCAGAGTGCTTTAGGTACAAAGCTTCAGTACAGTACGGCATATCATCCTCAAACGGATGGCCAGTCTGAGAGGACGATTCAAACCCTCGAGGACATGCTGAGAGCTTGTGTAATAGACTTTAAAGGTAGTTGGTAAGACCAGCTTCACCTAGTGGAATTTGCCTACAATAATAGTTATCAACAGAGCATCAAGATGGCTCCATTTTAAGCGTTGTATGGCAGAGCGTGCAGAATATCAGTGTGTTGAGATGAAGTTGGGGAAAGGAAGATAACAGGCCCAGAGTTAGTCCAACAGTCAGTGGATGCCGTGGCAGTAATCAGAGGCAGATTAAAAACTACACAGAGCAGACAGAAAAGTTATGCAGACAAGCGTCGAAGGTTATTGGAATTCCAAGTTGGTGATCACGTTTTTCTAAACGTGTCACCAATGAGGGGAACTTCGCGCTTTGGAAAAAAAGGGAAACTAAGTTCACGCTTTGGAAAGAAAGGGAAACTGAGTCCGAGATACGTAGGTCAGTTTGAAATTCTTGAGAGAATTGGGAACCTAGCGTATCGTCTTGCGTTGCCGCCGAGATTGGCATAAGTGCACGACGTCTTTCACGTGTCGATGTTAAGGAAGTACGACCCTAATCCAACCCACATACTCAATTTCGAAGAATTAGACGTGGATGACAATGTGTCATATGTTGAAAGCCTGGTCTAGATTATGGACAGAAAAGAGCAAATTCTGCATACAAAGACCATTTCGTTGGTCAAAGTGGTCTGGCAATACCACGGTACTGAAGGAGCAACGTGAGAGACTGAAGAGTCGATGAGATAGTTGTACCCCCAGCTTTTTGCTTAATTTTTGTAAAGGTTTAAATTTCGAGGACGAAATTTTTATAAAAGGGGAAGAGTTGTGACATCCCAGATTTTCAACCCTGTTTTCTACTGAATAAATCGGGTATTTCATTGACGTGCCTAGGGAGCTATTCTCAGAGCTGATCACTCTCGAGATAACTAGACTATCTGAGGAAACTATTAAGGAATTTTAAAGCAATAGACTTGAGAATTCGATCAGGAATCGGCTTCTCGACCGTGTTCATCTTTAGAGGCCATTACGACACAGTTAAAAATTGATTTGAAAGTAGAGATAAGTTGGTTCGACGGAGATGTGTGGCTAATCGTGGGTGACACCACTAAATTGAAAAATTCTCGTCGACCAACACTAGACTGATTTTCTTATTGTTTTGGTACCCTGTGTCCGTATTTGGATCCTCAAGATTTTCACGACAACCGAGAGTCTCCAATGAGTCGAGTGGATTCATTGTGGCTCGAAGAAAATCGACCACGGGTCATTCACACCAAAAATTTCTGAAAGTTACCCGGTAACCTAGGTCACGCTAAAAACAGGCCAAGTTGAAATTAACTATAAATTCAAGTCCAATTTGAGAAATTGAAGATAATATCATGTCACAATAAATTCTAGGAGTATCGACTCGGTCTTAGAAGATTTTTCAGACACCCGAGACTTTTTGGTAAAAAGTCATCGTAGGGCCATTTTTGTTCAGAAAATACCGGGGATTGTTTTTTTATCACAAAGTTGGGATACATGATGGATATAAGGGTGAGGAAAAATATCAATTGGAGCATTGAGGTTCCAATTGATTTTGTAGAAGACAACTGAGAGTGAATCAAGAGAGAATTATTGTTCTATTGAAGCCAAAATGTTGGAAATTCGTAGCTCCCCCATGCCCTAGCAAAATTGGACTATCTCAAGGGTTGTGAAGAGTGTATGTGTGGCTCAATGGCAACCAAGGAAGAAAGACTTGGCCTAGGATGAGTCTTGGGAGATATTTGTGTGGAAAATTAAGGCAAAGGGGTCCCTCCACCCTTATCTCTCTCTATCTTCTCCCTTTCTCTCTTCCTCTTGGCCAGCCAACCTTTCCTCTCTCCCACTTTGCTTGTTCGATGCCCTCCAGCCAGCAGGAGAAGCCGCCGACGTCCCAGCGCCACTGCACGCAGCCACTTGTTGCAGCCAGCTGCCTCGCGCTCGCAGTCGCTGCCGCGCGGTCCGCCGCCCCCGTCGCACCTCACGCAGTCCAGCCGCCCCGGCCGTGCATCCCCAGGGCTGTTCTGTGCAGCTCAAGCTGCTGCTGGAGCTCCAACAGCCGCCGTGAGCCATTGCCCAACCCCGCTCGACCTTGCTACTGCTCCACCGGCCCTTACTTGCCTTAACTGACCCCAAATTGGTCCTCAACCAGCAGCAAATAGAGAGCAGAAAAGTGGGTATCGCAGAGGCTGTCGGGCCCGTTTTGAGATAGTGCTAAGCCTCGAAACCTAGGCCCGCCTTTGGGAAAGTTGGTCACCGTCGCGTTCCTAACGTTTCGATCCGAACGGATTGTTAAACGGGTGAGTTTAACTCACTAAATCCCGCTTAGTAGACTAATGATGCTTAGGGGTTGATTAGATTTATTTAAGTGCAATCAGGTTGATAGATTAGATTAGTATAATTAAATTAGGTATTTACCTATGCATGTTAGGAGAATGGTTAGTGTAATTAGTAAGTAGACATGTCCTATTATTTGTTGAACGACACTAGGAATTTTTCCGAGTTCGTTTCGGTGTCCAATTAGGCATTACAGGCCTAAATTGGATTTATTGCTATTTAATAATTACTTTTTGTAATTAATTAATTATATATTTATTTTTCAAAAATTAGACCGGGATGGTCGATGACCGGGATTTTATGCTGATTATCGTGGTGCAATCCGTTTATTTAATTGAGCTTTATTTTTTGCTGAAATGAATTATTTATGAATTTAGTATTATTTCCTAAATTAAATAATTTTGGTTATTGATTGAAAAATAACATGGCATCGGTTGATAATGCCAAAAAAAAAATATTTTTGTGGACTACTGAAAATGGTGGGAATTATAGAAAAGAAATTATTATTATTATATTTCGGCTAAGGCTAATCCTGTACCCACACATGATATTTTATCGGGTATGATAAAAGGGTGAGAAAGAATGATGTATGACGTGGCTCGATGATTAGGTACATCACCTTGGCATATATGTCACCTTAAAGAATGCATGTGAATCGTTGATTTTATATACATCACCTAGAAAAGGCACGTGGCTCGGTGATTAGTACTTCGCCTTAGCATATATGTTGCCTTAGAGAATGCACATGGCTCGGTGATTAATAAGTCGCCTTGGCGAATATGTCGCCTTAGAGAATGCACGGGGCTCGGTGATTAGTACGTCGCCTTGGCAAACATGTCGCCTTAAAGAATGCACGTGGTTCGGTGACTAAGTACGTCGCCTTGGCGAATATGTCGCCTTAGAGAATGCACGTGGCTCGGTGACTAGGTATACTACCTTTTGAAATGCATAGTATGGAGTGAGATGACCGGGGAAGGGTCATATTGACATGTAATCGATTAGGTCGATTGATCGATGTATCGATCTGTGATATCATGATTGGGTGCCTATTTGAACTGTGCTAATATGCAGGCGAAATTTAAGGCCAAGGTAAGTCCTCTGACCTGTGTGTGCATAGGTAACCCATAGTGTATTGGTTTCCTAATCGGGTCTTAGGAGGGTAGAACTTGCTGAGACGTAGTCTCACCCTGTTATGGGACAACATTTCAGGCCCCTAGATGGCAGCACCTCCACCTCCACCTCATCGTCCTCCCATGCATTTTGGCATTTGTGAAGAAGCTACAGAGGTAGCATACCACTTCCATATACACCCTCACCCGGAAGGACTATAGTATGTACTGGTTAAGTCGACCGTCTGGGTTGACGTGGGTAGAGACGCCATGAGGCCCCACGAATATCGATCGTGGTATCGTCACTACTATGATGAGTGAAGAGAGGGTCCCATACCTAAGGGCGATGTACCCTTGTATGTATTGGAAGAAGCATTCGGAGAAGGGACAGCCGATCCTAAGGAGAGATCAATAGTGGATGCCAAGGATCCAAAGCTCGAGGGCGATCCTGAGTCACCAATATACTCAGTCGAGGGTGTTAACTGGAGTGTAGAAGAAGGGAAGATAGTTGAGCAAGAGGAAGGACCGGAGGAGGATCAGAAGTGGGAATGGCCAAAGGTGGAACCTGCAGAGGAGGAACCTGAAGAAGAAGAGCTTGAAGAGGAGGAGCCGGAAGAAGACTCGGAAGAAGAAGACGAAGAGGATGACCTTGAGGAGGATCCTGAGTATGACCCAGATGAGGACTGAGATCCCATCCTGTTTTGCAAACTAAGTTGTGAACTGATATATAATAAATCAGAATCCTGTGAATAGTATTGTAATATATATTATATGGTTTGCTTGTATAAAAGTTTAGTTGTGGTTTTTTAGTTGGAAAAATATAGCCCTACTTTTCTATCCCATTGTTTTATTGTCTGGGATTTATTTATATGCTTCCGCATGCGTATTAAAATGAATGGGTCAGCGGTGCATCCTGGGATGTCGCTATTATATCGACTAGGTGAGGGATGGGCACGTGTTCGAGGATTGGGGCATGACAATCATATCTTGAGTAAATTCACATAAGAAACGTGTGAAGCATTTTTTTTCCCCCTAATAGATTCTAGGTCAGAATATAATTTCAAAAACCTTCTGACCTAACGAAATTATTCGAAGAAATTCATGTCATCGTGGGGAGTTGATTGGCAATAGCATCAAATGTGGGGGGGCCTTATTGAACAAATTTAAGTGGTGAAAAAGAAGAAGCACACGAGCCATGGAAATCTCGTGGGTTGAGTCTTGTCAAGGAGTCGGCGCCACCCGACAAAGCAAATCTCAGTGAAACATCTTCTGATTTTCGAAGTGAACAAGTTGAGCATGAATTGATCTGCAAGCTGTTGGGACTTCACCATCAGACGACTGCCATGCATCACCTAACATGCAATCATTCAGATCTCTGTCTTTCTATCTCTCTGACCCATGTTTTGAGTCCAAGAGTTTCTATACGGAAAGAGACTAAACCAACCTTAGTTTTTGTGGTCACTGCGTGTTCCGTGGCTTATCATGTTTTTGGGTAATTCACGTTAAATTATTTCCGGACAACAAATCGAACCTCGATTCCGTTGGTTCTCAACTATGAGGTGACAATGCAGTTTTTCAAACCAAACACTATTTTGGAACCAATGTGCTTGGCTTTGTTGCATCTTTTTTTCGTGTTTGTATGATCCTCCTTTCACCTTCCTTCTGTGTCCGAAGACTTTGAATAAGAAAAGTTTTCAGAAGGCTAAGCCGATTTTCTTGAAGTTTTTTTTCCTTTGGTCAAATATTTTAAAAAAAAAAAAAAAAAAAGCAAAACCCAAGCAGCAAATTAGAACAATAAAGCACAAGGAGCAGTGACAAGCACACTTTCATCTCATAAGAACAAATATGTCTTAGCATCAAAACAAAACAAATGGGGGCCAATCACCAGATCTCACATCATCATAAGTGACAGGCACCCACCGTAATCACCTTTTTAATAAATACGGCTTGCCCAGCGAGTGTCCCCCACTTAAGTTCAGCATTCTTAGTACCATCACTATACAAAGACACTAAAACAATTTGAATAGGCTTCCATTTAGATCTAGATAAAAAGAGACTGAACAAGCATAGAAATACCTCTAGGGAACTCCTAGATCTAAATCTAGATCAGTAGAGAAGTGCTCCCAAATCTAAATCTAGATCAAGATACAAGAGCTTTCAAAACTCGATCAAATCGTATAACCGCTTCCAGTATAGTATAAACTCATCGTATTCCTCCTTGATCCTATTGGACTTCTTAATTTGGAGGATCTAAAGCAGCGGTTTGATTTCTAACGATGGAACCCAAAGATAGCCAGTAAAGAAAAAAAAATCAATAGTAAGCAAAGAAAAGAACAAAACAAAAATAGATAAAAATAATAAAATACTCTCAAATCAGGTCGGGAAAGAAAATCTCAATTCGAATTGAGAAGATTGAGCCTCCCTTGATCAGAAGTTATTTCTTAGTCGGAAAACCTTGAAGTGGAAGAGAAAAAAGTACTAAAGAGAGGAGGGTGAGGAGAGAAACCGGCTAGGGTTTTTACTTCTTGTGGAATTTAAAGGCCGATTTTCTTGAAGTCCCAGGCACCCGAGCGCCTCCTGGTTGGATCCAGCTGTTTGGTGTTCTCGAACGCTGGCTTCATTGGCTTGTCGCAGGATGTGACTGGTCTTGCAATACTATGTAGATGTAACAGTTATGCATGTAATTTGTTTTTGAATCATTAGCACTTGCGAATATGTGTTACGGATGAATCTCACCCTGAGGGATGGAAGTATATAATATACTTAGCCCATTCATAACAAGGCACAATATATATATATATATATAAACTTCTCGAATCATCTTAATCTGTAGGACAAATTATATATATATTATGACCGTGAGACAAACTTGTACCCCCGAGATATTAGAAGGGCCCCACCTCTAGCCTGGATAAATACGAACCGAAAATGCGAGAGAGGATTTGAACTCGGTATCCGAAGATGGGATCGAAGCAGCATCTCCATACACATCTCAGTTCGTGGCGTATAGAGAGGACGCGAAGGATTGAATAGCCAAAGATTGTCGTCACAATTGAAGAATCAAGATCTCGTAGTGGAAGGCTCCACTATTATGCAACTCATAAGCTATATGTACAGTTTCGGAAGGAAAATTGCATATTTTAAGCTGAGTTTGAACAGAAGTAATGCCTTGGTATAAAAGCTGATCTCAATCATAGTACAATGCTTCCACCAGAAAAGAATAATTCATCATATGATCAGTACCAATTTAGTCTTACAAGAGTTTTGTTCTAAAAATTCATCATATGATCAGTACCAACTTAGTCTTATAAGAGTTTTGTTCTATTTTGTTGGAAGTTTTAAACTTATTAAACTTGTGCCAAATTAGTCTTAAATTTTCAATTTTACCAATTGAGCCCCAAACTTTTTAATGATTTACCAATATAGTCCTTCCGGCCGATTTTGACTGAACAATGATGACATAAATACTAATAGTCCTATGTGGCACCGTAAATATTAATGTAAATAACTTTTAAAATTTTTAAAAATTTTCTTAATTTTTTAATTATTCTTTTTATTTTTTTCTTTTCTTTTGAATTTCTCCTTTCTTTCTTTTTCTTTTTTCTCTAATTAGTCTAGTGAGGGCTGTGCTAGGATCGTGCAATGGTTGATAAGGGTCGTCAGCCCTTGCCTTGTGACTGACAAGGATTAGTCAGTGACCCTTGCTAGACTAAGTAGAGAAATTTAAAAAAAAAAATGCAAAAATGATCCATATCAGCGCGGTTGTGCTATGTAGGATAGCCAACGTCCATATTATCGCCAAAATAACTATAATGGTAAATTGGCAAAAGGTTTAAGAGTCAATTGGTAAAATTTAAAGGTTTATAACTCAATTAGTACATATGCAATAGATTTATGATTTTTTTTCTTATTTTGATCATGCATTAAAACATTGTGGACCACCAAATAATGACAAAAAACCATACTATGCATTGTTAGCTTGGAATATCTAAGTGAGCCCCTTCATGATTTTTAAATCGCAAGAGAAAGTTGTCTTCATAAAAGCGTCTCCGTGTGGGCTCTCGGCGGTCCTCCACAGCTTATAAATAGATGCATCCAACTTGGCCAAAAGATGGTTATTATAATTGAAAATTTCTTGGACTATTTCCCAAATTAAAAGATAGCTAGGGAACTATTATTAACAGGTCTATTTGATCTTGGTGGATTCAATTTGATCTCTATTGGGTGAATGCGAGAAAAGGATCAGCAAAAAAAGTCCATGCTTGGTTCTGTAGATAACTAATTATTACATCATGCAGATGCGTAACTACCAGGAGCCGTTGCAACCATGCGGCACTTAGGCCCCTTTAACTTGTTCACCTCTTACTTGGTTCGCCTAAGCTTCACCTCCTCCTATATACTAGATTGTAGGGAGAAACTTGAGAAATATATTAGAATGTTTTCTCAACACATAAAAGTTCTAAACTCGCAACTTATTACACCTGATTAAGGAAATTCCATGACTGGATGATTTGAGAAGGACTTGATGCCGTCACCATATCAAATTTTAAAGCAGGTACTAACTTGGATTCTTGCCTCTCCTATATATGTTTTTGACGTAGAAGAGGGAGGAATCGGCCATTCCCTGAACATTGCCACAGCCATTGCTTGTTTGAGCAAGCCCAACTTCAACCGTCATCGAGTCAAATACCTTAGAATCAGGGTCTTCAATAATTGATAAATATTTTGATTTAGCTTTATACCACTTGCATTTGAGTTGACCTGCCTATCGTTGTTTGTTTGAGCCTAGATTGGTGATTATGTCCAGTTTCATTGTCTAGCTCTTTTCTTGGTGTGCTTAATTCCATACTTAGCACTTCCCTGCCTAGCTCTTCGAAAGCAAGTTCGAAAGGGTAAGCCCGATGGAACCTAGAAACCTTTCATCAATCTAATTTGAATAACTCCACAGGTTAAACCTCAGCAGAAAACTGAAGTATTGTCGATAAGTGATTGAATAGCATATTGTCGAGTCAGAGAATTAAACCACTCATTTCAATTTAGACACAAACTTAAAATCCTTTCGATTTCTTCTATTTATTCGATTATTGACTAAGGAAAGAACTTGAGTTTAATTTGAATTTATCACTTTGATTAACTATTTTTACGTATACTAAAGTAAAAGGGCAGTAGAACTTAGAATGTGCAAGGATATCTACTTTCATAATCTCATTATTCTCTTATTCGGATATAACTCTGGATTTAATCCTATAAAGATGATAAATTCTTTGCCTATGAATTCGACGGGATGAATTATATCTTGATGATACTTTATATCATGTAAAAAAAATATCAGACCTAACAGACTCCACTGGATGAAATTTGGAATAAATAAAGAGTTATAATATATCTGCATAAGCTGCACCAACACCTTATAAGAGTTATCAATATGTGAGATTGAGGGACGATTGAAAGATTTGAGCACATGATTGGGTGACTCCAAACCACATAGGAGTAAGTCTTAACCATCTAAGCAAATACCTTGATTATAAGTGACTTTTTTTTTTTTTACTTTTTATTGTCTTTAAAAATTGTTGACTCCTCAATTTGACTATTAGTTAATGTGAAACACCAGAAACCTTTCAAATTATACAAACATTGACGAGTAAATTTGCGTACAATGTTTTTCCCAATTTTTTTCTCTATGTGGATCAAGTGCACGTTTAGGTTTGGTTTATGCATCAAGTACACTTGTCAAAATAGAACATAGACCTATTTCTTACCTCATATTTGATGGCTAAGTCGTTATATGTTATATTTAGTAAATGACTCATGAATGAGTTTATAATGATAAAGCCCTAAATAATATGGGTATTAAATGGGTTCACAACTTACTTACATTCACCTACTTCTATGCTTTTCTCTTCGCTCTTTCTTGCTCTCACTCATTCTCATGCTCTTGCCAGTTTAGATATGAATTTTCCTAAATTGAGTTGAAAATGTAATTATTTTAGCAATATGGGTTGGGCTGGGTCAGCTATGAGTATGGCTTGTGTATGGGCGAGGTCGAGCATGGATCACTAGACTTGTATCGTGTGAAAATTGGTCAAAATTGGTCAATTTGGATTGGAGTATTTTTTACTCAACCTAACCTATCCATTTGACAAGTCTAGCATCTAGTGATGACAAGTTTATATTTGCGTCACCCATGCCTGGGCTTTGGCTCACATCCTACAAGCTAATCAATCGATTAGTAGGAAAATTTCATGTACCCAGGGTTCTTTTATCTAAACAGGCTTCTCGTCATGAAGGAAAGAAGAAATTCTAAATAGATTATCCTTTTGACTATTAAAACCGTCTGGAGCAATACAACGACAATATGGTTAACTAATAGGATAACAAGTTTCTTATTTATCATCTAATACTACGATGATTTTCCAAGGGGCATCCCCAATTTTAATTAAGTTTCTAGTCGTGATGATCATTTCTAATGACCCAAAGGAGTGGTCAAGCAACCTTTGTCGCTGCCGCTCAGAAACAATTCTCCTGATAAAGCCAAGACTTACTAGACAACATTTGTAAACATTCCAAGGCCATTCGTCTTGCCGGTACTCATCCTCTTGTAGTGGATGAAACCGAACGCTTGATACTAGTCATGAAGGTTATAATAATAAAGGTAAATTTGTTGTCAATTTCTTGGATGAAAAGATCAAGAAAAACAAATCTTGGAAATCCACCCACTATCCTTTTGTATATGTCACTGAATACCGACATGATCGTCGTTGGCATTGTCTCACTTGTACATTTAGTATAACGTGTAAATAAAGAATGAAAAACTCAATAGCCGACAAGATATGGAGTGGAATGTTCTCTTTGCACATTCATCAGGTTTGGGAGCATGCAAAATCATCAAGTTCATTCCAGACAAAAATAGAAACACAACATTTCGCTTTCTCTCTTGCCAAGCAGCCCTAGATGGTGAGTAGACGGGAGGAATAAAGGAATATAGAAGCTGTTATATTACCTCTCATGGCCACGTCAGAAACAAAAGAGCAAGAAAATTGACTAGTGACCAACTATTTTGAAGTAGAATAATTCTTACATGCTCACAAACAGTGCATGTGAATTTAATGCATCTTAACTTTTAATTCTGATGGATCCCATGTGACTAAGGATTAAGATGCGCTTGACTGATATGTAGTCGTGTATTCGACATTATTAAATTGAGTTGGCCAGAGATTAAACACCAAACATGTTGAGCGGATTTCGCACATTACAAAAAGCATAACAGTTCGATTTCGCATGCAGCACCAAGTGTAAACAACTTGATATTAGAGTTACCCACTCGGATTTTGGCTCACTTTGTATCTAGCTTGTGAAATTAACGAGTTACTTTCGTTGGAAAAACCCCGATTGTGTTTTGAAAATAACAGAACTATCCATGGGTTATGTCCACCTTGATAAATGCGAGTTTCTTGTTTTTCAGGTTATATCTGCATTGGAAAAAGGACTTTGACATAATTGGTAAAAGGATTCTGATGGACTTAAAGAACATATGTCGATCACACTTAACCTTGGATATACCAAATTATTGAGTCTACAGGATCTTCATCAATATCGTAATCTAAGTATATCCATAGGAACGGTTGAATATTTTCAGGAAGCTAGGTGTGTCTATGGTTTAAATATCAACAGGGTAATGTTTGGATATTAACAGGGGTGTCGCATAAATAACAACAGTGTACTAGGTGGATATGGGTAGAGCACTGTCTAAATATAAGCAGATTACTAATTGGATATCAGTAGAGTCTACATTGGAAATTAGTAGCTAGATATAAGCAATGACTGTAAATATAACCAGTGGATGTATACACCTACGATGACAACTTTTATTATGAATATTATCTTGAAATATTTTGTCCCCTAACAAATTGTGATCTAGTACGGATTCCTTATCTAGAAGATTTTGATTGATCAAGATTATCTACTCGAAAATAAACAATCATGCTAGATATCTTGATTAATTATCATCCCAAAGGCAAGATGTATTCCATAGACAAGCTACTCTATTTCTGGAAACCAAGATTTGATTGTATGTATGACCAAATCTACGAGAATTCCAATTGATCGACTTCAACAACTAACCAATCTTCTCAACAATTGTCCAACAGCTAGTTTGGATAATGATCCTCTTGAAGATTGTCCAACGAGAAGCTTGACATTGAGGAGTACGAAAGAAGACCTAGGCTCCAAAATGAGAGATAGATCAAGAATTCAAAATTCCATATTTCAATAGAGTTTTACATCTATTTTAAATTGTCTTCTGAGAGTTGAATATTGTAATTTTTAGAGAAGTTTTGGTAGTGTGAAAATCTGTGTTTAGGTGTAAAATAGTGAGTTCTATCTATTTGGATATTAGTGGCAGCAACTTTGAGGATAAGTGTTTGTACATAAATAGCACCTGTCACGACCTCTTTTTTTCCGTACGGGGGAAAAGGAAGAAGGTTTAGGGGTATTTGCCTAAAGAGGCGGACCTATGGCCCTAAATTAGGCGTGGGCTCTCCGAAGCCCATACCTCGCACGACGTTGATTTTTTTTTTTATTATTATTTCTTAACAACCTATGTAATTCTAGGAGTCGCCACTAGCCTATTGGGGTCGGCTAGAAACCAATCAAAACACAGGAGTGTTGTCTCGATTCCTACGCAACCAGAGATTTCTAGGAACGGGGACTTGTTTACGCCAATATTTCTATTAGCGCCCTTGCGGTACCACTAACTTGGAAGGTTGTTTATCTAAATGGCCACACAATCTTGATTACCAATTATAATCTTTATGAAACCACTAAGTGTCCATGAAAATGTTTTTGTAGTTTTTTTTAATATCTAGACTAATCCTAACATAATCTAGAAAAGAAATTTACACTCAAATTAATGAAAAGCGGTGCATAAGTAAACATCCAAGAAATTGAAATAACTTGAAAATAAATGCGGAAAATGAAAACCTAATACAAGTCGGGCAAATAATATTACACGGCCTTGTTATCATGCCCCGAGATAGGACCCCCGTGAGGGAAATAGGAACTTAAATATGCATGAAATTACTCTAGATGCGTGAAATTACTCTAAATAATCTTAATCTATGCAAAATAGATTATTTAAAAAAAATGGTTATAAAATACTAAAATAGCATTAAATTAGGAAAATGACCTTTTATAATTAGGAAAATTTCATAGATGTCACTCCTATCATAACTTGATACCATCCATCATTTTTACAATTTTTTTTTTGAAATTTTCATTTTTTTCATTTTTTTTAATTTTTATAAAAAAAAATAATTCCCTAAATCGATACATGCTGATTTATACTAATATGGAATTGCCCAGTAGATGAATATAGCAAGAACCGAGCTCAAATCGACCATTTCAAGATCGAAATTTGGTTTGCGCATTTTGACGAACACTTGGCGTGCATTAAATCACCCCAAACAAGCTTCCTCGGGCCATTTTTGTGATCTTCAATCTCGACCCATAAGCAATCTCATGTGGAACTAAAATATCAAGGTTATACTACCACATGCAAAGAGCAAGATTAGATAGAAATCATAGCTTAAAACACACAAGAACCAAGCTGAAATCGTCCTCAAATACGCTGGTTTGAGCTGATTTTGTGAATCTGGGTTTGAACCCAAGTCAAGCAAACAGGTTGCATGCCCATATTCAAGGCCCGACACTTATGACATGCAAGATCTAAGGGAAACATTACTTAATCCAAGTGAAAGTAGGTACCATGGGCTTTCAAATGCAACAAAACATTACAGAAAACGATCAACCGGACACATCGAAACAAACTCTTCAAGAAGCATATATGCATGATCTATGCTGGCCAACCATGTCTCAAAGTGGGTTGGCTTGGTTTTTGGCCCAAGTTGTGGACGATTTCAGGGTTTACCCGAGGGTTTAAAGACCAAACCAAGTCAACCTCAGCATCATTGGTACTCCCATATAACATTCATCAAGCTCATGAAGACAAGTAATGCACGAAAATAGACATATCAAATAAAACATGCAATACTCTTGAAGAGATTTCTACACTTAGAAAAATTCTAGCCTCAAAAATTAGTTTTCTGGACTGGTTTTCCTCTTGATTTTTCATGGTTGAAACATGTTCAAAATTGAACAAAAATACATCTAGGATACTTACCTTGCTTCCTAGCTTCTTTTTCAAGTGGTTCTTGGCCGAGAAAACCAAGAAATTATCCTCGGGGGGCCCGTGGAAGTTGGCTTCAACTGGAAAACGAGATCTGCAAAGAAAGAACTGATAACGAAGGTTTTCATTGACCTCCAAAATCAAGCTTCAAAACCTCTTTTGTTGGCCAAATTAAAACCAGCCAAAACTATATATATTCTAGTTTGCTTGTAAGTCATGGCTTTCCACATTCGTCTCTCAAATTTCTCAAAAACACTAGATTTCCCTCACTCGTGACTAACCAGGCTCAACACTTCGAAAAATTTTCAGTGTTTCTTGGCCCGCCAGGAGGGTGTTTTTTAGGGGCCTTTAGGAGACCTTCCCGAATTCCATTTTGGACGTGCGACCTATGGATGGAAAGATCTTTGAGTGAAGTTGCACTCTCTAGTTGAAGGTTTTGGCTAATTTTGGCCGCAGGTATGTGAAAATTTCACTTTTCTCTCTGAAGGTTGATTTGGAATTTCTGGGTTCCCGATTTTCTGGAGTTGCTTCTGAGGACCTGTTTGGGGGACGGCCGTGAGCTCTCTCCTCTCCCTCTCGTCTCCTCTCTCTCATGCCTCAAAAGAGCATGCTTCATAAATGTTATCCACCGAATTCATCAATCTCTTGGTCGGCTTTTTGTCCACCTACTAAACCTACCAACTGAGCTAGTTCACCCACTCTCTAACTTAACCAATTTTTCAACTTCTGCAGCTGTTGAGTGTCTGGATTCGGTGTGATTTTCCCATGCCTTCAGTAGCTTATCCCTGACCAATGTTTGTCCACTTGCAGTACCAATAATGGTCTTCCATCACCTGCAGAGATCGGGCTGGTTGGGCAGCTAAGGAGGATATGGTGGGACCACCAAGTTGCTTACTCAGCAGCTCCGAATTGAGACCAAACCGTGGGCTGGGTTTTGGTAGCTCGTTTGAGTATTTTAATCCATCAATTTGGCTATGGTTTTTGATCAATTAGCAAGCTCATGTATAGTAGTATAAGATCTCGACCAAATTTTGCAATTATACCTACGCAATTTTTCAAGAAAGTCCCTCAAAATTAGCCATTTTCTTATCCGAAAATACCCAATTCAAGGCAAATTTGGTCCTTTTGGCCCAATTTGATTGATTCAACCTAGCCCAAGTTCAATTTCAACTTAATTAGTGACCAAGATGATGATTTAAGGGTTCGGGCGAAATTTTGCGAAATTTGCGAATTGGTCCCTCAACTTTTGAAAATTGCATTTTAGCCCCAACTTGCCATTTTAATTCCAATTTGACCTCCTAGGCTTGGCTAGTCACATTTAGATCATTGGCCCCAACTTGCTTCTTTTTTTCTTTTTCTTTTTTTTTAGGAAAAACATCTTTCATTGAATTGGGCAAAAATTTAGGTGTCAACAGTTGCCCCTCTTTGGAAGGAAGCTCAAAGAGATTTCTTTCAAAGATAAAGTGACACCTAATTTTTGTTTTTTTTTGTTTTTGTTTTTTACAATAGCAAAATGAAAATGCAAGTGAGCTTATGTAAAGAGCGTGGTTTAAGGGATGTACCTGTGAACAATTTGAAAAGTGTGGTTTAAGGATATACCCACAAACCTTGTGGTTTAAGGCAGACCCACTAACCGTGTGGTTTAAGGCAGTCCCACTAATCTTGTGGTTTAAGGCAGTCCCACGAATCTTGTGGTTTAAGGCAGTGCCACTAACCATGTGGTTTAAGGCAGTCCCACTAATCATGTGGTTTAAGGCAGTTCCACTAACCGTAAAGTGTATGGTTTGAGGATGACCAAGAACCTCTTGAAAATACATGGTTTAAGGCTGACCCATGAACTCTTTGGAATTGCATGGTTTAAGGGTAACCAAGAACTTTTTGAAAATGTATGGTTTAAGGTTAACCCATGAACTCTTTGAAATTGCGTGGTTTAAGGTTAACCAAGAACCTTTTGAAAATACATGGTTTAAGGCTAACCCATGAACCCTTTGGAATTGCGTGGTTTAATGGTAAGCAAGAACCTTTTGAAAATGCATGGTTTAAGGCTAACCCATGAACCCTTTGAAATTGCAAGGTTTAAGGAAAACCAAGAAGCTTTTGAAAATGCATGGTTTAAGGCTAACCCCTGAACCCTTTGAAATTGCAAGGTTTAAGGATAACTAAGAACCTTTTGAAAATGTATGGTCTAAGGCTAACCCATGATCCCTTTGAAATTGCAAGGTTTAAGGATAACCGAGAACCTTTTGAAAATGCATGGTTTAAGGCTAACCCATGAACCCTTTGAAATTGCAAGGTTTAAGTATAACTGAGAACCTTTTGAAAATGCATGGTTTAAGGCTAACCCATGAACCCTTTGGAATTGCATGGTTTAAGGGTAACCAAGAACCTCTTGAAAATGCATGGTTTAAGGTTAACCCATGAACCCTTTGAAATTGTGTGGTTTTACTGGAGAAACCTGTCATTCGAGAATATTCTGAAATGGGTACTGCACATCAAATAGAATTCATTATAACAAGTACTCTAGTAGCGAAAGCATACTAGATGAGATCAATTTCAGAACATGTCATCAGAAACAGTATCAAAAGTGTATCGGTATGAGAAGGCAATGATTGCATAAACAAATCAAACTAATCCCAACCACTTGACAAACTCACAAAACTATCATCACGCTTGGATGATATCATTAATCGTCAAATTCCCTTTGGGGAAAAGTCCTTGTCGAAATGACCTCGACTTATGAGAAAGGTTTGTTAAGTATGCCAAGCAAGGACGCCTAGTCAGAAAGGGCTTCTCGCATATTCTCAAGAAAAGGGCTGTTTGATCCCATCTATTCATGTGGGAAATAAACTGATCACTTAATCTCACTTTTCCAGTGTGCAAGGCTTTGAATCATTCGCAATAAGTACACATTGACCAATCTAAGCGGTCTTTTAGAAGGACCGTAGTGCAAGTTTGGTCATGGTTTTAGCAATGGATAAGCATCATTGGCTATGAAATGAATTAATCACCGATCAACATCTTCGCCGGGTTTACAAGTCAAGAAACCTTAAGATGAGATAAGACAACCTTGCTCTCACTTCTTCGAGCGGCATCTTCTTTGGAAAGTCCTTATTTTTACTCGAATTATCCCAATCTGAAGAGACTTCGGGAATAGGTTGTGATGCTGGTTCGATGAAAGGCTCAAAAGGCTCAACACTTTTTCAAAGAGGGATTTGAGAGTTGGTGATTGCAACGACATCATTGCCATATCATCCGATTTTTGAAAGCACTCGAATTTGTCTCAAAAGTCCCTTGACTAATCATCGCAAAATAAGAGCTTTGCTCTTTCCTCTCATGACTTTTGCATTTGCAGTGATCTCCTTTTGATACAAGCATTTTCTTTTCTTTTTTTTTGTGATGGGTATTAGCCTTGCTTTTACCAGGCATACTGCTTTTTCATACCCCCTAATTTTCATTTGACTTTTGCTCTTTTGAACTTTTTAAACTCTTAGGACTTTCGAGATGCTTTCTGCATTTTCACGTAAACATCACTTGCCTTGGCAAATTATATGCCTTGTCCCAATGTGGGGAGATAATCACCACTCGAGTTTTGGAAATGAATGATTAGGCTCAACTTGGTTTAAGCAAAGGGTATCGATGTAACGACCCGGGCCCCACTGTATAATATTGTCCGCTTTGAACACTGAGTCCTCACGGCTTTAAAACACGTTATACAGATTAAAGGGACCCAAGCCTTTATAAACTAGCCCAGGACTCCCCCCTAAGCGATGTGGGACGGGAGACATGCCCTTAGCCTCACCCGTGTACTGCCAAGGCGATCTCGGTCCATCCTCAGACGCCCCAGGTGCAGGTCGTCACATTCTCCCCCCCCTTAAGGCACAGCGTCCTCGCTGTGGCCCCCCACACGCGGTTGGGAGTTAGCTCTGATACCATTTGTAACGACCCGGGCCCCACTGTATAATATTGTCTGCTTTGGACACTGAGTCCTCATGGCTTTAAAACAAGTTATACAGATTAAACGGACCCAAGCCTTTATAAACTAGCCTAGGACTCCCCCCTAAGCGATGTGAGACGGGAGACATGCCCTTAGCCTCACCCGCGTACTGCCAAGGCGATCTTAATCCATCCCTCCGTACTGCCCCGGGTCTGAGTCGTCACAATCAATGTTTGGGTAGAGAAAAGAATGCTCTTCTTCACCTTGGGATGCTTCGAGCTTCCATGAGAATTCACCTAAAGTTACCACAAAAAGATTTATGCAAGTGAGAGCAAAGAAACCTTTCTCATCTTTCCTCTCCAAATAATATCAACCCAAACCTCCATAATTGCCCCATCGTGGGGTGATTCTTGACAGGGGTATTTTGTAGAAAATTCTTCACATTAAAAGGCTCAAACGAGCTAACTATTGTCACCTGTGGTGTATATGATAGAGGAAAGAAATGCCTCTTATCAACTTGATCTATGTACCACTTGCGAATGAATTCATTAACCTTAAACGACACGGGTTTTTCTTTTTCGCTCGGATCCCAGAGTGCTTAAAGGACATGTTTGGAACTGAGTTGTCTTTCCTCATCCTAAGTATTTCTCGCTTGGCATGAGTAACATCGCCTTTCATTTTTGTTGAGATCATCTAGGTGGATTATCTCCATAGGGAACTTTGATTCAAAATGAGTGATCCGTCGAGTGGTGGACAATTTAAAGGTAAATAAAATTTTTGCAAACTTTGTGGAAAACTTGTTTCTTCAATTTCCATTTTTTGCACTTGTTTCTAGAAAAACACTAAATGTTCTTTTTTGAGATGGACATTCTCCATTTATTTTCCATTTGATTTTGAGAAGAAGGGTACTTACCTGTGCCTTAGTAGTCAGGCGACCCTACGAAGAACAAAAGGGAATGTGTTAGTACATGAATCCTTAGGGATCGTAAAACTGGAGACGATACAACATTACCCTTGGTCAGTTTCACCATTTGGCGACAAACGGCGAAATGAACGTACTGTTTTAAGGCTTGAAGAGAATCGCAGGTCTTTGGTCTCATTAGTCCAAGCATTTTCCTCTTTGTTTTTTTTTTGCAAAAATAAGAGATGCAAAAGTTTTTTTTTTTTTTTTTTTTTACATGGCAACCTCGTTGCCGTTTCCGGGGATCGAACCCTGGCCGTTCTCGGACCACTTCATTCCCCATACCACCAGGCCAAAGCATTGGTAGTGTCCATGGGGCGCTTCTTTTTTTTTATTTAATTGAACCGGCTCTAGAACTCCACCAAGTTAGGTGAATTTGACATGTGTTACCTCCATATGCTTGCTTGGTCCATATAGATTATGCTTAAATCAATTTCTTGAGTTTGTTCCTCGAATACCGACGCTTCATCTAACTTTCAGTGTCTTGTGTTTCCTCTTCATGTGCCTTTGCTCCTCAGGTGTTAACATTTCCTTGAAGATCTTGCTATCAAAGATGTTATCGAATTCACTTAGAATGGACGTCGAAGATGAAAGGAGAGGGGTACTCGTTGTTTCTACATGTGAGGGCATTGCTCCTTGGATGTTTTACTCCATTTATTCCATCAAAATGGATGGTTGGGCCTTAGCATGCCTTCTTGGTATAAGGTGTTGCTCCAGCGGTCAATGTGCACCTTTTCCTACAAGAGATGGGGCATGTTACTTATATTCCAAAATTGAATTGGACTAATTTATGAACGATACTCCTCTTTTGTGCTGAATCAATTGACTTTGTTTCATCTTGCTTCACGGGTGAGAGTTGCTCTACTTTGAGTGACTTGCTTCATTTATCAACTGCAAGGAAAAAAGACGCAATATGTTATTTTCATATTCCACGTGATTCATTCTAGGAAACGGTATACTCCCTTTTATGGCATATCTGATGGCATTGTTCCATCCCGTTTCCTTGGCTATGGAGAGAGATTTGCTCTCATGATTGACAGTAATTCACTTGGCAAATGTTTATTCCGTTTGAATCTTTCCCTTTTTAGAAGTCGGGTGACTCGGGCATTGCATGCTCCCGATCCATTTTGTGGCCATCTGCCCCAATTAAAATTACCTACATATACAAAAACAATGTATTATTTCTATTCTTAGGTACATTAGGTTTAGGAACGAAGTACACCCTTTTTCAAAGTGGGGCAATTCCGCATCTCATCATATCTTTGTGGAAGAAGGGAAGATATTGTCCTTATGGTCGAATGCATGCCACATTGAGTTAGATAACTTGTCCATATGCAGCGTCATTATGTTGGATTGCTGAATCTTCATTTCATTTGAATCCTTCATGCTTTACTCAGTTTCCCGCGTACCCTTTTTAGGCTAGGTGATCTTTCGTCATTTTTGCTGCGTCAATGCATTTCCCACTTCACAATCTATAAGCATGGGTAGCTATGTCAGTTTATGAATGATTTGTTTTGACTTTTGGAAGGAACACACCCTTTTCTTTTAGAGATCGTGTGATTCTGGACCAAGTTGTCCTACCCATGTAATCTTGTTACTTGCCAGTAATTTGCCTCACTAAAATCTGCACAAAGTGCAAGGAGAAGTCATTCCTAAAATAAATCGAAGTTAACTTGAAACAATTACCACCTTTTATTTGAAGGCAACATTTGATGACCGATTCTTGTTTGTGTACATCTACATCTTGAAGTGTTGTCTTGCAGACCACCAATAATTATCTCCATATAGGATTAGATGCCAAGACGCCATTGGCAGTGTAGGGATTGCAGTTGCTTCTTGTTTGCAGCCAATGAAGTAGTTTGATGCCAAAGAATGTCTATATATTTCTTCTTCCACAAAGCATGTCAAATTAATATGAGGTCGTCCAGGATGTGGAACTTCTATGGAAGCCACTTTCGAAGCAATAAAGATTGCCGTTAGGCCAGTAGATTCGTGATTTTCGAGGCTTTGACGGTTCTTTTCACACTTAATCGCAATGTTTGAATTCATATGCTGCGAAAATATTCCTATAATTCATGGCTCAACCAAATATGCCCATAAATGAGCATGAATTGGTGCATTTCATGACTTGCTCTTTTAGGGACAGGTCCGTGCTTTTGTCTTTCCAAAATAAGTAAATGTCGATCTTGAACAAAACCATCATTTTACCTATTTGACAAAAATGAATGGTCGAGTTAGTGGTTGCATAAGAAATCCCTATTGGAACGATTACAACCTTACCCCTTCGAAGCATCATCCTGTGGATCATCCTACGAAAGCGGTTAAGTAAAGAGATAAAATATTACGCAAGTTCTTCTTAAACTCATTTCAAACATTTTGAAGTTAAGGCATAAAATTCAGCCTGGAGGGTCCGTTTGAAACACTTGAAGTGTTTTGAAGAATATAACTTTTATGAACTCTAACTTCATTATTAAAAAATGTGAGTTGTATGATTTACAAAAGTATTTGATTGGGTCCACAATCAAAATCCAAAACGCAAAACACGGTTCCTAATAGGAGTAATGGGTTCCTAATAGGAATAATGACAAGGATAAAGTACAAGAAGCTCTTTCGTAGAGGAGCATAATAAGTACAATTCTCGTCCTAGCTTTAAAGTCCACTTTCGGCATGGTCAAGCAAGAGGAGTTCAAGGAATGGTTGTCACGCATGACCTGCGAAAGGAAGATATTGTCAGTACATGAATGAAAAATTGATCTTTCAATAAAGCCGCCTCTTATAATGAAATCAAGGTGACGATACCTTCTCCGTAGTATCCACTTACGAGAATTTGGTATTTCGTCAAGATTTTATTAGTAAGAGGAGATTTCATTAAAAGATCGATCCGCGGCTATCAATTGAATGCCCACTCTGTTCCAAAAGTTTCATACACAAATGGGGCATAGATTTTGAAAGATTAATTTGTAATTTCACTCATGCAAAGGTGAGGTGATTTTTATTTTGAGAAATCAATACACAAAATGTGATTTGAATTTTAATTTCGGAATTTGACCAATAAAGAATTTTATTGAAAATTTGATTTTAATTCTAATGCCTCAAAATGTAACCTTGACTTGGAAGAATTTCTATACAAAATGTGACTGTGAGTTCATAATTGAAAATTTAAACAAAAACATATGTTCAGTAGATCATAGGTATTTGAAATGCTTATTTATTAAGAGTGAGTGCCGAGCCCATATTGCCAAGGGCATTCCATTGATTTCCACGAATCTCCAAAAAATGAAAATTTCAATCCAAAGTGAGAAAGTAGATGGAGAAATCATACTTACTGTGGGTGAAGAGACTTTTTTTTTTTAATCACATAGACACGCAGATGTAAACTTGTGAGGTTTGACGCATAAAGGTGGAATTCTAAAGGCTTAAGGTCCCCATTTTGATTAGATCAAAAGAGTTTTCCCCACTCCGCACTTACGTCGGACAGTTCTCTTTATCATTAATCAAAATGAGCGGGACCAAAAAGTGGATAACCATGGGTCATTCCCCGCACGGGTTCCATCTTTTGGCACCTCCTATGGGCTTCCTAGTGTGATCAGGGTTTTAGATCGCAGGTTGTGTGTGTAAATGTGTAGTGCTAAGATAAGTATAAAGGCATGCACATCAATTGATATCCAAACAACACTTCAATTTCATCCATATCAGCATATATTCCTACGCCTCCCTGCAAAAGAAATGGGTTAACAAACACTCCACCCCTTATTACTCCAAACCTACAAAAACATTTAACACATTGTTAGCGGACTAACCTTGTTTTCCACGCGACTTTGACACACGCTATCAAATGAAGACGATGTTAGTGAACAACCAACCAAGTTATTACGGCCTAAGTCCTCTAAGGTTTGCAACCAAGTCCCCAGCGGAGTCGCCAAGCTGTCACGACCTCTTTCTTTCCGTCTGGGGGAAAAGAAAGAAGGTTTAGGGGTATTTGCCTAAAGAGGCAAACCAATGGCCCTAAATTAGACGCAGGCTCTCCCAAGCCCATACCTCACACGACGTTGATTTTTTTTTTTTTATAACAACTTATGTAATTCTAGGAGTCGCCACTAGCCTATTGGGGTCGGCTAGAAACCAATCAAGACACGGGAGTGTTGTCTCGATTCCTACGCAACCAGAGATTTCTAGGAACGGGGACTTGTTTACGCCAATACTATTAGCGCCCTTGCGGTACCACTAACTTGGAAGGTTGTTTATCTAAATGGCCACACAATCTTGATTACCAATTATAATCTTTATAAAACCAGTTAGTGTCCATGCAAATGTTTTTGTAGTTTTTTTTAATATCTAGACTAATCCTAACATAATCTAGAAAAGAAATTTACACTCAAATTAATGAAAAGTGGTGCATAAGTAAACATCCAAGAAATTGAAATAACTTGAAAATAAATGCGGAAAATGAAAACCCGATACAAGTCGGGCAAATAATATTACACGGCCTTGTTATCATGCCCCGAGACAGGACCCCCGTGAGCGAAATAGGAACTTAAATATGCATGAAATTACTCTAGATGCGTGAAATTACTCTAAATAATCTTAATCTATGCAAAATAGATTATTTACAAAAATGGTTATAAAATACCAAAATAGCATCAAATTAGGAAAATGACCTTTTAAAATTAGGAAAATTCCATAGATGTCATTTCTATCATAACTTGATACCATCCATCATTTTTACAATTTTTTTTTTTTTGAAATTTTCATTTTTTTAATTTTTTTTTAATTTTTTTAATTTTTATAAAAAAAATAATTACCTAAACCGGTACATGCTGATTTATACTAATATGGAATTGCCCAGTAGATGAATATAGCAAGAACCGAGCTCAAATCGACCGTTTCAAGATCGAAATTTGGTTTGCGCGTTTCGACGAACACTTGGCGTGCATTAAATCACCCCAAACAAGCTTCCTCGGGCCATTTTTGCGGTCTTCAATCTCGACCCATAAGCAATCTCATGTGGAACTAAAATATCAAGGTTATACTACCACATGCAAAGAGCAAGATTAGATAGAAATCATAGCTTAAAACACACAAGAACCAAGCTGAAATCGTCCTCAAATACGCTGGTTTGAACTGATTTTGCGAATCTGGGTTTGAACCCAAGTCAAGCAAACAGGTTGCATGCCCATATTCAAGGCCCGACACTTCTGACATGCAAGATCTAAGGGAAACATTACTTAATCCAAGTGAAAGTAGGTACCATGGGCTTTCAAATGCAACAAAACATTACAGAAAACGATCAACCGGACACATCGAAACAAACTCTTCAAGAAGCATATATGCATGATCTATGCTGGCCAACCATGTCTCAAAGTGGGTTGGCTTGGTTTTTGGCCCAAGTTGTGGATGATTTCACGGTTTACCCGGGGGTTTAAAGACCAAACCAAGTCAACCTCAGCATCATTGGTACTCCCATATAACATTCATCAAGCTCATGAAAACAAGTAATGCACGAAAATAGACATATCAAATCAAACATGCAATACTCTTGAAGAGATTTCTACACATAGAAAAATTCTAGCCTCAAAAATCAGTTTTCTGGACTGGTTTTCCTCTTGATTTTTCATGTTTGAAACATGTTCAAAATTGAACAAAAATACATCTAGGATACTTACCTTGCTTCCTAGTTTCTTTTGCAAGTGGTTCTTGGCCGAGAAAACCAAGAAATTATCCTCGGGGGGCCCGTGGAAGTTGGCTTCAACTGGAAAACGAGATCTGCAAAGAAAGAACTAATAACGAAGGTTTTCATTGACCTCCAAAATCAAGCTTCAAAACCTCTTTTGTTGGCCAAATTAAAACCAGCCAAAACTATATTCTAGTTTGGCTTGTAAGTCATGGCTTTCCACATTCGTCTCTCAAATTTCTCAAAAACACTAGATTTCCCTCACTCGTGACCAACCAAGCTCAACACTTAGGAAAATTTTCAGTGTTTCTTGGCCCGCTAGGAGGGTGTTTTTCGGGGGCCTTTAGGAGACCTTCCCGAACTCCATTTTGGACGTGTGACCTATGGATGGAAAGATCTTTGAGTGAAGTTTCACTCTCTTGTTGAAGGTTTTGGCTAATTTTGGCCACAAGTGTGTGAAAATTTCACTTTTCTTTCTGAAGGTTGATCTGGAATTTCTGGGTTCTCGATTTTCTGGAGTTGCTTCTGAGGACCTATTTGGGGGACGGCTGTGAGCTCTCTCCTCTCCCTCTCGTCTCCTCTCTCTCATGCCTCAAAAGAGCATGCTTCATAGATGTTATCCACCGAATTCATCAATCTCTTGGTCGGCTTTTTGTCCACGTATCAAGCCTGCCAACTGAGCTAGTTCACCCACTCTCTGACTTAGCCAATTTTTCAACTTCTGCAGCTGTTGAGTGTCCGGATTTGGTGCGATTTTCCCGTGCCTTCAGCAGCTTGTCCCTAACCAATTTTTATCCACTTGCAGTACCAATAATGGTCTTCCATCACGTGTAGAGATCGGGCTGGTTGGGCAGCTGAGGAGGATATGGTGGGGCCACCAAGTTGCTTACACAGAAGCTCCGAATTGAGACCAAACCGTGGACTGGGTTTTGGTAGCTCGTTTGAGTATTTTAATCCATCAATTTGGCTGTGGTTTTTGATCAATTAGCAAGCTCATGTATAGTGGTTTAAGATCTCGACCAACTTTTGCAATTGTACCCACCCAATTTTGCAAGAAAATCCCTCAAAGTTAGCCATTTTCTTATCTGAAAATACCCAATTCAAGGCTAATTTGGTCCTTTTGGCCCAATTTGATTGATTCGACCTGGCCCAAGCTCAATTTCAACTTAATTAGTGACCAAGATGATGATTTAAGGGTTCGGGCGAAATTTTGCGAAATTTGCGAATTGGTCCCTCAACTTTTGAAAATTGCATTTTGGCCCCAACTTGCCATTTTAATTCCAATTTGACCTCCTAGGCTTGGCTAGTCACATTTTGATCATTGGCCCCAACTTGCTTCTTTTTTTCTTTTTCTTTTTTTTGTAGGAAAAACATCTTCCATTAAAAGAAAAACTATACTAAACACCTAGATAATCTATATGCAATAATTTGACAAGAAATATTTTTGTGGAAAAGCAAGTTCCCATTTTTTTTGGAAATGATTTTTGGGCAAAAATTTAGGTGTCAATAGCACCATGCACTGTAACTTCTCTATAATTATCTAGTGGAAACCAGCCAATAGGATGTTAGTTGGGAGAGTGGACATAGAATTACTCTAAGTCGAACTACTATAAACCTTGAGTGTTTTGTTTCCTATTCCTGCTCATATTCATTGCTTTACTACTAGATAGTAACAGAACATGCTCATATTATCACTCAATCTTTCACAATCACTCTTTTATCTACTTGACACCTTTTAATTTCATAATAATTTGTCAAGTTCTTTTCAAATCACCTATTCACTCTTCTCTAAATGATATTTTTAGTCACTTCAACTATTTGAATCAAGATCGCCATATCTTTAAGTGAATTTTCTGTCACAATGAAGACAAATTTTTTTTTTTTTTTGGTGGGGGAGGGGGTTGGGGGAGGCGGGGGTGGGGGGACCGATGTAGAGAAACCCTACAAGCGGTAGAATGGTCATTTCCTCGAGAAATGACTAATTATGTTTTAGGGTCCATCTGGTTCAGGCGCAATCCCCATCGATTGTCTTCAGAAGGGCATTGAATTTAGAGTTGTATTATTGTGGGAGCCATGAGCTCTTGCTTGGCATCAAGTGTGGCACAAAGGACATCCTCATCTTTGGAGCAAGAAGTGACCGACTGATCTTCCACGTCATCACGACCACGAATCACCACCGTTGATCTCTGACTAATCAGCAGAGTGGGTCCCAATCTCCTCTTCCCTTCCCAGTTTCATGCTATAAGTAGGTTCACCACTAGGCCTATAGTGCGATACCAAGACCAACGCTCACAAGCAAAGAAAACAAGCCACAATCCCTACAAAATCCATCCCACTGGTCTTTTAGCTTGTAGACCATTCTCTATCGCATTACGTTTCTTCATTTATAACCCAAAATGGCAACCGATGACCTTATTCCTACCACGGCGGAATCCGACAAAAACAAAGTGACTGTCGAGGCCCTTTACTCGGCATTGGCTCTCGGTGACTCCGACATGGTTGCCAAGCTCCTGGCTAGCGATCTCGAATGGTGGTTCCACGGGCCGCCCCGTTGCCAACACATGATGCGGGTGCTCACTGGGGAATCAGACTACTCCGAGTTCACATTCCATCCGCGTGGCATAACGGCTATAGGCGACCACTGTGTGATCGCCGAGGGGTGGGAAGGGGCGAAGGCATATTGGGTCCATGCATGGACGCTGAAGAACGGGCTGATCACGCAGTTCAGGGAGTATTTCAACACGTGGCTCACCGTGAGAGAAGTGTCGTCGCCGCGTTGGGAGGTGAGGCGGGCAAGCCATACCCTATGGCAGAGCCAGACAAGAGAGCTCTTCGACCAGTCGTTGCCGGGGCTTTTGCTCGCCATATGAGGAGGGTTAAGCATCCATTCGGGTGGTTGGGAATGACAATTTGGGGGGTGGTGCGTATCTGTGTGTCCTCTATGTTTGATAAGAAAATCAGGACCACTAATGACAAGTTGGAAGATGGTGAAAGAATTGTAGTCAATGGAGTGTCCATTACGTGAATGTTAAAATCATGGGATGTGTCGGACTTTGAATCTTTGTCTGATGGAAACTTCCTACAGGGCTCACACGTAAGCAAAATGATGGAAATTACTTGAAGGACCACCACCGGTCGATCGATTAATTTCAATTTTATCGATGAGCTTTCACATCTTACGAAGGAGAGTTTAATGATCAGGCTACGATTAGCAAGAACCTGAACATGCAAAAAAATGCCACCCTCTGTTAGAAGACATGTCTATCTCCTTTTACTGAGATAAAAATCATTTATCGTCTCCTTGTATCTTAAGACAAAATCCATGGCTCCAAGTCTCTTACATGGGATGACAAAATATACCTTTTGAAATCAAAAACCTTTCCTCTCCCAACCTCCTCTCTCCCTTTCTGTCTTTCTCTCTCCCTCTTTGAACATTTCTTCATCTCTTCCACTTCTAGAGGGGAGGGATTTGATCTAGATCTTCTCCTCCCCTCCTAGTTGTTTTTCCTCTCGATCTTTTATCAGAGAGATTTTTCTCTTCAATCTAATTCTAGATTTTAGAGTTTTAATAAATAAGTACTCCACTTCCAATTTCAATGGTGTTCACAGCAGTTTTGGTGTCAAATCTGTGCTCGTTCAATGTGTTTTTATTAAAAGCTTTGGCGCTTCTTATTGGCTATAGGACTCATTCTCATAGGTGTCACATTTGAGCTTCTTCAACATGTTTATGTTGTCTTCATACGGTGATGGTGTTGGAGAAGGCAAAGCTATAACTATAGATGAAAATCCTGGCATATGCTTACCATTGATGTTGCTGTGTGATTCGATGATCGGCCACCAATCATTTTTCTTGGATGCAGTCGCAAATCTGTCATTGAAGGACAAGCCCATGATTACCTCTGCCAACCATGCTATGATGATATCCCTTTGATTCCTGGTTTTTGGATTGTTTTGGAGTTTTATGGGGTTGTTTTGTACTATGACTTCTGAAATTTTCTATCACGTATCATTTTGGTAATGAATGGAAATTTCTTTCGATAAAAAATAAAATAAAATCAAACCACATTGGGCAGTGTCGAGCTTCCATATACTACGTAACATTTGTAACAGAGAATATGGTATGAGAAGTTCATAAACCAGGTGTGAGAAGGGCATTTCTAGATCACGGGATGGTGAAACCTAGGAGAATTCCCCGCATCCAGGAGGTCACCAACCTCTGATTTGGATCACTTGAGGATGGCGATGTTTGATCTGAGGTCACGACTATCAACTGTAATTGCAAATAGATCTTTCGTGCGCGCGAAGAGAGAGAGAGAGAGAGGGTGGTGAAGAAAAGGGAACATTATACCCAGTTTGGATGGAGTGATTAGAAAGGAAGAGAAAGAATTTCAATAATTATAAGGAATTGAAAAAGATTAAAGAAATTGAGTTATGATGTTTGGATGCTAGGATGGGAAAAGAAAGGAAAAGAACACATAATAATATGAATATCATTGTATGTGTTGATAAATAAATGTAAAATGGTATAAGAGAGAAAGAAGAATAGGGTTCTTTATTAATACACAAATTCATCCAAATTCCTTCTTATTAGAAAATTTCGGAGGGATTAAAAATGTTGACCATACCAATCCCTCTTAATCTTTTCACTCTATCTGTTTTTTTTTTCCCATCCAAATGCGACTGTGACTTTAGAACCATTTCTCTTCGCTTCTAATCACCCCTAGCAGGTAGTGTTAGTCATTGATATCAATTGAATGTGTCGATATAACCTTTCTTAAAGAGTTAAATTTGGAAAGTTAATTCATTACATAGAAGGTCCCAATCCGGAGCCATGCTTCTTAAACATTACACAAAAGCCAAACGCGGGCTAGTAGGGGCAAATTAATCTCCATCGTATAGGATGGAACTCAAACCAGATTTTGTACTTTTATACAGGTTCGGGGTCTTGATATACAAACCTTCGAGGATTGACTTGGTTGGGACGTTATGGGATTAGCTTATTAATAAGTGGTCACTTTTTCAAATTTTATCAACTACATCCAAACTGCTCTGTTTCAAGACATCCTACATAAGCCAAATGCCTGAATTTAGCAAGTTCATGGGGCTTACAAGATATCTTATGAAATATCAAGTAATTTAGCCTTTGCGTTCATGCCTCTAGGTTATAAAAAAAGATCGTAATAAATATAGGTGCACACACGTGTACTTTGAAATGCATACCTGTTGGTATCAATTGTTACCACATGTCATTCTAAGACGTGACTTATGTAAACATTGCCGCGACCTTCCAAGGTAAACTTGAGGGAATTTAGCAGGTTACTAAGCAAGCACGAATGACTCTACTTACGAAATGGCACTTATGATTAGCACGGGTCCACCCAAGCCTTATCATGGCAACTTGATTTTCTCATACAATTATTCATTTAATTTTAAATTTAAAAGTCGGTTCCAATTAAAAGCTTGAGTGAGAAGCGAGAGCCACATCTTACTCTTGTGAACTAAAGATTCTTAAGTCCGGAAATTTGGTTACACTAGATAAATGTACTGCATATTATTTGTATCTTTTCTCTTCCATAAAAAAGTTTTGCATGTGATCTTTTCAATTTTACTAACATGTACTAAGCACCCATGCGTTAAGTACTCAAGCAATAAAAATTACTTTCATCGATAAATAAGATAAATAAAATATGAGGACTGGAAGACGTCTAGCTACATATGCAGTTTGGAATACTAGTGTCTAACCAATCGGACTTAGGTCTCATGTTGAATGACACTTTCGTGCCGTATATAAGCAAAAGAGAAAAATGGACACTCATGTCAGTGGACCATCTTCTGATTTTCCAAATGAACACGTCGACAGAAAGGAATGAGCATGAATTGATTTGCAAGCTGTTGTGACTAAACCGTCAGAGGATTGCTATTCATCACCTAACATACAATCCATTCATCTCTCTCTCTCTCTCTCTCTCTCTCTCTCTCTCCCCCGACCCATGTTTTGAGTCCAAGAGTTTCTGCACGGAAAGGACTGAATTAGTCTCAGTTTTTGTGGTCTCTGTGTGTTCCACGGCCTGTCATGTTTTTGGGTACGATCCGTCAAATCGCATCTGGTCAGCAGATCGAATGTCGATTCTCTTGAACGCCCGTCGGAACTGGACGGCAATGCAGCTCGGAACCGGACGTGCCTGGCTTTGTGGTATCTGTTTTCCACATTGTCAAAATAGTATGGCGAAACGTGTAGGCTGTCCGTATGATCCTCCTTTCGCCTTCCTGCGTGTCGAAAGACTTTAAATTCGAAAAGTTTTCTTGAAGTTACATTGCCATTTGTTGGCCTCTTGAATATCGCTGTTAAATCAATATACGATATATAACTCTCTTTTTTTATTAGGTCTTCGGGGGCTTGTTCTCATTTTACACATGCGTGTGTCCATATCCATTGAATAACATGAGAGTTTTAGTTGGATCATTCCCAAAATGAAGAAAAAGAAGAAGAAAACTCCAAGTACTGGGTATGTAAGAACTTTTACCCCTAGTGCATTTATATCATGGTGATAAGCATGAAAGCGATCTACCTGCTACCAAGAAGATCTCTCTCTCTCTCTCTCTGTGAAAGGTTAGGTATCATTTATTATCTCATGGTCCATGTGCAATGGATCGACGCTTTCACGTTGGAATCGGAAATTGGGGACGCAAGACAAGTGGATCGAAACACAATAATGAGGAGCCCCACGCAATAGGGTTTGCAGATGATTGTACGGAGTCAATTATTCGCTCTCATCCGTGTAGATTCATGTCTTTTGAGGATGTATGTTCCGAGCACACGAGCGCCCCCGGGTTGGATCCAACTGTTGGTAGTCTTAAATGCTGGCTTTATTGGCTGGTCATAGGATGTGACTATGTAGCAACAATGCATGTACTTTGTTTTAGAATTATTAGTATGCTAATATACAATCGTGACTATGTATTAAGGATGAATTCTACGCATCGGGGAACTTGACGAGGAGATTCTGTTTTGAAATCAAGATGTTTCTAATTCATATTAACATCGGGCGGCATTCCCTAGTACTTGGGTGGAGTCTTATGTTATGAGCGTTGGTAGGGCGGTAATGTGTTTTTTTGGGAGTGGTTGAAGCAAAAAGTTCGGCAGACTTGTGTCAACATGACAAGTTCTAGATATATTCGAACAAATGAGTATGCATGAAAACATACCTTTATACGTGTATATAAGAGAAAAATGACACGATTAAGATATGAAGGCACCGACCACTAGCCCCATAAGAAAGCTGGTCTAATTAAATACCACTACAAAAAAAATAGACAACAGGCGACGGCTATTTAAGAACGGGCAGTGAAGTCATCCTTGATGATGCCTTTTGGCAATAGCGATGGCGATTATCCTCGTTCCAAGTCCAGTCAAATACAAAAATTTTGGAATAAGGACACCATAAATGTCATAATATTTTTACTGTGCTAGTTGTCTTAATATTTTTGACTATTTAAAGACTCATTGGATAATTTTTTTCACCAATTAATAGGTACTAGTTCGTAGTCATGACCAAACTTTATCTAAAAGGTTTTTGTGGAACACCGAATAGTGTTGAAAAAACGAACTATGCATTAATAGCTTGAAGAGTATGAGCGAGCCCCTTCATGATTTTTATATGGCAAGAAAGAGTTGTTTTCATCGTCTTCATGTGGGCTTTCTATGGTCCTCCACAACTTGCAATTCCTTGGGCTTTCTATGGTTCTTTTAATTTGATTTCTATCTGGTAAATCTAAGAACTGATCAGTGAAAAATGTCCTTGCTTGATTCTATAGATAATTTGACATTACAATGAGCAGACACGTGATTACTATAAGCTGACACTTAAAAGGTCATGATCGTGTAGGGAGAAGTTTAAAACTCATTACACTTGTACCAATTCAGTTAAAAATATTTTAATTTAATCAATTTAGTCCTAAATTTTCTAGCAATTTGCCAATGTAGCCATCCGTCCAATTTTTTTCCAAAAATCACTAACATAGACACCGACTATCCTAAGTAGCACAATCAATACTGACGTGAATTATTTTTGAATTTTATTTAAAATTTGTTTCACTTTTTTTGTTGTTTTTCCTTTCTTTTTCCCCCTCTTCTTTATGTTTGTAGTTGGCCACAAACGATGGCCAGCGAGGGTTGGTCTTGCATAAGCAAAGGTCACCGCTCTCCTGGGCCACAAGCAAGGGTTGGTCTAATAGGGCCTTGCCTTCACAAGGGCAAGCGTTGATGAGAGCCCCCTTCCTCACCATAGGCAATGGTCAGCCTCACCCAAGCAAAGGCCAGGCGAGGCCCGATGAAGCTACCCTACCCTCGAGGGTCAACCTTACCAAATTTGGCAAGGGTGGCTCTCACCCTCACCTAGGCGAGGCCGCCCTAGCTTGGTCGAGGGTTGGCCTCGCCATATCTCGCGAGGGGGGCCCTCACCATCGCCCAATGAGGCCAACCCTCACCTAGGCAAGAACAACCGGCCACTAGTGAAAAGAAAAGGAAAAAGAAAGAAAAATTTGTCAATATCAGCACTGGCTATGCTATGTCAAATTTCCAACCAAAAGTGGCTGAAATGATTACATTGGCAAATCATCAAAAGACTTAGGACTAAATTGGCTAAATTGAAATATTAAAGACTAAATTGGCATAAATGCAATAATTTGAAGACTCTCTTGGTAATTTTCCCCAATTGTGTGTTACTTAGGACGCGTTTGGTAACGTTTCTATTTCCGGGAACAATTTCTGATCAGAAATGATTATTTTTTATTCTATTCCCGGGAACAATTTTGTTGACACTTAAATTTTGGCGACCCAGTCATTTATTTATTACATAAAAAATTAGGGATTAACTTTTAACCCCTAAACAAAAATATTATAATTAAATTATTATTATTATTATTATTATTATTATTATTATTATTATTATGGCATTTGCATTGGACCGGGATGGATTTGACTCGATGGTTCAGAACCCGTTATTTTCTGATGACCAAAAATTAAAGAATTAGCGATTTGATATATTTGGTGATATGACAGAGGATTTTTTGTATATTCATGCAATCTATTCATATATCCTCGGAAAAGGCAAGTGTGACAAGGAGATATTACGAGCTCATCTTCACAAGATTTGAAATTCGAGAAAATCCTATTACAATCTTGAATCTTTGGCAATATGCGACAAAAATCGATGAGGAAAATAAAAAGATATATTGCATTCGGGAGGTTATAGGCAATCTTTGTGCCCATTGACATGAAAAGGAAATTTAATATTCGGTCCCTCGCCTATAAATTGGCTCGCGTATGGACGAAACAAAGGGGGTCACACATTAAGACACGGCCACACAGAGAGAACTTTAGAGAGAATAGAAAGGAGAAATCATGGGTGGAAGCATGGAGAGATATAGATGAGAATTGAGGAATAGCAAAAGAGGAGATCTGCGTAACCTTGGCTTAGACCACGCCGCATTCTGCTCAAGTTTCAACGTGGGTCATTCTCTCAACGACACTACCGCTTTGGTCTCGCTGTGATAGCCCAAGCTGCCATCCCTCATCACGTGCCGCACGTTGCCCGAGACGCACGCCACTGCTGCCATTCCTTGTTCCAGTGACGACCGGTTTTGCTGATTTCTAGCCTGTGTTGACCAACCCGTTACGTCGTTGGTCGTGAAGTTTGCTGCACCCAAACATCGGCAAGCTCCCACTTCAGAGGACCACTCGTGGACTTTTATGAATTCATTCTCTCTTGAGATCCTCATGTACCCAAATTTCTTGGAGATATTAATGGAGGTGAGGCCTTGAAAGGAAAAGTCCACCGTATGGAGAGCAGCGGGTGACTTCCCTCGTGTTCACGCTTCCAAGGCCTTCGTGTCATTGGTGTTAGCTGTCCATTGAAGGAACACTCAACCCAGTAGCGAACCAGCAGGCTACCTTGCTGTTACACACTTGTTCCAACGAGCCCAGCCTTGCCGAAATTTTTAGACGATCTCAACGACTTGCTCCTGCACCTCAACTGTGAATCGCCCGCCTTCCAATGCTAGCCGTCATTCCCGTTCGCATCCGAACCAAGCCAATCCCACGAAGTTCCTATTTTTGCAGGTTCGTTGACCGTGAGCCCACAATCATCCTTTACCAAGGAGCACCACTGTACCGAGCTTCACCGATGAGCCATTACCAATCATCCATTAAGCTGGTTCCATTGAGTTCAAATTTGGCAATATTACTTGTGAAATTAGGTAATTATCTTATCCAGGATTAATTTAGATATTTTACTGCCCAATGTATGTCTATTAAATCTAACTTGCATATGTATGAGTAATAGACATATCTCCCAATTAGGATTTATTTCCTGATTCACAACAGCACTTAATCTTTGATTCCATTTATAAGGCTTTAGATGGAATTATTGATTACTCGGACATCTTTAAAATTGATGGTTTGATCTTTAAGGCTTAAGATCAATCCATTGATTTTATTCACGAAATTTCAAGTTGATTGGATATTATTTCTCTATTCGCATTGATTGGATGATATATGATCTGGAGTGATTTGGTGCTTTTCCTGCTTTAACTGCTTTATTTATGCTAAAAATATAAAAATTGCATATCATGTAGATTAAAATTGATTTCCTAGATAAAATTGCATGATAAAATAGTTAGATTCCTTTCTAATTATATTAGAATGCCTGTTTAGATGATATCTAGGTTAGATGACATCTTGGAATTGAATTGCATGTCGAGATAAATTTCTAAGTTAAGATAGGATTCAAATTAGTCTATTTCCTAACTTAAAATAGATAATATCTCACTTTAGTTAGATTTTTATTGTTATTAATTTTAATTACGAATTTTTATAAAAAAAATACAAAAATATCATGCGCATGTCATGTAGAATTAGGTTCATGCCATTTAGTAATTGTTGCTAGGTCCATTTAATTAGAAATTATCCGTCATTAGAATTAGGTCATTTAGTTAAATTGCATGACATATAGATTAGATTTCATTAAACAAGGGAAAATCCTAAAAAATTGAGTGACTGCGTGTTAATTAGAAATCATATCTAGGGTTTTTTATGTGAGTTATAATCTAACATTGCAGATCATTTCGTTGCTATGAGGTAAGTCCCATAATTTATTTATTGTTTGTGCACCCGCATGATCACCTCACATGTTAGGAAAATAAATTTAAATCAATTCAAGCTTCCTGCAAAATATTTTTTTGAAATAAACGAGAGAGGTACCGAAATGGCATTAGAGAAATCTAGCGTAATCAAATCCATGAACTCACAATTTCTGGTTCACATAAGTAAAGTAAATCTCTCGTTATTTTACTTAGGTTTCTAATCGACCCACCAAAAATAGATTAGCAGCGACTCTTAATTAAAAATCAATTGCATGTTAAGAACTTGAACCTAAGTCATGAATTGATATGGGCTTTGGAGAGCCCGAGCTAAGTTTAGGCTTAGGTAATCCATTAGCCAAACCCTAAGTGGTTCACCCGAGGTTAGGTCACGACAGCTTGGCGACTCCACTGGGGACTTGAATTAAAGCTCTTAGTGGACTTAGGTCAATTTTCTCTTCTATTTGAATATATATATATATATATATATATATATATATATATATTAGCGGCGAGGATCCTAGGTACGTCCCTAACGTTTAAGGTGTTAACTGTTCTTGCGGGATGTGAGGTATAAAGGGAAGTGTTTGCTAACCTTTGTTTTGCAGGGAGGTGTAGAAATGTATAGTTTATTTTCATATATGAAGTATTGCTTGATATAAATTGTTGTGTATGCCTTGCATTTAGCACTACGCTATTGCACACAACCTGCCGCCAGACCTGGGCCGCACTAGGACACTTAAGATGGTATTGAGTTGGATACGACTTCGACCGCAAGGCCGCGTAGTAGAGATTGTCCAACTCAATCCCGAAAGCTTTTTCTTGGTGTCAAGAATGTTTATCTTTGCCCACGAGGTTGCGCCGCATTGGGGTATCATTCTTGACTAAGCCGGAGTTAAGAGGACTTGGTTTAGTACACGAGGCTACGACTAGTCATCCCACCCTTTTAACTCCACTTTGCTTAGCCATCTAGATAGAAATCGAGCCTCACATCTCATGTGCATGTCTATGTAGCTGCCGTCGATTTTCCTTGGTGAAGTAAGTCTTCTACCCCTATACTATGCAATTTACTTACTTTGTCATACTAGGCTAGTCATTTGATCTAATTCCTTTGTCCATCAAAAATGAAATGAGAAAATTGTTGTGGAATGAGTTTTGAAAAACACACAAAAAACTTTAGAGAATTTGTTTTCTATTAATGTCTTTATTGTTCATATTAGGGTTTAAACTTTTGTTTTTCCTAGTTCATGTTTAGGAATTCAATGTCCTTATTTTCCAGTCCATGCTAGGGCATCCCATGTCTTTATTTTCCTAGTCCATTTTTAGGAAATTCTCTTCATCTGTGGACTTTTCGTGACAAAAAAAATAGATCGTTGTCATAGATTATACCTCATGCTTACATGTTTCCGTTCATTTGAATTAAGTGATTATGGAGCAAACCCGCTTACCCATCTGTACACGGTTGAGGGCTAAAATAGTGGATCAAAACGAGGTGTTGAACTGTATCATTGATATTGACAATGACATGAACAAGCGAATTGCACACCTCCAAAGTCAAGTTAATGAATTGTCTGCTACTGTAACTTATATCATCAAGCAAAAGTGCTATGAAGACATATATATTCTATCTTCAATTAGAAATTGAAACTTGAAGAAGAGAGCCAAGAGGACTTTTGAACCATCTCATTTTCCTGAGGTAGCCAAATTTGATGCCACCATGAAGAGACTAGTGACATATTTGGAAGGAAGAATATTTGACTTGGAGGGTTCACATCACAAGACCAAGGAGGGTGATGAACTCAAGCTCACATGATTCATGATCCTAAATAGTTCGATTTCCTTATTTAATTAGGGGCATGTTCAGTTGCACCCCTCTTGAGTGGAAATTTTTATCGATATTCAGGGATTGTTTTCAATTTCTTTTGTTTTGCTTGAACTTCACATTTTTCATTCCAATAAATGTAATTTGATTGATGAATATTAATTAAATTACAAATTTTGTTTTGAGGATATGATGAAGTACACCAAATCAACCCAGTGACGATATCCAACAATGAAAAGAAAATATCATCCAAGGAGAATTCTGAGGACTGGGCTTCTTCATGCTTCCTCATCCAAAAAAAATACAAAATAAAAAATAAAAAATCATTTTTGAAGCCATTTCCAAAGGCATGCATTAGGTTAGCCCTGTTTAATTTTCTGACTCATTTACTTCATATTTCAGAGCATTACTTTCTTAACCTGATGAGAAAGCATCTAAAAAGGGACATCGGGTTGCAATGATAGATCAATTGGCTCAACCGTTACTCAACAAGTTTTTAAAGAGTTAATGTGGGTCACATCTCGATACTACTTGAAATATCCATCTTAAAAAGCCAAACAAAGTGTTTTGCATTTACATGCTTGACGGAATTTTCATTCTTGCCCATTAATAAGAAAATGAGGGACAAGTAAAAAGAGGACCATCCATCTTTTGTGGAAGAGGTACATATCGTCCTTGAGCATAATTAATTTTTGGAGATGACACTCTACTCTTTTCCTTACAGATGATGAATTGGGGGCACTACAGATTCTAGTAGTGACATGAGTGAGACAAAATCTCGATCCGAGCCAAAATGGATGTGCAATTTGAATTTACTCTAATGTTGTATAGTATCATATTCATGCTCGTTCTCTTGTGCAGGGGCAAAAGCGGATTTTCAGTCTTGATTGATAGGGACAATCTAAGAACACCCAGTGTTGAAATAGTCCCTCTGTGGGGCAATCCCTTGAATGAATGTTTAAAACCATGTTTTAAGTATGGTAAATTGTCTGTTTTGAAATCACAAAAGCTTTTCATGCTTAAAGTTGCTGGACCCTTTTGAAATGAGAATTTCCATAATGATTTTACCTATTTAACTCACCAATTTCATGTGAAGATTTTTCAAGATAAACAATTCATTGGAGTGATATAAAATGCTTAAGAATGCTTAATGAGACGTGTCAGGATGATGAAAAGGCAAGCATTATCCTATACACAATCCCCTACTTATACATTTGTGAGATGAGTGTAAAAAGTTCCATATCTACAAGATAAAAAGTTTTCTCGCGAAAGGTAAAATGACCAAAATGATGAGGGGCAATTCATTTCTCTATCCTAAACACTACATATGATTCATTACTTAACCCCTTTGAATCCCATACACTTGTGGAAAAAAATTTTCAAATTACCCCTGTCAAGAACCACTCCACATTGAGGCAAATTGGAGATAAGACAGCATCATGAGCTGAAGAAAATGGGAATAAATTTTCTTGCTCTCAATTGCATTAATCTTCAAGTTGTGCTATTACATTGAATTTATGTGGTAATTTAAATGTCTTAAGATGATGAAGAGCATTTATTTCTTATCCTACATACTTATATCATTTGCACAGCTCACTTGAGCCTGCAATTTCATTTCTTCAAACCTAGTTGGTGATCATCCCCCACACTAAGGCAAGGCAAAACGCAATTGTTCAAACAGTATGGTTTGGAGTGCTAACAAAAGACGAAGACCTCCCAAAAGTCCAAATGTTAAAAAACACCATATGATCATTCAATAGAACTAAGGGGCATGAAAAAGTAGTATGCCTGGTATAAGTAAGGCCAATGCCCATGGAAAAATAAGTTAAGAAAAAATGAATCAGAACTAGGGGCATGAAAAAGCAGTGTGCCTGGTAAAAGCAAGGCCAATGCCCATAGATGAAAAAAAAAGGAGAGTGAAGATAGGTGACTATCGGTTGTAAAAGGTTGTATCCCTAATGGAGCAGTATTCAAATAGCACAAATACCGAGTTTTTACAGTTAGTGGGGCACATTGCCAAGACAATCCCTGGTGAAGGAGGAAACCGGTGATAATGCCTAAATGATCATCAACTTTGACCCCTATACACATCTTTGAGCCTAACAATCTTTCGTTTCTCAACCCATGAACCTAGCATATGTTACGTCCCTTGCAAAGTGTCTTCTGATTATGGCACTTGAATTAACGTAGGGGTTCACATGGCTTAAGCATCGCTCGAAGTAGTGCAAGCAAGATTATTTATTTCTCATTTTGCAGGGTTCTTGACTTTTAAACCTGGAGATGATTACAAAATTGTTCTTTTAATAGCCTTGACTCAAAGAATTCATTTGTTAAGCCATCGATCAAGCCCACATTACAGTCCTTATTAAAGACCTCTCATATTGGCAAGTTCGTACTGATTGTGAGAATACCCGGACCCTTGTCGATATGATAATGGTGAGATGGAGTGATTCTCGTAAAATAGCCCTTCTAAATGAAAGTGAGTGAAAGTCATTTCTAACTGAAAGCCTCTCATTTAATATTCTTAAGAAATACATGCCATTGTCTTGAACGACAATTCTCTCCTGTAATAATTTGGGTGATGCAAATATGGTAAAGTCATTATGCATAAACCTTGATTGAATTGATGAAAATCTCACTGAATTTTGAAATGTGCATTTTAAAGTAGCTCAGATTGTCTACCTCTTTGATGTATGCATACCAGTTTTTGCTCTAATCGTGTCTGACAGGTAATATTTCCTTGAAAACCAAGTAATACTTTACGTTCAAGTTGCTCATTGAAGTCTCGAGATCCAGCGTGTAGCCCGGGGTCCCTTTATATTGACCTGGCATGCTTTCGTAGCCTAGAGTCCCTTTCATCGAACTGGTGTGCTTCCATAGCCCGGTATCCCATTATATTGACCTGGCGTGCTTTTGTAGCCCAGAGTCCCTTTCATCGAACCGGCGTGCTTCCATAACCCGGAGTTCCTTTATATTGATCCGATGTGCTTTCATAGTCTAAAGTCCCTTTTATCGAACCGGCGTACTTCCATAGCCCGAATTTCCTTTATATTGACCTAGTGTGCTTTTGTAACCCGAAGTCCTTTTCATTAACTCGGCGTGCTTTCATAGCTCAATGTCTCCTTTAATTGACCTAGGTGCTTTCATAGCTCGAAGTCCATTTTTTAATCAACTCGGCGTGTTTTTATAACCCGATGTTCCTCTTTATTGACTTGCATGCTTCCATAGCCCGGTGTCCCTTTATATTGACCTGGCGTGCTTTCATAAGCCGTTTCATTGACTCGGTCGAGCTGTCCCCCAAAGGTTTTTCTCCAGATTCAGTCTGATTAAGGTAACCGAAGAAAGATCCGGGTCCTGATCAGATGATCTATGCCACAATGCTAGGCGACCGAAGAAAGGTTCGAGTCCTAGTCAATAAAAACCTCTTTTCAGACGACCATAGAAAGGTACAGGTCCTGAAAAGTGATTTCCCATTTAAGTGACCGTAGAATGGTACGGATCCTAGACAATATTTGTTGCTTTAACAGGCGACCGTTAGAAAGGTATGGGCCCTGAAAAAGCTATTTCTCATTCAGGCGACCGTAGAAAGGTACGGGTCCTGCAAAGTGATTTCTCGTTTAAGCGACCGTAGAATGGTACGGCTCCTAGACAATATTTATTACTCTAACAGGTGACCGTAGAAAGGTACGGGTCTTGGAAAATCAGTTTCTCATTCAAGCGATCGTAGAAAGGTGCGGGTCTTGGAAAAGCAGTTTCTCATTCAGGCAACCGTAGAAAAGTATGAGTCTTGGAAAAGCAATTTCTCATTCAGGCGACTGTAGAAAGGTACGGTTCCTGAAAAAAAAACATTTTTTTTTGTCAAGGCGACAGAAAAAAGGTTCGGATCCTAGACAATCAAATACTGCCATACTGGGCGACCGTAAAAGGGTACGGGTCCAAAAAATGCAGCTTTCTTACAAAACCTTGTCACTATTCTGGGCAACCGCAGAAATGTACAGGTCCGGCCATGTAACACCAACTATCTTGAATTACTCTATCCTCCTTGAAGGTAAGTCATTCCAGTTAGGTTCCTTTATTGTTTGTATTAGCATTTCCATGCATCATATAAATTGCATTTCAAAATAGGATTAATTTTCCAACAAAAAAACATCCAGTGCATATGCATGATCAAATTTAGGTCTCAATTTGTCTTTAAAGGCAACCTCTACGAGCTCACCTTCAAAGAGGGGCAGCTGTTGACACCTAAATTTTGGCGTCCTAGTCATTTATTTATTGCATAAAAAATTACGGATTAACTTTTAACCCCTAAACAAAAATATTAAAATTAAATTGCATAACATATAGTTTTAGGAGCATTTATTATTATCACATTTGCATTGGACCAGGATGGATTTGACTTGATGGTTTAGAGCCTGTTATTTTCTGATGACCAAAAATTAAAGAATTAGCGATTTGATATTTTTGGTGAAATGACAAAGGATTTTTTGTATATTCATGCAATCTACTCATATATCCTCAGAAAGGGCAAGTGTGACAAGGAGATATTACGAGCTCATCTTCACAAGATTTGGAATTCAAGAAAATCCTATTACGATCTTGAATCTTTGGCAATATGCGAGAAAAATCGATGAGGAAAATAAAAAGATATATTGCATTTGGGAGGTTATAGGCAATTTACGTGCCCGTTGACATGAAAATGAAATAAAATATTTAGTCCCTCGCCTATAAATTGGCTCGCGTACGGACGAAACGAAGGGGGGCACACATTAAGACACGGCCACATAGAGAGAACTTTAGAGAGAATAGAAAGGAGAAATCATGGGTGGAAGCATAGAGAGATATAGGTGAGAATTGAGAAATCTTGGCTTAGACCACGCTGCATACTGCTCAAGTTTCGACGTGGGTCATTCTCTTAACGACGCTGCCACTTTGGTCTCGCTGCGATAGCCCAAGCTGCCATCCCTCGTCACGTGCCGCACGTTGCCTAAGACGCACACCACTGCTAACATTCATTGTTCCAGTGACGACTGGTTTTGCTGATTTCTAGCCTGTGTTGACCAACCCGTTACGTCGTTGGTCGTGAAGTTTGCTACACCCCCAACATCAACAACTTGCTCCTGCACCTCAACTGTGAATTGCCCACCTTCCAATGCTAGCCATCGTTCCCGTTCGCATCCGAACCAAGTCGATCCCACGAAGTCCCTATTTTTGCAAGTTCATTGACCGTGAGCCCACGGTCATCCTTACCAAGGAGCACCACTATGCCGAGCTTCACCCACGAGCCATTACCAATCATCCATTGAGATGATTCCGTTGAGTTCAAATTTGGCAATATTACTTGCGAAATTAGGTAATTATCTTATCCATGTTTGATTTAGATATTTTACTGCCTATGTCTATTAAATCTAACATGCGTATCTATGAGTGATAGACATATCTCCCAATTAGGATTTATTTCCTTATTTGTAACAGTACTTAATCTTTAATTCCATTTATAAGGCTTTAGATGGAATTATTGATTACGCGGGAAACTTTAAAATTGATGGTTTGATCCTTAAGACTTAAGATCAATTCATTGATTTTATTCGCGAGATTTCAAGTTGATTGGATATTATTTCTTTATTTGCATCGATTGGATGATATATGATATGGAGTGATTTGGTGCTTTTCCTGCTTTAACTGCTTTATTTATGCTAAAAATATAAAAATTGCATATCATGTAGATTAGAATTGATTTCCTAGATAGAATTGCATAATAGAATAGTTAGATTCCTTTCTAATTATATTAGAATGCATATTTAGATGATATCTATGTTAGATAATATCTTGGAATTAAATTGCATGTCGAGATACATTTCTAAGTTAAGATAGGATTCGGATTAGTCTATTTCCTAACTTAAAATAGACAATATCTCACTTTAGTTAGATTTTTATTGTTATTAATTTTAATTATGAATTTTTATAATATACAAAAATATCATACGCATGTCATGTAGAATTAGGTTCACGCCATTTAGTAATTGTTGCTAGGTCCATTTAATTAGAAATTTCTCGTCATTAGAATTAGGTCATTTAGTTCAATTGCATGACATATAGCTTAGATTTCATTAAACAAGTGAAAATCGTAAAAAATTGAGTGACTGCGTGTTAATTAGAAATCAAATCTAGGGCTTTTGATGTAAATTCTAATCTAACATTACAGATACTTTCGTTGCTATGAGGTAAGTCCCATAATTTATTTATTGCTTTATTTGGGTGTTAAATTGATGGTTTGCTCACCCGCATGATCACCTCACATGTTAGGGAAATAAATTAAAATCAATTCAAGCTGCCTACAAAACTTTTTTTCTAAAAAAAAGAGAAAGTTACCGAAAGGGCGTTAGAGAAATCTAGCGTAATCAAATCCCCGAACTCACAATCTCTTGTTCGCAGAAGTAAAGTAAAGCTCATGTTACTTTACTTGGGTTTCTAATCGACCCACCAAAAATAGATTACTGGCGATTCCTAATTAAAAATCAATTGAATGTTAAGAACTTGAACCTAAGTCGCGAATTGGTATGGGCTTTGGAGAGCCCGAGCTAAGTTTAGGCTTAGTAATCCATTAGTCAAACTCTAGGATTGTGTTTGGCAATAAGGATAAAATTCAGAATATGATATGATTTATCCTATCTTATATTTGGTGTTTGCTCAAGATAGAATAAAATCAGATATAAGAGGGATATAGGCCGGATAAAATTATCCCATGGGGAGATAGGATAAAGGTGGATAAGATTTCTAATGTCCATAATAAGAAAATTATTTTTCTTGAATAACAAGCTTATTAAATTAACAAAGTTAAAATTATATTTCAATATAAATAATATTTGAATTATAATTTAACAAATTAAAAATTAAAAATTATTTTTAATTTAATATTATTTTAGTTTATATATTCACGCTTAATTCTATCTTAAAATAGACATTCAATCTATAAATAATATATTTATATTTATTATATATATTTTAGGTATTTTTGTATTTTAGGTATATTAGTACAATTTACTATTTGATAAAATTTTATTAAAGAATGATGAAAGGAGAAAAAAAGAAATAATAAAGAAAATAATTTAAAAAGAGGAAAATAAATAAAATAAAAAATAAATAAAATAAAAATTAAGGAATAGTGTCACGAGAGATTTTCACTATCTCCGTTTATAAATTTTTAGGTTTATTTACAATGATATGTCATTTATATTAAAAAAAATGTACATGATATAATATGAATATATCCGACTTTAAGAGTAGATAAGATATAGAAAAATCCCAGGATTTTATATCTTATCCTATCCAATTCTATCCTTGTTAAAAAACCGGATGACTAAACGTAGCCTAGGTGGTTCACCCGAGATTAGGTCGCGACAAATTTCTAAGCATTTTAATTCGTTTAGTAACTATCCAAAATTTCAATTCCCATAATAGAATTGCGTTTGATACTTTGTGCTCAAAATTTCTACTCCAAATCATTTTCTTTTAATTATTAAATAATTTTATTACTTATTTCTTTTTCTTCTTTTCTTTTTTTCCTTTGTTTCTCCTATTCTTCTTCTTCAAGTGGCTAGTCGTCGGCCTTAGGATGACTAGTGACTGGCCAAACGAGGGCTGGAGACCTCAGCGGAGTGTCGCCAACCCTCGGCTAGGCCGGCCCTCATTGGCCGAGCCTTACACGCAACTGGGCAAGGCTACTCATCCAGCCTCACTGGTGGCTGGGCTTGCCTCTAACGAGCTCGCTGGACCTCACCCTCGCCTGGTAAGCCTCCGGCGAGCTCGCCGGACCGGTTGCCGACGACTGGCGGCAGTGGGCAGGGAATGGCGGACGGCAGTGACAGCAATCGCGGCGATGGCAGTTGATGAATAATAAGAAAATGGAAGAAGAACAAGAAAAAAGAAAATAAAAAGAGAAAATATCGGCTTGATTCGAGAATTGTTCCTGGGAACAAGAATCAACTTCTTTTTTTATTCTTGATTCTGTTCCAAATCTACTTCCAAGGACAAAAAAATAGAAATTTGTTCTTGGGAATAAAAATTTTGCCAAACACGATTATGTTCCAAAACTATTCCCGGAAACAAAAGAATAGAATTTTTTACTATTTGGCCGGTTACCAATAGGGCCTTAAACGCCCTTGCCTAGTTCACTCCTTACTTTAGTCACTTGGCCCCTCGTGTTGTGGAGGGGGAGGGGGAGGGGGAGGGAGAGAGGAGCATCGCAAATTAAAACCATAGATGTCCACTTGATTTTATGATAGAGATACAATCTTTCCATCTACCAACCACTTTCATTGACTACAAGAATGCTTTAGAAGACAAGTGTAAAATTATCATAATTACTCTGAGAACACTTTACAATTCAAGAAAATCCTTGACTTCTAGGAGTTTCTAGACAAGCTTGGTTATCTTAGCTATCTTTGGTCTTTTCTACCTCGAGAACCTCCGGTCAATAACATGTGTTACTTTTGTCAAGATATGTCACGAGTTTAAGCCTAAAAAGTAAATTTTCATAATTAATGTAGTTTTCTAAATTGGAGTTGGTTTCCTATTTGAGTCGTTACTCAATTTGAGTAGGTTTCATATTTTGGATCCAACTCTTGTATATAATAAGAAGTGTATTCATTGTGAAGAGCATCCAGGAAGAGACTTCTTTGTGAATTACACCCAGAGAGCTTTTTAGTTTTGAAGCAATTAAATATTATAAGTAAGATTTGTGAAATCCTTAGTGGGATTAAGAGATTATTTAGTGGGTGATTATGGGACTAAACACTATAAGAGTGATTGAGTGTACTTAGGGGCCAGAAAACACTGAGAGTATTTGAGTTACGCATATACAATTGTAATCTCTATTGTATCGCTTAATTTATAATGGAATATTTTATACTCTCCCCATAAAAATAGGTCACACTAATTGAATCACGTAGTTATGATGTTCAATTTAATTTCTTTTTCTTTCTATTTTACTTTTGACCGTTTCCTTCCGCATAACTTTTGTTCCTAACTAATCCCACTGAGTTTTGCAAAATTACAAGTTTATGGAACACCTTTACCAAATGATATAGCAGACGATTATTTTGGACGACAAGTATTATGATTCAATATGACCATTAACGGATGCCAAAGTTTTTATGGCTAGAGAAGGATCGATGCTTAGAGAAGGAGTTATACTCCAGGGATTTTGTTGTGATTCAATCCTAAACCATTTTTTTACTAAATGAGTCCTAAACCTTTTGCATTGTGTCAATTTAATCAATTTGCTCAATTTTGATCGATCGACCTCGATGTGGGTGCTGACCATCCTACATGACATAGCCAACACCGATATGAATAATTTTTTAATAAAATTTTAATAAATTTTTGGCAATTTTTTTTTTAACTTTTCCTTTTCTTTTCTTTCTTTCTACTTTACCTTTCTTCTTTCTCTAGCTAGTCACTGAACCTTGGTGATCGGCCAAAGGCACCTCTCGCCGACCACTAGCAACTGCAAAGGTAAGGCTTGCCATGGCTAGGCCTCACCAAGCCCCTAACAACCATGAGGGTGGCCTTGCACTGGGTTGGCAAGGGTCGCCCAACCTCAAGGATTGCCTTGAGCTAGGCTGGCTAGGCTCAGGCTTCATTGCCCCTCACCTCTAATCAATTACCGATTCAATAACCGGTTGGAGGAATAAGGAAAGGAAGGGAAAAAATAAAAGAAAAAAAATAAAATCTCCAAATAATATGAAAATATTTTAAAAATTATCTACATTAGAGTCAACCACCCATGTCGGACGACTGGTATCCACTTCAGCATTAACCGGCCAAAATTTGCCGAATTGATTGAATTAGCATAAATACAAAAAGTATAAAACTCAATTGGTCAAATAAAAGTATAAGCTAAATTAACATAATTACAATAAGTTTATGGCTTTATTGATAATTTTCCTCATTTTTAATAAATGATTGTAATTCTTTTTCTTTTTTTTTCTATAGGTTGAGCAATTGCTTTCACCAGGTTATATCAATGACATATGTAGTGAGGGGATAAAACGGGGCAATTAGTTGTCAATGACTACGTTAGAGAAGATAGTTTTTATGATTGGTTCCTAATTCTTCTGTTAAGACCTAAACAAAGCAGGGACGGGACATCCCTAATAATTCTTGGTGATGATAATCAGTGGCGGGAAAGATTGCTACCCTATAATTGACCCGAAATGTAGTGTTGCATGCGATTTCACTCATCCACGTGGGCATCCGCATTTCCTCATCCCCAAGGGAGCGAGTAAAGTTGATTTATCGTGAGTTGCCGACAAAGAGAGTGAAGTTTTAATTACTCAATTATTTCCTTAAACACTCACCTTGAACCGCTTTTTTATCCCTTATCCATTTATGTCAATTCAATCTCCTATAATTGTAAACTAGTAACATGGATGTCAATTTTTCATTTCTATAAGTTAAAATATGTATCTTGTTGTAAAATATTGCGTTGCTAATATATAATAGAGAGAATAGAGAGATTGCGTAGAGAAAATCATACACCAGAGATCATAGAGAAAGTTAGAGGAGAGAATTTTATTTCCAGTGTATCACTGTTATCTCTACGACAAAAAGTAAGGTTCTATTTATAGGAAAACAAGAATATACTTATCATTAATATCAATGTATCGAATAATACATGTATTGGATAGGGAGATGAACATTAATTATATAGGGAGATGTACTTATAATGTATGATACAAATGTATAATAATGAGTACATTAGATAAGATGAATATAATAAATATTCATTCATGTATTTCATTCATTCATGTATATCATAACACTCCCCCTTGAATATTCATTGTATTCATTACGAATGTGTATCGAATGATACTGTCTCATCAAAAACCTTAATTCGAAAAAACCCAATGGGACAAAAACCGGACAATAGGGAAAAAGAGTGCAGAGCACAAATTTTATGATCTCTCCATTTTTATAGATGCATAAATTGCCTTGTTAAAAACTTTAAGTCGGAAAAACCTGATGGGAAAAAACCGGACAAAAAGGAAAAATAGTGCATGCATAATTCATAATATCTCCCCCTCAATTGAGCCATATAGCCACTGTTGGGACTAATCAATCTTGAATCTTGTAAACTCGCCGCATACCAATGACATATACTAATTTCTCAAAAGTTGATGTTGGCAATGATTTGGTAAAAAGATCTACAAGATTATTTATGGATTGAATCTGCTTAACATCAATTTGTTGACTTTCTTGGAGTCCATGAGTATAGAAAAATTTCGGCAAGATATGTTTGGTCCTATGACCTTTGATATATCCTCCCTTGATTGTGCAACACAAGCAGCATTATCTTCATAAATTATAGTGGGAGAATTTGTAATCAGTATTAAACAACAAGAATTATGAATATGCGTTATAACGGATCTTAACCAAACACACTCTCTTCCAGCTTCATATAAAGCAATAACCTTAGAGTGGTTAGAGGATGTAACTACTAGCGATTGCTTCGTAGAGCACCAAGAAATAGCGGTGCCGTTATAACAAAATAAATACCCGGTTTGAGAGCGAGCTTTATGTGCATCAAATCTATATCTAGTATCAGCTTATTCAACTAAACCAGAGTTAGTAAAATCCTTGGAATAATATAATCTCAAATCTATGGTTTCTCGGAGATAACGAAAAATATGTTTAACTCCATTCCAATGTCTTCGAGTTGGCTCAGAACTATAACGTGCCAATAAATTTACCACAAAAGCAATATCTGGTCTCGTACATTTCGCCAAGTACATCAAAGCCCCAATTGCATTGAGATATGGTACTTCAAGACCAAGTATCTCTTCATCGGATTCTCTAAAACGAAATGTGTCCTTTTAAGGATCTAGAGACCTTACAACCATAGGAGTGCTCAATGGGTGAGCTTTGTCCATGTTGAAGTATTTAAGCAATCTTTCAACGTATGCTGATTGATGGACGATTATTCCATTTGCTTTACGCTCAAGTTCTAGACCAAGACCAAGTTTAGTTTTACCCAAATCTTTAACTTCAAACTCCCTTTTTCAAATACTTAGCAATTTTAGCTAACTCTTCTAGAGTTCTAATTAAATTTATATCGTCGACATAAATTGCTACAATAGCAAACCCGGTTTCTGATTTCTTAATAAACACGCATGGGTAGATAGGATCATTCTTGTACCTTTCCTTAATTAGGTACTCACTTAAGCGTTGATATCACATGTGACCAGATTGCTTTAACCTGTATAAAGATATTTGCAATTTTATTGAGAATAAATTGTGGGGAGTGCATGCTTCAGGTATTTTGAATCCCTCAAGAATTTTCATATAAATATCAAAGTCTAATGAGTATATAAATATGCCGTCACAACGTCCATAAGACGCATTTCCAATCTTTCAGAGATTACTAGACTAATGAGAAAATGAAATGTAATCATATCCATCACATGTGAATATGTCTCATTATAATCAATCCTAGGTCTCTAGGAGAATCCTTGGGCAACAAGTCAGGCTTTATACATGACAATCTCGTTTTTCTCATTTCGTTTCCAGAAAAATACCCATTTATATCCAACGGGCTTTACATTATCAGAGATACGAGTTACGGGTCCAAAAACCTCTCGTTTAGCTAAGGAAGCTAATATTGTCTTTGACGACATTCAATAATAGATTGTGGCTCATAATCGTCATCCATAATTTTATGAACAATTGAGAATGCAAAAATATCATCAATGATCAATTCATTTCGATCTCAAATCTCATTACAATATGTAATGGAATTCTCAGTATTCCCGAGGTTGGTGTTCCTTTCATGGATTTGCGCCTCTTCAAGGGTAATAAGCTCTTTGGGAGCGAGCACAATGCCAGGCTCTTCTAGAGCGGATTCCTGATTCTTTCCTCTTTGTTTTCGAGGAACAGTATCTTTTGATCCTATCGGTCTACCACGCTTCAAATGCGGGGGATTTTGATCCATTTTAGCCTGTCCTTCGGGAACAGCTATCCAAGCCGGAGCATTTGCAGCTAGAATATGAGATTTTGTTCCCTTAGTAGCATCATTAAATGCGCTAGGAAATCTATTGGTCATAACTTGTAAATGGATTATGTGTTGCACCTCGTTTTCACATTTAAGAGTCATCGAGTCTAATTGAGATAAATTTTTCTCATTCTAGGAGAAAACCTTAACTAGTTTTTATTTTGCAGTCATGGAAGTTGTAAGTATCCCAATTAATGGAAACCTAGTCTCATCGAAATAACAATCTGCAAATCTGGCAATAAAAATATCACCGGTAATTGGTTCCAAGAACCTAATGATAGACGGTGAATTAAACCCAACATAAATGCCCAAACGGCATTAAGGACCTATTTTCGTTCTTTTTGGCGGTGCTACAGGCACCTGTACTACACAACCAAAGGTGCTTAAATGTGAAATATCCATTTCATAAGCAAGAACCATTTGAACGGGAGATTGTAAAAGACTAACAGTGGGGCGTAATCTTATTAGGACCCCTATGCTGTATCGTTGAGATTCATTCTTAATAATGGAGTGCGGGAAATTATTTGGATGTGTTTAATCAAGGATTCTGCCAATCCATTTTGAGTATGAACATATGCAACTGGGTGCTCAACCTCAATTCCGAATGAAGCACAATACGTATCAAAACTCTTTGATGTAAATTCACCAACATTATCCATTCGTATGCTCTTAATTGGATAATCAAGGAATTGTGCCCGGAGCTTTATAATCTGCGCAAGTAAACGTGCAAATGTGACATTGCGCATAGATAATGAGTTTTCCTTGTGAGCAAGCCTCACAATTATAATCTTTGAACAACAATACATTTATATCCTTTAAAGGGTGCCATTTTGTATTTTGAATTATTCTACGCATCATTGAAGCGCCAGGGTGACCAAGGCGGTCATGCCACGGTTCAAACTGATCAAGGTTTACCAATCTCCAAGATGTGGTGGCGTAGGTTTCAACAACCTTAATCATGACACAATACAAACCCATAGAAAAAGCTTCTAGCTTCTCATGGATGGTCTTCAGGCTCATCTTATAAGAGGAAATGACAATATATTCCTTATCTTGCTTATAAATAGTCTCAATATGATACCCATTACAGCGTACATCTTTGAAACTAAGCAGATTCTTTTTTTATCTAATGCTTAGAAACGCATCCTCAATATGCAAGATAGTGCCCTTTGGCAAAACAATTGTGGCATTCCCAAAACCATCAATAATTGGAACAGGACCTGATATTATATGGATTTGTGCCTTACGTAATGTCATACTTGAGAAAAAGTGTCTACTACGAAATATAATATGTGTTGTTGCACTATCAAGCAAACAAACATCTTCCTTTTTCTTGATATTTTCCATTTGCATTTATATTGACAACTTCATATGTCAAGTATCATAAAATTTGCATATTAGTTATAGCGTCAAATAAAATTTCAAAATAAATATTATATAAGGTTCATAAGCATTTCATAACCATATTAAAGAACAATAAAAACTAATACATTAAAGCAAAACAACTAAAAAAGAAATTATTAAAATCATAGAATTCAAAATTCAAATTATCATCCACTAATCTGATGCCTCATCAAAGTAATCAGAAGTCCTCAAAGAAATCAGAGACATCCAGAGATGCATTTGCTACTTCAGGAGCATGAGGAGTCCCACCAATGGAAACATTGTTGGCCTCAATAGTGGTTATGGCAGTAGGATTGATTTCAATGGCATGAGATTCACCACGCTTGCCCATATTTTTTAAAGATGCCTGGTATAGGTCAACAAAGTGCTTTGGTGTACAACAAGTGCGTGACTAGTGCCCAGTCATGCCACAGCGATGACAAATACTTTCATTAATCACCTTCTTTGGCTTCTTTTCTTTGCCATGATTCGGGCCAAAGTTAGATTTCCTAAGGTGGTTAAATTTATTGTCATCCCTTCTAGGATTATGTTCTTGCTTGCACTTATAACCCTTAAAATCGCTAGTATTTTTCTCAAAGTTAGCATGTGCTTCAAGCAATGCTTTTGAGCCAGCATGTCTAAGATCATGATTTTTTAGCAGTAATTCATTAGTTTACTCCGCAGTAAGGAGCATAGAAATTAATTCAGAATATATGGCAAACTGGCGCTGCCGGTATTACTGTTGCAATACAATATTCAAAGCATGGAAGGTGGAGAAAGTTTTCTCTATCAATTCCACATCAGCGAGTTTGATACGGCATAACTAAAGCCAAGAAACAATATCAAATAAAGCGGAATTATAGTCAAACACTAATTTAAAATCTTGCAATCTGAGATTTTGCCAATCATATTATGCTTGAGGGAGGATAACAATCTTGGTATGATCATACCTATCCTTCAACCTCCTCCACAAGATATGAGGGTCTCGAACAGATAAATATTGAGTCTGTAGGCTCTCATGCAAATGACGGCGAACAAAAATCAGCGCATTTGCTTTATCCTTTGAATTTTAGATTCCATCCTTTGTAATTGCACTAGCGAGACCTTGCCCGTAGAGGTGCATTTCCATGTCAAGGTATCAGGATAGATAATTCTTTCCACTCACTTCCAGGATGTGAAATTTGGGATTTTCATTATTTGCCATAATCCTTGCAAAAGTAAATCCTTAAATTAATTAGAAGGATTTCTAAATATTCACTGCCACTTCAGGAGCATAATGATATCTTTTTAGATTTGAAATTTGGCTTCGGGCCAAAAAAAATAAAAATAAAAAATTGATAGAAGAAGATAAAGTATAAGTTGATTAATAAAAAGAATATCCACCTTGCAAAAATTACTTACTCAGTCGGTAGATCTTCGTGCTGATAACGTGTTGTAAAATATTGCGTTGCAAATATATAATAGAGAGAATAGAGAGATTGAGTAGAGAAAATCAGACACTAGAGATCGTAAAGAAAGTCAGAACAGAGAATTTTATTTCCAGTGTATCACTGTTATCTCTACGACAAAAACTAAGCTCCTATTTATAGGAAAACAAGAATGTACTTATCATTAATATTAATGTATCGAATAATACATATATTGGATAGGGAAATGAATATTCATTGTCTAGGGAGATGTACTTATAATGTATGATACAAATATATCATAATAAGTACATTAGATAAGATGAATATAATAAATATCCATTCATGTATTTCATTCGTTCATGTATTTCATAACATATCTATTATATGTAATTTGTTAAATTGTATTGTATTTTATATGAATCTTTCTCTTTTGAACAAAATGAAGCTGGTATTCTTAATTAATAATATAATATTAACATAAAATGAAGGGACTTGATAACAGTTTAAAAATTCCTAATTACCATCGAGATAAGCCTTTTCAATTCCTCTCCGACAATGGAGATTCCTCCCTACCGTCTAAGTAGCGTTCTCCTACCTTTGGGGTAGGTCTCACATCTGAAGCAATGACAAACCACCATCCATCCTTCAATCACCCTTTTCTTCACCCCCAGTTCCTCCTATTCAGAGTTCAATGTTGGCGGAAAACCCTAACGCCCATCCCTCTTTTCTTTCGATCAAATTGAAACCCCTCCTCTTGTCTATGAGAGAAACCCAAAGACCCAGCATCTCCCCTTCATTCTGATTGTGATTTCATCACCCCGTCCCACAACGAGTGCCAATACCACTCATCAAACCCACTACCACCATCCCTCTGGTGCTGATAACTTTCTTCCTCCACTCGTAGACCCAGAGCTCCCTTCAACCATATTTGGCTTCTTTTCCCCATATCAGTTGGTCCCAAAATACTCAGGCCAGCTTGCTTTTGTTGTTCGTTATTGTTCCTGAAGACAAAAAGATGGCAAATCAGTATGAAGAAGAGAGGAGGTTGGCGGCCCTTTGTAAGAGTTTGGGCAAACTATGGTCTGAAGAAGATGTGGTGGATATTACAGGTAAAATTTCTGAAGAGAATTTGCTAGAACGCCGAAAAACATTGTTTGGGAAGTTTTTCTCTAAGCCTAATGTGAACTTTACTGCCTTTGTCAATATGATGAAAAGAGCTTGGCGGACTGAAAATTTTACCTGTGCTTTGATAGAGCCTAGTTATTTCTCCTTTTCTTTCCAGTCGGAAGCTGAAAAACAGAGAGTGTTAGACTCTGGGCTGTGGTCATTTTCAAGCAATCTATTAGTTCTAAAGCAATGTGACCTCGATACCCCTGACATTTGCTATGAATTCAACCACTGTGATTTCTGGGTGAACTTTTTTGGCCTGCCTTTTGGGAGAGTTACGCATGGAGTTGTCAAGGAAATTCCATCCAAAATTGGAGACGTAGTGAGGTGAAATTAGAAGCAAAAGGAAATAGTAATTACAAGATTGGTAAGGCTAGAGTTAAGCTGAATTTGGAAAATCCTCTCAAAACTGGTGTTCTAATGAATCTGGACAGCAAGAGGTTGTGGGTAGAGTTTAAGTACGAGAGACTTCCGCACTATTGTTGTTCATGTGGTAGAATTGGGCATTATGCTACATTCTGTAAAGAAATACCATATGAGGAATCAGGGCTAGCAGAGAACTTACCAGGTCGATTTGGACATTGGTTAAGAGCGGAAGTGCGGGAACTTAGTCCATACGGGAAAATCTTCTATGGAAAATAAGAGATGCAACAAGAAAGAGAGGAGACTGTGCCCGAAACCCCCATCCCTTTGGTTCCTGAAACAAAACAGCAGTTAAAAGATCAACCTATGCAGAAAACCCCACCTCTTTGCGAGTAGAGCAATGCAAAAAATTCATGTCCAAAGGAGCACAACCATCTCTCTTCTTCTCAAGCACTAGTACTCATTGAAGAGAATGGCCCCCAAAAGAGCATAAGCTGCTACCTAGATGAAGAATCTGTTATGGTGCTTTATGAGGAACAGATGAAGGAAGCAGAAGCAGAAATGGATGCAAACTCAGCAGGTGAAAAATGACTGATAAGGCATAAATCTAAAAGCGCCAAGCTTTCCTCCTCAAAAAAAGGAAAAAGATTCTGCCCTTATGGTGCTCAAACATCAAAGACAACAGTCGTTGACAACACTCAGCTAGTGGAGACCCCTATTCGTGTGGTAGAAAAGTCAGCTCAGTGGGCTTTGGTAGCTAGCCCTAATAAGCCACCGGCTTATCCATGAAGATTTTAAGCTGAAATTGTCAGGAGCTAGGCAATCCCTTGACAATTCAAGCTTTAAGAGTCCTAGTGACTCAGGAAAGGCCTAATATTATCTTTATAATGGAAATTAAAAATTAGGAGCAAAAGGTGCTAAGATTACGGCGGAGACTTAAATTTCAGAACAGTTTCTTAGTGAATCCAGAAGGTATAGCAGGGGGTTTAGCCATTTTCTAGGATGACCAGGTACTTCTATCCATAGATTCTTTCTCGGATATTGTTATTTTCACTCAATGCCAACTAAAAGAAAACAACCAACGTATGCACATTAATACATGCTCCCAATGAATTTAAGGAGAGAATCATGTTATGGGAGACTATCCACAGAGAAAGTGTACACTACCATCTACCTTGGCTGTATATGGGAGACTTCAATGAAATTCTATATCACTAGGAGAAAGTGGGTAAAAAAATAGCAGAAAATTACCGGCTTACGGCTTTCAGAGACTTCGTGCATCAATGTTCCTTAATGAATTTGGAATGTAAGGGATGTGCCTTTACCTGAACAAACAACAGAAAAGGAGAAAATTTGGTCAAGAAGCGTCTTGATAGAGTGCTACGCAGTTCGGAATGGCGAATTACCTATCCCACAGCAGAATGTACAACCTTACCAGCCATAGGTTCTGACCACACCCCTATTATACTTTCACTTAGCCCACCAAAGCAAAGGAAGGGGAAGAGATTCAAATACGAAGCCTTCTAGTCAAAGGATGAGGAATGTGCGAAAATAGTCAAGGACACCTAGGCTGAATCCGACTCTTAGCAGCTAAATGTGATGGAGAAACTGCAGATTGTGACACAAAAGTTGTTAAAGTGGAGTAAAAACAGATTCTCTAATGCTAAAAAGAGGATCGCTTAGCTGAAAAGTGAACTACAAAGTCTAATAAACAGTACGGGAGTCTCTCAAGAGTGCGAGGCAGCAAAGAAGTTGACTCAAGAAATAGATCGATTATGGTGACAAGAGGAGATGTATTGGGGAATGCGGTCCAGAATTAATTGATTAAAATGGGGCGATAAAAACACAAAATTCTTCCACACCACAGCAATTTTGAGAAGAACCAGAAATCAAATTTCTTTGCTTAAAAATGCAGAAGATGTCTAGGTGCGAGAGGACCAGCATTTGAAAGAGATGACGGAGACATATTTTAAAAAGCTATATGAGTCAGTGAGGCCTCAAGATTTTCAGCCCCATCTACAACAAATTCCAACTTCAGTGGATGAGAGAATGAACCAACAGTTGGTAGAATTTGTTACTTTGGAGGAGATCATGATAGCTATGCAACAATTAGGAGCCAATAAAGCTCCTGGACCAGATGGACTTCACGGACTTTTCTTTAGAAAGCATTGGCCGGACATATGTCAGGATATATTCAGGGAAACACAGAATTTTTTCACTACTGGCTACCTTAATCCTGACATGAACAGAACACTAATAACCCTTATTCCCAAAATTCCAAATCCAGAAAAGCTTGAACAATTTCACCCCATCAGCCTATGCAACTTTATTTATAAAATCATTTCCAAAGTGATGACCAATAGACTTAAACCTCTGCTACCAAACCTTATTACTGAAGAACAAAGTGCTTTTGTGGGGGGAAGGCAAATACAATATAACATCTTGATTGTATAGGAGGTTCTTCACAGATTACGAACTCGGGAGAGGAAAAGGAAGTTCCAAGTTGTTTTAAAGCTAGATATGCAGAAGGCGTATGATCGGATTGAATGGGATTTTCTTAGAGCATGCTTAACTAAAATGGGATTCTGTGATCAGTGGGTACAATGGGTGATGCAGTGTGTTTCAACGGTTACATTCAGTGTCAATTTTAATGGGGAGTCTCTGCCTTTCTTCAAGCCAACACGAGGGATTCGACAAAGTGACCCACTATCCCCATATCTTTTTATATTAGTGGCCAATGTTCTATCTACCTTGATGAAAAAGCAGTAGATGATGGCACACTTAAAGGAATTAAGATGAACAACAGCTGCCCTACTTCTATCACATTTACTATTTGCGGATGACTCTATTTTCTTCCTTAATGGCACAATCTTAGAATGTCAAAATCTAGCGGCTATCCTACATCAATATTGCTTCGCTTCTGGTCAGGCCATTAATCTCAATAAATCTAGCATATACTTTAGCAACTGCTGTCCCACTACATTGAGGAGGAACATGGCCTCAGAATTGAGAGTTCCAGAAATTGAGAAAATAGGGAAGTACTTAGGAATTCCCTCGGATTGGGGAACCTCGAAGAAAGATATGTTCGCCTGGATTCTAGTGAGAGTTAACATGAAGTTGGAAAGTTGGAAGGAGAATTTGTTATCAAAAGCGAGGAAGGAGATTTTAATTAAATAAGTGGTATAGGCTATCCCTCAATATGCCATGTCTATCTTCAAAATCCATGTTTCTATTTGTAAAGCAATTGAGATGAGGGTTGCTAACTTTTGGTGGAAAAATAGTAGTAAAAATGCTGGGATACATTGGAAAAAATGGGAAACTCTGAAACTTAGAAAGGATGAGGGGGGGCTAGGTTTTAAAGATCTAATAGCATTCAATACAGCTATGCTAGGGAAACAAGCTTGGCGTATTTCACAAAATCCTCAGTCCCTCTTGAGCCAAGTAATGAAGGGTTTTTATTATCCACAATGCGAGTTTTGGAAAGCTGGAAAAGGCTCTCGACCTTCATGGGGATGGCAAAGTATAATCCGGGGAAGAGATTCTATATCTTCACACATTATGTGCTCGGTTGGGAATGGAAAGGCAATCTCAATTAGAGAGGATAAATGGTTGAAGAATGGTCCCATTGGCGGCCCAGCAACAAGACATGAACCAGTTCAAGTGGCTAATTTAATTGACCAAGGGACTGGAAAATGGAATGAAGTAAGGGTAAAGTCATTGTTTGATGATAGAAGAGTGAAGGAAATACTCACAACCCCTATTGGTTTGCCTGCTGCAAAAGATAAGTTGGTCTGGATGAATACTAAGTCAGGGACCTATACCGTGAAAAGTGGCTGCTTCACAACCAGAGAGAATTCAACCAGCACACATACCACAACAGCAACCTCATCTCATCAAACAAAACCAGCTCTTTGGAAATACATATGGCATTCTAAAACCCTACCCAAAATCAAAATATTTCTCTGGAATGCATGTCACAATGCTCTACCTACAATGGAGAATTTACACAGGAGGAAGATAGTACCTGATCCATTATGCCCCATTTGCAAAAAGGAAGCTGAAACCACTGAACGCACTTTACTGATCTGCCCATGGACAGCTTAGATATGGAGAACCGCACCCCTGCGAATAAAAATATCAAGATTTGGGTTAACACGGTTTGATGAATGGTTGTATATGATTAAAACAGACCCAACAAAAGCCATCAAATTTGACCAGATCGCTGCTACTCTCTAGAGCATCTGGAAGGACCGGAATCAGCACATCTTCGGCCATCACCCCCTGCACCCGCAGCAAACTTTATTCAAGGTAGCCGCTTTACACGAAAATTTCAATACTTGGAACAGCATACCAGAAAATGAAAAGGGGAGAGAAATCCTACCTAACATATGGCAACCTCCACTTCCCGATTCGCTGAAAATCAACATAGACGCGTCTTTTGCCCAGAACAACGAAGCGGAATCAGACTTCGAAGAGGGCAGGGGATTGGGCGAAAATAGAGCAGCTATCGCTTGTGTCTGCCGGGACTCCAAGGGCCGTCTCATTGATGGCTTCGCAAAACTTGTGGAGTTCCTCGGCAACACAGGCGGAAGCCCTTGCCCTTCTCGAAACCCTAGAACTCTTCTCCAACCGCACGCATCTCTCTCTGCAAGTACACTCTGACTGCCTCCAACTCGTGCAAGGGATGAAGTCCTCGATAGATCTAAGCTGGAACGTCAAGCCACTTGTGGACCGAGCCCACGACAAAATGAAGGAGTTCTAGGGCCTTTCCCTGGCCCATTGCAGCAGGGATGCTAAGCGGCCAGCTGATTGGCTCGCAAAAGCTTGTCGTTGTAATTATCTTCCCTATAATTGGTTGTCTAACCCCCGCCTGCTCTATTTGACTTATTATGTACGAATGCTTTTGATGTATTTCCCCTAAACTTGGCTAAGTAAATCAATAGCAATCGTATTTCCGATAAAAAAAAATTACCATCGGGATATGATATAGGGAAATGGTATTTGGATTCAGCAATATTATTATGATATACCTTACTGGAAGAGCTACAGGAAGTGTTGGAATTGTTGATTTGTACTGCTGTTCTTTTTAATTGAGCAAAACCCACGGTACTGAACGAGGCAAACCCAAATCTTAACTGGAAGAAAAATGTTTGTGTAAGGAAAGTATTCTTTGCAAGGAGAATGATCAATGCCCATTAAATTAGAGTCGTATAAATCACTTTTGGAGATGATGCTTACGGAAGAAACCATTTGCGTACTTGCATGGTATCAGTAGAGAAAATAACACTTGTCCTTAAATACGGTAATTGTATAAATAATTTTGTCTTAGTGAGTTCACTTAAACATATATTTTGGATCAAATTGCTTGACACCGTTATAAATAGAATCACTTTAGGTTGGGAAACATGTTAAGATTTCACATATCATATATATATATATATATAAAGTTGCTTTTTTTTTACCAATTTTTGCCGTATACACGTTTCTTTTCAATTTCTCATACCTTGGAAGATAGTGGCTTGGAGAAATCAATCGACATCGGATGGAATACAGACACAGACATGTCGGGATAATTTAATTGACAATTGATATCTTACCTAATGGAAGGGGATCGCAAATCGCGTGCCAACCTGTTCAATGTTCAATTGTCCTGTCAATGGCAGCTGTGACTCATGCTAATCCTAATCTGTACGGATCAGGGGAGCAATTTAGGAAAATCAAATGCTGCCTCGCACGCTGAAAAAGACCTTTTTGGATGCTATCCAGGAAAAAAAAAAGGGATTAAAACGGGTCAAAGCAGTCAAAGATGCGGCCAGGCCGGCATCATGCAAGGATTTTCCAGGAAATGACGATGTTCTACTTCACCTATTTCTTCATGGTTAAGAGCTCTAGTGTAATTAGTAGGCACTCCCACAGCATGTAAATTGAGGGCATCAGTGATTTGCATATAACGTGTCGACTATTTTAGGTGTAGACAATAATATCTCGGAGTTTCGAATGTACTATATGCATCATTTTTACATTTTTTTTCGATGGGTTTCTTCACATCATCATATTGTATAAATAGAGCACGATTTATAGTTCAATGAACTTGCTTACTTCCTATAGATGCCTAAATATCTTGCTTACTTCATATAGATGCCAAAATATCAATATAAACTCACTTCCTCCACTAACCCATCTTTATATGTATTAAGCAAAGGTTTTGCATAAAGTGGCCCAAACATGAGATCATTAGCACATGGCGATGTGGACCATTGAACCTTTTATCGCCCCTAATTCATATAACATATTTATTACTTACTCATTAAGTTATATGGCACACTCATCACCAATTTCTACTCTTGAAATTGCTACTTTTGATAGGAATCATTTCAAAACCCAAGACATAGTAGGAGAAAAGATTATGCCATTGAAAATATATCTCGAGTTTGTGCCCAAAAAGAAAATTTTCTTAATTGAATGATTTCATACTCAGAGAAGGTTTCTTAAAAAAAGGTTTCCTATTTTGGATCCAATTCTTACTTATATATAAGAAGTGGATGTTCTCTGTGAAGAAAATCAAAGATGAGCTTTTGTTTGTGAATTACATCTCACGTGTTTGAAGTCAATTAAATCTTTTGAGTAAGATTTGTGAATTCTTTCATGAGATTGAGTGATTATTCGTGAGGAATTGTTGGGCTAAACACCATGTGAGTTATTGAGTGTGATTGGGAGGTTGGAAAACATTGAGAGTATTTGGGTGACTCAAGTGTAGTTGTAATTTTATTGCATCACTTGATCTATAATTATTTTTTTACCATTCTCACCATAGATGTAAATCACATCAACTAAACCACGTAAATATGATACTCCGTCTATTTTCTTATTTTATCATTCAATCACTTGCTTCTCCAATAATTAATACCAGAACTAAACTTGACTGAGTTAGAGAGAATTAATAGCGACAAAAGAAGGAAAGTGAGAATTGATAATTATTGCTATCGGGGGAATTCGCACTTACTCATGTCTGGTAAGAAACCATAGTGGATGAAGTAAGCTGAATAATAATTGATGGATAAACAAGCGTTTGGTGTTATTCAGTTGACGTTTTCTCATTGAGCCGCATTCAACATCATGAGAGAGAAGGCCACTGTGAGTTTGATAAAGGCCCTATCGGACATATACGAGAAGCCCTCTGCAATCAATAAAGACTACTTAATGCGACGTCTATTTAACTTAAAGATAGTCAAATGCGTGTTGATTGCTAATCATGTCAATGAATTCAATATGATCGTTAGTTCATTAGTTCAATTGAGATTGACTTTGAAGATAAGATACATGCTTTAATTATGTTATTCTCATGTTTTGATAATTGAGATTGTAGCGACCTATTTTTTCGGGTGCACCACCTAGAATTTAGGCTAATGGACTACTAAATCTTAAACTTAGCTTGGGCTCTCCCAAGCTCATACCAATTCACAACTTAAGTTCAAGTTTTTAATATGCAAATGGATTTTATCTAGGAGTCGCCACTAATCAGTTTATGGTAAGTTGATTAGATACCTAAGTAAAATAATGGGAGAATTATTTTACTCCTACGAACCAGAGACTATGGGTACGGGAACTTGATTACACTAGATTTCTCTAACGCCCTTTCGGTACCATTCTTTTTATTTTCAAAAATGTTTTTGCAGGCAGCTTGGATTTATTTTAATTTAAATTACTATCATGCAAATGGAGTAATCACACGAATGCTCAACCATTATTAAACACTCAATGAATTAAATAAATTGCGTTAAAAGAAATAAACACAAAGCAAACAATTTTTTTGGATTTTTTTATCTCGAAATTAAAACATGCACTCTAACTAAATGACATAATTTTATTAACAAACAAATTCTAATTAAATGAACTTATTATGCAAACTAATTAACATGCGCACATAATATTTTTGTATTTTTTAATTGAAATTCGGAATTAATAAAATCCCTAATTAAACTATCTAAAATGAATATTTTTCTAATTTATTTTAGGGATTAATTTGACTTAAACCCTATCCTATCTTAGAAAACTATTTCTAGAAAACGAGATAATTAAAATGTGCAAATATTATCTAAAACCCTATTTATATAAGAAAGTTATTTAGGTCCAACCCTAACCTATTTCAAAAAAATATCTAAAAAATGCAATCCTAAAAATGTAATCCTTAAAAAAATTAGTTTACTAAACCTATATGCCAAATTTACTAAACCTACATGTCAAATTTACTAAACCTACATGCCTCGATGCAAGATTTTAATTTTTTTTATTTTTCATTTTTTAGTGTTTTTTTTAAGACAAGCAATATTATGTCTAAAATAATAAAGACATTCATCAAATAAAGGATTAAAATAATCAAAAAAATAACATGTTGTCTCACAGGTCAAATTAACGATTACTCTAACCCTAAACATTAAGGGTGAGCGTGGTTCCCGAGTAGAACCGGGAACCAAACAACCGAACCGAAGGTTCCAGTCCGATTCCCGGTTCCCGGTTCCCTTTTTCTGGGAACCGACGTTCTCGGTTCCAGTTTGGGTTTCCATGGGAACCCGAACCGGAACTGGTTAAGTTCCAAAAAAAACCCTAAGTTTACCCTAGTCTCGCTCAGTTCACTTCACACTTTCACACTGCTCGCCCTCCTCTGTCTCTGCCCGACGCTGCTTGCCCTCGGCGAATCTCCACATGGAGTCGGGCCTCAAGTCCCTCGAAGAGTTCCTCTCTGGCAAGACCTATATCTCCGGGTAACACTTCAATCTCTCTCTCTCGGTTCTTCGCGCGAGGGATCGATCGGTCGATTCGATATCTTGGGCCCCCTTGCTTGTTTTGGGATGTTTATCAGCGTCATTTTTTATGGCAGAGATCAGCTCATGAAGGACGACATCAAGGTGTACGCCGCAGTTCTTGAGAAGCCCAGAGGCTCGTTCCCGAACGCGGCAGTGGATTCGCCGTTCTAGAATCGGCGTTCGAGATGGATGAGTTCTTCAAGAACCGAATGTTTACAACGCACGCGGTCGCCGCCGCTGCTTCAGTCACTTTAGGAACGGCCCTCACTTATCCTCTCGATACCATCAAGACCTTTATCCAGGTTGGTTTGTTGATGCCCTTTTGTTTTCTTCTTTCCCCTTTGAATTGTAGGAATTTCGGATTTCCATGGTGCTTGACTCTGTGCATGTGCAAAGCAGCTTGGTTCTGGCTCAACTAAGCAGTAGACTCTGGCGCAGGCTGTGGAAAGAGTTCGGGCTTTGTCCGGAGGTTTAGGAGGTAATTTGGAAATGCAGCCATTTTTGCAGTCCATTTACTTTATATTTATTCGATTTTTTTTTCTCCAGTTCGTTAGAACATAGATAGGAATTGGTACAGTACATCCTGTGCTCCTGTTCAAAGTTATAACATCCGTGGTCCATTTATGGGGTGTTGAACTGGTTAGCCATTTCTGGCCTAAAAGGGAAAAGAATGGAAAAGAAGACTGAGGAAGTAGCTCTGTTAAAGTTCATTCCTTCGATTCCCTGAGAACTTTGCTTATTCAAAATAAATCATGTACAAAATGCTGTAAAAAATTGAAGAATTCCCACACAAAAAATTCCTCTTGTGGAAAAACCTTTTTGTTTCTAGAGTATGCAACTTCTGCTTGCTCTTTGACGAGATTATATGTTTACTCAAGACCCTTCTTCATGATGGAAGTGGCGGTTGATATTCTACTGGTGGAAAGGAGTGTCCGTCCCAATATATGGCAAGTTGCTTTAGAATTGTTGCTCCTCCTTTTTAGTTGACTGCATGTGCTAAGGAAGATGAAGTGCTTTATTCACAGTATTTTTGGACAATAACTATTGAATGTTCATAGACATGATTAGTAGTTGTTGATTCTACTATTACTCTTGAATTGTAGGTCTTTACAGTGGCTTTGGATGACTGACGCTGGGGAGAACATTTGGTCTGGGAGCTCATTTTGGTGTTTATGTAATTCTAACAGCATTTTGTAAAGGTACTTCATTTTCCACTTTCTTGACTTCTAGACGTCTGTGTCCAACTATAGCTATGCTTTGTCTGTCCTCTGTTTATCATTCTCTCTTTTTCCCGGCGGTATATATTTATTTTCATACATGCCTACTGCTGAGTACACCTTATTTTAAATGATGGCTTTAGCTTCTTCACTTTTTGAAAGCATATGGACATTTCTGACGTTGTTATACGTATTATCTTGAGTTAAAATGAAACACACTTTGATACCAATCACCATTATGCTTTTATTTATTGGTGAGTAATGTACTTTACAAGCTGATTTATATTCCTTTTTTTTTATTTGGCTGGCACATGATCTATATAGCTTGTATATTAACCAGTAATTAATTTTTTCACTGCAGATGGTCGGGAAGACAATTATGTGTATGTCTCTGAGGCCCTTATGGCTGGACTTGCTGCTAGTGCAGCAGAATCCCTTATAAGCTCTCCATTTGAACTTCTCAAACTACGTTCACAGGTGACCACTGCTTCTCGCGTTTCATCCTCTGCATACATCAGAGCAGAGCCAACTGCTTCACCTGTAATTGAAAGGTTACTAAAAGGATATAACCCAGATAAGCGAGTCTTGAGCGAGTATGTTGGCCTTTTGTCCACCTTAACCACCAAGCATCCTAATATGGCAGCCGCCTAGCAAGAGTACCCATGGATGATGACTGGGTATGGCAGGCCACCTTCTATATGTGATGTAAAGAGGTCATCAGACATCATTTCTTTGGAAGGTTGGTCAGCACTATGGAGAGGGCTCCGATCTAGAATTGCTCGAGATTCCTTTTATGCAAGCATATTCTTTTCTAGTTCGCAATTCATGCACCGAGCTATGCTTGACTAGAAGGCAGTAGGGATGGATCCTGAACCAAGGTCTTGAAACTCAATTCCACTTATCTTTCAAGGATTTATATGATTGGGAAATTTTCATTGCTTATATGTGAGTGAACTGTTAAAGATATCTTGCTAAATTTTATTGCAATCCAGGTATCTTCCTTAAAAAGGATTTGGAATATGAAAGTAGTAGATAGCTTTATCCTTATTATTATGCCAATTTCCCTTGATTCTCTCTCTTATCACTGTAGAATTTTCTTTGGACCTATAGATTAGTTTTTCATATGATTTATCAATTGAAAACTATCAATTATTCCTATTTTTATTTTCAGGGTACTTGATGTGCATTCTTGAAGAGAAACTTGATGAAATGACCTTAGCAAGGCTTGAAGATTTTGAATATGTTGTGAGTTCAGTCTCCATTAAATGCTTAAGTCATCCAATTGCACAATGAGGATGAGGCTAAATATGATGTCGATGTGTCTGCTGATTTGGATAATACCAATTATTTGGTATCCAAAAACCAGATGGATAACTCAATAAATTCACTTATTGAGAGTTTCCACGCCTTGATTGCAATCGTTGCTAGCTTGGAAATTATCCGCAGTGGGATTTGGAATTTTTTTAGGTATACTGTGTTCTTTTTCCCTACTCTAACCTTTGTACCATGAAGAGAAGAATCCAATGACATACTTGATGGAACACTGCTGATCTTTTACAAGCAGAAAGGGTTCCTGATAGATTCGTGCTCAATGTTGTGCAAAGGGAGGACCTGGCATTGCCAAATAGAAGTGGGGACTGCAGCTGTGAAGTCCCCAAATGCTTGCAACTGGATTTGCCGAAGAAGGAGATGGATGTGTGTTCGACATCTGAATTTTTTTAAGTATGTTGTTGGTACTTTTTTTTTTAGTTTGATATAGCAAAACTAAGTTTGCTTGTAAATTTAAGAGTGTTTTGGAATATCACAATGCCGGCTTATAACATCAGACACGGCTTTTCCTTAAGATCTTACATAATGGTTGGATTAGCAATTGTTGCATAGTTTACCCTGAAAATGAAACCCAAAAAATGAGACCAAAAAAAAAAAACTGTAGGAACCCTGGAACCGACCCTAAAACCTGTGACGGGGTAGATTCCCAGTTAACTTGCCCGACGACGGATAGGTTAGGGTTCCAAAAATAAGGAATGATGCGACGATGTGTTCCAAGTTCTAGACGGGCCGAACCGAAATCGAACCGCTCACCCCTACCAAACATCACGACAAATAGTTCAAAATAATCAAAAATCTTATCCGAAGTCTTACAGATCAAATTAATAATTATATTGATTCAACGATTAAAATACTATCAGCAAAACCCAAAAATTAATATAATTAAAAAAATGATCCGACATCTTATGGATCAAATTAATAATTACAATAATTTTGGGCAAGACCCTATGGGTAATGCCTACAATATCCATAAAATAAAAATCACCTCTCAATGTTCAAATTGTACAATGATAACAAATAAAATAAAGTAAGATAACATAAATGAAAAAATAAAACAAAAAGTAAAAAATAAAAATAAACCACCTAAAGGATTTTAGGGAGGAGAAGCAGCGGTAGTCGGCACCGGACGGAGGGTGGCCGGCGTCGGAGCTCCGGCGGGTTACTGAAAGAGGCGCGGCGTCTGGCACGGCTGGCGAACGGCGACGGTGAGGCTGGGTGGAGGCACGGCGTCGGTGGAAGCAGGAGCACGGTTGTCGGGCACGGACTGTTTGCTTCGCGCGCTGGGTCGCGGTTGAGTCTGTGCGACCAGCGGGTGGAGACGGCGCAGGCGTTGGATGTTGCTCGGGGACGGCGAGCGGCGAGATCTAGTTCAGATCTGGTGGAGATCTTACAGGCGGCGGTGGCGCGGTGAGCAGAGGGGCAGCGTCGGGTGTCACGGCGAGGCAGCAGCGGGCCGGCGTGGTGGTGCTTGCGGGATCTGCAGACCGCGAGTTTCGGAGTCGCGGAGATCGGTTCGAGCTCGGGCAGAGGCGCGGGGACGAGCGTCGTCGAGTGCTGGCTCGAGCAGAGGCTAAGTGATGCTCGGGCCTGGCGGAGCAAGGGCGGTGGTTCTCGGTGGCAATCGAGCAAGCGTTGGGCGGAGGTGCAGGCGTGGGCTCGCGGGTTGCTGCAAGAGGCGAGGGGAAGGCGCGGCGACCAACTCAGGCTACTGCGGCGTCGAGGACGGCGGCTTGGCTGCAGGCGGAGATGCTTAGGTGAGCTGCTTCGGGGTCGGCATTTGTGGGTCGCCGGCAGTGGCGGAAGCAACAGATCTGGACGGAGACAGGGCCGGCAGAGGCGAAGCAAGGGGCCGGGACAGCGAGCGGGGCTCGATCGGCACCGCTGGGTCAAGGGTAGATCTCAGGTGCGGGCATTGAGGAGCGGACGGAGCGGCGAGGCCGGCGGCGCAGCGGTGGCGGAGGCGCGGTGGAGGCTAGCGTCGCGGTGCCGGCGCAACGCACGGCCGGCGCGTCAGGGGTCTCCTCCGAGGAAGATGAACAGTCACGCGTCTTCCTCTTTTTTTCACTTTTTGACTTTTTGACCTTTTTTTTTTGTACGGGGAAGTGGAAGCTTCTCTCTTCTTTTTTTTTTTTTGCACGAATTATTTTCTCTCAATTTTTCGAAAAATCCAAACCCCCCCCGGTCACGAAAATTGTGGCTCCTTTTATAATGATTCCAAACGGCCGCTTTGTATGGCATTTTCTGAGTTTCCATCTCCAGTCACGTTAAATCAAAGCTATAAATCAGAGCATGATTTCGCAATCAGTTCAATTTTGCTTAGATTTCTTCCATTTTGCAAAAATTCTTGCCCTTTATTCACTTGATTTTTAAATTGCTTCTGCATTTAACAAAATCCGAATATTCATCAGAATTTCAAATTTCCATGCATAATCAATCAAATCAATTTCCTCCATTTTTTCGTTTTTTTCTTTTTATTTATTCAAATGCAATTTTTATTTTCCTTATTTCCCTAGATTTGCTAAAATTAGGTGTCAACAGAGAGATTTTGTTACTACTATCAGTAATTTCTTTAGGTTGATAAGTTGGACGTTTGGTTCACGATATAATTCTAAGTGAAGACATCCATGTAAAAGAATTTGGTAACCTATATCTACTGATTTAGTAGGTAAAAGTAGAGGAAGAATCAATACTCGTGTTAGTAGGAGTAGTATAAACTTGAACAGACATAATTAGCCTAGGATTAATGGTGTTGCCTATTGGAGTTGTGGCAAGAATGGACATCTTAGAAGGGATTTCCCTAAGCTAAAGAACAAAAAGGGTAAGGAAATTAGAGTTGAGTCTACTGATAATGTTGCTGATATAGTTAGTTGTAATTCAAATAGTGTTGATTGTGTTGTATATGTCACTGAGGATTCGTTGTTTGATGGATGGATTATGGATTCTAGTTGTTTGTTTCACACTATACAAAATAGGAATTGGTTTACTACCTATCAATGCATGCACAATTAGGGAATAACATTGAGTGGGATGTTGATGATGTTAATATCAAAACACAAGAGGATATTGATCGAAGTAGGGCATATTCCAGAATTGAAGAACATAATTTTCTTTAGCACCTTAAATTCAGTTGGTTGTTAGTACATTCTACGTAATCATTTTGGCCAATTATTCAAATTAATTGCTTTGAATTTAGTGCCTTGAAATCAAGTTTTATTCAAATTAAGCTCTTTGGTTAATTATCTTTATGTACATTGTCAGTAGAAAAGCAGGATAAGTACATAGTATGTCAAAAGTTTCATACACCATTCATTTTGGTACCAAAAGTTCTTTAAAGTCACTTAAATGTCACTTTTTAAAAAGATAAATAATTACTTAAGTGCTAACTCCAATTTGAGTTGCTGAAAATCTGACATGGCCATTTCTTATTAATTTATCCGTTTGGTATGACTCATCGGCATGGCCAATCAGCATATGTAGGCCAAAATAACGTTCTCCGAAGTTCTTTTGTCGTCTTTGTCACTTGAGCACTAGGAGCTACAGTATGATCCTCGGGAACTTCTTGGCGAACCAATTATTGCTCAAATCCAGCTTGAAGAACCGCTCCAAGTTCCAAAACTTCTACGACACACTACCGCAAAAGCAATTAGAGTTGAGGTGGAAGAAATTGAGGTAAGCAAGTAGGCCAAGTTCCTTCAAAAGATACCCAGAAATGTCGCCATGGTTGAGGCCAATGCCCGCGATGGTGCTGACGCTGTGGTCGTCGGGGCGGGGGAGCAGAAGACTCAGGAGTAATCACAAATGGAGGGGTCGACCCAATTGGCAATGAAGTTGTTGGGGCTAGAGATTGAAAGGCAACATAGGCGTTACGGAGGCAGGGGTTCTCGAAGGAGATGGATGGGTCAACAACGACACTCTTGTCGCGGTCGTCGAACTTGTCCAGGTAGTGGAGGAGGTGGTGGTCTTTGGTGTGGTGGGTGGTGGCTCCATAGGCGACAGGGAGATGAGGGTGAAGGAGGAGAAGGAGACAAAGAATGTAGCGAAGAGAGAACGACGAAAGAACTTCGGAGCAAACGAAGTCATCTTACACAACCCAGCCACATTGGATTGTGCATCATCGTTTTATCTATCCACATGGACTAGCCTTTTATAAAAAATGTCACCTCACATAAAACTTTTATTTAGAAAAGTCATGTAATTTTTTTGTCAAAATTTCTTACCAAAGGCACTTAAAAGGTCGTCTTTTTCTCCAATTTGGCACTTAAGTGAGCTAGTCAAAAAAATTTTACAATAAAGTTTTATTGAGCGTCGTATGAAACTTTTGACACTTATAATATACTTATCCCTTAAAATGCAATAGGACCTACAATGAATTTTGCAGTTCCAATAAATGGGAAAGTATTTACTCTCATAAATCTCATTGTTTTTTGATTTGGCAATACTTGGATTTATCCTAAAAAGATGACAAAATGTTTCGCTTGTAAATTCCATCAGATGAATGACACCTCGATAATATTGAATCGGTTCACCTCATTAATAACTATATTTATAAATCACATGTGAGTAAGTGTTAACCATCTAAGCAAACACCTAAATTATAAGTGACTTTTAAAAAAATTATTAACTTTTAATACATTTTGACTTGTTTTGACTCACGCTTTATGACTTTTAGTTGAACTTGAAATACCATAAACCTCTCAAATCATACAAATATTAACAAGTGAACTCATGTATAATGATTTTCGTAGTTCTTTTACTATTTAAATAATATTGTAAGTTTTGGCGAAAAAGTCAATAAGTAACTTTTCGATTAAAATAGGGCAAAATAAGCTATAATGCCATTCCATTTATGAGCAAAACAAAATATGGGTGTAGCTATGATTACAAATCAACTTGCTTAAATAGAGATATAGAAACTAAAAAAAAAAAAAAAAATCATATCAATCTAGTGGTTAAGGTACAAACTTTTATGTGTAGATTAAACACATGATATAGGTCCAGTTTTTTATGTGCCAAGTGCAAACAAGTCTATATTTGAGCAATCCGCCCGGACTTTAGCTCATAGTTTGCAAACTCGTTCATCTATTAAATGGCAATGAAGTTAAATTCTTGGACGGCTAACTTTCCATTCATCATCTATCCTATGATTATTTTTTAAGTGGCAGGCTCCATTTATATCACGGAAAATGAATGGAAAATACTTTTATTATAGATAATAATTTGTCTGAATATTTTTTTGTTTATTCATTTTTTTCTTAATAAGTAATATAGATGATCATTTTTTAGGAAAAGGGTTTCCAAATCATTCATTCCGTAAAACAAAGGCAGTTTTAAGAGTGAACAAACTCAATTGTCAACGAGATAAAGAGTGGAATGTTCTCTTTGCACTCTCCTCAAGTGTGGGAGCATGCAGAATCGTAGAGTTTAACCCGGACAAAAACAGGAACACGCCATTTCGCTATCTCTCTTGCTAAGCAGCCTTACACGGTGAGTACCTGAAGAATAAAGGAATATGCAAGCTAGTATACCACCTCTATCTATGCATGGCCATTTAGGATGGAATAGAACAAGAAAATTGACTAGTGACCAAACTTTTTGAGGGGAATAATTCTTATATGCCGATAATGTATGTGAGGCCGATCTATTACACCCCTTGATTTTGATGGATCCCACGTGATCTAAGAGTTAACGTGTGTTAGAATATTGAACGACGTTTTTATCGAACAATTTAAAATTTTAGACAATTAAAAGTGATCTCATAAAATTTTGTATGATAATAGACTACGAGGTCTTGAATTCAAATCCTTCCAAACCTCATATCCGGTCTCATTATTATGTATTTTTACACTTAGTCTCGGGCCAAAGTCCAACATACGCGTGAGGGGGAATGAAACCACGCCTACATTTAAAATTTCAAGGTTTTTGAAGACAGTTAGTAATGCCCTTACAAAAATTTTACAAGATACACTGGACTCATATGCATCCCATGCACTCAATAATATTCCCTCGAATTGTCTAGAGATTATGCACCAAACATATTTGGATGGATTATGCGCATCATAAAAACCTTAACATTTTGACTTCTCACGCCTCAACAAGTGTAAACGACTTCATTTTATAGTTACCAACGTGAATTTTGCCTCGCTCCTAGTTTGTGAAATTAACAAGTTACTTTATGAATTCGGGGTTGCCAATCGAAAATGAATTTTCTGTCCACAAGGAAGAGAACTAAGGTGTGACTGGATAGATCAATCCTGCAAGAAGTAGAATGGTCATTTTCGGAGCAATGTTTGATTATGGTTTTTGGATTCATCTGGTTCCGGTACGATCCCCCATCGATTGTCCCCAGAAGGGCTTTGAATTTAGAGTTGTATTATCGTGGGAGCCATGAGCTCTTGCTTGGCATTTAGTGTGGCACAAAGGACATCCCAATCTTTGGAGCGAGTATTGGCCATCTGATCTTCCACGTCATCACCACCACGATTCACCACCGTTGATCTCTGACTAATCAGCAGAGTGGGTCCCATTCTCTTCTTCCTCTCCCAATTTCATGCTATAAATAGGTTCACCACTAGGCCGATAGTGCAATACCAAGACCAACGCTCACAAGCAAAGAAAACAAGCATACAAAATCCATCCCTCTGGTCTTGTAGCTTATAGACCATTCTCTATCGCATTATGTTTCTTCATTTATAACCCAAAATGGCAACCAACGACCTCAAACCTACCTCACCGGAATCCGACAAGAACAAAGCGACCATCAAGGCCCTTTATGCGGCATTGGCTCTGGGTGAATCCAACAAGGTGGCCGAGCTCCTGGCCATTGATCTCGAATGGTGGTTCCACGGGCCATCCGGTTGCCAGCACAACAGCTATAGGCACCGACTATGTGATTGCGGAGGGGTGGGAAGGGGCGCAGGCATATTGGGTCCATGTTTGGACGCTGAAGAACGGGCTGATCGCGCAGTTCAGGGAGTATTTCAACACGTGGCTCACCGTGAGAGACATGTCGTCACCGAGGCGGGAGGCTGCAAGGGCGAGTTATACACTGTGGCAGAGCCAGCCGAGGGACCACTTCGAGCGGTCTTTGCCAGGGCTTTTGCTCGTGATATGACGAACATTGGACATGCATTCAGGTGGTTGGGAATGAAAATTTTGAGTGGCGCGTGTCCGTGTGTTCGATAAGTTTGATGAGAGAATCAGGAGCACTCATGTCAAGTTGGAGGAAAGTGGGAAAGAGTTGTAGTCAATGAAGTGTCAATTATGTGAATGTTTAAATCATGCGTCTGTCGGACTATGAATCTTTGTCTGATGAAAACTTCTTACAGTGCTCACAAGTAAACAAACAATGAAAACTACTTGAAGGATCACCGTGGACGGATCAGTTCATTTCAATCTTATGGATAAGATTTCACGTCTTACAAAGGAGAGTTAGACTAGGGTTTCGATTTAATTTCCATGATCAGGCTACAATCAATGCAGGTCCTTACGCAGCACGACTAGCGAGAATCTGCACATGCAAAAACGTCGTTTAATTGCATCCACTGCTAGAAGACATGTCTGTTCCCTCTTATGGGGGATAAAAAATCATTCATCCTCCTATTTTATCTCAAGAGTCGATCCATGTCTCCTCGTCTCTGCCATGGGATGGTTAGATGTACCTTTTGAAATAAATACGACATTGGTCCCAGTGACGAAATCCCATGTAAGTAACGGAGAATACGTCTGATGAAGTTCATAGACCAGGGTGTGAAAAGAGCATAGCTAGCAACCGCAGGAGAATTCTTCGCCACCAGGAGGTCACCTACCTCACTCTCTAATCTGGGTCGTTCGAGGGTAGCAGCCTTCAATCTAATGTCACGACCTCAACTGTAATTGCAATAGGGAGTGGCAACGCAACAGCAAGCCACAACGAAGGACAATATCGATGTAAATTTTAGTCGACAATATCAACACATACTCTCGAAAACAACATTATACACGATGCCAAGTGATTCGGCGTCATACTATACAAAATGGACATTTTTCCGCATGGAGAAAGTAACTTGTAGACAAATTTACTAGAAAGTTGATCTTCTCAATCAATGAGACTGGTGACGGAGGACAGACATTAAGTGACCTCCGAAACTGTTGCAGAAGCAAGTTCCAAAGAACAGGGGTTGCCTGCCCGAGTGAACTCTCCTTGCAAGAAGGGGGAAAAGGCATTGTTTTTCATACTTATTTTGAAACGAGAGTAGTCCTATGAGAGCCACGGTTTCAACAAGATGGCTGCTCCAGATCTCAGGCACGAGACAAGCTGATGTGACTGCCTTAGCCAGCAGAGAGAGTATCCAGTCTAGAGTATAAGCCAAAGTAAGAAATATTACAAGAAAATCTTGAGCAAAGTTGTTTTACTTTAAAGTATCGGTTGAAATCCAGATTATCTATTACAATATGATATTGAGTGGCGTTTTTTAAACCCCAGATGAAGAAGCTAGAAGCCCATGCTGGGTTCGTGGCTGGGGGTGCAAGAAGAGAGCATAGTAATGTGGGCACTTTTGGATTTTGCTGCGCAAGAAACCACGCATTGCCGTTTTGACCCGATTCCCTTCGAGACATGGAATCGACAGTTCCAAAGGATCTTCCGTGTGCTTCTCTCCGAGTTCTGACACACGAGCATTTCCACGTCCTGGAACAACATACCGGAGGTTCTCTAATGTATGATTGACAAACAAAGTGGCCACGGTGATCCAAGCCTAGCGTCATGATTAGGGTTTTTATGTGCACTCTTGAATTATAAGTGGAGCCAACTACTGGGGTTTACTACGGTGGCCACCCTTTCAACATGGAAGGGAGAAGTGGGGGATATGAATCCCCACGTTATCGGGGAGTTGGGGTGGGGACAATTTAGTTTCAAGTATAGGTTTCGACTCCCACGCCCTGCAAGAAAATATGACAAACAAAAGTCTGAGAGTGAGAATTAGAGTAGGAGTAGAACCAAAAAATTTAAAAAAAAAATTATAAGTGGAGCCTTCTGTGATTTATGGGGTAGTTGGGGCCGATGAGGAGATTGAATCTCGGCATTAGATTGGACGGAAACGTACAGTTGTTATTTGAGGAGCTCGTATATATGTGGGAGTTCCCTCCTCTTTCATTGGCATCATCCAACTCAAGTTTTTGCGAGAGACTATCGCACAGGTACAACGTGGCACGAGAGCACGGCTCTATCATGCAATTAGCAAATTTGATTGCGCTGAGTGCGATGTGCTCCTAGTGCTTAACAAAACAATTTTGTCAGTGTACTAGAAAGTGCTGGTTCGTATGTTATTATTCTCTTGACAAAATGACGTCGGGAAAGAGCATAGAAAAATAGAAGGTAAGCCAAGTGAAAATTTAAATGGATAAATCACTCACCACCCATAATCCACATAAGGCATAAGAGTAAAACAATAAATTCTTCTTGTTTTCAAGCCAAAGGCTCAAATAAGTTATAAATCAATCAAGTCTCACCTTTTCATTCATCAACTTCCCGTGACGGGACCTAGGAGATATCTCTTTTCTAAGATGAAGCCAAACCAAATCTCTTTCTTTAAAGGCTACATGCTTTCAATGTTTGTTTGCTCTTTCTTGATACTTCGCATTGTGTTTATGATCCTTTCCCGAATCAATTCATAAAGCTTCTTTAGATATTTGCCATGTTTCTCATCATCTCCACTAAAATGTTGAGAGATGAAAATTGAAGCTAAGTCCAATGGACTAATAGGGTTCTTTCATACATGACCTCAAAAGGAATTTTTCTAGTTGTTTGGCTTGAAGACCGATTGCAAGCAATTTCAGCTTGAACCAAGGTGAGGTTCCATTGACGTAGGTTACTTCCGATAAAGCTCCTTATAAGATTTCCCAAATGCCAATTAACAACTTCAGTTTGCCCATCGGTTTTAGGATGATGGGAGGAGCTAAATTGAAGTGTCATGCCCAGCTTCTTCCAAAGTATGAGCCAAAACTGACTGATTTACTTTGATCCAAAAATGACTGATAAACTTTGAATCTCAATTAGATGTCATTGTCTTTAAAATACCATGAAGTTTCACGATCTATTGAAGGTAAAGATTCCCCACGGGAGTAGCATTCAAAGTCTTGTTACATGGTACAAATGTGCCATTTTGGAGAACCGGTCAATGACCACCATAACCAATTGTTGTTGTTGAATAGAATTATAAACAAGAATGTCATCAAAATAAACAACAAGACTACCAATAAATGATTTGGAGATATGAGTAATAAGGCGCATGAATGTACTAGGAGCAGTAGAGAGGCTGAAAGGCATGACCTTCCATAGAGGCCATCTCTTGTCTTGAAGGTAGTTTTCCACTCATCTCCAACTCTCATTCGAATTTAATGATATCCACTTTGAAGATCAATCTTGGAAAACATAGTAGCACCATAGAGCTAGTCAAGAAGATCATCGAGTCAAAGGATAGGAAAATAGTACTTGATGGTGATCTCGTTCACCACTCTACCATCAATGCATATGTATCACGATCCATCCTTCTTTGGCATGAGAAGAGCCTCTTTGGCATGAGAAGAGCTGGGACGGCACATGGACTCATCTTTTCTCTCACAATTCTTTCAGCCAAGAGTTCGTCCATTTGCTTGTAGCCCTTCATGCTTTTTATGACTCATTATATAGGCTGCTTTGTTTGAATGACGGGATACAAAGTCAATGCAACACTGAATGTCTCTTATGGGTGGAAGACCAGGTAGAATCTCTTTCAAAACAACATCCTTAAATTCTTAGAGAAGAGGTTCTACTTGAGAAGGCACATCGAAATGTTTTTCATTCTCTTCTAACACCACAAGAACATATGCCTTCAAGGATTCTTCTAAAACCTTATCAACTTTAGATTTAGAGAGTAAAACATTTCCCTCCCTATTACATGGTTTTAGAGTGTTTTCTCTTTTGGAAGGATCTAAAGTGATTTTGACTCAATCTTTCTCAAAAGTATAAGTATTCTTGAACCCATCATGCTTAGTTTTTCTATCAAATTGATGTGGCCCCCCAAGAAGCAAATGACAAGCGTCCATGGGAACAACGTCGCACCATACTTCATCATTATATTTTTTTTTCCAGTGGAGAATTGAACAAGACATCGTTTATCGACTCTTACCCCATTCCTTTTGCGAAGCCGAGAGAGCTTGTAAGGTAGCAGGCATTTCTCCATCTTGAGGTGCAACTTATCCACCATTGTTGTAAGCGCTATGTTCTCGCGGCTTCCTTCGTCAATGATGACATTACACACCTTTCATGAGAAGTGCATCTAGTTTGAAAAATATTGTTGTGAAACCACATAACATCTTCACTAGGAGTAGCTTTCAAGATTTGATGAAGGATTAAAGACTACTTGATCTCCATAGGTAACTTCATTTCCCTCCTCTGATCGTTCATTAGAATTGGTGACTCTTCACGTTGCTCTTCTTCAAGCTTTTCTTCTACTGGAGAGACAATCATTGATTTGGACAATTAGATGCGATATGTCCAAACCCTTGGCACTTGAAACACTTGACGAAGTTATGACGCTTGGAACTTGATGCTCCACCATTATTAGGAGACAACTTTGAAGTAGTCGCCATAATCTTAGGAGTAGAGGTACTCTTGCCTTTGGAATAGCCTTCTTTGTTTCGACACTGAGAGCTGCTACCACGAGCTTCTTTAAATTGCTGCTCCACCTTAAGTGTAAGTTGACAAATATCATTGTAAGTCTAATAAGTTTGATGTTGGACAATATAACCAATTTCAAATCGAAGTTCACCAAGGTAGCGGGCAATAGTTTGCTCTTCTACTTCAAAGATGACGCAAAGCATCATGAGGTGATCCAATTCTGATGTATATTCTTCCACGAATAGTTCTTTTGTTTGAAATTGTGAAATTGAAGGAAATTATCTTGATGGTAGTTTGCCGGTAAGAACTTCTTCTTCAATTCTTTCTTCATCTTCTCTCAAGTTACTATACGGCTTCTTCCTTCACAAGCTCTTTGTTTCTTCAAGTGCTCCCACCAAATAGATGCATGCTTTTTGAGCTTGATGGCAACTAGCTTCACATTTAAATCATTTGATATTTTTCGGTAGCCAAAGACTCTTTATACAGCGTGCAGCTATTCCTCACTTGAATCATGACTTGGAGTACCAACGAAGGGGTTGACGCCCTCTTCATCAGAGATAGCACTTTTTTGAATCATGACGCAAATCATCATCGCATCCCAAAAGTTTGATGCATTGCAAATGCTCTTGCAATTGCTGCATTTGTCTCTTAACTCATCCACCTTAACATCTCGTAGGTCTCTTTCTCGAGTTGGAGAAGACTCGACGTTTGGTCCATGTCGATGATGACCAACCATAGAACCGTGTGCTTGTTTACGAACTTGACACCTAGAGAGAGTGTAGATAAGTAGGAAGTAACATTAGTGAAAACTTAAATGGATAGGTCACTCGCCACCCGTGAAAATTCACTGAAGGGATTATAGCAAAATAAGAACTTCTTCTTGTTCTTAAGCCAAACACTCAAATAAGTTATAAATCAATCAAGTCTTGCCATTACATTCATCATAGTATGCTTATATAGATGAGCTAGGAACAATCTGCAAGCATGAGTAATTACCAAGACTCACTGGAAAGACAACAAGACTCATAGGAAGGCAAAATTAGTTTAACTAGAGAACAACTATAATTACAAAAGGATGGCATTTACTAGACCCTAAAAATATGAGAAAAGAAATGTAGTTGGTTATAGGTCTCCAAGTTTTAATAATTTCAAAGTTATTGAATTAATGGCCTTCAAGAAATGCGAACAGCCTCCAAATGCGAAGTGATCGAATTAGACTCGGACAATAGGCTTATGAATCGACAATTAGAAAGTCAATCAATAACAATGAAATCAATGTCTTGCCCACTAATTCAACAACTCTTTTGCAAAATTGACATCTTTAATGAAAACTCCGGCATATTAAAAAAATAAATTATGTGATTATAAAGACACAAGCAAAAATGAACCCATATGATAAAGAGGGGACGTGCATGATTACAATGAAATAACCCTTTTTAATTCATGCAGTCGCACGAGATGCTATGCATAATATATAATCAACATAATATCCGAAAATTGTCCCGAATTGAAAAGTCCAGGAAGGCTGGATACTTCCCTTGCTGGTCTCCCAAGCCCAAAAGCTAAAAATTCTGTACTCCTTCTAGAATGATGGGCTTAACCCAAATTGATGAGCTTGGAACAATTTCCCAAGCATGAGTAATTACCAAGACTCATTGAAAAGACAAAAAAAAAAAAAAAAATCATTGAAAAGACAAATTATTTTGCTAGAACACAACTATGATTATATAAAGACGACATTTACTAGATCTTGAAAATATGAGAAAATAATTGTAGTTGGTTGTAGGTCTCCAAGTTTTACTAGTTCCAAAGTTATTGAATTAATGGACCTTAAGGAATGCGAAGAGCCCGTAGACGTGAAGTGATTGGAATAGACTTGGAATCAACAATACACTTGTGAATCAACAACTAGGTAGTCAATTGATAACGATGAAATTGACATCTTGTCCACTAACTTGGCAACTCTTCTGTAGAATTGATGTCTCAAGGAATGCTCTGGCATCACACAAAAAAACAATAAGTAGAAGATTATTGGATCATAAAGACACAAGCAAAAATGAACCCATATGACAAAGAGGGCACATGCACGATTTCAATAAAATAACCTTTATAATTGATGCAATCGCACGAGATGCTATGCTTATTGTAGAATCAACATAATATATGAAATATGTTCCAAATTGAAAAGTCCAGTAAGGCTGGAGATACTTTCCTGCCTGGTCAAAAACTAAAAAATTTGTACTCCTTTTAGAATGATGGGCTTAGCCCAAATTGAAAAGTCCGCCATGGTCCCTTCATCTACTTTCTCCTCATTCCAGCAAAGGAAAATCCTGTGCATCTGGCGCATTCATGATAAGTCGAATATCTGTGTAATTTAAAATTTAAAGACATGATCAACCTGCATTAGCCAAGTAGATCAACTTGCATTAGCCAAGTATGCATTATATATATATATATATATATATATATATATATATATATATATATCAATTGCACACCACCCAAACCTTTGACCGGCAAAAGAGAGAGAAAAAAAGAAAAAGAAAAGAACAAATCTCCTTGAAAAGGAGGCAGCCTCAATCAATGGGAAACATTGACTAAACATTGAATCCTTTCGGTGTGGATAGTCATCAAAGTTTCCGAAGCAAGATTTGGTATAAATACCACGAGAGTCACGTTAATGGGTAGTTTCCCCTATCATATTTCTTTTCTTTTCTTTTACGAATAACGTATATTTTTTAAAATAGAACTTATACCATTAAAAATTTGAAACTGATATATTTGTTTCACATTTATTCAGAACTAATTTTCGGGTCACCAGAAATTCCAAATTAGTACACTCACTACAAATCTACCAAAATCTTAAGGCATAATTGGAGTAAATAGATTTTTTCGTGACACGAAAATTAGTTTAAAATAAATATGGTACAAGTACATCGATTTAAGATTTTTGGTGATGTTTAATCTTTAAAAAGCGAAATCACTTTGAAGGAAGTAACTTCCCTAGAATGTATACTTGTTATTTGTCATCAAATTAATCTACCTAGTGCTATAATGACACCTATAAATAAAACCCATAAAAGAATTCAAAGATATTGGGAAAAGAAAGCCACAATGTTTGAAAGTTGCCAGTCAGTGGCCACTCTTGGTTCTTGAAATTCGGCCTCCTTTTGGCTCCTTTCCATGCCTGTCTAAGTCGAATTTTCCTTGAACTAAATTAACTTTTGAATGTGCGGTTCCGGCTCCAACTATACATATATATATATATATATATATATATATATATATATATATATATATGCCCAGCTCATAATCTCAGGTCAATTCAAGGATTTCGGGAGGGTAAAATCTGAGGACAGCTCGGACACACGTCTCCTATTTTTACCTTTTTCTCTTATGTCTCTTTGAATATTCATTTCTTCAAAGCACAAAGCTGGACCAAGGCATGGCCTCCCTCATTTTTTATCCTGAAAATTTTGGGTGGTGGGACTTCCCTAAGTTTGGAAAAAAGCAAAAGATTGCAGGACAAGATTTAGATGCTTGTAAGGCTGACAAATGTATGGGCTGCCTTTTTTAGACAAGTATCCCTTGAGATTCGTCATTAACGTCGATAAAAATTAATTTTTCCATAATTTCTTTCCACGTTATGTATTCATTTCAAAAGTTATGTATTGAGAAAATCATTATGAAATTAAAGAAATTGATATTATTTTTTTATCAAGGAGTCGTAGAATTATGAACTCTAGGATCTCATTTCCACCTATCTTGTATGTCGGCCTCTAATCTTGGGATGAGATTTGGTCATGTTTACATGTCTAATATTAGAATCACCATATTCTCAAGGGTCGTGAGAGAAATTGATTGGAACTGGTAAGTTCCTAATGTGTTCTTTCAAAACTTGTTAAATGGCCTATCCGGTAGAGTTATATGCTTTGAAATAATCGCTTGAAACTCTTTCTTGGTAAGCAAGTAGTCATGTGTTTAGGAACAAGAGCAAGCACCTGACCTTAAACAAGTTCATGTGTCAATTGCATAGATAAAAATTCTTGATTCATAAACTTTGTCCATGAGTTAGGGTTTCATTTACTCAAAACCATAGATGTCACCACTACTCTCAAACTCTTAGGCTTCACCTAATAACTTGAATTTGAGAGAGAGAGAACCGACCTTTACTTTTTTGTACTTGCATTATTGAATGGAACTATATTTTACTGGTAATAATGCACTGACTTTCACTTTTTTTGTCCTTACGTTATTATTTTTATTTTGGTCGTATCCTCACATTAATTGAATGGACCCATGTCGTTGAGTACAACTAGTGTGCCGGTCCAAAATTGACATACGACTTTTCCCCTTCTTTATGGGATTCAAATACAAATCCTTTGACTGTCGTGACATGAGTTGCCACGGAGACTAATGATTCTTTTTATATCACATATGACAGTAATCGTTACACAATTCGTCTACTAATAAAATTAAATACAATGATGATAAAGCACATAGCGGAATAAGATGTTCTGTTCGACGATCTCGATTTCTCAATTCATAATTTATTAATATATATTTAGGAAAGACATACAAGGGATATGGATATAGATATAAATAGATCTCCCTCAGAGAGCCAAATAAAAGAATGCTGCTACCTAATTTATGAGAAGAAAGTGAACAGTCAGAAGCAGAGAACCGTGAAGAGGAAAGGATACTTTTTACAGGCCAACACAATTTGTTGAGGTTGTTACCCCACCATCCACAACAAGGTTGTGCCCACTAACATACTTGGACTCATCACTTGCAAGATACAAAGCAGCCTCAGCAATGTCCTTAGCCCTCAATGTTGCTCCTTTCAAGTTGGCAAGTCCTCTCACAAACTCCTCCATCTTCTCCACCTCTCCCTCACTGGGCATCCCAAAACTCATGCCTTCATCTTCCTCCTCCTCGGCGCTGCTCCTCCACGCGTTGATGAGCATCGATGTCGCCACGCCGAATGGCGATATGCAGTTGACCCTGATCCCATACCTACCAAGCTCGCACGCCGCGTTCTTGGTGAGCCCCACGATGGCATGCTTCGAAGCCGTGTAGGCATGAGGGCCGAGCCCTCCCATGACCCCAGCCACACTCGCCGTGGAAATTATGCACCCACTCCTCCTTGGCGCCATGGCACGGGCCGCGTGCTTTATCCCGAGTGCTGAGCCTTTCACGTTAATGCTCATCACGCTTTCGAACTCCCCCACATCGAAATCCATGATGCTCTTGCGCTTAGATTGATTCCCAAGCAACCCGGCATTGTTGAACATGACGTCGAGGCGTCCATAGCGGGAGACCGTGGAGGTCACCAAGTTCTCGACGTCCTCTTCCGAGCTAACGTCGCAGTGCACATAGGTAACAGAAGGAGATAGCGAATTAGCAAGTGCGGTCCCAAGAAGATCCTCAATATCGGCGATAACGACCTTTGCCCCGTGCCTCGTGAAGAGTCGAACCGTGGCCTCTCCAATCCCTTTAGCTCCGCCGGTTACTATAGCTACTTTCCCTTCCAACCTACATAAGAAAAGTACTGCATTCATTATGGTTGAGACTATTTCAATAGAAAAGTTGCTCTTATGCAATTCTGCATTCAAAAGATGACATGAACAGTATACTATTGTGGTAAGTACATAGCTTGTGAAAAATCAATGCGACATAGTGCAATCTTGCCAGAATATTGTATGAAATAATGCATTGATGACCTCTTTACCTTCTAGGGCCAGGAGTAGTATTTTCATTTCCCAGCATCAGACTGATTTCCTGGACAACCTTCTCTGGCAAAACATGAGCTGTCATGGTGTGGAGAGAGAGAGAGAGAGAGAGAGAGAGAGAGACCTCCAAAAGAGAAATTGATAGCTTTGATTGGAGAAGCGGAAGGATTTTATAGGAGGTGGAGGCGTGAGGGAACTGCGTTTCTTCCCTCCTTTCGTGGCGTCTTCCACGAAGCTGACCTTGACTTTTTAGTCTCTCCGCTTGCACGGCAAGGCCTTCGTTGAAGATTTAAATATGGACCCACTTTGGAAGAACTGTTCTTCCACATGACCAAGTCCACCAAACTTGTCCTCTACAAATCCCATTTGAGCACTTAAACCAATTTCGATTGGATGAGATCAGCCTTATTACGTGAACCTCATAAATCCAATGGATCATTGGACCGTGAACGTCCAATGTACTAGCCCATCTCGGACAAACGGAATGCACGCAATAGCCACATCATCATATGAGAAAATCACGCGTATGATCATATCGTCAGATCATAATCGTCTAGGGATTGACTTGTTGATTTGAACATGGTCTGAACGGCAACGATGTCCATGCAATTGAGGAACTATGAATGAAACCCTAGTCAAAATCTTAATGGCAAAGTCTGAATCTTTGGGGGTTGTTGGCGCACAGCAATGGCAAAGTGTTACCGAATACTTTAGTGTATCTAATCATCTGAAAGCTGTCATTAACAAAACTAAACTTAGCTGGAATGCTACAGGTACCAGCAGTGACATACATATATATTAACATATATAGACACACGTACACATATCGATACGCTCCCCACTCGTGTGCGGATTTCAAAAATAAACCTAGGGTTCCCTCTAGTGGAAAGAGAAACGAATGTGGTCGGATTGTCGGTACACATTTCTATGATGTGATGCTCCATGATTAATGTCTTGTTCTTTCGATGAACATTGCATTCGATTGAATTTTGCGAGAGGACCTATCACGTGATGACAAGGGTGGCTCTCTTTCCTAACGCAACGTCATCTAGGTCTATTAAATACATTACTAATGTCGACAAATACTTTACTCAATTTATTCTAGAAAACCCAGCAATAGGTTTAATTACAAAGAATTTTCCCCTATGTGCGACTTTGGTTAGGCTTTAAAGTTTGGTCCATGATGGCGAGAGGCAAATTAGATGCGATGCGCGTGTTTTGAAAATAGGAGATGCAAAGTGCACGTAAAGATAAACTCGAGCCGGCAATAGTCGTTGTGCCGATAGGAACAATCTCCGTGATCGGCTTCCCGGTCGTTGGTCGAAGAGGTAATCAAGGTCAATGTACTATGGGTATAGTAAATGTTTGGTTAATTTAATAATTTTGAAATATGAAAAGTTATTAATTTTCGTAACGGTTTCATTGATATATAACTGTTTTTGTTCGCCATTAATATAAAGCGGTTTTGTAACGCTTTTATAATTTCATATAATTATTATATAACGGTCATGTCACGACTTTATAACACTTGACTTATTTCTTCATATAACCACTTTACAATGGATTAATAACGGTTTTTGAGCAGCTCTCTTTCTCTCTTGTTTGAATAAAAATAAACTTCAAATATCTTTGAAAATACATTAAATTCTCATATTTTTCCTTTTCTTTTAGTTACTTCTAATATTCAATGCGAAGTATAGAGAAGGTTTATTATATCTTGAGAAAATAGATGCTAGAGCTTTACGTATCGAGTTTCGTACTTTGAGAGATAGAATTATTTTTAAGGACAGTGTTTGCACACATCAAACAATTAATCATATTGTCTTATCTTTTTCAATAGATGTCTAACAATTATTATTATTATTATTATTATTCATATTATCTAATATTTTTCCAATAGTAAATGGTTGGTTATGAGGAAACAGGAATGAGTCAAATTAATTGGTCAATTCCTTCCTCTCGAATCTTCACCCTATATCTTCCAGTCCACGTAATTTATTGATTGGAACACTGTCAAGAAGTCTTTGTCTTACTATAGTCCATGAGATATTCGATAAACTATGTTATAATATGCTTATTTATTATAAAAATAGACAAAATTGCATTGCATGGATATCCGTTTCAGCCTTAAATAATGACCGATTGGAGACCCGAAGGAACAGTGAGGTGACCCGAAGGAGCAGTGAGGTGCGGGTCAATATCCGGGACCATCAAACCTCCGATTCACACGATCGGTCGGTCGCAGGCCGTTCCATGTTCACACTATTGGTCTATCCCAAGGACAATTGACGTTTCAACTTGTTTCTTAATTTGAGTGCTTTCACAACTTTCGATCAAGTCAATTCTCATCGATCCAACCACCCAATTTTCAGAAAGTCAAAGGTAAGAACATTGTAATTGAACGGACGTTTGACAGGATACTCTGATTCGACGTGGTTTTGGTATTGTTTTAACCAAATATTGGGTGAAAGTGTCTTGTTAGATTGTCCTTTTGGTGGTTCGATGATTGATTATAAGTTTATATTATAGTGATCAAATCTGTCCGAATATTTGGTTCGACTAATTTTTTGTGATGGATGCAAAACATCCGGTTCATGTGCATAGGTAAGATTCCATAACAGTGTGGCAAACATTCATTTAAGGGATTATTTTAAGTACAAGACTTGTGATTCGATATCGGATTTGGCACATTTGAACCCAATATTTGACACTCAGTTAGCCCCTTCCAAGCAAATTCATCTAAATATAACCTCTAAGTTCGGCGACAACTAGAAGACAGAAATAGTCCGAGAAGTACAATTTATGTGGATATTAGGATTTTATTTGTCAATATTTTAAGCCATAAGCATTACATGAAATTCGACTAGTATGAAAGTAGGTCACTTAAGCATTCTAGCACATTCGAAATGCAGTAGAAAAGCTTACGTTATTGAGTCAAGGGCCAATTAGGTATATCAAATAACAAACCAGACATCGACATCCATATTTTCACACCGCACGTGCGCTCGCCATTCTTCTTCCCTATGAGCCCACCACTCTCATCACCTCCCTCATAATCCAAGTGAAGTATTGTGCCACACCAACAAATCTCGACGCAAATCTCGGTCCTATTGACACCAAAAAAATGTCCTAGACGTTGTAGTTGGCGACTTGGTTGACACGGGCTTGCTAGAATGACCACGTAAGAGAAAAATAGCTAAGTGTTGGGAATAATTAATCAGTAATCTATAGTCAATTGAGAAGAAGAACCAATTCTTATTGACAGAAATGTCAAAATGCATTGGCTAAGTGTTGGAAGAAAGGAGTCAATGTAGCTGTCAGTAACCATCAAGGTAGTGACGTCAATCTAATCATCGATGTAAATATTGAATAGTAGAGTCGATGTAATCGTTGGTATATCTATCAAGTAGTGGAGTCATGTAATTATCAAGCAAGGGAGTTGTAGTAACCTATGTGTTATAAATAGCCAATTGTACTCTTTAGTAAATAAAGTCCTTCAATCAATCACAAAATTCAAAGTTGTTTATCTGCATCTTGTGCTATGTTTCTTGCAATTTGGCAGCAATTGCCTCCGCTCTCCATACTTTTAATTTTCTTGTCATTTACCTTCCTATTCAAAATCAACAAAGGATCTCTCACCGCTTTTGTCAATTCACTAATCAGTCCATCCATTTTCCAAGAGGTATTCTGTTGACTTTTCGATGTCACATGTCCACACACGTCTTCTCCAATGGTCTTCTCCCTGCAGAGTCTTCTTCCTGCAGAAACCATGATAGCAAATTTGGTTATTGCAATGATTAATGAGATTCCCTATCGAGTCCAAATACTAATACACACTTTATCTTTCAAATTTGAGTCTATGGACATATCTTATCAAATTCACCTCCACTCAAATGTCAAAAGTCTAAGCTATATTGAATTTAGTTAATCAACTACTCCTCTTAGCTCTAAAACATGCACACTTGAACAATTTCCTTCCTATTCGTAGAAGAACAATTAGAGAGATTAAACATCGGTGTCAACTTTGCAGCAAACTTTTTTCCTCAAACAATTAGAGAGAGGTTAATGTACTAGAGCTCGAGGCGGAAGGATCCGGAGCATAGGTGGCCTAGTAATTTCCTTTTGAATCAGACTTATGTGTATAGACTTATAGGGCTAACCTAGTATGTTTATAAAGTGTGGTTTGTGAAAAATCGTTAGCATGTTTTACTATCCCTATGTTTAATGGTTGACCGAGTGTTTATTTAATTTGCTTTCGCATGTGCTTAATTGAAAGATAAAAAGAAAGGATCGGCGACGCATCCTGGAACGTCACATTTTCAATCGACCGCCGAGGGATGTGCGCGTGCCCAAGGTTCGAGGCATGACAAACCATCAAGGTAGTGATGTCAATCTAATCATCAATGTAAATATTGAATAGCAGAGTCGATGTAATCGTTGGTATATCTGTCAAGTAGTGGAATCATGTAATTATCAAGCAAGGGAGTTGTAGTAACCTATGTGTTATAAATAGCCAATTGTACCCTTTAGCAAATAAAGTCCTTCAATCAATCACAAAATTCAAAGTTGTTTATCTGCATCTTGTGCTATGTTTCTTGCAATTTGGCAGCAATTGCCTCCACTCTCCATACTTTTAATTTTCTTGTCATTTACCTTCCTATTCAAAATCAACAAAGGATCTCTCACCGCTTTTGTCAATTCACTAATCAGTCCATCCATTTTCCAAGAGGTATTCTGTTGACTTTTCGATGTCACATGTCCACACACGTCTTCTCCAGTGGTCTTCTCCCCGCAGAGTCTTCTTCCTGCAGAAACCATGATAGCAAATTTGGTTATTGCAATGATTAATGAGATTCCCTATCGAGTCCAAATACTAATACACACTTTATCTTTCAATTTTGAGTCTATGGACATATCTTATCAGATTCACCTTCACTCAAATGTCAAAAGTCTAAGCTATATTGAATTTAGTTAATCAACGACTCCTTTGAGCTCTAAAACATGCACAATTGTACGATTTCCTTCGTATTCGTAGAAGAACAATTAGAGAGATTAAACATCAGTGTCAACTTTGCAGCAAACTTTTTTCCTCAACCAATGAATTAGGCCACTTTGGCGGGGTGATAAAGTCGCACACAGCCTGCAGAGATACGTCAAAAAGGTGAACTGTCTGTAGCTTACGAATCTAGTTTGTACTGGAACTCTAACCATGAGGTTAATGTTTGAATATACGTAAACCCACCGAATAAACTTTCATGTATATTACCAATGTAAAAAGAAGTAGACACCCTTTCAAAACAAATCCAGAGCTACCACCTAGTTGAAAAAAATCTCATATTGCTTTGAGTGTGGCTAAATTTCGAGTGACATAGCTTACGGGATATCCATATGAAAAATTTGTCGGAGGTTGTTGTTTTACTTCGTTAAAAATTTGCTTCAGAAAACACATTGCAGGAAGCCAACTCATAACTCATAAGTTGAAATACTCGAGAGAACCGGTTTGGGAAAAGTCGAAGGCTAGAGAGCTAAGGGCCCTCAGATCGTAAATCGAGACCCCACGCATGTAATAATTTTTCAGATTAACTTTGAAATGGATTAGGGTCATTTTCCCTAAAATCACTTTCGTCTTGTGGTCGAATGGACGAAAGGTCTTTGTCTAAGCAGGCTAGTAATAACATGGCTCCATCAATTTTAAAACTAAGCAAGTATCACCTAATTATGCATCTTTTGTCAATTGCATATGCATCCACGTAACAAATGGAGACTCGCGCACATTTTTATTACTCCTTGCATACTTTCAAGGCACAAACGCGCATGGCACCCGGAGTCATGCTGGGACATAAAATGACGAAGGAATTTCGGTGATTTCATCTTCGGGAAAACCAGAATCTAATAATAAGTTTAGGGAACTATTTGATAATGGCATTCATAGGACTTAATTGAAAAGTGCAACATCGAAAGGGCATTGTGAGGATGCTAACCCTCCTCAAACTAATTTCCAGGTAAGAAAAACAATCCAAAACTGATATATCCAACTCACATTTAAGCCAAACTAATTTTCTAGGGATTTTAGTAGATTTTTGAAACTTAAAGGAGCTCTTAGCAGATTTTCCAATCTAAGATTTTGGTGATTTAAGATTTTTTTGTGACATCAAATATAAATTGGGATAAAATGAGACATAATGTACCGGTTTGAAATTTTCTGTCACATAAAAATTAATTTGGATAAATGTTGCACAAATATATTGATTTGAAATTTTTTGTGATAAGAAAAATAATTCGAGATAAATGTGGTGTGGAGATATTAATTTGGGAATTTGACAGTATTAACCCTAAAAATAATGATTCTTCCAAGTTATCCATCAATCTTTGGCCAAAATATATGGAATATGATTTCGACGCGACAGCCGAAATAGGGTAAGTCTATAAGAAAACACATAACCACACTAAACAAAGCTCATTTTGTATTATTTAATTACTACATGTCAAAGATGTATAAATGAAATCATATCGATTAGACTACTCAAGCCACTTGATTTGTTAATGAGTTAAATTGTCAACTTTAAAATATTTACAATTCTAATTTAAATAAGTAAACGATTGCAATTCGTGGCATTCCTCAACTTGATGTCTTAAAGAAATTAGAAGGTCAAAATTTTTAGTTGACTCAACCAGAGGAGCTTTTCACGAATTTAAAAAATGGAAATTTTAAAAGGTTGTAATATCCTCTATCCTTTTAAGATCCACACGGCCCTCATACCAAAATGTGAGCAAATCTTACTACTAATTGCAACATCACATTAAACTATATATTTACTATTTAGATTGTTATGATCTATATTATATACTTTTTAAAGTTTATTTAGGGTCACGAAAATATATAAACTTATGGTATGACTATCATTTTATATTAGGGTTAATACCATTAAATATCTAAAACTGGCACCCACTGCCACATTTGCCTTAAATTATTTAATCACTATTACTTTTGAATTCTGCACTCTAAATGATTAAATCCAACCATTTTACAGTAAAAAGACAAAATTACCCTTAATTTTCAATTGCAATTTAAAGTGATGGCCCTATTCCTCCTTTTTTTTTTTTATTTTTTATTTTTCTATTCAGGATTACCATAACTAACTATTTCACATAATTTATCTTCAGTATATTAAAGAAAAAGTGCATTTTTAGATATTCCTACAACATCTTACATGATGTATGTAAAAAGGCATTCTCTTATTTAGTAAATAATTAAAAATTCTCTTGTTTATCATTGATCTTACAACAACTTATCTATTCTTTGACCATCTTATCTCAAAAGCTCACTTTCTTGATGAACTTTTTATTTTTTAATATATATATATAAAAATTAAAAAATATCAAGTATCTTTACCTCTCTATATTAAAGAATTTATCTTTTTTTCCTTACTATATTGGCGAGATACTTTTACATAGAGCACGTAAGAAATTAAAATATTTATGAATATATTAAAAATATTATGTAAAATGTAGCATCTTGATTTTTTTAGGGTTAATATCCTGAAAAACCTCAAACCGGTATACTTGTGACATATTTACTCAAAACTAACTTTTTAACAAAAAAAAAAATCAAAACTAGTACACTTATGACAAATTTACCTCAAACTAATTTGTTCAGCTGTCACAAATCACAAACTGATATATTTGTGACAAATATACTATCTGTTAAATTGGATTAATAACACAAAAATCACAAAAATGATACAATTGTGACAAACATATAGTAAAATCCCAAACTAGTATATTAGTCCACCGTCACACGTCATCCAACTTCGTAATTTGACAATAAAATTTAACAAAAATTAACTGAGGATAAATTTATTACAAATATACCGGTTTTTGGATAAATTTGTCAAAGATGTACTGGTTTAAGGTTTTTGGTGGTCAAAAAATTAATTTTGGGTATAATTGTCACGGGTATACCAGTTTGTAGTTTTTCAAGATGTTAATCCTTTTTTTATATAGATAGTTTGATCTAGATAATGATATTTCATTGTTTTTTTTTTAAATCTTAATTTATGTAATGTTTTGATTTAATTAAATTTTATTTTCTGAAGTTTCATGTTGGAAAATGTCCTGTGATTTTATTTTGGAAAATCTTCAAAGAGTTTTTTTATTTATTTGATCATTCTAACTATATAAAATAAAATCTATAAGAAGGGTTTTGATGGTGATATACACAACAAGAGTGAAAATATATAAACAAGCCAATGTGTTAAAAAGTCGCCTATTTTAAATTTGTTCCATACTCTACTTCATAATTTATTTAATAAATTTGCTCGACAGCGTAAATAAGAAGTAACTTTCTTGAAAATTAATCTTTACAACAAAATGAACTTTCATGGAAGTATTAGCTAACAATTAAAAAAAAACACGTTGTCTTCAATATACATTGGCAATCTACGATAAACAAAAACTAAACATTTAAAGTTCTTAATTATGATAAGTAAATTCTACATAAATATAGAAAAACTAACAACTGAAGAAAGTAAATAAATTTGAGATCACCACTTTAAATTGTAATGGAATGATTAAGGACAATTTTGTCTTTTTGGTGAAAACTGGGTGGATTTTGTTATATGGATGTAGAAATAGCACCGCCGGGCTATTTTTTATCTTAAAAAGTACGAAACTACTAATTTACTGTGAACTAATTTTCTTCTTACAAGAAAACTCTAGTTGGCAAATCTTACCTAAATCTACCATCCGCTAGCATTCCATTTAGTAAATGTTGCTAAGATGCATATATCTCAACGTAAACGACTGAAAGATGGATTTGACATAGAGAACGACATATCTGAAGCGAAAAATCAACGTGTTGTAACACATAAGCATCTTAAGAATGATAGATATGGAGTACCAACCTGCGATTTTTAAAATTAGGGATAAATGCGACGATGGGGGCAGCGACTCGAGGCTTGAAAATTAATTCAGGATGAAGGCCGTATCAGCATCGGTTTGGAATTTTTTATGAGGTCAAAAAATAAGTGATTTTTAAATTGGCATCCTTACCCCTTACATGACCCAAAATTTTAAATAACAAAAAAAAAAATTCATTTTTCTTCATGGCGCTATGTAATTTCAAAATTATTTTAACGAGATAAGGATCGCCTGCGGCCGCTAAATTCCGCTCCAACCGTAAACCCTCCTTAATCCTTTCGTTTTCAATCTCCCTGCCGTCCCCTCCCTCAAAAAAGCCGCACGACCGCGACGTCCAGATAAGCATCGCCGCCGGCAGGAGGAAGACGACGGCGACAGCGACGGCGGCGACGGCGACGGCGGCGGAGGAGGTCGAGCTCGCCGACCCTAGATAGAGCCTGCGAAACAGGTGAGATTGATGCGGTACGGATGGGTTCGATCTCCCTTTTTGCGTGATGGGTTCCCTCTCCTAAAAGAGCTTTTTTATGGGGAAATTCCTCCCCCCTCTGCGACGAGGTTGCCCCAGCTAGCCAGAACCCTAGGATCGGCCGCGGGCGGCGATTGGAGATCGGGGGACCGGAGGAGGAGGAGGAGGAGGGTGCGGCGGCGGCGGAGATGGAGGTAGAGACCAGCGGGGAGAAGGAGGGCGGCGCGCGGGTGCCGCTGTCGGAGGTGGTGTCCGACTGCGTGAAGCGGTGGTTCAAGGACTCGCTTAAGGAGGCGAAGGCCGGGGACGTGAATATGCAGGTCTTGGTGGGTCAGATGTATTACAGCGGGTATGGAGTTCCCCGGGATGCTCAGAAGGTAGCGGCTTTGTTGTTGAATTCCTGTTCTTTCTGTGCAACTGAACCGCTAGCGTGTTGGGGTATGGTTCTTGATGTTAAATTAGGCTGCTTGGTAGGAGGGTTTTCGCTGCGTTTTGATTCGTGAGCCTTGGACAAAAGGGTATCAAGGGAGAGAATATGAAGATTGCCCTTCAGCCCTATTTTCCTATTTGTGATTAGCTAGGCAGATTTCTGATGTGTTTATTTTGATGGGGACTTGTAGAATTTGTTGTTTTGTCTGCCATTGCTCAAATTCCAAATTCTCATTGTCATTGATCGCTAGTCTTGGTTACTGAAAGACAAAACTGATATTAGAATGAAGGTAATCATAGTTTCAAAGAATCAGTTTCAGATACATGTTATAGGGAGTCAGGGACAACAAAATGAGGGAAAGAGAAAAGCAAGATACAGAAATTTTACCATTTATATGCAAAAGAAGTCTTTTTTAGGCCTGAAGTTGCAAGAAAGCTGAAAAGTGATGGCTGACCTGACCCTGTCTTGTAGACCGAATGATGCCTTAAGTACTGAACGTCTATGGTTGCTCAGTCTTAAGGGAACCTTGCAAAATTAAGTTAATTGTTCGTTTCATGTAATTATGCATTCATCCATGGTTTTATGAATTACAATTTTCATCCGTGCTTTTAAAAATATCAATTTGCAGCCTGTTGTTTGTGTAGTGACTGATGTTTTACATCCTGAGTTCAGCTGTGCTAGTGCAAAATGCCCTACAGTGCTGTTACAGTCGTAGAACTAAATCTGTCTTGTGGACAACAACAATTTCTTATGTTGGGAAACCAACCGATGTGCTTGCTCAGTTCCTCTAGTTCTCCGCTCTCGTATTCTGTCACACACACTGTTTCCGTTATTCTCTACATCTATCTGATTCTGGATGTCTTCAAGTATCAATAATAAGACTGAAAGAAGAAAGGTTTTCTTGGAAATGCAGATTCTAACTGTAATTATGTCTGCTTTATGGGATGCAAAATGTAGGCTTTCACTTTTCATATTGTTTTTCCAGGTTTAGATTTGCATGTTTATTTATATGTTGATTTTGATTGTTTTATATGTATTTGTAATGAAGAGTGATTCTAACTTTCAATTTTTTTGTGAGAGTTTAGGGAAGAATTTGGATCACCAGGGCGTCAAGGATTCGCTCTTCCGTATGGAAAGTTAGCGATAAGCGTCCAGGTTGATTTCATTCACATTTGTATGATTCAGACCTAATTTTGTTTGCAGTCATTCGTTGTACATGGTACTTTCCTGGTTTTCGATGCAATTAATGGTTAATTCTGGTGCTTTTGTTTGGTACTGTGGTCATATTGTCAGGGTATAATGCCAGTGACTCGGATTCAGATGAGATAAAAGACAACTCTGAGGGGTCGAAGCACTCATGACAATTGTTGGTAATTTCATTTCTTAGCCTCTCATTCTTTCAGTTAACATTAACCTGGTCTTTTGCAAGGAATTTGTGAAATTTGTCTTCGATCGTATCCTGAGACTTTTTCTTTCACAGAATTCTTTGTCTTCTTTTAGCATCTATGTCAGCAGTGGTGTTGCGTTTATAGTTTAAGCTGAAAGCTGAATACTTTTTCTTCCACCATTTGCCCTTCCTTGTCTAGTCATGATGTAGTCACTGCTTGTTGGTAGATTCTCTAATTCTTGTGTAATGACATTACTGATTTACTACTGCTGGGGTTTATAACTCACATAGTTGGTCATTTGTCAAGAAGGTAGGCTCATGTCTTTATGGTACTGGTGACAAGGTTTCGGCTTTTATTGGAATTGAAGGGGAGTGGAGAAATTACCATTTTGTGCTAGAGTCTTCGGCTCTTTGCTGTGCTTGATTTCTAGATTAAGGAGTTGTATTGCGTGCATGTAAGTATTAGGGTTGATCTCTCCTCTTAAGTAAGTTTTGTCAATTTGATCATCTGTTCTATTTTGATTGATTGTCAGCAAAGGATATCTTTCCGCCCGTTTGAGTCGTCGCGAGCCACAAAGCTCGATCTTTTCTTCCTTTCGTCCTAGAGACCGTGCCATTCTGTAAGTCTGTCTCATGGTTTTCATCTTCGCTGGGAAAGGTCTTTTTAGGTCTTCTTCTTCCTCACCCCTTTATATCTCCCTTGCCAAAGCATTTATTTCTTCATATGAATCTAACTCATGATGATTTATGTGCATGATTGTCAGTCCATATGACGTATTCCTCATGAAACTGTGAGTTTGCTTAAAGAGAAAAATTTATTGCCAGAAGAACTGGCTTTTGTATTGACCTAGATGTTTGAGAGCAGCTACTTTTACTGACAATGCATGAAAGCCATCTGCATGGCCAAGTTTTCTACAGTAAACAGGGCATGATGGATTGGGTTCTAAAGAACTCAAATTCACCCAATCATCCGACCAGAATTTGATTTTGTTTCACCTGTAGCCTTTGATAAATACATCTGAACTTGATTTGATGGCTTTCCTATTCCAGGAGACTCTTCTTGGCCCAAAGATTTTCGCTATGATGGATGATGCACTGATTAAACTTGTCTTTGTGAGTTTTGCATCTTGCATTGGTCTTGTTCAGGCTTTGGACCTTTTTCCTTTTGAGTTTGGTAACCAATTTTTACAAAGTCGAGTATTATTGTGCCGTAAGTCAAGTTTTATTTCCGGGCTAAATGAAAGTTTTGATCTTATATCATGGGAGACATTTGTAGTATGAGAGTATTCTCAACTTCTCTCAAATCACCTGCTGTCTGAGATTGGGCCGAAGGAATGAAGGACCCATTGTCTTCTGTTTAACACAATCATTTGCTGAAGCTAATGGGAAGCAGAGTCCCATATACGTACCTTTTTATTGAGATGAGACACTTGTGCATCTAATAAGTAATGACTGATTTTACGTTGAGTTGATATCCTTTTGTGGTGAGGAAAGTTGGCTGTAACATTATGTGAGAAATTTTCATATCATGATTGAGGCTGCTTGGGCATCCTTTGTTAGCCTGATTATGAATTTGACCTGGTTGAGAGATTACTTTTCTGCCTGGTTACTTAAATGATTGTCAAGCTGATTGTCTGCTGTTCGTATCTGTTGTTGATTTAATCATGTTCAATGTCTGGGGACGTATTCTATTTTATGATTTTGAGGAACTGGGCATTTAGCACTCTTTTTGTCTAATCTCGTAATGTTGCTTGCTGCAGGTTACGAGGGACTACTTGGGGCTGCACGTCTGTGTGGCGCCTTCAGCTTCCCTTTTATTCACTTTTTCCCCTTCATCTACCATGTAATCAGTCTTACTCCAATTGTTTTAGTCAAGGAAGGTGTATTTTACTTCACTTTATCTGGTTTCACATTTGCACAGAGTTTGGTTGGGATAACCTTTTCAGCCTTTTGGCTGAAGAACAAGTGAGAGGTTGGTTTGGGGCTTCCTTTTTTCACTTATTTTCGTTTTTAGCTTACTGTGTTGGGGGTATATACTCGATGGAGTCAGAATCTCAGAGTTACGATTAGCCATTGAGCTGCACCGACAAACCGGTGTCCATTCAGAGAATTGCTTTGTGTATATTGTATACCTTTCATCCAGTGCTACGATATTTTTCCCTCTTTGGAGGTCAGCAACTTGAGATTCCTGATCATATCTGCCCACCTCTCCTGCCCACTGTGGCAGCTTATGCAATTTCACTTCTCCATTCCTTGATATATTCGAACAGCTTGTGGGAAAGGTGATTCTATTCTTTGTGAAGTTACTTTGTGTTAAGACTCAAGCTGGGGGGACGATGAGAACAGTTTTTACTAAATTTGTCATCATCTCAATAAAAATTAGTACCTGGTTTTGCTGTGAAGTATCTGAATCTGTGGGGCTTAAATGAGAGGGGTCTAGAAGGGAGAAGCTGCTGCTTTTTCCTGGGGCGTTAGCAAGGCTGGGTGGTGATGAGATGACGGGCTTCATTTCGTTGTGTGAGTGTAATAAGCTCGCTTTAATCTGTACGTGCGCTTTGACCTTGCATTGAGTGCCCCAAATGCAGAAATGCTCTTTGGTTCCGCAAATTTGGATTTTGATGCACTTGAGAAGCACGGTCGACTATTTTCATGAGAAGGATTGGCTTTGCCTGAAATTGGGTCGTCCATGGACCCGAGCCATGTCACAACCGTTGATCTTTGCGGGCTCTACTTGGGACTTAGAGGTCATCCACCCATCGTTATGGGGTCCATCGTGAATCGGATCAAGATCGGGGATACAGGGTTGTCGAAGTGCTCCTTGACATCGCATCAAGGTGTTTTATTCGCTCAATTCGAAATGAATGGACCGTGGCAACTTAGCATCTCGGATTATACTTGAATCCAGAGGATAGGCCGCTTTCGACAGCAAAAGGAGAAAGCGATTCCACACTTAACGCGAATGCGTCTAGTCTCGATCAGTGGATTGGATCGTGGTAGTACTTTTTGACACTGTGGGTTCTGCGGGGACCGCTTGATTGTGAAGTCTTGAAAGCGGACATGAACCCGCAACAAAATGTCAGTAAGTTACGTGAATAAACATTAAGTTATTGGGATGACGCTCGTGTACCATCAACATGCTGTACTCTACTTAAAAATATATATACGAGCAGTTGGATTTAAAACGTATTAAATAGAAAGCCATCTTGTATTTAGCGACATTTTTAACGCTAATCACAACGGTAGTAAATATTTAGATATTTCAAAGTATAATATTCTAGGTGATTTTATAAAGCTTACTATGGCTTGTCGTAATTAATAAACAAAGTCGTCAATATTTAAATGATATATATTTTTCATTTTACGGCTAAGAACAAAGCATTCCAACATTTTGCCGTATTCTAGTGCAAAACGTCGCAAATATTTAAATTCCAATTATTAATTTTTCTCAACGTTTTATAAAGGCTTGCAATGTTTTGCTATAATCTAGTGCAAAATGTCGTAGGTATATAAATATCACAATTTCTTTAAATTTACGAAGTTCTTTAGGGGTTTACTATGTTTCGTTGTAATGCATTAATATCTTAATTTTCAATAATTTATGACATTTTCGAAAGGCATACGATATTTCGTCTTAATTCAATGTAATACGTCATAAATAATTATATATTGTAATTATTTAAGAACAATTCCTTGGTCGCATATTTTTTAACAAAAAATATTCAACAGTTATCAATTGGGTTAATAATACAAAAATTCACAAACCCAGGTACCCGTGACAAATTAACCTTAAACCGATATATTTATGATAAATTTACCTTTCGTTCGCTTCCATTAAATTGGGTTAATATCATGAACAATTACAAATTAATACATCCGTTACATATGTCAACCGCCATGTGTCATTTAATTCAAGAAATCATAATAAAATTTAACAAAAACAAATATATGATAAATTTGTCATAAATACACAAATTTGAGATTTTTTATGGTCAAAAATTAATATAAAGTAAATTTATTATATTAATTTGAGATTTTTTGTGGTATTAATCTATATCAATTCTAATAGATATTTATTAGCATATGACTGCATCAGCAATAGAACTGTGCCCCACTTTTTGTTCTTTTATCTTGTCCATATATTGTCTGCAACTTGAGGCGTCTGCTTTTCTGTCTTCTGAAGTCCAGGGCTTCTCATTCACTCCTTTTGTCCTGTTGGCAGCTTAGCAGGAAGACGAGGCGAGTTACTTCTGCAGGATCTCGTTGTGGGATCTTCTGACTGTCGCCGGTATGTCGTTTATCTCTAGTTCTATCTTCGTTTGGTTTTAGATTTGATTCTATATGCAGTTCATTGACATGCGCGTGGATTATATTATATCCAAAAGTGTTTAAAATATTCATTCACCACCACAAGTCAACAATAAAATATTGCCGCGGCCACCTTTTCTGCTATTTCCCTCGTTTTCATTGGTTCTTTATGATATGCTTCAACTGGTTACACGTGGAGGCTCTCGTGGTGGCTACAACGCACAAGTGGAAAGAAAGGGGTTGTTTTTAGGTTCACCCGTTACGTGTATTAGTGAACTATTTCTGTGTTTTGTGTGCAGTTTCTCAGAATGGAGATGGAGAGATCAGGTAGCGATCAAGATCGTGCAATTCAAACGAGCAACACAATTGCTAGTACAATTGCTCAGAGTTCGGCTTCCGGGGGCACTGAAAATGGAGTTGAAACAGGTGGAGATGTGGGGATTAGAGAGTTCGATGTTGTTGATCAACAAGACCGAGAGCGAGAAATGATGGGAAGTCATGAAAGAGTCGCTCCACCTCCTAGACTTCTCATTAGATACTTGTACATAGGCCATTTCTTGGCCAGATGGGGTGCCAGGTTTTTATCTCTCTCTAACTTATAAAGGGAAAAATAAATTGACATTTCGAGTATCAACTATCGATTCTGATTCTCTGGTTTTGCTTTGACTAGGTTCTGTTGTTGTTGATGATGTTGTTGTGGGAATGGAGATGTACGTGACGCCTAATATCAATCTAATAGTACCATAGGCAGCCAAAGCCCTAGTGTGTCGCTAACACCAAATTGCTCGCTTTGGTCTTGACTCACCCGCGCCCTTATGGCTTCAAATTGCTAACGTGGATGCCGGTGGTGCCACGTAGGACCGTCAGCGTTGACGTGAACAATTTTTAATAATATTTTATTATTTATTCTATTTTTCACCCTTTTTTTTTTTTTTTCCTTCTTTTCTTTTTGGCTTTCTTCTTTGCCTTTTCCGGTGGCCGGTCAACCATAGGCAACGATTGGCCACCAGCTATAGCCAGCCGATTGGCCTCACCGAGTGAGGGCTAGCCCCAGGGAGGGGAGCCCTTGCCTAGGCGTGGCCCGACAAGGGTCGCCTGGGTGAGGCTGACCTACGTCCAAGCTAGGGCAGCCTTGCCTGACCAACACCCAGCGAGGCCACCTTGGCCTAGGTGAGGCCGGCCCTCACCCAGGCTAGGCCGGCCTCACTTGGCGTCGTCGTCACCTGACTGACACTCGGCAAGGCTGCCCTGGCTTAGGTGAGGGTCGGCCTCGATAAATCTAGTCTAGCCTAGGCCGACACTCGCTTGGGCGAGGGCGAGCCCCGGTGAGGCCAGCCCTCGCCCAGGCCAGGGCGGCCTTGCCCGCGTTGTTGTTGCCTAGCCAATGCCCAGTGAGGTTGCCCTGGCCTTGGCGCAGGTAGGCCTCGCTTGTGGTGGGCGAGGCCAACCGACTAGCTATGGCCGGTGGTCGGCCATCACCTATGGCACATCAGCGCTGGCGGTCCTACGTGGCACTACCGACATCCATGTCAACATTTTCTTGCCAAAATTGGCTAAATGGACTCAATTGGCAAGAAGTGAAAATGTTTAGGACTAAATTAGCAAAATTAAAAAGGTTTAAGATTGAATTGGCAAAAGTGCAATAGGTTTAGGATTTTTTGGACAATTTTCCCATTATATAACAGCATAAAACTTCTAACTTTCCATGAGCTGAATATCTGTGATTTGGTAACTTTTAACAGGTGGTGGTAAGTTTTTGGAATGTCTTAGCAGTTTGATGTTGTTAAATTCCATTATTTTGTCATGACTTTCTAAAAGTGTTAAGTGAATTACAGATGTGTCTAATTGTCTGGCCTTTCCATGTAATGTCTACATTTAGATAGAAGGATAGTCAGATTATCAGGAGGTTGTGCGGCTTGTGTTCCATGCTCATTGACACTAGTCATTTGGTTGCAGGATGTGGGAATTCTCCGTCGCTTTATACTTCATCAGTCTTTGGCCAAGTTCTTTACTTTTTGCTGCTATTTATGGTACAGTGGAGTCAGCCTCTACAGCACTCTTTGGGGCAGTTGTTGGGAAATGGATGGATACATCGACTTATACAAAGGTTTGCAAAGGTTGCTCGTTACAATTGCAGATATGTTTCGTTAAAAAATACTTGTGATATCGAGACTGAATAACTTATTGACTATTTAGTATATTCTGAATTTCTATATACCATTGCGACCCCTCATTGTGTAAGCATCTTAAAATATTTTAATGCAAGATTAGCATTACTTACGATGAGCCTTGGCCACATACTGACATCTCTCACACCTGACAAATAACCTGGAGAACTTGATCAGCGTCGTTTAAGATATCCATGTTTTCACCTACCCATGGCAACTTGGGAGGAATTCTTTTGAATGATAAAGTATGCACATAATGGTCCAAAGTCTGAGTTTGCATTCTAATCTGATTCGAGCAGTTTTTTCCTTTCTTTTTTGTGGTTTGGGCTATTGGTTTTGGCACAAATGCTGGCAACAATATTTTGCCTTCAATTATTTGCAGGTTCTACGAATTTGGTTGTTGACCCAGAACTTCTCTTTTTTTATTGCTGGAGGAACGGTGCTGGAGCTGCTATTTCACTCGAATTTGAAGTCGACAAACTTCATGGCCTTTATCTCTCTAGTAATATTAATATGCTTCTCTGGAGCCATTGGTGTTCTGTCTGCTCTTGCCGGTTCCATTATGATTGAAAGGGAATGGTGATTCTATCTAACCATTAATGTGCAATTTTTGAGTTCTAAACATGTTTTTTTGTCAAACCATCAAAAGTTCCATTGAATGTGGTTTAGGGGTCGTGACCCTGGAAACTAAGAATTTACAGCTTTCTTGTTCCCTCATGTAGCAAGTAACAAGCATGGTCTAACCATATAATGCTCGTCACCATAAATGCAAACGTTCTTATCTAAGAAACCTGATGAAAGACAGTTTGCAGGGTGGTTGTGATATCAGAAGGGCATCCACCAGAAACATTGACACAGATGAACTCAGTTGTCAGAAGGATCGACCTAATCTGCAAACTATTTGCTCCAGTAGTGTCGGGCTTCTTTGTCAGCTTTGCATCGCTGAAGGTTTCTGCCGTGGCTTTTGCACTTTGGAATTTTGCGTCTGTTTGGTTACAGTATTGGCTTATGAGTTCCGTATACAGTGGCATTCCTGCACTGAGAGAGAGCAACCGGAGGAGAAGACAGAGAATTCCTTCAGATGGTACCGAAGGCAGAGTAGCAAATTAGAAGGTGGGGCGCTTCATGATGTGGCAAGTGTTCATGGGACGGAAGAAAATAGCTTGATGAGGAGGAAAATGAATCTAGTCATGAATAGTGCTTTCATGGTTTCGTGGAGGACATACTTAAGGCAGGAGGTGGTACTCCCTGGCATAGCTCTTGCCTTGTTGTATTTTACAGTTCTCAGGTGACAGCATTTTTCAAAGTCTGCAATTTGGAAATTGTGCTGGCAATTGTAGCTTGTATGCGCGACATTATTTTTAACTAGTTAGCGTGGGTTTACCTCTTAGAACAAATTGTGCAGTATGTGGTATCTACTTTGGAAGACCGAATATGAATATCTTACTAGGCAAACTCAGTAATGTGCTCAGCTTGGTTAGCTTGGCATGTCTCTTGCTTTGAGAGGTTGGCTGGGATTCCTTTAAGCAATCATTTCCTTGTAGTTATGGCTCAAGTCCCATTTTAAGTGTTGTTATCTTATTAATTTTCTCAGTGCAGTTTTGGGACTTTGATGATGGCAGACCTGAAGTGGGAAGGAATAGCTGCTTATATTATTGGTATAGGCCGTGGAATAAGCGCCACAATCGGAATCGCAGCGACTCTTATATACCCCTTCTTGCATTCTCGCATTTCGACACTTCGTACTGGACTTTGGTCTATTTGGTGCCAGGTACTTTGACCACTTTCAGCTTGGCATTGGGACTTTTGATTTAGGTTTAGACACAGAGTTAAATTGTCTGATATTGCATGATGATGATGACACAGTGGACCTTCCTGATCGTGTGCATTCCGTCTATCTGGGTTCAAAACAAGCATCTGTCTGTGTCCATGTTGATGGGGGGCGTGGCAACATCACGATTAGGATTGTGGATGTTCGACTTGTCTGTGACACAACTGATGCAGGTGAGGACTCCATGCATCAATCTAGCTGAATCCGTCTGATGAAGTGGAGACATTTTCTACCATGAATAATACATCGAACTGGCATGCTCAGCATTTTTCTTAAATTTGAATAGGACAATGTTCCTGAATGTGACCGTGGTGCTGTTGGAGGAGTTCAGAACTCTCTTCAGTCTGCTCTGGATTTGATGTCCAGCGTCATGGGAATTATAATATCTGATCCGCGGGTAAAATTCCCTGTCTGCTCTTGTATTATATAAACAGAGAGAGAGAGAGAGAGAGAGAGAGAGAGAGAGATGTGTGCACGCCCACATGATGTGTACACGTCACACATCTGGTTTGTGGTTAATATAGTTTTATAATTGATGATGTTTGTCAAAGGAGATTAGTTTAACATATTACATATTACATTTGGAATTATTTTCTCTTTTCTCAAATAAAGCCCATTTGGACCTATCTTCAGTTATGCTCACAAGAGATGTGTGCACGCCCGCATGACGTGTGCACGTCATACATCTGTTTTGTGGTTAATATAGTTTTAAAATTGATGATATTTGTCAAAGGAGATTAGTTTAACATATTCCATTTGGAATTATTTTCTCTTTTCTCAAATAAAGCCCATTTGGACCTATCTTCAGTCATGCTCACTTCTTTTTTGGCCATAGGATTTCTGGAACTTGTCATTGGTATCTTTTCTGGTGGTAACATCAGCTGCAATTCTCTACTGTGTGCATGTCTACCGTGTCCGGAAGCACCTTGTTCATTTGGAGAAGTTATTGATTATGGTCAAATGGTCCAGCAAATCCTCGTGAGGAGCGAAGGTCGGAAGGATTGATATAAAAGAAGCTAGTCGATTGCAGTTTTTTTTTTTTTTTTTTTTTTTTTTTTTAATGAAGGATTTCTTTGAATGCTGAGAGTCCAAACTTGATGGATTAAGGGATCATGCTGGTTCAAAAAATGTACATATTAACAGCAGTTCCGAAAAAACTACATAGTTGGAACTTGGAAGGCCCTTGTACATGCATTAACTCAGAATATCTAGGAGTAGTTGTTGGATCATGACGTGCAAATTCAGGGATGTCCTTGCCATGATGTGGAAGTTCTATTGACTCTGATTTGATTACTATTTGCTGCAGTTTTGTTGGTGATATTAGCTTATTGAGATGCTAATTAACAGCCATTTCAAAGCCCTCGACTAAAAGCATCCGAGAGAAGGTCTGCCCTTGTCAATCCGTGATGCATGATGATTAAGGAGCCGAGCGGCTCTAGTGGAGTGAGACGACGAAAACTTCTATTGGACAGGCTATTTGTCCCAGAAGTTCAATTTTGAGGAAAGAGGCTTATGGCATTAACAGAGCACATTCTTTGATAGCAAAAACATTCTTATGTTTTTCCCATTAAAGATATTGTGTGATGGCTATTATTTCTAGATATCTGCATAGTGCTCTGTTCATGAAGCTAAAAGTGTAATGTTATGGCGCAGAAAGAAATCCATAAAGCAGAAAGAGAGCTGACAAATGTCTATTGTATTGTAGTCAAAAATTGGAAAAGTCAAGGGGAAGAGTTAGGTTACGTGTAGTAGTCGGAATAACATTTGCCAAATTTTGTCTTTGGTTTCTATCCAAAATAGAATAAAATCGGATATAAGAATTATATAGTTCAAATAAAGGTGGAATAAAGATCGATAGAATTTCAAAAATCCGTAGTATAAAAGTTATCTTTCTCGAATAACGAATTTTTTAAATTAATAATTAAAAATAGTTGACTATAAAAAATTCAAATAATAATAAAATAACAACAATTTCGTTTTTATTTATTCCTATCTTATTTATGTATTTGAATTTCTTTCTATTTTATAATACATATGCAATATATATATTTAGCATTTATATTTATTACTTATTTTAGGTATATTAGTATAGTTTACTATTTAATTAAATTCTATTTGAGAATAACGGAAGGGGCAAAAAAAAAATAAAGAAGAAAAGAGAGGGAAAAATAAGCAAATAGAAATGGAAAAGGCAAGAAAATCGTAATGAATTCTTATTATCTCCGTTTATGTAATTTTTAGATTCATTTATATAAATATGCCATTCTTACCAAATAATGGACATGATGGGATATACAAATATCCGACTTTATTACTGCGATTTACTAAATAATAGACATGATGGGATATGCAAATATCTGGTTTTATTATTGCAATTCACTAAACAGTAGAGATGATATAGCAAAATTCTTAAATTTTATATCTTATTCTATCCAATCGTATCCTATCTACAAATGAGATTCATACGACCAGACGCAATCTTAATTTTCACAATTACATATCCATGGATGTAACCTACACGACCCTTCCAAAAAACCAACTCTCTAATAGACTTTTCTGGGGTTCTGTCTTCCTTACCGGGAAAGGACAAAATCAGTTGACGCTTCCAACAGTTGTAAAGGCCTGGAGAGACAACCTACACCAGTTATCATCATATTCATGTGCCTGTAAAAGTCAAGATCAACGCTTCAGCTATTTTATTCGATCAGTTCTGATTTCATTGCAACAAAGAAGAAGAAGAAGAAGAATAGGAGGAAGAAGAAGAGGAGGAGTTGCTTGCTAAGATTCAAGAATTCACTTAACCTACCATAGAGATGATGAGGGAGCCGCTCCTCGACCATGAAACGTCTTCTCCACAGCCTCCTTTCCCATCGCACCTCACCAAATATTTGTACTCGGGCCACTTCCTGGCCAGATGGGGTGCCAGGTTCTGTGCTATTTATTTTGGTTCAACTCTCCTAAAAGTCCTGTTGCTGTTCTGAGTATGCTCTCCTCAGGATATGATGATTTGCTCTTCTCAGTCTTTTATACGAGCGTGTTTGCGTACTCTCTGTATCATTCCTATTTTGGATATATTAAAAACTCTCCATCATTTCAAATTGTCCCAATTGGTGTCTTCACTTATCCATCCTTCTCGTCCGTGCCTGATATAATATGTCACTGGAACATCAGAATTTTTGGATTTGATTGAAGGTTTTGCTGTTTAGAGTATGTAGCCTAATCACTTCAACCAAAGAAATGCTTTCTAGTCGCCAAACGAGAGGTTACTCCCTGTTTAGTGGGAAAATACACAAGTTTGTTGTCCTAGTTGTAGTAAGTGTTGATGGGATGTATAATTCTTTCCAACAAAAAATTACCAATTCTTGGTACAAATCCTCAACTTATCTGGTAAACAGTGATATGAAGAATGATGAAGAGAACATCCTAGCTTCCTTTCAGTAGTACTCGCGTTACAGGATAACATCTCTTGTTTTCTGCTGTACAATGATTCATAACTGGTACATGATTGTTAGTGGAAACATCGATTTGCCCCAATTCATCAACAAACAGTGAAAACTGTCTTTTTTTGGTAAGGGTGAAAACTGTGTCTTTTGCCGTTCATATTAGGAAACTTGGTCCCATGGCTGATTAAATTTCATTTCAGTCTTTTACTTGAATTGACCATATAAGTGTGGCAATTCTCAATGAACTAACGGCTTTATTCTCAGATTATCTTCCCTCTTGATACCTCTCCATTTGGAAATGAAGTATCTTTCATGCCTGCTTGTCTTGCAGGATGTGGGATTTCTCTGTAGCCTTATACATGATCAACATTTGGCCAGACTCTTTACTGTTGGCCGCTGTCTATGGAGTGGTGGAAAATGCCTCCACTGCCTTGTTCGGCCCGATTATCGGAAAGTGGGTGGATAGACTGAGTTATGTCAAGGTTTGATGAACTTACAATTCTTCATGTACTACGGCACCTAAGAAAACATTGAACGGGACTTTAGCTCTGAATTTTACAGTATACCAGTTTATTTAAATATGATAACTGTGCGATTTTACATCATGAAGGGGCAAATATTTGTTGCAGGTTCTCCAGCTTTGGCTCGTGACACAGAACTTTTCGTTCATAGTTGCTGGAGGCACCGTTCTCGGTTTGCTAGCCTACCCAGATTTGAAGTCCACGAGTGTTCAAGCTTTTGTCTTGCTCGTCCTTTTGACCAATGTTTCTGGAGCTGTTGGCGTGCTTTCCACTCTTGCTGGAACAATCTTGATTGAAAGAGAATGGTAATAGTATTGAGCTTGAATACCGGCATCCCAAAGGCATACTGTTCTCTGTTTTTTTTTTTTTTTTTCCTTTTCAAATTTGCTTTTAATGTGCCTCTAAATGCAGGGTGGTGGTGATGTCGGAAGGCCAAGCCCCTACACTCCTTACTCGGATGAATTCAGTTATAAGACGGATTGATCTGATCTGCAAGTTGTTTGCCCCTGTCGTATCAGGCTTCATAATTAGCTTTGGTTCACTAAAAGCATCTGCTATGACTTTGGCGGTTTTGAGCACCATCAGTGTTTGGCTGGAGTACTGGTTTTTCATGTCAGTATATCAGGGGATTCCTGCTTTAGCTGAGCGAAACCAACAAAGAACCCGGAAACCTTTTCCTGCTGAACTGACAGAGAGCTTGTCTGTTCCAGATGATGATCATCCAGCAAATGCAGAAAAGGGCCAAAAGAGAAGTCTTGGTGAGAAAATTGCAAATCTGCCCCTAGTAAGTGCTTGGAGAGTGTACTTTGAGCAAGAAGTTGTGCTTCCTGGAATCGCGCTAGCTTTGTTGTATTTTACAGTTCTCAGGTAACACACTGGAAACTGATGGACCCTCAAAGTTCATTTCTTTCACATTAGTTTACAAGACTTTTCATTTCTTTCACATTAGTTTACAAGACTTACCTATAATCTACTTCTATTGACGTTTAGCTTTCCTCTAAAGGGTAAAAAACGGGGTGATCAATCGAAGTTCTTGATATGTTATGAGGTGGAAACTTACATATGCATCAAAAACTAAGGTCATCTTAATTGTTATGTTGTTTCTGGTATTATCTGCTAGACAGTTACTAATTGCACTGCTGCATCATCGGGAACTGTGCAAAATTTTGGCAGTCTCGAGTCTTTCTTGCTCTATTTCGAATGCATTGACAATTTGAGGATTGTTGTATGGATTTACAGCTTTGGAAGTTTGATGACGGCTACATTAGAGTGGGAAGGTATACCTGCATTTGTCATCGGAATAGCACGCGGAATAAGCGCAACAATCGGCGTTGCTGCCACTCTGGTTTATCCAGCCTTACATTCTCATATTTCCACGCTCCGAACTGGGCTCTGGTCCAGCTGGTCCCAGGTATATTTTTCGAGTACCACCTTGTATGGGACTTTTTTGGGTATACTGATTAGTGAAAAACAACTGAACTCTGTATCATGAGAAACTATTGCAGTGGACTTTCCTGCTTCTATGTGTTGGGTCAATATGGGTCCAAAACAGCATAATAGCTGCCTATATGCTGATGGGTGGAGTGGCGGCATCTCGACTGGGATTGTGGATGTTCGATTTAGCCGTCATTCAACAGATGCAGGTTTTCTACTTTCGTTTCAATTATAACTCAAAAGAATAGCACCAGTCGCTCATTGCCTAGACATCTCACAAGCATTCTTGACGTATCTGTGGTTGAGGTTTAGCTTGATCTCTTTCACCCACTTGTTTAAGCTTTTGGCTTGGATCCTTTTAACTGGTATCAAACCCACAACTCGTTATCTTCACTCACCATTTAGTATATCGTCTTATGGGTTTATTCCTTGTTCATCTTCTTCCTCATTCTTCAGCTCCCTGTGCATTCTTCAAATGGTTTCATTCACATTTACTAGCTTTAACTTTTGGTGGGATAATTTGATGCCGTTCTACACAAAAACATTTTCTTGCAGTGGTTCACAAATTCTCATACCTGAAATATCACTTTCTGTTCTGGCCCTTTTCTCGTTTTTGTCAGGATAAGGTTTCAGAATCTGATCGTTGCGTTGTTGGAGGTGCTCAAAGTTCACTTCAGTCCACCTTGTATATGATGGCTTATGGTATGGGAATAATCATCTCAAATCCACAGGTGATCACCATTGCTTCTACTTCCTATGGCAGTATGGATAATATGTTACTTGTATCATGTGTGCTAATTATCTAAAGTTGGTCAAACTTTTGATTTACAATCTAACTGGATATTGATTTGTGGCTACTGCATCAGGATTTCTGGAAGTTGATTTTGTTATCATTTCTGTCCACTACCCTATCGGCATCTTTATATACTTTCCATGTGTACCGTGTCCGCAAGCACCTGATCCATTTTGAGAAGCTCATTTTGCTGAGAAGTTGGTCAATCGTACGGTCTCCAGACACCCACCAGAGTCAGAACGTGTGAACTTCATTTAGTGCTATTCTAGGACATTTTAAGAATATTGTTATATTTGTCGACCAATATTGTATTCCACAATGAGCTACTTATGCTGTGACGCCTGGCAATTCTGTGTAAAATAGAAAACGATGACAGTGCAGACTGTCCTAATAGGATTTTGATATCGGATTGAGAAATACAATCAGGGACATTGGTATGTTTATAGGAATATGGGCTGCTGCTTTCACATTTGCAAAATTCATCTGTTCGTTTTACATGCTTTCTTATACGCTTTCCAGAGTGATTGTTTCACATGCTTAAGATGCAATCCGGAAAAAAATTACACTTCCGGTTACCACACTTCTGAGTTCTGCTGAACTTCAATTTCCTGACACCTGAGATAACTTTTGATGAAGTCATTCAACTTGAATTCCTAATGCATGATGTGATGAGCTTTGGCAAAATCCATTGCATTAATTGCATTGCAGATTTACACAATTCCCAATCGAAATCTCCTGCATTCGCCCATATTGTCGATCGAGAAAATTTTCTGTGATTTTGTTGGCAAGTGGAGGTTTCGCATGAGTGCTTGGACCACTGGATGGATCTGATCATTGAGGGGGGCTTGGACTGAAGCTCCTGGAAAGGACAAGCCATGCAATATAGCCGCAAAACGCTTTTCCAATATCGTCCATGAAGATCATCAGGACAAAAATGAGCGGGACGGGGTTGGTTGGAACAGGAAGGAAACTGCTTTCACAGTTCATTTAACTGAATTAACCGAACATGATCTGAACCTAGCCATCCGGCCTGTTCATAAAAAGGGACTTCTATTATTCAGATTAGGCAAGAAATGACCCTTTCTTAAGGAAGGGCCATTTCTATCAAGGAAAATGAATAAAAAGAAGCGTATAACTGGAATCATAAACACGTTTACTTTTCACTAGTTCTGCTCTTCGGTCTACGAAAAGATAAAACCAATCCATCTGGAAATCGAATTTAGGATTCTCCTCGGACCCTGGAAGCACTCTCCTTCTTCTTGCTGAGTCAGAGTTTACATCGGAGCCTGAAGATCGAGTTAGGTCCATGACAAGTTTGAAGGCGTTCGTGGCGCCATAAAAGAAGGGACTCAGCGCATAGGCCAAAAGGCCGGGGATGCCGGTCGGGTTAAGCCTCGTAGCTGAAATTTACTAGGCATGGGCCAGGTGGTCGGCCAGCTTGCGGCCGAGTTGCCTGCCCTGACCGGCACCTAGCCGACTGATTTCGCTACTGGTCATCCAGCGGTCGCTCGGTTGTCGTATGGACGTGAACTCGGGTTTAAAAGTCTGACTTTGACCTTCTTCTTTTTCAGAACACGAACACGGTGGAGGTGTTTTTTTAGCTTCTTGCGAAACTTGGTGCGATAATTACTAGGCTTGTGAGGATTCGTATATTGGAATATTGGAGACACACGAAAGCTTGAGTGATTGATTGTGACTCTATAGGAAAAATTGTCCAAAAAGTTATAAACTTATTAAAAGGTAGCCAATTTAATCATAATTTTTTTATTTTAATTAATATAGTCTTAAACTTTTTGGCGATTTGTCAATTTATTCATTTAAACTAATTTTGGTTTGAAATTGCTAACGTGTCGATCCAATTAGTGCCGGCAATCCTACATGATATAGCCAGTGCTAACATAGAGGATTTTTACAATTTTTTTATGTTTTGAAAATTTTCTTTTCTTTTCGTTCAATTTTTTTTATTCCTTCCATTTGTTGCCGGCCATAGGCAAGGGTTATCTTCTCTGGATTTGGTGAGGGCCACCCTCACCAGCCACCCCTTACCCAAATCTGGTGAGAACTATGGCCAACGAGGGTGTCCCAAACCTTGTTGGCCCTAGCTTGTGGCCGACAACCACCGTTGGCCATCGGCGATACTTAGCAATTGACGGAAGGAAATAGGAAAAAGAAGAGAAAAAAATTGCAAAACCATTCACATTAGTTTTCTCAAACCAAAATTAATCGGAATGACTAAATTGTCAAATTGTCTAAAAATTTAGGGTTAAACTGACCAAATTAAATGTTTAGAATTGAATTGATTGTCGTACAATAAATTTATGATTTTTTGGACAATTGTTCCCAACTTTGTAACTCTTGGATTGATAGTGAGTTTTTTTAAGACTGGCTCTCCCAATAGGTTGCAAGTACCAACACTCGGAACGAATCAACTAAATTTCTGGTGCTCTTGATCATTTCTCATTGATTCTTATGATAATTTTTTTTGTCTTGTGTTAAATTTGAATCGCCAGATCTGCTAGCTTTGGCATTATTTTGTGAATGGGCAAAAAGAACTTGCCAACCTCGTATTTCTTTTCTGGTTCTAAAGTCAGGTCATTGTCGTCCAAGCACACAGAAGAAGTTTCAAAAGCATTTGAAGAGCAGGGCCAAAGAAAGGTAAACCGGGCATCCAGGGCCCAAAACTCCGCAAACGAGAGGTTCGTGCATTAAAAATAGGGACAGCATGGTAAAAACGATATCCTGGAAAGGTCATCGCGCATACATTAATGCAGAAGATGCCTGAACACTCGATGACTATTATGTGCAAACTGTTCCTGGATGTATTTATCATGATACTTATGTTTTACTTGCTCCTATTTGAGATTCATCTGCAGTCTTTTTCTGTGATGGCGGCGGCTTTATCAGATGCTAGTTACCGCTCATCTTGAATGTTAGACCCGCGAAGTTCGGCCCCGAGGAAGAGATTCCTCCACGACAACAATCCGGGCGCCAATCAGCTCCAGTTGATTGAGACGGTAAGGCAGTTATTTCCTGAGGAAGGTCGATCGGCTGCGTCATGATAGAGCTACAATGATTTGGATGTGACTGTTTATTCCAGGTTCTGATAAATGACTATCTGACTTTGTACCATTTTTCGCGATCGAGATGATCATTATGCCTGACGTAGTGTCATCTCCAGACGTATCCACGTTCTTCATTCTACATTTTTTTGGATATGAAAATGATCTGCCGTAATTGAACAGGGTCTCGTCCAAAAGGTTTCTTGCTACCGACGAATTTGTGCAGGATAAACTAGGAGTTGAATGTCATAAAGTCATCATCTGATAGCTCCTTTCATTCTTCTTCTTCTTTTTTATTTTTATTTTTGGTAATCCTCTATTGAAAATATATCTCGAGTTTAAAACCATTAAAAAGCTTAATTGAAATTGACTTTTGGTTGAGATTTTCTATTTTGCATCCCGAGTTTCTTCTATATAGATTATGTGGGAGCACGAAGGTCTAACAAGGAAAAAGTATTCCAGAAGGATTTTCAAGAGGGTTGAAGAAAAAACACTTTATTCTTTCAAAAATTTTCTAATTTTACGTTTCCTAGTTTACAATTTGGTTTCCCATTAAAGTTGGTTTCCTAAATGTTTTCTAATTCCAAGTTTTCTAGTTTAAAATTTCCTAATTTTATGTTTCTTAGTTTAATATTTCCATGTTTTCTAGTTTAGTGTCCTAGTCCCTTAATAAATGATAGGTGTTTTCTCAACTGTAAGAATGGGCTTCTTCCTGGATTGCAGTCAAGAGATGAGCATATGAGTCATTGAAAGTAAGAATAACTCAAGTCGAATGTGGTTTTAATTTCTATTATACCATTTGATCTATAGCAGAATCTTGTATTGCTCTCTGCTCTCTCCATGTTGTAGGTCACTCCAATTGAACCACATAAATCCATTGTTCCTCGTTCTATCTATTCTTTTATTTTTCAATCAACATTATCTAATGCCCGAGTCTTAGAAATGAGCAACTCTTGCTTCATCAGTATCCACGATTAGCAAATTGATATTGCAACTTCTTCTCCAGAATTCCCCAGAAGTTCTGCCCTCTCAAGCTGGGCTTCTTTCCTTGCAACAAAGGGGTGTCACCAGGCTTATCTATCTGGGCATGGCAGGCTCAAAGAAGTCCAAATTAGATGTGCTTCTGGAGAAGGAAAGGAAACATTTTAGCTCTCTGACAGGCAAAATGGAGAAAGAAAAAACCAAAAAAGAAGTGAACTATTCTATCTTCCACTGTTCCGATCTGATTCTGACCTTGGATCCTCGTGGCAGCTGGCGTTAGGGATGAGACACAAACATATGTTTCGCTGTTCTTGGATCTTAACCCTTCGACAAAAAAGACAAACCCACGTGGATTATCTTACAGTGGAACGCTCCGTGTTACCTTTTCCAACATTAGGCATTTGGCATTTTGTAATCCAAAGGTTTGACCATTGCTCTTGGGCCCTCTTTTCTTATTGAAGCCGTTTACTTGCTCTCTGGACAAAGGTCCCACCATATTCGGATCCTACTGAATCCAAGGATTTGAACATTGTTTTTGATGTTTTCTTTGTTTCTTGCTCGCATGGGAAAAAACAGATATCAAGCAGTCAGACAGCTGACAGCTTGTAGACAAGATCTTAGTAGCCATGTGCACCTAACCCCCATTGTTTTGATTTCTTTATCCGTTTTCTTCTCAGTTTTCAGGAATTTAATCTTGTTTTTTTTTAATTTTTTTTGGGTGAAACCAAGTATGCAATATAAGGGACCGACTTTCTTGATACCATTTGCATCACTTTCATCATTCACACCAAAAAACAGGGCAATCGTCACAACCGTGTAGTACAACTTAAAGCCTATCATTATTTTGGATGAAGTGAGCGGTCACAATATAAAGTAGAGATCCGCATCCCAATCGTTCATCCCATCCACAATTCACTGGAAGAAGAAGAAGAGGAACGACTTGGTATCATTCAAGAAGTCAGTGCAGCGGCATAACATGATGAGGGAGCCGCTCCTTGATCGCAAATCGGGTGCTCAACAGCCGACTTTTCCATCGTTCCTCACCAAATATTTGTACTTGGGCCACTTCTTGGCCAGATGGGGTGCCAGGTTACACTTTTCGTTTTGCTTCAACTTTGGCAATAGTTCAGATTCACCCATCATAAAGAACACTTGCTAATAATGTGAAAGAGAACACGTTCCTCATGGAGCACAGTTCAGCATAGTACTCTTCATACAATTCAAGCTTGAGATGTTTTTAAGTTTGGCAAGCTTTAACTTTTTATTCTTCCATTTTCCTCTCATTGCTTAGAAAGGCTGATTTGCTATTATCACTTCAACATCATAGTTTTTGAATTGAGAAGATAGTTTCAACTACATAATTCAATTATCTCAGCCAAAAAGTAATTTCTTTCCCTTCCATGGCCAAAACTTGAAAATGAGTCGCAAACTGATGTTTACTAGTTCTGTCTAGCAAAAAAAAAGGCAGTTGTTCTAGTAGCTGCTGTGCGGGATGAATAGACTAGCCTCAATTTATCAGGTAATAAGGAAAATGGAAAAAATAAATAGCAAAAGGAAAAGCTTGTGCCTTTCAGCAGTATGCCAGATGCATATAGGAGGATCAGGTAAAAGAGTAAGCAATCAAACAGCTCGTCTTCTTTTGTTTAGGCATGCGTACATATCCTTTACACAGTTCTTGGTGAAATAAAATCTTGACCCAACCTATTCAGTAGTTCCGGAAATTTTGGTATGTGCAATTCTTTAGAAAAATCAAACCTTGGTAAGGCCATGGTTCATTTAGATCTGACTTGAATGAAACGGAAAGGAGGCAACTGGATGTGTCACCTTTCCATACGATATAATGTCTTCTTGTCTTGCAGGATGTGGGAATTCTCAGTAGGTTTGTACATGATCAGTATTTGGCCAGACTCTTTGCTATTGGCCGCTGTCTATGGAGTGGTAGAATCTGGCTCCATATTCTTGCTTGGTCCAACCATTGGAGAGTGGGTAGATAAGTTGACTTATGTCAAGGTCTGATAAACTTCAATTCTCAAAGTTCTCAATTCAGGAACAGAACAAAAGAGATTGGATGGCACTTTAGGTCCAAATGCCGCAACCAAAGATTTGGAACTAAACAAGCATTTTTCAGAGAGAAAATAATTGTTCAGAATACTAGGATGAGTTCAAATTGTTTTTGTAATATCACATACTTGTTGCAGGTTCTACAGCTCTGGCTCGTGACACAAAACTTCTCATTCGTGGTGGCTGGAGCCACGGTCTTTGGTATGCTGGCCTATCCAGATCTGAAATCAACAAATCCTGGATTATTCATTGTGCTCATCGTCGTGACCAATCTTTCGGGAGCCATGGGCATGCTTTCTACTTTGGCTGGAACAATTTTGATTGAAAGAGAATGGTAACGCAGGGTTTAGAACTATAGTTAGAGTCTGTTCCACGTAGTATGCCTTTAGTCTTTTGGTGAATTTAGTAGAGAGCAGTTTTCTGGTATCGTTTTGCTACAAACTTTTGTTTTAATTTATTTTGCCTCATAATTATGCCTCTAAATGCAGGGTGGTGGTGATGTCAGAAGGCCAACCTCGAGGACTTCTGACCCAGATGAACTCGGTCATCAGAAGGATCGATCTGATCTGCAAATTATTTGCTCCAGTTGTTTCCGGCTTCATAATCAGCTTTATTTCACTAAAAGTATCTGCTATGGCTTTAGCCATATTGAACACAACATGTGTTTGGCTGGAGTACTGGTTTTTCATGTCTGTATATAAGGGTATTCCGGCTCTTGTTGAGAGAAACCTGAGAAGAACCTGGAGACCTTCTCCGGTTGATCTGTTAGAGAGCTCACCAATTCAAAATGGTGATCCAGAATCAGCAGAGAACAGCCAAAAGCAGAATTTCAGGGAGAAAATTTCAAAGATTCCCTTCGTTGGCGCTTGGAAATTGTACCTAGAGCAAGAAGTTGTGATTCCTGGAGTATCCCTAGCTTTGTTGTATTTTACAGTCCTCAGGTGATGTATTAGAAATTCACTCTGCAATTATATATCTAGAACTAGTCATGGAACTTGCATTTTCCCTTCCCGTAGAAAGACCGATCTGCCCACAAATATTCATTTTTCTTCGGCTGAGTTAAAAGTAGAGTGATATCTTCACCCCAGTTAGACTATTTTGTCTAGAAAACTCGTCTTTTGTGGAAAATGTGTATGATAAATTTGTGCTCGCATCAAATTTGAGGCTATCTCAATGTTATTGCCATTTTCTCGTGCTATCTATGAGAAGGCATTTCTCACTGCTTCTCAATCACCAAGGCAGTGTGAAAGTTATCTCAGGTCTTTGTTGCTCTAATTCGATTGCTTTTTCAAGTAGAAGAATGTAATTGTTTTGGTTTCAAATTCTACAGCTTCGGAAGTTTGATGACCGCTACATTGGAGTGGGAAGGTGTACCGGCATTTCTCATCGGAATAGCACGCGGCATAAGTGCGACAATTGGCATTGCAGCCACTCTGGTTTATCCAGTCTTACAATCCCGCATTTCTACACTAAGAACAGGGCTCTGGTCTTGTTGGTCCCAAGTACAGTGACGAGTTCTTACTTTGTAGGGATTTTTAGTCTGCAGATTTTTTAAAGCATGACTTGGATATATTCTTAAAATCTATTGCAGTGGATCTTCCTGCTTGTATGTGTCGGCTCAATATGGGTTCAAAATGGCTTAGCAGCTGCCTACATGCTGATGGGAGGAGTGGCGGCATCTCGACTGGGACTGTGGATGTTCGATTTAGCTGTTATTCAACAAATGCAGGTTATTTACTTTGATTTCAGAAGTTCTAGTCTCCAAAATGACAGTATAAGTGGCTGATTTTATGGACAGTCTCACCAGCATGATTCCTGATCTATTCTTTCCTAACCACACAGAGTTGGAGCACTTGTTCATTGCCTGGGCTGGAGACTTCTGTTGTCTTTCCTCATTTCTCTCGTTGGCTTTTTGGCAGGACGAGGTGCCAGAATCCGACCGATGCGTCGTTGGAGGCGTTCAGAACTCACTCCAGTCCTTTCTGGATTTGATGGCTTATGTTATGGGAATATTCATCTCGAATCCACAGGTGATTGATTCTGAGTGCTGCTTCAATTAAATGGATGATGCACCGTCTGTGAACTCTGTTTTTTCCTTTGCCCCCTCTCAAGTCTGGGCATCTTTTGCTTCAGAATCTAACTTCTCAAATTGTGGTTATTGCATCAGGATTTCTGGAAGCTGATGCTGTTATCTTTTCTAGCGGTTACGCTGTCGGCGATTCTGTATACTTCGCATGTTTATCGCGTGCGCAAGCATCTCATTCATTTTGAAAAGATCACTAAGCTGGGCAGTCGGTTGATGAGACGACCTTCGGAAAGTTGTCTGAGTTAAAGCGCGCCAGCAAATTGTTATATATTCTGTGCTGTTTTCGGATAATAATCTGCAAGAACCTATAGAGCTAGATCACAGGTAAGAATCCTCTGCAGTTAGATAAATATGGCAACTTCAACCATCAAGATTTTAATATGATTGAGAGATGAAAACTGCAACTCTATTTTAGTCTGTGTTTCAAACACGAAAATGCTGCTTCTGCCTTTGCCAAATCCTCGTGTTCAATTAGAGTGTGAATGATAACCATTTTGATCATAAATTGATTTATGGAATAGAAATAGATTTTTTCTATTTCTATTTGTGGATGAGTTTTTGAGGAAAAATATATGTTTGATAATAATGGCCAAAAATTGATTTATAGAACAAAAATAGATTTTTCTATTTCTATTTCTGGATGTGTTTTTAAGAAAAAAAAACATATTTGATAATGACACAAAATTTCTATTTTTAAAATAAAAATTCATTTGGTGACAACATAAAATTTCTCCCTCCTGGGCACTGGCAAATGGTGGATGGCGGACATTGGCAAATGGTGGATGGCGGATGATGGGCGATAGGCAGGCAGTGAGCAGTGGCCGGGTGGCAGACGGCAAGCGGTGGCGGGTGGGCAACCAACTAGTAGCAAGATGAGAAGAATTTTTATTTATCATTTTTGTTCCAAAAATAGAAGAGAAGAAAATTTTTACTTCTAATTTCTATCATAAACCAATTTTTGAACAAAAAATTTGTTTAAAAAAAAAAAAGATGACATTGCGTTATCAAATGAATTTATGTTCTAGACTTCTTTTTGAAATAGAAAAATAGTTCTAAAACAAAAATAGAATGATTATCACGCGCGTTATTAACTTCTTGTGTTATTTCCTTATGCAAAGAGACGGTTTTTGCATGTTTAAGACAACGAACAACATAAACGTGCAATTTATCTGTCTTTTAACTGTTAATGAATGCTCATGGAGAGATTACACTGGTCCTGCTTCTCGTCTGGGGATGATTTGGTTTATGAATGGTCAAATAGAATCTCTTCATCGTAGCCAGAGAATTGGACAGAGACCAACCAACTTTCTAAACCTTCTTCATCGTACATATTTACCGATTGAAACACCCAAAAACTAAAGTACAGAGGCAAGCCGAAACACACCACTCCTTTCACGAAACCATCGAAATTTACAAAAGATATAATTAAACCCCGTCCATACAAAGAATGAAGGTATAACAGCAGTACAAACAATGGACATGCGAGCGGAACAAACTCAAAACTAAATGTAGGACTGGGTCGAGAGTTTGTATCCGGAAATAAGAGCAGACAAAGCCAACGTGAGGAAGCCAAAGAAGGCCATGCTTATCGAAGCCGCTAAGCAGTCAGTGAACAGATTATCCACATTGTTTCTCATCCTGTTGGTCATGGGCACGGCCGAAGATGCTGCCGATATCAGGAGGTATGCCACAACCTGACGCAACCCAAGATAATGAAATCGCAGTCAATACATCGAAACAGCATTATCACATAGATTCAAGATTTATTACACTTGTGAAATGATATAGACAGTCTCCATAGAGAGGCGAACACGTGGGCACGTGAAATCGTGAGACCGTTGTCGAGGCTAAAGTGCAACAATCGAATTATATAAGGAGGCAAAGCATGATCCCCTATTCCAGTATTATGTAGAAATAGTCAGACTGCTGCTATGTTGAAGGCCAATCTATCAGATGAGATCATGGTTTAAGATTGAAATGCTCTACTGGGAACATATGGGCTCTGGATCCTTTTTGGTCAACTCCATCCCACCTCCTCTGGCAAGTGATTGCTATAACCCAGTACTATAAATCAAATTTCTTTTTCTTAATGAGGACCACATGAAGAGTATGTTTTGCGCCAGCAAAATGAATGGGAAACCCAATGATTAAGACAGAAGCTTGGACATTCCATGTGATCTGTTCTTGTCTAATTGTGCAACGAAAAGGTCTGGCTTTTACAGATGGAATTTGGGTCCCATGTTCTCGAATGCCGACAATGATGTAACTCAGGTCGAATTGAAGACTTTTGAACGAAAGAAAGGGGACTTTGTGACCTCAGTCGAAAAGGATAGAAAGTTGGCCAGGAAAAAGGCACACGACGAGTAATCGATGAATTTCAAAGCGATTCATCTCTCCACATTGAAAAGTTCATTACCCAAATCTTTCTTCGAATTTTCGCAAGCTTTCGGATACTAAATGGCAAATATGTGCTGTTTCTCGAACATCTCAGAAAATCTGTCATTCCCAGTAAAGCAGATAAGCTTTTTCATAGGATACTGTTTAGGAAAAATGACCTGGATGATAGAAAGTGACTTTGTCTTCGCCACGTTCCAACAACAGCGATAGTAAAAATGTCTAGAACGCGAAATGAAAGCATGACAAGGACGGATGACCCACCTGGTCGCCGGCGAAGTCGATCAGTGCCGACGTCTGGCGCTCCACCAGATCCTTCCCGGTGGAAATTTGGTGGACGTGCCGCAACGCCTGCACTCCGGTGTACAGGGTCGCCAGGATCGATATCGCCAACAGATACCTGCGCGAAAATCTCCAGTTCAATCCCCAAAACTTTCTACAAGGCGATTATCCTACACCCGAAAACGATTATCGCCAAGTTCGAGAATCCATTCGCACTTCTAAAAATTAAAACTTTCAACAAAACACCAACAGCCCACATCCCCAAATCGATCGAAAGAGAGAGAGAGAGACGTCGAGGTCGGACCTGAATTCCTCGTATCTGTCGAAGTCCTTCCAGTCGCCGTGCTTGTTGCTCGCCATGATGATGAAGGCGAGCAGCGAGAACAGCAGCGCCAGCCCGCGGAGCACCAGGGAGCCCTTCCGGATCAGATCGTCCCTCCTCCACCGCCTCACGATCGCCGGCACCCCCATCCCCGACCTCGCCCCCGCAGCCGGTGGCGGAGGGACGGGGCTCTCGAAGTCCGCGGCCGCCGCCGCCGGCGGGGCGGACGGCGGCGGCGAAGGCGCCGGCATGGGCTGCGGCGGGGCGTGCTTCTGGCCGTCTTCTGCGCCCGACATCGTGCGGGGAATCCGAATCCTCGAACGCGTCAAGGTACGCCGCGACACGCTTCTGCAGAAGGAGGAAGAAGAAGAAGAAGAAGAAGGGAGAAGTTCGGGAGCTGTTTCTTCGGCTGCGGAAAGAACGAAAGCCTCTTCCTTTCTGACAGCTCGGTTTCGGTATTCGTGCGCGTGGTGGTATCGGGTACGGCCCGGCGCACCGGGACGCGAGGGTGCTGGCCAATAGGCTGCCGACAGCTCACCGCGGAGATTCCGGGGCCCCGCGGGGGTGGTCTGGTTGGCCACGTAAGACGGTTCGGAGGTTACCGGGGGCAGCGGATTGGTGCCGCGGCCCCTGCGGGACCAACTAACTAACTTCGGTTTGGCTCGGAGGTGACACAGTTTTCGAAAATTGTCCTAAGGTTTTTGATTAATTAATTATTTAATTTATTACATTGACTCTTAAGATATAATGACGTGTCAACAATGATCAATGGGTAAATCGTGATATTAATCGAGTGGGGGAAAACGACTTGTTTTGACCACTTCCGATTGTTATAATAATTTAAATTAGTAAATAAAGACGTGATTTAATATTTAACTACTCTAACATCTTCTCTCATCGTGTAGGTTGAATTTTGGAGAAATGAATTTATCATCTCCTATTCTGACATCATGTGAAATTTTATGGAATCACGGTCAATGATTTTAAAAGTTTAAACTATTGAATGAAAGTTTAGTTTAATATTTTACTCTAACATCAAGTATGATTACCTCGATCATGGCCTTTTCAAGTCAATTTCCACGAGATTTATAAAGCAATGTCCGGGCTCGAGAGTTCTATATAAGGATCGTTGATGTGTTGAAGAGATTGTAACGGGATGCTTTGATGTCGAACGTTATATGGTTTAAGATGATGCCGAGTGACCATGACTCAGATTATGTGTTTGGTACGTGCATCAGACTTGAAAGCATTCTACATGACGGTTACACGCCACGTGGTGTCGTTGTCACATGAAGTATTAAAGTTGGATGATCTTTCTCACTCTTTATCAATGGTGAAAGGAAAGTCATTGAAAAATATTTCTGCAAAATAGACCATGCGAGGCCTTATTTATCCTTCACTTGAGGATTAAAATTATTTGCTCTCTCGAGTCAATGATATATGAAGGCGCTTCTATGTATAGACTCCATTTGTTTATTGAAAAATAATTGATTTGGAAAATATTTATCAAAAGTGACTGCTTTTATCATTTGAGATAATTAATTAATAAATAATGTTTTCATTATTGACAACAATTTAAGTCTACATTTTCATGGGTCATGAAAAAATATTTCGTTCGTTCATTTTTGTAAGCAATCCAAGACAATCATTTTTAGTGAAAAAAAAAAAAGAATTACTTATTTTTCATGAAATAAACCGATTTCTTTCCGTGACTTACTTTTCTTTCGTCTTTATCCGGATGTTGTCTATTTCAACCAGGTGAAGTCACATGATTGGATTCCCAATCCAAGATAAAGACAGCGAAAATGATACTTCCTTCCACGCTTGAGCAATCGTTCTTCTATAAAGACTTAAAGATTATAAAAACAAATAAATTCAGAAGAAAATGGTATACTTGACGTGTACGTTAGTCCTTACACATTAAATATATATAAAAAAAAATCGACGTTATTCCATCGAGCAAATGATTGAAGAATGCGTAGACGGAATTACTAATAGAGTAATGACGAGAGAGCCGGACTGCCGACTCGTGAATTGGATAGGCGTTCATATTTTCTGATGTGGATAGAGTTCTACCACCAAAAAATGCTCGATCAATTTCAAGTTTTGATGAGGAAAAAAGAAAATCAGTGAACGCCATGCTTGTAAATTATCAAGATTAGTGTTGGTGAAAATGAGAGATCGATGAAGTCATTTCGCTGATCACATAGTATTAGGATAAATAAATCTAATCAGTTCAATTCGGGAACTGAACTGGACTGGCCTTAGCCAATCAATTCCAAATTGATTCACATGGGACCGAGTAGGATCCTGGCTAAGAATTGAGGAAACCTACCTTGACCATTTCGGTTAACAGTATTATGTTGGGCAGCTTTTTTTTCCCCCTCTTTTAAAAAAAAAAAAAAGAGTAGATACTTTGGAGATTAGTGTCGAACCTCGAAAACTTAGGAAATCCATCAATACCTTAACTACTATGCCACAAATTATAGAGATGGGCATGATTCCAAGGTAGAATCAAGAACTAGACCGGTGGGAATTGATTCGGTTTTAGATTTTAGGGAGAGTTGGTTCAATTTCCAATTCCACCTTTATAGGAACCATCGGTTCTCAGTTCCTATAGGAACCGAACCAAAACCAAACTAGGAACCTTAAGTAAAATCCCTAATTTTGATCATGAATCGGAACCTAAAGTGATGTTTATATTTTTATATAAATGAGTGAATGCTTTATTTAATCTCTCTTCTTTTTTTTTTTTTTTAAAGATATGGATTATCTTGATGAGGATATTATCATCGATAAATAGAGTTTACCCGTTGAAGCATTAGTTAATAGTAATTTTAAATTTAACATTATTATTAAGTGATTAACTATGATTGTTGTTTCTTTTGATTTTAGGTGGTTAGAATTGGAAACAATTTGTCATGGATGATTGAGGACTGAAGTTCTATAATTTAGATTTTATGTTATGTCTTTTGAATCTATTATTGTTATTTATTTTATGTGTTAATCTTTTATAGATTGTTGCTATTGAAAAATGGGAAGCTTTCATTTTTTTTTATTACATTCACTTTCATTTTGATTAACTAAAAATGAAACAAAAAAATAGAATCTATTAGACCCCAGAACTGACCATGAAACCTGTGACAAGGTAGATTTTAGGTTTCACGTTCAAGGTTTCGATGGGTAAGTTTCAAGTTCCAAAAAATGAAAAATTCGTACCAATAGGTTACTTCCAAATTCCAAAAAATGAGAAACCTGTATTGACAGGTAGGTTTTAGGTTTCAAGTAAAACACGTAATGAATTTGGGACCGCTCACTTTAACAAATTATGCATTTGTTTTTTTTTTCCTAAAAAAAGTAGCTATAATACATGTTAGACTTAGGTCTAGGCCAATCGAGGAACCATCGCCTTGTTATTGCTTTGAAAACTATCCAGCTTGAAACCAACCATCCCTAAATAATATACATGCAAATGTTTTTATTTAATTATGCACACAATATAAGATAACATATCGATTTTCACTTATTTTTTCTTTTCAATTGCTCAACACTATAAAGATGAGAGAGAGTAGCACCTACAACTAGAGGTGTCAAAATGGGTTGAATACATATTCAATGAGGTTGATCATATATGGGTTAGTTAAGTTTTAATAAAACCGGGTTTGCCCCAGTGGCCACCCTTCCAACGTGGAAGGGGGAAGTGGGGGGTTCGAATCCTCACCTTCTTAAGGAGGTTGGGGTGGGGACGATGTAGTTTTAGGAGCGATTTCGACTCTCACGCCCTGCAAAGAGGCAGGATAAAATTCTGAGAGTGAGAGTTAGAGTAAGAATAGAATAGGACCGCCAAAAAAAAAAGTTTTAATAAATGGGTTTGGGTTGTATGTAAGTCTAATAATACATGAGTTGTAAATGGGTTTATCTTTAAACCTATTTAACTTATAAAGGTTATTAGTTGAGTCAACCCATTAAGAATATATAATCCTATTTGAACAATTTTTAAAATTCTTATTTTTTAAAATTTTCAATTTTTTTTTAAATATTTTTACTTCTACTCTTTGTCCCCTATGAAGTTGCCACAGGGCAAGGTTCGTGGCCCCCACCCAATGCCTCATCGGCCTAAGGCGAGCTCAAGCTTGCCAAATCTGTTGAGCTGAGCTTATTGGCCTTGAAGCTAGCAAGACTTGAGCCTCCCTAATCAGGCAAAACTCGAGCTCGTCGACCTTGGGAGAGGCCAAGGCCCGAGCCTTATCAAATTTGGTGAGGTGGAGCCTCGCCCAAGGTTGGCAAGGTGTAACTCGTCGGCTTGTGATGAGGCTAGAGCTCTCTTGACGGCGATCGGGTGATGAAGGAGGAAAAATAAAGAAAAAAAAAAAAATTATATTAAAAAAATAAAAATACTTAAAAAGAGTAAAAAATAAAAACATAATTAAAAATTCTTTTTTTAAAATAAATAAAAAATAAAATTACTTAAGAGGAGTGCATATAAAACTAAATCGCATTTTCTATACTAAATTTTTTTTTAATTTTTTTTTCAAGTTTCAACCAAACATTGGAAAATATTATCATTTTCGAAATACCATGTTTTTCACGAAATACATGAAGCGTTAATTTCAAAAAAAAAATTATAAAATTTATCCATTAATTTTGTAATTGTATGGAAGTGTTTCAATTATATTATTTTTAAAATTATAAGAAACAAATTTTTCTAGATTTATTTAAATATAGAAGTATTTTAATAATATGGGTCGAGTCGGGTATGGGTCAATAAATTTACATGAGTAATAAATTGGTCATGAACGTGTTAGTAGGTCAATTTAGATTGGATTATTTATGACTTAATCCAAACTCGATCCGACCCGATCCACCCGTTTAACGGGTCTACCTACAACCAGCCCCCAAAAACTAAAACAACCATACAAGCATATCCCAATGAGCCGAAAGAAAGCCAACAAAAGCACAATACCAACCATTCCCCAGTCTCACATAACTTGCTTATCAGCATCAGATATTATCAGCTTCCTGTCATGAATCAACTGAGCGATCTCTACTCCAAAATCGAGCTCTTTTGTCTTCGTAACATGCTGGAGTTGAGGAGCGAACCATTTCCAGGTTTCTACACAAAAATAGACTGTACTGTACCCTTGAAAGACAAAGCTTTATCAGAGTTCCAGGAAAAGACTTCCCCTTCGAGTTCTGCAGAATCCAGGGCAGCTCGACATACCGACTGCAGGTAGATCGAGAATAACCACGAGTTGGTAACAAGGACTTCCGTACCAATTTAGAGAAGCGGCAATCGACGAACAAAGGCAGCCTGGATTCGGGTCCGACCGAGTCTCCATCAACGGAAACCCAGCTTCTTAACCTCTCCAACGTTTTGCAATCTATCTAGAACAGCAAAGCCGTGTGTAATGACCTCCCCCACCAGCCGATGCCACTCGGTGACAAGGCTTGAGAGTTCCACATCCAGTCATCATCACATATAACGGCTGCAACTTCATAGTACCATTTTTTTCTGGATAATGAATGATTTGAAAAAACATTTTCCTTAAAAATTGTCATACATGTAGTTGTTTAGATAATTAGCCAATGAAAAATGTTATCATTATCAATAATAATTTATGTCTTTTCATGCACACATGTTTATAGGTGATATAAGTTATCATCTTTTGGAAAATATTTTCAAATCATTTATTTTCTCCAAAACAAACGGAAACGAGTGTGAATTTGGAGCCTAGTCATAGGTAAATTGACTTTCAAGCACACAACCCGAATTGACTTTCTTTCCCAGCTAACTTGGGTGTCGAAAACATTAAATATTTCGCTTTTAGGTAATTATTCCGTGCATACGTATCGATCGATCGCAAATGCTCGTGCATTTATCTCTGACCGGTCTCATATATAGTATCATTTTTTTAGTAGTTAATGGCCTATCTTTCCAATTTGGACATCATATCTCTAGCTTTGAAGATAATTTTTCACTTGTTAGGCCACCACATTGAATGGGCCGACGTAGGAGATAGCAAAAGGACCGGTGTTGCATCGTCGCCACCCTTCTATCATAATGTTGCCCAGCCCACGCCAAGCGATTTTGTCGCATGTAATTGCATTCAGGTTATCAATTGGAGTTATGATTAAGAGGTTTAAGCTGTTTGATTGATGTTCGAATTGAGGACACATGCAATACAATGGAACTATACAAAGATTTTACTTATTCTAATCGCATTGATAATACGTAAATGATTTTATATGATTTGTTGTTCGATTTGGTTTGTCTAAGGCCTGAAGAAATTAATTTAGTCGATTGCCCATCAAATTCAATGTGCGAAATCCTATATTTAATTTCAAATCTAGTGATAGACTAACCGAAACCCCATTGGGGATAGAATTTTCGGGTTATACTTCCCCTCATTCCTAATTGTAGAAAAATTCCTCTAACTAATCTTTTGATTGGTGAATACAACTATGAAAGTAACCCGCATTAAATTTTAGGGCACTACAAGTCCTAAATTTTGCCGGGAAAGTGCATTTAAATATTAAAACTTTCATAAAGTACAATTAAGTTGTAAAACTTACAACTTTCAAATTAAGTCTTTTTATTATAACTTCATTCGGAATAACGAAAAATACCGATGTAGTTTTTTTCACTACTTTCTTTCTCATATGTGGCATCCCGGATGTCATTATTGTTAAATTAAAGCACTAAACGACGTCATTTTAGTACAAATCCTTTTTTTTACACCAAAACTTAATTAACTGAGGTTTAAAAACCTAAAAAATTTTCCAAAAAAAAAAAAAAAAAAGAGCCAAAAGTTTAAAGAAAAGACAAAAAAAAAAAAAAAAAAAAAAAACTACCCTCTTCCTTGGAGTTATTGCCCATAATCGGTGGGGTGTCATCTATGGCCAGTGACCATCACTAGATACACGTGAGGTCCACGACCCTCTCCTAGATTAGGAGAGGCTCATGGCCCTCTCATAGGAGGCATTGTTAGTCCCACTTGGTCATCACCTATGCATCGCCAGTCCTTCCGAGGCAGAGACCCTCCTTTCTTTAGCTTGTAAACTTTTTTTTTTTAGTAATTTTTTTTTTAATATTAAAAAGGTTCTAGTTTTATTTTTTGTATTTTTTCTTTAAAAAATTGAACTTTTTTTAACCTAATTTAAGTGAGATTTTGGTGTAAAGAGAATTAGGGTTAGGACCAAATCGACATCACTTTAGTGCTTTAATTAACCTTAGCGTCACGAAGGACAACAAGTAGGAGAGAAAAATTAATTAAAAAAAAGGCCACTTCAATATATATTAATAAAATGATTTGATTGCATCAATTTAATAAATTTTATAATTCGGCTGTAATTTTTTAAAAATTTTCGAACTCAATTACATTTTCTCAATAAACTTTATTACTTATAATGCACTTAATTCCATAATTTTACACTTAGATGACGTGACATCTCTTAACTTATGATCCACCCACCAACGGAGGCATGACATAAAAATTAAGCGCTCTAAATTTTTATTTGAGCTCATGAAATTTCACAACACTCGCCTGCCCGCCCGCCTGCCCGCCCGGTCAATTAATCACTAACAGCTCCACCGATCTGGAAGGAAAAGGGGGACAAAAGGAGGGGTTCAAATTAAAGCAGCCGTCGAGTCCGGCGGTTCTCGCGGCGGCATGCGTGGTTATGGAGCTGAGCATCATTCTCCCGCGATTGCCGAGACTTTTTGCGCGAGTCGAGGTCAGAGATCCAAGAAAAATGTCCCTCGGCAATACGTCAACTTACCACTCCAATAAATAATAATAATAATAATAATAATAACAGTCATAAAGATTTATAATACAATTATCAAGAAGTATATCTGATCCATAGATATGCGAGCAAGGTTACTTGCATTTAAGATCTACAGTACTTACTTAGGGTTTTTATTTCCTTTTCTTTTTATTTTTGAGTTGACAATGTACTCTAGTTGGATCCACGGCTGCGAAAGTACAACGATGACCAAAATGTGTAGATCCTACGGCATCTCACAGATATAAAAATAGCACCTTGATCGTCATTTAATTTGTACAGGCAGATGCGATCTCAAGAGATTAGATATGCTGGTAATAAGATTCCAAAGAAGAAATCACACCTCGATTGATTGAACCGAGGAAGAGTACTAGAATACATTAATATGACTTAGGATGTATTTTGACGACAGAGCAAAGGATTACATGCATTAGAAATTCATCAGTAATTTCTTATGAACTTTTTTTATATATATTACTATAATGGTGTCTCCAAACTAGCTATAGGCTAGGGCAAGTGGTCTCACTTGTTTCCAAACCAAGATGATAAAATATGTTACTTTAGATTTAGTTGCACTTTTTGACAAAATTTATAACTATGTTGCACACTATTTGAGAGTCTTAAAATTAGATTGTACCTGTGTTATAAATTAAAAAAATTATTATACTTTTTACTTGCTTAATAATTCAATTTTATGCTAAAAATCCACTTAATTTGATTAGTAGTGAATTAGTTACTTAGAGCATATTTGTTTGAGGAGAAGAATTTTCATGAATTTATTTGTTGGACTTTTATGTGTTTGGTTTTCTGAAATAATGAAAAACATTTGCAAGTAAAGAAAACATATACATGTTTAAAATTAAGAAAATGAATTTCCTAAATTGAAAAGGGGAATATATATTTTTTAAAATGATTTCCAAAAACATATATTCCTTTATCGTGAAATTTTTTCAAGATAAACATACCCTTCATTCGTTATGCTAAACAATAACCAATAGCAATTAGAATCTCCCAATTGTACCATTTGGAAGAAATTAATCATTATTATTGATTAATTTTCATTCAATAGCAAACAACTTTTTTTTCATTTTTCAGCATCTAAGATTATCAACAATTATAGCTTATGACTTAAACTTTGAGCACTAACTTTTAGTTTTATCAAACAAGCCAATAAGATCTAGCTTTATATTAAGCGCACTAGATATTTTGAAATGTTAAAGTTTTAACCACCTGATCAAACTTTTCAAGCGTGCGACAGAAACGGATAAGACTCCGGCGGAAGAGGTAGATAAAAGTCCTTTTTGGTGAACAAATATATTCGGATAGGGAATTGTGTCAGTCACATTGTTTTCATTATGTAAATTTATGAAATTTATTATGTTTGTAGATGGGATTTGAATCTCGATATACTTTAAAAGTGGATTAGACATTTAAAAAAAAAAAAATGTGAATTAGATGGAATTCATAATCACATTTATCTCGATGCTAACCTGATTAAATCTTTTAAAATTTAACAATGACAAAACCCAAATACTAAAAGAAAATATTACCAAGTGAGATGACTGCTATTTTAAATCATAATTTCACATATGAATTGAAAGATAAGTTAAGGCTATAATAAAATTCCACAACTGCTTGGCATCCACATGAATAATCAAATGTACTTCGGTAAAGGCATATCTTAAATTAGTAATTAAATCCAATCCTCGAAAAGAAAGAAAATCATTCGTTTTGACTTCTTACCATTAGAATGGAATATTATAAAAATTTCATTCGTTTTGAACTCCGTATGAAATATATCGGATAGGGAATTGGGTCGGTCACATTTTTTTATTATCTAAATTTATGAAATTTATTATATTTTTAGATGGGATTTGAATCTCAACATACTTTAAAAGTGGATTAGATAATTTTTCCAAAAAGGAGATGTGACACCTTTCAAAATTTCACAATGAAAAATATTATCAAGTGAGACTATGGTTACTTTAAATCATAATTTCACGAATAAATTAAAAGACAAGTCGAGGCTATTGATGTAATTCCACAACAAGTTGGCATTTTACACAAATAATCAAATGAACCTCAGTACATGGTGTACTGCGAATTAGTAACTGAATCCAATCTTTAAAAAGAAAAATTCATTCGTTTTGAATTTTTTACCATTGGAATGGAATACTTACGGAATCCTAATCAGTAACTTTCGTTCTAAATATTCAGCAGAAAAGGAAAAAAAAAGAAAACAAAAATGGAAAAAGGATGAGGCGAGGATAAATCCATCTGACATCTGATTCCAACTTTTTTCTTTTCTTGTACTTTGATAGTCTTATCATGGGGATGACGATGACAAGATCAGGAGCGTCAGATTCTAATCATCCCAAAACAAGAAACGAGGAGGAGAAGAGAACAGAATAGAACAGAACAGGAGAAAGAATATATTAATTGTTTTTAAAATTTGCCCCAAAAGAGAAAATCAGTGGACCCCTATTATTAATAATGGAAAAAAAGATAATAATAATAAAATAATAATAGAGAAAAATTCTTTGTGCATAGGACAGTTGGCGGACAGAAAATGGTATTAAAAAATTGGAGGTTCGTTTCCGCCAACGTAAACGGTCGTATCCAGTTAGGCCCTTTTTTGGCTTTTCTTCCCTTTCGGCGGACGCATTAAATCCGACCGACCCCTACCCCCGCCGGAATCACCACCGGCCACGGCTCTTCCTTGAGTCCCTTATGGCCGAGCCCACTTCGCTGCCGCTTCGAAGGGTTCGATCTGCCCAAATAGGCCCGAGCCCATGAAATCTCATGGAGTTCGAATCATCATCTAATCTAATAATCATGGATTTCAAATTGTTCACCGAGATCAAAGTGTCTACTAAATTGACCTTGGGAGCATTCGATAAAAACCCAAATCTGAATCTTAACCGGTTTGAGTTTGTGTAAATTTTCTATGCATTGGTGATGAATTTATAAAAAAAAAAAAAACAAGAAGATGTGGATGAATCTTTGAATTTTAGTCTAACGGTATCAACTTTCAATTTGTTTGAGAATCATTAAATTTTAGTTGAATATGCAAATGTGATTTTTAACTTTTGATACATATTTAATTTAATTCATTCATTAAATAAAAACTCTCAATTTTGTTTGTGAACTTAAATTAATAAAATGACAATATTAAATATTTTCATAGAGTTGAAAGACTACGTCGAACGTGTATTAAAAGTCTAAAAACTTTATCGGATAAATTAAAAATTTAGAGATTAAATTACGCATTTTAGGGACAATTTGTGTGGTTTCCCAATTTTAAATGATAACAATGATGAACCCAATTGCAAAATTCTTTTTTCCCAAGAAATCATAATTAAAACGACGCGCTCCACATCATGTCTCTCTCACCCACCACCAAAAAATTCCACTCGGTATTCCCCGCGTGGTGACCGGCCAGCCCGGTCGTCCGGTCACCCCGCCGCGTCAACCTCCTCTTAATCTCCCCTCCCCACCTCCTCCTTCCTCCCACCATGCACGACTCCAAAACCACCACTCTCTCTTTCTCTTTCTCTCTCTAGAACCTCGCGCTCTGCAATTTCCACCACGCCATAATCTCTCTCCCCCTTTCTCTCTCTAGAACCTCGCGCTCTGCAATGTCCACCACGCCATAATCTCTCTTCCCTAAGAAGGAGAAAAGCCATGCCTTCCCGATTCGCCCCTCTCCCCCTCCGCCGCCCTCCACCGCCTCCGCCGCCGCCCGCCGCCTCCCCTCGTCGGCGCCAACCACACCTCCGCCCGCTTCTGCTCCCGCTAAATCCCCTCCCCCGCCGCCCGCCGCCCTCCCTCTCTCTTTGCGAATCTCGCCGGCTGATTTCCTTTTCTTTTTCTCATCCTTTTTTTTTTTTTTTTTGTATATTAATACGTGAATTACGTACCCAAGATGGAACCGCTGCCGGCCAAGCCCAGCTCCTCCTCCGTCAGGAGCGTCCTCGTCCGGGCCCTCCTCGCCGGCGTCCTCCTCCTCCTCCTCCGCTTCGCCTACGTCGTCACCACCGCCGGCGAGTCCTGCCGCCTCGCCGACTTCTGCTTCCTCTCCCCGCCCGACAACCTCAACCTCGTCATCTCCGCCTCCGCCGTCACCGCCGCCTCCGCCGCCAACGCCAACGCGAACGCCGTCCGGTCCGCCGTCGCCAGCCCCCCGCGCCGCGTCGGCGGCGGCGAGGATTGGGCCCGGGCCGTCCGGTTCTACGGCTCCGCGTTCCGGGATTTGGCGGCGGAGGGGTTCCTGCCGCGGGGCGCCAGGGCCCTGTGCGTCGAGTCCGGGAGCGGGCAGGACGTGCTCGCCCTGAAGGAGATCGGCATGGCGGACGCGGTCGGGGTCTCGAGGAAGGCCGCCCGGCCGCTCGTGATCACCGGCCGGCCGCATCGGCTGCCGTTCCGCGACGGGGCCTTCGATTTCGTGTTCGCCGGCGGGGGGCGGTTCGACCGGGTGCCACGGCCGCTGGACGCCGCCGCCGAGATCTCACGGACGCTGAAGCCCGAAGGGTATGCGGTTTTCCATCTGAGGGCTAACGATACATACAGTTTCGATTCGTTCATTGATTTGTTCAATTGCTGCCGGCTAGTGAGATCGCGCGATTTGGCCGGTTTCGATACTTCATTGCCTAAGATACGTGAGATTGTTCTGAAGAAAGTTAGCGACTTTAGCATTCTTAGCCACCCGGTGAAGAATTCGGGTGGCAATTCGGTGAATAAGTGCTCGGTCTCGGATAGTAGGCGGAAATTGATCCGGGACGCGGAGCCATTGATTGTAGAGGAGCCATTGAAGCCATGGATTACATTGAAAAGGAATATCAAGAACATAAAGTATCTGCCGTCGATGGTCGATATCAGTTTCAGGAATAGGTATGTGTATGTAGATGTCGGAGCTCGGGGTTACGGCTCTAGTATAGTTAGTTGGTTTAGAAAGCAATACCCGAAACAGAACAAGACCTTCGAAGTGTATGCCATCGAGGCCGACGAGCATTTCTATGAGGAGTACAAGTCGAAGAAGCATGTCACTTTGCTGCCGTATGCTGCGTGGGTGAAGAACGAGACTCTGTCCTTCGAAATAAACCGAGACCCGGGTCAGAAATCCGAGGATAAAGGTAGAGGGATGGGCAGGATTCAGCCGGTTCAGTCCTCGAGCGATGGAGAGGTGGCTAAGATCCAGGGATTTGATTTCGCGGAATGGTTGAAGAACACAGTTTCGGAGAAGGATTTCGTGGTGATGAAGATGGATGTGGAGGGGACCGAGTTCGATTTGATTCCGAGGTTGGTCGAGACTGGGGCTATCTGTTTGATTGACGAACTGTTTCTCGAGTGCCATTACAACAGATGGCAGAGATGCTGCCCCGGCGAGAGGAGCTCCAAGTACGAGAAAACGTATGGGCAATGCCTGGACCTCTTCACATCCCTGAGACAGAGTGGAGTTCTTGTTCATCAATGGTGGTAGTAACTCTTTGGAAACAAGCAACATCATTGCCAATGCTCACCATGTGTTCTCTTTTGATGCTGTGTTTCTCCTCTTACTGTTACATTGTACTGCTTCAGTTTAGGCTTTTGTCCTGGATATTACTCATTGTATGAAGTCCTGTAGTGAAATACCTCAAACGAAACACGATGAATTGATGGTTTTCTCCTCTTGCGATTGAATCGAATGTGGCACTCGTCCTGTTCATTTTGCAGCTTCTCCTTCAGCTTCTGAACTGGTTAGGCATATAGATTCTGTGGCTTTAGCTGTTGCTTCCTTGCCATTGCAGCTTGGTTCCATGGATTCGTTGCCACTTACCGCATCTGCTTTATGTCCTTTTCGCGAATTGAGGACCACATGTGAGTGGGTAGTCGTGTTCATACTTTTGGATAAAACAGTGTGAGATATTCTCCTTCCCCTTTTCCCCTCAACCTTTAGTTGCCATTAGCTCATCACGTTTGCTGCTAATTGCAAGTAGCCGTTGAGGACCAAGTTTCCCCTCTCCCTCTCCCTCTCTCTCTCTCTCTAAGCTTGAGGTTTTTAGGTTTGGTTGAGTTTTGGACATTTAAGGGCATGGAGGGCCCTAGCCCAACTGGATGATACACGAGGAAGCCGGGCATTCAAAAAAGTATGGTTGTACTGTTTTGTCAAAAGTGGAGGGCACTGGAAATTATCATATTAATGTCGGGCATATGCTAAATTGGATCTGTATCATAAAAGATGGCGAGTCTCATCAAATGTGACGGTCTGGATTGAATTCATTGTATGTACTAACTTCATGGAAGTACAGACTCCAGAGGGGCGGGGCTCTTTTCACTTGTTTTGCCTGAGAGTTAAGGGCATCTCTGGCGTGTCCTGCCGTCTGTCATGTCCTGCTGTGTTCCTCTTTTCCATTGATTGCGATGTAATCTGTTATTACGGTTGGCCTGCAGTTTCCCATTCTTTGCTCTTTCGAGGGGCCCCATTTTGCAGCTTCTTTCGCCATGGAGGGGTCCATCATTATTTTCTCCTATGGACTTTGTCGGAAAGTGCCTCGAGAAGCAACCAAGTAAAGTAATGTCGTAATTCTTAATGCATCGACTGTATCAATATGTGCATAACTAATACTTAAAAACCAAATATTTCCTTGTTTAGCATGTTCAATAAGCATCTCGAGACACACGTGAATAACACATTTTTCGCTTTTTCGCTTTTTCGCATAGGTGCAAGTCGGATCGATATCTTCAGGGCAACAGTGTACTATCTGATTTGGTGAGTTTCCCTTATTTACCTAGATGAACTCATATTTTAATTGGGTCTTTTGTGAACAGTTGGGTTGAAGCTTAAAGATGTTTCTTTTGGTATGTTCCCGACAACAAACATCACCAAGGAGGCTCTGGAGTGAATTTGCCGACCAGAATTCAGGATGCATTCCACAAGCAAGCTTTCCCGCTCAATCGCAAAGGATCTTCGATCACGGGCCTCGACAGCCTGATTTCCCCCAGAAAAAGTACAAAAAAAGTCATAAACCTATTGCATTGGTACTAATTCAATCATAAACTTTTCAATTGGATCAATTTAGTTCTAAACTTTTTTACATCGGTACCAATTTAGTCCATTCGGCCAATTTTGGCCTACCGACGCTTGACGTGGACATTGGCCGATGACCGGACGCTGATATGGTAATTTTGTAATATTTTTTTTATTATTTTTCCTTTTTTTTTCTTTTTCCTTTTCTTTTCTTCCTCTTTGACTGTTCCAACCACTGGGCGAGGGCCTCGAAGCCCTCGCTTGCCGCCGACAAGGATCGCAGCCCTCGCCCAGCCTCTCCCGGAGCTGCTGGTGAGGCGGCTTCGCCCGATCAGGGCGAGGCCAGCCTTGCCTTGGCCTTGCCGCGGGCGAAGGTGGCCATCACCAAGCCCTCGCCTTGGCCTTGCCGCGGGCAAAGGCGGCCTCGCCGGCGGTAGGTGAGGGCTTTGAGGCCCTCGCCCAATGGCCGGCGAGCCTCAGCGGAGGCTTGCCAACCACCCTTGGAACAGTCCAAGGAGGAAGAAAAGAAAAATTCAAAAAAATTCAAAAAAATAAAAAAAATATATTAAAAAATTGCCACGTCAGTGTCTCACCACCCGATGTCCACGTCGGCGCCGATAGCCAAATTTGGCCGGATGGACTGAATTGGTACCAATGCAATAGGTTTAGAATTTTTTTGGTACTTTTCCCGATTTCCCCCTGATGGACAGGTTTGGGTGATGATTTTAGACCCTTGAGGTTTACCCAAACCGAGCGACTTTGAGTACTATTCAGGGTATAGACTGGCTTGCACAAGAGATGACCTGCCCAAACCCAGTAGATTTATCTGGGTTCTACGAGCCAGACCTAATATTAGGTGGATTTAAGGATTTTCCTTCTTTGCCGATCATGAATGACCATGCGCGACGATTTTCACTCTTGATGACATCGAGCCGATGGCCCAGCCTATTGCTTCGGCGAGTGCGGCTCTGATCCAATTAGATGCACTGAATGTGTTTCACCGTATAGCAACTAAGTCAATTATTGGTACTTTGGAAGATTGGAAAGCTGAAGTCCCAATACAAGATGCAGTTTAGATTGGTAGAACATATTCTAAACCTTGCGAGGAATTTTTAGCCTTGATAGGCAAACGGACAAGCAAGTTATGAGCGATCAACTCAATCAAATTTCTTTTTGCCTATCTAAATTGGATCCGGAAGATATCGGTATAGTATAATAACAAGGGTTTGGTGAATATAATCTTGAAATTACAGCGATCTTAACGACATCGGTGAAGTATGGTAGAGTGCAAGAAGGCTTGGTGATAACAATGACCTTTGAATGAACTCACGATTGACTTGGTAAATGATTGAATTAGGCAACGCTGACAAGCGCTAATAATCATGTTAGATGATGACCAACTGCATGATGAAATAATGAATCATATCTAATTTGTTTGAGTCTCTGTAATTCAAGTCCAAAAGACTTAATCTCCTACTATAAATTAATTAAAGGTCAATTACCCAATCCACATGCCTGTTCCTAGTTCTCATTTTCCAATTCCTGCTTGACACTTGTTTGGGAGATGACTTTTTCCAACCTTTGGAGTTGCTAGCCGCCTTGGATAACACATCTTATCGTTTTATTGGAAATCATAGTCAGATACGTTTCAAAATTTAAGATGTAAAATCTCATTTCTTTGGATAACACATCCCAATTTCATTTTTAGCATTACAAATGGAAATAATATTCACACGGAATTTACTTTCCCGTTTAAAAAGAGATAAAGTGACATTTCTCTATACGTGATGTCTCTAAATCTAGACAGAAAAAGGATAAGTGTGCACGATTCCTTATTCTATCGATTCTTTAGTATCTCATACACTATCTTCCCAAAAATGCAATAAATCTACAAATAAGGAATAATAATCTTGCTCGAAGCAACCGATATCAAATGTACAAATACTTTGCCAAATTTCCCCCCCAATTAAAAAAAATTAATTATTTCTACATGCTCCGTTGGCCAAATTATAAGGATATGCAGAATTTAACGGCATACCATTTGATTAGTAGCACGTAAAAATTTAATTCCATAGAGATTACTGTAAATTTAGCAACATGATCGATTTTGTGAATTTTTTGGTAATGTCGTTAAGTCACGATAACTCAACTAAAGGTCGACATATTTCACTCAATTCTATAGGGAAATATAAAACGGTAAGATGAAGTCGAGATCATACTATTCTAGGACAAGTATAACACGTTAATAATAGAAAATAAAATAATGAGTTTTTTTTATTTTCTCTAGAAGCTTAGAATTAGTAAGCCTCCCAAATAGTAATCCAAGATACGAAAAGGGATTTGATGTTCAAGAGACCGAACCAAATCAAATCGATAGGACTGGAGTCGGCTTCAAACGAGGAAAGAGTCTCCCTGATTAAGCTAAATTTCTGTTCCTCTTTTTTAAGATTGCGATAAAGTGAGTGAGTTGTCATATTTATTTCTCTATTTCCCCCACCAAAAATGAAAAGGAAAAAAAAAAAAAGAGAGAGAAAAAAATCAAGTAAAAACAAATATAATTTTTTGTCATTCACCAAATCTCCCGCAAAATCTCTCTCAGGAGCCGTGAATTATGAGGCTTTGACCTGAAATAAAGAAAAAAAAAAAAGGAAGGAAAATTATTCAGAGGAGGTGGCAGGAAAAAGAAACAGGAAATCTTCCAAGGAAACATAAACGAACGAGGAGCACGCCTGCTTCTTGTTCTTGTTTATAGCTTTCACGGATATTGTCGGGCCATTTCTTGTTTTTTCTTGCCCATGTTCTTTGGTTTCACGTTTGTCTCGTTCTTGAATTTCTTGGAAAGAAAACCGCATGCAAATGTTCGAAAGGGACGCTGGCCACCGCTGCCTCGGATTCACCACCCTCTCGCGGTCTCTTTCCCGTCGTTTCCTCGCGCCATTGTCGGGCGGAATCCGCCCGGAATGAGGGTGGTGGTGGTGGTGGTGGTGGGAGTTTCTGCTTCTGGGTGCTCGTTTGCTGTGAGAAGTTTCTTTTTTTTGGGGGGGCGAAAAGATTCGATCTTTGTCGTGTTTGTTTTCAGTTTCGTGTTTTCTTTTGCGTTGCTTTGGTGTGGATTGTGGAAGATGGGGGCGTGTTGCAGCTCGAGCCACGAGGCGGGTCGGGACTGGGTCGGGATGGTGAACGAGGAGGGGGATGACGAGATGGAGGGGGTCGAGGAAGGAGGAGGGGTGAGGGAAGGAGATCGTGGGGCGCGGGTGAGGCTGAGGGGCTCCAACGACTCTTGCTCCATGTTCTGCAAACGAGGAAAGAAAGGCATCAATCAAGACACCATGACCGTGTGGGAGGTAAGATTTTCAGGGGAATTTTTCCACGTTGGTCTCTGTTTTTGTCGTGTTCTTCTGAGAATCTTCTGGGCTGGCGTCTCTCTCTCTCTCTCTGTTGGATATTGCTGTTGGGAATGCTTTACTTTTTCTGCAAGGCGTATGATTTTCTGGGTTCAATTCTCTATCCCCTTTTCTGGAGCAGATGGGTCATGTTCTTGATAATTGAATATGTTGTTCTGTTATGATCGTATATGATCTTTGTGTCTTTTTTTTTTTTTTTGGTTTTTTCTTTCTCCCTTTTTTGAGGATTTAAATTACTTGCCAGACAAAGTGAAATGTTTTGGGGCATGTAACGTATGGTGGGGAAGGTGCAAATATGATCATAATGTACACCGAAAAAAGTTGCATGCTTTAGGAAAATATGTTCACAAATTAAAGGCATGAACCCATCAACTCTGTAGATTCATGCTGCCATATGGTTTTCATTGGAACCTTGGGAAACTACGCCGAAGCGTTTTGTTTCGTGACAATTGCACCGTAACGAAAACTGGAATAATCTTTCAGGACTTCAACGGCGAAAAAGGTGCATTCTTTTGTGGGGTGTTTGATGGCCATGGTCCAGCGGGTCATCGAGTTGCGCACCATGTGCGTGACCAATTGCCGTCGAAGCTCTCTTCAGTGATCCAATCCTTGCAGAACAGGGGCAGCAATCGCAGGGACCTTGATCTTGTGGATAAAGATGACGACGGCCAAGCAAATGGGGAGAAAGAAAGAAGGGGCAGCAATCCTGGGGACCTTGACCTCGTGGATAAAGATGACGGCGGCCAAGAAAATGGGGAGAAAGAAAGAAGGGGCAGTGATCACAGGGACCTTGATCTCATGGATAAAAATGACGACGGCCAAGAAAATGGGGAGAAAGAAAGAAGTGATGATGCGCGAGATAGTTGTGAGGAGGATTTTGGTACTGACATGCTTCTCTCCTCATGGGAGGCTAGTTTTGTCAAATCCTTCAAAGAAATCGATGAAGAGCTTAGCCTTGACTCCTCCATTGACAGCTTCTGCAGTGGCTCAACTGCAGTAACCATGATTAAGCAGGTACGAAACAGAGACGCGACAGCTATGGCGAAGAATTGTAAGTAGAATATTGTTGATGAGCGTAATCGTCACATCCGCTAATGTGTCATTCAAAAATTTTCAGGGAGATCATCTTTTCATTGCCAATTTGGGAGATTCCCGAGCAGTTCTGTGCACGAGAGGCCAGAAAAATCAGCCCATTCCCATCCAACTCACCGTCGATCTGAAACCAAATATCAAAAGTGCGTTTCATCTCGTTCGTTCTCAAAGCAAGTAGATATCTCATCCTAACCTCCTGCAATTTTGCTTCCATTCAACATTTTGATCAGGTGAAGCAGATAGAATCAAGAAATGCAAAGGCAGAGTCTTTGCCATGGATGAAGAGCCAGAAGTGTTCAGAGTATGGTTGCCTGACGAGAATTGCCCCGGGCTTGCAATGGCTCGGGCTTTCGGAGATTTCTGCTTGAAAGATTATGGCCTGATATCCATCCCCGAAGTGTCCTACAGAAAGCTTACACCAGATGATGAATTCGTGGTTCTAGCCACCGACGGGGTAAGAGTAAAGTGATTCAATCCGTAGCGGCATGCCGATTATACTGCGTGTTGCATAATTGTGTAGATTTCTCGATTGCTGTTGTTGCTCTGATTGCAAATTAGCATACATGGTGTCGAGACGATGATATTGTTTATTATCTTTGATACTAGACTCTTCAATTTTTTTCCTTTCTTTTTCAAGGTGTGGGATGCATTAAGCAATGCAGAGGTCGTGAGGATTGTTGCATCAACGAGGAAGAGATCCATGGCTGCTAAATTATTGGTTGCTCATGCTGTTCTAGCGTGGAAGACCAAGTATCCAGGATGTAAGATCGATGACTGTGCGGTCGTATGCTTGTTCTTCAAGAATGGTCAACCTCGGAGCCAGTCCATAGCCAACAATACTTCAGGTGGCAACCTGGGCCGGCAAGACAATGCAGTTGGTAAAAAATCCGGGTCCAACGAAAGCGAGGCAAACCCGGACACCGTGCTTGCTGCGATTACAGAGGACGCGGAGGAGTCCTCTACAGTCGACGGCGTGAGCAGGGTAGATTCTCTCATCAGAGTTCCTCGTCCAAAGGCTGCTTTTTTGAGTCGGCGGAATTCGGCTAAGCAGCCCAAACACATTGAAGTCCCTTAGGTCTTGATTTTTGTTCTCATGGAAGCTCGAGAGGATCGTCTGGTCCACAGCTGAAGATGAACTGCTAGTACTGTAAAGACGTGTGGGAGCGAAGATCGTTTCCATCTTGCGAGATCAATACGTTTCTTCATACACCAGGAGAACTTGAGGAGGTCAGGAGAATCAGCTGCTGATAGAAATGCACTGGTTTGGAAACTTTTAGGAGAACCCACCACCCACATCACAGGATTTTTTATTTGTTCTTTGCTTCCCTGTTCTGGTTACTCTTGACTCCATGTTGATGTCTGGTTTGATGCTTCTGGTAGTTTTGAAGACAGGAATAGGGCTGATCATTCATGTTTCGCGTCACGGTCTCGTCGAACACGTCTAGTAGACAGGTTGCGCACGAAGACGCGTTCATCACGAATATTAAGTATCTATAGATAATCCAAGATTAAAAGATGTATAGCATGTGCTTTATACCATGAATTTAAATAGATCTTTGATGATGAACTTATAGCAATTTCAATGTTGATACCTCGAAACAGTGACAGGCAGACATCTGACATCTATTTCCACCATTCATCTAGAGAAATGATGGTCCATAAAGTTTCAACAATGACACCCGAATGACATTACAATCGTGGATATCAGAAGATTCGAGGCGTGGCATAGGAGAATGAATGAAGAATTCTCAACCTTGTGTTAAAAATGCAATTGAATTTCTTTTGAATCTTTTTAATTGATGTAATCAAACTCTTGAAATATATATATATATATATATATATATTTATATATATTTATTTAAAAGTATAATCAAATCATACGATAAGGATTACCAAAGTGACGGGTTGGAATTCCTTAGAGTTCTTGATAATTTATACCGTTTAAATAAAATTTAGGGAAGTGATGGCTGTGAGGGCTTGATTGTATATGCCATATCAGCCTTTATGCTTCAACTACAATAAAAGGTGTAATTTTCTGTTTTTAGGTGCCAGTTGTGACATGGATACTTATTTGATGTACGTGAATTGGAGGGAATGCGGGGACTATTGACCATGAATTTTATCTTTGTCTTTTGACTATTTATTACAAGGACAAACTAGGAATACCAAGTAAGCGAGACAAAAGTGAGTTTGCTTAAAAATAAGGATGTTTTATTTAGATTATATTTGGATATTTGTGTGTGTGTGTGTGTGTTTTTTTTTTCCGATAAATAGAAATTTGTGATTTTGTAGATGATCTTAATAAATAAGTCTATTCCAATATCTTCTAGCGGACAACATGTTTCTGGTTATTGAAGTGTGGAATATTTGAAGTTAGATATAACAACATTGATAAGAGGATAGATTTTGAAAAATGGAGAGATTAAAAAGAAATTTTTTCCCATTTTGAAAAAAAAAAATTGGTGTAAGTTGAATTATTATTGTTGTTCCGCTGACTGAGAGTTTTAGGCTGCCAAAGATAACTCACATTATCTAAATGAAAATGCTTGAATCTGAAAGATTTCACTTTGGCTCGATATACTTCTTTCAAAGGATTATTTGAAAATAAGGATAAACATTGTGAAAAACTCAGGACTTTTACACTTTCGATAAATAAATAAAAAAAATCCTGAGCTGGAAGATTTATCCAAGAGACCAAAAACCTATTTTTCGGATTGAAATATTCTTTTTTTAGTTGAATCGTCAAAGCGCTTATACAACATCATCAGCTGACTAGTCTCCACGTTATGCTAAACGCGACTATTAAATTCATTTCTTTTCTTTTTTTTTTTAACTTTTTCCGAACAAGAATAGTTCCCAATTTACTTTTATGTTTGTTATTTTTATCATTGAATCCTCGCCCTTTCAAGCTGTTCGCGTTCAAGGGAGGTGCCTTTTTAAGCCGAAGTTCAAGGGAACTAAACGTGGACATTTACTAATCCAAGGGTCATGTACATGTTTTAGCCTTTACACCTAATGGCCCCTACATCTTTTGATGGGAAAAAACGCACAAAAAACCCTATACTATAATTGTGACCAAGCTACTTTGATTTTTTTTTTTTGTGGCATTAAAAATTTCAGATTATACTCATTGAGAATATATTTACTCTTAACTTCTTTATCTTGACATCAAAAACTTCAATCTTGTATCTATGTTATACATTTACCTTCGATCAGGTTTCCGTCAAATAATTTTCTAAATAAATGGACATCATTTTATTTTATTCAAGTTATGTGGGCGTCATATCAACACTATTTATTTATGAAACCTTGACAGAAGGTGAATATGTCACACATGTATACATTAAATTTTTTTAGTGTCACAAAAGTTTAAAGTAAATGTATTATGACCTATATAATTTAGGGTTTTTGATAGTTTTTCTCTCTTTTTATTTATGTTGCAAGGGCAAAATGAGGGAGATAAAAGTGAGATGGAGCATTTAATTTTGCCTAAGACATTCAAGTGTACTAAGGAAAATGTTTAAGAGCGCCATTTGTTAAACCTCATTTCTTGGTGTTTTTGGGAACACAAACATTATATTCTAAAAACGCGACTCTTTCGACATTATAAAACCTTTCAACTTTCAAGGTGTGCTGAAAACCACCACGTACGTGTTGGCCATGCAACAAGCCATGTCACTCCTCCCTCCCTCCTCATTTCCTATTTCACCGCTTGATTTTTCCTTCCGATTTCACCGCTTGATTCTACTTTCATTCTTGTTATTCTACTTTCATCAACAGCACAGAGACGCAGAGAGAGAGAGAGAGAGAGAGAGAGAGAGAGAGATAATGGCTCAGGCAACGCTCCCAGCCGTCGATCCCAAGTCCCAGAGCTTCCAACTGCTGAGCGGCCACGCCATCCCCGCCGTCGGACTAGGCACTTGGAGATCGGGCTCCGGCGCCTCCTCCGCCGTCCATGCCGCCATCGTCGAGGTCGTAGTTTATCTAGATCGAGCTCGACCCTTCACCATGTTTTCGTCTCTTTTGTTCTTGCTTTCCCATTTGGTTTTGAGTTTAACAAGTTTGTTTTTGGACGCGACGAGATGAGTGCAGGCCGGTTACAGGCATATAGACACCGCGTGGGAGTACAAAGTGCAAGAAGAGGTCTCTCTTTTTGCTCCTTCACCTTGTGGATTCATTCGTTCAAGTGCTGAACTAGAATAATGCCCATTTGATGCACGGATTTTAGATGTGATTTTTCGATAATGAAACATAGGCGATATACTTAACGGTTATCTGTCTTCGTATATTTGCAAGGATTTGCACATATAAAATGCACCGTCTTTCTCATGTCAAATGTAACCATTGCATTTAAATGAAAATAATACTTTATAAATTATAGTTAACATGTGTCCCGAAACACTCTTTAACAAGACCCTTTTCGAAGTATCATATTTTTCCTTTGTGTTATGCATAGGTTTGGTAGCGATGACCTTTTCTAGCTTTCATTTCCCGAATATCTCAAAGTCTTTAATAGGAATTATTATCTTCAACAAAACAATAGTTATAGATTTATCTATAAATGGAAATTAATGCAGTGTGAATACTGGAGATTTTGATTTGAAAGGGTTGATGGTCTGTGAAAGCCAGTGTTGATTAATGATCTTGGAAGCTTTCATTTTGCAACAACGTAAAGTGAGGCTTCCAGTATAGATTCTTTATATCATAGTTATAGAGTCTCAATAAGACGGCCGAAAAGGAAAAGAAAAGGAATTCGAGATCCAAGACATGGATTAGAGCTCATAAATAGCAAGATGTAACATTTTTTATTATTTTGTTACTTCGCCTAACAATTTCTTAAGAACACTTGTTGACAATATCTGCTCTCTATTTCGTAACGAATGTTCTTGACATCGAGGAAATTATGATTGTCTCGCTGCTCTTGATCGTAGGTTGGACATGGGCTCCAGTCAGCTATGCAAGCAGGAGTTGATAGGAAGGATCTGTTCATCACATCAAAACTTTGGTAAAGAGTGAAAATGATCATCATATCATGAACTCCAAACTTTTCTGGTTATTATGTCCTATGCTTATCTACTGCAGTTGAGTTAAATGCATTTTGATATGCAGGTGCACCGAGTTGTCCCCAGACAGAGTTCGACCAGCATTGAACAACACCCTCCAAGAATTGCAGCTTGACTACCTCGACCTTTATCTGGTCATTGTCCAGCTCCAACGTGCTCTCTTATTTCTTAGTTACAGCTCGAATTTGATCACCAGTGGCGATGGCCTAGTTGACGTCAAGCTTACATTCCCATCTCCAAGTCACGGGGTCGAACCTCGCTTGCACCTAGTGGCCTCGTGGCTTGGTTTGGTGAATGGCTGGTGGACCTCTAGTGCATCAGTGCTGTCACAGTGACAAGCTCGCCCACATCGGTGGTGCTGAGTAGCAGAGGCTCGTCCTTGCTTGAACTGAACTTTCCATAGCGAGCATGATACTCTTATGATAATACCAACAAGAGTAGTTCGATGCTCGTCTCTCCCTATTCTTTTCTGGGAGCTAAAAAGAATTTGAATTGAAGTTGAGCATGGGCTTGCTTGTTGTGTAACAACCTGTGGTATTGCAGATCCACTGGCCATTCCGCCTCAAGGACGGTTCCAGCCGGCCTCCGGAGGCCGGCCAGGTTTTAGATTTTGACATGGAAGGTGTGTGGAGGGAAATGGAGAAGCTTGTCAAGGACAATTTGGTTAGGGACATAGGAGTCTGTAATTTCACTCTCAAGAAGCTCAATAAATTGCTGGGATTTGCTGAAACAATGCCCTCTGTTTGTCAGGTACAAAGGGATCAATTAACCACAAATTAGTTAATTAATTAATTAACTGATCATTCAATCACTTTCTTGGATTGAGTTTGAAATTTGGATTAACAAATGAGTTTTCTTTTGTTCAGATGGAGATGCATCCGGGATGGCGAAATGATAAGATGTTGGAGTTCTGCAAGAAAAACAGCATCCATGTTACGGTACGATTTTGTAAATGTCTTTTCTTTTTTGGGATTGGAAATTGTTCATCTTTCATGTGGCATTGCCAGTTTTAAACTTAAATCTTTATTTATCTCTCTTACTATATATTTTTGCACTTGGTTTTGAACCAAAGTTCGGCCTACAAGTAAATAAAACAAATAGTGATAGTGCTGCAACATCTCACAATTTATCAATAATTTTTGGATCTATGTATTAACATATGTATGAAAATTATGAAAGCTATGAAAAAATATAATTTGTTGGCAAAAATAAAATAAAATTGAGGAATGAGTTCTTCCTTTTTTCCAGGCGATTTGTTCATAATTTATATGAAAATTATGAAAAATAAATGTGAGAGTCTACATGTTAATATTTGTATGTCTTGAAAGTTTCAACTAATTTAGGTTCTAAAAGTATCAAATTGCGTTCACTACAATAGTCATTAATCAAAAAGTGAAAAATAAAAGTCAATTCATATAATAATTTTGAAGTTGAAGTAAAAGGATGGTGGAGAGAGACAACATGGACAAGAACTACTAAAGATTGTTGTTATAAAACCCAAAATCCAATTGCAAAGGTATATATAAACTATGAAGAGAGAGTGTACGAAAGAGTTTCGATTCAGAATTTTTAGCCGCTACATCGCAACAAGCTAACGATGATGGAGAATCATCGAAGGCATATTCTCCGTTGGGCTCATCCGAAGGAGGCCGAGATTTGATCCACGACAGGACGGTGGAGAAAGTGGCGAGGAAGCTGAACAAGAGCGCAGGGCAGGTGCTGGTGAAATGGGCCCTCCAGAGGGGCACGAGCGTCGTCCCGAAGTCGACCCACCCCGACCGGATCAGAGAGAACACGCAAGTCTTCGGGTGGGAAATCCCGGAGCAAGACTTCCAAGCGCTCTCCAGAATCCCCGATCAGGTAAACATTAGCCTTCGCCATGAGCTTAATCTTATCATCCGACACGACAGGCCGAGTCAATCAGGACCTGAAAGGGTCGTATGGCCCCACATCGATTTGGACATCGTGATCGATTGATTAGTTTGCATTATAAGGAGGTGCATGACAATCTCTAATTTCGGTTCCAGAAATAATTTTTCTATTCCAGACTTAGTTCCGAAGTAGAAATCCGTTTGATAAAATTATTTCATTTTTCTATTTTTGAAATAGATTTTAGTTCCAGAAGTAGATTCGAATAAAAATCGAAGTAAGAATTTTCTACTTCTCTATTTTTTTTTTTTTGGTAAAGCTCTACTTCTCTATTTCTAGAATAGAAAAGAAATAAAAATTATTCTCATCGTTTGTTACCGCCGACCATCATCCGCCGGCCGCCGCCGTCGGTTGCCGATTGCTGGCCGCCGTCGCCGCCGCTAGTCGTCGTTGCCCATTGCCGCCATCCGCGGGTTGCCGGTCGTCGTCATATGAAAGGAAGAAATTTTGTGTCGTTATCAAACAAATTTCTATTTTTAGAGTAAAAATTTTATGTTGTTATCAAACGGGTATTTTTGCTTAGAAACTCATCTAGAAATAGAAATATAAAAATATATTTTTCTTTCAAAAATCAATTTCTGATCAGAATGGTTATCATTTGCGCCCTAAGTATGCCTCTGTTTTATTCCAAAATCTCTTTTTCTCAAATGACTTGCAGAGGAGGGTGCTTGATGGAGAAGAATTGTTTGTCAACAAAGAGGCAGGGCCGTTCAGAAGCGTGGCTGATCTCTGGGATCACGAGGACTGATTCACCAAAAATGCGTGACCACTGGCTTTGTTGATCGTCCTTCTTGGGTACAAGACAGTCTCGTGACTTTTGCTTTTGTTGACTAATAAAAAGTAGAAGGGAAGGTGTTACGAAGTTGCGGGAATTTAATCTAGTGCGCAACAATAATTATTGCCCGTAAGTCATAAATAGAGTTTATCCCATTTTGTTTCAGGATTTGTGTTTTTATGTCATGTCAGAAAATTCTCATTCGTACGTACTTGCGGAGGTTACTTTAAGCAAGAAATTGTTTATAATATTCTCCATATCTAATTTCCTGTTTTTATTATAATTTTTTCGTCTAATGCCATTGAAAAGATCAAATTATCCCTCCTCCTGAAATGGACATTCTCAGGAAAAATATGACATTTTCATCGGTAAGAAAACAAAGTGGTCTCTAAAATTATAACCCAAGCATGCGTATGGTATTTTCAACTGTAAGAATATATAAGTACTCATTAGATAAAATGAACGGTACGCTTCTTTAAAGAAAAAAAACAAAAAATAAACTTTTGGCATGGATTATATGAAATTAAACGAAGAGACTACATCGAACATTTTATATAATGCAATGATTATATTGAACATTTTCATATAGTTTGAACAAATTAAAAGTCTATAAAACATAATAAGAATTCAATAAATATTTTTACGTTATTATCTCATTTATGAATTTCAATACCATTCTTGTCATTAATTATATATGAATCTCGCTACGATATTCGGACAATCATGCTAATTTAAAAACTACTTTTTCAATCCCCATCCTCCACCATTACACTCGATACATATGTATTTGTGAGAAAATGAAAGCACAAACATACTATAATCACAAATATCTTTTGATCCATCCAACCAGAAAAGAAGAGAAGACCCTCCGATGAGACATGCTTTAATTGTTTCTACTTTCTCTCACTACTTTCTCTCTCTAGACATGCATCCTCCTTAAACCCCCCTCATGGAGGATTCGATTCCGTAACAGCATCCGCCATTACTACTAAACCTTTGCTTCCCCACCAAGTCTCCATCGCCACCTCCCCCACCACCTCCCCTGCCCGCCTGCCGCCGCCGCCGTTTTTTCCCCGCTACCCCTGTCGCCAGGTACCCTTTCATTTCCTGTGTTGTTTGTGTTGTTTTTTTCTTTAAAGAAAAAAACAAAAACGGGCTTTCACCTTATTTAGGGAAAAAGCCACCAAAAATCCCAAACTTTATCTCGAGTGACAGATTTACCCCAAACTTTATTTTGTGACATTTAAAACCCCGAACTTTGCAAACCGTGATACATTTACCCCATTAAGGGTATTTTGGTCTTATTCTTTATTTTTTCCTTTTTTCTTTTTCTTTTTTATTTTTTTTCTTCTCTCTTCCCTCCGCCACCCATGGCGGAGGGAAGCCGGCGTCCGGCGAGGGTCGCCCTCGCCTAAGCCGGGGCGAGGGTCGCCCTCGCCGTCGGCGAGGGCGCCCTCGCCGGCCTGGGCGAGGGCGGCCCTCGGCGAGGGGTGCCCTCGCTTGGGCCGGCGAAGGGTGCCCTCGCCCGTGCCGACGAGGGCGCCCTCGCCCGACGCCGACGAGGGCGGCCCTCCCCCTTGCTTGCGTCGGGCGAGGGGTGCCCTCGCCGGACGCCGGCAAGGCTTCCCTCCGCCGGCCATGGCGGAGCCGGAGGAGGGAAGAAAGAAGAAGAAGAAAAAGAAAAAAAAAGTTTTAAAAAGTAAAAAGACCAAAATGCCCCTATGATTTAGGTAAATGTATCACATAAATGAAAGTTTAGGGTTTTTTATGTCACAAATAAAAGTTTGGGGTAAATGTGTCACAGTTAGCAAATTTCGGGATTTTTCACGTCACAAAATAAAGTTTAGGGTAAATCTGTCACTCGAGACAAAATTTATGATTTTTGGGGCTTTTTCCCCCTTATTTATTCAAAACCCAAAATGATATATATGTTTTACAAGGATTCTTCCTTATCTCGTCTGTCCAATCAAATAACTTGAAGACTACGGCGCTTGAGAATCTTCACGCAAAACACGACATTTCAACTTCAGTGACATGCTTAGCTTCAGCTCCGGTGCATAGTTTATAAATAAGAAAATTAAATAATACAAATGATTTTTAAATTTTGACTTAATATATAATTGGGTCCTTGCTTTTTGTTTAACGTGGCCCCTGATTGGGCAATATAGTTCATAAACTTTTGGCATGGACTATATGAAAATATTCAATTATTGTCTTTGATATTGAATTAATGAAAAGAATACATTGAACTTCTTTATATAAATAAATGATTATATTGGATATTTCCATATAATTTATAAACTATATTAAATAAATTAAAAATTCATAGAACATAGTAAAAATTCAATGAATATTTGCGTCATTATCCCATTTATGAACTTTAATACCGACCCGTCATTAATTATATATGGATCTCGTTACGATATTCGGACAATCATACTAATTTTAAAAAATGCTTTTTCAGTCCCCATCCTCTACCATTACATTCGATTTATATATATTTGTGAGAAAATGAAAGCACAAACATACTATAATCACAAATATCTTTTGATCCATCCAACCAGAAAAGAAGAGAAGCCCCTCCAATGGGACATGCTTTAATTGCTTCTATTTCTCTCTCTACTTTCTCTCTCTAGACATGCATCCTCCTTAAACCCCCCTCATGAAGGATTCGATTCCGTAACAGTATCCGCCATTACTACTAAACCTTTGCTTCCCCACCAAGTTTCCATCGCCACCTCCCCCACCACCTCCCTCGCCCGCCGCCGCCGCTGCCGCCGCCGCCGCCGCCGCCGTTTTTTCCCCGCTTCCCCTGTCGCCGGGTACCCTTTCATTTCCTGTGTTGTTTGGGTTCGCGTGCTGCCGGTCTCGCCGCGCCGGAGTCCGTTCCGCGAGCTCGGCTGCTGTAAAGTTTCGATTTTTTTCCACTTTTCGCTTTTGGGTTCCGACGGGCGTGAGGAGGATTCTCGTTGTGCTCTTGGGCTCTGTAGATTGGCCGTTCTTGCGTTGCCTTCATCGCGTGTGCGATTTCGTTCGGTTCGAGCGCTGAGTGTTCTTCATTTCCCGCCTTCTGCCCGACATCAATCTTTGTTCGCTGTTGAATTGTCGATGGGACCCGGCACTGGAACATCGCTATTCCGGTTGAATTTGAAGGTGTTGGTAGTGTTTATTCAGTGTGTGTGTAGGAATAGGATTGAGTCTTGGTGCTCGGTGGATGTATTTTTGGAATGGCGAAGTCAATCATTCGACACAAGGGCTGTAAATCTGTTGTGTCTACGAGGCTTGTGCTTTGTGGACATAAGTGGGATACACTGAAAACCGTTGGGTTGTTGGACTTGAGCTTTATGCTCTGTTTTTCTATTGTTGCCCGTTGGAGGGCGCTTGCGTGCAGCTACGGTATCTTGTATTGTTTTACGCATGCACCGTATCGTTTTGCAATTCTGTGGTTGTCTTGATCTTGAGATGACTGATTAAACGTTTGCTGTCAAGCTTTGGTCCTTTGCATACTATTGAATGTGCTTCTGAATGGTTGGCTTGGCCTGTTTTGATCTGCACCTTCAACTTCATCCAATGAAGAGGGCACTCTCAAAGTGCAAATACTTTTTTTTTTTTGGTTACGTGATATATTCGATGGGAATTTCTAACAGGATGGGGACGATAAAGAATGGGGACACCTACTTTGGGAACACTTCTCAAAATATCCCAATTGGTGTTTTAGCTCACAGAAACTTGGGGAAGAATAATCTTGGCGGTGTAATCTTTGGTTGCAAGGACAACACAATGAAGGAATGCCTATTCAAACAAATATTTGGTGAGTTATTGGTGGTTCATGTTTGATTTATTGGCACAGCACTTTTAACTTTCATAGTTGTTTTTTAACTTATCATTTGGTTAAGGTTGTAGAATTGTTGAACATGCACAATGGAGTTTGTTCTTCTTCTTTTTGCTTGATCCATCGTCGCCGTTGCTTCCTTGTTTTAACTTGCACTAGTTTTATTTGAAGTAATCAAACTCATGAGAGATGTTATCAACAGGCTTACCATCTTCGCACATTGCTTATGTCAACCATATTGAACCGGGCTTGCCACTGTTTTTATTCAACTACTCGGACAGAAAACTTCATGGAATTTTTGAGGCCGCAAGCCGTGGTCAGATGAATATCGATCCTTATTGTTTTAGCACTGATGTTTTAGAAAAGACTCCATATCCGGCACAGGTATCTCTTATCTATTTTGCCAACACGTTATGTATTGTCTCTTGGTTTTCATTACCGAATGTATGATTTTGAGTTGATTGGTTGTCCAATAAGGTTCAAATTCGTATCAGGATGCAATGCCAACCGCTGCCGGAAGATCAGTTCAAGCGAATAATTGCGGACAACTACCATACGAGCAACCATTTCTGGTTTGAATTGGACCATGCTCAAACAAGTAAATTGATATCCCTATTTGCATCTTTAGCGATCGCTCCATCAGTTCCCCAGTATATAATCCAGAAGAGAGCACTTTCACAACCTCTTCTCTCCGAGGAAACGAGAGGAGAATGGGAAAAATTGAAGCATTTTACTTCAATGGAAAAACTTGAGCACTCAAGTGGGAGATCTGATTCTGCAGATCCTTCCCTTTCTTTCGAAGTAGATGATCAGCTATTTGAAGGTTATGCAAGTATGCAGCAAGATGGAGGAGATGAGAAAGATTCAATAATTACGAAACTCAAAGAATTGGCTCTTAGCCAGGAATATCATGATTTACATTTGAATCATTATTCTGAAGGCAGTTCAAGTACTGAGGGCGTAAAATCTGAAGAAAACAGCTTCATTGAGGCACCTGTGGACAAGAAATTACAGGATTTTCATTCCTCTGTGGACCTAGAAGAGAAGAAATTACAGGATCTTCATTCCTCTTCTGATATCATTGCCCAGGTAGCATCTCAAGCAAAAATAATTAGTAATCTTCCTTCTGCTCATGCTCCCTGAACATTCTATATGATGCCTCTCTTTGTGTAGTTGATTGAAGAATTGGGAGAGCTCAAGGTCTTTAAGAAGGAACAAACTCAAAAGATGATTGATTTGGAGCAGAAGCTGGTACTATGAAGCTTTGTTCATACTTTTTTCCTCTTCATTTCATTAATTAGCTCTAAGCTTAGGATCACTTATTGATTTGTTTGTGGGGATTCTTCTGCCATTGGGTTTGAAAGGGTTGACTATTTTATTGGATTTTAAGTATCCCATATTCTCTTATACGGCCCAGTGCTACAAGATGTTGCACGTAAAACCTTTCGAATTTATGCGATGTTTTTCACTAACTTATTAAGTCATTTGAGACACAGGGTTGAAAGGCAAACTGAAAACATTTTCAGGGTATAATTTGTTGCATCTATACCTTTCTTTGTGCAGCTTTTAAAGGTCATACTTGAAAGGAAATTTTGTCCCTAAGGAAACCCTCTCTAATTCCTTAGTGAAGGAAAATATAGGTTAGGTTAAGTTTCACATGGTTAGCTGTAAACTCTATATTGAGTAATGATATCTCCTAGTTATACCAGAGAGTGTTCTTGTATTGCTCTAGCTCAGGGATTGAATTAGGATTTTTTTTTTTGGTGCCTTTATACTGGTCTTCCTTTCGTAGATAGCCTTGGGCTATCTTTTTATATATATATATCTAAGGCACTCTTAGATTTACTGACTCTGTTGTGCACAAAACATGTGCGTTTCTCCTATGTTTTCTTTGTTGGGTCACATTTTGTGTAGTTTCTTTTTTCTTATTTTCTACATGTTTTGTTGCATCATTCACTGTATTTTTGGTTCAGGTTTGGGCAGAAAACGAAATTTGTTATCTGAGAGATCACTGTAACTTGTTGGACTCTTTGTTGAAATCTTCATCGCATAATGCTGTTCCTGAGGAAATCCAATCTTCTGAGGAATTGGAACTGGATCTTGATCCTAAGAATTCCATCATTATTGTTGGAGGATACAATGGTTCATCATGGTTATCTGCCGTATATTCCTTTTTCCCTTCTCACAATGTAGTAAAGTCTCTTACCCCGATGAACTTTATCCGTGCATATGCATCTGTTGCAAAGTTTAAAGAAGATCTCTTCGTGTTTGGTGGTGGAGATGGGGAATCCTGGCATGACACAGGTACTAGAATCAGTGTCTTTCTAATCTCCATTGCCGTTGTAATCCTGTTATCCTAATCTGATGACCATCTTTCTGCACAGTCGAATCATACAGTTTAGCTGAAAATAAATGGACCGTGCAACCATCGTTGAATGCTAAAAAAGGAAGTCTGGCTGGAGCAGCTTTAGGGGAAAAGATTTTTGCTCTTGGAGGTGGGAATGGACAAGATTGCTTTTCAGATGTTGAGATGCTTGACTTTGACATCGGCAAGTGGATCTGCACACGGTCAATGCTACAAAAGGTATAGTACCTAGCTTGTGTGTGCTTTTAAAGTTGTCTGGTGAAGCTACAAAAGACAGATTATGGAATATGATCAATTAGTCAAAGAGTGCCACCAACAGAGTGCTCTAAATGGAGTACATTTTTTCCTTGTAGTAAAAAGTTATAATGCAAAATGTCCATAGGTAGAGGTACTTAATATTAGAGAGATTTTCTTGGTTTTGTCTGGTCATTAAAAACCTGATTATTTTCAATAAACGTAGACAGAGATAACTCTCCTAAGGAGTCCTATTGAAGAGGCAGAGATAGAGAGAGATGACTTTGTAGGACAAGCTAATTTTGTGCTATTGGAAGCAATTGGAAGGTTCTTGAACTTCACTATTTCCACTTGATTAATAGCCAGGCAAAATGTGAAGAATCGAATTGCTTAATAGTCGTTGTTTTATGGTTGCTATATGATTCAGACTTTCCAGTCATACGAGGATCTTGTGAAAAATTATGTACTGTCTACATCTGCCTCTATCATACTTGGAGTTTACACCTGAGTGATATTGTTGACAATAAACAATTGCATTTTTATAAGATTCATCTGTTTTTGTTGTGTTTCCTTTTGAGTCTTCCAGTGATTTTGCTTCTGCATTGGGCTTGCTTTGACTTCTTAAAGTTGTAAATGCATGCTTAGCATAGTTTCTTGATTAACATTGTTCTTTACAGAATACTTTACATGGATCATGCAGCTTTTGAATTCATTCATGTTTTTACTATGATACATAGGAAATAAGGTGACATGAGATAGATATTGGGATTAGTCATAATCCTTTCAATTTTGCAAATATAGTCCTAAATCTTTACGGGATATTTCAATATAGTCCTTCAGGCCAATTTTTGCTCGAAAATGTTGAGGTGATAGTCAACTATTGCCGGCCGTCCTACGTGGCACGTTGGCGAGGACTGTAGTTGCAAATTGAAAGGATTATGATTGAGTTGACATTTGTCCTATAGTTATAAGACTGATTTGGTAATTTTTCTGATAGATATTATATGAAGTTGATTTGAGGGTTCAGTACGATAAGCTAGTGCCGTGTTTTGATTTTTAATATCGACCCTGGGATGAGTCTGTGTCATCTAAGTAAGTTGCTTGTAATGAATTCACTGCCATGTGCCTGGTGGTCATTTGTTTCTAGTTGTGGAAAGGACAACTGGTACTTTTAGGATTCCCATCACTAATGAAAAGGTAGGAATTTGAGTACAAATTTTGCCCTAACGAATCTCTTCTCTGGCAATCTTCTTGTTTCTGATAGGATAATGAACTTCCTTTCCCTCTCTTTACTATTAAGCATTAGTTAATTCTCACATGTCCTTTTCAATGCTGTTTTGTATTTTGCTTTACTCACTAAATTCTTGATAATTACTTTTTGGGTGTGCTTCTCCTTTTCTCCCAGCGATTTGCTCTTGCTGCAGTGGAGCTTAATGGGGCAATATATGCTACTGGTGGCTATGACAACAATAATTATCTTAAGTAAGAGACGAATTTTTCATCAACCTTTATCTTGTGATTTGAAGTGGTCGATTGTTCTTGAGACTCTCTTGACTGACTGTTATCCTTTTTCCTGATATATCCGAGTACATGAGTTGATTAACTTTTCTGGGGGGCATTCTTGTCAACTGCTGTGCAACCTGTGAAAGTATCTGGTGTGTGATTAACCCTTCATATGTTGTTGCAGCTGATTGGCAAGTGGCAGTGTCATTCCTTATATAAACACTAGTGCTTTTGCAATTTTACCCTAAGAAACCTTTACTGGTGAAATGCAAGTTATTTTTATGTCCATATCTCTTACATATCTGGAACTTCAAAAATACCCTTGTAGACCTAATACTCCTCACAATAAAGGAAAAGAATCTATATATATCTTGCATGGCATATGAAATCTTTTACATCAGAGCTAGCTACAGCAGAGAGTTGGTAATTTTTCCTCTGCTGATTTATTTCAGTTCGGCTGAAAGATTTGACCCAAGAGAACATTCTTGGGCCAAAATTGGAAGCTTGACCACAAAGAGGGGCTGCCATTCACTGGTCTCGCTGAATGAAAAGCTGTAAGTATACCCGTGTGTTCCTTTTGATGCCAGCTGTTCAATTTTATTTGATGATATTTGCCTATAGATGCTGGAAAAGCATGTCGTATTCTCCCTTGACCTGGACATGATACTGTTTCACGTCTGTGCTTCTTGTGTATTAAGTATTTTCTCACAATGTAAGTCTAATAAACAAATTCCTTGTAGTCTCCCGTCTTCTGTTCTGCTAACATAACTAAAGGACAGAACTGCCAAATTAGTTTTTTTTCCAGTTGTTCATTTAGCTGGTCATTGTTTCAACTGTAAATTAATTAAAGCTAGCTTTACTGTACTCTGCTCAACTTTGAGTTTTGGTTTTCTTGAGCATTGTGTCTTATCTGTACTCCTACAATAGATATGCCTTGGGTGGTTTTGATGGAAATTCAATGGTTCCGAGTGTTGAAGTGTATGATCCGCGCCTGGATTGCTGGATGGCTGGGGAACCGATGAATTGCGCTAGAGGGTATTCTGCCGCCGCCGTCCTTAATGAGTCGATATATGCGATCGGAGGTGTAAAGGCTGATGAAGGCATCGTAGACACAGTGAGTTTTCTGCCTCCCTCTATTTTGTATGTCATGATTCATGTATAATTTTCAGCCAGGCGTAGGATTGACCCTGAGTCCTCAAAATTTGTCAACCAACTGCTCATCCGATTTACTTTTGGAGCATCGTTTAGTTTATGCCTCCATTGGTATTGTCACAGGTTGAATGTTACAAGGAGGGCCAAAGTTGGCGTGAAACGTCTGTGAGAGGCATCGGGCAAAGGTGTTTCTTGTCTGCCATCGTCCTGTGAGAGAAGCTTCTTTTAGCAGAAATGTTTCCTTTTTCTTTTTGACAGGTGTTGCAGATATCTTCCGACACATAAAATGGATCGGTGGTAGAGAGAAGTTCTGTTTATTGTTGAAAACTAGGGGGAATAGAGAGAGATGCATAGGAATGTACAGATGAATTCGAGCTTGCTCATATCACAAGAGGCCTTTTGTTTTGTTGCACTTGCACTCTTAGTTAAAAGCAAATGCTTATAATTCTGCAAAAACTACTCTTTCGTAAATCTTGACCACCATTTATATGAACCTCCTTTCGTGAATAATCAAGAGTTGCATATTCCAACTTCATATATTCTCTTCAAGCTTCATTGATTACGGCTTAGGTTATCCCACCGCATGTGTGGAGAATTCATTTTCATGCGAAAGTAGTTGCTCATGTCATGCCCTTTTAAGACTTCGCATCATGCTATCTTACATATTCTTTACATGACATTCCTATGCACCCAATTCCCATCTTAGAAAAATTGGGACTTCCCATAAATTGAAGTTTCATTTAATTGCTATATTTACATGTTTATTTTCGATAGGTCGTATGTCATAAATTGGAAAAGATAAAAATTATATATTGCTTGCTAGTAATTTTTGATTGGATGTTCATCAAACAATTTACAGAAATATGTCTAGGGGTGCATTTGATGAAATTTAAATTTATGATTACATTGCATTTTTTATTGCACAATGTTAAATATTTCCATGTCGATTAGCTCATTTTAAGAATATACGTTGTTTAGTACATTATTTACATAGCATATCACATTTGCATATTCACTCTCCTTTATGTATATTTGACGAGGTCGTGTCCCGGGGCTTTATAATAGAATAATGTTGCCAGATTTGGCTTAGGGTCTTATCATTTCAGCCATTTATTTGTTTTGTTATGATTGATTTCATTTTATTGCTTGCGCCTTTATGTGTGGTAATGTAGTTTTGCATGTTTACTTGTTTAGGGATGAACGTTACTGTTAGAAAAGATTACATGAAACACCGTTTTATCAAAGGAGGAAAGGTGCGGATAACGTACTATAGATAAATTTTACGTAACCAAGTCTCGATGATAAGTATTTGAGTGGGTGGCTGATTAGACATACTTCAGAATTTGCATTTATTGAAAGAACCTCAAGACTTTGACTTGGTGCTTGCGGGTCTAGCACTGCAAAACTTGGCTATACCCAAGTTTTTCCACAAGGTCTACAAGGACCGCAAGACTTTGACTTGGTGCTTGCGGGTCTAGCACCGCAAAACTTGGCTATACCACAAGGACCTCAAGACTTTGACTTGGTGCTTGCGGGTCTAGCACGGCAAAACTTGGCTATACCCAAGTTTTTCCACAATAATGCCATTGGTGCTACGACTTCGTCGTAGTGTCACCTATTGCTTGTGTAACGACCCAGGCTCCATTGTGTAGGGGCAGAGGGCCATCCCTCTCCCAAGGAGGCACGACCCACCGGCCCGTCCTCTCTCACGGCTTTGTTTTCAACGCAGCGGAAGCGTACGTGAAATGTGTTACGCAGGTTAAAGGAACCCAAGCCTTTATAAATTAGCCCAGGACTCCCCCCCTCAGCGATGTGGGACTAGAAAGAACTCCTTCCTCTTCCTTGGGCTGTCACAGCTTGGCTTATAGTGGGGGGAAAAAGCCAAGCACTTACTCCGTTTCAACTTGAAGCTGTACGATAGTGACGATGAGATAAGAGACTATGCAACGAGTGATGATCGTTGATTGACCGAGAGTTATTAGTAGACTTTCGATTTACCAAACATCAATCGAAAGAAGCATGCAACTTCCCATTCTATTTTTATAAATGGAATCCATGGCGATGATGGATACATTTTCCCTGACTCATAAGATAGACTAGATCACAAGGGACCCGTGGAAAGTGTAGAAACAAATCTACACTTGTGTGATTACGCAACTCTGCTTGATCACTTGCTCTTCAGACTTTTGCTGAATCATCATCGCTGAAATTAGTCCACATCTAATCTAACAAATAATCCATCTCCCATGTGAAGTACTTCTCATGAGATGGATTAGTTATAAGATCAAAAGTCCCATATAAGATGATAAAAAGTTGGTAATGTCACTTACACATCAGTAAATCGTTACCAAATGAGACGCATTTTGAGGGTTTGACTCTTGTTATCTAGGCTAAAGGATCACATTAGCTATTCGATGCCGTCATCACTGGCGTGAGTTTCTAAGAATCAATGGAACAACACCCGTAATACAACAATAGAGATTACCGTGTTTACAATGGTTGAAAAATGGATTTCAACCAAAATGTACAACAAGAACTCATCATTCTCTACATCATCATCATCTTAATAAATAAGTGAGAAAAGCCACTTTTATCAAATGAAGACCCCCAACACAATAATAGAGCACGGTTGGAACAAGAAACTTGAAAGACTTAATTGCAAAGGTTTTTTGTAGTAGTCACCAGTGGAGTCAACAAAGGACCGCCATAGGCACACGTGTTGCTCAGATCAACATTAGATGACGAATCCAATTAAAGACTTTTCTCTTTCTTCCGACTAGGGAAGCTTCATCATATAGCAACTTATATTTTTCCGGTGAAATCCTACTTTAATCATAGCCAGATTCCTCAAATTCTTCATATCACTCATTTTAAGTTTAACTTCAATTTATTTGTGAGGTTCTTGCTAATTTTAAAGCAAGAATAAATGTCATAGTCAGTCAAGTGTAAATAATGTTGCGACTGATAGGATTTTGGAGAGCTCATGTCAAGTGTGAGTGCCTTTCTCGCAAGAGAGGTTCACTTGATAATCCATCCAAACGCCTTAGGGATGTCGTTCATCTCTAAAGGGTCGCAATAGAGAGTAATAGAATATTTAGTTATTAAACTACACTTTCATTTAATAGTTTAAATTTGTATAACAGTTGACAATGATCTTATAAAATATCACTATTTGTCTGGCTCTTAAAATTCTCCTAATGTCTTGTCATCCTCCAATGAACAATTGATATCAATAGGAAGATTCAAGAGTGTGGTCTTTTGTCCCAAAAGAGATTCACAAGAATCGATTAATATTGTACTACTAATTTTCATCGTTCCTTCATGATAAACATCCCAAAGGCGCACTTTTGAAAAGAAATGTGAATACGTACTCAAAATCCATTATGAGCATTTGAGTAGTGGCTGAATTAGGCGTACTTCAAACCCTGCTAGAATTTGCATCATACAAAGGAAAATACAGCCAGATGAATTTAGACAGACCCAAGTCTTTGCATAGCATGACGACATGGACCTCAAGACTTTTTGATTTGGTGCTTGCGGGTTTTGCACTGCAAAACTTGGCCATACCTTAAATTTTTCCACAATAATGCCGTTGGTCCAGCCTCACCAAAGTGCGTCCGTGTTGGTGCTCCTGACTCACAACAATGATAGTGAGCCGTGGCTACTTGCACTCCTGGACTAGCTCTGAGGATGAGATAATAGACCATGCCATGAGCGATAAGTCGAGTTGACTTGGAGTTATATGTGGATTTCCAATTTTAGAAATTTTGATGGAAAGAACATTTGACTTCCCATTTTAAATTTTTCAATTGAAATGTGGAGCAATAATGGTTGAGTTGACTGGGAGTTATTTGTAGACTTTCAATTTACCAAACTTTGATCAAAAGAAACATGTAACTTCCCATTTCAGTTGAAATCCACGGTGATAATGGTTACATTTTCCTGGAAGTATAAGATGGGCGAGATCACAAGGGACTCGTGGAAAGTGCATAAACAAATCTACACTCGTGTTAATATACAACTCTGCTTGGTCACTTGCTCTTTGCAATTAGCTAAATTATCATTGCTGAAATTTATCCACATCTAATCTAACGAATAATCTATCTTCTGTGCGAAGTAAGCCTCATGAGATTGATTAATTATAGGATCTAGATTCCCATATAAGATGAGAGAGTTGGTAATGTCACTTATACACCCATAAATCATCACCAAATGAGACTCCTTGTGAGGGTTTGATTATTGTTAACTGGGCTAAAAGTTCACATTAATTATTCGATGATGCCCTCGTCATCAGTGTGAGTTTTCAAAAATAAATTGAACAAGATCGGTAATACAATAATAGAGAATTGCCGTATTCATGAGGGTCGAAAAATGGATTTCAACCGATGTGTACAAGAAAAAAATAATTCTTAACATTGCCATCACCTCATTAAATAAGCGGGAAAAGCCGTTTTCATCAAGTGAAGGTCCACGGCACAACAATAGAGCACAATTGAAACAAGAGACTTGAAAGATCAGACTTCTGCGCGTGTTGATTGCAAAGTTTTCTGTAGTAGTCACTAGCGGTATCGCTAAAGGATCGCCCTGGGCACACGTGTTGTTCAGGTCAACATTAGATGACGAATCCGATGAAAGACTTTTCTCTTTCGTCCGACTAAGGAAGCTTCATCACATAGTAATTTACATTTTCCGGTGAAATCCTACTTTAATCAAAGCCAAATACCCCAATTTCTTCATATCACTCATTTTAGGTTTAACTTCAATTTACTTGTGAGGTTCTTGCTAATTTTGAAGCGAGAATAAATGTCATTAAAATAAATGTAAAAAATGTTGCGACCAGTAGGACTTGAGGGAATCTGCGTCAAGTGCAAGCACCCATCTTGCAAGAGAAGTTCGTTTGATAATCCATCCAAACGCCTCGGGGATGTCATTTGTCTCTAAAGATCACGACAGGGAGTAATAAATTTTTTTTATTATCAAACCATGCTTTCATATAATAATTAAAATTTTTAAAACAGTTGACAACAATATCGTAAAATATCACTGTTTGTCTGGCCCTTAAAATTCTCCTATTGTCTTGTCATCGTCCAATTAACAATTGATATCAATAGAAAAATTTAAGAGAGCGATCTTTCGATCCAAAAGAGATTCATAAGAATTGATTAATATTGTATTGCGTTTTAGTTTATGCTCTTGCTAATTTTCCATCGTTCCTTCATAAAAAACATCCCATAGATGTACTTTTTAAAAGAAATGTGAATACATACTCAAAATCCATGATGTGCATTTGACTGGTGTTTGAATTAGGTGCACTTAAAACCGTGTTAGAATTTGCACTCATACAGAGGAACATGCGACCAGATGAATGTAGACAGACCCAAGTCGTTGCATAGCATGATGACATGGACCTCAAGACTTTGACTCGGTGTTTGCGGCTTGCACTGCAAAACTCGTTCATCCCTGAAGTTTCTCCACAATAATGCTGTTGCCAAAGTGCGTACATCTTCGAGCTACGATTTCGTTAACTTGTTGTCTATTGCTTGGCTTATAGCAATAGACAATAAGTTAAATATCGACAGAATTTGAACGATACACCCAAGCCAATAACTTGAAGCCTAATCGAGGGGCGTTCATGTGCCATATACCTTTTGTTTTCAATATCGTCATCATTCATGGCGGAACATGATAGTGTAAGAGTGCTTGTACTAGTAAGTCTGTTGTTGATTTTAGACCATGCGTGTGTATGCTTGTGCAGAAATAGAAGCGCATCTTCAATTTGCTTTGAAGACGAAAGGGATGCTCTACTCCAGCTGAAACAAAGTCTCTCAAACATATCTCACATCCTTTCTTCGTGGAACAGCGAAGATTGTTGCCAATGGACTGGAGTAAAGTGCGACCGAGCAAATGGACATGTCGTCATGCTCAAGATCACGCCAGAATACAAATTCCCATTTCGCCTTATTTCTTTCACAGCTAGTGAATTGAACTCTTCTTTGCTGAACTTGAGATACTTGAGCTACCTAGAGTTGAGCATGATCTATTTCGAAAAGGCGGACATACTCAAAGACATCGGTTTGATGAAGCAATTGAGGTACCTTAATTTATCCGGCTCTTTTGGTTTTGCAACTTTTCCTAGTGAATGGGGAAATCTCACTCAGTTGGAAGTCCTCGATCTCATTAATGATTATTACGTGGGTGCTGTTGATGACATTCAGTGGGTTTCCCATCTTCAAGCATTAAAGTACCTTGACATGGGCGGCCTGAAGTTTGCTAAATATGGAGACCTCATGCAGGTGATCAGTATACTCCCATCTTTATCTCATTTAAGCCTTATCATATTGCGGCTTTATGACTTTCACCTACCTATTCATCTTGATCTTCAGTACCTCCATCTTTCAAATAATTTTTTCGAAGGTCCCATCTCAAGCACTATATTCCAAAACATGACTTCTCTTCGGCACCTTGATCTTTCATCGAATTATTTCCAAGGTCCCATCTCAAGCACTATATTTCAAAACACGACTTCTCTTCGGCATCTTGATCTTTCAGAGAACCTTTTCAACTCTTCAATACCAAGGTGTTTTGATAACTTGAGAAGTCTTGTCGATCTCAATCTTGAAGACAATCTTTTGCAAAGCATTGAGGGAGGGTTGTTCTCTTTCTTAAGGAACAAACCATTCCTCGAGTCACTATCATTGACTAATAACACACTTCATGATGAGTTATTTTCAGTTGAGGGAAATTCTTCGGGGCTTATCGGGAAAAACTTGAAGCGATTGGATATAAGTGATAATTTTCTCCGAGGAGCTTTGCCAGATTGCTGGTGTACTTGAAAAACTTGACATGGCTTGACCTATCATCTAATCAATTACATGGAACCATCCCGCCATCATACAGTTGGTTATGCTTGGAAAAACTTTCTCTTTCTAATAATCAATTGACAGGGAAAATTCCATAGGCATTAGGAGGATTGCAAGGCTTACGGTCTTTAGATCTCAGTAACAATCTTCTAAATGGCACCATTCCACAAAGTCTCGGGCAACTTCAAGATCTTGACTGGTTAGATTTTTCAGGAAATTCCTTGAGAGGAATAGTTTCCGAAATCCACTTCGCCAACCTCTCGAAGCTAGAGTACTTAGATATCAGCAACAACTATTTAGCTTTCGAGGTGGATTCTGATTGGATGCCGCCCTTCAATCTGCGGTATATTAGGATGATGTCTTGTGATTTCAGAAAGGAATTTCTGCAATGGATAAAAACGCAAGTCAATGCAGAAGAGATACTGTTGACCAACTCATCCATCATAGGAGCTCTCCCTGATTGGCTAGTTCTAATGTCATTCGACTCCTTGGATCTCGCTTACAACCAAATAAATGGATCTCTGCCGAAATTTCATTCTACACTGTCCATGTTAGATCTCTCTCACAACTTATTCTCTGGACCTATTCTGCAAGATATTGACCTGGCGATGCCTCGAATGTTTTACTTGAATCTGAATGATAATCTCTTAAGCGGTCCAATACCAACCTCATTATGTGAGATGGAATTTATGGAGGAGTTGCACCTTGAAAGGAATGGATTAGTTGGCAAAATACCCAATTGTTGGAAGGTGAACCCTATGAGTCTCCTTGATCTATCGTCCAATAAGTTGTCTGGAGTCATACTGAGTTCTTTGGGAAATCTAATTATACTTGGGTCAATATACTTGAGCAACAACAGTCTCCAGGGAGAAATTCCCGTGACTATGAGCTATTGCAGGAACTTGCTAGTTTTGGATCTTGGTGAGAACAAAATCTCTGGAAGTGTTCCACATTGGTTTGGAACAAGCTTTCAGTTTCTACAGATTGTAAGACTGCGAGAAAACATGTTCAATGGCAGTATTCCTTCACAACTATGCTCACTCCCTGCACTGCGAATATTGGACCTAGCAGTGAATAATCTGACGGGAATGATTCCAAATTGTCTTGGCCATATGATAGGTATGAAACTGCCCAAAAACATAGCTGAAGGCAATTTGCTTTCCCCTGCTTATGAGCCTGAACCTTCCGTGAATGAATCGATGCCTGCTATCGTCGAACCATATTTTTGGAATGAACAGCATGTGGAGCAGGTCGTGAAGGGGATAGACCTTGACTACACAACACTCGCTCTACGACTTATGGTCAATTTGGATCTCTCAAGCAACAAATTGATTGGGCAAATCCCTGAAGAGCTTACCTTGCTCTCCAAATTATGAGGCTTGAACTTATCTCGCAACTTTCTTTCTGGAGACATCCCAACTATGATTGGACACATGAAATGGCTCGAGTCACTTGATCTTTCGAATAATCACCTTTCAGGAACAATCCCACAGAGCTTTTCTGCATTTAAATCACTGAGCAAACTGAACTTGTCTCACAACAACTTCACAGGGCCAATTCCCAAAGGAAATCAAATCCAGACCCTTGATGATCCTTCCATTTATGCCGACAATCCTCTACTTTGTGGTGATCCTCTACAAAAGAAATGCCTTGGTGTTGAGGCCCCTCGAGTGTCAGAAGAAGATCCTGAAGAAGAAGGTAAGTTTGAAAAGGTGATGTTCTACATAGTCATAATGCTTGGGTTTGCGACTGGGTTTTGGGGAGTTATTGGAGTTTTGGTGTACAAGAAGAATTGGAGACGCGTCTACTTCAACTATGTGGATCGTAAAACAGACATGGTCTATGTGATTATTGTAGTGAAGGCAGCCGAGTTGAGGAGGAGATTGAGAAGTGCATAACAAGTCCGTTCTCTACATCAATCAGTCCAATCCTTTGTTGATCTCGTGAAGTTCTTGCTTTCTTGTTTAGGCACAATCATCTTGTGGTTGGCTTGTTTCTCCTTGTGAGTAGTTACTAGTAGCCAATATTTTGTTTTCTTCAGTTTCAAGCTTGTCCAAGCAAGCCGTCGATTAAACAGAACAGTAAGTGCAAATCATGTCATTTTGTAATTTTAGTGTTGCTTAGCTCTACTCATGATATGATTTTGCTTGTCAATGTCACAAAACATGTTAGCAATTCCACTTTATCCTATTTAAGCTTTTCCTGCTAATTGCATGTTGAGGGTAATATGACATTAGTAAACGAAATTGTTAATGACATAGTGCCCACCGATGTTCAATATATTCCTTTCCTAGGTTACATTCCCCCTGTGTATTTTTAGACGTCAAAAGAAAAAAAAATGCATGTACGATAGAATTACTATTAAATATAGGTCTCTAATTTGAGCTGTTTACGAGATTTACCTCCAAGTGATTTACTGCACAGAGAAAAAAGAAGAAGCTCCTACCCACTGAAAGACAAAAGGGAGGAGCACGCTTCTTCGCCTTGTGCCCGTGTAAAAGGAAAGGCAAGTGGGCCCAAGGGAGTTTTGAGAGAATAGGAAAAAAAAAATAAAACAATGGAGAATATAAGCTTGAAAAATATTCTTTAGAAAGTCATTTTTCAAGAAAATAAAAATATTATTTGGTGTTCAGTTAAAATTTAAAAATTATATAGAAAATATTTTTCACTATTCTGATTTGATTTTCAGGGAAAAATTACCAAAGAAATCAAATTTTATTTTTTTAATTGATCAAAAAATTTTAGTTTTAATTTTTACATATATTTTTAAAATTAATATTTTAATTATTTTTTATTTTTAAATAATGGCATTTTTTTATTTTTTTTTTTTTTTTTTAATTTTTCCTTGCTCCTCCTTCCTCCACCACCACGTGTGTAGGCGTGGCTACTTGCTCGGCGACTGATCAAGATGTGGATCGGCGAGCTTGAATTGGAAAACTTTTTTCCTAATTTTGAAGGTGTTTTTTTCAATAACGTCAAAGATATTTTCTTTGACTAATTCATTTCCCATGAAACAAATACTGAAAAAAATCGAAAAATATTTTTCTGGTAGTTGTTTTTCCCGTAAAATGAATGGAGCCATGGTCTTTTCTTTTACTATGCCCAAAGACGTTCTTTTCCCTAGATGGGGCTCATCCAGGAACTAGTCCCGCTCGCGCACACGCACACGCACACACAAGGGACTCTTTGAGGATGCACGAAAATAGAACCCCTAGCCTAGTGCTCGGCCCTCGTCCGTCCAGCGGCACCTCTGCGACAGCCACGACGGTCGTCGCTCGTATGCCGGAACAAAAGAGACCCGCAGCCTCCGTGGGCCGCCACGGGGGTGGCCGCGGGTCGAGTGGCGTTAGCCACGCCTGGAACGCTAGAAATCACAGGCAAGCCTTGACTCAACGGGTCGATGCCCGGACGACTCGACTTCTGCTCAAAACGACGAGACAAAACTAGATCTCATTCGGGCATTTTATCGAACGGATCCCATTCGGGGTACGCTACTGAAATGAGTGGTTTTTGGCTCGACCAAGACTCAAACCCGAGCCGAGACTCTCGCCAGATGAAAAAATGACCCACACGACAGCCAAACGAAGGATGGTCGGGGCCGGAGTTCGTGTAAGCCGGACGGCCACGAGCTCCGGCTCGGCATGCCCAAGAACAGGGTCGAAGCTTGCCGGAGCCTCGGCGCTGGAAAGGAGGCCCGGCAGTGGGTCGTCGGCCGCGATGCTGGCGCGGTGGCCGGCAGTGTCTCCCTCTAACTACCCTCCCTCGCTCAAACTCTCACATGCGACTCCTCTCTCTCGAATCTCTCACTCTTCTATACAAGAAACCTCTTGCTCACGAATTTTTCTCTCTCCTTTTGCGTCCCCCGCCCCAACCCAAAACGAACTTGCGGCCCAAGTATTTACAGGCGAGGAGCCCGATCGACGGAGGTGTTTCGGCCACCGGTTCTGGGCAGGACGACCAGGCCTCCCCTTGGCTGCTCCGCGGAGGGTGTCCGTGCGCAGAGGTGCAGGAATGGACAAGATTGCTTTTCAGATGTTGAGATGCTTGACTTTGACATCGGCAAGTGGATCTGCACACGGTCAATGCTACAAAAGGAATAGTACCTAGCTTGTGTGTGCTTTTAAAGTTGTCTGGTGAAGCTCCAAAAGACAGATTATGGAATATGACCAATTAGTCAAAGAGTGCCACCAACAGAGTGCTCTAAATGGAGTACATTTTTTCCTTGTAGTAAAAAGTTATAATGCAAAATGTCCATAGGTAGAGGTACTTAATACTAGAGAGATTTCTTGGTTTTGTCTGGTCATTAAAAACCTGATTATTTTCAATAAAAGTAGACAGAGATAACTTTCCTAAGGAGTCCTGTTGAAGAGGGAGAGATAGAGAGAGATGACTTTGTAGGACAAGCTAATTTAGTGCTATTGGAAGCAATTGAAAGGTTCTTGAACTTCACTATTTCCACTTGATTAATAGCCAGGCAAAATGTGAAGAATTGAATTGCTTAATAGTCGTTGTTTTATGGTTGCTATATGATTCAGACTTTCCAGTCATACGAGGATCTTATGAAAAATTATGTACTGTCTAAATCTGCCTCTATCATACCTGGAGTTTTACACCTGAGTGATATTGTTGACAATAAACAATTGCATTTTTATAAGATTCATTTGTTTTTGTTGTGTTTCCTTTTGAGTCTTCTGGTGATTTTACTTCTGCATTGGGGTTACTTTGACTTCTTGAAGTTGTAAATGCATGCTTAGCATAGTTTCTTGATTAACATTGTTCTTTACAGAATACTTTACATGGATCGTGAAGCTTTTGAATTCATTTATGTTTTTACTATGATACATAGGAAATAAGGTGACATGACATAGATATCGGGAAAATTACCAAATCAGTTATATACCTATTGTACAGATGCCAATTTAGTCCTAAATCTTTACGGGATATTTGAATATAGTCCTTCAGGCCAATTTTTGCTCAAAAATGTTGAGGTGATAGTCAACTATTGCCGGCCGTCCTACGTGGCACGTCGGCGAGGACTGTAGTTGCAAATTGAAAGGATTATGACTGAGTTGACATCCGTCTTATAGGTATAAGACTGATTTGGTAATTTTTCTGATAGATATTATATGAAGTTGATTTGAGGGTTCAATACAATAAGGTAGTGCCGTGTTTTGATTTTTAATATCGACCCTGGGATCAGTCTGTGTAATCTAGGTAAGTTGCTTGTAATGAAATTGCTGCCATGTGCCTGGTGGTCATTTGTTTCTAGTTGTGGAAAGGACAACTGGTACTTTAATAGGATTCCCATCACTAATGAAAAGGTAGGAATTTGAGTACAAATTTTACCCTAACGAATCTCTTCTCCGGCAATCATCTTGTTTCTGATAGGAAAATGAACTTCCTTTCCCTCTCTTTACTATTAAGCATTAGTTAATTCTCACATGTCCTTTTCAATTCTGTTTTGTATTTTGCTTTACTCACTAAATACTTGATAATTACTTTTTGGGCGTGCTTCTCCTTTTCTCCCAGCGATTTGCTCTTGCTGCAGTGGAGCTTAATGGTGCAATATATGCTGCTGGTAGCATTAGTTAATTCTCACATGTCCTTTTCAATTCTGTTTGTATTTTGCTTTACTCACTAAATACTTGATAATTACTTTTTGGGTGTGCTTCTCCTTTTCTCCCAGCGATTTGCTCTTGCTGCAGTGGAGCTTAATGGTGCAATATATGCTACTGGTGGCTATGACAGCAATAATTATCTTAAGTAAGAGACGAATTTTTCATCAACCTTTAATCTTGTGATTTGAAGTGGTTGATCGTTCTTGTGACTCTCTTGACCGACTGTTATCCTTTTTCCTGATAATTCCGAGTACATGAGTTGATTTACTTTTCTGGAGGGCATTCTTGTCAACTGCTGTGCAACCTGTGAAAGTATCTGGCGTGTGATTAACCCTTCATATGTTGTTGCAGCTGATGGAAAATGGCAGTGTCATTCCTCATATGAACACTAGTGCTTTTGCAATTTTACCCTAAGAAACTGTCACGCCCCGATCATCAGGCACGCACACATCCTTCTACTTGGTCGATTTTAGAATGCGATATCCCAGGACTATGTATTGCCGACCCTTTCATTTATTAAGCACGTGCAGAAGCAATTATAAATCCCCAGACAATAGGGATAGAAAAGCAATGCTATATTTTTCATATTGAAATTCACAACCATACTTTTATACAGAGCATAACTCAAAGTATTTCACAAACTATTCACAACTTTCTAATTTCACTCTATTCACATCAAAATAGGATTCCCAAAAGAGGACAGGATCTCAGTCCTCATCCGGGTCGTACTCAAGACCCCTTTCTGGATCATCTTCTTCTTCAAAAATCTTTCTCCTCCTCAGTTTTCACATCAGTGTTCTCCTTCTCTAATTCCTCCTCCTCGAGCTCATCTATGGCCTGAAATGTTGTCCCACAACCGGGATGAGACTACGTCTCATCAAGTTCTACCCCACTAAGACTCAATTAGGGAAACAATGCACCACATGGTTGCCAAAGCACAGTACGAGTCAGAAGACTTACCTTGCCATCAGTTCCAACCTGCAATTCAAGATTATATACATATGCTTCAAATATCACATCGAACAGTCAATCAAATCACGACACACGGATCAAATCATTTATCCATCGACCTAGTTGATTACATGTCAGTCGGACCTTTTCTAGGTCATTCACATCTCACTGTATAACCTCCAATAGTACACTTAGTCACAGAGCTCCATTAATGCTCTCGGGTGTCGATTTCGCCAAGGTGACGTATACACTAGACAATTGCCTGCGTTCTTTAAGGCGCCGTTTTCGCCAGTGATGTTCTTAATCACCGAACCACACATGCCTATAACAATGTATTTATTAGAAAGACGTGCGTTCTTTAAGACGCCATTTTCGCCAGTGATATCCTTAATCACCGAACCACGTATGTCTATAACGATATGAGTACTAAACCGATACGTGCGTTCTTTAAGGCACCGTTTTCGCCAGTGATGTCCTTAGTCACCGAACCACGTAGGCCCATAACGATGTATGTACTAGACCGATACGTGTGTTCTTTAAGGCGCCGTTTTCGCTAGTGATATTCCAAATCACCGAACCACGTAGATCCATAATATCGTATCCGATTGGTCTTAGCCAAGAGTATTCCCAATTCACTCTCACGATTCTCTCCATTTTACAACCCATCAAAGCATTATAAATGCTAAATAAACATATTCGGCCATCTACCAATCAATCATTTGATTTCACTCAATTTCAATCAATTTAGTATAAATTCCTAAAATATCACAATTAATTCAATTCCACGCAACGTAGAGCTCAAATAAATAAACGGACTACACCACGACAATCAGCACGAAATTTCGATCGTCGGCTATCCCTGCCTAATTTCCAAAAATAAATAATTAATTATTCAATTTCGAAAATTAATAAATAATTATTAAAAATCCAATTTAGCTCAAAATAGAGCTCAATTAAACAAACGGACTTCACCACGATCATCAACATAAAATCTCGGTCACCGGCCATCCCATTTGAATTTCCGGAAAATAATTAATTAATTAAATTAATTTCGAAAATTAATAATTAATTACAATAAATCCAATTTAGGCCCGTATGGCCTAATTGAAGCCCGATAAGGGTCGGGAAAAATCCCGAGATGCATTCATTAAATACTATAGGCAATTCCCTAGCTAAGTATGCTAACCACCTATCTAATATGCAATGCAATTAACTAATAATCACTAATCCATTATAATCTAACCACTTAATCCTACTTAATTAGCACTAAACAATCTTTAAGTAAGTCTCGAGGATTATTGAGATTACTCACCGGAATCGTGCGCAAATCGGATCAATCCGACAGGGACGACGCGAGGATTGATTCTTCCCAAAGCAAGTCTTGGGTTTGGGGCCCGGAAATGCTCCAAAAGCAAGCCAAAAGGGGCTGGAAACCCACTCTGCAACTTGCTGTGGTTGCGGTGTCGAGGGAAGCTCCGGCGGCCCTCTACCGTCCCTCACGACCACCGAACAGCAGCTGGCCAGGCGGGGTCGTGGACAGCAGCTCGACTAGACGGAGGCAGACGGCGCATGGGCGGCGGAGTGTGCGGGTGATGCGCTGGCGGCGGTGCGTGGGCGGCGACGGCGAGCTGCTCCGGTCTTCCTCTCTCGCAACTGTTGTCTTCGCTTCGACTTCTGTTTCGCTGGTTTGCATGGTGAGGGAGAGAGAGTTGGTCACGAGAGAGTGAGGGAAGAAGAGAGAGAAGAGGGAGAAGATAAGTGTTTGAAAAGTCAAAAGTAAAAAGTGAAGGGGAAGCAAAGTGGAAGACAGCAAGGCAATCGGTGGGGGGGGGGGATCTCGCACGAGGGGAATAGAGAGAAGGGAGAGAGAGAGAGAGAGAGAGAGAGAAAAAGAAAGGAAGAGGGAGAGAGAAACTTGTGGTAAAAGGGGAAAAAGGGTGTTTGGCCAAAAAGGGAAAAAGAAATGGGAGGGAAATTAAAAGAAAAGAATTTCCTCAAATAGAAAATTCTTATCCCAATTTCTTTTGAATTAGCTCATAGGTTCCCAAAAGAAATTTCAACTTAGAGTACTTGGTCCACACTTGTATTTCTGCATCCAATTTCCCTCTTGATTTTCTCTCAAATGACTCTCACAAAAAATCAATTGATGTCTCAATCATCAAATTGATTATTTTCTTCATCCAAGAATCCCTCATGCTCCTCCATTTCACAATCAGAATTAATCTCCGGCTTCAATTGAACGAAAACGACCACACGACAACTTTTCCCAAAAAGTGTCGGGTGTCAGAAAAAATCTTCTGAGACTGATTCGATACTCCTAGAATTTATTGTGACATAACAGAAACTTCAATTTCCGAAATCGGACTTGAATTCATAGTTAATTTCACTTAGTGTGTTTTTAGCGTGACCTAGGCTACCGAGTAACTTTCAGATATTTTTAAGTGCAATTGACCCGTGATCGATTTTCTTCGCGCCACTATGAACCCACTAGACTCATTGGCGACTTTTGATTGTCGTGAAAATCCCGAGGATCCAAATACGGACACAGGGTACCAAAACAATAAGAAAATCAGTCTAGTGCAGGTCGACGAGAATTTTCTAATTTAGTGGTGTCACCCACGATTGGCCACACATCTCTGTCAATCCAGTCTATCTTTGATTTCAAATCAATTTTTAACTGTGCCGTAATGGCCTCTAAAGATGGTAACGGTCGAGAAGCCGATTTCTGGTCGAATTCTCAAGTTTATTACCTTAAAATTCCTTAATGGTTTCTCCAGATAGTCTAGTTATCTCGAGAGTGATCGGCTCTAAGAATAACCCTATAGACACGTCAAAGAAATGCCCGATTCGTTCAGAAGAAAACAGAGTTGAAAATTTGGGATGTCACAACTCTTCCCCTCTTATAAAAATTTCGTCCTCGAAATTTAAACCTTACACACTTAAACAAAAAGATGGGGGTACAATTCTCTCATCGACTCTTCAGTCTCCCATGTTGCTCCTTCTGTACCGTGGTGTTGCCAGACCACCTTGACCAACGGGATGGTCTTTGTACGCAGCACTTGCTCCTTTCTATCCACAATCTAGACCGGGCTTTCCACGTATGACACACGGTCATCCACGTCCAATTCCTCGAAATTGAGCACGTGTGTCGGGTCAGGCTCGTACTTCCTCAACATCGACACGTGGAAGACGTCATGCACTTGCGCCAACCTTGGCGGCAACGCAAGACGATACGCTAAGGTCCCGATTCTTTCAAGAATCTCAAACGGACCTACGTACTTCGGACTCAGTTTGCCCTTCTTCCCAAAGCACGAAGTTCCCCTCATTGGTGACACCTTTAGAAAAACGTGATCACCAACTTGGAATTCCAACAACCTTCGGCGCTTATCTGCATAACTTTTCTGCCTACTCTACGCAGTCTTTAATCTGCCTCTGATCACTGCCACGACATCCACTGATTACTGAACCAACTCTAGGCCTATTATCTTTCTTTCCCCAACTTCATCCCAACACACTGGTGTTCTGCATGCTCTGCCATACAATGCTTCAAATGGAGCCATCTTGATACTCTGCTGATAACTGTTGTTGTAGGCAAACTCTACCAGGTGAAGCTGATCTTCCCAACTTCCTTTGAAATCTATTACACATGCTCTCAACATGTCTTTGAGGGTCTAAATTGTCCTCTTAGACTGACCATCCGTCTGTGGATGGTATGTCGTACTGTACTGAAGCTTTGTACCTAAGGCACTCGGCAAGCTCTTCCAAAAAGCTGCAGTAAACCTCGGGTCTCTGTATGAAGTTATTGTAACTGGCACTCCATGCATTCGAACCACCTGACGCACGTACAGGTCTGCGTGTCTATCCAGACTGAGATCCTTTCGAACTGCAATGAAGTGAGCCGACTTTGTTAGCCTGTCGACTACTACCCAAATCGAATCATTACCTCTCTGACTCCTTGGTAGTCCAGTCACGAAGTCCATTGTGATGTGCTCCCATTTCCATTCTGGGATCGCGAGAGGTTGCAGAAGTCCTCCCGGCTTGCAATGCTGAGCTTTTACTTGTTGACACGTCAAACACTTGGCAACATGCTTAGCGATGTGCGCCTTCATACCCGACCACCAGTAGTGTTGACGTAGGTTTTGGTACATTTTAGTGCTTCCAGGATGAATGCTGTAACTGCTACGATGTGTTTCGGATAAAATTTCTTCTCTAAGCTCTATATCGTTAGGTATAACCAAACGTCCTTGGAATCTTAGTGTCCCATCATCAGCAATCTGAAAATCAGCCTTTCTTTTCTCTGTGTCCTCCTGAAGAATTCTTTGTACATCTGGATCTGTCGGTTGGAGTTGCTTGATTCTGACTTTGACATCCAGTTCAATTCTGAGGGTGGCCATGAGATTCGACAGGTGGCCTACCTCAAACTTGAACACCGAATCCCGAGCTCTCTCAATTAAGTTCCACTCCTTAATCAAGATCTGCGCTACTGAAGACTTCCGACTCAATGCATCGGCGACCTTGTTCGCCTTTCCCGGGTGATATAGAATATCACAGCCGTAGTCTTTCAGTAGTTCGATCCATCGGCGCTGTCTCATGTTCAATTCCTTCTGAGAGAACAGGTACCTGAGACTCTGATGGTCTATGAAGATCTGAAATTTTTCACCACACAAATAGTGTCTCCAAATCTTCAGGGCAAAAATAATTGCCGCGAGCTCTAAGTCATGCGTCGGATAATTCTGTTCATGAGGCCTCAATTGTCGGGAAGCGTATGCAACAACCCTACCATGTTGCATCAGCACGCAACTCAACCCTCTGAATGACGCATCACTGTAGATCTCGAATCCTCCAGGACCAGATGGAATGGTCAGTACAGGAGTCGTAGTCAGCTTTTTTTTTAGCTCTTGAAAACTACGCTCACACTTTTCTGTCCATACAAACTTCTCGTCTTTCTTCGTGAGCTTAGTTAGAGGTGATGCTAACGCTGAGAAACCTTCCACAAACCGTCTGTAATAACCTGCCAATCCTAGAAAACTTCTTATCTCTGTCACTGTAGTCGGTCTCGGCCACTTGATTACGGCTTCTATCTTGCTTAGGTCGACGGAGATTCCTTCTCCGGAAATCACATGACCTAGGAACGCAACACGAGTCAACCAAAACTCGCATTTGCTAAACTTAGCATACAATTGGTGCGTCCTTAAAGTCTGGAGCACTAATCTCAAATGCTTCTCGTGTTCTTCATCACTTCTCGAATAGACTAAGATATCATCTATAAACACGATCACAAACTGATCCAGATATTCCTTGAATATTCGGTTCATCATATCCATAAAGGCAGCTGGAGCATTCGTCAACCCAAATGGCATCACTGTGAATTCGTAGTGACCATACCGAGTACGAAATGCTGACTTAGGAATATCCTCTTTCTTAATTCTCAATTGATGATATCCCGTCCTCAGATCAATCTTCGAGAACATTTACGCTCCTTGCAATTGATCGAACAGATCATCGATCCTTGGGAGGGGATACTTATTCTTAATGGTTACTTGGTTGAGTTGTCGATAGTCGATGCATAGACGCAACGAACCATCTTTCTTCTTAACGAATAGAACTGGTGCTCCCCAAGGTGATGCACTAGGACGAATAAATCCTTTATCCAATAATTCCTACATCTGCACCTTCAGTTCCTTTAACTCAGATAACGCCATTCTATACGGTGCCTTAGAGATTGGTTCTGTCCCTGGTGCTAACTCAATTACAAACTCAATCTCCCTTTCTGACGGTAATCCCGACAATTCCTTAGGAAAGACATCTAGAAATTCTTGCACGACTGAAATGTCTTCCATTTTCAGTTCCTCAACTGTCGTATCCATGACAGTTGCCAGGTACGCTTGACAACCCTCGTCTAACAAACGAGATGTCTCTTGCGACGAGATCAGGATAATCGAGGGTCCTCCTCGACTTCCTATAAACTCGAAGCTCTCACCCTCTAACGGGTCAAATTGAATCGCTTTGCGATAGCAGTCCATTTTAGCTCTTTGTTTGGTGAGCCAGTCCATGTCAATTATCAAATCAAAGTCATACATGGCTAGGACTAACAAATCTATTTTCCCCACTCGCTCACTAATCACTAACTTGCACCCCGAGCAACCCAAAGCAGTAATGACCTTATCTTTCGGGGGTGTAGATATGCAAATTACCGACTCTAATAATATAGGACTGACTCCTATCAACTTAACATACTGTTCGGCAATAAATGAGTGGGTTGCTCCCGGATCAAACAAAGCATAAGCAGGTTGGTCGTTGAGCGAAACCATACCTGTAATCATGTTAGGTGCAGCTTCTGCCTGACCTTGTGTCATTGCATACATAGTGCCTTGAACTGGAGGTCTCAGCTGTCCTTCTTGCGGCACGTTCTGAGGGGCATAACCTCTTGTCCTCTCAGTGGCGGCAGTGGTAACTGAGGTTGCCCTCTTGGCTTCCTCGGACAATTCCTGGCGACGTGGCCCTGTTGGCCACACTCGAAACATGCTCCTGACCTGGCGGGGCACGGGGCTGTCCCGTCTCGCCTTCCACACAAGCGACATGCACCAACACTATTGGGTATCGGCCTACTAAACCCACTCCTCTTGAAGGGTAGAGTATTGAATTTACCTCCAAGCATGGGCCTTTTTCCTTGACGAATATTCTCTCAATGAGAGCTAAACTTCAACCCCGATGAGGCAGCTCTGTCATTCTGATCTCTCTCGATCATCTGGGCTCTCTCATAAAGGTCATTATAAGTCCTCAAGTTCAGAGAAATCAATGTACTCGTTAAGTCCGGCCTGAATCCTTCTCTGAACCTTCTTACTCGGTTTGTTGGATTTGCAATTAACTCAAGAGCATACTGCGAAAGTTCAGCGAACTTCGCTTCGTATCCATCGACGGCTAGGGAACCCTGGCGAAGACGTTGAAATTCTGCCATCTTCACCTCTCTGGCAGTTTCTGAGAAATATTTGACATTAAAGGCCTCTAGAAAGGCGTTCCACTCTGGAATAACGCCTTCTGGGAAAATGGTTCCTCGAGTCGTCTTCCACCAAGTATCTGCAACTTCCTCCAGTTGGTAAGTTGCAAGTACCACTTTTTCAGCCTCATTGCACATTAGCAGTGCAAAGGCTTTCTCCAATTTCTGGATCCATGAAGCAGCAGCTTCAGGGTCTCCGGTCCCGGTGAATTGAGGTAGATTCAGCCTCAGGAATTGTTCTACTAGCTTATGAATTGGTCTTTTCGCGACCACTATTCTGGGCGGACCTTCAGCGTGTACTGCGGCAGGTGCAGCGATAGGTGTAGCAATAGGTACGGCGGCAGCTGCAGCAACAACGGTAGCATTGGTAGCGGCAGTGGTGGCGGCTTCAACGGCGGCGGTAAAGGCGGCAGCTTGATCTCGGGCCTATTGCCCCATCATCTCTCACATAGCATCTAAGGCTTGGGTGATCCCTACATTTTCCTGATCACCCGGGCCTGCAACCCTAGCACCGACAATAGTTGGTGCTTCTCCACTGGTACCGGCCTAAGCCTGTGCCCTACTTCTGCCTTGGGTACCGATTCCTATCGGTGCTCCTCCCTGAGTCACGGCCCTACTGGCCCTCTTAGCAGGAGTTCTCAGCTCCTAATCGCTCATGGTGTAGCTTAAATCAACTAACACCTGCTTCCAATTCAACACCGAATTAGAAACAGAGCGATCCAAACAACAAGCAATTTTAGCACTTAGCTAGCACATACATGCACCAGTTGTTAATTTAAAGGCATTTCCTAACAACTATCCTATGGTCAACACTCCTTATCACTCCAATCTTAAACTTCGCTCTGATACCACAAAAAGGGGATGTCAAGCCTCGATCCTCGGGCACGCACACATCCTTCTACTTGGTCGATTTTAGAATGCGATATCCCAGGACTATATATCGCCGACCCTTTCATTTATTAAGCACATGCGGAAGCAGTTATAAATCCCCAGACAATAGGGATAGAAAAGCAATGCCATATTTTTCATATTGAAATTCACAACCATACTTTTATACAGAGCATAACTCAAAGTATTTCACAAACTATTCACGACTTTCTAATTTCACTCTATTCACATCAAAACAGGATTCCCAAAAGAGGATACGATCTTAGTCCTCATTCGAGTTGTACTCAAGACCCCTTTCTGGATCATCTTCTTCTTCAAAAATCTTTCTTCTCCTCAGTTTTCACATTAGTGTTCTCCTTCTCCGATTCCTCCTCCTCGGGCTCATCTACGACCTGAAATGTTGTCCCACAACCGGGATGAGATTACGTCTCAGCAAGTTCTACCCTACTAAGACTCAATTAGGGAACCAATACACCACATGGTTGCCTAAGCACAGCACGAGTCAGAAGACTTACCTTGGCATTAGTTCCAACCTGCAATTCAAGATTATATACAGATGCTTCAAATATCACATCGAACAGTCAATCAAATCATGACACACGGATCAAATCATTGATCAATGGACCTAGTCGATTACATTCAGTTGGACCTTTTCTAGGTCATTCACATCTCACTGTATAACCTCCAATAGTACACTTAGTCACAGAGCTCCATTAATGCTCTCGGGTGTCGATTTCGCCAAGGTGACGTATACACTAGACAATTGCGTGCGTTTTTTAAGGCGTCGTTTTCGCCAGTGATGTCCTTAATCACCGAATCACACATGCCTATAACAATGTATTTATTAGACAGTTACGTGCGTTCTTTAAGACGCCGTTTTCGCCAGTGATATCCTTAATCACCGAATCACGTGTGTCTATAACGATATGAGTACTAGACCGATACGTGCGTTCTTTAAGGCGCCGTTTTTGCCAGTGATGTCCTTAGTCACCGAACCACGTAGGCCCATAACGATGTATGTACTAGACCGATACGTGCGTTTTTTAAGGCGCCGTTTTCGCCAGTGATATCCCAAATCATCGAACCACGTAGGTCCATAATATCGTATCTGATTGGTCTTAGCCAAGAGTATTCCCAATTCACTCTCACGATTCTCTCCATTTTACAACCCATCAAAGAATTATAAATACTAAATAAACATACTCGGCCATCTACCAATCAATCATTTGATTTCACTCAATTTCAATCAATTTAGGATAAATTCCTAAAATATCACAATTAATTCAATTCCACACAACGTATAGCTCAAATAAATAAACGGACTGTACCACGACAATCGGCACGAAATTTCGATCGTCGGCTATCCCTGCCTAATTTCCGAAAATTAATTAATTAATTAATTAATTTCGAAAATTAATAAATAATTATTAAAAATCCAATTTAGCTCAAAATAGAGCTCAATTAAATAAACAAACTTCACCACGATCATCAGCATAAAATATCGGTCACCGGCCATCCTGGTTGAATTTCTGGAAAATAATTAATTAATTAAATTAATTTCAAAAATTAATAATTAATTACAATAAATCTAATTTAGGCCCGTATGGCCTAATTGAAGCCCGATAAGGGTCGGGAAAAATCCCGAGATGCATTCATTAAATACTATAGGCAATTACTCACCGGAATTGCTCGCAAATCGGATCAATCCGACGGGGACGACGCGAGGATCGATTCTTCCCAAAGCAAGTCTCGGGTTCGGGGCCCGGAAATGCTCCAAAAGCGAGCCAAAAGGGGCTGGAAACCCACTCTGCAACTTGCTGTGGTTGCGGCGTAGAGGGAAGCTCCGGCGGCCCCCTACCGTCCCTCACGACCACCGAACAGCAGCTGGCCAGGCGGGGTCGTGGATGGCAGCTCGACTGGATAGGGGCAGACGGCGTACGGGCGGCGAGTGTGAGGTGGCGGAGTGCGCGGGTGACACGCGGGCGGCGGTGTTTGGGCAGCGACGGCAAGCTGCTCCGGTCTTCCTCTCTCGCGGCTGCTGTGTTCGCTTCAGCTTCTGTTTCGCTAGTTTGCACGGCGAGGGAGAGAGAGTCGGTCACGAGAGAGTGAGGGAAGAAGAGAGAGAAGAGGGAGAAGATAAGTGTTTGAAAAGTCAAAAGTAAAAAGTGAAGGGGAAGCAAAGTGAAAGACAGCAAGGCATTCAGTGGGGGGGGATCTCGCACGAGGGGAATAGAGAGAAGGGGAGAGAGAGAGAGAGAAAAAGAAAAAGAAAGAAAGGAAGAGGGAGAGAGACTTGTGGCAAAAGGGGAAAAAGGGTGTTTGGCCAAAAAGGGAAAAAGAAATGGGAGGGAAATTAAAAGAAAAGAATTTCCTCAAATAGAAAATTCTTATCCCAATTTCTTTTGAATTAGCTCATAGGTTCCCAAAAGAAATTTCAACTTAGAGTACTTGGTCCACACTTGTATTTCTGCATCTAATTTCCCTCTTGATTTTCTCTCAAATGACTCTCACAAAAATCAATTGATGTCTCAATCATCAAATTGATTATTTTCTTCATCCAAGAATCCTCATGCCCCTCCATTTCACAATCGAATTAATCTCCGGCTTCAATTGAACGAAAACGACCACACGACAACTTTTCCCAAAAAGTGTCGGGTGTCGGAAAAAATCTTCTAAGACTGAGTTGATACTCCTAGAATTTATTGTGACATAACAAAAACTTCAATTTCTAAAATCGGACTTGAATTCACAGTTAATTTCACTTGGCATGTTTTTAGCGTGACCTAGGTTACCGGGTAACTTTCAGATATTTTTAAGTGCAATTGATCTGTGGTCGATTTTCTTCGAGCCACTATGAACCCACTCGACTCATTGGCGACTCTCGATTGTCGTGAAAATCCCGAGGATCCAAATACGGACACAGGGTACCAAAACAATAAGAAAATCAATCTAGTGCCGGTCGACGAGAATTTTCTAATTTAGTGGTGTCACCCACGATTAGCCACACATCTCTGTCGATCTAGTCTATCTCTGATTTCAAATCGATTTTTAACCGTGCCGTAATGGCCTCTAAAGATGGTCACGGTCGAGAAGCCGATTCCTGGTCGAATTCTCAAGTCTATTACCTTAAAATTCCTTAATGGTTTCCCCAGATAGTCTAGTTATCTCGAGAGTGATCGGCTCTGAGAATAACCCTATAGACACGTCAATGAAATGCCCAATTCGTTCAGAAGATAACAGAGTTGAAAATTTGGGATGTCACAGAAATCTTTACTGGTGAAATGCAAGTTATTTTTCTGTCCATATCTCTTACATATCTGGAACTTCAAAGATGCCCTTGTAGACCTAATACTCCTCACAATAAAGGAGAAGAATCTATATATTTCTTGCATGGCATATGAAATCTTTTACGTCAGAGTTAGCTACAGCAGAGACTTGGTAATTTTTCCTCTGCTGATTTATTTCAGTTCGGCTGAAAGATTTGACCCAAGAGAACATTCTTGGGCCAAAATTGGAAGCTTGACCACAAAGAGGGGCTGCCATTCACTGGTCTCGCTGAATGAAAAGCTGTAAGTATACCCGTATGTTCCTTTTGATGCCAGCTGTTCAATTTTATTTGATGATATTTGCCTATAGATGCTGGAAAAGCATGTCGTATTCTCCTTGACCTGGACATGATACTGTTTCACGTCTGTGCTTCTTGTGTATTAAGTATTTTCTCACAATGTAAGTCTAATAAACAAATTCCTTGTAGTCTCCCTTCTTCTTCCGTTCTGCTTACATGACTAAAGGACAGAACTGCAAAATTAGTCTTTTTTCCAGTTGTTCATTTAGCTGGTCATTGTTTCAACTGTAAATTAATTAAAGCTAGCTTTACTGTACTCTGCTCAACTTCGAGTTTTAGTTTTCTTGAGCATTGTGTCTTATCTGTACTCCTTCAATAGATATGCCTTGGGTGGTTTTGATGGAAATTCAATGGTTCTGAGCGTTGAAGTGTATGATCCGTGCCTAGATTGCTGGATGGCTGGGGAACCAATGAATTGCGCTAGAGGGTATTCTGCTGCCGCCGTCCTTAGTGAGTCAATATATGCGATCGGAGGTGTAAAAGCTGATGAAGGCATCGTAGACACAGTGAGTTTTCTGCCCCCCTCCATTTTGTAAGTCATGATTCATGTATAATTTTCAGCCAGGCGTTGGATTCACTGAGCCGTCAAAATCTGTCAACCAACTGCTCATCCGATTTACTTCTGGAGCGTCGTTTAACTCATGTCTCGACTGGTATTGTCACAGGTTGAACGTTACAAGGAGGGCCAAAGTTGGCGTGAAACGTCTGTGAGAGGCATGGGGCAAAGGTGTTTCTTGTCTGCCATCGTCCTGTGAGAGAAGCTTCTTTCTGCAGAAACGTTTCCTTTTTCTTTTTAACAGGTGTTGCAGATATCTTCTGACACATAAAATGGATCGGTGTTAGACGTTCTGTTTATTGTTCAAAACTAGGGGGAATAGAGAAAGATGCATAGGAATGTACAGACGAATTCGAGCTTGCTCATATCACAAGAGGCCTTCTTTTGTTTTGTTGCACTTGCACTCTTTGTTAAAAGCGAATGCTTATAATTCTGTCAAAATACTCTTTCCTAAAGCTTGACCACCATTGATATGGACCACCTTTCGTGAATAATCAAGAGTTTGCATGTTCTTATACTCTCCTCCAAGCTTCATTGATCATGGCTCAGGTTGTCCCACCACGTGCGTGGAGAATTCAATTTCAAGCAACTAGTTGCTCATCTCATGGCCATGTTAGACTTTGCATCATGCGTCTTACATATTTTTTACAAAATAACATTTCTATGCACACAATTCCCATCTTTTAAAAAGCTGGAATTGCCCATGAATAGATGTTTCAATGTACATCTAGGATATTTAGGTTGTACTATCATTTGATTGCTATATTTGCACGTTTATCTTCAACAGATCATATGTCATTAACTGGACAAAGATAAAAATCATATCTTGCACAATAATAATTTTAGATTGGATGGTCACTAAAAAATTTGGTAGAATTATAAAAAAAAGTCCTAAATTTATTGCAATTGTGTTAATTCGGTCATAAACTTATTTTTTTTTACTAATTGAATCTTAAATCTTTTACAATTGTGTCAATTTAGTCCATCTGACCAAATTTGACTAGTCGTACTACCGTGAATATCAATGGATAATTTTTTAATAATATTTTTATTTTTTTGAATTTTTTCATTTTTTTTTCTTTCCTTCCTTTTTCCTCCAGTCGGTCATTGGATAGAGGTGATTGGCTAGAGGTGAGGGCCAGTCGTTGGACTAAGGAGACCTCGCCAGTCAATGGCAAGCTCGCCTAGCCACTGGTGAGGCGAGCCCAGGGAGGGCGAGCTTGACCTGGGTCAAGCTTTGCCTGATCTGATGAGGGCTCACCTCGCTAGTGGTGCCTCAGTTCGTTGATTGAATCTCGTCTCTAGTCGGTCGCCTTGGTCCGGCAACTAGCTAGAGGAAGGAGGAAGGAGGAAAAGAAAAAAGAGAGAAAGTGGAAAAAAAAAAAAAAATTAATAAAAATTGAAAAAAAATATTATTAAAAAATTATATGTGTCAGTGTTAGCCGAATGGTCGGTGTTGACGAGCATCCATATCAGCACTAGCTAGTCAAATTTGGGTGGATGGACTGAATTAGTATAATTACAAAAAATTTAAGACTTAATTGACCACAAAAATAAGTTTAGGATTGAATTGACACAATTGTAATAGGTTTATGGCATTTAAAGAAACTTGGACTCATGATTACATTGTATTTTTTTACTGCACAATGTTAAATATTTCCTTGTTAATTGGCTCATTTCAAGAAAATAAAAATACGTTGTTTAGTAAACTATTTACATAGCATATCACATTTACATATCTCCTTTCATGTATAGCTGATGAGGTCGTGTCCCGGGGCTTTATAATAAGATGTTGGACCATGTTGCCTGGTATGGCTCGTGGTCTTATCGTTTCCGCCATTTACTTTTTTTTTAAGTGATGGATTTCATTTTTTTTGCTTGCCCCCTTATGTGTGGCCATGTAGATTTGCATGTCTAGGGATGAAAATCAGAAAAGATTGAATGAAACACCATTTTATGGATTTCATATAAACTTACGTAACCAAGTATTCGTACTCATGAATTTCTAATTTACGGAGGTGACCGTGAACACTATTATTTATTGGGACTCTAATTAATCCATTACATATTAATTATGACTCTTAAAGCGCAAATAAATATCATAATCAATCCAGTCAAAATTGCAATTGATAAGGTTTGGAAGAGCTTGTGTTAAGCCCAAGTGCTTAGAAAGAGATTCACTTGATAATCCATCCAAACACTTGGAGGATGTCATTGGTCTCTGGAGAGATGTGACATGAAGCATTAGAATATTTAAATATTAAATGACATATTTATATGACAGTTTAATCTTTTCAAGTAGTTGATAATGATTTTATAAAATCTCACCATGTCCAGACCTTGAAAATCTCCTCTATCTTGTCGTCCTATGATGAACAATTGATATCAATAGAAAAATCTAAGAGAGCATACTTTTGACCCAAAAGAGATATTCACGAGAATAGGTTGACAATGGGTACCGCATCTTATTTTTCCCTCTTGCTAATTTTTATCATTCCTTCATAATAAACATCCTAGAGACGCACTTTATAAAAATAAATGTGAGTTTATACTCAACCCATGAGGGGGATTTGAGTAGTTGCTGAATTAGGCATTGCCTTAGAACTTGCATTTATTGAAAGGAAAGTGCAACCAGATGAATATGGACTTTTGACTTGGTGCTCGCGGGTCTTGCACTGCAAAAATTGGTCACTGCAAAAATTGGCTATACCCAAGTTTTTCCACAATAATGCTGTTGGTCCAGCCCCACCAAAGTGCGTACGGGTCGGTGAGTTGAAATAATAACAGTAGGCATGGCTATTTGCACTCCTGGACTAGCTCCTACGATGAGATTAAGAGACCACGTGACCAGCAATAATGTTGAGTTTATTTGAAGTTATTTGTGGACTATCAAAGTTCTTTATCAAGATCTATACAAGTAATGGATAGTTTTGTCAACTTATTAGGGATTTTGTCAACAAAAATCATCGTACTGCCTCATCAATTATTTGGGGGCATGTGCATGTCGCCAATGTAGGCCTTGACTCCATCGGTCCACTCAAATGGTGAAGGAAAGCAACCGTGCTTGACCATTTTTGAAGTACTCCCATCAGTACAAGCACAAAAATTTGAAGAGATGATATCGACTTTGACTTTTTGGGAGGGGATAGACTTGGAGTCAAGTCATCAGGATGCTGCTGGATAATTTCTTAACAGAGAATACTTAAATATGTGTGAGAAGACAAGCTCAAATTAAAATATGTAATATATGTCCCTTAACATGACGAGCCCTAGGTCATAGAATGTGTGCTTTCCCATTTTCCTTTTCATATAGTATTAAAATTAATAATTGATGGTTTACGTTTACCGTGATTATAAATAAAATTATGAACACGTGATATATAAGATACGCGACGATATAGAGCGACAATTGGTTGCATTCATTATCATTCCTTTCCTTGATCTCAATAAAACCTACTCAAAACCAACTTCTCAAAGTTTAAACAAATGCACCCAAACCAAACACTTGAAGCCTAATTTAGGGGTGCATTTAAAGAAACTTGGATTTATGATGGCATTGCTTTTTTTTATTATACAATGTAAAATATTTCAATTTTAATTGTCTCATTTCTAGAAAAAAAAAAAAACGTTGTTTAGTACATTATTTACATAGCATATCGCTTTTGCATATCCACTCTCATTTTATGTATAGCTGATGAGGCCTTGTCCTTAGTAAATACTTTTAAAGCAAGAATAAATGTCATAATCAATCAAGTGTAAATAATGTTGCGATCGATAAGGCTTGAGAGAGCCCGTGTCAAGCGTAAGCACTCATCTAGTAATAAAGATTCGCTTGATAATCCATCCAAACATCTCGGGGATGTCATTCGTCTCTAAAGGGTCACGATAGGGAGTAATTGAATATTTGAATATCAAAACACGCTTTCATATAATAGTTTAAACTTTTGAAATAGTTGATAATGATCTCCCAAAATATCACTGTTTGTCCGGCCCTTAAAATTCTCCTACTGTCTTGTCATACTTTAATGAACAATTGGTATCAATAGGAAAATTTAAGAGAGCCATCTTTCAACCCAAAGAGATTCACAATAATCGACTAATATTGTCCTATTAATTTTCATCATTTCTTCATAATAAACTTCCCAAAGACGCACTTTTTAAAAGAAATGTGAATAGATACTCAAAATCCATGATGAGCATTTGAGTAGTGGCTGAATTAGGCGGACTGAAAACCCTGTTAGAATTTGCATTCACACAAAGGAAAATGCAACCGGATGAATATAGACAGACCAAAGTCGTTGAGACGATTAGCGTCAAATCCGCAAGTGAACATTAACTACAAGTGAATATTTCCTCACTACCAACCGTAAGAAATAGAAAAATTTAGATGAACTATTTACTTTCCTAACAAATGAAATAACTAATTATCATGTAATATAATTATTAGAGTGGCTGGTACTCAATTTGACCAAAGAGACAACAATATGTTTTCTAAATTTGAACATCTACCTATTAATAATTTGAGTGGCTGACATGAGGACGGAAAACCCAAAAAGTTCATGATACAAAATTGGACACATTTATGCTCAATGCTCTAATATCTTAATTGATTCACTATTCAAAATTAATGATTCGTATAAGTGAATGAGAATATTTACCTAATGATGGCAATTTTTATTTTTTTTTAACATTTTTAGAGAGATGCAAGATTGAATAAAAGTTAGTAATCTAAACAAGAGTCTACTATATAGAGGTGAGTGGTTTCAAATTCCATATAGGCTCCACTTGGAACCTAGAGTTAACCGTTGAACCAGATTCTTCATTTTGTGGAATCTGGAACCTCCCTACATACTTTGGAACCTAGAACCTACATTGTTATAGGTTCTAGGGTTGATTTCAAGGTCTATCCAAGTTCACTTTTATTATTAATTGAACGATTATGATCATATTTAATAACTACCACTTGCTGCTACAATTCACTGACCATAACTTATATTTAGACATATAAAAAATATGAAATATTAATAAAATAAAAGTCTTAATCATAAAATGGAAACTCGGACCAATGATTCCAGATTACATATTCATCATCGAACGTCATGGAATATTGCAAGATTATGTAAAGACATTGACAAAGAAAAACATGAAAACTTATTCTAAGTTCTAGGCTACAAGTTCCAGGTTAGGTCCCATCAACCTAGAACCTAGAACTTACCAATAAAACAGGCTCATCAATATTTGAAACTTGGAACCTATCTTGTTACCTTTGAACATAAACCGGACAAATTCTCATTAGTCCGGATCTCAAGATCCAGGTTCTACCCTGGAATCATGCTCATCCATACTGCTATACACATAAGTTGTATAATATAGGATTTTCATTTGGAGGATGTTTTGATATTTCATGATGTTCCAGTTAGAAGTTCCATATTTTGAGTTCGTTCTTCTTTTCTTTTGGGGAGAAACAAAATTATTTTTGGTTTTAGGTTGGAGACGTACGCCAGTTGAACTGATCGATGCTATATGCTCATTATTTCAGTTATTTATCTTCGCAGCTGTCTTTAGGAGTATTTTAAACTTCCTCCAAGCATATGTTAATATTTGCAGTTTCGACAATCCAACGAGAACCTGCCCAACATAAAATTGTCAAGGGAGGGTGTTAAAATATCCCACATTACTTGTCTATGATGTTTCAATACAAACCTCGTATCTACGTAATCTATGTCAACCTATCAAATTAAACTAATGGATTTTTTTTAAAATTAATAATCTTAAACAAGTGCTATTGTTAATGATATCTATTTTTTAATCCCAACGATTGAATTCAAATGGAAAAAGATGCGGTGATGTAAATATAATGTGTCCTTTAAAATCTAAAAAATTCTTAAGTACTAATTAGGGAAAATTGTCAAAAATAATCCTAAACCTATTTTACGGTGGCCAATTAAGTCCTAAACTTTTCATTTTTGCTAATTTAGTCCTAAACTTTAGACAATCTGCTAATGTAGTTCTTCTAGCTAGAATCATTGATATTGGCACCAACAATCCTACATGACACAGCTGACTAATGTAAATTTGAACAGTCACATCAGCGTTTTCCGCCTAAAATTGGCCGTAATGACTACATTAGCAAATTGTCAAAAGGTTTAGAACTAAATTGGCAAATTATTTCAACCAATAATATTGACAAATCATCAAAAAGTTTACAACTAAACTGACAAAATTGAAAAGTTTATAACTGAATTAACCACCATACAATGGGCTTAGGACTTTTTAAACAATTAACCCATAGTAATAAGGATAGTTGCTCAAAACCCCCCTTGAATTTTGGTATTCATGTGCAATAGCCCGCGAACTTTAAAAAGTTACATATTACCATTATGAACTTTGGCAGGAAAATTACCAATTTTTGTTTTAATTTCTAGTTTTGTCTCTATAGCCCTTAAATGTTACTCAAATATAGCCGTATTCTTTTATTATTATTATTATTTTAACCATAATAACATCTACTACATGGTTAATGAATTTTTCTTTGGTAAAATAAGAAAGCATAAAGGTTGCATGGTTGATTAAGTTAATTAACCTTAGTGATTGTTATTTTAGTAAAAAAATGAGTTAATTTATTTTCAGTTTACACTTAACGATTATGTCGATGAAAATTTTAACAACTGTAGCAAAAAATCCAATCTTCAGGGAAGTAATTTGCGGCTTCAAAAATTTTTTAGGGCTATTATGCAACAATGCTAGAGTTAAGTGGGGAGGGGGTAATATATGAGTTTTCAAAGTTTGAGATTGTTGTGCAAGAATATCGAAGTTAAGGAGATTTGAGCAATTAACCCCAGTAATTATTGTAAGGATAAGAGTGCCTTTGGAGCAACTTTAAGTAACACTCGACAGCTATGCAGATGAAAATTTGGCTGACTATAACAAAAAAATCAAATTCCGTAGGACTAATTTCCAACTTTTCATAATTCTAAGGCTATTATGCAATGTTGCCAAAGCTCATGGGCGTAATATGAGTGCTTCCAAAGTTCAGGGGAATTCAAAATTCACGAGGTTTGAGCAATTAACCCCAGCAGGATTCAGTCGAAGAGTACCTCTGCGGCACTTGTTCAAGAACCAAATCAAAATAATATATGCTCAAACCCCCTCCTTGAATTTTAGCACGGTTGTGCAACATCTCCCGATCTTTGAAAAGGTACAGATAACATCCTTGAACTTTGATATGTTGCGCAATAGCTCGCAATATTTGAAAGGTTATAGATTACCTTCAGACTTTATTTTTGTGGCAATAACATATAAAATTTACCAATTCTTTTAACCAAAATAACATCTATTAAGTTTTCTTAAATTCATCAATTATGCATTACCCCCTAGTAAAGGTTGTTTCAGTAAAGAAGGGGGAAAAAAAAGGAGTGATCCCATTTTCAAGTAACAACAAACGGCTATGCAAACGAAAACGAAAAAATCAATTTTTGGGATGATCTTTATATTTTCAAAGTTCTAGATTCTAAAATCCAGGAAAAAAATCTGTAACTTTTTGAAATCCGGGGGAAATGCATAATGATGCCAAAGTTTACGGGCGTTTTGATAAGTTACACCTAAAAAAGGTGCTGCAACAATTACATGTAATCAATTCTTTCTAAGAATCGAATAATCTCTTATCAAGTACATTAAATAAGGACTTGGTAGGCAACCGTACACTACAGAAGGTTATAGACGAGCACGTCCGAGTGACGCAATAGCAGAATGGAATGGAACACAGTTCAGTACTCCATAATTTCTACTGCGAGTTATGATAAGTTTATCAAAAAAATTATTCAATCAACTCTAAACTTATTATACATATACTAATTTAATTCTAAACTTTATAATTATGTCAATTTAATTTTAAATTTTTATGCAAAATTGCAATATTAGTCTTTTTGGCCAATTTTCTCAAAAAATCATCGTGGCAGTCAGTTGTCATTGACCATCCTACCCACGCGGCGCATCACTACATCAGTGGTTTCCCACAAAAATTAATCAGACGGATTGTGTTGGCTCTTCAAACAAAAACATAGAACAAAATTGATAAAACTAGAAAGTTTATGATCGAATTGAAGTCCATTCAATAAATTGAAGACTGATTGGACATTTTCCCACAAATTCATCCATTCACTCATCAGAAATTTTTCAGTCCTTCTGTGTTTTCTAACATTATTCAATCCTCCACTTCATTGTGCGGGTTATCACAGTAGCTTTCAAAGTCCCCCCACTATTGGGATGGTGCTCTCTTCACGGTACCCACGCTCTACCTCCACCGAATGAGTGCATTTTGGGTGGTCACCCTTCGCTCTCGGTGACTTGGGCTCTTGATTGTCCGGTTGACTTGTCCCATTTATAGAAATCGCTATCACCGTCCTTCCATCCAACACATGTGTACACCGGTTCCGTTCAATACTCGAGTTTATGTCCGTATTGAAGTAGCCTCTAGGGTTGGTGTTACGTCTCGATCGACTTCGTCTTGACCCGTCTCGATTGCCTCGGCTCGATACGCTTTCGTTCCCTTCGCTTTTCATGCGGGTTTTGGACAAGATAATTAAATGCGTCGGTGGTTGTTTTTCACGTTACCATAATACTTTCTTGATATCGAGAGTCGTCATGGACAATGTGCCGTGACAATATTGTTCACGTAACTAGTGTCAAATCCATTGGGGTATGAGCATTTGTTTCCTGACCTCATCTTTTGAATCGAACTGTGGTGGAAAACTTCGTTTCCTAATTAAGATTACATACAAGATATTTCTTGCCAAGATAATTTTCGAAGGCCGATACACAGGGGAGCAGCCGTTAACACCTCAAAAATTTGCCTCCATATTTGCAAAAAAATCATAAATTGCCCTAGGATTGACTGAACGACATCGACCAGAGTTTGGCCTGTGAAAAACAAGGCACGAAACACTTTTTAAACATACAAAAAAAGAAAATGGGTCGTAATCATCACAAGGAGTCTTTTCACACCCATATTGCCACGCATCTGATTTATGCATGTCGTATTCATTCGCACATATCGTATTTGTGATTCACGCCTCAGTTGCATGTCATGTTCATTCATTGCATATTCAATCACTATGTCACCTCGCATTAGGCTTCTCTAGTCATGTTCGATTACTGATTGCTTCGACTTCAATTTTCATCACGTAATATCCAATATCTCATTCCATATCATAAATTATACACAGCGAATTTCAATATACTTATTCACACGCGATGGGTCAGCCGTTACAGAAAATGATTCAATATTTCTACCTGATCGCAAGTTGACTAAAATTCTATTTTTCAAATTGTTTTTAAATGAATCATTGACAATGTATAATAATGCAAGCTAAGGCTTGATCGAGGAATTGTGGTATGAAAAAGGGTGTTGTGGGATGTTAATTTATTTGATATGCAATCAAACATTCGGATCTAAGGCTCTGGTCTATAGATAGACAAATCACGTTGCACATAGGCATCCTAGGTTAAACAAATCGATCAGTAGCCACTTCTCTTTGCTTTTCAACTTCATGTATTTGGTTTCGCAGGCAATTCAAACCTATGATTTGGAAAGATCCTAGGAACCGAGGCACTAGTAGCTAGCGACTTGATTGGAACCTTTCAACGTCTTACATATCCGCGTGGGATTCTTCCTTTGTTTCCGTAACTCACGCATGCACCTAAAATTTTCTTGGCTCGCCCCTCACGTTTGTCCTCGAATTTAATTGCTATTGTCTGATTCAATTCAGTACTATTATATTTTGTCTTGACTAGGACCAACCTAAAGATTAGGCCTTCCTCGCTTTCCCTGATTTCCTTTTCCTACGTTTAGCGATACCACGTGGTTTAAAATGCCATGATACTGCACAAGAAAAGTCTTACATGAGAACGTTTGGGCAAGGTACGTTTTGGCCTTTCGTATCGGCATATTCAGGTCAGGGCAAGGTACGTCCTTGTCGGGCGGTGGCTCATGTGAATGCATGGCTTGATTAGATGAAGGAGGTGTCGGTAACAAGCACGAGCCATTTTTCAAAGCGAATGCCGCACATGGTAAATTACAAATTACAGAATAAGAAATAACAATCATAAATTGAATGTAAAGGTTTTTTTTTTTTTTTTTTCGTGACGATTGTCAAATATGCCATTGATAATAAATGGTGGCTACATTATCACCAACAATGACGCCTTTGTCAATTACAATTTCTAATTGCCCTGATGGTCTTTGATTTGACAACCACTAGAGTCGTTCTTCATGTCCGACGGTAGTGCATCGTGACATTCAAAGGTCATGCCGGGTACTCTTTTTTTTCACACGTTAGAAAGATTCAATCCCATTTGGATTGTGTTATGTTATTTTGTATGAATTCAATTTATGTTCACTTCTTCTTTCTTTCTTTCTTTTTTCTTGGTAAGATTGTTCACTTTCTTTAACCAATTTCCATCATCCACCGGTGCTAAAAACTTTAAATGTAAAAAATTCAGTGACATTGAACCTTGAGCATATAGTTAAAACCTAGTAGATAATTAACAAATCATGGGATTGCATGTTCGGCCCTTAGGAATCTTCCCATCTGTCGGCAATGCCAACTTTAAGCTGACAGAATTCACATAAAGAGAATTCAACAGGTTGGCTTAGCCTTGAATCTATCATTTATCATGCCACCAACTGCATTGTCTGGCCCTCGTGCTTTGTTTCCTGTTATATTATACACTTGCGTGACAAACGCATGGAGACACACGCATTCTAAGCAAAAATTAGTGAAAGTACTCAACACGCATAACAAAATATTCTCCATAGATCGAGTCTTGAACGCAAACGCTTTACTTCATGTCTATCCTTTCCCATCATGGTGTGTCCATATCCCTAATTACTTTGTTTATTAGAAAATTAATTGATGGGAGGAAAGTTTGGGAACGTATGTGTTTTTTATCTCAACGTATCATTATAAAAATCCACTCGTGGAACCACAATCAGATTAGGGTTTTAGAAGATAAAGCAAGGTTGGATTCTTAGGGGACCTACTTTACTAGGCCAATGTGATCATCAAGCTAAAACAATCATGCCATGAGTCGTGATATGTCCCATTTCATGTAATTGTCCAGCTCACATCATTGACATGAGTTTTAGATGTGTGATGCATGATTAAGCGCCCACAATTTCATCCAAGGGATTAGACTCAGGGATTTGTCGGGTTGATCACGACTTGTTAGGGTAACTCGATAAGGACCTAACGCCAAATTATCTCTTGAGAAGCGTCACCAAGGGTTCGAGTCACGACAAAGATAATTTCCTTCAAGTCATTCGGTTGCATCCTGGTAATCATCTTGTCGGGGTGAGAAGGAGGTATGTTGTGATTTGGCGGGAGTTTTAAGTCAAATGCATTCAGATAGACAATGACGGTAAAAGGTAAAAGGCCGATTGATAGTTAAGCTGAATGATCAACTACTTTTGACGGTCATGTCTCCTCAATTTTGTTTTCTCTCGCGAAAGAAAAGTAAAACAATAGTATCTCCTGAAATTTGATATGGTATAAAGTACATGAAATTTTTGAGTTACATCTTGTTTGCCTACTTGTGATTTCTATTTTAAGAAAAAATATTTGAGCTATGAAAAATTATAATAAAAAAAGGGGAATTAATGCCACAAAAACCCTAAACCGGTATACCCACAATAAATTACTAATATAAATATTTTGACTCCAAAAATTAAACTGGTACATTTATGACAAATTTACTTACTATTAGTTTCTGTTAAATTAGATTAATACTACAAAAATCACAAACCAGTACATCCTTACTAAATAGAAGATAAAACCCCAAATTGGTATACTCGTTGGTTGCCACATGTTATCTAATTCAATAATTTGATGATAACATTTAACGGAAACTAACGGGTGGTAAATTTGTCATATGATCAAAAAAATTAGTTTTTGGTAAAATTATCACATGTGTATCAGTTTAAAGTTTTTCAAAATATTAACTTGAAAAAATATACAATCCTATATGTCAATAGTTGAATATTTTAAAAGGTCTTAAGAGCTTTAGTTTAAATGAAAATTAAAATAAAGGTTTTACAAAACTTGTAAAAAGTAAAAAAAAAAAAAAAAAAAAAAAAGGTCATTGTAAAAACCATATTACTCATCCATCTTATAATTTAAAACTAATTTTCATAATGCTGGTTTTGAATACCATTCCGAAGTAACGAGTGAGGGGAAGAAGATATCGTATTTTTTTAAATACATCAGATCTCATAGGAGGTAACAGTTGGGATTCTTCCTCCTAATATGTCAAAAATTCACTTTGTTGCCACTATAGCAATCAATCTATGGAAATTTGATGGACAAAATCACATACTAATTAAATCAATTTATTTAACACGTGAGGATTATGCGGTTGACACTAGTTGACGAAACTATGCTGTCTGACAAAGTGGGGATGGCGCTTGGATATTTCTAGCCAAAATGAAAATGGCTGTCCCCGCACTCCATGTCCACCCTCTCTCTCTCTCTCTCTCTAAACCCACCCAGAAGAAGATAATGTAAGCACGAAAGTGCGTTTCCCACAAGCGTTCCCACACGCGCAGCACCACCACCATCATCATCATCATCGCGGAGTGAGTGTGCTTCTTGGTTTTCAACTCCTGCATGATATTTGTGAAATGGGGTTGTGACAATTCATCCACGCCCATATGTTCAGCATCTCTTGGAAGCAGAAGCCATTATATATACGCTCAAGAGAAGAAGAAGGAGAAGAAGAACAAGAAGAAGAAGAAGAGAGTCAGGACGATGCCGTGTGTGTACATCTCCACCAACGTGTGCCTCGACGGGCTTGACCTCGACCCTATCTTCGCCGATGCAACTAAAGCCGTCGCTGCCCTCATTGGCAGACCGGAGAACGTAATTTCTCTCTCTCTCTTTCTGGTCATTATCAGTGAATGACCATTCTATGGTTCATTTGTTTTATAAGTGCAACGCTGTTTTTTCGGGGCGGATCAGTTCGATTAGTATGGTTCATAGATTGAATGAAGTTCCAATCTGGGAATATTAGATCTTATTTGTCGCCCATTGTCACATCTAGCTGAACACACAGCAATACCCCCAAGAAAGACAAGTTTCTTTTTAAAAGAAAGTGTTTTTAATGGAGAGTACTTGGAGTAAGGAAAATGAAGACTAACTTGAGCTTTGTAAGATTATAATGAGTGCCATTTAATAGATAAAGTTGCTTTAATTTCATTTATTTTTGTTTCATTTATTTATTTCAAATTGTTTAGAAAAATGTTATTTATTAGTATTAGGATTTAGCTGTCGACGACTTTTATAAATACTGGCTCTGCAAACTCTTTTTATTTAGTTTCTAAATCATTGCACTCGATTTCTTCCCTGTTTCTCTCTGAATTCTTCTGTCTAAATCTCCTTCCTTTGCTTACCATCTATTTCCCTTCCCTTTATGCAATTCTAAACTAATCTCTCCATACCGCGTCCTGCATTAGCCAAGCAACCTCCAGCCCAACAAATTCGCGCATACAAAAGATCTGAGAATAGGACAGAGAGTGCCAAACTTAAAGGACACTTCCAGGGTTTCACTGTGGGAAATATCGATGAATTAGATTCACGAGAAACGCGAAAATTCTGAAAACTAGAACTTACGAAATCGACCTGGTCTAGTTGAATGCAATGAACTCGTAATTATTCCAAACTAATTGGAAACTTGCATCATGCGTAGGGCCCAAGAGTGCGAAATCTTTATTTCCCTTTCGACCACCTAACTGTAATCTGCAAATGAAGTATTCCTGGTCCCCATGTACTCATTTCTCTAGCTCCAACGAATGTAAACTTTCCTTGAGTTCAAAGTAAAGTTAATTCTCAGTGACGGATATGTTGGTAAAAACCCTCGAAAAGAGAAGTAAATCAAAAGTTTGGATGGCTTTTCTTGGACACAGTTTGTGATGGTGATCCTGAAGGGGTCCTTGGCAATCTCATTTGGGGCAACAAAGAGCCAGCTGCTTATACAGAGATAGTGGCGATGGGAGGCATCAACACACCAGTGAAGAGGAAGCTGATCGCCACATTGGGCGACATCCTCCACAAGAGGCTCTCGATTCCGCCTGCCCGGTTCTTCCTCAAGGTCTTCGACACCACCGCGCACGCCATCCCCAAATTGTAACCTTCATAAATACGGTTTGTACTGATTAATGCTCAAGGCATTGATTTTCTTTTCTATTTCCTATGTTGTACGGTGCGTGGGTTCCTCGAAATGTAGCTAATCAATGGGTTTTCGACTGGTTTGGGAGGTGCTGCAAAGCGGCTTAGCTTGTGATTTTCTCTGTGTGTCCTATGCAACTAGCTTTTTCACTGCCAAAAGTGGAAAGTGATGGGGAGAAAAGAACGAGCGAGATTCATTCTGTGAAAAAAGGTTCCGAAAGGAGGTGGAGAGAATCATGTGAGGCATGTATCAAGACAAAAAAGAAAGTAACACGCAAGAGATAAGTTGGTCAAGCAAGTGGCAACGATGCTCGGCGGGGAAGATAAGATGTCTTGGTCTTGTGAATAACCCCCAAAAGAAATCTCATCGTTGTCTGTGTGATTTTCAGACTTTGTCTATTTCGCAAAAAATAAATTATTTTAAAAGTATTTTCCGAAAATAATCGCTTACAAAAATGAACAAATGAAAAGTATTTTTATTATTCACGAAAATATTTAGATATAAATTATTATCGATGATGTGATAAATTTTTATTAGTTAATTATTTTAAGTGATATAGGCGATTAAATATAAGAAATTATTTTTCTAAATCATTCATCTTCTGCAAAACAAATGAAGATGGTGGTTCTTCTAAAGGAAGATACCAAACCCCACCCCAGATTTTCACTCATTCATCACTTTGCATTTAGCTACTTTTAACATTGCATATGTGCAAATTCCATCGTAATATGTTCAGTCGGATCGACTAAAGTACATTTCTTGGGAAAAGAGAGTGAAATGAAAATACTAACCTCAAAACCACAAAACCCCCAACATCGTAACCCTAATCTGAATGTGTCCACCACACCCCCATTCTCTTTCTAGGCAGCAACGATGGCCTCGGTCGAGGTCGCGGATGACATTGCTTTTTACCCTAAGGTGATCGTGGCTTACTACGACCTCGCCAAGTTACCCATGGTCTTGCAACCTCAGAGATGAGGATGCAAAGGCCATGGTAACCTTTGTTTTGAGGTCATCCTGAGTAGACAAGAAGATGCAAGCAGGGGTATTGGATAAGTGAGGTGATGTGGCTTGGACGCCATAGCGGCAAGTAGCGGCATTGGCAGTGAGACACAATTACAACTTTTTTTACCGAGAACAGTATTCGCCAAAATACCTTTCACTGAAGGTTGGGTCTTCGGCTTTTTGCATGTGTTGAGTTTTGTATCGGTTCAGAAAGGAAAGAAAAGACTCTAATGGCAGCAATTACGGGTGAAGGGAACAACAAATTCAAGAAATCTTAAAAGACTAAAATGAATAAAGGGTAACCGCAACGCAAATAGAAAAAAATTACTAGCAAGAACAGGTTTACATTGTTTTCATTGAGTATTTTCCGTCCTTTTGCAACAATTTGTCGTTGGCCATGTATAGCCAGATTGAGTAGATAACCATTCGTTGTAATTATATTTCAATTTAAATTAGTCCTGGGACATTCAAAATGTTTTCTTATAATCTTATCGCGTTATCCACAAGGTGGTTGAAGCCCGGTAGCAACGAGTGCCTCAATAACTCGTCTACCCTTATTCAGTTACTACTCGAAGAAGCTGATGTCGAACCGTTGGTAACTGCAATTGTTGTTATCTACAAATTCCCTCCAAATCTACAGGTCATTGTCCAATGGAGCTTGGTGGGCCTTATCGGCTAGTCGCAGCCCACAGAGGTCACTTTTTGGTGTCAACAAATGCCCTCTTTTGAACCCACGCTGCTGATATGCATAGCAATTATTAGTCTCTTTGGGTCCCCGCAAAACATCGGCTCAACCTTTGATCTCCTAGTTGATTCTAATCCAACGTCTTCTAGGGTTTCGTGATCCTCAACTCTTTGGCCTCCCTGGATAGTTTTTCTCTTCTCAAGCTAGAAGGTGGCCTGGTCTGCTTCGTCTCTTAACCCTATTGTCCTTTACAGGTATCGTTGAGAATAGTTCCAAAATTGGATTTTTACCATCACAAAGATCGATTTCTGCGACTTTTATTTTCCTTTGGGTTCCTTTGCTCTTCTCTAGGTCCTACCATGTCTCCTTCTTACAATCCTTTAGCCTTTTTGGCTCCACTGGACCAACTTCAACAACCAAAGAGTAAGACAACTCCCTCTTGTCACTGTTGAATTGTCTCGAGGTAGCACCAGAAGAATTCGTCCTTTGTACCTGTTTCCTTGAACCTCACAGTGTTGACACGATTGTTCTATGGTTTGAGTTTTGTGAATTGGGATTCGTTGGTAGCAGATGTGGTGAAAGAGATGGAGAACTTCTCAGGGAAGGGCAGTCTGGCTTAAGCCATAGATATGGCTACTAGTTTGTTTTTAACTCCTGGGGTTGGTTTTTTTAGGAGCTCCTCTTTTTCCTTTAGCTTTCTCGGATGATTGTTTCTAGTTTTCCTTCCTCTTATGCGAGATTACTCTAAAAGTTATGCAAAATCAATTTAGTTGTGAATTTTTTCTTTTGGTCAATAAAAGTACTTTCATTCATTCATGTAGTGATATTACTAGGAAACAACAAAAAGTTTCTGAACACAAAATATTCCAAAGGATTGTAGTTAAAGAGAGCATTTTTTAAGGCAAAGTGTTGAGGCAATAGGCTTTAGAAACCCAATCAATTTAGTCACAAATTTAAGTGTACTAAAGTATTGTCTAATTCTATACCATCTAATTCTTGGGTAACCTTTTTTGAGTTTTGGGTTGCATTAGAAGTTGGAATTAAGGCCCGTTGATTATGAAGCCTATCCGGCTTGATTGGGCCAAATTACTCGTTCAGCTTGAAAATCAGGTGTAATTTATCATTTATGGACGCTGAATAACAGCTAAACCCTAAGACCCATCCAACATGATCCTATCCATTGATCACCTCTTATATTTCCATTCATTTCCTTTTGGCACAACGCATGTGTCTCTTGTACTAGTGAACAATAAATCGTAGGTAAGATAACAATTCAGACATTTGTCCGGATAGAAATGATGGCATAAGAGATGGGTATGGGATATGATGTCGGAAGCAAACATCTCTTCGTTTTCTTTCTTCCATTCTTTCTGATTTCCTCTTCCAAGTTCAACTTTGTTGCGCGAAATCGTGCACAAATAACATCACTAATTGAAATTTGGCCCAGCCACGTGGAGTCAAATTAAGATATGGGTCGAGAGATGCTAATTAGGCCGTGGATTGGATCGCCAAGACTCATAGAATTAGTTCCCTTCCACTCAACTAGCTTGCTAAGCCTCCCTATTTCCTATAGTTAATTTTATGTCTTGATCTCAAAAACTCTTGTAATCCATCTTTCCCACAATAATGGAAGTTGTCTTTCCTAACCAAACAAATAATAATAATAGTCGGGTATTTCATGAACTTAAAATTTATTTATCTAAAATGAATTTTCTTGATATAAATTTTAAAGTATTTTTTTCTGTGTTTTCTCTAATTTTTAATATAATTATTATTTAGATTTCCTCTGTAGATTAAAGATCAATTTATATCCAAATTTAAGGGTGAAAGCAAGTGGTCCTCATCAATTTCTCCTTTTTTCGTTCGAAATATTTTCCTCTCTCGATGCAGATTTATACTTTCTATTCACGTGTTAAATTAGTAATTGTGGAGGTCTCTTGTCGGCCAGATCTCAACCCAACCACCAAGCCTATGTTCCTCTCTAACGGCCTAATCAAAACCCCACTCGAGTGAAGGTGGATGCTAGCCAATCTACTTACCCAACAACAAAAAAGAGAAAACTCAGAAAAAAAAAAAAAAAAAAAAACATGATACGACATGGCATAACTCAACATAAATTGACACGAATTATAAGTACGATTTTTCAGTCAAGAAAGAGGAGCATACATATATAAATACATATGTAATATATATTATATAATCTGGCGGACCGTCGCCGGCGGTGTCCACTTCGGAATTTCTCTCTGTCTCTCTCTCCGGATCGATCCGCCGCCATGGACGACCTCCCTCTCCAGAAGATCGCGATCTCCGGCCCCACCCTCTCCTCGCTCCTCCAGCGCGTCTCCTCCTCCCCGGCCGACGCCGACGGCCTCCTATTCGGCCTCGTCCTCCCCCTCGCCCCCTCCTCCCTCTCCGACGACCCCTCCTCCGCCGCCGCCTCCGCCTCCGCCGCCGCCGGCCCCGGCTCCGGCTCCGGCTCCTCCTCCGGCTCCGCCACCGCCCTCGTCGCCACCGTCACCTCCTTTCTCTGCCCCGGCTGCCCGCTCTCCTTCTCCGACCCCCTCGGCCGCCTCCCCTCCCCCTCCCTCCCCCTCCTCCGCCACTCCCAGCACCACCGCCTCATCGGGTGGTTCTCCTCTCGCCGCCGCTCCCGCCTCCAGCCCTCCATGCGCGACTTCAACGTCGCCGCCTCCCTCGCCTCCGACCCCTCCCTCTCCTTCCCGATCGCCGCCGCCGGCGACGGATTCTCCCCGCGCGTGTTCCTCCTCTTCTCCACCGCGCCCCTCGACTCCGCGATCCACACCCACGAGTACCGCGCCTTCCAGTTCCGCACCGCCACGGAGACCTTCGAGCCCAGGTCGGTCGACGTCGTCAACATCGGGCCCGGGTTCCGAGGGCATTACGGGAACTTCAGCCCCAACTCGTCGTTCCCGTGGCTGGCCTGCGATCTGAGGGGATCGTCGATGATGCAGGAGGACGGCAAGGAGGAGCGGTTGAGTGAGATGAGGCAGGCCGCCAAGTGCCAGGATGAGATCGATTCGATCGCCGAGGGTTTCCCCGCCGCGAAATTGAGCAGGCTAGTGGGGCCGGAAGCTAGCAAATACACTGCCGGGTTGGAGGAGATGTATGAGAAGATGTTGAAGAGGGTCGACACCTTGGCCAGGCTCGTCGAGGCGAGCTCTGCTCAGGTCCTGGAAATGGTGAGCTCCTCCCCATTTCTCTATTTGGAGCTTTTAAGAGTTCCGCATTTGTTCAGGAGGATTCGTGATGGATGATGAAGTAAATATTTTGGTGTAAAATCATCGGGGCATTCATTTCATTAGTCCGATATCTTTTGCTTGAGGAATGTAGGGATGCTAGTTTAGTGTGTGGTTCGAGAGGCTATTGCACGCTCCACATTGCCTTGACGGGTTTTCTCTTTTGCGCTTTATTTATCATCGTCAAAGGTAGAATTTTGGGTTCTGTGGTTAATGGAGTACTTCATGTTTTGTCGGGCTTCTCATGTTGATCAGTTTGAATTGGTTTTGTGTTATGTGCTGACTTGTTGTGATTTTGTGTTGCGATCGTGGTTAGGAGCAACATAATTCGAAGTTGAGGGCAGAAGTTGCTGGGATCAAGAGGGGGGTCGATGGCTAGTGGTAAGTGTCGTTCTCTTGTATCTGATTGAGTTTTGATAATCTAGTCTATTTCCCCTTTAACTGTGCAATGCGTTGGTTCTTAAATGACCTTGCCTAAGTCATCTACTGGATTGAGATACCACAGTCTCTCATGAACCCATCGTCCTTCTCTGGATTTAAATGGAACTTAGAAATGTGTTCATTAAGTTTTTGATTCAGTTTATGCATCTGCATACTTCCCAAGGTGTCGAAAGAGGAGGAAAGGAAAAGGAGAATATGACTGGAGAGTAATGATCCTGTACTTTCCTTAAGAAGTGATAAAATTACTTTTGACAGAATGCCATCTTGTAGCTCACTATTGTTAGCAAGATAAGGATGGCCATGCGCTTTCTAAACACTGGAGATTGTCAATGGAACGTGCAAAGCGATACTTGACTGCAGTTAGTTTAACATTTAGTTGCAACGTCATGAGGTGTGAATGTGAAGTTCGATAAGACATAGGATTTTTTTTTTTTTTTTGGTTGAAGATAAATTCTAGGATTGAAGCTTTGATTTTTTGGCTTCTTAGCTTTTTTCCTTGAAATGTCACTAGACTCCTAGAGTAGTAGTGGATTCAGTTTTGGGGAGCTTATCATCTTTGAGTAATTCGGTGTGTACGAGAGCAGTACTCTCAACATCTCCTTTCCTGAGCATTGGGTATTTGGGTGGAAGCAAGTATGCACCAGCATAATCTTATGCCTGCAGGTTTAGGTTTTACTAATAGTGATCACTGGTAAGGGTTGTGACTGTCTTTTCTTCTAGTGTCTCTTCATTAGGTGCACATGCTTGTGCATGGTATGAGTAACAGACAGTGACGATTAGGTCCAGGGTGGGTAGGTTTCAGACCTGAACCCTGTTATAACCAGGTCCCTTTTCTTGGACCTTGTACCCCACCATGTTTGCACTGGATCCTTTTTTGGAACCACCCTATTTTTCTTGTTCAGTTCCAAGGTCAACCCGGTTTCCACTAAAACCTGTTTTGGAACCGCCCGATATCCTATACGGTTTCGAATTTTACATTGATACGCGAGAATGTCCCTATTTCTACACCTAAAACAATTTACTTGGGGCGGAAGCTGCAAGAGAACATGTACCTTTGATATTTCATGCCCAACGTTGTGGACAAGAATCACTTTGGATGGCTTGGTCATTTCAGCAATGACCATGGAAAAACCGCATTGACAAAAACAAACACCCACATAACCAAAAAGCGGTCACAATAAATCAAAAGCAATGTTCAGGCAAGGAAGATCCCAAAAAATTTTCAACTTTACATTTTCCGCTTGTGGATACTAATCTCTAACGACAAACCCACCATGAAAACATTGCTACGAAATGCAAAACCGAATAAAGAGACGTCGAGAACGAGAAGAGGACTTTCCTAACATAGAAATCAAGGAAAAAGTGGGTTTTGACTTTGGGCTTCCCAAACCGATTCCCAAACTGGTCTGGGAAGCAGTTCCTAGGTGGGTAATTACTTGGAAACGATTCTTGGACGATTCAAATTGGTTCCGAATTTTGGGAACCATTTCAATGGGAACTGGTTCTTGGCCTTGTTTTCCAGGTGGGCCGGTCCGGTTCCTGGATATACCTGGTCCAGTTGCACACCCCTAGTAATAAATGTCTTTCCATCAAGGAGGTTGGGGACCTATTGTGATTATCGATGGATATAAAAGTATCAAGCCTTTCTTTTTTTTTTTTTGGTAAAAGTTGTGTCATAACTTCTCACGTTAGTTTCCTTGTACTCTGCAGTAGAGTAGAAATCACCCTAAGGTGATGGGTCTTACTCAGACAAAACACAAATAGATTATCAAGTTAATTGCTGGTTTAAGGAATGGAGCTGACCTGGAATATGAGGGGCGAAAAGTAAGGCTGTGTGCTGGGGATGGAGATCAATGTTGACTTCTGGTTTAGGCATCTATACTTATGCCAATACTTCTACTTCTTTAACAAGCAGTGCCGGGTCTCATTTATTAGTTTGGCTAATTATGTCGTATTGAAAACAGTTGGTGGTGCTGGCAAGTATCTATTCCGTATGTTGAAGTTGACAACCACTGGGAATTTGTAGGTTTAGCACTCCCTCCTAGTTTTTCTGAAGCACTGTCATATTTACATGGCTATAATTTATGCTATGAACAACTGGCTAAATTCCTTCCTGAATCTGGGAGACAATGTATGCCTCAAAGCCATGGATCTTGACCTTTTCCCCGTGAAAATTTTCCTTAAAGAAACAATCCGTTGTAGTCAGCTGTAGTCATTTTTTTTTTTTTTTTGGGTTAGGTCCTATCTTATATCTATTTTACAAGCCACTGTGTGTGCTATGTGCTATGTGCAAGTTGTGAAACCCTGCTCCCTCACTCACACGTCCCCACCCCAGCCCCCCAAGAATGTGAGAATTTGAACTCCCTATCTCCCCCTTCCCAAGTAGAAAAAGTGGCCACTAGGGTAACCCCTAGTGATTAGTTGTTAGTCTGTTGATGACTAGGTATTTGTACTGCTTTTTACATAATTACCATGTCTAAATGATGTGAAGAAATTTACATGTCATTACTCGAGACATATTCCAAGTACATATTTTTATGCTTTTGCATCTTAAGTGGCATGAGGCTACACATTCTGCGATTTTCATTCATAATGACATATTTTCGTGCTGTAGCATATGTTAATCCAATTTTTTTTGTTCTTGGATTTCTTTTTGGACATCACAGTAGAGAGAAATGCATGATGTTGCTGATGTGTGAAAGGTGCCGGAGAAAGGTTTTGAAGACTCTGCGACCATTTAGTGGCAGAAGATGCCTGATGCCTTGGTTTATATACAGGGGACTTGAAGCGAGGTGGATGATAGATGTGGAGGTGTCGCGGACTGATGCTCTATTCAATCGTTCCTTTGTAGGAGAGAAAATTCGGAACCTCCATATCAGGAGTGCGATAGTATTTTTCTGCATTTTGCTTCGATGGACTTTTGGGTCTATTGTATCTTCTGGGAATCTCCACAAGTATGGTAAAGTGGTTGAAGATGATTTTAAACCGCGAGGGTGTCTGCAGCATTCTATCCTCTTGGGCACGTACCATCAGAATTCCTCTTGTTCTTGTTCAGCACATTATCGGGTCGGTGCTCACAATGATTGGACAGAGAATCATGTTTCAGTCTTCGACCATTAATGGAGGAGAGGGTTGTCTGTAGAGTGAATATCACTGGTACTTCATGGTCTGCAAGGAGAAGATTGCTTACAAATTGAAAATTCTAACCTTTTAACACCATTGACTTATCCACATGGAATGTAACGTAGAAATCATTACCACCATCTAACATGAAAATAGTTTTTTTATCAAACCCACTTGAGACCGTTGATACATGCGTCACATTGGTCCACTGTCTAATTCATGATATTAAAACGAACCTCATATACATCAAGACGAATTGGGTTGTGAACAAAATAAATAATGTGATTTTTTTGGGAGGATTTTCCTAATGAACTATATCTTTTCCCCAATCTTAAACCCTTTTTAATGATTATATAATGGCCCGGCATCAGAGAATCTTGAATAACTCAGAATCAAATTTAAACAAACAAGAATATATGGATATCATAAGAAGTCCCAACTCGTGGTTTCATCACTTCAGGATGATTACAAGTACATTCATTGTGTATTGCTCGAGGGCAGTTAACCATATCAAGCAAAAGATTGAATAATAGGTTAGAAAACTACGGCAAGGTTGAGTGAACTAATAAACAACTACAGATATACGAGAAGAACTCCAGATGCGCCATCCAGAGAGCTCTTGGTAAAAAAGAGGAAGATAAAACCGTTTGATTCAATAATTCGGAAGCCATCAATGTGAGGTGCAGTTGGTATGCTTTGGGAGTGGTATATAGATGAACCAGCGAGAACTGTATGGTCAAGATGCAAAGAGGGCAGGCCAGCCATTGCCGTCAAAATTCAGTATCTTCCATCTCACCACTTATTTCTGGTAGCTTAATTTCTGTTTTGGTGACGGCATTGCTCCAATTAGCTGTTAATGGGGATAAAAGACACTTGAAGAGCGAACTACTCCTGAGGGGAAGTATCATGCTTCTCGGGAACTCTATTTGGCTTTGTCTTAAGTCCTCTGTGGCACTTGCCATAAGCTCGCCGGAAAAGCAACATGTACAAACTCGATTTGATATCAGTCACTTTCCTGCTCTGCCTCAGACCAAATCCTTTCCCATGGTCCACCTTTTGTTCCTAATCTGGAATCGTATCACCAATTGTCAAAGAGATGCACGACTACCAAATAAATTCTGGAGTCCTAGTAGGCAGTGCTCGATGTGGTGCAAATAATTCCAATAGACTATCGCTACATAATCTATCACAAGGACATCCCATGGAGTCACCTATCCTTTCAGTTTCACATACAATGAATATTCTCAGATCCCTCTCGTTACTTTATTAGACGAAACCTCATTTACTAACTTCTTAATCAAAGTGCTCTAGATGTGCTCATGTGTGCGCATGTCAGGGTTACCTCAAGGTCCAACTTCGTTGTGTAGAACTGACAAGTCATAAAGCGTAGCTTAAGTCAAAACCGGTTTACCTCCAAATGCCAGCCACTACCCGCAGTGTCATGAAGAGAAACAACCCTGCCCAAACTCCAGCAAGACCAAACGTGGGAGCTGTTGCCAGTAAAAAAGCAGAAGAAACTACTCCAATAAAGACCTATTTAGTGCAGCAATGGCGAAGGTCAGAAATGTTGAATCTCTTTTAGTTTTGAATAAATGTAGAATGAGAGCGAAGAGTCACCATGGAATAGGCAGCATATCCAAAATCCGAAACCCCATAGTAGAGGCCATCAATAACGAATGCCACAGCATTCATCGGTTGAGATCCAGCAACGAACTGCAAAATTATCGGCGTGAGACATCTAGTAGCATCATGTCTACAATCTTGAAAAGTCAGCAAAAGGACAGTTTGTGACAGCTTGTATTACATGAATCTGTTTTCCTTCTCTTTTCGAAAGTTTTGAGAAGATGACTGGAAGTATTAAGAAGTTCGACAACATCCTCTCAAAGTATAAGGAGCATTCTGGGGCAAAGGCTCTGAGATTGGAGGAAGTGAAAGGATGCTCTAAATGCAGACTTATCATGCATGGAAGAGAAGCTATTTCTAACACTTTGAATCCATGACAACCAAGACAATGGAGCAAGCTAATGATTTATCAAGGGTCACTATTTCGAAATTTGTTAACCTGGTGAAAAAGAAAAATCTAGAAGATGCCCAGGAGCAGATCCAGATAGCCTAAACCGAAAAAGAAAATAAAATGTTCAGCTTCTTAGAGCTTTCCACTTTGAGTTTGGTTTAGTTTAGGTATGAAATTACCTCACATGCATTTAAACATCCGCTCCAACTCCCAAACCTTTCTTAAAACATGACAAACATGTGCATTTTGGCATTTTGTTACCCAGAACCAGAAAGCAGGAGGTCCAATTAGAGACTAGGCATAGGTACTCTCTTACCAGGATACCCGACCAAGCAATTTCCAGAACTTCAGAATCCGTACTGAATAATCTTGAAAGGGCTCCGAACCCAACAAAAAGAATGACAGCTAGAGCAACACCAGTGGCCACACCAATCTGTTTAAAAGTTGAAATATTAAGTAAGGTGGGAAAACAGTGCTCTCTAGTTCCTTGGAACAATAATCAAGAAATTTTATCTTTTTCACATTAGCATAACAACATGCTGAAGCAACAATATACCTGAAGAACCATGTATATCACTTCACGTGCTTGCTCATAGTCTCCTTGGGAGTAACCACGGGCAAGAAGAGCCTGTCAAAAAGTCAAGCAATTAAAAGAAAGAGAACCTCAATATGGGGTGCACTCATGTGCAGATGCTAGCTTAATGATGAAACTTCTGGAGCTGCACGAAGCACCAATATTATCCTCTGTAATGTCAGAAAGTTGCAAGAGACATTGTAGTCATTTGCAAATCTACCCCAAATATGAATTGTCATGTTGATAGTTGACCTGAACTGTGCAAATATAGAGTATTTCTTGCTCTACAGAGTGATTCATTAAAGGATAACTTGGTCAGGCTTTTAGGCTATTTGACGGTTTCATCATAGGGTACTCTGTAAATTGCTTAACCAAGACAGCAAACCAGTAGAAAGGCAATTCTATGACAAGGGAGAACTCATAAAACGATTTGTACAATGACTTTGCTCAGCTAATCTATGACAGGATATAGATCAGAAAGAGCTGATTTGGTACCTGGCCAGCAATTGCTAGAGCATCAGTAAGCAGAGATACAGTCAACCATACTTGTGTGCAGATCTGATAACCAGCCATAGGTATAGGGCCCCTCCTAGCAGCCATTGATGTTGCCAAAGTCATAGTAATGAGAACTGCTAAGGTTCTGCCAATGAGAAGGCCACCTGAAGATACAACAAGCCTCGCTTTAAAAGAAACTGACTTTCAAAACAAGTTGCAGTTTCTCATCACGGCGTCAATAACCTCCATTTTGAACCTTAGTCTTGTAATTGACTACAAAATGTGATAATAAGTGGACTTTCTGACTTTGTGCCTCACTTAAGGTTCTTTCCAGAGTAACTTGCCAGAAGGAAATTAGGACAATATAAACTTCTGGTCATTCTTGAGAAATTAAATTCTACATTTGCCGTTAATTGGTTCAAATAATATCTTCACCGTGTAGATGCATAAGATGATGAAGTTGGAAAATAGAACTAAAATAAAACAGGGTACCCTATTAAGAGTCATACCTGATTTCAGATATTGGATAATTTTTTTCCCATCAAAATTTGGAGAGATCAGTAATACTTCATCATTCAGCTTCCATAGCAGGACTAAAGCTATCAAATATCTGTTATATAGAAGGCAAATAAATTTAAATCCATTTAGTGGACAAAGAAGATACAACAAATCACATTATGGAGAAATGAAAATACTCAGCAAATAGTTATGATTATGTTAAATTTACCACAGTACTGACATACTCAGAAGTCACTGTTGCTGCTGCAGCACCACCAATGCCAAGATCAAAAAAAAATATCAAAATTGGATCCAGAAACGCATTCAGTAAGTTGCCAGCAACTGCAGTTCAACAAAAAAAAAGTTTTGTCAAAAACTATGCCAGGAAAAGAGCTATAGTATTATCATGTGGACAGAAAATTGTTTTCCTTGGTGACAATTCTCAACATCATCTGACTATGAACTCAGGCATCTCTTTAAGGACAAGCATCTCAGAGTGCTTCAAAAGCCAATCGGCCAATGACCAGCAATTAGCATAAAAAATTAGCTTAGCAAACCAAGTTAGCCAATTTCAGTTTAATTCAAAGTGTAAAGCTCAGAATCCATTAAAATATAGATTAGAAATGAGCCTGTCTGTCTGCAACTGGATTTATTAGGTGGATATAATATTTTATTGATGAACCTAAGATTTAACATTTACACCACTGAGATAAAATTTGATTATCAACACTCTCATACTTATTTTACACATAGGTAAGATGATTACAAATTATAAAGAATTACGCAAAGCCATCAAGGCTAGTTATGAGGCATCATCGCAACAGTATACTAGTTTTCCAGAGGTGTATCCTGGCAGCCAGAACAGACAAAAAAAGAAACAGTGGAAGTTGTCAAGTCTAAAATCAAAAACATAATAAGATAAAGAGAAATTTCTTCACATCAATTAGCCATAAAAAGAAAATTGCATGTTTTCAGCTTACCAAAAAATCTAGTTTTCAACAAGGAAAACTACTTTGTAAGCCCTTGATGATTCTCTGAAAATAGTTACTTGTCTTTTTCTAAGTTCACTGGTTCTCATGTATCTCGACAGTGTCTTGTACCCTATGAGATATCAATTAAGTTACATACTTCCACAGAGAAGATTAATCCTATTATGAAAAAGGTCTAGAATATTACGTTATTTAATGGTCTTCTTCATATAATTATTCACTGAGGGTGATCTTCATTCAATAATGAATCTGATTAATTATAGTTCTACACTATAATATCCTAGAAATAGACCCTGTTTCTTCATAGTGTAAAGCTAGAAGATCCTATTTCCAAGAACGAGATCCACACATTCAATGGTGAAGGATATTATAATATTCCGTCACTAATTTTCAACAGAACTCATTGCAGTACATACCTATGGCATATAGAGGTGTCTTTGTGTCCTTAAATCCACGAAAAGCACCCTGTGCAGCAAGTGCTACCACAATAGCTGGAGCACCAAAAGCTCTCAAATATAAGAACTGTTCAGCCGGTATTCTAATTGGTGAATCCTGTAGATGAGTGAACCTCAATGAATACCAAAAAGATATTACACAAATGTCACTAAGAATGTAGAGAAAAATATATATCAGACAGTAAACATCCCTCGAGGGTATTATTACACAGGTGTTTCAAACAAAATGCACTAAAACCAATCCTCTCCTGTTATAACAAAACTGAGGTGCATAATTTTAAGGAGTGACATTTCCATGTTATGCCCTATGAGGAAATGACATTCCTTGGTGGAGAGGTACATATCTGTAGAACACCTCCCCAAGAAAACCCCAGTACATGGAAAAATGATAAAAATAAGAGAATTAAATGACGTTCATTTTCTTATAAATTCAAGGTGCCAAGTGTCTAAGAAGGCCTCTTGTGGCCTACAAGTAACAAGATAAATTTAATAAGCACAAACTGAGGGCCACAGTGGAGCTCTTGTCATAATTTGTCTATAACAGACAAGACTAGGCATGGAGAAATCTGGCTAATCAATTAACTTCATACTTGGAAAAGGCAGACATACAACAGATATGCCCATCAAATTGATCCAGAAACCTGAGCCAGCTGAAAGTGCAATACTTTCGGCAATCCCAATGCCAGTAGCCAGTGCTAATGAAGTTGATAATGATGGAAGGAGCTTCTTTGTCTTTTGCTCCTCGGAAAACCTTGATAAAATCGATAAAGCAGGACAAATCAGAGGAACATAGCTGGAGCAATAATAGTAACCATGTCTTGAAGTATGATAAAATAAGAAGAAAGAAATTACCATCACTGAGTTGACGATAATCATCACTACCGTTATTCGCCACGGCTTGCTCTTCAGCTACAAATGACGTGGTAATATTGAGCAAGGGAACATTAAACAATTTCGAAACCAGATTGAACACAGAAACTGATACTCCAACTGCTGCCAGTTCGGATGATCCTGGATAGAGAAAAATAACCAAGAATAAAAAAAATAATCCTCAAGTAGCCAACGAGTTTCATTCACAACACATGACGCCGCATCAAATCAAGAATCCTTATCCTTACAATCACGGAGGATGTCACATTCGACCATTTATCTATCTCCGAGGAAACTATTAAAATTTCACCACTGGCAGCCAGACAATTTGCAGTTTTCAAAGCATTATCACATCATAAACTATGATCATCTTTGCCAACATCTTGTGAGAACTTCAGCCATATAATTTTCAAACGAGCAAGTATTGAGCTGAATTAACCACAAATTTCATCAATTTGTATTAGAAACACTTCTTAACCATCCAAACCCAGACTTTGCACGGTTCATGAAGCTTAAGAATTACCTATATGACCAACAAAAGCACTGTCCACCAAGGACGTAATGGGATCAGCAGCCAAAGCCAGAGCAGCCGGTAAAGCAATGGACAGAATCTCCAACCCGATTTCGCTGAACCTAAATCCATCCCTGCACACCCCCAAACAAGCACTCACAAAAATCACAAACGCAACTCATAATTCAACACCAGTGACTCGGGAGCAAACGCCTTCGCACCTCGAACTTTCCAGAACGCGATCGACCCAATTCAGCGACTTCGTCGGCGTCGCACCCCCCGCCTTCTCGACCTCCGGCCTCGGCTCGACCGACGAGCTCCGAACCGCCGCCGCGTTTTCCTTCACATCGGACGACTCCGGGGCGGCCTTCGAGCGGGCGGAGCAGCGGACTCTGCAGCGGCTCCGAGGCGCGGCGGAGGAGGAATAGAAAGGGTGACGGTTCGAGGGCAGGCGGCTCACGGAGGCGAGGAAGCGGTGGTGGGGCGAGAGGCCGATGGCCATTGGAGCAGCAGCGCAGCGTGCAGCGTCAGCAGAGACGAGGATCCACCGTGAACGTTACCGGCAGGTACTGACAGTTGAGTTAACGAACGTCGGATCAACCGGAGGAAGCCATGGAGGAAGAGAGGGAAAACGGAAAAATATCTTCGAAAGCTTGTCGTGAAACTTGTGGACTGTGGATGGAGCACGTGTGGCGTTTCGATGGCGGCGAAGGTTCTGAGATTCAGTTTGAACCGTCGTACGACCTTTCGTGTACCGCAACGTTCGCGTCTTTTCTGGTACCACGATGTTCTGGCGTAGAAAAATCTAATTTCATATCTTAAAAGCAAGCTTAAATTCAAATGGAGTCGCTGCCGCCGAAAAAGAAATAGGAACCGAGGTACCTTCCATCAAAAACTACTTTTCTTGGCACAAAAAAATCTGATATTGATGGACCGTCACAAATTTTCCCTTCATTAGTTCCGCCGAATGTCTTTCGCATGGAGACACTCGTGTCAAATAACTTATATGATCGGTACATGACGTGTAAAAACTCAATATAAATAGATCTCCAAGTTATAAAAAGAAATTGGACTGAGATTGAGAATTATATGCACACATTGCTAGCATAATCATGGCATAACTACCCTCAACTTTATATGAATCTATAAATTATATGATAATTAAAAGATAACACTTTAAAATAAACGTCAACAAGATTATTAATGGGGGTGAGCATAACTCGAGTGATCAGCTCGAGTGATCAGTTCTAACCTTGAAAATGGGAATTGCCCACTAAGAACCAGTTTCGAAAAATTAGAATCGAGAACTACTTGTTAGTTTTATAGATTCACCTAGGAACTAGACCACCGGTCCGATCCGATTTCCAAATGGATCCATAGAATTAGTCTTCGGTTCGTGCAAAATTGCATTCATCAATTATTATCATGGTAAACTTAGTTTCTATGTAGAATATCAAAACTTGTTCGGCCTTAAATTAAGGTTGGATTGCGAGCCATTGATTTTAATTGAATATTAAAAACTACTAAGTGGAACAAATAAACAATGATTGTTAGTTAGGAATTTAATTTCTTCAAAGGTGGTGGTGTGGTCCTCTTAAAGTTTCTCAACATCAGAAACATGTGGATAATTAGACAATATGTTAGAAGTCCTAATTTCCACATAAGTTAAAATATTAATCGTTTGATCCATCTTTTTCCAATGTCATCATTATTTAATCACAGGAATGGTTAAAGAGAGACCTAATTATGCTCTTAAAACGAGCCATTGACTCTTAATTTCGTGTCGTGACAACAAAGTATCGCATCATTTATGAACATCTCCAATCCGTCATTTCCTTCATCTTCATTTGTTTATTTTGTTTTGGTTGAGAATGCAAGTAAATGGATTATTAGCATTCTTTGCCCGTCCCTACTTATTGGTGCATCTGGAAATGGCTATTACATACCGTGGTACCTGTCAATTTTAGGTTTGTCTTTGCATCTCTAGTGATTTAATATACATTTTAGTTAGAATACCATCAAAATACAAAGATACGATCATGTTTTTGTAGAAATCAGTTTTATTTGTTCGAATTGGTTTTTCTTATCAATTATATCACTTTATCAAAGCAAAGCAAAAGAATAACTAGTCCATTGAAGAAGTGCTGATAAAATAATGAATTGATTTGTTGAAGAGAGAGTGGCAATAAACTTGTAATTTCCTTCATTCTATAACAAACACAGCAGTAAAGCTCAATGATATACATCTCAGATTCACAAATAATGAAACAATAGCTGATTCCACACATCGGGCACGCCCGGTAGACACCAATGGATGCAGTCAGAGTAACTCGCGGGGTTCGATAGCTGCTCAGGCTTCAGCGCCTCCCAGAACTTCCGATAGATCGACGGATGCCCGTCCTTCCGGTACTCCGAGAGCTGAGTGATGTTGACCACGGAGACTCTCGGACCCAGCTTGCCAAGAACTCGGTCCACCATGCGCATCGTCGGCAGGTCAGAACCGGCTCCCCAGTGGCCCTCCACATTGATAGGAGCCCGCTCGCTGTAGCAGTTCCCTTCACTCCCAGGCTTCCATTCTCGGCTCCTGAATTAAGAAAAGATAGGAACATCAGATAAAAGTTCATGGAACAGATAACAGGCCGACAGGGATCTGATGGGCATTCCTAATACTTGGCATCAGGCAAACTAAACATGCCTCTGTTTATCATGTTAGGTGTGAATTTATGCAAGCATCAGCGTTGTTTTCCTAGGAAGTATTCCTGTGCCTTGATCCATTCTCCAATATGTGATTTTTCGCTTCAAAAGAAAACATTCATGGAGCTGGAAAAATTAAGTCAAATATTGGAAAAACTTGAACAGCTCTCTCCGAATACAATATTTTCACTTCGGAAAAATTCACTAATATCTTCTGCAAAACAGCCACAATCGTCACTATCTTTTGCTGATGTTTTCCAGACACCAGTGAGGAAAGGAAAAGCGAAGTGCTTGTGCAATTTCCGAAGTTTGTATCAAGAGTTTATATTCATGCTTGGATTAGCCGATATAGCACATCAGGTACATTGGTAGCATTAGAAAAGAGCGCTACCCACCAGAGATGCGTTGGAGACATGGTGACGAAAAGGACTTTCTTGCGAGGATCGAGCTTAGTGGTCACCCAATCTGCCCATGTCTCCATTGCCAACTCCATTGCGCCCAAACCATCTAATTCTTCACAATCGCCATCTCTGTCATCACTCCATCTGCAACAGTCATCACACGTCAAACTTTGCCAACATAAAATCAGACTCCTATTCTAGTTCTCCATTACTAGAATCACTGCCAATGCCGTACTTACAGAAGCTTAACAGGACCTTGTCTCCACCATAAATATGTGTTGAAGACCAAAATGTCAGCATGCTCCCACTGTGACGCATGCTTCAGAATTGAATCCGGCCGTATTATTCGCTCATCCAACCTATGGTTCACTGGATCATCGGAGTTAGATTCAACAAGGAGAGGGGTCCAGAGAAATTCCACAGTAGCATTGTATTCCTGCAAACGAACCGACACAAGAGAAACTATCTTAGGAACTTGAAAAAAATTGCCTGCTTCTAGAAAGAATGTTGAAGACATACTTTAGCCATGCATTTGCAAAAATCAAAAGTCAGGAATAAAATGCCTCTCAGGGAATAAAATGCCTCTCAGGGACCATGGACTGCGATGCCAGAATACAAGCTTTACCTCTGATCTAAAGATTGTAAGAGCTGCATTAGGCGTTATAGATCTTTTGTCCTCGGAAGTGGCTGACTGCAGCAGACAGAGCATCGATATCCATTGCCCTCGATTTAGTGAATCTCCAACAAACATCAGTCTTTTCCCTCTCAACTTCTCCCACATTTCAGTCACGCTCCATCTATCAAAACAAGACAACCACAACCATAGTAAAACAAAAAGGAAAGCTGTCCAGTTATTACTGCAACTACATACCAAACAACACATCCAGTAACTCATTTTGTTTTTGTGGACACAAAATTAAAAAGATACCTAGAGTGTATCATTTTCCTGTAAACACTTGACAAAATTTATTTCCAGAAAAGACATCTGCTCATTTAGAGTTCAAAGACGGATCATCCAATCTGTTTCCAAACTTACCCAAATTCTCTTACCAAATTTACTCGCTCACGAGACTTCAGACTATCACATCAAAGTTGGAGCTTCTTGCCGTAGCTAAGCAAATATAAGGCAAGGACACAGTCAAAACAAGCACAGCAGACTAAATCCTTAAAAGGAATTACCTCTTTAAGTTGCAATTATGAGGTTGCCATCTCCAATACTGGTAGTCCAAATCAGACCTCCCATGCTTGTGGCAAGCCAGCTGGTCCGACATGTATGGGCATTCCGACTCGCCGTACATTGGGAACGACACATTGTCGAACACCCATCTCCCCGAAAACACATTGCACCTCTCCAAATCAACCCTTCGTCGTTCGGACGCCGGCGCAACCTCACCCCACCTGATCTTCCTCCCACTATACTCTCTCGTGGAGTTGCATCTACTAAATCTATCCAAGACCCCTATAACAAAAAGTAACCCACAAAAAAAATTCAAACTTCAAACGCGAAATTTCAATCCAACGAAGTACCCCCATTGCCAATTACCAAGAAACAGAGAAAAGGAACACTAGAACCCCCAAACCCTTTCGCAAGTTCAAGTGAAAAGACGAAGTGCAGCGTACCAGGAGCTTTGCCCCTGCGAGCTAATTGATTCGGCCTCACGAAAGTGACCTCAGGTTGCTTCCGGGGGACTCGATCCGGGTCATGGTTGATTTGTCGGATGCTGCTTTCGTTGTACAGGATCGAACAAACGATGAAGCCGAGGAAGACGAGGACGAGCAAAGGAAATTGGTTCTTCTTTCTGTTCCATCGATTCATCGTGAGCATGTGGCAGACTCCAAAGAATCAAGAAGAGCTCCTGATTCCGGAGCTCCCTATGAATAGGTCAATAGAGGCTACTGGGGAGAGCAACAGCTGAACAGGGGCAGCGAGACGGTAACAGCACGCAGTAGATTCCTTTTTAAGTGCAGAATTAAGGCAAAGGACAAGCTTTTTCGAAGTTAGATTAACGCTGTGCGGTCCGGTCAACGGTGGGTGTGCGAAAATGCTAGTGTGCTGCTGGTAGAATAATCGGACGGATGCAACGTGCTCTGCATCCAGCATCATTCGACTTCCCCATCTGATCTTCTTTTAAACTATGTAAGACAGGAGGATTCGTGGGTCCCTTTTTAATGTGGGTTGTTTCTCAATGGTGGGTTGTGAGGCAAACGTGCAAGAAGCAAAGGTTGGATTCTTGGTTGGATGATGATTAATGATTAGGGGGAGAATACAGAGCACTTGCGCGTTTTGGTAAGATCCAGTGAAGGGATTTCTGTCAAGGAAAAGTTGCTAATAACGGAGGAGTTGCAATTCTCGTTTTGAGATCCATAAGGGGGAAAAAATATGAACCAAGGATATTCCTGGGAGGACTCGAGGGGTTAGGATCACGAGAGCAATAAGAGCGCGTTTGGTAATACTTCTGTTCCCTGAAACAATCTCTAAGCATTTTAAGCCGTTTGGTAACTGCCTAAAGTTTCAATTCTCGAAATATAATTGTGTTTGGTACCATACTCAAAATTTCTACTCCAAATCATTTTCTTTTAATTTTCAAATAATTTTATTACTTTTTTTTTCCTTTCTTTCTCTTCTTTTTCTTCTTCAAGTCGCCAACCTTGGGATGACCTAGGTGACCACACAGACGAGGGCCGATGATCTCACCGGAGTGGCGTCGGCCGAGCCTCACCGGCAGCTGGGTGAGGTTTGGTCGAGCTCGCCAAATCCAGGCGAGGTCGAGGCTCGCCCAGCCATGGCTTGCCCGAGCCTCAGTGGGGTTGGGCGAGCCTCACCGGTGACTGGGGGAGGCTCAGGCAAGGCCCGCCTGCCCACCAGCGAGCTCGCTGGACCAGTTGCCAGCGACCGGTGGCGATGGCCGGTAGACGGCGGACGGCGGCGAACGGCAACCACGGCGGTGGCAACATATGAAGAAGAAGAAAAAAAGAAAAGAAAAGAAAAAGAGAAACTAAGTGCTTGATTCTAGAATTGTTCCCCAGAACAAAAATCAACTTCTTTGTTTTATTCTTGATTCTACTCCAAATCTATTCCCGAAATAAAAATTTTACCAAATGCGATTCTATTCCAAAACTACTCCCGACAATAACATAATAGAAATAAACACTGTTCGGCAAGTTAACAAATAGACCCTAAGTTACAATAACGTACTTCAGTTTGGCCCACAATTGAACAACATCTTGCAATCTTCCACAATAGGAACCAGAGCCCATGGGCTTTCTTCTCTGTCCCTTAGCATATCTGCCACAATCTTGCAATTTGTCTCGACCACCCCCGCCCGTTCTCATAGGGAGAAAAAACACCATTTCTTGCCTGCATAGAATACAGATTTACCTTCGACCAAAAAGCAAAGAACTACAAAATCGCCTCTAGATGTTTCATTTCCATGTAATGAATCTGGCTCCGAATGAGACGACACCAAATGTTGTATCAAAAAAACTAGGATATGAATTTAAGCATATAACAAAAGCAATTGTCATCGGGCGACTCTTGGCTCTGGTGATTAGCGGCTGCAATGGAAGGAAAGGAAAAATAAAAACTAAAAAAGCCGTAACTAAATGATTTATCAAATGCTCCAATAGGACGGGTAACCCCATTTTGCGTTTGCAAACTTAAAAGCTTAGACAAGAGCCAGACTATACTTTGGAAATTCACAGGTTGATATGAATTTGTAGGAGATAGAGTGAGTAGATTATTTATGGGTCATATTTTCCTATCTTATTTTTGTAAAGTTTGCATGTTCTTGACAAATATTTTGTGAGGCTTAGTCTCAAATCAGGGATAGAGGATAATATAATACACTTTTATTTTAATTCAATTTATTTTTCAAAAATTAGAGACAAGATTTAATCATATTGAGATATGGTTCATATTCCCTATCAACGTGACGGTACGAATGTCCCTATAATAAATATAAACAAAGGCTGAAATCATTTATTTTTTTCGTGAAATAGATGGAGTCTAAAATTGACATATGAATGGGAGATGAAAATTTTGCTGAAAATCATATAATACATTTATTTCACGTAGTAAACGGTTTTTTACTAAAGGCTTTCGCTATTTTTTCTTTTAAGGCAGATTGCTACAAAACACAAGTGGGCCAAATGGCCCATTTGGGCCTGCAGGAGCCTTCCAACTCATTTATGACTGAACTTCCCACGAAATGTAATTTTGCCCATATTGATATGCTCGTATTGTTACGGGATTAGCATTTGATAACCCGTGAAACCCTAAGCAGGTTAAATATTCTAAAGTGTATTAAGTAAGTTGAATGAGAAAATTCACCAGGGATGGGAACAGGGCAGGACAGGGATCACGTTCCCTGCCGCTCACGAGCCAAAAACTTACCCGCGTGCTAACTAGTGTGGGGCGAGGACCAGGGCCAGGGCCGGGGCCGCGGCATTTTTTCCTTCACAGGGCGACAGTACCATATTTTATTGTGTGAGAAATATTTCACATTTTATTATCATTATCATTATTATTACTAAATGCCCTCAATGGTTGGTTTTACGGAGCCAAACAAATTCCAAACCTTATAAAATAGTCAAAGTCGGACAATGTGAAAAGGGAAAACATGGAAAATAATTATTTTGCTCACATACTAATTACGATAAAACAGGGACAATAACAAAAGAATTGTCATAAACTCGGACTTAGGATTAACTGTCTTGTCTTTCCTTAATGAGAAAAGAAGTGGATGTTGAACTTGACGAGATCCAACTTATTTATGTAACTTATTAGGTCCATTATTTAATATTTGACATGGGCCCAATTGAATTAAATACATTAATGGGTTATATAGTTGTGACATTTAATTAGGCACGTGGAACTCATATCTTAAACCTTGATGGATGGTTAAGATTTGAGAGCTCTAGGGTTGGTCCCATCATTGCCTCTATATAATGTCTCTCTTTGGTGGAAAATGTTGGCATCAATTATTGCGATTCACCTATTTCCCACAAAATTATTGAGAGAAAAATGTTGGAGAAGAATAACGTAATGTCATAACTTTCGTAAGGCACTTACTTAAGTGACATAACTTGCACCTTCCACCTTTTAATAGTGAAAGGCTATCTTGGAGTAATGAAGAAATTGTTGAGCGTTAATGTGAATATGTTCCACGCTTGTGACAATTATGGTAGAAAGCCTCTTCACATTGCAGCAGATAAAGACTGAGTTGATGTTATAAAGGAACTGGTTCAAGAGAGTCCAGATGCGGCACGTCATAAGATAAAGCATGGCGAGACTATACTGCATTCATGCGTGAATCATAGTAATTTGGAAGCTTTGAAGCTTTTGGTGGAGACTATTGCAAATCATGAGTTTGTCAATATGAAGAATGATGATGGCGACACTATATTGCACCTAATTGCTGCTAATAAGCAAACTAAGGTAAGTAGAAATGCACAATTCCCATCCTATAATATAAAGTACCTATAAATGTCTTTGATTCGATCTCGGGTTAACCTTCTCATATAGTCCCTTGATGCATCCTATCATCGATCTGTGCAAACAATAAATTTCTTGATGTCCTGTATAACAGTAGAAGTGAACTCTCTGAACTGAAACAATCAAACGGCACATGACCTTTTAGTTTAGAGTGGAAAACCCAGATGGCACATCGACAGAATGAACAACTTTTGTGAGCCAGAGTGAAGACTGCAAATGTTAGTGCTCTCATTAGGAGTGAAATCAAATCCATGATTACGAGTGTCTTACATCCAAATGCAAATGATCAAAGTACCACATTCCCCGTGCAGTGAAAAGATTGAAAGAGGAGTATCAAGAAACAATATGATTGGCCCGAAAGGAAAAAGGGGTGAGCTAATGGTTGTAGCATCTTTAATCATGACAATGGCATATCAAGTTGGTGTCCACCCTCTGTGATGCAAGCCAAGGTTAGGCTTTCTCAAACAGTAGGATCGGCAGAGTGACTCGCACACAGGAAATAGGACGAACAGAAATTTCAGCACTGCACAAGTTCAGGAGAACAGTCGTATCTTTGTCGATACAGATCGGATCGACCTGATTCTAAAGCCAAATGAACAAAGACTTTTGGATCTACAATTTCTCTGTTTTGGGTTTTCCGAAATAAGCACTGTAGGATGGTCGAATTTGGGTTGGAAGTGGGTGAAAATAACGAACAGAACAGGAAAAGATAGAAACTTCGTTGGTTGCTCTTCTAGGCCTCCAAAAAGTTGAGAGAGCACCGATTCTTCTAGATCGATGACTGCAACTTTTCAAGGATGCTGATTTTGAAAAGCTCCGATTCTTCAAGGACGGAGTGAAAATTCTTCTAGGTTTTTAAGGGTATGAACTCTGCAAGGTTCACGATACTTGCTTGAAAGCAAAGTTTTCATTCATCAAAAGTCGTCTATCTTGTACAAAGAATTGGATGGCTTATATCGTCAAAGAAATAAAGACAGAGCATTGAAACTAGGAAAACATTGAATCTAGAAAGTCAAAACCGAGAAACTTGAAAGCATTAAAGAACTTTGAAACTAGAAAAATAGTAAAGAGCATAGAAACTATAAACTAGTAAAAGCATAACGTCTTCATTGCTCCCAAGTGTCTTCTTTCAAGCTTCCGGGATGGACTCAAGATATCAATGGCTTCTCGGTTGAATCAACAACTTCATCGAACTTCATCGACAATCGACAACTTCATCGATAAGAGGTTTCGTCGAGCTTGAATGCGGACCGATCTTCTTGGTCGAGAGAGCTGGTCGTCAATGCGGGCTGCGTCACTCTAGGTGGTTTCTTGCAAGACATTAACCAAGATGACAGTCCAACAAATCCACACACCGCAAGTATATTACCTAATAATATACTTGCATTTCTTGGTAAAGGCTTTCTCGTGTCCATTAGCATCATCTTGTTACTCGTGAGTGGCCTCCCTTTGAGACTTGGGTTTTCATGTTGATTTTGATGGTGATCATGTGGATCGCCATCACATTTATAGCTTATGCACAAAACCTAATAAGGATGCTTAGACCATACAGTGTATGTATAGTTGCCGAAGATGCTCAGACTTCTTGAGTTTACAAATTTTGTGACCACACTCTTGTTTTCAAGGTTGATCTCCGTGGAAAAATATGGCGCCTCAGCAACTTTCAATGTTGAAGACCTTTCTCCATATATGGAAGATGAAAAACTATTAGATTTGAGGGTAGATCTCAAACAACCTGGGGAGTTTGAAGTGAGAGCATTGGGCTCTATTGATCAACCCTCAAGCTCTACTCAAATTTCATCAATTGAACCAATCCATTTTCTATTCATGCAAGAGAAAGTCAATTTTTGATTATACGACATAGTTGTTGATTTGCAAGACTTGTTGCCGATTTTGAGATTCTCCATCGGCAACCTAATGATTGGATGTTGTTTTGGTTAATTTATACTACTGTCTGATGACTTTTGCAATGACTGTTCGACTTTCAAGACTAGTGCACGAATTTAGAGTCTTATCAAGTTTCAATACATCTAATAATTAAGCATTTAAGTGTCTTAATTCATAGCTTTTTATAAATCTTTTATTGTGGTATTGCTTTCAATAATCATAATTAGGTGATTTCCCCCAAGAATCTGTTCGGTGTTCGGGAACTTGATCTCTATAAATAGAGTTGTAATCTCATTGAAAAAACACACGGCAATTTGAGTATATGAACATATGAGATTTTCCTCCATATGAGCGAAAATCTTTGGAAAGTGGATTACTACTATCCCAATTTCTTTATCATTGGAAAGTGGATTACTCCTTAGTGGTAAGCCAACAAACTCTTTATCATTGGCTAGTGGTGAGTTTCTCCTATCCCGAAGTCCTTTATCCTTGACGAGTGGTACGTCCTTTAAGTTTTGGTGGTGAACTTTATTAATCCCGATCTCATTCCTCAATTGGTGGTGTGACCTTTAAGCCTTGGTGGTGATCATGTTCTATCTTGTATTTACGTTTATCCATTGACATCCATCTTTACACACTCAGATCTATCCATACATCCTTTAACATCACTCAAAACACACTCGCTCCCCTTACACTCGCATCAGTCGTGCACACAAATCATCACCACTTATCTGAAAACGGATCAACAGGGGCTCGGTGGATAAATGGATAGGCTTGGAGAATGCTCTTACATGAGAAAGTCTAGCCCTCGTATCTTTGGCCCGAGCTTAGCCTGATTAAAAATTTACTATGTAAATTCCATATAATGTGCTAGTCTGGATAACATGTTAGGCCAAATTTGAGCCTTAACCCACCAAATGAGCAAATCCATATGGTATTCCAAAAACCCAAACACTTCACTGATACAAAAACTCCAATAGACGAGGGATTGAAGAAGTATAAGAAAAAGGAGAAAGCATTTGTGACTGGGCTCCACAACTAAAGCGAAGTTGGACAATTTAGTCTTTAGCCCATAAAAAGTCCATAGAACATAGGCTTGATTTTTCCCTTTTTTTTGTTCTTTTGGCTAACAAGGTAGGCTTGAATTCAACTGTCCACATTATCTCCAAACAAGACCGACAGGGGTCGTCGAGGCCAATGATGACCGGCAGTCTGGAGTAGGTCGTGGTTCACAAGCAATTGAGCTCCAATGGGGAGTTTTTCTCCATCATTGATCGGAAAGCAGCACTCACTACTACAATTTCTCTTTAATTTACTAATGGATTATAGGTGGGAGGCTGTTAACATGGGAAAGTGAACGTAGGATCGGAAAGCAGCACTCACTATTATAATTTCTCTTTAATTTACTAATGGATTATAGGTGGAAAACTGTTAGCATGGGAAAGTGAACGTAGGCATATTTTAAGCCATGCTACTATAAATGTTCTGTGTGCAAAGTCTTCTATGTTTATAATTATGTTCACTTATTACTTTATGGGAGCTTTCACACTATTGAATATTACCCGAAATCTAATCATATTAATATTTTGTTTCTCATAGTTATAGTTACACTTTTATCAAGAATGTTTCCTCGATTTTACATACTCTCGACCAAATTTACAACCTGGATTGGTTTACCAATGCTTTAAAGAACGAGTGCTCTTGCTGCAGTTGGCTTTAAGTGGATGCTTGATTAGGTAAGTATCATGGACATCATTACAGATTTTATATAATTGGAATCATATTTTCGATCCAAACGGATCATGAAACTTTACTATACTTTTGGGTTATGATTCATTAAACATAAAATGCACAAAAAAAAAGCGTAGATGGAATATTTTGTTTTTACAAATTGAGAAAATGAAATAAATGGTTTTAGGACTTACGTTCAATGTACAATGTTATTCCTGGAATTTTAATCCCAAACAATTAGTATATATTCAATATGGTCTTTAGATTATATGAAGATATTCAATGTTGTCATTTCATTAATTCAAGTAAACATAGTTTGTTGATATTACTTCCCATCCGATAAGTTTAGACGGTGGACGACAAGATAAAGTTATATATGGATTATCAAAATAAGATATTCATTTCAAATCGATATATAATAATCCATGTAATCAAATAATGATTGACATGGTCACACCTTAGTTTTTCTTTTTTACTTTTCTAAAGTGGATAAAAAAAATAGACATGTCGACTTGTCATTTTTAAAAATCCAACTTTGGGTACAAGAGTTCATGTCATCAAATAATATTTAATTTGTCGTTTGAGCAAATGAAAATACTACGTTGAATATTAGTTCAAGGATCACATCAAACATATTAAAAGTCTAGGGATGGTTTTGCATATTGGGCTAAAATTTGCACCCTTCCCTAGATTTGGACAATGTAGGCCCTTGTATGTAGTTAGCAAGAGTCGCCAGTCATTGCCGAGGCCTCGGTGATCCCCGATGGCCCAATGAGGCAACCTCCTTGACCCATCCAAACCCTTCATCGCCCAACAGGTGAGGCCTTGAAGGCCTAACCTATTAGCCATTCTTTGTTTCTTAAATTTGTGTTTTAATCTAATTTAAGTAACATTTGGGGTAAAAAAATTAGGATTTGGATTGTAACAACATTGTTTCAGCGTTTTGCTTCATACTGTGGTTAAAGTTAATGCCACGAAAGAGATGGAAAATCATAAAAAGAATGTCACATTAGCATTTTTCGTTAGCCAAATTGATGGAATCAATAGATTGTAGGACTTAATTACACTTTTTAAAAGTTTAAGGATGCAATTGCACCTTTGCGACAAGCTTGTAAGACTTTTAGTACATTTATCTTTAAAAATTTTAAGATTCCTTCAAAGACCATAAAGGCAAATTTACAGTTATTCAGATAAATTTTCATTTTTTTTTCCTTGCTTTTTTGGCTAAATAAGACATGTGCAAGCCCTCATGTCAGTTGCATTTCCTAAATGTTTAGATAATTGAACCGAGACCTTACATCTTCTTATATCCTCCTCAAACTTTGTTGGATTTATATGATGCCCATTTACAGCGCCTCATCTTTGCTTAGTAAATGAAATTATTCCGTTTCTGACCAAAAAAAAAAAAAAAAAACCCTCAGGGTTGCATTTCCTGGAAATGAACCGAGACCTCATCTTCTCAGATTTATATGTAGCGTTCAATAAACGTCTCTAAAGATAAATAACCTCATAAGCAGCAACTGTTGACTTTATCGTATTGTATCATCCTACTTAATTACAATATATAAAATCATACAAATTCAAACTTTTCTGCATAGCACGCCAGTGGGCTCCTCGCCTGAAAGGAGATTTTTCGTTATATGTTGAGATGATTAAACGGGTCAAGGTCCATATTTTCACTCATATAAAATGGATTGTGCAAAATGGAGACTATTTGAAATTTTAATAAGAGTTCGAAATGGATTTATCATCATAGAAGTTTATGTCATGTAGATCTTTCCAAGCATGTTATCTTCTGTTTAATTAGATTGAATTTCTAATATTAGGAGAACTAATAGGATATAAGTTCTAATACCTTGATTTTTCATTTTTTAATAATTTCTTATTTGCTAATTATTTTCAGTTTTAATTGTTGTTAATTAGTTATTTTTTTTTTCAGTATGTAGTTTTCCATATTTAAGGGGAAAAATTGCTAAGGATCAAAAAGGTTTTAGTTAGATTTGAGTTGAGTCAGGTATGGCTTGTTAAAATGATATTACATAAAAATGAGGAGGACTCATTTTTTATTCAATTTGATCTAGCTCATTTGACAAATCTAATCGTAGGTGACAGAGGTAGGTTATTTTCACCTGCAAAAAGATAAGAGTTGGTCCATGATGAAGCTGAGTGCATTGAATTATTGGATCAAGGGGGTGCCAAGTGGAATATTCGTATGTGACAATTCAAATCATCCGAGTATTCCCATGGCTGATTTTAATATGGCAGGATATCATTTGAAGGAATTGTTTTATCGAATAAATATAAATCGTTAATGATGACAGGATTGGTCGAGTCAAATAGATTGTGAGCTGCAATTAAGCTTTCACATTAACAACGAGCTGAAATTCCCCTTAATACCAACGGGCACCCTGCGATGGTCAAGCCAATGCAAGAATCTTGATCAGAAGAGAGATTTTTTTTTCCTTGTTTGGTTTCAGGCAGCCTCAATGAAATTTAAGAATAATGTCCAGAGTTTATACACGCCTTCTCTCTTTTCATAGAAAAAGGGAAAAAAAATTGAAATAAAATACATAAAATGGGGGTGATGCTATGATCCTCAGAAAGTATCGTGCCCTTGTAATCAACATATCTTAACTTGGACAATTGTTGTTCTCTGCTCTTCGATCGAACGTCGAAAAGCCTAAGCAGGGTGTCTCTCGATATCATTGAGAATCATTCTAGGGAAGGACAAGGAAAGGGGAAAAAAATGAACAAGGAAAAAAAAAGTTCAAAAGGGAAAAGAACAAGGATAAGGAAAGGAGTTCCAAGGTAGCACGGTACGAGAAGCATCCGCCAGGCTGGAGGAGGTCCGAGGCTGGTCAATGAAGTGACCTATCGAGTTCGAGGACGACGATGATGGAAAAGGTAGATTTGACCGAATTATTGTCGCGGGACTTCCTCGCTCGCTAGTTCGATAATCTTTTGACGGTATTGAAACGATGTGAATATGACGATGTTAGATCCAAAGAATGTCAGACTTGTCATAATTTCTCAATTAATATTTAGGCTGTGTTTCTAACAAAACGATATATCAACATAAAAAAATGTTGCGAGATTCTGTTCGACGCTCTTTCACGATGTCAAATATCTAATCCCAATTACAATCTTTTCCCTACTACATTATTACATAATCAATCATAAATTTATTATATGGATATTAATTTAATCTTAACTTTTTCGATTTTATTAATTTAGTCTTGAACATTTGTATGAAATTTAATATCATATTATTATTCAGGAAAAGGTTCAATCTCATATGCATCACTGGTATTTGCATAAAACCTACTTTTCCGTTAATTAACAAATATTAATTAGGGAATCCAGTGAAAACTACTTCAAGATCTCTAACAAAAATTAAGGCGTTAAGAAGAGCATTATATGAACGGACTGAGCAAATTAACTACCCGGTGCTAAGCATCGCCAAAATATCTTTCTTTGGAAAATAATTAAAATTCACACCAGTTAAGACTTGGAGCACCTAATTATTTTCAGAATTTTCCACTCAATGATACTCGATATTCTTATTTGGGATATATTTCCATGTTGTTCTATAGTGCTCCTTCAATCGGTAATCAAATACTAAAAGGGAAAATTATTAAAAAAATCCTAAACCTATTGCAATTGTGTCAATTTAGTCATAATTTTTTTTTGATTAATTGAGTCTTAAACCTTTTACAATTATTCTCGATAAGTTCATTCGGCCAAAAATGGCCGGCCGACGATTTTTTAATATTATTTTATTTTTTGAAATATTTTATTTATTTTTTCTTCTCCCTCTCCCTCCTTCCTCCTCCCTCCTTCTTCCTTTGGCTTCGGTGATCGGCCAAAGGGGAGGGCTGGCCGGCCGCCGGACTAAGGCGGCCGGGCTAGCTCGCCTTGCCGTCGCCGGGCGAGGGCAAGCTCGCCCGGCCACCGGTGAGAGCTCGGCGGGCGAGCCCTCGCCAAATCGGCAAGGGGGACCTTGCGTCGTTGATTCTAGCGAGGCGAGCCCCGCCGGCGAGGGCTTGCCTCGCCGCCTGGCGAGGTCGCGCCTAGCGATGACGGGCGAGCCCCGCCAAATTTGGCAAGGAGGGCCTTGCCAAACGCGATGGCGAGCCCCCGCCGGATCTAGCGAGGGCTCGCCTCACTCGACGACCGCGAGGCAAGCCCTCGCTAGATCCCGTGAGGGCTTGCCTCGCCCGACGATCACGAGGCAAGCCCTCGCCAAGGTGCGAGCTCGCGACGGTGAGGCGAGCCCTTGCCGATTAGGCGGGCTCTCCTCGCCAAACCCGGGCGATGACGAGGCCCCCTTTGCCGGATTTGGCGAGGGCTCGCCTTGCTAGTGGCCGGGCAAGCTCACCGTCGCCTAGTGACGATGAGGCAAGCTAGCCTGGTCGCCTCAGTCCGGCGATCGACCAGCCCTCCTCTCTGGCCTGTCGCCAGAGCCAAGAGAAGAAGGAGGGAGGAGGAAGGAGGGAGAGGGAAGAAGGAAAAAAGATAAAAAAATTTATTGAAATATTATTAAAAAAATATCGCCAGCCTATCATTTTTGGCCGGATGGACTAATCGACAATAATTGTAAAAGGTTTAGGACTCAATTAGTAAAAAAAAATAAGTTTAGGACTGAATTGACACAATTGCAATAGGTTTAGGACGTTTTTGGTAATTTTCCCAATCCTAAAATGCTATTCACTTGTAAGACTGTTTAGTTGAGAGGGAATAAGAAAACATTTAAATATAAAGACTGAGGCAGCGCTAATTCCATGTCCAAAATAGCTTAATACACACCTTTTTCATTGAGTCAAAGACGTTTTTATTTGAGTAAAAGAATTTTATGAGAATCAATTTTCTGGGCTTTCACACGTTTGGTTTGCTGAAAATAATTAGTTAATGAAAAACCATTTACGGTTAAAGAAACTATGTGTGCTTAAAATTAGGAAAATATATTCTCTAATATGAAAAGGGGAAAATATTTTTCAGGAAAATGATTTCCTAGAAGGCCTTTTTCCTCTATTAGGAAGTTTTCCACAAAGCAAACACCCCCTGAATGAAAATCAATACTCTTTAACGTTGTTTCTCTACTAAAAGAAAACACAAACAAACTTAATGTTCACATTTATCCCCTTTAACTTAAAGATCTCCAACTTGGCATCAAACATACTAATTAATATTTTTTCAGTCGTCTTCGTAAATATGAAAGAATTAAAGGGGCCGTGTAAATGCATTTTATGCAAAAGTGAGTTGAGGGGAAAGAGACTTTAAACAAAATCGGAACATGGTATATAAGTTAGCCAAACTATTCAAGTGAAAGCATGGTGGATATATGTTTAAATCCAAATCATTGGGGTTGCCCCTATGACCACTCTTCCTACCTGAAAAGGAGAAAGTGGGGCTCAGGATGGCTGGTGTGGAGACACGTGAGTGAAGGAATGGGGTTTTGCTCACTTAATGACTTGTAAAATAGATATAGGATAGGATCAAATAAAAAAAATGTTTAAATCTGTATAAGCACGTTGCCAATAATGTAAATTTCTTTTTCCCCCTTGATACATACATTAAATTATTTCTTATCACATTAGTACGATATTGAATTATCCTCACGTCACCTTTTTTCCAAAAGCCGCCATTGGATATATCTCAATCATAAATACTTATTTATTAAAATTTAGGAATTTAATATCTATTTGAAGCAAATGGCATTTGCTTTCTATTGAACCATTCTCGTTTTTGGCCTTTTAATGGATCGGACCCGCAACGTGCAAAATGCAGGAAGGACGGCAGCTGGTTTTTGAAATTATGTTGTGTAGAAAGAGAGAGGAAATGAGGCTCTAGATTGATTGACTAGTGAGAAAAATTAATGGAAGAAGGGTTTTTGGATGGATATTCTCTTTAATGGATATTTGAGTCGATTAAACTAAAAAAGGGTGAATTAAGTCATTTAAGGTGCGGAATTAGCAGCACCTAAAACGGTTGGGATGATGGTTCTAAGTAAAGGTGAGCAGTTTCAAGATTCATTTAGGTTTCACATGGAACCTCGAACCCTACATATCTTGGAACCTGAAATCTTTCCTGTCATAGGTTACAACGTCTATCCAGAAACAGGCCATTTTTTTTTTTCATTTTTAGTTAAACAAAATAAAAGTGAACACAACAACAAAAATGAAGTTTCCCATTTAGAAATAGCAATAATCCATATCCATGAAAAATCACTCTCAATTACAACCACCTAAAATCAAAAGAAACAACAAACATAGTTAATCGCATAACAATTTTAAATTAAAATTACTCTTAATTAAACTAAAATAATTATTAGAAAGCCTCACCACATATACTTATTCCCCTTCAACTTGTAAACTCTATTTGCTAATGATGATGTCCTCATTAGTACAATCCATATCTAAAATAAAGAAGAGATTAAATAAAATATTCACTTATTAAATATACAAAGAAATTACAATATAAAAAGATATAAACATCACATACCCAACTCGAATTTCAGATCACTTGAACAATGCATACTAGGTTCCTGATCTGGTTCCTAATTCGGTTCTCCTAGGATTCGAACCACATATTCTCCCGTGAGAAAGCCTTAAACGAGCTTGTTGCTCCCAGGCAACTTGACAAATCTAATTAGGGAATGATATTTTTAATATTCTGCAAAAAGATTGTTAAAGGCATTGCCCCTAATATAAACTATTATTTTATTTTAGACAAATTGAAGTTGAGTGCACAATCATTCACGATTAGGTTTTGATGCCGCCAGTATAAAGAGTCGGATGGCTTATGGTTAGGATAAGTTAAGAAATTCTGCTGTATGCCATCTTTCACTGGGGACGACGCCACCAGACATAAATAATGGGCATGGATTCAATCTTATGCAATAGAATGTTTTGGTAAACCTAGTTTAAGCTTGAATAAGAATAAGTTAGTTAAATAAATCACTTATAAGGAGAACAGAGAAACTTAGATTTGCCGTGAAGTCGCAGGTGTTGACAATAACCTTCCTTGTAAGACCACCCACCGGAATCACCGTAGCATCCATTCACGACCAAACAAAATTTATATTTTGCATATATAAGGAGCGCACTTGTTACGCGTGAATAGAGACAGTTGAAATTTTTTATTTCAGTAAAGACAAAGAAGCATGTAAAGAATTCATCCTTTTTTTTTTTTAAATAAAATATAATTTCAAAATGTCCCAAAAAGAAAGATGATAGAGATTTGCGAAGTGCTCCACAACTATTTTTGACATTAAGCATGATGCATGTTCCGGATGTTGATAAGGCAATGGTTTCAAAATGATGTTCCTGCTGCAGCTAAAATTTCAATCCAGTTCCTTGTGCCAGCTCTTTGTCTCTTTTGGCTGCTATTTCTACCACTGGGACAAGAGTTAGATGGCGGCCGTGGGTGAGAATTTGGTTCGCGTCAAGGCTAGCCGGTCTCACAAGTGGTCAACGTTTTTCTAACCCTATTTTTCCGATCTCAGTCATCCGTTCACACCCCACTTAAGCATTCCTTTCGATCTTCCAAGGTTGTTTTCAAAAATCAGCATCACAAATCAATAAGAGCTGCATAAGTTCTATCGGAATCATAATTAGTTCGCATCATTCACGTTTAAGATCGGAGACAGGTGAAACTCATCGTCAATGCAGCCTCGTTGGCATTACTAAACGATCCAATAAGAGGTTCGCCGATAACATGACCCACACGCGTGATTTCTAGGAAGTCGAAAGGGACGTCCCTATTTGCAGACAAGGAAGTACATGTGATTGCTGTTTTCTATTTTAACTTTCTTCTTTCTTCTTCTTCTTAAAGGGGAAGGATGGGAGAATGGAAGGGTGGCGTGAAGGCATTCAAAAGGGGACAGAAACAGTACACGAGGGTATCATTCAAAGCCAATGCCCCCCTCCTTCTCCTCGTCAACTTGTCTGCAACTTGCGCAATCTCCCTCATATTCATATTCAATTCAAACTCTCACATACACTCACCCCCACCTTCCTTCCTTACAACACCTTCCTTCACCACATATATATCTATATAATATATTTTATATATATATATATATATATATATATAAGAGAGAGAGAGAGAGAGAGAGAGAGAGAGAGAGAGTTGCACTTCTTTTTATCTGACAGAGAGAGAGAGAGAGAGAGCAGAAGAAAACAAGGTGCAACTTGCAAGATATACCCTCACTTTAAAAACAGCCACTTGCAAAGCTTGATTGATTAATCACACAAAAGAGGCGGAAGCAAGTTGCAGCGCTTTGCTCTGATCTAGCTGTTGGATTCCCATCACCTCTTATTTTTCTCAATTCCTTTTTCTTTTTCTTTTTGCAATTACACCCCCCCACATGTCCGCCCTCAGAAAGACACTGCACCCCAAAATGCGTTCATCAATTCTTCTTTTTTATTTAAAAAAAAAAAAACAGAGAGAAAATTACCCGGTATGATTTCCCACTGGCTGTTATCAAATTATTTCCTGACGAACCCATCTATTCATTTAATGAGAAGAAGATATTTGCGAGAATCATTTATATAGGGGGTGGTTTTGTAAATATCCCTAGCCTTTCTTGCCCACAGGAAGAGGGCAATCCGGCTTAACTTCTGGAATTTCAGAGCATGGCATGCCCACCTTTTCGCCTGGTCGTTTGTTCTTTCTTCTCTCTTCCTTTTTTTTACCCCCGAAATTGTACAAAAGCTAGCAATCCAGTCCTACATTTTCGCTCGCTTCCTCTTGGATTCCCATTTTAAGTGAAAATAATAAAGCACCAACGAAAAAAAGATAAGAAAGAGTTTTCTCCCAAATGGCATTGCATGCAATTATAGAAAATAAGGAAAAAAGGGGCAGAAATTCCAGAAATGCGGTATGTCATTGCGGTTGCTGATAAACTTGTAATAAAAATTCACAAGAAAGGGTGGGAAAAAAATAATTCAGATCAAGAATAGACAAACCCTAGAAGACCAACAGCAAGTAAATTCATGTAATAATAGTATATTAAACAAGATTCGGATTGGACTGAAAGGTTTCTTGCTCGGCGACGGGGTAACACACATCGGACTTACTCACGAAAAACGACGGGCGTATCGACAGGGGAGGCCGGAATACCGGAAGAACACATTGATAATATCTAAATAATAATAAATCGAAAGAGAGAGAAAAATAAAGGGGAGAAAAGGTCAAAAATTACAGGAACAAGAACGGACATGGAAAAAATCGGTCGATCACGGAGAGAAGGGTTTGCCGCCGCTGCTGCTGTTGTTGTTATTGCCGTCGTTGATGTTTCTGGCCAGGTTGCGTGAGATCTGAGAGAGGGACTGGAGGTTGCAGCGGACGATGGTGTCCACGAAGACGCAGGTCTCTTCCTTGGTGTTGCCCGGGGCACGTCAACGACGTAGGACTCGACGACGACGGTGCCCTCCCCGTCCACGTGGCCGTCGCCATCGGCGGCGGGGTGGAGGGTCGTGACGGACCTGTAGTTGGCGAGGCGGTGGTCGCCGCCCACGACGCTGAAGCTGATGACGTGGCGCTCGTCGTCGAGGATCTCGAGGCGCTCGGTGCTGTTGGCGGCGGGGAGGCCGGAGACGACGCGGATCTCGCGGAGGGTGCCGACGTCGCCGTCGCCGTCGCCGGCGAGGACGTGGCAGCTCTTGACGAAGTGCTTGTAGGCCTGGGGGTGGTCGAAGCGGCGGACGAAGGACCAGACGGTGGGGAGCGGGGCGTCGATGCGCTGCACCACGGCGGAGCAGCACTGGTTGGGGCCGACGGCGTAGGTGTGGTAGAGGGCGGCGGCCTCGGGGACGGGGCACCCGGCGAGGGGCGTGCGCTTCGGGTAGTCGCGGCACGTGGTGGCGGTCGTGGCGGGGGCCGCGGCCGGGTTGGGGTTGGGGTTGATGCGGTGGAGGAGGACGGAGGATTGAGGGGCGTTGGAGGGCATGGTGTCAGGATTGGGGGAAACCAGAATGGTTGCTTCTTCAATTTCTGCTGGAGAGAGAGAGTAAAAGAGATAGAGAGAGGGAGGGGATGGTGGAGGTGGAGGTGGAGGTGGTGGTGGTGGAGAGAGAGAGAGATTGGCTGGGGAACTTTGAGAGGCTGGTGAATGAATTTGAAGGTTGGTGGGTAAAATAAACACACTTTTTCTGGGCTAGTTGCGCTTGTATATATACATATATATAATATGATATTATATATATATGGGAGTGTGTGTTTGTGTGTGTGTGTGTGAGTCACTTTCCAACTGCCTCAGAGGTGGCTGCGTTTGTTCTTTCTTCCAAGTGGGTGATGTTGAGAGAGATAGAGGGAGGGAGAAGAGGAGGGCTTCAATGAGAGGCCTTGGAAGAGGGTGGTAACAAATACGAGGAATGTGTTTCGTGTCACGGTCACTTTACGTGACTAATATACGGCTTATAAAAAAGAAAAGAGCCTCAAAAAATTTTAAACTATGCTCATTATCATATATATATATAAATTTTTATTTACAACGTAAAAAAAAAAAATTCTAAAACTAGTACCAATGTGACACATTTATTATAAACTTTTTTTGATAACACAAAAAATCCAAACTTATGCCTATGACTACAGATTATTTTTTCATAACACCAAAAACCCCAAATTTTTACTCATGCGATCCATTTATCCTAAATTTTTTAGATAAATATGTCAGGCGGATACAGATCTAGGGTTTTTGATGAATTTTTTTTTTGAGTAATTGTATTTCACCGGTACAAGCTTTGGGTAAATGTATCTCACGGGTAGAAGTTTGGGATTTTTTATATCATAAAAAAAAGTTTAAAATAAATATGTCAAGCTAGGCATAGTTTATAGTTTTCAGTGGTTTTTTCCTATAAAAATATAAGAGAATTAAATTTAAATATAATTTGATTGAACACATATCATGTGAGCAATATGATAGTCGCCTATGCCATATCAGCTGCTAAATGGTGATCAAAGATAAGTTTTTCTGTGGAGGTACTTATGAAAAAGTAAGAGATTTAAATTTAAATATAAAAAAGTTCGGTCGAACGCATATCATGCGAGTAATGTGATAGTCGCTTATGCCATATCAGTCGCTAAATGGTGATCAAAGATAATTTTTTCTATGCAAGTACAATACAAGAGGGCACTTCTTTTTATCCATATCCAGTAAAGGTTTTCAACCTATCTTTTATTGTCACTTTTCTTTTCACCACACTCTAGTTCGATGTCATCAATAGGCTTACCTGTTGATGGCGATATGTTCACTAACCAACAAGCAATATTCTCTACTTCAGCTAAAAATCCTCATCTAATTTGGAATTAGAGAGTAAACAAGAAGTCCTCTTAGTTACATTTTGTTTCTGAGTTTTGCGACTTCGTTCAGCTATGATTGGTAGAAGTGTAATGTTTCACTGTGCCTTTCTCTATGTAAAATAGGCTAAGTTTATTAGAATAGAGTTTCAACCCTTTGTCAATTCTCATGAACACGATCTTCATTCTGAGATGCTCTTCAAATATCACCTTCCATGACTTGAAACAACCAGGTACCTTACTCTTATGCTAAATCCATGTATAAGACATAAATAGTTCATGAACTTTGGTTTAATGTACAATGTGGTCCTTACACTTTTTAATTTATTCAATACGGTCCTTGAACTTTAGCCCAATATGTAATGTGAACCCCAAGTTTTCAATTTATTCAATGTGTTCATTGAGCTTTTGATATATATTCAATTTAATCTTTGAACTTTATAAAAATGTTCAATATTGTCTTTTCATTAATTCAAGTTTAAGAACAACATTGAACATTATAATATATTATTCATGGACTAAATTGAATATGTACCAAAGTCTAGGGATCACATTGAACAATTTAAAAATTCAGAGATCACATTATACATTAAACTAAAGTTCATGAACTATTTATGTCGTTTTCCCTTTTTTAAAACATCATAAAAAATGACAGCACATATTAGGCACCTCCCTTAGATGAAAACTAAAAGGGTCACCATAAATCTAAGTGAACACAGCATACAATCTCCTTAATCATTTGAATTATTGCATCAAATTTCACTCTCCCACAACCACTATAGTCACCATCTTCACATAAATTTAGATTCTCAATCCCGTGACCTCTCAATAAACTCCTCTAACTCAAAATCATCATCTCTCTTTCACTCATGTGTATGAGCCTTATGTGGGATCAATACGTCGTGTCCTAATTAGAAGCCTTAGAGAATCTTGTAGACAAGTCCATTATTGTCATTCATTGGAAGAGAAATAACTTGCACTCTATCTTCCCTATGGTCATAGTCTGCGCACCTCAAGAGACATCCAAAACTCCACCTTCAAGGGAGATCTAGTATCTGACCCTATCAAGAGCACAAGGCCAAATAAAGTTCTTCCTCAGCATTGGCACATGCCTTACAATAGTCAATGTCCTCATTAACTCCATCATGTATCCTAATTTGGATTCTTCCTATTCCCACTACTTCACAAGCAATACCATTTCCCATAGGCACTTTATTACCCTCTATGCAACGGTAAGTAGTAAACTTCAATATCCATGAGAAGCCACGTGATGTAAGCATCCAATCATTACTTGATGAGTCATGGTAATTGCTAATACATCATCAATATCAATTGAACTATTGTTTGCTGTAATAACAACATTATAATTGCATGCAGACTCCACCTTAACTCCTTTTTCTCTCATACTTTAGACAATATCTCCTACAATATCCTACATCATCACTATGACAACACCAAAGATTCCAAAAAGTGGACCTTGATTTAGAATGACTAATCTATTTGCTACTTCCAAACCCTCCATGGTTAATTAAATCTTATGCTATATCTTGTGCCAAGTTATCTTCTTGTAAACCTCCTTATAGGTGCACCAAGGTTTTCAAAAGGAGCCGGTAGGTGCACCAGCGACATCTTGCCTTGTATTTCATCAAGAAAAGCCTAAGTAACATCCTTTAAGTCCGTCGTAAATTTGTTTAACTCATAAAAATGGCTTTTGATGCCTTCAATCACTAGAATTGAAACATCATTTTTAGCATATGCAAGTAATTCTTCGAACCCTTCATCAAATAAAGGTTCTTAGGTTTTCCTGACAACAGTAAGGCATCATTCTCTTTAGCCTTCTAATAATAGCTTATTTAATAAATTTAACAACATTACGCTCTTTGCCTTCCCCATAAGCTCAACCTTATCAGTATGTTTCATCATTTCTGATAACTTATCTATGCCATCCAACGCCTTTGCCAAAGTCTTGGTTGTTAATAGGCATGCATGTTAATACTCTACGACCCAAAGTTGTTCCTTCTCAATTTCAATCTTCGATCTAGACACAATTGCTAACATAACATTCTAGATAGTGTGACAAGCAAAGGCCCCAAATCAATTTTAGAAACAGTAACCCTAGCTCTCATATAATTGTTGCGAAATTACGAAAAGCTATCAGATCTTGCAATTAGGCATCAAACATGAGAGAACACAATTACCAAAGAAAGCAACAAGGAACAATTACGATATAAGAGATTTAGATGGTTTGATATGAGGGTCGGTACTTACTCCATGAAGAGAGTGTTGGAGAAAACTTCCTTATTTGTTTTGATGTCGACAAAACGTTTTCATTAGTCTAGTCTGAAAACTTGCAGACTCACTCGACAAAGTCTGAAGATTTGCAGACTCACTCGACAAAGTCCGAAGACTTGCGGACAAAGTTTGAAGACCTGCGCGACTCTTTCGTCAAAGTCCGAAGATCGCCGCACCGCTAGACTCAAGATATAAAGTCTGCCCTCATTGACAGTTTTTAGACCGACGAAGAAGATTTATCTAGATTCAAGTATTTCTTTATGGATTTGATTCGAGCGGTTGAAGAAGATCTCACGGCTAGAGATAGCATCTCAAGATCGATTATTCGTTTTGAGTTTAATTCAAATAATTTGGATCCGTTGATTGGTGAAGTATACTTGGAAGGTTTTACTTATGGAAACCTAGATCCTGATTGTATGGGCGAGCAGGATTGATGGACTATCTTCACATTCTTTAAGTAACTCGAGATCTCCCTAATTGATTCTGTCCAACGGGTAGATTGGAAGAACTCCTTTGGAAGGTGCCAACGGTTATGAAGGCATGGAGGAGAATATAAGGAAGACGCTCTAGTTATTTGAGTGTGTGCGAAATAGATAAATTCCAAAGTCTGAAGCTTCTTGTTCTTTGTCAATTCAATTGTTGAGCGTAAACTTGTACTCAAAAGAGAGTTTATACTTTTGTGAAGCCTTGAGGAAGTGTAGTAGAGTCTCTACACTTTGTGGAATCAAGGAAGTGATACTTTGTGACGACTCTTTTGATTCATAGTGGAATCCAGGTGGGGTGGGTGCGGGAGAGTGGACGTAGGCTTAGATTAAGCCAAACCACTATAAACCTTGTGTTCTTATTCTCTTCCCTAAACTCTTTTACTTTGTTCATTGTTTTGATTGTTAGTCCAATCTCCATTTCAAAGTCTATTGTCAAACGACTTGAGTTAAAAACACAATTTCTAGTTTACTTTGTAAAAATTTGTTTTCGCACCTATTCACCCCCTCTAGGTGCTCATACTAGCATTTACAATTAGTATCAGAGCCTGTGTACTCATTTAAATTGAAGTGTTTTTTACTTCGAGTTAACGATCCATGGCTAGTATGTTAGCTCCGTGTCTGGTTGAAGGGCAAAGCAACACAAGACCGCCTTATTTTGATGGAAAGGATTACAGCATATGGAAAAACAAGATGAAGGCATTCCTAAGATCTAAAGATCCTATGGAATGGGACGTGGTAGATAAAGGAATCACTCCTAAAGTTACAACAGTCTCAAAAAGAGGAAAGGAAGCTGTTGAGTCCAGCAGAATGACTCAAGAAGAGATAACTAAGAGACAAGCTCTCGATGCAAAAGCAATTTATTCCTTATATTGTGCATTATCTCCTACTGAATATAACAGAATATCTTCTTGTGAAACAGCTAAAGAAGTCTGGGATAGGTTGCACATCACCTATGAAGGAACCAATCGAGTGAAAGAAACCAGAATCAATGTTCTGCTCAATCAATACGAAGCCTTCAAGATGAAACTAGGAGAATCTATCACTGACATGTTTAGTCGTTTTACAGAAATCGTGAATGGTCTTGAGTATCAAGGTCAACCAATCTCTGGACCCATGAAGTTTAACAAACTGCTGCGTGGACTTTCTAAAGATTGGAATCACGTAAAGACCTCAATAAGGGAGACACAAAGAATCATGCCACTTTCTGTTGATGAATTGGTTGGCACTCTTTAGTCTTATGAAGTGGAGCAAAACAATGAAGATGAAGTTCCCAAAGGTAAAAAATCTATTGCTTTAAAATCTAACGATGACTCTGATGTTACGTATTCGAAGATGATATGGACGATGAAGAGCTTGCTCTCATGATAAGAAAGTTCATAAAACTAAATAAAAAGGGAAGAAGATTCAATTGGAAGAAACAAAGTTCTCAAAAGTTTCAAAACAAATCAGCAGAGGACGATGAATCCAATAAAGATGTGATTTGTTTTGAATGCAAGAAAAAGGGACACACATTAGACCCAACTGTCCCTTACTAAAGAAAAAGAAAGGAAAAGCTGAGAAATACAGAAAGGCTCTTAAAGCAGAAACTTGGAGTGATACCGAATGCGAAGAGAGTGATGATGATTATGCCAATATTTATCTAATGGCACAATCAGAATCAGATTCAGACTTTGAGATAGACTCAAACTCAGACTCAGACAGTGAAATCAAGGTAAGTAATTTTAAGATTCCTACTAAAGTCTCTAAATATATTGAGGAATTGTGTCTTAATCTCAAAACCTCTCTCAAGAGGATTTCCGAACTAAAAAGGGAAAATTCTGCACTGAAGCAACAAGAGATTGTTTGGAAAGAAAAGGTCGAAAATTTAGATAAAAGTGTCATTACCTAGAAAGAAAATGCAGACTATCTTTCTAAAGAAAATAAACTTTTAAAAAATGTTATTTCAAGTATCTTAAAAGGTTTTCTATAGGATCTGAGAAATTAGAAAAGATTCTTTTTAGCGCAAAGACCTTACTTTAACAAATCAGGCTTGGGAATGACTACCGAAACCATTCCTCTAATTGATTTTCCAAAAGTAAAGGAAATAATCAAACAAAGACCTTTATAGAAATCATTTTCAAAAAGTCTTTGTAAAACCTGTAGGCCGCAGTGCTCTTAAATGTTCTAGGTGTAATAGCTCAGAATATTTTGAGAAAGAATGTCCTATGGTTTGGAAACCTGTTAAGAAGGCTTGGGCAAAACCATATATTGCACTAACTCCATTGGACCCTAGAAAATATGGGTACCAAAGAAAGCTTGAGTTTTCTTTTTAAATGCGGTCACTATCAAGAAAAAGGTCAAATGGTACTTGGATAGTGGATGCTCAAGACATATGACAGGAGACTCAAGTTGTTTCATAAAGCTTATGCAAGTTAATGGTGGAAAAGTTTCATTTGGAGGAAATAGTAAAGGCAGAATTGTCGGATGCGGAACAGTAAAGATTGGAAGTCTCACAATCAGCAATGTTTCTTTAGTAGAAGGACTCAACTACAACTTGCTGAGTACAGCCAATTGTGCAATACAGGTTTCAAAATTAACTTTCAAGAAGGAATATGTTCAGGAACCAGCAAAGATTCCTCTCAGACTTTCACAGGACGAAGACATGGGAACATCTATCTTCTAGACATCAAACCAGAAAAATCCCAATGTCCAATTTCAATTCAAGAGGAAGCTAATCTTTGGCATAGAAAACTTGGTCACATCAACATGAAGCAAATAGCCAAGATCTCTGCAAAGAAACTTGTTCGTGGACTACCAAATCTGACATACCAAAGATCCGATCTATGCACACCATGCATATTGGGAAAACAGTCGAAGTTCTTTCAAACCAATAAATCAAGTTTCCACTAATCGTGTGCTGCAACTCTTGCATATGGATCTCTTTGGACCAACCAGAACCCGAGCATTGGTGGTAAGAAATATTGCCTAGTAATAGTAGATGATTACTCATGATTTACTTAGGTATATTTCTTGGCAAGTAAGTCTAAAACTTTTTCTTATTTTATAAAGTTTGCTAAGAAAGTACAGAATGAGAAGGGGTATGTTATTTCTTGTATACGGACAGATCATGGAGGTGAGTTTGAAAATCAAGATTTTGCTAAATTCTGTGATGAATATGGTTTTCAGCATGTGTTCTCCTCTCCATACACTCCAGAACAGAATGGAGTTGTGGAAAGGAAGAATAGATTGCTGCAAGAAATGGCGAGAACTCTTTTAATTGAAAGCAATATTTCTTCTCGTTTCTAGGCTGAAGCAGTTTCTACAGCATGTTATATTATTAATAGAGTTTTCTTAAGGCCTATTTTGGAGAAAACTCCCTATGAATTGTTCAAAGGTAAAAAACCAATTATTTCCTATTTTCATGTGTTTGGTTGCAAATGTTTTATATTGAAAAATGCAAATGATCGAATTGGTAAGTTTGAAGAAAAATCAGATGAATGTATTTTCCTTGGATATTCAACCACCAGCAAAGCTTGCAGAGTTTATAACAAAAAGACTCAATTAGTGGAGGAATCAATGAATGTTAAATTTCAAGACTTCATACAAATTCAATCGATCCAGACTCAACCTGAAGAATCTGAACCTGCTCTAGACTTTATAAAGTCTAAACCCCCGAAGCAACTCAGACTTCAGAAGACCAACAAAGAACAAATGTTGAAGAATCAGATGAAGAGAAAAATCAATCTGTCAGACCAACCAGCAACTGGAAGCACAAGTCTAGTCATCCCAAAGAACTCATAATTGACAACATTGATGAAGGAATCCGTACAAGATCCAAAAGGCATGAAGAGTCTAGTCTTTGTGGCTCTTATTTATGAAATAGAACCCAAGAGCATAGAAGAAGCTTTAACTGATGAAAGTTGGATTGAAGCTATGCAAGAAGAACTCAGGCAATTCAGCATTAACGATGTTTGGGAATTGACTCTAAACCAAAAGGTAAATCTGTTATTGGAGCTAAATGGGTTTTCAGAACAAGATGGACGAAAAGGAAAAGTTATAAGGAACAAAGCAAGACTTGTGGCCAAAGGGTATACGCAAGAAGAAGGGATAGACTATGATGAGACTTACGCACCAGTAACAAGGTTAGAAGCAATTAGATTATTACTTGCTTTTGCTTGTTATAAGAATTTCAGGTTATTCCAAATGGACGTCAAAAGCGCATTCTTAAATGGATTTATCTAAGAGGAAGTTTATGTGGAACAACCTCCCGGATTTGAAGACCAAAGGAAGCCAGATTCTGTATTTGGACTGAAAAAGGCGCTATATGGATTAAAGCAAGCACCTCGAGCTTGGTACGATAGGTTAAGTAAGTTTTTAATCCAAAATGGTTTTGTTAAAGGTAAGGTAGATACTACCTTGTTTATTAAAAAAGAAAATAAAAACTTTTTACTTGTACAAATCTATGTTGATGATATTATTTTTGGATCACCTAATGAAAATCCGTGTAAGAAATTTTCTAAGTCTATGCAGGATGAATTTGAGATGAGCATGATGGGTGAACTATCCTTCTTCCTTGGACTACAAGTAAAACAATTGAAGGAAGGGACTTTCATTCACTAAGAAAAATATGCTAAAGATCTTGTTAAAAAGTTCGGTTTGGAGAATTGCAAAAAGATCGATATACCAATGTCTAGTTCTTCGAAGCCGGACAAAGATGAAGGAGGAAAGAAAATTGACCGAAGCTATACAGGAGCATCATTGGTTCACTTCTTTATCTTACGATTCTAGACCCGACATTTTGTTTAGTGTATGTATTTGTGCCAGATTTCAATCTGATCCCAAAGAATCTCATGTAAGTGTTGCAAAACGCATCATCAAATACGTTGCAACAACCTCTAAGTTTGGTCTCTGGTATCCTAAAGAAGGAGATCTTACCCTCCTTGGATACTCAGACGCAGACCTAGTAGGATGCAGAGTTGATAGAAAGAGCACCTCAGGCACCTGTCAATTGCTTGGGAATAGAACAGTATCTTGGTTTTCGAGAAAGCAAAACACTGTAACTCTTTCAATAGCAGAAGCAGAATATGTGGCTCTTAGAAGTTGTTGTTCTCAAATCTTATGGATAAAACAACAGCTAAGAGACTTTGGAATCTTGGACTCATGCACTGAGATCAAATGTGACAATACCAGCGCAATTAATCTCACCAAGAATTCAATTCTTCATTCAAGAGCAAAGCATATAGAGATTCGACATCATTTTATTAGAGATCATGTTCAAAACGGAGAAGTATTGATTCAATTCATTGACTCAAAGAATCAGCTGGCGGATATCTTTACTAAGCCACTGGAGAAAAGCCAATTTGAGTCTATTCGTTCCAGACTTAATATCTTAAAGTCTGAAGAAGTTCAAACTTAGGGAATAAAGTCTAAAGATGCTCAGACTCAGAAGATCAAGATCCACTACTGTAAGTTATTTCTATTTTGGAAATTTATCTTTCGGACAAAATCTCGAAAAGGTACATTCATCTATTAATTGGTAATTGATTGATGTTATCTTCCCAAATTTTCGTAATTATAGCAATCATTCCTTTTCGATAAAGAAGTTATCTTTTTGACAGTTATATATTTTTCAAAAAGGCAGTTATTTTTGAAAAGGTATTTTTATTTTCCTTTTACGGCGATTCGTATACCCTGTTTCGATCGCCTTATATACTGATCGTCTTCCTCACAAACCCTAGAAGCACAGAACATCACTTTCTCACTTTTACTCTCTAGTTTAATCTCAAAGTCTTCACCTTTCTCGTGAATCGAGTTTGGAATCTCCTAAAGACTGTGATAATGGCTTCCCAAAGAAAGTCCTCAAGAATCGCAAGCAGGGGACCACTGCCTTTGTGTGAGGGTCCTATGCACTTTGACCTCACCGAGGAAGAAGAATCTCCGAGACAACAGCAGAGCCCACAACATTCTCAACCGCGCCGCTCTTCTCAGGCTAGACCACAACAACAAGCGGAGGAAGAAATCGTCGTGGATGCCGAACCTGTAAGGTCTCAAAAGCCTACTTTTACCTACAAACTGTACTTTGCGTTAAAGGAAGGGGGTTCCGCTTTGAGTTTCATTGATGAATTTTTGGTAGAAAAGGGGTACAGGAATGAAACCCATTTTTTGCGCACGATGGAACGCTTGGGAATCGCTCCTGCGGGCTCAGCAAATAGAGCCTTTGCGAATATTCCAAGTGATCCACGTGTTGGTGGACATAATCAACCAGATGGAAATGATGATGAAAAGATGTTCACTAACTTTAAGTCTAGAATGGGTATTGCTGCGAATGTTAGAAGCAAAAGGACAGATCTGTTTCGTTCTGAGAAATACAAGCAACTTTACACTAAGTTGCTGAAGCGAGGGGTGATGAACCCAAGGAGTGTAGACTTTGATTTTCTCGACTCTCTGAATGTAAATTTGCCGGAGAAATTCGCCTTACTTCAACTTGATCGTTTTTTCTCTGAGACGACAGTGGCTTATCCAGAACTTACTGCATACTTCTATTCAAATCTAAGCTTTTTGGATGCGAATAGATTCTCTTTCAGCGTTAGAGATCAGGATTATGTGGTTGATATGGATACTTTGGCCGATGTGATTGGAGTAGAAAGAGGGGAATTTCAATCAATCGGTGTGTCTATTGGCCGTGCAACGGTGGAGCTTGTTCGAGATGGGATGGCAGAAGGTCGAATTTCGTACGTGAGGTTGAATGCCTCAAATGTCTTGCTTCACAAAATTGTGATCAACCTGTCTTAGACCCAAATCGACTTTAAAGACTCGATGTTTCAAATTCGAAGCAAAGCCGATGTATGCCATCAACGCTGGCAAAAGTTCTCTCTCGCCACACACTATAATGTTTCACATGTACGGATCGTGGTGAAGGACAAAGGCCAACTTCCTTACTCAGCACTTATTTCTAAGCTGTTCAGACACCTTAACATTCAGCCTCCCAATATTCTTTGTGTTCGATCGTGTGATCAAATGGTGGTGGGACTGAAGATGGTTTCCAAAATGCGTCTGAAAGAGCTAAACAAGGCTTTGGAGCGATTCAAGGAGAAAACTCCTGTCAAGACTCATCAAGTCTCTTCGGCTGCAAAAGGAAAGGGAAAGGAGCCCATGACAGCTCCATCCAAGAAAAGAAGAGTCCTCATCTTGCAGGATGAAGAAGATGAGGAAGATGTAACCATCTCAGCTCTTGCTTTAAGCAATCTTCAGCATTCTGTTCCAGAGACAGAGGAGAGAGAGGATCAAGACAGAGAAGAGGAAGAGCAGAGGGATGAAGAGAGGGCATCAATGAGGAAAGATGCAGAGGAAGAAAGAACTCCAGAAGAAGAGGAGCGAGAAGAACCGCAGCATCATGTCATTGACGAGGAGACAGAGCATGAAGAATACTTCTCTCCACTTGAAGACACTGAAATAGGGGGAGTTGATGAAAAAAGAGGTACTTCTTCAATTGCTTTTGCTAGTGAAGATGTTAGCCGCTCACCTACGAGATCCGTAAGATGTCTATGCATCTCAATTTCCTGAGGAAGGTCATGAGGCTTCATCTCCAAATCTGGATACTCATGCTAGGATGCCATCTTCTGCAAATACTCCTCAAACTGATTATGCTGAGGCAAGCACTCAAACTGATAATTCAGCAAACTTTCGACGAGTGCTTGATATTCTTATGGAGATGCGAGGTCGATTTATGCCCCGGGATATGAAGTTCGAATCCGGAATGCCGCCAAGCCTCTTCGCTTTCTTTGCATGATCAAATATAGACTCTTACTCTTCAAGTTCAAGCCACTACCAAGAGTCACGAGGTAGAACAGCTGAAGGAGGATTTGAAAAAGTTGGAACACTGTCCAGTCGATGGGAGATTTTCAACTTGTTCGCATTCCAAGACAATCCTAATTTCACTCTCTTTTCATTTCTTCCTTTTTAATGTTGACAAAAAGGGGGAGAAGCTGCGTGCAGATTTGACTTCATTTCGACTCCTGTTTTATTCGACTTTACTTTTGTCTGGTTGTGACTGAATTGGATTTGGATTAATGCTTGGATTTGGATTGACTTCATAATGCTTGCTTGTAGTACTTTAAGTGTTGGCAAAGATAGTTATTTTTGCAGGACTAACACATTTTCTGTGGATGCAGACTCAATACTATCTTTATCCATTTATGAGATATCCATGTTTGTTTAAGTATTGTCTTGCAGGTCAAAATATCCAAATTTGCAGGAAAGTTTTGTCACCATAAAAAAGGGGGAGATTGTTGGAGAAAACTTCCTTATTTGTTTTGATGTCGACAAAACGTTTTCATCGATCTAGTCGAAGACTTGCGAGACTCACTCGACAAAGTCGAAGACTTGCGAGACTCACTCGACAAAGTTTGAAGACCCGCAGACTCTTTCGTCAAAGTCTGAAGATCGCCAGACCACCAGACTCAAGATGTAAAATCTACCCTCAGTGACAGTTTCTAGATCGACGAAGAAGATTTATCCAGATTCAAGTATTTCTTTATGGATTTGATTCGAGCGGTTGAAGAAGATCTCACGGCTGGAGATAGCATCTCAAGATTGATTATTCGTTTTGAATTTAATTCAAATAATTTGGATCCGTTGATTGGTGAAGTATACTTGGAAGGTTTTACTTATGGAAACCTAGATCCTGATTGTATGGGCGAGCAGGATTGATGGGCTATCTTCACATTCCTTAAGAAACTCGAGATCTCCCTAATTGATTCTCGTCCAACGGGTAGATTGGAAGAACTCCTTTGGAAGGTGCCAACGGTTATGAAGGCATGGAGGAGTATATAAGGAAGACGCTCTGGTTATTTGAGTGTGTGCGAGATAGATAAATTCCAAAGTCTGAAGTTTCTTGTTCTTTGTCAATTCAATTGTTGAGCGTAAACTTGTACTCAAAAGAGAGTTTATACTTTTGTGAAGCCTTGAGGAAGTGTAGTAGAGTCTCTACACTGTGGAATCAAGGAAGTGATACTGTAACGACTCTTTTGATTCATAGTGGAATCCAGCCGGTGGGTTGTCAGTGCGGGAGAGTGGACATAAACTTAGATTAAGCCGAACCATTATAAACCTTGTATTCTTATTCTCTTCCCTAAACTCTTTTACTTTGTTCATAACTCTATTTGATTGTTAGAGTCCAATCTCCATTTCAAAGTCTATTGTCAAACAGACTTGAGTTAAAAACACAATTTCTAGTTTACTTCGCAAAAATTTGTTTTTGCACCTATTCACCCCCTTTAGGTGCTCATACTAGCGTTTACAGAGAGCTACCCACAAAGAAATCCACTTTAAATCTGAAGTATTATACTCAATCGCTCCAATGTTTTCCATCTCTTGATCACATCAATAGCATACTCACAAGTGTTATTTCATATTCTTTTACAAGTTATTCACTTAGAAAACTCACAGAAAGATAAGCTTATCTCTTGTCTTGGTTGCTCCAAAGTATAAGTTATGAAACTAGGTTAAAAACAAGCTTTAAATCCCGAGTTTCCCCAAGTCAAATTGCCTTCAGGCACCCGCTACATGGGCAGAATCAAGAGCCCTTACGGGTTCCAAGCCGGCTGCCCGACCAATGCCTAGAATGGCCTACTAGGCGGCGCCCAAGCTTTCCTGACTGCCTAGCCCTATACTTTTGGTTCGGGCACGCCTCGTAAACGTCGTAGTTTGGCTCCAATCCAACCTCGAATTCGGCTGGAAATTGAGAAACGCTTTAACAAGATCAACCCCTTCCGGTCGTTAAAAAAAATCCAAAAGGAAATGCCATCAGAGAGTGATCCTAAAGTTCTTGTCTTGAAAGTCGACTGTAAGTTTACTAAAGGTATTCCAAAAGCCAGGGGATTGGGCAAAAGGCTGTTAGAATTCAACGACTTTGAAATAGATTTTTCTCCAAGAAAGAGAGGAACACCAAACGGTTTGTCTAGTGGAGGCATTACCTTACATGTCATACACGAACCATTGCAATTCAACCTGCACGACTCGATATAAACATCTCAAAACGGTCCTGAAAGTCCTTGTCCATTTAAGAAGGGCTCTTGGTCAGATTCCCTATTGTGGATACGAAGACTTCTCATATAAGTAATGTTTATTTATGACAGATGGTGCAACTGAGCAAGATAAATGCGATAACAGTATTTCTATACATTTAAGAAATAAAAGAAAAAAAGTACAGCGAGAATAAATCAATGATTTTCGAGAACTAGTCAATACGGTAATGGCATGGGCGAAATTCAAAAAACTAGTGCCAGCTTGTCCGTTGAAGAAAGGATAAATAAGTGGTCATGGCCTGAATTCTATTACTACTGTGGCAGATTTTCATTATTAGTATTTCTTTTTTCAAATTAAGCTTGAGTGCGTGTATTAATTTGTAGCCTTTAATACTGTACAGGGTTTAAAAAAAAAAAAACGTAAAGAAAATTAGGGACCCTCAGACATAGAGGCATGGTACTTTGCTCAAGAGCAGATGGTCCCGGTTTTATTTCAAATTTAAAGGGCGGTCCTATCAGTTCCTATTGTTTACGAGCCTTAAATCTCAAGTTGGAAAATACAATAATAATTGCTATTAAATAAGAAGAAATAAAAAGTGACAAGTGGTCCATGGCTCAACCTTGATCATTGGGAAAGAAAAAATAAATATCGATCTATCTTAATCATCCCCTCTCAACTATTGCACCCCCTCAATTTGCAACTTGATCTTTTTAAAATTATTTGCTTTGTTGATACCTAAAATTCCAACCTTGGACTCCCCATGTCAACTCAACGCCTCCCATTCTTATAATGTTTATTGCATGTTGCATCACCAAATTTCATTATTTTTCTCGTGCTCTCATATGTTTTAAGGATAAAAGTATAAAAGGCTCTTCGATTCTCCCACGGAACACTGTACGTGGTCATAAAGAGTGTCTAGAATTTGGTACCCAGCTTTATACCCGGCCTCTGTCTTACATAAGTTTAGTAAATAATGAGAAAAATTATATTAAATCCTAGGTACTAACTGGGCTAACTTCCATGACCATTGACTTCAGGACCTATATAAAAACACCTATATACTAACAAACAACCCCCCCCGGCGGAAAAAAAAAGTTGAATTATTGTTTGCAAAATCATAGGAACACATGAGGACGCTTCTCAAATGAGACTGCCCATTAAATCATACATGACAAAGCTCACTATCTCTGTAGAAAGTAGCACAGCTTGTCCGTTGGTATCGAGTGCACTTAGAGGTGACATGGGGAAAGAAAAGGGAGAAAATTATCCGATCAGCTCCAAACTTATTATACGGATGTTGATTCAGTCTTAAATTTTTCGATTTTGGCGATTTGGTCATTAAAAATTGCGTGAAACCAACATAGTCCTTCGAGTTAATTTTTGTTGAAAATTATTGACATGACGGTCCAATCATAGTTGATCATCTTATGTGGCACACCACCAGGTTTAACGATTTTTAAGCAAAAGTTGATCGAAATGACTATATTGAAATTTCACGCAGTTTGTGATTAAATTGGCAAAATTTGAAAGTTTAGAACTGAATTGACATCCTAAAATATATTTTTAACTAATTAGATTATTTTCCTAAAAGACAACTGTATGTGTGGAGTGAAAAAGGAGCACTTACATATTCAGTTACTTAATTGTCTTGAGAAAATTAGCTTTAGTGAAAATGGTAAAGGATATTATTAACAAATGTTCCAAAATACCTTTGAAAACCCAAATAAAGAAATTTTATCATTTCTGTTTTCCAAAGTACCGGGTTTCTCGTGTTATGTACAATCAACATATTGAAAAAGAATATCTTTCTTTTAGGTATGATTAACACGTGTCTCGTGTGCACTTGTGCCAAAACCTTCAATCCGTTTTGCAATCTTCCACCATGAGGTGCTACTCTACTATCAAATGCATTTGTTTATTGCAACGAAGGACGTGCCAATTATTGCCCATTCCATTTTGACTTAGGGTCAATTAGTCAACATGAAGCACTCCCAAAAAATCAATCCTCAAATTGATTGGGGTCTCAACTTGAGGAAGGAAATAGGAACATGGACGAAAGGATAACGAAAGTGCTTCGAGCCTGACCCAGTTGCGAACTCTTCATGAACTAAATAGATCTTAGGGAAACAAAAGGACCCAATTGAGAAATTTCTCTTTATTTTAGTGGGATTGGAAGCAACGTTTACTTCCCCACGCCATGCCAAAGCAGGCCTCTCTCCGTTTCTCCATGTTCCTCCAATTACATCTTCGTCTTTCCCTCTGCCTTGACGTGATCCGCTTGTGTTGCTCCTTTCTTGTTCTATGTCCACATGATTCAGCAGCCATATCGGGGTTGGTTTTCATGCTTGCTGACGAGCAAATTTTATTTAGGGAAAAAGTAATACCTGACGTGACGTGTCGATGTGCTAAGATAACTCAATTGATTGTCGATTGCCTGCACGCTTTTTCGCGATAATTTTGCCACAAGGTTATCTCTAAAATGGACCGATCAAGCTCATTTTCAATGCAAGTTCCAAAATTTTAATGATTGAATACATGTGTCTTACATAACATTCTCTCTCTCTCTTCCCCCCGATAATATGGTTTTTTGCCTCTCCGGAAACTATAAGAGATAAACAATGATATTTATCTAGTCATTATCGTAATGCTAATTTATCATGTAGAATAGGCGTTACGCACTGAAATGTATATGGTTTGATGAATGTGGTCCGACCATTTCAACTTTGCTTCCACCCTTTTTAAGTTACCTTTCTTCGGTACATATACTCCCACTTGCACATATATTATCGTCCAGAAAACCATTCCTCGTCTTTAATTTGATTCTCCATTTCTCCCTCATATTGCCGGCCGCATCCTCCCACTTGGGTTTGAATACAAACCCCACACTCATGTATATATGGTCAAGTGCACAAAGCATTGACATCATCGCATACGTATCAATCTAGTGTTCCTCAAGACAAATCCCAAGATCATTACTGTACCTATTAAAAAAATCTAGCGTTGCAAAAATTAAAAATTCTAAAAAAGATTTGTGGAAATTGTAAGAGATAAACAATGATATTTATCTAGCTATTATCGTCATGCTAATTTATCATGTAGAATAGGCGTTACGCACTGAAGTGCATATGGTTCGACGAAAGTGATCCGACCATTTTAACTTTACTTCCACCCTTTTAAGTTATCTTTCTTCAGTACATATACTCCCACTTGCACATATATTATCGTCCAGATTCGTCGTCTTTAATTTGATTTTCCATTTCTCCCTCGTATTGCCGGCTGCATTCTCCCACCTGGGTTTGAATACAAACCCCACACTCATGTATATATGGTCAAGTGCACAGAGCATTGACATCATCGCATACGTATCAATCTAGTGTTCCTCAGGACAAATCCCAAGATTATTACTGTACCTATTAAAAAAATCCTGCGTTGCAAAAATTCTGAAAAAGATTTGTGGAAATATTATTCTGCTGATATTATATAACAAAATGACATAAACCATGGTAGAAAATTTGAGTAATTCTGCGTCGACACACATGGGCATGCGGGCACACGTGATTTGATATATATACATCAACTAGGAGGGTGTTACACGATGGTACTATACGTACTAGACAGCTAATGGAAATCATAGGGTATCCTCAAGAGCTGAGGTCAGTTACTGATTGACAAATATTTTATGAGATTTTACAGGACCGGTGTTTAACTATTGTAAAAGTTTAAAATTTGTGGTTTCATATTTGATTATTCTATCCCTTTAATAATTGAGGTAAAAAGTGAAAGCTCGTTCCTTCCTTCCGAAAGGCAGTTTCATCAACTTAAAGGAAGGGGTGGGAAGTCAAAAAGTCAGCACTTGAGCCGGACAAAAAAGAGCATCAAAAAGAGAAAACAAATATTGACCAGGAAAAGAAAAAAATAGGGGAAAAAGTCAAGTCTTACCGCATTCTGCGCAATCAGTTTTGGAGTCTATTTTAAAATTGGCCTTTGAAATCAATGAAAGCTTTGATCTTTGAAATTAATTTATTTTTTCACTGTGCTGCTAACTATAGCCTTACAATATTATTCTTTTTTCCAATATGAAACAATAAGATTCTTTGTGTGATAGTAAACGCATGAATTGGATCAACACTTTTGTTCGGAAAGATGGATAATGCAGATAGTTATTTAATTTTCAAAAATTTCATGCAATAATTGAAGTGTGTAACTTCGCTTATACAATGAAAAAGAAAGTTTAGATTAAAATTGCAACTTGCATTATTTTGGTGATAGTTATGCACAAGAAGAAGGGGTTGTCCCGTATCATCGTGACTTGGTTTCTGATTTCTCTATTTTTTTTAAGAATACAGCTTTTCCTATCCGTATCAAATAGAACATGCTGAGCCAAATCTTCTTCATGTAAAACCGACTTGATTTAGATCGGGAAAATCGTACGGTTTTATGAAACCGTGTACTATGGCTCGACTCGTATTCAATCCTATGGCTCGAATCTGTATTCAATCCTATTTCTAATAGGAGCAGTTGAGAATTGAATCCAATTTTTTTTCCATTATTTTCATATCCGTAATAGTGAGAAACCCTCCAGGCAAGAATTGGGGCCTCCCAATCACTAGTCAATAGCTAAGAAGCTTCATAAAATGATATGTCACCGTTTTCTTCTAATGTATTAAGTTGAAGCATACATGTTTGGTTGGTGGTGAAATCATATATGCACTTTATTTCATCTATGGATTTAATTAACAACCAAAAGAAATTTGTATTACTAATATGTCATAAACAAATGTTGCTGCTGTGCATTTATTTACAATATAATTAAATGAAATGGCGTTGTTGTCTATACTATGCACTCCATTGAAATTACTTTATATAATTAATATTGAAAAAATGTGTCCAATGTGCATTTCTAGTAGAGTAAGTGAGACAACTGAGATTTTTTTCTTCTAATCAATCTAAAGAGTATTGAGATATGGGACGATGTGGCTCGACAACAAAACTCCGTTCTTAACCATAAATCCAATTTACACAATTTTCTATCTTTATACGAGATTAGATCTGACAGAGGTAAATAGAAAAGAAAGGAAGAATATTAATTACAGAAAGGGAGGGAGTTGGAGGGATTTGATTACAGCGTTGTTTACATGTTAATTACAAGAGAAAATTAATATGCTATTTATGACTAATATAAGATTTAAATATACAAGAATGAAAAATGTGTTTACTAGTCACCACACCTCTCCAACTGCTGAATATTGATGGATTTCTAGGATTTTAAGGGCCGTAAAAAGTTACTCTGGGTGTGTCTATTTTGGGAAAAAATGAATGATTTGTAAAATAATTTACTAAAAATAATTGTTTGTATAGCTTATAAAAATAAATTAATAAAAAAATATTTTTATTGTCATTCAGAATATCTAAACCTAAATTGTTGCCAATAATGTAAATATTTTTATTGGCTAACTATCTCAAGCAACATAAACGATAATTTTTAGGAAAATATTTTTCAAATTATTCATTTTTCAAAAAACAAACGGAGCAAAAAAAAAAAATGCAAATCCCTTCTAATTCTCCCTTTCATTCTCCCTTAGTTTATCCAACCTAGTGACCATTTTCGGATGACTGCTCTTCTATCCTAGTCTCTTCTACCAAAACACCACCATTTTGCGTGGCCACGACTTCCTTGAAAGTTGAATTTTCGAGAATTATATTGCGCATAGGCTGTGTAAAAATGGCTTTCTATTATTACTGTCTCGGTTAGATGATGTATCGTTGTGCGTACTTTGCATGTTCTATCAGCAACTAAAATTAAAATATATTTTCAAATCCACATTCAGCCAGATTGCGGGTTTGGCCATGAGCCATGTTGAAAGCGCAGTGACTCCACGAGAAAGGCAAAGACCAAGCAGCGATTTGAACACCGGCAGCGACCACAAGAGAGAGGCAAAGGCCAAGCAGAGATCGAACACCGCCCTTGTTAACAGATATACCACCGATATTTTCTTTCCCATGCTGTCAAATTCCCGCTGTTTCTACCCATTGGAAAAACGGCGTTTCGAGCTCTCCCCGATGGATTATTATAGTTTTGGCATTTATTATGGTGGCCATATGTTAGTTGAGCGCTTCAAATGCTAGATGTTTGAAGCTTGGTAGGGGAATCACGGACTCTATATGAAACTCCACTAAGGAATTGATCTGGCACCAGAACGAAGAGCTGAGGGTTTCGGGGTTTTGGGGTTGGATTGACCCTTTGATACTTAAGTTAGCATTGGAAATGAGAGAAAATTTAGAGGGAAAAAGGGGAGTATATGGGCTTAAGGATGGGAGAGACATTTTTCTAGAGAGAGAGAGAGAGAGAGTCCGATGGAGAGAGATCATGCCTGAGTGTCCATGTAATTATTTATATGTTACTATTAACAGGTTGTCGATAGTGTCAGATGACAGTTTATAGATAACAAATAATAAAAAGGTATGATAAATTGCATTCTTATTATGAGGTTCAGTGTTTGTCTAACTTTTCAGATAATGTTAGCATCATTACATGCTCCAATGAAATAATATTAAAGTGATGTCTAGTCAAGATCAACCTATCCAATAATTAATTGTAATTGCTAGGTTGAATACTCGATAGGCAACGTATCGAAAATATCTTGACAACGATGGATTGGCTAGTCAAACCACACCTGCCCGGTCAAATAGCTGGTTCAAGCTCCCAACCCAATGTCACTCTCCCCACAGGTCAGTCTTCCTCCACGTGTTTGAAATTCTCAAATCAAAGGATAAAGATTCTTCTATGTAATATCTACTTTTTCTTTTTACACTAGCAATGTATGATCTACTTTTCCATAAAAGGTTATGATAAATTAATATGACTTTACAGCTAGACTCAATATATGAAATTGTTGAGTGATTAAGTGCTTGATTTGAATATAATATTTTATAATTTAAATTGCAGCGCTTCCAAATAGAGCAACCCGATATCTTACGCTCACTATTGTGTGAGCAGAGTGAACCTTAGACTAGATAGTTTGCCTGCATCCTTGAATATCAGTAAAAGGAAATGCTTCCAGATACGAATGGTTATCAAATGTTTGCATCTTTGCCAGAAAAGATTCTTGCTTTTGTCTCCTTTTCAGTTTTGATAATGTAGTCTTTTCTTCAATTACTCTACAGGACTCAATAGGCATCTGATAAGATTGGAAAAATTCAGAGTACTCAAATAGAATATTCTCATAGATTGTGTCATATCAATCGTTCCTATCCTACTGAAAAAAACAACGAACTTGACATATGCACATGCGACATGTTTAAACAATGCATGCCGAAGGACGAAGGCAAAGATAAAATAATAGGCCAATCCGAAGGCAAGCGCATGCAGTTCCATGATTCTTGCGTTGCATGGTCTCGTGACGAACTGAGCTAGTAGGAACCCGAAATTTTGTATTGAAAGTCTTCTAGGTGTTTAGTAGACTGAAAGCAAGGCCAGGAAATATCTACCACAGTCCTTAAGATTTAACATACAGATGTCGAGAAACTATTCATGCTCTAGGAGTTCTGTTTTTCCTTTACAGTGCATCTCAACCCTCGAATGCGTGGATGTCATGCCCTAAACGCCTTACGCCTTGAATCTAAGGATCGAGATGCTGATAAGCAATGCTCCCCGCCCAGATGATGAATACTCGAAAATTTACAGCATCTCAACGTGCCTTTGTGGAAATCAACTTCCGTGAAATCAATTCCCGTCATGTTTGTTACATGCTGTGCTATTTTGGCGATGGGCATGAATTCCTGCGCAATGTTTCAGCCCTATAAAACGAGCGTTGGAGGATTGAACACGCATGTTATGAAGGGTCGAAGGGTTGTTGTTGGATTTGATCAGAAGGTTTGGCTCACCGCAATCGCGAGGGCTCTCAGTTCTGGTCCCGTTTTACCGTCCAAGAAGAAGATGGGCACTTGACCTTTCGAAGATGGGAGAGAAGGAGATGGCGCTTGACCTTTTGAGGATGGAACAGGACACCTGATGTTGAGGAGTCGTCGTCGCCCCCATGTTCAAAGATTGATAAAATAAGACAGAGAAATGAAGACTATTTTTGAAGATTACATTTTGCAATTAACCCAAGCTAAGCACGCAATACCTCATGGGGATTGTATTTTGCACTCTAGCACTAAACCATGAGGCCAAGAACATTAAGGGGCGCATCAAAAAATTTCTATTTCCCTAATTCTTTATTTTTCTATTCCAAGAAATAGGTTTGGAATATAAATCTATTGGATAATGCAATTTCATTTTTCTATTTTTTTAAATATATTTCTATTCAAGAAATAAATTTGGAGCAAAAATTAGAGGCTAAAATTTTAGCTTTTTTATTTCTGAAACAAAAATAAGAAATGAAACTCTTTTTATCATCCACTCTCGTCACCGCCCACTACTTGTGGAAAGCCAGACGCTAGCCGTCAGTTGCCCGTAACGCCATACGCCGATCGCCCCCTATTGGACATTGGATGCCCACTGCCTGCGGGACTACCGCCCGCCGCCGGATGCCGACCACTACCCCCCGAAATAGAAATTCTATTGTTATCAAATGAATTTCTATTCCAGAAATAGAAATTTTAAGTTGTTATCAAACACATTTTTTGGCTCAGAAACTCATCCAGGAAATAAAAATTGATTTTTGTTCCAAAAATTTAGTTATGTGCATCCTAAACTATCCTCTCAGAAAAAACCAAACTAAGCCCTTGCACCCATTTTGCCAATCGCCAACTATAAACCTAACCGTGAATTGAATACCTCGTGGCTAGCTCTTGCACCCATTTTGTTACCTCTAGACAGAATCGTGTTAGGTCATCATAGTTATTGACTAGAGCTAATCAAATGGACGGGCTTGGCTACATTTTAGTGGCCCATTGGCCCGCTTGGACAAAAATCCCAACCTTGATCAATGGGCAAATCGAGCCTTGGATGGTACGTGGCCTTCCTTCACGAAGTCTAGGGAAAATAATACAAATGATATTTGAACTTTGACTCAAATACATTCAATGTGGTTTCCAAATTTTTTGTGTATGTTTAATTTAGTTGTGAGATTATATGAAAATGTTTAATGTTGTTCCTGAACTTGAATTAATAGAAGGAAAATATTGAACATTTTTATATAGTTTGGAGACTAAATTGATGAAATACTAAAGGTTTAGAGACCATTTTAAATAAATATAGATCACATTGCATATTGAGCCAAAGTTCATAAATCATTTATGACATTATCCTCTAAGTATATAATAAGTGACTTTAAATAAGCTAAGAGTAGGGGAGGAAGCATGATAAGTATAATCAGGTAACCAATCCGTCCAAACTCTAATAGGATGTAAACAACTTTTGGGTTTTTGGTGCCAGGACGGGTTTCAGTTAGGCTAAAAAAGAACCCACGGGGTTTGGGATGGTAATCGAAGCTAAAATGTAAGAATACTAAAATGCCTTTATTTCATTTATAGTCCTTAGGTTATGTAATAAATAAAAAATGATTATAGGCTTTGGGAACTTTTAAAGATGTACCTTTCGATCATATCCGAAAACCTCTCAATTTGATAAATCATTTTAAAGGAACTCGACATCACTTACATAATTTTGTGAACCACAGAAAAAAAAAAAAAGAATAAGCATGGCTTTTCATTTTAAGATCTTAAATTCTTTTCAGCCTCATATTCTGCAAATTGATGGGATTTAATATGTTTTTAGTATAAGATCTTCATTTGACCAAAAAGATTATGGTGGGGTGTGGGTTGCCGACGGAACCCGATTACTTTAGTGAGATGGAGTTGAGATTTTATATCGAAGCCCAAAAAGATTCGAAATAAATTTAGATCTGTGTCTAACTCGGAAAATGAATAACTTATTATAAAAGCAAATAAAAATAAATATTTTCTCTCTACGAAAATGCGTTGACATGAATTATTGTCAGTAATGAATATTATGTGTAATTTATATATATTGTGGGGGCATTTCCATATTCTATCGATACCCTTTCTATAATTATTCACTTCTACAAATACATATCATACAACCCTCATTGGGGTTAAGCCATCATAAACACTTTATTGTTATTTTCTCTTAATTCTAAACACCAACAATGAAAATATTTTTCATTGGCTAATTATTTTAGACAACACAAATAATTATTTTTCTAGGATTTTTTTTAAAAGGTGAATTTGTTGCCTTTGCAGAAAAACAAAAAATATTGGGACAAGTTTGGATGGGCATGGAGAACAAAAGAAAATGACAGCATGCATCTCGTGCGGCTCCCGCATCACCTTAAAGTCCTTCGTTTTCAAAGGCGGCCTACGTTGCTCCAGTTTCCAATCCACACCTAACCCGATATTGTAGGATGTAAAATGTGTAACCCCAAGATCTCCATAACCAGAACAATAGCATAGATGATCGAGTAGAAAGATTATCGCACCTGTTTTGGGATCCATCATTCTTGATGCGGAAGTGGAAAAGCGATGATCTACGCACAAGTCCTTCTCCTCTATTGCCCTCTGTATCACTAGCTCAATGAGATAGCCCCCTCACCCTTTAGCACTAGGTAAACGCTCCTTATGTGAGGATACTAGTGAGAATTAGGGTTAGAGGAGAGACTTGAGGACTATTTATAGAGTTTTCAGCCAGACCCTCTCATTAAGGGCCAGGCTAAACTCGGCCCACATTAGCCAGCCCCATATTAGGGCCCGTTTGGTTCAGCTTTTGGGGAATGCATTTGCAAAAATGCAAATACCTTTGGGTGAATGGGGTTTTCCAAAATGCAAATAACATTTGGTAAAATTTACATTGAGAAACAATTTTGGCCAAAATACCGTTTGGTAAAATTTGCATTTGTAATATTAAATTAAAAAAAAAACAAAAATTTATATATATATTTTTTGTTTAAGTCCGACCACCGGATCTAAGCGGTCGGATGGCCGATCTCGGCCCCCGGATGGTCGCCGGGGTCAAGCGACCCCAGCGACGGCAGCCTAAGGTCGGGCGACCATCGCCCGGGTCGCACGACCCGGCCATTAGTCACCCGAGGTCCGGCCGGTCGCCGAGGTCGGGCGACCCTTCCGGCGAGGCGGCCGAGGTCGTGACCCTTAGGCGCGTCGCCGGCGCGTGGGACCCCTTGGCCGGCGATCGCCAGCCTTCGATCAGCTTCTCCACCGGAGAAGATGAACAGTAACTAGAACTTGCATTCCGAAAATACAAGTTCCCAAATGATCTTTAGACCTGCTTTGGACTAAGGGCGCTTAGAGTCCTTTGGAGATGCAATTGCATTTGCCAAAGTTGCCCAAAAAATCGAACCAAACACGTTTGCATTTATCCAAGGGACTTTAGAGTCCCAAAGCCCATTCCCAAAGTCGAACCAAACATGACCTTAGACTAATTAAGAAACCTTATATCTCACTTTAGACTAACCCCGTAAAATGGTAATAATATCAATTAATGTAGCCCACAGTAGGAAAACTCTTATATTCTCCCAACTAGGCTATATTAATTGAAATTGTACTGTATGTGTACACCTTGGTCTAGAGATAATTCTTAATAGTCAATCACATCCCATAAAGTCTCAAACACTAAATCATGGCGGTAACTGCATGTATACACACATAGCCTTCCATGTTCACGAGTGCTTTCAACTTTATTGATATGGATTCAATATGGTAGTGTGGCAAATGGATAACATCTCTTATAAAAAGATTCTATTTATCAGTCATCATTCTCTTACATTAAGCGTCACAAAAAAAAAAAACTTGTGCTATTAGAGAATGTCTTTATGGTTCCAATGAAGTCACATATGCCTTGTCCTTATGGTTAACATTTCTTTATATATAACAAGACGTATGCACAAGGCTAATAATCGGATGCCCCTAACCTTCACTCAAGATTTATACAATACCTTGAGACTTTATTAATATATATTCAACATAATAATAACACATTCAAAAATATTTTGTTGAATGCAAAAGTTGTTACATATCAAACCGTTACTAAGTGTAACGAACACAGAAGTAAACTTTATTAGAGTAAAGCCAAAATAGCTCCCACTAAATAACAGCATCTCATGATGCGCTTAAGCTCATATTAATGACATGTCATTCAAGAACAGAAGATCAAAGTCTTTTAGTTAGTGGATCTGCAATTATATCATCTGTGGAAATATGGTATATTAAAACGTCATCTTTCTGTACCATTTCTTTATGGTAAAAAATTTGATTGCCAAATATTTAGACTCCTTGAGACATCTGTTGTTAATAAATAATACTACAAATTTATTGTCTCAATACAACCGTATGAGTCAATCCATAAAGTTAAAAACAGTCAACTCCTTAAGAAGGTTTCGAAGCCTAATAGCCCAAGTAACAGCCTAAAAGAATATTACTAACGCTACTTATATAGTAGAAGATGACATAGAATTTTATTTACTGCACTTCATGCTAACATAAATATGTATTTTTTTATTGATATCATTATGTTAAAAAGTCATTGCAGTTGTGTCCTAATCTCGGTATTAGACAAAACATAATTTTAAGCCACTAAGGCTTCCATTATCTTTTAGTAGTGTAGTCAATTAGTAAACCACTTTTCAAGTGTTCCTGAATGGAACGCTTCATGGACGGTAAGCAATTCTATCGCTCGTTTCCCAAGCAGCAAATCATATGTCTACTACTTAAAATTTGAATCAGTAAAAACCTCAATGATAGTGGAATTATTAATTACAGATAAAGTGACTAAAATAACAAGCAATGTATGTAATTAGCGTCATGTAAGCACTGTGTAACTTGACATACAAGTATACATCTAGAGAGTTACATGCAAAATCATATAATCACCTTTGGGCAGAATACATGACATGCAATTGTACATTCCCCACATGATTGCGGTTATAAGAATATATTTTAATCTTCGTGAATTCATCACCTTTGGGCATATGAACCACTAGGATCAGTCACTCCTTTATCACACCATCATGTATCCCTCCATGAATTAATACACAATCACCTCCTTTGGTAGTATAACTACGCATTAGATCAGGAGACATCCCAATCATTATATAAGACCGATATTTCTTAAACCCAATTAAGTATGCCACTTTGGTGGTCACAACTCAATTGAATCCTTAAAACTCTCTCATACCGGAGATATAAACTTTACTTCTCACATACACCATATACATGTGATTTTAATATTAGTGATAGGGGCAATAAATCACCAAAATCACATTTTATGCTAATTACATTGCTTTATTCATCCAGGAAAATCAATCATACATATATATAAAGGACCTGAAAGACAGACTCCAATGAGATCACCGATCATAGCAACACAAGAAACTTCTCGTAACATAGAAGAAAGCATCTCTTTTGCATCCATATTACAGATTACCAAAACATCATAAAAAAAATGTTGATCTAGAGGACCTCTCACCAATTTTTAAGATGTCCATCATTCAAAGGTTACCAAAAGAAATAAAAATACATCAAGATACGTGTAAAGGAGTAAGCTTGAGCAACAAAAGTTTCATAACCTTTTACTATTTCACACCACCTCAATACATAGTTCAAACACTATCCCATAATGGTTATATCTCATTAAGCCAATTTCAGTACACAATAAAATTTAACTTTTATTAATGAATTACACTTTTATAATGTTTATGTGGTAACATATCTGTAACCCAACACCTGAATTTCCAAAATCACATAAAAATACAAAAATACACAAAAAAAACACTAAAAATACACGTATTTAGGGTTTCGTATGTAATTTCACATCTATAAAATCATCAAATATGTAAAATAAATACATCACAAGATAGAGAATGGTCTACAAACCCGACGCCGCCAGCCACGGGCTGATCGGAGTCTCCACGTGCCCGCACGCGCCGCTTGAGTGCGCGGCGGGTGGAGCTCACGTGCGGGCGTAAAAGGTCAGCCAAAACTGGTCCGACCAGTAGCGGTTCGACCGGTTCCCGACTCGATCGTCCAGTTCGACTAGTTGACCGGTCCGAGTGGCTCAACGGGTTGGGTTAGATCCTCGGGTCGAGTCGGCCACGTATCGGGTTGGGCCCGGGTTGCTGACGTCATCATGATGTCAGCCCTTGCGCGTGGAAGCGCGTGAGGGCGCATGACCACGTGTGGGGCGCGTGTTCGACGCCCCGTGGTGCATGGCTGCGGGTGGGGCCTCCACCGGCAATGCGCCGCCCACATATTTGCTCATCTAACCAAGCACAGTCCGAATTTACAATTTAATTTGATTTTTATTGAACAAAAAATCACGAAAATCTCAAAATTATGGCAAAATTCTATGCATTCGAGTTCTAGGTTACGGCAGGCTTTGATACCACATGATGGACGCAAAACGTGTAACCCCAAGATTTCTATAACCAGAACAAGAGAATAGATGATTGAATAGAAGATTATCGCACCTGTTTTGGATCCATCATTCTTGATGCAGAAGCGGAAAAGCGATGATCCACGCGCAAGTCTTTCTTCTCTATTGCCCTCTATATCATTGGCTCAATGAGACGACCCCGTCACCCTTTAGTACTAGGTAAACGCTCCTTATATGAGGATACTAGTGAGAATTAGGATTAGATGAGAGACTTGAGCACTATTTATAGAGTTTTCAGCTAAGCTCTTTTATTACGGGCCAGGCTCAACTCAGTCCACACTAACCAAGCCACGTATTAGACTAATTAAAAACCTTCTATCTCCCCTTAGAGTTATTCAACGTGACCCGAAGCATCGCCTCGGTCGCATGGAAGACCGCAACGGCTTCTCTTATTCCTTGGTCTTCCGTCTGAAAGTTCTTCAGGCCCCCGAGGCAGCCAGCCAGCAAGAGAGAGAGAGAGACTTGTTTGATCGGTTGGATTGAGGGAACCCGGGAAGCTGATAGCTTGCGGCGTAATTCTCAGAAGGGTCGGATCATCAGGAGCGGGAGAAGGTCCGGGATGGATCAGATAATGAACAAGGTGGGGTCGTATTGGTTTAGCCAGAAAGCTAACAAAGAAATTGATTCCGTTGGCGACGATTTCACCGTGAGTTTATCCCTCTCTCCGGGGGGGGGTGTGTGGGGTCTCTCTGTCCCACCCTTTGAATATTTGCAATTCGAGGGTTCAGTTCATGTTGATCCGGTGATGAAGTTGCTTCTTTTAAGACCAAATTGACATGTTTGGGATAGCTTCTTTTGTGGGTTTTGTCGTCCTTGCCTGTAACATTATGGGTTCAGTTCATTGGGTCTCTGCATGTCTCCTGCCTTGTGACTTAATCTGACATAAACCAATCTGTGTATGCTTGGCATCCCGTGCCCTTTCTCTTATATAGCCTTGCCTGGTTCTTGTAATCGGAGAAGAGATGGATTAACGTAGTTTGCTCAATAAAATGATCCACTGCTGGTAGATTTTTTCCCTTCGGCTAAATATTTTCCATTGGCAGTTGTGGAGGAGTTAGAGAGTATGTTATTGATAAATTGAGAATGAACATGCAACTAACAACTCCTAACGGAAATGGATACTGTAGTTTTGCTTTTTTGCAGATACATCGGAGTGAAACCTCTCCAACACCAATGTTTGATAGATTTTCTGTCCAACTATGCACATTTTAGGAATGAGAGCAGTTTGTTTGATGCACATTTATGTAGTTAAAAGCACTGATAAAGTTTTGTTCAGTTGCAGCTGAAAGCTCATTGGTTTTAAGCTGCTCATGTCTTTTATTTAGGTGAATTTTTAAGGGTTTCTGAAGTGCACTAATTAGTTTGCCTATCCTATAAGCGTGGTAGTGGTGGATGCCAATGAACTGTGATGGCTTTGCCAATCAGAGCCTGATTGGTTGTAATCCTAAGTTAGGTCTTTGCCCCATGCATATAGACGAGAATCACGTGTTAAAAAATATAGGGCTTTTATTAATCAGTGTCATGGCTTGCTTAGTATATGGTTTTGAGGAAAAGAAGTACTATTTTCTCAGGTCAAAGTAGGTCTTGACAAGCACATGTCAGACAACATATGCATGTGGTTTTGTAGATCAGTTATGAAGTTTCAAATTCTTTGTTGGTTGAAGTTAAATCTATTGGCATAGAAATCTACAAAATGTATGAGACCTATCTCTCTCCACGTGCGCGCAAACACACGTGGATATCTGCTCTCGCTTAGTGGTAGAAATCAGGGGAGAAAAGAAATTAAATTTGTTGTCATCATCACATTGATAAGTTCATTAGCGTACAAATATGCATGTTTGTGGAATATTTTTTTCTGCTAACAGTTTTCTCTTTGAAAAACAGTCAATGTCAAGCAGCCTCGAAAGTGGAACTAAATGGTTGGTCAACGAACTGAAAGGTTTGCTCTTAACACATATCTTGTGTGCCACTATTTGCTTTCATGTGTTAATCATTAAGAAATGATGCTCTTACTCACCTGTTCTGCTCACTGGAATTTGGAGAGCATTCTTTGCATAACATAACCTGGCAGATTGTTTGTACACTGAGAAAAGTTGCCCTTATAGTAGTAATTTTATTGTGTTTTTTCCTTTGACAAAAGCTTCACATTGCCAATGTGCAGCCTGACTTTGATTTTTTCCCCTAGTAAAGGTTCATGATGACCCTCATAAATGTCCAAATAGATGCTGATGCCCCAGCAGCAAAAACCTCCTTTGTTGAGTTCCTCAATGTGATATCATGGTCTGCCATTAGTTATCTCCTTGGGCATCTATTGCCACATAAAAAGATAACCTTGAGAAAGCCTCTTGTTTCCATGGGTCATTTGCAATGAATCTGATGGCATGGATGATTTGATCTAAACACCAATATAATGTGGTATTGTAATTATAAATACACAACATGATTTTTTCTGTTTCATTAGAGATTTTGTGTAATAGCATCCCTTGCTTTACTGGAGTCTTGCCTTTCACTATATAAAAAGAGTTGATGATATAGACCCATCTTTTTAATTTCATTGTCATAGGCTGTGCCAAGGGTATTTACTTCTCCAATATTTTTACTTTTTTTAGATAGATTTGAGATGCACTTCGCAAACAAAACTTGAAAAGAATGAGCATTTTACATCAGGTTGAGGGTTGTTCGACTTTTTTTTTTTTTTTTTTTTTTTTTTTTGCATGAACCTCACTCATAACTTGGTTTTGCAGGAAAGATGCAAAAGCCATTGCTGGATCTTCTGAAGGAATATGATTTACTAATAGGGATCTTCCCTCGTGATGCTACCAATTATGAGTTTGATGAGGAGACCGGAAAGCTCACTGTCTTCATTCCATCAGTTTGCGAAGTAGGCTACGGAGACTCCTCTGTTTTACGTTTTTCCACCACGGTGACTGGCATTTTGACTAAAGGGAAGCTGGCGGACGTAGAAGGGATGAAGACGCAGGTGATGATTTGGGTGAAGGTGACGTCAATTTCTTCTGAAGCATCGAAGCTTCACTTCACTGCGGGTTTGAAGAAAACGAGAAACAGAGAAGCTTATGAAGTTATTAAGGCTGGCTTTACAGTAGATAAGTTTTGAGGTCTTCTGCGTTTGTGTTGAAGATCTTGGCGACTTGGTCTTGTATTATAGAGCTTCTGACATAACAGGCCGTGCACTTTATGATTGCTCGATGTAAGCATTCGAATCGTTCCTCATAGTTAGAGTCAATAATATCTGTGTGATCTGGAAGTTGCTATAGCTTCTGGAGTCCACTTGCTGTTCAAATCAATAACCATGTGTAAATGTCAGAGTTAACTCGCTGTTGATAATAGCTTCTGATGCTATGCAACTCCAGGATGTTATGAAAAGCTGGTTTATTCGGTAGATCTGGTTGGTCTTGCTAATGGGGTTTGTTGCCCCAGCAGTTGCAAGTCTCAAGGAGCTTGCAAATGATGCAAGGAATGTAAAATCAACTAGCAAGTTAACCTCTATGAATCTGTGTGAGGATCCAATTAATCTAATACTATTATACCATGTTGATGCTCCATGACGGACCCTATGGGAATTGACATGTGACCCATCTGGTGGTTGCCACGTCACTTCCCTTTGCTTTTATTCTTTTGTTTCATCTTCATTTCTAAGAAATAACTTACCATCAATAAAGCCTTGAAAATAATCTTATATGGTTACCATCCCACCTCACATAATTATCAATTTTTTAATTCCTTTTCTTCCTGAAATTTATTCTCAATGAAATTATATTGATTGAAATAATAAAATATATAGATATCACTGAAACAATCCCCATGCATGAAAAAGAAACTTAATCAATCTGATATATTAAGTATACTGTCGGAATAAGCCAAATATGCTGATGACCTGCCTTTTTTCGCACCCTCGTGCGCGGCCACCAACTAGCCTTCGTGAATCAGGTTTTTTGGGTACTCCTCGTAGGCCCTCTTGAAGAGAATCGCTTACGGGCTAGAGCTCCTGAGATCAAGAGAGAGGAGGTTGCAGACATGGAAGTCCCTGCAGAGGACTCAAATGCTGAAAATGAAAGGATATGTCTGATGAACTTAAGTCTTTTGAAGAAAGGAAAAGCAATCGAGACCAGTCATGTGAAGGTTATTGACGTTGGCTACGTAAACTGTAATGTTCATAAGTGCTCTTCGTCAGCGACAAGGAAACAGTAAGTTCCAGGGATTGGTTAAGGGTCTAGATAAGCTTGCTGTCATTGATATCTTAAGAGTCTGCATTTGGCCTAGCATCATGCGCAATTTATCCGTGTTCAGTGCTGTACAGTCTGTTAACTGACGGCTCATACTCATTTATGCGAGACCAATGTGTTCAATTTACGAACTTAATTTGCAAAAAAGAATGCAGTGATCAGTCCTGGGCCAAATCCTCCCCATTTCCAAATCAGATGTGTAGAAGTGATTGCAGTATGAATCCGTTTGCCTGCCGTGTGCTCACTGTCGCAGATAATGTTCAAGTTAAGCCCCTGAAAATTTGGAGGAAGTACCTCGGCATGGGCAAGTTTTACCTACGGGATAGTGGACCCAACGCTCTTAGGCAATGCATTCCGTACGGTGATTGCATAGTATATTAAACATGTGAATTTCCACATTGCCCGAGATTTGGCTATTTCAGATCATCTTGTTAGGTTTAGATTATGAGTATTATTCAAAGATCAACTTTATTACAGACTGCCTCTTGTTGATTCATTCAACCTCAGACATCAGGCCAATTTTCCCCAATTCGAACCAACTGCCATCATCTGTAGAGATACTAGAGTGGTCGACAACATTTTCATCGTAATCACAGTATATATTGGCAAGAAATTTACACAATTGTGATGTCCCCTGGAACAGAAAACAGGATCTACCCATATTGGCTTTCCTTGGTAGCAGAATGTAAGCTAGCTTCAAAAACGAATTTCTTGGCATAGAAAGTCGATCTAATCGACCAACATCTTTTTTTATGACAGTACAATCTGTCTCCTTTGGCCTGAAGCAGAATATCCGAGTCCAGTGTCTCCGGAAACTGGTGTTGTGATCATTATCGGGAGGACAAGAAGACTGAATCATCTCCCACATCACTCTTATGTCTCCATATTCCTCACAAGACTCCATGTCCTTGTAAAGCATCATCAGGCCATTCATGTTTACCTTCAGAATATGCCCACCCCATATCAGGAGGAAAAATTGTTTAAATCCAATGATCAATCCAAACGTAAAGCTTAAACTCTCCTGCCTCTTGCGCTGTGTGTGTGTGTGTGTGTGTGTTAGGCTCTTATGTTACCTTTGGCCTTGTATCTGAGGCATGAAGTGAAGTTGAGAAGCATAGACTTTGTTTGGAAAAGAAGTGAGTTTCTGAAGCTTGGCCAGTTTCTCCACCTGTTCACCCTCATATTGCTTTTCCCTCACTCACTCACACTGTCACTTTCCTTCACTTCCTTTTATATCGCTCTTTCTCTCCCGCTTATCTTCTCACTTCACTCAACAAAACAATGCTAAACAAGCTACACAACAAACCTAAAACAGATGTCACAAAACAACACTGATCAGGACAGGACGCTCCATGTAATCAAATTCCTCCTTTATATTATAAACTAAAGATAATCAAAATGCAATGAGACACTAGTGCTTGTCCTCTTGATCCAACAATCATTTAGAAAAGTCAGAAGGGTCCAATCTATAAACGATTTCAGATTGTTTTCTTTAAGTAGCTCCAGATCAAAGGGTTAAAAGATAAGGGACCTAATCCATACAACTACACCCACATACCCACAGCCTTTTGGTAATTTCAGCTTCTGGCAGTTGAATCAAAAGTCTCCAGTCTCAGCAATCACAGCTGATTCACTAGAGAGCATTCCTGTATGTGCTTGAATAGGACATTCACCCTCAAGGGCTCCTTGGGTTCACACGTCAATGGATGGCCCTCCGGAACATAAATCCTGTGATAATTCTCATAAGCAGTGGTATTCCGCTTGATCTGCTTCGAGAGTGCTTTAAGAAAATCCTTCATCAGAACACAACCAAAAGCGGGTCCATTTCCAATTACAACCCTATCAGGCTGCAAAATAATGGCCTTCTCCTCCTTGAGAAGAAGGGAATAACCAACGGAGCTGTAGTCATTGAAAATGGGTCCAGCAAATAAGTAGGCATCTGCGGATTCCACGATCTCGGCGCAGAATGCAGTGCTCACCGCACCCTAGTAAGTCCCAAGGAAGTGGGGATGGTGCTCGGGCACGAGCCCTTTGCCGATGGCATCACAGCTACAGCATGGCCAGATGCATCAGCTAGTTCTACGAAGGCTTCAGAAGCCTTTGCGACCCGGAGTTTTGGGCCGCCCACCATTACCGGCTTTACTGCCTTGTTCAAGAACTCTGCAGCTACCTCTACTGCAGCTTCCAATCCCATCTGATTAGTCAATCCGTGTCAACAAAAATTAATCAATCACATCACTCTATTCATAAGCTGACACAGCTAACAGACTCAATCGACTGAACAGATGAATAATTACTTGGGAGAGAGTGCAAATGGAACCGGTTCGCGACTGAAAGTCGGGTGAGGTATGGCAGGCAAGTTGCATCTTATGCTTATGTAAACGGGCTTGCTTTCTTTCAAAGCAGTCGAGATTGCAGTATTGATCAGTTCAAGCGCATCTTCCAAGTTATTTACAACAGCCTAGAAAAAGGCGAAAAGGAAACACTCAACACGTCAGTTCATTCGATTTGCACTTCACACATTTACCCCCATCACTACAATCTCTGCAAGCAAAAACTCCAACTTCGAGTCGCATGCCACACTTCTTAAGATACCATTAGTTAATTATAATAATCTTACACGACAGATCCACCACAAACAACGAGATCCAAAATCACGACAAGCATTATAATATGATTAATTCTGGAAAGTCCTCGAAGTGATGTTTCTGGTCAACATATACAACCTTCTTCAGACAAAGATCGGGTCCGAATAAAAAATTAGTGTCAGCAAAAGGAACGATGAAAAGGGGACCGAAGAGATACCTGGAAGGAAGTAACAGTCTGAAAACACCGAAGCTCTTGGCTGAAATCAGGCAACCCAATGGTATGGTGAAGCACCTTGTTCATCCCGTAGTCGTTGGAGTTGGGCTCACCGACGATGCAGACCACTGGCTGGTTCTCGCTGTAGGCCCCGGCGATAGCGTTGAGCACGCTGAGCCTGCCGACGGTGAACGTCACGACGCAGGCCCCGACGCCCCAGGCGTGGTCGTAGCCGTCGGCGGCGTACCCGGCGTTGAGCTCGTTGCAGCAGCCGATGAGGTTGAGCCCCGACTCAGCGATGAGGTTGAGCCCCGGCTCGGTGATGAGGTAGTCGAGGAGCGTGTGGTTGAAGTCGCCGGGGACGGAGAAGACGTCAGTGACGCCTATCTGGACGAGCCGGCGGGCGAGGTGGTGGCCCATGGTGGCGTCGGGGGAGCCGACCGCCGCGTGCGCGGGCTCCGTTGGGGGGCGACCCGACGTCGTTGCAGGGGGGGCTTGCATGAGTTGAGCTCTCCGATGTTGGTGTCCATGGCAGAGTGGCGGTGGCGGCGGTGGAGGAGGAGGAGGTGAAGGGGGAGACGGAGGGAGAAGGAGAAGGAGAAGGAGAAGGTGAAGCGAGGAGTGGCAATGGAGGTTCGCGGGAGCTTCTGGAGTTTTTTCTGTGTGTTTGTGCGTGGAGGAGTGGTTAAAAATGCAGTCTTTATATATGCCAACGATTAAAAGCTCATTGAATTTGGTCAACGCGGAATGGCGAGTACCCCTCCATCTACCAGCTGGGTAGTCTTCCCTATCTTCAAGGTAAGATCTGTCTTCTTCAGTGGAAAACCCTAACTCGCGGAATAGTGAGTACCCCTCTACCAACTGGGTAGTCTTTCCCTATCTTCAAGGTAAGATCTATCTTCTTTAGTGGAAAACCCTAACTCTCGCCCAAAACCACAAACCCCATCTCCGAAATACCAAGAATCTATACACCGCCTGAACCACAAACCCACCGAATCCCTAATGCCCACCATTTTTTCATCCAGACCTGAAATCGTCTTCCCCCATCTTACGAACCACAACCCCATCGAAAACCTAATGCCCACCAGCTGGGCAAGTTGATGATCTGAAACCTTCTTCGTCTCTCCTCAGCCCCAGAAAGTGATCTGGAGTTCCCCGTAAATCAGATCCTGGTGTTAGAGATGGCTGGTCAGCTTGAGGAAGAGAGACGTCTTGCAGCCCTGTGCAAAAGTTTAGGTGAGTTATGGTCTGAGGAGGATGTTGTTGATATAAAAAGCGATATCTCAGAAGAAAAATTGATTGAATGTCGGAAAACGGTGTTTGGGAAGTTGTACTCTAGACCCAATGTGAATTTTACAGCCTTCGTGAATACTATGACACAAGTGTGGAGAGTAGACAAGGTTACTTGTACTCAGCTTGGACCTGGATACTTTTCCTTTGCTTTCCAGTCGGAAGAAGAAAAACAAATGGTTTTAGACACTGGGCCTTGGTGCTTCTCCAGCAATTTACTAGTACTACAACAATGCGACCCGGATACTCCTGAGATGTGTTACGAATTTACTCACTGTGCATTTTGGGTCAATCTCTATGGCCTACCTTTTGGGAGGGTCACTAATGAAGTCATCCGGGACATAGCTTCTAAATTGGGGGAAGTCATAGATGTGAAATTAGAAGCAAGAGGCAATAGTCATTACAAAATTGGCAAAGCAAAGGTTATGCTAAATTTGGAAAATCCGTTAAAGACAGGAGTTCTCGTGAATTTGGAGAGGAAAAAAGTGTGGGTAGAGTTCAAATACGAACAATTACCACATTATTGTTATTCATGTGGAAAAATAGGGCATTATGCTATTGCTTGCAATGAAATTCCTTATGAAAAGTCGGGGCTGCCGAAGACTTATCGGGAAGATTTGGGAATTGGCTCCGAGCGTATGTGCATGAACTTAACCCATATGGGAAAATTTTCTACGGTAAACAAGAGCCAATCCTAGAAGAAACAGAAAGTGTGCCAGAGACTCCTATGCATTCTACTTCAGAGAATGAAAACCAGCAGCAAAATCAGAATTAAAATATTGTCTGGGGACTAAAGAATGCGGAACAAATAACTCAAAAGAAAATCAGTTCATCCACACAGCAATTAGCACTACAATTCATGGGAGATAAAAGCCCATAGAAGAGAGGAAGCTGCTGTATCGATGAAGAATCTGCTATGGTTCTTTACGAAGAACAACAAAAGGAAGCATAAGTCGACATGCTAGAGGATTTAACAGGGGAGGAAGGGCTGATTCGGCGCAAATCTAAAGGCACCAAGCAATCTTCAGCCAAAAAAGGGAAGCGTTTCTGTCCATATGGTGCGCAAAGCTCGAAAACATTGAATTTAGATAGTACATAGCTAGTGGAAACCCCAATTGAGATGGTGGAGAAGTCATGTCAGTGGGCTTTGATGGCTAGCCCTAATAAGGCACCAAAAAAGCCATGAAACTACTAAGTTGGAATTGTCAGGGGTTGGGCACACCCCTGACAATTCAGGCTTTACGAGTCTTAGTAACTCAAGAAAGGCCCAGTATTATTTTTTTAATGGAGACAAAGAATCGGGAGCAAAAGGTACATCAGTTGCGGAGAAGGTTGAAATTTCAGAATTTGCTTCTTAGTGAACCCAAAAGGAATTGCGGGGATTGGCTGGTTTTGGGATGATCAGGTAGGGCTATCAATCGAATCATTCTCAAACAACTATATAAGTGCTATTTGTCAAGTAATGGAAACCAGACAGCAAATGCAAATCACCTTTATACATGCTCCTAATGTTTTTCAAGAAAGAGTACAACTATGGGAGAATATTCATAGAGTAAGCAGAAACTACCACCTACCTTGGATGGGCAGAAAACGAGCAGAAAATTATCGCTTAACAGCCTTCAGGGATTTTCTCAGCAAGTTCCTTAATGGATTTGGAATCCAAGGGCTGTGCTTTCACCTGGACAAATAACCGAACAGGAGATCAATTCGTCAAAGAGAGACTAGACAGGGGATTATGCAATCTAGATTGGCGAATAACTTATCCGAATGTGGAAAGCATAGCTCTACCAGCTATAGGGTCCGATCATAGCCCTATTGTAATATCTCTACAATCGCGGACAGTAAAGAAAAAGAGGGTTTTCCGGTATGAAGCATTTTGGGCAGAAGATGAGGAAAGTTTGCTGTTAGTAAAAAAGATATGGGCTGAAGGGGAATCTCAAGGGCTGAACATTGTTCAAAAGCTGAAGCTGGTGGCTAAACAGTTGGAAAAGTGGAGCAAAAACAGATTCCATAATGCAAAACAGAGAATTGATGAGCTAAAAAACGAATTACAGCGGCTGATGAATGGAAATGATGTAAGTAAAGAAAGTGAGACTACAAAGAGGATAAATCAGGAAATTGAAAAGCTTTGGCGGCAAGAGGAAATGTTTTGGGGGATGCGCTCAAGAATTAACTGGTTAAAATGGGGAGATAGAAACACAAAGTTTTTTCATGCAACAACTATTTAGAGAAGAAGTAGAAACAGAATTGCCTTACTAAAGAATGCAGCTGACGAATGGGTGACAGGAGATCAGACTTTGAAGGAGATGACAGCAACTTTCTTCCAAAACCTATACTTGTCAACGGGGGCACACAATTTTCAGCCTGTCATACAACAAGTACTAACATTAGTAGACGAAAGAATGAACCAAATAGCGGTTGGTAAAATCTGTTACAATGGAGGAGATCACTGAGGCAATGCAGCAATTAGGAGCTAACAAGGCTCCTGGACCGGATGGACTTAATGGACTGTTTTAGTGAAATCATTGGCCAGATCTAAGTCAAGGAATATTCAGCGAAGTGCAGAATTTTTTTGAAACTGGACACTTAAAGCCCGACATCAACAGAACCCAAATAGCCCTTATTCCCAAAGTCCAAAACCCTAAAAAACTTGAACAATTCTGTCCCATCAGCCTGTGCAATTTTATATACAAAATCATCTCCAAAGTAATGACAAATATACTAAAACCCTTACTACCAAGCCTCATTGCTAAAGAACAAAGTGCATTTGTGGGGGGACGACAAATACAAGACAATATCTTGATTGTGCAGGAGGTGTTACATAAGCTGAGAACTCGGGAGAGGAAGAGGAAATTCCAAGCTGTCCTAAAGCTTGATATGCAAAAAGCATATGACCGTATTGAATGGGACTTCTTACAAGCGTGCTTGACTAAGATGGGATTTTGTGATTAGTGGGTCCAATGGGTGATGCAATGTGTGTCCACGGTATCCTTCAGCATTAACTTCAATCGCGATCCTCTACCATTTTTCAAGCCCACCAGAGGAATTCGACAAGGTGACCCACTTTCCCCATATTTATTTATTCTAGTGGCTAACATCTTATCCTACCTAATCAAATAAGCAGTTGTGGATGGCACTCTAAGGGGAATTAAGCTAAACAGTTGTTGCCCTACATTATCACATCTCCCGTTTGCAGATGATTTAATATTCTTCCTTCATGGCACTGTCTTGGAAGGTCAGAACTTAGCAGCTATCCTACATCAATATTGTTTTGCAACAGGGCAGGCCATAAATCTTAACAAATCAGGTATATATTCCAGCAAGAGATGTCCCATGAATTTGAGAAAAAATATGGCTGAAGAGTTAAGAGTCCCAAAAATAGTGAAAACAGGAAAGTATTTAAGGATTCCCTCGGATTGGGGAGGCTCAAAAAAGATATATTTGCATGGATCCTTGCAAGAGTGAATATGAAGTTGGAGAGTTGGAAAGATAATTTGCTGTCCAAAACAGGGAAGGAAGTATTGATAAAATCTGTAGTGCAGGCTATTCCACAATATGCAATGTCCATTTTCAAACTCCCTGTGTCAATTTGCAAAGCCATTGAAAAGAAAATTGCAAACTTCTGGTGGCGGAATGGCAACAAAGTTGCTGGAATTCATTAGAAAAAATGGGAAAATTTAAAACTTAGAAAGGAGGAAGGAGGGCTCGGCTTTAAAGACCTCCGGGTTTTCAACAAGGAGATGTTAGGGAACAATCATGGCGTATATCTCAGCATCCTACGTCCCTTCTAAGTCAACTAATGAAGGGCTTCTACTACCCACAAGGCGATTTTTGGAAAGCTGGAAAAGGATCTAGACCGTCTTGGGGATGTCAAAGTATTGTCCTGGGGAGAGACTCGATAGCTCCTCAAGTTTTGTGGACTGTTGGAAATGGATAGACTATCTCGATAAGGGAAGATAAATGGTTAAAAAGTGGAATTATTGGTGGGCCAGCGACAAGAAATGAGCTAGAGAACGTGGGTGCTTTAATAGAACAAAGAGAAAGGAAATGGAATGAGGAAATGTTACGGTTACTATTCGATGACCAAAGAATCGGGGAAATCCTTGCAACTCCTATAGGATTACCTTCTACAACGGACAAAATGGTATGGACGAGCACCAATTCAAGGGTATATTCGGTGAAAAGTGGATATATCTACAATAGAAATCACAACGCTAACCAAGTAACCACAATAGCATCCTCCTCTCATCAAACACAGCCAGACTTTTGGAAATTCCTCTGGAAATCTAACAATCTACCCAGAGTCAAACAAGGTTTCTCGGAATGCTTGCCAAAATGCAATTCCTACGGTGGAAAACTTGCACGAAGGAAAATTGTACCTGATCCACTATGCCCCATCTGTAAAAAAGAAGCTGAAACCATTGAACATGCGTTATTGCTCTGTCCTTGGACTGTTAAGTTATGGCGAGAGACTCCCCTGCACATCCAAATTTCAAGACTTGGGTTAACGAGACTAGATGTATGGCTACACTCGCAAAAAGAAGACCCACGACCACGACAATGTGGTGCATTTGGAAAGATCGAAACCGGTTTGTTTTCGAACACCATCCCCTGTCTCCGCATCAAACCCTGTCCAAAGCATATAATAGCTCTATATGAGAACTACACGAGCTGCAACAATAAACAAACAGTAGGAAAAAACCAAGAAACCCACACACAGCGATGGAAACCCCCGCCACTGAACCCTCTGAGCATCAATATAGACGCTTCCTTTGTCTGGGATGCAGCCAAAATACCATATCTGGAGGAGAGAAGCGAGGTGGCTAGGAACAAAACAATACCGCGGTTGAGGAACACGGAGCCGAGGTCGAGGTCGGGAGGCTCTCGACAATCTCTTGGTCGGGGTTGAAGATGAGGCACCATATCCGGAAGGGGACAGCGAATTGGCCCAAAATGGAACAATACTAGCGAGTGAGGAAAGCAGTGAAGCGGCCAAGAACAGGGCTTCTAAGATCGCAACAGATCTGGAGGAGAACAGAGATGGGGTCCGAAATACAACTAACTCAACTCTCGGCGTCGATAGCGAAGGGGATGGGTACAGGCGTGTCTTCGGCATCTCTGTTGATGGGTATGAACGCGAATCACTAGATCTAACGGAGCACGGCGTCATGGGGACCAAATCACACCGAACAACCCCGAGCCGGGAGAAAGTGAAGCGGCAAGGAACAGGGCTACCGAAATCGCAGCAGATTTGGAGTAGAATAGAGATGGGGTCCGAAATACAACTAACCCAACTCTCAGTGTCGATAGCGAAGGGGACAAGTACAGGCGTGTCTTCGGCGTCTCTGTTGGGGGGTATGAACGTGAATCACGAGATCTGACAGAGCATGGCGTCACGGGGACCAGATCAAACCGAACAACCCTCGAGCTGGGGGAAAATAGAGGAGGGACTGAAGGGAGGAGCGCCATTGCGTGCATCTGCCGTGATTCTCGGGGATACTTGGTGGATGGCTTTTCGAAGACAGTAGCAGCTTCCTCGGCTGAACAGGCGGAAGCCATAGCTCTCTTGGAAACCCTAGATTTCCTCTCCAAAAGCTCGAACAAAGTCTTCCAAGTACACTCTGACTGCTTGCTGCTCGTGCAGGCACTTCAAGAAGAGACAACACCGAACCGGGAAGTGGCGGGGTTAGTGGACCGGATCCAAGAGAAAATGAAGGGCTTTTCGGGCCTGTCTTTGGCCCACCGCAGCAGAGATGCAAATAGGCCCGCCGACCGGATCGCAAGAGCCCAACGAGAACACTACCTCCCTCGAAACTAGGTAATCAACCCCCCTATGGCCTTAATCGATTTACTCAATGCGATGCTTCTTATGTATTTACTACGAACTTATCTACGTAAATGAATAGAAGATGCATTTTCGACAAAATATTTATATATATATATATATATATATGCCAACGAGAGAGAGAGAGAGAGAGAGAAGATAAAACGGGCGGTTTTGTGGCGCAGAGAGGAAAGGTATTGGCATTACCATTGAAGGCGGAGGGAGATAGGAGTGACCATGGTGATTTTTTTCTTCTCCGCCTTTTTGGAGGATTGATTTTTCAAAGGTGAGCTGAGCAATTTCAAGTGGGATTTCCTCAGTTTTGGATGTCAAATTGACCAACAAATGTTGGGTTCCACTCCTTTTTTTTTTTTTTGTCGGTCCTACTCTACTCTACTCCTATTCTAAACGCTGACTCTCAGACTTTTGTCATACCTCTTTACAGGGCGTGGGAGTCAAAACCCACTCCTGAAACTAATTCGTCCCCACTCCAACCCCCTAAGAAGGTGGGGATTCGAACCCCCCCCCCTATTCCATGTGAAAAGGTGGCCACTAGGGGTAAACCCCAGTGGTTGGTTCCACTCCGTTTGGACCGTGGTATTTGGGCATATTCAATTTCATTTAGAATTTACGGTTGGGGGACTAGGCGTGACACGAAAAAGGGATCGCAAGACGAGGTCTTGACCCTATTTAGTAGCGATTTCATTTTTATATTTTTCGATTCTTTTGCTCCTCCAAACATAAAAGAAAATATAAATCTATTTGATAACGTCAGCTAATTTTTTAATTCCTCGAAACAGACCAATGATCAAGGAATAAATTTAGAACAAAAATGAGAAGTGGAAAAAATTTATTTTCATATTCCTAGGAACAAAAAGAGAAATAATGTCATTTTAGAAAAAAACAAGCTCAACATAACTTAATACTTGTCTTTACACAATCGACACAAGGTTCGGTCTCCCGATCCAATCCAAGTCCCATTTTTTGGAATAATAAAAAAAATAAGGAAAAAAATTTAGAAATTAGATTTTGAGTAGTTTTACTATATTTTAATGTTAATTCTAGTTTAGAATTAGTTTAGCATAAAAAATATGAAAATATTTTGATGAAAATTGATTCAAAATTGAATAAGCTTTTAGAGCTTTACTATATAGATTTCTCAATGTTGTTTCTTGTAGAGACAATCAAGGTGGCAAAAGCTTGATGACTCCAAGCAAAGTTTACTCTTTTTTCTCAAAAGATCCATACACCTTTTCATTGTAATGCCTAAAGGTTTACCATCAATCTCCTCATATTGTGAGTTATAAACTAATGAGACTCTCTTTTCGATTCCAATCATCCATTTTTTACTAACTATTATGTTGGATTTTCTTAGGTCATTTTAAAATACCTTGATCAATCAAATCATTACAAAAGTCCAATTTTATCCAAACATGAAATGTTAAATCCTTTTATAATTAAAGAAAAAATCAAAAGTAGAAATTTTTAGGGTTGTACAAAACACATTTTTATTCATTTTCTATTCCGGTAACAAAATCTTTGTACAGTTACCAAACGCATTTTTCTATTCGAAACTTATCTAAGGAATAGAAATGGAAAAAAATTATTTATAAATCAAAATTGTTCCCGGGAACAGAAGTGTTATCAAATGTACCCTAGAAGTCACATGATTGTTTTGGGCTTTCGGAATTCGAAAATCTACTAGCACACTCTTTACGCATACCAAGCTATTCCTAAGATTTTTTGCTCTCTTTTTTCTTTTTTTTAGCAATCTTCTTTTTTTTTTAATGTTTAAACGTATCGAGTAATGGGAATAAGTGTATTTAACTCTTACAATTTTATTTTTCGGTGTTTGTTGAGTCTTAAAATTACATCGTTATGTCCCTTATAATGAATGAACCGGATTTTTTTTTTTTATGGTGAATGTTATTGAATGTGCTAATAACTACAATCGCCAAATTTTCTTTACATTTTCTTTAATAAGTTTTTTGAAAAAGGAAAAAAAAATTGCACATGATGATGCGAAGTACTTTAGAACCTAATGAAACCCACATGCTACAGTTTTGAGTGGTAGGTTCCAAGTTTCAGAATATGCAGGATAAGTTACTAGTTCCAAAAAATATGGAACATGTTCCAGCTGATAAATTATAGATGGAGGGTGAAACACAATTCATCCCTAATTGATGTTCAAACGCAATCATATTGAAATCAATCCGCAAAATTCCCATATTAATGTATCTAATATTTAATCAAGAAATTCCAAATTATTTGATATATGAAATCATGTATCACGAAATTTTACATGTTGATTTTCGAAAAGAAATGGGTAGTTTTACATTCAAATACATCGCACGACAGCAACACACGATGCATCCGCATCAGTAGGAAAATGTGCTTTTACCCATGTGACTCGCAATCACATGAAACACTGCTCAATGGCGGACTGAGATCCATCTATGGACGCTGTTTTGGGGTTCAAAAATCCGGCGAGCGGTCCTTGGAAACAATGCATTGGGCTGGTTTCGAAAGACTAAGACGTGGAGTCGGATTTGGCCACTGGTTTGCTTGGCTTTTGCAAAAGAAAATGACAAGTGGCAAAGGGAAACCGACCATCCTTGGATCATCGTCGTCCTTTGTTGGACAATTTGACCTTTTCTCCTTTTTGGGCCAAAAATCGAAACTTGTCCTTAGATTAGGGGCCGAAGCGCAAACTCTTTTTTTTTTTTTTTTTTTCTATTTTCTTCTCAACGTTTCTTTCATTTTGCAGAAAAATAACACAAGTAGTTCCTAAACTTTGATCCAATGTGTGATGTGGTCCATGAACTTTTAATTTATTAAATGTGATCATGAATTTTAACTTAATATACAATGCAGTCCCTGAATTTTTAATTTATTTGGTATAGTCTATGAACTTTTGATATATGTTCAATTTAGTCTTTAAACTATATGAAAATATTCAATGTTGTCCCTAATCTTGAATTAAATGAAGGACTACATTCAAGCACTATATCGAGCATGTATCAAAAGTCCAATGATCAAATTGAAAATATTAAAAATTCAAAGACCACATTGAACATTAAGTAAAAGTTTAGAAACCACATTGCACATTGACCAAAGTTTAAAGATCATTTGTATATTATCTCTTTTACTTTCCACTAAGTTTATTGCAAACGTGGATGGCTAGAGGATTATAGTGTTTTGTTATTGCTAATGAATAGTGGAGCCACTTAACTTGAATCGTGTTTTTCCACTCAACCCCCAAAAGAAAAAATCATGTCTAGGAGTAAAGTGCCCAAGGTATAAGCTAAAACCCCCATCCCCGAGCTTGAAAGTGGATTTTCCTTTTTGTAAGTGATTATTTACAAGAAGAATGGTTAACTTTGAACGTAAGTTAGAAGACGGTGGATCATGCCACAACTTGATTCTGGAGATTACGGCAATCAAACTTCTATATCATTTCGCATGTCCCAAAAGTAAACAACTTGAAGGATCCCCATACTAATCAAAGATAGATTTGAGGCAATGCATGTGTTACGGTATGTGATTATTTTGTATTGGCGAACACTTGTGAGTGAAGCGTAGGGTTATTAGATGAAGAGTGAGTGATGTAAAGAGGATGAATATAAAAGTTTTGTGGGAGTGGCATTAGGACAATTGATGCTAGAAGTTTTAGGATAGAAAGGATATATCTTTACAAAGCGCTAAAGGTGAGGTTGGCCTCCCATACACAAACTAGTTGAGAGTTGATACTACTCTCCTGATGATGCCATGACGGGCCAAAATTAATTGGTGTGTCAATAGTGATATGTTATCTTACTTGATGGACTAAATGTCCGAACTAAACTAGGTGTGGTACGATCCGATACGAAAAGCTATTCGCCATATTATTCTCCAGAACAACTATAGAAGGAAGGTTGGCTTGGTGTTATCTGTTCACCAGGCACCACACTAGTTATTCCTCAACGAAGGATTTGCTAACCCGTGAAGGATGGTATCAAAGCAAGATCCCTCTAGTGAGTGAGATGAGTTTGAGAAAATTTGTGGTCTACCCGGCCCTACGAGTGTCGCAACCTCTCTTTTTCCGTCCGGGGGAAAAATGAAGAAGGTTTAGGGGTATTTGCCTAAAGAGACGGACCAATGGCCCTAAATTAGGCGTGGGCTTTCCCAAGCCCATACCTCGCGCGACGTTGGATTTTGTTTTTTAGTTCTTAACAACCTATGTAATTCTAGGAGTCACCACTAGCCTATTGGGGTCGGCTAGAAACAAATCAAGACGCGAGAGTGCTGTCTCGATTCCTACGCAACCGGAGATTTCTAGGAACATGGACTTGTTTACGCCAATGTTTCTATTAGCGCCCTTGTGGTACCACTAACTTGGAAGGTTGTTTATCTAAATGGCCACACAATCTTGATTAGTAATTATAATTCTTATAAAACCGCTAAGCGTTCATGCAAATGTTTTTGTGGGTTTATTTTCCTTAATATCTAGACTAATCCGAACATAATTTAGAAAAGAAATTTACACTCAAATTAATAAAAAAAAGTGCGTAAGTAAACATCCAAGAAATTGAAATGACTTGAAAATAAATGCGGAAAAGGAAAACCCAATACAAGTCGGGTAAATAATATTACATGACCTTGTTATCACACCCTAAGACAAGACCCCCATGAGCAAAATGGGAATTTAAATGTGCATGATATTACTCTAAATGCACGAAACTACTCTAAATAATTTTAATCTACAAATTGTGGATTGGCTTGGTTTTTGGCTCATGTTATAGACAGTTTCATGGTTCACAAGGAGATTTAAAGACTAAACCGAGGTTGTCCTATGCATCATTTGTACTCCTATATAACATTCATCAAACTCATGAAGACAAAAAAAAAACGCATGCAAAGGGGAGTAACAAGTCAAGCATGTAGGGATATTGAAGAGGTTTTAAACACAGAAAAATTTCAACCTCAGAAATCAATTTTACGGACTAGTTTTCCTCTTGATTTTTATGATCAAAACATGTTCAAACTCGAACAAAAATACATCTAGGATGCTTACCTTGCTTCCTAGTTTATTTTTCAAGTGACTCTTGGCCAAGGAAATCAATAAATTGTCCTCCGGAAGCACGTGGAAGTTGGTTCCTTCAAACTGAAAGTAAGATCTGAAGAAGAAAAAGTGATAACGAAGGTTTTCGTTGACTTCCAAAATTAGACTTTCAAACCTCTTTTGTTGGCCAAGTTAAAACCAACCAAAACTATATGTATTTTATTTTGGGTTGTAAGGCATTTCTTTCCTCATTTAGCTCTCACTTTTCTTGAAAACACTCGTTTTTCCTCACTAGTGACCAACCGGGCTCAACACTTAGAAAAATCTTAGGACTCCCTTGGCCCGCCAGGAATGTATCTTTTCGGGGGGCTTTAGGAGGTCTTCCCAATCTCCATTTTGGACATGTTACCTATGGTTGGAAAGATCTTTTAGTGAAGTTGCACTCTCTAGTTGAAGGTTTTGACTAATTTTGGCTGCAAGGTTGTGAAAATTTCACTTTTCTCTCTGAAGGTTGATCTGGAATTTCTAGGTTTTTGCTTTTCTGGAGTTGCTTTTGAGGGTGTTTTTTGGGCACGATTGTGAGCTCTCTCTCGTGCTCCTTGTCTTCTACCTCTTATCCCTCAAAAGAGCATGCTTCATAGATCTTATCCACTGCATTAAGCAATCTCTTGATTGGCTTTTTGCCCTCTTGTCAAGCCTACCAACTGAGCAGTTTACCCACTTTCTGACTTAGCCAACATTTTCAAATTTAGCAGCTGTTGAGTGGGCGGATTTTGCTGCGATTTTCTCGTGCTTTCAACAGCTTATTCCTAGCCAATTTTTGTCCACTTGCACTACTAATTATGGTCTTTCATCACGTGTAAAGATCAGGCTGGTTGGACAGTGAGGAGCATATGGTGTGGCCACCAATATGCTTACTCAATAGCTCTAAATTGAGACTAACTTATGGACTGAGATTTGGCAGCTTTTTTGGATGCTTTAATCCATCAATTTGGCTGCGATTTTTGATCAATTAGTAAACTCATGTATAGTAGTTTAAGATCTTGATTATTTTTCGCAATTGTCTCATCCCAATTTTTCAAGAAAGTCTCTCAAAGTTGGCAATTTTCTTGCCCGAGAATGCCCAATTCAATGCGATTTGGTCCTTTTTACCCGGTTCGATTAATTAGACATGAACCAAGTTCAATTTCAACTCAATTAGGGGCCAAGACGATGATATAAGGGCTCAGGCGCAAATTTTGCAAATTTTGCGAATTGGTCCCACAACTTTTGGAAATTACATTTTTGCCCCAACTTGCCATTTTAAGCAAAAACATCTTCCATTTTTAAACAAAACTATAATAAATAGGGGTGAGCGTGGTTCTCGGGTAGAACCGGGAACCGGAGAACCGAACCAAGGTTCCGGTTCGGTTCTAGGTTCCAAGGAGGGAGGTTCCGGTTCCTGGTTCTATTTTTTTGGGAACCGGCGGTTCCGGTTCGATTCCCATTCTTGGAACTAGAATCGGAACCGGTAACCCTAATTTCAATTTTTTTCTTCCCCCTTCTGTTCTTCCTACTCCCTCCTCTCGCGACTCCCCTCTGTTTTAGTTTTAGGGTTCCTTCACTCTCTCCTGAGTCTCCTCTCTGTCCACTCCAGCGTACCCACTCTTTCGACGCCAACTCAGCTCGCTCCTCTCGACGCCGCTCGCCACTCTCAATGCCGCTCCCTCCCCCCCCCCCCGACTATGCTCGACATCGCTCGGCCCTTCGACACCCACTCGACGCCTCTCGGCTCCTCGACGCCCCCTCGACGCCGCTCGACCCGCTCGGCTCCTCGACGCCCACTCGACACCTCTCGGCCGCTCTACGCCGCTCAGCCCGCTTGGCTCCTCGACGCCCGCTCGGCCCCCTTGACGCCCTCGACACCCGCTCGATGCCTCTTGGCCCCTCGAACCGCCCTCGACGCCGCTCGGCCCCTCGACGCCCGCACGACCCCCTCGACGCCCGCTTGACCCCCTCGACGCCGCCCAATGTCCCTTGATACCGCTTGCCGCCCTCGACACCGAAGAAACTTGCCTCCTCCAGCCTTAATCACAGGTCCAATCTCTTGTCGTTTCTACTCTTCATCGTCAGATCTTAGTTACTTGGTGCTCGGTCTTATACTTGCGACGCGAATATAGCACTATAATTTTCGCATGAAAAAAAGTATAGAGCAAATGAACTTTTGTTTGTCCTGTGGGTCATTTGATGCCATGATCTTGCTTTTAGTTTGTTTTCATAATGAAAAATGATTATGTATGCCAAATTGATATGCAGGGGACTTGTGAATGATATGTACAAGATGGACCTCATTCTTGTGCATCCTCCTCACTTGATTGCACTGGCTTGCATATACATTGCAAGCGTATACAAAGACAAGGACACTACCTCATGGTTTGAAGAGCTTCGCGTTGACATGAATGTTGTGAGTTTGAATCTCTTAAGTTTTCTTTCCTTTTCATATCTATACCCACTGCATAAGCCTAAAGAAGATTATCTTGGTTTTTCCTTGTACGTCCCTGAGGCCCTTATGGCTGGACTTGCTACTGGTGCAGCAGAATCCCTTATAAGCTCTCCATTTGAACTTCTCAAACTACGTTCACAAGTGACCACTACTTCTCGTGTTTCATCCTCTGCATACATCAGAGCAGAGCCAGTTGCGTCACCTATAATTGAAAGGTTACTAAAAGGATATAACCCAGATAAGCGAGTCTTGAGCGAGTATGTTGGCCTTTTGTCCACCTTAACCACCAAGCATCCCAATATGGCAACCGCCTAGCAAGAGTACCCATGGATGATGACTAGGTCTGGCAGGCCACCTTCTATATGTGATGTAAAGAGGCCATCAGACATCATTTCTTTGGAAGGTTGGTCAGCACTATGGAGAGGGCTCCGATCTGGAATTGCTCGAGATTCCTTTTATCCAAGCATATTCTTTTCTAGTTGGTAGTTCATGCACCGAGCTATGCTTGACTGGAAGGTAGTAGGGATGGATCCTAAACCAAGGTCTTGAAACTCAGTTCCACTTATCTTTCAAGGATTTATATGATTGGGAAATTTTCATTGCTTATATGTGAGTGAACTATTAAAGATATCTTGCTAAATTTTATTGCAATCCAGGTATCTTCCTTAAAGAGGATTTGGAATATGAAAGTAGTAGATAGCTTTATCCTTATTGTTATGCCAATTTCCCTTGATTCTCTCTCTTATCACTGTAGAATTTTCTTTAGACCTATAGATTAGTTTTTCATATGATTTATCAATTGAAAATTGTCAATTATTCCTATTTTTATTTTCAGGGTACTTGATGTGCATTCTTGAAGAGAAACTTGATGAAATGACCTTAGCAAGGCTTGAAGATTTTGAATATGTTGTGAGTTCATTCTCCATTAAATGCTTAAGTCATCCAATTGCACAATGAGGATGAGGCTGAATATGATGTTGATGTGTCTGCTGATTTGGATAATACCAATTATTTGGTATCCAGAAACCAGATGGATAACTCAATAAATTCACTTATTGAGAGTTTCCAGGCCTTGATTGTAATTGTTGCTAGCTTGGAAATCAGCCCCCGTGGGATTTGGAATTTTTTTAGGTATGCTGTGTTCTCTTTCCCTACTTTAACCTTTGTACCATGAAGCAGAAGAATCCAATGACATACCTAATGGAACACTGCTGATCTTTTACAGGCAGAAACGGTTCCTAATGGATTCGTGCTCAATGTTGTGCAAATGGAGGACTTGGCATCGCCAAATAGAAGCGGGGACTGCAGCTGTGAAGTCCCCAAATGCTTGCAACTAGATTCGCCGAAGAAGGAGATGGAATCATGGATGTGTGTTCGACATCCGAATTTTTTTAGGTATGCTGTTGGTACTTTTTTTTTAGTCTAATATAGCAAAACTAAGTTTGCTTGTAAACTTAAGAGTGGTTTGGAATATCACAATGATGGCTTATAACATCAGCTTTTCCTTAAGATCTTACCTAATGGCTGGACCGAGCAATTGTTGCATAGTTTACCTTGAAAATGAAACCAAAAAAAAAATGAGACCAAAAAAAAAAAAAAAGAACCTGTAGAAACCTAGAACCGACCCCGGAACCTGTGACAGGGTAGGTTCCAGGTTCTTAGTTCTGACGGGTAGGTTCTAGGTTCCAAAATATGAGGAACCTGTACCCGAGGGTAGGTTCCAGGTTCCAAGCGGAACCTGTAAGGAACCAGGAACCGCTCACCCTAATAATAAACGCCTAGATAATTTATACGCAAGAATTGGACATGAAATATTTTTGTGGAAAAACAAGTTACCATTTTTCGGAAATGATTTTTTGGGCAAAAATTTAGGTGTCAACAACGAGGGCCAAGGAGAAACATGCTTGAACAAAATGCGGCTCTCGACAAACTTTAGGATGACAATAGGAGCACAAGAAAGAACTAATTCCTCACCGAATACAGAAAATGCTACTATATCAATTGGTGAATCTTAAGAGGAGGTTTGTTATCACATTTTCAACAAGGGGAGAAACCTCCACTAGTATGCTTGGATCAAGAAAGGCTCCATAGGAAAAATAGAGTACTACCAAAAGTGCAATTGGCGAAAAATGCCACACTTGTCAAGGAAAACACAAGTGACTAAATGTGTCAAATGGATGCAATCAAAAGAAACTCCCAATGGAGTAGTCTATTTAGTTGGGTGAGCATTGTCATTTGATATATGATGATCCAAAGTGGAGCATCAATGGTTAAGGAAACACAAGGATAACCTGCAATGAGAGCATTGCGGGATTGAGTGGGGGAGAATGGCATAGTTTGTGATTCTCTCATACTCGCGAACCTTTATGAATGGAGCTTGGGGTTATCAGGTAAAGAGTAAGTGATGTTGAGGAGATGAATACAACTGGTCCATGAGAGTGGCTTCAGGATGATTGGTCTTAGGAGTTCTAGGATAAAAAGGACAAATCTCTATAGAGTTCGCCAAGCTATCGAGACCAAATTTCGGGTGAACCACCTAGGGTTTCAACCAAATTTCAAGTTATTAACATACAAATGATTTTCAATCAAAGTCGCCACTAATCTATTTTTGGTAGGTTGATTAGAAACCCAAGTAAAGTAACAAGAGATTTACTTTACTCCTACGAACTAGAGATTGTGAGTTTGAGGACTTGATTACGTTAGATTTCTCTAACGCCTTTTTGGTACCTTTCTCTTTTATTTCGAAAAAAAAATGTTTTGCAAGCAACTTGAATTGATTTTAATTTGCTTCCCTAACATGTGAGATGACCATGCGGGTGCGCAAACCACAAATTTAACACCCAAATAAAACGGTAAATAAATTACAGGACTTACCTCATGGCAACGAAAGCATCTACGATGTTAGATCAGAATTCGCATCGATAATCCTATATATGATTTCTAATTAACATGTAATCACTAAATCTTTTTTAAGAATTTTCTCTTGTTTAATAAAATCTAATCTATATGCAATGCAATATAACCAAATGTCCTAATTCTAATGACGTGCAATTTTTAACTAAATGGACCTAGCAACAATAACTAAATGACATGAATCTAATTCTATATGACATGCACATGATATTTCTATTCTCTTAAAAAACATGCAATCTATCCTAGAGAATGAAATAAATTTACTCTAAAACAAATTTTTTTGGTATTTTCCATGAAATTCGAAATTAGAAAAAATGCGAAAATTATCTATGCAGGTTAAAGTATCATCCAATTTGTATTAGGAATTAGGTTAAGCCAAATCCTAATTTAAACTAAAACATTACCTTAACCAAATGATCCTAAAATGCAACCTATTTAGGAGAAATTAATTAAACATGCAATCTTATCCTAACATGTAATGACGTGCAAAGAATGCCTTAATTCTAGTTTTTCCTTTTCTTTTTATGAAATTTGAAATTAAAATTGCCAAATAAAAAACTAACATCCTAAATGAATGCATTTTTTGGATTTTTATTTTTTAAAAAAAATCAAAATAAAACTCCTATTCTAAATATGCAAGATAGCCCTAAGAAGAGGAATATTCTAAAACGAACCTAATCCTAATTCAAATATTTTTTGGATTTTTTCCTTTTTACGAAAACAAAATCGACTCAAACGACATGACAAAGACATCCAACAAGATAAGATTGATATTCAAAAATTGACGAATCATATCTTGCGCATGAGATCGGGTTGGTCAATTTTAAATAAACCGCGAATCGAATCTCGAGTGTGAGATTAGATTTACGATTTTTCAAGCGATTGCGAGTGGGATTTCGGACGCAAAAATCGGACTGTCGATCCCTAATTTAAGAGGCTACTTCATGTCGAGAATTTCAATCTTACATTGGGGAATATCTCAAATAAAGACACAAAATAAATAATAAAAAAATAAAAAAAAAAATAAAAAATAAAATAAAATAAGAAATCTACTTAATTGGGATTTCGGGCTCCTAAACTAAGGTTAGCGAACGATGGCTAGATGGGTCGCCGCAGCCATGATGGGGGTCGCCGAAGCTCCGGTGAGGACCAGCGGCGGACGGAGGCAGCAGTAGTGACCAGCAGGCCAAGGGGGCGGAGTAGCTTGGAAAGGGGCGTCCGACTGGCGGAGCTAGGCGGGCTCGGGCAACTGCTGCGACGGCGAGCAGCGACGTTGGGGTTGTCACGCGATGAAGACAAGGAAGTCACGGTAGTGCAGCGTGGGGGTGGCTACGGCAGTGGTCCGACAGAGGGAGCTGCACGTCGCGGATGGTTGCGAGTCATGCAGGAGCAACGCCGTTGGGTTGTAGCAGCTAGTGCTGCAGCAAGAGTGGGTGAGGTGGAGCTTCGAGCTACAAGATCGACAGCTGAGGGCGCTGCAGCAAGGGAGGTCGAGCAGCGGTGAAGCAACAGGTGATGTTGGGCGCTGGGCGGAGGCGCGAGGTGCTGCGGGGCCGGCTGCAGGGGTGAACGGGGTGTGCTCGCGGGATGCGGAGGCGCCGCGGAGGCGGTCTGCTGGCGTTGGTGGCGGAGTTGCACGTCGCGGTCGAAGGCGTCGGGTCGTCGCGACTGCGACAAATGTCGACGAAGGTGGCCGACGAAGGGGCTCACGGGTTTGAGCTCCGGAGAGGCGCAGTGACCAGCAGCGAGTTGCTGTGGGACAAAGGCAGGAGCGGATGTCGACGCGACGCAAGGGAGGCTTGGCTGCTGGAGCGCTCGGCGAAGGAGCTCTCCGAAGAAGACGAACGGCTGCTTCTCCTTTTCTTTTCCTTTTTTTTCTTGCCCTGCGCATGTCTGTGTTTGAGAAAACTCCTTTACTATTTTGAAGTTGACAAAACCTTTTTAAGTCTATGTCTGAAGATTTCAAGACTTTATCATCAAAGTCTGAAGGCCGCCAGATTTTATTCTTAGAGTCTATCCTCACTTACAATTCCATAGACTGAAGAATGAAGACTTATCCAAATACATGATTATTATCTTGATGCAAGATTATCTTGAAGGATTCGATTCATATGGTTACTGGAAGACCTTACGGTTGGATTTAACAATTACTTGATTGATCATTCTTATTGGAAACTACTCCGATATGAAGATCTTTGAAAGGCGAACAAACTTGGAATGTTCTACTTATGGAAACTTAAGATCCTGATTGTATGGGCTAACAGGATTGATGGGCTTTCATCACAAATCATCTAACGACTCGAGATCACCTTAATTGATTATGTCCAACGGGTAGATTGGAAGAATTCCTTTGGAAAGTGCTAACGGTCGAGAAGGCATGAAGGAGTATTTAAGGATTGACTCTTTAGTTGTTCAGTGTAGTGCGTGAAAGGAGAATTCCAAAGTCTGAAGCTTTCTAGTCTCTTGCTTTCTCATACATCGAGCTAAACTTTGTATACAAAAGAGAGAAACTCTTAGTAAGACTGTGTGAGAGTTCGGTAGAGACTCGTCATTGTGGTAGTCGAAGATCACAAACCGTAACATCTCTTTTGATTCATAGTGAAATCCAGCCAATAGGCTATCAGCGTGGAGAGTGGACGTAGGCTTGATCTAAGCAGAACTACTATAAACCTTGTGTTTCAATTCTCTTACCTTGAACTCATTACTTTAATTCGTAGTTTTATATAACTGCTTGTAGTTGTTTACATCTTTAGTCTATTATCTTCTAAAGACGATTTGATTTATTAAGTCTTGCGAAAATTTCTTTTAACACATATTCACCCCCTCTCTAGGTGTTCTTACTAGCATTTTCAGTCTGCTGGCCGAACGTCTCCTCCCTCTATTCCTGTTGTCCTTTTTCTCTGTCTTCCCCCTTTTGTCACGTCTCCTCTCCCTTTCTCTTTTCCTTTTGACTTTTTTATGTTGTTTTTCCCTAGAACGAAGAGAAGCCCCCCAAAACCCTAAAATGAAGACAGAAATTTTTTCTCCTTTTGTCTTGAATTTTTTTTTTTTTACCGAGAAGTTGAGAGAAAAAAAAAACCCTTAATGTGGCTGTATATTTCTATTATGTGGCCCCACTTTCTCTCTCCGTACATGGCTCCTTTTATAGGCCAAGAATGTGATATTTGTAGTATATTTTATCTCATTTTTCAATATGCACAAAGATCACTTATAATCTCCCAAATGCAAAATCCTATTAATTTCCTCATCTCTTATAGATTTCCTTTGCAACAATGAATTTTCTCCACCGATTTTATCACATATTGTCACATATTCAAAATTGCAATAAGATTTTCCAAATTTCAAATCTTGCAAAGATGAGCTCGTAATATTTTCTCGAGAATACGGGCTTATGCCAATTTGCTCCCTTCGTGGGCTTAGTCCAACTTGTTAAATTAAAGTTCAGAACCACCAAATCAAACACATCCATCACCAGCCCAATGCAAATGCAAATTAAAAAAAAAATGCTCCTAAAACTATATGCTATGCAAGTTAATTCTATTTTTTTAAGGGTTAATATTAATCCCTAATTTTTTATTGCAATAAATAAATAACTGGGTTGCCAAAATTTAGGTGTCAACAAGTTCCGGAGGCAAGGTTGGCCTCTCTTGCACAAACTAGTCGAGAGTTGATGCCACTCTTCCTGATGAGGCCATGGCAGGCCAAAATCAGTTGGTGTACTTAAAGTGATCTGTCATCTTGCTTGATGGACTAGACGCTCAAGCTAAACCGCACGTGGTGCGATCCGATACAAGGAAACTATTCATTGTATATTCTCTAGAAGAATTATAGAAGAAATGTCAGCCTAGTGTTATTCACTAATTAGGCATTACATGGGCTATTTCACTACCAAGGATCTGCTAACCCGTGACACATGTATTCGTGGAGGTCCTTGTCCTCAACTTCAAGCCCACCAAACTTGTCACGCCCCGATCCTCCGAGCACATGCCCATCCCTCACGGTCGATTAAATAGCGACGTCCCAGGACGCGTCGCCGGCCCATTCAATTTAATGCGCATGCGAAAGTGAATAATTAATCCCCATACAACACAAAGATGAGATAGAAAAGTAGGGCCACAATTTTCAAATCAATTAACACCACTTTTACAAACGATCTGGTTTACAAATAGAGGTCAATTCTAGGGTCTAAGTACAGGAAGTCTATCTTCAAAGAGAACTTCTGAGCCATCCATGCTCCTGACCTTTCCGCCTCAAACTCCGGGTTGTTCACCCTACGGACCTGAAAATGTTATCCCACAACGGGATGAGACGACGTCTTAGCAAGTTCACCCCACCCCCTAAGACCCGACTAGGAAGAAAATACGCCCCAAGAGCTGCCTAAGCACAAGCATAAGCCAGATGACTTACCTTTGCCTCAGGCCCTTCCTGCAAGTCGATATAATTCAAACAACCATTTAATCAATCAATTCACAAATCAATTCATCCACTCAGATCGAAGCACTGATCAATCGACTTAGTCGATTCCATGTCAACAAGACCATCTCCCGGTCCTTGCAATCAATACTATCTATAAAGTCCAATCATAATCATGACTGCTCACTTTAAGCTGATAATAGATAGTATAGCTCATACTAAGCTGATAAATAGATAGTATACTGCTCACTCTAAGCTGACATATCGCCCACAGGCTGATATATTATACTAATAATGCTCACCAGAAGCTATCAGGTATGTTGCTCTAACCACTTAACATGCAATAACGATTAATTAAATCACTTATCTATTCTAACTATCCACATAATCCATATTTAATTTAAACTAATCAACTCTTAAGCGTCATTAACTTACTAAGCATGGATTAATAAGTTAAACTCACTGGATTAACGATTAGACTGGACCACGACGATGGCAACACAACGGCGTGCGATAAACTCCAGAGTGCCGACACCAAAGGAGGCCAAACCAGGGCCGAAATTGGCCACACAAGTCTAACGGTCGGGCTGGTCTTGTGGCTCCGGTTATGTGGAGATGAAAACGGCAACTAGATGGGTATAGCTCGGGTTGGTTTCGGTGGTCGCGGGACGCTAGAAATGGAGCTGCTATTGGGCCGAGATCTACTGTCACGCCTTGAACCCAGAGCGCATGCCCATCCCTCTCTGGTCAATAATATTTTGCAACTTCCCAGAACGAGTCACCGACCCTTTTTATTTTATTGCACATGCGGAAGCAAATAATAAATCCCCTGACAGTAATCATCTCGAGATAGAAAAACAGGACAACAAATTCAAAACAAACATGCTTTTATATTCACATAGAGTCAGGTACAAGGTTTATGACCCAAAAGACTACAAAGACTAGCTTTCCAAAAAGAAGCGATCTAACTGACATACACTTCATATCACCTTCTCTCGGCTCCAGGTTCTCCACTCAACGACCCTGAAAATGGTTATACAATAACCAGTGAGATAATGTCTCAACAAGTCCACCCAATAAACCCCTATTAGGAGGGAAATACGTTTCAAGGCGCTCTAGCCACACAACCACACAATTAAAATAGGGAACTTACCTCGCCTCAGTTCCTTCCTGCAGGTCAGCACAATTCATATCTCAAATGCATGAAATTAATGCATACGACAATTGAAACGCCTTACTTTTCTCAATCAACTACAATGGTCTCAGCCCAATCCATCACAGGAGTCTTGATTATAAGACCAAACCGTTATGACACGACCCATACCATGCCACACAGTTTTGTCTCATAATCAGGCTCATCAAACTCAGACAATCATGTGTTCCAATTGTTAATTAAGCCACTCAAGGCACTGCTGAATTCCATGATCGGCAGTCTACTAGCATAGCCAGGCATCATCTCTTCCCCATAGAGAACGGCTACGTCACATTGATGGCTATCCTGAAGGAGCTTAAGTCCAAAAGCTACTGCGACCCGCTACCCTAATGCATGGGTAACCCAAAAGTGGGATTTAGTAACGTCAAGCTTAAATGCTAGGACAGTTACTCTTTAACCAACACACGATCAATCAATTTTGGCCCAGGACACTATGCATTGCATTGAAATGCCTCCATTAAAATGGTGATCCTGGCCTGTTTTCTTCGTATTAAAAACATCCTGAAAATAGTCGTGTGTGGGTACACGGTCAATTCGAACCAGAAAACTAATATCTTTCTTTTTCAAACCCCACTATTTGATATAGTACTTAAAATCCATTTTCGGTGTTAAAACCCGACACCCAGGATTTTCTGAATAAATAACAAATTTTATAAATTTTTGGAATAAATGTCCAAAAATCCAATCAGCACTCAATTTGCATAAATTAACACTCAATTGCAGAATTTAACCATACCATTGCAATCAACATGAAATTCTGCTCACTGGCTGTCCAGGCCTAATTTCTGGAAAAATAAATAATTAATTAATTACGAAAATTAATTAAATAAATCAATTTAAATTCTAAAATACTAACCTAAGCCAAAATCACTAAATTAAATATCGAAACGAACCCGGAAAATTCCCGACCCAATCTAGATAAATAATACGATTTATCTAGGCCTTAACTAGGCCATTCTAACCACCTAACGTGCATAATTAACTAATTAAATTTCTAATTTAATGTAATTAACCACCTAATTTCTAATTAAATTAAACTAAACACCCCTTAAACGTCATTAACCTACTAAGAAGAGTTTAGTGAATAAACTCATCGGTTTATTGCGGAAACCGATTCACCACGACGACGGCGCGACGGCGACCGAAATCTAAATTTTCGGCGGCGTCGGCAAACTTGGACCGGGCCTAAAATCGGCCCAACAAATCTCAGCCCAAACTGAGATTTGTTGTTAAATTGGGCTGGGCTTGATCTGGGCTTAAGGCTGCGGTTTGGGCTTGGCTTCGCGAGCTTGGGCTTCAAGACTGGGCTGCTGAAAATGAAGATGGGCTAAGCTGGACTGAAGTTCACTTGGGCTGAATTCACTGGCTTCAAAACTGAGCTGCTGTAGATGGGCTGAACTCCACGTGGGCTGTTGCTGACCTTGAAACTTGGGCCGAACTGCTGCTGTAAAGATGGGCCAAAGATAGGCTGAAGAGAAGATGGGCTCGATGGTGATGAGCTCGCGTTGAAGGAGCTGAAGGCGGTCTGCGGGGGCGAGATCCATGCAGCGCAGGTGGGGAAACAGCGAGCAAGGAGTCAACGTTTGGGCTCAGCTGGCAAGGGTTGATGCTGGACGAGGCAATAGCAGGATATGTTGAACGTGAAGCTACTGGAGTCGACTGAAATTTCGGTGGTGGGGGTCTTCGTGGCAACAAATGGGGTAGGAGATGGAGCTGCGGCGTTGATGCTGGCCATGTGAAGATGGACGAACGGCAGCAGCCTCGGACTGTGTTGCTGGAGTCAACACTCGGGGTGGCTTCGGTTGAGTTTTGACCGAGCAAAGCAGGATGATGTGTGGCTGCAGCAGGCAGTGGAGTGGAGCAGCTGCTTCGTGGGATGGTGTGGCTTCGGCAGCAAGGGTCTTCGGTGCTGGGTGGGGTTGACGAATGAGCAAGAACTCGGACGCATGGGGATTTCTTCGGTGGACTTGCAGGCGGCGATGGACTGAATAAAGACACGGTGCAGGGGACGGCTTCGAAAAAAAAGAATAAAAGGGAAATGAAACAAAACCAGAAGCAGAGAGAGAGATTCAGTTTTTGCTTGGCAGAAAGAGAGGTCGAAGGAGATGGAGGGGAGCCGTGCGTGGGCAGCCAAAGGAAAAGGAGGGAGTAGACAACAAGGCTTAGCCAATTCATTGAATGCTTGGTCCCCTTAAAGCATTCAAACTTATCCCATTTGGTCTCTAATACTTTCTTGCCAAATAAATCCACCAATTTATCCAATTTAAAGCCAAAAATTGCTGTCTTCTTCTAGATCCAAATTTCACAATTTTTGGTCTTCAATCTCTTCAACAAATTTCCAAAATTGAAGTCAAATTTTGATGTAGAAAAATCTCATGCAATTTTCTACAAGTCCTTAACACCTAGAGGCTCGGTTTAGAAGTCCAAATTTCCTCCAATTGAGTCCATCCGAATTTCCGTTAATTTTCCACGACGTCCGAATCGATTTTCCATAAAAATCTCGGAATATCCGAAAAATCTTCGGAAGATGAGTCGACGTTCCTAAAATAGATCGTGACATGACAGAACTTCATAAATCGGGTTCAGATTCACGGTTAATTTCACTTTGGCATGCTTTTAGCGTGACTTAGTCTACCGGGTAGCTTTTAGGAATTTTTGGTACAATTGACCCGTGATTGATTTATCTCGAGTCACAACGTACATCTCCGACACATTGGCGACTCTCGGTTGTCGTGAAAATTTCAAGGTTTCAAATACGGGCACCGGATATTAAAACGATAGAAAAATCGGTCTAGTGCCGATTGATGAGTATCTGAAATCAGGTGGAATCATCCACACTCTGATTACATATCTCGGTCAAATCGACCTATCTCTAGTCTCTGATCGATTTCTAACAAAGGTCGTAATGACCCTTGCACCAACACGGTCGGCGAGCGATTCCCGATTGAATTCTCAAGTCCATTGCATTTAGATTCCTTAATTGATTCCCAGATAGTCCAGTTATCTCGGGAGTGATTAGCTCAGAGAATAATACTATCAGCGCGTCGACGAAATGCCTGATTTATTTAATCGAAAACAAAATCTGAAAATTCAGGCTGTCACATCTACGTGGAGAAAGATCATGAGCTGCTTCGGTGTTCAAATGGAGCATGGGCTAGCTTCATGAGAGGAGGGAAACAGTCGAAAGTGGAGGATGCGTGGGCTAATGTGGGCTGGTGGAATACGTGTGGTGCTGCAAGGAAATTCCGGTGGGGATGGCAGCACACGAAGACGGAAGAGAAACGGACGAAGGAGAGAGATCGTGGGGCTGCAAAAATGGAGAACTCGGTGGAGAGTTTTGACCAAGAGGAGCAGGGGATTTGGCAAGTGGTAGCTGCTGGCGTCTTGAACAGAATAGATAATAGAAGGAAAATGAAAGAAAGCCGAAGACAGAGGGATCGGCTTTGAGATAAAACAAAAAAGAAAACAACTAGGAGGGGCAGCTGGCAGATTTGTTCGAGCATCGAGGGAGGAGAGAGATAGAACGTTGGCTGGTGGGGGCCCGAAAGTCAAAAAGGGGAAACAAAAAATGAAGACTACTGCAAGTGTGTTGTTGGCTAAAAGGGGGACGTGTGAAAAGAAGGAGGGAGAGAGATGGAGAGAGAAGCATGCGAATTGGAGGGGGTTCGGTGAGGGGGGAAAAGGAAAAGAAAATCAAACACAATTCTTTGACCACATGGGTGTTTATTCAACCTTATCATCAACTAACAAAATCAATTGGTCATCCAAGGCCAATTTCAACACCAACTTGCACAATTTGAAGTCCAATTGAAGACCAAAATAAGACAGTCCCTCAAACCCATGAATTTCTCTCAATTCCGAATTCTCTTTCTTTTTTCCCGTAATTCGATTTCTTAACAAATCTCTTTGATTGATGTCCAAATTTTGTTGAAGAAAAAACCCCACACAATTTCCTTTCACCAAGTAGCTCACACAGGAGGCCAAAAATCCCTTCAAATTGACCAATCCGAATTTTCGTTCGTTTTCCGAATCGTCCGAATCGATTTTTCGTAAAAATCCCAAACTCGCCAAAAATTCCTCAAAAGATGAGTCGACGTTCCTAAAATAACTCGTGACATGACAGAACTTCCAATTTTTGAAATCGGGTTCAAATTCGCGGTTAATTTCAACCGGACGCGATTTTAGCGTGACCTAACCTACTGAGTAGTTTTTAGGAATTTTTAGTGCAATTGACCCGTGGTCGATTTTCTTCATGCCATACGTACATCTTCGACATATTGGCGAATCTCGGTTGTCGTGAAAACCTCAAGGTTTCAAATACGAACACAGGGCGCCAAAACGACAGAAAAATCAATCCAGTGCCGATCGACGAGAATTTTGCAAATTGGTGGAATCACCCACGTTTAGCTAATCTCAGTCAAACCGACCTATCTCTGATCTCTGATTGATTTTTAACTGTGTCGTAATGACCCTTGCAGACTAACACGATCGAGTAGTCAATTCTTGGTCAAATTCTCAAGTCTATTGCATTTATATTCCTTAACAACTTCACTTGATAGGCTAGTTATCTCGTGAGTGGTCATCTCAAAGAAAAGCACTATTGGTGCGTCGATAAAAAATCCAACTTATCTAATCGAAATCAAAGCTGAATTTTCAGGATGTCACAAAACGTAACCGTGCATTCGCAATTGTTCCTTCCCCATGTTTAGGATGTCGACCCAAAGCCAACGGTCAAAGATATTATCAAAATCCACAACCAGGAGACATGATTATTTTCATTTCACAGAGCATAAGCAATGCTCGAGAAGATGTTCTCTTTTTCATGTCCTCAACAAGTACTTGAAGCAACATATTGATGCGAATCAAGGCTTCTACTAAGAATTGGGAGGGCGGCTATTGGTGGCCGAGACCCGAGAACCCCATTCCAGAAGCTCTTTGCTGGTGTCGTCCTTGTGAACTATCACCTCTATGAAGCACAAGCAATCCTTCTTCGGCCCTGTCACCGTCTGAATCGCTTCCATAAGCTCCTCCTCATAGAGAACCTGCAAACATGAGCAAATTTTATTATTTCCATGAAGGGATTTCTTAAATTGGCAAATCGTCCTGATTGTAACTCCTATACAAGCAACTTACTTTTGCTGTCCAGCACATGCCCTCGCCATTGTGAATTGCTTCCACCAGGCCAGTGTAATTCCAGTTCTTGATCACATTGTAGGGACCATCATGGATCTCCACTTCAATGGTGTAGCCGCCATTGTTTATCAAGAAGATGATGGTGTTCTGCCCACATCGCAGCATGGTTGACACATCTTAGGCAGTTACCTAGAGTGCAAAAATCACCCACGACTTTAACATTATTCATCCCTTCCATTCAATCAACACAACAAGATAAAGCCAATCAAATTTAGTAGAAAAAGGGAGGGAAATGAATAAGGTTAGTGCATGACTAGCATTGTATGACAAAACTCCTCACCTATGCAAATTGCTTAACAGGATTACTAGCATGTCTATTGATTGAGCTTGCAAAACTAGTGATTCCTTCTTGACAGAAGCTCTATGCATAAATACGTCATTCATGATGGCTTGTTTGAATTTGCTTAGCTATATAATAGATACCAGAAACCATTCCATACCTGGAAGCTACCATCTCCAATGCATGCAATGACTCTCTTCTTTGGCACTGCCTGTGCATACCCAAGGGCTGCGCCGACGGACCATCCAGTAGATCCATACTGCATTTGGAACTCATACCTGCATACCCCCATTCGAACAATTTCAATTTGTTTTCTTTAAGTAGCTCTAGATCAAAAAGTTAAAGACATGGAACCTAATCTATACAACCACACCCGCATACCCACAGCCTTTTGGTAATTTCAGCTTCTGGCAATTGAACCAAGAGTCTCCAGTCTCAGCAATCACAGCTAATTCACTAGAGAGCATGTCCTGTATGTGCTTGAACAGGACATTCACCCTCAAGGGCTCCTTGGGTTCACACTTCAAAGGATGGCCCTCTGGAACATAAATCCTGTGATAATTCTCATAAGCGGTGGTGTTCCGCTTAACCCGCTTTGAGAGTGCTTGAAGAAAATCCTTCATCAGAACACAACCAAAAGAGGGTCCATTTCCAATCACAACCCTATTAGGCTATAAAATAATGGCCTTCTCCTTCTTAAGAAGGAGGGAGTACCCAACGGAGCCGTAGTCGTTGAAAATGGGCCCAAAGAAATAAGTAGGCATCTGCGGATTCCATGATCTCGGCACGAACGCGGTGCTCACCGCACCCCGCAAGTCCCAATGAAGTGGGGATGGTGCTCTGGCACGAGTCCTTTAGCCGATGGCATCACAGCTACTGGAAAACCACATGCATCAGCTAGTTCTACAAAGGCTTCACAAGCCTTTGCAACCCGGAGTTTCGGGCCACCCACCATGACCGACTTCATTGCCTTGTTCAAGAACTCTACAGTTGCCTCTACTGCCGCTTCCAATCCCATTTGATTAGTCAATCTATGTCAATAAAAATTAATCAATCACATCACTCTAGTCCTAATCTAATGCAACAAATAGGCTCCATCGATTGAATAGGTGGAAAATTACTTGGGAGAGAGTGCAAATGGGACCGGCCCTCGACTGAAAGTCGGGTGAGGTATGGCAGGCAAGTTGCAGCTTATGCTTATGTAAACAGGCTTGCTTTCTAATAGAGCAGTCGAGATCGCGGTATCAATCTGTTCATGTGCATCTTCCAAGTTATTCACCACAGCCTAGAAAAAGATAAAACATAAACAATCAACAAGTCAGTTCATTCAATCTGCACTTAGTATACATTCCCCTGTCACAACGATCTGTGCTAAAACCCCAACAGTAACTCCCCCTGGCACACTATTTAAGCAACCATTAGTAGATTATTATAATCTCACAGAGCAGACCCACCACAAACCATGAGATCCTCTGAGCAATATTTCTAGTCAACAGATACGTCTTTCCCAAGACAAAGATTAAATCCAAAAGAAAAATTAATGTCAGCGAAAAGGATGATGAAAAGGGACCGAAGAGATACCTGAAAGCAAGTAACAGTCTGGAAACACCTAAGCTCTTGGCTAAAATCAAACAACCCGGTGGTATGGTGAAGTACCCTATTCGTCCCGTAGTCGTTGGAGTTAGGCCCACCGACGATGCAGACCACTGGCAGGTTCTCGCTGTATGCACCCGCATCGCATTGAGCACACTGAGCCAGCCGACAGTGAACGTCACAACACAGGCCCCGACACCCCGCGCACGGGCGTAGCCGTCGGCAGCATACCCAGCATTGAGCTCGTTGCAGCAACCGACGAGGTTGAGCCCCGGCTCGGCGATGAGGTGGTCAAGGAGCACGAGGTTGAAGTCGCCGGGGACGGAGAAGACATCGGTAACGCCAATCTGGATGAGCCGACGGGCAATGTGGTGGCCCATGGTGGCATCAAGGGAGCTGGCAGCCAGGGCGTGAGGGAGGGCCGGGCTCTGCATCATTGAGGCGGCGCCACTGGGGGGCGACCCGATGCCGTTTGAGTCGGGCTTGCGGGAGTTAAGGTCGCCGACGTGGGTGTCCATGGAGGAGAGGCTGGAGGAGGTAAAGCGTGGAGGTGCAGTGGAGGTTCGTTGAGGGGTTAGTTAAAAATGGAGACTTTAAATAGGCAAGAGGGCGCGAAGAGCCTTGAGGAGAGAGAGAGAAGGTGTTGGCATGTCAATTACCATTTCAGTCTTTGAAATTTGGAAAAACCCGAAGACACGTCACCATTTCTGCTCTCCCTCTGGCCTGTCCCAAAACCAGATTCTAACATGACCCGCTCAAACACCTTAGCTACCCTACGAACTTGGAATCGGAACCCCACTGAAAATCAGCAATTCCATTCTTATGGAATTGTACTCGCGCCCCCTTGGAATTGCCGTTGAACCGGTTAATACGATCTAGTCCAAGTGATTCCTAATTCAGTTGGTCCATCTTACTCACCCCTAAAGCTATTTAAGATTTTTTGTTTTTTTTCCCTTTATAGTTCTTTATTCACATTTAAATGTGTTGGGTAATAGGAAAAATTATATTTAATTATTAGATTAATATCACAAAAAATTCTAAATTAATACATATTTGATAAATTTATCTCAAACTAATGTTTTTACCATGAAAAACCCAAAATAAGTACGTGTGACAAACTTACCACAAACTAATTATATGACCACTAAAAACCCTAAATTAGTATACCCGTGACAAATTTATCTTCCGTTAGTATCAGATAAATTTTACTATCAAATTATTAAGTTAGATGATACATGACAATTGACAATTAATAATGAAAGTACTTCGAGCCTGACCCAGTTGCGAACTCTTCATGAACTGAATAGATATTACGGAACAAAAGGACCCGATTGAGAAATTTCTCTCTATTTTAGTGGGATTGGAAGTGACGTTTACTCCCTCACAACGTTTACTCTCTCCGTTTCTCCACGTTCCTCCAATTACATCTTCGTCTTTCCCTCTGCCTTGACGTGATCCGCTTGTGTTGCTCCTATCTTATTCTATGGCCACATGATTCAACAGCGATATCGGGGTTGGTTTTCATGCTTGCTGACGAGCAAATTTTATTTAGGAAAAAAATAATACCTGACATGACATGTCGATGTGCTAACATAACTCGATTGATTGGTGATTGCATGCACGCTTTTTCGTGATAATTTTGCCACAAGGTTATCTCTACAATGGACCGATCAAGCTCGTTTTCAATGCAAGTTCCAAAATTTTAACGATTGAATACATGTGTCTTACATAACATTCTCTCTCTCTCCCCCCTGATAATATGATTTTTTGCCTCTCAGGAAACTGTAAGAGATCAGCAATGATATTTATCCAGCTATTATCGTCATGCTATTTATCATGCAAAATAGGCATTACGCACTGAAATGTATATGGTTCGATGAATGGGTCTGACCATTTTAACTTTGCTTTCACCCTTTTTAAGTTACCTTTCTTCAGTACATATACTCTCGGTTGCACATATATTATCGTCCAGAAAACCATTCCTCGTCTTTAATTTGATTCTCCATTTCTCCCTCGTTATGCCGGCTGCATCCTCGCACTTGGGTTTGAATACAAACCCCACACTCATGTATATATGGTCAAGTGCAAAGAGCATTGACATCATCACATAGGTATCAATCTAGTGTTCCTCAGGACAAATCCCAAGATTATTACTGTACCTATTAAAAAAATCCTGCGTTGCAAAAATTCTAAAAAAGATTTGTGGAAACTGTAAGAGATAAACAATGGTATTTATCTAATTGTTATCGTCATGCTAATTTATCATGCAGAATAGGCGTTATGCACTGAAATGTATATGGTTCGACGAATGTGGTCCAACCATTTTAACTTTGCTTCCACCCTTTTTAAGTTATCTTTCTTCAGTACATATACTCCCACTTGCACTTATATTATCGTCCAGAAAACCATTCCTCGTCTTTAATTTGATTTTCCATTTCTCCCTCATATTGCTGGCTGCATCCTCCCACTTGGGTTTGAATACAAACCCCACACTCATGTATATATGGTCAAGTGCACAGAGCATTAACATCATCACATATGTAAGCATTGACCTCATCATATATGTATCAATCTAGTGTTCCTCAAGACAAATCTCAAGATTATTACTGTATCTATTAAAAAAAATCCAGCGTTGCAAAACTTCTAAAAGAGATTTGTGGAAATATTATTCTGCTGATATTATATAACAAAATAACATAAACCATGGTAGAAAATTTGGGAAATTCTGCGTCGACACACATGGGCATGCGGGCACACATGATTTGATATATATTCATCAACTAGGAGGGTGTTGTTACAAGATGGTACTATACGTACTAGACAGCTAATGGAAATCATAGGGTACCCTCAAGGGCTGAGGTCAGTTACTGATTGACAAATATTTTGTGAGATTTTACAGGACCGGTGTTAAACTATTGTAAAAGTTTAAAATTCGTGGTTTCATATTTGATTAGTCTATCCCTTTAATAATTGAGGTACAAAGTGAAAGCTAGTTCCTTCCTTCCGAAAGGCAGTTTCATCAACTTAAAGGAAGGGGTGGGAAGTCAAAAAGTCAGCACTTGAGCCGGACAAAAATGAGCATCAGAAAGAGAAAACAAATATTGACCAGGAAAAGAAAAAAAATAATAGGGGAAAAAGTCAAGTCTTACCGCATTCTGCGCAATCAGTTTTGGAGTCTATTTTAAAATTGGTCTTTGAAATCAATGAAACTTTTTATCTTGGAAATTAATTTATTTTTTCACTGTGCTGCTAACTATGGCCTTACAATATTATTCTTTTTTTCCAATATGAAGCAATAAGATTCTCTGTGTGACAGTAAATGCAGGAATTGAATTAACACTTCTGTTCGGAAAGATAGATAACACAGATAGTTATTTAATTTTAAAAAATTCCATGCAATAATTGAAGTGTGTAACTTCGCTAATACAATGAAAAAGAAAGTTTAGATTAAAATTGCAAGTTGCATTATTTTAGTGATAGTTATCAACATAGCTAAGAAGCTTAATAAAATGATATGTTACCGTTTTCTTATAATTTATTAAGTTGAAGCATACATGTTTGGTTGGTGGTGAAATCATGTATGCACTTTATTTCATCTATGGATTTAATTTACAACCAAAAGAAATTTGTATTACTAATATGTCATAAACAAATGTTGCTGCTGTGCATTTATTTACAATATAATTAAATGAAATGGCTTTGTTGTCTATACTATGCACTCCATTGAAATTACTTTATATAATTAATATTGAAAAAATGTGTCCAATGTGCATTTATAGTAGAGTAAGTGAGATAACTGAGATTTTTTTCTTCTAATCAATCTAAAGAGTATTGAGATATAGGACGATGTGGCTCGACAACAAAACTCCGTTCTTAACCATAAATCCAATTTACACAATTTTCTATCTTTATACGAGATTAGATCTGACAGAGGTAAATAGAAAATAAAGGAAGATTATTAATTACAGAAAAAAAAAAAAAAGGGAGGGAGTTGGAGGGATTTGATTATAGCGTTGTTTACATGTTAATTACAAGAGAAAATGAATATACTATTTATGACTAATATAAGATAAGTTTATAAATATGCAAGAATGAAAAATATGTTTACTAGTCACCACACCTCTCCCAACTGCTGAATATTGATGGATTTCTAGGATTTTAAGAGCCGTAAAAAGTTACTCTGGGTGTGTCTATTTTGGCAAAAAAATGAATGATTTATAAAATAATTTACTAAAAATAATTGTTTGTATCGCTTTATAAAAATAAATTAATAAAAAAATATTTTTATTGTCAGTCAGAATATCTAAACCTAAATTGTTGCAAATAATGTAAATATTTTTATTGGCTAACTATCTCAAGAAACATAAACGATAATTTTTAGGAAAATATTTTTAAAATTGTTCATTTTTCGAAAAACAAACAGGGCGAAAAAGAAATGCAAATCCCTTCATTCTCCCTTAGTTTATCCAACCTAGTGACCATTTTCGGATGACTGCTCTTCTATCCTAGTCTCTTCTACCAAAACACCACCATTTTGCGTGGCCACGACTTCCTTGAAAGTTGAATTTTCGAGAATTATATTGCGCATAGGCTGTGTAAAAATGGCTTTCTATTATTACTGTCTCGGTTAGATGATGTATCGTTGTGCGTACTTTGCATGTTCTATCAGCAACTAAAATCAAAATATATTTTCAAATCCACATTCAGCCAGATTGCGGGTTTGGCCATGAGCCATGTTGAAAGTGCAGTGACTACACGAGAAAGGCAAAGACCAAGCAGCGATTTGAACACCGGCAGCGACCACAAGAGAGAGGCAAAGGCCAAGCAGAGATCGAACACCGCCCTTGTTAACAGATATACCACCGATTTTTTCTTTTCCCATGCTGTCAAATTCCCGCTGTTTCTACCCATTGGAAAAACGGCGTTTCGAGCTCTCCCCGATGGATTATTATAGTTTTGGCATTTATTATGGTGGCCATATGTTAGTTGAGAGCTTCATATGCTAGATGTTAGAAGCTTGGTAGGGGAATCACGGACTCTATCTGAAACTCCACTGGGGAATTGATCTGGCACCAGCACGAGGAGCTGAGGGTTTCAGGGTTTTGTGGTTGGATTAACCTTCCAATACTTAAGCTAGCACTGGAAATGAGATAAAATTTAGAGGGAAAAAGGGGAGTATATGGGCTTAAGGATGAGAGAGAGAGAGAGAGAGAGAGAGAGCCGATGGAGAGAAATCATGCTTGAGTGTCCATGTAATTGTTTATATGTTACTGTTGACAAGTTGTTGATAGTGATAGATGACGATTTATAGATAACAAGTAGCGAAAGGATATGATAAATTGCATTCTTATTATGGGGATCAGTGTATGTCTAACCTTTTAGATAATGTCAGCATCATTACATGCTCCAATCAAATAATATTAAAGTGATGTCTAGTCAAGATCAACCTATCTAATAATTAAGTGTAATTGTTAGATCAAACACTCGATATGCCAACGTATCAAATATATCTTGACAACGATGGATTGGCTAGTCAAACCACACCCGCCTAGTCAAATAGCTGGTTCAAGTCATTATCCCCACAGGTCAGTCTTCCTCCTCATGTTTGAAATTCTCAAATCAAAGAAGGATAAAGATTCTTCCATGTAATATCTACTTTTTCTTTTTACACTAGCGATGTATGATTTACTTTTCCATAAAAAGTTTTGAGAAATTAATATGACACTTTACAGACTCAATAAGCATCTGATAAGATTCCAAGAATTCAGAGTACTCAAATGGAATATTCTCATAGATGGTGTCATATCAATCGTTCCTATCCTACCAAGAAAACAACGAACTTGACATATGCACATGTGACGTATTTAAACAATGCATGCCGAAGGACGAAGGCAAAGAGAAAATAATAGGCCAATCCGAACGCAAGCGCATGCAGTTCCATGATTCTTGCGTTGCATGGTCTCTGACGAACTGGGCTAGTAGGACCCCGCAATTTTGTACGGAAAGTCTTCTAGCTGTTCCGTATACTGAAAGCAAGGACAGGAAATATCTAACACTCTCCTTAAGATTTAACGTACAGATGTCGAGAAACTATTCATGCTCTGGGAATTCTGTTTTTCCTCTACAGTGCATCTCAACCCTCGAATGCGTGGACGTCATGCCCTGAACGCCTTACGCCTTGAATCTAAGGATCGAGATGCTGATAAGCAATGCTCCCTGCCCAGATGATGAATACTCGAAAATTTACGGCATCTCAACGTGCCTTTGTGGAAATCAACTTCCGTGAAATCAATTCCCGTCATGTTTGTTACATGCTGAGCTATTTTGGCGATGGGCATGAATTCCTGCGCAATGTTTCAGCCCTATAAAACGAGCGTTGGAGGACTGAACACGCATGTGATGAAGGGTCGAAGGGTGGTTGTTGGGCTTGATCAGAAGGTTTGGCTCACCGCGATCGCGGGGGCTCTCAGTTCTGGTCCCGTTTTACCGTCCAAGAAGAAGATGGGCACTTGACCTTTCGAAGATGGAAGAGGGCACTGTTCGAAAAGGAGATGGCGCTCGACCTTTTGAGGATGGAACAGGACACTTGATGTTGAGGAGTCGTCGTCGCCCCCATGTTCAAAGATTGATAAAATAAGACACAGAAATGAAGAGTATTTTTGAAGATTGCATTTTGCTATTAACCCAAGCTAAGCACGCAATACCTCATGGGGATTGTATTTTGCACTCATAGCACTAAACCATGAGGCCAAGAACATTAAAGGGCGCATGACAAAATTTCTATTTCCCTATTTCTTTATTTTTCTGTTCCTCAAAACAAGTTTGGAATAGAAATCTATTTGGTAATACAATTTTATTTTTCTATTTTTGGAATAGATTTCTATTCCAAAAATATATTTGGAGCAAAAATCAGAAATTAAAATTTTTAGCTTTTATATTTATGAAACAAAAGTAAGTAATGAAAACTCTTTTTATTGTTCACTCTCATCACCGCCCACCACTCGTGGAACGCCAGACGCTAGCCGCCAGTTGCCCATACCACCATACGCCGGTTGCCCCTTGCTAGACATCAGATGCCCACTAATTGCGGGCCTGCCACCCTTCGCTGGACGTCGGCCGCTGCCCAATAGAAATAGAAATAGAAATTCTATTGTTATAAAATTAATTTTTATTCTAAAATAGAAATTTTAAGTTGTTATCAAACACATTTCTTTACTCAAAAACTCGTCCAAAAAATATAAATTGACTTTTTTTTTCTAGAAATTTCGTCATATGCATCTTAAACTGTCCTATCAGAAAATACCAAACTAAGCCCTTGCACCCATTTTGCCAATCACCAACTATAAACCTAACCGTGAATTGAATACCTCGCGGCTAGCCTTTGCACCCATTTTGCCACCTCTAGATAAAATTGTGGTAGGTCATCATAGTTATTGACTAGACCTAATCAAATGGACGGGCTTGGCTACTTTTTAGTGGCCCATTAGCCCGCTTGGACAAAAATCTCAACCTTGATCAATGGGCAAATCGAGCCTTGGATGGTATGTGGCCTTCCTTCACGAAGTATAGAGAAAATAATATAAATGATATTTGAACTTTGACCTAAATATAATGTGGTTCCCAAACTTATAACTTGTTCAATGTGGTGTCCGAATTTTTGGTGTATGTTTAATTTAGTTGTGAGATTACATGAAAATATTTAATATTGTTCTTGAACTTGAATTAATAAAAGGAAAATATTGAACATTTTTATATAGTTCGGAGACTAAATTAAACAAATACTAAAGGTTTAGAGACCATTTTAAATAAATATTGATCACGTTGCATATTAAGCCAAAGTTCATAAATCATTTATGACATTATCTTCTAAGTATATAATAAGTGACTTTAAATAAGCTAAGGGTAGGGGAGGAAGCATGATAAGTATAATCAGGTAACCGATCCGTCCAAACTCTAATAGGATGTAGGAGGAAGCATGATAAGTATAATCAGGTAACCGATCCGTCCAAACTCTAATAGGATGTAAACAACATTTGGGTTTTTGGTACCAGGACGGGTTTCAGTTAGGCTAAAAAAGAACCCACGGGGTATGGGATGGTAATCGAAGCTAAAATGTAAGAATACTAAAATGCCTTTATTTCATCTATAGTCCTTAGGTTATGTAATAAATAAAAAAATTATTATAGGCTTTGGGAGCTTTTAAAGATGTACCTTTCGATCATACCCGAAAACCTCTAAATTTGATAAATCATTTTAAAGGAACTCGAGATTACTTACATAATTTTGTGAACCCCACAAAATAATAATAATAATAATAAGCATGGCTTTTCATTTTAGGATAGTCAGATCTTAAATTCTTTTCAGCCTTATATTCCGCAAATTGATGGGATTTATTATGTATTTAGTATAAGATCTTCGTTTGACCAAAAAAGTCCTAAACATATTGCATTGGTACAAAATCAGTCCTAAACTTTTCAATTGGACCAATTTAGTCCTAAACCTTTTGATATTGGTCCAATTCAGTCCATCCGGCCAATTTTGGCCTGCCGGCGCTGACGTGGACGTCGGCCGGTGGCCGGACGCCGACGTGGAAATTTTTATGATTTTTTTATTATTTTTTATTGTTTTTTTTTTTTTTCTTTTTTTTTTTTTTTTTCTTTTCTTTTCCGGCAGTGACCGGCAAGCCTCACCGGAGGCTAGCCAGCCACTACTGGAAAAGAAAAGGAAAAAGGCAAAAATTCGAAAAAATAATAAAAATAATAAAAAAATTCGAAAAATAATAAAAAAATCGTAAAAATTGCCACGTCAACATCCGGCCACCAGCCGACATCCACGTCAGCGCCGGCCGGCCAAAATTGGCTGGATGGACTAAATTGGTACCAATATCAAAAGGTTTAAGACTAAATTGGTCCAATTGAAAAATTTAAGACCGAATTAGTACCAATGCAATAGGTTTATGACTTTTTGGTACTTTTCCCGTGGGATGTGGGTTGCCGACGGAACCCGATTACTTTAGTGAGACGGAGTTGAGATTCTATATCGAAGTCCAAAAAGATTCAGAATAAATTTAGATCTATGTATAACTTGGAAAATGAATAATTTATTATAAAAATAAATATTTTCACTCTCTACGAAAATGCGTTGACATGAATTATTGTCAATAATGAATATTAATGTGTAATTTATATATATTGTGGGGGTATTTCTATAATTATATTTCTATTGATACCCTTTCTATAATTATTCACTCCTACAAATACATATCATACAACCCTCATTGGGGTTAAGCCATCATAAACACTTTATCATTATTTTCTCTTAATTCTAAACACCAATGATAAAAATATTTTTCATTGGCTAATTAGTTTAGACAACACAAATAATTTTTTTTAAGGATTTTTTTTTAAATGTGAATTTTTGCGAAATAAATGGACTTTGCAGAAAAACAAAAATTATTGGGACAAGTTTGGATGGGCATGGAAAACAAAAGAAAATGACAGCATGCATCTCGTGCGGCTCCCGCGTCTCCTCCAGTCCTTCGTTTTCAAAGGCGGCCTACGTCGTTCCAGTTTCCAGTCCACACGTGACCCGGTATCGCCTCCCAAACTCCTTCTAGAGGAACCGGAACGAGGCCGCAAAAGTCAACGCGGCCCGAAGCATCGCCTCGGTCGCATGGAAGACCGCGACGGCTTCTCTGTTTTCCTTGGTCTTCGGTCTGAAAGTTCTTCAGGCCCCCGAGGCAGCCAGCCAGCGAGAGAGAGAGAGAGAAAGAGACGTGTTTGATCGTTTTGGATTGAGAGAACTCGGGAAGCTGATAGCTTGCGGCGTAATTCTCAGAAGGGTCGGATCATCAGGAGCGGGAGAAGGTCCGGGATGGATCAGATAATGAACAAGGTGGGGTCGTACTGGTTTAGCCAGAAGGCTAACAAGGAGATTGATTCCGTCGGCGACGATTTCACCGTGAGTTTATCTCTCTCATCCCCCCCGGGGGGTGTCTCTCTGTCCCACCCTTTGAATTTTTGCAATTCGTGGGTTCAGTTCATGTTGATCCGGTGATGAAGTCGCTTCTTTAAAGACCAAATTGACATGTTTGGGATAGCTTCTTTTGTGGGTTTTGTCGTCCTTGCCTGTAACGATTGTATTTCGGCAATAACATTATGGGTTCAGTTCATTGGGTCTCTGCATGTCTCCTGCCTTGTGACTCAATCTGACATAAACCAATCTGTGTATGCTTGGCATCCCGTGCCCTTTCTCTTATATCGCCTTGCCCGGTTCTTGTAATCGGAGAAGAGATGGATTAACGTATTTTGCTCAATAAAGTGATCCACTGCTGGTAGATTTTTACCCTTCGGCTAAATATTTTCCATTGGCAGTTGTGGAGGAGTTAGAGAGTATGTTATTGATAATTGAGAATGAACATGCAACTAACAACTCCTAACGGAAATGGATACTGTAGTTTTGCTTTTATGCAGATACATCGGAGTGAAACCTCTCTAACACCAATGTTTGATAGATTTTCTGTCCAACTATGCACATTTTAGGAATGAGAGCAGTTTGTTTGATGCACATTTCTGTAGTTAAAAGCACTGATAAAGTTTTGTTCAGTTGCAGCTGAAAGCTCATTGGTTTTAAGCTGCTCATGTCTTTTATTTAGGTGAATTTTTAAGGGTTTCTGAAGTGCACTAATTAGTTTGCCTATCCTTTAAGCGTGGTAGTGGTGGATGCCAATGAACGGTGATATCTTTGCCAATCAGAGCCTGATTGGTTGTAATCCTAAGTTAGGTCTTTGCCTCCATGCATTTAGACAAGAATCACGTGTTAAAAACTATAGGGCTTTTATTAATCAGTGTCATGGCTTGCTTAGTATATGGTTTTGAGGAAAAGAAGTCCTATTTTCTCAGGTCAAGGTAGGTCTTGACAAGCACGTGTCAGACAGCATATGCATGTGGTTTTTGTAGATCAGTTATGAAGTTTCAAATTCTTTGTTGGTTGAAGTTAAATCTATTGGCATAGAAATCTACAAAATGTATGAGACCTATCTCTCTCCATGTGCGCGCAAACACACATGGGTATCTGCTCTCGCTTAGTGGTAGAAATCAGGGGAGAAAAGAAATTAAATTTGTTGTCATCATCACATTGATAAGTTCATTAGCGTACAAATATGCATGTTTGTAGAATATTTTTTTCTGCTAACAGTTTTCTCTTTGAAAAACAGTCAATGTCAAGCAGCCTCGAAAGTGGAACTAAATGGTTGGTCAACAAACTGAAAGGTTTGCTCTTAACACATCTCGTGTGCCACTATTTGCTTTCATGTGTTAATCTTTAAGTAATGATGCTCTTACTCACCTGTTCTGCTCACTGGAATTTGGAGAGCATTCTTCGCATAACATAAACTGGCAGATTGTTTGTACACTGAGAAAAGTTGCCCTCATAGTAGTAATTTTATCGTGTTTTTTCCTTTGACAAAATCTTCACTTTGCCAATGTGCAGCCTGACTTTGATTTTTTTCCCCTAGTAAAGGTTCATGATGACCCTCATAAATGTCCAAATAGATGCTGATGCCCCAACAGCAAAAACCTCCTTTGTTGAGTTCCTCAATGTGATATCATGGTCTGCCATTAGTTATCTCCTTGGGCATCTATTGCCACACAAAAAGATAACCTTGTGAAAGCCTCTTGTTTCCATGGGTCATTTGCAATGAATCTGATGGCATGGATGATTTGATCTAAACACCAATATAATGTCGTATTGTAACTATAAATACACAACATGATTTTTTCTGTTTCATTAGAGAATTTGTGTAATTGCATCCCTTGCTTTACTGGAGTCTTGCCTTTCAATATATAAAAAGAGTTGATGATATAGACCCGTCCTTTTTAATTTCATTGTCATAGGCTGTGCCAAGGGTATTTACTTCTCCAATATTTTTACTTTTTTTAGATAGATTTGAGATGCACTTCGCAAACAAAACTTGTAAAGAATGAGCATTTTACATCAGGTTGAGGGTTGTTCGACTTTTTTTCTTTTTCTTTTTTTTTTTTTTGTTTTTTGGCATGAACCTCTCTCATAACTTGGTTTTGCAGGAAAGATGCAAAAGCCATTGCCGGATCTTCTGAAGGAATATGATTTACCAATAGGGATCTTCCCTCGTGATGCTACCAATTATGAGTTCGATGAGGAGACCGGAAAGTTCACTGTCTTCATTCCGTCAGTTTGTGAAGTAGGCTACAGAGACTCCTCTGTTTTACGTTTTTCCACCACGGTGACCGGCATTTTGACTAAAGGGAAGCTGGCGGATGTAGAAGGGATGAAGACAAAGGTGATGATTTGGGTGAAGGTGACGTCAATTTCTTCTGAAGCATCGAAGCTTCACTTCACTGCCGGTTTGAAGAAAACGAGAAGCAGAGAAGTTTATGAAGTTATTAGGGCTGGGTTTACAGTAGATAAGTTTTGAGGTGTTCGGCGTTTGTGTTGAAGATCTTGGCGACTTGGTCTTGTATTAAAGAGCTTCTGACATAACACGCCGTGCACTTTATGATTGCTCGATGTAAGCATTCGAATCGTTCCTCATAGTCAATAATATCTGTGTGATCTGGAAGTTGCTATAGCTTCTGGAGTCCACTTGCTGTTCAAATCAATAACCATGTGTAAATGTCAGAGTTAACTCGCGGTTGATAATAGCTTCTGATGCTATGCAACTCCAGGATGTTATGAAAAGCTGGTTTCTCTGTAGATCTGGTTGGTCTTGCTAATGGGGTTTGTTGCCCCAGCAGTTGCAAGTCTCAAGGAGCTTGCAAATGATGCAAGGAATGTGAAACCAACTAGCAAGTTAACCTCCCTCTATGAATCTGTGTGAGGATCCAATTAATCTAATACCATTATACCATGTTGATGCTCCATGGCGGGCCCTATGGTAATTGACATGTGGCCCATCTGGTGGTTGCCGCGTCACTTCCCTTCGCTTTCATTCTTTTGTTTCATCTTCATTTCCAAAAAATAACTTACTATCAATAAAGCCTTGAAAATAATCTTATATGGTTATCACTCCACCTCACATAATTATCAATTTTTTAATTCTTTTTCTTCCCGAAATTTATTCTCGAAAGAATGCATAGATATAGTATCTCTCTTTCCTTTTATCATCTTATATTGAAATAGCAAATCAAAACGCATGATAGAGAAACTTAATCAATCTGATATATTTAGTATACTGTCGTAATAAGCCAAATATGCTGATGACCTGCCTTTTTTCGCACCCTCGTGCGCTGCCACCAACTAGCCTTCGTGAATCAGGTTTTTTGGGGTACTCCTTGTAGACCCTCTCGAAGAGAATCGCTTACGGGCTAGAACTCTTGAGATCAAGAGAGAGGAGGTTGCAGATATGGAAGTCCCTGCAGAGGACTCAAATGCTGAAAGTGGAAGGATATACGTCTGATGAACTTAGTCTTTTGAATAAAGGAAAAGCAATCGAGACCAGTCATGTGAAGGCTATTGACGTCGGCTACGTAAACTGTAATGTTCATAAGTGTTCTTCGTCAATGACAAGGAAACAGTAAGTTCCAGGGATTGGTTAAGGGTCTAGATAAGCTTGCTGTCATTGATATCATAGTCTGCATTCGTCCTAGCATCACGCGCAATTTACCCATGTTCAGTGCTGTACAATCCGTTAAGTGGTGGCATAAAGACCAATGAAACAGTTCAATTTACGAACTTAATATGCGAAAAAGAATGCAGTGACCAGTTCTGGGCCAAATCTTCCCCATTTCCAAATCAGACGTGTAGAAGTGATCGCAGTATGAATCCATTTGCCTGCCGTGTGCTCACCATCGCAGATAATGTTCAAGTTAAGCACCTGAAAATTTGGAGGAAGTACCTCGGCATGGGCGACTTCTACCTACGGGATAATGGACCCAACGCTCTTAGGCAATGCATTCGGTACGGTGATTACATAGTATATTAAACATGCGAATTTCCACATTGCCCGAGATTCGGCTATTTCAGATCATCTTGTTTGGTTTAGGTTATGAGTATTATTCGAAGATCAACTTTATTACAGACTTCCTCTTGTTGATTTCATTCAACTCAGACATCAGGCCAATTTTCCCCAATTCGAACCAACTGCCATCATCTGTACAGATACTAGAGTGGTCAACAACATTTTCATCGTAATCACAGTCTATATTGGCAAGAAATTTACACAATTGTGATGGCCCCAGGAACAGATCTACCCATATCGCCTTTCCTTGGTAGCAGAATGGAAGCTAGCTTTAAAAACGAATTTCTTGGCATATAAAGTCGATCTAATCGACCAACATCTTTTCTATGATTTACAATCTGTCTCCTTTGGCCTGAAGCAGAATCTCCAAGTCCAGCGTCTCCGGAAACTGGTGTTGTGATCAATATCGGGAGGACGAGAAGACTGAATCATCTCCCACATCACTCTTATGTCTCCACATTCCTCACAAGACTCCATGTCCTTGTAAAGCATCATCAGGCCATTCATGTTACCTTCAGAATATGCCACCCCATATCAGGAGAAAAAATTGTTTAAATCCAATGATCAATCCAAACATAAAGCTTAAACACTCCTGCTTCTTGCGCTGTGTGTGTGTGTGTGTTAGGCTCTCATGTTACCTTTGGCCTTGTATCTGAGGCATGAAGTGAAATTGAGAAGCTTAGACTTTGTTTGGAAAAGAAGTGAGTTTCTGAAGCTGGGCCAGTTTCTCCACCTGTTCACCCTCATATTGTTTTTCCCTCACTCACTCACACTCTCACTTTCATTCACTGCCTTTTATAAGTCATCTCGCTCTCTCTCTCCCTCTCATCTCCTCACTTCACTCAACAAAACAATGCTAAACAAGCTACACTACAAACCTAAAGCAGACATGCCACAAAACAACACTGATCAAGACAAGATGCTCCATGTAGTCAAATTCCTCCTTTATATTATAAGCTAAACATAATCAAAATGCAATGAGACACTAGTACTTGTCCTCTTGATCCAACAATCATTTGGAAAAGTCACAAGGGTCCAATTTATTGCAACAAATGCTCTAGCTAATTGAAATACGCAGTGAGTCACCTTGTATCATATGTTTATTGCAAGTAAAAAGAAGTAGATGGTATGTCCAAACTTTAACTTCTTGTGTAGGTCCCAACATAACTAAACCAAACTACCCTTAGATAACTCTTCTTTAATGAAACTGCCATTAGGTGAAGGGACTTACTTTGCACACTAGATCAGTCAAGGACTCATGAGAGTCAACTACTTCAGCTTATCATGACACTTTTTGAGGGACTGTATTGATCTGGGTGAGGAAGTGTAGGGACACTTAAGCAAGCTCTTACCAGAAGATAAGAAGATAATGGGTTAGGACAATAACAGTACAAAGATTTTTTTAAGTGTGTGTGTGGTGGAGAAGTCGAAAGAGCATACTAGAAACAATGACACATTTTTAAGCAGGCAAAAAAGAAAGTTGCTTTGGAATTTTGCGGATTTCTCTTTCCTCTCTCACCAAAGATTCTCAGTTTTCTATTGTTGAATTTAGGAAAAACAAAAGGCGATGGGTCCCAGGTCAAACGGTTGGTTGGATTTTCTTTCAGTTCACTGCTGTTTGGGGGCATACAAATTCTCTCAGGCTCTCTCGTGGGTTGTCCAGTAGTGGCGTGATCAACTCAAGAGTGTAAAGCTCAAGAGAAGATTAGACAAATGCAGAGGTCGTTCACTAAGTTTAAGGTCAATTTAGATTTTGGAATGGAATGACAAATTAAAGAGAATAAGTCATGCTTCATAGATAACCCGTCGATGGCTGCGAATGCCGCTCGGCATGTTAGTGTATCCTGTGTGGGAATCGCTCTGACATGCATCAAATACACAATTTGATTTTCCTACTAAGCTGATCTCGAGATCTCACTCGGTCTACGGAGACAAGGGAACCCATACACCTCCAGTGGTTTCAACCCGGTCAAAGGACCTGTGGGATTGCCCTAAGTTTATATCTAGATACTTCAACAGCTACTGAGGCTATCATAAACGAATTGTGTTTCTTTCACTATTTTGTGGTCAGTCTTTAACAGATGCAAGCCTCTAATTAAGCACATGATCAAGACAAAGTAATAATACTCTCTTGACATTGCTTCCTAAAGAGTGAGATTAAATCACAAGAACTACCAAAAACTGGGGAAAAAGAAGAACGGATGAACCAAACGACGTCTTACCAACTTATTATTCTCCCACCAAAAGCCGCTCTCTTTGTGACCTGGTTTCTTTCTGTGTCAGAACCGTAATTATCTCTGCCAAGTTCGAGAGATTTCGTTGTTGGCACCATATGTGAACCGATGCTACAACACTGATGTCGATTTGACATGCAATGACCCTTTCGCAACTGAACGAAATGACGTGAAAACGAACAATGTCGCTGTTTTTTTCGAAAGGAGTATTTCTTCTCGGAGTACTAGTTAAGTGACCAACAAGATATTTCTATTTTCAAAGCTTTTCCTAGTAGAGCTCCTATTCCACAACTCGAGAAATTAGAATGCCAAATCGTTATAAAGATGGCCAAATAAGTGAAAAAAAAAAAAAAAAAATTGCCAAGGCAGGAAAGGGTTACTGAAACTCGAAATTGAGCATCAAGAGTCAAGACAAGAATACTCTAAAATAGGTTGAAGATATTCTACAGAGATCTGACATAATTACTACTCACTAGAAAATCGATGAAGTTACTAATTCTTGAGAATAATAGCCTAACTTCTGTGACTATACCTTTCTTCAAAACACAAAATGCCTTGATGACACATCAAGAAAATACTAGAGCTGAAGAAAATGGGTTATCCGCACATTGGTGCATGCTGATTTTTGTGGCCAAATCATCAGAAGTGCCTCACCCATTCCCACAAAACAATTCTCAACAATGGATGCATTACCTAGGTAACAGATCCTGATAGGGCATAAAGCTTACACAAACTTCTACACCAAATGATAAGGGAACAAAAAGGACTGGTCCAATTCCAAAGTAGAAAATTTGGGAGGATGGATTTAATTTGTCTTGAGTGCAATAAATTTCATAGTTCAAAATATGAGTGGTGCATAAATTAAATTAGTCCGGAGATGTCTAAAAGGAAAGCAAATCATTCTTCTCTACCACCATGTCCACTGCTTCCCCTCAAATAGGCCCAAAAAAATACTGTCGATGGACAAATTATCATAAACATCTTTAAGCCGTGGCAGATGCTTGGGCTGCAAGCCTCTTCCTGGCCTCCTCAATGATAGACAGCTTGATACCCTTGCCCTTGGGAAGAGACAACCACGGTTTTGATCCTTTACCGATAATGAAGACATTGCCCAACCGAGTAGCAAACTCATGTCCAAGAGAATCTTGGACGTGGATGGTCTCAAAAGTACCCTTATGCTTCTCCCTGTTCTTGATGATACCAACACGCCCTCTGTTCCTTCCACCCGTCACCATGACAACATTCCCAACATCGAATTTGATGAAGTCGGTGATCTTGTTGGTCTCAAGGTCAAGCTTGATGGTGTCGTTGGCCTTGATCAGAGGGTCTGGATAGCGGATTGTGCGACCATCATAAGTGTTCAGATAAGGGATGCCCTTCTGCCCAAACTGGATGGATCGCACTTTGCATAGCTTAAACTGCAGATGACAAACTTTTTTGTGAGCGTAGAATAAAGCTTATTGCCATCTCCACTTCCACAAAGGAACAAAAGATACTTTAGATGAATAATTTAACAGAATGATAGATTAACACCTTATAAAGTTAAGGCAGACAGAATACAGACCTTTGCCTCGTCATCCCTAATGCTGTGAAGCCGGAATCTACCCTTTGTGTCATAGAGGAGGCGGAAGTTCTCATTCGTCTTGGGGATTGACACGACATCTGACAAGATCATAAAAATCCTAAATTATAATTGAGACTAGCATGTCATACAGGAGTTTATAACATGCAGCAAAATGAACAATGGTCAAGTTGCCAATCTATCCTGACCACCCAAATCAATCCTCAATTTACTTGCCCCATTATATGTTAAAAGATGGGATCTTCAGTTCCTAAACATTCTATCTTCCCATGCACTTACGCTGCTTAATTACAAAGGAATTTCATTACATTAAATACATGTTATAAGCTTCAGAGATCGTTGAAAAAGAAAAAGGGAAACTATAAAAACCATCCTGCACGTTTGCCTCAATATCACTTTGCATCCTCTAATTTCAAAACCAATTTGCACCTCTAGTTTCGAGATCTCTTACTTTGCATCTGACGGTTTCAAAAAGGAAACTTCGCACCCTGGCCTTTGTTCTCCATAGCTACTTCCCTGGTGTGGTTTTTAAAACCATAAGGTGCAAGGTGTATATTTTGTCATAGAGGATGCAAAGTTAACATAAGACCATATTTGCAGATGCTTTATGTTATTTTCCCCAAGAAAAACAGTTTGATTATGTTCCATACGATTGTAGCACAGACATAGTTTCTCTGAATGAAAGGGGTACTCTAGAGCACATGCATGTGTATGAATGCATGCTTTATAGATGATTCCTATGTGCATACAATGGGCAAATGTGATAGCCAGCTGTCTGTAGCAATGACTTAAATGCTTCAAGCTAGCTTTACAAGTAACCAAGTATTCAGACACAGGTAACAGATGGAATGGTTTCACATGAAAAGATCAAGTAAATGTTAATGTCATCTCGGGTCTTGGGTTTATATAAATGCTAATTTCTGTCTGATTCATAAGGCAAGATGAGATGCACAGCTTCAGAACAGAAACGTATAGTGCACATACCCATGAAACCAGCAGGATATGTCTTATCCGTCCTCACTTTGTTATCAACAAGAACATGGCGCTGCATCAAGATGGCTATAACCTCACGATAAGTAAGGGCATATTTCAGCCTGTTACGCAGGATAAGGATCAATGGCAAACATTCCCTTGATTTGTGGGGTCCAGATGAAGGCTTTGGTGCCTGCAGAATGGAAAAGAAAATTAAAAAGACATAATCAGAAGCACAAGAAGATCGCCTGAGAAGGTTCACTTACAAAGGCGCCTCCTAGCTTGTCAAGCATCCAATGCTTTGGGGCATTTAGCCTCTTCAAGTGTTTCTTCAACCCTCGAGCCTGCAATGCAGAGAGACACCAAGTGTCAGGAATACAAGAATTCCAAATCAGACCATGCACATCTATAAAGTGCCCTCAAAATTAGTAGTAGTCCTTTAACTGTAACCCCATTAATCGAAAGAAAATTAAAAGTACCGGCAACCAAAATTCTCTAAAATAAGTACCAACCCCTCCTTAGTCAGGATTCTTTTAGTAACCACCAATTCAGAGTTGGATGAAAAACTTTCAATGAAAGAGGGAGCAAACTTGAGGAATCAAATCCTCAAGACTCCAGATATGTAAGAAACCACGTAACCAAATCTATCCAAATTTTAGGCTACAGTAAATAAAATTTCTCTCGTTTTCGACCATGCTTCGTGATATGGACTCATTCTATTATTCTTAAACTCTCACTTCAAAATTCAGCTATGCAAATGCTCATTCACTGAAAGAAACTTGCAGCTCAAAGCATTCGAGAGATACTCTCAGTTCCGAATTCACCAAATTAACACTAAACCTTAAAAGGGTCGCTTCAAGAAGAAGTTCTGCGTACCCCCATTAACTGACATCGTTCAAGATTACCCTCAAAACGGATCCATTCGATCGACACGGAACGCCACATTAGAAAGCGCCCACTCCATTCGAAGACGCAAATCAAAGAAGCAACAACAACCAGCAATGGAAAAAGCCCAATAGTAGTTCACTAGACACTGATCCACCCCAAGTCACCATCAAAAGGCACACGCATGCTCACAATCAGTTCAAGTAACGCGCCTACGGGGGCACAGACTGCAGTCCAAACAGATCCCCCATAACCGCCACGTCGCCAATAGATCGCGGCCGCGCCGCCGAACAATCTAAACTAGAGTTCGACTTCGACGACGACGCCGGCGCCAAAACGAGCAAGGGCATCGAATTCCTACGCCTTGTGTAAGTAAACTACTCGGAATACAAACGAGGCGGGATCAAAACAAAGTGAAATTCCAATTGAATCACAGGAGGCAAGCAGATTCGCCGCCGCAGATAGCGAGAGGGGGACGACCGGCGAAAGCAAATCGAGGAGGGTAACGGCACTCACCATTTTCTGATTAGCTTGAGCTCGACGACGGAGGAGCTCCGGAGGCCGCCGGCGAGGTGAAGCTGTCGAGAGAGAGAGAGAGCTCTAAAACCCTAGCTATTAAGAAGAAAGGGCGTTTCGGTTGCTCGAATGGAATAACTTTTGGGCCCGCTCTTGGGCCCAGGCCCATCGTCCGGCCCAATGTGCCGGTTCGACAGCTGCCGCCTGCCGGTCCGGTTCGTTGTTCATTACTTCTTCATCGTCCTTCGAGTTGGAGAAAGTCTCAAACTACGAGTACGTTTTAGGGAATTGTAAAATTAGCTCGATGTGATTTAAAGGGTGTAGAGCTCACTGGGTATAGTTTTGCTCATCAATCTCTAGAGAACATAAATGCTAACTGTCAGTGATTTAACTTCGGTGCTCAGTTAGTTTATGGCTAAATTAACCATGTTTGTCTTTTCAGTTGCTTTTTACATGGAAGTAAAGGAAATGGCAATGTGCTTCTCAGGTAGGTAGGCTTTAGATTAGATTAGATTAAATATGTAAAATGTCATAAAGTTTGTAGTGGTTGGATGAAACCGAAAGTACCTGTAGATGGCTTTTATTTTAATATATGACATTTTAATATATGACAAAGCCAAAAAAAGGAAAATGCAAAATTGAAAAATTGAATTGAACTAAACCATATCGAGGTCTTGGCTTGGTTTGTATCCGGTTAAGGTTGCGATTTGGTTCAATTCAATCATTCACTCTAATGGTTTAATTCGATTCAATTCAATTATTTTCAAAATTTGAAAAATTGAACCGTCGACACCCTATCTATGATTATATTTCTAATCACACTTGTTATAAATCGCAATGCTTCAAAGGATCAATTTTTGAAAAGTTAAATGTTTTTTTTTTTTTTATCGAGTATTATGTCAAATAAGAAGCACCTCCCCCTCTTATGAGTATAATTGCCAGAAATAGGATGAGACCCCACTTAATCTTCGAGTTCATTTCATCAAATGAAAAATGATGATATTGATGTGTTGCCTATAACGGCGCTCCTAACTTCTCGCCTCGTCTCATTCTTCTTTTGTATCATCGCTTGAACGAAGAAGAAACCTAATGCACTTAGACTTTCTGGAATGCTCACCACCGCCGCCAACATACTTTTAAGTCCATTATAAGTTCTGTTTCTAAGGGGATAGAACTAAATTTTGAATAGATATACTTACAAAATACACACTAGACCAAGTATATTTGCATTAATTTTGATTTATGCGATTATCATCAATGATATGATGTTTCTCAATTTTTTTTTACCCTCTACTTAGCAAAGAAATGTACACATCAATTAGCACAAACATTCTTAAATATCATCAAAAGAACAAACAAAACCATCAACATAGTGAAGTTACACAGTTTTTGTCCCTAAATCACAAGAATATTAAAAAGAAGAAGAAGAAAAATGTTCCTCCCGTGGACCAATAAGAAAGATGAATTTCGGAAGTCCGAAATTGGCTTCTCAGTCTCGAACGATGGAGTGAATCAGCATAGAGGCCTCGTCATTAGTCGGACATGCATCCTCTGCTCACCAAATAATGGAGAAAAAAAAAATTGACATTAATAATACTTTTGACATCCAATATCTTCAGTAATCAAACAATATGATGCACAAACTATTTCTATATATTAAATCGGGTCCCAAAACTTTCGATTTATATTCCCACTTTTAATTTTTCACCCCCATTGCGCTTGCTTTAGCTGTGTATCTATATTCTGAAATAAATCAAATAACTCATTTTATTTATTTAGTTATAAAGAATCAGTTTCGGTCTTCGTATTTTGACTACGTGCACTAATTTGTGTACCATCCCCAAGTGTTTAATTAACTATTCAAGTGAAAATTTAATGAAAACTCCATAGTTCTTCTCACTGCCAGTCTGCCACCACCCACCACCCACCAGCTTATAATATACATAATTCCTTTTTAGATTGAAAAAAAAAAAAAGAGTCAAATTGGTAATTTTGAAAATGACGAGATAATTGTTTAATAATTCACGTAAATATTAGCACAAGCCTTTTACACAAATATACAATATATGCTGGAACCAATCAATTGAAAAATTATAAAAATAAATAAAAGAGCTGATTCTTAGATGTACCTGGCAGGTGAGAGACGATGTTCTGGATGATGCCCCCGCCGCCGCCGCCGCCGCCGCCCTCATCCACCTCCGTCGCCGCCGCCGCCGCCGCCGCCGTCTCGCCTCCTTCAGCCGCCCGATGTCTCTCTATCTCATCACCTCCGGCGGCGGCGGCGGCACCAGCAGCGGCAGCGCTTTCTCCTCCCTCCTCACTTGAGTGAAAGAAGCTCGAAATAAGACTGCTTATCACCCCACCGCCACCGCCACCGACTGCTTCAGTTTCCCCATCGCTCTTCCCCTAGAAACCCCACCGGTCTCGCCGCCTCTTCCGCCGTCCTCGACGTCCAAGGCTTCCGCTTTCCTCTTCCCCGACCACCGCCCCGCCCTGGGGCTCCCAGGAGAGACCAGGTTCGAGATCAAGTGACCGATGATCCCGCCGCCGCCGCCGCCGTTGCCATTTCCCTCGCCGTCCTCGCGGCCCCCGTCTGCGTCGCCGCGTCCGCCGCCGGCTCCGTCCGCCACCGTCTCCGGCGGCGCCTTTTCGGGGATGATGGTGGAGAGGAGACTGTTCAAGAGCGTCTTGCTCTCCGTCTTCTCCACTCCATCCTCGGCTCCCTTCTGCTGCTGCTCGCCCCCGTCGTTCTGGAGTGAGGTTGGACTGAGATCTGGCGCCATGGCTTCGTCTGAAAATCCAGTCGCCGGAACTGGATGACCATGTTTATATACGGAAGCTTGAAAAGGAAGAAAAGGAAGGGACAAGCGTCCTCGTCTGGAGCGTCGGTCGGAACCGAGAGAAGCCCTCGCTTTGTTACACGTTCTTCGGAGCGATTTGTCTCTTTCCGCCACCAATGGGGAACGGACACGTGGTTCCTCGGTCGACGTGTCGTGCGTGACTGGCGTCGATTTCCGCGATAAGTCGGTCGTAATGCTGTACTCGTTTATCCATAATCAACTTTTTTTTTTCTTTTTCTCGAATTCTTGCCTTCCCCCTCATGAAACAGACTGGCTCCTTTTTTGGAAGACAGAGGAGAGTACATGATATTTCTTTAAGAGAAATACAGCAAGAAATCTATCTACAAAGATCAATTTTCTGAGTTCGTTAACATTTAGAGACTCACCTCTGGCACGATATCGGGGTCATAAAAATAATAGGAAAAATGTTATAAATTATTTATGAACTTTCATTTAATATTTAATTTCATTCTCGAATTTTTAATTTACTCAATTTAGTCTCTGAACTTTTCTCTAATATTCAATTTCATCCATGAGCTTTTGATTTGCTCAATTTGGTCCCTAAACTTTCATCTAATGTTCCATCTAACCCATAACTATTTAAAAATTAACCAATTTCCCTTTTTTTAATACCAAATTGTTTTTTTAATAAATAAAAAAAATATCAGACTAGGTTTTTTTTAAAGAAAAAATACCACATTTATGCAAAGTAATAAAGGTCAATATTTCTTTCCTTTTTCCATATTAAAAACAAATAGAAAAAGGGACAGTAATAATAAACAAAGGTGAATCTTGCATTTTGATTTCTTTTTTGTATATGCAAATTACTTGAATAATTTACAAAAGCCCATCAATCGATTTTTTCCTTTTCGGTGAAGTCCATATGTAGATTTACATAAAACTTTTTATTATATATATCTGAAAAAGTACATAAAAATACATTTTATTTTTCACTTAAGTTGAAGTAAACAAAGGTCTATTTTTTTCTCTCTCTACTCTAAGTACATTGAAATATAAGGTGTATTTATTTCATGAAAATAATTTATTTCAAAAGTATTTTCTTGATAATAATCGTTTATATTACTTACAAAGGTCCATTTTTTTATTTTATATTTAAGAGAGTAAAAGCCATGTAAACCAATTCCTTTAACTTTAACTAATGGAAGGATGGAATTGATCAATTTTCAAATAGTCAGGGACTAGATGAAACATTTGTTAATAGTTCGGGGATCGAATTGAGCAAATCGAAAGTTCGGGGATAAAATTGAACATTAGATGAAAGTTCATGGACCAAATTGAGTAAATCGAAAGCTCATGGATGAAATTGAACATTAGATAAAAGTTTAGGGACCGTTTATGACATTTTCCCAAAATAATACTAATAAGATAAATTGATTGATAAAAATAAATTTACCAATTTTATGTTTGATCATCAAGTCAACGGTACTGTGAAGAAATCCATGAAGATATCTAGAACATAATGTTTGATTATTTGGGATATATAATTCTTGAAGATAATTTAAAATGTTGCGTTCTTATTTGGTTACTCTATGGAGGAGCGATTATTGACTCAATCGCACTAAAGACTTTCACGGCTGTTATCACACTAAGAATGTGTATTCATCCCAGAGTTCCTAGACAGAGAAAGTAAAGCAAGGTTAGATTCAATTCCCTTAGTAGTTGCGGCTATTCTTGATTCAATTGTAAGTGGTACTCTTGATTCAATTCCACCCCGAAAATAGTTCCATAGAAGCTTGCATTTGAGTCTTTCTCTTTATATATGATACAACTGAAAGTTTGGGATATTAGTATCATACAACAATTTCCTTGAATCACGTCCCAAACATTTCTCGGAATAGAAGACTACAACAAAGTTAGGAATTGCTGTCATCAATCTTTGATTGATTGTGTTATTCCCCTTGTTGTTGTTGTTTTTGCCTCCTAGTGGTTGTTTGACTCTTTTTTATTGTGGTACCACAGCACCCCTACATTCTCTTGACTCCTTTGTCTTTTGAGTGTTTGTTTTGTTGGTGCCGGCTTCCTCTCTTTGTATATTCGTTTGGCAAAATCTATATTATAATTATCTTTATAAATAAAAAATAAAAAAATTTCCTTGAAAATCGATATGTCAAACTAAAATGGGATCTTATTGATATAATTCCGAAAGATAATTCTTTTGACTAGTCCTTATGCTTTAACGCTCTTCGAATGAGGGATGGAAAAGTGAGCATTGTAAAACAAAGATGAAAATAAATACAGACGAGCAGTAGAAAGTGTAACTTGAATAATTTATTTTTTTCATAGAAGTAACGAAATAGTCATTACAAGAATAAACCAAAAGAAAAGGTTAAGCGAATCCCAAATATAAAATGAAGAAAATAATGAAAAGAGAGCTTGAGTGAGCAACAAATGTCCATCCATCATTTATTTACAAAAATCATAAGAAAGATTTTGAGTATTTAGACTCATTTATTTCGCGAAAAATAAATAATTTGTAAAACATTTTTCTAAAAAAAATCACTTAATAATTAACTAATGAAAAATATTTTCATTATTAATGATAATTCATATTTAAATATTTTTTAGACGATGAAAATATATTTATTCATTCATTTTTTAAGTGATATAAACGATGATTTTTAAGAAAATATTTTTTCAAATCATTCATTTTCTGCTGAAATTCAAAAAGCACGGAAAATCTAAAAATGGTCGAAGGCAACGGCATTAGACAATTCGTACACCCAATCTCACTTGATGGAATAAGGCTTGGCTGTTTCTGTTGATGCATAGAGAGAAGCAAAATAAGACAGGTAGAGACTTCACAAGCTCAAACTCTGCAGAATCCTCCATTCTCAATGTTATGCAGAGAGATATTGGAACAACATGAAGCCCATTTAGTGCAAGACGCATAATGCCAATCCTCTCAACACAAAAGAAGATCTGACTTTGTTACTGTTCTCTTCCCCTTGCAATGGATGCAAAACTACAGACTACAAACCTTCCATTTCAAGGGTTTGCCGGCATTACCGAGCAACTAATCTCAAACTCAAAGTGAGCCATCACAATATGGGAAAAGAAGAGAACCCGCCTCCTAAACCGATGCTGCACAGGTTGAATCGATCAATAGAAGATCTTAAAGTATCATTTGAGCTGCAGGGTGACGACCACAGGCGATGCTATGGGTTTTTTCGAGCTCTACCATACATGGCCTCCTCCTGCTCGGCCCTCTTTTGTGCCTCCCTCCTCTCCTTCCGTCTCGCATCCTTTATGGCCGTGTCAGCATGGACTTTCTCCATTATTTGGGTAAAACCAGGTACGGTCCTTTCTAGTTTGTTATACACTCTAGAGCTCAAGTTGAAGAAAATCCTAAACATTCGCTGAGACAACAATGAACAAAGGTCAGGAGACGCATCATGCATAAATAGCTTTTCACTGTTCTCATAAAGGAAAGAAAAGAATAATATGTCACCGTAAAGAGCCGATGCTCTGCAGTGAAACTATAACGTGCCACTAATTAAACTGATTAACAACTGCTGATGCGTACATAAGGTCATACTTTCTAAGCGTCAAAGAACTTAATGAAACCAACACAAAAAGCAAACTAAAAGTATAGCATGAGAACTTTCATCAAAGATGCCAGGGCTTTTAGCTCAATAGCAGTAGAGGGGAGATGAGAGCTAGATTACACATTAAGAAATCCACCCGGAACCAGGAAAAATTAATCAAAGGTAATTTTTTTTTCCCTTCTTCAGAATGGGCCAAGCAGGTGTTAAAATAGGGAAATTTTCAGTAATCCACTCTCTTTGTTGCCCTTTCTTTATGTCAGTGGCCAGTCAGGATTGTAAGAGGCAGAAATCTGTGAAATAAAATTCTCAACTGTCGATAGGGTAGCCATTACCAACTGGGCCCAAGGTTAATCTTCTACTTACGGGTTTCAGTATAAGAATAGTCTAATTAAAATAGTGATCAGGGAAGAATGGGAGATGACTTATGGAAAAAGTCTCTGCACTAATCACTATTTGCAGTTACGCTTCTTTCTCTCAACATTATTATGGTGGAAGGCAAGTTTAGCCCTTTTGATTTTTATTAACTTGAGTGGTAAAAGACAAGCTGAATAACAAATAGAGGCAAAGAAAAAGGAGCAATACTAAGTCGCACCTTAACGTCCTTGTTCCAAAGCTGGATGTACGGAGGACCTGTATGGTAAGTACCAAGGGGTAGACGGTACCATTCTCCACCATATGTTATCTGATCCATTGCTTGTTCAATGCTTAATACTTCCCAAGGCCTTAAACCAGGTATTACTTTAGCCAATTGGATCCTGCATCATTAATAAGTACACCCACATGCTCAGGCACTGGTTATTTGCTTCAAATGTTTGGTGGCTAAAAGGACTAGCCAGAAAAAATATACTTCTTTCTGCAGTACCTGAGATCTTTTGGGATGTACTTGTTCGGCATGTGGTCAGCTTCTAAAATGGTTGTAAGTTCTGAACCACTAGCCCAAAGAAATAGGCAATGACTTGGAATTTTCAGTCCAGGCCAAATACCATCATTAGCTTCGAGCACCGCCTGATCGCGTCTCCTGCTTTCTATAGCTTCTTGCTGGAGCTGCTTGTAAGTTTTCTTCTCTTGCCCTTTGAGAGGTACCCAAGGAGGTATTCCTTTCTGGAGTTTGTGAAGGAATGCAGTGGCCGCAGCACCTAGTCTTACTGAAAGCCCATAATAACAAGTAAAAAGATATCTCATTCACAGTGGCATAAGAAGTAAACAAAAAGCAGTTATAATATTTCCCCAGGAAAAGAGTAGCTCTGGTGAACACTAGTATTCTTCTACCAACCTGAACATGCCCTTCCAATCAATTTCAATGGCCAGAATTGACAACATCAATACACAAGTGGCAGAGACAAGATCTAATCAAATCAGTCCCCCAAACATGGCACTTTCATGCCTTACCAATATTAGCATGCATATGGAGAATGCTTTACACAGTAGACTACGCTTGCTGTGACTGACTATACTTTCCTGCACAAGACGTTCGAATTTGTAGCATAAAATTGACAAAACAATATGCCTACCTTCCCATGTGGCAATGGCAGGTTCCAGTCCATAAATCATATGAATTGGAGCCCATTCATCCAAGTCCTCACCCCAAATGAACGTGTCCTTGTCAATTATTCCAGCACCCCAAGCTGTTTTAAGTTGTATCAGTTCCATCGGTCCCCGAGTTCGACCCAATCGATCCTTATAGTAGAAGCCACCACTCCTCATGATAACTGTCATACCAACAACCAATCTATGAGAACACAATCAGATAAACAAATAAAGATCCACCATCTACCCCATAACAATCTGTTAATGCTTTTCATTAAAATCAGCGTGCATACTTGCAATTACCTTATCATGCCAACAACCAATCTATGAGAACACATTCAGATAAACAAATAAAGATCCACCATCTTCCCCATAACAATCCGTTAATGCTTTTAATTAAAATCGGCAGGCACACTTGCAATTATCCCGCACAAAATGCAGTCTGTCGATTAAACCACAAATACTATGGCAATCGAAACATGGATATATTGGTTAAACCCCACACGAAATGCACATTTCGAGCAAACAAGCCTACATATTCTCGTTCAAATGTACCGAACAGCATTAGAAGGAATTAAGAAACATAAAATACAGAGATTACACATTCATCAAACTAACTGAAAATCAATGAACTGAAAATAAATCTTCCTCTATATCACAAGGACAGATATTTCTTACACCGAAAATTCTACAAACACGTCCTGTGCAACAACACAAGCAACCAAAAATTCCAATCTTGACGATGATCAAACAATCATTCAATCTCAACACGACATCAATCTCCAACGAAACTTACAATCATAGTACCGCCTCTCGAGCCGCTTATACCCGATAGCCTGCGCGACATCGATGGGCCGCCCGGGCGGGTACGGCCGCTGCCTGAACCCCCAGAGCCCGAAGAAGAACTGCCGCGCGAAATCCCAGAACTTCTCATCGCTTTCCTCCCTCGTCTTGATCGCCTTCCGCGGCATCGGGCGGCCGTCGAGCCCCGGCACGTGCGGGACCCCGCGCCACAGCTTCTTGTCCTCGCTTCTGTACGGCTCGTCGTTCTCCTGGAGCTCCAGCTCGTTGAACTTATCCGCGACCTCCTCGGCCCGCTGCATGAACTGCACGACGGGGCTGGACCGGAAATCCTGCCACCACCTCTCGTTCTCCCGCACCTCCTCCTCGGTCGGGTTCTCCTTGGCCTCGAACACGGGGTCCTCCTTCAGGATCTTTTCGACCTCGGGGTGTGCCGGTAGTCGGGCAGGTTCTCGCATTCCCAGAAGAACCGGTCCATCGCCTGGGTGTAGATGCCGTCCTCCTTGCCGTCGGGCTTGGGCTCGGCGTCGGGCTTCGTGGGTCCGAGGCTCGAGCTCAGGGAGGCGAAGTTGGGGGCGGCCCGGGAGGCGGCGGAGAGCGGCCGGGAGGCGGCGGCGAGGTTAGGGAGAGGGAGTGGGTTGGTGGGTCTGGCGAACCAGTTGTCGAAGAAGCTGAAGTTGAGCGACGCCATTGAAGGAGGAGGAGGAGGAGGAGGGAGAGTTGCAGAGGAAATTGTAGATAAAATTCCCGAGGCAAGGAGAAGCGAAAGGGTCGAAAGGCGTCGTGCTGATGGGCCCAGTTCGTCTCTGGATTTGGGCCTTGGGACTTGGGCCAATGGCCCAATAGGCCCATAACCCGATTAAGCTCTCTCTCTCTCTCGTCTGCCAAAGGCTTATCCATTTGTGGACAGAGCTTTGCGAACAACTGGGCCTAGGAGGGCCCAAAGAAACCTAATGAAAATCCGAAGTGAGCTGCCTGTCGTATTTCGCCTTGGTTGTGTGAACGACGGTTTGTATTGAAGATGACGAATCTTGTTTCATTTGGAGAGCTTTTTGTAGATCTCATGACGTGCGGAACAGCCGGAAAAGCATCCGCAAGAGCACGAAACCTAGATGAAGCCGGTTCATAAGGCAAATGGCCGATTGGGACATTCATCTTGGTTGAACGGGTGAATTGATCGTATGTGATGAGTTTTTTATATGTGATTATGGGCCTAAGTGGGCCCGTCCGCCCATGTTGGGCCTAAAAGCCCGGCCCGCAAGTTAAGGGCCCATGAATGAAGGGTTGAAATATGAAGAGATGTTACGTTGATAGGATGTGTCTTTTGGAGGAGACGCTTTAAGGAAAAGAAAAGAAAGGAACAGACTTGACATGCGTACGTTTTCACTTTCTCCCTCTTCCAAAAAGAACATACGTCTTTTCAGAGTTTTCTCCCCCTCATAGCAACAGTACGCTCCTCGGTAAAACGGGATCAGGATTCTTCCTTGAACTTCGACGTTGGTGTTTAATCTATGGACAATAAGGTACGCTCGACTTTGTGGTGTATTTTTGATAGGTGATACATGTGATTCCTGGGCTCGTCTTCCGCATTCGTTTTAGGGGTTCGATTTAGTGTCGAATCCGTTTTAGGGAATCTGTTATTCCCAACATTGGTATCAGAGCAGTAGTTCATGTTTCCCGATCCCCTTTTTATGTTATTGAATTATTTTCATGGCCGAAATTTGAGAGAAGTCGTTGCCGGTCGATCGGGGACGGAAAATCCCGACACCGTACTGTTTCCCCTAGTCTTCTTGACTTTCTGTAAGTGGAAGTTTGTTTCTGATAGCGTAGGATCAAAGGTCTCGTCGATATGAGAAAAACGAGTGGTGGATCGCCGCCGGGGGACGCCGGACGCGCCACCACGCGCGGCCGGAACGAAGAAGGGTCATCGGCACGTGCGTTGCACGCGTCGACACGGTTCCCCCTAGGCGAGCGCGTCGCATGCGCCGTTTCGGCCCGAGCACGTGCGGCGCACGCGCGTGGCGACCGGCGCTTGCCGCACACGCGCCCGGTGACGTCATCGTGACGTCGCCCCGCACGCCTGGCACGTGCCGGTTGGTTCATCCGACCCGGCCCGACCCAACCGCCCGTTGACTCCGACCCGATTGACTTCAACCCGTCTGATCGTTGACCACTGACCGTTGATCATTGACTTTGATTGTCGACTTTGACCGTTGACAAAAAAAGAAAAGGGAATGTGTTTTTTTTTTTTCCCAATTAAGTCAATGTGGATTATATGTAATCCCTTATTTGTTTTGCATTTGTTGCAGGAACAATGCCTCCCCTTAAGGCGCGCACACATATTTGCACAATTACCGATGAACAAAAGGAAAGGCTTTCTAGGTTGATAGCTGAGCTGACTGATTATCGATGGGAGAGTGGCGACTTAATTGATCATGTTCTTGAAGTCAACGGGAAAATACAAGAGGTCATATGGAATGGTCGTCTCATGCCACAATCTGAGATGGTGCGATTCTTCATGAACACTCTACCACTGATATGGCAAGGAGTGTTGAATCGCCTATGGGAGGTCAACAAAGCTATTTCGTATAAGAGACTTGTAATGGCTTTTATAGATGAACATTACCGGATTGTTATAAAAGAAAAGATCATGAAATTGAACAAAAAAGGATATTTCCCAATTCATATATTGACTTGGCATTAGATGTTTTGACTGGTCTTTATTTAGTATGCTTTATGGACATCTTATGTAAATGTTTTTTACCTAGTTGTTGTTGATGTAGCAACTGATATGTTAGTTGTGTTATGTAAAAGCATTATTATTATATCATTGTTTAATATCAAATATTATTTGCTTCTGTTTTTTTATTAACTGTTTTAGGTAGTTCTTAGAAATTTTTTGTAATTTCAAAGAATTTATTTTGCATAAAATATTATATTAATAATAATTCCAAGTTAGGATTTTGGATGATAATTGGAAACATAGTGACCTTTTGATTCTGAAACCTTACTTGAAATTATTCATTAATATGATGGATTTGTGCAAAATGGATACATAAATGATAGGCATTAATAATTCGTGCATATATGTCTGATATGTTCAGATCGATGGCCTCAGTCACAAAGAGTATAGTCGCCGAGCTGAACAAAGGTGAAAAGCTCAACGGCGATAACTATGAAATATGGCACATGAAAATCCAATATGTGCTGGAAGAGCAAGAGGCACTAGAAGCTATTAACCTGACCATGGAAGAAACTGAAGAAGGAAACACTGCACAACATAAGAGAGATAAGGATACATTTGCTGCGTGGAAAAGAAAGAACTCTCTTACTCGCATTACGTTGCTGAGTAGCATAGAGAATGATGTCATGCGAGAGTTCAGGCGTTTTGAGAATGCCAAAGAAATGTGGGAAGCATTGGCAGCAAGATTTGGTCATACTTCGGTGACTAGACTGAGGCAGCTCACTATTAGGTTTGACTCTTATAAGAAGCCTCATGGTCAGACCATGAAGCAACACCTTAGAAAGATGTCAAACATGATTAATGAGCAGAAAGATGCTGGCCATGTCCTGACTGATGAGCAGCAAGTGTAAGTAGTGATTCGTTCCTTGCCTCAGAGTTGGGAGCATATGAAGGTGCATCTGACCCATAATGAGAATATCAAAACTTTTGAGGATGCAGTGCGTCATCTTGAGCTGGAAGAGGACCGCCTCTTGGCGGCTAAGCTAGAAACAGAAATATATCATGCTGGTTCCAGCTCACATGGAGTTTCGAGCTCTAAGCGCAAACGTCCCAACTGGTTCGATAAAAGGAAAGGCAAGGGAGCAAGTTCTTCAGGGAAGAAACCAAAGGTTGACCAACATGAAAGAGGAAAACGTCCTCAAATGAAGAAGCTGACAAGGGTGAAGTGTTACAATTGTGACAAGAAGCGTCACTATGCTCGCGATTGTTGCGAGCCAAAGAAGGTACACACCCCTTGTACTTTTGAGAACTTTGCTTATGTGTCAAGTTCTGTATTCTTAACTGAGTCTAATTCTTTGTGAACTGTAGATTCAGGAGCGACAGACCACGTAGCGAAGGATAGAGAATCCTTCGTGGAATTCCGACAAGTACCGACTGGAACTAAGTGGATCTATGTAGGAAACAACTCCAGAGCCGAAGTAAAAAGAATTGGCATCTGTCAATTGAACATGCGTGGTGGACGCACTTTGTTTCTAGATGATGTGTTGTATGCTCCGGAGATTCGTCGGAATTTAGTGTCTATTTTAGTGTTGGTTAAGCTTGGTTTTAATATGAACTTCTATAATAGTGGTGTGAATTTGTATTTGGATACAAATTAATATGGTTGTGATTATTTTCTAAATGGTTTCATTGTATTAAATGTTGACTATGGTAATGCCAATATTTGTTATTCCCTTTTCACGTCTCCTAATTCATATGATAATGATATGAATGTATGGCATGTTAGACTTGATCATATTGGCCAACAGCGTATGAATAGACTAGCCAAAGAGGGTTTGTTAGGCAATATTGAAAAAGTCAATTTGCCCATATGTGAGCATTGCCTAGTAGGGAAAACAACAAGAAAACCATTTGGAAAAGGCACAAGTATTTCCTTTACATTTAATCCATTCTGACGTCTGTGGTCCAATGAATGTGAGAGGAATGCATGGGGCTGTTTATTTCATCACATTTATAGATGATTATACTCGATTCGGATATGTCTATTTGATTTCTCATAAATCTGAAGCATTGAGTTGTTTCAAAAGGTTTATGAACTTGGTAGAAAATCAATTAGACAAGAAAATAAAGGTATTGAGATCCGATCGAGGTCGAGAATATTTATCTGATGAGTTCAGAAAATTATGTGACGAAAAAGGAAAAGAAAGACAGTTGTCTATTCCATATACTTCTCAACAAAATGGTGTTGCGGAGAGAAGGAACAGAACTCTACTGGAAATGGTTAGGTCCATGATAGCGCATGCTAATTTACCTATCACTTTTTGAAGTGATGCGTTATTAACTTCTGCCTATATACTTAACCGGATGCCTTCCAAATCGCTTACTTCCACTCCATATGAGTTATGAACAGTAGAAAACTGGACTTAAGTTTTCTTAAGCCATGGGGTTGTGCTGCCTATACTCATGAGCCCTCTCACAAATTTGGAAACTTAGGTCCCAGAGGAAAGAAGAATATTTTCATAAGATACTCTGAACACTCGAAAGAGTATGTGTTTATAGGTGAGCAGGAAAGTGGAAGTATAACTGAATTCGAATCACGAGATGTCACATTCTTAGAGAATGAATTTCCTAAGAAGGGCGAAATAGGTGAGGATTACTCCCTATTTGAAACCTTGGATCAAAATAATGAACTTAGTGGAGTTCGTCCAAGTGGGAGTAACATGAGAAGCGATAAATTTAATTCAACCCACTCTCAATTACAATCACATGATGAGATGATACCGTCATTATCTAATCCGAGTGGGAGCATGATGGGGAATGATATACAAAGTGTACAATCTCCCATACGCCGAACAAGTCGCAAAAGTATTCCCCGTCGATACTTTGACATTGAAGGGGAAACTTTTATAGTTGCTCTAAAAGATGATGATGAGCCAAGAAATGTTAATGAGGCTTTAAATTGTCATAGTAAGGAAAAATGGATGCATGCAATGGAAGAGGAGATGGAGTCAATTAAGTCAAACCATGTTTCGGAATTGGTTGATCTTCCAAAAGGAAGCAAAGCCATTAGGAATAAGTGGGTTCTCAAAATAAAGCGTAAAGTTGATGGCTCGATAGAAAGACATAAAGCTCGCTTTGTGGCGAAGGGGGTATAATCAACAGGAATGAATTGATTATGAAGAAACATTTTCTTCTATAGTGAGATTTACCTCGATTATGGAACAACCTGCTGGTTTCATTATGGAAGGCCAAGAAGAAAAGATATGTCGACTTTTGAGATCGATATATGGCCTTAAGCAGTCATTGAGATAATGGTATATACGTTTTCATAATGCCATAATGGCATATGATTTTACAATAATTGATGAGGATCATTGTGTATATATCAAAAGATCTAAAGATCAATTTGTGATCATATAATTATATGTTGATGATATACTAATTGCCGGAAGTAATATGGAGTTTGTTAATATTGTCAAAAGTTGGTTATCTTCCAACTTTGAGATGAAAGATATGGGTGAGTTTGCATACATTCTTGGAGTTAAGATTTCAAGAGATCGTTCGAAGAGGTCATTATCTCTTTCGCAAGAAACATACATAAATAAGGTTTTTGAACGATTTCGTATGCAAGATTGTAAACCCATAGATACTTCTATTGTAAAAGGTGAAGGATTGAGCCATAGATTGTGTCCAAGGACTCCACAAGAGAAGGAATAAATGAAACATGTTCCTTATGCTAGTGCTTTTGGGAGCTTGATGTACGCTATGATGTGTACAAGACGACATATGTTTTGCGGTTGGAATGGTGAGTAGATACCAATCCAATCCAGGTCAAGCACATTGGAAAGCCGTTAAAAGAATACCGAGGTATCGAAGGGAACTGCGATTACAAGCTGAATTACCAAGGAAAGGATCTGCGACTTGAAGGTTATTCGAGATGCTGATTAGGGAGGAGATTTAGATGAAAGGAAATCTACCTCTGGATTAGCTTTCTTACTGAATAATGGCGCCATATCATGGAGCAGTAAGAAACAAATGTGTATAGCCTTGTCCACGATAAAAGCTGAGTTTGTGACATTATCAGCAGCAGTACAAGAAGGAGTTTGGCTTAAGAGATTTTTGGATCATTTAGGTGTTATTGAGTATGCTGCAAGTCCATTATTGGTTAACTGTGATAGCCAAGCAGCTATAACGTATACTAAAGATCCAAAATATCATGGTAAGACCAAACATATAGATACCAAGTATAATTTTATCAAGGATATTGTTGCACGAAAGGATGTGAACTTACAGTACATATCTACGCATAGAATGGTAGCAGATCCTATGACAAAGCCAATACCTAGAGATGTGTTTTGTGGTAATGTAAAATCTCTAGGACTGCGTAGAGGCTGATGTACTGAATATTGTAATTTCCCTGAAGTGTTCACATTTAATGAATTTGTGTTTTTTCATTATTAATGCCTATGAATCTTGTTTGACGTTTATGCATCTTAATGCTTAGTGCATTACATAACGTTGAGAAAGTATGTTGGACAGATAAAAGATTAGCCCACTCACACGGGTAATCTCCTCTATTTACTATGTGATAAATAGAGATGAGACGATTTTTAAGCTTATTATCTAGGTGATAATCGAGAGCTCAAGCTTAAAATATATATGTCACTTTAACTGAGTATTAAGATGAGGACATAATATTACTATGTCCGAAAGTAAAATAACACACATATTTTACTTTATCTGTCTATGATGCCAAATGTAAAATCTGATGAATTCTGTAAATGAGTAGATACGTGAACTCAAGTTAGACATTAGGTATGTCTGAACTATCATCTGTTCGGTATTGATGGTGTAGACATACGCTCAATGGAAAATGAGTTAATATCGTAATACGTATTTCATATTACGTATGCATGAGATGATCAATAAGAGTGACAAAAGTTTGATCTCAACTTTTATGCCATGTGAGACTCTTGAGGAAAAAGAGTTCCTCAATTTAGTGCCCTCATGGCTCTTACTTATTCTCAAGATTTCTATTCAGTGTTTGCTATCTTAGGATATTGCCAATGATCATGAATTGATTCGATCTAATTGGACATTTCTAGAAAAATAAGTTGAACTGAGATTGAGAGTTTCAAGTAAAGAGGAAGATCGATTTTTGTGAATCACATTCTAGTTTTGTATTCACTGGTCGACCAATTATGATTGTTTTATGGGACAATCATAATTGTGAATACAATATATCATTGTTTAAAAAGAGATCAAGAGAGATATAAATGTGATTGATCAATTTAGGGTACTGCATACTAAATCTACTCAGAGTGTGATGCTCATTATGAGCTGCTATATATTCCTAACAGATGTATAGCAATAAGCTCTCAAAGTATGCTGGTCGCACGGATTATTCACCCGTATGAATGTTGCAGAGAGGTAAAGAGGATCCTGTTCGGCCCACCATGTGCGAGTAGGAGATGATGAGTTATTTATATGTGATGATGGGCCTACGTGGGCCCGTCCGCCCATGTTGGGCCTAAAAGCCCGGCCCGCAAGTTAAGGGCCCATGAATGAAGGGTTGAGATATGAAGAGGTGTTACGTTGAGGGGATGTGTCTTTTGGAGGAGACGCTTTAAGGAAAAGAAAAGAAAGGGAACAGACTTGACGTATGTATGTTTTCACTTTCTCTCTCTTCCAAAAAGAATGTACGTCTTTTCAGAGTTTTCTCCCCCTTATAGCAACAGTACGCTCCTCGGTAGAACGGGATCAGGATTCTTCCTCGAACTTCAACATTGGTGTTTAATTTGTGGACAATAAGGTACGCTCGATTTTGTGGTGTATCTTTGATCGGTGATACATGTGATTCCTGGACTCGTCTTCCGCATTCGTTTTAGAGGTTCGATTTAGTGTCGAATCCGTTTTAGGGATTCCGTTATTCCCAACAGTCTAGTTAGTAGAGCGTCAAACGTTCGACTTTGTTGGGTGGGACATCGAGCGTTCAGCCATTCATGAGTTGGACGTTCAAATTGTCCCTCTTGTGAACAGGATGTTCGACTAGCAGGCTCTAGTACACAAAGTGCACTGGAAATCAATGTACGGACCGTATCATAAGATTGAAAATTTTAGCACTTTTGGAGTGGGTAAAATTGAAGTATCACTGCCCATTCAAATCATTTTGAACGGATCCAATTACATTTAGTGATCTTAAGAAAAGGCAAGATTTTCATCATGACGAAGTAGACGTGGGCATTATGTTAATGGAGATATTGGCAAGCCTACTCAGGAAACCGATGAAGCCGGGGATCAATTTGTTGTTAGCTTGAAGGGACAGGACAACAAGGATCATCGTATATTGATATGAATTTAAAATGCTTCAATTTCCTCTATTAGACTTCAGTTCATACGAGGTATCTCGGGTTGCACTTTACAAGGACGCATAGTCCAAGAGGATGACTATTGTTTTTTTCTTTCTTTCTGATAAGTTAAGCCTACAAGAAATGCCTTATTTTGTTAAAGAGAAATAATTATATTAAACATGAAATATTCCTGGTTATAGTGTAGCACCTCTTGAATTTGAACAAAATGTTGCTTTCGTTACTCAATGTTCTGCATTTCAACAAAATCATTTGGTTATTAAGTTTCATCTCACATCATTAAGATGTTGCATATTTCTCACAAGGGGGTGGAGAATGCTTACGACATCACGGGGAAAAAAACGTCATATAGACTCATCCCTTGATTCTTTGAACGACATAAGAGATAGAAACAACTGTTAGAAATTAAACCAAATTTATTAAAATGTTGAGATTACCAAGTTACCAATGACAATAGAGGAGTTGTTGATGTCAATTAGTTATCGTGTTGTCGATATTCCAAACTTGATACTGCTAAGTACACGCATTGAAGAAGAGTCGTGGATGTAGCGTTTAAGAAGTTTGTTCATGTTTCTATACTGTGACTAATTATGTTTTTAGGTGTAATCAATTTTTTGTAAGTTTCTAGGGACTTATCTCCTCAGAACATTAATGAGTCATTTATTAGGAGGAGTAAAAGTCATGTAACAAATTTATAAATAGATGAGTCTTGTAATTGTTTTTGATATGAGGTTATAGGTGGGAAGGTAAATTAAATGAAAAGTCCATCTATCTCATTCTCTTTTTTGTGTGAGTTGCAAATGTTTCACGTTCAGTTTCTTCCACCAACAACCCGATATATATATGAAATAAGTTGAAACTTGTGTTTTATTCTATCCCACGTTAGGTCCTACGATATTAACAGCTCATGAAATGTGATCGAGACGGCTGAGTAGAACGCGAAGATATATCAAATCAATTCCATTCAATCTGACTTCAGTTGTATACTTGGCCAAGTCCAACTTGCTTAGGCCAAAAAGTTGCTGTACCATCTGACTTGCTATGGACATGTACAGGCACTCAAGCAAGAACGAATTGTAGTCATTGATGAGTTCAGAAGACTATTTCAACCGGAACAAGGCAGTCTCTTTAGACGTAGATATAATTGTAGCCAAGCATCATTTTCAGCTGCTCAATACAGGTATATTTTAGAGAGAGAGAGAGAGAGAGAGAGAGAGAGAGAGAGAGAGAGAGAGAGAGAGAGAGATTTTAGTCTTTACCATCTGGAATGACCTGACCACGATGTTGGGGATGATGGACCCTGCAGCAGAGGTGAACTGAAGGCGGAGGAGCAAAACGATAGCTATGCAGCAAATCACGCGGATGAGCAAAGCGTTGCTTACCTTTTTTTTCTGATTCTTTTCTTTATCTTTCTCTCTCGAATCGTCCACATAGAAAGTTCTCCAGCTCCATGGCTAGTTATACTGTCATAATCTACGACGCTATGACCTCGTCGTCGGTCTATCCTCCTCGACGTATAATAACGGAAACCTTTGTTTGACTTTGAACCGGTTAGTGATGATCACTGATCTGACCAATCATTTGCAAGTTAGACTTTCGAATGGGGTGATGGCCTGAGTGTTTTCTTTTTTGGCAACCGAGGACGAAAAATTCTAAGTGAACGTCATGAATTCAGAGGGTGATCATGATTTTCTATGCAATCTCATGCTGATGGTGTCAAATGTGTCATCTTATTAGAAACTAAGAAATTTATAAAGAAAAGCGATTGGAAGGGATATTGAAGACTTCAGCGACGTGGATCCGATACCAGTACAGAGTTTATATCAGAACTTATGCATTCAGTGAAATTGACATTGCATTGGTGCAGCCCCACCATAAGTGAAAAATGAAAGATTACACAAAATCATAACAATAAGGATTGCCATGGTTGGATCAACATGACTCGGTTCAAGTAGGCCGACAACCGAGGATGATCGACTTGGTTCCCGATTTTCAAAGTGTTGGTTTTACCCTATAATCGACCTAGCACATGATTGAATCAATGATTCTAAAACCATCTGTAGCAACCACCGAAGGAAGAAGTGACCTTGATTTTATTTTATATTCTACCTAATGTCGTAATCAATTGACACGTTTACATTTTAACTATCAAATATGGATGGTTAACTAAAGCTAGCCGAGAAGATCTTCGATGATTTCACAGCACCCCATCAGCAGTTGAGGTGGCGCGCATTTTTAGTCAGGTTCAAGTAGAAATTGACATGTGGACATTGGCTTGGAATTAAAACCAGCAACATCACCGGCTGGTCGGCCAAGCCAAGTTGCGTTCAAGCCCTCGATTTGGATGAGCAAGTCTTCCGATGGCCTTAGAGACTGAGATGGGCGAGGCCAGATCTAGACAAGCAGCAACAAATTCGACCGTGAGCAACGATAGAGGCCAGATCCACCATCCATGGTTGCGAGCCCCAATGTCGGATGGTTGATGACACTGCTATTCATGGTTGGCTGGCAATGGAGGCTTCCAATGGCTTTGGAGACTAAGGGCCTGTTTGTTAACCATCCAACTAGTATCTGATTCTGATTTTTTATTCCCGGGAGCAGTTTGGGAACAGAATCGCGTTTGGTAAAATTTTTGTTCTCAGGAACAAATTTTTATTTTTTTTGTTTCTGGAAGTAAATTTGGAAAAGAATCAAGATTAAAAAAAAAGTTAATTCATGTTCCCGGGAACAAATCTAAGAATCAAGACCATATGTCTCCTCTTCTTCCCTTTTCTTCTTCTTCATCTATCGTCATCCCGTGACCCATTTGTCCGCCGCCGATTGTCGGCAAGCGAGGTCGAGCCTCGCCGGTGGCTAGGCGGGCCTCGCCCAACCTCGGCGAGGCTCGCCTAGCCTCGCCGATGGCCGAGCAAGCCTTGCCCGGCCTCGACAAGGCCTACTGCGCCACCGGCGAGGCTAGACGAGCCTCGCCCAGCTGCCGGCGACGCTCCGGTGAGGTCGCCGGCCCTCATTTGGCCGACACTAGTCTTGCGACCGGCCACTTGAACAAGAAGAATAGGAGAGAGAAAGGAAAAAGTAAAAAAAATTATTTAAAAATTAAAAGAAATTGATTTGGAACATAATCAATGAGCACGCGTACTCAAACATAATTCTATTCCGAATAAAAATTTTGGACGATTCTGCAAATGACTTAAAATGCTTAGAAATTATTCTCGGGAACAAAATAAAAAAGAATAATTTCTAATCAGAAATTGTTTTCAGGAACAGAATCGTTACCAAACGCGACCTAAGATGAGCGATGCTAGATTTGGAGTCTTGCAGATTTAGATATGGATGAGCAAAGACGGAGCCGGACACAAGCAACAAATTGAGGGGGTGGCTCAAGCTGACCGTGAGCGACGACAAAGGCTAGATCTATCGTCCATAGCTGGCTTGTCCATGGTCGTAAGCCCTAACGATGGCCATGGATGAGCTTTGGGGTTGCTCGTGAGCTTAACGATGCTGTCCATGGCTGGTCAATGATGCTGCCGTCCATGGCGTGACCCTTTGTCATCCATGGTCGCGAAAAGCCAAAAGAATAATAGAGGCAAGGCGGCTTGTCCAAGATCCATGATAAGAAGATGTTTTTATTTTTTTTTTTTTTTTATTTCTATTCGATGGATAAGTAAAACAAGAATGCATAACTTTCACACGGCCCTCATTTAAGCTCATAACTTCTTCTTTTTTCACTCACTTAAGTGTCATACCGAAATAAAATTGATTATTTAAGTGTTACTTTTGAAAAATTGTCATACGTGAATTTTTTTCATTTTTTTTTAAAAAAATGATTTTTATTATATTTTGAATATTTTACTTTTTATTTTTTTATCTTCTTATTATCTTCTTATTTTTATTTTTTTTTATGTGTGCAGGTGACAAAGGCCTTCCCTCGGTTAATAGGGCCATGAAGGCCTTGGGCAAAGCCATTTCCAATTGCGGGCGAAGGCCTTTGTGGTGAGGTTGCGATGGCTTGCTTAGGGCCATGGTGGCCTTGTTGGCCACGAGGGAGGGTCAACCCTCGTAGAGGCGTTGGCGACCTTGTCAGCCATTGTTGACGCCCCCATCAACTATGGGGGCAGTGGCCATAGGCAGAGGGCTTGGGTTGTTTCCTTTTTTTTTTTTTTTTTTGTGTGTTTTCTTTTCTTTTTCTTTTTTGAGTTTTAGTTATTTTTTTTCGTTTTTGTGTTTGTCTTTTTTATGGAATTTTTTGGGATTTTTTGACCTAATTTAATTAAGATTTTGAATAAAAATTAGGATTCAAATCAAAACAACATTCTTTTAGTGCTTTAGCTAACATTAAAGTCACGTAGGATGTCACATGGGAAAGATAAAATATTTATAAAAAACCACGTCAAAATTTTTCGTTAATCAAATTAGATAGAGTTAACGGAACGAAAATCAAGTCTTTGGCAATGGCCTACAAGCCCTCACCGGTCGCTAGGTCACCTTGCCTAGGTTTTGTTGGTCGTGGGCGAGGGGACCCTTGCGTAGATTTGACGAGGGTTGACCTTGTATGTAGCCAGCAAAAATCCCCTAGGCGAGTTCGGCCCTCGTCTGTGGCTTTCAAGGGCAACCTTGCCTAGATAGTGTGACATCCCGATTTTACAATTCTGGTTTCATTTAATAAGTCGGGCATTTCATCTCGCAACGCCTATTTCTCTTCTACGAGTTGGCCACTCACGAGATAACTAGTCTATCGGTGAAGCGTTAAGGAATCTAAACGCAACGATAAGGAGGCGTTCGACCAGGGAACCGACCGCTGGCGACCGGCCGTCTAATCAGCAAGGGTAATTACGGCACGACCGATGAGAAGCAAGTTGGATTATTTGATGGGGAAAAGTCATAAGAAGGTTGAGGACGCATGGGTTAATTTAATTGAGCTTGATTGAATGGAATTGATTGAGAAATTGAAAGAATTGATGTACAAATAAGTGAAATTCGTATGCCCCATTGGACCCAACATTTGGACCTATGAAAACTTCTAGAAGAGGGTAATTTGGACTAGAAAATAAAGGGTGGATGACAGCACATGGTGGGCCATGTTTGTGGGACCAAAGAGAGAGAGAAAGAGAGTGAGAACCGGTTTCCTCCTTCCCTCTCCCTCTTCCCGTCGCTGCCTCTCTCCTCCTCGTGTTCTTGCTGTACGAAGGACTAGCAAGCCGAAGACTTCAACAGCTGAAGAAGACCGGCCAGCAGCTCCCTCTTCCGTCGCAGCCAGCAGCCGGAACAGCAGCGCCGCTTGTCTCCGCGCGCCACTGCGACGCCGTCGCCCTACCCGCGCACATCTCCGTCTCTCTCCTCCATCTCTAGTTCTTGCTCAAAGACCCAGCGGATCTGAGGACGCCGGAGCAGCCAGCTAGCTGCTGGACCGCCGTCTCGCACCTCCGCCCTTCGCTGTTCACCGCCGAGCTGCACGCCGTTGCCTCGCCGCTGCCCCGATCGTCTCGGCCTCCCTCTTGCCCACCTCGCCATTCCAGCGAGCTGTTCAGCTCGTCCCAGCCACTGTGGGCCTTCGCCGGAACTCCCTCCGCCACCGTATGCCACCGCCTAGACCCTTGGAGCTCAGCCGAACCACCACCGGCCCTGTCTAGCTCGAATCAGCCCCGGATCTGCCCTTTCTTGGCCTCAACCAGCAGCGAACAGCGAGCAGAAAAATGGGTATGACAGTGTGGTTTTGGCCCGTTTTGGCCGCCTTCCCGAGCTCGGATGCTCGGCCCGCTTTGAGGAAAGTCGATCCTCGCGTCGATGCCGTCGTTTTGTGTGAGTTTTGCTCACTAATGCCTTCTTAGTTTGCTAATTATACTTAAAGGTTGATTAGTGTTAGTTAAGTGTAATTAGGTGGTTAGATTAGAATTGATTAGTGATTATTAGTTAATTGCATTGTATATTAGTTAGGTGGTTAGTGTACTTAGATAGAGAATTGCCTATAGTATTTATTGGATGCTTGTTGGGATTTTTCCGACCCTTATCGGGTGTTAATTAAGCAATTTGGACTTAAGTGGAATTTTTAGGAATTAAATATTAATTTTCGAAATTAATTTAATTATTTATTTATTTTTCGAAAATTTAATTGGGATGGTAGGTGACTGGAATTTCGTACTGATGATCGTGGCGCAGATCCGTTTATTTAGTTGAGCTTTATATTGTCTTAAATTGGAATTATTGTGTTTATTTATTTATTTTTGAAATTAATTATTTAATTATTTATTTTCCGGAAATTCAACCGGGATGGTCGGTGACCGGAATTTCCTGCTGATTGTCGTGGTGCAGTCTGTTTATTTAATTGAGTTCTACGTTGTGCTAAATTAATTTAATTGTGGATTTTAGGATTTATTCCTAAATTGAATAATCTATAGTAATTAATTGGAAAATAACCGGGCGTCGGTTGATAGCGCCAAAAATATTTTGGTGAACCATTAAATAGTGGGATTTTCTAAAAAGAAAGATATTGTATTTTGGCTAAGGCCGACCGTGTACCCACACACGAGTATCTTTATCGGGAATGATAAGAATGGTGATTTGATTATTTTCAGCATACTATGAAAGTACGGTTATCAGCTTGTGCGAGCTATTATATATGCTACAGCTTTTGAGAGCTATTATATAATATCAGCTACAGCTTTGGTGAGCTATAATATCAGCTACAACTTTGGTGAGCTATAATATCAGCTACAGCTTTGGCGAGCTACTATCTATCTATACAAATCTTTTGGCGAGCTACTATCTATCTATGCGGCTTTGGCGAGCTACCGTCTAATTATAGTGCGGCTTTGGAGAGCATATGTCATATTGACTAATGAATTAATAGACGGTGATGAATGATAGATAGTCTTGAATGATAGATAGTATGAAAGGATAGATAGTATGAATTGATGGATGGTATCAATCGTATGGTATCAATTGAATTGAAATGACCGTGAGTGGTCTTGTTGGTATGTAATCGACTAGGTCGATTTGATTGATGCTTCGATCAGTGATGTGATTGCTTGGATGTCTATTGGATTTGTGCTAATATGCAGGTGGAATCTGAGGTCAAGGTAAGTCCTCAGACTCATGTTGTGCATAGGCAACCCTAAGGTGTATTAGTTTACTAATCGGGTCTCGGGGGTAGAACTTGCTTTGAGACATAGTCTCATCCCGGTTTGGGGACAACATTTCGGACACGATGAAGAACCCGAGGAGAAAGAACTCGAAGAGGTGTATCTGGAGGAGAACCCCGAGGATGATCCAGAGTAGGACCCTGATGAGAATTGAATCGCCAATCCTATCTGATGATTTTGACTGTAGAATCTATTTGAGTAGAAACCAACCTTTTTAGCATGACTTGTATATGTAAATAAGGGTGTTGGTTTTAAGGTTAAATTTTCTAGTCCTACTTGTATATCCCATTGCTTTATTATGGGGATTTTTATTTTTATTACTTTCGCATGTCTATCAAAAATGAAAGGGTTGGCGATATGTAGTGCGGGATATCGCATTTTAAAATCAACCAAAGTTGAAGGATGGTCACGAGGCCAGGGTCGGGCGTGACGGATAGTGTGAGGGTGATCCTCACTAGGCCCTTTCCGAGTATTGTTGTGGCTAGTCATCGCCTAAGATTTGTCACTTACAGAAAGGAAAAAAACAGAAAAATAAAAAAAAATAGGGTAAAATAAAAAAAATAAAGGAAAGAAATGTTATTGATCAGTTCGTGAGGTCAAGCCCTTCTTTAATATTAATATTGCCACTTCATATCCTCATTTAAAATAATATTCATTTTAAATTTTTGTTTGAAAATGAAAGCACTTAAATTCTTATTTGAAACAAAATTCAATTAAGATTCTTATTTGAAAAAAATGAGCGCACTTTAGGCTCTTATTTTAAATTTTTTATAAAAATTATTGACATGTGTGTAACTAAGTGTAGACAATCAAGAACCATCTCATCCTGACATGTTTTGTATTGCGGCATCCATAAAAAACATATAAATGACCACAATATATAGCTTCCTTTAGTAAGTATTGAAAAGAACAATAACATTTGACATTCAAAATTACCCATATTTGAAGTGATCACCCCTAAGTTATTGAATATCTTCGGCGGCACTTTCCGCAGTCCCGAACAATAAAGCTAACCTCCATTCTGCATTGCAACAAAAGCATATAGTTAAAGATTTTTTGCCTCCATATTTCCACGAACTCTTTTTTTTCCTAGCTAATTTCGCATGATGCTATGAGATGAGTATTGTACTTCATAAAATGAGTTAAGATTAACGATTTGAAAAACATTTTTTAATAAATAAAGTATTTTTAAGAAAGTGAATGAATGAAATATATATTATAATCATCAATGAAAATATATAGGTATAAATTGTTAGTAGGGCTATACCATCGAAAATCTCAATCTATGGTACACTTGCACTTTAAATTGATTTTTTTTTTTTATATAAATTGCAAACTAAGTTTCATGTCACATATATTTTCAAACTGATACACATGTACCACATTCATCCAAAACTAATTATTTTATTACAAACAATTTCAAATTGACAAAATATTATATTTTGAAATTTGCTAAAATCTGCTAATTTTTCCCTAAAAGCTCCCTCAAGTTTCGCGAAATTGCTAAAATCCCTAATTTTATGTGGCACGAAAATCAAATTTGGGTAATGTGGTATAAATTTACTAGTTTAGGATTTTTATAATGTGAAAATTAGTTTGGGGTAATGCGGCACGGATACATCACTTTGGAATTTTTCTGAAACGAAAATTTGGAGTAAATGTGCTAAGTGTGTGCTAGTTGTGGTATTAATCTTTGTGATTGATAGTGAAATCCTGCACTAATTTATATAAGCATAACGTCAAGTTTTAATAATGGATCATGACTATCACATTACTAAAACAAGTCTCAAAAGTACTTACAGCAGCCTGGGGAATGAGGTGGGTTGTCTCCACCCGCATTACCTACAAACACAAACAATCAATTATGTGAAGGGAATAACACGGTTTTTTTACCCATTAGACCAGTTGCAGGTGCTACTATCTGATAAACGTGAACAATTGGTGTTACTATATTCAGCCCAATTATTCATCCATATTAACGTTTATTTATTCCTTATTTGTCTATTTTATAAATGTCTCTCATACGAACCCACCAACCTTTATTTGTGAGTTACCAGTTCTTCTCTCATTAGGTTTCAAGTTAGTTTGAATATATCAAGTCTCTTTTAAGTTACTTATTAATGGTTATTTATTTCTTTTAAATTTACCAACTTTTCTATTGAATTAACAACTTATTATTTGTCTTGCTTACCAACCCGTTCCATTCACCAACTCTTTTTAGAAAGTACTAATGTTCATTAGTGTGGTTACAAACTTTTACCCAGTTGAGTTACCAAGTTTTGTGTCACCACCCCTTCTTCAAGTTAGTTACCAATGTTTGTAACTTTTTTTTTTTTTTTAAATTACCAACCTACTATAAGAAATTACCAACCTGTATTTGAGTGTTTCCCTGTTCTCCAGTTGAGATGCCAACTGGTTTTGGATTACCAAGTATCATTTGATTGCTTGTGACCACCATTTATTACTATTTTGTTAATTTACTAGTTTTCTATTGAGTTACTACTTTTATTTGCCTTGTTTGTCAACCTTTTGAATTTGCTAATTCTTTTTAGAAATTGTCAATGTCTATTAGAGTGATTACCAACTTTTCTCCAATTAAATTATCAACTTGTTTGCGTCACCAATTTCTATTTGAGTAAGGTATTGATATTTTTGTGTTTTCTTGTAAATACCTACTTCTCTTATCTCATACCAAAAAAAGTTGCTTTTATCTTTTACCAATCCTTGTTTACCTTTCTTACCAATGACTTAAATTCAGTACCTATTATATAAGTTATCTATGTTTGTTTGGGTGACTTGCTGAGGTTTCTCCAATTAAATTACCAATCAGTTCTAGGTTGTGATTGCTTACCAACATTTTTTTTCTTAAATATACTAATATTTATATGGAGCTACCATTTTTATTTGTCTTAATAATCAATTTTTTATTTTTGTATTTTCTAGAAATTACCAACCTTACTGAGTGTGATTGACAACTTATCTCCAATCAAGTTACCAATTAGGATTGGTTTATGAGCTCTAGAGTTAGTTACCAACTTAGAGTTAGTTACCAACTTTTTATTTTTAGATTATCAACTTCCCTTATTTCTGATAGGAAAATTTATTACCTTTTCACCAACATTTTTTCTTTACCTTTTTCTCGTAAATTCAATAAGAGTTGACAAATTTAAAGTGTAAGTAGAAAGGTGAACAAAAGTTGATAAAAGATAAGAAAAGTTGGTAAAGGAAAGAAAAATAAACTTGGTAAGTAATTCAAATGAGAGTTAGTAACCCAAAATTAATCGGTATCTTCATCAGAGCAAAGTTGGTAAGTCACTTTAATTAAGGTTAATAATTTCTAAAAGAATTTGGTAAAATTAACGCGTTATTAAGAAATGCAAGTAGAGGTTTGTAAATAAATAGAAAAGTTGGCAAAAAAAATGTTGGTAAGTATTTTAAATGAGAGTTGATAATCCAATATTTGGTGGTAATTTAATAGGACAATAATTGGTGAATCATGCTAGTTTAGATTGGTAATCTTTAAAAAAGCTAATAAATGTAAGAGGTTGCTAACCAAGTCAATTAAAAGTTGGTAACTCAATAAAAAATTTGATATCTACAAAAAGAAAACAATTAAAATATTGGTAGTAAACGAGAGTTTATGGCAAAACATTTAATTGTCAATACAATTTGACAAAAGTTGATGAATCACTCTAATTTAGATTAATAAATTCACATAAGAGTTAGTAATTCAAAACGTTGTTAAGTTATGCAAATAAAAGTTGGTGAGTAGTACAAAAACTAGTAATATAAACAGAACAAGAGAAAGTTGGTAACTTCATAAAAATTTTGGTAAGTTACCAACGGGTTACTTTTCTGCCAACTGTTTTTTCACATTTACCAACACTTAATAAATTTACCAGAAAAAAAAAAAATCGTTTTTTTAACCAAACAATGGAATTCTGCTTTTCCTAGAAGTTCTCTTTCAAAGACTCATTATAACATTTAAAATCCCTTCTATCTTCTGCAACATTCGTCAACCATTCGCAGCGAGAAGCGTCAAAAGGAATTTGCGACTCTTGGTGACCTTTCTAATCTAGAGTGTGATACCCTCAAAAAATGCCCTGATATTAATCATAATAAAGAATTCAAGACTTCAAAAACAAAATCCAGAATTTCAGTTCCACATGTTTTTTTGGATCTATGCCCTGTTTTCCTGAACAGAAATGTTTGAGGGAGTCGCATTATTCTCAACATACAATCGCAGTTGATGTTTTAATGACAGAAGATAAAAAAGGTACAGTTCGTTTCCATCTGTTTGTGGAAAACCACAGTGAACCTATATCTGTCATTCGGATTTCCCCGTTAATGATGATTTTGCACGTTCCCGAATGTGAGCTTAAGTAGAAGAAAGAGGAAGCAGACTCACCACGACACGGAGGATGTAATCTTCTCGCAAGCAAGTGAAGGATCGCGATCGATAGAAACCAGCAGATTCTGATGCAATAGGAGGAGTAAGAGGAGGCGGAGGAAGGAGGAGGAGGCTTGCGAGCCATTTCCTTCATATTCTCGTTCGAATTTTGTTGGTCTCCTCCTCTTGAGGCGTGAAGGGTTTTATATGATATGATGATGATGTTCTCTTCAAAAGTCAGACGTGTCCCGGTCGAATTTGGCAGGCATTGATAAAATGGACAGAAGTGGTTGGTTTGACTTTTAGGAAATAGTCGTGCTTAGGAAGTGAATCCCGTAAAGTCTTTGGCACAAATACTTGTTTTCTTGAGTTCAAACTTCAAATGAGATGTGCTGAAGCGTTATAATCATATGGACGCAAGGTTTGAAAGTTTCCAGGGAAAGAGGCTGATGTCACTTTCTCTATCACTCTCTTCTTCATCCTGCTGGTTCTTCCTCTTTTTGTTTAAATCAATAAAATGCAATACCGCAGCAATTGCCGCGATAGCACCGATATCGACTGCTATTAATGAGGCTTTCATTCTCCCCGTGATTCTGGCTGGTAGTGGCACTGCTATACAATGGCTGCTGCTATTTAAAACCATGCTTGGCACATTAATCGTAGTTAATTTGAAGATGAAAATTTTGACAAGTAGGACTACATATCTCTTTAAACAAAACAAGCAGAATGAAGATCAGTTTTTGAAAATGAAATGTTGGTGAAATCAAAAGAAGTGAAGTTATGCAATGTCCAATGAAGTGACTCTACGTGCGCAGGGACGTGGCTCCGGTGTTCGTACATTGATCTCTTTAAACTTTAGTTTTTGCCAGACTCAATCAAATCCAAGGTAAAACCTTCCGATCGGTCCCCTTTTTCTCTCCTCCCTCTTCAACCGAGAAATGTGCCAATCACCACCGCACCACCTCTCTTCCCTTTCCCTTTTGCCCACAGCCTTCGTCGTTGCCGGACATTCAACCATCACCGTCTAGGAGATTTCCACCTTACTGCCCGCTGCAACCACCACCATCGTTGACTGTAGGCGGGATTCATATCTCTCTCTGTCTCTCAGCGAAGCTCGAGGTGGTGGCATTCGCACCACCCCAAGCTTGGTTTGCTGGGACAGAGGGTTTGGTTCGGTACCAACAGATCGATGTCCTATTTACCCAAGATGCTTAAGTTTTAAAGAGATGATATGGTTTCTACTAAAGGATGTTCGAAAAAAGAACAATCTATTTGAGAATGATCGCGCATGGGATGATCCTTTGAAAAGATCATATTTATCCTCATAGCAAAAGGAGTCCAAATATGCTTTGTTTTTGTCCATCGATGGAATGAATCACAATTCCTCAAGAAACAGGTTTTTTGGAAAAATGCCCATGTAGAATCTAGAAAATTAAGAAACATGCAAAAGGCTTATTTAATACCCTAGGGTCACCCGCTCAATACTTCATAAGAACCAAATATCAGTGCTATAACTTAGCACAAAGGGACACTTAAGTGTCATAACTTACGAAAGGTACACTTAAGTGCCACATTCAAACAAAAACGGATCACTTAAGTGTCACTCCGGCCAAAGTCCGGCCAAAGTCCGGCCAAAACGCTGACGTAACATTTTTCCGACGAAGAGAGTGCAAAACGATGCCGTTTTGCACGCTGACGTGGCCAAATAATACAAAAACGGCTTCGTTTTGGCGATGTGGTAAAAAAATCATACAAAAATTAATTAAATTAAATTTAGTTAAAATATGAAAAGAATAACAAATTTAAAATTAAATTTAGTTAAAATATTAAAAAAATAATAATTTTAAAATTAAATTGAGTTAAAATATGAAAAAATAATAATTTTAAAATTAAAAATTTTAAAAAAAATTAAAAAGGGCCTCGGCCACCGCCCCCTTTTTTATTTTTTTTATTTTTAAAATATTATTTTTTAATATTTTAACTAAATTTAATTTTAAAATTATTTTTCATATTTTAACTAAATTTAATTTTAAAATTATTATTTTTTCATATTTTAACTAAATTTAATTTTAGATTTAATTTAATTAATTTTTATATTATTTTTTTACCACGTCGGCCCAAAACGACGCCATTTTTGCATTATTTGGCCACGTCGGCGTGCAAAACGATGTCGTTTTGCACTCGCTTTTGCCGGAAAAATGCCACGTATGCAATTTGGCCGGATTTTGGTCGGATTGGCACTCAAGTGATCCATTTTGCTCCGATTTTGGCACTTAAGTGTACCTTTCGTAAGTTATGGCACTTAAGTGTCCCTTTCTACCAAGTTATGACACTCCAGCGGTCCGCGTCTCACCAGATATCCTGAATGACACCTTTGGCGCTGGACCTCGACAAGCTTCAATGATTCAATGGTCTGCATTACAAATAAGATAGTCTATTGTTCTAAAATGGGGTTTGAGAGTGCTTACGGCATCCTGGGGAAGGGATAGATTGCTTCCACCCGAACCGCCTGCAAACGTGGACAGTCGTTATCAACAATGTGATAGATAAAATTAATCAAGATATACGAAGGAACGAAGCTGAAATCAGTGCTTATTAGGATCCGAATCTAGTGATATGATATCAGTTCATGAAATGGATGATATTACCTGACAATTTAACCTTGATTAGGTGCAAGACTCGTATCTTCTTACTCTAATCACATCTTAAATAGAGTCAAGTAAAGGTTTTGAGAATTTTCCATTACGGCTCCATTTGTTTCGGGGAAAATGTAACATTTCTGAAAAATATTTTCCACAAAGTTTTTTTTCTAGGAAAATGATAATATTTTTTGGTATTTGGCCGAAACTTAAAAATGAAATAAAAAATATTTTTTATCGTAATGGAAAATCTGATTTAATTTTTGAAACTAGACATATATTATTTGGGGTCTAATTCCCTAAAAAAACTCCAACTTTAGGTCCAGTCCCAATTCTACCCTGAACTTTTTTTGTTTTGTAAAAAACTCAAACATTAGGTCCAATCCCACTTTTACCTTAATTTTTTTTTGTCTCATAAAAAATCACCAACTTTTATGTGAGTCCTAAATCGGTTCTCATTAACCCTCGGTCCAAAATTCAAAACTCCCGAGTGCAAGCTATTCAAGCATCTTGAGTAGAGTGTCAAGAGCGCAAGCTCTTTGACCACGAGAGATGGAAGACTCCCGAGGATGAGAGATTGAAGATTGAGCGCAAAATCGAAGATCTCTAAGCGAGATGGAAGGAAGACTTAGTAAGAGTATTTCAAGAAAGCCAACATTAATTGCTAAAGTTTTTATCTAAATTTCATATCCAATAAGACGTCGTTTGGGTTTACATGGAAGATCATCTACAAAAGACGTCTTCTTGAATATAAACTTTTGGAAAAGATCCAGAGCAATGACATGGAATACCATGTAACTACGGGCAATTTTGGATGGAGGGTTAATGGAAAAAAAATTCAAGGTGGAATTGAGAGTGTACCTAAAGTTGGTGGTTTCTATAAGACAAAAAAAAGTGTGTGGTAGAATTTAGACTTGACCAAAAAGTTGGTGGTCTTTTATATGATGAAAAAATCTAGGATAGAATTATGAGGGGGCTAAAGTTGAAGTTTTATTATTTTTTAGGGTATTAGGCCCATTATTAGAGTGCTAGTAACTTATAAATAGGCAGCCGGGGAACTAGGTATTGGCAATGGAATCCTAGGTCCAGTTGTAATGGACCCAAACATAGGCATCACAAATTGAGGCATAAGTAGCTAGTCCTAGGGGTGATTGAGTCCAGGGTGGGTAGGGTCTAGACCTTGACCCTGTACCCGATCCTGTTATAACCGATTCCCCTTTTTTGGATCATATACCCGACCTTATTTGTATTGGACCCTATACCCGACCCACCTATTTTTCTGGTCCGGTTCCAGAGTCAATCCTATTTCCACTGGAACTTATTTTGTAATCTTTCGATATCCTATACGATTTTGAATTTTATATTAATATGCAAGAAAATAACGTAATCCTCATAATTTGTATTGAAACATTAAGCACTTATAATAAATAAATACATTAACTTTTTTACTAAACGAAAAATTAAGAATCCACAAGGCTAATTAAAATAAATAAAATCAAAGGCAAAGAATTAGCAACAAACATGGGTCTAATATTAGTTTTATTCCCACAACTACTACATGAGACTACTCATTTATGCAAGCATAACTCCTCCTACAAAAGAAAAATTAGGCGATCCAATCCATGTGATACACAAGAATTTGGTAGTGACGAACATCGTCTGTCCATCAGACGGTGCAAGAGGGAGCCGGTGGGGGAGGGAAGCAAGTGAGGAAGAGGAACAATAAAGGAGGAGTATCGTGCGTGTTTGAGAGAGCCAAGAGGAAAAATATTGTGTGATTACGGGAGTAAAAATAGAAATCGGGGGAAAAAAAAAGGTTCTGGACCTCTACTTACAAAACCGGCCCGAGAACTGGTTTCCAGGTGGGTAATCACTCGGAACCTGTTCTTGGACCGGTTTAAACCGGTTCCGAATTTTGGGAACCAATTCCCAGACCGGTTTCAACGGGAATCGGTTCCCGACCCTGTTTTTAGGTGGGCCAATCTGGTTCCCTAGTATACCCGGTCCGGTTGTACACTCCTAGCTAGTCCGGTGCTTGGCCTTAACGGACCCGAGCGCGAACACTAGGGTCTTGAGTTTGGCCTTGATGGACCTATACACAACCTTGGTGGACCCAGGCATGGCCTTTGTGCCCATGTACTAGCACATTAGAGACAAGCATCAGGGTTTTGGACCTGGCCTTAATGGACCCTGAGGGCTAGAGCACGAGCACGGGTCATGAGTTTGGCCTTGATGGGTTCGGGCTAGGTGCCGGAGATTTGGTCTTGGACGCAGGGATTCGGGAATCAACCTTGGGGTTTCATGCCCAATGTAAAATTTGAGATCAAATGCTGTCATATTTCGAAAATAGATTTCCCATTTTTTATAGAGAAAAATATTTTTCTAAATTTAAGTATAAGTTTTTCATTAACTAAATATTATCTATTGACTCATTTTTCTAGGCGAACCAAATGTCAAGAAATGTTTTCTTGGAAAATATATTCCACAAAACAAATGGAGCCTACATTATGAAAGATGTCCTCTTATAAGTAGGGCATTCGTAAATTTTTGTCCAATCATCTATGGACATTATAAAATGAAGAAAGTACATGCAATACACGTTTATTTGAGAAACTAGACGAGACCGAAATTTCATATATTGAATCAAAACTCTGCTTGCACGAGAGAGAGAGATATGCACCGTTTTGAATACTGTGTCCGCAACCTTGAGGATTGATGGGCCTTCCAGCTAAGGTAAAATGAAGATGGAGGAGCAGCATCACGATCAAGCAGCAAACTATGTTCCTGGACAAAGTGTATCTTGCCCTTGCCATTTGTCTCTCTCTCTCACTCTCTCTCTCTGAATCCTTAATGAGGAAGTTATATCCATCTATATTTATTACCCACCGACGCGAAGCCGTGTAGTCTTCTCGGGCAACTGACATCTGTTTGACCATCAGCGAAGCAGCCATTTTTTTTTTTGGTCGGTCCTAAACTATTCCTATTCTAACTCTCACTCTCAGACTTTTGTCCTGCTTCCTTGCAGGGCGTGGGAGTCGAAACCCACTCCTGAAATTAATTCGTCCCCACCCCAACCCCCCGAAAAGGTGGGGATTCGAACCCCTCACCTCTCCCTTCCACGTTGGAAGAGTGGCCACTGGGGTAAATCCTAGTGGTTAAGCAGCCATTTTCAGTATCTAATATCAGATTTTTGTCTAAGCGTACCTCGCTTGTTGGCTCTCCTACGGTCTACACAAGAATCAAATGACCTAGGGGCGCGAAGTCACGCGCCGGTCTTTCCAGGCTACCGGGCTACAAGAGAGGGAAATTATTTGTTTGACCTTGAACGAGGTCATCATTTTCAGTGTTTACTATATCATCTAAAATATGGTAAATATTTTTGGCCTTTTTTGACTATTTCATAAGAAGAAGAAGAAACTTCTATTTCTTTTAAGGGGGGCTTAGAGATGATATATAGTTTGTGTGTATAAAAATAAAATCCTATGATTATACTAAGTTAGATTTGTACATTGTATATGTTGGAAAAGTAATTTATGCCGATTGGACTAGATGATTGATAGCGGTCCACTTCTTATATGTCATGACACTTTGATATAGTATAAACAAGTAAAACTTTCTCGACGCGATTTCATATGCAAGTTCATTTGAAGGTATTGATACGTCGTCTCATGGGAAATTTTGGAGAAGGGATATAATGGAGACTCCAACAAGGTGAGGCCAAAATGATACGCTGTTATACTATACTGAATGGTCTAGGTTTTGGTATTCTTAGGGTCAGTGAATAGCGAATAGAGAATAGGACATGTTAAATAATTCGTAAGTGTAACTCAAGAAAACATTTAGACATGCCTCCAATCATATTAGTTGTTCAAGTAGGATAGATTGGATTCCTTTTGTTAAGTATAATACCATGTCAACTGAATACGTGGGTATAATTCATCTCTAATCCATTTAGTCTAATTCTACCTTTTGGCTTAATTTTTAGATTAGATATTCCAATTACATACATTTAGTTCCATATAACTTTAACTTTTAGGTTGGATAGTTTTACACGATATCAGAGCTCTGGTTAAAAGTTTGAATCCTGACATTTTTCTCTCGAACTAATTGCTCGTGGCTGGTTTACAAGAGTTGACTCGGTCAAAAAAGAGCCGCGCCCATTTCACAACAACTAAGCCACGTCATGCGCGAATGAGGGATTAGCTTACACGAGCTTGATCCTTTAGCCCACTTTTTGGGATAAGGGTACTCTCTCTCTCTCTCTCTCTCTCCTGCGTCTACTTGCACCACCACTCCCGACAATCATCGTCAATGACAATCATTGAACAATACCACCACCGATCACGACCCTAACCATGCCAGCATTGTGGCTCAATTGATAGAGACTCCCTCCCTTGGAAGACCAAAAAGGCAATCACCCGCTGCAATGACAAAAGTCGATTTCTAGGACATCGTAGAATTTCCTCCACAAAGGTGATGCTTCCAATCTCGTCGTTGTTCACAAGTCCGTATAAAGAGATGCAAGGTGCAATGAAGTTGGAGCTAGAGTTCGTGAAGAAGCTAAAGGCGGGCAAGTCATAAGATTTCTTTGACATCTTCGATGGTCACGATGGAGCATAGTGGAGGCGTGCGTGGAGAATTTGCATCAACTGTTGGCGGAGGAAGATGGATAGGGTGACAACCAACATGGGAGATAAAGACAATGGGGTCGACGGTGGAAGTGGTCGCGGTGGAGAGGGAGGTCATGGTGGCGACAGTGAACTTCGTTGATGGCCATCGAATTTTGGACCAGACGGTGCACGGAGTGAGAGAGTGAAAATAGTTTTCTCCAAGAAAATATGTTAGCAAGTAATGTTGAGAGCATCGCCTCTCTCCAATTTTTCTAGACTTTTCTATAACTAATATCTACAATGGGTAGTTGTAGCTTGTGGTGTTCAAAGTTTCTTTAGGGTGCGTTTAGTAACGCTTCTATTTCCGAGAACAATTTCTGATAAAAAATGATTCATTTTTATTATGTTTCTGGGAACAATTTCTAAGCATTTTAAGACATTCGGTAACTGTCCAAAGTTTCAATTCCTTGAATAGAATTACATTTGGTACCGTGCTCAAAATTTCTACTCCAATTTATTTTCTTTTAATTTTTAAATAGTTTTATTACTTTTTTTTTTCTTTTTTCATTTTTCTTTTTTTCCTTTCTTTCTCCTCCTCTTCTTCTTCAAGTTGCCGGTCGCCGGCCTTGGGATGACCGGCGACCAGCCAAACAATGGGCGGCAACCTCACCGGAGTGTCGCCGACCCTCGTCGGCCGAGCCATGGCTAGGCGGCGGCCTCGCCCAAATCTGGTAAGGCCGAGCTCGCCCGGCCATGGCTCGGCCGAGCCTCGGCGGGGCCGGGCGAGCCTCGCCGGTGGCCGGGGGAGGCCCGGGTGAGGCCTATCTGGCCACCAGCGAGCTCGCCGGACCTCACCCTGGCCTAGTGAGCTCGCCAGACCAGTTGTCGACGACCGGCGGAGGTGGGTGGCGGACGGCGACAAATAGCAACGGTGGTGGTGGCATCAGATGAAGAAGAAGAAAGAGGGAAGAAGAACAAGAAAAAAGAAAAGAAAAAGAAAAAAATAGGTGCTTGGTTCTAGAATTATTCTCGAGAACAAGAATCAATTTTTTTTTTATTCTCGATTCTACTCCAAATCTGTTCCTGAGAACAAAAATTTTACTAAACGCATTTCTGTTCCAAATTTACTCCCGAGAACAAAATAATATAAACAATCACTGTTTGGCAAGACCCTTAGTGTTAGGTAAGATGAGTGGTTGAAAATAAGTTGAAAAGTAGGTGAAGCTTGTTATTTTAGAATAGGCCACATTGGACTCTTCTAGTATGCTACTAGTCTTGTATGGGTATATAAACAGCCACCTAAGCTTAATAGAAATACACAACCATTTATGTCTCATCAATAATAAAGCTATCTTCAATAAATGTAATATCAGCAGATTGTAATGTTTAACATTGAAAGTCACCCATATTACAAAGTAATCATCCCCAGATTATATCCTTGGCAGCACCTTTGGCAGTCACGAACAACAGAGCTCACTTCCATAGTTTTATGGACTGCATTGCAACAAAGCCATTTAGTTAAAGATTTTCGCCTGCATATATCCATGAATTCTATTTTTCCTAGCTAATTTGGCACGCTTTTTTTTTTAGGATGTTATGAGATAAAGTAGAGTACTGTATTTCATAAAATGGATGCATCTATTTCGTAAAAAATCAACGATTTGAAAAATATTTTTTTTAAAAATATCTTTTATTTGTTTAAGAAAATTAACAGATGAAAAATTAATTTTATCATCAATGATAATATTTATGCATAAATTATTATTAATAATAAAAATACTTTTTGTTCACTAATTCTTTCAAACAATATAATCGATAGTTTTTTGAATTTTTGTTTGAATCATCGCAAAACGAACTGATGAATCCTAAGTGTCCCATTATTCTAGAAGAGGGCTCATGAGTACTTACAACAACCTGGGGAAGGAGATGGGTTGCTCCCTCCCACATCACCTACAAATGCAAACAATCAAGGGTTACCTTGAAAAACCTCAAACTGGTACACTTGTGACAAATTTACCCCAAACTATTTTTTTGACCACCAAAAACCCCAAACTGGTATATCTTTGACAAATTTACCCTAAACTGGTACACTTGTGACAAATTTACCCTATGTTAGTTTTAGTTAAATTTTCTTGTTAAATTATAAAGTTAAATGACACGTGACAATTGACCGGTATACCAATTTGGGATTTTACACTCTGTTTGTCACAGTTTACAATTTTTGTGATTTTTTGTGGTATTAAATTAATTTAGCGAAGGGTAAAATTTACTAGTTTGGGGTTTTTTGTGGTCGAATAAATTAGTTTGAGGTAAATTTGTCATAAATGTACCAGTTTAGGGTTTTTTATAGGTAGTCGGGGTAAATTTGTCACAGGTGTACCGGTTTGGGGTTTTTCATGGTAAAAAAATAGTTTGGGGTAAATTTGTCACAAGTATACCAGTTTTGGGTTTTTCAAGGTATTAACCCAACAATCAATTATGGACCAGTTTAGACCCTACTATTCAATAAACACAATTAAAATTATTTTAATGCGAATTAATTTGTATAAATGTATACATAACCTAATTATTTAATTATTTTAAATAACCTATCTTATTAAAGCAATAGAAATTTGCTATTCTTATATTTTTATTTTGCTTCATACACTTTTAAAACAGTAAGTTTTCAATCCGCATTAGATGGTTGACAACGTCCTTTCAGATTTTTGTGCATTTACCGGATTCCACTTGTTCATCTCTAATTAATAATGAAACCTAATTACAAATTCAACCTTAAACTTCGAGAAGCCCAAGCATATATATATATATATATAAAGTTAAACCGCAGATAGTATTAAGAAAAAAGTAAGTAAAACATTTCTTATGGCATATCCAAGCCCATTCAAGAGCATCACCATGTCATCTAAAGGTAAATAAATAAAGTTTAAGGAAAAGGATTGATAGGTATAATTGTATACCATGTTAAAATCTAAGCTACGAGGAGATGAGAGACTATATATGTAGATAAGTTTATTATAGGCTCTGTAAACTAATGGTGTGAAATACGTATTTATGAAAAAGATTAACCGTGCAATGCGTGAGATATGTTGGACCAACATAAAAGCACAATGATAATATATATATATATATATATATATATATATATATATATATAATACATACACTAGTATAATGAATTGCAAAATTGTTTTAACTTCTTTTAGGTTTTATGTTAATATTATCACATCATAGATTATAGCATTATGCTAATAAAAACTAGAGATTACAGTGTAAATGAAAAAAACTTTATTACTTTGTATATGAGATTTATAAAGCTAAGGTTTTAGACATTAGTCTGATTATACTTGGAAAGAAATCGTTTACAATCATAAAAAATGAAAAAAGAAAAAAAAAAAAAAAGGTTGCAAAGTTCATGCTTATTTTCATTTGATAACGAGTGGAATTTAGGTTAGGCGAGATATCAATATTTTAAAAGATAAGGGTATATGGTGATGGTGTGCCTTTCTTCAAGGACAAAAATCGGTGAATCACGTTAATTTAGATTGGAAATTTCTAAAATGAATTAGTAAATGTAGGGCGTTGTTAACCAAGTTAAATATAAATTGGCAACTTAATAGAAAATTTGATAGACTAGAAAAAGGGAATAATCAAACATTGGTAAGTAATTCAAATAAGAATTTATAACCAGAAACTAGTAGACCAACAATATCACAAAAATTGGTCAATTACTCCAATTAAGCTGGTAATTTTATGTAAAGGTAACTTAAAACATTTATAAGTTTAAATGGTTAATACTATGAAAAACCCCCAAATTGGTATATTTGCGACCAATTAACTCTAAACTAATTTTTTTTACCACGAAAACCTCAAATTGGTATATTTATGATAAATTTACCCTCTATTAATTTTCGTTAAATTAAATTAATATCATGAAAAACCACAAACTAGTACATCCATGACAAACGGAGCATAAAATCTCAAATTGGTATATCTATCAACTGCCATATGTCATCTAACTCAGTAATTCAATGGTAAAATATAATGAAAACTAACGGAGGGTAAATTTATCACATGTGTACCAATTTTTTATTTTTTGTGGTATTAACCTTAAAAGTTGGTAAATTAGTATAAAAAAACTATGAATTTGCAGCCTCCTGGTAATCTCATAAAAGTATTGGTAAGTTACCGGTAAGTTACCTAAAAAAGTCATGTGTCATTTGTTTACCATCTTTTAACACTTCTTAACACTTATTGAAATTTATCAATACAATATATATGCTTTTCAAAGAAGTTTTCTCTTTATAAGATTCATTATAATATTTAAAATCCTTCCTTTCTTCCGCACCTTTCAGGCTTTCACCAATTATTCGCAGAGAGCAGCATCAAAAGTCACGATCTTAAGTTCCCCATGTTTTACTCCGCGCCCTGTTTTCCTAAACAGAAACAGTTGACCAAGTTGCATTAATCTCAACATAGAATCACAGTCGACGTTTCGTTTCCATTGCTTTGTGGAACAGTCGACGTTTCGTTTCCATTGCTTTGTGGAAAATCACAGTCAAGCTAAATATCTTGTCTGGATTTTTCTGTCAATGATGATTTTACACATTCCTAACCGTGAGCTTAAGTAGAAGAAGGAGGAAGCGGACTCACCACTACATATTGGATCGTCACCTAATCTTCTTGCGAGCAAGTGAAGGATCGCGATCAATAGAAACCAGCAGATATTGATGCGATAGGAGGAGGGAAGAGAAAGAGGAGGCTTGTGACCCATTTTCTTCATTTTCGCTTTGGAATTTTGTGATCTCCTCTTCCATAGTCATGAAGGGTTTTATACGATACGAGCCCCAGCTACACAGACGGTGATGTTCTCCTCAAAAGTCAAATGTGTCTTGGTCAATTTTTGCATGCATTAATGGATGGAGAGAACTGGTTGGTTTTAGACTTTTAGGAAAGAATCGTTCTCAAGAAGTGGATCCCATAAAGTCTTGGCACCAACGCTTTAGATAGAGGTCGCGATTGCGGAAGTGATCGCGATGCGACAGCGGCGAGAGGCCGATGTCACTATTTCTGTCACTCTCTTCTCTAAGTATGTGCAGACGCAAGGTTTGAAAGTTTTTTTTTCTCACTCTCTTCTTCATCCTACCGTTCTTCTTTTGGTTTGAATTAATAGGGTGCACTATTGCCGCGATAGCAGCCACTATTGACTACTATAAGTAAGAATTTTATTCGACCCCGGATTGTAGTCAATTTGAAGATGGAAATTTTAACAAGTAGGACTATTATTTTCTTTGAAGAAAAACTAAGCAAGAAGATAGAGTTTGTGAAGTCCCAATGTCCGCTTCCATGTAGGAAGAATTATTGTCCCGAACTCCCTTATGGAATTATACTCTTCAATCAAGTCCTTAGCGTAAGTTTTTGGAATTATTTACTAAATTTTCAAGCATGATTATCCATTTTTCAAGGTGAAATGTTGTTGGAATCACATTAAATGAAGCTGTATATTGAGAAGCATTATTGTTTGTGTAATAAAGTGACTTCAAATGCATAGGGAGGTGGATCCGCTGTACCTATTCTGATCTCTTCCTCCATCTCATCCTTCAAATTTTAAGAGATAGTCCATTTTTAAGGCTAGGCAATGTGCCAATCACCTTCACACCACCTCTCTTCTCTAGCATTATCGGTTGTTGCCGCGCATTCAACGACCACCATCTCGGAGATTTCCACCTTACTGATCGTTGCAGCCCGACCACGATGACTGTAGGCAAGATTCACATCTCTTTCTCTTCTCTCAAAGACAGCAACTCTACTTGCTTAGGTCTTAAGAGTGTTGGAATGTCACAGTCCAAATACTCATATTGGCAGATAAATGAAGATCATTTATATATATATAAAACATATAAATTCCATTGTTGAGCGATACAGGATATTTCAATGAAGATATTATATTATATCTACTTATGGATATTCAAATAAGAACAAATTAATTGAGAATCTTGGTATACTCAGTGATCCTGTGAAAAGATCATATATCCTCAACCAAAAGGAGTACAATATGCTTTATTCGTGTCCCCCGACCGAATGAAAAGCACTGCCTCAAGAACAGTTTCTCTTGAACATCGTGTAGGTAGAGAATCTAGAAAATTAAGAAACATTACATAGGAATATTTGATACACTAAAGTCATCCGTATATCCCGATTAACAACTTTGGCGCTGGACCTCAACAAGCTTCCATGATTTAATGGTCTGCATTACCCAAAAAAATAAAAATAAAAATCAGTTAGGGTCCGTTTGTTTAAAAGAAAATTATTTCTCAAAAATTATTCTTCAACTTTCTCATATTTGGATTACGAAAAAATTTACAAAAAATTAATCGATTTACGCAAAAGTTTTTCATGGACCGAAAACAACAAGCTTAAATTGGTTAAAAACGATTTTACATTTTGGCAGGAAGGAAATCGCTTTTTTAATCACTAAACAAATAAAAATTAACCATTTTCCTTGAAAATAATTTCCATAAAAAATATTTTTCTTTATCATATAATTTTCGGTGAAACAAATGTACTTTTTTAAAGATTTTTCAGATACATAACATTAATAACTTTGTCTGTCTACAAGGACGTTTTGAAACAAATGGAGGAGAGATATATAAGATAGTCTATTGCTTTGAAAAGGGGCAAGAGAATGCTTACGGCATCCGGGGGAAGTAGGTGGATCATTTCCGCGTGAAACACCTGCAAACATGAACAATTATTATATGAATTTGATCTTTGATTCTACGAATAATGTGATGCATAAAAAAAAAAATCAGTTATATAAAATAGCAAATCTGAAACTTGTGCTGATTTTCAGGATCCGAATCTAGAAATATGATATGATCTCATAGAATTTGATGACAAATAAAATACCCGCAAACAAACTTAGTCGCCTTTTTTATTTTTGGACAAATTTGATCTTGCTTAGGCGAAAAACCTTTATCATCTTACTCCGGTCACATCCCAAGTGGAGTAAAGTGAAAGGTTTGAGGATTTTCATTACATCATGAAATATATCATCTTATTAGAGGTGCCAAAACCAAACCAGAAAATTGAAATTGATCCGAACCGATCCGAATTTTCGTGCATTTTCGATTTGGTTTAGGTTTCAGTTCGAATAATAAAAAATAACCATTTTTTTCTCAATTCCAATTCAAATTGATAATCATCCATTCTCTTAATATTACAATTTACACAATCTCTTTCATTTTCCACAAAACTTCTTTTTAATATTTCCAAAAAAAAAAAAAAACCAAAAACCTAGCTAATCCGATCCTAACAGAGTTTTTGGTTTGGGGCATGGTTTTGTTCAACGTTAATGCACACCTAAGCGGTTAGATTCGATTCAAGTTTCCTTAAAATTCGAACCGAACTGTAAACATCCCAACCTCTTATTAATAGGGCATTTGTACATTTTTATCCACTTATCTACGGACACTGTAATAGGAAGAAAGTACATATAATATAAAATATTAGAATTGAGAGAGAGAGAGAGAGGGAGAGAGAGAGAGAGAGAGAGAGAGAGAGATGTACCATTTTGACTAATATGACCACAACCTTGAGGATTGATGGACCTTCCAGCTGACGTAAAATGAAGATGGAGGAGCAGCATCATAATAATGCAGCAAATTATGTTCATAAGCAAAGCGTTGTTTCCCATGTTTTCTCTCTCTCTCTCTGTGAATTCCTAGTAAGAAAGTTTAGCTCCATCTATATTTATGCAGGAATCAAATAACCTACTACGGGCAATCGTAAGTTAGTCTTCTCGGACTATAGAAGAAGAAAATATATGTTTGACCTTGAACGAAGGAATCGTTGTTAGTGTTTATACAAATTTATGCGTGTACCTCACTGATTGGCTCTCCAACTTATTACAGGAATTAAATGACCTACAACGCGAAGTCATACGCCAGTCTTCTCGGGCTACAAAAGAAGGAAACATTTGTAGGACCTTGAACGAAGTCGCCATTTTCAGTTTCTGATATAGACTTGACCAAGGCACTGGACCAATTGGCTCTCAAACGTAGTAAACAATCTAAGCATTTTTGGCATATACAGAAGAAGGAGAAGAAGAAACTTCTGTTTTCTTAAGGGGGTCGGAGATAATATAAAATTTCCAGGGTAAAAACCCTCGGATTTTTTTATATTAAGTTAGATTTGCATGTCATCTACGGTATGTGAAAGATAAGTTTTTAGATCAAGGTCTGGAGTAGACAGCCGATAGTGGTCCATTAGCTTTTCCGTATCATCTCATGGCACTTGATATAAGATAAACAAGTAAAACTTTCTCGACGTGATTTCACATACAAGCTCATTTGAAGGTATCAAATCTCATCTCATGGGAAATTAAGTAAAAAGTTAACACAGGGATTGGAAAAGGGACACATCGGAGACTCCAACAAGGGAAATCTAACAAGATGTGTTTTGGTATTCTTATAGATTGAGAATGGTGAATAGGGCAAAGGACATGTCAAAAAATTTGTTAGTTTAACTCAAGAAAACATATAGACATACCTTCAATCTTATTAGTTGTTCAACACATCAATTGAATACTTGGTTATAATTGGTCTTACTTTCATTTAGTCGCATTCCACCTATTGGCATAATTTTTAGTTTAGACATTATGATTACAAACATTTAGTTTTGTACCACCTAAAGGCTTAACTTTTAGGGATATTTTACCATGATATTAGGGCTTAGTTCAAGAGTTCGGATCCTGACACTTTTCTTTAGAACTCATTGCTCCTGGTGGGTTCACAAAAGTTGACTCACTAAAAAAGGAGCCATGCCCATTTCATAATAACTGAGCCAAGTCACGCACAAGTAAAGGGAAAAGTACCAAAAAAGTCCTAAACTTATTGCATTGGTATCACTTCAGTCCTAAACTTTTCAATTGGACCAATTCAATCCTAAACCTTTTAATATTGATACCAATTCAGTTCATCCAGCCAATTTTGACCGGCCGACACCGACGTGGACGTCGACCAGCTAACGTGGCAATTTTTATCATTTTTTAATTATTTTTTCAAATTTTTTATTAATTTTTTTCTTTTTCTTTTTCCTTTTTTTTTTTTCTGCCTTCTTCCTGGCGGTGGCCGGCGAGCCTTACCCTCACCGGCGGCTAGCGAGGGCCGTGAGGCCTCGCCCAAGGCCGCGGGGGAGGCTGGCCTTGCCTAGATCCGGGTGAAGTCTCCTCGCTGGCGGCCCTGGGAGAGGCCGGGCGAGGGCCGCAAGCCTCACCGACGACAGGCGAGGGCTTCGCAGCCCTTGCCCAGTGGCTGGCGAACCTCACTGGAGGCTTGCTGGCCACCGCTAGGAAGAAGGCAAAAAAAAAAAAAAAAAAAAAAAAAGAAAAAATTAATAAAAAATTAATAAAAAATTCGAAAAATAATTAAAAAATCATAAAAATTGCTGCGTCAACGTCCGGGCCGACGTCCACGTCGGCGTCGACCAGCCAAAATTGGCCAGATGGACTGAATTGGTACCAATATTAAAAGGTTTAGGACAATATTAGTTAAATTGAAAAGTTTAGGACTGAATTGGTACCAATGCAATAAATTTAAAACTTTTTTGATACTTTTCCCAATGCACAAGTAAGGGATCATTTTACACACACTTGATCATTTAGCCAACTTTTTGGGATAAAGGCTCTCTCTCTCTCAGCACTGCCGATCACGACCCTATACATGCTAGCGTTGCGGCTCAATTGATAGGGACTCCCTCGCATGGAAGGCCAAAAAGGCAATCACCCAGCGCAATGAAGGCGAAAAGTTTATTTCTAGGACATTGTAGCATCTCCTGCACAAAGGTAATGTGCCAAATCTGGTTGTTTTTTTTTCTTTGCTAAAAAAAAAAAAATCTCGTTGTTTTTCACAAGTTCGTAGAAAGAGAGATGCAAGGCACAATGAAGGTGGAACTAGAGATCGCAAAAGAAGCTAAAGGCGGGCGAGGCGTAAGATTTCTCCGACATCTGCGATGGTCATGATGGAGCATGAGTGGTAGATGCGTGCGGGGAAAATTTGCATCAACTGTTGGCGGGAGGCGGTGGAAGGTTTCAATCGGGAAGGGAGGAAGATGGATGGGGCGACAACCACCAGACGAGATAGACAATAGGGTCGACGGCAGGAGTGGGGTGGTGGAGAGGGAGGTCATGGTGGTGGCAGCGAATTTTGTTGATGGCGGTCGGATTTTGGACCAAACAGCACGCACAGCAAGACAGAGTGAGGATATATTTTTCCCGGAAAACATGTTAGCAAGTAATCCCTTCTCGCATTCCCCTTATTCCGAAGGAATTGATAGAGATGGTTTCCCTAGCAAGCAAGAGGAGAAGCATTGCTAACTCTGCATCGATTCCCCGCATTTGAGAGGTCTATGTCCAGTTTCAAGTGAATAGAAGAAATCCCATTATTCAAGGCACGCTCTTCATGATTATTTGAATGTGGTAAAGCTTCTCGCAATAGATGCTGCTATATGTACCTTTAATCCGATATCAAAGAATATGTAGCAAAATCACTAAATCTGTGGAAATGCTAAGTGGACTTTTAATTGCCTCCTTTTCATCATCTCTGGGAGTTCCTCCCCAAGGTGGGTTTTGCATTTCAGATAGGATTGGGCCCATTACATGTCCTTTTGCACATTGCCCAAACTTATCTGCCAACTCAACTTTTGGTCCACCATTTTCTCCTGCTTTTCTTACCTTTTGGGCTTTGTATCAGTATTTCAGGATTTGGACGATAATGCCACCTTTGGTTTCACAACAAGAGATCCTCATTCCACGAATTAGTTTTAATTTTTTTAATTTTAATTTTAATTTTAAATTTTTTTTTTGTGAATTGTTTGGAATGCAAAAAATTTTAATCTTAAGCGGGAAAGTAATTCTTATCCGCGGCGGTGAACAATAACCAGTGGTCGAAGCAAAGTTTAGGGACTGACTGCTAATGACAAGTGACAAGCAACCAATGGTGGAGTTTGACTACTAGCAACAAGTTCGACAGCCAACGATTGACAGCAAAGTCCGTCGATGCTAGTGGCGAAGGCCGAAAGTTGGCGAGTGGCGATGTCGGGGGCTATGGTGGCCATTGGTGGTGTGATTGGGTTTTTAATAGTTTCATGGTTATAAATATATGGAATGAAATCTCAATCCTAACTATAGTCATAAATTCTATTTCATGTGGAATCTTAAACCGTGTTTGGATTTATCTCCAGAAATCCTGTTCCTTGAGCAATGGTTCATAATCAAAGAAAAATCTTCAAGGAATAGTAATTTCTTAATCAATCTTGATGATAGAAGATGACCATGATTGCAAAGACTGTTGGTGTTTTCTAGTGTCCCCACCATATACTCGTTGGAGCCAGGTTCACGAACCCAATATGTCTCCGGGACCTTAGCTTTAAAGTAGACCAATAATTTGGAAAGTAAGATTGTCCAATCATTTCACTATATAATTAACTCAATGATGTGATGTGTAACTTGCATTTTGATTACTTTCATAGTAAAGTTCCATGTGGCTTTTTTTTTTTTTTTTTTTTTAATGTAAGTAGCTGAGTGTTTCAATAGTTCTAATTAAGCAAGTCGAGTATAGTAATCTTTCAAAATATGAAAAAAAAAAAGAAAAACTCATCAAGGTGCATAAAGAATATTCGTTATGTCACATACATAAAGATACCTAATTTGGTAATGACAGTTGAGAAGCGATTCTGCTGATATTAGAATTCTTGCTAGAACTCTTGTATGAAGTGATTCGATGAATTTACATCGAATGTTTAAACGTGAGACTCATGCACTGTAAGATTAACTCTTGAAGATGATCTTGCAGAGTCACTTAATTAAAAAGCTGATGTTTAAACATGCAGTCAATTTTGATTAGAAGAGAAAAATTGACACAAAGTGCTGGAGTGAAGTCACGGAGAAAAAGACCATAAAGTAGATCGCACTAACACTAGGGATTCGTGATTTGAGTTGAGGGCGATAGTTTCTTTTCAAAGGGACCTCTTTTTCCTCCTCCTTTAGGTCCAGCTAGGCTTACCAAGTCCTGCATAATCTTTGCCGACAAGGTGGCTAGTCGAGTGATTCAGGACTTACTTTCTAATCGAGGGTCATCATTCAATTCTCTAATTTATTCTCGACTACAGGACATCTTAATTAGTCCGCAAAAGATGTGCCAGTCTCAGGGGTACAATAATGGGCTCGTCTAAATGGGCAGCCGGTGCTTCGTCGACGCTCTAATCCGAACATCTCAGCTGCGGATGAGTCGGATCCCAACCCTTTCAAGTCTTTTTTTTCTCATTTTAAAAAGGTAAGAAGAATGGTTGAACCAGAAGAAAAAAAGAGATGAGTTAAAAAAAAAAAAAAAAAAAAAAAACCAACAGAACTTACCCATATAAATAATACTTCATTAAAGCCGGAGAGAGAGAGAGAGAGAGATGGGCAATGGCAGCTTCTGTCGCCGCTCTCAACTCGCCGTGACGAACCTGGTGCTCGTGCTGCTGCTGCTGCTCGTATCTCCATCGCAGTCGGATCAACGAGTCAAGCTCAGCCTCTACTACGAGGCTCTCTGCCCCTACTGCGCCAACTTCATCGTCAACTCGCTGTCGAAGGTGTTCGACACGGGGCTCATCTCCATCGTCGACCTCAGGCTCGTCCCTTGGGGCAACGGCTGGATCTTGCCCGACGGCTCCCTGTCTTGCCAGGTCTGGCTACTTCCGCTCCTCTTTGCTTCATCCCCTCCTGCCTGCCTTCGACATTTCTCTCCGTTGTTTTCTTGCTAACATTCTTCGATTTATCTTGAAAAGCTGCAACCTGTTCCGATCATTACTCGATTTGGGGTCCTCACATCTACTGATGTACATGTAATTAATAGATGCTATCCTTCCATTAATTACGTGTTAAACAATATGATCAGTTGATAACAAAAAAGAAAAAAATTGACATGTAGTTTGATTAGGTGGGTAACTTCTCTTGATATGTTGACAAATGCGGAGTTATAAAGTATGCTCGAACACACAACGAATACTAATCTTTATCATTTAGTAAATAATTGTTGTTTGCAGAACTCGGATACAAGCTTGGTTTCATTTTATAAACTCTTTATATATGTAAGTTTCAGTTTGATACAACTATCAAATGAGTTACAAGCACCCATGGGTCAAGAAATTGAAGTTGGTGTGGCCAAAAAAAAAATTATTTAGGAAAAGAAGTCGATAAAAATCCTAAACTATACTCATTGTAATACACTTACCCTCATTTTTTTTTCCTATGACACCGAAATATCAAACTTGTAATTGTATGACACATTTACCCTTTGTTAAGATTTTGTCAAGAAGCACCATTAAAAATATAACTACATAAACGTTTGAAAAGGAAACGGTGTTGGCATTAAAAATGTTGTTATTTTGTATGAAAAAACATCTACGGAAACCTTGTCAGAGGGTAATTATGTTAAATTTAGAGTTTTTTATATCATACGAAATTTATGGTAAATGCATCTCAGTTGGTATGATCTGAGATTTTTGATGAAAAAAGCTCAAGATAAAATATATCACGATAAGCATAATTTAGAATTTTTTTTATGACTTTTCACTTTTTGTTCAGATATTATCTATTTTGAATAATTTGTACCTATGAGGACATGAATACTTCAAAACTTAGCAACAACGGACGGTGGCTCCATAAATTTCACTATAAAACTTCCCTAATTTCCATAATTCAACTTTATTCTAATTTTTTATACTCTTTTCTGGTGACTTTTCATAAAAAAATTGAATAAAGTTAGTACGGTGGCGCGAGGGCAATAAATGGTGTCACAGGTTCTGCCCCCAACGGTCCGCTGCACAATGCACATGATGATTGCTTCCAATCTTTGGAGGCATTTCAAAAAGAGAAATTATTTAGTGAAATTTTAGTAATTTTGGAGTTTAAATTGTCAGACTTATCAATTTAACACGCGATACTCACGTGTACCTCGTCATTTTCGATGACTGCACATTTAATTTAATACATGCTAGAAGAAATGCACGTCACACTTGTGCTAGAGAATAATAAAATATACCAATTAAATTTCCCTCACAAAAATATTTTGCCAGGAAAATAGAAAATGATTTAGTGGAGACAAGTAAAATGACATTTTTATCCCGCCATAAATACTCTTTCGATTAGCTTCGACATTCACTATAAGGACAAATTGCGGAATGTGTTTAGTGAGAACATGGCAGACAAGTAAAATGACATTTTTATCCCATCATAAATACTCTTTCGATTAGGTTCGACATTCACTATAAAGGCAAATTGCGGAATGTGTTTAGTGAGAACATGTCTATTTTGGTCATTTGAAGGATATTTCATTGAATTTTGAAGTTGGCTATATATATAATATACGATAGACACTATACATGTTAATTTCTTTAAAATGTCATGCCTTTCACATCAGTCTTGCCAACATACCAATTTTTAAATATTTATAATCGATTTTTCTTTTCACTTGTTTCTTTTAGGTACATCATATTTCACGGTTTTTTTGTTTTTTTGGTCGTAATATTTCACAGTGTTGTGTGAGCAACATTCATGAGTTCTTTCATTAATTCTTAAAAGAGCAATTTAAAAGGTCTATCATAGTATGATAAAATCTATGGTTTAGAATGTAAAAAAATGGGCTATTTGACACTTTCAATTTTAAATCTAGCATGTTTAATTGGATGAAGATAATATCATTCTTTTTTTCATCTGTAATCTTTTCCCTTCAATTTTTTTTTCCATCTGAATATTGTGCAAAATTTGCAGCATGGACCAGATGAGTGCCTACTGAATGCTATTGAAGCTTGTGCCATCACCATCTATCCGGACGTGGTGAGATGTAGAACTACATTAATATACTTGCATATGCATCCTTATATATTAATTAGTTTGTAAATATAAATAGAATGTAGCCAACCATGCTCATAAAAGTAATATCAGCTTCTTTGAGAATTCCATCAAATAAATTTATGAATCTAGAATTGTAGTCTCCATATTGTCAAGCAGTAAGATTTGGAAATGCCTAAAATTAATTCTTATCACGAAATTTCCATAAAGAACGTTATTGCATGATTTTTGATAGTTTCTTGACCAATGAAATAGTTGAGTTGAAATTCATAACATGATTAAGATATTATTACCCAAAATATATATTTTTAGAAAAATAATTATCATGCGAAGATGAAACAAAAAGTTTACATACCTATTTATCTCTCATCGGACTATTTACATATAGTATTTTGTTGTTAGATATTGCGAAACTACATATAGATCGTCGCGTCCATAAAAATGTTAGAAATGATGTTATTTAATGAGTATGATTCAGTATATCCCGGCTCAATAGAATCGGTGGATTCAGCAACGAATCAATGTTGCTGCTCGATCCAATGGTCCGTCGATTCGCACACTGGATTTGTGGATGTGACTTAGAGTTTGAATTGAATTGAAATGTCCATGGCGACGTCATGTGTATAAATGATAAGAATAGCGCATAAATGATAAGAATAGCGCAATGCACATATTATATGACACATTGACTTTCACAATCTTTGTAGAACCGGCATTTCAGGTTCATCAAATGCGTGGAGCAATTGACCCTGCAGGGTAGGCACGGCGAATGGAGCAATTGCTTGGGCACGACGGGAGTCGGCAATGCTCCGGTGGATTGTTATAATGGAGGCTTTGGAAAGAAGGTGATTTTGCTCGGTTCTAATTATAATTCACGCAAAAAATTCTGCATTTTTTTTATCCCTCCTATGTCTTTGACATGGCAATCTGAAATTTAAAAAAGAAAATTTCAAAAAATTTGCTCTCCTTGGCAGCTTGAGCGGAGTAACGCCGACGAAACTGCTCGTCTCAACCCGCCGCACAGATTCGTTCCGTGGGTGCTTGTCAACAATAAACCACTCCAGGAGGTTAGTTAACACATCTTTGTTTGATCATGCATGCAAACATGCACGCGCGATACGCTTAATCAATGCAAGGATGAGTTAAATCGTAAATTCCGTCGTCGTCGTTGTCTCGATCGTCACTTTCTCTATGGGACATAGATTATATACATGTATTTCTCTCTGTCTCAGGAGTTCCCGAATTTCATGAGCCATGTATGCAAGGCCTACAAAGGCGATCGCGTACCGGCGGCGTGCAGGTCACTTCCGGCGACCATTGATTTCTCCGGGGAGGAGATTAGGTCCATTCCGGTTTGCTATGCAATCCAAGCACGAAACGTCACTTCTGGGCTCCAATAACAAAGATGGTATTAAATTACCAACAACCAGAAAAAAGAAATTAAAAAAATGATGGTATTGCTGCTTATTTATCTCTCTAGGGAGTGATTATAGCTAAATTCTCGTGCAATAGAAGGGTGATGCAGATAGTTGATTTTGCATCTTATAACATATGATGCTGCTAAAGTCAGCCATGGTTAGTGATTTTTTTTTTTTTATAATATTTTGCTGCTCTTTTTAATCCACCTCTGCTGCTTGAAATGTCAAAATCATCTTATAATATAAAAGCTATTTACTACTTGTCCAACTATGAAAATAATATTAATATACATCAACCACTCATGTCCTGCCACCTAAGCATAAATCAGAAAAGTAATTCTCTTTCTCGTCCTTCAAGCAGATATGGAATATTAGAGACTGTACTCGTTCGAACTCTGTAATGACGTATTTATATAGACATATATAAATTATGATTTGATGATTTATAACATGAACGAGGAAATGATATAAACTATTCGTGATTACGTATTTCGCAAGTACACGTATTGTTTTGAGACGAAGACTGTATTCGGTTGAGATTTACTGGATTGCTCCTGGAATTAGTCCTCTCATTTCAGATGAACACGTCTCTTCAGCATCTTCTTTTCTCATTCTCATGCCAGTTATTTGTCTAATCTACTCTCTAGTACATGATGCTCAGACTGATTCAATTAATCATTGAGATCACAATTCAAAGACAGGACAAAGTACTGGTTTAAAATAATGTCGAAATCATTCGATTATCCGGCCGGGCGATCTTTACAACGAATTCTGTAATTACCGAGTTAATTTAATCTTCTTTTGTCTATCAACGTATTGCTGCAATTTGCTTCTATGAACATGATTCAGAAAGAAAACTTGTCTACCATCTCTTGGGTCTATATTCCCAGGAGGAAAATCTGGCCAGTTCATGTCCTTTCCATTGCAGGAACATCTCATTCTCTTGTTCTCCAAGCTTCACCTCATAGGATGTCTTCCCTTTCAGCATTTCCTGGGCTTCCACAACGCTCTCTCTGGCTATTCGCAGCCGGTCTAAGCCTTGCGCAACCGGGGCGTCTGTGCCATTTCTCGTTTCGCCCCATCTGTGGAGCCACGAGAGAGACGAGATGAACGGCGCGACGAAGAGCATCTCCATGGCCATTCGTGACTCTGAAAGCTGGGGAGGAAAATCGGACTGCATTGACTCTAAGATTGAATGGTATCGCCTTAACGAATTGTCAAAAAAATCCCCCAAGGTCGAGCAGTTCTTGAGCTTCTCGAATCCGTTTCCATCACCGAAAGTTATGATCCCTGCGGTACAAGCAAACCAATCGGTGCGATCGGCCAAAAATTCCTTGGCCACTCTAAAGAAATCATTCACTCTTCTAGTTGTCGTAGTCCTTCCCGTGTGGGGCAATCCGACCATGCAATTGAAGACCATCCACTCTTTGTTAGCGTCTCCTTCATTCCTCTTCCTCAGCTCATTCACTAGATTCGCAATGTTCATGCTATCAACCTTCAATTTCATGCCGAATGATCGGGCATGATCATGAAGTCGCCTCTTCGTATCGTCAAAATTCCAGTTCAATTGAGCATCTTGACCACGACGCTCTTCGTTGCAACTCAATGATGTGAGCTTCAACGTTTTGTTCCTCTGCGCAACGGCCTCGATCACCGGGGCCATTGAATACCTTCTCCCATAACGAAATCCACGATATGGATTGTCTCTGCCCCATCGGGCATCGCCTCGAGTAAGGCTGAGTTTGCAGCGAAGTGAGCGAATCTTCCGTAGGGAAACGCCTGGTAAAATGCAAGGAAAGCTGCCTCGAAGTTCTTGCACGACTCGCGTGTCAAGCAATTGCTCCGGTCCTCAGGAGTTTGGAACAAGTAGAAGGCAAGCCGCTCCAGCACCTCGCCCAGAGGGCTCGATTTCTCAGCGATGCGCGTCGAGATGACCTCCATGAGCTCCTTTGGCTCGTGATTCCCGGCCTCACAATAGGCCTTGAGCAGGTGATGGAGGCTGAGCAAGCTGTCAACCTCCATTTCTTCGGCGGGCAAGGTCCAGGGCAACCGTGTCGTCACAGACGCACCCGCAGAATTAGACTCTTCCGACTTTGACAAAGTGCTCGTTGGGCTCCATTGGGCTCCATGCCTCCGTCGCCGCTTTTTGCGAAGCAAAACTCCTGTCACTCATCTCCGAAGTGTTCTCAGGTTCATCACCATTCAAGAAGGCATCCAATGCTTCGAAATCCATGGCAAAATCCTTGAGCTCACACCCAATTCCCGGCGATGCATCGAAAGCAGTATGCATGCCGAACTGGACGAGCGAATCGCTGGTAATATCGCTAATTGGCAAAGGGATCATACCATAATCACCAACATGGAAATCAAAATTGGAGCTATAGTTTCCAAGTGGGTTGATCGTTGAAGTAGTGAGATCCTGAAATGGCCAGGAAAATGGAGGAGACCCTGATTGCATCATCATCTTTCAGGAAGGTCTCACCTTGTTTTAGCTAAAGAGATGGAAATCTGGATGAAGTTGATTAGACGATAAGGATCAGGACTATTTATATTAGATCTATATGATTAAACAATTGAAGAGAAAAGGACATAATATAAAATAAAACCAATCAATCATTCTCAGTCTTTTACGTATTTTTCTATTAGAGTTTGGTTCCAGCAGAGTTCCTTGTTTAAATCTTCCCCTTTGCTTGGCATCTGCTCAGAGGTTTCCAGGTTGCGGGCGATGTAGTTTTCACGAATGATCAAATTGATTTTACGTTACTATCATGTTTAGTCTGTCGTTTTCAGTGTCGCTAGCATTAGGACCCCGGAAGGAATACCAGTCTTGTAAAACTGCTCTTGTCCTGAAAATTAGTGAGAAAACGAGAGCAAAGACAGCTACGGTCAACACCGTTAGATAATATTTATGGGTCGGTTAACGTGTTGTGTAAGTAAATATATGTGGGGAATTTAACAATAAATAAACTCAAAGGTGAAAGTTCTGAACAAAAATTCGAAACTAATCTCGTCTTCAATTAGTCCTAGCCGGGTTTTATTACGGTGACACAAATATCACCAAGCACAAAAGGACACCATTGGGTCCAAAGCACGGAGTCTCAATTTGGTCTAGGACGCTTCTACTGTTTCATTTAAAAGGACGGGCTTTCTTTCACTGTGCTAGTAGATTTCTAAAAAAGTTTGTACGTCTTAAAAAATCACTAATTAGAAGTATTACCAGTGACTTGATTTCCCGAAAACTTTGTTGCGATAACTTGCTCGTATTTTGGTGAAGTTACCAACTTTGTCCAACAGGTTGCAAATTATCGATATCTTCGTATCTTTTACTATTTTTTTTTTAATTACGAACACTTTATACTTACCAACTCTCATTTAAATAAATTAGTCTTTATATAGTGACATACCAACTTTTTTCGATTAAATTGTCAATAAGTTTTGAATTACTAATTCTAACTTCATTTTATTTTCTTAAAATTCATCAACTTTTGTTATCTTTTACCAACTTTATTTGTTTTTCGGACAAAACGCATTAAGGTCATGAACTCGTGTACGAATTTGCGGACCTTTGTTTGTGTGACTTACTACCGTTTTTCCAATTAGGTCACCAATTAGTTTTGATTTAAAAACTTAACATTCGATTTGCTTACATACATTTATTTGTTTTAACATAAAATTACCAACTTCTTTATTGAGTTTCCTATTTTTATTTGACTTGCTTAACACTCCATTAATTTACTAACTCGTTTTATAAATTTTCGACCTTAATTAGAGTGATTACTAACTTTTTTCCGATTAAATTACCAACTTGTTTTGTTGTACTAACTCTTATTTGAGTCAGTTACAGGAATTTTTTTTTCCATGAGTATGGTATACGTATAAGAGTTGGGGTAATTTTCCAAAAAGTCCTAAACATATCGTACAATGACTAATTTAGTTATAAGCATTTCGATTTGGCCAATTTAATTCGAAGCATTTTGACAATTTGCTAATTTAGTCATTCCGGCCAATTCTCGATGTAAATTGACCATATGGATGACAGCTGTCTTAAGTGGCATGGTTAGCGTTGACATGGACATGTTTTTGCAATTTTTTTTTTACAAAAACGAAAATTTTTATTTTCTTTATTTTCTTATTTTATATATTTTTTTGCTATTCTTTTTCCCTAAAGGTCCAGCACGGGTCACCGACCAATAAAGGAGGGCCGAGGCGGCCTCGCTTTTGTGTGAGGCGAGGGCTATTGCCACCATCACTGAGGCCCCACTAACCTTTGAGGAAAAAGAACAGTAGAAAAGAAGAATAAACAAATAATTTTAAAAAAAAACTTACAAATAATTTTCACATCAACGCCAACCATATCACTTAGAATGATCAATGTCCACGACATCAATATTTGGCCAAAATTCGTGGAAATGAGTAACTTGGCAAATTATCAAAAGATTTGTGATTAAATTTGCTAAATTAAAAGGTTTAGTGTTGAATTGACCATACAATAAGTTTAAAATTTTTTGGGCATTTTTCCTTTTAAGAGTTAGTTAAGGCAAAAATTCGTTAGTACTTTAATATGAGAAAAGTTAGTAAGTCACCGCTGTTTAGGTTAGTAAATTAATGTAAAAGTTAGTAAATTCGAAGCATTAATAAGTTATGCAAATAAATATTTGTAAGTCGATAGAAACATTATAATTTACAAACTATCGAATGATACTTCATAAAAATCTTAATTAGTGACTCGCAACTTTCTCAAAAATAGTAAGTTACGCGTCGTTTTATTTATCAAATTTTACCGGGATGGAAAAGAGTCAGTTTTTGGGCTCGAGACAATGGAATTCTGCCCTCGTCTTTGACCACAAGGTTGACCATACATTGGCCGTGGCATTTAGGGTTAACCATAAAAGAGGCTCTTCTTAGAATGTCTCATTCGTGAAAAGACTTAGGATAGAGATATAAAATATGGTCGGTCATATGATTTTGGTTGATTTTTGGTAGTTTTTCATGGACAAACTATTGGAGATTTAGTATTCTAATTTTTGGAATTAGAAGGCGAATTGACAGAGTCAGTTGGGTTTAAGCCATTAGAAAGCCATTAGTCCAAATGATAAATTTTACTCAAATGCAATATGAAAAATATGAATCACATGAGAAATTCATATGATTAAAGAAAAATGGTATTTACCTAAAATATCACTTGAGAGTGAACTTCAATTCAATTATTGTGTTTGGTGTTTGACAAGAATTTCAATTCATTTGATTTTGATAAGGTAGTGATTATTATATAAATCTTTGGAACTACAATTTTGGAATTATGGTACAATACAAATACCTTCGGATACATATTCCTGCCAGTTGTCCTCAGTTGATAGAAGATTGAAGGCAAACAGTAAACGCTTTCATCCCCACAAATTACTTAATAACTTGAGAACTCTTTTGACTTCTTGCTTCGTTTGTAGGCCATGCACGAGAATCTTGGTTTGGAATTAGATGATCCAAATCTCTACTCCGATGTAAAAATGACAAATTATGCTGGCAGATAAATATGGAATTTTTTAGGGTGGTCATTAATTGAGAAAGTTGGAAGTTGACTGGAATTTTCATCTTTTCAACAGGATATACCTGCCATTTAAGAGAAACCATGAGAAAGACCTATTCCCATAATTTTGAGGGTTGAGGACTCTTTTGGCTTCTTTCTTTGTTGGTAGGCCATGAAATGGGGGATTTGCACGCTTTTGCCTACACTATTTTGTGTTTCTTCTTGGGCACTAGTTCCTAACTCATACACGTAATTCGTATAATTATTATATGCATAATATATTCAATTTGCGGGATGTTAGGTGAAGCCTCCCATCAAAGAATTAATATAATTTAGAGCGGTTAAATTATCAATTTAAAATTTTCAATCAATGTGGCTTTGGATATTATAAAGGTCTTGAAACTCTGGATTCTTTCTTAATGCTATCCTCAGGTTAAAGCCCCCATGTGTTTGATAGAAAATGAATTATTTGAAAATCATTTTTTTCTAAAAATGATTGCCTATATTGCTTAAAATAATTAGTCAATAAAAATGTTACATTGTCGACAACAATTTAAGTATAAACATTTTCATAGACGATGATAATATTTTTTTTTTTCGTTTGTAAGCGATACTAACAATCATTTTTAAGAAAATATTTTCCAAATTATTCATTTTTTGTGAAATAAATGCACTCTAAAAGTATCATATATCTATCGTGCATCCAAATGTGTCACAGTTTTGCATCTAGCCAATGGTTGGTTCGAAAGTACAAAATGCATAATGTTATTTTTGACCCTGAGGAGCTCTTCAGCCCTTTTATATCGACCCTATCATCTTGTGGAGTTTTGAGAGGCCCAAGTTAGGGTAAAGGCCCCGGTTAAAGGCCCAATCTTCAAATAAATCATGTTCTTGTTGAATGCGAAAATCTAGATACAAACCATCTAAAAGAACATAACATAAATGAAAATCCATCTCAGTTTATGCAATTCAAATATGTATTTATAATTGGTTTTGCATGAATTTTTTTTTTTACTTTATACTAATATTTTTTTTCAAAACAACTTCTAAACCTAATTTGACAAAATTTCACGAAAATCCATATCTATCTTAAGATGACAATTACTATTAGTTTATTAATATTACTAATGAGAAATTAAACACCATAATAATGTATATAAACAACCATGTGACCATTTTCAGTCACAAAGACATGACTAATACACGATGAACGTCATTTAAGTTTCTTTCTTTCTTTTGAAAAGATGACATTAATAAATAATACCCACTAGTTGTGATTGTTTTTATTAGTCTTTAGTAAAAAAGAAAAAAATTCTTATTTGAGATGTAACATCTAAAAGTTTTTATGTATGTTAATGATATTTTCAGACTTGTCAGTATTGAGAATAGACACCGGTTTGCTTGTTACATATTAATTTTGTAGATACTTTGGTAACCTAACAAATTTTTTATTATGAAAATCTTATAATTGAATCAATTGGCAGTTTTTCCATTTGTCTTTTTCTTCCTATTCTCCCTAAATATTTAACCCCTCACATGTTTTACTCTTAAAGATATGGAACTTGGTAGTGATGAGGTCATGCATTGCCTTATGAAACTTGGCCTTAGTTCATTAATGCTTGAAATGATTACTGCTCTTACACTTGGCCTAATGAAATGAAGCCTTCTATCATTCACATAAATATTTCTTCTATTGACTGATGATATCAAGCCATTTGCGCCTCATTTGAGGTTGGGGGGTTGGGGTGGAGCACTACCCTCTATACTTATTGTTCTAACCCTAAGACAATTAATGCCTTAACCATGGTTAAATCAATTCCACTCTGTTCTTCCTTGTTTTAGTTGATTTGGGTAGAGGGGGGACTTTTAAAAGAACACAAGTCCCACTTCATTAATTTTACTCATCAACTCATTTCTTCAACTTACGTTCTCAAAACCATGAGTAAAAGCCAATGCCCCACACCCGTATTATAAAAGTTTTTGTCTCAATCTATCTCAATCTTTCAAGTTGGACGATGTGACCCTAAGACAATTAATGCCTTAACCATGGTTAAATCAATTCCACTTTGTTCTTCCTTGTTTTAGTTGATTTGGATAGAGGGGGGACTTTTAAAATAACACAAGCTCCACTTCATTAATTTTACTCATCGACTCATTTCTTCAACTTACGTCTTCAAAACCATGAGAAAAAGCCAAGGCCCCACACCCGTATTATAAAAGTTTTTGTCTCAATCTTTCGAGTTGGACGATGTGACTAAAGCCTTAAATTGTCTAATCTTTTTTAAGGTAAGTGAAAACTCTAGGGGATAAGTTAGTTTAAGCTACTTAGCACTCTTGATATGGTTGATAAATGTAAATTTTGACTAAATTTTTTGATGTAAAATGCCATTAGGTTCCAAAAATGGTATGTTGAGCTATTATGTTTCCTTGATTTGTATTGATGAGTTTGTTATGCTCTTTTTTTTTAATTATTATTATTATATTCGGTCTTACTCTACTCTTACTCTAACTCTCACACTCTCACTCTTAGACTTTTGTCATGTTTCCTTGCTGAACGTGAGAGTCAAATCCCATGCCTAAAGCTAAATCATCCCCATCCCAACTCCCTAAGAAGATGGGGATTCGAACCCCCTACATCTCCTTTCCAATGGTTTATGCCCTTGATTTGTATTGACAAGTTATATATTTTGGGAGTAAATAAGTTAATTCCAAGAGAAATTAATAGTACGTTGATGGAAAAGTGTGAAAAGAATTAAAGAAAACTTAGTAGACTAAGTGTGGAAAAGGGTGAAGATGTCGGCTAGGAGGAGTTGAGGCTGGTTTTATAAATTTTGCTTAAATTGACTTATGAACATCTAATTTGTCAATTTTTCAAAATAATGATGATGATGATGCCAGTTTTTGGAAGTTGCCAATTTTTTTTAAGATGCTAAATTTTGAAGAGTTGTCAATTTCAATGGGGAAAAGTTTCCTTATTCTGAGGAAATTTCCTGAAGTTGTGAAATTTGAGAGGTTTGCTTTAAATTTGAGAGATTAGGGATGAGCATCGGTCTAGGGTTAACCCTGAACTGACCTTGAACCGGCCCAACCCCGCCGATCTTGGTCCGATTCGCAAGGAGACTAGGGCGGTCCTTGGTCTTGGGATCCTTGGACCAGCACTGTGCGGGTTGGTCCTCGGTCCTAGAAGTTTAGGGTCGGTCCAACCCGGACCAACCCTAACTATATATAATATATCTAATATATTATTTATAATTTTTTTATATAGTGAAAACCCTAAGTCAAACAACCTCAAAAGCATTAAACAGCTCCTTAGTGAGGAGTTGAAATAATTTTACACTGTTCTTTATTAGCTTAGATTTTTAATGTTTTTTACGGCATTAACAGCCATATTTACAAATGAGGAAAATGTCTCTGTGAGGAGTCCTCAGGGCGTAAATAGCTTCTCATGGTATCCTCTTCTAGTACTCGTTCTATTATATCTTTTTGTCATTTTAGTCTTCAACTTACCAAAATCGAAAGAAACAAATTCTCTGCTCGCCATTTGACACTCACCTCCCTCGCTTTTGGTCACTTGCGCTACTCACCGCTCGACGCTCGCTCAACTCTTATGTCTTTTTTGTTGATACTAGATTAAGTAGTAAGATGATTTTCTACCTTAGACTTAGAGATTTCATTTATTTGGCCTTAGTTCACTCCTTTATTTTAGACATGTATGATGGATCTCCCATCGCCACCACTTTTCAAAGCTCCCAAACTAGTCGATTGTGTCTTTGAAGATTTGTATGTACTTGGATTTGCTGTAATATATGGTTGGGTTATAGAGTGGATTCCCCATCAGAATGTTGCTTGGTATGTTAACATAGAGGGCAAGTTGGTTGGACCACTTAGAAGCTTTGATGGTTCTCTAGGTTTTGACGATGATGGTTTATCAACGAGTGAAGTTGTCAACCCTTAGTTGATGGTCCAATAGTGTATAGGAAGGCTTTTGGGAGTAAGAGAACAGTGACATAATTAGGTGACCTTGACCTTTCCTGGGAATTATGTATTTCATATTCGCTTAAATGTTATATAAAGATAATAACCACTAAAGTTTGTATAAAGAGGCATATGTATATTATTTTTAACTTGTGCAATTTTCTTGTATGGATTGATATGAGTATTTTGTTGTGCTTCCACATGTTATGAAAAAGAAAAAAGATGTAATTTCTTAGGAAGTGTGTCACGTATGACGTTGTGGGGGCATCACATGAGACAATTATAGACTCTATGGCTAAAAAAACATTAACTATTTTGGCCCATTTATATTGAAAGGTTAATTAGTTTTGGGAGAAATACCAAAAAATTTCTAAACCAATTGCAATTGTGCTTATTCAATTCCAAACTTTTTTTTTTTGCCAATTGAGTTATAAATTTTTTACATTTGTGTCAATTTAGTCCATTCGACCATTTTCGAACTAAAACCACTGATGTAGATGTTAGCTGTCAAAGTGGTGCAGCTGGCATAGATGTAGACAAATTTTTATAGTATTTTAATATTTTTCAAATTTCTTATTTAAAAAAAAAAATTGCCTTCTTTGGTTTCTCGTTGTGGCCAACGAGGTTTGCTTGAGCTCACTAGCCATTAAGTGAGGGCTATTTGCCTACCATCAACGAGGGTTGCAGCCCTCGCCCATATCTTGGTGAGGCTACCGTCACCCACGGGTGAGAACCCATCTACTTCCTCCTCTAAAATGTTCATAATCAAGCAATGCAATCGTAGAACCTCAAAATCCAATTACAATGAAAACATAGTCATAAGGATTTGGGCAAGGCGGGCTCACCTGCGGCCATTGTGGCCTTGCGTAGTGGCAATGAGCTCTAACACCCCTCGCTGGCCATAGTGAGAAACTAAAGAAGGAAGGGAAAAAAAATTGAAAAATCAATAAAAAAATTGAAAAAAAATAATTACTGACGTCGACTCTAGTCACATAACGTAGGACAATTAGTGTCCACACCAGCGATTTTCAGCCAAAATTAGTCGAATACACTAAATTGGCACAAATGTAAAAAGTCTAAGACTCAATTGGCAAAAAAAAAAAATGACTGAATTAACGCAATGGCAATAGATTTATTACTTTTTTGGCAATTTTCCCATTAGTTCTTAGATGGATCGGTTCCCAAGTAGAAAATATAAACATTACACAATTTTATTACAGAAAAATATGCTGGTCAAATTGTTGTGTTGTTTCTTCATGCTAAAACCCATGATTCTATTCTGGATGAGTATAAAAGTATATTTTTTTTCCTTTAAAAAGAGTCTTTAAAACCAGAAACCGAACTTGTGAAATTCAGAACCGATTTTCCCTAAAATTGAAGTTGAATCTCAACTCACTCCTTTATTTTTAGACATGTATGATGGATCCCCCACCGCCACCACTTTTTAGAGCTCCAAAACTAGTTGATTGTGTCTTTGAAGATGTGTTTGTACTTGGATTTGCTGTAATATATGGTTGGGTTATAGAGTGGATTCCCATTGGAATGTCGCTTGGTATGTTAACACCGAGGGTAAGTTGGTCAAACCACTTAGAGGCTTTGATGGCTCTCTAGGTTTTGATGATGATGGCTTGTCAATAGGTGAAGTCGTCAACTTTTAGTTGATGGTCCAATAGTGTATAGGCAAGCTATTGGGAGTAAGAGTACAGTGATATAGTTAGGTGACCTTGACCTTTCCTAGGAATTATGTGTTTCATATTTGCTTAAATGTTGTGTAAAGATAATAACCACTAAAGTTTGTAGAAAGAGGCATATGTATACTATTTTTAACTTGTGCAAATTTCTTGTATGGATTGATGTGAGTATTTTGTTGTGCTTTTGCATGTTATGAAAAAGAAGAAAAAAAAGATGTAATTTCTTAGGACGTGGGTCACGCATGACGTCGAGGGGCACACATGAGATAATTATAGAACTCTATGACTAGAAAAACATTAACTATTTCGGCCCATTTATATTGTAAGGTAAATTTGTTTTTGGGAGAAATTCCAAAAAATTTATAAACCAATTACAATTATACCTATTTAGTTCTAAACATTTTTTTTGTCAATTAAGTCCTAAATCTTTTACATTTGTGTTAATTCAATCCATCCGACAAATTTCGATCAGAAATCGTGAGTAGATGTCAGTTATCCAAAGTGGCATAGCCTAGTGCTGATGTAGACAAATTTTAATAGTATTTTAATATTTTCAATTTTTTTTTTTTTAAAAAATTTCGTTCTTTGGTTTCTCGCTGTGACTAGCAAGGGTCACTTGAGCTCGCTAGCCACTAGGCGAGGGCTACTTGCCTATCGTCAACGAGGGTCGCAACCCTCACCCAGATCTTGGAGAGGCCATGGCCGCCTTCATCTACCGATGAGAACCCATCTGCTACCTCCTCTCGAATGTTCATGCTTAAGTAATGCAATCGCAGAACCTCATAACCCCATTACGATGAAAACATAGTCATAAGAATTTAAGCAAGGTGGCCTCGCTTGCAGCCGTTGTGGGCTCGCCTAGTGGCCAACAAGCTCCGACGCCCATTGCCGGCCATAGTGAGAAACAAAAGAAGGAAGGGAAAAATTTTAAAAATTAATAAAAAAAATAAAAAAAAAAATTGTCGACGTCAACATTGCCTGCATAACATAGGATAGCTAGTGTCCACATCAACAATTTTTGACCAAAATTAGTCGGATTAATGAATTGGCACAAATATAAAAAGTTTAAAACTCAATTAGCAAAAAAAAAAAAAAAAAGTTTATAACTGAATTAGCGCAATGGCAATAGAATTGTGACTTTTTTGGTAATTTTCCCATTAGTTCTTAGACGGATATAAAAATTATTCAATTTTATGACAAAAACATGTGTTGGTCAAATTGTTGTGTTGTTTCTTCATGCTTAAATCCATGATTCTATTCTCGATGGGTGTAAAAGTCTTTTTTTTTCTTTTAAAAGAGTCTTTAGAATCGAAAACCAAACTGGTGAAATTGAGAACTGGATCGATTCTTCCTAAAATCAAAGTTGAACCAGTAAGTCCGGTCCAATACTATTTGAATTCTGGATAGAGCTTGATTTAGTGCACATCCCTACTAAATTGCAAAGATTCTACTACCATTACAGGGAATTCACTTGGAAAGTGTTTAAGCCATGATGCTAACTTCGTCATGTCATGCCATGGAAAAACCCGATATTTCCAAAACCACCCTTTACTTAAAGCTGCGGAATGGGGTTCGAATTTATTCAAAGACGCTTGCGGAATTAAAAGTCAGCTAAAGTAGGAACTGTTGTCCTTCTTTAGGACGATGTCCAATAACTGTCGTGTACTCCTATCGCTTTCCAAGTTTCCATGGAAAGACTTCGAAAGTCGCATTGACTTTTGCGTAAAGGTTGCTCATTAATGACGAGCAACATGGTGGCCAATAAGATACCTATTAAACATATTCAATTTAAAGATTTTTATTATTATTTCCATGTCATTTAATATATATGATATAGCAAAAAAAAAAAAAATAGTAAAACGACAAATTTGAAATTTATAGTACTCGCATGGTGGAGTTGCAGTAATAGGTTCATCTCGTGGGTAATTGATGTTTCGTCGGTGTCTTAAACTAAACACTAAAATAGCAGAGCATAAGGCATGTTTCAGTCTCGTTTGAAATCCTTTTCTATGAGAAAAACACAAGGCTCATGAATTTATTATGTTAAAGTGATACAAAATCATTTTTCAACTTTACTTTTCATGACGATGGTATAAAAACCTGTGATGATACGATGAATTTCAAGTTGCATCACCTAGACATAATTAACCAAGTCGCCATTTATTTCCCAAAGAGCCTTTTACGACGTTAGCGTTGGGCTGTCTCGAGTAGTGGCGGCAAAATGCTGTGGGGGTGGCTCTCAATTGTCATCGTGCCGTATTGCTATGTGTGGGAAGAGAGAAAGGGTTGGAAAAGAAGAGCGGGAGAATGGGTTTTTAAGTTGGGAAGATGCAAAACGGAAATTTTGAAATCCGACTAGATATTTCATATGAAGAGTATAATTGAGGATAATTTTTGTAAGGGCTAATAATACCAAGAATCCCCATCTCATATATCTGTGCTCCATTTACTTTAAATTAATTTTGTGTTCCAAAAACTCTCAAATTAATACTCATACTATATTTATTACAAACTAAATTTTAGGTAACAAAAAATCCCAAATTAGCACACTCATTGCCACATATATCCAAACCGATATGTGCACATTATATTTACCTCAAATTATGATAAACTTAGGATTTTTTTAGGTAAATGTGGTGCAAATGCATTAGTTTGAAATAATATGATACGGTTGTATATGTTTGAAATTTTTTATAATATAAAACTTAAATTTTGATTAGTATCATGTCAGTATCATGATATAAATGTATTCATTTGAATTTTTTGTGATATTAACCCGTCTCGTAATTATGTGACTTATCCGTTTAGCGCTGCTTCAGCCACAAGTGGGAAGGGACGCGCTAATGATATTCTTCTCCCGTCAAAGCAACAAAGCGAATCACTCAGTGGACGCTGACAACTCTCCTGTCATCATCATTCAGTCTGGTCAAATGGCTCGTCTTGAAAGAAAAAGAATATTCGAGAAAATAAAAAAAGAAATATATAGAGAGAAAACTACATGGTCGGCTACCATTATTTAGATGTGAATCATAACTTCCTTATTTAAAAATAGGATGTGTACCTACTCGATACGTATTCGTACAATAAGGAAAACTTCCCCTGAAAGGAACTTTATTTAATTAATCCCCGCCTTTTTCCAGATGCGAAATACATAATCAAATCAAAAAATGAATTTTTGGGAGATTAGTATTTATCATGCCTTGTTAATTGTTTTAGTTACATTACAAGAACCGTGACTTTCTGAAACTAAATATGGCATTTGTCGATTGGATTTTATTGTTTGTACAGTTCTATTATCTAATCCGTTTCATGCGAGTAATCACTATTAGCAATGCTATTGAACCCTGACTTGGCATTATTAGATGCTCACTTGCAAATAGGGTGTGGCAGCATGCAACCTCCCAGCCCCCTTTATCTTCCATCATTTCTTTTTCCCTTCGTTAACCTATCCTCGTGTTGGGTGCTACACCATATATATGGTGCTACCTCAGGACAATATGTTCCTTTCGCATCGTGTTAGTGACATCACCCCAACAATTTTATCATTTTTATGGTGATGACTAATGAAAGGATTTGATTCCACAAATTTACACAGATGAAGAGTTAGAAGACTAAATTGCACAAATAATGAAACTTGAAGGACTAAAACTTCACTTTACCTAAAAGATATCGATGTACATAAGGGACAAATAAGTTAGTAGCTAATTTAGCATTAGGATATAAGTGTCCCCCATATAGATTAACTTCACCTAAGTGGAATTGAATCTTTTATTTTTATAGGTTTCCATATTATCAATGAGTATTGCCTAGACTCATTATACTAAATCAAGCTGATCATATATATCAAAAATCTATATAGCTACACCGAGTTATCTAAAACACCGATTTTCATCGAAGTCAATTTTCTATTTTTCGAATTCCCTTCTTTATATATATATATATATATATATATATATATATTAATTTGCTTACCCTTTTCTCCTGTAGTATGAAAGGGACCTGAGGAAATAACCCCGTCTTTTACAAATTGACAAGTATGCAATATCGAGAACGAAGTTTGTGGTCCATAACGAAGCACAACTATTCAACAAGATGAGAATGTTGCTCACGGTGTTTGTACGTAATTTCTCTTAACAAAACAACAATAAACTCAACGACCCGCTATTTCGCATTCAAAGGATATCAAAGGACGGGAAAAATTCGAATTCAAGACCTCTTGCTTCTTTTCTATCATACATGATTATATATCACAATCTCCGAAAATTTCCAAATGCCTTTGCCCGACGTTTACGTCGTACCCAAGAGGAGGTCCTTCTCACAACCGCCACGATGCCCGTAGTAGGCTGGTCGTCGATTGACGTACTCAAACGCATCGCGATCGCAATCTCGGGTTCGGGGACAAAAAAAAAAGCATATGTTGATGAATCTCTGAAAATTCAAACAGTTGCCCAGTACGGCAAGTCACCGAGCAGTCACTCCTTTTGCTCTTTAGCGATTACTAACCACCCGAACCATCTCCCCACAAAAGCACAGATTTAACGCGTTCTTCTGGTCTCGCCATCGCCGGAATATGTTGACTTTTGACCTCTTCGCCACTGTCAAGTCTCTCGAAGGGCCCCCTACAAAACCTGCAGAATCTCTTCCCGGATGCTCTCGTCTTCTCCTCCTGCTCCTTCTCCTCCCAGATTATGCAGAAACTCTCTGCTTTGGGAATGGCGAAACATGGCGCTCTCTCCTTTTGCCTCCATTTTTTCTCTTGCTTCCTCGTCCTTGCCGTGTCCCAGTCTCAGCCTGATGATCAGTTCATCTTCAATGGGTTCAACGGCTCCACCCACTCCAACATTATCCTCAATAGAGCCTCCATCATCAAGTCCAGCGGAGCTCTCAAGCTCACCAACAGGTCGAGCGACGACGTCGGCCAAGCCTTCTACCCTCGGCCTTTCCGGATGTTGGCCGAGGCTTCCGGTGGCTCCGCTGCCGCTGTCTCCTTCAGCACCCACTTCGTGTTCGCGATTAAGCCGCCGAGCTCGGGCGAAGGTGGCTACGGCCTCGCGTTCGTGGTAGCCCCCAAGACTTCCTTCCCCGGGGCCCAGGCCGACCACTACCTCGGCCTCTTCAGTTCCTCGAACGATGGGAACTCGTCAAACCACATGCTTGTGGTGGAGTTCGACACCGTGAAATGGTACAGAGAGACCTCGGACGAGAAGGGGAACCACGTCGGGATCAACATCAACGGCATGGAGTCGAAAGGCTCCAAGCCGGCTGCCTATAACATAGATGGCAAGGACAACCACGAAGAGATAACGCTTGAGAGTGGCCTGCCCATTCAAGGCTGGATCGAGTACGACGGCCCGCAGCAATTGATGAACGTCACTATATCTCCAATCAATGTGCAGAAACCGGAGAAACCTCTCTTGTCCATGGCCGTTAACCTCACTTCCGTATTCAAGGAGAGCATGTATGTCGGGTTCTCTGCTTCGACGGGGACCAAGAGAAGCTTTCACTACGTTCTAGGATGGAGCTTCCGATTGAACGGAACCGCGCCTTTCCTCAACCTGACTCAGCTTCCGCTGCCTCCTGACCAGACAGATTCATCTTCCTCTTACAAGCCACAGGTAATAGCCCTCATTACCTCTTTATGCAGCATAGCGCTGTGTCTTTAGGGAATCTTGTTCTTCTATACTGTGATCAAGAAGAGGAGGCAGCAGGAGAATCTTGAGGACTGGGAGTTAGATTGCCCTCACAGGTTCAGGTACAAGGACCTTGACCAGGCAACAAAAGGGTTCAAACAGAGCGAGGTGATCGTGTCAGAGTTTGAGGAATAGGCCAAGAAGATGGAAAACGACTTATATTTTCTTGTATATTCAGTCGTATGTTTTACATTATACAAGCACCTATTTGTAGTACAATGAATGTCTAACTGTGGAAAAAATAAATGAAGATACATTAAATCAAATCCAATCTCGAATTGATATAATCTATCAATTATAATCGTTTGCAATCTTGGATTGATCGCAATCTTCTCTGTCCGGCCATAATCTCAGGTCCGATCCTCGCATATCTCCAACACTCCCCCTCAAGCTGGTGGCTGATATATATCCAAGACGCTAAGCTTGTTTAGTAGATATGCGTGCTGTCTTTGACATAATGGCTTAGTAAAGATGTCCGCAGGCTGTTCCATGGTTCCAATTCCATTCGTCTTGATTACTCCTTCTTGGATTTTATCTCGAGTGTAGTGACAATCCACTTCAATATGTTTCGTTCTTTCATGAAATATAGGATTCGCCGCGAGTTTGAGTGCTGCATCATTGTCACAGAATAAGTTCGTTGGTCCTTTGACTCGTATCCCAAGGTCTGAAAGCAAGCCTCGTATCCAAACTATTTCACAAACGGTTTTGGCCATGGCTCGATATTCAGCTTCAGCGGATGACAATGATACAGTCGACTGCTTCTTTGTCTTCCATGAAAGTAACGACTTTCCCAATATAATGCAAAAACCAGTAATTGATCTTCGACTCATGGGACATGTGGCATAATCTGTATCACAATAAGCATTCATTTCCAAATTGCAATCTCGAGAAAGGAGTATTCCAAGTCCTGGACATCTCTTTAAATATTTTACAACCTTCAAGGCTGCATTCATGTGAGATTCCTTCGGATTATGCATGAATTGGCTGAGTATCTGCACTGCATAACATATATCTGGCCTAGTCATGGTGAGATATATGAGTTTCCCAACAAGCCTTTGATAGCGGGATGGATCCTCGAGTAGTGGGTCAACAGTCTCAGAAGATGATCCGGCGTCATAATCAACGGTAGTTAACTTGATGTTCTGATCGATGGGAATGGCAGCCGGTTTACATCCTGATAAGCCTGCTTCAGAGATAATTTCTAACACAAATTTCCGTTGGCTTAGAGAAATTCCCAAGTCTCGAGCGAGCAATCTCAATACCAAGGAAATACTTGGGAGGTCCCAAGTCCTTAATGCGAAAAGTAGAATGCAGATATTCTTTGAGACTCTTGATGACCAATCCATCGTTTCCCATAATAAGTATATCATCAACATATATCATCAGATAGATTGATGACGTACCTTTGTCCAAGTGAAAAGGGCATAGTCGTACTTGGATTGTTTGAAACCAATGGCTGTAAGAGCTGTAGTAAATTTTGCATACCATTGTCGAGAAGCTTGCTTGAGCCCATAAAGGGACTTACGGAGACGACATACTCCAGGCTCCCCCTGTCGCCGTAATCCCGGTGGAAGGTCCATATATATTTCTTCATCAAGGTCGCCATGAAGGAAGGCATTGTGGACATCCATTTGATGTAAATCCCAATCTCGAAAAGCGGCAATGGAAAGAAAGGAGCGAACGGTAACGTCCTTTGCGACAGGAGAGAACGTCTCGTGGTAATCGAAACCCTCACGTTGCGTAAAGCCTTTGGCCACTAAGCGGGCTTTATATCGTTCAATAGATCCATCAGCCTTGTACTTGATCTTATATACCCATTTGCAGCCAATGGGTTTCCGATGAGCAGGTAACGGAACTATATCCCATGTGTGATTTTCTATTAAGGCATGTAGCTCTGCTTCCATGGCCTTTTGCCATCGCGGATCACAAACTGCTTCGTTGTAGGATGATGGTTCTATCTCCTCGGAAATACGACTAATGCAAAGCACATATGTTCCGTAGACAGGGCGATCAAACGAAACATAAGAGGAGATAGGATATGAGGTACTGTGGACTGAGGGATGCACGAGACATAGTCCTTCGTCCACGTAGGAGGACGAGTAATCCGTCCTGAACGTCGTGGGGGAATGCGAGCAGGTGTAGGATATGATGACTTTGAGGTGGACTGTGAAGACAATTGGTTTGAATCAAGACTTGCTTCAATGTCCACCGCAGGTTTTGTAACTGAGTGATCTGGAGTGGATGGGAAATCCATAGTGGTCTCAATCACTGGAGAAGAAGTCGGAGTGTCTAGAGACGGGGCATGTATATAATGGGAAATAGGAGATGAACCTTCCTCAAATAGAAAATGTCCGTTCTTATTATTCGAGCTAGAAGGCTCAATTGAAGATGTTTCTTCCTGAAAAGGAAAAATGTCTTCATGGAAAACGACATCCCTGCTTATAAAGAAGTTCCCTGTTGATGGTTCGAAGACACAATATCCCTTTTGAAGAGTTGGATATCCCATGAAGATGCATCGTTTGGCCCGGGACTCATCTTGTCACGAGAACCCGGGGTGGTAACATAACATAGGCATCCAAAAACCTTCAAGTGATTAACTTCGGGCTTCTTACCATATAGCACTTCAAAAGGAGTACGTCCATCAAGAACCCGAGTCGGCATGCGATTGATCAAGTAAGCTGCCGTGACCACACAATCTCCCCAAAAAGTCTCAGGAATGGAGGCTTGGAATTTAAGGGCACGTGCAACTTCTAAAAGATGACGATGTTTACGCTCAACAATCCCATTTTGTTGAGGCGTGTAAGTGCACGTGCTTTCATGTAGAATTCCATGAGAAGAAAAGAATAATTGACAGTCATGACTGGAAAATTCTTTCCCATTATCTGTTCGAATACGTTGAACAGATTTTCCAAATTGATTCTTTGACATGACTAAAAAATTTTTAAGATGGGAAAGAGCTTGACTCTTTGATTGCATAAAGAAAATCCATGTACCACGAGAATGATCATCTACAATGCTAAGAAAGAATCGGGACCCATCACGATGTGGGGTGTGATAGGGGCCCCATATATCTGCATGAATTAAAGAAAAAATATCCGTAGCTCGAGATTTGCTTATGGGAAAAGGAGCACGTGATTGTTTAGCAAGAGGACAAATTTTGCATTGGGGATGCGGAAAAGAAGCGCTATGGCCCAAACGTTGATGTGAAAGGATAATTTTATCATTGGTAGTAACATTACACAATGATTCTTTATTCATGGAAAATTGCGATAAATCAAAATTTTTGGGAAAACTGGTCCAAAAATATAGTCCTTGTGAAAGACTACCCAAGCCCATCAGTTTGCCAGTCGAAAGGGCCTGAAAGAGACAAGTGTCCGAGTTAAAGAGAATACGACAAGAATTGTCCTCACAGGCTTTTGATACTGAGATAAAGAATTAGGTGTCACAACGGCTATTATTTAGCCATGGCTTCAGCTGAATCCAACGGCTCTCAACAAGCCATGGTGACACCTAATTTTAAAGCATCGCACGGCCCTCGCAATGTCACATCGTCCTTAAGAGGAAATACTAAAGGAAAAGGGAAATTATACTGCGATTATTGCAAACGGCCACACCATACGGTGGAAACCTGTTGGAAATTACATGGCAAATGCGGGGAGAAAGGAAAGAAGGAATCATCGGCTAATCAAGTCACTCGGCACGATCAGGTCCATTACCCAAAATCAGTACCAACAAATTATGAGAGCGCTGAGGCAATATGAAGTACCTGAAAAGCTTGCCCCTTTATCAAAAATTTCCAATTGTCTCAGCGCTCTCATAATTTGTTGGTACTGATTTTGGGTAATGGACTGATTGTGCCCAGTGACTTGATTAGCCGATGATTCCTTCTTTCCTTTCTCCCCAGGTTTGCCATGTAATTTCCAACAGGTTTCCACCGTATGGTGTGGCCGTTTGCAATAATCGCAGTATAATTTCCTTTTCCTTTAGTATTTCCTCTTAAGGACGATGTGGCATTGCGAGGGCCGTGCGATGCTTTAAAATTAGTTGTCACCATGGCTTGTTGAGAGCCGTTGATTCAGCTGAAGCCATGGCTAAATAATAGCCGTTGGATCTTTGGAATCCATCATGAGCGTCCATCCCAAAGGAACTAGGGTTTCCTTTGCCTTCTCCTCCTTTAGTTACAGCAGCAGCACGATGGCCCCATTCTCCATGCTTCTCAACTGAACCCACGACAGGAGGAAGGCCGCCGGTCGATGTTTGCCCAGATCCGAAACCGGCAAGCCCCGGTGAGAAGAGGCCGGACGAAGATGGTCCGGACCCGAGAGCAGCTAGGGCGATCCCTTCTCCGGTTCGTGCATGCTCAGCTGCAGCTGTCCTTTGGCTCTCTTCTTGGATCGCTAATTGATAGATCCGGCCGAGCGGCGGCGCCGGTTCCATCGCAAGGATTTGAGACCTGAAATGTGAGTAGTTTTCATTTAATATCAGTAAAAATCGGGTTGCTTTCTCCCTTTCTCGTATCGCTCGATATTGTCGAAGCGTTTCTTCCGGCCCCTCGAGCTGCTCTTCGGCGGCCTCGAGTTCGTTCCACAAGGCCGAGAGTCAATTGAAGCACGTTGTGACAGATTGATTTCCTTGTTTCAGCTCTGAGACAGCTTGGGTGAGGGAGAAGATCTTGGCCCGGTCGAGCTTTCCATACATCTCGCGAATGTTTTCCCAAATCGTCTTTGAGTCTTCAGTTGGTGGAAGCCCGGCGGCCACTTCAGGAGCCAAGCAATTACCGATCCACGTCCACATGAGCTGGTTACATCTTCGCCAATGTCGCCGTGAGCGTTCATCCGCCGGAAAAGGCACGGTTCCGTCAAGGAACCCATCTTATTCTTTCGTGACTAACGCCCGTCGGAGATCTCGAGCCCAAGTACTATAGTTTTCGGGTCCACTGAGCTGTAAGGAGATAAGTTTCAGTTCGGGACCGTCCCCTGGATACGTATACAGTGGGTCGCCGGGTTCTGGTCGGCCACCATTGGCCGGAACAAGATACGGCACAAAGCTAGGTGCCGTATTCGGGCAAGGGTTCCCTCCCGGTCCCTGCGGAATGGGTTCGGGTCCCGAGCCTAGACCCGTCCACCCCATCCCGGCGCTAGCGTTTCCTTCTTCTCCAGATGCGCCATATGGAGCCCATGGACCTTGAACGGGAAACCATTGTATAGGAGCCCACTGGGTCGAGCCGGGAGCGTTTACTGGAGCAAGTGGTGGTGCTGCAGAATGTTGATCTTCGGTGGGATCAATTTGATCCGATTCTCTGTTCTGTGGTGAGTTCGGATTTTCCTCCATTGAAGAATTTCCTCCGTCAACTGAGTTCTTATTCTTGGCCATGATGTGAGAAACAAATTCCTACCGATTGCTGATTTGTTTTGCACAGCTTAATTTGCAGTAACAGATCAGAAAAAATGGAGGCAATTTGAGTGGTTTGCGGAAGCTAGGTTGGAAAATATGGCTCTGATACCATGTCAGAGTTTGAGGAATAGGCCAAGAAGATGGAAAACGACTTATATTTTCTTGTATATTCAGTCGTATGTTTTACATTATACAGGCACCTATTTGTAGTACAATGAATGTCTAACTGTGGAAAAAATAAATGAAGATACATTAAATCAAATCCAATCTCGAATTGATATAATCTATCAATTATAATCGTTTGCAATCTTGGATTGATCGCAATCTTCTCGGTCCGGCCATAATCTCAGGTCCGATCCTCGCATATCTCCAACAGATCGGGACCGGTGGCTTCGGCGCAGTGTACCACGGCATCTTGCCGACTAACAGGTGCGAGGTCGCTGTCAAGAAGGTGTCTCGAAACTCGATACAGGGAATGAGGGAGTTTGTGGCCGAGATCGAGAGCTTAGGCCGCTTACGGCACAAGAACCTCGTGAATCTCCAAGGCTGGTGCAAGCAGAAGGACGAGCTCCTCCTCGTCTACGACTACGTGCCTTACGGGAGCCTTGACTCGCTGATTTTCAAGCGGAAGGACAGCTTCGTGTTGAACTGGGAACAGAGGTTCCGCATCATCAAGGGCGTCGCGGCCGGATTGCTGTACCTCCACGAGGAGTGGGAGCAAGTCGTGATCCATCGGGACGTGAAGTCCAGCAACGTCCTGATCGACGTGGAAATGAACGCGCGGCTCGGGGATTTTGGCCTCGCCAGGCTATACGAACATGGCAAGATGTCGCACACCACCCACTTAGTCAGAACCATAGGGTACATTGCCCCGGAATTGGCCCGCTCGGGGAAGGCTTCGACGAGCTCCGACGTGTATGCTTTCGGCATTCTGCTGCTCGAAGTGGCCAGCGGCAGGCGTCCGACGGGCCAATTCTTGCTGATGGATTGGGTGATAGAATGTTACGGGACGGGTCGGATTCTCGACGCCACGGATCCCAAGTTACGTTCCGCCTCCGATGCTGAGGAGATGGAGATGGTATTGAATTTGGGGCTAGTTTGTTCCCAGTACCATGCCCAAGCTAGGCCTACCATGAGGCAGGTGATTCGGTGTCTGAACCGGGAGGAGCCGGTACCCGTCTTTGTCGATGATTCGAGCTCCGCTGGCTCTCGAAGAACCGACGACATGAGCTTCGGATTCTTGGAAATAGTTTCTTCCGATACAACCGGGAAGTCTCATGCGTCGACATCATCCTACGTGTCATCGTCGGTCCGTGGCCTCTCCTCCACTTCTTTAGGTGGTTCTGGTAGATAATAGGTTGAGATTTACATGTACAGAGATTTTACAGCAATTACAGCTCTCTAATTTACATGCAAATTCGCTTTCTGGGTTCTTCTTTCGAAATTTCAGGCTTAATATTACTCCCAGAATTCTTTCAAAATGTAATCATAAGCGAATATCATCTTGATCGAGAAATTTAGATAAATGCAATGTTATATTGTTCCGAATTGGATTACTTCTTGTATTATAGTATCCCGTATCGCCTGAACACTATACGCATGTCTCTCTCTATCTATTAGTTTAAAATTTTGGGATTGAACACTCTAACATGATTTGAGAGTTATATTATGTCATAATATTTATATGTTTTACATATACATATAAATTTGGACCCGCTTGGAGTTTCCGAGAAGTTAGGGTGACCTAAATAATATCATTAATAAATTTTAAATTTATTCAATATAGTCTCTAAACTTCTCAAACGGCAAATTAGATGTTGTCCGGTAATATGGATCATCATATATGGTGACTCAACATGTCCATATTTTTAAACATCTACTTTAATTATGTGCTGATGCGAATTATTATATTCTAATTTGAAATGGATACTTCACATGAATAATTCATGTGTGAGGTTTTCAATCGCTTCATGGACGGTGTGATTTTGTGACAACAATTTATGACAGTATAATGAGTAAAACACGCAGTGGCTTGGTCAAAGCACACATATTTTTGGCTATATCTTGATGACTTCTCGTTAAGCAAAGCTATTTCGGCAGTATTCACTGTCAACATTTGCCGATTCATCAAGAGGTGTGCTGTCTAATAACCACGTTTCAAGGAATTTTCGAAAATCGGAAAAAGATATTCCTAAATTTCGTCGCAGGTAAAGAGAAGCTTCATCTCAAATTTCAAAATTAAAATTCAATCTATTTATCTAACCAATCTTGACCTTGTGAATGCTTTTTTGCAGTACGTTTCTAGTTTTTTTTTTTTTTGGTCGGTTACGTTTCTAGTTTAAATATCACTTATTTTGCGTTTTCTTTTGAGCTTCTCATGTCTAGATTGCAAATTGGGGGTTGAAATACTTGTTACGTATTCTTCACTTTCAGACTCGGTCAAATTATTTCAAACATAAATTAAAGCATATTATAATGTTTTAATCCTTTCGTTGTAAGATTGAATCTACAATCAATGTTAATTACTTTTATGGTAGAAGTAAAACATCAATAAGGCTCCGTTCGTTTCACGGAAAATAACTTCTAGTAAAATGTTTTCCGAATTTTCCAGCGTTCATTTCACGAAAAATGAATTGTTTGGGAAAAACGTTTTCATGAAAGGAAAAAAGCTAAACTAGGGGGAAAATGTTTTCCACTTTTGAAAAGTGAAAAATATTTTCTTCACTTGATCTATCTTATTTTACATTTCTACAAGCCCTCATTTCCTCCTCCCCCTCCTCCTTCTTCTTCTTTTTCTAATATATTTTTTAAATTTGAATTATATTTTTCTTTTTCTTTGCTTTGTTTTCCCTCTTCTTCTTTCTTGGCCGGTCGCCGGCCATGGCAACGGCCAACAACCGACCACAAGCGAGCCTCGAGCTCGCCGGCAAGAGCAAGAGGCTCACCCACCTCCGGCGAGCGGCATTGGCAAGCGTGAGCATCAAGCTTGAGGCTTGTCAATCTAGCAATGCTCGCACTCACCGATCTGGCAAGGCTCAAGGCTAGCGAGCTTGAAGCTCGCCAATTTGGTGAGGCTTGAGGCCGGTGAGCCTGAGCTCGCTGGAGATGGCCAAGCCTTGTGCTCATTTGTGGCTGATTGCTGGCCATCACCATGGCCAGTTACTACCCAAATAAAGAAGAAGAAGAAGAAGAAGCAGGAGGAGGAGGAGAAGGAGGAGAAGAAGAAGAAGCAGAGCAAAGGAGAAGAAGAGAAGGAAGAGGAGGAGGAGCAGAAGAAGAAGAAGAAGAAGAAAATTAATAATCAATTTTTATAAAAATAATTAAAATTGATTTTTTTAAAATAAAAAATAATTAAAAATTGATTTTAAAAATAAAATAAATTTAAAAAGAGTGTATGTAGGAAAATATTTCTTTGCTAAACAGTGGAAAATATTTTCCACTTCATTTTTAGATATCATTCAAACACCGAAAAATAATTATATTTTCCTGAAAAATGACTTCTTAAAAATATTTTTCAGAAACGCCACATTTTCCGCAAAATAAACAGAACCTAAGTTTCTTTTCCCCCTTTTTTGTGCTTGTCTTTTGTCAATATTTAGATATGATCAAGCATAAATATGTTTAACATTTGATCATGCTTCTAACAAACTAATTTCTTTCCATTTTTTTTTTTATCGATTTTCATCAAGATTGGCTAAAAATTGGATTGAATTTCAATTCTCAACTTTGAAATGTAGTCTCAGACTATTTAATAAGAAATAAGCAATTAATTGTGTGTTCCCAAATCTTCAAAAATTGAAATTTCTAATCCTTTAGATTTTGTGATTAAAAATATGAGACCCTAAATTAAACTTAACAACCTTCGCTAAATAAAGTGAGAACAAGATTCAGGATAAGATGATATCTAGTTGGGTGTAATAGCGCATTTGCATTTTGAAATTGAGGAGAGAGATGATAGAATTAAATGCAGTTTGATAATATAAAAATAAAATTGGAGAGAGAGGGCGGGGGGATATTTCAGCCATTGAACTAAAAACAATGAGCATCTTAACCAAAATAGAGATGGAAATAATACTTTCATTATGATATAATTCAAAGCACTTTATATTACATGTACATCCTCAAATTTTAGGAGTTTCAAAGATTCAAAAATGTCAAGAGTAGGATTTTTCTAATAGTTAATACCACAAAAATTACTAAATTGGTAAATCCATGAAAAATCGACCCTCCATTAGGCTCCATCCAATATCTCATTAATTTGTTGACGTGGACATACATGTGGCAAAAAACCTTAGATGATTGGCATGACGTGATTCGACGTGGAAATTCAATATCAAAAGATCTTACAAATGACGTCGCTTTGGAGAAACCATATATGAAGAAAATGAACTAAGACTGGAAAACCTATTAATTTTACCCCAAGAGCTCGCTCACATTTTGAAAATCTGCAAAAACCCCTGATTTTGCCTCAATGGTGCCACAAAGGTTTTGATGAATTTTTCGCGGATATAACATTTCATAATTTTCTTGCCAAAAGAAGAAGTAGAAGAAGAAGCAGAAGAAGAAGGAGAAGCAGGAGAAGCGGAAGAAGAAGGAGAAGAAGAAGAAGGAGAAGAAGGAGAAGTGGAAGAAGAAGAAGGAGAAGAAGAAAAAGGAGGAGGAGGAGGAGGAGGAGGAGGAGCAGAAGAAGAAAAAGAAGAAGAAGAAGCAAAAGAAGCAGAAGAAGCAGAAGAGAAGGAGGAGAAGCAGAAGAAGAAGAAGAAGAAGAAGAAGAAGAAGAAGAAGAAGCATTAGAAGAAGCTGAAGAAGCAGAAGAAGAAGAATGAGAAGAAGAAGCAGGAGAAGTACAAGGAGAAGGAGAAGGAGCAGAAGAAGAAGAAGAAGGAGAAGAAGAAGAAGAAGAAGAAGAAGAAGGGGGACAAGAAGGGGGAGAAGGGGGAGAAGAAGAAGGAGAAGAAGAAGAAGCAGAAGAAGAGAAGAAGGAGGAGGAGGAGGAGGAGAAGAAGAAGCAGAGAAGAAGAAGAAGAAGAAGAAGAAGAAGCAGAAGAAGAGGGAGAAGAAGAAGGAGAAGCAAAAGAAGTAGAGAAGAAGAAGAAGAAGACGAAGAAAAGGGGAAGAAGAAGAGGGAGAAGAAGAAGGAGGAGGAGGAGGAGAAGGAGAAGCAGCAGAAGCGAGAGAAGAAGAAGAAAGAGGAGAAGGAGAAGGAGGAGGAGAAGCAGAGAAGAAAAAGAAGAAGAGAAGAAGGAGGAGGAGGAGGAGAAGAAGAAGAAGCAGAAGAAGAAAAGGTAGAAGAAGAAGGAGGAGAAGCAGAAGAAGTAGAGAAGAAGAAGAAGAAGAAGGAGGAGGAGGAGGAGGAGAAGGAGAAGCAGGAGAAGCAAAGAAGAAGGAGGAGAAGAAGCAGAATAAGCAAAGAAGAAGAAGAAGAGGAGGGAGAAGAAGAAGAAGCAGAAGAAGGAGCAGAAGAAGCAAAAGAAGCAGAGAAGAAGAGAAAGAATAAGAAGAGAAGAAGAAGGAGGAGGAGGAGAAGCGAAGAAGAAGGAGCAAAAGAAGCAAGAGAAGGAGAAGAAGAAGCAAAAGAGGGAGAAGAAGGAGGAGGAGAAGCAGAAGGAGAACAAGAAGGAGAAGCGGAAGAAGCAAAGAAGAAGAAGTAGACGATGACGAAGAAGAGGGAGGAGAAGAAGAAGAAGAAGAAGAAGAAGAAGAATAAGCAAAAGAAGAGGGAGAAGAAGAGGAAGGAGAAGCAGAAGAGAAGAAGAAGAAGAAGAAGAAGAAGAAGAGGGAGAAGCAGAGAAGAAGAGGAAGAAGAAGAAGCGGAAGAAGATGGAGAAGAAGAAGAGGGAGTAGAAGAAGAAGCAGAGAAGAAGAAGAAGAAGAGGGAGGAGGAGAAGAAGAAGAAGCAGAAGCAGAAGAAGCAGAGAAGAAGAGAAGAAGAAGAAGAAGAAGCAGAAGAAGCAGAAGACGAAGAAGAGGGAGAAGAAGAAGGAGAAGCATAAGAAGCTAAGGAGAAGAAGAAGGAGAAGAAGGAGAAGCAAAAGAAGCAGAAGAAGAAGAGGAAGGAGGAGGAGGAGGAGGAGGAGGAGGGGGAGGAAGAAGCAGAAGATGAAGAAGAGGGAGAAGAAGAAGAAGAAGAAGCAAAAGAAGCAGAGAGAAGAAGAAGAAGAAGAAGAAGAAGAAGAAGAAGAAGCAGGAGGAGGAGGAGGAGGAGAAGCAAAGAAGAAGAGGAGAAGGAGTAGCAAAAGCAGAAGACGAAGAAGAGGGAGAAGAAGAAGAAGAAGAAGAAGAAGGAGAAGTAGAAGAAGCAGAGAAGAAGGAGGAGCAGAAGAGGGAGAAGAAGAAGAAGAAGTAGAAGAAGAAGAGGGAGAAGAAGCAGAAGAAATACAAGAAGAAGAGAAGGAGGCAAAGAAGGAGAAGACGGATGAGGAGGGGGAGGAGGAAATGAAGAAGAAGAAGAAAAAGAAGAAGAAAACAAAGAAAAAAATTAATAGTCAATTTTTTTTAAAATAAAAATAAAAAAATTGATTTTTAAAAAAAAAAATAATTAAAAATTGATTTTAAAAATAAAATAAATTTAAAAAGAGTGAATGGAGGAAAATATTTCTTTACTAAACAGTGGAAAATATTTTTTACTTCATTTTTAGATTTCATCCGAACACTGAAAAATAATTATATTTTCCTGGAAAATGACTTCTTTAAAAATATTTTTCAAAAACGCCACATTTTCCGCAAAATAAACAGAACCTAAGCTTCTTTTTCCCCCTTTTTTGTGCTTGTCTTTTGTCAATATTTAGATATGATCAAGCATAAATAGGTTTAACATTTGATCATGCTTCTAACAAACTAATTTTTTTTCCATTTTTTTTTTATCGATTTTCATCAAGATTGGCTAAAAATTGGATTGAATTTCAATTTTCAACTTTGAAATGTAGTGTCAGACTATTTAATAAGAAATAGGCAATTAATTGTGTGTTCCCAAATCTTCAAAAATTGAAATTTCTAATCCTTTAGATTTTGTGATTAAAAATATGAGACCCTAAATTAAACTTAACAACCTTCGCTAAATAAAGTGATAACAAGATTCAGGATAAGATGATATCTAGTTGGGTGTAATAGCACATTTGCATTTTGAAATTGAAAAGAGAGATGATAGAATTAAATGCAGTTTGATAATATAAAAAAAAAAAAATGGAGGGACAGGGGGATATTTCAGCCATTGAACTAAAAACAATGAGCATCTTAACCAAAATAGAGATGGAAATAATACTTTCATTATGATATAATTCAAAGCACTTTATATTACATGTACACCCTCAAATTTCAGGAGTTTCAAAGATTCAAAAATGTCAAAGAGTAGGATTTTTCTAATAGTTAATACCACAAAAATTACTAAATTGGTAAATCCATGAAAAATCGACCCTCTATTAGGCTCCATCTAATATCTCATTAATTTGTTGACGTGGACATACATGTGGCAAAAAACCTTAGATGATTGGCGTGATGTGATTTGACGTGGAAATTCAATATCAAAAGATCTTATAAATGACGTCACTTTGGAGAAACCATATATGAAGAAAATGAACTGAGACCAGGAAACCTACTAATTTTACCCCAAGAGCTCGCTCACGTTTTTAAAATCTGCAAAAATGCCTAATTTTGCCTCAATGGTGCCACAAAGGTTTTGATAAATTTTTCGCGGATATATCATTTCAGAATTTTCTTGCCAAAAATAGTGATTTAGGGTTGCGATATAAATGTACTAGTTAGGAGTTCTTGTGAATTGGAATTTAGTCTAGGGTAAATGCGAAACGGGACCACCAATTTGGGATCTTTTGGGACGCAAAAATGAGTTTATGGGTTCAATTTTTTTTGTGTTATTAACTCTTCTTTTACAAGGGAAAAAAGAAGAAGAAGATTCCGGTACATAGCGTCAAGTAGAACATGCAAACCTTCGAAGAAAGGAAAGGTTGTGAATTATATACACAATACTTTTCCCGATTTCTGATTTCCATCGAGAGCCACGGATGGTAATATAAGAAGGGTCGACCCAAATTGGACCCGAGAGGCCGGGGACAACAAGGCACATCACACACGAGTCCACAATCTACCACCGACCATCAATCGGGACCATCGCTTTAATTAATCAATTAATAGAAGCCTTCCAATATCTAGAGACGGGCAAATCCCAGTCAAGACCCGTCAATCACGACGGCGGTCGGCCTGTTCTGCCATAAGTGCCGCTTCGTCCCGCTCAAGCTTATTGATCAATCACGCTCGCTGGTCGCGTTCTATCGCGTGCGAACTGGAATGAAATCTCGCACCAACTGCACGCGACATGCTCGACAATTAAACAGGCCACACAACTCTCAGGAAACTTCATCTATATGAACTTTTATCCCGTGAACGGCAGCCCTACGCATGGATAGGACCAGGTCGAATGGCGTATCTCCCTGAAATAAACCGAGCTTGTGAAGCTTTCCCGAGATGACTGCGATTTTATCTTCAGTATTTCAAAGCCTACGTCTATTCTTTTTGTGATTTTCGAGAAGTACTGTCTGGGAGAACTATCAAAAAAGTCCTAAACCTATTACAATTGTGCCAATTCAATCCTAAACTTTTTTTAAGCCAATTTAGTCCTAGACATTTTACAATTGTGCCAATTCAGTCCATCCGACCAAAATTGGCCGGCCGGCGCTGACGTGGACGCCGACCGGGAACAGCTGGTCGGTGAACGCTGATGTGGCAATTTTTTTTAATTTTTTTTTAAAATTTTTAATTCTTTTTTTCTTTTTTTTTCCCCCTTCTTCTCCTTCCTCTGGCCGGCCGGTGTCGGCCAGAGGTGAGGGCCGGCAAGGTCAGCCTCACCGGCCACTAGTGAGGCTCACCCCGCCATCGCTGGGCAAGGCTTGCCTTCGCCAAGGCTGGGCGAGGCCGAGCCTCACCAGATCCGGCGAGCTCGGCCCTCGCCGGCAACTGGCGAGGGCGAGGCCCCACCGCACTGCGTGGTGTAGTTGAGGAACCCGTGGAGGAGCTCAATCTCATCCTCGTCGGTCCAGAGGCGCTAGAACAAGGGGCTTGGCGACAATCACGTCACGGTCGGGAGGGCTGCTTGAGCTCGAAGGGGAGATCGTGCCGACGATCGGGGACGGGGAGGCGGCGGGGCGGCAATGGCGACGTAGCCTCTCCGGCCACCGGCGAGAGCGAGGGTCGACCTTGCCCGGTGGCCGGCGAGGCGGCCGTTGCCGATCCGGCGAGGCTCGAATGGACTGAATTGGCACAATTATAATAGGTTTATGACTTTTTTGGTAATTCTCCCATTACTGACTAGTACTGCCAATCTCATGATATGCAACAGTATCACTTCTCAGCAAAACTCAGAAAATTTCTGCTCATCAAGCAGATTAAAGGACAATAGTTCACGAGACGCCACTAAGAACTTTAGAGCAGCATGCATGGATGTCGATGTGTATTCATTCTTCCTGAGATTTACCTGCAAATGCTTTTTCACGGCAAGGTTGAAGTTCTTCCCACTGTCCCGCATGCATACCGCAAAGGCAGGAGGTTTCAGTAGGTATGTGGCCCTATCGACTGTGCGAAAATACGCAAGACGAATGCAAATAAGACAGATGCAAGAATATAGGATCAAAACGACCTGAAAATTACTCAAAAAAGCCACCGATTTGGTGGCCGAATAACTGAAGAGATGTCCAAATCCCAAACGGCCTATGAACATTACAAATGCACTTCCAAAAATCTTCCCACTCCCAGATTTTCGATCTAAACTAGAATATTTTGTTGCCTGACTCGCATCGCAAAAACAATCGGGAGCTCAGGAGTAACATCCTAGACCATAAGACACTGAACATTATAAAATTTTTGAATCGCCAGGAACATTTTACCGACAAGACGAAGCTGCCCACTTGAGAAGAATAGAAATAAAAAATATTTGGACAACTTGCTCCTCATCACGAGACCATAACACGTCCAATCATCCCCTGGGTCCAAGTCCCTGTTTCCTTGAGCTGCTCGTCATTAGATTGCAAACACTCACTGTGACATCCTGAAATTCGACCGCGTCTCGAATATATGAAATGGTTGTTTTGTCGACGCGCCTATGGTCATTTTACTCTTATCGGGCCCCTTACGAGTTAACTAATCTATTAGGTGAGGCCGTTAAGGGATATAAACGCAGCAGACTAAAGAATTCGATCAGAAATCGATCGCTCGACCATAATAATCGGTAAGGGTCAATATGACACCATTATAATTGAATTGAGATCGGATATAAGTCGATTCGCGTCGAACGGCAGTAACCCAATTTTCTATCGATATTATACTTGGGACACGTAATTGAAACCTCGCGATTTTTATGACAACCGAACGTTGTCTATGAGTTGAATATGCACAAACGTGGATCGAAAATTATCGACCATGGGTCAAACGCGCTAAAACCCCTAAAAGTTACCTGATAGGTTAGGTCATACTAAAATCGTGTTCGATCAATTTTAACCACGAAATTGAATTCGGTTTTGGGAATTGGACGTTCGAGCGTGTCACTTTTCATTTTTAGGACATCATCTCATCTTTCAGAGAAATTTCGTTGAGTTCGAAATTTTGCGGAAAAAATCGGTTTTCGGACAAAATGGAAAATAAGTGGAAATTCGGATCAAGGGAGAAAGAGGGATTTGGCTGCCCTATTTGGTTCATTTTGTGAGAAATTGGAGCTAATTTACCATTGGATGGCCACAAGACTTTAGTGGCAAGAAGACTTTGGGGTAGTGTGATGATGGGGTGGGATATATTGCAAAGCCTCTCATTGGCCAAGCTTTGGACTTATATGTTCCCCTTCCATCCCTCTCCCTTTACTCTCTCCTTCTTGTGTGCGTATTCCCCCACGTCCCCCCCTCGCAATGCGTGCACTTCCTCTCCTTCCTGCAGCAGACCACTTTCTTTTTCTTCATTTCTCCCTCACATTTCTTCTTCTTCCCCCTTCTTTATCTTTACCGCACCACATCTTCAGCAGCTTCCCATCTTCAAGTTTTCATCATCTCCATACACAACACAGCTGCAACACCTCCAGCTTCTTTCTTTTGAAAGCTGCCGCACCACCACCAGAATTTCCAGCGCCAACCCCTCAGCGTCCAGCAGCCTCGCTTCACGCCAGCACCACCCCAGCAGCTGTCCGTTCAACGTCCACGCCTCCACCAGCCCGCCAATAGCCGTCAGCCACCTTCCAGCACCACCATTTTCATCCCCGCTGACCAGCAGCAGCCCCACACGCCTCCAACAGCACCCGCAGCCAGCAAGGACCAGCCCTTGGCTGAGACTTGTAGGGTTGTTTTCCTCAGCCGTTGAGCCTCCGTTGTAGACATGGTAGCCTCGGTTTTTCACCGCATTCGCGTCGCCGTCGCCGTGAGCCGCCGCCGTTGAATTCCGGTGAGTTAACTCCATAATCCTTGATTAGGTTATTAATTGCGCTTAGGGGGCTAGATTAGTATTAATTAGCTTAGTTATATTAGTGTTAATTAGCCTGGTTAGATTAGTGTTAGGTGGATTAGCTTAATTTCATATTCGGTTTACTGGACACTCGTTGTTTGATATTTTTGTGGGGAAATATATGCTACGATTTTGGGGTTGCTTCCTTCTTGAAAAATGTTTTAAACATCTTCAATTATGACATATATTTTACTCAAGATTTTAGGGATTTAAAAGAATAAGATTTCAACTTCGTTATGTGCAAAACAGAATCTCGGTTGGTGCTGAAATCAGTGACCTTTTGGTGTTCAAAAGATTTTTATCAACTATTAGGGTTCGATTTTCGAAAAAGTTTCTTCACAAAGGTTGTTCATCACATCCTTTAGTTTAACATAGTCAAATTTCAGATCAAATGGACAATACCAAACTGATTTTGGAAAACAAAATTTTTGGACACGGACACAGTTTTTGTAATGGTTTGGGCGATTTACTTCTCTCATTCTAGAAAGATCTGGGTCAAGTTGTCTTGACAAAAAATGTTCATTTAAGTGTTCTTTATAACATATTTAAATTTGAGAATTTTATGAGCTCGTTTGGTTATGGTACTAAAATTAAAATTGGAGACACGCGAGTGGCCCGGTTTCTGCCGGTTAGGACCAGATGTGGTTTTGTTGTTGTTCTTGGTGTAGTGCTTGCTGGACAATGCATATTTGGTGATGTGGTTGCCTTTTGGCAAGCTTAGAACTTATGTGTGATGATATGTGAATGGTTGTTCTATGGTGGTTGTTTATTGTTATTGCAAAAGATGGCATTATGGGATTTTAATTAGAATAACAATGAGGTGTCATGTTTGGACACCAAAACTTATTTGCTCTATAAAACAATAAGGTTTTAAACTAGGTGCGTGCAAAGTTTGGTGGATTAATTTTGAGTACGTAAGCACCTACGAATTTCTTTCCAAAGGCTTTGAACAGGCTTTGAACAAAAAAAAGGGGGGATTACCCAAGTTTAGTTCTAAAAAAGGTTGTTGGGGAAGAAAATAGAAAATAAATAAGGTGTCGGGTTCGAGACGCCGAATTTTATGTGCTCAATAAAACAATGAGGTTTTATAGTAGAAGCGTGCAAAGTTTGACGGTTCGATTTTGAGTACGTGACCACGTACGAATTTATTTTGGAAATCTTTGAACAAAAAAAAGAGAGAGTTGCAAGGTTTATTGTTTTCAAAGGAATTTGGTATTTTGGGCTAATTAACGGAAGATAAGAATTGGGTTGATTGATGGCGTGTTTGTGTGATCACCTAATACCCTGATGCATATGAATATGCGGGGTAATGAACCCGTCCTGATGCGTATGAATATGTGAGATGATGCCTGATTAAGTTCTGATGCCCCATGTCAACAGATGCCGGTCGCGGTAGAGGCCGAGCCGATGCTCTTGTGTGGAATGCCGTCCTGATGCGTATGAATACGCGGGATGGCCGTGACCAATGGGTCGTAATAACTGGAACATGCCTGAATGGTTGTAATAGTTGCGCCTAATTATGGGACAAAATTGTGTGGCGCGGTATGGGATGTGTCATAACGGTTTGGCCTTATAATCGGGACCCATGTAATAAAATGATGTGTTCCGGTTATTAAACTGCGCTTGCTGCACTGATGATGGTATATATGTTGAGCTAACGTGCAGGTACATGCCTAGGCGAGGTAAGTTATGTATGGTGTGTGCTTAGGACCGCCTTCGAGGCGAATTTGGGTCCTAATCGGAGTTTAGGGTTTTGACTCGCCGAGATTTTATCTCACCCCATCATGTGCTAACCTTTTTCAGGGCCATAGCATGGAGATCTGCTAAGTGCGGACGTGGTGGGCGCGAGATGCGACACCTTTTTGCTAGCCCTGCCGTTAGCGAAGTTTAGGGTGACCCTGATCCCTGAAGGTTTTTTAAAGGGTTAGTTGGAAGTTGCCAGTGTAAGGACTTGTAAATCATTAAACTTCCTAGGGACAACAATAAATAAGTAAGTCATGATTTTTATGGAAAAATCACAATCGTGTTTTACTATCCCTATGTTTATTTATTGGCCAGGTGTTTATTTAGTTCGCTTCCGCATGTGCTTAATTGAAAGATAAAATAAATGGGTCGGCGACGTGTCCTGGGACGTCGCATGTTTAGTCAACCGCTGAGGAATGTATGCGTACTCAGAGTTCGTGACATGACACTCACCCAAGAGATCAAATTGTTGTGTTGTTTCTTCATGCTGAAATCCATGATTCTATTATGGATGAGTATAAAAGTATTTTTTTTTTCTTTTAAAAGAGTCTTTAGAACCAGAAACCGAACTTGTGAAATTGAGAACCGATTTTCCCTAAAATCGAAGTTGAATCTCATCTCACTATTTTATTTTTAGACATGTATGATGGATCCCCCACCGCCACCACTTTCTAGAGCTCCAAAACTAGTCGATTGTGTCTTTGAAGATGTGTCTATACTTGGATTTGCTGTAATATATGGTTGGGTTATAGAGTGGATTCCCCATTGGAATGTCGCTTGGTATGTTAACATCGAGGTTAAGTTGGCTCTCTAGGTTTTGATGATGATGGCTTGTCAATAGGGTATAGGCAAGCTTTTGGGAGTAAGAGTACAGTGATATAGTTAGGTGACCTCGACATTTTCCTAGGAATTATGTATTTCATATTTGCTTAAATGTTGTGTAAAGATAATAACCACTAAAGTTTGTATAAAGAGGCATATGTATACTATTTTTAACTTGTGCGATTTTCTTGTATGGATTGATGTGAGTATTTTGTTGTGCTTCCGCATGTTATGGAAAAAAAAAATGTAATTTCTTAGGACGTGTGTCACGCATGATGTTGCGAGGCACACATGAGACAATTATAGAACTCTATGACTAGAAAAACATTAACTATTTCAGCTCATTTATATTGTAAGGTTAATTAGTTTTGGGAAAAAGACCAGAAAATTTATAAACCAATTACAATTGGACCTATTTAGTTCTAAACCTTTTGTTTCCAATTGAGTCCTAAATCTTTTACATTTGTGTTAATTTAGTTCATCCAACAAATTTCGATCGGAAATCGCTAACGTAGATGTTAGCCGTCCAAAGTGGCACGGTCGGTGTTGATGTAGACAAATTTTAATAGTATTTTCAAATTTTCAAATTTTTATTTTATTTTTTAAAAAAAATTTCGTTCTTTGGTTTCTCACTATGGCCAGCAAGGGTCGCTTGAGCTCACTAGCCACTAGGCAAGGGCTACAAGCCTACCGTCAACGAGGGTCGTAACCCTCGCCCAGATCTTGGCGAGGCCATGGCCGCCTTCACCCGCAAGCGAGAACCCATCTGCTACCTCCTCTTGAATGTTCATGCTTAAGTAATGCAATCGCAGAACCTCAAAACCCCATTACGATGAAAACATAGTCATAAGCATTTAAGAAAGGTGGCCTCGCTTGCAGCCGTTGTGGCCTTGCCTAGTGGCCAACAAGCTCCAACGCCCCTCGCCGGCCATAGTGAGAAACAACAGAAGGAAGGGATAAAGTTTGAAAATTAATAAAAAAATCAAAAAAATTTGTCGACGTCAACACTGTCCGCATAACATAGGACAGCCAATGTCCACACTAGCAATTTTCGACCAAAATTAGTCGGATTAATTGAATTAGCACAAATATATATATATGAATTAGCGCAATGGCAATAGAATAGTGACTTTTTTGGTAAATATCACATTAGATCTTAGATGGACCGATTCCCAAGTAGAAAATATGAAAATTATACAATTTTATGACAAAAACACGTGTTGGTCAAATTGTTGCGTTGTTTCTTCATGCTGAAATACATGATTCTATTCTCGATGGGTGTATAAGTATTTTTTTTTCTTTTAAAAGAATCTTTAGAATCGAAAACCAAACTGGTGAAATTGAGAACTGGACCGATTCTCCCTAAAATCGAAGTTGAACCTATAGGTCCGGTCCAATACGATTTGAATTCCGGATAGAGCTTGATTTAGTGCACATCCCTACTAATTGCAAAGATTCTACTTCTATTACAGGGAATTCACTTGGAAAATGTTTAAGCCATAATGCTAACGTGGTCATGTCATGCTATGGAAAAACCCGGTATTTCCAAGACCACCCTTTAGTTGAAGCTGCGGAATGGGGGTTCAAATTTATTCAAAGAGGCTTGCCGAATTAAAAGTCAGCTAAAGTAGGAACTATTGTCCTTCTTTAGGGCGATGTCCAATAACTGTCGTGTACTCCTATCGCTTTCGAAGTTTCCACTGAAAGTCGCATTGACTTTTGCGAAAGCTTGCTCATTAATGACGAGCAACACGGTGGGCATAAGATACCTATTAAATAAATTCCACCGTGCGAGTGCTCAAGTGGGAAGGGACGCGCTAATAGTGTTCTCCTCCCGTCAAAGCAACACAGCGAATCAATTAGTGGACGCTGACAACTCTCCTCTCGTCATCATTCAGTCTGGTCAAATGGCTCGTCTTGAAAGAAAAAAGATATTCGAGAAAATAAAAAAGAAATATATAGAGAGAAAAATAGATGTTCGGTTACCATTATTTAAATGTGAATCATATTTCCTTCTTAAAAAAATAGGATGTGTACCTACTCGATATCTTATTCGTATTCGTACGATAAGGGAAACTTCCCCTGAAAGGAACTTTATTAAATTAATCCCTGCTTTTTTTCCGGATGCAAAATACACAATCAAATCAAAAAATGAATTTTCGGGAGATTAGTATTTATCATGCCCTGTTGATTGTGTTAGTAACATTACAAGAACCGTGACTTTTTTAAACTAAATACGGCATTTGTCGATTGGATTTTATTGTTTGTACAGTTCTATTATCTAATCCGTTTCATGCGAGTAATCACTATTAGCGATGCTCTTCCATTGTCTCTTTTTCCCTTTGTTACCCTATCCTCGTGTTTGATGCTACACCATATAAATGGTGCTCTATGTAGTATGAAAGGGACCCGAGGAAATAACCCCATCTTTTACAAATTGACAGGCATGCAATATCTAGAACGAAGTTTGTGGTCCATAACGAAGTACAACCATTCAACAAGATGAGAACGTTGCTCACGGTGATTGTACTTAAGTTCTCTTAACAAAACAACAATAAACTCAACGACCCGCTATTTCGTGTTCAAACTTGGATATTAAAGAATAGGAGAAATTCGAATTCAAGACCTCTTGCTTCTTTTCTACATACATAATTATATATCGCAATCTTCCCAAAAGATTAATGCCTTCATCTCCGAAAATTTCCAAATGCATTTGCCTGACGTTTTCATTGTACCCAAGAGGAGATCCTTCTCACAACAGCCATGATGCCCGTAGTAGGCTGCAACGGCCTCGGTCCTCGATTGACATACTCAAACGCATCGCGATCGCAATCTCGGGTTCGGGGACAAAAAAACAAAGAAAAAAAAAAAGCACATGTTGATGAATCTCTAGAAATAGAGGAAAATTCAAACGGCTGCCCCAGCGTTGCCCCAGCACGGGAAGTCGCCAAGCAGTCACTCCTTCTGCTCTTTAGCGATGGCTAACGACCCGAACGATCTCCCCACAGAAGCACAGATTCAACGCGCTCTTCTGGTCTCGCCATCGGCGGAATATGTTGACTTTTGACCTCTTCGCTGCAGTCAAATCTCTCGAAGGGCCACCTACAAAACCTGCAGAATCTCTTCCCGGATGCTCTCGTCTTCTCCTCCTTCTCCTTCTTCTCCCAGATCATGCAGAAACTCTCCGCTGCTTTGGGAATGGCGAAATATGGCGCTCTCTCCTTTTGCCTCCTTCTTTTCTCTTGCTTCCTCGTACTTGCCGAGTCCCAGTCTCAGCCTGATGATCAGTTCATCTTCAATGGGTTCAACGGCTCCACCGACTCCGACATTACCCTCAATAGGGCCTCCATCATCAAGGCCAGCGGAGCTCTCAAGCTCACCAACCAGACGAGCGACGACATCGGCCAAGCCTTCTACCCTCGGCCTTTCCGGATGTTGGCCGAGGCTTCCGGTGGCTCCGCCGCCGCTGTCTCCTTCAGCACCCATTTCGTGTTCGCCATTAGGCCTCCGAGCTCGGGCGAGGGCGGCTACGGCCTCGCGTTCGTGGTCGCCCCCAAGACGTCCTTCCCCGGGGCCCAGGCCGACCACTACCTAGGCCTCTTCAATTCGTCGAACGATGGGAACCCGTCGAACCACATGCTCGTGGTCGAGTTCGACACCGTGAAAGGGTACAAAGAGACCTCGGACGAAAAGGGAAACCACGTCGGGGTCAATTTCAACGGCATGGAGTCGAACACCACCAAGCCGGCCGGCTATAATATAAATGGCACGTCTAGCGTCGACGACATAACGCTGGAGAGTGGCCAGCCCATTCAAGGCTGGATCGAGTACGACGGCCCGAAGCAAGTGTTGAACGTCACTATATCTCCGATCAAGGTGCAGAAACCGGCAGAACCTCTCATGTCCGTGCCCGTTAACCTCGCTTCCATATTCGAGGATAGCATGTATGTCGGGTTCTCTGCTTCGACGGGGACCACGAGAAGCTTTCACTACGTTCTAGGATGGAGCTTCCGATTGAACGGAACCGCGCCTCTCCTCGACCTGACTCGGCTTCCGCTGCCTCCGGACCAGACGGATTCGTCTGATTCGTCTGATTCATCTTCCTCTTACAGGCCGCAGGTAATAGCCCTCATTGCCTCTCTATGCAGCATAGCTCTGTGTCTTTCAGGAATCTTGTTCTTCTATACTGTGATCAAGAAGAGGAGGCAGCAGGAGAATCTTGAGGACTGGGAGTTAGATTGCCCTCACAGGTTCAGGTACAAGGATCTTGACCGGGCAACAAAAGGGTTCAAACAGAGCGAGGTAATCGGGATCGGTGGCTTTGGCGCAGTGTACCACGGCAGCTTGCCGACTAACGGGTGCGAGGTCGCTGTCAAGAAGGTATCTCGAAACTCGATACAGGGAATGAGGGAGTTTGTGGCCGAGATCGAGAGCTTAGGCCGCTTACGGCACAAGAACCTTGTGAATCTCCAGGGTTGGTGCAAGCAGAAGGACGAGCTCCTCCTCGTATACGACTACGTGCCTTACGGGAGCCTCGATTCGCTGATTTTCAAGCGGAAGGACGGCTTCGTGTTGAACTGGGAACAGAGGTTCAGCATCATCAAGGGCGTCGCGGCCGGATTGCTGTACCTCCACGAGGAGTGGGAGCAAGTCGTGATCCATCGGGACGTGAAGTCCAGCAACGTCCTGGTCGATGCGGAAATGAATGCGCGGCTCGGGGATTTCGGCCTGGCCAGACTATACGAACACGGCACGATGTCGCACACCACCAACTTAGTCGGAACCATAGGGTACCTTGCCCCGGAATTGGCCCGCTCAGGGAAGGCTTCGACGAGCTCCGACGTGTATGCTTTCGGCATTCTGCTGCTTGAAGTGGCCAGCGGCAGGCGTCCGACGGGTTCGGGCCAATTCTTGCTAATGGATTGGGTGATAGAATGTTACGGGACGGGTCGGATTCTCAACGCCGCGGATCCCAAGTTACGTTCCGCCTACGATGCTGGAGAGATGGAGATGGTATTGAATTTGGGCTTAGTTTGTTCCCAGTACCATGCCCAAGCTAGGCCTACCATGAGGCAGGTGATTCGGTATCTGAACCGGGAGGAGCCGGTACCCATCTTTGCCGATGACTCGAGCTCCGCTGGCTCTCGAAGAACCGACGATATGAGCTTCGGATTCTTGGAAATAGTTTCTTTCGATACAACCGGGACGTCTCATGCGTCGACATCATCCTACGTGTCATCGTCGGTCCGTGGCCTCTCCTCCACTTCTTTAGGTGATTCTGGTAGATAACAAGTTGAGATTTACATGTACAGAGATGTTTCCGGATGTGGCCATTCTCGAGCAGTATAGGATAACACACAATACACAGACACAAATGCAATTAACTTGTCAGAATTTTTTCTGGTATATAGATTTTACACCAATTACAGTTCTCTAATTTACATGCAAATTCGCTTTCTGGGTTCTTCTTTCTAAATTTCAGGCTTAATGTTAGTCCCAGAATTCATTCGAAATGTAATCATAAGCGAATATGATCTTGATCGAGAAATTTAGATAAATGCTATGTTATATTGTTCCGAATTGGATTACTTCTTGTATTATAGTATCCCGTATCGTTTGAACACGGATCTATATGCTGTTTATATACTATACGCATGTCTCTCTCTATTTATTAGGTTAAACTTTTCGGGTTGAACATTCTAACATGGTTTGAGAGTTATATTATGTCATAATATTTATTTATTTTACATATACATATAAATTTGGACCCCCTTGGAGCTTCCGAGAAGTTAGGGCGGCCTGACTTCAGTCAATGAATATGAATCATCATCTTCTTTTGGGAATAATAGTCAAAAAAGAAGTTTATATATTTCTTATACCAGAACTCCTATGATTAAGAAGATTGATATTGTATTATTTTTTGTGGAATGTTCAGTGGACTCGAAAGTCTTTCGGAAATGAGGGAATCACTTCCAAAAGTGGTCGGAACGTAGAGTTTTCAGTGCGCTACTAAGCAAGGAAAAGGAAGATTTTTAAAGTTGGGAATCATTTTTATTTTAAGTAAATTCAACCCTCTGTCAGATTTTCAGGATAAAATGTCAGATTTCTAGCATACAACCTTTTTTCACAAAGGGCAAATAACATAAATTATTCATAAATATTGACCCTATAAATAATATCGTCCTTGAATTTTAAATTTATTCAATATAATCTCTAAACTACCAAACAACAAATTAGATGTTGTCCGATGATGTGGATTATAGAATCAACATGTTCATTTTTTTATACATCTACTTTAAAATAGGAAAAAAGAAAATTAGGACGTCAATATATCCTTCATTATTTGATGTTGTAAATTATTATATTCTAATTTACAATGAATACCTTACATGAATAATTTTTTTTTTTGGTCAGACCTTACATGAATAATTCACGTGTGAGGTTTTCGATCGCTTCATGGACGGTGTGATTTTATGACAGCAATTTATGACGGTATAGTGAGTAAAACACGCGGTGGCTTGGTCAAAGCACGGATTTTTGGCTATATCTTGATGACTTCTCGTTAAGCAAAGCAATTTCGGCAGTATTCACTATCAACATTTGCCGACTCATCAAGGGGTGTGTTTGTCTAATGACCACGTTTCAAAGAATTTTCGAAAATCGGAAAAAAATATATATTCCTAAATTTCGTCGCAGGTAAAGAGAAGCTTCATCTCAAATTTGATAATTATAATTCAATCTATTTATCTAACCAATCTTGACCTTGTGCGTGCTTTTTGCAGTACGTTTCTTGTTTAAATATAACTTATTTTGTGTTTTCTTTTGAGCTTTTCATGTCCAAATTCCAAATTGGGGGTTGAAATACTTGTTACGTATTCTTCACTCTCAGACTCGGTCAAATTATTTCAAACATAAATTTAAGCATGTTTTAAGGTTTTAATCCTTTCGTTATAAGATTGAATCTACAATCGATGTTAATTACTTTTATGGTAGAAGTAGAACATCAGTGAGACTTCGTTCGTTTCACGAAAAAAATAAAATTTGAATATTCCAGCGTTCATTTCACAAAAAATGAATTGCTTGGAAAAAAACGTTTTCCTTGAAAGAAAAAAAAAAAGTCTTCTAAATTAGGGGAAATTTTTTTTCACTTTTGAAAAGTAAAAAACAATTTCTTCACTTGGTCTCTCTTATATTATATCTCTATAAGTCCTCACTTCCTCCTTGTTTTTTTTTTTTAATATATTTTTTTAAATTCAAATTATTTTTCTTTTTCTTTTTCTTTTCTTTTTTCTCTTTCTTTTCTTTGTTTTCCCTCTTCTTCTTTCTTGGCAAGTCGTCGGCCACAACAACAGCCAATGATCGACCACAGGCAAGCCTCGAGCTCACCGACGAGCATGAGGCTCACCCACCTCCGGCGAGCTTAGGCTTGCCTCTAGCCACTCGCCAAATCGGCAACCGTGAGCGTCAAGCTCAAGGCTCGTCGATCCGGCAACGCTCGCGAATATTTTCCTTACCAAATAGCGGAAAATATTTTCCACTTCATTTTCAAGTTTCACCCAAATACCGTAAAATAATTATATTTTCCTTTTTTGTCAAATTTTTATATTTTTCTGAAAATGGCTTTTTGGAAAAAAAATTTCAAAAACGCAAGCCTCAAGCCTCAAGCTCGTCGATAAGCACGAGGCTCGCCCACCTCCGGCAAGCTCGGGCTGGCCGCTCGCCTAATCGGTGAGAGCGAGCATCAAGCTTGAGGCTCGTCGATTTGGCAACGCGCGCGCTCACTAATCTGACGAGTCTCGAGGCTGGCAAGGTCGAAGCTCGTTAATTTAGTGAGGCTTAAGGCCGACGAGCCGAAGCTCAACAGAGTTGGGCGAGCCTCGTGCTTGCTTGTGGCCGGTCGCTGGCCATCACCATGGCCAATTACTCGCCAAGAAGAAGAAAAGGGAAACAAAGAAAAGAAAATGAAAAAAAGAAAAGAAAAATGAAAAATAATTTAATATTCGATTTAAAAAATGGAAAATCAATTTTAAAAATAAAATAAATGAAATAAGAGTGCATGGAGGAAAAGATTTTCCTTACCAAACAGTAGAAAATATTTTTCACTTCATTTTTAGATTTCACCTGAACACCGAAAAGTAATTATATTTTCCTGAAAAATGGCTTCTTGGAAAATGTTTTTCAGAAACACCATATTTTTTGCCAAACGAACGAAACCTAATTTTTTTTTTTATTCCCCCTTTTGTGTGCTTCTCTTTCGTCAATATTTAGATATGATCAAGCATAATATGTTTAACATTTGATCATGCTTCTAACAAACTAATTTTTTCCATTTTCTTTTTATCAATTTTCATCAAGGTTGGCTAAATAATTGGATTGAATTTCAATTTCCAACTTTGAAATGTAGTCTATGACTATTTAATAAGAAATAGGCAATTAATTGTGTGTTCCTAAATCTTCATAAATAGAAATTTCTAATCCTTTACATTTAGTGATTAAAAATATGAGACCCTAAATTAAATTTAACAATCTACTCTAAATAAAGTGATAACCAGATTCGGGATAAGATGATATCTAGTTGGATGTAATAGCGCATTTGTATTTTGAAATTGAGGAGAGAGATGATAGAATTCAATGTGATTTGATAAAAAAAAATGGATAGAGGGGGGGATATTTCGGCCATTTAACTAAAAACAATGAGTATCTTAACCAAAATAGAGACGGAAATAATACTTTGCATTCTGATATAATTCAAAGCACTTTATATTACCTGTACACCCTCAAATTTCTGGAGTTTGAAAGATTCAAAAATGTCGAGTAGGATTTTTCTAATAGTTAATACCACAAAAATTACTAAATTGGTAAATCCATGAAAAATCGACCCTCCATTAGGCTCCAATTAATATTTCGTTAATTTGTTGACGTGGACATACATGTGGCAAAAAACCTCAGATGATTGGCATGATGTGATTCGACGTGGAAATTCAATATCAAAAGATATTATTAGTGATGTCACTTTGGAGAAACCATATATGAAAAAAATGAACTGGGAACCTACTAATTTACCCCAAGAACTCGCTCACGTTTTGTAAATCTGCAAAAGTCCCTAATTTTGCTTGGTGCCACAAAGGTTTTGATAAATTTGTCGTAGATATATCATTTTAGAATTTTCTTGCCAAAAATATTGATTTAGGGTAAATGCGATATAAATGTACTAGTTCGGAGTTCTTGTGAAACCGAATTTAGTCTAGGGTAAGTGCGACACAGGACCACCAATTTGGGATCTTTTGCGACACGAAAAATGTGGTTAAAGGAACTATATGTGGAGCAATTAGGCATAAATTGATACTGACTCCTCAGAATTTATGGGTAAACATATTTATGGGGAATACTTTTACGATTACTTTTACACAATTGAATTTCTCTTGAATTCAATTCGTCAGACGATGCAACACTCCCACTAGATCTTGTGTGTTGAGGTAAATCTTCATTTCCCTCTACAACATTAGTAAGTGTGTTATTTGGATCTTCCATCTCATATAATTGGAAGGCCTTATCAATCTCACCTCTACTAGGAAAATCGTTCTCTAAGAATGTGACATCTCATGACTCCATTTCAGTCACACTTCCATCAACTTATTCACCTATGAACACGTACCCTTTAGAGTGTTCAGAATATCTTATAAAGATGCATTTCTTCCCTTTAGGACCTAATTTGTCATATTTATGGGAAGAATTATGAACATAAGCTGCACATCCTCATGGACGTAGACTACTTAAGTCTAGTTTTCTACCAGTCCATAATTCATAAGGGGTGGAAGTGACCGATTTTAAGGGCACTCGGTTAAGTACATATGCAACAATCAATAATGCATCTCCCCAATAGAATATGGATAAATTTGATTGCGCCATCATAGACCTAACCATTTCCAATAGGGTTCTATTCCTTCTCTCAACTACCCCATTTTGTTGTGGAGTACCAGGAATAGTCAATTGTCTTACAATTCCCTTTTCATCGCAAAGAGCCTTGAATTGCTCCGATAGATACTCACGTCCGCGATCGGTTCTCAATGCCATTATTGTTTTATTCAACTTATTCTCTACCATTGTTATATATCATCTAAAGCAGTCTAATGCTTCGACTTATGGGAGATCAAAAAGACATAACCGAAACACGTGAAGTCATCTATGAAAATGATGAAATATGAGACTCAATGCCTCACCCTCGCACTCAAAGGACCACAAATGTCAGAATGAATGAGTTGTAATGGAAATTCGGCTCTAGTCCCTTTACCAAATGGTTTTCTAGTTATTTTTCCCGCTAGACAATATTCACATACGGGTAGATTAACATTAGTTAGTAACCCTAAAATGTATTCTCTAGCTAATCTTTGCATTTTTTGCAACTTAATGTGACCTAATCTAGCATGTCAAGTACTTGCATCAATCTCAACATTACTAAAAGATGCAATCAAAGAAAAACAACCATCAACATTAACATTGCACCGATCATAGTCAATATCTAACACCATAAAACTATTCAATACATGACCTGAACAATAATAAACTATTCCAAACGAAATGTCAACATAATCACTATGAAAATTCAATACATAACCTAGGCTAAGAAGAACAACTATGGAGATCAAGTTTCGTCAAATATCCGGAGCATAGAGGACATCATGTAGGAATAAGCTTTGACCATCACGTAAAATTAATTTACATGTGCCGATACCCTTCATTTCAATTCTTGAGTTATTCCCAACATATATCCATCTTCTTCCAGGCTGTATCCGACGATACTCCACAAATGCTTCTCCGTCTCTAGCTACATGGTCTGTTACTCTTTAGTCTACAGTCCACATTAGATGAGATTCAGCAATCATTATAGTGTTAGAAACAAAAGCATTACTCAAAGTAATGGAGTAATAGGGTACCTCTTTCGGTTTAGTGTATTCACGACAAAAGTGACCCATCTTGTCACAATTGTAGCACTTCATCTTGACCTTGTCCTTCTTCCCACCACACTTCTTGCGTTGGAAGGTCTTAACCCTCTTAGGTGCCTGATCAGTCTTCTTCCCTTTGTTGTTGAATTGAGAATTCCTTTTGCACTTTAAGCCCGAAACTTTGCGCGAACTCGATTCAACAACATAAACATGGGTAAAGGATCTCACAGCCTCTAGGCGCTCATCCTCTAATTCCAAATGATGCGCTACATCATCAAAAGTGACAATATTCTTATTATGCATCATATTGATCTTCATATGCTTCCAATTGTCAAGAAGAGACCTTATAACAGCTTGAACTTGTTGTTCATCAGTAAGAGAGTGACATGCCAACTTCAGCTCACGAATCATATTTGACATCTCTCGAAGATGTTGCCTCATTGTTACATTTGGGTGCTTTCGGTATGTGTCAAACTTGATGATGAGTCTCCTTAGCTTAGTGGTAGATGTACCCCCAAACTTATCTTTCAAGGCAACCCACATTGTCTGAGCTTTATCATAACTTTCAAACTCACATATGAGATCATCTTGCATACAGCTCAGCAACGTGATGCGAGCAATGCTATTCTTCTTTTTCCAATCTTGATAAGCTTTTAGATCTCTCCTGTGTTGAGATGAAGTTCCATGCTCAGGTTCATCCATGGTGTGGTTGAAGGTTTCCAAAACTTCTTGGTCCTCAAGGATGTATAAAACCTTTCGGTGCCAAATATCATAATTGTCAACATTCAGCTTCTCACCCTTATTGAGGTCAGCCATAATGGTCTTGGATGCCAAAGTCATAATCAATTGCTATAACACATTGACATAATAAACGCAGAATCAATACTAGCACATTTTTCATAGTAACACACATATTTAATTTGCAACAAAGACAAAATAAATTAATAATAATTCAACAAAAAGACACAGAAATGAAAGTTCATTATGTTCCCAATTAGCTCCTATGTACGATTGTTCTATTATCATTAACTAGATTTTTTTTTCATTAACTAGTTTAATTTGCGCAAATTTTAAGTTCTAGGTGAGAGCTCCTTCGAATTCTACCAACTTACAAACTCCCACTAGGAAAAATAATTACATGACTTCATGTAATTTCTAAATTTTTCCATTAACACAAAAGTATACCATGATGTAAATCAACATACAAATAATAATCATGATGTAACTACAATCAAAACCACAATTCAACATGTAATGGAAAAACAAGGCTTTCTTACCATTGTTCGAATTTTCTTAGAACTAGAAAATTACAAGTATATTAAATTATATACATGCTACCATCGAACCAAGCTCTACACAGCATATATAACATCATTTTCATATAGGCAAGCTACTGTATTTCCAAAATCACAAGAAAATTTCAGGTCAAAAAAAGAATAAACAGTGCATTTAAACCCTCAAAATTCGCATACTTAAGGTTCCCGACACATTTTCATACATTTATAAAATTCAAAAATGTAAAATAATTATACCACAATGTAGAGAACATCCATACGAACCAAACACTACCAACTACGCTCCAATCCGACCACCCACACGCCCACACACGCCAGCGATCCTCAAAGGATCCTGGCCGATCCAACCGGTGACCAGTCCGACCAGTTTGACCACCGATTCGGTTGACCACCGGTCCGGTTGACCGTCCGACCAATTGATCGGTCAACAGCCGAGTCGGGTCGGGTCAACGAGTCGGGTCGGGTCGCCGGCCGGCCAACCGCCACCGATGGTTACCGACTATTGGATGACGTCATCCGTGACGTCAGCATGCGTCAGTTCGCTGACGCGTGCGTGACACTCACGCGCTGACTTTCCCAGCGCATGGAGCACGTTGCGCCCACGAGCCACGGTTTCTGGCCGCGCGTGTGGGCGCGTCTAGCGTCCACCGGTCACGCTCGAGCCACCGTCGAACTCGTCTCGACGAGTACTTTCACCCTGTATATTTGGAAATTGATTTTGGCCAAAAAATAATTTTGAAAAATGGCCAAAACTGTACGAGTGTACGCGACCCCAGCCCACTCTTCACTTCGGTTCGTTTTCGACGATTCAGATAGCAATTTCGAGCAATAAACATCCATACATCGTAAAATTCAATCTCTTGATCTCGATATCAAATGGTAAACGAGAAAATTCGATGAAAAAACAAGGTAGAAATCACGACCGGGCTCTAATACCAAGGGAACTGAATAACAATTCATACATGAGCAAAAGGAAAATTAAAAGATAATTACCTTTGCCTATCCTTGAAGACCAACTCAATGAATTGCATGAGATGGGACGCGTATGGCAACATCACCTCTGACTTCGAATCCTTAAAGCCCTGGAGTATTCCGGAATAAGCTTCAAAAATGCTATGCTTGAGCTAATAACCATATTCCATCAACTCTTCATCATCTGTGTCCATCTGGGCACAAATTTTTGCAGCTCCTTGCATCATTGGCAGTGCATTGGAGACGTATTTCTCAAAGCGATCTCCAATTGCAAGAGCAACATCACCAAAGCAGGAGAAAATGGGAGGCTTAACAGACCGGTGCAGTACCTCACTACAGAGATCATTGAGAAGGAGCTCCATAATCCCATCACAAAATGGAAGCACCTTGTCATCCAAGGCACAGCAAATATCACCAACTACACCCACAGTAACTGCACAGACCTGGTATTCCTCAAAGTTCTGCAATCCCGTCTCCAAATACTTGTAGAACTCCGGCATATATTTTAGAAAGTCTGCACCTGTAGCATAAGCAAGCGCACCAATAGCAAGCATAGCTTCTTCATGCACTGTAGAGCTATGGCAGGCAAAAACTCGAAGGAATAGTAACATAATCTGATCTGCATATTGTAGTATTGTGGATTTTGTTTCATCAGTGTTACTTAGTTTCTAAATAATGACTTGAAGAACACCGCAGAGAGAAGCCTGCAGATCACTTTGCTTTTCTCTATCATCTAATGACACGATTTGGAGCTCAAATGTCTGTGCCAACTTATTCATGATGGCAGGAAGGAGCTGCGCTATAATTTGAGATGCTTCAGCAATATTGGCGCACCTAACTACCTCATTGATAGTTTCATATGCAGATGTCCTGAGCTTGGAGTCACCACTATCCGTGCGATCAGCAGCTGCAACAAGATATGTCGTGATGTCTGGAAGGTATGGTGAGAGAAGTGAAGCACTTGTTCCAGCATCTTCAAACCCCTGGGCAAGGTAATAAATTGCCCCACAAACCTTCTCTGCAACATTGGGCACATCTTGCATGCTCCCCAATAGTACTTTAACAACCCTTGGGAGGTTTCCAGGAGAGAATACTGAAAATCCATTGGCTGGACTATGCAACAACTCAAAAACGCATGTGAGTGTCCATGCGGTTGTATCGCGGACATGATTGTTCTCATCCTTCATCAGATTAAGAAGGAAATCTAAACCTGCATTAACCAAAGGAGAGAGTTTCTCAAATGTTGGCCCGTCAAGGAGCGAACCAAGAGCATATGTGGCAGCTTCACGACTATGCCAATCCGGCTTCCTTATATTTCCTCCACAAAAGGCATCACAAGGGGAACAATAGGATCTTCTACAGTTCTAGAAACAAGACCAAGACAAGTTCCACCGGCCATAGATATATTCCAAATGCTGTCATCCTGATCCTGATCCTCTTCCTGCTTTAGCAAAGTCTCCAGCAGCATGGGAACTAAAGCAGGCAGAGCTTGCTCAATGAACCGTGAATGAGGAGACCCAGAATCTGCACTTTCAGAACTCTCAAACTCTTGAAGCTCTATTTCTTCATCGCAAATAGAGCTCCAAAACTCCACAGCTTGAAGGGCAACAAATTCCTGCCAGTTGTCCTCAGTTGATAGAAGATTGAAGACAAACAGTAAAGGCTTTCATCCCCACAAATTACTTAATGACTTGAGGACTCTTTTGACTTCTTGCTTCGTTTGTAGGCCATGTACAAGAATCTTGGTATAGAATTAGATGATCCAAATCTCTACTCCAATATAAAAATGACAAATTATGCTGGTAGATAAATATGGAATTTTTTAAGGGTGGTAATTAATTGAGAAAGTTGGAAGTTGACTGGAATTTTCATCTTTTCAACAGGATACCTGCCATTTAAGAGAAACCATGAGAAAGACCTATTCCCATAATTTTGAGGGTTGAGGACTCTTTTGGCTTCTTTCTTTGTTGGTAGGCCATGAAATGGGGGATTTGCACGCTTTTGCCTACAATGTTTTGTGTTTCTTCTTGGACACTAGATCCTAACTCATACACGCAATTCGTATAATTATTATATGCACAATATATTCAATTTGTGGGATGTTAGGTGAACCTCCCATCAAAGAATTAATATGATTTAGAACGGTTAAATTATCAATTTAAAATTTTCAATCAATGTGGCTCCAACTAGATATTATAAAGGTCTTGAAACTCTGGATTCTTTCTTAATGTTATCCTCAGGCTAAAGCCCCTATTTGTTTAATAGAAAATAAATTATTTGAAAATCATTTTTTCTAAAAATGATTGCCTATATTACGTAAAATAATTAGTCAATAAAAAATTGTTCCATTGTCGACAATAATTTATGTATAAATATTTTCATAGAGGATGATAATATTTTTCATTTTTTTTTTGGTGAAGGGTAATAATATATTGAGCTTTAACCAACTGTATACACAAGATTCGGCACCACAAAACTTGCACTCAAGAAGACAACAAGTCAAATTGAGTGGAAGGGAGCCGAATGCAAAAAGCTGCTAAACAAAAGAGTGACGAACAAGGAAAAGGCAGGCACAACCAGCGCTACCAAGAAACAACAACAAGAAAAAACAGAGAACCCGAAGGAGAAGCCTCCGCTGACGTCGAACCACAACCATTCCCATGTTCCGAGTACGGCAATGAAGAGAACGGGGTCAACAGACTACAAAGCAACACACGACCGAGGAGTCAAAGGCCTCCACTCCACGGACAACTAAGGATCCGCAGGAGTAGAAGAGAAGATGCAAGGATCAATCCCCCAGTTACGTTGTACTCTTCTATTTCTCGAGTTGTCATCGACATTTTTGAACGTTAAGGCCTTGTCCTTAACAACTTTAATGAGATGATTTTTAACGGCCAAAACCGCCAAAATATGGTTTCTAAACAGGATATCATTCCTGAACTTCCAAATAAGGTGGCAAAGAGCACCAAACGAAAAATGGGCAATTGAACAATAGAAACCCTTACCGACGAGAACTTCATCGCCCACCGAAGGTTCTCAGACCAGGTCCCGTTGCGCCAAAGGAGATTGCATCTAGCCGCCCAGAAATAAGCAAAGTTGGTTGTGATGCAACACCCAAAGAAGAGATGATCGATGGAATCAGGTGTCAGCTTGCAAAATGCACATACTGCATCCCCAATCCTGCTGTATGACAAGAGCAAGGCATGGGTGGGAAGACGGTTCTTGATAATAAGCTAGAGATTGAATTGATATCTCGGAGTGATAACATTGTTCCAAATGAAGGAAGCCTAATCAACCCGTGGCATTTTTCCTTCGACGACAAAGATAACACGCCGAGGCGACCGAGAAGAGACCGGAAGAGCTGTCAATCCAAATAAAACGATCCGATACCTGGGAGAGGATAGGAAGAGGCTGATCCCAAGAATCTAACAATGTCCTCAAGGACTGCCTAGCCGGTGAAAAAAGATCAACCACCATAGCCTGCCTAGAAATAAATGCACTCTAAAAGTATCATATATCTATTGCGCATCCAAATGTGTCACAGTTTTGCATCTAACCAATGGTTGGTTCGAAAGTACAAAATGCTGAATGTTATTTTTGAACCTGAGGAGCTCTTCGGCCCTTTTATATCGACCCTATCATCTTGTGGAGTTTTGAGAAGCCCAAGTTAGGGTAAAGGCCCCGGTTAAAGGCCCAATCTTCAAATAAATCATGTTCTTGATGAATGCGAAAATCTAGATACAAACCATCTAAAAGAACTTAACATAAATGAAACTCCATCTCAGTTTATGCAATTCAAATATGTATTTATAATTGGTTTTGCACGAAATCTTTTTTACTTTATACTAATTTTTTTTCGAAACATTTTACCAAAAAAAAAAAAAATTTTCGAAACAACTTCTAAACCTTAAAATTTGACAAAATAATTTCACGAAAATCCATATCTATTTTAGAATGACAATTAATATTAGTCTATTAATAGTACTAATGAGAAATTAATCACCATAATAATGTATATAAACAACCATGTGACCATTTTCAGTCACAAAGACATGACTAATACACGATAAACGTCATTGAAGTTTCTTTCTTTCTTTTGAAAAGATGACATCAATAAATAATATCCCCTAGTTGTGATCGTTTTTATTAGTCTTTAGTAAAAAAGAAAAAAAAAAGAAATCTTATTTGAGATGTAACATCCAAAAGTTTTTGTGTACAGTAATGATATTTTCAGACTTGTCAGTATTGAGAATAGACACCGGTTTGCTTGTTACATATTAATTTTGTAGATACTTTGGTAACCTAACAATTATTTTATTATGAAAATCTTATAATTGAATCAATTGGCAGTTTTTCCATTTGTCTTTTTCTTCCTATTCTCCCTAAATATTTAACCCCTCACATGTTTTACTCTTAAAGATATGGAACTTGGTAGTGATGAGGCCATGCATTGCCTTATGAAACTTGGCCTTAGTTCATTAATGCTTGGAATGATTATTGCTCACACTTGGCCTAATGAAATGAAGCCTTCTATCCTTCACATAAATATCTCTTCTCTTGACTTATGATATCAAGTCATTTGCACCCCAGCTATTAGCATTAGGGGGAGAGGGGGGGGGGTGGGCACATGAATCAATTTCATTGGAGCACTACCCTCTAGACTTATTGTTCTAACCCTAAGACAATTAATGCCTTAACTATGGTTAAATCAATTCCACTTTGTTCTTCCTTGTTTTAGTTTATTTGAGTAGAGGGGGGACTTTTAAAAGAACACAAGCCTCATTTCATTAATTTTACTCATCAAAACTCATTTCTTCAACTTACGTCCTCAAAACCATGAGTAAAAGCCAAGGCCCCACACCTGTATTATAAAAGTTTCTGTCTCAATCTTTCAAGTTGGGCGATGTGACTGAAGCCTTAAATTGCCTAATCGTTTTTAAGGTAAGTGAAAACTCTAGGGAATAAGTTAGGTTAAGCTACTTAGTACTCTTGATATGGTTAATAAATGTAAATTTTTACTAAATTTTTCGATGTAAAGTGCCATCAGGTTCCAATAATGGTATGTTGAGTTGTTATGTTTCCTTGATTTGTATTGATGAGCTCTTCTTCTTCTTTTTTATTTGGTCATACTCTACTCTTACTCTAACTCTTACTCTCAGACTTTTGTCATGTCTCTTTGCAGAACGTGAGAGTCAAATCCCATGCCTAAAGCTAAATCGTTCACATCCCAACCCCCTAAGAAGGTGGGGATTCGAACCCCCTACATCTCCCTTCCTATGTGGGAAGGGTGGCTACTAAGACAAACTCTAATGGTTTATGCTCCTTGATTTGTATTGATAAGTTATATATTTTGGGAGTAAATAAGTTAATTCCAAGAGAAATTAGTAGTACGTTGATCGAAAAGTGTGAAGAATTAAAAAAAAAAAAACTCAATAGACTAAGTGTGGAAAAGGGTGAAAATGTCGACTAGGAGGTGTTAAGGCTGGTTTTATAAATTTTGCTTAAATTGACTTATGAACATCTAATTTGTCGATTTTTTAAAAGAATAATGATGATGATGATGATGATGATGATGATATCAGTTTTTGGAAGTTGCCAATTTTTTTTAAAGATGCTCGATTTCAATGGGGAAAAGTTTCCTTATTCTGAGGAAATTTCTTGAAGTTGTGAAATTTGAGAGGTTTGCTTTAAATTTGAGAGATTAGTGGTGAGCATCAGTCTAGAATTAACCCCGAACCGACCTTAAACCGACCCAACCCTGTCAGTCTTGGTCTGGTTCCCAAGAGGACTAGGTCGGTCTTTGGTCCTAGGATCTCTGGACCAGCACTATGCGGATTGGTCCTCGGTCCTAGAAGTTTATGGTCGATCCAACCTAGACCAACCCTGACTGTATATAATATATATATTATTTATAATTTTTTTATATAGTGAAAACCCTAAGTCAAAAGGCGTCAATAGCATGAAACGGCTCCTTAGTGAGGAGTTCAAGTAATTTTACACCGTTATTTAATAGCTTAGATTTTTAATGTCTTTACGGCATCAACAACCATATTTACAAATGAGGAAAATGTCTCTATGAGGAGTCCTGACAACGTCCTCACGGCGTAAATAACTTCTTATGGTATCCTCTTCCAGTACTCGTTCTCTTATGTCTTTTTTGTCACCTTAGTCTTCAACTTACTAAAATCAAAAGAAAAAACTTCTCCGCTCACCATTCGACACTTGCCTCCCTCACTTTTGGTTGCTTGCGCTGCTCACCGCTCAACGCTCGCCCCACTCGATGCTCGCCCCTCGCGCTGCTTGCCTCTCTTCACTAACCTCGCTCGTCACCGAACCTATTGAGTCGGTCCGATCCTCGATCGCCTTTTCAGAAAGTGCAAAAAATGAAACAAAAAATTATCGGTCGATCCTGAGTTGACGCTGGAATCAAACTGAACCCATTGGGTCAATCCATTCCTCAATCCTAGGCTCAATAGGGTTGGTCCTTTGTCCCAAAAATTGAGGACCAACTAGGGGTGCCCAAAAGAACCAAGACCCGCCCGAAATCAGACCGGAACCGCCCGGAACCAGTGGTTCTTGAGGGAATCGGTCAAATTCTCGATTCCAATTTATGAGAACCGGTGGGTACCGGTCCGGTTCCCGGTTCCATGGGTGGATCCATCCACCGGCCCACCCAGACCGGACAGATTACATTAAAATAATATATTAATTTTCAATATTAAAAAAATTGAAATTACTAATTAATAAATCCAAATCAAATAACTAAAAAAATTAAGTCAAGATCGCGAAGAAGCAGGGCTGGCCCAAAAGCTAAAAAGTCCAAAGCCGTCTAAAGCAGGGTTGGCCAGCCCGACTGGCTAATCTCTAGTCAAACCAAATGGAGAGGTCCATAAGCTAAAAAGTCCAAAGCGCACCTTGAGTCCTTGACAAAACGCCGAGCAAAAAGGAAGCACGCGAAGAAGCAGGGCTGCAAGAGAAGGAGAAGAAGAATAGCTCGGGCGAAGAACCAGCAATTTCGATCGAAAATCAAAGTTGTTTCGCGTCAAGATCGGAGCTTTTGAGAAACCCAGGAACCCCCTCGGGATAGGGTTCGCGAGGAAACCCTTGATTGCAGCAGGTCCATCCATCCCTTTCTCTATTCGCGGGAAGGGGGGTTTGATGCAAGGAAGATGATAGAGCGTGAACAGATTGATCACAATTTTATTTTTGTCATCCCGTGGGGTCGGGCTGTGTTGTTGGACGAGGGATTGAGGTCGCTGGAAGTGGTTTGTTTCTTTGAGACTGGTTCCATAGATCCACCCGGGAACCGGACTGGACCAGCGGTCCGGTTCCCGAGTGGATCCATGCAACTAATGGGTGGATCCGAGTTTCAATTTTTCAGAACCGGTCCTTACTGGGCGGTTCCCGATTCTAAGTCGAGAACTGCCCGCTCGGACCATGCACACCCCTAAGACCAACACTATGCGGGTTGGTCCTAGGGTTATGGGGTGGACAGGCCCAACCCGAACCATACTCACCCTTACCTAAGATGCTTACCTTTGGTGGACAATTCCTAAGTACCCATTTTAAGTTGATGATTATTTTGATCGTTGATCATTAATTCTTATATTGATTTTCTATGGATATTATCATTTCTTGCTTGAGGAAATAAATGAGGTAAATATGGTGTCGTTTATGTAAATGATGCGTGAGCAAACCATGGTGTTGTATCCTAGTGATGTTTTGAGTAAAATGATGTTAATTACTTAACAAGGATTTTGAACATCTTTATGTGCAGTATTATTCTATGATAAAATTTGTAAAATACTATGAAAGTATTCCGTCATCCCGACCATAGTGGAGACGATGCCCTGCTGTGTAATAGTGTTGCCTTGCTCTGTGATTGTAATACCTTGGGAGTGTTTGGGGCTGTCTTGGAATTGAGATGCCCTGCTATGTGATCGGAATGACTTGGGAGTGTTCGAGAGAAGACATAAATGAATATAATACATGATCATGTGTATATATATATATATTCACACGTTATTTAAATTAGTGTTAGTCATGGATCACAATATGATATACCATCTGCTTGAAGTGGACTTAAATGATTTTAAATATCGTCACTTATAGTTTTCATTGGCATAAGTCGTGTGATGATATTGGTGCACCATGATGTAATGTAATATATATTGGTATTGGCATATCACAATAGCAAAGGTAGATTACTCGTTTATGCATTTGTTTTACCTGGTCATTTGATTTGAGTATGTCGATTGTTGATACTAGATTAAGTAGTAAGATGATTTTCTACCTTAAATTTGGAGATTTCATTTATTTGGTCTCAGCTCACTCCTTTATTTTTAGACATGTATGATGGATCCACCACCACCACCACTTTTTAGAGCTCCCAAACTAGTCGATTGTGTCTTTGAAGATGTGTCTGTACTTGGATTTGTTGTAATATATGGTTGGGTTATGGAGTGGATTCCCCATCGGAATGTTGCTTGGTATGTTCACATAGAGGGCAAGTTGGTCGGACCACTTAGAAGCTTTGATGTTTCTCCAAGTTTTGACGATGATGGTTTATCAACGGGTGAAGTTGTCAACCCTTAATTGATGATCCAATAGTGTATAGGCAGGCTTTTGGGAGTAAGAGTACAGTGACATAATTAGGTGACCTTGACCTTTCCTGGGAATTATGTATTTCATATTCGCTTAAATGTTGTGTAAAGATAATAACCACTAAAGTTTGTATAAAGAGGCATATGTATACTATTTTTAACTTGTGCAATTTTCTTGTATGGTTTGATGTGAGTATTTTGTTGTGCTTCCGCATGTTATGAAAAAAACAAAAGATGTAATTTCTTAGGACGTGTGTCACGTATGACGTTGTGGGGCAGCACATGAGACAATTATAGAACTCCATGGCTAAAAAACGAATTAACCATTTTGGTCCATTTATATTGAAAGGTTAATTAGTTTTGGGAGAAATACCAAAAAATTTAGAAACCAATTGCAATTGTGTCTATTCAGTTCCAATTTTTTTTTTTTTGCCAATTGAGTTATAAGTCTTTTACATTTGTGTCAATTCAGTCCATTTGACAAATTTCGAACTAAAACCGCTGACGTAGATGTTAGCCATCCAAAGTGGTGTAGCTGGCATAGATGTAGACAAATTTTAATAGTATTTTAATATTTTCCAATTTCTTATTTTTTTAAAAAAATTGCCTTCTTTGGTTTCTCATTGTGGCTGACGAGGGCTACTCGCCTACCATCAACAAGGGTCGCAGCCCTCCCCCATACCTTGGTGAGGCTATGGCCGCCTTCTCCCACAGGTGAGAACCCATCTACTTCCTCCTCTCAAATGTTCATACTCAAGTTATGCAATTGTAGAACCTCAAAACCCAATTACGATGAAAACATAATCATAAGGATTTGGGCTAGGCGAGCTCGCCTACGGCCGTTGTGGCCTTGCCTAGTGGCCAGTGAGCTCCAACACCCCTCGCTAGCCATAGTGAGAAACTAAAGAAGGAAGGGAAAAAATTTAAAAATCAATGAAAAAATTAAAAAAAAAAAAAAGATTGTCGATGTCAACTTTGGTCACATAATGTAGGACAAACAGTGTCCACACCAGCGATTTTCAGCCAAAATTAGTTGAATACACTAAATTGGCACAAATGTAAAAAGTCTAACACTCAATTGGCAAAAAAAAAAAATGTTTATGACTGAATTAGCGTAATGGCAATAGATTTATTACTTTTTTGGCAATTTTACCATTAATTCTTAGATGGACCGGTTCCCAAGTAGAAAATATAAAAATTACACAATTTTATTACAAAAAAAAATATGTTGGTCAAATTGTTGTGTTGTTTCTTCATGCTGAAATCCATAATTCTATTATGGATGAGTATAAAAGTATTTTTTTTTTCTTTTAAAAGAGTCTTTAGAACCAGAATCCGAACTTGTGAAATTGAGAACCGATTTTCCCTAAAACCGTTGTTGAATCTTAGCTCACTCTTTTATTTTTAGACATGTATGATGGATCCCCCACCGCCACCACTTTTTAGAGCTCCAAAACTAGTCGATTGTGTCTTTGAAGATGTGTCTATACTTGGATTTACTATAATATATGGTTGGGTTATAGAGTGGATTCCCATTGGAATGTCGCTTGGTATGTTAACATCGAGGTTAAGTTGGTCAGACAACTTAGAGGCTTTGATGGCTCTCTAGGTTTTGACGATGATGGCTTGTCAATAGATGAAGTCGTCAACTTTTAGTTGATGGTCCATTAGTGTATAGGCAAGCTTTTGGGAGTAAGAGTGCAGTGATATACGTGCAGTGATATAGTTAGGTGACCTTGACATTTCCTAGGAATTATGTATTTCATATTTGCTTAAATGTTGTGTAAAGATAATAACCACTAAAGTTTGTATAAAGAGGCATATGTATACTATTTTTAACTTGTGCAATTTTCTTGTATGGATTGATGTGAGTATTTTGTTGTGCTTCCGCATGTTATGGAAAAAAAAATGTAATTTCTTAGGATGTGCGTCACGCATGACATTGCGGGGCACACATGAGACAATTATAGAACTCTATGACTAGAAAAACATTAACTATTCCAGCCCATTTATATTGTAAGGTTAATTAGTTTTGGGAGAAATACCAAAAAATTTATAAACCAATTACAATTGTGCCTATTTAGTTCTAATTTTTTTTTTTGGCAAATTGAGTCCTAAATCTTTTATATTTGTGTTAATTTAGTCCATCCGACAAATTTCGATCGGAAATCACTAACATAGATGTTAGCCATCCAAAGTGGCACAGTCAGTGCTGATGTAGACAAATTTTAATAATTTTTTCAATTTTTCAATTTTTTTTATTTTTTTAAAAAAATTTCGTTCTTTGGTTTCTCGCTATGGCCAGCAAGGGTCGCTTGAGCTCGCTAGCCACTAGGCGAGGGCTACTAGCCTACCATCAACGAGGGTCGCAACCCTCGCCCATATCTTGGCGAGGCCATGGCCGCCTTCACCCGCAGGTGAGAACCCATCTGCTACCTCCTCTCGAATGTTCATGCTTAAGTAATGCAATCGCAGAACCTCAAAACCCCATTACAATGAAAACATAGTCATAAGGATTTAAGCAAGGTGGCCTCGCTTGTGGCCATTGTGGCCTCGCCTAGTGGCCAACAAGCTCCAACGCCCCTTGCCGGCCATAGTGAGAAACAAAAGAAGGAAGGGAAAAAGTTTAAAAATTAACAAAAAAAATCAAAAAAATGTGTCGATGTCAACACTACCCGCATAACATAGGACAACCAATGTTCACACCAACAATTTTCGACCAAAATTAGTCGGATTGATTAAATTGGCACGAATGTAAAAAGTTTAAAACTCAATTAGCAAATATATACAATTGAATTAGCGCAATGGCAATAGAATTGTGACTTTTTTGGTAATTTTCACATTAGATCTTAGAGGGACTAGTTCCCAAGTAGAAACTATGAAAATTATACAATTTTATGACAAAAACATGTGTTGGTCAAATTGTTGCGTTGTTTCTTCATGCTGAAATACATGATTCTATTCTCGATGGGTGTAAAAGTACTTTCTTTTTCTTTTTCTTTTAAAAGAATCTTTAGAATCAAAAACCAAAGTGATGAAATTGAGAACCGGACCGATTCTTCCTAAAATCGAAATTGAACCTGTAGGTCCGGTCCATTATGATTTGAATTCCGGATAGAGCTTGATTTAGTGCACATCCCTACTAATTGCAAGGATTCTACTACTATTACAGGGAATTCACTTGGAAAATGTTTAAGCCATGATGCTAACGCGGTCATGTCATGGTATGGAAAAACCCGGTATTTCCAAGACCACCCTTTACTTGAAGCTGCGGAATGGCGGTTCAAATTTATTCAAAGAAGCTTGCGGAATTAAAAGTCAGCTAAAGTAGGGACTATTGTCCTTCTTTAGGAGGATGTCCAATAACTGTCGTGTACTCCTATCGCTTTCGAAGTTTCCATTGAAAGTCGCATTGACTTTTGCGTAAAGCTTGCTCATTAATGACGAGCAACATGATGGGCATAAGATACCTATTAAGTATATTAAATTTAAAGATTTTTTCATTTCCATGTCATTTAATATATATGATATAGCAAAAAAAAAAATAGTATAACGACAAATTTAAAATTTATTTTAGATTGCTTAACAAGTATTATCTTGAGCACTCGCACGGTGGAGTTGCAGTAGCAGGTTCATCTCGTGGGTAATTGATGTTTCGTCGGTGTCTTAAACTAAACACTCTAGCAGAGGATCAGGCATGTTTCAGTCTCGTTTGAAACCCTTTTCTATGAGAAAAACACAAGGCTCATGAATTTATTATGTTAAAGTGATACAAAATCATTTTTCAAGTTTACTTCTCATAACGATGGTATAAAAACCTGTAATTATCATCCTCATTTTTTACGACGAATTTCAAGTTGCATCACCTAGACATAATTAACCAAGTCGCCATTTATTTCCCAAACAGCCTTTTACGACGTTAGCGTTGGGCTGTCTCGAGTAGTGGCGGCAAAACGCTGAGGGGGTGGCTCTCAATTGTCATCGTGCCGTATTGCTATGTGTGGGAAGAGAGAAAAGGTTGGAAGAGAAGATTGGGAAAATGGGTTTTTAAGTTGGGAAGATGCAAAACGGAAATTTTGAAATCCGACTAGATATTTCATATGAAGAGTATAATTGAGGATAATTTTTGTAAGGGCTAATAATACCAAGAATCCCCATCTCATATATCCACGATACATTTACATTAAATTAATTTGTGTTCCAAAAACTCTCAAATTGATACTCATACTACATTTATTACAAACTAATTTTTAGGTAACAAAAAATCCCAAATTAGTACACTCACTGCCACATATATCCAAACTAATATGTACACATTACATTTACCTCAAATTACAATAAACCTGGGATTTTTTTAGGTAAATGTGGTGCGAATGCATTAGTTTAAAATAATATGAAACGGTTGTACCCATTTGAAATTTTTTGTAATATAAAACTTAAATTGTGATTAATATAATGTTAGTATCATGATATAAATATACTCATTTCAATTTTTTGTGATATTAACCTGTCCCGTAATTATGTAACTTATCCGTTTAGCACTGCTTCAGCTGCAAGTGGGAAGGGATGTGCAAAGGGCCTGTTTGGTAGCCATTCAAATAGTGTCTAATTCTGATTTTTTGTTCCCGGAAGCAGTTTTGGAACAGAATCGTGTTTGGTAAAATTTTTGTTCACAGGAACAAATTTCTATTTTTTTGTACCCAAAATTAAATTTGAAACAAAATCAAGAATAAAAAAAAAAAAGTTGATTCTTGTTCTGAGAACAAATCTAAGAATCAAAATCATATTTCTCTTCTTCTTCTTCATTTACCGCCATCCCGCGGTTGTCGTCCGCCACCGTCTACCATTCGCCGCTGGTCGCCAGCAACCCATCCGGTGAGCTCGCCGAAGGCTCGCCAAGCCAAAGCGAGGTCCGGAGAGCTTGCTGAAGGCAAGCCCAACCACTGGTGAGGCTCGCCTCGCCCCACCGTGGCCGGGCGGGCCTCACCCGGCCCCCGGCGAGGCGGGCCACGCCCAACCCCGATGAGGTTCGCCCGGCCCCGCTAGTGGCCGGTGAGCCTCGCCCGGCCTCGCCGATAACCGAGGCAAGCCTCTCCCGGCCCGACAAGGCTCGCCCGGCCCCACCCGGTGGCCGGGCGAGCCTCGCCTAGCCCCGACGAGGCCGGGTCAAGCCTCGGCGGGCCTAGTCAAGCCCCGCCTAGCTACCGGCGAGGCTCGGCCGACGAGTGCCGCCACTTTGGAAGAAGAAGAACATGAGAGAGAAAGGAAAAAAATAAAATAAAAAATAAAAAAATATATTTAAAAATTAAAATAAATTGATTTGAAACGAATTAATGAGCACGGTACCAAACGCAATTCTATTCCAGAATCAGGAATTTTGGACAGTGACCAAACGGCTTAAAATGCTTAGAAATTGTTCCCGAGAACAGAATCAAAAAGAATCAATTCATATCAAAATCTGTGGGAACAGAATCATTACCAAATGCGCCATTAAAATGCTTAGAAATTTTTCCCGGGAGTATAATCAAAAAGTATCATTTCTTATCAGAATATGTTCTTGAGAACGGAATCGTTACTAAACGCGCCCCAATAGTATCCTCCTCCCGTCAAAACAACACAGCGAATCAATCGATGACGCTAACAACTCTCCTCTCATCATCATTCAGTCTGGTCAAATGGCTCGTCTTGAAAGAAAAAATATATTCGAGAAAATAAAAAAGAAGTATATAGAGAGAAAAATAGATGTTCGGTTACCATTATTTAGATGTGAATCATACTTCCTTCTTAAAAAATAGGATGTGTACCTACTCGATATCTTATTCGTATTCGTACAATAAGGGAAACTTCCCCTGAAAGGAAGTTTACTAAATTAATCCCTGCTTTTTTTCCGGATGCGAAATACATAATCAAATCAAAAAATGAATTTTTGGGAGATTAGTATTTATCATGCCCTGTTAATTGTTTTAGTTACATTATAAGAACTGTGACTTTTTGAAACTAAATATGGCATTTGTCGATTGGATATTATTGTTTGTACAATTCTATTATCTAATCCGTTTCCTGCAGCCTCCCAGCCCCCTTTATCTTCCATCATTTCTTTTTCCCTTCGTTACCCTATCCTCGTGTTGGGTGCTACACCATATATATGGTGCTACCTCAGGACAATATGTTCCTTTCGCATCGTGTTAGTGACGTCACACCAACAATTTTATCATTTTTATGGTGATGACTAATGAAAGGATTTGATTCCACAAATTTACACAGATGAAGAGTTAGAAGACTAAATTGCACAAATAATGAAACTTGAAGGACTAAAACTTCACTTTACCTAGAAGATATCGATGTACATAAGGGACAAATAAGTTAGTAGCTAATTTAGCATTAGGATATAAGTGTCCCCCATATAGATTAACTTCACCTAAGTGGAATTATATCTTTTATTTTTATAGGTTTCCATATTATCAATGAGTATTGCCTAGACTCATTATACTAAATCAAGCTGATCATATATATCAAAAATCTATATAGCTACACCGAGTTATCTAAAACACCGATTTTCATCGAATTCAATTTTCTATCTTTCGAATTCCCTTCTTTATATATATATATATATATATATATATATATATATATATATATCCTAATTTGCTTACCCTTTTCTCCTGTAGTATGAAAGGGACCTGAGGAAATAACCCCGTCTTTTACAAATTGACAAGTATGCAATATCGAGAACGAAGTTTGTGGTCCATAACGAAGCACAACAATTCAACAAGATGAGAATGTTGCTCACGGTGTTTGTACGTAATTTCTCTTAACAAAACAACAATAAACTCAACGACCCGCTATTTCGCATTCAAAGGATATCAAAGGACGGGAAAAATTCGAATTCAAGAAGACCTCTTGCTTCTTTTCTATAATACATGATTATATATCACAATCTCCGAAAATTTTCAAATGCCTTTGCCCGACGTTTACGTCGTACCCAAGAGGAGGTCCTTCTCACAACCGCCACGATGCCCGTAGTAGGCCGGTCGTCGATTGACGTACTCAAACGCATCGCGATCTCAATCTCGGGTTCGGGGACAAAAAAAAAAGCATATGTTGATGAATCCCTAGAAATAGAGGAAAATTCAAACAGTTGCCCCAGCACGGCAAGTCACCGAGCAGTCACTCCTTTTGCTCTTTAGCGATGACTAAGCACCCGAACCATCTCCCCACAAAAGCACAGATTTAACGCGTTCTTCTGGTCTCGCCATCGCCGAAATATGTTGACTTTTGACCTCTTCGCCACTGTCAAGTCTCTCGAAGGGCCCCCTACAAAACCTGCAGAAACTCTTCCCGGATGCTCACGTCTTCTCCTCCTGCTCCTTCTCCTCCCAGATTATGCAGAAACTCTCTGCTTTGGGAATGGCGAAACATGGCGCTCTCTTCTTTTGCCTCCATTTTTTCTCTTGCTTCCTCGTCCTTGCCGTGTCCCAGTCTCAGCCTGATGATCAGTTCATCTTCAATGGGTTCAACGGCTCCACCGAGTCCAACATTATCCTCAATAGAGCCTCCATCATCAAGTCCAGCGGAGCTCTCAAGCTCACCAACAGGTCGAGCGACGACGTCGGCCAAGCCTTCTACCCTCGGCCTTTCCGGATGTTGGCCGAGGCTTCCGGTGGCTCCACTGCCGCTGTCTCCTTCAGCACCCACTTCGTGTTCGCGATTAAGCCGCCGAGCTCGGGCGAAGGCGGCTACGGCCTCGCGTTCGTGGTAGCCCCCAAGACTTCCTTCCCCGGGGCCCAGGCCGACCACTACCTCGGCCTCTTCAGTTCCTCGAACGATGGGAACTCGTCGAACCACATGCTTGTGGTGGAGTTCGACACCGTGAAAGGGTACAGAGAGACCTCGGACGAGAAGGGGAACCACGTCGGGATCAACATCAACGGCATGGAGTCGAAAGGCTCCAAGCCGGCTGCCTATAACATAGATGGCACGCACAACCACGAAGAGATAACGCTTGAGAGTGGCCTGCCCATTCAAGGCTGGATCGAGTACGACGGCCCGCAGCAATCGATGGACGTCACTATATCTCCAATCAATGTGCAGAAACCGGAGATACCTCTCTTGTCCATGGCCGTTAACCTCACTTCCGTATTCAAGGACAGCATGTATGTCGGGTTCTCTGCTTCGACGGGCACCAAGAGAAGCTTTCACTACGTTCTAGGATGGAGCTTCCGATTGAACGGAACCGCGCCTTTCCTCAACCTGACTCAGCTTCCGCTGCCTCCTGACCAGACAGATTCATCTTCCTCTTACAAGCCGCAGGTAATAGCCCTCATTGCCTCTTTATGCAGCATAGCGCTGTGTCTTTCGGGAATCTTGTTCTTCTATACTGTGATCAAGAAGAGGAGGCAGCAGGAGAATCTTGAGGACTGGGAGTTAGATTGTCCTCACAGGTTCAGGTACAAGGACCTTGACCAGGCAACAAAAGGGTTCAAACAGAGCGAGGTGATCGGGACCGGTGGCTTCGGCGCAGTGTACCACGGCATCTTGCCGACTAACAGGTGCGAGGTCGCTGTCAAGAAGGTGTCTCGAAACTCGATACAGGGAATGAGGGAGTTTGTGGCCGAGATCGAGAGCTTAGGCCGCTTACGGCACAAGAACCTCGTGAATCTCCAAGGTTGGTGCAAGCAGAAGGACGAGCTCCTCCTCGTGTACGACTACGTGCCTTACGGGAGCCTCGACTCGCTGATTTTCAAGCGGAAGGACAGCTTCGTGTTGAACTGGGAACAGAGGTTCCGCATCATCAAGGGCGTCGCGGCCGGATTGCTGTACCTCCACGAGGAGTGGGAGCAAGTCGTGATCCATCGGGACGTGAAGTCCAGCAACGTCCTGATCGATGCGGAAATGAACGCGCGGCTCGGGGATTTCGGCCTCGCCAGGCTATACGAACACGGCAAGATGTCGCACACCACCCACTTAGTCGGAACCATAGGGTACATTGCCCCGGAATTGGCGCGCTCGGGGAAGGCTTCGACGAGCTCCGACGTGTATGCTTTTGGCATTCTGCTGCTCGAAGTGGCCAGCGGCAGGCGTCCGACGGGCCAATTCTTGCTGATGGATTGGGTGATAGAATGTTACGGGACGGGTCGGATTCTCGACGCCGCAGATCCCAAGTTACGTTCCGCCTACGATGCTGAGGAGATGGAGATGGTATTGAACTTGGGGCTAGTTTGTTCCCAGTACCATGCCCAAGCTAGGCCTACCATGAGGCAGGTGATTCGGTGTCTGAACCGGGAGGAGCCGGTACCCGTCTTTGTCGATGATTCGAGCTTCCCTGGCTCTCGAAGAACCGACGACATGAGCTTCGGATTCTTGGAAATAGTTTCTTCCGATACAACCGGGAAGTCTCATGCGTCGACATCATCCTACGTGTCATCGTCGGTCCGTGGCCTCTCCTCCACTTCTTTAGGTGGTTCTGGTAGATAATAGGTTGAGATTTACATGTACAGAGATTTTACACCAATTACAGCTCTCTAATTTACATGCAAATTCGCTTTCTGGATTCTTCTTTCGAAATTTCAGGCTTAATATTACTCCCAGAATTCTTTCAAAATGTAATCATAAGCGAATATCATCTTGATCGAGAAATTTAGATAAATGCAATTTTATATTGTTCCGAATTGGATTACTTCTTGTATTATAGTATCCCATATCGCCTGAACACTATACGCATATCTCTCTCTATCTACTAGTTTAAACTTTTCAGATTGAACACTCTAACATGATTTGAGAGTTATATTATGTCATAATATTTATCTGTTTTACATATACATATAAATTTGGACCCGCTTGGAGTTTCCGAGAAGTTAGGGTGACCTATAAATTATCATCCATAAACTTTAAATTTATTCAATATAGTCTCTAAACTTCTCAAACGGCAAATTAGATGTTGTCCGGTAATATGGATCATTATATATGGTGACTCAACATGTCCATATTTTTAAACATCTACTTTAAAATAGGAAATAAAGAAAATTAGGAAGTCAATATATCATTCATTATGTGCTGATGCGAATTATTATATTCTAATTTGAAATGGATACTTCACATGAATAATTCATGTGTGAGGTTTTCAATCGCTTCATGGACGGTGTGATTTTATGACAACAATTTATGACAGTATAATGAGTAAAACACGCAGTGGCTTGGTCAAAGCACACATATTTTTGGCTATATCTTGATGACTTCTCGTTAAGCAAAGCTATATCGGCAGTATTCACTGTCAACATTTGCCGATTCATCAAGAGGTGCGCTGTCTAATAACCACGTTTCAAGGAATTTTCAAAAATCGGAAAAAAGATATTCCTAAATTTCGTCGCAGGTAAAGAGAAGCTTCATCTCAAATTTCAAAATTAAAATTCAATCTATTTATCTAACCAATCTTGACCTTGTGAATGCTTTTTTGCAGTACGTTTCTAGTTTTTTTTTTTTTGGTCGGTTACGTTTCTAGTTTAAATATCACTTATTTTGCGTTTTCTTTTGAGCTTCTCATGTCTAAATTGCAAATTGGGGGTTGAAATACTTGTTACGTATTCTTCACTTTCAGACTCGGTCAAATTATTTCAAACATAAATTAAAGCATATTATAATGTTTTAATCCTTTCGTTATAAGATTGAATCTACAATCAATGTTAATTACTTTTATGGTAGAAGTAAAACATCAATAAGGCTTCGTTCGTTTCACGGAAAATAACTTCCAGTAAAATGTTTTCCGAATTTTCCAGCGTTCATTTCACGAAAAATGAATTGTTTGGGAAAAACGTTTTTCATGAAAGGAAAAAAGCTAAACCAGGGAAAAATGTTTTTTTTTTGAAAAGTGGAAAATATTTTCTTCACTTGATCTATCTTATTTTACATTTCTACAAGCCCTCATTTCCTCCTCCCCCTCCTCCTTCTTCTTCTTTTTCTAATATATTTTTAAAATTCGAATTATATTTTTCTTTTTCTTTGCTTTGTTTTCCCTCTTCTTCTTTCTTGGCCGGTCGCCGGCCATGGCAACGGCCAACAACAGACCACAGGCGAGCCTCGAGCTCGCCGGCAAGAGCAAGAGGCTCGCCCACCTCCGGCGAGCGGCATCGGCAAGCTTGAGCATCAAGCTTGAGGCTCGTCAATCTAGCAATGCTCGCACTCACCGATCTGGCAAGGCTCGAGGCTAGCGAGCTTTAAGCTCGCCAATTTGGTGAGGCTTCAAGCCGGTGAGCCTGAGCTTGCTGGAGATGGCCAAGCCTTGTGCTCATTTGCGGCCGATTGCTGGTCATCACCATGGCCAGTTACTACCCAAATAAAGAAGAAGAAGAAGAAGCAGGAGGAGGAGGAGAAGGAGGAGAAGAAGAAGAAGCAGAGCAGAAGGAGAAGAAGAGAAGGAAGAGGAGGAGGAGGAGCAGAAGAAGAAGAAGAAGAAAGAAGAAGAAGAAGAAGAAGAAAAAAATTAATAATCAATTTTTATAAAACTAATAAAAATTGATTTTTTTAAATAAAAAATAATTAAAATTGATTTTAAAAATAAAATAAATTTAAAAAGAGTGTATGGAGGAAAATATATCTTTGCTAAACATCGGAAAATATTTTCCACTTCATTTTTAGATTTCATCCGAACACCGAAAAATAATTATATTTTCCTGGAAAATGACTTCTTTAAAAATATTTTTCGAAACGCCACATTTTTCGCAAAATAAACAGAACCTAAGTTTCTTTTCCCCCTCTTTAGTGCTTGTCTTTTGTCAATATTTAGATATGATCAAGCATAAATATGTTTAACATTTGATCATGCTTCTAACAAACTAATTTCTTTCCTTTTTGTTTTATCGATTTTTATCAAGATTGGCTAAAAATTGGATTGAATTTCAATTCTCAACTTTGAAATGTAGTGTCGACTATTTAATAAGAAATAAGCAATTAATTGTGTGTTCCCAAATCTTCAAAAATTGAAATTTCTAATCCTTTAGATTTTGTGATTAAAAATATGAGACCCTAAATTAAACTTAACAACCTTCGCTAAATAAAGTGATAACAAGATTCAGGATAAGATGATATCTAGTTGGGTGTAATAGCGCATTTGCATTTTGAAATTGAGGAGAGAGATGATAGAATTAAATGCAATTTGATAATATAAAAATAAAATTGGAGAGAGGGGGGGGATATTTCAGCCATTGAACTAAAAACAATGAGCATCTTAACTAAAATAGAGATGGAAATAATACTTTCATTATGATATAATTCAAAGCACTTTATATGACATGTACATCCTCAAATTTTAGGAGTTTCAAAGATTCAAAAATGTCAAGAGTAGGATCTTTCTAATAGTTGATACCACAAAAATTACTAAATTGGTAAATCCATGAAAAATCGACCCTCCATTAGGCTCCATCCAATATCTCATTAATTTGTTGACGTGGACATACATGTGGCAAAAAACCTTAATGATTGGCGTGATGTGATTCGACGTGGAAATTCAATATCAAAAGATCTTATAAATGACGTCACTTTGGAGAAACCATATATGAAGAAAATGAACTAAGACCGGGAAACCTACTAATTTTACCCCAAGAGCTTGCTCACGTTTTGAAAATCTGCAAAAACCCCTAATTTTGCCTCAATGGTGCCACAAAGGTTTTGACAAATTTTTCGCGGATATAACATTTCAGAATTTTCTTGCCAAAAGAAGACGTAGAAGAAGAAGCAGAAGAAGAAGGAAAAGTAGGAGAAGCAGAAGAAGAAGGAGAAGTGGAAGAAGAAGAAGGAGAAGAAGAAGGAGGAGGAGGAGGAGCAAAAAAGAAAAGGAAGAAGAAGCAGAAGAAGTAGAAGAGAAGGAGGAGAAGCAGAAGAAGGAGGAGGAGGAGGAGGAGGAGGAGGAGAAGAAGGAGAAGGAGAATGTTGGAATTCAAGTCGGCGGAAGACGACTTACCTTTATCCGATGCCCAAACAACAATTAACCCCAGAACGAACGTTGAATTGCAGATGGATCACGAACAAAAACACTTCACGTCGGTCTGAATGCAATCACGAGGAAAGCACCCGATTTCCACAGCGTAAATGCTGGTTGTTATTGAAAAGTGAAATGGAATGCCTTCTCCCTTTGATGGAAATGGAACAAACAAATGAGAGGATTTTCTGATCGTATGCTCTGTCAACCATTCCAATGGTTGTCATCCCGGAGTCTTTTATATGATTCACTCACACCCTTTCAAAGGGGTGTCTTTCCATCATAAACTATCAAGACGATACGGTGCGATCCAATCGCACCCCATCATGGACGTATTAGCTAAAATACAACATCTCCCACTCGAATATGATGGGCTTGATAGCGCTCTATCAAGAATATAAAGCATTCAACATTCATCAACTTTACAAAACAATTCATACTGGCAAGTAAGCCGTGCGACCAGAGAGTACACCTGCACTTGGGAGCTCAAATTATGCACCTGTTAGGAATGACATAATGGCTACAACCCCGGAATGAAATAAACAACCGATGTCTCACAGTGCCCCAGACATATTTTGTTACATCAATCCAAGTATACCTATCCCTTAAAGGCTATACTTGACTATTCTCAAAAACACCATGTATCTACAATTATATCCGCAACCACAGAGGGCGATATAATTGGTCGACCAGTAAATACATGTGATAGATGTAAAACAACAATAGTCTTCCTTTGCACTCATGTCTCTCTCCATTTCAGAACAACTACTTTCCTAGACACGTCCCATAAGACCATACCCATTCATGATCGCCAATAACATGCTAAAGTAGCAACATTGATATTTCACTTCGAGAACATAGTCAGAAGTAACATAGGGCATAAAATAAGGTAAATTATAAATTACCTTAAGGGCTCATACAATGAGTAAATAGGGATAATTTTACTCACCTTCTCTTGTCGGTCGTACAATGCACATGTAGTATGAATTACATACTATAGTGGATTTCTCTTTCTATAAGAGCATATGTCATTTATTAAATATATCCACTATACGGATCTTAGCTTAAACATAGTCACGTGCTCCTCACGTACTCATGTTTAGCTCGAGTATTATATCAGCTCGCTTTCTATAGCACCCAATTAAGTACTCGCATCCAGCATCTTTCAGGCATATATGATTGTGGGACTATCATGTTCGATCTTATTATAAATAAACTACAGACCTCATCTTGACTCCAATCAAGGCGACATCTTATTTTATGTACTAAACTTGCTCTTCAGCATTTATTTATACATAACGTCTCATCTCAACGTGCTAACTATAGTACTTGAGGTGATTGCTCGTGTGAGTGAGCCAATCATTGCCCACTGACATACTTTTCAATAATATATGTGTGTATGTGCTAGTCTCATAATGTATTTGTACTTATTGATAAAACATCAAGCCATTAATAAATAAACAAGTACAATACATATGTCCACATATACATAAACCAATGATCCTTTACAATAACACATATCACATTCTACGTAATCCTAGTGACATCCCGTGGGTCAAGAATATGTCTCTAGGAATAGCCTTCATAAATGGATCAGCAATCATTCTATTGGTTGAAATGTATTGTAGGATCACTTCTTTCTGCGCTATAATATCTCTGATGAAGTTGTTATTTATGTAAATGTGCTGCGTCCTTCCATGATACTTGGGATCTTTCACATAGACAATGGCTGCTTGACTATCGCAATAAACTGTTACCAGTCTTGGAACCTCAGTGACAGTGGCTAAATTTTCCAAGAAACGTTTTAGCCATACTGTTTCTTGCACTACAGCAGAGCATGCAATAAATTCTGCCTCCATCTTAGATAAGGCCATGCATGTCTATTTCTTGCTATTCCAAGAAATTTTACCTCTATTGAGCAAGAATGCATATCCAGAAGTCGATAGTCCATGGTGCCTTTCAAGTATTTCAAGATCCTTTTTCACTGCTTTCCAGTGTGCTTCACCGGGATTTATTTGATATCGGCTCACCAATCCTATGATATAACATATGTCGAGTCAAGTACACATCATAGCATACATCAAACTTCCGACCGCACTAGCGTAAGGAACAGTTTCCATTACTTTAATTTCTTCTGGAGTCTTAGGACACATCTCAGTACTTAGGCCTTCACCTTGCATGACAAGAGTATCAATGGGATTACAGTGCTGCATATTGAAACGCTCAATAATCTTCATAATATAATACTCTTGTAATAAAGTAAGGAGTTTCCTTGATCGATCTCTTTTGATCTTAACTCCTAATATATAAGCAGCTTCTCCCATGTCTTTCATTTCAAAATTGGAGGACAACCATTCTTTTATGGTGATAACCAAAACCTTGTCATTTCCAGCCAACAGAATATCGTTCACATAAAATGATAAAATCACAAATTTATCTTCAGACTACTTGACATATACACAGTGATCTTCTTCGATCATCGTGAAACCAAAAGTTGTTATGGCTCGATGAAAACGAAGATATCACTGTCTAGATGATTGCTTAAGGCCATATATTAAGCGATGAAGTTTGCAAACTTTATGCTCTTGACCTTTAGTTATGAAACTTATTGGTTGTTTCATATAGATTTTCTCATCTAGTTCTCCATTGAGAAAAGCCGTCTTTACATCAATTTGATATAATTCAAAGTCCAAATGTGCAACGATGGCTAGGATAAGGCGTATTGAGTGAAACCTTACAACTGGTGAAAAAGTTTCTTCATAGTCTATACCCTTTTGTTGAGTATAACTTTTCGCCACAAGACGAGCTTTATACTTTTCAATGGATCCATCCGCCCTTCGCTTAATCTTAAATACCCATTTGTTTCCAATGGCTTTACGATTGGGTGGTAGATCAATTAAGTCCCAGACATGATTTGCCCTCATTGACTCCATTTCATCTTTCAAAACTTTTCTCCATTCTTCCTTATCAGAGGATGAGAGAGCCTCTTGAATAGTCTTAGGCTCGACATCGTCTTTTTGAGCAATCATAAATGCTTCCCCTTCAATCTCAAAACGACGACAGGGAATACTTTTACGATTACTTTTACGCAATTGAATTTCTCTTGAATTCAATTCGTCAGCTGATGCACCACTCCCACTAAGTCTTGTGTGTTGAGGTAAATCTTCATTTCCCTCTACAACATTAGTAGGTGTGTTATTTGGATCTTCCATCTCATATAATTGGAAGTCCTTATCAATCTCACCTCTACTAGAAAAATCGTTCTCCAAGAACGTGACATCTCGTGACTCCATTTCGGTCACACTTCCATTAGCTTGTTCACTTATGAACACGTACCCTTTGGAGTGTTTAGAATATCTTATAAAGATACATTTCTTCCCTCTAGGACCTAATTTGCCATATTTATGGGAAGAATCACGAACATAAGCTGCACATCCCTATAGACGTAGACTACTTAAGTCTGGTTTCCTCCCAGTCCATAATTCATAAGTGGTGAAAGTGACCTATTTTGAAGGCACTCGGTTAAGTACATAGGCAGCAGTCAATAATGCATCTCTCCAATAAGAGATAGGTAAATTTGCTTGCGCCATCATAGACCTAACCATTTCTAATAGGGTTCTATTCCTTCTCTCAGCTACCCCATTTTGTTGTGGAATACCAGGAATAGTCAATTGTCTTACAATTCCCTTTTCATCACAAAGAGCCTTGAATTGCACCGATAGATACTCACGTCCACGATCGGTTCTCAATGTCTTTATTATTTTATTCAACTGATTATCTACCATCGTTATATATCATCTAAAACAGTCTGACTTATGGGAGATTAGAAAGACATAACCGAAATGCGTGAAGTCATCTATAAAAGTGATAAAATATACATCGTTATGCTTCTGACTTATGGGAGATTAGAAAGACATAACCGAAATGTGTGAAGTCATCTATAAAAGTGATAAAATATGAGGCTTCATGCCTCGCCCTCACATTCAAATGACCACAAATGTCAGAATGTATGAGTTGCAATAGAAATTCAGCTCTAGTCCCTTTACCGAATGGTTTTCTAATTTCTTTTCCTGCTAGACAATGTTCACATACGGGTAGATTAACATTAGTGAGTGGCCCTAAAAGGCCTTCTCTAGCTAATCTTTGCATTCTTTGCAACCCAATGTGACCTAATCTAGCGTGCCAAGTACTTGCATCAATCTCAATATTACTAGAAGATGCAATTAAAGAAAAACAACCATCAAGATTAACATTGTACTGATCATAGTCAATGTCTAACACCATAAAACCATTCGATACATGACTTGAACCATAATAAACTATTCCAAAAAAAATGTCAATACAATCATCATGGAAATTCAATACATAACCTAGGCTAAGAAGAACAACTACGGAGATCAAGTTTTGTCGAATATCCAGAGCATAGAGGACATCATGTAGGAATAGGCTTCGACCGCCACGTAAAATTAATTTACATATTCCAATACCCTTCACTTCAACTCTTGAGTTATTCCCAACATATATCCATCTTCTTCCAGGTTGTATCCAACGATACTCCACAAATGCTTCTCGGTCTCTAGCTACATGGTCTGTTACTCCTGAGTCTACAATCCATATTGGATGGGATTCAGCAAGTATTACAGTGCTAGAAACAAAAGCATTACTCAAAGTAATGGAGTGATAAGATATCTCTTTTGGCTCAGTGCATTCACGAGCAAAGTGACCCATCTTGCCATAATTGTAACATTTCATCTTGGCCTTGTCCTTCTTCCCACCATGCTTCTTGCATTGGAAGGTCTTAGCCCTCTTAGGTGCCTGATCAATCTTCTTTCATTTGTTGTTGAATTGAGAATTCCTACTGCGCTTTAAGCTCGAAACTTTGCGCGAACTCCATTTACCAACATAAGCATAGTTAGAGGATCTCGCAGCCTCTAAGCGCTCATCCTCTAATTCCAAATGACGCGCTATATCATCAAAAGTGACAATATCCTCATTATGCGTCATATTGATCTTCATATGCTCCCAATTGTCAGGAAGAGACCTTATAACAGCTTGAACTTGCTGTTCATCAGTAAGGGAGTGACCTGCCGACTTCAGCTCACGAATCATATTTGACATCTCCTGAAGATGCTGCCTCATCGTTACATTTAGACACTTTCGGTATGTGTCAAACTTGATGGTGAGTCTCCTCAATTTAGTGGCAAATGTACCCTTAAACTTATCTTTCAGGGCAACCCACATAACTTGAGCTTTCTCATAACTTTCAAACTCACACATGAGATCATCTTGCATATAGCTCAGCAACGTGATGCGAGCAATGCTATTCTTCTTTTTCCAAGCTTGATAAGCTTCTAGATCTCTCCTGTGTTGAGCTGAAGTTCCATGCTCAGGTTCATCCATGGTATGGTTGAGGGTTTCAAAAACCTCTTGCTCGTCAAGGATGTACTAAACCTTTCGGTGCCAAATATCATAATTGTCACCGTTCAGCTTCTCACCCTTATTGAGGTCAGCCACAATGGTCTTGAATGCCGAAACCATAATCAATTGCTTTAACACATTGACATAATAAATGCAGAATCAATACTAGCACATTTTTCAGAGTAACACACATTTAATTGCAGCAAAGACAAACTAAATTAATGATAATTCAACAAAAGACACAGAAACGAAAGTTCACTATGTTCCCAATTAGCTCCTATGTACGATTGTTCTATTATCATTAATTAGTTTAATTTGCGCAAATTTTAAGTTATAGGTGAGAACTCCTTCGAATTCTACCTACCTACGAACTCCCACTAGGAAAAATAATTACACGACCTCATGTAATGTCGACATTTTTCCATTAACACAAAAACATAGCATGATGTGAATCAACGTACAAATAATAATCATGCTGTAACTATAATCAAAACCACAATTCAACATGTAATGGAAAAATAAGGATTTCCTACCATTGTTCGAATTTTCTTGGAACTAGAAAATTGCAAGTATATTAAATTATATACATGCTACCATCGAACCAAGCTCTACATAGCATATATGACATCATTTTCATACAGGCTAGCTACTGTATTTCCTAAAACATAAGAAAATACAAGCTAAAAATGAATAAACTATGCATTTATACCCTAAAAATACGCGCACTTAGGGTTTCCTACACAATTTCATATATTTATAAAATTTAAAAATGAAATATAAATACACCACAGTGTAGAGAACATCCATACGAACCAAACGCCACTGACCACGCTCCAATCGGAGCACGCACGGGCCCCCACGCGACACCTAAGTGCGCTGCGCGTGTGGCGCATGCGCTAGCAAGTCCAAAGGACTCCTGGCCGGTCCGATCGATTTGACCGATGACCGGTCCGACCAGTTGACCGGTCAACGTCCAAGTCGGGTCGGGTCAACAGTTTGGACTTCGGGTCGGGTCTTGAGTCAGTCTCGGGTCGGGTCAAGTCGTCGGCCGGCCAACTACCGCTGGCGGTGACATCATCAATGACGTCATCCCAGCGGTTACCGACCGTTGGATGACGTCATCCGTGACGTCAACACTCGTCGCTTCGCAGACGCGCGCGTGACGCTCACGCGTCGGTTCACCGACCAGCGCATGTTGTGCACGCACTAGCGTTCCCAGCGTGTCAGGCACGTGAATCCCACGTGCAGAGGCTTCTGGCCGCGCGTGTGGGCGCGTCTGGCGTCCTCCGGCGGCGCTCTACCCATCGTCGGATTGGTCTTGACGAGCACTTTCACCCGGTATATTTAAAAAATTGTTTTGGCCGAAAAAATATTTCGAAAAATGGCCAATACCGTACGGGTATACCCGACCCCGAACCCATTCTTTGCTTCAGTTTGTTTTCGACGATTCAGATCGTAATTCCGACCAATAGACATCCATACAGTGTAGATTTCATACTCTTGATCTCGATATCAAATGGTAAACGAGAATATTCGATGAAAAACAAGGCAGAAATCACAACCGGGCTCTGATACCAATGTTGGAATTCAAGTCGATAGAAGACGACTTACCTTTATCCGATGCACATACAACAATTAACCTCGGAACGAATGTTGAATTGTGGATGAATCACAAACAAAAACACTTCACGTCGGTCTGAATGCAATCACGAAGAAAGCACCCAATTTCCACAACGTAAATGCCGGTTGTTCTTATAAAAGTGAAATGGAACGCCTTCTCCCTTTGATGGAAATGGAACAAACAAATAAGAGGATTTTCTGATCATATGCTCTGCCAACCATTCCAATGGTTGTCATCCCAAAGTTTTTTATATGACTCACTCACACCCTTTCAAACGGGTGTCTTTCCATCGTAACGTATCAAGATGATACGGTGCGATCCAATCGCACCCCATCATGAACGTATTAACTAAAGTACAATAAAGAAGAAGCAGAAGAAGCAGAAGAAGAAGAAGAATGAGAAGAAGAAGCAGAAGAAGAAGAAGCAGGAGAAGTATAAGGAGAAGGAGAAGGAGCAGAAGAAGAAGCAAAAGAAGAAGAAAAAGAAGAAGAGGAAGAAGAAGAAGAAGGAGAAGGAGAAGAAGAGGAAGCAGAAGAGGGAGAAGAAGAAGGAGAAGAAGGAGAAGCAATAGAAGAGAAGAAGGAGGAGGAGGAGAAGGAGAAGCAGAGAAGAAGAAGAAGAAGAAGAAGAAGAAGAAGAAGAAGAGGGAGAAGAAGAAGGAGAAGCAAAGGAAGTAGAGAAGAAGAAGAAGGAGAAGACAAAGAAAAGGGGAAGAGGGAGAAGAAGAAGGAGAAGCAAAGGAAGTAGAGAAGAAGAAGAAGGAGAAGACAAAGAAAAGGGGAAGAAGAAGAGGGAGAAGAAGGAGTAGAAGAAGAAGGAGAAGCAGAAGAAGCAGAGAAGAAGAAGAATGAGGAGAAGGAGAAGGAGGAGGAGAAGCAAAGAAGAAAAAGAAGGAGAGAAGAAGAAGAAGGAGGAGGAGGAGGAGGAGGAGAAGAAGCAGAAGAATAAGAAGACGAAGAAGTGGGAGAAGAAGAAGAAGAAGCAGAAGAAGAAGAGGTAGAAGAAGAAGGAGGAGAAGCAGAAGAAGTAGAGAAGAAGAAGAAGGAGGAGGAGGAGGAGAAGGACAAGGAGAAGCAAGAGAAGCAGAGAAGAAGGAGGAGAAGAAGCAAAGAAGAAGAAGAAGAAGAGGGAGAAGAAGTAGAAGAAGTAGAGAAGAAGGAGGAGGAGGAGGAGAAGCGAAGAAGAATGAGCAAAAAAGCAGAAGAGGGAGAAGGAGAACAAGAAGGAGAAGCGGAAGAAGCAGAGAAGAAGAAGTAGAGGACGAAGAAGAAGAAGAAGCAAAAGAAGAGGGAGAAGAAGAGGAAGGAGAAGCAGAAGAAGAAGAAGAAGAGGGAGAAGTAGAAGAAGATGGAGAAGAAGAAGAGGGAGTAGAAGAAGAAGCAGAGAAGAAGAAGAAGAAGAAGAAGAAGAAGAGGGAGAAGAAGGAGCAGAAGAAGAAGGAACAGAAGAAGAAGGAGAAGAAGCAGGAGAAGCATAAGAAGCAAAGAAGAAGAGAAGAAGAAGCGAAGACGAAGAAGAGGGAGAAGAAGCAGAGGAGAAGAAGAAGGAGAAGAAGCAGGAGAAGCATAAGAAGCAAAGAAGAAGAGAAGAAGAAGCGAGAAGATGAAGAAGAGGGAGAAGAAGCAGAGGAGAAGAAGAAGGAGGAGGAGGAGGAGGAGAAGCAAAAGAAGCAGAGAAGAAGAAGAGGAAGGAGGAGGAGGAGGAGGAGGAGGGGGAGGAAGAAGCAGAAGACGAAGAAGAGGGAGGAGAAGAAGAAGAGGAGAAGAAAAAGAAGAGGCGAAGAAGGAGGAGGAGGAGGAGGAGGAGGGGGAGGAAGAAGCGAAGAAGAAGAAGCGGGAGGAGGAGGAGGAGAAGGAGGAGCAAAAGCGAAAGATGAAGAAGAGGGAGAAGAAGAAGCAGCAAAAGAAGAAGGAGAAGGAAGAAGTGGAAGAAGAAGAAGAAGAAGCAGAAGAAGGAGGAGGAGAAGGAGAAGAAGAAGCAGAATTAGAAGAAGAAGAGAAGGAGGCAAAGAAGGAGAAGAAGGATGAGGAAGGACATGAAGAAGAAAAGAAGAAGAAGAAGAAGAGGAAAACAAAGAAAAAAATTAATAGTCAATTTTTTTAAAAAAAAAAATAAAAAAATTGATTTTTTTAAAATAAAAAATAATTAAAATTTGATTTTAAAAATAAAATAAATTTAAAAAGAGTGTATGGAGGAAAATATTTCTTTACTAAACAGCAGAAAATATTTTCTACTTCATTTTTAGATTTCATCCGAACACCGAAAAATAATTATATTTTCCTGGAAAATGACTTCTTTAAAAATATTTTTCAAAAACGCCACATTTTCTGCAAAATAAATAGAACCTAAGCTTCTTTTTCCCCCTTTTTTGTGCTTGTCTTTTGTCAATATTTAGATATGATCAAGCATAAAAAGGTTTAACATTTGATCATGCTTCTAACAAAATAATTTTTTTTTCCATTTTTTTTAATCGATTTTCATCAAGATTGGCTAAAAATTGGATTGAATTTCAATTTTCAACTTTGAAATGTAGTGTCAGACTATTTAATAAGAAATAGGCAATTAATTGTGTGTTCCCAAATCTTCAAAAATTGAAATTTCTAATCCTTTAGATTTTGTGATTAAAAATATGAGTCCCTAAATTAAACTTAACAACCTTCTCTAAATAAAGTGATAACAAGATTCAGGATAAGATGAAATGTAGTTGGGTGTAATAGCGCATTTGCATTTTGAAATTGAAGAGAGAGATGATAGAATTAAATGCAGTTTGATAATATAAAAAAAAAAATGGAGAGACAGGGGGGGATATTACAGCCATTTAACTAAAAACAATGAGCATCTTAACCAAAATAGAGATGGAAATAATACTTTCATTCTAATATAATTCAAAGCACTTTATATTACATGTACACCCTCAAATTTCAGGAGTTTCAAAGATTCAAAAATGTCAAAGAGTAGGACATATTTGGACAACTTGCTCCTCATCATCGAGACCATAACACGTCCAATCATCCCCTGGGTCCAAGTCCCCGTTTCCTTGAGCTGCTCGTCATTAGATTGCAAACACTCACTGTGACATCCTGAAATTCGACCCCATCTCGAATATATAAAATGGTTGTTTCGTCAACGCGCCTATGGTCATTTTACTCTTAGCGGGCCCCTTACGAGTTAACTAATCTATTAGATGAGGCCGTTAAGGGATATAAACGCGGCAGACTAAAGAATTCGATCAGAAATCGATCGTTCGACCATAATAATCGGCAAGGGTCAATACGACACCATTATAATTGAATTGAGATCGGATATAAGTCGATTCGCGTCGAATCCAATAACCCAATTTTCTATCGATATTATACTGGGACACGTAATTGAAACCTCGCGATTTTTATGACAACCGAACGTCGTCTACGAGTTGAATATGCACAAACGTGGATTGAAAATTATCGACCACGGGTCAAACGCGCTAAAACCCCTAAAAGTTACCTGATAGGTTAGGTCGTACTAAAATCGTGTTCGATCGATTTTAACCACGAAATTGAATTCGGTTTTGAGAATCGGACGTTCGAGCATGTCACGATTCATTTTTAGGACATCATCTCATATTTCAGAGAAATTTCGTTGAGTCCGAAATTTTGCGGAAAAAATCGGTTTTCGGACAAAATGGAAAATAAGTGGAAATTCGGATCAAGGGAAAAAGAGGGATTTGGCTGCCCTATTTGGTTCATTTTGTGAGAAATTGGATCTAATTTACGATTGGATGGCCACAAGACTTTACTGGCAAGAAGACTTTGGGGTAGTGTGATGATGGGGTGGGATATATTGCAAAGCCTCTCATTGGCCAAGCTTTGGACTTTCATGTTCCCCTTCCATCCCTCTCTCTTTACTCTCTCCTTCTTGTGTGCGTATCCCCCCCCTTCGCAATGCGTGCACTTCCTCTTCTTCCTGCAGCAGACCACTTTCTTTTTCTTCATTTCTCCCTCACATTTCTTCTTCTTCCCCCTTCTTTATCTTTACCGCACCACATCTTCAGCAGCTTCCATCTTCAAGTTTTCATCATCTCCATACACAACACAGCCACAACACCTCCAGCTTCTTTCTTTTGAAAGCTGTCGCACCACCACCAGAATTTCCAGCGCCAACCCCTCAGCGTCCAGCTGCCTCTTCACGCCAGCACCACCCCAGCAGCTGTCCGTTCAACGTCCACGCCTCCACCAGCCCGCCAATAGCCATCAGCCACCTTCCAGCACCACCATTTCCATCCCCCGCTGACCAGCAGCAGCCCCACACGCCTCCAACAGCACCCCGCAGCCAGCAAGGACCAACCCTTGGCTGAGACTTGTAGGGTTGTTTTCCTCAGCCATTGAGCCTCCGTTGTAGACATGGTAGCCTCGGTTTTCACCGCATTCGCGTCGCCGTCGCCGTGAGCCGCCGCCGTTGAATTCCGGTGAGTTAACTCCATAATCCTTGATTAGGTTGTTAATTGCGCTTAGAGGGTTAGATTAGTATTAATTAGCTTAGTTATATTAGTGTTAATTAGCCTGGTTAGATTAGTGTTAGGTGGATTAGCTTAATTTCATATTCAGTTTACTGGACACTCGTTGACTTAACAACCTTCTCTAAATAAAGTGATAACAAGATTCAGGATAAGATGAAATGTGTAATAGCGGTGGTTGGGGAAGAAAATAGAAAATAAATAAGGTGTCATTCAATGCAATTTTTATAGTAGAATTTTGAATTTTGAGACGTGACCACGATGAACAAAAAAAGAGAGAGTCGCAAGGTTTATTGTTTTAAAAGGAATTTGGTATTTGGGCTAATGACAGTTTGATTGAATATCAAAAAATGCATATGAATATGCGGGGTAATGAACCCGTGGAGAATATGACATGCCTGATTAAGTTCTGATGCCCCATGTCAACGGATTCGCGGTAGAGGCCGAGCCGATGCTCTTGTGTGGAATGCCGTCCCGATGCATATGAATACGCGGGATGGCCGTGACCGATGGGTCGTAATAACTGGAACATGCCTGAATGGTTGTAATAGTTGTGCCTAATTATGAGACAAAATTTTGTGGCACGGTATGGGATGTGTCATAATGATTTGGCCTTATAATCGGGACCCATGTAATTGAAATGATGTGTTTCGGTTATTAAACTGTGCTTGTTGCACTGATGATGGTATATATGTTGAGCTAACGTGCAGGTACGTGCCTAGGCAAGGTAAGTTCCGTATGGTGTGTGCTTAGGACTGCCTTTGAGACGAATTTGCATCCTCATCGGAGTTTAGGGTTTTGACTCGCTGAGATTTTATCTCACCCCATCATGTGGTAACCTTTTTCAGGGTCATAGCATGGAGATCTACTAAGTGCGGACGTGGTGGGCGCGAGATGCGACACCTTTTTGTTGGCAGCGAAGTTTAGGGTGACCTTTTAGAGGGTTAGTTGGAAATTGCCAGTGTAAGGACTTGTAAATTATTAAACTTCCTAGGGACAACAATAAATAAGTAAGTCATGATTTTTATGGGAAAATCACAATCGTGTTTTACTATCCCTATGTTTATTTATTGGCCGGGTGTTTATTTAGTTCATTTCCGCATGTGCTTAATTGAAAGATAAAATAAATGATCATTTGTTTTGAAATTGAAAGTGATAAAATAAATGCAGTTTGATAATATAAAAAAAAAAAAAACCTGGAGAGACAGGGGGATATTACAGCCATTTAACTAAAAACAATGAGCATCTTAACCAAAATAGAGATGGAAATAATACTTTCATTCTAATATAATTCAAAGCACTTTATATTACATGTACACCCTCAAATTTCAGGAGTTTCAAAGATTCAAAAATGTCAAAGAGTAGGTACACCCTCGTATACGACTACGTGCCTTACGGGAGCCTCGATTCGCTGATTTTCAAGAGGAAGGACGGCTTCGTGTTGAACTGGGAACAGAGGTTCCGCATCATCAAGGGCGTCGCGGCCGGATTGCTGTACCTCCACGAGGAGTGGGAGCAAGTCGTGATCCATCGGGACGTGAAGTCCAGCAACGTCCTGATCGATGCGGAAATGAATGCGCGACTCGGGGATTTCGGCCTCGCCAGACTATACGAACACGGCACGATGTCGCACGCCACCAACTTAGTCGGAACCATAGGGTACCTTGCCCCGGAATTGGCCCGCTCAGGGAAGGCTTCGACGAGCTCTGACGTGTATGCTTTCGGCATTCTGCTGCTTGAAGTGGCGAGCGGCAGGCGTCCGACGGGTTCGGGCCAATTCTTGCTAATGGATTGGGTGATAGAATGTTACGGGACGGGTCGGATTCTCGACGCCACGGATCCCAAGTTACGTTCCGCCTACGATGCTGGAGAGATGGAGATGGTATTGAATTTGGGCTTAGTTTGTTCGCAGTACCATGCCCAAGCTAGGCCTACCATGAGGCAGGTGATTCGGTATCTGAACCGGGAGGAGCCGGTACCCATCTTTGCCGATGATTCGAGCTCCGCTGGCTCTCGAAGAAACGACGATATGAGCTTCGGATTCTTGGAAATAGTTTCTTTCGATACAACCGGGACGTCTCATGCGTCGACATCATCCTCCGTGTCATCGTCGGTCCGTGGCCTCTCCTCCACTTCTTTAGGTGATTCTGGTAGATAACAGGTTGAGATTTACATGTACAGAGATGTTTCCGGATGTGGCCATTCTCGAGCAGTAGAGGATAAGACACAAATGCAATTAACTTGTCAGAATTTTTTCTGGTATATAGATTTTACACCAATTACAGTTCTCTAATTTACATGCAAATTCGCTTTCTGGGTTCTTCTTTCGAAATTGCAGGCTTAATGTTAGTCCCAGAATTCATTCGAAACGTAATCATAAGCAAATATCATCTTGATCGAGAAATTTAGATAAATGCTATGTTATATTGTTCCGAATTGGATTACTTCTTGTATTATAGAATCCCGTATCGGATCTATATGCTCTTTATATACTATACGCATGTCTCTCTCTATTTATTAGTTTAAAATTTTTGGGTTGAACATTCTAACATGGTTTGAGAGTTATATTATGTCATAATATTTATTTATTTTACATATACATATAAATTTGGACCCCCTTGGAGCTTCCGAGAAGTTAGGGCGGCCTGACTTCAGTCAATGAATATGAATCATCATCTTCTTTTGGGAATAATAGTCAAAAAAGTTTATATATTTCTTATACCAGAACTCCTATGATTAAGAAGATTGATATTGTATTATTTTTTGTGGAATGTTCAGTGGACTCGAAAGTCTTTCGGAAATGAGGGAATCACTTCCAAAAGTGGTCTGAACGTAGAGTTTTCAGTGCGCTACTAAACAAGGAAAAGGAAGATTTTTAAAGTTGGGAATCATTTTTATTTTAAGTAAATTCAACCCTCTGTCAGATTTTCGCAATAAAATGTCAGATTTCTAGCATACAACCTTTTTTCACAAAGGGCAAATAACATAAATTATTCATAAATATTGACCCTATAAATAATATCGTCCCTGAATTTTAAATTTATTCAATATAGTCTCTAAACTACCAAACAACAAATTAGATGTTGTCCGATGATGTGGATTATAGAATCAACATGTTCATTTTTTTGATACATCTACTTTAAAATAGGAAAAGAGAAAATTAGGACGTCAATATATCCTTCATTATTTGATATTGTAAATTATTATATTCTAATTTACAATGAATACCTTACATGAATAATTTTTTTTTTTTGGTCAGACCTTACATGAATAATTCACGTGTGAGGTTTTCGATCGCATCATGGACGGTGTGATTTTATGACAGCAATTTATGACGGTATATTGAGTAAAACACGCGGTGGCTTGGTCAAAGCACGGATTTTTGGCTATATCTTGATGACTTCTCGTTAAGCAAAGCAATTTCGGCAGTATTCACTATCAACACATCAAGGGGTGTGTCTGTCTAATGACCACGTTTCAAAGAATTTTCGAAAATCGGAAAAAAATATATATTCCTAAATTTCGTCGCAGGTAAAGAGAAGCTTCATCTCAAATTTGATAATTATAATTCAATCTATTTATCTAACCAATCTTGACCTTGTGCGTGCTTTTTTGCAGTACGTTTCTTGTTTAAATATAACTTATTTTGTGTTTTCTTTTGAGCTTTTCATGTCTAAATTCCAAATTGGGGGTTGAAATACTTGTTACGTATTCTTCACTCTCAGACTCGGTCAAATTATTTCAAACATAAATTTAAGCATGTTTTAATGTTTTAATCCTTTCGTTATAAGATTGAATCTACAATCGATGTTAATTACTTTTATGGTAGAAGTAGAACATCAATGAGACTTCGTTCGTTTCATGAAAAAAAAAATTAAATTTTTTTTTTGAATATTCCAAATGTTCGTTTCACAAAAATGAATTGCTTGGAAAAAAAAAAAACGTTTTCCTTGAAAGAAAAAAAAAGTCTTCTAAATTAGGGGAAATTATTTTTCACTTTTGAAAAGTAAAAACAATTTCTTCACTTGGTCTCTCTTATATTATATCTCTATAAGTCCTCACTTCCTCCTTGTTCGTTTTTTTTAATATATATTTTTTTAAATTCAAATTATTTTTCTTTTTCTTTTTCTTTTCTTTTTCTCTTTCTTTTCTTTCTTCTTCTTTCTTGGCAAGTCGTTGGCCACAACGACAGCCAATGATCGACCACGGCAAGCCTCGAGCTCACCGACGAGCATGAGGCTCACCCACCTCCGGCGAGCTCAGGCTTGCCTCTAGCCACTCACCAAATCAGCAACCGTGAGCGTCAAGCTCAAGGGTCGTCGATCTGGCAATGCTCGCGAATATTTTTCTTACCAAATAGCAGAAAATATTTTCCAGTTCATTTTCAAGTTTCACCCACATACCGTAAAATAATTATATTTTTCCTTTTTTTTGTCAAATTTTTATATTTTTCTGGAAAATGGCTTTTTGGAAAAAAAATTTCAAAAAACGCCATATTTTCTGTGACCGACCACAAACAAGCCTCAAGCTTGTCGATAAGCACGAGGCTCGCCCACCTCCGGCGAGCTTAGGCTGGCCGCTCGCCCGATCGGTGAGAGCGAGCATCAAGCTTGAGGCTCGTCAATTTGGCAACGCTCGCGCTCACTAATCCGACGAGTCTCGAGGTTGGCAAGGTCGAAGCTCGTTAATTTAGTGAGGCTTAAGGCCGACGAGCCGAAGCTCAACAGAGTTGGGCGAACCTCGTGCTCGCTTGTGGCCGGTCGCTGGCCATCACCATGGCCAATTACTCGCCAGGAAGAAGAAGAGGGAAACAAAGAAAAGAAAATGAAAAAAAGAAAAGAAAAATGAAAAAATAATTTAATATTCGATTTAAAAAAATGGAAAATCAATTTTAAAAATAAAATAAATGAAATAAGAGTGTATGGAGGAAAATATTTTCCTTACCAAACAGTAGAAAATATTTTTCACTTCATTTTTAGATTTCACCTGAACACCGAAAAGCAATTATATTTTCCTGAAAAATGGCTTCTTGGAAAATGTTTTTCAAAAACACCATATTTTCCGCCAAACGAACGAAACCTAAGTTTTTTTTATTCCCCTTTTGTGTGCTTCTCTTTCGTCAATATTTAGATATGATCAAGCATAATATGTTTAACATTTGATCATGCTTCTAACAAACTAATTTTTTCCATTTTCTTTTTATCAATTTTCATCAAGGCTGGCTAAATAATTGGATTGAATTTCAATTTCCAACTTTGAAATGTAGTCTATGACTATTTAATAAGAAATAGGCAATTAATTGTGTGTTCCTAAATCTTCATAAATAGAAATTTCTAATCCTTTACATTTAGTGATTACAAATATGAGACCCTAAATTAAATTTAACAATCTACTCTAAATAAAGTGATAACAAGATTCGGGATAAGATGATATCTAGTTGGATGTAATAGCGCATTTGTATTTTGAAATTGAGGAGAGAGATGATAGAATTCAATGTGATTTGATAAAAAAAAATGGATAGAGGGGGGATATTTCGGCCATTTAACTAAAAACAATGAGTATCTTAACCAAAATAGAGACGGAAATAATACTTTGCATTCTGATATAATTCAAAGCCCTTTATATTACCTGTACACCCTCAAATTTCTGGAGTTTGAAAGATTCAAAAATGTCGAGTAGGATTTTTCTAATAGTTAATACCACAAAAATTACTAAATTGGTAAATCCATGAAAAATCGACCCTCCATTAGGCTCCAATTAATATTTCGTTAATTTGTTGACGTGGACATATATGTGGCAAAAAACCTCAGATGATTGGCATGATGTGATTCGACGTGTAAATTCAATATCAAAAGATATTATTAGTGATGTCACTTTGGAGAAACCATATATGAAAAAAATGAACTGGGAACCTACTAATTTACCCCAAGAACTCGCTCACGTTTTGTAAATCTACAAAAGTCCCTAATTTTGCTTGGTGCCACAAAGGTTTTGATAAATTTGTCGCGGATATATCATTTTAGAATTTTCTTGCCAAAAATATTGATTTAGGGTAAATGCGATATAAATGTACTAGTTCGGAGTTCTTGTGAAACCGAATTTAGTCTAGGGTAAGTGCGACACGGGACCACCAATTTGGGATCTTTTGTGACACGAAAAATGCGGTTAAAGGAACTATATGTGGAGCAATTAGGCATAAATTGATACTGACTCCTCATAATTTATGGGTAAACATATTTATGGGGAATACTTTTACGATTACTTTTACACAATTGAATTTCTCTTGAATTCAATTCGTCAGACGATGCAACACTCCCACTAGATCTTGTGTGTTGAGGTAAATCTTCATTTCCCTCTACAACATTAGTGAGTGTGTTATTTGGATCTTCCATCTCATATAATTGGAAGTCCTTATCAATCTCACCTCTACTAGGAAAATCGTTCTCTAAGAATATAACATCTCGTGACTCCATTTTAGTCATACTTCCATCAACTTATTCACCAATGAACACGTACCCTTTAGAGTGTTCAGAATATCTTATAAAGATGCATTTCTTCCCTTTAGGACCTAATTTGCCATATTTATGGAAAGAATCATGAACATAAGCTACACATCCCCATGGACGTAGACTACTTAAGTCTAGTTTTCTACCAGTCCATAATTCATAAGGGGTGGAAGTGACCGATTTTGAAGGCACTCGGTTAAGTACATAGGCAACAATCAATAATGCATCTCCCCAATAGAATATGGGTAAATTTGATTGCGCCATAATAGACCTAACCATTTCCAATAGGGTTCTATTCCTTCTCTCAACTACCCCATTTTGTTGTGGAGTACCAGGAATAGTCAATTGTCTTACAATTCCCTTTTCATCGCAAAGAGCCTCAAATTGCTCCGATAGATACTCGCGTCCGCGATCGGTTCTCAATGCCTTTATTGTTTTGTTCAACTGATTCTCTACCATCGTTATATATCGTCTAAAGCAGTCTAATGCTTCTGACTTATGGGAGATCAAAAAGACATAACCGAAACACGTGAAGTCATCTATGAAAATGATGAAATATGAGGCTCAATGCCTCACCCTCACACTCAAAGGACCACAAATGTCAGAATGAATGAGTTGCAATGGAAATTCGGCTCTAATCCCTTTACCAAATGGTTTTCTAGTTGTTTTTCTCGCTAGACAATATTCACATACTGGTAGATTAACATTAGTTAGTAACCCTAAAATGCATTCTCTAGCTAATCTTTGCATTTTTTGCAACTCAATGTAACCAAATCTAGCATGCCAAGTACTTGTATCAATCTCAACATTACTAGAAGATGCAATTAAAGAAAAACAACCATCAACATTAACATTGCACTGATCATAGTCAATGTCTAACACCATAAAACCATTCAATACATGACCTGAACCATAATAAACTATTCCAAACGAAATGTCAACACAATCACCATGAAAATTCAATACATAACCTAGGCTAAGAAGAACAACTATGGAGACCAAGTTTCGTCGAATATCCGAAGCATAGAGGACATCATGTAGGAATAGGCTTTGACCACCACGTAAAATTAATTTACATGTGCCGATACCCTTCATTTCAATTCTTGAGTTATGCCCAACATATATCCATCTTCTTCCAAGCTGTATCCGACGATACTCCACAAATGCTTCTCGTCTCTAGCTACATGGCCTGTTACTCCTTAGTCTACAGTCCACATTAGATGAGATTCAGCAAGTATTATAGTGCTAGAAACAAAAGCATTACTCAAAGTAATGGAGTAATAGGGTACCTCTTTCGGCTTAGTGCGTTTACGAGCAAAGTAACCCATCTTGTCACAATTGTAGCACTTCATCTTGGCCTTGTCCTTCTTCCCACCACACTTCTTGCGTTGGAAGGTCTTAACCCTCTTAGGTGCCTAATCAGTCTTCTTCCCTTTGTTGTTGAATTGAGAATTTCTTTTGCGCTTTAAGCCCGAAGCTTTGCGCGAACTCGATTCAACAACATAAACATGGGTAGAGGATCTCGCAGCCTCTAGGCGCTCATCTTCTAATTCCAAATGACGCGCTACATCATCAAAAGTGACAATATTCTTATTATGTGTCATATTGATCTTCATATGCTTCCAATTGTCAGGAAAAGACCTTATAACAGCTTGAACTTGTTGTTCATCAGTAAGAGAGTGACCTGCCAACTTCAGCTCACGAATCATATTTGACATCTCTCGAAGATGTTGCCTCATTGTTACATTTGGGTGCTTTCGGTATGTGTCAAACTTGATGATGAGTCTCCTTAGCTTAGTGGTAGATGTATCCCCAAACTTATCTTTTAAGGCAACTCACATTGTCTGAGCTTTATCATAACTTTCAAACTCACATATGAGATCATCTTGCATACAGCTTAGCAACGTGATGCGAGCAATGCTATTCTTCTTTTTCCAAGCTTGATAAGCTTTTAGATCTCTCCTGTGTTGAGATAAAGTTCCATGCTCAGGTTCATTCATGGTGTGGTTGAGGGTTTCCAAAACCTCTTGGTCCTCAAGGATGTACTAAACCTTTCGGTACCAAATATCATAATTGTCACCGTTCAACTTCTCACCCTTATTGAGGTCAGCCACAATGGTCTTGGATGCCAAAGTCATAATCAATTGCTATAACACATTGACATAATAAACGCATAATCAATGCTAGCACATTTTTCAAAGTAACACACATATTTAATTTGCAGCAAAGACAAACTAAATTAATAATAATTCAACAAAAAGACACAGAAATGAAAGTTCACCATATTCCCAATTAGCTCCTATGTACGATTGTTCTATTATCATTAACTAGTTTTTTTTTCATTAACTAGTTTAATTTGCGCAAATTTTAAGTTCTAGGTGAGAACTCCTTCGAATTCTACCAACTTACGAACTCCTACTAGGAAAAATAATTACATGACTTCATGTAATTTCTACATTTTTCCATTAACATAAAAGTATAGCATGATGTAAATCAACGTACAAATAATAATCATGATGTAACTACAATCAAAACCACAATTCAACATGTAATGGAAAAACAAGGATTTCTTATCATTGTTCGAATTTTCTTAGAACTAGAAAATTACAAGTATATTAAATTATATACATGCTACCATCGAACCAAGCTCTACACAGCATATATGACATCATTTTCATATAGGCAAGCTACTGTATTTCCAAAATCACAAGAAAAATACAGGTCAAAAAAAGAATAAACAGTGCATTTAAACCCTCAAAATTCGCATACTTAGGGTTCCCTACACATTTTCAAACATTTATAAAATTCAAAAATGCAAAATAATTATACCACAATGTAGAGAACATCCATACGAACCAAACACTACCAACTACGCTCCAATCCGACCACCCATGCGCCCACACGCACCAGCGATCCTCAAAAGATCCTGGCCGATCCGACCGGCGACCAGTCCAACCAGTTTGACCACCGATTCGGTTGACCACCGGTCCGGTTGACCGTTCAACCGATTGATCGGTCAACAGCCGGGTCGGGTTGGGTCAACGAGTCGGGTCGGGTCGCCGGCAGGCCAACCGCCACCGGGGGTTACCAACTGTTGGATGACGTCATCCGTGACGTCAGCACGTGTGACATCCCGAATTTCCAATTCTATTTTCAATAAATTGATACGGGCATTTCATCTGCACGCATATAGTTCTTTTCCCTGAACTGATCACTCATGGGATAACTAGTCTATCAGGTGAAACCGTTAAGAAATTCTAATGCATCAGACCCAAGAATTTGACCAGGAAACGACCTTTCGACCGAGTTAATCTGCAAGGGTCATTACGGCACAGTTAAAAATCAATTAGAGACCAGAGATAGGTCGACTCGACAGAGGCATGTGATCGAGGGTGGGTGATTCCACCAGATCGCACAATTCTTGTCGATCGGCACTGGACCGGCTTTTCTGTCGTTTGGGTACCTTGTGTCCGTGTTCGAAACCTTGAGATTATCCTGACAACCGAGATTCGCCAATGTGTCAAAGATGTACATTGTGGCTTGAATTGATCAACCACAGGTCAAATGCACGAAAATTTCTAAAAGCTACCCGGTAGATCAGGACGCGCTAATATCGTGCTAGAGTGAAATCAACTGTGAATTGAGATCGAATTCAGAAATTGGAAGTCCTGGTATGTCACAAATCATTTTAGGAACATTGGCTCATCTTCGGAAGATTTTTCATGCAAACCGAGTTTTTCAGCAAAATAATCAAATTATGGCTAATTTGGTTCGGAAAATTGGTAGGCCTGCTTTTGGTCGTACTTTTGAGATTCAAAATGGTTTTATGGTCAAGTAAATATGTAAATTAAAGTGTGGTGACATTGGATTAATTTTATGGACTTCGATTGGGCTCAATTGGAAGAGAATTGATTAGAATTGAAGAATTTAGTGTACAAGATTTCATGCCTCGGCGGAAAATGAAATTGAACCTATTGGATTAAGGTTGTGGGAGGTTGGAGTTAGTGGAATGTGACATCACAAGTGATGTCATGGTGTGGGGCAAGAGTGCCTAAGATCTTGACAAGTGGATGGTGGGGATAGGCTCTTGAAAAGGTGATTTTTCACTTCACCTTCTTCCTTGATTCAAGGAGGTTGTCTTGGAACTTGGTTAGAGGAGAGAGAAGGGCTGAACAGAAACCAGTAGCTCGACTAGCCCGCACGCACACCCCCTCCACCCGCTCGACGCCGTCGCACGTCGCCGGAGCCGTCGCCGTCGCCGCCCGTCCTCGCGCGTGCGCTCGCTGTTCCACCGCCGCGTCGTCCACCATCCAGCCGTCGTCCCTCCATCGTCCAACCGCCGTTCGTCGTTGTCAAGGCCGCCGGAGACCCGCCGAAGCCGCCACCTTGCCCGCACAAGCTGCCGCCACCCCTCACCGCCATTTCTCCGCCCGAACCACCACCGGATCCGCCTCATCTCGACCTCAAACAGCAGCCAAGAAAATGGGTATGGCAGCTAGGTTTTGGCCCTTTTTGGCCGCTTCCCGACCCCGAAAGCTAGGTCTGCCTTTGGGAAAGTCGATCCCCTCGACGCCCCCGTCGTTTTGGTCCGTTCGGCTCGCTAATCAGGTAAGTTTAGCTCACTAAACCTCGCTTAGAGGGTTAATTATGCTTAGGGAGGTTTAGTTTATGTTAAGTGCTATTAGGTGGTTAGTTTAATTTATTTAAGTGTAGATTATATTAAGGTGCTTGATTAACTTAAAGTGGGTTTAATTTAAGGCTAAGTGAATGTTTATATTAATATAAGCATTGATTGGACATAAAGGAATTTACTTTTGATTTATTTAAATATTTCGAAATTATTAAATAATTTAATAATATATTATTGCTCGAAATTATTAAAATATTATTATTTAATTATTTTCGGAATAAATTTAATTATTTATTAAATTCCGAAAATTTTGTCGAGACCCTAAATTCTCGAATTTTGCGCTGGTCGCTGCTGTGCATTTAGAATTTGAATTTGATGAGTGGATAATGCAAATTGAGTGTTGATTGTGAAAAATATGGATTTTATTCAGAAAATCCCAAGTGTCCGGTTTGGCACCGTAATTTGATTTTTAAGGGTTACTATTGTAATTGGAGTATTAGAGTGAAATGCAAATTGTCCTGGAGGTCGATTTTGAATTGTCGTGTGCTGGTTGAAAGACTCGGTCGCAGTAGTGGCTAAGCCAGCTGGACCTATATTCCTTTATAATCGCCGTCAATGTAATGACGAGGCTCGATCGCAGTAGTGGCTAGGCCAGCTAGACCTGTATTCCTTTATAATCGCCGTCAATATAGTGACGAGGCTCGGGTCGCAGTAGAGGCTAGGCCAACTGGACCCATGCTCCTTCGGGAATGCCGTCGACGTAATGACGAAGCCGCGCTCCAAGGGGGGAGGAGGCGATGCTTAGCATTAATGTCAGTAGATAGCCGAACTACGAGTAGGCTATGCCCTTGTGTGGCAGTGAATATCAATTGGAACGCTTGCTAAGTGATGTTAACGGGTCGGATTATGGGACGAAATCGTGTGACATGGTATGGGACGTGTTATAACGGTTTGGTCTTATAATCCGGACCCCTGAGGTTGTTGGTTATCTAAAAGAGATTGCGTTTGGGTTGTTTAAGTTCTTATTACTATATGTGATTGAGTGATATGAACATGATTGGGTGATTTGAATTGTGCTAACCTGCAGGAAGGAACTGAGGCGAGGTAAGTCCTCTATGTGGTGTGGTTAGGCCACCCTTGGGCGTATTTTCTTTCTAATAGGGGTTTAGGGGGTTGAACTTGCTGAGACAATGTCTCACCCCATTGTGGGCCAAAATTTCAGGTCCTTAGATGGTGGTCGTGGAGGACTCGAAGCCATGGAGTCTGGAAAGATGGAAATTGAAGGATCGGAACGTGTCCTGCTAGTTGGTTTTAGGATAGTTCCCCTTTTGTCGAGCCGGTCCATTTTGTAGACAGTCCAGTGTTGTATTTAAACCTATGTGTTTATAATTGAGTATTTGGTATTGTGATTGATTGCCTGCTTTTATATCCCAAGTTAAATGTTGTCAGGGGATTTGTTTCGCTTCTGCATGCGTAATAAAATGTATGGTCGGCGACGTATCCTGGGATGTCGCATATTTGATCGACCGTAGTGGGATGTGTGCGCGCTTGAGGTTCGGGGCGTGATAGCACGCGTCGGTTCGCTGACGCGTTCGTGACACTCACGCGCTGACTTTCCCAGCTCATGGAGCACGTTGCGCCCACGCGCCACGGTTTCTAGCCACGCGTGTGGGCGCATCCAACGTCCTCCGGTCACACTCGAGCCACCGTTGAACTCGTCTCGATGAGTACTTTCACCCTGTATATTTGGAAATTGATTTTGGCCAAAAAAAAATTTTGAAAAATGGCCAAAACCGTACGAGTGTACGCGACCCCAGCCTGCTCTTCACTTCGGTTCGTTTTCGACGATTCAGATAGCAATTCCAAGCAATAAACATCCATACATCATAAAATTCAATCTCTTGATCTCGATATCAAATGGTAAACGAGAAAATTCGATGAAAAAACAAGGCAGAAATCACGACCGAGCTCTAATACCAAGGGAACCGAATAACAATTCATACATGAGCAAAAGGAAAATTAAAAGATAATTACCTTTGCCTGTCCTTGAAGACCAACTCAATGAATTGCATGAGATGGGACGCGTATGGCAACATCACCTTTGACTTCTTCTCCTTAAAGCCCTGGAGTATTCCGGAATAAGCTTCAAAAATGCTATGCTTGAGCTGATAACCATATTCCATCAACTCTTCATCATCTGTGTCCATCTGGGCACAAATTTCTGCAGCTCCTTGCATCATTGGCAGTGCATTGGAGACGTATTTCTCAAAGCGATCTCCAATTGCAAGAGCAACATCACCAAAGCAGGAGAAAATGGGAGGCTTAACAGACCGGTGCAGTACCTCACTACGGAGATCATTGAGAAGGAGCTCCATAATCCCATCACAAAATGGAAGCACCTTGTCATCCAAGGCACAGCAAATATCACCAACTACATCCACAGTAGCTGCACAGACCTGGTATTCCTCAAAGTTCTGCAATCCCATCTCCAAATACTTGTAGAACTCCGGCATATATTTTAGAAAGTCTGCACCTGTAGCATAAGCAAGCGCACCAATAGCAAGCATAGCTTCTTAATGCACTGTAGAGCTGTGGCAGGCAAAAACTCGAAGGAATAGTAACATAATCTGATCTGCATATTGTAGTATTATGGATTTTGTTTCATCAGTGTTACTTAGTTTCTGAATAATGACTTGAAGAACACCGCAGAGAGAAGCCTGCAGATCACTTTGCTTTTCTCTATCATCTAATGACACGATTTGGAGCTCAAATGTCTGTGCCAACTTATTCATGATGGCAGGAAGGAGCTGCGCTATAATTTGAGATGCTTCAACAATATTGGCGCACCTAACTACCTCATTGATAGTTTCATATGCAGATGTCCTGAGCTTGGAGTCACCACTATCCGTGCGATCAGCAACTGCAACAAGATATGTCGTGATGTTTGGAAGGTATGGTGAGAGAAGTGAAGCACTTGTTCCAGCATCTTCAAACCCCTGGGCAAGGTAATAAATTGCCCCACAAACCTTCTCTGCAACATTGGGCACATCTTGCATGCTCCCCAATAGTAATTTAACGACCCTTGGGAGGTTTCCAGGAGAGAGTACTAAAAATCCATTGGCTGGACTATGCAACAACTCAAAAACGCATGTGAGTGTCCATGCGGTTGTATTGCGGACATGATTGTTCTCATCTTTCATCAGATTAAGAAGGAAATCTAAACCTGCATTAACCAAAGGAGAGAGTTTCTCAAATGTTGGCCCGTCAAGGATCGAACCAAGAGCATATGTGGCAGCTTCACGACTATGCCAATCCGGCTTCCTTATATTTCCTCCACAAAAGGCATCATAAGGGGAACAATAGGATCTCCTACAGTTCTAGAAACAAGACCAAGACAAGTTCCACCGGCCATAGATATATTCCAAATGCTGTCATCCTGATCTTGATCCTCTTCCTGCTTTAGCAAAGTCTCCAGCAGCATGGGAACTAAAGCAGGCAAAGCTTGCTCAATGAACAGTGAATGAGGAGACCCAGAATCTGCACTTTCAGAACTCTCAAACTCTTGAAGCTCTATTTCTTCATCGCAAATAGAGCTCCAAAACTCCACAGCTTGAAGGGCAACAAATTCTTGCCAGTTGTCCTCAGTTGATAGAAGATTGAAGACAAACAGTAAAGGCTTTCATCCCCACAAATTACTTAATGACTTGAGGACTCTTTTGACTTCTTGCTTCGTTTGTAGGCCATGTACAAGAATCTTGGTATAGAATTAGATGATCCAAATCTCTACTCCAATATAAAAATGACAAATTATGCTGGTAGATAAATATGGAATTTTTTAAGGGTGATAATTAATTGAGAAAGTTGGAAGTTGACTGGAATTTTCATCTTTTCAACAGGATACCTGCCATTTAAGAGAAACCATGAGAAAGACCTATTCCCATAATTTTGAGGGTTGAGGACTCTTTTGGCTTCTTTCTTTGTTGGTAGGCCATGAAATGGGGGATTTGCACGCTTTTGCCTACAATGTTTTGTGTTTCTTCTTGGACACTAGATCCTAACTCATACACGCAATTCGTATAATTATTATATGCACAATATATTCAATTTGTGGGATGTTAGGTGAACCTCCCATCAAAGAATTAATATGATTTAGAACGGTTAAATTATCAATTTAAAATTTTCAATCAATGTGGCTCCAACTAGATATTATAAAGGTCTTGAAACTCTGGATTCTTTCTTAATGTTATCCTCAGGCTAAAGCCCCTATTTGTTTAATAGAAAATAAATTATTTGAAAATCATTTTTTTTCTAAAAATGATTGCCTATATTACGTAAAATAATTAGTCAATAAAAAATTGTTTCATTGTCGACAACAATTTATGTATAAATATTTTCATAGACGATGATAATATTTTTCATTTTTTTTTTTGGTGAAGGGTAATAATATATTGAGCTTTAACCAACTGTATACACAAGATTCGGCACCACAAAACTTGCACTCAAGAAGACAACAAGTCAAATTGAGTGGAAGGGAGCCGAATGCAAAAAGCTGCTAAACAAAAGAGCGGCGAACAAGGAAAAGGCAGGCACAACCAGCGCTACCAAGAAACAACAACAAGAAAAAACAGAGAACCCGAAGGAGAAGCCTCCGCTGACGTCGAACCGCAACCATTCCCATGCTCCGAGTACGGCAATGAAGAGAATAGGGTCAGCAGACTACAAAGCAACACACGACCGACGAGTCAAAGGCCTCCACTCCACGAACAACTAAGGATCCGCAGGAGTAGAAGAGAAGATGCAAGGATCAATCCCTCAGTTACGTTGTAATCTTCTATTTCTCGAGTTGTCATCGACATTTTTGAACGTTAAGGCCTTGGCCTTAACAACTTTAATGAGATGATTTTTAACGGCCAGAACCGCCAAAATATGGTTTCTAAACAGGATGTCATTCCTGAACTTCCAAATAAGGTGGCAAAGAGCACCAAACGAAAAACGGGCAATTGAACGATAGAAACCCTTACCGACGAGAACTTCATCACCCACCGAAGGTTCTCAGACCAGGTCCCGTTGCGCCAAAGGAGATTGCATCTAGCCGCCCAGAAATAAGCAAAGTTGGTTGTGATGCAACACCCAAAGAAGAGATGATCGATGGAATCAGGTGTCAGCTTGCAAAATGCACATACTACATCCCCAATCCTGCTGTATGATAAGAGGAAGGCATGGGGGGGAAGACGGTTCTTGATAATAAGCCAGAGATTGAATTGATATCTCGGAGTGATAACACTGTTCCAAATGAAGGAAGCCTAATCAACCCTGGCATTTTTCCTTCTGACAGCATAACACGCCGAGGCGACCGAGAAGAGACCGGAAGAGCTGTCAATCCAAATAAAACGATCCGATACCTGGGAGAGGATAGGAAGAGGCTGATCCCAAGAATCTAACAATGTCCTCAAGGACTGCCTAGCCTGTGAAAAAAGATCAGCCACCATAGCCTGCTTGGAAATAAATGCACTCTAAAAGTATCATATATCTATTGCGCATCCAAATGTATCACAGTTTTGCATCTAACCAATGGTTGGTTCGAAAGTACAAAATGCTGAATGTTATTTTTGACCCTGAGGAGCTCTTCGGCCCTTTTATATCGACCCTATCATCTTGTGGAGTTTTGAGAAGCCCAAGTTAGGGTAAAGGCCCCGGTTAAAGGCCCAATCTTCAAATAAATCATGTTCTTGTTGAATGCGAAAATCTAGATACAAACCATCTAAAAGAACTTAACATAAATGAAACTCCATCTCAGTTTATGCAATTCAAATATGTATTTATAATTGGTTTTGCACGAAATCTTTTTTACTTTATACTAATTTTTTTTCGAAACATTTTACCAAAAAAAAAATATTTTTTTCGAAACAACTTCTAAACCTTAAAATTTGACAAAATAATTTCACGAAAATCCATATCTATCTTAAGATGACAATTGCTATTAGTCTTTAATAGTACTAATGAGAAATTAATCACCATAATAATGTATATAAACAACCATGTGACCATTTTCAGTCACAAAGACATGACTAATACACGATAAACGTCATTGAAGCTTCTTTCTTTCTTTTGAAAAGATGACATCAATAAATAATATCCCCTAGTTGTGATCGTTTTTATTAGTCTTTAGTAAAACAGAAAAAAAAAAAAAAATCTTATTTGAGATGTAACATCCAAAAGTTTTTGTGTACAGTAATGATATTTTTAGACTTGTCAGTATTGAGAATAGACACCAGTTTGCTTGTTACATATTAATTTTGTCGATACTTTGGTAGCCTAACAATTATTTTATTATGAAAATCTTATAATTGAATCAATTGGCAGTTTTTCCATTTGTCTTTTTCTTCCTATTCTCCCTAAATATTTAACCCCTCACATGTTTTACTCTTAAAGATATGGAACTTGGTAGTGATGAGGCCATGCATTGCCTTATGAAACTTGGCCTTAGTTCATTAATGCTTGGAATGATTATTGCTCACACTTGGCCTAATGAAATGAAGCCTTCTATCCTTCACATAAATATCTCTTCTCTTGACTTATGATATCAAGCTCTTGACTTATGATATCAAGTCATTTGCACCCCAGCTATTAGCATTGGGGGAGGGGGTGGGCACATGAATCAATTTCATTGGAGCACTACCCTCTATACTTATTGTTCTAACCCTAAGAAAATTAATACCTTAACTATGGTTAAATCAATTCCACTTTGTTCTTCCTTGTTTTAGTTTATTTGAGTAGAAGGGGGACTTTTAAAAGAACACAAGCCCCACTTCATTAAATTTACTCATCAAAACTCATTTCTTCAACTTACGTCCTCAAAACCATGAGTAAAAGCCAAGGCCCCACACCTATATTATAAAAGTTTCTGTCTCAATCTTTCAAGTTGGGCGATGTGACTGAAGCCTTAAATTACCTAATCGTTTTTAAGGTAAGTGAAAACTCTAGGGAATAAGTTAGGTTAAGCTACGTAGTACTCTTGATATGGTTAATAAATGTAAATTTTGACTAAATTTTTTGATGTAAAGTGCCATCAGGGTCCAATAATGGTATGTTGGGTTGTTATGTTTCCTTGATTTGTATTGATGAGTTTGTTATGCTCTTCTTCTTCTTTTTTATTCGGTCATACTCTACTCTTACTCTAACTCTCACTCTCAGACTTTTGTCATGTCTCTTTGCAGAACGTGAGAGTCAAATCCCATGCCTAAAGCTAAATCATTCACATCCCAACCCCCTAAGAAGGTGGGGATTCGAACCCCCTACATCTCCCTTCCTATGTGGGAAGGGTGGCTACTAAGACAAACTCTAATGGTTTATGCTCCTTGATTTGTATTGATAAGTTATATATTTTGAGAGTAAATAAGTTAATTCCAAGAGAAATTAGTAGTACGTTGATCGAAAAGTGTGAAAAGAATTTTTAAAAAAAAAAACTCAATAGACTAAGTGTGGAAAAGGGTGAAAATGTCGACTAGGAGGTGTTGAGGCTGGTTTTATAAATTTTGCTTAAATTGACTTATGAACATCTAATTTGTCGATTTTTTAAAAGAATAATGATGATGATGATGATGATATTGATGATGATATCAGTTTTTGGAAGTTGCCAATTTTTTTTAAAGATGCTCGATTTCAATGGGGAAAAGTTTCCTTATTCTGAGGAAATTTCCTGAAGTTGTGAAATTTGAGAGGTTTGCTTTAAATTTGAGAGATTAGTGGTGAGCATCGCCCTAGAATTAACCCCGAACCGACCTTGAACCGACCCAACCCCGTCAGTCTTGGTCCGGTTCCCAAGGGGACTAGGTTGGTCTTTGGTCCTGGGATCTCTGGACCAGCACTATGCGAATTGGTCCTCGGTCCTAGAAGTTTATGGTCGATCCAACCTAGATCAACCCTGACTGTATATAATATATATATTATTTATAATTTTTTTATATAGTGAAAACCCTAAGTCAAACGGCGTCAATAGCATGAAACGGCTCCTTAGTGAGGAGTTCAAGTAATTTTACACCATTATTTAATAGATTAGATTTTTAATGTCTTTTACGGCATCAACAGCCATATTTACAAATGAGGAAAATGTCTCTATGAGGAGTCCTGACAACATCCTCACGGCGTAAATAACTTCTTATGGTATCCTCTTCCAGTACTCGTTCTCTTATGTCATTTTTGTCATCTTAGTCTTCAACTTACTAAAATCAAAAGAAAAAACTTCTCCGCTCACCATTCGACACTTGCCTCCCTCACTTTTGGTTGCTTGCGCTGCTCACCGCTCAACGCTTGCCCCACTCGATGCTCGCCCCTCGCGCTGCTTGCCTCTCTTCACTAACCTCGCTCGTCACCGAACCTATTGAGTCGGTTCGATCCTCGATTGCCTTTTCAGAAAGTGCAAAAAATGAAACAAAAAAATTATCGGTCGATCCTGAGTTGACGCTGGAACCAAACTGAACCCATTGGGTCGATCCATTCCTCAATCCTAGGCACAATAGGGTCGGTCCTTTGTCCCGAAAATTGAGGACCAACTACGGGTGTCCAAAAGAACCAGGACCCACCCAGAATCGGACCGGAACCTCCCAGAACTAGTGGTTCTTGAGGGAACCGGTCCAATTCTCGATTCCAATTTATGGGAACCGGTGGGTACCGATCCGGTTCCCGATTCCATGGGTGGATCCATCCACCCGCCCACCTGGACCGGACCGATTACATTAAAATAATATATTAATTTTCAATATTAAAAAAATTGAAATTACTAATTAATAAATCCAAATCAAATAACTAAAAAAATTAAGTCAAGATTGCGAAGAAGCAGGGCTAGCCCAGAAGCTAAAAAGTCCAAAGCCGTCCAAAGGGGTTGGCCGGCCCGGCTGGCTAATCTCTAGTCAAACCAAATGGAGAGGTCCATAAGCTAAAAAGTCCAAAGCGCACCTTGAGTCCTTGACAAAACGCCGAGCGAAAGCAAGCACGCGAAGAAGCAGGGCTGCAAGAGGAGGAGAAGAAGAATAGGTCAGGCGAAGAACCAGCAATTTTGATCGAAAATCAAAGTTGTTTCGTGTCAAGATCGGAGCTTTTGAGAAACCCAGGAACCCCCTCGGGATAGGGTTCGCGAGGAAACCCTTGATCGTAGTAGGTCCATCCATCCCTTTCTCTATTCGGGGGGGAGTTTGATGCGAGGAAGATGATAGAGCGTGAACAGTTGATCACAATTTGATTTTTGTCATCTTGTGGGGTCGGGCTGTGTTGTTGGACGAGGGATTGAGGTCGCTGGAAGTGGTTTGTTTCTTTGAGACTGGTTCCATGGATCCACCCGGGAACCGGACTGGACCAGCGGTCCGGTTCCCGAGTGGATCCATGCAACTAACGGGTGGATCCCAGTTCCAATTTTTCGGAACCGGTCCTTAGTGGGCGGTTCCCGGTTCTAAGTTGAGAACTGCCCGCTCGGACCATGCACACCCCTAAGACCAACACTATGCGGGTTGGTCCTAGGGTTATGGGGTGGACAGGCCCAACCCGGACCATACTCACCCTTACCTAAAATGCTTACCTTTGGTGGACAATTTCTAAGTACCCATTTTAAGTTGATAATTATTTTGATCATTGATCATTAATTCTTATATTGATTTTCTATGGATATTATCATTTCTTGCTTGAGGAAATAAATGAGGTAAATATGGTGTCGTTTATGTAAATGATGCGTGAGCAAACCATGGTGTTGTATCCCAGTGATGTTTTGAGTAAAATGATGTTAATTACTTAACAAGGATTTTGAACATCTTTATGTGTAGTATTATTGTATGATAAAATTTGTAAAAGACTATGAAAGTATTCCGTCATCCCGACCATAGTGGAGACGATGCCCTGCTGTGTAATCGTGTTGCCTTGCTCTGTGATTGTAATACCTTGGGAGTGTTTGGGGCTGTCTTGGAATTGAGATGCCCTGCTATGTGATCGGAATGACTTGGGAGTGTTCGAGAGAAGACATATATGAATATAATACATGATCATGTGTATATATATATATTCACACGTTATTTAAATTAGTGTTAGTCATGGATCACAATATGATATACCATCTACTTGAAGTGGACTTAAATGATTTTAAATATTGTCACTTATAGTTTTCATTGGCATAAGTCATGTGATGATATTGGTGCACCATGATGTAATGTAATATATATTGGTATTGGCATATCATAATAGCAAAGGTAGATTACTCGTTTATGCATTCGTTTTACCTGGTCATTTGATTTGAGTATGTTGATTGTTGATACTAGATTAAGTAGTAAGATGATTTTCTACCTTAAATTTGGAGATTTCATTTATTTGGTCTCAGCTTACTCCTTTATTTTTAGACATGTATGATGGATCCCCCACCGCCACCACTTTTTAGAGCTCCCAAACTAGTCGATTGTGTCTCTGAAGATGTGTCTGTACTTGGATTTGTTGTAATATATGGTTGGGTTATGGAGTGGATTCCCCATCGGAATGTTGCTTGGTATGTTCACATAGAGGGCAAGTTGGTCGGACCACTTAGAAGCTTTGATGTTTCTCCAGGTTTTGATGATGATGGTTTATCAACGGGTGAAGTTGTCAACCCTTAGTTGATGGTCCAATAGTGTATAGGCAGGCTTTTGGGAGTAAGAGTACAGTGACATAATTAGGTGACCTTGACCTTTCCTGGGAATTATGTATTTCATGTTCGCTTAAATGTTGTGTAAAGATAATAACCACTAAAGTTTGTATAAAGAGGCATATGTATACTATTTTTAACTTGTGCAATTTTCTTGTATGGATTGATGTGAGTATTTTGTTGTGCTTTCGCATGTTATGAAAAAAAACAAAAGATGTAATTTCTTAGGACGTGTGTCACGTATGACGTTGTGGGGCAGCACATGAGACAAGTATAGAACTCCATGGCTAAAAAACGAATTAACCATTTTGGCCCATTTATATTGAAAGGTTAATTAGTTTTGGGAGTAATACCAAAAAATTTAGAAACCAATTGCTATTGTGTCTATTCAGTTCCAATTTTTTTTTCGCCAATTGAGTTATAAGTCTTTTACATTTGTGTCAATTCAGTCCATTCGACAAATTTCGAACTAAAACCGCTGACGTAGATGTTAGCCATCCAAAGTGGTGAAGCTGGCATAGATGTAGACAAATTTTAATAGTATTTTAATATTTTCCAATTTCTTATTTTTTTTTAAAAAATTGCCTTCTTTGGTTTCTCGTTGTCGCCGATGAGGGCTACTCGCCTACCATCAACAAGGGTCGCAGCCCTCGCCCATATCTTGGTGAGGCTATGGCCGCCTTCACCCACAGGTGAGAACCCATCTACTTCCTCCTCTCAAATGTTCATACTCAAGTTATGCAATTGTAGAACCTCAAAACCCAATTACGATGAAAACATAATCATAAGGATTTGGGCTAGGCGGGCTCGCCTACGGCCGTTGTGGCCTTGCCTAGTGGCCAGTGAGCTCCAACACCCCTCGCTGGCCATAGTGAGAAACTAAAGAAGGAAGGGAAAAATTTAAAAATCAATGAAAAAATTAAAAAAAAAAAAAAAGATTGTCAATGTCAACTTTGGTCACATAATGTAGGACAAACAGTGTCCACACCAGCGATTTTCAGCCAAAATTAGTTGAATACACTAAATTGGCACAAATGTAAAAAGTCTAACACTCAATTGGCAAAAAAAAAATGTTTATGACTGAATTAGCGTAATGGCAATAGATTTATTACTTTTTTGGCAATTTTCCCATTAATTCTTAGATGGACCGGTTCCCAAGTAGAAAATATAAAAATTACACAATTTTATTACAAAAAAAAAATATGTTGGTCAAATTGTTGTGTTGTTTCTTCGTGCTGAAATCCATAATTCTATTATGGATTAGTATAAAAGTATTTTTTTTTTCCTTTTAAAAGAGTCTTTAGAACCAGAAATCGAACTTGTGAAATTGAGAACCGATTTTCCCTAAAACCGTTGTTGAATCTTAGCTCACTCTTTTATTTTTAGACATGTATGATGGATCCCCCACCGCCACCACTTTTTAGAGCTCCAAAACTAGTCGATTGTGTCTTTGAAGATGTGTCTATACTTGGATTTACTGTAATATATGGTTGGGTTATAGAGTGGATTCCCATTGGAATGTCGCTTGGTATGTTAACATCGAGGTTAATTGGAATGTCGCTTGGTATGTTAACATCGAGGTTAAGTTGGTCAGACAACTTAGAGGCTTTGATGGCTCTCTAGGTTTTGACGATGATGGCTTGTCAATAGATGAAGTCGTCAACTTTTAGTTGATGGTCCAATAGTGTATAGGCAAGCTTTTGGGAGTAAGAGTGCAGTGATATAGTTAGGTGACCTTGACATTTCCTAGGAATTATGTATTTCATATTTGCTTAAATGTTGTGTAAAGATAATAACCACTAAAGTTTGTATAAACAGGCATATGTATACTATTTTTAACTTGCGCAATTTTCTTGTATGGATTGATGTGAGTATTTTGTTGTGCTTCCGCATGTTATCGAAAAAAAAAATGTAATTTCTTAGGATGTGCGTCACGCATGACATTGCGGGGCAGACATGAGACAATTATAGAACTCTATGACTAGAAAAACATTAACTATTCCAGCCCATTTATATTGTAAGGTTAATTAGTTTTGGGAGAAATACCAAAAATTTATAAACCAATTACAATTGTGCCTATTTAGTTCTATTTTTTTTTTTTTGGCCAATTGAGTCCTAAATCTTTTATATTTGTGTTAATTTAGTCCATCCGAAAAATTTCGATCGGAAATCACTAACATAGATGTTAGCCGTCCAAAGTGGCACAGTTGGTGCTGATGTAGACAAATTTTAATAATTTTTCAATTTTTCAATTTTTTTTATTTTTTTAAAAAATTTCGTTCTTTGGTTTCTCGCTATGGCCAGCAAGGGTCACTTGAGCTCGCTAGCCACTAGGCGAGGGCTACTAGCCTACCGTCAACGAGGGTCGTAACCCTCGCCCATATCTTGGCGAGGCCATGGCCGCCTTCACCCGCAGGTGAGAACCCATCTGCTACCTCCTCTCGAATGTTCATGCTTAAGTAATGCAATCGCAGAACCTCAAAACCCCATTACAATGAAAACATAGTCATAAGGATTTAAGCAAGGTGGCCTTGCTTGTGGCCGTTGTGGCCTCGCCTAGTGGCCAACAAGCTCCAACGCCCCTCGCCGGCCATAGTGAGAAACAAAAGAAGGAAGGGAAAAAGTTTAAAAATTAACAAAAAAAAAAATCAAAAAAATGTGTCGATGTCAACACTACCCGCATAACATAGGACAGCCAATGTTCACACCAGCAATTTTCGACCAAAATTAGTCGGATTGATTAAATTGGCACAAATGTAAAAATTTTAAAACTCAATTAGCAAATATATACAATTGAATTAGCGCAATGGCAATAGGATTGTGACTTTTTTGGTAATTTTCACATTAGATCTTAGATGGACTAGTTCCCAAGTAGAAAATATGAAAATTATACAATTTTATGACAAAAACATGTGTTGGTCAAATTGTTGCGTTGTTTCTTCATGCTGAAATACATGATTCTATTCTCGATGGGTGTAAAAGTATTTTTTTTTTCTTTTTCTTTTAAAAGAATCTTTAGAATCGAAAACCAAACTGATGAAATTGAGAACCGGACCGATTCTTCCTAAAATCGAAATTGAACCTGTAGGTCCGGTCCAATATGATTTGAATTCCGGATAGAGCTTGATTTAGTGCACATCCCTACTAATTGCAAAGATTCTACTACTATTACAGGGAATTCACTTGGAAAATGTTTAAGCCATGATGCTAACGCGGTCATGTCATGGTATGGAAAAACCCGGTATTTCCAAGACCACCCTTTACTTGAAGCTGCGGAATGGCGGTTCAAATTTATTCAAAGAAGCTTGCGTAATTAAAAGTCAGCTAAAGTAGGGACTATTGTCCTTCTTTAGGAGGATGTCCAATAACTGTCGTGTACTCCTATCGCTTTCGAAGTTTCCATTGAAAGTCGCATTGACTTTTGCGTAAAGCTTGCTCATTAATGACGAGCAACATGGTGGGCATAAGATACCTATTAAGTATATTAAATTTAAAGATTTTTTCATTTCCATGTCATTTAATATATATGATATAGCAAAAAAAAAATAGTATAACGACAAATTTAAATTTTATTTTAGATTGCTTAACAAGTATTATCTTGAGCACTCGCACAGTGGAGTTGCAGTAGCAGGTTCATCTCGTGGGTAATTGATGTTTCGTCAGTGTCTTAAACTAAACACTCTAGCAAAGGATCAGGCATGTTTCAATCTCGTTTGAAACCCTTTTCTATGAGAAAAACACAAGGCTCATGAATTTATTATGTTAAAGTGATACAAAATCATTTTTCAAGTTTACTTCTCATAACGATGGTATAAAAACCTGTAATTATCATCCTCATTTTTTACGATGAATTTCAAGTTGCATCACCTAGACATAATTAACCAAGTCGCCATTTATTTCCCAAACAGCCTTTTACGACGTTAGCGTTGGGCTGTCTCGAGTAGTGGCGGCAAAACGCTGGGGGGGTGGCTCGCAATTGTCATCGTGCCGTATTGCTATGTGTGGGAAGAGAGAAAAGGTTGGAAAAGAAGATTGGGAAAATGGGTTTTTAAGTTGGGAAGATGCAAAACGGAAATTTTGAAATCCGACTAGATATTTCATATGAAGAGTATAATTGAGGATAATTTTTGTAAGGGCTAATAATACCAAGAATCCCCATCTCATATATCCACGATACATTTACATTAAATTAATTTTTGTGTTCCCAAAACTCTCAAATTGATACTCATACTACATTTATTACAAACTAATTTTTAGGTAACAAAAAATCCCAAATTAGTACACTCATTGCCACATATATCCAAACTAATATGTACACATTACATTTACCTCAAATTATGATAAACCTGGGATTTTTTTAGGTAAATGTGGTGCGAATGCATTAGTTTAAAATAATATGAAACGGTTGCACCCATTTGAAATTGTTTGTAATATAAAACTTAAATTGTGATTAATATAATGTTAGTATCATGATATAAATATACTCATTTCAATTTTTGTGATATTAACCTCGTCCCGTAATTATGTAACTTATCCGTTTAGCGCCGCTTCACCGCAAGTGGGAAGGGATGTGCAAAGAGCCTGTTTGGTAACCATCCAAATAGTATCTAATTCTGATTTTTTTTGTTCTCGGAAGCAGTTTTGGAACAGAATCGTGTTTAGTAAAATTTTTGTTCACGGGAACAAATTTCTATTTTTTTGTACCCAAAATTAAATTTGGAACAAATAAAAAAAAAGTTGATTCTTGTTCCCAGAACAAATCTAAGAATCAAAATCATATTTCTCTTCTTCTTCTTCATTTACCACCATCCCACGGTTGCCGTCCGCCGCCGTCTGCCGTCCGCCGCTAGTCGCCGGCAACCCATCCGGTGAGCTCGCCAGAGGCTCGCCAGGCCAAGGCGAGGTCCGGAGAGCTTGCCGAAGGCAAGCCCAACCACCGGTGAGGCTCACCTAGCCCCACCGGTGGCCAGGCGGGCCTCACCCAACCCCGATGAGGCTCGCCCAGCCCCGCTGGTGGCCAAGTAAGCCTCGCCCAGCCTCGCCGATAACCGGGCGAGCCTCTCCCGGCCCCGACGAGGCTCGCCCGGCCCCACCGGTGGCCGGGCGAGCCCGGCCCAGCCCCGACGAGGCCGGTCGAGCCTCGGGGCCTAGTCGAGCCCTGCCTAGCTGCCAGCAAGGCTCGGCCTACGAGGGCCGACCACTGGAAGAAGAAGAACATGAGAGAGAAAGGAAAAAAATAAAAAAAATATTTAAAAATTAAAGAAATTGATTTGAAACAGAATCAATGAGCACGGTACCAAACGCAATTCTATTCCAAAATCGGGAATTTTGGCCAAGAACCAAACGGCTTAGAATACCTAGAAATTGTTTCCTGGAACAGAATCAAAAAGAATCAATTCAAATCAAAATCTATGGGAACAAAATCATTACCAAATGCGCCCTTAAAATGCTTAGAAATTTTTACCGGGAGTATAATCAAAAAGTATCATTCCTTATCAGAATATGTTCCTAAGAACAGAATCGTTACTAAACGCGCCCCAATAGTATCCTCCTCCCGTCAAAACAACACAGCGAATCAATCAGATGACGCTGACAACTCTTCTCTCATCATCATTCAGTCTGGTCAAATGGCTCGTCTTGAAAGAAAAAATATATTCGAGAAAATAAAAAAGAAATATATAGAGAGAAAAATATATTTTCGATTACCATTATTTAGATGTGAATCATACTTCCTTCTTAAAAAATAGGATGTGTACCTACTCGATATCTTATTCGTTTTCGTACAATAAGGGAAACTTCCCTGAAAGGAAGTTTACTAAATTAATCCCTGCTTTTTTTCCGGATGCGAAATACATAATCAAATCAAAAAATGAATTTTTGGGAGATTAGTATTTATCATGCCCTATTAATTGTTTTAGTTACATTATAAGAACTGTGACTTTTTTAAACTAAATATGGCATTTGTCGATTTGATATTATTGTTTGCACAATTCTATTATCTAATCCGTTTCCTGCGAGTGATCGCTATTAGCGATGCTATCGAACCCTACTTGGCATTATTAGATGCTCACTCGCAAATAGGGTGTGGCAGCGGGCAGCCTCCCAGCCCCCTTTTTATCTTCCATCATCTCTTTTTCCCTTCGTTACCCTATCCTCGTGTTGGGTGCTACACCATATATATGGTGCTACCTCAGGACAATATGTTCCTTTCGCATCGTGTTAGTGACGTCACCCCAACAATTTTATCATTTTTATGGTGATGAATAATGAAAGGATTTGATTCCACAAATTTACACAAATGAAAAGTTAGAAGACTAAATTGCACAAATAATGAAACTTGAAGGACTAAAACTTCACTTACCTAAAAGATATCGATGTACATAAGGGACAATTAAGTTAGTAGCTAATTTAGCATTAGGATATAAGTGTCCCCCATATAGATTAACTTCACCTAAGTGGAATTAAATCTTTTCTTTTTATAGGTTTCCATATTATCAATGAGTATTCCTAGACTCATTATACTAAATCAAGCAATCTATATAGCTACACCGAGTTACCTAAAACACAGATTTTCATCGAATTTTCTATTTTTCGAATCCCCTTCTTTATATATATATATATATCCTAATTTGCTTACCCTTTTCTCTTGTAGTATGAAAGGGACCCGAGGAAATAACCCCATCTTTTACAAATTGACTAGCATGCAATATCGAGAACGAAGTTTGTGGTCCATAATGAAACACAACCATTCAACAAGATGAGAACATTGCTCACGGTGTTTGTACATAATTTCTCTAAACAAAACAACAATAAACTCAACGACCCACTATTTCACGTTCAAACCTAGATATTAAAGGACAGGAAAAATTCGAATTCAAGACCTCTTGCTTCTTTTCTATCATACATAATTATATATCGCAATCTTCCCGAAAGATTAATGCCTTCATCTCCGAAAATTTCCAAATGCATTTGCCCGACGTTTCCGTCGTAATCAAGAGGAGGTCCTTCTCACAACAGCCACGATGCCGTAGTAGGCTGCAACGGCCTTGGTCCTCGATTGACATACTCAAACGCATCGCGATCGTGATCTCGGGTTCGGGGACCCAAAAAAAGACAAAGAACAAAGAAAGCACATATTGATGAATCTCTAGAAATAAAGGAAAATTCAAACAGTTGCCCCAGCACGGCAAGTCGCCAAGCAGTCACTCCTTTCGCTCTTTAGCGATGAGTCGATGACTAACCACCCGAACCATCTCCCCACATTAGCACAGATTCAACAACGCGCTCTTCTGGTCTCGCCATCGCCGGAATATGTTGACTTTTGACCTCTTCGCCGCTGTCAAATCTCTCGAAGGGCCACCTACAAAACCTGCAGAATCTCTTCCCGGATGCTCTCGTCTTCTCCTCCTACTCCTTCTCCTCCCAGATTATGCAGAAACTCTGTGCTTTGGGAATGGCGAAACATGGCGCTCTCTCCTTTTGTCTCCTTTTTTTCTCTTGCTTCCTCGTCCTTGCCGTGTCCCAGTCTCAGCCTGATGATCAGTTCCTCTTCACTGGGTTCAACGGCTCCACCGACTCCAACATTACCCTCAATAAGGCCTCCATCATCAAGTCCAGCGGAGCTCTCAAGCTCACCAACAGGACGAGCGACGACATCGGCCAAGCCTTCTACCCTCGGCCTTTCCGGATGTTGGCCGAGGCTTCCGGTGGCTCCGCCGCCGCTGTCTCCTTCAGCACCCATTTCGTGTTCGCCATTAGGCCTCCGAGCGAGGGCGAGGGCGGCTACGGCCTCGCGTTCGTGGTCGCCCCCAAGACGTCCTTCCCCGGGGCCCAGGCCGAGCAATACCTCGGCCTCTTCAGTTCCTCGAACGATGGGAACCCGTCGAACCACATGCTTGTGGTGGAGTTCGACACCGTGAAAGGGTACAGAGAGACCTCGGACGAGAAGGGGAACCACGTCGGGATCAACATCAACGGCATGGAGTCGATCGGCTCCAAGCCGGCTGCCTATAGCAAAGATGGCAAGGAGAACGACGAAGAGATAACGCTTGAGAGTGGCCAGCCCATTCAAGGCTGGATCGAGTACGATGGCCCGCAGCAATGGATGAACGTCACCATATCTCCAATCGATGTGCAGAAACCGGAGAAACCTCTCTTGTCCATGGCCGTTAACGTCACTTTCGTATTCAACGACAGCATGTATGTCGGGTTCTCTGCTTCGACGGGGACCAAGAGAAGCTTTCACTACGTTCTAGGATGGAGCTTCCGATTGAACGGAACCGCGCCTTTCCTCAACCTGACTCAGCTTCCGCTGCCTCCTGACCAGACAGATTCATCTTCCTCTTACAAGCCGCAGGTAATAGCCCTCATTGCCTCTTTATGCAGCATAGCGCTGTGTCTTTCGGGAATCTTGTTCTTCTATACTGTGATCAAGAATAGGAGGCAGCAGGAGAATCTTGAGGACTGGGAGTTAGATTGTCCTCACAGGTTCAGGTACAAGGACCTTGACCAGGCAACACAAGGGTTCAAACAGAGCGAGGTGATCGGGACCGGCGGTTTCGGCGCCGTGTACCACGGCATCTTGCCGACTAACAGGTGCGAGGTCGCTGTCAAGAAGGTGTCTCGAAACTCGATACAGGGAATGAGGGAGTTTGTGGCCGAGATCGAGAGCTTAGGCCACTTACGTCACAAGAACCTCGTGAATCTCCAAGGTTGGTGCAAGCAGAAGGACGAGCTCCTCCTCGTGTACGACTACGTGCCTTACGGGAGCCTCGACTCGCTGATTTTCAAGCGGAAGGACGGCTTCGTGTTGAACTGGGAACAGAGGTTCCGCATCATCAAGGGCGTCGCGGCCGGATTGCTGTACCTCCACGAGGAGTGGGAGCAAGTCGTGATCCATCGGGACGTGAAGTCCAGCAACGTCCTGATCGACGCGGAAATGAACGCGCGGCTCGGGGATTTCGGCCTCGCCAGGCTATACGAACACGGCAAGATGTCGCACACCACCCACTTAGTCGGAACCATAGGGTACATTGCCCCGGAATTGGCCCGCTCGGGGAAGGCTTCGACGTGCTCCGACGTGTATGCTTTCGGCATTCTGCTGCTCGAAGTGGCCAGCGGCAGGCGTCCGACGGGCCAATTCTTGCTGATGGATTGGGTGATAGAATGTTACGGGACGGGTCGGATTCTCGACGCCGCAGATCCCAAGTTACGTTCCGCCTACGATGCTGAGGAGATGGAGATGGTATTGAATTTGGGGCTAGTTTGTTCCCAGTACCATGCCCAAGCTAGGCCTACCATGAGGCAGGTGATTCGGTGTCTGAACCGGGAGGAGCCGGTACCCGTCTTTGTCGATGATTCGAGCTTCGCTGGCTCTCGAAGAACCGACGACATGAGCTTCGGATTCTTGGAAATAGTTTCTTCCGATACAACCGGGAAGTCTCATGCGTCGACATCATCCTACGTGTCATCGTCGGTCCGTGGCCTCTCCTCCACTTCTTTAGGTGGTTCTGGTAGATAATAGGTTGAGATATACATGTACAGAGATGTTTCCGGATGTGGCCATTCTCGAGCAGTATAGGATAACACACAATACACAGGCACAAATGCAATTAACTTTGTCAGAATTTTTTCTGGTATATAGATTTTACACCAATTACAGTTCTCTAATTTACATGCAAATTCGCTTTCTGGGTTCTTCTTTCCAAATTTCAGGCTTAATGTTAGTCCCAGAATTCATTCGAAATGTAATCATAAGCAAATATGATCTTGATTGAGAAATTTAGATAAATGCTATGTTATATTGTTCCGAATTGGATTACTTCTTGTATTATAGTATCCCGTATCGTTTGAACACAAATCTATGTGCTCTTTATATATTATACACATGTCTCTCTCTATTTATTAATTTAAACTTTTCGGATTGAACATTCTAACATGGTTTGAGAGTTATGTTATGTCATAATATTTATATATTTTACATATACATATAAATTCGGACCCCCTTGGAGCTTCCGAGAAGTTAGGGTGGCCTGACTTCAGTCAATGAATATGAATCATCATCTCCTTTTGGGAAAAAAAACGAAGATAATAGTCAAAAAAGAAGTTTATATATTTCTTATACCAGAACTCCTATGATTAAGATGATTGATATTGTATTATTTTTTGTGGAATGTTCAGTGGACTCGAAAGTCTTTCGGAAATGAGGGAATCACTTCCAAAAGTGGTCTGAACGTAGAGTTTTCAGTGCGCTACTAAACAAGGAAAAGGAAGATTTTTAAAGTTGGGAATCAATTTTATTTTAAGTAAATTCAACCCTCTGTCAGATTTTAGCGATAAAATGTCAGATTTCTAGCATACAACCTTCTTTCACAAAGGGCAAATAACATAAATTATTCATAAATACCCTGTAAATAATATCGTCCCTGAATTTTAAATTTATTCAATATAGTCTCTGAACTACTCAAACATCAAATTAGATGTTGTCCGATGATGTGGATTATAGAATCAACATGTTCATTTTTTTGATACATCTACTTTAAAATAGGAAAAAAGAAAATTAGGACGTCAATATATCCTTCATTATTTGATGATGTGAATTATTATATTCTAATTTAAAATGAATACCTTACATGAATAATTCACGTGTGAGGTTTTCGATCGCTTCATGGACGGTGTGATATTATGACAGCAATTTATGACATATAGTGACTAAAACACGCGGTGGCTTGGTCAAAGCACAGATTTTTGGCTATATCTTGATGACTTCTCGTTAAGCAAAGCTATTTCGGCAGTATTCACTATCAACATTTGCCGACTCATCAAGAGGGGTGTCTGTCTAATGACCACGTTTCAAGGAAATTTCAAAAATCGGAAAAGGATATTCCTAAATTTCGTCGCAGGTAAAGAGAAGCTTCATCTCAAATTTGAAAATTAAAATTCAATCTATTTATCTAACCAATCTTGACCTTGTGAGTGCTTTTTTGCACTACGTTTCTAGTTTAAATATCACTTATTTTGTGTTTTCTTTTGAGCTTTTCATGTCTAAATTGCAAATTGGGGGTTGAAATACTTGTTACGTAATCTTCCCTTTCAAACTCGGTCAAATTATTTCAAACATTAATTTAAGCATATTTTAATGTTTTAATCCTTTCGCAAAAAGATTGAATCTACAATCAATGTTAATTACTTTTATGGTAGAAGTAGAACATCAATAAGGCTTCTTTCACGGAAAATAACTTCCAGGAAAATATTTTCCGAATTTTCCAGCATTCATTTCACGGAAAATAAATTGCTTGGAAAAAAACGTTTTCCATGAAAGGAAAAAAGTCTTCTAAACTAGGGAAAAATGCTTTTCATTTTCAAAAAGTGGAAATTATTTTCATCACTTGGTCTCTCTTATTTTACATTTCTACAAGCCCTCACTTCCTCCTCCCTCCTCCTCCTTCTTCTTTTTTAATATATTTTTAAAATTCGAATTATTTTTCTTTTTCTTTTTCTTTTTTATTTTCTTTTTCTTTGCTTTATTTTCCCTCTTCTTCTTTCTTGGGTAATCGCCGGCCATGGCGATGGCCAAGGACCAACCATAGGCAAGCCTCGAGCTCGCCGGCAAGCACGAGGCTTGCCCACCTCCGGCGAGCTCAGGCTTGTTGCTCACCAGATCGACGAGCACAAGCGTCAAGCTTGAGGCTCGTCAATTTGGCAACTCTCATGCTTGCCTATCTGGCAAGGCTTGAGGCTAGCGAGCTCGAAGCTCGCCGATTTGGCGAGGCTTGAGGTTGACTAGTATGAGCTCGCCGCAGGTCGGCAAGCCTAATGCTCGCTTGTGGCCGATCACTAGCCATCACCATGGCCATTACTGCCAAGAAGACGAAGAGGGAAACAAAGAAATGAAAAATGAAAAATGAAAAATAATAATTTAATAATTGATTTTTAAAATAAAAATAATTAAAAATAGATTTTAAAAATAAAATAAATTTAAAAAGAGTGTATGGAAGAAAATATTTTTCTTACCAAACAGTAGAAAATATTTTCCACTTTATTTTTAGATTTCACTAGAACACCGAAAAGTAATTACATTTTCTTGGAAAATGAATTCTTGAAAAATATTTTTCAAAAACGCCACATTTTTCTCAAAACAAATAGAACCTAAGTTTCTTTTTCCCCCTTTTTTGTGCTTCTCTTTTGTCAATATTTAGATAAGATCAAGCATAAATATGTTTAACATTTGATCATGCTTCTAACAAACTAATTTTTTCCATTTTTTTATTGATTTTCATCAAGATTGGCTAAATAATTGGATTAAATTTCAATTTTCAACTTTGAAATGTAGTCTCAGATTATTTAATAAGAAATAGGCAATTAATTCTGTGTTTCTAAATCTTCATAAATAAAAATTTCTAATCCTTTAGATTTTGCGATTAAAAAAATGAGACCCTAGATTAAACTTAACAACCTTCTCTAAAGAAAGTGATAACAAGATTCAGGATAAGATGATATCTAGTTGGGTGTAATAGCGCATTTGTATCTTGAAATTGAGGAGAGAGAGATGATAGAATAAATGCAGTTTGATAAATAAATAAAAAAATGGAGAGAGAGGGGGGGATATTTCAGCCATTTAACTAAAAACAATGAGTATCCTAACCAAAATAGAGATGGAAATAATACTTTGCATTCTGATATAATTCAAAGCACTTTATATTACATGTACAACCTCAAATTTCTGGAGTTTTCAAAGATTCAAAAATGTCAAGAGTAGGATTTTCTATTAGTTAATACCACAAAAATTACTAAATTGGTAAATCCATGAAAAATCGACCCTCCATTAGGCTCCATCTAATATCTCATTAATTTGTTGATGTGAACATACATGTGGCAAAAAACCTTAGATGATTGGCGTGATGTGATTCGATGTGGAAATTTAATATCGAAAGATCTTATAAGTGACGTCACTTTGGAGAAACCATATATGAAAAAAAATGAACTGAGACTGGGAAACCTACTAATTTTACACCAAGAACTAGCTCATGTTTTGAAAATTTGCAAAAATCCCTAATTTTGCCTCAATGGTGCCACAAAGGTTTTGATAAATTTGTCGCGGATATATCATTTCAGAATTTCCTTGCCACAAATATTGATTTAGGGTAAATGCGATAAAAATGTACCAATTAGGAGTTCTTGTAAAACGGAATTTAGTCTATGGTAAATGCAACACGGGACCACCAACATGGGATCTTTTGCGACACAAAAATGAGTTTATGGGTAAATACAACAAGATTGCACCAATTTGAATTTTTTTGTGTTATTAACTCTTCTTTTACAAGGAAAAAAAGAAGAAGAAGATTCCGGTGCATAGTGTCAAGTAGAACATGCAAACCTTCGAAGAAAGGAAAGGTTGTGAATTATATACACAATACTTTTCCCGATTTCTGATTTCCATCGAGCCACGGACGATAATATAAGAAAAGTCGACCCAAATTGGTAAACCCGAGAGGCCGGGGACAACAAGGCACATCACACATAGGTCCACTTTCAACCATCGACCATCAACCGGGACCATCGCTTCAATTAATCAATTAATAGAAGCCTTCCAATGTCTAGAGACGGGCAAATCCCAGTCAAGACCCGTTAATCACGACGGCGGTCGGCCTGTTCTGTCATAAGTGCCGCTTCATCCCGCTCAAGCTTATTGATCAATCACGATCGCTGGTCGCGTTCTATCGCATGCAAACCAGAATGAAATATCGCACCAACTGCACGCGACATGCTCGACAATTAAACAGGCCACACAACTCTCAGGAAACTTCATCTATATGAACCTTTATCCCGTGAAAACGGCAGCCCTACGCATGAATAGGACCAGGTTGAATGGCGTATCTCCCTACAATAAACCGAGCTTGTGAAGCTTTCCCGAGATGACTGCGATTTTATCTTCAGTAATTCAAAGCCTACGTCTATTCTTTTTGTGATTTTGGAGAAGTACTGTCTAGTACTACCAATCTCATGATATGCAACAGTATCACTTTCAGCAAAACTCGAAAATTTCTGCTCATCAAGCAGATCAAAGGACAACAGTTCACAAGACGCCACTAAGAACTTTAGAGCAGCATGCATGGATGTCGATATGTATTCATTCTTCCTGAGATTTATCTGCAAATGCTTTTTCACGGCAAGGTTGAAGTTCTTCCCACTGTCCCGCATGCATACCGCAAAGGCAGGAGGTTTCAGTAGGTATGTGGCCCTATCGACTGTGCGAAAATACACAAGACGAATGCAGATAAGACAGATGCAAGAATATAGGATCAAAATGACCTGAAAATGACTCAAAAAACCACCGATTTGGTGGCCGAATAACTGAAGAGATGTCCAAATCCCAAACGGCCTATGAACATTACATATGCACTCCCTAAAATCTTCCCACTCCCAGATGACTCACATCGCAAAAACAAGCGGGAGCTCAGGACTAACATCCTAGACCATAAGACACTGAACATTATAAAATTTTGAATCGCCAGGAACATTTTACCGACAAGACGAAGCTGCCCACTTGAGAAGAATAGAAATCAAACATATTTGGACAACTTGCTCCTCATCACGAGACCATAACACGTCCAATCATCCCCTGGGTCCAAGTCGCTGTTTCCTTGAGCTGCTCGTCATCAGATTGCAGACACTCACCCAACAGATCATTCAAGAATGCACGGTCTTTGAATAATAACTTTATGTTTGGCCCCAGGGCGTCAGCGAGATCACCTGTCACCGCAACTGCAGCCTTTGTGACAGACTCGTCCCTGTAATATGGATAACCAAATTGAATTTTCTGAACCGAATAACAATTCATACATGAGCAAAAGGAAGATCAATAAATAATTACCTTTGCCTGTCCTTGAAGACCAACTCAATGAATTGCATGAGATGGGGCGCGTATGGCAACATCACCTCAGACTTCGAATCCTTAAAGCCCTGGAGTATTCCGGAATAAGCTTCAAAAATGCTACGCTTGAGCTGATAACCATATTCCATCAACTCTTCATCATCCGTGTCCATCTGGGCACAAATTTCTGCAGCTCCTTGCATAATTGGCAGTGCATAGGAGACGTATTTCTCAAAGCGATCTCCAATTGCAAGAGCAACATCACCAAAGCAGGAGAAAATGGGAGGCTTAACAGACCGGTGCAGTACCTCACTACGGAGATCATTGAGAAGGAGCTCCATAAACCCATCACAAAATGGAAGCACCTTGTCATCCAAGGCACGGCAAATATCACCAACTACACCCACAGTAACTGCACAGACCTGGTATTCCTCAAAGTTCTGCAATCCCATCTCCAAATACTTGTAGAACTCCGGCATATATTTCAGAAAGTCTGCACCTGTAGCATAAGCAAGCGCACCAATAGCAAGCATAGCTTCTTCATGCACTGTAGAGCTGTGACAGGCAAAAACTCGAAGGAATAGTAACATAATCTGATCTGCATACTGTAGTATTATGGGTTTTGTTTCATCGGTGTTACTTAGTTTCTGAATAATGACTTGAAGAACACCGCAGAGAGAAGCCTGCAGATCACTTTGCTTTTCTCTATCATCTAATGACACGATTTGGAGCTCAAATGTCTGTGCCAACTTATTCATGATGGCAGGAAGGAGCTGTGCTATAATTTGAGATGCTTCAGCAATATTGGCGCACCTAACTACCTCATTGATAGTTTCATATGCAGATGTCCTGAGCTTGGAGTCGCCACTATCCGTGCGATCAGCAGCTACAACAAGACATGTCATGATGTCTGGAAGGTATGGTGAGAGAAGTGAAGCACTTGTTCCGGCATTTTCAAACCCCTGGGCAAGGTAATAAATTGCCCCACAAACCTTCTCTGCAACATTGGGCACATCCTGTATGCTCTCCAATAATACTTTAACAACCCTTGCAAGGTTTCCAGGAGAGAGTACTGAAAATCCATTGGCTGGACTATGCAACAACTCAAAAACGCGTGTGAGTGTCCATGCGGTTGTATCGCGGACATGATTGTTCTCATCCTTCATCAGATTAAGAAGGAAATCTAAACCTGCATTAACCAAAGGAGAGAGTTTCTCAAATGTTGGCCCGTCAAGGATTGAACCAAGAGCATATGTGGCAGCTTCACGACTATGCCAATCCGGCTTCCTTATATTATCCTCCACAAAAGGCATCACAAGGGGAACAATAGGATCTCCTACAGTTCTAGAAACAAGACCAAGACAAGTTCCGCCGGCCATAGATATATTCCAATTGCTGTCATCCTGATCCTGATCCTCTTCCTGCTTTAGCAAAGTCTCCAGCAGCATGGGAACTAAAGCAGGCAGAGCTTTCTCAATAAACCGTGAATGAGGAGACCCAGAATCTGCACTTTCAGAACTCTCAAACTCTTGAAGCTCTATTTCTTCGTCGCAAATAGAGCTCCAAAACTCCACAGCTTGAAGGGAAACTTCCTCAACATCACCTTTCACTGCGTTTGAGGTGAGTTCAAATAAAGTCTGCATATAAGGTTCAAGCACCTCATAGTATGTCGAGGCGATAGAAACAAGACATTCAAAAGCTGCCTTCCTAATATCCACCTCCTTGGACAGAGCAGTTTCACATACCACCTTCATTATGTAGTTCCGTTCCATCTCATTTTCAAAGTTAGAGTGAGCAAAGCCTAAAGCATTACACAATGCCCTTGTTGCAGCAAGGCGAACTTCAGGACTGTGCTCAGCAAGGCTCATGCCTTGAACAACAGCAGTGAGAACAGTGTTTACTTCATCTTGCACCAGATCTTGATCAGATATCTCTTCACATACAAATCCAAGAGTCTCTAAGGTTGCCTGCTTAAGTGAAGAAGGCTGATCGCGCTGAGTCATATTGTTAAGCAATGTTGCAATTAACTCTGGCCACTGCTTTTGAGGTATCTCGATAGAAGCAATTTTAGCAATTACTTGAGCAGAAGTATGCCATGCCTCTTGTGCAGATGAACAGAGGGTCCTTAAAAGCAATTCTTTTATCTGAGACTTAATTGCAATCTCAATCCCCATCCATTGCTGGACAAGAATGTTTTTCCTGGAAGCATCTTTGGCATCCAAAGAGTTCTTAAGAATGATACCAGCCAACCGACGGGATTCAGTAGGCTTCTCATTATTTGACAGCTCAAATGACAATGATAGAAGATAAACAGGCAAGTTCTGCTCTTGGAACTGCCTAAGACTGGTCTCTGCCTCAGTTCTAACTCTTGCATCAGCTGATTGAGCAGATAACAAAATCTGAGTGATTTCCATGGCCATAACTTCCCAACCTAGAAATCCACAAATATTTTATTGAAGGCACAAAGCTATGTCAGATCTCACCAGAAACTAAAATAGTGAAGTGACAATTCAGAAGGAGCATGTAAATTGAATTTGCTATAGGTTCAAATAGACATGCATATCTTTTCAAGTAAACTTTACAACGTTCACATTTTACAAAAATACAGTCAAATGTCACTAACATGATAACAATGGTCTTCAACAGAGCACGGCAAATAATTTAAAATAAAGAGCAAAAGCAAGAATAGATTAACATTGGAACAACCTCGAATTACCGCAAATCCAATAGTTACCAAAAATACAACAAAATTAACTGTGAACAAAGAAAATTAAGACGAAACCTTCCCATCGTGATAAAGAGTTACCCCCGAACGCCCCATTAAGGAAAATCGTGTATGTGCTCACAAATCTCCTTTTCTCTATTTTTCAGTTGCAGATTCAACATCATGCACATTTCCTACAGAGAAACTTAACTCATCTATAACTAGCCAATTGAATTGAGTCTGCAATGAAAAACGGAGAAATGATGAGGGACGAGAGGTTTATCCATTTAACCGAGCCAAAGCAGGGGGGGAATACATAGTTTTCCCAGAAAGAACATATACAAACGCCACACGAAACACAAACACTTCAGCAGTTAAAAGCAGACTAGTCCAAAGAACAGGTTGCAAATCAACACATTTCAGTAACAATCTGAACTTCGAGACCACAAAAGACCGAAATATCAGGCTCTCTCAAACAGTTCCGGCCACTATCATTTCCCACGAATCTCACTCTCATCCATCATCAGACTCTCTCTCTCTCTCTCTCTCTCTCTCTCTCTCTCTCTCTGCAGATGTATCATAACCAGATAAAGAAACACAAAACAGAACATTCAGAAACAAACTCAACCTCGAGAAATCCAGTCAAAACACCCTCGCCATACAAAACCTACTCAATGCACCACCGAAACCCCAAGCCAAACGACTCCGCCAAGTTCGACGGAGCTCCAACCGAAGCCCTAAACCAACAAGCGATCCGTCCTCCCCCCCCAACCCAAAAAAAAAAAAAAAAAAAACTTCTTCCGTCGAGAAACGCTAAAACCCTAAATCTCGCCCCAGAAAAACCCCAAACCATCACCGCACGCGCCCTAAACAGCACGATCGCCCGAACAAAACCGCAGATCGAAGCGAGAGAAATCCCGTACCTCGCGCTCAAAAAAAAAAAGGAAACCCCCGCGCCCCGACGAAATCGCACGACCTCGAAACCGCCGCGAGCTAGGGCTCCTCCTACCCGCCGCCTCGCGCTCCCGAGAAACCTCGCCGGCCGCCGCGCCCGCCGCGATCGCTTCCCGGAGCAAGGGCTTCACCTAGAGAGAGAGAGGGGAGAGAGGGAGAGAGAGGGAGGGAGAATCGGCGGAGGCGTGTGGATTTGAAGGCGTGCGAAAAAAATTTATACAGAAATGAGAATAAGAAAAACCTTTTCTTTTTTTTTTTTTGGCGAAAATTTTTCGAATGGCTGCGAGAAGCGGGAGGGGCCGTGCGAAAGGACCCCCCTGCGGGCAGGCGATGCGGGGCTGCCCGCGCCTGCCCACCTGCCCGCCTGCCCGGACCAAACCCTAGCGAAATTTCAAATCTTCCCCCCCACGCGCGCGCTCCCCCGTCCCACGTGCGAGGGCTGCCTCAAAGTGCGGCGGAGGCCTTTTGGAGATCGGGCCCTTCTTTTCTCGGGGGTACATTGCAGAAAAGCCCGTGTAATTACGAGTTATTGCTTTTCGGCCCAAGGCCCTTTTTAAGTATTCGTAGTCGTCGCGCAATCCGAGTTGGAAACTTTGATTTCACATTGGGAAAGAGATTGGCCCTCGTTTGGTTCGGCTTCAAAGAAATGTATTTGGAGAAATATAAAAGAGTTTGGTGATATGCAAATACTATTTGGTATACTGAAATTGAAAATTGCATTGGGCTGCAGCTTCAGAGGAAATGATGTTTAGTAGACATATATTTGAGAAAGTCTTTTTTTGTGCCAATTTAAGTTTTTGAACTTTAATTTTTATTTAAAATTGAAAAAAAATACAAAACAGAACAAAACAATGATCATACGTCCTAAGGAAAGAAATACATTGTTCTTATATATGATACATAAATCACATTATCAAGTTTGAATTGTACAGATTTTTGCTACGAAGTTTATTTCAATATGATCCTAAAATAAAAACGTTACTCATCCTTAATTACCTTTTATCACTTTTACATGGTTGACAACTCAAGTAGCTTATCAATACAGAGGATCTAATTGATGGAAACAAAGTTGGAAGAAGGTCTAAGTTTATGAAAGAAATCATTTTTCTAAATGGCTAGAATTGATAAATTCCATAAGTTTGAAATGAACCGTAAGGTAAACACATATTTGCAAAGACCTTTTTACATCGGGCAATGAATACACAACACATGAGGCCCTCCGCACTTATATATCAAAGTCAATGGATTCTATATAGAGGCTTTCATACAACAAACAAGATAATGTTACAAACATATATGACCATAGATGCTATTCTAGCACCCGGCAACATTTTGCATCCGTGGAAGCCACTTCCAGGTCCCCAGTGAAGAACAATTTCTTGTCAAGAATACCTTGGCACCGACAAGATGCCTCCTTGTGCGTCAATTCTTCCCCATTTTGATGTCTCGTCAAGAATACCTCAGAATCTACTCGGCGAATGATCAGTCCTAGAAATTCACCCCCCCCTTCTCTAATTATCTTTAGTCCCCTGAAATCATGAACGAAGTCGAGTATCCAATGCCACCATATCAAGTTATGTGGCCTTAACATCCTTGGATGACCTCGCCATCTTCTAGTAATATGAACATAAACAAATTTGAGAGGCACGAAACAGAATGAGATGAAACTAGCAAACTAATCAAAACAGAACAACAACCCTAAATTAACTTGATAGAGCATGAATCAACAAACTAAAAGTGATAGCTACATAAAAGTGAAAGTCCAAATGATAACAAGAACCACCATAGCCATTGAAGCCTAAAGTTCAGCAAACTCATATCCAAATTCACCTTAACATCCTCCCCACTACTTCCACGGCCTCCGAAAGTGCAATTAAGTGACAACATAATGGAACGTCATCTTGCTAGAGCCCCAAATTCAAAAACATAAGAGTAAGGAAGCAATGACTCCACTGCAAGCATTTAGAACAACCTAGAAACCGATTAAAATCATCCAACAAACCCCATTATTATTTTTAAGATCATCACTTCCCCAAAGCACCAAAAGTGATTGTTGCCAAGATCAAGCCTGGCAAGACACAAGAATAGAGAATCATAGAATCCAAAGTAAGAAAAAACAACTGTGGCAGGTCTAGAACTCTGATTGCAGTCACCTAGGGTTATCCAGAAATTGAAGTGAAGCCAAATTAAGACGAACTTGTAATCAAAGTAACATCGTAAAACCTTCATGCTCAACACGAAGTTTTCCAAGAATCAAAAAAACCGGCATACCTTTAGGGAAGATAGGTAAGCAGCAAAGTCGCGAGCGGCGTCAAGAGCAGGCATGGGGGAAGAGAGGGGAGCAGCATCCAGAGTGAAGAGCGAAGTGAGATGTACATCAAGAGCATAGAGGCAAGAACAAAAGAAAGAGGAGAAGCAAAAGGGACCGGAGCAAATCTTTAGGGTTTGTTTTAATAGGGTTAAAAATGGAAGTGTACTCAACAAATGAGGGTAAAATGGGAAGTTTTGAAATATTTATTAAACCGAGGCTTAGCATTACGAAAATGCAACTTCTCAAGGCACCTCCAACTCTGCATTTAGCTAAAGTCCTTTGGAGAGTCTTAGAGATGCAATTGTAACTCTCCAAAGTGAGTCAAAAAAGGTAGCGAAAGACCATTTACACTTGGTTAAGGGATTTTAGAGCCCCAAAATCCCTTCCAAATGTTAAAACATATGGGGCCAATATCATGGTTGAGTGCCTTCTCCAACCCGCAAAATTAACAACCCAACCCACTTATTTGCATATGAGAACCTTTGGCAAGAGAGGTGGTGCAACGGTGGTGGAGAGAGGGAAGGGGAGAAGAGGTGCTACAATTGCAGCAATTCTCTCCCTCTAAGGTTCGGCAGAGTTACATCAGCTCCGACATTATTAGTGGTGGAGAAGTGAAGGGAAGAGCTCTGCAATGCCATGAAAGAGGTGGCAGTGGGAGAGTGGGGCACGGAGAATGCCCGAATTGAAAGAGTGACAAGGAGGGTGAGGGGTTAAGAGAGGAGTGTGCAATAACATCTAGTGAGGAGGAGAAAGAGAGCATAAAGAGTCATAGACTTGCAAGTGGCTTGAGTTTGGGTAGAGTCTAAACCCATCAAGACACATATTCAATTGGGTCTTACTACCCTAAACCCGTTAAAACTTATTATATATGTGTGTGTATTATACTAGTCATTTTAACAATCTCAGTCCTTTAAATATGGGCTAAAGAGCGGATTTATAACCCATTTTGTCAACTTTAGATGTTAGCAAGGCTTGCTCACAAAATTGACTTCAATTAACGTATGTGATGAATTACATCGAATCAACTGATTGTAAGATAGATGACTTCACAAATCGAATAACGAGCCATACATGCTAGGGTTGCTTTTGTACAACATTCACCATCAGTTGAATTCGATCTTGAACTGCACAATCGACATTAGCGAAAAATCCAAACCCTCCATGGCTATTGCAGTTCAAAAGACGGTATATATACATGCAATCATCTCTCAAATTTTCTACCAAAAATCAATGATAGATGTGACTCGGGCGTATATGACAAGAACCAAGAGTAACCCCCTATGCGACTACGTTGCGACCGCCTTTCTTACGTTGTTAACACCTCGTAAGGCATGACAAGCTTATCAGATCCAAGCGAGATGATGCGGACACGAGAACACGCGATGGTGCCTTCATTTTTGCTGCTCCTTAGCTCGCTCCCATGCCTTGGTGTATAGCTCGAACGTCTCAACGTGGTCGGGGTCGAGACACAGGGCCGCCTCGCAATCCCTTAAGGCGGCGCTGGCGTTGCCCATGGAGTCGTGGAATGCTGCTCGGAGACGGAGTAGCTGCAGATCGGGTATGAAGTTAATTGCCTTCGTGAGCTCTTGTACCGCTTCGCCTTCTTTATGGTCATCCATCAAAACTGCATCAATTTCAGCACAATTTCTAAGTCAAGAAAAACTCGATCGATGGCTGCAATCGTAGTTTGTAGAGAGATAATTACTGTAAGAATGTTTGATAATGTGACTTACTTGCTGCTCTGTATCTGTATGGATACGTCCGGACTGGGTCCAGCTGCGTCGCCATGGCGAGATCGCTCCTCGCCATGTCGCGGTCGCAGTACTCAGAGCGCTTCTCAAAGGCCGATGCGTTGTTCTTGGCCTTCTCTATCAGCCTCGTCATCTCATCGTACGCGGATTTGCGCTGATTCTTGAGGTGGTACACCCGTGCGAGGCCCTGGTGAGCTCGCGTGTGTTTGATGTTGAGAGCATTCATGTAACAGTTAGCCGCGAGATCCAACTTGTCGCAGTCTACATAAATACTTCCGAGATTATTTAGCGCCTGCAAAGTAATGACGGAAAGTCGAGTGTCGGATTCGTTAGGGTTTTCGAAGTATGGTCGAGTCCAAAGTTTGAATACGGTCGTTTCGATAATTTTCTTGAAATTTACCTGCCCTTTGCGGAGACCATCTGAAGGGCATTTCAAAGCATCCTCAAGGAGTTGAATGACGTAAGTTGAGGACTCGGAATCCAGGCTCGAATCGGCTAAGATGTACGCCTTGAGGAAGAACGCTTCGAACGATCTCTGGATCGAAATAGACTCCTCGGCCTTGGCGAGGGCCTCTTCGCGGTGGCTGGTGTCGTACAGTATCCAGCCTTCGTAGACAAGCCTCTCGTGGTCGAAGTTGGAGTAGTTCCGAGCCAGTCGCAGGCTGTGCATCGCCGCCTTCTGACAGTTTAATCTGCAAATTTTCCGAGCGTTGATTGATGAGTTTCGAGAAGACAGGAGCAAAAGGCATCAAATTTCATTCTGCAACTTCTACATGTATTGGCAGCTTCAGATCAAAGAAACTCGGAATTTTATCGAATCGATACACACTCACCGTAGGAGGAGGAGAGATTGGCGAAATCGTAAAAGGCTCTTGCCGGGGTCGTTCTCTAGCATGTGATGTACGACGGCCAAGGAGCCGATGTCATCGACTGACGACCACCGGTCGTACAATTGCATCCAACAATCAGCTTGGCTCCACTTCTGGACGTGAGGTTTAAGTAGCTCCACCAGCTGGTTCCCGTGCATTTTCCCATTGAACACCATGTAGTTCGGATTCAGCGTCAGGAGCGCCCGCACATCCCGCAGCGCGGCGTCGTAGTCCTCTAGGGCGAGCGAGAACCAAGCCCTCAGCTCTAGGCAGTCCGGTGAGATCATGAAGCCGATTATCTTGTTGATCTCCGAGATGGCCGCTCCGATTTTGTTCTCCTCCAACAGCATGACGGCTCGGTACTTGTATGGAAACACGAGGGTCGGGTCTAGCTCGGTCGCGGCGTTCAAGTCCATCATCTTCTCATTCCCGGCGCAATACAAGGATCTCTCTTGGTACATCCACCCCGTCGGTCCGTGCTCAGAAATGAGCGAGCTCATCAATTTGTACGCCGAGTACATGTGTCCCCGTTTGTACTTGGCCCTCGCCACGCCAACTAATGAGTAGAGGTTCCCCGCCTCCACGGCGGCCTCGAACCAATGCTGCGCGTCTTTGTATTCTTTCCTTTCTAACATCACGACTCCGAGCTGGTGTAGCGCGACCTGCTTCTGCCAGGAATAGGTGCAACACTCTACCAATCTTTCCAGAAGCATTACCGTTGTATTCGATTTCATGTCTGCCTCCATTGCAATTTGGCTTAGGAAGTAGTACAACGTAAACGATGCGTGCCCGGCGGTAGCCATCTTTTCCCTTGACTCCGAGCTACAGAACAATCTCATGACGTTCGGATTGTGCATCGAGCTCGGTAGGTCTCTCAAGAACACTTGCAAGCACGCCGCGACTAAGAAATAAGCCGTCTCGTCCAATCCGTAATCGATGAATAGCATGGCATCTTCAACGCTGTGCACCAGCGAAGCTAAATGAGCGTCGCAGGAAGCCTTCATTTCCTCACAACAGAACCTGTTCGCAAACGAGAGGAGCTCCAGAACGATGTGCGCGTCGAAAGAATTCAGTCTTTTGGTCCTGCTAAATATCTCAGCGGCTCTCATTCCTTTCAGCGAGAATCCGTTTTGGGTGAAGTTTATCTTCTCTCGATGCGACTCCCTGAAATCGCCGTATAACATCGTTCTAAATGGTATCGAAAGGGATGCTATCTTAGACCGAAAACACCTCACCTCATCGTCCCCGATAAAAAATGACATATCACCGTCTTCCTCCGAAGTTGAACATTCCTCATCTTTCATGGATAGATCGTCGTCGTCGACGTCATCCTCCCTAGGACCCCGAGGACAGATGCAATGGTCATAAACTGATTCAGGATCATAGCCCGGTACCAAATTGGCCTTAGGGCACTCGATGTTTCTCCCGCAACAATCCATGGAGGATGTACCGATGAGCTCGTCTTCCCTCCTCTCGAATCTTAACCACGCAGCGAGAACGACTTTGGTATGAACATCGACAGCGTGCTGCCTGGCGGATTGAAGGCTTCGTCGGACTAGCTTCGGATCCAACAATCCCCGAAAGATCAAACCTTGTTCTACATACGCATCGGATTTTTCAAACTGCTGCGAGTTTTCTATCTTCCGGTACATACGAGCCAGGGCCTCGACGAAGTCGACAGATTTGAGGCACCGTTCGATCTGGGGCTCGAGAAGATCGGTCATAGGCAGGCCATAAGGGAGCAAAGTCTCGATCAATACGCTCGGAGCCTCGTCTGGGCCTTGGTAGTTGCGACTCGATCTCGTCCGGATCGAATTCATCCGGATATGATCATGGAGATGTTGGAAAAGTTTCTCCCCGTAACCACTGCCTCTGCCCCCGCCGCCCATGTCCGAGGCCGGACCGGACGGATTGACCGCGCACACTTGGGCGCTTTTGCATCCGTCTATGACTTTCAAGCTGCGCATTGTGGTGATTATGTTATTCTGCATCTTGGCATGCCGGATAACGAAATCAGATTGAACCTAAATCACGAGATTTTAGTGTTGGTTTAGAACCAATTCGTCGAAAGAATCATGAGGAAAAAGAATTCGGAAATCGGAGAGATGAATGAAATTACCCTCCATGGCCTGCAAGCACCACCTATTCAACAGATGGAGATTAACCTGAAAGTGGGAGGAAAGGGAAGAGATTAGGAAGTTACGAGATGATGGTGATGCAGGCTAAATGATTCTAAATTGGTGTGTTTTCTTTTCTTTTCTTTTTTATTTTCTTACCCTTCTCAAGATTAATTAGACAGCTAAAATAATTTAAATAAATAAATAAGAAGAGGAAATTGGAGGAGCTGGAATGAGGTTTGAGAGAAGAATGTGGCGAGTGTCTTACGTTGTAAGCCAACCAAAAGTTGAGAACAAGGGGGCTGTTTCAACGGTCGCTCACTTTGCCTATTTTGTCTATGGATTAAATAGTTGTCTTTTCTAAAATAAATTATAGCTTAATAAAATAGTGTAAGTAGATAAACCTATTAAGACTCTCTCTCTCTCTCTCTCTCTCTCTCTCTCTCTCTCTCTCTCTCTCTCTCTCCAATACTCATTTTTATGTTTGTCATAAATTATATGCGGTCCGATCCAGTTTGACTTGACCGGCCAGGTATTTCTTCTTCTTTTTTACCTAGATCCTTATTCGAGTAGCTTGAATAATGAAGATTTCGAGTTCTTGTTGGCCAAGCTATAAGTCATTTTGTTGCTAATGGTGGAGTTAATCATCGGAAATTACACTTTACGAGTATAATCAAGATATAATTAGACTTATATTGGAGTTAAAAAGAGGAGCTTGCAATATTAAGACATGCAAGTAATAAAATTCTTTTCCTGTTTGGATTAGTTGATGAAATAAGGAATTTGATAACTAATGATATTCTATTATAGTACTTCTTGTTCTCTCAGTCTATTCATCTTTTTTCTCTCATACCAAGGTTGACGGCCACAAGACAAGGATGAAGTTCATTTCACTCCCTTTTCTTTTTTTCCTAAATAGTGGAAAAGAGCTACTTATGTCAGTGACTTGATAGTCGTCATTGTAGGAGTTTCATATTCGCAACAAAATGCTTGATTTGAATAATAACTACTACTCACTTTGGGTGAGCCAACTTATTACCATCACCCCGCTACGACACTAGTGGGAGTAGAGCCGGACTTATCCTATGTCGTGGCCCAACCACCCTCTCTTATGCATGAGCCGGACTTGTCCTTGTTGGCGCTTGTTCTTTTATGCACAGGCGGAACAGTCTATACAGTCTATATGGGTCGTTGCGTATCCCAAACGGGACGGCTGTACTGGACTTAGCCCCCTTTTTTTTTGGAGAGGGGTGGGGCCTATGAAATAGACTTGTCATTGCTTGATATTGCAGATCTACTCAATCATAGGAATTGCGAAATTTTACCAAGTTTTGATCATTTATTTTCATGGTGCGTCATGCAAACTAACCTTCATTGATGGAAGATCCTTTTTGTTAAAAAAAAACACAAGTGAGAAAGTTTCAATGAGCTCGGGGTCAAACAAATCTTGACCTCTTTAAGATAACCGCTTGAAATGATCAGCCACGGTGGATGGGTCTTACCACAGCGATGTGTGGCAAGGCTCTCGATGCAAAGGAGTAAATAGTTGGGAATCTTTTGCAGCCCTCCGTGCATCCCATTTATGTATAATTTTTTTTTAACCTTTCAAGTGGGGACTCAACTATAATGTCAAATCACCAATGTATATCTAAGTGGTAACAATTGGCGCCTCACAAGTAGCGACCTTATATACAGGGCAAAAAGTACAGTAAAAATCACAATAGTAGATCGGTTGTGATCAAATTAACCTTTGTCCCACACTCAATCCCCTCGTGCCCCCTTATACGAGACCGCCATAGCGAAGCACTCCTCTTGTCCTCCTGCCCTTAAGGAGAATGACAAGAAAATGTGGTGAGCCGATCGTACCGAAGTTGAACTCCAACAATCAATTCCTCCAACTTTTGAAGAAAAGAAAAAGGCTCCAGCAAACTATGCATCCAAAGTAGAGGACCACAGATGAGATTCGCCACTGACGCTTTGGACAAGAGGAGAAACCCTTGCCTCCATGGATGCAAAGTGCGATGGCACTCTTAGATTATGTGAAGTCCACGAGATCAACAGTTATGACTAATTAAGTTTATGTAAAGTCGGCACCCACATGAGATTTTTTGCCCAAACAACTGCCATTGAATCACTCAAATCACTCAACTATTCCCGTTTCGTTTCTCTTGTCAGGAGGAAGAAGATTGATTCATAAAGATTCATCAGCAAATATGAAATCATAATGGCAAAATTCATCAAAAACAAACTCCCCAACTTTTTGTTTTTTAAGCTATAGGGTACAAATAGTACGATTTATATAAGCAAATCCAGCCTGAATCTCGACCCTATGATGTGCAACTGAGTAAGCATCAGATACAGAAAAAGGAACTTGGAATTCCTGAAGCTGAACGTACCATCAAATAGAATTCTTAGCAGAAATTTTTCTTAAAAATTCAGAACATGAAAAGTACCACAAAAGAAAAGAAGCAGAAGAACTGCATATACTAAAGTTTTCCATAGCCCAAGATTATATCCAACACTTAATCACACATACCCAAATCATATGTAATGCCATAAAATCAGATCACTGTCAACTGAATATGAAATCTTTCTATACTAATTGATTAAACTGTTTGATAGGCATTCATATTGTGCAGATTCTCCCCAGACCTGGCAGAATAACCCTTAACCTGGTTCGCCATCGGAAACTGAACCGGGGGTTGAACCCCCAGATGTCCGGCGGGCTTGTTGTCGCCGTGGGCGTTGCCGCGGTTGTGGCGGTGCTTCATACACGTCAAGACCACGAGGAAAATGAAGAGAGATGCGAACAGCAACACCAAGACCAGCATCGTCGCCTTCCCCTTGGCCGCGAAGTCCCGGTCCTCCGACAGCGGGAGCTCTCCCTTCCGGGGACTGCGGTCGGGGGCTGTGAAGTTCACCGCGAAGGAGCTGCACCCCGCGAAAGAGCTGCACCCGGCCATGTTGGCTGGCGGAGGGTGTCGGGCTTGAAGCACGTGGTGGGGAGGCTCTTGGGTGGGCTACCGAAGTCGCATATAGGGAGGTGTTTTTGGTCGCGTGCTGTGGAGGTAGCAAGCTGACAACGGTGGTGGGCGAGGGGTGGAAATTGTGCGTTCACGTTCGCGCGGTGGGTCGTTGTGAGGTCTTTGTGGACGATGGAATATAGAGAGAGGACGTGAAGTAATGAGGAAGAAGACAACCGGGATGTAACGAGCGTGGGCCTCCTGCGTCCGATATCTCCCTGCATCAAGATTCCAAATTGCAGAATTACTGAAGGTAACAAGCAAAACTAAAAACCATCTCCTCAGTGAAGGGATTTGCTTATCATCGGCATGTTATATAGGGATGCAATCGGCGATGATGGACGCAGAAATCTAGCTCGGTATGCGAGATAAAGGAGAGAGGGTCAAAAGATATGATCCGATCGAATCGATCGATCGATCGAAAGGATCGTTTTTGCGCATTCTCCAGCACCAAACTGAGATGGTGTCTCCCATCATCAGATCCATCTCCAAGCCCCAGAGGCTCTTGATGGTTTGGGGGACTCGAACTATTGATTATTGGAAGTCATTAGTTTCAGAATCCTGAAGCCCAGGCACGTTTCCAGTAATTCGGCGAGGTACCATGTTGTCTAATTGTTTCCGACAACTGAAGCCCTCGATACGATGCCTTAGCCAACCCTTGGGTCGTGAACAGAGCACGCATTTCGAAAGCTTTACAGCCCAAAATTGTTCTTCCCTTTAAACATCTTCCGCTACAAACAATTACAAGGAAGCCAAAAAAAAAAAATTGAGACGATGATCACCCAAGAAAAGATCTCAATTCTTCTCGAGAAAACCCTACCCAAATGCGATAATTATTGTAAACATAAAGAGGATCTTGCAATTGGAATCTAACTGAGGACAAAGAATTTACAGGAGAAATTAATGAGAAATGATAAAGAACATTAGGGAATTACATGATTCCGTATAAGTATCGCTACCTACTTTACGAGAAGAGCCAACCGTAAAGAATGCACTACGATAGGATAATTTTATAGAGTTACAATCAATCATCCAATATCTCATGTATTTCCCAAAGCTCCAATACACAAATTCACACCATCTCTCGTGTTTCTCTCACCAAGATTCGCTAGAGAATATACGAGCTCGCAAGGTCCATATGATTGCCGGGCACCCACTAGATACCTAGTAACGAAACTGGTCATCGAGGTAACACGCAGACAAATTTGGCATGGGCGTTCAAGCGTAGGGACGAGTAGCTTTAGTCACTAGCTTCATCGGACTGCCAGCCTGGGCATTTGGCTTGGGCACCTGATCCCCTCGTCTCGCACCTCGAGCATCTCCAAACTTGTCTCATACCTATTTCAATTCTCTAGGGTCCGATGTAAACTCCGGTTCATCAAGAACTTGAGGTGCAAATTCGACAAGATTAACCTTTAGAGGTTCACCCAATTCACCATGGGTTGAGTCTCCGTACAGTAATTTGGCCAAGTTAGGGGTCTCATTCTACTAAATTAAATCATTCATATGTTAAGAAACAGTGAGAAACATTGGATTTCAAAATAAAGATATACGTTCTATTATGTGCATCACATCATGTATAGTACGTCCAAGGAGAGAGAGGTGTCGTATTTTGTTTCCATCAGCGGGGAGAAAAAGCCTCCCTCAGATCGTCCAGCCAAGCTGAATATTTTGGAAGCCATGTCTTTTCAAGCCACAGACTTCGTTTAGCTTCAATGTTTGGACCTATGTGGAACGAATATTCCTTTTCTTACAATTCGTAGCATGGCAAATTTAGATGTGCAGTTTATGGAATTCAACAAGAAATACCTTGTCAGATACACTCATGTCCCAAACTTTTCAATAGCTAATTTCACATACATAACAAACAAAAAATTATTTTTATGAGCGTGTTATATATAGTCCCTTTTATATTGTGATTGGGGCATTTTGAGTCAACTTTTGTATTCCAGATAATTTCACGTGTTCCGCGCAGTGAAATGTAGGCTATACCCGTAAAGCATTAGAGGGTTGTCAGTGGATTTCCAGTTTAGGCTTTGAAGGTCAAACGTTCAAATGTTCCCCCTACTGCCCCCAATTTAATTCAAGTCAAAGTCACCTCCATATGCCAAAAGGTTGTAACTTAACCAATTTATAGAGCTTACAAGATGTTTCACGAGCATTTAGATAATTGGTTCTCAACCCCTATAAGCTTAATTACCAAAGAAAGGAATTCTAAAGAAATTAATTACAATGATGTGGCGTTGAGCATAGTAGAAATCTGAGAAAAGTGCAAAGAAATTCCCAAACCATATGTACGAAAAGTTATCAAGTCCTAAGCATTTCAATTATTTCAATTAAGTCCTAAACTTTTGTTAAAAAAATGCAATCAAGTCCAATCAATGAACAACGTGTCACTCGAGAAAGTGCTTACAAGGGATCCGTAAATTGTACTTTGCAACATTTTTTTAAGAGCTAATTGCATTCTACTATTTAAGTTCTAAACTAAATTCAACCAATTAAAAGATTTAAAATTCAATTACACTTTCTGGTATAGGTTTGAGACTCAATCAAATTAACTTAAAGGTTCGGGGATCAATTGCATTTCGTACATAAGGTTTACAATATGTAGTGTAATTTTACATGGAGATCAATTCGCGCCATCTTTAAAAACACTAAAAAGACGTGTCGAGAGAGACCCGGCAATGACCGTTTCTTGCCATGTGTTAGACAATGATTAGTGTTTCAGCTCATTAACACGCACTTTCGTATATACATACATACATACATTCATACATACATATATATAAATGAAGAGTTGCGTGTGAGGAGTGGAGTGAGATTCGAGCGGTCTTAGATTCTCATTTCATGGATCGAACTGTGATGGCGCTGGCAGTGTTTTGTTCTTCTGTTTTATTTGTCATCATCTTTCTTATCTTCCATTTTCTCTTAACTTGAAGAATAAAATTTTCTTTTTATTTTACTCTATGCTGCTCTAAGTAAAGACAAATTTACCGCTTGCTTCTTTTTTACTCAATACATCAGATATTCCAGGGATTTAATTCACAAATTCAGGTGGATCGACCTTATCCGGGCAAGATTCCACACAATAAAGCGCCTAGGGAAGTGTGCTCTTTTGGCAGCAACTTCTTCGATGATGCTCCTTATGTCTGGTGGCCTTTCGAGACCATTCAAAGAGATCTCTAAAGATTACTCCCTCGAACATGTTCCCAAGCAAGATGTAAAGCCCTTCTTAGGTTAAATTGAGGAAGTTTTGCTTTCAAAGATTAGTATTATACCTAATTTTGGGCTTTTAAAACATCATTAAGGTCCATTTATTTGAAGAAAAATTATTTCTAAAAAATTATTTTTAACTTATCGATGTTTGGAAAATGTAAAATTAATCGATCTACAAAAAATTAAAAACTTAGATTGGAGAAAAACAACTTCTTTTATGACAAGAAGGAAATCACTTTTTTTAAATTACCAAACAAATAAAAACTAACTACTTTCCTTAAAAATAAGTTTCATGAAAAGCATTTTTCTTTAAAATAAAGTTTTTAGTAAAACAAATGCATCCTAAGTATTATTTGTTAAATTTCCTAAATTGTTGACGTGTCTTGGTATATTAGGGTTTGCATGAGAACATTTCTATTTCTAAGAATTTCTGTTCTTTTGTTCCTCGGAACAAAAAAAGAACAAAAACTCATTTGGTAACGCCAAGTTGATTTCTATTCCCGGAATAGAAAAGTTAGCCCGAATAGAAATGAGAAACAAAAAAAAAAAAATTGCTTCTTGTCTCAAGAACAATTTCTAGAAATAAGCAAATTTTCTTTTTTATTTTTGTTTTATTTCTCTCTTGCCGTGGCCACCTCCAACCGCCCGAGCCACCGCCGACCACCGGTCGCCGCCGCCGCCGCCGTCGGTCACCGACCACCGACCGCCGCCGCCGCCGCCGACCGTGAGCAAGAATAAAAAAACAAATAAAAAAAAAAAATAAAAAATACAAAATAAATAAATACAAAATAAATACAAATAAAAACAAACGCAAGAAAAAAAAAATAAAAAACAAAAAAATACAAAAATACAAAAAAAAAAAAACAAATAAATACAAAAAATAAATAAATAAAAAACAAATAAATACAAATAAATACAAAAAAACAAATAAATAAACAAATAAATACAAAAAAAAATAAAAACAAAAAATACAAATAAAAAAAGCAAGAAAATAAAAGAAAATAAAAAACAAATAAATACAAAAAAATAAATACAAAAAACAAATAAAAAACAAAAATAAAAAACAAATAAATACAAATAAATAATAAATACAAATAAATACAAAAAAATAAAAAACAAAAAAAAATAAAACAAATAAATACAAATAAATACAAAAAAGAATAAAAACAAATAAAAAAGAACAAATAAAAAACAAATAAATACAAAAAAGAATCGTTGCGTTACCAAACGCATTTCTATTCTTTTTCTATTCCAAGAAGTAGAAATTTGTGCGCTTATCAAACGGGTTTTTTCTTCGTAAACCTGCTTCCTAGGAATAGAAATGAAAAGAACTATTTCTAAAAAAAAAAAAAAACTCTTCCCCAAAGAAATTTTACCATACGCATCTCAGCGACCGACACTCTAGGATCATTTCAAGAGAAAATGTCTAGAATGAACTTGCATGTCCCATCAATCCCTAACAGAATAAGCAAGCAAATTAATGTAGCAATCGGGATCTGGTCTGGAAAATGAACTAGAAAAGTGCATTAACTTGAGAAAGTCATCATTGGAGATTACTCCTGTGCTGAAAAGTGAATGCTCGATTGGCTGTGATTTTACCCTCATCGATAAATGGAGTGATTTTAAGTGCTCTATGTCTCCTAGAGAAGGGACAAATAATGAATAAGAACACCATAAAAATTATTAATTTATAATTATTTGAGTGCCATAATTATTGTTTTTAATCACTTGAATATCACATCAATGAAAAACTGTTCACTTGTTCACTTGAATGTTTGTCGTGACAATTCGTCCTATGCAGCTTTTAATATTATATTATGACTTCAACGTTACTTTTTAAATAAATTAAAGTCTAACGTGGATAATATTCGTTTGATGTGACAAAAAAAGGCCAAAAAGACATCATTTTGGTTCTTTTGTTCCCCCAAATTCATTTGATAATGGAGCCTTGATTGATCAATTGGAAAGAAGGTCACGGACAACCATGGTAGAAGTTGCTTGAACTTTACTCAGACCAGCCTTCTCTCCCTTCCACAGCAAAGCGTATAAGTCTAGCTCTAGCTTCATGCCTGGTCCCTCACTCTCGCCAACGAAAGTAATTTGCTTGGTGTCTGCATCTAACTTAGCCATCATCACCACTGAAACATCGAAGACACAGAGAATCCCTTGAGGATGCGACATCGACTCTCTAGAGAATGTATTGGTATGAAGAGATCGCCGTCAGACTCCGCTCTGCGGCCGTAGAAGACGGCAATTCAAAGAGCCGATGTGGGAGAGAGAGGGCTCATCTAATTGAAAAGCATAAGGTAGGGCAAGAAGTTGTCCATGCCTTCTCAAACTGGGGTTAGGTTTTGTATGCTTTAATTTTGCCCCAGTTAATAAATTGGGGGCAAATAGATGTGAAACATAATGACCCACATCGGCCGATTTATAATAATTTAATTTTATGTTAGATTTCCGAAACATAAAAATTAGCAATGATACTAAAGAGAATAATTTTTTGCCAACATGATACTCAAGTGATCGAAAAATAAATTATGACACTTAAGTTACTATCATATGAAAATTATGACACTTGTAATATCATTATTTCAATGACTTTTGTCAATGTAATCTAAGTGTGGCTTCCAATACACAGGCATATATTCCTGCGAACTCAAGGTCCATGCGGATGCTCTATAATCTAGGCCAAATATTGGTTCATTTTCACTTTGTCCTTCCTCATATGGTCTATTCCTAACCTCCTTGGAGGCAGGCGTAGTTCTCTAGATATCCTACCATCATTGTACATTGGTCCATCTAGGGGCCATTAGCGATGTTCCCCTTCTCCTAAAGAAAGGCTCAAAATGCCTAGGTTTTTCTATGCTGAATCCAGATCAAGGGTAATCGTCGTTGTCTTCCTCAAAGAGGGTTTTTTTTTTTGGTCAAAAGAAAATATTATATTCATATAGTCGGAAGCTTACAACCTGACGCTAAGGCATCCGCATAAACAAGGTCGAGCAAGAGGTAGGGCGGGAAAATGTTCCAATTTTGGGCCGAAGTTTCTAAACGCTTGGCCTCTGCAGCCCAGTCGGCAAACGGCATTGGCCTCACGCCTACAGAACTGCACAGTCAAATTAGGGAAAAGAGGAATCGATGCGACGGCCTCCGCAAGCAAAGCACGCAGTTCCCATGGCAGCAATTTCCTACCCGTGACGGCGTCGACGACTTTGCTGTAGTTAGATTCGATTACGATTTGTGCCTGATAGATACCTTGCTACAACAAATGCTAGAGTATGAATGTGAGGGCCTGGAACTCCGCTACCAGAGCCGATGCGGCTAGAAAACTTCTGGAATATATGTCGGTAAGTCAGCCGTGATGATCTCTACAGATAGATGCCATCGATCCTTCAGTGCTTCCTGGCTAATAGGCTATGTCAATGTTGCATTTTAAGGTACCCGGGTCGTGGTCGCCAAAGCCGTGGCCGGGTTCGATTTGCGAGATTTTCTCAACAAGGTAGGAGCACGAGATCCGATAAAGTCGTGTATGAGTTAATGCAGACTCCACTGCTTGGGTTGGATCCAGATGTTGGTTGCGGAAGATGAAGCTATTGCACATTTGCCAGATCTGCCAAAGAATGTTGGCTATGACTTCCAGAGCAGGTGAGTTGCTTGTCGATTCAACTTTTGCTGTTAACCATGCGTCTATTCGATGGATCGTGTGAGGCTGTAAGTCGATGTTGATCTGTGGATGAGCCCATATACCTCTAGTCCATGAACAAGATGGGAATAGATGCTCTAGAGTTTTTGGGGTTTTCTGTTGACAAAGCTTGCATAAAGGATCAGTGATGATATGTCACTGAAACAAGTTGGCTCTGGAGGCTAGTGCATTTTGACAAATCGACCAAAGAAAAGTGCGTATTTTAGGTGTTGTTCGCATTGCCCAGATTTTTCTCCATAGAATCCTAGGGTTCTGGTATGAGGTAGATGCTCTGTGGTTGTCGTGGCTGCCTGTGATATTAGGTAAAGCATGCTAACTACTTTTCACTGTATGTCGGCCATCCTTTGTGGCTATCCAGACTAATTGATCTTCGGCATAGGTAGGTCTGACTGGAATGGTTAGAATCTCATCTATGATCTGGGCATCTAGAAAACTATGGTGCAGAGATGTGTTCCAGTTGTTGTGGAATGGATCTATTAGATCGGCCACCAGTTGTGGTTCCTCTCTTGTCGCAGGTCCACCAAGAATTCCTCTTGGTAACCACCGATTCTCTTGAATTCTAATTTTGCTTCCATTACCCACTGACCATCTAACATGTGGTAAGATAACCTCTCTGCCCATTAGAATACTCTGCCATCCCCAGGATGGCCGAGTTCCTTTATCCGCTGTGCTAAATTCTCTAGAATGATAATAAAGACCCTTAAATATCTGACTCCATAAAGCTTGAGGATGTTGTAGTAATCGCCACGCCTGCTTTCCAAGCATGGCTCTGTTAAATTCGATAAGATCACAGAATCCTAGGCTGCCGTTGTCTTTATTGCTTTTAAGAATATCCCATTTCTGCCAATGTATCCCTGCTCTATTCTGATCATTCCTCCACCAGAATCTACCGATACTCTTTTCTATAGTTTTACAAAGAGACAAAGGAAGCTTAAAGATCGACATTGCATAATGTGGAATTGCCTGAATCACAGACTTGATAAGAATTTCCTTACCTCCTTTTGAAATTAACTTTTCTTTCCATCCCTCTAGTTTTGCATGAACTCTTCCTAAAATCCAAGAGAACATCTCCTTTTCGGAACGACCCAGTCAAACGGTATTCCCAAATATTTACCAAACCTCTGTAGCACAGGTATTCTAAACTCTGTCGATATATTTTCCTGCAGTCTGACAGGACAATGCTTGCTGAAAATCAGCCCAGATTTGTTGCAGTTCAAAACTTGTCCCGTGGCCATGCAATACTGATTTAAAATATCAGCAAGGTTCTGGCATTCCCGAATGTTACCCTCTAGGAAGAATCTTGCATCGTCAGCGAAAAGTAAATGGGACAGGGTAGGACACCATATATTTAACCGGATTCCCTTAATGTGTCCCATGTTGACTGCTTGATTGATCAGAGTTGACAAAACATTCGCTAATAGAATAAAGATGTATGGAGATAGAGGGTCACCTTGTCTGAGGCCACGGGTTGGGTAGAAAAAAGGCAGTTGCTCTCCGTTAAATCTGACACTATAAGATGTGGTGGTAATGCATTGCATTACCCATTGTACCCACCTTGGATGGAATCCCATTTTGAGAAGATAGTCACTAAGGAAATCCCATTCTACTCTATCGTAAGCTTTTTGCATGTCAGTCTTTAGGATTGCATTAAATTTTCTTTTCCGCCTTCGGGTCTTAAATTGATGAAGAACTTCTTGGACGATTAAAATGTTGTCTTGAATCTATCGTCCACTCACAAAAGCCAACTGTCCCAATGCGTTGAGTGTGGTTTCTTAAAAGTAGATTATTCCCCTAGGAATGGGGTCCGTCCTGATGGGATCTTGTCCATTGACATGGCCATTATTCCCACGTGTATTCGTATTTGCTTCCTATAGCCCTGTCGACGAAGTCCTTTACATTAGTCCTGTTTTCGAAGGCATTGATGAGTCTTTTAACATCAGTCCTATATGCCACCTATTGTATTCGATAGAGCGAAGGCTTCGACTTGTTCATTTAATTCTTTTAAGGCTTTTTCCTAAATTTCTAAGATGATCCGAGTGAATTGATCAAATGGATCTTCTTGGACATTCTCAGCAAAAAACTAAGATGTTGGTCTTCCGTCCTCAGGACCATCTCTAGCCTCGGAGGCTCTTGATGGGTTAAGACTCAACTCTTGATTATTAGAGTCATTAGCTTCACAATCCTGAAGCCTAGAAATGCTCCTACTAATTCAGTGAGACACAGTTTTATCCCATTGTGGTCGTTAAAAATGTGTTACGTTTATTTTTGTCGAGTTGTGTATATTGGAAATTCAATGATTTTAATATTAAGAGCCCAAGGATGATTGATGGCCAATTATAGTATCAATTATGACTTCAAATCAAAATAGAATGGATTCTAAGGTTGCGCATGACAACGCTTCTTGACTGGGGAAGAGTTTTTTTTTTTCAGAAATAGTTCTTTTCTATTTCTATTCCAGGGTATAATTTCTGAGTAAAAGAACGCGTTTGGTAACTAAACAAAATTTCTACTCTTAGAATAGAAAAAGAATAGAAATGCGTTTAGTAACGCAGCAGGTTCTTTTTTGTATTTATTCGTTTTTTATTCTTGCTCACAGATCGCCGACCACCGACCGCCGCCCGCCGCCTCCCGTCGCCGCCAGTCGCCACCGCTGCACGACCGCCAGCCGGCGATCGTCACCGTCGATTGCTGCCGCATAGCCCATCGGCCGTCAACAGCCGTCGGAGCTACCGGCGTCCGACGGCAGCGGTCGGTGGTGGCTCCAAGCGGTTGGAGGTGGCCACGGCAAGAGAAAGGAACAAAAGAAAAATAAATAAATAAAAATTGGCTTATTTCTAGAAATTGTTCCGGGGAACAAGAAACAACTTTTTTTTGTTTCTCGTTTCTACTCCAAATCTATTCCCGGCTAACTTTCTATTCCTAATAGAAAAACAACTTGATTACTAAACTGATTTATTCTTTTTTTGTTCCTAACAAAAGAACGAAATCGGAGAACAGAATCGTTACTACGCAGACCCTAATATGCCCTGAAGCCTCAATTGACTTTGTATAATTCAAAGTAAATAAGGAAATTATAAGAAACTTTATTGAATTAGAACAGAGGATTTACATTCTTGGATGCCATATGCCATATCTACTCGATGACTAAGATTGGACATAAGCTTCTTAAAGGTAATTAATGAAGTGCTAGGGAAAGAAAAAGGCTTGCAAGACACGGTTGGAAATTGTTTATAATTGCAGTACTGGAATTAGGAAGCCCAATCTAATGTGAAATTGAAATTCAAACTAAAGAAAAATCTTATTCGAGTGATCTTCTTCAAAATTGGGTGGCCCTCGCGAATTCTGATGACTTGATTGATGCTTTGTGAGTGTACACTCCAAATTTAACTTGTGCTGAGAGATATGCTCTTTTATTTCCACCGTAGCTTTATGAGCCAACTGCTTCTTGACTTACGTCTTAGCTGGGGATGATTTGTACTTGCTCCCGATCCTTAATCTACAGCTATCCTTTGGTTGATGGATCCTTCATGACTTAGTCTTCAACTTCCCGTCACATTTCAAGCCAATTGATTATCGTCACATGTTATGAACTTCACTTAGATGATACTCATGATCGGTGAGCTCGTCAACGTTCCATCAATGAGTTTTTCTGAGCCAATCGTATTCTTATGAGCTTTATAATTGATGGACTCATTAGCCATTTAATCAAATAGTTCCTTATGGTTAAGTGTACTTGTTATAAATCGGTTTAGACCATTATATTCTTTACGTTTGCACCCAGATTTTGGACCCAGTGACTATACACATAAGAATGTAAGCATTGATAATGCTGGGGAAAAAATAAGAGCGGACCCAATGATCAGTCAAGTCACGAGGTTGTAACATCATACACTGCATAATTGAAGCCCATTATGGGACCCAGATAATCTATTACCAAGATTGAAATTTCTGAGCATTGGAAAGAAGGCCGGTTCAGAGGAAGCGACAGACGATCTTGGAATCTACCCTACGATGAACTTTCTTTTGGGCTCGAGATCGTGAAGATATTTGAGCATTGTACAAGGTACAAATGCTTCTGGCAGAAAATAGGAAAAGATGAATGAATACAATGAGGCAAGCAGACGTTGCTTAAGTAATTCAGTGATTCACCCTCTCATGCTCGTGTGCTCGGAGGGGGGAAAGTTAGGTTTTCTTTTGTCGCTTGGTGTCTGGGGAGAGCTCGGACCGGTCGAACCGTCCCGAGGAACCGCTTCTCCATGCATCCAACTAGAGTTCGATAGTGATGGTCCAAAAGAGACAAGACTTTCCAGGTTTTCATCGGAAGGAGCTCGAGGATAATGGAGGGTCCTACGGAGTTAAAATTCGGCTGTCGTCGACCGGGTGGAGATTTCAAACATCATCACTTATTCAAGTTTAAAAGGAAAAAAAAAAAAAACAAGTGGTTGGCTTGGCCACTCTAGTACAAAGTTAGAAAAGTTAGAACAAGCCAAATAGGGAGGTGACACATGAAATTTGATGGGAATAGCGCTGATTTCGACATTATATCAAAAAGTCCAATTTAAAATCTGAAAATATTAAATGGAATGAGATCACCTATATATAAAGAGCATATAAAACTCGTTATCAAGTGATACTGGACAATATTTCAATATAAAAACTTAGACATTAGGAGTCTGATTTCTTATTATAGGAAAAATTTTGAAAGGGAGCAAGCTCCTTCAACATGCCTTGTCAAACCCGATTTCACTCGATATCCAATAGTTACGAGTCGATCTAATAATAAAGCTGTTCTATCCCTCATCATTTGTCCATTCTGAGATTTTTATTCACTAAGATGCCCGGGTTTTTAAAGATGGTACATCATGCTAGGGAAATTCATCTGTAGGCTTCGGTCCAATCCTACCCCTAAACCCTAGGGGTGCCTTGTCCTATGCTCGAGACGTTTCCTAAAAACCATATTCGTGGCCCCCTACAAAGAGAGGAAGGGAACAGCGGTAATTTCACGGCCAAGTTGTTGTCTCGAGCGCAGCATCGAACGACTGTTGAAGCACCAGTGTACAGGTCGTGTCGTGCATGTCAGTTCTTAAATCATGTGGTTTCTATACGAAATTCGTATGGTCCGATCAATGATGTATCCGGTGCAAATGCTCCCTCATGTCAGCACTCTCTCTCTCTCTCTCTCTCTCTCTCTCTCTCTCTCCATGCACCACTAGATGGGATAGCCTCATCCCTCGATGCACCACTAGATGGGATAGCCTCATCCCTCGATTCAGATTTTTGTAATGTTACTAGTAAATCAAGTCAAAAATGGTGTTGAGATAAGTGTGGCTCATATTTGAAAAGTTTCATAATGAAGAATTGATGTGATATGATGCGGAACAATTATTCTTCTAGGTTTATAATTCACCATTATAAATTTTTAAGTAAATGTGGATTCAATTATGTAGACTGGCTCGAACTTTAGCTCTATTTTAGCAATCGCCCCAAATAAAGATATTTGGTTTATGTCGCACTCCCAACAAATGATATGAGAGCCAATGATCAGTTGGTGGAATATGTATTAGTGTTTCGTAAATATTTCAAAAAATGAATTTGATCAAAGTGGTTTCTCGGCAGCCTAGGCGTCGTGGTGTAGCAACCACGCTCCACGCTCTAATGGCATCCTTAATGGTTTAATATGGAGAAAGAGATTAGAGAGGAAAGTGGGTGTACATGAATTAAGAGCAAGTATACCTAACATTGAAGACTTCGGTCCATTTGGATATGTTGATTTAGCAATGAAGAGATGTTGATCCAACTGAATATGTTCATTGGCTCAGATTTAAACTCCCTCACGGCGAATTGACCAATTAAGGGTATCGGACTTATGCTATGGTCCCAATAAATAGCATTCCACACATTGAGAACAAAAGATTGGCGATTAATTACCTCCTCACAATCTAGCTCAAAATGTTCGTGCCAACTTTGAATTTCCAAGGCCATAGAACTTCCAAAGTGTCACAACTTGGCACGGAAGAATACATAAGTTTCAAAACTTCCAAAAAGTACACTAATTATCATTTTAAAAAAAATAGGACGCTTAAGTGTTAACTTTGATGAGGTTTGCCAGAAATCCAATATGATGTTATTTTGTTAATAAAATTGGTTCTTATGGCTCGCCAAAAGGTCCACTCAATAATCCTTATCTAAAATGACGTCATCCTCCATGTTCCCCAAATTAGAAATCCTAAATTGGCCAAAATCTCCTATTGAAGGCCCCCGAGCCCTAATTTCGATTTGCCCTCAAATTGCACTGCTGAATCTAGGAAATGAAGAGCAGGATCTTGAGTAGAGGCTGAAATTCCTCTCAATGGAGCAAAGGAGAAGGCAAGTGTTCATACTATTGTGGATTATCAAGTCCAAGAAGAACATCATGGACTTGATTGAGTGAGTGACGACAACGAGCGACGAGCGACTATGAGTAAATGGCAAGCGGCGATGAAGCCTTAGCAAGAATGGCGACCAAGCGTGAAGGGCAAGCGTGAGAAGGAACGGCTAGTTGTGGACACTGCCTTATTGTGCGACGTCATTAGTGTCGCACAATCAAATCAAGATGCTAAATGACATTGTTTTGGCATGGTTTGCTAAAACAACGTTGTTTAGCATTGTCTCACATAGTCTATGTGGATGGCGTGACGCCGTTCATCCTGTCTATGTGAATAAATTTTTTTAAAAGAAATGTCACATCCTTTAAAATTCTCATCGGAAGAAAGTCATGTTAGCCGTTTATCCGGAAATTTTCGCCATTGGCACTTAAGTGTTCTTTTCTTATCCAAATTTAACACTTAAATATACCTTTTGAAAGTTTTGGTACTTATGTATCTCCTCATGCCAAGTTGTGGCATTTAGGGTATTCTTTTGCGGAATTTCTAACATGATATCGAATACAATTCCCAACCTGAGATCGAAATTACCTCTTCAGAGAACTCAACTACGCCTCTCACCTTTCGTTTTCCTCTTTTTTTCCTCCTTGAGGGGTCTCTTTATGCCTTGGTTCCATCACAATCGAGTGTCGGCGCGAATTCGCTACCGTTCTCCTTCCCGACAACTCGCAAAAGAGTATTCCAAATTCTCATCCGAAAAAGCAATTGTAACTTTCGGCTAGTCAAGATGCTAGTGCCTGTCATCCATGTGGCCAATGTTGGGCATTGCATCACCGTAGAATTGGGTAAAGTTTCGTGATGTCCGTTTGATTGAACTTGTCCTATGTCACCCAATAATTCATTGGAGTACATATCTATTTCCCAGATTTCCAAATGATGTGCTTCGGCCATCCTCCAATGAATTTTTGCCGAGCCTACTTGGCGCCATATTGGCAATTTGTTTCGGCAAAAAAGAGAGGAATAGGAGGTATGGACACTTGGAGTGCCAAAACTTGGTATGGATGGACACTTAAGTGCCAAAAGTTTGGAAAGTGACACTTAAGTGCCAAAATCAGAGCAAAATGGATCACTTAAGTACCACTCCGGCCAAAATGCCGACGTGGCGATTTTCTGGCAAAGGAAGTGCAAAACGACGCCGTTTTGCATGCTAACGTGGCTAGACAATACAAAAACGATGTTGTTTTGCACTATCTTCGCCGGAAAATCGCCACATCTGCATTTTGGCTGGAGTAGCACTTAAGTGATCTATTTTGCTCCGATTTTGGCATTTAAGTGTCACTTTCCAAACTTTTGGCACTTAAGTGTCACTCCGTACCAAGTTTTGGCACTTGGGTGTGCTTTTGCCGAGGAATAGTTACCTCCAAAATGGATGATATTCAGGTACAAGATCGTGAGAATTGAAAATGGAACAGGGTCCGATCCATGACAGCCTAGCCCATCTCTGACGTACATCCTGTTCAATCTCCCATAGCAGCAGCTAGGAATTGCGCTCAATTACTTGATCAGTTCTATAAGTTTTCCTCAGAGAGATTCTGTTTCTAGGCCTGCCGTCGTTAGTTTCTCCACGATCTTTCTCGACTTGCCCTCCCATTGATAAAAAACCGAGCCTTGCATTCCATTCGAGTTCGAGTAAGGAAGGACGAGTCTTGATGCCTATTTGGTTAACATCAATGTGTGTTCGAAATCGATATTCCCCCTTCCATTGGGCTAAATTAGGAGTGGTCACACGTTCAGTCGTGATGCTTGTCTTGCGACCAGGGTGTGCAAGAACTTAATGCAACATGCCTATTTACAGATGCTAATCGGAAGAAGATTTTTCCTTTTTCTGCTGCAAGATGACGAGTCATGCTGAGTCTATCCACCGTAATGTTTAGCGGAACACTTTCGAACTCATGCCAAGTAACAAACGAAAGTGAGATTCTACTCTTAAATTCCATGAGAACTTCACCATTTAGATTCTAGCCATGGCTACCACAGATAACAGATATTCCCAGACAAGTTGCACGTAAAAGGTGGAATATCTGCAATATAATTGAAGCCATTCGGGATGCTAGATGACCTCGGAACTCACGCATGAGGAACCTTTCAGGAGTGGCTAGTGAAACGCTTCAAGAACTCGCGAACCGGCTCCGACAGTACGAGCTGCCGCTAGGACTAGAAATCGACCACAAAGAAGAGCAGAGTGGCGATCTATTTACAAAATCCAAAGATGGGGCAAATGATCAATCCCAATGTGCTCGAGATGGCAATTGTTGCTGTCCCATTGAGCCGAGGAGGAAGAGAAGAGCTGCCGTCTTGGTGTGCCTCTTTGAAGGCCACGGAGGAGAGCTTCGAGTCATTCTTACTAAAAGATCGATGAAACTGTCCTCTTATCCTGGTGTGTATGAACTCTGCGCCTTGTACAGATCGTTTCATAATCATTTGCTTATGCGTTAATACAATTCTGTCATTTGACGGGTTATCTGTTGAAATTTGATAAAAACGAAGATATCTTTGTGTTGATGTCACATACCCTTCCAAGATATTTGCTAGTTTCGTTTCAGATTCGAATTATGAATATAGAGAATGGACAAAGTATCCAGTTGACCCCTCAATGATATGGCCATGCTAGAATTTCATGTTCCAATCAATGATCTCTACATTTCTTAAATAAAAAATCCGTAAAGCAGCATATCAATTGATCACTTAAGTTATTATGAATCAATTCATTTGCAAGGTGAAAACAGATATTAACATCGTCGACTTGCTTATTTCTGAGAATACCTCAGTTTCATCCTCTGCAAGAACAAGATTAATCACTTGATTAGCAGTACCTCTAGAGTTCAGTTCTGACAGTATATGATTCTGTGTCACGAGAAACAGGAGATGTTGCATTGCCGGGTGGAAAGATGGAAGAACATGATAAGGACGACGCTGCGACCGCATTAAGAGAAGCCACAGAAGAGATCGGCTTGGACCCGGAATTGGTTCAAGTTGTTGCTAATTTGGAACCCTTCTTTTCTCAGGTGTACTATGATAAGTTATTCCCTTGCTGTCTGCAGTATCTGTGCTCAATTATTCACTTGTGTCCTCATCGTTGCACTTAAACCAGCATCTCTTTGAGGTCATTCCCGTCATCGGCCTACTCGCCAAGAGAGAAGATTTCACGCCCTCGCTGAATGCAGATGAAGTGGATCTGGTTTTCGACGTCCCGTTGGAAATGTTTCTGAAGGTTTCTTCCTCCACGCATTATTCTTCCCCTATTTATGTCCTATCTACTCGTGACATATGAACCGTATCAATATTCAGTAACCAGTCTGTACCATTAAGATGGCCATGAGATAATTTCCACGTTATGTCTTGGGCAACACAGGAGGAGAATCACAGATGTGAGGAGAGAGAATGGCTAGGATGGAAGTACATTCTTCACGTTTACGATTTCCGACCGGAGCAAGAGACTTTCCGCATATGCGGATTGACAGCGAGAATTCTGATCCGGGTGGCATCCATCGTTTTCCAGCGGCCTCCTTCGTTTGACCTGCACACTCCCGACTTCCGACAATTGCAGCAAGTACTCGAAGATATCAGACGGAAAACATGAAGTTTGGCACTACGACAAGCTAAGCACTGGGGCCGTGGTCCTTACATCTATTGAGGCAAACACCAAAGACAACGACGACCAGGCGCAGATCTGGTACCCTTATTTGCTTCGCATAATGCCACTTTCTCGGTTGCAGATTCAAGTAATGAATTTGCAGGATTATCATAGTGAACATGAATGGTCATTGTAATCCGTTTACTCTCTCGGATCATCTGATGTTCTCAATCATAACTCACTGTGTCGAATCGAGTAGTATTAAGGTAATGCTCGAGAGGAGGTTGAGGGGGATAACTGGTTTGTTTCAGATTCTCTATTCACCAAAACACACAGACGTACAAGAACAGTAAGAGTGTCATTTAAGGTTTGATTACAGCAACTTTCCTGAGAAGCCCAAAATTCTAGCACTGCCTATACGTTTATATACACTCCATGCACATTGCACGATCAAGCGAGAACAAGCGATCAGCTCACAGATTAATGGTTACGCCTCTAGCGCCATTTATATAGGGCGAAGGCGCCATCATCTCCTCTCCATGAGACAATGAGTTGTTCCAGCCGTGTCTCGTGGGGTCGTACTTCTCTCCGTCGCCCCAGAGCGCGTAAGCCTCCTCCCCGTGGACGGCGTCGTCACCTATGATGAGCTGCTCGTCCGGCATTCTCAACGGCACGACCAGCTTAATGCCGAGACAAATGACCGTTGTCGAGAATATGTTCCACCCGATCACGAACAAGGCTGCGACGATCTGCTTCAAGAACTGGACCCCACCCGAGCCGCCATAGAATGCGCCCCTTGTGTTCGGGATCGGCAATACAAGATCGCAGAGATGCGGCTCGGCGAAAAGCCCGGTGAGAAGCCCTCCCAGCAGTCCGGCAACGGCGTGCGTGTGGAACACGCCTAGCGTGTCGTCGACCTGATCACGAGTCACCGCAGAACATGAGTCAGATTATGGTTCTTGTTCTACCATCTATGGCTTGTTTTGGATCAAGAAGCTATATTTTGACCAGACAAGTTCTTATAACTTTTACATCTTCCTAAATTGCTATTTGTTTGTGAACAAGGAAACTATGATCAGACCTTATTGTATCTGACTCCCGACAAATGACTATAATCATTTGCTTTAAATAAATTAAATATTCAATGTATTTGATTCAAATCTTGATCCCTCAACCAATTTTCAAGGGAAAAATTACAAAAAAGAAAAAATTCCTAAATTTATTGCACTTGAACTCATTATGTCTTAAACCTTTTTAATTTAGTCAATTTTTAGTAATAAATGTTATGACAATTTGCGAATTTCACCTTAAGATTTTCAATTATATCACTTTAGTTTTAAATTGTTCGATAATTTGCTAATTTAGTCATTCAGGCTAATATTGACCAAAAATAGTTAATATAGCGATCTAATTAGCGTTGATTGACCTACATGACATGAGCAACAGTAGCGCAGATAACTTTTGCAATTTTTTAAAAATAAAATTTTCTTAATTCTTTAATTATTTTTTCTTTTCTTGTTTCTTTTCCAACCTTAGGCGGGCTAACCCTCGCCTAGTATGGGCGAGGGCACCATGGCCCTCGCAGGCCCCAAGCAAGGGCCTAGGTCAATGGCCAAGAGGGCATAGAAGCCCTAACCCGTGGCCAACGATCTCATCGTCCCAAGGTTGGAATAAGGAAGAAAAGAACAAAAAAAGATAATAAAAAGTCAGAAAAATTAAAGATTTAAAAAAAAAAAAAAAATTATCCTAGTTGGCATTGATTATACCACATAGGACGATCGATGCTAATTAAACTATCACATCAACTGTTTCTAGTCAAAATTGACTGAAATGATTAAATTAGCAAAATTTCAAAATGTTTAAAACTAAATTGGCACAATTTAAAGGTTTAAAACTCGGTTAATAAATTATCAAAAGGTTTAAGATTAAATTAATTAAATTAAAAAGATTAGGATTAAATTGATATAAATATGATAAAGTTCAAAACGTTTTAAATAATTTTTCAACTTTCAAGAGATTACTATTATTAAGAGCGGACCGTTCAAAAATTAGGAAAGTAATGGGAACGCATACAGCCACTTGGGCATTGCCAAGCCTCCATCAATAATTAAGCAGGACGAGGGAAAAAGCACAGTTGACAAAATTGAACAAGCGTCACTTTCATCTTCTCCCCACCCAAAATCACAAAAATAGAAAGTGCTAGTGGGAAAAATATCAAATTCTCTCTTCACGTGTTACCGCAATGCTACTTTATGCCCTCTACTTTATAAAAAAAACTTTACTTTCCAATGTGAGAATTCTCCTGAACGAGATGACCAAAATGCCATTTCTCATCAGCTTGACTAACTCAACACAAATCCTAACCTCCATTTCCAACATTCCAACCCACCCATGCCTCATGACCGACCGTCATCAAATCACCGCCACCACCGCCGTTGTAGGCAATCTCATCCTAGTCTCATCGCCAGCGCCCATCTCTTTCTGTTTCACGTGTGTCGTCCCTCTCTTTCGTCCATGGCTTAGAGGAGGTCGGCGGCCTCGACTTAAGGACGAGGGGCCGGCAACGATGCTAGGTATGACGCACAGGGTGAAGGATGGGCCACAGCACAGGAGGCGCAGATGGCGGCCGGAGGTGACGGCAGCAGATGGAAGTGGCTGAAGTCGGTCAGCGTGGCTGGGAACCTAGGGTTTGCATTGGAAGTTTGGGGAACTTGAAGGAGAGCGGGGGTAATTTGGGAAGTGGCGATTATGCAAATAAATCTAAGTTGCTAACTCATGGGAGGGGATGCAATTTGGCATCCAACATAAAAAGCACAAGATGCAAAATGATAATTATCGAGGTCAAAAGCGAATTGAATTTTTTGGTATTTTTCTCATTATTAAACTATAGACTTACGCAATTATATACGCTTGATATGTATTTGACCAGGACAAATCACTTTTGTAAATAAGCAAGAATAAAAATTATTTATATTTACCTTTTGAAAAAGACTGGATTTCTTGTGGAGAATCATCATGGAGACCCATGGAATGCTGCCAGAAAGTATCCCCATTACTATAGCCGCCCACGATGGCACAACACCTGGAAAATTATTGCCATTCTTAGTCAACTCCAAATCATAATCGTGCCTCCCATTTAATTAATTTCCCAAAAATTTTAATCTAATCCCAAAAAAAAATTTTTGAGAAAATAAATTGACGAAATATCTTTGCTACCTGCTCCGGGCGTGACGCAAGCCAGGCCCGTCACCATCCCTTGGACCGCCCCGATCACCGACGGCTTCCCGAAGAACACGACGTCGAGCGACGTCCAGATCAGGAGGCTCGTGGCGGCGCATATGTTGGTGTTGAGGATGGCGACGGGGGCGGTGATGTTCGCGGCATACGGGGCCCCGCCGTTGAACCCGGACCAGCCCATCCACAGCAGGCCGGCCCCGGCCATCATGAGCAGGATGTTGTTCGGCGAGAACCGCTCCCGGTCGCTCTTCAGCCTCGGCCCGACCTGAAACACCGTCACCGGCAGTTCAAATCATTAAAATCGAATTAGAGCATCGAATCGAATCCAAGATTTCGCGACGTTTATTTTATCTATCCATCTTTGGTTTTTATATTGTTCTGAGCTCGAGGTGCCATCGATTTTCCACATAATGGTCCCGGAATGGAAAGCTTGGACGGGCGTGACGACGTGCATGAACATATGTCCAGAGACACGAGGTTTCATGACATATCGAGGCCTCGATTTTTTGAAATCAATCGAATATAAACTGAACTTTTCATGAATCTCATGATAATAGAGTAAGCTTTGTCAAATGATAAATGCATTTACTCGGCCCTTTTCATTCGGTACTTACCCAATAAGCGGCGGTGAACCCGGAGATGCCGGACGAGAGGTGGATGACGTAGCCGCCGGAGTAGTCGATGGCGCCCCATTGGTAGAGAAAACCGCCGCCCCACAGGCTGAAAGCGCCGACGGTGTAGGAGAAGATCAGCCAGAGCGGGACGAAGGCCATCCACGCCTTGATGTTCATCCGGCCGAGGACCGACCCGGCGAGCAAGATCATGGTGATCGCCGCGAACTGGAAGTGGAAGTAGACGAGGGTGGCCATGGGGTAGAACGGCTCGACGGCGGGCCTCGCGGCGTGCGCGGTCGCGGGCAACTTGGCCTGGCCGACGAGGTACGCCTGGCCGAGGGCGGGCGCGCCCTCGCCCCACATGGGGACGAGGCGGTCCCCGAAGGCCAGGCGGTAGCCGACGAGGACCCAGATGATGAGGACCGCCGCGAAGGCGTAGAGGGCCATGAAGGCCGAGTTCACGGCCCACTTCTTCTTGACGATGCTGGCGTAGAGGATCACGAGGCCCGGCATGCTCTGGATCCCGACGAGGGTCGACGCCGTCATCTGCCACGCGTTGTCGCCCTTGTTGAGCCAGTCGGGCACCCCGGGAGGTGGGACGCGTAGGCGGCGGCGGCGGCGGCCATGGCTGGGCGGCACGTGAACCTCGCCGAGCTTCGACTTGCCGGAAAATGGAAACGGAAGGATCGGAGAGGAGAGAATGTCCAGAGAAAACGGTCTAGCCCGTGCTTTCTAATTCCTTCTTATAGGTGGTGAATATCAATGCGTTTTGGATTAAAATAAGACGCACGATGCGGGTCCAAGCTCGGTTTTTCAAAGTGCATCGAAGGTTCTCTGTACGAATGAAGGACGGATGGGGTGTGAAACGGTGCCAGATTTGTCAATGAAGGCGAGTTTTATTAGAGGCGACGAAGACCCGAGTCGGCGAGGATATACAGCTGCCTCAACCGAGAATCGGATCCAACCCAACCGACCAGTTTTGGGCAGTTTTAGGGGGCGTCGATTTTGGAATAGGTGATTTTCAGTGCGATTGCCGATTCCAAAATAAGAAGGCCCATTTATATATTTTTTTATTTTTTTTATTTTTTAAATAAATAAAGTGTAAACATAGTTACATAATCCCAATTTCCTCTTTCATGATGAAGCAAATCTTTGTTTCTTTCCTATTGTGTTTTGATTCATCCAACTTGCTCCTTTTATCTCTTATTTCTTTCTTTATTTTATTTTCCTGCAAAGACTCACTGACCTCTCTCGCTTACTCGTACCTTCCTTAAATTCATGAGTCCGATGTTTATGGAAAAGGAATCCATCGACTCCTCCTCCTTTTTTTCATGTGTGTCCCCACAATCACGGTCCCATCATCTCTCAGTCTTCTTCGCAAATTTTGGACGAAATCCCAGTTTGGAATTGCAATATGGATTGACAATTCAATTAATCCAAAACTTTCGGTGGTCAAGATATGTGAATCCACCAATTCGATTCACAATTCCTAAGTGGGATCGGAACTAGAAGAACGTGAAGTCATGGACAAAAGGAGGGGGAGAGAGATACGCGGTGAAGTGACACGATGAACCCATCAAGAACAGAAGGACATTGACGCGCATGATGAGAGGGGATTGGAACTCTGGGGAGGCCGCGAACATGCCATGGTCAAATTCTAAGTTGGGGATTTCGTGTGCGATCGTGACCCTTTTTTGGGGGGAAATGCTTCGGGACTTTTCAACGGAATGGGACGAAGGAGGAGGGTGATTCTCGAGGAGGCATAGCGATGTCGCTTTGTGATCCCTCGAAGCAACATCAAAGAAGTTTCTCTCCCTCGAGTCCATCAAGAAACAACGCACATCCAAGCTTTACTAAATCTCTCTCTCTCTCTCTCTCTCTCTCTCTCTCGGGCGCATCCATTGACCTGTAATTCTTGGAAACCCTAGGCCATGATTACCTCGCAACAGACGACACAAAGAAGGATAAGAAGGAAGATGATCTTGTCAAGAAACGAACCAAACTGACCGCCGTATGGAGCGTCTAATTGCACAAAAACGGCATCATCGATGAAGGGAACGACTTGAATTCCACCCGGATTTTTCGCCCACCATTTTTTCTTGATATATCTGGGTTTATTTGGCTGTGGAGGAGAAGCAGCCGAGCTCATTCCCTTCGCTTCCTGGGCCCAAAGCAGTGCAGTCTTTCCTGGCCAAATCAAGGATTTGGGGCTTCTTGCTACGCAACAACATAACAAAATCCCATAAGACGTTATCAAATACTGAATAAGATATTTTATTATCCTACCAGGACTCTAAACGTAGCCTAAATGAAATTTGATACGAACAAGTCGTCGATAATTTTTCTATTGACAACACTAAATCATCTCGGATACCTAACAAAATTGCCTGATGCCTTCCTGGAGATAACCTGATATAGCAACAATTTTTGCCAAGATTGGCGCGTGGTTTTCGTTCAGAAATATGACGGGGGAATATAAGCAGAAAGATATCATCTATATGCCATCTGCATATTCGCCAAGCAAAACGTGCATCGACTAAAATAATGAGATCCCGCTCTCGAGGTAACGAAAGCATCGAATTCCATTGACCAAGTGCAAAACCATATAGGAATCTCGACTTGTCGCACTGAATTTCGCAACGGAAAATCAACGGTCGTCCATTCGCACGTGAATTTCTCAAAGCTTTTTGTGTTTTTTTCCGGGAAGTTTCCCGTAGCAGTGCCTCGATTCATCAACGCCCAATTTCCGTAAATTCTGTCCCGACAAGTCTTTGGGATGACTCGTCAAGACATGGAAAGACGAGTACTGATTATGTGATTATATTTAAAATATATTTATTTTCTCTTTACTTATTTCTTTCTTTTTTTCTTTTTAACTCTAAACTGGCAAAGTCACCTACAACAGATAAGGGCCGTTGGGCCCTCGCCCAAAACCCAAGCCCTCTCTTATCGTGATCCTCGCTAGGTTCTGGGCAAGAGCCTGATGGCCTCACCTATAGCCAATAAGGGCTCAGTTAACTCGCTTGTGGCTAGCAAGGGCAATCGCAATGCCCTCGCCAATCAAAGGGCGTGAGCCACGACCCTCAAAATCTAGATTTGGGCAAAGGCCAATACCTCTTTACTTGTGACAAGACCCTCACTTGGCCAATGACCAGTGATACTGAGTTGGCGACCTCGCCAGCTTAGGGTTATAAGAGCAAAAAATAATAATAATAAAATCACAAAAATTAATAAAATAAGAAAAAATATGAAAATATTATATAAAATTATCCATATCATATTAGCTAACACTCTTTTTAGTTAAAATTGATCTATTAATTCAATTGACAAAACGTTTAAAAATCAATTAAAATTGATCTAATTGATTCAATTGACAAAACGTTAAAAAATTTAAAACTATATAAAATTAAAAAATTTAAGAATAAATTGATAAAAAAATAAAATAAAATTTAAGATTTTTTTTTGGGATAGTTGCCCTTTTTGAAAGTTATAAGCTTTGTTAGTGTCCCTTTCCCCAACCTAATATAAAGTGGGCCCGTTCCCAGAATATTCTATTTTGTGGGCATTAAATTATGTAGGTCCGAAGGAGAGCAGACCCGAAAGGGAGACTTGCCCTACTTGGGAAGCAAGCTTGACAAACCCCCACTTTTCGCCTCTCTCTCTTCATCTCCATATTCATTTATAGACTTTAGTGAGCAGGCAAAACTGAATTTCATTTAGTGACATTCAAAAAATTTTAGTTTGTCAACTAATTATTTCAAATCATTTTCGGAGCCTAAATTCCGTACCCAGTGCGGAGGAAGGGAAGTGGGATCTCTCTCACTTTGCCTAAATCTATCATGGGCTTTATCCATGGGCCAGTTTCGTGCTCGTATCATCTGGCAAGCCCCGCGACTTCTCGGTCGAAATGCCCGAAACCAAAAAGAGCCATGAGGTAAGAAAAGATCGAACAGGTCGTCCGCATACAAAGTACTCTCGATCACCTCTGATCAGTGACAAATTACACTATAGAAACACCTTCACATCGCTTTTTCCGACATCGGATCAGCTTGAATTATTCAAAATCTTGCTGCGAGTTTACATAACAAGAATCTATCACCACATTCGACCTCAGAACGTGGCGATCAGCACGGCCTCTCCAACAACATGCCCTTCGATCGCCTCCAGCAGCTTCTCTTTGGTCACCTGAAAAGAAAACCCAGAACATAAACATGCATTCACGCGCGATTCCATCGCTTCCAGATACCGAGCTCCGTTTGAACAGGCATCGTATCGTGCCATACGCACCTTGTGGCCTATGTTCAGCTTCTCGTCCAGGGCGTAGAGCTTGAACTCGAAGCGGTGCCCGTGGGACGGGAGCTTCGGCGCGCGCCAGCCAGGCACCTTGTGGTCGTTGTTGCCCTCTTGGATCTCGGCGTAGTCCCCGCCCAGCTCCTGCCCTTTGCCCGAGAAGCCCTCGGGGAAGCCCTTCAGCTGCGGCGGGATGTTCGCCACCACCCAGCACGTCCACGGCACGATGGGGCTGCTAGGGTCGGGCGCGTCGATGTCCTGCACCACGAGGGCGAGGCTCTGCGTCCCCTCCGGCACGTTGTACCTAATCCAACGCGTTCAAGATCGAATGACGTAAGAATGATCTGCAGATTTGACTGAATGAATGCATCTGCTCGAATTTCCCGGTTTTTGCCGGGTAACGTTTTTACCACTCGAGCGGCGGAGACACGCTCTTGAGAGCGCCCTGGCCGTTGTCGGTGTACTTCCTCGGCAGCTTCCCCTCGCGGTCGATCGGCGGAGACACCAGCCTGAACTCGTCGCTCGCCATCGGATGTCAACCTTCGATGACCCTTATGCTTTCGCTTGAATCTGATGAGTGTTTGATGGAGATTCGATTTGGAAATTGGCGATGGTGATGACGATGACAATAGGGAGATCTGGGTTATATAGTGGAGTCTTGTTTGGCCGAAAAGACGGCGAAGAAGCTACGTGCAGCGTTGAGAAGGTGCGAGCAGCTGGACGGAAACGACGCGTGGCCTGCCATTCGGAGGGCTCTAGAGGGAGTAAGAACGTTTCCAAACCAAAAATTTATTCGGGTACAGATGAGAAGAAAACAGAAAAGTCAGTCCGATCTGACATACCTAATTCTGGAATATCCACTTATCGCAAGAGTGGAAAAGAGATGGTCGGCGGCAGTTGATAAAAGAGTTACTGTTATTTGGTTTGGAGGCCCTTGATCGCGAGTTCGAATGACCTTGGTCGCTCCTTGATCTTGAGATAAGCAGCGATTATGACTAAATCAGAACACCCCGATCGAGCTGTTGTAGAGCTTATATGGTACCATCGAGTGTGCCACTTAGTCGCTCTTCTCACTCTTTTTGGTAAAAAGAGAAGAGGGTTCTCTCAATATTTCTCTCTCGTTATTCTTTGAAATAGCATGTTGATTTTTTGTGGGTTAATGTTACTCATTTTTGTTCTTGATTGAATTGCATGTGGGCGGTCTACATACTGTGATTTGCCAACGAGTGGATTTCTCCAGATTTGAAAGAAAAATGCAGTTATTCTTATTGGCAGCTATTGTAAGTGTAATTGCTAGAGTAATGTTCTCATTTTAATTCCATAACAGAGAATGTCTCGAGATATTGTCACACGCAAATGGCGGACCACCGGCCCAAACATATGACAGGCTTACAGCACTGTGGTATTGAAAAGTCCAAGTCCACCAAAGATCACGTGATCGACCAAACAAAAGTTGCATGAATACTACAGATTTCGGTATTGGGCTGATTGAGCCCGGTGCTGTTTTGTCCGGTGAATGGAGTGTAGCACTTGATGGTTACAAATGATAGCGGAAAACCCAGCTGTCGGCGCAAGCGTCGAGATAAAGCGTCGAGGCGATGAAGACTTGTTGAGTTGATCGGTTGGTAGGCAGTTTGCTCGACACTATAATAGAGTGAAGAAGAAGAGATATTTTAAGTTAAACATTCAGTTTTTGTTGAAAATTTCGGTTTGGCTTGGTTAACCAAACCGAAATAACCCAAACCAGAAAAAAGAATATATATTTTTCCATTATCCAAATCAAAAACCGAACCGAACCAAACCGAAAATACACGAAATTTCAATTTGGTTTCAGTTTGGTTTGGAAGACAAATGGATGGGCTTGGGCAACGTTCTAATTGAGAAAGCCCGGCCGGTCCAACTTTAGCCCGAGGACAACCCAACCATGTAATCGCCGAGCCAATACAATGCAATAGGCCCAGCGATCACCTGTAAACTACCCATCTTGTCTTCAAACTGACTGATGAGAAGGTGGAGGAGATTATCAGATTGGGCAGCGTAGAACATGGAAGCGATGGACGGCAACGGTAGAGGTTTAAGAGACAAAGTTATGTTCATTTGACTATAGATAAAACTAAAGTTGGATGAATGCTAGAGCTTCTTCTGGTTTTGGGCTGATTGAGCGGGTGGCGCAAATGATACCGGAAAGCTCAGTCACCATGTGAGGCGTGAGCATTGAGGTCAAGTGCCGATGCGAGGTGATCAACCGGTGGGCAGCTCAATTTGAGAGTGTGAGTGAGAGTGAGAAAGAGGGAAATGACGAAATGTGATTGCAACTGCACTACTTTGTGTATAATCGCCTTCATCATTTATGTCATGGCTAGGTTAAACGTTGCACGCCATAGGTGATTAACATAATCCTACTAAATCTGCTTTTTACGTAAATTGGTGATGCGGGGAATCGGTACCGAGAGATGATCCTCTGCGGTAGTTCGTGACATGGGCAACAACCTACATCAATCATCATTTATCAAAATACTTCCTCACTCGCAAGGGAAGTACTCATTGGTCCTCAGACAATAGTTCATAAAAGTGTTTGGAGGGTGGTTAAAGCAAATTGAGAGATAGAGATAAAAATAAAGATGCGGAAAGAAAACAGAGAATATAGAAGATGCAAGAATTGCACATTTGGTTTTTGAATTGTCTATTACAATCAGTGATGACTACTGTATATATACACTTAGAAAGAATCTCTAGGGAAATACCGGCACAGATAGGATTGCTTATTTTCATTGTGTATTTATTATGGTGTGAGCTGGAGTTAACGTTATCAATCTCGGATTACTTATCATGTGGATATTTTGATTGTGCTTTAATTCTGATACGAGCTGCAGATAACGTTTGATTCTAGTGTGAGTTAAAATAACTAGCAGTAAATTGAGTCGATAGATGGGAAGATATGTGAGCACAAAGGACAAGAGAATGAAAAGACTTGAACATTTACTAAACCAAAACAAAATTGCTTACCCGCTCCCTAATATTCGAAAAGGACATATAACAACTTTCTCTATGAAGTTAAAGTGGAAGGAACAAAACTTTCTCATTTAATTTGCAAGTGGTCCCATCTTCTTGCTCGCTTTCACTCACTGCCTGAGATCCAAAAAGGACAATCGCATACTTACTCTCCGAAGTCTAGTGAGCTCGGGCGACACGCTTACCTGAGAAATCCCGACCAGCCCAACTTTGGCCCAAGCGCAGCCCAAACATCTGAGTCGATTTTGATGTGGTAACCAGGCTTGGACGATGCGCGACAAGCTCGATCTTCAGGCTTGTCTCAAGCCTAATGTTTACTTCTAAACTACCCATCTTGAAGGAGATCATCACACTGGTAGCATGGAACATGGAAGCAATGGATGATAGCGGCAGAGGAAGTGGAGGAGGCAGTAGAGTAGACAGAATCGTGCTTGGACATTGATTCACAGCAGTAAAATGCTATTTTCCTTCATGAAATGAATCGACGAGTAGCTGTTCATGCAGCAGGAAAAATTTCAGTTTTCATATTCCACAATAAACCTTCCATTTCTATTAATTCAGTAAATTCCAAAACAAGTTAGGATGATTAAAATATAATTTTTAGATGAAAAAGTTCAAAGAATCAATTAACTATAATTATCGTGATTTTTTATTTAGAATATATTAAAATAATTGTGAATAAACAAAGTAATATGAATTTATATTGAATGATTTTAAATACTCAGTTGTCGATTAGTTTAGTTAAAAGAAAATATAAGTTCTTGAAGTATTATCCATGAGTAGAATTTTATCACAATGGAATTATACAAAGAAATAAATAGAAATGATAATACCTATACAAGCTGAGTTTACGATAATCAATTAATCAATTTATTAGATAGTTTTATATTATTTAGGTCACATAAAAAAACCAAAACAATTATATATATCCCTTTCGATCGGTTTAAATCATGTGTTAAAGCCACGTTAAGCAGCACTTTTCTATTAGTGCTCAACCTGAGCAAGGAAAAAAAAAACGGGTAGTTCATGAAAAAGAAAATAATTTCTTAAATCATATGCATGTATGCATAATTTATTTGTACCATTAATTCAATAGACCTAACTATAAGTTAAGTCCCTCAAATTATTGAATGGCATAGATATTTCTAATGTGCACTACAACTCTTCCAACGCATGTACCCTTCTCCCCAGCCTAAAGGAGACATCATTTTCACATATGGTTCAATATGCTTATCGCATGTAATCACTAGGTCATGTTGGTCTCACATGAGATTCACATGATCAAACTAATCACATATGATGAATATGCACTGTCCAAATGCACTTTGGTATTTGAGGCATAGACAAGCTAATTGTGGGGAAATAATAAGTTTGATTTTATGTGTAATTTAGTCTAACGTACTTTAGCTAAATATATAATATGATCGCTGAACTTTTTATATATGTTCAATTTAGCCTATAAACTATAAGAAAATATTCAATATTATTCTTGAATTTGAATTAATGAAAAAACAACATTAAAAATTTTCAAATGATAGCTCCACATGGCGAGAAAGGCGAACAGTGCGGATAAAAGCTAACTCCCCAGCGCGAGCTACTGACTGGCCTCCAGCTGATCTTCATCGACGGGCTGCGAAAGCTTTTGACAGTCCCTCTCATGACAAAGTCTCCACTGAACATCTGACTCAGAAGCAATCCTGACGGAATTTTGTGGACCACCCTTTGAACTAGACATATACATTCATGCCTTCCTTCGCTCGACGCAAGACTCTGCGCGGAGTCACCAACCCCAAGGAGCAGTAGATCTAAAGAGGGGACGAACGTCTGCAGGAGAAATCGGTTGCGACTTGCAGACCTTTTCGTGACGTTTCCGCCCTCTCAAAACCCCGCAAATATCTCAGTGTCTCACTGAAAAAGAGCCGCGGCGAGTAATCATCAGTGCTGGGGTTTCGCCTTTAAAGGATGGACCTGCGAAACAGCCCGTTGCCTCGACACTAATGGCGAGACAACGAAAGCGAGAAAGAACCGGATGGTTGCTGATACCTCTGTTATGAGCTCGTGGCGTATAAGATATTGTGATTTTTGCACGATTTTATGTCCCTTTGGTTTTCATTTTTATAAAGTGATGGAAATGAACGATTAGCGTACAATGACATCTTTTTGGGCATTTTTACAAGACTTCCGTGACTCACAAAGGAATATCTCATTGACATCATAGCTACTAGCTAATTTATGGATTCGGGTTTCGAATGTTTGAGATTAGATAAATTTGTTATCATAACTCAGGACATTAGAAATTCGAAAGTATAACATTTTTAACCTTTTCAAAATGCAAAAGAAATGTTGTTTTTTACCTGTCAATATTCAAAAAGTTATTTATTTTTGGAAAATCACAAAAAATTTCATATGCGACTTTACTGTTCAAATATCTATACAATGAAAATTTCATATATTTTCAAGTTGGAAAAAGAAAATCAAAGTGTGAAGCTGCGAGATTAAATTAATAAAAAGTAAAAAAATAAAAAGAAAATTAAAGTTTATCCATATAATATGTACTGCAACAATTAGGTCGAGGAGTGGAGGGTGCAACGTTTGAGAAGACAGGCAAATCAGGTTATTTCATGACAGCAGCAGCCAGCAAGTAGATATAATCAATGATTTTACCAACTCCTCTTCATTACACGTGAATTCTGAAGGTACGATGTGATATTCTTTTATTTATTACCTAGGAGAAAAAATTCAGAACCCGAATGACGGTCCTTGCCCAAAAGGATGGGAAATTGATTTGATGGTGGGCATTTTAATTTAGTTTATCTAATATTACCGTGATTCTCCTTTAAACATGTTTAAATGGGAAAAGTTAGGTATTAAATTTTATGTACGAAAAGTAATCTATAATTGTTCCATTAATTGGTTCAAACTAAATTATGAACTGTACAATCAAGTCCTTTCAGTAAACAATTGGTATAATTCAAAAGTTGCATAATTTGTGGGATTCACTAAGAAGGTTCAGAATTTAATTGAACCAATCAAATGGAAACTTGGTTGAACCGATCAAAAGATATAGAGCCAATTTCATTTTTGTACATAAAATTCAGGATTTTTTTTTTGTCGAAATAAAATTCAGGATTCAGTGATTGATTTTCCTCTTTAAAATATGCAGTTTAATTGCGTCCAGTATCTAGATCGATTCCTATTTGATTCTTGGGAATAGATCAAAAGATTGTGAATCTCCGCACCAGCCAACAACTCTCTTTTTTCCTCTTTTGTCAAAATGACTTGAAAAGAAGTGCTCGGATGTGACCTTGACTCCTTTTCCTTTTCTTCCCGGAGAGATGACACCAAAATCAAGTATTTGGAAATAAAGGGTTTGATTTTCAACCTGAGTTTTCAAAAGATAAATGATTGCTTAACGTGATATTAGGGAGAAGATTGAGAACTTTAAGTCGATCTTGATATTCCCTCGTATCATGTTCTTTCCTATTCTCTATTTTCAATTTCATCATCAATGATCTAGGTGTTTATAGGTCTACTTTAATTCCTTAAGATCGTGCATCTTTTGCAATTAAGTCCTCGAATTCTTAATTTGCTTAATCATTCACTCTTTGCTCCAAAACTAGTTAATTGGCGCCAATGTGCTCTTAAGAGCCAGTGACATCTAGCGTGGAATGCTCTAGTACACTATTCCTATTGAGAAATCTCATTTCTCATAATTTGATTTGTTGTCATTCTTTCCAAAGTTTTAAGTCCCGTACATTAACTAAATCGCCCAGGGTGCCTACATATTTTCCCACGATCAAACTTTTGCAAACATGTCATTATTTAATTGTATCAGAATTCTAGACTCCAATAGAAAAGCCAGGTAACTTCAAGGATTTGATAAGAGAAATAAAAAAGAATTAACTAATATTACAAAAAAAAATCCTAAATTGATATATTTGTAATAAATTTATCTCAAAATAATCTTTTAACCACAAAAAACCTAAAACTAATACATTCGTAATAAATTTAACCCAAATTATTTTTTTAACTACAAAAAATCTAAACTTGTACATTTGTAATAAATTTACACAAAACTAATACTTCAAATTTGTACATTTATCACTAAGGAACACCCATACACAATTGATAAAGGTAAAAATCAATCCTCTATGGCTTTGCTGGCTTCCGTTAAATTGGGCTAGTGTCACTAAAAATTACAAACTAACAAGAGAGTAAAACTCCAAACTAATACACCCATCAACTACGACGTGTCATCAAATTTAATAATTCAATAATAAAATTTAACAGAAAATAATAAATGGTAAAATTCCAACTAATATATCCATCAATTACTACATATTATCACTAAAATTTAACGGAAACTAATGGATGGTAAATTTATCATGAGTATATTAATTTAGGATTTTTTATTATCAAAAAAATTATTTTGGAAAATTTTTTTATATGTGTACTTATTTGAGATTTTTTTGTGGTATTAATTTAAAAAAAAAAAAATCAAAGAATTGAATTTAGAAACGCATAGGCTTTGAAGATCAAAAGTGGAATTTCGTCCGAGCTATATGAATTATGGGCTCCACGCACGAGGACCGTCATGTGCGCAAGAGAAAGTTATTGCCAAAATATAAATGAGTTCGAATTTTAAGAGGAATCGTGACTATTATGACGAGGTGGTAATGATGAGAAAGAGAGAAGCAAAGGAAGGAAAGAAAAGAAAAAGAAAAGGAAAAGAGCGAAAATCGTCCGGAAAAGCCAGGCAAGGATCACCTTTGCTTTGGATTTGGGGACGTCGGGAAACGAGGCTCGCAATCCACTTCGATTTCCGAGGACACGACCCACGGACCCCCACCACCACCCCGGCGGTCCGCTTGACCCGTCCTCCCGCTCCCTTGTCCACTCCTTATGGTGAACGATGGGGTCATGGGTAGGGGGTCCCCCACGTGGCCATCCGTTTCCCTTTCTTCCTTCTCTTTATTACGAACAAAACCTTTTCCGTGCTTAGAAAAAAAATACCCAATTAATTCCAATTTGATTGTACGAATGTCAATTCTATCTTAAATATTTCGATTTTATCGTTTTAGTTGTAAACTTTTATTCATGATAAGTTATAGTACTTGATTACTTTTTTTTTAAGTTTAAATATTTAATTATTCTATCTTAATCAATTTTGAACTGTTTATGCATTTATTCCTTATTATTAGTGCGTGGACAAAGCCCATTCTCTTCCCTCATATAACAAGGTGAGATCAACGGGTTTGATGAGGGATGTCGTTATCATGGTGAGAATTGGAGATTCACTATGGACATCGATCATGAGTGGGAGGTCTTAAGACCTTGTGGTGGTATCTGCTTGACCTCGCTGAAGTTGGAGCTCATTGATCAATAACATGCATTGGAACACAGCCCTTTACCCCTTAATTTATGGTACCAGTTTCTTGTCATTCTGCATATGTGCTTCCATAACATGATAGGTTGATGATAAACACGTCACACTATTATAGATGAGAATAAAGTATTCAATGTGACAAATGAACACATGAATAATGATCTAATCAATCATATCATGGCTTGCATGCTATGGATTCCATCCTCTTTGGCTCTACCTTAGTGTGCATTCCTCACTTTTAACTAGTCGATTACACCATACATCATGCGTCACAAACATGTGTTGCATGCCTCACACAAAACAACTTTTTCTTTCATGAGATTACAAGTTTGAGATCTATCGTGAGTGAATCTACGATCATCTTGCACCTTAGGCATTTGCTGCATTGTAGAAAGACATCCAAACTTTTGGCATACCTATTGAGCTGAGATGATTAGTTCTTGTACCTTCAAATGGTTATAAGAAACCCTTTTCTCTAAAAAAACATCTACTAATCATTCATAACCCCTTTGTCGTTTGATTGATAAAAGATTAAATCATTCATCTTTTGTTACAGTCTCAGCATAGCTCATGGCTTCAAGAATTTCAAAATTTTGAGGCAATTGTTGTAAACTATATATTAGCAACTCGTCCGTCTTATTATTTATGAGCTGTTACTGCTTGAATTTCTGCACGATTCAAGTTGCCCCATTCATTTTCTGCACCAAATATTTAGCTACAATGTCTCTCTTGAACACACTTCCCCTCTAAATTGCGGTAGCCTTCAAAAAATCTCTCTTTTATAATTATTGGAAATGCACGGTTCTTTGATCTTCTCAAGAGTGGTCCTAAAGAATTCGTAGGTACGAAATCACTTATCACTTGAGCAATCCCATTAAAGTTATTAGAGATGTACCTTATCGGGTGTTGCTCCAAAAAATGTACAATTCTGTACATACAACTAGAATCACTTATCTTAGTGGATCTTTAAACTCGTCTAATTTAGGCCATTAAATAACTAGGTTAACTCTGTCTAATTTCTTCGACAAAATCGAAATTTTTTTCAAAGGCACGTGGTGCTGTACTGATAAAACATAAAAGCAAAGACAAAAGAATTGTAAAAAGAAGAAGAAGATGGATCGTCGATTTTAGAGAGAGACCATGCCTCGCCCCCTACTTTGCCGTGGAGCTGTGGCGGGGCAGCTCGTGTCTCTCTCCTCTACAACCCTTGCAATGTCCCCCCAGCATTCTATTTTCTTCTTCTTCTTTTTTTATATTTTCAAAATTTTACCTTTTTTTTATTCTAACGTCTATTTATCACCATATCATTGATTATTAAAAATATTTAAAAATATCACGTCAATATATTTCCTTGTTTGGGCCACAAAGATTTTATGAATTGATTGTATTTTGTATACTAATTTTAAAAAGTCAAGCACGCTTCCTATTTATAAAAATAATGTGACAAATGAATATCATCATGTTCAAATATCCTATAAAAATATCACCATCTAAACAGTCCGTTTTGTTGCCTCTTGCAGCAGCCTATCTATTTATGTCCTACCCCCCCAACACTCATCAAAAACCCACCTCCAATCCTCAAGGTCCAAGCCACCATCCTCAGCGATCAGCATATACATGTTCATGGAACATCACTGCCTTCAGAACAACCCCAACCCCGATCCATCAGCAAATGCATCTCCTTCTTCATCATCCCCGAACAAGCTCGGCGACAGGAAGAGATCGCCGTCGGCCCGGAACGTCAAGACCCGAGGCGGAGGAAGATCGGGGCCGCTCAGGCTCTCGACCGACCCACAGAGCGTGGCCGCCCGGCGGCGGCGCCACCGCATCAGCGACCGGTTCAAGATCCTGCAGAGCCTCGTCCCCGGCGGGTCCAAGATGGACACGGTGTCGATGCTCGAGGAGGCCATCCACTACGTCAAGTTCCTGAAGGCTCAGATTTGGCTCCACCACGCCGTGTTCGAGGGCCGAGCCGGGTGGTCCGACCTCGTCCCGGCCTGCTCGGCCGCCCCTCCCCCGGCGGCTCACCAATGGGCTCAGATGGCTCAGAGCCAGCAGCCCGACAGCGCCTCTTCGAGCTTCGTGGACGTCGATCATCACGCGACGCCGCCGCCGTCGAGCTTGGCGGATCTCTGGTGGTTTCAAATCGGTGAAGAGACCGTGTCGTGCGATGACCCGGGCATGAGGCAGTCTTTGGCTTAGTGTAATGTCCGTTTCCATTGGCTCGCGTGACTATCATATGTATATCGCATTGTGTGGGTAGTCTTCTTCTCTTTTTTGGAATTTCTTTTACGATTTTGAGGAGATGGGTGTGACCAAAAGTTTAAAAAAAAAAAAAAAAAGAAAAAAACAGAAGTTTTGAGAGGGGCGTGTGATAATTAATTGAGGCTTCGTCATGTCAATTTTGCATTAGTATGGGGATGAAATCGGTAAAGAAAGGTGCAGATCAGGGGCAATGGCAGAATTAGTGGAAAGTTACTACCCAGATGAACCGTTGGTGGTAAGCTTTTAACACTCTTTGATATGATCTTTCTAAGACGGTATTGTGGTCGTTAGATTTTTAGTTCGTTCGATAACGTAGTCTAAGAATATTTTGTAAATATTTAATTTAGGTTCTACACTTTCACAATTATACTATTGCTCAAATTTTGAAATATTTTTTCATTTCAATATTTTTTCTAAATAAAAAATGCTGCCTTCCCGAAAGACCGATTGGGCCCAAAAAAAAAAAAAAAAAACGTGAGGAAGTTTTTTTTTTTTTTCGGCAAAGTTTACGAAGAAAAAAATCGAAGTACGTGTTCGTTGGCACATGATATTGGTCAAATTTTTTTGGTCTGTAGGCCGTTTGACTTTTTTGTCCATTGGGAAAGGATGTCTAAATCCTGAGTGTTTCTTCCCGTACGCTTGTCCTGTCAAATTTAAATGATTTGAATTCATATATATATATCTACATTAAAACCGGTAATGAAATTGAAAATAAAAAAATGATATATATGCCTCTAAAAATAAGTATATCCCTGGTGGGCAAACTATCATGCAAAATTCGACCAAGAAACAAAAAACTATCATGCAAAAATTGCCAAACAAATAATCTAATCTTTGGCAAAGTATCCTTGGCAAAGTAAGACAAAATGATTTAATGAAAAAACAATGCTTAAAAAAAAGGTCATGATAGGTTGCTTAGACAATCCACATTTCAGCTCATTTAGCATTCTAGGATTGAAACAAGTCTACATACTTAACTCAAGAAAAAGTCAAACTGAGATCAAGCTCTTCTCTCTCCTCCTATTTCCGCTGATCTTTTGCCTATAGTGGCTTGATTTCACGTTTGGAATCACCGGAGTGATTTTCAATTTTGTAGCAAGTTGAAGCATTCGCAACAAGCATTCATGCTCTTCTCTCTCATCATCGCTCCTATCGCTAGTGAACCAAAAAGTTACAATTGACTCTCTTCTATATCCAATGCTAGAACCCTCAGTCAATGTCTTGTATAACTAGAAAAGAAGATGGAAAAATCGGAATCGTTATCCATATGCTGGTTTGTAAAGGTTAGGGAGATGTACTTTAAAGTATAATTTGTAATGAGCCATGTATGTAACTTTTAAAATATCCGATGGTTATGAGAATATAATTTTTTTTTTAAGTTCTGTGTTAATATAGAATATGGGTTGAATATGGGTCCAAAATAAATAATTAAAATTGTATCATGTAAAAATGAGTTAATATGAAATAAATAAATCAATTTGAATCGGACTTATTTTTCGAATCATTTATAAATCTACTCACAATTCGTCCACGTAGATTGGCTTGAGACAAAACCACGAGTGATTATGAACCGAGCATTTTACGTGATTCGTTGAGTCGAAAGTTCAAATATACGAGAAAGAAAAGTTGACAAAGCTACAGACGAGAAAAACAATGGAGGAAAAGAACAGTCGGAGGTTGCCGATCACATGCGGAAGAATCTGAGAAGTCCCCGCTGAAATTTGCACGAGATGAGACGCCGGTCATGCATGATTCGGTGAAGGTGGAGCAACCAAAATCCTGGGTAAGCCCTCACCCCATTATAATTTAGCTGCTTCTCTTAAGAACAGAGTTGGCTATGCAATTGCAAATCAAGTTCAGCGTGCGATTGTTATTGATAGCGAAAGCGTGAATTGCCATCTAATGGGTAGGCATTTTTGTACAGTTGTTTGAGAAATGTGATGGATCTCCACCTGTTCGACAAAATGCCTGACAGAAAGATTCTCTGTCGACATACACCGCATTGGATTGCTAGCAAATGCGGCATGCGGGAGGTTGATGGTCCCTGTTGTTTATTGATATATGTACTGAGAAAATCCCATGTTCTGTCCTCAACAGCATTGACAATGGTATGTGTGTTATATATAGTATGCAAAGAACAGTAAGGCAAGCAAAAAAAGCTCAGAGTCGAGACCAAGAAAGTGCCTATGAAGAAGATGAGGACGAGTAGGAGGAAGAAGAAGAAGAAGACATAGGTGGTGAGTCATAGCATGTGCACTTTGGATCAGGTTTGACTTTCTTCACACTGAGGTCTAGGTTGGTGGTACTCTTCTTCTTCATCAAATTTATAGCCACTGTAACCACCTAAGATAGCTGTGCTGCTGGTTTTGAAAGCTTCGTCTCCCTCAAAGTTCTCATCATGATGCCTTGTGTATGTAGGTCCCACCTTCGGAAGAACCACTTCGAGGAGCTTATCCACTTGATCATCATACCATTCTTGGCCTGTCTTCCAAAAGGTAAGAGGTGCAACAACCACCGCAGCGCCTGCCCCGAACCCCAAACCGACAAGAATGAACTGAAAATTAATGCTTCCCCAACCATCAGAACCATTCGTCCCATGCTCAGAGCTGTTGGTATTTGTGCAATTTGTTCCCAGCAGTGGCGCACACAATTCACTGTCGTTATTTGGGCATCTTGTTCCCAGCTGCTGTCCACACAATCCGCTATTGCCTTAGAAGGAACTTGCTGAAAAGGTGAGAAATTGTTTGGCTGCTGGGATGCTTTCCACTAGCTTATTGAATGAGAGGTTCAGGACCGAAAGAAAATTCAGGTCTGAAAGCTGTGTGGGAATCGTCCCATTGAGATGGTTCCATGAAAGGTCCAAGGACTCAATCTGTGGCAAGTGTCCTAGGGATGGAGGAATTAGCCCTGAGAATGCATTCCTTGATAAGTTGAGGAGATAAAGCTCTTTTAGATCCCCCAGAGTATCAGATATGGGACCTTCTAAATTGTTGCATGAGAAGTCGATTGAAGTGAAAAGAGTCAAGATTTTCACCAGCTCCACTTGCAGACCTTTGATGGTGATGCTTATTGTGTCCTGATAATAGAGTCCACTCAAGCGTAGAAATGGATATTGGATATGATTGATGTCTACATTAACCTTCATAGCCTCCCAAGTTGCGAGGCATTGAGCAGGCAGAATGCCGCTGAAATTGTTGGAAGATATGTCTAAAATTTGAAGCATCTTCCAAGTGCCGTTAGTCCCTGGACATCCAACCCCTCCATGAAATTTGTTGAATCGTAAAACAAGGGACACGTAGACTTGCAATGCTCTTCAATTTACATGGAAACACATCATCAATCTGGTTGTTTCCGACATCTAAAACATCCAGAGCAATTTGCCAATGACTTTGGGAACTTCCCTGGTAATAAATTACTGCTGGGATCCAAAGTCTTCAAACCACATGTTTCGGGGAAAATGAAAATGCTACCATCCAAGGAATTGTTTTGCAGATTTAATACCTTGAGAGACTTTATCACTAAGCAATCGGGACTATTTCCACTGAAATTATTGTGAGATAGGTCGAGCACCTGCAAATTGATTTTGGGATAAAGCCCTCGAAAATGTTATGGGACAGGAAGAAGAACATTGCAATAGAAAGGTTTGTACCAATAGCAGGTGGAATGACTAAAGTGAAGTTGTTGCTTGAGAAGTCCATTATGTGGCAAATGGGGGCAGCGGTAGCGTTTGTCCACCGGGCCTGTTCTTATGGAGGTCAAGAACTAGCAGAGAAGTAAGATTAGGCAATGGTGTTTCAATATCGTCTAGGAAATTAGACGAAAGATTGAGATACACAAGATTTCGAAGCTCTCACATCCATTTCGGTATCTTGCCCAAAATTTGATTGCCAAAGAGGTCTAGAAATATCAATCTGTGTTGCCCATTAGGAACTCAGGTAAAGTCCTCAAGTTGCAAGAAGCCAGCTTTAGATTTGCTAGGTCAGGGAATGAAGACGCCTGGGAAGCAGTAGTTATGGCATTAGTGGAGAAACGATTCTAGGAAAGATTCAAATACGAAATATTTCTCAATTGCTGAACCGAATTTTGTTATAGTCTCAGCACAGTTCATGACTTCAAAAAGTTCAAAATTTTCAAGGCAACTCACAGTCTTGTTACTTAGGATTTGTATGGTAATATTTCTATTTTTTGGTTTTTTTATTTTTTTGTTCTTTGAAATAGAAAAAGAACAGGTATCTATTTGGTAAAGTGAATTAATTTTTTTATTCTCCGAAATAGAAAAATGGCCAATGAATAAATTTGAAATAGAAACGGAAAATAGAAAAGAATAACTTTTTGTTTCTGAGAATAATTTCTAGAAATAAGTATTTTCTTTCATTTCTTTTTTTCTTCTTCCTCTTCTAATTGGCTGGTGGAAACTCACTACCTACCGCTGGTCGCCACTGCTGGCAACTAGAGGAGGAGGAAAAAGAAAAAAGAAAAAAGAAATTCTAAAAAAATTATTAAAAATTAAAAGAAATTCTACGACACAAAAAAATTTGTAGATTATACCAAATGCATTTCTATTCTTTTTCTACTCTCGGAATAAGAATTTTGTATTATTACCATACGCATTATTTTACTTAGAAATTATTTTAGCGAATAGAAATATAAAAAAATTATTTCTGAAAAGAAATTACTTTTCAAAATAAAAATGTTACCAAACATATCCTTGAAAGCTATGAATACGCTTTGTGCATTTTGGCCCTACCTGCTCGTACTTGCCCAAAGAATTTCCGCACGATTCAAGTTGCCCCATGCATTTTTTGCGCCAAAGATTTAGGCACTATTTTGTAATGCCTGATTCGATTTTTATTCCTAGAATCGGTTTGGGAGTGTAATCGCATTTAGTAAAATTTTTGTTCTCTGAACAATTTTGGACAAGATTTGAAATAAAAAAAAATGTGATTCTCGATTTGGGAATCAAAAAAAAATCAAAACAAAAGAAAGTCTTCTTCTTCCCTTCCGCCATCCAGCGACCGCCGTCCACCACCGCCCGTCGCCGTCCGCTACCGTTGGAGGCTCGCCGTGGCCAAGGCAAGGTTCGGCGAGGCTTGAGCCTCGCCGGGCCGGGCAAGCCTCGCGACACCCGGCCCCGCTAGTGGCTAGGCGGGCCTCGCCCGGCCCGGCGAGACTCGCCCGGCCACGTCGGTGGCCAAACAGCCTCACCTAGCCTCGCGAGGGCCGGCAACGCTCCGATGAGGTCGCGGCCCTCATCCCCGATCGTTGATCCGACGACCGGCCACAAGAAGAAGAAGAAGAAGAAGAATAGGAAAAAAATGAAAAAAAAAAAGGAAAAAGGAAAAAAAAAGAAAAAAGAAAAAAAAAAGGAAAAAAATAAAAAATGTATTTAAAAATTAAAAGAAATTGATTTGGAATATAATCAATGAAGCACGGTATAAAAACGCAATTACATTCTGAATAAAAAATTTTGGACGATTCCAAACGCGTTCTTTTTACTCGTAATCGCCTTCTTTGGGAACGAATAAAAATAATTTTTTCTCGAATGCGTTCTAACGAATCGTTACCAGACGCGCCCTTAGCCATGATGTCTCTCATGGTGACATCTCCCCCTTCAAATTGCGCTATCCTTCAAAATCTCTCCCTTTCATAATTATTGAAAATGCATTGTTCTAAGATATTCTTGAGAGTGGTCCCCGGAGAATTCGAAGATATGGAATCACTTATCACTTGAGAAATCCTGTTAAAGTTATTAGAGATGTGCCTTCTTGGGTGTTATTATGTGTAGCTAGAATATATTAGTGGATCTTCAAACTCGCCTTAGGTCATTAAGTAATTCAATTAACTCCGTCTAATTTCGTCAACAGAATTACGGGCATGTCATTTTTGAAATTTTTTTGAAGGCACATGGTGCTGTACTGATAAAACATAAAAGCAAAGACAAAAGAATCGGAAAAATAGAAGAAGATGAATCATCGATTTTAGAGAGAGACCACACCAAGGCCCCTTCTTTGCCGTGGAGCTGTGGTGGGGCGGCGTCTCTCTCCTCTACAACCCTAGCAATGTCCCTCTTCCCCCGTCCCTTCGGCGATTCTATTTTCTTTGTTTGTTTGTTTTTTCTTTTTCTTTTTTAATTTTCAAAATTTGTCTTTTTTTATTATAGTGTCTATTTATGACAACATCAGCTCTACTTGATCATGAGAAAAATTTTAAAAAGTCACGTTAGTATGTTCTCTCATTCGAGTTGCGAAGATTTTATGACTTAATTTTATCTTGTCTACTAATTTTTAAACTTTGAGCATCCTTACCTATTTATAAAAAATGATGTGACAAATGAATATCATGTTCAAATATCCTATAACAAAATCACTTTGTAAACAGTATGTTCTGTTGCTTCTTGCAGCAGCCTTTCTATTGATGCCCCCCCCAATATCACTCATCAAAGACCCACCTCCAATTCTCAAGGTCCAATACATGTTCATGGAACATCACTGCCTTCAAAGCAACCCCGATTCATCAGCAAATGCACCTCCTTCTTCGCCATCCCCGAACAAACTCCGCGACAGGAAGCGGGTCTGCCCGGCGCCGGCGTCACCGCATCAGCGACCGGTTCAAGATCCTGCAAAGCCTCCCCCGGCGGGTCCAAGATGGACACCGTGTCGATGCTCGAAGAGGCCATCCACCACGTCAAGTTCCTGAAGGCCTGACCTCGTCCCGGCCAGCCCAGCCGCCCCTCCCCCGGCGGCTCATCAATGGGTCCAGATGGCTCAGAGCCAGCCCCCCGACAGCGCCTCTTCGAGCTTCGTGGACGTCGATCATCATATGCTGATGCCGCCGCCGTCGAACTTAGTGGATCTCTGGTGGTTTCAAGCCGGTGAAGAGACCATGTCGTGCGATGAGCCGGGCGTGAGGCAATCTCTGGCGTAGTATAATGTCCGTCTCCATTGGCTCGCGTAACTATCATATGTATATCGCATTGTGTGGGTAGTCTTCTTCTCTTTTTGGAATTTCTTTTTCGATTTTGAGGAGATGGGTGTGCCCAAAAGTTAAAAAAAAAAAAAAAAAGAAGAAGTTTTGAGGGGGGCGCGTGATAATTAATTGAGGCTTCGTGATGTCAATTTTGTATTAGTATGGGGATGAAATCGGTAAAGGAAGGTGCAGATCAGGGGCAATGGCAGAATTAGTGGAAAGTTACTGTGGAGATCAGCCTATACAATGAGCCGTTGGTGGTAGGCGTTTACCAGTCGTGGTATTCTTTAATACGATCTTTCTAAGATGGTATTGTGGCCATTAGATTTTTAATTCATTTATCGTAGTCTAAGAATATTTGTCAAATATTTAATTTAATTTCTACACTTTCACAATTATACTATTGCTCAAATTTGAAAATATTTTTTCATTTCAATATTTTTTCTAAATAAAAAAAATGCTGCCTTCCCGAAGGACCGATTGGGCCCAAAAAAAAAAAAAAAAAAAAAGAAAAACGTGAGGAAGTTTACAGAGAAGAAAAATCGAAGTACGTGTTCGTTCACACATGATTTTGGTCAAATTTTATTTGTCTGTGGCCGTTTGACTTTTTTGTCCATTGGGAAAGGTTGACAAAATCACGAGCGTTTCTTCCCGTACGCTTGTCCTATCGAATTTAAATGATTTGATTCACTACATTAACTGGTAATGAAATTGAAAATAAAAAATGATATATATGCCTCTGAAAACAAGTGTATCCCTACTGGGCAAACTATCATTGCAAGAGTCGACCTGAAAACAAAAAAAATATCATGCAAAAATTGCCAAACAAATAATCTAATCGTTGGCAAAGTATCTTGGCAAAGTAAGACAAAATGAATTAATGAAAAAAAAATGCATAAAAAAAAGGTCATGATAGGTTGCTTAGACAATCCGCATTTAAGCTCATTTAGCATTCTAGGATTGAAACGAGTCTACATACTTAACTCAAAGAAAAGTCAAATTAAGATTGTGCTATTCTATCTTTTCCCATTTTCGCTGATCTTTTGCCTATAGTAGCTTGATTTCACGTTTGGAATCGCTGGAGTAATTTTCAGTTTTGTAGCAAGTTGAAGCACTCGCGACAAGCATTCATGCTCTTCTCTCTCAGATCGCTCCTAATGCTAGTGAACCGAAAAGTTACAATTGACTTTCTTCTTTATCCAATACTAGAACCCTCGGCCAATGTCTCGTATGACTAGAAAAGAAGATAGAAAAATTGGATGATTTCTTCTTTATAAGTATTGTTATCCATATGCTGGTTTGTAGAGGTTAAGGAGATGCACTTTAATGTATAATTTGTAAGGAGCCATGAATGAAACTTTTAAAACATTTAATGGTCATGAGAATATATGAGCTTTTCAAGTTCTATGTTCATATAGAATATGTGTTGAGTTCGGGTCTAAAATAAATGGTTAAAATTGTATCATGTAAGAATGAGTTAATATGAAATAAATAAATCAATTTGGATCGGACTTATTTTTCGAATCATTTATAAACCTACTCACAATTAGTCCAAATAAATTGGTTTAAGACAAAACCATGAGTGAATATGAACCAAGCAATTTACGTGCCTCGTTAAGTCGAAAGTTCAAATATTACGAAAAAGAAAAGTTGACCGATGTTTACTCCGAAAGCTACAGACACGAGGATAACAGTGGAAGAAACGAACGGTCGAAGGTTGCTGATCACATGCGGAAGAATCTGAGAAGTTCTCTCTGAAATTTGCACGAGATGAGAGGCCAGTCATGCATGATTTGGGGAAGGTGGAGCAACCAAAAACCTGGGTAAGCCCTCACCTCACCGTATCTTAGCTGCTTCTCTAAAGAACAGACACTGGGCTATGCAATTGCAAATCAAGCTCGGCGTGCAGTTGTTATTGATAGCGAAAGCATGAATTGCCATCCAATGGGTAGAGAATTTGTACAGTTGTTTTGAGAAGTGTATTGGGTCTCCACCTGTTCGACAAAATGCCTGAAAGAAGATTCTCTATCAACCTACCCCGCATCGGATTGCCAGCAAATGTGCCACGCGGGAGGTTGATGATCCCTGCTGTTCATTTATGTATGTACTAAGAAAATCCCATGTTCTGTCCTCAGCACCATTGACAATGGTATTTGTGTTATATACAGTATGCAAAGAACAGTAAGGCAAGCAAAGAAAAGGTCAGAGTAGAGACCAAGAAAGTGCCTATGAAGAAGACGAGGATGAATAGGAGGAAGAAGAAGACATAGGTGGCGAGTCATAGCATGTGCACTTCGGATCATGTATGACTTTCTTCACACTGAGGTCTAGCTTGGTACAGAACACACAATACCGTCCCCAAGATTCTTCCTCGTCCTCATCTTCTTCTTCATCAAATTCATTGCTACCGTAGCCGCCTAAGATAGCTGTGCTGCTGGTTTCAAAATCTTCGTCTCCTTCAAAGTTGTCATCATGATGCCTTGTGTATGTAAATCCCATCTTAGGAAGAACCACCTCGAGGAGCTTATCCACTAGATCATCATACCATTCTTGGCCTGTCTTCCAAAAGGTAAGAGGTGCAACAACCACCGCAGCGCCTGCCCCGAACCCCAAACCGACAAGAATGAACTGAAAATTAATGCTTTCCCCACCATCAGAACCATGCTTAGTGGTGTTGATATTTGAGCAATTTATTCCCAGCTGTAGTCCACACAATCCGCTATTGCCTTCGAAGGAACTTGCTGAAAAAGTGAGAAATTGCTTGATCTCTGGGATGCTTCCCACAAGTTTATTGTATGAGAGGTTCAGGAAGGAAAGAAAATTAAGTTCTGAAAGCTGTGTGGGAATCGTCTCATTGAGGTTGTTCCATGAAAGGTCTAAGGACTCAAGCTGTCGCAAGTTTCCTAGGGATGAAGGAATTGGCCCTGAGAATGCATTTTTTGATAAGTTGAGGAAGTAAAGCGCTTTCAGATCCCCCAGAGTATCAGGTATTGGACCTTCTAAATTGTTGCATGAGAAGTCGATTGAAGTGAAAACGGTCAAGATCTTCACCAGCTCCACTTGCAGACCTTTGATGGTGACACTTACTGTGTCCTGATAATACAGTCCACTCAAGCGAAGGAATGGATATTGGATATGATTGATGTCTACATTAACCTTCATGGCCTCCCAAGTTGAGAGGCATTTAGCAGGCAGAGCGCCACTGAAATTGTTGGAGGATATGTCTACAATTTGAAGCATCTTCCAAGTGCCATTGGTCCTTGGACACCCAACCGTTCCATGGAACTTGTTGGATCGTAAAACAAGGACACGTAGGGTTGCAATGCTCTTCAGTTGACATGGAAACATGTCATCAATCTGGTTCTTTCCGACATCTAAAACCTCCAGAGTTGTGCAATTTGCCAATGACTTTGGGAACTTCCCTAGTAATAGATTACTGCTGAGATCCAAAGTCTTCAAACCACATGTTTCAGGAACTTGATAATGCTACCGTTCAAGGCATTATCTCGCAGATTTAATACCTTGAGAGACTCCATCACTAAGCAATCAGGCATATTGCCACCCAAATTATTATGAGATAGGTCGAGCACCTCCAGATATTCGGCTCTGCAAATTGATTCTGGGATAGACCCCTGGAAATTGTTATTGGACAGGGAGAAGAATATTGCCACAAGAAGACTTGTACCAATAGCAGGTGGAATGTCTAAAGTGAAGTTGTTACTCGAGAAGTCCATGTGTGTGGCAAATGGTGGCAGTGGTAATGTTTGTCCACGGAGCCTGTTATCATGGAGGTCAAGAATTGACAGAGTAGCTGTAAGATTAGGTGAAGGTGTTTCTATGTTGTCTAGTAAATTAGATGAAAGATTGAGATACATAAGATTTTGAAGCTTCCATATCCATTTTGGTATCTTGCCCTGAATTTGATTGTCAGAGAGGTCTAGATATACCAATCTGTGTTGCTCAGCCAGGAACTCTGGCAAAATGGTCAAATGGCAAGAAGCCAACTTTAAAGTTGTAAGGTTAGGGAATGAAGACGGCTGGGAAGAAATATTTTTGGCATCAATGGAAAAGCGATTGTAAGAAAGATCCAAATATGAAAGATTTTTCAGCTGCTGAACCAAATTAATATGGAATGAGCCACTGAAATTATTGGATGAAAGGGAGAGGTACTTGAGCCCTTGGAGATCCCATATAGACATCGATAATTCTCCTCCTATATTGTTGTTGCTCAAATCAAGTGTATCCAGTTTGTGCGATGTAGCATTAGAAAATTCCCTCACTTGACCAGAAAATTGGTTGTTGGAGAGTTGAAGCTTCTGAATCGATGGAAGTCTGAACAGAGATGGAGGAATATTTCCTTTCAGTAAATTGAATCGCAGATCGAGAATAAGAAGACTCGAAAGATATTCCCATTGGGTTGAAACAATCTGACCAGTCAGATTATTGCGGGACAAATTGATTTGTGTCATATTCTTGAACTTGCTGAGTGATGGAATTGAACCAGTAAAATTGTTCAATGAGAAGTCCAAATAAGCCAGTTGCGAAAGATTGGCAAAAGAGCTTGGATATTTCCATCAAAGGTGCAATTCACCAGTTCTATTCTTGACAGATTTCTCAGATTACCAATTGATTCTGGGAGCCTCCCGGAAATATTTGTGAAACTGAGAACCAGTCTCTGAAGAGAACCATCCTCTGGAAATCTGGGCAAAGAACCCTGAAGGAGTTCGTTGAATGATAGGTCAATGGTCTGAAGTGTTTGTACCTGGAAGATTTTTGAGGAATACTCCCTGCAGGCCACAAGAACTGAGATGCAGAGTTTTTAAATTGGAGAAGTTGGAAAAGAACTCTGGGACAGTGGTAGACAGATTATTGCCGCCCAGTTTAATCACCGACAGAGAACGAAGTTTCACAAGGGAAGAGCAAGACTCAATGGGACCTGATAAATAACAATTCGTCATGCTCAACACTTGAAGCTTCGGCAGCAAAGAAGACAACGCGTTGCACAATTCATTGCCTGTGGCTGACACGTTCACTCCCATCAAGGTACAACTCTCTCAGCTCGATAAGATTCCCAACAAGCATCTTTAAATTCGGATTCTTGAGTTTCAGTGAAGTGAGCCCAGGAAAATAAATCAGGGATACATCAAGAGTAACCAACCTTGTCAAACGTGATATTCCAATTGGAACCTGTCCTGTGAAGCCCGCATTTGAAAGATTCAGGTAAACCAGATTGGTAAGATTACCGAACCCAGATGGGATCTCCAGAGACTGGAAGCTGTTGAAGGCCAAATTCAGCCTCCGAAGATACTTGAGTCTGAAAAGACTCGATGAGTCGTTAAGTCCACCAGCAATACTCGTTGCTCAGATCAAGACCCGTAACTTGGCCATCTTTGCAGGTCACGCCGTCCCAAGAATCATTGCTCTGTGGCCATCTGACCAATTTCGAGGACAAAGAAGCAGTGAAGTTGAGGCTTTCTTCAATTCCAGCAGCAGTGATTTCTGATCGCCGGCGAGACACTGCCCCGAAACCAAAATCCTGCCTATGCTGAAGGGGTTGGTTTGCGCGAGTATGAAGACCAGCCATAGGAGGAGCCAAATCCTCATTTGTTTCGAGCAGATCAGGAGACACTCCTGCAATTGAGAGAACCAGATGCTCTGAGTTCAAGAATTCGAAAGCCCATAAACATGACGACCTTCGAGAGAGGGATCTGCTGCGAAACGGCAGCTGAAGAACAGAGAGTTGCAGGTAGGAGTGGAGGAGGTGGAAGACGGGACGGTTCAGAGTGGGAAGACGAGGAACACTCAAAGTAAGCGCCTGCCGGAGGGGACGAATTTGTCAAATGTGTACGTTGGTTGGAGGACGGATGATGCCACTTTCTTTATGCACTCATGGGTAGGGAATAGGTGCAAAAGCGCGTTTTTGCGTATGTCGGCTTTTCTTTATTCCTTAGCCGATTTCTTTGGTGCCAGATCCGTCTCAATTCCAGACGCTGGCCAAACCCGGAAAAATCAAAACCTCGATCGGGTGGGGGATAATGACCAGCTTTGGGAATTGGAATGTGAGCTATATAGTCAATGACGAAAATAGGGATGGTTAAATAAAGTGCCCAAAATTCAAGGGGGTGGTTGAAGTGTGGAAAGACAGGAGATCTTGCACTTCAAAAAGCGGCGAGACAAGGTTGAATTGGAGATGGATTCGGTTCTCATGTGAATGGGCCCATTTTTTTTTTATTGGATTGGAGATTAATTTGGTGATGGATGAAAACGTCGTTGAAAAAATCACCTGCTCTCTGCCAAAATGGAGTACATTCGTTAAAGCTTGACAACTGATTGAAAGCGGAATTTTTTCTATCGATGACGGTTTGTCTTTCTTGTGCCTGGGTCTACTTTAGTGTTCTCATTATTTTAGTAACCTTGGACTAGTGTGATTAAGAAATTCAAGTGGAAGATATTTTAATTGTATTGTGGGTCCATAGTGGGAATGTAACTGCAGGATTGACTTCCATGGCAGATCTGAGATAATTAAACCGTTGTGCCGATTTTCTTTCTTTTTCACCACTAGTTGCCGTCATCTTGTAGAAAGTCATGACCATGTGCTAGATTGCCTTCTTTGAACGAATGTCCAACTGATGACCAAGACCGTTTTCCAAGTGTTGTTTGGCATATTTGTCGGCAAGTGCTTAAAAGAAAAGTGTAATCGATTGTAATCGAGTCGATATAGTGTAATGTTTGAATGGGGTTAGACTCGAAAATTCAAGAATGGATACTCGATCCGAACCCGATCTCGACGATGCTCGATTTTTCCCGACCGGGTTCGACTCGTGAAATGTTTTTACAAGCTGAAATTGACTCGGTTGATTCGACCTGATTACCAGAAATGAGTTTTTGTTGAAGCTCGATCCAGTCGTGAGTTCAAAGTCAATTCTCGTAAAGTTCGAACCAATGAGGCTCGACCTTGACTCAGTGTCGCCCTTCAACTCGTAAATGATTTAGGCGTGCTTGAGCAGCTTGAATCTTTGGTACTTGAAGAAGCAACTAAAACCTGATTTGGAAGAAGCATGCGTGAAAATGCTGGTAAAGCGCATAATCATTTCGATCACGACTGCTTCTCCCAAAGGTCAAAAGCCCGAGATGAGTTCTTCTCATCTTCCGACCATCACCCATCATCGCTGGTGGAGGCTGACGCAAATAATTCGTCCGCCCCTTTCTCGCGTGTCTTGCTCTTCCACTTTTTGTTTTTTACATTTTACTTTCCTTATTTTCTAGAATAAAATCAGTTTCTTTTGATTTTCATTATTGACTTTTACCTTTTTCTAATAATGAAAATTTATCGTCCTAGCATCGCCTCAACATACCAAAAATTATTCAAGAAGGACCTGGTTGAGAACGGGTAGAGTTAGAGGAGTCGATTCGAAAAGATCCGGTTGCACAAGAACATAAATTAAGGTGCTTAAAGTGAACTTTATCTTTCTAAATAATTTTTCTACTAGCAAGGGAGCACCGGTATGCTTAAATTTATCAACTGCAGTAAAAAGGAGAATAGGAAAATATGTTCGTAGAGTTCCAGCATTATAATTTAATCTTTATATATTGAAAACAAATAAATGTCAATTTTCGTTGTAAATTTCTGTCATCGTACTCTGTAACATAACCTTTTTGGAAAATAAGGGTGTTTCTAGTCTTTTTTTTTTCTTCCCCTATACCTAAGTCCTTTACTCCTCTCTCACCTTTCTTTAAACAAAGATTTCGTTTTCTTTTTTCCATATTTTTGGCTGATCATTTTAATCTTTTTAATATTTTGTAATCTCTAGATGAACAACTCTCACATACCATAGGCCTACTCCATAAGTTCAATAGTTTTTGGATAAGTGCATTAAAAGTCATGAAACTTGAAAATAATGTAATCAAATCATAAATTTAATTGTGCACACAGTCTTTTGTACCAAATATGAATTCTAAAGTTCTCATTTATTAAGTATCCAGGCAATGTTTTTATTTTTATTATGATAGTATGATGTAACCAAAACATTGAACTAGAAAAAATAAGTCATGACACAAAGGTAACCTAAAAATATAACTACAAATTCGGCAAGAATAATAGTAAAAGAACGAGTAAAAGATTGAATGCGTTAAAGTAAACCAATACGAGTCAGTCAAAAAAAGCCTAACGTTGTTATCAAGCTGTAGGATAACAATCCCGTGAGCTAACTTCAAATCGAATCCAATTTTTCTAATTGTGTAAACTATTTAAATATAAATTATGCTAAATATAGCACTAAAACTAAACAACTTAATCAAGTTCTCGGTTTCTAACTATCTTTCAATTTTTTTTTTTTATTTCTTTCGAAATTTTTTTTTTTAGGTAGATGTTTCTTCTTTTCTATTTTCATCATGCACCCAATTAAAGTATGCTCGATCAGTTTTTTCAAACTTTTTTATTTATTTATATTTTTTAACTTTCACTCGGACAGGACCCCTTAGGCCCGAATAGGGCCGCACGGTGGTCTCACAATTGGGCCCTCATATTGAGCCCTCTTTTCAATTAGAAAATAAGCCTATCTTTCTGAAAATGAGATTCAACCCAAACCCATCTAAGCTAAGTCAAGCCCAAAATTAGCCAGGTCCCCAACTCATTTAAGACTATCACAAACCCAAATTCGAATATGAGACTCCCAAGCCCGGTCTCTAATGAAATCACCCTCTGGCCCATACCCAATTCCTATTATTCCATATTTCTCTCTCTTTATTCTTGATTGGGTCAATACCACAACAAATTTATCCTTTATTATTTTCATTAAATTTTACCATCAAATTATTGAGTGGAATCGTATGTGGCAGTTGATGAGTATATCGGTTTGAGGTTTTACCATTCGTTTGTTATATGTGTATTAGTTTGTAATTTTTGGTGGTATTATTCAATTTAATAGAAATTAATGAGAGAGTAAATCTGTCACAGATGAATTGATTTTGGGTTTTTTATGATAAAAAATAATTTTTGTAAATTGTCACATGTGTATTAATTTGGAGTTTTTGGTGGTCAAAAAATTAGTTTAGGGTAAATTTATTACAGGTGTATTAATTTGAGATTTTTCATGATATTAACTCTTTTTATTTTCTTTTATTCATTGATATTTGTCCCTCTTGCCCTTTTCCTCTTCAAGACAACCCAACTTCGAGCTACACATAGAAAAATTACTTGTCAATAGCCGGCATTCTTAACAAACGACTGCAATTGGTCACCATCTCCGGTCACCATGATAACCATTATAATCCACAGTGACCCATACATGGACTCACAAGAAAACTGTTTGTGGAAGACTAACATGGTAGAAGCCTCGATCACGAATATCACCATAAATGAAGGTTGAGAACAATAACTCATATCACCTACTTATCACCGATCGCCATTGAAAAGAAGTATAATGATTTGGAAATGTATTTGACCACTGTAAAAACATTAGAACTCACGCTTAAATGACTTGAAAATCAATTAATATCACTTTATCTATGTTAGCATACTTTCGGATTCACAAAATGCCGAAACTAATCTGCCTTGAAACCTCATAGACATTTCAGCGAACAAATTGCAGTTAATGGACCAGATTTTTGCGATTTCAAACTCGTATTTGTGACCATACGCAAATGAAATTAACATGCGAAATTTAGAATCAAAGACATGACTCTAACATGACCAATCCTAATTGAAGCAAAACAGGCTTTATATTCGCTTCACCCTGGTTAGAATCATAGCATGATGGAGAATCGGAGATTATCTTGTCGATGAAGCCAAGGTAAGTCATAGTAGGCAATCCAATTTAACTATTGGGAGCTCTCATGATCGTCACCGGCTAAAGTGAAGACCGGTGGAAGAGCTTCGAGCGAGTTTTTGCCACTTCAATCTTCGCGGTCGCGAAACAGAGTTGACGGTCGGGCGATGGCTACGTCGCCTTGGGCTTGGTGATGAGCTAGAAATGAGAAAGAATTCTCTAAAAATCGATTCCCTGAGGGAAATTTTTGGTGAAATCTCCTCAAACTCAATCCGTGCGGAGCGCGATTCTCTCTGCCATGTGAATGATGATCGGCAACAAGGTTGCAGCGGTGGAAGGTGAAGACTAGCGGCCACGGAGAAGGAAGCAATTAAAGTCAAATGGGCCTCGTTTAAATCCAAAATGGGCTCCTACTGGAGATCGAGGACTGAAGTTTTTGGGTCAAGTGAGCCCACGAGTTGATCGAAGTCTTATGGGTCAAATTCACGAGCAAACGGGTTTGGGTTTGATTTGATGGGTTTGGATCAAGATATCGGGCTAAAGAAGAAAATGGCCGAATGGGCTTCAAACATGATCTCTCTCTCTCTCTCTCTCTCTAATATTCTTTTAATTATTTATCATTTATGTTTTTTTTCCGATTTATTAATCCTATTTATGGATATATGATTTTGTAAACAAAAAATTCCGGTGTCAACAATACTTGAGTGTCATAATTTTTTTTCCAATCATTTGAATGTTATGTAGTTGGTTCTTCTATATGTCAATTGTATATTATCTTTTGGTTAGAAGAAAAACATTTTAGACATTTTCTTAATAAAATCAATAATTTCAGATTTGATTTTTTTCATTTACAAAAGTTTCCGACAACTATAATGTGACTATGCTAACGGTAGTGACCATGGTGGCTGAGCAATGGCATTCAAGAGACGAGTTATTTGGGTGTACTAATTTTATGATTTAGTATTATACTATTCTTTTTTCTTCTCTTAATTGAAGAAATAATTGGAAAATAAAACAGCAAGTACAAAAATGAGTAATAACCCCCAGTAGAGACTGGTACGATTCAATTCAACATTTTGTTCGTTCGGATTTGATTGTGTCGTAGCTCTATAATTTTTATTAGGTTTATCGTTGGATGAACTGCATTGCTGATATTGACCCTAAAAAAGAAACGGTAGGTACAGCTAGTCCATGAACAGCTATGGTCATTGGGTCCTCCTAAAAAGATCTACTAAATTCATCAAGTTTAGTACTTTCTCATTTGCTAATATTTATCATGTTTAATTTGTTTTACTATATTGGTTAGGTCTTTTTTCAATATGCTATTTTCTATATTTGAGGGGGACAATGGCTAAAAATTGAAGCCTAGATTGGATTGCATATGGGTATGCTTTGGATTAAGATAGCTATGAGTCGCCAAAATTAATTCATCCAAACTCAATTTGACTCATCCATTTAACAAGTCTAATTTTGGCTACTGCTACCTTTAATTCTCTTTACTGTCATAAAGGCCCTCTTTGCTACTTACACCTATAATCATCCCAAGAATTAACCAGCAAGTCAGTTTCAAAAACATGTTTAGAGAAATCTAACTAGACTAATGAAATCTGTGGCATACCCAATTTTTTTCTTCCTATCGCTTCGCTACTATTCTCAATTTGTTTTAGATTGCGCTTAAAAATTACATTCTTCATAGTAGTTAAATCATGTGGGATCACATGGAACTAGTCTATGACACAAACGTATGATGAAGAGCATCATATAATGTTAGAAAATCAACATTTTCAAAGAACTTACTAAATGTTAACATGACCAATTGATTTAGCATATTGTTTTTCATATACAACATGATTGTTGGCTTGAAATCAGCAGCAATCACTAATCAGACCATTAAGCAAGTCCACAGGATGCAATTTCACGCACCAAGCACACGAGCAGAGCAGGAATGTGAAAACTAAAATTTTCAAAAACAAAAATTCCGTCTACAACCTTTGGTGTAGTTGGTGGGTACGCGATTGTAGAATTTTTTTTTATTTGGTCAAACGACTCATTATCAAACCTTGTAATTTTTTTTTCGTGATTTTTTTTAATCGTTACATCAATTCAAGATCGAAATTTTCATTCATTACCAAAGTTCCATCCTAGATGGGTTACGTGGATTATGCAATGCGTGTCAACAACATCTTTTAGTGTGAAATTTAATGGGAGCATCTTCCTTCCTTTTCCCCTTCTCGGGGCCTTCAACAAGGTGATCCTTTATCTCCATATTTGTTTATTTTGCTAGCATATGTTTTATCAAGACTAATAAATCAAGCTGTCAGTGTGGGACACATTAAGGGTATTAAGTTTAATAGGAGGTGTCCAACCCTGTCCCATCTCTTTTTTGCTGATGATGCAATTTTCTTCCTAGATGGGACTATTCAAGAATGTCAGAACTTTGCTGCTATCTTAAATCAGTATTGTATGGCGGCTGGTCAATTAGTGAATCGCAATAAGTTTGGCATGATATTCAGTAAACATTGCCCTTCTAGCTTGCAAGATAACTTGTCGTGGGAGCTTCGAATGCTAGTGTTGTCCAGATATGGCAAGTATTTGGGATTACCATCTGATTGGGGTCGATCAAAGAGGGAGATGTTCTCTTGGATAATAGCACGGGTAAATGCCAAGTTGGAGGGATGGAAAGGGAAATTAATATCAAAAGGAGGTAAGGAAATTCTCATTAAATCTGTTGTATAGGCACTGCCACATTACGCTATGTCTATCTTTAAGATTCCTTTGTCTATTTGTAAATCTATTGAAAAAAGCATTGCCTGATTCTGGTGGAGAAATGATCAGAATAAGGTGGGTATCCATTGGCAAAGATGGGAACTTCTTAAAGAAAGCAAAGATAATGGAGGGTTAGGGTTCCGTTACCTTCTAGCTTTTAACAAAGCCATGCTTGGAAAGCAGGCCCGGAGATTATTACAACAGCCTCGGTCTTTATGGAGTCAACTTTTTAGAGGTTTGTATTTTCCTACGAATGACCTCCTCGCGGCAACTACAGGATCTCGGGCATCTTGGGGATGGCAGAGTCTTTTATTGGGCAGAGATGCTATTCTTCCTCATCTTCGCTGGTCAAGTGGGTAATGGTCAAAATATCGAATAAGAGGCGATCGCTGGCTACCAATGGGAATTCTCTATGGACCTAAGACTTGAGAGGAACCATTGCTGGTGGTGGATCTTATGGATCCGAACCACCAGAATTGGAACCAATCATTACTCCTCAGTATCTTTGGAGAATAGATTACAGAAGAAGTCCTTAATATTCCAGTAAGACCTCTAGTCACTGAAGATATAGTGGTTTGGACAGCTACAAAAGATGGCTCCTATACAGTTAAAAGCAGCTACTACAATATACTTCAGATAGCAAGCAATCATAACAGCAACAGAGCGTCAACATCCTATCAAAATCCTAGACTTCTATGGTGAAGAATATGGACAATAAATACATCACCAAAAATCAAAACATTCACTTGGGCAGCTTGTCAAAATGCACTTGCTACTAGAGCAAATTTATTTCATAGACACATCGTTTCGGATCCATGGTGTAGTCTGTGTCAATAGAATATTCCTGAAACCATAGAGCATCTTTTTCTCTATTGCTCTTGGACTTGAGCTGTATGGGCAAACCCTCAGATCAATTTTCACAATTTGCCTAGCTTGATCCATAGGCTTGATGCATGGTTATCAGAAAGAGCTTCAACACCAAAAAAATTACCCGGGCTAGAGATCACTGCAAATGTACTCTGGCAAATCTGGCGGATGCGCAATAACTTTGTGTTCTGAAATCAGAAATCAGATTCGCATCTCCTTGTTGAAGCGGCTGTAGCTCAGACCAGAGCATTCCAAGTACCTGCTATCAACCGATCGAGATTAGGGCTTGGAACCATGAATCTAGAGCAGCTGTGGTGACCTCCAGACTTGGGAACCCTCAAGTATAACATCAATGGCGCCTATCAACCGGGAAGCACAGAGGGATCGATAGCATGTATCTGCAGAGATTATAGAGGCAGGCTTACAGATTACTACTCCAGAACAGTTCGATCGAACTCAGCTCTTGAAACCGAGATCCAAGCACTTACCTTTACCTTTCACCATCTTCTGCGACAAGAACTCCAACATAAGAAACTGGTGCTTGAATTTGACTCGCCTTACTCTCATTGAAGGCTGTGCGGGACGGCGAGATCGCCGGTGTTGGAGCTTCGGCCTTTGCTCACGGAGGCTGTCCTTCCGATTTCTCATTTCTCTGACCTAACACTGAAGCACTGTCGGCGAGAGGCAAACCGGGTAGCCGATTGGGCCGTGAAGGCCCAGAGTACTGTTTTCCAGGCCAAAACTGGTTCCTACACCCACCTGCTGTACTTCTTGATCTTCTATCTATAGACGCTTTAGCTTCAGGGTGTACGTTTCCGTTAATATAATTACGAGTGTTTATTTCGACCAAAAAAAAAAAGGTACATCTTCTACCATAAGGGCCAGAGATAATCATACGCTTGAAAATGTTTATTTTATCCAAAATCGAAGAATGTTCCAGATTGAGTCGCTTTCCCACAATAGATAGAACAAGTCTAGAAATTTTTAATTAAATCATTGAATTCCAATCGAGCTTGACCACCAAGTTCGCGAATAGTTTCCGGTTGACTTGACTATAGAATGCCAAATTATCGAGATGTGGTGACTAATCATTCGCTTTATTCGTCATTAGCATAGAAAAGAATTTCATAGACCGTGCTAGTGCATTAACTCACATCAATCAATATTATAAGGAAATAGTCTAATCAATCCTGAATTTACTATACGTATGACAATTAAGTCTTAATTATTCCAATTTTGTCAATTTAATCCTAAATCTCTGCATGAAATTCCAATGCAATCCTTTTGTAGAAAATTGCTAACTTGGCAAGAAACTTTATGATTAAATTGACAAAATTGAAAAATTTAGAAATTAATTGACATTCGTACAATAGGTTTAGGATAAATTGTTGATTTTCTGTACAACAATTTTCTTTCTTTGTACCCACTAAGTAGTGTTATCTTGCACAAAGTCAGGCGTGTGCAAGATTCTCTTTGAAGAATGAACAACAATGACCAAGACTGATTTCTACTGAGTGTTTGGAATATTTTTCAGAGGGAATTTACAAGGAGAAGGTGTAATCGAGTCTAGTTGAGTTGATATGGTCTAATGTTTGAACCAAACTTGAATTCAAAATGCAAGACTGGATACTAGATTTAAATTCAGTCTCAACGAAGCTCAACTTTTCTGGATGGAGTGTGGCTCATTTAATTATTTTATAAGATCGAAATGACTTGATTTGATTCGACTTGTTCATTATAAATGAGCTTCGTGGGAGCTTAATTCAGGTTTGAGCTCAAATTCGACTTTCTTGAGATCCGAACTGATGAGGACGATTTTGTCAAATGTATACATTCGTCGGAGGACTGATGATGCTACTTTCTTTGTGGACTCGTGTAGGGAATAGGAGCAAAAGCGTGTCTTGTGTTTTGTCGGCTTTTCTATATTCGTTTGCCGATCTCTTGGTGCCGGATTTGTCTTAATTTCAGACGCTGGCCAAATCAGTAAAAATCAAACTTCGACGGGGCGGGGTATGACCAGCTCCGGGAGTTGGAATGTAAGCTGGTCAATGACGAAATTAGAGATAGTTAATAAGTGCCCAAATTCAAGGGGGTGGTTATGGGTTGGAAAGATGGAGATATTGCGCTTTAGGAAGCGATCAGGTTTTACGTTTGGTCCATACTCGACTCGTCACAACCCACCGGAGCCAAGATTGAATATGAGATGGATTCGATTTTCACGTGAATGGACTCGTTTTATATTGGATTGGAGATGAATTCTATGGATGGATGAAAAGATTGCTGAAAATATCACCTGATCTCTGCCAAAATAAAGTGCGTTTCTATCACTTGTTAAGGCTTGATAATTGATTAAAATTGAAAATTTTTCTGTTGATGATGTTTGTTCTCTTCTTATTGATACTGGGGTCTACTTATGTGTTCTCATTATTTTAGTAATCTTGACTAGTGTGACATGATTGTTGTTAAGAAATTCAAGTGAATGATGTTTTAATTGTATTGTGGGTCTGTAATGGGGATGTAACTGCTGGGCTGACTTCCAAGGTAAATGTAAGTTAACCATCATCCCAATTTTCTTTCTTTTTCCCCGCTAAATAGTGTCATCTTGTAGAAAGTCACGACCACGCGCTTGATTGCCCTTTTGAACGAACGTTTAGTGATGAAAAAGACTGATTTCCAAGTGGTGTTTGGAATATTTGTCGGCAAGTACTTAACCTTTGGTTCGAACTTTTGGGAATGCATTTGTCAAAATGCAAATACCTTTGGGTGAAGGGGTTTTCCGAAATGCAAATATCGTTTGGTAAAATTTGCATTGAGATACAACTTTGGCCAAAATACCATTTGGTAAAATTTGCATTTGTAAATGACTTTTATTAAATTAAAAAAACAAAAAAATTCTATTTTCTTTTTGAAGTCCGACCATGGGACCGCCGGATGGCCGATTTGGCTGCACAGGTCGCCCGGGGGTCGCGTGACCCCGGGCAGCCAGATCTGGCCATCCGGCCGCCTGAGGTTGCGCGCGACCCGGCTACGTCGCACAGGCTGCGCGACCTCGGGCGGCCGTCGCTTGGGCTGCGCGACCTCAGGCGACGGCCACCTGGGTCGAGCGACCCAGGCGTCGCCTGAGGTTCGGCGATGGTCGCCGGGGTCGGGAGACCCTTGGTTGGCGGTCGCCGACGCGTCGCCGGAGCGCACAACCCTTTGCTGGCGGTTGTCGGCCTTTGATGAACAGTACCGAAAGTTGCATTCCGAAAATGCAACTTCCCAATGGACCTCTACCCCTCCATTCCCCTAAAGCCCTTTCAACCTACTTGGAGATGCAATTGCATCTCCCCCTAAAGCCCTTTCAACCTACTTGGAGATGCAATTGCATCTCCCCAAGTGCTCAAAAAATTGAACCAAACACCTTCGCTTTTGCCCAAACCCCTTTAGACCCCAAAATCCCATTCTACACACTGAACCAAACAGGGCCTTAAAAGAGAGGTGTAATTGAGTCTAATCAAATCGATAAAGTCTAATGTTTGAATGGGACTAGACTTGAAAATTCCAGACTGGATACTCAATTTACACTTGATCTCGACGATGCTAAATTGTTCCAAATTGAGTTCGACATGTGAAATGTTTTTACAAGCTGAAAATGAATCCAATTGCACAAGATCATAGATTGGGGACTGAAAGTGTAATTTTTCTAAATTATTTTTCTACTAACAAGGGAACACCTATTTGCTGGGGCACGCAAAAATTCAACTATAGTAAAAGTGCTTAAATAATTGATAATGAGAATAGAAAAATACATTGGTAGAGTTCTCACATTATAATATAATCTTTATACATTGAAAACAAATAAATTTTACATTTTAAAAATCTCAAATTTCGGATGAGGATCAAGATGAGCCTTTTATGAACTTACTTAGGTCAGTTTACTTAGAGTAGTATAAAGGAATATGAAAAAAAGGGGAAAAAACTAAAAAGATTTAAAATTAAAAGAAAGAAAGGAAAAGGTGCACTATAGGCGCATGAAATTGATCCATCACGTAAATTGGAAAAGTACCATGACCCCCCTCCGTCAGGTTATTATCATACTTTATATTCCTTTATGCATCTTTTACTATATAAATATAATAGAAATGCAAGTTAGTTGAGTGACGGAGCAATCAATGTATGATGCATGACAAATCCTAATAGTCACCCTGCATTTTCTTTTTAGTATTGCACATCGGTATTCTTAAAGGTTTTCTTCGTTCGTTTTCTTTCTTTTTGTGTTTCGTTGTGAGATTTGCTATGCTAAAAGTGGTTTGATAGAGAGTTTTTAGGCCTACTTTTTTCTTATTGAATGTGTAGTCAAGTGCTGAGTATCAGAAAGAACTTTTCGTGCAATGAGAGATCGAGCATCGACTCTGGTCAATAGTAGTTGGACACCATACTTTGTGGATTTCTTGATGAATGGCCAGGAAAAGAACGACTCTTTTGCGGGTCATGATGATAGTTCTTCAGTAGTCTCCGACGCTGCTACATCGGTCATGAAGAAGTCCGTCGAGATCAATCAGACTGGAAGCTGTAAGAGATTGAGCTTTAAGAAAAGGATAAAAGGACCGATTGATGATGCTCTAGAGGATACAGCTAGTTCTCCTGTCAATAGTCCTAAGGTAGATGATCCCTATGAACTAAATTTCATTTTTGTCGCTCGTCGAACTTCGGTCATATGGTCATCATGGAAGGGATACCTTTTCACTGGTGTATGGGTTTTATGAATCAATTATCTAGGTTTGCGGCCTGCAAAAGACAATGGATTCCTACGCTAGACAGGAAGAAGATGAGTTATCTGAAGTAAGTCACGCCACTTTTTCCATTGTTATGCTTTCATAGTTTCTTGATATCTCTGTGGCCTGAAGAAGTTGCGTCTGATCAATAGAACTCTTGCTTACGAATCGGGAGAAAAAGTAGATTTGCATCTAGCGTAGAAATCAAAATATGACAGAACTATATGGCCATTTTCTCGAGTTTTGGAATGAAAAATTTGCAATGAAGAAGATTCTTCAGTGAAGATTGTTTTAAACTAAGACGGAATGCTTGAATAGGTAAAGTCTAAACCTAAAGCCAAAATGCAATTTAAAACTAGTTGAAGACTCCTTAGTTCGGATTTGAAAATTATTACTTCGCAACATTATTTATCCGCCATATTAGAAAACTAGGTATGAAGTGTATTATAAGTCCTAAATCTTATAGCAAAAGTATAACCAAATGTTTGAACTTTAAAATAGGTCAATCTTATCCTAATTAATGGAAGTACTTTGTAACACTTTTTTCGCACAAATTTTAGGATCCAATTATACTTTTCTACATTTTTATGTTTTAATTGTATTTTTTTACAAGTTTTAGAACTTCTAGTGTACTTTATGCCAAAAAAAAAATTAAACACATAATGTAGGCCCATGGTATGTGTGAGTTGTTCACCAAGAAATTACAAAATGTTAAAAAGATTAAAATGACCAGCCAAAAATAGGAAAAGAACGAAATTTTTGAGAGCAAAAAGTTGAGAAAGGAGTAAAGGACTGATGTATAGGAAGAAAAGACTAGAGACACCCTTGCTTTTCATAAAAAGTCGTGTTACAAAATGTGATGTCCGAATATATAACGAAAATTGGCACTTAACAATCTTCACTGAAGAATTTTCAGTGGAAAGAACGAAAATACTCCTTTTCAAGTTTAATAGCTGAATCCTAGTGGAAATCTTCATGAACGTGAGTGTCTGAACAACACTTCATCCCAAAACCGATAGTAAGCAACCCTCCATGTTCGAATAAATACTAACGGACCACAAACTACCCAGAAGCCAACAACGAATCCAAGTGGTATGCCTAGGTAAAACCATTTCTTCTCACTATCATCATTGTCGCCATCATCACCAGCTTCTTTTGTCTGTTTGTGGTAATTGAGCAACTTTTGTTGAGTTGAAGCCCACACAGTCCAAGATTTCCTTTGAAAGAACTTTCGGAAAACGTGAGAAACTGTCCGCTAATTGGGATGCTTCCCACAAGTTGATTGTTTGAGAGGTTTAGGAACGAAAGGAAATGAAGATTTGCAAGCTGAGTTGGTATGGTTCTATTGAGGTAGTTCCATGACAGGTCCAATGACTCGAGCTGATGCAAATTCCCCAAAACAGGAGGAATTGAACCCGAGATGGAATTATGTGATAGATTGAGGAAATGAAGTGCATGGAGATTCCCAAGTGTGTCTGGTATTGGACCCTCCAATCTATTGCTGAGAAGTCAATCGACGTGAAGATAGTAAGAATCTTGACAAGTTCCAGCTGCTGACCTTTGAATGTCACAATCACTCTATCTTGATAAAGGAACCCACTCCCGGGGGAAAATTCATAAAGGTAATTAAAGTCTGCGTTGGCCTTCATAGCTTCCCAAGATGCGAGGAGACTCGTAGGTATTGTGCCGTTGAAATCGTTTGAAGACAGGTCAATGATTTGAAGCTTCTGCCAGGTATAGGGACCATATGGACATCAATTTCCCCATGCAATTTGTTAGATCGTAAAATAAGGACGCGGAGATTCAACATAGCCTTGAAATGACATGGAAATGTCCCATCTATTTGATTGTCCCCGATGTTGACAACCTCCAACATTGTGCAATTTGCCAATGATGACGGAATCTGCCCCTGCAACAAATTCTCACTAATGTCCAATGTCTTTAGACCGCATGTTGGTAGGATGTTTTGTGGAATATCACCACTCAACTGGTTATTTCTCAGATTCAATACCCTGAGGGATGCCATCATTAAACAATCTGGAATAGTTCCACTCAAATGGTTATGTGATAAGTCAAGCACTTCAAGATTAGCATTGCAAATTGACTGCGGGATGGACCCATGGATATTATTCTTCGAAAGGGAGAAGAACAATGGGACTGAAAATAGGGAGACCCCAATGTTATCTGGAATAACATAAGTGACGTTGTTTCTTGATAAATCCAAGTAGTCAACCTGTAACAGCATGGGTAGCACATTTCCTCGGAGCATGTTTGAATGGAGGTCGACGACACGAGCAAAAGTAAGATTAAGATTGTGCGGTGGTGTTGCGGAATCTTCAAAGAAATTAGAGGAAAGATTGAGAACTTGAAGTTGTTCCAGTGTCCATATCCATCTTGGTATTTCCCCTCGAATATTATTGTGGGAGAGGTCGAGGGATTCCAAATTGGACTGGTTAGCCAAAAACTGAGGCACGGTCTGCAACTGGCAAGAAGCCAACTTTAATGAATGAATTTAGGGAAAGAGGATGCAGCAGCAGAAGCAGGCACCATAGCGTTAATGGACAAGCCACTATACGATAGATCAAGATAAGTTAAATTTCCTAATCCCTGAAGCGCGTCGATATTCATCGAGCCACTGAAATTATTGTAAGAAAGTGAGAGGTTCCAAAGCTGTTGCAGTTTGAATATGGATGCTGGTATTGACCCTTGTAACTGGTTGCTTTCCAAATCAAGCATGCTCAGTTGATCCGAAGAGACATTCGGATGTATGATAAGCTGACCATTAAATCTATTGTGTGAAAGCCTTATACTTTGAAGTCGGGGAAGTGTAAATAGAGCTGGGGGAATGTCACCTTCCAATGAATTGCTTTTCAGGTCTAGAATTTCGAGATTCAGAAGGTCTTCCCAGCCAACGGAGGTGATACGACCTGTTAAAGCGTTATAAGATAAATATATTTCGGTCAGATGTCTGGATGCACCAAATGGCGGAACTGAACCAGTAAGATTATTAAGACAAGTCCAAATAAGTCAGCTCTGATAGGTTCTTCATCGAGCTCGGGATCGACCCACTCAAACTGCAACTGCTCAGGTCTAACCACGACAATTTTCTTAGATTACTGATTGAATCGGGTATCCTCCCTGAGATATTGGTTACATAAATGACCAAAGTCTCAAGAGAACTATCCTCCAGAAAATCGGGCAAAGAAACCTGAAGGAGTTCGTTGAATGATAGGATAAGAGTCTGAAGTGTTTGTACTTGGAGGACTTTTTGAGGAAATTCTCCTTGCAGGCCACAATCATGTAGGTTCAGTATTTTCAAGCTGGAGAAATTTGCTAAGAAACTAGGAACTGTGGTGGACAAGTTGTTGCCTTTGAGTTGAATGACCGACAGATTAGCAAGACTCAAAGAGAAGCATCAATAGGACCAGACAGAGAACAGTAAGACATGCTCAGCACCTCAAGTTTTGGAACTGAAGAAGACAATGCGTCGCACCACTCACTTCCCTCAGCAGACACATTGACCCCATCAAGGTACAACTCCCTCAACTCCCCCAAATCCCCGATCAGCGACCTCAAAGAGGGCTTTTCAAGTTTCAAAGAGTAAAGGTGAGAGAGATCAAGAGTACGTAGCTTCCCTAGGCGAGATAGCTCCGCAGGAATCTGCCCAGCGAATCCAGCGTCGGACAAGTTGAGATTTTCCAAGCGGCTGAGATTCGCAAGGCCCGACGGAATTGCCGTGTAGTTGAAGTCGTTGAAAGCCAAGTTCAGGCTTCGAAGGAACTCAAGCTTGAAGAGACTTGACGAATCGTTGATTCCGCCAGAGATCGACTCGTTGCTCAAATCGAGTCCCACAACGAGGCCGTCCTCGCACGTCACGCCGCTCCATGAATTGGCACTTCGATCCCACTGTACTAGCTTGGAAGACTTGGAGGCGTTGAAGATGAGGTTGTTTCTCAGCTCGAGCAAGAGCAATCTCTGGTTGACGCCGGGACACTGGGCTGAAGCTGAAGCCCTAGCAACGTCGGAGAAGATGGAGATCGTGGATATAGCAAGAAGAAGCCATGAAACGATCGAGCCTTTCATCGGAAGAGGTGTAAGAAGGGCGCGGGAAGAGGAGCAGGGAAGAGGAAATCAACCGAAAAGAAGAGGACACTTGGGAGTGGAGGAGTCGTCCTACTTTAAGTGCATTCTAGGGTCAATTTTGGGATATCATTAGTCGCCAAATTTGACTTATAACACTTTCGAAAATTCCTAGTAAAAATCGGTGACATTGCGCAACAAAGTGACATTCTTTTTTATCATAACTTTTTTATCGAAACAAAAGACCATATTTATGTTTTCTAGAAAAAAAGGAAAAATAAAAGAAATTTGTCCTTGATATTGAAATTAGAACTTGACATCCCTTGAAAATACTTTTGGCTCACCTTATTTAAGATCATAAAACCTATGACATCATGTGATCATTGTTGTCTTTGTACGTGAACATTAACCATGCAGAGATCGGTTAAAAGCAAACAATATAGATATTATATCCGACTATTTTATTAAATATGTAGATTCAAGAAGATAAATGATTTACTTATATTTGAGTTTTATTTGTAAAATTTTTTAAGATTGTGAAAGAAGCAAAAAAATTATAAACTCTAGAATCATATCAACTTTAGGAATTCACCTTTCATAGACAACATGATAATTGACTATATTGGGTCAAGCAAGCACATGAAAAACATTGAACTTATTCTAGTCAAGCCTCAGACCAAAGTACACGCAATAGCTTTTAGTTGACTTGACTACATAATGCAAAATTATCATTGTGGTGGTGGTCCACCCCCCATACAACATGATAATTGACTCTATTAGGTCAAGGAAACACATGAAAAACATTGAACTTACTCCATTCAAGTGTCATACAACATGATAATTGACTCTATTAGGTCAAGGAAACACATGAAAAACATTGAAGTTACTCCAGTCAAGTGTCGGACCAAAGTTCAAAAGCTTTTATTGACTTGATTGACTAGATAATGTAAACTTATCGTTGGCGTGGTGGTCCGCAACCTCCCGGGGTGTTTCGCAAATTTTTAAAATCCCATTTTTGAATAAAACATAATTTTGTCTCTGGTAGATGCGAAATATTAGTGGTTAATTTGAAATATCGATGATAACAAACCCAATAGTGAATTATCACTTGTTTTTTCCATTCTACAAGTGATTACGTAAATGTTTGTAAGTGACCAACAAAATTAGTTTTATCATTCACGAACTCAGCAGTAAATTGCCACTTATTTCTACAAGTAGGTGCATGACTTTTTGTAGATTGTCAATTGAAATAACATTTCTACCATCCACAAAACCCAATATTAGTTACCACTTATTTTTTAAATTTTAGATTTTACTAGTAGACGCGTAAGTAATTGTTTGTATGTTACCAATTAGATAATAATTTTTATTTGTATGTTACCAATTAGATAATAATTTCATCGTCTACAAATCTAATAGTAAAATTAGCACTTTTTTTTTATATATATATTTTATAAGAATGCGCATAACTCTTTGTAAGTTATTAATGAAATAATATTTTACCATTCACAAGCTCAATAGTAAATATAAATGTATAACGTAGGTCGTAAGCTATTAGAACATTGACAATCGAAAGTGCCCAACATAGTTGCACAATCAAGTTAATTTACTTAATCAATAGGTAGCAAGTCGGATGATTAACCACCGTTATTTAAATTTTATGGATGTTGTTACAGGTCTCCGATAATCCTATTGAATGAAAACTATTCTGTGTGGGTCAAACGGAATGTTAGACACTTCTTCGATTCTTAGACGACTCATCATGACCCAAAAATGAGTACAGGTTTCCATGGCATTTTCTTCGGTCCTACTGTACAGGGCATTTTATGTTATAGCTACTTTGCAATCTTCTCTTGTTTAATATTTTCCGGGCTACAAAGAGGATCAACTTTTTGGACAATTTTGGTCGTGAAACACAATACGGAACACTGTTCCATGCTGTTGAATTTGTGCAAGAGTTGGCCATTGTAAAACCCCGTTGGTAGCAAAAATTGACCGGTGACTTGGTTGGTCTGTACGTTGGTAACGTTCAATCAACTTCTTTTTTTTTTAAAGTACCGGCTTTATTTGATTCTTTGAAGTTAATGTATTCTATAATTTACCATCATTTATTTTCTTAAGCCACAAGCCTTTTAAAGTTACAAATTTTCAAAACAAAACTACCAACCTTAATTTGAGTCGCTTAGCAACATTTATCTTATTTTTCCAATTTAACAACCATTTCAATAGTTTACAAAATTTAATTAATTCAAATACAAGCATGATAAACTTATACAGTTATAGTTTAGATTACTAAATAATCAAATAGAGGTTAGTAATTGAGTTAAATAAAGTTAATAATTTCATAAAAAAAGACTATAAGTTTAAATTCCATTGATAAATTATGGTTAATAGTTGGCAAGGGTTTCAAGTTTGGTAAGGGTCTATTTGATTCTTCGCTAATTCTTCGTTATTTTGTTCTTTGAGCAAAAAAAGAAAAAAGAAATCCATTTGATAACGTTAGTTAATTTTTCTATTCTCGGAAACATATCAATAGGTTAGGAATAAATTTGGAATAGAATCAAAAAGTTGAAAAAAAAAATCTTTTTTTGTTTATGGGAACAATTCTAGAAACAAGCCATTTTCTTTTCTTTTCTTCTTCTTCCTCCTCTAGCCGGTTGCCCGAGCTCGGTGATGGCCGGCGACTCGCTCGAGATGACATTGTCCGGCAACCTTGTTGGCCCTTGGCGAGATCGAGCTTCGTCCGACTATGGCGAGGCTCCCGAGGCCGATGAGGTCACCGGCTCTCTTCTTTGGCTAGTTGTCGGCCATCATCGAGCGACGGCGACCGGCAAGAGGAGGAAGAAGAAGAGAAGAAAAAAAAAAAGAAGAAAATCTAAAAAAAATTATTAAAATATTAAAAGAAATTCAAAAATTTTTTTTTGAGAATTTTACCAAACACATTCTTATTCCTTTTTTATTCGAAGAATAGAAATTTTATGTAGTTATCAAGTGTTTGAATATCCATAAATTTGTCCAAGGAACATAATTAGAAAAAACAATTTATGAGTAGAAATTTTTCCGATAACAAAATAGTTACAAAATGCACCCCAATTTTGAAAAGAGTTGATAATTTCTCTTATGTTAAACTAAAAGGAAGAAAAAAAAAAGGAAGAAAAAGGAAACAAAAAGGCACTTGTAAAACGATGGAAAATGGGCGTTATCTTTACTTAGAGGTATAAAGGAATATAAAAAGAGGGATAAATCAAAAGATTTAAAATTAAAAAAAGAAAAGACAAAGCGAGCTGTGAGCGCAAAATGATTTAAAATTAAAAAGTACCAGGCCCCCAACTGGCCTATTATCAACTGTCATTCCTTGATGCAACTTTTTACTTTATAATTGTTTATCTAATTCGTCGTGAACGCTGGAAAAGTACCATGGCCCCCCACCTCCACTGGCCTACCCCACCTCCACTGGCCTATTATCATACTTTCATTCCTTGATGCAACTTTTTACTATATATAACATAAATGTTTATCTAATTCATATGTCGTGAACGTTGGAAAAGTACCATGGCCCCCAGCCTCCACTGGCCTATTACCATACTTTTATTCCTTTATGCAACTTTTTACTAAATATAATAGAAAAGCGTGTTAGTTGGCTGAAGGAGCAATCAATGTATGATGAATGAAAAATCCTCAAAGTCACACCAGGTTTTCTCTTCTGGTATTGCACATTGATATATATTTAAAGGATTTCTTTTCCTTGTTTTATTTGTTTTATTGTGAGTTTTGCTATGCTAAGAGTGATTTGATAAAGATTTTTTAGACTTTTAATTTTTTTTTTTGGATTGTGCAATCAAGTGTTGGGTTAGCTTCCAATAAGACTTGAAACAAAAACCATAAGAAGAGGATCAAACTCTCTCACCATCTAAGATAACACCTTATTGTTAGGTTTTTACTGTAATTAAACTGTCAAAATCCTACATCAACCGAAAGAGATCCTATTGAGTAATTCATAAAAACAAATTGCCCTCAAATGAGCACCCCATTGCTCAAGCTAATGAAAATCTCTATTTTCTCTTATCAAAAGAAAAATGAGCACCGCATTGTATGTTTACACACACTTCTCAAGGGCTTTTCCTTCTTGAAATGAGTTGGATTATTGCATATATTATAAAAAAAAACATGAGGTATAGGCTCAATTTCTTTTCACTGGACTAAATTACCCTTGTCTCTATCTAGACTTGCGGATTGTGTGAATTGTTGGATTCAAGTCAACTAACGCATTTGTTCCTGCACAGAGGAAAAGTCAAAGTAAAACAACAAAGAAATTTTTTTAAAGGAAATTAGCATATGTCTCTCTTGGTACCACAACAAGAGAACATTAGAGAAAATTATGGATTTGTTGGGATTTTGTGAAAACATGCATAGGTGGAAATAAATCAAAATTACAGGGAAAACAAAAACCCATACATGTATCTTCAAAGTATTGTTCGTGCAATTTAATTCTTATTCATGGAAACAAAAGAATAAAATAAAAGGAGGGCTAATTAGATTATCCTCGTAGCATGCCCAAATTAATTTGGTCCAAACATTCCTTGGAGCATGCCCAAGGTAATTTGGTCCAGATGTTCTTCAATTCTAACCCCACAAATGTTGGACCTCTAGTTTAGACACACCACTAATCACATGTCGAACGGTAGAAAGAATTCAAGAGAGTTCACCACTTCAATTGTGCTAGCAATTTTATGTGAAAACATTTTTGATTTGATTACTCTAATCTCATCAAACTCCAATTTATTTAAATTAATCCGGTCATTAATTCTAAAACCGTTTCAATGCATTAATTAGGCTATTAACTCTAAAACTATTTCAGGGCATAAATTATGTTGTTGACTCTGAAACCGTTTCAAAGCATTAATTTGACCCTTGACTCTCAAACTGTTTTAGAGCATTAATTTGCCCTTTTAACTCTAAATCATTTCCAAGGACTAATCTTAGGCATAACTAGTGTTGATTTTGTGCACACGTTACTATGCTTGTGCATCATATGCACGAATGACCATGACCCAAAACAATTAATTAAATCCCTTTAATTTAAATTTAGTTTGACTTGTAATTACAAATACATTTGCAATATCATTTCTCTTGTCCGCATGGTGTGTGACCTCTCTAAGTTCATCACTAAGTTAGCAATAAAACTTGTACTAACACATTAGCACTCTCAAGAGAATTGATTGTTTTAATCAATCTCCAGTTCCTACAAGCCATGAAAGACATCTAGTAATATGTCGTTGCTACCCAGATATTGTGAATATCTTAAGAACATAATGAACCCATCATCTTTGGCTACCATATAATTCAATCCTTCATTGTTATTATGTCCCAATTTAACAAAGATCATGGAAATTACTTGTCAAGCCACCTATTCGACCATATGCATAGACTTAATTGACATATATTTTTAATGAGGCATGAACTATTCATTCTTGGTTATAACCTCGGATGAGGATTTCAATAGAACCTCATGATTAAATAGTATAGGACATAATTATTGTACCTTTTTATATAATAAAAAGAAAATTCCATATTGCTCACATTTGTGCCTTTGTATGTAGATAAACTATACTATCAAGTATAAAGAGGTTCAACGAAGCATCACTATGTGCATTTGTGAACCACATCCATCCAAAACACAAGTCAACATCGTACCTTAGGTCTAAAGATTATTTACACAAAATTAGAGCATAAATGATTAGACATTGACCCACGCTAAAAGCTTTCATGTTGCCAATCGTTCTATGCGTGCCATGTTCAGTGAAGTTGTCTGATAAAGTATCCATGTTCTAGCTCGAGTATCACAATACCAAATGACTTGTAACTTATCATTCCCTTGGGTATCCAATATATAATAATGAAGTTAAGAACACACCAATCTCAACAAAATCATCAATATCTACTCAGTGATCCGTGATCGGGAGTAGTTTAAAGATTCATATTAACTATAAACCTGACACACATATTCTTAATGCCTTAAGAATATGTCCAGTTAGAACTAAACAATAAAATCATTCATATATATACATAATTGGCCAATGAATGAATACGCCTTTGTCAATAAATAAATAATACAATTGAAAGTACAACTGAAATATGTAACATGTAACTACTACATGATTGCTTTAGGGTATATATATATATATATTTTATGAACAAGATTGCTTTAGGGTATATACCCAACAAGATTTGCGCAAATTCTATTGGAAATATTTTCATCAATTACGTTGCACACTTGAAGAATTTTTTGTATTGAAGGACCCTTTTAGTGGCAAGAGATAGAATTGTCACGCCCCGAACCTTGAGCGCGTGTCCATCCCTCGGTGGTCGATAAAATTGCGACTTCCCAGGACGAGTTGCCGACCCTTTCATTTTATTGCACATGCGGAAGCAAATAACAAATCCCCTGACAGTAACCATCTCGGGATAGAAAAGCAGGACAACAGATTCACAAACAAAACATGCTTTTATATACACACTGAGTCATGTACAAAAGTCAACAATCAAAAGTCTACAAAAGACTAGCTCTCCAAAAAGAAGCTGTCCTAACTGACCTACACCTCAGGTCCCCTTAGCTCGGCTCCAAGTCCTCCACCCTACGGTCCTAAAAGGAATTAAGCCCATGACGGGGTGAGATATAAATCTCAGCGAGTTCACGCTCTAAACCTCGATTAGGAGGGTAATACGCCCAGAGGCGTTTTAACCACACAACCACATAGACTTACTTGGTCTCAGATCCACCATGTAGGTCAGTACAATTCATATCACAGATAGCCATAAAAACATGAGCATCAATTAAGCTCATCAACTGGAACACCACACTCAATTGCAACCAAGTACATGGGTCATGATTATAGGGTCAAATCATTATGACACGTCCCATACCGTGTCACACAATTTTGTCCCATAATTCGGCGCATTCAATTCAATTAATCATGCGTTCCTAGTTTTGATCTTGGTTTATAGCACGGCCTACTCGCTGTTTAGCGGTCTTCTGGCATAGCTAGATGTCGTCTCACCCCATTGAGCACGGCTACGTCTTTCCTAGAGGGCTTTCTCGGAGGAGCATAGGTCCAGAATCTACTGCGATCGGCTTCCGTTGTCCAAGGGCATCCCATATAGGGGCATCGTTAAGCTTAATAGCCCGGGACGGTTTCTCTTAACCAACACACAACCATTAAATCTCGGCCCGGATGCCGTGCATTGCACTCAAATACCTCAATTAAAATGTTGAACTTGGCATATTTTCTTCGTATTAGAAATACGCGGTAAAATAGTCGTGTGTAGGTACACGGTCAACTCGACTCAGAAAAAAGTGATATCTTCCAATTTAAAATCCCACTATTTTATATAGTATGTAAAACCATTTTCTGAATAAATATCGAAATTCACAAATTTTGGAATAAATGACCAAAATTCCAATTAGCACTCAATTTGCACAATTTAACACTCAATTGTAGAAATTAACCACACCATTGTAATTAGCACGAAATTCCGATCACCGACTATCCCGGTCTAATTTTTGGAAAATATTTAATAATTAAATAATTACCAAAATTAATTAAATAATTCAATTTAAATACTAAAACTACTAACTTAGTCCCTAATTGCTAAATTAACTGCTTAAACAGGTCGAGAAAATTCCCGAACCTGTCTAGATAAATAGCACATCCTATCTAGGTCTTAACTAATTCAATCTAACCACCTAACATGCATAATTAAATAATTAAGTCACTAATATAATCAAATTAACCACATAATATCTAATTAACTTAAACTAAACACCCCTTAAAAGTCATTAACATTATAAATAGAGTTTAGTGCATAAACTCGCCGGTTTAGCACGAAAATTGGTTCACCACGACGGCGGCCCTATGGCGGCCGAAACTTGAGCCCACGGCGACGCCAACGGAGGCTCGAACAGGGCCGAAAATGACCTAACAAATCTCAGCCCAAGCTGAGATTTGCTCTTGAGTTGAGTTGAACCGAGAGTTGGGCTAACTTCGGTGGAGGTTGCGAGCTGAGAAGTGGCTGAAGACAGGTTGGCCGAAACAGTGAAGTAGTGGACGAAGGAGCAGCTTCGGGTGGGGCTTTTGGGCTCGAGGAACGCGGAGCAGATGGGCTGCAGAATTGAAGTGGAGGAAGCTTCTGGGTTGATTGGTGGGCTGCTTCGGTGGATTACGTGCGGTAAGGTCAGAGGCAGAAGCAGCCAGCGGCTTCGATGGAGATGTTGATCGAGTGGAGGCGTGGATTGGGCCGAGTGAATTTGTGGGTGGAGATGGGCGTTGCTGGCGCGAGGGAAGCGGATGAATGAGGGGAGCAGCGAAGTCAGCGTCTGGGGGATTTCCGTTTGACGAAGGCTAACTTAGCGAAGACAAATCTTGGTGGAGGAGCAAAATCAAGGAGTGGTGGAGCTGCACGTGGTCGTCGTCGTTGGTAGTTGACCGAGCAGGGTGAAGACGCGGACACGTGGCGCTGCTTCAAAGGGAAACCGAAAGAAGATGAAGTTGCGGGGAGGAAGTCGATCAAGATGGCATGCACGGGAGAGAGTCCGAAGGAGGGGGCAGCAAAAGTCAAAACAAAATATCTTCACCATTAATGTTTGGTCCCCCAAAGTTTCCATGTCTATCCCTTGGTCCCCCTAATACTTTCTTGCAAGTTAATCCCACATATAACAAGTTTTGATGCCAAAAATGCAGCCTACCAACCAGCCTCCGAATTTCACTAATAGAACTTCAATTTCTTCACCAAATTCTCCAATTTGATGTCCAATTTTGATGAAGAAGAAGCTCACACAATTTCTACAATTTCCTTTCCCCAAATAGCTCAGTAAGGAGGCCAAAAATCCCTTCGATTTGGCCCATCCGAATTTTCTTTCGATTCCGAATCGTCCGAATTGATGTTTCGTAAAAATCCCGAGCTCGCTGAAAATTCTTCAAAGGATGAGTCGACATTCCTAAAATAAATCGTGACATGACAGAACTTTCAATTTCTGAAATCGGGTTCAAATTCGCGGTGAATTTCAATCTGACGCAATTTTAGCGTGACCTAACCTACTGGGTAACTTTTAGGAATTTTTAGCCCATTTGATCTGTGGTCGATTATTTTTGAGTCACATTGTACATCTTCGACCCCTAGATAACTCTCGGTTGTCGTGAAAATCTCAAGGTTTCAAATACGGACACAGGGTACGAAAATGAAAGAAAAATCGGTCTAATGCTGTTCGATAGAAATTTTGCAATCAGGTGAAATCACCCACACACTAATCACATATCTCTATCGAATCGACCTATTTCCAGTCTCGACCGATTTTTTTTGTGCCGTAATGAACTTTTGCAGATCAGCACGGTCGAGCAGTCGATTCCTGGTCGAATTCTCGAGTCTATTGCGTTTAGATTCCTTAATGGTTTCACTTGATAGGCTAGTTATCCCGGAGTGATCAGCCTAGAAAAAAAAAAGAACTGTAGGCGCGTCGATGAAGAGCCCAACTTATTCAATCGAAAACAGAGCCTGAAATTTAGAATGTCATAAGAACCAATCTCAAAATTCTTTAGCCTAGTCATCTTCTCGTTAATACAAATCCACAAATCTACTTCATTGACCACTAAGACAACAAAGGGCAATCGAGAAGAGGAGAAGATTGAAACATACTTTGAATCAAGCATAACAACTGTGATATTTGGGTTTGTTGACTTCGTCAAATGAGGTGGCTAATTACAAAAATTGATAGTCCACTTTCCTTTTTCTTTAACCTGTAACCTGAAAGTTGACTATTCATAAAGAAAAAGGAAAGTGGACTCTCTTATTAAAGGGGAAAAGGAGAGCACGCAAAGCACGCAAGATAGAGGAAAGATAAGAAAAAGAAGAAAAGAAGTAAAAGGAAAAAAAGAAAGAAACAGGAAATGAGTACACATCACAGCAGCCATGCCAAGATAGATTAACTTTATTTCGCAATACCTGGTAAATATTTAAGCCTTTTATTCATCTAATCGAGTAGTTTTTGGAATTAGGGCACAAATTCAAAGTTATGTAAAATTTGAATTGCAAACTTTGATTTTTGAGTTACGAAGATGAGAAATTCATGAAAATGATAGACTAGGGTATTGTGGAGCCGTGGGGTATGGTGAAAATTGATTTGGAGTCCCACGCTCAAGTTCAACATTATGGATAGTTTTGAATATCCACTTCGGACAACAGTTTTGTTAGCGCATATGAGTTTTTTCAGTGGCTAGTGAACTTGGTTTAGCTGTTGTTTCTCACTTGTTTTATAAAATTGCGAGTTCGACAGTTCAAATAACCTTTGTAGTTTGGTTTTAGGCATTTCCAGGTGAGTGGTGACATCTTTTCTTTGAGTTTTTAAACTCATATTTTGAAAGCAATATGGTTTAAATATAGTATGAGTTATGAAATGGCATTTTTGTTGCATAAAAGTTTAGAAACATGTTATGAAAGGTATTGTGAAAGTTTATATATATATATATGTATGTATTGCTTTACAAATTTGGTTATGAAATGAATTTTGAAATGATTTGAGAAATACTTTATGAAAAGTACTTCGGTTAAGCTGGTCTAATGATGGGTAGTCGCCAATGTCATTTGGAATAAAAGAAGTGATGATGTTGCTTGAGAAATCAAGTAGTAAAGGTATGATGACAAGGGCGGCATAGAAGTGGAGTAGTCCAACGTAAATGTAATCTAGAGTGAATTTTCGGGATGTCATTAGTCATCAAAGTTGACTTATGATACTTTCAAAAATCTGAACTATTGAAATATTATGTCACATTGCTTGACAACGTTTTATGGATGTTTTTTATATGCATGTGGTCTCCCTTAACCTATCAGCTTAAATTTTGGATTGGATTTTCCAATATGATATTAGAGTAGAAGATCTTGACTTCAAATATTTCGGGCCCTAAAGCTTTAGCTTTTAGGGTGTTGTTAGTCTTGACAACATATCTTTATATTTATGTGGTCTCCTTTCATCGATCAACTTAAACTTTCGGGTTGGATTTTCTAGAATTAATAGAAATTCGACGACATTGCACAACAAAATGATATTCTTTTTTATCATAATTTTTCAATTGAAACATAAGACCATATTTATGTTTTCTAGGAAAAAAAGGAAAAAATAAAAGAAATTATGCCTCGGTTGTTGAGATCAGAAATTTACATCACTTGAAAGTGCTTTTGGCTCATCTTATTTTAAGATCATAAAATTAATGACATTATGTGGTCAATATTTGTCTTTGTACATCAACACTAACCATGTAGAGATCAGTTAAAAGCAAATAATATAGATATTATATCCGATTCTTTAATTAAAAAAGTAGATTAAAAAAGGAGATAAATAAAATGATTTACTTTGTAAAATTTTTAAAAGACTATAAAAAGAAAAACAATATAAACTTGAGAAATAGGATCGAACATAACCTTTCCATGCACATAAACTGAGCAGGAATTTGCAGGAATTTGAAAAACCATTGGGATTGAAATCTTCAATCCCGAAATTTCCGAGCTGCGAAGATTGCGCCTCTGGTCCTGTTTGGTGGGGTAGATGCGTGATGAATCTTTATTTTATTTGAATTTGAAGAATGTTTCTGATTGAAGGACTTTCCGACGATAGACAATGATGGAGAGGAAAAATAATTCAACTTACTCCAATCAAGCCTAATGACCATGGAACACGTAATAGCTTTAAGTTGACTTGACTAGAGAATGCAAAATTGCCATTTTGGTGGTGCTCCTCCCGTTCTCGAATTTCCAAAATCCCCTTTTCGAATAATATGAAATTTCATTAATGGATGGTAAATACCTAACGTTGATTGTAAATTTGAAGTGTTGTTGATAGCGAACCCAATGGTAGATTATGTTGGAGTTTTTGTTTGTTAAAACAAAATAAGTGCTTTTTTGCCTTGTCCCACATAGGAAAGGTGGAAGGAAGTAAACCAATTTAAAAATGTGGGATTTCCTTTGTGTAGTTAAATGAAAGATTGGGTGGGGTTAGACCCCACCATACCCGTGTGCGGGTACGCGATTATTTAGCACGCCCACGATTTAATTAGCACTAATCCCTCTATTATTTATTATTTATTTTGTTATGTTATTAATTTTAATCAAAGGTTGTTTTTTTTGAGAATTTTCGGAAATAAAATATAAATGAAAATTCGAAATTTTATTTAAAAAAATTATTATTTCGAAATTTTGTTTGTGTCTTTTCAAGACAACTTTTCCCGAAGGGTTGCGTTCGTTCGGTTTTCGACTTCTTTCTAAGGGACGCATTTGTTTATCCGAACAATTTTCGAAAAGACACGTTTGTTCGTGTTTTGCAATTTTCACAAAGAGTTGCATGTGTTTTAAGACTGTTTTTATACTTGTCTTTTTTTTTCGGAAGAACCAGAGTGATCATTTTTGAGTCTTCCTTTAGAGAAAAAGGCAGTCATTCTTTTGATTGTTTCCTAGAGAGATCTTGGAGAAATACTAGAATTGCTATCTAGTATTCTCAATTGAGACTTTGTTGTATCCTGGAGGAAATTTACCTAAGTGACCATTAGCAACTTTATGGGGCAAATAAATCCTTAAAGAAAGTGATATCACGCCTCAAAGTCCGACTCAAGTACTCTAAAGATCCGTCTTCATTGTTCTACCCTATTCGAAGCCATATTTCCCCAACAGATTATCACTGATTTTTTATTCCACAACTGATTGAGCACATGTTTGTAAGTTACTAACAAAATTAAAATTTTATTACTCATGAATTCAACAGTAAATTGCCACTTATTTTAGTTTCTACAAGTAGGCGCATGACTTTTTGTAGGTTGTCGATTGAAACAGCATTTCTACCTTCCACAAAGCCGCATAGCAGCTACCACTTATTTTAAGATTTTACCAGTAGACGCATAAGTAAGTGTTTGTATGTTAGCAATTAGATAACAATTTCATTGTCCGCAAATCTAATAGTGAATTAGCACTTTTTAAATATTTTACAAGAAGACGCATAATATTTTGTAAGTTATCAACGAAATAACAAATTTACGATCCACAAACTCAATAGTAAATATATAGCATAGGTGGTTAGCTATTAGGACATTGACAATTGTAAGTCTCTAACATTGTTGCACAATCAAGTTAATTTACTTAATTAATAGGTAGCAAGTCGGATGATTAACACAGACAAAAAAAAAAAAAGTCGGATGATTAACCATTGTTATTTAAAATTTATGAATGATGTTATCGATTTATTATTGAACAAAAACTATTCACTATTGGCCAAACGGAATGCTGCACAATCAAGTCAATTTACTTAATCGATAGGTAGTAGGTCGGACGATTAACCATCGTTATTTAAAATTTATGAAATGAGTACAAATTTACTATTACATGGAAACTATTTCGTATGGGCCAAACAAAATGTTAGACACTTCCTCGTGATTCTTAAACTCACCATGACCAAGATACGATTTCCATGGCATTTTCTTCGGTCCTATTGTACGGGGCATTTCTTGTGATTGCTACTTTGGAATTTTCTCCTATTTAATATTTTTTGGGCAACAAAGAGGATCAAGTTTTAGACAATTTTGGTCGTGAAATACAACACGTAACGCTGTTCCATTTGTGAGAGACTACCATTGTAAAACCCCATTGGTCGCAAAAATTGGTCGGTGACTTGCTTGGTCTGTTATACTTTAGTAACATACAACCACTTTTAGAAAAATACCGACATTATTTGATTCTTTGAAGTTATCGATTATTTTAGAGTTAACCAAACTATTACATTTGTGATAAATTTATCTTAAATTAATATTTTAGCTACTAAAAACCCCAAATTGATACACATGCAACAAATTTACTCAAAAGTAATTTTTGACCACAAAAAACCACAAATTGATAAATTTTTGACAAATTTATCATTTGTTAGTTTGCATTAAATTGGATTAATACTATGAAAAACCACAAACCAGTAAACCTATGACAAACGGAGGGTAAAACCTCAAATTTGTACACTTGTCAACTGTCACGTATTATTCAACTTAGTAATTTAACAATATAATTTAATGGAAACTAACGGAGAGTAAATTTGTCACATATGTATCATTTTAGGATTTTATGTGGTCAAAAAATTAGTTTGGGGTAAATTTGTTATAAGTGTACAAATTTGAGATTATTTGTAGTATTAACCCATTATTTTATAATTTACCAACATTTATTTTCTTAAGTTGCTAGGGTGTTGTAATTACAAATTTGAAGACAAAGCTACCACAATTTGAGTCGCTTAGTAACATTTATCTTACTTTTCCAATTTACCAACCATTTCAATAGTTTTGCGAAATTTTCTTAAATCAAATACCAACATGATAAACTTACCACATAAGAATTTATGATTTTGTATAAGATTTAGTAGTTTGTAGGTTGGTAGATTATCGAAATAGTTGGTGATTACTAAATAATCAAATAAAGGTTGGTGACCGAGTTTAAATAAAGTTAATTATTTATATAAAAGTTCAAAAATTTAAATTCCACTTATAAATGATGATAACTATGGGAATAGTTGGTAAATTTGAAAAGAGTTTACAATTTCTCTTATATTAAACTGAAAAGAAAAAAAAAGGAAGAAAAAGGAAAAAGACCAAAGTAAAACCGATATTATCCCTTCCATGGATCCTTGGTGTTTGCTTAAGAGTTAACCTCACTATAGAAGAGGAGTTGAAGCTCCCATAAGGGCCTCTACAGCGTGTCCGTTTGATATACAGGGATGGCAGACTCCACAGATATATTCTTTATTTTAACGTGTTAGTGCCCGCATGCCATGTGCCCCTAAGTTCCCCCAGTATCTTTGTCTTTCCTAGAGAAAGGAAATACCCCTTGGAAGTTTCACATCCCGAAAATCCCGAAGTTCGGATGAGGATCAAAATGAAGCCTTCTATGAACTTGCTTAGATCTGTTTACTTAAAGTAGTATACAGGAATATTAAAAAGGGAAAAAATTGAAAAGATTTAAAATTAAAAGAAAGAAAGGAAAGCAAACTATCACATGGAACTAATCCATCGTGCATGATGGAAAAGTACCATGACCCCCTCCACCGGGCTATTACCATACTTTCTATTCCTTAATGCATCTTTTCCTTTATATATGACAAAAATGCGTGTTAGTTGGCTGAAGGATGACACATGGCAAATCCTAATAATCAAGTTTTCTCTTTTGGTATTGCATATTGATATATTTAAAGGTTTTCTTCCTTTTTTTTTTTTTTTTCGTTGTGAGATTTGCTATGCTAAAAGTGGTTCGATAGAGATTTTTTAGGCTTTAGCTTTTGTCCTTTTGAATGTGTAGTCAAGTGCTGAGTTAGCTTCTAGTAAGACTCAAAACCAAGATCACAAGGAGAGGAGTAAACTCCCTTACCATCTAAGACAACAACTTATTGTTAGGTTTTTATTGTCAAAATCTTACGGCAACTAAAAGAGATCCTATTGAGTAATTCATAAATAACATAAACCCCCAAATGAGCACCACATTGCTCGAGCTAATGAAAAGCTCTATCTTCTCCAAAAAAAAAACAAAAAACAAAAAACAAAAATAGCACCACATTGTATGTTTACTTAGACACTTCTCAAGGGCCTGTCTTGCATGAAATGGGTCGGATTATTGCATAAATTATCCACAAAAACATAAGGTATAAGCTCAATTTCTTCTCGCTGAGTTAAATTACACTCATCACTATCTAGACTTGTGAATTGTGTGACTTGTTGGATTCAAGTCCACTAAAGCATTCGCTCTTGCACAGAAGAAAAGTCGAAGTAAAACAACTAAGACATATTTTTTAACGAAATCGGCTGAAGTGCCAAGAGAGACCAACATAAAAGAAGGTCATGGATTTGCGCAAATTCTATTGGAAAGACTCCAATCAATCGCACTGCATCCTTGAAGAATTTTCTGTATTGAAGAGCCTTTTTAGCACTAAGAGATAGAACCGGTCTCGAAATTCTTTAGCCTAGTCCTCTTCTTATTGATGCAGATCCACAAATCTACTTCACTGACCACTAAGAAAGCAAAGGGCAATCAAGAAAAGGAGAAGATTAAAACTTATTCCAGATCAAGCATAACAACTATAATAGTTGGATTTGTTGACACGGTCAAATGAAGTGGCTAATTAAAAAAAGAAAGACTAGTCAAAAAAAAAAAAAAAGGAAAGAAAAAGAAGAAGAAGAAGAAGAAAAGAAAGGGAAAAAAGTGCATCTAATAAGAGTCATTTTCAGAACTAGGACATAAATTCAAAGTTATGTGAAATTTGAACAACATGGTCAATTTTTTTGGTTGTTAATATGAGAAATTTCATGAACATGGTAGATTAGAGGAGTGTGAAGCCGCGGGGTTTGACAAAAAATGATTTGGAGTAACAGTTTAGTCGATGGATTATGGAAACTCTGATATTATAACAAACCTAATAGTTTATCGGATATATATATATATATCTATATATACATGTACATGTATGTATATACACATGTGTATATACATGTACATATATGTATATACACATGTGTATATACATGTACATATATGTATATACACATGTGTATATACATATACATATACATATAACATATATATATGTATATATAGAATGAAGATAAATAAATATATTTTGATAACATGTTGTTGGTTGTATTGGAGGCTACGTTCTTCGGGTAGAAGAACGGGTGCGTCATTCCCCCATTCTTATTGGATTCGAGGTGTGACAACAACCATAGTTTAGTGAAAATCACTTTTATCATCGCTAAAACCTAAATAGGAGTTGTACCAAAACTGACTGAAAAACACCCAGAAGCCGACGGCAAATGCGAGCTGCATGCTCACATAAATTTGCTAACCGGACAAGAAATTTGGCAGTATAATTTGTCGAAATGCTGCACAAGGACTCTCAGGGTAGAAGTGCTCTTCAACTGGCATGGGAATATGTCACAAGCCGATAGTTTCCTTAGCCGTGAATCAACCCGTGCGGCGCCTGGCGAGTGGAATTCGCCAGGCCAACCTTCCTTTTATAGTTGTTCTAGTGAACAATACGGTGAATAGCTTCTTTGTACGAGATCGTACCACGCCCAGCGGTTGGGCGCTAGTCCATCAAGTGAGATAGCAGATCTCTTTAAGCTCAACAACTGATTTTGGCCTGTCATGGCCTTGTCAGGAGAGCGGCATCAACTTTTGACCAGTTTGTGTACGGGAGGCCAACCCCACCTTCAGAGCTCCTAAGTAATATAGTCATTCTATCCCAGAATTCCTAGCACTAACCGTCCTGACGCCACTCCCACAAACCAGTTGTGTTCGTCCGCTCTGCTTCCTCACTTTTCACTCGATAACCCCAAACACCACTCACAAGTGTCACGAGTACGGGAGGATTCACCGACCTGTGACATTCTCCCCCACTCAATTGGCAACGCCCTCGTTGCGATCTGTTTTGTTGCTTCCTTGTGTCCCTTAACCCTTGATGCGCCACTTAGGGATTTCATATCAAATGGTCATGCTTGCCCAACAAAACAGGTTTTGCTCCATTGATAGCCTCTTTTGATCTTAGCTATTCGGGCCATTTTCAGTCACCCATGCTTTCTTTGGCAAGTGTGGCATTTTTCGCCAACTGCATCTTTTGACAGCACCATTTTTGCCTACTAAGCATTTTGACCTTGGCAAACCAAATGGAGGTTCTTTCCTTGTTGAAAACGTGGCAGTAGACCTCCTCTTTTGGATTCACCAATTGATCCAGAACGTTATCCCCATTTAACGAGGATTCAGTTCTTCTCCAACTTTACTCGCTCAATGAGGAACCGACTCTTCCAAGTGCCCCCATTGTCATCCTAGAAGCTTAGTCGAGAGCCACGCTTTGTCTAAGCACCTTTTGCCCCAGCGATTGACTCTCCGCTCTTGTAGGACCGGGTAGACCACTAGTACTTCCTAGTTCAACCCACACTGGAGTGAGGAGTCCGATTCTCCGACTCACCCACTTACTGGAGGGATTCCTGCTCTGATACCATTTGTCACGGGCCGACAGTTTCCTTGGCCGCGGATCAACCCATGCGACGCCTAGCGAGCGGAATTCGCCAGGCCAGCCTTCCTTCTATAGTTGTTTCAGTGAACAATACAGTGAATAGCTTATTTGTATGAGATCGTATCACGCCCAGCTTCACTCGGGCGTCTAGTCCATCAAGTAAGATAGTATATCTCTTTAGGCTCAACAACTGGTTTTGGCCTGCCATGGCCTCGTCAAAAGAGTGGCATCAGCTCCCGACCAGTTTGTGCACGGGAGGCCAACTTTGTCTTCAGAGCTCCTAAGTAATATAATCCTTCTATCTCAGAATTCCTAGCCACCAACCGTCCTAACGCCACTCCCACAGACCAGTTGTGTCTGTCCCCTATGCTTCCTCACTCTTCACTCGATAACCCCAAGCATCACTCACAAATGTCACGAGTATGGGAGAATTCACGGACCGTGACAAATACATCCTTCATCCCTTTTTTTCCAATGTCTAGGAGCTCTAGCATGGTGCATTTTGCCAAGAAATTCGGGGGAGGATTCCTGTCAAGAGGTTATAACTAAAATCTAAAGTCCTCAAAAGGCACGCGCCTAGGAATGTAGGCGCAATTCCTCGAGTCATGTTGTTACTCCTTGTGTTCAACAGTCAACACCTTGAGAGTCTCCGCCATTTCCCATCAAATGGTTGTAGGAAAGGTTGAGTACCACAAGAAATCGAACTTTGCAAATTGAATACGGAAGATGGCAATGGAAATGATTGTCTCTGGGAGAGAAGAAAATTGTCTAATACAGGAGTGCACCAATATCATCTGGAATCAGTGAATCAAAGTTGTTCCTCCAGGAAATCCAAGTAGACACCATTCGGTAGAAGAGGTAACGTTTTTCCATTGAGCTTTTTGCTACGAAGGTCAATAATAGTCAGTGTAGAAGTATGAATGGATGGAGCTTCTCCAAATACTCAAGAAGATTACAGGAAGATTGAGATGTACAAGCTTTTCTAGCTTCCACATACATTTAGGTTTCTGTCCATGGATTTGATTGTTTGAAAGGTCCAGCAACTTTAATGCCGATTCTTTTGCCAAGAATTGTGGTAACGAATTCAACTCAACTGGCTGGGACCCAACTTCAAAGTTTAAAGAAAAGGGAAGGAGTGCAAAGAAGAAATGGAAGCAGTAGCATTAATGGACAAACCATTGTAGGAGAGATCGAGATGGGTGAGGTTTCTGAGGTGATGAATCACATCAATATGCAACGAGCCACTGAAATTGGTGAAACAAAGTGAGAGGTATTTAAGCCCTCGAAGTTCACAAATAAATGCCTGGATGGAACCCTCTAAAATGATGCTTCTCAAATCAAGCAATTGATAGCAACAGACAATAAAGACACACTCAACTGACTGGAAAACCGATTGATGGAAATGTGCATCGTCTTAATCAACGGAAGTGTAAATGGAGACGGCCAAATAGTTCCCTCCAATGAGTTGTACAGCAAATCTTGTTTTACAAGGTTCCGAAGTTCTTCACATCGTGGGGACTTCTTAGACATAATGAAGTAACTGAACCAGTTCGATTGTTTAAAGACAAGTCCAAATAAGTCAACTACAAAATGTTCTCCGTTGAGGTCCAGATCGATCCACTCAAACTGCAATTGAACAATTCTAATCTTGACAAGATTCTGAGAGTACTGATTGAATCTGGAAGCCTTCTAAAATATTCATGTAACTCAGGACCAGAGTCTCCAGAGGACTTTGCTCTGGAAAGTCATCAATGAACCCTGAAAATCACAAATCACTTTACCACGAATCTCCATTTTACCCAACTTTGTAATTATTTATAGATTCTGACTGACCTTGGAAAATTTGAGTATAAAAGGCATCAATCAGATGAGATCACGTGTAAACCTAATTGATCCATGTTTTTTGTTCTTTATTTTTGCAGTCTTTCGCATATATCATATTCCTTTTCCTTTCAACATAAATGTAGTAATTATTGTGGCTATGAATTTAAATGTCTACTGGTGGAACACTTTCTTTGATTATCCTGTCACATAATTCGAATCTAAACTCCTCAGGTACATGTTGACTGACGAAATATTTAACAACAATGTTAGGATTTCGAGCAATGCTGCTGCCGCTGTTCCAAGCACATCAGTCAAGTGATCCTCATGAGATGATGCCTAGCGAGCATGCCTAGGGATCAACCTTTTTGTCTCAGTGCATTGTAATTCTAGGGACTGGGCAGGAGGTTGCGAGATTCTTCGATGATCTAGCTGAGGAAGTCAAGTTCTATAGTGGCGCATGCTACTTGTTGGAGTTCTTCAGGCAAGCGACCAGATACCACCAGAGCAAATGGCACGTGAGATGGACAGGGATCAAGTGTGCGTACTTCAGCAGCATGTGGTCCTTCATCTCGCCTACCTCTACTTTCATTCTCTTAGTTTATTCTGTCGTTCGGGCCTTTTATCCCATTTACATGTATTATTGTCTCAACAAGTAACCAACCTCAACAACTCAGTTTCAGAAGCATACTTAAAGAAATCTAATCAAACCTATAAAATTTATGAACGTACCGGTTTCATTTCTAGATAATGCTTCGGCCGCTACTCGTAATTGTTTTTTAGATCATGTGCTACCACATGAAACTAGTCCATGACCCAATTTAAGGCACAGCGTAGAGCATTATATTAACTGCAGGATTTAATAATTCTAGAGAACTTAATACTGCGGATTGAAAATAACAGACTTTATTTCATAAACAATGCGATTGTTGACTTGAAAGCAGCAGAATCACTAATCAGACCATTCATTAAACGAACGAGTCACCCAAGTTCCGATTGCAAGCACCAAGCTTGTGAATTCCATGTACCTCGACAGGGCTGGAAGACGGCACCCTTGGTCCAGTTTGGCACAGTACATATTTCAAGAAATTTTAATTTTTCTTTATTTAAGGACTTTCCTACCAATAGACCTATAGGTCTTGAATTTCTTAAATCCAATCATCTTCTACTAGATGCACGTCCTCAGTTCTATGTTGACGGTTATAATGGACAATCATGGAGAGGAAAAACTAGAAACTTACTCCAATCAAGCATAACGACCAAAGTTCAGCGAACATGACAACATTGCAAAATTCTGAATAGTAAGTTATCCCAAAACTGACAATACACACGCTTCCATGACCGGATATATATTAGTGTACGTCATGGACATTTCGTCGAACAGATCGCGGCCAATCGATTAAGGAGCAGATTTTTGTTATTTCAAAGTCGTGTTCGTGACCATACGCAAATGGAATTAACAGAATCGAATAAAAGACTCTAATACGACCAATCCTAATCGAAGCAAAATGAGCTTTACATTCACTTCACCTTCACCAGAATCATGGCTTGATGGAGAATTGGAAATTACCCAGTCAACGAATCGCAGTAGCCAGTCACAATCAACTATTGGGATCTTTCATGATCGTCGTCAGCTAAAATGAAGACCAGTGGAAGAGCTTCAAGCGAGTTTTGGCCCCCGAAACAGAGTTGAACAGGGCTTCTCGGAAGCGGCAGTCCGGCGATGGCTAGCGGCCTTAGGCTCGGTGATGAGCCAGAAATGAGAAAGAAGTCTCCGGAAATGGATTCCCTGAGGTGAAAAATTCGGTGAAATCTCTCAAAAGTGCTCTCCGGAATGTTTTCAACTCAATTCGAGGGGAGCGCGTCTCTCTAGTCTCTACCGTGCGAGCGACGACGGCAATGAGGTCGCAGCGGTCGAAGGTGATGACCAGCGGCGACGGAGAAGGAAGAAATTTAAGTCACATGGGCCTTGTTTAAATCCAAAATGGGCTCCGACTGGAAATAGAGAATTGAGGTTTTATGGGTCGAGTAAGCCCACACATTGATTGAGGACTTATGGGTCAAATTCATGAGCAAACGGGTTCAGGTTTGAGTTGATGGGTTTGGATCAAGCTATCGGGTCAATTTGAATTACGGTCGAATGGGCTTCGAGAATGATCAATCTCTCTCTCTCTCTATCTTTTTCTCATTCTTCCTATTATTTATTATTTATATTTTTTCATTTTTTTCGATTTATTTATCCTGTATATACATATATGATTTTGTCCACAAAAATTCCAGTGTCAACATCACTTGAGTATCATAATTTATTTTTCCGATCATTTGAGCGTCATATAACTTTTTAATTGATTATTTGAATGTCATAATTTTTTTTTTAAAATGTTCCCATGAGTAAAAAGCCATGCTAGATTTCCGACACTTAGGTGAACATTTTTTAAAAACTATGGCACTCGAATGATCAATTAAAAGTCGTGTCATTCATGTAAACATGATTTTAAAGTTATGGCACTTAAGTGGTCGAAAAAATTATTCTTACAAGTGAGTCATATAGTTTTGACAACTAGGAAAGTTACAAAAAGGAATAGCTTGATGCAAAAAGAGTTCCATAAATGCAACATTTACATGTCGATGTTTTTTAAAGTATGGTATGTCAAGCAGTGCCACCATAAGATTTTTTGTCTAGAACATTTAGATGATCCACAAGCACGTCATGAAAGCATGTGAAGGAGGTGATAGAGTTGTGTTTTTGAGCACTAGAATCCAAGGTTGAGGTGGTTGTTCATAGAGAGAATACTGGGAAGTTGTTGCCCTTTTGGGAGGAGAGAGATGGCGAGTACATGAATGTGTTGACCAACCATTGCTTGAATAAGTGGTTAGACGAGGCTCTGATAGTGTTTTGGCGGATCAAAGAGGCTTGGATTAGACTCTCACTTCGCCTTCTTTGATTGCCTTCTTTTTCTTTTTTCTTTTTTGTGGTTTGCCAGCTATATTCCTAGTGAGTCCACCTAGAGAAACCCTATAAACCCATGAACCTCCCATTCGGAGGAGAGGATATTGGAACTCCTCACCTCCCATTTCCATGTGAAAATGGTGGCTACTGGAGCAAACCTGGTGGTTTCTTTGTTTGCTTTTGATAAATTTGGTACTTCAATATCATCCGGATTTGGGCCCGATAGAGTTGGTGTAAAGGTGGTGAACAATGTGGGGATCAAGAGATTCAATTTGATTTGGCTAAGAGAAAGGGTAAGATGGATATATCCACTAAACGGGTTTGTCAATCTTGAAAGAAGTTAAAACAAGAAACATTAGTTTGACTAGCAATTGGAAGGTGACATCTTTGAGTTTAGATGATGAGACATCTGATGCGTCCGGCACCAAAAACCGACATTAGTTGTGTGCCCTCCATTTGTGGTTTCCACTTGGATCATGCAGCTAAGTGAGCATATTATACCTAGAAAGATAGAAGTACATAGGTATCATGAAGGCGGGACGAGAGATGTGAAGAAGCTTAGAAAATATCACAATGTACTCTTACCACAGGATCCGCGATAGAAAGAGTTATCGTAATGACAACGAAAGGGGATTTCAAATATTGACCAAATATCATTTCCGTGCGTTGATCACAAAGAGGGTCCTCCCATCACTTTGATTCCTAAGATGATTGGAATTTGACTAAGTACCTATCGAAATGACAATGACTCTTAGAATGCTTGTCGTCATTGTGGTTTGTAAAATTTCACATTTTTGTTGATTTATAGAGAAACTGTTATGTCCACACTTGTATTTTGTTAAAGAACCTCTTTATAGATTGGGGAACTGAAGCACAAACCATTTTCACAAACAAAATCACATAATCTCTCACCCTTCCCTTTATTAAATAGAATGCATTGTATAAATCATTTCACAACCAATATGAACAGCTTTTAGCAATTCCCTTCACATAACATTCAATCAGAACATTCGCAAATGACTAGTTCAAACTATTTCAAATAAAGCTTTCCAATGCCTTTTCAACTGACTAAAAATGTAATAAAAGTTTGATCTCATTTTATGCAAGGAACATGCTCTCAATAGCTCATACTATATTAAAACTCCACAAATTTTAAAGACATGAGTTTGTAAATTCAAAGAAGAATTAGTACCACTTACTTACGAAAAACTAAAAACCAACTTATGGTGATTACTCTAGCTCACACACTAGTATTAAATTATTTGAAAAACAATATAAAAAACCAAGTAGTACACTATTTTAATGAACAAATTGACTAATTACACTTATTCTTCTGTAACACGACACTCACGCGCTAATGAATAAACTTGTTTAAGCAAACTTCCATCTTTTTTCCTTATGTGTATTATCCTTTACGCGTAACTCACACATGAAACTTCTAAATTTCAATCCAAACAAAACATACTTCAAAATCGATTTTCATCGAACATCACCGCTCCACAACACCTTAGGCTACCATTTCTACAAAAATTGCGGCTCAAAAACTCCTAAATCAAATCTCGTATTACATAACTTCAAATTTGTGCCACAACTTCCAAAATTACTCCTATTACAAGAATAATAGGCTTGAATACTTGTCCCGCATTGCAATTCACAATTGATTTGGCTTGTCAAGGTATCTCGGATGTGAACGCGGGAAATTTGTTCTCTTTTCCCCTTTTTCTTTCTTCACCGGCAAGCTCCCTTCTTCGTTATTGTCGATGGGGCTCTTCTTGCGCCATCTACTAAAGAAGAAGGAAATAAATGGGCTAATGGGCTGGCTTTAAGAGACTTGGGTTGGCTGAGCCCATTATTACAATAACACTCCACATTTTAGTATAAAGAATTGTCGCATAAAGGGTGAACAGTTTGAGTATATTTCTAGTATCCATGATTGCCTTTCATAATTGAGAAGCTGAAGCCTCAACGTCGTGATTTCAAAAATTGGACTTTGGAAATATTTCCCTTCAAGGACTCAAACCCATGCGGTGAACATTAGGTTGGTCAATTTCATTCAAAGCACACTAAAGCAAATTTTGATCTTTGTGCATTAAATTGTCTTTACATGGTATATAAAACCCAGAAAAGTGATTGTTGGAATTTGATCTAAAATTGCTTAAGAAAACAATTGACCTTTTGGTCCACCAATAGTGAGAGGATATCCTCGCGTAACAAAACAATACTACAACATACTTAGATATATTAAACTCCGAATTTCCGCTTTCGAGATATTTTATTCCTTCACAATATTCTGAATGATTAATATATAAGCTGCTTTTAGATTTTAGCAAGTTGTGACAAGTGACAACATAGGCAAGTTACAGCAGAGGAAACGCTCAAGATTCATGCTAGGGAAAATACACTGTGCAAACCCAACCGCAATTATTTCTATGTAAAGTTCCAAGAGGTATTGAGTGCTTACAATTATATGAGTCATGACAATACGCAATGATCATAAACACATAAAATTTTCAGATTCGTACTCAGGAGACATATCGGAGAGTATGCATACCCCAGTTTACGAATTTCGCTAACCAAATTTCGGCCCTTGACTTTGTCAGATCGATCTCACTCCACTTAATAAGTTGAGGGATAGTCATCATCAGATTAAATGGTTATAAATTGTCCAGCTTTGACCTCAGTATGAAGAAGAGAAAAGAAGAACAACATCATAGATATGCTCACTGCTTCAACAAGTTGATGGGGAAAAAGTGTGCCTTCAAAGATTCAGCAGGTAATATACATGGTGACAAAATTGCTAAATTGTGCCGTTAGGAACAAAAAGTCAAGGCATTGATGTTCCAAGACAGCAAAAGTGAGAAAGTAAGATGGAAGCAACGGAGAAGGATATGAAACAATTGATAATATTATCAAAGTAAACCTCGCACATAACACTTGCCTTTGGAGAACTACAACATTGGAAACCTATTTTTGGGATAAACTACGGTCTCGAACAACTCCATCTGTCCTTAGAATTTGAAATTAACGAAAGAGATTTCAAAAATTAATAGGTAAACTCAATCCGCTCATTAATAATCTTAATTCTCCATATTGGGGAGAAGGAAGCACATATTCCTATCTGCATTTTAAGTTTGAAATGATTTCAATGGTATGACTAAAAGAATTAAAAAAAAAAAACGGCATCGGAAATTTTGGTGGTAGATTGTTTCCCCTTGACTATGTGTCATTTTCCTAATAACAGCAAATATTTGGTTCTTTGTTAATGACAACCATCTAGAGCCATCGATTTATTTTTCGTAAGATATAAGTGATGCCATTTGAAATACCTTTCCTTGACCTAGTTAACATCTTCCCTTTATGCTAGTCCCCGCTTTCCCTTCTTGTATGGTTCCGACTCGGTTGCATTTCTGATCGAATGTAATCTCGAGGCAAAGTTAAAAGAATATATCAACAAAGCCATGTAGATCAAGCTCCAATTGAAGTTGACCTCTTGAGCTCGAGAAGTCAAAGCTCAATTGCGCTTGAGTTCGGTATGTTGACAGTTTAGTTTGGAGATGAAGTGGGGTTTTGCAGACGACAAATTTGTATACGAAATCTTTGTACGTGTATTTTGGTTCATATCGGTAGGGATCTAGCCAGGGAGCTTAATGATGTCATTGAGTGAACACGAAAAGTATTTGTTAGAAGAGCAAGATCTTGTACATTGCATTAGCCTTCTAATTAATACTCCATCAACTTTTAATTGTGTGTGCATTCCAAAAGTTCGGATCACAAGCTTCCCGTTGATATAAAAGTCGAGTCAACCAAAACTCAGATGAAATTGTCATAATCGATTAAGGTTTGGCCAAATTTGGATAAAAATGAATAACACATATAAAATCTCATATGTTAAAATAAAATAAAATTGGGGGCTAACCCATCTGCGATTGAGGAGGATTTATCTATAAAGAAAAGACAGAACAAAAATATCTAACAAAATACAGTACCGATCTATAATACAAACTGCAAATCAGCCTTACTCAAAGCAATGAGAGGGGTACGATGAGTTGCACTAAAGTAGTGCAAAGCTCTAAATAGGTAGCTAAGAGAAACCGCCACGGCAGTCTAACTCCCGACAGTATTGCCGAAAGATTGTGATTTTCAGCTTACTCTCGTGCTATAACTGCCCCCGTTTGCTCTCTCTATTAACTTACGCTCGATACGCACATTTTCTTTTTCCATTGTTCATTTTCCCTAACTTTTTCTTTTAAAAATTAACACAATTACCATTTCCCTCATCAACGATAAACATTTCCCCATTTCAGCCTCATTTCTCAACCTTCACAATCTCATACCAAAGTCATTTCACCAGAGGCAGTGCTGCCTGCGGCAAACTCTTCCAAGTGAATGGACTCAAGGAACATAATAAGTCCATTCGCTCCATCTTCCTCTATTTGCCGCAACTTTAGGATCACCGACTTCTATTGCGACAAATGCCAAGGCGACGGCAAAGCTCCTACGCCAAAACTGACAGTGGAGCTGGAGCTGCGGCAATGAACGCAGAAGCTAGAGTTGTAGCAGTGAACGTTGAGTAGCTGCACAACTAATGGCATGGTACTGTTGCCGCGGCCTCCTCCACCTCTAGCTCCTCCTCCGATGGTGAATTGTCTCGGTTCATGTTTTCTCTATCTTTTTTTTTTTTAGGCATCAAAGCTGCGACTACAATTCTCATTGTCGCCACGGCTGCCTCCATTCCAGCTCCCTCTCAGGTGGTGGACAAGTGATGGTCTTGGTTCATGTTTTCTATATTTTCACGGTAAAATTTGAAGGAAACTAACAAAGGTAAATATGTTATGAGTGTTAGTTTGAGATTTTTGGTTAATCTAATATTAATTTGAGATAAATTTGTTATAGGTATCTGGTTTAGGGCTTTTGGTGATCCAAAAATGAGTTTAAGGTAAATTTGTTACAAGTGCACCGGTATAATATATATATATATATATATATATATATATATAATAGAAATGGATAACAAAAATCATCAATGATTATGATCACGAGTCTGCCAACTTTGCCATCGAGCAATGGAGGGTAGTCTACAAAACCTCATTAGCAGATTTTTGAAATGCACAAGACTAATTTGTAAAATGGAAAAAAAATTATTACTTTTGTTCAATACATAACTAAATTGATTAGTTGTCGTTACACAATGAAATCAAAGAATTTATACCACCCACGGGAGGTAGAGTCTATTTTTCCTTATACAAAAGTGATTATTCTTTTTTTCATTTTACATAAACTTTAGATTACTTGGTTGGATTCATTAATCCCACTTTAAATATCAATTAAATGGCTTTCCATTACTGCCAAAATCATATTGATTGGATATTTGATGGAAAAAAAAAATATCATAACTTTCCACTCCAAAGTAGTCCATTTGACCCAAATTCAATAAATTTGCGATCCCGACATATCTTTGAAGATCGAATTGCATTTTTAATAGTTTGAATCATGAGCTTTCTGTTGATATGAAAATCAATCTGACGTTATAACCAATTGAAATTTGGTCAAATCTAGATAAAAACAAATAATACATATAAAATATCATCTTAAAAAAAAAAAAAATAGTTTGGCTGTGCAGGAGGTTGGCTAAGCTTGCAGCAGAAATAAAGGATAGTGCATGAACTTGCATGGGATTTCAATGGAGCTGTGTTTGGTCTAATTCATATCACATCTTATCATTAATTTCAGTGGTGCGTGACTGTGGATGCAAATTCTTCAATGATCTTACCTTTGATATTGACTCTACTTATTTGATCAAGTAATTGGGGCAAATGACCAAATACCGCCATAACAAATGGTGTGTAAGATGAACGGCGGTGACAACGTCCTTGATGCTTGGTTGCTGATTTTCACTTAATTAAGACCACCGTCGCTACAAATTTGACTTGATTGGAGAAAGCAAAAGTGCCGTTTCAGTGGTGCTCCCCGATGGGCAGATTTTACAACCAAAATGGAATTTCTTCCGTCCGCGGTAAACACCAAATATGGATAGTAAACTAAATTTAGAGGGGTTGCACTTTTCCGCGCCTATTTTCGTTTGTCCGCGCCCTATAATGGTGTTGACCTATTGCCACTTTTGTGACTTTTTTTTTTTTTTTTTTTTTTTTTTTTTGGTATTGTTTTTTTAAATCTCACTTTTCTCTTCCTTATTTTGTATTCTCTCCGTTCTCTCTCAGCGAATCATTGCCAGCCTCAACTCTCCTCTTCCACATTGGCCACTCCTCCAAAGTACGAGGAGATGACATGATCCAGCTGATCATTATCACTGCTGTGAATGATGCCTTCTCCATATATTGATGCTAATAAAGTTGGTCAGAGTAATGACCCCTATATTAATTATACAAAGGCCTAAATCTTCTAATCAAGGCTAGAATGATGAAGATAATCAAACTATAATTGATCAAAATATCCAAATTGGTAACAAAAATTTGACAAATCAAATTGGCCAATAAGCCGATCAACAACCAAATGTTGAAAATATAATGCTAGTGGTTCCATTTATACTACTCGATGTGAAAATTCTTGTTGGGTCTAACATGTCAAATAAAGTAAATAATCCGGCAAGACCAGCATTATTACCTAGGGGCAAGATGGCCAATTAAATCCACACAAAAACCCTACGTACTTTACCGAAGAAGTTCATCAACAATTAGGCTTACACATGAGTGCTATTGTACATGTTGGGGTCAATAATCAGCCTTTCCAAGAGGTTTCCATTCGGAAAATTTTCATAATATTTTGAAGATGACAACATAATCAAAGATTACGAATATGTGTATGCGTTGAATAGACCATGTGAGAAGTACAAACCATTGTCCTAATAGGATATCTAGAGCTTATGAGTTATCTATTGCTGACACCTGAATTTTTGTCCAACAAATCATACATGCAATTATTGATAAAAGTCAATAAAATACGAATGAAAAAAGAAATGAAGTGAACGAAATAAATAAACAGATGTATAAAAATAAAAGGGGACTCTCGCGCGCTCTCTCTCACGTGCACTCTCCGGGCACGAGGAACACACACGGAGACTGAGAAAATCTCTCTTCTTCAGCTCTCTGAATCAAATCCGGTGCCTTAGCCCGCGGTGACTACTCTCCGCAGGGTGCTTCGATCCTTCTCGAATTCGTTACATCCGGTCGAAGCTTCTTCATCGATCTCAGACCGGAGCCAGTTGCAGATGAACTCCACTGGATGGATTTTATCACTGCCGAGCATCGCCATTAGAGATTCTCGTAATCAGCGTCTGATTTCTATCATCTTCGTCCGCTAATGGAGGAAAACGGCGGTGACCGAAGCTTGATCGAAATTGAACTCTTCACTTCGAGCTCCTCATCATTAAATCGAGCACAAAAGGATTAAAAGCTGGTTTCCCATTTCGATTCGATCAATACCACTGATTTCTCTGTATCTTTCTTGGATCATCAGTGCTCGTCTCAGTCCTCTACAGTCACTGAAGAACCTCCCGATGGAGTTAAAAATAAAATCCTCGTCCGGCTCAGGAGCTCCGAGGCGGCTACGTCTCTACGTTTCCAGCATCGTAGTCACGAGAAGTGCTCTGTTTGCCCTTGCCTTTTAGTCAAAATCGTTGGAGCACACAGATTCAGGTTCGTTCCTTCATCGCCGGCGTCGATACTCATTGGTGACATCTCCAGGACCTCTTCCATCTTTTCTAATCATCAGTCGCGCTCAGTTATTGTTCTTATTCAAGGTCGTGAATTCATGCGAAAGCCAATCGTGTCTGAGTTGATCTCTATAATTGTGAATGTCGTGCATTGCTTTGGTGTTAGTCTGGTCTTGAATACATGCTTGCTGTCGTTTCGTTTTGTTCCTCAACCAGACCCTCACCACCTGTTTGCTAATTTGACCGAATCAATCACGCGATGTATAGTTGATGTCAAACAGAAACCGAGCTTAAACTGAGAACTAAAGGTCTGGATTAGATGAAGATCATCTCTAATTGAGTATCTATTTGCGACTTGAGACTGTTTTGATGATGCCGAGATGGTTTGGTTATGGATTCCTGTTTTGTAATCGCAACCGGATGCATATTGCCTGTTTGATGATATGTCTGAACCGGAGTAGCGCAGATTTGTTCTTGTTGTCGATCGACATAAGAACATATTGACATGATACGCACATAGCGATCTTATAATGCAATAACTATTGAGTTATTTGCTGGCCAGGATGCATTACACACATTTCAGTCCGATGTCAGTCTTCATTGCTTTGTGTTAAGACTTGATTGTCCGTTTGTTCTTGTATAGGTTGATACCTTGCCTCTTGCCTGTCATTTAAGATAATCTTGTTCAGAATCGCTTTCTGTGAGTTCAATTCAGTGTACGTTTTGGGAATCTATGAGGACTGAAAAGCATGGACAGTATAATAAAGAGGATAGATAGATCTTGAAGTGCTCATACATGTGTAATTCAAAAACTGATCAGTGAAAATAAGCCCATACAAATCGACCTCAATGTTATAGCAATATGGATTCAATCATGTCAATTGGAGCGTTTCTGATTTTGGTGGATTTGGGCCGTGACCAGTCTGAGGATCACTTTCACGCGCTGCACAAACAAGACTAAGACCGAATGAAGCCCTCTTTTTATTTATTTATATATTTATTTTTGTTTTATTTGTATATAATTTTCATTATTTTCAAATAAAGATTGCTTAAAGTGTCAACTGAAAATTAAGTATCAACCGTCCTTCCCATCTCTCAACATGGCGAGTTTCCTTTGGAGTGGTAGTTGCACACTCTTAGATCTCGTATCAAACACTTGGTCGTCCAACCTGTTAAAATCATTTCGAGAGATTTGGGCAATCGGGATGAACAGCCTAATCCTGCTACATTAAATGGATCTATACATTAGATGATTCACGGATCGTATTGAACAAATTAAAGAATCCTTGAGGATTCCTTAAAGAACTCAATCTTTTGGAGTGGTAGTTGCACACTCTTTGATATGGCTTCTCCCTTACGAAATCGAGGCTTCTTTAAGAATCTTTTCTTTCCCTTTTTCTTTCCTTAATCGATTGGAGTTCTTTAAGGCGGTTTCGCATCTCTACCACATCAGTCTTGTCTCGTTTGGTTGAGGTTTCTTTGAAAGCAACAAAGATAGACGTGTTCTGAGATGGTGGTGGAAGTAAATACTCAGTTTGCAGCATAGTTGGAAATGGATCAAAAGTCTTGGATTTTCCTTCTTCAAGAAGTTTGATTTACCTTTTGAGCTTCTCTATTTTCCACTTTTGGGCTTTCGCGATGACGACATCCCAAATGTTGTCTAGATTCCAAGGCATGAAGCCTTTTCTAGAAGTCTGACAGCATTTTCTTGGTGGTTTCATTATCTCTTAAGATCTCTTTGCACATCCACAAGTTTGGATCAATCGTCTTGAAAGCATTGTTGTGTGCTAGAGAGTCTCCAATTACTAGTTCAAGACAGCTTCAGCAACATTCTCTGTCGTCTTCCATGTTCATCCACGTAAATAGGAATAGGTATTTTTGGAACATGACGATATCTCCCTTAAGAGTCGATGAATTCTTCAGGGGTAGGGAAAGAAAGTCTTGAACTTTCTTGACTTTCTTGAGCAAGAGGAGGAAAGTATGTCTCCTCAAACGTAGCGATGAAAGAGCTAGGTCATATCTTCTAGTTGAGTGATGTTTTTCCTAGAGCCTCAAGTGGGTATGAATGCTTATTTGCCCACTTTAAGATTGTCTTATAGAATGGGGAAACGGTGATTTTTTGTGAGGGGGAGGTGATGTTGGTGGTAAGGCTAGTGAGTCGGGAGGTGACGAAGTGAATTTTGGTGGTGGAGTTGGAGTATAATAAACCATAAATTGATATTTATCAGACTCACCAATGGTATCAACGGAGGGGTCTCTGTTTAAGTACCTCTGGTACATATTATCCTTTGGTTTCTTGGGTTTTCGCTTGGGTCTTGCATTTGGATCTACTTTGTTAGGAGAATTTATGCAGTAAGAATACCGACAAAAAGGGTTAAAAAAACAATTACCATACCAGTCCTTGTACTAATGGATATGATTTCCATTACTTTGTAAGTACTGAACAAGCTTTTTGGGATCTGGGTTGGAAATTGATTCTAGAACACATGGTTCAATCATGAATAGGGTTTGGAAGATGGAAGGATTCTCTTCATTTTCCTTGCCAAATTTGATGGTAATAGTGCCATCCCTTTTTATTACAAATTCGGAGGCTGAGGACTGGATAGGCTCTTTATTCGATGTAACTTTCATAGTTGATAATCCAAGTCTCTAGAAGAAGCTTGACCAGCTTCTCCTTTGGAATCTGTTTGGGAATATGAATGCAGGATGCTTGATCATTTTACATAGAGATGAATAGAGCATTTTCTTTTTCTATTTTGGAAATTTAGATCAAGAGTATGGTTCTGCACTCGATAAACCATCTGGTAATATAGTGTTGTTGTTATAGAGTCAACAGTCTAGGGTGCTCCGGTGAGCTGGATCTGAACTTTCAAGAAAGAAGGCAGCTGAAGGTCTGAAAGGGCAACATTGAAGTTTGGATATAAGGTTACAAAAACTGTTCTAACATTCAAAGTGGCTTGGACAATGCCAATACAAGCATGTTGGTATTCTAGGAACCGAGTATCTAATAGGGTCATTCTGGCCACAACTGGCAAGCCTTTACGGCCATGAAAGGTGAGACAAGACGGACAGCTCTATAATGGACATGAGAGTATCCCTGCTGGATCCATTGTTTGAGAAATTCTAGTGGAATTTGAAGAGTAATGAAATATTCATTTTCAGTTGCTAGAATTAGATGTTGATCAAACTTGGAGAACTGTATGTACTCTTTTACTTCTTTGGAAGTTTGATGAATAAATTGCTGAATAGAGTGGATGGGAGAAAAATATGAGGCAGGTTTAGCAAAAGCAAAATATGGATTCATAAGAGGGAGCTGAGTTTTAGAGATTTAGAGTTTCATCACTAAGAGAGACCTCATAGAAGCATTTGACACACGAAAGTCTAAAAGAAATGAGGAAGATGGGGAGGGAGCAAGAGTAACTGGAGCTTCTAGTATTTCAGGATCAGTCATGGCATAGAAAAATCTTCTCAACACTGAATTCACCTGTTGATCGCATGGAACAGATCATGTTACAAATGAAACCATGGCTATATGAATTGTTCAATTTGGTCATTGAACTTTTGGTATATATTCAATTTAGTCCTTAGACTATATGAAAATATTCAATGTTGCTTTTGAACTTGGATTAATGAAAGGACAATATTGAGCATTTTCATATTGTTTAGGAACTAAATTAAATATATACTAAAAGTTCGGGGCCACATTGCACATTGGGGTAAAAGTTTAGGAACCATATTATAAATTGGGCCAAAGTTGAGGACTTATTTGTATCATTATTCGTTAGTTATTTACAATCACTTGATAATTTATTATAAGAATTAGTAAATTCAACCCATAAAAATAGTATAGTATGAAGCACATATTCATAAGTTTTCAAAATGATATGAAATAGTTCTTGTCTACCTGATAACATTTACCAAGTCCACCCCTTCTCGCGTCTCACTCAGTCTCCCACTTGTCTTCTACAACTCACTTGATTATATATATATATCATTTTATGCAAATATATCATTTTAGCGTTTTGCATCTGACATACTAAAATTTATTCAAGAAGGACTTAATCGAGATTAGGGTAGAGTTTTAGGAGTTGACCCAGAAAAAGAAATAAAGCATCCAATTGCACAAGCAACAAAAGAGTAGATACTACCGACGAATACCTACTTTTTTGTAGTGGTGGTTTCTACGATAGACGCAGACCCGCTTTCTATTTCGATTAGTAAGCAAGAGTTCTATTGATCAGTAACAAAACCTGTCTTTTTAATGGTGATGAAGAACTATGAAGAGAAGAAAGATCGAAAATGCTCTTTTTGAAGTTTAATAGCTGAACCTCAGTGGAATTCTTCATGGACGTGTCTAAATAACACTTTATCCCAGAGTTGATAATAAGCAAACCTCCATGATCTGATAAAGGCTAATGGACCACAAAATGCCCAGAAGCCAACCACGAATCCAAGCAGTATACCCATAAAAAACCAGTTCTTCTCGCTATCATTGTTGTCACCATCATCATCTGAGTCACTTTTAGATGGAACACAACCTGCTTCTTCCGTCCCATATGTGGTAATTGAGCAAGTTTTGTCGAGCACAATCCCGCAGAATCCAAGGTTTTCTCCAAAAGAACTTGAGCAATTTGTTTCCAGCGGAAATCCACACAGTCCGCTATTATTTTCGAAGGAACTTGCTGAAAAGGTGAGAAATTGTTTGATCGCTGGGATGCATCCCACAAGTTTATTGAATGAGAGGTTCAACATGGAAAGAAAATTGAGGTCTGAAAGCTGTGTGGGAATCATCCCATTGAGGTCGTTCCGTGAAAGGTCCAAGGACTCAAGCTGTTGCAAGTGTCCTAAGGATGGAGGAATTGGCCCTGAGAATGCATTGTTTGATAAGTTGAGGAAATAAAGCGCTTTGAGTGCCCCTAGAGTATCAGGTATTGGACCTTCGAAATTGTTGCATGAGAAGTCGATTGAAGTGAAAAGAGTCAAGATCTTCACCAGCACCACTTGCAGACCTTTGATTGTGACACTTACTGTGTCCTGATAATAAAGTCCAGAAGTGCCAAGGAATGGATATTGGATGTAATAGAAGTCTACATCAGCCTTCATAGCCTCCCAGGTTGTGAGGTATTTAGCAGGCAGAGCGCCACTGAAATTATTGGAAGATATGTCCACAATTTGAAGCATCGTCCAAGTGCCATTAGTCCCTGGACATCCAACCGCTCCATGGAACTTGTTGGATTGTAAAACAAGGACACGTAGACTTGCAATGCTCTTCAATTGACATGGATACAGGTCATCAATCTGGTTTTTTCCGACGTCTAGAACCTCCAAATTTGTGCAATTTGCCAAAGACTTTGGGAACTGCCCTTGTAATCGATTACTGCTGAGATCCAAAGTCCTCAAACCACATGTTTCAGGGAAATTGATAATGCTACCATTTAAGGCATTATTTCGCAGATTTAATATCTTGAGAGACTCCATCACTAAGCAATCGGGAATACTTCCCGTCAAATTATTATGAGATAGGTCGAGCACCTTTAGATATCCAGCTTTGCAAATTGATTTTGGGATTGACCCCTGGAAACTGTTATTGGACAGGGAGAAGAATATCGCCATAGAAAGGCTCATACCAATAGCAGGTGGAATGACTGAACTAAAGTTGTTACTCGAGAAGTCCATGTATACGGCAAACGGTGGCAGTGGCAACGTTTGTCCATGGAGCCTGTTCTTATGGAGGTCAAGAACAAATAGAGTAGAAGTAAGATTAGCTGGTGTTTCAATATTGTCCAGTAAATTAGATGAAAGATTGAGATACACAAGATTTTGAAGCTTCCATATCCATTTTGGTATCTGGCCCTGAATTTGATTGTCAGAGAGATCTAGATATATTAGTCTATGTTGCTCAGCCAGGAACTTAGGTAAAGTCCTCTGCTGGCAAGAAGCCAACTTTAAAGTTGCAATGTTAGGGAATGAAGATGCCTGGGAAGCAGTATTTGTGGCATCAATGGAAAAACGATTGTAGGAAAGATCCAAATAAGAAAGATTTCTCAGCTGCTGAACCAAATTAATGTGGAATGAGCCACTGAAATTATTGGAAGAAAGTGAGAGGTATTTGAGTCCTCGGAGTTCCCATATAGACATTGGGAGCTCTCCTCCTATTTTGTTGTTGCTCAAATCAAGTGTCTCCAGTTTGTACGATGGAGCAGTAAAGGATCCCTTCACTCGACCAGAAAATTGGTTGTTGGAAAGTTGAAGCTTCTGAATCGATGGAAGGGTAAACAGAGATAAAGGAATATTTCCTTTCAGTAAATTGAATCGCAGGTCAAGAATAAGAAGACTCAAGAGATATTCCCATTGGGTTGAATTAATCTGACCAGTTAGACTATTGTGGGACAAAGTGATTTGTGTCAGATTCTTGGACTTGCTTAGTGATGGAATTGAACCAGTAAAATTGTTGAATGACAAGTCCAAATAAGCTAGTTGCGAAAGATTGGTAAAAGAGCTTGGGATATTTCCATCAAAGCTGCAATTCTCCAATTCTATTCTTGACAGATTTTTGAGATTACCAATTGATTCTGGGAGCCTCCTAGAAATATTCGTGAAACTGAGAACCAGTGTTTGAAGAGAACCATTCTCCGGAAATCTTGGCAAAGAACCCTGAAGGAGTTCGTTGAATGATAGGTCAAGGTTCTGAAGTGTTTGTACTTGGAAGATTTTTTGAGGAAATTCTCCCCGCAGGCCACAATTACTGAGATCCAGAGTCCCTAAATTGTGGAAGTGGACAAAGAACTCTGGGACGGTGGTAGACAGATTATTACTGCCCAATTTAATCACCGACAGAAAAGGAAGATTCACGAGGGAAGAGCAAGACTCAATGGGACCTGATAAATAACAATTCATCATGCTTAACACTTGAAGCTTCGGCAGTGAAGAAGACAGGACGTTGCATAATTCATTGCCTGTAGCAGACATGTTCACTCCATCAAGGTACAACTCTCTTAGCTCGCTAAGATTCCCAACAAGCATCTTTAGATTTGGATTCTTGAGTTTCAATGAAGTGACCCCACGTAAATAAATCTGATAAATCTGAGATACATCAAGAGTAACCAACCTTATCAAACGTGATATTCCAATTGGAACCTGTCCTGTGAATCCGGCATTTGAAAGATTGAGGGAGACCAAATTGGTGAGATTACCGAATCCAGAAGGAATCTCCAAAGACTGGAAGTTGTTGAAAGCCAAATTCAGCCTCTGAAGATAATCGAGTCTGAAAAGACTCGATGAATCGTTAAGTCCACTAGTGATCCCCTCGTTGCTAAGATCAAGACCCGTGACTTGGCCACCTTCGCAGGTCACACCGTCCCAAGAACCATTGCTCTGATTCCATTTGATCAATTTCGTGGACAATAATGCATTGAAGTTGAGGCTATTCTTCAATTCCAGCAGCAGCGATTTCTGATTGCCAGAACACTGGCCCGAGACCAAAACTGTGCCTCTGCTGAAAGGGTTGGTATGTGCGAGTATTAAGACCAACCATAGGAGGAGCCAATTCCTCATTTGTTTCAAGCAAATTAGGAAACGCTATTTTAAAGAGTTTGTGAGTGAAAACATACAAGGAGTGGCGTTCTTAATGGAAGGCAGATGAACATGAACTTCCTTGTATGAGATTCCTATGGAGCTGTGTTGGTCTTATCCACATCACATCCTATCATCGATTTTTCAGTCCCTACGTGTGGCTATCAAAAGTTGACTTGACTTGCGAATGCAAAATCATCTAGTCACTTGGTTGAGCCAGTGGTGGCCTTCGGTGGTTCTCGACCGTTGATGTAGAAAAGCCAAGGAAAAAACAACAAGAGCAACTCTTTCCGTTGCATATTATTCCCCGCTTTCTACAGGGCAAGTCCCCTTCTAGAGAACAGGTATTCATTTCACTCCCATTTTGTTTCTACAAGGTTCGTTGTTCATGGAAATTGATTTTCTGATTAATGTTCACTATTAGTAACATGAGACACTCCAAGATGGAGCACTCATTACTCATTTTCATGTTACATTTTGACAAATCTTCAAAATGTAAGGAAAATGGAGACATCAGTCGAAGGACATCACCCATAAAACTAAGTGATTCGCGTTTAATGGTCTTCACTTTTGCATTAATTCCCATATATCAGATTGTTTTCCTTTCAAACAAAGGTCATGTCCTTACTGTGCCAATGGAATGTACAATCAAAGGTCGAACAGTTTCCTGTAATTATCCTGTCTCATGATTCAGAGCTGAACTCCTGAGGTACCTTTCCGCCTTAAATGTTGGGATTTCGAATAGCGCTACACTGCTACTGTTTGTGTTCAAAGCATGTCTCGTTGCTCAAATCAAGACCTGTGACTTAAACAGCTTCGCAGGTCACCGTCCCAAGAATCATTGCTTTGATTCCATTTGACCAATTTCGTGGACAAAGAAGCATTGAAGTTGAGGCTATTCTTCAATTCAAGCAGCAGCAATTTCTGATCGCCGAGACACTGCCTGAGACCAAAACCGTGCCTATGCTGAAGGGGTTGGCATGCGCAAGGATTAAGACCTGCCATAGGAGGAGGAAAATCCTCATTATTTTTCAAGCAGATTAGGAACACTCATGTAGTTGAGAGAATCAGCTGTTCTCAGTTCAAGAAATTGAAAGCCTATGAATATCTCTGAAATGGAGAGAGAAAAGACTCGGAGTTTATATTTTTACTTATAACTTGACTTTATAATTTGTCACAATCAAGTTGTATCCACAGTATAACAGGTTATTATATAATATCAATAAATGTACTTCAACACTCCTCGAGTTGGAGCATCCCATTAGTGCAACTTTCTTTCAAAGTCTATGAACAAAGCACCACGTGAGCCAAACCTTACACTAGACAAGGGATATGGGTACATCAAACCGGATTTAGGCCATTAACAAGTGGGTACCTTTGGGTCATTGGTACAAATTTGGGGTATTGTTGATAGGCAACAAAAAAAAAAATGAAAGTTTGAAGTATTGGTATCACACTGAATGTTTAGAATTTTTGGTGAATGTAGAGCAAAGGCAATTGGGTACTTTCGGGTCACTCATACAATAGTGGGGAGTTTTGTTCCAAAAAAACGAGCTTATAGTGTTGGTGTCATAGCTGATATAGTTATTTTGTGAATCAAATTTCTCTTTATACATCACATTAAGGATGTAGAGATCGACTAAAAGTAATTAGTATAGATACCCCAACTTTTGACCGTACCACCAAAATGCTTCTATGATGTCCTCTTTTCTCCAATAAATAAGTAGGTTCAAGTACAGAAGTTAAATGATTTACATAAATGTGAATGCAACTTCAATGCTATGTGAGTTTGTGGAGGATTTGTGTTCTTATTGGAAGGCAGATGGACATGAATTCCTTGTGCGGGATTTCAACGGAGCTGTATTTGGTCTAAATCTTATCATATGGTATCATTATTTTTTAATCCCCATGCGCAACTGTCTAAAGTTGACTTGACTTGCCAATGCAAGTTCACCAAATCACTTGGTTGAGCCAGTGGTCGCCTTCGGTGGCTCTCGACTGTTGATGAAGAGAAGCCAAGAAAGAAAAAACAAGAGCATCTCTTCCCCTTGTGTATCATTTCCTGCTTTCTACAGTACAGGTACCCTTCTAGAGAACAGATATTCATTTCGCTCCAATTTATTGAATTATAGTTTCTCTGATTTCCGGTCTCCTGATTCAGAGCTGCACTCCTCAGCCGCCTGTGAAACATATAAGCAATATGTTGGGATTTCGAGCAGCGGTACACTGCTACGGTGCACTGCTACTGTTACTGGTCCAAGCTCATCTCCACTGATGCGAACCTCGTGAGATTGCGAGTTTCTTCAATGATCTCCCTAACGATGTGAGGTTTGATATTGGCTTGAGCAACGTGACCGAGTAATTCGGGCAAATGGCCAGATACCACAGGAACAAATGGCACTGAAATGTACGGGGGATCGAGCACAAGTACTTTGGCCACCCTTGGTCCGGCTACTGCTGTTTTCATTCTCTTTGTTTTTCCTGTCACTAAGGCTCTCTTCGCCACTTATACCTATTATCATCCCAAAAACTAACCAACCTTAGAAACTCATTTTCAGAAACATAATTAGACAAATCTTATCAGACCAATGAAATATGTGACATGTCCTTATATATATATATATATATCGCTTCGGCCGCTACTCGTAATTAATTTTAGGTTGGTTAAAAAACTTACTTCTTCATTGTGGTTAAATCATGTGCTAACACATGGAACTAGTCCATGACAAACGAACATCATCATATTAACGCTAGGATTTAATACTTCCAAAAAACTTGCAAAATGTTTATGGCAGCCAATCGAAATTAGTAGACCATATTTTTCATACAACATGATTGTTGACTTGAAAGCAACAGGTATCACTAGTCAGACCAATGATGCAGTGGACTAGTCAACCAGGTCCAACCAGGTCCTACTTCAAGCCCATGAACTGAGCAGGAATCTTCTTAGAGCTGGAAAGATTACACATTTGGTCCAGTTTGGCGGGCAAACGCGCGAATCTTTACTTTATCTAAATGGGAATAATGTTTTTGAAAGAATGTTTTTGATTGAAGGACATTCCGACAATAGACAATTATGAAAATGAAAGAAAATTGAACTTACTCCAATAAAGCAGAAAAACCAAAGTACACACATTAGTTTTCAATTGACTTTTGATTAGAGAATGCAACATTGTATTCAATGTTCTTAAATTCCGTTGACAAATAAAATGGAATTTTTTCTGTGGAAGTTGATTATGTAACATAGACAATATATTCGAACTACTTATGATGATACATAAAAAAGTGATCAATGGCTACTTAATTCGGTTAGCAATTTGAAAATAGCAATAAAATAACAATTGTATCATTGACAAACTCAACAGTATATTACCACTTGTTTTTAGAATTTACAAATGAACACGCAAGTAAGTTTTATCATCCACTAATACAATAGTAGATTAACACTTATTTTTATATTGGGATAAGAACACTAAAAGTCATAAAACTTGTCATAAAAGTGCGATTAAATCCCAAATCTAATTACAGAAGTGCATTCCACTCCTAAACTTTTCAAAAAATGCAATTGAGTTCTAAAATTTCCGAAAATTTTAATCAACCTAAGGACTTGATTAAACCATATGGACAAGTTTTAGGATTTGGGACAAGTTTTAGAACTTGATTGCATTTTTTGAAAGTTTGAGGACTCAATGCACTTTCGTGATAAGTTTTAAAACTTAATTGCATTTTTTTAAAGCTTTTTAAGACGCAATTATACTTTCATGATAAGTTTTAAGATTTTCAATGCACTTATTTCTTTTATATATTACTAGTGAATGCATAACTATTTGTAAGTTACCAATGAAATAACAATCTTACCATCCACAAACCCAATAATAGAAGGCCATTTATCGTGTTGTGATTTAGTTTGGATTAGTAATATATAGCTAGAACATGTACAATTATAAGTCATTAATATTGTTGGAAAATATCATCAATATACATGATCAATATGGAGGGTGATTTTACCATCGTTATTTGAAATTTGATGAATGCATTTTCCGTTGAATAACTTCTCAAAGCTATATAACTAATCATTTCCCAAAAAATAATTTTCAAATCTTGAATTTTCCGTAAAACGAAATCCTGAATTTCAAACAAGAGTAGAAAGTACAAGCTCTGATGGCATTTTCATTTTGTGCTAACTTTACAGGGATGAGCTACTTTGTAATTTCCTCTTGTTTTCTGAGCAACTAAGAGGGATTAAGTTTCTAGACGAGTATGATGTTTCATGAAACCAAACACGGAACACCACCAGCCACACTGAGGAATGCAGTGAATAACTTCGCTGAAACCGCTCTCAATTGTTATGGACGATCTCGCAGAGGCTGCTAAGTCCTCTGGGACGAAGCTCACATGCATTCAAGCTCCGCATGTAGAGCTCGGGGGCATCCATGGCCGTAGCCATGGGAACTGATCTGGTCCAGAAGTTGGGGGCGTCCGGTAACCATTACCGGGCTCGCACGTGAGGCTTGCAACAGTAACCATCTCTGACTCTTTCAAGGGACGATCCTAGGCAATGATCCGAGGAAGACAATCCTCTAATTGAACGTGTTTAGTACTTTCATTGGCATTTTTCAGTTTTTTCATTCCTTAAAACTTTGGTTTACTTTCCACTATATTTTGGCCAACATCATTTAGTTCTTAATTGGCAGAAGTACATCCCAAGTGCCAAAACTTGGCACGGAGGACATTTAAGTGCCAAAAGTTAGGAAAGTGATGTTTAAGTGCCAAAAGTTAGGAAAATGACACTTAAATGCCAAAATCGAAGCAAAATGAATCACTTAAATACAAATCGGGCCAAAATACTGACATGGCGATTTTCCGACAAAGTAAGTGCAAAACGACGTCGTTTTGCACACCGACGTGGCTAGACAATACAAAAACGACGTGGTAAAAAATAAATATAAAAATTAATTAAATTAAATTTAAAATTAAATTTATTTAAAATATTTAAAAAAAATTAAAAGAAAATGGAATGGGGCAGATGAGGGCTGAGCTCTTACCGCCACCGCCTCCCCGCCGTCGAAGGGCCGGTGACGGAGGGGGGGAGGGTTGGTCGGGGTCGCGGGCCCCGGCCAAGAGCCGACAACCCCGATCAACCGGTGGCGAGGGTTGTGGCCCTCGCCTAGATCCGGCAAGGGTCGCGGCCCTCACCCGGTTGGGCTAAGGGCCGCCGCCCGCCGGGAGCCGACTCTCCCCTCCGTCACTAGCCCTTCTTGACGGCGGCGGGGAGGCGGCGGCGGCGAGAGCTCGCCCTCGCCCACCCGCCTCTTTTTTGTTTTAATTTAAATTTTTAATTTTTTTAAATTTTTTTTTTATTTTTAAATGTTTTAAATAAATATAGTTTTAAATTTAATTTAATTCATTTTTATATTTATTTTTTACCACGTCACCACAAAAACAACGTCATTATTGCATTGTCTAACCACATCAATGTACAAAACGACGCCGTTTTGCACTTACTTCGCCGAAAAATCGCCACGTTGGCATTTTAGCCGGATTTTCGCCAAGTTGGCACTTAAGTGATCCATTTTGCTCTGATTTTGGCACTTAAGTGTTACTTTCCTGACTTTTGGCACTTAAATGTTCCTCCATGCCAAGTTTTGGCACTCTAGGTGTCCGGCACTCGTTCTTAATTTGTTAATTTTTAAAATTTTAAGAATTAATTAAAGCGCCACGTCAATGCACCCGTTAAGCACCATCAGCCACGTCATCCGCCACAAAGAATAGTTTTACATGGAAATGATGATGATGGTGATTTCATCTCTCAAGAAAATCTTACGTGATATTTTTGGGACATTTGGTTAAGTTATTTTTATCACTTGAGCAAAAAAAAATTATCTTTCTGAAGATTTGGCCTGACATTTTAAATTAAAAGTAGGAAATCTTGTGTACTTAAGAGAATGGATGAATATTATAGATAATTATTAATTTTCTTTGAAGTGTTACCAAAGGAGATGGTAGAAATCAGATTTCCAAGCCTCCAACAATCTTGGGAAGGAAAACATCGACGAGGACTTTTCAACAGCTCAACAATAAAAAAGGATCAAGTGAACAGTGACGGATCAGTGTGGGACCAATGGATTTTAAGTTTAATTTTACTATATATTGCATGATATACAGCTGGCAATAGCTCATCACAAGCATCTTGTGCTAAGGATTTGCAAGCTCTCTATCTTCATAGACAAAACAATAGCAAACTCTATCAACTATTAATTACAAACAAGTGACAGGAGGATGATCAGTGAATTTGTCATCTTTGCTTGGCCTTATGAGGCAAAAAACCACAGCTTCTATACAATATCCTCAGCTGCTGTCGAGCGCCGCCGAGAGACTCCAACAACTAATCCGAAAGGAAATCTAGCTCACTAGGTAGAGTAACTCTTTTTCAGAGCAGGGACTCAATCATCAGACATTTCCTCTTTCTCCCGCCTCTGGGCGTGGATCGAAATTGCTCCTCTAACTCCTCAAAATCACCCTGAAGCTAAGGAGGCAAATTGCTAGGTATTATGATCATCCAACTCTCATGTAGTAAAAAGCTGGATTTCAAAAGAGCAGTAAAATGGAATTTCAATATTTGAGAGAATGAGAGAATAGGGCTCACTGAAGCATAAACATGGCAACCAGTTTCTCGTGATGGTCTCTCACGTGCTTATACGCAAACTTCTTGCGACAATCCTTGTGGCTCCATACAAACGGCCTCACCCCAAGATGAACAGCCTTCACATGCTGATGTAAATTTGATTTCTGTCGACAAGAAAAAGAATCAACTAATGTACACTCAGTAGCCTCACAATAAAACAACTCAAGCTTCAAGGTTCTGAACAATTATAATCATGCCCAGCCAGAATCTACTTTATAGGTGATTGTATCTTACTATTGAAAAAACGCGGAGACAACCCTCGACATCACATCTGAATGCTGCAGAATCAATCGATTTTTTCTTCTCATCCATGCGAAGATGCTGTTGGATATTCTTCCTCAACTGCCCAGCGCCACATATGTTGCAATTGACTAATTGGTGAGCCGACTGCATGTGCTCCTTCTGATAGTCAACATTGCTGAAGTATTTCATGCACTCCCAACAGACAGCTTCCACGGTCTCCAGTTTACTGTAGCAGTTAAAATGCCGGGCAGCAGTTAAAATGCCAGTATTATCAAATTGCACATTAAACACCTCTAGAATCATTCGGCTTCACCAACACACCTTCATAATAAAGTGACTTACCATGAGAATCCTCATGCTTTCGCAACTGTGATGCAAACTTGAAAACCTTCCCACACACAACCTCCAGACAAACATGCTGCTTCGGACTTTTAAATTCACCAGATGTCGATGGTAGCTCATCATTATGAATTTCATTCACGTGCCTCTTCATGTTCCCTTGATATGCAAATGACTTATTGCAAACATCAACTGGACAGCTGAAAATCTCGCCTTCATGCTAAAGAAAGTAACCAGCCAAATGGACTTTTCTTCTATAGCTGGCAGGGCAATCCTTTATAGAATACTTGAAAGGCCTCTGCAAATGAACTTAGCAAATTGACACATAGATACAAAGCATACCAAATCTCTAGATATCAATAAAACAAAACGAATGATACTTCAAACCTCAAAATAGAACATGCATGACTGATGCTGATTTGATCGATCTTCTCAAGTGGTCCCCCAACCTGATACTAGTCCAATCAAGATAAAAGATTGCAGCCTCTCGCATTTTGGAGTTCTTTTCGGTGGGATCCAATGCTTCATGCCATTATTATATCATAATCAGATGAGCCAACAACTTTATCCTGAAAGGTCTTGATTTCAGTATAGGCAAACTCGCAGTAGACAAATGGAAAAGAACAAAACAGCTTCATTTTTCAACCAAAATTAAAACTTTTTTATCATAGAAATTTATCTGTGTAACCAAAGCACACTAAAGATTGATGCTTTCTCAGGGGTGCTTCCATGTGATGTTACTCCACAAGTTCCCAACACCATATTTATAGGTAATCACCATTCCACAGCCCAGAAAATCATGTACATCTCCAATGATAATATCCGAATTGCCGATTCTGACACCACATTAAAGGTTACAAATGTGAAAATTTTAAGAGCAAAGACCACAAACGAGCATTGTACATCAAAAGCATCAGTTCAACAAGACCTGTGCTGCACATAGACAAACTTAGCCATCAACCGCTTGTATTCTTAACCAAATGACTGTGATCGGTCACCATCTCCAGCCACTGCCATTAACCGTCATAATCCACGCGACTCATACATGGACTCGCAAGGGAACGAGTGTGGAAGAGTAACACGATAGAAGCCTTCATCAAGAATATCACCAGAAATAAAGGTTGAGAACAATAACTCCAGATCACATACTCATCACCCACTACCAAGGAAATTACCGGCGAGCGTAGCACAGAACAAAGAATTATAGCGATTCAGAAATGTATTCAGCCATTGTGAAAACATTACAACTCATGCTTAAATGACTTGAGAATCAATTAATATCACTTAATCTATGTCAGCATACTTTCGGATTCAGAATTTGACGAAACTAATTATCCGCATTGAAACCTCATAGACATTTTGTCGAGCACATTGCAGTCCATCCATTAAGAAGTAGATTTTTGACAACATCGTATTTGAGACCATATTGCAAATGAAATTAAGATGTGAAGTTCGAAATCAAATACACGACTCTAACATGACCGATCCTAATTAAAGCAGATTTTTTGGTGAAATCTCCCTCAAAAGTGCTCTCCGGAATGTTTCAAACTCAATCCGTGCGGAGCGCAACTCTCTCCACCGCGCGAGCGACGATCGGCAACGACGTTGCAACGGTTGAAGGTGAAGACTAGCGGCGATGGAGAAGGAAGTAATTGAAGTCAAAATGGGCCTGGTTTAAATCCAAAATGGGCTCCTATTGGAAATCGAGGACTGAAGTTTTATGGGTCGAGTGAGCCCACGCGTTGATCGAAGTCTTATGGGTCAAATTCACGAGCAAACGGGTTTTGGTCTGGATCAAGCTATCGGGCCAAATTTGAATTCAATGGCCGAATGGGCTTCAAATATTATCTTTCTCTTCTTCTTTCTCTCATTCTCTTTATTATTTATTAATTATATTTTCCAATTTTCCGATTTATATATCCAATACATGCATATACGATTTTGTGGACAAAAAATTCCGATGTCAACATCACTTGAGTGTCATAAATTATTTTCAGATCACTTAAGCGTTATATAACTTTTAATCGATCAATTAAGTTCTATAACGTCTTTTTTCCAATCATTTGAGTGTTATATACCTTTTCAATCGATCACTCGGGTGTCTTAATTTTTTGAAAAGTTTCATCATAAGTGCTTTACCACGTTAGGTTTTTAGCACTTATATAAATGTTTTCAAAAAATTGATGGCACTAAGTGATCAATTGAAAATTATGGTAGTTAAATGATTTTTTTTTAAAGTTTTGATATTGAAAAAATAAAAGAAGCAGAAGTTATGACCCTCAAATGAGTGCTGTACGAAAATTATGACACTTGTGCTGTCATTATCCAATAGTAAATCAATATCTTTGTTGCAAAATAAAGTCAATATACATGAGCAATGGGTAGGAGGTTGCACAATATATTATTAAATAAGCGCAATATATTTAAGAATCAGTGTGCAAGCAATCTATTGTTGGAAAGTGCACTCGATGATGATTATTTTGGTGCCTGAAACTTAGTCATTTGAGTTCGTATGGACCTCAAAACAAGCAAGAGAAGTTGCCAAATCTGCCATGTTTGATTAGAGAATTCACGAACTGTTCGTGCAGAGGAGTCCAATCCCGGCGCACCACATCTAACATACCAAGAGTTATTTAAGAAGGACTTGATTAAGAATTGGGTAGAGTTAGAGGAGTTGATTCCAAAAAAAAAAAAAAATGAAGGATCCAATTGCACAAGCAACAGAAGTGTAAATGCTCTAGATGCGGATCAATAAACAGAACGTCTTTTCAAAAGTGATGGAGAATTATGAAGAGAAGAACAAAGGAAAATACTTCATTTTGAGTTTAATAACTGAACCTTAGCTGAAATCTTCATGGACGTTAGTGGCTGAACAGCACTTTATCCCAAAAATGATAATAAGCAAACCTCCAAGATTTGATCGATGCTAACGGACCACAAAATATCCAGAAGCCAACCACAAATCCAAGTGATATGCCCATGTAAAACCACTTCTCGCTATCATCATTGTCACCATGGTCATCTGTGTCGCTTTGAGTTGGAACACAACCTGCTTCTTCCACCCCGTTTGTGGCAATTGACCGAGTTTTCTCGAGCGGATTCTTGCACGATTGGTTTCCTCCGAAAGGACTTGAGCAATTTGTTCCCAGCTGGAATCCACACAATCCGGCATTGCCTTCAAAGGAACTCGCTGAAAAGGTGAGAAATTGTTTGACTGCGGGGATGCTTCCTTCTAGCTTATTGTATGAGAGGTTCAGGAAGGAAAGAAAAGTAAGATCTGAAAGCTGTGGGGGAATCGTCCCATTGAGGTCGTTCCATGAAAGGTCCAAGGACTCAAGCTGTTGCAAGTGTCCTACGGATGAAGGAAGTGACCCTGAGAATGCGTTGCTTGATAAGTTGAGGAAATGAAGCCCTTTGAGAGCCCCCACAGTATCAGGTATTGGACCTTCGAAATTGTTGCGTGAGAAGTCGATTGAAGTGAAAATAATCAAGATCTTCACCAGCTCCACTTCCAAACCTTTGACGGTGATGGTTACTGTGTCTTGATATTGGAGTCCAGTGGAGTGAAGGAATGGATATTGGACACGATTGATGTCTACATTAGCCTTCATAGCCTCCCAAGTTGTGAGGTATTGAGGAGGCAGAGTGCCACTGAAATTATTGGAAGATACGTCTACAATTTGAAGCATCTGCTAGGTGTTGGGACTATGCTGACATCCAATTTCCCCGTGCAATTTATTGGATCGTAAAACAAGGACACGAAGACTTGATATAACTTGAAAATGGCATGGAAATGTCCCTTCTATTTGATTATCCCCGATGTTCACAATCTCCAACCTCGTGCAATTAGCCAACGACAACGGAATCTGCCCCTGCAACAAATTCTCGCTGATATCGAATGTCCTTAGATTGCATGTCGCCGGGATGTTTTGCGGAATATTGCCACTCAACTGGTTATTTCACATATTCAATACACTGGGGAACACCATCATTAAACAATCAAGAATAGTTCTTTTCAGATGGTTATGCGATAAGTCAAGCACTCCAAGATAATCAACTTTGCAAAGTGACTTTGGGATGGACCCATGGAAGTTGTTCTTTGAAAGGGAGAAGAAAGACGTGTTTGATGATAGGTGGTCGCCGATGTTATTCGGGATAACAGAAGTGATGTTGTTACTTGGTAAATCCAAGTACCGAGCGCTTGGCGGCAGGGGTGGCATATTTCCTTGGAGCATGTTTGAATGGAGGTCCACGATAGACAGAGTAGAAGTAACATTGTGTGTAGCTGTTTCCAACTCTTCAAAGAAATTAGCGGAAAGATTGAGAAGTTGAAGTCGTTCCAGTGTCCATATCCATCTTGGTATCTCCCCTTGCAGATGATTATGGGAGAGGTCGAGGGTGGCCAATTTGGACTGGTTAGCCAAAAACTGAGGCAATGTCCGCAACTGGCAGGAAGCCAACGATAACCAATAAAATTCAAGGAAAGAGGATGCAGCAGCAGAAGCAGGCGCCATAGCGTCAATGGACAAGTCATTGTACGATAGATCAAGATAAGTTAAATTTCCTAATCCCTGAAGCACGTCGATATTCATCGAGCCACTGAAATTATTGGAAGAGAGTGAGAGGGATTGAAGCTGTTGCAATTTGAATATGGATGCTGGTATTGACCCTTGTAACTGGTTGCTCGCCAAATCAAGCTCTATCAGTTGACACGAAGAGACATTTGGATGTATAATAAGCTAACCATTAAATCTATTGCATGAAAGCCATATTATCTCAAGTCGGGGAAGTGTAAACAGAGCTGGGGGAATGTCACCTTCCAATGAATTGTATTGCAGGTACAGCAATTCAAGATTCAGAAGGTCTTCCCAGCCAACAGAGGTGATACGACCCGTTAAAGCGTTATAAGATAAATCTATGTAGGTCAGTTTTCCGGATGCACCAAATGGCGGAACTGAACCGGTAAGACTATAAGACAAGTCCAAATAAGTAAGCTTCGATAAGTTCTTCATTGAGCTCGGGATCGACCCACTCAAATTGCAATTCCCCAGGTTTAACCACGACAATTTTCTTAGATTACCGATTGAATCGGGTATCCTCCCTGAGATATTGATATAACGCATGTCCAGAGTCTCAAGAGAACTACCCTCCAGAAAATCAGGCAAAGATACCTGAAGGAGTTCATTGCCAAATAGGTCAAGGTTCTGAAGTGTTTGTACTTGGAAGACTTTTTGAGGAAATTCTCCCTGCAGGCCACAATCAATTAGGTTCAGTGTTTTCAAGCTCGAGAAATTTGCTAAGAAACTAGGAACTGTGGTGGACAAGTTGTTGCCTCCGAGTTGAATGACCGACAGATTAGCAAGACTCATAAGCGAAGCGTAAATAGGACCAGACAAAGAACAGTCCCACATGCTTAGCACCTCAAGTTTTGGAACTGAAGAAGACAACGCGTCGCACCACTCCCTTCCCTCAGCAGACACATTGACCCCATTAAGGTACAACTCCCTCAACTCCCCCAAATCCTCAATCAGTGACCTCAAATTGGCCTTCTCAAGTTTCAGCAAAGTCGAACTGAGATCAAGAGTACGTAGCGTCGTCAAGCACGATAGCTCTGCAAGAATCTACCCCGCAAATCCTGCGCAGGACAAGTTGAGATGCTCCAAGCGGCTGAGATTTGCGAGGCCCAACGGAATTGCTGTGGAGTTGAAGTCATTGAAAGCCAAGTTCAAGCTTCGAAGGAACACAAGCCTGAAGAGACTTGACGAACCGTTGATTACGCCAGAGATTGACTCGACGCTCAAATCGAGTCCCACAACAAGGCCGTCCTCGCACGTCACACCGCTCCATGAATCAGCACTTCGGTCCCACTGTACTAGCTTGGAAGACTCGGAGGCATTGAAGATGAAGTTGTTTCTCAGCTCGAGCAAGAGCGATCTCTGGTCGATGCCAAGACACTGGGCTGAAGCTGAAGCCCTAGCTACGTCGAAGAAGATGGAGATCGTGGATATAGCAAGAAGAAGCCATGAAATGATCGAGCTGTTCATTGGAAGAGGTGTAAGAAGGGCGCGGGAAGAGGGAGCAGGGAAGAGGGAATCAACCGAAAAGAAGAGGACACTTGGGAGTGGAGGAGTCGTCCTACTTTAAGTGCATTCCAGGGTCAATTTTGGGATATCATTAGTCGCCAAATTTGACTTATAACACTTGCAAAAATTCCTAGTAAAAATCGGCGACATTGCGCAACAAAGTGACATTCTTTTTTATCCTAATTTTCCAATCGAAACAAAAGACCATATTTATGTTTTCTAGAAATCCAGGAAAAATAAAAGAAATTTGCCTAAAATATTGAAATTAGAACTTGACATCCCTTGAAAATGCTTTTGGCTCACCTTATTTAAGATCATAAAACCAATGACATCATGTGATCAATGTTGTCTTTGTACGTGAACATTAACCATGCAGAGATTGGTTAAAAGCAAACAATATAGATATTATATCCAACTATTTTATTAAATATGTAGATTCAAGAAGATAAATAAAATGATTTACTTATATTTGAGTTTTATTTGTAAAATTTTATAAGATTGTGAAAGAAGCGATATATATATATATATACATATATATATATATAATAAACTCTAGAATCATGTCAATTTTAGGATTTCACCTTTCCTACACAACATGATAGTTGACTGTATTGGGTCAAGCAAGCGCGAAAAACATTGAACTTACTCCGATCAAGCCTCAAACCAAGGTACATGCAATAGCATTTAGTTGACTTGATTAGAGAATGCAAAATTATCATTGCCTCCCACCACCACCACCCCCCGAAAAAAAAAAAAAAAAAACAAAAACAAAAACCCAAAGTACACGCAGGAGCATTTACTTGACTTGACTAGATAATGCAAAATTATCGTTGCGGTGTTGGATCCCCCAGGGGATTTCCAAATTCCCATTTTCGAATAAAACGTAATTGCAATAGGCACGAAATGTTGGCAATAAATTTGAAATATCGATGATAACAAACTCAATAGTAGATCATCACTTGTTTTTCCTTTCTACAAGTGACTACGTAAATGTTTGTAAGTTACCAATAAAATTAAAGTTTTATCATTCACGAACTTAGCAGTAAATTGCCACTTATTTTAGTTTCTACAAGTAGACGCATGACTTTTTGTAGATTGTCTATTGAAATAACATTTCTACCTTTTACACAACCCAATAGCAATTACCACTTATTTTGCAGATTTTATTAGTAGACACGTAAGTTACTGTTTGTATGTTACCAATTAGATAATAATTTTATCGTCCACAAATCAAATTGTGAAATTAGCACTTTTTTTTTTTTTTATATTTTACAAGAAGGCGCATAACTATTTGTAAGTTGTCAATGAAATAACTATTTTACCAGCCACAAGCTCAATAGTAAATATGTAGCGTCGGTGGTAGGTTATTAGAACATTGACAATAATAAGTTTCCACAAACGAGTCAATTTACTTAATCAGAAGGTAGCGAGTTGGACGATTAACCACCGTCATACAAAATTTATGGATGGTGCTACAGGTTTATTATTGAATGGAAACTATTATGTATGGGGCGAACAGAATATTATACATTTCGTCATGATTTTTAGACGATTCATCACGACCAAGAATAGAGTACATGGTTTCCATGGCATTTTCTTCTGTCCTACTGTACAGGGCAATTTGTTTGATAGCCACTTTGCGATCTTCTCTTGTTAAATATTTTCTAAGCTACAAATAGGATCATGTTTTAAACAATTTCGGTCGTGAAACACAATATGGAACGGTGTTCCATACTGTTGAATTTTTGTGAGAGTTTGCCATTGTAAGACCCCGATGGTAGCAAAAATTGGCCGATGACTTGCTTGGTTTGTACGTTAGTAACGTACAATCACTTCTTCTTCTTTTTTAAAGTACCAGCTTTATTTCATTCTTTGAAGTTAATTATTATTCTATAATTTACCAACATTTATTTTCTTAGACCACTAGCCTGTTAGGCTCTGTTTGATAACATTTCAATTTTTTTATACATTGAAATAAAAAAGAATAGAAATTCGTTTGGTAATGTCGGATATTTTTTTTATTTCCTAAAATAGAAAAGTGGCTAGAAAATAGATTTGAAACAGAAACAATAAGTTAAAAAAAAATTATTTCTTGTTCTTGGGAACAGTTTCTGGAATAAGTCATTTTCTTTTCTTTTCTTTTCTTTTTCTTTTTCTTCTTCCTCCTCTACTAATCGATCGTTGTCATCCACCACTAGTCGCCGGCAGCCGCCGATCATTGGTCTTTGGTCGCCAGTTGCTGGTCGCCAGTCACCGGTCGTCGATCACCGATCCACTGGTGCCACCACTAGAAGAAGAGAGGAAAAAAAGAAAAATCTCAAAAAATTATTAAAAAAATTAAAAGAAATTTACATCACAAAAAAATTTGTAGGTTGTACCAAACACATTATTATTCTTTTTCTATTCTGGGAATATAAATTTTGTACAGTTATCAAATGCGTTCTATTACTCAGAAACTGTTCTTGGGAATGAAAATAGAAAAAATCTATTTTTGAAAAAAAATTATTCCCAGAAAAATGTTACTAAACGTACCCTTAAAGTTACAATTTTTCAAAACGAAACTACCAACCTTAATTTGAGTCACTTAGCAACATTTTTTTTTTTTTCCACTTTACCAACCATTTCAATAGTTGATGAAATTTTGTTAAGTCAAATACAAACATGATAAACTTACCACATAAGAGTTTATTATTCTTCTATAAGAGTTTAGTCGCTTGTAGATTGTAGGTTACTGAGACAGTTGTTGATTACTTAAATAATCAAATAAAGGTTGGTAATTGAGTTAAATAAAGTCAATAATTTCACAAAAAAGTTTATAAGTTTAAATTCCACTGATAAATTATTGTAATTACCAGAATAGTTGGTAATTTTGAAAAGAGTTGACAATTTCTCTTATGTTAAACTAAAAGGAAGAAAAAGGAAAAAAGGCAAAGTAAAACGCTGGAAAATGGGCGTTATCTTTACTTAGAGGTATAAAGGATAGTATAAAGGAAAATAAAAGGAGGGAAAAATCTGGAAAGGTTTAAAATTAAAAGAAAGAAAATAAAAAGAGATTGATCCATCTTGCGTATTGCACGCCGGACAAGTACCATGGCCCACCTCTACCCGTCCAAAGGATTATTACCGTACTTTCTCTCCCTTATGCGACCTTCACCATACACAATGGAAACGCGTGTTAGTTGGTTAAAGGAGCATCGACGTTTCACCCATGACAAATTCTAATACTCACCCCGGATTTTCTCTTTTTGTATTGCATATTGATATATTTGAAGGATTTCTTCCTTCTTTTTTGTTTCGTAGTGAGTTTTGCTATGTTAAGAGACGGTCCGTTCGTTTCGCGGAAAATGGGCAATTTCCGTAAAATATTTTCCCGTAAGTCATTTTCCAGAAAATGACAATATTTTCTCGGTGTTCGGCTAAAACCTGAAAATGTTTCTGGAAAATATTTTCCGGTGTTCGAAGGAAAATATTTTCCGCTCACCGGACGGCAAGCGCGAGTGTCAAGCTCGAGGCTCGCCAGATCGACGAGTGCAAGCTTAAGATTGACGAGCTTGAGGTTCACTTGGTGATGATGGCGGACGACTAGTCAAGAAAGAAGAAGATGGGAAACAAATAAAATAAAAAGAAAAAAAAAAAAAGGAAATTAAAAATAATTCGAATAAAAAGAAAAATAAAATTTAAAAATAATTCGAATAAAAAAGAAAAGAAGAAGAAGAAAGGGGAGGAGGAAGTGAGGATTTGTAGAGGTGCGAGATAAGAGAGATCAAGTGAGGAAAATGTTTTCCACTTTTCAAAAGTGGAAAACATCTTCCCCAATTTAGAAGACTTTTTTCTCTTTCATGGAAAACATTTTCCCTCATGAATTCAATTTCCGTGAAACGAACGCCGGAAAATCCGGAAACGTTTTCCCGGAAAACATTTTCCGCGAAACGAACGGAGCTAGTGGTTTGATACGGTTTTTTAAGCTTTCATTATTATTATTATTATTATTTTTAGATTGAGTAGTCAAGTGCCCAATTAGCTTCCAATAAGACTAGAAACCAAGAACATAAGGAGAGAAGCAAACTCTCTTCCTATCTAAAACAACATGTCAACACCCGATTGTTAGATTTTTAATGTAATTAAATTGTCAAAATCTTACATCAACCGGAAGGGATCCTATTGAGTGATACATAAACAAAAATCAACCCTCCAATGAGCACCACATTGCTCTAGCTAATGGAAAGCTCTATCTTCTCTTTCGGTGCAAGATTTTGACAATGTAACGTGAAAACTAGTTATCCTAATATTGACAAGTGCTTAAGAAACATCATTAAGTTGACACCTTTTTTTAGACAACCTTAATAAAATTGAATGGAAATCCGACTTGATTGTGGCACGCTAAACTAAACCACCCCATGGTGCTCTACTCCTAAATGTTCAACTCGAGCGCTCACGGTTGCCTGGACATTTGACAATGACTTTGCTCGTCGATAATGCTTGCAATTGAAAGAAAACTTAACACGTCTATGGTATATAGGTGTTGCAAATTGGAGCATTAATGGCACTGTAGAAAGCTCTATTTTGTGTTTTTTTTTTCTCATTCGCGATTGAAAAGGACAACAAAAATAAATTAGAAAAATAAAATAAAAAAGAAACTAAGACCAAAACCAACAAACCAACAGTAGTTTGATTTTGACGAAGTAGCAGAAGTAATGACCATGATCAAGAGAGATGCACAAACGAGTGAAGCTAGAGAAAAAGGAAGCTCGACTTTCGGTAGCCTTCACTAGCTCAATGATGTTTCCGACAGGACTAATGAGACCTTAGAGAAATGGTAACTTCCTCTGGCGACAAGGGGGAGACCATTGACTTACAAGATAGAGCTATTCTCAGAGACAACGTGACCATATTTGTGACTATAACAAGCAAATGCCTATGGGGTACTCTTGAAGACGATGACTCAAAAATGAAAATACTAAAATGTTATATCTTTACTTAATAATTTATCTTTAGAATGTGTTACAATCAAGTGGTATATATACCCGAACAATATATACAGGAAAGGAAGTAATCTAATGTAACAAGCAAATTAGTTATCTTAATCTAACAAGGAAATTCTAGGAGATAATCAAATATCAAAGAAAGATCACTAATATCTAATAATATCTCTAATAAAAATCTTTTAAAAGGAAATTCTCTAATATTCATAAATATAAAGCTCATAAAAATAGGACATGTGCGGGAGGCATCCAGGAAATTTCGTGCGAAATGGACAATTTCCAGAACAGAGAAATGCAGCGGGGCGAGGAGGAAAACAGGGGATGCTTCGGCTTGGAAACAAGGAGCAATCAAAGTAAACTTCTGCTGGTGGGGACGATTCTGGCTAGCGTTAACGTAAGCTGCGGGAGTGATGATGTTTCCTACTCTGTGGACTCATGCGTCGGGAATAGGAGCAGAAACGCGTTTGTGTCCGTTGGCATTCTTTATTCGTTTGTGGAATTTTTGGTGTCAATTTATGTTACACTGGCTAGACCAAGAAAAATCAAACTTCAATGGAGAGGATATGACCAGCTTAGGGAATTGGTATATACGCTACGGTTAGTGATGCAAATATAGATAGTTAAATGGTGCCCAAATCCAAAGGGTGGTTTATTATTAGGATCATCGAGATATTGCACTTCTAGAAGCATAAGATTTTATGTTCGGTCCATTCTTGTTGCAGCCAAGATTGAATCAGAGATGGATTTGGTTTTCATGTGAATGGTCCATTTTTTGGATTGGAGATATTTGACGAACAAAAGGTTGCTGAAAATTTCAGAAGTTCTCTAATAAAAGAAAGTGCTTTTTGTTCACTTGTTTAAGTTTGATAACTAATTGAAAACGAAAATTTTTTCTATCGATTGATGGTTGTTCTTTTGTTAATGTGTGCCTGTGTCTACTTAAGTGTTCTAACTATTTTAGTAGTCTTGGCTAGTGGGCAAATGATTCTTATTAGCATACTCAATTTTATTATATCATAATTGTATTGTGTGTTTACATTGGGAACGTATCCGCTAACGTTGACTTCCATAGTATATGTAAAGTAATATTTCATGTCCAAATTTTCTTTGCTTTGCCACACTAAATAATGTCATCTTGCACAAAGTCACACAATACGTAAGATTCTCTTTGAATGAATGTCCAGTGATAACCAAAACTAATTTCTAAATGGTGTCAAGAATATTTTTTTGCGGGTACATAAAAGAGGTCTAATCGATTAAATTGATATTAATATTTGAACTAGACTAGACAAATATATTTATACTTGACTCAAGCTCAATCTTGTAGAAGCTCAACTTTTTGGATCGAGTTTGACTCGTGAATTAAAAAAAAACTTGAAATAAATCTGTTGGATTTGACTTGGCTTATTATAAATGAGTTTTTGTGGGAGCTTGATTCAAGCTTGAGCTCAAATTTGAATTTCATAAAATTTGAATTGATGAGGCTTGGAGTTGACTCAATCTCGCACTTGAATTTGTAAATAATTTAGGCAATTTCAAGTAGCTTGATTGGTTTGCACATGAAGAAGCAATTAAAACCTGATTTCAAAGAAGCATGTGAGAAAATGATAGGAAAGCACATAATCGTTTCAATCTTGAGTGTCATGTATTTCAATCTAGTTAATTTTTTCTTTGAATTGGGTTAAATATATTTTTAATCTTCTAATTCTTAATATTTGTGCGATTGCGTCCTCAAGAAGGCAAGCCATTACCACTTCGGTGGATAGTTGGAGTCCACCACGACCGCTTCTCCGAAAGTCAAGCCTGTGATAAGTTCTTCAAATTTTCTAACCATCACCAATCATCGCTGGTGGTAGCTGCAGCCACGAAATCCTCCACCCTTTCTCGCATCTCTCACTTTCCCACCTTTGTCTTCTACATTTTACTTTCTTATTTTTCCTAAAATAAAACTAGTTTCTTTTGACTTATTTCACTTAAAAAATTACTGAGAAAAATCGCGACACTACACAATAAAATTACTAAGGATGTCAGGTTCCATATTGGCTCCAGCTACATGACCGAGTAATTTAGGCAAGTGGCCATATACCACTGGAAAAATTGGCACGTGAAATGGAGGGAATCAGGCGCGAGTACTTTGGCAACCCTTGGTCTAGTTACTACTACTTACGTTCTCTTTGTTCTTACCGTCATTAAAGCCTTCTTTGCTGCTTACATATTTTATCATTCCAAGAATTAACCAACCTTAACAACTCAATTTCAAAGACATAATTAGAAAAATCTTCTTAGACCAATAAATTTGTAACATGCTCGGTTTCATTTTTTATTATCACTTCGGCCGCTACTTGTAAATGGCTAGATTGCTTAAAACTTGCATTTTCTTTGATGTGCTGCCACATGGAACTAGTCCATGTCAGACGAAGAGCATCATATCAACGCTGGGATATGATATTTTTAGAAAACTTACAAAAATGTTATTGGAGCCAATCGAAATTAGCAGACCATATTTTTCATACAACAAGACAGTTGACTTGAAAGCGGCAATAATCACTAGTCATACCAATGTGCAGTGAACCAGTCAAACCAGGTCCAACCTTAAGCCCATGAAATGGGTTGGAATTCGACAACCTTTACGAGATTGAAATTTTCAAACCCAAATTTCCATGCACCTTCTAAGAGTAAGAGCTGGGATGATAACACCTTTGGTCCAATTTGGTGGGCACATGCGTGAAGAATCTTTATTTTGTCTGAAGTTGAACTTTTCTGATTGAGAGACTTTCCGGCAATAGACAATAATGGAGAGGAAAAATAATTGAACTTATTCCAATAAAGCATGACGACCAAACTACGTGCAATAGCTTTCAGTTGACTTGACTAGAGAATGCAAAATTGTTGTTTAAGTGAGGTCCTCGATTTGGTGATTTATAAAATTCAGTTCATGAATAGAGCAAGCACGTGTGCAAAGAATTTTTATTTTATCCAAACGTAAAGAATCTTTCTAATTGATAGACTTTCCGACAGTAGACAATTATGGAAAGGAAAGGCAATTAGACTTACTCCAATAAAACATAATGACCAAACTTCACGCAATAGCTAGAGTTGCTAAATTGCCGTTTAAGTGAGCTCCCTGATTCAGCAATTTATAAAATGCAGTCAACTAGGTCCAACTTCAAGCCCGTGAACTGAGCAGGAATTTGAAAACCTTTCGGAATTGGAATTTTCAAACCGAAAATTTCCATGCACCTTCTTAGAAAAAGCTAGGAAGGCCTTTGGTCCAGTTTGGTGGCCAGTTCATGGCGGGTACACACCTTCTTAGAAAATTATGGAGAGGAAAAACATTGAACTTACTAACTATAACCAAGCATAACTACTAGTTGTTTTCAGTTGACTCGACTAGGAATGCAAAATTGTCCTTTCAGCGCAGCTCCTCAATCCGGTGATTTATAAAATTCTATTGACGAATTAAACAGAAATTTTTCCATGGACTGTAATTATGTAATGTTGATAATAAATTCGAAATACCAATAGTAAGTAAAAAGCCATCAATAATTTATTGATTAACTCATTTGTAATTAGCGATGGATTGACAATTTGCCATCCACAGACTCAATATTATATTTCCACTTTCTTTTTTAGATTTTACAAATGGACGCGCAAGTATATGTGCCAATGAAATAACAATTTTATCGTCCACAAATCTAATAGGTGATTGACGCTAACTTTTATATTTTACAAGTGGGTGCATAATTGTTAAGTTACCAATTAAATAACAATCTTACAATCCACAAACTCAATATTAGAAAACCATTTACTGTGATGAGATTTAGTGTAAGTGGTAAATATATAACTAGAACATTGACAATTATAATTCACTAATATTGTTGCAAATTTCATCAATATACACCGTTATTTGAAATTTCATGAATGGTATTACAAATTTACTATTGAAAGGAAAATTATTCTATTTGGGCTAGACGTAAGGTTAAACACTTGTTTGTGATTATATATGACTCATCATCGTCAAGAAACAAGAAAACAGCCACCCTTCCCTTGTCTCGATGTAGCAAGTATCCTTTTGAGGGGTAGTCGCAAGCTTGAAAAGCAAAGGAATAATTTTAAAGTTGCATTTGTTCCACAGAAAACACAAAATTTAGAATACATTTTTTCGAGAAATAATCTTTTATGTTACTTACAAAAATAAATGAATAAAATATATTTCCATCATAGACGAAAATAGTTAGGCATAGCTTGCTATCGATCATAAAAACATTTTATGTTGATTAACTTTTCAAATTGATATAACCAATAATTTTTCAAAAAAATACTTTTCACATCTTGAATTTATCTTAAAACAAATGCATCTTGAATTTCAAACAATATTACAGGCTCCGATGCTATTTTCCTTTTGTGCTACTTTACAAGGCATTGTTTGCGATAGTTACGTTGCAATTTTCCCTTGTTTTTTGGGCTACAAAGAGGAAAAGTTTCTGGACACCATTGCAACGCTCATGAGTGCAGTTGAAAACTTGGCTGAAACCGCTTTTAATCGTCATCGACAATCCCATCCCCCTCATTGCGCGCGCGCGCACACACACTCTCTCTCTCAGTCGAGGTATTGCTTGCGGCCGTGAGAACTCCTGTGGCACGAGCCTAAAGCTCAGGGTGGCTGCGCAGCCCCCGTGGGCATCCATGGCTGCGGCCATAGGACCCAATTTGGTCCACCGCTTGGGGTCATCCAACCTCGATCTGGACCAGATTCCAGGCATTAACCATCACTGGGCTCATAATTGGGGTTTGGGTGACGCTCACAAACGACTCTTCAAGAGACAATCTTAGGCAATGATCTGAGGAAGATGATTCTATAAATCAACCATTTTCAATATTTTCGTTGGCACTTAACAGTTTTTTCATCCCTTAAAACTCTGGTTTACTTTCCAACATATTTTGGCCAACAACATTTTAGTTTTTAATTTGTTATTTTTTTATTAATTTTAAGAACAAATTAAAGCGCTAGCATTATCCACTATGGAAAAAGATAATGATGGTCACTTTCGTCCCTCGAGTAACTCCCGTCATATTTTCGGGACATTTGGTGAGGTCATTTTTATCCCCCGAAAATGCGTACATTATCTTTCTTGGGATTTTTGCCTGACATTTAAATTAGAAGTAAGAAATTTTATGTGCTTAAGAGAAATTATTTTTATAAACAACCATTACTTTTCTTTTAAAAGTTACCAGACGGGAGAGTACAAATCCGACTTCCAAGCCTTCAACAATCTCGGGAAGGAAAATATCGGCCAGGACTTTTTAACTGTCCAACAATAGAAATTGATCAAGTGAACAGCGACACATTAGTATGAGACCAATGGTTCGGTTGAATTTTACTATTATATTGCATGATTTACAGCTGACAATAGCCCATCACAAGCATCTTTTGCTAAGGATTATTAACTCGCTCTCTTATCTCCATACACAAAACAATAGCAAGCTCTATCTACTAACTACAAATAGGTGACAGGAGGATGATGAGTGAATTTGTCACCTTTGCTCAGCCTATAAAGCCAAAAACCACAGCTCCTATACATAACCCTCAGCTGCTGCCGCCGAGTGCTGCCGAGAGACTCCAGCCACTAATCCAAAAGGAAATCTAGCTCGTTGGGTAGAGTAACTCTTTTTCGCAGTAGGGACTCGATTGTCGGACATTTCCTCTTTCTTCCGCCTCTGGGTCTGGATCGAAATTGCTCATCTAACTCCTCAAAATCACCCTGAACCCAAGGAGCCAAATTGGTAAGAATGAGAATCATCCGACTCTCATGTAGTAAAAAGCCGGAATTCAACAACAGTAAAATTGAACTTCAATATTTGAGAGAACGAGAGAATGGGGCTCACTGGAGTAAACATGGCAACCAGTTTTCTCGTGATGGTCTCTCACGTGCTTATACGCAAACTTCTTGCCACAATCCTTATGGCCGCATACAAATGGCCTCACCTCAAGATGAACAGCCTTCACAACCTGATGTAAATTTGATTTCTGTCAACAAGAAAATATTTAGCTAATGTACACTCAGCAGGCACACGATAAATGAGCTCACGCTTCAAAGTTCCAAAAGATTATAATCCATAACAAGCCAGAATCTACTTAGTAGGTGACTGCATCTTACTGTTGAAAAAATGCGTTGACAACGCTCAAAATCACATCTGAATGCTTCTGAATCAGCCGAATTTTTCTTCTCATGCGTGCGGAGATGCCGTTGGATATTTTTCCTCAACTGCTTAGTCCCACATATGTCGCAATTGACTAATTGGTGAGCCGACCACATGTGCTCCTTCATATAATCAACATTGCTGAAGTTTTTCATGCACTCACAACAGAAAGCCTCCACAGTCTCTAGTTTGACTATAACAGTTGAAATGACGTTATTATCGAATAGCATGTTAAACAGTTCATAGATATCATTCGGCTTCACCAAGAGACCTTCATAATTAAGTGACTCGCCATGAGAATCCTCATGCTTTCGCAACTTCGATGCAAACTTGAAAACCTTTCCACACCCAACCTCCGGACAAACATACTGCTTCAGACTCTTGCATTCACCAGACATTGATGGTTCCTCATCATTGTGAATTTCATTCAAGTGCCTCTTCATGTTCCCTTGATATGCAAATGACTTATTGCAACCATCAACAGGATAGCTGAAAATCTTGCCTTTATGCTGAAGAAAGTGACGAGCCAAATGGTCTTTTCTCCTATAGCTGGCAGGGCAATCCTCTATAGAACACTTGAAAGGCCTCTGCACATGAATTTAGCACATTGACACATGGATACAGAGCATACCAAATCTCTAGACATCAATAGGGAAAAGAAAAAAAAAACGAACAAACGATGCTTCAAACCTCAAGATAGAACATGCGTGACCGAGGCTGACTTGATGGATCTTCTCAGGTGGACCCCCAACCTGATACTAGTCCAATCAAGATACAAGATTGCAGCCTCTTGCATTTTGGAGTTCTTTTCAATGGGATCCAATGCTTCACGCCATTATCATATCATAATCAGATGAGCCAACATACTTTATCCTACAAGGTCTTGATTTTAGTATAGGCAAACTCACAGTAGACAAATGAAAAAAAAGAAAAAGAAAAAGACCGCTTCAATTTTCAACCAAAATTAGAACTTTTTTTTTATCTTAGAAATCCATCTTTGAAACCAGACCACACGAAAAGATTAATGCTTTCTCATGGGTGCTTGCATGTGATGATGCTTCACAAATTCACGGCATCACTATTCCATAGCCCAGAAAAATGATGTACATCCCCAACAATAATATCCGAATTGCCGTTTCTGACACCTCATTAGAAGTTACAAATGTGAAGATTTTAAGAGCAAAGACTGAGCATTCTACATCAAAATTGTTTGTTCAACAAGAATGGTGCGACTGTAATTTGAACCCTTCACTTTACAAACTGTACCTCACTATCGACTAGAGGTGGCAAAATAGGTCATAGACTCATTTTTGGACCCATATTTTTTACTAATGGGTCGAATATGGGTTACGAAGATATAATATGACCTAGCTAAAATAGGTTAAAGGTCAAAGTGTTTTAAATTCAATTTTATATGGTTCGAAAATGGGTCACGCGTTCTGACCCATTTTCAAAAGCTAAAAAACAAAGAACTTCCTCAGCGACAGATAGCTACCTTCGTCCTCGCTTTGTCAGTGACCCATTTTCGAACCACCGCTGACGCTCGCCTCCGAGCTGCCTCCGCCACTCGCCTTCGCCACTCGCCGCCGCGGCTCACCTCCGAGTCGCCTCCGTCGCCCACCTCTGAGGCTCGCCTCCGCCGCTCCCTCGAAGGTCAACGCTCCCTCGAAGGTCGACGAGCTTCGTCACCTTTGAGGGAGCGGCGGAGGCGGGTGACGAAGGGCAGCTACTGTTCCGTCATCGCCATCCGCCACCGTTCGTGATCTCAGTTGCGTTCACTATAGAGCCGGACTCCCGTGGGTCCCAGTTCGTCTCTGTTCTCGACCGAGCTGATTCAAAGGGGAAAAAGATCTCGCTTGGAATCCTTTGCGAAGCCGAGATTTCGTTCGTTCGTCGAATCGTGAAAGGTCTTGTTGCCGATTCAAGCGTTCGTCACAATGCAAACGTCACGAGCTAGGTTAATATCTATTATCCTTGCTTTGCTTTCCGATAGATTTCAATCAAGATCGATGTTCTGTCTTTTAGGATTAAAGCACGCGTTGGGCGCGATCGGATTGTTGCCTTGTTCCGAATGTTGCCAGTTGATCCTACTTCGAATCAGGCCGTGAATTCGAGCCAGAGACAGCATAATTTTACTTCACAATTTTGTTGACCACCAGATGTTTGATAATATGGCTCTAAGTCGCAGACATTGAATAGATCGCGATTTTCTCCGAACTGAAGATGCGCAGACAAAGACCCATCTTTTTCTTAGTGCATTCATTTGATTCGGGTTATGTTTCATCATCGTCAAGATTGATTCTGAACGTTTACTGTTCTGTCCGTCTTCATTGTATTGGCATGTTTCTTTGCTGCGTTCGATGACAATGGCCACTGACGAGAGGGATCGGCATTCAAACAGTAGAAATATGTTTGTGTACTGGGCCTGTAAGATCTTGATCTTATAGCTGCAAGATATGCACTCATTCCTTTAGTAGCTGTATATTGATACTAAAATATTTCTACTGCTTGGAAGGGTGATAATTGTATGTGAAGAAGTTTCTGAGCATTACATCTTTTTGTCCGTCTTTCCAGGATTTCCAAGAGAGTGGACAGTTTTGTTTGAATTACAGATGTAGCTATAGAATTATTTTCTTTGAACGAGCAAATGAGATTCTTATTAAGAGAAGCGTTTACTTTCAATTCCAGATTTGATGAAGCTCGCATAAATCCGACTTGCGAAAGACCATTTTCATTCTTGCCTTCGCGGATGTTTCATTAGATAGTGTTCAAATAGCTAATACTTAGTTTCACGTTGCAAGTTTTCAGTTGCTCAATAGTATGCTCACTTTAAATAAAAGAAGCATGTGCATAGTCTAATTCTTCATAAATATTTCAATTTATAGGTTTTTTTTTTTTACATTTTTTATTTTATTTACTATTTTTTAATTTAATTTGAAGTTTTAATCCAATTAGCATATAGCTTAAAGTGAGTGCGGGTTTTTTTTTAGAATATTAGTGGGTTTTCGCATATGGGTCGGGTCGGGTATGGGTCACTAAATTTATACTGCAGAGAGAATATGGGTTAAAAAAAAGTTAAATGGGCCAAATATAAAGTGTCGATCCATTTTCGACTCGACCCATACCCGACCCGACCCACTCATTTTCCACCTCTACTGTCGACTACCTCCACACCCAACCTCCGAAAAAACATGCTACTTCAGACTCTTACATTCACCAGGCGTTGATGCTAGCTCATCATTGTGAATTTCATTCACATGCCTCTTCATGTTCCCTTGACATGCAAATGACTTATTGCAGCCATCAACAGGACAGCTGAAAATCTTGCCTTTATGCTGAAGAAAGTGACAAGCCAAATGGTCTTTTCTCTTCCGACCAAAAAAAAAGGTATTTTCTCCTATAGCTGGCAGGGCAATCCTCTATAGAACACTTGAAAGGCCTCTGCAAATAAAATTTAGCATATTGACACACAGATACAAAGCATACCAAATCTCTAGACATCAAAAGAAAAAAAAATGAACAATGCTTCAAACCTCAAAATAGAACATGCGTGGACAAGGCTGACTTGATGGATCTTCTCAGGTGGTCCCCCAACTTGATACTAGTCCAATCAAGATACAATATTGCAGCCTCTTGCATTTTGGAGTTCTTTTCGGTGGGATAAGTAACACAACCAAGTAGAAGAGGCGCTTGGATCGGAGTTGTTATGGGCCTAACTTGACTAGGTTCAAAGCTATGATCAGTTCGGGCCCTAATTAGGCCCGGCCCGATCAGCTCTCCATCGAACGAAATTAGATCTGCGAACAGGAAGCTGCTTACTTCGCGATTGTTGCGTACATTATTAGAACGAGCATGAAGATGTATAGAGAGTTACCGTGAGGTTTCGTTGCAGAGATTGCCGAGGCAGATTTTCGTGATGGACACGGAGATTGATGACGGTTCAGAAGCACGAGGTAATGAGAAGTTCTGGCAGATGTGCATATAGTAAGTATTTATCTAAGATTTTTCTTTGCATAGGCACATAAGCACATTCTCATCTTGCCATGAGCTCGAGGTCTTGACCACCCGGCAGATGTGCATGAAGTACACCTTGAACTGTTGAGGAGAACAAGTTCTTGCATGAAGATTCTCAATTAGTTTTCCATCTTGGACATTACTCGGGATGCTGCAACCTTCTTATTTGGGGCTATTAGTTAGTCCACACATCTTGGCAATTGATGCAGGCACTTACACTCCAGGATGCGCACGCACCTAAACACCTACAGAAATGGCAGTGCACCTTATGTCCAGTTCCTTATTCCTCCGAATTTTACAATACAAGTTCCTCTATCATATGCTCAAATTACAAAATTTAAGGAGTGCGTTGATAATGACAGTACAGTTTGCTGAAGTTACGTTGGCTTTTGTTGGGTTAGTATTGAAAAACATTCTCCTACCTGTTAGCTGTCATCACCGTCTGCTTCACTATTGCTGTAATCTCCTTTGGCTGCAAACACCAGTTTGATAGAAAGCCTTTTGATGATGATGATGATGATGATGTTTTCAACGCTTATTTCAAAATGTCTATGCAAGTCAGATGGGTATTCTTGCCTCTCGCTGTCATTATTGAGCAACCAAACTTGCATCCATCCTCCAATGCGGTTAGCAACTGTGGATGTCGGAAAAAGACTTACTACTATAGACAAGTGACAATTGTCTCAATTCCACATCCACCAGCATGTTCATTGCGTACTTCTTCAGATTGTCTTCAGTATCAAATTAAAATTCCGCGATGAAACCTCGAAAGGGAAATTTACATGCTTCCTCTTGCAGACACCCTCAATGAGACAGCTTCACCTCCATGTTATCAGCCAAGATTCTAATTCAGTTCATCTTATTTAAGACCGTCACAGACCCAAATTCAAATATGGGAATACCCTAGCCTGGTCTCTATCGAAATCACCCAAAAGCCCATACTCAATTCCTATCATTCCCTATTTCCCTCCCTTTTATTCTTGTTTTCTTTTATCCATTGATGTTTGTCCCTCTCGCCCTTTTCCTCTTACAGATCAAGAACCACCAGAGTAAACTCAAGAACTACATGAGTTTCAAAGCCATGACTTGAGATCGAGACACCTAGACTCTGAGCTGCACATAGAAAAAGTTGATTCATGAACCGCTTGTATCATTAACCAAACGACTGAGATCGGTCGCCGTCTCCAGCCACCACCTTTAACCATTATAATCCACTGTGACTCATAGATGGACTCACAAGGAAATGAGTGTGGAAGACTAACACGGTAGAAGCTTCGGTCAAGAATATCACCAGAAATAAAGGTTGAGAACAATAACTTGAGATCACATACTCATCGCCCACTACCATGAAAATCACCGGCAATATAGCACAGAACAAAAAATTATAATGATTCAGAAATGTATTCAGCCATTGTGAAAACATTACAACTCATGCTTAAATGACTTAAAAATCAATTAATATCACTTAATCTATGTCAGCATACTTTCGGATTCAGAATTTGACGAGACTAATTATCCGCATTGAAACCTCATAGACATTTCGTCGAGCACATTGCAGTTCATCCATTAAGGAGCAGATTTTTGACAACATCGTATTTGAGACCATACACGCAAACGAAATTAACATGTGAAGTTCAGAATCAAATGGACGACTCTAACATGACCGATCCAATTAAGCAAAACGAGCTTTACATACGCTTCACCTTCGCCGGAATCATAGCATGATGGAGAATCAGAGATTACCTTGTCAATGAAGCCAAGGTAAGTCACAGTACGCAGTCCAATTAAATATTGGGAGCTCTCACGAACGTCGTCGGCTAAAATGAAGACCAGAGGAAGAGCTTCAATCGATTTTTGGCCACTTCAATCTTCACGGCCGCGAAACAAAGTGGAACAGGGGCTTCTCCGGAGGCGGCGGTCCGGCGATGGCTACGTCGCCTTGGGCCTGGTGATGCGCTAGAAACGAGAAAGAGAGTCTTTGGAAACCCAATCCCTGGGGGAATTTTCTGGCGAAATCTCTCCCTCAAAAGTGCTCTCCGGAATGTTTGGAACTCAATCCGTGCGGAGCGCAATTCTCTCCACCGCGCGAGCGACGATCGGCAACGAGGTTGCAGCGGTTGAAGGTGAAGACTAGCAGCTATGGAGAAGGAAATAATTGAAGTCAAAATGGGCCTTGTTTAAATCCAAAATGGGCTCCTATTGGAGATCGAGGACTGTAAGTTTTATGGGTTGAGTGAGCCCACGCGTTGATCGAAGTCTTATGGGTCAAATTCACCAGCAACCGGGTTTGGGTATGGATCAAGGTATTAGTATTCAATGGCCGAATGGGCTTCAAATATTCTCTCTCTCTTCTTCTTTCTCCCATTCTTTTTATTATTTATTATTTCTATTTTTCAATTTTCCGATTTATATATCCAATATATGCCTATACAATTTTGTGGACAAAAAATTCCAATGTCAACATCACTTGAGTGTCATAAATATTTTCCAATCACTTGAGTGTCATATAATTTTTTAATCGATCAATTAAGTGCTATAACCTCTTTTTTTCAATCATTTGAGTGTTATATATCTTTTCAATTGATCATTTGAGTGTCATAACTTTTTGAAAAGTGTCACCACGGTGCTTTATCGCGTTGGATTTTTAGCACTAATATAAATGTTTTTATAAAATTAATGACACTCAAGTGATCAATTGAAAGTTATGGCGGTCAAGGCACTCAAGTGGTTGGAAAAAAAAGTTATGACTCTTAAGTTATGACATTCGTGTTGTCCTTTTCTTGTAGTAAATCACTATCTTTGTTGCAAAATCAAGTCAATATACATGAGCAATGGGTAGTAGGTTGCACAATATATTATTAAATTAGCGCAATATATTTTAGAATCAGTGTGCAAGCAATCTATTATCGGAAAGTGCACTCGACGATGATTGCTTTGGTGACCCGAAACTTAAGTCATTTGAGTTCGTATGGACCTCAAAACAAGCAAGAGTAGTTGCCAAATCTGCCACGTTGGATTAGAGAATTCGCGAACTGTTCGTGCAGAGGAGTCCAACCCCGACGTCCAATCCTTCAATCCCAGTGTTACTCCCGATTGCGGTGTTCTCGGTGTTGGTGTCCATTGAAAGTAAGATTGTTCGATCCCTTTCACCTAGGAATTGAATTTCCATCCAGTCTCGAGCCCAAATTCATCGGTTTGTTCAATTGCATGTCTATGGTCAATTATTGATCATGATTTACGTGTAGGGATTGTTGATTCCATGTTATGATTCCCCTTTGCATGAACTTAATCAGAGAAAGGTCGCATCTTTATTACTAGATTTATCTCTTTTTGCGTGGATTTGCCCTTGGTTGAATTATATGGATGATTTTTTTGCTCGTTAACATTGAATCGGATTGGATTGATGATTCCTTTGCATGTTGTTCATGGCCCGTCTCCTTCGTGTTCTTGGTCACACCCCTCCCTTGTTTGATTGCATGGTTTAATGCTGTCTTGTATTGATTGTCCTTATTTTATTTTTCTTGCATCTCGCCCATCTTGGTTAGGGTTTGTCTTGCTTGGTAGAATTTTGATAATTTGTTTTGCCGAGATTCATGGAAAATAGGCCAAAGCTTCGGTCTTTGCTCGATGCTTTCGCTCATGTCAAAAAGATCGAATCTTTCAAGGAAAGGTCAAACCTTTACTGCTCTTGATTAGTGCATATAGGATACGGTTGCTAGTTCACGTAGATTAGCGAGAAAAATCATAAAAATTGCACCTTTCATTGTCATGTGGCATATAGGATATTCATGATCACTTAGGTAGTTGCATCAATAATAAAAAGGAAAGATTACAAATAAGGACATCTTAGAAGCATGCCACGGGACTTTTTTTTTGTTGGGTCTGGCATGCTAAGTGACTTTGCATCTTAGATTATGCAAGTTTTGATTAATTCACGTTCATCTAAATTAATTGGGCCATTTCGGCCATATAGGGGTATTCTCTACATGTAGGGTAATTTTAGGGTTTTAACTAGTGTTCATAAAAATTAGACAAATCAAAAGACCAAAAAAAAAATTAGAATTGCATCTTAATCGCATTTAAGTGAGTTCTGCATCAAGCGTTAGCTCACGATATTTGATTCATGCATGATATGTCAGGCAAGTCGGCACTTAAACTGGGCATCTCATGTTTATTTTAATCTAATGCACATTTATGTTTGGTTTATAGCTCACGAGGTTTTGTCCTAGGGCGTAATAATGAGGCCTTGTTAATTTTGCTCGATACCGTTCGGGTTCTTTATTTTCCCAGCACTTTATTTGCTTTATCTTTATTATCGCTTGATTTAATATATATTTTTCTTGAACACCATTCATGATCACCTTTTGTTTCCATGATTAGAGGATATCGGGAAAATAAACTTGAGAAGTTTGCTTGCAAAAAATTTTCACAAAAGAGAAAAAGGTTCTGACAACGGACTTTAGATTTATCTAGTATAATCAGGTCCTGGGAATCATAGATCTCTGGTTCGCAATAGTAAAACGAGCCCATGCATCTTACATGGGCTCCTAACTGGCCTATAATTGATTAGCAGTAGCTCTAAGGCAAATTAAAATAAGTGGTTGAATTAGAAAATCAAGTTGCAACTGGTAGTATTTGAAAGTGTCTATACTAGGCATAGGCACCACCTCAAAAGAGGAACCATTAGCGTTTACTTAGGGCGCAAATGATAATCATTCTATTCTAGAAATCAATTTCTAACTAGAAAATGATTTTTCTATTTCTATTCCTCGACGAGTTTCTAAACAAAAATACATGTTTAATTACCTTATAAAATTTCTATTATTGAAATAGAAATTTGTTTGATAACAACACAAAATTCCTCCCTCTTGAGTGGTGGTAGGAGGCGTTCAGCGACCGACGGCGGGCGACCGGTGGCCGGCAACCGACAACCGGTGGCTTCCGGCGTACCATCGCAGTGAGTGGGCGACGGGCGATGATGAGAGTGAGCAATAAGAAGAGTTTTCATTCCTCACTTTTGTTCTAGAAATAAAAAAAAAGCTATAAATTTTAACTTCCGATTTCTGCTCCTAATCTATTTACGAAATAAAAATCTGTTCCACAAATAAAAAAATAAAATTACGTTACCAAACGGATTTCTTTTCCAACATATTTAGGGGAATAGAAAAGCAGATAAATAGAGAAACATAATGGTTATCATTTATGCTGGTATAAATCCGTCAACGTCCCTAAGAGATCTCAACCTCAGGAGGGTTGCGACATTACATATGAAAGTTTGTCACTTAAATGATGGTAATAGTTGGAATAGTTGGTAATTTAAAAAAAAAAATGGATAATTTCATTTTAAAAATTTGGTAAATTTAACACGTTGGCAAGCTCCCGAATTAATATTCACAAGCTATCAAAACCGCATGAAATAATAAAATAAATGTTAGTAAGTAGACTCCAATAAGTGCAGGGAGCTCAATCAACCTTGTGATAATTTCTTCACATTTTTCAACCATCACCAATCGTCGCTAGTGGTGGTTGCTGCCACCGAGTCCTCCACCCCTCCTCGCGTCCCTCTAGCTCTCCCTCCCTTGTGTTCTAAATTTTACTTTCCTTTTTCTATAGAATAAAATTATTTTCTTTTGATTTTAACATTACTGACTTTAACCTTTTTTGATAATAAAGAAATTATGAACTTAGCATACCATGTCACATACTAAGAGTTATTCAAGGACTTGATTGTAAATGGGGTAGAGTTAGAGGAGTTGATTCACAAAAAATAAAAACAAAAAAATTGATGGATCCAATTTTGCACAAGCAAATTTGAAGGATCCAATTGAAGGTCTAAACCGCAGACCTACTTTTGGATGGTGATCCCTACGCGAGATGCGGACCTACTTTTTTTTTCCCGGTGGTTAAGTAAGAGTTCTATTGATCGGTAAATAGAACCGTCTTTAAAATGGTGATGAAGTATTTTGAAGAGAAGAAAGAAGAAACATACACTTTTCAAGTTTAGTAACTGAACATCAGTGAAAATCTTCATGGACGTGAGTGTCCGAACAACACCTTATCCCAAAATCGATAATAAGCAAACCTCCATGATCTACTAAACACTATCAGGCCACGAACTACCCAGAAGCCAACCACGAATCCCAGTGGTATGCCCATGTAAAACCACTTCTTCTCGCTATCATCATCTTTGTCGCTTTGAGTTGGAACACTACCCGCTTCTTCAGTCCCATTGGTTGTAGTTGAGCAACTTTTGTTGATCTGAAGCCCACATAATCCAAGGTTTCCTTCGAAGGAACTTTTGGAAAACGTGAGAAACTATCCCTTTGTTGGGATACTTCCCACAAGCTGATTGTTTGAGAGGTTCAAGAATGAAAGGAAATCAAGATTCGCAAGCTGAGCCAATATGGTTCCATTGAGGTAGTTCCTTGATAGGTCCAACAACTCGAGCTGAACTAGATTCCCTAAAACAGGAGGAATTAAACTTGAGATGGCATTATGCGATAGATTGAGGAAATAAAGTGCTTTGAGATCTCCAAGTGTGTCTGGTGTTGGACCCTCCAATCTATTATTTAAGAAGTCGGTCGACGTGAAAATAGTCAAGATCTTAACGAGTTCTAACTGCTGACCTTTCACGATTACACTCATGGTATTTTGATAATAGGGTACTCTATCTTGGGAAAACTGATTCTGCAAGTGATTGAAGTCTACATTGACCTTCATAGCCTTCCCAGATGCGAGGAGACTGGTAGGCAGCGTGCCGCCTGATGGTTTTTATTTATGTGATGATGGGCCTAAGTAGGTCCGTCCGTCCATGTTGGGCCTAGAAGCCCGGCCTGCAAGATAAGGGCCCATGGAGGAAGGGTTGAGATATTAAATGTTATGTCTTTTGGGGGAAACGTTTTACGTTGAGGGGTTACGTCTTTTGGAAGAGGCGTCTTAAGGGAAATAACGTATTCTCAAGGGGTACGTTTAATTGATACTCTCTCCCTCTCCCAAAAGGAATGTACGTCTTTTTTTTTTCAGAGTTTTCTCCCTTCATAGCAACAAGATGCTCCTCGGTAGAACGAGATCGATTTCTTCCTCGAACTTCAACGTCGGTGTTTAATCTATGGACAATAAGGTTCGCTCTATTCCGTGGTGTATCTTTGATCGGTGATACATGTATTTCCTAGGCTTGCTTCCGCTTCGTTGTTTTGGGATTCGATTGAGTGTCGAATCACTATTTTGGGAATCCCGTTATTCCCAACATTGTTATCAGAGCAAGAGTTCATGTTTCCCGATGCCCTTTTCATGTATGTAAATTTGTTTTATGGTCGAAATTCGAGAAAAGTCGCCGTCGGTCGATCGGGGACGGAAAATCCCGACACCGTACTGTTCCCCATAGTATTTTTGATTTTTGTAAATCAAAGTTCTTTTCTCGGTCGTAGGGTTGAAGGTCTTGTTGATACAAGAAAAACGAGTGGCGGATCGCCGCTGGGGGCCGCCACGCGCGGCCAGATTCGATCTCCCACGGGTGCGTGTGACGTACGCGCCGATTCGCTGCCAGGCGCGTGCGACGGACGCGTGCAGCGACTGGCGCGTGCCGCGCACGCGCCAGCTGACGTCATCGTGACGTCAGCCCCGCACGCACGTGGCACGTGCCGGTCGGTTCGTCCAACCTGGCCCGATCGGTCTGACTTGACCGCCTGTTGACTTCGACCCAGTTGACCTTGACCCGTCTGACCGTTGAGCGGTGACCGGTGACCGTTGACCATTGACTTTGACGGTTGACTTTGACTGTTGACTTTGACCGTTGACAAAAAAAAAAGGAATTTGTTTTCTTTTTTCCTAATTAAGTCAATGTGGATTATATGTAATCCCTTATTTTTTTTGCATTTGTTGCAGGAATAATGCCTCCCCTTAAGTTGTGCACACCTATTCGCACAATTACTGATGAACAAAAGGAAAGGCTTTCTAGGCTGATAGCTGAGCTGACTGATTATCGATGGGAGAGTGGAGACTTAATTGATCATGTTCTTGAAGTCAACGGGAAAATACAAGAGGTCATATGGAATGGTCGTCCCATGCCATAATCTGAGATGGTGCGATTCTTCATGAATACTCTACCACTAATATGGCAAGAAGTGTTGAATCGCCTATGGGAAGTTAACAGAGCTACTTCGTATAGGAGACTTGTGATGGCTTTTATAGATGAATATTACCGGATTGTTACAAAAGAAAAGATCAAGAAATTGAACGAAAAAGGATCTTTCCCAGTTCATATATTGACTTGGTGTTAGATGTTTAGACTGGTCTTTATTTAGTATGCTTTATGAACATCTTATGTAAATGTTTTATACCTAGTTGTTGTTGGTGTAGCAACTGATAAGTTAGTTGTATTATGTAAAAGCATTATTATTATATCATTATTGAATGTTAAATATTTTTTGCCTCTCGTTATTATTAACTGTTGTGGGTAGTTCATAGAAATTTTTGTAATTTCAAAGAATTTATTTTGCATAGAATATTATATTAATAATAATTCCAAGTTAGGATTTTGGATGATGATTGGAAACATAGTGACCTTTTGATTCTGAAACCTTACTTGAAATTATTCATTAATATGATGGGTTTGTGCAAAATGGATGCATAAATGATAGGCATTAATAATTTGTGCATATATGTCTGATGTGTTCAAATCAATGGCTTCAGCCACAAAGAGCATAGTCGTTGAGCTGAACAAAGGTGAGAAGCTCAATGGCGATAACTATGAAATATGGCACATGAAAATCCAATATGTGCTGGAAGAGCAAGAGGCACTAGAAGCTCTTAACCCGACCATGGAAGAACTCGAAGAAGGAAACACTGCTCAACATAAGAGAGATAAGGATGCATTTGCTGCGTGGAAAAGAAAGAACTTTCTTGCTCGCATTACGTTGCTAAGTAGCATGGAGAATGATGTCATGCGAGAGTTCAAGCGTTTTGAGAATGCCAAAGAAATGTGGGAAGTATTGGCATCAAGATTTGATCATACTTCGGTGACTATACTAAGGCAAGTCACTATTAGGTTTAACTCTTATAAGAAGCCTCATGGTTAGACCATGAAGCAACATCTTAGAAAGATGTCAAACATGATTAATGAGTTGAAGAATGCTGGCCATGTCCTGACTGATGAGCAGCAAGTGCAAGCAGTGATTCGTTCCTTGCCTCAGAGTTGGGAGCATATGAAGGTGCACCTAACCCATAATGAGAATATTAAAACCTTTGAGAATGCAATGCGTCATCTTGAGCTGGAAGAGGACCGCCTCTTGGCGGCTAAGCCGGAAACTGAAATTTATCATGCTGGTTCTAGCTCACATGGAGCTTCGAGCTCCAAACGCAAACGTCCCAACTAGTTCGATAAAAGGAAAGGCAATAGAGCAAGTTTTTTAGGGAAGAAATCAAAGGTTGACCAATATGAAAGAGGAAAGCGTCCTCAAATGAAGAAGCTGACAAGGGTGAAGTGTTACAATTGTGACAAGAAGGGTCATTATGCTCGCGATTGTCGCGAGCCAAAGAAGGTACACACCCCTTGTACTATTGAGAACTTTGCTTATGTGTCAAGTTCTGTATTTTTAACTGAGTCTAATCCTTTGTGGACTGTAAATTCAGGAGCGACAGACCACATAGTGAAGGATAGAGAATCCTTCATGGAATTCCGACGAGTACCAATTGGAACTAAGTGGATTTATGTAGGAAACAACTCCAGAGCCGAAGTAAAAGGAATTGGCATCTGTCAATTGAACATGCGTGGTGGACGTACTTTGTTCCTACATGATGTGTTGTATGCTCCGGAGATTCGTTGGAATTTAGTGTTGGTTAAGCTTGGTTTTAATATGAGCTTTCATAATAGTGGTGTGGATTTATGTTTGGATACAAACTACTATGGTTGTGGTTATTTTCTAGATGGTTTTATTGTATTAAATGTTGACTATAGTAATGCCAATGTTTGTTATTCCCTTTTCACATCTTCTAATTCATATGATAATGATGTGAGTGTGTGGCATGCTAGACTTGGTTATATTGGCCAACAACGTATGAATAGGCTAGCCAAAGAGGGCTTGCTGGGCAACATTAAAAAAGTCAATTTGCCCATAGATGAGCATTGCCTAGTAGGGAAAACGATAAGGAAACCATTTGGAAAAGGTAAAAGAGCTTAATTTTCTTTGCAATTAATCCATTCTACCGTCTGCGGTCCGATGAATGTGAGAGGAAGGCATGGGGCTGTTTATTTCATCACATTTATAGATGATTATACTCGATTCGGATATGTCTATTTGATTTCTTATAAATCTGAAGCATCGAGTTGTTTCAAAAGGTTTATGAACTTGGTAGAAAATCAATTAGACAAGAAAATAAAAGTATTGAGATCTGATCGAGGTCGAGAATATTTGTCTGATGAGTTCAGAAAATTATGTGATGAAAAGGGAATAGAAAGACAGTTGTCTATTCTATATACTCCTCAACAAAATGGTGTAGCGGAAAAAAGGAACATAACCCTACTGGAAGTGGTTAGGTCCATGATGGTGCATGCTAACTTACCTATCACTTTTTGGAGTGATGCGTTATTAACTGCTGCCTATATACTTAACCGGGTGCCTTCCAAATCAGTTACTTCCACTCCATATGAGTTATGGACAGGTAGAAAACCGGACTTAAGTTTTCTTAAACCATGGGGTTGTGCTACCTATACTCATGAGCCCTCTCACAAGTTTAGGAAATTGGGTCTCAGAGGAAAGAAGAGTATTGTCATAAGATAATCTGAACACTCGAAAGGGTATGTGTTCATAGGTGAGCAGGAAAGTGGAAGTATAACTGAATTTGAATTACAGGATGTCACATTATTGGAGAATGAATTTCCTAAGAAGGGCGAAATAGGTGATGATTACTCCCTATTTGAAACATTGGATCAAGATAATGAACTTAGTGGAGTTCGTCCAAATGGGAGTAACATGAGAAGTGATGAATTTAATTCAAATCACTCTCAATTACAATCACATGATGAGATGATATCGTCATTATCTAATTCGAGTGGGAGCATGATAAGGAATGATGTATAAAGTGTACAATCTCCCATACGGCGAACAAGTCGCAAAAGTATTCGCCGATGACGCTTTGACATTGAAGGGGAAACTTTTATGGTTGCTCCACAAGATGAGGATGAGCTAAGAAATGTTAATAAGGCTCTAAATTGCCCTAGCAAGGAAAAATGGATGCATGCAATGGAAGAGGAGATGGAGTCAATGAAGTCAAACCATGTTTGGAAATTGGTTGATCTTCCAAAAGGACGCAAAGCCATTGGGAACAAGTGAGTTCTCAAAATAAAGCGTAAAGCTGATAGCTCGATAGAAAGGCATAAAGCTCGCCTTGTGGCGAAGGGGTATAATCAACAGGTAGAAATTGATTATGAAGAAACATTTTCTCATGTAGTGAGATTTATCTCGATTCGCATTATTCTGGCAATAGTGGCAAGTATGGATCTTGAGTTACATTAAATGGATGTAAAGACATTAAATGGATGTAAAGACTGTTTTTCTCAATGGAGAATTAGATGAAGAAATATATATGGAACAACTTGCTGGTTTCATTATGAAAGGCCAAGAAGAAAAGATATGTCGACTTTTGAGATCGATATATGGCCTTACGCAGTCGTCAAGACAATGGTATATACATTTTCATAATGCCATAATGGCATATGATTTTACAATGATTGATGAGGATCATTGTGTATATATCAAAAGATCTAAAGATCAATTTGTGATCATATCATTATATGTTGATGATATACTAATTGCCGGAAGCAATATGGAGTTTGTTAATACTATCAAGAGTTGGTTATCTTCCAACTTTGAGATGAAAGATATGGGTGAGGCTGCATACATTCTTGGAGTTAAGATTTCAAGAGATCATTCGAAGAGGTCATTATCTCTTTCGCAAGAAACATACGTAAATAAGGTTCTTGAACGATTTCGTATGCAAGATTGTAAACCCATAGATACTCCTATTGCAAAAGGTGAAGGATTGAGCCTAGACTGTGTCTAAGGACTCCACAAGAAAAGGAACAAATGAAACATGCTCCTTATGCTAGTGCTGTTAGGAGCTTGATGTACGCTATGATGTGTACAAGACCTGACATATATTTTGCAGTTGGAATGGTGAGTGGATACCAATCCAATCTAGGTCAAGCACATTGGAAAGCCGTTAAAAGAGTACTGAGGTATTTGAAGGGAACTGCTGATTACAAGCTGAATTACCAAGTAAAGGATCTGTGACTTGAAGGCTATTCAGATGCTGATTGGGGAGGAGATTTAGATGAAAGGAAATCTACCTCTGGTTTTGCTTTCTTACTGAACAATGACGCTATATCTTAGAGCAGTAAGAAGCAAACGTGTATAGCCTTGTTCACGATGGAAGCTGAGTTCGTGGCATTATCAGCAGTAGTACAAGAAGGTGTTTGGCTTAAGAGATTTTTGGATCATTTAGGTGTTATTGGGTATGTTGCAAATCCATTATTGGTTAACTGTGATAGCCAAGCAGTTATAGCGTACACCAAAGATCCAAAATATCATGGCAAGACCAAACATATAGATACCAACTATAATTTTGTCAATGATATGGTTGCACAAAAGGATGTGAACTTACAATACATATCTACGCATATAATGGTAGTAGATCCTATGACAAAGCCAATACCTAGAGATGTGTTTTGTGGTCATGTAAAATCTCTAGGACTGCGTAGAGGCTGATGTACTGAATATTATAATTTCCCTGAAGTGTTCACATTTAATGAATTTGTGTTTTTCATTATTAATGCCTATGAATTTTTGTTTGATGCTTATGCATCTTAATGTTTAGTGCATTATATAAAGTTGAGAAAGTATGTCGGACAGATAAAAGATTAGCCCACTCACACGGGTAATCATCTCTATTTACTATGTGATAAATAGAGATGAGACGGTTTTTAAGCTTATTATCTAGGTGATAATCGAGATCTCAAGCTTAAAATAAATATGTTGCCTTAACTAAGTGTTGAGATGAGGACATAATATTTACTATGTCCAAAAGTAAAATAACCCACATATTTTACTTTACCTGTCTATGATGCCAGATGTGAGTTCTGATGAATTCTGTGAATGAGTAGATATGTGAACTCAAGTTAGACATTAGGTACGTCTGAACTATCATCTGTACGGTATTGAAGGTGTAGACATACGCTCCATGGGAAAGGAGTTAATACCGTAATACGTATTTCATACTACGTATGCATGAGACGACCAATAAGAGTGGCAAAAGTTTGATCTCAACTTTTATGCCGTGTGAGACTCTTGAGGAAAAGAGTTCCTCAATTTTAGTGCCCTCATGACTCTTACTTGTTCTTAAGATTTCTATTCAGTGTTTGCTACCTTAGGATGTTGCCAATGGTCATGAATTGATTCGATCTAATGGGACATTTCTAGAAAAGCAAGTTGAACTGAAATTGAGAGTTTGAAGGAAAGAGGAAGATCGAATTTGGAGAATCACATTCTAGTTTTGTATTCACTGGTCGACCAATTATAACTGGCTTTGGGATAATCATAATTGTGAATACAATATATCATTGTTTAAAAAGAGATCAAGAGAGAAATAAATGTGATCGCTCGATCTAGGGTACTACATACTTGTGGCATCCAAAAATTTAGACGATCCTCGGATAGGTGACGGTCATGATCAATCGATGGAAGTATCGTCGGACTGTGGCATTGATATCATTTACGGGCATTAATTCGTATTTGTTTATTGGATTGATATGATATGTTTAGCAATGGACCGATCAACCGTGCAACAAGAGAAATACTTTGGACTATGATTGAATAATATTTTTCTAGAACCGAAGGGATGGAATTCGGTCTTGCGTGAGGAACATGCATGCTGAAATTTAAGGATAAAATTTTGAGGAGTTGGGCCGAGCTTGAGGATCATGTACGTCTCTTCATTGTACGATTCGACAAGTAAGGAAAAGAAATCTTGTCACTTGATCGAATTCTTTTTCCATGCAAGAACTTTGGTTATGCATTTGTACATGAAGCAATTGGATTATGAGAATGTAAATTTATCTCTTTGGAGAAAAAAAAATAATAAAATGCTTCATAATGGTGCAAAGATTATGGGTTTATAATATAAAGTTTATGGGCCTTTTCATTTGGCCCCAAAAATTTTGGGCCCAAGCAGCCCATGAGGGCCCTAAAGCCGTCGACCGAAAGAGGGGGAGGAGAAGAGAACCGGACAAGGGGGAGGGAGATGCCATCTTACACTTGTCCATGCTTACCTCAACCATCTTCCACTTGTCCTTTCCATGAAAACACTTGTCACCTGCATGGCAAAATTAGCAAATTAATTAATCTAAAGAAAACAAAAGCTTTCGGCAAGGGGAGAGTGAGGCCGAGAGAGTGAGCGGGCGAGCAAGTGTGAGAGAGAGAGAGAGAGAGAGAGAGAGAGAGAGGGTGAGCAGTGAGCGGTCCGAGCGTTTGAGGGCAAAGAAGGAAGGCCACCCTCAGCCCGTGCCGTGTCCGAGCTGCTGCCGTTGACACCGCCGATCCCTGTCGCTGATTGAGCCAAGCCGAGATCCCCGAACTCTTGTTTTTGGCTAGCAACCGAATATGAAGACTTAAGGCAAGTAGAAGTTCATTAATCTATGTTTTGCTTGCTGTTATTATCTAGTGAGGAGTTGGTAGATGTGAGAAAATGTGGAATTGAGAGCTGCATGTTGATTTTTGACATATAAGATGAAGCTAGATCTAGAAGCTAAGTAAAAACAGGGCATGTATTGTGGATTTCGAATTTTGAATTGGAACAAGAATTTAAAGATCTAACTATGGTGGATTTTTGGAAGTGAAGAGGGTGTGTTGTAGTGTAATACACTTGTATACACTTGATTGTGGGTGTTGGATGCCGAGATTCAAGGAGTAGGAATAATTCTCTTTAGGTTAGTAGACTGTTTTTGCAACGGACAGTATGACCTTCGGTGATTTCTTGATTTTTCTGTAATTTTCTAGCCAAAATTTGACTTCAAATCCTTAATGAAAGTTGGAGAGTACATCTTTAGGAATAACATATAAAAAATGTAGGAGAAATGGACAAGTTTTGATCGATGAAATGATTTTTCTATGAAAATGCTAAATCTGGAAATTTTACAGAACGTTAGCAAGGAATACCGAAATTTTTACTCTCGATACGTAAGGAATTTGACTTGGTGTTCTTCATGAAATTTTTTTCTTTAGGTCTCATTGATAACATATCAAAATTTCACAATTTTCTGAGTTCATTTAGTTTTTATTTCGAAATTTTTACCAGAACTGTGCATTGTAAAATCGAGCTGTTCTATTTTCGAATTTCCACAAAGTGTCCCAAAGGTGAATATGTTTTGAAGGGTTATGTGATATGATGGTACTGGTTGTGGATATTTGTGCAATATTAAGATTAGACAGAGAGTCCATGAGACATACTGTTTTTGGTATTTGAAAGTATTTTTGTAAATTTAAAATGTTAAATTGTTACTGTTGAACCCTCGGGTCAACGATGCCCTGGGAGTCGGGAGGCCCAAAGGATCGAAAGAGTTGATGCCTTGTGGATGCCTGGTGGCCCTAGTGGCTGAATGCCGGAGGTTTTTCCTCGGGAGTTTTGGGATGCCCGGTTGTATGCTAGTCGGTACGTAAATCCGGAGGGCCAAGTAACCATTCTCATGGTGAGCCTCGGGGGTTTCCTCGTGATGCCAGGTGGGGCACGAGATGTTTGGAGCCGTGATATGCTCCGGATGCCCGGTGGCCCTTGTGGCTGAATGCCGGAGGCTTTCGCGATGCCAGGGTGTATGCGAATGCCCGGAAGGACGCAAACATTGGTCCTCTGGGGTATGAAATCTTTTGAATGATAAATGGATGATTCTACTAAGTGTGTGTGTGGTCTGGTTATAGGAACTAAATTGTATGGCATGGAATGGGACGTGTCATTTCAGTTTGGCCCTATGATTGAGACTTGTGTAACTGGTTATGTTGCATTATGATTCTTTTAAATTGCATTTGCCGTTATATTAAAGAATTCCATGATTTTAATGCATATTTATTCCTTGATTTCCTGTTTTTGTCTATCTTGTATGAATCTAGATACTGATAGTCATGCTTGAAATAGTTTGATGAATCTTTTACTGCTGAGTGGTTGTACTCACTTCGTTTGGGGACTAACATTTCATATTAAAAGATGCCTCTATTGCCTGTCACTCGTGGTACTTTTTACGGTGTCCCAGTCGACGTGGAGTGCATGTGTTCAGAGCACACTCATGTCGAGATTCGAGGATTGGTTTTCATCCGAGTACGAATTTTAGTCCTGTATGACGTTGGTTTACCTGATGGCCCCGTAGTCCAGGAGTTTCTGTCGGTGCACGTCTGACGTGATGGGGTCATGTCGAGAATGCTGCCGCCACCGCCAGCCGATGGACCGGGCTGGGTGTGATCGTGTGTGACGGGTAGCAGATGAAACTTTTTGGACTGCCGGCACTGTCCGATAGACTTTTGTATAGGGCTAAATGGAAAGGAAAGCTAGAGGGAGGTTGGGTTATCTTATGTTATGAAGCCGGGTTTTGAAAACCATGGCAAATTTTGTTGTACCGACCGATGTTATCTATCATACTTATGTAAATAAAAGTGTCCGGCTTATTTTATAAAACTGTCTAGTAAGTGTGCATCATTTCAAAATTTTTGGGATAGGGAGATGTGATATCCCTTCCACTATACTTTTATAAATTGCGCAGGGACCAATTTAAAAGGTATAAATCCCCAGGACTTATGGACCTGTTAAAATTCTATGGTATCAGAATGATTTATTTTATTAGGATAAGTGAAAGGCAAGTAGACTGTGGCGACCCTAACGGATCGGAGGCCGTTCGGGGGTACCACAATACTAAATCTACTCAGAGTGTGATGCCCATTATGAGTTGCTATATATTCCTAACAGATGTATGGCAACGAGCTCTCAAAGTATGCTGGTCGCACGGATTATTCACTGATATGAATGTTGCAAACAGGTAAAGAGGATCCTGTTCGGCCCACCATGCGCGAGTGGGAGATGATGATTTTTATTTATGTGATGATGGGCCTAAGTAGGCCCATCCGCCCATGTTGGGCCTAAAAGCCCGGCTCACAAGATAAGGGCCCATGGAGGAAGGGTTGAGATATGAAAGGTTATGTCTTTTGGGGGAAACGTTTTACGTTGAGGGGTTACGTCTTTTGGAAGAGGCGTCTTAAGGAAATAACGTATTCTCAAGGGGTACGTTTAGTTGATACTCTCTCCCTCTCCCAAAAGGAACGTATGTCTTTTTTTTTTTTTTCAGAGTTTTCTCCCCTTCATAGCAACAGTACGCTCCTCGGTAGAACGGGATCAGATTTCTTCCTCGAACTTCAACGTCGGTGTTTAATCTGTGGACAATATGGTACGCTCGATTCCGTGGTGTATCTTTGATCGGTGATACATGTATTTCCTGGGCTTGCTTCCGCTTCATTGTTTTGGAATTCGATTGAGTGTCGAATCACTATTTTGGGAATCCCGTTATTCCCAACACCGCCAAAATTATTTCAAGATAGGTCAATGATTTGAAGCATTTGCCAAGTGTTGGGACTATGCGCACATCCAATTTCCCCATGCAATTTGTTGGATCGTAAAACAAGGACACGGAGACTTGATATAGCCTGGAAATGGCATGGAAATGTCCCTTCTATTTGATTGTCCCCAATGTTCACAATCTCCAACCTCGTGCAATTTCCCAACGACAACGGAATCTTGCCCAGCAACAAATTCTCACTGATATCAAATGTCTTTAGATCGCATGTTGTCGGGATGTTTTGTAGAATATTGCCACTCAACTGGTTATTTCTCAGATTCAATACAATGAGGGATGCCATAATTGAACAATCAAGAATAGTTCCGTTCAAATGGTTATGCGATAAGTCAAGCACTCGAAGATCATCAGTTTTGCAAATTGACTTTGGGATGGACCCATGAAAATTGTTCTTCGAAAGGGAGAAGAAAAACGTGTATGATAGATAGTCGCCGATGTTATCCGGAATAACAGAAGTGATGTTGTTACTTGATAAATCCAAGTATTTAGCGCGTGACAGCAGGGTAGCATATGTCCTCAAAGCTTGTTTGAATGGAGGTCAACGATAAACAAAGAAGAAGTAAGATTGCGGGGAGCTGTTTCCAAATCTTCAAAGGAATTCAAGGAAAGATTGAGATCTTGAAGGTCTTTCAGTGTCCATATCCATCTCGGTATTTCCCCTCGAATATTATTGTGGGAGAGGTCAAGGGATCCCAAAAAGGACTGGTTAGCCAAAAACTGAGGCACGGTCTGCAACTGGCAAGAAGCCAAATTTAATGAATAGAATTCAGGGAAAGAGGATGCAGAAAGCAGGCGCCATAGCGTTAATGGACATGCCATCGTACGACAGATCAAGATCAATAAAATCTCCTAACCTCTGAAGGACGTCGATATTCATTGAGCCACTGAAATTATTATAAGAAAGTGAGAGGTGCCAAAGCTGTTGCAGTTTGAATATGGATGCTGGTATTGACCCTTGTAATTGGTTCCTTTCCAAATCAAGCCTGTGCAGTTGATATGATGAGACATTCGGATGTATGATAAGCTGACCATTAAATCTATTGCGTGAAAGGAGTATCTCTATGAGTCCAGGAAGTGTAAACAGAGTTGAGGGAATGTCACCTTCCAATGAATTGCCTCTCAGGGACAGAAATTTAAGATTCAGAAGGTCTTCCGAGCCAACGGAGGTGATACAACCCCTTAAAGCGTTATAACTTAAATTTATGACGGTCAGATTTCTGAGTGCACCGAATGGCGGAACTGAACCAATAAGATTATTTAAACCCAGGTCTAAAGAAGTCAGCTCTGATAGGTTCTTCATCGAGCTCGGGATCGACCCACTCAAACTGCAATTAAACAGTAGTAATGTCGACAATTTTCTAAGATTACCAATTGAATTCGGAATCCTCCCTGTAATGTTGGTACGAACAAGGACCAGAGTCTCAAGAGAACTATCCTCTAGAAAATCGGGCAAAGAAACCTGGAGTTTATTTTCTGATAGGCGAAGGGTCTGAAGTGTTTGTACTTGGAAGACTTTTTGAGGAAATTCTCCTGCAGGCCACAACCACGTAGGCTCAGTATTTTCAAGAGAGAGAAATTTGCTAAGAAACTAGGAACTGTGGTGGACAAGTTGTTCCCATCGAGTTGAATGATCGACAGATTAGCAAGACTCATAAGAGAAGCGTCAATAGGACCAGACAGAGAACAGTAAGACATCCTCAACACCTCAAGTTTGGGCACTAACGAGGACAACGTGTCACACCACTCACTTCCCTCAGCAGACACATTGACCCCATCAAGGTACAACTCCCTCAACTCCCCCAAATCCCCAATTAGCGACCTCGAAGAGGGCTTTTCAAGTTTCAGCAGAGCCGTAGAGTAAAAGCAAGTGAGATCAAGAGTACGTAGCTTCATCAAGCGCGATAGCTCTGCAGGAATCTGCCCGGCGAATCCAGCTGAGTACAAGTTGAGATGTTCCAAGCGGCTAAGATTTGCGAGGCCCAACGGAATTGCCGTGGAGTTGATATCGTTGAAAGCCAAGTTCAAGCTTCGAAGGAACACAAGCTTAAAGAGACTTGACGAACTGTTGATTCTGCCAGAGATCAACTCGTGGCTCAAATCGAGTCCCACAACAAGGCCGTCCTCGCACGTTACACCGCTCCATGAATCGGCACTTCGGTCCCACTGTACTAGCTTGGAAGAGGGAAAGGCCTCGAAGATGAGGCTGTTTCTGAGCTCGAGCAAGAGGGATCTCTGGTCGACGCGGAGATACTGGGCTGAAGCTGAAGCCCTAGCAACGTCGGAGAATATGGAGATCGTGGATATAGCAAGAAGAAGCCATGAAATGTTTGACCCGTTCATTGGAAGTGGTGTAATAAGGGCGTGGGAAGAGGGAGCAGGGAAGAGGGAATCAATCGAAAAGAAGAGGACACTTGGGAGTGGAGGGGTCGTCCTACTTTAAGTGCATTTGAGGGTTAATTTTGGGATATCATTAGGCGCCAAATTTGACTTATAACACTTTCAAACATTCCTAGTAAAAATCAGCGACATTGCACAACAAAGTGACATTCTTTTTATCCTAATTTTCCAATCGAAACAAAAGACCATATTTATGTTTTCTAGGAAAAAAAGGAAAAATAAAAGAAATTTGCCTAAGATATTGAAATTAGAACTTGACATCCCTTGAAAATATTTTTGGCTCACCTTATTTATGATCATAAAACCAATGACATCATGTGATCATTGTTGTCTTTGTATGTGAACATTAACCATGCAGAGATCGGTTAAAAGCAAACAACATAGATATTATATCCAACTATTCTATTAAATATGTAGATTCAAGGAGATAAATAAAACAATTTACTTATATTTGAATTTTATTTGTAAAATTTTATAAGACCGTGAAAGAAGCCAAAAAAAGAAGAAGTCTAGAATCAATTCAACTTTAGGATTTCACCTTTCATATACAATTTCATAAAAAAATTTGTTAAGTTTAAATTTCACTGATAAATTATGGTAATTACGGGAATAGTTGATAGATGATTTCTCTTATATTAAACTGAAAGGAAGAAAAAGGAAGAAAACGGAAAAAAGGCAAAAGTAAGACGATGAAAAAGGGCGTTATCTTTACTTTGAGTGGTATAAAGAGTAGTACAATGGAAAATAAAAAGAGGAAAAATTCCACAAAGGTTTTAAATTAAAAGAAAGAAAAGAAAAAGCGAACTAGTGTAGATGCAGGGCATTGATCCATTGTGCACGTCGGACGGTTACCATGGCCCACCTGTACCCGGCCAACGGATTATTACCATACTTCACTCCCTTCATGCAACTTTTACTATATTTAATAGAAATGCGTGTTGGTTGGCTAAAGGAGCATTCGACGCATGACACATCCTGATAGTCGCTTCGGAGTTTTTCTTTTGTTATTGTATATTGATACATTTGAAGGTTTTCTTCCTTCTTTTTTTTTTCCTTCGTTGTGAGTTTTCCTATGCTAAGAGTGGCTTGTTAGAGATTTTTTAGGCTTTTAACTTTTTATTTTTGGATTGAGCAGAGTTAGCTTCCAATAAGACTTGAAATCAAAACCATAAAGAGAGGAGCAAACTCTCTTGCAATATAAAACAACACCCGTTTGTTAGATTTTAAATGTAATTAAATTGTCAAAATCTTATATTAATTGAAAGAGATCCCATTGAGTAATTCATAAATAAAAATCAACCCTCCAATGAGCACCGCATTGCTCTAGCTAATGAAAAGCTCTGTCTTCTCTTTTGGTCCAAGATTTTGACAAGATAACAAGAATACTAGTTATCATAGCATTGACGAGCGCTAAAGAAACATTATAAAGTTGAAATCTCTTTTTTAGACAACCTTGATGAAACCGAATGGAAATCCAACTTAAATTGTGGCATGTTAAACTAAATCAACCCATGGTACTCAACTTTGGCTACTTGATGAAAAAGTGTTCGACTTGAGTGCTCATAGCTACCTAGACATTTGGTGGTGACTTTGCTTGTCGATGACGCTCACAATTGGAAAAAAAAAAAAAAAAAAAAAAAAAAAAAACTTAACACGTCTATGGTACGTGAGTGTTGTAGATTGGAGCATTAATGGCACTGTAGAAAGCTCTGTCTTGTGTTTTTCTTCATTCGCAATTGAAAAAGATTTAAAAAAAATGAAAAAGAAAAAAAAATGGAAAAGGAACTAAGACCAAAACCAACAAACCACGTGATTTGATTTTGATGAAGTAGCGGAACCAATGACCATGATCAAGAAGGATGCAGTAAGGAGTGAAGCTAGAGAAAAAAGAAGCTTGACTTTCAGTTGACTTCACCACCACAACGATGTTTGTGACATGGCTGATGAGTCCTTAGAGAAACGGCAACTTCCTCTGGCGACGAGGGAGAGATCATCGACTTGCAAGATAGAGCTACTCTTAAAGACAACGTGACCATATTTTTGACTATGACAAGTATATGCCTATGGGCACTTTTAAAGATGACAACTTCTTGTGGTTGTTCTCAAAGATGAAAATACTCAAACGTCACATCTTTACTTAATAAATTATCTTTATAATGTGTTACAATCAGTGGGTATATATTCCCGATATTATAATGTGTTACAATTAATGGGTATATATACCCGAACAATATATACAGGAAAGGAAGTAATCTAATGTAACAAGCAAATTAGTTATCTTCATCTAACAAGGAAATTCTAGGAGATAATTAAATGTCAAAGCAATATCCCTAACATGTCTTTAATATAATCTTTTGAAAAGAAATTCTCTAATATTCATAAATAAATAGCCCGTAAAGATGACGACATGTGAGAGAGTCATCCAGAAAATTTCGTGTGAAACGGGCAATTTCAAGAACAGAGAAACGCAGGGGAGGAGGGAGGAAAATAGGGGATGCAGCGTCTTGGAAATAGGGAGCAGTCGTCTACACTTTACTAATGCACATATCATAAATCCGATCGGCCTAGCAGGAGGTATGGCAGTTTTCTGGAACAATCAAGTGTCCTTACATGTGCTGAAATCAACACAGGAGTATTGTGACATGACTTATAGAGAAGAGGAGGAAGCTAGAACTATATGACTAACTTGTCTTCATGCCCCTTATCTCTATCATAAAAGACAGCTTCTTTGGGTTGAACTTAGAGCGATCAGTTTTAATAACACTTTACCTTGGGTCTGTGTGGGCGATGTTAATGACATTCTTTATCCTTGGGAGAAGGTTGGTAGAAGAAAGGTCGACCCTTATCGTATGCTTTCTTTTTGGGCGTTCCAATCTGATTGCGCTCTCATGGATCTAGGTACCAAAGGATGTCAGTTTACTTGGATGAACAATAGAGAGGAGGAGGAGCTGGTCAAGGAACGTTTAGACAGGGTGTTTTGCACTGTTGACTGGAGGTTATTATATCCTGAAGCTGAGGTGTTTGCCCTGCCTGCAGTGGGTTCTGACCACTGTCCATTAATTCTTAGCACCTCAGCTCCATATAAAAGGCGCAACAAGGGATTTGTCTATGAAAACTTTTGGAATGACAATGATGAATGCCGACATATTATTTCCTCAGCTTGGCGATCAGTGCAGATCCAACAGTCTGGATTTTCTATAAAGCTAATAAAGCTGTCAGAAGCATTGAGGCGATGGAGCAGATCAAAATTTTCAAGGGGGGATCTCCAAATTTCAGCATTACAGTAGCGACTTCAGAACATTATGAATGAACATCAGACGCATTATAATCAAGAGGAGGTATTTAAACTTAGAGAGGAAATAAGGCGAACTTGGCAAAGAGAAGAACAATACTGGGCTATGCGATCTAGGATTTAGTGGTTAAGGTGGGGCGACAAAAACACGAAATTTTTCCACGCTACTACTCTTCAAAGAAGACAGCGCAATCGCATCGGCATACTACAAGACGATCATCAGAATTGGATCCGCGACCCTCAGACTTTACACAACATGGCTCTCAGTTTTTTCTCCGGATCATATACTACTGTCGGTTATAGGGATTTTCAACCCATCCTAGCTCAGTGTCCAACCACAGTAACTACAGAAATGAACGACTAGCTGCTGGAATAGGTGACATTAGAGGAGATTCGCCAAGTGACTTTTCAACTAGGACCTACCAAAGCTCTAGGCCCTAACGGCTTCAATGGTTTATTCTATCAGACTCATTGGGAAATCATTAGAGAAGATATGCTCTCTCTTGTACAGAACTTTTTTCGGTCAGGAATGATGCCTCAGGATTTGAATAAAACCTTTATAGTTTTGATTCCCAAGATTCACCACCCAAAACGTTTGGATCAATATAGACCTATAAGTCTTTGCAACTTTGCGTATAATGTTATATCAAAGGTACTCGCAAATCGCCTCAAGCTTTGGCTTCCAAATCTGATTTCCTTAGAACAGTCGGCCTTTGTTAGCGGACGTCAGATACAAGACAACATCCTAATTGTCCAAGAAATGCTACATCAATTCAGGATTCGAAGGAAGACTCGGCCTTTGTTAGCGGGCGTCAGATACAAGACAACATCCTAATTGTCCAAGAAATGCTACATCAATTCAAGATTCGAAGGAAGACTAGAAAATTTAGTGCAATCCTCAAGACGGACATGCAAAAAGCATATGACAGGGTGGAATGGGATTTCCTTAATGAATATCTACTCAAGCTGGGATTCCATCCAAAGTGGGTGCAATGGGTGATGCAGTGCATCACCACAACAACTTATAGTGTGAAATTCAACGGAGAACAACTTCCTTATTTTACCTCGACCCGAGGCCTCAGACAAGGTGACCCTCTATCTCCATACATCTTCATATTATTAGCGAATGTATTGTCCACCCTTATCACTCAAGCAATCACTTTAGGACATATTAAAGGAATCAGATTGAATAGATGGTGTCCTACATTATAACATTTATTCTTCGCTGACGACGCTATATTCTTCCTAAAGGGGACTATTACAGAATGTCAGAATCTTGGTAATATATTAAACCAGTATTGTATGGCCACTGGACAGACCCTAAATCGAAATAAATCTGGCCTAATTTTCAGCAAGTACTGTCCTGTGAGTTTGCAGCAAAATCTGTCGTTGGAGCTTAGAATTCCTGTGTTACAAAAGTATGGCAAGTACTTGGGAATACCTTCTTATTGGGGTCGATCCAAAAAAGAAATGTTCTCCTGGATTTTGGGAAGAGTTCACGCTAAATTAGAGGGATGGAAAGAAAAGCTACTTTCTAAAGGAGGTAAGGAAATTCTCATTAAGTCAGTGATTCAAGTGATTCCAACATATGCCATGTCGATTTTTAAGCTTCCTTTGTCTCTATGTAAGACTATTGAAAAATGTATTGCACGATTTTGGTGCAGGAATGATCAAAACAGAGCTGGCATACATTGGTAGAAATGGGAGAATCTTCAAAGAAGCAAAAATAACGGAGGGTGAGGCTTTCGTGATCTTATTCAATTTAATCGAGCCATGCTTGGTAAACAAGCTTGGAGACTTTTACAGCAGCCTCAGGCCTTATGGAGTAGGCTTTTTAAGGGTCTATACTTTCATTCCAAAGATTTTCTTTAAGCTGATTGTGGGACTTGGCCATCCTGGGGATGGCGGAGTATTCTGTTGGGCAGGGAAGCTATTCTACCTCATGTGAGATGGTCAATAGGTAATGGAAGAAGCATCAGAATTAGAGAGGATCGGTGGTTACCAAGGGGAATTCTTGGTGGACCAGCGACAAGAGAAGAACCACATTTAGTGGCTGATCTCATAGACCCTATCCATAACAGGTGGAACACTTCTTTGATCCACAGTTTTCTGGATGATCAAGTCGCAGCTGAGATTCTAACTATTCCAATTAGACCCCATTTTACCGAAGACACACTAATCTGGACAGCAACTAATGACGGCCAACATTCAGTAAAAAGTAGTTATCATCTACTAACAAATGATGCAGCAAACAACAAAGAATCCAAGAGCTTCGTCCTCTCATCACACTCCAACACTGCTTTGGCGAAGAATATGGGGAATGAAAACAGAAGCTAAAATCCACATTTTTCTATGGTCAGCATGCCAAAATTCTCTTCCCTCTAGAGATAATTTATTTAGAAGAGATATTATTACAGACCCATTATGTCAGTTATGCAACCAGAGAACACCAGAAACGCTAGAGCATCTTTTTCTATCATGTTCAAGCACCAGAAATATATGGAATCATCCACAAATCAAGATTGATATACAACCACACATGATTCATCGACTTGATGATTGGTTAACAGCACAAATTACAGCAGGGCACTCACCAAATCTTGAACTTATAGCCAACGTTCTTTGGCAGCTTTGGCGATAGCGTAACTCCTTCATTTTCCGCAATCAACCGTTGAATTTGACCCATGCAGTGGACGCTGCAATCACACAACTTTGACTGTTCCAGATCTGCGCGTCGACCTATTCCAACAATCCATTAGCAACTCAGAATCCTAATCAGCTTTGGAGACCACATGAGTTGTGTACTATAAAATGCAATATTGATGCTTCTTATCAAATAGGTAGCACAGAAGGATCAATGGCCGCAATTTGTCGAGACCACCGGGGATGTCTTACCGATGTATACTCCAAAAGCTTTCCGGCCGCATCTACTTTGGCAGCAGAGATCCGGGCCCTGACCTTCACTCTCCAGCATCTGTTGCGCCAAGATCTCCACCAGGCGCCGATCGTGATCGAATTTGACTGCAACATTGTTGTTGACACGGTTACGGGAAGGAGGCTACCGCCGTGGGAACTAAGAGCTCTTTTCGTGGAGGCGGTTGCGACGATCCCTCTTTTCCCTAATCTTCGTCTCCAGTTCTGCAGGTGCAAAGCTAATTCGGTGGCGGACTGGGCCGCCAAGGCCCAACGTTTAGATAGGTCGGCCCATAGTTGGATTATCTCTGCTCCCTATATTTTGCTAGATCTTGTTTATGCGGATGCCTTAGCATCCAGATGTAAATTTCCTCGTTAATGAATATATCTCGTCCTTTCGACCAAACAAATAAAAAATAAAAAATAAAAAATAGGGAGCAGTCAGAGTAAACGTCTGTTGGTGGGGACGATTCTGTCTAGTATTAACATAAGTAGGGGGACTGATGCTGTTTCTTACGCTGTGGACTCCTGAGTATTGGGATTAGGAGCAGAAACGCGTTTGTGTCTGTTGGCTTCTCTTTATTCGTTTGCGGATTTCTTGGTGTCAATTTATGTTATGCTGGCCGGACCAAGAAAAATCAAACTTCAATGGAGAGGATATGACCAGCTTAGCGAATTGGTATATAAGCTATGTTTAGTGATGAAAATAGAGATAGTTAAATGGTGCCCATATCCAAAGGGTGGTTTCGTAGTAGGATGATCGAGAAATCACGCTTCTAGAAGCATTAGATTTTATGTGTGGTCCATTCTTGTCACAGCCACTAAAGGCAAGATTGAATAGGAGATGGAATTGGTTATAATGTGAATGGGCCCCTCTTTTTGATTGGAGAGTTGACGGACAAAAGATTGCTGAAAATATCACAAGTTCTTTATTAAAAGAAGGGTTAATAACACGAAAAAATTCATAACTATTACACATGTGATAAATTTATCTTAAACTAATTTTTTGACCTCTAAAAATCTCAAGCCCAAGTTGGTACACCAATGACAAATTTATTCTACATTAGTTTCCATTAAATTTTACCATCAAATTTCTAATCTTAACAAGTGTACTAGTTTAGGGTTTTACTCTCAATTTGTCACAGATTTACCAGTTAAGAGTTTTTCGTAACATTAATTCAATTTTACAGAAACTAACAGAGGGTAAATTTGTCACAAATGTACCAATTTGGAGTTTTTTGTAATCAAAAAATTAATCTGGGATAAATTTATCACAATTGTACCAGTTAGATGTTTTTGATTGTAAAAAAATTAGTTTAGGGTAATTTTATCACAACTATAATAGTTTGAGATTTTTTGGTGATATTAGTCCTTAGAAGAAAGTACCTTTTGGATCACTTGTTAAAGCTTGATAAGTAATTGAAAACAAAAATTTTCTATCAATTGATAGTTGTTCTTTTATTAATGTGTGCTTGTGTCTACTTAAGTGTTCCTACTAATTTAGTGATATTTACTAGTGTGCAAATGATTCTTCTTAATAGACTCAATTTAATTATATCGTAATTGTACGGTGGATTTGCACTAGGAACATATCTATTGGGGCTTACTTCCGTGGTAGTTGCAAGGCAATATTTTTTTGTCCAAATTTTATTTGCTTATCCACACTAAGTAATTTCATCTTGCACAAACTCCCGACCATATGCAGGATTCCCTTTGAACGAATGTCCAATGATGACTGAGATTGATTTCTAAGAGGTGTTGGGAATATTTTTCAGCCGGTACATAAAAGAGGTTTAATCCATCAAGTTGATATTCATATTTGAACAATACTATTGTCACGGCCTGTGATTCTTCTATATTCACATATCCTCGTGAGTAGAGTTTGGAGTTATCAGGTGAATAGTGAGTGATGCAGAGAGATGAATATGACTACTATTCATTGACTAGTTTGTGGGAGTGGCATCAAGATGATTAATGCTAAAAAATCTAGAAAAATAGAACGAATATATTTCCACGAAACTCTAAAAGCGAGGTAGGCTTCCCATACATAAACTAGTCGGGAGCTAATGTTACCCTCCTAATGAGGCTATGGCAAGCCGAAACCAATTGTTGTGCCTAAAGTGATCTGTTATCTCACTCGTTGGATTAGACACTTGAGTTAAAATGGACGTGGTACGATCCGATATGAGGAAGTTATTCGCCGTATTGTTCTCTAAAATAACGATAGAAGGAAGGTTGGCATGGTGTTATCTGCTCGCCGGGCACCACACAGGCTATTCTACAGTCAAGGAACTAGAGGCCTGTGACACTGGACTTAAAAATTTAAGATTGAACGCTTCATTCAAACTCGATCACGTAGAAACTCAACCTTTCCGGATTAAGTTTGACTTGTGAATTTCTTTTATAAACTTGAAATAACTTAGTTTGATTTGACTCGATTATCATAAATGAGTTTTTTTCGGAGCTTGATTCAAGCTTAAGCTCAAATTTGACTTTCGTAAAATCAAAACCAATGAGGCTCCAACTTGACTTAGTCTCGCACTTCAACTCGTGATGTTAAAAAACATACATCTTCATTGCAGTTAGATCGATCATGTGCTACCACATGGAACTAGTCCATGACAGACGAAGAGCATCGTATTAACACTAGAATTTAACATTTCCAGAAAATTTACAAAATGTTATTGCAGCCAATCAAACTTAGCATGCCTTATTTTTCATATAATATGATTGTTGACTTGAAAGCGGCCATAATCGCTAGTCAGACCAATGATGCAGTGAACCAGTCGACAAGGTCCAACTTCAAGTCCATGAATTAAGCTCCATTCGAACGTAAAGACTGTTCTTAGAGCTGGGAAGACTGCACCTTTAGTTCAGTTTGACGGGCTCTCGCGTGAAGAATCTTTATTAAATCCGAACGTGAAGAATGTTTTTGATTGAAGGACTTTCCGACAATAGAAATTATGGAAATGGTAGACAATTGAACTTACTTCAATAATGCATCACAACCAAAGTACACGGATTAGCTTTCAGTTGACTTTGACTAGAGAATGCAACAATGTCGTTTCAATGGAGCTCCCAGATTCGGCGTTCTATAAAATTCCGTTGACCAATACAATGGATTTTTTCCTGTGGAAGGTAATTAAGTAATGTCAACAATAAATTCGAAATACTGATGATGCTGTCTAAAGTGATCAATAGCTAGTTTTTTCGATTAGCAATTTGAAATTAGCGATGAAATAACAATTTTATCATTGTCAAACTCAACTATATATTATCACTTGTTTTTAGATTTTACAAATGGACGCGTAAATAAATGTTACCAATGAAGTAACAATTTTAATGTTCTTAGAGCTAGGAAAATTGCACCTTTAGTCCAGTTTGGCGGGCACACGCATGAACAATCTTTATTTTATCCAAACGTAAAGAATGTTTCTGATTGAACGACTTTCCGACAATAGACAACTATGGAAAGGAAAGACAATTAAACTTACTCCAATAATGCATCACAACCAAAGTACACGCATTAGCTTTCAGTTGACTTTACCTTGAGAATGCAACCTTGTAAGTTCCGTGGAGCTCCCCAGTTTGGTGTTCTATAAAATTCCGTTGATGAATTAACCGGAATTTTTTTTTTTGTGAAAAGTACTTACGTAACGTCGATAATAAATTTAAAATACTGACGAAGATATATAAAAAGTGATTGATAGCTAGTTAATTCGGTTAGCAATTTGAAATTAGTGATGAAACAACAATATTATCATTGACAAATTCAACTTTATATTACCACTTGTTTTTTGATTTTACAAATGGATGCGCAAGTAAATTTTACCAATGAAGTAACAGTTTTATTAGCCACAAATATGATAGTAGACTAACACTTATTTTTATATTTTACAAGTGAATGTATAACTATTTATAAGCTACCGATGAAATAACAATCTTACTATCTACAAACCCAATAATAGAAAACCTTTTATCATGTTGTGATTAAGTTTTGAGTAGTAAATGTATAACTAGAACATTTACGGTTATAAGTCACTAATATTGTGGCAAAATATCGTCATATCATTAACTTCTTAGTCCCCATGCACCACTCTCTTAAGTTGACTTTGACTTACGAATGCAAATTCATCATTCCCCGCTTTCTACAGCACAAGTTCCCTTCTAGAGAGCAGATATTCATATCTCCCATTTTATATCTACAAGATGTATTGTAATGAGGACCCGATTTTTCTGTTTAATGTTCACTATTGGGAAAAAAAGGAACTCAAAGATGGAGCTCACGGACTCGGTTTTCCTATTACATTTGGATTGATCTTTGCCAATTAAACAAAATGAAGACATCAATCCGAGGAGATCACCAGTAAAACAAAGGTGATCCGCGTTTCTTGGTCATTACGTTTGCATTCTCACACATGTCAGATTTTTCTCCTTTCAAACTAAGGTCAAGCCCTTATTGTGCCTATCAAATTTACGATTGATTGTCGAATGGTTTCTCTAATTATCCTGTTTCATGATTCAGAGCTGATCTCCTGTACGTTTCGGCCTTTGAAATATGTAAGCAATATGTTGGGATTTCGAGCAGCGGTGCACTGCTATTGTTACCATTATGAGCTCGTCTCCACTGACACGATCCTCATGAGGTTGCGAGATTCTTCAATGATCTCCCTAAGGATGTTAGGTTTGACATTGTCTTGAGCTACATGACCGAGGCGATTGGCCAAATACCACCGGAACAAATGGCGCATGAAATGGAAGGAATTGGGCGCGAGTACTTTGGCAAACCCTTGGTCCGGCTACTACTGCTTACGTTCTCTTTGTTTTTACCATCATTAAAGCCTTCTTTGCCGCTTACGTATTTTATCATTCCAAGAATTAACTAACCTCTCTCTCGGTCTCAGTCGAGGTATTGCTTGCGGCCGTGAGAACTCCTGTGGCACGAGCCTGAAGCTCAGGGTGGCTGCGCAGCCCTCTGGGATAGAGCTCACATCAATTGAAGCTCTGCCCGAACAGCTCGTGGGCATCCATGGCTGCAGCCATAGGACCCAATCTGGTCCACCGCTTGGGGTCGTCCAACCTCGATCTGGACTAATTCCAGGCAGTAACCATCGCCGGGCTCATAATTGGGGTTTGGGTGACGCTCACGAACGACTCTTCAAGAGATGATCTTAGGCAATGATCTGAGGAAGATGATTCTATAATTCAACCATTTTCAATATTTTCGTTGGCACTTAATAGTTTTTTCATCCCTTGAAACTCTGGTTTACTTTCCAACATATTTTGGCCAACAACATTTTAGTTTTTAATTCGTTATTTTTTATTAATTTTAAGAACAAATTAAAGCGCCAACATCATCCGCTATGGAAAAAGATACTGATGGTCACTTTCATCCTAGAGTAAAACTCCGTGATATTTTTGGGACATTTGGTGAGGCATTTTTATCCCCTGGAAATGTGTACATGATATTACTAGGGATTTGGCCTGACATTTAAATTAGAAGAAATTTTACATACTTAAGAGACAAATATTAATTTTGTTTTAAGCATTACCAAAGGAGATGGTAGAAATCCGACTTCCAGACCTTCAACAATCTCGAAAAGGAAAATACTGACCAGGACTTCTCAACTGTTCAACGATAAAAATAAATCAAGTGATTAGTGATTGATCAGAATGAAACCAGTGGATTCTCAGTTGAATTTTACTATACTGCATTATGTACAGCTGACAATAGCTCATCACAAGCATCTTTCACTAAGTATAATTCGCTCTCTTATCTTCATATACAAAACAATAGCAAACTCTATCAACTACAAACAAGTGACACGAGGATGATGAGTGAACTCGTCACCTTTGCTCGGCTCTATGAGGCAAAAAACCACAGCTACTATACATTATCCTCAGCTGTTGCCGAGCGCCCCTGAGACACTCCGGCCACTAATCCGAAAGGAAATCCAGCTCGTTGGGTAGAGTAACTCTTTTTTGCAGTAGGGACTCAATCATCGGACATTTCCTCTTTCTCCCACCTCTGGGCCTAGATCGAAATTGCTCATCTAACTCCTCAAAATCACCCTGAAGCCAAGGAGCCAAATTGATAGATATTAGGATCATCCAAACCTCATGTAGTAAAAAGCTGGATTTCAAAAGAGAAGTAAAATTAAATTTCAATATTTGAGAGAATGAGAGAATGGGGCTCACCGGAGTGTAAACATGGAAACCAGTTTTCTCATGATGGTCTCTCACGTGCTTATACGCAAACTTCTTGCCACAATCCTTATGGCCACATACAAATGGCCTCACCTCAAGATGAACAGCCTTCACATGCTGACGTAAATTTGATTTCTGTCAACGTGAAAAAACATCAGCTAATGTACACTCACCAAACACCCAATAAATGACCTCAAGCTTCAAAGTTCCAAACAATTATATTCCATGGCCAGCCAGAATCTACTAGGTAGGTGACTGCATCTTACTGTCGAAAAAATGCGGAGACAACCCTCAACATCACATCTGAATGCTTTTGAATTAGCCGAATTTTTCTTCTCATGCATGCGGAGATGCCGTTGGATATTCTTCCTCAACTGCTTAGTCCCGCATATGTCGCAATTGACTAATTGGTGAGCTGACCGCATGTGCTCCTTCAGATAGTCAACATTGCTGAAGTATTTCATGCACTCACAACAGAAAGCCTCCATAGTCTCCAGTTTGGCTGCAGCAGTTGAAATGACGTTATTATCAAATGGCACGTTAAACAGCTCATAGATATCATTCGGCTTCACCAAGACACCTTCATTATTAAGTGACTCACCATGAGAATCCTCATGCTTTCGAAACTTCGATGCAAACTTGAAAACCTTTCCACACCCAACCTCTGGACAAACATGTTGCTTCAGACTGTTACATTCACCAGACGTCGATGGTTCCTCATCATTGTGAATTTCATTCAAGTGCCTCTTCATGTTCCCTTGATATGCAAATGACTTATCGCAACCATCAATAGGATAGCTGAAAATCTTGCCTTTGTGCTGACGAAAGTGACTAGCCAAATGGTCTTTTCTCCTATACCTGGCAGAGCAATCCTCCATAAAACACTTGAAAGGCCTCTGCAAATGAATTTAGCATATTTGTAATGCCCCGATCCTCGGAGACGCACCCATCCTTCTACTTGGTCGATTTTAGAATGCGATATCCCAGGACTGTGTATCGCCGTCCCTTTCGTTTATATTTACACATGCGGAAGTAGTTATAAATTCACAGACAATAAAAACAATGGGATAGAAAAGCAGGCCATATTTTTTGTATTGAATTTACAACCACACTTTTATACAGAGCATAACTTAAAGTATTTCACAAAACTATTCACAACCTTCTAGTCTCACACTTATCTACACTAAGATAATGTTCACAAAAGGGATGGGATTTCAATCCTCATCCGGGCCATACTCGGGATCATCTTGATCCTCCTCAGACTCATCGTCACTGAGCTCATCTTCATCAAGCTCTTCATCTTCTTCTGGCTCATCTATAGGGTTGTCCAACAGGTAATCCTCCTTCGGTTCTTCTTCTTTAGGTTCTCCCTCGGCTTTAGCTATCGGCTCCTCTTCAAGGTCTTCCCACTCCTGATCCTCCTCTGGTCCTTCCACCTCCTGCTCTTCGATCTCACCCTCCTCGTTATTCCAGTTGTCATCGTCGACCGAGTATACGGGGGTGCGAGCTTCATCCTCGAGTGTCGGGTCCTTAACATCCACAACTGACCCGTCCGCATGATCTGTTGTACCCTCCCCAAAGGCCTCTTCCAGAGCGTATACCGGTACCTCACTTTTTGGAATGGGTCCTACTCTTGGCCCATTAAAATATTCGCGGTACCACGATCGGTAATGATGGGGTCTGAGGTCAGTCTCTCCCACATCAACCCATACAATTGACTTAACCAAAACGTACTCTAAGCCTTCTGGGTGAGGATGAATATGGAAGTGGATTTGTAGCTCAGTCATCTCCTGGGGATAACCAAAATGCATAGCAGGAGGAGGAGGAGGAGGTGCTGCCATCTAGGGGCCTAAAAGATTATCCCACAACCGGGATGAGACTATGTCTCAGCAAGTTCTACCCCTTAAGACTCGATTAGTAAACTAATACGCTATGGGCTGCCTAAACATCCATAGGTCGAGGGACTTACCTTGGTCTCGATTCCACTTGCAAGTCAGTACAATTTAATATTGGCACCCATTTAAACCATACGGATCGAACTATCGATCAATCGAACTCATCGACTTCATGTTACTCAGACCATACATTCCCCGTAATGTATATCTAATTATTGAGCACACGTGCATTCTCTTAGGCACTAGTTCGCCAAAATGATGCATCAAGTCACCGAGCCCACGTGTCTCTTTCAAGATGCCACACTTAAATTCTTGGGCCCATGTGCATTCTCTTAGGCAGTAGTTTGCCAAAGTGATGCATCAATTCACCGAGCCCACGTTCCCTTTTAGATGCCATTCTCCATCACCACTTTACTATCAATACTGACCATCGATACCCAATCATTTTCCAGTCAAATAATCAAAACAACCATTTAGGAACATATCCTAAAAATTCACATTTAATTTAATTCAGCACAATTCAAAGCTCAAACAAATAAACGGATTGCACCACGACAATCAGCATAAAATTCGGTCACCGGCCATCCCGTTGAATTTCCGGAAAAATAAATAATAATTAATTAATTTCGAAAATTAATTAATTAATTTAATATAATCTCTAAAAATACTAACCAAGGCCAAAATCATTAAATTAAATCCCAATACGGACCCGGAGGATTTCCGAACCCTTCTAGATAAGTAGCATAATTTTTCTAGGCCTCACTTAATTTAATTTAACCACCTAGCATGCATAATTGAATAATTGAATTTCTAATTTAATCTAACTAACCACCTAATTTCTAATTAAACAAATCTAAATAACCCCCAAGATAATTAAGAAACGTTAGTGAGTAAAAAACTCACTTGGGACCAAAATGCTAAGCTGGGCTCAAACGGGCTTCGCAGGCTGAACCAGGCCCAAGACGCTGGGCTTAAAGGGCTGAACCTGCTTGAAGAAAGGCTGTTCTCTTGGGCTGAAGATAGGCCCAGCTGATGGGCCACGAAAATTGGTTTGGGCTGCATTGTAAAATCCGAAGATGGGCTGGATGGGCTGACTGAAGAAAACCAAACTGAACTAAAATTCTGCTGGGCCGAAATTACTGGCTTTGCTAGGCCTGAGAGCTGCTGGATTTCACGGCCTGCTTCATGGATTTCGCTGGTCTTCGGATGGGTTGTTGGACTGAAGACTGCTGGGCCGAGGAATAGGTGAAGCTGGGCGTCGTGTTGCTGCTGGACTGAACAATTTGCAAGCTGGGCCGAACAACAGGAGCTGGTGAAGAGATCGACGGTTGCTGAGCTGGGCAGATGGGTTAACGAAGGGGAAGCAACTTTGCTGGCGTGAGATGGGGAAGACCGAAGAGTGAGCTGGCGTGCGCGGAGGTCTTCGTGTGGCGTCGTTGCAGCTTCGTGGCTTCAGTTATTGAAGGCTGATTGAAGAAGCTGAAGGCAGGTGGCAACGGTAAAGCAGGAGCTGGTGTTCGCTGGTGATGGACGCGTGTGACTTCGGCTTTGCTGGCTTCGGTCAACACGGCTGGAAAAAGTTCCGTTTGTTGACCGAGCTTGGAGAAGCTCGGACGTGGCAGCAGCTGAAGAACTCGACGGAGGAGTGGGCTTCTTCGAGCGGTGTCGCAGGCAATTCGGCAGAGGGCGAAGAGGAAGTGGTCGTGGGCGCGTGGGTTTTTGCTTCGTGGGGCGTGAGCTGCTGCTGGGTTTTTGATCTTCAATGGCAGCGCGAGAGGGAAGCAAACTGTGGACGTGGCTGGCGTGAGTGGAGGGTGTGGGCTTCGGTTGGGAAAGAGAAGCAATGAAAATGGAGAGGTAGAAATGATGAGTGAATGGGGAAGCCGAGCGTGAATAGCCAGCTAAGAGGAGGGTGAAAGGAAATGATCCTTAGCCATTACATTGAATGTTTTGGCCCCACAAGCCCACAATGCAATCCTCTTAGTCCCCCCAATCATTTTCAAGCTTATCATCTCACAAATAAACTAATTTAAAGTCCAAAATTGCTGCCCTCATCCTATCATACGAATTTCACCATTTGAACTTCAAATCTTCATCAAATTTTCCAAATTTGATGTCCATTGTCGTAGAAGAAAAATGCCATACTATTTCTACAAGTGTCCATTGCAAATAAATTTCGAACTTGGAAGTCAAATTTCCATCAATTGATCTTAACCGAATTTCCGCTAATTTTTCCGCAATGTCCGAACCGGTTTTCCGTAAAAATCCCGGAATCTCTGAAAAATCTTCCGAGATTGAGTCAACGTTCCTAGTATTTATTGCGACATGACAGAAACTTCAATTTAAAATCGGACTTGAATTCTCGCTTAATTTCACTTGGCGCGTTTTTAGCGTGACCTGACTACCGGGTAACTTTAAGATATTTTTAAGTGCAAATGACCCATGGTCGATTTTCTTCGAGCCACTATGAACCCACTCGACTCATTGGCGACTATCGGTTGTCGTGAAAATCCCGAGGATCTAAATACGAACACAGGGTACCAAAACAATAAGAAAATTAGTTTAGTACCGGTCGACGAGAATTTTCTAATTTAGTGGTGTCACCCACGATTAGCCACACATCTCTGTCGATCCAATCTATCTATGATTTCAAATCGATTTTTAATCGTGCCGTAATGACCTCTAAAGATGAACACGGTCGAGAAACCGATTCCTAGTCGAGTTCTCAAGTCTATTTCCTTAAAATTTCTTAAAAATTTCCCCAAATAGTCTAGTTATCTCAAGAATGATCAGTTCTGAGAATAACCCTATAGACGCGTCAATGAAATGCCCGATTCATTTAGCAAAAGACAGGTTTGAAAAATCGGATGTCGCAACTCTTCCTCTCATAAAAATTTCGTCCTCGAAATTTAAACCTTACAAACTTAAGCAAAAAGGTGGGGGTACAAATCTCTCATTGATTCTTCAGTCTCCCATGTTGCTCCTTCTATACCGTGGTGTTGCCAGACCACCTTGACTAACGGAATGGTCTTCGTACGCGATTTTGCTCCTTTCTCACCACAATCTGATCGGGCTTTCCACGTATGACACACGGTCATCCACGTCCAATTCCTCGAGATTGAGCACGTGTGTCGGGTCATGCTCGTACTTCCTCAACATCGACATGTGGAAGACGTCATGCACTTGCGCTAACCTTGGCGGCAATGCAAGACGATATGGTAGAGTCCCGATTCTCTCAAGAATCTCAAATGGACCTACGTACCTCGGACTCAGTTTGCCTTTCTTCCCAAAGCGCGAAGTTCCCCTCATTGGTGACACCTTCAGAAAAAAGTGATCACCAACTTAGAATTCCAACGATCTCCGGCACTTATCTGCGTAACTTTTCTGCCTACTCTGCGCTGTCTTTAATCTGCCTCTGATCACTGCCACGGCATCTCTGGGCCTGTTATCTTTCTTTCCCTAGCTTCATCCCAACAAACTGGTGTTTTGCAGGCTCTGCCATGCAATGCTTCAAATGGAGCAATCTGAATACTCTGCTGGCAACTGTTGTTGTAAGCAAACTCTACCAGGTGCAGCTAATATTCCCAACTTCCTTTGAAGTCTATTATACAAGATCTTAGCATGTCTTCCAGGGTCTGAATCGTCCTCTTAGACTGGCCATCCGTCTGAGGATGATATGTCACGCCCCGAACCTCAAGCACGCGCACATTCCTCGGTGGTCGATAGAATTTTGCGACGTTCCCAGGACTTGTCACCGACCCTTTTCATTTTATTGCACATGCGGAAGCGAATTCACTAATCCCCTGACAACAACATGCATGGGATAGAAAAGCGGGACAACCGATTTCAAATCAAATACACTTTTATAAACACTTCAAGCTTATACGAAGGTCTATGTCATAAAGAACTACCGAGCCACCTATGCTCCCGACCCTTCGCTTCAAGCTCCCGGCTCTTCACACTAGGGACCTAAAAATGGTTATTCAATAACTAGTGAGATATAAATCTCAGCGAGTTCCACCCCTAAGCCCCGGTTAGTACACCAACTCAACTCAGGGTATCTATCCAGAACAACCCCACCACAAGCAACAACCAACAGTCGATTCGCATACAACCTTACCTGGTATGCCATACCTTGCACGTTATAATTCAGCATGATACACGCAATGCACATGGCCATTAGATGATACATTTCATCAATCACATACGAGTCGCATCATAAGCGATCTCACCTGGCCATTGCCACACCCTGCACGTTATCGATTCATGCGTGCCTGCCATAAGCAATGTGGTTCACTCATGCATGATCGGAACCATCGATACCATGATTCTCATGCGTTCATGCACATTAGCACACTTCAAAAACACCATGCATATACTCGATGCATACAACAATTGAAACGCCTCACTCATCTCAGTCAATCACAGGGGTCTCAACCTAATCAATTACAGAGGTCCCGATTATAAGGCCAAACTGTTATGACACGTCCTATATCATGCCACACAATTTCGTCTCATAATCAGGCACATCAACTCAATCAATCATGCATTCCAATTGTTAATTAAGCCCTTCAAGGCACCACCTACTTGTCACTTCGGTGTCTTCTTAATTAAGCCCGTCAAGGGTACCACCTACTTGTCACTTCGGTGTCTTCGACTCGCCCGGGCTTCATCTCCCCCCATGGAGCACGACGACGTCTTTCAAAGACGACTTTCCCGAAGGAGCGTAGGTCCAGAATCTACTGCGACCCGAGTCCCACTCAGTGGGTATCCCATATAGGGTAACGTCCATCAGAGATCAATCGAGGACGGGTTCTCTTAATCAATCACACGTCCATTCAAACTCGGCCTGGGACACCTTACATTTCACTCAGTGTCATTCATTAAAATAGTGATCCCGGCCTCTTTTCTTCATATTAAAATCATCCAAGAAATTAGTCACGTGTGTGGATACCTGTCAAATTCAAATCAGAAAGACCAATGCCACTCTTTTTCAAATCCCACTATTTGATATAAAACTCAAATTCCATTTTCGGTGTCAAAACCCGACACCAGGTATTTTCTAATTAAATACCAATTTCCAATCACCACCCAATTTCACAAATCATCACTCAATTCATGCGGATGCCCATGCATTTACACATCCAATCACTTCATAGGATTAAACCCACATGAAATTAGACACTTTTCGTTCTCGGGTGAACAGCGTTTCATGAACAGTAAATCATGAACAGTGCCTCATGAACAGTAAATCGTGAATAGTGTCGAGTGAACAGTAAATTTCCAGAATTTAGTAAATGATAAATTAACTCAGAAATTGTCAAAAGCATTAATTAAAGTAACCATCAATTAATTAAAGCAAAGCATACTTAAATAACCACATAACCCACATTAAGCAAATAAAGTAAGATTAAGCTAAAATAATCTAATCCATCCATCTAACCACCTATCTTAGGACTAATATAACTTAATTAAATCACCTAAACTAGAATTAACAATAACTAAACCAACCCTAAGCAAGTTTAGGCACTAAACGAAGGATTAGGAGCTAAACTCACCCGTTAAGCGGGCCGGAGACACCAACGCGGCGGCGACGACTGTGGCTATGCACCAGGACCCCTACGACAACAATCCGAGACGGTCACAAGCTCAACACAGCAACCATAGCTCGGACTCCCACCGAAAACACTGAAAAACAGCCCCCTGCCGGAGGAGAAATTGAGTTGAACGGCTTGGCCGGAGCTCCGGCGAGGGGTTTGGTCGACAATTGAAGGCTCCCGGGGTCTTGGGAATCTTGCTGTAGGTTGGGATGGGCGGAGGAATGGCTGGAATGGGAGAAAAATGGCCGAAAACGTGAAACAGTGCAGGCTGCAGGCGGACAGACGGACCGGCGACTGGTGGCTTACGACGGACGTCCAGGACAGCCGGAGGCTCCGTTTGAGACGAAATTGGACTCTTTGGAATGGTCTGCCTCTGCCGGTCACGGTGATAGGTGGCTCGTTCTCTGATTCAACCGGAAGGACCACTTTTGACTCGATTCTTCACCGAAAGGTCAGCTGGAGCGGCGGAGGAAGAAGAAAATGGAGGAGAGAGAAGCTTCGACCGGTTTGGGGCCGAATGGGGGAGAGAGAGAGTGATGGGAGGGCTGAGAGCACTCCTCATTAAGGCCATTCAATGGCCACTTCAAGTCCCCATGCATGACATCATCTTCTCTCTCTTCTTTTGCCTTATCCACAAGCTTTTAGGGGCAATTTGGTCATTTCACCTTGCACAATTACCATTCCATCCTTGGGCTGAAATTGGTGGATGGGCCTAGGAATTGGGCTTGGCCATAAATAGGAGTGGGCTTGGAAATTGGTTGGGCTTGAAAAGGCTAAGAATTGGCCCATGGGCTTAGAAGATGAATAGTTGGTTTGGCCCAAAGGGTTCGTTTGCTTGACTTAGGCCCATTTGGTGCCTGTCCCAACTTGGGCCTAAGGCCCACACTAGCTTGGCCCGGCCCACGTCCTCACGGGCTCGCTTCCTCGATCCGAAAATCCCTTTTTCAATTGCTCGGCTTAATCGGCTTTGTTGACTTTGTTTGGTGCGGCTTCATACAAAGTCTGTCCCGGACATTCCCGATAATTCGAAGTCCAATCTTAAGTTCTCTTGCCATGTCAATTTCACCAAATGCCATTTCGGTTACAACTCAGACTGACGGGCGGCTCCGAGGATTCACGCGTAATCGACTCGTGCCAAACCACGTTCAAGATATCTCGACGTATGGACGTCCTTGACTACATGAAATTACGGAGGATAGATTCTTATTTCAAAGTACACAATCACTGAAGATCGACATAGGGTCTTTCGAGGGTTCAATAACAGTAAACGGAATCACCCATCGTTCCATTTTGTTCTGCCCACGAATTGACTTCTAGTCGTCCTTAGAATTAGTTTGCCTATCTACAGGATCATCCTCATGCAAGTCTCACGGTCAAGTCGTTTTCCCAGGTCAAGTTCTTCAGTCATACGGGTTTTGTCCTCATTAGCCTTTCCCCTCAAGGTCAGTATCTCAGGAGTGATCAATTCCGAGTGAGATCAACTAACAATGCATTGACGAAATTCACTTTCACTTGTCCTTCAGAGGGCTCGAATTTCAGGATGTCACATGATATGCCGTACTATACTAAATTTTTGTACCGAGAGCACTCTACAAGCTCTTCCAAAAAGCTACAGCAAACCTTAGGTCTCTATCTGAGGTTATCGTAACCGGCACTCCACGCATACGAACCACCTGATGCACGTACAGGTCTGCGTGTCTATCCAGACTCAGGTCTTTTCGAACCGCAATGAAGTGAGCCGACTTTGTCAACCTGTCGACTACTACCCAAATTGAATCATTACCTCTCTGACTTCTTGGTAGTCCAGTCACGAAGTCCATCGTGATGTGTTCCCATTTCCATTCTGGGATCGCGAGAGGTTGCAGAAGTTCTCCGGGCTTGCAATGCTAAGCTTTTACTTGTTGACACGTCAAACACTTGGCGATATACTTAGCGATGTGCGCCTTCATACCCGACCACCAATAGTGTTGACGTAAATTCTGATACATTTTAGCACTTCCAGGATGAATGCTGTAACTGCTACGATGTGCTTCGGATAAAATTTCTTCTCTAAGCTCTACATCGTCAGGTACAACCAAACGTCCTTGGAACCTTAGAATCCCGTCATCAGCAATCTGAAAATCAGCCTTTCTTTTCTCTGTCCTCTGAAGAATTCTCTGTATATCTGGATCTATTGGTTGGAGTTGCTTGATTCTAACCTGGACATCCGGTTCAATTCTGAGAGTGGCCATAAAACTCGAAAGGTGGCCAACCTCAGATTTGAATATTGAATCTCGAGCTTTCTCGATTAGGTTCCACTCCTTAATCAAGATATGAGCTACGAAGACTTTCGACTTAAAGCATCGGCGACCTTGTTCGCCTTTCTGGTTGATATAAAATATCACAGTCGTAGTCTTTCAGCAATTCCATCCACCTTCGTTGTCTCATGTTCAACTCCTTTTGAGAGAATAGATACTTGAGACTCTGATGGTCCGTGAAGATCTGGAATCTTTCCCCACACAAGTAATGTCTCCAAATCTTCAGGGCAAATATGATAGCTGGGAGCTCTAGGTCATGCGTTGGATAGTTCTGTTCATGAGGTCTCAATTGTCGGGAAGCGTATGCAACAACTCTACCATGTTGCATCAGCACACAACCCAATCCTCTGAATGACGCATCACTATAGATCTCGAATCCTCCTGGACCAGATGGAATTGTCAGTACAGGTGCGGTCGTCAACTTTTCCTTTAGCTCTTGAAAATGTGCTCGCACTTGTCGACCACATAAATTTCTCTTCTTTCTTCAAGAGTTTTGTCAGAGGTGATGCTAACGATGAGAAACCTTCCACAAACCGTCTGTAGTAACTTGCCAATCCCAGAAAACTTCTGATCTCTGTCACTGATGTCGGTCTCTGCCAATTGATCACGGCTTCTATCTTGCTTGGGTCGACGGAGATTCCTTGTCCGGAAATCACATGATCTAAGAATGCAACACGAGTCAACCAAAACTCGCATTTGCTAAACTTAGCATACAACTGATGCGTCCTTAAAGTCTGTAGTACTAATCTCAGATGATTCTCGTGCTTTTTATCACTTCTCGGATGGACCAAGATATCATCTATGAACACTATTACAAATTGATCCAGATATTCCTTAAATATTCTATTCATCATATCCATAAAGGCAGCTGGAGCATTCGTTAACCCGAATGGCATCACGGTAAATTCATAGTGACCATACCGAGTACGAAATGCTGACTTAGGAATATCCTCTTTCTTAATTCTCAATTGATGATATCCCATCTTTAAGTCTATCTTCGAGAATATTGACGCTCCTTGCAACTGATCGAACAGGTCATCGATCCTCGGGAGGGGATACTTATTCTTAACGGTTACCTGGTTGAGTTGTCGGTAGTTGATGCACAAACGCAACGAACCATCTTTATTCTTCACAAATAAAACTGGTGCTCCCCATGGTGATGCACTGGGACAAATAAATCCCTTATCCAATGATTCTTGCATCTGCACCTTCAGTTCTTTCAACTCAGATAATGCCATCTTGTAAGGTGCTTTTGAGATTGGTTCTGTCCCTGGTGCCAACTCAATTACAAACTCAATCTCTCTTTCTGGCAGTAATCCTGGCAATTCTTTTGGAAAGACATTTGGAAATTCTTGCACAACTGAAATGTCTTCCACTTTCAATTCCTCAACTGTCGTATCCACGACAGTTGCCAGGTACCCTTGATAACCCTTGTCTAACAAACGAGATGTCTCAACCGACAAGATTAGGACAATCGAGGCTTCTCCTCGACTTCCTACAAACTCGAAGCTATCAGCCTCTAACAGGTCAAACTGAATCGCTTTGTGATAGATGTCCATTTTAGCTCTTTGTTTGGTGGGCCAGTCCATGCCAATTATCAAGTCAATACATGGCTAGGACTAATAGATCTATTTTCCCCACTTGCTCACCAATCACTAACTTGCACCCCGAACAACTCAAAGCAGTAATGACCTTATCTTTCAGGGGTGTAGATATGCACACCGACTCCAATAATATAGGACTGACTCCTATCAACTTAACATACTGTTCGGCAATAAATGAGTGGGTTGCTCTAGGATCAAACAAAGCATAAGCAGGCTGGTCGTTGAGCGAAACCATACCCGTGATCACGTCAGGCGCAGCTTCCGCCTGACCCTGTGTAATTGCATACACTGTACCTTGGACTGAAGGTCTCAGCTCTCCTCCATGCGACACGTTCTGAGGGGCATACCCTCTTATCTGTCCTCTCGGCGGTGGCGGTGGTAGCAGCGGTCGTCCTCCTTGCTTCCTTGGGCAATTTCTGGCCATGTGGCCCTGTTGGCCACATTCAAAACACGCACCCGTCCTAGCTGGGCACGGTGCTGATCCGTGTCTTCTCCCACAGAAGCGGCACGGTTCATTTTTATTAGGCCCTGACCTATTGAACCCACCCTTCTTACTGGGTGGGCCTTGGAATCTGCTTCCAAACATCAGCCTCTTTCCTTAGCGGATGTTGTCTCTATGAGAATTGAACCTTGATCCAGACGAGGCAACTCTGTCATTATGATCCTTCTCAATTTTCTACACTCTTCAATATATCTCATTGTAAGTCCTTAGATCTAGGGAGACCAGTATGCTCCTCAAGTCTGGTCTGAACCCATCCCTAAACTTCCTCACTCGGTTTACTGGGTTTTCTATGAGCTCTGGGGCATATCGCGAAAGCTCGGCGAACTTCGCCTCATATTCATCAACAGATAGGGAACCTTGGTGAAGGCGTTGAAATTCTGCCATCTTCACCTCCCTTGCGGTCTCAGAGAAATACTTATCATTGCAGGCCTCAAGGAAAGTGTTCCATTCCTGAATAGTGCCTTTTGGAAAGATTGTTTCTAGTGTAGTCATCCACCAAGTGTTCGCAACTCCCTCCAGCTGGTAGGTTGCTAAGCCCACCTTCTCGGTCTCGTTACACATCAACAGTGTGAACACTTTCTCCAGATTCTGAACCCATAAAGCAGCAGCTTCGGGATCTCCTGTCCCGGTGAACAAAGGTGGGTGTAATTTCAGAAATTGCTCCACCAACTTATGGATTGGTCTTGCAGCGACCACAATCCACGGTGGACCTTCAACAGGTGCGGCGGGATGTGCAACGACAGGTGCGGCGGTAGGTACGGCGGCGGTTGCGGCGGCAACGGCGGCATTGGCGGCGGCAACGGCGGCGGCTTCAACAATGGCAGCAAAGGTGGCGGCTTGATCTCGGCCCGCTGCCCTATCATTTCCGGCATAGCATCTAAGGCTTGGGTGATCCCTATGTTTTCTTGATCACTCGCGGCTGTAACCCCAGCATCGACAACAGTAGGTGCTTCTCCATTGGCACCGGCCTGAGCCTGTGCTCTACCTCTGCCTCGGGTACCAATTCTTATCAGCGCTCCTCCCCGAGTCACGGCCCTACTGGCCCTCTTAGCAGGAGTTCTTGGCTCTTGATCGCTCATGGTGTCGTTTTAATCTACTAACACCTACTTCCAATTCAACACCGAATTAGAAACGGAGCGATCAAACAACAAGCAATTTTATCACTCAGCTAGCATAGACATGCACCAGTTGTAAATTTAAAGGCCTTTCCTACCAACTATCCCATGGTCAATGTTCCTTATCACTCTAATCTCTAACTTCGCTCTGATACCACAAAAAGGGGATGTCATGCCCCAATCCTCGGAGATGCACCCATCCTTCTACTTGGTCGATTTTAGAATGCGATATCCTAGGACTGTGTATCGCCAACCCTTTCGTTTATATTTGCACATGCGGAAGTAGTTATAAATCCCAAGAACAATAAAAACAATGGGATAGAAAAGTAGGCCATATTTTTCGTATTGAAATTCACAACCACACTTTTATACAGAGCATAACTTAAAGTATTTCACAAAACTATTCACAACCTTCTAGTCTCACACTTATCTACACTAAGATAAGGTTCACAAAAGGGATGGGATCTCAATCCTCATCCGGGTCATACTCGGGATCATCCTGATCCTCCTCAGACTCATCGTCACTGAGCTCATCTTCATCAAGCACTTCATCTTCTTCTGGCTCATCTACAAGGTTGTCCAACAGGTAATTCTCCTTCAAGAAAAGGAATAGAAATCAGTGCCATTTCCCATGGACTATTGTTTGGTTCTTCTTCTTCAGGTCTCCCTCGGCTTCAGCCACTGGCTCCTCTTCAAGGTCTTCCCACTCCTGATCCTCCTCTGGTCCTTCCACCTCCTGCTCTTCGATCTCACCCTCCTCCTTATTCTAGTTGCCATCGTCGACCGAGTATACGGGAGTGCGAGCTTCATCCTCGAGTGTCGGGTCCTTAACATCCACAACTGACTCGTCCGCATGATCTGCTGTACCCTCCCCAAAGGCCTCTTCCAGAACGTATATCGGTACCTCACTTTCTGGAATGGGTCCTACTCTTGGCCCATTAAAATATTCGCGGTACCACGATCAGTAATGATGGGGTCTCAGGTCAGTCTCTCCAACATCAACCCATACAATTGACTTAACCAAAATGTACTCTAAGCCTTCTGGGTAAGGATGAATATAGAAGTGGATCTCTAGCTCAGTCATCTCCTAGGGATAACCAAAATGCATAGCAGGTGGAGGAGGAGGAGGTGCTATCATCTAGGGGCCTGAAATATTATCCCACAACCGGGATGAGACTATGTCTTAGCAAGTTCTACCCCCTAAGACTCAATTAGTAAACTAATACGCTATGGGCTGCCTAAACATGCACAGGTTAGAGGACTTACCTTGGCCTCAGATTTCACCTGCAAGTTAGTACAATTTAATATCGGCACCCATTTAAACCATACGGATCGAACTAGCGATCAATCGAACTCGTCGACTTCATGTTACTCGGACCATACATTTCCCGTAATGTATATCTAATTATTGAGCACCTGTGCATTGTATATCTAATTATTGAGCACCCGTGCATTCTCTTAGGCACTAGTTCGCCAAAATGATGCATCAAGTCACCGAACCCACGTGTCTCTTCCAAGATGCCACACTTAAATTCTTAGGCCCACGTGCATTCTCTTAGGCAGTAGTTCGCCAAAGTGATGCATCAATTCACCAAGCCCACGTGCCCTTTTTTTTTACGATGCCCGGGCCCAAGTGCCTTCTCTTAAGTACTTGTTTACCAAAGCGATGCATCAATTCACCGAGCCTACGTTCCCTTTTAGATGCCATTCTCCATCACCACTTTACTATCAATATTGACCATCGATACCCAATCATTTTCCAGTCAAATAATCAAAACAACCATTTAGGAACATATCCTAAAAATTCACTTTTAATTTAATTCAGCACAATTTAAAGCTCAAACAAATAAATGGACTACACCACGATAATCAGCATAAAATTCTGGTCACTAACCATCCCGATTGAATTTTCGAAAAAATAAATAATAATTAATTAATTTCGAAAATTAATTAATTAATTTAATATAATTTCTAAAAATACTAACCAAGGCCAAAATCATTAAGTTAAATCCCAATACGGACCCAGAGGATTCCCGAACCCTTCTAGATAAGTAGCATAATTTTTCTAGGCCTCACTTAATTTAATTTAACCACCTAGCATGCATAATTGAATAATTGAATTTCTAATTTAATCTAACTAACCATCTAATTTCTAAATAAATAAATCTAAACAACCCCTAAGCATAATTAGCAAACTAAGAAAGCATTAGTGAGTAAAACTCACTTGGGACCAAAATGCTAAGCTAGGCTCAAACGGGCTATGCGGGCTGAACTAGGCCCAAGACGCTGGGCTTAAAGGGCTGAACCTGCTTGAAGAAAGGCTGTTCTCTTGGGGTGAAGACAGACCCAGTTGATGGGCCACGAAAATTGGTATGGGCTGCACAGTAAAATCCGAAGATGGGCTGGATGTGCTGACTGAAGAAAACCAAACTGAACTAAAATTCTGCTGGGTCGAAATTACTGGCATTGCTGGGCCTAAGAGCTGCTGGATTTCACGGCCTGCTTCAAGGATTTCACTAGTCTTCGGCTATGTAGCAAGACCGACACGCGACACGCGACACGACACGACACGACACGCGACACGTCATTTCTCAAAAAGTAGAGAATTTCGACACGTTCCGACACGTTAAATATTAAATAAATATTTTTATTTTTAATTAATTTGATTTAAATTCAGTACTTTTATTTTTTAAAATAATTTTTAATTTTATTTATTTATTTTTTTTGATTAAAAAAAAGTTTCCCCCCACTCCCAAATTTATTTCAATTTTTCCCTCCCTCCCCCACGAGAGACTATTTCCCCCTCCCAAATTTATTTCAATTTTTTTCCCTACCTTCCCACATCAGACTATTTTCCCCACCCCAAATTTATTTCACTCTTTTCCCCTCCCCCACCCATGTGACAAGCTGTCACTGACTCACTTCACCCATTTGAGTTTCCAAAACCCTAGCTACCGAAACACTTTTTCCTCCGCCGCATGACCTCACAACCCCTTCCTCTCCTCACTTTTTCCCCTCGCTGCACGGTCTTCCTCTCGATCCATCTCCATCTCCTCGCCGCACGACCTCCATACGACCCCCTCCTCTCCTCTTCCTCTCGATCCTTCTCCTCCACCTCCGCCTCGCCTTCGGCCCTTCCTCACTTCCGTTGCAGCCTCGTCGCTGTTCCCATAGCATCACTGTGGCCGCCCTCGCCTCAGTCTCTACGGCCGCCTTCGCCTCAGTCTCTACTCTTTCTCTAGCGGTTTCTCGCCGTCGCGGGCTCGCAAATGCTCGCGGCCTCGTCTCTCCTCCCTCGCCCTCGCTTCCATCCGACATGCGTGTCGAGACGAGTCGAAAAAAGTTGACTACGTGTCGGAAAACTCGACACGCGTTGACCGCGTGTCCGGCGTGTCGGCGTGTCCGACACGCTCCGACACGTGTCGGACACGACACGGAAGCATGGACAACAACGTGTCCGTGCTTCATAGGTCTTCGGATGGGTTGTTGGACTGAAGACTGCTAGGCCAAGGAATAGGTGAAGCTGGGCTTCGTGTTGCTGTTGGACTGAACAATTTGCAAGCTGGGCCGAACAACAGGAGCTGGTGAAGAGATTGAGGTTTGCTGAGCTGGGCAGAGGGGTCAACGAAGGGGAAGCAACTGCGCTAGCGTGAGATGGGGAAGACCGAAGAGTGAGCTAGCGTGCACGGAGGTCTTCATGTGGCGTCGTTGCAGCTTCGTGGCTTCAGTTGTTAAAGGCGGAGCGAAGAAGCTGAAGGCAGGTGGCAACGGCAAAGCAGGAGCTGATGTTCGCTGGTGATGGACTCGTGCGGCTTCGGCTTTGCTGGCTTCGGTCAACACGGCTGGAAAAAGTTCCGTTTGTTGACCGAGCTTGGAGAAGCTCGGACGTGGCAGCAGCTGAAGAACTCGACGGAGGAGTGGGCTTCTTCAGGCGGTGTCGCAGGCAATTCGGCAGGGGGCGAAGAGGAAGTGGTCGTGGGCGCGTGGGTTTTTGCTTCGTGGGGCGTGAGCTGCTGCTGGGCTTTTGGTCTTCGGTGGCAGCACGAGAGGGAAGCAAACCGTGGACGTGGCTAGCGTGAGTGGAGGGTGTGGGCTTCGGTTGGGGAAGAGAAGCAACGAAAATGAAGAGGTAGAAATGATGAATGAATGGGGAAGCCGAGCGTGAATAGCCAGCTAAGAGGAGGGTGAAAGTAAATGATCCTTAGCCATTACATTGAATGTTTTGGCCCCACAAGTCCACAATGCAATCCTCCTTGTCCCCCAATCATTTTCAAGCTTATCATCTCACAAATAAACTAATTAAAAGTCCAAAATTGCTGCCCTCATCCTATCATACGAATTTCACCATTTGAACTTCAAATCTTCATCAAATTTTCCAAATTTGATGTCCATTGTCGTAGAAGAAAAATGCCATACTATTTCTACAAGTGTCCATTGCCAAATAGCTCAGCTTGGAAGTCCAAATTTCCATCAATTGATCTTAACCGAATTTCCGCTAATTTTTCCGCAATGTCTGAACCGGTTTTCCGTAAAAATCCCGGAATCTCTGAAAAATCTTCTGAGATTGAGTCAACGTTCCTAGTATTTATTGCGACATGACAGAAACTTCAATTTCTGAAATCGGACTTGAATTCTCAGTTAATTTCACTTGGCGCGTTTTTAGCGTGACCTAGACTACCGGGTAACTTTCAGATATTTTTAAGTACAAATGACCCATGGTCGATTTTCTTCGAGCCACTATGAACCCAATCGACTCATTGGCGACTCTCGGTTGTCGTGAAAATCCCGAGTATCCAAATACGGACGCAGGGTACCAAAACAATAAGAAAATCAGTTTAGTGCCGGTCGACGAGAATTTTCTAATTTAGTGGTGTCACCCACGATTAGCCACACATCTCTGTCGATCCAGTCTATCTATGATTTCAAATCGGTTTTTAACTGTGCCGTAATGGCCTCTAAAGATGAACATGGTCGAGAAGCCGATTCCTAGTTGAGTTCTAAAGTCTATTGCCTTAAAATTTCTTAATAATTTCCCCAGATAGTCTAGTTATCTCAAGAATGATGAGTCGACGAGAATTTTCTAATTTAGTGGTGTCACCCACGATTAGCCACACATCTCTGTCAATCCAGTCTATCTATGATTTCAAATCGATTTTTAACTGCGCCGTAATGGCCTCTAAAGATGAACACGGTCGAGAAGCCGATTCCTGGTCGAGTTCTAAACTCTATTGCCGTAAAATTTCTTAATAATTTCCCCAGATAGTCTAGTTATCTCAAGAATGATCGGTTTTGAGAATAGCCCTATAGACGCGTCAATCAAATGCCCGATTGATTCGGCGAAGACAGGTTTGAAAAAATCTGGATGTCACAACTCTTCCCCTCTTATAAAAATTTCGTCCTCAAAATTTAAACCTTACAAACTTAAGAAAAAAGGTGGGGGTACAAATCTCTCATCGATTCTTCAGTCTCCCATGTTGCTCCTTCTGTACCGTGGTGTTGCCAGACCACCTTGACCAACGGAATGGTCTTCGTACGCAGTACTTGCTCCTTTATGTCCACAATCTGGACTGGGCTTTCCACGTATGACACACGGTCATCCACGTCCAATTCCTCAAAATTGAGCACGTGTGTCGGGTCAGGCTCGTACTTCCTCAACATCGACACGTGGAAGACGTCATGCACTTGCGCTAACCTTGGCGGCAATGCAAGACGATACGCTAGAGTCCCGATTCTCTCAAGAATCTCAAATAGACCTACGTACCTTGGACTCGGTTTGCCTTTATTCCCAAAGCGCCATGTTCCCCTCATCGGTGAGACCTTCAGAAAAATGTGATCACCAACTTGGAATTCCAACAATCTCCGGCGCTTATCTGCGTAACTTTTCTGCGCCTTCTACACTGTCTTTAATCTGCCTCTGATCACTACCACTGCATCCGCTGACTGCTGAACTAACTCTGGGCCTGTTATCTTTCTTTCCCCAACTTCATCCCAACAAGCTGGTGTACTGTAGGCTCTACCATACAATGCTTCAAATGGAGCCATCTGAATACTCTACTGGTAACTGTTGTTGTAGGCAAACTCTACCAGGTGCAACTGATCTTCCCAACTTCCTTTGAAGTCTATTATACAAGCTCTCAGCAGGTCTTCCAGGGTCTGAATCGTCGTCTCAGACTGGCCATCCATCTGAGGATGATATGCTGTACTATACTGAAGTTTTGTACCAAGAGTACTCTGCAAGCTCTTCCAAAAAGCTGCAGTAAACCTCGGGTCTCTGTCTGAGGTTATTGTAATCGGCACTCCATGCATACGAATCACCTGACGCACGTACAGGTCTGCGTGTCTATCCAGACTCGGGTCTTTTCGAATTGCAATGAAGTGAGCCTACTTTGTCAGCCTGTCGATTGAATCATTACCTCTCTGACTTCTAGGTAGTCCAGTCACGAAGTCCATCGTGATGGGTTCCCATTTCCATTCTGGGATCGCGAGAGGTTGCGGAAGTCCTCCGGGCTTGCAATGCTGAGCTTTTACTTGTTGACACGTCAAACACTTGGCGACATAGTTAGCGATGTGCGCCTTCATACCTAACCACCAATAATGTTGACATAAATTCTGAAACATTTTAGTGCTTCCAGGATGAATGCTGTAACGGCTACGATGTGCTTCAGATAAAATTTTTTCTCTAAGCTCTACATCGTCAACCAAACGTCCTTAGAACCTTAGAGTCCCGTCATCAACAATCTAAAAATCAGCCTTTCTTTTCTCTATGTCCTTGTCGCGACCAATTTTTCGGGGTGAACCACTTAGGCTTTGGCTAATGGATTGTTAAGCCTAGACTTAACTCAGGCTCTCCCAAGCCCATACCAATTCGCGACTTAGATTCAAATTTTTAACATGCAATTGATTTTTTAACTAGGAGTCGCCACTAATCTATTTTTTGGTGGGTCGATGAGAAACCCAAGTAAAGTAACGGTAGTTTTACTTTACTCCTACGAACCAGAGATTATAGGTACGGGGACTTGGTTACACTAGATTTCTCTAATGCCCTTTCGGTACCATTCTTTTATTTTCAAAAATGTTTTTGCAGGCAGCTTAAACTGATTTTAATTCTAATTCCCTAACATGTGAGGTGATCATGCGGGTGCGCAAACCACCAATTTAACACCCAGATAAAGTAGTGAATAAATTGCAGGACTTACCTCGTAGCAACGAAAGCATCTGCGTTGTTAGATCAGAATTCACATCATCAATCCTAGATATGATTTCTAATTAACACGCAATTCCTTTTTTTATTTTCGCTTAATTAATGAGGATCATGCAATATGCAATGCAATATAACTAAATGACCTAATTCTAATGACATATGCATGATGAATTTTTGTTGTTTTTCCTTTTTTTTTAATTTTCGAAATTAATAATTGCCAAATAATTAAACATGCAATCCAAATTTAAAAAAGAACTAGCAAGCTAAATTAATTGATTTTTTGATTTTTTGATTTTTGATTTTTTTTGAAATTCAGAATGAAATTTCTATTCTAAACATGCAAACCCTAAAACAAGAAATAAACCTAATCCTAACCTACATTTTTTATTTTTTTTTAAAGAAAACTAACTTAAGTGACACGACATCAAATCAAACAATATTGATACCCAAATTGACGAACCTTATCTCCCGCATGAGATTGGGTTGGCCAATTTCACCTAAATCGCGAATCGAATCTCGGGCGGGAGATCGGATTAGCGATTTTTTTAAAGTGGTTGCAAGTCAGATTTCGAACGCGAAAATCGGACTATCAATCACAAATTTCATAGGCTATTTCATGTCGAACATCTCATCATACATTGGTGATTATTTCAAATAAAGAAACAAAATGAATAATAAAACTAAATAAATAAATAAAAGTAAAATAAAATAAGAAATCTACCTAATTAGGGTTTTGGCCTCCTAAACTAGGGTTAGCCGGCAGCTAGATGGGTCGCCGTTCGAAGCTTCGGCGAGGGCGGCGGGCGGACCGGCGGCAGCAACATTGACCAGCGGGCAGGGGGCTGCTGTCCGTCGTTGGGAGCAAGCTATAGCTAGTTCGTCGCTCGGGCGTGCATCGGGTTGCTTGGTGTCACGGTCTGCGGTGGTGGTGTAGATCTCGGAGAGAGGGGGTGTTGCGAGCGTTGATTGAAGGCGGAGGCTGGCGGAGGCTTTAGCGGCGGGTTACGGCGTTGGTGACGGATCGCATGCGGCCGGGAGCGGAGGCTTCGCGGGCCGGCGCGGGTTGCAGGCGAGGCAGCGCGCGACAACTTCGGGCTTCAAGGCAGACGGCTTCAGGCTTCAAGGTAGACGCAACGACACGAGCTCGCGGGCGAGGGCAGTGACGAGCAGCAGTGGTCAACGGGCGAAGACGTGGCTGCTGAGGGGCGTCGCTTGTGACGGTGACTTGCTGCGGTTGCAAGCTGCTGCGGCGATTCGGTGACAAGCGAGCGGCGCTGCAAAAAAGGGACGAGCAACAATGGTGGCGGCCGAGGCGCGTGGTGGTGCGGCCGGGCGGCACGAGAGCAGCAGTTGGCGGCTGCGCAGGGGATCGGCTACGGTGGTTGAGGCGTCGAAGAAGATGAACAGTCCCCTTCTTTTCTTTTCTTTTTTTCTCTTTTCTTTTCTCTTTCTTCTCAGCTGCACACGTCCGGTCACTTCCTCTCTCTTTTTCTCTGCACATTTGCTTTCTGCAGAAGCTTTTTTCTTCTGCTGCCTTTTCCTTTTTCCTCTTCTCAAAGACTTTCTTTTTTCTCTTCTTTTGTGTTGTCTCTCTCGAACGAAGAGAAATCCCAAAGCTTTTCTTTCCCTTTTTGCGTTGAATTTTCCTTGACCTCCAAAACCAAGAGAAGCCCCTTCGACGTGATAAAAAAAACTCAATGTGACCGTGTATTTCTATTGTGTGGCCCCTAAATTTCTCCATACGCGGTCCCTTTTATACAAGTGAAGGACTTAAATTTTTTGGCAAATGTTCCTTATTTTTCCTTTCCTTTTGGCTCACGCACGAAATTCCCTTTGATTATGTAATATTTCGTATTTTGAGTCAAAGAATATATTACTCAATATATGTCCCACGTGCAATATTCTCTTTATCTTTTTCTAATATTTCACTTGAAACTTTCCTTTCCGCCAAAAGAAAATATATCATTTGGTGTATATTGCCTGAATATGTGAAAAATCCTCCATTGTATAAAAAAATCAAAATGCTCACCATCAGTCCAATGTGAAAATGGAATAAAATAAAATGGATGCTCCTAAAGCTATATGTTGCGCAAAAATTTAGGTGTCAACAGCTGCCCCTCTTTGAAGGTGAGCTCGCAGAGGTTGCCTTCGAAGATAAATTGAGACCTATATTTTGATCATGCACATGGAATGAATGATTTTTTGTTGGAACATGAATTCCATTTTTTAATGCAATTTGTATGATGCATGGAAATGCTAATGCAAATGATAAATGAACTAACCTGGAATAACTTACCTTTAAGAAAGATAGAGTAGTTCGAGGTGGTTGGTGTTACATGTCCAGGACCCGTACCATTCTACGGTCGCCTAGAAGAGTAACATGACTTTATGAAGAGACCGCTTTCCTAGGACCCGTACCATTCTACGGTCGCCTGAATGGGGAAATTGCTTTTTCAGGACCCGTACCATTCTACGATCGCCTATTAGAGCAATAAATGTTGTTTAGGACTCGTATCATTCTACGGTTGCCTAAACGGAGATTTTGCTTGGCTAGGACCCGAACCATTCTTCGGTCGCCCAGCATTATAAAACAGATCATCTGACCAGGACCAAAACCGTTCTTCGGTCACGTTAATCAGATTGAATCTAGAGAAAAAAATTTTGGGGGACAACTCAATCGAGTGTCGGTGTAAAGGACTCTAGGCTACAAAAGCACGCCAGGTCGATAAAAGAAAACTGGGCTACGAAAGCACGCCAGCTCGATAAAAGGGAACCTGGACTACGAAAGCACGCCAGGTCAATATGAATGAACACCGGGCTACGAAAGCACACCGAGTCGATAAAGAGGGACTCTGGGCTACAAAAGCACGCCAGGTCAGGAACTCCGAGCTACGGAAGCACGCCGAGTCTATTAAAAGGGACATCGGGCTACGGAAGCACGTCGAGTTGATGAAAATGACTCTGGGCTACGAAAGCATGCCAGGTCACGAACTCCGGGCTACGGAAGCACGCTGGGTCAATAAAGGAACATCGGGCTACGGAAGCATGCCGAGTCAATGAAAATGACTCAGGGCTACGAAAGCATGCTAGGTTAGGAACTCCGGGCTACGGAAGCACGCCGGGTCAATAAAGGGACATCGGGTTATGGAAGCACGCCAAGTTGATGAAAATGACTCTGGGCTATGAAAGCACGCCAGGTCAGGAACTGGACAGCTTGACCAAGTCAAGTGTCGATGCACTTGAGAGAGAATACCTGCACAATGACAAGTATTTAGAGTATGGGTAGAGATATACTTACCTAGTGATATCACTGATTCTTGGGGATATGTCTATTGGAATTTAGATATCCCGTGGAGGTCTTTCACCTCATGGTGGAGGTTTTTCATCTCCTAATATCATGAGGCATTCTGAAAGAAACTTGAATTACCTGTCAGACATGATTTAGAGCAAAAACTTATATACATTCATCAAAGAGATAGACAATCTGAGCTACTCTAGAATGCACATTTCAAAGTTCAGTGGGGCTTCCATCCATTCAATCAAGGTTTATGCATAATGACTTTACCATATTTGCATCACCTAAATTTCCACAGGAGATAATTGTTGTTCAAGACAATGACATGGATTTCTTAAAAATGCTAAATGAGAGACTTTCAGTTAGAAAAGACTTTCACTCACTCTCATTTAGAATGGCTATTTTGTGAGAATCACTCAATCTCAACATCATCATATCGACAAGGGTCCGAGTATTCTCGCAATCAGTACGACCTTACCAATTCAAGAGGTCTTTAATAGGGACCATAATGTGGGCTCGGTCAACGGCTTAACAAAAGGGACTTTTTGAGTCAAGGCAATTGAAAGAACAATTTTGTAATCATCTCCGGGTTTACAAGTCAAGAACCCTGCAAAATAAGAAAGAAATAATTTTGCTCGCACTTCTTCGAGCGATGCTTATAAACATATGAACTCCTATGTTAATTCAAGTGCCCTAATCTGAAGAGACTTTGTAAAGGACATAACGTAGGCTGAGTTCATGGGTTGAGAAATGAAAGGATCATTAGGCTCAAAATGTGTATGAATGGTGAGAGTTCATCTTGGCATGGCCATCGGTTTTCTTTTTCATCATCGGGGATTGTCTTCATGAAATGCTCCATTGATTGTAAAAACTCAACTTTTGAGTTGTTTGAGTATTGCTCCATTGGAATTCAATTCTTGCAATTTACAGTCACCTTATCTTGACTCTCTTTTTTCATCTATGGGCATTGGTCTTGCTTTTACCAGGCACACCGCTTTTTCATGCCCCTAGTTTTCATGCATTTTATTTATTTATTTATTTATTTCATGGGCATTGGCCTTTTCTTTACCAGGCACACTACTTTTTCATGCCCCTTAGTTCTATTTTGATTTCTATGCATGAGTCAAGTAATTACACTTTGAATGACACTCGAACTTTCAAGGGTCTTCATCTGCCTTTTGCCTTACCCCAGTGTGGGGGATGATCACCAACTGGGTTTAAAGAAATGAAATTGCAAGCTCAAGTGAGCTATGCAAAGGATATAAGTGTATAGGATAGTGAAAGAAATGTTCTTCGTCATCCTAAGATACTTAAATTACCATATGAATTCAATGTAATAGCATGACTAGAAGATTGATGCAAGTGAGAGCAAAAAAAAATTCAATCCATTTTCTTCACCTTATGATGCTGTCTTACCCTCCACTTTGCCCCAATGTGAGGTGGTTCTTGACAGGGGTAATTTGAAAGAATTTCCTCAAGTGTGTGGGGCTCAAAGGGGTTAAGCAATGGGTCACATGTTGTATTTGAGATAGAGAAATGAATTACCCCTCATCACTTCGGTCATCGTACCTTTCGCGAGAAAACTCTTTATCTTGCGGATATGTAACTTCCTACATTCATCTCACAAGTGTATAAGTAAGGGACTGTGTATAGGATATGGCTTGCCTTTCATCATCCTGATATATCTCATTCAGCTTTCTCAAGCATTGATGTCACTCCATTGAGTTGTCTATTTTGACAAATCTTCACATGAAATTGGTGAGCTAAATCAATATGAAAATTCTCTTTTCAAAAGAATCCAACAACTTTAAGCATGAAAAGAGCTTGTGACTTCAAAACAAACAATTTATTGCACTCAAAACATGGTTTTAAGCATTCATTCAGGGGATTGCTCCACAAAGGGATTGTCTCAGCAATGGATGTCCTTGGATTGTCTCTATTAATCAAAAGTGAAAATCCGCTTTTGCCCCTGCACAAGAGAACGTGCATGAATAGGATACTATGCAACATCAAAGTAAATTCAAATTGCATATCCATTTTGGCTCAGATCTATATTTTATCCCAACCAGGTCACTACCAAAGTCTGCCATGCCTCCAATCTGTTATCTGATGCGCCATTTTCAGATCGGGACAAGAAAGTAATGCTCTGAAATATGAAGTAAATGAGTCAGAAAATTAAACAGGGCTAACCTAATGCATGCTTTTGGAAATGGCTTGAAAAATGATTTTTTTTTAGGAATATTTTGGATGAGGAAGCATGAAGAAGCCTAGTCCTCAGAATTTCTCCATGGATAATATTTTCTTTTCATTATTGGATATCGTCACCGGGCTGGTTTGGTGTACCTCATCATGTCCTCAAAATTGGAAATAAAATTATAATTTCATTGAATGGAATCAAATGAATTACATTATTGGAATGGAAAATGCAAACAAGCCAAACCCTAAAAGCGAAAGCAATAATTGAAATTTCAAAAAATAGGAAATCCTAAACAAAACTTGAAATCCTAAAAGATAAGAACTTCTTCACTCAGTGATAGCATTTGCGCCTCCATCATGGTTAGGCAGAGGATTTTTCAAATTACTGCTGAAAGAGAACGCCTTTGTATCCAAGAGGTCTTGGACCTTATGCTTCAAAACATAGCAATCATCGGTGGAGTGACCAACCTCTCCCATGTGATAGTCACACTTTTCGGAGGGATTATATGCAAGATAATGCTCGGGATTTGGTCGCTTCGGCTCAGTAGAGAGTAATCCCTTCTTTTGGAGAGCAGGCAAAACTTTGGATAGGGGTCCAGGAAGAGGTGTAAACTGTCTCCTAACATTACGTCGTCGACCCGAGAACTGATGTTCTCTACCTTGTTGCTTAGTAGAAATCTTAATTACCAAAACGTGATTGGATGTATCACGATTCAGTTGAAAGTAGGCCATATTAATCTTAGCTTCAGGGTCCTTCTCCTTCTTGATAGAAAATCTCTTGTTAGACGGCCCAGTAAACCACTCTTCTCTTATCCCCATCTCGATCTGTTCACCCACCGGGATAAGTTGGTTGAAGTTCCCAACATATGTGCTGGCCATTCGATTACGGAACTCGAGACGGGAGAGTCTTGACGAACAACTTCATCAATTCCTTGTTGGTAGGCTCAGGAGTGATTTGAGCTGCCAAATTTCGCCATCTCACGGCATACTCTTTGAATGACTCGCTCCTCTTCTTCTCCATCCTCTCAAGATCTTCTCGGGAAAGTGCAATGTCCATGTTGAACTTATATTGCTTGAGGAACGCATCAGCCACTTCATTCCAAGTGTTAAGAAGGTTCACATTCTTCATCACATACCAGCTCAGTGCGGGCCCAGTCAAACTTGCATGAAATGATTGGATCATGAGGGGCTCGTTCTTGACATATTGGGCCATGCGTACGTTATACATTTGCAAATGAGCTTTCGGGCAAGAAGTACCATCGTATTTCTTGAACTCCAGCATCTTAAATTTCTTTGGCATCTTGACCTTTTCATACACGGACAAATTGAACGGGAGTGAACTCTGCAATTCTTGCAATTGCTTCACTTTTTCCTCGAGTTTGGCAAAACGTTCATCTTGCCCCGCCTTAGGGACATTGTCAAGCTTTGTCTTTTCAGCAGTGACCAACAGTAGGTCATCTTCAAGATCAGGCATGTCGTCATCACCCATTTGAGCCTTGTTTGCTTGATTCGGGACAACTATCTCGAGGAGAGCATGTGCAGGAGTCGGATTCGCTCGGAGGGATTGGATTTGAGTTGTCATGAGTTGCATAGAGGTGAGCAACTGTTTGAGTTGGTCTTCCACGGCAGTCATACGATCACGCATTTTGATTTGGTCAGCCATTTTTGCTCTCGATCGTGTAATAATGGGCGAACGTGGAGGATCCGTTATCACCTAATTGAAATAAATGAAAATATGTAAGCACGATGTGTGAATAGAGAGCCAATCCATGACAATGATCGATCGATTTTCATTTTTTCATGAAAAGTTCGTACAAGAAGGGAATTTCTTAAAGAGAGTTAGAAAAATAGACACCCTAGTGAGACCAAATGTCCTAGGCATGAATTGCAGACAAATTCTCCAAAGTTTTTATTTTTGTTATTTTCCAAATAATTCATTGCATGGAAATTTCCTCATTTCATTTCTAATTGACAAACAAATTAAATCAATGATTGACCTAGATTGTCATGGACGGACCAAGAGTATGACAAAGTAAGTAAATTGCATTAGTATAGGGATAGAAGACTTACTTCACCAAGACAAATCGACGGCAATCACATAGACATGCGCATGGTAAGTGGCTCGATTTCTAATCTATAAGGCTTATCAAGGTGGAGCCACAAGGATGATCAGACTAGCTATGGGCTTGTGGACTATGTCGGGTCCTCATGACTCCGGCTTGGTGAAAGAGCCGACCCGGGTCACGAGCATGCGGACCGAGGTGGGTACTCTTGACACCATGAAAGGAACTTCGGGATTGAGATGGGCGACTTGTACCGCGAGCATGCGGTTGGAGTGGTATCCATCTCAATGCCATCCTAAATGATCCTATGCGGCCCAGGTCCGACGGCGGGTTGTGTGTGCAATAGTGTAGTGCTAAATGCAAGGCATACACAACAGTTTAAATCACACAACACTTTAATAACTTGAATTTAAAACATTCATCCTCAACTCCAACCTGCAAGACAAGGGTCAACAATCACTACTCCCCCTATACCTCCCAATCTGCAAAAACATTTAACATCTAAATGTTAGGGACGTACCTAGGATCCTTGCTGCCAAGCAAAAACATTTTTTCAAAAATTGGCCTAAATCCACTAAGAGTATTAACTCAATTCCCTAGTGGAGTCACCAAGCTGTCTCGACCAATTTTTTGGGTGTGCATCACCTAGGGTTTGGCTAATGGATTGTTAAGCCTAGAGTTAACTTGGGCTCTCCCAAGCCCATACCAATTCGCGACTTAGATTCAAATTTTTAACATGCAATTGATTTTTTAACTAGGAGTTGCCACTAATCTATTTTTTGGTAGCTCGATTAGAAACCCAAGTAAAGTAACGGGAGTTTTACTTTACTCCTACGAACTAGAGATTCTAGGTACGGGGACTTGGTTACACTAGATTTCTCTAATGCCCTTTCGGTACCATTATTTTATTTTCAAAAATGTTTTTGCAGGCAGTTTAAACTGATTTTAAATCTAATTCCCTAACATGTGAGGTGATTATACGGGTGCGCAAATCACCAATTTAACACCCAGATAAAGCAGTGAATAAATTGCAAGACTTACCTCGTAGCAACGAAAGCATCTGCGTTGTTAGATCAGAATTCACATCATCAACCCTAGATATGATTTCTAATTAACAAGCAATTCCTTTTTTATTTTCGCTTAATTAATGAGAATCATGCAATATGCAATGCAATATAACTAAATGACCTAATTCTAATGACCTATGCATGATGATTTTTTGGTTGTTTTTCCTTTTTTTTAATTTTCGAAATTAATAATTGCCAAATAATTAAACATGCAATCCAAATTAAAAAAAAAAAAAAAAAAAAGAACTAGCAACCTAAATTAATTGATTTTTTTGAATTTTTATTTTTTCAAAATTCAGAATGAAATTTCTATTCTAAACATGCAAACCTTAAAACAAGAAATGAACCTAATTCTAACCTACATTTTTTATTTTTTTTTAAAGAAAACTAACTTAAGTGACACGACATCAAATCAAGCAATATTGATACCCAAATTGACGAACCATATCTCGCGCATGAGATCGAGTTGGCCAATTTCACCTAAATCGTGAATTGAATCTCGGGCGGGAGATCGGATTAGCGATTTTTTTAAAGTGATTGCAAGTCAGATTTCGGGCGCGAAAATCGGACTGTCAATCACAAATTTCATTAGGCTATTTCATGTCGAACATCTCATCATACATTGGTGATTATTTCAAATAAAGAAACAAAATGAATAATAAAACTAAATAAATGAATAAAAGTAAAATAAAATAAGAAATCTACCTAATTAGGGTTTTGGCCTCCTAAACTAGGGTTAGCCGGCGGCTAGATGGGTCGCCGTTCAGAGCTCCGGCGAGGACGGCGGGCGAACCGGCGGCATCAACATTGACCAGCGGGCAGGGGGCTGCTGTCCGACGTTTGGGAGCAAACTGCAGCTAGTTTGTCGCTCGGGCGTGCATCGGGTTGCTGGTGTTGCGATCTGCAGCGGTGTTGCAGATCTCGAAGAGAGGGGGGGCGCTGCGAGCATCGATCGAAGGCGGAGGCTGGCGTCGGGGTCGGCAGGGTTACGCGTCGGTGACAGATCTGCACGCGGCCGGGAGCGGAGGCTTCGCGGGCCGGCGCGGGTTGTAGGAGAGGCAACACGCGACGGCTTCGAGCTTCAAGGCGGACGGCCGGGCTTCAAGGTAGATGCAACGACATGAGCTCGCGGGCGAGGCAGCAACGAGCGGCGGTGGTCAACGGGCGAAGACGCGGGCTGGCGAGGGCGTCGGCGGCGATGGTGACTTGCTTCTTTTGCAAGCTATTGTGGCGATCGGTGACAGGGCGGCGGTGCTTTGCAACGAAGGGACGAGCAACGGTGGCCGGCCGAGGCGAAACGCGGTGGTGCGACCGCGGTGGCACGAGCGCAACAGTCGGCGGCTACGGTGGCTGATGCATCAAAAAAGATGAACAGTCCCCTTCTTTTCTTTTCTTTTTTTTGTCTTTTCTTTTCTCTTTCTTCTCAGCTGCACACGTCCGGCCACTTCCTCTCTCTTTTTCTCTGCAAACTTGCTTTCTACGCAGAAGCTTTTTTCTTCTGCTGCCTTTTCCTTTTCCTCTTCTCAAAGACTTTCTTTTTCTCTTCTTTTGTGTTGTCTCTCTCGAACGAAGAGAAATCCCAAAGCTTTTCTTTCCCTTTTTGCGTTGAATTTTCCTTGACCTCCAAAACCGAGAGAAGCCCATTCGACGTGATAAAAAAAACTCAATGTGGCCGTGTATTTCTATTGTGTGGCCCCCTAAATTTCTCCATACGCGGTCCCTTTTATACAAGTGAAGGACTTAAATTTTTTGGCAAATGTTCCTTATTTTTCCTTTCCTTTTGGCTCACACACGAAATTCCCTTTGATTATGTAATATTTCTTATTTTGAGTCAAAGAATATATTACTCAATATATGCCCCACGTGCAATATTCTCTTTATCTTTTTCTAATATTTCACTTGAAACTTTCCTTTCCGCCAAAAGAAAATATATCATTTGGTGTATATTGCCTGAATATGTGAAAAATCCTCCATTGTATAAAAAAATCAAAACGCTCACCGTCAGTCCAATGCGAAAATGGAATAAAATAAAATGGATGTTCTAAAGCTATATGCTGCACAAAAATTTAGGTGTCAACAGTCCTCTTGAAGAATTCTTTGTACATCTGGATCTGTCGGTTGGAGTTGCTTGATTCTGACCTGGACATCCAGTTCAATTCTGAGAGTGGCCATAAAACTGAAAAGGTGACCAACCTCATATTTGAATATTGAATCTCGAGCTTTCTCGATTAAGTTCCACTCCTTAATCAAGATATGAGCTATTGAAGACTTTCGACTTAAAGTATTGGCGACCTTGTTCGCGTTTCCTGGGTGATATAAAATATCACAGTCGTAGTCTTTCAGCAATTCCATCCACCTTCGTTGTCTCATGTTCAACTCCTTTTGAGAGAACAGATACTTGAGACTGTGATGGTCCGTGAAGATGTGGAATCTTTCCCCGCACAAGTAATGCTCCAAATCTTCAGGGCAAATATGATAGCTGCGAGCTCTAGGTCATGCGTCGGATAGTTCTGTTCATGAGGTCTCAATTGTCGTGAAGCGTATGCAACAACTCTACCATGTTGCATCAGCACACAACCCAACATTCTGATTGACGCATCATTGTAGATCTCGAATCCTCCTGGACCAGATGGAATTGTCAGTACAGGTGCGGTCGTCAGCTTTTCCTTTAGCTCTTGAAAACTGCGCTCGCACTTGTCTAACCACATAAATTTCTCTTCTTTATTCAAGAGTTTTGGCAGAGGTGATGCTAACGATGAGAAACCTTCCACAAACCGTCTGTAGTAAGCTACCAATCCTAGAAAACTTCTGATCTCTGTCACTGATGTCGGTCTCTGCCAATTGATCACGACTTCTATCTTGCTTGGGTCGACGGAGATTCCTTCTCCGGAAATCACATGACTTAAGAACGCAACATGAGTCAACCCAAACTCGCATTTGCTAAACTTAGCATACAACTGATGCATCCTTAAAGTCTGGACTACTAATCTCAGATGATTCTTGTGCTCTTTATCACTTCTCGAATAGACCAAGATATCATCTATGAACACTATTACAAACTGATCTAGATATTCCTTAAATATTCAATTCATCATATCCATAAAGGCAAACTGAGCATTCGTCAACCCGAAGGGCATCACGGTAAATTCATAGTGATCATACTGAGTACGAAATGCTGACTTAGGAATATCCTCTTTCTTAATTCTCAATTGATGATATCCCATCCTTAAGTCTATCTTTGAGAATATTGACGCTCCTTGCAACTGATCGAACAGGTCATCGATCCTCGAGAGGGGATACTTATTCTTAACGGTTACCTGGTTGAGTTGTCGGTAGTCGATGCACAAACGCAACGAACCATCTTTCTTCTTCACAAATAAAACTGGTGCTCCCCATGGTGATGCACTGGGATGAATAAATCCCTTATCCAATAATTCTTGCATCTGCACCTTCAGTTCTTTCAACTCAGATAATGCCATCTTGTAAGGTGCTTTTGAGATTGGTTCTCCCCGGTGCCAACTCAATTACAAACTCAATCTCTCCTTCGGCGGTATCTTGGCAATTCTTTTGGAAGACATCTGGAAATTCTTGCACAACTGAAATGTCTTCCACTTTCAGTTCCTCAACTGTCGTATCCACGAGGGTTGTCAAGCCAGTTGCCGGGTACCCTTGACAACCCTCGTCTAACAAACGAGATGTCTTGAGCGACGAGATTATGACAATCGAGGGTCCTCCTCGTCTTCCTACAAACTCGAAGCTATCACCCTTTAACGGGTCAAACTGAATCGCTTTGCGATAGCAGTCCATTTTAGCTCTTTGTTTGGTGAGCCAGTCCATGCCAATTATCAAGTCAAAGTCATACATGGCTAGGACTAATGATCTATTTTCCCCACTCACTCACCAATCACTAACTTGCACCCTGAACAACCCAAAGCAGTAATGACCTTATCTTTCGTGGTGTAGATATGCAAATTGCCAACTCCAATAATATAGGACTGACTCTTATCAACTTAACATACTGTTTGGCAATAAATGAGTGGGTTGCTCCCAAATCAAACAAAGCATAAGCAAGCTGGTCGTTGAGCGAAACCATACTTGTGATCACGTCAGGCGCAGCTTCCACCTGACCCTGTGTAATTGCATACATTGTACCACTGGACATAAGGTCTCGGCTGTCCTCCCTGTGGCACGTTCTGAGGGGCATACCCTCTTATCTGTCCTCTCGGTGGTGGCGGTGGTAGCTGCGGTCGTCCTCCTTGCTTCCTTGGGAAATTTCTGGCCATGTGGCCCTGTTGGCCACATTCAAAACATGCACCCGTCCTAGGCGGGCACGGTCTTGTCCGTGTCTTCTCCCACAGAAGCGGCACGGTTCATTTTTATTAGGCCCTGACCTATTGAACCCACCCTTCTTATTGGGTGGGCCTTGGAATCTGCTTCCAAGCATCGGCCTCTCTCTTTGGCGGATGTTGTCTGTATGAGAATTGAACCTTGATCCAGACGAGGCAGCTTTGTCATTCTGATCCTTCTCAATTTTCTACGCTCTCCGATATATCTCATTGTAAGTCCTCAGATCTAGGGAGACCAGTATGCTCCTCAAGTCTGGTCTGAACTCATCCCTAAACTTACTCACTCAATTTACTGGGTTTTCTATGAGCTCTGGGGCATATCGCAAAAGCTCGGCGAACTTCGCCTCATATTCATCAACAGATAGGGAACCTTGGCGAAGACGTTGAAATTCGGCCATCTTCAACCCCCCTTGCGATCTCGCAGAAATACTTATCATTGAAGGCCTCAAGGAAAGTGTTCCATTCCTGAACAGTGCCTTCTGGAAAGATTGTTTCTCGTGTAGACATCCACCAAGTGTTCGGAACTCCCTCCAGCTGGTAGGTTGCTAAGACCACCTTCTCGGTCTGGTTACACATCAACAGTGTGAACGCTTTCTCCAGCTTCTAAACCCATAAAGCAACAGCTTTGAGATCTCCTGTCCCAGTGAACAAAGGTGGGTGTAATTTCAGAAATTGCTCCACCAACTTATGGATTGGTCTTGCAACGACCACAATCCCGGTGGACTTTCAACAAGTGCGGCGGGATGCGCAGCGATAGGTGCGGCAGCGGGTACGGTGGCGGTTGCGGCGGCAAAGAATCGGCAAAGCATTGGCAGCGGCGGCGATGGCGGCTTCAACGGTGGCAGCAAAGGTGGCGGCTTGATTTCGGGCTTCTTTGCCCCATCATTTCCCGCATAGCATCTAAGGCTTGGGTGATCCCTATGTTTTCTTGATCACCTGGGGCTGCAACCCCAGCATCAACAATAGTAGGTGCTTCTCCACTGGCACCAGCCTGAGCCTGTGCCCAACCTCTGCCTCGGGTACCGATTCTTATCAGCGCTCCTCCCCGAGTCACGGCCCTACTGGCCCTCTTAGCAGGAGTTCTTGGCTCCTGATCGCTCATGGTGTCGCTTTAATCTCGACACCTGCTTCCAATTCAACACCGAATTAGAAACAGAGCGATCCAAACAACAAGCAATTTTAGCACTCAGCTAGCACAGACATGCACCACTTGTAAATTTAAAGGCCTTTCCTACCAACTATCCCATGGTCAACGCTCCTTATCACTCTAATCTCTAACTTCACTCTGATACCACGAAAAAGGGATGTCACGCCCTGATCCTCGAAGATGCACCCATCCTTCTAGTTGGTCGATTTTAAAATGCGATATCCCAAGACTGTGTATCGCGGACCCTTTCGTTTATACTTGCACATGCGAAAGTAGTTATAAATCCCTAGACAATAAAAACAATGGGATAGAAAAGAAGGCCATATTTTTCGTATTGAAATTCACAACCACACTTTTATACAGAGCATAACTTAAAGTATTTCACAAAACTATTCACAACCTTCTAGTCTCACACTTATCTACACTAAGATAAGGTTCACAAAAGGGATGGGATCTCAATCCTCATCCAGGTCATACTCGGGATCATCCTGATCCTCCTCAGACTCATCGTCACTGAGCTCATCTTCATCAAGCTCTTCATCTTCTTCTAGCTCATCTACAGGGTTGTCCAACAGGTAATCCTCCTCCGGTTCTTCTTCTTTAGGTTCTCCCTCGGCTTTAGCTACCAGCTCCTCTTCAAGGTCTTCCCACTCCTGATCCTCCTCTGGTCCTTCCACCTCCTGCTCTTCGATCTCACCCTCCTCGTTATTCCAGTTGTCATCGTTGACCGAGTATACGGGGGTGCGAGCTTCATCCTCGAGTGTTGGGTCCCTAACATCCACAACGGACCCATCCGCATGATCTGCTGTACCCTCCCCAAAGGCCTCTTCCATAATGTATACCAGTACCTCACTTTCTAGAATGGGTCCTACTCTTGGCCCATTAAAATATTCGCGGTACCACGATCGGTAATGATGGGGTCTCAGGGCAGTCTCTCCCACATCAATCCATACAATTGACTTAACCAAAATGTACTCTAAGCCTTCTGGGTGAGGATGAATATGGAAGCGGATCTCTAGCTCAGTCATCTCCTGGGGATAACCAAAATGCATAGCAGGAGGAGGAGGAGGAGGTGATGCCATCTAGGGGCCTAAAATATTGTCCCACAACTGGGATGAGACTATGTCTCAGCAAGTTCTACCCCCTAAGACTGAATTAGTAAACTAATACGCTATGGGCTGCCTAAACATGCACAGGTCAGAGGACTTACCTTGGCCTCAGATTCCACCTACAAGTTAGTACAATTTAATATCGGCACCCATTTAAACCACACGGATCAAACTAGCGATCAATCGAACTTGTTAACTTCATGTTACTCGGACCATACATTTCCCGTAATGTATATCTAATTATTGAGCACACGTGCATTCTCTTAGGCACTAGTTCGCCAAAATGATGCATCAAGTCATTGAGCCCACGTGTCTCTTCCAAGATGCCACACTTAAATTCTTGGGCCCACGTGCATTCTCTTAGGCAGTAGTTCGCCAAAGTGATGCATCAATTCACCAAGCCCACGTGCCCTTTTTACAATGCCTGGGCCCAAGTGCCTTCTCTTAGCTACTTGTTTACCAAAGCGATGCATCAATTCACCGAGCCCACGTGCCCTTTTAGATGCGATTCTCCATCACCACTTACTATCAATACTGACCATCGATACCCAATCATTTTCCAAATCAAATATTCAAAACAACCATTTAGGAACATATCCTAAAAATTCACATTTAATTTAATTCAGCACAATTCAAAACTCAAACAAATAAACGGATCGCACCACAACAATCGATAAAATTCCGGTCACCAACCATCCCGGTTGAATTTCCGGAAAAATAAATATTAATTAATTAATTAATTTAATATAATTTCTAAAAGTACTAACCAAGGCCAAAATCATTAAATTAAATCCCAATACGGACTCGGAGGATTCCCGAACCCTTCTAGATAAGTAGCATAATTTTTCTAGGCCTCACTTAATTTAATTTAACCACCTAGCATGCATAATTGAATAATTGAATTTCTAATTTAATCTAACTAACCACCTAATTTATAATTAAATAAATCTAAACAACCCCTAAGCATAATTAGCAAACTAAGAAAGTATTAGTGAGTAAAACTCACTTGGGACCAAAATGCTAAGCTGGGCTCAAACGGGCTTTGCGGGCTGAACCAGGCCCAAGATGCTGGGCTTAAAGGGCTGAACCTGCTTGAAGAAAGGCTGTTCTCTTGGGCTAAAGACAGGCCCAGCTGATGGGCCACGCAAATTGGTATGGGCTGCACTGTAAAATCCGAAGATGGGCTGGATGGGCTGACTGAAGAAAACCAAACTGAACTAAAATTCTGCTAGGCCTAAATTACTGGCTTTGCTGGGCCTGAGAGCTGCTGGATTTCACGGCCTGCTTCATGGATTTCGCTGGTCTTCGGATGGGTTGTTGGACTGAAGACTGCTGGGCCGAGGAATAGGTGAAGCTGGGCTTCATGTTGCTTCTGGACTGAACAATTTGCAAGCTGGGCCGAACAACAGGAGTGGGTGAAGAGATCAACGGTTGCTGAGCTGGGCAGAGGGGTCAACGAAGGGGAAGCAACTTCGCTGGCGTGAGATGGGGAAGACCGAAGAGTGAGCTGGCGTGCGCGGAAGTCTTCGTGTGGCGTCGATGCAGCTTCGTGGCTTCAGTTATTGAAGGCTGACCGAAGAAGCTGAAGGCAGGTGGCAACGGCAAAGCAGGAGCTGGTGTTCGCTGGTGATGGACGCGTGTGGCTTCGGCTTTGCTGGCTTCGGTCAACACGGCTGGAAAAAGTTCCTTTTGTTGACCGAGCTTGGAGAAGCTCGGACGTGGCAGCAGCTGAAGAACTCGACGGAGGAGTGGGCTTCTTCGAGCAGTGTCGCAGGCAATTCGGCAGAGGGCGAAGAGGAAGTGGTCGTGGGCGTGTGGGTTTTTGCTTCGTGGGGCGTGAGCTGCTGCTGGGCTTTTGGTCTTTAGTGGCAGCGCGAGAGGAAGCAAACCGTGGATGTGGCCGGCGTGAGTGGAGGGTGTGGGCTTCGGTTGGGGAAGAGAAGCAATGAAAATGGAGAGGTAGAAATGATGAGTGAATGGGGAAGCCGAGCGTGAATAGCCAGCTAAGAGGACGGTGAAAGTAAATGATCCTTAGCCATTACATTGAATGTTTTGGCCCCACAAGCCCACAATGCAATCCTCTTTGTCCCCCAATCATTTTCAAGCTTATCATCTCAATAATAAACTAATTTAAAGTCCAAAATTGCTGCCCTCATCCTATCATACGAATTTCACCATTTGAACTTCAAATCTTCATCAAATTTTCCAAATTTGATGTCCATTGTCGTAGAAGAAAAATGCCATACTATTTCTACAAGTGTCCATTGTCAAATAGCTCAGCTTGGAAGTCCAAATTTCCATCAATTGATCTTAACCGAATTTCTGCTAATTTTTCCGCAACGTCCGAGCCGGTTTTTCGTAAAAATCCCAGAATCTCTGAAAAATCTTCTGAGATTGAGTCGACGTTCCTAGTATTTATTGTGACATGACAGAAACTTCAATTTCTGAAATCATACTTGAATTCTCAGTTAATTTCACTTGGCGCGTTTTTAGCGCGGCCCTAAACTACGGTAACTTTCGGATATTTTTAAGTGCAAATGACCCGTGGTCGATTTTCTTCAAGCCACTATAAACCCACTCGACTCATTGGTGACTGTCGGTTGTCGTGAAAATCCCGAGGATCCAAATACGGACACAAGGTATCAAAACAATAAGAAAATCGCTTTAGTGCCGACGAAAATTTTCTAATTTAGTGGTGTCACCCACGATTAGCCACACATCTCTCCGATCCAGTCTATCTATGATTTCAAATCGATTTTTAATCACGCCGTAATGGCGCTAAAGAAGACACTGGGTCGAAAAGTCGATTCCTGGTCGAGTTCCTTATCATTGCCCAAAAATTTCTTAATAATTTCCCCCGATAGTCCTAGTTATCTCAAGAATGATCGGTTAGAGAATATCCCACATGACGCGTCAACGAAATGCCCGATTCATTCAAAAGACGAGGTTTGAAAAATCGGATGTCACAATATTAACACATAGGTACAAAGCATGCCAAATCTCTAGACATAAATAGGGGAAAAAAAATGAACGGTGCTTCAAACCTCAAGATAGACCATGCGTGACCGAGACTGACTTGATGGATCTTCTCAGGTGGTCCCCCAACCTCATACTAGTCCAATCAAGATACAAGATTGCAGCCTTGTGCATTTTGGAGTTCTTTTCGGTGGGACCCAATGCTTCACGCTATTATCATAGATGAGCCAACATACTTTATCCTGCGAGGTCTTGATTTCAGTATAGGCAAACTCGCAGTAGACAAATGAAAAAGAACAAAACAGCTTCAATTTTCAACCAAAATTATAACTCTTTTATCTTAGAAATCTATCTTTGAAACCAGACCACACGAAAAGATTAATGCTTTCTCATGGGTGCTTGCATGTGATGATGATTCACAAATTCACGGCATCACTATTCCATAGCCCAGAAAAATCATGTACATCCCCAACGATAATATCTGAATTACCGTTTCTGACACCTCATTAGAAGTTACAAATGTGAAAATTTAAGAGCAAAGACCGAGCATTGTACATCAAAACTATCTGTTCAACAAAACCGGTGCCACTGTAATCTGAACCCTCCACTTTACAAACTGTACCTCACCGTAGACCACCTCCATGACAGGTGTAATCTAATCGAAACTTGACTAAAATTTTCAAAGAACTTGCTTTCATGTTGCATCATCAATAACAAAACAGGGAGCTCAATATACCTCGAGCGAATGGCCCAGCATATGCTGCCTCAAGTACGCGGGTTTCTTAAACGTGGCGCCGCATTCTTCGCAGGTATTATTAGCTTTCGCTCCCTCCTTCGCCTCGACCCCTTGAGCCATTACCGCTTCCACCTCATCCTAATAAAGACCGACCCAACACGAAAACCACTTCACATCAGTTCCCAACGCGGCGGCCATTCAAACGCAAGCAAATTCCGGAAACGCAAAACCAGCGATTGCCGATCGAACTAGTCAAATTGTAGCACCAGAACTCGTGGCCCGAAACGAACCGAGCTGCTTACGAAGCATCGGAAGGCGACGAAGCGAGGAGAACTGACCTGGTGGTGCGACTGGATATGAGAAGTGATGAAGGACTTCTTGGACCTGCAGGTCCCGCAGTACTCGCAGCACTGCAGTAGTAATGCCTTATGTCCCTGAACACGTGCCCTGCTTTCTCGCAGCTCTCTTCTTCACCCATCTCTCGAGATCTCTCTGATGTTGCAGGGCTTAACCCTACCAACTGGAGAAGATCCGCTCGACTCGTCTCCAGCGTTTGTGAAGGAACCAAATGATATTGACTTGAGTCGGGTCCAAGCTGCGATAAGTTTGGGCCCAAATTAGGCCCGGCCCAATAAGCTTTCAATATGACGAAATTAAATACTTCGCGATTGTTGGGTACATTAAATTCGAGCAAGAAGGTGGACAGAGAGTTAACGTGAGGTTTCTTTGCAGAGATTGCTGAGGTAGATTTTCATGATGGACATGGAGGTTGACGACGGTTCAGAAGCATGAGGTAATGAGAAGTTCTGGCAAATGTGCATACAGTAATTATTTATCTAATATTTTTCTTTGCATAGGCACTTACTCCCCAGGGCGTGCACGCACCTGGACACCAAATGGCGGTGAACCTTATGTCGAGTTCCTTATCCCTCAAATTTTACAATACAAATACCTCCATCATATGCTCAAATTACAAAATTTAAGGAGCGCAGTGGTAATGACAATGCCTTTTTTTTTTTTTTTTTTTTTTTTTGTAGTTTGTTGAAGGTTTGTGGTGTACTGATCTGTCAGAGTACTGAAGTCAGTTATTAAGAACTTGGCTTGGCTTTTACTGGGGAAGTATTGAGAAACAGTCTGCCACCTGTTGCTGTCATCATTGTCTGCTTCACTATTGCCGTTTTCTGCTTTGGCTGCAAAAACACCCTTTTGATAGAAAGCCTTTTGATGATGATGATGTTGTCAATGCTTATTTCAAAAAGTCAATGCAAGTCAGATGGGTACTCTTGCCTTCGCTTTCGTCATTGAGCAACCAAACTTGCCTCCATCCTCCAATGCGGTTAGCAATTGTGGATGTTGGAAAAAGACCTACTACTATAGACAAGTGACAATTGTCTCAATTCCACATCCACCCGCATGTTCATTGCGTACTTCTTCGGATTGTCTTCAGTATCGAATTAAAATTCTGCGATGAAACCTCAAAAGGGAAATTTACATGCTTCCTCTTGCAGGCACCCTCAATGAGACAGCTTCACCTCCATGTTATCAGCCAAGATTCTAATTCAGTTCATCTTATTTAAAACCGTCACAAATCCAAATTCAAATATGGAAACACCCAAGCCTGGTCTCTATCAAAATCACCCTAAGCCCATACTAAGCTTATAATAATACTAAATCCAATTCTCGTTTTCTTTTATCCACTGATATTTGTCCCTCTCGCCCTTCTCCTCATACAGATCAAGAACCACCATATTATGCCTCAAGAACTACATGAGTTTCAAAGCCACGATTTGAGATGGAGATACCCAAACTCCAAGCTGCACATAGATAAACTTAGTCGTCAACAGCTGGTATTCTTAAACCAGCGACTGCGATCAGTCACCATCTCTGGCCACTACCGTTAACCGTTATAATCCATTGTGACTCATACATGGACTTGCGAGGAAACCAAGTGTGGAAAACTAACACAGTAGAAGCCTTGGTCAAGAACATCACCAGAAATGAAGGTTGAGAACAATAACTCCATATCACATATTCACCGCGGACTACTAAGGAAATCTCTGGCACCTAGCACGGAACAAAGAATTATAATGATTCAATAATATATTCGGCCATCGTGAAAACATTAAAACATTACAGCTCATGCTTAAATGGGTTGAAAATCAATTAATATCACTTAATCTATGTCAGCATATTTTCAGATTCAGAAAAGGACGAAACTAATCCGCATTGAAAACTCACAGAAATTTCGTCGAACAAACTGCAATCGATCGATTGAGGAGCAGATTTTTGCGATTTCAAACCCGTATTTGCAACCATACGCCAACGAAATTAACATGTGAAGTTCAGAATCAAATACACGACTCTAACATGATCAATCCTAATCGAAGCAAAACGAGCTTTACATTCACTTCACCTTCCCTAGATTCATAGCATCATGGAGCATCTGAGATTACCTTGTCATTGAAGCCAAGCTAAGTCGCTGCAGGCAGCCCAGTCAACTATGGGAGCTCTCATGATCTTTGGCGGCGGCAAAAATGAAGACCGGTGGAAGAGCTTCAAGCGAGTTTTGGCCACTTCAATCTTCACGGCCGCGAAATAGAATCGAACGAGGGGCTTCAAAAATGAACTTTCTCTTCCTCTCTCTTTTCTCATTCTTTTTATTATTGTATTTTTTTTCCGATTTATTTATCCTATATGTGGATATACGATTTTGTCGACAAAAAATTTCTGATGTCAATAGCACTTGAGTGCCATAACTTATTTTTTGATCATCCGAATGCCATATAACTTTTTAATCGATCACTTGAATGCTAAAATGTTTTAAAAACAATCAACACAAGTGTCATGCCACGTTAGATTTCTTGCACTTTGGTATATATTTTGAAAGGTTATGGCACTCAAATGGTAAAAAAAAAAAAATTTGGCACTCAAGTGACCATCCTATAATGGCATTTGGGATGTGAATATTCCCAAATCTAATAGTAGATTAACTCTTGTTTTAATAATTTACAAGTGGACACATAACTATATGAAAGTTAAAAATGAAATATCAATTCTACCATACCCAATAGTAGATTACCACAACTCATACAATGATTTAGTTTTATGTAGTAATTATAGAACATAATCGGTTAATTATTAGACCATTAATAGTAGTAAGTTAGGGAAAAAACACCGCAAGTGTTGTAACTTTCGTACAATATTCACTTGAGTACCATATTTTTTTCTTTATTACTTGAGTGCTATAATTTATATACGGTATTCACTTGAGTGCCATAACTTTTTTTTTAATCATCATTTGAGTGTCATATACTTTTTTAAGTCAAATGTCGTAACTTTTTGAAAATATTCTTTATAAAGTACCATGCCATGTTAGATTTCCGGCACTTAGGTGGACGTTTTAGAAAAATTTATGACACTCAAGTGATCAATTGAGAGATATGGTACTCAACTGGGCCTTTTTAAAAAAAAAAAAATTCTGAAACTCAAGTGGTTGAAAAAAGTTATGGCACTCAAATGAACACTATACAAAAGTTATGATATTTAGTTGTAATCATCCCAAAGTAAATCACTAAATTACTGCAAAATCAAGTCAATATGCATTAGCAGTAGGTAGGAGGTTGCGCAATATGTTGTTGAATGAGTGCAATGTGTTTTAGAATCAGCGTGCAAGCAATATATTGTTGGAAAGTACACTCGAAGATGATTGTTTTGGTGCCTGAAACTTAAGTCTTTCGAGTTCGTATTGATTTCGAAACGAATCTGCCACGTTGGATCAAAGAATTCAGGAATTGTTCGTGTAGAGGAGTCCAATCGCGACGGCCAATCCTCCAATCCCAGTGTCCACACTCACGGTTGTGGTGCTCTCGATGTCGGTGTCCAATGAAGGTAAGCTTTTTAATCCCTTACACGTAGAGTTTTTGAACTGATTTTACACAAGGAAAACAGATGAGATAAGCGGACTCTTCACCAACTATTTGATGAGCAGATTGTGACTGACATCCTATCATTGCCCTTAAGGACTCAATCTCTACAGGACAATTTGGTATGGACTATAACAAAATCAGGGATTTTTACAGTGAAGAGTGCATATAATTGGATGTGAGCACAAAGGAAAAACCAATCAACATCACAAGCGTCGTCATCATTCCAACCACCTCACAAGTTATAGAACCAAATTTGGCCATTAAAAACCCCCCAAAGTCAGAATCTTCCCGTGGAGCATTTGTCAAAATACCCTGCTGACTAAAGATAACTTGTTTAGGTGAAGAATATTACCTGGCCTGGGGTGCTCATTTTGTCACCGTGTGTTGACACCTAAAATTTTGTGATGTAATTAGTTATTTATTGCATAAAAAAATTAGGGACTAAACTTTAACCCCTAAACAAAAACAATATTAAATTGCATAACATACAATCTTAAGAGCCTTTGTTATATCGTGTTAATTCTATGAGTTGGAAGAGAGGTATATTTCGAAAAGGATTCATTTTATATTCGATAATATGAAGGGAGATTTTTTATATATTCATGTAATATATACATTGAAGGATATATTTCTCAGTAGAAAGGAAGGTTTCGGATGAAATATTGAAAAAAGATAAAAGAGTATATTACACGTAAAAGCATATATCTCGATAATATATTCGGGAGGTTGCAGGCGAGCAAAAGTGATCTTCATGCACATCGACAAAGGAAGTTTGAAATTGGCGTGAGTAGATAGGAAAAAGTGAAAAAAGGAAATAAAACATTCTAAAAAGCCCTAGTCCCTCACCTATAAAAGTCGCTTGATCACGGAAAGCAGGGGGGGGTGGAGATCAGATTTAAAAAGAGACTTCTTTTTGGTCTTTTTTGTTCAGGTCAACAAAAGAACTTTTTCTCTGATGAGGTGCAGAGGAAAAGGAAAGGAAGGACGTGAGGGAAGGGAAAAGTGGGCAGCCCACGCAAAGGAAAAGAAAGAAAGAAAAAAAAAAGAAAAAAAAAAGAAGGGAGAGGAAGTCTTCTTCTTCATCTTCTCTTAACAGCCCGACGATGCTGCCCATATCCGCAACCGCCGTTTCGCTGTCACCGCTACTTCGACCGTCGCCGCTGTTGCCACCCCGAGTGCAACCGGACTTGCTCGCCTCGTCTTTGCCCAAGAAGATCAAAGCCGTCCCGTCCCCGCTGGAATCACTTGAGGTCGTGCTCCCGCCCATCTCCTCCACATCCAAAGATTGACCTCTCGCCGGTAGCTCCCCGATGCTCGCCACTGCCGTTCCTCCATCGACCGCGGTTGTTGCTTGACCAAACCGACGCCCACACCACCATTGCCGCTGTTGACCAGCTCGACGCCACGAATCGCCCATCGCTGTGCCTCCTTCAGTCATCGCGCCTTCGCTCGACGCTACCGCCGCCGTCCCAAGCCCAACCGCCTTGGCGTCGCTTGCTGTGTGACATCCCGATTTTCAGGTTCGATTTTGATTGGATAAGTTGGGCCTTTCATTTGCACGCCAATAGCGCTTTCCTCTAATATGGCCACTCATGAGATAACTAGCCTATCAGGAGAAGCCGTTAAGGAATATAAACGCAATAGACTTGAGAATTCGACTAGAAATCGATTGCTCGACCGTGCTAGTCTGCAAGGGTCATTACGGCACAGTTAAAAAATCGATTAGAGATCAGAGATAGGTCGGTTCGACGAGATGTGTGATCAAGTGTGGGTGATTCCACCTAATTGCAAAACCCTCGTCGATCGGCACTAGACTGATTTTTCTGTCGTTTTGGCGCCATGTGTCCGTATTTGAAACCTTAAGATTTTCACGACAATCGAGAGTTGCCAATGTGTCAAAGAGGTATGTGTGGCTCGAAGAAAATTGACCACGGGTCAATTGCACCAAGAATTCTTAAAAGCTACCCGGTAGGCTAGGTTATGCTAAAATCGCGTCCGATTGAAATTAACCGCAAATTTGAATCTGATTTTAGAAATTGAAAGTTTTGTCATATCACGATTTATTTTAGGAATGTTGACTCACCTTTCGGAGAATTTTCGGCGAGTTCCGGATTTTTACGGAAAATCAGTTCGGACGATTCGGAAAAGAACGGAAATTTTGGATGGGCCAATTTGAAGGGATTTTTGGCCTCCTATGTGAGCTATTTGGTGAAAGGAAATTGTGTGGGCTTTTTCTTCAACAAAATTGGACATCGATCGGAGAGATTTGTTAAGAAATTGGACTTCGGGAAAAAGGAAATAGAATTCGCAATTGAGGGAAATGGCCATTTTTGCTGCCCAAGACTTGTTATTTGGGGGAATGATGGTGCAAGAAAGTAAGTGAGGATCAAGTATATTAACATGGAGATTTTTGGAGACCAAATTGGATGAAGTTAAAGTCCAATTGAGGGAAATTCGTAGGCCTGAGAGGCTGTCGCATTTTGATCTTTATCTGGACTTCAATTTGGACAAGTTGGTGTGGAAATTGGCCTTGCATGACCAATTGAATTTATTGGTTGAAAGTGAGCTGAAGATAAGCTTGAATAAGCACTCAAGTATTCAAGATTTTTGGTGTTTGATCTTTTTTTCTTCCCCCTTACCAAAAATCCTCTTTGCGCACTTCTCTATCCCCCTTCGATCTCTCTCTCTCTCTCTCTCTCCTTTCTTATTTCTGCACGTTCCTTTTTCCCCGACCGACAGCCCCTTGCTCCCTTATCTTTCTCCTTTGGCCAACATCTTTCTCTCTCCCTGCTCCTTCGTGCAGCCAGCTGCCCACAACCCCCTTCGGCCTTCTACTTTTGATTTAATTCCCCCTTGCTTGGACGCACCTTCTACTTCTCTTTCACTTTCATTTTCCCCTGCATGTTCTCTGCCATCTCCACTATTTTTTGCCCCATTTTCCCTTCAGCTTGGTCTCCTTGCATTGTTCCTTCGAGGCAGCTCCTCCATCAAAGTCTGCAGCTGCCACCTCGCTAGTTAACTTCAGCCTCTCATTTGACTAAAGACCCTCACGTTAGCCCACGTTCTCCTCCACCATTATTGCTTCCTTCCCCGAGCAGCCACACGTCCACGCATCGCCCATCCTTCAACACTTCTCACCCACCATTAGCAACATCACTACTCGTCCAGCGCCTATAGCCTCACCGTTCCAGCGTCCCACTCCATTGAAACCAGCCTGCCAAGCCGAGCCAAGTCGCGACCAGTAGCCCCCTTCAAGGCCGCAGCAACCATGGGCCTTGTGTGGCCGATTTCGGCCCGGTCCGGGCTCCCGTTGGTGCCGCCACTTCGGAGTTTATCGGCCGCCGTCGCGTCGCCGCCGCCGTGAACCAGTTTTTGCGTTAATCCAATGAGTTTACTCACTAATCTCCACTTAGGGAGTTAATTATGCTTAAAGGTTGATTAATTTAAGTTAAGCATGGATTATGTGGATAGTTAGCAATTTAATTCATTGTTATTGCATGTTAAGTGGTTAGAGTAGCGTAATTAGAGCCTAGATAAGCTCTAGTATTTATCTAGAGTGAATCGGAATTTTTTCGGGCCCGTTTCGGTATTTAATTAGGCTTTTCCGGCATAAGTGTGCATTTTTGCTATTAATTAGTATTTATTAATTAAATTTCGAAATTATTTAATTAATTATGATTTTTCGAAAATTAGACCGGGATAGCCAGTGACCGGAATTTCGTGCTGATTGCAGTGGTGTGATTGGTTTATTTATTTTACTGCTATTTTGTGCAATTTGAGTGTTGATTGCAATTTTGGGGTATTTGTCCCAAAATTTATTAATTTCGGTAATTAATTAGAAAACACCGGGCGTCATTTTACAATGCCAAAAATGTTCTGGTGGACCATATTAGATGGTGGGATTTTTGGAAAGGAAAATATTGTATTTTGGCTAAGGCCGACCGTGTACCCACATACGATTATTTTTATCGGGAATGATAAAAATGGTGGCATTCTCAGATTGTGGGAACAATATACTATATCAACCTACGGGCCTTGATATGTCAGCTTAGCGCGAGCAGTATATTTTATTAGCTTAGAGTGAACATTAGGGGTATACTATATCAGCCTGCGGGCTTGATATGTCAGCTTAGAGTGAGCTATATACCGGTATACTATATCAGCCTGAGGGCTTTGATATGTTAGCTTAGCGCGAGCAGTATACCTTATCAGCTTAGAGTGAGCTATATTATTTATCAGCTTAAAGCGAGCTATACTATCTATCTTAAGCTTAGAGTGAGCAGTTCTTGATGGGATCGAACTTGATAGATGGTATTGAATGGAATGACTATGAGATGGTATTGATGACATGTAATTGACTGGATCTATTGATCGATGGCTCGATCTGATGTGTTGATTTGAAATTGTGGTCCTACTTTTCTATCACATCTTGTTGTTGTCTGGGGATTTAATTATTTGCTTCCGCATGCACATTAAAATGAATGGGTCGGTGACGCGTCCTGGGACGTCGCTATTTAATCGACCACCGAGGGATGGGCACGCGCTTGGAGGATCGGGGCATGACATCCCCGTTTAGTGGTATCGGAGCTGGTCGTAGTTGGAGTGATAAGGTGCAATAGGTTTATGGGATAATTAGTAGGAATGACCTTTATTTCATGCCGATGCATGTGTTTGATAGCTGATTGATAGCTTGTTTTTGTAGATCGCTCAATTTCTAATTCGGTGTGGAATTGGAAAGCAGGTTTTGTGAGGAATCTGTAGAATAAACGATCAGGAGCAAAGGACTCCTAGAAGGCTACCATCAGACCTGTTGCTCGGGGTAGAACGCCGACATGGGTCGATGCCCGAGGAGGTCGTGGTCGAGGTAGAGTGCCAGCTCAGGCCAGCATGAGTGAGAGAGTACCGCTGCAGGTTGATACTACTGTAGCAGCACTGAGTGATCCTAGGTTCAACGGGATCGTTCAGCGCTAGTGAACCTTGGAAATTTGTTGGTTCAGGAAGCTCAGGACTGAGCCGCTGCTGTTGCTGCCATAACTACCGCCGCCAGTGCCGTAACCACTGTGGTTGTCGCACTTGCTGAGGTCCAGCATGGAGATGAGATCTGGGAACGAGCCGTTGCGTCAGGGTCGAGGTTCGGATCCAACGGAGATGATGATCGGTCTGGGAAAAAGTTAATGATAGAAGGAAAACACCCCATCGTCCCAACAAAAGAAGTAGAATTGGGAAGTCAGCGCCGAGTTAGAATGTCGTGTGTCACTTCTGCGGAAGGCGACATGGATCGGCCCTATGCCATTTTAGGACAGGTGCTTGATTTGAGTGTGACCAGCAGGGTCACCTGGCTAGAGACTGTCCGCGCAGGCAGATGGAACCACAATAACTGCCGCCACCACCACCGATAGAACAAAATAGAGGGAATGCAGTATAGGACTTTTAGTGGGGTACTTGGGACATGCCTTCAGTGTAAGGAAGGGTACTTGCTGTCGTCCGACAGGAGACAAAGGACTCATCAGACAAGTGCCGAGCTTGTAAGAGGAATCATGGACCAACCTAGTGTCCCGGTATGACTAGAGCGTGCTTTGAATGTGGCCAGCCCGGCCATCAGGCGAGAAATTGCCCGCGTAGGTCCAGGAGAGCACGAGCATCGTTACCACAATTAGAGCGCCACTAGGATGGCGAATGAATCAGGAATGGATTGACCGTGCACCGATCAAAGGAAGAATGTTTTTGAGGTGATTTTATCAGAGTAGCACAGCAGGATTCTGGGTGAAAGTTGTAGAATTTTAGTTATTGTAATAAAATAGTAGAAAGAAGAATCACCGACTACAGTTGTACTTGACTAGTTTGCTTATGTATAACTTTAATGTTATATGAAAAGGTGTGGCTGGAGGAGCTTTTGTTATAATGAATGGTGGTAGTAATATAGTGCAGTTTGATCAGTTAGCATATGAAAGTTTTGAATTATTGAGAGTCGGAAAGGACCTTCGCTCCTTGTTATTTCGTCATTGAGGACGACCTAGTTCTAGATGTAGGTTGCAAAATTTACTTGACAACTGTAATGGATGTGTTAGTTGAAGAACCAAATATGGAAATCGTAACCGTAGTATGGAAGCTTTCTGAGGTGTTTCCAAAGGAATTGCCAAGGTTGCCGCCAGATAGTGAAATAGAATTCGTGATTGAACTAGCGCTTGGGATAGAACCAGTCTTTAAAGCTCCTTACCGTATGCCGTTATTTAAAATGAAAGAATTGAAGGGCAGATGCGAGAATTATTGGACGAGGGATTTATACATACCAGTGCAACACCTTGGGGAGCACCGGTTTGGTTTATGAAAAAGAAAGATGGTTTGTTGCGCTTGTACAATGACTATCGTCAACCCAATTAGGTGACAATCAAGAACAAGTATCCACTTCCGAGGATCGACGACTTGTTTGATCAGTTACGAGGAGCATCGATATTTTCAAAGATCGACTTGAGAACAAGTCATCATCGGCTAAGGATTAGAAAGGAGGACATACCGAAGTTAGTATTTCGTACTCGATACGACCATTATGAGTTTACTATAATGCCATTTGGTCTGATGAACGCTCCTGCTGCTGTCATAGATTTGACAAACCGAGTGTTCAAAGAATATCTAGGTCAATTCGTGATCGTCTCTATCGATGATATTCTGTTATATTCGAGGAGTACTGGGGAGCACGAGAGACATTTGAGAATGGTACTTCAGACCCTGAGGATTCATGGATTGGATGCTAAATTTTACAAATGCGAATTTTGGCTAGCTCATGTTGCGTTCCTAGGCCATGTGATTTCAAGTGAAGAAATCTCCATGGACTCAACCAAGATTGAAGCAGTAATCAACTGGCCAAGACCGACATCAATGATAGGGATTAGTAGCTTCTTGGATTTGGCCGGGTACTACAAAAGGTTCGTGAAAGCATTTTCAGTATTAGTGTCACCGTTGATTCGATTTTTGAAGAAGAAAGAAAAATTTGTGTGGACAGGCAAGTGTGAGCGTAGTTTCTAAGAGCTTAAGCAGAAGCCGACTACCGCACCCGTGCTGACCATTTCATATGGTTCGGAGGACACGAGATCTATAATGATGTGTCGTTTAGAGGACTGGGTTGCGTGCTGATGCAGTATGGTAGGGTTGTTGCATACGCCTTCCGTAAGTTGAGATCGCACGAGTTGAATTACTCGACGCATGACTTAGAACTCGCCGCGATCATTTTTGTTGTGAAGAGTTTGAGACATTATTTGTGTGGAGAAAGATTCCAGATCTTCACTCACCATCAAAGTCTCAAGTATTTATTCTCTCAGAAGGAGTTGAATATGAGACAGCATTATGAATTAGAACTTCGAAAGGACTGTGATTGTGATATCTGGTATCACCCCGGGAAGGCAAATAAGGTCGCCGACACTTTGAGTCGGAAGTCTTCAGTTGCACAGATGATGGCTAAGGAATGGGTTTTATTCGAGAAGGCTCGAGATTCGGTTTTCAAATCTGAGGTAGGCCACCTTTCGAATCTTATGGCCACCCTTAGAATTGAGCAGGATACTCGGGTAAAAAATTAAGACGCTTCAAAGGACAGACCTAGGGACTCGAAGATCCTGCAAGAGACATCGATTAGAGAAAAGCTTACTTTCAGATTTCTAAAGGCGGAACACTGAAGTTCTGAGAATGATTGTGTGTACCTGACAATGTAGCACTCAGGGAGGAGATCTTATCAGAAGCTCATCGTAGCAGTTACAACATTCATCCATGTAGTATTAAAATGTATCAAAATCTGCGTCAACACTATTGGTGGTTCGGTATGAAGGCGGACATCGCCAAGCATGTCGCCAAGTGATTGACATGCTAGCGAAGTGAAAGCACAACATTGCAAACTGAGAAGGTGTCTGCAATCTCTTGAGATTCCCGAGTGGAAATGGGAACACATCACAATGGATTTTGTGACAGACTTACCAAGAAGTTAGAGGGGTAATGATTCCATTTGGATAGTGGTCGACAGACTGACGAAGTCGACTCACTTTATTGCCGTATGGAAGGATCTCGATTTGAATAGGCATGCAGAAGTGTATGTGTGTCAGATAGTTCGTCTGCATAGAGTGCTAGTGACGAATTTATATCAGTTCTAAACCCGAGGTTCCTAGTTTTAGCAGGACAGTCAGATGGTTCCTTTTGAAGCATTGCATAGCAGAGTGTACAGAACTTCAGCTTGTGGAGAGGAAGTTAGAGGATGAAAGATCATAGCCCAGAGTTAGTTCAGCAGTCAGTAGATGCAGTTGCAAATATCAGTGATAGATTAAAGACCGCTCAGAGCTGCCATAAAAGTTACGCTGATAAGCGTCTAAGGTTATTGGAATTCCAAATTGGTGATTGTATCTTTCTGAAGGTGTCACCAATGAGGGATACTTCATGCTTCAGCAAGAAGGAAAAGTTGAGTCCGAGGTACGTAGGTCCCATTAAGATTCTGAAAAGAATCGGGATCCTAGCGTATCGTCTTGCATTGCCGCCTAGGTAGGCACAAGTGCATGACATCTTTCATGTGTCGATGTTGAGGACGTATGAACCCGACTCGACCCACGTGCTGAGTCTTGAATAGTTAGACGTGGATAACAGAGTGTCGTACGTGGAAAGCCCGGTTCAGGTTGTGGATAAGAAAGAACAGATTCGTGTGCCAAGATGGTCTCCTTGGTCAAAGTGGTCTGGCAACACCACGGGATAGAAAGTGCAACATGGGAAAGTGAAGACTCGATGAGACAACGATAACCCCACCTTTTTTATTGAGATTCATAAGGGTTTAAATTTCGATGACGAAATTTTTATAAAAGGGGAAGAGTTGTGACATCCTGATTTTTAGGTTCTAATTTCAATTGGATAAGTTGGGCCTTTCATCGATGTGCCTATAGTGCTTTTCTCTGAGATGGACACTCATGAGATAACTAGCCTATCGGTGAAGCCGTTAAGGAATATAAATGCAATAGACTTTAGCATTCGACTAGAAATCGACTGCTCGACCGTGTTAATCTACAAGGGTCCTTACGGCACAGTTAAAAAATCGATCAGAGATCAGAGATAAGTCGGTTCGATTGAGATGTGTGATCAAGTGTGCGTGATTCCACCCGATTACAAAATTCTCGTCGATCGGCATTATACTGATTTTTCTGTCGTTTTGGCGCCCTGTGTCCGTATTTGAAATCTTGAGGTTTTCACGACAATCAAGAGTTGCCAATGTGTCAAAGAGGTACGTGTGGCTTGAAGAAAATTGACCACGGGTCAATTGCACCTAAAATTCCTAAAACCTACCCAGTAGGTGAGGTCATGCTAAAATCGCGTCCGATTGAAATTAACCGCAAATTTGAAACCGATTTCAGAAATTGAAAGTTCTGTCATGTCACGATTTATTTTAGGAATGTCGACTCACCTTTCGGAGAATTTTCGGCGAGTTTGGGATTTTTACGGAAAATCGGTTCGGGCGATTTGGAAAAGAACGGAAATTCGGATGGGCCAATTTAAAGGGATTTTTGGCCTCTTGTGTGAGCTACTTGGTGAAAGGAAATTGTGTGGGCTTTTTCTTCAACAAAATTGAACATCAATCGGAGAGATTTGTTAAGAAATCGGACTTCGGGAAAAAGGAAATATAATTCGCAATTGAGGGAAATGGCCATTGTTACTACCCAATACTTATTATTTGGGGGAATTATGGTGCAAGAAAGTAAGTGAGGATCAAGTATATTAACATGGAGATTTTTGGGGACCAAATTGGATGAAATTAAAGTCCAAATGAGGGAAATTCGTAGGCTTGAGAGGCTGTCACATTTTGATCTTTATCTGGACTTCAATTTGGACAAGTTGGTGTGGAAATTGGCCTTGGATGACCAATTGATATTATTGATTGAAAGTGAGCTGAAAATAAGCTTGAATAAGCACTCAAGTATTCAAGATTTTTGGTGTTTGATTTTCTTTTCTTCCCCCTCACCGAAATCCTCTTTGCGCACATCTCTTTCCCCCTTCGGTCTCTCTCTCTCTCTCTCTCTCTCCCTCTCCCTCTCCTTTCTTATTTTCGCACGTTCCTTTTTCCCTGACCGACAGCCCCCTGCTCCCTTATCTTTCTCCCTTGTCCAACATCTTTCTCTCTCCCTGCTCCTTCGTGTGGCCAGCTGCCCATAACCCCCTTCGGTCTTCTACTTTTGATTTCATTCCCCCTTGCTTGGGCACCTTCGCTTCTCTTTCACTTTCATTTTCCCCTACATGTTCTCTGCCATCTCCACTATCTTTTGCCCTATTTTCCCTTCAGCTTGGTCTCCTTTCATTGTTCCTTCGAGGCAGCTCCTCCATCAAAGTCTGCACCGCCACCTCGCTAGTCAACTTCAGCCGCTTATTTGATCGAAGACCCTCACGTCGCCCACGTTCTCCTTCCCCATCGTTGCTTCCTATCCCGAGCAGCCACACGCCCACGCACCGCCCATCCTTCAACACTTCTCGCCCACCAGCGGCAACATCATTGCTCATCTAGCGCCTGTAGCGTCACCGTTCTAGCGTCCCACTCCATCGAAACCAACCCGCCAAGCCGAGCCAAGCCGCGACCAGCAGCACCCTTCAAGGCCTTGTGTGGCCGATTTCGGCCCGGTTTGGGCTCCCGTTGGTGCCGCCACTTCGGAGTTTATCGACCGCCGTCACATCGCCATCGCCGTCGCCGTGAACCAGTTTTCGCGTTAATCCAGTGAGTTTACTCACTAATCTCCGCTTAGGGAGTTAATTATGCCTAATGGTTGATTAGTTTAAGTTAAGCATGAATTATGTGAATAGTTAGAATAGATTAGCAATTTAATTAATCGTTATTGCATGTTAGGTGGTTAGAGTATCATAATTAGAGCTAGATAAGCTCTACTATTTATCTAGAGTGAATCAGAATTTTTCCGGGCCCGTTTCGGTATTTAATTAGGCTTTTCCGGCATAAGTGTGAATTTTTGCTATTTATCAGTATTTATTAATTAATTTTCGAAATTATTTAATTAATTATTATTTTTCGAAAATTAGATCAGGATAGCCGGTGGCCAGAATTTCGTACTGATTGTAGTAGTGGGATTAGTTTATTTATTTGAATGCTATTTTGTGCAATTTGAGTGTTGATTGCAATTTTGGGGGTATTTATCCCAAAATTTATTAATTTCGGTAATTAATTAGAAAACACCTAGCATCGGTTTACAACACCAAAAATATTCTGGTGGACCATATTAAATGGTGGGATTTTTGGAAAGGAAAATATTGTATTTTGGCTAAGACCGATCGTGTACCCACACACGATTATTTTTATCGGGAATGATAAAAATGGTGGCATTCTCAGATGGTGAGAACAATATACTATATCAGCCTACGGGCTTTGATATGTCATCTTAGCATGAGCAGTATACTTTATCAGCTTAGAATGAGCATCGGGGGTATACTATATCAATCTGCGGGCTTGATATGTCAACTTAGAGTGAGTAGTATACCGGTATACTATATCAGCCTGAGCGCTTTGATATGTCAGCTTAGTGCGAGCGGTATACCTTATCAGCTTAGAGTGAGCTATGTTATTTATCAGCTTAGAGTGAGCTATATTATTTATCAGCTTAGAGCGAGCCATACTATCTATCTTCAGCTTAGAGTGAGCAGTTCTTGATGGGATCGAACTTGATAGATAGTATTGAATGGAATGACCGTGAGATGGTATTGATGACATGTAATCGACTGGATCGATTGATCGATGGCTCGATCTGATGTGTTGATTTGAAATTATGGTCCTACTTTTCTATTTCATCTTGTTGTTGTCTGGGGATTTAATTATTTGCTTCCACATGCGCATCAAAAAGAATGGGTCGGCAATGCGTATTGGGACGTCGCTATTTAATCGACCACCAAGGGATGGGCATGCGCTCGGAGGATGGGGCGTGACATGTTGCTTTGACGTTCACTGCCCCCATCAATGCTTCCGATGCCCGTTGTCCATAGTCACGGATTTGCCGTCCGAGCCCCCTTAAAGCCAACCACCGTTCCCGCTCATGTCCGAACCAAGTCGATTCTACGAGCTTCCTATTCTTGCGGGTTCATTGGTCGTGAGCCTGCTGCCGCTGAGCCTATCTCGACACAAACCATTGTTCTTGTTCGTGAATCCTTCGCACTAGTCCCGTTAATCCAAACAAAGTAATTTTATTGAATCAAATTTCATCTCAATATCATTGCTTAAATTGGAATATTTGAGGTTATTAGTGATTTCGTTGAGACTTTAGGCATTATCAAATAAGATATTATTGGCAAAAAACAAATCACTATAATTAATAATTTGATCGGTAAGAATTCGAATATCTTTTTTAATTATTTTGAATTTTTGCGCATTGACGATATTTTAGCTTTAAAATCATTATAATCATTAATTTGATCTGCAAGACTATGGATCAATTTTTTAATCATATTGATTTTTCTTGCATGTTATGATGTTTAGGGTTAGAATAATTGTTAATTTAAACCATGAGACAATATATTATTTTTTTCAATTATTTTAACCTTTTATTTGAATTCTCGATGAATATCTTGAATGGGTTGGATATAATGCTTATATTTGGAAATTGCTTGTTTTAGAAAACACCTAAAAAATCAAATTGTGTATTAGATAGGATAGTTTCCTAAATTAAGATTGCGTGTCTTTAGATTAGATTGCATGTTACAATATATAAGATTTCTCGATAACATTGCCTAGTTTGAATAAAATTGCATGTTTAGATAATTATAGAAAAGATAAGAATAGATTCTAGTTAGCATTTTCTTTTATAGATAGGATCTTAAATAATGCTCGCATGTTTAAATAATGTCATGTCTTTGAAATGGTTTTCTGAGAGAGGATAGGGTTTATGTCAAATTAATCCCTAAACTAGATTTGATAAGTATTCATTTTAGATAGTTTAATTAGGGTTTTTATTAATTTCGAATTTTAATAGGAAAATACAAAAATAGCTTGTGCACGTCATATAGGTTTTAATTTCAAGACAAGAGAAAACCAAAAAAAAAAAAAAAATTCTTGCTTTGGTTTGTTTAATTCTTTTGGTGTAATTTATTTGATTCATTGAGTGTTTAATAATGGTTGTGCATTCACATGATCACCCTATTGCATGATAGTGATTTAGGCTAAAACTAATCCAAATTGCCTGTAAAGATATTTTTGAAGATAAAAAGAATGGTACCGAAGGAGGCATTAGACAAATCTAGTAAAACCAAATCCCCGTACCAAAATTCTCTAGTTCGTAAGAGTAAAATAATTCTCTTGTTATTTTACTTAAGTGTCTAATAGACCTACAATAAATTGATTAGTGGCGACTCCTAGATAAAATTCATTTGCATGCTAAAAATTTGAATATAAGTCGCGAATTTATATGAGTTTGGGAGAGCCTGAGCTAAGTCTAGGCTTAGTAGTCCATTAGTCAAACCCTAAGTGGGACACTCGAGGTTAGATTGCGACACCATGCAGTTGAGACGATCGAGCACCTCCTTCCACTCTGCCCCTAGATTAGTTTTGTTTAGACAAACCCTGCCATCCAAATCCATATTTCAAGTTAAGCATCTCATGAATAGAAGGTTGGTTGTGTAATTTTCTCAAATAACAAAACCACTCACCTCCCTTTGACCCAATCGTGGCTACTTTCCGGTGCATCTGGAAGGCGATAAAGAACTTTGTATTCTAGCTTCAAACTCCAAATCTAGAAGCTTTAGTTGACTCCACCCTCAATATAATCAACAACTTCAAAAAATGGAACCCCCAAAAAACAATTTCCAACTCGATGAACAGGGACTTACCTCATGCTTGGCTCCCATCAAGGTGGAATACTTTGAATATTGACACCTAAATTTTTTGTCCAAAGATCATTTCCAAAAAATGGAAATTTTTTTTTTCGCAAAAATATTTCTTGTCAAATTTTTGCACATAGATTACTAAGGCATTTAGTATAGTTTTTGAATGCATTTATCTTTTGAAAAAAATAAAAAATAAATAAATAAGACAAAGAAGAAAAAGAAAAAGAAAAATTGGAGCTGAGGATCTGAATGTGGTGAGCTAAGCCCTAGAGGTCAAATTGGAATTAAAACAGTAAGTTGGGGCCAAATTGCAATTTCTAAAAGTCGAGGGACCTATTTCGCAAATTTTGCAAAATTTAGCCCACGCCCTTAAATCATCATCTTGACCCCCAATTAAGTTGAAATTGAAGTTGGGCTAGGTCAAATTAATCAAATCAAGGCAAAAAAACCAAATTGCATTGAATTGGGCATTCTTGGGCAAGAAAATGACAAACTTTAACAGATTTTCTTGCAAAATTGGGCAAGGACAATTGGAAAGACTGGTCAAGATCTTAAATTACTATACATAAGCTTGCTAATTAAACAAAAATGGTAGCCAAATTGATGGATTAGAGCACCTAAATCAGCTACCAAAACCTAGCCCATGATTTGGTCTCAATTCAAAGCTGCTGAGTAAGCAACTTTGTGGCCCCACCATATCCTACTCATTTGCCCAATCAACCCGATCTCGCATGTGATGAAAGACCATAATTAGTAGTGTAAGTGAACAAATATTGGCTAGGGATAAGTTGCTTAAGTACATGAAAATCGCAACAAAGTCCGCACACTCAACAGCTGCAAAAGTTGAAAATTTTAGTTAAATCAAAAAGTGAGTGAACCAGCTTAGTTGGCAGGGTTGATAGATAGGGAAAAGACCGACCGAAAGATTGCTTGATTTAGTAGATAAGATCTCTGAAGCAAGCTCTTTTTGGGGGATGAAAGGGAGGAGACAAGAAGCAGAAGAGGAAGCTCACAATCGTTCTCTAAATAGACCCCCATAAGCAACTAAAAAAAAAGGCCAAACCCATAAATTCCAGATCGACCCTTGCAGAGAAAAGTAAAATTTTCACAAACTTGCGGCCAACATTAGCCAAAACCTTCAACCAGAGAGTGAAACGTCACTTTAAGATCTTTCCAACCAAAGGTTGCATGTCTAAAATGGGTATTGCGAAGGCCTCCTAAAGCCTCTCGAAACAGTATCCTCCTGCGGGCCAAGAAAGTGTTAAAATTTTTCCAAGTGTTTTGCCCAGTTGGTGACGAGTGAGGGAAATCGAGTGTTTTTAAGAAAAATGAGAGATAAATGAGGAAAAACATGGCTTGTAACCCAAATTAGAATACATATAGTTTGGTCTAGTGTTGATTTGGCCAACACAAGAGGTCTCGGAGTCTGATTTTGGATACCAACAAAAACATTCGTTGTCGTGTTTTCTCTGTATATCTCATTTTCCAGTTTGAAGGAGCTAATTTCCGCGTGCCCCTAGAGGATAATTTCTTAATTTCCTCGACTAAGAGCCACTTGCAAAAGAAATTAGGAAGTAAGTAATATAACCTTGATATTTTAATTCCACGTGAGATTGCTTATGGGTCGAAATTGAAGGCCATGAACATGGCCCGAGGAAGCTCGCTTTGGGGTAATTTGATGCACGCCAAGTATTCGATAAAATGCCATAACCAAGTTACGATCTTGAGACGATTGATTTGAGCTCAGTTATTGTGATATTCATGTACTAGGCTGTTCCATATCAATGTAAATCAAGCATAGATCGGTTTAGGGAATTATTTTCGAATAAAAAATTAAAAAAAAGGAAAAATCTGAAAATTTAAAAATATATTTTTAAAAAATGATAGAAGGTATCAAATTAAGGAAAAAAATGACATCTATGAAATTTTCTTAATTTTATAAGGTTATTTTTCCTAATTTAATGCTATTTTGATATTTTATAATCATTTTTGTAAATAATCCATTTTGGCGTAGATTAAAATTATTTATAGTAATTTCATGCATATTTAAATTCCAATTTCGCTCATGGGGGTCTTGTCCCGGAGTGTGATAATAAGGCAATGTAATATTATTTACCCAACTTATATCGAGTTTTCCCTTTCCGTATTTACTTTTGTGACATCCTGATTTTCGAGTCTGATTTCGATGAGATGAAATGGGCTTTTCATCGACATGCCTATAGCCTTTTTCTCTGAGTTGGCCACTCATGAGTTAACTAGTCTATTAGGTGAAGCCGTTAAGGAATCTAAACGCGATAGACTTGAGAATTCGACCAAGAATCGACTACTCGACCGTGCTAATATGCAAGAGTCATTACGGCACTGTCAAAATTGATTAGAGACCGGAGATAGGTCGATTTGATAGAGGTATGTGATTAGTGCATAGGTGATTCCACCTAATTGTAAAATTTCGGTCGAACGGCACTAGACCGATTAGTCTGTCATTTTCGTACCCTGTGTCCGTATTTGAAATCTCGAGATTTTTACGACAACCGAGAGTCGCCAATGTGTCAAAGATGTATGTTGTGGCTCAAAAATAATTGAACACGGGTTGATTGCATTAAAAATTCATAAAAGCTACCTAGTAGATTAGGACGCGCTAAAATCATGTCAGATTGAAATTAACCACGAAATTGAAACCACGAAATTGAACTCGATTTTAGAAATTGAAAGTTCTATTGTGTCACGAATCATTTTAGGAATGTCGACTCATCCTCTGAAGAATTTTTGGAGATTCAGAGATTTTTATGGAAAATCGATTCGAACGATTCGGAAAATAACGGAAATTCGGATGGGTCAAATGAAATGGATTTTTGGCCTCCTTACTGAGCTACTTGGGGATGGGGACTTGCAGAAAATTGTATGGGATTTTTCTTCAACGAAATTGGACGTCGAATTGGAGAATTTCGAGAAGAAATTTAACTCAAAGTTATGAAATTTGGATTTGGCAAATGGCAGGAATTTTTACATTAATTTGAGTTATTTTTGGATAAATTGCAAGAAAGTATTAGGGGGGACACTAAGGATATATATAAAGACTAAGGGGGACCAAGCATTTATGGATTTGGCTAAGTGTTGGACTTTTTGTCTCTCTCTCTCCTAGCTTCCCCTACACGATTGTTGCCCCTCTCCTTTTCTTTGCATCGTGCTCACCCAGCTGCCCCCGTTTTCATTTCTTTTACCTGCAGTTTCACCCCCTCAATCTCCACTCCCCACTTGACAACCCACCCCGATTTCCTCGTGGATTTGCTTCAACCGAGTCAACCACCACCGCCCATTGTTGACCCCAAAACCCCACCGAGTTGCTTCATCCAGCTGCTTGGTCTTCTTTAATTTGTCAACTCCAGCAGCAGCCCACGAAGACAAGTCCCTTGAAGACCAGCTGCCCGGAAGCCCTCTCTCTCTCTTGCTGCCGTTCGACCGAAGTCCCTCACACCTGAATTCCTCCTCCGAGTTAACTGCAAACTCCAAAGAAGCCCCAATTTTGACTCGTCCAGGCGTCCAACATCTTACCGCACATCCTCCATTTTCCCCAACCCGTAGCTACGTTTGCATCTCCCTCCGTCGATTTCCAACCGCCAGCATCGACGCCCGCTTGCCAAGTCCATCTTCAGTCATAGTTCGGCCCAGTCACGAGCCCGCAAGCCCACTCGAAGTCAGCCCGCATCAACGGCCCTGCAGCTCTATCCAGCATCTTCAGCCCACGCGAGCAGCAGCAGCCCACGCCATTTGAAGCCAAAGCCCAGCCCAGCCCAGCGTTGGCCATAGATTTCAAGGCTTCTCGGCCCAGCTCAGCGGCCCATCTTCACTGAGTCGCAGCAAGCTCCAGCCCATTTCGGCCCGTCTTCAACTCAACGTGCAGCTTAGCCCAAACAATTCATCCCATCTTGAAGCCCCCGCAACCAAGCCCAAGCCCAGACTAAGCCTAGCTATTTGTTGTGGCCTTGCAAGGCCTTTTGGGCCCGGTCCAAGTGTCCGTCGATGCGGCCAAAAATTCGAGTTTCGGCCGTCGTCGCGGTGAACCGGTCTTCGCTTTACATTGGTGAGTTTATGCACTAAACTCTTCTTAGTAGGCTAATGACGTTTAAGGGGTGTTTAGATTAAATTAATTAGGAATTAGGTGGTTAGTTAAATTAAATTAGCAATTTAATTATTCAATTATGCAGGTTAGGTGGTTAGAATGGTTTAGGTAAGGCTTAGATAAATCGTATTATTTATCTAGATTGGTCCGGGAATTTTCCGAGCCTGTTTTGATATTTAATTTAGTGATTTTAGCTTAAGTTAGTATTTTTAGAATTTAAATTGATTTATTTAATTAATTTTTGTAATTATTTATATATTTATTTATTTTTCGAAAATTAAGCCGGGATAGCCGGTGATCGGAATTTCGTGTTGATTGCAATGGTGTGGTTAATTTCTGCAATTGAGTGTTAAATTATGCAAATTGAATGCCGATTGGATTTTTGAGTATTTAATTCCAAAAATTGTGAATTTCAATATTTATTCAGAAAATCCCGGGTGTTGGATTTTAACACCAAAAATGATTTTATATACTATATAAAATATTGAGATTTTAAATTGGAACATATCAAATTTTTCTGGTTCGATCTGACCGTGTACCCACACATGACTATTTTTACCATGTATTTCTAATACGAAGAAAAATGCCAAGTTCACCATTTTAACTGAGGCATTTGAATGCAATGCACGGTGTCCCGGCCATAAGTGAGTGATCAAGTGTTCGTTAAGAGAACCCGTCCCGGGCTATTAAGCTAGACGGTAACCCCTATATGGGATGCCCCTAGACAACAGGAAGCCGGTCGCAGTAGATTCTGGACACGTGCTCCTTCGGGAAAGCTGTCTAGGAAAGACGTAGCGGTGCTCAATGGTGTGAGACGTAGCCTGGCAATGCCAGAAGACCGCCGAATAGAGAGTAGGACATGATATATGCCGAGATCAAAACTAGGAACTCATGATAAATTGAGTTGAATGCGCCGGATTATGGGACAAAATTGTATGGCACAGTATGGGACATGTCATAACGATTTGGCCCTATAATCAGGACCCTTATGCTTATTTGAAATTGAGTGTGGCGTTGTAGTTGTTGGCGTTAGAGAAAACTCATTTATTGTTTTGAAATTGGCAAAACCTTTTCAAGTCTATATTGAAAGAACTCAAGACTTTATCGTCAAAGTCTGAAGACTGATAGACCATCAGATTTTAGTCTCAAAGTTTATTCTCACTAACAGTTCCAGACTGAAGTATGAAGACTTATTAAAATGCAGGATTATTATCCAAATGCAAGATTATCTTCAAAGTTTCGTTTTGTATGATTATTGGAAGATCTTATAGCTAGGTTTCACATCTACTTGATTGATTATTCTTATTGGAAACTACTCTGATATGGAAATCTTTGAAAGGCGAGCTAAACTTGGAAGGTTCTACTTATGGAAACTCAAGATCCTGAATCGTATGGGCGAACAGGATTGATGGGCCTTCAACACAAATCATCTAACGACTCGAGATCACCTTAATTGATTCTGTCCAACGGGTAGATTGGAAGAATTCCTTTGGAAAGTGCCAACTGTCGAGAAGGCACAAATGAGTATTTAAGGATTGACTCTTTAGTTGTTCGTGAGTGCTTGAAAGAGAATTCCAAAGTCTGAAGCTTTCTAGTCTCTTACTTTTTCATTCATCGAGCTAAACTTTGTATACAAAAGAGAGAAAGTCTTAGTGAGACTGTGTGAGAGTTCGATAGAGACTCATCATTGTGATAGTCGAGATCAGAAGCTGTAACATCTCTTTTGATCCTTAATGGAATCCAGCCAATAGGCTGTCAGCGAGGAGAGTGGACGTAGGCTTGACCTAAGCCGAACCACTATAAACTAAGTGTTCATATTCTCTTTTCCCTGAACTTCTTACTGTTATTTACTGATTGTCTATTTGCTTAAAGTGGAAATACGCTTAATGTCTAACATCTTCTAAAAGCAAATTACTTTCATTAAGTCTTGCGAAAATTTTTATTTACACTTATTCACCCCCTCTAGGTGTTCTCACTAGCCCTTTCAATTGGTATCAGAGCTTGTGTGCTTATTTGTTGAAGTGTTTTTCTTTTTAAGCTAAAGATCTATGGCTAGTATTTTAGCTCCAAGACTGGTTAAAGGTCAAAGAAACACCAGATCCTTACTTTGATGGGAAGGAATCCAACGTATGGAAGAACAAAATGAAGCCATTCCTAAGATCGAAAGATCCCCGGAATGGGATGTGGTAGAAAAATGGATTATTCCCCGAAGACACATCAACTTTAGAAAGAGGAAAGGAAGTTACGAGATCTTTGGCGAGATGACACAAGCGAGACATAACCAAGAGACAAGCTCTTGATGCTAAAGCTATCTACTATTTATATTGTGCTTTATCTCCTACAAAGTATAACAGAATTTCATCTTGTGAAACAGCGAAAGAAGTCTGGGACAGGTTGCATGTTACTTATGAAGGAACTGATCGAGTTAAAGAAACAAAAATCAATATACTACTCGGACAGTATGAAGCCTTCAAGATGAAGCCAGGAGAATCCATTACTGACATGTTTAGTCGTTTCACAGAGATTGTAAATGGTCTAGCATATCATGGACAACGAATTTCAAGGTAGATGAAAGTCAACAAGTTGCTGCGAGGACTCTCTAAAGACTCGGAATCACATTAAGACTTCCATTAGAGAAACACAGAAAATCATGCCTCTATCAAGAGACGAACTAGTGGGCACACTTCAATCTTATGAGGTGGAGCACATCAATGAGGAAGAGGATCTCAAAGGTAAGAAGTCAATTGCTTTAAAATCTAACGATGATTCTGATGATACAGATTCAGAAGATGACCTAGATGATGAAGAGCTAGCACTAATGATTAGGAAGTTTAGAAAGTTAAAATGAAAAGGAAGAAAGTTCAACTGGAGGAAGCAAAGTACTCAAAGATTTCATAATAAATCAACTGAAGACAATGAGACCAACAAAGATGTGATTTGCTTCGAATGCAAGAAAAAGGGGCATATCAGACCGACTGTCCTCTGTTAAACAAGAAGAGAGGAAAACAGAGAAATTCAAAAATGCTCTCAAAGCAGAGACATCGAGCGACACTAAATGTGAAGAGAGTGATGAAGAATATGCCAACATTTGTTTAATGGCAAATTCGAATCGAGACTCGAGACTCGAGCCGATCGAGACTCAAATTCAGACAAGGAAATCGAGGTTAGTAATTTTAAAATTCCTGTTAAAGTTTCAAAGTATAATGATGAACTTTGTCTTAGTCTTAAGATATCTCTTAAAAGAATTTTCGAACTAAAGAAAGAAAATTCCAAACTGAAGCAACAGAAAAGTTCTTGGAAAGAAAAATTTGAAAATCTCGCATAAGTTTTGTTGTTTTGAAAGAAATTGCAAATTCTTTTTCGAAGGAGAACATCCTTCGAGAGAAGATATTTCAAATATTTCAAAAAGGTTTTCAAAAAGATCTGAGAAGCTAGATAAATTATTTCAATACAAAGACCGTATTTCAACAAATCAGGTTTAGGATGGACACCAGAAACTATTCCTTTGATTGATTTTCCAAAAGTAAAAGAAAGAATCAAACAAAGACTTACAAAAACCTTTTACAAAAATCATTTTCAAAAAGTTTTTGTAAAACCTATTGGCCGAAGTGCCCTCAAATGTTCAAAGTGTAACAACTCAGAACATTTTGAGAAGGATTGTCCTAAAGTTTGGAGACTTGTTAAGAGAGATTTGGCAAAGACTGTTTTTGGTACTAACTCCCCTGGACCCAAGAAAATGTGGGTACCAAAGAAAACTTGAAATCTTCTTATAACTGTAGGTCACTATCAAGAAAAAGATCAAATGGTATTTGGATAGTGGCTGTTCGAGACATATGACGGGAGATTCAAGCTGCTTTATAAAGCTTATTCAAATAAATGGTGGAAAAGTCTCTTTTGGTAAAAATAGCAAAGGAATAATTGTTGGATGTGGAACTATCAAGATTGGAAGTCTTACAATCAAAAAATTTTCCTTGGTGGAAGGCTTGAACTATAATCTGCTCAGCATTCAAAATCAACTTCCAAGAGGCCACTTGCTTAGGAACTAGTAAAGATTTGTCTCAATCTTTTACTGGACGAAGACATGGAAACATCTATCTACTAGATATAAAACCAGAAAGCTCCCAGTGTCTAATTTCTATTCAAGATGAAGAAAATCTTTGGCATCGAAAGCTTGGTCATGTCAACATGAAGCAGATTGCCAAGATTTTCTCTAAGAAGCTTGTTCGTGGACTACCCAATTTGGCTTATTAAAAATCTGAATTATGCACACCTTGTGTTTTGGGTAAATAGGTTAGAAGTTCTTTTAAGCCTATAAATCAAGTATCTACTAATCATGTTTTGCAGCTTCTACATAGGGATCTCTTTGGACCAACCAGAAGTCAAAGCATTGGTGGAAAGAGATATTGCTTAGTAATCGTGGATGATTATTCTCGATTTACTTGGGTTTACTTCTTAGCAAGTAAGTCTGAAACCTTTTCTCACTTTTCAAATTTTGCCAAGAAAGTTCAAAATGAGAAAAGTTATGTTATTTCAAGCATACGAACAGACCATGGAGGTGAGTTTGAAGATCAAGACTGCAAATTTCTGTGATGAATTTGGTTTACAACATGTTTTCTCATTACCTTATACTTCAGAGCAAAATGGGGTTATGGAAAGAAAGAATAAATCGTTGCAGGAAATGGCAAGAACTCTTTTAATTGAAAGCAATATCTCTTCTCGTTTTTGGGCTGAAGCAGTTTCTACATCTTGTTATATCATTAACAGAGTATTTTTTAGGCCTATTCTAGAGAAAACTCCTTATAAAGTGTTTAAAGAAAAGAAGCCAAACATTTCTTATTTTCATGTGTTTGGTTGTAAGTGTTTTGTTTTGAAAAATGCAAATGATCGAACTGGTAAGTTTGAAGAAAAGTCAAACGAGATAATTTTTCTCGGCTACTCAACATCAAGCAAAGCCTACAGAGTATTCAACAAAAAGAGTCAGTCTGTTGAAGAGTCTATGAATGTCAAGTTTCAAGACTCGCATAGAATTAAGTGGTAGAGACTCAAAAATCAAATGCGACAACACAAGCACCATCAATCTCACAAAGAATCCAATTCTACATTTAAGGGCAAAGCATATAGAAATATGTCATCATTTCATTAGAGATCATGTTCAGAATGGAGAAGTTATGATTCAGTTCATTGACTTGAAGAATCAACTAGTAGACATATTCACAAAGCCACTGGAGAAAAGCTTATTTGAGTCTATTCATGCAAGACTGAACATTCTATCTTTTGCCGAGTAAAGTTTGAAGGTGTTCAGACTCAAAATTTCCAGATGTTACGACTGTAAGTAAATTTCTTATAATTGTTGTGAAATTATTTTTAGATAAAATTTTGAAAAGGTACGTCATCCCTCTGAATTATTTTTACCTATTTCATTTTTAGAAATTATCCTTAATGACGATTTGTCATTTTCAAAAAAGCAGTTATTATTTTTGAAAAAAGGCAGTTTATCATTTTTGAAAAAGGCAGTTTTACTTTTTCTTTATGACGTTTCATATATCTTGAGAATTGCAAGTCGAGGACCACAACACATGCGTGAGGGACCTACGCATTTCAATTTGACCGAGGAAGAAGATTCTCCTCAACAACAACAACATTCTCAACAGTGTCAACAAGCAGCGCAAGATCCTCCTCCATAGCAAGAACAAGAAGAGGTTATAGAAGACGTTGAACCTGTAAGGACTCAAAAACCCCAATTTATCTATAGACTGTATTCCAACTTGAAAAGGGGTGGCTCTGCAATGAATCTGATCGATGAGTTCTTAAAAGCACACGGTTACAAAAATGAGACCTTTTTCTTGAACACTATGGAAAGATTATGCATTGCGCCTCAGGGTTTGGCATAATGGTCGTTTGAAAAATTTCCTAGTGATCCGAGATTTGGTCAGCCAGAGGAGAAGGATGACGATGAAAGGATGTTTGTTCACTTTCTGCCCAGGATGGGCGTTGCTGCAAAGGTTCGGGGTGAAAGGATGAATTTATTTCGTTCCAAGGACCACAAAAAGACATATTCAAGTTTGCTGAAAAGAGGGGTTATGCACCCCAAGAGCGTGGATTTCGATTTTCTTGACTCTTTGAAGGTTAATTTAAGGGAGAAGCTTGGTTTGCTTCAACTTGAACATTTTTGCACCGAGACGACCGTCGCATATCCCGAACTTACTGCCTACTTTTATTCAAATCTGTCATTTATAGATGCGAATAAATTTAGCTTTACTGTGAGGGACAAAGAGTTCGTAGTTGATATAGACACTTTGGCTAATATAATTGGTGTGGAAAGAGGAAGATTCCAACTAATTGGTGTGTCTCATGCCCATGCTACCTTGTCCATTGTTAATGACAGAATGGTCGAAGGCAAGATTTCTTATTCAAGAATGAATGCCTCTAATATTCTTCTTCACAAGGTAGTGATTAATTGCATCAGGCCAAAGTCTACCTCAAAGACAGATGTTTCTCGTTCTGAAGCGAAGCTCATGTACGCGATCAACACTGGTCGTAAGTTCTCTCTGCCTCACACAATTTTTATGTACATGTACAGAACTATGGTGAAAGACAAGGGACAACTTCCCTACTCGGCGCTTATCTCACAACTCTTCAAGCATTTGAAGATCACACTTCCTGCTCCTCTTTGTGTTAGAACCATTGCCCCAATGGTCATTGGTCTTAAAATGGTTTCTAAGATAAGGCTGAAGGAACTGAGCAAGGAGTTGGAGCGCTTCAAGGAGAAGTCCCCTGTGAAGATAAAGCAAGACTCTGCTGCAAAGAAAAGGAAAGGCAAGGAGCCAATGACAGAACCTGCAAAGAAAAGGAGATCTCTTATCTTGGAAGACGAAGAAGAAGATGATGATGATCTCACTATCTCAGCATTTTCCTTGCGAAATCTACAGAGTTTTGTGAGCCATACAGAGAACAGAGAACGAGAAGAAACAGAGAGAAGAGACAGAGAAAGAGAAGAACAAGAAAAGAGAGAAGCGAAGAAGAAATGAGTCGCGATGACTTCTTTGAACCAACAATGGCTGCATCATTGTCCGATGATTTGGAGAAGACAATGAGTGGAAAGACTGGAGAACAACATCGCTATAGTGCTGAACCAGAGCATGAAGAAGAACATATTTCTCCACCTGAAGGCATGAAGACAGGGGGAGATGGTGAAAAACGAGGTACTTCTTCACCCATTTTTGCTAGTGATGTTAGTAGATCTCCACCAGACCCAGAAGAGATCTATGCCTCACAATTTCTTGAAATAGATTACGAGGCATACACTCCTAGTCATGGTGATAGAACCACTAATGTTCCCCCTCACTTTCAAATTCTTGTAACTGATTCGGCTAGACCCTGCACTACTATAGATCACTTAGCAGATTTTCAAAGAGTGATGGATCTTCTTTTGGAATTAAAGGGACAGTAATATGTTTTTGAGTTTGAAATGAAGCACATGATGACTGTCTTCAAGGCATCCACAGACTCTCTTCAAGAACAGATTCAAGATTTCTAGCTCGTTCGTATCCTTAAGTAGCCCTGATTCTATCCAACTCTTTTCAATCGTTTTCCTCCACTTTTTGCTAATGACAAAAAAGGGGGAGAGTTTGAGTGCAGATTTGCATTTTAGTTTTATTGGCTTTGAACTTTACTTTCTGTGAACTTTTTGATTATGGTTTGGTTTGACATTTGACTTTGGATATTGTTAATCTTTTGATGCTTGTAGTACAGTGACTAAGTTTGCGATATTTATTATAACTAGTTTAGACTAACATGTGTTTTGTGGTTGCAGAATAAAGGTTTTCAAGTCCTAATCAAATTTATTTTATAAGATTTTATATATTGCATAAGTGCTGTTTTGCAGGTCAAAAGTTTTCCAAATCTGTAGGAAAGTTTTGTCACCATAAAAAATGGGGAGATTGTTAGAGAAAACTCCTTTATAATTTTGAAGTTGACAAAACCTTTCCAAGTCTATATTGAAAGAACTCAAGACTTTATCTACAAAGTCTGAAGATAGACAGACCATCAGATTTTAGTCTCAAAGTCTATCCTCACTAACAGTTCCAGACTGAAGTATGAAGACTTATTAAAATGCAGGATTATTATCCAAATGCAAGATTATCTTCAAAGTTTCGTTTCGTATGATTATTGGAAGATCTTATAGCTGGGTTTCACATCTACTTGATTGATTATTCTTATTGGAAACTATTCCGATATGGAAATCTTTGAAAGGCGAGCTAAACTTGGAAGGTTCTACTTATGGAAACTCAAGATCCTGAATCGTATGGGCGAACAGGATTGACGGGCTTTCAACACAAATCATCTAACGACTCGAGATCACCTTAATTGATTCTGTCCAACGGGTAGATTGGAAGAATTCTTTTGGAAAGTGCCAACGGTCGAGAAGACACGAATGAGTATTTAAGGATTGACTCTTTAGTTGTTCGTGAGTGTTTGAAAGAGAATTCCAAAGTCTGAAGCTTTCTAGTCTCTTGCTTTTTCATTCATCGAGCTAAACTTTGTATACAAAAGAGAGAAAGTCTTAGTGAGACTGTGTGAGAGTTCGATAGAGACTCATCACTGTGATAGTCAAGATCAGAAGCTGTAACATCTCTTTTGATCCTTAGTGGAATCCAGCCAATAGGCTGTCAGTGAGGAGAATGGACGTAGGCTTGACCTAAGCCGAACCACTATAAATTCTGTGTTCATATTCTCTTTTCCCTGAACTTCTTACTGTTATTTACTGATCGTCTATTTGCTTAAAATTGAAACACGCTTATGTGTAACATCTTCTAAAAGCAAATTACTTTCATTAAGTCCTGCGAAAATTTTTATTTACATCTATTCACCCCCCCTCTAGGTGTTCTCACTAGCCCTTTCAGTTGGAGCTTAATTGCTGCTCATGTCTTTATGGCTGTCTGTGATATAAATTGTACTGACCTACAGGGTGGATTTGAGACGAGGTAAGTCTCTGTGGCTATATGATTGTGTGGCTAGGACGCTTCTTAGCGTATTTCCCTCCTAATCGAGGTTTAAAGTGTGAACTCATTGAGATTTATATCTCACCCCGTCGTGAGCTCAATTTTCAAGACTGTAGAGTGAAAGACCTGGAGCCGTGCTGAAGTGATTTGAAGTGTAGGTTAGTTAGCACCACTTCTTTTTGAAGGGCTAGTCTTTTGTAGTCTTTTGGCCATAGACTTTTTTACATGACTCAGTATATATATAAAGGTGTGTTTTATTGGTGAATTTGTTATCCTGCTTTTCTGTCCCAAGCTGTTGATGTCAGGGGATTTATTATTTGCTTCCGCATGTGCAATAAAATGAAAGGGTCAACGACTCGTCCTAGGAAGTCGCAAATTTTATCGATTAGAGAGAGATGGGCATGCACCCGAGGATTGGGGCATGACATCCCCGTTTAGTGGTATCAGAGTAGGTCTGTATTTGGAGTGATAAGGTGCTATGAGTTCTTGGGATAGTGAGTAGGAATGACCTCTATTTCTTGTTGATGCATGTGATTGATAGTTGATTGGTACATTGTTTGTGGGGTCACTCAAATTCTAATTCGATATTGGAATTTGGAAAGCAGGTTTCTGTAAAGAATCTACGTGATGGGTGACCAGGAGTGGAGAACTCCTTGGAGGAGGTCAGTAGGACTGTAACTCGGGGTAGGACGCCAATAAGGATCGGTACCCAAGGCGAGTGTGCAGCTCGGGCCGGCGCGAGTGTAAGAGCATTGCCACGAGCCGCATTGAGAGTGTAGCGGCACCGAGCGATCCTAGGTTTGACAGATCGTTCAAGCGCTTGAGACTTTCGAAAGCATTTTGAGTCAATAAGCACATAATCAAGTGGTTCTTTGCTGCCGCCACCGCTACACGCTGCCACCGCCGCTACCAATGCCGTAGCCGCCGTTGTTGCCGCACCCGTTAAGGTCCACCATGGGAAAGTGTTATGGGAGCAAGCTGTCTCATATGGGTCAAGATTTGGCTCCAACAGAGATGGCAACCGATTTAGGAAGAAACCAATGATAGGAGGAAAGCACTTCCGTCGTCCCACTCGAAGGAGTATAATGGGAAAGCTAGCACCGAGCTAGTTTAGAGTGTGTCGTTCCTACGGAGGACGACATGGATTAACCCCGTGTCCTACTAGGACGAGTGCTTATTTTGTGTGTAACTAGCAGGGCCATATGGCTAGGAATTGCCTCGGAAGGCAAATGGGACCGTAGTTACAGCTGCCGCCACCGCCGCTGATGGAACAGAATAGAGAGAATGCGCCGCAAGACACACAGTGGGGTATTTGGAATAGGTCTTCAATATAAGAAATGATGCAGGCTGTTACCCAAAAGGGGGCAGAAGACCCACCAAACGTGTGCCGAGTTTGTAGAAAAAGGCATGGGTCTGCCCCGTGTTTTAAAGGGACGGGAGCTTGTTTTAAATGTGGCCAGCACGGCCACCAATATAAGGATTGTCCACGTAGGTCCATGAGAGCATAAGCACCGCTACCGTAGATAGGACGCTGCTAGGTTGGAAAAAGGGACAGGAGAGAACCGACCATGCATTGACCAGAAGAAGAATGTTTTTGGGATGATGTTATCAAAGTAGCATAGTGGAGTTGTGGTTAGGTTTATAGAACTTCAGTTGTTGTAATAAAGTTGTAAAAAGAAGAACCTTGGCTAAAGTTGTACTTGATTGATGTGCTTATGTATAACTTTGACGTCATATATAAAAAGGTTTGGCTCGAGAAGCTTTTTGTTGTAATGTGTTGTTGTCGTAATGTAATGCAGTTTGACCCGTTGACGGATGAAAGTTTCGAATTTATCGAAAGTCGAGGAGGACCCTCGATTTCCTTAATCTCATCACTTGAGGCAACCCATTTGTTAGACGGACGTTGCCAAGGTTACTTGGCGACTGTCATGGATATGATGGTTGAGGAGCTGAAGATCGAGGACATAGCAGTGGTTCAGTAATTTCCAGACGTATTTCTGAAAGAATTGCCAGGTCTGCCACCAGAAAGAGAGATATAGTTCGTGATTGAGTTAGCCCCCGGGATAGAGCCAATTTCTAAGGCTCCTTACCGGATGGCTTTGTCAGAGTTGAAAGAACTGAAGGTGCAGATGCATGAATCATTGGATACAAGATTCATACGTCCCAGTGCATCACCTTGGGGAGCACCAGTTCTGTTCATGAAAAAGAAAGATGGTTCGTTGCGCCTGGACATCGACTATCGCCAACTCAATCATGTGATGATCAAGAACAAGTATCCACTGCCGAGGATTGATGACTTGTTTGATTAGTTGCAAGGAGCGTCAATATTTTCTTAGATCGACTTGAGGACAGGATATCATCAGTTGAGGATCAGGAAGGAGGATATACCAAAAACAACGTTTTATACTCGATACGGCCATTATGAGTTCACGGTAATGCCATTTGGACTGACGAACGCTCCAACCGCTTGTATGGATCTGATGAACCGAGTCTTCAAAGAATATCTGGATCAGTTTGTGATCGTGTTCATCGATGATATCTTGGTGTACTTTAGAAGTCTAGAGGAGCATGAAGGGCATTTGAGATTGGTACCGCGACACTGAGGAATCATGAGCTGTATGCCAAGTTTAGCAAGTGCGAGTTTTGGTTGACTCATGTTGCTTTCCTAGGTCACGTGATTTCGGAAAAGGAATCTCCGTGGATCCATCCAAGATTGAAGCAGTTATCGCTTGCCCAAGGCTAACAACTGTGACAGAGATCAAAAGCTTTATGGGTTTAGTCGGGTATTACAGAAAGTTCGTAGAAGGGTTTTCAGCCTTAGCATCGCCGTTGACTCGACTCTTGAAGAAGGAAGAGACGCTCATATGGACAAATAAGTGCAAGTGTGGTTTCCAAAAGTTTAAGCAGAAGCTGGCTACCGCACTAGTGCTGACCATACCATTTGGTCCTGGAGGATACGAGATCTACAGTGATGCGTCGTTTAGAGGACTGGGTTGCGTGCTGATGCAACATTGCAGAGTTGTTGCATACACATCCCGTCAGTTGAGACCTCATGAGCTGAATTACCCAACACATGACTTAGAACTCGCAGCAATTATTTTCGCTCTAAAGATTTGGAGACATTATTTGTGCGGAGAAAGGTTCTAGATCTTCACAGACCATCAAAGTCTCAAGTATCTATTCTCTCAGAAGGAGTTGAATATGAGACAGCATCGCTGGATGGAATCCTGAAGGACTATGATTGTGATATTCTGTATCACCCTGGGAAGGCGAACAAGGTCGCTGATGCACTGAGTCGGAAGTCTTCAGTAGCGCAAATGGTACTCAAGGAATGGACCTTGATTGAGAAGGCTCGAGATTCGATTTTCAAGTTTGAGTTAGGCCACCTTTCAAATCTTATGGCCACCCTTAATATTCAGCTGAATGTTCATATCAAAATCAAGGCACTTTAGCCAACAGATCCAGATGTTCAGAAAATCCTACAAGAGAATACCGAGAAGAGGAGGACTAACTTTCATATTTCGATGATGGAACACCGAGGTTATAGGACGATTGTGTGTACCCGATGATGCGAGCTTAAAGAGGAGATTTTATCAAAAGCTCATCATAGCAGTTACAGCATTTATCCTAGCAGTACAAAAATGTATTAGAATGTCCATCAACACTATTGGTGGTCCGGTATGAAGGCAAATATTGCCAAGCATGTCGCCAAGTGTTTGACATGTCAGCAAGTAAAGGCACAAAGACCGTAAGCCAAGAGGATTTCTGCAACCTCTCGAGATCCCAAAATGGAAATGGGAACACATCACAATGGATTTTGTGACGGGCTTACCGAGGAGTCGAGAGGTAATGACTCTATTTGGGTAGTGGTCGACGTGACCGACGAAGTCGGCTCACTTCATTGCGGTACGAAAGGACCTTGATTTGGACAGCACGCAGCTATACTTGCGTCAGATAGTTTGTCTGCATAGAATGCCGATGACGATTACATCAGACCGAGACTCGATATTTACAACTGCCTTTTGGAAAATTTTGCAGAGTGCATTAAGAATGAAGCTACAGTATAGTACGGCCTATCATCCTCAAACGGATGCTAGTCTGAGAGGACAATTCAAACCCTCAAAGACATGCTGCGAGCATGCGTGTTAGATTTCAAGGGAAGTTGGGAAGAACAGCTTCATTTGGTTGAATTCACCTACAACAATAGCTACCAGCAGAGTATTCAGATGGCGCCTTTTGTAGCATTGTATGGCAGGGCGTGCAGAACGCTAGTTTGTTGGGATGAGGTCGGAGAACGAAAGATCATAGGCCTAGAGTTGGTTCAGCAGTCAATGGATGCAGTTACCATTATCAGGGACTGATTAAAGACCGCTCAGAGCCGTTAGAAAGCTACGCAGATAAGCGCCGGAGACCATTGGAATTTAAAGTTGGTGATCACGTTCTTCTGAAAGTGTCACCAATGAGAGGTACTTCGCGCTTTGGCAAGAAGGAAAACTGAGTCCGAGGTACGTAGGTCCATTTGAGATTCTCGAAAGAATCGGGATCCTAGCGTATCGTCTTGCATTACCGCCAAGATTGGCACAAGTGCATGACGTCTTTCACGTGTCAATGTTGAGGACGTATGAGCCTGACACGACCCACGTGCTAAATTTTGAGGAATTGGACGTGGACGACAAAGTGTCGTATGTTGAAAGCCCAGTTTGGATCGTGGGTCGCAATGAATAGGTCCTATGCACCAAGACCATCCCGTTAGTCAAAGTGGTCTGGTAACACCACGGCATAGAAGGAGTAACCTAGGAAAGTGAAGATTCGATGAAACGACTATAGCCTCACCTTTTTGTTTAAGATTTGTAAGAGGTTTAAATTTCGAAGACGAAATTTTTATAAGAGGGGAAGAGTTATGACATCCTGATTTTCAAGTCTGATTTCGATGAGATGAAATGGGCTTTTCATCGACATGCCTATAGCCTTTTTCTCTAAGTTGGCCACTCACGAGTTAACTAGCTTATCAGGTGAAGCCGTTAAGGAATCTAAACGCGATAGACTTGAGAATTCGACCAAGAATCGATTGCTTGACCGTGCTAATCTGCAAGGGTCATTACGGCACTGTCAAAATTGATCAGAGACCGGAGATAGGTCGATTCGATAGAGGTATGTGATTAGTGCGTGGGTAATTCCACCTAATTGCAAAATTTCGGTCAAACAACACTAGACCGATTTTTCTATCATTTTCGTACCCTGTGTCCATATTTGAAATCTCGAGATTTTCACGACAACCGAGAATTGCCAATGTGTCGAAGATGTATGTTGTGGCTCGAAAATAATCGACCACGGGTCGATTGCATTAAAAATTCCTAAAAGCTACCTAGTAGATTGGGACGCTAAAATCACGTCAAATTGAAATTAACTATGAAATTGAGCTCGATTTCAGAAATTGAAAGTTTTGTTGTGTCACAATTCATTTTAGAAATGTCAACTCATCATCCGAAGAATTTTCGGAAATTCCGAGATTTTTACGGAAAATCGATTCGGACAATTCAGAAAATAATGGAAATTTGGATGGGTCAAATTAAATGGATTTTTGGCCTCCTTTACCGAGCTACTTGGCGATGGGGACCTGCAGAAAATTGTACGGGATTTTTCTTCAACAAAATTGGACGTCGAATTGGAGAATTTCGGGAAGAAGTTTAACCCAAAGTTGTAAAATTCGGATTTGGCAAACGGCTGGAATTTTCTACATCAATTTGACTTATTTTTGGATTAATTACAAGAAAGTATTAGGGGGACATTAAAGATATATATGAAGACTAAGGGGGGGACCAAGCATTTATGGATTTGGCTAAGTGTTGGACTTTTTGTCTCTCTCTCTCCCAGCTTCCCTTACACGATTGTTGCCCCTCTCATTCTCTTTGCATCGTGCTCACCCAGCTGCCCCCGTTTTCATTTCTTTTACCTGCAGTTTCACCCCCTCAATCTTCTCTCCCCCACTTGACAACCCCACCCCGATTTCCTCATGGATTTGCTTCAACCGAGTCAACCACCACCGCCCATTGTTGACCCAAAACCCCATCGAGTTGCTTCATCCAGCTGCTTGGTCTTCTTTAATTTGTCAACTCCAGCAGCAGCCCACGAAAACAAGTCCATCGAAGACCAGCTGTCCTGAAGCCCTCTCTCTCTTGCTGCCATTCCATCGAAGTCCCTCACGCTTGGATTCCTCCTCTAAGTCAACTACAAACTCCAAAGAAGCCCCAATTTTGACTCCTCCAAGCATCCAACATCTTACCATGCGTCCTCCATTTTCCCCAACCCGTAGCCACGTTTGCATCTCCCTCCATCGATTTCCAACCGCCAACATCGACGCCCACTTGCCAAGTCCATCTTCAGTCACAGTTCGGCCCAGTCTCAAGCCCGCAAGCCCACTCGAAGTCAGCCCGCATCAACGTCCCTGCAGCTCTATCCAAGTGTCTTCAGCCCACGAGAGCAGCAGCCCACGCCATTTGAAGCCGAAGCCCAGCCCGGCGTTGGCCGTAGATTTCAAGGCTTCTCGGCCCCGCTTAACGGCCCATCTCCTCCGAGTCGCAACAAGCTCCAGTCCATTTCGGCCCGTCTTCAGCTCAACGTGCAGCTCAGCCCAAACAATTCAACCCATATTGAAGCCCCCACAGCCAAGCCTAAGCCCAGACCAAGCCCGGCTATTGATCTGCCTCTTTAGGCAATACCCCTAAACCTTTTCCTTTCCTCCCGACAGAAAAAAGAGAGGTCGCTTGTTAGATTGTACATATAATTCTTAGATGCGGAAATTCAAAAGAAAACAGTGATCTTTGATCTTCATGATTTTCATAAATAGATGAAGACGTACATTTATCCATAACGTTACCCTTGATGATAATCGTTGTGGAAAACCGAAGAACTCGAACCAAATGAAGAAATCCGATTTCTCTCCCTTAACCCACTATTCTTTAATGTATTCTATCAATGGATGAGAGAATATCAAGTTCTTTTATGTTATTGTTGTTCTTATAGGTGGAGAGAGGACTAGACTCTATTTATATGTTCTATCAATAGGTGCCTTCCATCAAAGCGCCTTTTAACTTCCATAAAAGTCACACCTCTTAGGAAAAGCGGTAACTTCCCTTGAGGATTATACCATTTCGTTTTATTAGAGTCGCAACTTCTCATAACCAATATTTATTTTTTATAGCATTTCAACAACTATTAAACCATATAATAAATCATATCATGTGAGCCACAATAATTCTTACATTCTCCCACTTGGCCCATATGATTTTCTTTTCATGGTTTAATAAAGACTATAATGTGCACAATAACATTATGCTATAAAATTTTCATTAAATTGGCAATCACATAATAATCACAATTAAGTAAAGAAAACTAATGTGAGTCATAGCGGTTGTGTGTCATTAATCGACGTAGTCCCTTCTATGCACTACAACTATAGCACTTTACTTAACATGATCCATAAATGAGAAGTACAATAATAGTCTAACTATAATGTCTCTTTAGAAACTATCCTGTTTAACATTCATCTATTTCCATAATGTATACTAAATAGAAAACAGGAAATATCATAAACACGTAAATGAGCTCAAAGTGTCAAATACATAAACTTAATACAATCATAATACAAACGTTAATGACGTCCAATAATGCCCATCTTTTCAACATGCTCATTAAATGTTTTGGGCGACGGTCCTTTTGTTAAGGGATCTGTTATCATAAGATTGGTGCTAATGTGCTCAATTGACACTCTTCGTTTCTGAACTTTTTCTTTAACAGACAAGTATTTGATCTCCATATGCTTAGCACCCTTAGAATACTTGTCGTTTTTAGAGAAGAAAACTGCTGTAGAATTATCACAATAAATTTTTAGCGGCTTGGCAATACTGTCGACAATCACAAACCCTGAAATAAAATTATGTAGCCATAATCCATGAATAATGGCCTCAAAGCATGCCACAAATTCAGCTTCCATAGTGGATGCGGCAATAACTGATTGCTTCGCACTCTTCCATGAAATTGCCCCTCCAGCCAGAAGAAACAAGTAACCAAACGTTGATTTTCTTGTATCGACATATCCGGCTAAGTCTGAATCCGAATATCCAATCACCTCGAGATGATCGGATCTTTTATAAGCATATGATTCCTTGTTCTTTGCAAGTATCTAAAAACTTTATTTGCAGCTTTCCAATGATCCATTCCAAGATTACTTTGATACCTGCCCAGTATTCCGATAACAAAACTGATGTCTGGTCTGGTGCAAGTTTGTGCATACATTAAGCTCCCCACAACAGATGCATAAGGAATATTTTTCATTTGTTCTTGTTCCAATTCACTTTTCGGACATTGCATAAGACTAAATTTGTCACCTTTCTGAATTGGAACTATTCCTGCTAAACATTTACCCATATTAAATCTCTCTAAAATTTTCTCAATGTAGACTTTCTGAGACAATCTTAATAATCCTTGTGATCTATCATGGAATATTTCTATTCCTATCACATACGTTGCATCTTCCATATCCTTCATTTCAAAATTATTAGAGAGAAACTTCTTGGTTTCATGTAACAAACCAAGATCATTAACAACAAGCAAAATATCATCAACATATAGAACTAGAAAAATAAACTTGCTCCCACTAATCTTCATATATATATATATATATATATATATATATATACCGATCAACGGTGTTTTCCTTAAATCCAAATGAAGTTATGGTATCGTTAAACTTAAGATACCATTGTCGGGAAGCTTGTTTAAGTCAATATATTGACTTCTTTAATTTACATACAATGTGTTCTTTTCCTTTAACTGAAAAGCCTTCAAGTTGGTCCATATAAACCTCTTCTTCTAAATTCCCATTAAGAAAGGCGGTTTTTACATCCATTTGGTGTAACTCCAAGTCATAATGAGCCACCGAGCCACAATGATTCTAAGTGAGTCATTCTTAGAGACTGGTGAAAATGTCTCTTTATAATCAATGCCTTCTTTTTGTGTAAAACCCGTTGCAACAAGTCTGGCTTTATGTCGTTCAATATTGCCTTTTCAGTCGCACTTGGTCTTAAAACCCATTTACACTCAACCTTTTTACATCTTTAGGCAATTCAACAATATCTCAAACTTGATTTTGATGCATGGATTTTAACTCTTCTTCCATGGCATTAAACAATTCATTAGAATTTTCACATTTCATGGCTTGGGAAAATGAACCTGGATCATTTCCAATTCCTAAGTTAATTTCTGACTCTTGTAGATAAACCATATAGTCATTAGAAATAGCCGACCTCCTTTCTCTTTGAAATCTTCTTAATGCTATTTCTTGTGACTCAGCTATTGGAGGTTCAATATTGACATCTCCATTATGGAGTGTTTGTTCATTAATTTGTTATTCTCGATTATTGTTAGGTTGTACTATAATATCAGGAACAACAACTTTAGAAGTTTTGGGTATGGAAACTTCTACCCTTACTTCTTGAATGCAAGCATCACGCACTCTTTCACTCCCACGATGTCACCATTCTCAATGAACCTAGCACTTCCAGATTCAACAATTCTTGTACTATGATTAGGACAATAAAATTTATACTCTTTGGATTTCTCTACATAACCAATGAAATAACCACTGGTCGTTCTTTCATGTGGATTGTAAATTCTTACTTCTGCTTGACAACCCCAAACATGCAGGTGTCGTAAACTAGGTTTCCTTTACGTCCATAGTTCAAAAGGAGTCTTTGGAATTGCCTTACTAGGAACCCTATTTAATAAATACATAGAAGTCTTTAAAGCATACATCCACAAAGACAAGGGTCAAGATGAATGACTTATCATACTCCTAACAATTTCCATTAAAGTACAATTATGCCTTTCTGCTACACCATTTTGTTGTGGTGTACTTGGCATTGTGTATTGAACACAAATGCCATGTCTTTTAAGGAATTTAGCAAATTGTGGCATCCCAAAAATAACTCATGGCCATGTGTTTTATAAGTAGGAGTTTATTGATTTATGATTTCAAGATTTATGGCCAAGTGAATAAGAATGATCTGGTATTTATATAAATGGATAATTATTTTGTTGGAAATGCGTCCTATGTCCATGTGAGACCAAGGATTTTATTTGATGAGGAAATTATGTTTTTGGCCATGAATTTTGTAAGTTGGATTTTATTAAACTATGTTACAAAGTATTATGGCCATTTAAATTTGTAATTTGGTACCTTGTATAAGTGGGATTAAGATGGATTATCAAAAAATAAATATGGGCCATTTAAGTTTGGACCTTAGGCCCAAATGAGTTGGGCCTAAAGTGGGCCAAGAGGGCCGGCCCATAGAGCCCATGGGGTTGTCGACGCATGGAGGGGGAGGAGCCGAATGGCCTCCTCCAAGTGTCTTCGGCAAGGGAGACACTTGTCTCCTCCTTGGGAACAAGTGTCCCCCCATGCAAAAATGTTAATGCATGAAAGTTTTCTTTTCAACCAAAAGGAAAAAGGGGGAAGGGGGTGGTCGGTCTAGGTGCCGAGAGAGAAGAGAGGAAGAGAGGAAGAGGAGACGCCGTCAAGCCCGCCTAGTCCCGCCGTCGTTCTTGCTGTGTTTCCTTCTGAATTTGAGGCAAGTGAAGTCCTAAAACCTACTCTTTGCATTGCTGTGGGTATGTGTAGTAGATGGTAAGTCTTGGTTGTGGTAGATGGGATGAAATTTCGGACCTATGGAGAGAGATTCGTTGGCCATGCATGCTGTTTCTGGAGAGACCAGTTTGACCATTCTTGAGTTTGTGTGTTGCATGTGACTTTTTAGTCGGAATCTTGCTTCTATTTCTTCACAAAAGTTGTAGAGAACATCTTGAAGTATAACATACTAAAATTTGAGACAAAATGGACAAGTATTGAGGGGTGAAACTCTTTTTCTACGAAAACATTAGATCTGGAAACTGTTTTGTTAACCTCTTGGTGAATTCGTGTGTTGCATGTGACTTTTTAGTTGGAATTTCGCTTCAACCTCTTCATGAAAGTTGTAGAGAACATCTTGAAGAATAACATACTGAAATTTGAGATAAAACGAACAAGTATTTCTTGGTGAAATGATTTTCCTTTTGAGAGACTAGATCTGGAATTCGTCGTGATAACCTTCAGTGGTTTCGTGGTCTGTAAAGTAACCTTCTTGTTGAAATTTCACTTCGATTTCTTAACGAAAGTTGTAAAGGACATCCTGAGGTTTAACATATCAAAAATTTAGAGAAAACCAACAACATTAGGTAGGTGAAATCGTGGTTTTTCGGAGGTAGTTAGATTCTGGAAATTTCGGTACTAAGAACAGAAGTTTTAACCGCCTATATTTAATTACCTAGGACGAATCTGACTTTTATTCCTTCATGAAAAATCTACCTTAGGGTCTTGACTCACATAGTCGAATTTCATAATTTTTAAATGTCAAACTGTGCAATCTGATGTGTTCGGACTTTGTAAGTTGCAATGCGTGGGCTATATCGTTTGTATGAGATTCTTTTGGAAAAGTGTTCAGCATGAAATATCTTTGTTTATGTCTTGCCTACAACATATTCAAATCTCGTGATTTTTTAATTTCATTTGCCTATTTAACCAAAAATGTTTCAAAAACTGTGCAAATGGAATGGACAGAATTAGTAGTGCTGTGATGCGTGGTCTGTATTGAACTATATGGGGATCTTTTGGTGTAGTGTTCTTCATGAAATATCTGCCTTTATGTCTCGACTATTACATGTTCGAATTTCGTAATTTTTGAAGGTCATTTGGGTATTCAATTAAAATGTTTTCTAAAACTGTGCAAGCTGGATTGTGCGAATTTCAAAGGCTGTAATGCATGGACTATTCTGTTTTTGTATGAAATTCTGGTGGTGTTGTGTTCTTCATGAGATAAATGCCTCTAGATCTCGTCTATGATGTGTCAAATTTTCAGAATTTATTAATGCCATTTACTAATTTTTCTGGAATTTTAATTGGAGGAATGCATTCTGATTTATTCGAAAAAAATTGATGTGTTTTGAAAGATAAATGAATTTATCCATGTGATGGAATACCTTGAGTGGTTGATTTTGCTGCATATGTGATGGCATATGGCATGTTATATGACATGAAAAAGTTGGTTGAGACTCTTGATATTGATGCATCAAATGCCATGTTGAAATTGAGATACATGTATAAATGTAAATGGAGATAGTAACAAGACCGTCGGAGGTGTGAGCCGACGATGCCCCGGGAGTGTCGGGATGCCCAGAATGTGGGGGTGCCGGATGCCCGGTGGCCTAGTGGCGTAATTCCGGAGGGTCCTCGGGAGTTTCGAGATGCCCGATGGTATACGGTATGTAATTCCAGAGGGGGGGATCCTGGTGGTATGTCGGTACGTAATCCCGTAAGCCCTGGAGGTGTGTGCCCGAGGGGATACCTCATGATGCTAGTTGGGATATGAGATGCCCAGAATGTGGGGGTGCCGAATGCCCAGTTGTATTTTGAATACATGCCCGAAGGTTCCTCGCGATGCCTGGTTGGATGCGAGCGATAAATTGTGGGATGCAAACATTGGTCCCTGGAAAGAAAAACTGATGAGATCCTTGTGAAAGATAAGAATTGAAAATGAATCATGTGCATGGGTGTATGCATATGGCATGATGCATGATCTGCTTATGAAAGTAAATTAATGCTATTTGATATTGAAAATGCAATCATGAAGGCATGAATGGATCTCATGGCGATGTATGCTTGATAGCATGGATGATATGAATCATGGTGGTATATGCACGATGGCATGGTGAGATATGCATGACTGCATGGTGGTATATGCACATATGGCATGGATATGCATGAATGCTTGACGATGAGTGCATGGTGGTATATGCACATATGGCATGGTGATATATGCATGGATGCTTGATGATGAGTGCATGATGGTATATGCACACATGGTATGATGACATATGCATGGCTGCAAGGTAAGTTATGCTTGAATGCATGAATGATATGTGCTTTGTTATGATGCCTTGATTGTTCTGTTTGATGCAATGAGTAGTTTGGTGGATCTTTACTGCTGAGTGGTTGTACTCACCCCTTTTGGGGATTAACATTTCAGACTAGATAAGATTCCTCTGCTGCCACTGCCACTAGTAGATGGATCAAGTGGTTGGATATGACCGCGAGGAGGAGGATAGCAAAGGAAGGAACTTTTGGACGCCGACACTGATCGATGGACTTTAAGTATACGACTGTTGGAGGAGATGTCGGTCATCTTTTGAAGTATAGCCAAGTATAGAAAACCATGGCATTTTGATGTACCGATGATTGATGTTCATCTGGTTTAAGGAAATAAAAGTGTTCGGCTTTTACCTATAAATGTTTAGTTGGTGTGCATCGTTTTCTGAATATAGGGAAGGGAGTTGATGGATGTGCTTCCGCTATATGAATTGCGCAAGGGACCGATCAAAAAAAAAAATGTAAACCCCTGGTTGTATGGACCCGCTGCAATTGAAATGGTATCGAGTGACATGTTATTAGGGAAAGTGAAAGGTAAGCGAACCGTGGCGACCCTAACGGATCGGGGGCTGTCGAGGGGTGCCACACAAATGGACCTGGACATTGTCCTGATTCATTATACTTTCCATAATATTCACCGCCTTTATCCGATCTTACTATTTTCACCTTTCTATCTAATTGCCTCTCAACCTCTTTAATATACACTTCAAGTGCATTCACTAATTGAGACTTATCATGTAATAGATAAATGTAACTATAACGTAAAAAATCATTAATAAATGTGATGAAATAGCTTTCCTTACCAAAAGATGGAACATCGAAAGGACCACATATGTAAGTATGTATAATTTCAAGAAGCTCGTGCTTCTTGTGGCACCTTTCTTAGTGTGCTTTGTTTGTTTACCTTTAATACAACCAATACACACTCTAAGGCCAATAAAATCCAAATTTGGAAGAATTTCATTCTTCACTAATCTTTGCATTCTTTCTTTGGATATATGACCCAAACGTTTATACCACAAGTAAGCAGAATTCTCATTCACCAAACTTCGTTTAGTGCCAACATTATTATGCAAGGTCATTAATGTCTCAACAAAAGTATTATCAAGTCTAAATTTGTAGAGACCATCACATAAAGTTCCAGTTCAATAAAAGTATCACTCTTAAATAAACCGAAAGATTCAGAACCAAACTTCCAATAAAATCTCACTACATCAAGTCTTGGCAAAGAAACTAAATTGCGAGAAAATGTAGGTACATAAAAGGTTTGAAACAAATCCAAATAATACCTAGTATCTAAGATCAAACGGTAAGTGCAAATGCCTTCAACTGGAGCTTTGTTTCTGTTCCCCGTAATCACATAACTTTCATTTGGGTTTATGGTTTGGATCGTAAAAAATCCCTACATCGTATTTGACACATGAATGGTGGCACCAGAATCAATCCACCAAGTATTATGAGGAACTTCAGTAAAGTTTGATTCAAAACATACTAAAGCACAAGGCTTACCTTTCTTTTCGAACCAAGCCTTACGTTTCAGATAATCTTTCTTCAAGTGTCCAATTTTGTTGCAAAAATGACACTTAATAAGATTGTGTTCCTTCTTGTGGATTTGAGAAGCCTTTGAAGAGTCATTCAGGACGTGTAATCCATTCTTCTTGTTCCTCCCACCTTTCCTTTTGAAATTCCTTTGAACTTCTTGATGACTTGAGAGATGAACAGAATGAGCCTTTTCATTCTTTATCCTTGTTTCCTCTTGAACAAGCATACTGGCCAATTCATTTACATTCCACTTATCCTTTATAGTGTTGTAATTCATTTGAAATGACCCATATTGCTCATGAGGCGAGGAATTAAGTATAAACTGTACTAAAAAGTACTCATCCACGTTCATTCCTAAAGTCCTTAACTTTGCTGCTAAATTCGTCATCTCAAGTATATGCTCATGCATGGTACGTGAACCATCATATTTCATGGTGGTCAGTGTGCTCATTAATGTACCAGCAAGTAACTTATCGCCAGCTTTGAGAACGTTCTTCCACAAATTTCATAAATTCCTTAGCATTGTCGGTCTTGGGAAGAGAAGTCTTTAAGTTGTTTGCAACTATCATTCGCATGAACATTAAGCTCAGTTTGTTCAATCTTTCCCAAACTTTATGGAAAGACTTTTCATCATCGCTACTTTCATCAGTAATAGCAGCCGATTTCTCAACTTGAATCGTTAAATCAAGATCTAGGACACATAAATGAAACTGGACTTGTTCACTCCTATCTTCACAGACCAAGAACTACGAGATCGCCCCTTTCATTCTGGGGTGACGAAGGGATCGTACCATTCGAGCTTCGGTTCACACAATTAAGTTCTTTTTGTACATTCATCTGTAATTCTTTGATTCTTCGCGTCTTGCCCCATTGAATAAGGGAACAAACAAAGCATGCGAATAAAGTGAAACAGGTACTAATACTGCAAATATGCAAGAAAATACTCATACATTAATGCCTTGAGAATATCACCTAATCAAATTCAAACTAAACTACACATGTACATCATAGTTCTCCTTTGGGCGATCCTATGATATACCAATATATATAAACTATAATAATACTAATAACTTTTATTTGGTAATTGTAAATATATCTTAGTAAAATTTATTTGCTATCTTTGGATATACAAACAAATTTAACAAGTTATATTAATTACCAACTATCATGTTCATGGATTATAAGAAAATAATTAACCTTTGGGTTAATCCCTAAGTTCTTATAATAAATGAACTTCAATATACCCATAACACCAATAATGATATGAAACATATCAATTTCATATATAGCATCAATTAATCAAGGGTAAATGAATAAAACAATTTACAAAATCAAAAATTCCAAAGACTTCAAGGTTTGGCCACTTTGGTGACTAACAAACCATTCATAATATGAATTTTTAATATTATAAAACACAAATATTTACCAAATTGCACACAAGGACAAAAACGTAATCAAAGCATAAGGGAAAAATCGTAAAATCATAATTCCATACGGGCAGAACCATAAATTAAAATCCAGGGGCAAAATGGTAAATAATCAGCAAGGGCAGAATCGTAATTATAATTAAACAAGGGCAGAACAATAAATAAATAGCATAGCTTGAAGCGGCAAGGGGCATAACTGTAAATAACCATCAAACAGGAGGGCAAAACTGTAATTAGGCGTGGAAAGCAGCAGACGCGTGTAGTGCACGCGCCTTTATTGCCACGTGGGTGCGTGCATTGCACGCGCGGGCAACACCTACATCGCCGGGCACGTGGAGACCACGAGCCTGCAACTGCAGTGCGCGCATGGTCCCACGCGCCTTCTTCCTTCCGCCGTTTCCTCCCCTGTTTCCCCCGAATTCTTCCATTTTCGTCCTTTTCTCCCTAAAAACGTTCCATCATTCAGATTTTCTCAACAGAACCCTCCGAAAACATTTCAAGAACAACAAATAGTACGGACAGGTTCGTTCAACGAATCATCACACATAAATCATAATATTTCTATAAACGAAAAAATCATGAGATCATAAACCTTGCTCTGATACCAATTGTTAGATTGTACATATAATTCTTAGATGCGGAAATTCAAAAGAAAATAGTGATCTTTGATCTTCATGATTTTCACAAATAGATGAAGGTGTACCTTTATCCATAGCGTTACCCTTGATGATAATCGTTGTGGAAAACCGAAGAACTCAAATCAAATGAAGAAATCCGATTTCTCTCCTTAACCCATTATTCTTTAATGTATTCTATCGATGGAGGAGAGAATATCAAATTCTGTTCTGTTATTGTTGTTCTTATAGGTGGAGAGAGGACCGGACTCTATAGATATGTTCTATCAATAGGTGCCTTCCATCAAAGCGCCTTTTAACTTCCATAAAAGTCACATTTCTTAGGAAAAGCAGTAACTTCCCTTGAGGATTATACCATTTTGTTTTATTAGAGTCGCAACTTCTCATAACCAATATTTATTTTTTATAGCATTTCAACAATTATTAAACCATATAATAAATCATATCATGTGGGCCACAATAATTCTTATAGTCGCAAAATTGAAGATGAACACTGATGCTTCTTATGTGATGGGGTCACCGATGAGAGCAATTTCATGCTTGATTCGAGATGATTTGGGTATTATGGGTGACGGCTTTGCCAAATCTGTTCCAGCTTCATCCCCTGCTCAGCTAGAAGCCGTAGTTCTTCTAGAAGGCCTAAGCATGTGCAAGAGAGAAAAAGTGAAGTCTTTGAGTTGAAGTTAGATTGTTTGGAAATAGTCAACACCATCATGTACTCGAGTCAACATTTATGGGAAGCCACTGCACTTATCTTTGAGGCTCGCGACTTATTGGGCCAACTTCCTAATGCTACCGTAGCCTACGTGGGGAGAAGTGCTAACCAAGCTACAGATTGGGTGGCTAAAACCTAGAGACAAAATGCCCTTACCTCAAATTGGGTTGTCAATCCCCTTAAGACTTTTGGAATTTATTTTATTTTGATACCCCCTCGATGGGCTCTTTTGTTTTCAGTACTCTTTAAGTTAATAAAATTTGCTTTTCCAAACCCAAAAAGAAAAAAATCCCTTACACTTGGGAATTAAATTTCCATCTAGTCTCCAGCACATATTCATCTATTCGTGTCCATGTTCAAATTCCATGTCTATGGCCAAGTATTGATTATGATTTACGTGCAAGTATTATTGATTCCATGTTTATCTCTAAATTCCTCATGTTAATAGGATTGAGAGATTGCCATGTTTTGGTTCTTTTTGCATGAACTTAATCAGAGAAAGGTCCCTTCTTTATTACTTAGATTAATCTCTTTTTGCGTGGATTTGCCCTTGATAGAATTATATGGATGATCTTTTTGCATGTTAACATTGAATCGGGTCGGATTGACAATTCCTTTGTGTTGACACCTAAATTTTGGCAACCTGTTTAATTATTTATCGCATTAAAAAATTAGGGGTTAATTTTATCCCAAAATTTTTTTAAAAAAATTAATTAATTGCATAACATGTAGTTTTAGGAACATTTATTTTTAATTTGCATTTACGGTGAGTCGGTGACAAATGGGTACAATTGATGGTTCAGAATTTTAATTTGATAAGTTGGGCTAAGCCCACAAAAAGAGTAAGGGTGCATTTGGGAACACTTTTGGGGAAAGTCTTTAGGAAAATGCAAAGACCTTTGAGTTAAAAGTGTTTTCCAAAATGCAAACTGTGTTTGGTAAATTGTACTTTGAAAGCCCTTTGTGAAGTACTTTAAGCAAAATGTTGTTTGGGGAATTACATTTACAAAGGAGTTTTGTGGTAAAAATTCTAATTTTAATAGTGTATATATACAACAGATATATTTAGATATATATATTTAGTTTTTTAATTTGTGATGTGCTTTTTTCTTTGGCTATCCACGCTAACTTTTGCTTACACGGGTCTCCTTCCAGCCTTCGAAGTGGGTGGTCGTCTTCGAGTCCGAATCACAGACGCCGACCACCGCCGATGGGAAGTCCCCGACGACCTCATTACTCGCCGATCTCCCTCCCCTCCCCACTGCGCTCTCCCGAACACACCCTAGCTCCGTCGCCGACACCGACCTCGCCTCTTCCAATGCTACCTCTCCGTCGCCGCCTCCTCCGACCTCGTCTTCGTCCTCCACAACACCACGCCCTTCTCCTTCTTCGCCTCCCGCCGCTCCTCCGGCGACGTCCTCTTCGACACCTCCGCCTCCGACCCCTCGGCCTTCCTCGTCTTCGGCGACCTCCGCGACCCGGATCTCGGGGCGGCGAGGTCGCGCGTCGCGTGACGCCGCCTCGACCTCCGGCGACCTAGATCCAGGGCGTCGAGGTCGCGGAAGGACCTCGCAGCCCGGATCTAGGTCGCGCGACCTCGCGTGACGCCGCCGCGACCCGGATCCGGGCGGCGAGGTCGCGCGACCTGATCCGGTCGCCGCTCGAGCCTCCAGCTCCAGATCTGGTCGCGACCAAACCTACAACCAGATGGGTCGCGCGGCCCCGACGAGCTCCGTGCGGAGGTTGCGGTGCGGCGGCGACAATCGCCAGCAACGCCGCTACTCGCGGAGGTCGCATGACTCTCCGACGACGATCGCTAGGTTGTCGCGACCACGCCGGCCACCCTCGACGGAGAAGACGGAGAAGATGAACAGTGCCTCACAAGGGCAAAAAACGGAAAAATAAAATGTTCGTAAGGACAATTTCGGGAAAAAGAAAAATGAACAAGACCCGCCCGGCATGCCGAAAAAGCCAAAGCCCAAGGCAGTCCTCACCGCCTTGGGCTTTCAGCTTCACAAAGCTGGCATTTGGGGAATGGGGGCTCAAAATTTTTTGCCAAACGGGCTGGCATTTGCCCAAGGACCTTTAGGCCTCCAAAGGGCTTTGGGAAGTGGTTCCCAAACGCACCCTAAATCGACCAAAGTCCATATTCTCGAGGAGATTTTACGGATTTATCTAACAAATATTGCGTTTCGAAAAGCAAATATTGCATTTGAAAAAGAAATCTTCGTGGATATCGATTTGGAAAATTAAAACCCTAATCCGTGGCCTATAAATAGGTTAAAGCACTTAGGGTTTTGGGGGCCACGAAATTGAGACATTCAGCCACGATTGGAAAAAATTTCAGAGAGAAAACATGAGAGAGGGTTTTCCTTCGGTTCTTTGAGGGTCAAGGGAAAAACAGCACAAAAAAATGAAGAAGAAAAAAGCTCTCCCTTGGTTTTTACTTTTGTTCAGTCGTTAGGGAAGGGAAAAGTCAACAGTAGGGATGTGCATGGTCTGGGCGGGCGGTTCTCGACCTAGAACCGGGAACCACCCGCTAAGGACCGGTTCCGAAAATTGGAACCGGGATCCACCCGTTTGTTGCATGGATCCACCCAGAACCGGACCGCCGGTCCGGTCCGGTTCTCGGTGGATCCATGGAACCGATCTTGACACGAAACAATTTTGGTTTTCAACATAGAACGATTACGTGACATCAAAGCAAGCCAAAGAAAGAAAAACCAAATTTAAGTACGTGGAACAAAGATTCATTCGTTGCAACTATAAATGTATCTCGTAGATAGAAAAAAAAACGCGAACAGATGGAGTGCAACATTCTGCCATTTCCTGCTTGCAAGTAACCAGTCAGGAAGCTACCAGGAGCTCTTGATTGCAGGAACAGCATTTGAACAGCTTGTGAATGCTCACAAAGAAGTTTTAACCACATTTGGACCTTCAAATGGTGAAATCTCCAGTGAAACTACAGATTCCTTTTTAGTGAAGCACGAGGAATCTAAAGAGAGTAAGCAAGTTGAGATATCTGAGAAGGCCAAATCGGGAGTGCAACTTATAGAAGAAGAAGAGAAGGAGATTGGTGATGCTAGGTGGAAGCCGTTTTGGGATTACATAATGGTGTCGAAAGGATTTACCCTTCTGTTTTTTGGCTTATTGACGCAGTTAGCATTTATGGCGCTTCAGGTTGCATCAACCTATTGGCTAGCACTAGCTATTCAATTTCCCGACATTACTAGTGGCACTTTAATAGGTGTCTTCATGGGCATTTCCTCGCTTAGTGCGAGAGGAACCGAGGAAGAGAGAGAGAGAGAGAGAGAGGCAGCCGCAGAACCGAAGACGAAGAGAAGTGAGATGAGATCTAGGTTTGCTTTAGTAATTTTTTTTTTTAATATTAAAAGGGAACCGGTCCGGGCCGGGTGGGCGGGAGGGCGGATCCACCCATGGAACCGGGAACCGGACCACACCCACCGGTTCCCATAAATTGGAAGCGGGAACCGGACCGGTTCCCTCAAGAACCGCCGGTTTCGAGCGGTTCGGTCCGGTTCCGGTAGTTCGGGCGGATCCCTGGTTCTTTTACACACCCTTAGTCAGCCAGGGATTTCTCCTTCTGCTGAAAAGTGCACCGTGAGCACGGCGGAAAAGAGAGAGAAGTGACGTGAGAGCAGGGGAGAGAAGAAAAAGAAAAAAAAAAAAGGAAAGGAAACCCTAGCACTGTTCATCTTCTCTCGAGTTCCTTTGCCGCACCGCCGGTTCCTACGCTGCGGTCTCCGCCCGCCACCGGCCTCCGAGCCGTAACGTTGCCCCGCCTCCATCGCGACCAGCCCGCTTCCCCGTGCGTCTCCGAGCGACCCACTGCACCATCAACGTCGCCCCTGCACTCTGCCTCCTTGGTCGCCGACGCCTACTATAGCCGTGACCTGCAGAGCCTCCGCCCAAGCACCGGCCCTCGATTCACCCCTCGCCACCGCTGCCATTCGTTTCTGTAGCAGATCCTGAGTCACTCCACCAGCAACCCGATCCCGAGTCGAGCTGCTCCACTCTCTGCCACAACGCCACCGCCCGGTGTGCCCAGAGCCGCGAAGCCGCCGCCTTGCCAACCATCGCCGCACCCTTCCTCGCTAACCCAAGGTAGCCCTCCGTGCCGGCCACCGCACCGCACAGTGCCATCGCCGCCCTCTGCTCCCTCACGCAGCAGATTGACGCCCGGCGATCCCCTTTCCAAGCGACCTCACCAGCCGCCGCAACTCGAGCTCCTCTGCCCAACCTCACCGGAACCCTAGCCGGCGTCTTCCACCTGCCGGAGCTCCGACCGGCTGCCCTTGGAGACCCACGAGCAAGCCTTGCTCGAGAAAGGGAAAAGAAAAACAAAAAAAAAGACAAAAAGGAAAAAAATCAATTTAGGTAGTTTTCTTCTTTTATTTATTTATCTTATTTTGTTTTTTGTTATTTCACTTTATTTTTTTTCTTTCTTTTAGTATAATTATTCCTTAGTGTAAGGATGAGATGTTCGACATGGAATAGCCCCTCAAATTTCGAATTGACAGTCCGATTTTTGCGCCCGAAATCTGACTCACGATCTCTTGCAAAAATCGGTAATCTAATCTCACGCCCGAGATTCGATTCGCGATTTAATTTTAAAATTGGTTAACCCGATCTCATGCGCGAGATATAGTTCGTCAATTGTTGGATATCGATCTTATCTTGTTTGATTGTTTGATTTGCTGACGTGGTATTTGAATCAATTTTATTTTCGTAAAAGAAAAAAATCCAAAAAAATTGAGTTAGATTAAGTTTATCCTTTTAGGGTTATTTTGCATAGGGAATTTATTTATTTCGAATTTTTGAAAAAATAAAAATCCAAAAAGAATGCATTCATTTAGGATGTTAGCTTTCTTTAATTTAAATTACATGTTTAATTATTTGGCAATTTTAAATTTCGAATTTCATAAAAGAAAAAGAAAAAAAATTAGAATTAGGGCATTCTTTGCATGTCATTGCATCTTAGGATAAAATTGCATGTTTCATTTTAAGTTTAGATTGATTTCTTAGATAGATTGCATCTTAGGTTAGAGATTGCTAAGTTAAGATAATATCTTAGTTTAAATTAGGATTTAGTCTCGACCCGATCCTTAATATAAGCTGGATAAAATCTTAATCTAGATGGATAATTTTTGCATTTTTCTTAATTTCGAATTTCATGAAAAATGCAAAAAAAAAAAAATTGTCTTAGAGTAAATTCATTTCATTCTCTAGAATAGATTGCATTTTTAGGAAAATAGAAAAATCATGTGCACGCCATTTAGTGATTGTTACTAGGTTTATTTAATTATAAATTATCTATCATTAGAATTAGGTCATTTTGGTTAATTTAGATGGCATATTTAATTATTGCATTTCTTTAAAAATTACCTTACTCATGTCATATAGTTTAGGTCATATTGCCATGCCATATCATTTCATATTAGATAAGAAGCATTGCATTGCATGATTCTCATTAGATAAAGTGAAAATCAAAATTGAGTGATTGCGTGTTAATTAGAAATCATATCTAGAACTGTTGATGTGAATTCTGATGTAACAACACAGATGCTTTCGTTGCTATGAGGTAAGTCTTGCAATTTATTTATTGCTTTACTTGGGTGTTAAATTGGTGGTTTGCGCACCCGCATGAACACCTCACATGTTAGGGAAGTAAATTAAAATCAATTCAAGCTGCTTGCAAAAACATTTTTAAAATAAAAGAATGGTACCAAAAGGGCATTAGAGAAATCTAGTGTAACCAAGTCCCCGTATCCAAAATCTCTAGTTCGTAGAAGTAGAATAATTCTCCCATTATATTACTTAGGTGTTTAATTGACCTATCATAAACTGATTAGTGGCGACTCCCTTTTGCATGTTAGATATTTGAACCTATGTCGCGAATTGGTATGGACTTGGGAGAGCCCGAGTTAAGTCTAGGTTTAACAGTCCATTAGCCAAATCCTAGGTGGTTCATCCCCGAAAATTTTGGTCGTGACACTTTGCATGTTGTTCATGGCCAGTCCCCTTGGTGCTCTTGGTCACGTCCCCTCCTCGTTTGATTGCATGGGTTTAATGTTGTCTCGCATTGATGGCCTTTAATTCCTTGCATCTAGGTTAGGGTTTGTCTCGCTTGGCAGAGTTTTGATCATCTGTTTTGCTATGATTCATGGAAAATAAGCTAAAGCTTCGACCTTTGATCAATGCTTCTCATGTCAAAAAGATACAAATTTTTTTAGGAAAGATCAAACATTTACCGCTTTTTGTTCATGCATATAGGATGCAGTTTGCTAGTTCATGTAGATTAGCGAGAAAAATCATAAAAATTGCATCTTTTATGGTCATCTGGCATATAGGATATTCATGATCACCTTGGTAGTTGCATATCAATAATACAAAGGAAAGATAAAAATGAAGAAGATATGTTAGAAGCGTGCTAGTCGACTTTGCATCTTAGATTATGCAAGTTTTTATTAATTCATGTTCATCTATATTAATAGTGTAATTTTGGCCATATTGACTATGTAGGGTAATTTTCGATTTTACACTAGTGTTTATAAAAATTAGATAAAAGAAAATACAAAAAAAAAAAAAAAAATTAGAATGGCTCTTAATCGCATTTACGCTAGTTCTGTATCATAGTGTTAGATAGTTCATGATATATGATTTATGCATGATGGGTTAGGCGAGTTCGCACTTAGATTGGCCATCTCATGTTTATTTTTATCTAGTGCACGTTTACTTTTGGTTTAATAGCTTAGGGGACCCGATACTATTCGAGTTCTTTATTTTCTTAGTATTTATCTTATCTTTATCATCACTTGATTTAATATTAATTGCTCTAACGCCCATTCAGATCACCCTCTTTTTCTTTTAACACGATTGGAGTATATAGTGAAAAAAATTGAGAAGATTGCATGCAAAATATTTTCACAAAAGGTTTAGGTATTGGTGACAAACGTTAAATTTATCTAGCATAATCAAGTTATTGAACTCATGAATCTCTAGTTTGCAAGAGCAAAAGGTGGGCTCTTGTATCTCACTTGGGCTTCTGATCAGCCCATAATTGATTAATGAAGACTCCAAAGCAAATTAAATTAAGTGATTGAATTAGAAAACTAAATTGCAACCGGTAGGGATTGAGAATGTCCAGGAGGCGACATCTCAAACGAGGAACCATTCGTGCCCACTTAGCAATTTGTCAACATATGTAACGACCCCAACTCCGTCTCTAGGGCCACGAGCAACAGAGGTTATTTTCGTGATGTTCCAGGCGTGTCGTCGTCCCGTTCCTTTTATCTTTTCATTAAGCACATGCGGAAGCGTTACAAACAACACCTAGACAACAATAAATAGCTAGGAAAATAACCACTTGCAAATACACATTCACATTAGTTATGTTTACAGGCCCTTTGTCACGGGCTATTGTATTTACCACCACTACATTTTCTATGCTCCAAAGGCTAAGTAAACCTTAGCTCCTCTAACGAGACTGCAACTCTAGCACTAGTGTGTGTCCTCCATACCTACAATTTTGAAAAATAACGGGGTGAGTCATGCACTCAGTGAGTAAAATCCCTAATTCTCTACTAGGAGAATCTCACAATGCAATGTCGATGACAGATCAATAGTAAACTTATTGCTATCCTCGACTATATGTAGATGTCCATCACAACATACTTCAATGTATACTTACATTTGGCTTATCAAGAAACATATCGCCATATCATACTTATGCATAACTGACACTCATGCAAATTCATTTATCGTCGTTCTGGCTCGACCAGACCCTCTTGGCTCGATCGAGGTTTTTAGCTTCAAGCTAGGCATCTTGGCTCAACTAGGGCATCTCGGCTCAACCAAGGCATCCTGACGCTAGCTCACCAAGGCATTCGGGCTGAAACAGGGCATCTTGGGGCTAGCTTACCTGAGGCATCTAGGCTCAAACCTATGCATCTTGGCTCAACCAAGGCTTCCCATTCAATGAACGAGGCATCGCCGCCAACACTATGTGGCGACGGATGCTTTTTCCTCTTTATGGGCATCATATAAGTGCATCACACAAACCAGTTCTTCATCTTTCATCTTAACCAATGCATACAAGGCTCGAGGGCGTGCTCATTCAAGTGAGTATATCATGGGTCTTAACATCATGCTATATAATATGCCAGGCATGATTCTTGGTTTATGGCTTGAGCTGTAGACCTAAGCTAATGTTTGCACCAAGCAAGAGTTGGAATCGGCACACTTCAATACCGATTTAAGGTTTTGTAGCTTAGGCCATCATTGCTTGACATCAATTCCAAGCTGAGCGAACCTTGACCTTGTCCTGGGGCGTGAACACACTCAAGCACGCAAACTTAAGCAAACCATACAAAAGAATATTACAACATACACACGGCTTATACGGGTGAGCACACCACTAAACTCGACAACGTAGGCTTTCGCCCTAGCGAAGAGTTAGAGATTCTACTTACCTTTGATAAACCTCGATAAACTATAAGTGATTTTACCAAGAGAGGGTCGTCTTGTGAGGTGGTGGACGAGCAAGGTCGAGAGAAGGAGAGGACATGCAAAAAAGGAGGAGGAGGAGGAGAAGAAGAAGTGAGCCAAAGGTCGGAGAGAATGGAGGGGATGGTTCCCTATTTATAGGTCAAGCTTCATTTAATGGTCCTAACAAGTGATCCAATGAGCTTTCTTAGGGTGGCACGGCTAGTTTGACGGTGTGGCGCACTAAGGTTCTAGGGGAATGATTAAGGAGCTGCTCTATGGAAGCCTCACGCGAACGGTTGGCCAAGCTTGGAGAGAATTCGGACGAAGTAGCAGCTTCGGTGGAATTAAGGGCGCGGACGCTGAGAAGAACGAAGCAGCGAAGCCGTTGATGCTGAGGTGGCGTGGACTGACGAGCGTGCGGCAGAGGGGGAGTCAACAATGGGGAGAGCTTCAACGTTTATTGACCCAAGTTCGCTGGACTGAAGACGCGTGGAGGCAAGCGTCGATGTTGGAGCAGCTTCTGCCATGAGCTGTTTCGACCGGGTGGAGCTGGAGTTGACTGGATGTCGACAAAGCCTAGTGGAGGATGTGGCTTTGGTCTTCGGTGCAGCTGGTCGTGGAAGTGGAACGGTGGTGTGCTGACGTGGAGTATGCGGTCAATTGACCGGTTGATGCTGCCTTCGGTGAGCTGAGTTGAAGGCACGAAGCGGTGGAGTGGAGAGAACTCGGTTGGGGGATTCGTTTGGCTGACAGGAGGAGTCAAAGGAAAGAAAATGAAAAGCAGAAGCAAGCGTTGGCGAGAGAGAAAGAGAAAAGGCGCACGAAGGTGGGGAAAGCAGGTCGGTCAGCTGCTTGGATCGCTCGAGAGGACGTCGATGGAGGCCAAAGTCAACAACTCAGTACTTTCCAACATATAATTTTCCCAAATAATCCAATTTTTTATGCCAAAACCCCTTCAAAGCTCCGAAATTCATCAATTTTAAGCTTCAATTCCCATCCAAAATCTTCAATTTGATGTCCAAAATTGATGAATAAAAGTCCACAAAATTCCACACTTTCCTGTCGTCCAGTAGCTCGCCCTAGAAGTTGGAATTTCACTTCAATTCGGCCCATTCGAATTTCCGTTAATTTTCCGCGACGTCCAAATCAATTTTCCGTAAAACTCTCGAGATCTCTTAAAATTCTTCGAAGGATGAGTCGACATTCCTAAAATAGGTCGTGACATGACAAGACTTTCAATTTCTGAAATCGGACTCGAATTCATGGTTAATTTCCATTCGACACATTTTTAGCGTGACCTAAGCTATTAAGTAACTTTCAGAAATTTTAGTGCAAATGACCCGTGGTCAATTTTCTTCGAGCCACAATGAACCCACTCAACACATTGGCGACTCTCGGTTGTCGTGAAAATCTCGAGGATTCAAATATGGACACAGGGTACCAAAACGATAGAAAAATCGGTCTAGTACCGGTCGACGAGAATTTTCCAATTTAGTGGCGTCACCCACGATTAGCCACATATCTCGTCGAACCGACCTATCTCTGATCTCGAATCGATTTATATCTATGCCATAATGACCTCTAAAGATGGACATGATCGAGGAGCCGATTCCTGGTTGAATTCTCAAGTTTATTGAATTAAAATTCCTTAATGGCTTCCCCAGATAGTCTAGTTATCTCGAGAGTAATCGCCCGGTAACAGCCCTATGCGCGCGTCAATGAAATGCCCGATTTATTCAATAAAACAAGTGATTGAAAATCCTGGATGTCACAAGACGCGACCTACTTTTTTTTTCGCCATTGGTAAGCAAGAGTGCTATTGATTAATAAACAAAATTGTCTTTCATATGGTGGTGAAGAATTATGAAGAGAAGAAAAAACGAAAATACTCTTTTTTTCAAGTTTATTAAATGAACCTTAGTGAAAATCTTCATGGATGTGAGTGTCTAAATAGAACTTTATCCCAGAATCGATAAAAAGCAAACCTCCATGATTTGATAAACACCAAAGGACCACAAAATACCCAGAAGCCAACCACGAATCCAAGTGGCATGCTCATGTAAAACCATTTCTTCTCGCTATCCTCATTGTCGCTGTCATCATCTTTGTCGCTTTGAGTTGGAACGCTACCCACTTCTTCTGTCCCATTCGTTGGAGTTGGGCAAACTTTGTCCAGTTGAAGTCCACACAATCCAAGGTTTCCTTCAAAGGAACTATTGGAAAATGTGAGAAAATGTCCCCATGCTGGGATGCTTCCCTCAAGTTGATTGTTTGAGAGGTTTAGGAATGAAAGGAAATCAAGATTTGCAAGCTGAGTCGGTATGGTTCCATTGAGGTAGTTCCATGACAAGTCCAATGACTCGAGCTTATGTAGATTCCCTAAAACATGAGGAATTGAACCGGAGATGGAATTGTGTGATAGGTTGAGGACATAAAGTGCTTTGAGATCTCCGAGTGTGTATGGTATTGGACCCTCCAATTTATTGCCCGAGAAGTCTATCGAAATGAAAATAGTCAGGATCTTGACGAGTTCTAGCTTTAGACCTTTGCAGGTTACTCTCATTGTATCTTCATAATAGAGCCCACTCAATAGGGAATCAGAATACTGATATCGCAAGTGATCGAAGTCTACATTGGCCTTCATAGCCTCCCAAGATTCGAGGAGACTTGCAGGCAGTATACCGCCAAAATCATTTGAAGACAGGTCAATGATTTGAAGCTTCTGCCAAGTTTTGGGACTATGCCGACATCTAATTTCCCCATGCAATTTGTTGGATCGTAAAACAAGGATACGGAGACTTGATATAGTCTTCAAATGGCATGGAAATGTTCCCTTTATTTGATTGTCCCCGATGTTCACAATCTCCAATGCTGTGCAATTTGCCAATGACAACGGGATTTGCCCTTGCAAGAAATTCTCACTAATATCCAATGTCTTTAGACCACATATTGCTGGAATATTTTGTGGAATATCTCCACTCAACTTGTTATTTCTCAGATTTAATACCTTGAGGGACTCCATCATTAAACAATCAGGAATAGTTCCGTTCAAATGGTTATGTGATAAGTCAAGCACTTCAATATCACTAAGATAACCAACTTTGCAAATTGACTTGGGGATGGACCCATGGAAATTATTCTTCGAAAGGGAGAAGAACGAGCATGATGATAGGTAGTCACCAATGTTATTCGGAATAACAGAAGTGATGTCGTTACTTGAGAAATCCAAGTATGTCAAGAAGTCAAGCTGTGATACGAAGGGTAGCATATTTCCTCGGAGCTCGTTCAAATGGAGGTCAAGAACAGATAGAGCAGATGTAAGATTGCACGGAGGTGTTTCGAAATCTTCAAAGAAATTAGAGGAAAAATTGAGATAATCAAGAGATTCTAGTGCCCATATCCATTGCGGTATCTCCCCTTGAATATAATTGTGGGAGAGGTCGAGGATGATCAATCCGGACTGGTTAACCAAAAATTGAGGCAATGTCCGCAACTGGCAGGAAGCCAACTTTAGCAAAGAAAAATTAGGGAAAGAGCGTGCAGCAACAGAAGCAGACACCATATCATTAATGGACATGCCACTGTACGATAGATCGAGATCAGTTAAACCTTCAAATCCCTGAAGCGCATCAATATTCATTGAGCCGCTGAAATTATTGAAAGAAAGTGAGAGATCCCTAAGTCCTGGAAGGTTGAATATGGATGTTGGTATCGACCCTTGTAATAGATTGCTACCCAAATGAAGCACGTTCGATCCATTCGAAGAGACATTCGGATGTATGATAAGCTTACCAGAAAATCTATTGTGTGAAAGGAATATCATCATAAGTCGAGGAAGTGCAAATAGAGCTGGGGGAATTTCGCCTTCTAATAAATTGTCTTCCAGGTCCAAAATTTCAAGATTCAGAAGGTCTTCCCAGCCAACGGAGGTGATCTGACCCGTTACGGCATTATTAGATAATCTTATATCGATCAGATTTCTGGATGCACCGAATGACGGAACTGAACCAGTAAGATTATTGAAAGACAAGTCCAAATAAGTAAGCTCTGACAGGTTTTCCATTGAGCTCGGGATCGATCCACTCAAACTGCAATTAGACAGATCTAATCTCAGCAATTTTCTAAGATTGCCAATTGAATCTGGAAGCCTCCCTGAAATATTCGTTTCCCTGACGACTAGAGTTTCAAGAGAGCTATCCTCTGGAAAATCGGGCAAAGAACCCAAAAGAAGTTGAATGACAGGTCAAGGTTCTGTAGTGTTTGTACCTTGAAGATATTTTGAGGAAACTCTCCCTGCAGGCCACAATCACGTAGGCTCAGTGTTTTCAAGCTGGAAAAATTAGCTAAGAACTTAGGAATTGTGGTAAAAAAGTTATTGCCATCGAGTTGAATGACTGACAGATTAGCAAGACTCATAAGGGAAGCGTCAATAGGACCAGATAGATGACTATAAGACATGCTCAACACCTCAAGTTTTGGCACTGAAGAAGTCAATGAGTCACACCACTCACTTCCCTCGGCAGACATATTAACATAATCAAGATACAGCTCCCTCAACTCCCCCAAATCCCCAATCAATGACCTCAAATTGGGCTTCTCAAGTTTCAGCGAAGTCCATCCAGGGAAATATAGACCAGAGAGATCAAGAGTATGTAGCTTCGTCAGGCGTGATAGTTCTGCCGGAATTTGCCCGATGAATCCGGCATGTGACAAGTTGAGATGTACCAAGCGGCTGAGATTCGCGAGGCCCGATGGAATCGCCGAGGTGCTGAAGTCGTTGAACGCCAAGTTTAGGCTTCGAAGAAACTCAAGCCTGAAGAGACTCGACGAGCCATCGATTCCGCCGAAGATCGACTCGCTACTTAAATCGAGACCAACGACGAGGCCATCCTCACACGTGATGCCGCTCCATGAATCGGCGCTTTGGTTCCACTGCACTAGCTTGGAAGACGAGTAGGCGTCGAAGCTTAGGCTGTTATTCAGCTTGTGCAAGAGCGATCTCTGTTTGACACCGGGACATCGGGCTGAAGCTGAAGCCCTAGCAACGTCGGAGAAGATGGAAATCGTGGATATCGCAAGAACAAGCCATGAGATGATGGAACTGTTCATTGGAAGAGGATGAGGAAGGGCACAGGAAGATTACAGGGAGAAGAGGGAGAAATGAAATAAAGTCGATTTTCGGGATGTGATTAGTCACTAAATTTGACTCATTTCACTTTCGAAATTACTAGCAAAACCCCGCAATCCTTTGCAACAAAATTATACTCTTTATTTAATATAACTTTTTAATAGAAACAAAAAACCATATTTTTATTTTCTAAGAAAAATGGAAAGTTAAACAAGTCTGCCTGAAATTTGGAGATTAGAACTCGACATCTCCTTTGAAAATGCTTTTGGCTCATCTTATTTTACATTATAATGCAAAATGACATATTACGAATCAATTTTTTCTCTGTGCATACATTAACAATGTAGAAATTTGTTAAATAGATACTGATGCGACCCATATTCAAGACCAACTCATCCAAGAAGATCTGCGTGCATTCAAGATCGACAACACTCTCATCAATAAACCTAATATCGATAAGCTTTATTCACAAGTGAAGAGCCTTATCTTTGACTTTATCATAAAAAATTTGTCATTTCCCATGTATCGAAGCTTGCATCAAGACACTTTGGCATGGCCATAAGCATTGAAAATGTTAGGTATGACCATTTTCCCGAGCTAGCACAAAATTGAAATTTCTACTTGATTTTATAAGTGAGTTTCTACATGCGTAAGCCACTCTCCCCATTCTATTGTTTGAGTAACAGACCATTAGCTTTCCACGGTAACGTCAGAATGTGTCTATCATATCCTTATTTATATTAAATAAGTAGATTGAAGAAAAGAAATAAAATCATTTATTGACGTTCGAATGCAACTTCATCACAGCGTTTGTGAGTGAAAACATAGGAAGAGGAGCTGTGTTCTTATTGGAAGACAGGTGAACATGAGCTTCCTTGGATGGAATTTCAATGGGGTTGTGTTTGGTCTCATTTACATCACATCCCATCATAAATTTTTCGGTCCCTATGTGCGACTATCTTGTTTGAGTTGACATATGAATGCAGATTTATCAACTTGCTTATTGAGCTGGTGGTGGGTTTCAATGGTTCTTGACCGTGGATGCAAATTCTTGAATGACCTCGCTAAGGATGTCGTGTTCGATATTGGCTCGAGTTACATGACCGAGTAATTCGGGCAAGTGGCCAGATACCACCGGAATAAGTGGCGCATGAGATGGACTGATCAAGTGTGAGGACTTTGGCAGCCCTTGGTCCTTTCTTTACGGCAACCGTTGCTTTCACTTTTTGTCTTTACCCACCTTAACGTGTTTGTTTGCCTTGACTAGAGAATGCAAAATTGTCGTTTTAGTGATGCTCCCCGATGAGCTGATTTCTAAAATTCTGTATATGACAAAAACGGAATTTCTTCTATGCATATCAAATACATAGAGTCTGTATTGAAATTCAACGGAACCACATAAACCTTTGTACTCATTCGTTGTTCATGTCTTTGGTAAGCTTCAATCAAGGGTAATTCATAGTCAAGAATATGTGCGTGAAAGGAAGTGATCTCATTTAACAAGAAATTTATTTATCTTTATCTATCAAGGAAACTAGTTGTATTAGGAACTGACGAAATATCAAATAATATCTTTAAAATCTAATAATATCTCTCACAATATTTTTTCATAATTCCTCAAATATCAATATATACCTAGAACAAAGCCCATAAACATGATGATCCGTGAGTGAGGGATCTGGAAAATTTCGTGCGAAATGGGAAATTCAAGAACAGAGAATTGCGGGTAGGAGGAGAAAAAACAGGGGATGGTTCAGACTGGAAACAGAGAGTATCAAAGTAAACTCCCGGAGGGGACGATTTTGCCGAATATCAATAAGTTATTGCGGGACTGACGATGCAACTTTCTTTGTGGACTCGTGGGTAGCGAATATGACCAGCTTTGGGAATTGGAATCTAAGCCAGTCAATGATGAAAGTAGAGATGGTTAAATACCGGCCAAATCCAAAGCGTAGTTTAAAGTTACAATGATTGAGATTTGCGCGTCAAGAAGGGTCAGTTGCTATGTTTGGTCCATAATCATTGCAGCCACTGGTGCAGACGATTGAATCAGAAATATATTTGGTTTTCATGTGAATGGGCCCGTTTTTTTATTGTATTGAAGATGAGTTGAGTGGATGGATAAAATGTTGCTGAAAATATCATATAATATCTATTAAAATTGTTGAGTATGTCTTGAATTCTTTATGTGCTAGGGGCCAAGTTAGCACTTAAGAGCAGTATAAATATTATTTTTCTCATGTTATTAGGTTAAGAAGTTGAGATAGAAAGGGTCTCGATTTTTAAACCACCTCTTGTAATCCATGAATTTTTATAGTTAATTTTGCTTCTTTTCTCCTCGTGATTTTTCTCGAAAAGGTTTTTCATGTAAATCTGCGTGTTCTTTATTTTTCTTAGTTCTAATTTCCTTATAGTTTTCGCATCAATCATAATGAAAATGAAGTACCTTTCGATCAATTATATTGTACTTGTATTGTGGGTCTATGAGGGGAATGTAATTGCTTGGCTACTTCCGTTGTAGATATAAAGTAATTTACCACGTCACAATTTTCTTTTGTTGTCCCCACTAAGTCGCGTCATCTTGCACAAAGTCACGACGATTAGGTATGAGATTGTCCCTTTGAGTGATGACCAAAACTGATTCGATTTGATTTTCATAAATCAGTTTTTGTCGAAGCTTGAACCCAAATTTAGCTTCCGTAAAATCCGAACTGATGGATTCGAACTTGACTCGGTGTCGCACTTAAACTCGTAAATAATTTAGGCGAGCATGAGTAGCATGATTTGTTTGCACGTGAAGAAGCAATTAAAAACTGATTTTGAAGAGGGGTTGAGAAAATGCTGGTAAAGCGCATAATTGTTTCGATCTTGAGTCTCGTAGGTCTCATTCTAGTTAAATCCATTTCTAAGTGGAAGGCAATGAACATTAGCTTCCTTCAATGGGGCCGTGTTTGGTCTCATTCACGTCACATCCTGTCATAAATTTTTTGGTCCCTATGCGCGACTATCTTTAGTTGACTTGACTTGTGAATGCAAATTCATCAAATCACTTTTTGATCCAGTGGTGGGTTTAAGTGGTTCTTGACTGTGGGTGCAAATTCTCGAATGATCGCTGCTAAGGATGTCATGTTCGACATTGGCTTGAGTTACCTGACCGAGTAATTCCGGTAAGCGGCCAGATACTACCGGAATAAATGGTGCGTGAGATGGACAGGGATCAAGTGCGCGGACTTTGGTAGCCCTTGGTCCTTCTTTAGGCAACTGCTGCTTTCACTGTCTGTCCTTACCCATGTTGACGCGTTTGTTTGCCTTGATTGGAGAATACAAAATTGTTGTTTCAGTGGTGCTCCCCAATGGGCTGATTTCAAAAATTCTGTGCACGATGAAAATGGAATTTCTTCTATGCGCGTCAAATACATAATGATTGTACCGAAATTCAACAGAACCACATAAATCTTTTGTAATCGTTCTTTGTTGATTTCTCCGATAAGCTTCAATCAAGGATAATTCATACTAGAACGATATGTGCATGAAAGAAAGTGATCTGATCTAACAAGAAAATTAATTATCTTTATCTATCAGGGAAGCTGGTTTTATTAGAAACTAACAAATTATGAAATAATATCTCTAAAATCTAATGATATCTCCAACAATATTTTTTTTTATAATTTCTCAAATATAAAAAGTATATATACCCACAAACATGATGATCCATGAGTTAGTGATCTGGAAAAGTTCGTGCGAAGTGGGCAATTCAAGAACAGAGAATTGCGGGTAGGAAGAGAAAAACAGGGGATGGTTGAGATTGGAAACAGAGAGTAGTCAAAGTAGACTCCTGCTGGGGAACATTATGTATGATGTCTATGTTACCGTGGGACTGACGATGCGATATGGCCAGCTTTGGGAATTGGAATCTAAGCTAGTCAATGATGAAAATAGAGATGGTTAAATATCGCCCAAATCCAAAGTGTGGTTTGGTGTAACAATGATTGAGATTTACGCGTCATGTCGACTGACGAAATATTTAACAGCAATGTTAGGATTGCGAGCAGTGCTGCTGCCGCTGTTCCAAGCACATCAGTCAAGTGATCCTCATGAGATGATGCCTAGTGAGCATGCCTAGGGATCAACCTTTTTGTCTCAGTGCATTGTAATTCTAGGAACTGGGCAGGAGGTTACGAGATTCTTCGATGATCTAGCTGAGGAAGTCAAGTTCCATAGTGGTGCATGCTACTTGTTGGAGTTCTTCAGGCAAGCGACCAGATACCACCAGAGCAAATGGCACGTGAGATGGACAGGGATCAAGTGCGCGTACTTCAGTAGCATGTGGTCCTTCATCTCGCCTACCTCTACTTTCATTCTCTTAGTTTATTCTGTCATTCGGTTATCCCATTTACATGTATTATTTTCTCAACAAGTAACCAACCTCAACAACTCAATTTCAGAAGCATACTTAAAGAAATCTAATCAAACCTATAAAATTTATGAATGTACCGGTTTCATTTCTAGATAATGCTTCGGCCGCTACTCATAATTGTTTTTTAGATCATGTGCTACCATATGAAACTAGTCCATGACTTAATTTAAGGCACAGCGTAGAGCATTATATTAACTGCAGGATTTAACAATGCTAGAGAACTTAATACTGCCGATTGAAATTAATGGACTATATTTCACAAACAATGTGATTGTTGACTTGAAAGCGGCAGAATCACTAACCAGACCATTCATTAAATGAACGAGTCACCCAAGTTCCGATTGCACACGCCAAGCTTGTGAATTCCATGTACCTCGACAGGGCTGGAAGACGGCACCCTTGGTCCAGTTTGGCACAGTACATATTTCAAGAAATTTTAATTTTTCTTTATTTAAGGACTTTCCTACCAATAGACCTATAGGTCTTAAATTTCTTAAGTCCAATCATCTTCTACTAAATCCACATCCTCAGTTCTACGTTGACAGTTATAATGCAAAATCATGGAGAGGAAAAACTATGAACTTACCCCAATCAAGCATAACGACCAAAGTTCAGCAAACATGATAAACATTGCAAATTTCTGCATAGTAAGTTATCCCAAAACTGACAATACACGCGCCTCCATGACCGGATATATATTAGGGTACGTCCTAGACATTTCGTCGAACAGATTGCGGCCAATCGATGAAGGAGCAGATTCTTGCGATTTCAAAGTCGTGTTCGTGACCATACGCAAACGGAATTAACAGAATCGAATAAAAGACTCTAACATGACCAATCCTAATCGAAGCAAAACGAGCTTTACATTCACTTCACCTTCACCAGAATCATAGCTTGATGGAGAATTGGAGATTACCTCGTCAACGAATCGCAGTAGGCAGTCACAATCAACTATTGGGATCTTTCATGATCGTCGTCAGCCAAAATGGAGACCAGTGGAAGAGCTTCAAGCGAGTTTTGGCCCCCGAAACAGAGTTGAACAGGGCTTCTCGGAAGCGGTAGTCCGGCGATGGCTAGTCGCCTTAGGCTCGGTGATGAGCCAGAAATGAGGAAGAAGTCTCTGGAAATGGATTCCCTGAGATGAAATTTTTGGTGAAATCTCTCTCGAAAGTGCTCTCCAGAATGTTTTGCACTCAACTCGTGCGGAGCGCGTCTCTCTCTAGAGTCTCTACCGTGCAAGCGACGATGGCAACAAAGTTGCAGCGGTCGAAGGCGATAACAAGCGGCGATGGAGAAAGAAGAAATGTAAGTCGAAATGGGCTCCGACTGGAAATAGAGAATTGAAGTTTTATGGGTCGAGTGAGTCGATACGTTGATTGAAGACTTACAGGTCAAATTCATGAGCAAACGGGTTCAGGTTTGAGTTGATGGGTTTGGATCAAGCTATCGGGTCAATTTAAATTATGGTCGAATGGGCTTCAAAAATGATCTCTCTCTCTCTCTCTCTCTCTCATTCTTCTCATTATTTTTTTTTTATTTTTTTGATTTATTTATCCTTTACATACGTATACGGTTTTTTCGACAAAAATTCCAATGTCAACATCATTTGAGTACCATAACTTATTTTTCCGATCACTTGAGTGTCATATAATTTTTCAATTGATTATTTAAATGTCATAAAAAATTTTAAAACATTCCCACGAATAACAAGTCATGTTAGATTTTCAGCACTTAGGTGAACATTTTTTAAAAATTGTGACACTCAAGCAATCAATTAAAAGTTGTGTCATTCATGTAAACATAATTTTAAAGTTACGGCACTCAAGCAGTCGAAAAAAGAAAATCTTACAAGTGAGTCATGCAATTTTGACAACTAGGAAAGTTACAAAGAGGAATAGCTTGATGCAAAAAAAGTTTCATAAATGTAGCATTCACATATCGTTACTTTTTAAAGTATGGTATATCAAACGGTGCCACCATGAGAATTTCTGTCGAGAACATTTAGATGATCCACAAATACGTCATGAAAGCATGTGAGGGAGGTGATAAAGTCTGTGTTTTTCAAGCACTAGAATCCAAGGTTAAGGTGGTTGTTCGTAGAGAGAATACTAGGAAGTTGGTGTGCTTTCGGGAGGAGGGGGATGGCGAGTATATGAACGTGTTGACCAATCATCGCTTGAATAAGAAGCTAGACGAGGCTCTAGCGAAGTTTTCGCAGATCAAATAGGCTTGGATTAGACTCTCACTTTGCCTTCCTTTTTTTTTTTTTTTTTTTTTTTTTTTTGGTCTGCCAGCTATATTCCTATATTTTGGAGTTCTTACACAAGGAGCTTGGCAAGCCCCTACTGGGCCCCCCTAAAGAAACCCTATAAACCCATGAACCTCCCATCCACAAGAGAGGAGTTTTGAACTCCCCACCTCCCCATTTCCACATGGAAAATGATGACTATTGGAGCAAATTCAGTGATTTCTTTGATTGCTTTTGATAAATTTGGTAGTTCAATAGCATGCAGATTTGGGCCTGATAGAGTTGGTGTAAAGGTGGTGAAAAATGCGGGGACCAAGAGGTTCAATCTGATTTGGCTAAGAGAAAGGGTAAGATGGGTTTATCCACTAAAGGGGTCTTTCAATCTCAAAAGAAGGTTAAAACAAGAAACACTAGTTTGACTAGCAATTGGAAGGTGACATCTTTGAGTTTAGATGATGAGACATTCGATGCCCTCAACACCAAAAATCGACATTAGTTATGTGCCCTCCATTTGTGGTTTTCACTTGGATCATGGAGCTAAGTGAGCAAATTATATCAAGAAAGATAAAAGCATATGGGTATCATGAAGGTAGGACGAGAGATGCCAAAAAGCTTAGAAAATATGACATTGTGCATGTGATTGCTACATTGTAAGAGATAGCAGGATGATTTTAAGTAGGGGATAGAAAGATTTATGGTAATGACAAGGAAAGGGGATTTCAAATATTGACCAAATGGCATTACCGTGCGTCGAATACAAGGAGGTTCCTCCCGTCACTTTGATTCCCAAGATAATTGGAATTTGACTAAGTGTATATCGCAATGACAACGGCTCATAGAATGCTTGTCGTCATTGTGGTTTGTAAAATTTGACATTTTTGTTGATTTGTAGAAAAATTGTCATGTTCACACTAGTATTTTGTTAAAGAACCTCTTTATAAATTGGGAAACTGAAGCACAAACCGTTTTTAGAAACAGAATCATGTAGCCTTTCACCATTCCATTTATCAGATTAAATGTATTTTATAAATCATTTTGCAACCAATATGAACAGCTTTTAGCAATTCTCTTCATAAAACATTCAGTCAAAACATTCACAAATGACCCTTTCAAACTATTTCAAATAAGGCTTTCCAATGCCTTTTCAACTAGCTAAAAAGATAGTAAAAGTTTGATTTCATTTTATGTAAGAAACATGCTCTCAATAGCTCATACTATATTAAAAATCCACAATTTTAAAGACATGAGTTAGTAAATTCAAAGTAGAATTAGTACCACTCACTTGTAAAAAGCTGAAAATCAACTTAGAGTGGCTACTCTAGCCAATGTATTGGTATTAAATTATTCAAAAAAAAAACAATATTAAAAACCGAGTAATACACTATTTTGATGAACAAATTGACTAATTACACTTATTCTTCGATAACACGACACTCACGTGCTAATAAATAAAGTCTTTAAGCAAACTTCCATCTTTTTTCTTCATGTGTAGTATCCCTTACGCATAACTCACATGTGAAATTTCCGAACTTCAATCCAAACAAAACATATTTCAAAAGTGATTTTCGTCAAAACACCACTTCTCCACAACACCTTAGACTACCATTTTCACAAAAATCGCAGCTCAAAAACTCCTCAATCGAATCTTGTAGTGCAAAATCTACATAACTCCAAATTTGTGTCACAACTTCCAAAATTACTACAATTACAAGAATGATAGGCTTGAATATTTGCTCAGTGTTGCAATTCACAATTGACTTGGCTTGTCGAGGTATCTCAGATGTGAACGCAGGAAATTTGTTCTCTTTTCCCCTTTTTTCTTTCTTCACCGGCAAGCTTCCTTCTTTGTTATTGTAGATGGTGGTCTTCTAGCGCCATCTACTGAAGAAGAAGGAAATTGGGCTAACGGCCTGGGCTTTAAAGTGTGAACAGTTTGAGTATATTTCTAGCATCCATGATTGCCTTTCATAATTGAGAAGCCGAAGCCTCAACCTCATGATTCCAAAAATTGGACTTTGGAAATGTTTCCCTTCAAGGACTCAAACCCATGCAGTGAATATTAGGTTGGTCAGTTTCATTCAAAGCACACTAATCTCTGCGCATTGAAGACTGTTTTTACATGATATATAAAACCCAGAAAAGTGATTGTTGGAATTTGATCTAAAATTGCTTAAGAATACAATGACCTTTTGGTCCACCAATAGCGAGAGAATATCCTGGCATAACAAAACGATACTACAACATGCTTAGTATATTAAACTCTGACTTTCTTTTTTCAAGATATTTTATTCCTTCACAATATTCTGAATCATAAAAATAAGTTGCTTTTAGATGTTTGCAAGTTGTGACAAGTGACAACATAGGCAAGTTACAGCAGAGGAAACGCTCAAGATTTATGCTAGGGAAAATACACTGTGCAAACCCAACCGCACTTATTTCTATGTAAAGTTCTGAGAGGTATTGGAGTGCTTGCAATTGTATGAGTCATGACAATGCACAAGGTTCATAAACACATAAAATTTACAGATTCATACTCAGGAGACGTATTAGGGAGTATGCATACCCTAGTTTACAAATTTCACTGACCAAATTTCGGCCCTTGACTTTGTTAAATCGATCTCAATCCACTTAATAAGTTCAGGGATAGTCATAATCAGATTAAATGGTTATAAGTTGTCCAGCTTTGACCTCAGTATGAAGAAGAGAAAAGAAGAACAACATCATAGAGATGCTCATTGCTTCATCAAGTTGATGGGGAAATAGTATTACTTTAAAGATTCAGCAGGTAATATACATGGTGACAAATGTGCTAAATTGTGCCGTTGGGAACAAAAAGTCAAGGCATTGATGTTCCGAGACACCAAAAGTGAGAAAGTAAGATGGACGCAAAGGAGAAGGATATGGAAAAACTGATTATGTTATAAAAATAAACCTCGCACACAACATTCTTCCTGCCTTTGGAGAACTGCAACATTGAAAACCTATTTTTGGGATAAACTACTGTCCCGAACAACTCCATCTGTCCTTATAATTTAAAATTAGCGAAAAGAGATTTCAAAAATTAATAGGTAAACTCAATGCGCTCATTAATAATCTTAATTCTCCATATTGGGGAGAAGGAAGTACATATTCCTATCTGCATTTTTAGTCTAAAATGATTTCAATGGTATGGCTGAAAGAATTTTAAAAAAAAGAAATTTTGGTGTCAGAAATTTTTCCCTTTACTATGTGTCGTTTTCCTAATGACAGCAAATATTTGGCCTTTGCTTAATGACAACCATCTAAAACCAACGATTTCTTTCTTAAGATAGAAGTGATACCATTTGAAATACATTTCCTTGACCTGGTTAACATCTTCCATTTATGCTAGTCCCTGCTTTCCCTTCTTGTATGGTTCCCACTCGGTTGCATTTCTAATCGAATGTAATCTTGAGGCAAAGTTAAAATCACATATCAATAAAACCATGTAGATCGAGCTCCAATTGAAGTTGACCTCCCCGAGCTTGAGAAGTCAAAGCTCAATCGCGCTTGAGTTCGGTGTGTTGACCGTTTAGTTTGGAGATGAAGCGGGGTTTGCAGACGACAAATTTGTAGACAAAATCTGTGTACATTTATTTTGGTTCATATCCGTAGGGATCTAGCCAGGGAGTTTGTTCACACAGGGGAGCTTAATGATGTCATCGAGTGAACACGAAAAGTATTTATTGGAAAAGCAAGATCTCGTACATTGCATTAGCCTTCTAATTAATACTCCACCAACTTCTAATTGTGTGTGCATTCCAAAAGTTCGGATCACGAGCTTCCTGTTGATATAAAAGTCAAGCCAACCAAAAATCAGATGAAATTTTCATAATCGCTTAAGGTTTTGCCAAATTTGGATAAAAATGAATAACACATATAAAATCTCATATTAAAAAAACATCGGGGACTAACCCACCTGCGGCTGAGGAGGATTTATCTACTGAGAAGATGGAGACATAAAAAAAGACAGAACAAAAATATCTAACAAAATATAATACCGATCTATAACACGAACTGCAAACCGGTCTTACTCAAAGCAATGAGAGGGGCACGATGAGTTGCACTAAAGTAGTGCAAAGCTCTAAATCGGTAGCTAAGAGAAACCATTGCGGCGGTCTAACTCTCGACAGCATTGATGAAAGATCGTGATTTTCAGCTTAATCTCGTGCTATAATTGCCCCCATTTACTCCCTCTCTTGAAAGTGATTTTCAGCTTACTCCCGATAGGTAACATTTTCTTGTTCCATTCATTTTCCCAAACTTTTTTCTTTTAAAAATTAACACAATTACCATTACCCTCATCAAGGATAAACATTTCCCCATTTCAACCTCATTTCTCAACCCTCACAATCTTAACCAAAGTCATTTCACCAGAGGCAGTGCTGCCTGCGAAAAACTCTTCAAAGTGAATGGACTCAAGGAGCATAATAAGTCCATTGGCTCCATCTTCCTCTATTTGCTGCAACTTTAGGATCACCGACTTCTATCGCAACAAATGCCAAGGCGACGGTGAAGCTTCTATGCCATAATCGGCATCTGGAGCGACAAAATGCCAAGCCGGAGTTGCAGCAGTGAACGTTAAGTAGCCGCACAACTAGTGGCATGGTGCTACCGCCGCCACCTCTTCCACCTCTTGCTCCTCCGGTGGTGAATTGTCTCAGTTCATGTTTTTTTTTTTTTTTTTCAAAGCTGCAACTATGCTTCTTATTGCCGCCACGGCTGCCTCCATTCGAGCTCCCTCTCGGGTGGTGGACAAGCAAAGGTCTTGGTTCATGTTTTCTATGTTTTCATGGTAAAATTTGAAGAACAGCTAACAAAGATAAATATATTACAAGTATATCAATTTGAGATTTTTTTTTGTTAATCAAATATTAATTTGAGATAAATAATTTATAGGTGTTTCGATTTAGGTTCTTGATGATCCAAAATGAGTTTAAAGTAAATTTGTGACAAATGTACCAATATGAAATTTTATATAATATTAACAAAAAGATATTTATAATAAAATACATAACAGAAAATCATCAATGATTATGATCACGAGTCTGCCAACTTTGCCATCGAGCAATGGAGGGGAGTCTACAAAACCTCGTCAGCAGATTTTTAAAATGCACAAGACTAAATTGTAAAATGGAAAAAAAATTATTACTTTTGTACAATACATAACTAAATTGATTAGTCCTCGTTATATAATGAAATCAAAGAATTTATACCGCACACGGGAGGTAGAGTCTATTTTTCCTTATACAAAAGTAATTATTCTTTTTTCATTTACATAGTCTTTAGATTACTTGGTTTGATGCATTAATCCCACTTTAAATATCAATTAATAAGCTTTCCAATACTCCCAAAATCATACTGATTGGATATTTGACGGAAAACATATTATAACTTTCCACTCCGGTAGTCCATTCGACCCAAATTCCAAAAATTCGCAATCCTGACATATCTTTGAAGATCAAATTGCATTTTTAATAGTTCGAATCATGAGCTTTCTGTTGATATAAAAATCAATATGATGTAAAATTTATAATCAATTGAAATTTGGTCAAATCTAGATAAAAACAAATAATACATATAAAATATCATCTTTAAAAAAAAATTAAATAATTTGGCTGTGCAGGAGGTTGGCTAAGCTTGCAGCAGAAATAAAGAATAGTGCATGAACTTTTATGGGATTTCAATGGAGCTGTGTTCGGTCTAATTCATATCACATCTTATCATTAATTTCAGTGGTTCTTGACTGTGGATGCAAATTCTTCAATGATCTTACCTTTGATATTGACTCTACTTATTTGATCAAGTAATTGGGGCAAATGACCAAATACCACCATAACAAATGGCGTGAAGAAGAACGGCGGTGACAACGTCCCTGATCGTTCATTATGGTTGCCGTTTTTATTAAGACCACTTTTGCTACAAATTTGACTTGACTGGAGAAAGAAAAAGTGCCATTTCAGTGGTGCTCCCCGATGGGCCGATTTTACAACCAAAATGGAATTTGTTCCGTCCACGGTAAACACCAAATATGGATAGTAAACTAAATTTAGAGGGTTACACTTTTCCACGCCTATTTTCATTTGTCCGCGCTCTATTATGGTGTTGACCCTATTGCCACTTTTGTGACTTTTTTTTTTGTATTGTTTTTTTAATCCCACTTTTCTCTTCCTTATTTTGTATTCTCTCCGTTCTCTCTCAGCGGATCATTGCCAGCTTCAATTGTCCTCCTCCACATTGGCCACTCCTCCAAAGTACGAGGAGATGACATGATCCAGCTGATCATCATCAGTGCTGTGATGATGCCTTCTCTCTATATATTGATGCTAATAAAGTTTGTCAGAGTAATGACCCCTTTATTAGTTATACAAAGGCCTAAATCTTCTAATCAAGGCTAGAATGATGAAGATAATCAAACTATAATTGATCAAAATATCCAAATTGGTAACAAAAATTTGACAAATCAAATTGGCCAACAAGCTGATCAACAACCAAATGTTGAAAATATAATGCCAGTGGTTCCATTTACACTAATTGATGTGAAAATTCTTGTTGGGCCTAACATGTCAAATAAAGTAAATAATCCAGCAAGACTAGCATTATTACCTAGGGGGCAAGATGGCCAATTAAATCCACACAAAAACTCTACATAATTTGCCGAAGAAGTTCGACAACAATTAGGCTTACAAATGAGTGCTATTGTTACATGTTTATAAGAAACCATGCACGAAAGGGTCGATAATCAGTGGTTTCCATTCGGAAAATTTTTATAATATTTTGAAGATGACAAAATAATCAAAGATTACTAATATGTGTATGGGTTGAATAGACCATGTGAAAGAAGTACAAACCATTGTCCTAATAGGATATCTAAAGTTTATGAGTTCTCTATTGCTGACACCTGAATTTTTGTCCAACAAATCATACGTGCAATTATTAATAAAAAGTCAACAAATATGAATGAAAAAAAGAAATGAAGTGAACGAAATAAATAAACAGATGTATAAAAATAAAAGGGGCCTCCCGCGCGCTCTCTCTCACGTGCACTCCCTGGGCGCGAGGAACACACACGAAGACTGAGAAAATCTCTCTTCTTCAGCGTTCTGAATCAAATCCAGTGCCTTAGCCCGCGGTGACTACTCTCCGCAGGGTGCTTCGATCCTTCTCGAATTCGTTACATCCGGCTTCTTCATCCATCTCAGACCGGAGCCAGTCGCAGATGAACTCCGCTGGATGGATTTTATCACTGCTGAGCATCGCCATTAGAGATTCTCGTAATCGGCGTCTGATTTCTATCATCTTCGTCCTCCGATGGAGGAAAACGGCGGTGACTGAAGCTTGATCGAAATTGAACTCTTCACTTCGAGCTCCTAATCATTAAATCGAGCACAAAAGGATTAAAAGCTGGTTTCCGATTTCGATTCAATCAATACCACTGATTTCTCGGTATCTTCTTGGATCACCAGAGCTCGTCTCAGTCCTCTACAGTCACTGAAGAACCTCCGGACGGAGTAAAAAAATAAAATCCTCGTTCGGCTCAGGAGCTCCGAGGCGGCTACCTCTCTACGTTTCCAGCATCGCAGTCACGAGAAGTGCTCTGTTTGCCCCTTGCCTTTTAGTCAAAATCGTTGGAGCACTCAAATTCGGGTTTGTGCCTTTTAGTCACGAGAAGTGCTCTGTTTGCCTCTTGCCTCTCATGTAAGATTTATTGTTTGGAATCGCTTTGTGAATTCAATTCAGTGTACGTTTTGGGAATCCATGAGGACTGAAAAGCATGGACAGTATAGTATAGAGAATGTATACGTTTGATGCTTAGATGCTCATATATGTGTAATTTTAAAACTGATCAGTGAAAATCAGCCCAAACAAGTCAACCTAGTAGTAATATGGTTTCAATCATGTCAATTCCCCCGTTTCTGATTTTGGTGGATTTTGGGCCGCAACCGGTCCGAAGATTGCTTTCATGGGCTGCGCAAACTAGACTAAGACCAAATTAAGCCCTCTTTTTATTTATTTATTTATTTATTTATTTATTTATATTTTATTTATATTAAATTTTCATTATTTTTCAAATAAAGATTGCCTGATTGTCGATTGAAAATTAGGTATCAACCGTCCTTCCCTTCTCAACATGGTGAGTTCCCTTTTGTAGTGGTAGTTGCACACTCTCAAATCTCATATTAGAGACTTGATTGTCGACTTGTCGTCACTTGAGCCTATGACCACCATGGGGCCATGCACTCTAGATGGATGTCCATAAGAGAGAGAAATGTGTGCGTGTGAATGCGTCCTTGTCAATTTGGCCCCAAAAAAGGCAAATCAACATTTTCCTAAACGGCATTTAATTCACTTCAGAAACTATCGTCACTAGAATGACTCAAAATTGAATAGAGACCTTTTTAAAAGTACAAAGACCATTTTGGACAAAAGAAAGTAAAGGAACTATTTTGAATTTCAAGTAAGAGTACACGATTTGGTTATAGCTGCTTCGCAATTTTCTCCCATTTAATATATTTTTTGGCTCTAAAGAGGATAAGTGTTTGGACAGTTCCAGCGTTCTTGAAACAAAATATGAACACTATTTTATGTTGTTGAATTCGGGAAAGAGTCGACAATTGGAAAATCCCATTGGTAGCAAAGGTTGATAGACTTGCTTGTCTGTCACAATTTGTAACTTGAAAAATGATATAAATAGTTTATGAACTTTTGGCTAAAAGTGATCCATAGATTTTTAATTCGGTTCATTGTAGTCTTTGAATCGTCTAATGTGCAAATGTTGTCCCTAAACTTTTGATACATGTTCAATTTAATTCTTAAACTATATGAAAATATTTAATGTTGCCCTTGAACTTGATTTAATGGAAGGACAATATTCAACATTTTCATATTATTAAGGGACTAAATTGAATATGTACCAAAAGTTTGAGGAAAGAGTCGGCACAATGGGGTAAAAGTTCATGCACTATATTGCACATTGGACCAAAGTTTAGGACTTATTTGTATTATTATCCCTTAGTTATTTACAATCACTTGATAATTTCTTATAAGAATTAAAAAATTCAACCCATAAAAATAGTATAGATAAGTTTTCAAAATAGTATGAAATAGTTGTTGTCTACCTACTAACATTTACCGAGTCCTCCACCTCTTCTCGCGGCTCCTCTCGGTCTCCCACTCTTGTCTTCGACAATTCACTTGAAAAATTAGTTTCTTTTGATTTTGACATTATTGACTTTTACCTTTTTAATAAGCAAAAAAAAAAATCATTTTAGCATTCTACATCTGACATACTAAAATTTATTTAAGGGCTTGATTGAGAATAGGGCGGAGTTATAGGAGTTGATTAAGAAAAAGAAATAAAGCATCCAATTGCACAAGCAACATAAGACTAGATACTACAGACAAATACCTACTTTTTTGTAATGGCAGTTTCTACGATTGATGCAGACCCACTTTCTATTTTGATTAGTAAGCAAGAGTTCTATTAATCAATACACAAACCTGTCTTTTTAATGGTGATGAAGAACTATGAAGAGAAGAAAGATCGAAAATGCTCTTTTTAGAGTGTAATAAGTTAATAACCGAACCTCAGTGGAATTCTTCATGGACATAAGCGTCTGAACAATACTTTATCCCAGAATCGATAATAAGCAAACCTCCATGATCTAATAAAGGCTAATGGACCACAAATTACCCAAAAGCCAACCACAAATCCAAGCGGTATGCCCATATAAAACCACTTCTTCTCGCTATCATTGTTGTCGCCAGCATCATCTCGGTCACTTTTGGATGGAACACAACTCGCTTCGTTCGTCCTGTTTGTGGTAATTGAGCAAGTTTTCTCAAGCGGAATCCTGCACAATCCATGGTTTCCTTGGAAAGAACTTGAGCAATTTGTTCCCAGCTGTGGTCCACACAATCCGGCATTGCCTTCAAAGGAACTTGCTGAAAAGGTGAGAAACTGTTTGACCACTGGGATACATCCCACAAATTTATTGTATGAGAGGTTCAGTACGGAAAGAAAATTGAGGTCTGAAAGCTGTGTGGGAATCCTCCCATTGAGGTCGTTCCGTGAAAGGTCCAAGGACTCAAGCTGATGCAAGCGTCCTAGGGATGGAGGAATTGGCCCTGCGAATGCATTGTTTGATAAGTTGAGGAAATGAAGCGCTTTGAGAGCCCCTAGAGTATCAGGTATTGGACCTTCGAAATTGTTGCATGAGAAGTCGATTGAAGTGAAAATGGTCAAGATCTTCACCAGCTCCAATTGCAGACCTTTAATGGTGACGCTTACCCTGTCCTGATAATAGAGTCCACTCAAGCGAAGAAATGGATATTGGATATAATTCATGTCTACATTAGCCTTCATAGCTTCCCAAGTTGTGAGGGATTGAGCAGGCAGAATGCCCCTGAAATTGTTGGAAGATATGTCCACAATTTGAAGCATCTTCCAAGGGCCATTAGTCCCTGGACATCCAACCCCTCCATGGAACTTGTTGGATCGTAACACAAGTACACGTAGACTTGCAATGTTCTTCAATTGACATGGATACACGTCATCAATCTGGTTGTTTCCGATGTCTAAAACTTCCAGAGTTGTGCAATTTGCCAATGACTCTGGGAACTGCCCTTGTAATCGATTACTGTTGAGATCCAAAGTCTTCAAACCACATGTTTCGGGGAAATTGATAATGCCACCGTTCAAAGCATTATTTCGCAGATTTAATACCTTGAGAGACTCCATCACCAAGCAGTCAGGAATATTTCCCGTCAAATTATTCTGAGATAGGTCAAGTACCTCAAGATATTCAGCTTTGCAAATTGATTTTGGGATAGACCCGTGGAACTTGTTATTAGACAAGGAGAGGAATATTGCCAGAGAAAGACTAATAGCAGGTGGAATGACTCTAGTGAAGTTGTTACTCGAGAAGTCCATGTATGTGGCAAATGGTGGAAGGGGCAACGTTTGTCCACGGAGCCTGTTCTTATGGAGGTCAAGCACCGTCAGAGGAGAAGTAAGATTAGGTGGTAGTGTTTCAGTATCTTCTAGTAAATTAGACGAAAGATTGAGATATAGAAGATTTTGAAGCTCCCATATCCATTTTGGTATCTTGCCCCAAATTTGATTGTTAGAGAGGTCTAGATATACCAATCTGTGTTGCTCAGCGAGGAACTCCGGTAAAGTCGCCAACTGGCAAGAAGCCAACTTTAACGTTGTAATGTTAGGGAATGAAGACGTTTGGGAAGCAATATTTGTGGCATCAATGGAAAAACGATTGCAAGAAAGATCCAAATACAAAAGATTTTTCAGTTGCTGAATCAAATTAATATGGAATGAGCCATTGAAATTATTGGAAGAAAGTGAGAGGTACTTGACCCTCGGAGTTTCCATATAGACTTCGGTAGTTCTCCTCCTATATTGTTGTTGCTCAAATCAAGTGTATCTAGTTTGTGCTGTGCAGCATTAGAAAATTCATTCACTTGACCAGAAAATTGGTTGTTGGAAAGTTGAAGCTTCTGAATTGATGGAAGTGTGAACAAAGATGAAGGAATATTTCCTTTCAGTAAATTGAATCGTAGGTCGAGAATAAGAAGACTCAAGAGGGATTCCCATTGGGTTGAATTAATCTGACCAATTAGCTTATTGTGGAACAAAGTGATTTGTGTTAGATTCTTGGACTTAGTGAGTGATGGAATTGAACCAGTAAAATTGTTCAATGAGAAGTCCACAGAGTCTAGTTGAGAGAGATTTATGAAAGAGTTTGGGATATCTCCATGAAAGCTGCAATTTATCAATTCTATTCTTGACAGATACCTGAGATTACCAATTGAATCTGGAAGCCTCCCAGAAATATTTGTGAAACTAAGAATAAGTGTCTGAAGAGAAGCATTCTTTGCAAATTCTGGCAAAGAACCTTGAAGGAGCTCATTGAATGATAGGTCGAGAGTCTGAAGTGTTTGTACCTGGATGATTTTTTGAGGAAATTCTCCTCGCAGGCCAGAATCACTGAGATCCAGATTAGTTAAATTGTTGAAGTGGCCAAAGAACTCTGGGACGGTAGTAGACAGATTATTGTTTCCCAGTTTAATCACTGATAGAAAGCGAAGATTCACGAGGGAAGAGCAAGACTCAACGGGACCTGATAAATAACAATTCATCATGCTCAACACTTTAAGTTTTGGCAGTGAAGAAGACAAGGCATTGCACAATTCATTGCCTGTAGCAGAGACGTTCACTCCATCAAGGTACAACTCTCTCAACTCGGTAAGATTCCCAACAAGCATCTTTAGATTCAGATTCTCAAGTTTCAGTGAATTGAGCCTAGGGAAATAAAGCAAGGATACATCAAGAGAAACCAACCTTGTCAAACGTGATATTCCAATTGGAACCTGCCCTGCGAACCCCGCATTTGAAAGATTTAGGTAGACAAAATTGGTGAGATTACCGAACCCAGATGGAATCTCCAAAGACGGGAAGTTGTTGAAAGCCAAATTCAGCCTCTGAAGATAATTGAGTCTGAAAAGACTCGATGAATCATCAAGTCCACTAGTGATACTCTCGTTACTCAGATCAAGCCCCGTGACTTGGCCACCTTTGCAGGTCACACCTTCCCAAGAATCATTGTTCTCATTCCATTTGACCAATTTCGTGGACAAAGAAGAATTGAAGTTGAGGCTACTCTTCAATTCCAGCAGCAGCAATTTCTGATCGCCAAAACACTGGCCGGAGACCAATACTGTGTCTATGCTGAAAGGGTTGGTATGTGCGAGTATTAAGACCAACCATAGGAGGAGCCAATTCCTCATTTGTTTCAAGCAGATTAGGAAACGCTATTTTACAGAGTTTGTGAGTGAAGACATACAAGGAGGAGTTGTGTTCTTAATGGAAGGCAGATGAACATGAACTTCCTTGTGTGAGATTCCAATGGAGCTTGTGTTTGGTATAACTCATATCACATCCTATCATCAATTTTTCAGTCCCTACGTGTGGCTATCAAAAGTTGACTTGACTTGCGAATGCAAAATCGTCTAGTCACTTGGATGATTTTTCAGTGGTTCTCGACTGTTGATGAAGAAAAGCCAAGAAATAAAAAAAAAAAAAATAAAAATAAAAAAATAAAAAAATAAAAACAAGAGCAACTCTCTCCCTTGCGTATCATCTTCCGCCTTCTACAGTACAAGTTCCCTTCTAGAGAACCGGTATTCATTTCACTCCCATTTTTTTCTACAAGGTTCATTGTTCTTGGAACCTGATTTTCTGATTAATGTTCGCTATTGGTAAAATAAGACACTCAAAGATGGAGCTCTCATTACTCATTTTCATGTTACATTTTGACTGATCTTCAAAAAATAAGGAAAATGGGGATATCAGTCGGAGGACATCACCAATAAAACTGAGTCATTCGTGGTTCTTGGTCTTTACTTTTGCATTAATTCTCATACATCAGATTTTTTTTCCTTTCAAGCTAAGGTCATGTCTTTATTGTGCCTATGGAATGTATGATCAAAGGTGGAACAGTTTCTCTGATTATACTGTCTGATGATTCAGAACTGAACTCCTGAGATACATTTCCACCTTACAAATATTTAAGCAATGTCGGGATTTTGAGCGGCGCTGCACTTGCTACTGTTCGTCTTCCAAGCATGTCTCCTCCAACGTGATCCTCATTGAGTACAAATTTTCTGGGACTGACCAGGGGCTTGCGAGAACTTCAATGATCTCCCTAAGGATGTCAGGTTCGATATTGGCTAGAGCTACTAGACCGAGTAAAGCGGGGAATGTGCCGGATACCAATGGAACAAATGGCATGTGAGATGGGACGAGCATCGAGCCCGAGCACTTTGGCAGCCCTTAGTCCTTCGTTATGGCTATTGCTGCTTTCATTCTCTCTGTTTTTTACCATGGTTAAGGCCTTCTTCACCGCTTATGCCTATTCTCACCCCAAGAACTAACCGACCTCAGGAACTCAATTTCAGAAACATAATTAGAGAAATCTTATCAGACCAATGAAATATGTGCTATGCCCACTTTTATTTCTTGGTTTCATTTCATTTACAATTAGATCATGTGCTACCATATGGAGCTAGTCCATGACAGACAAAGAACATCATATTAATGCTGGGAATTGACATTTCCAGAGAACTTACGAAATGTTATTGCGGCCAATCTAATTTAGCAGATCATATCTTTCATACAACATGATTGTTAACTAGAAAGCAACAATAATTGCTAGTCAGACCAATAATGAAGTGAACTAGTCAACCGGGTCCAACTTCAAGCCCATGAACAGACCGGGAATTCGAAAACCTTCTGGGATTGAAATTTTATTCCCCGAAATTTCCATGCACCTTCTTAAAGCTGGGAAGGTTGCACCTTTGGTCCAGTTTGGCCGGGGTTACACGCTTGCAGAATCTTCATTTTTATCCAAACTTGAACTTTTTTGATTGAAGGACTTTCTTACAATAGACAATTATCAAGAGGGAAAACATTGAACATGCTACAATCAAGCATAATAACCCGAGTACATGCGATAGTTTTCAGTTGACAATGCAAAATTGTTGTTTTGTAGAGCTCCCCAATTCGGTGATCTATAAAATTACGTTGACAAGTAGAACGGAATTTTGTCTATGGACAGTAATTACGTAATGTCAATAGCAATATCAAAATTCCAATGATAAGTAAAAAGTGGTCAATAATTCGTTAATTCGGTTAGCTTGTTTGTAATTAGCGATCAAATAACAATTTTACCATTGATGGACTCAAGGGCATATTACCACTTGTTTTTAGATTTTACAAATGGACGCGTAAATAAATGTTACTAGTAAATTAACAGTCTTATTATCCACAAATATGATAGTTGACTAACACTTATTTTTATATACTAAAAGTGGGCGCATAATTATTTGTGAGTTGCCAATAAAATAACAATCTTACTATCCATAAACCCCCTAAGAGAAAATCATTTATCATGATTTGGTTTTGATTAGTAAATATATAACTAGAACGTTTATGGTTATAAGCCGCAAATATTGTTGCAAAATATCATATATACATGACCAAAAAGGAGTGCGAATTTACCACCATTATTTACAATTTTGACGAATGGTATTACAAATTTACCATTGAAAGGACCATTATTCTGTATGGGGGAAATGGCATGTTGAACACTTCATCATGATTGTTAAAGGACTCATCATGATCAAGAAACGAAGAAAACAGCCGCCCTTCCCTTGTCTCAACATGGCAAGTTTCCTCTTGAAGCGGTAGTCGCAAGCTTAGAGATCAAAGATTTTAATTGTGCTTAATTTCACGAAAGTTCAAAATTTAGAATACATCTTCCAAAGAATAATCGTTTGTATTACTTACAAAAATAAATGAATGAAAACTATTTACATTACCCACCAAAATAATAAGGTATAAATTGTTGTCAGTTATGAAATCATTCTTGGTTTAACTATTCTAAGAAAGATAATTATTCATTTTTTGAAAAATATTTTTATAGATCTTGAAATTTTTATAAAACAAATGCACTCTGAATTCCGAAAAAGAGTACAGACTCCGATGGCATTTTACTTTCGTGCTACTTTACAGGGCATTGTTTGTGATAAGCTACTTTGCAATTTTTCTCTTGTTTTCTGGGCTAAAGAGGATTAGTTTCTGGATGAGTTTGGTGTTTCATGAAACGAAATATGAAACACCATAGGCGACGCTCATGAATGCAGTAAATAACATCGCTGAAACCACCCTCAGTCTGTCACCAATAAGCTCGCGGTTGCTGCAAAGCCCTCTGGGACAAAGTTGACATCCATTCAAGCTTGTCACGGAGAGCTCGTGAGCATCGATGGGTGCAGCCATGGGACCCGATCTGGTCCAGTGGTCGGGGTCGTCCAACCATGGATCTAGAGCAGATTCGAGGCTGTTCAACCATGGATATTGGCTCTTACACGAGGCTTGCAGCACTCACAATGATCACGCTTCCCTACAACTCTTCAAGGGAGGATCTCTAAGGCAATGATATGAGGAAGACGATTGTATAATTCAAACATCTTTCAGCTTTTTCATCCCTTAAAGACCCTGGTTTACTTTCCAATATTTGTTGGCCAACATCATATCGTTTTTAATTTGTTAATCTTTTACATTATAAGAATTTGTTAATTTTTTATATTGTAATAGTTAATTAAAGCACCATGTCAGTGCACCATTTAAGCACCGTTAGCCATGTCATCCGCCACAAAAGATCCCCTGAAAAAAAAAATTATCTTCCTTGGGAATTAGCCTGACATTTTAATATAAAAGTAAGAAGTCTTATGTACTTAACAGGGATGGATGAATATTATAGACAATTATTAATTTTCTTTTTAAGTATTATCAAAGGAGATGGTAGAAATCCGACTTCCAAGCCTTCAACAATCTCGGCAAGGAAAACATCAATCAGGACTTTTCAACTGTTCAACAATAAAAATGGATCAAGTGAACAATGACAGATCAGTATGGGACCAATGGATTCTTAGTTGACTTGTACTATATATTGCATGATATACAGCTGACAATAGCTCATCACAAGCATCTTTTGCTAAGGATTTGCAAGCTCTCTATCTTCATAGACAAAACAATAGCAAACTCTCTTATCAAATATTAATTACAAACAAGTGACAGGAGGATAATGAGTGAATTTGTCACCTTTGCTCGGCCCTATGAGGCAAAAAACCACAGCTCCTATACAATATCCTTGGCTGCTGCCGAGCGCCCCCAAGATACTTCAGCCACTAATCCGAAAGGAAATCTAGCTCGTTGGGTAGAGTGACTCCTTTTCGCAGTAGGGACTCAATCATTGGACATTTCCTCTTTCTCCCGCCTCTGGGCCTAAATTGAAATTGCTCATCTTACCCCTCAAAATCACCTTTGAAGCCAAGGAGCCAAATTGATATGTATTAGGATAATCCAAATCTCATCTAGTAAAAAGCTGGATTTCAAAGGAGAAGTAAAATTGAATTTCAATATTTGAGAGAATGAGAGAATAGGGCTCACTGGAGTGTAAACATGGCAACCAGTTTTCTCATGGTGGTCTCTCACGTGCTTATACACAAACTTCTTGCCACAATCCTTATGGCCGCATGCAAATGGCCTCACCTCAAGATGAACAGCCTTCACATGCTGACGTAAATTTAATTTCTGTCAACAAGAAAAAACATCAGCTAATGTACACTCAGCAGCCCCACAATGCATGCCCTCAAGCTTCAATGTTCCAAACAATTATATTCCATGCCCAGCCAGAATCTACTTAGTAGGTGACTGCATCTTACTGTTGAAAAAATGCAGAGACAACCCTCAACTTCACATTTGAATGCCTCTGAATCAGCCGAATTTTTCTTCTCATGCGTGTGGAGATGCTGTTGGATATTCTTCCTCAACTGCTTAGTCCCACATGTGTCCCAATTGACTAATTGGTGAGCCGACCACATGTGCTCATTCAGATAGTCAACATTGCTTAAGTATTTCATGCACTCAAAACAGAAAGCCTCCACAGTCTCCAGTTTGACTGCAGCAGTTGATATGACGTTATCATCGAATAGCACGTTAAACAGCTCATAGATATCATTTGGCTTCACCGAGACACCTTTATAATTAAGTGACTTCCCATGAGAATCCTCATCCTTTCGCAACTTTGATGCAAACTTGAAAACCTTTCCACACCCAACCTCCGGACAAACATGCTGCTTCAGACTCTTACATTCACCAACCTGATACTAGTCCAATCACGTTACAAGACTGCAGCCTCTTGCATTTTGGAGTTCTTTTCGGTGGGATCCAATGCTTTACGCATTATCATATCATAATAAGATGAGCCAACATACTTTGTCTAGCAAGGTCATGATTGCAGTATAGGTAAACTCGCAATAGACAAATGGAAAAGAACAAAACAGCTTCATTTTTCAACCAAAATCAAACCTTCTTTTATCATAGAAACCTCTCTGTGAAACTAGACCACACTAAAAGATTGATGTTTTTTTGATGGTGCTTCCATTTTATGATGTTCCACAAGATTACAGCACTATATTTATAGGTAATCACCTTTCCACGGCCCAGAAAATCATGTACATCCCCAGTGATAATATCCGAATTGCTGTTTTCGACACCTAATTAGAAGTTACAAATGTGAAAAGTTTGAAAGCAAAGACCACAACCGAGCATTGTACATCAAAACCATCTGTTCAACAAGACTGGTGCGACCGTGATCAGAACCTCCCACTTTACAAACTGTACCTCACCATCGACCGCCTCCCTGACAGGTGTAATCTAATCGAAACTTGACTGACATTTTGAAAGAACTTGCATTATCGGTAACAAAGCACAGAGCTCAACATACCTCGAGCGAATGGCCCTGCATATGCTGCCTCAAGTACGCGGGTTTCTTGAACGTGGCGCCGCATTCTTCGCAGGTATTATTAGCTTTCGCTCCCTCCTTCACCTCAACCCCTTGAGCCATTGCCGCTTCCACCTCATCCTGATAAAGACCGAACCGACACGAAAACCAATTCACATCAATTCCCACCGCGGCGAACATTCAAACGCGAGCAAATTCCGCAAACGCAAAACCAGCAATTGCCGATCAAACTAGTCAAATCGTAGCATCAGAAGTCGGTTGGATGTGAGAAGTGAGGAGGGACTTCTTGAACCTGCAGATCCCGCAGCAATAATGTAGTAACGCCACCAAATCGCCGAGACGCTTGGATCGGTGTTGTTCTGGGCCTAGCTTGACTGTGTTCAAAGCTATGACCAGTTTGGGCCCAAATTAGGCCCGGCCCCATAAGCTTTCCATCGAACGAGATTAGATCTGCGAACAGGAAGCTGCTTACTTCGCGATTGTTGCGTACATTACTAGATTCGAGCATGAAGATGTATAGAGAGTTACCGCGAGGTTTCGTCGCAGAGATTGCTGAGGTAGATTTTCGCGATGGAGATGGAGGTTGACGACAGTTCGGAAGCATGAGGTAAAGAGAAGCTCTAGCAGACGTGCAGATAGTAAGTATTTATCTAAGATTTTTCTTTATATAGGCACAGAAGCACATTCTCATCTCGGCACGAGTTAAAAGTCTTGATTGCATGTCAGATGTGCATGAAGTACAACTTGAAGTGTTGAGGAGAAGAAGTGCTTGCATGAAGATTCTCAATTAGCTTTTTGTTTTAAAAATCACTTGGGATGCTACAACCTTCTTATTTGGGACTATTAACTTGGTGCAAATGTCTTGCCATTTGATGCAGGCACTTACACCCCAAGACGCACACGCACCTAAACACCTACAAAAATGGCAGTGCACCTTATGTTGAGTTCCTTATTACCCCAAATTTTACAATACAAGCTCCTCTATCATATGCTCTAAGTACAAAATTTAAGGAGTGCAATGGTGATGATAATTGATAACACCTTTTTTGTAGTTCGCTGAAGGTATGTTGGCTTTTGTTGGGTTAGTATTGAAAAACATTCTGCTGCCTGTTGGTGTCATGATCGTCTGCTTCAATATTGCTGTAATCTCCTTTGGCTGCAAACACCATTTTGATAGAAAACCTTTTGATGATGATGTCGCCAATGCTTATTTCAAAATGTCAATGCAAGTCAGAAGGGTATTGTTGCCTCTGGCTTTTGTCATTGAGCAACCAAACTTGCCTCCATCCTCCATTGCGATTAGCAATTGTGGATGTTGGAGAAAGACCTGATGAAACCACAAAAGGGAAATTTACATGCTTCCTCTTGCAGGCACCCACAATTAGACGGCTTCACCTCCATGTTATCAGCCAAGATTTTAATTCAGTTCATCTCATTTGACACTGTCACAAACCCAAATTCGAATGCGGAAACACCCAAGCCCGGTCTCTACCAAAATTACTCTAAACCCATAGTAAGCTTATAATGATTCCTTATTCCCTTTTTTCTCTCTCTTTATTCTGGTTTTTTTTTTTATTTACTGATATTTGTCCCTCTCGCCCTTTTCCTCTTCAAAGATCGAGGACACCAGATTATACTTAAGAACGACATGAGTTTCAAAGCCACGATTCGTGATCAAGACACCCAGACTCCAAGCTGCACATAGACAGACTTAGCCATCAACTGCTTGTATTCTTAACCAAACGACCGCAATTGGTGACAATCTCCTGCCATTGCCATTAACCGTTATAATCCACCGTGACTCATACATGGACTCACAGGGAAACGAGTGCAGAAGACTAACACGGTAGAAGCCTCGGTCAAGAATATCACCAGAAATAAAGGTTGAGAACAATAACTTGAGATCACATACTCATCACCCACTACCATGGAAATTACCGGCGAGCGTAGCACAGAACAAAGAATTATAGCGATTCAGAAATGTATTCAGCCATTGTGAAAACATTACAACTCATGCTTAAATGACTTGAAAATCAATTAATATCACTTAATCTATGTCAGCATACTTTCGGATTCAGAATTTGACGAAACTAATTATCCGCATTGAAACCTCATAGACATTTTGTCGAGCACATTGCAGTCCATCCATTAAGAAGCAGATTTTTGACAACATCGTATTTGAGACCATATTGCAAATGAAATTAAGATGTGAAGTTCGAAATCAAATACACGACTCTAACATGACCGATCCTAATTAAAGCAGATTTTTGGTGAAATCTCCCTCAAAAGTGCTCTCCGGAATGTTTCAAACTCAATCCGTGCGGAGCGCAACTCTCTCCACCGCGCGAGCGACGATCGGCAACGAGGTTGCAACGGTTGAAGGTGAAGACTAGCGGCGATGGAGAAGGAAGTAATTGAAGTCAAAATGGGCCTGGTTTAAATCCAAAATGGGCTCCTATTGGAAATCGAGGACTGAAGTTTTATGGGTCGAGTGAGCCCACGCGTTGATCGAAGTCTTATGGGTCAAATTCACGAGCAAACGGGTTTGGGTCTGGATCAAGCTATCGGGCCAAATTTGAATTCAATGGCCGAATGGGCTTCAAATATTATCTTTCTCTTCTTCTTTCTCTCATTCTCTTTATTATTTATTAATTATATTTTCCAATTTTCCGATTTATATATCCAATACATGCATATACGATTTTGTGGACAAAAAATTCCGATGTCAACATCACTTGAGTGTCATAAATTATTTTCAGATCACTTAAGCGTTATATAACTTTTAATCGATCAATTAAGTTCTATAACGTCTTTTTTCCAATCATTTGAGTGTTATATACCTTTTCAATCGATCACTCGGGTGTCTTAATTTTTTGAAAATTTTCATCACAAGTGCTTTACCACGTTAGGTTTTTAGCACTTATATAAATGTTTTCAAAAAATTGATGGCACTAAGTGATCAATTGAAAATTATGGTAGTTAAATGATTTTTTTTTTTAAGTTTTGATATTGAAAAAAATAAAAAAGAAGCAGAAGTTATGACCCTCAAATGAGTGCTGTACGAAAATTATGACACTTGTGCTGTCATTATCCAATAGTAAATCACTATCTTTGTTGCAAAATAAAGTCAATATACATGAGCAATGGGTAGGAGGTTGCACAATATATTATTAAATGAGCGCAATATATTTAAGAATCGGTGTGCAAGCAATCTATTGTTGGAAAGTGCACTCGATGATGATTATTTTGGTGCCTGAAACTTAGTCATTTGAGTTCGTATGGACCTCAAAACAAGCAAGAGAAGTTGCCAAATCTGCCATGTTTGATTAGAGAATTCACGAACTGTTCGTGCAGAGGAGTCCAATCCCGGCGCACCACATCTAACATACCAAGAGTTATTTAAGAAGGACTTGATTAAGAATTGGGTAGAGTTAGAGGAGTTGATTCCAAAAAAAAAAATAAAAAAAATGAAGGATCCAATTGCACAAGCAACAGAAGTGTAAATGCTCTAGATGCGGATCAATAAACAGAACGTCTTTTCAAAAGTGATGGAGAATTATGAAGAGAAGAACAAAGGAAAATACTTCATTTTGAGTTTAATAACTGAACCTTAGCTGAAATCTTCATGGACGTTAGTGGCTGAACAGCACTTTATCCCAAAAACGATAATAAGCAAACCTCCAAGATTTGATCGATGCTAACGGACCACAAAATATCCAGAAGCCAACCACAAATCCAAGTGATATGCCCATGTAAAACCACTTCTCGCTATCATCATTGTCACCATGGTCATCTGTGTCGCTTTGAGTTGGAACACAACCTGCTTCTTCCACCCCGTTTGTGGCAATTGACCGAGTTTTCTCGAGCGGATTCTTGCACGATTGGTTTCCTCCGAAAGGACTTGAGCAATTTGTTCCCAGCTGGAATCCACACAATCCGGCATTGCCTTCAAAGGAACTCGCTGAAAAGGTGAGAAATTGTTTGACTGCGGGGATGCTTCCCTCTAGCTTATTGTATGAGAGGTTCAGGAAGGAAAGAAAAGTAAGATCTGAAAGCCGTGGTGGAATCGTCCCATTGAGATCGTTCCATGAAAGGTCCAAGGACTCAAGCTGTTGCAAGTGTCCTAAGGATGAAGGAAGTGACCCTGAGAATGCGTTGCTTGATAAGTTGAGGAAATGAAGCCCTTTGAGAGCCCCCACAGTATCAGGTATTGGACCTTCGAAATTGTTGCGTGAGAAGTCGATTGAAGTGAAAATAATCAAGATCTTCACTAGCTCCAGTTCCAGACCTTTAACGGTGACGGTTACTGTGTCTTGATATTGGAGTCCAGAGGAGTGAAGGAATGGATATTGGACACGATTGATGTCTACATTAGCCTTCATAGCCTCCCAAGTTGTGAGGTATTGAGGAGGCAGAGTGCCACTGAAATTGTTGGAAGATATGTCTACAATTTGAAGCATCTGCCAAGTGTTGGGACTATGTTGACATCCAATTTCCCCATGCAATTTGTTGGATCGTAAAATAAGGACACGGAGACTTGATATAGCTTGAAAATGGCATGGAAATGTCCCTTCTATTTGATTATCCCCAATGTTCACAATCTCCAACCTCGTGCAATTTGCCAACGACAATGGAATTTGTCCCTGCAACAAATTCTCGCTGATATCGAATGTCCTTAGATTGCATGTCGCCGGGATGTTTTGCGGAATATTGCCACTCAACTGGTTATTTCGCAGATTCAATACACCGGGGGACACCATCATTAAACAATCAGGAATAGTTCCTTTCAAATGGTTATGCGATAAGTCAAGCACTCCAAGATAATCACCTAAGCAAAATGACTTTGGGATGGAACCATGGAAGTTGTTCTTTGAAAGGGAGAAGAAAGACGTGTTTGATAATAGGTGGCCACCGATGTTATCCGGGATAACAGAAGTGATGTTGTTACTTGATAAATCCAAGTACTGAGTGCTTGGCGGCAGGGGTGGCATATTTCCTTGGAGCATGTTTGAATGGAGGTCCACGATAGACAGAGCAGAAGTAACATTGTGTGTAGCTGTTTCCAACTCTTCAAAGAAATTAACGGAAAGATTGAGAAGTTGAAGTTGTTCCAGTGTCCATATCCATCTCGGTATCTCCCCTCGCAGATGATTGTGGGAGAGCTCGAGGGCGACCAATTTGGATTGGTTAGCCAAAAACTGAGGCAATATCCGCAACTGGCATGAAGCCAATGATAACCAATAAAATTTAGGGAAAGAGGATGCAGCAAAAGAAGTAGGCGCCATAGCGTCAATGGACAAGCCACTATACGATAGATCAAGATTAGTTAAATTTCCTAATCCCTGAAGCATGTCGATATTCATTGAGCCACTAAAATTATTAAAAGAAAGTGAGAGGTACGAAAGCCCTTGCAATTTGAATATGGATGCTGGTACTGACCCTTGTAATATATTGCTTTTCAAATCAAGCTTACTCAGTTGATACGAAGAGACATTCGGATATATGATAAGCTGACCATTAAATCCATTGTTTGAAAGCAGTATATTCTCAAGTCGAGGAAGTGTAAATAAAGTTGGGGGAACGTCGCCTTCCAATGCATTGTTTCGCATGTCCAAAATTTCAAGATTCAGAAGGTCTTCCCAGCCAACGGAGGTGATGTGGCCCGTTAATGCATTATCAGATAATGTTATTTGGGTCAGATTTCTAAGTGCACCAAATGGTGGAACTGAACCAGTAAGATTATTGCAACACAAGTCCAAATAAGTCAGCTCTGACAGGTTCTTCATCGAGCTCGGGATCGACCCACTCAAATTACAATCAACGAGATCTAATCTCGACAATTTTCTAAGATTACCAATTGAATCTGGAATCCTCCCTAAAATATTTGTGAAACTCACGTCCAGAGTCTCAAGAGAATTATCCTCCGGGAAATCGGGCAAAGAAAACTGAAGAAGGTAGTTGTGTGACAGGTCAAGGGTCTGAAGTGTTTGTACCTGAAAGACCTTTTGAGGAAATTCTCCTCGCAGGCCACAATCCCTTAGTCTTAGTGTTTTCAAGTTGGAGAAATTCGCAAAGAAACTAGGAACTGTGGTGGACAAGTTGTTGCCATCGAGTTGAATGACCGACAGATTAGCAAGACTCATAAGAGAAGGGTCAATAGGACCAGAAATAAAACAGTGAGACATGCTCAGCACCTCAAGTTTTGGAACTGAAGAAGACAACGCTTCGAACCACACACTTCCCTCAGCAGACACATCAACCTCATCAAGGTACAGCTCCCTCAACTCCCCAAAATCCCTGATCATCGACCTCAAAGAGGGCTTTTCAAGTTTCAAATAGTAAAGGTAAGTGAGATCAAGAGTACGTAGCTTCCTCAGGCGAGATAGCTCCGCAGGAATCTGCCCAGCGAAATAAGTGTCGGACAAGTTGAGATTTTCCAAGCGGCTAAGATTCGCAAGGCCCGACGGAATTGCCGTGAAGTTGAAGTCGTTGAAAGCCAAGTTCAGGCTTCGAAGGAACTCAAGCTTGAAGAGACTTGATGAACCGTCGATTCCGCCAAAGATCGACTCGTCGCTCAAATCGAGTCCCACAACAAGGCCGTCCTCGCACGTCACACCGCTCCATGAATCGGCACTTTGGTCCCACTGTACTAGCTTGGAAGACTCGGAGGCATTGAAGATGAGGTTGCTTCTTAGCTCGAGCAAGAGCGATCTCTGGTCGATGCTAAGACACTGGGCTGAAGCTGAAGCCCTAGCTACGTCGGAGAAGATGGAGATCGTGGATACAGCAAGAAGAAGCCATGAAACGATCGACCTGTTCATTGGAAGAGGTGTAAGAAGGGTGCGGGAAGAGGGAGTAGGGAGGAGGGAATCAACCGAAAGGAAGAGGACACTTGGGAGTGGAGGAGTCGTTCTACTTTAATTGCATTCCAGGGGCAATTTTGGGATATCATTAGTTGCCAAATTTGACTTATAGCACTTTCAAACATTCCTAGAAAAAATCGACGACATTGCGCAACAAAGTGACATTCATTTTTATCCTAATTTTCCAATCGAAACAAAAGACCATATTCATGTTTTCTAGGAAAAAAGGAAAAAAAAAAAGAAATTTGCCTAAGATATTGAAATTAGAACTTGACATCCCTTGAAAATACTTTTGGCTCACCTTATTTAAGAGCATAAAACCAATGACATCATGTGATCAATGTTGTCTCTGTACGTGAACATTAAACATGCATAGATCGGTTAAAAGCAAACAATATAGATATTATATATCCAACTATTTTATTAAATATGTAGATTCAAGAAGATAAATAAAATGATTTACTTATATTTGAGTTTTATTTGTAAAATTTTATAAGATTGTGAAGGAAGCAAAAAAAGAAGTCTAGAACCATTTCAACTTTTAGGATTTCACCTTTCATATACAATTTCATAAAAAAAAAAAAAATTGTTAAGTTTAAATTTCACTGATAAATTATGGTAATTACGGGAATAGTTGGCAGATGATTTCTCTTATATTAAATTGAAAGGAAGAAAACGGAAGAAAGGCAAAAGTAAGACGATGAAAAATGGGCGTTATCTTTACTTCGAGTGGTATAAAGAGTAGTACAAAGGAAAATAAAAAGAGGAAAAAATCCACAAAGGTTTTAAATTAAAAGAAAGAAAAGAAAAAGCGAACTAGTGTAGACGCAGGGGATTGATCCATCGTGCACGTCGGACGATTACCATGGCCCACTTGTACCCGGCCAACGGATAATTACCATACTTCACTCCCTTCATGCAACTTTTACTATATTTAATAGAAATGCGTGTTGGTTGGCTAAAGGAACAATTGACACGTGGCATATCCTGATAATCGATTTGGAGTTTTTCTTTTGGTATTGTATACTGATATATTTGAAGGTTTTCTTCCTTCTTTTTTTGTTTCGTAGTGAGTTTTCCTATGCTAAGAGTGGCTTGATAGAGATTTTTTAGGCTTTTAATTTTTTTCTTTTTGGATTGAGCAGAGTTAGCTTCCAATAAGACTCGAAATCAAGACCATAAAGAGAGGAGCAAACTCTCTTGCAATCTAAAACAACACTCGATTGTTAGATTTTAAATGTAATTAAATTATCAAAATCTTATCTTAATTGAAAGAGATCTCATTGGGTAATTCATAAATAAAAATCAACCCTCCAATGAGCACCGCATTGGTCTAGCTAATGAGAAGCTCTGTCTTCTCTTTTGGTCCAAGATTTTGACAAGATAACAAGAGAACTAGATACTAACGCGGGCTGATGAAACCGTGGATATCGTGGATATCGCAAGAAAAAGCCATGAGATGATGAAACCGTTCATTGGAAGAGGTCGAGGAAGAGCGCAGGAAGAGGGCAGGGGGAAGAGGGAGAAATCAAACAAAGTCGACACTTATGGAGTCGTCGTCTGAAGTCAATGCCAGTAGGAGTCGATTTTCGGGATGTGATTAGTCACTAGATTTGACTCACTTCACTTTCGAAATTACTAGCGAAATCCCGCAATTCTTTGCAACAAAACTGTACTCTTTATTTAATATAATTTTCAATGGAAACAAAATACCATATTTTTATCTTCTGAGAAAAATAGAAAAATTAACAAGTCTGCCAAAAATGTGGAGATTAGAACTCGACATCTCCTTTGAAAATGCTTTTGGCTCATCTTATTTTTACATCATAACGCAAAATGACATATTAAAATTAATTTTTTTTTTTTTGCATACACTAAAAATGTAGAAATTGGTTAAACATAAATAGACACTAATGCGGGCTGTATTCAAGACCAACTTGTTGAACTAAGAAGATCCACACGCATTCAATATCGACGATACTCTCATGATAAACCTATTATCAATAAGCTTCATTCACAAGTGAAGAGTCTCATCATTGACTTTATCATAAAATTTTTATCATTTCCCATGTATCGAAACTTGCATTAAGACACTTTGGGATGGCTACAAGCATTGAAAATGTTAGCTATGACGATTTTGCGAAGCTAGCACATAATTGAAATTTCTGCTCGATTTTATGACTGAGTTTCGCTTGCGTAAGTTGCTCTTCTGATCCTATTGTTTGAGTAACTGACTTTGAGCTCCATGATATACCTAGCTTTCCACGGTAACATCAGAACGTGTCCATCAGATCCTTATTTTTATTAAATAAGTAGATTGAAGAAAATAAATAAAATGATTTATTAACTTTCGAATGCAACTTCATCGTAGTTTGTGAGTGAACACATAGGAAGAGGAGCTGTGTTCTTATTGGAAGGCAGGTGAACATGAGCTTCCTTGGATGGAATTTCAATGGGGCTGTGTTTCGTCTCGTTCAAATCACATCCTATCATAAATTTGTTGGTCCCTATGCGCGACTATCTTGAGTTGACTTGACCTGTGAATGCAGATTCATCAACTTGCTTATTGAGCCAGTGGTGGGCTTCAATGGTTCATGACCGTCGATGCAAATTCTTGAATGACCTCGCTAAGGATGTCGTGTTCGATATTGGCTCCAGTTACTTGACCGAGTAATTCGGGCAAGTGACCAGATACCACCGGAATAAGTGTCGCATGAGATGGACTGATCAAGTGTGAGGATTTTGGCAGCCTTTGGTCCTTTCTTTACAGCAACCGTTGCTTTCACTTTGTCTTTACTCAAGTTAACGCACTTGTTTTCCTTGACTAGAGAATGCAAAATTGTCGTTTCAGTGATGCTTCCCAATGAGCTGATTTCTAAAATTCTGTCTACGACAAAAACATAATTTCTTCTGTGCGCGTCAAATACGTAGCGTCTGTACCGAAATTCAACAGAACCACGCAAAGCTTTTGTACTAATTTGTTGTTCATGTCTTTGGTAAGCTTCAATCAAGGATAATTCATACTCAACAATATGTCCATGAAATAAAGTGATCTCATCTAACAAGAAATTTATTTATCTTTATCTATCAAGGAAACTAATTATATTAGGAACTAACGAAATATCAAATAATATCTCTAAAATCTAATAATATCTCTCACAATATTTTTTAATAGTTCCTCAAATATCAATAAATATACCTAGAACAAAGCCCATAAACATGATGATCCGTGACTGAGGGATCTGGAAAATTTCGTGCGAAATGGACAATTCAAGAACAGAGAATTGAACATTCTCTCGACTTCCTGTCGGGTTCCTCCCTACCGTATGGTAGCTTCCTCTCGGTTTGATAGCATCGAAGCTATTTTGAATCGTTTCATCCTCAGCAAGCTTCCTTAAAATTCCATGTCTCCTTGGTAATCTCTCTCAGGCATTCTCGACCCCTGTCTCCGCATACTGGGTTGAATCGCCCAAGCCTTTAATCCCACATCTTCCTCTTGTCGTTTCTCCTTTTTCTACTAGCATTTTGAAACCCTAATTTTGGTAAGAAAAGTTTACTGGTCCCTCTGCGACTACAGTTATATACCCTTCTCGAGTCCTCCCCAAAAACCCTAATTACAGGGTTTCCTCTCCCCTGACATACCTTCTAGCCGCTTCTATCTTTTCGCCCCTACCCTTTTAATATTTCCCATTCTCCTTCGCTTTTAAGTACCTTTCGTGCATCTATATTGTCCCTTCCTTGTTGGGCTTCTCCTTGCTCTCTTTTGGAATAGGCCCGGTGGTCCTTTTGATCTCATATCGTCATGGAGCATATCTTCGCACAAGGCCGAAGGAAGCTAAGGGCGCCAGTCTCATCCTCGTTCTTGGGCGAGGCTTCTTTGCTGGGGTAGTCCTCTTTGCTCTTTGAACCTATACTAAAAAGGGCAATATGACTGATCAGCTATCCGAGGACAATAGGTTAGAGGCGCTGCGTAGAAGCTTGGGTAAGCTTTGGTCCAAGGACGACGTTATAGATGTTATGGAAGGAATCTCTGAAGAAAAACTGACAGAATGCCGTTTAACTTTATTCGGAAAACTCTACTCTCGCCCAAATGTGAATTTTCAGGCTTTTCTTAATACTATGAAATGGGCTTGGAAGACAGAGAATGTATCTTGCACCGTACTAGAAACAGGGTTCTTTTCATTTTCCTTCAAGTCAGAAGCTGACAAGCAGAGAGTATTAGACAACGGCCCATGGTCTTTCTCAAGTAATCTACTCGTGCTGCAACAATGTGATCAAGATTTTCCTGAAATTTGTTAGGATTTCACTCATTGCCCCTTTTGGGTACATCTGTATGGTCTTCCTTTTGGTAGAGTGACAAAAGAAGTCGTCAAAGAAATAGCAGCCAAGGTTGGTGAAGTCATAGATGTGAAGCTGGAAGCTAAAGGAAACACCACTTATAAAGTTGGCAAAGCCAGGGTTAATCTCAACCTAGATACCCCCCTAAAAACAGGAGTAGTCATTAACTTGGGAAGTAAAAAGTTGTGGATAGAATTCAAATATGAGCGACTCCCACACTACTGCTACTCTTGTGGAAGAATTGGGCATTATGCCACAGCATGCAAGGAGATACCGTATGAAACTACAAGGCTAGAGGAGGACTTACCAGGAAACTTTGGGAACTGGCTACGTGCTGAAGTCCGAGAAATCAGCCCTTATGGAAAAGTCTTTTATGGGAAACAAGTTGCACTCATTGAAGATCCAGATATAGTACCAGAATCACCTCTTGCTGCAGAAACGAGTGTTGATCAGCATGTGGGAAACGCAAATGAACAACCTATGCTACCCTTACAAAGTCAGCAATGTCAAAAGGAGACTACGAAGCAAAAGGCTGAATCCATTCACACTTCTCTAGCCATAACTATTAAGGAAGGTAAAGGTACACAGAAGAGAGATAGTAGCTCCCCTGATGAGGAATCAATGATGATTATCTATAACGAACATTCAAAAGATCAAGATCACGAGCAACATCATTAGAAAGCAACTAACCGACCCCAAAATAGGGGTAAAATCAGACGCACCAAATTGCATACAACCAAAAAAGGGAAGCGGTTTTGTCCCTATGGAGCACAATCCTCAAAGACTCCAGCTTCTGACAAGCTACAACTAGTAGACATTCCTATTATTGAGGAGGAGCATTCCACACACTGGGCTTTGGTGGCTAGCCCTAATAAGCCACCGGGTAAGCCATGAAACTACATAGTTGGAATTGTCAGGGTTTGGGCTCACCCCTGACAATTCGCGCTCTAAGGGTCCTAGTGACGCAGGAAAAGCCCAATGTTATTTTTCTAATGGAGACCAAAAACCAAGAGTAGATGGTGCAGCGCTTGAGAAGAAGACTAAAGTATCAAAACAGCTTTTTGGTGAATCCCGAAGGAAATTCAGGGGGTTTGGCCATTTTCTGGGATGACATGGTTACCATAACGGTGGATTCGTATTCCGTGCATTTTATAAAGACGCAGTGCAGATTCTTGATAATAGACAACTTATGCGACTCACTTTCCTTCATGCCCCAACAGATTTTAATGACAAAGTTCTCTTATGGGAGAAATTACAAAGAATAAGTATCTTAAATCATCTACCTTGGCTATGTATAGGGGATTTTAATGAAGTGTTGCACCATTGGGAAAAGGTGGGAAAGAGGATGGTAGAAAATTTTTGCCTTGCTGCATTTCGGGACTTTTTACATGCGTGTTCTTTAATGGACCTAGAAAGCAAAGGGTGTGCATTTACATGGACAAACAGAAGGGACGGAGAAGAAAATGTTAAAAAAAGGCTGGATAGAGCTTTATGTACCATGGAATGGAGAATAGCATATCCAACTGCAGAAGTCGTCACCTTGCCTACCATCGGATTGGATCATTGTCCTCTTATCCTGTCAATTTTTCCTAAAACAGGTCGTAAATGTTGGGATTTCAGGTATGAAGCTTACTGGATAGATGATGAGGAATGTAGGCGAATTGTAAAGCAAGCTTGGGAAGAGTCTCAAAGTAAAAATATGGCCGGCAAATTACAATTAGTGGCTGTTCAGCTAACTGCATGGAGTAAAATACAATTTCCCAATGCATAGATAAGGATAGATGGGCTGAAATGTGAGCTTCAAACCTTGATGAACAGTCAAGCCATACAATATGACCATCACAAAATTCAGCACATTAACCAAGAAATAGATTCACTCCCGGCGACAAGAGGAAATGTTCTGGGGTATGCGATCAAGAATCAAATGGTTGAAATGGGGGGATAAAAATACAAAGTTCTTCCATGCAACCACTATTCAACGGAGGAGCAGAAACAAAATATCCATGCTTTTGAATGATCAGGGCGAATGGGTTAGGAATGAAGAGGCTCTTAAGGGCATGACGATAAACTTCTTAAAAAATATTTATACTACAGAAGGTCCTACAAATTTTCAGCCCATACTTGACCACATCTCAACCTTAGTGGATGCTTCTATGAATCAATTATTAAAGGCTCCTGTCACTGTGGAAGAAATCAAAGAAGCGACCCACCAATTAGGACCTACTAAGGCGCCCGGACCGGATGGATTCCATGGCTTATTCTTTCAACATCATTGGAACGATATTGGAGGCGATATATGTCGAGAGGTTCAGCTTTTCTTGGAAACAGGTATTCTAAACCTATTTCTGAATAAAACACAAATCACTCTCATCCCCAAAACCCAAAACCTAGAAAAGTTAGGGCAATATCGGCCTATTAGCTTGTGCAATTTTGCCTACAAAATCATCTCCAAAATCCTCACAAACAGATTGAAACCCCTTTACCAGACTTAATTGAAGCAAAACAGAGCGCCTTTGTGGGAAGTCGGCAAATTCAGGATAATATCCTAATTGTATAGGAAGTACTACACCGATTAAGAACTCGTGACCGACACCGCAAATTCCAAGTTGTTCTAAAGCTCGATATGCATAAGGCCTATGATTGATTAGAATGGGACTTCCTCCAAGAATGTTTAAGAAAGATGGGGTTCTGTGAAGAATGGATAAATTGGACCATGCAGTGTGTCACACCAGTCTCTTACAAAGATCAAGTTCAATGGTATATCCTTGCCCTATTTCAAGCCGACCCGGGGGTATTCGCCGGGAGACCCTTTATCGCCTTATCTTTTCATAATAGTAGCTAATGTCCTCTCTCTTTTGATGAAGCAAGCTCTTGAAGCAGGTACACTTCGTGGAATTCGACTGAATAGACATTGCCCCACCCTTTCCCACCTTCTATTTGCTGAAGATTCTATTTTCTTCCTAAACGGAACTATCTTGGAATGTCAAAATCTAGCGAATATCCTCCACTAGTATTGTTACGCATTAGGTCAAGCTATAAACTGGAATAAATCAGGGATCTTTTTCAACAAAGGGTGTCCAGAACAACTACGACAAAATATGGCGTCAGAGCTGCGAGTTCCTGAAATGGTGAAAATAGGGAAATATCTAGGAATCCCTTCGGACTGGGGTGCCTCAAAGAAAGAAGTGTTTGCCTGGATTCTCGCTAGAGTAAATATGAAGCTAGAGAGTTGGAAGGAAAATCTGCTCTCCAAAGCTGGTAAGGAAATACTTCTTAAAGCAGTAGTGCATGCAAATATGCGATGTCAATTTTTAAAATTCTTGTATCTATTCTCAAAGCTATTGAAAAGAAAATAGCTAACTTTTGGTGGAGAAATAACAACCAAGTGGCTGGGCTTCATTGGAGAAAATGGGAAACTCTTAAGCTTCGAAAAGAGGAGGGTGGGCTTGGCTTTAAGGATCTACTCACCTTTAACATCGCTATGCTAGGAAAACAGGCTTGGCGTCTCTCTCAATACTCGGATACTCTATGGAGCAAAATCATGAAAGGGTTATACTTTCCTAATTGTGACTTCTGGCAAGTAGGGAGAGGCTCCGCCCATCATGGGGTTGGTAGAGTTTACTAATAGGAAGAGAAGTGATCGCCCCTCAGGTTAGGTGGATAGTGGGGAATGGTTAGAGAATATCCATTAGAGAAGATAAATGGCTGACTAGGGGACCAATTGGAGGTCCAGTAAGAAGAAATGAACCTAGCAAAGTGTTGGAGTTGATAGATTTTGAAGATGCGAAGTGGAAAGAAGACCTCTTGCGGTCAATGTTTGATCATAAGATGGTAATGGAAATTCTCACTATCCCTATTGGCCTCCCTACTACAGAGGATAAACTAGTCTGGATAAACAACGAATTCAGCATTTACACGGTGAAGAGTGGATACTTGCTGAGCAGAAAACGTACAATGCCTTCAAGAGATCACATGCCAACATCATCCCACCAGTTCAACCCAGATCTATGGAAACACATCTGGAATGTAACTATACAACCAAAAATAAAATTCTTCCTATGGAGTGCTTGCCAGAATGCTTTACCCACATTGGACAACTTATACAAAAGAAAAGTTGTACCTGCACCTATATGTACAATATGCAATCTTGAACCGGAGACTATCAAGCATACACTCCTTCTCTGCCCGTGGACAACTCAGTTATGGAATGACCCATCCCTGCAAGTCGAAGTGAACCGTGTGGGCTTAACCCGTATTGATAACTGGTTATGTAAAGCTATCACAAGTTCAAGAGAATCTCAATGCTTTGACCTGATTGCGTCTGCACTATGGTGTATATGGAAGGCTAGAAATTATTTTATATTCAGGAAGAGTCCCTTTAATCCTCATCATATCCTGTTTAGAGCAAAAGCATTACAAGAAAGCTACGCAACATGGAACCCTAAACCAAGAAGGCAGAAGAAAGCCAACAACTTACAGAGCAAATGGCAGCCCCCGAGACCTGGTGTTCTCAAAATCAACATAGATGCATCGTTTGGACATGCCTCTACAGCCTACACAGAATCAGACTCAAGCCAAGAACTTCCTCTGCCAAGTACAGAAAATTATTCTGAGTCACCCCGAGAACCAGTCAGGCCTAGCATCCCCTCAACAACCATTCCCCCAACATCTGATACAACCTGGGTAGCAGTTCAAAGTAGTTCAGAAGCAATGCGAGGTCCACAAAGAAGTGTAGAAATGGTTAGTCACGCCTCAAATGAGAACAACGATCCCCAAATTTCGAACACCTGTGAGGAAATGGTCCGACCAGAACCAATTCATAAACCAAGACAAGCGCGAACGGGTAAATGGCGCCCCTTGCAACCAACCAACAGAACAACCCAAATCACCCATATTAGATAGGGCATAAATATTCCTGAATCAACATGCAGATCGATCATTGAGTACAGGGGATCAACGGAACTGGTGAGCGATTCAGCTGTTGATACACTTCAATTACCTATAAGCCACGTCATGACTCATGAAATGGCTCTGAATCGAGAGGTAAGTGTAGCTTACTCTGAACCAAACAGCAACACCCCTGAATTTGAGCAACTCCCCTATTCGCAAAGCAACTCAGATGAATATCACAGTAGAAAGAAAATTCTGAAGAAAAAACAGAGTATCACCAGTACCAGTCTTCACACCAGACCAGATCTGATAGGGGATGGGGACATTGGACTGTGCGACAAATAGCAACATAATCCCCTCTACAATGGAGCTGCACGTTACAACTACAGCAACGATGATAGATCTGACAGACCCATCTTTAGCAGACAAGAGGCAGCCATGGCGTCTCTATTCAAAGATGTTCCCGACAAAAATAGATGCAGAACAGATCGGGGCAAAGCTATCACGGATGGTGATACCCGAAATACTTGTGGGTCGGCCGAGAGATCCAAAATGGGTGGAGAATGCTGCAATTCTAATGCCAACAACGGAAGATGGATGGATCTGCGTAGATCTGAGACTGCACCAGCGTGTGAGTGACTCACAACCTTAGATCTGGACACTGCTGAAGATGGGTGTGATTCAGAACCCCAACAGTGACCCCTCCCCTTATCTGTAGCTATGGCTTGTATCTGCAGGGACGCCCTGGGAAGGATCATTGAAGGATTCACGAAATCTATAGAGGCGAAATCTGCTGAACTAGCAGAGGCACGAGCGCTGGTAGAAACTCTAAACTTTATCTAGTCAAAAATTGTCCCGTATAGACCAGAACAATAGATACTCATTCACTCGGACTGCAGCACGTTGGTGGACACGGTTCTCTCTTTAGAAACCCTAAACTGGGAGATACAGCCTTTGGTAGACCGGGCCAAGTGCAAACTGGAAGACTCTTCCGGTATTGTTTTAGCCCATTGTAATCGTGAAACAAACAAGGTGGCTAATTGGTTAGCCAAAGCCCAACGATTGGGATGCCTTCCGACGGATTGGGTTAAAAATCCCCCCTATGCACTTTTGGACTTATTGTGTGCTGATGCTTCAAATGTGTGTAATAGTAACTCTTTTTATTAATGTATTCCTACTTGTTTGCTCAAAAAAAAAAAAAAAAAACAGAGAATTGCGGGTAGGAGGAGAAAAACGGGATGGTTCAGATTGGAAACAGAGAGTGGTCAAAGTAAACTCCCGGTGGGGACGATTTTGTCCGAATATCAATAAGTTATGGCCGGACCGACGATGCAACTTTCTTTGTGGACTCATGTGTAGCGAATATGATCAAACTTCAATGCGATGGGATATGACCAGCTTTGGGAATTGGAATCTAAGCTAGTCAATGATGAAAATAGAGATGGTTAAATAAAGGCCAAATCTTGTCAAAAAAAAAAAAAAAATAGCGGCCAAATCCAGAGCGTGGTTTAAGGTTACAATGATTGAGATTTGCGCGTCAAGAAGGGTCAGTTGCTATGTTTGGTCCATAATCATTGCAGCCACTGGGGCCGAAGATTGAATCAGAAATATATTTGGTTTTCATGTGAATGGGCCCGTTTTTTATTGTATTGAATATGAGTTGAGTGTATGGATAAAATGTTGCTGAAAGTATCATATAATCTCTATTAAAATTGTTGAGTATGTCCTGAATTCTTTATGTGCTTGGGCCAACGTTAGCATTTACGAGCAGTATAAATATTATTTTCTCAATTTATTAAGTAAAGAAGTAGAGATAGAAAGAGTCAATTTTTAACCGACCTTTTGTAATTCTTGAATGTTTATAGTGAATTTTGCTTCTATTCTCCTCGTGATTTTTCTTGAAAAGGTTTTCCATGTAAATCTGTGTGTTCTTTATTTTTCTTAGTTCTAATTTCCTTATAGTTTCCGCATCAATTATAACAAAACTGAAGTACCTTCAATCAATTATATTGTATTTGCATTGTGGGTCTATGAGGGGAATGTAATTGCTTGGCTACTTCCGTGGTAGATCTAAATGAGGCTCGAACTTGACTTGATGTCGCACTTAAACTTGTGAATAATTTAGGCAAGCACGAATACCATGAATTGTTTGCACGTGAAGAAGCAATTAAAAACTGATTTTGAAGAGGGGTTGAGAAAATGCTGGTAAAACGCATAATTGTTTCAATCTTGAGCCTCGTGGGTCTCATTCTAGTTAAATCCATTTCTAAGTGGAAGGCAGTGAACATTAGCTTCCTTCAATGGGACTGTGTTTGGTCTCATTCACATCACATCCTGCCAAAAAAATTTTGGTCCCTATGCGCGACTTTTGTTAGTTGACTTGACTTGTGAATGCAAATTAATCAAATCACTTTTTGATCAAGTGGTGGGTTTAAGTGGTTCTTGACTGTGGGTGCAAATTCTCGAATGATCTCTGCTAAGGATCTCATGTTCGACATTGGCTTGAGTTACCTGACCAAGTAATTCCGATGAGCGGCCAGATACTACCGGAATAAATGGCGCGTGAGATGGACAGGGATCAAGTGCGCGGACTTTGGTAGCCCTTGGTCCTTCTTTAGGCAACTGCTGCTTACTGTCTGTCCTTACCCACGTTAACGCGTTTGTTTGCCTTGACTGGAGAATACAAAATTGTTGTTTCAGTGGTGCTCCCCAATGGGCTGATTTCAAAAATTCTGTGTACGACGAAAATGGAATTTCTTCTATGTGCGTCAAATACATAATGATTGTACCGAAATTCAATAGAATCACATAAATCTTTTGTAATCGTTCTTTGTTGATTTCTCTAATAAGCTTCAATCAAGGCTAATTCATACTTGAACGATATGTGCATGAAAGAAAGTGATCTGATCTAACAAGAAAACTAATTATCTTTATCTACCAGGGAAGCTGGTTTTATTAGGAACTAACAAATTATTAAATAATATCTCTAAAATTTAATGATATCTCTAACAATTTTTTTATATAATTCCTCAAATATAAAAATTATATATACACTTAGAACAAAGCCCACAAACATGATGATCCGTGAGTGAGTGATCTGGAAAAGTTCGTGCGAAATGGGCAATTCAAGAACAGAGAATTGCGGGTAGGAGGAGAAAAACAGGGGATGGTTGAGATAGGAAACAGAGAGTAGTCAAAGTAAACTCCTGCTGGGGAACATTATGTCTGAGTTCTACGTTATCGTGGGACTGACGATGCGATATGGCCAGCTTTGGGAATTGGAATCTAAGCTAGTCAATGATGAAAATAGAGATGGTTAAATATCGCCCAAATCCAAAGTGTGGTTTGGTGTAACAATGATTGAGATTTACGCATCAAGAAGGGTAAGTTGTTATGTTTGGTCCATAATCTTCGCAGCCACTAAAGCCAAGATTGAATCGAGATAAATTCGATTTTCATGTGAATGGGCCCGTCTTTTGTTGGATCAAAGATGAGATCAATGAATGGACAAAATGTTACTGAAAATAAACAGAAAAATACTGGAAGTGCTTAATATTATGTACGGTACTCACTTTAGTGTCAAAAGTTTTCGCTAGATCATTTAAGTGCCAAATCGAAGTAAAGACCAATCACTTAAGTGTCAATAGTGAGAAAATCCGGCCAAAAATAATACATGTCTTTTATAATTAAAATTTTTATATGAGTTGTCATATTATTTAATAAATCCAGTCCACGTGTCATTTTCATGTGGCATGCTTGGTACTGAAGTGATTACATTTTAACAACAACTAATATTGAAGTGATCACTTTAAACAAAATTTGGTACTCAAACAATCACTATTTACAACTTTTAGACAACGTCGTTTAACGGTGATATGCTGACTGAGCATACCGATGAGCCACGTAAGTTGAAAAACTATTAAAATATGACCAAGTTAGATTTTCGGTGACCCAAATCAAAGTTAGCACTTAAGTGATCATTTTTTTTTTGAAGTGGCACTTAAGTGATACAAAAAAAAGAATTGGCACTAAAATGAGCATCATACATAATTTTTGGTATTTCTAATATCCTTCTCCCACTGAAAATATCACATAATCTCCATTAAAATGAAGTACCTTTCAATCACTTATGTTGTACTTGTATTGTGGGTCTATAAGGGGAATGTAATTGCTGGGCTGCTTCCGTGGTAGATCTAAAGTAATTTACCATGTCACAATTTTCTTTTGTTGTCCCTGCTAAATAGTGTCATCTTGCACAGAGTCACGACCGTGTGCTAGATTGTCTCTTTGAGTGATGACCAAGACTGAATCGACTTGACTTTCATAAATCAGTTTTTATTGAAGCTTGAACCCAAATTCGACTTCCGTAAAATCCAAACCGATGAGGCTCGGACTTGAGTCGGTGTCGCACTTAAACCCCTAAATAATTTAGGGGAGCATGAGTAGCATGATTCTTCTGCACGTGAAGAAGCAATTAAAACCTGATTTTGAAGAGGCGTTTGAGAAAATGCTGGGAAGCGCATAGCTGTCTCGGTCCTGAGCCTCGTGGGTCTCATCCTAGTTAAATCCATTTTTAATCTTACCTTGTGATGCTTGTGCAATTGAGACATCGAGACGACAAGTTATTAATACTTGGATGAATAGCTGCAGTTCATCTTGATCGCTTCTCCAGTGGTCAACCTCACGGTAAGTTCTTCACATTTTCCAAACATCACCGATCATTGGTGGTGGTGGCTGCCGTCACCAAGTCCTCCACCCTTTCTGGCGTCTTTCTTGCTCTCCACGCTTGTCTTCTACATTTTACTTTCCTTTTTTTTTCTAGAAGAAAATTGGTTTCTTTTGATTTTAACATTATTGACTTTTACTTTTATGAATAATAAAAATATCATCCTAGCATATCACATCAACATGTTAAGGGTTATTCAAATAGAACTTGGTTGAGAATGGGGTAGAGCTACAAAAGTTGATACCAAAAAAAAAAATTGATTAATCTGATTGCACATGCAACATAAGTTAGGGGTTCAAAAGGGAACTTAATCTTTGTAAATTATAATGCTATTAGCAGGGGAACACCCGTTTACTAGGGCATACAAAGAGTTATCAACTAATAGCAAAAATGCTTGAATAATTGATAATAAGAATAGGAAAAATATTCATAAAGTTCTAGTATTATAATATAGTCTCAATTTATTGAAATCAAATAAGTGCAAATTTTCATTATATATTGTGACCATCCCATTTTGTAACCGACTTTTTTTAGTTAACAGGGTCATTTTAATCTTTTTAGCATTAATCTCAAGATAAACAACTTACATAAACCATGAGCCTACTATATAAGTTTGATATTTCTTTGGGTATGTGCACCATAAGTCCTAAAATTTATAGGGAAAGTGCAATCAAATGGTTAAATTGTCAAAAAGTACAATTGGATCTTCAAAATGTGTAACCAAATAATTGTTGTGGTGAAAGTGGGCATGAAAGATATATAAAGACAAACCGCCGGGGGGGGGTGAGATTTTTCTCATTTGTTTCCAATGTATCGTCCCTCAAATCCACATCAACACCAAGTGTCATTAAGTATATTAAAGAATCCCAGTCAATTTTTCATGGACTTAATTAATGGAAGTACTTCTATGGCGATGGACAAATTTAGGATGACATCAATATACTTTTAACTAACCAAATACTAAGATTTGGTTACAATTTCGCTATAATTTTTAGGAGTTTTGCTGCACTTATCTTTCTATATTACTTAGTTTTCTTTTCTGGTGATGAACAATGTTGCAAGTAGATTTCGAATCCATCTAACATGGGGCCTTCAACAAGTTTCTAATAGCATTATGGCTTTAGGTTTTTTCTTTTTGTCAGTCTTATTCTATTCTCACTCTAACTCTCACTCTCGGACTTTTGCCCCCGCCTCCTTACAGGCGTGGGAGTCGAAACTCACTCCCGAAACTAATTTGTCCCCACCCCCCCCGAGAAGGGATTTGAACCCCCACTTTACCAATTCAAAAGCAGTCCTTAATTTAAAACAATCTTCACTGAAAAATTTCTGCATTGCAAATTTTTCATTCCAAAACTCCGGAAAATTTGTTATAAGATTCTCTCATTTTCTGATTTCAATCTATTGATCAATAGACAAAATAGTCTTTTCAATGGTGTTGAAGAATTATGAAGAGAAACAAGAACTAAAATACTCTTATTCAAGTTTATTAACTGAATCACAGTAGAAAGCTTCATAGACACGAGTCTCTGAATAGCACTTTATCCCAAAATTGATGATAAGCAAACTTCCATGATCTGATAAAAGCTAATGGACCACAAAATACACAAAAGCCAACTACGAACCCAAGCCATATGCCCATGTAAAACCACTTCTTCTCGCTGTCATCATTGTCATTCTTGTTGCTTTGAGTGGGAACACTACCTGCTTCTTCTATCCCATTGGTAGTAGTTGAGCAACTTTTGTTGAGTAGAAGCCCGCACAATCCAAGGTTTCCTTCAAGATTCGCAAGTTGAGCCAGTATTGTTCCATTGAAGTGGAGCAGATCAATGATGAGGAAGATCCAAAAGGTAAGAAATCTATTGCATTAAAGTCTAACATTGATTCCGATGATACAGATTTGGAAGATGATATGGATGATGAAGAACTGGCCCTTATGATAAAGAAATTCAAAAGACTAAGCATAAAAGGTAGAAGGTTCAATTGAGAAGCAAAGCATGCAGAATTCCCAGAAGAAACCAATATAAGAAGTTGAAACTAGCAGGGATGTAATATGCTTCGAGTGTAAGAAAAATGGGCATATTAGACCAAACTGTCCCTTATTGAAAAAATAAGAAAGAGAAGTATGAGAAATACAAAAAGGCTCTTAAAGCAGAAACTTGGAGTGACACCGAATGTGAAGAAAGTGAAGAAAAATTTGCAAACATATGTCCGATGGCTCACTCAAAGTCGACTCAAAATCGAAACGGACACCGATTCGATTCTAACAAAGAAATCAAGGTTAGTCACTCTGAAATTCCTGTTGAAGTTTCTATGTATTTAGATGAACTTTACCTCAATCTCAAATCCTCTCTTAAAAGGATTTCCAAACTGAAAAAGGAAAATTCTAAGCTCAGGCAACAGGAAGTTTTTTGGAAGGAAAAGTTTGAAAGTCTGAAAAGAAGCTTCGACGATTTGAAAGAAAATTCCGATTATCTTTCAAAAGAAAATGTTGTTTTGAAAAGGGAGATTTCAGATATTTCAAAAAGGTTTTCAAAAGGATCCGAAAAATTAGAGAAAATTCTTACAGCTCACATACCCTATGTCAACAAGTCTAGTTTAGGTATGAATAACGAGACTATTCCTTTAATTGATTTTCCTAAAGTAAAAGAGAGACTTAAACAAAAACTTGCAAAGACATTTTACAAAAATCATTTTCAAAAAGTGTTTGTAAAACCTGTTGACCGAAGTGCTCTAAGATATTCTAAGTGTAATAGCTCAGAACATTTTGAGAATAAATGTGCCAAAGTTCGAAGACCAGTTAAGAAGGATTGGGCAAATACTGTTTTCAATACCAACTCTCCTGGACCCAAGAAAATCTGGGTACCAAAGAAAGTTTGAGTTTTTCTTTTGATTGCAGGTCACTATTAAAAAAAAAATTAAATGGTACTTGGATAGTGGTTGTTCTAGGCATATGACAAGAGACTCTAGTTGCTTCGAGAAGCTTGACAGACTAAAAAGAGGAAAAGTTTCTTTTGGTGGGAATAGCAAAGGGAAGATTATAGAATGTGAAATTGTAAAGATTGGAAGTCTGACTATCAACAATGTTTCCTTGGTGAAAGGTTTAAATTATAATCTTTTGAGTATAAGTCAGCTTTGTGGCACAAGTTTCAGAATAAACTTACAAGAAGGTATTTGTTCTGGAATAAGTCAAGATTTCTCTCAATCCTTTACTGGGTGAAGGCATGACAACATATACCTTCTAGACGTAAATCCAGAAAATTCACAGTACCTTATTTCTATTCAAGATAAAGCAAGTCTCTAGCATCGAAAGCGCGGTCATGTAAATATAAAGCAGATTGCCAAAATCTCTTCTAAGAAACTGGTTCGAGGGCTTCCTAATTTGGCTTATCAGAAGATTGAGTTATGCACTCCCTATATCTTAGGAAAGCAGGTCATAAGTTATTTTAAACCAGTAAATCAGGTTTCTACTAGTCGTGTATTGCAACTTCTTCATATGGATCTTTTTGGGCCAATAAGAACTCAGAGTCTTGGCGGAAAGAAATATTGTCTAGTAATCGTGGATGATTATTCATGTTTCACTCGGGTATTCTTCTTGGCAAACAAATCTGAAACTTTTTTCGTATTTTTTAAACTTTGCAAAGAAAGTTCAGAACGAGAAATATTATGCTATTTCAAGTATAAGAACAGATCATGGAGATGAATTTGAGAATCAAGATTTTTTAGACTTTTGTGATGAATCTGGTTTTCAGCATGTTTTCTCTTATCCATATACTCCTGAAACAAAATGGGGTTGCGAAAAGGAAAAACAAATCTTTACAGGAGATGACCATAACTCTATTGATAGAAAGCAAAATATCCTCTCAATTTTGGGCAGAAGCAGTTTCTACTGCCTGTTATATCATCAACAGGGCATTTCTAAGGCCTATCCTAGAGAAGACTCCTTATGAAATATATAGAAAGAAGAAGCCAAATGTTTCTTATTTTCATGTTTTTGGTTGTGAGTGCTTTATTTTAAAGAATGCGAATGATCGTTCTAGAAAATTCGAGGAAATATCGGATGAAGGAATTTTTCTTGGCTATTCAATGTCAAGCAAAGCTTACATGGTTTTTAACAAGAAGACTCAATCTGTAGAAGAATCTATAAACGTCAGGTTTCAAGATTATGTGCAGAATCAACCAGACCAGATTCAACTTGAAGAGTCTAAACCAGTTTCAAACTTAATAAGGTCTATTTCCCCCAAAGAGGTTCAACCTTCTGAAGTACATCAACAAGCAGAACAAGAAGATTCAAACGAAACAGAGGATCAACATATGTCACGCCCCAGACCCCGAGTGTGTGCCCATCCCTCTCTGGTCGATAATATTTTGCGACTTCTCAGGATGAGTCACCGATCCTTTTTGTTTTATTGCACATGCGGAAGCAAAAGAATAATCCCTTGACAGTAATCATCTCGGGATAGAAAAGCAAGACAACAAATTAAAAAACAAACACACTTTTATATATCACTGAGTCATCTACAAAAGTTTATGGCTAAAAGACCACAAAAGTCTAGCCTTCCAAAAAGAAGCGATCCTAGCCGGCCCACACTTCCGATCACCTCTTCTTTGCTCCAGGTCCTCCACTTGATGACCCTGAAAATGGCTATTCAATAACCAGTGAGACAATGTCTCAGCAAGTTCACCCACTAAACCCCGATTAGGAGGGAAATACGCTTCAAGGCGCTCTAGCCACACAACCACACAATTAGAACATGGAACTTACCTTCTTCTACTTCATTTTTATTTACTTATTTTTTTTATTATTTTTCCCTCTCTTTTTTTGATTTCTTTTCTTTTTGATTTCTTTTTTATTCCCAAATGCAATTAATGCATACGACAATTGAAATGTCTTACTTTTCTCAATCAACTACAAGGGTCTCAGCCCAATCCATCACAGGAGTCTCGATTATAAGACCAAACCGTTATGACACGACCCATACCATGTCACATAGTTTTGTCTCATAATCAGGCACATAAAACTCAGACAATCATGCGTTCTAATTGTTAATTAAGCCACTTGAGGCACTATCGACATCCATGTTTGACAGTCTACTGGCATAGCCAGGCATCATCTCTTCCCCATAGAGTACGGCTACGTCACATTGACGGCTATCCCGAAGGAGCTTAGGTCTAGAATCTACTGCGACCCGCTACCCTAATGCATGGATAACTCGAAAGTGAGATTTAGTAACGTCCGGCGTAAACGCTAGGACGGATTCACTTTAACCAGCACACGACCACTCAATCTCGGCCCAGGACACTATGCATTGCATACAAATGCCTCGATTAAAATAGTAATCCTGGCATATTTTCTTTGTATTAAAAATACATTGTAAATTAGTCGTGTGTGGATACACGGTCAACTCAATCCAAAAAAGGTGATGTCTTTTCACTTTTAAAATCCCACTATTTTATATAGTATATAAAACCATTTTTGGTGTTAAAATCCGACACCCGGGATTTTCTAAATAAATATTGGAAATTCACAATTTTTGGAATTAAATACCAAAATCCAATCAGCACTCAATTTGTATAAATTAATATTCAATTGCAGAAATTAACCACACCATTGCAATCAGCACGAAATTCCGGTCACCAGCTATCCCGGCCTAATTTCGGAAAAATAATTAATAATTAATTAATTTTGAAAATTAATTAATTAATTCAATTTAATTTCCAAGAATACTAACCTAGGCCAAATTTATTAAATTAAATACCAATACGGACCCGGAAAATTCCCGAACCCTTCTAGATAAATAATACAATTTATTTAGGCCTTAGCTAAACCATGCTAACCACCTAACATGCTTAATTAAATAATTAAATTTCCAATTTAATCTAACTAACCATCTAATTCCTAATTAAATAAATCTAAACACCCCTTAGACGTCATTAGCCTACTAAGAAGAGTTTAGAGTATAAACTTACCGGTTTAAAACGAAGATCGGTTCACTGCGACGGCGGCACGACGGCGGCCGAAACTGAATTGTGGCCGCGTCGAAGAAGCTCGGACTGGGCCTAGAACCGGCCCAATAAATCTCAGCCCAAGCTGAGATTTATTCTTGACTTTGGGCTGGACCAAAGTTGGGCTAGGCTTGCTAAACTTGTTGGGCTGGATTGCTGAAGATGGGCTGAATCTCGACTCAAAGGAGAGTTGGGCCGAGCAAAATGCGAGCTGGGCCAAAACCTGAGCTGGGTGGGCTGAAGCTTGCTGAAGACTTGGGCTGCTGGGTTGGTTGCAAATTGTTGGGCTGAACTGCTGCAAACCGAAGCAGCACGGAGGAGCTGGCTGATCGTGGGCTGAAGACGCGCGACTGGGCCGAAGACGCACGCGCAGGAGAAGAAACGGATGGAGCAGCTGCTGGCTTCGCACGTTGCTGCAGGCTTCGCTGGCTTCAACTGGCGTGGCAAGTGGAGAAGCAAGCTGGCCGAAACCCACGACGTTGAAGTCAGTTGGTTGACCAACGTTGGCAACTGAGAGACACGTGGGCTGGCGTGGCAGAGAGGAACGGAGGAGAGGGCGAGCTGGCTTCGTTGATCTTCGGTGGGCGCGGCTTCAAGGGGTCAACGAAAGAGCTCCTGTGGGCTTGAAGATTGAACGAGTGAGGCCAGATTGTGGACAGATGGCGCGGATGAAGGCGAGAGGCACGCGAGCAGCTTCAGTCAACGTTGGGGCTTCGTTGCTTGATTCGATGAAGTGGATGAAGCTGCAGACGTCCACGTGAAAGCTTCAATTGAGAGAGTGAGTGGAAGAGGGGCAGAGAGGGGGGGTTGGCTGGCCAAACGAAAGAGAGAAAAAGCGAACAAATGGAGAGAAGCGAAGGTGTAGATGTGGGTCTTCGGTGCAGCAATTTTGATGGAGCAAGAGGGATGGAGCGGTGCATGTTGGTCTTCGTGAGGGAGAGAGAGACGCTCGGTTACAAAGAAAGAAGAGAAGAATTGGGAAGAAAAGATGGTGCTCGAGCGAAGAAGGGAAAAGATGGACTGAAGAGGATGGTCGGCAAAAGCAATGGGGAAAAGAAGTCAATAACCTAATCCATTCCAATAATTGTTGGTCCCCTTAAAGCCCTCATACTTATCACACTTGTCCAATAATACTTTCCAACAAATATAAGTCCAAAATAAATCCATTTTGATGCAAATAATGCACCCTTCATCCTAGGTTCCGAATTTAGCTCAAATTAAACTTCAATTTCCCAAACCGACGTGCCAATTTGAATGAAGAAAAATCCCACAAAATTTCTACAAGTCCCCTTCGTCATATAACTCGGTTTGCAAGTCAAAAATCTCTTCAATTCGGCCAATCCGAATTTCCGTTAATTTTCCGCGACGTCCGAATCGATTTTCCGTAAAAATCTCAGAATCTCCGAAAATTATTCGGAGGATGAGTCGACGTTCCTAAAATAGCTCGTGACACCACATAACTTTCAATTTCTGAAATCGGGTTCAAATTCACGGTTAATTTCACTCCGATAAGATTTTAGCATGACCTAGTCTACCGGGTAGTTTTTAGGAATTTTTTGTGCAATTGACCGGTGATCGATTTATCTCGAGTCACATAGTACATCTTCGACACATTGACGACTCTCGATTGTTGTGAAAATCTCAAGGTTTCAAATACGGGCGCCGGGTACCAAAACGATAAAATCGGTCTAGTGCCGATCGACGAGTATTTTGCAATTAGGTGGAATCACCCACACTCTGATCACATATCTCGCCCAAACCGACCTATCTCCGGTCTCGATCTATTTCGACGAGTGCCGTAATGACCATTGCAGATCGACACGGTCGAGCAGTCAATTCCTGGTCGAATTCTCAAGTCCATTGCATTTAGATTCCTTAATTGCTTCCCCAGATAGACCAGTTATCTCATGAGTGATCAGCTCAGAGAATAGCACTATAGGCGCGTCGACGAAAGGCCCGATTTATTTAATCGAAAACAAAATCTGAAAATTCGGGCTGTCACAACATATTCTTAAATCAAATAGCAATTGGAAGCACAAGTCAAGTCATCCCAAATATCTCATCATTGGCAAACTAGATGAAGGAATGCGCACCAGATCCAAAGGAAAAGAAGACTCCGGTGCATTAGCACTTGTTTCTGAAATAGAACCAAAAGGAGTAGAAGAAGCTTTGTTTGATGAAAGCTGGATAGAAACTATGCAGGAAGAACTCATACAATTTAGCATCAATGATGTGTGGGAGCTGATTCCAAAACCCAAAGGAAAATCTGTTATTGGAACAAAATGGGTTTTCATAAATAAGATGGATGAGAAAGGTAAACTAATCAGAAACAAAGCAACGCTTGTGGCAAAAGGATACACACAGGAAGAAGGGATAGATTATGATGAGACTTATGCACCAGTAGCAAGGTTAGAAGCAATTAGATTGTTACTTGTTTTGCTTATTATCAAAATTTCAGGTTATTCCAGATGGATGTCAAAAGTGCTTTCCTTAATGGATTCATTCAAGAAGAAGTCTATGTGGAACAACCACCAAGATTTGAAGATCCAAGAAAACCAGAGCCTATCTACAGAATGAAAAAGGCTTTGTATGGTCTAAAGCAGGCACCACGAGCTTGGTATGATAGGTTGAGTGAGTTTCTAACAGAGAATGACTTTGAGAAAGGAAAAGTTGATACTATGTTTATAAAAAGAGAAGGAAAAGATTTTCTACTTGTACAGATTTATATAGATGATATAATCTTTGGTTCTCTTAACAAAAGTCTTTGCAAGAAATTTTCAAGATCTATGCAGGATGAATTTGAGATGAGCATGATAGATGAATTGACATTCTTTTTGGGACTGCAAGTCAGACAATCAAAGAAAGGCATATCCATTCACCAGGAGAAGTATGCCAAAGATCTTATCAAGAAGCTTGGATTGGAAAATTGCAAGAGGAAAGAAACTCTTATGTCGAGTTCATCAAAACTAGACAAAGATGAAGGAGGGAAGAAAATAGATCAAAAGTTATACAGAAGGATGATTGGTTCTCTTCTTTATCTTACTGCCTCTAGACCTGACATTTTATTCAGTGTGTACATGTGTGCTAGATTTCAATCTGATCCAAAAGAATCTCATCTAAGCGCCGTTAAACGCATCATCAAATGTGTTGCGACTTTTCCAAAGCTGGGTCTATGGTATCCAAAAGAATGAGACTTTACTCTAGTTGGTTATTCTGACGCTGATCTAGCCGGTTGTAAAGTCGACAGAAAGAGCACATCTGGCACATGTCAACTGTTGGGACAAATGTTGGTATCTTGGTTCTCAAGGAGACAAAGTACAATGGCATTATCTACAGCATAAGCAGAATATGTTGCTCTTGGAAGTTGTCGTTCTCAAATTCTCTAGATGAAACAACAACTAAGAGACTTTGGAATAGAAGAATCTTGCACGGAGATCAGATGCGACAACATAAACGCTATCACTCTCACCAGAAACCCAATTCTTCATTCTAGAGCAAAGCACATCGTGATCCGTCATCATTTTATAAGAGATCATGTCCATAATGGCGAAATCATGGTTCATTTTATTGATTCAAAGAATCAACTGGCAGATATCTTCACGAAACCTCTAGAGAAGAACCTATTTGAGTTTATTCGTAGCAAGCTGAATATTATCTCTCCTCTTTGTTAAAGTCTGAAGTTGCTCAAACTCATAACTTCAACTTGAGGAAGCTACTTCAGTATGTATATTCTCTCCAATCCAGGTATTTTATTTTTAGTATGAAATTTCTAAATAGGTATGATTATATTCGAATCATCGCTTGCCTATTTTATTTTTAGAAATTACTATTTTTTTGCTAAAATTCAATTTCAAATTTTTAGCAGTTACCATTTTTAAATTTGTTCCGAAAAGGTAATTTTCTTTATGACGTTTCATTTACCCCTTTTTGATTTCTTTAAATACCTCAAACCATTTCTTTTGAGCACAGCTTTTCAAAACCCTAATACCAAATCTCTTCTCCCTTGACTTTTACTCTCAAAATTTCTCTGCAAATTCCTCTCCTTCTTTCACTTGAATATGTCGATGAAATCCTCCAAGTCTGCATCAATGTCACACTAGAGAAAATCCTCTCGTATATAAGTCAAGGTCCTCGAAATATGCCAGAAAGACCAATTCACTTTGATCTTACTGGTGAAGATTCTCCGCAAAACTCTCCTCGTCAATCTGTAGATGAGGAAGTTGATCAAGAAGCGGTTCCTCTCAGAGTAATGACGCCTAAGGTACTCTTCAAGCATTACACTTTTTTGAAACAGGGAGGAAGTCCAATGAGTTTTATCACTAGTTTCCTAAAAGATAATGGGTACGGGAACAAGACCTTGTTTTTGAAAACAATGGAAAGACTAGGAGTAGCGCCAAAAGGAGCGGTTGAAAAGGCGTTTGTGAACTTTCCTTCTCATCCTCGTTTTGGGTCAGAAAGTCAAGCTGAGAACAAAGATGATGAGCAAATTTTTACAAATTTTTAACCCCACATGGGTGTGGCTGCTGAGGTCCCTGGAGAAAGAACGAGATTGTTTCATTCAAAAGAGCATAAAAGGGTTTATGCTCAAATGCTAAAAAGAGAAGTGATAAACCCACGCACAGTGGACTTTGACTTCCTTGACTCCACAAAGGTTAACTTGAGGGAAAAGTTAGCCAATCTTCAACTTGAAAAGTTTTGTGCTAAGACAACAGTAGCTTATCCTGAATTGACAGCATACTTTTACTCAAATTTGTCTTTCCTGGATCAAACTCACATTCAGTTCACTGTTTGTGATAAAGTGTTGACTAATATTCTAGGAGTTGAACGTAGTGATTTTCTACCAATTAATGTCTCCATAAGTCAAGCCACTCGATTTCTGGTGAAGGACAGACTACCTAGTGGGAGTATTACATACTCTTGATTGCCAGCATCAAACATTCTGCTGCACAAGATTGTCATTAATTGCATCAGAGACAAAGCTACCTCCAAGACTGATGTCTCAAGATTTGAAGCAAAGATTTTGTGGGCTATTTGCAATGGAATTCCTTTTTCTCTACCACACACTATCTTCTTGCGCATGTACAAGACCGTGATGAAAGAAAAATGACAATTTCCTTACTTTGCCTTGATTACAAAATTGTTCGACATTTTAAAATCCAGTTTCCCTCTCAACTTTGTTCAAAAACTGTTAGTCCTATGGAGATAGGAATGAAGATGATCTCCCAAATGAAGCTAACAAATCTGTCTAAGGCTTTGGAACGTTTGAAGAAAGAATCATCTAGTAGAATGAAGGAAGGATCTACTGTTGCAAGGAAGCAAAAATGAAAAGATATTGTCCAAAAGACTTCAAAGAAAAAGAATTCTACCCTCCTGATGGACGAAGAAGAGGAGGAGAATTTGACAATTTCTGCGCTTGCCTTGCGAAATCTTCAAGGTTTTGTTGATTCTGAATTGATAGAAGAAGAGGACAGAGAACAAGAAGTAGAGGAAGAGAGTGATGCAGAAAAGAAGAATGAAGAAGTTGATTATGAAGAAACATAAGAAGAGGAAAGAGAACAAGAAGAAGAGGAAGCGAGTGATGCTGAAAGATCAGCATAAAAGGAGAATGAAGATGAAGATTCTGAAGGAGACACTAGTGCAATACCAGTATTGGATGACTCTACAGACAATAGGGAAAATGCTGCATCTGAACGAGAAGACACTTAACAAGAAAAGAGAGCTAGTGCTATAAAGGAACAGGTACAAGAAGATGAGGTCTCCTCTCCATCTACAGGCACCAAAGCAGGGGGAGATATTGAGGAAACTCCTCTAATTGCACCTACTGCTAATGATGGTATTAGTAGATCTCCTGCAGATGCTAAAGATGTTTTCGCATCTCATTTTCCTGAAGTTGATGCAGAAACTCCAAGTCAAGGTATGAAACAAACTGCCCTCGATCAAGTTGATGTTCCCTCATTTCTGAATTCTCCATAGACTCAATTCGCTGAAGCTAGTGCTCAAACAAAACTGATGCAAACTATCCAAGGATAGTAGAACTCTTTTTAGACTTAAAAGCACAACAATATGCAATGGATGTTGAAATTCAGAAGCTATATACTGCCTTGCGATCTACCTCAGATTTTCTAACTGGCAAAGTACAGTCTCTCGATACTCAAGTTCAGACGTTGAATCAACAAGCTTCGCAAACTGTCGCCAGAGTAGAGAGTGTCTACCATCAGTGCCAAGAAAAGCTTGAGGAGGCAGTGCAGTTACTGGGGGATTTCCGACTTGTTAGTGTTCCAAGACAACCCTGTATGACTCCATCTCTTTTTATCCATTTTATTCACACTTTTTATTCTGACTTTCTCTTTCTTTTTGCTATTGACAAAAAAGGGGAGAAAAGAGAGCAGATTTAAAAGTTCCTATTTGTTTGAACATTGGTAGTGTTAACCTTTGAACTTGAACATTGGTAGTGTTAACCTTTGAACTTGAACTTGGTAGTGTTAACTTTTGAACTTGAACTTGGTAGTGTTAACTTCTGTGAATGTTTATGTTTTATAGTTAACCTTTGTGATTGTGAATTTGGACTGAATTTTTGTGGTTCTGGAACTCTTGAACTCTAAATTGTCAAGACTAATGTGTTTTTTGTGGATGCAGATTCAATCTCATTCAGTTCTAATAATATGTTCTTATTATAAGATATCATGTGCTGCTAAAGTATTGTTTTGTAGGATATAAGTGTTAAATCTATAGGGTAGTTTTGTCACAATAAAAAATGGGGAGATTGTTGGAGAAAACTCTTATTAGATTTTGAAGCTAACAAAACTTCTCTGGTTCTATTTTCTTTTTCATTCTGAGGAATACGAGACTTTTGTGTAACTCTTTCAAAGTCAATTTTACATCAGAAGTCTACCCCACTTTGACGAAGACCCAGACTGAACGCAAGTGAAGAACGAAGATATAATCAAACTCAAGATTATTTTTCTTCCTTCAAGGCTTCAGTACGAACGGGACATATATGGCTTTCTGGATGGAAATCTTACTTACCTTCTTTTGATATTATTATCGAAATCAATCAAGAACGGTAATATCACTTTGGAAGGCAAGTTTATTTGGAAAGAATCTACTTATGGAAACCTAGATCTTGATTGTATGGGCGACTAGGATCATCGGACTTTCATCTCAATCTTCAAACGGCTCGAGATCTCCTTGATTGATTCTGTTCAATGGGATGATTGGAAGAATTTCTCTGGAAAGTGCCAACGGTCGAGAAAGCATAGAGGAGTATTTAAGGAGGTTTCTCAAGTCATTTGAAAAAGGGCATGAAAGAATAATTCTAAAGTCTGAAGCTTCCAAATTACTTATTCTTCCTCCTACAGTGCACAAATTTGTATTTGAAGAAGAGAGAAACTCTAGAGAGTGACTTTGTGAGAGAAGTAGAATCTCTTCACTGAAAAGTCGAGATCTAAGAATGTAACACTCTTTTTCGATTCATAGTAAAAACCAGCTAGAAGGCTGTCAGCATGGAGAGTGGACGTAGGCTTAATCTAAGCCGAACCACTATAAATCTTGTGCTCATTTTTTCTCCCTGAACTCCTTTATTTTATCTGTTGTGATATCTTTTTGTGTTTCAAAATAGTTGTTAAAGTCTGAATTATTATTCAAAGTCTATTGTTCATCAGACTCAGTTTAAAAGTAAAAGTATTTTTACTGCATTTCGCAAAATCTGTTTTCACACCTATTCACCCCCATCTAGGTGTCTATACTAGCACTTTCAATAATAGATGTTGCTATCCCAAAGAGACTGATATTGAAGATGGTCAAAGTGCGAATTAACCTTCATGGCCTTCCATGAGGTCAGGAAATCTTCAGGAAGCATACCACTGAAATTATTGAAAGCTGGGTCAACTATCTGAAGCATCTTCCATGTGCCATTAAAGACTGAACAGCCAATGTGTCCATGGAATTTGTTGAAATGCAAAACAATGACTCTCTGGGTAAATATGTTCTTCAACTGGCGCGGGAATACATTCTTAATCCAATTGTTTCCATTGTCTAGCACCTCTAACACGGAACATTTTGCCAAATAAATCGGAAGCTTTCCTGTCAAGAGATTACCATTAACATCCAAAGTCCTCAAGAGGCATGTGCCTAGGAATGTATGTGGAATTCCTCCAGTCAGGTTGTTATTCCTCAAGTTCACTGTTCAACACCTTGAGAGCCTTTAACATTAAAAACTGAGGTAATTAAGTCGTCGAAGTTCAAAAACATAAGCTGCTATGGGCCCCTCTAAATTGTTGCTGCTCAAATCAAGCACGGTTAGTTGATAACAAGTGACATTTAAAACTCCACTCAAATCACCAGAAAACTGATTGTTGGACAGATTTTTATGATCTTGACCGAAGGTAGTGTAAAGAGAGAGAGGGATGCTGCCCTCCAGTGAGTTGTCCCGCAGATCTAGATTTACAAGGCTTAGAAGTTCTTCCCATCGAGGGGACTTAATCTCTCCTGTTAGAGCATTGCGGAATAGCAGAATCTGTCTTAGATTCTTGGACATACTGAACGAAGGAATCAAACCGGTAAGATTTTTAAAATACAAGTCCAAATAAGTCACCTGTGAAAGGTTCTCCATTGAGCTAGGGATCAAAACACTCAATCTGCAATTAAAAAAATTCTAATCTCGACAACTTTCCTAGATTACCCATTGAATCTGGAAGCCTCCTTGAAATATTCGTGTCACTCAGGACTAGAGTCTCAAGAGAATTGTCCTTTGGAAAATCCGGCAAAGAAACCTGAAGAAGTTGGTTCAATGATAGGTCGAGGGTCTGAAGTGTCTGCAGCTGAAAGATTTTACGAGGAAACTCTCCATACAACCCACAATAACTCATATGCAGAGCGGTTAGATTGGGGAATCTGGCGAGGGACTCGGGAGCTGTGGTTGAGAGGTTGCTGCAATTGAGTTGAATGAAGGACAAATGATGAAGATTCACGAGGGAAGAGTCAACATGACCAGAGAGAAAGCATTTAGACATGCTTAGCACCTCAAGGTTTTGCACTGAAGAGGATAATGCATTGCACCACTCATTTCCCTCAGAAGACAGGTTTACACCATCAAGATGTAACTGCATTAACTCCGTCAGGTTTCCAATCAAGGTCTTCAAATTGGGATTCTTGAGCTTTAGTGTATCAAGTCCAGGAAAATAAAGAAGAGAAAGATCAAGAATACTTGACTTCCTCAAGCGTGCCAACTCTAACGGAATCTGCCCAGAGAAATCAGCATTGGACAAGTTCAGATAAACCAGGCCACTGAGATTTGCGAAGCCAGGCGGAATTGCAGAGGATTTGAAGTTGAAAGCCAAGTTCAGCATTTTAGCTTAAAGAGACTCGACAAACTGTTAATCCCGCAAGAGATTTATTCGAAGCTAATGTCTAGACCGATGACCTTTCCATCCTCGTCATACGTCACACCATTCCAAGGGCGAGCGTTCTGATTTCACGTGACCAGCTTGGAAGACCGGGATGCATCAAAGACAAGGCTATTTTTCAACTCGACCCGCAACAATTCTTGATCACCGAGACATGGACTAAAAGCCTATACCACATAAATTCCGAATAAATTGGTGCATATGAATGGCAAAAGAAGCCACAACAACTGCGAGGTTCTCATTGAGCGCAAACTTGGACACTATTTTACAGAGTTTGAGAGTGAACACATACAAGGGGGAGTTTTGTTCTTATTGGAAGGCAGATAAACATAAACCTCCTTGTATGGTATTTCAGTGGAGCTGTGTTTGGTCTAATTCTTATTAAGTCGTACCATTAACTTCTTAGTCTCTATGCGCCACTATCTTAAGTTGACTTATGACTGCAAATTCATCAAACCACTCGATTGAGCCAGTGGCGGCCTTCGGTGCATCTCTTTCCCTTGGACATCATTCCCCACTTTCCACGGTACAAGGTCCCCTCCAGAGAGCAAATGTTCATATCGCTCCCATTTTATATCTACAAGGTTCATTGTAATCAGGACCCGATTTTTTGTTTAATGTTCACTATTGGGAAAATAGGAGTTTTCCTGTTACATTTGGACTGGCCTTCGCAAATTAAGGAAAATGAAGACATCAGTACGAGGAGATCACCTATAAAAACTGTTGGAATTTTAGTTGGCGGAAGACGACTTACCTGATTCCGATGCGCAAACAACAATTAACCCCGGAACGAACGTTGAATTGTGGATGAATCACGAACGAAATTACTCCACGTTGGTCTGGATGCGATCACGAGGAAAGCACCCGATTTCCACGGCGTAAATGCAAACCGTTCTCATAAAGATGAAATGGAATGCCTTGATGGAAAGGGGAGAGAAAGGAGCGTACGTTTTCTCTAAGCGTACGTTCTGCCAACAACAACCATCAATGGTTGTCTTCTAAGAGGCTTTTATACCTCTCACTTCATACCCTTTCAATAGTGTCTCGCACCCCATCATGGACGTATTAATAAATAAAATACTACAAAAACCAAGTGATCCGCATTTATTGGTCTTTACATTTGCATTCTTACACATGTCAGATTATTCTCCTTTCAAATTAAGGTCAGGTCCTTGTTGTGCCTATCGAATTTACAATTGATTGTCAAACATTTTCTCTAATTATCCCCTCTCATGATTCAGAGCTAATCTTCTGAGGTATGTTTCGGCCTTTGAAATATATAAGTAATATGTTGGGATTTCGAGCAGCGGTGCACTGCTACTGTTTCCATTCTGAGCTCGTCCCCACTCGCACTGACGCAATCCTCATGAGGCTGCGAGATTCTTCAATGATCTCCCTAAGGATGTCAGTTCGATATTGACTCAAGCTACTTGACTGAGTGATTCAGACGAGTGGGCAGAAACCGAACAAATGGCGCAGTAAATGGACGGAAAAATGGGACGCGAGGGCTTTGCCAACCCTTGGTCCGGCTACTGCTGCTTCCATTCTCTGTCATTATCGTCATTGAAGTCATCATTGCCGCTTACGTATTTTATCATTCCAAGAATTAACCAACGTCAACAACTCAGTTTCAGAAACATAATTAGAGAAATCTCATCAGACCAATGAAATTTGTAACATGCCTTCATTTGTTGATATCGGCTATTACTCGTAATTGATTTTAGATTGGTTAAAAAACTTACATCTTCATTCCAGTTAGATCATGTGCCACCACATGAAATTATTCCATGACAGACGAAGAGCATCTTATTAACGCTAGGATTTAACATTTCTAAAGGAACGTACAAAATGTTATGGCAGCCAATCGCAATCAGCAGAACATATTCTTCGTATAACATGATTGTCGACTTGAAAGTGGCATTAATCACTAGTCAGACTAATGATGCAGTGAACCAATCAACCAAGCCCAACTTCAAGCTCATCAATTGAGCAGGAATTCGAACGTTAAGAACCTTCTTAAAGCTGGGAAGATTGCACCATCAGTCCAGTTTGGTGGGAACATGAAGAATCTGTATTTTATCCGAACATGAAGAATGTTCCTGATTGAAGGACTTTCCGACAATAGACAATTATGAAAAGGAAAGACAATTGAACTTACTTCAATAAGGGATTTGCAAGCATAACAATCATTGTGCTATTGTAAGAATAAAAGTTTGATGTGAGCCACAAATTTTTGAATTAATGAATCCCATAATAATTTATAATTATTTGTTATTTGATTTTTTGTGATCCAAAATGGACTATTATTCTAATAATAGATTAAAGATTGTCATACAATCTTTCCTAATGCATAGCTACCAAACTACACGCATTAGCTTTCAATTGACTTTGACTAGAGAATGCAACATTCTAGTTTCAGTGGAGCTCCCAGATTCAGTGTTCTATAAGATCTCGTTGATGAATAAAATAGCATTTTTTCTATGGTAGGTAATTGTGTAACGTCAACAATAAATTCGAAATACCGATGATATATGTAAAAAGTGATCAATAGGTAGTTAATTCAATTAGCAATTTGAAATTAGCGATGAAATAACAATTTTATTATTAATAAACTCAACAATAAATTACCACTTGTTTTTAGATTTGACAAATGGACGTGTTAAGTAAATGTTACCAATGAAGTAACAATTTTATTATCGACAAATATGATAGTAGAGTAACACTTATTCTTTTTATTTTACAGGTGAATGCATAACTCTTTGTAAGTTACAAATGAAATAACAATCTTACTATCTACAAACCCAATAATAGAAAACCATTTATCATGTTGTGATTTAGTTTTGAATAGCAAATATATAACTAGAACATTTATAGTTATAAGTCACTAATATTGTTGCAAAATATTGTCAATATATATGACAAGCTGGAAGGGCGATTTTACCGTAATTATTTGAAATTTGATAAATGATATTACATATTTACTATCGAAAGGAACATTATTCTGTATAGATATAAATTTGTGGCATTCCAAAAATAACTCATGGCCATGTGTTTTATAAGTAGGAGTTTATTGATTTATGATTTCAAGATTTATGGCCAAGTGAATAAGAATGATATGGTATTTATATAAATGGATAATTATTTTGTTGGAAATGCGTCCTATGTCCATGTGAGACCAAGGATTTTATTTGATGAGGAAATTATGTTTTTGGCCATGAATTTTATAAGTCGGATTTTATTAAACTATGTTACAAAGTATTATGGCCATTTAAATTTGTAATTTGGTACCTTGTATAAGTGGGATTAAGATGGATTATCAAAAATAAATATGGGCCATTTAAGTTTGGACTTTAGGCCCAAGTGTGTTGGGCCTAAAGTGGGCCAAGAGGCCCGGCCCATAGAGCCCATGGGGTTGTTGACACATGGGGGGGGAGGAGCCGAATGGCCTCCTCCAAGTGTCTTCGGCAAGGGAGACACTTGTCTCCTTCTTGGGAACAAGTGTCCCCCATGCAAAATGAGGAGCATGCAAAGCAAACACTTGTCTTCCACCATAATCCCACCTGTCCTTTCTTTTTTTGCCATCTGTCCATTTTAAACTTATTGATTAATCAAAAACAAAGAAAAGGGGGAGGGGGTTTCGTACGAAGGCAGGGGAGACCGAGAGAGAGTTTGAGAGGAAACCAAACCAGAGAGAGAGAGAGTCGTGCGGGCAGCAAGGGAAAGAAAGGAAGGGGCCGCCTCTCGCCGTGTCCGTGCATCGCCGTCCATCGCCGCCATGTCCCCTCGCCGTTGTGCTCGCTGTTTGCTCGGTCTAGAGGCAAGTGGGATCTTTGATCTACTCTTGCATGTTGTGCCTAGTGTGTGTGATTGAATGGTGATAAATTTCGGATGTCTAGGATGTGAAAAATTGAAGTTTTAAGAGTGGTGTTCTAGGCTAGTAAACTGTTCTTGAGAAAACAGCTCGACCTTGGATGTTCTAGTGACTTGCATGTGATGTTCGAGTTGGATTTTGGCTTTGACTTCTAAATGAAAGTTGTTAAGGACTTCTTGTAGTATAACATACTCAAATTTGGGATAAAAAAAACAAGTATAAGTGGGTGAAATGGTTATTCTTTGGAAAGACTGGATCTGGAGATGTTGGTACCCACCTTTGATGAATGCATGGACTGTAAGGCAAGCTTTTTGTTGAAATTTCACTTCTATTTCTTAACAAAAGATGTAAAGGACATCCTGAGGTTTAACATATCAAAAATTTAGAGAAAACCAACAAGAATAGGTAGGTGAAATCGTGATCTTTCGGAGGTAGTTAGATCTGGGAATTTTGGTACTAGGAAAAGAAGTTTTAACCGCCTATAATTAATTACCTAGGACGAATCTGACTTTGATGCCTTCATGAAATATCTACCTTAGGGTCTTGACTACCTAATAGTCGAATCTCATAATTTTTTAGGGTCATTTGGATATTTAATTGGAAATGTTTCTAAAACCGTGTAATCTGACGTGTTTGGACTTGGTCAGTTGTAATGCGTGGACCATATCATTTTGTATGAGGTTCTTTCGGAAATGTGTTCTGCATGAAATATCTCTCTTCATGTCTTCCCTACAATATATTCAAATTTCGTAATTTTTGAAGTTCATTTGCCTATTTAACCAAAAATGTTTCAAAAACTGTGCAAGTTGAATTGTTAGAATAGTAGTGCTGTGATGCATGGTCTATACCGAATTGTATGAGGGTCCTTTGGTGTAGAGTTCTTCATGGAATATCTGCCTTTATGTCTTGACTATCACATGTTCGAATTTCATAATTTTTGAAGGTCATTTGGGTATTTAATTAAAAATGTTTTCAAAAACTGTGCAAGCTGGATTGTGCGAATTTCAAAAGCTGTAATGCATGGACTATTCTGTTTTGTATGAGCCCCATGAATTATGTTGTTTTAAGTGACTGCACATGTGATGATATTTGGCATTACATATAAGATCAAAAGCTGAATTGACTTTGTTGTCATCACATCATGTGCCATGTTGATATCGAGACACAAATGTGAATATGAATTATGAAAATGAGGATACCGTTGGAGGTGTGAGCCGACGATGCCCCGGGAGTGTCGGGATGCTCGGGATGTGGGGGTGCCAGATGCCCGGTTGTATTACGATACATGCCCGGATGTCCTCGGGAGTTTCGAGATGCCCGGTGGTATACGGTACGTAATTCCAGGGGGGATTGCCTGGTGGTATGTCGGTACGTAATCCCGGAAGCCTCGGAGGTGTGTGCCGAGGGGATACCTCGTGATGCCAGTTGGGATACGAGATGCCCGGAATGTCGGGGTGCCGGATGCCCAGAGGTGTGTGCTGGAGGTTCCTCACGATGCCAGGTTGGATGCGAGCGATAAATTGTGGGATGCAAACATTGGTCCCTGGAAAGAAAAACTGATGAGATCCTTGTGAAAAATTAGAATTGAAAATGAATCATGTGCATGGGTGTATGCATATGGCATGATTCATGATCTGCTTATGAAAGTAAATTAATGCTATTTGATATTGAAAATGCGATCATGAAGGCATGAATGGATCTCATGGCGATGTATGCTTGATAGCATGGATGATATGAATCATGGTGGTACATGCACGATGGCATGGTGAGATATTCATGACTGCATGGTGGTATATGCATGGTGGATATGCATGAATGCTTGATATGCATGGTGGTATATGGCATGGATATGCATGAATGCTTGATGATGATGAGTGCATGGTGGTATATGCACATATGGCATGGTGATATATGCATGGATGCTTGATGATGAGTGCATGATGGTATATGCATGGATGCATGATGGTGCATGATGACATATGCATGGCTGCAAGGTAAGTTATGCTTGAATGCATGAATGATATGTGCTTTGTTATGATGCCTTGATTGTTCTTTTGACGCAATGAGTAGTTTGGTAGATTTTTACTTGCTGAGTGGTTGTACTCACCCCTTTTGGGGATTAACATTTTAGACTAGATAAGATTCCTCTACTACCACTGCCACCAGTAGATGGATCAAGTGGTTGGATATGACCGCGAGGAGGAGGATAGCAAAGGAAGGAACTTTTGGACGCCGACACTGATCGATGGACTTTAAGTATACGACTGTTGGAGGAGATGTCGGTCATCTTTTGAAGTATAACCAAGTATAGAAAACCATGGCATTTTGATGTACCGATGAATGATGTCCATCTGGTTTAAGTAAATAAAAGTGTTTGGCTTTTACCTATAAATGTTTAGTTGGTGTGCATCGTTTTCTGAATATAGGGAAGGGAGTTGATGGATGTGCTTCCGCTATATGAATTGCGAAGGGACCGATAAAAAAAAAATGTAAACCCCCAGGTTGTATGGACCCGCTGCAATTGAAATGGTATCAGAGTGACATGTTATTAGGGAAAGTGAAAGGTAAGCGAACTGTGGCGACCCTAACGGATCGGGGGCCGTCGAGGGGTGCCACAAAATTGTTGTTGATCATGAAAGCATTTTCCGTTGATTAATTTCTCAAAGCGATATAAACAATAATTTTCTGAAAAATATTTTTCAAATCTTGAATTTTTGGTAAAACAAACATACCCTGAATTTTGAGCAAGAGTATAGAGTACAGGCTCCGATGGTATTTTCCTTTTGTGCTACTTTTACGAGGCATTGTTTGTGCAAGGCTACTATGCAATTTCCTCTTGTTTTCTGGGTTGCTAAGAGGATTTAGTTTCTGGACGAGTCTGATGTTTCGGGAAACAAAATACAGAACACCATCAGCCACACTCAGGAATGCGAAGAGTAACTTCGCTGAAACCGCTCTCAATCGTCATCGACGATCAAGTGGTGGCTGCAGAGCCCTCTGGGACAGACCTCACATCCATTGAAGGTTTGAACGAACAGCTCGTGGGCATCCATGGCTACGGCCATTGGACCGATCAGGTCCACCGGTTGGGGTCGTCCAACCTCGATCTGGACCAGATTCAAGGCAATAACCATCACTGGGCTCATACATGAGGTTTGCGGCAATCACAATGGCGACGCCCACAAATGACTCTTTCAAGGGACGATCTCAGGCACCGACCTGAGAAAGACGATTCTATAATTAATTCAACCTGTTTTAGTATTTTCATCGGCCTTTTTGAGTTTTTTAATCCTTTAAAACTCTGATTTACTTTCCATTATTATTTGGCCAACATCATTTAGTTCTCAAATTGTTATTTAAAAAAAATAGAATAAATTAAAGCTCCATGTCAGAGCGCCACTTGAGCACCATTAACCACGTCATCTACCACAAACAATAGTTTACATGGAAGAGATAATGATGGTCACTTTTGTCCTAGGGTAAAACCACGCAATTTTTATGGGATATTAAGTGACGTCATTTTGATCCCTTGGTAAATTATTTTACGGGTGAGACTATTTCCATACTATTTTAACTAAGTTAATACTTTCCAAATGTCTTTATATTATCTTTTTTTCACCACCAATGCTAATCACCTATCTTAACTACAAAATTTAATTTATAGTATGAGCTTTAAAAATTACAAATTATAGATTATAGATGTGCCTAAATAAATTTACAGGTAGATTTATAACTTGGAAAAGAAGTGGATATTACCCTACACAATTTTCAGGATTCTTATTTAATTATTCGTAGAAACATCATATGACGATAATATCCAAGGGAAAAATAAAATAAAATTCTTCATTGGTTAGTTTAGATTTACTGATTCATAATTCAAACTACATCCAAATTAATAAGTTATAAGGCAAATTGATGTGCATATATTATTTTCGAAATATCCTGTCACAAAATTCGAATCTAAGCACCTCAGGTAAATTTCCGTAGTTCAAATATTTAACAGCGGTGCTGGCATTTCGAGCACGTCGCTACTGTTAATGGTCCAAGCACACCAGTTAAGTGATCCTCATGGGATGTCCTGGGAGCATGCCCAGGGATACAGCCTACTAGTCTCGGTGAAGTATTATCTATCCTGGGAGTTGATCAGGAGGTTGCAAGATTCTTCAATGATCTCGACATGGATGTCAGGTTCCATAGTTGCATGAGCAAATGGCACCCGCGATGGACAGGGATCGAGTGTGCGTACTTTGGCAGTTCTTGGTCCTCCATCTCGGCTGCCGCTGCTTTCATTCTCTTAGTTCCTACCGTCATTTAGGCCTTTTTAGCCATTTACGTGAATTATCGTCCCAATGAGCCAACCTCAGCAACTCAGTTTCGGAAACATATTTAGAGACATCTTATGAGACTAATGAAATTGGTGAAGTACTGGTTTCATTTCTTGATAGCGCTTTGGCTGCTACTCTTAATTTGTTTTCTCGACCATGTGCCACCACATGAAACTAGTCCAAGACATAATTTAAGGTACGATGAAGAGCATTATATTAACCGCAGGATTTAACAATTCTAGAGAACTTAACTAAATGCATGCACCGCTGATTGAGATTGGCAGACTATATTTCTTATACAACATGATTGTTGACTTGAAAGCAGCAGCAATCAGTAATCAGATCATTGATGAAGTCAACGGGTCACCCCTGCTCCAATTGCACATGCCAAACATGTGAAATTTGTGCACCTTGTTAGAGCTGGGAAGAGGGCACCCGTAGTCCGGTTTGGCACAGTACATATTTGAAGAAATTTTATGTCGTACAAGCTTGAAGAATTTTCTTTATTGAAGGGCTTTACTAGCACTAGACATCCAGGTCTTGAATACCTTGAGTCCAATCATCTTCTACCAGATGCACATCCTCAGTTCTGCTTCGTAGACCTTTGACAGTTTATAATAGACAATCATGGAGACAAAAAACTATGATCTTACTCCAATCAAGCATAACGACCAAAGTTCAGTGAACATAATAACATTGTGAAAGTCTGAACAGCAAGTCATCCCAAAACTGATAATACGCATGCCTCCATGGCTGGATAAACATTAGGGCCCCGCAAAAGACCCAGAAGCCAATAACAAATCCGAGTGGCATGCTCATGTAAAACGACTTCATGTCAATCCAGCCGTTGCCCTTGCGTTGTTTGGACCTTTGAGTAGGAACAGCATTTGCTTCTTCAGGATTGGTAGTTGTTGGGCAACTTTTGTCAAGTGGAAACCCACATAGTCCTTCATTACCTTCAAACGAACCTTCTGAAAATGTGAGAAACTGTTTCCTTGCTGGGATCATACCAATAAGTTGATTATAGGAGAGGTTCAGGAATGAAAGGAAGTTCAGATCTGAAAGCTGCATTGGAATTGTCCCATTGAGGTAATTTTGTGACAAGTCTAGGGACTCAAGCTGCTGTATTTTTCCTAATGAGGGGGGGATAGGACCTGAAAGCACATTGTGCGACAGGTTGAGAAAATAGAGTGCTCGAAGATCTCCCAATGCTTCTGGTATTGGACCCTCCAATCTATTGCTCGAGAAGTCAATCAAGGTGAAAACAGTCAGGATCTTCACTAGTTCAAGCTGCAGACCTTTGAAAGTAACACTAACGGTGTCCTCATAATAGAGGTTGCTCAACTCAAGAAACGGATATTGAAGATGGTCAAAGTGCGAATTGACCTTCATGACCTCCCAAGACATCAAGAAATCTTCAGGAAGCATACCGCTGAAATTGTTGAAAGCTAGGTCAACAATTTGAAGCATCTTCCATGTGCCACTAGTGACTGGACAACCAATTTGCCCGTAGAATTTGTTGGAATGCAGAACCAGAATTCTCAGGGTAGATACTTTCTTCAAGTGGCACGGGAATACATCCTTGATCCAATTGTTTCCAACGTCTAGCACCTCTAACATCGAACAATTTGCCAAAGAAATTGGAAGCTTTCCTATCAAGAGATTACCATTAACATCCAAAGTCCTCAAAAGGCATGTGCCTGGGAATGTATATGGAATTCCTCTAGTCAGGTTGTTATTCCTCAAGTTCAACACCTTAAGAGTCTCCAATATCAAGCACTGAGGGATGGTTCCCATCAGATGGTTGTTTGAAAGGTCAAGTACCTCAAGATTCCAGGCTTCGCAAATTGATTCTGGGACGGGGCCATGGAAATGATTGCTTGAAAGAGAGAAGAAAGTTGTGGAACCCAGGTGTTTACCCATATCATTTTCAAGAACTGAACTGAAATTGTTACTCGAGAAATCCAGATAGACACTTCTCCGTGGCAAAGGTAAAGTTTTCCCCTGGAGTTTGTTTCTGTGGAGGTCTATAACAGACAAAGTATAAGTGAGGTTAGGTAAACGTTCTCCCAATTTTTAGAAGAAATTAAAAGAAAGATTGACATAAGAAATATAGTCGCTCTCCCATATCCATTTCGGTATCTCTCCTTGAATTTGATTGTCAGAGAGGTCTAGATGTCTTAATGTGGGTAGATTTTTTAAGAATTCAGGTAACGAACTCAGCTTACAGGAAGCCAGCTTTAAAGTGTATAGAGTAGGGAAACCGAACAGAGCAGAAGTGGAAGAAGTAGCATTAATTGACAAACGATTGTGGGAAAGATCGAGATATGTGAGGTTCTTGAGCCGCTGAAACACATCAATGTGCAATGAGCCACTAAAATTATTAGAAGAAAGTGAGAGGTAGTAAAGTCCTCGAAGTTAAAAAACATAAGCTGGTATGGGCCCCTCTAAATTGTTGCTGCTCAAATCAAGCATGGTTAGTTGATAGCAAGAGACATTTAGAAACCCGCTCAGATCACCAGAAAACTGATTGTTGGACAGTTTTATGGTCTTGACCGAAGGAAGTATAAAGAGAGACGGAGGGATGCTGCCCTCCAGGGAGTTGTTCCGTAGATCTAGATTCACAAGGCTTAGAAGTTCTTCCCATGGGGTGGACTTAATCTCTCCTGTTAAAGCATTGTGGGATAGAAGAATCTGTCTAAGATTCTTGGACATACCTAACGAAGGCACTGAACCAGTAAGATTATTTAAAGACAAGTCCAAATAAGTCAGCCGTGACAGGTTCTCCATTGAGCTAGGGATCAATCCACTCAATCTGCAATTAAACAATTCTAATCTCGACAACTTTCTTGGATTACCAATTGAATCTGGAAGCCTCCCTGAAATATTTGTGTCACTTAGGACTAGAGTCTCAAGAGAACTATCCTCCGGAAAATCGGGCAAAGTACCCTGAAGAAGTTGGTTCAATGATAGGTCGAGGGTCTGAAGTGTCTGCAGCTGAAAAATTTTATGAGGAAGCTCTCCATACAACCCACAATAACTCATACGCAGAGCGGTTAGATTGGGGAGTCTGGCGAGGAACTCGGGAACTGTGGCTGAGAGGTTGTTGCCATTGAGTTGAATGAATGACAAATGATGGAGATTCACGAGGGAAGAGTCAACAGGACCAGAGAGAAAGCAGTGAGACATGCTCAGCACCTCAAGTTTTTGCACTGAAGAGGACAATGCATTGCACCACTCATTCCCCTTGGAAGACAGGTTTACACCATCAAGATGTAACTGTATTAGGTCCGTCAGGTTTCCAATCAAGGTCTTCAAATTGGGATTCTTGAGCTTTAGTGTATCAAGTCCAGGAAAATAAAGAAGAGAAAGATCAAGAATACTTAACTTCCTCAAGCGTGCCAACTCTATTGGAATCTGCCCTGAGAATCCAGCATTGGACAAGTTCAGATAAACCAGGCCACGGAGATTTGAGAAGCCAGGCGGAATTGCGGAGGATTTGAAGTTGTTGAAAGCCAAGTTTAGCGTTTGAAGATGCTTTAGTCTAAAGAGACTCAACGAACTGTTAATATTGCAAGAGATTGATTCGAAGCTCAAGTGTAGACCGATGACCTTTCCATCCTTGTCACACATCACACCATTCCAAGGGCGAGTGATCTGATTCCACGTGACCAGCTTGGAAGACCGGGATGCATTGAAGAAGAGGCTATTTTTCAACTCGACCAGCAAAAATTCTTGATCGCTGAGACATGGACTAGAAGCCAAAACCAAATAAATTCCGAAGAAATTGGTGCATATGAATGGCAAGAGAAGGCACAGCAACTGCGAGGTTCTCATTAAGTGCAAACTTGGATGCAATTTTACAGAGTTTGTGAGTGAACGAGGAGGTGTTTTGTTCTTATTGGAAGGCAGATGAACACGGACCTGCTTGTATGGGATTTCAATGGAGCTGTGTTTGGCTTAATTCTTATCACATCGGATCATTGACCTTTTAGTCCGTGTGCGCCACTATCTAAAGTGTACTTGACTTATGACTGCAAATTCACCAAACCACTTGATTGAGCCAGTGGCGGCCTGCGGTGGTTCTTGACCGTTGATGAAGAAAAGCCAAGAGAACAGAAAAACAAGAGCATCTCTTTCCCATGGACATCATTTCCCATGGACATCATTTCCCACTTTCTACGGTACAAGTTCCCTTAATCAGGACCTGATTTTCTGTTTAATGTTCACTATTGGGAAAATAAGGAAATCAAAGATGGAGCTCTCAGACTCGGTTTTCCTGTTACATTTGGACTGATCTTCACAAATTAAGGAAAATGAAGACATCAATCCAAGGAGATCACCAGTAAAACAAAGGTGATCTGCGTTTCTTGGCCATTACGTTTGCATTCTCACACGTCTGATTTTTCTCCTTTCAAACAAAGGTCAAGCCCTTATTGCGCCTATCAAATTTACGATTGATTGTCGAACAGTTTCTCTAATTATCCTGTCTCATGATTCAGAGCTACGTTTCGGCTTTTGAAATATGTAAGCAATATGTTGAGATTTCGAGCAGCGGTGCATTACTACTGTTACCATTCTGAGCTCGTCTCCACTGACGCGATCCTCATGAGGTTGTGAAATTCTTCAATGATTTCCTTAAGGATGTCAGGTTCGCTATTGGCTCCAGCTACATGACCGAGTAATTTAGGCAAGTGGCCATATACTACTGCAACAATTGGCACATGAAATGGACGGAATCGGGCGCGAGTACTTTGGCAACCCTTGGTCCAGTTGCTACTTCTGCTTACGTTCTCTTTGTTTTTACCGTCATTAAAGCCTTCTTTGCTGCTTACATATTTTATCATTCCAAAAATTAACCAACCTCAACAACTCAGTTCCAAAAACATAATTAGAAAAATCTTGTTAGACCAATAAAATTTGTAACATCCTCGGTTTCATTTTTTGATATCATTTCAGCCGCTATTCGTAATTGGCTAGATTGCTTAAAACTTGCATTTTATTTGCTGTGCTGCCACATGGAACTAGTCCATGACAGACAAAGAGCATCATATTAACGTTGGGATTTGATTTTTTAGAAAACTTACAAAATGTTATTGCGGCCAATCGAAATTAGCAGATCATATTTTTCATACAGCATGACAGTTGACTTGAAAGCGACAGTAATCACTAGTCAAACCAACGATGCAGTGAACCAGTCAAACCAGGTCCAACCCTAAGCCCATGAAATGGGCTGGAATTCGAAAACCTTTCGGGATTGGATTGAAATTTCCAAACCCAAAATTTCCATGCACCTTCTAAGAGTAAGAGCAGGGAAGATAACACCTTTGGTACAATTTGGTGGCCACATGTGTGAAGAATCATTATTTTGTCGGAAGTTGAAGAACTTTTCTGATTGAAGGACTTTCCGACAATAGATAGTAACGGAGAGGAAAAACAATTGAACTTATTCCAATAAAGCATGACGACCAACAACGTGCAATAGCTTTCAGTTGACTTGACTAGAGAATGTAAACTTGTCGTTCAAGTGAGGTCCCTGATTTGGTGATTTATAAAATTCTACTCACGAATAGAACGAGCACATGCGTAAACAATTTTTATTTTATCCAAACGTAAAGAATTTTTTTAATTGACGGATTTTCCGACAGTAGACAATTATGAAAGGAAAAACAATTGAACTTACTCCAACAAAACATAATGACAAAACTTCACGCAATAGCTAGAGAATGCTAAATTGTCGTTTAAGTGAGCTCCCTAATTCAGCAATTTATAAAATGCAATCAACCAGATCCAACTTCAAGCTCGTGAATTGAGCAGGAATTTGAAAACCTTTTGGAATTGGAATTTTCAAACCGAAAATTTCCATGCTGAGAAAAAGCTGGGAAGGCCTTTGGTCCAGTTTGGTGGCCGGTACACGGCGGGTACACACCTTCTTAGAAAATTATGGAGAGGAAAAACATAGAACCTACTAACAACAATCAAGCATAATGACTAGTTGTTTTCAGTTGAATAGACTAGGAATGCAAAATTGTCCTTCTGGCGATTTATAAAATTCTGTTGACAAATAAAACAAAAAAATATTCCGTGGACTGTAATTATGTAATGTTGATAATAAATTCGAATTACCGATGGTAAGTAAAAAGCTATCGATAATTTATTGATTAGCTCATATGTAATTAGCGATGGAATGACAATTTTACCATCAACAAACTCAATATTATATTTCCACTTTCTTTTTTAGATTTTACAAATGCGTAAGTATATGTTGCCAATGAAATAACAATTTTATCGTCCACAAATCTAATAGTTGATTGACGCTAACTTTTATATTTTACAAGTGGGTGGATAATTGTTAAGTCACCAATTAAATAACAATCTTACAATCCACAAACTCAATATTAGAAAACCATTTACCGTGAGATTTAGTTTAAGTGGTAAATATATAACTAGAACATTGACAACTATAATTCACTAATATTGTTGCAAATATCATCAATATACACTGTTATTTGAAATTTCATGAATGGTATTACAAATTTACTATTGAAAGGAAAATTATTCTATTTGAACTAGATGTCACGCCTCAAACCTCGAATGCGTGAACATCCCTCAATGGTCGATAGAATTGCGACGTTCCCAGGAGGCGTCGCTGACCCTTCTTATTTTATTTTATGCACATGCGGAAGCAAAATTCAAACATATACCTGGACAACAACAAACATGGGATAGAAAAGCAGGACAACCAATTTTCACAAAACACGCTTTATAAACATATCAGGTTCAAACCACAGGTTTATACACGCCAGTATGTCTCCAAAAAGAAACTACTAAGCCACCTACGCTTTGGACCAAAAAGAAACTACTAAGCCACCTACGCTTCGGACCCTTCAACCTCGGGCTCCGGGTCCTCCACACTAGGGACCTGAAAATATTTCAACCACGATGGGGTGAGAATAAATCTCAGCGAGTCAACACTCTAAACCTCAATTAGGACAAGAATTCATCTAGAGGCAACCTTAACATGCACCATATAGGACTTACCTCGCCTCAGCACCTCCCTACACATTAGTACATCTCATATATCATATGCATATAATGAATGCATTCAATAATTGGAACACTTCAATTCATATATCAATCAATCACAAGGGTCCCGATTATAAGGCCAAATCATTATGACACGTCTCATTCCGTGCCACACAATTTCGTCCCATAATCAGGTGCGGTTATATCCATCACTCAAGCGTGTCCCAATTATTTACGACCCAACGGCTAGGACCAACTCAACAATCGGCGGTCATCCGGCATAACCAGGCGTCGTCCCACTTCATTGGGCATGACAACGTCTACATCTAGATGGCATTCCCGAAGGAGCATCGGTTCAGCCTCCACTGCGACCGGCATCCATTGACAAGGGCATTCCATAAAGGAGCAAAGCCTCCCCGACTTTCATTGAGTGATGGGTTCTGATAGTGATCACACACACATCCATTCTCGGCCAAGAACATCGTACTTGGCACTGAAATACTTCCATTTCAAATAATGGACTTGACCAATTTTCTTCATATTAAAAAGACCCGGTAAAATAATTGTGCGTGGTCACAGAGTCAAATCGAACCATAAAACGTGATACTCTCTCTTTTCAAAATTCCACGATTTTATATAGTACATAAAATATTTTTGGCGTAAAAACCCAACACCCGGTATTTTTCTAATTAAATACCAAAAATTTATATTTTTGAAATAACAATTAAAAATCATCACCAAGCACCCAATTGCATAAATTAGCAATCAATTTCACAAATCAACACAACCACGATGATCAGCGTAAAATTTTGACAACCGGCTATCCTAGTATAATTTATGCTAATAAATAAATAATTAAATAAATTACAAATTAATTAAATAAATTGTAAATTATTTAAATTAAACTCTTAATAGTCTACATAAGCTAATCTAACCAACTTAATTGAACTAACTAACTAATCTAGCAAGGATAATCACCTTAATCTAATTAGGCTACTAACTAATCTATCTAACCACCCAATTATCTAACCAAATTAACCAACTAAATACCTACACTAACTAATTTAACCTTAAACCTAATTAAACTTAAACTAATCTCCCCCTAACTGTAATTAGCTCCCTAATCAAAGATTAGAATGCAAACTCACTAGTTTAGCGAACTAACGGGTTCACGGCGGCACGACGGCGACCAAGACTCGAGCCTACGGTGTCACGCCTCGATCCTCCGAGCACATGCCCATCCCTCCATGGTCGATTAAATAGCGACGTCCCAGGATATATCGCCGACCCATTCATTTTAATACACAAGCGGAAGCATATAAAATCCCCATACAATAATTCAATGGGATAGAAAAGCAGGACCACGACTTATCAAAACCAAAACACACCTTTATACATATCAAACTAATTCATATACATTACTAGCCGATATTTACAAGGTCTACAAAAATGTTGATTCTCAAAACTAGTTGTCCTAGGACGAACTATTCAAACTCGTTTGCTGAACCTTCAGAGTCCATGGGATCCAGGTGAGACGGCGGGTCCTCCACTTCACCATCAGGTAGGTCTGCTGGATCCTCATCCTGGACAACATCAATCACCTCAGCAAAGATATCAAAGCTTCTAAGGGGACATATCCTAAGACTGTAGGGAGTGGTGTGGAACTAGGCTCTGAATCGATCGGGTATCTCCTGGTGTGGGACCTCTTCAACCCAGACTGTGGTCACAACCAACTCATAAGTCCAATCACTTCTGGGATCAGGAAAAACAGAGACTTGCTCAGTCACTCTCATGGGACGACCATGTCGCCCAGGGGGAGTCGCCATCTGCGAACCTGAAAATGTTATCCCACAATGGGGTGAGAGGACGTCTTAGCAAATTCAACCCCCCTAAGACTCAACTAGGAAGTAAATACGCTCTAAGGGCTGCCTAAGCACAACGGGTCAGAGTACTTACCTTGGCCTCAGTTCCTTCCTGTCAGACAATATAATTCGACCAGTTATTCACTTAGATTGAATCATCGATCAATGGACTCAGTCGATTACATGTTACCACGACCTTCCCCTGGTCGGTACATTCAATACTATCTATAAAGTCCTATCAAATCAGGACTGCTCACCCAAAGCTGATAAATAAATAGTATAGCTCATCCAAAGCTGATAATATAGTATACTATTTATATGCTCGCCCAAAGCTGATAAGTTAGGGCTCCCTGGCCAATACAGTATACTAGATATGCTCACTCAAAACTGATAATATATGCTCCCCCAAAGCTGATAATATGGTATACTATATATATGTATATATATATATATCTAAAATATGCTCACCCAAAGCTGATAATTTAGGGCCCCCTGGCCAATATAGTATACCACCTCGACATATAGTCAATTCATCATTTTTATCATACCCGATAAATATACTCATGTGTGGGCACACGATCGGCCTTAGCCAAAATACAATAATTTCACTTTTGTTCCTCTCACTTCTTTCAGCAGTCCAAAAATAGATTTTTGGCGATGTAGACCGACGCCAGGTAATTTTTCAATTAATTACCAAAATCAATTAATTTAGGAATAAAATCCTAAAATCACAATTAAATCAATTCAGCACAAATTAGCGATCAAATAAATAAATGGGTTACACCACTGCAATTAGCATAAAATTCCAATCACTGACTATCTTGGTCTAATTTTCGGAAAATAATTAATTAATTAAATAATTACGGAAAAATTAGATAAATGCTAATAAATCCAACTTAGGCCCGTAATGCTTAATTGGACGCCGAAACGGACCTGGAAAAATTTTGAAATTTGTTAAATAAAGACTAGAACCTATTTACTCGTTAATTGCATTAAACTAATCACCTAACATACATCGGTAATTATTTAATTTGCTAAACCGCTCTAATTATCCACTAAACCAATCTTAGTCTAAACTAATCAACCCCTAAGCGTCATTAACCTACTAAGCGAGAATTAGTGAGTTAAACTCACCTATTTAATGATCCGCTTGGATCAAAACGACGAGGGCGTGACGGGAAACAACCTTCTCCAAAGCAGGCCAAGCTTTCGGGGTCGGGAACAAGCCAAAATGGGCTTGCCAAGCTCACAAACCCTTGTTGGAAATAGCCTCTGAAATTGGGCCCAAAGAGCTGTAACGGGGCTGGTTCGGGCACGATTCGAGGCTAGGTTCGGCAGCCGTGGGTGGGGTGCAGGTTGAGATTGGAACAGCCATGAGTCGGGTTGTGCTACGGCTACTGGACGAGCTGGAACGGCTGCTGTTTGGGATTCAAAGACAGGTCTGCGTAGGTGGGTGTGAAGGCTGCTTTGATGCAGCGAAGACGGGCCTCATGGGGGTCAGCTAAAAGAAAATTGCTGGGAATCTTGACCAAGGCCCTCATGGCTGAATAGAGGAAAAACGGTGGGGGCATCTGCGGCAGAAAGTGCAAGGGACATGGCCAACAGAAAAGAATAAAAGAAGAGGGGACCGCGGCTTCTGTGGGACAGCGAACAAAGGTGAAAGCAGCAAATTGAATGAGACAGGGGAGGGGAAATCGTCGATGCCAGCTAAGTCAGGGAGAGAGAAAAAGACAGAAGATCATGCATTGGTGGATAAGGTAAGAATGAATCAACGGGGAAAAGTGAAAAATTGAGGATTTGCTTGGGGGCTGTCAGTGGGGGTAATGAACCGAGAGAGAGAGAGAGAGAGAGAGAGAGAGAGAGAGAGAGAGAGAGAACGTGTGGATGGGGGTGTTCGTGCGTGGAGAGTGTGCGTCCAAGGAAAAAGAAGGAAATAACATAAAACTAAAGTTATAATTTGTTCAACTTCAAAACAACTTGTCAATTGGTCATCCTAGGGCCAATTTCTTCACCATCTTGCACAATTCGAAGTCCAGTTGAAGACCAAAACAAGACAGGCTCTCCAACCTACGAATTTCCTTCAATTCCGAATTCTATTTCATTTTTTCTCGGAATCCGATTTTTTTTTTTTAACAAACTTCTCCAGTTGAGGTCCGATTTGATTTGGAAAAAGCCCACGAAATTTCCTTTCACCTATTTACTCACACCAGATGCCAAAAATCTCTTTAAATTGGCCAATATGAATTTCCGTTCGTTTTCCAAATCGTCTATATCGATTTTCCGTAAAAATCCCGAACTCCTTGGAAATTCCTCAAAAGATGGGTCAACGTTCCTAGATTGACTCATGACACAACAGAACTTTCAATTTGTGAAATTGAATTCAAATTCGCGGTTAATTTCAATCAGACGTGGTTTTAGCGTAACCTAGCCTACTGGGTAGCTTTTAGAAAAAAAATTTGCAATTGACCCATGGTCGATTTTCTTCGAGCCACACGTACCTCTTCGACATATTGGCGACTCTTGGTGGTCATGAAAATCTCGAGATTTCAAATATGGACACAGGGTATCTAAAACGATAGAAAATCAGTCTAGTGCCGATTGATGAGAATCTTGCAATCAGGTGGAATCACCCACACTTTGATCACACATCTTAGTCGAATCAACCTATCTTCAGTCTCCGATCGATTTTTAATTGTGTTGTAATGACCCTTGCATACTAGCATGATCGAGCAGTCGATTCCTAGTCGAATTCTCAAGTCTATTGCGTTTAAAATCTTTTAACGGCTTAACAGGATAGGTCAGCTATCTCATGAGTGTCCATCTCAAAGAAAAGCACTATAGTCGCGTAGACGAAAGGCCCAACTTATTCAAATCAGAACCTGAAAATGAGGATGTCACAACTCTTCTCCTATTATAAAACTTTCGTCATCGAAAATTAAACCATTACTGATCCATAAACGAGAAGGTGAGGGTATCGTCGTCTCACAAGTCTCACTTTTCCCAATTGCTTCTTCAGTCATATGGTGTTGTTAGACCACTTGACCAAGGGGACCTTCTTGGTTCACAAAATCTGATCTTTCTGATCCACAGTTAGAACCAGGCTTCCTACATACGACACTTTGTCACTCACGTCTAACTTTTCAAGATTTAGCACATGGGTCGTGTCAGGCTCATATGTCCTCAACATTGACATGTGAAAGACGTCATGCACTTGCGCCTACCTCGGCGGCAATGCAAAACGTTACGTTAGGATCCCGATTCTTTCCAGAGTCTCAAAGGGACCTACGTACCTCGATTTCAGCTTTCCCCTCCTAAGGTATTCCTCTTTGGTGGCACCTTTAAAAAGATGCAATCACCAATTTAAAACTGTAAGGGCCTTCAATGCTCAACTATTCAACTTTTCTAGTGGTTCTGAGCGGTCTTTACTCTAACACTGATCATGGCAACTGCAATCGTTGAATACTGAGCTGACTCCGAACTTGCGATCTTTCTTCCTCTTACTTTCCTTCCCATAATGAAATTGTGTACACTCGCTATATAATGTTTCAGAAGGAATCATTCGAAAGCTTTGCTGAAACTGGGAACCTCTGATGTAGATCTGAAATAAATTCATTACTGGCATTCCATGTAGACGAACTTTTTGACACACATACCACTTTTCATGTCTGTCTAAGTCCAAATCCTTTCATACTACCAAGAGGTGAGCCGACTTCGTCAATCTGTCGACCACAACCCAAAATGGAATCATTACTCCTCGAACTCCTTAGTAAGCCTATCACAATGGAACATTGTGATATACTTCCATTCCCACTCAAGACTCTCGAGTGATTGTAAAAGTCCTCCCGATTTGCTTTACTGAACTTCCACTTACTCACACATCTGACACTTGCAACCTGTCTGGCGATGTCTATCTTTATGTTGGTTTACCAATCGAACTGACGCTGATTCAGACCTACTTTGTACCGTCTGGTCAAATACTACAATACTACAGTGAATTTCCCGACAAGGCCTTCTCCTCAAGTTTCGTACTGTCTAACACCTATCATTGGCCACGATACTTCAGCATTTCATCATCAGAATTCTGAAGCCAACATTTCTCTTACCGGTATCTTCTTGCAGGATTCCCCGAACATCTGAGTCCGTCAACTGAAACATCTTAATCCCAAATAGGACTTCCAGTTCAGTTCTGAGGGTGGCCATAAAATTCGAAAGGTGGCCTACCTCAAACTTGAAAACAGAATCTTGAACTTTCTCAAGTAAGGTCCATACTTTAACCAGCATATGCACAATTAAAGACTCTCGACTCATCACGTCAGTGACTTCTTTCGTTCTTCTAGGGTGATACCAGCTATCTCCATTCTAGTTCTTCAAAAGTTATGATTCATAGCGCTATATCATTTTCAATTCCTTTTGAGAGATTAAACACTGGAGACTTGTTGGTCAGTGAAGATCCAGGATCTTTCTCCACACAACTAACATCTCTAAATCTTTCATGCGAAAATTTATGCTGTGAGTTCCAAGTCATGCATCAGGTAATTCAGCTCGCGTGATCTCAACTAACGGGACGTGTAAGCATAATCCTAACATGTTGCATCAGCACTCAACCCAGTCCCCTAAACAATGCATCACTATAGATCTTGCATCCTCTAGAACCATATAGAATGATCAGCACAAGTGCAGTAGCCAATTTCTATTTAAGCTCTTGGAAATTATCCTCGCATTTGTCTATTCATATGAATTTCTCTTCTTTCTTCAGGAATCGAGTCAATGGCAACGCCAATGCTAGAAATCCTTCCACGAACCCTCTGTAGTAACCTATCCAACCCATACGGTTTCTCATCTCTGATATTGTTGTCGGTCTTGGTCCACTAATAACTGCTTCGATCTTGATCGGGTCCACAGAAATTCATTTACCATTCTCAGATGTCTCTCGTGCTCATTAGCATTCCTCTAATACACCAGAATATCATTAAAAGACACGATCACAACTGATCTAGATATTCTTTAAGCACTCGGTTTGCCAAATCCATGACAGAAGTTGGAATGTTCGCCAGACCTAATGGCATTACTGTACTCTCACAAAGGCTACATCGAGTACGAAACACTGCCTTCGGTATAACCTCCTTCCTGGTTCTCAACTGATGACAATCTGTCCTCAAGTCGATCTTTGGAAATATCGACACTCCTTATATCTGGTCACACAATTCGTCGATCTTTAGCAATGAACACTTGCTCTTGATCGCCACTTGATTGAGCTGACTATAGACGATGCATACTCGCAACGAACCATCTTTCTTTTACTCACAAACAAAACTAATGTTTCCCCAAAGTAATGCACTGATATGCATGAATTCCTTATTTAACAATCCTCACATCTGCACCTTAAGTTCTATCAATTCAGACAACGACAACTAGTAAGAAGCCTTAGAGAGTGGCTCTATCCCGGGTGTTAGCTCGATCGCAATTTCTATCTCTTTCTCTGACGACAGCCTGACCATTCTTGTGACAACACAACTAGAAATTCTTAGACTACAAAGATGTCCTCAATCTTCAGTTCTCCAATCTATCTTATCTATGACAACCGCCAAGTAATCTTGGCAACCTCTGTCTAACAAACGGGTTGCCTTCAACCGACGAGATTAATGAAATCGAAGATTCTTTTCGACTCCCATAAACTCGACACTTTCACATGCTAATGGACTAAGCTGGATTACTCCAGGACCATAATTCATTACCACAAGATGCCCTATGAGTCCACTCTATTCATGCGGCATTAAAGTTGCACCTCAACAACTAGTCAAGCACAACTATAGCTAGTGATTCCCCTTTCTTTCTTTATTTCAACAACTGAAGTTCCACAAACTTCACCAACACTCTGCTGCGATACTCTGATAAAATTTCCCCAAGAACATTCTTCATCTGATTGGTGCAGGGTCGGTTCTATTCATGTTCCTTCCACCATCCTAGTGGCGTCCTATCTGCGGTAGCGGTGTCTGTGCTCCCTTGGATTCTCACTGACAATCCCTCACCTGATGGCCGTGCTGGTCACAATCACAGCACGTTCTAGCCATACCTGGACACTAGATTTATCCATGCTTCCTTCCAAAAACTCGGTACATAACTGGTGAGTCCTCTATATCCTGTTAGATGACAGTGTGCACTCTTACTTGCACCGGGGCCTGCCCCAAATACCCCACGGTGTCTTCTACGGCGCATTCTCGCTGATTTATCCCATTAGCCTTCGGGGACCTTTTTTTTTTACCAAGTAACCCTGTTGGTCACACTCAGAACAAATTCTTGTCCTAAAGAAAAAACATAAGGCTGATTTCCATCGTCACACACGGGAACAACATGCTCCATTTTGACTTGGTGCTGACCTTACTATCCCATCATTCCTATTGGGCGGAATAGAATACTTTTCTCTCGACATCAATCTTTTGACCGATTTCCAATTCTACTTGAACTGAATCTTGACTCAGATACTGAAGTCTGTTTCCTGACCACAATTCCAGGTTGGACCTCAGCAAAGGCGGCAACAACAGTAGCTCAGTCCTGAGCTTGCTGACTCAACAAGTTCTCAAGGAACACTAGCGCCTGAATGATCCCGTTGAACTTAGGATCATTCGGTGCTGCTACACTAGTACCGACCTGCGGTGGTACTCTTACACTCGAGCTGGCATGAGCTGACGCTTATCTCGACTACCTCGGTTACTGACCTTTCTCAGCATTCTACCTCGAGTCACAGAGGATACTGTCCTCTTACTAAAAGTCCTCAGCTCCTGATCACTCATACTACAGGCTCCTATAGATACTTTTTTTCTAATTCTAATACCATATTAGAATTCTAGTGATCCACACCAAACAACCAATTCTACCAATTAGCTATCACAGACATGCACCAGCATAAAATAAAGGTCATTCCTACTAACTATTCCGTGACTCATCTCACCTTATCACTACAAACACAGACCTGCTTTGATACCACTAAACGGGGATGTCACGCACAACATGGGTCAGAGTACTTACCTTGGCCTTAGTTCCTTCCTGTCAGACAATATAATTCAACTAGTTATTCTCTCAAATCAAATTATCGATCAATCGACTCAGTCGATAACATGTCACCATGACCTTCCCCTGGTCGGTACATTTAATACTATCTATAAAGTCCTATCAAACCAGGACTGCTCACCCAAAGCTGATAATATAGTATACTATTTATATGCTCGCCCAAAGCTGATAAGTTAGGGCCCCCTGGCCAATATAGTATACTATATATGCTCACCCAAAGCTGATAATATATGCTCGCCCAAAGCTATATATATATATATATATATATATATATCATCTCATCCAAAGCTGATAATTTAGGGCCTCCTGGCCAATATAGTATACCACCTCGACATATAGTCAATTCATCATTTTTATCATACTCAATAAAAATACTCGTGTGTGGGTACACGATCGGCCTTAGCTAAAATACAATAATTTCACTTTTGTTCCTCCCACTTCTTTCAGCAGTCCAAAAATAGATTTTTGATGCTGTAGACCGATGCCCGGTAATTTTCCAATAATTACCAAAATCAATTAATTTAGGAATAAAATCCTAAAATCACAATTAAATCAATTCAGCACAAATTAGTGATCAAATAAATAAGCTGGTTGCACCACTGTAATAAGCATAAAATTCCAGTCACCGGTTATCTCAGTCTAATTTTCGGAAAATAATTAATTAATTAAATAATTACGGAAAATATTAGGTAAATGCCAATACATTCAACTTAGGCCCGTAATGCCTAATTGGACGCCAAAATGGACCCGGAAAAATTTTGAAATTCGTTAAATAAATACTAGAACCTATTTACTTGCTAATTGCATTAAACTAATCACCTAACATGCATTGATAATTATCTAATTTGCTAAACCGTTCTAATTATCCTCTAAACCAATATTAGTCTAAAATAATCAACACCTAAGCGTCATTAACCTATTAAGCGAGGAATAGTGAGTTAAACTCACCTGTTTAATGATTTGCTCGGATCAAAACGACGAGGGCGCGACGAGGAACAACATCTCCAAAGCGGGCCTAGCTTTCGAGGTCGAGAACGGGCCAAAATGGGCTTGCCAAGCTCACAAACCCTTGTTGGAAATAGCCTCTGAAATTGGGCCCAAAGAGCTGTAACGGGGCTGGTTCAGGCACAGTTCGAGGCTAGGTTTGGCGGCCGCGGGTGGGGCTGCGGGTCGAGATTGGAACAGCCATGAGTCAGGCCGAGCAACGGCTGTTGGATGAGCTGGAACGGCTGCTGTTTGGGCTTCAAAGATGGGCTGCGTAGGTGGGTGTGAAGGCGGCTTCGATGCAACGAAGACGGGCCTCATAGGGATCAGTTGAAAGAAAACTGCTGGGAATCTTGACCAAGGCCCTCGTGGCTGAATGGAGGAAAAACGGTGGGGGCGTCCGCGGCAGAAATTGCGAGGGACATGGCCAATAGAAAATAATAAAAGAAGAGGGGACCGCAGCTTCTGTGGGACAGCGAATGAAGGTGAAAGCACAAAACTGAATGAGACAGGGGAGGGGAAATCGTCGACGCCAGCTGAGTCAGGGAGAGAGAAAAAGACAGAAGATCATGCATTGGTGGATAAGGTAAGAATGAGTCAACGAGGAAAAGTGAAAAATTGAGGATTTGCCTAGGGGTTGTCAATGGGGGTAACGAACCGAGAGAGAGAGAGAGCGTGCGGATGGGGGTGTTTGTGCGTGGATGTGGGTCCAAGGAAATAGAAGGAAATAACATAAAACTAAAGTTATAATTTGTTCAACTTCAAAACAACTTGTTAATTGGTCATCCTAGGGTCAATTTCTTCACCATCTTGCACAATTCGAAGTCCAATTGAAGACCAAAATAAGATGGTCTCTCCAACCTACGAATTTCCCTCAATTCCGAATTCTATCTCATTTTTTCTCAGGATCCGATTTTTTTTTTTAACAAACTTCTCTGGTTGAGGTATGATTTGATGCAAAAAAAGCCCACGAAATTTCCTTTCACCTATTTACTCACACCAAATGCCAAAAATCCCTTTAAATTGGCCAATCCGAATTTCCGTTCGTTTTCCGAATCGTTCATATCGATTTTCCATAAAAATCCCGAACTCGCCGGAAATTCCTCAAAAGGTGGGTCGACATTCCTAGAATGACTGATGACACAACAAAACTTTCAATTTGTGAAATCGAATTCAAATTTGCGGTTAATTTTAATCAGACGTAGTTTTAACATGACCTAACCTACTAGGTAGCTTTTAGAAATTTTTGTTGCAATTGACCCGTGGCCGATTTTCTTCGAGCCACACGTACCTCTTCGACACATTGGCAACTCTCGGTGCTTGTGAAAATCTTGAGGTTTCAAATACGGACACAGGGTATCCAAAATGATAGAAAGTCGGTCTAGTGCCGATTGACAAGAATCTTGCAATCAGGTTGAATCACCCACACTTTGATCACACATCTTAGTCTAATTGACTATCTTCGGTCTCCGATCAATTTTTAATTGTGCCGTAATGACCCTTGCAAACTATCACGGTCGAGCAATCGATTCCTAGTCGAATTCTCAAGTCTATTATGTTAAAAATCCCTTAATGGTTCAATTGGATATGCCAATTATCTCATGAGCAGCCATCTCAGAGAAAAGCACTATAGTCGCGTTGACAAAAGGCCCAACTTATTCAATCGAAATCAGAACCTGAAAATCAGGATGTCACATACGGCGACACCAAAAGAGGCCAAGCCGAGGCTGAATAAGCCTTGGAGGGCTCACAACCCAACTAGAACTTCGCTTTTGATCGAATGCTGAAGAGGCTGGATCGATGGGCTGGTCGAGCTCGGTTTGGGGGGCTAGACTGAGCTGAGGGTGAACGGAGTTGGATGAGGGCAACCAGCTGGAGTGGTGGACTCGAGGACCGGCGACGAGGTGAGCGGTTGGTCATGCGAGCTGGCGGCAAGCTTGGGGACAAGCTCGTGAAGGAGCTGGTGTCATGGCTGGACCAACGGGCGACCGGCGGGCGGGCATGCGGGCTAGGGACGTGAACGGGGGCGAGCAGGCGGTGATGAAGAAGGCAGGACACTCAGCTGCAACAATGGAGGAAGAGGAAGAGAGGCAGAAGAAGTTGAAATAGAAGTAGAAGCTAGTCTGTTGAGGCCATTGGTCGCATGAAGAAGAGAGAGGGGGGGAAGAGAGAGAAAGTCAAAAATAAACATCATAATTCATGATTGAGCATTGATAACTCTATAAAAATAGTTATTTGACCTATTTTAGGCAACAATTAATGCGATATCTATGAGAAAATATTTGGATTTCCTTCTGATTATTTGAATTTTCCTTGTTTATGTAGAATAATGAGATATGGAAAGGATAAAGAAAAGAATGGCAAAAATCAAGAATTCAAATCAAGAAGCAGTGGAAGATAGATATCAAATCAGAATCATCTGATTTACTCCCTGATTTTATGCGCAATTGCTTGGAGCTTGGATATATCCTCTAAATGGGAGAACATTGAGAGCTAGAGAGAGCAGTTAGGTTTTTGTAAGATCATTTTTCATTGTTCTGAGAGTTTTTCAAGTATTTTGAAGAGAAGACAAAAGTGGTGACAGAATTCTTGTTCTTTGATTCAAGATGCTGAGTTTGATTTTTATTTTTATTTCTTCTTCTACTATGTTCTAATTTTCTTTTGTTAGGGCTACGATATAGCCTAACCATGATAATGTGAATTTCATGATTTTTATATTTTGCGATTGATTTCATTCATGTGAGTTATATATTATTGTGCTTAATGCTTTTGAGTGACTGGCCACCACTTGAATGATCTAATGTGCATGTTTGAGACTGAGAAGTGATAATATGCAATTGCTCATTATAATATATAACCATGAATTAAACGCGGATAGAGATATACCGCATTATTTGTGTAGCTTTCGGTGATAAGATAATCCAAAAGACTCATTGTAAACCGGGAATATTCATAGTTTTTAATGCACTTATGTTTATTTTAATTCACATAGAGATATAGTGGATTAATGAACTGAGTAGGTTTGCTATACCTAGAGATAGGATAGTAAATAGGTTAGGAAATTCCGCTATCACATGTTTGATATCGTTCTTGTACCCACAACAATCTGAAATTCATATCTAGTGGTTATGGTGAAATCGGATGCTCTAACATATTTATCTAATTGATTTACTGCATTTAGTCTACAAATTTTGTTTTTAATTTATTCTCAATTATATTTTGATCTGTTAGATAAATTTTAGAGTTAATCTATTTTAGTATTTAGTTAGTTTATTAATCATCGATCTCCGTGGGACGATACTTTATCTCATCATTATATTACTTGTTCGATACGTTCACTTGCATTTAGAATTTTACGAACAAGCATGCCCCAAAAGTCTCTATGTTCATTCTCTTTGTTCCCCAATTATCTTCTTGAGCCTAATTTCCCAAAATTAAGGATTTTTGGGCAGCAAAATAGGCCATTACTTCTCCCATCCGAATTTCACTTTTTTTTTTTTCCAAATTGTTCAAAATTGATTTTTCTGTAAAATTCCGAACTCGACAAAAATTCTCGGAAAGATGAGACGACGTCCTAAAAATGAATCGTGACACGCTAGAACGTCCGAATCCCAAAACCGAATTCAATTTCATGGTTAAAATCGACCGAATGCGATTTTAGCGCAACCTAACCTACCAAGTAGCTTTTAGGGATTTTAGCACATTTGACCTGTGGTCGATAATTTTCGATCCACGTTGTGCATCTTTGACTCATAGGCAATTCTCGGTTGTCGTAAAAATCTCAAGGTTTCAATTACGGGTATTGGATAGAAAATCGACAGAAAATCGAGTTAGTACCATTTGACGCGAATTTCACAATCATGTGGAATCACCCACAATTTAATTACGTCATTCCATCGAATCGACCTATTATTTTTATCACTAATCACTCATACCGGTGTCATATTGACCCTTGCCGATTATCACGATCGAGCAGTCGATTTCCGATCGAATTCTCAAATCGGTTGCGTTTATATCTCTTAACGGGTTCGCTCAATAGATCAGTTAACTCGTGAGTGGCCAACTCAGAGAAAAATGACCATAAGCGCATTGACGAAATGCCCATTTCATATATTCGGGACGGGGTCGAAATTTAGGATGTCACACTAGATGTAAGGTTAAACACATATTTGTGATTATAAATGACTCATCATCGTCAAGAAGCAAGAAAACAGCTGTCCTTCCCTTGTCTCGATGTAGCAAGTAGCCTCTTGGAGGGGTAGTCGCAAGCTCAAAAAGCAAAGGAATGAATTTAAAGTTGCATTTGTTCCATAGAAAACACAAAATTTAGAATATATTTTTTCAAGAAATAATCTTTTGTGTTGCTTACAAAAATGAATGAATAAAATATATTTCCATTACAGATGAAAATAGTTAGGCATGCTTGCTATCGATCATGAAAACATTTTCTGTTGATTAACTTTTCTAAGTGATATAACCAATAATTTTTCAAAAAGTACTTTTCAAATCTTGAATTTATCTTAAAACATATGCATCTTGAATTTCAAACAATATTACAAGCTGCGATGACATTTTCCTTTTGTGGTACTTTACAGGGCATTGTCTGTGATAGTTACTTTGCAATTTTCTCTTGTTTTATGGGCTACAAAGAGGAAAAGTTTTTGGACAAGTTTGGCTTTTCGTGAATCAAAATACGGAAATCCATCGGCAATGCTTATGAAAAAGGCGTGCCTTATAGGATAGGGTAGGGCTAGGCCACAAGTACCTTGCCAAACCATAGCATAGACAAGGGTTTCGCCAAAGGCGAATGGCACAAGCTTGAAGCTCAGGGTGGCTGCAGAGTTCTCTAGGATAGAGCTTACATCCATTGAAGCTCTGCATGAACAGCTCGTGGACATCCATGGCTGCGGCCATAGGACCCAATCTGGTCCATATCTAGACCAGATTCTGGGCAATAACCATCACTGGGCTCATAATCGGGGTTTGGGTGATGCTCACGAACGACTCTTCAAGAGACGATCTTAGGCAATGATTTGAGGAAGATGATTCTATAATTCAACCATTTTCAATATTTTCATTGGCACTTAACAGTTTTTTCATCCTTTAAAACTTTGGTTTACTTTCCAACATATTTTGGCCAAAAACACTTTAGTTTTTAATTTGTTATTTTTTATTAATTTTAAGAACAAATTAAAGCGCCAGCATCATCCGCTATGGGAAAAAGATAATGATGGTCACTTTTGTCCCTCGAGTAACTCCATCATATTTTTGGGACATTTGGTGAGGTCATTTTTATCCCCTGGAAATGCGTACATTATCTTTCTTGGGATTTAGCCTGACATTTAAATTAGAAGTAAGAAATTTTATGTGCTTGAGAGAAATTATTTTTATAAACAATTATTACTTTTCTTTTAAAAGTTACCAGACGGGAGAGTACAAATCCGACTTCCAAGCCTTCAACAATCTTGGGAAGGAAAATATCAGCCAGGACTTTTAACTGTTCAACAATAGAAATTGATCAAGTGAACAGTGACAGATTAGTATGACACCAATGGTTCAGTTGAATTTTACTATTATATTGCATGATTTACAGCTGACAATAGCCCATCACAAGCATCTTTTGCTAAGGATTATTAACTCGCTCTCTTATCTCCATACACAAAACAATAGCAAGCTCTATCTACTAACTACAAACAGGTGACAGGAGGATGATGAGTGAATTTGTCACCTTTATTCAGCCTATAAAGCCAAAAACCACACCTCCTATACATAACCCTCAGCTGCTGCCTGAGTGCTGCCGAGAGACTCCAGCCACTAATCCAAAAGGAAATCTAGTTCGTTGGGTAGAGTAACTCTTTTTCGCAGTAGGAACTCGATCGGACATTTCCTCTTTCTTCCGCTTCTGGCCTAGATCGAAATTGCTCATCTAACTCCTCAAAATCACCCTGAACCCAAGGAGCCAAATCGCTAGGAATGAGAATCATCCAACTCTCATGTAGTAAAAAGCCGGATTTCAATAGCAGTAAAATTGAATTTCAATATTTGGGAGAACGAGAGTATGGGGCTCACTGGAGTGTAAACACGGCAACTAGTTTTCTCGTGATGGTCTGATGCAGCCCGCATTGATTACCAGCTCTCTCGACCAAGAAGATTGGCTCGCATTCAAGCTCGACGAAACCGAGAAGCTGTATCGATATCTTGAGTCCATCTGGAAGCTTGGAAGACACCTTGGGAGCCCGCATGACGCTTTTACTAGTTTCTAGTTACTATGCTATTTATTATTTTCCTAGTTTCAACACTTTGCTTTTTATTTCGTTAACAATATAAGCCATCCAATTTCTTGTAGAAGACGACTTTTGATAAATGAAAAAAACTTTGCTTTGAAGCAAGTATCGTGAACCTTGAAGAGTTCATACCCTTGAAAACCTAGAAGAGTTTTCACTCCGTCCTTGAAGAGTCGGAGCTTTTCGAAATCTGCATCCTTGAAGAGTTGCAGTCATCGATCTAGAAGAATCGGTGCCCCCTCGACTTCCTTGGAGGCCTAGAAGAGCAACCAACGAAGTTTTTGTCTTTTCCTATTCTGTTCGTTATTTCCAACCCAATTTCGACCATCCTACAGTACTTATTTCAGAAAACCCAAAACAGAGAAATTGTAGATCCAGAAGTCTTTGTTCATTTGGCTTTGGAATCAGGTCGATCCGATCTGTATCAACAAAGATACAACTGTTCTCCTGAGCTTGCACAGTGCTGAAATTTCTGTCGGTCCTGTTTCCCATGCACGAGTCACTCTCCCGATCCTGCTGTTTGTGAAAGCCTACCCTTGGCTTGCATCATGGTCTCTCACGTGCTTATATGCAAACTTCTTGACACAATTTTTATGGCCGCAAACAAATGGCCTCACCTCAAGATGAACAGCCTTCACATGCTAACGTAAATTTGATTTCTATTAACAAGAAAATAATCAGCTAATGTACACACAGCAGGCACACAATAAATGAGCTCACGCTTCAAAGTTCCAAAAGATTATAATCCATAACCAGCCACAATCTACTTAGTAGGTGACTGTATCTTACTGTTGAAAAAATGCAGAGACAACCCTCAACATCAAATCTGAATGCTTCTGAATCAGCCGAATTTTTCTTCTCATGCGTGCAGAGATGCCGTTGGATATTCTTCCTCAACTGCTTAGTCCCACATATGTCGCAATTGACTAATTGGTGAGCTAACTGCATGTGGTCCTTCAGATAATCAACATTGCTGAAGTATTTCATGCACTCACAACAGAAAGCCTCCACAGTCTCTAGTTTGACTGCAGCAGTTGAAATGACGTTATTATCGAATAGCATGTTAAACGGTTCATAGATATCATTCGGCTTCACCAAGACACCTTCATAATTAAGTGACTCACCATGAGAATCCTCATGCTTTCATAACTTCAATGCAAACTTGAAAACCTTTCCACACCCAACCTCCGGACAAACATGCTGCTTCAGACTCTTACATTCACCAAACGTCGATGGTTCCACATCATTGTGAATTTCATTCAAGTGCATCTTCATGTTCCCTTGATATGCAAATGACTTATCGCAACCATCAACAGGACAGCTGAAAATCTTGCCTTTATGCTGAAGAAAGTGACGAGCCAAATGGTCTTTTCTCCTATAGCTGGCAGAGCAATCCCTTATAGAACACTTGAAAGGCCTCTGCACATGAATTTAGCATATTGACACATAGATACAAAGCATACCAAATCTCTAGTCATCAATAGGGAAAAAAAAAAATGAACGATGCTTCAAACCTCAAGATAGAACATGTGTGACCGAGGCTGACTTGATGGATCTTCTCAGGTGGTCCCCAACCTGATACTAGTCCAATCAAAATATAAGATTGCAGCCTCTTGAACTTTGGAGTTCTTTTCGGTGGGATCCAATGCTTCACGCCATTATCATATCATAATCAGATGAGCCAACATACTTTATCCTGCAAGGTCTTAATTTCAGTGTAGGCAAACTCGCTGTAGACAAGTGGAAAAGAACAAAACAGCTTCAATTTTCAACCAAAATTAGAACTTTTTTATCTTAGAAATCTATCTTTGAAACCAGACACACAATAAGATTGATGCTTTCTCATGGGTGCTTCCATGTGATGATGCTTCACAAATTCACAGCATCACTATTCCACAGCCCAGAAAATCATGTACATCCCCAACGATAATATCCGAATTGCCGTTTCTGACACCTCATTATAAATTACAAATTTGAAAATTTTAAGAGCAAAGACCGAGCATTGTACATCAAAACTGTCTGTTCAACAAGACCAGTGCGACTGTAATCTGAACCCTCCACTTTAAAAACTGTACCTCACCGTAGACCACCTCCATGACAGGTGTAATCTAATCGAAACTTGACTAAAATTTTCAAAGAACTTGCATTATCAATAACAAAACAGAGAGCTCCACATACCTCGAGCTAATGGCCCTGCATATGCTGCCTCAAATATGCAGGTTTCTTGAATGTGGCACCGCATTTTTTGCAGGTATTATTAGCTTTCGCTCCCTGCTTCCCCTCGACCCCTTGAGCCATTGCCGCTTCCACCTCATCCTGATAAAGACCAAATCGACATGAAAACCGCTTCAAATCAGTTCCCATCGCGGCGGACATTCAAACGCGAGCATATTCCGCAAACGCAAAACCAGCAATTGCCAATCGAACTAGTCAAGTCATAGTATCAGAACTCGCGGCCCGAAATGAAACGCACTGCTTACGAAGCATCGGAAGGCGACGAGGTGAGGAAGCACGAGGTGACAATAAGTTCTGGCACGAGGTACATTATTCTTGTTTTCTTTTATTCACTGATATTTGTCTTTCTTGAGCTTTTCCTCTTACAGATCAAGAACCACCAGATTATACTCAAAACACTACAAGAGTTTCAAAGCTACGATTTGGGATCAAGACACCCAGACTCCAAGCTGCACATAGACAAACTTAGCCCGTTTGTATTCTTGCACAAACAACTGAGATCGGTCAAAATCTCCAGCCTCCGCCTTTAACCGTTATAATCCACCATGACTCATACATGGACTCACAAGGAAACCAAGCGTGAAAGACTAACACAGTAGAAGCCTCGGTCAAGAATGTCACCAGAACTGAAGGTCAAGAACAATAACTCCAGATCATAGACTCATCACCCACTACCATGGAAATCACAGGCAACGTAGCACAGAACGAAGAATTATAATGGTTAAGAAATGTATTCGGCCATTGTGAAAACATCAGAACTCATGCTTAAGTGACTTGAAAATCAATTACTATCACTCAATCTATGTCAGCATACTTTCAGGTTCCGAAAAGGACGAAACTAATCCGCATTGAAACCTAATAGACATTTCGTCGAACAGATTGCAGTCAACCGATTGAGGAGCAGATTTTTGCGATTTCAAACTCGTATTCGTGGCCTTAGGCAAACGAAATTAACATGTGAAATTCAGAATCAAATACATGACTCTAACATGACCGATCCTAATCGAAGCAAAACGAGCTTTCCATTCGCTTCACCTTCGCCAGAATCACAGCATTATGGAGAATCGGAGATTACCTCATAAATGGAGCCAAGCTAAGTCGCTGTCGGCAATCCGATCAGCTAAGGGAGCTCTCATGACCGTCGTCGTCGGTTAAAATCAAGACCGGTAGAAGAGCTTCAAGCGAGTTCCGGCCACTTCAATCTTCACGGCCACGAAACAGAATTGAACAAGGGGCTTCCCGGGAGGCAGCCGTCTGGCGATGGCGACGTCGCCTGCGGCGGTGATGAGCCAAAAATGAGAAAGAAGTCTCTGGAAATCGATTCCTTGAGGGAAATCCGAAATGGGCTCCGATTTGGAAATCGAGGAGTGAAAGTTTATGGGTCAAGCGAGCCCACACGAATGGGCTTCAAAAAAAATGATATTTCTCTTCCTCTCTCTTTTCTCATTCTTTCTATTATTATTATATATATATATATATATATATATTTTATTTTCAGATTTTTTATCCTATAAGTGCATATACGATTTTGTCGAAAAAAAGATTCCGATGTCAGTAGCACTCTTATTTCTGATCATCCGAATTCCATATAACTTTTTAATCGATTACTTGAGTGCTAAAAAACAATAAATAAATAAAATATTTTAAAAACAATCCATATAAGTGTCATGCCACGTCAAATTTCTTGCACTTGGATATATATTTGGAAAATTTATGGTACTGAAGTGGTTGAAAAAAAAAATTGACACTCTAGTGAGCGTCATATAATGACATTTGTGGTGTGTATATTCCCAAATCTAATAGTAGATTAGCTCTTGTTTTAATAATTCACAAGTGGACACATAACTATATGAAAGTTACAAATGAAATATCAATTCTACCATACCCAATAGTAGATTACCACCCCTCATACCATGATTTAGTTTTATGTAGTAATTATTGAACATAATCAGTTAGTTATTAGACCATTAATTGTAGATCGTAACTTTTGTACAACACTCACTTAAGTGCCGTAATTTTTTATTTTTTAATCATCATGTTAGTGTCATATACTTTTTCTCACTTGAGTGTCATAATTTTTTGAAGATATTTCTTACAAAGTATCATGCCATGTTAGATTTCCAACGCTTAGGTGGACGTTCTAAAAAAATTTATAACACTCAAGTGATTAATTGAGAGATATGATACTAAAATAGACCCTTTTTTTTTTTTTTTGTAAAGTTATGAAACTCAAGTGATTGATAAAAAGTTACGGCACTAAAGTAAGCATTACACAAAAATTATGATACTTATATTATAATTATCCCAAAGAAAATCACTAACATTGCTGCAAAATCAAGTCAATATGCATTAGCGGTAGGTAGGAAGTTGCGCAATGTAGTGTTGAATGAGCGCGATATGTTTTGGAATCAGTGTGCGAGCAACATATTGTTGGAAAGTACACTCGAAGATGATTGTTTTAGTGCCTGAAAACTTAAGTCTTTTGAGTCTATATCGACCTCGAAACGAATCTGCCTCGTTGGATCCAAGAATTCACGAATTGTTCATGTAGAGGAGTCCAATCGCGACGTCCAATCCTCCAATCCCAGTGTCCACAGTCACGGTTCTGGTGTTCTCGATGTCAGTGTCCATTGAAAGTACGCTTTTTAATGAGCAGATTATGAATGACATCCTATCAGTACTCTTAAATGCTCAAACTCTTCAGGACAATATGGTATGGACTACTACAAAATAATGGATTTTTACAGTGAAGAGTGCATATAATTGGATGTGAGCCCAAAGGAAAAATCACTCAACATGACAAGCATTATCATCATTCCAGCTACCCCACAAGTTATGGAACCAAATTTGGCAATTAAAGACCCCCCCTCCCCACGCAAAAAAAAGTTAGAATCATACTGTGGAGCATTTACCAAAATGCCCTGTCGCTAACGACAACTTGCTTAGGTGAAGAATATTACCTGACTTGGGGTGCCCATCCTATCCCCATGAAGTTGAGACAATGGAGCACCTCCTTCTACGTTGCCCCTAGACTACTTCCGTTTAGACAAACCTTGCCATCCAAATCCATATTTTGAGTTATAGCATCTCACGAATAGAAGGTTGGTTGTGTAATTTTCTCGAACGACAAAACCACTCACCTCCCTTTGACACAATCGCGGCTACTTTTCTGCTGCATCTGGAAGGCGAGAAACAACTTTGTATTCCGACATCAAACAAATCCAAAAGCTTTAGTTGACTCAACCCTCAATATAATCAGCAACTTCAGAAAATGGAACCCCCAAGAAACAATTTCCAACTCGATGAACAGGACTTATCTCATGCTTGGCTCCCACTAAGGCAGAATACTCTGAAGATGAACACTGATGCTTCTTACATGATGGGGTCTCTAACGGAAACAGTTTCATGCTTGATCCGAGACGATTTGGGGGTTATTTGTGATGGCTCTGCTAGATCTGTCCAGCTTCATCCCCTGTTCAACTAGAAGCCCTATCTCTTTTCAAGGGACTAAAGCACATGCAAGAGAGAAAAAGTGAAGCCTTGAGTTCGAGTTAGATTGTTTGAAAATAGTCAACGCCATCAAGTACTCAGATAAGAATTTATGGGAAGCCACTGCACTTATCTTGGAAGCTCGCAACTTATTGGGCCGACTTCCTAACACTACCGTAGCTTATGTGGGGAGAAGTGCTAACCAAGCTGCAGTTTGGGTGGCTAAAGCCCAGAGACAGAATGTCCTTCCCTCAAATTGGGCTGTCAATCTACCTCAAGACCTTGGGAATTTACATTATTTTGATGCCCCTTCGATGGGCTCTTTTGTTTTCAGGACTCCTTAATTCAATAAAATTTGCTTTTCCGACCCAAAAAAAAAAAAATCCCTAAAACCCAGGAATTGAATTTCCATCTAGTCTCGAGCGCATATTCATCTATTCGTGTCCATGATCCAATTGCATGTCTATGGCCAAGTATTGATCATGATTTACGTTCAGGTATTGTTGATTCCATGTTTGTCTCAAAATTTCTCATATTAATAGGATTGAGAGACTGCCATGTTTTGATTCCCCCATGCATGAACTTAATCAGAGAAAGTTCACATCTTTATTACTTAGATTAATCTCTTTTTGCGTGGATTTGCCCTTGATAGAATCATATGGATGATCTTTTTGCATGTTAACATTGAATCGGGTCGGATTGACGATTCCTTTGCATGTTGTTCATGGCCGGTCCCCTTGGTGCTCTTGATCATGGCCCCTCCTCGTTTGATTGCATGGGTTTAATGTTGTCTCGCATTGATGGCCCTTACTTTAATTCCTTGCATCTAGCTTAGGGTTTGTCTCGCTTGGAAGAATTTTGATCATCTGTTTTGCTATGATTCATGGAAAATAATCTAAAGCTTCGACCTTTGATCAATGCTTCTCACGTCAAAAAGACACAATTTTTTTCCGGGAAAGATCAAACATTTACTGCTTTTTATTCATGCATATAGGATACAGTTTGCTAGTTCATGTAGATTAGTGAGAAAAATTCATTAAAATTGCATCTTTTATGATAATGTGGCATTGGAGAACTGATGGCACACTGTAGAAAACACGTTTTTTTTTTTTTTTGAATTGAAAAGTACATAAACAAGAACAAGAGAATAATACTTAGACCAAAACTAACAAACAATCGAGGATGAAGTTTTTTTTTTATGGAAAAGCAGAACCAATTATCTCAATCGAGAAGGATGCACGATGCAGTGAAGCCAGAGAAAACAGAGGTTTGTCTTTTGGCAGATTTCACCAGCACAAGGATGGCAGCGATAAGATTAGGTTGCAATGAAATGACAACTTCCCGTGAGGATAACGAAGATACGAACGACATAGAGCTGCTCTCAAAGACAACTGGAGTAGATCCGTGACTGCGACGCGCTGTGGCCGATAATGCTACTCTCGAAGACAATTGATTGTGGCCACTCTCGAGGATGAAGATAGGTGGACAATAAACAGAGGACTTGGACCGCCGAACGGTGGTGGTCTGACTGACAAGATGGAAACAATGATGGCAGAGACAAGGCTTTTGTTCTTCAAGACTAAGGCAAGAATAAAGATAAAACTATATTACTTTTCTTGATATTCTATTACATTTAGATTGTGTAAATATTCTACGATCTTCAAAATAGAGGGAGAGATCAAGGGGTATTTATATCCGAATAGTATGTACAGGTTAGGAAATAATCTAATCTAACAATAGAATAACTTATCTTAGTCTAACAAGGAAACTATTTGTTTTAAGAAATCATAAAATATCAAATAATATCCTTAATACCAAATAACATTTCTAACAATATTCTCTAATAGAGATTTCTCAAATCTCAATAAATAAACTTAAAACAAAACCTTAGACATGATGATCTGTGAGAGAGGGATCTGGAAAATTTTGGTTGAGATGGGCGATTTAACAACAGAGAATTGCAGACAGGAGGAGCAGCAAAACAGGGAATGGTTCAGCTTGGAAAGAGGGAGCGGTAGTCAATGGTAAACGCCTCCCGGTGGGGACGATTTTGTCTAACGTTAACGTTAGTTGTGGGACTGACGATGTTACTTTCTCTGTGGGCCTTGCGTAGGGAATAGGAGCAAAAACGCGTTTTTATTTGTCCGCTCTTTATATGTTCGCGGATTTTTTGGTGGCAATTTTTCTTAATTTCAGACGTTGGCCAAACCAAGAAATCAAAACTCCAATTCGATTGGATATGACCCAGCTTTGGGAATTTGGATCTAAGCTAGTCAATGATGAAAATAGAGATAGTAAAATTAATGCCCGTAATTGGCCAAACCAAGAAATCAAAACTCCAATTCGATTGGATATGACCAGCTTTGGGAATTTGGATCTAAGCTAGTCAATGATGAAAATAGAGATAGTAAAATTAATGCCCGTAATTAAAGGGTGTTTTAGTGTTAGAAGGATTGAGATTTGCTCATCATGATGAGTAAGTTTTTATGTTTGGTCCATTATCATGGCAGCCATTGAAGCCAAGATTGAATCGGAGATAGATTCGGTTTTCATGTCAATGGGCTCTTTTTTTTTTTATTGGATTGAAGATAAATTCAGTGAATGAACAAAAGGTTTTTGGAAATATCACTTGATCTCTAAAATAAAGAACCTTCCGATCACTTATGCTGCACTTGTATTGTGGTTCTAAAAAGGGAATCTTGTCGCTGGGCGGACTTCCATGGTAGATGGAAGGTAATTTACCAAATCCCAATTTTCTTTCTATGTCCTCACTAGGTAATGTCATCTTGCACAATGTCCCGACCTTGTGCAAGATTCTCTTAGAAGAATGTCCAGTGCAGACCAAGACTGACTTCTAAATAGCGTTTGGAAGATTTTTCAGCAGGTACTAAAAAGAGTGCTGTACTCAAGTCTCGTCGAGTTGATGTAGTTTAATGTTTGAATCGGACTGTAATCCAAAATTTAAGACTGGATACTCAGATTCGAACTTGATCTCCATGAAAATCAACATCTCTGGATCAAGTTTGGTTCATGAATTTTAATCTTTTTAATATTTTGTAATCTCTAGATGAACTCACACATACCATAGGCCTACCATATTAGTTAGAAATTTTTTTGGTTAGAAGTCCTAAATTTATATAAAAATTACAATCAAATCGTAAAACTATCATAAAGTAAAATGTGGGGCAGGGGGAATTTTCTAATAATATAAGCATTCCATCTTAGTTATAACAATCCTCACTAAATAATTTTCTTCATTGCACTTTTCTTCATTTCAGAACTCCAAGAAAATAGTTGAATAGTTATGTCATATTCTTATTTCTATACGTACTTCTATTTCTCCCATTGTTAAGCAAAAGTTCTATAGATCAATAAACAGAATCGTCATTTTAATAGCGAGGAAGAAATATGAAGAGAAGAAAGGATGAAAATATTCTTATTCAAGTTCAATAACTAAGATACAGTGAAAATCTTCATGGACACGAGTGTCTGAACAGCACTATATCCCAGAATTGATAATAAGCAAACCTCCATGATCTGATAAAGACTAACGGACCACAAAATACCCAAAAGCCAACAACGAATCCAAGCAACATGCTCATGTAAAACCACATCTTCTCGCCATCATCATTATTGCGATCGTCACCAGCTTCTTCTGTCCCGTTCGTGGTAATTGAGCAACTCTTGTTGAGCACAAGCCCACACAATCGGAGGTTTCCTTCAAAAGAACTTTTGGAAAACGTGAGAAATTGTCCGCTTGTTGGGATGCTTCCTACAAGTTGATTGTTTGAGAGGTTCAAGAACGAAAGGAAATCAAGATTCACAAGTTGAGCCGGTATGGTTCCGTTGAGGTAGTTCCATGATAGGTCCAATGACTCAAGTTGATGCAGATTCTCCAAAATAGGAGGAATTGAACCCGAGATGGCATTATGTGATAGGTTCAAGAAATAAAGTGCTTTGAGATCTCCAATGGTGTATGGTATTGGACCCTCCAATCTATTGCTTGAGAAGTCGATCGATGTGAAAACAGTCAAAATCTTGACGAGTTCTAGCCGTAGACCTTTCAAGGTTACACTCATGGTATCTTGATAATAGACCCCACTCATTTGGGAATATTGATACTGCAGGTGATTGAAGTCTACAGTAGACTTCATAGCCTCCCAAGATGTGAGAAGACTGGCAAGCAATATGCCACCAATATTGTTCGAAGACAGGTCAATGATTTGAAGCTTCTGCCAAGTGCCAAGACTTTGTGGACATCCAATTTCCCCGTGCAATTTGTTGGATCGTAAAACAAGGACACGGAGACTTGATATAGCCTTGAAATGGCATGGAAATGTCCCGTCTATCTTATTGTTCCCAATGTTCATAACCTCCAACATTGTGCAACCTGCCAACGACAATGGAATTTGCCCCTGCAACAAATTCTCACTCAAATCCAATGTCTTCAGACCGCATGTTCCTAGGATGTTTTGCGGAATATTGCCATGCAACTGGTTATTCCTTAGATTCAATACCTTAAGGGACGCAATCATTAAACAATCAGGAATAGTTCTGCTCAGATTGTTATGCGATAAGTCGAGCACTTCAAGATAATGAGCTTTGCAAATCGACTTCGGGATGGACCCATGGAAATTATTCTTCGAAAGAGAGAAGAACCCCGTCATTGATAAGTTTCCACCGATGTTATCCGGAATAATGGAAGTAATGTTGTTACTTGAGAAATCCAAGTACAAAGCGTATGATGGCAAGGGTAGCACATTTCCTCTAAGCATGTTTGCATGGAGGTCGATGACAGACAGAGCAGGAGTAAGATTGCACGGAGGTGTTTCGAAACCTTCAAAGAAATTAGAGGAAAGGTTAAGAAATTGAAGATCTTTTGATGTCCATATCCATTGCGGTATCTCCCCTCGAAAATAATTGTGCGAGAGGTCGAGGTAGACCAAATTGGACTGGTTAGCCAAAAACTGAGGCAATGTTGTCAACTGACAGGAAGCCAAGTTTAACCGAAAAAAATCAGGGAAAGAGGATGTAATAGTAGAAGTAGACGGCATAGCATTAATGGACAAGCCACTATATGATAGATCAAGATAAATTAAATTTCTGAATCCCTCAAGTGCATCGATATTTATTGAGCCACTGAAATTATTGAAAGAAAGTTTGAGGTAAGTAAGCCCTTGTAATTCGAATATGGATGCTGGTATTGACCCTTGTAACTGATTGCTGCCCAAATCAAGAATGCCCAGTTGATATGAAGAGACATTCAGATTTATGATAAGCTGACCAGAAAATCTATTGTGTGAAAGCGATATTGTCTTCAATCGGGGAAGTGTAAACAGAGCTGGGGGAATGTGGCCTTCCAATGAATTGTTTTGCAGGTCCAGAAATTCAAGATTCAAAAAATCTTCCCAGCCAACAAAGGGGACCTGACCCGTTAAAGCATTATTGGATAATATTATTTGGGTCAGATTTCTGGATGCACCATATGGCGGAACTAAACCAGTAAGATTATTCCAAGACAAGTCCAAATAAGTCAGCTCCGACAGGTTCTTCATCGAGCTTGGGATCGACCCACTCAACCTGCAACGAGACAGAACTAATCTTGACACTTTTTTTAGATTACTGATTGAATCTGGAAGCCTCCCTGAAATATTCGTTTCACTCAGGTCCAGGGTCTCAAGAGAACTATCCTCCGGAAAATCGGGCAAAGAACCCTGAAGAAGTTGGTTAAATGAGAGATCAAGGGTTTGAAGTGTTTGTACCTGGAGAACTTTTTGAGGAAATTCTCCCCACAGGCCACATTCATGCAGGCTCAGTGTTTTCAAGCTGGAAAAATTCAGTAAGAAACTAGGAACTGTGGTGGAAAAGTTGTTACCATCAAGTTGAATGACCGACAAATTAGCAAGACTCATAAGAGAAGCATCAATAGGACTAGATAGAGAACAGAAAGACATGCTTAACACCTCAAGTTTTGGCACTGAAGAGGACAACGTGTTGCACCACTCACTTCCCTCAGCAGACACATCGACTTTATCAAGGTACAGCTCCCTCAACTCTCCCAAATTCCCAATCAGCGACCGTAAAGAGGGCCTCTCCAGTTTCAGCAAAGGCAGTTCAATGAAATATAGACCAGAAAGATCAAGAGTACGTAGCTTCGTCAGGCGTGATAGATCCACTGGAATTTGCCCGGCGAATCCTGCATAGGACAAGTTGAGATGTACCAAGCGGCTGAGATTCGCGAGGCCGAACGGAATTGCTGAAGAGTTGAAGTCGTTGAAAGCCAAGTTTAGGCTCCGAAGGAACTCGAGCTTGAAGAGACTCGACGAACCGTTGATTCCCCCAGAGATTGACTCATTGCTCAAATCGAGACCGACGACGAGGCTGTCCTCGCACGTCACGCCGCTCCATGAACTGGCGCTTCGGTCCCACTGTACTAGCTTGGAAGACTTAGAGGCATTGAAGACGAGGCTTTTTCTCAGCTCAAGCAAGAGCGATCTCTGATCAACGCCGAGACACTGGGCTGAAGCTGAAGCTCCAACAACGTCGAAGAAGATGGAGATTGTGGATATTGCAAGAAGAAGCCATGAGATGATGGAACCGTTCATCGCAACAGGTTGAAGAGGAGCGTGAGAAGTGGGAGCAGGGAAGAGGGAATCAACCGAAAGGAAGCTTCACATGGGAGTGGAGTGGTCGCCCAACTTTTAAGTGCATTCTAGTGTCAATTTTCGGGACGTCATTAGTCACCAAATTTGACTAATACCACTTTCGAAAATTCCGAGAAAATCGGCAACATTGCCCAACAAAGTGACATTCTTTTTATCATAATTTTTCAGTTGAAACAAAAGACCATATTTATGTTTTCTAAGAAAAAAAGGAAAAAGAAAAGAAATATGCCTAAGATGTTGAGACTAGAACTTGAGATCCCTTGAAAATGCTTTTGGTTCACCTTATCTTAAGATCATAATACCAATGTCATTATGTGATCAATGTTGTCTTCATACATCAACATAAATCATGCAGAGAATGGTTAAAAGCAAACAATATAGATATTATATCCGATTATTTAATTAAATATGTAGATTCAAGAAGATAAATAAAATGATTTGCTTATATTTGAATTTTATTTGTAAAATTGTATAACATTATGAAAGAAGCGAAAAATATAAACTCTAGAATCGTACCAATATTTCACCTTTTATATACAACATGCTAGTTGACTATTTTGGGTCAAGCAATCACATGAAAAACATTGAATATATTCCAATCAAGCCTAAGACCAAAATATATGTAATAGCTTTTAGTTTACTTGACTAGAGAATGCAAAATTATCATTGTGGAGGTCCCCTCACAAAATCCCATTTTAAATAAAAACAGAATTTCGTCTCCAGATGGTAGATGCGTAATGTTGGTATTAAACTCGATAAAAAAGGAAGAAAACGGAAAAAACGCAAAAGTAAAACGATAGAAAATGGGCGTTGTCTTTACTTCGAGTGGTATAAAGAGTAGTATAAAGGAAAATAAAAAGAGGAAAAAATCCGAAAAGGTTTAAAAACAAAATAAAGAAAAGAAAAAGCGAAGTGTAGGCGTAGGAGATTGATCCATCGTGCACGTCGAACAAATACCATGGCCCACCTTTTCCCGTCAAAGGGATTATCACCATACTTTCTCTCCCTTTATGCAAGTTATACTATATTTGATAGAAATGCGTGTTGATTGGCTATAGGAGCAATCGACGCATGGCAAATCCTGATAGCGGCCCTGCATTTTCTTTTTCGGTATTGCATATTGTTATATTTGAAGGTTTTCTTCCTTATTTTATTTTCATGGCGAGTTTTGCTATGCTAAGGGTGGTTTGATAGAGATTTTTTAGGCTTTTAATTTTTTATTTTTGGATTAAGCACTCAAGTGCCGAGTTAGCTTCCAATAAGACTTGAAACCAAGACTACAAGGACAGGAGCAAACTCTCCTGCTATCTACAACAACACCCGATTGTTAGATTTTTAATGTAATTAAGTTGTAAAAATCTTACATCAACCGAAAAAAGATCCTATTGAGTAATTCATAAATAAAAATCAACCCTCCAATGAGCACCACATTGCTCTAGCCAAGTGAAAGCTTCATCTTCTCTTTTGGTGCAAGATTTTAACAATGCAACAAGAAAACTAGTTATCATAGTATTGTCAACACTGAGGAAACATCATTGAGTTGACACCTCTTTTTTAGACAACCTTAATAAAACTGAATAGAAATCTGACTTGAATTGCGGCACGCTAAACTAAATCACCCCATGGTGCTCTACTCCTAAATATTTGACTTGAGCGCTAACAGCTGCCTAGACATTTGACAGTAACTTTGCTTGTTGATGACACTCACAATTGAAACAAAAACTTAACACGTCTATGGTACGTAGTTGTTGCAAATTGGAGCATTAATAGCACCATAGAAAGCTTTATTTTTTGTTTTTTTTATTCACAATTGAAAAGGAAAAAACATAAAATAGAAAATAAATGAAAAAGAAACTAAGACCAAAACCAACAAATCGATAGTAGTTTGATTTTGACGAAGTAGCAGAGCCAAATGACCACCGTCAAGAAAGATGCACGAACGAGTGAAGCTAGAGAAAAAAGAAGCTCAACTTTTAATAGACTTCACCAGCACAATGATGTTTCCGACATGACTGATGAGGCCTTAGAGAGATGGCAACTTCCTCTAGCGACTAGGGAGAGACCATCGACTTGTAGATAGAGCTACTTTTAGAGACAACATGACCATATTTGTGACTATGACAAGCAGATGCCTATGGGGCACTCTTGAAGACGACGACTTGTGATTGCTGTCAAAAATGAAAATACTGAAATGTTACATCTTTACCTAATAATTTATCTTTATAATGTGTTACAATCAAGAGGTATGTATTCCTGAACAATATATACATGAAAGGAAGTAATCTAATGTAACAAGCAAATTAATTATTTTAATCTGACAAGGAAATTCTACGAGATAATCAAATGTCAAAGCAATATCCCTAATATCTAATAATATCTCTAATAAACTCTTCTAAAAGGAAATTCTTTAATATTCATAAATACAAAGCCCATAAAAATGAGGGCACGAGAGAGAGGCATCCAGGAATTTCGTGCGAAATGGGCAATTTCAAGAATAGAGAAATGTAGGGGAGGAGAAGGAAAACAGGGGATGCTTCGGCTGGGAATCATGGAGCAGTCAAAGTAAACGTCTGCTGGTGGGGACGATTCTGTCTGGTGTTGACGTAAGTTGTGGGAAATGATGTTACTTGCTCTGGGGACTCGTGCGTAGGGAATAGGAGCAGAAACGCGTCTGCGTGTTGGCTTTTCTTTATTCGTTTGTGAAATTTTTTGGTGTCAGTTTATGTTGTGCTGGCCAGACCAAGAAAAATCAAACTTCAATGGAGAGGATACGACAAGCTTAGGTAATTGGTATATAAGCTATGGTTAGTGATGAAACTAGGATAGTTAATGTCATGTCCTGAACCCCGAACGGCACGAACATTCCTCCACGATCAATCAGTTGCGACATCTCAGGACGCGTTACCAACCCATTCTTTTTATCTTTTGATTAAACGCGAGCGAAAGCATTATATAAACACCCAGTCGAACATAATAATAGGGATAGCCAAGAAAAAACACAATAACATCAAACTAGACACCATCTTATATATTTGCTGTTAACTCTAGAAAGTTTAGTAATTACAAACTCATCACAAATGGGCAACTTCCTATGCGATCAATATACAAATAAGTATGGAAAGGTTGGAAAGGTTAATCTAATTCCTCTAATGCCAGGGCTAGCCAAAAAGTGGTGCATCTCACGCTCACCACAACTGCATGTGACGGTTCTCCATACGACGGCCCTAAAAAATTAATAAACAACAACAACAAAGATAAAATCTTAGCGAGTCAACGATCTAAGCCCATATTAGGATGCTAATCATCTCAAAGGCAACCTAAACATGTAGCTATCCTTATCTCGCCTCGGCACACCCTGCATATTATCAATTAACATAGGCCAATAGCAGTGCGGCATATATAACTTTTAATCAGAACGCATCACATAACTTTCAATGCACAATGCATCCACATGTGTTCCAATTATTATGACACCTCGGGGCACGGCCACTACAAGAGTTGGCGGTCTTCCGGTGTAATCGAGCATCATCCCGTCCCATTAGGCATGGCATTGTCCCACGTACTCATACGCATCAAGACGGCATTCCCATCGATTTGGTATCAATTGCAACTCGGCATCAGAACTTCCGCCAAGCATCCGATAAAATCGAGCATCGTCTCATCAAGACGAAACTATTACCCTATGTAATCATATGCATCAGAGCCATTATGTGATCACACGAGTACTCAATCACTTATGCCAAATTTCATTTCTCATCAATTAACCCAATGCAAACATGGTTCGTGCTTATACGACAATTTACTGCAACTTTCACACGTAAGATGCCGTAAAATATTGACATGTGACTGCGTACGTAAAATTTACCAATCAAATTTTGCACGCTTTTAATTTTAAAATCTCATTGCCCCAATTGACACATAAAACATGATATTTGAACATGATGCCTCACGATTTACCATTAACATGCCAATAAAACCTTCTTTAAAAATAACAAGTTAAGTTTCTAAATTGGGCAATTATTTTCATGGCATAACAAGCTTCAATCAACATGAATTATGCATAAATTAATCCAATAATTCAATCATAAATTGCATATAAATTCAACTTATCAACTAAATAGTCATTAATTAGCATTAATCGTCATTAATTAAGACTGACTGCAAATAACTAACACTAACTGCAATTAATTAAAACTAAACACAATTAGCTTTAATCTAAACCATCCTTAAAAGCGATTAATACTAACCCGTCATTAATTAACACTAATCGTCGTTAACTAAGACTAAGCGTCATTAATTAAGACGAATCCTCAATTAACACTAAACAGTTGTTAATTATTGCTAACCATCCTTAATTAAGGTGAACTACCATTAGCCTTAATCTAATCCATCCTTAAATGCAATTAGCACTAAACCATCATTATCTAACACTAACCACCATTAGCCATAATCTAATTCTACCCCTAAACGCAATTAACTCCCTAATCAAGGATTAGGAGGTCAACTCATGGTTTACAATGACAGCAAGCTTACAGTGATAGTGACGCAACGATGATGAGGGCATGACGTTCGCGGCACAAACGGCGGCACTGTGGTAGTAGTTTGGCAAGGGTGCATGGCTAAGGGGGGCTCAGCTTGCTTGGCTTAAGGGGCGGTGGTGGTGTTGACTTGCGGTGGTGAGAGCAGCGGCTTGTGGATGACGGTGGTGGTGTGGACGGGCAGCACAGGCGCGGCAACAAGCGACGATGGACAAGGCGGCAAAAAGGGGTGGCTATGGAGGAAATGAGGAAGAAGGAGGAGGAGGAGGAGGAGGAGGAGGAGGAGGAGGAGCAGCAGAAGAAGAAGAAGAAGAAGAAGAAGAAGCGAAAAATGAGAGGAGATGGAGGAGGGTGGTGGTTGGCCAAAAGGAAATGATGGGGAGAAGAGAGAGAAAAATGAGAGGTTTTTTCCAAAATATCTCCCTAAAACCCTCCCTAAAATCCTCTCCACCAAGCCCTTTTCCTTTTTTGTCTTTTTGCTAACCTTCTAGAAGGGGCCAAATGGGCCTAATTAGGCCCTCATGGCCAAACTTACGAGGCGTGAGGCCCATTGGCCTACACTTGGCCCGGCTTCTCTTTTTGACTTTCAATTCTCGAGCGATTAGTCCCTGTTCGAAAATTTAAAGCCTACCGACAAATCGATGAACATATAAGGTGATGTCTAATAGGTTATTCTTGAAATCTTCGAAAGTTCGATATCCGAAATTGAAATAAAAATTCGTGGTTAAAATCAATCAAATGCGACTTTAGTGCAACATAATCTATCGAGTGGTATTTAGGGGTTTTGCGCAGTTGACCCACGCTAAAAAATTTTCAATCCACATTCATGCCTCTTCAAATCACGAATAACCCTTGGTTGTCATGTAATCGCGAGGAATCAATTATTAAGTCTGAGTACAAGATCAATAGAAAATCGATTTACTGTCGTTTGCAGCGCGTATCATGATCGTGCGGAATCAGCCACGAATCGACTATGTATTCATATCGAATCGATTTATATTCGCTCGCTAATTGATTTATAATAGCGTAGTATTTTCCCTGTCGATCATTATGGTCAAGTGGTTTATCCCTGATTGAATTCTCTGGTCTTTCGCATTTTAATCCTTTATAGCCTCTCACAATAGATTAGTTAATTCATGAGTGATCAATTAAAAGCAAATTCAACTTTCAGTGCATTGATAAAATAACCATTTCATATATTTCGAAAGTGATTGAATTTCAAGATATCACAACTCTTCCCCTCATATAGAATTTTCATCCTCGAAATTTGAATTATTACAAGCCTTCCTAAAAAAGATCGGGATGCTGACGCCTCATTATCTCTTTGCTTTCCCACTTGGCTCCCTTTGTTCCATGGTGTTGCCAAATCATTTTGATTAAGGGAATCGTCTTGTTATGCAACCTTTGCTCCTTTCAATCCACTATTCGCACTAGTCTTTATACGTATGACACTCTGTTGTCCACATCTATTTCCTTGAAATTCAGCACGTGAGTTGGATCAGGTTCATACTTTCTCAGCATCAATACGTGAAAGACATCATGTACTTAAGCAAGTCTCAGTAGCAACACGAGACGTTAAGCCAAAGTTCCCAATCCGTTCCAAGATCTCAAAGGGGCCAACGTATCTTGGACTCAGCTTTCCTTTCTTGCTAAATCGTGAAGTACCTTGCATCGGTGACACCTTAAGGAATACATGTTCACTCTCCTGAAATTCCAATGGCATGCGTCGTTTATGTGGATAACTTTTCTAACGGTTTTGGGCGGTCTTAAGCCTTTCCTAGATGACTTTGACAATGTCCATTAATTGTTGAACCAACATCGGACCCGTAATCTATCGTTCGCCAACTTTGTCTCAACAGATTGGAGTTTGGTAGGCCTTATCATACAATGCTTCAAATGGCGCCATCCTAATATTCTACCAATAGCTATTGTTGTATTCAAATTCAATTAGGTGAATCTGTTCCTCCTAACTTCCTTTAAAATCCAATACATTAGCTTGTAGCATATTCTCGAGTGTCTAAATGGTCCTTTCTAACTGACCATCCCTCCGTGGATGATAGGCCATGCAATATTCCAGCTTCGTCCCCAAGGTAGTCTGTAAACTTTTCCAAAAAGCTACCGTAAACTTAGGATCTCGATCTGACGTGATCGTCACTAGCACTCCATGAAGAAGAACTATTTGTCACACGTACAAATCAACATATCTATCCAATGCAAAGTCCTTTCATACGGCAATAAAGTGCACAGATTTCATTAACTTGTCAACCACAATCCAAATGGAATTGTTATCTTGTTGACTTCTCAGCAATCCCATCACAAAATCTATTATAATATGTTCCCATTTCCACTCAGGAATCTCGAGAGGTTGCAGAAGTCCACCAGGCTTACAATGCCGTGCCTTCACTTGTTGGCGTTTTAAACACTTGGCAACGTGCTTGGTGATATTTGATTTCATGTCATTCCATCAATAACACCGGCGTAGATTTTAATTCCTCTTTGTGCTGTCCAAATGATTACTATAATTGCTGTGATGGGCTTCCGATGAAACTTCTTCCTCAAGTTCCGCATCGTTGGGCACGCACAGTCGTCCATGAAACTTCCATCCTCGGTTACTTGGGAATCGGCCTTCCTCTTTTCTACATCTCCTTGCATAATCTTTTGGATTTCAGGATCCATTATTTGTAGCGTCTTAATCTTTGCTTGCATTTCTTGTTCAATTCTAAGGGTAGCCATAAGACTTGAAAGGTGGCTCACCTCAAACTTAAAATCCAAATCCCGAATTCCTTCGAGTAGAATCCACTCTTGAACCATCATCTGCGCAACCGACGACTTTCGACTCAACACATACGCTACCTTATTGGCATTTCCAAGATGATGTAGGATGTCGCAATCGTAGTCCTTGAGAAGTTCCATCAAGCGACGTTGTCCCATGTTTAGCTCTTTTTGAGAGAATAAATACTTTAGGCTTTGGTGGTCCTTGTAAATCTAAAACCTTTCTCCGCATAAGTAATGCCTCCAAATTTTCAAGGCAAAGATGATCACTGCCAATTCCAAATGGTGCGTTGGATAATTCAACTCGTGAGATCTCAGCTGATAGGATGCATATGCAACTACTCTCCCATGTTGCATTAAAATGCAGCCTAGTCATTTATGCAATGCATCGCTATAAATCTCGTAACCTTCAGGACCAAACAAAATCGTCAACATGGGTGCGATAGTTAGCTTATACTTAAACTCTTGGAAACTACGCTCACACGTATCTATCCATTCAAACTTCTCATCCTTCTTTAGTAATCGCATTAGAGGCATGGCTATTGTAGAGAATCTTTCCACAAACCGCCTATAAAAAATTGCTAATCCCAAGAAATTTCGAACCTCAGTTACTATCCTTGGTCTCGGCTAGTTCATAATCACCTCAATCTTGGTTGGGTCCACAGAAATCCCTTTACCAGAGATCACATGACCAATGAAAGCTACATGAGTCAACCAAAACTCACACTTACTAAACTTGGCGTATAGCTCATGTTCTCGCAAGGTCTAAAGTACCGTCCTCAAGTGTTGTTCATGCTCTTCTAGACTCCTTGAATACACCAGGATATTGTTAATAAAAATGATTACGAACCGATTTAAGTACTCCTTGAGCACATTGTTCATCAAATCCATAAAAGCAGCAGGTGCGTTCATCAAACCAAAGGACATTACCGTGAACTCATAATGACCATAACGCATATGACATGCCGTCTTCGATATGTCCTTCTTAATCCTCAATTGCTGGTAACCCATCCTTAGGTCTATCTTGAAAATACTGAAGTTCCCTGTAGTTGGTCAAACAAGTAGTCTATCCTTGGCAATGGGTACTTATTCTTGATTGTCACTTGATTGAGTTGTCGATAATCGATGCAAAAATATAACAAACCATCCTTCTTCCTTACGAACAAGACTAGCACTCACTAAAGTGATGCATTGAGAAAAATGAATCCCTTATCTACCCTTGTCTAACAACTCCTACATCTACACCTTTAATTCCTTTAGCCCCGACAATGCTATACGATAAGGTGCCTTAGAAATCGACTCCATTCTAGGGGCTAACTCCATCACAAACTCTATCTCCCTTTCTAGGTGTAACCTAGGCAAGTCCTTAAGAAAGATATCGGAAAATTCTTGCACTATAGCGATGTCTTCCATCATTGGTTCCTCATCTAATGTATCAACCACGGTTGCCAAATAACCCTAGCAACCTTCATCCAACAATTGAGTTACTCAAGCAATAAAATTAAAGGGATTGAGGGTCCTCCTCAATTTCAATGAACTCGAAACTAACACCCCCTAACAGGTTAAATTGGATTGCTTTACGATAACAGTCTGTCATAGCACGTTGCTTGGTGAGCTAATCTATACTAATGATCACATCAAAATCATACATCGCCAGTACAATTAAATCTATACTTTCCTCTTGACCGCTAATAATTAACTCGCAACCTGAACATCCTACCGCAAACAATATTTTATTCTTTAACGAGGTAGAAACACTAAGGACTGCTTCCAACGATTTCGACTTAACCCTACTAACTTAACAAATTGCTCAGCAATAATTGAATGCGTGGCTCTTGGAACAAACAAGGCATAAGTAGCATGATTGTGCAATGAGACTGTGCCTATAATCATGGCCTGCAAATCTTCTTCTTCCTTTCTTGTCATAGTGTACACCTTTCCTTGTGCTTGGGGTCAGTTCAAATTGTTATGTGGAGCATTCCCAACCTGTTGTCCCACTTGTAGTTGTTGCGCTAGTGGTCTCGTTGGTCGACACGGACAGTTTTTCACTTGATGGTTATGTTGGCCACATCCAAAGTAGACTCCAATCCTACCTGAGCAAGGGGCATTCCCATGCCGCTTCCCACAAAATTTACATATGCTATTTGGGTTGCACGCCGACTTTCCAATATTCTTCTTAATAGGACTTATGAAACGCTTACCTTCAGACATGGGTTTCTTTCCAAATTGATGGTTATCTCGATTCGGGGCATACTGCGATCCAAAAGCGGTTGCCCTTTTAACCATATTCCTCTCGATCAGTTGAGCCCTTTCGTACAGTTCATCATAGTCCTTGAAGTTTAGGGGCACCAACTAGTTCTTAATCTCTGGTTTTAAACCATCTTTGAACCTCCTCGCCCTATCCATCAAGTCCTCGATCAACCTTAGCACATACTTAGACAGCTCAATGAATTTCGCCTTATACTGATCTATGGATAGCCGGTTCTGACAAAGTACTAGAACTCAACCATCTTATGCTCTCGAGCACAATCTGAGAAGTACTTCCCATTGAAAGCTTTAACGAAAGCATCCTACACCAAGGTTGTAACTTCGAGAAACACTATTCTTTCAATAGCTTCCCACCACGTGCTCACATTACCCTGAAGCTGGTATATGCCCACGTTATTTTATCCTCCTCCGAGCACCTCAACAGCGCGAATGCCTTCTCCAATTCCCTGACCCAGAAGGTTGCAACATCAAGATCACCTGCCCCAGTAAACTTTGGCGGCTTCAGCTTCAAGAACTGCTCCACCAATTTATGCATGGGCTGATCATCATTTCCATTCTTAGCCAATGGGACTTCAGTAGGTGCGATAGCAACAGCTTGGTTTTGAGCTTGCTGCCCGATCATGGTCCTTAAAGTCTCTAATGCTTGTAGGATTTTATCCAACCTAAGATCACCTGGTGTTCTTCCTCTAGCACTAGCCCGCGTTGGTGCTCCTCTAGCACCAGTCTAAGTCAATGCTAGCACTAGCCTGCATTGGTGCTCCTCTAGCACTAGTCCGAGTCAGTGCTCTTCCTCTAGTACTAGTTAGAGTCGACACTGTCCTTCTCCGAGGGGCTCTCTGATCAGGATTGCTCATCTTGTAAGATTCTTACAAAAACCTACTTTCCAATTCCAACAAGGAATTAGAAATCTGAGCAACCTACGCCAAGCAAAAAATCAATCACAAGCACAAGCATAAGAAAATGTTTTTCCTAGCTAACTATCTCAGAACCCATCGCACCTTATCACTCTAGACATTAACAAGGCTCTGATACCACTTCAGAAGGGGATGTCATGCTCCGAAGCCCTGAGGGCACGAACATCCCTCCATGGTCGATCAGTTGCAACATCCTAGGACGCGTCACCAACCCATTATTTTTATCTTTTGATTAAATGCAAGCAAAAGCATTATATAAACACCCAGTCAAACATAATAACAGGGATAGCCAAGAAAAACATAATATCATCAAACTAGACACCCTTTTATATATTTATTGTTAACCCTAGGACGTTTGGTAATTACAAATCCATTGTAAATGGGCAATTTCCTATGTGACCAATATACAAGAAGGGTTGGAAAGGTCGAGGTTAACTAAACTCCTCTAACGCCAGGGTTAGCCAAAAAGTGACACATCTTGCACCCACCATAATCGCATATGATGGTTCTCCATAATACGACCCTGAAAAACAATTAAAAAAAAAACTTGTGAGATAAAAATCTTAGCGAGTCAACTACTTAAGCCTCGATTAGGATGCTAATTTGTCTAAGAGGCAACCTAAAGATGCAGCATTTCATATCCTTACCTTACCTTGGCATACCCGTGCATATTATCAATTAACACAGGCCAAAAATAGTGCAGCACATATAACTTATAATCAAGACACATCACATAACTTTCCATGCACAATGCATCCACACATATTTCAATTACTACGACCCCTCGAGCCACGGTCAACACAAGAGTTGGTGGTCTTCCTGCATGATCGGGCATCGTCATGCCCCATCGGGCATGACATCATCCTGCGTACTCATACACATCATGATTCCATTAGGAGCATTGGTCTAGTCTCAATCGCAACTTGGGATCCAGACCCCCACCGGATATTCAATGAAATTGGGCATCGTCTCGAATATTCAAATGCATTAAGACGAAACCATTACCCGGCGTAATCATATGCATCAGAGCCATTTTGTAATCACACGAGCACTCAATCACTTGTGCCAAATTTCATTTCTCATCAATAAGCCCAATGCAAGCACGATTCGTGCTCATACAACAATTTACTACAACTTTAACACGTAAAATGCCGCAAAATATTCACACATGATCACGTATGTAAAATTTACCCATCAAACTTTGTATGCTTTTAATTTTAAAATCTCCTTGCCCCAATTGACACATAAAACATGATATTTGAACATGACGCCTCACAATTTACCATTCACATGCCAATAAAACCTTTTCTGAAAATAACAAGTTAGGTTTCTAAATTGGGCAATTATTCTCATGGCATAACAAGCTTCAATCAACATGAATTATGCATAAATTCATCTAATAATTCGTGCAAGTTGCATATAAATTCCACTTATTGACTAAATAGTCATTAATTAGCACTAATCATCATTAATTAGTGTCAATCATCAATAATTAAGACTAATTGTCATTAATTAAGAGATCTACAATTAACTAACACTAACTGCAATTAATTAAGACTAAACACAGTTAGCCTTAATCTAAACCATCCTTAAACGTCATTAATACTGACCTATCATTAATTAGCACCAATCGTCGTTAACTAAGACTAAGAGTATTAAATAAGATTGAGCCTCAATTAACACTAAACCATTGTTAATTAGCACTAACCGTTCTTAATTAAGGCTAACTATCATTAGCCTTAATCTAATCCATTATTAAACGCATTTAGCACTAAACAGTCATTATCTAACACTAACCACCATTAACCATAATCTAATCCTACCCCTAAACACAATTAACTCTCTAATCAAGGATTAGGAGGTTAACTCATAGTTTATGGCGGTAGCGAGCTCACGGTGATGGTGGCGTGACGATGATGAGGGCATGATGTTTGCGGCTCGAATGGCGGCACCACGGCAACGATTCAACAAGGGTGCATGGCTCAGGGGGGCTTGGCTTGCTTGGCTTGATGGGCGATGGCGGTGGTGACTTGCAGTGGTGAGACTAGCAGTGGACACAGCAGCAAAAGGGGGCGGCTATGGAGGAAATGAAGAAGAAGGAGAAGAAAAAGAAGAGAGAAAAATGAGAGGAGATGGAGGAGGGTGGTGGTCGGCCAAAGGGGAAATGAGAGGGAGAAGAGAGAGAAAGAAAGAGCGAGACAGACATAGAGAGAGAGAGAGGGGGTTTTCCAAAATATCTCCCTAAAACCCTCCCTAAAATCTTCTCCACCAAGCCATTTTCCTTTTTTGTCTTTTTGCTAACCTTCTAGAAAGGGGCAAAGTGGTCTTTTCACCATCTTAAGCAAAAATTTTAATTTTGTCCTTGGGCCCATTTGCTTGGATAGGCTTGAATTGGGCTCGGCTTGGCTTGATTGGCCTAATTAGGCCCTCATGGCGGAACTTAAGGGGTGTGAAGTCCATTGGCCTTCGCTTGGCCCGGCTTCTCTTTCCGACTTCCAATTTTCGACCGATTAGTCTTTATTCGAATAAAGCCTACTAACAAATTGACGGACAAATAAGGCGACGTCCAATAGGTTAGTCTTGAATTCCTCGAAAGTTCAATACCCAAAATTGAATTAGAAATTCATGGTTAAAATCGATCAAATACGACTTTAGTATGACCTAAATTATCGAGTAACTTTAGGGATTTCGCACGGTTGACCCGTGTTCAAAAATTTGCAATCCATATTTGTGCCTCTTCAAATCACAGATTACCTTTGGTTGTCATGTAATCGCAAGAAATCAATTATTAACCCTGAGTACAGGACCAATTGAAAATTGATTTACTGTCGTTCGCAGCGAGTATTTTAATTGTGCGGAATCACCTGTAAACCGACTACGTACTCGTGTCAAATTGATTTATATCTGTTCGTTGATTAACTTATAACAGCGTAGCATTGTCCCTTGTCGATCATTATGGTCGAGCGGTCTATCCCTAATTGAATTCTCTAGTCTTTCGCGTTTTAATCTTTTATGGCATCTTCCAATTGATTAGTTAATTCACGAGTGAGCAATTCAAAGTAAATTCAACTTTCAGTGCATTGATAAAATAATCATTTCATATATTTCAGAAGGGGTCGAATTTTAGAATATCACAGTTAAATGGTGCCCAAATCGAAAGGGTGGCTTAGTATTAGGATGATTTAGATATTGCGCTTCTAGAAGCATTAGATTTTATGTTTGGTCCATTCTTGTCGCAGCAACTAAAGTAAAATTGAATTGGAGATGGATTTGGTTTTCATGTGAATGGTCCCCTTTTTTTTATTGGAGATAGTCGACGAACAAAAGGTTGCAGAAAATTTCTCAAGTTCTCCGATAAAAGAAAAAGTACCTTTTGTTCACTTGTTAAAGTTTGATAACTCTTGTCCAAAAAAAAAAGTTTGATAACTAATTGAAAAAAAAAAAAATTCTATCGATTGATGATTGTTCTTTTGTTAATGTGTGCTTGTGTCTACTTAAGTGTTCAACTATTTTAGTAGTCTTGACTAGTGGACAAATGATTCTTATTGCAGACTCAATTTAATTATTTTGTAATTGTATTGTGTGTCTGCATGGGAACGTATCTACTAGGGTTGACTTCCATAGTAGACTTAAGATAATATTCCATGTCGAAATTTTCTTTGCTTTACCACACTAAGTAATGTCATCTTGCCCAAGGTTGCAATCATATGCAAGATTCTCTTTGAATGAACATCCAGTGATGACCGAGACTGATTTCTAAGTGGTGCCGGCAATATTTTTTAGCAGCACACAAAAGAGGTCTAATCGATCAAATCGATCATCATATTTGAACTAGACTAGACAGAAAAAATATAAGACTAGATACTTCACTCAAACTCATCTCGTAGAAGCTCAATTTTTTCGGATCGAGTTTGACTCGTGAATTTTTTTTATAAACTTAAAATGACTCGGTTCAATTTGATTTGGGTTATTATAAATGAGTTTTTGTGGGAGTTTGATTCAAGCTTGAGCTCAAATTCACCTTTCATAAAATCCGAACTTATGAGGCTCGGGCTTGACTCAATCTCGCACTTGAATTTGTAAATAACTTAGGCGATTTCGAGCAGGTTGATTGGTTTGCACATGAAGAAGCAAATAAAACCTAATTTCAAAGAAGCATGTGAGAAAATGATAGTAAAGCACATAATCGTTTCGATCTTTTGCGTCCTGTATTTCATTCTAGTTAAGTTTTTTTTCTTCGAATTGGGTTAAATATATTTTTAATCCTCTAATTCATAATATTTGTGCCATTGCGTCCTCAAGAAGGCAAGCTATTACCACTTCGATGGATAGTTGGAGTCCACCATGACTGCTTCTCCGAAAGTCAAGCCTGTGATAAATTCTTCAAATTTTCTGAGCATCACCAATCATTGCTGGTGGTGGCTGTGGCCACGAAATCCTCCACCCATTCTCGTATCTCTCACTTTTCCACCTTTGTCTTCTACGTTTTACTTTCTTATTTTTCCTAAAATAAAACTAGTTTCTTTTGACTTATTTCACTTTGGAAATTACTGAGAAAAATCGTGACGCTGCACAATAAAATTACTTTATTTAATTAACACAATTTCTCAATTAAAAGAAAAGGTATATTTTTTTTAAAGAAAAATAGACAAATAAAAGAAGTATGTTCAAGATGTTGAGATTAGAACTTGACAACTAATATAAATTCTTTTGGCTCATCCTATATTAACATCATAAAACAATGACATTATGTGTATCAATTTTCTCTTTGTACAGTGTAGTAACTACGTAGAAAATCTGTTAAACGTAGATAGATACCACAGCTTTTCATCGTAACACCAAACTGCATCTTCATGTCCTATTTTTGTTCATTAAATAAGTAGATTCAAGAAAAGAAATAAAATGATTTACTTATATGTAAGTGCAACTTCAATACTATTTTACGGAGTTTGTGAGAGAACACATACAAGGAGGAGTTGTGTTCTTACTGGAAGGCAGATGGACATGAACTTCCATGTATGGAATTTCAATGGAGCTGTGCTTGGTCTATAATTCTTATCACGTCAAATCATTAATATCTTGTCCCTAAGCGCGACAATCTCAAGTTGACTTGACTTGTGAATGTGACTCATTCAATGACCTGGTTGAGCCAGCGATGGCCTTCAATGATTCTTGACTATTGACGAAGAAAGGTCCAGAAAGGAAAGAAAAAAAAAACATCAGCATCTCTTTCCCTTTCTGCAGTACAAGTCCCTTTCTAGAGAACAGATATTCATTTCGCTCCCACTTTATTTCTACAAGTTCATTAAATAAGTAGATTCAAGAAAATAAATAAAATGATTTACTTATATTTGAGTGCAACTTCCATACTATTTTACAGAGTCTGCAAGTGAACACATACAAGGAGGAGCTATGTTCTTATTGGAAGGCAGATGAACATAAACTACCCTGTATGGAAGTTCAGTGGAGCTGTGCTTGGTCTGTAATTCTTATCACATCGTATAATTAATATTTTGTCCTACGCGCGAGAATCTTAAGTTGACTTGACTTGCAAATCCTAATTCATTAAATGACTTAGTTGAGCCAGCAGTGGCCTTCAATCATTCTTGATTGTTGATGAAGAAAGGTCCAGAAAGAAAAAAACATCAGCATCTCTTTCCCTTTCTGCAATACAAGTCCCTTTCTAGAGAACATATATTCATTTCACTCCCATTTTATTTCTACAAGTTCATTAAATAAGTAGATTCAAGAAAAGAAGTACAAAGATTTACTTATATTTGACTGCAACTTCAATACCATTTTACGGAGTTTGTGAGAGAACACATACGAGGAGGAGTTGTGTTCTTATTGGAAGGCAGATGAACATGAACTTCCCTGTGTGGAATTTCAATGGAGCTGTGCTTGGTCTGTAATTCTTATCACATCGTATCATTAATATCTTGTCCCTACGCGCAACAATCCTAAGTTGACTTGACTTGCGAATGCGAATTCATTCAATGACTTGGTTGAGCCAGCGATGGCCTTCAATGATTCTTGACTGCTGATGAAGAAAGGTCCAGAAAGAAAAAAAAAATCAGCATCTCTTCCCTTTTCTGCAATACAAGTCCCTTTCTAGAGAACAGACATTCAATTCGCTCCCATTATATTTCTACAATTTCATTAAATAAGTAGATTCAAGAAAATAAATAAAATGATTTACTTATATTTGAGTGCAATTTCCATATATTTTAGGGAGTCTGTACGTGAACACATACAACGAGGAACTGTGTTCTTATTGGAAGGCAGATGAACATGAATTTCCCTATATGGAATTTCAATAGAGTTGTGCTTGGTCTGTAATTAATATCACATCGTACAATTAATCCCTCGTTCCTATGCGCAACAACCTTAAGTTGACTTGACTTGCGAATGCTAATTCATTAAATGACTTAGTTGAGCCGACGGTGGCCTTCAATGATTCTTGACTGTTGATGAAGAAAAGCCCAGAAAGGAAAAAATATCAACATCTCTTTCCCTTTCTGCAATACAAGTCCCTTTCTAGAGAATCGATATTCATTTCACTCCCATTTTATTTCTACAAGGTTCATTGCACTTAGAACCTGATTTTGTGTAAACCATTTGGAAATTAACGATGGAGCTCTCAGACTCATTTTAATGTTACATTTGGACTGAACACCGAAATTGAAGGAGAAGGGGACATCAGTTGGAGGAAGTGTAATGAGAGAGTCCCGAATGTACCTCAAACCTAGTTTTACAAAGGTTCAGAAGTCCTTCCCATCGCAGGGATAACATAACATGTCTGAGATTCTTGAACATACTGAAAGAAGGAATTGAGCCCAATTAGATTATTTAAAGACCGGTCCAAAGTAAGTAAACTCCGAAAGGTTCCCCATTAAGGTCGGGGTCGATCCAATCAAACTGCAAATAGACAATTCTAATCTCGACAAGTTTTTGAGATTACTGATTGAAGCTAGAACCCTCCCTGAAATATACGTGTAACTCACGACCAGAGTCTCAAGATAACCATCCTCTGGAAAATCAAGAAAAATCCTGTAAATCAGCGATCACTCAGACCAAGAGTCTCCATTTTACCTAACTTTCTTATTATTTATATTTTTTTATTGATCTTGGAAATTTTTTTTAAAAATAAATGTCGACATCTAATTTTTAGTCAATGCATCATTAAAGATAAAAACTCAATATTAGCATTTCCGATCACAACAGAGCCTATTTCTTGAATCAAAATTGTCATTTTTAGTTTCGTTTTCTTTGGCCTATCATTTGCAAGTAATTTCCTACTACTTTTTAACAAAAACCCAAAAATCCAAAAAGTTGATTTTGGAGTTGACTTTTCTGTCAACCTTTTAACCAAAAGTTAATTCCGGGTCAAAATTTGACTTTTTACACAAAAAGTTCCCAATTGGTCTTAATAACTTTGGCCATAGAAGTTTTGAAAATATTCAAAGTTTTGATCATAAAATTAACATTTTAGTAAAAAGTCAATTGAAAGTCCTTTGACCAAAAAAATTGAAAAATGTAAAAGCACAAAAATCATCTTGTTTTAGCTTTAATTTGACTCTAGCATTGAAGATTGTGCAAAAATCGATTAAGAACCTCATTTTTCGAATTTTTTGAGTTTAAGTTCGGAATCGGCCAAAAATAAAATTATTTCATTTCTAGTTGTATTTTGACTTGGTTTCTTTTACAACATTTGATCAAGAGGCCATTCTAAAATTGCCATTTGCAACCCTAATTAGGGATCCAAATCGATTCTTCATGAGTTGCATGCCCGCACTTCAAATCAAGCCATTTTCTTAAACTGAATCCAAATTTAAGGTCAATTTTGGCAAATTCACTTGCCAACTTTCCAATTTGATGGATTTAGCTCACTTAAATTTTAGAAAATTAGGTTAATGAGCTTTGATTGGTGCAATTCAAGTTAACCCATTCTAGACTAAGGTTTAATTTAAGGGTTTAAGATTCAATTTCATCATTGGCCCTTAATCTAATTTGGCCATAAAATCCATGCCACTGTTTTAGTGTCAATTTGGATGCATTAAGCTACTATTAACATGGGAAATCGAACCGATTGATATTTTGTTGCATCAATTAGGTTTAATTGGGTTTTAAGAAGAAGGAATTGCACAAATTGGAAATTCCAAATTCAATTTGAGTATAATTTTCAATATTCCTGGGTTAATTAAACCAATCAAAGTCAATTGAAATGTTTTTGAAAATTTTGGTTGATCCAATTTCGGCGATCTTGGACCATTCCTCCTCAAATTAGCCCATTTTCAATTCAAATTGAACAGGTCGAAACCCACTTTGGGTTCGGCAAAAATTCAAATTGAACAGGAATTCCTTACAATTAAATCCTTGACCTAACTGCATAAAATTTTGAAAAAAAAAAAAAAAAAAGCCAAGGCCAAATCAGAACTAACCAAACCATTTCTAACTAGTTTGGGCCGATCCAATTGGTTTTCAGCAAAATTGGCCAGTTCGGCCATTTTCCGACGTACAACCTGTGACCAGCAGCCACCACCAGCTAGCCCATGGTTCAGCCGACCTCCTCTTGTCCTTATCACATAAAAGTTATAAATTTGCCCGTAATGAAATTACAAAAGTACTCTCGGATTTTTCAAATTACAAAAATGTCCCCGATTAGCCTTTAATCCTAAAATTAATCATGACCATTCATTAAAAATTCGCCCTAGCCATTCAAATTGACATGTGCACATTATCGTCCAATCACAAGCAAGCTTAATGCTTAAGTAAGTTAGTTAAGCTAAGGAGATCAACTCCTTGTCAAGGGGTATATAACAAATTTTCCCTCCAAAAATGCAAAGGGGCCTTAAATTTCAGATCCTCTCTCTCTCCCACCATTTCTCGCCTCCTCCACTGCCGTGCGCTGGCCAAGCTCCGATCATCTGCCACTCCACCGACATCAACCAGCTTGTTCCCTAGCTGGTGGTGGTCGTCGACCACCCTAGGCGCCATAGGTGACTGTTGATCGGCAGTTTCTTCCCACGGTGAAAAGCACCAGTTTTTAAGTCAATGAAAAAAACCGGCTATCCCAATTCCTATTTCGGCAACCGACAACCATTCCTTGCTGTCCAACCGGTACTGCGGTGATCCTTGAGGAGTTGCTCAACTCACAGTGGCACTGGTTTCTTCGATTCTTCGCCGAAATACCTCAGAATCGGCGGCCTCTTCTTGATTGGTTCAAAAAATTGAGCTCGGTGACGACGAAAATATCTGGTAGCTTAGGCAGCCACTCCAGAGCTATTCCAGCGACCTTAGGCATTCTTACCGAGTGCTGGACCTCCCTTGGCATATCCTAGCCTTTGGTGTAACTTGATTCAAGCTCAATCGAGCTTATTTCGTGGAAATACACAAGGTAGTACACTCTTGATCTTGAGCTCAATGAAGTGATATTGCCTTACGCAATCGGGGCTAGAGCTCAACCCTAGGATGATCTATCATGCTTATATGGATAATATGTATGGTTTAGGATGATCTTATGACGATTGATGGTGAGGTAATATTTGGATTGATCATGATTGCTTATTTGGTAAAATCGTAGGCTGATTGGACTGACTTGATAAACATCTTTATTTGAGCTAGATAATGTCATTTTTAGGTCTTGAGTTCTCGATGCGATTCGTAGACGACTTCACAAGATTTCCAACGATATATTGTATGCATGATTTTGACATTGTTTGCTATGTCAAAGCCTGTTTGAAAGCTGGTGATCTGTTATAGAATATGTATGTTCTGCTGCTATGGTTGACGTCAACCGACCGACTGTTGATTTTGTATGATTTTTTACATTTCGATTTTGGACTGAGTGTCTTCGTGAAATTTGATCTTGGCATTTAGTTTAAGTCGGGTAAAAATTTCATAGGATTTGCAAATCATTTAGTTGGATCAAAAGTTGGTGATCTGTTCTAAAATGTGCATGTTCTGCTGCTATGGTTGAGGTTAATCGACCTACTCTGTTTCAGATTTGACCTATTCGCTAGCTATCTTCGTTTGAGCTGAAAAATAATCTTGTTTGCATTTGAGGTCTTCTAGAGATTTGTAGGAGACATCTTAAGCTTTCTTTTGAAGTCTCGTTTGCATTATATGGAGATCGTTGACTAGGTCTAACATTTTCTACAAAACTGAACTTAAATCTGGAAAATTTCCCTGTTCTGTTTTCATGTCCGGTTCTGTTGACCTCTGCTGTTTGCCATTTTCATATGATTTTTTGTGCATCAAATTTTAAGTCAGTATCTCTTGAAGTTTGTTCACAACATGTAATTCTACAACATATAAAAATTTAAAATGTTTGAGCATCATTTTGTAGGGTCCATGGGTTGTAGATTGAACGTGTTCCTTGCTGCCATTTGTGTTACTGATTGACCTGCATTGATTCCTTGATTTTTATAAATTCGTATGTTGGAATCTGGAAATGGTTTCTTCATAAAAGTTATTTTTCATACCCCTGTGAACGTCGTATAAAATTTTCATGAGAATTGAACATTATTAGGATAGGTCAAGCATGCTTAAACCGAGCCTTCTATTGTTGAGATTTGCTTGTTCTGATTGATACATGCTTGTTCAATGATTTTTATAAATTCATGTGAATTGAATTGGTCTTGTCTCCATGAAATTTTTAAGACATTGTATGATTTATGTTGTGTATAAATTTCAGATCTAATAGACCATTTTTAGATGATGAAAATGGTTGTGAGCTGTACATGTATTCTTCTGCGATGCCCTGTTTCCAGAATGATGTGCTCGAGTTGTTTGATTTTTAGAAATTCGTGCATACTAAATCTACTATGGATATCTTCTTGAGAATTGTTTGTCACATATTAAACTTTATTGTCACAAATTTCGGAAAATAAAAACTTGTTTTGGTAGTTTTGCCAACCCTTCCTAAGTTGCAGGGTTTCTGTGAAAACCATTTTGCTGAATTGACATTTGCTTGATCTGAAATCATTGCAAATTCATGTAATGCCAATCTTGAAGAGCTTTCTTCAACAAAGTAGTTTTGGTATTTCCTACACTTCTTTTTTATACCAATTTTGTTGATTTGACGTTCGTTTGATGGTCTAAGGAGTGCGATCAGTATGCCAACATTATCCGCACTCGGGTTCCGGAATCCATCTCCCAAGGACATCAAACTTACTCAAATTCTACAAAATTGTTATCCTTGCTTGCCAAATGGCTGAAACTTGCAAATTGCTTTTCTTAGGACTTTTTTCTAAATGTGCAATGTTTATGTCATTCTTCGCAATTTTCTTGAACTTGAGTCCTTCTTTGCAAATTATTCACAAACTCAATTTAGCATCAGATGAATCACATTTCCCTTGTTCAATTTTCTTTGTTTGTCATTGTTATGCGTTGCATGTTCAATTTTCGGCTTATTCACTTGATTAGTTGATTGAGAAGGTCAATATGGCCTAAGTGCATGCTTTTTCCTATCAAATGCATGTGATCTTTAGATGTATGGATTAGGGCCGGTGCATGTTTGGCAAATTCTTGGGATCACCTAGACCCAAATTAGGACCATTCAATTTTGATTACCGCTTGTGAACACAATTGATAATTAACTATCAACGGTCGTGAATTTAATTGATTAGATGTCTTAAGAGGGGACAACGCATGCAAATCAAAGGCCGATCCCAAGGCCATGTTTGCCTGGTTGAGTGCACTTGTTCAATTCATTGTGTTGATTGTCTTCACTTGATTTCACGTTGTTAGTCATGCAATCTTATATGCTAGTTTAGCATTTGAATAGGATTAGAATAGGTCTCAAAAGCGTTCCTTGGAGGCGGTGGCCAAAAGAATTCAAAGATGGTGATATGGTGTGTGACATCCTAGATTTTTCAATTCTGCTTTCAATTAAATTAATCAAGCCTTTCATCGACGCGCCTATATTGCTATTCTCAGAGCTGATCACTCTCGAGATAACTGGACTATCTGGGGAAGCCATTAAAGAATTTTAATGCAATAGACTTGAGAATTCAATCAGGAATCGGCTACTTGACCGTGCTCATCTTTAAAGGTCATTACGGCACAGTTAAAAATCGATTAGAGATCAGAGATAGGTCGGTTCGACTGAGATGTGTGGCTAAACGTGGGTGACTCCACTAAATTGGAAAATTCTCGTCGACTAGCACTAGACTGATTTTTCTATCGTTTTGGTACCTTGTGTCCGTATTTGAATTCTTGAGATTTTCACGACAACCGAGAGTCGCCAATGTGTCGAATGGGTTCATTGCGGCTCAAAGAAAATTGACCATGGGTCATTTGTACTAAAAATTTCCGAAAGCTACCCGGTAGCCTAGGTCACGCTAAAATCGCACCAAATTGAAATTAACCGCAAATTTGAATCAAATTTCAGAAATTGAAAGTTTGGTCAAGTCACAATTCATTTTAGGAACGTCGACTCAGCCTCCGAATATTTTTCTGCAAACCGAGACTTTTTGGGAAAAAGTCGAGGTAGGGTCGTTTTTGTCCAGAAAATGTTGGTGACCGTTTTTTATCGTGCAATTAGGATATAAGTGGGTTCAATTGGTAAGGAAAATATCAATTTAATTGAGGACTCGGCGGTTAAATTAATTGTGACATCTTGAAATTCGAGCCCTCTGAAGGATGAGTGAAAGTGAATTTCATCAATGCATTGTTGGTTGATCTCACTCGGAGTTGATCACTCCTGAGATACTGACCTTGAGGGGAAGGGCTAATGAGAACAGAACCCGTACGACTAAAGAACTCGACCTAGGAAAATGACTTGACCGTGAGACTTGCATGAGGATGATCCTGTAGATAGGCGGCCGATTCTAAGGACGACTAGAAGTCGATTCGCGAACAAAATATAATGGAACGACGGGTGATTCCATTTATCGTTATTGAACCCGCGAACGACCCTATGTCGATCCTTAGTGATCTTATACTTTGAAATAAGAATCTATCCTCCGTAATTTCATGCAGTCAAGGACGTCCATGCGTCGAGATGTCTTCAACGTGGTTTGGCACTAGTCGGTTACGCGTGAATCCTCAAAGCCGCCCATCAATCTGAGTTGTAACCAAAATGGCATTAGGGCGAAATTGACATGGCAAGAGAACTTAGTATTGGATTTCGAATTGTCAGGAATGTCCGGGACGGATTTGGATGAAGCTACATCAAATAGTCGACAAAGTCAATTAAGCCGAGCAATTGGAAAAGGGGTTTTCGGACCGAGGAAGCAAGCCCGTGAGGACGTGGGCCGGGTCAGCCATTGTGGGCCTTAGGCCCAAGTTGGGACAGTCACCAAGTGGGCCTAAGTCAAGCAAATGAGCCCATTGGGCCAAACCAACTATTCATCTTCTAAGCCCATGGGCCAATTCTTAGCATTTTCAAGCCCAACCAATTCCTAAGCCCATTCCTATTCATGGCCAAGCCCAATTCCTAGGCCCATCTACCAATTTCAGCCCAAGGACAGAATGGTAAATTGTGCAAGGTGAAATGACCAAACTGCCCCTAAAAGCTTGTGGATAAGGCAAAAGAAGAGAGAGAAGATGATGTCATGCATAGGGACTTGAAGTGGCCATTGAATGGCCTTAATGAGGAGTGCTCTCAGCCCTCCCATCACTCTCTCTCTCCCCCATTCGGCCCCAAACCGGTCGAAGCTTCTCTCTCCTCCATTTTCTTCTTCCTCCAGTTTCTGTTCCAACTGACCCTTCGGTGAAGATTGAGGTCAAAAGTGGACTTTACGGTCGAATCAGCTCACGAGACCCCCGCCATTCTCTCCGGGACGTCCAAACCGTACGTACGGTGCCGGTCTTGTGCCGAAAGGAGCTGCCGAACGGCCTGAGCGCCGTTGTGAAGGAACTGGTCGTCGGTCCGTCGGTCCGCCTGCAGCCTGCACTGTTTCACGTTTTTGGCCATTTTTCTCCCATTCTAGCCCTTCCTTTGCCCATACCAGCCACCCACAAGATTCCCAAGACCCCTAAGAGCCTCCGGTTGTCGACCAACCCCCTCGCCGGAGCTCCGACCAAGCTGTTCAACTCAGTTTCTCCTCCGGTAGGGCTGTTTTTCAGTGTTTTCAGTGGGAGTCCGAGCTGTGGTTGCTGTGTTGAGCTTGGGACCACCTTGGATCATCGTTGTAGAGGTTCCAGTGCATAGCCACCGTCGTCGCCGCTACGTCGATGCCTCCGGCCCGCTTAACGGGTGAGTTTAGTTCCTAATCCTTCGTTTAGTGCCTAAACTTGCTTAGGGTTGGGTTAGTTATTGTTAATTCTAGTTTAGGTGATTTAATTAAGTTATATTAGTCCTAAGATAGGTGGTTAGAATAATGGTAAGATTAGTTTAGCTTAATCTTACTTTATTTGCTTAATGTGGTTTATGTGGTTAATTAAGTATGCTTTGCTTTAATTAATTGATGGTTGCTTTAATTAATGCTTTTAATTCTTTCTGAGTTTAATTTATCATTTATTAAATTCTGGAAATTTACTATTCACTCGACATTATTCACGATTTACTGTTCACGAGGTACTGTTCACGAGCACTGTTCACTCGAGAATGAAAAGTGTTTAATTTCATGTGTGTTTAATTCTATGAAGTGATTGGATGTGTTATTGCATAAACATCCGCATGAATTAAGTGACGATTTGTACAATTATGTGATGATTGTGAAGTTTTGGTATTTAACTTGAAAATACCCGGTGTCGGCTTTTGGCACCGTAATTGGTTTGTAGGACCAGTTTGAATCGATTGATTGATTTGGATTGAGGAATGGATTGGTTTACATCATGTCAGCTTGTGCGAGCTATTATATTATATATGCTACAGCTTGTGCGAGCTATTATATAATATCAGCTATAGCTTTTGAGAGCTATAATATCAGCTAGAGCTTTGGTGAGCTATCTATCTATCAGCTTTGGCGAGCTACTATCTATCTATACAGCTTTGGCGAGCTACCGTCTAATTATAGTGCAGCTTTGGAGAGCATATGTCATATTGACGAATGAATTGATAGACGGTAATGAATGATAGATAGTATGAATTGATAGATGGTATCAATCGTATGGTATCAATTGGATTAATTGAATTGATGGACTCGTGTGATCGATTGATACGTGATGAGTGGCGCACTATTGTGCAAGAACACATGAGAATCATTGCATTGTTGATTCCGATCATGCATGAGTTAAGCATATTGTTTATGGCACACACGCATGAATCGATAACGTGCAGAGTGTGGCAATGGCCAAGTGAGATCGCTTGTGATGCGACTCGTATGTGATTGATGAACTGCATCATCTAATGGCCATGTGCATTGCGTGTATTGTGCTAAGTTATAACGTGCAGGGTATGGCATACCAGGTAAGGTTGTATGCGAATCGATTGTTGCTTGTTGCTTGTGGTGGGGTAGTTCTGGATAGATACCCTAGGTTGAGTTGGTGTACTAACCGGGGCTTAGGGGTGGAACTCCCGAGATTTATATCTCACCGGTTATTGAATAACCATTTTCGGTCCCTAGTGTGAAGAGCCAAGAGCTTGAAGTTGAAGGGTCGGGAGCATAGGTGGCTCGGTAATTCTTTATGACATAGACCTTCGTATAAGCTTGAAGTGTTTATAAAAGTGTATTTGATTTGAAATTGGTTGTCCTGCTTTTCTATCCCATATATATCGTTGTCAGGGGATTAGTTAATTTGCTTCCGCATGTACAATAAAATGAAAAGGGTCGACAACAAGTCCTGGGATGTCGCTTTCTATCGACCACCGAGGGATGTGCACGCGCTCGAGGTTCGGGGCGTGACATTAATGGAAGCCAAGTTGAGTTGATTCAAGAGCCAATTGGTGTCCAATTGAAGAGAAATTCAAGCTAAATTCGTAGCCCCCCTTGCCATGACTTATGGACCACTTCAAAAGCCTTCTAGAAGGGGTAATTAGGTCTAGAATTGTTGCTATGGAAGACAGCAATGTTGGTGGGCCAAGGAAGGAGACAAGAGGATGAGATAGAAGCCAAGTAGGTCCCCCTTGCACCCTCTCTTCTCCTCCTCCACTCTCAACCGTTGACCAGCCCCTCTTTCCTTCTCCATTGTGTTGTTTGAAGCCTAGAAAACTCAGAGAAGACAAGCTGAAGCCGCCGGAGTAGCCTAGCCACCGTCGGACCGCCACTCGACCACCGTCATGCCCGTCGCACCTCACACTGGCCTCGCTCGCGTCTCCACCTTCCCTGGCCATCCTCCTACTTCAACCACGATCCCAGGAGGCCGCTTGAACCACTCAAAGCAGCCCCAGCTGCCGCCGAAGCCACTCCGCTGTCCGCCTACCGCCGGGAAGCCCACTGCAGCTCAATCGGTCCATTGCCGGCCTTATCTCGCCCATACAGCCATCGAAGCAGCTCTGATCACCACTAGCACAGAACCAGTCCAGCTGCTGTTTGGCCCGTTTTCAAGGCCATCTGGACCCCGTTTGCAAAGCCTGCTTTGGAGAAGATCGAGCCTCGCCTCGTCGCCGTCAAATTGATCCGAGTGGATCAATTAACATGTGAGTTTAACTCACTAATCCTCGCTTAATAGGTTAATGACGCTTAAGGGTTGATAAGTTTAAGTTAAGCATGGATTATATGGATAGTTAAATTAGATTAGAAATTTAATTAATTATCGATGCATGTTAGGTGGATAGTTTAGTGCAATTAGGGCCTAGACAAGCTTTAGTATTTAACTAGAGTGGTTTGGAAAATTTCCAGGCATGTCTCGGCATTTAATTAGTCTTTATGGGCCTAAGTTCTATTTATTGGCAATTATTAATTAATTTTCGGAAATTAGACCGGGATAGTCGGTGACCGGAATTTTATGCTGATTGTTGTGGTGTGATCTATTTATTTAATTGAGCTCTAATTTGTGTTGATTTGGTGTGATTTGTATTTTAGGAATTTATTCTTAAATTTAATTAATTTCAATAATTAATTGAAAAATGACCGAGTGTCGGTTTACAATGCCAAAAATACTTTGGCGGATCATATAAATTGGTGGCATTTTCAAGTGGTAGAAAATTGTATTTTGGCTAAGGCCAACCATGTACCCACACACGATATTTTATCGGGTATGATAAAAATGGAGACTTTGTTAAATGGTCGAATAATCATATTAGTGGATCTGGCAGCTTCTGGTGAGCATACTTAGAATAGCGAATCAGTGGATCTAGCAGCTTCTGGTGAGCATAATTAATATATCATATCAATGGATCTGATAGCTTCTAGTGAGCATATTTAATATATCAGATTAGTGGATCTGGCAGCTTTTGGTGAGCTATACTATCTATATATCAGCTTAGAGTGAGCAGTCTTGGATTATGATCGGACTCATAGATAGTATTGATTGAGATGACTAGGGAATGGTCTTGTTGACATGAAATCGACTTAGTCGATTGATCGATGATTCGATCTAATTGAATGATTTGATGTGGTGAATTGATTCGATGAATTATAAATCGTATTGACTTGCAGGAGGAAATCGAGGCTAAGGTAAGTCATCTGACTCGTGATTGTAACTAGGCAGCTCTCAGGGCGTATTTTCTTCCTAGTCGGGTCTTAGGAGGTTGAACTTGTTGAGACGTAGTCTCATCCCATTGTGGGACAACATTTCACATTCATAGATGGCAGCTCCTCCTGAACATTTTGGTCAACCAAAGAAGTTCACAGAACAGAGTTACCATATTCCGATACATGGGCACCCTGATGGACTAGAGTACGTACTGGTGAAGTCCATAGTCTAGGTTGATGCAGCTTTACCCAAAAAGACGCCCCATCAATACAGGGCATGGTATCGCCATTATCGTAATGGTCAAACAGAGGGCCCTATTCCGGAATATGAGATACCTCTGTATGTGGTGGAGGTTGCTTTTGGCAAGGGTATAGCAAACCCTAAGGATGGTTCGATGGTGGACGCAAAGGACCCTAAGCTTGATGATCCAGATTCTCTGGTGTACTCAGCGGTAGGCTCCAGTTGGATTGTGGAAGAAGGAAAAATTGAAGATGATGATGACCCGTAGTGGATTGGAAATCCCCACCCCTGTTTGCAGACTTTGTTTTTTTCTGACTGGCTTGTGTAGAACCTAACTTCTATAGGTGGTATTGTAATATATACGTTATGGTTTGCAATGTATATAAGTGTGGTTGTTTTCAGGTTAGAAATTGTGGCCCTACTTTCCTATCCCATTGTTTTCTTGTCTAAGGATTATTTATTTGCTTCCGCACGCGCATTTAAAATGAATGGGTCGGTGATGCGTCCTGGGACATTGCTATTTAATCGACGAAGCCGAGATGGGCGCGCACCCGAGGATCGGAGCGTGACATCCCCGTTTAGTGGTATCAAAGCCAGGTTTAGGATTGGAGTGATAAAGTGCGATGGTTTATGGGATAGTAGTTGGAATGGCCTTTAAATTCATGTCGGTGCATGTCTGTGATAGTTGTTTGATAGAATTGTTTGTTGGTGTTAATCGCTCAGCTTCTAATTTGGTGTGGAATTGGAAGCAGGTTTCTTTAGCAAACCTTCAGTATGAGCGATCAAGAGCAAATGACTCCTAGGAAGAGTACCGTTAGGCCTACAACTCGAGGTAGGATGCCGACAAGGGTCGGTACCCGAGGAGGCCGAAGTAGAGCGCCAGCTCAGGCTAACACGAGTGGAGTAGCACCACCTCCCGTTGGTGCTAGGGTAGCAGCCCCAGGTGATCCAGGAACAGTTGGGATCACTCAAGCGTTGGATGCCATGCGAGATATGATGGGGCAGCAGGCCTATAACCAAGCATCCGCCTTTACCGCCGCCGTAGCAGCCGTCACTACTGCCACTACCAATGTTGTTGCTGCAGTTTGCATCTGCCGCAGCACCCGCTGAGGTTCCGCCAGGAATCGTGGTCGTTGGGAGACCGATTCACAAACTGGTGGAACAGTTCTTAAGTTGAATCCACCTAAGTTTACTGGGGCAAGAGACCCCGAAGCTGCTGCTTTGTTCATCCAAGGACTGGAGAAGACCTTTGCACTTTTGATGTGCAACGAGACTGAGAAGGTGGTTCTTGCAACCTACCAGCTGGAGGGAGTTGCAAATACTTGGTGGAGAATCACCCAAGGAGCGGTATTTCCGAAAGGTGTCGTCCTGGAGTGGAACGCCTTCGTTGAAGTTTTCAACGATAAATACTATTCAGATACTGCCAAAGAGATGAAGATGGCAGAGTTTCAACGCCTTCACCAAGGCTTTATGACTGTAGATCAATATGAGGCAAAGTTTGCTGAACTATCACAATACGCTCTTGAGCTAGTTAAGAATCCGGCGAATAGAGTGAGAAGATTCAGGGACGAACTCAAACCGGAGTTGAGGAGTCCGCTGATAATGCTCAATTTGAGGAATTACAATGACTTGTACGAGAGGGTTCGGATGATCGAGAGGGATCAGAACGAGAGAGCCGCCACATCTGGATCGCGGTTCGACTCCAGTAGAGAAGGGATCCGACATGGGAAGAGGCCCATGATTGGAGAAAGGTTTCACATTCCGCCCAACAGGAAGGGTGGAATTGGGAAGTAGGGCCTGGTCAAAATGGCCTATGTTGCTTCTGTAGAAGGTGACACGGTACAGCCCCGTGTCCTCAGAGGACGGGTGCTTGTTTCAAGTGTGGCCAATAGGGTCACATGGCTAGGGATTGTCCTAGACGACCAAGAGGACAATCGTAATTGCCGCCACCGCCACAGAGGGGACAAATCAGAAGGTACGAGCCTTAGAATATACCGCAAGGAGGACAGCTTAGACCCCCAGTTCAAGGAATGATATATGCCATCACTAAAGGTCAGGCAGAGGCTGTGCCTGACATGATCACAGGTATGATTTTGCTGAACGACCATCATGCTTATGCTTTATTCGACCCAGGAGCAACTCATTCCTTTATGGCCGAGCATTATGTTAAGCTAATAGGATTAAGTCTTGTATTATTGGAGTTGACAGTTAGTATATCTACACCATTGAAGGATAAAGTGATAGCTGCTTTGGGTTGTTCTGGTTGCAAGTTAGCAATTGGTGAGCGAGAGGGGAAAATAGACTTGTTAATCCTAGCCATGTATGACTTTGATTTGATAATTGGCATGGATTGGCTCACCAAGCAACGAGCTAAGATGGACTGCTATCACAAAGCGATTCAGTTTGACCCATTAGAGGGTGAGAGCTTCGAGTTTGTCGGGAATCGAGGAGGACCTTCAATTATCTTGATCTCGTCACCAAAGGCAACCCGTTTGTTAGACGAGGGTTGTCAAGGTTACCTAGCAACTGTCGTGGATACGACAGTTGAGGAGTTGAAGATGGAAGACATCACCGTGGTACAAGAATTTCCAGATTTTTTCTGAAGGAATTGCCAGGATTACCGCCAGAGAGAGAAATCGAATTCATGATTGAATTAGCACCCAAGACAAAGCTAATCTCTAAGGCTCCTGACCGGATGGTGTTATCTGAGTTGAAGGAAATGAAGGTGCAGATGCAAGAATTGTTGGATAAGGGATTTATTCGTTCTAGTGCATCACCTTGGGAAGCACCAGTTCTGTTCGTAAAGAAGAAAGATGGTTCGTTGCGCCTGTGCATCGACTATCGGCAACTCAATCAGGTGACGATTAAGAATAAGTATCCACTCTCGAGGATTAATGACTTATTCAATCAGTTGCAAGGAGCGTCGATATCTTCGAAAATCGACTTGAGGACAGGATATCATCAGCTAAGGATCAGGAAGGAGGACATTTCAAAGTCAGCATTTCGTACTCGGTATGGTCATTATGAGTTCACAGTGATGTCGTTCGGGTTGACGAATGCTCCAGCTGCCTTCATGGATCTGAAGAACCGAGTGTTCAAAGAATATCTTGATCAGTTTGTGATCGTGTTCATTGATGATATTCTAGTGTATTCGAGAAGTGATGAAGAGCATGAGAGTCATCTGAAATTAGTACTGCAAACTCTTAGAGTCCATCAGTTGTATGCCAAGTTCAGCAAGTGCGAGTTTTGGTTGACTAGTGTTGCTTTCTTAGGTCATGTGATTTCAAGCAAAGGAATCTCCGTGAACCCGAGCAAGATTGAAGCCGTGATCAACTGGCCAAGACCGACTACTGTGATAGAAATAAGAAGTTTTCTGGGTTTTGCAGGTTATTATAGAAGGTTCGTGGAAGGGTTCTCAACACTAGCGTCACCTTTGACAAGACTCCTAAAGAAAGAAGAGAAATTTGTGTGGACAAGCGAGTGCGAGCGTAGTTTCCAAGAGTTAAAGCAAAAGCTGACTACCGCACCTGTGCTGACCATTCCATCTAGTCCTGGAGGATATGAGATCTATGGTGATGCGTCGTTCAAAGGATTGGGTTGCATGCCAATGCAACATGGTAGAGTTGTTGCATACGCCTCCCGTCAGTTGAGACCTCATGACCAGAATTACCCAACGCATGACTTAGAACTCGCGGCAATTATTTTCACCCTGAAGATTTAGAGACACTATTTGTGCGGAGAAAGATTCTAGATCTTCACGGACCATCAAAGTGTCAAGTACCTATTCTCTCATAAGGAATTGAATATGAGATCGATGGATGGTGAAGGATTACGACGTGATATTCTATATCACCAAGGAAGCGAATAAGGTCGCCGATGCGTTGAGTCAGAAATCTTCAGTAGCTCATATGTTGATGAAGGAGTGGAATTTAATCGAGAGAGCTCGAGATTCGGTATTCAAATTTGAGGTAGGCCACTTTTTGAGTCTTATGGCCACCCTTGAACCGGTCCAAATGCTCCGTGATAGACCCAGATGTTTAGAAGATTCTACAAAAAGACACTGAGAAAAAAAAGGCTGACTTTTAGATTTCTGAGAATGGAACACTGAGGTTCCGAGGACAATTGATTGTACCCGCATGTGGAGCTTAGCCTCCCGTTACAACATTCCTCCCGATAGTCCCAAGATGAGACCTCATGACCAGAATTACCCAACGCATGACTTAGAACTCGAGATCCTAGAATGGAAATGGGAGCATATCACGATGGATTTCGTGACGGCAATTATTTTCACCGACGAAGTCGACTCACTTCATTGAAGATTTAGGATACACTATTTGTATGTGCGAAAAGATTCTAACTTCATATCGAGATTTACTTCTTTTTTGATTGCGAAGTACCAACAAGTGTCAAGTACGTCATATCATCCTCGAGAAAGGATTTCAAACCCTCGAGGACATATTGCGAGCTTGTGTGCTAGATTTCAAGGGAAGTTGGGAAGAACTTGCCTACAACAACAGTCGATGGAGCATCCAAATGGCTCCTTTCGGAGCGTTGTATAATGCAAGACACCTGTATGTTGGGATGAAGTTGGGGAGAGAAAGATCACAGGTCCTCAATTGGTTCAGTAATCAGTGGATGCCGTTGCAGTTATCAGAGGCAAACTAAAGACCGCTCAAAGCAGACAGAAAAGTTACGCAGATAAGCGTCGGAAACCATTGGAATTCCAAGTTGGTGATCACGTTTTCTGAAAGTGTCACCAATGAGGGGAACTTTGCGCTTTGGCATATTCTAGGTCCATTTGATTAAATAGTGACATCCTTGCGTTGCTACCGAGACCGGCGCACACATCCTCGAGCGCGCGCCCATCCCTCACACAGATTAAATAGTGACCCATTCATTTTAATATTCATGCAGAAGCAGATATAAAATCCCTAGACAATAAAACAATGGGATAAAAAAGTATGACCATATTTTTCAAACCTGAAAAACCACAACCACACTTTTATACAATGCAAACCATATAGTATATATTACAATACTATTAACAAAGTCGGTTCTATCACAACATCATATCATAACTCGGGGTTTGCAAAACAGAGGTGGGGGTTTCAATCCTCATCGGGATCCTCCTCTGGGTCCTCCTCTGGTTCCTCCTCCAAGGCCTCCTCGATGATCCTTCCTTCTTCCTGGCTCTAGCTGGAGCCCACTGCTGAGTACACCGGAGAGTTAGGATCATCACCAAGCCTGGGATCCTTCGCATCAACCACTGATCCACCCTTGGGATCTGTTGTACCCTTCCCGAACGCTACCCTTCCAAAATGTACAGAGGTACATCACATTCCGCTACATGACCCACCCTTCGTCCATCATTGTAATGGCGATACCACGACCGATATTATGGGGCACCTTTTGGGGTTTGCCCACATCAACCCAAATAGTAGATTTCACCAAAACATACTCCAATCCTTCAAGGTGATGGTGTATCGGGATGTGATAACCTATCTCAGTGATTTCTTCAGGTATACCAAAATGCACGGGAGGGGTTGGAGGTGCTGCCATCTATGGGCCTGAAATGTTATCCCACCCCCTAACACTCGATTAGGAAGCCAATACGCCCTAAGGGCTACCTAAGCACAACACGGGTCAAAGGACTTACCTTGGCCTCAGTTCCTCCCTACAATTCAACACAATTCAAATATACATCCAATCAATTACCATAGATCGAATCATCGATCAATCGACTCAATCGATTTCATGTCAACCAGACCATTCCCCGGTCATCTCAATCAATACTATCTATAAGTCCAATCAAATCTAAGACTATATACAGATAGTAGCTTGCCCCGAAGGTTAATAATAGTATATCGTTCTTTCTTTAAGATGACCTATCGAGTCACCGAGTCGATATAAAATACTGTTCCTTCTCTAAGATGACATGTCGGTCACCGAGCATATTATAGTATACCTTTCTTTCTCCAAGACGACATATAGAGCCGTCAAGCCGTTATATCATACCGTTCTTTCTCCAAAATGACATATAGAGTCATCGAGCCGGTATTGTATACCGTTCTTTCTTCAAGACGATATATAGAGTCACCGAGCTGGTATTATTTATCGTCCTTTCTCCAAGATGACATATAGAGTCATCGAGCCAATATTTCTTTCATTTTATCATACCCGACAAAATACACATGTGTCGGTACACGGTCGGCCTTAACCAAAATACCAAGTTTTCACTTTCAAACCTCCCACTATTTTCAACAGTCCCAAACTAGATTTTTAGTGCTGTAGACTGACGCCTGGTAATTTTCCAATTAATTACCAAAATTAATTAATTTAGGAATATAACCCTAAAACCATAATTAAATCAATTCAGCATAAATTAACGCTCGAATAAATAAACATATTACACCATAGTAATCATCATAAAATTCGGTCACCAACTATCCCGGTCTAATTTCCAGAAAATAATTAATTAATTAAATAAATACGGAAAATGTTAAATAAATGCAATAAATCAACTTAGGCCTGGAAAAGCCTAATTAAACACCGAAACGGACCCGGAAAATTTCTGAGTCACTCTAGATAAATACTAGAGCTCGTCTAGGCCCTAATTGCACCAACTAACCACCTAACATGCATCGGCAAGTAATTAAATTAACTAATCTAATCTAATATATTCACCTAAACATGTTTAATTCAATATAATCAACCCCTAAGCGTGATTAACCTACTAAGCGGGGATTAGTGAGTTAAACTCACTTGATTCGCAATCCGATCTATTCAAATCGTCGGGGACGCAACAAGGCTCGATTCTTCCTAAGGCGAGCTTAACTTTCGGGGCCGAGATAGTACCAAAACGGGCCAAATAGTGTTGAAAACCCTTTGCTGGCCTGCTTTCTATTCTTGGCTGATCTTGGGACCGAGAAAGGCTGCTCAACAATCGGGAGGGGCGAAAAACAGCAAGGCTGAACCGGCAACGGCTGCAGCGAGCCTGGCGGCCGAAAGCGGCGATGCACGACGGTCTGCGATGGTCCAACGGCCAGGGGAAAGACTCCGAGACGTTGCTGGGGCAAGGGAACGTCCAAGGAACGGTGGAGGATGGTGGTGCGGCAGGGCGAGGCAAGACGGCACTCGCACAGGCGACGAGCTTCGCGGCTAGGTGCAAGCGGTTCGGCAAGATCCTGACTTCGACGGTGGCTGCGATAGACGGCTTATGCTCCTGGAAGTCTTGAACAACAAGGAAGAGGGGGAATTGGGGGGTGGTCGGCCGGTCTTGGAGAGGAAAAGAGGAGAGAGGAGACAAGGGGTTCACTTGGCCTTAGTTTCTCCCAACTTGTCCCCTTGACCATTCCCATCCACAGCTGCATCCTTGGATGTAATTCAGCCACCAATTCCTTCTAGAAACTAATTGAAATGGTCCAATTGTTGTAGGCTAGAGGGGGCACACGAATTTCACAAATTTTCCCCCCAATTGGACATCAATCGATTCTCGAATCAATCCAATTTAGTCTCTAAAAATTCAATTAACACCTCAATGATCAAATTGGTATTTTTCCTCACCAATACAACTCACTTGCTTCCCAATTCCATGATTAAAAATGATCCCCGACATTTTTTGGACAAAAACTGCCTTAGGACAACTTTTTCCCAAAAAGTTTCGGTTTGTAGAAAAATCTTTTGAGATTGAGTCAACGCTCCTAAAATTAATTGTGACATGACAGAACTTTCAATTTCTGAAATCGAGCTCAAATTCACGGTTAATTTCCATTCGACGCGATTTTAGCGTGACCTAGGCTATTGGGTAACTTTTAGAAATTTTTAGTGCAAATGACCCGTGGTCGATTTTCTTTGAGCCACCATGAACCCACTCGACGCATTGGTGACTCTCAGTTGTCGTGAAAATCTCGAGAATTCAAATACGAACACAAGGTACCAAAACGATAGAAAAATCAGTTTAGTGTCGGCCGACGAGAATTTTCCAATTTAGGGTAGTCACCCACAATCAGCCACACATCTCGGTCGAACCAACCTATCTCTAATCCGTGATCAATTTTTAACTGTGTTGTAATTGCCTCTAAAGATGAGCACGGTCGACTAGCTGATTCCTGGTCGAATTCTTAAGTCTATTGCATTAAAATTCCTTAATGGCTTCCCCACATAGTCTAGTTATCTCAAGAATGATCAGCTCTAAGAACAACCCTATAGGCGCGTCAATAAAATGTCCGATTTATTCAATAGAAAATAGGATTAAAAATCTGGGATGTCACACACGACGTCTTTCACGTGTCGATGTTGAAGAAGTATGAGCCCGACCCGACCCATGTACATAATTTTGAAGAATTGGACTTGGATGACCGAGTGTCATACATTGAAAGCCCGGTTCAGGTTGTTGATCAAAAAGAGCAAGTTCTGTGTATAAAGACCATCCTGTTGGTGAAAGTGGTCTGGCAATACCATGGCACTGAAGGTGCAACATGGGAGACTGAAGAGTCGATGAGAAGTTTGTACCCCCTCCTTTTTGCTTAAGTATTGTAATGGTTTAAATTTCGAAGACGAAATTTTTATAAGAGGGGAAGAGTTGTGACATCCTGGATTTTAAACTTCTGCTTTCAATTAAATTAATCGGGCCTTTCATCGATGCGCCTATAGTGCTATTCTCAAAGCTGATCACTCTCGAGATAACTAAACTATCTAAGGAAGCCATTAAGGAATTAATGTAATAGACTTGAGAATTCGACCAGGAATCGGCTACTCGACCGTGCTCATCTTTAGAGGTCATTACGGCATAGTTAAAATCAATTAGAGATCAGAGACAAGTCGGTTCGACTGAGATGTGTGGCTAAACGTGGGTGACTCCACTAAATTGGAAAATTCTCGTCAGCCGGCACTAGACTGATTTCTCTATTGTTTTGGTACCCTGTGTCCGTATTTGAATCCTCGAAATTTTCACGACAACCAAGAGTCACCAATGTGTCGAATGGGTTCATTGTGGCTTAAAGAAAATCGACCACGGGTCATTTGCACTAAAAATTTCCGAAAGCTACCCGATACCTAAGTCACGCTAAAATCGCGCCGAATTGAAATTAACCCCGAATTTGAATCCGATTTAAGAAATTGAAAGTTCGGTCAAGTCACAAGTCATTTTCAGAAAGTCGACTCAGCCTCCGAAAATTTTTCTACAAACCGAGACTTTTTGGGAAAAAGTCAAGGTAAGGTCGTTTTTATTCAGAAAATGTCGAGGACCTTTTTTTATCGCGCAATTGGGATACAGGTGGGTTCAATTGGTAAGGAAAAATGCCAATTTAATCGAGGACTCGACGGTTAAATTTATGGAAGCCAAGTTGAGTTGATTCAAGAGCCAATTGGTGTCCAATTGAAGAGAAATTCAAGCCAAATTCGTAGCCCCCCTTGCCATGACTTATGGATCACTTCAAAAGCCTTCTAGAAGGGGTAATTAGATCTGGAATTGTTGCTATGGAAGACAGCAATGTTGGTGGGCCAAGCAAGGAGACAAGAGGATGAGATAGAAACCAAGTAGGTCCCCCTTGCCCCTCTCTTCTCCTCCTCCCCTCTCAACCGTCGACCAGCCCCTCTCTCCTTCTCCATTGTGTTGTTTGAAGCCTAGAAAATGCAAAGAAGACCAGCTGAAGCCGCCGGAGCAGCCCAACCCCCGTAGGACCGCCGCTCGCCCACCGTCGTGCTCGTCGCGCCTCACGCCGGCCCTGCTCACGTCTCCGCCTTCCCTGGCCATCCTCCTGCTTCAACCACAATCCTAGGAGGCCTTTTGAGCCTCTCGAAGCAGCCCCGCCGCCGCCGAAGCCACTCCGCCGTCCGCCTACCATCGGGAAGCCCGCTGCAGCTCTATCAGTCCATTGTCGGCCTTGTCTCGCCCAAACAGCCACCGAAGCAGCTCCAATCACCACCATAAAACCAGTCCAAGTGGGTATTTCAGCTCCTGTCAGGCCCGTTTTCAAGGCCTTCCAGACCCCATTTGCCAAGCCTGCTTTGGAGAAGATCAAGCCTCGCCTCGTCCCCGTTGAATTGATCCGAGTGGATCAATTAACAAGTGAGTTTAACTCACTAATCCTCATTTAGTAGGTTAATGATGCGTAAGGGTTGATTATTTTAAGTTAAGCATGGATTAGGTGGATAGTTAGATTAGATTAGCAATTTAATTAATTATCGATGCATGTTAGGTGGATAGTTTAGTGAAATCAGGGCCTAGACAAGCTCTAATATTTATCTAGAGTGGTTCGGAAACTTTCACGGCTCGTCTCGGCATTTAATTAGGTTTTACGAGCCTAAGTTCTATTTATTGGCATTTATTAATTAATTTCCGTAATTATTTAATTATTTATTTATTTTTCGAAAATTAGACCAGGATAGTCGATGACCAGAATTTTATGCTGATTGCTATGATGTGATATGTTTATTTAATTGAGCTCTAATTTGTGTTGATTTGGTGTGATTTGTATTTTAGGAATTTATTCTTAAATTTAATTAATTCCTGTAATTAATTGGAAAATAACCGAGTGTCGGTTTACAATGCCAAAAATACTTTGGTGGACCATATAAATTGGTGGGATTTTCAAGTGGCGGAAAATTATATTTTGGCTAAGGCCGACCGTGTACCCACACACGATATTTTATCGGGTATTATAAAAATGGGGATTTTGTCAAATGATCGAATAATCAGATCAGTGGATCTGGCAGCTTCTGGTGAGCATAATTAGAATAGCGGATCAGTGGATCTGGGAGCTTCTAGTGAGCATAATTAATATATCAGATCAGTGGATCTTGCAGCTTCTGGTGAGCATATTAATATATCAGATCAGTAGATTTGTCAGCTTTTGGTGAGCTATACTATCTATATATCAGTTTGGAGTGAGTAGTCCTAGATTATGATCAGACTCATAGATAGTATTGATTGAGATGACCGGGGAATAGTCTTGTTGACATGAAATCAACTGAGTCGATTGATCGATGATTTGATCTAATTGAATTATTTGATGTGGTGAATTGATTTGATGAATTATAAATCGTATTGACTTGTAGGAAGGAAATCGAGGCTAAGGTAAGTCCTTTGACTCATGATTGTGCCTAGGCAACCCTCAGGGCGTATTTTCTTCCTAGTCGAGTTTTAAGGGGTTGAACTTGCTGAGACGTAGTTTCACCACGTTGTGGGACAACATTTCAGGTCCATAGATGGCAGCCCCTCCTGAACATTTTGGTCAATCAAAGAAGTTCATAGAACAAAGTTACCATATTCCGATACATGGGCACCCTGATGGACTAGAGTACGTACTGGTGAAGTCCATAGTCTGGGTTGATGCGGGTTTACCCAAAAAGGTGCCCCATCAATATAATGCATGGTATCGTCATTATCATAATGGTCAAAGAGAGGGTCCTGTACTAGAATCTGAGATACCTCTGTATGTGATGGAGGTTGCTTTTGGCAAAGGTACAACAGACCCTAAGGATGGTTCAATGGTGGATGCAAAGGACCCTAAGCTTGATGATTTAGATTCTCCGGTGTACTCAGCGGTAGGCTCTAGCTAGAGTGTGAAAGAAGGAGAAATCGAGGATAATGATGACCCGTAATGGATTGGAATCCCCTACCCCTGTTTGCAAACTTTGTTTTTTCCTGACTGGCTTGCATAGAACCTAACTTCTATAGGTGGTATTGTAATATATACATTATGGTTTGCAATGTATATAAGTGTGGTTGTTCTCAAGTTAGAAATTGTGGCCCTACTTTCTTATCCCATTGTTTTCTTGTCTGGGGATTATTTATTTGCTTCTACATGCGCATTTAAAATGAATGGGTCGGCGATGCGTCCTGGGACGTCGCTATTTAATCGACCTAGCCGGGATGGGTGCGCGCCTGAGGATCGGGGCATGTCATGGTGGACATCCAATCACCCTTATCTTTTGTATTAATTCATTTCCCGACATATGTTTTCTTTTTATTGTATTAATTACCCAAGAAGTTGTGAATTTTTTTTTTTTTACTTTGAATTGTTCGTTACTTCCATTTTTTTAGACTTTACTTTCAATTGCCTTGGGTGTTTACTTTCCCACTTTGCAATTTATATTACTTGATTGCCTTTCCTTTCTTTTTCATAGTTAGCATAGAAATGACACGAACAAACCATCCGTGTGTGATCACCTATCTCTAGACTTATACAAAAATATAAGAAGGCTGCATGACCACTTTAGATAACAATTATACTCATAGGTACCAAAAGGGCGCTAATAGAAATCTTTAGTGTAGCTCGAGTCCCCGAACCCACGAAATCTCTAGTTTCATGAAAATCAATGGTGGTCTCTCAACCCTTGATTGGGTTTCTAGCTGGCCCCAAACAAGAGGCTCGTGGCAACTCCTAAATTCATATTTTAGGTTGTCTAAATAACTTTAAAATAAACCGTTGTCACAGAAAGCATGAGCTTGAGAGGACTCACATTTATAGCTGCCAATCCGTTTGTGGTTTTAACAAATTGGAAGACTCATTTGAGGTCACCATTCTCATGTACTATTCAGATTTTATATCCATTTGTGGGGTTGTTCAGTGACTCTATTTGAGATTTCCATTTGTACAAACCCTCGGATTGACTTTATAAACAAATGCTTCTAAACCTATTCCTCGAGATATGATCGTAAAGGCCTAGAGGGATATAGGTCGTGACAATAAAGACATCAGTCGAACGATATCACATGGAAACCTAATTGATTTGCGTGTTGTTGGTCATTATTCTTGCATTCTTTCACATATATTACATATTTTTGCTTTCAAATTAAGGTGAACTAATTATCGTGCCTATTGAATTTAAATGGTTATTGGTGGAACAAGAAGAAATTACCAAAAAATTCTTAAATTTATTATATTTATGCCAATTTAGTCTTAATCCTATTGGGTGGTGAGGGCAAGCAGGCCCTCGCCCTAGTTAGACTAGGCCCAGCCTGTGGCTAGCGAGGGTTATGGAAAAATAAGTAAAAAAAAAAATTTTTAAATTGTTCACATCAATACCGGTGATGCCACGTAGGATGGCCATTGCTCATGTTAATATTTCCATCCAATATTGGCTAGAATGGCAAACTTGACAAATCATCAAAATATTTATGATTAAATTATCCAAATTGAAAGGTTAAGGACTAGATCACAAAATAATTGGTAAAACTTAAAACATCTATGAAACCGGGAATTTCGTTTTGTGAATTGTAATTTTCATCAATCACATTACACTCTCACAAGGTTTGCTATTCAATGCGGTTTTGTGCTAATAGGCCATGCATGTGCTTGTTTTATTCATAAATGCTTTAGAGATTATCGTCAATAATTCTCATAGGAGCGACCTCACTCCATACTTATATAGATGATTCCATCAAGTGTATTCTACAACTTAATACACCACCAATAATGGCTATAGATTTCATTAAGAGTTTAGCTCAATCTCTTTTTCCTTATAGTTTTGCACTATTCTCACCTTAGGAGAGTCATAAAATTTTTAATAATGCATCACTAGATCCACAAGAGACTTGTTATTACCCATATAAACCTAATTCATGGGATCGCCAATCGCATAGGTTGGGTTGCCATCACTATTGATTTTCTTCAATTGGCTTGTCCCATTCCTCTCGATGTATAGTCAAAGGATTGGCCAAAATCACTTTCTTACTTTATGTAATCGATGTACATAATTCTATCTCTAAGTAATTGCTTTACCACATCATGTCTCAATTGAACATGTCTCTTTTTACCATTGAAAGTTTTTTATTACAATGGTTATTGTCACTTGGCAATCACAATGCCTATACACAGAATATGTCATTTATTCCTAAAGGAATATCTACTAAGAGTTTCTCAACTACCCTGCATCATTTTCAGATATGAGTTTCAGAAAAAAATTTCTCTTTTCCTCAAGAACTTGAATAGTTCTCAATTTACCAAATAATAGTAAACATTTTCTTCTCTTTCCCCTACCGAAGCTTAGAAGGATATGACATTTTGTTCGCACATATATGTCTCGTAGAACTGAGTCTACCAACCATAATTTCGATTAGCCACAATATTGGCTTGGGAATGACCGCAGCAATTACATCATCAGATCATCTACTTCAACCAAGTCGACTTTTGGTTTGCAAGATTGTCATTTACCAAATAATAGTAAATATTTTCTTCTCTTTCCCCTACTAGAACTTAGGGGGATATGACATTTTGTTCACACATACATGTCTGGTGGCACCTGAGTCTACCACACATGATTTCAATTAGCCGAAACATTAGTTGGGAATGATCGCAGCAATTACATCATTAGATTATCTACTTCAACCAAGCCGACTTTTTGTTTGCAGGATTGTCATTTCCCCCATTATTTTTTTATTTATTTTGTTGACTTCAACATTACAACATCTCCACCAAAGGTTGCTACAAATCTTATAGTGGTTTTTTTCTTACCTGAATCTAAGATTTAGTTAACATCACTATATCCTTCTAATACAATAGGAAGTCCACTATGTAAAATGCCATAGACTTGACAGTAGTCGCCCTTTAACAAAGTATTTCACGAAAGGCATCAAACTTATTTAATTTAGATTTACTTACGGATGCAAAGAATCATATGTAAATTCCATCTCTACAACAATTAGTAAAGGAGATTCTCATTCACAATGTAATAGCCAATCACGTCTCTAATTATCATCATGCGTGAATGGACATTCAACATAAATTGGCAAAGTAAATATTCTCATAAAGAGCATTTTTTCACATCATTACCGCTATCAATAGTACATGTTGCTCCAAGAATGTTAACCAAAACTAGGGCGTAATAGAAATCCAAAATGAATTAATAAATTCACAAAATAACCATCCTCTGAGCCTTATATATGAATTACCAAAAACGTTTCAACAATGCATACTCAACACAAAACATGTAACCAATTTAATTATGCAATAAAATGCTATTTAATGATTCTGTCAAAAGTTATGCGGGAAAAACTCAATCATTGCAAAAGGGACATTACAATCTTTAAACCATAAATTTTGTGACTATAAACCTCTTTTGCTGTTTTAAACAAAAGGGTGAATCTAATCAATTCAAGAATAGGCTCACAATAGTTTTGACAAGAAAAATGTTTGGACTAAAATTTTGGTAGTCATAATTATTCATGTAAAACTCAAAGTAGACTTCAACTCTACAAGCAACATTTAAATGATTGAAATGTAAAATAAAAAAAAAAAAATCACAAAAGGCGGGATGCGAAAAGCATACTCACAAAATTGTCAATTATGCTAATTTAGCCAAAAAAAAGTTATTAATTGCAATTCACCGAGACCCAATTTAGCTCGGACAAGCTAAGAGAATAAATGGGGGACAACTATTCAATTGGCTAACGATACACCCCAATATTTGCCATTTTTCACCGAATAAGATCATAAATCAATTATTCTCTCTCTTTTTATCATGTATAATTCCACATTGTCAAGAAGGCAAGAATTCGCCACCATTCTAATGCTAGAGAAGTTCTATATGTGCATGGATGAGAGAGCATTATAACATTTTCATACACATTACCATGAAGCAAATACCAACACATGTTTGAGCATATGCACAGACAGAGGCCCACATTGTATTTCCGAGCAAGCATGTATAAAGACATGCTACCAAATACCAACACAAGCTCATGTCTACATTTACTCGAGTAGTTAATGATCACTGCAATGCATATTGTTGTGCATAGGCATGTAAGAGTGTGCTTAATAACCTTACTTTTCCAATAGCCAAAGAAGGCAATCAATTCATCCACCAAAAACATCGGCACATCATAGACGCTAACACCAAGGCACTGGAGATACAGAAATTAAATTATTTGGTTCAATTGCAAAAGAAATAGGTTGTCCAAGACTCCAAGCAAACTTCATATAGCCCAAACTAAGTACAACTTTAAGTTTCTTGGCCTTACAATTACTTATTTTGAAAAAAGCACACATATACCAATATCACCTTATAACAAGATCAAGTTTGAATTGAATTCAAATATCATCACATGTGATTGTATATGGCAGTGAATCTTTTTAGCAACTACCCAAAGCTAATGTGTACAAACATAGCAATAAATAAAACTTAGAACATTCTTTGATGCTAATTCAACTTCGAGGCAAACAAGAATTCCATAATGCCAAATTGACCGAAAATCTTGTTATTTCTTTTGACATTTAGCATGGACACATCACAAGAACAAACCAATTTGCATCAATTTTATTGACTATTTACAAACAAAAATCAAGATTATCACGGTTTCCAATCTCTTCACTTAACTTATACATGAAAGAGATCGGTGACTAACATAATTTTTTTTTAAAAGTCAGATAACGCCTATTTTAGAATTTATGGGCACAATAATATGAGGTAAAAATAGGACATTTTCAGTGGTCAACATATAAATTCCGCATAGACGGCCAACTGGGTAAAACACCAGAATTTTTCTTTTGAGAAACCTACCCAAATTATTCCATTTGAATAGGCAGTCCATATTAACACGGTAAACTTCCAAATGGTGCCAGAATTACAAGATTTACAAAGAATATATAGAAAAATTAAATCCTCCAAACAGAAAGCAATAAAAAAGGAAAAACTCAACATACCTTATGCCGGGTAACCATAAAGCCTCACTAGTTTATTAAGATTGGTGGCAACGGCACAGCTCCATCTACTCACGAAATACCACAAGCAAGGACCAAGTATGCGGACGACATACGGTTCTTTGGACTGGTCTCAACGGCCAACGTTTCTACAAATAAAATTGATGACTTGTGTAAACCAGAAATAAATACACATAAGGTTACTAAAAATCAAAAGGATGAATTGTTGGACTTAGCTTATTCGTTGGGGGCAGAATCCTCTTAAAGAGATAAGCGCATTCTTATGATCCTCGGCAGGAGAATCAAATTGGCCACCTCGAACTCCAGTAAGCAAGCCCTTGAAATCCGTAAGGCAATCATCATTAAGATTGTTGGAAAATTATCAGAATACATGAAAACAATAATCATAATTACTGGAAATACATCGAAAAAGATTACAAAATAAATTGAATTGTATGAGGCATGCAAGTACTGTCCTTAAGGATAATTCCGCTCCTCAAAATATGAAACTCGGTGCATAAAACTCTAGCGGCTGTCCTCCCAAGATACAACGGACCTTCTCCTATACTTTGTACTGAATACTAGAAGGAAACAGAAAAATAGCGTTATGTGTATAACTTACCAATGAAAAGAAAAGTATGTAAGGAAAATAGGAATAAATAAACAAAAAATTTCTGGTTTTGAAATATCGATATAACTTTTCAATTATGTTTGAAGAAGCAATTTATAGGTAAAAAAAAAAAAAGCTGTTAAGAAACAATTACAATAAATTGGTATTTTTGAAGAAGATGATCGTTGTATAATCGTTATAAAATAAATCCAACGTTATAAACCATTAGAAAGCTGTGATACAATTGTTACATGACCGTTAAATAACCGTTATAAAATGTTACAAAACCATTTTATATTAATGGCACACATAATCATTACAAATTGATAATGGTAAAAAACCATTACAAAAATTAATAACTTTTAATATTTCAAAACTGCTGAAATATCCAATAAGAGATTGGTGAAGCCAGGCAGAATTGCAGAGGATTTAATATTTCAGCTTTTGAAGGTGCTTTAGCCTAAAGATACTTGATGAACTGTTAATATTGCAAGAGATTGATTCAAAGCTCAGGTCTAGATCGATGACCTTTCCATCCTCGCACATCACACCATTCCAAGGGCGAGCGTTCTTATTCCACGTAACCAGCTTGGAAGACACGGATGCATTGAAGACAATGCTATATTTCAACTCAACCAGCAACAATTCTTGACTGCTGAGACATGGACTAGAAGCCGATACCAAATAGATTCCGAATAAATTGGTCCATGTGAATGGCAAGAGAAGCCACAACAACTGCGAGGTTCTCATTGAGTGCAAACTTGGATACTATCTTACAGAGTTCATGAGAGAATAATTACGAGGAGGCTTTTTATTCTTATTGGAAGGCAGATAAACATGAACCTGCTTGGATTGGATTTCAATAGGACTGTTTGGTCTAATTCTTATCACGTCGTATCATTGATTTTTTAGTCCCTATGCACGACTATCTTAAATTGACTAGACTTGCGATTGCAAATTCATCAAATGACTTGATTGAGCCAGTGGCGGCCTTCGGAGTTTCTTGACTGTTGACGAAGAAAAGCCGGGAAAGAAAAAGCAGGAGCATCTCTTTCCCTGGGACATCATTCCCCGCTTTCTACTGTACAAGTTCCCCTTTAGAAAGCAGATATTCATATTGCTCCCATTTTATATCTAAAAGGTTCACTATTGGGAAAATAAGGAAATTAAAGATGGAGCTCTCAGACTCGTTTTCTTGTTACATTTGGACTGATTTTCGCAAAATAAGGAATATGAAGGCATCAGTCCAAGGAGATCACCAGTTAAAAAGAAGTGATCTGTGTTTCTTGGTCTCTACTTTTGCATTCCTTCGCATATGCCAAATATTTCTCCTTTCAAATTCAAATTAGATCTGGGTCGCGCCGGTCGCCGTGAGGTCGCGCGACCTCCGGCGACCCAATGCGGGTCGCCGCGAGGTCCTGCGACCTCCGGCAGACCCAGATCTAGGTCGGGCGACCTCCGTGAAGGACTGCCGAGGGTCATCCGACCCCAGGCGACCCTCGCCGGAGGTCACCCGAGGTCACCCGACCCTAGGCGGCCCTCACCGGTCGTCTCCTGAGGCTGCCTGAGGCCGCCGGCGACTCTTTTATTTTTTTGATAATTTTTTATTATTATTATTAATCACCAAAGTCCTTTGTAAATGTAATCTTTCCAAACACTATTTTACTCAAAGGTACTTCACAATGGACTTTCAAAGTACAATTTACCAAACACAGTTTGCATTTTGGAAAACCCCTTTAACTCAAAGCCTTTGCATTTTCCCAAAGGCTTTTCCCAAAAACCTTCCCAAACGCACCCGATGACGCTCATGAGTGCAGCCAAAAACTTGGGTGAAACTGCTCTCAATAGTCACCGACAAGCCCATCCCCCTGGCACGCACTCTCTCTCTCACAATCGAGGTAGTGCTTGCGGCCGTGAGAGCTCCTATGGCACGAGCTTGAAGCCCTCTGGGACAGTGCTCACATCCACTGAAGCTCTGCACGGCCAGCTTGTGTGCATCCATGGCTGCGGCCCTGGACCCGATCTGGTCCACTGGTTGGGGTCGTCCAACCTCGATTTGGACCAAATTCCAGGCAGTAATCATCGCTGGGCTCAGACGTGGGGTTTGGGTGATGCTCACGGACGACTCTCATCAAGGGACGATTCTAGGAAATGATATGAAGAAGACGATTCTTTAATTCAACCATTTTCAATATTTTCATTGGCACTTAACAGTTTTTTCATCCCTTAAAACTCTGGTTTACTTTCCAACATATTTTGGCCAATAATATTTCAGTTTTTAATTTGTTATTTTTTATTAATTTTAAGAACAAAATAAAGCGCCAGCATCATCCGCCATGAAAATAGATGGTGATGGCCACTTTCGTTCTTGGAGTAAAACCCCGTGATATTTTTAGGACATCTGGTGAGGTCATTTTTATCCCCTGGAAATGTGTACATGATCTTTCTTGAGATTTAGCCTCTTGACATTGAAATTAGAAGTAAGAAATATTATGTACTAAAGAGAAATTATTTTTATATACAACTATTACTTTTCTTTTAAAAGTTACCAGAGGAGAGAGCACATCGAACAGACTTTTTAAATGTCCAACAATATAAATTGATCAAGTGAACAGTGACACAATAGTATGAGACCAATGGTTCAGTTGAATTTTACTATTATATTGCATGATGTACAGCTGACAATAGCTCATCACAAGCATCTTTTACTAAAGATTATTAACACACTATCTTATCTTCATATACAAAACAATAGAAAGCTCCATCCACTAACTTCAGACAGGAGACAGGAGGATGATGAGTGAATTTGTCCCTTTGCTCAGCCTATAAAACCAAAAACCACAGCTCCTAATACATAACCCTCGGCTGCTGCCGAGCGCTCCCGAGAGACTCCAGTCACTAATCCGATAGGAAAGCTAGCTCGTTGGGTAGAGTAACTCTTTTTCGCAATAGGGACTCGATCGTCGGACATTTCCTCTTTCTTCCGCCTCTGGGCCTAGATCGAAATTGCTCATCTAACTCCTCAAAATCACCCTGAACCCAAGGAGCCAAATTGCTAGGAATGAGAATCATCCAACTCTTATGTAGGAAAAAGCCGGATTTCAACAGCAATAAAATTCAATTTGAATATTTGAGAGAATGAGAGAATGGGGCTTACTGGAGTGTAAACATGGCAACCAGTTTTCTCATGATGGTCTCTTACGTGCTTATAAGCAAACTTCTTGCCACAATCCTTATGGCCGCATACAAATGGCCTCACCTCAAGATGAACAGCCTTCACATGCTGACGTAAATTTGATTTCTGTCAACAAGAAAATAATCAGCTAATGTACACTCAGCAGGCACACGATAAATGAGCTCAAGCTTCAAAGTTCCAAACAATTATATTCCATGCCCAGCCAAAATCTACTTAGTAGGTGACTGCATCTTACTGTTGAAAAAGTGCTGAGACAACCCTCAACATCACATCTGAATGCTTCTGAATCAGCCGAATTTTTCTTCTCATGCGTGCGGAGATGCCGTTGGATATTCTTCCTCAACTGCTTAGTCCCACATATGTCGCAATTGACTAATCGGTGAGCCGACCTCATGTGCTCCTTCAGATAGTCAACATTGCTGAAGTATTTCATGCACTCACAACAGAAAGCCTCCACAGTCTCTAGTTTGACTGCAGCAGTTGAAATCATGTTATTATCGAATAGCATGTTAAACAGTTCATAGATATCATTCGGCTTCACCAAGACACCTTCATAATTAAGTGACTCACCATGAGAATCCTCATGTTTTCGCAACTTTGATGCAAACTTGAAAACCTTTCCACACCCAACCTCCGGACAAACATGCTGCTTCAGACTCTTACATTCACCAGACATCGATGGTTCCTCATCATTGTGAATTTCATTCAAGTGCCTCTTCATGTTCCCTTGATATGCAAATGACTTATCGCAACCATCAACAGGACAGCTGAAAATCTTCCCTTTATGCTGAAGAAAGTGACGAGTCAAATGGTCTTTTCTCCTATAGCTGGCAGAGCAATCCTCTATAGAACACTTGAAGGTCCTCTGCACATGAATTTAGCATATTGACGCATAGATACAAAGCATACCAAATCTCTAGACATCAATAGGGGAAAAAATAAAATGAACGATGCTTCAAATGCTTCAAACCTCAAGATAGAACAAGCGTGACCGAGGCTGACTTGATGGATCTTCTCAGGTGGTCCCCCAACCTGATACTAGTCCAATCAAGATACAAGATTGCAGCCTCTTGCATTTTGGAGTTCTTTTCGGTGGGATCCAATGCTTCACGCCATTATCATATCATAATCAGATGAGCCAACATACTTTATCCTGCAAGGTCTTGATTTCAGTATAGGCAAACTCGCAGCAGACAAATAAAAAAAAAAAAAAAAAAAACGTTTCAATTTTCAACCAAAATTAAAACTTTTTTATCTAAGAAATCCATCTTTGAAACCAGACCACACGAAAAGATTAATGCTTTCTCATGGGTGCTTGCATGTGATGAGGCTTCAAAAATTCACGGCATCACTATTCCACAGCCCAGAAAAATCATGTACATCCCCAACGATAATATCCGAATTGCCGTTTCTGACACCTCATTAGAAGTTACAAATGTGAAGATTTTAAGAGCAAAGACCGAGCATCGTACATCAAAACTGTCTGTTCAACAAGACTGGTGCGACTGTAATCTGAACCCTCCACTTTACAAACTGTACCTCACCGTAGACCACCTCCATGACAGGTGTAATCTAATCGAAACTTGACTAAAATTTTCAAAGAACTTGCTTTCATGTTGCATCATCAATAACAAAACAGAGAGTTCAATATACCTCGAGCGAATGGCCCTGCATATGCTGCCTCAAGTACGCGGGTTTCTTAAACGTGGCGCCGCATTCTTCGCAGGTATTATTAGCTTTCCCTCCCTCCTTCACCTCGACCCCTTGAGCCATTGCCGCTTCCACCTCATCCTGACAAAGACCAAACCAACACGAAAACATTCAAACGCGAGCAAATTCGGCAACCGCAAAACCAGCAATGGCTCGCGGCCCGATCGAACTGACCGCTTACTGCATCGGAAGGCGACGAAGCGAGGAGAACTTGGTGGTGCGACTGGATGTGAAGTGATGAGGGACTTCTTGGACCTGCAGATCCCGCAGTACTCGCAGTAGTAACGCCTGATGTCCCTGAACACGGGCCCTGCTTTCTCGCAGCTCTCTTCTTCCCCCATCGCTCTCGCGCCCGCTCTTGCCGATGTTGCAGAGCGGAGCTCAAACCCTAACAGTTGGAGGAGATGACGCTCGACTCGTCGTCTCTAGGGTTTGCGAAGGAACCAACCGACAAATATATATATGGATCGGTGTCGTTCTGGGCCCGTGATCGGCTTGGGCCCAAATTTAGCCCGGCCCAATAAACTCCCACCGGTACCAAATTAGATCCGCGAACGGGAAGGGGCTTGACTTCGCGATCGTTGCCTACGTCCAATCCCAATCTAAGAGTTAGGGGTGTGCAAAATACCCGGGAACCGCCCGGACCGCCCGGGAACCGGACGGAACCGCCCGGAACCGGCGGTTCTTGAGGAACCGTCCGGTTCCTGCCCAATTTATGGGAACCGGTGGTGTGCCGTCCGGTTCGGTTCCATGGCGGATCCGCCCGCCCGCCCACCGGACCGGGCCGGAACCTTTTTAATATTAAAAAAAAAATTACTAAAAGAAATCCTAGATCTCATCTCACTCCCTTTGTCTTCGGTTCTCTCTCTCTCTGTGTCTCTTCCTCGGTTACTAAAATTATTAAAAATTACTTCTCCCGCCGTCCGCATCTCCACGTACTTAAATTTGGTTTTTCTTTCTTTGGCTTGCTTTGATGTCACGTAGTCGTTCTATGTTGAAAACCAAAATTGTTTCACATCAAGATCGGTTCCATGGATCCACCCGGAACCGGACCGGACCGGCGGTCCGGTTCCGGTGGATCCACGCAACAAATGGGTGGATCCCTTCCCAATTTTTCAAACCGGTCCTTAGCGGGCGGTTCCGGTTCTAGGTCGGGAACCGCCCACCGACCATGCACACCCCTACTAAGAGTGAGCATATCAGATGGATTGAATCGAGAACCGTCCAAATCGAATCGGATCATCCGTAGCGAATTGAATTGGCTGATTTGATCAAATTCTCATAATTAAGGGTGTGCAAAAGAAACCGGGATCTGCCGGATAACCGAAACCGGATCGGTTTCGTCTAGAATCGATGGTTCCTAAGGAACCGGTTCCGGTTCCGGTTTCCATTTATGGGAACCGGTGGATACCGATCCGGTTCCTTGTTTTATGGGCGGATTTCGCCTACCTGCCTACCGGACCGAATCGATTATATTATAATAATATATTAATTTTTAATATTAAAAAAATTCGAAATTAACAAATATAAAATTTAGAGCTCCTATCACCATTTTGTCTCAATTCACTACTCTCTTACTCCATCTTATCTCTCTTAGTTCAAAATCTCCCCGAGCTCCCTCTTCCTCTCCAATTCACCTTAGGATCCACTCATCTCCCTTCAAGTCCTAGTCCGAACTTGGCGAAACATTAAGTTGATTCTCTTTTCCTCCTCGAACTTGAACTCTCTCTCCACATCGTCGACATCCTCGTCGCCACCTCCGCATTCACTGTCACTATCGTCCTCTTCGTTGTTAGGCTCGTCCCGCTTCTACCTCCCCTCTTCCTCCTCCCCCTTCCCTTGTCCTCATTTTTAGGGACAAGGGCAAACTCAAGTCTAAAAATGGCCCATCGTCCCCATTGTCCTTCTCATTGTTAGTCTCGAGGGAGGAGCAAGAGACAACGGAGGCGATGGCAAAGATGATGGTGGTGGTTAGGATGGAAGCGGCGCAAGGGTCACGACCGCCGCCGTTGTGGCGCTAGTACTTAAGGAGAATGAAGGTATCATGGTCGGGAGAGCCAGAATAAGTAGATGTGGGGAGGGCGAAAAGGGGAAGACGCGAACGTTGGGCCCGGTTCTATGGATCCACCGGGAACCGAACCGGACCAACAATCCGGTTCTCCCTGCGGATCTATGCAACTAGCGGGCGATTCGGTTCCCAATTTTTCGGAATCGATTGCTTAGCGGGCGGTTCCGATTCTAGAGTCGGAAACCGCCCATCTAGACCATGCACGCCCCTACTTACAATGATAATTTTTTGTTTGAGTTCCAATTTCGATGGGAAGCTAAACCAATGGATCAGATCAATTCTTAGTTTATAAATTTATATTTTATTTCTCAAAAATAAAAATACATTTTAAAATAGTAATATTTTAATTTTTTAAAAATTTTTGATTAAATGATCGGTTCTATTAGATTGAATCAGACCGCAATCTAGTCTGGTCCTGGTCTAAAAATTGGGAACCGATTCTCACGGTCCGGTCCGGCTTCACTCAAGTTCAATCCGAGAATGAAGAAGTACACAGGGCGACCGTGAGGTTTTCGTTGCAGAGATTGCCGAGGGAGGCTTTTCGCGACGGAGATGGAGGTTGACGACGGTTCGAAGCACGAGGTAACGAGAAAGTTCTCGAGTCGTTTCTTGCATTATTCGAGGTGTTCGAGGGTTGCTGAGCTCTAACACCTTCGAAATTTTTTCTTTCCTTCTTCTGGTGTTCGTCGTCGTGGGTGTTCGGAAGTGGAGGAGAAGGGGAAGCGATTGGTGGTGTTGCTGGTGGGAGCACCCGGTAGTGGCAAGTCCACCTTCTGCGACGCCGTCGTCGGCGCTTCTCGGAGGCCCTGGGTCCGCATTTGTCAGGTCCGTCTCTCTCGCACCCCATTCGTTTGATGAAATGCTTCGCTGGGCCTGGCTCTTTATTTACGCTGTGGAAGGTTAGCCTTTCCCTCTTTCGTGCGCTCCTGGTGCTTTTGGGTTGAGTATGTTTGTTCTTCTTCCCTTCCTGGAGTCTTTGTAAATGGGTATCGCTGAAATTTTTGTTGTCTCTTTGTCGCTTGTAATGTCGAAAGGTTCTTGCTTTCTAGTTTTTCCATAGTGAGATTAGAGTGTCGTAGGCTTTTGCGCGAGATGGTCGATACCCATGAATTATCTGCTTGTTCTTTGCAGGACACAATTGGAAATGGGAAAGCTGGGACGAAGGCACAGTGCGTCAAGAGTGCCTTGAGTGCATTGAAGGATGGCAAGAGCGTCTTCATCGACAGATGCAATCTAGACAGGGAACAGCGTGTGGAGTTCTTGAAACTCGGCTCTGCCCAAATTGACGTGCATGCCGTGGTGCTTGATCTTCCTACTCAGCTTTGTATTTCTCGATCTGTCAAGCGGACGGGGCATGAAGGGAACTTGCAAGGTGGAAAAGCCGCTGCTGTTGTGAATAGAATGCTGCAGAAGAAAGAATTGCCTAAGCTGAGTGAAGGGTTTTCTCGGATTACATTTTGCCATAATGATGCTGAAGTTCAGGCTGCTCTGGGTGCATACAGTGGTCTTGGTCCATCGGACAGTCTTCCACCAGGCTGTTTCGGCCAGAAAAGCCAAGATGCGAAGGTTCAAGTGGGAATCATGAAGTTCCTAAAGAAAGCAGAGGGGCCTTCTCCAGTTGTTTCCAAGGTCAATAGTGACCAGTCTGTTGCATCAATTGGGAGCTCAGAGAAGAAAGACTCTTCCTTGGAAAGAGAAGAAATGCCTATTCTTCCAAATGCTCCTCAGAAAGAAGAAAGCAAGGGCAAAGGAAATGCAGTCCAGGCCATAGATAATGATGTTCCCATGCTAGCGTTTCCATCTATTTCAACAGCCGATTTCCAGTTTAACCTCGAAAAGGCTTCTGATATCATTGTTGAGACAGTTGAGGAATTTGTGCCTAAGCTTGGAAATGCCAGGCTTGTTCTAGTGGACTTGACTCATGAATCGAAAATCTTGTCCTTGGTTCGGGCTAAAGCTGCGAAGAAGAGTATTGACTCAAGCAAGTTCTTCACATTTGCAGGCAATATAATTGAGCTCTCTACAAAAGGAGGTTTAAACTGCAATGTCATAGCTAATGCTGCCAATTGGTGAGATTTCTGGAATAGAAATCATTCATGTTATCTAGTAGAAGCCAACCTTTTTTTATTTGAAATAGATAGTGAGATGCCATACCATGGAGTTTTCTGAAACAATGCATGAAGGATATCCTTTAGGGTTCGGCTCATAACTTCTTGTTGTAATTGGGTCAATTATTGTTTCCAAGATCAGTATGCTTAAAAAATTTTAAAAGGAAAAATCATGAATATATTTGGTTTTGTGACCCTCTCTCTTATTTCTTTCACTCATGCAGGGTAAAAGAATTGAATAGTTTGTTTCCAATCTTTAATAGCACTTCATGAGGATTAACCAGAACAAAATATTGTGTAGGCGATTAAAACCTGGAGGTGGAGGCGTTAATGCTGCTATTTTTAAGGCTGCAGGAGCGGACCTGGAAAAGGCAACAAATGAACGAGCTAAGTCACTTGTCACTGGTAGTGCTGTGGTTGTTCCTCTTCCTTCAACTTCTCCACTGTACAACAGGGAAGGGATAACACATGTCATCCATGTTCTTGGGCCGAATATGAACCCACAAAGACCAAATTTTCTTAATAATGATTATAATAAAGGCTGCATGGTTCTCCGTCAAGCATATACATCACTCTTTGAAGGATTCTTGTCTTTATTGAAGTTACAAGAAAAATCAGTTACAAAAACGCATGAAGAGTTCTCGCATCACTCTGGACATGGTCCTGATAAAAGTGTTGGAAATGGTGATTTGAAGAATAAGAGGGATGATGCCAATGTATCTATAAGCAGCAAAAAGAGTCGAGGATCTGAACATGAAGTTGAGACTCACATCACATGTCCCAGAACTGGAAATTCAGATTCAGGTACCCAAACTACCAACAGAGGAATGACAAAAGCATGGGGCTCTTGGGCCCAGGCTCTCTATCATATTGCTATGAATCCAGAAAGGCATAAGGATGACGTTTTGGAAATACTAGAGGATGTCGTTGTGCTAAATGATGCTTATCCTAAGGTGAATACTAACTTGCTTCTTTCTTCCTTTGATTCTCTTGGTTGGCGAATTCAATTTATATAAGATTTTTCTTTGAGTAGGCACAGAAGCATATTCTCATCTTGGCACGAGCTAGAGGTCTTGATTGCCTGGCAGATGTGCATCAAGTACACCTTGAACTGTTGAGGAGAATGCATTCCATTGGCTTGAAGTGGGTTGAGAAGTTCTTGCATGAAGATTCTCAACTAGTTTTCCGTCTCGGATATCACTCGGTATGCTGCAACCTTTTTACCCGGGGCTATTAGTTGGTTCAAATGTCTTGACATTTGATGCAGGCACTTGCACATTGAGATGGCATGCACCTAAATGCTTACAGATATGGCAATCTAATGCACCTTATTTTTAGTTCCTTATGCCCCCAAATTTTGCAATATAAACTCCTATGTTATATGCTCAAATAACAAAATTTAAAAGGAGCACAATGGTAATGGCAATGCTATTTTTGTAGTGTGCTGAAGGTATGTAGTGTGCTGGCAGAACTTTGTGCGAGAATACCAAAATCAGTTATTAGGAACTCAGGCTTGGTTTTTGTTGGGAAGGTATTGAGAATCATTATGCTACCTGTCATCACTGTCTTATTTCTATATTGCTGCGATCTCCTTTGGCTGCAAACTTTTTGGTAGAAAGCCTTCCGATGGTGATGTTGCCTGTGCTTATTACGAAATGTCAATGCAAATAATTCAGATGAGTATTGTTGCGTCTGGCTTTCGTCACTGAGATTTAGACTTCAGCCTTGCTGTGACACTTTTCATAATGGAACATTGAGCAACCAAACTTGCCTCCATCCTCCAATGTGGCTAGCAATTGTTGATGTTGGAGAAAGACTTACTACTATAGACAAGTGACAAATGTCTCTAACCTGCATATACCAGCATGTTCATTGTGTACTTGGATTGTCTTCAGTATCAATTTAAAATTCTGCAATTACACCTCAAAAGGGAAATTAAGATACTTCCTCTTGCAGGCACCGTCGATGAGGCAGCTTCACCTTCATGTTATCAGCCAAGATTTTAATTCAGTTCATCTCAAGAATAAGAAGCATTGGAACTCATTTAACACTGCTTTCTTCCGCGACTCAGTTGATGTCATTGAGGACGTGAACAAGAATGGAAAAGCAATGATAAAAGACGATGAGAGTCTACTTTCTATGGAGTTACGTTGCCACAGATGTAGAAGTGCACATCCAAACATTCCCCGGTTGAAATCACATATTCGGATTTGCCAGGTCCCTTTTCCAGCTTTTTTGCTTCAAAGTGATTGCCTTGTGCGTGCACCGGATAGTAATTAAACCCTGGTCTGTAGGAAGTTTTCCTCGAAATTTTGTTGTACATAGCGGTGGCTTTCACCTTCCCATAGCAAGTATCTGCTGTCTCGCAGCCAATCAATCAATGTTGATTTACTTTTGGGTGTTGAGTGTAGTTGTTGGGCAAGATAATATGTTAAAAGTTTCTGTACATTGATTATGCTTTCTATTACAGCGGAATCCATACTAAATGACCAGACGTGACATAACTCTTGAAAATCATAAGTATCTCGATGCTGATTTCTTTCATTTGTTTGCCTGAGACGTTATAACAGCAAATGAAACTGTGCCACGCATTAGCTGCCTCTGCATTATAGCTTATAGATTTTAAAGATTGATCGGGCAGGAAGCTCACAACTGCATGTGGATTTCGCGTTTTAGGCTTCCGCTCATTATGTGTAATGTCAAAGAGTTGATTATGACTTTTAAAAGGTGAAACTGATTGTTTGAGCAGCGGAAGAAAAGATTAGAACTTTAAATGCAGTTGCTGGAGCGTTCTATTCGCTCCAGGTCCAGAGTCACAACCGAATTTTAATCATTTTTTTTTTCAAAGAATCGTCTTTCGCTCAAGAATCATCCTTGCGTGCTGAACTTCCCAATTATTTTCTTCTATAGTGAAGTTCTGGCATAATGGTATCACTCCTAAAAAAACAGTACAGATTGGGACGAAATTTAAAGGGCGCCGTGACCAAGCGTCTCAATCTTGAAAAAACAGGGATGGTCGCCATTAAACCGGTGTCATGGTGTGGTGACATTTCAGCAAACGTCCTAGGGTCCAAACCACGGGGCACTATTTTTTTGTCCCAAACTATTGACGCAACTGACACATGTCACGGACCGACTCGGGTGCCCTTTGACTTGTTCACCCTTACTAGAGTCACATAAGCTCAGTCTTTTCCTCCAAGTATATATTATTCACTCACTTGGCCCCACTCCAGATCGAGAAAGAATGTTATAATGTTCCATAAGGAAATCCATATATACATTAAGGATGCGTTTGGAATTGGCTTTGCAACGGGTCTTTGGGCTTCCAAGGATTTTTAGGCTAAATATTGGGTGTTTAGGAACAATTTTGAAATTCCCACTAGGCCAAAGTTAGCCTTCCCAAGGCTGAAAGCCCAGGGCAGATGTGAGGGTGCCTTGGGCTTTCAACTTTCTTGGCATATAAGAGGCACTGTTCATTTTTTTAATTTCTTCCAAAACTATCCTCACTTATTCTCGATTTTTCTGGTTTTGCCCTTGTCATTGGACTGTTCATCTTCTTCTCCATGAGGTTGGCCGATGTGTTGCTCAAAGCTGTGAGCGGCCGTCGACGGCTCGACATGGTCGTGGTGGCCCAAGCGATTGTCGTCGGGGAGTGGCGCAACCGCCGCCCTGTCTGGGTCGCGGCGATTGCCGTGGGTCGCGGCGAGGTTTGGGTCGCACGACCTCGCCGCCCTAGATTGGGTCGTGGCGAGGTCGGCGACCCAAACCTTGCCACGACCCAGATCCGAGGGCAATAGGTCCTCCCACGACCTCGTCGCCCCGGATCCGGGTCACGATAGTTGCCGGAGGTCGCGCGACCTCGCCGTGACCCAGATTCAAGGGTGGCAAGGTCGCCCGATGTCTAACGACCCTCGCCGGGGGTTGCCCGACTATGGGCGGCCCTCCCCAGTTGTCTCCGAGGCTACTTGAGTCAGATGTCAGCCGCCGGCGACAAATTTCGATCGCCAACGGCCGCCTGCCCTTGCCGGTCAATTTTTTTTTATTTTTCTTTTGATAATTTTTTTTATCACAAAAATCATTTGTAAATATAATTCTTCTAAACACCATTTTGCTCAAAGGTACTTCACAATGGACTTTTTAATTATAATTTAACAAACACAATTTGCATTCTGAAAAGTCCCTTCGACCTAAAGTCCTTTGTATTTTTCCAATGGCTTTCCCCAAAAGTCCAACCAAACGCACCCTAAGCCCCTCTCACTGCAACGATGGATTTAACAGTGAAGATTCAATATTCCTATCTACGAACTACCCCTTTTGATTATAAGAATATTGAAACTCTAGATTTCAAGAAGTTTTAAAGTCTGGCCCGTTATCTTGGTCCATCACATTCTCCCCTATCCAATTAAGCGACGCCATCGGCACTCTCAACTCGCAACTGCTCCCTTTCCCGATGGGATCCTTCCTTTGGATCAGCAGCTCCCTTGGAGTTGGCGATTCTTACATGTCATACGTTAGTCATTCCCTTTTTGACTTGCATGGGTCTTGAATCAAACTTGCTCCACCGGCAATTCCTCCCCAGTTGGGCTAACTTCATGTTGCCCACCAAGTCTCCACTTCCGGAAAAAGCACGTGCATTGATATCCAGTATTGAGCTCCCTTGGAGAGCTCCACCTCCACCTTTGGCCTCTACGTAGGTTGTGGCCTTGTCTCGAATGGCCACAAGCCCCTCAACTCTTGGCCTGCTCTCCATGAATCGTGCCACAAATGTTCTCGGTTGTTAACAACCTACAAACAGTCGTCACCACTAATTGATATTGGTATTTTCAGATCAGTGATAATATACAATTTAATCCTCATTCGATCAAGGCATCCAGTCTATCCAAGAATTCTACACCCAAAACAAAATCATTACTATCAAGCGGAATTATCTCGAGAGAGAACTTGCCCTTCCAATCTTTGACGCTTATATCCACATCTCGAACAATGCCAATAGCCTATACATCATCCCGAGTGGACCGTCTTGAACCAATGTTCAATCAACTCTACTGAATTCGACATGAACAAGTTTGCCGGACTTTTGCATTTCTATCCTTGAATTCCACGAACGGCAAATTTGACCTAGGAGGCTTCTTGGGCAGTATTTGAACCTTCAAGGAATTGAGTAGCATTAACGCCCCAACCTACAGTCCCGATTCTCTTGCCACGATTCCTCCTCTTCCATTGAAGTATTGCCAAAACCCTTTTCTTCTTCGCAAAATCCCAAGCAAGGTGCGAGTCATCGCAAAAGAAACATTTGATCGGCTTTCTCTCGAGTTCCTTGTACACAACATCTCTTTGCTGCTTCTTCCCCTTGCCACGCCGAGGTTCCCCTCTGTCCCTTGGACCATGGATGACTTCTTCCTCTTCCTCTTCCTCGTCAAGGTGGCAATCCAATTCTCCATCTTTACCCCAGGACTTGGAAGAGTGGGACCGATGGAGATCAACCAAGGGCCGCGACAAGAGCTCTCAATAGCACTTGGCACTCCTCGGTGTTGAAATTCCAATCTAGACCAGTCCATCCACAAATGCGAATAGAGCCTTGGACTCGGTCATGTCCACAATCTCCAACAAGACCTAGATAAACACCCTCACATAATACTGAATGCCCGATACCAATGAGTAGTGGCCTTGAGATAAAAGCCTTAAGAGGACTTTGGAAATGCTAACCCAAATGAGCTTCCAATTTTTTTTACCAAACACTTTATCATCTGCCCAAGGGTCTTTAGAAGGCCTAGAGGACCTTGGGAAAGCCGTGCGAAATGGCTTGAAGCGGTGTTATTCGTTTTACAAACGAAGCATGACTCAGAGATATCTGTTGGGAAGGTCAACTGGCCGCACTTCGTACTATGATACAGCAACGTCCTCGAGTGATGAAATGATCCTCATTGGATCTTTTAACTTCCTTAAATTGATTCATGCTTTCTTGAGTATTATTGGTGGTTGGCCCTAATTATCAAGTTAAATATTGTTTGTTTCATGCAGTTTGATTTGTCGATTTGGAGGAGAAAATGATGATCAAGAAGACCGAGAAAGAGCGAGGTCTTGGATACTAATTGATAAATATATTATATTCCTTTTGCTTGGAGTCATTTTATAAAAAAATGTAACCGCTTTGGACTACTTGTTACGTCAGATAACTGTATCAAATGTTTCCTGTTAGTACCATCAACATGCGGACATATTTTGGTACCTAAGCTTTATCGTATTATCAGTTATTAATGCAAGGCATTTGGTTATAGCTATATTTGGTTGTTGTATCAGCGGTCAGTGGTGGTCAATGGGCATTCGAGTTCATCATGATGAAATGGATTGGTTCCTTTCAAGAGGCCATAAGTACATTTACAGTTATGTGGCATCATAAAAGTACACAAAAATTAGGTTAGTATGAGACGTCCTATCGCTTTGATCTTTGGGACATTTGTGGAGGTGCATCCCAATGTTCCACTGGGACATGTAGATCTGGACGCTGTCGGGACGTTTGGCCAAGACGTCCCAATTTAGTTAGGGATGTTAATTGAACGTCCCGATCAGGCTCGAAAAATGTCCCAATTTGCACCGTTTCTTGAAGTATATGATCCTTTGGATTGGGCATATTCACTGTGTTCTGATGGTGGCAGTGATTGGTGGCTGATCTCCTTTGCACTGTTGACGAAACATATGAAAATTAGAAATATTCTACTCCGTTGCTCTGTTTCTATCCTATTCTCTGGTTATCAGGAAAGTCAGGGACAACTTTACATTCTGCCAGCAAATCGTGCGACCAAGTATCGATTAACAAAGGAGCTGAAGGATCCAGCTCAGTAGGCCAATCAGAGATAACATCTATCTCATCGAAATTTATAGGTTTACATCTTCTGTCCCAACTTTCGTGGATGGATTTCAACCAAAGGTTGCAGTGCATGAACACCAAATCGCCCAACTTTTTGAACTCCTCTGCGGTTCGCTTCTTGGTATGCAGGCTCTCGAAGGTGGCCCAGTTCCATTTGCACCAGTGCAAACTACAAGGTTGGCTCAATATGCGAATTGCAACTTTCTGCAACGTAGGGATTTCGTACCCGTATGCTGCCCACCAATCACCTAGAGTTTGCATATTGACAGGTTAGACAAAGTTTCTTGAATAAGACAAAACAATATTTAAGCTATATGCTTTGATGACGGAAAATGTGGTAAGAAGACCAGGCAATATAGCATTGAACCAAATGCAGGGAGTAACATTTGATCTGGTAAGCCAATCTATGATCAGTTCCAGAGTCCCGAGAAGATGCTACTAATTAAGTCAATGCATAACCGGGTCTTCAACCGACCATGGAAGGACCCCATCTATTGATCCCATACTTTGCGATCCATAAAACTTACTTTTCATGGCCTTTTCACTAAAACAGATTCAACCAGTTAGCTAATCTTAAGGATTGTAAATCTTAATGATGGACACCGACGCTGAATGTGCATGCAGATAATACAAAAATTTGTTCACTAGTGAGCTATGCCATGTTGAGAAACATTTATATTGTGCACCTGTTTATGTCTTGAAACGTATAAAATCTTCCCATTGTGTATCACGCAATATAAAAGTCCAAATCTGGCTGCTTATGGAACATACCTGGAGCATTCAGAGTTCGTCCCATGATAGCAAAATCAGTCCCAAGGGCACCATGCGCATTAATATATACGGGATGTTCTTTTGTAATTTCCACTTTATCCAGATCACTGCAAGCCACCTTCCTCATGGCTTCCTGAAATCCATTCCTAATTCTAAGGTCAATCTTGCAGTTTGGGTTGTAAAAGATCGATGGATTCAGAAATGCAGCTGCAGTGTGTATTGTCGACTGAAGCTGCATATTCCATCTGTGGTCAATTATATTCCAAAGAGGAATATATCTCTCCTCAACACCCTTATAGTATTCTTTGATTGAGATCTTTGCCCTCTCCACTGCCTCATACAAATAACCAATTGCAGAAACATCCCCATCAACTATCCTTAAGATTTTAATTAGCGGTTCTGACACACTCACGACTTCATGAGCAGATTTCCAAAATCTCTCGGAATGTAACAAGGACTTGAAGGCCTGGGCACCAGGGCACCTACTGTAGTCAGATGAGAACCACTGCACATGAGAAAACATATGTTTCAAAGTGTCCTCCTGGATTAATATGGACCTTAAGGACAGGAAACAAGTCACAAACTGAGTTATTTTTGGCCTGGTCAACTCCTTACCGCCATTTAACTTCCTCATCACACCTAACCTCAAGGTATTGCTGTCTATGTATTGTGCGATAATCTTTGCCTCCTCCAGCACTTTGCACACCCAGCCTTCTTTGCTCATGTCCTCCAACATCTTATTAACACAATAAGATGCACAGGGAGACCAAAAAAGTGATGAGTATTTGTCCATGAGGAGTCTTCCTGCATAAATATAACTAGCCGTGCTGTCAGTTATCACTTGAACAACACTTTCCAAACCAACCTCCAAAACAATGGTTTCTATCAATTCAAACAAATATGTAGCATCATCTTCATGACCCGATACATCGATTGACCGCAAAAATATTGCCCCTTTAGGACATGTGACTGTAAATACTACAAGTGATTGACTCTTGGTACTGCACCAGCTCTCACATAAAACTGTGCATCCACAATCCTTCCAGTTATCCTTCAATTTTCCATAGCAATCTTGTATGTCATCTTTCACTTTCTCCAAGAGAACAGATCTCAGACTGTCATAGGTTGGGGCTTTATAGCCCACTTCACACTCTGCTATAGCATCCACCATTTCCTGATAATAAATGCTTTTGGTAGCATTAAAAGGAATAGAATTATGGAAAAAGAATGTAGCAATTTTTTTGTCAGCATAATCCTGTTTCTGTTTTTGGGCATCATCAACTGCTGGTAGACTAGGTGAAGTCTGCGGAAGAAATAAATGGGGACAAGTGCTTTCACGCTGTCCACTAGAATAATGGTTTGCATGGGAGTTCTCACTACCCGAAGAGCTATGTTGTTCACCATTAGCAGTCCAATCAACCTTAGGTTTTTTTAAAGTTTTCTGTTTCTTGGGAGTGCTCAATATACTTCGAATATGGTCCCTCACATCATTTGGAACTTTTGAACAAGGCACAATGTCTTTGTTCTTGATCTGGGCTAGATGGAACTTCATCCTATAAACCCCTCCACTGAACTCCCTTTCGCAATAGTTACACCTAACCTTCTGTTTTGTCGCATCAACCAGGACACAGTGCTCCCAACAGGCATCTCTACCCCGAACCATATCTTTAAATACACAAACAAAGGAAAAATCAGTCACATACCATTATTCCCACTCAACAAATGAAAATTGACATTACTATTATAATTATCTCTGAATAGCTTCATCCTTCTCAAAGCACTCCACTATGACAATAATAAGACATGGGATTCAGATCTGGAGAACAAAATTACGACTCCACTGCTTTCTGAGCATTGGAAATGATTAACCACTGCTTTCAGCATTCAGCAACTGTAGAGCATGATTTATAGAACAAAGCATTAATTACTCACTATACGTGCACCCCACTAGCAGCATCACAGTAAATAAATATATAGACTCAATGATATCATAGTGTAGCATGCTTATTGAATGTAAACGGCAATCAAGTGCCAAATAATGATTAGCATATATGGAAAGTATTACAGTTAAAACTAAATGGGATCTTGCTGATTCAAAATCTCTCTCATATATTTAAGGATACAAAGCAAGTCATGACTTAGTGAATTCAGTTGGTTTTGTTTAAGATCAGGATCCGACTTGTGCTTTGAAGATGCAACTGGCAGAGCTTGCTAAAGTTTAAGCTCAACATAGAGTTAAGCTAGATAAAGGTGAGCTGGTAAAAAATCAGGAGATTTCAATAATTTCCTCCTGCATCAGGATGAAAAGCATTTACTCCAAGAATGACAGACCGCTAATTGTTATACATACCCTACAGATGAGAGATGACTTAACAGACTGTATTCTTTTATCACAATTGCAATATGAACATTCTTGCCCTGATTGCGTTCACAGAGCAAAAAACTATGGAAATTCTGCAGAGAACTCACCTGGCACATTGAATTTGGAGAAAGCTTTGCTCATAAAATTTAATTCCCATGAAGTAAAGAATGCTACTTCACTTCTTCACTAGCATAAGAACAAAAGCAGATCTTTCTGCTCCAGCCAATTTAGGAAGGAAAGAAGATGCTTAGACTCATTCATAGAGCTGAACACAAGCTTAAAAGCTGCATGTTCTCATTCCTTATATGAGTTCTCTACCCAAGTCTCAAATTATGATTAGAAATATTACTTTCGACACTTCATTTCGGGAGGAGCAGCATTTCACTCTGTCATGTTCACCTACTTTGCCTAACTTATGCATGCCCGATTCCGAAGAGACAGTCCAAAATCCGACTCCCCGCGATGCAACAGATTCCTTCTCAACACATGGTTCAAAATATCAATCAAATGGAGAGCAGCAACGTCCAAATGACTCAACATTACGAAGACAAAAAGGCTTGTGCACTTACGTAAGCAAGGTTTCACGCATTAAGTAGCCACCAAAATACACCAACACGACTACATGGACATTCGTCAAATGAAAAAATGAACAATTATGAGAGTGCAAGCGTTCAACTCGAAGAATGCACAGCCACAAGAACATCATGGGTCGTTCGATCAGAGAGCTGTCAACAACCATCAACGTGCCCCAATGCACATCGCACGGATCAAGCTGACAAGATGACGTTCTCAAAGAACTATGCAAATTCAAAAATGTTACCTCGTACGGGAGCTGGAACGCCACGATTATCATCCAACCGGCTGCTTTTCGTGCCCCAAATTATCGTTTCCAGCTTCTTGAACGGCGACCCAATTCAAGATCGTCCTTGCAGAGCGAGACCGCGATGGACCCACATTCCATCTCCATCATCTGAAATATCTGGGGTTCACAGTTGGCGATTCCTCCTCCTATGTCCTGATCCTCTTCTTGTCGGAAGCTGCACGGACAATGCTCCCGCAAATCTCTCTCTTTTCTTTTTTTCGAAAATTGCAGCAAAGTCCTAAAATTTATACTATTCATACATTAAAACCCTCAAATTTTTGTTTCGCCCGTAAAAAATAAATAATTAAAAAAATATTTTTAAAAAACAATTTTCTCCTTATAAGAATGAATGAATAGAAAGTATCTTCATCGTTCACAAAAATGTTTAAGTATAAATTGTTGTAAAAAATGAAAGCATTTTTAATAGACTAATTATTTCAATCGAAACAAGTAATTATTTTTGAAAAATAGATTTTTGAAATTATTTATTTTCCTTGAAATAAAGAGAATTTAAATTTATTACAATCTCAATATGCCTAACTATTAATTTTGCCAGTTTTAATTGAGATGCATAATGCCTTAAAAAAGCCCCAACTTTAAGTTTATACAAAAATTTCTTTTTTTTTTCTATTTATTTGTGTAAACAATTAATAAAACTAACTGTACATCACCAAATGACAATAACCTCCGCCTCCGGTGCATTATTTGTCTATAGTTGTAGACTTAGTCCCAAGGCTCTAAGGCTGAAATTGTGCATAATTGTCATAGGCATAATTATCATAAACCATGAAACACGAGTGCCCTAAATAGAGTAAAAATTGAACCCTAGCTAAGCACCGACGCTCGATTTGATATTGTGTTCATTGAAACTCAAAGAGTGATACTTCACTTATATAACAAGTCTTGATAGATACATGAAATGATTGTGTGCAAAGTTGTCGGGCTTAAATCTAAATCTCAAAATGTCATATAACTGACATTTTCATTCGAACATATCATGAAGATCCTGACAATAAAAATGTGAGTATCAACGATTTCCTCTCTCTCAACGAAAATCACAGCTCAGGAAAATAAACTGAAACGGGTAAGATCATTGAATCTTTTCTTTTCAAAGAGTGAAGATTGCTTTCTTAGACATTTACATCGGTCCGATCCGCAATCTATTCAAATATATGAAAATGGAAAACATGTCGGCTCAATAATGAAAGGTATTGAAAAGATGGAATTGCTACTTCTCTCGGTCTGATGCAACGGCAATTTGGAAAACAAAAGATAGGAATCCATCAACTCCGATCACCATCAACCATCGTCCGAACCTCCGGTCGCCGGCCATCTGAGGAGCACAAGCGGGGGGAGCTTTGAGAGTCGGAGAAGTTTCCTCAAAGCTTCTCTCACTTTCTCATCATCTTTCCGACGCCGTCGGACGCCACTGATCGCTGTCCGTAGAACTTTCCGCGGCCGCATGCTCGACTCTCTTGCTGCTTCTGTGCTCGGCGACGTGACTGACGAAGGGAGCCTTGCCAAATTTCCTCTGCTTCGTAGCTAGCGTCGATCTTCATTAACGGCGAATTCCCTCCCGGACCTCCCTCTTCTAGCTCGGCAACTGATCGTGACCAGAACCCTTCATCGTTAAGGTAACATAAGTTATTTGGTGACGTTGTTGCTGAGGAAATCGTTCTAGTTGAAAAGACCGCATCAATAGCGTGTGTAGGCTTCTCGTTCGATGTGCACACCATCTGTTTGACGAAATTCGCCAACGGCATTGGCCCATTGACATGTCTTGGCAGTTCGATACGTTTGCGTTTCATTTCCAAATAAATCCTGCCTGGAGTTCAGTTTCCTTTTATCAGAATACGTACAGTAGTTTTCCATTTTTGAACTTCTGTGACTGAGACTTGTGTTATGCCGATCCGACTTGCATTCCGTTTAAGCTTCACTGTAACCAGCCCTGCTTGGGTTGTTTGCAGTTTACAGTTCATGTGCTTTTTCGTTTGAGCAGAATTGATTGAAGAAGTTGTTATTTATAGACAATTTAGTCCTGCTATTTCTTTCTCGCTGGACTGTTTCTTCGTGCTTGTCCGGATGCTGTATACTCGCCGGAATACTTTGATTCCAACGAGTGATCAACCGAGAAGCACACCCAAGATGCTCTTTGATTGAGGTGTATATGCACTGAAACTTGAACCATATGGCCGGTGGACTACGGCTGAGTTCCGGTTACGGGAGATATACAGAGGTGATGGTCAGGTTTTATCACAATAAAGGATGGCAAGCTTGAAAAGAAAAGGAAAAAAAGGGCAAATACTGCAAAAAAAAAAAAAAAACCTTAAAATTATGTCCACTATGACACAAATACTTTCAAATTTTTGGTGTTGCCAAAAAATCTTCATTTGTCCACTAATTTATACATATGTGACATATATACCCTCTATAACAGTTCCATCCATAGGTTCGAGATTTTTATAATACAAAAAAAAAAATTGGAATACTTGTGTAAATAGATAAGTTTAAGGTTTTTAGCAACATAAAAAAAATGTTTAGGATATTTGTGTCACAGTAGACATAGTTTGAGTTTTTTTGTGGCATCAATCCAAAAAAATAATAATAATAATGTCAAAAAAGAAAGAAAAGCTAGTGTTAAATGATGGGTTTGGCGTTGGGATTGGTGTTATCATGATGGGCAATGGGTTTTGTGTGGGTTTGTAGTAGATGTGTTTGGTAATGGGCTCAATAGTTTCAAATTCGAGATAATTGCTAGTGAAATTCCAACTGAAAAAGGCCTAGCCAATAAGGCCATTTGCGGCCTGCTAAGTCTAAGAACTCGGCCTGTGTCCTCATGAGCTGGGACTCGGTGTTTCACGCGGAAGGGCCAAAGGCCCAGCTCATATTTCCTTTCTCAGAATAATAGAAAAATAAACTGGTTAATACCATAAAAAGCTCCAAACTATGCCTATTGTATATCCCAAGTGTTTTTTTTGTCATTGAAAACTCTAAACTTACCCATTGTAATGCAAATGCCTCAATATTTTTTTTTCCTTACATTATAAAAAACCATGAATTTATACCAATGTGATAATTATAACTTGAATGGAACTGAAATAGAAAGTATATATGTCACACTTATAAGTTTGGGTTTTTTTTTAGACGAAAAAGAAAGTTATGGGTATTTGTTTTGGGGACACATAAAAAGATCTTGAGGTGTTTGTATCACAATAAACAAGTTTAAGGTTTTTTGTGACACAAAAAAACTTGCCATATTTGTGTCATAGTTAGTATAATTTAGATTTTTTGGTGGTATTTTCCCAAAATAAAAATAATAGAATATAGAAAATGATTAGAAAATAGGTCTTGATTAGATAGTTAGATTTTTATATTAGATTTAGCTTGATGTCATTTAGTTGATATTAAGATTTTTATAGATTTTAGTGAGCGCCTATGTTATAGTTTAGTTTCGGTAAATTGATCTCTTAGACAAGAAAATTGAATTCAATTTGGACCAAACTCATAGGGTTGCTGGTATAGAGCTTAATAACAAAGCCATGTTATATTTTTTGGACCGACTCACATCGAGTTACTTCACTATGTTTTACTCTTTACTCATTCTTTTATCGTTATCTTTGATAAATTATTTGCGATCCTTTTATATTGTATTTTTTCGTGTTGTGATTTACTCGTTTTAATTGAATGGTTAGTGGTCAACTAAAAACAAGTGCTCAATCAATTTTTTTTTTCTTTTTCTTAGAACCGGGTCCTATGTTGTTTCGGGAAAGAAACAACTAGGTTCTACTCTAAAGGCAATAAATAAAGTTTGACTAAAGATAGTGATGGTTTTATTAATTATTGTGATGGGCCTAAGTTGGCCCGTCCGCCCATGTTGGGCCTAAAAGCCTAGCCCACAAGATTAGGGCCCATGGATATAGGGATATGTTGAAGGGTTGTAACTTTTGGGGGAACGTCTTTTACCGAAGGGACACGTCCTTTGGAATGGTCGTATGTAAGGGGGAAAAGAGAGGAAGGAACGTATCTTTTGGATTTACGTACGTTCCTCCTCCCTCTCTCCCTCAAAACACTCCAAAAAGAACAAGAAACAAAAAGGCGACACTCTCTTCCCTTCAAGGCAAATTCACGTCATCGGATCGAACGGGATCGGTTTCTCTTCCTCATATCGGCGTCGGTGTTTAATCGTGGCTAACAAGGTACGTTCGATTCGTGATGTGCCTTAGGATCGGTGATACATGTGATTTTCCCGGGCTCGTCTTCCGCACTTGTTTTAGGGTTCGATTTAGTGTCGAATTCGGTTTTTGGGAATCCGATATTCCCGACATTGGTATTAGAGCCATTGTTCATGTTTCCGATCCTTTTTCATGTTTTCTCGACCCTTTCATGTTTATGAATGATTTTTGATTGAATTTTCGTGAAAAATCGACCGACACCGATCGGGGCGGAAAAATCCCGACACCCGAGCACCTTTGTTCATTTGTTTTTCGATTTTCGTAAGTCGAAATCGGTTTCGATGGCATAGGGTCGTAGGTCTCGTCGAGACAAGCAAGACGAGTGGCGGATCGCCGCCGTAGGCCGCCGGACGCGCCCCCACGCGCTGTCGGAACGAACCGGCGTCGTTGCACGCTCCGATTCGAAGACGCAGGCGCGTGCGTCGCACGCACGCGCGGGGCCGACGCGCGCACGTGCGACGCACGTGTGCGGGGGCCGCCGATGGCGCGTGCGTGGCACGCGCCCGACGCCGGCTACGCATGCGTGCCGCACGTGCTGGGTCGATCGGTCTGACTCGGCCCGACCCAACGACCCGACCCGGTTGACCTCCACCGTTGACCGTTGACCGTTGACGACAGTTGACCGTGGACGACCGTTGACCGTTGACCGTTGACTTAAAAAAAAAAAAAAAAGAGAGAGAGAGAGAGGAAAAAGAATGTGTTTCTTTTTCAATTATGTCTATGTGGATTATATGTAATCCCTTTTTGTTCTGCATTTGTTGCGGAACAATGCCTCCTCTTAAGTTGCGCACACCTATTCGCGCAATTACCGACGAACAAAAGGAAAGGCTTTCAAGGTTGATAGCCGATTTGAATAATTATTGATGGGAGAGCGGGGACATAATAGATCATGTTCTTGAAGTCAACGGGAAAATTCAAAAAGTCATATGGAATGGTCGTCCCATGCCACAGTTTGAGATGGTGCGATTTTTCATGAACACTCTTCCACCAGAATGGCAAGGAGTGTTGAATCGCATATGGGATGTCAACAAAGCCGCTTCATATAGGAGTATTGTGATGGCTTTTATAGATGATTATTACCTGATTGTTACAAAAGAAAAGATCATGAAATTGAACAAAAAGGAGCTTTCCCCAGTTCATATATTGACTTGGGTTTAGATATTTCGAGCTGTCTTTCTTTTAGTATACTTTATGGATACCTTATGTAAACGTTTTACTACCTGGTTGTTGTCGATGTAGCAACTGATATATAAGTTGTATTATGTGAAAGCATCATTATTCTATTGGATGTCAAATATTATTTACTTTCTTATTGTTGACTCGTGGGTAGTTTATAGAAGTTTTTGTAGCTTCATAGAATTTATTTTGCGTGGACAATTACATTAATGATAGTTTTAAGTTAGGATTTTTGGAGGATGATTGGAAACGTAGTGACCTTTTGATTCTGAAACCTTACTTGAAATTGTTCATTAATATGATGGGTCTGTGCAAAATTGATGCATAAATGATAGGCATTAATTATTCGTGCATATATGTCGATGTGTTCGAGATCAATGGCTTCAGCCACAAAGAGCATAGTTGCCGAGCTGAACAAAGGTGAAAAGTTCAATGGTGATAACTATGAAATCGGCACATGAAAATCCAATATGTCTTTGGAAGAGCAAGAGGCACTAGAAGCTCTTAACCTAACCATGGAAGAGCCTGAAGATGGAAACACTAAACACAAGAGAGATAAGGATGCATTTGTTGCATGAAAAAGGAAGAACTCTCTTGCTCGCATTACGTTGCTGAGTAGCATGGAAAATGATGTTATGCGAGAGTTCAGGCGTTTTGTGAATGCCAAGGAAATGTGGGAAGCATTGGCAGCAAGATTTGGTCATACTTCGGTGACCAAACTAAGGCAACTCACTATTAGGTTTGACTCTTACAAGAAGCCTCATGGTCGGACCATGAAGCAACACTTGAGAAAGATGTCAAACATGATAAATGAGCCAAGGATGCTGGCCATGTCCTCGACCGATGAGCAGCAAGTGCAAGCGGTGATTCGTTCCTTGCCCCAAAGTTGGGAGCATATGAAGGTGCACGACCCACAATGAGAATATCAAAGTCTTTGAGGATGCAAAGGCCCATCTTGAGCTGGAAGAGGACCGCCTCCCCGGCTAAGCCGGAAACCGAAATATATAATGCTTGGTTCCAGCTCAAATGGAGCTTCGGGCTCCAAGCGCAAACGTCCCGACGGTTCAAGAGGTGGAAAGGCAAGGGACCAAGTACTTCGGGAAGAAACCAAAGGTTGACCAACATGAAAGAGGAAAGCGTCATCGAATGAAGAAGGGCGACAAGGGTGAAGTGTTACAATTGTGACAAGAAGGGTCACTATGCTCGCGATTGTCGCGAGCCAAAGAAGGTATACACCCCTTGTGCTTTTAAGAATTTTGCCTATGTGTCAAGTTCTGTATTTTTGACTGAGTCTAATCCTTTGTGGACTGTGGATTCAGGAGCAACAGACCATGTAGCGAAGGATAGAGGATCCTTCGTGGAATTCCGACGAGTACCAACTGGAACTAAGTGGATCTATGTGGGAAACAACTCTAGAGCTGAAGTAAAAGGAATTGGCACCTGCCAATTGAACATGCGTGGTGGACACACCTTGTTCCTACATGATGTTTTATATGCTCTGGAGATTCGTCGAAATTTAGTGTCTGTTTTGGTGTTGGTTAAGCTTGGTTTTAGTGTAAACTTCCATAATAGCGGTGTAGATTTGTATTTGGGTACAAACTACTATGGTTGTGGTTATTTTCTGAATTGTTTCATTGTATTAGATATTGACTATGTTAATGCAAATGTTTGTTATTCCCTTCTCACGTCTCCTAATTCATATGATAATGATGTGAATGTGTGGCATGCTAGACTTGGTCATATTGGCCAACAACGTATGAATAGACTAGCCAAAGAGGGCTTGTTGGGCAACATTGAAAAAGTCAATTTGCCCATATGTGAGCATTGCCTAGTAGGGAAAACGACAAGGAAACCATTTGGAAATGGTAAAAGAGCTGAATTTCCTCTGTATTTAATCCATTCTGACGTCTGTGGTCCAATGAATGTGAGAGGAAGGCATGGGGCTGTTTATTTCATCACTTTTATAGATGATTATACTCGATTCGGATATGTCTATTTGATTTCTCATAAATCTGAAGCATTAAGTTGTTTCAAAAGGTTTATGAACTTGGTAGAAAATCAATTAGACAAGAAAATAAAAGCATTGAGATCCGATCGAGGTCGAGAATATTTATCGATGAGTTCAGAAAATTATGTGATGAAAAAGGAATAGAAAGACAGTTGTCTATTCCATATACTCCTCAACAAAATGGTGTTGCGGAGAGAAGAAACGAACCTTCTTTGGAAATGGTTAGGTCCATGATGGCGCATGCTAATTTACCTATCACTTTTTGGAGTGATGCGTTGTTAACCGCCGCCTATATACTTAACCGGGTGCCTTCCAAATCGGTTACTTCCACTCCATATGAGTTATGGACAGGTAGAAAATCGGACTTAAGTTTTCTTAAGCCATGGGGTTGTGCTGCCTATACTCATGAGTCCTCTCATAAATTTGGGAAATTGGGTCCCAGAGGAAAGAAGAGTATTTTCATAAGATACTCCGAACACTCGAAAGGGTATGTGTTCATAGGTGAGCAGGAAAGTGGGAGTATAACTGAATTTGAATTACGGGATGTCACATTCTTAGAGAATGAATTTCCTAAGAAGGGCGAAATAGGTGAAGATTACTCCCTATTTGAAACCTTGGATCAAGATAATGATATAAGTGGAGTTCGTCCAAGTGGGAGTAATATGAGAAGTGATGAATTGAATTCAACTCATTCTCAATTATAACCACATGATGAGACGACATCATCATTATCTAATCCTAGTGGGAGCATAATGGGGAATGATGTGCAAAGTGTACAATCTCCCATACGGCGAACAAGTCGCAAAATTATTCCCCGTCGACGTTTTGACATTGAAGGGGAAACTTTTATGATTGCCCCACAAGATGAGGATGAGCCAAGAAATATACATGAGGCTCTAAGTTGCCCTAGTAAGGAAAAATGGATGCATGCAATGGGAGAGGAAATGGAGTCAATGAAGTCAAACCATGTTTGGGAACTGGTTGATCTTCCATAAGGACGCAAAGCTATTGGGAACAAGTGGGTTCTCAAAATAAAGCGTAAAACTGATGGCTCGATAGAGAGATATAAAGCTTGCATTGTGGCGAAGGGGTATAATCAACAGGAAGGAATTGATTATGAGGAAACATTTTCTCCTGTTGTGAGATTTACCTCGATTCGCATTATTCTGGCAATGGTGGCAAGTATGGATCTTGAATTACATCAAATGGATGTAAAGACTGCTTTTCTCAATGGAAAATTGAATGAGGAAATATATATGGAACAACCTGTTGGTTTCATTACAAAAGGCCAAGAAGAAAAGGTATGTCGACTTTTGAAATCGATATATGGCCTTAAGCAGTCATCAAAACAGTGGTATATACGTTTTCATAATGCCATAATGACATATGATTTTACAATGATTGATGAGGATCATTGTGTATATATCAAAAGATCCAAAGATCAATTTGTGATCATATCATTATATGTTGATGATATACTAATTGCCGGAAGCAATATGGAGTTTGTTAATACCATCAAAAGTTGGTTATCTTCCAACTTTGAGATGAAAGATATGGGTGAGGTTGCATACATTCTTGGAGTTAAGATTTCAAGAGATCGTTCGAAGAGGTCGTTATCTTTTTTCGCAAGAAACATATATAAATAAGGTTCTTGAACGATTTCGTATGCAAGATTGTAAACCCATAGACACTCCTATTGCAAAAGGTGAAGGATTGAGCCATAGACTGTGTCCAAGGACTCCACAAGAGAAGGAACAAATGAAACATGTTCCTTATGCTAGTGCTGTTGGGAGCTTGATGTACGCTATGATGTGTACAAAACCTGACATATGTTTTGCAGTTGGAATGGTGAGTAGATACCAATCCAATCCAGGTTAAGCACATTGGAAAGTCGTTAAGAGAATACTTAGGTATCTGAAGGGAACTGCTGATTATACGCTGAGTTATCAAGGAAAGGATCTGCGACTCGAAGGCTATTCTGATGCTGATTGGGGAGGAGATTTAGATGAAAGGAAATCTACCTCTGGATTTGCTTTCTTACTGAATAATGGCGCCATGTGTTGGTGCAGTAAGAAACAAACATGTATAGCCTTGTCCACGATGGAAGCTGAGTTCGTGGCATTATCAGCAGCGGTACAAGAAGGTATTTGGCTTAAGAGATTTTTGGATTATTTAGGTGTTATTGAGAATGCTGCAAATCCATTATTGGTTAACTGTGATAGCCAAGCAGCAATAGCGTACACCAAAGATCCAAAATATCATAGTAAGACCAAACGTATAGATACCAAGTATAACTTTGTCAAAGATATGGTTGCACGAAAGAATGTGAACTTACAGTACATATCTACGCATAGAATGGTAGCAAATCCTATGACAAAACCAATACCTAGAGATGTGTTTTGTGGTCATGTAAAATCTCTAGGATTGCGTAGAGTCTGATGTACTGCATATTGTAATTTCCCTGAGTTGTTCACATTTATGAACTTGTGTTTTTCATTATTAATGCCTATGAATCTTTATTTGACATTTATACATCTTAATGCTCAGTGCATTACATTAAGTTGAGAAAGTATGTCGGACAGATATATGATTAGCCCATTCACACGGGTAATCGCCTTTATTTACTATGTGATAAATAGAGATGCGACAGTTTTTAAGCTTATTATCTAGGTGATAATTGAGAGCTCGAGCTTAAAATATATATGTCGCCTTAACTAAGTGTTAAGATGAGGACATGATATGTACTATGTCCGAAAGTAAAATACCCCACATATTTTACTTTATCTGTCTAAGATGCCATATGTGAGTTCTGATGAATTTTGTGTATGAGTAGATACGTGAACTCAAGTTATACATTGGGTATGTCTGAACTATCATCTGTACGGTATTGAAGGTGTAGACATACGCTCCATGGGAAAGGAGTTAATACCGTAATACGTATTTCATACTACGTATGCATGAGACGACCAATAAGAGTTGCAAAAGTTTGATCTCAACTTTTATGCCGTGTGAGACTCTTGAGGAAAAGAGTTCCTCAATTTTAGTGCCCTCATGACTTTTACTTATTCTCAAGATTTCTATTTAGTGTTTGCTATCTTAGGATGTTGCCAATGGTCATGAGTTGATTCGATCTAATGGGACATTTCTAGAAAAGCAAGCTGAACCGAAACGAGAGTTTGAAGGAAAGAGGAAGATCGAATTTGGAGAATCACATTGTAGTTTTGTATTCACCGGTCGACCAATTATGACTGTCTTTGGGATAATCATAATTGTGAATACAATATATATATATATATATATATATATATATATATCATTGTTTAAAAGAGATCAAGAGAGATATAAATGCGATCGATCGATCTAAGTGCGCATACTAAATCTACACAGAGTGTGTTGCCCATTATGAGCCGTTATATATTCCTAACGGATGTATGGCAACGAGCTCTCAAAGTATCTTTGTCGCATGGATTATTCACCGTATGAATGTTGAAGAGAGGTAAAAAGGATCCTGTTTGGCCCACCATGTGCGAGTGGGAGATGATGGTTTTATTAATTATTGTGATGGGCCTAAGTTGGCCCGTCCGCCCACAAGCCGGGCCTAAAAGCCTAGCCCACAAGATTAGGGTCCATGATATAGGGATATGTTGAAGGGTTGTAACTTTTGGGGGAACGTCTTTTCCGAAGGACACGCGTCGCTTTGGAGTGGTCGTATGTAAGGGGAAAAGAGAGGAAGGAACGTATCTTTTGGATTTATGTACGTTCCTCCTCCCTCTCTCCCTCAAAACACTCCAAAAAAGAACAGTAACAAAAAAGGCGACACTCTCTTCCCTTCAAGGCAAATTCACATCATCGGATCGAACGGGATCAGTTTCTCTTCCTCATATTGGCGTCGGTGTTTAATCTGTGGCTAACAAGGTACGTTCGATTATGTGATGTACCTTAGGATCGGTGATACATGTGATTTTCCCGGGCTCGTCTTCTGCACTTGTTTTAGGGGTTCGATTTAGTGTCGAATCTGGTTTTTGGGAATCCGATATTCCCGACAGATAGATAGTGTGCAATCGAAAGTAAATGCATAATTGAAATAAATAGTATTTGAGAGACAAATGCTCGTGTGTTTTCTTATTTGTCCAAAAAGGAGTCCTTCACAATAATGTTCTTTAGGCTATTCATAGCTAGATATTACAAATAACCGCCCTTTATTAGTTATCATTTTAATTTCAAATAGTCCGAAATCGTCTTATCTGCCATGTTGTCGATACCAAACTCTTCAGAAACAGCTTTCATACTGTCCTTTCGCTTATGGGCAATGTTCGGCACTGAACTGTCGGTAGTACCTTTGATAGCAAGTCTAGCCCAGACTATTGTAGGCCTGTTTTCTTATGCATCGAGCTTGGTGGTCTTTGTTATTTGCCCATGGTCCATTAGGCCTATTTTTGGCGCTAAAGTAACAGTTAGGTTATTTTGTTTAGAGCAAAAAGCTGTGACCGAAGCAATCTAAATTTATTCATCTATCGAATAATATTCTCACTTTCACGAGGGCGGGAATAAAGCAGTTGAATAAAATAACAAGCCATAAAAAGTGAAAAAAAAATATAAAACAAAAAAAAATCTGTAATCATGGTCTGGTGTGGAACTGCAGAATCAGGCAACGGTCGCTTCGATTCCGTCCATGGCGTCGGGCTCCGACCCTTCAAGGTCCCCCGACGACGACGACTTCTCGGCTTCTCGCTTCAGAAAAACAGTGAGCGCTCAATAAATTCTCTCTCTCTCTCTCTTCCGAATTCTCCTGATTTTCCTTCCTTCGCATTTCGTCGAGTAGGTTTGCCTCTACGATTGGTGGCTGACGCAAGCCGCAGATGATGGTTCTCAGGGAAGAACGCTGGCCGTCTCCGGCTTCGCTTCGCCCAAGTAAGCATCGACAGCGATAGGGTTCATCTTCTGTTCGTGTAAAGTTTGCGCCTTTGAAGGAAAAAAACAGAGCTTTCTCGATGGGTTAGCGGGCTTTTTGGGGAGAGAAATCTAGTCAATTTCGGGTCAGACTTCGGAAAATTTGCGATCCTGCAGACATTGACCCATTGAAAAGCTCGCTTTAATTGGGACGAATACGACCTGGGTCTTTCATGTCTGAATTTGTTTTGAAAATGTAGCTGGCAAGATAACTATGAGAGCTGGGGCTGTCATGTTCAAGTCAATGATAAATTGTTTATTTATTTTGTAAAAGTTTCTCAGAATTGGTCGAGCCGTGTCTGTTTTGAGTCGGTTGTACTCGTGTTCTTTTGATTTTTGGGTTTCTCCTATCCAAGTTGACTCGATGTTCGATTCATGTTCTTGTATTGTGTAGAATGTTGCCACCCCTGTTAACTAGGAGTACGTCTTGAGGTAGTCATTGTTGTCCTCGTGAGTTAGGCTCTCAATGAGACTTCTCTGTTGGCATTTACTTTATTTTTGTGGTGTAGCAATTCCATGAGCTCAGAGGACTTTTTACTCCAGGCCACGATCTGTTCAACAAGTGGTTCGGGTGTTCAAATCGGCTCCAATCACCAAAAGATATGATTTTTCAACTCTTGAAACAGCGGATGGCGTTTGTGTTGTGGTGTCTGGGTTGATAAATAAGTCACGTACTACAGAAAGTGGCTTCTCACTTGAGGTTTGTGAGTCCCTTGCTATTTTCCTGCCCTTGAAGGCTCTATCAGTTAGCATATACGTCACTAGCTTCTCAGAGCAACAACCATTGTCTTTTGGCTTAATTAAACTTTAAGAAGCTATGAATTGCAGAAAATTTTACCATTCTACCCTAGTTTGAGCGACCATGGAAAGTTTGACATGGGCAAATATCGATTGTTGTTAAAAGTGCTCGGGTTCAAAACAAAAGAAAAGTTAAAAAGTCATCACATGGTGACCTGTTCACAAATGCAGAAGGATTCTGAACAGGCTGTTATGAGCTGCTCTGAAATCCGCTTTTAATGCTGAAATTTAGCTGGTGTAGGGGAAAAGTGTTTGGATGGATTGGTGATTTGTTTGTCCTTTGTGCAGTCATCTTACTATTTGATTATGTCATCTTATTGCAATTTTATATGTGAGATTCAAAATTTGTGCTCTTTGTAGATTTTCAAGCATTTTGTGTTTGGATTTCCTCCTAATTGGGAAGATTGTGCTTCAAAATGCTTGGAGAAAGAAGTGAAAATAGTTACGAGGCCAGGAAAGGCATCACTTGATAAAGGTATATAAGCAACAAAAGTTTGCTTAAATTAACTTTCATATGTTGGGGAGTATGGTTTTACATGATGACATTTGGCTTCAAATTGTTTGTGCCTCCTCAACTAGAAATTTTAAACTTCTTTGATGTTTATTGCTCTCCAACCTTTTGCGTTTCGGATGTCTCCATTTGACTGACAGTAGATAGGAATCTTAGTTTTGGTGAAAGGACTCCAGGAAAATACAATATAGGCAATAGTAAATAAGCTTAAAGACAGGTGCTGAAATGATTTTGGTGTTTAAACAGCGCGTGATGACTTTTAATCATTTGTGTTGAAGTGATTGCAGTAATAATAGTTAAGCATCTGTTGGTATGGTTGAAGTGTTGTCTCATTGCAAATCAATATCTAGAACGTTCTTGTTTCTTTATACCTTGTCTAAGATAGAAATCTAATTTGTAGTTGTCAGTGTAGGAATTCTCGGTAGATTGTTTCAGCTTGCTGGTTCCTAAACATTTGTAGGTGGTAAGAGAATAGGCAAAGTGGATGAAGATAACTCATTGAGGAATGGAACTATTGTTACAAGCAGAAGAGTTACCAGATCAGGAAGCAAATCTTTTGCTTTATCAAGTTCAAGAGGTATACATGCATTTATAGTTTGCTTGAAGTAAGGAGAGTATATTTAGGAGAAACTTTTATCCATGAAATGTTATTTCAAGGTTCTAAAACCATTTTAAGTTAAAATATTACAATTACCCAATGGTTATTTATCTTCAGTGACTTTTCAACATTTTAATTCTATGGAATGCAGACAGCTCTGCTATGATAGACCCAAATCTTCCTAATGCTGAAGTGGAAGGAACACAAGATAGTCGTCATTCTGCAGCTGTTGATGAGTCTCAGTGTACTCTCCTCAAAAGACAGGTATTGAAACAATTTTGGTGTTTCAATGCATATGATGGCCTTTAATAATTGCTAGTAAGTGGGAGCCGAAACATTTTATTTCTTGTTTGCCAGTTATCTAACAAGTTAGCATTGCAGGTGGGAAGGGAAAAGGCAATGTAAATAAAGATAATTTTTGTGGGGAGCCAATTGTGTTTAAAACTCCTGCAGGCTCCCAAGTAAGTCCTCTCAGTTTCTGATTCTGTCAATAATGTTCAAGTGGTTTGGCAAGAGTTTCTTGTTTTGATACTTCACCTTTGCAATATCAAACATTCTCAGTTTCCCTATAAAATATGGAGAACCATGCAGTGGGGTTTTAGTGAACATGGATTAGTAATACTATGAAATACCAATTAGATTGATTTTCCAACTGAGGAGGAGTGTCATAGAACTGATTATCTTGTCAACTGGGAGAGATTGCTGAGATTTTATAGTTTTACGTGTAAGCTTTACTAACAGTGGCAGGTAATTAAATTTTGATGCCTTTGGGCACATTTTCCTGGATATATTTTCTCACTCCTTGTCATTGCCATTTCCTCCCAGACCTTAGCCGTTTAATCCACTCACCGTTTTGACACAACATTGAAGGCTAAGAAATACTGCAAACTACTCAAAAAGCTTTTGAAGGGGGGGAAATATAGCACCTAAAACATACTAATACTTGACTTGTCAGCCGATATGCATGTGTGATCTGTGGAGGGAATTAGATAGGAATCTAGTTAGTCATCACTTATTTGAACTTAGGGAAGTCTTTGTCTGCCTTTCTTTTCAGTTTCTATGTTTACCATTATAGTATAAGTTTGGCAGTTGTATGCCTTTAGATATGGTGATCTTCTGTCCACACCCACAAGTGCATCTGCCATCTTCATGCTTATATATATATATATGGGCACTTTTTGGTCTAATGCCTTCTTACTTTGTTTCCCGTTTGTTTAGGGAAGTTCCCTCATATCTCCGGATTCTTTCAAACGTTCTAGATCAGGTGAGTAGGCCATCAGACCATATTTCTGTTCAAGATCTGCAATTTGCTGTTTAAGCACTTATGGATTTAAAATAAGCATGTAATAGTTTTTCCATCCCGTTATATGCTTTAAAACCTACTTAAAAAAAAAAAAAAACTTTGACGAAGTTAATGAAATGGAATTTAATTTCAATCAATACTAGAGCATTTTCCATACCTGAATACATATTGCCAGTTTAAATAAGAACATGCTTTGGAATGATGGATCCACTTGTATGGGAAGAATTCCAGTTGTCCCAATCTTTATCCTATAACAGTTGGGCCTGCATTTAGCAAGCATTCAATCAATAGCAAAGGATTTTCTCTTTTTAAGTACACCTCTTGTGAAATGCATTTTGCCTTCCCAAAATGTTTGGTACTGCTCCCAAATCATTGGCTTGTTCCATACTCTAGTTATATATGCATTTGTCAATGCTTTAAAGGATTAGAGTAGTCACCATCTGTATCCTCTTAGGCCTGCATGAAGCGAGCATTTCAATCAATGTTCAAGAATTTTACCCATGTTTAAATACAATTTTTGTGAGACACCTTTTTGCCTTCCCAAAATTGGTCACTACTACTTTCAAATCATATATTGCTGTCTTGAAAGGCCTGTAATTCACTTGGTCCTGCGTGTTTTGTAGGAAGAATACTTTTACCCAGGTTAGAGTTCTGGCGAAACCAAGTGGCAGTTTATGCACAGGTATGTAGCAATTTTCTGCTTTTCTGCAATTTCATGTCATGCTTTTCTAGTAAGTGTGATTTGTTCTTTCTATTATAGTACCAACCCCGAGTTGGCAAAGGAAACTGCTACCGCAGTTACGGAATTTTTTGCTGCAAATTCACCTTAAAACATCTTGTTCCATCGTGTCATCAAAATTGGATGAACTTCTTATATCTGCATTTCAGTACAATTGTACTGATTGCTGTTTAAAGTTAACTAGGTTTTGTTGACATTCTCATATTGCTTTCATTTAGGACCGTGGAGTCGCTGGAGTCCAGAAAGGCCCGAGTTTGATCTTAGATGATGGTTCGTCTCCTTAATATTGGTAATGCGAATATATCTTACTTTAGCTACTCCGCTTCCCACATGGTCGGATGAAATGGTTTTTCTAATGACACTGTTTTAGTGATGCTTATTTTGCATATGTTGGGTCCTGACATGACCTTCCTCTAATTAAATTTATAATCTTATGCACAAGAAGGCTTCACCGTTCCTGTGAGAAATAGGATGTTCTTTATGTTTTTATTCCCAGTCCATCTGCTCTTTGAGGTCCTTGGTAAAATTATCTTCTGTACCAGATCAAATGGATAATGTCTTTTGAAGAATAGATAGAAATGCATACTGTCAATATCATGACGCTGTCCAAGTCTAGTAGAGATGAAAGTCTAGTTTGTTTTCTTCTGTAAGTTTTTCTCCCTGATGCTTACACCATGCTGCTGATAAAATGGATATGATGCCAGGTTCGGCGAATTGATCTGGACTAAGATGGGGGACATAGAGATCGAGCCTGAATCAGTATAAGCAATTCTTGCGTGAAAGTCAACCTAGTTCTTTTGCAATGATTTTGCAGATTAGAACGTACCTGAGCAGGTGGAGTTCTTTTATATCTCTTGATGCTCGTGAACAAGCTATATATGTGACATAACTGCTTTTCTTCGGGTTTGATGCACAAACCAAACTGGCAGGGGCTTTTTTTGTAAACAATGCTATTTTTTGAGTCAATAGTGATGCAGAGAATCAAAACTGTGCGCTACGATTTGTTTGGCTTTCTTGTTTTCAATGATTATCATCGGCATGACCTTCAATTTTTTTTTTTTTTTTTTTTTTATCGGTCTTACTCTAATTCTCAACTCTACACCTGAAACTAAACATCCCCATCTCCAGCCCCCTCTCTGAAAAGGTGAGGAATCGAACTTTCTACCCCCTTTCTCATGTGGAGAAAGTGGCCACTGGGGCAACCCTTGGTTATTGCATGACCTTTAATTTGAAATCGACATTTCGATATGGATGGGATGCAAGGTAGCCAAGCGTGAAGTACCATTATGAACATACTTTACACAAATTGAGAAGATATGCTTAGTAAATATGACTAATTTTCAAATAAAATCAAAAGCATCGCCCCAATCTCATTGACTTTTATAAGCATAGAGAGCATTCAAGTTTGGGCAGTCGTGCAACTTTCTGAAAAAATGCTGCCTTGTGTCCATTTATAGCCTTGTTTCTATCCTCAAATTTTGCTTGCTTTGCACGATTTTTATTTTGCTTGCAAAAAAAGGTTTGGATGGAGTGGATATTTTTTTTTTTTTTTTTTTTTTTTTTTGGAGCTGGAGGAACCGCTTTGGCCGACAGCCGCCACATAAACCCCCAGGTGACGCTAGCGGAGGACCCACCACCCCGACGTCACGCTTAAGACACCTAATAACTCCGCCAGCCCCCTTGCATTGCAAGGGCTTCGAACTCCTGATCTTTCCTCAAAGGACTGAAGCCTACCTAGCGGAGCCACCACGGCCAGTGGTGATATTTTTCTCTCTTGTTGCTTGAATGTTTGATTTAATCACTGGCGGAGTTAGTCACCGCAACACTATCAGGTGCGAGTGAGAAAGCCCAAGACTGGTGATACATATAAGAGTAGGCCCATCTTTAGCAGGCTAAGGAAGGTTTCTGAGATTGAAAATAAAGTGCGAAATTGAACATATGATCCTTTGCCTGCCATTTTGTTATTATGAAATATGATGCATCAAAGAGTGAAGTTTTCCTATTGTATTTTACTCTTCTTCACCTTATACCCTCTATACTTTGGATCACAACTTGCATCCAACACGAATCTTTGTGCAAGAAGCGGTGAAGATGTGCGTGAGTGTGTGTGACCCTCTCTTCCATTTCATAAAATCATTGATAGAAATGGAAATGAAACAAAATGTAGTATTTGCAGACTAAATCATTTAGGAATAACATGAAAAATATACATGAATTCTCATCTAGAAACATTTAAAATTACAAGTTTATACCTCGCTTTAGCAATATTGGACATCTTAATACAATCTTGCGCTTGTTCCTGGGATACAACCCTTCTTGCACACTCCAAACACACAAACCCTAACCACAAAGTCCATACACCTACCACCACTCTGTCTCTCTCTTTGAAGCCGTGAAGGTCGCCTTGGCATGGCGACCCCAGATTGATGCCGTAGATGCCACGGGTAACCATGTGTTAATGGAGGCTCGAGGGGTTTTTTTAACACGTGAAGGTGTTTAACTCATTTTATAGGGTCTCAGATATGGACCTTGTAATTTTAAAATTAGAGACATGGTTTTAATATTAGGCTGAAACTCATAATTATTTTTGGTATCTTCCCAATAATCAGTGGACGAAGAATGTCAGATGAGACGGATTTTTGAATTTGAGGTCACTTCTGCTTTTATCTTTTCGCTTTATACGAAATTTTGGAGCTCATGGATGAGCTTTTTTAGTCAATGCAAAACACGTAGGATGTTTCTTTTATGCCGGCAAGAAACAAATGTAGCATTAATACCAGTATAGAAAGTCAGATTATAGCAACCGCAAATTTTGGTATTGGAGACATAAACCCCTTCAGGAAAGGAAACAAAGGGTAAGTTTCGAAAGTTCTCTTCCCTCTCTCCTCATTTTACACCCTCCCAAACAGAATATAAAACTTTATCAAAGTGCAAATTGGAGCGAAGTTTTGTTTGGTTTCAAGTTGAGCCAATCACCAATAAGTTTTCATTTTTGGAAAATAGAAAACATAAAAATTCTTGAAATGGTAATATCGACATCGATATGAATACCTAATAGACAAAAATATTCTAGAGCAATAAGGGTATGAACTCAAATTAGCTTTGCAATAAAAAGGTAAAAAAAAAACGGAAGAGAAAAGAGCTAACCGACCCACCATGGGCTATAAGTTTACCTAAACTCACATGGGTACACTCTCTATCTTGGGGTCAGATTTGGTCAACCAACCAATCCATATATTATATTGAATAGTAAGATGCTTAAGAAAAGAAAGAATAACAAGAATCCAAAGGAAAAAAAAATGCATTAGATGTTTTTAGAGGAAAATGCTCATTGAATAGAAACTTGATGGATATCGTATTATAATTCTTATATGAGTTAAACGGGAGAAAAAAATGACAACCAAATTAATAATCTTTTAATTATTATTGGAATTGTCCACATCATTGATAAGATATTCGATTTGAATGGAAAGAATATTTGGTATCATGATGTCTTCTCTGGGGATATCTTATGTTTTGTTTTAATCATGGGATCCCGAGTGGAAGAGATTGACGCTTTGTATGGAATTTTTTTATTTTATTTTACTTCGGAGGTAATTTTAAGCTTGACCGCAGATATATGTAATTACACAGGTATTTTTTTAAATATTACTACCCTCTGTTTTTTCTATATTTGTTGAGAACTCATCTGTTGTTTGGAGAAAGTATGTTGATAAGTGTAGAAGGAACATGTATTTATTGCTCTTCGTGAATTTTCATTTCTTTCTATTTTTTTCCCCAATTTTTGCAAAAATAACTTAATTTCATTAATAAGAAGTGCAATTTACCCTTTTTTAAGTAATATTACTGAGAATTGAAAAAAGTTTACCGTAAACTAGTAAGATCTACCAAAAATTCATGGATTTTACCGGCAATAAATGTGAATTACCTTCAAGTTACTAGAAACAACTAATGTTTTCCATAAATAAACAAGGTTTATCACAAACAAACTCCCTTTACTATTGATGACTGTGGTTTATCGCAGAGTATAAGATGATATTAGTAATTAATATACCTTACTAAAATAGATATTATCCTGGTTTTGAAAACAAGACAATGCCCACAAATAAGTTCAGCTTTTCTTCTTGGCATTACTGACAAGTCCATCTTTACTTGTGATGCATGCAATTTACTTCAAATGAACTAGCTCTAATATCTACAATTGATTACCTTTCATGGCAAGACAAATTGATTGTGCCATGTAGACGATCATCATCCATGTCAGCAATGTTTGGCAAAATTTGACTAGATGAATTTAGTTGGTAAAACTTAAAAATGTTTAAGACTCATTTGATACAATTGAAAGATTTTTTATAAAATTAACACCAATATAATAGGTTTAAGATTCTTTTTTTGTTTTTTGGTAATTTTCCTCACAAACAAGAAGTCCATCTTTACTTGTGATGAATGCAGATTTACTTCAAATGAACTGGTTCTACCATCTCAAAAAGAGAAAAATCTGATTCTACCATCAACACTAAATTACCTTTCATGGCAAGACAGATCTCACCGCCAAAGTCCCTTCGAGTGTCGATAGAGCGACCGGCCAAGCGGACGCGACTTTCGACCCGAGAAGGATGGGACCAAGCAAAGGCTCCGTTCATGCTAATACGCGCCAAACCCTATGTTCGAGAGCCAGTTTAGACGCAGCTATCGTTGAAATCCACGTTTAATCAAAGGCAGCATGGTGATGCCTCCATCAAATGCAAGAAATATCAAAGGCAGTGGAGGTGGGAATTAGCCTTGCCTCTTTGGAATCGGGATAAAAGCCGATGGGATGTCGTGCGACGCAGAAAGTCCATCTAGCAAGGACAATACCATCATAAGTCAAAGGTCGGGACATGATTGATGCTGACGTTCGATAATGTGACCACTTAACTCGAACTGCATTTTTCCTCTCGAACCGCAAAAGAAAATTTTGTATCTTGAAGTGCCCAAGCTATAAGGTAGAACACCCGGGGAACACGAAGGGCTTTACTTTGAACGTTGGTTAGAAGACGGTGGATCACGCTGCGATGATTCAGGAGATTCAAGGCAATCAGAGTCCTATTCATTTCACATGTTCCAAAAGTCGACAACTTGGAGGATCCCCATCGCACTAAACAAAGATAGATTCGAGGCAATGCATGCATTCATGGAGGTCCCCCACGCCAAGCCAAACAAACCTAACCTGCGCGTTCGCAGTTGCTCCTACCACATGTTTAGGATGTGGACAGGACACCGACAGTCAACAGATATTATCAAAATCCAAAAGCAGGAGACGTGATTGTTTTCATTGCACAAAGCTAAGAAATCATCGCAGGGATCGGCAATACTCGAGAAGATGCTGTGTTTTTATGTACACAACAAGTACTTCAAGCAACATACTGATAAGAATCAAGGCTTCTACTGAGGATTAGGAGGGCGACTATTGGCGGCCGAGACCCGGGAGCCCCACTCCAGAAGCTCTTTGCTGGTGTCGTCCTTGTGAACTATCACCTCTATGAAGCACAAGCAATCTTTCTTGGGCCCTGTCGCCGTCTGGATTGCTTCAATAAGCTCCTCCTCATAGAGAACCTGCAAACATGAGCAAATTTTGTTATTTTACTGTGGAGGGATTTCTTGAATTGGCAAAATGCCGTAACTATAACTCGTACACAAGCAACTTACTTTTGTGGTCCAGCACTTGCCCTCACCGTTGTGAATTGCTTCCACCAGGCCAGTGTAGTTCCAGTTCTTGATCACATTGTAGGGACCATCATGGATCTCAACTTCAATGGTGTAGCCGCCATTGTTTATCAGGAAGATGATGGTGTTCTGCCCACATCGCAGCATAGTTGACACATCTTGGGCAGTTACCTAGGGTGCAAAAGTCGCCCACGAATCTTACATTATTTATCTCTTCCATTCAATTAACAAAACAAGATTAAAATAATCAATTTTAGTAGAAAAAGGGAGGGAAATGAATAAGGTCAGTGCATGACTGGCATTGTATGACTAAACTCTTTCACCTATGCAAAATGCTTAAAAGGATTACTTGCATGTTCATAGGTTGAGCCTGCAAACTAGTGGATGTCTTCTTGACAGAAGCTCTATGTATAGCTACGTTATTCATGATGGTTCATGATGGTTCATTCGAATGTGCTAAGAAATATAACAGAGATAAGAAACCATTCAATACCTGGAAGCTACCATCTCCAATGCATGCAATGACTCTCTTCTCTGGCACTGCCTGTGCATACCCGAGGGTTGCACCAACGGACCATCCAATAGATCCATACTGCATTTGGAACTCATAACTGCAGACCCCCATTCGAACAATTTCAGTTTGTTTTCTTAAGTAGCGCCAGATCAAAAAGTTACAGACAAGAGACCTAATTTATGCAACTACACCCACGTACCCACAGCCTCTTGGTAGTTTCAGCTTCTGGCAGTTGAACCAAGAGTCTCCGGTCTCAGCAATCACAGCTGATTCACTAGAGAGCATGTCCTGTATGTGCTTGAACAGGACATTGACCCTCAAGGGCTCCTTAGGTTCACACTTCAATGGATGGCCGTCTGGAACATATATCCTGTGATAATTCTCATAAGCAGTCGTGTTACGCTTGACCCGCTTCGAGAGCGCTTTAAGAAAATCCTTCATTAGAACACAACCGAAAGCAGGTCCATTTCCGATCACAACCCTATCAGGCTGCAAAATAATGGCCTTCTCCTTCTTGAGAAGGAGGGAATACCCAACGGAGCTGTAGTCATTGAAAATGGGCCCAGCAAATAAATAGGCATCTGCAGATTCCACGATCTCCGCACAGAATGCAGTGCTCACCGCACCCCAGTAAGTCCCGATGAAGTGGGGATGGTGCTCGGGCACGAGCCCTTTTGCGGATGGCATCACAGCTACAGCATAGCCGCATGCATCGGCTAGTTCTACAAAGGCTTCAGAAGCCTTTGCGACCCGGAGTTTTGGGCCACCCACCATTACTGGCTTCACTGCCTTGTTCAGGAATTCTGCAGCTGCCTCTACCGCAGCTTCCAATCCCATCTGATTAGTCAATCTGTGTGGATAAAAATTAATCAATCGCATCACTCTAGTCATAATCTAATGCAGCAAATAGACTTGATCGACTAAACAGATGGAAAATTACTTGGGAGAGAGTGCAAATGGAACCGGCTCACGACTGAAAGTCGGGTGAGGTATGGCAGGCAAGTTGCAGCTTATGCTTATGTAAACGGGCTTGCTTTCTTTCAGAGCAGTCGAGATTGCGGTATCGATCAGTTCATGTGCATCTTCCAAATTATTCACCACAGCCTAGAAAAAGGCGAAACGGAGACAATCAACAAATCAAGTTCATTCGATCTGCACTTAACAGACATACCCCTTTCACAACAATCTATGCAAAAGCTCCAGCTCGGACTCCCATGCCAAACTACTAGCAACCATTAGTTTATTATTATCATCTCACAGAACAGACCCACCACAAACAACAAGATCCAAAAAACGACAAGCATTATAATATGACTAATTCCAGAAAGTCCTCGAAGCGATGTTTCTAGTCAACATATCCACTCCAGACAAAGATCGATCCGAATAAAAAATTAGTTTCAGCCAAAAGAATCATAGAGAGGGGACCGAAGAGATACCTGGAAGCAAGTAACAGTCTGGAAACACCGAAGCTCCTGGCTGAAATCAGGCAACCCGATGGTGTGGTGAAGTATCCTGTTCGTCCCGTAGTCGTTGGAGTTGGGCCCGCCGACGATGCAGACCACCGGCAGGTTCTCGCTGTAGGCCCCGGCGATGGCGTTGAGCACGCTGAGCCCGCCGACGGTGAACGTCACGACGCAGGCCCCGACCCCCGGGCGCGAGCGTAGCCGTCGGCGGCGTACCCGGCGTTGAGCTCGTTGCAGCAGCCGACGAGGTTGAGCCCCGGCTCGGCGATGAGGTGGTCGAGGAGCGTGAGGTTGAAGTCGCCGGGGACGGAGAAGACGTCGGTGACGCCGATCTGGACGAGCCGGCGGGCGATGTGGCGGCCCATGGTGGAGTCGGGGGAGCCGACCGCCGCGGGCCCGTGGGCCGAGCCCTGGATCGCCGCGGCGGCGCCGTTGGGGGCGACCCGACGTCGTTGCAGGGGGCTTGCATGAGCTGAGCGCTCCGATGTTGGTGTCCATGGCGGCGGAGGAGGAGCCGGAGGTTCGGCGGCGGCGGAGGAGCAGGAGGAGGAGGGGGAGATGGAGGGAGAAGGAGAAGGAGAAGGTGAAGCGAGGAGTGGCAATGGAGGCTGGCGGGGGGCTTCTGGAGTTTTTTGTGTGTGTTGGTGCGTGGAAGATTGGTTAAAAAATGCAGTCTTTATATATGCCAACGAGAGAGAGAGAGAGAGAGAAGATACAATGGGCGGTTCAGCTGTAGTGAGAGAGAGACACACACACAAAAAGGTATTGGCAATTACCGGTGAATAAGGCGGAAGAGTGATCATGATTGAATTTTCTTGTTCCTTTTTTGGAGAATTGGTTTTTAAAAGGTGAGTGAGGAGTACGTTCTACGGCGGAATTTATTCAGCGTTGGAAGTGTCACATCGACCCCCTGCCACATGCTTAGGTTCCACACCGTTTGGACCGTGGAAACCACCCGTGGAACTGGGGGCATATTCAATCCCGTTTAGAAATTTGTGGGCGTGACTCCAAAAAGGGGGCACCGGAGGTCGCCTGATAGTTTCCGAGGCTTCGAGACTTGAAAACCCGCGTGCACACCGTTTACGCCCATCGAGCTGTCCATCGGATTTTCGGCTCTTTCTTCTGTTTATGGATCTTTTCTTCTTCTTTTTTCAGGTATAAACTTGTCGAGTAATGGGAATGAATTATGTGGCTGTTAGCCATCAACTTGTACATTATTATGAATGAGCCGGATTTTTTTTTACCGCGAGTGCTGGATGTGTTGATGATTGGAATTGCAACATTTTTCTTGAATAAGTTTCTCCTTAGGGCATATAAGGAGAAGGTGTAAATGGTTCGAAGTACTTTAAAAGCTATGAAACCGGCATGTTATAGTTTCGAGAATTTCTAAAACTCTTGCAGGGTAGATTTTCATGTCTTCAAAGATTACTCAGAACCGGTCCTTGTAGGGTAGATTTCAAGATATGCTAACTTATTTATTTTGGAGTGTGCATACTCCTAGTATTCATATGGATTTTATTAATGAGCGTTTGTAGAGCACTTATTAACATACTTTCAATTTTAACGATAAAGTTTTTCAAAATGATAAAATATATTCTCGTCGAGAAAAACTGTACTTATATTCAGAGCATCTTTTTTCACATTGATTTCATGATCAAAATTCATCTCACGTGAAGGGTCAACATAGATCATTATTGATTGCTGTTTAGAAGTGTCTGGATTTATTATTTTCTCCTAGCGTCATTTTCTTTCCCCCTCACCGTGAGTTAGCTGTAACCATGTTGAAATCAATCCGCAAAATATCCATGTTAAGTAATACTTAAGTATTTGATATTTAATTAAAAAATTGAAAATTATGCAACATATGAACTAGTCTTGCGAAATCTAACATTGATTTCCGAAAAGGAAGATATAGTGTTACTTCTAAATGCATCGGGCGACAGCAGTGACATGCGACGTAACGGATCAAAAGGAAAAGGTACTTTTGCCCACGTGACTCCAATCACATGAAACACTGCCCAATGCCTGGGTGAGATCTATTTGTGGACAGAATTTTTTGTTTTTTTGTTTTTTTGGTAATGGACGCTGTGTCCGGGGGGTCAAAAATCCGGCGTGCGGTCCTTGGAAACGATACATCGGCTGGTTTCGGAAGACCGCGACGTCGATTTGGATTTGACCACTGGTTTGCTTGGCTTTTGCAATGGAAAATGACGAGTGGGGTTAGCGCTTTTTTTTTATGCTCCTCTACAGTAAAGTAAATGAATCCGACCAACCTCGGATCATTGTCGTCCTATGTTTGACACTTGAACTTTTCTGCCTTTTGGGCTGAAAATCGAAACTTATCCTTAGATTGGGGGCCAAACGACAAACTTTTTTCCTAATTTCTACGCGATGTTTCTTTCTTTTTCTTTTGCTTTCCACCAGGTTCATGACGACCGTGGATGGGCAGAGAATTATAGTAATTATTGTGTTGCTATTGAATTTCATATGAAGCCACCCAATTTGAACTGCGTTTTTCCTCTCAACCTCCGAAAGATAAAATCGTATCTTGGAGTGAAGTGTCCATGCTAAAAGCTAAAAGTCCTGTCCCCAAGCTCGAAAGTGGATTTTTCCTTTTATAAGCGATTATTTGTAGGAAGAAGGGCTTAACTTTGAACATAAGTTAGAAGACGGTGGATCATGCCGTGACTTGATTCCGGAGACTACGGGAATTACACTTCTATATCATTTCACATGTTCCAAAAGCAAAGAACTTGGAGGGTCCCATACTAATCGAAGATAGATTGGAGGCAATGCATGCATTCATGGAGGTCCCCCACCTAATAAGTATTGATACTCTCTAGGAGTCTTTGTGTCGTGTTCGACATTCCGACACGCTTCGACATGTGGTCAACGAGTGTCGAAAAATTCAACACATGGTCAACTTTTTCTGACACGCTTCGACACGTGAGTCCGAAATTCTGAAACGTAATTCCGATATGCACGGGGTCAATTTTAAAATTTTTTAATACTTGAGGGGTCGAAATATAAATATATGAAAAAATAATGAAAATAACAAAAATAAAGGGAAAAGAAGAAAATTTTCACTCTCAAGTTTCTTACTTCTGAGTTTTGACCTTCTCGTGAGTGACGATGGAATGCCTTTCTTCTCGCTAGTGTCGCTATGCCGCCCCGCAGACTTAAAGTTGTGATTTTTTTTTTTTTTTGCTTCTTTCCGTCTCTCGCAGGCGATCGCTTGCAAGTTATCTCTTTTGGTCTATGTTATTAGCTTGTGAGTTATCTCTCACATTTCCATGGCAAATTTAGTGATTTCATTTTCTTTTGGTCATACTTCGAGAGTCATTGTCTTGGATTTTCATTTTTCTTGAACCTTATTTTACAAAGGAGCTCTAAGCTAGTCTATATCATGAACTCCGAACTTTATCTAGGACTATAAGAAATCTCACTAATCTCCGACAAGTGTAAGAAAACATGAGATGTTCCTTTAAGTTTACTCTTTTATGTTTGCAATTTTTGAATTTCTTGTTCAAACTCTATCAAATTAAAACAATGAATGATATTAACAAATATTGGATTAATATTTAATTCTATATTCTTTTTATTATTATTATTATTATTATTTATTTTTGCATTTATATATACAAATATATATTTAATATATAACGTGTTGGAACGTATCGGAATTTTCTATTTTTTTAGAAATGACATGTCGGTGTGTTGTGTCGTGTTGCGTGTCCATGTCGGTGCTACATAGTCCCCCGCTCCAAGCCCGCCAAACATAGCCTGTGCATTAGCAACTGTTCCTTCCGCATGTTTAGGATGTCAACCCCAATCTGATGTTCAATAGATATCAACAAAATCACCTATCAGGAGACATGATTGTTGGAAGTATAAAAGGTAAAACGGTCTTTAGGACCCTTAAGGCCTATTTTGTTTTTTGTTTTTCTTGGTAAAAGTAATAATTATATTGAGCAATGACCAACTATACAAAAGCGATTTGGCACCAAAACTTACACTCAAGATGAGAAGCTTAAGGCCTATTTTGTTGCTGACTACTAATACAAATATAGTGATATTTAGTGAATAATATGATCAATAATTTTCCTTTCACATGGCATCCGAGTAGGGTCCTTAACTCTAGTCGACACAGCAACTGCTCATCGTCGTCAACTAGTTGCCGAAACGGTAATCCCTCTCCACTAGTGTGTCTCCCTTGCGCACTTTCTCCAATGTGTCTTCCTTGCGCTACCCTTGCGTGTTTCCTCTTTGCTAGGGCATCTCCCTTGCATGCTTTCTCCAACGCGACTTCCTTGCACTATCCTCGCACGTTGCCTTGCGCGCTTCCTCTCCATCATCGACAGTGACCAATTCTCCTAGATCAATGATATGTTGGTTGTTGGACTCCTTAGTTGCTAGATTGGTTGTCCCCATGCCCTTATGAATTTATCTTATCCGTTGGCCAAGTCTGTTATCTTTTAGCAGGACTACTTAGGGTTTCTTGTTTTTCAGCCTTTAACTTGTGGGTGTTTGAATAATGTAGTTATGGTCTCTCAATTGGTAGCGTTTGTGGGTCGTGGAGAATCTTTTATGTGGTGATTTCTTTTTCAATTGTGCTGGATTATTGAACTATTGAAGTTGAGTTGCTTAAATAAAAATATTGTGATGGTTTCTTATTATCGGAGAATGGGTGATCTTGAGAGAAGTGAAACTGTGGGTGATCCTAAGAAGAATAATACTGTGATGACTGAGGTGATTTCCTCTTCTCTAGTTGAATTATTGATAAGAAGTTTGAGGGTAGTGCTAACTTTCATCAATGGAAGAAAATTGTGAAACTAACTTTAACAAGTAGACATCAGCATATACACTTGACTGAGCCTAAACCCACATATGATCCAACTTGGGATGTTGTTGATGCACGTGTTTTTAGTCAGATGCTGAACTCTATGGAAAGTAATACAATCAATCTAATAACTCACATTGACATAGTCAAAGAATCTTGGGAATATTTGGATGTATTATATTCTGGCCAAAATAACTTTTCACAAATTTATGAGCTATCGCAGAGTTTTACCGATTTGAAAGGAAGGGGAGTCCTTTTATACGGTACTTTGCTAATTATAAGAGGATATATGAGAAGTTGACTATTGTTCTCCCTATTTCAGCCAATGTCCAACAAATGCAACTTCAGAGAGAACGATTTGCTATAATGGGATTCCTAAGAAGTCTCGGTCCAGACTATGAAACCATTAGATTTAAGATTCTTGGGGAGAGAGACTATTAAATCACTCATAGGTAATTTGCTCAGAGTTTTCTAGTATCTTGTGAGTTTTCTTAGGGCACCACATATATGGTAGAAAGTTAAGCTTTTGTGTCCCAATCTCGAACTGGTGGTGGTAATAGGAGCGATAAAGGAAATTGTGGAGGATATAATGGTCATGGTGGCCGAAGTGGAGGTTGAGGCATAGGAATAAGGAGAGGCCAAGGCCAACATCTTTATAGACAGTCCCACATGTCTACTAATACCTTAGGGGCCACTCGGACTTGTCATTACTATGGTAAATTTGGTTATATTCAGAAATTTTGGTACAAGTTACATGAGAGACTTGGAAAACAACAACATTTTGCAAATACTACATACGGTACCGACCCTTCTTCTACTCCAATCTTCTCAAGGTAAGGTAATGGTTATGTCTAGTAAGGAATTTGCTCAGCATTAACAAGTTTAGATTTTACGGCGTGCTTCTTCTAGTACAAACAGTAATGCTACTAAATGCCTTTCAACTGCTTCTCGCCCTTGAATCATTGATTCGGGGCTTCCGATCACATGTCAGGTCATTTAGGTTTATTTTCCTCTCTTACTCTATCATCATCCACTATTATCCTAGCTAATGGTTCATCTACATAGGTTAAGGGGGTTGGTACAGTTCATCTAATTCCTTCATTGCCCTTATCATTAGTACTTTATCTCTAACAATTTTCGTTTAATCTCATGTATGTTTGTAAATTAACCAAAAACTTTCAATGTTTAGTCATTCTACCCTGACTTTTGTATTCTCCAAGATCTGGCTACGAACAGGATTGTTGGCAAAGGATGTGATGTGATGCCATTGAACATCATGCATGATACATTTCTTTTCTAATTATATCTTATAATTGTAATTCCGCATGCGCAATTGCAATAAAATTTCTACAACATCCCTCACAAGAAAATCGCCCTAATTAGATACACATCCTTAACTTTATACTAAAATGGGTAGTTATTATCTAAATAGAATAGGTAGTCCTGGGAAAGGTGAATGTCACCTAACACCACTACATCCATACTAAATAAACTACTATCCAACTCAAGGATTAATGGTATCTGACATCAAGTCGTCCCTCCATCGCATGTCCAGAGGAAATATCATACAAATATGAAAAATAAGGGGTGAGTCGAAACCCAGTAAATGAAATCTCTAAGTCTAAGGTAGGAGATTAGCTTACCACAAATGCATAAGCAAATGCTCTATCTTTACTATCATGATATGCTAGTAGAAACCATTAATAACATTGCAAGTTCATTTACTCAAAAGCAAGTAGGTGATATATTTTTTCATGATGCACCAATATCACATAATAGCTCGCCACCATATATATGAATATACGTAGTGCCGTAGCTGTTGGTTTTGCCTTCTCCGTGCTTCTCACTTGTGCCTTTTCTCTCAGTTCTTCGTCCTGCTTCGTGGAAGGCTAGCTATTTAGCTGCCGCGTTGGACGTTGGCTGCTGCGTATGGTGGTCGCTGATGCTGTTACAACTTGGCGGGGGGCTATGTTGTACTTCGCTGATCTGGTGCTGCTGCTTGGCGGTGGGCCTTGGTGGGGGCCGTGCGTCTCCTGCAGGTTGTTCGTGCTCGCTGTTGGTTGCGGCTTCTTTCTTTTGTGCTGTCCTTGCTTAGGAGCCTTTCCTTGTTTTGCCGTTCCTTGGCTAGCTACTGCCTCTGCGGTCAATTTTTTTTTGGGTTGCCACTACTGTGGCCTTTCGCGGTTCCCTTCTTCTTTGGGGTGGCTATTGTTTGGCCTTCTTTTGGTTGCCGCTTGTTTGGCTATTTCTGCCTTGTTGGATGTGTTTTCCTTATTCGGCACCCTTCCCCTCGAATTGACTTGTTGTCTTCTTGAGGGCAAGTTTTGTTGCCGGATCCTTTTTGTATAGCTCTTAAGCTTTTGGTTATAGTTCGATATACCTCTTACCTTCACCAAAAAATTCATACTTGTCATGAAACTCACAACACACATAGAAGAATCCGTAATTGTCACAGGTTAGGATCTCGACTCAAGAGACATTATGAATACTCCTAATGCGTGCCAAACATGCTCTCTTCTTGTTTAGGGTGTAATTTGATTCATTCTTGCCCCATTTTCCATCGTAGAATCCTACTAGGAGCCTCTCCTTGTTTGAGCCCTCTAGCCTCTACGACCACACTCCACCCTCGTCGGACTGGGTCATTACAAGCCCATTAACTTCTACCTAGAGAGGGTTTCATTTTGTCATCCCTAGATTATCTCATATAATCGATAACGCAGCAATGACAACTCATATAATAAACATCGTGAACATCAACAACTCAAATAATCAATTACGTGAACACTTACAATGCAAAGAATTGACCACATGATTAATCGAAAACACTTAACTAATAATTCGGTAACTTAGTCACGTTACATAAATATCACTTCAAGTTCACACTAAAAAATTGCCATCACGTCTTAGAGAAACAATAAAACACCCCCTAGGAAATCCATCAAATACATCCTAGGCATGGAACAAGCTTAACAATTCAATTCAAATGAATATAAGATTTCTCATACCATCTTTAAAACTTACCTACAAATGACAACTAAATCCAAAAACTAATTAACAATTGACCAAATCAAGAGTACAAATGGTGCTTTTGGTTCAACTTTCTCAAGGGACTTTCATGCTCCAAAGCCTCTTGGGGAAAAGTTGGAGTGTTTGGCAATCAATTTGAAATAACTTTTGACCAAATGCTTACATTAGGAATGCTGAAAACTCAGTACTACTCCACCTAGCTTTGCAAGGTAGCATTTGCAGAATGTCAAAATTAGGATTAAAATTTTTCTTTCCTTCCAAAACTACCCTTACTAATTCTTTAGTTGTCTGATTTTAACCTTCCTAATAACTGTTCATCTTCTTAGCGCAAGGGTAGCTGGCGAGGCCAGATTTGGCCAGTGAGGGTTGCGTGACCCAAGTGACCTTCGTTAAAGGTTGTACAACCTTAGGCGAGCGCCACTCATGACCTCGGGTAAGGGCCTGTGGTTACGCAACCCAAGTAGGGCGAACTTAGCCGACGGCTATCGGCGCCAGATCTGGCTCCTTAGTGGCCATAGCCTTTTGTTGGCTCCGGCGAAGGGTTTGGGTCCTTTTTCAATAAAAATAATATGAAAAAAATACACCCAAAGCTCATTACAAAAGTTTTTTTGCCAAACACTACTTGAACTCAAAGTCCCTTTACAAAAAGTTTTTACCAAACTCAATATGCATTTCCCCAAAAGGTTTTGGCTTTTAGCATTTGCATTACACCCGAAACCCATTTGCAAAGTTGAAACAAATTCATCTTAAGTAAATTAACCCAACTTAGCCCCTAGGGTTATAACTTATCTCAAATAAAATGCTTGAGTAAAATCAAAACTTTAGTCACCTTGAAAGCAATATAATCAAGATTAAAGATTAATATCTCTTGACCCTTTATCAAAAATAGTTTAATAAAAGAGAATAACCTACAAGTTCACCTTGTAACTCTTGAAAAATGGAATTTTGAAGTTTTAACAACACAAGGAGAGAATCTTTCCTTTCACACGAAAGATTGAAATGTGAAAATAAAAGAGGAGAATTTCTTTATTTGCAAGAAAAAGTTAGTATTCTTTATGAAACTTGAAGACATAAAGAAACCTATTTATATTCCAAGGGCAGTAAAAACAAAAAGCTCAAGTTAAAAGAAATGATGACTTAAAAAAAATGTTAGGTGGAACCACAAGTGATACTATTATACGGTTTCTTCCAATGATAAGGCCAAGGGGAATGAACCAAATAATAATGACCTTGAGCACATATGGCCATATTTAGTTTGCTTGAACAAATAAGCAAGGTTCAAGGTAGTAATGAGTTTGGATTAAAATCATGAGGTCTAAATCTAGAAAGGGTATGTGTTCCAATAGAAATGCTTCAAGTGGCCCTAAGTAGTTAGGGTACAAGTGGCCTAATAAGTTTAGCCACAATGAGATATATGGCTTCTTCTTGGCTAAGTAAAACGGGTGAGTTATCAAGTCATTAATGTATAAATAATGTAATGCATGATATCATGGGTGGCCCAATTCGATATTTCAAACTTATGAGCAGGTAGGATAAAAAATTGGTGGGAAATGAAGAGAGGTGGTATAAACTAAAGAGGGACAAATGGCTTACTGGCATGGCTTGCAAAGTGGATATTTTGTTAAATTATCAAATTCTAGTAAATCAATATGTAAACAAGAAAATCAATGTTCTTCCAAGCATTGATAAATTTGAAAAATATTTTGAACTCACAAAAAAACATTGGTGAAAAGCAAAGGATGCTAGGAAAATATCAATTTAGTAAATTTAAAACTTGAATATTGTCAAATATGCAATTTGAGGACTACAACTAATATGGCGGTAAATTAATGATCATCACTCAACACCACCGACTTACATGTCAATATCTATCACTGAGCTTAACTCATCGAATTTCGATGATTATGATAACGGAAAATCATCATTCGCACATTTTGCACCTCAAAATATTAACTACCTTCATGGCTCCAAACTAAATAACACTTATATATATATATTTATATATATATATATATATGTCCTAAATATTATTTTGAAAATTCTTGATGTCACACATGAGAAAGGGGGCATGTATCTGATTGAAGATGCTCCTTCCATTACATGCTCCAGTGTTGCATCCCTATATCATATCCTTGTTGTATTGGTAATTTTTCATTGCATAGTCTTTAGAATTAAATTCTAGTTTTCAGTCTCTTTCTAGTTTAGAATGTGAATCATATCAACTTAACAAATTACATCACCCCAGGTACCCGCCTCGAGTCATTAAATGGCAGCGTCTCTTTTTTTTTTTTTTGTTAGTTTATTTAGATATTTGGGGTTCTTGTCATGTGGTTTCCAATTTGGGTTTTAGAAAATTTGTTACTTTTGTTGATGATTATTGAATAGTCACTTGGCTATATCTTATGAAAAGTTGTTCAAAATTATTTTATGTGTTTTGTGCATTTGTGCAAGTTAAAGCTTTGTACTCAGATAATGCTAAGGAATACTTTTCGCTCGATGCCGACGACGAAAGCTTTTATGCTTTGTCGGTGTTGCCGAACCTCCACTTGCCGTCGCCACCAGTAGAGTCAGCGAGGCCAAGTCCAAGCCAAGCCATCTCGTGAGCCATGGAAAAGCAAAGCTTGCAGCCACGGATGATGGAGGAGGAGGAAGACTAAAAACTCGACTGGAAGCTTGTGGCCATGTGTTCTAAAGCCCCCAAAACCTTTGGCCGAGGACAAGTCAAGAGGCCCACTTTGCTCAAGGCCAACAATCAGGCGCAAACAACGCATCTAAGCCATGGATGATGGACAACCCTTTCCGGCGTCGCTGGTTGTCAACCCGAGCTACCTTTGGTCCCGTCTTTTTCTGTACTTTTCCAATCACCTCCAGATTTGAAATCGTGCTAGGGTATAGGTCGCTCACCCATGGCCATCGTCGCTTTGGAGGCGTCGCTTTCCAGATCTCAAGATCTAGTATTCCATGGCGGAAGGCATTCAGGCGTTGAGTCGCTCGTGTCTGTTGCCAGCGTCGCTGGTTTTTAGCCCCAGTTGCCTCTGGCTCCTCCTTTTTCTATACTTCTGCAATCACCTCCAGATCTGGAATCGTGTTAGCGTACAGCTTGCCCATGGCCATTGTCGCTTTGTCATCATCGCTCTCCAGATTTAAATATCCAGCCTTCCATGGCGGAAGGCGTTCGGGCGTTGCATTGCTCGTCCATGTCCACCGTTGGCATCGAACGACGCCGGAAGGGGCAGCTTGGCTTAGACGCGCAGGAGCAGTGCCAGCGACTCCGTTGGTTGCCACGACAAGGGCGGTGCTGCAAGTTGATTGCTCGAAGTTCTTCCATGGCTGAGGCTGAATGAATCTTTGGCCAATTTTAAATTTTTATTTAATATCATGTCAATGAACAGGTGTCAAATGATGAATGGCTAGGACCAAAACATCTATGCCAAGTCATCAAATGACGTGGCAATCTCTAACTACCAAATATTGTTTCCTTGAAGCTACCCTATCAACCTGAATTAGGAAATGGGATTAAAAATCAGCGGTTCCATTTTTCATGAAACTAGACTTGCACCCCTTTGGAATAGTCCTAGAACCCACCAATTCGGTCCAGTCCAGTCCGGGTAGTTTCCAATTTGGTCGGTCTGTCTTACTCACTCTTAGAGTTATTTATGAGATTTTTCTCTCTCTCTTTTTTTTTTCCTTTACGGATCCCTTTTCATGTTTAAATGTGTTGGCTAAGTATATTTAATTATTTGATTTTACTTTTGGTGTTTGTTGTGTGTCAAGATTATGACGATGTTAGCCATAAAAATTTACCTATTATGAATGAAACGGCTGTCGAATGTGTTGATAATTGGAATTGAGACGTTTTTCTTTAATTTTTATTTTAAAAAGCCACGTACTTTTTTCTTGGGGTCGAGTAGCGTAAAGTTTTTTTTTTTTTCTCGAGTAGTGCAAAGTACTTTTGAACCAATGAAACTGGCAAGTTAAAGTTTCGAGGATCCAATTCTTTTAGTATCGGTTTTGAGATAGAGCAATCACATTTTCTATTCTCGAATGTGCACACCCCTAATTTATAGGTGAATTTTGTCATTGAATGTCTTGAGGGCACTAATTAAAGACACTTTCGTTTTTTAATGCATGCATTGAAAGTGACGAAATTATTCTCGTAGACAAAATCCCATTCAATGTTCATTACCTTGAGCATCTTTTCTTTCCACGTGCACTTGGCACACAACGCTGGCTTAATGGTCAAAATTCATCCCGTATGAAAGGCCACCTCCTCATTCCCAAGTCCATCGTTTTCTCCTAGTGTCTTATTCTTTCACCCTCGTCTTAAGTAGTGGTGATCGGTCCCTGAACCGAAAGGACCAATTTAGGACCCGGACCATTTCAGTTTTATGTAATCGATCACTTTTTTCTTCCCATTACTTGATGTCTTATATTATGAAGAAATAATAATAATAAAAAAGCTGGTCACTTTTATTATTTAAAAGAAATTTAAAAAAATATACATAGTCGGTCCGGTCCGGTTTCTCATTGGAACTAGGAACAGGACCATCCAGACACTGGTTTCACTTTTAGGAATTGGGAACTGAACCAACACTCCTGAGAACAGGACCAAATCTGATTTGGGCTGTTTCTGGCTCAGGCAATCCATTTTGCACACCCTTAATGTTGAGTAAGCCAGAACCATATTGAAATCAATCCGCAAAATAACCATGTCAAGTAATACTTATGAAAAAGCGATTTAATATTTAATTAAAAATTCCAAATTATACAATATACGAAAACCAGTTTCACGAAATTTAACATTAATTTCTGAAAAGTAAAAGATACATTTTGGTGATACATCGGCTGGATTTGGTGGACGGCGACATCAAGTTGCATTTGGCCACTAGTTTTTTTGGCTTTGCAATAGAAAGTGATGAGTTAGGTAGCCCTCTTCATGTCCCTCTACAGTAAACAAAATGAGACCGACCATCCTCGGATCATTGTCATCCCATGTTTGTGTTGACACTTACCGTGCCTATCATGGATGATGTCTGATGCATGCTGGACTATCGACGATAAGATAAAGAAATGCCACATGTCTCGTTGTTGAAATTATATGACAAACGGTTGGCGGCCGCCCGTATGAACCTTGGCAGCAACTTTTTAAATAGAGACACTTTGAACAATAATCAAGCCACCAACATAGTTAGAATCAAAGACACACGTTATAAAACAGTCATGGAACGACCATCGACATCTACACAATACTCAAAATACGACCAGGACGGTTATATGAAGTATGGGCAAAGTGATCTATAGGAATAAAAGAACATGGACAGAGCCAATGGCAATCACTAGAGAAGACGCAACCACTGAATGGTTATCATATATTCACAATGAATACCATAAGCCATCCATCAAGAAGCCCCCGACAAATCAATCAAAATGTTATATTTTTCAAGAGCAATAAGGAACTTGACCGGGCTTGTCGAAAGCCTAAGTTAAGAATCAAGATGCTCCTCCATGGGGACCACAACAAACTAAGTCCGTACACAGACTTAGGGAGATTTTTCAGCGGAGTTCAAGAGCAGGACTACGAGAAACAGAATCATTTACAATGGAGGGCGTCGATAGCTCGAAGGATCTAGAGGCTGGTATGAGCTAAATGGAATGTTAGAAGGATTGGAGTTACCTTTTTATGGATATTGTTGCTTGAGCATCTTAAGCTAGAAAATTTACCTATGATATGAGTCAGGGAAAATGAAAACAGAATTTGTGGCAAGTATACTATCCCACACGCACGGCCCTTCCTCGGCTTCAGAATAAAGTAGAAAAAACTTATTCTTTGTTCTCGTGAATAAAATAAAAAATAAGGTCATTTTATAATAACAAGCTCAATATAATTTAATACTTGTCTTTGTACAATCAACACAAGGTCCCTGACCAATCCAAGTCTCATTTTTTGGAAAAAAAAAATAAAAAATAAGGAAAAAATTTAGAAATTAGAATTTGTGTAGTTTTACTGTATTTGAATGTTAATTCTAGTTTAGAATTAGTTTATCATAAGAAATGTGAAAATATTTTGGTGAAAATTGGATTCAAAATTGAATAAGCTTTAAGAGCTTTACTATATGGATTTTTCAATGTTATTTCTTGTAGAGACAATTTTAGGTCACAAAAGCTTGATGACTCCAAGCAACGTTTACTCTTTTTCGCAAAAGATCTATACATCTGTTTATTGTAATGCCCAAAAATTTACTACCAACCTCCTCATATCGTAAGTTATAAATCAATGGGACTCTCTATTTCCGATTTCAACTATCCATTTTTGACTAACTATTTTGTTGGATTTTCTTAGGTCATTTTAAAATATCTTGATCAATCAAATCATTACAAAAGTCTAGTTTTATCCAAATATGAAATTTTAAATATTTTTATAATTAAATAAAAAAATGTGGAATTGAAATTTTTAGGGTCATACCAAACATATTTTCATTCTTTTTCTATTCTAGGAATAGAATTCTTGTATAGTTACCAAACATATTTCTCTGTTCAAAACTCATCTAAGGAATAAAAATGGAAAAAAAAAACTATTTATAAACAAAAATTGTTCCCGAGAACAAAAATATTACCAAATAAACCCTTAGAAGTTACATGATATGTTTCGGGGTTTCGGAATTCGAAAATCTGCCTGCACACTTTTTATGCATATCAAGCTATTCATAAGATTTTCTGCTTTTTTCTTTTACATATCTTTTTTTTTTTAAGAGTAATGGGAATAAGTGTATCTAACTTTTACGATTTTATTTTTCAGTGATTAATTACATCGTCAGTAGCCACAAACATGTACCTTATAATGAATGAATCAGATTTTTTTTTTTAATTGTGAATGTTATTGAATGTGCTAGTAACTACAATTGCGACATTTTCTTTAATAAGTTTATTGAAAAAGAAAAAAAAATTGCCTGTGATGGTGCGAAGTACTTTAGAACCTAATGAAACCTCCATGTTATAGTTTTGAGTTATTATAAGTTTTGAATGGTAGGTTCCAAGTTTTAGAATATGCAGGATAAGTTACAAGTTTCAAAAAATAAGGAACCTATTCCAACGGGTAAATTATAAGTTGTAGGTGGAATTTAAACGAAACTTGGAACAGCTCACCCTTAAATGATGTTAAGGAGTGTCCAAATGTAACCATATTGAAATCAATCCACAAAATTCCCACGTTAAGTAATACTTATAAAATTATATAATATTTAATAAAAAAATTCCAAATTATTCGATGTATGAAAACCGTTTTGTGAATTTTAAATATTGATTTCAAAAAGGAATAGGTATTTTTACATTCAAATACATCACACGATAGTAACACGTGATGAATCCGCATTAGAAGGAAAATGTGCTTTTATCCTTGTGACTCCCAATCACATGAAACATTGCCCGATGTTTCTTTCACTTTCCAGAAAGATGACACAATTGGCTCTTGAACTTTGAACAAATATTTAATGTGGTTCATGAATTTTAGCTAAATATTCAATGTTGTCCCCGAAATTTTGATCTGTTTAATGTAGTCCCGGAACTTTTGGTGCATATTCAATTTAGCCCATCTATATTAAAATATTGAATGTTATCTCTGATTTTAAATCAATAGAATGACTAAATTAAACATTTTTCTACAGTTTAGGGACTACATCAAATATGTACAAAAAATCTGGGACCTCATTAAACAAATTAAAAGTTCATGAACCACACTACAATTGAATCAAAGTTCATGGACCATTTATATCATTATTCCTTCATTTTTGGTAAAATGTCATAGTCATAAACTTATTGCATTGATGCCAATTTAATTCTAAACTTCTTAATAGTGCCAATTTAGTCCTAAGTCGTTTGAATTAGTGCCAATTTGGTCATAAACTTTTTGACTTGCTGCCAATTTAGTCTTTCTGACTAATTTTGGCCAAATTTTGCGGACATGAATGTCGACTAGCTTATGTGGCATCGCCGACACTAACATGGATAAATTTTAATAATATTTTGATAACTTTTTTTTTTGTATTTCTTTCTTTCTTTTGTTCACCCATTCCTTTCTTCTTCCTTCGGTTAGTGGCTGGCCATTAGCTACAAGTGATGGATGGCCACCGGCCATGGTCTGGCGGGCTGACGTTGGGTGACACTCGGTAAGGCCACCTTGGCTTGGGTGAGGGCCAACCTCACCAAATTTGGCGAGGGGAGCTCTCGTTAGGACTGCCCTCACCTAGGCCAAATCTAGATTGGCCAATCCTTACTAAGGCTTGACCTCACCCTAGCCAAGTGAAGCCAGCTAGCCCGATTATGGCCAGTGGTTGGCCACCGCTTAAAGGAAGAAGAAAGGAATGAGATAAAAAAAGAAAAATCAAATCGATTAATTATTAAAAATAAGCTATGTCAGTGCCAATGGTGCCAAAAAGCCAATTGGCGTCCATGTTAACAAAATCTGGCCAAAATTAGTCGAAATGACTGAATTGGCACCAAGTTAAAAGTTTTAAGACTAAATTGGAATTAGTTCAAAAGGTTTAGGATTGAATTGATATCATTAAAATGATTAAAAACTAAATTGGCATTAATGCAATAGGTTCATAACTTTTCTAACACTTTTCTCCTTCATTTTCTTTTGCTTTTCACTAGGTCCATTGTGATTGTAACGACCACAACTCCATCTCCAAGGTCTTGAGTGGCGGAAGTTATTTTCCCAACATCTCAGGCTCATCGCCATCCTAATTCTTTTTATCTTGTTAATAGACACATGCAGAATTGTGAACAAATAAACTTCATAGACAAACAACTGGAAGACTAGGACATACATCACACATAACACACTATTTTTTATTACAATTTTATATTTACAAGCCCTTCTCTATGGGCCTATTTTCTTCCATTTTACAGCATTTAAAAGACATATGCTGGGGAAACCCTAGCTCCTCTAGCAAGGCTGCAACTCCAAAGGGAAAGACTTTCATACTTACAAATCTAAGGAAAAACAACGAGGTGAGTCGAAGACTCAGTAAGTAAAATCACTAATCCTTAGATAGGAGGACGTTTCATTGTCGAACCTGGCATACAAACATCACTCATGCGAAAGCATTGATGGTAGATCAATAGCAAATCTATTGTTATACTTCAACTACATGCATGTAATCAATTCTTGCTTATCTACCTCAATATCTCAAACAAACTCATCAAACAACACACAATAGCTTGCACAAAGGTTCATTAATCGTCTCAAACGGTTCTTCCCATATTTTCAACAGCTTCTTAGCTCAACCAAGGCATCTCGTTCTAATGAACGAGGCATCTCGTCCTTCCGAGGAGGCATCCCATTGGCATGGGGTATCTTGTCCTCATCAACGAGACATCCCATTGGCATGAGGGCATCCCATTAGTGTGGGGGCATCTCATTCTCACTAATGAGGCATCGTCACCATCTCAATTGGTGATGGCATCCCGTTAGTGTGGGGGCATCGTCGCCACGTAGGTGGCAACGGTTCTTCTCTCTCATTAGGTGATCACATGTTGTGCATCGCACAAACCAATTCATTATCTTTCATCTTAACCAATGCTAATAAGACCCAAATAAAACAATCATGGTTCGAATAGAAATTTGTAAATTTCCAAAAATGAATAGAACATAGCAGTTTCAAACAATTTTCAAAATCAGTGTCATTACTTCATCAAACGAGCTCGAAAAATTATAAAAATTTAATATGTTGTAAAAAAAACCTTAAATAAAATTTTTCATGAAGGAAACTAAGCCTAATTCATTTTCTGGAAAGAGCAGCAAATCACCGAAGACAACTCAAAATTGCGTCCATCGGACAGATTCAATGATTGTAGCGGAAAACCCATTTCCATATCAAAATCTTCATAAAACACTTTGAAATTTTGTTATATTGTAAAAATGAATATCCTTTACAATTTTTGTGAAGGAAGCATGTTCAGATTTGAAAGGGAAAATTTTATAAAAAATTGAGAAGACAAACAGGTCAACATTTTCACCACACTGGATAGTTTTCCAACAGTAAAAGATTAGGCTTTCGTATCCACCATTTTACCTCAGAAAAATCTAAAGTTAAAGTATGTTATGGATGAAGATGTTTTGAACAACTTTCAAGAAGGAAGTTTTACCAAATTCGAACACAAAAAGATCTATAAAATCGGAAAACAGTGAGGGTCTAGTAGTTTCGAAAACTGAAATTGAAGTCAGAACTTAAGAAACCACTCAAAGCTTTGGTCCCACGAATTTCAATTCAATAACATACCATAACCAGCACATTAAAGACAAATTCATTGATCTGTACGACGAGCAAATCAACATAGCATAGAGGATCAAAATTTAACTTGCAAATCCAAGTATATGAGCAAACCATACAACCAATTATTAACATGCACACAACTAAGCACGGATGAGGAAATAGTCAAGCCATCGCCCTAGCTAAGGGTTAGGGATTCTACTTACAAAACCAGGATGAGAATGAAGATGGATGGCGAGTCGGCTCATGGCTTACGACGATGACGGCGGTGACGGCGTGCGGACAGTGGCAATGGAGCGGCAATTGAGAGAGAAAGAAAGAAGGAGAGAGGCATGAGGGAGAGAGAGAGAGGTGAGGGGTCAGCCAAGGGGGAAGAAAGGGAGAGAAGTGAGAGAACAAAAGAAAAACTTGGAGAGGAAGGAAATGGAAGGGAGAGAAGGTGTCTTCCAAGCATTAATGGCAAGCTCAATTATTATCCTAAGCCAATGATGGCTTCTTAACCACTGGGGTTTACCCCAGTGGCCACCTTTCCAACTTGAAAGGGGGAGGTGGGGGGTTCGAATCCTCACCTTCTCAGGGGTGTTGGGGTGGGGACGAATTAAGTTTCAGGAGTGGGTTTCGAATCCCACGCCCTGCAAGGAGGCAGGGCAAAAGTCTGAGAGTGAGAGTTAGCATAGGAGTAGAGTAGGACCGACCAAAAAAGAAAATGATGGCTTCTTGGCTTGGAGAGTAAGGGTGAATCACCACCACACAATTGCCTAAACTTGGGGAGTAAGGGTTAATCTCAACCATACAAGTGTCAAGACAAGAACTTTTCTTGACAAACTTGCTCTTTAAGCTCAAAGTCTCAATTATTGGCTAGATGCAAGAAGGCTAAATTTGTCACACAAAGTAAGAGGTCCATTAACCTTGCCTTCTTCCGATGGGCGCACAACCCTCCTTGCATGGTTTCTAAAATTTTGTCTCGCTTCAATTAAAACTCAAGAAGCTAATTTGGTTTTATCTCTAGGGCTATTGAAGTTCATATCCATAAATTAGCACATATTTCCAATTAATGTACTAATGAACTAACCTCCAAACTTCACTCTCAAATACTCCAAATTTAAGAGGACAAGATATGACAAAGAGGACTGTATAATCACCGTTTTAAGGGGACAAGAATAACTTGAGATCACCTACGATTGATACCCGTAATTGCACAAGGTTTGTGATTAAGTTTCGAACGGAAATGGCCCTTACACAACCTATGCTAATTAAGCAGCATTGACTGTGCTCGCACGGCTAGACCTAGATTGAGTTCGGCGTCTTTCCGAGATCTATGCGTGACTTATGTTTAATTTTGGTTGATCCATGAATGACCTTCAATTGTTATGTAGTCATATAGGATTGACCGACTTCGACCGACTTGCTTTAGCTCACGATCGTGTGGAATCGGATTGGGGTCATTTACGAACGATATAGTAACTGTGCGGAGTGACCTGCAGTCGGTATATACTTAAGCTGAATCAATCTATATTCGTCTATTGATTGACTCATGAAGGTTCGTGATTGTTCACATCTATCCTTACGGTCGAACAGTCTTCCCTTGGTCGAACGCTCTAGTCTAATGTAACCCTGATCTAGAGTCATCTTGCCCCTAGTTAGCTAGTTGACTCGTGAATAATCCCTAAAATTGACTCATAGCCTATTCTTGTTATTGGCATACCAATCCTTAGTCTATTCCTCGCGCCCGATAAAAGAGTCCGAATTGAGGATGTCACAGCGATCGTGGATGGCCAGATGATTATATTATTCTGTTATTGCTAATGAATATAATATGGAACCACTTAACTTGAAGCATGTTTTGCCCTCAACCTCGATCTCAAAGTAAAGTGCCCAAGTTATAAGCTAAAACTTCCATCCCCGAACTTGAAAGTGGATTTTCCTTTCCATAGGCAAGTATTTACTGGAAGAAGGGCTTAACTTTGAACATAGGTTAGAAGAAAGTGGATCATGCCGCGACTTGATTCCAAAGATTAGGGAATCAAACTTTTATATCATTTCACATATTCCAAAAGTAGACAACTTAGAGAACCTATCAAAATAGGTCATTAATCCATACATGATGAGTGAGTTGCTTTATGGGTTAGTTATGTTTAGTAAACAAGTCATAAATGAGTTTTAACATAACACAAGTGCTAAGTGGGTTGTAAATGAGTCATAAATAGGTTTACAACTTAATTAGACACAATCTACTTTTATGACTCTCTCTTCATTTTCTCTCGTTCTCACTAGATCTCATGCTCACTTGCTCCCACACTCTCACTTAAGTTTGGATATGAGTTTTCCTACATTAGATTAAATATGAAAGTGTTCTAGTAACATAAGTTGAGTATGGATCAAGTTGGGTATAAGTTAATGGATTTGCATTATGAATAAATGAGTTAAAGAGGTCAGTTTGGTCAGACCATTTATAATCTTACCCATACCCGACCTCACCCACTTGTTTGATAAGGCTACTTGAAGGATCCCCATACCAATCGAAGATAGATTTGAGGCAATGCATGCATTCATGGAGGCCCCTATCCCTGACTCTAAGCCCACCATACATAACTTGCGCATTTGCAGTTGTTCCTTCCACATTTTTAAGATGTCGACCTGAAGCCGATGGTCAACATATATTATTAATATCACCAATCAGGAGACATGGTTATTTTCATTTCGCAGAGCATTGGCAATACTCGAGAAGATGCTCTGTTTTGAATTATAGTAGTACTTGAAGCAACATACTGATGAGAATCAAGGCTTCTACTGAGGTTTGGGAGGGCGACCATTGGCGGTCGAGATGTGGACCCCCCATTCCAGAACCTCTTTGCTGGTGTCCTCCTTGTGAACTATCACCTCTATGAAGCACAAGCAATCCTTCTTGGGCCCCGTCGCTGTCTGAATTGCTTCAATAAGCTCCTCCTCATAGAGAGCCTGCAAACATTGGATTTTATTGTCTCGCTATGGAGGGATATCCTGAATTGGAAAATTGTCGCCCCTGTAACTCGCATACAAGCAACTTACTTTAGCTGTCCAACACTTGCCTCGCCGTTGTGAATCGCTTCCACCATGCCAGTGTAATTCCAGTTCTTGATCACATTGTAGGGACCATCACAGACCACAACTTGAATGGTGTAGCCACCATTATTTATCAGGAAGATGATGTTGTTTTGCCCACATCGCAGCATGGTAGACACATCTTGGGCAGTTACCTAGAGTGTGAAAATCACCCCATGAATTCCACATTACTCATCTCTTACATTCCATCAACACGACAAGATAAAAAAAAATCAAATTCAATAGGAAAAGGGAGGGAAATGAATGAGGTCAGTGCATGACTGGCATTGTATAACAAAACTCTTCACCTATGCAAATTGCTCAATAGCATTACTAGCATCTTTATAGGCTAAGCTTGCAAAACTAGTGGATATCTTCTTGACAGAAGCTCTATGCATAACTACCTCATTCATGATGGTCCATTCGAATGTGCTTAGCAATACAACATATATCAGAAACCATTCCATACTTGGAAGCTACCATCTCCAATGCATGCAATGACTCTCTTCTCTTGCACTGCTTGTGCATACCCAAGAGTTGCGCCAATGGACCATCCAATAGATCCATACTGCATTTGGAACTCGTACTTGCATACCCCTATTTAAACAATTTCAGTTTGTTTTCTTCAAGTAGCTTCGGATCAAAAAGGTAAAGACAAGGGATTGAATCCATACAATGACACCCACTTACCCGCAACCTCTTGGTAATTCCAGCTTCTGGCAGTTGAACCAAGACTCTCCAGTCTCAGCAATCACAGCTGATTCACTAGAGAGCATGTCCTGTATGTGCTTGAAGAGGACATTCACCCTCAAGGGCTCCTTGGGTTCACACTTCAATGGATGGCCCGCTGGAACATAAATTCTGTGATAATTCTCATAAGCAGTTGTGTTCCGTTTAACCCTCTTCGAGAGTGCTTCAAGAAAATCCTTCATCAGAACACAACCAAAAGAGGGTCCATTTCCAATCACAACCCTATTAGGCTGCAAAATAATAGCCTTCTCCTTCTTGAAAAGGAGGGAGTACCCAAGGGAGCTGTAGTCATTGAAAATGGGCCCAGCAAATAAGTAGGCATCTGCGATTCCACAATCTCAGCACAGAATGCAGTTCTCACCGCACCCCAGTAAGTGCCAATGAAGTGGGGATGGTGCTCGGGCACGAGCCCTTTGGCCGATGGCATCATAGCTACAGGAAAGCCACACGCATCTGCTAGTTCTGCGAAGGCATTAGAAGCCTTTGCAACCTGGAGTTTTGGGCCACCCACCATTACTGGCTTCACTGCCCTATTCAAGAACTCTGCAGCTGCCTCTACTGCAGCTTCCAATCCCATCTGATTAGTTAATCTGTGTCAATGAAAATTAATTAATCACATCACTCTAATCATAACCTAATATAGCAAATAGACTCTATCAATTGGACATATGGAAAATTACTTGGGAGAGAGTGCAAATGGAACTGGCTCGCGATAGAAAGCCAGGTGAGGTATGGCAGGCAAGTTACAGCTTATGCTTATGTAAACAGGCTTGCTTTCTTCCAGAGTAGTTGAGATCGCGATCTCGATCTTTTCATGTGCATCGTCCAAGTTTTTCACCACAGCCTAGACAAAGGCGAAACGGAAACAATCAACAAATCAATTCATCCGATGTGCACTTAACATACATATCCCTGTCCCAAAAATCTACGCTAAGACCCCAACAGCAACAAACGATGAGATCCTCTGAGCAATATTTCTAGTCAACATACACATCTTTCCTAAGATAAAGATAAGATCCACATAAAAATTAGTGTCAGCAAAAAGAATAATAGAACGGGGACCGAAGAGATACCGGAAAGCAAGTAATAGTTTGAAAACACCTAAGTTCTTGGCTGAAATTAGGCATGCCGATGGTATGGTGAATTACCCCGCTCTTCCCATGGTCGTTCGAGTTGGGCCCACCGACGATGCAAACCACCGGTAGGTTCTCGCTGTACGCGCCGGCAATCGCGTTGAGCACTCTGAGCCCACCGACAATGAACGTCACAACGCAGGCTGCGACGCCCCTTGCGCGGGCGTAGCCATCCACAGCGTACCCAGCATAGAGCTCATTGCAGCAGCCGACGAGGTTAAGCCCCGGCTCGGCGATGAGGTGGTCGAGGAGCACGAGGTTGAAGTTGCCGGGGACGGAGAAGACGTCAGTGACGCCAATCTGGATGAGCCGGCGGGCAATGTGGCGGCCCATGGTGGCATCAGGGGGGCCGGCGACTAGGGCGTGCGGGAGGGCCGGGCTCTGCATCACCGAGGCGGTGCCACTGGGGGGCGACCCAATGCCGTTTGAGTCGGGCTTGCGGGAGTTGAGGTCGCCGATGGTGGTGTCCATGGAGGAGAGGCTGGAGGAGGTGAAGCGAGGCGGTGCAGTGGAGGTTCGTTGAGGGGTTAGTTAAAAATGGAGTCTTTAAATAGGCGAGAGGGCGCGAAGAGCCGTGAGGGGGAGAGAGAGAAGGTGTTGGGATTGGGATATCGATTTCCCTTTCAGGCTTCGAAATTTGGAAAAACCCGCCCACACGCTACCATTTCTGCCGTCCCTCTTTTCATGTCCCAAAACTGGACTCTAACATGACTTGCTCAAACATCTTGAGCTGAGAAAATATTCGGATCACCTCATCTGCTGACCTGACATGTGTCGACTAAGTATATTTAATTATTTGATTTTATTTTCGATGTTTGTTGTGTGTCGAGATTACGACAATTTTAGCCATAAAAATTTACCTATTATGAATGAACTGGATGTCGAATGTGTTGAGAATTGGAATCGAGATGTTTTTCCTCAATTTTTATTTAAAAAAGCCACGTACTTTTTTCTTGGGGTCGAGTGTTATAATTTCTTTTTTCGAGTAGTACAAAGTATTTTTGAACCAATGAAACTGGCAAGTTAAAAGTTTTGAGCAGTTTTGAGATTATGCAAGAGATTTTCAGATTTCAAAGAATATTCGGATCCAATCCTTTTAGTATCGGTTTCGAGATAGAGCAATTACCTTTTCTATCCTCGAATGTGCACATGCCTAATTTATAGGTGGATTTTGTCAATGAATGTCTCGAGGGTACTAATTAAAGACGCTTACGTTTTTTAATAAATGCATTGAAAGTGGCGAAATTATTCTCGTAGACAAAATCCCATTCAATGTTCATTACCCTGAGCATCTTTTCATTCCACGTGCACCTGGCACGCAACGCTAGCTTAATGATCAAAATTCATCCCGTATGAAAGGCCACCTGCTTATTTCCAAGTCTATCCTGTTCACCCTCATCTTAAGTAGTGGTGATCGATTCCTGAACCGAAAGGACTAGTTTAGAATCTAGACCAATTCAGTCTTATGAAATCGATTACTTTTTTCTTTCCATTACTTAATGTCTTCTATTATGAAGAAATAATAAAAAAAAACTGGTCACTTTTATTTTTTAAAAGAAATTTAAAAAATATACGTAGTCGGTCTAGTCTATTTTCCCATTGGAACTAGGAATAAGACCATCTGGACACTAGTTTCACTTTTAGGACTCGAGAACCGAACCAACACTCCGGAGAATAGGACCGAATCTGATTCAGGTTGTTTTTGGTTCGGGCTATCCATTTTGTACACCCCTAGTGTTGAGTTAAGCTGGAAACATGTTGAAATTGATCCGCAAAATAACCATGTTAAGTAATACTTATAAAAAATTAATTTAATACTTAATTAAAAATTCCAAATTATACGATATACGAAAACCAGTTTCACGAAATTTAACATTGCTTTCTGAAAAGTAAAAGATACATTTTGATGATACATAGGCTGGATTTGGTAGACGGTGACATTAAGTTGCATTTGGCCACTGGTTTGTTTGGCTTTGCAATAGGAAATGACGAGTTGGGTAGCCCTCTTCATGTCCCTCTACAATAAACAAAATGAGACCAACCATCCTCGGATCATTGTCATCCCATGTTTGTGTTGACACCAACCGTGCCTGTCATGGATGATGTCTGATGCATGCTAGACATTGACGATAAGATAAAGAAATGCCACGTGTCTCATTGTTGAAATTCGATGATAAATGATTGGTGGCCACCCGTATGAACCTTGGCGGCAACTTTTTAAATAGAGACACTTTGAACATTAATCAAGGCTCCAACATAGTCAGTATCAAAGGCACACGTTGTAAAATAGTCATGGAACGACCATCGATATCTACACAATACTCAAAATACGACTAGGACAGTTATATGAAGTGTGGGCAAAGTGATCTACAGGAATAAAGGAACATGGACGGAGCCAGTGGCAATTACTAGAGAAGATGCAACCATTGAATGGTTATCATACCTTCACTATAAATATCATAAGCCATCCATGAAGAAGTCCTCGACAAATTAATTAAAATGTTATCTTTCTCAAGAGCAAAAAGGAACTTGACCGGGCTTGTCGAAGGCCTGAGTTAAGAATCAATGCTCCTCCATGGGGACCATGGTAGACTAAGTCTATACGCAGACTTAAGGAGATTTTCCAACGGAGTTCAAGAGGAGGATTAAGAGAATTAGAAACATTTACAGTGGAGAGTGTTGAAAGCTCGGAGGATCTAGAGGTTGGTATGAGCTAAATAGAATGTTAGGAGGATTGGGATGACCTTTTCCTGAATTTTGTTGCCTGAGCGTCTTAAGCTAGAAAATTTGCCTATGATATGAGTTAGGGAAAATGAAAATAGAATTTGTGGCAAGTATGCTATCCCACATGCCTGAGCATCATCCCCACTTCATTGGCACAATCTTGATGAGACAGTTCAAGATGAGGGTGCGTTCAATCTTGATGAGATATCAAGTTAATCAAGAGAGGGTGGTCTTGATCTCTTGGATATCGGCTTGGAGTTGGTTAAGTTCGACAGTAGGAGCTGTAGCTATTTCCACTGGAGATGTAAATCATTATGGTCTGGGTGGTATTGATAGCTAATTTTCAGTCAATGCGTCGTTAAAGGCAAGAAAACCAAGATTGAGATTTCTGATCACGAGAAGGTTCGCTTCTCAAAAAAAAGTATCATTTTTCCTTTCTTTCTTTTGGTTTGTCATTTTTAAGTGATTTTCTGCTCATTTTTACCAAAAAATCAAAACGTCAAATGGTTGACTTTTGCCTACGGCATCACAGCTACTCATAGCCACATGCATCATCTAGATCTATGAAGGCTTCAAAAGCCTTGGCAACCCGAAGGGGAAAATTGTCCAAAAAGTCCGACGTGCGGACCCCTGGAGTGCCATAACTTGGCACAAAGGGACACTTAAGTGCCATAACTTACGAAAGGTACACTTAAGTGCCAAAATCCAGAGCAAAAGGGATCACTTGAGTGCCAATCCGGCCAAAATCCGGCCAAATTGCATACGTGGCATTTTCCGGCGACTTCTTTTACTGATGTGGCAAATGTTTTTTTTTTTTTAAAAGCTGACGTGGACGACAAAAATGACGTCGTCCATCCACATTCAGTGTGCTGACCTAAACGACGTCGTTTAGGTCATTGTGGCTTAAGCACACTTGGCCGTCGCCGTTCCTCCCCGTCTGCGTTCACACTAGATCTCAGGCCCTTCTCTCCGTCGCCGTTCACACCCAGAGCTGGTCATCGGTCGCCGTTGTCAGTCGCCGTTGTTGGTCGCTATCGCCACTCACCGCTCACCATCGTTGGTCGTCGTCACCGCTCACCATCGTCGCTCGTCCAGGTTCGGCCCCTTCTCCCCCTCCCCTGTGATGAAATTAGGGCTCGATTATTTCATTAGGGCTCGCTCGATTGTTTTATTAGGGCTCGCTCGATTATTTTATTACAGCTCCGATGGAATTTCTGTTGATACACTTCAACTGAAACTTGCTGACATCACACAAAGAGACTAGATTTCTCATTATTTTCGTGAATTTTTCTTTCAAGCCAATGTCAGAGTATGCTTTGATTATTGAGTCACTGGCTATGCATCTCCTTAAGAGCGTCCTAATAAAGCAGGTGACTAATGCATTTCCGAGAAGAAAATTAAGTCCTTGAACCACCCTGCTTGTGAGGCTGTATAGGGTATGTTTATCAATCCAAAATCCTGAATGATGACAGAAAGATGAAAAAGAGAACATAACAACTGTAGCTAGAATTTTATTGGTAAAGTTACAACCGAGAAAAAGTTTCAAGCGGGAAGAATAAGAACTTGAAAGGGTATTGAAGCATGTTTTGGTGAAGCTATTTCCTGGAATTGGCTCTGCAGCTTGTGTCAGTCTTCTTTGAGAAAGGTATTGCCTGCTTGTCCAAATTTGTTATGGGTTAGGATAGTCTAAGACTTTGGAGTGATCTGTCTATGCTTCATTTTCTCTTTGTTTTCCTTTAGCTTTAGCAACATAAAATTTTTCCAAGTTTAGTTGTTCTAATTTTAGTTTAAACTTCTAAAGGAATTTGTAGGAGTCAGCGGCTGTGATTTGATTAAGTTGATGTACATTCTCTCACATCGCAAGTTTAGTTCAGCAGACAAAATTGCTTGGGCTGTGATTGTTGTGGGGACTGTGCTTGTTGTGGGGACCTCTGTTTTTGGTTAATATTTTAAGGGAAGGGAAGGCAAATAATTAAAGTGCCAACCTCTTTTTTGGCTGTCATGTAGGGGCATATTGTCAGTGTGGGAACCTCTGTTTACTAAAGTCCATGAGAGTGGGGGGACTCCCATGTGCAATTGTCTAGTGGTCCCAAAAACTAATGATTATTTTTCTTGTTCTTGGTGCAGTAATGGCTCATGACAAGGATTATGTCGCTGTCATAGTTTGCTACAATGGGGAATTTGTGATTAGGGAGGATGAGTGGGAGTATGAGGGTGGAAATGAGGGCACCATCTTTGTGGATATAAAGAAGGCATCTTATATAGGATTTCTTAGGGATATAAAGACTTATTTGCCTTGTAAAGTTCGAAGTTGCTGTATTGTATTCCCGGAAAGACTTAAGAGATGGTTTGAGATGCTTAGAAGATGATAATGGTCTTAGGGATGTTCTATACCATTATCTTCATGGTGAAGAGGTAAAAATATATGTTGAGTACAATAGTGAAAGTGAGGACGAAGATGATGATGGAGAGAGCGCCGAAGTAGGACAAGAAGGAGATGGTATTCAAGGTCGTACTGACGTTAGGGTCGAAGGAGGGCAGGATAGATATGATGGACATGAGAGGAGCGCAGATGCAGTTCACCAAAGTGATGATGACATAGGTGATGTCATAATCTCTGGATTAGATTGGGAAGTAGCTGAATCAACTGATGATGATGATGAAGGGTTGCCTGCTGAAAATTTTATAAGTGATAACGACGACGAGGAGCTTGTACAGTCAAGAATATAGCGAAGGGATTTTTTGACAGCTAAGTTTGCAGCTTTGTAGGTAGCCGATGAAGTTCCAAATAGACCCGAAGGCCCTATAGATGCTGGTGCTGCTGGCTAGGAGACTGACTATGAAGAAAGCATCGAGAATGCTACTTCCCAAGATGAGCTTGAAGAAGATGAAGGACATGTGCATAGAAGGAAAAGGAAAAGTAAGTTTCCTTCTTATGATCCATCCGTTGCCTCTCCTACTTTATCGGTAGGCATGAAATTTCATGATGCGAAACAATTTAGAGAAGCTATACTGAAGAACTCCATTGTTGCACAGAGGAACATTGACTTCATTAGAAACACTAAGACCTTTATAAGAGCTAGGTGTTCGCAGCAAAATTGTCCATGGAAGATCTATGGTGCATTTGTTAGGAGAAGTGGATCTTTCCAAATTAGAGCCTACCAAGATGAACATACTTGTTCCATTAATTTTTAGAATAAAAGGGTAACAAGTGCATGGTTGTCGAAGCACTTCTTTGAATTGATTAAGCTGATGCCTCAGATGAATACTACTCAGTTCAGGATGCTGGTGAAGGAGCAGGTAGGCATCAATATATCCAGGAATCAATGTAAAAGATCGAAGCAAAAGGTGATGAAGATACTCATTGGTCAGTATAGCGGTGAATATGGACAGTTGTGGGACTATGCTTGGGAGTGTAGGCTGCAAAATCCTGGAAGTAGAGTGTATGTAGAGGTCGTGGAGAGACCACTTCCTGATATTGGGACGAAGTTCGATAAATTCTATGTTTGCTTCAATGCATGCAAACAAGGACTTTTATCTGGTTGTAGACGGATTATAGGATTGGACGGGTGTTTTTTGAAGGGCTTGTGCAAGGGAGAATTGCTGGACGCAATTGGAAGAGATGCAAACAACCAAATGTTTCCCCTGGCTTGGGCTGTTGTGAAGGTAGAGAGAACAAGGACAATTGGTCCTGGTTCCTAAAAAATTTGATGACTAATTTGGAGATAACAAATGGGGCAGGGTGGGCGTTCATGAGCAACCAACAAAAGGTAATGTTTGCTTTTTAAAAAATTTGGTCACTTGTTTGCTTTTTGATATCAACATGTCATTTACTTAGATTTTTTATATTTTGAATTATTGCAGGGACTGGTTCTAGCAATAGCTGAGTTGTTACCTTACGCTGAACATCGAATGTGTGCGCGGCACATATACGCAAATTGGGCAAAGACCTATAAAGGGGACAAGTTGCAGTCGCAATTTTGGCAGCTAGCAAAGAGCACAAATATGGCTGACTTTAGGATGGCCAAAGAAGAGATGCTTCAATTGACAAAGGATGGTTATGATGCACTGTCCCAAATAGACCCGAAGCATTGGTGTAGGGCATTCTTTAGTGAGGAATTCAAGTGCGATAACATTGATAACAACATCTGCGAAGCATTCAATGGGAGGATAATAGATGCCAGATGCAAACCAATTATCTCAATGCTTGAAGACATACGGGTTTTGGTCATGACTCGGCTACATAAACAAAGAGATGAGACTGCAAAGTGGACTAAGCAATGTGGTCCTAGGATTGCTGAGAAATTGGATGACAACTTGGCTGCAAGTAGGTATTGTCATCCCATTTGGAATGGGGATGAAGGATATGAGATAATGAAGGGTTCCGATAAGTATGTTGTCCATTTAGGTACGAGGAAGTGTTCATGTAGAGCATGGCAACTAAGTGGAATTCCTTGTGCACATGCCATATGTGCAATTCAATTGAAGGGCCATAACATAGAAGACTACCTCGATGATTGGTACAAGAAACCGAAATATCTTGCTTCGTATCAATTCATGTTGCAGCCAATTAGAAGTAGCAAGTTCTAGGAGCCAACAGATCGCGAAGCACCTCAACCTTTGCCACTAAAGAAGAGAATGGGAAGACCAAAGCGAAAACGAAGAATGACGGAGGGAGAGGACTCATGTCACCGTAGGATGAATAGGACAGGTGTACCAATAAAGTGCTCTTTTTACCACATAGCAGGGCATAATATTAAGGGTTGTCAATTAAAGAAGCAGCAGGAACAATTGAGGCCAGCTGAAGGTCCTAGTGAAGGGACAGTTGGAGAAGGAGAAACAAAAAGGCGAAGTGAGTAGACTGTTCTTCAGTCGACGACAATAAACCCAGTAAGTCATGACAATTGTGTTTATGTTGCTTTATGGTTTGTTACGAATATGTACATAGATATAAGTGACATGTATGTAATGTTTTTGTCTTTGTTAGGTCACCGTGACACATGAAGAATTGGCCAAAGCCCCTACTGTACCTGAAACTAAAGGGCCTGTTCAAAGAAGTCAAGGTAGAAGACACACACCTGAAGGATTGGCCGAAGCCCCTGCTATACCTGAAACTGAAGGGCCTATTCAAAGAAGTCAAGGTAGAAGACAGCCACCTGAAGGATTGGCCAAAGCCCTTGCTATACCTGAAACTGAAGGGCCTGTTCAAAGAAGGCAAGGTAGAAGACAGCCAGCTGCAGGATTGGCTGAAGGAGGGCCAGTTAAGTCGACTGTTCTTCAGCAGTAACAGAGGAAAAAATACCCGGTAAGTTCAATGATTTGAGTTTACTTTTCCTTTACGTTCTAATATGGCCTGATGTTATATTTATGATGTCCTTTGCCTTTTTCTCAAGTTCGAAGAAGGCAAGCTAAAGCTCAGCTGCCAATAGAGGGCCTAACTAAAGGGCCACCACAAGATCCATCACCAAGGTCATCACAAAGGCCACTAGAAGGGTCATCACAAGGGCCACCACCAAAGCCAACCGAAGGTGTCACCGAAGCAAGGCCTAACTAGAAAAACAACCAGAAGAAAGCCAAATCAAGAGCCACCTACAAGAAGGCCATCTACAAGACGCCTAGCTGAAGAATTGGCCGAAGAAGCCCCTGCAGTAGCTAAACAGCCACAAGAGCCCAAGAAATCACATGCGAGAAGAAGAGGCAACCAATTACAAGTACCTGAAAGTGACGCTCCCCTTCGAACAAGAGGGGCTCTTGAGAAGAGGCTAAAACAATATGGTTATGGCCTTTATACAGATGAGCGTTCTGGAACAATTATTCTTAATGTAAGTTTTATAGGCTGCATTTAATTTAATTTATAATGCAAACTTTTGTTGATAATTGAGTTTTCTTTTTGAAGCCTAGGAGAAGTTCAGAGGTTCTTATCTCTCAAGGCCCAACTCAAGAATCAACGGCTGCGCCAACAAAGAAGAAGACATTGCCTGCGCCAACAAGAAAGAAGAGAAAGAAGAAGCCAGTTGCAGGTCCATCTGAATCAATTCAGCCTACAACAGTTGCAGCTCCTTCTGAATCAGTTCAGCCTAGGACAATTGCAGCTCCATCAGAATCAACGCATCCCAAGACAGTTGAAGAAGAAGTCTCACGTCCAGTTAGAAAAAGTGCAAGGATTATGAATCAAGTGCGAGGTCCATCAAAACAAGCACGAACAGGAGGCATTGTGCATATTGATTGATGAAATGGGATGTGATATGGTTTGTGGGCTGAGGAGTCAGTTGTAAACATCTGTGAATGTTTGGTTTTTTTTTTTTTTTTTATAATAGTTTGTCATTGAGTTAGTTGAGTTTGTGAGACTTCATTTGTCATTGAGTTTGTGAGACTTCATTTCAATATCAATGGAACGGTTGTTGCTTGTCATTTTTGGCATGCCTTTTTCATTTTTTTGATTTTGCTTTTACTTTTACTTACTGCTGCTTTTGGTGGTGGATATGTGGTGGCGGCTAGTGAAGCCTGGTGGTGGTGGGTTGGGTTGGAGGTTTTAGTCGAAGGGCCTGGTGCAAGATGTAAGTGTGCAATATGCACATCTTGCACCAAGTAGTGCTGGTGCAAGCTGGTGTAAGACACCTTACACTAGCAACTTATGCAACAACATAATACTAGGGGAAAATCTCAAATAGGGGCCTGAAGTGGGTTCATTTTCTCAAAAAAGGACCCAAAGTGGACATTGTATCAAATAAGGACCCAAAGTGGCTAATTTTATCTCAAATAAGGACCCCAACTTTCAATCTTATTTACAGCTTGGGGTAGTTCTGTCCAAGAACATTTTTTTCTTTTTTTCTTTTTTTTATTCATCTTCCTCACACCTCCTCCTTCGCTCTACATTGCCTCCTTCTTCAACACCGTAATCAGGGCCCCTACCAGTGACCTCGTGAGCTTCATGTCATCACGTAGTTGGTCCTAGTGACAAGAAGTTGGATTGGAGTTATTTGCTACTTGGTCACCTTCTCGGATGCTAAAATCCTCGGCTCCTCAAGATGCATCAAATCTCGGCTCGCTTGTGCTCAACCTAAAGTACGGATTGACCTCAATCGATGACGACGATGTTGGATTTTTATCGGGGGTGGTCAATGAGGTAAAGAGCTCAAATAGGACTTGTCAATGGCGGCAATGGGGCAACGAAGTACAATAGTTTCTACAGTTAATGATGTCAAATACGACTAATGATCAATCTTAAGATGGGGTATCGATTGAGGAGAAAAGCTGTGTCGATGAGAATGGCAAGAGTGTGAGTGGGTGTCTCCAGACTAGGGATTATTGAAAGGAGCCATTGGCATTGCAAAGGGAAGGGGATCTTTGAAAGATTGAATTTACGCAAGAGAGGCAAACCCAAATTTGAAATTGATGAGGCAAACTCTTGCCGAGGTTGAAATAGTCGCCAGTTGCAACAAAATTGTTCTTTGGCGTGAAATTGTTGATCACCAAGTGTTAATTGAATAGAGGCATAAGTTAGTCAAACAAGACTATCTAGCGATGCTTGGATATTGCTACTCGTTGTTGGCAAGCAAGACCGAAAACAACACAAAAAATTGCGATTCTTTGGGTTAGCGGAAGGCCCGGAATAAGTGGAGTTTGATGCACTCTCGAGGTGAGAGAAATACGTCGCCAAAGGGATTAGTTGCATAGCTTGAGAGTTGGACAAGAAGTTGAGTCTCAGCGAAAGCATATTCATATTATGGCTTTGAGATCAGAATTTGCGATGAATGTTAGAATAAAAAGAACTTATTTTTTAAAGCTCATTTCGGCTTCATGGAATAGTCTACAAACCATTTTGAGGAGCGAAATTTAAAATTTTCAACGAGTTAGACTACGTTGTAATGGCTCGTGTTAAAGAAAACCCAATCTTGGTTATACAATGAGATGACACAAAGAGCCATGGGGCTGATAATGGAGGTGATGTAAAGAGTGAGAAAGATGAAGAAAGAAAAAAAGAAGAAAGAGAGAGACAAAAAATAAACAACAATGTTCTAGGACAAAAGTACCCCTGGTTGTGAATAAAATTAGAAGTTCAGGTCCTTAATTGAGAGTAAGTTAACCACTCCGGGCCCTTATTTGAGACAGTGTCCACTTTGGGTCCTTTTTTGAGAAAATTGCTCTACTTCAAGTCCTTATTTGAGATTTTCCCTAATACTAGCATAGTGGTGGCTGGTGGTGGCTCAAGTGGATGCCTGGGATGCTTGGTGTGGCTGGTGGTGTTGGCTGGAGGCCGATGGTGGCCAGTGGTGGGCGGTGGTGGTGGCTGGTAGTAGCCGATGGCTGGTGAAATGTACAAAAAAAAATGGCACTTAACTGATCACATTCTAAAAAACCTAGCACTTAAGTGTTCACTTTTAACAACAAGTGGCACTTAAATGATCCTTTTAATAATAACTTGACACTTAAATGACTCTTTTTTTTTTTTTTTATCACGACTGGCACTTAAGTGATCACTAGATACAACTTATAGCACTCGAGTAATCACTCGTGTCTATTCTATGTATATGGTGGTTTGCAGCAAAACAGAGAAGCTGCTGGTTTTTATATTTGCTGCTGGTTTACACATTTGCTGCTGGTTTACATTCAATTCAAGTAAATAGTCACCACAACACATCGACCCAATATACATTCCATCATCACCGATTTATATTTGAGAATAAGCAAAAACATATTACAAACAATATTTGTCGAAATCATTCATTTATTCATTCCATTTCCTTGACCTCCCCACAAGCACAAGAAGTAACACATAATACATATGACAGCCTAAAAAAAAATTGCCACAACCATCTTGTAGAAAACACAACACTTCTTCTCATCTTCCAACAAAATAAGTCACTTTTCATTCAAAACAAGTACATTTCTCCACACATTTACAACTATGGCAGTCGGAGAAACTTCTTCTCATCTTTCAATACTTTACATTTCATCATAAAGTAGGATAGACAAAAAAAAACAGCAACACAATAAACGCTTGGTAACACTTTCCGTTCAATTTTCATCTTTGAAACTTCATTCTTCAAATGGTTAACAGAAGATGCTTGAGCTTGAGCTTGCATTGAGTCAACATTGTCCAAGTCGTCCACAAGCGTAGATGGAGGTTGATGACATCCATTAAGTAGGTCTAATATCACCTCTGTGACTCGGTGAGAGAATTTCGCATTGACCCATTTGAAGTATTTGCACTTCGAGCCTTCTTTGTATCGAGCACATCCATAGAATCTTCTCCCGGGATTCGTTCGAGTCCATGATGTTCTTCTTGGACTTGGTAACCCACAAAAACAGAAACGCTCACCTTCTCCTTCGCTTCGGCGAGACAAATTTGAGCCGCTGCTGAAAGTCCTGCTCTCCATTTCCAATATTCGGTGGTAGAATTTGGGGCAAATCGAATTAGGGTGCGGGATTGGGGCTCCAGCGCTTCAATGGCATTTTGCCCAATTTAGGGTTTTAGATTTAGGGCAAATGGGGGAGACGACGGCGTTTTCGCTGATTTAAGGGCTCTATTTTGGGCCAACACTCAAAACGACGTCGTTTGGGGTGAATTCGAGCTGACTCAGCTCTCCGACGAGACACATCGACGAGAAATATTAATATTTTAATGCCACGTATGATTTCCGGCCAGCTTCGCCGGACATGGCACTCAGGTGTCCCACTTTTCTTAAAATATGGCACTTAAGTGTACCTTTCGTAAGTTATGGTACTTAAGTGTCCATTTGTGCCAAGTTATGGCACTTGAAGCGTTCTTTTGCCCAAAAAGTCCTAAACCTATTGCATTTTTGTCAATTCAGTCCTAAACCTTTTAACTTTGTCAATTAAGTCATAAACATTTTTACTTTTTGCCAATCGAATCCATCCGACCAATTTTGACTAGAAAATGCTGACATTGACGCCGGCAGTGCCATGTAGGACCATCAGCGCTGACATTGACAATTTTTAACAATATTTTAATATTTCTTTGAATTTTTATTAGTTTTTCTATTTTTCCCCTTTTTTTCTTTTTATTTTATTAATTTTTTAAATTTTTTGGCTTTCTTCTTTGCCTTTTCCGGCCGACTGACCTCGCCTGCCACAGGCGAGGCCCGGCTGGGCAAGGGCGAGCCCCAGCAAGGGGAGCCCTCGCCTAGGTGACGCTCGAGAAAGGTCGCTTGGGTGAGTTCAACCTGCGCCCAGGCCAAGGCAGCCTCACTGAGCGTCGGCTAGGCGACCTTGCCTAGCGAGGCTGCCCTAACTTGGGCAAGGGCCGACCTCACTAGATTTGGTCTAGGTGAGGGCAACACTCGCATAGGGAGGGTGAGCCCCGGCGATGGCTCCCCTTGCCAGATCTGGCGAGGCCAGTCCTTGCCCAAGCTAGGGCGGCGTCACTCGTCGTTGCTGTCACTATCACTTATGTCGGCCGCCCTAGCTTGGGCTCAGGTTGGCCTTGCCCAGTGACACTTGCCGGGCCATGCTTGGGCGAGGGCTCCCTTGCCGGGCTAGCCCTCGCCCGACCGAGCCTCACCTCGTGGCTAAGGAGGCCAGGCCAGGTGGTTGTGACTGTGGTCGGTTGGCCACCAGAAAGGCAAAGAAGAAAGCCAAAAAGAAAAGAAAGAAAAAAACGGAAAAAACAGAAAAAATAATCAAAAATTCAAAGAAATATAAAAAAGTTATTAAAAATTATCCACGTTAGCACCGATGGTCCTACGTGGCACCGCCGACGTCCACGTCAATATTTTCCGACCAAAATTGGCTGGATGGACTCAATTGGCAAGAAGTAAAAATGTTTAGGACTGAATTTGTCACACCATGATCCTCCGAGCGCGTGCCCATACCTTTGTGGTTGATCAAATAGCGACGTCCCAGGACGTGTCACCGACCCATTCATTTTAATGCGCATGCGGAAGTGAATAAGTAATCCCCAGATAATAACAAGATGGGATAGAAAAGTAAGGCCATAATTTTTCAAAACCACATCACACCTTTATATACACATATCAAACTATGTCATATACAATATTAGTCGACTATATACAAGGTCTGCAAAAGGGGTGTAAAGGGCTACAGATCCTCTAATCAGTCGAGTCTTCAACTGAATACTTCGGGGTCCCTGGCTCCGACGGACTCGGGTCCACCACTGAATCACTTGGTGGATCGGCCGTGCCTTTTGCAAAAGCAACCTCCAACATAGGGACCTCAGACTCTAGTATGGGACCTTCGTTCTGTCCATCCGCTCTCGACGATATCATGATCTGTATTAGTGGGGTACCTCATGGGGTAAACCCGCATCAACCCAGACCACGGACCTCATGAGTTCATAGACCCATCCCCTCAGGTTCCCATAAAGCGGAATATAACATCTCTGCTCAGTGACCTTCTTCCAGTTGGCCAAAATGCTCGGGAGGAGCTGCCATCTAAGGACTTGAAAATGTTATCCCACAACGAGGTGAGACGACACCTCAGCAAATTCACCCCCTAAGTCCCGACTAGGAAGGAAATACACCCAAAAGCTATCTATACACATACGAGACAGAGGACTTACCTTTGTATCAGTTCCTTCCTGCAAGTCAGTACAATTCATATATTCACTGAATCACTTCAAAAAATAAATTCATCAAGTTAGATCGAGCCATCGATCAATCGATCCAGTCGATTCCATGTCATCAAGACCATCTCTCGGTTAACCCATTCAATACTATCTATCAACCAATAATATATATCAATCAATACTATCTATCAAGTCGTTTCCTTGAAACGATCACTGTTCACCTAAACTGATACAAATGAAAGCTCGCCTAAGCTGACAATCATAGATGGTATAACTCACCAAAGTTGATATAGATAGATAGTATAGCTCACCGAAGCTGATTTAGATAGACAGTATAGCTCGCTGAAGCTGATTTGTGCTCGCTGAAGCTGATTTATGTATAGTATACTCATCCACCGACAATTTCACCGTTTTCATGATAGCCGGTAAAATAATTGTGTGTGGGTACACAGTAGACCTCAACTCAAAATATAATATCTTTATTTTATAAAATCCCACTAATTATATAGTCGATGAAAACATTTTTGGCGCTGTAAACCGACACCAGGTAATTTTCTAATTAAATACCGAAATTATTAAATTTTAGGATAAATACCCAAAATTATAATCAACACACAAATTGCACAAATTATCATCCAGATAAATAAACCAAACACACCATTGCGATCAACACAAAATTCTGGTCACCGGCTATCTTGATCTAATTTTTGAAAAATAATAATTAAGTAAATAATGACCAAAATTAATTAATAAATACCAATAAATGCAACTTAGGCCGGAAAAGTCTAATTAAATACCGAAACGAGCCTGGAAAAATTTTGAACCCAACGAGATAAATACTACAGCTTATCTAGTCTCTAACAACGCTACTCTAACAACCTAATATGCATAAACGATTAATTAAAATGCTAATCCATTCTAACTAACCACATAATCCGTACTTAACCTAAACTAATCAACCCTTAAGCATAATTAACTCCCTAAGCGGAAATTAGTGAGTAAACTCACTAGATTTGCGAGTCGATGAGTTCACTTCGACGGGGACACGAAGGCGGTCCACAAACTCCAAAGCGCGGACACCCTTCGAGGTCGGGAAAAGCTCGGAAATGGGCCTCGAAGCCCAAAACCCTTGCTAGACTTTCTGCTTCTGCTTGCTAGTTGAGGAAGCAAAACCGGCGGCTTGGTTGGCTGGAAACGGTGAGATAGGGCAGGCAGGTGGAGGCGGCTGCTGGATGGTGGTGAGACGAGCTTCGGCGACCACCACGACGATCAAGGAACCTGCTGGACCGGCGGGCTGCGGCAAATGACGCAGCTAGGACGATGGCGACGCGCAAGTTCAAGCACGAGAGCGAGAGAGGCAGCGACGGGCTCGAGCACGTGATGGCGGCGTGCTAGCGGTCTGACGGGCTGCTCGACGGCTAGGGGAGGCTGCTGGCTTTCTTCTCTGCAATTTTTGAAGTTTCTTCAAGTCTAGAAAATAAAGAAGTCAACCAAGGGGGAGGAGAAAGGGGACCGACTGCCTTTGGAGGGTCCTCCAAGCTCATCTTCACCCTTTTGTACCCTTGGCTTGACCCCACCATTGCTGGCTGTCTTCCTCAACAATTTTCTACCCATTAACTTGCTTAGGAAGCCTTGGAGAAGGTCCAAAAGTTGAGGGGCATGGGGGCTACGAATTTTGGGCAAGTTTCCCTCAATTCCACTTCAATTCCTTCTTGAATCGACTCAATTCAGCTTCCAAAAATTCAACCAAGGTACTCATGATCAAATTGACATTTTTCCACGCCAATATAACTAACTCACATCCCAATTGCGTGATAAAAAACGGTCCCCCGAGTTTTCCGAATGAAAACGGCCCTATCTTGACTTTTCGCCAAAAATTTCGATTTGCAGAAAAATCTTCAGAGAATGAGTCGACGTTCCTCAAATGACTCATGATGTGACTGAACTTTCAATTTCTAAAATCGGATTCAAATTTGCAGTTAATTTCAATCTGACGCAATTTTAGCATGACCTAACCTACCGGGTAGCTTTTAGAAATTTTTGGTGCAATTGACCCGTGGTCGATTTTCTTTGAGCCACAATGAACCTCTTTGACACATTGGCGACTCTCGGTTGTCGTGAAAATCTCGAGGTTTCAAATACGGACATAGGGTACCAAAACGACAGAAAAATCAATCTAGTACTAGTAGACGAGAATTTTGCAATTTGGTGGAATCATCCACGTTTAGCCACACATCTCTATCGAACCAACCTATCTCTAATCTCTAATCGATTTTTAACTGTGCCATAATGATCTCTGCAGATGAGCACAGTCAAGTAGTCGATTCCTGATCGAATTCTCAAGTCTATTGTATTAAAATCCCTTAGTGACTTCCCAAATAGTCTAGTTATCTCATGAGTGATCAGCTCGAAGAATAGCACTATAGGCGAATCGATGAAAGGCCCGATTTATTTAATTGAAGACATAATTGAATTTTCAAGATATCACAGAATTGACAAAATTAAAAGGTTTAAAACTAAATTGGCAAAAGTGCAATAAGTTTATGATTTTTTGGATAATTTTCCCTAACCGGGAGTTTCGGGCCACCCACCATTCCGGCTTCATGACCTTGTTCAAGAACTCTGTAGCTGCCTCTACTGCAGCTTCCAATCCCATCTGATTAGTCAATCTGTGTCAATAAAATTCAGTCAATCACTTCACTCTCATCAAATTAACGCAACAAACAGACTCAATCGAGTGAACGTATGGAAAATTACTTGGGAGAGAGTGCAAATGGAACCAGCTCGCAACTGAATGTCGAGTGAGGTAAGGCAGGCAAGTTGTAGCTAATGCTTATGTAAACGGGCTTGCTTTTTTTCAGAGTAGTTGAGATCGCAGTATCGATCAGTTCATGTGCATCTTCCAGATTATTCACCATAGCCTGAAAAAGGCGAAACAGAGACAATCAACAAATCAGTTCATTCGATCTGCACTTAACATACATATCCCTTTTACAACAATCCATGCAAAAGCTCTAACTCGGACTCCCATGCCAAATTATTAAAGCAACCATTAGTAGATTACTATAATCTTACAGACCAGACCCACCACAAACAATGAGATCCAAGAAGCGAGACAAGCATTATAATATGATTAACTCCGGAAAGTCCTCGAAGCGATGTTTCTAGTCAATATACACGCTTCAGACAAAGATCGATCCGAATAAAATATTAGTTTCAGCAAAAAGAATTATCGAGAGAGGACCGAAGAAATACCTGGAAGCAACAGTCTGAAAACACCGAAGCTCTTGGCTAAAATCAGGCAACCTGATGGTATGGTGAAGTACCCAGTTCGTCCCGTAATCGTTGGAGGTGGGCCCACCGACGATGCAGACCACCGGGAAGTTCTCGCTGTAAGCCCCGGCGATGGCATTGAGTATGTTGAGCCCGCCGATGGTGAACGTCACGACCCAGGCCCTGACGCCCCAGGCGAGGGCGTAGCCATTGGCGGCGTACCCGGCGTTGAGCTCGTTGCAGTAGCCGATGAGGTTGAGCCCCGACTCAGCGATAAGGTGGTCGAGGAGCGTGAGGTCGAAGTCCCCAGGGACGGAGAAGACGTCGTTGACGCCGAACTGGACGAACCAGCGGGTGAGGTGGCAGCCCATGGTGGCATCGGCGGAGCCGACCGCCGCGGACGCAGGTGCTGGGCTTTGGATCGCCGCAGCCGCGCTGTTGGGGGGCGACCCGACGACGTTACAGGGGGGCTTGCATGAGTTGAGCGCTCCAATGTTGGTGTCCATGGCGGAGCGGTGGATGAGGAGCTTCGGGAGATGGAGGAAGAAGGTGAAGGAGAAGGAGAAGGTGAAGCGAGGAGTAGCAATGGAGGTTCGGGGGTGCTTCTGGAGTTTTTCCGTGTGTTTGTGTGCGGAGTAGTTAAAAATTGAGTCTTTATATATGCCCACGAGAGAGAGAGAGAGAATATACAATGCGGTTTAGCTGCAAGGAGAGAGAAACAAAGTTATTAGCAATTACCGTTGAATAAGGCGGAAGACTGAGGGAGGGAGGAGGGATCATGATTGTTTTTCTTGTCGTTTTTGGAGGGTTGATTTTTTTAAGGTAAGCTGAGCAATTTCATGTGGAATTTCTTCAGTGTTCACATTGATCCCCCGCTACATGTTTGGGTTCCACTCCATTTGGACCGTGGAGTTGGGGGCATATTCAATGTCGTTTAGAATTGTGGGCGTGACCCAAAAAAGGGGATCGCCCTGCGAGGGATTAGAAGTCGCGTGATAGATTTCAAGGCTTCGAAAATTGAAGACCCGTATGCACACCCTTTACTTACGCCTATCGAGCCGTCCATCAGATCTTTCCGCTCTTTCTTCTTTTAAGGATCTTTATTTTTTTTCTCGCTTATAAACATGCCGAGTAATGGGAAAGAATACATTTAACTCCTTGATTTTACTTTCGCCGTTTGTTGCGTTTCGGATTCACGTGCCCGTTAGCCATCAACATATACATTATTATGAATGAGCCGGATGTTTTTTTTACCGTGAGTGTTGAATGTGTTGATAATTGGAATGACGACATTTTTTTCAAATAAGTTTCTCTTTAGAACATACAAGGAGAAGACTTAAATGGTATGAAGTACTTTAATAGCTACAAATCTAGCACGTTATAGTTTCGAGCATTTCTAAAACTTGTGCATGTTAGATTTTTATATCTTAAAAGATTACTCAAAAACGATCCTTATAGGATAGAGAATCTCAACAAAATGGTAAAGTTTTTGAGAATGACAAAAACATATTCTTGTCAACAAAACCCTATTCATATTCACTAACCAGAGCATATTTTTCACTCATTTCATGGTCAAAATTCATCCCACATGAAAGGCCACCATTGATACTCATTGACTGCTGTTAAGAAGTACCTAGGTCTATCTTGTTTCTCCTAGCATCATGTTCTTTCACCCTCATCTTGAGTTAGCAGTAACCATATTGAAATCAATCCGCAAAATATTCATGTTAAGTAATACTTAAGAAGTATTTGATATTTACTTAAAAATTGAAAATTATTCAACATACGAATCAGTCTTGTGAAATTTAACATTAATTTCAAAAAAGGAAGAGATACTTTTACTTTCAAATACATTGCGTGCTCATTGCGTGACAGCAGCGACGTGACGTGACGTAACGGTAAGAAGGAAGAGGTACTTTTGCCCACGCGACTACAATCGCGTGAAACACTGCCCGATGGCTGAGTGCGATCCATCTGTGGACGCCGTGTTTGGGGGGTCAAAAATCTGGTCAGCGGTCCTTAGATACGATACTATCGGCTGGTTTCGGAAGACCGAGACGTCGAGTTGGATTTGGCCTCTGGTTTGCTAGGCTTCTGCATTAGAAAATGACGAGTGGGGTCAGCCCTTTTTATATGCCCTCTACAGTAAAGTAAATGAATCCGACCAACCTGGGATCATTGTTGTCCTATGTTTGACACTTCGAGCTTTTCTGCCTTTTGGGCGGAAAATTGGAACTCATCCTTAGATTGGGGGGCCAAACCATAAAATTTTTTCCTATTTTCTTCTCGATGTTTCTTTCATTTGCTTTTGCTTTCCACCTGGTTCATGACGACCGTGGATGGCGGAGAATCATAGTAATTACTGTATTGCTATTGAATATGATATGGAGCCACTTAGTTTAAAACCTCTCGACCTCCGAAAAATAAAATCGTATCTTGGAATAAAGTGCCCGAGTTATAAGCTAAAAGTCCTGTCCTGAGCTTGAAGTGACTTTTCCCTTTTATAATTAATTATTTTTAGGAAGAAGGGCTTAACTTTGAGCTTAGGTTAGAAGACGGTGGATCACGTCGCGACTTGATTCCACAGATTACAGCAATTCCACTTCTATATCATTTCATGCGTTCCAAAAGTAGACAACTTGGAGGGTCCCCATACTAATATTAATCGAAGATAGATTTGATGCAACGCATGCATTCATGGAGGTTTCCCACTCTAAGCCCACCAAACATAGCCTGCGCATTAGCAGTTGTTCCTTCCGCATTTTTAAGATGTCATCTCAAAGCTGATGGTCAGCAGATATTACCACAATGACCAATTAGGAGACATGATTATTATAAGTATAAAGGGTAAAATGGTATTTAGGACTTTAAGGCTTATTTTGTTGCTGATTACCAAGGTATATATATTAATCTTTAGTGATTAATATGATTAACAATTTTCCTTTCACATGGTATCTGAGCAGGGTTCTTAACCCTAGTCGACATAGCAACCGCTCGTCATCGTCGACTAGTTGCCAAAACAGTAAGCCCTCTCCACCAGTGTGTCTCCCTTGCGCACTTTCTCCAGCGCGTTTTCCTTGCACTACCCTCGTGCGCTTCATCTTCACCAATGCATATCCCTTGCATGCTTTCTCCAACGCAACTTCCTTGCACTATCCTCGCATGTGGTCTCGCGCGCTTCCTCTCTATCACCAGCAATGACCAGCTCTCCTAGATTGACAACCCGTCGGTCGCTAGACCCGTTGGTTGCTAGATAAGTTGTCCTCGTGCCCTCATGAATTTATTTGATCCGTTGGCCAAGTTTGTTATCTTTTAGCAAGACTACTAAGGGTTTCTTGTGTTTCAGCAGTTAACTTGTGGGTGTTTGACCAGTCTAGTTATGGTCTCTCGATTGGTAGTGTTTGTGGGCCATGGAGAATCTTTTATGTGGTGATTTATTTTTCAATTGTGTTGGATTATTGAACTATTTAGGTTGAGTTGCCTAAAGGAAAATATTGTGATAGTTTGTTATTATTATTGGAGAAAGGGTGATCCTAAGAGAAGAAAAACTATGGGTGATCTTGAGAAGAATAATACTATGATGACTGAGGTGATTTCCTCTTCGTCTAATTGAAATATTGATAAGAAGCTTGAGGGTAGTGCTAACTTTCATCAATGAAAGAAAATTGTGAAACTAACTTGAACAGATAGAAATCAACATATACACTTGACTAAGCCCAAAACCATATATGATTGAACTTGGGATGTTGTTGATGCACGTATTTTTAGTCAAATGCCGAACTCTGTGGAAAGTAATATAGTCGATCTAATAACTCACATTGGCACAATCAAAGAATTGTTGGAATATATGGATGTATCATATTTTGGCCAAAATAAATTTTCATAGATTTATGAGCTATTGCAAGAGTTTTACTGATATGAAAGGAAGGGGTGTTCTATTATATAGTACTTTGCTAATTATAGGACGACGTTTGAGGAGTTGACTATTGTTCTCCATATTTCAGCCAATGTCCAACAAATGCAACTTCTTAGAGAACAATTGGCAGTAATGGGATCCCTAGGAAGTCTTGGTCCAAACTATGAAATCGTTAGGTCTAAGATTCCTGAAGGAGAGACTATTGCATCACTCACAGATAATTTGCTTGGATTCTTGGGGTATCTCATGAGTTTTCTTAGGACACCAAGTATGTGGTAAATAGTTTAGTTCTTGTGTCCCAATCTCAAACAAGTGGTGGTAGCGGGAGTGATGGAGGAAATTGTGGAGGACAAAATGCTCGTGGTGGTTGAGGTGGAGGTTGAGGCATCGGAATAAGGAGAGTCGAGGCCAACATCTATATGGATAGTCCCACATGTCTACCGATAGCTTAGGGCCGATCGAACTTGTCATTACTATGACAAACCTCGTCATATTCAGAAATTTTGATACAAGTTACATGGGAGACTAGGATAGCAACAACATTTTGCAAATACTACATCCAGTACTAGCCCTTCTTCTCCTCTAGTCTTCTCAAGGTAAGGTAATGGTTATGTCTAATGAGGAATTTGCTCAGCACTAACAAGTTTAGATTTCACAAGGTCCTTCCTTCACTACTACTCTAGTACAAACATCTAATGCTACTACATGCCTTTCAACTGCTTCTCACCCTTGAATCACATGCTAGGTCATTTAGGTTTATTTTCCTCTCTCGCTCTATCATCATCCACTGCTATCCTAGCCAATGGTTCATCTATATAGGTTAAGGGGGTTGGTATAGGTCATCCAACTCCTTCATTGCTTTGATTATTAGTATTTTATCTCTAACAATTTTCCTTTAATCTCATGTGTGTTAGTAAATTAATCAAAAACTTTCAATGTTCAATCGTTCTACCCTGACTTTTGTATTTTCCAAGATCTGGCTACGAAGAGGATTTTTAGCAAAGGATGTGATGCGACACCACTAAACATCATGCACAACACATTTCTTTTCTAATTATGTCTCATAATTGTAATTGCCCATGCAAAAGCACAATAAAATTTTTACAACATCCCTTACAAGAAAATCGCATGAGTTTAGTTATATACACATCCTTAACTTTATACTAACATGGGCAATTATTATCTCAATACAATACGTTGTCCTAGAAAAGGTCAAGGTCAGCTAACACCACTACATCCATAATAAAATAACCACCATCCAACTCAAGGATTAATGGTATTTGACATCAACTCGTCCTTCCATTGCATGTTCGAGGGAACTACCCTTCAAATCTGAAAAATAAGGGATGAGCTGAACCCCTGTAAATGAAATCTCTAAGTCTAAGGTAGGAAATAAGCTTACCTTTTAACTCGGTACGAACAAACAACATGAATTTGAAACAATACAAAAATATTCTTGTATAACAAATGCTTAAGCAAATGCTCTATCTTTACTATTATGATATACTAGTAGAAACCATTAACAACATTGCAAGTTCATTTACTCAAAAGCAAGCGGGTGATATATTATTTCATAATGCACTAGTATCACTTAGTAGCTTATCACTATACATATGAATATACATAGACAAGTTCATACTTGTCATGAAACTCACAAGCACATATAGATGAATCCATACTTGTCACGAGTTAGGATTTCAACTTACGAGGCATTATGAATACTCCGGATGCGTGCCAAACACGCTCTCTTCTTGTTTAAGGCGCAATTTGATTTATTCTTGCCCCATTTGCCACCCTAGAATCCTACCAGAAGCCTTTCATTGTCTGAGCCCTCTAGCCTATGCGACCGCACCTCGCCTTCATCAAACCAAATCATTACAAGCCCATCAGCTTTCACTTGATTCGTTCTCAAATCACACATCTACTAAAGAGGTCCTGTTTCGACATTCCTAGATTATCTCATATAACTGACAACGAAAGAACGACAACTCATATAATTAATATTGTTAACATCGATAACTCAAATAATTGATTATGTGAGCATTGACAATACAAAAAATCGACCACATGATTAATCAAAAACACTTAACTGGTAATTCGGTAACTTAGTCACAATACATAAATACCACCTCAAGTTTACACTAAAAAATTGTCATCACCTCTTAGAGAAACAATCAAACACCCCCTAGGACATCCATCAAACACATCTTAGGCATGGAACAAGCATAACAATTTAATTCAATGAATACAAGATTTCGCATACCATCATTAAGACTTACCTACACATGACAACAAAAGCCAAACATAAATTAACAACCAACCCAATCAAGAATACAAAGGGTGCGTTTGGTTCAGCTTTTCCAAATGCCTTTTAGACTCCAAAGCCTCTTGGAGAAATGCTGAAGCGTTTAGCAAGCATTTTGAAATAACTTTCAACCAAATACTTGCACTAGGAATGTTGAAAACCAATACTATCCCCACCAAGCTTTGCGAAGTAGAATTTGTAGAATACTGAAACTAGGGTTAAAATTATTCTTTCCTTCCAAAACTACCCTTACTAATTCTTTACTTATCTGATTTTACCCCTCATAGTAACTGTTCATCTTCTTAGCGCAAGGACGATCGGCAAGGCCAAATTTGACTAACGAGGGTCGTGTGACCTAAGTGACCTCCACAAAAGGTCGTACAACTTTGGGCGACTGTCGCTCGTGACCTCGGGCAAGGGTCTCCAGGGGTCACTCGACCCAAGCAAGGGTGACCTTAGTCGACAGCTGTCGGCGTTAGATCTTGCTTGCTAGTGACCGTAGCCCCTCGCTGGACCGATGAAAGGTTTGGGTCTTTTTTTTAATAAAAAATATAAAAAATACATCCAAAGCCCATTACAATTTTTTTTTTGCCAAACACTATTTGAACTCGAAGTCCTTTTGCAAAAAGTTTTTACCAAATACAATTTGCATTTCCTCAAAGGGTTTTGGCTTTTGACATTTGCATTACACCCGCTCCTATGTCTCTATGGCGTGACTATGAGACAACAATGCATATAACTTCCATCCTTGTGTTTCATGAGAGAAAAAAACATATTGAGATTGACTATCATTTTGTTCGAGAGAAGTTGTAGAGTGGAGTGATTGTTCCTAATCATATTTGGACTAGTGAACAACTTGCAAGCATCTTTACTAAGCCTCTAGGTAGAGAAAGGATAGATCATATTCGTAACAAGTTGGGCATGATTAATATATGTGCTCCAACTTGAGGGGAAGTATTAGATGTATCAAACGTATAAAGGGTAAAATGATCTTTAAAACCAAGCGCTTAATTAATTGCTGATTACTAATGTAAAAATTGATCTTTACAGAATAATGTGATCACCAATTTTCCTTTCACAAAGATTATTTTCATTTCACAAAACATCAACAATACTCGAGAAGATGCTCTGTTTTTATGAGAATCAAGCCTTCTACTGAGGATTGGGAGGGCGACTATTGGCGGCCGAAACCCGGGAACCCCATTCCAGAAGCTCTTTGCTGGTGTCGTCCTTGTGAACCATCACCTCTATGAAGCACAAGCAATCCTTCTTGGGCCCTATCGCCGTCTTAATCGCTTTGATAAGCTCCTCCTCGTAGAAAACCTACAATCAGGAGCAATTTTAATTTCTTTTATAATGGAGGGATTTCTTGATTGGCAAATTATTGTAACTGTAACTCGTCTATAGGCAACTTACTTTTGCTGTCCAGCACTTGCCCTCGCCATTGTGAATTGCTTCCACCAGGCCAATGTAGTTCCAGTTCTTGATCACATTGTAGGGACCATCATGGATCTCAACTTCAATGGTGTAGCCGCCGTTGTTTATCAGGAAGATGATGGTGTTCTGCCCACATCGTAGCATAGTTGACACGTCTTGGGTGGTTACCTAGAGTGCAAAAATCATCCACGAATTCTACATTATTCATCTCTTACATTCAATTAACACAACGGGATTAATATAATCAAATTTAGCAAAAAAAGGGAAGGGAATGAACAAGGTCAATGCGCGGCAAAACCCTTCACCTATGCAAATTTCTTAACAGAATTACTAGCATGTAGTGATATCTTCTTGACAGAAGCTCTATGCATAGCTTTGTCATTCATGATGGTCCTTTCGAATGTGCTTAGCAATATAACAGATCAGAAACCATTCCATACCTGGAAGCTACCATCTCCAATGCATGCAATGACTCTCTTCTCTGGGACTGCCTGTGCATACCCAAGTGTTGCGCCAACAGACCATCCAATGGATCCATACTGCATTTGGAACTCATACCTGCAAACCCCCATTCAAACAATTTCATATTGTTTTCTTTAAGTAGCTCCAGATCAAAAGGTTAAAAGATAAGGGACCCAATCCATACAACTACATCCACATACCCGCAGCCTCTTGGTAATTTCAGCTTCTGGCAGTTGAACCAAGAGTCTCCAGTCTCGGCAATCACAACTGATTCACTAGAGAGCATGTCTTGTATGTGCTTGAATAGGACATTCACCCTCAAGGGCTCCTTGGGTTCACACTTCAATGGATGGCCCTCCGGAACATAAATCCTATGATAATTCTCATAAGCAGTGGTATTCCGCTTGACCCGCTTTGAGAGTGCTTTAAGAAAATCCTTCATCAGAACACAACCAAAAGTGGGTCCATTTCCAATTACAACCCTATCAGGCTGCAAAATAATGGCCTTCTCCTTCTTGAGAAGGAGGGAATAACCAACGGAGCTATAGTCATTGAAAATGGGCCCAGCAAATAAGTAGGCATCTGCAGATTCCACGATCTCGGCGCAGAATGCAGTGCTCACTGCACCGCAGTAAGTCCCAAGGAAGTGGGGATGGTGCTCGGGCACGAGCCCCTTTGCCGATGGCATTACAGCTACAGCATAGCCACACGCATCTGCTAGTTCTACGAAGGCTTCAAAAGCCTTTGCGACCCGGAGTTTTGGGCCGCCCACCATTACCGGCTTTACTGCCTTGTTCAAGAACTCTGCAGCCTCTCTACTGCAGCTTCCAATCCCATCTGATTAGTCAATCTGTGTCAACAAAAATTAATCAATCGCATCACTCTATTCATAAGCTAACACAACTAACAGACTCAATCGACTTAACAGATGAAAAATTACTTGGGAGAGAGTGCAAATGGAACCGGCTCGCAACTGAAAGTCGGGTGAGGTATGGCAGGCAAGTTGCAGCTTATGCTTATGTAAACTGGCTTGCTTTCTTTCAGAGCAGTCGAGATTGCAGTATCGATCAGTTCATGTGCATCTTCCAAGTTATTTACCACAGCCTAGAAAAAGGCGAAAAGGAAACACTCAACACGTCAGTTCATTCGATCTGCACTTAACATATTTACCCCCATCACAACAATCTCTGCAAGCAAAAACTCCAACTTCGAGTCCCATGCCACACTACTTAAGATACCATTAGTTAATTATAATAATCTTACACGACAGATCCACCACGAATAACGAGATCCAAAATCACGACAAGCATTATAATATGACTAATTCCGGAAAGTCCTCGAAGCGATGTTTCTGGTCAACATATACAGCTTTCTTCAGACAAAGATCGGGTCCGAATAAAATATTAGTGTCAGCAAAAGGAAAGATGAAAAGGGGACCGAAGAGATACCTGAAAGCAAGTAACAGTCTGAAAACACCGAAGCTCTTGGCTGAAATCAGGCAACCCGATGGTATGGTGAAGCACCCTGTTCGTCCCGTAGTCGTTGGAGTTGGGCCCGCCGACGATACAGACCACCGGCAGGTTCTCGCTGTACGCCCCGGCGATGGCGTTGAGCACGCTGAGCCCACCGACGGTGAACGTCACGACGCAAGCCCCGACGCCCCGGGCGCGGGCGTAGCCGTCGGCGGCGTACCCGGCGTTGAGCTCGTTGCAGCAGCCGATGAGGTTGAGCCCCGGCTCGGCGATGAGGTGGTCGAGAAGCGTGAGGTTGAAGTCGCCGGGGACGGAGAAGACGTCGGTGACGCCGATCTGGACGAGGCGGCGGGCAAGGTGGCGGCCCATGGTGGCGTCGGGGGAGCCGACCGCCGCGTGTGCGGGGGCCGGGGTCTGGATCGCCGCGGCGGCGACGTTGGGGGCGACCCGACGTCGTTGCAGGGGGCTTGCATGAGCTGAGCGCTCCGATGTTAGTGTCCATGGCGGAGCGGCGGCGGTGGAGGAGGAGGAGGAGGAGGAGGAGGGGGAGATGGAGGGGGAAGGTGAAGCGAGGAGTGGCAATGGAGGTTCGCGGGCGCTTCTGTAGTTTTTTATGTGTGTTCGTGTGTGGAGGAGTGGTTAAAAATGGAGTCTTTATATATGCCAACAAGCGAGAGAGAGAGAGAAGATGCAATGGGCGGTTTTGCGGCGGAGGGAGGAAAGGTATTGGCATTACCGTTGAAGGCGGAGGGAGACAGGAGTGAGCATGATGATTTTTTTCTTCTCCGCCTTTTTGGAGGACTGATTTTTCAAAGGTGAGCTGAGCAATTTCATGTGGGATTTCCTTAGTTTTGGATGTCAAATTGACCCACAAATGTTGTGTTCCACTCCGTTTGGACCGTGGAATTGGGGTATATTCAATTTCGTTTGGAATTTGTGGGCGGGGGACTAGGCGTGACTCGAAAAAGGGGTCTTGAGACGAGGTCTTGACCCTATTTAGTAACATTTCCATTTTTATATTTTTCAATTCTTTTGCTACCCGAAACATAAAAAGAATATAAATTTGTTTGGTAACATCAAACTAATTTTTTTATTTCTCGAAATAGATCAATGATCAAGGAATAAATTAGATAAAAACAAGAAGCAGAAAAAACTCACTTTCCTATTCTTGGAAGAAAAGAAAAAAATAATGTTATTTTAGAAAAAACAAGCTCAATATAACTTAGTACTTGTCTTTACACAATCGACACAAGATCCGGTCTCTTGATCCTATCCAAGTCCCATTTTTTTGGAATAATAAAAAAAATAAGAAAAAAATTTAGAAATTAGATTTTGAGTAGTTTTACTATATTTTAATGTTAATTCTAGTTTAGAATTAGTTTAGCATAAAAAAATGTGAAAAATATTTTGATGAAAATTGGATTCAAAATTGAATAAGCTTTTAGAGCTTTACTATATAGATTTTTAAATGTCGTTTCTTGTAGAGACAATGTAAGGTGGCAAAAGCTTGATAACTCCAAGCAACATTTACTCTTTTTCTCAAAAGATCCATACACCTTTTCATTGTAATGCCTAAAGGTTTGCCATCAATCTCCTCATATTGTGAGTTATAAATTAATGAGACTCTCTCTTTCTGATTCCAATCATCTATTTTTTACTAACTATTATGTTGGATTTTCTTAGGTCATTTTAAAATACCTTGATCAATCAAATCATTACAAAAGTCCAATTTTATCCAAACATGAAATGTTAAATCTTTTTATAATTAAATAAAAAATTAGAAGTATAAATTTTTAGGGTTGTACCAAACACATTTTTATTTATTTTCTATTTCGATAATAGAATCCTTGTACAGTTACCAAACATGTTTTTCTATTCAGAAACTCATCTAAAGAATAGAAATGGAAAAAAAACTATTTCTAAACCGAAATTGTTCCCGGGAACAGAAATGTTAGAAATGACATGATATGTTTTGGGGTTTCGGAATTCAAAAATCTGCTTGTGTGGCATCCCAAAATTTCTTGGCGATTTCTAGAGGCATCACGACCTAGCGAAAAATGGATGGATGTGTTGTTGATTTATGTTGTGGCCATTAGACCAAGAAATTGTAATAAGGCCGAGTACTTTAATGGAAAAGTATCTTATGTTCTTGGGTTATCAAAGCTGGTGCTATAGGATAATTTGATAATGAGAATTTTGTTCTTGGCTATGCACTTTATGGATTCGATTTTTTTGGATCAATGTTGCAAGTTTTTGGCCATATTATTTTTGCAATTAGGTACTTATTTAAGTGGAAAATATTAGTGGATTATTAAAGGAGGGAGTGGGCTGATTTTTGGGCCAAACCAGCCCACAAATCCCTGCCCTTCAACCGGCGAAGGCCCGGCCCAAGGGGCCCAATGGGCCGTCGACCAAGGCTGGTCCAAGCCCAGCCGGATGAAGCCCCCCTCTTGCATTAAAATTTCCAAGTGGCAAGAGGAGCTTACCAAGTGGCGCCAGCATGCAAGATCAATGATTGTTAATCATTGAAAGGAAGAAAATTAGAGAGGAAGAGGGGGTGGATTAAGCGAGAAAAGGTAGAGAAAGAGAGCGGTGTCGCACGAAGAGAAAGGAGAGGAAGAGAGAAAGAGAGGAAGAGAGAAAGGGAGACCGAGCGTGCGTGCGAGAGAGAAGGAGGAGGAGACCGGCCACCGTGCGTCCGCCTAGCCGCCGCCGTCGAGCCCGCCTCACCCCACCGTTTGCTTGCTGCGTTTTGTTTGGACTAGAGGCAAGTAGAGTCCATTAATCTACCCTTTGCTTACTGTGATATGTGTTGTGAGGGATGGTAGACTTCGGTTGTGATAGAAGTGATGAATTTCGAAGCTTTGGGGAGAAGTATGTTAGCCTAGCATTCTGTTTTCTAGAAAGGCAGTCCGACCTTTGATGATTTTGTGAGCTGCATGCGATTTTCTAGTTGGAATCTTGCTTTGACTTCTTGATGAAAGTTGTAGGGGACTTCATGGAGAGAAACATATCAAAATTTCAGAAGAAATGAACAAGTATAGACCGGTGAAACTATTTTTCTTTGAAGAAGTTAGATCTGGAGATCGTGATGCTGACCTAGTGTGGTTCTGTGAATTTTATAAAATCATCCGATTGAAATTTGATCTCGTGTTCTTCACGAAAGTTGTAGATGACATGTTGAGGAGTGACATACTAAAATTTAAGAGGAAATGGACGAGTTTAGGTTGGTGAAACAATTTTTATCCGAACTAGTTAGATCTGGAATTCGATGCCGAGGGTTATGGACGGTTATGGTTATTATAGTTTTTAATCTATCACGAATTTGATTTCGAGTTCTTCATGAAATATTTACTTCTGGACTTTTTCTATAACATATCAAAATTTTAGAATTTTTAGAGCTGATTTAGGATTTTTACCGAATTTGTGAATGAAACTGTGTATGGCAATATACCGAAATTATAAAGACTGTGATGCGTGGACTGTACCGAATTGTATGATGTTCTTTTGATATTGTGTTCTTCATGAAATATTTTCCTATAGATCTTGTATACAACATGTCGAATTTTTAGAATTTATTAAGGCTGTTTACTAATTTTTCAATAATTTCAACCAAAAGAGTGCATTCTGTTTTTATCCAAAAATTTACTGCATTTTCAAAAAAATAAATGAATTTGCTCTATGTGATATAATGTCTTGAGTGATTGATTTTGCTGCATATGTGGTGACATTTGGCATGACATACAATATCAAAAAGCTGAATTAGACCTTTGTTACTATTACATCAAATGCCATGTTGACAATGAGACACATATGTGAATATAAATTATGATAATGATGATACCGTCGGAGGGGTGAGCCGACGATGCCCCGGGAGTGTCGAGATGCCCAGAGGTGTGTGCCGGATGCCCAGAGTGTGTGAGCCGGATGCCCCGGGAGTGTTGGGATGCCCGGAGGTGTGTGCCGGAAGCCCTGGAGGTGTGTGCTGGGGGGATTCCTCATGATGCCAGTTGGGGTACGAGATGCCCGGAGGTGTGTGCCGAGGCTCCTCGCGATGCCGGGTTGGGTGCGGCGATAAATGGGGGATGCAAACACTGGTCCACTGGAAGAAAAATAATGAGATCCAATTGAAAGATAAAATTGAGAATTGAATTCATGCGCATGGATGTGTGCATATGGCATGGGATGAACCTCATGGAAATGCAAGCATGAAGTGCATGGTGGTATATGCACGTTGCATGGTGATATATGCATGGCTGCTTGATGATATATGTACAAGTGCATGGTGGTATATGCACATTGCATGGTGATATATGCATGGCTGTTTGATGATATATGTACAAGTGCATGGTGGTATATGCACGTTGCATGGTTATATATGCATGGCTGCTTAATGATATATGTATAAGTGCATGGTGATATATGCATGGCTGTATGGTGAGGTATGCTCGAATGCATGGATGATATGTGCTTTATTCGTGATACCTTGATTGTTCTGCCTGACGCATTGTGTAGTTTAGTGGATCTTTACTGTTGAGTGGTTGTACTCACCCCTTCTGGGGACTAACATTTCAGATTAGAAGATGCCTCTAGCGCCTGTCATGCGTGGTACATTTTATGGCACACCGTCTGATGTTGAGGTTGAGTGCACGGAGCACCCCTGCGCTGGTGTACCTGGTCTAGTGTTTATTCGAGTTCGTGTCTTGGTTATGTACGATGTAGGTCTTGTTGATGGCTCGGTTATCCAGGAGTTTTTGTCTATTCATGCCCGGCGTGATGGAGTGATGATAGGGATGCTGCCGCTGCCTCCGACTGATGCACCGGGTTGGGTGTGATCGAGCGTGTGGCTGGTGGAGGTTGACACTTTTTGGGATGGGCGACACTAGCTGATGGATAGATGTACATGTCGATGTATAGTCGGGTTCTTTACGGGTTTAGCCGAGCTTACTTAAAGTCTTGGCCTTTTGTTATACCGACTTGTGAAATCCATCTTAGTTATGTAAATAAAAGTGATTCGGCCCTATGATGCATATATATATATATATATATATATATATATATATATATGAAAGGTCGTAGTTGGTGTGTATTGCATTGTATTATTTCAGTTTGTGTACGGGTTAGGGAGATGTTGAGTATGCTTCCGTTAATTTGAACCGCACTGGGGACCGGCGAGATGGTACGAACCCCCGGATTTATGGACCCGCTATAAATAAATGGTATCGAGTGATATATTGTTTAGAACAGGTGAAAGGTACTTGTGGTGACCCTAACGGATCGGGGGCTGTCAAGGGGTGCCACAGCCTGCACACACTTTACGCATACCAAGCTATTCCTAAGATTTTTTGCTCTCTTTTTTTTTTTACCGATCTTTTTTTTTTTATGTTTAAACATATTAAGTAATGGGAATAAGTGTATTTAACTCTTACAATTTTATTTTTCGGTGTTTGTTGAGTCTTAAAATTACATCATTAGTAGCCACGAACATGTCCCTTATAATGAATGAACCGGATTTTCTTTTTTATGGTGAATGTTATTGAATGTGCTAATAACTACAATTGCCAGATTTTCTTTACATTTTCTTTAATAAGTTTTTTGAAAAAGAAAAAAAAGATTTGCACATGATGGTGCGAAGTACTTTTTTAACCTAATGACACCCACATGCTACATTTTTGAGTGGTAGGTTCCAAGTTTTAGAATATGCAGAATAAGTTACTAGTTCCAAGAAATATGGAACATGTTCCAGCTGATAAATTATAGATGGAGGGTGAAACTTATACGGAACCTAAAACAATTCATCCCTAATTGATGTTCAGACGCAACCATATTGAAATCAATCCGCAAAATTCCCATCTTAATGTATCTAATATTTAATCAAGAAATTCCAAATTATTTGATATATGAAATCTTGTATTGCGAAATTTTACATGTTGATTTTCAAAAAGAATTAGGTAGTTTTACATTCGAAAACATCGCCCGACAGCAACATGCGATGCATCGGCATCAGTAGGAAAATGTGCTTTTACCCATGTGACTCGCAATCACATGAAACATTGCTCGATGGCGGACTGAGATCCATCTGTGGACGCTGTTTTGGGGTTCAAAAATCCGGCGAGCGGTCCTTGGAAACGATACATCGGGCTGGTTTCGGAAGACTAAGACGTCGAGTTGGATTTGCCACTGGTTTGCTTGGCTTTTGCAAAAGAAAACGACAAGTGGCAAAGGGAAACCGGCCATCCTTGGATCATCGTCGTCCTTTGTTGGACAATTTGACCTTTTCTCCTTTTTGGGCCAAAAACCGAAACTTGTCCTTAGATTGGGGGCCGAAGCACAAACTTTTTTTTTTCTATTTTCTTCTCAACGTTTCTTTCATTTTGCGGAAAAATAACACAAGTAGTTCCTAAACTTTGACCCAATATGTGATGTGGTCCATGAACTTTTAATTTATTTAATGTGATCATGAATTTTAGCTAAATATACAATGCGGTCCCTGAATTTTTAATTTATTTTTTTAGTTTATGAACTTTTGATATATGTTCAATTTAGTCCTTAAACTATATGAAAATATTCAATGTTGTCCCTAATCTTGAATTAAAGGAAGGACTACATTCAAGCACTATATTGAGCATGTATCAAAAGTCCAAAGACTAAATTGAAAAAATTAAGAATTCAAAAACGACATTGAACATTAAGTAAAAGTTTAGAAACCACATTGCACATTGACCAAAGTTCAAAGATCATTTGTATCATTATCTCTTCATTTTCTTTTACTTTCCACTTAGTTTATCGCGAACGTGGATGGCTAGAGGATTATAGTATTATGTTATTGCTAATGAATGGTGGAGCCACTTAACTTGAATCGTGTTTTTCCACTCAACCCCCAAAAGAAAAAATCATGTCTCGGAGTAAAGTGCCCAAGGTATAAGCTAAAACTCCCATCCTTGAGCTTGAAAGCAGATTTTCCTTTTCATAAGTGATTATTTATAGGAAGAAGGGCTTAACTTTGAATGTAAGTTAGAAGATGGTGGATCACGCCACAACTTGATTCCGGAGATTATGACAATCAAACTTCTATATCATTTCACATGTCTCAAAAGTAAACAACTTGAAGGGTCCCCATACTAATCAAAGATAGATTTGAGGCAATGCATGTGTTATGGTATGCGATTCTTCTGTACTGGAGAACACTTGTGAGTGAAGCGTAGGGTTATCGAATGAAGAGTGAGTGATGTAGAGAGGATGAATATAAAAGTTCTGTGGGAGTGGCATTAGGACAATTGATGCTAGAAGTTTTAGGATAGAAAGGATACATCTTTACAGAGCGCTAAAGGTGAGGTTGGCCTCCCATGCGCAAACTGGTTGAGAGTTGATACTACTCTCCTGATGACGCCATGACAGGCCAAAATCAATTGGTGTGCCAATAGTGATCTACTATCTTACTCGATGGATAGATGCCCGAACTAAACTGGGTGTGGACGATCCGATACGAGAAAGCTATTTGCCATATTATTCTCCAGAACAATTGTAGAAGGAAGGTTGGCCAGGTGCTATCTATTTACCAGGCACCACACGAGTTATTCCTCAACCAAGGATTTGCTAACCCGTGAAAGATGGTATCAAAGCAAGATCCCTCTAGTGAGTGAGATGAGTCTGAGAAAATTTGTGGTCTACTTGGCCCTACGAGGGCCAAGGAAAAACATGCTTGAACAAAGTGTGGCTCTCGACCAACTTTTAGGATCACAATAGGGGCACAAGAAAGAACTAATTCCTCACCAAATACAGAAAATGCTCCTAGAACAATTGGTGAATCTTAAGAGGAGGTTTATTATCACATTTTCAACAAGGGAAGAAACCTCCACTAGTATGCTAGGATCAAGAAAGGCTTCATAGGAAAAATAGAGTGCTACCAAAAGGTGCAATTGGCAAAAAACGCCACACTTGTCAAGGAAAGTACAAGTGACCAAATGTGTCAAACAAATGCAATCAAAAGAAATTACCAATGGAGCAGTCTGTTCAATTGGGTGAGCATTGCCATTTGATATGTGACGATCCAAAGTGGAGCATCAATGGTTAAGGAAACACAAGGATAATCTGCAATGAGAACATTGCGGAATTGACTGGGGGAGAATGGCACAGTTCGTGATTCTCTCGTACTCGCGAACCCTTGTGAATGGAGCTTGGGGTTATCAGGTAAAGAGTAAGTGATGTAGAGGAGATGAATACAACTGGCCCATGAGAGTGGCATCAAGATGATTGGTCTTAGGAGTTCTAGGATAGAAAGGATAAATCTCTAGAGTTCTAAAGGCAAGGTTGACCTCTCTTGCACAAACTAATCGAGAGCTGATGTCGTTATCCTGATGAAGTCATGATAGGCCAAAATCAGTTGGTGTAATTAAAGTGATTTGTCGTCTCGCTTGATGGACTAAACGCTCAATCTAAACTGCGCATGGTGCAATCCGATACGAGGAAACTATTTGCTGTATATTTTCTAGAAGAATTATAGAAGGAAGGCCAGCCTAGTGTTATTCGCTAATTAAGCGTTGCATGGGCTATTTCACGGCCAAGGATCTGCTGACCCGTGACACATGCATTCGTGGAGGTCCTTCTCCTCGACTCCAAGCCCACTAAACGTAACCGTGCATTCGCAATTGTTCCTTCTGCATGTTTAGGATGTCGACCCGAAGCCGACAGTCAAAGATATTATCAAAATCCACAACTAGGAGACATGATTATTTTCATTTCACAGAGCATAGGCAATGCTCGAGAAGACGCTGTCTTTTTAATGTCCCCAACAAGTACTTGAAGCAACATACTGATGCGAATCAAGGCTTCTACTAAGAATTGGGAGGGCGGCTATTGGCGGCTGAGACCCGGGAACCCCATTCCAGAAGCTCTTTGCTGGTGTCGTCCTTGTGAACTATCACCTCTATGAAGCACAAGCAATCCTTCTTGGGCCCTGTCGCTGTCTGAATCGCTTCTGTAAGCTCCTCCTCATAGAGAACCTGCAAACATGAGCAAACTTTACTATTTCCGTGGAGGGATTTCTTGAATTGGCAAATCGTCCTAATTGTAACTCGTATACAAGCAACTTACTTTTGCTGTCCAGCACTTGCCCTCGCCGTTGTGAATTGCTTCCACCAGGCCAGTGTAATTCCAGTTCTTGATCACATTGTAGGGACCATCATGGATCTCCACTTCAATGGTGTAGCCGCCATTGTTTATCAGGAAGATGATGGTATTCTGCCCACATCGCAGCATGGTTGATACATCTTGGGCAGTTACCTAGAGTGCAAAAATCACCCACGACTTTAACATTATTCATCTCTTCCATTCAATCAACACAACAAGATAAAGCCAATCAAATTTAGTAGAAAAAGGGAGGGAAATGAATAAGGTCAGTGCATGACTGGCATTGTATGACAAAACTCTTCACCTATGCAAATTGCTTAACAGGATTACTAGCATGTCTATTGATTGAGCTTGCAAAACTAGTGATATCTTCTTGACAGAAGCTCTATGCATAACTACATCATTCATGATGGCTTGTTCGAATTTGCTTAGCTATATAACATATACCAAAAACCATTCCATACCTGGAAGCTACCATCTCCAATGCATGCAATGACTCTCTTCTCTGGTACTGCCTGTGCATACCCAAGTGTTCCACCGACAGACCATCCAATGGATCCATACTGCATTTGGAACTCATACCTGTAGCCCCCATTCAAACAATTTCAGATTGTTTTCTTTAAGTAGCTCCAAATCAAAAGGTTAAAAGATAAGGGACCCAATCCATACAACTACACCCACATACCCACAGCCTCTTGGTAATTTCAGCTTCTGGCAGTTGAACCAAGAGTCTCCAGTCTCAGCAATCACAGCTGATTCACTAGAGAGCATGTCTTGTATGTGCTTGAATAGGACATTCACCCTCAAGGGCTCTTTGGGTTCACACTTCAATGGATGGCCCTCCGGAACATAAATCCTGTGATAATTCTCATAAGCAGTGGTATTCCGCTTGACCCGCTTCGAGAGTGCTTTAAGAAATTCCTTCATCAGAACACAACCAAAAGTGGGTCCATTTCCAATTACAACCCTATCGGGCTGCAAAATAATGGCCTTCTCCTTCTTGAGAAGGAGGGAGTACCCAACGGAGCTGTAGTCGTTGAAAATGGGCCCAGCAAATAAGTAGGCATCTGCGGATTCCATGATCTCGGCACAGAATGCAGTGCTCACCGCACCCCAGTAAGTCCCAATGAAGTGGGGATGGTGCTCTGGCACGAGTCCTTTAGCCGATGGCATCACAGCTACTGGAAAGCCACATGCATCAACTAGTTCTATAAAGGCTTCACAAGCCTTTGCAACCCGGAGTTTCGGGCCACCCACCATGACCGGCTTCACTGCCTTGTTCAAGAACTTTGCAGTTGCCTCTACTGCAGCTTCCAATTCCATCCGATTAGTCAATCTGTGTCAATAAAAATTAATCAATCACATCACTCTAGTCCTAATCTAATGCAACAAATAGGCTCAATCGATTGAACAGGTGGAAAGTTACTTGGGAGAGAGTGCAAATGGAACCGGCTTGCGACTGAAAGCCGGGTGAGGTATGGCAGGCAAGTTGCAGCTTATGCTTATGTAAACGGGCTTGCTTTCTGCCAGAGCAGTTGAGATCGCGGTATCAATCTGTTCATGTGCATCTTCCAAGTTATTCACCACAGCCTAAAAAAAGGCAAAACAGAAACAATCAACAAGTCAGTTCATTCAATCTGCACTTAGGGTCTATTCGTTTCGCGGAAAATGACTTCCGAGAAAACGTTTTCCGGATTTTCCAGCGTTCGTTTCACAGAAAATGAACTAGTCAAGGAAAATTTTTTCCATCATTGGAAAAAAAACAACCTTTAAAAGTAAGGAAAATGTTTTCCACTTCTCCATAACTTCTTCCATCTTGCTTCTTTTTACAAATACATTTTTTTTTTAATTTTTAGGGAAAAAGCCAAAAAAAACCCCAAACTTTGCCTCGAGTGACAGTTTACCCCAAACTTTGTTTTGTGACGTGAAAAACCCGAACTTTGCAAGCGTGACACATTTACCCCATTAAGGGTATTTTCGTCTTTTTCTTTATTTTTTTCTTTTTCTTTTTTTTTTTTTTCTTTTTTTATTTTTTTCTTATTCTCTCTTCCCTCCGGCGGAGGGAAGCCAGCGTCCGGCGAGGGCTGCCCTCGCCGGCGTCCGGCGAGGGTCGCCCTCGCCCGGCTAGCCGCTAGGGCCGCCCTCGCCGGCGTCGGGCGAGGGCGGCCCTCGGGGGTCGGGCGAGGTGCCCTCGCCGGATCCGGCAAGGAGGCCCTCGTCCGACGCCGGCGAGGGCCGCCCTCGCTGCGTCGGGCGAGGGGTGCCCTCGCCGGCGTCGGGCCGCCCTCGCTGACGCGGCGAGGCCGCCCTCGCCCGGGCCGGCGAGGCTTCCCTCCGTCGGCGAAGAAAAAGAAAAAAAAAAAAAAAAAAAGTTTTTAAAAGTAAAAAGACCAAAATGCCCCTATGATTTAGGGTAAATGTGTCACACAAATGAAAGTTCAAGGTTTTTTGTGTCACAAATAAAAGTTTGGGGTAAATGTGTCACAGTTTGCAAAGTTCGGGGTTTTTCACGTCACAAAACAAAGTTTGGGGTAAATCTGTCACTCGAGGCAAAGTTTGGGGTTTTTTTTGGCTTTTTCCCTAATTTTTATGCTTTCTTTTTCTTTTTTCTTTTTAAAAATTGAGTTTTTAATTTTTTTTTTTTTCTTTTTGTTCTTTTCTTTCTTTCATTTTCATCTTCTTCTTTGCCTTGGCCGGTCACCAGCCACGACGGCGGCCAGCGACCAGGCCGCAAGCCAACTCGAGCCTCGCCCCGGGCCGACGAGGCTCGCCTAGCCCGATCTGGGGAAGCTGAGCTCGAGCCTCACCGGATCGGGTGAGGCGGAGCTCTTGCCGGCCGAGGCGAAGCTTGAGCCTCGCCGGATCCGGCGAGCTAGGCGGGGCTCGGGCCTAGCCCGAGCTCGCCCCCGAGGTTTGACGGGCTCTGGGAGAGCCTAGCTCGCCGGATCTGGGGCGAAGCTCGGGCTCGCTTGGATCGGGAGCCCAAGCTCTGCCGCCGGATCCGGCGAGCTCGGCTCGCCCGAGCCCGTGAAAGTCTAGCAAGCTCGGGCAAGATCGGCCGAGCCTCGAGCTCGCCGGATCCGGCGATCGGGTCTTGGTCGGCCGCCGAGCAACCGGCCAAAGATCGGGCATGCGGCAGCGAAGGAAGGAGGAAGGAAAATTAAAAGAAAGAAAAATAAAAAATAATAAAAATTTCGATTTTTTAAAAATACAAATAATTAAAAATTCATTTTTTTAAAAATATAAAAAAAATAAAACTAGTTTTTGGTCAATTAAAAATATTAAAATTCAATTTTTGATAATTTTCCCAAACAATTAAATTAGTTAACGAATGGTGGAAAATATTTTTCACTGAAAGTTTAGGTTTCCGCCGAACACCGGAAAATAGAGTCATTTTCCTGGAAAATGACTTCTAGGAAAATGTTTTCTGGAAACATTATATTTTCCGCGAAATGAACGGACCCTTAATATACATTCCCCTGTTACAACAATCTGTGCTAAAACCCCAATAGCAACTCCCCCTGGCACAATATTTAAGCAACCATTAGTAGATTATTATAATCTCTCAGAGCAGACCCACCACAAACAATGAGATCCTCTGAGCAATATTTCTAGTCAACAAATACGTCTTTCCCAAGACAAAGATCAGATCCAAAAGAAAAATTAGTGTCAGCGAAAAGGATGATGAAAAGGGACCGACGAGATACCTGAAAGCAAGTAACAGTCCGGAAACACCTAAGCTCTTGGCTAAAATCAGACAACCCAATGGTATGGTGAAGTACCCTGTTTGTCCCGTAGTCGTTGGAGTTAGGCCCACCGACGATGCAGACCACTGGCAGGTTCTCGCTGCATGCACCAGCAATCGCATTGAGCACGCTGAGCCCACCAACAGTGAACGTCACAACGCAGGCCCCGACACCCCGTGCGCAGGCGTAGCCGTCGGCGGCGTACCCAGCATTGAGCTCATTGCAGCAGCCGATGAGGTTGAGCCCTGGCTCGGCAATGAGGTGGTCGAGGAGCACGAGGTTGAAGTCGCCGGGGACGGAGAAGACGTCGGTGACGCCGATCTGGATGAGCCGACGGGCGATGTGGTGGCCCATGGTGGCATCGGGGAGCTGGTGGCCAGGGTGTGTGGGAGGGCCGGGCTCTGCGGCACCAAGGCGGCGCCACTGGGGGGCGACCCGACGCCATTTGAGTCGAGCTTGCGGGAGTTGAGGTCGCCGACGTTGGTGTCCATGGAGGAGAGGCCTAGAGTGAGGAGGTGCAGTGGAGGTTCGTTGAGGGTTAATTAAAAATGGAGCCTTTAAATAGGCGAGAGAGCGCGAAGAGCCGTGAGGAGAGAGAGAGAGAGAGAGAGAGAGAGAGAGGTGTTGGCATGTCGATTACCATTTCGGGCTCTTCGAAATTTGGAAAAAACCTACCGACACACCACCATTTCTGCTCTCCCTCTGGCCATGTCCCACAACCAGAATTTAACATGACCTGCTCAAACACCTCAGCTATCCTATCAACTTGGAGCCAGGAATCCAATCGAAAATCAATGATTCCATTCTTATGGAACCGTATCGGCACCCCCTTGGAATTGCCTCCGAACTGATTAATACGATCTAGCCCGGGTGATTTCCAATTTGGTCGGTTCATCTTACTCATCCCTAGAGCTAAATATGAGATTTTTCACTTCTTTTTTTCCCTTTACTAATCTTTATTCACATTTAAATGTGTTGGGTAATGGGAATATTATATTTGATTACTTGATTAATATCACAAAAAATCCCAAATTGATACACATTTAACAAATTTACCTAAAACTAATTTTTTTTACTATGAAAAATCCGAAACGGGTACATGTATGACAAATTTATTACAAACTAATGATTTGACCACTAAAAATTCTAAATTAGTATACCTGTGATAAATTTACCCCTCTTAGGATCCGTTAAATTTTACTATCAAATTACTAAGTTAAATGATACGTGACAATTGACAAGTGTATCTATTTGGCATTCTACCCTATGTTCATTACAGATATATCGGTTTGTAATTTTTCATAATATTGATCCAATTTAGCATAAGGTATATTTATCATAAATATACTAGTCTGAGGTTTTTAGAGTCAAAAAATTAATCTTGACTAAATTTATTATATGTGTATCAATTATGAGTTTTTCGTTGCCAAAAAATTAGTTTAAGATAAATTTATCATATATGTATCAATTTAAAGTTTTTCATGATATTCACCTTTCATTATTTGATTTTACTTTTGGTGTTTGGTGCGTCTCGAGATTACAACGCTGTTAGCCATAAAATGTATCTTATTATGAATGAACCGGATGTTTTTTTTGTCCCCGGATGTCAAATGTGTTGATAATTGAAATGATGACATTTTCCTTTAATGTTTTTTTACAAAAAAAAAAAAAGAGCCACGTGAGCAGTACGTTTTTTTTGGGGTTGAGTAGCACAAAATGTTTTTTTTTTTTTTTTTTTTGGGTTGAATGGTACAAAGTACTTTAGAACCAATGAAACCAGCATGATAAAGTTTCGAGTGGTTCTACCACATGGGTAGACTTTCGGATTTCAAAGAATTTTCGGAACCATCTTTTAGTATCAATTTTGAGATAGAGCAACTATCTCTTTTATTCTCGAATGTGCGCATCCCTAATATATACATGAATTTTGTTAATGAATACCTCGAGAGTACTAATTGAAAATACTTTCGTTTTTAATGCATGCATTGAAAATGACAAAATTATTCTCGTAGACAAAATCCCATTCATTTTTCATTTCCCTGAGCATCTTTTCATTCCGCGTGCACCTGGCATGCAACGCTGGTTTAATGGTCAAAATTCATCCCGCGTGAATAGGCCGCCTCCTTATTTCCGGATCCATCTTCCTCCTAGTGTCCTATCCTTTCACTCTCGTCTTTGAGTAGCGGTGAAAGATTTCCGATCTATTTTCTTATCCAATTCCAAGGAGGAACTGAGAACCAGACCGAAAGGACCGGTTCAAGAACTAGACCGGACTATCGATATGATGAAACTGATCACTTTTTCCACTACTTGATGCCTTCTATTATGAAGAAAAGAACTAGTCACTTTTTTTAAAGAAATAAAAAAAAGCACACATAGGCAGTCCAACCCGGTCCAATTTTCCCTTGGAGTCGAGAACTGAATCGACACTTTTGGAAACCAAACCGAATCCGATCCGGGCGATTCTCATTTTGGGCGATCCGTTTTGCACATCCCTTGTCTTGAGTTAAGTAATAACCATGTTGAAATCAATCTGCACAATAACAATGTTAAGTAATACTTATAGAAAAGTTATTGAAATTTTAATTTTAAAAAATTCCGATTATAAGATATACGAAAACCAGTTTCACGATATTTAACATTGATATCTGAAAAGAAAAGGATACGTTTTGATGATACATCGGCTGGTTTTGGAAGACAACGATGTCAAATTGCATTCGGCCACTTGTTTTTTTCCCACAGAGGGGTAAATAATGATGGACGGAGAAGGTGGAACTCATGGGGTCTGCTGATATTAGAAAATGACCCTCCTTCCATTTCACCTCTGTCAATCACTTTTCAGAGAGAGAAACATAGTGACAAAAGTTCGACTCGTGAATCGCGAGGATGTCAGAGTCGGTGGGGGATAGTTGTCTGCATCCGAGGACCGAGGCTAAGAAAGTGCTGAAAAAAGAAAGGAAGGAGGAGGAGGTGATTCCCTTTCGCCTCCGCCCCTCGGTCACATATGTCTGTCACATTGCAGGTGGTCCCTGGACTCTCAAATAGATGTGAGAGTGGAGGGTACTGCGTACTGCAATAAATTGTATGAAGATGCAAAGGTCTCAGAAAGACAGAAAGAAACGCCACAAGTTTGCGTTGTACTACGTGAAAACGAACCATTTCACGAAACTTCATGAAACACGTGGAAGGAGTCATGCATGAAAGAGCCCTACGTTCTACCCTATAAAGCACTGACACTCTCTAAGAGTTTTCGTGTCATGTCGAATACTTCGACACGTGTCCGACACTTTCGGACACTCTCCGATACTCGGTCAACACATGTTGGAAAATCTGACACCTAGTCAACTTTCTCGACACTCGAGTCAGAATTCTGACATACGAGTTTCCGACACGTGATTCCAATATCGAGGTCAATTTTAAAAATTCAATAAATGAGAGGTCAAAAAATATATATGTGAAAAAATAAATCACAATTATAAAATTAATAGATGGAAAAAAAAAAACCCCAGTCTTATCTTCTTTTCTGACTCCCATTTCCCGTGATAAATTTATAAAATCACAATTATAAGATATGACACTCGGTCAACACATGTTGGGAAATCTGACACATAGTCAACTTTCTCGACACTCGAGTCGGAATTCTGACATACGAGTTTCCGACACGTGATTCCACTATTGAGGTCAATTTTAAAAATTCAATAAATGAGAGGTCAAAAAATATATATGTGAAAAAATAAATCACAATTATAAAATTAATAAATGGCAAACAAAAAAAAAAAAAAACCAATATTCTCTTCTTTTCTAACTCCCATTTCCCGTGATACACAATTCACCCCTTAAGTTTTTTTCTTCTATTCCAACACATCTAACATGCGAATCCAGAATATGGATCGCTTGTTTTTTCTCCAAGTTTTATGAATTATTGAAATAGAGTTGAATCTGTTAAATTGAAATAATGAATAATATTAATAAATAGCGGATTAATGTTTTTAGTGTATATTCATTCTAGGCTTTTTAATTATTTATTTATTTATGAATTTGATTCAAATTAATTTGATTGAAATAATCATAAAAATGATAATTTATTATGTATATATAAAAATATATATTTAATATACAACGTGTCGAAATTCTCTGTTTTTTGAGAAACGACGTGTCGGCATGTCGTGTCGTGTCGTGTCGTGCCGTGTCACGTGTCGCATGTCGGTATCGGTTCTACTTAGTAAGAATGTATAAAACATGATTCAATGAATAGAGCAATGTAATTGGCATGACATGTAATTTTAGTGACAAATTGCTCATGTCATCAAGTCTAAAATTACATGTGTATGGTGAATGTGAGACATAAAGTTTATATCTTCGGTATGGGAGAGTTTCAATTATTCAATTGGGTCTTGATTGTTGGTTTCATATTGTGGCGGGATGTCTCATGCGTCAATTTGTAGTCATACTCCCAAAGGAGTGATTGTGTACTGATTCATAAGGGGTTCATACACCCAAAAGTGATGAATTCACGAAGTTATAATATATTTTGATGGCCATTGTCATGTAGATAGTACACAATTGCATGACATATATTCTGTCCAAATGTATTTATATGATGATATATATGACTCTCAAGATGTGTATTTATACGGTTTTAAGTCTTACAATACTCATATTATGCTAATAATATACATTACTTGTTATTTATTCAAATTTTTTGTGGCAAAAGAATAATCAAAGTGCCAAAACTTAACACGAATGAACACTTAAGTACCAAAAGTTAGGAAAGTAAGACTTTAAAAAAAAAATGGGATACCCGAGTGTCAAGTCCGACGAACCCTATCGGAAATCTTACGTGATAATTTTTTATTAATATTACTCACCTACGTGGCTCACCAGAGAACTGACTCGGTAAAGAAACACAAAAACGATGTCCTTTTGACGTGGATTTGAATTTTGATATAAATATTAATTAAATTAAATTTAAAATCAAATAAAGAAAGGGAAAAAGATGAATAGTTGCAAGCAGCTGAGGGCTCAACCCTTATCGCCTGCAATCTCCATCTTTTAAAAAAAAAATTAATTTAATTAATCTTTATATTAATTATCTACTCACGTCAGCAGCAAACCGACGTCATTTTTGCACTTATATAGCTACCTCAGCATGCAAAAATATGTCGTTTTATACTTGTCTCGTCGAAAAATCGCCAGGTTAGCATTTTAGCCAGATTTTCTCGTCGTTGACACTTAATTGATCTATTTTGCTCCGATTTTGGCACTTAAGTGACTTTCCTAACTTTTGACACTTAAGTGTCCCCCGTGTCAAGTTTTGACACTCCAGGTGTTTGGAACTCCATTTTTTATAAATGACGACTCCATTAAGATTGAGGTTCTTACCTATTCAAACTTTAAGAAATGGAAAGAGGATTTCTTAGTTTACAATATAGTTGACAAATGTTTATATTACTCTTACTACAAATAAGCTAATAGATCTCACTGCCAACAGTACGGAATTTTTAGAAAGCACATTTTGCTGCTTAGGAAAAAAGCAATCAAATTTGCTTGTTATCAATGAAGCAATCCATTCAAAAATACTCAAAGAGTGATTTACCAACTAATTGCACTGCTAAATATATTATGGTAGCCTTGGCGTCTTGGAACTATGCCTTGTCTAGTGCCGAGATTATGACACATGTACAAAGACTCTTCAATATAAGATATGATGGTTCTAGTAGAATTAAGGATTACATCTTAAGAATGGTAAACATGAAGTCCAAAAATCGTAGTCATAGAGGAACTCATGAAATCAGCAATTATTTTGACAGTCTGGGTTCGAAGACGACATCCTTTAAGAAGGATGGTGACCGCTGTTTCTTTTGTAAAAAGAAAGGTCACACAAAGAAAAATTGCAACAAATATAAAACATGGCTATGCAAACATTAGCCTACAAGGTAATAATTCTTTGGTGTTTGTTTATGAATCTAAGCTATCAGAAGCCTTGTCCAATTCATGATGGATAGATGATGGTGCAACAAATCATGTTATGTTTATCATTTAAGGATTCATAAACCAGCAAAAGCCAAATCAAGATGAATCACGGCTCACTGTGGGAAACAATAATAAAGCTAACGTTGAGTTCGTGGGAGATGTCATTTTAATTCTGAATTATGGTTATATTTGACATTGAGAAACTCATTTTAAGTATCTTTCTTTAGAAGAAACTTATTTTCTATATGCATGGCTGTTCTTTTGAAATAAAGAACAATTTTATAGCTGAGAATGTTGTTTTCAAAAGACCTCTACTTAAGGAACAATCTTATGCATTGTGGTATAAACGTCTTCGTCATATCCTTTGAGAAAGAATAAAAAGGTTGATGAAGGTCGACTCTTGCCTACTCTAAAAGTGATCTAGAGACTTGCATAGAATATTGTAGAGAAAAGATGACCAAGCTATAGAATAAAACTATAGTCCAAAGTTCTAACTTTTTAAAGGTCATTTACACTGGTCTTAATGGACCTTATGCGGCAACATTGTGTAGAAATTTTTATTTCATCACATTCATTAATGACTATTCATTCTATACTTGATTAAGGAAAAGTCTAAATCTCTTAACGAGTTTAAGATTCTTTCAGGTTGAAGTCAAGAAATAGCTGGGAAAAGTCATGAAGCTTGAGGTGATGAGTGTTTTGGTAGGCATGACAATTCTTGACAACTTAAAGGGCATTTGTTAAATACTTGAAGGATCCTAGAATAGTAAATAAGTTTACTATACTTAGAAGTCCTAAACAAAATTTTGTGGCCGAAGAGTACAATTGCACCCTTTGGATATGATGATGAGAACCAATTTACCCGATTTTCTGTGGGGTGATGCTTTGAAAGCAGCCTTTACATACTAAACTGTGTTTCTACTAAAACTATTCCATTAACTCCCTTTGGGTTATGAACTAAACATAAACCTAGTTTGAATCATCTCAAGGTTTTGGGGTGTCATGTAGAATTAAGATTATATAATCCAACGTTAAATGAGTTGGACTCTAGAATCACTTGGTGATATTTCGTATTTTACTTTGAGTTATTTGAAGGGGTATCGATTTTATAATTCCAATGAAGGCACAATAATTATGGAATCACAAACGGTAAAGTTTCTAGAGTTTGATATAGTGTAAGAGAATAGCTGCTCATAAATTATTGAGGCTAACAATTCGACGGAGACCACTATGGCTTTATCCGTACTTATACAGACAATTATAAAGTCTCCCACACCTCAAACTGAGCCAATCGAGGTTTAGGATCCTGTTATTAAGGTAGCTCCCGATGAAGTTCTTCAAACCTCTTAGATTTGGGATGAGGTCATGGTAGCTCTACTCAAGAGATCCATTAGGTAGAGATGATCAGTTATACCGCCAAACTATATAGTTTATCTGGAAAAGCATGACTACAATATCGGCTGTGTGATTGGTCCAATAACTTATATAAATGTTATTTCTTGCTCTTAATATGTTTTATGGTTAGATGCACCGAAAGAGAAGATGCAATCTACGAAACATAATTGTATTTGGGAATTGTTGAATTGTCTAAAGGTTATAAAGCCCACGGGCTACAAATGGTTGTATAAGACTAAAATAGACTCCAAAGAAAATTTGAGAAGTTTAAAGCCAGATTGGTAGCCAATAGTGTTATCATTGGAAGAAAAATACTAAAAGTGCCAAAACTTTCATACGATACTCACTTGAGTGCCAAAACTTTTTTTTCCCCTCATTTCAGTACCACATTTGAATAAAATCACTCATTTAGATGCCACTTCTAGCCAAACATTCTATGTGGAATTTTTAAATTTTTCTTATTTTTTGAATTTTTGAATTTTTGTTTTTATTTTTAATTTCCTTTTTTCGCTTTTTTTTTTTGCCTTTAGGGCGGGCGAGGGTCACTACGACCCTCGCCGGTCACAAAACCCTCGCCCAAGGCTTTCACAGTCGAAGGCAAGGGTCACCGATCACTTTTGCTGGCCCTAAAGAAAAAAGCCAAAAATAAAAATAAAAGTAAAAATTCAATAAAATAATAAAATAATATTTAAAAAAATTAAAAATGTCCACGTCACACAAGCGAAGCCATGTTGGATGACTAGCGTCCACGTCAGATTTTTCGGCAAGGCAAATTTGAATTGACACGAAGTGAGCAATTTTTCAAATAAGTGACACTCAATTGAGCGAAAAAAAAAAATTGTACTCTATTGAGCGTCGTATAAAATTTTTGGCACTTCTAGTGTCCTTCTCCCAATATCACTTCATTCAATTTTGTTAAGAACAAAGTAGATCAATGTATATACTACAAGGTCAATGGGAGAAAATTTATTTTTTCCCATTCTTTTTATAGACAATATCTTACTTATAAGCAGTGATCTTGGATTACTGCATGAGACAAAATGGATATTATTGAAGAATTTTGACATGAAGGACCTTGTTGAGGCATTTTTTGTCCTTGGCATTGATATCCATGACAATCGTTCTTACCGCGTATTAGGTTCATCTTAGAAGACATATATTGATTGTATTTTGGAAAGATTCAGTAAATAGCACTGTAAGCCCCGAATTGCTCTTGTCATTAAGGGTAACAAATTGAATCGATCACAATATTCTTATTCAAAATTTGAGAAAGCCTAAATTGAAGGATGTACCTTATACTAGTGCCCTTATAAGTATCATGTATGCTCAAATTTATATTAAATCAGACATCGCTTTTGTGATAGGACTTATAGGCAGATATAAGTCAAATCCACAATATGATCCCCAAATTACTGCCAAAAAGATTTAAGATACTTAAAGAGAACAAAAGATTATACGCTAGTTTGCAAATATCTTTAGGTCTTACTGTTAATAGGGTAGTTGGATGCAAACTTTACTAGCTGTTAGGATGACATGAGGTCAACAACATGACGCATCTTTACGTTAGTAGGAGGTGCAGTATCATGAAAAAGCGAGAAATAAAAATCCATGTCATTATCTACCAAGTAGCGGAGTTTGTAGCATATTTTTTGGCTGCTACTTAGGCTATTTAGCTCTGGAACCTTATTAGGTTGTGGACCATCTTTGAGTTGGTGGATAGGCCCATACATTAGTTATATTATGACAATAACTTATTAGTGTTGTTTATTAATAATAGCAAATGTTTGAAGAAGTCTAAGCATATGGAGGTCAATTTTTTTAACATAAAAGATATAGTTTAAAATGGTGACATCACGGTAAAGTATATTTCTACATATCATATATTAGTAGATTCACTAACTAAAGGCCTTCACCCCGGTGTATTTGAACAACAATTCATTAACACAGGCTTAAAAGCATCATATGACGTTGTTATTTAATGGGAGTTGTTTTGGTTTTGCTCTAATAAAGTTTACAATTGTCTTTATTACATTTAGTAACGTTTTAATATGTATAAGCTCTTTCGTATTCAGTAAAGTATTTATGAATGCATTGTTATCATGTTGAATTAATATTGGTGAAAATCTCAAGGTATTATGAAAAACCTTGAGTAAAGGCTAAGAGCATGTCTTGTTACACGAAAGAAGGAAAAAAAAAAGGTTAACCATAAAGATAAGACATGTAGGTTCATTGGAACCATAAAGATATTTTGTAGTGACACATAAGGTTTTGTAACACATACAGAAAGAGAATATTGCTTGGTAAACAGGATGACACATGAGGTTTCTCTCTATGAGGTGTTATCTATTTGACAAACTACCATATTAAATCCACATCAATAGAGTGAAAAGTGTTAGAAAAACATCCCCAAGTAATTTTGATGATTTACAAACTATCCTTAATATAACTTATGCTATGGTGCAGCTATTCATAACAAGTGTTAAAGACTACTTGATGTTCATGGTGTGATCTAGGTAATGAAAGATCACGAAAATGTCTTGATATGGTTTTTCCATAAAAAGCACCAACGGACCTAAAGATCAGCTAATATCGATGTTTGTATTGAGGATGTACACATTAGGTAACTAGCATAGTGGCAACAATGTTAATTTGTTAATGTTCGTTGGTTTAGCAAATTAGCTGTTAGGGAAGTGAATATGCACAACAGCAGAATCCGGATGATAATAGAAATCGAGAGGCTACGCTGTCTGACAGGTCTATTGGAAGCTGCAACAAGGAATAACAGTAGAAACTAGTTTTAGGTAGTCTTTTAATGTTTAGGAAAATGGACTATATGGGCAGTTCTATCTTTGGACAATAGCATCAACTGTAACTCTAATGGCTCTTTGCTTCTTTAGTCCACCTCCAACAAATAGATTGAAGACGTGTATAAAAGAGAATATTTTAGAAGCCAAATGTTAGACATGTGCAAATATAAAAACTGAAAATTTGATATACGTTTTTTTTTTTTTGGTAAATAAAATTTGATATACGTTGTGTTTCAAGCAAAACGCTCTCTTTTGACTATTTCTCTGTATGTTGTATTCTTGTTGTCAGAGTAATTACGCCAAAGATTAAGGGTGCACATGCCAACGCTTCTGTTCTTTTGCTCCTCGGAGTAGAAAAAGAATAGAAATCCGTTTAATAACATTAATTAATTTTTCTATTCAACTGAGGAACAGATTTGGAATAGAAAAAGAAGTAGAAAAAAATAACTTCTTACTCCCAGGAATAATTTCTAGAAATAAGTCCTATCTTTCTTTTTCTTTTTTTTTGTTTTCTTATTCTTCCTCTTCTAATAGGCCAGTGGAAACTTGTCGCCCTTCGCTGGTCACTTGCCACCACTGCCCACCGCCCGTCGGTTGTCGCCACTACCACCAGCTCGAGGAGGAGGAAAAAAAAAAGGGGAAAAAGAGAAAAGAAAAAAAGAAAATTCTAAAAAACTTTTAAAAATTAAAAGAAATTCAACAGCACAAAAAAATTTATGAGTTGTACCAAACGCATTCATGTTCTTTTTCTATTTCCGAAATATAAATTTTGTGTAGTAACCAAACGCACTATTTTACTTAGAAATTATTCCACATAAAAATAAAAATAAAAATTATTTCTGAAAAGAAATTATTCTCCGAAACACAAATATTACCAAATGCATCCTAAGTATATAAAAATAAGAGTAATAGCTGAGTCTTCATAATATGATTTATTGTGTAAAACGATCAAGGCTTGCCAATTGTAACTTTCTAAGCTGATTACTAGTGCAATCAAGCCCAACTTATAGCTGTTAGTTTGAGGAGTAGATGTAGGCTTGAGGATAAAACTGAACCACCATAGATTCTTGTGTGCTATTGTTTTCTTTCTCTTATTCCTTCCACAAGCGCACAATACGCTCACGAGCTTTGAAATATCACTTCAACCAAATCTTTACTTAGCGTTAGCTTTTTTTTCCGCAAAAAGATTGTCAAGATTTCTAAAATAATCTATTTACCCCCTCTATGTTGCATGGTTAGCCCCAACAAAAAGCACTCGTGATCATGGGAGGCTCTATGTGTATACATGCAATTACCGCCGAGATTTGATATTTGAGACTTTATGAGATCAAATTGAATATTAAGAATTATCTTTAGATCAACATAAAGGTACGCACATACAGTACAATTCCAATTAATGTAGCCTAAGTGGGAGAATGTAAAAGTTTTTGTGATGCAGGCTACATTAACTGATATTGTAATTTGTCGTTTTATGGGATTTATCTAATAATGTGAGATATAATGATTTTTAATTAGTCTAATATTGGGCTGGTTGGTGTGAGCGAAGTAAAGCTCGGCCCCTAATGAGATGGCTTGTAGCTTAAAACTCTATGAATAGTGCTCAAGTTTTTTCTCTAACACTAATGCATAAATAATCTCACATAAGGAGCGTTTACTAAACACTGAGGGTGAGGGGCAATCTCTAAGCTAATGATATAGAGGACAATAAAGGAGAAGCGCTTGAACTTGAGCTTTGGATCATTGTTGTTTCAAATCAAGTGTGCAAATCTCTTTTACTTGATTATATGTATTCTAGATTACAGCTATGGAGATCTTGGGTGTCGTTCTCGCGGCTTACAATAACTTTTAAATTCCCTCTCAATTGGATTCCAGTGTGTTTCTCTATCCTGATGCATCATTATTGATTAAATTCCGGTGTTGTATCATACTATCCTAGTACATTGTTGTCAATTAAATTTCAGCGGTGTATCCTGTTATCCTCAACTTGTGTTTTTGATTAAATTTTGGTATAGTTTGAGACAAGTCTTGTAACTTTTAGATCTTGTCATTGATTAAATTTCTACTCAACCTAAGATTGTATAGTGTTGTTTGGATCAAGGAAGTTCAATTCCTTATTGGTTGCGGAAGCAATTCTAACAAAAGAGTTTGACATTTTGACCTTTTCTCTTATTTAGGCCAAAAATCGAAACTTGTCCCTTGATTGGGGGTCAAAGTGCGAACTTTTTTTTTTCTATTTTCTTCGATGGTTTTTTTCATTTTCTTTTGCTTTCCACCGGCTTCTTCACGACTGTGGATGGCCAGAGGATTATGGTATTATGTCATTGCTAATAAATATGATATTGGAGAAGGTTGACTTCAGTCATCGGTTTCCTTTAATAAGAAACTAAAATCCCAAAAATTTTGTATCATGATTATCTAGAATGAACAGGGAACATTGACCATTAATCAAGCAAAATGGTGTTCATATTTTCAGTGATTTTAACGATGATTTTTGGATCTTGTAAAAGTAAATATGTTAACCTATTCAGCACGTCAATTTCGTGAAAGAGATTATATGAGCCTTTTTTTTTTCCTTCTTCTCGATAATGTTATCCAGGTCGTAATGACCCAATTCAACTCAGTTTATTAAACATATTATGCGGATCGTGTTGGACTTTTTACCTATTTGGTGACTATGAAACGTGTTATTTATACTTATCTCTCGAATTCGCGCGACAAGAGCACAATCTGTAGCCTCTTTCATTGAACGATGGATTTGTTCAACTTGTTATTTGTTGATTTAACCAGTTACAGCAGTACAGCTAAATTACAGGTTGCGGTCCATTGCTGAAATATATTGGGACTTTGAAATATGACAATGTATTATAACAGGGAAGTACAGATAAGGTTCTTTTGCTTTGGAACAACGAATCTTTATGAGGGAAGCGAAAATCAACTTGAGCACATCATGGCCAAGGTAACTCTCTAAGACTGTAGAATGCACCACTCAAGCATCTCGAAGAAGAGCAATATAAATAATTATTAACTCCTTCGGGCACTGATTTGGCAATGTTCAATGTGATTTGAAAACGTGGAAGTGTATATCTTGCATATTCCATTGTTCTGCAATTCAGAATATTGCTGTACTTTACTCATTTTCGATGTCTTGAAAACATAAGTTTTTGTAAAGGTCACTAATTTTCGAAATGAAATTATTTTTCATAAGTAGTGTTAATTCCAATAAAAGGGTCTAACCATAAGCAAGTGTTACATCACTAAACTATCTTTCGAGGCGTTCTCTAATCACCTCACAATTACAGTACCTCCAAAGTTACAACAGTTTACAACAGTTTATAGGAAGCCATTTCATCTAACTTTAAGGCATTTTACTTTTTCTATTTTGTTACCAAAACGCACAAGGTACAGCACGATTACAGCATGACATGATTGTAGTACAGCCACAATACGACTTGTTTAGGTCTTGAATCGAGTCTTACTTGCAGCTAGACCGGTTGAAATGGATCATAAACCCATTTTCTTGTTGGGGTTTACATTACATCATTTGTAGAAGAGACAAGTGGTTAGTTTATAACCCTTTGAGCTAGCTTTTAGAGTAAGAGAGGTCCAAAAGCACTCACCAACAATCACTCGGAGAGGGTTGTTGCGACCTTCGACATAAGCCTAATGTATGAGGGGGGGAGATTGTTAGGGTTTATCCAACATCGGTTGTGGAATGAACAGGTAGTCAATTTATAAGTGTGAGGGAAAACCCCATCCTTTGAGCTGGCTTTTGGGTGAGAAAGGCCAAGATCACTCGACATTGGTATCAGAGCCCAAGTTAGTCTGGACCCAACAGTCACTCGGAGAGAGTTGTTGCGACCTTCAACCTAAGCCAAATGTGTGAGGGGGTTTATGCCACATCGGTTGTGGAAAGGATGAGAGAGGCCCAAGACCTCTCTCTCTCTCTCTCTCTCTCTCTCTCTCGATCTTAGGCTTACTCACGCCATACCCACCACAATCTAGGTATGAATTTTCATAAATTTGATTAAATATGAAAGTATATCAATAATATGGATCGGGTCAGATATATCTCACTAGATTTACATTGCTTGGCAAATGACTTATTTAGGTCAGATTATTTTTTATTTGGCCCAATCCACTTGTTTGATGGGTCCAATTGCAGGCGTTCTAATTTTCAATGTCCGTGTACCAAATAAATGCCCCCACATGACAACTTTTGAACGAGTGCTTTATAGAGAGAGAGCTCCTTTCTTTCTTATTGCCTTTTCCAAGTATCTAGATCATTATGAGTTTTCTCGGAGGCGCAAGACAGGGCTGGCATGCAACAAACCCCATCGGATCTGGTCTCTCCGTATATTTGCACATGCATGGAGCGTTTCGTGTTCAAATTTTCTATCTATAACCAATGGCTTTGTGCACCTGTTCGCATGACGGTGCAAAGTCGGGATTCACCGGGCCCTCCCGTGAACGCATGACCTTTTGCTCCTAGTGACATTTGCCTACCTACCGACGTGGCCATTCGGCTTCCATTAACGTGGTCCTATGGTTGTTCATTCCTTGTTGACTCTTTTACAGATCTCCGTTCCGACGAGTCAATCCCTACCCGAGCCCAATAGGCCGGTTCGGTATGAACAAAAAATTGACTCGAGATATCATGTCATTTTGATGTTCAAAGAAGATGATGAAAGACATATGGTATGGGAAAGCAAGGCGTGTTCTTGTATGTTGCGAGTGGATTTGGAAGGTTCCATCTCAACACGCTAAGAACGAGCGGGAAGGACTTACCCACGAGGAATCTGATGGAGCGCAGGTTCGCAGAGAAAAAGAGTCTTGTCCTAGATATGGAGCAACATAACGAAACACGCGCATGTTCTAAAGATCATGCTGCTCTAAAAAGAGAAGCGGACCCTTTACTTTGCGCTTGATCAACATCGACAACGTCCTTGCTCCTTAATCAGTTTTGGTTTCACGGAACTCGTCGACTAGGCAGCCATCTGAATACGTGAGATCTCTCTCGATCAATCCAGAACATAGAAAGGCTTGATATGCTGATTCCTAGCACTCGAGGGAGAATCGAATATATCATACTTGCTATTGTTGTCGAAGCAATATACACGAAAAGAGATGAACAAAAAGAAGTACTAAATTGAACATTGAAGAGAGAGAATATTATGAAGTGTCGAAGTACAAGAAGTGTCCAATTCTGTATACCACATAATCACTAGTCGCAGCGTGTAGAGGATTACTAACCCGAGAATTCGAGTTGCTCTCTTGTATCAAGCATAAGGTAGAGGTGGCAATGGGCCTAGAACCCATATTTTAACTCATATTTAACATGTGAGTTGTCAATGGGTTGCTTTCAATTTTAAAAACAAGCTTTTATAAATGGATTACCTAACAAGTTTTAAATGGGTCATAAATCTGTTGGATAAACTTAAGCTTACGCAAAAGAAGCTTGAAGCATCTCGACGTCATGTCAAATCGAATTCATTGATAAATTTTCCAAGCAACTGCTCTCCCTGAGTGTTGTAAACCTCAAGAATTCAACATGCCTACACAAAATAGGTAGATAGCCCCAGATATATCTTTTTTTTTTTTTGATGACCTAGGGAACCCCGTACAGCCGACAGCCGGCGAGCAAACCCTAGGGTTACGCTAGCGGAGGAACCACCACCCCGACGTCACGCTTAAGACCCCAAGCGACCTTGAGGGGATTCGAACTCCTCCTTTTCGTGAGAAGGAGAGAGCCCAAACCATTGCGGCCACAAAATAGGTAGATAGCCCCGATATATATTTTTTTTTTTTTTTTTTTTTGATGACCCAGGGAACCCGCGCACCGTACCAACACGGACAGCCCGACAGGCCCGTGGTAACGGGGGGTAAACCCTAAGGCGACGCTAGCGGAGGACCCACCACCCCGACGTCGCACTTAAGATCCCGTGCGGCCAGCGAGATTCGAACTCCTCTCCTCTTCGCAAAGGATCATGGGAGCCTTATCCAACTGGGCCACCGCAGGCGGTGGTGATAACCCCAGATATATCTATCCCTAGTAAGAAAATAAACCTACACTTAGGCTCCATGAAAACGTTTTCCAGATTTTTCGGTGTTCGTTTCACGGAAAATGAACTAGTCAAAGAAAACATTTTCCACTATTGTAAAAAACACCTTCACAAGCGGAGAAAATGTTTTTCATTTTTCAAAAATAAAAAATATTTTATTTTTTCGATAATTTCTTCCACCTCACTTTCTTTCACAAACACATTTTCGTTTTATTTTTATGTTTTATTTTTTATTTTAATTTTTTTAATTGATTTTTAACTATTTTTCTTTTTCTTCTTCCTTGACCGGTCATAGGCCAACTTGAGCCTCGCCACAAGCTGGCGAGATATCTTGTCATTTTGATGTTCAAAGAAGGTAATGAAAGACATATGGTATAGGAAAGCAAGGCGTGTTCTTGTATGTTTCGAGTGGATTTGGAAGGTTCGATCTCGGCACACTAGAACGAGCAGAAAGGATTTCCTGTACCCACAAGGTATCTGATGGAGAGCTGGTTCGCGGAAAAAAGAGCCTTGTCCTAGATATGGAGCAACGTAATGAAACATGCGCTCTAAAAAGAGAAGCGGACCCTTTACTTTGCGCTTGATCAAGATCGACAACGTCCTTGCTTCTTAATGAGTTTTGGTTTCACGGAACTCGTCGACTAGGCAGCCACCTTAATACATGAGATCTCTCTTGATCGATCCTGAACATAGAAAAGGCTTGATTTGCTGGCCCCTGCCACTTGAGGGAGAATCGGATATATCATACTTGCTATTGTTGTCGAAGCAATATACAAGAAAAGAGATGAACAGAAAGAGAAGTACAAAAATGAACATTGAAGAGAGAGAGAATATCATGAAGTGTTAGGGGCTGTTTGGTAACGTGCCAAACAGTACCTGATTCTGATTTTTTGTTCCTAGAATCAGTTTGGGACGAGAATCGCGTTTGGTAAAATTTTTGTTCCCGGGAATAAATTTGTTCCCGGGAACAGATTGGGATGAATATTGAGAATAAAAAAAAATGTGATTCTCCGTCCGAGAATCGAAACAAGAATCAAAACAAGAAAAGTCTCCTTCTTCCCTTCCGACATCGCGCGATTGCCATCCACCACCACCCGCCGCCCGCCCGCCGCCGCCGCCCGCCGCCGCCGCCGCCGTCCGTCCGGGCTCGGCGAGCTCGCCGGAGGCTGGCCGAGCCGGGCGAGGTCCGGCGAGCTCGCCGGAGGCAAGCCCGACCACCGGCGAGGCCGGCCACCGGCGGGCCGGGCGAGCCTCACCGGCAGCTGGGCGAGCCCCACCCAACCCCGCCGAGGTTCAACCTCGCCCGGCCCGAGCCGAGCTCGCCCGGCCACCGGCCCGGCTCGCCCGGCCGCCCGTCGGTGGCGAGGCTCGCCCCGGCCCCGCCGGCCGGCGAGGTCGGCCTCGTCGGGGTTGGGCGAGCCTCGCTCAGGCCGGCGAGGCTCGGCCAACGAGGGCCGACCTCGCCGAGGGCGGCGACACTCCGTGAGTCGCCGGCCCTCGTCGGCGGTCGCCGGTTCGGCGACCGGCCAAATGAAGAAGAAGAATAGGAGAAAAGGGCAAAAAATGAAAAGAAAAATAGGAAAAAAAAAAAAAGAAAAAAAAAAAAAAAAAAAGGAAAAAAGTAAAAAAAATTATTTAAAAATTATTTAAAAATTAAAATAATTTAATTTGAAACAGAATCAATTAGCACGGTATCAAACGCAATTCTATTCCAGAATCAAAAATTTTGGACAGATACCAAACGCGCTTTTTACTCGGAATCGGTTCCCGAAATGTAATAAAAAATAATCATTTCTAGTCAGAATCAGCTCCCGGGAATAGAATCGTTACCAAACGCGCCCTTAAAGTACAAGAAGTGTCCGATTCTGTATACCGCATAATAACCTATCACAGCTTGTAGAGGATTATTAACCCGAGATTTCGAGTTGCTCTCTTATTATATGCATATCATGTCCATGGGAAAGGTAGAGGTGGTAACATGGGTCTAAAACCCAAATAATAACTCATATGTAAGGTGTGAGTTATAAATGAGTTGCTTTAAATTTAAAAAAACAAGCTTAAGTGGGTTATAAATGGGTTACCTAACAAATTTTAAATGGGTCATAAATCTGTTGGGTTACCTAACAAGTTTAAGTGAATCAAGTCATTTTTTATTATACTTAAATTTTTAATATTCTGAATTTCTATAATTTTTCTTTTTTTTTCTTTTTTTCTTTCTAGGAAACCTAGCCGACCTTGCTGGTCTTAGAATAAAAAAAAAAGGAAAATAAAAAGAAAATATAAAATATACAAAATTCAAAATTCAAAATTTTTAGAAAATTAAAATTTAAAAAAAATTATAAAAATTGTCCACTAATTTTGTATTGCAAAGAAGTGATTAAATATTATAATTTTTTAGAAAAATGATCAGAAATAAGTTTTCCAACATTAGGTTAAATATTATGAAAGTGTTTTAGCAATATTAGTCAAGTAGGGGTTGAGTGGAGCATGGACCGCTAAATTTATGAAAATATGTCTAAACGGGTTAAATGGGCTAAGTTGGGTCAGATCATTTTTAACCCAACCAACCCATTTGACAGGCTTAAGAGAATGTAATCCATCTGCAAATGGGTTAAATCAGAGTTGTTCCGCCCTTCCTAACTACCACTTGACATCGACATAGACAATAAAATTATTGTAAGCAATACATGACTCACAGCAAATGTGCATGGACATGCATAGATCAATGAAGACCACACCGACGGATGTACCATGCCTGCTCCGAGTTTGAGAATGGAAGTAGTACAAAATCAACTTGACAAGACAAATTACCGATACCTAAAAGTCAAAAATCAGGTATTCCGGCAACATCAGCACAACGAATCATTCGGCACCTGCCAGATGCCAGCTACAATTTCAATTGTCAGGCTCGCGTACATCCGCGGGGGGGCCTGTCATGCAAAACCATGTGCTCTTGGCAGAGGCAAAAGCATGCGTTGCCATTCAATGGACAGAGGCTTTATAGCTCCGGATCTCGCAGAGATGGCTTAAGGAAACTCTATCTACTATATGGATGGCAGAGTCAACGAAAGACTTCAATCTCTGGTAACCTTGAAACTATCAAATCTTCTGACAACGTTCAAGTCCAACGGATAGATTGGCTAAGCAATCATCTAAGGAAATATTTAACGGTCAGCTTGGATATAGAGGATTGTATAAGCTCAAGATAATGAGAGGCTTATATAGCTAAAATTCTAAAGTTCATAATTCCTAAACTTTGAGTGATCTTCAATCATATACATTCACCTCTAAGAGCTATACTCTGTAATCTTTTATTAAGAGTGGAGGAATTTGTCACACAAACTTGAGTATTCATTACTCAGATTTTGTAACCTTTGACAGATTGATCTAGTAAAATCTAGCCAATAGGCTATCAGCACGAGAACTACTATAATTATTTGTGTGCAATTTTCTATCCCCTACTCTCTAAATTTTATCTATATTAAGAATTATTTGCACACTGGTAAGATCCAACACTTTTTCGGACTGTGGTCAAAAGTTGTTCCGTTGCAAAAATTGCTTAAATTTATTTTATTCCGCTTATTCACCTATTTACCCCCTCTAGATGATCTATCTCGCCCTAACACAATTCATTCTCATGATCAACTCATCCAGTTTTCCATCGCAGCCAGAAATGGTGATGACGGTAGCAACACACTAAAACAATAATGTATTGAAACAAAATGTTAACAACAAAATAAAGAAGAATGTTTTGAAACCGAGCTCTCATATTCTAATACTTCAAAATTGCAGTCCCGGAAGTTCGTATGTACAGCATATAAACCAGGGTCGCTATGATTTAAATTAGCAATTTACATGTAGACGTTGATCATTTTCCACAGAAGTGGGAGATGTAAGCAACCGCCGCAAACAGGATAAGATCTCCCCCTTCTCCTCTAATTATGTACAGAAGTCTAGAAGCCGCACCTTAGTGTCGAGATTAACGGTATCGTTAGTGTCGTACAATGCCTTTAGCATTTAAATGTCCAACTTTTTCAGCTGAATTTCCAAATTGAAATTCACTTTTACAGCCATCGAGGTTTTTAGGTGAGCTTTGGAGGCTGCCTCGTCTTCGTGAATGGTACATCTCCATTGAGAACTGAGCTAATAAACTGTTCTACTTGTTCCGTGTTTAATTCTTTTGCATAAATTGCGAACTTCCCCTTTCGATGCTTGTAGGCAACAAGTACCTTATCATTTGATTTATATCCTGACTTGTCAAATGTGTTTAAAAAAGCTGGCTGCTTGCTAGCATCCAAAAGGGCATAGGAGATGGAATCTCGGTTTCCACTGGATGAACTCCGTTTCCTTGAAAATGACTTCTTAGAGACCTGAAACACAAATCATGGAAAAACAAGAATTGAGTCATTTCCTCATCATCACATAGGTGATAGATAATACCTACAAAAAAGTCTATAAATTGTCAATGAGACCTAATTTATCATTCTTTAAAGACCTCTGCTGCTATTTAATCCCAGATGCTCAGATTCAGCATTGTTTACCAGAGCCATCCCAAGAAATATACATGTCTATAACTAGCTTACTTTAACAGACGCAATTGCATATCATACTTTCCTATTGCTAGGTGTGTTTTATATCTATCCTATGCTCCTATTCTGTAATATCAAAACCAAAGCTTATTGCCTTAGAAGAAAAGAAAATTCTCATACCACAGATAGAATTGATTCCAACTCTTTCCTTGCCCTCGAGGATCTGAATGCACCAATGATGCAAAGTGGAGAACTTTGTCCACATAAGTCATCAAAATTTGCACCTTTCAGAAGAGGTATCTGCTCATTAACTGACTCAGTCGGTGCCTTTCTAGCTCGACTTGAATCTGATTTCTTGTTCTTCCTCTCAAAACCGTCAAGTAAGGCGCTCAGTTCATTGATAGCAGAGTTCATGTCTTTCACAGAAATACCTGCTTTCAAAATATGATTCTCCCCATTACTCAGCAAACCAACTATAGCTGGAAGAGCATTGATCCCGAATTTTCTAATAGCTGGATCAGAAACATCATGAACCTGCATGAAGCATCACAGGATTCACTATATAGCCAGTTTGGAAATTAAGAAGGTTCAAAATCATATTGACTAGAGAAAACACTTCTGCAATGCCAAGAACAATTTGGCCAATGAAAGGAGTAAGATTAAATCTGATTTCTTCCCTAACCAGCAAAGTGCAAATACAAGTATGCCATTTACCATTAATAGAACAATACAGAGAAATTATAGTAGGTCTCCTATATTACCTGCAAGTCATAAAAATAGAAGCGCTTGTGGTACAGGCCACTAAGAGCACGCCAAATGGTAGGAGTATCCTTCTTGGATGAAAGAAGCATCACCCCAGGTAAGCTGTCTCCATCACCGAAGGAAAACTCGAGATGGTTCAGGTCAACTCGTTTTGAGAATCGAGGCAGGTTTTCACGGCAGAAAGTTCTCAAATCTTTTGCAACAAGATCACCTTTGTACTCCACCAAAGAACCACTATCACCATGCTTGTAGGCATAAACAAATAACCTTGGCACTTTGCGAGGATAAGTGCCAAGGTCCTTACAAAAAGAAGGCTCGCTCTCACAATTCACCCGTCCGACCTAAAAGGACAAGCAGCATTTTAACACTGAGTATTCATTACTCAGAGATAATTGATGAAAAGAGATGTCGAAAACAGAAAACCTCGATTACCTTCACAACTCCTTCCAAAGAATGGCCGACCTCCTCTACTACAGATTCCAGGTGATTATTCATTAATGTGGGTGTCTCAAATAACAAAAGCCAAGTCATTCCTTTATTCACTACTTCTTTCCTGAACACCTGTGAATTTATGCTCCTAATACTCTTTGATGGACCTTTAGAACCAGACTGAGACCTTGCTGATTCAAAACCACCAAACCGGCCCCCACCAAACATGCTGGCAAATATATCATCAAAACCAAAGTTGAACGGGCTCTGACCACCAGAACCACCAAAGTGATATGAAAAGCCCTGGGAAGCTCCCTGGCCACCTGCACTCTGCCATCCACCTGGTCTGAAAGAAAAATGAGTTTCTCCAGGCCCACCATTGGTAAAGTAAGAGTATCCACCATGGCCACCAGGATTGCCAGCATAAGAGTATCCACCATGACCACCAGGATTGCCGGCATCAAAACCAGGATTACCCTTTTCATCTCCATACAAATCATAATTCTTTCTCTTCTCTTCATCAGACAAAATCTCATAGGCTAATCAAGAAAAAATGGAACAAAATCATGATCAGTAGCAATATAAAACAACATATCTCTAATGTCTTTGCACAACGAATAAATGCCTAAGGATATACTTTGATTTGCTCAACATAATAAGCTTATGAACTTGAAAATGATGCACTTCAGTAAAGAGCAGAGAAAGCACAATGCCAGAAAGTTTTTAACATACCATTATTGATCTCTGAGAACTTTTCTTGGGCGCCTTTATTTTTGTTCTTATCTGGGTGATACTGAAGAGAGAGCCTGCAAAGAATCCATATACCAGCTGAAAAATAATAACAATAAAACATCATCAAGTCTGCATGTATGAGCACAATTTTATTTGTTTTGTTTTGGGGGAGAGGGGGAGAGGGGTGGTTGGAGGGACATGCTAAGTCAGTCGTTAGAAAGTGACAGGAAACATATAAAGTCAAGGGCTAATTACATGCCACACACAGCAGTTAAAATTGCAAACTAAACCAGCTAAGATCTGTGGCATGTTAAAACCACATTCAACGATAAATAAGGTTTAACCACCTCAAGAAACATTTTATATTTGCAATGTGCTTCATTCTGTTATCACCTCCTCAATACCAGTTTGTCTAAAAGCTTTTATATATCCATTATCTGTGTGTGTGTGTGTGTGTGTGTGTGTGTGTGTGTATATTAGACACATCCACATAATTATTGACCTGAATAAGGAGTTAGCAATACTAGCATTGGTGGGTTTGACCTCAAAAAGGAAAAAGAGCATCATGCACCCCATATTCATTCAAGATAGAGTATATGAAAAATAATTTCCATTGTTCATCAAGCACTTTAAAAGTATCGATGACCAAATAATGATTGTCCATTCAAGTATCATACCAATGTTAGAATATTATTGCCAAAAAGAAGTCTCGATATTTAGATTAATGCTCTTGCAAAACTCGTTTCACAGGATGTCACCAGATATAAGAGAGAGAACATTGTCAATAAGAGTCTCAATATTTGAATAATGCTATCTCAGAACCTATTTAACAGGATGTCAGCAAATATAAAAGACAAAATCAGATTTCTCAAACATACTATGAGGAGAGCCGATTTTGTAGGATCAGACTATTGTTAACCTCTGAAGCTTACATACATTTGTTTCTTATTGAAGCACCACGTGAAATTGCAGTTAAGCCATTGACTTGAGAAGGACTAATCTTTGAGAAATGTGAAGGTCTTCCATTTTTACCATGGAATAAAGGCTCAAAAGTTGCATGTATGAAGCACAAATCCAGCTATCAGAGAGGTGAGAGTCAGTGCTACTGATGATAAAACTAAAAGTACTTCTTTAATGAGAAATGCAAATAAACAGAGAATCATGATAAACAGAAATTTATTACAAAGTTTATACTAAATCTAATTTCAGAATTTAACCCTGCCATAGCCAACTACCAATTATCATACATACTCATACTGCCACAGTATTAAGTGCAGAACTGGACTAATGTAGAATAAAAGTTTTCCCATGGAAACTGCACTGTACAATATCAGGAATTAGGATACATGAATTAAAGAAAAACATACTTATGGAAGGCCTTCTGAATTTCCCGCTGACTAGCGTTTTTCTCAACCCCAAGAACCTGAAAATACATTATATAAAATGTTACAACATGACATATTTAAAGAGCACTCTACCATTATGGCATTCACATAGAAACACATAAATCTTTTAGGACTTAGTATCAAGGAAGAACATCCGAAATAAATAACTTAAAACATACAGATAGTATTTATCATATCCCGCCCTTTTTTTTCTTCTGATTAAGTGATTTATCTCAAATTAACTTGTAGAACTATAGCTCAAAAGCACGTCACTACCATTAAGCAGCACTTGACCCATCTAAGGGATCCTTCTTCTATGTATCAGCAGAACATTATAGGGCTATAAAAGAGAAGTCTAAAGCTTGACAATGTCAACGACTGGAAAGCAGAAGCCATTCCACAGAACCCTCTGCCAAAATCCCATTATACCATTTCCCTTTTAAATGAACTCTGTAGCCAATGCCTGATGCTCCTCTGCCAATACAATTATGACAATCAAAGACATTATAATTGGATGAATTTATGAAGCAAAACTAGGCACCTTTTCATATTGCCTGTACCTAATTCGAGTTACCAACGAACAAAAATTTCAAACTGCCTGCTAAATTTTCCCCTAAGCCAACCACAAAATGGAAATATTACAATCGCTGCTACACCGCATCCGTGACCTTACACATACTCGTGTCACTAAAGAGCGCTCTTAACCCTCAAACACCAAAAGAGACACTTTCATGCACATAATCAACCACCTAATCGCGCAAACGTACACAACCGACACCACACCTTCAATGGCCCTGCACCTCAAACCGCCCCTGCACCTCCCGCATTTTCCCCTTCCCCTTCCCATAAAAAACCGAAACCAGAACCACTCACGCAAAACCCTCCCCGCAATTCAAGGCCATCAACTGCATCCTAAAAGGACCTCACCTTGTAAGGGTCGATGCTCCTGGCTCCCAGGGCGGAAAGGCACAGGAGCCACAGGATCACCAGCGACGGACGACGGATCTTCATCGCCGGCGCGAGTCGAGATCGAAACGTTCGGATTGATGCTGAGGAGAGCGAGCGGAGAGAGAGACGAAGACGGTGGTGACGTCGAACTGGGCGGGCTTCATATAAATTTGCCGGGAGGTGGGGCCGGGAGAGAGTCCAGATGCTTCGCGGCGTACGCTTCGTGCCCACGTGGCGTTCGAGTGCGGTTCCACGCGCGGCGACCAATCAGATTTCGGAATGCGATCCTCGCGGGAGGCGAGGGTATTTCTCCGGTTTCGTTCATTTTCATTCGAGAGTTAACGTCACAGAAAATCATGAATTCATACATTTATAATAAATTTATTCAAATTCTAAATCGATATATATGATATATTTATCCTACTAAAAATCCAAAATCAGTACATTTATGATAAATTTAGCCAATGTTATTTTTTGTTAAATTAGATTGATGCAACAAAAAATAATAAATTAGCATACACACGTGTAATAAACGGAGGATAAAATCCAAAACTGGTATACCTGTCAATTGTAATCTATCATCCAACTTAATAATTTGATAATAAAATTTAGCAAAAACTAACAAACAGTAAATATGTCACATTTGTATTAATTTGGGGTTGTTAGTGGTCAAAAAATTAATTTAGAGTAAATTTATCATGAATATATTAGTTTGAGATTAACTCTTCATTCTATGTTCGAACCAATTAGGCTTATAAAATCCCAAAAATATGAAATTTCTCAATTTTTGCTGTAAAAAATTCAAATTTTTTCTGAAGTTTTTGGTCAAATTCTTGTCGTCCTTCTTTATTTTATTTCCTAAATAGAGCCATTGGATCAAAAGTCTTTGGTAATCTTTTATATTGGGGAATAGCAATCTTAACAATTAAGTAACTTTCTAAATTAAGTGTTCGTCATGATATCTCGGGATAAGTACACTATCAGTGCCAAAAATTGTGTACGACGCTCACTTTGGTGCCAAAAGTTTCTATTGGATCACTTAAGTGCCAAATCGGAGGAAAAACGATCACTTTGGTGTCACCGGCGAGAGATTCCAGCCAAAATGATTACGTGGCTTTTATATTTAAGAAAAAAAATCAACAAGCCTTTTAAACGATGTCATTTTCCGTCCTCCTTAAGAAAACGACATCGTTTTGCCGTCATACGTGGATGGCCTCACAAAAATGACACCGCACAACTTATATGGGATTGAAATTAGGGTTTTTTTTGTTCAATCCTCACCGACCTAGCTTGCTCGGCCACCGTCGCTTGACCATTGTGCTCAGCCACCGTGCTCGGCCACCGTCGCTCGGCCTCTGTCATAGTTTCTCGACTAGGTGAGTAAGGAGAGGCTGAGGTTGTTTCTCGGGCAACCAACCTAGCTTGCTCGGCCACCGTCACTTGGCCACCGTGCTCGGCCACCGTCGCTCGGCCTCTGTCATAGTTGCTCGACTAGGTGAGTAAGGAGAGGTTGAGGTTGTTTCTCGGGCAAGAAGCAATGGGAAAATAGGAGGCGAGGGCGGAGGAGGAGGAGGAAGAAGGGGGGTCGAAGGTGCACAGAGAGAGAGAAGACAAGGAGTGCAAGGGAAACAAGGAGAGCGCCGATGGAGATGGTGGATTGGGCTCTACTCAGAGAGTGGCTGGTGCTGGGGTTGTTCTTCGGGGAAGAAGACGACGTTGCCATGCCTTTCTCTCTCTCTCTCTCTCTCTCTCTCTTGATTTGGGGATTTAGGGTTTTGACTAGGGGGAAAGACGCCAAACAACGTCGTTTTGTGGTTTACATGCTGACTGTACTCTCTAGCGAGCCACATCAGCGTAAAAAAATTAATAAAAAAGTGCCACGTCGGATTTTCCGATCAATCTAATATAAGTTGACACTAAAATGATCGTTTTTCAAACTTTTGGCACTTAAGTGATCCTACGAAACTTTTGGATCAAAGTGAGTCTTTGTCTAATAAGACTGATAGTGTACTTCTCCCTGATATCTCATATAAAGAACAAATTATGTATCTTCTAAACTATAACGCATGTCTTTATCGTATGTGCTCAAATCAAGTCATGTTGACATGTCATGTCTATTTTTGGTACATTGAGTAATGGACAAAACACATATATATGTTGAAAATGACTACTTCATATTTGACCTCTAACATCCCTTACGATATCAATTTTATGGTATGTTTGATTTTGTTAAATTTTTGTCCTTGCTTTATTACCATTTCTGATGGTCTCGATTAGAATGTAGGAAAATGACCCAAGCAATTCAAAAAGTTTGGTTCAATGTTCAATATCATTCATAGAACTTTTAATTATGCAGTCACTCTATTTACTCAAATGACAAATGAGACCTTATTTGATAATATGAATTATTATATGTTGAGTTGGATATTTAAAGTAAGGATGTTGACGTGTCAATTTCTTCTTCTATCTCTTTTTGAAAATACATAACGAGCAACCAATTTTAATGAGACCTTATTTGATAATATTATTATATGTTGAGTTGGATATTTAAAGTAAGGATGTTGACGTGTCAATTTCTTCTTCTATCTCTTTTTGAAAATACATAACGAGCAACCAATTTTAATGAGACCTTATTTGATAATATTATTATATGTTGAGTTGGATATTTAAAGTAAGGATGTTGACGTGTCAATTTCTTCTTCTATCTCTTTTTGAAAATACATAACGAGCAACCAATTTTAATGAGACCTTATTTGATAATATTATTATATTTTTGGATATTTAAAGTCAATTTCTTCTTCTATCTCTTTTTGAAAATACATAACGAGCAACCAATTTTAGTCATTCTATCTTTGAGTCATTTTCCCATTTTACCAAATTCGTGTTCATTCTTTTTTTCTTAAAATATCTTAAAATTTTCCATCAAAGTGGCTATATTCGTGAAATTTCAACTAATTTGCATTATTTAATATTATGATTGATATTTTTTTAGTACTTGAGTTTTCGTGCATTATCTAATATATAGGTATATGTATATATATTTCCCCACATTTTACGGTTGTTAAGAGATATATCCTTAAGAAGGGATAAAATTACATTTGTACCCCATAGGAGTCATGTCCAAGTCCATCTCATCCTAATGTTGTGCACTTCGGCTCGTAGAGGTGTGCTTGACTGGTAAAATGAAACTTATCCCATCCCAAAGATGGAAAAATATTTCCTATGTCACCATGGGTGTGCTCCCATTCAAGGTCTCAAAAACATCCCATTGCCTTTTAAAAGCATCACTTTCCGCTATGCTTTTTCTCATGTTGGTTGAGTTTTATTGACGTGGCTATTGAATTACCAACATGGATGGTTTACTTAAAAAAACATATGTGTCGTCGAATAAGCGCCACGTCAGGTCACATATTAATTAAAAAACAATGAAAATTCGAGAGAGATGTGTCCAATCACGTTTGTCATGGATGTTTGAGCTCATGCCAATTGCCATGGCCAAATCCGACGCCCACCCAATCTCGAATCATCGGCAATGGCTAATGGAGTTTGTGGCCATAGCGATTCTTGGCTTGAAACTTGCAACAGCCTTGGCTGCACAACCTACAAAAGATCATAGTGGTCATGGCCATTTGAGCTCTCAAGTCGATAGTGATTGATGCTCGATTGACAGTCGTGAGTGGATAGGAATAATGATTTTTATATTTTTTTAGCGATGTTAATTTTGGTAAGGTTTAAAGAAATATGTTTAGTACCACAAAAAACTCCAAACTATACATCCATGATAAATTTACCAAAATTAATTTTTGACCACCGAAAATTTTAAAGTAAATACCACGAAAAACCCCAAACTAATGATACATTGGTAATGAATTTATCCAAAATTAAAATTTTGACCACTGAAAATCCCTAATTGGTACACATTCGACAAATTTACTCCAAATTGATACACTTGTAATAAATTTACCCTTTATTAATTTCTGTTAAAATTTGATGACATGTGACAAATGACTTATACGTTAGTTTTGGATTTTACTCTTGGTTTGTTACAGCTATATTAGTTTTGTGGTATTAATTTAATTTACGAATGGTATATTTGTCACAATGGTATCGGTTTAAGATTTTTGTATATTAGTTTGGAGTTTTTCATGATATTAATCTAAATAGTTAGCAAGATTAATGGTATATTTAAAAAATGAAAAAAAAAACAAAAGCGAGTTTTTAATTTTTTGGGCAAAAGCAAGGAAATGTCCCCAAATGATATTCTAATACAAAAGCTTCACCACTTGATGGTGCCAAGCGTCGTGTCTAGTAAACTCCCCCAAATGATAAATTTACCAAAATCAATTTTTTAACTATGAAGAATTTTAGAGTTAATATCACGGAAAACTTTAAATTGATATAGTGATGATAAATTTACCAAAAATTAATATTTTGACCAATAAAAATCGTAAACTGGTACACCTTTAACAAATTTACTTTGAATTGATACATCCGTGATAAATTTATCCTCTGTTAGTTTTCATTAAATTTTACCGTTAAATTGCTGAGTTGGATGACATGTGACAATCAACTTCATTTGTCTCAATTATATCGGTTTTGTAGTATTAATCCAATTTAACAAATGGTATATTTGTTATAAGTATATCAGTAATTTTTTTAATGATATTAACCTAAATAATTAGTGGAGTTAATGGTATTTTTAAAAAATGAAATAAAAAACAAAAGGGAGTTTTTTAATTTTTCGGGCAAATGCGAGGAGAAGTCCCAAAATGATATTCTAATGCAAAAGCTTCACCACATCACGGTGCTAAGAGTCGTGTCTCGTAAACCTCCCCCAAAGGATAAATTTATCAAAATTAATTTTTTAATCATCAAGAATTTTAGAGTTAATATCATAAAAAACTTTAAATTGATATAGTGATGGTAAATTTATCAAAAACTAATATTTTGACAATAAAAACTGTAAATTAGTACACATTTAACAAATTGACCTCAACCTAATACACTCGTGATAAATTTATCTTTTATTAATTTTCATTAAATTTTATTATTAAATTACTGAGTTGGATGACTTGTGACAATTAACTTCATTTGTCTCAATAATATCAGTTTTGTGGTATTAATTTAATTTATAAATAATATATTTGTTAGAAGTGTATCGGTTTAAGATTTTTTTTTATTTTAATGATATTAACCCAAATAATTAGCGGAGTTAATGGTATTTAAAAAAAAAAACAAAAGGGAGTTTTTTTTTTATTTTTTCAGGCAAAAGCGAGGAAAAGTTCTAAAATAATATTCTAATGCAAAAGCTTCACCACATCACGGTGCTAAGCGTCCCGTCGTGTAAACTCTCTAAAAAGCGAAGAAGACGAGACCAGCTCGCTCCTCCTCCCTTCCATTTTTCCTCCTCCGCTTGCGAGCACGCAGAGAGAAAACCCGAACGAATCGATCAATCGGCGCCGACCTCCTCTCTCGACTTCATCTCCGCCGCGACGCGGCATTCGTCCCCGGCGGCAATCGGATCTCCGGCCGACCACCGCCCGATTCCTCCTCCTCCTCCTCCTCCTCCGCCGCCGCCTCTCGGTTTCCGGAGCTCCGAAGGTGCCGCGGCCATGGCGCTATCGGCTTCCGACCTCCCCGCCGTCTACGCCCTGCTCGCCAATTCGATGAGCGGCGACGAGAGGGTGCGCAAGCCGGCCGAGGCCGCGCTCGGCGAGTTCGAGAGCAGGCCCGGCTTCTGCTCCTGTCTCATGGTATCTTCCTCCTCTTCGCTTCCGAGCTTTTTCGGTTTGTGCCGTGGGATTGGCGTCTCCCGTCGGGAGTGGTTTCCGGCGTTTCGCCTGTCGCGCGTGTTTGTTTTCGCGCTGAATGCGTGGATGAGTCGGCGGTTCTCTTTAAGCTGAGAAGGTTGTTCTGTGTTGTTCAGGAAGTGATAACCGCGAAGGATTTGGCGTCTCAAGTGGACGTCCGCTTGATGGCGTCGGTGTATTTCAAGAACAGCGTCAACCGGTACTGGAGGACCAGGCGCGATACCCCGTAAGTTGCTCGAGATGAAGGCATTGTAACTGCGAAGGATTTGTCTATCGATTCTGGCGTTTGAAACATTGTTATGCATGATCTTCTAAACCTGCTATATGGCAAGGAGAGCATAGAAAGCCTGTGGCAACTGTCATACATAAGGCGTGGATGGCTCTTTTAACTACTATTGACAAATCACATGATACTCGCGTGGTTGGCTTGCACACCATCTGAGATATTACTTTTTCCAAGCCGAAGGCAGAGATGGTCTGACAATAATGGGGAATAAATATTCTATCAACTAGGCAAATCACAAATTCTACAAATAAGTAACATAATGTCGAACTTACTCTAGGTTCCTGAGGAATGAGAACTAATCGTTGAAAGCTATGGTAATTTCACTGAGTAGGTACCTGTGACATGCATCCTAATGTGTTCTGACACTTTGTAAGAAGCATTGGTTGTCGGGGTAATTTTCCCTTTTTTTTTTTTTCCTATTTATTTGGTTTTTTATTTTGCATATTGGTTTTCTTCTATTTGTATATTTTAAGATAAGATGCACAAGCATTTAGTTTGTGAGCGGATAATTTCTTTACAGGGGAATCAGCGCTGATGAGAAGGCCCATCTGAGGCAAAAGCTGTTGTCCCACTTGAGAGAAGAGAACTATCAGGTAATAAAGGATTTTCTCTTCCTTTCCTTATTTCCTTTTCTATTTGATGTTTTTTTTTTTGGTAAAACCTTTTCTATTTGATGTTAGGAGTTGCATTTTCTAAGCTTTGTCTGAGTTATCTTCGCTTTTCTCCTCTCTTGTCCTCTTGTTTATTGCAATAAGTCATCTTGCAGCGTATCTCCTTTCACGAATTTTTTGTCCAAAATGTTTGCTGAAGGTTATTAGTTTTATTAATGGAATCTTGTCTTTACATGAATGCAGATAGCTGTGATGTTGGCTGTACTCATCTCAAAAATAGCTCGTTTTGATTATCCAAAAGAGTGGTACCTTGTTCATCCACAATCTCTTTGTAATCATTTATTTTTGGCAAAATAACAACAGCATGATTTGATGAGTGTATAAAGGATTGATATATTGTCTCAAATGATTAGCAGAGTAACTTTCTTGTTTCAATGAGATCCATTATTATTTTTTGACATATATGAGACTTCATTGCATTAGAGATCTTCTTGCCCATCCCCTTTGTCCTGATCGGACTGAGGCATCTGTTGACCTTGTTGAGGTCAGTTGTTTTGGTTGTCGGAAGTACCATATTTCTGTGAAGAAAGAGAAGGGTTATGCTGAGTACTTAATGTTAGTTGAGGAAGGAATGCACATCACAAAAAATTACAGTTTGAGTTGCTTTACGAGTATATTCCATAGATGTGTACAATTGCTTGGCAATAGTTAAATGGACTAATAACGGTTAGATGATTAAATGGTGAAGCATTTTTATTTCATTTTATTTTATTTTACTCTACAAGTATGATGGAGTGCTGAAATATTCTCTTTTGCTATCTCAATATGGCAAGAATTTGTGCATCATATTGATGGGGCTGTACAAACTTGTGTGCTTAAAAAAGAACAGCATTTCCATAGCTAGAACATACCTTGTTGCCTCAATTACCATTTGTATTAAAAAATGTGATATTTTTCTTTTATTTTTAGAAATTTCACTTCTTTAATATTGAACTCTTCAAATCTTTAAATTTCATATATCTAGACATGAAAGCTATACTAAGTCATCCAATTGGGATAATTCAGTCACTGGAGTATTGTTATGACGATGAACATACTTAAAATTCGTCATGCTAGTCTATTTGGTCTAAAAATTATTCAAATACATCTCACATATTAAGGTTTGGTAATTAAATCATCTCACACTTAGTTCTGATAGATCATGACGAATATGTGGGTTTTTGAGGGCTTAAGTAAGTGAACAGTTGAGCCCTGATAAGTGTAACACATACTCAGTTGAGTGCATTTTTTTTGAGGTCAAGAAGACTAGTTAATTTTTCTTATTGAGATCAACAATAGTAGCGCAGCAATATTGATGATGCACACTAGTCACTTCACATGCTGCTATCAGTGTAGCATTGCTGCCATATTTCTGTAAAAGTTTAAGCTTTGTGGTACATGCTTTAACTTTTTGATTTTTCATGTTTTAAGGCCGGACCTCTTTTCTGTTTTGGGCCAACAGCTTCAGTCAGCGGATACTCTTACTTCACACAGAATTTTTATGATAATCTTCCGAACTCTAAAGGAGTTGTCAACTAAACGGCTTACATCGGACCAAAAAAACTTTGCAGAGGTATACTGGCTTCACTAAATATGTCTTTTGTATATGGAATGCCAGAAGTTCAATGCAGCATCGCAAATTTGTCACTTGGTTTGTTAAGCATTCATTTGCTATCTTGTTTTTGTTTTTGTTTTTTTTTGTTTTTTTTTTTTTTTTTTTTTTTTTTTTTTTTTTTTTTTTTCGGGATCATAACTAATGCGCATCTTCTAAAATGATTGAATTCGCAGATATCCTCCCGTTTCTTTGATTATTGCTGGCACCTATGGCAGAGTGATGTAAAGACTATATTGTCTGGTTTCTCGGCACTTTCTCAAACTTCTGAGCAGCAAAATGATGAACTATATTTGACGTGTGAGCGATGGTTGTTGTGTCTCAAAATCATAAGACAGCTAATAATTTCAGGATTTCCAAGTGATTCAAAAAGCATGCAGGTACCATTTGTCTGAAAATGTTTTAGGTTAATTTAGATAGACTAGGAAAATGCCAAGAGGACAATTTTTTCTAAGCTACTTCTTGCTGTCTTTTAGGAGGTCCGACCTGTTAAGGAGGTCTCTCCTGTGTTCTTGACTGCCATTCAGTCTCTTCTCCCTTACTGTAAGTTAACCCTTGCTTTCTTAGCCTGATTTATGGATGAAAGGCAACATATATGCTGAAATTGATGATCTCCTGGCAATGCCTGTTAACCTTTTGATGCTCATGTTGACATGTCTTCTTGATATTCTTTTACAGAGTGTAATGTATGAAGGTACATTAAGTACATCTTCCTCTTCCCCAACCTCCCCCTGTGCTCTCTGTTGCACGCGCACACATACTCACCCAAGTATAAATGTATATGTGCACACAAGACAGGCATGTGCATACCCATGCTTGCAGAGACGAGTGTTCTTATAATCACGCGGGGACATGTCAGTGTCCATATGCACATATCTGTCAGTGTTTATATGCACATGAGACAGGCTTGTGCATATCCATGCTTGCTGACACAAGTGTTCTTATAATCACACAAGGACATGTCAGTGTCCATATGCACATGCTTATGTAGCAAGCATAGAATGCGACGGTTTTGCAATTTAGATTTGTGTATTCTGTAGCTTAAATTTTACTGTCCACTAAAAGATTGTGTTCTTTTTCACTTTGGGCTACATAACATGTTCATTTTCCTTTTTGATCAGTTAAAATGTTAATAAATTAGTTACTCATCCTGATTCTAGACATGCTTTTGAAAAGCGTTAATTTCATAAAATTATAGATCTAACGGTAGACTTCGAGATGGACATAACCTTAATTTTGGCAGTTTTCCAGAATAGGTGCAGCTTTATAAAGCATCACTATATTTTATGCAGTTGGGAGTAAATTTAGAAATCTTTTAGCCCCAGAAATTAGTCTTATGGAGCCGCATGTAAGTCTCAATCCATTGTAGGGGATTATTTTGACAGAAAGGATTCCTTACTTAAAAATAGAATTTATGTTTTAGCGAAGACTGTAGTTGAACTTCTTTTAGACAACTGCAGTTGATATATCTGTAACGAGGTACTGTTTGAGATTTCTTCTGATGTGAAGTAATGACTAAATGGCGTTAGCAATTCTTTTGAACTTGAAATATTTAATTATCCTCTGTCTAATTTCTTCATTTTTTGCAGATTCATCTTTTCAGAAGGGATATCCTAAATTCTGGGACTTCGTAAGGAGAGTGTGCACAAAGTTAATGAAGGTTTTAATCTCGATTCAAGGAAGGCATCCTTATTCATTTGGTGATAAATGCGTTCTTCCACCTGTAATGGAGTTCTGTTTGAATATTATAATAGATCCCAAGGCCAATGTGATGTCATTTGAGGAGTTCATTATTCAGTGTATGATAATGGTAAAATCTTTACTCGAATGTAAAGAGTACAAGCAAAGTCTCACTGGCCGAGTGGTAGATGAAAATGGGGTGTCCCTGGAGCAGATGAAGAAAAACATTTCTGCTGTCATTGGAAGTCTCCTTATGTCTCTTTTACCTAGTGATCGCATAGTACTCCTGTGCAATGTCCTGATCAGAAGGTAATGAGATACTGCCTTTCAGTTCAATTATCTCCAGTGATGACTGAAGAATGGAACTTATGCTGTGTTAATTCCTGATTTTTTTTTCCTACTTGTAATTGGGAGGGGTTTAAATTTTGGTTTCAGTCCTCTTTCCTTAGTTTAAGTAGGTACACTGACAAGTGAAGCCTCTTTTCATTTAATATGCCCCCATCAGGTAAAGTTAGGATAGTGGTATATCAACTGCTTCTGGTGACTTTTGATTTACTAAATGTTATTAAGATGGAAATTTATATAACTGTTCAAGTACATCAGGAATATGTAAGAACATGAAATGTATACTAACGAGATAACAGTAATTCATGAAATGACTGGAAGATGGAGTTTGCTTGAAATCAGCAAAATGGATCAAGGGAAGATTCAGATATGTTGTATAGCCCTTTAATTTGTTCATGCAAATGCACCACATGAGGAAAAAAAGGAGTAGCACTCCAAGCCAATTTGTATGGGAAGAAGCCTGAAGAAAATCTCCAGCACTGAAATAATTGCAAAACCAACTTCAGCCTAATCCAGAGGAATTGAAAATGAAATGCTGTAAACATTGAACAAAATTACAATGAAAATGCAAGTGATCTGTGGATGTCCTGGACACTTAATGTCTGGCAGACTTTATTCGAACCAATTTTTAAGGGAGGGAGCCAGAAGAAATCTCCAGCACTGGAACAAATGCAAAACCCATGTCTTCTTAATCCAGAGGAATTGAAAATGAAATGCCATAAGCATTGAACAAAATTACAATGAAGAGGCTACTGATCCATGGATGTCCTGGACACTTAAATGTCTGGCAGGCTTTATTCTTTGATAACTTATGTTTACATTTATATTATTGATATAAGAGACAATAGTTCTCTATATTTGTTGGCAAGGCCAGATTCCAGATGATACACAAGAGGGGAAGAGTTAAAAAGTAAAAAAATTAATTTATTTGTTTTATGTCTTCCACTTGCCGGGTTTAACTGACAACTTACATATTTTTCACTGATCACCTGGGATTTTTTCCTTCTCCTGTGAACATGTTGATTAATTATCTTGTTGCGAAGAGCTATATCAATAAATTGATATTGCTTGGTACTGATTCTGTGATCAAGGGATACTTGAATCTTATGATTGTTCTCATTATATGCTTCAACTCATATCTAATTGGTCCATTTATTTAGGCCTTCCCTACACTGCCTCTGTTAATTGGCCTTGAAATAGTGATCTAGAACCTGACTATTCCATTGGTGACTGCCGTAGGAATAGAAGAGGGCAAAAGGAGCAGAGCTGGCAATGCATCTATGATAAACTGATCTAGAATGATACGCACTGGTTTCTTTTCCTCTATAATTAACCACTCTTCCGGAAAATTGGAAGATCAATTGTTAAAAGCATTGTCCCTTTTAGGGACATATGCTTTTATTTCACTATTTAGTTCCTTCTGGCAGTTAGTTATATACATAAATTAGTGGTACTTTGATAAGTTACGTATTTCTAGTACATCGGTTACTGCTCGTGATGGCATTTGGAGGTTTTGAAGCAACCAGATTGAGATAGGATTTAATAATTCTTTGGGGGAAATTTTCTTGCTTCTATAGGAGTCTTTGGGTGTCGAGGGGTCTATTATGAAGTAACTTTGGGGTTGGAAAGGACTCTAGCAGTTCAAACATCATGTTTTGCGTCTTTCACCAATTTCTGGTATTGGTGTGGAAAAGGATGGAGAGATTTTGAGGGATAGGATAGTCATTTCCTGTATTGAACATGGATAATTGTGAACTTTGGCTGACAGCACTGCAGCACTCCACAAATATGCTGCTTTCCTAGAGATATTTTTCTGGTAAATGATTTCGCAGTTTGCTTCACCAAAGAGGAACTTGTTGATGGTAAAAATGTAGAATGAGGGGAAGCGAATAAATTGGATAAGGGGTACCGGGATTACCATTGCTGTATTAGCAGTCTATTATGTAATGATTTGGCAGGTGGAGCCTCTTTTAGGATCCAATTGTGTACTTATTGGTCGGTCATTTTGAATGGTTTCTCTTCCAAACATCATCAAATTGAACCTAAAACCATTATAGTGACATCTGACAGGTACTTCGTTCTGACAGCGGGTGATTTGGAGGAATGGTACCAAAACCCAGAGTCTTTTCATCATGAACAAGATATGGTTCAATGGACAGAGAAACTAAGACCATGTGCTGAAGCTCTATACATCGTTTTGTTTGAAAATAACAGTCAAGTAGGTGGCATCGAACTGAATATCTTTTGAAATTACTGTTATCACGTTTTTCCCTATTTGATTATTCTGTTCGGGCTTCTTAATTATAGCTACTAGGTCCTGTTGTGGTTTCCATCCTTCAAGAAGCAATGAATGGTTGTCCTACTTCCACAATAGAAGTCACTCCGGGATTGCTTCTGAAAGATGCTGCTTACGGGGCGGCTGCATATGTTTATTATGAGCTGTCAAACTACCTGAGCTTCAAAGATTGGTTAGATAACAATTCATTCTATTCCTTATAAATGCAGATTGTGCATGAAGGTCATAAAAATAATAAATGCCATCTGGGGACAAACCACATGGATAATCTAGAATAATCACTTACCTTCCTGCTTTCACATACATGTGTTTGTGCGCTCACATTACTGCTCTAAGCTGTGGTGCTATTGAGAGAATACTCTCTCCTCAAAATCTCTTTCAGTCGACACCTGGAATCTTGTTCAGATTATCAAGAGGGGAGCAGCGCGATCTTACACGAAAAGAGTTAGGCTACGTATGTTGTGCATGTTACTTCTAAATCCTTATATATATGTTTTTAATTCACTAATTGACCTAAGCTATGACATTATAATCATATAGGGCATTTATTTTGGTCAGAATCAACTCCTCTCTTCTCTTGCTAATACTAACAAAGAATGATTTATTATGTCCTTTAGCATTAGCATAAATGACATGTATCACTCCCTTTTGCTAGAAGTTTCAAGTGAGCAACTTCTGTACCATACATAAATGTGTATTTGTACTCGTGAAACCAGTATATCCACTAATCTTCTTATGTCTCAAGGCGATCTTCTTTGTATTTGCTTTATTTCTCTGGACAGATCTAGGATTTGTCTGGGTAGATTTTGCTTTCTGCATAATCTAAATCTTGCAACAGATGTACTTTGAATTTTTTTAGCTCGAAACACCCAAAGCTTTCACATATAATTTTCTCAAAATCTTTTAGAAGTTCTAATAATATTATAAATTTTGGTGGGAGAGCAAGATAATCACTTAACTTTTTACAAGGCACAACCAAACAAGCCCTTATAGTTTCTGTAGTCAATCTTTGTGTGCGAACTATAGTTGATTTACTGATATGCATATAATGTATTTAATCTCTGTCCTTTTTGGAGCTTTCCATCCAGAAATTCAATGCAGCACTTTTTTCTTAAAATTCTGTTGCTAGTGTACCATAAGTTTATGGGACACTAGCACTATATTCTTAATCTCTTGTTCTTGTACTGTTTTGAGTAGTGGAATTCTAGAAACCAGACTGGGTTTCCTTTTTGTTGTTTTTGTATTGTGGGGAATGGGGGTAACGGTGTGGCAGGGGTCTTTTCTCTTCTACTTTTTTGGTTGTCCAGGGAGGGACAAGTGAAGCATGGTCAATGACTAAACCTCACAGTAATTTTTGTTTTTCTCAGACATCACATATAAAAAAGTATTGTCTGTGTAATGTTGTTCCAAATACCAACATCAATTTAGTAATGCAACTTTTTGTAACGGAATGAGGAACTTTATGCTAAACACTGTCGGTGGAGAATTTTTTTTTTTTCTCCAAAATCAACTTTGAACTGTGTATAAGTGTCCCTTTCTAGCCTAGGTAACTATGTGTATGTGAACTTGCACAGTGCTCCAAGCCTCTTTTAGAAAATTTTCTTCCTCTGACTGTGTTTGGGATTAGGTATTATAATCCATGGAACACGCGCATTATTGTGCACAATTATCAGAGCCTTGTGATGCATTTTCTGTCACTAAGATTACATAATAAATTATTTTTGTCAATCAGTTCGACAACTCTTTAAAGCTTTTAGGTGGGATATAAAATCAGGCATTCCACCCTGATATTCTTTCTGTGTATGTGCGCTAAATAGATCATTATAGGTTTTCTGTTAACTAGCCACCAGCAGGTGTTGTGTAGCAATGTTTCTCATAACTCAGCCACAAGGCCTTATAGTTTCTTGAAGTATAGTTGGACTCTCTACAATCAGGCAGAGCCAGGGCCCTTGCTGGCGGAAGGAAAGGAATTAATGGCAAGGATCCCCAAATCCATGACAAGCAAAACAGTCTAAAGATGGACACACTTTTTATAAAAGCAATAAGTAAGGCAAACCCTAATTATATAAGCGCTCTGCAAAACTATGACTTTTGGATCTTGCCACTCACACAGAGCACTCTTGGCTGATGGGAATTTCCTTTGAATTCTTGAAGAATATTTCTAGCTTCTTGTCCCTAACTTGGTACCATTTATTCTATAAATATCCCTTTCCAAGTCTGTTTCATCCTCAATCTTTTGTGGTTTCATGTCAGGAGGCTCTTTATCTATATCATTCCACAAAACGAATAAAAACAATTGAAGGCTTTCTATCTACTTTGACAGAAAAGATTGCTCTCAATCTTGCAACCCATCGGTTGGCCATCTAATTTGTTTCCTTTCCAGTTCCACTCTATAGGTTATGAATGCATCGGCAAAGTATCTTGTTTGTGTGTTGTGTTCTCTTGGAGGAATAACTGTGCAGTCTTTTAAACTTCTGTCATTTTTCCTGCTAATAAGGCATACCTGTGATAGAAGCAATGGTTAATCGTCAGCTCTGGTTGTTACTTAAAACAAAAATCTTATGCTGGTTGTCAGTATGACTTGTATTTTCAGACTTTGTCAGGATAGGTATGTCACTAGATGACTACTCAAACAGGGTAACCTCCTGACTTGAGACTTCTCTTCCTGAAACTCCTAATTGCAGGTTCAATGGTGCACTATCTCTTGAACTCTCGAATGATCATCCAAACATGCGGATCATTCATAGGAAGGTTGCACTGATATTGGGACACTGGGTCTCTGAGGTAACCTTTTTCCATTCTCCTGAGTAAAGACACTTATTTTCTGCAACTGGTGCTTAAATTTGTGTAATCTGGCAGTTGCACTTGTTCTGATATTGATGTTACATGCTAATATTTAAAAAGACAATATTGCCTTATGCTTCTACTGAGATTTGTTTTTGAATCTTAACTCACTTCTACTTATTGGCACTTGCTTCCAAGAAAACTTAGGGTTTCTGATGAGAATATCTTCATGAGAGAGAATTCTGGTAAATTTTTTAAGTGGATGAATATTTCCTATGTACAACTCTAGAGCTGGGGAGATGCAAAGTCATGTCTCATTACTTGGTGTTCATTCTTGATGCTTGGAGATATATCTCAGAACAGTAAGATAAATTTTGGATTGAGATTACTCTGCCTTTGTTGTTCTAGCAACTCATGCACTCAAATAATTTGGCAATTCAAACTTTCACAAATCTTTTACTGCATTTTCTAAGGCAAGTTCCTGCTCATGGGTTTACTGCTTGTGTTCTGATTGTTCATGAAAGGGAAAAGACTACCAAAAACTCCAAACTTTGCCCAAAGTGACAAATTTAGCCCAAACTATTTTTTGTGACATGAAAAACCCCAAACTTTGCAAACTGTGACACATTTACCCCATTAAGGACATTTTCGTATTATTCTTTCTGTTTTTCCTTTCCTTTTTCTTTTTTTTTTTTTCTTCTCTCTTCCCTCCGCCGGCCATGGCGGAGGGAAGCCAGCATCTGGCAAGGGCTGCCCTCGCCGGCGTCGGGCGAGGTCACCCTTCCCTAGGCTGGCTAGGGCTGCCCTTGCCGGCGTTGGGCGAGGGCGGCCCTCGCCAGATCTGGTGAGGGAGGCCCTCGCCTGACGCCGACGAGGGCCACCTCTGGCGAGGGCCTGGCGAGGGGTGCCCTCGCCGGACGCCGGCTTCCCTCGGCGGAGGGAAGAAAGAAGAAGAAGAAAAAAAGAAAAACATTTTAAAAAGTAAAAAGACCAAAATGCCCTATAATTTAGGGTAAATGTGTCACACGAATGAAAGTTCAGGGTTTTTTGTGTCACGAAAAAAAGTTTGGGGTAAATGTGTCGCGGTTAGCAAACTTCGGGGTTTTTCATGTCACAAAAAAGTTCGGGGTTTCACTTTGGGCACAATTTGGGGTTTTTGGTGGTTTTTTCCCTTCATGAAAATGCTGGTCAAAGTCAATGTGATGCTTATGTGATATGTGTGTATGCATGTTTGTGCTGGTCACTACATCCATATTCTTTTGGAACTGGGAATCTGGGATGCATGTGAGCTTTTCAGTGAATTTTTAGAAGTGCTGAAGGCAGAAACATGATCTGATAGAAGTGCATTTTTATGGGGGTGTCTCCCTACATAGGGTGTGTAGTAATAAGCAAATTCCAGCCTGGAGTAGTTTGAAGTTTATAAAGCTTGTGTTTCTTCCTAATCAGTTTTACTGGTTCCACTGGTGACGAAGTTAAGATAAAACCAAAAATGCTTTTATGATGTTCTTTTTCCCAATCTATCATGTCAACTCCTTGTGCCATTTCCTGGACGATTGCTTATCTTTAGGCAAGTGTTGGATAATTTATATCAGCATTGGCTTAGAGTGGCCAGAGAATCCTAATTCATTGGTTCCCAGAACAGAATGGAGGAGAAATTAAAAAGAAATCTTGCACTATGGTCTTTTTTGAGTATTATAAAAGAGTGTTTGATGGTTTCATCGGATTTTTGGAGAAGTGAATACTTTCTTAGAATAAGAGGTCTTTTTGAGAATGTTGTTATCATGTATTCGATCTTGATCTTTCAGCTACTCTTTGTGGAGTCTGTCCTTTATGTGTTTTCTGCAATCCATACTCTTTGTTTTGTGATGAATTTCTGATGGATGCATGCAGATCAAAGATGATATAAAAAGACCAGTGTACTGTGCTTTGATAAAGCTTCTGCAGCACAAGGACCTAGCAGTCAGGGTATGATGCATAACTGAAAATTCACAGATATGAAATGTCTCGTACTTTTTTTAATTATTTGACAAAATCTTTAATCAACTGTATCAGAGTACTTTCTAATATCTGAAGTTGTTTGTCTAATATGGCAGTTGGCAGCCTGTAGGTCCTTGTGTTCACACATTGAAGATGCAAACTTCTTGCAAAGTGAATTCACTGATCTTGTTGCAATCTGCTTTAATCTCTGCTTTAATTTGGTGGAGGATGTCCAGGAATTTGATTCAAAGGTAACATAACAAGTTAACAAAGTTTGAATAAAATTGTTGTACAAAGCTTTCCTTGGCCACATTATATCTTCAGCATCACTATCTGAGGTTAAGTTCTCTGTAGTACTTTTAGCTTGATGGCTTTTCACGCTGGATTTGGCTGGAAACTAATGCACATTGGCCGACCACCACATATGTACTGAAATATGTACTAGCTATGCTGTACTCTTTATGTATTGTTAACCCTTGTAATGTTTATAGCCTCGTCTATCCTGTTGACTGAATTGGAAGATATGTGGTACAGCTCAAAAGTTTTGATTCAAGGAGCATGCTGAAGTTCGGTGACTACTTTTTAACTGCTGAATGAATGTTGTATGTAACCAGAATGAAACCTGGTTGGTTCATTAGGTAAAACAGTAAAACCTAGATTACAAAAGCATAATACTGTGATGCAAAATGATAATGGATGGCTTATCCTTCTATTGTTCTGTTAGATATGTTTCAGGAATTTTATTCCCTATAGCTTCATGATGATTATTTATATGGACCGATGGTTGTATCTCAATGAAAGTTACTGCGTACTTTGTGACATGACCTTTCTTATGTCAACATGGACAAAAACTCTTTTATGAATGTTTTTCTGTTTGCAGGTTCAGGTTTTGAATTTGATTTCAGTACTACTTGCATATGTGAATGATATGGTTCCATTTTCAAGCAAACTGATTGAATTCTTTCAGAAGGTATTACTTTAATTCTGTACTAGTTTTGCTTTGTCTATTATTGGAGCACAATATCGCCAAAGTATAAAATGGCAAACAATTGGGATTCTGAAAATAGCTCTGCCCTACACCTCTGCAGGTGGCGAATATTTGATTGGGCATCATTTGAGATGATTTAGTAGTTGGAAACCTTTATTAAATCCGTGATTGGCTTCTCTTACTTCCACCAATCCCTTGTCAAGATGGTAGATAATTTGTGAATGGGTGGGTGACAATGATTATAAGATCTTCAGGATATTAGGTGGAGAAGTTGAAGTCGGAGTAGAGCTTCTTGCCCTATCCTTTAAACTCGCTAGCTAGTAATAGATCATGCAAGCATATGTCATTGCTCTGTGTTATATAATTCTAAAGAAAAGACTTCAACATATTCTGTTTAGAGATGTATTCATTATCGCTTGCCTTGATTAGACTCTCTTTTCTGAACATCCCACAATTCTTATCTGTTCATATTTTATAAATTTACCATGAAAAAAAGATAGGATTTGTTCATCGTGGAATGAGTCTTTACACATCTGGATGCTGTCATAATACAGTACTTATAAAGGTAAAATTGATAGGCAATTGGTATCCTGAGTTTTTGGTATCCATGTTGGGCTCTATTAATGGGGATTACCTGAGGAGTTGTGGTGTGTTGAGCTCTATAACTCTCTCCCTCTCTCTGCTTGCTCATTGTCCATTTCTTAGCTTGAAAAAAATGGAGCTTACTTGAACCACATTGGTTTCTGCATAATTTATTCATGCACTTGAAATGCCATTTGCATTTATCTGCATCATGCACTGACTTTAGCAACATTTAAGAAGTAATTTTTCTTTACCGAGACTTGAATATCTTCACATTCTCTTCTCCCTCTCTCCCCCCCCAACCCTCTTCTCCCAAATTTTAATTTTCGTACTTGTTTTTCATGAACAAGGTATGGGAGGAATCTTCTGGTGAAAGTCTATTACAGATTCAAATTCTCATTGGCCTCCGGAACTTTGTCATTGCTCTCGGCTATCAGTCACCCATTTGCTATAATATGCTGCTGCCCATCCTGGAAAAGGGAATTGATATAAATAGCCCGGATGAACTTAATCTTCTTGAGGATAGTATGCTGGTTGGTTTCTCAAATGGCTGTCTTCATTTTTTGGTCAAATTTCACTACATGATTGCTTGTCTCTATCAATTTGGTTTTATTTTAGTAATACACGCGATGCAATGTGCAGTTATGGGAAGCTGCCATTTCTCATGCTCCTTCAATGGTACCCCAGCTATTGTCATACTTCCCATGTTTGGTCGGAATCATGGAAAGAAGTTTTGATCACTTGCAGGTTAATTTTTCTTCTAAAATTTTTTCATATTATTTGCACCATCTCTATAGTGATTCTATTCAACAGGACCTTCAACAGAATTTTGTTAAGTCTCCTGCACTGCATCAGTTCTTTCTCTTTATGAATGCAACATGGCAAGGAATGAATGTGGCTGCAAACTTTTCTTTTTCTAGTTTGTGTAGGATGAAGCACATAAAACTTTTCCGTACACTCGATGATTTTGAAAATTGTAAATCTCGTAGGATTTACTAATCCAGTGTAATTTCTCGTGAAATATGCCCCTACTAATTGGGATTCATCTAATGGCACCAGTGATCTCTTTTTCTTTTATAAATCTTATCGTGTTTGAAGTTTGATTTTTCTTTCATGTTGAACATCTGAAACTGTGGAACTCATAAATGTATTAGCATGTAGTTCACCGTGACATTTGGAACTTTTCATAGTTTTTAGAATTTTTTGAATTACTTCCTTTTAGCTTTCAGACTTTGCATGGAAAAGAAAAATACTTTAAAAGAAAAACCTAAACCAAACAGAGCTGTTATTGATACGTCATATTTTTCTTTTATGTCAGGGTCTGTTATTGATAGACCTCCAACATCATGCTTATGGTCCATTTTTGTCTTTTATGGTGGGAGATGACAAATTGGCTTATGGAGAGTAGTTTTCAATGAATATTTCCTGCTGGGAGCTGAACCACTTAGATATGCATCATTTGCTTGTAGTCATCATAAAAAACTCTAAATCTAGACACTCTAGAAGATTATATTGATTATACATGCTATGATAAGTGCTGCACTTGAAAGTAAATTTGCCTTGAGTGGTCTACTTGCATGAAGAACTCATACTTTCATCTTAGCCGCTTTTATGAATTAGTTCCTGTGACATTATGGGGCCAAAGTGTTGGGTTACTATGGCTTAAGTGCTTTGGATAAAATGTCCTGTAGCCCAGAGGTTGTTTCTCTTAAGATCAGAATTGCTTTTGCATGTTTTTGCCTGTCTTTCATTGCTTGTGTCCTCTTGAATAGTTATTGGTTATTTGTTTCGTCATTGTATAATCGCCCATATTATGATTGTGGCATTGTACTGTTATGTCAGGTTGCTGTCAACATTATCGAGGGTTACATCATTTTGGGCGGTTTAGAATTTTTGAGAACACATGCTTCCAGCATTGCAAAGCTGCTTGACTTAATTGTTGGAAATGTGAACGATAGAGGCCTCCTATCCACTCTGCCAGTCATTGATGTTCTGATTCAGGTGCAATATGTTTCAATCTCTGTATGTGTTATGTTATATTGGCATCTCTGAATAACCTAGAGTGGATAAACTCCCCTAGTTCCTATTCAATAGGTGAAGTTGTGTGATCCTTTAGTTCATCTAAGAAAAATTACAAAAACTAATCATACGCGCAAAAAATTGTTGCCTTAATAGAAAACATTGGTGTATGTCCAGTTCAAATTACTCTGTTCTTTTGTACTACTTGTCAGAAGTTCACAGCTGTCTGGTGATTTATGCTCAAAAGTTTGAGGGCAGAATGACTGTAAATGAGGAAACAATAAAATCATTAATAAGATTAATATATTTTCTTGGTTGAGCTATGTCCACATGATGCTTGAATCTTGGTACACTTAACTTTAGATTCTTGAGAAGTGTAGACCATATGAGCCCAAGTTGTGAAGCTCATTCACTGGCGCAAGTCATCCCTGGACATCCCATATCTGTCGATCTTTGGATCATTTCTAGTTGGCTGTGCACTTACTGCCAGATGCTCAACTGTGCATATGTGCATCGTTTTGATATATTTCAACGTTTAGGTGAAATCTATGCAAAGTTCTGACTATGTACCTGTAAAAGAATGACTAACATGTGATCTTGTCTGAACTTGTGGACCATCAACGCAGTCATTTTCGCAAGCATAAATTGATAATATTTAGAACATTCATGCCTTTGATTCTCTTAAAAGTATGAGATCTTGTTTTGTGGTCATCTTTTTTTCACCTTAAGTAGCAACTTTGCTTAGATATAAAAAGTTACTGAATGCAAGGTTGTGCCTCATTTGCGATCACTCTTCAGCAGTTGAAAATCCTTGAGATATCTGTGTATGTATGGGTCCTTTAGTGTTCTTATTTATGCATTTAAGTTGGAAGATCGTGTTGACAGGGGTAGCGATAGGGGTACTATAAAGCATTTATCCTCTCAGATACCTTCTACAATGCTTTCTTGATATCTCTTGCAGCCCAGCTATGCTTTCTTTAGCCTTTTTGCTACAGTTGTTTGTAGCATCTGTCCTTATCAGTGCTATGATCAGGGCAGGCCAACTTTTTGCTTTTGGCTTGCTAAGAAATTAATCCATGTGCTTATATAAGAGTAGCTACATCTATTCTATATCCTTCAAAGAATCTTTTCTCTAGTCCTTTTCCAATTTGAGCAAATACAGACCAGAGAAATCAGATTCTTGATCTTCTATGTTTGGCTAGATGTTTGAGAATGCATTCCTTGGCCACAATCCCTCCGGAAATATTAGTGATCACTTCCCACTCTTAAAATGAACTTTCCCAGATCATTGGCGGACTGAATAAAGTGTTGGATTTGACCTTTTATTTGCCTTGCTGAGGCAGCACCACTTGACAATAGATTTCCAATTTTTTCAAATTATCCATGGCAAGGATTGGAGTAGCTCCACAAGCAGAGAAGCTACTCAAGAAGTGCTGGCATTTGTTGTTGCCATAATAGCTGTAAGCCTTTGTGCTCTCCTCAAAGGAGTTTAGTGAATATCCTACTTGTGCTGTTTCTTTCCTGGTAATATCTCCAGCATGTCAGCTGCTTGCTCGAATAAAAAGGTCTTCTTCAAAGAAGTTCATTCAACTCCAGTAGTCATGCAGTATAAATCGAAGTGCCTCGTTGTCTTTAACTGCGACATGAAGGACTTAATTGTCTCATGTGTCTTTTTGTATCCAAGTCTAGTCAGCTGAGTGAGTAGACCAGACTTTCTCCATATTCTTTATGAGTCATGTTCAAGTACCCACTTTCTTTCTGCCAAAAAGTAGTTGTCTTCCTATTCACAAGTCTTTACAGCATCTTCTCCAAAAAAAATTAATTAAACAGAAAGGAATTAGATGATCGTTATTCATTAGGGCATCTTTTCTTAACCCCATTTTGGCACTCTGTGAACATCTGACTCCCATGAATGATGTCCTAAAGAGAAATAGAACACAACATACACAACATTTGGTTTGGCTAAAGGATTAGCATTGTTAGTGCATGATTAGAGTCCACAACACGAAGGCATCATCCTTTGCTCTAATTGCAATTTTCCCTCAAAAGTTCAATTGTTCTCTCTCCTTTCAAGGCAAAAGGTGAGAGCGCCAGGCCATCTCTTCTCTTTCTCAGATGCGTTCTAAGCTCTTCCACACCCCGCAGTTCCATGGACAGTCTGTCTGCTGTCCATTGAGATACTCTTGTCAAATAAATCTGTTCATGTTAATTGATCTCGGTGCAGCAATAGCCAGTTCAAGGACCCGTCTGCCAATTGCATAAGAAATATTTTAGCATAATCTTTCCTTCTCTTGGGTTTATCGATTCCTAAATTTCCTAGAACAACTTCCCATGCAAAGAAAGCAAGAGTAGAAGGATCTCTGTTCTTCCATAAATATATTCAAGTAAAGCAAGATCCTCCTATGATTAGCAACCACCTGTACAGTATCTTGAAGCATTCCTAATGCTGCGTTCTTGCGAAAATTGGGTCCTAAGAGAAACTAAATTCATATCACCGATAAAAGATCTGACAGTTGCTTAACATTGTTGGAATTACTTATGAATGATCAATCTGTCCCTTACTTTTGGCTGCTAAATGCACAAATGTTCACGAACAGCTTTTTAGGGAGCTCTATGTGCCAATCACTCTGGCTAAAATAAATGGTCTTCATTTAATTAGCTTCTGCTATGCATCTCATCTGGTTGAGATGATGAGGATGAGATGATGAGATGGCACAATAAACATTGTTAGGTTCTTTGCTGGAAAGCATTGATTTACTGTTACTGCAGTTGGTTTAAGTTGATGCCATCTAACAATACGTTATATGTTTGAATGTCAGTGCTTTCCTGCGGAGGTACCGCCATTGATTAACAGTACTCTTCAGGTAATTTGGCTCTCTTTGTAAATATCTCACGATGCTTTTTCTAGAGTCACCTGCCAGTTTCCTTTTCTTTCTTCTGTTTCTTTTTTCTTGTTTTTTGTGGTTATAAAATCTCTTATCAATGATATTTGGCTCGAGGTTCTGTTTAAATCTCATTTTCTCCCCTTTTTTCCTACTGTCCATAGAAATTGATTATTATGTGCTTGAGTGGAGGAGACGATCAAGATCCATTAAAGACAGCTGTAAAGTCATCTGCTGCTGTAATAATAGCAAGGATTTTGGTGATGAACACAAGTTACTTTGCACAGTTAACTTCAGAGCCCTCCCTTTTCTTGTCACTTCAAAACACAGGAGTGCAAGTGGAAGAGAGTGTACTGCTTTGCCTGGTAGACACATGGCTTGACAAGGTAATAACTTCTCTTGTTCTTCAATTTGATTGGTTCCCTGCTTTCAAGCTGTTGCTACAGATGATCCATACATGGGTATGAAATGATTACTTTTGAATTGTTGTGAAATTTCCTGTCATAGTAATTGTCATGAATGACTTTTCTTCAACTAAACTAGGGTCCTATGTTTTGGAATTCTAAGTGAAGTTGACAGTGAATCTTTCAAAAATTTTCTAGTGCCTGCCTTTGTATTCAGATTTGTTATTTAACAGGAAGACCTTTAAGCTAATCCTTCATGCAGTTCTAGCTGATAAAACCTTGGTTGATGTTTCATGTTTGGCTGAGTTTGCATGTATGTGTTCTTCCAAATGTTTGGACAACCAACTGGATATCTTTAAAGTATGTATTATCTCAGGTGGAGAAAAGTATTTTCGGCTTGTTCTAATAGTCTAATTTGGTAGTTCAAGTCTTTGAATAGAATTCAAAAGCAATTTGATGTTATGAACAAGATATTGCATGAAGTGTGCAGATACCATGTGAAAGGAAAATTGTCGATCATATTATTCACTAAAGATCAGTATCTATACATTAGTAATCAGCATCAAAATAAGCCTTAAGGTCCTAGAGACCATTTTACCCTTTATCCTTCTAATAATCATGTCTCCTAATTGGTCATTTTGGTAATATCAGTTGACCATCAGCTTCAGGATGACATTTTAAAAAATGCAGAAGGACCAACTGCTAATGCATTGCCTCAAATCTATCTTCAATTAGTATTAGTATGGGGACTCTCCAAGTTGTCTACTTTTGGAATGCATGAAATGATATAGAAGTGGAATTGCCGTAATCTTTGGTAGGGGTGTCAATGGGTCGGGTTGGGTTTTAATGATACCTGACCCGACCCAAAATCCTACAGGGCTTCTGTGACCCGACCTGACCTGATACCCGAATATTATATAACCTAAGAGATCGGGTTGGGTTGGGCCAGCATCGGGGCCGATAAGCTAGGTGTTTCATCCTTGTTGCGCACACGTGGAGAGACTAAATCCGGGCTGGCCCGACCCGAACCTAAACAATACCAACACCTAAAAAGGCCCGACCCCAAAATACCCTAATTATAGGGTCGAGCTGGGCCGGGCCAGGTCAGGCCAGGCCGGGTTGGGTTTTGGGGACACCCCTAGCATGAAGGAGAGTAAGGCTTTGTTTGGTCAAGAGGAATGAATAGTTTTGACATATTGTAGGAAGGGGAATGAGTGAGAAGATAGTGGAGTGATGGATACGAGTCCCATTAACTTGTTCATTACCAACCTGAGTTTTTTACCAGCTCGGCAGTTGACCTAGTTGCTCAAGGCTTGCTTCAAAGTGGTTTGGAGAAGCCTTAGTCCTGGCTTTGATTCCTAGTAGCTTCTGGGATTTTAGAACTTCTGTGGAACACATTGACTAGGGAGCTTCCAGCTTTGGATGTACTCGCTCCATGGTGGAGCTGCAGTGACAAGCTTACCATCTAAATAATCGTTGCACACAATCTGCATGACTTAAACTGAATATTTTATGGCAGGTGTGGAACTCTTACTGAAAGATCCAAGAGAGTTGCCAATACCATTTGCCCCTTTTCCCACTATTTTGGCAACCAAAAAGAAAAAAAGTCTTTTTTTTAAGGCACTAGTCGACAACTTGAAGTTGAAAGGAAACTTTGTGTTAAATTGAAAGCAATGTTCAAAACTGAAGTGGACATTTCTAACCGAGTAGGTTGCATGTGTGGTTTGACCCCCATATTATAGGATCATAGACAGGTCAAAGCCAGAAAATCAGAAAAAGGAAAGGGCAAATTGAAGATCATTTCAACCTGGCTAAACTGAAAAAAAGCAATTTCTTAAATTTAATTTTTTTTTTTAAAAATAACTTCAAGGCAATATACAAGTAATTAGGGGAAGATAATTTTACCAAGTTTTTCAAATTTGTAAACTATTTTCTTTTTCTTTTGAAAATTTTCTGCTCTTTCTATTGTAGTTGACTTAAAATGGGACTTGGATGTCGAATCAAATAACTTAACCTTTTTTATGAATTCAGTTGTCGTTGGAGGAAAATAAAGTTCAGATGTTGATTGAGCCAGCTTTACTGGTTAAATCGGGAACTAGACATGAAGTTTTGATCTTTGATGCAGTTGAAAAAGAATTTAGAAAGTAGATATTTGAACCGATAGGCATTGCATCGTCCATATATCCCAAGCTATCAGTTTTCTATGTTGAATTCCTTGTTTGTAAAATTAGGAATCAAGCCCACTTTGTGCCGTGTACTCAAATGAACTAGGTTCTATTCTGTGTTTTGATGCTGCAGTTGCTTATCATGCTGTCTTAGCTTTTGTGAGCAGCTTAAAATGAGATTTCAATGGTTAATATCTTAAGGAAGTCAATTTGCTGGACCTTCAGCTCTCATGTACACAAGTGTCCTCACACTGTAAAAATTTGGTTTGTGTTGCTTTGAGGAGAATTAGCTGCATTTATTTAGTCCATCCTTGGAAGTTCCTTGCACAAATGGGTCATAGAACTTTTGAATTACGTTTAATTTGTAGTGAAGTTGTAATTTCTTGTGTCTTTATCAAATAAGTAGCAGAGAAATAAAATTTATAAAATATGTGACTGGAAACTTTTGCAGAGTAGTGACTTTTGTTAATTTGTCATTTCAAATAGTGAGATCTTTGACCACGTCTTTGTCCTAAATATTGCAATCATTCTTTAGGTTATTTGATTCTTTGAAACTTTGATTTACTTGTATGCTCCTTTACAGGTTGACAATGTGAGTTCTATCCAAAAGAAGACACTTGGATTAGCCCTTTCTATTATTCTGACCCTGAGAATGCCTCAAGTTCTTGACAAGCTTGATCAGATCCTGAGGTAGTCAATTTTATCGCCATTTATTTGGTGAAATTCTTATAGATGTCGCTTATGCATCCACCTTTATTCTGATTCATGTAGCGTCTGCACGAGTGTAATCATGGGTGGAAATGATGAGGCGAATGAGGAAGAGTCCAGGTTAGTTCCTAAACATGCTGCTTTATCCGGTTCATTGAATTGTATCAAACTTCTTTTATGAGTAAAACACTGATCTTTGTGAATAAACAAAATTCAGCAGCGATACTACGGGCTCAAGTGGAGGTCAATTTGAAGCCATTCCATGTAAAGAGTTAAGAAGAAGACAGGTGGACATTGATTGGCTTCCCTCAAACCTAGTACATACGGATGTGTATGAAAACACTTCAGCCTTCTGCTTTTTCTCGTTTTTAATAGTTTTAAGGCCTTTTCAACAGATAAAATTCTCAGACCCTGTCAACCAGTTATCACTAGAGAGCTCAGTCCGGGAAAATCTTCAAGCATGTGCTAACATCCATGGAGAATCGTTTAATTCTGCCATCAGCAGAATGCATCCAGCTGCATTTGCACAATTGAAGCAAGCGCTGAAGATGCAATAGTTTTGTTTTCATCTACAAACAGGCGAATGTTGTGTCGAGTCGTGGCCCTTCATACACATTCCAACGGGTGGTGATTCATGTTGTGCCCTTCAGATTGTTGTGATCGTCCACTACCAAGGAGAAAGATATATCTGTAAGTCTCTCTTTCTGATGAAAAGTTTTATCATCACTGGAGGTGCTCTGTGCATGAAGGGGACCCATGGCGCAACAGTAAAGTTGTCGCCGTGTGATGTGGAGGTCACAGGTTTGAGTTGTGGGAACAGCCTATTGTGAAAATTGCAAGCTAAGGCTGCATACCTGAGACCGGAAGTGGTCCAACCCTTTTCTGGACCTCCTGCATCACGGGAGCTTCATGCACTGGGTTGCCTTAGGTGCTTTATGCATGGTTGACCACCTCTAATTTGATTTATCGCCTCCTATCGTGCTCTCCATACCTTCTCTATGTGCGTGCATATTCAAAGTCTATAGTTAATCATGTTGACAAAAGGTTGATATTTTCTATGCTCCTCATAAGATGCCTTCGGCTTAATTTTTTCTTTCTTTCTTATCCAGGTAAATTGGAGCGTTCTTGCCGGCTTGTGAGCTTTCATATTCTTCAAAAAATTTTCCTCATTTGTGGTTTGATTTTGATAACAACAAAATTCATTCTTGCCGCCATGGTAGTGGAAAACTCTGTAAATATCTTGGACTTTGCCAGTCCTAACATGTAAAGTCAGAAGGGTCACAGCTGTTGAGTGTCGTGAAATTTCGATGAAAAAGAGTTGCGCTGGAAATGCAAAACGGGAATTTTAGGAAGATGCTGTTTGCCTTTACTCGGTCGATTTGCAGTCTACACGCACATGATCTTTTACCTGACAGGCCAAGAATGTATGAGGTGACAATATCGTGCTTCTCTTTTAAGCGCAATTTCTGCATCCGCTGTGTACCAACTCCCGTATGCCGATCATTTACAGAGTTGTTATAACGTGAAGGATTCATTCTTGCGAAATCCTTTGAGAAGACTATCAGATCCTCCTGTGTTTTCGTTGGTGGAGTTGCGACATCTCTTTTTTCAGAAGAATTTCATCATCCTTCCTAGTCTTATTTAAGAAGGCACAAAATGATTCGATTTATCGCTCTTAGTCGATGAAAACCCTAATGAGGATGGGAAGTAAATTGACCGATGCAGTTAAAAGTCCTAGAGTAGGTTGCATGCGAATGGCAAAAGTTGGCGCGCTCGACTCTTGAGACACAATTTTGACCACCGTCTCTTTGTCAATTTCTACAGGGTATGGCACAACGAATGCAGATTCAATTAGCTGCTAGGTAATCTAGATAGATTGGTAGCAAATCGGTTGATTTCCAGTAAATACATTGAAGAAAATGCTGTCCTTCACGGGATTTTCTTCCGAGGGTGTTTGTAATGAACGTCTGTTTTACTTCGATAGATTGACTACGTAATGATTGAAAATGACATGGGAGAATACCCTCTGGTTTTTTTACGTCCAAGGAATGCTAAGGTCTGCACAAAGCCTTAGATGAAGCAATTTAAGGTCATACTTAAGACCAGACAACTGGATTTGGACCCCCAACTTAGTTTCTGGCGATAGCTTGGTCTTAAAAGTTTTAAAATTTTATAAGATGTAACTTAGTCCATTAGAAACAAGTTTTGAGTAGTTGCGTCTGCGATTATATGGTCAACCATTACACGTGGTAGTTTTTGTCTTTTTTTTAATTGACCTAACGCCCCCTGGTCGTTTGACTTTGCCCGTCAGTCTCCCCACTCTAGTCTTACTTCCCTTTATGATTTTTAATCTTTAGTTTCGAGTTAGTCTTAAATTTTTAATAATGTGACTTTTAGTCTATTAGACGTGAGTTTTGAGTAACTGTCTCAGTAAACATGGGATCAAGTTCAATAATTACATATTTAGTAGTGTTTGTCTTGTTTTGGATCGATCTAACATTCCATGTTGTTTTGACTTTCATTTCCCAGCTTTAGCCTAGCTTTTCATTTATGATCGTTGATCTTTAGTATCTTTTTGTAGTATCTTCTGATAGTTGGGCAAAAGCATCAAAAAACTCTAAATTATGCCTACTGTGATATATTTACTAGAAGCTTTTTTCGGGAAAAGTACCAAAAAAGTCATAAACCTATTGCATTGGTACCAATTTAGTCCTAAACTTTTCAATTGGACCAATTCAATCATAAACCTTTTACTATTGGTATCAATTCAGTCCATTCGGCCAATTTTGGCTGGCCGACGCTAACGTGGACATCGACCGGTGGCCGAATGTTGACGAGGAAATTTTTATGATTTTTTAATTATTTTTTCAAATTTTTTATTAAATTTTTTTCTTTTTCTTTTCTTTTTCCTTTTTTTTTTTGCCTTCTTCCTAGCGGTGGCCGACGAGCCTCCGGTGAGGCTCGCCGCCATTGGGCTAGGTCCGCGGCCCTCGCTCGCCGCCGGCGAGGGTCGCGGCCCTCGCCCGCCTCTCCCAAGGCCGCCGGTGAGGCTAGCCTCGCCCCGAATCGGCCGCCGATGAGGCGACTTCGCCGGATCCGGCGAGGCCCGCCTTGACCGCGGCCCTCACCAAGTGGCCGTCCAACCGCCGGTCGCGGTTGCGACCCTCGCTCGGCCTCGCCCGTGGCCGCGTGCGGCAAGGCCGGGGCGAGCCCGCACCTCGCCCGCGGCAAGGCCGGGCGGGCCGGCCTCACCCGGATCCGGGCTCGCCGCCTCGCCGCGACCTTGGGCAAGGCCGAGCGAGGGTTGCTTGGCCTCACCCGGGCCCGTGGCCGAGGCTAGCCTCACCCAAATCCGGGCGAAGCTGCCTCGCCGGTGGCCCTGGGAGAGGCTCGGCGAGGGCCGCGACCCTCGCCGGCGGCGAGCCATGAGGACTTCTCACAAAAACATTTTCTCCTTTGTAAATTATGACTATTGACGTCGTAAAAACATTAAAAATCTAAGTTATTAAATAACAATGTAAAATTACTTGAACTCCTCACTAAAGAGTTGTCTAATGTTGTTGACGTCGTTTATTTTAAGGTTTTCTTTATATAAAAAAATTATAAATAATATATATATTCGGGGTTGGTATATTATATATATATATATATATATATATATATATATTCAGGGTTGGTCCGGATTATACCAACCGACCTAATTTTCTCGAACCTGATCAAGGAGTTGGGTCCACCGGGGTTGGTCCAAGAATTGACTAGGACCAAGGACTCACCTTAATTTCGAGTTAGTCTTAAATTTTTAATAATGTGACTTAGTCTATTACGCGTGAGTTTTGAGTTGGATCGGCAAACATGGGATCAAGTTCAATAATTACATATTCAATAGTGTTTGTCTTGTTTTGGATCAATCTAACATTCCATGTTGATTTGACTATTCATTTCCTAGCTTTAGCCTAGCTTTTCATTTATGATTGTTAATCTTTAGTATCTTTTGTAGTATCTTCTGATAGTTGGGCAAAAGCATAAAAAAACTCTAAATTATGCCTATTGTGATATATTTACTAGAAGGTTTTTTCCGTGACACAAAAATTCTCAAGCTCGTTCTTGTGTGACATATTTATCCTCTATCAAGATTTTGTCATCAAAATTGTCTATTATAATTGTTAAAAAATTTGTCTACATAGATGCTAAAAAGCAAATAGTGTTGACATGAACCCCATGTGTGAAAGAAAAATGATGTTCTTTTGGCTAATAAAATTATCTAAAGGTGAATGTGTCACATAAGAAAAAGTTTAAGATTTTTTTTAAAAAATTAGCATAAATATGTCACAACGAGTATAGTTTGGGACTTTTGAGGTTACAAAAAAAAGTTTAAGGTAAATGTAACACAATAGGCATAATTTGAATTTTTTTTTTATAGTTTTTTCCACTAATAGATTGGTCCTAAGTTTTTAAAATTTTGTGTAGTTGGTAATCATTTTGTTTCTAAGAACAATTTCTACTTAGAAATAATTTTTTCTGATTATGTTCATTAGACAAACTGTTGAGTATTTGAAGACATTTGGTAACTAGACAAAATTTATATTCTTAAAATAAATAAAAAGAACAAGAATGCGTTGGGTACGATGTTCAAATTTTTTTGATAGAAATTATTTTAATTTTTTAATAATTTTGTAAGAAGAAGAAGAAGAAGAAGAAGAAGAGGAAGGAGGAGGAAGAAGAGGAAGAAGAAGAAGAAGAAGACGAAGAAGTAGAAGACGAAGAAGAAGAAGAAGAAGAAGAAGAAGAAGAAGAAGAGGAGGAAACAAAATAAAAGAGTTAAAAGGAAAATAATCTTGTCTCAAAAATTGTTCCTAGGACAAAAAAAGTATAGTTCTTTCTATTTCTTATTTATGTTCTAAATCTATTTCTTGGCCACTGATCTGTTTTGAAAAATAGAAAAATTAGCAAGCTAATATCAAATGAATTTCTATTTATTTTCTATCTTGGAGAATAAAAAATAGAAATAGTTTGGAATTGGAGTGTTACAAGACAGGCTTTTAATAGATTTCCTAACAAGAAATTTGTTAGATACAAATTTTGAGCATATGATGGTGTCGACATATATAAGGTCAATCGTGATACATTTGGTAAAAAACAATTTGCTTCCTTAAAATACTTAGAGCATTTCGGATGGCAGAGACCTAATTAATCTAGGATGTCAGATTTGAGACATGAGGATTCTGACAAAAAAAAACACAAATATAGGGATGGCCATCCAAAATCCATCCTATTTCTATCTTTTCGAAATGGAATTAATTTCAAAATAAGTTAATCGTATCGTATTTGCTTTTTCCTCGTGATTGGAATTATCCATATGATGAGTTAATAATAATTTTCCAAAAGCGAAAATGTGTAGGAAAGCATACACGTGCATTATAATATATATATTAATGCATCATCAGACAGCATTGCCATTATAATATATATAGCATCAACAGACAGCATTGCCATTATAATATTGGTCAGGATCTTAAACTTTTTGTAACTAACCAAAGATGATAGGAGCAAACGCGTTCTTCCGTGTCTGCTTCACTTCACCACGCCATCTCCGATCCGCCGCTCACCGAACCTTCCAAAGATCTCAAGCCCGCCGGAGAGAGAACTTCGACTCATCTCTCTGTCTCTCTCTTCTATATAAGCCGACAACCTGCGAGCGCCGCTCAATGCCAATCCTATCGAACACCGAACAACTGCCATGCCAAGTGAGCCGCGAGCCTCCTCCCATTCCGACCGCAAGCGCATCGTCGCGCCATACATTAAGGCGATCTCGGGCTCGCTCGGGGGCACGGTGGAGGCGTGCTGCCTCCAGCCGACCGACGTCATCAAGATGCGGCTCCAGCTCGACAAGTCTGGTGCGTACAAGGGGATCGCCCACTGCGGCGCCACCATCGCCAAAACCGAGGGCGTCCGAGCTCTCTGGAAGGGCCTGACGCCGTTCACGACACACCTGACACTCAAGTACACGCTCCGGATGTGGTCGAACGCCATGTTCGAGTCGAAATTCAAGGACCCAGAGACCGGGAATGTCGCCAACAGGGCCAGGCTCTTGTCCGGCTTCGGCGCCGGGGCGCTCAAGGCTCTCCTGATTGTCACTCCATTTGAGGTTAGCGGTTGATTGGGAATGCGATTGGTTGGGTTTTGAGTTGACTGGGGTGAAGTTGGTTTGTTGCTGTGTAATCTGGAACGTTGGCTTATCTTTCAGTAATCGTACGGCTGAAAGGATTAGATGGAGCTAAATTTTGTTGTTTGTAGTTCATTGAGGAGGACGCAAGAAGATATGATATTCTTGAAAGGTTGCTTATGCCTTGATGGAAGGGAAATGGAGGGGCTCAAAAGTGGATGTACGTCAATGCTGTAAACCACTATTGTCAGGATTCATGCAAGGATGGCTCCGTTTGTTTTATAAAAAATTAATGGTTTGAAAAAATAATTACTCTATTGCTTGAAATAATTAATTAATGAAAATATTTTCATTATCAATATCAATTTATATCTAAATATATAGTTAATTTATTTTTGTAAGCAACACTGAGCGATTATTTTTTAAAAGATATTTTTTGAATCATTCATTTTATTGAAAAAAACACACACCTTTAAATTTCAAAAGGATTATAACCAAAGTCTAGCATTATAATCCTTCCTACTACTTTTATGTAATCTCCGAGATGTACAACAATATGGATAGTTCCTATTCTTTAAGATTAGCATCAAAATACATGGAGAACGAGTGGAGAAAGAATTAGCCGTTTTCATGTGAAAGAAGAGTACATGGAAATTCTGCAGGTTCTTTCGTGGGGCTAGACTCATTATTTGCTTGTCCGTTGGAGAAGCTCGCCTGGGTCGGGTTAAATACATATGTAGTTAGTAACATTGTAGATTTTAACAATGAGTAAATGCGGATGCTTTTGTTGTTGTTCTACTTGAGTTTGCTGGAAAGGTTCGTGCTGCGTAATGGTTAACCTGGCGAACTAACTGATGAGGTCATTGGCAGGTTGTCAAGATAAGACTGCAGCAACAAAAAGGTTTGAGTCCGGAGCTTTTGAAGTACAAGGATCCTATTCATTGTGCCCGGACGATTATTTGCGAAGAAGGCCTTCATAGGCTGTGGGCAGGGGCTGCGCCGACGGTCATGTGCAACCGACCCAACCGGGCTGCTATGTTTACAGCCAAGAATGCTTCTGACGAGTTACTATGGAGGAAGCACGAAAGCGATCACAACGTCCTCCGACCATGGCAGTCCATGATTTCAGGATTCTTCGCAGGAACTATAGGTCCGGTGTGCACCGGGCTCTTCGATGTCGTCTAGACGAGGCTGATGGCTCGAAGCCGACATGGTGGAGTGTTGAAGTACAAGGGCATGATTCACGTCGTTCAGACAATTTCTAGAGAGGAAGGACTTCTCGCTTTGTGGAAAAAACTCCTGCCTCGGCTCATGAGAATCCCCCGCCTGGCCAGGCCATCATGTGGGCCGTTGCTGATCAAGTAACTGGACTCTGTAATAGGAGATTTCTCGAGACTGCGCCGGTCTAGTTATTGATTGATATTGGTCTTTTCTCTTGTTCTATTTTGTGGCCATTTTGGAGGGTAGTCATCCATTGTTTGATTAGATTATCTTCTTTTTAGTTGTCTAGATGACCACCACTTATCTAGACGCAGTCATAAGTGATTTTGAATTGTAATTCTATGATGTCTCCAATTGGCAAGCTTTCTAAAAGCATGTACTTTGCTCCTTGATTCAATTTGAGTTCCAACGGCAATCCATGATCTAAATGTAACTAATACTTAAAAATCTAGACTTCTTCGGTTTCTGATTACTTTTGCGAAAATAGTTGTTGTTAGATTTAGGGAAAATTCCAAATAAGGGTATGAGGTGAACCTTGTTTCAAATAAGAGTCTGAAGTGCCATCTTTTTCTTAAAATGCCTGGAGTGTATCCTATTTCAAATAAGAGCCTAAAGTGAAAATGTTAGTTTAAAAAAAAGGCCTAACCTCACTAGCTAGTTAAGGGCATTTCCATCATTTACTTTTTTAAAAATTCTTTCCTTTATTTTCTTGCTTCTTTCCTTTTCTTTTTTTGGTTCTAGGAACAAAAAGAGAAATAATGTCATTTTTGAAAAACAAGCTCAACGTGACCTAATACCTGTCTTTACACAATTAACATAAGGTCCGGTCTCCTAACTTGATTCAAGTCCCCATTTTTCAGAATAAAAAAATCAAAAATTTAGGAAAAAAATTGGAAATTAGATTTTGAATAGTCTTACAACATTTTAGTGTAAATTCTAGTTTAGAATTAGTTTAGCATAAAAAATAATTTTCTTTTATAAAAATTGGATTCGAAATTGAATAAGCTTTTACGGTTTTACTATATATATTTTTCAATGCCGTTTTCTTTTAAAGACAACGTTAGGTCACAAAACTTGGTGACTCCGATCTTCTTCCCTTGAGATTATATTGGAGAAATTATTTAAAATCTTATGCAATTATGTTTCAACAGAAAATTAGATGGCTCTGAATGAATCTTTTGCATTATCATTTGTCATGTGTTCATAGTAGTCGAATAGGCCTATGCTCCATGGATTTTCGAAGTCATTTGCTTGAAGGTTTGATGAGTTGTGCAAATAAACACATAAATTTTAGGATCATTTCCATTCTCGATTGTTTCGTCATTGCCCATTCCACTAAGTAACGTTTGCTCTTCTTCTTGCAATTAAAAAAGCTCAAAACGTCTATGCAGATGTTCATTATAATGCCCAAAGTTTTATTGTCGGCCTTCTTAAAATATCTTGATCAATTAAATCCTTACAAAAGTATGTTTTTATTCAAACATGAATTGTTAAGTCTCCACAGACATTTTTATAATTAAATGAAAAATTAGGGAATAGAAATTTTTAGAATTGTAAAAAGCGTATTTTTGTTCTTTTTTTATTCTGGGAATAGAAATTTTGTGTAGTTATTAAACATATGCTTTTACTAAAAAAACTCATCTAGGGAATAGAAATAGAAAAAATATATTTGAACAGAAATTGTTTCCGGGAGTAGAAATGTTACTAAACTCACCCAAAGTGTTGTGAATTTTTCGATGAAAATGAGCTGAGGCAGAAGTGGCAAACAGGAATTTTAGGAAGATTTTGTTTGCCTTTTCTCAGTTTATCTCTACTCTAAACACACATGATCTTTTAGTCAAGAAAATGTCATGCATACAGAGGATCATTCTCCTGTGCTTGCAATTTCTACTTCCGCTATATAGCAACTCTTCTGTGCCGATCATTTACCGAGTTGTTAGACGGAGTCATTCGATTCTCGTTGAAATCCTTTGAGAAGACTATATTAAATCTTCCTGTGTTTTGATAGGGGAAAATTGTCCAAAAAGTCCTAAACCTATTGCACTTCTGCCAATTCAGTCCTAAACCTTTTAACTTTGCCAATTCAGTCCTAAACATTTTCACTTCTTGCCGATTCAGTTCATTCGGCCAATTTTGGCCGGAAAATGCTGACGTGGACGCCGGCGGTGTCACGTAGGACCGCCAGCGCTGACGTGGACAATTTTAATAATATTTTAATTTTTTTTGAATTATTATTATTTTTTTCTGTTTTTTCCCTTTCTTTTCTCTTTGGCTTTTTTCTTCCCTTTTCCAGTGGCTGGCCACCGGCCACAGGCGACGGCCGGCCACCTGCCACAGCCAGCCGGCTGGCCTCGCCCTCCACAGGCGAGGCCCAGCCGGGCGAGGAGGAGCCCCGGCGAGGGTCGCCTAGGTGAGGCCGACCCTTGCCTAGGCCAGGGCGGCCTCGCCGGGCGACGGCGACGCCGCGCGAGGGCCGGCCTCGCCAAATCTGGCGAGGGGAGTCCTTGCCCAAGTGAGCGTCGGCCTCGCCTTTAGCTAGCTGGGCATCGGCCAGTTAGGGGCGAGGGCCGGCCTCGCATTTTCCTCGCTCCTTCTTTGGAATTGTGCATATGATGAGTTAGCACACACGTGTAAGCTAATAATAATTTCCAAACGTGACAATATATAGGAAGGTATACGCGTGCTTTATAAAATTTATATCATTCTCATACCAGATTCTCTCTAGAGAGTCATTGAATGTATTAATGCATCGTTCAGACAGCATTATCATGATACTGGTCAGGATCTTCACCTTTTTAGAACTAACCAAGATGGTAAGAGCAAACGTGGTCTTCCGTATCTGCTTCACTACCCCTTTCCATCTCCGCCGCTCCCCGAAGCTTCCAAGTTCTTAAGCCCGACAGAAAGAGAACTTCGACTCATATCTCTCTCTCTCTCTCTCTCTCTCTCTCTCTTCTATATAAGCCGACAACCTGCGAGCTCTGCATAATGTCAATCCTATCAAACACCAAACAACCGCCATGGCAAGTAAGCCGCGAACCTCCTCCCTTTTCTACTGCAAGCGCACCATCTTGCCCTACATTAAGGCAATCTCGGGCTCGCTCGGGGGCACGGCTGCCTCCAGTTGATTAACGTCATCAAAACGCAGCTCCAGCTTGACAAACCCGGCCCCTACAAGGGGATTGCCCACTGCGGCACCACTATCGCCAATGCCGAGGGCATCCGAGCTCTCTGGAAGGGCCTGATGCTGTTCAGGACTCACCCGACACTCAAATACGCGCTCCGGATGGGCTCAAACGCCATGTTCCAGTCGGTGTTCGGGGAGCCGGAGACCTGGAATCTCACCAACACGGCCGAGTTCTTGTCTGGCTTCGGCGCCTGGGGTGCTTGAGGCTCTCATTATTGTCACTCCATTCGAGGTTAGCGGTTGATTGAGAATGCGATTGGTTGGGTTTTGAGTTGAGTAGGGTGAAGTTGGTTCGTTGCTGTGTAATCTGGAATGTGGGCTTATCTTAGGAATCGTACGGCTGACATCATTAGGAGAGCTCCATTTTGTCGTTTGTAGTTTTTTTTCTTTTCGTTTGTAGTTTAATGAGGCGGAGGCAAGAAGATATTTTGTTCTTGAAAGGTTGCTTATGCCATGATGGGAGGGAAATGAAGGGGCTCAAAAAGGATGTTTGTCAATGGTGTTAAACCACTCTTGTCAAAAATGCATGCTAGGATGGCTACATCAAGCTTTATTTATTTGACCGAAATTGAATGGTTTTAAAAATATATTTTCAAAAATAATCGATTACATTATTTGAAATAAATAGTCAATAAAAATATTTTCATTATCAATAACAATTTGAGAAAAAGCTACCAAAAACATTAAATTTTGCTCAATGTGACAAATTTATCATAAACTTTTTTTTGTGACATAAAAAATCCCAAAATTTGCTAACCATAACACATTTACCCCAAACTTTTTTCGTGATACAAAAAACTCTAAACTTATATCCATGTGACACATTTACCCTAAACTATAGGGCATTTTCGTCTTTTACTTTTTCTTTTTTTCTTCTTCTTCTCTCTTCCCTCCACTAGCCGTGGTAGAGGGAAGCCGGACTCAAGCAAGGGCTGCCCTCATCGACGTTGGGTGAGGGGCAAGGGCATTCCTCGCCAAATCCAGCCCAGGCGAGGGCAATACCCAGCGAGGGCTGCCCTCTCCCAATGCCGGCAAGGGCCACCCTTGCTTGAGTTCGGCTTCCTCCGCCATGGCCGGCGGAGGGAAGAAAGAAGAAGAAAAAAGGAAAACAAAAAAAAAGAAAAAAATAAGATGAAAATGCCCTTGGTTATAGAGTTTGGGGTAAATGTGTCACACTTATTAAAGTTTTGAGTATTTTCATGTCACAAAAAAAAAAGTTTGGAGTAAATTTGTCACTTTGGGCAAAGTTTAGGATTTTTGGTGACTTTTTTTCCTAACAATTTACATTTAAACATAATTGTGAATGATGAAATTTTCTTATTTGTTCATTTGTAAGAAATATAAGCGATTATATTTGTAATAATGTTTTCTAAATCATTTATTTTCCATGAAACAAATGCATCCTTAAATTTTGAAAGGATTATAAAAAAGTCTGGCATTATAATTCTTCCTGCTACGTTTTTTTAAATCACCGAGATGTACAAAAATAGGAATAGTTCCTTTTCTTTGAGATTAGCATCAAAATTTAAGGAGAATGAGTGGAGAAAGGTTTAGTCACTTTCATGCGAAAGCAGAGCACATGGAAATTTTGCAGGTTTGTAAGGTCAGACATATTATTTGCTTCTGTTAGAGATAGAGAAGTTCATCTGGATTAAATAGATATGTAGTCAGTAACATTATAAGTTTTAACAATTAGTAAATGCAGATGCTTTTGGTGTTGTTCTACTTGAGTTTGCTGCAAAAGTTTATGCTACGCAATGATCGTTTTGGCGAGTTGTGGTGCAAATTACATGTATTGCATGGGAGCTAAGTGGTGAGTCATTGGCAGGTTGTTGAGATCAGACTGCAGCAACAAAGAGGTCCGAGTCCGGAGCTTTTAAGGTACTAGGGTGCTATGCATTGTGCCTGGACAATTATTCGCGAAGAGGCCTTCGTGGGCTGCGGGCAGGGGCTGCGCCAACAGTTATGCGCAATGGACCCAACAATGCGGCTATGTTTACAGCCAAGAATGCCTTCGATGAATTATTATGGAAGAAGCACAAAGATGATCGTAAGGTCCTCCAATTTTTGGCAGTCCATGTTGTCGGGATTCCTTTCAGAAACCGCAGGTCCTGGGTGCACCGGCCCCTTCGATGTCGTCAAGATGAGGCTGATGGCTCAGAGCCGACATGGTGGAGAGTTGAAGTACAAGGCATGGTTCATGCCATTCGAACAATTTCTAGAGAGGAAGGACTTCTCGCTTTGTGGAAGGGACTCCTGCCTCGGCTCATGAGAATCCCGCCAGGCAAGACCATTATGTGCGCTAATTATGATCAAGTAAATGGACTCTATGTCGTGACCTACCTTTTCGCTCGGAGGGAAAAAGTCATTTGTTTAGGGCATGGTCTAAAAGATGGGTCTACAACCCTCAAACAGACACAAGCTCTCCTAAATTCATACATCACGCAACGTTAAGATATTCAATGTTAAGTCAAATTGACAATATAAGAATTTAAAATGAGAAGTCATCACTAGTATATAGGGGTCGACTAAAAACCAAGTGAGGCGTGAAAGTATAACTCACTTCCTATGCATCTAGAAAATCTATAATATGAGAGTTAAATATACTAATTATCCAATTAGTGCCATTTTAATGCCTAATCTTGTTCAAGCAGCCTTCTTGATATTCATGAGTCCTAATGTTTTTTCCCTAACCAGGCTAGAGGGAAATAAGAATCAATATATTGAAAGTGTGCAATCAAATAATAATCGAAATGAAAATGCGAATAGTTACTTAGCATTTGTCTCCAAGAACAATCAAAATCTTATTGGGGAGCTTTAAGAGCTTGTTTAATTTTGAGCACAATAATTTATTTATAATATTTTATTGCACATTTTAACAGAAAACTACTCAAAATCTAACTTTAAGTTTTTTTTTTTATTTTTAGGAAAAAAAAAACAAATTGGAATTTTTTTCAATTTTCAATTTTTTTCAATTTATTTTAAAAAACAACCTTTTAATATAAAAATAGGCCTAGGCTGGGACCGGCTCGGGTCCATAGACCTAGGTCGCAGGCCCTCAGCCAAACTAGGCCTCCTCCGCTACGGCTTTGAGCGGCGAAAGGTTTGGAGTGTGGAGTCCTGTCATTGCCGTTGCGCACTGAAGGATTTGCACCCACGGCATTATCAGGCTCTTAATGATTTCTAGTTCTAGCCATTAAAACTCTTCTGTGGTGATTTTGAATAGGAACTCCCTCGGCATTATAGTGAAGATGAACATCAAACTTGAAAGGACGATCATATTAATAAACTGATAAAAGTACAATAAAAGGACGATCATATTAATAAACTGAGAAAAGTATATTGAGAGTATATGTTCGTTATCTTCTCTCATGACTACACACTGCCACTTATATAAGCCACTAATTACAACCATTCATTAGCAGTTATTACTCTAAGTACAAATATAATCGTAATCCTAACATTCCAAGTCTCCCATTTGCACATTAGTCTCATCCACATATAGTTACAACTTCCATGGCTACTGGGCTACTCAATCATCGTTTGGTATCCTTGTCTTCAATCAATCTCCTTGCTCTCATGTCCTCCCTTTACTTCCAACACTTAGCCAAATTTCAATCAATCTCCTTACTCTCGTGAAGTTGTCAATGACTCTATTCAATAGATGTCAATATCCATGCTATATACTTGTCGATTGTCAATGGTTTGAATCACTTTCATCGACCAGTCTTCCTTGCACGAGTAAACCCAATGGTGCATTGACTATGATAAATCAGTTTTTTTTTTTTTTTTCAGTGTATAACACATTCGCTTACATGTTAAAATCTAGGAAGGATGTTGTGCAGCCTACCTTTTTTAATTAAAGAAAATTTTTATCATGCTTCTTAGTGTTTTTTTTTTTTTTTTTTTTTTGGTCTTGATAGCGTTTGAAAAAACATGAAATGATTCGATACGTTGTTGTTGAGAAAGATGCGGTAAGTCCTGGAGGAGGCTGCATGAGAATCAAGCTGGCCCTCTTGACTCTTGAGGGAGACAATTTCGCAGGCGATTTATAGACTCTTTAAGGTATGAAAAAGAACTCTCGCCACTACGAGCTCTCTCTACCTTTCTAGTAGCTTTTTTCCTCAAAAACCCTAAATCCTAAAGTTGATTTCAATACCCAACATTACTTTCTATCTTCGTAAGATCTAATGAAACCCATCACCAAAAACCTAGAAATCTTCCTTCCGTTTGTTTCTTTGCAAGTTTGAGATGTCTCGAGCGATGGCACAGTACTGGTTTTTCCTTTCCGAAGAACTCAATCCAAGCTGGGTGATCTTGGAGCTCAGGCCTCGCAACAAGTGGGATTCTGTCGCTCTCCCATGATTCTATACTGGGCATCTGGTTTTCTTCGACGCTGTGGAATGGAAGATGAAGTTATGCACTAGATGTGGTAATATTACTAAGTTTGATGTCATTAGTTTCCGCATATGGGTACTGACTGTCATAATATGATCGGGAGAAATCAAGGAGTGGATGGTTTTTTTGATGAGTGTGGGTCTCTTTATTTGCCCTGAATCGCATACTTTAATAGTTCCCCTGTTGATGAAAGAGATAAATTATCAAACCCAGGGTCCCGTCACGTAGTCCGGCTACGGAGCAATCTTCATTGTTCAAACCTTCGTATCCCTTCAAGTAATTTTGTGCCCATGTTTCTGCTATATTTATCATAGAGCTCCCTTCAATCTATTACCCATATACTTTCAACTCCAAAGTACTTCAAAAACCCACTCAGAGAACCTATAGCCAGCATTCCTGTGGAAAAGACAATATGGAAGGTAAGGAAGAGAATGAATTGCGATTGGCTGCATTATGTAAAATTCTGGGTCATCTGTGGTCTGAGAATGATGTAGTAGAAGTGTCCACAGAAATCCCTCCACAAAAGAGGGATGAATGCAATCGTACTCTATTTGGGAAATTATTTTCTAGACCTAATGTCAATTTCCAGCTTTTCTTAACACAATGAAGAAAGCTTGGAAATCAGAATCTGTGGCCTGCTCCCAAAAAGAACCAGGATTATTCACTTTCGTTTTTCAATCGGAGGAGGAAAAAGAGAGAGTTCTACAAACTGCACCGTGGTCTTTTGCCAGCAACCTATTGGTTCTTAAACAATGCGAACCTGAAATCCCGGAGCACTGCTACGTTTTCCAGGAATGCTTTCTGGGTGCGTATTGGAGGGATCCCCCCTGGCTGGAGATTAGAAGAAGTTTTCAACGACTTGGCAAAAAAAATAGGCCATGTATGGAAATCTAAGTGGATTCAAAAGGCAATGGACCACAAAAAGGAGGAAGAGTGAGAGTGGAAATAGATTTGACAGCTCTGCTAAAATCAAGGGCTATACTGGATATCGGCAACAAGTGGTTATGGGTGGAATTTAAATATGAGCGTCTACCGCACTACTGTTATTCGTGTGGAAAAATTGGTCACTATGCCACTAACTGTGAAGACATTCCATATGATCAATCACCATGGGCAGCAAACAAACCTGGAAAATATGGCCCATGGCTGAAGGCGGAAGTGTGCGACCATAGCCCCCACTGGGAAGCATTTTATGGCAAAATAGAAGAAGAGACTATAATGGAAGAAACAGTACCAGACATCCCCCTTCCAGCACTGGAAATGGATATAGTCGCCAGAGAAGAAGTGGATACAAGGAGAGTTACAACCTGCAACAAGAAAAGGGCGGACAATTTTCATGAGCAGGAGGCAATAGAAGAACCAGCTGCTTGTTTTACGAAAAATCCAGATCACGACAAACAGATAGTATGTTCTGAAGCTCTTAAGCCGATCCTATCGAAAGTTGGAAAATGCAGTAAGAAGAATATGAAGGTGCAGAGGGCAAAAAAACATAAATGCATAGTAGAGCAAGTTCCTCTCTTAATCAATGACACGGACCTTTTGGAGAACCCAATTAAGTTGATCAAAGATGGTAATGAATGGGCTTTGGTGGCTAGCCCTAATAAGCCATCGACGACGATATGAAAATTATAAGCTGGAATTGTCAGGGGCTGGGCAATCCCCTGACATTCCAAGAATTAAGAGCCTTAGTAGCTTTTGAAAGGCGCAACCTGGTCTTTCTTATGGAAACAAAGAACAAAGCAACGATGGTGGAGGGAGTTAGCAAGAGACTTAAATTCCAAAATCTGTTCATAGAAAACCCGGAAGGAATAGCGGGGGGCTTAGCTATTGTGGAATGAGGAAGTGATGTTAAAGGTGAATGACAGCTCTAAAGAGTTCATTGATTTGGAGTGTACTGATCCAGACAACGGCTACCAAATGAGGATAACTTTTATTCATGCACCAACAAATTTCGGAGAACAGCTGTAGTTATGGCAAAAGTTGAAGGACTTTCAGTCAACTAATTTTCTACCGTGGATTTTCATGGGAGATTTTAACGAAATATTATATGTATGGGAGAAGGTGGGGAAACGAGAAGCAGATAATTACCGAATAGCAGCTTTCAGAGATCTGTTAAATGAGTGTTCCCTAATGAACATGGACAGCAAAGGGTGTGCATACACGTGGGCGAATAACAGGGATGGGGAGGCTCTTGTCAAAAAAAGACTAGACAGAGTTCTCTGTACTATGAAATGGAGAATTACCTTTCATGACGCTGAAGTACAAGCCCTTCCAGCAATTGGCTCGGATCATAGCCCTCTCCTCCTTGTGTTGCATCTTGAAAGCAAGAAAAGAAAGAGAGATTTTAAGCTTGAAGCGTTCTGGACAGAAAATGAAGAGTATGGTGAGCTCATTCAACAAATATGGAACAAAACACCCCTAAGCCAGACAAGCTTCTCCACGAAAATAAATGAAACATCCAAAGTGCTTGCTAAGTGGAGTAAAGAGAAGTTTGCCAATGCACCAAGTCGGATTAGGGAGCTTAACAAGGCATTAACAGAGTTAACTAATAAACAGTCCCAACATGCCAGTAGGAAGGAAGTCCACAACATTGTCAACCAAATAGAACAATTGTGGAAACAAGAAGAAAAATTATGGGGTATGAGATCACGCATTAAATGGCTGCAATGGGGTGATAAAAACACCAAGTTCTTCCATGCAACTACAGTACAACGAAGGCAGAGAAACAAGATCACTATGCTGCAAATGGAAGATCAAAGTTGGTGCAGAGACCCCTTAGCTCTCAAAGATCACATCGGGTCCTTCTACAGGAACCTATACAAAGCAGAGGGTCCTAGAAACTATCAACCAATTCTAAATCGCCCTAGCCCAAAGGGGAGAGGAAATTAATGCAAATCGATGGCCAGCATTACTATGGAAGAGGTTAAAGCAAAGTTTTCAAATGGGGTCACTAAAAGCCCCGGACCCGATGGCTTCAATGGCCTCTTTTATCAACAATCATGGGAGGATATAAAGCTAGATTTGTTCCAGTTAGTGCAGGACTTTTTCGAAACAGGTACCCTTGATCCTCATCTCAACAAAACGCATATATCTTTGATACCAAAAGTAAAAACTCCAGAAAACATTAGCCAATTCAGACCTATCAGCTTGTACAATTTCAGCTACAAAATCATCTCAAAAGTCCTGGCTAATAGGCTAAAGATTTGGCTTCCAGAGATTATAGAGCCTGAACAAAGTGCCTTTGTCCAAGGTAGGCAAATTCAGGATAATATACTAATTGTTCAGGAAGTATTACATCAGTTACGAATTACAAAAAGAAAGAAAAAATTCCAGGCGATTTTGAAACTGGATATGCAGAAGGCCTATGACAGAATCGAATGGGATTTTCTAAAGGATTGTATGCTGAAAATGGGTTTTTGTGAGAGGTGGGTATCTCTAATTATACAATGTGTCTCAACGGTGTCCCTAAGTGTGAAGATCAACAGAGAACCAACTCAATATTTCACCCTCTCGAGAGGACTTAGACAAGGAGACCCCCTTTCTCCTTATTTATTCATCCTAATAGCAAACGTTTTAACATGGCTGATGAACAAAGCTATTGAAGAGGGAAGCATCAAGGGGATAACACTAAACAGGTTCTGTCCTACACTGTCTCATTTACTTTTTGCCGATGATGCTATATTTTTTCTGGATGGGACTATTGTCGAATGCCAAAACCTAGCAAATATCCTTAATCAGTACTGCTATGCATTGGGGCAAGCTATAAATTTAAACAAATCAGGGGTATTCTTTAGCAGTAACAACCCTCTATCTTTGAAAAGAAACCTAGCTCATGAGCTCAGAGTTCCCATCATAGAAAAAACAGGGAAATATCTCGGTATTCCAACAGAATGGGGTCATTCAAAGGAAGAGATGTTTGCGTGGATCTTAGCAAGAGTAAACTCGAAGCTCGAGGGATGGGAAGAAAAGCTACTCACTAAAGCAGGCAAAGAAATTCTGATTAAGAGTGTTGTGCAGGCCATCCCCACTTATGCAATGTCAATTTTTAAACTTCCTATTTCCATATGTAGAGCCATAGAAAGAAGAATTGTGTCATTTTGGTGGCAGAAAGGTGATTCAAAAAGAGGTTTATATTGGAAAAAATGGGAAGTTTTAAAAACTAGAAAAGATGAGGGAGGTTTGGGATTCAAAGATCTGATTAATTTTAATCGAGCAATGCTCAGAAAGCAAGCCTGGCGATTATCCAACTCTCCTTCAGCTTTGTGGAGCAGAATACTAAAAGGAATCTACTTCCCAAATGGTGATTTATGGAAGGCAAGCAAGGGGCAGCGACCGTCTTGGGGATGGCAAAGTATGTTAACAGGAAGAGAAGCTATAGAAGCAGACGTTAAGTGGTCAATGGGGGATGGCAAATCCATTAAAATACGGGAAGACAGATGGCTAAAGTATGGTGTGATCAGAGGACCAGCTAATCAACAGGAACCTATTCTGGTGTCAGAACTGATTGATGCAGAATCGAGAGTTTGGGAGGAACATCAAATCCTTAACCTTTTTGAAGAAAAAATCGCCAATGAGATTCTTGTGATACCTCTGAGTTCGAATACAAAGAAGGATAGCCTCGGATGGACAGGGAATCAGTCAGGGAAATACACCGTGAAGAGCGGATACAACCAAGCCTACCCTAAAACCATCAAAACCGACCTAAACAGGGCATCCTGTTCTTTTAAGCCCCCACGAACCCTGTGGACTCAAATATGGAGTCTTGCAATACCTCCGAAAATGCGTACGTTTCTATGGAGCCTCTGTCAAAATGCCATACCCACACGGGAGAATCTCTATAAAAGAAAACTGTTACCCGACCCCTTATGCCCGTTTTGCTTCACAAATATGGAAACCACATGACATCTATTTCTGTTGTGCAAGTGGACAAAAACAATATGGACAAATCCACGCATCAACATCATCAGCAACCCAAGCAACATCAAGGGATTCGATCAGTGGCTAATGGAGGCATTCGAAGAAAAGGAACGCTTACCGAACAAGAACTCACTGCGGTGGTGCTGTGGAACATATGGAAGTCTCGAAACAACCTTATTTTTAGAGCAAAGCCTCTACAACCAGTCGATCTTGTGGATCTCGCACAAGAACAGCAAAGAAACTTCAGCAAATGGCAGAATCGAAAAAGACCATCCCCCCCAAATCGAAGCGTACTTGTTCGGTGGAAGCTACCGGACAAAGACGAGCTGAAGATCAATGTTGATGCTTCATGGTTTCCAGGCGAATTCCTCTACTCAATCGTTGGAATAGTTCGAGATCCATCGGGGAAGGTGGTCGAGGGTTTCACATCTGAAGTTAGGGCTTCCTCTTCTCTGCAAGCCGAAGCACTTTCTCTCTTGCACGGGCTCTCGTACTTGAGGGAACTTGATACACGGCACGTGGGGAGAGAGAAAAGTCAAAGAGTTAGCTGGGCGTGTGAAAATGATTGTTCGACTCTAGTTGATATTGTAATGGGCCGGGTCAATTCTCCATGGGACTTAGAAGAAATTATGGAGAGATGCAAAGCAGAGTTAGCGTTTTGTAAATCAGCACGGGTGGTCTACTACCCACACGGAGCAAACCGAGCGGTAGATTGGTTGGCTAGAACACATTGAGCCAAAAAACTTCCTTTAAATTGGGTGAGTTACCCTCCTTTATCCCTCTCGGAAATACTATGTTCGGAATTTTATCCATCGTTGTTTTCTAAGACTTGTTTATTTCCATGAATGAATGCAACATCTACTTTTGACCCAAAAAAAAAAAAGGTATGAAAAAGAAAGAGTTAACTTAAAATTCCAAGTCAATGATTTCAGATCTTTAAAATGTCGTCTTTTTTTTTTTTAATCTCATTTCTTTACTCGACCTTTTTCCACCCTTTCCGTACTAGTAAGGGGATGGAGTACGATTAAAACTTGCACCCATGAATCCGTACCAAATTCCTCATCTTTGCAAAGCGAATAGATCAAATGCCGTTATCACGCGGGCAATCAATCATTAAAGAACCCACTTTTAGATGTTAAATTTATAGATATGCGAATCCACTCCAAACCCACCTAATGTTAAAATATGATCAATCATTGAGGAACCCATGTTCTAATGATAAAGCATATAGATCTCACGCAATACAAGTAGGCAATTAAAAATACATGGATTCTCTTCAGGTGCGGGTGGCACCACTTTCTGGCAAGCTACTCAACAGACAACTGGAAGTGGACCACGATCCAAACCCTCCATATAACAGTCTCATTTAACCAACCCCCCCGCCCAAAAAAAACAAAGAGTGGATCTCGTCCATCCGTAGTAAATTTTCTATGTTTTTATATTTTACGACATTGTATATCAAAGTTATTAAGAATACAAATTGTTATGATCCGAAAATTCGCCTCTTAGTGGACCTGCCTGCCCATCCGACTCAAAGAGGCATCCTGCCATTTTTACTCATTTATAAACATGGGTAAACAACCCACACGCGCTGATAGATATAAAAATCGTGATGTGTGTATTTATTTTGTAACTCGAATATGTCCTGGTACCGAGTATTAATCGATACACTTTTTGGACAACCTATTAACAAGATTCTTAGTTTTTTCTTTATTTTTGAATGGGGAGGTTTTTGCCTTTTCTTTTGAATGATCGAACATCCCCTATTCGTATGACTGTAACTTCCTATTCTTGATTTTCGATCTCTAGTTTCTTGTGATGGTTTGGTCTAACATTTGATGTGCTTATTATATTCCGTGACTTAATAGTGTCTTTAATAGGAAATCCATCGGACACGATTTTCGGGGAAATTTCAAACAAAGGTTTGAATCCAAAGTGTCTTGTCAAAAGATGGCTCAAAATGGATGTTGTCTAAAATAAATGCCTAAAATAACAAATTAGTCTTAAATAAAGGCCCAAGCTCACTAATCACTCAAATCTTCATTTGGCCGGGAGCATTTTCGTCAAAAGTCTTTCTTCTTTTTTGTTGTTTCTCTTTCACTTTCTTTCTTTCTTTGCTATGCTCTCCTTTTATTTCTGTTTTCTTTTCTTTCTTTTTCCTTCCACATCCTCATGGATTGCATCCTTGTTAGGATACACATGTGAGTTATATCAGAAAAGTCTCATGTAGGAGAATTGATGTTAAATTGAGCATTTAATCTATCATATTTATCTCATAACTCATTGGTTTAAGCTTTTGAGTGAATATGGGGCCAACTGAATATATTGACTATTTCGGATTTGGGCTAGCTCTTGGCGATATCCCCAGGTGCAAGTATCAAGCTTCTACTGCACACTCCTAACAAAATGGTATCAGAACCAATGATTGCAGTTTCTGGGCCCATAAACCTTATGGTGTAGCAACGTGGGCCCGTAAATCCTAGTTGACCCATAACCCATTAACTTAAACTTTTGAGTGAAGGTGGATCTAATTGGATATATTGACGGGCTCAGATGTATGCTCCATCTGGGCGATCTCCCTAGGTGAAGTGATCGGGCTTCTGCTTCGTGCTCCCAACAATCATCTTCGACCTCTACAATCTCAATTGTAGTTTCCCCCACATAAACTCCTTTGACACGCTCATTACTCACTTTTGTCATCTCGTTCGCCTCAATGAAACCCTGCAGGTTGTCGAGATGATGGTGATTAGTGGCTTCAGCTTCAACGCCAGAATTCTACTGGCCAAGGTGGCCACCTTCGAGCCTCAGTAAACCGAGTTCGCCCCGACGCTTCTCCGAGCAGCAACTTAGAAGACGAAAGCCAAAGCCTAGATCTTGGCAAATGGATAATTCCTAATTCTAGGATGGAGAGCACAACGAGAAAGTTGCTTTCGTCTCTTCCCAATTTCACATGCCCTCTAAAGCAATGGGATGACAAACGAGTGGCTACCAACAAAGCTTAGTCCAACATATAAAGCAGCAGAAGAAAGGACGAATATCGGTTTGACACAGAGAGAGAGAGAGAGAGAGAGGAAAAATGAGAAGAGAAATGGGATGATCTTGTGCGAGCAGCAACGGCTATTAACGAGCCGCTAAAATCTCCGATTCACCATTCAAAAAGAAGATATTTAGCATTAGCATCCCTTAAAGCATCAACCGAGAGCATGAGTAGTGAGGTGGAGAAGCTAGGTGTCAAGATTGAGAGGAACCCTCCCGAGTGCGGTGAGGTTTTCACGAAAAGAATTATTTAAAAAAAAAAAAAAAAGGATGTGTGCTGAGGTTGCGTAGGGAATAAAGGTAAAAGAAAAGGAAGAAAACAAAACAAAAAGAAAAAGAGAGAAGAGAAGATGAGAAAGAAAACACACAAAAAAAGGGGGGAGGGGGGCTATGGAGCGAAAATACCCTGGTCATATCAAGATTTGGCTAGTAGGTGATCTTGGGATCTCATTTGAGACTAAATTTGTCACTTTAGACTCTTAATTGAGACTGAATTTGTCACTTCAGATCTTATTTGAAATTTTTCTCTAGTTCCAAGTAGGGAAATTTCAACGACTCATTTAAGTGCCAAATTGGAGAAAAAACTATCATTCAAGTGCCTCTAATGAGCAATTCTAGCCAGATTGATTTCGTGGCATTTGTAATTAAAATTTTAATATGAATTGACAAAAAATCTAGTCCACGTAGACATCCAAACACGTCACATAATGATCACTTTATAATTGAGATTGGTACTTAAATGATTACTTTTCTATAATGACTGGTATTGAAGTGATCATTTTAATAATGACTAACACTTGAATAATCACTTTGAATAATAATTGGCACCCAAACAATCCATATTTACGATTTTTGGCACTCAAATAATTATTCCTCAACTTGTCTACACGTCATTTAGGGGTTATATGCTAACAAAGCACATTTCTGAGCCTTGTAGGACCGAGAAATTAATAAAATATGGCAACATTGGATTTCTGACTACCCAAATCAAACTTGACACTTAGATGATCATTTTTTTAAAAAGTTAGTATTTAACTTGTGTCGCTAAAATAAGCGTTATATACAACTTTTGGCCCTTATAATATTATTCTCTAGAAATTTTATCACCGTTCCTGATGCTATTTGAACAGACATGAAACCATTCGATTCGACTTAATCAGTCGCTTTTAGTTTATGAAAGTCCTGATGAGGATTTGAAGTAAAACGATTGATGTAGTAAGACCTGGAGGAGGCTGCATGCGGCATGGCAAGTTGACTCTCGTGACCCTTAAGAGACAATTTCGCCGATTATTCATAGATGCTGTCTCCCGAGTAGCAGAGTCGTAGGGGCTTGGCAACCATTTATCTTGTAGTTTATTTTTTTGTAGATTATAGCACGAGGTAGAATGGATAGCTGCAAGGTACTCCAGATAGATTAGCAGCAAATCAGTTGATTTTTCAGTAAATGTATCGAATAAAGGGTTGATGCTCTACAAAATCCTAAATTCATACTCAGGTTCTAAACTAATTTTCTACTACTTCATATTAACCAAATTAATATACCTATGACCAATTTATCAAAGTCTAGGAAGTAGAATAAGAGATTTTACCAGATCTTCTAAACGTAAGGAGGCTCTGAGGGCAAAATTAGCGTATTTTATTACCTCAATTCATTTTTTTCAGATATGGCTTCCCCAAAATGATGTTATTTAGGCGACCTATTATCTTGATTGTCCACATTACATTCATGTCAAATGCCGATCATCCAAGTTGTTTGTCATGTGTATTTCTACATCAGCAATTCCATGGGAATATTGGAGAGAAGCTAACATGCGATATATTTGTCTCAAATGTACAATTTAAGATTTTTATTACATAAAAATTAGATTGGAATAAATTTGGTATGTGTATATCAGTTTGGAATCTTCTGTGACACAAAAATTAATTTGGAGTGAATGCAATATGTACATATTATTTGAGATTTTTCATGACACCAACTCTTGATAAAAATGACATACTTTTTTAAGATTTTTTTTGAGTATGATGATCATATAACTAGATATGAAGTAGAACCAGTTTTTTACAGTTGATCAAGTCCCCAAAGTTAAAAAAACAAATACTAATACCAATAAGTATTATCAAATCCCAAATCGGTCATTTCCGGTGTTGGAAACCTTAATATATTTTATCCTATTTCTTCACTCATATCTTTTCCCCCTTTCTAGGGGATGCACTTTTTCCCACGTACAAAAACACTTGTCAAAATAGGGACCCATTTCTTAACCTTTATTGATGGCAGAATTATTATATGAATTTACTATATTCAATAAATCGATCATAAATGGGATTTAAAATGATAAAACTCAAAATACTATCATTGTTAGATAGATTCACAACTTACTTAAACATAATCCACTTTATGATTCTCTCCTCACTCTATCTCTTACCCTTACTCAATTTCGCGTTCACTGACTCCATACTCTCACCTCAATTTGAGTGTAACTTTTCTCAAATTAAGTTAAACATGAAAACGTTTTAGCATAAATGGGCCGGGTCAAATATGAATCCTTAAATTTGTATTGCGTGAAAATGGGTCAAAACAAGTCAGACTGTTTTTGAGTGAACCTAACGATTTGACGAGTCAACGTAAAAATCGAGTGCGATAGAAAAATTTGCTATCGAAGTCCCACATCAAGTCCTGATCTTTCACGAAACGAAGAAATCAAATTCTGGGAGGGGACACGACGCCGGGGGCAATCAATTTAATAAGGAACCCACGCTCCAATGTCATAAAATATTGAATTCGTGGATCCACGTCGAAACGCCGACCTTTCTCCCAAAGCAGAAGAAATCAAATCCCAAGGGGCGATGCGACCACGCTAGCAGATCGATAATCGAGGAACCCACGTTCTAATGCATGTCCCAATGTCGATAATAATATATAGATCCTCTCCAGGGGTGGGCGGGACCGCTTGCCTGGAGCTCCTGAACATACAACTGGAACTCTTTTTGCTTTTTGCTTTTGCTGAAAGAACGCACAACTGGAACTGGACCCGGACCTTAACATTCAAGCACTTCCCACGATAGTATAGAGCCTTCGTAACAGCGTCGATCTCATGATTACAAAAAATAAGTATACTGAAAATGTCAAAACTTATAACCAGTCTTAAAATTTTCAAAAATCATAATCAAGTTTTAAAACTCATCACAAAAATACAATCTGAGTCCTGAAATTTTCAAACAATATAATTAAGTTCAAAAACTTATTAAAAATGTATAATCGAGTTCTAAAATTTTCAAAATATACAATTAAAAAAAGGACTTAATTAGACCAATTCGATAAGTTTTAAGACTTGATTGTACTTTTTTAAAATTTTAAGATTCAATTGCACTTCGTAACAAATTTTAAAACTTAATTGTACATTGAAAATTTTAAAAAATTTTAGAATTTAATTGCACTCTCATGACAAGTTTTAAAACTTCTAATGCACTCATCCTTAAAGATTTATATAGGAAAAATAAATTGAACATCAAGTTCCGTGTAAACAATTGTGCATACAAATTTGGGGTCGACTATATATATTCTGTTTCTTTGAAACGCTTGGTTATTCCAGATATGTAGGGCACACATAATAACCATTATGTTTCTATCCCAGAACCAGAACTATTTTTTTATTCCAAAAACAAGTTTGGAACAGAAATCCAATTAATAACGCAATTTCATTTTTTATTTAAAATAATTATTTAGTTCAAAAATAAGTTTGGAACATAAATGAAAAATAAAAATTTTCAATTCTCTATTTATGGAACAAAATGATAAATAAAAACTCTTTTCATCGCTCCTCCTTTTTACTAGCCAACCACCCATTGACCGTCACTATCGCCGCCAGTCGCCATCACAGCCACCCTCCGCTGCCGGCCGCAAGCAATTGTCCCTTACTATTCGTCATTGCCTAGAGGGAGAAATTTTGTATGAATTTATATTCCAAAAATAGGAATTTTGTGTTATTACTAAACACATATTTTTACTCTGAGATTTATTCAAAATAAAAATAGAAAAAATTATTTTTATTTGAGAAATCAATTTTAGTCATAATAGTTATCATTCATGCCATTACATTACTCCAGTAGGTTGGGATCGGGATTTCACATCAAATCCGCAATGGATTCAAAGCGGTACAGCCATCCGAAATCCATCCTATTATTGAGCATTCTCGTCGCATTTGTATTTTCCTCCGCCCTCAATTGGAATCACACTTTTAATCGGTGGATTATGATTTACAATATAATTAGGATTGTGCAATCGGATCGGACTATCATAAAAACTGGTCTAGTTCGAAGTTTCTGTTGGAATCGATCAAGTTCCTAGTTTCAAAAGAATAACCCACTAGCAACTAGGACCGACCGAACTGAATTCGGAACCGATTTCAAAAGCTTAAAAACTTTGGTATTTTTGTTTTCTTGACATCTTTTTTCTCTATTTCTCTCTTTTTCTCTCTTCACTCCAACTTCACTCAGACGCCACAATTCTCTTTTGCTCACAACTCACCCTCTTGTTTGAACCTCACAACCCATGCTCATTCTCGACTAGCCTTTGCTCGTTCATTCTTGTTTCTCTTTTACTTCAAACCATCTTGTTTCTCCTATCATTTTAGTGTACAAAATGGGAAATTAAAAAGAGAGAGATAAGGGAACACGCAAGAAAAACAAATTCTCATATAGATTTTGAAGTCGGACCGAAAAAGCACGGTTGTTCTCATGACAAATAGAGTAGTCCAGGATTCTGAGGCCCTATTTGGTTCGGCATTTGGAAGGCACTTTGGGACTCTAAAGTCCCTTGGCCAAATGCAAACCCGTTTGATTCGTTTTTTTGGGCAACTTTAGCAAGATGCAATTGCATCTCCAAGTGGCTCTAAGGGCATTTAGCTCAATGCAGCTCTAGAGCTATTTTGGGAAGTTGCATCTTCGGAATGCAAATCCTGGTACTGTTCATCTTCTCCAAAACCACCGCATACCACCGCACGGAGAAGCTGACCGGAGGCCGACGACCGCCGCCTGAGGGTCGCCCAACCTCGGCGATCGTCGCCAGACCTCAAGCGACGCCTCGCGTGATTCGACGCACGATGACTGAGGTCGCGACCCCAAGCGGCCGCCACCCGGGCGCTCGACCTCAAGCAACCCTCGCCCGGGTCGCGCGACCTGGCGGCCGTCCGGGTTCGCACGACCCCGAGTGGCCGTCATCCTGGGTCGCCCGACGGACCGTCCGGAGGCGATCCACCATCCAATCCGAATGACTTCAAAAAAAAATACAAATATATTTTTACTTTTTTAATTTAATAAAAGTCAATTATAAATGTAAATTTTATCAAATAGTATTTTGGTAAAATTATTTCTCGATAAAATTTTACCAAACGATATTTATATTTCAAAAACTCCCATTCCCCAAAGATTCCTCAAAAACCGAACCAAACGCCCTAAATGGGATAGGTTTAGAACCTAGCCACCTGGAACCAATGGTTCGTCAATAAGGAGTGGGGAAAAAGCAAGAAGACAATTGCGAAAGAAAGGAAGCGCCACGACGGTGAGCAGCTCTTGTCACCTTGCTCACTTCACCACTCGAAATTCGCTGGCGAAATTCTCTCGCCGCACTCCATCTCCGCTGGTCCCGGAAGCTTCTGAGGTCAACACCGCCGGCGGCGAGAGACACGCAGAGAGAGAGAGAGAGAGAGAGAGACGCAGGAGTGGAGAAGACGAACTTCGACTCCTCTCTCTCTCTCTCTTCTATATAAGCCGACCACCGCCAAGCTCTGCCCGACCCATATCTTGGACCGAGCACCGGGGCGGCTGCCATGGCGAGCGGGCCGCGGCGACCCTCATCCGACCCCGACCGCAAGCGCACGATCCCGGCCTACATGAAGGCGGTCTCGGGCTCGCTCGGGGGCACCGTGGAGGCCTGCTGCCTCCAGCCCATCGACGTCATCAAGACGCGGCTCCAGCTCGACAAGTCCGGCGCCTACAAGGGGATCGCCCACTGCGGCGCCACCATCGCCCGGACCGAGGGCATCCGCGCCCTCTGGAAGGGCCTCACGCCGTTCGCGACCCACCTGACTCTCAAGTACACGCTCCGGATGTGGTCGAACGCCGTGCTCCAGTCGGCGTTCAAGGACCCGGAGACCGGGAAGCTCACCAACAGGGCCAGGCTCCTGTCCGGCTTCGGCGCCGGGGTGCTCGAGGCGCTTGTGATCGTCACTCCATTCGAGGTTAGCGGCTTGAAGTGGGAATGCGATTGGTTGGGGTTTGAGTTGATGCTGGGGAACTCGGTTTGTTGTGTGGGCTTATTTGTTAGGAATTGTGTTACGGCTGAGAGGTTCAGATGAGCTCAATCTTGGTTGTTTGTAGTTTAAAAATGGGATCTTGATTCTGCTGCATGTCATCAATTCAAATGGAGGTAAGGCTAAGGCTTGAGTCAATGCTTGGTGCTTTTGCAGCGTTGTCTTATAAAATTGGAGTCAATGCTGGAGTCAATGCTTAAGTCAATGGCTTTTCTCTTCTAAAATCCTTGCAGGGGTTTAGTCCTTTCATTTTAAAAGTGCCCATCTCTTTTTCAAGTGTAGTTTCAGTGAAGATTTAGACGATGGAAGTCAATCTGAACGGATTATTGTAATGCTCCATAGGTGGGCCAAATTCACTAGATTCTGTTGCGGAATTTATGCTTGTTGTTTGCTTGAGCCAACGTTTGGGACTGAGAGTTGGGTTAGCAACTTGTAGGCCTTAAAGGTGCTTTTAAGAATGGTAAATTTCATTAATCTTGGCTTCCCGACTCCTCTACGTATCGTTTTTAGCATAGCCTTGCTTCTTGGTAGGAGGTCACATTTAAAGAAACAGATGATGGACTCTTTATCCTTTGACCTGGTCGTGCTCGATTACCTTGCTTGCTAGATGTTATATTTGACAAAAGCTAGTGAGGTATGGTGAAGTGGAGGCAAAAAGAAATAGTATTTTAGAAAGGATGTTTATGCCTCAACGGAAAGGAAATGGCAGGGCTCAAAGAGGATCCTTGCCAATGGTGTTAAAACAACTACGTTGGGATGCATGCTAGGATGGCTGCATCCCCTCTAAAACTTGAAAGGATTGTAACCAAATAATCCTTCCTACTGCTTTTATTCCATCACCAAGATGTACAGAAATATGGATACTTTCTTTTCCTTTGAAATTAGCATCAAATTTATGGAGAATGAGTGAGGAAAGAATTAGCCATATTCACGTAAAAGTAAAGTGCATAGAAATTTTGCAGGTTCTTTCGTAGGGCCAGACTCATTATTTGCTTGTCTATAGAGATTGAGAAGTTCACCTGGATTAAACAAATATGTAGCAACACTGTAAATTTTAACAAATGGTAAATGCAGATGCTTTTGGTGGTGGTGTATTTGAGTTTATTGCCAAAAGGTTCATGGTTCGTAATAATTATTTTGACAAGTTGTTCTGTGAATTACATGCATTGCATGGGAGCTAACTGATGAGATCATTGGCAGGTTGTTAAAATCAGGCTGCAGCAACAAAGAGGTTTAAGTCCGGAGCTTTTAAAGTACAAGGGTCCTATTCATTGTGCGCGGACAATTATTCGTGAAGAAGGCCTTCGTGGGCTGTGGGCAGGGGCTGCACCTACGGTCATGCGCAATGGGACCAACCAAGCCGCTATGTTTACGGCGAAGAACGCTTTTGATGTACTATTATGGAAGAAGCATGAAGGTGATGGCAAGGTCCTCCAACCATGGCAGTCCATGATTTCTGGATTCCTAGCAGGAACTGCAGGTCCTGTGTGCACAGGGCCCTTCGATGTCGTCAAGACGAGGTTGATGGCTCAAAGTCGACATGGTGGAGAGTTGAAGTACAAGGGCATGGTTCATGCCATCCAAACAATTTTTAAAGAGGAAGGACTTCTCGCTCTGTGGAAGGGACTCCTGCCTCGGCTCATGAGAATCCCGCCCGGCCAGGCCATTATGTGGGCTGTCGCGGATCAAGTAATCGGATTCTATGAGAGGAAATTTCTCAGAGATGCGCCGGTCTAGACATCGATTGACGTTAGTCTTTTTTATCTTCTGTGGCCATTTAGTAGGTAGTCAAGTCAATTATTTGATTAGATTATCTTCTTTTCAATTATCTAGATGAAACCCATCTAGCTAGACGCAGTCGTCATTGATTTTGAATTGTATAAACATGATTTCCCCAATTGGTAAGCTTTCTAAAAGTTTTGACAGGGATGAAATAAAATAAAAAGCATGGACATTGCTTATTGATTCATTTTGAGTTCCACGCTCACCATAGCCGATACTTCAACTATAGACTTCATCGGTCTGTCGACATTACTTTTGAGAAAAAGCTAAGTAATTTGTCCATGGAACTAAGCTGATCTATCGTTGGCTATTGGCAGTGCTAGTATTAAGGTTAAGGTTGACTCGGTAAAGATAGTTGAGTTTGTTTAAAATCAAATCTATGCTGACAGAGTAGAAAGAACTTCAGTAACCCATGTGACAAACTCATTGTATTTCAAAAAGTCCCAGTTTAACCTATTTGTACATTTAGTCAGTCTTGAAGGAAAACTAGCTTTCAACATGTATCATTGCAAGAAAATTTATCAAATGTTGGGATTGAATTCGAAATGCAATAGAATCACAAGTTTTACTTGTTAATTTAGGCTTTTGATCGAAGCAGATGATGTGCGTTCGAAAGGGTCTATGCCTTTTACGTAGTTCAAACTTTTCATTCAGGATACTTGAATTTTGAGACTGCCTGAAGAAGCAATTTGTCAACCAATTGTCCTCCAGCCACGAGGTGGTGCTTCAGACCATTGATTGTACTTTGAATTTGATATTTAGTACATATCCCCTGACTCGCTAATTAGTGGGAAGAACGTGAAAAGAACAAAGGAGACTGGGGCAGGTCCTTAATGAAAGCGTTGCTTTGTCTTTGCTACCGCATAAGGTGAGAAATCTATCAGTCGAAGAATTCTGAAGTCGACTCTGCAATGTCTATTTACACGGCCAGATCCAATGAATCCCTTTTGTTTTTCAATGCGTACAAGCCGCAACTCTTTTGGTAAGAAGGAGATAAAGTGTCTGTCTAAATCCCACAAACCGCTTTCAGCAACAAAAGTACAGTGACGGAGGTGATAATTGATATGATGTCAAATTTCATGAAAGTCGTAGACTGGAATCCAAAGACTCAATATCTCCATTATGTGCTGGGAACTGCTGGCTGAGGATTTCATTGAGATAGAGATTGCAGTTCATGCTCGAGTTGGTTAATACTGATTCTGAGACCGGGTGAACCGATGAGATCCAATGTCCAGGTTAGGTATCAAGTATGATGGCAGACGAGTTTCAGTCAAACTTAAATGTTCAAACAGGTTTCCATAAGGCTTGCATTCACAAAATGAAAAACTAGAATTATGTAAGTGTAGCAATATTGTGCCAATCTTTCAGGGCTCTAAACATGGAAAATCATAAGACACGGTCTCAAGTTTCTCCTCCACGGTACTGGCCAGTTCTGATGAAGTACAACTCCAACAGTGTACTGTCATTATCCCAAATGAGGAACAAAGCAAAAGAAGAAAGTCCCAAATCACAGGAAGAAAAGACAAAATTACATCCACAAAGGCGAACCCTAACCCATGAATCATAATGCCGACGCAGGCAAAACATAGAGAAAATCACTCATTGTAGAGTGCATTCAATTTTAGAAAATGACGCAGTTGGAGGAAACCTGGAAATCATTTCAAACAAGCACTGAGCCTTTTCTAGTTCACCGGAATTTACTGTTCGTGAGAAATCAGTGGCTGGTTCTTCCTCCATGAGGACTCCCGTACTTCGTGATAATGGGTGTCATGGACTAGAGAGTGATCAGTGACTGGTTGCCAAAGCAGTGACCAGCAGACCGAGCACAAGGAATGGCTGCGCACTAGCCTGAAATTATTATATAGACGCAGTAGTTGAGTTAAAAATGTCACTCTATATAAGAATTACTATCCACAATGGGCTATAGATGGCTGTTGAAAACTGCAGTCATTAACAAAATGATATCCAGTGCCCGAATTAGTTCACAAGACGACATTGCTAGCTCTAGGAACTCAATGCTGAGTTGAGGAACCTCACTACCATTCTCAGCGAACACTCAGGACATTAGAAATCGTAATACTCTTAATCACGGAAGTTGACAAAGCACTGATATTAGATAGATACATGTCTATGTCATCCGACAGGAATAACAACAATCCTGTAGAATGACAAAACTATTAGAGAACAGTCAAACAACCGAAGCACCCTTATCTACCATTTAGTTTCTCAATTCAGCAAATCTTTTCCTAATTTCAGATGATACAGATGAGGGAAACAATACCTGATACTTTACATCATACTTCACAGGGTCTTTCAAAAAGTATTGAAACTGCACCAAAATGAGAAGTATAAGCAAACCACTATCTCGAGTTAAATCAAAATGACCAGTTCTCAAAAAAATGATATGTAACATTTGATGCCTGCGGAGCATTTTTGGCAATATACAGTTATCTGTGCAAAGCTATGACACCTAAGCACATGCAAAAGAATAAGAAAGCATTGGAACCACTGCGAGGTGGATAAACTGATACTTCCATTTAAACTCATGCCAGAGAGTGGGTTTTGCAAGGAAGAAAGTTTAGACAATCTTCCAAGCAGAATTAGTTTCGAAAGAAGGCCTAGAACATTTATTTGGACATGAACACTAAAGGCTAGCTAGGCCTCATTTCAGTAGGAAAGAAGTGGAAAATTTATGAACATATTTTTAGTATTTGCTTGGAAATAAACACTTCAAAGGAACATCATCTCTGTCAAGATACAATGTCTCACAACTTTAATACATACGCATTTACCTGAAAAACAACTTGTGGAGCTATGAGAGCTAGGAGAGCCAAAGCATAGAATGGTTTACCAGCCCCAAGCAGATAACCTGGAGCATATATTTTTAAATAAGATCAGAAATTCTTAGAAGCTCAACAAGACAAAGATTTTAAATATTATGAATGCTCAAAGCATCTCATGTACCCTTTCCACCAGATCGAGAAAATGAATCCCTTCTATGACCTTAGGAGTACTCCCACGCCCAACACAGATAGTTTGACCATGACAGTGGAAGCAGATTCAGAGGTTAAATCCATCTTGCCATATCTTTGCCTCACTACGTTTATATTAAACTCCTCAACATGTTTTTCCTTCTGGGTACCTTATTCTAACAAATGGACCCTAACATAGCTTTTGTTCAAATTATTATACTATTTCTTCTCAAGAATCTCAACACTAATGATCTGTCAGTTAAAGTTACCAAGGACCAAAAATGATCTAAGTTCAATAATCTCATTCAGATCACTCTCATGGGTCACATATAAGCTAATTTTCTTAATTGTCCAATGGAATCACTGAATCAAATGATAAGAAAATTCTGACCCACTTATTGATCACCAAATTCGTCAAATGGTACAAAAATACCTAATGTGGTCCTAGTATATTGATTTTGCCAGTCTGTTCGACCTTGATTGCTGCTAGACAAGTTCCTTGCTCGAGAATATAACATACTAATGGAAAGTGCTTGTAAGGTAGACATATTTTTGCCACATTGGTATAGAGCAATATACACTACATAGAAAGAATGAATGACTGATAAGGGTCTATTTGGTAACCATTATGTTTTCAGGAATACTTTTTACTCAAAAATGTTATTTTTTTAATCTTTTTTTTTTTTTTTTCTTTCTGTTCCTGGACGAGTTTCTAAGCATTTGAAGGTGTTTGGTAACTACCCAAAATTTATATTCCCAAAATAGAAATGCGTCTGGTAGAACCCTCAAATTCTCTTGTGATTTAAAATTTCTTTTAATTTTTTAATAATTTTATTACATTTTTCTCTTCTTTTTTTTTTTTTTTTTTTTTCTGTTCTTTTTCTCCTTCTTCCTTTGGCCGGTAACCTCATCAAAGCGTCACTGGCTCTCGGCAAGGCCAAGCCTCGTCGGCCAAGCTTGCCTTGGCTCGGTGAGGTTCAACCTCACTAGGTCACAGCCGAGTGACGCCACCCTCGCAATGGCCAATGATGCTCCAACGAGGTCACTAGCCAAATGAAGAAGGAGAAGAAGAAAAGGAAAAAAAAAAAAAAGAGAAATATTTATAGCCTTGATTTTGGAATTGTTCCGGGAACAAAGAAACAACTTCTTTTTACTTTGTGATTATGTTCCACATTTATTCTTCAGAACAAATTTGCTTCTGAGAACAAAAAAATTACCAATTGGATTTTTTTTTAAATTCCAGGGAATAAAAAAATAAAATCAAACACTGTTTAAATGCTTACCAGAAAGAGCTTAAGTATTTTTGGAACTTCTCCCTTTTGACATAACAACTCTCCCATTTTGTGATGTACTGAATGAAATTGTATGCTCATCATCACATTAAACCACATCAAAATCCAGTTCGAAATGAGTACTACAAATATTGAAGACTAGCATTAACACAGCAGGATGACTGTTTGCATTGATCCATCTTGCTAATAGTTAAGTCTATCTTTTTACAGTGTAGAAAAGTTGGAGAACTTTTGCATAAATAATTTACTGTACAACTTTCTGCTTTAAACATCTGAAAGGACGGTGATTGTTATAGAGGCTTTGAATTGGTAGAGGTTTGGTCATGGATCACAGAAATGATTCTCAAATGAAGCTTAGCCACGTTCAGCGCATCGAAGTTGACTATTTGACCAATTTAAAACAGCACAACAGAACAAATCTAAGTTCATATTTCACAGTATCAACCATCCTTCTGAAAATCGTACTAGGAGATAGTGCACTGATCTACATGCATGACACTATTAATTTGATTCAAAATAACAATATCAGCAAAAAAAGATATTCAGATTAAAAACTAAAAGGTTATTGAGAATTGATGATATACCAGCCACAGATAGTTGAGTTATGTCAATGGCACCAACACATATCCATTTTGCAGTTTCAGCACCAAAAGCCACTGGAATGGACTGTTCAAAGCAAAGAGATTGTGGAAAAAAAAAAAATCTTAAGGATGTTTACCATTGCTTACGTAAGCAGAGTTTCCTCAAAAACTGTACAACAATAAGTACAAAAAATACCTGAAGCCCCATTGCCCTGTCGCCTTCAACGCTTTTGAAGTCATTTACAATGGCAATCCCCAGCTGAGAAAAGCACAAAGTAACAGTAAACTATGGTTGCCAATAAGTACTGGTTACCTAAAAAAAAAACAGATTTCATACTGCACTTGGCAATACTTTCCAAGGAAACGTACCCCTGCTAAGCTATACAGTAGGGTCAGCACGATTATATCAGGTGTAAGGGTCCCAAATAAAGCTTGACCAGCCCACCTATCAGCCAGAAGATAACAGGAACTTGCTAACTTTAATCCGAATGTACCTAATAAAGATTATTAACTCTTCCCCCACATGCTGTGAGGTGACTGTAAAAGCAAGTTACTGTCCATCATGTTTTAACACAAAATCATGGAGGGAATTAACAGCCACATATAGTCTCCGCATGAACCTTTTTGACTTCCATGTTTACCCATCTTTTCCATTTAAATTTTTCTGACCAAAAAAAAAAAAGAAAAAATCCGACCAAAAAAATATGTTAAATTTTCATAGCCAAATCAAGTTGCTATTTTGATGTAACAAAGAGTTAACATGAAATCAGACGACAATAAACCAAGCTTGGTGATTCTCGTCTGTTTATTAGTGTCAATGAACATAAAAATTGAAAGGCCAAAAAGAGAGGTACACACCATGGCAAACTGATATAGCTTGCTCCAAGAGCAAAATTTCCTATCCACCCATTTTGCTTCAGCTGCAACAATGTAGACGTCTCACTTAGAAACAACAGCTAAGGTACATATCCGTTTATTAAAGAGAGAGAAAAGCAAAAGATAACTTGAAGAACTACCTTCAAAGGTGGAGCAGAGTATATGTATGACAGCAATGAACCACCAAGAGCAAGGTAGAAAACTATGGGAAAATCATGCCCTGCCTATACAAAACATGTGATTCAGAAACTGACTATTATTTGTTCTACTTAAAAAGAAAGGAAACCGAAACAATTTGGCACTAAAGTAAATCACTTACCCATACATCTAATATACCAGCCAAGCCAAGGCCTGCTAAGAGCAACACCCAGATTTGAGTAATAACCTGATAAAAAGTATTAGTCAGATAACGTGGTATCGACGTCCTTTTTCCAGATATAATTCAATTGGTGAAATCACAAACCTCATTCTCAGAAATTGCCCCTGATGGAATTGGACGATAAGGTTCATTAATGGCATCAATATCTCGATCATACCAATCATTTATTGTCTAGAGATGCCATGTGAGCAGAAAGATAAATCCCGTGAGTTTGAGACATATTGTTTCAATGTTTTGATGAATTTCAAATGTTCAAAAGGTACCTGTGTATAGCCTGTGAGACATGGGCCTGACATAATCATGCAAACAATTGATTTGGCCACATCCTCCAGATTCCAATGAAAGTTTCCTGCATGATATAGTTATTGCAATTTGCAAATAGTTGCTCAAGTTACAACATAATTACTGAAATCGAATTTTTTGCGGCATCCTGGGATTCAATTCAGTTCATTTGTCTGGGCGGCATCAAAAGGTCAAATTCCTTATTTTCTTCGGATCACCGGAAAGGTTTTTCTATCAGATTATAACTAATTAAAGATGTAAAAAGAAATTGAAACTATATACATGAGCCCTTGCATCAGCTTGATGTTTAACATGTCTATTCCCTTTCTTTTGATATATAACAAGGGAACAAACAATAAAAAGTCAGCGATAGATTCCATTTCGTGCATTACATTGAACTTTTGGAGAAGTGATCAAAGAAAAACTGGAGAACACAATTCAAAATGTCGGAACTTTTTTGTGCACAACAGAGGTATTAGCTATTCAATCAGGACAGAGGCATTAGCTATTCGATTTCACAGCGATGAATAAGCTCTGAAAACCACTTTCAAATGCTATTTACGTCTCACAGTATAAGGCATGATCAGAGACCACCATTATCACTCTAACCATGGATTCATCAGAGCAGGGACATTAAAGATGCACGTAAGAGCGTTCCACATAAAATACAAATGTAAACTGCTCTTGAAGGAGTTTAGAAATATGAGAACCGTGTGTGAGTAAAGAGAACATCTTTGATAACAATTAGCATGACAAGATAGCAATAAGTACTGGAGGTGTTAACAACTTCTCTGCTAGACATACCCGAAGCAGCAGCTCCGCAAACCACTCCCCAGACCAATGGAGGCCAAGTCACAGGTTTTGTAAGTTGTAGGCGAATCTTCCATTTATTCTGAAAGATTCATCTTGCAGTATTTAGTTCCGACGCTAGCTGAGATATCACCTAATTATCTTATTTCCACAAATTATTGAAGAAAGAAAACATCGAAGCAAACAATTTCTGAACATCCAACTACTTCTAGGCATCGCAATACAGTTCGCAATCAAAAGTCACTGAATCAAGACTTCACTCTGATAGCAGGATTCACACTGGCCGTCATCCAATAGATAAACATTTGGCACGTGAAGACTCACGGTTTCTTGCGCGGCTCCTTTGATGCCGAGAAGCTGGTTGAAGCTGGAACCTTCTTTCGCCGGCACCTTGTCTGGCACCTGAGGATTCACTGCCAAGCACATTCAACTTGAGAAACCCATTAACATCACTTCACACGCGAAACTCGACGAGGAGAGAAACTTCGAATATGCAAAAAAAGGAGATTTTGCAAGCAACCTTCGTTCGTATCGGTCTCCGCAGCTCTAACAGTAAGCCTCCGCCCTGAACAGAAAAACATCAATTCGCGACATCAATCAGGCGCACTCCGCGAATGAACTGCCGGAGCTCAGCCACAGTTCCGCACAGGCAATCAAAACGACACTCGCAAACATCCGATTCCAAGATGAAGACAAAGAATCGCCGGCGAGTCCTCGTTCGATCCTCACGGCAGGGGAGAATACTCACGAGTGAAGGAGACGGAGATAGGCGCCGGAGACAGGTGGCTCCGAGCGCGAGCTCGAGCTCCGCCGGTGAATGCGACGGCCGCGACGGTGTTGATCACGGACGCCATGGAAGGAAGCTCCGGAACGCCTCGAGAAGAAGAAGAAGAAGAAGAAGACGACGGAGATAAGGGGGAGTGCGGGAGGTTTTGCGACGGCTGAGCGGAAGCGAGAAACAGTACGAACAAAACCGAACCGATAGCTCGAAGTCCCGACTGCGAACACGAGAATCTTTTGCTTGTCTACGGTGCTTCCCACCACGCGCTCGGACAATGGCGCGAGCGGGTCACGTGGCCCGCGGGCGATTGGGCGGCCGGTCGGGTTCGGACAAGCCAATCGCAAGTCGGACGTCGTGCGCGTGCGCGGGCGCGGGCGCCCGTCCTCGAGTCGTAAGCCGGGTTGATTCCCGGGTCGGACGTTGTCATTGGCCTTCTGCATAGTTTAAACTTTGGTAACCATTTGACCCAAAAAAAAAAAAAAAAAATTATGGTAACCAAATTATTGGAGATTCGCATGTCTCGAGGCGCATATACTATTCTTGGCAACTTGAGAATCACCGTCTAGATTCAGAGTAACCATTTGTCCCGTTTTATATGGGACTATTTATTGCTAGTCAATTAAAGATTCTCACATATATTAGTACTGGCAAAGTGCATAGAAGATGCACTAAAAATGGGTCATTGACCCATTTCTTAGTCCATATGGGTGTTACATAGATAATAAATGGATTAGTTAGATTAAATAAATTGGTCATAAATAAATTTGAACATAATATAGGTGTTTTTGTATATTAGCTTATATATATATATATATAGAAATGTTTTAACAATATAAGTAGAGTCGGATATTGATTAGTTATAGGTCATATCATATATAGGTCATTAGATTTACATTGCATGAAAATAGGTGAAAATGAGTTAAATAGATCTATTGAGGTTTGATCATTTTCGACCCAACTTACCCTTTTGATGGGTTCACCTAAGAGGCCATAGTCATTGCAAGCACAATGAAGGCGTTTTTGTTATGTTACTAATATTCTGACTTCCTATGTTACAGTTATATCAATTTTAAGCAGAGTTTGTATGCAATGGGATCCTGTTAAGGGCATTTTCGCAATGACCGTGAATTCATTTAATTGTTTATTTTTAGAATATGTGCACTGCTGGTCTGATTTTGTTGGTATCATACTATGTTTTCTGAGAATTAAGCAATGAATTTTCTCTAGGTTTAGATAGACCCGCCTATAAGTGCAATGGCCATCAAAGACTTCGAGAGAAAAATTTGTACACAATGAGAGGAAAAAAAAGAAAAAGCTTCATGATCAGCCTCATGTTTCAGGCCCAAACGATGGCCCACTTGTGCTATTGGGCCTAAAAGGTTTTGTACCAAGCTCGGGCGAGCTATATCGAAGTGTTTTCTCTATTTCACGTACTAGCATCACAGCACGTGCGCACGTGCGCCCCAAATCATCATAAAGAAAAAGTACGAGCAATCTATGTTTCCGGTTCCACATCATGCTTTATTCAATTTTAAAATAGCTACAATCAAAATACGAGATTTTTTTTGGGCACAAAATCTCTCATCCACAATCAACTCACCCCCACCTTCACTTAAAATAAATCGATCAGAAAGCAAAAGAAAAGTTAATGTAGGGTTCGACAACCCACCCCTCGCTTGAACTAAGAAAATCCAAGTTGCAAATAAAGAACACGACGAACGTGTGAATAGCATGCTGTAACGACTCAATCTAGTAAGTGTAGAAAGTGTTTGTCAAGGGCCCAGACAAGGAATGTCTCTTGATAAGCTTTTAGGTTGGCGAAAGGGATAAGAACAAATCAAATTGCACACCGAACATGAGAGAGCGCTCCTCATGTGAAGTTGGGATTAATCCATGTGATATGTTTTTTGACGTAATGACAATGCTTGGCATTGAAACTCCGATGTTAAGGGCATGTTCGGTAACTTGCCAAACAGTGATGATTTCTATTCTTTTGGTTCCGAAAATAGATTTAGAATAGAAATCCGTTTAGTAAAATTTTTTCCAGAAACAAATTTCTATTTTTTTGTTCCCGAAAGTAGATTTGGAATAGAATCGAGAAGTAAAAAAAAAAGTTAATTATTTATTCTCAAGAACAATTCTAGAATCAAGTACCTATTTTTTTTATCTTTTCTTTTCTTTTTTCTTGTTCTTCTTCCCTCTTTCTTCTTCTTCAATTGCTGCCGCCGCCGCCGTCCGCCACCATCTGCTGTCCACCGCCCACCGTCGTCAATTACTGGCAACCGGTCCGACGAGCTCATCGGAGGCTTGCCAGGCCAGGGCGATATCTAGCGAGCTTGCCGGTGACCAGGCAGGCCTTGTCAGGCCTCCCCCAACCACCGGCGAGGCTCAACCTCACCCAGCCAAGGCTCGACCGAGCCTCGCCCAACTGCCGTCGAAGCTTCACCGACGAGGCATGGCCTCGCCGGGCGGTGACGCTCCAATGAGATCGTCGGCCCTTGTTTGGTTGGTCGCCGATCATCCCAAGGCCAGCAACCAGCCACCTTAAAGAAGAAGAAATGGAGAAAGAAAGGAAAAAAAGAAAAGAAGAAAAAAGAAAACAAATAATAAACTTATTTTAAAAAAAATGATTTGAAGTAGAAATTTTGAGGACGGTGCCAAATGCAATTCTATTCCGAAAATTGAAATTTTAGATAATTACCAAACGGTTTAAAATGCTTAGAAATTATTTTCGGGAACAGAATAAAAAAAAATCATTTCTGATCAGAAATTGTTCCGGAAAACGGAAACATTATCAAACACGCCCTAAGCATGCTTGGATGAGAACTTTATCAAAATGTATAACTTTATAGGAAAAGTGCCCACATATACGCTAAGTGCCAAAATCATGAGTTTCTATTTGATACTATCTCGCGTGACTTAACCTGGGATGTCACAAATGTATATGTTGGTCAAGTTCTTTGAAGTGGCTTGTATCCTTTGGCCTTCCATCCTTAGCACAAAGTTAAAAGGCCACATCTCAAACCTCAAGATCCATGAGATGTAAAACAACTAGGCTGTAACTAGGATAGGATATGTTTTATCCTATCCGGTGTTTAGTAGCTGTCTAGGATAAGATAAGGTCGGATATAGACAGGATATAAACCGGATAAAAAAAATCTAAGGGGGGTGGGATAAGATCGGATGGGATTTTTTTTATCCGAAATATAAAACCCTACGCTTTTTTTCTTTCTCCGTCGTTCACCCACATACGACCCTCTGTTTCCAAAGTATCGACGTTGAAGCCTTCTCCTCATTAGCTCTCCGATTCTCATTGAAATTTTACGAAAGCCTTCTTCCTCCGCCAAGGTAAGACCCCCTGTCCACCGGCGTTCACCCGCCGGTCGCTCTCCCGATCAATTCCCCCCCCCCACCACGATGTTTTCCCTGCTTCGATTGTGCCTCGGCCGCCGGCGCCCTGATCGTCCCCATCGCGCTGCGGGTCTAGGCAGTTGCGACCCGTTTCAGCGCGGCAGGGATGCGGGGGAAGTACGTGAATTCTTCTGTCGTTGTGTTTTTGACTTTGCAGTAAGTATTAGATCAACATCCGGTTTTTAGGGCAACTGTCTTCCAGTTTAGAATGGCATCCTACTATTTATCTTGGAGACCTTGTAAACTTCTTGTTTCAAATACAAGGTTGTCTCGGAAACAAAGATGATGGTACAGTTGAGCTGTGTATGGCTCAATGGGCAAAATTTTTTGGAGTAGTGACTTATCAATTATGTCGATGTATTGCTTTTTTATTTTTAACCAATTCTATCTTGTCATCATATAAAGGTGAATCATCATAGTAGCTTTTAATCTTCTAATTGGGCAGACTTCTCTTGTTTCTTCTTTCTCAGTGAACATCAAGTTGGATGGATGGGTGTTGTGGACCAGAGGGGAAGAGTGTACAAGCTATGGGTAGTTTTTTTATGGATCTGGATTTGATAGTTTGAATGTGCATGTAATGCAAATTATTCTAAAAGTATGTACAATTTATGGGTGGTTTTTTTATGAATCTGGATTGGAATTTTGAATGGGCATGTGCTGCAAATTATTCTAAAATTTGGCTTCTTTTTCTTCATTCTAGCATTGATCGAAAAGTTTGCTCCTTACTCTTAGCTTGTGATAGATTCAATGTTTATCCAGCCTTTGGTGTGAAAGAATGAAACCTTGTTTTTTTTTTTTTTTTTTTTTTTTTTTGTGGTGGGGGTGGGAAGAGGGGGAGCTGGAGATTTGAGATAAGGAAAATAGAAAAGCTAAACATAACTCCTTTTGTAATAAAAGTTGGTGTGATTATCATAACTTGAATTCCAATTTTCGTTTTTAAGAGCTTGAGTTTAAAAGGAAAATGATTGACAAAGAGAAGCACGCCATGGATGTGGGAAAAGCCCTGCTTATTAATCCCTTTCTATTCCCCTGCACTAGCAGAATTTATTGCCATCTTGAAGGTTTACTGTTCACAGTTAGTTCAATACATTGCTTCTATAGCCCTCCACTAAAAGATTGATTCTCAATGAGATTGATCTCTAATTCACTAGTGTCTTTTTATTACACTAGGAATCAATTTGGCATATATCTAAAAGTTTCTTTGGTTATAATTTTTGCACACTCCTTTTGTTTGGGACCTTTTCATGTAGCATGTGCTGGAGTTCCATTATAAATTTATTTGGGAATAGATATATAAATGTATATGTATATAACCTGGCATTGATATTGAAAATATGACATTCAATGCTACATTGTTCTACTCTTTGGAGAATTAATCAAGATCATTGATAGATTTGTAGTGAGTTAGGTTGTTAACATGGCCCCATTAGCAAAAAGTAAAAGTATAACTCAAATGTAGAACCCTATTGATTATGCCTTTATAGGTCATACATTATGTATTGATCTTCTCACTCTAGGTAAATCTCAAGTAAATTTCTTTCTAGTAAGAAAAGTTCAAGCAATGAAAAAGATCCCTGTATTCATTAGAAATTGCAAGATATTATCGTATGATATTTGCATCTGCTGTTTTGAGGTCAATCTGTAGCGCATTTGTTGTTCTATTAGTATCTGTGTTGAGTGTCGATGATATTTGCTTTAGTGGGAGAAGGAATCGATTACTTACCTAGACATATCGTTTCTACCATTTCCATTTTGCTTATGTGAGGCAAAGCCACTATTGATATCGCATCGACTGCGAGGGAAGGATATATCTTGTTGTGTGGGTTGAATATCGTGGCTGATAGAAAAATTGTGAAGGATCCTGAGAATACTCATCTATTTTTGGGATTTCAAGGAGACGACAAAAAAGCATTTATGGAATTACTTCTCCAAGAGATGAGAGAAGAGAATGAGTGATGATTGAGTTGTTTCTGAGTTTGTAGGAGATATGTTTTCTCTCCATACTTTTTATTTTTTTTAAAGGGTTTTTGGGGCTAGCTATAACCTTTGATGTTATCTTTTTGGACCTTTCGGTTGTAGCCATGACTTGAAAAGAGGTGGATATGGCTTGAAACTTTATCTCTATGTTCATTGCCAAGAAAACCATTATCTATAATATCCTTTGCCCATGTCTTTTATTTTCATAAATAGTTTATCTGTCTCTTTGGAAAAAAACCTAGCCATGAACTTAAAAGAAGCCTTAAGTCAAGATAGTTCGCATCTACAGACGCGAACATGAGTTTACTTTAGTCAAAATGCAATTGGCCGATACTCAACAAATGTAATGTACTTTATAAATGCGAATTGTTCAGAGATCGTTCGTTAACGTGATTAACTGTCATTGCATCCTCGTGACAGCTGGAAAAAAAAAAAAAAGCAAATGAACTTTGGACTTTACGCTTTGTTCTAATTGGGCATTTGTTTGATTTGGTATTGGACTTGTAACAAAATGGAAACAAATGAAAAACTTATAAGAGAGAAAAAGAATTAATGTTTCAAAGTGAATATATTGAAATTGAGGTTATTCTAAAAATGTTTGATGTTGAAGGGGGTATCCAAAAGATTATTTCAAAGGAACGGAAAAGATTATTACGATGCGTAATCATGAAATTCGATGAGAATTTGTTAATTTGAAAAAGATATATTGTTTTGGATGATTTTGTGAATATTAAACTTGCAAATTTGTACTTGCCTAATGTTATTGTTTTTAAAATATTCGAATTTAAATCCGTAGTTCACCAAACGATAGATTGGATAAGATATGAGGATATTCGACTTTAAATCCGTAGTTCACCAAATAGTAGATTGGATAGGATGTGAGGATATCTGACTTTAAATCCGTAACTCACCGAACAGTTGATGTGATATGAAGAAATCCATGGATTTTTTATCCTATCCTATCCAGTCCTATCCCATTTAAAAATCCGGACAACCAAACACAGCCCTAGAGGATAACACTAAGTATAGAGCTTGATAAAAATAGTGTATCAATAAGGAGGACTAGAAGCATGCAAGCACTAATACGTTAAAATAACCAATACAGTCCAATAGCCCGCCACAAAAGTGAATAGGCACAGACAACCCCTGTAGGTTGAAAACAGCCCCTACTCACGAAACCAATAATCCAAAGCAGGCCCCTAGTTTTTTACGAATGATATCTCGAGTGATTTAATCGAGAACTTGTATATGCGGATTAAGTTCTTTTGAAGTGGCTTTATATTCGAGGGCCTTTTGCCGATACAGATACCGAGGACGTCGTTCTCCATCATCCCAAGAGAATCCGATGTCGTTCCGTGGATATCATACGCACGCACACACGCACGCACCCACCCGTCCATCCTGTGTTGGCTTTTGTGCTGCTTTTTTCAGCCATATCCCAATTGCGGGTGACAACGGCCAATAAAGAAGTAAGTTCCACATCCTCCACTATCCGGCATCCACAGTGGCGCATATTCTCAATTATATGCCATCACCATTTTTTTTTCCTTTTTTTTTATTTAAATAGAGCTAATTTTGATTTTAGCTTTTTGGGTTTTTAAAAAATGGGTCCCCTTTAGTGATTTTCCCCCTTTTTTGGTCCTTCCCCTTTCTTTGGTCTCTTTATCAGTTCCGAAGAGGTATAGGGTAGGGATTCCGGAGGTTATAGGTTGCATGTTCATCTTTTTATCCCATAGATAGAAAAGTGAAAAATTTCGCTTCTATGTTCAAAATCTATTTCTAGACTAAAAATTTATCTCAGAAAAAAAAATTGATATATCATTACCAAACGGATTTCTATTCAAAACCCGTTCCCGAGAATAGAAAAATAGATCTGTGAAAAATAGAATGATTATCATGCGCGCTCTTATCGTCCCTTGACCTCATGGTACCTTTTCGTGATGGACCCGACCATTCGATAAGCAGTTCAGTGGACTCAATAAGACCCATCTAAGCTCGACCAATCGGAAAGGGTTGAAATGGGCACACAATTTCCCTCTTAGTTGGTATGCCGGCCTAAGTTTGTCCAGCCTGACAATCAATTTCATATAAAAACTACATAGATTTTATATAATAGGCAAAGGTCTAATCAACGACACTTTGTTGCGACTTCTAGATGAGCTTGTTCAGTAACTTCTTATTACAATATTGTCGCTATCATGCCAAATCAAAGGGGGAAAAAATTAAGGTCTTCTACTACTTTGTGAGACGTGATCTTTGAGATCAGCAAATGATATTTCATGGGTGCAAGTGGGCTTATGGCTTTCCACGAACTACTTTTGATTCATTCTCTAACATTTGTCAAAGCATTTTGCAGGTCCAAATTCGAATTTTCTTCTTTTCTTTTTTCTTTTGGAGGAATTTGCTTTTCTAACAAAAATACCCATCAGATTCTCGACCCAGTAATATTCTCTTGAGGAACTCTCGTATTAAGTAACATTATTTATATTATTATTTATATTATCTTATAAGAATCCCTAGCAAGAATCTCTCGACCTGTGAGATGGGACAAATTGAGCTTAAGATAGGTAGCAATCCTGTCAAGAGAAAAAAAAAATTAGTGAAAAGGACGATGGAGGAAAAGAAAACAAAAGCGCTATTAATAAAAATAGATTTTTTCTTTTGGTCGAAATCAATAAAAATAAATGAAGAGAGGGTTTTGGGGTTGGACATGTGTCGCTCCTTCAAGCCGTTCTTTTATTATTTTTTTTTAATTTTATATCCACAGCCGGTCGTGAACTCGGGACATGCATGCGTGGATACTAGGTCAGAATAATTAAAAAATATTCTGCATATTCTAATCTCTATTGTCTGAATATGTAAATCCTAAAATAATTTATTATCGGGAAAATCACATCCAAGCATGCCCATTTCCCAAGTAATTCGTTCCATGACAATCCTTATGTCTTCTAATTTTTCCTCTTGCTTAGTCATCATTTTGCACTCGTGATTATTTTATGGGAAGTGTCCATTCAATTTCATGTGGATACACAAACTTATGCCTTTGGATTTATGGTAAAGTTATGGGAAAATTTAAATATATTGTAATGAGAAAGTTTCAAGAAAAAATATTCATCATCATGTGGAAAAAAAAAAAAAGAAAATACCGAAATACCTTTCTTCTCGCAGTTAAAATTCCTATTGTCTTTTTGCTTAATCCTGTTCTTTAGAGAAAACCCAATTAAATAAATCTAAAAAATTGGCATCTTAAACTTGTCATGATCATGCTAGTCTTGGAAACGCGTTCTTCGTGCCGCCGCGTTTAGAGCGGGGGAACTAAATAATTTAAGGATGGTGTTTAGCCATGAACAAACCAAACCGCAGTTTTTTTTCCCTAATTAGCAAGTTTTCTTTTTTGCTACATTTTGATATTTCCAATTCATTATTCTAGGGTTAGTAACATGAAAGACTACAAACTAGTATACTTGTAATAAATTTATCATAAATTAATTTTTGAATATAAAAAATCCCAAACTGTTATATTTGCAATAAATTTACTCTCGATTAATTTTCATTAAATTTGATTAAACCGATACATTTATGACAAACAGATAGTAAAACCTCACCTGTTATTCAACTCAATAATTTAATAGAAAAATTTAACGGAAGTTAACATATGGTAAATTTATCATAGGTATATCGGTTATGATAATTTGAGGTAAATTTGTTATAAATATATCAATTTAAAATTTTTTATGATGATAATCTTTATTCTAATTGACTTGATAATGATCGCAAGCAAAATGCGTTACTCGTGTTTCTTGACCTAGACAAAACCTCCTTTTCACCCTATGAAAAAACTAAAGTTTCCTAGAAATTATTTAAAAATATGGATCTCTGCGTCATTTTAATGTTTATTTACCGTCAATTTATATTATATTCATAAAATAATTTATCATTAAAAAAGCGTGACTAATTAATTTATTCCGTAGACGTGAGAAAAATGTGTCATTTGGTGAAGTCAAATCATGCGAAGGGAACGTCCGCCCGTGCCCGTAGTGCGTATCAACTTCGCTGCAATTCCCATGTTCCCAGCCTGGGCATCTTTGTAAATAACGCAATATATTTCGATTCTACTTCTAATTTCCTTTCGATTCGAGTTGCCATTCGATTCCTTACCACATCTTCGAGGTCTCTTTTCAAATTCAAGGGCTCGCCGGTTCAATTTCTCTTGCGGGTCAGCGATGTCCGATCGCCTCCCGGTCGAATTTCCCCCCAAAAAAAAAAACGAGAGAGGGAATTGGATTTCCGCCTTTCTAATCAACCGAGACTAGATCGCACCACGGAAGGCAATCTAACAAACTCCAAAGAGTTTCCCCACGGCTCTCGTCTCGTTGCTCAGCACGGACCCCATCCGAGATATTATTCTATGGGACTTTATTGTCCATCGTCTCTACGACTCTCGTTCAAAATTCTGAATGAAGAAAAAATTATCATCGACGACGCATCGCCTCTCTCGTATGATGTTGTCATCCACGCGTTAGGAAATGGCGACGTTTCGAAAACGAGCTCGGTCGGGCGAGTGCTTCTTTAACACGTGCGCGTGCCCACGTTGCATCGTGCGGATAACGAAAGTGACCCGGCAGTCCACATTCCGCAACGCTTCCAAAAGGAGTGCCTATTCAGAATTTTGGCCTAATCCTAGCCCCTCTAACCTTTTGGGGTTCCTAAAGCGACGAGGGCTTTAGGAGCCATTGTCCTTTCTACTTTCTTTCTTCCTTCCTTTCTTGCTCCCCCTTTTTTAACCTTAACCAGATGGTAAAGTTCTTACCTGCCTTAGAATCGCGACGGCGGGCCCGCCCCGCGCGAGACCCACGTAATTCAATGAGCACTTATCGGGTTCACCCGTGTGTATCGGGTGCGTGCAAGGTCTTGTGCTTGGAAGAAGCTCGACGTGGCTTGACTCTCATTCGAAACGACGTTCGAGTTGGGCCACAAGAAAATGTGGCTTTGTCAATCTTCTAGGCCGGGAGATTGTAACCGTCTCCCAACCCCCTCTCTCTTTGAGCCTTTCTTCATCTCTTCCCTTTATGGAGGGGAGGGATTTGACCTAGATCTCACCCTCCCCTCTCGGTTGTTTTTTCCTTTTATTCCTTTGTGTTTCTTTTCTTACTCTCTCGATGTAGTTTTAGATTTAGGAGCTTTGCTCTCTCGATCATATATATGAGAGCTTTTTTCTCCACTCTAGTTCTAGAGTTTAGAGTTTTAATTAATAAGTACTATGCCTCCGATTTCAATGTTGCTCAGAGCAACTTCAGTGTTAGGTGTTTTAGTTCAAAGCTTTTGCGCTTCGGATTAACTACATGGCTCACTCTCATAGGTATCAAATATGAGTTCTTTCAAAATATATATATTGTCTCCATACGGTGATAGATTGAGAACGTCAAACCTAAATGCACACTGCCAAAAGGTAAATCCGTAACTATAAATGGAGATTCTGGCATGTGTTTATCACTGATGATACTGTGTGATTAGGTGATAGGTTGCCATCTTTTTGCTTGGACGCAGTCTTAGATCTACTCTTGAAGGACAAGCTTGTGATTATCTATGCCAATTATGCTTTAATGATATGGCTTGATTTCTGGTTTATGGTTTGTTTTGGATCTCTAGCTTCCTTTGTTGTTATGACTTTTGAAATTTTCTATCATGTATCATTTTAATAATGATTGAAAATTTCTTTTTTACCATAAAAAATTTCTAATCTTGACACGATATGGACGATCTGTCTTGGACCAAAATGAAAAGATGCACTTACTCTAACTGACTAATGCTGGTCGATTATGAAGATCTTCGACTTTAAATAATTTGCCAAAATGTGTTATGAAAAGCTTGTGCCAAAATCTAAAATGGGTTATTATTGCATATAGTTTATAAATGGGCAAACTTGTAATTATAACATTTAATGTGACTCTCAACTAGGGGTGAGTATGGTTTCGATGGACGGTTCATACCTTGAAATCGAGAACTGCCCACTAAGAATCAATTCCAAAAAATTAGAACCAAGAACAATCTATTAGTTTCATGGATTCACCCAAGAACTGGACCGCTAGTCCAGTCTGATTCCCGAGTGGGAACCAGTCCTCATTACCCTGGACTTCATCCACCAACGCAAGAAGGGCATAGTCCATGCAATTTCAACGGCCACAAATGAGATCAATGTCTTCCATGAGAGATTACTTCAAGCCTCTCCTTAGAAACACTAGAAATTGTGAGTTTCATTTGGAACTGGTGCAAGACTTGTCAGTTTCATTTTCACTGCAGTACGGATTGTAAGTGATCGTGCCATATTTTCATTATACTGCTCGGCTTGTTCTTCGCCAAGATTCACCAAACAACTAGGGGGATGTATAGTTTCATCCTAATGCTCATTCTTTGCCAAGATTAACTTGACAACTTGGGGGATGTATTGATTCATGTGGAAGTTAGACATCCTAAGGACTAAAGTAGGTTCAATGATAAGGCATCGTGCAAGAGGCATTATGCAAAGCAATTATATTTGCTTCTAATTACAAGAAAGGTGAATGTGAATCCGTCGCCATTGTAGATGAATATTGTACTTAAATTAATTTGAATACAATAAATCAATGTGTTGATCTAACTAAATTGTTTCGGGATCTTTTGATAAGCATTAAACTTCAAAGCGCGAGCACGTACACACTTACATCGGTCCAGTTCAGGTATGTGGATAGGTGGTTCCACACTTTGAACCACGAACCGTCGGTTCTACGTTGATTTGGTCCGGTTTTGGGCGGTTTAAACGGTTCTTGATTTCTTTGCACATCCTTACTCTCAATGAACCTTTCATCTTCCTTATTAAAATGTATAATAATTATCACCAATTCTATAGATTCCTCGTCTTTTCAATCTCATTGATAATTTTTTAAAACCATTGGGGCAAACTCCAGTGGCCATCTTTTCAACATGGAAGGGAGAGATAGGGGGTTCGAATCCCCACTTTCTCGGGGGTTGGGGTGGGGACGAATTAATTTCAAGTGTGGGTTTCAACTTACACGCTCTATAAGGAGACATGGCAAAAGTCTAAGAGTGAGAGTTAGAGTAGTAATAGAGTATGATCGACAAAAAAAATAAAAAAAAATCTCATCGATAATTTTGAATTCATATTTTTAAAGTGGATCATAATAATAGTTAAGAATTGCTATTGTTTTTGTGAGAGTTAGAGTAGTAATAGAGTATGACCGACAAAAAAAATAAAAAAAATCTCATTGATAATTTTGAATTCATTTTTTAAAGTGGATCATAATAATAGTCAAGAATTGTTATTTGTTTTTGTCTAAGAAAGTCTTAATCCGATACACAAAAATTGACTCGAATAAAATCGAAAAATTAGTAAAGGAGAACATGCGTACTAGTATCTAAAAAAAATAAAAATCCACGAGATTAGCGGACTATTATCTCAACTACTTAACTCTCGATCGATTCGTTCTACGTTCCTTTATTTCTAAGCTACGTCCTAATTAGAACATGGATATTTCATGACGTTCGTTAAGCAAAGCTTTCGAGCCGAAGTCTTTTCCAAATCTATTTTCATGCCATAAGATTCAAAAGGAAAAAAATCGCCATCCGACACCACAATCTATTTGGGTCAAGAGTCGATCATTTTAAATCCCGAATCGATCCGTCCGTTTGACAGATTCTATTCATCGAGGGACCTCGTCCTCCGTATGATCAGATATGCCTGTAGCCCCGAAAAAAGCCAAAAAAATAAAATATCGCACTTCCTAGTAATGGTCGCGTGCACTAGGGCTTCCTTAGGTTGTCTCTTTCTCACTTTTTTTTTCCCTTCTTTTTTACTGGAAAGGAAAAAAGCAAATGCAAAACCCCCTGGCCAACGACGCCGTGACCCAGTGATCAAGGCAACTCCAGGCCGCTTTCTACCAAAATGCCAGAAAGTTACGCCAAAGGCGGCGACCGTACGAAGCGAGCCTCGCACCGGAAAATAAAATATGCGTTGTTATAATAATTTTTTTATCTTTTCACCCACCACTCCCACCCAAATGAAAAGGGATAGCGACGAATTTTAGTGACAGCGTGGCAAACCAAAATAGTGACGAGTCATTTATTGCTAAATCCAATTAAGCCAATAAAACCCAAAAAACAATTAATGAGATTAAAGCTCAATTGATAATTACCATGGAGGCCATGTACTCAGATCGAGAACATTTCAAAGGGGGATATTAGTTTAAAGGTCACAATCAAGAAAAATCCTAAATTAATATATTGATGATAATTTACTCTAAATTAATTTTTTTAATCACTAAAAACCTTAAATTGATATGTTTATGAAAAATTTATCCCTGTTAACTTTCGTCAAATTTTACTGTCAAATTTTCGACTTGAATGACACGTGATATTTGATTTAATGAATATATCGGTTTGAGATTTTGTCATTTATTTATTATAAGGATATTAATTTGTGACTTTTCGCAATAGAAGATAAATTTATCACATATATACCTGTTTGAGGTAAGTTTGTCACAAATATATTAATTTGAAGTTTTTGATGATAATATTAGTTCGGGATAAATTAGTGATATATTAATTTGAAGTTTTTGATGATAATATTAGCTTGGGATAAATTAGTGATGGGTGTATCAATTTAAGGTTTTTCGTCGTATTAACCATGGAGGCCAAATACTAAGAATATTACATGGGGAAGTTAATTTAAAATAGGATTAAATAATGAAAAATGGAAAATTGCAAAAAGCCAAAAAAAAAAAAAAAAAAAAAAGAATGGGAGCAAAAAGCAGTGCTCAATAGGGAGGGAGAATACCTTCGCAAAAAAAAAAAAAAAAAAAATTAGGGAGGGAGAATATGTGCTCTCTCTCTCTCCCTCATTTTGGGCTATAAATATCGCAGCAAGCCGATAGTATTCAGATTAAAACAGAGCAGCAACTATCTGCTCTACCGCAGCTCGCCGCGAGCAGCGCCGCCCCAAATCCCTCGCCGGAATCGGGAGCTTCCGCCGCGTCCGTCGCCGAATCGGCAGAGAGAAGAAGCGCGCTAGAGAGAGAGAGAGAGAGAGAGAGAGAGAGAGAGGGAAGGAGGGGGTGGAGGCCGGGAGAGAGGTGGGGATATGGACGCGTACAGCCTTCACCTGGCCATGGCGGCCCTCGTCGGGGCGTCGTTCGTGGCCGTCTCGGCCTACTACATGCACCGGAAGACCCTGAACCAGCTGCTGGAGTTCGCCAAGACCGTGGAGCGGGAGCGGGAGCGGGAGCGGGAGCGCGGGGACGACGACTCGGAGGGGAGTCCCCGCAGAACCTGAGGCGGCGCCGCGGCGGCGGCGGCAGCTCGCGGCGCAGGGGGCGCGTACCGCCGGGCGTCGGCGTCGCTGCCGGACGTCACCGCCATGTCCGGCGGCGGCGGCGGCGGCGGGATGGACGGGGACGAGCGGTGCAACGGTCCGATCGCGCTGGACGGGATTCCGGCCGGGCTGCCGAGGCTGCAGACTCTCCATGAAGGTACGGCCGATGCCGTTGGTTTTTCACGAATCTCTGCCCTTTTTTTGCGGATGCGCGCGCGATTGACGCATCTTTTTCTGCCTGCTGAACCGTATCGGTTACTTCTTTTTGATTGAAAAAGGTGATTATAGAATGAACGCTTTGGTCCTTGCGTGTTTTGCTTTCTTACGCGTCGGTTTACACTCGTGTTGGTTCGGGAAGAATGGTGGGCTGAGAGCGATTTATTAGGTATTTACGGTTGAATTTTCCGGAACAATCGCTTGGCAGTGTATGTATAGTGACAAGGACGATACCTGGAAAGCTTTTTTGCTAATGTCTACTTGTTCTATTTGGCTGCAATGGTGTCTCGTGAAAATAATTTGCTTTCGACTTTCTGGTTGCCGTGTTAGAGATATTCTAATTGAACGGTACACTGCAATAGTGTTTCGTGAAAATAATTTGCTTTCAACTTTCTGGTTGCTGTGTTAGAGATATTCTAATTGAATGGTACAACCATGCTGCCTGAGATTGGATGTCATAATCCTGTTTTGAAGCTGTGATGTTGTGTACAATTGGTGCAAGCGTTAGGTTCAATACTTAAGCATATCCGACGGGGAGAAAATTGTGTGCCATCTGCCGTAGAGGGTTCGGATATAATTAGGAAATGAAAAGAATAAATTCTCGAGCCTTTGCTGTCAGCAGAATTCAAGGAGGCTTTATGTATCACTGATCTTGTTTTGTCTAGTGGCTTCCCCTTATGGTGTCTACTCTGACTGCGCTTCTTTAATCTAAACCACCTTTGTACATTTGATCCGTGCAGTCAACTCTTTTATGGCTGCGGTCTTTGTCTTATAAGGTTTCGTATACCCATTTTAACATGCTGTTTTATAATGGTATCGTATCTTGTCACCGTTCTCTAGCTCATATTTACTCACTACATCTCCTAGACAAGGATTGTTGAAGTTGGATCTAAAGAGAAGTGTAAAGTAGTTAGCTGAACCGATGTTTTATGGTTTGACGTCTTGGTATTGTTCTAGTTTGTTTTCGGAACTGAAGATGGTGTGACAAAAGCAACCAAAAATAGGTGTTGATTCTGGTTTGTTTGTTTGCTTCGTTCAAATTAATCTTGGAAAAGGATATGCCTAGCAAAGTGCATTTTGAGCTGTTGGGGAAGATTTTAACAGAGTTATGGAAGTCAGTCTGCGGTCTTCTTCCTCAAGGCATTCTCACAGAAGAGTCACTCTTCTCATCATATGAACGAGATTGAGACTATATCGAACCATGAAATCCCAGTAGAGATGTGCTGGAATACATGTGGAAGCTCATGATTGGTTGTGTGCCTATTGTGCTTTCATTCTACGTAAAAATCTGAAGTTCATTTTTCCTTCTTTGCTTGAAATTTCTTCTAAAATTCCATCGCTGTGGCTGGCTTTCGTTAAGTTTTCTCTATCACTTCTGTTTCAGGAAAATCCACTCCACTTTCTTCTTCCGTGAAGAGAGTTGGGAGTCTTATCAGACCAACTTCTCCAAAGTCTCCTGTTGCTAGTGCTAGTGCCTTCGAGAGCTTGGAAGGATCAGATGATGAAGATAACATGACTGATAATTCTAAACTAGATACGACTTATCTCCTTACGAATGGAAATGCCGTAAGTTCTCCTTGGACTTGTGGGCGAGTGCTCATTTACTTCCATTTCTGATTTTACACTTGTATCTAGTGTAAATACTTTACCCCTTTCTCTTTGAGTCAACAATTGCCCATAGCTGATGGTGAAATTGGAAGTGTAGGAATGAGTATTCATATTGCGTACTTTATTATTATATGTTTCGTCAAAGGTTGTTTTCAATAATCAAAGCTCAGATTTTGTATTAAATATCATCATTGCAGGGGCCAGATGGTAAAACCTTGCTGCCAAATGGTGAGCAAATACCTATGGCGGCGGCAAGCATGATTAGGTCTCATAGTGTATCTGGAGACCTGCATGGTGTGCAGCCAGATCCTATTGCCGCTGATATATTGAGGAAGGAGCCAGAGCATGAGACTTTTGTACGGCTTAAAATCAGTCCAAATGGTATATTCACATTATCAAAACATCTTGTGCTGATCTGGTTGCTTCTCAACTTCTGATCACAAGAGGAGTAGGTTGGCTAGGAACTTGTATGCTAGGATATAAAAGTTCATTAAGGTGAAGTCTCGTACAACCCATAAAAGCTTTCTAACGGCATCAATTGATGAAAAAAAAAAATCCTTTCTAGACTTCCTTGCTCATCAAGAAAGATACCTCTTCTTGTCATACATCATCTGGTAAATTAACTATCGTTGAATTGCTTTGAGCACTCACATTGATGGAGGCATAGGCAGTGCCTTCCTATGCCACATATTTAGTTCAGCCAATTCCTGTGTCTTCACAAAACTTTTGCCTATCCGAGGGATGTTGCTACTGCCATTTGACATGCCAATGTCGTGTTCTCTCCATTCTGATAATTGTTTTCTGATTTTCCTTTTGTCTCCTGAAAGTTGATGGGATCCGGAAGCTTAGCTCCTGTTTTGTAATCTGAAGATGTCACTTTTTACTTCAGAAGTGCATCATTTATTGCAGTAGCTGTCCAGCACTCTTAACAGTTACAAGCTACATGAGTTTGTGCTTGATGAGAAATCTGCGATTATGAGGGGGACTATGAAGAAAATTTATACACTGGAATTACTAGTTAGTACTTCAGTAAGTTTTGACAAATCAAGGTTGAAGCATTAGTCTATGAGCCAATTGCCACCATTATACTGCTAGAGATGTATGGCTATTTTGGGTCATTGACTCATGGGAATGTAGTCATAGTTTTTGAAGACAATGATTCTGCATATGGAATGTTATTGGTGGTGGTTTAAATTTTTCAACCATTTCATTTTTATTTTCTTCCAGAGCAACCGGCATCTGATGAAGTTGAATCCTATGTGATTCTTCAAGAGTGCCTTGAATTACGAAGACGATACGTATTCAGGGAATCGATTGCTCCTTGGGAAAAGGAAGTCATATCAGACCCCAGCACACCGAAGCCTAATCCTGCACCATTTTCCTACACTTCAGTGGGAAAATCTGATGTGAGCCACTAATGAGCTGTGAACTCTACAATTTGAACACCCTTAGTTTATTCAGTCGAGAAGAAGCTTATAGTCGTTTTTCATGGCATTCGTTTTTGCTGCAGCATAATTTCGAAATGCAAGATGGAGTCGTTCATGTCTACCCGAATAAAGAATGTGAGACTTTCTCATTGCTATTTATCTTCTTTCCAAGAAGAAAAGATTTCTATCTAATACTACCACTTTGGAGACTCTTTTCTTCTCTTGAGAATTCATGCATGTTTGATCTCTTTTCTTCCTCAGCAAAGGAAGAGCTTTTCCCTGTTGCCGATGCAACAACCTTCTTCACAGATCTACACACTATACTTCGAGTTATAGCTTCAGGAAATGTCAGAACTTTGTGTCATCATCGGCTAGTTCTTCTAGAGCAAGTATGTCATTCTCCTTTTACATTCGGTGATTATTTGCCCCAAAATTCTCTAATGATCATTATTTTTCTGACAAACCTTCACTTGGGTGCTGTGCAGAAATTTAATCTTCATTTGATGCTTAATGCGGACAGGGAATTTATTGCTCAGAAAAGTGCTCCACACCGCGACTTTTATAATGTCAGAAAAGTCGATACTCATGTTCATCATTCAGCATGCATGAACCAGAAACATCTTTTGAGATTCATAAAGTCAAAGTTGAGGAAAGAGCCTGATGAGGTATCAATTTTTTGTTGTGCCTTACATTGTTGGTTCTATGCATGAGTAGATATCCTTGAACATGTGCTATATGTCGTCAATGGAAATGGATTGGAAAGTAATGCCACACTATGATTTGGTACAGATTACTTCTGAATGGTGTAATGATCTAAACTGTGGTTTTAGAAAGCTGGCTTCTCATTATGGAACCTTTAAAGCTTGCGGCATTTCGTGAATTTTTACGTACTATTTGTGTTGAACACATTGATATGAGTAATGACTCTTCCATCTACAAGTAGAAGATAGATATCTGGTGGCATAAATCAGGCCATTCTTCCTGCACAATGCATACCCATCTTTAAATTTTTTGTAAGTGTAGATCATTGAGGTCAGCAAGTTGCTTGGCTGTGTTAAGTACTGGATATGAAGAAGCCTAGGCATGGAAAAAGATATTATTGGCCGGGACACATTACCATGCAAAAATGTGAGGGAAAATGGCATTTTGAAGTCAGATGCAGTCATTTCTTAAGATGGTCTTCTTGATTCTGTATTGTTACCAACTTAGAAGAATTGAAATTATACCAATAAGAGGAGAATTTTTAGTATCATTAGTCAGAGGAAATTGGAAGTTTCCTTAAATTGATTACTTGATTACTTGGTGATAACGAATTGATCAATAAGCATGAAATATCAGTGACTGGCTATCTTTTTTGTTTTCAGGTTGTAATTTTCCGTGATGGGACATATCTTACCTTAAAAGAAGTTTTTGAGAGCTTAGATTTGACAGGGTAATGAATTTTTTCTTCTGCTCTTATAATTATCCACCTGAATATGGTTCATGTAATCTTAAAGTCCAGGTATAATCCTCCTTTTTTTTTTTTTTTTTTTTTTTTTTGGGAATAGGTATGATCTGAATGTTGATCTTCTGGATGTTCATGCTGACAAGAGCACATTCCATCGTTTTGATAAGTTTAATCTCAAGTATAACCCTTGTGGTCAAAGTAGGCTCCGAGAGATATTCCTAAAACAGGATAACCTCATCCAAGGTATGTTCTATATGATCATGTTAGGCCAAAGTGCTAGATTCTTGTTGGCAAAGAACTACTTAAAGATAGCTTCTGTAGATAGTGATTTTCTTTGGATATATAATGAAGAAATTTTATTAAAGAAGAAAATCTAGTACATTCGAAATGTCCAAGAATAGGAGAGAACAAACAAACAAACACAAGTAAGATGTCACAATGCTAGACAGAATTGAAGCAAGATGATCCAAGTCAAATATGGTTTTTCCAAATGCACCACATCAGACAAAGTAGTGAAACGTTTTTAAGATTCTTGGAGATTTGAGTATTGTCTATAGGCACTTCTATAGTTAAATAGCTGGATGGCATTATCCGAACAACTTCTGATAAGCTGAATTTATGATTACATAAATTGAGGGAGGTCATACAGAGGAGAAGATGATCAATAGATACATTCGAAGTTTGCACGTACAATGCCAACCCTTGAGGATGAAATTTCGTTTTTGGAGATTCTCAATGGTAAGCATGTTAATCTATGTACTAGAGGAAAGAAATCCTATAAGGATTACAGAGTCAGATTGCTTTTGAGGGGAAAAGGGCGAAGGGAGAAACCCCCAAGATATTTATTAGTGAACATCTTTCTATCTTCCAGATATCACACCATCTTGTCCTCTAAAAAACCACGGACACTTTTTGAATAAAAAAGAGCTAGGGAGGAATAAATTGATGATAGCTTCTGATCATTCAGTTCATATGAAACTCAGATTCAAATGAATGAAATCACCCTCCAAAATGAGCATGTTTGCGTTGACTTTTAAATTTTTGACTTTTATTCTTCTTCTCATTTTTTTAGTAATGTTTAGAATTTAGCATTGATTTGATTTCATCTGTGGACCCAAACCATACAATTATTGACATATTGAATCATTTGAAGTTTTTTGAATATTCTGAATATTTTTTTTTTCCATACTATTGGAGTGAGGGGAAAAAACCATTTTCATATACCAAAACAGACCTTCAGTAATAAAACCATTGCACTGTTGTTGGCTGCTAAAGAAAATAAACTAGGAAAAAGAGATTTGAGAGGTGCTACATTATAACGCCTCTCAGGCCAGAAACAAATTCTTCTACCTTCTCCAATTTCAAACTTAATTAATTTGGACGAGCTCCTTCCTTTTCTTAGAAATTTCCTAATACAAAGCCCATAAGTTGAAGAGACTTCCTTGGTGCACCAACCATAAAAACATACATGTGGAATATTTTATTTTTTGCATGTTATGGGAATGTGTTGACCTACATTAACATGTGTAGCGCTATGTGGAAGTTGACCAAAGTGCAAAGAATACGATATTCATTATATGTTTGAGAAACATTTATGGGACTGTAAATGTGTTTGAGAAGATAATGTGGTAATTATGTTTGCAAGTTAATTTAGGAAGGATTTTGAGACGGAAAAAAATGCAGCAGTCTAAGAAAAGTTTCGAATTCAAGATAAAACCAAAGCAAAAGGGGTAGTCTGACCAACCAAATAATTGAACTTTAAGTTGTCCAATTTCAAAAAGCTTAAAGTAATACAAAAACTGCAATATCCATCGAGACATAGAATTGAATGAAGTGGTGTAAAATTATTTATGCCATCCACTTCTATTAGTGGGATAAAACTCGGTTTTTTGTTTTATATATGATGGCAAAAACATAACGTAGTTTGTTTGATGTTTTAGTTTGGTTTAGATGGGAAATATTGCAGAATAGTGATAACGGGTGGATCGGCAAATTAAAAGGAAACACAAATGCGACAAATGGATACTCAGCACCTAAGAAATCCGCCCTAGGATACAAGGGCGTATAACTCACCACTTAATGGAATCCACCAAAGAGATAAAGTTTTAGTGTTACTCTAATCCAAGAGATTGATTAGATCACAAATCTGAAATTTCATTAATCAAAATACTCTTACCCTCAAGGAAACCTTAGAGGAGTTATAATGGACTCAATTTGGAATGACACTCCAAGCATAGGCATCTTTTTTCTCTTTAGTTTCCCAGACAAGACCAACAATCCTTAGAGAAAAGGACAAATGAACGATAATAAAAATTCACATTAACAACATTATATCATCAATAAATTATTGAATTCATGATCGCAAAAAGCAAAAATGTTCTCAACTTCGAAACATAGTTTTACTTAGAAAATAGACATTTTTTTTTTAACTTTTACTGATTCAAAAGTATACGGGAGATAAGGTTACTAATTTTTGTTTGGAAAGTTAGATAAATTTGGCATGTGAAGGAGAAGGATAGTATGATTATTCTTAATGTTGATTGTAAATATTGAATCAAATCTTCTGATCTATGGGTGGTTTGGTTAGTTAACATAAAATGATGTGTTTTAGCCAAAAAGTGTGCTGCCTGCTGCAAACTAATTGTATCATCTCTGCATGCTGGATAGGCCGTTTCCTTGCTGAGCTAACGCAACAAGTATTTTCTGACCTTGAAGCAAGTAAATATCAGGTTAATCTCAACTCCCTTTTGTGATATATCTTTTCATAGTATGTCTTTGATTTGAGTTATCGAATCTTTGGTTCTACGATGGCCAGAAGAAAATTACAATTTGGATGTTGCTGCAGCAACCCTCCTTTCCCCTCTTTCTGTGAAGGCCGAATATGCAGTCACACAGTCCCTCACCCATGCACCTCGATTTGCACGAATCCATCCACACTCATGCTAGTGTTTTCTTTTGTGATCCTTTCTCTCACCAGTGCATTCACATATGCACATCCACGCCTATTTACCCACCCACTCAGACTGATTCTTCACTGCCTTTTGTTTTTCCCTATGACTAAGAGTATAATAGCCCCTTTCCTTTTATGTTGGCTTTGCTTCGTATCAGGGTGCATCTTGAATGGTTGAACATACTTTTTTTGTCTGTCCATTCGTACAGATGGCCGAGTACAGGATATCCATATACGGTAGAAAAATGAGTGAATGGGATCAATTGGCTAGCTGGATAGTGAACAATGAATTATACAGCGAGAATGTTGTATGGTTAATTCAGGTAGTTTCCTTCACTCTGATGCCAACTTACATTCTGAAGTGTCTTTCCACTCTTGCTGGTATCATTTTGACTTGCAATATTCAAAGATATAAAAGGGACCCTTTTGACATCTTATGTTTACCTTTTCTGGACAGTGTTACCTTTGTTGTTTTTGATCCCACTTGTCAATACTTAATGACACATTGTCATTTTACCTCTGTTGTGTTTAGTCCCACTTGTAAATACTAAATGACTTGCTTGGTAAATGTTGAGCTTGCTTTGGACCCTAAAAGGTAAACATTGGTAGAACAACTAGTTGTACGATGGGAATGGAAATCAAAATTAAGAAGAGTAACAGTGTATGGTTTCTTAGAGATACTATTGCCTTACATTGTTACCGGAAGCTGTCTGGCTATTTTAAATGGCCTTATCTTCACTTCCTAATCTTCGTTTCCAGCTTCCACGGCTGTACAATGTGTACAAAGAAATGGGAATTGTGACATCTTTCCAGAACATCCTTGACAATATTTTCATACCCCTCTTTGAGGTCACAATTGATCCAGATTCACATCCACAGCTACATGTTTTCCTTAAACAGGTACGGTTGGTCAGGTGTTTTACTGACTTTGGAATGGAAGTTCCTGAATTTTCTCCAGACTCCTTTAGGCGCTCACTGAACTTATCCCTTTCAGGTTGTTGGCTTGGATTTGGTGGATGATGAAAGCAAGCCTGAAAGGCGCCCAACGAAACATATGCCCACACCTGCTCAATGGACTAATGTATTCAATCCGGCATTTTCATACTATGCTTACTATTGTTACGCTAATCTCTACACCTTGAACAAGGTTTGTACATTTTTTCTTTTTAAGATAACATTCTTAAGGAAACTATGGTCCTCTTTTTTTCCTGATGTGCTCATTACTCTTACTTTGATGAGAGAAAATAAGGATAAAAACCACAACACATTTTTGCTAGAGCTGTTACTCAATGGAATAGTTGCAAAAATGAGGGGATTATGTGAAGAGGTTTTGATCCATTTCTTCTAGATGGCTGAGTCCTCATCTAAAGCTTACTCTGCAAAATGGTAGTTGGTTCGAGAACTAATAAGAAGATTTCAGCATACTTTCACCAATTAAGACACAACGCCACTACTGGCGGTGACTTGCTTACTATTTGTAGAAGAGCCCTTTTTACTTCTTCAGTTGTTACAGACTTACGTCTCTTAGGAGTTTTTCCAACATTGTGTTCATTCAAAATATCAGAGCTGGTAATAACATAAACTTTGATAGTTTTCATTATCTAGATTTGGACATTTCTGCTGTTTTTGTGAGCTCTTGTTTCTTTCAATTTTTCCTCTTGACTTGGCAAATTAAAGATTAGAAGTTTGTTGATTTTGGTCTCAAGTGCTGACCAGCTACACTTTTTTTCCAGCTTCGGGAGTTGAAGGGAATGACAACTATAAGATTTCGTCCACATTCGGGAGAGGTACTTGTGGTCTATTCTGACTGTGTTGGCAAACACATTTTCTAGATACCTTACTTATGCTAATATTTACAGGCTGGTGACATTGATCACCTTGCTGCGACATTTCTCACTTGTCACAACATTGCACATGGGATCAATTTGAGAAAGTCTCCTGTACTCCAGTATCTGTATTTTCTTTCACAAGTGAGTAGCACAGTTGAATTTATCTGTCAATACTAGTTATTTGTTGCCATCATCTGCCAATTCGAAATTTGTACCTGATGTGTTTCACTGGTATTCATTCAGATTGGTCTGGCCATGTCTCCTCTGAGCAACAATTCTTTATTTCTAGACTATCACAGAAATCCATTTCAAATGTTTTTCCAAAGGGGTTTAAATGTGTCTCTTTCCACGGATGATCCGCTCCAGATCCACCTCACTAAGGAACCTTTGGTTGAAGAGTACAGCATAGCTGCATCGGTGAGTTCTCTTGACCTTTCCCATAACCTCTCTTGAACTTCATGATCTTGTGAAGATAATTGTGCTTGCGAGTGTTGAAATTATACTAATGTATTGTTTTTGCAGGTTTGGAAATTGAGTTCATGTGATCTATGCGAAATTGCTCGAAATTCTGTACTGCAGTCAGGTTTCTCGCATGCTTTAAAGGTACATTCAAATGCAGATTTATCAAATTTAGGAATGTTAAACTAGCTGGAAGTTGGCTTAGAAATTTAAACTAGCTGGAAGTTGGCTTAGAGTAGTCTGTGTTGATTCCATTCTACAAAAGTATGAGGATCGTCTCCTGTACTTCTCAAATCTCCAGGGTTATTCCTTTTAAGGGCATTTGAGATTTCCAAGTTACTATCCGTTATTTTCTCATTTTACTTGGTGTTCTGCAGCAAGTGGATGTTCTTTGTTTATAATGATGGAAAATGTGGCACATGGTTATATTTTGCATCTGATTCAAATGGTCAAATTTGATCTTGGCATGTTGAAGGCCATTCTTAATTTTCTTCTTTCACTAAAACTTTCCAGTTCAGGCATTTAAATGACTTTGCTGAAGCTTAACCGCTCATGCTAATTCTGAATCCAGTCAGGAACCATGACATTTAATTTTTGCTTATTTCTGATATCAAAAGAGCCACATAGCTACCAACTAGGATGGATGGATAGTCTATGTACTGGATGACTTTGGAGGAGTTACTCATGAATAATTGTCTGGCATTATTATTTGTTATCTTACCCAACTCTTTCTATTGACTCCATTCTATGAAGGTTCCTGAAGTGAGTTTGAATGTATAGCCTTCAGTCTTCCGCATAAATGAGTTACTGTTTGATTACATGTGTTTTGCGTTGATTACTAGGCATCATTTGCTAATGGTGCTTCCTATTGATCCTCTGAATTTATGTTTCAGTCTCATTGGATCGGGAAAGAGTACTACAAGAGGGGAGCAGATGGAAATGATATTCGCAAGACAAATGTGCCTCATATCAGGATTGAATTTCGTGATATGGTATGGTCTTTTGATGCTAGTTTTCTCCATGTGATCTTTCTATCACTCATTTCCTGCTTGTTATTTCTCCTTTTAAGGCTACTCTATTGGATTGTTTACTTTTAACGATCGGCTACGATTGTAATATATCTGAATAGAAATTCCAAAACAAAATAAATCAAACATGGACTACTTAGAATTTGCCATATTTTCTGAGGTAGATGAAAGATATTTGTGGGGGAAACAAGGTCTGCGGGAATAGACTTGTCCTTTTTCATTTTCAGTCATGGATGGGGGCATTATAGCAGGGATTTTACCTTAACCTCCCAAGTTTTGTTGGCACCACTGCTTAAAAGCTTCATCTCCTGAGCTAATATGATTTCTTTCTGAGGGAAACTTCTGCCCTTAAGTTTGCTACACGCAATTTAGAGGGTCATCTATTTGGTACTTAATTAAAGTAGACCAAGATGGAAGTAAGTGGAAATTCATGCAATTGATTACTTTGCAGATCTGGAGAGAGGAGATGCAGCAAGTTTATCTAGCCAATGCAAATTTCCCCGAAGAACTTGACATTAAGTGATCGGAAGGGATAAGATGTATGTCTTGCATGAATAGTTGGCACAGGATGCAGTGCCTATAAGGTTGGTTTCATCATGATAGATTTTGATATCATGCGATTTATTCATCCTCGTAATTATATTCCTGTAATTTGCAGGAAACAAGCATCGCATTCCTATATTATTAGTAGCCCAATTTCTGCAGAAGTTTTGCTTGCTTTAAAGCAATAAACCAAGAGAAATTAGCTGAAATTTGCGGACAAGCTGGGCCGTATACAGGAGGATTAAGCTTCACGCGGTGCACGTGCCCTCTCATATATAGTTCGTAGTCTGCCCTCGGGAAAGGATGGCCATCCTGGGGAAAGATCACAGGCTAGAGTTTCTGTAATTTCTGGCATAGAATTCGTACAACCGATTTTACACAGGCCAAATTTTGTCCTCTCAAGTTTTCATGTAAGATGCTGACATAAAACGGCGAGATGCAAAACTGATGCTTGATGATTTCGGGCATAATTGTTGTCCTTTCTGCTACAATTTGGCGTGTTACTTGGGTTCTTCTCTCTCTCTCTGACCCCGCCCCGCCCCCCCAACACAAAACACACGTGAACTGCTCCTTTTTATGCTTGGCCGCATTTTTCAATTTGTCATGGATCGGCATCTTCAAGTCGCTCGAAATTCTCCATGAGAATTTAGCATTCACAAACATCTCCATCTGCATCGAACCGGGACTGCGTATCACCACAGAGAATCAGATGCGATGTCATGTATACCCCCGCTTGGCTTTGCTGGATCATCGCACCACTAGGGAGGGTGAGCATCGGCTTCTCAGATCTTACAATTGATGACGGCGAAAAGTGATTTAAGCGGATTTTTAGTCTCTTCAAGTAGTTGAGTTAGTGATGTTGGCTAAATAAATTGCGGCTATCATGAAAAGTCGGTATATCAATTACGATGGCAAACTGTTAAGTGAGTCTTACAACCAACGGGTCAAAACTACTGCGACATCATACGATATTGGATTTCTTTAACTTGAAGTTCCAATGACGACGCGTTTGGTGATCTGAAAATTCGCTGTTGCGATTACAAATGCTCGGTGTCGGTGCTCTCTTTTCTCCTACAAATTTCCATTTTGTTTGATAGAACCAGCAGTTGGGATATCAAGTTCCAAGGTCTCTCTCCCTAAACGATTCGAACACCGTATCTTCTGCCATCAAAACCTTATAACGGCAAATTTAGAGTCCTATTACAAAAGCACATGCTATGTAGATGAGGTGGGTAATTGTTGACAAGAGTGCGTCAATAGGCTAAAACTAAGCAACGAGTCCATGATCACGAGATCCAGTCATTTCTGTAGCTCTCGTTCTTTAGATTTGTCATCCTTCTCTCTGACTCAATTGGCTGGAAAAATTAGGATTCTTGATGCTGCCGCGGGACAATGGTACCAAAGAAGTAATCGTGAAACAATGAAGTTGTGATTATGGGGACCTCAATTTATTTAATTGATTCAGTGTTAACTTTGTTGCTTTCTCTCCACTATATAACAACCGTTGAGTCATTCTTTAATCAATTAGTTGCGATTGTAAGGATCTCCATATGAAGTTGTTGTCTCTTTTGCATTGTGGTCTAAAAAACTAATTAAAATTTTTTCCTCAAGTGTAGCGTGGCATGGGGGACACAATCTTGCAGCCATCAACTTTGGAGGATGCCATTCTTGTATTCAGCATTGTAGTTGGTATTGTACGTACATATGTACCGGTGTACTTCAAAGTTCAAAAGCTCTCGTCAAGAATTTGCTTTTATCAACTTGAGCAAGTACCGAAATCGAAGAAAGATTGAAGAGTTGTAGCTTCTAAGGATCAAACAGAAGTACCTATGAAGCAATGCCAGTCATTCGGCTTTTAGTTTTGATCTACTTAAGCAGGCGGCTGATCTGGAAATTCGCTGTTACGATTTCGAATGCTCGGTGCTCCCTTTCTCCTACAAATTTTCATTTATGTTGATAGAATCAGCTATTGGGATATCAAGTTCGATCTCTCTAAATGACTCTTCCACTCTGTATCTTTCTGCCATCAAAACCTCGTAATGGCAAATTAGATTGAACATTACAAGAGCGCTATTACAAATAGCACAGGCTAAGTAGATAAGTGGGTAAGGTAATTGTTGACAGCGTGCGTCGATAGGCTAAAACTAAGCGATGAGATCATGGTTAGGAGATCTAGTCATCTCTGTAGTTCTCACTCATCTAGATTTGTCATCTTCTCTCCCTAACTCAATTGGTTGGAAAAATTAGGGCTCGGAGGGAAAAATTAGGGTTTATGGTGCAACCGTGGGGACAATGATACTAGAAAAGGAATCACACAACAATGGAGTTATGATTGTGTGGACCTCAATTTACTTAATCAATTCAATGCTAGTTTTGTCGATGTCTTTTCACTAAGTGACAACCACTTGAGTCATTCTTTAATCAATTAGTTACGATTGTAGGGACCTCCATATAAAGTTGTCATCCTTTCTGTATTGTGGTCCCAAAAGCTAATTAAAATTTTTTTTTCTTGAGTACAGCGTCCACATGGGGGGACACTATGTGATTCTCGTAGTCTACTTAGTAGTTGGTATCATACGTATGTATGTGCCGATGTACTTTGAAGTTCAAAAGCTCTTGTCAAGAATTTGCTATTATCAACTTGAGCAACTGCTGGAATCGAAGAAAGATTGAAGAGTTGTTGCTTCTGGGAATCAAACAGAAGTACCTATGAAGCAATGCCAGTTAGTCGGCTGTTAGTTTTGATCAAGCTAGAGCAGGTGAGTCTTGTCAATCAAATTCCTTAGCGCACTGTACGCACGTGTAAAGCCCTCTACCCTCTCTTATGGATTCCTCTGTGCGGAGGATCCTGACGTGCTACAAGGAAATAGGAATGGATTTAAGTAAAGAAGCAAAGATCCTGACTCTGCTGATCATAGTGGTAATCTCATGGGGGGATCTATAGGGCGAACTTATCTTAATGATGCAAGTATTTAGCGGTCTGAAAACATGCATGAAATGTGTCCAAAATGCTGGACTCTCCATCTCTGCGACGGATTTTGGTTTTTTGTCGAAGGGGTCAAGGGAACGTCGCCTTCATTTCACGCCATGCGAATGCCGGGCTCTTTGAGGACTTTTACTGTCGTCCAAATTGGATTTACCTGAAGATTTCTAGTTGCTGCTTTCACTACATGCGTTCTGTGGAGTTGGATATTTTGATTAAAGGGCAGACAGAGCTGCCGGTGGAGCTCAGCTGAGCGAGGATCACGTGGAAGAGATTCCACGAGCTTTCCGAAAGAGCTTAAGAGAGGAAGAGATCTGATGAGCATGTAGACCCAACTGTACCTATTTTCAGGTTCCATTTACGGTCTTCAAAAGATGTCTGATTGGAACTTATTTTGACCTCTCAGTTATTATGATCATGTGGTCTGCTCCTCATCTTCAAATTAAACTCACCCTTCGATTTCGATGTCTTCTATAGTCGAATCCACTATGCAGCTACAAAATCGAATACACGAGGATATACTTTCCCGTATAAGTGGCAAAAGTACGTTTTTGAAACAAAAATGACCGTTTTGTTAGGTAAATTTCATGACGTTTTAACAAAAGTTAACTGCAGTTAGTTAACAACGGATGGAAAGTGAAGATAGGCGATGGAACTCAAGATGCAAACTCGCATTTTCCAATATAAAGGATGGAAAATGGTAAAGGGATGAAAAGTAAATATGCTTTTTCTGTATATTCATCTAATTTATATGATAATAAGTTCTAAAATATCATTACAAACTATGCCTTGGCCAGACTAAAGACCTATCAAAATACTTCTCAGCAGCAAGCAAATTGCAGAAGGTGCAAAGCATCTTGTGCTCAGTGCGGGCACCATAAACCAATCGTGACGTAAATGTGTCCCATCTTTATATGTTTTGGCTACTGGTTGAATTATCCAATGAATGGGAGTTTAGGGACAAGAAAATATTAGGTGCACCTTGTGTAGCCAGCGCAACAAGAAAATGATCTGACATTGAGCCCCATTTTGGACACGTGTCATAACTCAAGAGCCTTCTTTTTTGTTAAGCTCGCTACACAAGATGCACCCAATATTTTGTCGTAAAGATGTCGCTTCTAAAAAGAGAAAAACACGAACATATTCTTCCTCTTAATTATGTGGAAAAGATAAAAAGCCGTCAAGTTCCAAAGACATCTTCACTCTTACACAAGAAATGTACCCAGGGCATCAGTATCCCAAACAACTCTAAAACCAAATCAGCATGAAAGCAGCCATTAGTAAGAAGATAGAAACTAGCAAATGATGCAAGCAACATTCACCGCCGTGCCTAAAATAACTCTTCGAGTTAACCTGCGTTCCCTACTCAAAAGAAAAATTTACTTTTGCTTTCTGTATTACTTTGTTTCATTTATCACACCATCTGTAAGCGCATCAACATCATTTTCTTGCCGAAGAATTTCACGAAATTCATATCCGGACCCATCAAGTACCTGCAAAATGGCCACAATGAGGTCTAGCAAAAAATCAACCCATCAAGCACTCTAAGGAAAATAAGGAGAAAGAGATACGGAAAAGCATCGGCAGTGATTATTCAACTTAGATGATTTGAAGAAGAAGATCCGAAAATTTAAGTCACGGAGAAAACTCTCTTTAAAATTTATTACATGCTGATCTCCCTGCAGTACTAACCACAGATAAAGAAAGTAAGCAGCCATATTGAATAACAAAGAATTAGGGTTCTTGATGTAACTGTAGAGACGACGGTACTAGAAAAGGAATCGTAGTGAAATTGTGATTGTGGGGACCTCAATTTATTTAATCAATTTGGTGCAAGCTTTGTTGCTTTCTTTTCACTATATGACAACCAGTGAGTCATTCTTTAATCAATTAGTTGGGATTGTGAGAACCTCCATATGAAGTTGTCGTCCTTTCTGCATTGTGGTCCCATATACTAATTAATTTTTCTTTTCCTTGGATTCAGCGCCAGCATGGGGGGACACAATCTTGCAGCCATCAAGTTTGGAGGATGCGATTCTCGTTTTCAGTTTTGTAGTTGGTATTATACGTATGTATGTCTGATGTACTTCAAAGTTCAAAAGCTCTTGTCAAGAATTTGCTATTATCAACTTGAGCAACTGCCGAAATCGAAGAAAGATTGAAGAGTTGTTGCTTCTACGGATCAAACAGAAGTACCTATGGAGCAATGCCAGTTATTCGGCTTTTAGTTTCGATCAACTTCAGCAGGCGAATGATGTCAATCAAATTCCTTAGCGAGCTGTGCGCACGCGGTAAAGCCATTTGCTATCTCTTATGGTTTCTCTGTGCGGAGGATCCTGATGTGCTGCAAGGCAATAGATTTAAGTATAGAAGCAAAGATCCCGACTCTGCTGATGTCATTGTTTGTGAAGTAGAAGTAATCTCATGGGGGGATCTATAGCGGGAACTTATCTTGATGATGAAGTATTTAGCGGTCTGAAAACATGCACGAAATGTGTCCCAAATGCTGGACGCTCCATTTCCGCGATGAATTATTGCTTTTCGTTGAAGGGATTGAGGGAACGTCGCCTTCATTTCACGCCAGGCGAATGCTGGGCTCTTGGGGGATTTTACTGTCATCCAAATTGGGTTTATCTGAAGATATCTAATTGCTGCTTACGCTACATGGTTTCCGTGAAGTTGGATATTCTGAATAAAGGGCAGACAGAGCTGCCAGTGGAGCTCAGCTGAGCTGAGGATCACATGGAAGAGAGATCCCACGAGCTTTCTGAAAGAGCTTAAGACAGGAAGAGATCTGATGAGGATTTAGATCCTAACTGCACCTATTTTCAGGTTCTATTTACGGTCCTCAAAAGATGTCTGATTGGAACTTATTTTGACCTCAGTTGTTATGAATGGTCTGTTGCTCATCTTCAAATTAAAATCTCACCCTTCTACTTCAATGTCTTCTATAGTCGAATCAACTATGCAGCTACAAAATGGAATAGACGAGGATGTACTGTCCCGTATAAGTGGCAAAAGTATTTTTGAAACAAAAATGACAGTTTTATTAGGTAATTTCATGATTGTTTTAACAAAAGTTAACTGCAGTCACTTAACAATGGATGGTAAGTGAAGCTAGGCAATAGAACTCATAATGCAAACTTGCATTTTCCAAAATAGAGAATGGAAAGTGGTAATGGGATGAAGAGTAAATATGCTTTGTTGGTATATTCCCCTAATTTATATGATAATGAGTTCTAAAATATTGTTACAAATTATGCCTTGACCAGACCAAAGAACTATCAAAATACTTCTCGGCAGCAAGCAAATTGCAGATGGAGCAAAGCCTCTTGTGCTCGGTGCAGCCACCGTAAACCAATCATGACGTAAATGTGTCCCTATACGAGAAAATATTGGGTGCATCTTGTGTAGCCAGCGTAACAAAAAAGAAGGCTCTTGAGTTGCGACACTCGTCCAAAATGGGGCGCAATTTCAGATTATTTTTAAAACTCTTCTCTCCTCTTTCTCCTGGCCCTCTAGCTCCGCCGTCCCCAAATCGCTGGCCCCCTCCCGGCTGTGCCCTCTCTCTCTCCTTCCTTCCAAGTCACGCTGAGCCCTCATCCGACGAACCACTGCGCGGCCTCGGCCTCTGCCTCAAAAGTTAGCCTCTGCCGTCGCGTAGTTCGTTGGTCGAGCGTGGTGGTTCATCGGTCGGATGAGGGCTCACCGGGAGAGGAGGGGTGGCGAAGAGAGAGAGTGCGAGGGAGGCAAGAGAGAGAGCATGCAGAGAGAAACGAGAGAGAGAGAGAGAGGGAGACACAGGAGAGAAGAGAGGAGAGGAGAGAAAAGAATTTTTGAAATAATTTGACATCGGGCCCATTTTGGACACGTGTCGCGACTTCAAGACCCTTCTTTTTTGTTGCGTTGGCTACACAAGGTACTTGCCTAATATTTTCTTGTCCCTATACTCCCATTCATTGATAATTCAACCAGTAGCCAAAACATATAAAAATGTCGCTTTTAGCAAGAGAAGAATGCGAACATATTCTTCCTCTTAATTATGTGGAAAAGATAAAAAGCGGTCAAGTTCCAAAGACATCTTCACTCTTCGGTATCCCAAACAATGGAGCAAACAACTCTAAAACCAAATCAACATGAAAGCAGCCATTAGTGAGAAGACAGAAACTAGCAAATGATGCAAGCAACCTTCACTTCCATGCCTGAAAGAACTCTTCGAGCGAACCTGCGTTCGCCACTCAAATGAATAATTTACTTTTGCCTTTTGTATTGCTTTATTTCATTGATCACGCCATCTGTAAGCGCATCAACATCATTATTCTTACCGAAAAATTCCACGAAATCCATACCTGGACCCATCAAGTACCTGCAAAACGGCTATAATGAGGTCCAGCAAAAAATCAACCCATTAAGCCCTCAAGACAAATACGAGTGGGGACAGAGACATGTAAAACATTGACAGCAATTATTCGACTTCCACGATTGGAACCGAAAATATCAAGTCACACAGAAAACTCTGTTTAAAATTTACTACACGCTGATCTTACTTCAGTAGTAACCACAGAAAAAAAAAAGGAAGCGGCCAGATCGAATGACAAATGCACGAATATTAATACATAGATGACTCGTGATCGACAAGACAATCCGAGTCTTCCTCTGCCGTTTTCATATAGTAAACTCGATATGCCCAAGCAAATTTTTTTTTGTCTCATCTGGAGTACCTGTCAAGGCAATTAATTTTGGATGGAACTCTGCAACAGGGGTACCATACCATAGAATTAAACTATGCTCTCCAACATAACTAAGTTAACCACTTCATCTGAAGGGAAAAAAATATCGCCAGCGCTGATGCAACACCTTTGACATATTCATGGACCTGCTCGACAGTATTTCTCTCAGGATCATCAGAAATAAAGACAGGCACAATGTTGCACCCTGCTTTTTCTTCTGCAGGCATCAAAGAAGAAACCTTGATGTATGATAATCAGTACAAAAATATACTAAAACAAACTGAAAAAAATTCGATAACTTAACAGTCATGATATCTTTGGCGTTTAGAATACCAACAAATAAATTCAAGAGTTTCCCTTAAGCAAATTAAGACCACAGACTTAAGGGTTCTTCAGCACTAAAAAGCAAACGTGCATACAAATTACGTAAAAGAACAAAGGGTATGAAAATATGTAGAACAGATATTGAGCAGCCAACATAGCAGGGCAGAAAAGGCACCAATAGTCATCTGAAATCAGGTTTTTAATCCAAAAAATACTGTTTCAATCCAAGATAGGCTGTGACATATCAAATGACACCAATATGATGTTCCCTCCGTATTATGAAAGCTACCAAACCATAAGCACAAGAAATCATCAGTAGCTCACTTATTTTATCAACTGCAGCTGCCAGCTTCTGCAGCTCATCTGGACAGATGGTCCTTTTCAGTTACATTCTTCCCTTCATAATTGATAAGATTAATTGGCCCACCAATTGCAGCTTTGCCAGCAGAAGGTCCTTGTTTGACTGCTTTTGAAGCATTACTTATATCTGCAACAATAAAACTTTTATAGGGAAAAAAAAAAAAAAATGGGACAGCAGATGTAAGGATCAGAATAGTTATCACATTAAAAAGGAAACTCCTCGCAAGTTGAAAGTTTAGCCGACAATTCTTGACAAATGCGTACAATTTACCAATACGACGTGGCTCTTTCTTTTCATTTATCTCGCTCGGCTACCATTTCAACACCCTATTTCTTTACCGAAACTCTTTAAGTAATTCCTAAATCGCATCAACCAGCCTCAGACAACAATAAAATAAACAACTAAGCAGCCAGAGCGATATACATATGCACCAAAACTAAATGAAATAAAACCGGAGGGTATTTTGTGTTCACCACAATGAGACAAAAACAGTAACAAAAATGTTCGGTTACTCCATGCAAAAATATCGAGAGATGACAATTACATTCGTGTAAGTTCACAAGGCAAGGGGGCTACCTATAAGATTATTCTTATAGGCATATTATTTAAGGCTTTTATATCATCACCCCGTCCAAAGTCATATATAAGAATTGTACTTATCCCAGAACTATTAGGATCAGAATTTGAAAATATGTATGTAAAAGCCAATCTTCTTAAACAATGCAAGTGTCACCAATAACAATCAGGTCCCATAACTCTTGAGTCCAGAATTTTACACCAAATATAAGTGTCTAATGTCCCACATCGTCCACGTCAGAAAACCCCCACAATGAAAGCCTCGAGTAATTGAAAAAAAAATCCCCCCCAAAAAGAATTAGGGCTCTTGGTGCAACTATGCGGACGCCGGTACTAGAAAAGGAATCGTGAAACAGTGAAATTGTGATTGTGGGGACCTCAATTTATTTAATCAATTTGGTGCAAGTTTTGTTGCTTTCTTTCCACTAGAGAATAACCGATGAGTCATTCTTTAATCAATTAGTTAAGATTGTGGGGACCTTCATATGAAGTTGTCGTCCTTTCTGTATTATGGTCCCAAATGCTGATTAATTTTTTTTTTCCTTGGATGCAGCGTCAGCATGGGGGGACACAATCTTGCGGCCCTCAAGTTTGGAGGATGCGATTCTCGTATTCTGCTTTGTAGTTGGTATTATACGTTTGTATGTACCGGTGTACTTCAAAGTTCAAAAGCTCTTGTCAAGAATTTGCTATTATCAACTCGAGCAACTGCCAGAATCGAAGAAATATTGAAGAGTGGTTGCTTCTGGGAATTAAACAGAAGTACCTATGAAGCAATGCCAGCTATTCGGCTTTTAGTTTTATCAACTTAAGCAGGCGCCTGATGTAAATTAAACTGTTGAATCTTGCGGAAACGTGGTACAAATATAATTCACAAAATATGACTTTCACTATTACAATATTTTCTCACACCACATACAATACTCGGACAACTCTACACAATTTCTCTCTCACTCACATGCATACATAACACACTCTACAACACACTCTCAAGACCCGTACACACACACCATACTCTACACTCATGCCACCCACTACACCCACGCACACCCCCTTGGACTTCTTACTCACACACTCTTTGTTGGACACGCAAATGAGAAGCAAGTTGCTCCTATTTATAGGATGGAAAGTCGGTGACTTTCCTAGCTTTCTACACTATTCTAGAAGTATTATTTTATTATAGCATCACAACTAGATTTCTTTGGAGAAGTCTAGAAGTGGCGTAGCTAATGGATTTTGCTAGAACATTCTGGAGAAGGAAGAGATCTAGAGATATCCATAGAGAGAGAGAAATCTGGAGGAGTAAAGAGAGATATGGAGAACTCTAGAGAGAGAGAGAGATCTAGAGAACTCCAGGAGAAGGAGAGACCATGATCTTCAACACTCCCCCTCACCGACTACTCTCTCTCGATATAGTAGCCGTGCCGATATTGCTTTTGGACTCTTCAACTGTCTTCCTCCATTCAACATATTGTGAAGCTTCCTCAGATGTGGATGGCTCTATGGCTCCATCTTCAGTTGCTTCTCCTGCTGCGACTTTCCATCGGACTTTTTGAAGCTTGGGTTTCTGCAGTGTCAATTCATTCTGCCATTTAGTCTCCTTTTCCTTCTTCTCACTAGATTCGGTCTTCGTATTCGACATATCTCCTCTAAGAATTTTGAGATTGGAACTCATGCGGTCAACCTTCTCATTCGTGACTTTCATTTCGTGCTTCAACCGATTCAATCCCATCCGAAGCACTTCAATGTAGACCTCTTGATCATTTTCCTCATAAAATTTCTTTCCCTTGATCTTATTCCACCGATCCTTACACCACGGGATGTAGGGTGTAGATGGCCTCCTTTTCTCAAAGAAACCTTTCTTTTTCTCCTTCATGTGTTTGATGTCTCTCTCAGTATGACCAATTGGGAACATCATAGTGGGCTTGAGGTCCTGAAGCTTTTGCAACTTCTTAAACTCACATCGAACTTCTCTAGCTCCCTTTCTTTTGCCTCGAGCTCTCGATCCTTCTGCCTTATCATCTCATCCCTTTTTTTCAACATATTCTCCATCTTTGCCTTCTCAACTTTTAGCTTCTTTATCATCTCCTGCATCTCTTGCAGTTTCTTTTCATGACTACTTGTTGGCGTTGTTAGTTGCTTCTTCGAGTTCTCCCTTGGCTTGCTCTTATTTGGGGTCGTGATAGAACCTGTCGAATTATCCAACTCAATTATACAAGTGGTTGCAAGCTCTTCTCGTTCCTTCACTGCAATAGGCGCTTGAAAGTCCCATTCTTCTTCGCTTTCAATCTCCTTCTTGCAGGAAGTGACAACATTTCCTTCTTCTCGCATGTACCAACAGAATCTAGCAATATGTCCTACCTTGCCACAAACATAGCACCGTTTGCTACGCCTTTTGTTGCTCTTATCTTCATCGTCGTCGTCGTCGTCGCAATCTTGACGAGCTCCCCCTAGCTGATAACCCTTCTTTTCTGATTGCCTTTGCCAGTCTCCATGATTTTTTCATGGTTTGCCATCTCTTGCACCTGCTCTATTTCTATTCTGGCCCTTGAACCCTCTTTTATTACTGAAGAGGGCACTTTCATCCTCCTTAATTGAGACCTTAGAGATTTGTTTATCTAAAGCCTCTTGATTGGCCAGTATATTTTCCAACTCAGTTAGAATTGGCTCATTTGCCCATCCACGGGTGGCCGTAACAATACCGTTATACTCCGGCCTTAACCCGTGAATTATTATTCTTCTCATTCTTGTCTCAGAGATGGCATTCTGAGGATCTAATTTTGAAATTTCTTCGCAAATAGATTTAACTTTAGAAAAGTATTGATTCACCGTCATACTTTGTTGCGAGATTGAGAGGAGCTTGTTCTCCAGGCATTGTAACTTGGCATCATTCGTCCTCGCAAACAGCGTCCCCAAGTTATCCCAGGCCTCCTTCGGGGTCTTTGCACTCTTTATGTGCTGCAATAATTCATCTTCAACAGTCACGGCAAGAACGTAAAGAGCCTTACCTGATTTGACATTCCACTTTCTTAAATCACAATCATTTGTGGGTGGTGTGGTGTTGTTGCCGCCAACAATATCCCATAAATCTTGTCCAAGCAAATAATACTGCATGCGGGTACTTCAATTATTATGATTGAAGTTGTTGAGCTTCTCCATGCCGTTCACCGAATTTGAGAAATTCGCCATCGTGACTTGAGTATAATGCCCCACACTATACCAAGTAAGCCTGGTCTCGGACCAACCGACTTCACAATCCTAGACTGTGCACTGGCAGAACTCCGACGTCCTTTGCTTCTTCGCTCCTTGGCTCGACGATCCCTGACCGCCTACTCACTTACAATAGTCCCCGACACTATCTTCGCACGGTCTCCGACAACCTGCTCTGATACCACTTGTTGAATCTTGCGGAAATGTGGTACAAATATAATTCACAAAATATGACTTTCACTATTACAATATTTTCTCACACCACATACAATACTCGGACAACTCTACACAATTTCTCTCACACTCACATGCATACATAACACACTTTCAAGACCCCTACACACACACCATACTCTACACTCACGCCACCCACTACACCCACGCATACCCCCTTGGACTTCTTACTCACACACTCTTTGTTGGACACGCAAATGAGGAGCAAGTTGCTCCTATTTATAGGATGGAAAGTCGGTGACTTTTCTAGCTTTCTACACTATTTTAGAAGTATTATTTTATTATAGCCTAACAACTAGATTTCTTTGGAGAAGTCTAGAAGTGGCGTAGCTGATGGATTTTACTAGAACATTCTGGAGAAGGGAGAGATCTAGAGCTATCCAGAGAGAGAGAGAAATCTGGTGGAGTAAAGAGAGATATGGAGAACTCTAGAGAGAGAGAGAGAGAGATCTAAAGAACTCTAGGAGAGGGAGAGGCAGTGATCTTCAACACAAACTCCTTAGCGCGCCCGTGTAAAGTCATCTACTGTCTCTTATGGATTTCTCTGTGCGAAGGATCCTGACCTGCTACGAGGTAATAGATTTAAGTAAACGTGCACGAGATGTGTTCCAAACACTGGACGCTCCATCTCCGCGATGAATTTTTGCTCTTTTTTTCGAAGGGGTCGAGGGAACGTCGCCTTCAGTTCACGCCATGCAAATGCCGGATTCTTTGAGGGACTTTTACTGTCATCCAAATTGGGTTTATCTGAAGATTTTTAGTTGCTGCTTTCGCTACATGGTTTTTGTGGAGTTGAATATTCTGAATAAAGGGCAGAGAGAGCTGCTGGTGGAGCTTAGCTGAGCTGAGGATCACGTGGAAGAGATTCCACGAGCTTTCCGAAAGAGCTTAAGACAAGAAGAGATCTGGTGAGTACGTAGATCCTACTGCACCTATTTTCAGGTTCCATTTATGGTCTCCGAAAAGATGCCTGATTGGAACCTTTTTACTAAGAAGTACCGATACATTTTGGGAGCTTTCGTGTCAAGTCGACTACTCAAAAATGTGCACAACATGCGGTCAACAAGTGTCGAAATATCGACACGTGGTCAACTCTCTCGCGTGAGTCCAAGATTACGACATGCATGAGGTCAATTTTTAAAAATTTTCGAAAAATGAGGGGTTAAAATGTAAATATGTAAAATAATAAAAATAATAAAGGGGAAAGAAAGACTTCTTATTCTATTTGATAGTGAAATGTGGATTATTTTTTCTCCAAGATTTATGGATTATTGCAATTGAATATTGTTAAATTTGTTAAATTGAAATAATGAATTATATCAACAAATGATAGATTGATATTTTTAATGTAAATTCATTGTAGGCTCTTTTTTATTATATATATATATATATATATATATATATATATATATATACTTGTTAATTTGAATCAAATTAATTTGATAGAAATAATCATAAAATAATAATTTATCATGTTTATATAAAAATATACATTTAATAGACAATCTATCATAATGTGTCGAATTATCTATTTTTTTATAAATGACGTGTTGACATATTGTATCGTGTTGCACATCTTGTGTTGGTCATGATGCTAATTAGTTTCTTTGGACCTCTCAGTTGTTATGATCACATTCCGTTGCTCATCTTCAAATCAAAATTTCGCCCTTCCATTACAATGTCCTCTCTAGTCCAATCCACTATGTAGCTACCGAAGTATATGGGAATGTATAGTCCTGTATAAATGGAAAAAGTAATTTCAAAATAAAAATGGCAGTTTTATTTAAAGGTAATCGATTCTAAGATGGGCAGTTTTCACTCTAGAGCCAACAAAAATCAAAAGCCAACTACTAAAGGCTAGTTCCACAAAATGGGAATCGGGAACTGCCCACAAGTTCAATAGACCGTGGTCTGATTCATGTGTGGGTCCATGGAGCTAGTCAGATCTTCCAAGACTCTCCAATCCCCACCGCAAGTCTGCCTTAAAGGGGGCTGCCGCCGCTGCCGTCGCCAGCACGAACTTCTAGTTAGAGAGCTTCTGTGGCGACTCGGGAGGGATGATGGAGGGCAGGAAGCGGGAGGAGGAGACGGGGACCTGGGCACGGGCCGAGAGGACGGTGGCTGGGCCAGATTGGACACCGGCGTTAATGAGGTTCTCGTTCTTGTCGATGTCGGACTGGGAGGACGCGTGGAGAGGGATGGTGTTGCTGTGGGAGCGCGACGTCTTTCCTTCTTCTGGGGAAAGTATCGGGGTTGTGGGTTTCTCGTGAAAGTTCTCAGCGGGTGACGGTGGAAATGGGATATCTAGAGAGAGAGAGAGAGAGATTGACTGTTCAGAAAGGGAGCCGTTGACTATAGCTGCCGGTGATCCAGATTTGGCTCCGACGGCCATCAACTAAGGTCACTTAACCTCGGGTGGCCCTCACCGGGCAATAGAGGTGGCAATATGGGTCATAAACCCATATTATGACCCATTTGTAGTTAAATGGGTCATATATGGGTCAAAAATGAGTTTGAGAAAGTAAATCATAAAAATAAATGGGTCTAAATGGATTATTAGTAATAACTCATTTAGACCCACTTTCAACCCATGGGCCATGGCCTTCTTTAATTTTATAAAAAAAAATCAAAATTATCATTATTTTTTATATTATACCTTAGCCGATCGCCCGGCGGAGAGCGACGGCCGCCACCGGCCGGCGACGAGCCGGGCGAGGCTCGAGCTCGCCGGCAAGTTGCCGACGAGCCGGCGAGGCTGATCGGCGAGCTCGAGCCTCGCCGGATCAGCAAGATTGAGCTTGCTTGGCGTCGGGCAAGGCTCAATCTCGCCGATCTGCGAGGCCGAGGCCCCCGCTCGACGCGCCGAGCTCAAGCCTTGCCGGATCCGACGAGGCTCGGCCTCGCCGATAACTAGTGAGACTCGACCTCGCCGACGGCGGCGAGGCTCGAGCTCGCCGGCGTCAAGTGGCGCCTCGGCCTCGGCCGGTTCGGCGAGATCGAGCCCCACCCGACGCCGCGAACTCAATCTCGCTTGTGGCCGGTCGCCGGCCACATCGTGGCCGGCGACCGGCCAAAGAAAAAGAAAAAGAAAAGAGAAAAGAGAAAAGTAAAAATAATTATTAAAAATAAAAAATTATATTTTTAAAAATAAAAAATATAAAATATATTTTAAAAATATAAAAATTCGATTTTTTTAAATATTTTAAAAAGAACTACAAAAATTTTCATTAAATTTGTATTGCATAAAAATTGTTAAAAAATTTGTATTGCATAAAAATGTTTTAACAATACTTTTTGTTTTATAAAAAAAAAATCATAAAAATGAACTTTTTAGGTTTAGTTAAAAAAATTTCATGTTACGCTTTTAGTTATTCAATGGTATGTTCACTTCAAATAAGAGAAGCATGTGCATAGTCTAATTCTTTATCAATATTTCAATTTATAGGTTTTTTTTAATTTTTTTAATTTTATTTACTATTTTGAATTTAATTTGAAGTTTTAATCCAATTAGCATATAGTAGAAGTGGGTTTTCCTAGAATATTAATAGGTTTTAGCAATACGGGTCGGGTCGGGTATGGGTTACTAGATTTACACTACAAGAATATGGGTCAAAACGGGTTAAATAGGTCAAATATGGGTCGACCCATTTTCGACCCGATCCATACCCGACCTGACCCACCCATTTGCCACCTCTACCTGGCAATGATGAGAGGCACGAGACTCAAGCGGCGGTCATCGCACATAAATGCTACTTTGGAATGGTAGGTGAAAGTAACATTGGGCTTTTAGCAATTCCAATATCAATATTTAGCTAGAAGCTATTTCAAAATTCTTGTCAAACGCTTCGACATTTCCACTAAGAGAGTCTATTGGAAAAGTTGAACCAAATGCACCAAAAAAGACGGAGGACATGATAGTGGCGATGTGCAGGAAATGCGAGAGAGGATGCGCAAAATTGACATATTCATGAAAGCAGGGTGTTTTAAAATTTCTAAAATAACAAATAAAAATACTACAAGTCCGATATGAATGGATAGTTCCACACTTAAAATCGAGAATAGAACCTGTCTCCATGAGAACCGCCCATAGCTTACTGATTCAGTCAAGTTCTCGAGCGATTTCCAATTCTTTTGCACTCTTTAACATATTTCATTACCGTTTCAACCAAAGTAAATTGCAGTGAGTTTTGCACTCTTAACATATTTCATTACTGTTTTAACCAAAGTAAATTGCAGTTAGTTAACAACAGATCGAAAGTGAAGCCACGGGATAAAACTCAAGGTGCAAACTTGCATATTTGCAAAGTAGAGGACAGTAAGTGATAATGGCATGAAAAGTAAATATGATTTTCGGTATTTTTCCCTATTTATATGATAAGAATTTCTAAAATTTCGTTACAAAACTATGCTTTGTCCGGACCAAAGAGCTATCAAATGCTTCTCAGCCACAAACAAATTGCAGAAGTAGCAAAGCATCTTGTGTTCGGTGCAGCCACCATAAACAGTTGATGACGTAACTGTGTCCCTGTACTCCAATTCATCGGATAATTCAACCAATAGCCAAAACATATTCAGATATCCGTTCTAGCAACTGAAGAAGGCGAAAATATTCTTACTCTCAATTGTATGGAAGAGATAAAAAGTAGTCAAGTTCCAAAGACATCTTCACTCTTACAAAAGAAATGTACTCGGTACATCAGTATCCCAAACAATGGAGCAAACACCTCTAGAACCCAAATTAGCAGGAAAGCCGCCATTAGTCAGAAAACAGATTCTAGCAAATGATGCAAGCAACATTCACTGCTGTGCCTGAAAGAACTCTTCGAGTTAACCCGCATTCGCTACTCAGAAGAATAATTTACTTTTGCTTTTGTATTGCTTTATTTCGTTGATCACACCATCTGTAAGCGCATCAACATCATTATTCTTGCCGAAAAATTTCACGAAATCCATATCTGGACCCATCAAGTACCTGCAAAATGGCCACAATGAAGTCCGGCAAAAATCAACCCATTAAGCACTCCAAGCAAAATAGGAGAGGAAAGAGATACGGAAAAGCATTGACAATGATTATTCAACTTCGATGAATTGAAGAAGATCCGAAAATATCAAGTCACGCAGAAAACTCTGTTTAAAATTTACTACATGCTGATCTCACTGCAGTAGTAACCACAGATAAAGAAAGTAAGCAGCTAGATTAAATAACAAAGAATTAGGGTTCTTGATGTCACTGTAGGGACGACGGTACTAGAAAAGGAATATTGAAATAGTGAAATTGTGATTATGGGGACCTCAATTTATTTAATCAATTTGGTGCAAGCTTTGTTGCTTTCTTTCCACTATAAGACAATCAATGAATCATTCTTTAATCAATTAGTTGGGATTGTGGGGACCTCCATATGAAGTTGTCGTCCTTTCTGCATTGTGGTCCCATATGCTAATTAAATTTTTCTTTTCCTTGGATGCAGCGCCAGCATGAGGGGACACAATCTTGCAGCCATCAAGTTTGGAGGATGCGATCCTCGTTTTCAGTTTTGTAGTTGGTATTATACGTATGTATGTCTGATGTACTTCAAAGTTCAAAAGCTATTGTCAAGAATTTTCTATTATCAACTTGAGCAACTGCCGAAATCGAAGAAAGATCAAAGAGTAGTTGCTTCTACGGATCAAACAGAAGTACCTATGAAGCAATGCCCGTTATTCGGCTTTTAGTTTCGATCAACTTAAGCAGGCGAATGATGTCAATCAAATTCCTTAGCGCGCTGTGCGCACGTGGTAAAGCCATTAGCTGTCTCTTATGGTTTCTCTGTGCGGAGGATCCTGATGTGCTGCAAGGCAATAGATTTAAGTGAAGAAGCAAAGATCCCGACTCTGCTGATCTTATTGTTTGTGAAGTAGAAGTAATCTCATGGGGGTATCTAATAGCGCGAACTTATCTTGATGATGAAGTATTTAGCGGTCTAATTGCTGCTTCCGCTACAGGCTTTCCGTGGAGTTGGATATTCTGAATAAAGGGCAGACAGAGCTGCCAGTGGAGCTCAGCTGAGCTGAGGATCACATGGAAGAGAGATCCCACGAGCTTTCTGAAAGAGCTTAAGACAGGAAGAGATCTGATGAGGATTTAGATCCTAACTGTACCTATTTCCAGGTTCTATTTACGGTCCTCAAAAGATGTCTGATTGGAACTTATTTTGACCTCAGCTGTCATGATTACGTGGTCTGTTGCTCATCTTCGAATTAAAATCTCACCCTTCTATTTCAATGTCTTCTATAGTCGAATCAACTACAAAATGGAATAGACGAAGATGTACTCTCCTGTATAAGTGGCAAAAGTATGTTTTTGAAACAAAAATGACAGTTTTATTAGGTAAATTTCATGATTGTTTTAACAAAAGTTAATTGCAGTTAGTTAATAATGGATGGAAAGTGAAGCCAGGCAATAGAACTCAAGATGCAAACTCGCATTTTCCAAAATAGAGAATGGAAAGTGGTAATGGGACGAAGAGTAAATATGCTTTTTCGATATATTCCCCTGATTTATATGATAATAAGTTCTAAAATATCATTACAAACTATGCCTTGACCAGACTAAAGAACTATCAAAATACTTCTCGGTAGCAAGCAAATTGCAGAAGGAGCAAAGCCTCTTGTGCTCGGTGCAGCCACTGTAAACCAATCATGACGTAAATATGTTCCTATATGTGCATGATAGGAGAAAATATTAGGTGCATCTTGTGTAGCCAGCGTAACAAAAAAGAAGGCTCTTGAGTCGCGACACTCGTCCAAAATGGGGTGCAATTTCAGATTATTTTTAAAACTCTTCTCTCTCTGCTCTCCTCTTTCTCCTGCCCCTCTAGCTCTGCTGTCCCCGAATCGCTGCCCCCTCCTGGTTGTGCCCTCTCTCTCTCCTTCCAAGTCACTGCTGAGCCCTCATCCAACGAACCATTGCGCGGCCTCCGCCTCCGCCTCAAAAGGTTGCCTATGCCGTCACATAGTTCGTCAATCGAGCGTGGTGGTTCATCGGTCGGATGAGGGCTCGCTGGGAGAGTGGGGGTGGCAAAGAGACAGAGTGCAAGGGAGGCAAGAGAGAGAGCATGCAGAGAGAAACGAGAGAGAGAGACAGAGAGAGGAGAGAAGAGAGAGAAGAATTTTCGAAATAATTTGACGTTGGGCCCCATTTTGGACACGTGTCGCGACTTTAAGGGCCTTCTTTTTTGTTGCGTTGGCTACACGAGGTATGTGCCTAATATTTTCTTGTCCCTACACTCCCATTCATTGATATTCAACCAGTAGCCAAAACATATAAAAATGTCGCTTTTAGCAAGAGAACGTGTTCTTCCTCTTAAGTATGTGGAAAAGATAAAAAGGGGTCAAGTTCCAAAGACATCTTCACTCTTACACAAGAAATGGACCCAGGGCATCAGCATCGCAAACAATGGAGCAAAACACTCTAAAACCAAATCAGCATGAAAGCAGCCATTAGTCAGAAGACAGAAACTAGCAAGTGACGCAACATTCACTTCCATGCCTGAAAGAACTCTTCGAGTTAGCCTGCGTTCGCTACTCAAATGAATAATTTACTTTTACTTTCTGTATTGCTTTATTTCATTGATCACGCCATCTGTAAGCGCATCAACATCATTATTCTTGCCAAAAAATTCCACAAAATCCATACCTGGACCCATCAAGTACCTGCAGAACGGCTATAATGAAGTCCTGCAAAAAATCAACTCATTAAGCCCTCAAGACAAATACGAGTGGGGACAGAGACATGTAAAACATTGACAGCAATTATTCGACTTCCACGATTGGAACCGAAAATATCAAATCACACAGAAAACTCTGTTTAAAATTTTACTACATGCTGATCTTACTGCAATAGTAACCACAGAAAAAAAAAAGGAAGTGGCCAGATTGAATGACAAATGCAGGAACAGTAATACATACATGACTCGTGATCGACAAGACAATCCGAGTCTTCCTCTGCCGTTTTCTTATAGTAAACTCGATATGCATGGGCAACTTTTTTTTACCTCATCTGGAGTACCAGTCAAGCCAATTAAATTTGGATGGAACTCTGCAACAGAAGTACCATACCATAAAATTAAACTATGCTCTCCAACATAACTAAGTTAACCACTTCATCTGAAGGGAAAAAAAATCTCGCCAGGTCTGTGCAACACCTTTGACATATTCATGGACCTGCTCGACAGTATCTCTCTCAGGATCAACGGAAATAAAGACAGGCACAATGTTGCACCCTGCTTTTTCTTCTGCAGGCATCAAAGAAGAAACCTTGATGTATGATAATCAGTACAAAAATATACTAAAACAAACTGAAAAAAATTCAATAACTTAACAGTCATGATGTCTTTGGCGAGCATAGTTTAATTTATAAGAAATGTACTTATCCCAGAACTATTAGGATCAGAATTTGAAAATATGTATGTAAAAGCCAATCTTCTTAAACAATGCAAGTGTCACCAATAACAATCAGGTCCCATAACTCTTGAGTCCAGAATTTTACACCAAATATAAGTGTCTAATGTCCCACATCGTCCACGTCAGAAAACCCCCCAATGAAAGCCTCAAGTAATTGAAAAAAAAAAATCCTCCCCCAAAAAAAAAAAAATTAGGGCTCTTGTTGCAACTGTGGGAACGCCGGTACTAGAAAAGGAATCGCGAAACAGTGAAATTGTGATTGTGGGGACCTCAATTTATTTAATCAATTTGGTGCAAGCTTTGTTGCTTTCTTTACACTAGAGAATGAGCGATGAGTTATTCTTTAATCAATTAGTTAAGATTGTGGAGACCTTCATATGAAGTTATCGTCATTTCTGCATTGTGGTCTGAAATGCTAATTAATTTTTTTTTTCCTTGGATGCAACGTCAGCATGGGGGGACACAATCTTGCAGCCATCAAGTTTTGGAGATGCGATTCTCGTATTCAGCTTTGTAGCTGGTATTATACGTATGAATGTACTAGTTACTTCAAAGTTCAAAAGCTCTTGTCAAGAATTTGCTATCATCAACTTGAGCAACTACTGAAATCGAAAAAATATTGAAGAGTGGTTGCTTCTGGGAATTAAACAGAAGTACCTATGAAGCAATGCCAGCTATTCGGCTTTTCGTTTGATCAACTCAAGCAGGCGCCCGATGTAGATCAAATTCCTCAACGCGCGTACGCACGTGTAAAGCCATCTACTGTCTCTTATGGATTTCTCTGTGCGAAGGATCCTGACGTGCTACGAGGTGATAGATTTAAGTAAAGAAGCAAAGATCCCAACTCTGCTGATCATATTGTTTGTAAAGTAGAAGTAGAAGTAATCTCACGGGGGATCTCGATGATGAAGTATTTTGCGGTCTGAAAACGTGCACGAGATGTGTCCCAAACGCTGGACGCTCCATCCCCGCGATGAATTTTTGCTTTTTTTTTTCGACGGCGTTGAGGGAACGTCGCCTTCAGTTCACGCCATGCAAATGCCGGACCGTTTGAGGGGCTTTTACTGTCATCCAAATTGGGTTTGTCTGAAGATTTTTAGTTTCTGCATCCGCTACATGGTTTCTGTGGAGTTGAGTATTCTGAATAAAGGGCAGAGAGAGCTGCTGGTGGAGCTCAGCTGAGCTGAGGATCATGTGGAAGAGATTCCACGAGCTTTCCGAAAGAGCTTAAGACAAGAAGAGATCTGGTGAGTATGTAGATCCCACTGTTACCTATTTTCAGGTTCTATCTAGGATCCCGCAAAAGATGCCTGATTAGAATTTCTTTCCAGGAGCTTTCGTATTGTGTCGGATACTTAATATGTGTCTAACATGCGGTCATCAACTCTCCCGCCACATAAGTCTCCCGAGATTACGACATATTACGATATGCACAAGGTCAATTTTTAAAAATTTTCAATAAATAAGGGGTTCAAATGTAAATATGTAAAATAATAAAAATAATAAAGGGGGAAAGAAAGATTATGGTGAAATGTGGATTGTTTTTTCTCTAAAATTTATGGATTATCGAAATGGAGGGTAGTTGAATTTGTCAAATTGAAATAATGAATTATATCAAATGATAGATAAATATTTTTAGTGTAAATTCATTTTAGCCTTTTTTTATTATTTATATATTTGTGAATTTGAATCAAATTAATTTGATAGAAATAATATAAAAATAATAATTTATCATGTTTATATAAAAATATATATTTAATTTTTTTAAAATGTATCATAATGTGTCGAAATTCTCATCATTTTTAAAAAATTAGCTTCTTTGGACCTATTATTGTTATGATCACGTTTCATTGCTCATCTTCAAATCATGTGTTAGTCATGATGTTACTTAGCTTCTTTGGACCTCTTAGTTGTTATGATCACGTTCCATTGCTCATCTTCAAATCAAAATTTCGCCCTTCCATTACAATGTCCTCTATAGTCCAATCCACTATGCAGCTACCGAATGGAGTATATGGGAATGTATAGTCCCATATAAGTGGAAAAAGTAATTTAAAATTAAAAATGACAATTTTATTTAGTGGTAATCGGTTCTAATATGGGCAGTCTCCACTCTAGAGCCAACTAGGACCAAAAACCATCCAGGCTAGTTCCACAAAATGGTAATCGAGAATTGCCCACAAGTTCAATAGACCGCGGTCTGATTCATATGTGGGTCAATGGAACTAGTCATGTCTTCCAAAACTCCCCAATCCCAACCGTAAGTCTGCCTTAAGGGGGGCGGCCGCCGCCGCAGCCAGCACGAACTCCTGGTTGGAGAGCTTCTGTGGCGACTCGGGAGGGATGATGGATGGCAGGAAGCGGGAGGAGGAGACGGGGACCTGGGCACGGCCCGAGAGGACGGTGGTTGGGCCAGATTGGACACCGGCGTTAATGAGGACGCGTGGAGGGGAATGGTGTTGCTGTGGGAGTGCGACATCGTTCCTTCTCGTTGGGAAAGGGTTGGGGGTTGTGGGTTTCTCGGGAAAGTTCTCAGCAGGTGACGATGGAAATGGGATATCTAGAGAGAGAGATTGGCTGTTCAGAAAGGAAGAAAGATCTGCAAAAGAGAATGAAGGGTGGGTTTGGTTGAGCTTTGCAAATGAATTTTGATTGTAATATACATACTGAAATTCGAAAGCCTTTTGAGAAATACAAATTGTGTTTAATAAAAATTATTTGTAAATGAATTTTGGGTTCTAATAGCTTTTGATGCAATGGACTTTGATTATATATTTTTATATTTTTTATTAAACGAGAACTTAAGTGGCGGTTGGCTACAGCTGTCAATTATCCAAATCTAGCTTCGACAGCCGATCAGCTAAGGTCACTTGGCCGTGAATGGCCCTCACCGGGCAATGATGAGAGTTGCGATGCTCAAATGGCAGTCGTCCGAGAGCGCCTGAGTCGCACATAAATGCTACTTTGGAATGTTAGGTGAAAGAAAATTGGGCTTTTAGCAATTCCAATGTCAATATTTAGTCAAAAGCTATTTCAAAATTTTTGTCAAACACTTTGACATTTTCCCTAAGAGGGTCCCTTGAAAAAATTGAACCAAATGCACCAAAAAAGACGGAGGACATGATGGCAGCGATGTGCAGGAAATGCGAGAGAGGATGCGCACAATTGACAATTTCATGAAAGTAAGGTGTTTTCAAATTTCTAACATAGCAAATAAAAATACTACAACTCCTGTCCATTCTCCAATCCGAACAGACAGTTCCACACTTCAAACCGAGAACAGAACCTGTCTCCATGAGAACCGCCCATAACTAGCTGGTTCAATCAAGTTCTGGCTAGTTCGAGCGATTTCAGATTCCTTTGCACTCCTAACATTTTTTTTTTTTTTTTGGGTAAGGTGCACTCTTTAACATATTTCATTACTGTTTTAACCAAAGTAAATTGCAGTTAATTAACAACAGATGGAAAGTGAAGCCACGAGATAAAACTCAAGGTGCAAACTTGCATATTTGCAAAATAGAGGACAGTAAGTGATAATGGCATGAAAAGTAAAAATGATTTTCGGTATCTTGATAAGAATTTCTAAAATTTCGTTACAAAACTATGCTTTGTCCAGACAAAAGAGCTATCAAATGCTTCTCAGCCACAAACAAATTGCAGAAGTAGCAAAGCATCTTGTGCTCGGTGCAGCCACCATAAATAGATCATGACGTAAATGTGTCCCTGTACTCCAATTCATCAGATAATTCAACCAATAGCCAAAACATATTCAGATATCGTTCAAGCAACTGAAGAACGCGAACATATTCTTCTTCCTCTCAATTGTATGGAAGAGATAAAAAGCCGTCAAGTTTCAAAGACATCTTCACTCTTACAAAAGAAATGTACTCAGGTGCATCAGTATCCCAAACAATGGAGCAAACACCTCTAGAACCCAAATCAGAAGGAAAGCCGCCATTAGTCAGAAGACAGATTCTAGCAAATGATGCAAGCAACATTCACTGCCGTGCCTGAAAGAACTCTTCGAGTTAACCCGCATTCGCTACTCAGAAGAATAATTTACTTTTGCTTTTTGTATTGCTTTATTTCATTGATCACACCATCTGTAAGCGCATCAACATCATTATTCTTGCCGAAAAATTTCACGAAATCCATATCTGGACCCATCAAGTACCTGCAAAATGGCCACAATGAAGTCCGGCAAAAATCAATCCATTAAGCACTCCAAGAAAAATAGGAGGGGGCAAGAGATACTAAAAAGCATTGACAATGATTATTCAACTTCGATGAATTGAAGAAGATCCGAAAATATCAAGTCACGCAGAAAACTCTGTTTAAAATTTACTACATGCTGATCTCACTGCAGTAGTAACCACAGATAAAAAAGTAAGCAGCCAGATTGAATAACAAATGGAGGAACAGTAATACATACATGACTATTGAGTGATCGACAAGATAATCCGAGTCTTCCTCTGCTGTTTTCATATAGTAAACTCGATATGCACGGGCAACTTTTCTTATCTCATCTGGAATACCAGTCAAGCCAATTAAATTTGGATGGAACTCTGCAACAGAAGTACCATACCACAGAATTAAACTATGCTCTCCAACATAACTAAGTTAACCCACTTTATCTGAAGGGAAAAAAATATTTCCAGTGCTAATGCAACACCTTTGACATATTCATGGACCTGCTCGACAGTATCTCTCTCAGGATCAACAGAAATAAAGACAGGCACAATGTTGAACCCTGCTTTTTCTTCTGCAGGCATCAAAGAAGAAACCTTGATGTATGATAATCAGCAGAAAATATAATCCAAACAAACTGAAAAAAAAAAAAAATCGATATCTCAACAGGCATGATATCTTTGGCGTTTAGAATATCAACAAATAAATTCAAGAGTTTAGCTTAAGCAAATTCTGACCACAGACTAAGTGTTCTTCAGTACTAAAAAGCAAGTGTGCAGTACCCAAGAAGATTTGTCATTTACAAATTATGTAAGAGAACAAAGGGCATGAAAATATGTCGAACAGAGAGTGAGCAGGCAACATAGCAGGGCACAAAAAGCACCAATAGTCATCTGAAATCAGGTTTTTAATCCAAAAGACATTGTTTCAATTTAAGATAGGGTGTGGCATATCAAATGACACCAATATGATGTTCCCTCTGTATTATGAAAGCTACCAAACCATAAGCACAAAAAATCATCAGTAGCTCACTTATTTTATCAATTGCAGCCGCCAGCTTCTGCAGCTCATCTGGACAGATGTCAGGGCAGTGAGTGAAACCAAAATAGATCAATGTCCATCTTCCCAGGAAGTCCTTTTCAGTTACATTCTTCCCTTCATCATTGATAAGATTAAATGGCCCACCAATTGCAGCTTTGCCAGCAGAAGGTCCTTGTTTGACTGCTTTTGAAGCATTACTTATGTCTGCAACGATAAAACTTGATAATGAAAAAAATATATATATGCAACAGCAGATGAAGGATCAAAATGGTTATCACATTCGACAAGGACATCTACTCAAATTAAAAAGTTAAAACTCCTTGCCAGTTGAAAGTCTGGCCGATAATTCTTGACAAATACGCACAATTAACCAAGACCACATGGCTCTCTCTTATCATTTATCTCGCTCAGCTACCATGTCAACACCCTAATCCTTTACAGAGACTCTTTAAGTAACTCCTAACCGTATCAACCAGCCTCAGACAACAATAAAATAAACAACTAAGCAGCCAGAGCAATGTGCATATGCACCAAACTATATGAAATAATATCCGGATGGCATTTTGTGTCCAGCACAAAGAGACAAAAACAGAAACAAAAATGTAGGGCTACTCCATGCAATAATTCCGAGAGATGAGAAATAGATTTACGTAAGTTCACGAGTCAAGGGGGGCTACCTATAAGATTATTTTCCTAGGCATCATTATTTAAGGCTTTTACATCATCACTCTGTCCAAAGTTATATATAAGAATTATACTTATCGTAGAATTATTAGCATCAGAAGTTGAAAATCTGTATGTAAAAGCCAATCTTCATAAACAATGTAAGTGTCACCAATAACAATCAGGTCCCATAACTCTTGAGTCCAGAATTTTACACCAAATATAAGTGTCTAATGTACCATGTCCTCCACATCAGAAAACCCTCACACGGGAAAGCCTCAAGTAATTAAGAGACATAAAAAGTCCGTGTCAAAGTAAACAATTAAAGAGATGTAATTCTACTCTTGCTAGGTAAGCTGAAATTAGAAGTTAAAGAATAACAAATAACAAGAAAAGTAGTTACATATGTGGAAATCGTATCTTCAAGAGGCATATTAAATCAGCAATCCAATATTTCATGTGTATTGCTAAAGCAAAAACAAGTTATCTTCATAAAAAGCATCATAAGATTATTAGAAGGCAAAATGAGTTCTCTTCTCTTATCAAGCATGTCACAATAAAAATGCAACATAAAAGAATAAAAGGAAAGGGGGCAGCCGCTTCAGCATAAATATAATCAATGTGCAGATCACCCTAGTATTGACCAATGCCAGCAAACAAACAAAGTTCTATCCTGTGTTCTGCAGATTTTTTACATTTATTAGGAGATAAAGAGAACAAAGTGTCACCATTACTCTGGTGCAAAAACAATACTCAGAATTCTTATAACAACTGTTGCATCTTATTATGAATGCCCAAAATCCTCAAGAAATAATAGCAAATTGATTAGGGATAGCTTAAATGTAGGAGAGGAGACAGAAATAAATAAAAGATTTGACAAAGTAGCCACTGGAAACCTTCATATCATATCGGATATTCTGGTAAACAGAGAAGATACAAAGAAATAAAATTAAGTTAGCCAGTAAATCCATGCTTCACTAAATTACTGATAATGCATTAACATCAATCTGCAATTGAAGTTCCATATGCAGTATGGGAGTACGCCAAGAAAATTGCATCACGGGAAAAGATCATACGATCACAAGAAAACAAACACTTCCCACATCAACAGAAGCAAAAAATTGACTTTGGATAAACAAATCCTACTACCAGACCCACGAAAAGATATACATAAGTGCCCACTCACCATAGTAATCTACCTTCAATATGCTGCTTCTTTTCCCTGTCGTAGTAATAGATCAATCCCGCTCCCGTCGCGACCAACAGAAGAAAACTCAACCACGAAATAGGCTGCACACAATCACGTGCCTTGTCATTTACAGCAGCACACTCGAATAATCTCTCCACACTGGAAAATTTAAACAGCAGGAAGGTGATAGAGAGGGAGCGCGGAACAATTACCCCTCCGCGTACAGGTTTTCCGGCATCACCGCTCTTGGCGGATCCTCCGGTCTTCTCGTCCCCTCCACGAGCAGCTTCGGCGGGAGCTTTCGCCTCCGAATCTCCGGAACCAACAGCAGTCGATGTACTCGCGCCGGAGAGGCACCTCTCGTATAACCCCAGCGACTTCACTCCAACACCCGCAGGCACGAGCTGAAAGAAGACAACACACGAAAAGCAGAATTACACGATCGAAGAACACGATGAGCAGCCAAACTAATCCGAAGCGAGAGAAATCAATCGAATCAGCGCTAATCACTCGAGATCTGCTCCAACATTTCATGCAAGCGAACAAAGAGAGAGGCAATGAAGAATCTAATCTCGACTCAGATTCCTTCCGAGCTCGAATAGGTTTCCGAAACGGGAGGTTTCGAGCACGAACCGAGCGGAGTATCGGAGACGACGACCGGCCCCGGACGGCACCGGGGAACGGCGGCGGCGGCGTCGGCGGCGGCGGCGATGGCGGCGCCGGCCTGCTCAGGGAGTGGAGGCACCGCCGCGCGAGGCGGAGGCGGTTCGCGCTCCTGGAAAGGATCGTCGCCATTGGACTAGGAGAGAAGTTTCGAATGGCGATCGCCGAGGTCGTGCTGTTCCTTCGAAGCTGCTAAACCCCTCTGCACGCAAGCAGATTTCAGCCGGGGGGTTTTTGGGGGAGGAGGACGAAGGAACGAAGGAGAGAAATGTGTTGTGGGCCTTTTGGATTGGGCTTTTTGGACATGAGCTTGGGCTCGCATTCGACAGACAAAAGCACATTTCTTGCATCTCTTACCTTAAACCCAACAAAAAGGAAAAGGGAAAAGATCATTTTGCTTAATACCATAAAAACACTATCCCAAACTATTTTTTGATCACTAAAAATCTCAAATTAATATACCAATAAAAAATTTATAGAGTCAAATTGTCAAGTTATTGTGCAGGTGTATACCAAGGTTTTACTCTCAATTTGTTATAAGTGTATCCGTTTAGGGCTTTTCATGATATTATCCAATTTAACGTAAATCAATGGAAGATAAATTTGCCACAAATGTATTAATTTAGAGTCTTTGATAGTCAAAAAATTAATATGAGGTAAATTTGTCTCAGATGTACTAGTTTATGATTTATTATGGTAAAAAATTATTTTTTTATAAATTTATCACAGTTATATCAATTATGGATTTTTCATGATATTAACCCTTCTAATTAAATGAGTTTTGTTCGCACACATTATTGTTAAACATTCCTAATAAGAATAAATTCAAATTTTTAAATATTAATTATGCATATCACTGAGATATCGCTGCATTGGAAAATTGGGATATCTTCATATAATTTGGGTTCAGTTCAAGAAGTGGTAAAACTGCAGAGAACACGAATGGAGCTTCTGCTGGATTTGTTTCTCCCCCTAAGATGCATTGGCGGGCAGAACAAGTTTGAAATTGAATCTGCATTTGACCAGAGAAGATAGAGAAGCAGGCCCCTCTCACCCTATTGGAGAAGCAAGTACATTGGTTGCTTAAAGAAAAGATGATACCAAAAGGAAGCTAACCCAAGGTACTCGACTCGATAACTTTGAAGTGTTGTTTACTTGTAATCTCTACTTAGGCCGTGGAAAAATGACCAATAACTCCGTGCAACTTGTCGTGTTTCTTAAAGTAAAATGCTGATACAGACATTCAGTATTGATATCATCTCTTTTACTGCACCTAAAATACTAACCCTCCTGCAGTACACAAACTATTTCATACCTGTTATTTCAATGTACAATTGCCAGGCAGAGATTTGGATAAATCGAATCAGTTATTTTTATGAGGAAACAGGTGCAGAAATCTTTACTGTGTACAGATGGGGCTAGTGCTGAGAACTTTTGGGACTGCTCCTTTTTGTCCCAAATTATCCAGCCTGTGTAATTTGTAATAGAATCATAGCAGCAGAAGAAGAATAGCAGCAGAAGAAGAATTAAGCTGTAGTCAACTGATGCAGGAGCTTCATGCAACTCGGTGCATGTGCAAGGACAATCCCTTGTTTTTGACATTCAATAATTTATTCTCGTCAATTTGCGATGGCCAGTAAAATATCACATCTCTCGTTAAAAGATAACTGCACTTCCATGGTGAACTTGGAAACAGGACCGATCAGCAAAAAAAATGTACAAGCAGCCGTGCAGATTGGCAGATAAGGTAATGTATTGTTAAAGAAGAGCTTGAAGTACTCTAACAACTGCATACAAGTTGAGATTATGATGGGAAATAATTAATCAGAGACTTAGTATATATGCACCAAATTAAGTCAGTGCTCTAACATTAGACACAATAAACAGGGCTAGACTAGCTTGTCTGGTAGATTCAGATCAGTTTGCTGTTAGTGTCCTAATTGCAACGTATCCACTTCAAGTGAAATTTCCTTAGAGGGAATCAATTCTCTGATGCATCATACTCCTGGTCCAAGTTCTCAGACCCTCTGCTGCAATTTCAAATTGAAAAATCTAATGCTTTTCTTATCAGTACTTGAGGAGGAAAATGATGCAACATCAGAACTGAACAAAAGTTATTGCCCGGGTTCCGGATGCTTTGCCATAGTTTCCATTGTTCCGCTTAGGCCTGAGAGACAAAGTCAATCATGAATCTTTTGCACTTGCATTGTTGGAATCATATGTAATTAAGGAGAAGCTTGACTAATCCAAACCTGCGAGATTCATGTCATTTTCTGAAAGAACTTCTATAACTGTTCCTGGAGACTCTGACAAACACTGATGAGCCCCCAAATTGTTATCCCTTGATTCAGGAGAAGACCTGTGGACCATAACATTGATCATATATTGCTCAATAATTAACCACATGGACTGTAAAAACTAGAGCCATAGATAACTTCTTAGCCAAAAATAGAGAAGCTGAAATACAAGATTCAAGCATTAACATACTCTGAGATTGTTTCTGGAGAAGCATCCAATGGTGGCTGGTTAGAAATATTCATCCCGTCACAGTCAAAATCAAAATCAACTAAAAATTCAGAAAATGAGACTCCAAATGCTTCTAAGTTGGGGAAATCTAGGTCAAAAATGTCAACATCGCTTTGAGATTGAGATGTCGAAGGATTGTCAGCCTGCTCTTCGCCCAAGCTAGTTGGCACATCAGGATTATCAAAATCCAACCTTCCCTTAACATGTTCCCTTCTATGAAGTCTCTTCAAATCCGTCTTGGCTGGTGAGGTAGAAGAAACGCAGTGGCTCCTCTCGATTGTGTAAAGGCCACCTTGCTTATAAGGGCTCACCGTAACTCTTTCATAGGAAACCACAGTGCAGCGACTTGGGGTGGCTTCTTGAGGTGTAGTATTGCTACTGCAGCCCGCATTTGAAGACACTTCAACTGAGGATGCAGATTTGTCATTCACAGAAGAAATCCCCTGTGGTGGTGTTTTCGGACCAGATGATTTATTTGGAGTACATGGCAAAGGCTGATTGAACAACCTCTTAACGATACTGGACCCTTGAACCAATGAACCACTGATTACACTTTTCTGGGTTAAGCTCTGCACTGACCCAGAAATTTTAGCATTTCCTTGATTAGTGTTGCCATCAATTGACTGTCTAATTATACCTGCAGCTGCAAAAGACTTGTAGTGAGAACAACTTTGAGATTGATTGTAGAGAAGTAAAAACCATACTTTTCTTAGAAGCACCTACATTGGTCAGGCAATCTGCTCGAGGATGAAATAGTGCGAGGTTTCTTTGCCAACGAAGTGGAAGTGTTTGGACCCTTCCTTTTGCCTGAATATGGTTGACCTCCTGAATGCAGAGAGCTCTTCTCTGGATTTAGACTGGCCTTCGATGACATGGATGGCGGCACTGGGGAGGGCGTATTGTATGCAGGACAACCTGACCACAACAAACATTAAAAGAAAGACATTAACAGTGGTTCCTCCTTAACAACCAGTGACCATTCATCTCCTGGTTTGTCATGCAACGGCTCCACATTGACTCTGAAGAAAACTGAATCAGCAAGTAAAAGAAATCAAGCAATTTTGCAGCTTTGATTTTTATCCTGACAGAATCATTACGATGGAAACTATTTTGTTGCTTAATCAGTTATATGTCATGACAGCATTCGTTGTACACCCAACAAAACTATTCCCCATCATCATAGTTAACTGTTGTTTCATACTCCATTAGAATTGGATCAGTACTTATATCCATATCGAAAAGTCTGCCATCATCGAGTTCCACAAAATGGCAATTCCCAATTCCCTTGTACATAAAAAAAGAAGCATAAAATTGTCATTTCTCTGATTTTTTTAATTGTTGTATGATCAAATCATTCTCGCTAGCTAAATCTTGCTAAGCTTTGAAACCCATTCAGTAGTATCGATAGAACAGAAACCGCAACCTCCTAGACATTTCGAAATATAATCCCTGTTTTCACCATCTCCCAATCCAGATTAATCATTCTACATCCAGCAAAACCAGGTTAACCCACGAGAACGCCAGCAAAATTCACTAAGTAAGAAGCCCGCGGCATGAATTGCCGTCCCATTAGGCGGAGAAGAGATACCGACGGCCTAAAAAGGGGGCTCCGCTTCGTACCTGCAGGCGATCCGCCACCCGGGTTAGGCGGAGGAGGATGAGCGACCGCCAAGTTGTCGGCGGGAGGAGCTTGAATCACCGGAGTGGGCGGGCCACCGGCGGCGGCGGCGGCGTTGTAAGCGCTCATGGCGTCCTGCATGCCCAGCAGCAGCGCCTGGATCCTCCACCGCTCCTGCTCCAGCTGGACCCGCTCCTGGTCCACCGCCACCTTCTGCTCCTTCAAGCTGATGTACTCGTTCAGCATCGCGTCCAGGCTCAGCAACCCCTTCGGCGCCTACTCCACCCAACAAAAATAACGCCAAGAAAAAGAAAAAAAGAAAAAAGAGGTCACACGGTGGTCCTTAGATGTACTAGCGCGACCCACGAAACGACGAGCTCGAGGGAATGGGAAGGACCTCGTTGAGAGGGGATTTGGCTAGGGAGGAGGCCTCGGCGCGGAAGGCAGAGCGGCTCTGGCGGTAGCCGTTGTCGTGGAGGTAGCGGTCGACGATGAAGGCGATCTGGAGCGGGGTGACCTTGCCCTTGCCGACGTTGTCGGGCTTCTTGCCGCCGCCGCCGCCGCCGCGCGGTTGCTTACCCATCGGTGGTGGTGGTGCTGCTGCTGCTGCGGAGGGAAGCGCGCGGAGGGAGAGGGAGTTGAAAGTGAGATCTGAGGAGAAGAAAGGAGGGAGAGGGAAGGGGAAGCTTTGTAGGTAGGGAGGGAGGGAGAAAACGCGGGAGCGTTTGAAATATTTTCGGGGAGGTTTTGCTCGTCGCGGTTAGTCGACACGAATCGAGACCGAGGAAACGGTGTCGTTTTTTTGGGGCTCATGGCTTTTCGGTCTTGTATTCGCGGTCAAACCGTCTATAATAATCTTGCTTTGGCGCGTTTCTCCCTCTCTCTCTCTCTCTCTCTCTAATTTCTTCTTCTTCTTCTTTTACCTTGGAAGAAGGTTTGCAAAATATACCAAAAGTGATTATCCCAAGACTATCTGCTTTGACCAAATGCAACTCGAGTAGAAAGAAATTCGGAGAAATGCAAAGTCATTTCCAGAAAATGTGGAGAAAAATTGATTACATTAGTTATACTCAATTAGCAAAATGAGTCCATTCGTTAATTGACATATGTTAATTAATCTCTTTTACACTCATCTTTTGACTTTTTCATAAACGCCCCACACATCTTTATTCTTCCTTCATCTTCACTCGTCCTCAATCCCCTCTCTCTCAACCCTCAGATTCAAAATAGAAGATGCGCAAAACCTTATCAAAGCTTCCTACCTCAGCCCTAGTGACTTGGACCTAACGCGAGCCTTCTTCAAACCGATCCAAAACATCCCGCAACCGTCGCCCTCTAAGCACCACACCAAGATCGTACTCGTCAGATCGGCAACGTTAACATGGCCATCGCCTAGACCATCCTCTCCTAGAACCTTATTGACGAGCTGGCCCTCATCGATGCTAAGCTCGACAAGCTCCGCGACGAGATGTTCGACCTCCACCACATTGCCGCCTTTCTCCCCCGCACAAAGATCTCGACCTCTGTTGACTACTCCGTCGCCAGCCTGTTGACGGAGGCCAAGATCTTGGTGGAGGGAAGACCAACTTCCATGAACACTAAGATCTTTGCCTCTACCTTTGTTTCTGAGGAAAGAGACGGGACCGAAAGACGGAGTAGAGATGAAGGGTATTTATGGAAGAAAGAAATTGATCGAGAAAATAGTTTTTTAAAAATCTGAAATATAGGCCCTAGTGAATACATATCGAGCAACGAATGGACTCTTTAATGTACCCAATATTGTCTCGAAAATGTGGTCACATTCATTTTTATATTATGCATGGATGATTTGATTCGATGATCTACCAAATCAAATTTCAAGAGGAAAATTTGTAAATATGCGATTTGAAGGATCTTAATTTTTTTGCAATTGTAATTTAGGATGCCGGATATTAGAAAGTTCGTATTCTAATTTATAACTGAAATATCTATTTGTATAGTTAATTGAATTGCTCGAAGTAATTAGAATGCAGCTTTTTCAATGATCCTATAAATTTTCTTTGGCCATCAATTATTCTACAAAACATTGATAAATTGCGAGTTGATATATATAGCGAGTGGGGTAATTAGTTGACAAAATTGAAATAATTATTCAATTGTCTGCATTGCCACGTTTCTCTATAATTAATGACGAGCATGACTGATTTACTTACAATAACAAAGTTACTTAATTTTTAGAAAAATATATATTCATTCCAGGTTCTATACAAGTTCTAGGCGGAATCTAGAACTTACCCATTGGAATATGTTTGTTATCTTTTGGGATTGAAATATATCCTAGAACTTAAAACCTAGGTTGTCACAGGTTTCAAGATTGGTTTCGGGTCTATTCAAGTTCCACTTGCGTTAGTAACTGAATAATTGCAATGAATCTCCATTTTTAGTGACCACCATTTGTTGTTACAATCAATTGACGATAACTTATATGTAGATACACCAAGAATATGAAGTACTAACAAAGTAAAACTCTCAGCCACAAAATAAAAGCTTAGAGTAGTGGTTTTAGATTATACAATCATCATCGGACGTCATGTAATACCGTAGGATATTGCGAAGACATAGACCAAGAAAAACACAAAAACTTGCTCCAAGTTTCACTTACGGTTCTTCGATTCCAAGTTTTCCTCTAAAACCATGGTCTCCCTATGTATAAATAAACATGATAGTTAACCTAGCTAATGTAAGACTCTGTTCGTTTCACGAAAAATAACTTTCAAGAAAACGTTTTCTAGATTTTTAGATGTTCATTTCACGAAAAATAAACTAGTCAAGGAATATATTTTTCATTATTGGTAAATACACCTTCAAAAGTGAGGAAAATGTTTTTCACTTTTCAAAAAGTAGAAAACATTTTCCATAACTTCTTTCACTTCACTTTCTTTCACCAAACACATTTTTCTTGTATTTTTATGTGTTCTCTTTCTTTTTAATCTTTTTTTTTTAAATCGAGTTTTTTTTTTCTTTCCTTTCTTTTCTTCTTCCTTGGGCTTGGCCGATTGCTGGCTATGGTGATGGTCACTGGCGAGCTCTAGCCTCACCCTAAGCTAGTGAGGCTCAAGCTCACTGGCCTCGGGCGAGCTTGGGTGTCGCTCGATCAGGCGATGCTTGACCTTGTAGTAATCTGGCAAGCTCGAGCCTTGCCGGTCTAGAGCGAGGCCGGAGCTCGCAATGGTTGCTCGCTAGCCGCCCGTTGCCATAGCCAACAATCGGCCAAGGCCAAGGAAGAAAAAGAAAAAAGAAAGAAAAGGCCAAGGAAGAAGAAGAAAAAAGAAAAGGCTAAAAGAAAAAGGAAAAAAAAAGAAAGAAAAATAAAAAATTGAAAAATCGATTTTAAAAAGTAAAATAATAAAAAAATTATTGAAAATGAGTGCATGTAGGAAAATATTTTCTACCTAGTTCATTTTGAAAGTTTAGCCTAACACTGGAAAATATTGTTATTTTCTTGAAAAACGGCTTTCTAGAAAACGATTTTCAGAAATGCCACATTTTCCGCAAAATAAACAAAACCTAAATAAATGTTTGAAACTCATGATCCACTAGTAAGTCTAGTGAAGGGAAATTTATCAAATCCATAGATAAAAAGCAAATGCAATTGATGGTTCCCAAATCACCTTAAACCTAGTATTTCCTGTTACAAATTATTAGTATTTCCTGTTACACAAATCAGCAGTCATATCAGCTTTACTTATATTTCTACACAATTATTTAACTTATCTGATAATTACACTTGTAGTATACCCAATCATACTACAGAAAATCCACATTTCACTAATTATACATCATGTGTCGTATTAGCTAACAAGGTAGAAATATATGCGATATCTCATCGGATGTTTGCCTGTGATGACAAACATAATTCATTACTACTCACATTGCCTTCATATGAAAAATTCGATTCTATTCCCTATTCTATTCAAAGATAATTTTCATCTCCGGTACACGCCCGTCCAATAGTTTGTCACTTAAATTGCAATCAGTGGTAATGAAATTTACTTTTGTCGCCTTAGGCATACCCAAAGTAGACAAAAATCACTTTAGGGTAAATACAAGACAACAAATCTAAATCAACAGCAACGAAATCTACTTTGGTACATTTAAGGCAACAAATTATTAGGTTTGTTGCTTTTTAGTATTGATCAAAGACAACCAAATTATAAGTTTGTTGTCTTAAGTCATACCCAAAGTTGACGAAAAAAATGAGTTTGTTGCTTTAGGTCTATTCTAAGACAACAAAATCTGTTTTTATCACAGTATGTTCAAAATTTTCCCTCCTTAATGGCAATAAAGCTTCAATTTTATCTTTTAGGCCTAAATTCTAACTAACAAAACCATGATTTCGTTGCTTTAAGTCTAACTTGAGGCATCGCTGTCGCGACCTGACCTTGACACCCCTTTCAACCTCGACAAGCCAAACGAGCGTAAAGGTAGTAATTAGAGATGGTTAACCATGAAGGTTCCCTCACAGTATGTATCTTCAAGGATGTCATCACCTCATCCTTTGATATTGACGCCATGAGGTCACTTGGTCATGGTCATAAGCTCTCCTAAGCTCGCACCTCATGTAACAGTGAGATTTATTGTGACTCTACCTTGATGCCACGGCACATCTTGATCGATGTTTTTAAGGTCAAGAGGAAACTGAAAGTAAAGTTGAGTTTAAGGATATCTCGAATCGTACACTATTCCAAGAGATCTCATCACCTCATCTTTTGGGATCAACCACATGGGTATGCTAAATCATGATCGTGAGCCTTTTCCAAAGGCTCATTACCCCTTGCAACAGATTCATTTATTATCTATAATTATTTAAAACAACCTAAGTGACATTTAGGAATCGCCACTAGCTTCGTTTTGGAGGTTGGCTAGAGTGCCTAATTGAGGATCGGGAGTGATTTTTCGATATCTACACAACCAAAGATCTAAAATTTGAGGACTTGGGTTACGCTAATATTACTATTAGTGCCCTTTCGGTACAAAATAGGTCAATATGTTATCTAAAGTATTCATGCATCTCTATTTGCCTTTTCATGCAAGTTTAAGAGACAATAGTGATAATGCGTTGATGGCCCGTTTCATGCCATTCTAATCTATTCTAATTACTCAAGAAAGTGAAAAGGCAAATCAACCATGTGATTGAAATTGCGGTGTGAGTAAGTAAACACCCAAGAATAATAAAAGAGTACAATGAAAAGAATTCACACAATTCCAAGAAAGACAAAAAAGAAAAGAAAAAAGAAAAGGAAACCCACAAGTCATCGGGTGTTTATACAATGTTAAAGAACAATCTAAGACATTTGTTGGGAAATGAATAGTACACATGAGAGGTCAAATTGAACATCGACCATCCATCATCTTCAAGTCTTCGAGATCGCCATCTCCATGAGCCTATCCTAATTCTAGTCTAATGTTAGAACTAAATTGAATAGTATGAAAACAACCAGTCCATGGAATCCACAAATATGATACCACATGTTAAATCACTCAAGAAAAAGGAACAAAGCAATCGTGAACAGCCTTGGGATCAACTTTTGAATTTCACACAATGACCCACCTAAGACTCCTACCCAATTCATTTTAATGTGACTCATAGCAATCAACCATCATTTGTTTTTGCACATGATGGCTAACACTAAAAGTCGCTAATGTTGGTTCTAACTATCATCCCAAAGTAATCCCAAGTGATCATGCATCGCACCTAAATCATACATCTAAAAATGACATGCGAAGTGTGTATGAAAGCATGCGTGCAGGCCATTCAACCTTATTTCTCAATCAATCAATCAATCAGTTGAGTGCACCACAAATAGATCACTTATTTAGTCGTCATGCACTAAATACAATCACATGCATTTCATGAACACCTTAAGAATATGATGATTCATGTAATACCCCAAAATGTTTTTCAAGCAATTGAGACATTGATTCAAGAAAGCTTAATAAAGAGAGGACACAGCTTCATCAAGGCTATGGAGTACATTTAGCATCAAAGCTAGTTTGGGTGCATCGAGGGCACAACTGATTAAACATCGGAGACATTCTAAATATGATCCAAACTTTGATGAAATCCATGTCAAATCATGATTTTAAAGAAAGTGTCAAATAGGGACATATATGACACCAACAATGAGAAGTATAAAGCAAATTGAAGCAAAGTAAAGGCTAGAACACTACAAAACAAAAGCCAAATCCAGAAAATAAAGAGAATTAATAAGACACCGACAAAGTTAAGCATACACTTGTTTTCAAAGGACGGAGCTGTCAAGCAAAATAATTGGCAACCAACACACGGTGAAATTCCTTTTCCAATAACTATGGCGTTGCCATTTGGTGGTGCACGCCTAAATTAGGCTTCCTCTACACTATCAAATATATCTAACCTTTGCAAGAGCAAATTTTCATAATTTAATGAAATGCCAGAGCTCTTGATATCAACATTAAAAATGAAGGTAGAGAACCTAGTATAGGATATTGAACCCTCGAAAAATATCATTAAATTTCCAAATCTAAATCGGAAGAGAAAAACTCCTAGCTCAATAATTAAATTTGCAGAATTCAAACTCTCAAATATAAAATTAGATCAACAAAGTACAACTTCCAAATTTAAATCGAAAGAAAAAAAGAAAAAAAAAAGTACAAAAAAAAACTAAAGAAAATTAAAACAGATGAAGAAGAGCATGAAACTACCTCAAATCCTCCATGATTAAAGGTTGAAGAAGACAATTAAAAGAGCAAAGTGAAAAAGGCTTTTTCTGACTTCTTATGAAAGCTGCCTCGTAGTATCATTTGATTATGAAGTTATTTTGTTGACTTTTTTTTTTTTTTTGGTCAGTTTCACAGCTTGCGCGTGTTTATGCTAAACTCTCAAAGAAGTACATAATAAATAAGGAAGGAGAGAGACCGCCATCGCCGCCGTCACCCGTGGGCACCGATGAAGCGAGTGGCTTCTCTCTCCGAATGACCGCCAAACACCGCTGTCGCCATGGCAACCCAGCATCCGAGGATGCTGATCGAAGTGCGAGGCCTTGCGCAAGCCTTGCGTGACTGGAGAAGAGAAGCCATTTTCGTCTCTGAAATTTTCTCAAACCTCAGAACATGCAGCCGTACGTATCGGACTGCAAAGCAACAGAAAAAACCTGGAAGGTTTGAGATCATCTTGCTTTCGCTTCCGGGAGCAAACCAAACGGGAACAGCACCGAGATTCCCGATGGCCTAAAACAAGAAGCTTCCGATCAAGATCTTCTGTCACTTCGAGAAGATGGAATCTAAAAGCAAATTATTCTAGAACACGAAAAACATGATCGTTTTGGTCAGTGGCAGAGCACAGATTCAAGCTGACTCGGCAACTATGATTAGCGAAAGCTCTGATCATGGTTGAGAGAGCTTCAGGGGCTTAAAATAGCAGACGAAGGATGGCTCTCGAATCCGCTAGAATCTTTGACTTTTGACGTTTGAGAGCGTGAAGGAAGGGCTGAACGGTCGAGGCTCATTTCGTGGACTCCGCGGCCCAACCGGATGGCCCGTTTGATTGAGAAGCACCTGGTTTTTGGTTGTGGGCCCCCAAAGGAATTCAAGGGGACCCATTTTAAAGTTCGCATAGTTTTATTATATAATTAACAAGATTCAATATGATACGATTTGACCCAATTACAAAACGTGAACACGAATAGTCGGTCCCATTGAACTACCGGATTCGTACCTAACAGAGGATCGCAACGTAATTGGGCCTCGAATATGCATCAGGTTCGAAATCTTACTTTTGTATGACCTCTCGGACTATTTCTACACAAGATATAATTCCTTAAGGGACGAGGTTATCTTGCATATGACATGGAGACAAATTTGTTATGTTATGAGAAGATTGACAAAACATGCTGTTACCCTTATTATTATTGACACCTAAATTTTGACTCATCATTTAAAATTAATTACATAGACAATTAGGGACTGATTTTTAGCCCCTATAAATGAATAATTAAATTGCATAGCATATATTTTAATAATATATATTTTATAGTTGCATTTGTATTAGACTGGCGCTGGTGAATAGGCCTGAATTAATCGCATAAACTTGGCCCGCACTGGAGTAAAATTCGGCTAACATTAGGAAGGGGGTAGCCGAATATTTTAGCCCAGAAGTAAGACTAATTAAGCTTCTATAGAATTGGATTTTGCCCATAAGTTTTAAAGGCTTTGAGCTTAATTAGATAAGCCCTAAATGGGTTAAGCATGTCAGTGGTTGAGCTCAAAAGCTGGAGCAAGCCTTCGTCGAAATTTCTCACGGGCCAAATCGAGCCCAATTCAGTTAAGTTTAAGCCCATCAAGAGTCTAGTTACGGACAGGCCTTAGGTTAATTGAGCCCGTCATTCTGGAAAAGGTCGAACATCGAAGCCCGACCAATTAGCCTAAGTCAACGCCGTATATTTAGACTATTGCCTCATTAATCGAGGTCAACCAATTTATAATTTAGAACACACATTGAGAGTCACACGCGAGGAATAGAGAGAGAAACGAAGAGGAGAGGTCACGGTCGAATCACGCTGGCCACAACTCCCCACTCCCCTATTGCTTGGCCAAGACCCCCCTCGGTGAATCGCGACCCTTGTCGTCCTAGCCGTCCACATAAGCTGCACCAGGCACTGATCGTTGCTGCTTCCTCCAAGGACGTTGACCAGCCGAGCTGTCCTTGCCCTGACGAAGGCCGCCACTACTCCCTTTACCGTCGCTTGTTGCTACTTTGCTATTGTCCAGCCCACCGGCCGGGCTATATTGCTTTCGTTCCCCAGCCCGACGACGCTGCCAAGCTCCAGTCAGCGACACCCGCTCCCGCAGCTTGCGATCCTTGCCGCTGCACCACGGCGAGGGCCTTGCACCAAGACACCGCACCTGCACTTGCCCTCGCTGCTGCATCCCGATTGATAACCTGTTGTTCCCTGGCTTGAGATGCGATTGCAATGCCTTGCCATGCTGCTGCTTGTGGTTGTGCCCTTGCTGAGCCTCGGATGGAGGACTGGACCGACCCTGTGGGTCCGTTTTGGTTCTAGAGTCAACTTAGGACTAACCAATTCCTTTTTTATTTCATATTTGTTTTCTTTGAAAGGACAAACTTACGATTTGAAATTACATATCTATCGATACTGCGATATTGTGCAACTAAATGGTAAATACTAATACAAATCAAACAGAAATATAAGATAAGGTAACAATAGAAACCTCCACATACCAAAAGTAACAAACTATAGAAAATGAATGTGTAAAATAAAACCATTAATAAAAATTCAAAATATGTAACATAAATCATGAACTATAGAATTTCATGTCTTGTTCATTCATCAAAGAGTTCAAATTCTAGACTCTTAAAAACAAAGCAAACAAAGAACATAGTTAATACTTAACATTATTTTCAAATTGAAATTACTATTTGTGCAATTGATAGAACATCCCGCCACTTATATTCATTCAACTTCAATGTGTAAACGCTATTTATCAAGGGTAAATTACTGGATAAGATAATCCATATCTAAAAAAAGAATTCGCTCGTTAGATATACAAAGAAATCAACAAGTAAAAAAGAAATATGCATGACTTAAACTTACACGATTCAACTTTTTTGGCGCTCTCAATGAATTTTTCCACATCAATTTACTTACCCAATCCAAACACCAAGCGGTCCTTACTCCTTGAAGCGAAATTAATGTCGCGTAGCTATCACTATAGCCAGATCACCAAGTCGTAGTTGCCTCGTCATCTACAACCCTCGAAACATGGAGAGACATCTCTCCCCGCCAATCACAACCAGCAAAACACTCCATTCCAACAAAGTTAAGGCCGCCGTCCTTCACGATTTGTAATAGATGAATAGGAAAAAAAAAACATATATGAAACAATGAAAAGAATCAGGGACACACTTATAGCAGTGAAAATATAACTAATTCAGCCACCACAGGCAGAAGCGCGAAAGGAAGAGGAAGAAAATTGATCGCTGAGTTCAAATGAGTAGAGAAAAGACGAAAAGATTGCCCTTGAGGAGATGGAAATGGAAGATTTTTAGTGATAATTTGAGATTGAAACAGAGAGCGAGAGTAAGACTTTGAGAGAGGAAAATAGAGGATGAAGAGGAGGGGCACTCATAGCTATATATGTAGGGTTTGGACGAAAAAAAAGAAAAAAAAGATAATGAAAAAGTCAAATTGGATCATGAAAAAGTCAACACCAATTATTAGCCCCATCAAACTAGAGACGAGCATGATTTGGGTTGGGCGATCCAGCACTTAACTCAGGGATCAACCCGTATAGTATTAGTTTCCAATTTTTGGGATTGAGAACTGACCTTATTAGCTTGAAACTAAAGATTGAATCGACTCTAAGGGTTTAGTCCAGTTTTAGGATTAACTCGGGACCAACCGATTTTTTGTTTTTTGGTTTCATTTTTTGTATTCTTTGAAAGGACAAATGTACTATTGCAAATTGCATATCTATCAATAATACGGCATTTGGCAATTAAACTATAAATACCATTACATATCATACATAAATATAAGATAAGGTAATAATAGAAATTTCATATTTGCTAAAAGAAATAAATCATAAAAGTGAACACATAAGGCGAGTACAAAGAGGTGAGGCGATTGGACAGAGGCGAGCGGCAAGGGGAGTAAATAGAGGCGAGTAGGTGAGCAAGGTCGAGGGCGAGCGAAAAAGGGTTTTTATTTGTTTATCTTAGTTGAATTAGGGCTCGGTTTCTTACTACATGGTAAACTAAATTGTGAAGAGAACAGAGGAAGAGGTGTTAGGATTTAGAGTAGACAAAAGCATATAAAATATAATATATATATATATATATATATATATATATATATATATATATATATATATATATATATATATATAGGGTTGATCCGGATTAAACTAACACTAAACTCCCAAGATCGATAACTAATCCGTACAGTAGGGAGTCCAAGGATCCAAGATCAAGGACCAACTCAATCCATTTAGAAACCAGATCAGGACTGACCAGATTGGGCCAGTTTAGGGTCGGTCCAGGGTTAACCCAGGATCAATGCTTAGCCTTACATGCGAGGTCGGCGACCTTCAATTGAAGGCCTTGTGCGATAAGAGAAAAGACGCCACTTTCGTCTCTGAAATTTTCTCAAATCTCAGAATATGCAGTGCACGCACAGGACTGCAAAGCAACAAAACTGAAGATTTGAGATCGCTTTTGCTTCTGCAAACTAACCAAACAAGAACAGCACCAATTCCTGATGGCCTAACGGAGAAGCTTTGACCACGATAACCTATGATTAGTGAAAGCTCTGAGCATGGGGGAGTGACCTTCGGTGGCTAAAATAGCATACAAGGAGAGAGCGAATGAAGTTGCCTCTTGCTTCTTGGCGATGTCTCTCGATCCTGCGTGAGTCTTCAGCTTTTGACTTTCGAGGGCACAAGTGAGGGATGCGTTTGAACAGTGGGGACTCGTTTTGTGGACTCCGGCCCAACTAGGTGGCCCGTTTCGTAGAGGGGCAAGCTTGGTCTTGTTTGCGTCCCCAATAATTTACAAGAGGACGAATTTTAGCCTCCATAAGCTTTGCAACATGATTAAGGTGACGATGTGTGTGCTGCGCAGATTTTCTGACGTCTCTTGTCCTGCTCATGATCCGCCATTTTTCATGTTCTGAAACGATCTGTAGACGAGGAGCAAGCTACGTATCAAAATGGGTCTTCTCCAAAATCAAAGTTCATATGTATATGATCATGTCCAACAAGATAAAACCATACACAAATGGTTTGGTTGATTATTCAACCACATGACTGACTTATCAGAACTCCGCTCTTAGAAGAACTATAAGAAAAAGTTGAAACCCTACTATACAACAATAACATGCATGACCAATTGAATCGTTTGTGAAAAGTGTGGTCGACGCCTAAATGTCGCATGAACTTATGTACATATATAATTTAACTTTCGTTTCGGGTCAAGTATGGATCTCCGATGTCTCTATAAGTATGCATATAGTATCTGATTCCATGTGTCGGGAACTCCGGGCAAGCACCAATGGATGCAATCTGCATAGCGCAACGGATCGGCTCTCTGTTCTTCGGTCAATAGCTTTCCCCTGCTCTCACCATAAACCGACACGTGGCCATCGACCCGGTACTCGGATAACTGTGTTATGTTGATGAAAGTGACTGGGACCCTCATCTTCTTCACTACGCTGGAAACCACATCAGGCATTCTGTCGACCCACCGTCTCGTGATCTTCATTGCTGGTTTCGTTTCATTGTAGCATTTGATGCCATTTTTATTGCCCCAGTCTTCGCTTCTGCATAGGCAGAGTACAGAAGCTTTTAGCACGCATATATGGTTGCGCTGTGTACATAAAGTTCATGCAATTTAGGAGAGAGAGAGAAAGAGAGAGAGAGAGAGAGAGACTTGACGTGGGTGGGAGACAAAGTAGTGAAGAAGAGACGGGTTCGGTTCGGATCAACGACGGAGTCGATCCAATTCGCCCAAGTCTTCAAAGCGAGTCTATATGCCGTCAATCTGTCCAACCCTTCGTACCCTTCTTCTCCATTTGCGAACGATCCCCACCTGCATCAACTATATCAGCAAGTTTTCATGAAAAAGATACAACCACGCTCCATACACATCTGCATGACCGTGGATCGATTGCGTATGAAATCATTTTTAGATGAAATTGAATCATTATTTGATTGAATGGATTCGTAGTTTGTAATTATAAATATATGTGGATTGGATTGTTACTCGAAGAAGAGAGAGGGTACTTGTCAAAAGCTAAAAGCGAGACAAAATGCACTTTATCTTAATTATGTAACTATAGATATTAATATGTTTTTGTAAAAAAATTTCACTACTTGCAGCATGGTTTTCATGAAAAACTTGTTAGTATGTTCCTATCATTATGCTCTAACAACACATAGTATATTGGAGAGGCTGAAAAGATCGAGTAGTACACTGAATTTATATGGGGACCACTCATCCACCAAATGTAGGAATTGAACACCAGGAGGTCCACCCCTTTCCAGATTTTGGCGTGCTTGGAGATCGAATCAATGCGCAATATTCTCTTCTCTGGGTCTGAAATAATGTGTTCATCCGTGTTCGATTCCACCAGAAATGGAGCCCAGTAGAACTCGATTGTCGTGTTATATTCCTAAGATGCAAAGATACGTCGCATGAGATGAAAATCTTATGCTAGACCACTGATTTAACCTAGGAATGAGGACAAAGTAGAATGATTGTGAAATCAAGCTCACTAGACTAATGATCGATTGCCTTCATTTAGGAAATTACCTTGGCTCTGAAGATTAAGTGAGAGCGAGAGCGAGAGCGACTGAGGGACTTCTGGTCCTTTGGTATGATGGATTGCACCATGCAAACGAAGGACATCCACTGGCCTCTCTGTATGGAGTCCCCAACAAACATTAGCCTCTTCCCCCGAAGCTTCTTCAGAGCGACTCCCGGTTTAAATCTGCAGATTACAATAATTGGCATTAGTAAATAAATGAAAAACAGAATCACATGAATGAAATGCCCTAGATTTGCTTCCCTTCAACAATGTACATACGTAGCTTAGCTATGGATTCTAGTGGGTTGCACATGGTTCTTTTTTCCCTCCTCAACGATTGACCCGCAATCCATACCCATTGCGACCAAGTTCAGAATGAACTGGACTGTATATGCGTTGTGTCGACGCATTTATATTGGGGCACAAATGTTAGACTTGCATGAGAGTATTTGAAAATGACCCAAAGAAAAAGGAGTTATCAGAGGTATCAATGAATTTATGTGAAAGAGTAATAATTAAGCAAACCAAGTGATTTGTCACTGGCCAAAATGAAAACCAGCTGAATTCTCAACTAACTTGGGCAAGTAGCAATCATCTGCTTGCCATTCCCAATGGAGATAGTCCGAATCAGGCCGTCCATTTCGTTTGCAGGTCACTTGCTTCTCCAGATAAGCGCAGCTCCGGTCTGAATAGAGAGGCCTGAGTGAAGCATTGAACACCCACTTGCCTCTCGCTGTGTCATTGCACTCTTCTGGGTCGAACTCGAACCGGTCATCGTCGATCTCGGGCCTATATTCTCCACTTCCAATTTCTGCATCAATGGGACACAAATTGTCAGCAATAAAATTTTGTCATGTATGGGGGAGAGTAAGAGCGAGACAGCGAGGCTTAACTGTATTTAGGGAGAGCATCTCTGTTGGCGCAGGATATGAGTCTGAAAATGGAGAAAGAAGAGAGAGAAGTGACGTTCTCTGTGAATAAGAGAACCATAAGTGCACAAGTGCATATCAGGGCTGTGACCACAGATAGAGGGATGTTTGCCCTGTGAGACTTCATTTTGCACAGGGTTAGAATGATTGACAACATTGTATCTGAGAGAGAGAGAGAGAGAGAGAGAGAGAGAGAAGTTGATGATGATGGTGATGGCGATGGCTATGGCGATGATGAACTTGGGATCATGAGAGAGAGAGAGAGAGAGAGAAAGAGATAATGGATGATATATATATATTTTCTGGCGTTTGTTTATAAGAGTAGGAGTGAAGTTAAAGCAATGCGGTTGCATGGGCTTCGACCTTCTGGGTTGTTGTCCTTTCAAATGATGATGGCAACAATTGCATGAATTGAGATGTTTGTGCGCTGAAGCATCCCAACCGCGAGTAGGTTGAAAACTAGCAAAATCTTGCATCTAGGATTTCACAGCAACTGAAGAGAGAGGAAGCTACGCGATAGTACCAATTTCCGTTTTTGCACATTTATAACGTCTGCTATCATCTTACTTTAATTTGGCGATGATTCAATTGGTCACACGCTTTAAGAATTAGATTGACCAATGTTTTTTTCTATGTAATCATTGATGGAAATTTGGGCTGGTCACCCAAGGTATTGCCCGTGTAGGGCCTCAACTAGTGTGATAATGTCTTAGGCCCTTTGGGTGGAAGAGATGTATCATTTACGTTACAAGCCACAGGAACCTTCTCTCATCTGATTGAGGATCTAGCCTTCCCCAACCATCCAATCAAGTTTCGTAAGTTCTGAGGTCACAAGACTCTTCGACAGGTCAAATTCGATATGTCACTGGCAATTTAAGTGTTGCCATCGTATATGGAGCACTCCAGCTCAGCGCGTTCCGTGATCGAAGTTCAAATCGGCACTTCGGCATCCAGTTATAAATTGAGTATTATGATATGGTTAGCGTAGCTTTTGGCAATTGTGAAGTATAATCAAACGGAAAATCAGAATTCTTGACTAGTTCTACTTATTCTGGTGCTTCCAACACTACTTGTATTGGTCATGTACGACGAGCAATCAAGAAGTGCAATCTACCAAGTCATTTTCGTCCACTCACAAAAATCAGGAATCTAAATATGGTGAAAGAAAAGCAGAACGAGGAACCACGCAGGCAGCTTATACATCAGACTAGTAACATCACATCTCGCACCTGTTTGAAGTAATCAGTCTGTGTCAACGACAGCAACAAACGACCTCCAAACGCAATCCGCAAGGTTTTAGGAGGCATGGAGGAAGATCCTAGTAATCTTCCAATGTCATGCATGTAATGAGATACACATTTTTTTTTTCATGTGTCATCTTTCCATCTTAACCAAGTTTATGATCCAGCCGATGTCTATTAGAATGAGTCAATAATCAGTACTTCATATGTCTTCCAATACAAAGAAGATGACAAACTACGTTTTGCTCTTCCCCGTTCTCAAAGCAGAACGTACTCTGCCGATGCCAGATTCGCCTTTGCCGAATCAAAATCAAAGGGCTCAAGGTCACCAGCAGTACTAACTTCAGTCAACCGGACATTGAAAAGGAATCACATTGCCGTGTCCCTGTTGCCCCTACTGACCGAGCATTCATTATTTATCATAGCCCATGAGCGTCGTGACCTTGTGCCCAAGTTCCAAGATCCACATCATATCATTCAATTTGTGCACAAAATCATGGGCATGTTATCTGAGAACCACGTGATTTTGGCACCATTTTCACCCTTGTCGGGTGCCCTGTCAGCATATGTTATATACAAGTGTATGACAGACAACCTGCCGAGATGTAAAGGTATAGGGTCCCGATGTTGCCTGTTTACATCAAACATATGAAGTGGCTATGCTATCTCAATTGGCTTGTGTTTCAAACCATTTATCGGTTCAGTGACTTTGGTTCTTGCCAGTTTCTGTCATTAGATCAGTTGGCAAGGTGATGTGATTCTCTCATTTCTTCCTGGCCAAGGTCCTGCTCAAACTTGACCTATCAACGTGCAATTTTTTGGTGATTTAACTTGGAGCCTCGAGTTCAAAACTTGAAATGATATTTCAATTTTAGATTTGTCTTGGCAAAATGAGTAAATCTTCACAATTCACACGTCGTCGTCTTCTCAGTAAACAAATTATGAGTGGCAATAGAGATGTTTGTTGCCCGAGAAATCTTCAAAGAATAACAAAGAAGATTTACCCAGTTTGAAACAATAGATAATGGCTATTGAACCAAGCGCAAGTATCTAATGTTATTTCTTAAGTCTTCAAAAGTCTGGATATACTATGCATTTTACCTTAGACAAGATGTAAACAGTAAACACCTGCATAACTTATTTTTACGCCTGTCTAAATGATCAAGACTGTTTGTTATATTCTTTTTCCTGGTTTATTATAGTCCCAGATTACAGAATCCACGTGAACAAACAATCCCTGTAGAAGGTCTGTAGAAGGTTACAGGGAAGATGTTTACTCAGTTACAGGCGACTTCTTTGACTCGATGCAGCTGGTTTGAAGCTGGCCAAACCTGTCACTTCCCTGCCTGTGACCAAGCTGTTGATATCATAAGTGCCTTCAAATGTGTAGATTGGCTCCAAATCGCAGAATGCCTGCAGGACGATTGAAACAATTTTATCTGATAGGAAAAGTCCACCCTATATGACTGGATATTATGTCCATCTCCACTAAATGTTCAGGCTCCAAGGGAACTGGAAACAATTCCCATGATCATGGATTAATTAGCTCTGCACTTGTGAGTCATCCTCCGTAAATATCAATAAACTTCAATTTTTGCATTGCATGGATACAGTATTTCAATCCATTGGCAACCACTAGGCCTTCAAATTTTACATACATGGCCTTATAATTCACTCACCAGGTGACCTAGTAGTTTCGGGCGTAAGGAGAGCTGACACAAAGTTATCAGATGCAGATTGCGCCGTATAATAACAGCATGAAATTTATTTTAAAAGCCAACTATTGCATTAACGGAAAGAACAAAATCCATTTCGCCATCTCATGCAAGTTTGGAAGGCTGCCCATTTCGTTGTAGTATGCAGAAACGTCAGAATTCAGAAGCAGAACAAACCTTTGCAACCAAAAAATCAGACAAGATCCCATTGCCACCAAGCAGCTCTCTGCCCAAAGCTACTGTTTCCCGTGCCCTCGCAGTGATCCACGCCTGAAAAGTTATCCACGAGCCAATTAAACTGCATGGAAAATTTACCAGATAAACAGTACAAAGCAGAAAAGAATTAGCTTTACCTTTCCCAAACTAGCATGGCCGGGGGTCATTTTACCACCGTCATAGAGTTTGCAAAGGCGCCAACCAACAAGAAACATAGCTTGAACATGTCCCAACATATGGACAAGTTTCTGTTGGTTTATTTGGAAAGCAGCCAGTGGTGCACCAAACTGCTTCCTCTCCTTCAAATACCTTTGAATGATTCATAAACATTCAGGTTAGTCACTTGAATTCCATTACTAAGTATCTAAAGAAAGAAAGCCTTCATGTGGTTTCCACCTGTGACAAATGTCATATACTCCCATCGAAAGTCCAATGGGCTGCCAAGCAACCATAACACGTGAAACTGCAAGCACCTGTTTCACATAAGAATATACTCATTTAGAATCTGCACCTTAACTCTAAAGTTAAAATAGATGAACTAACAAGTGGACACACCTAAACAGAGGTAAGAGTACCCAAGCACTTGTACAATACATGAAACAAGCTTAGAAGGCGTCAATATGGATAAACAAAGGGCGAAAACTTTAGCATTTTAAAAAATATTATTCTTCAGAGAAGTAATTCTGTCTCATCTTCTAGTAAAACGTCATTGTGAGTCCACAACAAGGAAAACCAAAAGATAAAGCGTAGAAAATGAATCCTCAACGCATGGTTCTCACAAGATTAGGCTGAAAGACCACAAAATTACCATTACCATACCGCACAATCATGATCACAAGGACACAGGACTGATCTACATCATTTACATTAGATGGGAACCAACGGATAAGCTGGAAAAAGCACCTCCAGCTCTCATTTTAATTGTGTTTGCATGATCTATACAGGGAAACCCAGTCCACAAACTTGCTTGGAAATTCCACTCAACTAGTAATCTATTTCCTGTCAATTAAGTTTATCGAACTCATAGATTGTGCTGTAAATAGCTAGTGAATGTGATTATTAAAACACCAACTACAAAATTTGATGAAGGAAAATGTCATTATTAAGTCCTCTAACTACAGTAAAAGGGCAAGGATGTTTTTGGCCACTTTCTCAAGGCAATAGAGGTACTGCACCATAAAGGGAAAAAGACATGAGCTCAAACCTAATTCACAAAAGCATTGTAACAGTAGTAATGCCAGCAATATTTCTGCCTAATGCCATCCCAAGATGCACTGACTTGAAAGCACTGATGACAATCGACTGTATCTATATTGCGCTAAGAAAGCTCCACCTTCAAATTGACTTAAAAGCATGTCATGATGCCAAATATCTAGGACCAACAAATTAAAGCAGGAGGAAATGGCAGCCTTGTACCTTGTTCGTATCCTGGAATGAATTGACACCAGGCAACCTATCATTATCAGGGACAAAGACTTTCTTAAGGATAATGTCTCCATTCTGGACCATGCGCAGGCCAATTTTATTTTCCATTTTTCTAGCTGTTAATCCAGGAGCATTTTTCTTTACTATATATCTGCAACACAAACAACCTTCTGTAAATGTCCACGCCTACAGAATATTTATGCTCATGAAAATTCATTGAAAGAGTATCATATGGAGATCTGAAGGATGAGAACAGACCACTAACTACTGAAGTAAGATCCTAGTAATTATTATGCTAATAGGTTCATTAATCCCTTGATCCCAGCTCGATTGATCCTCACCGACCAAGACAGAAAATTCTGCTGGGACATTCTTACCTATTACTACAATATAAATCAATGTGCTTCCACTGCCATTTGTTTTTGTGGTGAGAGAGAAGGGGAGAAAGAGAAGCCCCGGGGGTGGTGGTGGTTTGGGTTTACATGATCTAAAATGCTCCACCAATAGGTATATATCTGCATCGAGCAAATCATATATGCGTTCACAATCCAGTCGTGCAAAAAAAAAAAAAAAAAAAAGGCTCTATGATCGCAACCTCAGTCAAACATCTTCTATGATGTCGTAACAGTTGTTCACTACCTGCATTACCCTGCCTGTGTGAGAGATAAATATACCCCTTTCCTCTTCCTCCTCTTTTTTTTACGGGTTAACAAGAAGAGCCATGAACAGAGCAAATAATTGTGTCAACATGTAAATAGAATATACTACTTCCAACCTATCTTCAAAGCAAACCAAAACCCATACAAATGCAAACTCATTTAGCAAAATCCATGCTAATCAAGACGCCTATTTCAAATGCATGCATGAGAGAAACTATAGTGGGTGCACAAGCAAGCATCGGACATCCTAAATGCAAACTCATTTAGCATACCCATTTATTTGATTGGTTGAACTATTTCTAGCAAAAATGACCAGCAAGTCCGCAAAGGTACTATTCCCAATCCAGCGCTTTTGACCTTCGAGAATCCAACCCCCTTCCACCTGTAAGAGATCCATAAGAAGTAAAACAAAACACTTCAGATTTCATAAGGTTCTTTGTTTATTAAATATTTACTTATCCATAGAGTTGTTCTCTCGTGATTGGTGTTGTTTTAGACATCGGAAGTATACTGGGTGAAAACCATACCTTTGTAGCTGATGTTTTCAAAGCACTCGCATCGCTTCCATAATCAGGTTCTGTCAAAGCCTAAGGATAAGCAAAGGAAAATTAAACAGCTAGGCTTCAGGAGAAAAAAGTTTCAAATGTAATGATGAGAAGAGGTGCGGACTTAAGAGTCAGCCTACTTACCCAACAAGCCACAGTATCAAATTTTGCCAAAGAAGGTAGGTATTTCTGCTTCTGTTCCTCGGAACCACATAATGCTACTCTTGATAGTCAAGTCAACAAGAATTAGCATTAACACTTTGTAATAAACTCCCTCAAAGGGAATTAAAAGAAGGATAGAAAAGATAAAGTCCATACAAATAGTGAGCATCGCCAAGGAAGAGTGAACCAAAATAAACGTAGAAAAGCTAGCATCCACCCTAGCAACTTCAGCTGTAGAAATAGCACTTCCAGTAATGGAGAGACCAGGGCAACCATAACCCTAATTAGCCAAAACAAGTCAAGCATCAGTCACCATAAAACAATATCAAGCAGCAACGGGACTGATTCTTCAAGGTTCATTGAATCATGGTGCATGACATAAATGGCAGCAGCTAAACATTCAATCCAAGTGAACTGCATACATCATATATATACACTGGCCAAGACATGCTACATAACAAATGAAGTCAATGATCATGCATTACAAGATACTTGTCATTATACACCCAGATCTTCATGGTCAAATGTTTTCAATATATATCAAAGATAATGTGAGATATAATAAGAAACAACATACTGGATTTTTTTAACAAGAATTTTTGTAATTGCACATAACTGCCGTGGCCAGATATATTGACAAAGCAGATAAGTACCTTAATAGTGCCACCAGAAATACCAAGGGCGCCAAGCTTTGGAATGATATGAAATGGGAATTCGGCCTTCTCCCAATACTGAAGGTGGAAAAGTCAATATGAAAATTGTCCAAATAGTATAAGAAATCAGACAACCTCGAGTATCAAGTGTTAGCTAAAGTTTATTCTGGCATGACTAGGCACTGCAACCACATTTTAGACACAAATAAGAACAATATTCAGGAACCATACCTTTGCCATGATTGGAGCAACTTCCTTTTCCATACATTCTTTAACTCTCTTGCGGATAGCTTGCTCCTCAGGAGTCAATAAGTCATCAAAATGATAATAATCCGACGCTGAAGCACATAAATGTGAAAGAAGAAACATAAGGGAAAGAAGCGTTCCTTGCATGGACCACAAAAAGGGACTGAGTCTAGCAGCACGTCTAAAATTTACTTCAGAGTCTTAATTGATCCATGTTTTGAACAACAACAATAGAGCAGCAAAACAACAATCTTCCTTACTGCAAGGAGGGAAGACAGAAGCTGGAGTTGCTTGAGGAAATCCAACTGAAACATCCAATCCCGGTAAACCGAAATAAGAACTCCTCTCCTCCTTTTCCAGATAATCTGAAAGGATGACATCAAATCGGATTCATCAGAATCAAAGTAACCCATGCTACTCCTACGTATGATATCCACAATGAAAGCGTCCAAACGATTCTTGGGCAACTCATGATAATTGGACCTCGATCCATCGAACATCGCAAGACTTATCAGATACTCGAACTTCCCATCAATCTAATCAACACAAACTCCATGCCCAATTCGACAAGACTCCAACACACTCAGACCCAGATGAAAAGAGCGGGAGAGAGAGGATTTCAACGACGACCCAGCTGCTTCTTTTCCATCGAATGGATCTTGCGGGCACGTAAATCAACAGGGCCTCCGAAATTTGCAGACCCCGAGGAGTGAAAATCTAAACTTCACCCGAAACCCGACAGAGCTTGGATCCGGCAAAAGCGCCGGACTGGAGCTAACAAGTCAGCAAACACCAACCTGGTTTCGGAGACGCGCGAGCAGTCATGGCGAGGCGGGGTCAAGACGACGACGGGGGATCGACGAGAAGAAGGCAGGGAGAGAAACGAAGCTGTTCTTGCTTGTCGGTCTAATCCGAGAGTTCATCCAATGAAGATGACGACGGGGACGAGGATGACGTTGGCGATGGCACGAGGATGAGCTGGAAGTTACCTTGGGGGGAGTGAAGGGGGAGAGATTGGGCACGCAAATTTAGGCGGACCAAGATAGAGTACATGATTGAATCATTAATTGATAACGAGGCAAATGAATCTTTTTGCCTAACCTACAACGTGATATGATTCTAAATTTTAAATTTATTAGGTGTGATTCATAAATTTTAACCCAATTATATCTAAACTTTTAATTTTTAATTTTCAATTTTTTTATTAAATAAAGACAACATTGAATATTTTTATATGCATAGACTAAATTAAACATCCATCAAAAGTTAATAGGTTACGGTCAAATTGGTTAATGTTTAGAGATTACATTGCACTAATAAAAAAATTAAGAGATCATATTGGATATTGAACCAAAATTTAGAGAGCAATTGTGTTATTTTCTCAAAACAAATGAAATCGTCTTTATTTTATGGAGTTATATTACATACTTTATAAGTGTAACAACAATTCGCACGCTCATCAGTAGATGACGATTGACGTGCGAAAGTCTCATTTACCAAATTAACTCCAAAGGCAAATTGATTATTCAGTAGTGCAGGCATAAGTTTTTTTTTTTTCCCCCTAATGGGTTTGCACATGAATATTATTTTTATTGTATTTGCCTTTTGAGTAAGGGATAATTATCCAAAAAGTTATAAACCAATTGTATGACGGCCAATTTAATTCTAAATTTTTTAATTTGATCGATGTAGTCATAAACTTTTTGATGATTGTCAATATAGTCATTCCAATTAATTTTGAATTGAAATCACTAAGTTTGTGGTCGTGCCACATAGACTCCCGATCAAATTGGCCGAAATGACTACGTTGTCAAATTGTTTAAAAGTTTAATATGAAATCAATCAAATCAAAAAAAATTAAGACTGAAATGACTGTTGTACGATAGGTTTATGACTTTTAGGACATTTTTCCCTCTAGAGTATTGCTTGATTTTTTTTTATTAAAAAAAATACTACCTTCAAAATTCATAATGAACTCTATCTTTCTCTATTTCTAATTAGAACAAATTTCCCCCTATCATATTTAGAAGATCGGCCTCTTTCTTTCTGTTATAAATATACGAGATGGATTGTGACAACAAAATGGACACCCTTGTGTATTATGTAAATTTTTGCATGCTAGGCGAGAGGATTACAATTTACAAATTCTATATATCTTGTTAGGACATGTACTATTGAAAGTATGAAACTTGTATGCTAGTTGACAAGGAGGTTGCCCTTATCTTTTCTAGAGGGACAAATACTCCATGTATTTTTAGGAAAAGAAATTGCTAATCTTTTGGGCCACAAGAGCTAACAAACGACACATAAAAACTTTGCAACAGAAAACATAAAAGGGAAGAGCCTATAACTACTTTCAATAGCTGACCTCTTGCGAACGTCTTCATGCAATCTTAATACCTATCGCGCTAAGCTAGGTCCTGTTGAGAAAACATTCCCAAAGTGGTTTCGATGACTAACAAAACTTAGAGACTTTTTTTCTGATGGAAAGTTTTTTTAGGTAGAAAGTCTAATGGGATATGATCAGAGGTTATCAATTAGAACTAGAGTCATGGCTTAATTACTTTCTTCCTTATACATTCTGTGAATTGGCTATGAAGGAATCAAATATCTTCATGCAATGGCTAGTGGCAATTGGTTGGATTTTTACCATACTTATAAAGAGTTTCAAAAGGAAAGTCTTGCAAATATCTTTCGAGGTTCAACTTTCCTAGGATTTCTTTCTATACACGAAACATTCTTTCCATTTGTAGATACTTGACTTTTTGGAAACCTGAACTATTGTATGGGCAGCAAAAATTATGGAAAGCATCAATCTCGGCGATCTTGAAGCCATTAGATCTTCTCAAATAGATCCAGACAACGGATAGATTGGCTGGATAAGTTCTCTGGAGATATGTCCAATGGTTAGCTTGGACTAGAAGGAGTATAAGAGGAGGTTTCAAAGCTGAATGAATTAATTCGCATTCACGAGATTTGAAACTTTTGATTTTGAGAGTCTGAAGAGTGTTTTTGTGATCTCATATATTCGTCTTTGTTGAGCGATACTGTGTAATCCTTTAGAGGTTGAGAGTATGAGGAATGGTTCACACAAACTTAAGTACTTACAGCTCAATACTTGTAATCTCTTATCGGTTCTTACTAGTGAATTCCAGCCAATAGGCTTAGCGAATGAGAGTGGACGTAGGCTTGTAAAAGCCAAACCACTATAGACTTTTGTGTGCAATTCTCTATCCCTTACATTAATTGTGTTAGATTTATACATCAGTAAGATCTGACCATTTCATTAGAAGTTGTCGCGCTACAATATTTATTTAAATTCTTTCATTTCCGCACAATCACCTATTCACTTACATGAGGTGATAGTTATAACCATAACAATTTATATCAGAGCCAAGTTACTCTTTAACTTTGAGTTAATGATCTATCTATGGCTAATGGCTAGCAATATTGCACCAGCTCTTATGGAAGGATAGAGTGACACAAGGCCTTCGTACTTCAATGGAATAGACTATAACATCTGGAAAAACAAGATGAAAGCATTCATTAGATCCAAGGATCCCTTGGAGTGGGATGTTGTTCTGAAAGGCATAAGACCAGAGGCTTCTTTGACCAAGGAAGAAGGGAAAAAGCTAGAAACCTCTCTGATGCAGACATCACTAAAAGAGAAGCACTAGATGCTAAAGATTGGGATAAATTGTAGGTAACTTATGAAGGAATTGATTGAGTTAAGGAAATGAAGATAAACATTCTTCTCCAACAATATGAAGCCTTCAAAATGAAACTTGAAGAATCCATAACCGACATTTTTAGTAGATTTATTGACATTGTCAGTGGATTAGCATATCAAGGGCAACCTGTATCAGACCCAATGAAAGTAAACAAGATTCTTCGAGGCTTGTCAAAGGAGTGGAACAACATCAAGACATCCATCCGAGAGACTTAAAGGATCTCACCTCTTTCTGTGGATGAACTCGTGAGAACACTCCAATATTATGAAGAAGAACGTTTGAACGAGGAAGACACTAGAAGTAAGAAAGTAATAGCATTAAAATCACTCTGATGATTCAAGTTTAGACGAAGATGACGAGGATGATAGGGAGATAGCCCTTATGGTGAAAAAGTTTCAAAAAATGGCTAGAAAATGAAGGAAGTTCAAAGGAAAGAAATCCTTCAAATCATCTCAACAAAAGAAAAATTCAATGACAGAGAGGAAAATAAGGATGTTATCTACTCCGAATGCATAAAGCGAGGACACATCAAACTGAATTGTCCTCTTCCAAAGAAAAGAAATAACAAGTATAAGAAGACAAAGAAAGCACTGAAGGTCGAAACTTGGAGTGACACTGAGTGCAAAGAAAGCAATGAAGAATAGGTGGATATCTGTCTCATGGAAAAATCTGATTTTGAAGAAGAATTCGAGATAAAAGATTTTGATATTCTCGTTAAAGTATCTAATTTTATAAAAGAATTGCTTATTGATTACAAGGTTGCACTTAGAAAATTTTCAGAATTGAGGAAGGAAAACTCAAGATTGAGACAACGAGATTCTTTCCAAAAAGAAAAGATTGAGTATTTTGAAAAGGATCTTCTTCAAACAAAGAAAATCATGATTTTGTTTTAAAAGAAAATGATTCCTTGAAGAAGGAAATTTTAGATATTGCAAAAAGATTTTCAATTGGTTTGAAAATTTTGGAGCATATTTTGTCCATCCAAATCCCATACTGCCACAAATTAGGACTTGGATGCAAAAATAAAAATATTTTAGAAAATGATTTTCCGACTCATAGAGAAAGGAAGAGGCACCTGAGAGTTTTCTATGAAAATCAATTTAGAAAATAGTTTGTAAAATCTGTTGGTCAAAGTCTTCTTAAATGTTTAATCTGTGGCAGCCATGATCATTATGAAAATGACTGTTCCAAAGGTTGGAAGCCGATTCGAGAAACTTTCGAAGCATGGCCGATCCTTCTAGCCGAGAGGACCCAAACAAATATGGGTACCAAAGAAGACTTGAGTTTATCTTAATCTTTGTAGATACCAAAGAAAAAGAGAAACAAATGATTCCTCGATAGTGGTTGCTTAAGACATATGATTGGTGATCCAAGCAAGTTCATTGAACTCTCAAAATTCAATGGTGGAAGTTTTTCCTTTGAAGGGAACAACAAAGGAAAGATCATCGGCAAAGGAATGGTTGAAATTGGAAATCTGACTATAAGAGATGTATCTCTTATCAAAGGTCTGAACTATAATCTTATTAGCATCAACCAGTTATGTGACGTTGGTGACATAATCTGCTTTCAAGAAAACAAATGCTTAGGCATGAGTAAAGATCTGAAGCAGTCGTTTATTGGAAAGAGACATGGAAATATCTATTTACTAGATATAACTGCTGGTGACATTTAGTGTCCAATCTCTACCAAGGATGAAGTAGATCTCTAGCACAGGAAGCTTGGACATATAAGCACCAAGCAAATATCAGAGCTATCCTTAAAGAAATTAATACGAGGATTACAAGATCTTAAGTTTGAAAGATCTAAAATCTGTTCAATCTATGCCCTAGGTAAATAGGTAAGGAGTTCTTTCAAACCATTAATTTCGTTAGTTTAACAGAGCTTTGCAACTTCTTCATATGGATATCTTCGGTCCTACAAAAACGCAAAGTGAGAGGTAAAATATACTGCTTGATAATAGTTGATGATTATATAAGGTACACATGGGTTTTCTTCCTTGCACATAAGCATGAAGCATATTCTCATTTTTCAAAGTTTGTCAAAAAGATTCAGAATGAAAAAAGGTTAGTCCATTTCTTCCATTAGAACTGATCATGGGGGTGAGTTCGAAAATCAAAGTTTTCAAAACTTTTGTGAATAAAGCAGTTTTGAGCATCAATTTTCAACTCCCTATATACCTTAATAGAAGGTGTAGTAGAGAGGAAAAATAGGTCATTGCAAGAAATGACAAGAACTCTTTTTTTAGAAAGCAAAATTGCATCACACTTCTGGGCTGAAGCCGTTTCAACAACATGCTACATCATAAATAGAGTTTTCTTTAAACTCTCTTTGGAAAAAAACCCCTATGAGCTCTTCAAAAGTAAGAACCAATCATTTCATATTTTAGAGTTTTTGGATGTAAATGTTTTATCTTAAGAAATGCTAATGACGGGCTTGGTAAGTTTGATGAAAGATTAAATGAAGGCATTTTCCTGGGATACTCAACTACGAGCAAGGCTTTTAGAATCTACAATAAAAGATCTTGTACGGCAGAGGAGTCCATCAACGTGAAGTTTGATGAAAATCCTCAGATCCATGAAGATTCTGATCAAGCAGAGCAATCATCTGACACATTTTAAGTACTAGAAGAAGTCAAAGAATCAAAATAAGATGAACAGCCACAGCAACAAGAAAGTTCTGATAAGCATAACAGTGGGAAAAACACAACATCTGATGATGGATTTAATAAAAACTGGAAGTACAAGTCAAGTCATCCAAATGATCTGATCAAAGGAAACATTGGTGACAAGATCAGAACAAGATCCACACTAAAGGATGCCTTCAGTACTTTGGCACTTATTTTAGAGATTGAACCACGAAGTACTAAAGAAGCCCTATCGGATGAAAATTGGATCCAAGCGATACAGGAGGAACTTCAACAATTCTAGATAAATGAAGTGTGGAAATTAGTTCCAAGACCAAAAAATCATCCTGTTATAGGAATAAAATGGGTTTATAGGAACAAGCTCGATGATCAAGGAAAAGTCACGAGAAATAAAGCAAGACTGATTACTGAAGGCTACTCGCAAGAAGAAGGAATCGATTACAACGAAACTTATATGCTAGTAGCAAGGTTAAAAGTAATCAGACTTTTACTCGCTTAAGTGTATTTTCATGATTTCATGTGTTTTGATGTTGCCTCATGTTGAACTTTCTGTGATTGGTCTTGGCATTATTGTAATAGGTTGCGATTTATATATGTGACATTTCTAAGGTCATTTGATTGAGATGGAACTGATGTTGAAGTCTTTTTTGGTGCCTATTTTTGTCACGCCCCGATCCTCGGGGACGCACACATCCTTCTATTTGGTCAATTTTAGAATGCAATATCCCAGGACTATGTATCGCCAACCCTTTCATTTTAATACGTATGCGGAAGCAGTTATAAATCCCCAGACAATAAAACAATGGGATAGAAAAGCAAGCTATATTTTTTCATATTGAAATTCACAACCGCACTTTTATTCTCAGCACAACACATATTATATTTGACAATACTATTCACAACATACTAGTCTCACACCTATCTACGCTAAGACAAGGTTCACAAAAAGGGATGGGATCTCAATCCTCATCCTGGTCATACTTGGGATCATCCTGATCCTCCTCAGTCTCCTCTTCGCTGAGCTCATTCTCTTCCAGCTCTTCATCTTCCTCTTTAGGCTCATCCTCGACTTCAGGTGCCGACTCATCCTCAGGTACCTCCTTAGCTACTCCCCACTCTTCATCCTCCTCTGGTCCTTCCACCTCCTGCTCTTCAATTTCACCATCCTTGTCGTTCCAGTTGTCATCGTCAATCGAGTACACAGGAGTGTGAGCTTCAGCCTCACGTGTTGGATTCTAAACATCCACAACTGACCCGTTCGCATGGTCTGCTGTACCCTCCCCAAATGCCTCTTCCAGAATGTATACTTGTACATCACTTTCTAGAATGGGGCCCTCTCTTGGCCCATTAAAATATTCGCGGTACCACGACCGATAACGATGGGGTCTCAGGTCAGTCTGTCCCACATCAACCTAGACGATTGACTTAACCAAAATGTACTCTAAACCTTCTGGATGAGGGTGAATATGGAAGTGGATCTCTAGCTCAGTCATCTCTTAGGGAATACCAAAATGCATAGTAGGAGGAGGAGGTTGAGGTACTGCCATCTAGGGGCCTGAAATATTATCCCACAACTGAGATGAGACTATGTCTTAGCAAGTTCTACCCCACTAAGACTCGATTAGGAAACTAATACACCACATGGTTGCCTAAGCACAGCACGAATCAGAAGACTTACCTTAGCATCAGTTCCAACCTATAAATTAGAGTTATATATAGATGCTCCATACATATATATAGGCATCAAACAATCAAACAAACGGATCAAATCATTGATCAATCGACCTAGTCGATTACATGTCAGTCGGATAATTTCTAGGTCATTTCCCATCACCTGGTCACACATACTCTCTCGGGCGTCCTTTTCGCCAATACGATATAGGTAATAGGCAGTCCACGTGCGTTCTTTAAGGCGTCGTTTTCGCACAGTGATATTCTTAATCAACGAACCACGCCTGCCCATAAGTCATAGACAGTGTACGTGCGTTCTTTAAGGCGCCGTTTTCGCACGGTGATGTCCTTAATCACCAAACCACGCCTGTCTATCAGTCACGTACATCCTTTCTCCTTGGCGCCGTTTTCGCCAACGTGACGCATGTAATGGACAGTATACGTGCGTTCTTTAAGGCGCCGTTTTTGCACCGTGATATCCTTAATCACCGAACCACGCCTGTCCAATAACATCGTACACGATTGATCTCGGCCAAGAATTTTCCCAATTCACTCTCATAATTCTCTCTACTTCATAGCCCATCAAAGCAATACGGCGCTATATAGACATACTCGGCCATCTACCAATCAATTATCCAATTTCAAACAATTTAGGAATAATTCCTCAAATTTCACAATCAATTTAATTCCACTCAACGTAGAACTCAAATAAATAAACAGACTGCACCACGACAATCAGCACGAAATTTCGGTCGTCGGCTATCCCTGCCTAATTTTTGAAAAATAAATAAATAAATAATTAATTTTGAAAATTAATAAATAGATACAATAAATCCAATTTAGGCCCGAAAGGCCTAATTGGAGCCCGATAAGGGTCGGGAAAAATCCCGAGATGCATTCAATAAATACTATAGGCAATTCTTTAGTTAAGTACACTACCTACCTAACTAATATGCAATGCAATTAACTAATAATCACTAATCCGTTCTAATCTAACCACCTAATCCTACTTAATTAACACTAATCAACCCGTAAGTATAATTAGTCTACTAAGCAAGGATTAGTGAGATTACTCACCGGAATAACGCGCAAGTCGGATCAAACCGACGGGAACGGCGCGGGAAACGGTAAACTCCAAAGCGAACCTCGAGTTCGGGGCCCGAACACCTCAAAACGGGCCTAGAATCACTCTTTGAAACCCATTTTCCAGCTGCTTTGTTCTTGGTTGGACAAAGCTGGTCCGGTGGCTGAGATGGCGAGGCAAAGCCGGCGGAGGGTGAGCGGGGCTCCGGTGAGGCCGAACGGTGGCCGAATGGAGCTGGACGACGGTTCGGCTGCTTACTCAGCCGTTCACGAGGTTAAGCCGAGGCCTAACAGGAGCTGGACGGCATGGTTGGGCGGCGAGGACGCGAGGGTGAGCGGTGGAGCGCGTAGGCGGCGTGCGGTGGAGTAGACGGCGGTTCGGCGTGGCTGCGGCTCCTTCAGGCGACTTCGGTTGCTGCTTCAGCTTCGACTTCTGTGGTTCGCTCGAACAAGAGGAGGGAGAGAGAGTACCGAGAGAGAGAAGAAGAGATAAGAGAGAGAGTGAGTGTTGAAAGGTCAAAAAAGGAAAAAGTGAAGGAAGCAAAGTTGGAAACGGCGGGAGGGCAATCGGTGGGGGCTTTGCATGAGGAGAGAGAGAGAGAGAGAGAGAGAGAGAGAGAGAGAGAGAGAGAGAGAGAAAGAAACTTGCGGCCAAAGGGGGAAACGTACACAAGAAGGAGGGAAAAGAAAAGGTATTTAGCCAAAAATGGAAAAAGAAATGGGAAGAAAACTAAAAGAAAAGAATTTCCTCAAATAGAAAATTCTTATCCCACTAGCTTTTAAATAAGCTAATTGATTCCCAAAAAGAAATTCGAAACTAAAGCACTTGGTCCCCACTTGCGATCCTGCATCCAATTTCCCTCTTGATTTTCTCTTAATTGACTCTCACTAAATCAATTGATGTCTCAATTATCAAATTGATTATTTTCCTCAATCAAGAATCCCTCATGCTTCTCAATTTTACAACCGAGAATTAATCCCCGGCTTTAAGCGAACGAAAACGGCCATAAACTGACTTTTTCCCAAAAAGTCTCGGTTGTCAGAAACATCTTCTGAGACTGAGTCGTGGGTCCTAGAATTTATTGTGACATGAAAGAATCTTCAATTTCTGAAATTGGACTCGAATTGGCAGTTAATTTCCATTCAGCGCGTTTTTAGCGTGACCTAGACTACTGGGTAGTTTTCAGAACTTTTTAAGACAAATGACCCATGGTCGAATTTTTTCGAACCACTATGAACCCACTCAACTCATTGGCGACTCTCGATTGTTGTGAAAATCCCGAGGATCCAAATATGGACACAGGGTACCAAAATAATAAGAAAATCAGTCTAGTGCCGGTCGACGAGAATTTTTCAATTTAGTGGTGTCACCCACTGTCGCGACCAAATTTTTCGGGGATGAACCACCTAGGATTTGGCTAATGGATTACTAAGCCTAAACTTAGCTCGGGCTTTCCCAAGCCCATACTAATTCGCGACTTAAGTTCAAGTTCTTAACATGCAAATGATTTTCAATCAGGAGTCGTCACTAATCTATTTTCGATAGGTCGATTAGACACCTAAGTAAAGTAACGGGAAATTTACTTTACTCCTACGAAACAGAGATTTATGAGTTTGGGGACTTAATTACGTTAGATTTCTCTAACGCCCTTACGGTACCTTTCTCTTTTTTGAAAAATGTTTGGCAAGCAGTTTAAATTGATTTTAAATCTACTTCCCTAACACGTGAGGTATTCATGCAGGTGCGCAAACCACCAATTTAACCTCTAAGAAAGCAATAAATAAATTGCAAAACTTACCTTATAGCAACGAAAGTATCTGCATTATTAGATCAGAATTCGCATCATCAATCCTAAATATGATTTCTAATTAACACGCCTCACTCAATTTTTGTTTTCAATTTTTAATAAGAATATAATCCATATGCAATGCAATGCTTCTAATCAATATGAAATGATATGGCATGACAACATGTCTTAAACTACATGAATGAGTAAAATTTTTTGTGATTTCTTAATGAACATGCAATAATTAAATATGCAATCTAAATTAACAAAAATGACATAATCCTAATGTCGTGCAATGCAATGCAATGATGTATAAAATTATTTCCACTAAAATGACATGTAACATGCAATTTAATATGCGAGCTATATGTCACGCGACATTTATTAAATGACCTAGTCTAATGACGGGCAATTTCTAATTAAATGAACCTAACAACAGTCACTAAATGACGTGCATTTCATGAACCTAATTCTATATGACGTGCACATGATTTTTTATTTTTTATTTAACGAAAATTCATAGTTAAAATCACTAAAAATGAAAATCTAACTAAAGTGAAATACTATCTATTCTAAATGCTTTCTAAACATGCATTTAAAAAAAAAAAAAAACTAACCTATCATGCAATTCATCTGAAGATCTATCTAGACCTAAAATTAAATATGCAATTTTATCTAATATGCAATGACGTGCAAATAATGCTCTAATTCTAATTTTTTCCTATTTTTGAAATTTGAAATTAAAATTGACACATAATTAAACGTGCAAACTAACATCTTAAATAAACACATTTTTTTGGATTTTTTTATTTAAAAAATTCGAAATAAGATTGCAATTCTAGATAACCCTAAAATAAGAAATATTCTAAAGCAAATCTAATCCTAACTCAAATATTTTTTTTGGATTTTTCTTTTACGAAAATAAAATTGAACCAAACACCACGATAGCAAATCAAACAAGATAAGATTGATATCTAAAAATTGACGAACCATATCTCGCGCATGAGATCGGGTTGGCCAATTTTAAATTAAATCACGAATCGAATCTCGGGCATGAGATCGGATTGACGATTTTGCAAGAGATTGCGAGTCGGATTTCGGGCACGAAAATCGGACTGACAACCCCTAATTTGAGGGGGCACTTTCATGTTGGAATATCAATCATATATTTAGGAACAACTTCACTAAAAAAACAAGCTATAGAAGAAAATAAAAACAAACAAAAAATAAATAAATAAAAGACTACCTAATCCTCTTTTCCTTTTTGTTTTTGTTTTTGTTTTTCTGTTTTTCTTCTTTTCTAGGCATCGCTCGTGGATCTCCAAGGGGCTGATCGGAGGGCCACCGATTCGGCAAGAGGACGACAAGGGCGGCTGTCGGCGGTGGAGCACGAGTCTTTGGGCGTCATGACCGCCGGGGGCGACGAGCGGCCAAGGGAGACGGTCGTCTGGCCGGGCGTCGGGCGGATTTGGCTCGGGTCGGTCGGCCGGGCCGAGCAACGTCGGGTCGGATTGAGCGGCGCGGGGCCGCTGGCTTGCGACTGGGTCGCTGATTCGGAGGTAGGAAAGAACAAACGCAGGCCGCCGGGGCCGAGGCGCGGTGGAGCCGGTGAGCTGCGGAAGGGGCGTCGCGGGCACACTCGGATGCAGTGCGGTGATGCGGAAGCAGCAGTAGGAGGCGTCGGGGAAGTGGAGCGGCGAGGTCGTGGTGGGCTTCGACTTCCAGGCGAGCGGTGGTGGTTGGCGGTCGACCCGTGGGTTGCCGGCGTCGAAGAGCAGCGGATGCCAACGAAGAAGAAGAATTGCTTTTCCTTTTCCCTTTTCCCTGCTGGCCTCTGCTTCTCCCTTGCCGCACGCTGCTGTCTTTTGTCAGTAGAAGAAAGTGCAGCAGAAGACCTTCTTCCAATGCCTTTTCCCTTTTGTTTTCTTTTCTCAAAGAACCAACGGAAAGGGCAAAAGGGAAGAACTCTCTTCTCTTTTTTGTGTGAATTTCTTTTGACCTCAAACTCGAGAAAATTCCCCTTGACGTGGCCGTATAATTTCTATTGTGTGGCCTCTCCCCGAACCCTATGCATTTCAACGAATTAGGGTTTTTAATCGTTCAAAATTGATATCCACAAAGATTCTTTTTCCCAAACGCAATATTCACTTTTCACATCTGCCCTATCCAAAAAATTCATCATATCCCGGAAAATTTCAAATTCCTATTTTCTCTCGAGATAATTTCCGATCATTAAAAACCGAGCTTGGGCCAATTTGCTTGCTTCGTGGGCTTAGTTCGGCTGTCAAGATTAAAGCTCGGAACCACTAATTCGAATCCACCCGTCACCAGTCAATAAATAAATGCAAAAAATGCAAATTAAAAATAAATGCACCTAAATCTATATGCTATGCAATTAATATTTTTTCAGGGATAAAATTAGCCCATAATTTTCTATGCAATAAATAAATGACCAGATCGCCAAAATTTAGGTGTTAACACCCACAATTAGCCACACATCTCTGTCGATCCAGTCTATCTTTGATTTCAAATCGATTTTTAACAGTGCCGTAATGGTCTCTAAAGATGGACACGGTCGAGAAGCCGATTCTTGATCGAGTTCTCAAGTCATAGCCTTAAAATTTCTTAATAATTTCCCCAGATAGTCTAGTTATCTCAAGAATGATCAGTTTTGAGAATAGCCCTATAGGCGCGTCAATGAAATGCCCGATTCATTCAGTAGAAGACAGGGTTGAAAAATCTGGATGTCCCAATTTTTGAGCTGCCTCTCTACCCTTTATTATGGAGCTACCATTACCTTCGCACACCTCCGTTACTCTTTAGGATTACCATTGGTTGGTTTATCAATGCTTTCCTTTGGGCTTCATCTTGTAGAAGCGGCTGATTCTTGACTTGATCTTCCTTGAGATATTAATACCTCGGAACTTCTCCTAGGCCATAATCATATAAACTTGATTAGTTATCATGTCAATCAAATTGAATATATTAAATGCATAACGTGTAAAAAGATAATATTAAAACCGTCATGTTTAGATTCATGTTTATGAACAACCCATAGCCATATTCCCTTAGTCTTTTCCCAATTACGTTATGTGTACGTTATGATGCAAAACTTTAGAAACTTCTTCAATTGCTTTTTTTCTAGCTTGCAAAATGACATAACATAATGAAATTAATGCACCAAGAAGTACATACATAGCAATGACCATAATAAACATTTTATTTGATAGTTACTCCTTTTTTGTACACTATTGGAGTTAGTTGGTCTTGTAGTTGGTCTTGCATCATTACTTTCTATGTTGCCATTACATGACCTTAAATCATTGACCTGTGTTGTCTTTTGTTGTTATCGTTCCTACTTCTTAGTAGGATAATCATTCTTGTTATTCCATTCTCTATGGTAGTGTAAGTATTGAATTGTTCCACCGGCCTTGCTCATTCCTACTTCTTAGTAGGATAATCATTCTTGTTATTCCATTCTCTATGGTAGTGTAAGTATTGAATTGTTCCACCGGCCTTGCTCATTCTGTTACTAATACTCTCAATTTCTTGCACTCTCTTTTTCTTTTTAAGTCTACCAACTTGCTTCTTTAGTGGTAGAGGTCTTGAGGGTTGATGGTTTGTTTTGTCCTAAACCTTCCTACTTCTTAGAGGCGGTATTATGAATTGGTATGCAGCAAGATACTTGCTTTTCTTGTAATAGTCTCCTACATAATTCTCTTGATTGATTTGCTTCAACCGGATGGCAAAAATTACATATGAATAGAGTATTCTAGTCAAGTGCCATGCTTGATAGGAACTTTTTTTCTCTTTAAATAGACAATATCCTTGTCACCATTATTTATGATCTCATATGCATCATTCTCATTCCTAATTGGATGACAAAATCTACTTGCAGTAATGTTGTCATCCATTTTTTTTTTAATAATCTTAAGCCCACATTATCTAAGCCACTTTAAACATTCATCTCTTTGTCTTTGCAGCTTCATCATAACATAATTATAAAGTCTTCAAGCATACTGATGATTGATTTACATATGATTTTTATAATCTTGTCACTCCGAAAGCCTTGCAAAGGTTGTGGTAAATGATATCATACTTGAATACTTCAATGAAGAAGGCTCTATACCAATGCTTTACTTTAATTTGGAATTCACAAGCTTTAGTTGACAAGGCATTTAGAGCTTATTTTTGAATTTGAAATTTGTGATATTTGTGCTCTTTGCAATCCAAAACTACTTTTGTAATTGATTACCTCTGTACTTCTTTGCCCAATTTGCATATATGTGCCAAGTATGCAATTTGCCTTCAATATATTACATTAACTTGGCTACATTAGATTTTTAAAAAACTAGGATCTGTTGTCCTTATTCTCTACTTTTACCATAGCCTAGGCTATTGGAAATATTTGGTTGCTTTCATCCCTCCCAACGGCAGTCAATAACCTTTATTTGTGTAACCCTTTCACCCAATTAATCCTATCGCTTTTTCTACAACGAGCTAAAAATCCATTTCTACATGCATCAAAGTATATATATCATCCTACCAAACATCTACATGATTAGGAAAGGGTTTCTCCATAACATCTACATAAATTCTTTAGGTGGATTCCGAAGCCTACATTCCTTAGTATAATCCTAAATTTTTCATATTCTTCCTTGTACATACCCATCAATGTACTCATTATCTTGTACTTAGCCTTTTTGCACTTATTTTTAGACACATTAATAACTAGTTGCTCTTTTACTAGTTGTTTCAATTAAGGATTTTTAATTTCTAGGATTTCTAGCATTACTTTGATGATGTTGAAGAAGTGTTTGGCTAGCCACACATTAGTTACTCTTTTATTATCAAACACAATACCATAATTGTGCTCCTTTTAGAGTGATCGAGATATGGAATAAGCTACTCTTCTTACTCAATGTACTAAATATCTTCTATGGACAGTTATCTTGTACACACTTTGCTCTAATAAAATTCTTGATATTTCTAATGAATTTAATATTCCTTTGTTGAGTAATTGAGTACTTGATAATATCATCTCTAAATTACTTGACATCATTAAATATCATTGATCTGCAAGAGCCATATGATTTGTACCAATTAAATCATAAGAAGGATACTAACTTCTCTTTTAACGCTGCATTGCACCATCTTCAACATCATCATCCTCTAAGTTACTGCTATCATTATGACTACTTTCCTCACAATCACTATCATCACCATTAAGCACAAGAGCTCCTTCATCCTTGTTTGAGCCCTTACTTCTTCCCTTACTCATGCAATGTCCTCATTATCAACATCACTTGCGCAAATAGTATCAACCGAGGGATCTCCATCCAAATACTTTTAGTTTATGCCATCTTTTAGTTTTTGGGGGTTTCGCCTAGGCTTTGTAGTTGGGTCCACTTCATTAGGATAATTTGTACAGTACGAACACTGACAGAAAGGATTCCAAAAACAATGACCATAATAGTCTTTGTAGTAGTGGACAGGATTTCTATTGCTCTGGAAGCATTTGACAAGCTTTTTGAATTTGACTCAAATATTGATTCTTGAATGTAAGGTTCAATCATAAATAGAGTTTGGAAGATAAAAGGACTTTCTTCATTTTCTTTGCCAAATTTGATGGCAACAATGCCATCCCCTTTCCTTATAAATTCAGAATCTGAGGATTGGAGAGGCTTATTGTTTTGGTGTAGCTTTTCATAGTTAGTAATCCAAATCTCCGAAAGGAGTTTGGGCAAGTTCTCTTTAGGAATTTGCATGGGGACATGTATGTAGGATGTCTAGTCATTTTGCATGGAGACGAACAAAGCATCTTCATTTCTATTTTGGAAATTTAGATCAAGAGCGTGATTCTACGCTCGATAGACCATATGGTAGTATAGTGTTGCCGCAATGGAATCAAGAGCCTAGTGTGCTCTAGTAAGTTGAAGGAAAGCAACTGAGGATATGAAAGAGCAACATTGAAGTTTGACTATAGGATTACAAAGATTGTTCTAACATTTAAAGTGGTTTGGACGGTGCCAATATAAACATATTGGTATTTTAGGAACCGAGTGTCCAATAGGGTTATCTTGGCCACAATTGACAAGCATGTTCGACCATGAAAAGTGAGTTCAAGATGGATAGCTCACTGGTGGATATGAGAGTATCCCTGTGAGGTCCACTATTTGGGAAATTCTAGAGGAATCTGGAAAATAGCAAAGTATTCATTTTTAGTGGCCAGAATAGGATGCTTACCAAATTTGGAAGACTGCACGTACTCTTTCACTTCTTTGGGAGTTTGGCAGATAAGACATCGGATAGAACAAATGGAGGAAAATGATGAAGAGGGTTTAGCAAAAGCTGAATATGAGCCCATAAGAGGAAGTTGAGTTTCAGAGATCTTTGTGTCATCACTAAGAGAGACCTCATAAAGATAGTCACTCTTAAAAACATTTGACACACGAAAGTCTGAAAGAGAAGATGAAGATGGAGATGAAATAAGAGTAACAGGTGCATTGAGAGTTTGATCATGTTTTCTCTCTTACTAGATTTAGCATTTGCTAGCTGATCTATCTCATTGATGTTGTTGTATCCTGTTTGCATTTCTTGCCATTGTCAAACTTGGACTCTGGAATACTTCAATGAGCTCGTTGCTATTTAAAATTTAGATCATATAATAATCATGGATTGATTGGTAGAGTTAACCTCATTTATGCATTTATAATTTCTTTAGTAGTAAATCATGAGTGATTCCTACTATCATTGTTTTTGCATTTTTAAGTTCATTTACATTGATATGATATTCATAACAAATAATGAATATGATAGGATATGAAAATATCTGATTTTATTATTAAGATTCATTAAATACTAGATAGGATATAACAAAATTTTTGGATTTCATATAAGATCTTATTTAGACTAGATATCCAAACCACCAAATGTAGCTTGAAGATATATAATTGTCCGTACAGTGCGGTAAAAACAATTTTAGTGTTTGTTTGGTAGAACTAGGCTGTGTTGTGGTTGTATTGTGCGTTGATTGTCTTGTGAACTGTCATGATGTGTGTATTTAAAGATACATGTTTTGAGTAGCAATACCTCAAAAACAAGTATGACCACTTTCTAAAATTTGTTAAAAATTGTTGTAACTCTGTGGACGGGGCAACTTTAAACAATTTGCCAAATGCGCATAAAGTTGTAATACCCCTTTTTCACAGCCACAATTGCTATGGGAAAGGGATACCAAACAGACTTTTATTCTGACTTGCTACATAAAGATGTGCATAATAAAATCTGAAACATCGTACCGGTCATTGGATTTGGCTATTGCATATCAAACTTAGTTGTCTGGACTTAGGCTAGAACAAGGTAATAGGATACATAGTGTCTTAATTCTGCAACATAAAGGGGATTATCATGAGTTAAAAACTCAAGCATCAGCATTTTTAATGGCTGCCAACGTGGGGGATTGGTTGTTAATTGCAGCCTACTCCGTCTTCATTTTTGCCCATTGCTTCAATTATATGAGAGATTGACTATGTAGAAAGATGTCTTGGGGATTACGCTAACATGGTGAGGTGGGCTTAAACACTGACAAATTAGTGAAAAGGACAGATAGGGCTCGATCTAATTAGTCCACAAGCCATTATGCGTAATCCAACAATAGAAAATGAATTTGGGCCGGCCAAGGCAGTACCAGCCGTCCTATAAATTTACTATTCACTATTACTTACATTTACATCTTCTAACAATAACAAAAGATTGTTGATGATAAAGTTTCCCGAGGAACCTCCTCCAATTAGTTTTCGGGCTACTTAGTTATAAACTTGATATCGCTCCCAACCACTCTGAAAATAGATATACACGCGAAAGACATTCGCAAGAGACCGGCTAATAAAAGCACCTAGATGCTCCCTTTTTCCGTTTTTACTTCAAGAGTTTTTATGTATTTTTTGTAAGCTTTTGTGAACCCAAAGGTTAATAATTTCTTTTCATAGGAACACATGTGGTATCCATCGCTAGAAAAAGGATAAGGGTAACCTCCTGTCAACTATTTCATTTACGTGTTTCATACTTATAGAGTTACATATCCTATCACACTTATAGAGTTACATATCCTATCGAGATACATAGAATTCACAAATTGCTATCCTCTTGCCTAACATGCCAAAATTTACATCCCATATATCTACATGGGGACGTTTAGGTTATTGTCGGAATCCATCTTGTATATTCAATCTTAGAAAGAAAGAGTCCGATCTCCTTGATATGACGGGGAGGGGGATTTGTTCTAATTAAAAATGGTTGAAGATAGAGCTCATCATGAATTCTTAGAGAGTGTTTTTTGAGAAAGGATCCGACTAATACTTCAAAGGGAAAATTATCTATATAGTTTTAAATTTATTGTATGATAGTCAATTTAGTTATATATTCATTAAATTCATAATTTTCTTTTGTTGGATTTTTTTTTGATTTGAAACTTTTCAATTTGATCAATTCAGCCTTCAACCTTTTGACAATTTGCCAAAATAGTCATTTTGACCAAATTTGGCCAATAATTTACATGGCATCATGCCGACTTTGCAATTTCCAATCAAAATTAACCGGAATAACTATATTGGCAAATTAGTAAAATATTTAGAGCTGAATTGATCAAATTGAAAAGTTTAAAATTGAATTAGTTATTATACAATTAGTTTAAAACTTTTTGGATAATTATCTCATACTCAAAATGCAAATACACTCGGGATAAATTTATGTGCAAAGTCAACACAATAAAAAAAATAAAAATTACCCATTCCCTATTAAATGGTCGACTTATCTTTGGGGTTAATTTGGTAAGTGAGACTTTCGCATGTCAATCGTGGTCTAACGATGAGGGTGTAAATTATTTTTCTATGCCTATAAAGAACTTCATATATACTCCATAAAATAAGGACAATTCCGTATGACTTTTTTGTTAGTTCTAATCTTTTACCAAACTGCCATTCCCATTGACTGCGGGACAAAAGGAGTCGTTGCAGCTGGCAGCGAATCCAACCAAAAGGCGTGCCTCGGAACGCCTCTCCATTTCCAGATCAAACATCAAAACTAGGAAACGGGAAAAAACCTTCGAAATCTTCCAAATTCGTTGCTGCCCGATTCGCCATGTTCGCCAAGCGACTGCTCGAGAAAGCGATTCACAGTCCTACCCAGGTCCCGCCCTGTTCCTTCCTCTTTCTTTGTCGTCTTCTTCTTTTGTTTTGGCGTGCTACCGGTCGATCGGAATCTTGTCGTAGTAGCTTCGAGATGATGTGATGTTGTCGTTTTTTCGGAGTTATTCACGTACTGGCGAGCGGTGATGGCTTGCCGTGTCAAAAGTTGTTTCCTTTTATATAGAATGCGTTTCCATCGGGCTTTCTAGTGTCGCATCGGAGTTGGGTTGCGCTCCACAAGCTTGTTGCGCGCGTGAGGCTCCCCATTTGTCGGTTTCGGAGGTGCCCTTTAAGCCCCATTGGCAATGCGAAAGTGGGGGTGTTAATTTGTTTGCAGGCTTTACCAGCTTTTTATATTCACGTGGTCTCTCGTCACCCAACAGTGTGAGGGTTGATTTTATACACTTCTGATGCCGGTCTAGTGATTAGTAATGTGTGCCTGTCAAGAAGTGATCGCAGGCTGAATTGCTTTAGAGACGTTTTGGGCTTGACTGATAGCTTGAGATGCAGGATCATGCTCTGTCGTGGTTACCGGATTTCATTGTGGTGTCAGAGTCTCACTTGTGTGCTTGATTCATGTTCCTGCTCTTTCTATGGTTCTTGATTGGTGGCTTTTTTTACTATTTGATGACTTGATCAATGGGAGAGAATACTTATGCAGGGGATTCACGGCATGGCAATTCAGCATGGAAGGATTTGGATTTGCGCGTTTATGTCCACTATGGGGTCCCATCCACCGCCTCAATTCTTGCTTTTGACCCCATTCAGAGCCTTTTGGCGATTGGTACCCTGTAAGTTGAAATGCTGTTGTTTTCTCTTGATGGAAGTCTTGGAAGAGTTGATGCTCTCATACATCTTGTGGACTACACAACTGGACATTCAGTTTTGAACTTTCGTACATTTATACTTCTGTTGCAGAGATGGCAGGATCAAAGTGATAGGTGGTGATGGCATTGAAGGACTTTTCATGTCTCCTAGACAACTTCCTATCAAACACTTAGAGGTTTGTCTGTTCTCATGAAATGCAGATTATCATTGCTGCTTGTCATGCTCTCATAATGTTTTTGAAGAGGGAATGGCATATGTTGATGAACCTCTCAAGGAAGCTTTCTATTCTGATATTTAGGTTTTCAGCTTATTATATGAAGGCCAATGTGCAGTACTTTTTAAGCAAAAATTGACAGGATTTTACAAGTTACTGGCTTTTGACCCTCAGGGTACTTCTTTGCTTGACAGCATAACCAGCAACATGCATGAGTAAAATCTGGTAAAAGTTACCGAGTCCAAGAGCACCTGGCATCGAATACTTAAGCTTATTTGGAGGATACAGTTTCTATCTCCATCGGCCAGTTTACTACAGGCAATTTTTTTGAGCCACAGCTATAATAGAACTGGGAAATCTTCATGAAGTGGGCTTGAGAATCAAGTACTTGTAGATGTAGAAGAGCTCTGATGTGAAATGACTTAATATGTCTTGGTTCTATGCTCATGTTATCCAATTTACCGTATTCCTTATTTTCGTACAGACACAAAATAATTTCCGTATTGTAAGGGAGTGATTTCCATTCAATGACATTAAGCAATATTAATGGGAGAAAAATTTCAATTGCTTTTACCCTGAAGAAACATAGCTTTTACATGTCATTTTGTTAGGGGGAGAAGGGGGAGAGAGAGAGAGAGATTGTCTTATGAGGTGTTGATACATTTTACTATCCAGTAGCTGTGGATATATGTTGTTGCTGCCTTTGATCCTCTTTCTGTTGTTTTGTATTTTCTAGGTGTTACTTATGGCATTTTTTCGTACAAGCTGCCATGTGTGATGGCTTTCTTTGTTCAATAGTGAACATATCGAATGATGTGTTCTTTTTAGATTATATGATCTTGTTTCGGATGGTTGAGCTTGAAGAAGGAAGGAGCAATTTGGTTAAATGGACACTTATATAAAATGATTAATGAGCTTTGTGAAATTGATCTCTTATTTTGCAGCATCATGGTTGCAGTTTTGGGCTTGTAGTGTATGCTTTGGCTGCTAGGTTGATGGAAGTAGAACTTTGTTTTGCTGCACATGCTTGTATAGCACTTAGATAGCCTCTCGAAATTTCCTTTACTGATCACTAATTGTTAATCTCTTGTCTGACAGTTCCTGAGGAACCAGGGAATCTTAGTCAGTATCTCGAATGACAACTACATTCAGGCATGAACCAACAGGGGCTTAGGCCTCTTCTTTGGGATTTCTGACTTAGGATAAATGAAGTTTAATCAAGCAAAAAATTTTTGTTATATTGTTTATGGTTCTTCATAGGTGTGGAATCTGGAGAGAAGAAGCCTAGCTTCTTGTTTACAATGGCAATCAAACATTACAGCTTTTTCTGTGATCACAGGCTCCAACTTCATGTAAGACAATGCAGTGATTTTTCCTCTTCTTTATTTCACTCCAACTGATTTGCAAGTCAATAAATTGTAAATGCTTCAAGTTACTGCTACTTTATCATCACGTGCAGCTATATTGGCGACGATCATGGTTTGCTTTCTGTACTAAAGTGCAATGCTGAAAGTGGAGAACTTTGCCAGTTGCCTTATCACATTCCTGCAACTTCTATAAGCAGTAACCCCTCATTCCTTTTTTGAATGGTCAGTCTGTTGTAGTATTTCCATAATTGATGAGTATTTTCAAATTTACTGATCTACTGATCTAAAAATTTGTGAAGTCAAATGCCATTAAATGGTGTCTTGATTAACCTCATCATGAAGCTGATGATGATCAGCAGTATCTGCTGATGGCCTAATCCTCATGCCATTGGCTTTTTCCATCTGAGAACATTTTTTGAGAGGCTGCTGCAGATAGGATTTTGCAAATTGTTTCTTTTCTCACATGCATGTGGTTATGGCTTTCTTTTTAATTGAAAGGCAGTTTGTTTCTGGCATTTTTGTAGCTTAAAAACTTGAACAATGTCTCGAAGTCACAGAAATTAATTTTAGGAAAAAAAGTGCCTGTATTAATACATGTACAATTAGAACGATATCTTGAAATTCTCATGTCATGTGTCTTTAGACTGTTTTACATCTTATGGAGCATCACTTGTTGGCAACCAGTTTCGTACTCCTTTTGTAGGCACCTTAAGAGCTAGTTCCAATAGTTACCTTTTAAAGGAATTTGTATAGGGTGAATCTTAGGTTGATAATGAGTAATATATGCTCTCCTTCTGAACAAATTGAAAATTTCTTATATGAGGTTTGAAAGTCATCTACCCCATGTACTAAATCACTTCAGTTGTTAAAATGCTATTTATTAAATTGAGTAGTGTATACAACCAGACATTAGATATGAAATATAAGACGTGGACATAATCTCATCAGATTACAGCTAAATGACAAACAGGAGTAACAGACATAATGACAACAAAAAGGAGTGCCAAGATTCAAATCATTGACCCAAAGCTTTCACACAATTTGAATTAATTGATCTCCTAAAAGCTTAAGCTGTCAGGAAAGTTGTTGACAATATCAAGCATGTTTACTAGATTGATGACTGGTGTGGAACTCTGTCCCTACGAGTTTGGAGCATATTCAAAGAGTACAGCTGATGCTAAAAGGACTGATATATGCCTGATTACCACAATTACCTGAGTTGTCAACTTCCTTTCATTCATAGATTTTTCATAATATATCTTATGCCCAGACAGTGATTTAGTTTCTTTGTTCTCTTTGCAGAGGTTTCAGGAATTTCATTTCCAGATGATCATCATATGATTGTTGGAGTTCTTCACCAACCATGTCCATCGGGGGATAGGTAAGATCAATGAATTTTAGTCATCTACAATTCTCTTGATTTACTAGATCGCTCTGTATGTGAGGCCTTGTTCTTAATTTAGGTGTACTGATTTAGTCATAGCTTTTGTTTGCAAATAGTAGGCACATTGTGCTTGCTGTCGTCTTAAGAAGGTATATGTTGCCAGTTGGACAATTTGTAGATTGAAATGTCCACTGCTAACAAATGCAGTAGTCATCCCTTTACTGTTGGTGTTGATACGAACGCTTTATGCTCCTTGAAGTTGTACACTGAAGGCACGATCTAATTCCTGTCTTCAAGGAGTCAATTTCGTCAGAATTACTTAAAATGGATCCATTCTGTCGTCTTTCTGGAACATTTTGTTCGCATTATCTCTTCTGAATTCAATCATCCAATTAATGAATGAATAACATGCTGTCATCCTAACAGGACAGACCATATTTTTCTCAAACCGTATTTGTTGGAGTTCCAATTAGTGTGGAGTAAAATTTCTTTTCCAGAAAATTCTTCCTATAGCTCAAACAAGAGCTACAAATATACTACTGTGCTTAATGTTATGTTGGATTATTTATTCTCATTCTTCCTTTTATGTGCTTAAACACGAGTTGCAGGTTACTCTTGGCGCCCTGTTCATGTGCATAAACTAGAAGAATCCAAATTTTTATCCGTCTTTGTGTGGATTTGCATGTCCTGATGTTTGCATGGTCAAGACCTCATCATTTTAGCTTTATGAGTAATTATGTGAAGGATTTTGATTTATGCAGTCTTCTGCATTAATATTGATTTTTTTTTTTTTGGTTGCAGAGTACTTATTGCATATGAGTGTGGGCTGCTCATCCTTTGGGATGTTTCCGAAGGTCAGATTCTTTTCATTGGAGGGGGTAAAGATCTCCATTTGAAGGATGGATTTGCCAATTCTGCTATCAAAGAGGATAATCTTTCAGATGATACATCTGGATGCTATCTTGGGGAGAAAGAAATCAGTGCTCTATGTTGGGCTTCTGGTGATGGATCCATTGTTGCTGTGGGATACGTAGATGGAGATATTTTGTTCTGGAAAACATTATCTTCTTCCGTCAATAAAGCCCCGGTGGCCAATTTACCTTCAAGTGATGTCGTTAGGCTGCGATTGTCATCTGAGGAGAGGAGACTCCCTGTCATTGTCTTGCAGTGGTTTCCAACCAAGAAATCTCACAACTATAATGGCCTTCTCTTTGCCTATGGTGGTGATCAGATAGGGGCCGAAGAAGTTTTGACAGTACGGCATAACTTATTATTGCTCATTCAGCTGTTAATTCTCATTTCATGATTACTCAATAAAGATAAATTAGGATATTCATGAACATGTCGATATGCTTTAGACGGATCAAATTCAAAATATTTCTACAACAAAACATATGCCTCGAATGCAACTTACCATATTATCAGAATAATGTGGAGTAGCTAAACTTTAGTTACTTGACAATTTGTTGACAAGATATGGTGTGTTTGAATTGTCCTATTTCTGATCTGCTATGATTGTCATATTTTTTAGATTAGCTTTAATCAGGTGACGGATTAATGCAGCTGCTCTTAAGAACCCTTTAAATCCTATCAACGTGGATTATGCTCTTACAATTTCATCTACTGCTTCAGGTTTTAAATCTTGAATGGTCATCGGGGGCAGAAAATCTGAGATGTACTGGTCGTATTGATCTCACCTTAACTGGCTCTTTTGCGGATATGATTTTGTTACCAAGTGTGGGAGCAGGGGGTAATCTTAGTGCTGATCTTCTTTTATTGACCAATCCTGGGCAACTGCATTTTTACGATGACTCCTACCTTTCTACCTTGATGTCCCAACATGAGAGAAAACTATCTGTTCCTGCTTTAGAGTTTCCTACAGTAATACCAGCGAGAAATCCATTGCTTACTTCCGCAAGGCTTTATAAATTACCAGAATGCTCATCAAAGGACCTCTCAAAGGTGGCATTCCTGCATGTGTCTAGCTTAGCTAACTTAATTGTTCTACTAAATGTTCTTTGATACTATTGTTTGTCCTTTCTTTATTTATGCAGATAAGTTCAGTGGCCAGACCAACAGCTTCTGTACATGGTGGATCAGATTGGCCCTTGACTGGAGGTGTGCCCTGTCAATTATCAAGTACCGAAGAGAGTGGAATTGGTAGAGTCTACATAGGTGGATATCAAGATGGATCTGTGAGGATTTGGGATGCGACGCACCCTATCTTGTCTTCTATTTTTACTTTGCAAGGACAGGTTATTATTCCTATTCCTATCTTCCATAATCTTATTCTAAAATTGCTGCAGATATGCATCTTTCAAATCAAAGCTTTGATTTGCCAGGTGCAAGGTATTCAAGTGGCTGGTTTAACTGCACCAGTTTCATCTTTAGACTTGTGTGTTTTCACACTGCATTTGGCTGTTGGCAACGAAAGTGGCTTGGTCAGAAGAGCATCTTTTCCTGAAAATTCTTTTGTATTGGATTGTGTTGAATGCATAAAGCCTCACCCCCTTTTTGTTTGTCCAGGTGCTCATATATAATCTCAAGAGTGGGACAACCGATAAAAACTTTCACTTCATAGCAGACTCTAAACATGAAGGTGATTTTGATATCGAGATTTATTACAAATGCCATTATTGAGAAAACCAGTTTCTGCTTGCAAACAACACATGCACAATGCATTTCTTCGGAGTGAAATGTAACTAGCAGAAATTCAAATGAAAACATGGACAATGCTTAGTACCAAAATGGAAGTCTGCTTTGTTTACTTTCAGGATACATAATATTCATCCTTTGGGCGTCAGCCATCGTTTAATGATCTCTTTCCAACAATAACCCTTAAAATCTTATTAAACACTAGGATAATGTAATTTATCCTGGGAACAATGAGTGCAAATTTATTTTTGTTGGAAAAAGAATCCAAAATGTGAGGCATCGCTTGTTGCAGTATTTGTAGAAATTGGAACCTGAGTCTTTAGAATGAAGCTGCGATCCAAATATGCTCTTCCAGATACATTTCTCTTGAAGATTCTGAATGCTGCTTGCTGGCAATCTCTAGGATTTGACATGATCTTTCAAATCAAATGCAACCATTTGAAGTGATGTTGGCTATTGTTGCATTACTGTTGGAAATGCTTAAATGACAACCTCTTCAAGATCACACAAAAATGGCTTGTTTGCTATCTAGGTGGAATTTGTGGTTGTAGTAATGGCATATTGTGCTTGATAAGAGACATTATCATTCAAATGAGCTGAAGATTAATTATTGTAGTCAGATGAATTTATATTGGATAGTGAATTCACTGGATTTTTCTATTCTAGATGTGTACATTCTGAGTATTTCTCTTTCATGTCATCTTTCCTGCAAGGGTTACTTGTATCTGCTGGACCATTTCATTGTGTGATAATGCAGGATTTTCTGGATCTCTACATTTTTCTAACCTAATACTGTTCAAACTTGCCAGTGCACCCTTTGCTTTCAGAAGAGGCATGCCAGTGTAAAGCTGTTTTTTCTCTTTTCAACTCTCCTGTTCAAGTACTACAGTTTGTGAATCATGCAACCAAACTCGCTGTTGGATTTCAGTCTGGTCAGGTGAGGATCATACTGCTTGATTGTTCAAGCATACTTTACCTTTTTTGCTTGATTTTCTTTCTTGAGAAAGCTGATTTTATGTTTCTATTACAGGTGGCAGTGCTTGACATGGGTCCAGTATCAGTTTTGTTCTGCTCAGACTGTTCATGTGGTTCCCTCTCACCTGTCGTTTCCATTTGTTGGAGATCATCCAGTAAGACTGATAATATGCTGAAGAGCCAAAAGACTGTGGAAGTGAATATGCCAACTGATCCTATAGATGAACTTGTATTTGTATTGACCAAGGATGCAAAGATTCTTATTATAGATGGTGGCACGGGTAACAGGATCAGTTCTCGTCCACTGCTCTTGAAAAAGAAATCTATTCCAATTGCCATGTATGTTATAGGCAAGTGAAATATTTTGGTCAGTGAGAAATAATTTACATTTAGTTCAATATGATGTGCTGAAGGCAGAATTTTAGTTTTCTTCAGATGACCACATTTCAGTCTCTTCAGAGCAGTCAGCTAAGGACACTTCGTCCAGGAAAGATGCTACTACTGAAGGCAAAGTTACAAAAGGTTTACATGAGACTGCACAGCTTAAATCCTCAAAAGATGCATTTTCAGCTGGGAGATCGCTGGATTCACTTTTACTGCTATGCTATGAAGATTCCTTGCGCCTGTACTCAACAAAATCTGTAATTCAGGTCTCTTTCTGTTAGTTTACTCCAGTCATTTGTAGTTCTTATGTTTTCAAGCAATCTAATTGTTAAACTCACACAGGGAAATCATAAAACTAGTCGCAAAGTGAAACATGCAAAACCTTGCTGTTGGACTTCAACTTTAAGGAAAGAGGGGAAAGTTAGTGGGCTGGTTGTGCTGTACCAGACTGGAGACCTTGAAATCAGGTAATTGTGAACTTCAAGCTTGTGATGATATTGCAGAACTGGACAAAACAACCTAATTTTCCTTGGTTCTGGCTTTCTGGGATATATTTTCTTCACTCACTGATGGCACATTCCTCACTATTCTGATTGTCAATTTGACAGATCTTTGCCTGATTTAGCTCTGGTGAAAGTAAGCTCTTTAGTGTCAATTCTAAGGTGGAATTTCACGGCAAACATGGGCAAGATGATGGCTTCTGACGGTTCACAGATTGCGCTGGTATTACATAAATGATAGACAATGAACCTAGCTATTAGGAAGAAGTTCTAGGATGTATCCATCTATCAATTGGTTTCCCTTCATAGTAAATGGAGGGAGTGAAAACTGGTGCAATGGTATCTGTTCCATCACGATTTTTTATCAGCTAGGACGTATAATAGACATGATTCAAGTTGATCTTCTTTAAAAGCATATTTCGTTAACCTTCCTTTGCAATCTGCATGTTTTTGGTTTGTTTAAGGATTCACCTGTTGTAATTATCTATGATAGGCAAATGGGTGTGAATTGGCTCTCATCTCTCTGGAAGATGGCGAAGATGATCTCAGGTATTCTATGCCACTACTAAATTGAGTTTGTATACCAAAAATTTAAGTAATTAGGTGATTTTTTTTTTTTAAATTGTTGTAAAAGCTCGAATTTTATCAAATAATATAAGATCATTTTGTAGGACCATGGGAGCTTTGCCTTGTCTCCATGATCAGGTTCTTGCTGCTGCTGCAGATGCTGCAGATGCTGCACTCACTTTCTCTAGTCAGAAGAAAAAACAGTTTATGCTATCTTCTTTTCTTTAGCATCCTAGTCAACAATCTCCAGGCTGGTATGTATACATAATTCTTGTCAATCCAGGCTTCTGCACCAGGAATTCTGAGGGGCATTGTGAAAGGATTTAAAATGCGAGAAGCAGAAAACAAGGGGAAACATGCTGCGACTTCAAAATCTGATGTTACTCATTTAGAGGATGTATTCTCAAAACCTCCATTTGTGGACCAGTTACCGACACTTAGAAATAATCAGGAAATTGTGGATCCATCTTCTGGCACAAATGATCAGGAAGTGGAGCTTAGCATAGGTGAAATCCATCTCTGCAACCACATCCTGGTGTTTTTTTGTTACCTTTGGCTATCTACTAAGTTTCAGGTTCTTGTTTGCACAGATGATATTGAAATTGATGATCTTGCACCAATGGCATCTGCTTCAGTCTATAAACCCCAAAATAAAGACAACAGTAATTTTCCATTTCACTACATGAATTACATGATGACATATTTGACTTTTATGACTTGATAGATTAGACTACCATTTTCTTCTGTAAAAGGAACGGAAAGGGAGAAGTTATTTGAAGGGGCAACAGATGTCACAGAACCTAGACTAAGGACACCTGAAGAAATAATTGCTAAATATCGGAAAAGGGTAAGCAAAATGAATCCCAGATTCTCTCTCTCTCTCTCTCTCATTCTCTCTCTCATGCAGACGTACTCTTTATGACTTTTTAGTGAACCGAACTGGCATTAAACTATGTGGCAAATGATTTCAGGATCCAGCTGCAGTGGCTGAAGAGGCAAGAAACAAGCTTCTTGAAAGGCAGGCAAAACTGGAGGTAGTGCGATGTTATGAGTTTACATAGATATCACCAGATTGGCAAGGACATTAGTTGTTTTTATGTGGGTGAGAATATAATAAAAAGAATATTACTTGATTTTGGATGAGAACATGACATAAAGTTGAACATGATTAAGGTGACTGCATAAGTCTCTTATCAGAATACACAAATAGGCATGCAAGGACATCAGTGATGTTTATTTTCTATCTGTAGTGTACATGTTTATTGGCAGTGCTGTTGGAGGACATCAAATCTATAACCTGATAATATGCAAGCATAACTCAAATTCTGAATGGAAGGGCTGAGGCTTGGCTGAATCATATGTGTTATGCAAATGTATCGGGGAATTCATTGTGTTCAATTATTGCTCAGTTGCTTTAGTGCTGAATGTACAAAATATGTAGTATGACTGAAGAAAATGGAGATGTCTATAATGTTGTGTTTCTTGTGGCTATGTGCTTAATTTTCTTGAGGCATATCGGTTGTGTTGGTGAACGTTCTGTCGTGTTCTGATGAAATTAGTTCGTGTTTGTTTTGGTTCTATCAGAGAATCAACCAGCGCACTGCAGAACTGCAAAGCGGAGCTGAAGATTTTGCTTCACTAGCCAATGAGCTTGTCAAGGTCATGGAAAGGCGAAAATGGTGGCACATATGAGCAAAACATATTGTTACTTCACTATGCATCCATCCATTGGTGGCTATCTTATTCAAATACATGGGTGACCACCAATTGATGTCCAAATGAGCGTGCAGATGGCATCAACTAGGAAAGTGGAGCTTGTCAGTCAGGAGGTGCCAAAAGGTAGATGCCACTGTTCTCTCCTGAAGTTTTTCCTGTAAAGCAATGAATAGTCATGGACTGTTCATTTTTCTTGGTAAGATAGTTGATGGAAAAATGTCAATGAGCTGACTTTTGACTATGAGATAGGAGAAGTACAGGGTATTGTCAAATAAATATCAAGAATATGAATTATGTTGTGCAAGTAAATATTGATCTATGGTTCCTAGACCACTGGTGAATGCCTTGCGGATGACAAATCAACCTTCATCGGTATAGTTATTCAAACGACACTTACTGGAGTGTAGATTACCTTCTCTCATCCTGGCTGAAGCACTAGAAAATCTTTAGTTTTCTTGCTCTGGGTTGAAAAGGAGTAAAAAGATACCTAGTTTGTGCTAAGTTTTGTCTGACGGATTAGTAAAAAGAGCATGCTCTCTTTTGCAAATCAAGGTCCATTGTGCAGAGACAAAGGCCTGGTCATCACATGATGACCCATTGACACCAGAAAAACTGTTGGAAACATAGATAGTGCTTTGAGATCATAAGTATATGGAAAAACGCTTTGAATACCGTTTGTCGATATATTTTACACAGGAGGGAGTGTCAAAGTAATCAACGTCTCATAGCTTGCATATACATGACCTCCCGATGATTAATCTATGAGTAGGTCGTGCACTGAGAAGAAAAATGACCAAAGAGCAAAGTAGCGATGACGAGAAATTCTAAGAAAGAAAAGGCATAAGGTGTTTGTGCTTGGAAATGTAGGTAGTGCCTCGAGTGCTCGAACAAGCGAGGTTATACTTTTTGCATTTGTTAGTGGTGGATATGGACACAATCATGGCAAATGTTGATTGTGCTGGTGGAACACTATAACAGTAGTCTGATGGGAAGTGAGGAAGATGCTGGACATGGAATTAGCAGTTATGGCCGTTGCACGCACGTCTCATTCTCATCTGAAAGTTGCATTGCTTCGATCCGATGAAAGATCACCATGAATCACTAATTGTCATGCATCGCGAGGATGATGAATAGGGCGATTTCTCTCGGTCGACTTTGCAACCCTCCTGCGCTCGCTAAGTCACGCAATTATCAAATAATTGTTCGCAAGGATCGTTCCGATCCAATTCGAAAATGCCCTGAAAACGCATTCGCGAGGGGACCTTGCTGGTAGGGCTAATTGTCAATCTTACTATTCGCTGCCGTGTGTTGCCCACGGATGATACCATTTTGATTTTACATGACTGGATCGTGGTTAGCAATGATTGTGTGTGGAATACGATGACTACGAAAAGGCATCGTCAGATTCATCATGGAAAGCCGCCTTTCTCCAAGAAAAAATTTGGGCAGAGCCGGTTCATTTTCATGATCATGAAGTCGGATTAAGGCTCATTTAATTTAATCATTGCTGTCATAAGTGTGGCTGGCATATGTCGTTATTGGGCGTAATCCCTTATTAATCATAGCTTTGGTTCTTTTATGGAAAATAAAAAATTTAAATCACATCTTCTTAAGATTGATCGCTTGTATTGTTTAAAAAATTTAATGAACAAAAAGTATTTATTTTGCTCAAAAAAATATTTAAACATAAATTGTTACTGATAATTAAAATATTTTCTATTAACTATTTAAGTGGTAAAAATGATCATTTTTATTAAAATATTTTTAAACAATTTATTTTTGCAAAATAAATAGAGCTTTAGTGGAGTTCGACATCTTGTATGATTAGGGTGACCAAGTTAATGAGTGAGTAAGTGATAGCTATTTTTGACCCAAAAAACAAGTGATAGCTATTGAAAAGGCTCATTGATCTTTGGGCCTCAATTTAGTTGAAGATTCCGGAGAATTTTGATTTCGTTTGTTTTTCGAAAAATGAATAATTAAGAAAATATTTTTATAAAAATAATGATTTGTATCACTTGAAATAATTAGTTAATGAAAAATACTTCTATTATCAATAACAACTTATGCCTAATTAGCCAAAAAGCCATAATTTGTCAACGGGAGAATTACCAAAAAAGTCCTAAACATATTGCAATTGTGCCAATTCAGTTTTAAACTTTTTTTTTTAGCCAATTTAGTCCTAAACCTTTTACAATTGTGCCGCTTTAGTCCATCGACCAAAATTGTCCTGGCCAAATACGACGTGGACGTCGGTCGTCCGGTGAAAGCTAACATGGCAATTTTTAAATATTTTAATATTTTTTCGAATTTTTTAAATATTTTAATATTTTTTTGAATTTTAAAATATTTTTATAATTTTTTGAATTTTTTTTTTCACTTTCTCTTTCCTCTGGTTGGTTGGCGCCGGCGAGAGGCAAGGGCGGTGAGGCCGACCTCATGGGCCAATGGCGAGGCTACTATCGCCAGATCTAGTGAGGAGCCACCGTCGAGGCTCCTCGCCGTCCTTCGCTCGGCCTTGTTTGGTTAGCTGTTGAGATCGGCCATCATTGGCGCCGCGCATGGCCCCAAATCTGGAGGTTACGGCCATGAGTGGCGAGTGAAGGGCGGCGAGGAGCCCCGCACCGGCGAGCTCGGCCCTCGCCATGTTTGGGTTGGGCCGAGCCTTGCCAGATCTGGCGTGGCCTCGCCTAGCCAAGGCGAGGGTCGACCCCGCCGATGGCCGGTGAGGCTCCTCGCCAGATCTAGCGACAGTGGCCTCGCAGTGGCCGGCGAGGAAAGAGAAAGTGAAAAAAAGAAAAAGATTAAAGAATAAAAAATTCAAAAAATATTAAAAAATTCGAAAAAATATTTAAAAATTTGCCATGTCAGCTTTGTCCACGTTAGCGCCGGCCGGCCAATCTTGGCCGGATGGACCAAACTGGCACAATTGTAAAAGGTTTAGAACTAAATTGGCTAACAAAAAATTTATGACTGAATTGGCACAATTGCAATAGGTTTAAGACTTTTTTTGGTAATTCTCACTTTCGTAAACACTATACTTTTTAAGAACTAATTCTTATTTAATCCATATTTCACCGTTGGATGAACGTCCCCTTGTAAACTTACATCTAAAATTTTTAGCCTTTACTTAGTTGACACATCAATAATCAACTAAAGGGTCTAGATTTAGCCACTGTTATGCAATAGAGAAAAATCACATGCAAAACCCACCAGACCCTGATCCTTAAAACACTTTGTGTGCGCGTACACATGCATGTGCGTAGGCATAGAGATGTGCTTTGCATGGTGGCAACCATTACAGCACAATCACATGTTCGACGTCTCTTTACCTTAGTCAGCATTATGGCAAGCCTAATGGCGACCTCCTATCCAATGTTGGGTAGAGAGAGAGGATCTAAGGCTGCTACTTCTAACCGAGAGATAGAGAGAGAGAAGAGAAGGAAGGTGCGTGTGGCGGCTTCTATACACAACTGACAGGAAGACACATCTCCATTATAACACGCCTACTTCAATACGACAAAATTCACCATGATAAATATATAATCCCAGTTCATCTCGACATCATTTCAATCTATGCTCGTTTTTAGGTCATATTAAAGCTCCATAAAAACGTCCACACACATTCAACTCGTGTAGGAACAACAAAGAAGCAGTTGAAGGAGGAAACTTTTTGGGAGTGACAAGGATGGCCCATCCACCAATCAAGAACTTGGGGGTGGGATGGCCAATCCCTCAGTGGGCTTAGTCAAACCCCGCTTCTTGCCAATATTAAAAACATTTTCCTTGCCAAATCCTAAAGCAGGACTTTCACATGGTCTGCTTTTCCCCCATTTGATGCTCCTGTCCTATACGCGGCCTCGAATTGACCCACGTTCCTCATATGGCCTCACGAGTGTCCTCCCACCGACCCTTTTCAATACCACCATGATGAACAACACCATTAGAGGACAAGCAGCTGGGTGGTTTCCATGCTCCCGATCATATCTTGTCATGTTCGCACCAATCGCGCTCCTTCGATCCGAGCAAGTTATGTAAGAGGTGCCGTACCAACTTTTATAAAGATCCAATAGAGTGTTCGTATCATATCTTATCATATTACATCAATTCTGGCACTTTTGATTCGAGCAAATTTAATTCCCGAAACTTTGAGCAAAAATGCACGATGCGTATTGTTGTTAAAAAGGAATGTATCGAGCTACCGAGAGAAAGGAACCAAATCGAGTTTTGTTTGTAAACGAGTTGGAGAACTCCCAAAACCAGCAAAACTCATCTCGCATAAGAGAGAGAGAGAGAGAGAGAGAGAGAGATATCAAGAACCGGCCGAATCGAATATTCAAGCCTTGTGGCATCCCCGCCATCGCTGTAGTGACATCCCCGCTGATCGCTGTTCATAAATCAAGAAAACTACAAAAAAAAAAAAAACGTGAATGCTGAGCGTGATTACTTTCTGAAACCCGTGTGTTGTACCTAACAAGGTCACACATGGATAATAATAGATCCACATCGCAGAAGACGACGTTTGATGTCCGCGTCAATTCCTTAAGATAAAAAAAAGTGAAAAAGCTTTCCTCCTCCTCCTCCTCCTCCTCCTCCTCCTTTTTCGCCCGTAGGGAAGGATGAAGTTTCGCACGAACCAAGCAAGAACGAACGTGGGGAACGAGCGAGGCACGGTCTCTGCTTTGAAACTATATTAACAGCCTCCCCTCGGGTTCTTCCTTGTCGTTCAGACAATATCTGCAAGAGAAGAGAAGAGGAGAGAGAGAGAATCTCGCTTGAGACATAGAAGAAGAGAGAGAGGTACGACCGGTTCTTGCAGGGAAAGAGGGGTCCCCGTCTTTCATTCCGGACAACACCATTCGTACTCGTTCTTGCAGATATCTAGATTCATCCCCCTAGATTTCCCGTCTCTCTCTCTCTCTCTGTCTCTTGTCTCTTTGCGTTGTTTCACTCCACCAATGCTTTCCCCTTCACTCCCGATACTTTTGCACCTTCCTCCATTCTCCCTCTCCCAAAATAATTAAAAAAAAGGAAAGGAATCCCCACATATAGTATATACCTTGCTCTCTCTCTCTCTCTCTCTCTCTCTCTCTCTTACCTACCTGTTCTTCAACGATGGCTACATGGGTCTTGTCCCAATGTGGCCTCAAACCCCTCCCTCAAACCATCCCCAGATCGCAACTCCAGAGGACGCCCACGAAAGATAACAGATGTTTCCCATCCAGGCACGTCCGTCCCGCAGATCTGAAGCTCCGTCCGGCCGGGCGACCGCGCGGGTCTCTCCTGCCGACCCGGGTGAGCGCCCCATTGCGGGTCTCGCCAACCGACGAAGAAGATGACGCGGGAGAGAGGAGGAAACGAAACGGGGTGGTCGTCAGCGAGGAAGGAGGAGGAGGAGGAAGGGAGGAGTTCTTCGACCCCGGGGCGGCGCCGCCGTTCAAGCTGGCGGACGTGAGGGCGGCCATACCGAAGCACTGCTGGGTGAAGGACCCGTGGAGGTCGATGAGCTACGTCGTGAGGGACGTCGCCGTCGTCCTCGGGCTCGCCTGCGGGGCGGCGTATCTGAACAGCTGGGTCGTCTGGCCTCTCTACTGGGCCGCCCAGGGCACCATGTTCTGGGCCCTCTTCGTTCTCGGTCACGATTGGTACGGCCTCTAGTTCGTCTCTTTTGCTTAAATATTCTCATCATGTCATCATATTTCATGGAGGCTATCGTCGTTATAGTTTGTGTCTGCGTATGTCTTCGGTTTGGCGCTTCCACCTTGCATTTCTGCTTGGTCGGTTCTCAGTTGAGGCACGCCGAGTTATCGCGTTTGTTAAAGGAGGTTCCGGTTGTAGTCGCTTAAATTTTGGCCTTTTTTTGGCTTTCTGAAACCGATGCAGTGGGCACGGGAGCTTCTCGAACGATGCTAAGCTGAATAGTGTGGTGGGGCATCTCCTTCATTCCTCCATTCTAGTGCCTTACCATGGATGGTAAGTTTCAAGTCACCACCTCTACGACTTTGCTTAGGCTGATTGAATTTCACGGAAAATAAATGATGTGGAAAGTATTTTTCTGAAAATGTTTACTTATATTGCATAAAATAATTAGTTGATGAAGATATTTATGTTTAAACATTTTCGTAGACAATAAAAATGTTTTTCATTTGTTTACATTTGCAAATGATATAAGTGATAAATCATTATTTTTATAGGAATTATGTTACTCTTCCCTCTTAAGAAGCTCGGTAAATTCAAATGGTTAGAACTTAGAACGGTTTTAGTCAATAACCAAATATGTGACTCATGATATGACTGAAAATCTCAAATGTCAATCCCTTTCGCATTGTGTACGATAGGAGAATCAGCCATAGGACTCATCACCAGAATCATGGGCACGTCGAGAACGATGAGTCATGGCATCCAGTTAGTCATCTGCCCCTTTGTCCTACTCTTTCTTTCTTTCTTTCTTTTTTTTTTTTTTTTTTTTTAAATCTTCTCAATTATTAGGTTCGATTTCTTTCTTCTTGCAGTTACCTGAAAGGATCTTCAAGAACTTGGACGCCATTACAAGGACCCTCCGCTTCACAGCCCCTTTTCCCATGCTTGCCTACCCCATCTATCTTGTGAGTATTCGAAACGTGGCTCCCCAAGATTATCTTTTTCTTGTTGCTCATTCTGAATCAACACCGTTAAAGCAAGAAAAAGGAGGGAAAAGCAATGTCCTACGAAGAGCCTTTTGAATTGCCTTACTTTCTTCCTGACGTGATAGATCACGGATCCAACTTTCATTGAATCACCGTTCGAATCGGACATAAATCCACCTTTTCATGGAGGAATTATTGCTATCGGCCAAAAGCAAAAATGGAATAATTATTGCTTGCATTGAATGGTAGACCCGAGTTTCGAGCTTAGTTTATTCCATCTAAGATTCGATGCCTCACCATCCATTCGTGATCTCACGATAGGCGTAATCACTCGGGGTAATGATGATTCAGATTTGACTTTTACGATTATGATGGGCTGAAGTCAATTCCTGTTCCTCTAGCTAGCAAGATTGCTCATGGAAACTTCATATGCTACTTCGAAGTTCTAATCCTAAATTTCCTCGGAGAATTCGGAAATAGAAAAAGTATTCTTGAATTTTGAAAGATAGTTAAAAAGTGAAATTTCGAATGGGAGAAAGGGGTCGTCAAGAATTGAGATTCGCATGGCCTAACATAGTATTAATTTCACAGTGGATTAGAAGTCCAGGGAAAAGAGGGTCACACTTCCACCCAGAGAGCGACTTGTTCGTGGCAAGTGAGAGGAAAGATGTGATCACATCTACAGTGTGTTGGGCGGCCATGGTGGGCTTACTTGCGGGATTGTCCTTCGTGATGGGTCCTCTCCAGTTGCTCAAGCTCTATGGCATCCCTTACTGGGTAATCCCTCTTTCTTCATCATCAACTTTGCTAATGGTTCGGTTTAACAACTCCGGATTTGAAAACTCCGCATGCTAAGCGACGCAGCAGACTTTTATTTCGACGTTTAACATAACCTAGTTGTTTAAAGTTCTACTTACGGCTTGCTGTCCTAGTTGTTTAAAGTTCTACTTACGGCTTGCTGTATCAGTCCATATATGATTTTTGTACATCAGTCTTGGTATTTCCTAGTATTCGACAAATTCTAACTAGAGTGCGTTTCCAATTATTGTTGGTTTTATCAGATTTTTGTGATGTGGCTGGACTTTGTGACCTATCTCCATCACCATGGGCATGAAGACAAAGTTCCTTGGTACCGGGGAAAGGTAATGTCACTCAATGAAAGAAGACATTTTCCACCTCATTTTTCTCGTTTTGGAACAATACTTTATTGCGAGAAATTGAAGGTTGTCTCTTTTGCTTTTTCTGTTTTAAGGAATGGAGTTACTTAAGAGGTGGGCTCACCACGCTCGATCGCGACTATGGATGGATCAACAACATTCACCACGATATCGGAACTCACGTCATACACCATCTTTTCCCTCAAATCCCTCACTATCACTTGATCGAAGCTGTGAGTTACATATATTTTCCCTCTTTTGGGTCAACAAAAATTGACCCCCGCCTTAATCGATAAAAATAAAAGCTTTGTTGCTTTGACACAAGTCTCGTGAGAAAATTTGAAGTAGGTCCATCCCGTCCCTATTTGTGTCAGGCTATATAAGATAATGCATATATATATTTATATATATATATGAAGTGTTCGATTTTGATGATAATAGCGTTTCTTGATAAATCTCTAAGACGTAACCTTTTTCTTTGCGATGATGCAGACAGAAGCGGCAAAGCCTGTAATCGGGAAATATTATCGAGAGCCGAAGAAGTCGGGCCCGTTGCCCTTCCATTTGATTGGGACGTTAATACGAAGTTTGAAGAGAGATCACTACGTCAGCGACACCGGGGAGGTTGTCTACTACCAAACTGACCCTAAACTTGGTGGTGGCGGCGGCGGCTCTTCTAGTTCGGATGCTAAGTGAGAAGGCTTCCAATGCAGCATTTGAACAGACACCAAACAGGGAGTTTCAACTCTAATCATTATAGAAGCCTAACTCTTGACACTTCGATGAAGCTTCGTATCTGATAGATCTCACTAGTTTCACTTGGTTGAAGAAGCTGCTAGTGCAAGCCAACTTTCGTGCCAATACAGAAGCCACTAGAGAGATCATGATTGATATATACGGAACGCTAAACTCTATGATCTAGCTTCTGTTTGTAATATGTAAAGCAAGAAGTTGCAAATTTACATTTGAAGAGGAATAAATCGTCTCCTCATCATGTTTTATCTTGTGTCAAGAATGTCTAGAGATGACAATTGATGAACATTATTTTCATTTCTCCCTCCCTCTTCCACTACAATCATACAAATCAAACTTATCTAAGAGGCCTCGGATGACTGGGGGTGTCAACTCGGTCAACATCGGGGTGTCAACTGGGTCAACATCGGATTTACTTTTCTTCGATATCAACATACATTGATGCGGAAATGTATCAATCAGCATTATTGGTCATTTGGTACCGTTTTTTCAACGACTTCAATTATCGTGAAAATGAGTGCTAGAACTTCTACGCGGTATTTTGCCGAACACCTTGCAATCGAAGGCCATAGAATTTCCACGACTGCACGGCAATAGTTTCAAGATATATACGAAAAGCCATCGTGTTATCAAATACGTACAATACTTCACAAAAAATTGTAACAAGGTTATAAAATAATATAGTTATTGAACAATTCATATTGAGACATCATGTATATCTTGATTGGACCCTGAATTACTAGTTGGGTGCGTCCAACACTAGTCTGACAGCCTTCTTAAGATGTTATAAGCTCCCTTGAAAATGAGGTCCAAATTCCTGGAAATGATTCAACTGCTTGAATGCATTTTCGAAGTTGCCCAAGTTTATCTTCTATTAAACAGTTAACGAAAAACTGCTTCCCACACGTGACATCAAAACGCGCGGTTACTTCTCAAAAAATTGATGCTGAAAATGTGTCGTGCGCTTAATTCATACAAACGTACACGTTTTTGATCCTGCTAATTTGTTTCTTAACTCGCTAAGCCAACCCATAGGGTTTTCTCAAAATTATCGTAATGTCGATGCTACAAAAAAAGCTGTTCACACAAGAACTGACTACTTATAATGGAATGAAACCAAAGACTCACTGCATACACTCAATCATCGGGGTGTGAACACCACAAGTGCCAAAACTTAGTATAACGGGACACTTAAGTGCCAAAAATTCCAAAAGTACATTAAAAAATTAGAAAAAAAATGCAATACTTATGTGCTAACAGTGAGAAATTTAGGCCAAACTGCTGATATGGCATTTTTTTAGCTACTTTTGTTTTTATTTTTATTGATGTGGCAATTTTTTTTTTTAAAAACTGTCCACGTGGCGCAATAAGCCCTCAAAATTAATTTTTAATATACATATTAATTAAAATAATTAAAAAAAAAAGGAAGTCATAGCTTTTGCGAGGGCCTCCATAACCCTCGCTGTCACCACCACATCATTGCCAAAAAGGATTGATGATGGTGCAGGCCCTCGCCAATAGTTGGCTAAGATTGTCGGCCACTACCCAAGGCTTGGCGCAGCTGCGACTGACTCTCGCCTCGCTGTTGTCAGCCCATTCCGGTGATGGTGGGGAAGCTGTGGTGAGGGCTATGGAGGCCCTTGCCGAACGCTGCTGCCTCCCCCCTTTCTAAAATAATTTAGTTTTTAATTTATTTAAATTGATATTAAAATTTTAAATTTAGGGGCAAAAGGACATTGTTTTGTATGTTCATTGTTGAGTAAGCATTCTGGCAAGCCACATAGCCTCTTATATTATTAAAATAAGCCACATTGAATTTCCGGCTACCTTAGCTGGCGTTGACACTTCAGTATTCCAATTTCGAAAAAAAGTGACACTTAAGTGTACCTTTTGAAAGTTTTGGCGCTTCAATAACTACTTATGCCAAGTTTTGGTATTTACGGTGTACTTATCCCCTCAATCATCCGACAACTATTCTCTCATTCTTCAAGTTCGCACGACAAAAGCTTGTTCCATTTCAATGAACAAAAGTTGTTGGTGATAGACCCGAAGAGCGATTCTACCAGTCATCAATTTGAATCGTCGTCGCTAACGACTCATCAGGATGCTCCGTCCAATTGGATTACCACGCGTGTCTCTATCGTTGACCGGGGTGAGCGCCCCATTGTGGCTCTCACCAATCAATGAACAAGATGACAAAGTAGAGAAGAGAAAACTAAATGGGGTTATCAACGAGGAAGGAAGAAAAGTAGGAGGAAAGGAGTCCTTTGACCCTGGGGCCGCACCACCGTTCAAGTTGGCGAACATGAGGGCAACGATACTAACGTGCTAATGGATGGAGCACCCATGGAGGTGTTGGAAAAATATGGCTTCAAATAAGGTAGAACAATGAAGTCGGATTTATAAAGCAATCAAATCAGATTTTGAGGCGTGATATCACTTTCTTTAAGGATTTATTTGCCCCACAATATTGCTAATAGTCATCGGCAGATTTCCTCTAGGATACAACAAAATCTCAAATGAGAATACTAGATAGCAATTCTAGTATTTTTCCAAGATTTCTTTATGAAACAATTGGAAAAAATAGCTGTATATCTTTTGAAAGAAAATGAAAATAGGAAGAGGAAGATCATGAAAAATGTTTGACAGTTCTACAAAGAATTGAACAAAACTGTTGAATAAACATATTTGAATGGATACAACCTTTCAAAAACAAAGAAGTTATATCCAAACAAACACAACTTTTCAAAGGTCGTAAGAGTGCCTAACAACCATTAGGCAAAAATAATAAATTTGATATTAAATAATTAAAAAAAAACCATCACTCTATTGTGAACAATCACATTATTTCAATAGGACACAATAGTTATTTTATAAATATTAATTCGAATTTTAATAAATAAAAAATAATAATTGTTGATTAGTGCCAAATTTCGTACACGTGTGCACTCACATCTTTTCGATGTGGGACAAGGCACCTCTTTGTTTATTTTACGAACGAACTACCAACAGGAGGTTGATGAGCTACGTCCCAAGGGATGTGTTAGCTTATTGCCCCAAAGCAACCGTGTAATTAAGGAATTTAGTTGCATTATTTATTTAATAGCAAATAAATACTCATTCATTATCCCATTTATATGAATGAGTTTATAAGATCAATTATGACTAAACCTATTCTTAAGGTATCAAGAGTACATGTGACAATTGTACAATTAGACTAAGTTTTCAAATAGTTCCTGATCGATAAATCATTGAGAGGATATTAATGATTCTGTTGAGATCGATTGAGACTGGTGTGTTCTCAAGTTTTACCATTGAGGATTGGATACCTCAGCAGATGATGAGTCACAAGTTATTGGGTATTATGATACTTGAGCTAGAACACAAGTACTTGTATTGGATAAGTTTATTGAACATGGCATGCATAAAACGATTAGCTACATGGAAGCTTTTAGCAAGATCAATGACTAATCATTCATGTTTTGGTCTTGTGTAAAATCCTTAGATTGAGGCACGATGCTGACTTGTATGTTAGATGGCTATCATTCACAAGTGTACATGTTGATGCTTCATCGAACCATCTCTATACTTGATGGTCATAATTTGTTCATATACGAAGGCACATACATATATGGAATCTTTTTTCTTGTTATATATACAAGATAGAAAATTAATGTTGTATGCAATCTAATCGTGACATTATATTGAAATCCTCAACCAGAGTCGTAATCGAGAAATGATTGTTCATGTTTCATAGAAATACATATCAATTAAACTTGGGCATATAAACAAATTGGTGGCTTGAAAAATAATTACATAACCTTCGTTCAATCGGAACATAGTTAGACAGAAGAATTGAATTACATGGTCGCCAAAACTGACAAGTTCGTTATGTTCTTTAAATATTCATGATGTCTGGGTAGATATGATATATTGTAAATGTCACTCATGATTTGTAGGACTTGGAGATTAATCGAGATAATTACTTCTCTAAGTTGTACCTATATATTAGTACAAGTCCTACCGCCAACTTAGTGATGAATCTAGGGATGTTACACACTTTAACCAATTCAAAATGACATTTGAATGGGAGAGACATATTGCAAATGTGTCTGCAATTGTGGCAATCAAATTGAATCGGGCTACAGATTGAAGTTCTAAAACAGTTTATGAACCTACGACCAAATTAAAGATCTGAAACAAGTTTATAATCAGTGGCCAAATTGAATTTTTGAAACGAGTTCATAATCAATGGCAAAATTAAAAATGTAAAATGGTTTTAGAATTAATGGCTAAATTAAAGATATGAAGTGGGATCATAGAATCAAATGCTAAATTAATGATATTGAATCGGTTTTAGAATCAATGGAGAGATTGATGTTCCAAAACGATTTCAAAATCAATGGCTAATTTAATGATCTAAGATGGTTTCAAAATTAGACGACCAAATTAACATTCGCAAATGGTTTCCAATTTAACGGTTGAATTAAAAGTTTGGTAATGGTTATAGAATTAATGTTTAGAATAATATTCTATAAAGGTTACAAAATTAATGTCTGAATTAATGCTTTGAAACGGTTTCAAAGTTAATGAGCTGAATTGATTTAAATATGTGCGATTTGAGATTGATTACAAGAGGTTCATGAGATGATTATGAGATAATAATGATCAATAAATTTAGTCACATACAAGAATAATTGCTAGCATAACCGTAGTAGTGAACTCTCTCAAATTTCTCTCTATCGTTCGATGGTAGATTGATGGTGTATTTGAACTAGAGCTTTGACATTTTTGTGGGATTGGAACTGAACATCAAAACTAGAATACTTTCAGGCACGCTACAAGGAGATCAAACGTTTGTGGTCTTGATATGAGCAACATCTGAACCAACGCAACGAGAAGATCAAAATCTGTGGCCCGATTCAAAGAATGTCGGAACCAAATCGCTTTGCCCTCCTTTTTCATTTCCACGTGCTTCTTATTAAATTGTACAAACAATGTTTTGAAGATATGTGCATGGCTGTTTTTGCTTCCTCTGTGAATCATCTTTTATTAATTTTTTTTCCAATGCACGTATTGTTGTTTTTTGAAACAAACCCCAACAGGATGTTGACGTCGTCTTTGCCTAATAGGGCGGCATATTTGAACAACTAGGTCATTTTTGCTTATTTACTGGGCCGCCGGGGCACCATGTTCTAACCCCTCTTTTTTCTCAGCCACAATTGGTACGGACTCTAGCTTGTCTCCTGCGAAGAATTTCATATCATGTCATCATATTTCATAGAGATTATTGTTGTCATAGTTTGTGTTGTGTTTGTCTTCGGTTTGGTGCTTCTACCTCTCATTTTTGCTTTGCCGATTCTCAGTTAAGTTGTGTTGTCTTATCGCGTTTGCTTATGGATATTCCCATCACTTTATTGTTATTGTCACTTCAATTTTGGTGATTTTTTTTCCTTTCAAAACTGACACAGTGGGCACGAAAGCTTCTCGAACGATCCCAAGCAGAATAGTGTGGTGAGGCATCTACTTCATTCGTCCATTCTCATGCCTTAACATGGATGGTAAGCTTGAAGTCACTTTGTTTAGACTCCATTTATTTTGAGAAATATGAATAATTTATAAAATATTTTCTTGAAAATGATTGCTTGCATTGCTTAAATAATTAATCAACGAATTTTTTATTTTATTTTTTACAATAATTTATATCTAAATATTTTCGTGGATTATGAAAAAAAAAAATTCGTTCCTTCGTTTTTTTAAGTGATATGAGTAATTATTTTTAGGTTCAATAATTTTTTAAATAATTCATTTTTCACGAAATAAAACAAATCTAATTTCATTTAATCTCCCCTAAAATCACTAGTTCTATAGGAATTACCTAACTCTTCCATCTTAAGAAGCTCGGTATAAATGGTTAGAACTTAGTATGATTTTAGTGAATAATGAAATATGTGACTCATGGTACCACTAACAATTTTGAATGTCACTTTCTTTTGCATTGAATACAACAAGAGAATCAACCACAAAACTTATCACCGGAATCACCGGCACGTCGAGAATGTTAAGTCATGACGTCCGGTGAATCATCTACCTCTTTGTTCTGCTCTTGTATTTTTTTTTTCTTTTTCTCTTTTTGTTATCAATTATTAGTATCATAATTTCTGAATTGGGCTCGATTTCTTCCTACTTGCAGTTATTAGAGAGAATCTACAAGAGCATGGATGCCATTACAAGGACTTGCCGCCTCACAGGCCCTTTTCCCATGCCTGCCTAACCCTTCTATCTTGTGAGTGTTTGACGCGTGCCCCCCGAGATGATCTTTTTCTGGTTGCTTATACTGAATCAACAATGGTTAAAGCAAGGAAAAGGAGAGAAAATCAATGTCCCACAAAGAGCCTTTCGAATTGCCTGACTTTATTTTTGATGTGTGATGGGGTGAGTGATTCTAGAACGGAAATTTTTTCAGAGGGGATTTTTGTGGTTAAGTGTATGGAGTAGTGTATACGGGGAAGAAACAAAAAGGAATAAGAAGATAGAACAATCTCCTCCCAAGGTATAAAGGCCACGCCACCAATTGAAGAAGAGGATCAAGATCTACGAAGTTCACCACCAAGGCCTAAAGCTTCCACTAGCCAAGGATAAAGGACTTCGGGATAGGAGAAGCTCACCACCAAGGCCTAAAGATTCCACCAGCCAAGGATAAAGGGCTTCTTGGCTCACCACCAAAGAGTGATCTACGCTCCAAGGATAAAGAGACCGAAAGAAGTTATCTACTCTCCGAAGAAGTTCACTCAAGCAGAGGAAATCTCACCATTTTCATTGATCAAATTTGTATCTCCCATACATTGGATAGTTTTCCCCTGTTTATAGAAGGATTTTAGCCTTAGGAAATATTAAAAATAGACTTTAATAACCTAGGAACTTAAACCTTCGACTCTTGAACTACATAACAATAAAGACACCTAGGAACTTATGAAATGTATTTAGTAGTACGGGAACTTGCATTCTTGAACCTTTAGCTTTCCGTATTCTTGTACCGTATTCTTGAACCTTTGGCCTTCCGTATTCTTGAATCGCATTCGTGAACCTTTAGCCTTCCAAAAATTCGTGCTCCTCCCTTAACCAGAAATTAATCCTCTCGAAACTTCATCAATTGGTCATGCAAGATGTCTAAAATGGCCTTCAATTACTAGTTATCGACATACCACAAAATATTGATAAGTAATTAACATTATTCATTCAAAATGATCCATCGAAGCACATAATGCCCAATTTTTTTCTTGGCTTGGATAAACATCGATGGTTATGAGTTGGTCGATGGAGCTACGTTGGATGCTCCCGCATCAATTTTTGACATGATGATGGTGATGGATCATAGACCCAACTAATTAACTATGAATTAGACATGAATCGGACATAAATCCGCCTTTTCATGGAGAAACATTGCTTGCTTTGAATAGTAGAGTCCCTCTAAGATTCGATGCGTTTGTGATTGTGATTGACTGAAATCAATTCCTCTAGCCAGTAAGATTATCTTTTGGAACTTCATCTTCTGTTTCTAAGTTCTAATCCTGAGTTTCCTTGGAGAATTCATAAATAGAGAAAGTATTCTTGAATTTCTAAAGATCATGAAAAAAAGTAAAGTTTCGAATGAGAGAATGTTGTCAGGAATTGAGATTCTCATGGCCCTGACTTAGTGTTAATTTCACAGTGGAGTACAAGTCCAAGGAAATGAGGGTCTTACTTTCACCCAGAGAGTGGCCTATTCGTAGCAAGTGAGAGGAAATATGTTATCACATCCACAAAATGTTGGATGATCATGGTATGTGTTGTAAAATTTAATGTGGAAACTAATCACTTGGTTCTACCCATATTCATGGGAAGTGTCAACAACACTATAATAAAAAAAAATTAGAGTTACAAGTGCCTTGGTGTTTCCCATATTAAAATTATACCCTATTGGGGGCTAACAATACAATCTAAAGGGGGGTGAATATATTGTTTGAGAATTATGAAAAATATTTGTAGAAATTATTAAGTTTAACTTCAAACATTGGTAGAAATAGATTATAGAAATTAGGTGTGCGTGCTGCTGTTAATAGATCATGATAATAAAGATCAAGTAATACAAATAGTAAAGAGATAAAAGATTTGCAAGAAAATATATAGTGGTTCGATATTATTTCCAAGCCTACATCCACTCCTAACACTAACAGCCACAGCAAAGTTGGAATCCACTAATAATCTTCAAAAGAAGTTACAATAAACAAGTGTAGCCTTTCCAATAGATCACACTACTAGGACTCACATACTACTGTCACTCTTGTACATTTGCTCTTATCACTAATTACACACATCAGCACCACACAAACATTGACATTAGGAATACACAATAGCTAACAACAAAATAAGAGCAGAGAAGAAGACCCAAAGCACATGACCCATCTTGTTCAGTTTCTCCAATTTCTCCCGACCCAACTACTTTTCTTGGACTCAATATATAGCTATTCATCCTCAAATGACCGTTCCCCATCGAAATCCCCAATTAGCCATTGGTTCTAGCAGTTGCCAACAGCATACCATTGTTGAAGATCATTAGAACGTCTCTTTGATAGCGATTGTTCCCAAACAGTGTAAGTGTACTTTTGTCAGACTTGCTCATTAATGCCAAAACTGCTCTTGATCAACTTTGGTGATCTTTTTGTAGATTCCAAGTCTTTGTAATCGCTATTTTCTTCTTTTCAATATTCTAAGCAAGTGGTCAAGTGACCAGCACCTTTCAGAACTAAATATCCTAATGATCCTTTACCCATAATTAGGACATACATATCTTTACTAGTCTATTGATGTTGTCCACTGACACATCGTGTGAAATGACTTGTGATCAATCATCCAATGATCCTCTTTGCTTCTTCAGCATACAAAAACTTCCAAGGACATCAGCATTCTCACTTATTCCTCATCTTCGCTGATTAACCATATCAGTTTCCAAAGATCTCTAAGGACATTAGCATCTTCACCGATTCCTCATCTTCAAATGATTTGACTGAGTCAACTTCCAAAAATCTTCAAGGACACCACATGCTATTTTCTCATCTTCACTGAACTCACAAGGATCACTAATATTATCACATTCTTCCATCTTATCTATATTAGGTAGCTACTTTTTGCCAGAAATTTGTCGCTCCAATAACAATTCGCTACACTAGATAACGATGATGATCTTTTTGGTCCTTTCAAATATATTTGCAATTTCGACTCTACCAAGCTGTTTATCTTCATGGTTCTTTCAAGCTTTATTGGACATCCCCATTCTAAGCTTGTTCACCTCATCAAGGCCCATTCAACTATTCACCCGATTTTTGTACCTCTAAGCCATCATGAACATCCATGTTATCCTTAGCTTATTCATCTTTGATCAAGGTCCTTCCAAGTGTTCACCTTATTTGAAGATCTTCCTAGTTTGTAGACATCTTCAATCGCCTAATACCTTGCTCATCTCAAATATCAACAAAGCACTCAAGACAGTGGTAGAACACTCCTCAAATTAGTTCACCTGGTGCTATTTATGACAACATCTGCATTTTGATATGTGCATATATCACTTGGTACTATCAACAAATACACAATTAATAACCTTTGATTGTCTTTGTTGTCTTTACAACAACATAGGGATTTTCCCAACAAACCTAAACTTAAAGTGTTTATAAATAAGCAACTAGATAGGATGTAAAAATTTTATAGCACAAAATTCACCAATGCTCCTTGTTCGGAACATCCCTTGCGCGGCACAAAATGCTCATTCTCTTCCCATGAAGAGCCCTTGGAGAATTTTCTACTTGTACGACTCTAGCTCTTTTTATCGAGGGCTATTGTGCAGCTATATTTTCATGTTGTATCTGTGTGGCTGCAACTCCAAAAGGGAACACTCAAGTGTAGCTACCGTGCACTTCAAGAACCCACTCTTTGCGGCCACTTCTTCAAGGAAAGGACAACCTAGAGTTAAGTCAATAAAATGCTATATTTGTTTTATCTTTGTTCTCTTTCTCTTGCCCCAATTTGTGTGCCCCTTCTTTGTACTATTAAAAGAGAAGAACTTCAATATTACAAAGATAAGTATACCCCTTATTTTGTTCTTTCTCTCACGACCACAATTGAACACAAAGTAAGCATGCCATATATGAGCTCAAAATTTGAGACATAATTTAACAAATTTTCATCTTAACTCGACATTTGAAGTCATGTTATAGTGCTTATCATCCATGTTGATCTCCTAATGCCTCAATAGGTGGTCACTCTTTATAGTGGTCACTCTTTATAGATGCCAATTGTGCTTAAGCAAAGATTGTGCTTCACCAAAGGAATAGGCTTCATCATCATGTTTGCTAGATTCTCTATTGTAGCAATCCTTTTTACAACAACCATAACCTTCACTAAGACATTTTGAATGAAATGATATTTGATATTGATATACTTTATTTGCTCGTGACAAACAGGATTATATGTCAAAAATATCGCACCTTGATTGTCAATAATGTATATCAACATTTTTCTGCTCCAACCCAAAGTTCCGGAGCAAACCCCATAGCCATATCGTCTCCTCTGCTAAAAAAGCTAGTGATGTATTTTACCTCAGTGGAAGACAATGCAATGTGATCTTATAAGGATACCTTCCAATTCACTACACCACCTACTAGCATAAACATGTACCTTGTTAAAGACCTACACTCATCCAAGTTATTAGTGAAATTCGAATCCACATGACTGGTGGTTTCACAGCCATTGTTGTCCTTCCAACATACTATACTCATGTCTGTTATTCCCTTCTTCATGGCTTCCTAACGAGTTTTACTAGGACGTTTCATGTAATGGCTAACTATGCTCATAGTTTGTGAAATGTTAGGCTGGATATCATAATATACATAATACTATCCACTACACTAGAATAAGGAACGTAGGACATATGTTCCTCCTCATTTTTAATCTGTAGTGATAATTTATCTGATAATTTATCTAAAAATTTAAAATGCTTCACTAATGGTGTATAGATTTCGTTAACTACATATTAAAATATGCTACAATTTTCTCAATATATATCTTTGGAGATAGACGTAAAACTCTTGCATTCCTGTCATGTAAAATCTCCATACCTAATATTTCTTTTGCAACACATAAATCTTGCATCTCAAACTTAGTTTTCAATTTCCTCTTTAGCACATCAACATAAAACATATTCTCAGCTACTATCAATATGCCATCAGCATATAATGATAGATTAATCAAAGATCCATCCTCCAATGTCTTAAAGTAAACACAACCATCTATTTAACTTTTGAATAGTTCTAATTAGCCATAAAAGTATCAAAACGCTTATACTGCTGTCTAAAAGACTATTTCAACCCATATAAAGATTTCTTTAATAAATGAACGTGATCTTCCTTACTCAGAGTGACAAATCTCTTAGGTTGCCTCATGTAAATTATGCTTCTCCACCTCACTTTGAAGAAATGTTGTTTTCACATTTAGCTGCTCATGCTTGAGATCTTATGCAGCAACTAAGACAAGTAATAAATGAATAGAAGTATGGCCCACCATAAGAGAATCATTATAGTGATTGCCCTTCTACAGTGTAACAACAAGTTTTGCTTAATAACTCGTTGCCACGATATTAGGGGGCCCTCCTTCCTTTTGTAGACCCATTTACTTCTTTGGGTGCCTTGATAAACTCCTATGTCTGATTTCGATGGAGTGATTCCATCTCTTCGCATATAGCCCCCTAATTATTGCACTGATTAAGAATTGGCCATCACCACAGGGTAAGACAGAAGCTCATCTATTTCCATCTCATCACCTATAGTCAATGCATAAGCAATATCTTTATAGCCATAACGTACTAATGTTTAATTTACCTTTTTGATCTACCCGCAGTTATAGTATGTTGTGATTTTGCCGGTTGTTTAGTATCGCTGACTTCAGGAGCCACGCCCTCGTCTGCAGTCTCAACCTATGTTACCTTTGAGATATTTGGAATCTCAACTTAAAGCTCCATCTCACTACTAACACCATGATTTGTTTGATCTATTGATTGTGTCTTAAGACTCCTTTGTTGAATCATTGTAGTATTGTCAAAGATCACATCTCTATTAATTAGAAAATTGGATTTAAGATCAGTGCACCACAATCGATAGCCTTTTACCCTACGTGCATAACCATAAATATACACTTCCTCACCCTTCGCTCAAGCTTACTATCACTTGCATGAGCATACACACAACATCCGAATGCTCGTAATCTTGAGTAATCCACCGATTTCCCTAGCCATACATCCTCAATAGTCTTCCACTTAATAGTAAATGATGGAAATGGATTAACTAGGGAACATACCATGTTCAATGCTTTAGCCTAAAATTTTTTGCCAAGTCCTAAATGCAGAAGCATGCACCAAGCTCGCTAATTTAAGTGATGTTCTTCTGTTCTACTACATCATTCTGCTGTGGTGACTTGGGTGCTATGCAGTGTCTCACAATCCATTCTCACAAAACTTGGTAAAATCTTTACCATAAAACTCCATGTCGTTATTGGTTCTTAGGCACTTAATTTGTTTATGTGGCGGCCTCTAATGAATGCCTTAAATTTCTTAAAATCGATCAAAAACATGAGATTTGTGCTTCAAAAGTTATACCAATACCTTTCTTGAATAGTTGTTGATAAATGTCAATATCTATCGGGTATCTCCTTTTAAAGGTATTGGAGACGGGCCTCGAATGTCTAGAAAAATGTACTCAACTGGTTGCTTGGTTGAATGAATAGCTATTTCCCAAATATGCAGTGCTTACATTATTCTAACTTCCAACAATCCGCTCTCACCCAGCACTATCATACATGCCTCATTCATGTGCCATAATTGCACATTCCATAACCGAATTAAGTTAGAATCTGATTTACTTAATGAAATTGCAACAATTCCTGCTACGATCTCTCTCGAAAGATGATAAAGAGTATTCACTTTCTTCCCCTTCATCACTATCATAGCACCTCGAGAATTAGTACTCCACAGGGATGTACTTACACTCGGTGTCATCTAGTGTTCCCAAAGAAATAAAATTCTTCTTGAGCTTTGGTATATGCCTCACATCTATCAGTATGTGCACCACCCCATCATGCATCCAAATCGGGACTATCACTATCACCACAACCTTGCAGGCTACATTATTCCCATTAGAATTCTACTACCATTTACAATTTGATAAGTGACAAAACAGTTTCTATGAAGTGTCATATGGTAAGAACACCTAAATCTAGCATTGATCCATCTCTTGGTGAACTAGTAGTCACACATAAGATAGCCTCTACATAATTAGTGCTCTCCTCGGCAACGTTTCCCACATTGCTCATGGCATTCTACTTATCACCATAGTTTCTCAGTCTCGAATAGTCTATTCTAATGTGGCTCCTCCTCGTAATATTAAAAGCATTCACATGTCCCTTGAACTTTCTATGGTGTGATTTTGAACTAATTTTACCTTTGTTGCCATTGGATCCTCAATGTTGGTCACTACCTCAAATCACTAGTCCCTGCACTACATCATGTGCTAGATTGCCATCTCGTAACTTTCTTTGCCACTCTTTAAAGAACAAGGTTGACTTTACTGCTTTTGAGGTAATCATAATAGGCCCCCGTAATAGTGAATAAGTAAAACACTCTCATGACTCTAGTAAAGAAGCTAATAACATCATGCCTTGCTCTTTATCATCTAGAATTTTATCGACGTTCTTTAAATCCATTAGTTTATTAAACTCATTTATGTGGGATTTGGTAGATGTACCATCAATATAGCTAAATTAAAATACCATATTCAATATGTATAAGCAATTATTCAAACCCTTCATTATATAGAGTACCCGAAGTTTAGTCCGTAATGCTGCAACATCCTTTTCCTCGACCACCTCTATTAAAACAACATCTAATAGATTCAACAAGTTTATAATCCTTGCCTTCCTCAATATCATGTCCTTTTCGGCATCTTTCATTTTCGGGCAACTTCTCCTTGCTCTCCAATGCTTCAGCCAAACCTTGAGTTGTTGATAATGCCTCCATATTAACGCTCTATAATCCAAAGTTGTTCCTCCTATTGAACTTCTCAATTTCTACTTTCACTCTAGATATATTTGCAATAAAAAAATAAAAAGATAATAATTAGATAAGCAAAAGCCCCAAATCAAAATCAAGAAAATCATATTCTCAAGCTTGATACCGATTGTTGTAAAACTTAACGCGGAAATTACTAGGATCTTGTAATTAAGTCAACACAAGATAATAAGAGAAAGTAGACAACGGACAATAAAGAATACCAAAATTTATGTGGTTCGATTTAAATATTGGTATTGACATCTAGAGAGCCATTGACAAATAATCTACTATAATAAAAAAATTAGAGTTACAATCATTCACACGCTCAACTCTTTCCTTCACCTAGATTATTACCAAGCCCAAAGTATTTACAGATAAACTAACTCAATTAGATGTAAAAATCTTAACAGCACAAAATTCATCGTGTCCTATGCTCCTTGTTCGGACGTCCCTTGTGCGGCACAGGGTGCCCATTCTCTTCCCACGAAGAACCCCCTCAGATTTTTCCACGTTTGCAGCTCCGCCTCTTTTTGTCGGGAGCTACTGTGCGGCCATCTCGTCACACTGTAGCTGTGCGGCTACAACTCTGAAAGAGAACCCTGAAGTGTGGCTACTATGCATTCAAGCCCACTCATTGCGGCCACTTTTATAAGAAAAGGACAACCTAGGGTGAAGCCAAGAAAACTTATTTACTTTTGTTCTCTTTTCTCTAGCCCCTACTTTCTGCTATTAAAAGAGGAGACTTCAACATTACAAACAAGTAAGCACATCGTGTTCCAGCCCCAAACTCAAGGCATGGTCTAACGGTGGACTTGCTTGTGGGATTGTCCTTCATGATGTGACCCCTCCAATCGCTTGAGCTCTATGGCATCTCTTATTGGGTAGTTCCTCTTCCTCTTCTCCTCTTTCTTCGGCATTATCTTCAACTCCGTGTAGACTTTATTTTGCTGTTCAATGGCACATAGTTGTCCGAAAGGTCTACTAACAGCTTGCCATATTAGTCGATATCTGAATTTTGTACATCAATCTTAATATTTCCTAGCATTGGACGAACTCTAATTGGAACGTGTTTTCAATAGTGTAATTCTCACATTTTTGTGATGTGGCTGAACTTTGTGACTTGCCCGTATCACCATGGTCATGAAGACAAACTCCCTTGATACAGGCGAAAGGTAATATCATTCAATAGAAGAAGATACTTTCCACCTTATTTCTTTCGTTTTGGGATGACATTGCAAGTAATTTTAGGTTACCTATTTTTGCTTTTTTTGTTTTAAGGATGGAGTTGCTTATGAGGTGGGCTCACCACGCTCGATTGCGACTTTAGATGGTTCAACAACATTACCATGATATCAGAAGTCACGTCATTAAACATCTTTTCCCTCAGTTCTCTCATTATTACTTAATTGACTGTGAGTTATATACATTTCCCCTCTTTTGAATTGATAAAAATCACTTTAATTGATAAAAATAGAAGCTTTGCTACATAGATGCAAGTCTTGTGAGAATCACTGCAATATAAATATCCAGTCGCTTTCTGTGTTAGGCTAGATCAGATAATGCCTATCTATAAAGCATTGGGCTTCGATAATGATAGCGTCTCTTCATAAATTAATGAAAGATACCCTTTTTTCTTTGGGATGATGCAAACGGAAGCAGCAAAGCCGATGCTCGGGGTATATTCCTAGAAGCTGAAGAAGTCAAGCCCATTGCCCTTCCATTCGATCGGGACGTTAATACAAAGTTTGAAGAGAGATCACTACCTCAACGACACCGGGGAGGTTGTCTACTGCCAAATCGACCCTAAGCTTGGTGGTGGGGGCTCTTCTAGTTTGAATGCTAAGTGAGAAAGCTTCCAATGCAGCATTTGAACAGACACCAAACAGGGAGTTTCAACTTCTCATTGTTGAAGCCAACTATTGACACTTTGATAGGTCTCACGCGTTTCACTTGGTTGAAGAAGTTGCAAGGGCAAGCCACTCTCTGTGCCTATATATAAGCCACTAGCAGAAGAAGGGGAGACGGAGAGAGATTATGATTGATATATATATGGAACGCTTAACTTTGTGATTTAGCCTGTGTATCTAAAGCAAGAAGATGTAAATTTACATTTGACGAGGAATAACTCGTCTCCTCATTATGTTCTATCCTGTGCCAAGAACGTCTAGGGATGACAATTGACGAAGATTATTTTCAGTTTTGCCTCCGTCTTCCACTCCATTCATACAAATCAAACTTATCTGAGAGGCCTTGGATTGCTGGGCTTGTCATCAGATTTACTTTTCTTTGGTATTAACATACATCGATGTTGGAAATGTATCAATCAGCCTTATTGGTCATTTGGTACGGTTTTTTCATCTACTTCAATTACTATAAAAATGAGTGCTACAACTTTTATGTGGTATTTGCAGAACACCTTGCAATTAGAGGCTATAGAATCTCTACAACTACACTGCAATAGTTTCGAGAAATATAGGAAAAGCCATCGCGTTATCAAACACGTACAACACTTCAAAAAGCAATTAAAACAAGGTTATAACATAACCATAGTTATGAGACAATTCATTTGAAGACATTTTGTACATCATGTTAGACGCATCCAACACAAGTCTGATTGCCTTCTTGAGATGTTATAAGCTCCCTTGAAATTAAAGTCCAAATTCCCGGAAATGTGAACATTCAATTGGTTGAATGCACTTTCAAAGTTGCCCGAGAGTATATTCTATTATATTGTCGACGAAAAAATGCTCTCCACATGCGATATTGAAATGCGTGATTGCTTCTCAAGAATTTGATGCCGAAAATGTGTCATGAGCTTAATTCATACAAGTGCACACGTTTCTTGTCCTGCTAATTTGCTTCTTTACTCACTATACCTACCCACAGGGTTCTCTCAAAGCTATCCTGATGTTGATGCTACGAAAGAAGCTACTCGCACAGGAATGGGAAAATTGTCGAATAGTCATAACGTTTCTTTTCCTGCTAATTTGCTTCTTAACTCGCCAAGCCTAACCACAGGGTTCTCTCAAAGCTATCCTGATGTTGATGCTACAAAAGAAGCTGTTCACATGGGAACGGGAAAATTGTCAAAAAGTCAAAACGTTTCTTATCCTGCTAATTTGCCTCTTAACTCGCTAAGCCTACCCACAAGGTTCTCTCAAAGCCATCTCGATGTTGATGCTGCAAAAGAAGCTATTCATAGGAACGAAAATTGTCAAAAAGTTATAAACCTATTGCATTTTTATCAATTCAATCTTACACCTTTTAATTATACCAATTGAGTCATAATCTTTTCACATTCTATTAATTGAGTCCATTTATCAATTTTGGCCATAAATTGTTGACATAGATATTGACCGTCTTACGTGGCATGGCTAGCGGTGATATATAATTTATAATAATGTTTTAATATTTTTCAAATTTATTTATTTATTATTTTCTTTTTTTTTTCCTTCCCTTTCTAGTCGATTATTGGGCCTTGACGATGGCCAATGACTAGCCAGAGATGAGGGTCAGCGAGGTCGACCTCACTATCACTAGGTGATGTTGGCCTTGTCATGGTTGGGCAAAGCTCGACCTTGCTAGATCTAGCAAGTTTGAGGCAAGGCTCGACCTTGCCCAATGAAGGCAAGGTTGAGCCTCGCTAAGGCCCAATGGGCGGTAGAGGAGGAAGAAGGGAAGGAAAAAAAATGGAAAAAATGGAAAAAGAAAAGAAAAAATAGATTTAATATAATATTAAAAAATTATTAAAAATTGTCCACATTAACTCCGGTCATACCCGTAGGATGGTGGGCATCCATGTTAGCGATTTCGGTCAAAATTGATTGATGAACTCAAATGGCAAAACGTGAAAATGTTTAAAACTCAATTGACAGAATTAAAAGTTATAAGATCGAATTGGCAAAGGTATAATATGTTTAGGACTTTTTAAACAATTTTCCCCACAAGAACTAACTACTCATAACAGAACAGAACCAAAGACTAACTACATAAGCTCAATCATCAGACAACTCATTCATTCTTAAAGTTCGCACAACTAAAGCTCGTTCCATTTCATTGAGCAAAAGTTGTTGGTGATAGATTCGCCGAGTGACTGATAGGGGTCATCAATTGAATCCTCGTCACTAATGACTCATTAGAATGCTCCGTCCAACTGGACTACCATGTGGGTCTCCCTTGTCGACCCGAGTGAGCTTCCCATTGCGGGTCTCACCAATCGATGAAGAAGATGATGGAGAGAAGAGAAAACGAAATGGGGTCATCTGCGAGCAAGGAGGAAGAGGAGGAGAGGAAATCTTTGACCCCGGGGCCACACTGCCATTCAAGCTGGCGGACGAGAGAGCGGCGATACGAAAGCACTGCTGGGTGAAGGATCCTTGGAGGTCAATGACCTATGTCTAGGGAGACATCGCCGTCGTCTTCGGGCTTGCCTGTGGGGCGGCGTATTTGAATAGCTGGGTCGTTTGGCCTCTCTATTCGGCCGCCCAAGGCGCCATGTTCTAGGCCCTCTTCGTTCTCGGCCACGGTTGGTGGAGTCTCCAGCTCGTCTTTTGCAAAGAAAATCATATCATGTCATCATATTTCACGGAGATTAACGATGTCATAATTTGTGTTGTGATTGTCTTCGGTTCAGTTATTCCACCTTGCATTTCCTCTTTATCAATTCTCAGTTGAGTTGTGTTTTGTTAGCGTGTTTGCCTATGAAAATTCCAATCACATTATTGTCATCGTCATTTAAATTTTGGTGTTTCTTTTCTTTCGAAACCGGCACAGTGGGCATGGGAGCTTCTCAAACAATCCCAAGCTGAATAGTGTGGTGGGACATCTTCTTCATTCCTCCATTCTTGTGCCTTACAATGGATGGTAAGCTTCTAGTTGCTATGCTTAGACTCATTTTATTTCGTAAAATATGAATAATATAAAAAATATTTTCTTAAAAATACTGCTTGTATTGCTTCAAATAATTAGTTTATAAAAATGTTTAAATTATTGATAATAATTTATGTCTGAACATTTTCATGAAATATATTTTGTTTGTTCATTTTTATAAGTGATATAAGTGATTATTTTTAAGAAATTATATTCTAATTCATTTATTTTCCACGAATTAAACAAAGCCTTAGTTTTGTTTGAATTCTTCTAAATCATTAGTTTTAAAGAAATTACGTAACCCTTTTAAGAAGCTTTTGAATGGTTAGAACTTTGAATGATTTTAGTCAATAATCATGCATGAAATGACTAACAATCTCAAATGTCACTTCCTTTCACATCAAATTCGACAGGAGAATCAGCCACAAAACTCATCACTATAATCACGGGCACATTTAGAAGGACGAGTCATGGCAACCAGTTAGTTGTCTGCCTCTCCGTCCTCTTCTTTCTTTCCTTTTTCGCACCGCCCCCCCTCCCTCAATTATTGGTATCATAATTTCTAAGTTGGGTTCGATTTCTTCCTTCTTGCAGTTATCAGAGAGAATCCACAAGAGCTTCGGCCCCCTTGCAAGGACTCTCCGCTTCACAGTCCCTTTTCCGATGCTTGCCTACCCCTTATATCTTGTGAGTGTTCGACACATGCTTCCAAAGATGATCATCTTCTGGGTTCTTATTTTGAATCAACAACGTTAAAGCGAGGAGAGAAAAGTAATATCCTACAAAGAGCCTTCCGAATTGCCTTACTTTATTCCCAAGCCGATAGATCATAGACCCATCTAACTTGTTCAAATCGAACATGAATCTGCCTACTCATGGAGCAATCAATGCTTGCTTTGAATGGATTGATTGCTTTTAATGGTAGAGCCTGAGTTTGGAGCTTAGTTTATTCTCTTTAAGATTCGATACCTCGCTATCGATTCGTGATCTCCAGCATAACCGCTCGGGTACAGATGATTTGGACATGCCTTTGTGATTGTGATTGATTAAAATCAATTCCAGATCCTCTGACCAGCAAGATTGTCTGTGAACTTCATATTCTTCTTTTAAGTCTGAATTTCAGCGGAGAATTCAGAAAAAGTATTCTTGAGTTTTTACGGATCATAAAAAAAAAAGTCAAATTTTGAATGGGAGAATGGAGTCGTTAGGGACTTGCATTCTCGTGGTCCTCACATATTGTAGTGGAGAAGAAGTCCGAGGAAAAGATGGTCACACTTTCACCCAGGAGTGACCTATTCATGACAAGTGAGAGGAAAGACGTGATCACATCCACAGTGTGTTGGATGGCCATATTGGGTTTGCTTGTTGGATTGTCCTTCGTGATGGGTCCTCTCCAGTTGCTCAAGCTTTATGGCATCCCTTATTGGGTAATAATCCCTCTTCCTATTCTCCTCTTTCTTCATCATCATCTTCACTAAAGTTTAAAGCTTCGGTATAGTAACTATGGATTTGAAAATTCTGCATCCTAAGCGGCACGGCAAACTTTTTTTTCGATGTTTAGTGTGACCCAATTGTTCATAAGCTCTACTTACGGCTTGCCATATCTGTCCATATTTGAATTTTGTTCATTAATTGTAGTATTTCCTAGCATCCGATAGATTCTAACCAGAGTGCATCTCCAATTATTGTTGGTTTTATCAGATTTTCGTGATATGGCTGGACTTTGTGACTTACCTCCATCACCATGGTCATGAAGACAGGCTGCCTTGGTACAGGGGAAAGGTAATGTCATTCAATGAAAGAAGACCCTTTCCACCTTCTTTTTCTTGTTTTGGTACAATAATTTCATGCAAGTAATTGAAGGTTGTCTCTTTCGCTTTTTTCTATTTTAAGGAATTGAGTTACTTAAGAGGTGGGCTCACCATACTCAATCGCAACTACTGGTGGTTCAATAACATTCACCACAATATCGAAACTCGCGTCATACACCATATTTTCCCTCAGATCCCCATTATCACTTGATTGAAGCCGTGAGTTAAATACATATCCCTCTTTTGGGTAGACAAAAATTGCTTTAATTGATAAAAATACAAGCTTTGTTGTGTAGACGCAAGTATCGTGAGAATCATTGAAATAGGTTCATCCCGTCGCTGTCTCTGTCAGACTAAATAATGCATATCTACAAAGTGATGGGCTTCGATAATGATGGCATCTCTTGATAAATACTTGACAGATACCCTTTTTTCATGCGATCATGCAGACGGAAGCGGCAAAGCCAGTGCTCGGGAAATATTACCAGGAACCGAAGAAGTTGAGCCCATAGCCCTTCCATTTGATCAGTACATTAATACAAAGTTTGGAGAGAGATCACTATGTCAGCGACATCGGGGAGGTTGCCTACTACCGAACTGACCCTAAGCTTGGTGGTGGTGGCTCTTCTAATTCAGATGCTAAGTAAGAAGGCTCCAAATGCGGCATTTGAACATACATCAAACAGGGAGTTCCAACTTCAATCATTATTGAAGCCTAACTCTCGACAATTTGGTGAAGCTCCGTATCAAATAGATCTCACACGTTTCACTTGGTGGACAAAGCTGCTATACGCAAGCCACTTGTGACATCCAGAGTTTTCAAACCTGTCTTCTGCTGAATGAATCGGGCATTTCATTGACGTGCCTATATGGCTATTATCAGAACTAATCATTCTTGAGATAACTAGACTATCTAGAGAAATTATTAAGAAATTTTAAGGCAATAGTCTTGAGAACTCGACCAGGAATCGGCTTCCCGACCGTGTCCATCTTTAGAGACCATTATGGCACAGTTAAAAATCGATTTGAAATCAGAGATAGACTGGATCGATAGAGATGTGTGGCTAATCGTGGGTGACATCACTAAATTGGAAAATTCTCGTCGACCGGCACTAGATTGATTTTCTTATTGTTTTGGTACCCTGTGTCCGTATTTGGATCCTCGAGATTTTCACGACAACCGAGAGTCGCCAATGAGTCGAGTGGGTTCATAGTGGCTCGAAGAAAATCGACCACGGGTCATTTGCACTAAAAATTTCTGAAAGTTACCCGATAATCTAGGTCACTCTAAAAACGCACCAAGTGAAATTAACTGTGAATTCAAGTCCGATTTCAGAAATTAAAGTTTCTGTCATGTCACAATAAATTTTAGGAACGTCCACTCAGTCTCAGAAGATTTTTCAGAGATTCCGATTTTACGAAAAATCGATTCGGAAGTCGCAGAAAATTAACGGAAATTCAGATTGGCTAAGTCGAGGGAAATTGGGACTTCTAAACCGAGCCTTTGAGTGTTAGGGACTTATAGAAAATTTTAAGGGATTTTCCTTCGTCAAATTTGGACCTCAGTTGGGGAAGTTGTTGGAGGAATTGAAGCTTCAATTTGTCAAATTTGGAGCTAGAGCAAGGGGGGTGCAACATTGCATTCAAATTGGCTTATGGTGGGATATACTTGTGGAAAGTAATGGGGGACATTGAGTTAACGGAAGAGATAAAATTTCTGACCTTGGGCCCCCCTCCCGTCGCTGTCTTCCTCTCTTCACCGCCTTTGACCATTCTGACTTTCTTCAATTTCGTGGACGTCGGAAGCTTTCTCTCTCTCTCGGATCAATTCCACGGTGCCAGCAGCTGCTCATTTTCTCTCTCACCTACCACTCCATCATCGTCCTCTTTCACCCATTTTGCTGCTTCGATCAATCCCAACAGCGTTCATCATCCCCTATCCCCGCAAGCCCACACGAACACCAACCCTGCTCCAATATGCTTCGTCTCCCACGGTCAATCTTCAATAGAAGCCTTCAAACGATGCCACTCGATTGACTCCGCACAGCCACGACGTCCAGAGAAGCCAGGCGCCCTCTCCACGCGTCCACGACTTGCAACTCCACGGTCAACAACAGCAGATTCTCTTCACTTTGTTGACCACCGAGCGATGCTCCTCCATGCACGTGTCTTCAACCGAGCAAAGCCTGAAGCAGCTCCATTCTTCGCCGCGTCTTCCTCAGCTCGTGCCTTCCGCGCGTGATGCCAGTGAAGCCAGCCATGGATTGAGCCCAGTAATTTCGACCCAACTTTGCTGCAGCGCGCAAGACCAGTGTCTTCAATCACTCGGGCCTTGCTGCTTCTCTCGCCAGGCCCAGCGAATTCAGCTCCGAAGCCCCAAAGCCAGCAATCTCGGCCCAAATTGCAGTCTTCAAGCCCAGTCGAAACTACACCAGCAGTAGCCCATCAACTGAGTTTTATGAGGCCCAATTCCAGCAAATTTATTGAAGCCCAGCTCGCAATTTGAAACCCGTCTTCAGCAGGCCCAACTCAACTTGGGTCCAGCCCAAAAGCAAGAACAAATATCAGTTGGGCTGAGATTTGTTGGGCCAAGTTTAAGGCCCGGTCCAAGCCCGCCGATACTGTCGAAAGCTCGATTTCGACCGCCGTCGCGTCGTCGTCGTGGTGTCCCGACCTTCACTTTTAACAAGTGAGTTTTGGTCACTAATGCTTTTTTGGTTTGCTAATTATACCTAATGGTTGATTAGATTTAATTAAGTGCAATTAGGTGGTTAGATTAGATTAGAATAATTAATTAGTGACTAGGTGGTTAGATTTAATCACTAGCGAATAGAAAGGTGCTATTATTTATCGAACGAGTCTCAGAAATTTTTCGGGCTCGTCTCGACCTCCAATTAGGCACTACGGGCCTAAATTAGATTTAATTCTATTTAATAATTATTTTTTGAAATTAATTAATTAATTATTTTTTTCCGGAAATTTAACCGGGATGGCCGGTGATCGGAATTTCATGCTGATTGTCGTGGTGCAGTCCGTTTATTTATTTGAGCTTTGAATTGTGCTGAATTAAATTAAATGTGAATATTTAGGATATGTTCTTAAATGGTTGTTTTGTTTATTTGAGTGCGAAATAATCGGGAGTCAGTTGTTAATATCGACAGTGGATTGGTGATTAATTATGGCATCTAAAAAGAGCACGTGGGCTCGGTGATCTGATGCGTCACTTTGGTGAACTAGTACCTAAGAGATGGCACGTGGGCCCGGGCATCGTAAAAAGGGCACGTGGACTCGGTGATCTGATACATCACTTTTGCGAAGAGGTCACTTGAGAGAATGCACGTGGACCCAAGAAATTAAGTGTGGCATCTTGAAAGAGACACGTGGGCTCGGTGATTTGATGCATCACGTTGGCAGACTTGGTGCCTATGAGAATGCACGTGTGCTCGACAATTAGATATACATTACGGGGAATGTATGGTCTGAGTGACATGTAATCGACGAGTTCGATTATCGATAGTTCGATCCGTATGGTTTAAATGGGTGCCGATATTAAATTGTACTGAGTTGCAGGTGGAATCTGAGGCCAAGGTAAGTCCTCTGACCTGTGCGTGTTTAGGCAGCCCATAGCATATTAGTTTACTAATCGGGTCTTAGGGGGTAAAACTTGCTGAGATGTAGTCTCATCCCGATTGTGGGATAATATTTCAGGCCCCTAGATGGCAGCACCTCCACCTCCTCCTCCTGCTATGCATTTTGGTATTCCCCAGGAGATGACTGAGCTAGAGATCCACTTCCATATTCACCCTCACTCTGAAGTTCTAGAATACATGCCGGTCAAGTCAATCGTTTGGGTTGATGTGGGATAGCCTGACCTGAGACCCCATCATTATCGGTTATGGTACCGGGAGTATCATGACAGGCGAAGAGTAGGACCCATTCCAAAAATTGATGTGCCAATATACGTTCTAGAAGAGGCATTTGGGAAGGGTACAACAGACCATGCAGACGGGTTGGTCAGGACCCAACACTGGAGGCTGAAGCTCACACTCCTGTGTACTCGATTGACGATGACAACTGGAACAACGAGGATGGTGAAATTGAAGAGCAGGAGGTGGAAGGACCAGAGGAGGATGAAGAGTGGGGAGTAGCTGAGGAGGTACCTAAAGATGAGCCGGCGTCTAAAGTCGAGGATGAGCCTAAAGAGGAAGATGAAGAGCTGGAAGAGAATGAGCTCAGTGAAGAGAAGACCGAGGAGGATCAGGATGATCCTGAGTATGACCTGGATGAGGATTGAGATTCCATCCCTTTTGTGAACCTTGTCTTAGTGTAGATAAGTGTGAGACTAGAAAGTCGTGAATAGTTTTGTGAAGTACTTTGAGTTATGCTCTATATAAAAGTGTGGTTGTGAATTTCAATATGAAAGATATGGTCTGCTTTTCTATCCCATTGTTTTATTGTCTGGAGATTTATAACTGCTTCCGCATGCATATGAAAATGAAAGGGTCGGCAATACATAGTCCTGGGATATCGCATTCTAAAATCGACCAAGTAGAATGATGGGTGCTTCCCAGAGGATCGAGGTTTGACATCCCCTTTTTGTGGTATCATAGCGAAGTTCAAGATTGGAGTGATAAGGAGCATTGACCATGGGATAGTCTTGAGGAAAGGCCTTTAAATTCACAACCGGTGCATGTCTGTGTTAGCTAAGTGCTAGAATTGCTTGTTGTTTGGATCGCTTTGTTTCTAATTCGGTGTTGAATTGGAAGCAGGTGTTAGTTGTTTAAAGCTACACCATGAGCGATCAGGAGCCGAGAACTCCTGCAAAGAGGACTAGTAGGGCCGTTATTCGGGGTAGAGCTCCGACTCGTGTCCGGACCCGAGCCGGACGTGGTCGAGCGCTAGCACTGGCTAGCGCGAGTGGAGTGATTTCACATGTTGTAGACATCGGGGTAGCAGCCCCTAATGATCCCAGGTTGGATGGGATCTTGCGTGTTCTAGAAGCGATGGGTACAAGGATGGATCAACAAGCCGCTACAATTGAAGCTGCCGGTCAGGCCGCCGCAACCGCCGCCACTGACGTCGCCGTTGGAACCGCCCCTGCAGCCGCACCTGCTGTTGCACCTGCAGCCGCCAATGTTGAAGGTCCACCGGGGGTTGTCTTTGCTGCAAGACCAATCCATAAGCTGGTGGGGCAATTCCTGAGATTGAACCCACCATTGTTCTCTAGGACAGGAGATCTCGAAGCTGTTTCTTTGTGGGTCCAGAAGCTTGAGAAAGTGTTTGCATTGCTGATGTGTAACGAGATGGAGAAAGTAGTCTTAGCAACTTACCAGCTAGAAGGAGTTGCGAACACTTGGTGGATGACTACTCAAGAATCAATCTTTCCAGAAGGCACTGTTCAGGAATGGAACACTTTCCTTGAAGCTTTCAATGATAAATATTTCTCCGAGACCGCAAGGGAGGTGAAGATGGCTGAATTCCAACGTCTTTGCCAGGGTTCCCTATCTGTTGATGAATATGAGGCGAAGTTCGCCGAGCTTTCACGATATGCCCTAGAGCTCATAGAAAACCCAGTAAACCAAGTGAGGAGGTTTAGAGATGGGTTCAGACCAGACTTGAGGAGCATATTAGTCTCCCTAGATCTGAGGACTTACAACGAAATATACCAGAGAGCTCAGAAAATTGAGAAGGATCAAAATGACAAAGCTGCCTCGTCTAGATCAAGGTTCAGTCCTCATAGAGACAACATCCGCCAAGGAAAGAGGCCAATGCTTGGAAACAGATTCCAAGGCCCGCCTAGCAAGAAGGGTGGATTCAATAGGTCAGGGCCTAATAGAAATGAACCATGCCGCTTCTGTGGAAGAAGACACGAATCAGCACCGTGCCAAGCTAGGACGGGTGCGTGTTTTGAATGTGGCCAACAGGGTCACATCGCAAGGTATTGTCCGAGGAAGCCAGGAGGCCAACCTTAGTTGCCGCCGCCACCACCGAGGGGACAGTTCAAGGGATATGCCCCACAAAATGTGCCGCAAGGAGGACAGCTAAGACCTCCAGTTCAGGGCACCGTGTATGCAATTACACAAGGTCAGGTAGAACCTGCGCCTGACGTAATCACAAGTATGGTTTCACTCAACAACCAACTTGCTTATGCTTTGTTTGATCCGGGAGCGACCCACTCATTTATTGTCGAACAGTATGTTAAGTTGATAGAAGTCAGTCCTATATTATTGGAGTTGGCAATTTGCATATCTACACCCCTGAAAGATAAGGTCATTACTGCTTTGGGCTGTTCGGGGTGCAAATTAGTGATTGGTGAGCGAGTGGGGAAAATAGATTTATTAGTCCTAGCCATGTATGACTTTGATTTGATAATTGGCATGGACTGGCTCACCAAACAAAGAGCCAAAATGGACTGCTATCGCAAAGCGATTCAGTTTGACCCGTTAGAGGGTGAGAGCTTCGAGTTTTTAGGAAGTCGAGGAGGACCCTCGATTGTCCTAATCTCATCGCAAGAGACATCTCGTTTGTTAGACGAGGGTTGTCAAGGGTACTTGGCAACTGTCGTGGATACGACAGTTGAGGAACTGAAAATGGAAGACATTTCAGTTGTGCAAGAATTTTCAGATGTCTTTCCAAAAGAATTGCCAAGATTACCGCCAGAAAGAGAAATCGAGTTCGTGATTGAACTAGCTCTATGGACAGAGCCGATCTCAAAGGCACCTTACAGGATGGCGTTATTTGAGTTGAAAGAATTGAAGGTGCAGATGCAGGAATTATTGGATAAATGATTTATTCGTCCTAGTGCATCACCTTGGGGAGCACCAGTGTTATTTGTAAAGAAGAAAGATGGTTCGTTGCGTTTGTGCATCGACTATCGACAGCTCAACCAGGTAACCGTTAAGAATAAGTATCCCTTTCCGAGGATCGATGACCTGTTCGATCAGTTGCAAGGAGCGTCAATATTCTCGAAGATAGACTTAAGGACATGATATCATCAGCTGAGAATTAAGAAGGAGGATATTCCTAAGTCAGCATTTCGCACTCGGTATGGTCACTATGAGTTCCCAGTGATGCCATTCGGGTTGACGAATGCTCCAGCTGCTTTCATGGATATGATAAACTGAATATTCAAGGAATATCTAGATCAGTTTGTGATTGTGTTCATAGATGATATCTTGGTCTATTCGAGAAGTGAGGAAGAGCACGAGAGTCATCTAAGATTAGTGCTCCAGACTTGAAGGACGCATCAGTTGTATGCTAAATTTAGCAAATGCGAGTTTTGATTGACTCGTGTTGCGTTCTTAGGTCATGTGATTTCCGGAGAAGGAATCTCCGTTGACCCGAGCAAGATAGAAGCCGTGATTAAGTGTCCAAGATCGACTACAGTGACAGAGATTAGAAGTTTCTTGGGATTGGCAGGTTATTACTGACAGTTTGTGGAAGGTTTCTCATCGTTAGCATCACCTCTGACAAAACTCTTGAAGAAAGAAGAGAAATTTGTATGGTTAGACAAGTGCGAAAATAGTTTTCAAGAGCTGAAGAAAAAACTGACTACCGCACCTGTGCTGACAATTCCATCTAGTCCTGGAAGATTCGAGATCTATAATGATGCGTCATTCAAGGGATTGGGTTGCATGTTGATGCAACATGGTAGGGTTGTGGCATACGCTTCTCGCCAGTTGAGACCTCATGAGCAAAATTACCCAACGCATGATTTAGAACTCGCAACTATTATATTTGCCTTGAAGATTTGGAGACATTAATTGTGCGGGGAAAGATTCCAGATCTTCACGGACCATCAAAGTCTCAAGTATATGTTCTCTGAGAAGGAGTTGAACATGAGATAACGAATATGGATGGAATTGCTGAAAGACTACGACTGTGATATTTTATATCACCCAGGAAAGGCGAACAAGGTTGCCGATGCTTTAAGTCGAAAGTCTTCAGTAGCTCATATCTTGATTAAGGAGTGGAACTTAATCGAGAAAGCTCAAGATTTGGTCTTCAAGTTTGAGGTTGGCCACCTTTCGAGTTTTATGGCTACTCTTAGAATTGAACCGGATTTCCAGGTCAGAATCAAAGAACTCCAACTGACAGATTCAGATGTACAGAGAATTCTTCAGGAGGACACAGAGAAAAGAAAGGCTGATTTTCAGATTGCTGATGACGGGACTCTAAGGTTCCAAGGACGTTTGGTTGTACCTGACGATGTAGAGCTTAGAGAAGAAATTTTATTTGAAACACATCGTTGCAGCTACAACATTCATCTTGGAAGCACTAAAATGTATCAGAATCTGCGTCAACACTACTGGTGGTCGGGTATGAAGGCCCACATCGCCAAGCATGTCGCCAAGTGTTTGACGTGTCAACAAGTAAAAGCTCAGCATTGCAAGTCAGGAGGGCTTCTGCAACCTCTTGTGATCCCAGAATGGAAATGGGAATACATCACGATGGACTTCGTGACTAGACTACGAAGGAGTCAGAGAAGCAACGATTCGATTTGGGTAGTAGTCGACAGACTGACAAAGTTGGCTCACTTCATTGCAGTTCGAAAAGACCTGAGTCTGGATAGACATGCAGACCTGTAAATGCGTTAGGTAGTTCGAATGCATGGAGTGCCTGTTACGATAACTTCAGACAGAGACCCAAGATTTACCGCTGTTTTTTGGAAGAGCTTGCAAAGTGCTCTAGGTACAAAGCTTCAGTACAGTACGGCATATCATCCTCAAACGGATGGTCAGTCTGAGAGGACAATTTAGACCCTCGAAGACATGCTGAGAGCTTGTGTAATAGACTTCAAAGGAAGTTGGGAAGATCATCTTCATCTGGTGGAATTTGCCTACAACAACAGTTATCAGCAGAGCATTAAGATGGCCCCATTTGAAGCATTGTATGGCATAGCATGCAGAACACCAGTTTGTTGGGATGAAGTTGGAGAGAGAAAGATAACAGGCCCAGAGTTGGTTCAACAGTCAGTGGATGCCGTGACAGTGATAAGAAACAGGTTAAAGACCGCGCAGAGCAGACAGAAAAGTTACGTAGATAAGCGTCGGAGATCCTTGGAATTCCAAGTTGGTGATCACATTTTTCTGAAGGTGTCACCAATGAGGGGAACTTCGTGCTTTGGGAAGAAAGGGAAACTGAGTTCGAGATATGTAGGTCCATTTGAGAATCTTGAGAGAATCAGGACCTTACCGTATCGTCTTGCATTGCCGCCAAGGTTGGCGCAAATGCATGACGTCTTCATGTGTCGATGTTGAGGAAGTACGAGCCTAACTCAACACACGTGCTCAATTTTGAGGAATTGGACGTGGATGACCGTGTGTCATACGTGGAAAGCTCAGTCCAAATTATGGACAGAAAGGAGCAAGTGCTACGTACGAAGATCATTCCGTTGGTCAAAGTGGTCTGGCAACACCACGGTACAAAAGGAGCAACATGGGAAACTGAAGAGTCGATGAGAGAATTGTACCCCTACCTTTTTGTTTAAGTTTGTAAGGTTTAAATTTTGAGGACGAAATTTTTATAAGAGGGGAAGAGTTGTGACATCCAGATTTTTCAAACCTGTCTTCTGCTGAATGAATCGGGCATTTCATTGACGTGCCTATAGGGCTATTCTCAGAACTGATCATTCTTGAGATAACTAGACTATTTTGGGAAATTATTAAGAAATTTTAAAGCAATAGACTTGAGAACTCGACCAGGGATCGGCTTCCCGACCGTGTCCATCTTTAGAGACCATTACGGCACAGTTAAAAATCGATTTGAAATCAGAGATATACTGGATCGACAGAGATGTGAGGCTAATCGTGAGTGACACCACTAAATTGGAAAATTCTCGTCAATCGACACTAGACTGATTTTCTTATTGTTTTGGTACCCCGTGTCCGTATTTGGATCCTCGAGATTTTCACAACAACTGAGAGTTGCCAATGAGTCGAGTGGGTTCATAGTGGCTCGAAGAAAATTGACCACGGGTCATTTGTACTAAAAATTTCTGAAAGTTACCCGGTAATCTAGGTCACTCTAAAAATGCACCAAGTGAAATTAACTGTGAATTTAAGTTCGATTTCAGAAATTGAAGTTTCTGTCATGTCATAATAAATTCTAGGAACGTCGACTCAGTCTCAGAAGATTTTTCAGAGATTCCGAGATTTTATGAAAAATCGATTCGGATGTCGCGGAAAATTAACGGAAATTCAGATGAACTAAGTCGAGGGAAATTGGGACTTCTAAACCGAGCCTTTGAGTGTTAGGGACTTACAGAAAATTTTAAGGGATTTTCCTTCGTCAAATTTGGACCTCAATTGGGGAAGTTGTTGGAGGAATTGAAGCTCCAATTTGTCAAATTCGGAGCTAGAGCAAGGGGGTGCAACATTGCATTCAAATTGGCTTATGGTGGGATATACTTGTGGAAAGTAATGGGGGACATTGAGTTAATGGAAGAGAAAATATTTCTGACCTTGGGCCCCCCTCCCGTCGCTGTCTTCCTCTCTTCACCGCCTTTGACCATTCTGATTTTTGTATTTCTTCAATTTCGTGGACGTCGGCAGCTTTCTCACTCTCTCGGATCAATTCCACGGTGCCAGCAGCTGCTCATTTTCTCTCTCACCTACCACTCCATCATCGCCCTCTTTAACCCATTTTGCTGCTTCAATCAATCCCAACAGCGTTCATCATCCCCTATCCCCGCAATCCCACACGAACACCAACCCTACTCCACTATGCTTCGTCTCTCATGGTCAATCTTCAATAGAAGCCTTCAAACGATGCCACTTGGTTGACTCCGCATAGCCACGACGTCCAGAGAAGCCAGGCGCCCTCTTCATGCGTCCATGGCTTGCAACTCCACGGTCAACAACAGCAAATTCTCTTAACTTTGTTGACCACCGAGCGAAGCTCCTCCATGCACGTGTCTTCAACCGAGCAAAGCCTGAAGCAGCTCCATTCTTCACCGCGTCTTCCTCAGCTCGTGCCTTCCGCGCGTGACGCCAGTGAAGCCAGCTGTGGATTGAGCCCAGTAATTTCGGCCCAATTCTGCAGCAGCGCGCAAGACCAGCGTCTTCAGTCACTTGGGCCTTGCTGCTTCTCTTGTCAGGCCGAACGAATTCAGCTCCGAAGCCCAGCAAAGCCAGCAATCTCGGTCCAAATTGCAGTCTTCAAGCCTAGTCGAAATTACACCAGCAGCAGCCCATCAACTAAGTTTTATGAGGCCAAATTCCAGCAAATCTATTGAAGCCCAGCCCGCAATTTAAAGCCCGTCTTCAGCAGACCCAACTCAACTTGGGTCCAGCCCAAAAGCAAGAACAAATCTCAGTTGGGTTGAGATTTTTTGGGCCAAGTTTAAGGCCCGGTCCAAGCCCGCCGGTACCGTCGAAAGCCCGATTTCGGCCGCCGTCGCGTCGTCGTCACGGTGTCTCGGCCTTCGCTTTTAACAAGTGAGTTTTGCTCACTAATGCTTTCTTAGTTTGCTAATTATGCCTAAGGGTTGATTAGATTTAATTAAATGCAATGAGGTGGTTAGATTAGATTAGAATATTTCATTAGTGACTTACCGATGCATGTTAGGTGGTTAGATTTAATCACTAGCGAATAGAAAGGTGCTATTATTTATCGAACGAGTCTCGGAAATTTTCCGGGCTCGTCTCGACCTCCAATTAGGCACTACGGGCCTAAATTAGATTTAATTCTATTTAATAATTATTTTTAATTAATTAATTAATTATTTATTTATTTATTTATTTATTTTTCAGAAATTCAACCGGGATGGCCGGTGACTGGAATTTCATGCTGATTGTCGTGGTGCAGTCCGTTTATTTATTTGAGTTTTGAATTGTGCTGAATTAAATTAAATGTGAATATTTAGGATATGTTCCTAAATGGTTGTTTTGATTATTTGAGTGAGAAATAATCGGGAGTCAGTTGTTAATATCGACAGTGGACTGGTGATTAATTATGGCATCTAAAAAGGACACGTGGGCTCGGTGATCTGATGCATCACTTTGGTGAACTAGTACCTAAGAGAAGGCACGTGGGCCCGGGCATCGTAAAAAGGGCACGTGGGCTTGGTGATCTGATGCATCACTTTGGCGAAGAGGTCGTCTGAGAGAATGCACGTGGACCCAAGAAATTAAGTGTGGCATCTTGGAAGAGACACGTAGACTCGGTGATTTGATGCATCACTTTGGCAGACTTGGCGCCTAAGAGAATGCATGTGTACTTGACAATTAGATATAAATTACGGAGAATGTATAGTCTAAGTGACATATAATCGACGAGTTTGATTGATCGATAGTTCGATCCGTATGGTTTAAATGGGTGCCGATATTAAATTGTATTGACTTGCAGGTGGAATATGAGGCCAAGGTAAGTCCTCTGACCTGTGCGTGTTTAGGCAGCCCATAGCATATTAGTTTACTAATCGGGTCTTAGGGTAGAACTTGCTGAGACGTAGTCTCATCCCGGTTGTGGGATAATATTTCAGGCCCCTAGATGGCAACACCTCCACCTTCTCCTCCTGCTATGCATTTTGGTATTCCCCAGGAGATAATTGAGCTAGAAATCCACTTCCATATTCACCCTCACCCTGAAGTTCTAGAATACGTGCTGGTCAAGTCAATCGTCTGGGTTGATGTGGGATAGCCTGACCTGAGACCCCATGATTATCGGTCATGGTACCGGGAGTATCATGACGAGTGAAGCGTAGGACCCATTCCATTAAGTGATGTGCCAATATACGTTCTGGAAGAGGCATTTGGGAAGGGTACAACAGACCATGTGGACGGGTCGGTTGTGAATGTTCAGGACCCGACACTTGAGGTTGAGGCTCACACTCCTGTGTACTCGATTGACGATGACAACTGAAACAACGAGGATGGTGAAATTGAAGAACAGGAGGTGGAAGGACCAGAGGAGGATGAAGAGTGGGGAGTAGCTGAGGAGGTACCTAAAGATGAGCCGGCGTCTGAAACCGAGGATGAGCCTGAAGAGGAAGATGAAGAGCTGGAAGAGAATGAGCTCAGTGAAGCGGAGACTGAGGAGGATCAGGATGATCTTGAGTATGACCCAGATGAGGATTGAGATCCCATCCCTTTTATGAACCTTGTCTTAGTGTAGATAAGTGTGAGACTAGAAAGTCGTGAATAGTTTTGTGAAGTACTTTGAGTTATGCTCTATATAAAAGTGTGGTTGTGAATTTCAATATGAAAAATATGGCCTGCTTTTTTATGCCGTTGTTTTATTGTCTGGAAATTTATAACTGCTTTCGCATGCGTATGAAAATAAAAGGGTCGGCGATACATAGTCCTGGGATATCGCATTCTAAAATCGACCAAGTAGAAGGATGGGTGCATCCCCGAGGAGCGGGGTGTGACACCACTAGTAGATGAGAAAGGAGGGGGGAGCCTGTGGGTGTAGAGCTTGTGTGTGTAATATATAGAGCAAGAAGTTGTAGATCTACTTTCGAAAAGGAATAAGTCGTCTCTTCATCCTGTTTTATCCCCTGTCAAGAATGTCACGAATGACAATTGACGAAGATAACTTTCAGTTCTCCCTCCCTCTTCTACCCCGATCATACAAATCAAACTTTATCTAAGAGCCCTTGGATTGCAGGGGTCGCCGACTGAGTCAGTATCGGTTTTATTTATTTATTTATTTATTTATATTAATATACATCGATGTCGGAAATATATCAATCAGCTTTAGAGGTCATTTGGTACCGTTTGTTCAACGACTTCGATTGTTGTGAAAATGAGTTCTACAACTTTTATGCGCTTTTTCGCTAAACACCTTGCAATCGGAAACTATAGAATCTCCACGACTGCACTGCAACAGTTTCAAGAAAGATACCAAAAGCCATCGTGTTATGAAACCCGTACCACACTTCACAAAGCAATTGAAACAAAGTCATAACATAAATATGTTTATAGAACGATTCACATTGAGACATCAGGTACATCTATGCTGGACCCTGAATTACTCATATTAGGTGCATCCACCCGTAGTCTGATAGCCTTCTGAAGATGTTGTTATAAGCTCCCTTAAAATTGAAGTCCAAATTCCTTGGAAATGGGTAATTCAATTGCTTGAATGCACTTTCAAAGTTGCCCCAGTTTATCTTCTTTTAACAATCGACCAATGTTTTCCACACGCAACATCAAAACCAGCGATTGCTTCTCAAGAAATTGATGCGAAAAATGTGTCTGTGAGCTTAATTCATAAAAGCAAATACATTTCTTATGCTGCTAATTTTCTTTTTAACTCGCTAAGCCAACCCACAAGGTTCTCTCAAGACTGCCCTGATGTTGCTGCTGCAAAAGAAGCTGTTCACACAAGAACCGGCTATTGATAATGGAACGGAACCAGAAACACGCTACATACACTCATCATCGAGTGACAAACACTTGCAGTACCAAAACTTGGCACGGAGAGACACGTAAGTGCCAAAAGTTAGGAAAGTGACACTTAAGTGCCAAAATCGGAACAAAATTAATCACTTAAGTACCAACGGCGAGAAAATCCGACAAAAATGCTCACGTGACAATTTTCCGGCGAGGAAAGTGTAAAATGACGTTGTTTTGCTATTGACTTGGGTAAATAATTAATATATAAATTAATTAAATTAAATTTAAAACTAAATTTATTTTTTAAAAAATTGAAAAAAAGGAGAGAGGAAGCACGTGGCTAAGGGTTGAGCCCTCGCTGCCGCCACCACCTCCCCACCATCGCTGGGAAGGGCCGGCAACAGTGGAAGGAGGGTTGGCCGGGATCGCTGGGCCTTGGCCAGGGGCTGGTGACCCCGGCCAACCGGAGGCGAGAGCCCGCGAGCATGCACCTAGATCTAGGGTGAGGGTTCCCGGTGACGGCAGGGAGGTAGCGATGGCGAGGGTTGAGCCCTTAGCCGCATGCTTCCTTTTTATATAAAATTCTAATTTTTTATATAATTAAATTAAATTAATTTTTATATAAAAATTTAAATCCATGCCAAAACGACATCGTTTTTGCGTTTCTTTGCTGAGTTAGCTCTCTAGCGAGCCATGTAGACAAGCAAAAAAAAAAAAAAAAAATTGTTGCTTAGGATTTCCAACGAGTTTCGCCGGAGGTGGCACTTAAATGTCTCACTTTTAAAAAAAAGTTGCATTTAAGTGTCACTTTCTTAATTTTTGGCACTTAAATGTCCCATCGTATCAAGTTTTGGTACTTAGACGGTACTTTCTTCCCTCAATCATTCGACAACAGCTCGTTCGTTCTTCAAGTTCGCACAACAAAAGCCCATTCCATTTCAATGAGCAAAGGTTCTTAGTCGTAAACATGGGTCATCAGTTTGAATCGTGGTCGCTGATAAGTCATCAGCATGCCGATTTTCCCAGGAATATGAACTGTATGTTTGCCAATATGCTCCTGATATTTCCTCCAAAACCAACTTGCAAGATGTTGGCAGCAGAAATTGCAGCTCCGAGGAGAACAAGAAAATATCAACTTTTGCATTGTTATTGAGGTTGAACATGGACTTAGCATGGATAAAATTATCTAAAAAGTCATAAAAGCTTCTATATTTTTTCTAATTCAATCCTAAAACTTTTAATTGTATATGTTGAGTGTTCAACTTTTTTCACATTTTATTAATTGAGCCTATTTTGCCAATTTTGACTAGAGATTATTGAAGTATATGCCGGCCATCCTACATAGTATTGCCAGCATTGACAGGCATTGACGTGGACATTATTTTATAAAATTTAAATATTTTTTATTTTTTCTCTCTTTTCCTCTCTTTACGTTTTCCTTCTCTTCTTCTCTTTTTGGCTTTTCCCTTTTCCCTTCGCCAGCCATCGCCGAGTCTCATTGATAGCAAGTAGAGGTCACTGACCTTAGGCAAGGATTGACCTTGGGCAAGGGATGCTCGTGTTTGGCCTAATGAGGGTCATCCTCACTTGGTAGCAAGAGTGCTCGAGGTTGGCGGTCCTCGCCAACCTAGGCCCGAGCCTCCCTAGTTTGAGGTTGGCAAAGGAAAAAGGAGGAAAAAGGAAAAAAAAATGAAAAGAAAAAGAAAAGAAAAATTAATAAAAAATATATTATTATTAATTGTTCATGTCAACGTCAGTCGTGCCATGTAGAACAACTAATGTTCATGTAAACGTTTTTTTGGTCAAAATTAGTTAGATGAACTCAATTGACAAAATACAACAATGTTTATAACTTGATTGTTACATTTGAAATGTTTCAGATAAAATTGATAAAAATAGAATGGATTTACAACTTTTTGGACAATCTTTTAGCTTAGCATGTTATTGGGGTTGTACACAAAACTCAACTAAGTCTTTTTAATTCAAAAAACATTAAGTTTGTCTCCCTTAATATTTTGTCAGCGCCACGTCTTTGAATGTCAGATGGATTCCAATTGCATCAATCGCAAAAAGTCGAAACTGCCGTGCATTTGGCGATTAAGATTCAAAGTTCATTACTTGTATTACAAATGTCACGTACACTTATTTACCTTTGAAGAGATTTACCCAACAATTTATTGTAGCACTCAAGGGCACAAACTTTTGAATTATATAGCACTTTGTTCCGTGCACAAAATAAAACTTTAGGTTAATATTATGAAAAAAATTTAAATTAATGTATGTGTAGTAAATTTATCTCAATATAATTTTTTTGGTAAAGCTCAAAATAATTTTTTGATTACAAAAAAAAATCAAACTGATAATAAACATGTGATAAATTTATTATTCATTAGTTTCGTTAAATTTTACCGTTAAATTGCCAAGTTAGATGACATATGACAGTTGATAGATGGACTAGTTTGGGATTATACCATCAATTTGTTACAGGTATATTAGTTTGTGATTTTTCGTGATATTAATCTATTTAACGAAAATTAATGAATGATAAATTTATCATAAATGTACAAATTTAGAGTCTTTCATAGTTAAAATATTAATTTTCAATAAATTTATGTCATATGTATCAATTTAGAGTTTTTCGTGAATTTAATTCTATAACCTTTTAGGAAGCATCACTGTCTTCCCAACGTTGCAAGTACGCAAGCCATTTTTCACATGGGTTCTTCTGCTGCCCAGTACTCAACATCAAAGATCCACAATCGAATCTTACGGACTGCGGTCGCACCCTCAAGTGTTATCATCTGAATCATTGTCCTCCATAGGTTAATAATAGCCGTCCTTCTAGGAAAACGAAGAACACGTGCTGCATTTTAGAGAGTTTAACTTTGATGAGAAATGACTTCTATTATATTAGGCTCTTCACGACATTAGTTTTCCATTCATTTCGCCCCGTAGAAGGTAAAACACTAGTTTTGTAAGCAATGGGAGTTTGCAAACTTGTGACAATCCAAATCTGACGTCAAATATTCATACATAAGACTTATAACTAGATGGTCATTATATTGTATGTCTACTTTGACTATTTTGGAAAGCTTCGTGGAATGAGGCGTGGGAATGTTTAAATACGCAGTATTTGAACGAACTAGACCCATACCCAATTCAATGAGGCATAGGAATGATTGCCGATGCAAGATGACTCAAATGAGGTGTCGCTTCTAGTAGGTAGGTTTCTAGGCTTGGGGGATCCTATCAACTTGTTCCGACCTAAGATAATAAGCTCATGAGCTTGGTCTTACTTCACCGTCCAGAAACGAAAGAGGACTTCCATCTCCAAGTTGAACTCAGATGTAGCTTGCCTCTTTTTGGGTGTAAAGCAATGTCAAACCACAAAATCATCAACGAATATTATCAACTAATCATAATGGTTCTTTATTATACCATGGTATTTGATTTGCCAAATACATCATTATTGTATACTCTTTCATATGTATGGTGCAACCCAATTCTTGTTTTTGAAATTTAAGGAAGAGCGGATATGGATGGGACTGCACATCAAACATTGGAAGTGTTGCATGTCAATGGTTTAAGTGGAGGAGTTCATTATAATTCAAGTCCCACATCAAATAGGTGAAACCTTATGATATTATTCATAAGTAAAATTCGTCCCAAATGATTACTAACTAGTGAGTTGCTTCTAACTCTCCTTTTGAGAGAATGGTCCACATGGAATGAACCAGGTCAATGTAAAGGAGAGCAAGACCCCTTTCAATAGATGTGTGATGGTTCATGGATGAACTAGGCACATATTCAATTCAGTAAGTGTGAGGCGTGATTACTATGACGAGAGGTGTCGAATGTTGTGTGGTTCTTGGTAAGTATGCAATGGTGAGGGGACGAAAATGGATGAGGCCACAATTGAATACGGGGATATCATATGTCAGTGAGAGAGTTTATGCTACACTAGACGGGAGAGAACCCGTGATGTTACTCATAAGTCAAATCCGCCTTCAAACCTCAAGAATGCGCATGACAACAACTTAGAGACATTCATGCAAGTGTCTAATGATTTTGCTCATAACTATCTACTCCTATATACTTGAATTGCAGGATTATGGTCCACAATCTTTTATTTTATTTTATTTTATTTTTCAAAAGAAGCAATTGTTTCACTTTGGCAATCATGTTCCACGCTCATCAACAGTGCACGCCTTCAAACTCCAAGAAGGAAAAAGAAAATCTTCTGGTTCTCTCATGGTGCTATATGCTTTCACATACCCATGTGGAGCTCGTTGGGTGGAAGAACATGGTGACTTGGGAGTTTAATTTTCAAACGTTTTTCTCCTTATTGACGTAAAGATATTGGGCTCAGATATTGGGTCACTTAAATGGGTCGATTGAGCAAAAGCGGTCCATGAGAAGTGGGACTTGGACATTGGGATCTTGGCACATGGAAAAAGGGTCATCCTAATGATGGCGTATACGAAAAAGAAGGGGAAAAGGGAAAGGTCACTAGTCAGCTCAGCGGTCATGTTAGCTCAACCACATCCTTCCTTGTACCGAAAAAGAAAGATCTTGCGATCAAGGAGTGACCCGCAAATTCCACTGAAGTTTTGTTCAAAAGAAAAAGAAGGAGAACAAGAACAAGAAAAAGAAGCAAAGCGCAGTAGTGACGTCATTATGACGTGCACTTCCATTTGAAACTTCACTAAAGGAAACCCTGAGCAATAATAGGGAGGCTAGGTATAGATTTTCATATGCTGCTATGATATTAGCACAATAATGGGAGTTAGAGGACATGAACATTATTTTTTCCAAGGTGGGTCAAATTTAAAAATAAAATATTAATCAATCATATCACTATTTATACGAATTTTATAAATTAATCTTCATATATCCTAGCCTTAATTTGCTTTTAAACTAGGACTTCACGAACTCTTGCGATTCAAGTGGAGCAAATGCATAGGGGAGTACCGGAAGCTGGTTTCATGTGAACTTGTTTCCCAATGAAAAGGATTTTGTAAAGCAATTCGTTTTCTTCCGAAACCATGTAAAGAGCTAGATTTTTCAAGCTCGGAGCATGCAAATTAAATGAGCGGTTTTCTCCCGGTAAAGATTTAAAATATATATATATATATATATATATATATATATATGTTCTCGAGATGTTTGGTGCCAATATATATCCGATTAATCACACTCCAGATTTGATAGTCTCCTTATCCCCTAGACCTCGACTGACCGCAAGAGCATAAAATTCTGACTTACTGGAGATGGCCTGAAACAATGCGCAAATATGATGGTTCAAAGTCAAGTGAGCAAACGAGTATACTTTGCCACTTCAACAATCTCCAGGGGTTCCTTTGAGAGAAATTATGAGAGTAGAATACGGGCGAATGAGTGGTAATTGATTCAGTAATAATTGTCTTGAAGAGAGAGGAGCATTTAGGGAATTTTTTTTTTTTTTAAGTTTGGTGTGTGCAAATTGATTCTATACAATGAAAAGGGTTTTTTCCACATCATACTTTCGGCAAATTACAGGTTTGAGAAACTTGACAAGTCCACGTACTTAATGACTTGATTGAACAAATTACAGGTCTGAGAACTCCCTTGAAAAAAACAGCACAAGATCAAGGACCAACCGTGTAATTTTTCTGTGCGGTTATGATTGCACATTGTCTTATTTGTTAGGCTTAATCTAGTCAAGATCCTTCAATGCAAGCTTAATCATATTCATATATAAAAAATGTTCATAATGTAAATGGCAAGATATGTAAGGTCCTATTGAACTCTGTCTCTCTCGAATGTGAGGTTATATGACCATGTCTTGCAATCATCTTGACAGATCTCCATGGGTGTCATGGTTGCCATAGACAAATTCAACATTGTTTGAGACAAAAGTTACACTTACAAAAGGAAGAGTCGTCATTAGATATTGAAAAACAAAGGAAAGGACTCAGAAGCTTTTCTTTCCTCTGGGCTGTTTAATGTAAAAACCCCCAAAATTCTAGGCCCAGTTAGCTTGGAAGTGGATAGATATCTTTTCTTCTTCTTTTGACTCAACATATAGATCTTCCTAATATTTGTTTAAACTATAGATTAACAATTCTTTAATTCTGATTTTTATTTAACTAGTAACTTAGAGAAACTGTTGGCCAAGCTTAACAATATAGGCTTATGGTAAAGTGTGGTGCTAAGGTGATGGAATGTTATTTATTGAGTGGCCAATGGATGGATTATGACCCTTTGATCCAAGATTAGCAAGATTTAGAGAGACATTGATGTTGGTATTCTTTGTTTTTCTCTTTCACATTAATAGTTTAATTTGTCGTTTTTATGAGATGTGAATATATATTTCGCCGAGTAGTTATTAGTACTATAAAATAAGGCGTCTTTTTTATGAGAAGAAGATACCTCTGTTACTGTACACATTCTAATAATTGAAAGGAAAAAGTGAACTTTTTTTCATACGTTTGCATCCTAAGATAAAGTTATGGATGCCCCCAACATGCTTGCTTTACATTCGTCCCTGATGCCGGGTAAAAATGTTATTACTCTGATTGATCTTCTGCATAATCTTCTCCTCAGTGTAAGACTAAATTTAAATAAAACTGACGATCCCAATTTATTATTCACGGATAAATTCGTACAAAATTCGGGATCGATTTGTGGAAATGTAAAGATTGACATATCTCCAGCTATTGGTGAAAATCTGTAAATGCGGAAAACCCTAAAACCTTGGTTGGATCTGTGAAGCACGATCGATCTGCGAATATGGAAATACCACATTTGTATGTCCTATTCCACTATCTAATATCTCTCAAATGTGATGGTATGCTTTCTGTTGTGATCGGGTTTGGACTAGATGACCTGACGTTTGATTCTGTTTCTTACGTTACCGACGTCTTCCATCAAGACCGTTATGGTAACATATTAACGAACAAATATCACATAATAAATGCCAGTAATAAATTTGGCAATAAATGGGATTAATTTAGAAATACAATATTGGGATTACATTTGAAATAATAATAAAATATTTTAACATTCTTCCACTTGATCCCAATATTCTATCAAATGAAATATTAACCCAAACCCACATAAACTTCATGTTGAAATAAAATATATGAATCATAGCGATGACTCCTCTTAGAGTGAGTATTATCTTCCGTGTATCACAATGCATTTTATCATCCCATATGTGATAAAATAACTTAATGAATAAGTCTTATATTTACTCCAGGTCAAACGTAATTGTTTTTTTTCAAAATAATTGAATGCATATAACTGTATTGAGAAAAACATTGCAATGAAATAAAGTCTCACAAATTCTTTCATATAAAGAAAAATTTACATGAGTGGACTAATGCCCATTCTAAATACATGATCCTTATAACTCATTGGGGGCATGCCTTTAGTTAAAGAATCAACTATCATCAATCCAATGCTTACGTGTTTTATGATCACTTTCTTCTCTTTAGCACATTCTTTGATGGTTAAATACTTGATGTCGATGTGCTTACTTCGACTATCACTTTTTTGGTTCTTAGCCAGAATTATCGCAAAACATTCTCTACAGCCTAGAAATGGAATCCACAACTCTAAGCCTTGATATGAAACTTTTCAATCACGCATCATGTGAGGTGGCCTCAGAATAAGAAACGAACTCTGCCTTTATAGTGGAGGTGGTAACTAAGGTCTATTTCGCACTCCTCGAGGATATAGTTTCACCAGCAAACATAAAAATGTATTCCGATGTTGATTTACGGGAATCAACGCAGCTAGCAAAGTTTAAATCAGAGGAACTAACTACCCCCAAGTTGTCCGTTTGTCTATACATAAACACAGGTCCCTTTATACCTCGAAGGTACCTCATCACCTTTTCTACAGCTCTCCAGTGGTTTATACTTAGATTACTTTGGTATCTTCCCAACATTCCAACAACAAAAGTAATGTCAGATTAAGTGCAAACCTGAGCTTACATCAAGCTTCCAACAGCATAAGCTTATGGGATGTTCTTCATTTGCTCCCTTTCAAAGTCGTTCTTTGGGCATTGGTTCAATTTGAACCCGTCACCCTTCACAATGAGTGCTATATACTATGTGAACATTCTTTCATTTGAAATCTCTCTAAGACCTTATTGATATAGGTTTCTTGAGATAGTCCTAATATATCTCGAGATCTATCTCTATGGATCTTAATGCCAATGACATAAGATGCCTCATTCATATCCTTCATGTCAAAATTATTAGAGAAAAATTATTTCACCTCATGTAACAACCCCTTATCATCAGTTACAAATAAAATGTCATCCACATATAACATAAGGAAACAAATTTTGCTCCAACTAACCTTTTGGTATAAACATTGATCCATGACATTCTCCACAAAACTGATTGAAGAGATGACCTCATGGAACCTCAAGTACCATTGACGGAATGCTTGTTTCAAGCCACATAGAGACCTCTTAAATTTGCATACTAAAATTCTCACTAGCACTAGAAAAGAATCTTTTTGGTTTTCTTGTAAACCACTTCTTCTAGTTTTTCATTGAGAAACGCTGTTTTCACATCCATTTGATATAACTTCATATCAAAATGAGCAACCAATGCCAAAATAAAATGAAGAGAATCTTTCTTAGATACATGAGAAAATGTCTCTGTATAATCGATTCCCTCCTTTTGAGTGAATCCCTTGGCAACGAGTCTGGCTTTGTATCCTCAATGTTGCCCTATAAATCCTTCTTAGTTTTGATGTCCCATTTACAACCAATGGCCTTCGCACCTTTAGGCAACTTAATTAAATCCCAAATCTCATAGATGCCATGGAACTCATCTCTTCCTTCATGGCATTGTACCACATATTGGATTTATCAAAACTCATGCATTGTAAAAATGTCTCAAGATCATTTTCAGCTCCAACATTATAGTCAGATTCTTATAGATACATAATATAATCACTAGGGATTGTTGATTTCTTACTTCTAGTTGACCTTCTTAATGTCGCATCAACATTCTCCTGAGGAGTTTGTTGTCCAACTGGAAGTTTAGTGGTATTTGGTAATTGCTGAACAGTTAGGCCTACCAAATCAATGTTAGCAACTTGTGGATTTTCAATGATTGGTTGTTCAATGACAGGTTGAACTGAAAAGGCATTGTAAACGACAGCCAATCTAGTACCTGAGATGGAAGGTAGAGTATCTGAATGATCTTCTTCAGGAACAAGGTCTATGAATTGATTGCTTCCATTGATCAAGTCATTCTTAAGAAATTTAGCATTTCTCGATTCCACAGACCTAGTGGTGTGAGATGGACAATAAAATCTGTGTCCCTTTGACTTTTTGGCATATCCAACAAAATACCCACTTATAGTCCTTGGGTCTAACTTTTTTTTTTCTTGTGGATTGTAGACTTTTACTTCAGACGGGCATCCCCAAATGCGTACATGTCGCAAACTGAGTTTCCAACATTTAAACAACTTAAAAGGCGTCTTAGCCTTGGTCGAAACTTGGTTTAATATGTATACTGTCGTTTTAAGAGCTTCAGTCCACAAGGACTTAGGAAGTTTGGAGCTACTAAGCATACTCCGCACTGTATTCAATAAAGTTCGGTTTTTTCTTTCTGCTACACAATTTTAGTTCGAAGAACTAGGCATAGTGTTTTGTATAATAATCCCATGCTCTTCAAGAAACTTCACAAATGGACTAGGTGCTTATCCATCTTCAATATATCTATCAGGGTATTTTCCACCTCTATCTGATCTCATGATCTTAATTTACTTACCGCATTGTTTCTCTATTTCGGTTTTAAATACCTTAAAAGCATCCAACACTTCATGCTTATTACGAAGCAAGTAAAGATACATGAATTGTGAATAATGGTCTATGAAAGAGATTAATTGAATCAATATCTGGACTACAAATATCTATACTTATGATTTCTAATATTTTTGTACTCATCTTAGCACATTTCTTTGACTTGTTAGTCTGCTTTACCTTTATGCAATTCACATAAGTGTCATAATCAGTAAAATCTAGAGTACTAAGTACTCCATCTTTTACTAATCACTTAATTCTATTGTTAGAAATATGTCACAATCTCCAGTGCCACAGTATAAAGGAATCCTCATTCACAAAACATTATCATAAATGTGCATCGCATTATAAATAACATTGTCTTGTAAATTTATTTGAAAGGGACCATCAGACAAAATATCACTCCCAACAAGTTTAGATTTATACGATAAACTGAAAGTTGAACTTGAAAATTCAAAGGACTAGCCTAAAGGTACAAGTCTTGAAACTAAAATTAAATTCCTAGAGAAACTAGGAATATAAAAGGTCATTTCTAAATTCAAAATAAAGCCACTATTGAGGATCAATATGCATGTCCCAATAGCTTCCATACTCAAGCGCATCTTGTTTTCCGAATAGATGCTTTGTTCACTTCTTGCTGATTTCCGCTAGTTCTGAAAACCTTATAAGGAATTCGAAATGTGGATTGTAGAACTAAAATCAATCCACCAAGTATTGTAACCTATATCAACCATATTAAATTCATAACAAATATATGAGAGTAAGTTATTCATAACAAATATATGAGAGTAAGTTACCTTTTTTCTTAAGTCAAACCTTAAATTTGGCATAATCTTTCTTTATGTGTCCATTCTTTTTGCAAAAGAAGCACTTAGATTCCTTCTTAGTGCCAATTTGGGGGAGGTAGAGATATCTTACATTTTCCTTTCTACTTGCCTTGCCCTTTATACTTATCGTGTGTTGCCATGAGTGCTTTCTCCTTTTTCCATTAGCAACCTCTCTTTCTCTTGAATACACATGGTAATTAGTTTATTGATTGACCGTTTAGTGTTACATGTGTTGTAATAGATCTTGAAAAGGGCATATTCTTGTGGAAGAGTGTTCAAGATATAGTACACAAGAAATGATTCTGATATCCCAACCTCAAAATTTTCAGCTGAATTGTAATGTCCCTCATCTTCATAATGTGCTCTTGCACACTTCTTACACTAGTAAGCTTCAACAATGAAAACTTCATAATCAGGGTCATGGCATATGCCTTTTCTGAAGAGTCAAATTTTGCATCAATAGCTTCCAGCAATTCTTTGGCATTGTTATGTTGAATGATTGAACTACAAATACTAGCAGAGAGTTTTGTCTTTATATACATCGCACTGAGACTGTTGGACCACTCACATTGTGCCTAAAGAGTCTATTTAGCTTGAGTACTATCCTCAGTAGGTTCAGGTGGTTTGTTTGACCGTAGAGCATAATTAAGATCCATACACCCTAATTGGAGAAGAACTAATTCCCTCAATTCTTTATAGTTATTTCCATTAAGCTTGGGAACAATTATACTAGAACTAATTGTACATGATAAGACTGCATCATAATCAAAGGAAAACTTATGTATCAATATATTTGATTCAAATAAACTTAAAAATATTTTACCAATGTAAAACATATTATAAAATATGAATCACATAATATCAAAAACTACCTGTGGGCTAAGTTTCTAACTTAAATAGATTCATAGTTACTTCATGATGAAACTATCAAATTATATTCCCTTCCTTAATCCCTGTATGAAAATTAAGAAAGATAAAATAATATTTCATCCTAATTAATCACATTAATATATTGAAAATTCCTATGAGATAAAATCCATACCATTAATGTGACTAATCACAATGAATGTCCTTTGACTGTATGTGATCCATAGGCTCTTAATGTATATAATTTAATATAATCAAAGATACTGTGGCTAATATTCGATTAATTAAATATATACAAATCACTAGACATGTAATTCTACTAGAAAATATTCAAAAATTGCATATAAAGGCAAAACAGTGAAATCATGTGTAAAAGGGTGAAAACTGTAATCTTACACACAATGGCAGAATTAGAATTTCACTCGTAAGGGGTAAGATAGGAATTTTACGCCCAAAAGGGCAAAATCGTAAATTTTCACGCCCAAAGAGATCAAAACCGGAATTTAATGCGACTAGGGTTAAACCGTGATTTTCCTTTATGCGGAGGGGTAAACGGTAAACTAGGTGGCATATGGCAGAATTGTAATTTTGCATAGCACTCCATTTGTTGTGCTTGGGCACGTACTGCTTGCCCTCTGGTGTGTGCATGGCATGCACCCAAGGTCTTCTCTCCATGGGATTTCTTCTTTCACCACTACTCTACCGCGATCAGCCTCCGTTCCGCCGTTGGGTCTTCTTCGACGGCCCATGTCCGATCAAATTGATCAGTGGGTCTCGAAGACAATGCCAACACGAATGCATAGTTTCAAGATCCGGCAAAAACAACCAACAATTTACCAGAATTATGTGACATCCTAGATTTTTCAGTTATGCTTTCAATTAAATTAATCGGGCTTTTCATCGACGTGCCTATAGTGCTATTCTCAGAGCTGATCACTCGTGAGATAACTAGACTATCTGGGGAAGTCATTAAAGAATTTTAATGCAATAGACTTGAGAATTCGACTAGGAAGCGGCTACTCGACCGTGCTCATCTGCAGAGATCATTACGGCACAGTTAAAAGTCGATTAGAGATCAGAGATAGGTCGGTTCGACAGAGATGTGTGACTAAACGTGGGTGATTTCATTAAATTACAAAATTCTCATCGACCGGCACTAGACTGATTTTTCTATCGTTTTGGTACCTTGTGTCCGTATTTGAATCATCGAGATTTTCACGACAACCGAGAGTCGCCGATGTGTCAAGAGGTTCATTGTGGCTAGAGGAAAATCGGCCAAGGGTCATTTGCACTAAAAATTTCTAAAAGCTACCGGTAGCCTAAGTCACGCTAAAATCGCGCCGGATTGAAATTAACTGCAAAATTGAAATCGATTTCAGAAATTAAAAGTTCTGTCATGTCACGAGTCATTTTAGGAACGTCGACTTAGTCTTCAAAGATTTTTCGCAAACTGAGATTTTGGCGGAAAAAGTCGACATACTGCTGTTTTCAACCAGAAAATTCGGAGGACCATTTTTTATTGCGAAATTGGGAGGCAAGTAGGTTCTAATGGCTTGAAAAAATACCAATTTGATCGATGATACGTCAGTGGGATTTATAGAGGCTGAATCGAGTTGATTCAAGAAGGAATGAAGTCCAATTTGGGCGAAATTCATTCAAAATTCGTAGCACCCCATGGACCTAAGTTGTGGACCTCCTCAGGGCTTCTAGAAGAAGCATTTGGTCTGAAAATTTAGCTAAGGAAGACAGCTGGGCTTGGTGGGCCAAGGGAGGGAACAAAGAGATGAGGAAGAGACATGGTGGCCCCTTTCAAAGCCCAGCCGGTCCCCCCTTCTTCCCCCTCTGCTTCCGTCAACCTCCTCCTCCTTCCTTTTGCTATTCGACACTGCAGCAACCCAGAAACACTAAACTTGTAAGCCAGCAGCCCCGTCGGATCGCCGCTCGCACTGTCATCGCGCCTTGGAGCCGTTCGTGTCGCCACCGCTGTTCACGTCTCGCCCGCATGTCGCCGTGCATCCCCGAGCCTCCCCGTGGCCATCGAGCTTAGCTCGTCGCCGTTCAGCTGGTTGCGACCACCGTGAAGCCCCGCCTCAGTCAGCTAGGCACCGCTGCACCATCGCCGTCCATCCTCGCTACTTCAAGCCGACCGATCTAGCCTCTTCAACCAAGAGCAGAACGAGATAGCAATGGGTCTCACAGCTGCTGTTAGCCCTGTTTTTGTGGCTTTCCCGACCCCGAAAGGCGCCTCGCCGCGTCCCGGTCGTTTTGATCCAAGCGGATCATTAAACAAGTGAGTTTAGCTCACTAATCCTCGCCTAGTAAGCTAATGACGTTTAAGGGTTGCTTAGTTTAGACTAAGTATGGACTAAGTGATTAGTTAGATTAGATTAGTGAATTTATTAGCCGATATTGCATGTTAGGAGGATAATTTAGTGCAATTAGGGCCTAGACAAGCTCTAGTATTTATCTAAAGTGGTTCGGAAATTTTTCGAGCTCGTCTCGGTTTTCAATTAGACTTTTCGGGCCTAAGTCCTATTTATTGGCAATTATTAATTATTTTCCATAATTAATTAATTAATTAATTAATTTCCGAAAATTAGACCGGGATAGCCAGTGACCGGAATTTTATGCTAATTGTAGTGGTGTGATCTATTTATTTAATTGAGTTATAAATTGTGATGATTGAGTGTGATTTGTGATTATGGGTAATTATCCCAATATTGATTAATTTCAGTCGCCAAAAAGGAATTTGTGGACAGTGAAATTAGTGGGATTTTCAAGTGAGAAAATATTATATTTTGGCTAAGGCTGACCGTGTACCCACACGCAAATATTTATATTGGGTATGATAAAAATGGCAAATTATATCAGTTTATCTAGCAGCTTCTGGCGAGCCTATTTAGTATATTATATCAGTATATCTGGTAGCTTCTGACGAGCCTATTTAGTATACCATATCAGTATATCTGGCAGCTTTTGACGAGCATATTTAGTATACCATATCAGTATATCTGACAGCTTCTGGCGAGCATATTTAGTATACTATATTAGTTTATCTAGCAGCTTTTGGCGAGCATATTTAGTATACGATATTAGTTTATCTGGCTGCTTCCGGCGAGCATATATAGTATACTATATCAGTATATCTGACAGCTTCTCGTGAGCTATACTATCTATATCAACTTAGAGTGAGCAGTCCTGACTATGATCGGACTTTATAGATAGTATCGATTGAGATGACCGGGGAATGATCTCGATGACATGGAATCGACTGAGTTGATTGATCGATGATTCAATCTGAAGGGATGAATTGAATTGTGCAGTGATTGATTGAATGGTTGTTTGAACTATATTGATTTGCAGGAAGGAACTGAGGCCAAGGTAAGTCCTTTGACTCGTATTTGTGCTTAAGCAACGCTCAGGGTGTATTTTCTTCTTAGTCGGGTCTTAGGGGTTTGAATTTGCTTAGACATCGTCTCACCCCGTTGTGGGATAACATTTCAGGTCCATAGATGGTAGCTCCTCCCGATCATTTTGGACAACCGAGGAAGATCACATAATAGAAGTACTATATTCCGATTCATGAGCATCCTAATAGGTTAGAGTACGAACTGGTGAAGTCCATAATCTGGGTTGATGCGGGTCTACCCAAAAGGTACCCCATCAATACAGATCATGGTATCGCTAGGATTGTAACGGACTGAGAGAGAACCCCATATTGGAATCTGAGATACCTCTGTATGTGATGGAGGTTGCTTTTGGAAAGGGCACTGTAGACCCTCCAGGGGTTCGATAGTAGATCCGGTGGACCCTGACCTTGAAGATCCAGGATCTCCTATGTATTCAGCAGTAGGCTCCAGTTGGAGTGTGGAGGGAGATGACAAGAAGGACGAGGACCCGTAGATATTTGGAAACCCCACCCCTGTTTTGTAGACTTTGTGAATAGAGTGGTTTGTACTGTACATATGACTTGGCTTATTATATATATATATATATATATATATATACGTAATTGTGTTATGAGTTGTGGTTGTGTTTTCAGTTCGAAAAATTGTGGCCCTACTTTTCTATCCCATTGTATTGTTGTATGGGGATTATTTTTCTGCTTCCGCTTGCGTATTAAAATGAATGGGTCGGCGATGCGTCCTGGGACGTTGCTATTAGACGACCAAGCCGGGATGGGCTCGCGCTCGAGGATCGGAGCGTGACATCCCTGTTTAATGGTATCAGAGCGTGGTTTAGAGATTGAAGTGATAATGTGCGATGGTTTATGGGATAGTAGTAGGAATGGCCTTCAATTTCATGTGGGTGCATGTCGGTGATAATTGATTGGTAGAATTGTTTATTGTGTGGATCACTCAGTTTCTAATTCTGTGTAGAATTGGGAACAGGTTTTGTAGGCATACTACATTATGAGTGATTAGGAGCAGAGGACTCCTAGTAAGAGAATCGTTAGACTTGCAACTCGAGGTAGGACGCCGACGAGGGTCGGTACTTGAGGAGGTCGAGGTAAGGCGCTAGCACAGGCTAGCGCCAGTGGAGTAGCACCACCTTCTGTTGGTGCTAGAGTAGCAGCTCCTGGTGATCCGAGAATTGTAAGGATCGCTCAAGCCTTGGATGCGATGAGAGACATGATGGGAAAGCAGGCCCAGAATTAAGCTATCGCCTTTACCGCCATCATTGTAGTCGCCGCTATTATCACTGCCAATGATGTTGTTGCTGCCGCAGCCGTTGCCGCACCTGTCACCGCACTTGTCGAAGTTCCAAATAGGAACGTGGTTGTGGAAAGGGAGAGATCGATCCATAAGTTGGTGGAACAATTCTTGAAGCTGAACCCACCGAGGTTCATGGATACCGGAGACCCCGAGACCGACTTGCTATGGATACAAGACCTGGACAAGGCTTTTGCACTCTTGAGGTGCAATAAAGAAGAAAAAGTGGTCCTGGCAGTGTATCAACTGCAAGGTAACGCAAACACCTGGTGGAGAGCCGCTAGAGATGCAGTATTCTAGGGAGGAGTAATCCCGATGTGGGACGCTTTCCTCAGAGCGTTCAATGATAGTACTTATCGGGAAGCGCCCGAGAATAAAAAATGGAAGGATTCCAGCGTCTCCGCCAGGGGACAATGACTGTTGAACAATACGAGGTCAAGTTTGCGTAGCTTTCCTAGTATGCTCCGAGATTGATAGAAGATCCAGAAGAAAAGGCTTGAAGGTTCAGGGTTGGCCTTCGACTAAAGCTGAAACAACCGCTGGTGCTGCTGGATCTGAAAGGCTATCGAGAAGTTTACTATCGAGCCTAGCTATTAGAGAGAAGTCTGAATGAACAAGCAGCCTTGTATGGATCGAGGTTTCATTCAAATAGAGAAGGGATCCGGCATGGGAAGAGGCCCATGACTGGAGGAAGGTCTCAAGTTCCGCCCAACAAGAAGGGTGGAATTGGAAAATCAGGGCCAAGTCAGAATGGTCTGTGTTGCTTCTGCGGAAGGCGACATGGTACAGCTCCGTGTCCTCGAAGGACGGGCGCTTGTTATGAGTGTGGCCAACAGGGTCACATAGCCAGGGATTGTCCTAGACAACCAAGAGGACAGCTGCAGTTACCGCCACCATCGCCGTTGGGGCAGATTAGAGGGTATGCGCCACAAAACGCATTGCAGGGTGGACAGCTTAGACCCCTAGCTCAAGGAACAATGTATGCCATCACCTGAGGTCAGGCTGAGGACGCGCCTAATGTTATTACATGTATGGTTTCGTTGAGTGACCATCCTGCTTATGCTTTATTCAATCAAGGAGCAACTCATTCTTTTATTGCCGAGCGGTATGTTAAACTGATAGGATTAAGTCTTGTATTATTGGAGTCAGTGGTTAACATATTTACATCGTTGAAGGATAAGGTGTTAACTGATTTGGGTTGCTCTGGTTACAAGTTAGCGATTGGTGAGCGAGAGGGGAAAATAGACTTATTAGTCGTAGCCATGTATGACTTTGATTTGATAATTGGCATGGACTAGCTCGCTAAGCTACGAGCTAAGATGGACTATTATCGTAAAGTGATTCAGTTTGACCCATTATGAGGTGAAAGTTTCAAGTTTGTCGGGAATCGACGAGGACCCTCGATTTCCTTGAGGCAACCCATTTGTTAGACCAGGGTTGTCAAGGTTACCTAGCGACTATTGTGGATACGACAGTTGAGGAGCTGAAGATTGAGGACATCACAGTGGTGCAAGAATTTCCATATGTATTTCCGAAGGAATTGCCAGGTTTACCGCCAGAGAGAGAGATTGAGTTTGTGATTGAACTAGCACCCGGGACAGAGCCAATCTCTAAGACTCCTTACCGAATGGCGTTGTCTGAATTGAAGGAACTGAAGGTGCAGATGCGGGAGTTGTTGAATAAGGGATTCATACATCCTAGTGCATCACCTTGGGGAGCACTAGTGCTATTCGTAAGGAAGAAAGATGGTTCATTGCGTCTATGCATTGACTATCGTCAACTCAGTCAGGTGACAATCAAGAACAAGTATCCACTCCCGAGGATCAACGACTTGTATGATTAGTTGCATGGAGAGTCGATATTTTCTAAAATCGACTTGAGGACAAGATATCATCAGCTGAGGATCATGAAGGAAGACATTCCAAAGTCAGCATTTCCTACTGGATATGATCATTACGAGTTCACTATAATGCCGTTCGGGTTGACGAATGGTCCAGCTGCCTTTATGGATATGATGAACCAAGTGTTCAAGGAATACCTTGATTAATTTGTGATCGTGTTCCTCGATGATATTCTAGTGTATTCAAGGAGTGATGAAGAGCATGAGAATCATTTGAGGATAGTACTTCAAACTCTAAGAGTTCATCAGTTGTACACCAAGTTCAGCAAGTGCGAGTTTTGGTTGACTCGTGTTGCTTTTTTGGGTCATGTGATTTCAGGTGAAGGAATCTCCGTGGACCCAGCTAAGATTGAAGCAGTAATCAACTGGCCGAGACCGACTACAGTAACAGAGATCAGGAGTTTTCTGGGATTGGCAGGTTACTACAGAAGGTTCGTGGAAGGATTCTCATCATTAGCGTCACCTTTGACTAGACTCCTGAAGAAAGAAGAAAGTTTCTCTGGACAAACAAGTGCGAGTGTAGTTTTCAAGAGCTTAAGCAAAAGCTGACTACCACACCTGTGCTGACCATTCCATCTGGTCCTGGAGGATATGAGATCTACAGTGATGCGTCGTTTAGAGGATTGGGTTGCATGTTGATGCAACATGGCAGGGTAGTTGCATACGCCTCCTGTTAGTTAAGGCCTCATGATCAGAATTATTTAATGCATGACTTAGAACTCGCAGCAATCATATTCGCTATGAAGATTTGGAGACATTATTTGTGTGGAGAAAGGTTCCAGATCTTCACTGATCATCAAAGTCTTAAGTACTTATTCTCTCAGAAGGAATTGAATATGAGACAGCGCCGTTGGATGGAACTTTTGAAGGACTACGACTGTGATATCGTATATCACCTAGGAAAGGCCAATAAGGTCACTGACGCCTTGAGTCGGAAGTCTTCAGTCGCTCACATGTTGGTGAAGGAGTGGAATTTAATCAAGAGAGCTCGAGATTCGGTGTTCAAGTTTGAGGTAGGCCTCCTTTCGAGTCTTATGGCCACCCTCAGAATTGAACCAAATGTCCAGATCAGGATCAAGTTACTCCAGCCGACAGACCTAGACGTTCAGAAAATTTTGGAAGAAGATACCGAGAAAAGAAAGGCTGACTTTCAGATTTCTGAGGACGGAACACTGAGGTTCCGAGGACGATTGGTTGTACCTGACGATGTGGAGCTTAGAGAGGATATTCTATCAAAAGCTCATCGTAGCAGTTATAGCATTCATCCTGACAGTACCAAGATGTATCAGAATCTGTGTCAACACTATTGATGGTCGGGTATGAAGGAGGACATTGCCAAGTATGTTGCCAAGTGTTTGATGTGTCAGCAAGTGAAGGCTCAGCATTGCAAGCTGGGAGGACTTTTGGAACCTCTCGAGATTCTAGAGTGGAAATGGGAGCATATCACGAAAGACTTCATGACCGGCCTACCAAGGAGTCAAAGAGGTAATGATTCCATTTGGCTAGTGGTCGACAGATTGACAAATTTGGCTCACTTCATTGCAATTCGAAAGGACCTTAGTTTGGATAGGCACGCAGAGTTGTACGTGCGTTTGATAGTTCGTTTGCATGGAGTGCCGGTGACGATAACTTCAGATCAAGACTCGAGGTTTACTGCTGCTTTTGGAAAAGCTTGCAGAGTTATCTAGGTACGAAGTTGCAGTACGGTATGGCATATCATCTTCAAATGGATGGCCAGTCTGAGAGGACAATTTAAACCCTCGAGGACATGTTGCGAGCTTGTGTACTAGATTTCAAGGGAAGTTTGGAAGAATAGCTTCATCTGTTTGAGTTTGCCTACAACAACACCTACCAACAGAGCATTCAGACGGCTCTTTTCAAAGCGTTGTATGGCAGAGCATGCAGAACACTAGTATGTTGGGATAAGTTTGGGAAAGAAAGATCACAGGCTTAGAGTTGGTTCAGTAGTCAGTAGATGCTGTTATAGTTATCAGAGGCAGACTAAAGACAACTCAAAGAAGATAGAAAAGTTACGCAGATAAGCGCCGGATATCATTAGAATTCCAAGTTGGTGATCACGTTTTTGTCACCGATGAGGGGAACTTCGCGCTTTGGCAAGAAAGGGAAACTGATTCCGAGGTATGTAGGCCCATTTGAGATTCTAGAGAGAATCGAGATCGTAGCGTATTGTCTTGCATTGCCACCGAGACTGGCGCAAGTGCACGACGTCTTTCATGTATCGATATTGAGGAAGTACGAGCCTGACCCGACCCACCTACTTAATATTGAAGAATTGGACGTGGATAACAGAGCGTCATCCGTTGAAAGCTTGGTTCAGATTGTGGATCGAAAGGAACAAGTTCCGCGTACAAAGACCATCCCGTTAGTCAAAGTAGTCTGGTAACACCACGGCACTGAAGGAGCAACTTGGGAGAGTGAAGAGTCGATGAGACAGTTGTACCCCCACATTTTTGCTTAAGAATTGTATTGGTTTAGATTTTGAGGACAAAATTTTTATAAGAGGGGAACAGTTGTGACATCCTAGATTTTCTAGTTCTGCTTTCAATTAAATTAATCGGACCTTTCATCGACGTACCTATAGTGCTATTCTCAAAGCTGATCACTCGTGAAATAACTAGACTATCTGGGGAGGTCATTAAAGAATTTTAATGCATTAGACTTGAGAATTCAACCAGGAATCAGCTACTCGACCGTGCTCATCTGCAGAGATCATTACGGCACAATTAAAAGTCAATTAGAGATCATAGATAGGTCGGTTCGACAGAGATGTGTGGCTAAACGTGGGTGATTCCACTAAATTACAAAATTCTCATCGACCGACACTAAACTGATTTTTCTATCGTTTTGGTACCCTGTGTCCGTATTTGAATCATCGAGATTTTCACGACAATCGAGAGTTGCCAACGTGTCGAAGAGGTTCATTGTGACTCGAAGAAAATCGACCACGGGTCATTTGCTCTAAAACTTTCTGAAAGCTACTCGGTAGCCTAGGTCACACTAAAATCGCGCCGGATTGAAATTAACCGCGAATTTGAATCCAATTTCAGAAATTAAAAGTTCATTCATGTCACGAGTCATTTTAGGAATGTCGACTTAGTCTCCGAAGATTTTTCTGCAAATCGAGATTTTGGCAGAAAAAGTCGACGTAGGTCTGTTTTTGACCGAAAATTTGGAGGACCATTTTTATCGCAAAATTGGGATGCAAGTAGGTTCTAATGGCTTGGAAAAATACCAATTTGATCGATGATATGTCGGTGGGATTTATAGAGGCCGAATCGAGTTGATTCAAGAAGGAATGAAGTCCAATTTGGGGGAAATCCATTCAAAATTCATAGTACCTCCATGGACCCAACATGTGGACCTCCTCAAGGCTTCTAAAAGAAGCATTTGGTCTAGAAATTTAGTTGACGAAGACAGCTGGGATTGGTGGGCCAAGGGAGGGGACAAAGAGATGAGGAAGAGACATGGTGGCCCCCTCCAAAGCCCACCCAATCCCCCTTCTTCCCCCTCTCGCTTCCGTCGACCTCCTCCTCCTTCTCCTTGCTATTCGACACTGCAAGCAATCCATAAACACTGAACCCGCAAACCAGCAGCCCCGTCGGATCGCCGCTTGCACCGCCGTTGCACCTCGGAGCCGTTCGCGTCGCTGCCCGCCGCCAAGCTCGCGTCTCGCACACTCGCCGTGCATCCGACCATCGTCTTTGCCCTGTGTGTCCCCGAGCCTCCCCTGTGGCCGTTGAAGCTCAGCTCATCGCCATTCAGCCGACTCTGACCATTGTGAAGCCTCGCCTCAGTCCGCTTGGCCCTGCTGCACCATTACATCCATCCTCGCCGGTTCAAGCCGACCGATCCAACCTCTTCAGCCAAGAACAGAACCGGACAGCAGTGGGTCTCTCTACTGCTGTTAGGCCCGTTTTTGTGGCTTTCCCGACCCCGAAAGGCGGTCCCGCTTTGGAGTTTCTCGAGCCTCACCGCGTCCCCGTCGTTTTGATCCGAGTGGATCATTAAACAAGTGAGTTTAACTCACTAATACTGGCTTAGTAAGTTAATGACGTTTAAGGGTTGATTATTTTAGACTAAGTATGGATTAGGTTGTTAGTTAGATTAGATTAGTGAATTAATTAGCCGATATTGCATGTTAGGAGGATAGTTTAGTGCAATTAGAGCCTAGACAAGCTCTAATATTTATCTAGAGTGATTCAGAAATTTTCCGAGCCCGTCTTGGCTTTCAATTAGACTTTTCGAGTTTAAGTCCTATTTATTGGCATTTATTAATTATTTTCTGTAATTATTTATTTATTTATTTATTTTTCGGAAATTAGACCGAGATAATCGGTGACTGAAATTTTATGCTGATTGCAGTGGTGTGATTGGTTTATTTAATTGAGTTCTAAATTGTGATAATTGAGTGTGATTTGTGATTGTCGATAATTATCCGAATATTAATTAATTTCAGTAATTAATTAGAAAATCATCGAGCATCGGTTTATAGCGCCAAAAAGGAATTTGTGGACAGTGAAATTAGTGGGATTTTCAAGTGAGAAAATATTATATTTTAGCTAAGGCCGACCGTGTACCCACACATGAATATTTTTATCGGGTATGATAAAAATGGCGAACTATATCAGTTTATCTGGCAACTTCTGGCGAGCATATTTAGTGTACTATATCAGTTTATCAGGCAGCTTTTGGCGAGCATATTTAGTACACTATATCAGTTTATTTGGCAGCTTATGGCGAGCATATTTAGTATACGATATCAGTTTATCGAGCATATAGTATACTATATTAGTATATCTGGCAGCTTCTCGTGAGCTATACCATCTATATCAGCTTAGAGTGAGCAGTCCTGACTATGATCGGACTTTATAGATAGTATCGATTGAGATGACTGGGGAATGGTCTGGATGACATGGAATCGACTGAGTCGATTGATCGATGATCGATCTGAGGGGATGAATTGAATTTTGAAGTGATTGATTGGATGGTTGTTTGAACTATATTGATTTGTGGGAAGGAACTGAGGCCAAAGTAAGTCCTTTGACTCGTGTTTGTGCTTAGGCAGCCCTCAGGGCGTATTTTCTTTCTAGTCGAGTCTTAGGGGGTTGAACTTGCTGAGATGTCGTCTCACCCCGTTGTGAGATAACATTTCAGGTCCATAGATGGTAGCTACTCCCGAGCATTTTGAACAACCGAGGAAGATCACAGAACAGAAGTACTATATTCTTATTCATGGGCACCCTAATGGGTTAGAGTATGAATTGGTGAAGTCCATAATATGAGTTGATGCGAGTCTACCCAAAAAGGTGTCTCATCAATACATATTATGGTATCACCAGGATCGTAACAAACTGAGAGAGGGCCCCATACCGGAATCTGAGATACCTCTGTATGTGATGGAGGTTGCTTTTAGAAAGGGCACTGCAGACCTTCTAGGTGGTTCGATGGTAGATCCGGTGGACCCTGACCTTGAAGATCCAGGATCTCCTTTATATTCAGCAGTAGGCTCCAGTTGGAGTGTGGAGGGAGATGACGAGGAGGACGAGGACCCGTAAATGTTTGCAAACCCCACCCCTGTTTTGTAGACTTTGTGAATAGAGTGGTTTGTATTATACATATGACTTGGCTTGTTATATATATATATAAGTGTGTTATGAGTTGTGGTTGTGTTTTCAGTTCGAAAAATTATGGCCCTACTTTTCTATCCTATTGTATTGTTGTCTGGGGATCATTTTTCTGCTTTCACATGCGTATTAAAATGAATGGGTCGGCAATGCATCCTGGGACGTCGCTATTAGACGACCAAGCCGATATAGGCGCACGCTCGAGGATCAGGGCATGACAAATTAAGGCTAAACCCTAAAACCCTAACCCCCAAAGTTTCACCGCTCAATTAACCTCTCACTATTGGTAATATGCCAAATAATCTTTAGGGCTTTTCCATCCTAATGGTAGTGTGACCATGATGATCCGTTATCACATGGTGGGTCGTCTAAATTTGATCGGAATTTGAAATTCCGTTCTAAACCACCAAGGATCCAAATTTTACCCATACATAATTTAGTGAAAACATACAAAAATTCTAAAATTTTCACTTAGGCAAAGATTATAAATAAGCTCTGATACCGACTATAAGACTAAATCTAAATAAAACTTGATGATCCCAATTTATCATTCACAGATAAATTTGTACAAAATTCGAGATCAATTTGCAGAAACGTAAAGGTCAACATACTTCCAGTTATTGATGAAAATCTACAAATGCGGAAAACCCTAAAACCTTAGACGGATCCATGAAGCACCATCGATCTGTGCATATGGAAACACCAGATTTGTATATTATATTTCACTAGCCAATACCTCTCAAACGTGATGATGTGTTTTCTTTAGTGATCGGGTTGGGACTAGACAACCCAACATTTTATTCCATTTCTTACGTTATCGATGTCTTCTATCAAGACCGTTATAGTAATATATTAATGGGCAAATATCGCGTAATAAAAGCGGGTAATAAATTGGGATTAATTGGAAAATACAATATTGAGATCACATTAGAAATAATAATAAAATATTGTAACACTCGGACCTTCGAACTTGCAGGCCAAAACACAGTGCTGGAGTTGCAGGCGGAGATGACGGTGCGAATCATGAGAAGGAAAGATACGTAGGAGATGGCGATTGAGATGGTGACTTTGTTGCAAAATTTGTCGAGATGATCGCAGATGGGCATCCATCCTATGTGTGCATTTCCATGCTTCTCCACGTAGCCAATAGCGGTTGTGGCCGCACACCCTGCCATCGCCAATGTCATCACCACCTATAAGCATGACCGGTGTCGAAATTAGCCAAATAATGTTTCAAATCATACGGTATGATTCGATATGCTATGCCTCGGTACAATACCAAGTCGTGAAGGAAGAAGAAAATATAGCTACTAGAACAGCAGTCTCTTCGTCTGACGATTGTAAGAAGGAATAACAAGGATAACAGGCACAGGCTACTAACTTTGCATATCCAAATAACCTGCAATTGGAATTCAATCGTTAGTGTGAAAATCAAGAACAAAGACAATAATTAACAACTTTGAGGCTTCGCAATTTCATGGGCCTAGCGTCCGAGGCTTGTCATGGCCTGATAATTTCCAATAAAGAAAATTCAACACCTTCTTATCATGAAGGGCCTAGACATGGATTTCTAAACTGATAGTCACTCGAAGTATTGCTCGGACCCGTCCATGGATCAGGTAAAACTAATGACTCTAAAACATTACTTGAAAGCCGCAGAATAAGTATATCGAGCATCGACGGGAATGCCGAAAACTGTCGTGGATCGCTTGTTGGTCATCATCACCAATGCCGTGGCCAAAGTCGCAGCGATAGACAGTACCCTCAAGCAAATCTGAATGGTGGCTCCCGATAGAATGAAAATGGGTTGGTTTTGCTCTAGTGTCTTCTCAACCATCTTTTACTTGTTCCTTGTTTTGAGAGAAATTGGGTATTTAGTCGAGGAAGGAGAGTTCGGTGGTGGAGGATCAGTTTTAGATGAGCAAATTCTAATGAAATAGGAAAAAGAAAAAGAAAATGATGTTCCACATAAGGTGAAGTGGAACTGATGGACCCAAGATCTAGAGACATGGGGTACCTTAAAATCCAATACACGCAGACATTGGTAAAAGAGGATCTCTCCCTAAATTTGGGGATGAAATTGGATTAGTTTCCTAATAATTAGTTTTGTTCATGGACTGAGTTTTAAATTATTGCTCTCTAACGAAAAGAGATGGGATCATTGACTGCCTTGCAATTCTATTTCATTACATCGCTAGGGACACCATTATTTTCTTCTTTCGATTGTAGAATCACTTCCTAAGTTTTGTCCAACTACCATTAAGGATTCTATGATTTTGATTTGAATGTTAATACTAGTAATGGGTTTTTTCTTCTAAATGTCGGGTTTCTTTGAGTGGTAATTGCAAAGATTCTTTGATCTCACTATGGTTTTTTTTTCCCCTTTCATGTCGTTATTAAAGGATAAAGTGTGATTTAGAAATAAAACGAATTAAAAGTTCCATTTAAAACTTGAAGGGAAATGGTCATTTGTGAAATTACATTATCTGTGATATAACTGAATAGTTTCGGGGGTTTTGGCCTTTTCTTTGATATGACCAAACGCTTATTCCTTGCAATTATTTATTTGAGTTTAGTTTAAATGTGTACCCCCATAAAGATGTAGGTGAGTGGCTCACGATGGTGAATGGCTGGTTGGATGTCAACGATCATCAAGGTGGCCAAGACATGCTGATTTACGTCATGATTGTTCTATCATCTTATTTAATTAAAATGATCTCGGCTCTATCCGTTTGTTAGACTTAGCCAAGGTGCTATGATTGACATTGAAGGGTTTAGACTTTTCTACTAGTCATATGATAGAACGTGCAGGGCAAGAATCTTATTTGGAATTCACAAAGAATCTACCAGATAAGCTAATTGTGGCATAGGCATAGGAGGAGGATCATAACTTCGGTATAGTATTCACTTGATGGCTATAACATTTTTTTTTCACTCACTTAGGTATCGCATCAGAGTAAAATCGATCATTTAAGTGTCATTTTCAACAAATCATCCTACGTGGATTTTTTTTATTATTTCTCATTTTGACGTGGATTTATTTTCCATTTTTGAATTTCATATTAATTGTCCATGTCAGCATCGACATTAAAGGGATTGATTTTTCAAATTTGTAGCACTTAAGCGAGTGTTATTACTAACTAGCCAAAGACAAGGGCTGGCGAGGTCGACCTTGCCTTTGTTGGGCAAGGTTGGCCTTGCCATGGTTGGGCCAAGCTCGACCTTGCCAGATTTGGCGAGTTCAAGGCAAGGCTCGACCTCACCCGGTGAAGGTAAGGTTGAGTCTCGCCGAGGTCCAACATGGGCTAGAGGAGGAAGAAGGGAAGAAAAAAGAAAGGAAAAAAAGAAAAAGGAAAGAAAAAATTATTTCAATAAAATATCAAAATATTATTAAAAAATTGTTAACACTAATGTTGGCCACACCACATATGATCGCTAGGAACCATGTTAGTGATTTCTGGTCGAAATTAACTGGTGGACTGGTGATTTCCGGTCGAAATTAACTGGTGGACTCAAATGGCAAAATGTAAAAAGGTTTAAGACTCAATTGACATAATTAAAAAGTTTAAGATTGAATTGATGAAAGTGCAATAGATTTATGACTTTTTGGACAATTTTCCCTGTAAGAATTAACTTCTCATGATGGAACGGCACCAAAGACTCACTACATAAGCTCAATCATCCGACAACAACTCATCCATTCTTAAAGTTCGCACGACAAAAGCTCGCTCCATTTCATTGAGCAAAAGTTGTTCATGATAGACTTAGTGAGTGATTGATACGGGTCATCAATTTGAATCGTCGTGGCGAACAACTCATCGAATGCTCCGTCCAACCGGAATACCATTTGGATCTCTCTTGTCGACAAGAGTGAGAGCCCCATTGCAAGTCCCACCAATTGACGAAGAAGATGATGAAGGAGAGGAGAAAATGAAATGGGGTCATCTACGAGGAAGAAGGAAGAGAAGGAGAGAAAATCTTCGACCCCGGGGGCACACCGCCGTTCAAGCTGGCGAACGTCAGGGCGGCCATACCAAACCACTGCTGGGTAAAGGATCTGTAAAGGTCAATGAGCTATGTCCTGAGAGACGCGTCTTCGGGCTTTCCTGTGGGGCGGCGTATTTGAATAGCTGGGTCGCTTGGCCTCTCTATTGGGCCACCCAGGGCACCATGTTCTGGGCCCTCTTCGTTCTCGGCCACGATTGGTACAGTCTCTAGCTTGTCTCTTGCAAAGAAATTCATATCATGTCATCATATTTCATGGAGATTATCGTTTTTATAGTTTGTGTTGTGATTGTCCTCGACTTGGTGATCCACCTTGCATTTCCGCTTTGTCGATTCTTAGTTGAGTTGTGTCATGTTATTGTGTTTGCCTATGAAAATTCCGATCACTTCATCATCGATGTTACTTAAATTCTAGTGATCTTTTTCTTTTGAAACCGACACAGTGGGCACTGGAGCTTCTCCAACGATCCCAATCTGAATAGTGTTGTGGGACATTTACTTGATTTCTCCATTCTGGTGCCTTACCATGGATCGTAAGCTTCAAGTTGCTTTGCTTAGACTCTGTTTGTTTTGCGGAACATGATTAATCTAGAAAACATTTTTTTTTTTTTAAAGATTGCTTATATTGTTTGAAATAAAAAGTCTATGAAAAATATTTTTATTATCGATAATAATTTATATTTAGACATTTTTGTGAACAATGAAATTATTTTTGTTCGTTCACTTTTATTATAAGCGACATAAGCGATCATTTTTAAGAAAAATGTTTTCCAACTCAATTCATTTTTTACAAAATAAACAATCGTTTAATCTCATCTAAAATTATTAGTTTATAAGGAATCACGTAACTCTCTCTTCCCTCTTGAGAAGTTTGGTAAATTAGAATGATTAAAACTTAAAATGATTTTAATTAATAATCACTCATGATATGACTAACAATGTCAAATGTCACCGCCTTTCACATTGAATTTGATAGGAGAATTAGCCACAAAACTCATCATCATAATCACGGGCACGTCGAGAAAGATGAGTCATGGAATCCAGTTAGTCATCATAATCACGCATATGTTTTCCTCCCTTTCCCATGCGACTAGCTTGCTGACATTCCTTTTTTTGCTTTTTTTTTTCTTTCCACATTTTTTTTTGGTCAGAAATGGAAACATTTCATTAAGTAAGCAAAGATGAGAGGCCCAGTAAATAGACATCATCACATAAAAGATCCAACAAAGTTTGTGGAGGGGACAAGACCTAATTCAAAGATAAGTAATTTTTCTTGTGGGCTTTAGCTACCCAGTCTGCAACAAGGTTGGCATCTCTAGAACAATGGACTATCTGAACATTTGAGAAGGCCTGCATTTTTTCCTTGCACTTGCTAACAATAGGTTGAATTTCCCAACTTAACTGCTGTGAACTGGTCATGGCTTTGACAAGTTGCGAACTATCTGACTCAAAAAGAAGTACTTCATGTCTTTTAGGGAAGAAAAAGTTGAGGGCTTCCCATAAAGCTAGGGTTTCGGCCATCAAGGGGAAGAGGCTCTAATTGCTTTAGCTGCTCCTCCCACCATCCTCGCCCCCGAATCTTGGCAGATGCAAGCTATGGAATTCCCCAACGAACCAAGTACGTACGTTCCATCTATGTTAATCTTCAAAGCTCCTTCCGGCAGTGGAATCCATGTCTGAGATGGTTCAACTTCTCGAGTTTCAGATCTGCCGATTTCGTGGGTCCTCTAGCAAGCAGCTTCTCGGGTTTCAGATCTGTACAGGGGTCGCACCTCCCCTCTTCTTGCTCTGCTCCCTGAACCAGCGTATCCTTCTACTTCCAGTGCGTTATTACTCTGTCTCAGCTCACCGCTCGGTCCAAGGCACAGCTCTCCATTTGGCTCGCCTGCTCTCCTTCCCGATCTATCATCCTTTTCGGCTCCTTCTGCTCGAGTGCGAGTTCGCAGCTCACCGTTCGGCCTCCGGGTCCCAGATCCACCTACTTTGCACCTAGCTTCACTAGCATTTCGATGATTAGAGGTTCTGAGTCGAGATTGCTCTTCTCTACTTCGTGCTCTACTGCCGTCTACTTCTGCTCCTGGCGCCGCTCTGCTACCCGGGCTCAGCTCACCACTCAGCCTTAGTCGCATGTCTCCTCTCAACTCATCTACTATGTTTCCCGATCCATCATCCGCTCCGAGTCCCGCGTTCGATTCACGGGTCATAGCTCCTCACCCGGTTCTCTGTTCCCTGTCTCGCTCTTCATTTGACTCACTAATCCTTGTTCGGGCTACTCTATTTTTAGATCCGGCATCTACTCTGTCTCTAGATCCACCCTTCCTTGGATTCCACCGGTTATAGCTTTTCGAACCGCTTGTGCTGAATCAATGATGGCTGACGCCTCTGGTTCTCTACCTCGAAAGATGGCCCGATTTCGGGCCTTCCAAATAGTCCACAACGTTACAGCCACCAAGTGCAGGTTTGGAGGGTTAGTTGTCTTCTTTTTGAGTTTGCAAAACCATTCTTCTATCCTTGTCAATCCCTGACTTGATATCTTTATGTTCAGCACAGTGTTGTCCCATATTTGTCTTGTCCACGAACACAGCAGGAAGAGATGTTCAACCGTTTCCCTCTCATAATGGCATAATGGACATATGGGGTCAAGTAATATTTTCCTTTGAAACAGGTTATCCTTTGTTGGGAGAGTGTTTTGGCATAAATTCTACATAAAAATTCGTATCTTGGGTGGAGTGTGCAAATTCCAGATGTCTTTCCAGAGTGAAGGGGAGGTTGAAACGAAGTTGTGGCTTGATTCACCTAACACTGTTCTGTATCCTTCTTGATGTAGTTATACACACTTTTTACTGTATATTTGCCTGCCTGAGTACCAGTCCATACAAGCTTATCTAGTTCTGTTTGAGGCTTAATAGGGATAGTCAGAATTTCTTCAGCTAACTGATCATCAAAGTGCGCTGCTATTGTCATTTCGTCCCATCTCCCCTGCTCTTTGTCTATGAGTTCAAATACTAAAGAAGATTCATTGACATTCACTGGACCCTCAATAATACCTCTTTGTAGCCATTTATCTTCCCTAATTTTAATCTTAGATCCATCTCCTACTTTCCACATGACTTTGGGTACTATAGAATCCCTCCCTAAGACCAGGCTTCTCCATCCCCATGAAGGTCGAAGGCCCTTTGCTGCATGCCAAAAATCTGTGTGAGGATAATATAACCCCTTAAACAATCTGCCCCAAAGAGAAGATGGTTGTTGTACCAACCGCCAAGCCTGCTTCCCTAACATCGCTTTATTGAAAGAGAGAATATCTCTAAAACCCATTCCTCCTCTATCTTTCCCGGTCTTCAATATATCCCATCTCTTCCAATGAATGCCTTCTTTTTTTTTTTTTTTTTTTCGTTAGTCTTCCACCAAAATGAAGCAATTTTCTATTCAATACCCTTGCAAATGGAAACCGGGATTTTAAATACAGACATGGCGTATTGTGGTAACGCTTGAACCACCGTTTTTAACAAGACTTCTTTTCCAGCTTTAGAGAGCAATTTCTCCTTCCAACTTTCTAATTATGAACTAATTCGCCCAAGGACCCATGCAAACATTTGTCTTTTCGACTCTCCCCAATCTGAAAGAATGCCTAGGTATTTACCAGTTTTGTCAATAATAGGAACTCGTAATTCCCTTGCCATATTATCTTTCAAAGATTGAGGGCATCCCTTGCTGAAAAATATTCCCAATTTGTTCAAATTAATCTCTTGTCCACTGCTAGGTAATATTGATTCGAATCATGGCCGATTTTGACATTCTAGAATAGTACCATTCATGAAAAAAAATTGAATCATCAGCAAATAATAAGTGAAAGAGTAGGACAACTTTGATTTAGCATAATTCCTGTAATACTTCCATTATCCACAGCTTGCTTCATCAATGAGGATAAGACATTTGCCACAATAATAAAGAGATAAGGAGATAAGGGATCCCCTTGCTTGAGTCTTCTTGAAGGTTGAAAGTACTGAAGAGGTTCTCCATTGAATTTAATGCTAAATGTGACCGTAGTGACACATTGCATTACCCATCTCACCCATTTCTCATCAAAACCAGTCTTTAGTAGGCATGCCTCCAAAAAATCCCATTCCACTCGATCGTAGGCCTTCTTCATATCTAGTTTTAGAACTGCTTGGAACTTCTTTTTTCTGCTCCTGATTCTAATTTGATGTAGTACATCCTGGACAATGAAGATGTTACCCCGGGATTTGCCTCCCACCCACAAAGGCGCTTTGTTCTGGTGCTATAATTTCTGTTAGTAGGGGTTTGAGTCTATTAGCCAAGGTACTTTCGAGATAATCTTGTAGCCAAAATTGCATAAACCGATTGGACGATACTGATCCAATCTCCGAGGATTCGGAACCTTCGGGATAAGGGAAATGTTTGTTCGATTCAGAGTTGGTGAAAGAGAGCTAGTGGCCAAAAATTTCTCCACCTCCTTAAATATGTCCCATTTAATGTCTTCCTAGTGATGATGATAGAATAGACCATTAAGACCATCTGGGCTGGGGGCTTTAGTCGCTCCTAGCTGAAATGTTGCTTCTGTGACTTCTTCTATAGTAACTTCAGCAAGTAATTTTCTGTTCATATCATCTGTTACTATTGCAGGTAGTTGGTCTATCACTGGCGCAAAATCCCGGGGGCCATGGGACTGATATAACTCTCTGAAAAATTGCACAGTATGTTCTCTCAACTGATTCTGCTCAACCAGCCATATATTTTCTGCATTTTGTAACATAGAAATCCTATTTCTCTGCCTTCTTTAGATGGTCGTTGCATGGAAGTATTTTGTGTTCTGATCTCCTCATCTCAGCCAATTAATTCTAGATCTTAACCCCCAGTACATTTCTTCTTGCCTCCCAAGCTCGTCAATTTCACCTTGTAATTTTTTAAATTGTACCTTGTTGAAGGAATCTGAAATATTATTTGTAAGGCACTCTAGTTCCTGCTTTAATATACTGATTCTCTTCTTTCCATTCACAAAGTTCTTTTTACTCCGTTGGACCGTGCGTATATACACGCCCAAATACTCCCCTCATGACCAAATCTCTTTCTTCCTTTCCTTCAATATTGACCGAAATTTCTCAAAATCCAGAGGATTGATATAACCATATACGCACATATACCCCGAAGATCATCGCCCTTTTTTTACGTGCCATGTGAAAGAAAAATCTTAATAATATAATATCTTTATTGTTTTCAATTTTCATTAGATTTTCCACACATGATATTGGCCACCACAGGTTTAGTCCAGTTAAGTTTAGAACTAGTCATTCAAATTCATCCACCACCAATCCAATGCAAATGCAATTGTATGGGACTATTATTATCCATATTAAAAAATGCTCCTATAATCTATAAGCAATTTAACTAAATAGATTTTTATTTAGGGGTTGGGGTCAATCTCTAATTTTCTATGCAATAAACAACTAATTGGGTTGTCAAAATTTAGATTTTAAAAAAATCAATGGAGGTCCCTTGACCCTTGATTGGGCATCTAGCTGACCCCGACAAGAGGCCAGTGGTGACATCTAGATCCATATTTAGGTTGCTTTAAGAACCTTAAAACAAACATCTATTGTGCGAGGTATGGGTTTGGGAGAACCTACGTTCCTAATTGATGGAACAGGTGTGGCTCACCAACTAGACATCGCCTTTGAAGTCTTCTCTTATGGGAACGCCTACTTGAACTATTTGATGAACATATACCCCTAAATATTACTCATGAGAGGGCCCCATCTCTCCTTGAGGTATAGGTCGCAACACATAGAAGATATGATCGCTATAATGGCTTATGGGCACACAATTAATTATTATTTTTATTAAATAGCTTAAACAAAACTTTATTTTAAAGTTGAATTGCTAGACAGATTAATTTTAACAACTCAATTCTGAGCTTTTCACACTTTAATTTGAATTGCAAAATGGTAGTTGAGAATTTAGCTACACTTTCTTCACTTTTAAACTCACATCAAATATTTTAGACAAAATTTTTAAACATATATTAAAATTATTCTTCAATTGTCATGAGATTGAATTTACAACCGATATTAAATACTTTATTTATAATAGGAGTAGAGTAGCAAGGATTTCTCTTCTTTTTTTTTTTTTCTTTTTGTGCTTGTCTTTTGTTAATATTTAAGTATGATCTAAACACAAATACGTTTAACATTTTGTCATGTTTCTAACAAATTAACCTTTCATATATTGATAAATTTTTCTTTTCCATTTTTTATCGAGATCGGCTAGATAATTAGATATATAGTTTCACTCAAACTATTAGATAAAATTAGGTAATTCATTGTGTGTTCTTAAGCCATCATAGATATAAATTTTTAATCTTCTAGCTTTTGTGATTAAAAATATGATACATTAAATCAAAATTAATAACTTTCTCTAGGCAAAGTGATAACATTATGTAGGATAAGATGATAACTTTGATATATTGTCGAGTGTAATGTATCATTTGTATATTGATACTAATAAAAGAGGAGAAACAACAACTTGAAGAGAGAGAGAGAAAGAGAGAGAGAGAGTAATTGGGTTGGTTAACCGAAAAGGGAGTGTTTTAGCTAGAATGGGGTGGAAATAGCACCCATCGCCCTTTGCAAAATATAAATAAATTACAATTATACAGGACCGTAATGCAATTAAACAAATGATAACATATTCCACTTACTTTAGAAAGGTGATTTTCAATAATACAAACAAAAGAAAGTCCCATTCGATGGAGTATATTCCATTTCTCGATTTCATGCCTACCCGTGTATGTAGTGGAACCCAAAGAATAAAGTTATTTTGGGTGCTGACACCTAAATTTCGACATTTTACTTAGGACTTAATAGTATTAAAAGTTAGGAATTAGTCACTAAGAATATATATAAAAATTTTTAAAAAAAAATTAAAAAAATTAATTAAAAAATAAAAAAATAAAATTAATTAAAAAATTAATTATTAAAAAACAAAGGACAAGAAAGGCCGGGTCGGGCCAGATCTGACCTCAGCCCAGCCCGCCTCTCTTTCCTTTTCCCCAGCGAGGGCCCAGGTGAGCTGGCCCATCTTCCGTTCTCCCTTGGCTCGGCCCACGCCCGACTGTCTTCCTCCCCGGCGCTTCGCTAGACCTACGGAGGCACGTAAGCCGTAGCGGCGCAGTGCCGCGAGGATCGGGTAGCGTGGCTTCCGACGTGATCCGCGGGTCGGGGGAAGCGCACCGATTGACAGCCGGCAAGGCGGAGCGGCACACCGATCGTTGACCTTGAAGGACTCGAGATACCTACGGACAAAGAAGGAGAGAAGCATAAAAACGAAGAAAACATAGCAACACAAAAGAAAAGGCCGAGAGAAAGAGATAGAGAAAAACACCGAGAGAAACCGAAAGGAAAGGAGGCGGGAACTGGCCGGAGAAGGAGCCGAGGAGCCACGGAGTGTCCAGCTGTTGCCGGTGAGCTGCCGACTGTCGCCGTAGTCCCTGGAACCCAGCAGCATAGAGAGAGCGAGAACAGGGGAGGAGAGCGGCAACACAGGGAGCCCAAAGCCGAGAGAGATGGAGAGAAGGCTAGAGAGCGAGACCCGTGGAGCCGACACCACCCCCGAAATGTCCAACCGCCGCCGGTGAGCCGACCGCCACCATCTCCTCGGAACTCGGGTTGGTATTTTAACAAACACTTGGTGTGCGTCTTTAGAATCGAGTCCGCTGAGTTCCCCGACGGTTTCGGGCGGACTCCGGCCACCACCCATCCCATGCTGTGTTTAGTTTTACCCCGGCATGCGTCCTCGCCGGTCTTGACCCGCGCTGGTGGCCTCGACCGAGCTCGGAACTCTCGGTTCACTGGCGCCTCCCACCTGCTCGCCTAAATGCCTGAACAAACACTCCCACCCCAGACTCTTCCGTGTAGACTCCCTAGGATTCCTGTTTGCTGGAGGGTCACCGCCGCGGCTAGGGTAGCCGAACCGTCACTGCTCGATCGAGACGGCACCCGTAGTCGCCTGAAAACACCCGCCCGCCGTCACGGTGTCCCTAGTCGTGACCAGGGGGGTCTAAGCCGAGTTGGGCCAGATCCTTGATCCGCCCCACTCAGCCTCTTTGCACAGGCCTTCCAAGGGCCCTATTGCGAGAAGGTCGGGCCCGCTGGTTGGGCCTCGATCCCCTCCGAGTGAAGGCCCGACTGGGTTGGTCGGGCCTAGCCCAACTGGCCGGACTCGCTGCTTGAGCCGATTGGCCCGGTCCCCCAACCGGGCCGAGACCGGACCCAACCCGATTCGTCCATTTCTTCTTTTTTTCTAAAAAAAATTAAAAATTATTTTTTAAAAATTTTAAATTGATCAAAAAAGTAATAAATTTTTTTTTAAAAATTAAAAAATTCGAAAATTAAAAAATGTGGGGTTTGGTTAGGAATTGCTATATATTGTCATTTTAGTGAATTAGGCATTTGTTTGCTTGTATGTTGATTATATTCCATGTTTAGTTTGCATATCTTGTTATGTTTAATTGCACATGTTTAGATCTCTCGTAGCTATAATTATCATGTTAATGATTATGTACTTGCATGATCACCTCACATGTTAGTGGATAGGTACCAAAATCAATCCAAACTGCCTGACAAAAATATATTTTTTTTAAATGAACAAGATTAGGTACCGAAAGGGCACTAATTAGTCAATTAGTATAATCAAGTCCCCGACCCTAGATTCTCTGGTTGCGTAGGAAGTGTGGCATACTCCCGTGCCTCACTTGGTTTCTAACCGACCCCAATAGGCTCGTGGCGACTCCTCTTATGCAAAATTCTTAAAATATCCCAATGTGACGCGAGGTATGGGCTTGGGAGAGCCCGCGCCTAATTAAGGCCATATGCCCGTCTCTTAGGCAATACCCCTAAACCTATTCCCTCCCCCCGAGGGTAGTTCGCGACACTTGGTGACTCTCGCCGGGGACTTGGTTTTAGACCTTAGAGGACTTAGGCCAAAATTAATCTTGTTCAAAAATATTTTTTGTTTGGTAGCGAGGATATCAGGTATGTCCCCAACGTGTTAGGTGTTAAATGTTTTTGCAGTTGGGAATTATAAGGGGAGGAGTGATTGTTAACCCCTTGCCTTGCAGGTGTGGAGTTGGGAATGGATGTTTATGTTTTGAATTTATGAAGTGTTGCTTGCCTATGAATTGTCATGCCTGCACTTCCCTTGTATTGCACTACATCTTAGCACGCACAACCTGTCGCCGGACCTGAGCCGCATAGGATCACTTAGGATGGTGTTGAGGTGGATACCACTCCGACTACAAGCATGTAGTACGAGTCGCCCATCTCAACCCCGAAATTTCTTTCTTGATGTCAGAGATCCCCTCCCTGGTCTATGAGCATGCGACACGAGTCGGTTCTTTGACAAAGCCGGAGTCATGGGTAGCACGACCTAGCCGCGAGCTTGTTGGTTCAGTCCTGTGATCCCATGGCTCCATTTTGAGCCGTCTAGAGTAGAAATCGAACCACTGTTCATGCGCATGTCTATGGCCTTGACATCGTTGCTCAATAAGTAGGGAAAGTTTTTCGTTGGAATTCTTTTCTTCGCAATTTATTCATTCGTTTTCCTTTTGGTCGGTCCACGACAAATTAGGTTGATCACACAATGGGGGTAATTGACCTTCGCATCATCTCCGTCCCGAAAGCCGAGCTTCGCGCGTGGTGGGATAGATTGGATCCAACTGGCCGTGATTGGGTGTGATCATATGTTGGACGTTTACTTCCCCTATTGGAGATAGAAACTCATTCTGGTGTCTTACAAGTGTTAGTGCATGTTTGGTGCCCCGAAACTTGCACGTTCATACTCAGTGATCACGAACTCACTCCAACATTAGAAGAATACAGTGTTGCCATTGGAAAACCCTTGGTGTCAGAGTTAGTTAGCCCACCTGTGGGGATTGAGCATGCATCGACCTTATCTGAGTTTCTTAAAGTTAAGGGAGAGGACGTGAGAAAAGTTTTGAAAGCCAATTGCAAGACCTGCCCGTTTTCATTCTTAAATGAGCTTTTTAAAATGCCCCATCTTTTCAAAAGAATAGGATCTTCCTGTTAGCTTTCTTCGGGTTCGTGTTATTCCCGCATTGTAGGAACGCTATTAATCCTTACGTGGCATGGGTAGTTCGTGAGGTATGTATGGGAAAGGGCTTTGTTAATGCTATCCTGACCGAAACTTTCTTTCCCTTACTCGTTTTAGAGATAACAAAAACAAAGCTTTTCATGCTCCTCCTGAAATTTTACAAATCTGGTTCTTCTCTCACGTCAAGGGGTTCGGTAGCTTGATGACCGTAAGCGACATTTCTGACTCTAGCTACCATATCCTAAAGTTTAGGGATAGGAAAATGTTTGCCCCTGATTATCATTATTCTGAGTGGCTAGTTTTCATGACGAACCCTGGACCTGAGGATTTCCAATGGCATGCCAAATGGCTCCGAGTTCAAGAAGCGCGGTTTATGTGTGGGCTCACTGGACCTATTCCTTTGCTGAGAATTACTGGGGTCATTGAATATTATCCGACTCGGGTAGCCCGACAGTTCCAAGAAGTTCAACAGCTTCCACCAGCCATTCAAGAAGACCCGCTCAGGATAGACTTCCTCGATGGATGTCAAGATCACAAAGATTCCGTCGCGCTAGTTAAGTCAATGTGGGATATGTGCCACCCCCGGAAGTTGATATGGCCTGAAGAAGAGTTGGAGGGGCAAGAGAAGACCTAATATGCCTCGAAGGAGTACATCCTTAGGCATAAGATCCCGGAGAACTTCCGCGCGAAGATTCCTGAGATACCATTGAAAATCACCCATCGAGCCGAGATCAAGCGCCTCAAAAGGGAGCTCGAGGAGGCCGAGGAGCGTGCTTTGAAGTTAACTCGAGTTAGTGAAGTTGCCACGAGTGGAAGTTGTCCTCATTAGTTAGATTGAGTCAAGTGCGATATGTAGCGGGACCATACCCGCATGCGTTGCAATATTAAGGAATTTGTCTTGAGTCTCAAGGTTGAAATTGGGAGTTAAGAGTGTCTTTTCATTTTCGGAGTAACTTTGTTGTTTAGGGGTTTTCTCTCATGTGTTTCTTGCATTATGTGGCAACCTGGCTTTCAATGAAACGAACAAATTGGGGCGATTAGATCCTTGTCGTGGGCCGACCGCCTGATTATTACTTGTACTTATGTATACTTATCTACCCTTGCTTCAGGTACTAGCCAATCAATTGTCTTCTGTTGATCGTCGACACGGCCAAGCGGAGATCCCCGATTCGCACGCGCGCGAAAGTCAGAATGGAGAACGAGGACACTAATGTGCGCATGGCCAAGATGGAGGATCAGCTAGCCCAACTCACCGCAATGATGCTTGAAATAAGCCGAAGCTTAAGGAGCTTCCCGCTGTAGCTGGCACTGGAACATCGACTCCTACGTCATCAGGACAAGCTCCCCCGTCAATGGGGGGCACACACGTTGCTGATCTCCCTGGGAAGGAAAATGCCGAAGAGGCTCCTTCTGTCATGCCAATCATCGTTAATTTGGATCCTCCTCCGAAGGAAGACCCAATACCTTGCCTAAGTGAAGAGAGCGAAAAACGTTTGGCAAAGATGGAGGAGCGACTGTGTGCCTTGCAAGGTTACGAGCTGAAAGGAGTTGATAGGCTGTCTCCATACACCAAGACGAACTTCCCTGAGAATTTCCAAGAGCCTGAATTCACAAGAAAGTATGACAGAACGGGATGCCCCAAGACCCACCTTAGGTATTACCTAAGGAAAATGGCTCGCTACGCTGACAACATGCCGTTTCTCATACACACATTCCAAGATAGCTTGCAAGGCATTGCCCTGATATGGTTCATCGCACTGGACATCGAAGAATTCATCGGTTGGGAAGATCAAGCCAGTGAGTTCTTGCAACAATACAGGTTCAACACCGAGCTCGCCCCTACGAGGGAAGAGTTGACCCGCATTGAGAAGAAGAGAAATGAGTCATTTAAGGCATTCGCTTAAAGGTGGAGAACCATGGCCTCACAGGTGAACCAGCCTTGAATGAGAGGGAGATGAAGCAATTATTCCTCAAGACATTGCCCCCTGAGTACTTCTAAGGATTAGTATTTTCGGGATGCCAGACGTTTTCACAGCTGGTAGAAGTAGCTAAATGAGTCGAGTGGGCATTTATCGAGGGCAAGATATCCACTGGAGACGCGAAGAAGTTCCTGGCAAGAAAAGATAAGGAAGCCGCGGTTGAGGTAGCGTTGGTGCAAGAGCCGTTTCTCTCTAGGCCACCTTCAACACCCGCGCATAAGCATGTAATGGCACAACGGAACTCATTCTCGGGCATATGATAAGGGCAAGAGACCCGTTCCAAGGGAATTTTATCCGTTACCGCGCCCGTTGTCGAAGCTGTTGCCCATGCTCCTCGAAAAGAGAATGGTTGCGAAGGAGGTACCTAGGGACAACCCCATGAAGTTCGCCGAGTTCGATGTGACCAAGACTTGCGAGTACCACATGGGAGAAAGGGGGCATGACGTAGATAATTGCTACATTCTTAAGTGCAAAGTCCAGCAATTGCTAGATGGGGGCATCTTGACTTTTAAGGAAGTTCAGCCTAACGTGCAACAGAACCCCTTACTAAATCATGCAGATGGAGTGAACTCAATTTTCAAGGAGGACGTCATATACACACCATCCTAACGTGCGAGGAAGCTGAGTCCTCCGAAGTTGTAGCTGTCCCCTTAGAGTACGACAGTTCTCATTCAGCTTAGTCCTCTGTCTTATGTCCAATCCCCTGCGTGGGATTTTGTTGTTATTTCTTTCTTGTCTATGTCGTTCCTAGCGTGAACTATGGTTAGCCCCGATCTTGAGCCGTTGGTCGAGGTTGATGTGTATTAAAATACAGCCTTATCTTTCCTCATTCGATAAAGTAGACGCGTGTTTTATTAAGGACATGTGGAAGCATGTCAAACTAGTCCTATGATGGTAGCTATGGCCTGGGCCTCCACATGCTCCCAAATTTGACTGTTTTGCAAGGACGAGGAAATCCGAGGATATGATGATGAGTTCTTGAAATTTACAAAAAAAAAAAAAACTCCAAAAAATAAACATTTAGCGCTTTCCTAGAGACAAGCACGAAAATGAATAATTGAAAAAAATTCTACGAACTTTTGAGCATCCATTTTATCTCAAAATTGTCTACTCGTTTTGTGGGTTATTCATTTTGAATCAAATTTTTCTATGGAGATTGATCTACTCAGATGATCTCGGCAGAGTGAAAAGTGAAACGTTAACCATGCCAAACAAGAAGTGCTTAGGACGAAGAAAGGTAAGCCATTTCCAAACACGTCATTCAAACACTTTTGAGAGTTGAGTGAAAAGCGACCTTCTCTTAGGACAAATGATTCATTCGCATTGAACGCAAAGATCGAAATGATAAAGGCGTTTCCTTCATCAATCCCAAGCATCGTACTAATCTCTTGCTAGCCCTTTTAGCTGAGTAAAGATAATCCTTGAAAATACCCCTGTTGAGAATGACCCTACATTGGGGCAGCATAGGAGGTTACAATCGTGTTGTATAGCGAAGGATCGAGAAAGATTCTATTACTTTCACTTACGTCAATCTTCTGGTGGTAGCTTCAGAGGAATTCTCATTAGAGCTTGACTCATCCCAATGTGAAGAAGAACATTTCCTTCTCTACCCAAACACTGATATCCATTACTTTAACCAATTTGGGCCTGATTATTCATTTCTGAACCCCGAGCGGTGATCATCTCCCTTCACTGGGGCAAGGCATAAGAATTGACCAAATACAATTGACAGTCACGAGAAAATGGGAAAAGCATCTCGAAAGTCATAAGAGTTACAAAAGTCAAAGAGCAAAAAGTTTGACAAACTAGGGGCATGAAAAAGTAGTGTGCCTGGTAAAAGCAAGGCCAATGCCCGTCAAGAAAAAAAGCCGAAAGGCTGCATCTTATGTGAAAGAAAAATTATCAAGGTTCGAGTGCTTGCATAAAAAAGGAAAATCATCGCAAGCGCAAAGGAAATTGAGAGAGGAGCAAAGCTCCCGTGTAGAAATGATTAGTCAAGGAACTTTCGAGATGCGCCGTGTTCCAAAAGCCAAATGATTTTGAAAGATCGAGTGACCTAGTCACCATGCCATGATGGTCACCGACTCTTAAAAACCCTCTTAAAAATTCTAAGCCTTCCGAGCCTCTCCCGAGCCAACATTACAACCCTCTTCCAAAGTTTCTTCTGATTGGGATGGTTTGAGTGAAAATGGGAATACTACCAAGAAGCTACTGCTTGAAGGAGTGGAAGTAATTCTATCTTGTCTTATCTTCCAAGTTCTCGACTTGTAAATCCGATGAAGATAGTGACAAATGTTCATTTACTGGCCTCAAAGCAATAATTCATTTGTGCAAGCCCTAGCCGAGCCTATATGGTGATCCTTTCAAAAGACCTTTTTGATCGATCAGATTGTGCTCATTGCGAATGTTTCTGGAAGCCTTCGACATAGGTTATGTGAGATACCCTCAACAACCAGTTATCTCCCACAAGAATGGATGAGATTAAGCAGCCATTTTATCGAGAGTGGGTGAGAAACCCTTTTTGACTAAGAAGCTCTAGTTTGGCATGCTTAATGAGCCTTTTTCACGAGTCGTAGCCGTTCTGATAAGGACTTGATTCCAAGAGAATTTGATGATTAATAATATATCCACGAGCAAAATGATAGTTTTGCGCCACATTATGCTGATTGACATCGAGTGTTTTTATAAAGCAGTCGGACTTAGCTTGATTAGCTTGTTCAATTAATGTTGCAATATTGCCAATATGTCTTTTGATGACGTCTCTAATGACACTTGCTCAAGTTGAGTTTGACAGGATTCCTCAATGAAGCCATGCAATTTTCAAGGGGTTAGCGGGTGCTTCCCTAAAAAACCAAAGGTTCATGGTCAACCTTAAACTATGTCATCTATAAAAGTTCATTGGTTTTCCTCAAATCATGCATTTTCAACCCAGTCGAAACCCATTGTTACATGGTGAGACCTCATTTTTCTTCTTCTTATGACAGGGCGTGCTTCTGTAGCCCGGGGTCTCTTCTTCTTCTTATGACACGGCGTGCTTTTGTAGCCCGGGGTCTCCTCTTCTTCTTATGACACGGCGTGTTTCTGTAGCCCGGGGTCTCCTCTTCTTCTTATGACACGGCGTGCTTTTGTAGCTCGAGGTCTCTTCTTTCTTCTTATGACACGGCGTGCTTCTGTAGCCCGGGATCTTCTTTCTTCTTATGACACGGCGTGCTTCTGTAGCCCGAGGTCTCTTCTTCTTATTATGACACGGCGTGCTTCTGTAGCCCGGGGTCTCCTCTTCTTCTTATGACACGGCGTGCTTCTATAGCCCGGGGTCTCTCTTTCTCCTTATGACACGGCGTGCTTCTGTAGCCCAGGGTCTTCTTTCTTCTTATGACACGACATGCTTCTGTAGCTCGGAGTCTCTCTTTCTTCTTATAACAAGGCGTGCTTCGTAGCCCGGGTCTTCTTTCTTCTTATGACACGGCGTGCTTCGTAGCCCTGGGGTCTTTCATTCTTCTTATGACACGGCATGCTTCTGTAGCACAGGGTCTTTCTTCCTCTTATTGACAAGACGCGTTTCCATAATTATGAGTCATTTTCGTCGACCTGATACGTGCCTATGCACCTAGGGTCTCTCTATCCGCCAAATAATTTAGATGTCTTCTATCTTTGAATGCAACCTCTCCGAGCTCCCACTCAAAGAGGGGCAGCTGTTGACACCTAAATTTCGACATTTTAGTTAGGATTTAATAGTATTAAAAGTTAGGAATTAGTCACTAAAAATATATATAAATTTAAAAATTAAAAATTAATTAAAATTAATTAATTAATTAAAAATAATTATTAAAAAAAAAGGACAAGAAAGGCCGGGTCGGGCCGATCGACCTCAGCCCAGCCCGCCTCTCTTTCCTTTACCCCGCGAGGGCCCGGGCGGCCGGCCCATCTTCCGTTCTCCCTTGGCCTAGCCCGCGCCCGACTGTCTTCCTCCCTTGGTAGTCTTTGCGTAGACCTGCAAAGGCACAAAAGTTGCAGCAGCGAGCGCTAGCAGCAGAGGATCAAGGTAGTAGGCTTTCGGCGTGATCCACGGGTCGGGAAGCGACCGGTCCGACAGTCGGCCGGCGAGGCAGAGCCGGCACACTGATCGTTGACCTTGAAGGACTCGGGATACCTGCAGAGAAGGAATGAGAGAAGCATAAAAACGAAGAAAACACAACAACACAAAAGAAAAATCCGAGAGAAAGAGATAGAGAAAAACACCGAGAGAAACCGAAAGGAAAGGAGGGGGGAACTGGCCGAGAAGGAGCCGAGGAGCCCCGGAGTGTCCAACCGCGCCGGTGAGCTACCAACCGCCGCCGTTGTCCCCTAACCCAAGCAAGACACGAGAGAGTGAGAACGGGGGAAGGAGAGCGGCAACATAGGGAGCCCAAAGCCGAAAGAGACGGAGAGAAGGCTAGATAGCGAGACCCAAGAGCCGACAGCCACTCCTCGGAATGTCCAACCGCCGCCCAGTGAGCCACCAACCGCCACCATCTCCCCGTAACTCGGGTTGGTATTTTAACAAACACTTGGTGTGCGTCTTTTAGAACCGAGCCGGGCCGGAGTTCCCCCGATGGTTTCGGGCGAACTCCGGCCACCACCCATCCCTTGCTGTGTTTAGTTTTACCCTGGCATGCGTCCTCGGTGGTCTTGACCCGCGCTCGAGCCTCGACCAAGCTCGGGACTCTCGGTTTGCAGCGCCCCCACCCGCTCGCCTAAATGCCCGAATAAACTCTCCCACCCCGGACTCTTTCGTGTAGACTCCCTAGGATTCCTGTTTGCTGGAGGGTCACCGCCGCGGCTAGGGTAGCCGAACCGTCACCTGCCCAATCGAGACGGCACCCCGTAGTCGCTGGATATACCCGCCGCCGTCGCATTGTCCCTCCTTGCGACGAGCGATCGCGACCAAGGGAGGCCAAGCCGAGTTGGGCCGGATCCTTGATCTCGGCCCACTCGGCCCTTTTTGCACAGCATGCCAAGGGCCCTATTGCGGAAGGTCGGGCCCGCCGGTTGGGCTCGATCCTCCGAGCGAAGACCCGACCCGGGGTTGGTCGGGCCTTGCCCAACCGGGCCGGACTCGCGCGAGCCGATTGGCCCGGTCCCCTAACCGGCCGAACCCGGGTGCAGTCGAGACCGGACTCGACCCGGTTCGTCCATTTCTTTTTTTTTTTTTAATTAAAAATTAAAAATTAATCAAAAAATTAATAAATTTTAAAAAAAATTAAAAAAATTTCGAAAATTAAAAAATGTGGGGTTTGGTTAGGAATTGCTTTATATTGTCATTTTAGTGTAATTAGACCTTTATTTGCTTGTATGTTGATTCTTGTTATGTTTAATTGCACATGTTTAGTTTTATGGCAATCCGGATCTCGGTAGCTATAATTATCATGTTAATGATTACGCACTTGCATGATCACCTCACATGTTAGTGGATAGGTACCAAAATCAATCCAAACTGCCTGACAAAAATATTTTTTTAAAAAATGAATAAGATTAGGTACCGAAAGGGCACTAATTAGTCAATTAGTATAATCAAGTCCCCGACCCTAGATTCTTTGGTTGCGTAGGAAGTGTGGCATACTTCCGTGCCTCACTTGGTTTCTAGCCGACCCCAATAGGTTAGTGGCGACTCCTTTTGTGCAAAATTCTTAAAATATCCCAATGTCACACGAGATATGGGCTTGGGAGAGCCCACGCCTAATCAGGGCCATATGCCCGTCTTTTAGGCAATACCCCTAAACCTATTCCCTCCCCCGAGGGTAGGTCGCGACATTGGGTAAGTTTGGTCACTGGTCACTTAATTTTGGGGATGTTTGCAATTTAACAGATGAACTTTGATTTCACCAGCTTAACGCTTTGAACTTTCGATTTTTCCCAATTTATGAATTTGATCAGAATTGACTTAATTTCAGCCAAACACTGACAGTGGTAGCAGACATGTGATGGTATTTTAATTATTTTTTCAGGGCTGGCGCGATGCCAGCTTGGATAATTTGTCGGCGCCATGTCAGTGCATGTCAGATCTCAACAAGAAAACCAGTTAAATTTCGATTGCATCAATTGCAAAAAGTCGAAACTGCAGTGCATTTGGTGATTAAAATTTAAAGAATGATAAATGTCACCTACGCTTATTTACCTATGAAGAATTTTACCCCAACACTTTATTATAGCAATCAAATGTACAAAAATTCGAATTTTATAGCGCTCTGTTCCGGTGGACGGAATAAAAACTTTTACGAAACATCATTATCTCCCCAGAGTCTCAAATAAGCAACCCATTTTTCAAATGGGTTCGTTCTGCCCATCAGTACTCAACATCAAATATCAAACATCAATAATCGAATCTTAAGGACTGCTGTCACACCCTCAAGTGTCATTATCCGAATCGTTGTCCTCCATAGGTTAATAATTGCCGTCCTTCTAGGAAAAGGAAGAACTCGTGCTGCAGTTCTCAGAGTTTAACTCTGATGAAAAATGTCTTCTTTTATATAAAGCTGTTCACAAAATTAGTTTCCCTTTCATTTCGTCCCGTAAAAGGTAAAACATCCGTCTCATAAGCAACGGAGTTTGGAAACTTGTGACAATCTAAATCTCACATTAAATGTGTAAGATCTTGTAATGTTATCCATAAATAAGATCATACCTAGATGGTTATTATATTTAAAAGATTTTGGCGAGAGCACTACCAATTATTCTAAAAATTTAAATTATTGGATAAAGGTGTGATTTATTACTTAAATATTATAACACTCTCCCTTACGTTTAATTTAATCCTTTGCCTAGTACTAAGCATGAAAATTTTAATTGGGAAATCAAATGGAGCCCGATTTAAACTCATGACCTCCAACTCTAATACTAATAAGAGATTTTGATGGAGCCACTGCCAACTGTTTTAAAAACCTAAGTTGTTAGATGAAGATGTAGTTTATTATTTAAATATTCCAATAATATTATACAACTACTTTGACTATTTTGGAAAGTTTTGTGGAACAGGTTGAATGGATACAGATAGTATCAAAGAAAAATACCTTTCATTAAATATGTGGTTTTTAAACGGACTAGGCCCATACCTAATTCAAGGAGATGTGAGAATGATTGTTAATGCAAGATTACTCGAACAAAGGATGGCTTCTAGCAGGTATGCTTCTGGGCTAGCGGCAGGAGCAAATTTAGATAGGACTACATATCAAATATGGGGAGTATTGCAAGTTAGTGGTTTAAGTGGTATTCATGACACTTCTAGTCCCATATAAAAATGGTGAGATCTTGTGAAATTATTCATAAGTAGGATCCATCCCGAAACGATCATTACCTTGCACAGTTACTTCTAGTACTCCTTTCGGAAGTATGGTCGATGTGGAATGAGCTAGGTCAATACAAAGGAGGGCAAGATCCCTTTCAATGGATGTGTGGTGGTTCATGGACAAATTACGTACATTCCCAATTCATTAAGGGCAAGGAATGATTATTGCAGCGAGAGGTGTCGAACGTGGTGCGGTTCCTGATATGGATGTTTCCAAAATGTCAAGGCGACGAAAATGGCCGAGACCACAATCAAATACGGGAATATCATATGTTAGTGGTTTCAGTGAGAGAGTTTATGATACAATAGACAGGAGAGATCCTGTGATGTTATTCATAAGCAAGATCCACCTTCAAACCTCAAGAACATGTATGACAACAACTTAGAGACTTTCATGCAAGTGTCTAATGATTTTGCCTATAACTATCTACTTCTACAAACTTGAATTGCAGGACTATGGTCCACAATTATTTCTTTTCTTTTCTTTTCTGTTTTTTTCCAAAAGAAGCAATTATTTCACTTTGGCAATCATGTTCCCCGCCCATCAACAGTGCACGCCTTCAAACTCCAAGGAGGCAAAAGAAAATCTTCTGGTTCTGTCATGGTGCTATATGCTTTCGCATACCTATGTGGAACTCGTTGTGTGGAAGAACATGGTGACTCGGGAGTTGATTTTTCAAACGTTTTTTTCCTTACTGATGTAAAGATATTGGGCCACTTAAATGGGGGCGGAATTGAGCAAAAGCAGTCCATGAGAAGTGGGATTTGGACATTGGAATCTTGATACATGGAAAGAGAGTCATTCTAATGATCGCGCATACGAAAAGATAGAGGAAAAGAGAAAGGTCATTAGTCAGCTCAGTGTTCATTTTAGCTCGAGCACATCCTTCCGATGGGTGCATCTCCACTGAAAATCTTGGGATCAAGGAGTGACCCGCAAATTCCACTGAAGTTTTGCCCAAAAGAAAATGAAGAAGGAAAAGAACCAAATTCCAGTGACGTCGTTATGACGTGGACTTCCATTTGAAGCTTCACCAGAGGAAATTCTGAGCAGTAATGGGGATGATAGGTATAGACTTTCATATGATGATTAGCACAATAATGGGAGTCAGAGGACATGAAGATTATTTTTTCCAAGGTTGGTCCAATTTAAAAATAAAACAATCTTCAATCATATCACTGTTTATGTGAATTGTTGGAAAATAATGGCTTCGAATTGGGTAGAATAATGAAGTCGGATCTTTAGAATAATCAAGTCAGACTTTGAGGCGTGATATCACTTTCTATAAGGATTTATTTGCCTCACAAAGTTGCTAATGGTCACTGGCAAATTTCTTCCAGGATACAACAAAGTCTCAAATGAGAATACTAGATAGTAATTCTAGTATTTCTCTAGGGTCTCTCATCGGAAACAATTAGAAATAATGGTTGTATGTCCTTTCGAAAGAAAACGAAAAGATGGAAAAAGATATATGTTTGATCTCAAAACAAACGTACTTATCTTTGTCTTTCGAATGAAGGCAACTCTTTAAAAGGTTGCAAAAAAGAACAAAGGCAACCTTTCGTGAACAAGTACGTCTCAAAGGTTACGTTGAAAAAACATAAAAAATTTGAAATTTAAATAAATAATAAATAAATAATAACCGTAACTTTTCGTGAACAGTGGCACTGTTTCAACAAGACTTTATAGTTAATTTTTATAGAAATAAATCCGAATTTTCAATAAATAAAATTGATGATCGTCGATTAGTGCCAAATCTCGTCCACGTGCGCACTCACATCTTTTTGATATGGGACAAGGCACCTCTTCATTTGTTTTATAAACAAATTACCAACACGAATTCTATGAATTAATCTTCATACATCCTAGCCTTAATGTGCTTTTAAACTAGACTTTACGAACTCTCGTGATTAAAGTGGAACAAATGCAGATGGGCGGACCAGAAGCTGGTTCCATGTGAACTTGTTTCCCAATTAAAAAGATTTTCTAATGCAAATCACTCTCTTCCGAAACCACGCAAAGAGCAAGATTTTTCAATGCAAGTTAAATGAGCGGTTTTCGCCTAGTAGAAAACTTTTTTCTTTTTTAATATATGTTCTCGAGATGTTTGATGCCAATTGATATCCAATTAATCACACACCGGTTGTGATAGTCTCCTTATCCCCTACACCTCGAGTGATTGCAAGAGCATAAAATTCTGATTTACTGGAGATGGGCTAAAACAATGCGCAAATATGACGGTTCAAAGTTGAGTGAGGAAAATGAGCATGCTTTGCTACTTCAACAACCTCCAGGGGTTCCCTCAAGAGAAATTATGAGAGTAGAACACGGACAAAACGAGTGATTGGTGATTAAGTGATAATGGTCTTGAAGAGAAAGGGGCATTTAGGGAATAGTATTTTGAAGTTTGGTGTGTACAAATTAATTCTATATTAACCCACCCCGCTGGGTCGCGTTGGTTTGGGCATTTCCCCCTCTAATTGCGGAAGGGGGGAGGTTCGAGTCACCGCGTGCGCATATAGCGCGACTTAAGCGGAGCACCGTGGGAGGTGGGTCCCCGCGCCAGTGCTTCCTAGGGGTTTACGCCGAGCGCTCGCTGTTAGGCGGTTCCTCCAGTTCCAAAAAAAAAAAATTAATTCTATACAACAAAAGGGCTTTTTGGACAAGTCCACCTACTCAAGGACTTGATTGAGCAAAATATAAGTTTGAGAACCACATTTAAAAAATAGCATAAGTTCAGGGACCAACCATGTAATTTTTCTGTGGGGTGATGATTGCGTATTATCGTAATTGTCAGACTTGATCTAGTCAAGATCCTGCAAAATCACATTCATTTGTAAAAAATGTTCCTAATGTTACTGGCAAGATATGTGACGTCCTATTGAACTCTGTCTCTTTAGAATGCGAGGTTATATGACCATGTCCTGCAATCATTTTAACAGATCTTCATGGGCGTCAAGGTTGCCGTAGACAAATTCAAAATTGTTTGAGTCAGAAGTGACAATAATAAAAGGAAGAATCGTCATTAAAAATTAAATACAAAAGGGGCTCAGAAGCTATTCTTTCTTTTCTTTTTCTTTTTTTCTTTTTTTGGTCAGAAAGGAAATATTATTGATAGAGGGGCATATTACATTCCGCTGCGATAGCATCCGAAAGAAGCAGGTCAAGGAGAGGAGGGGGAGGGGATTCGGCCCAAGACGGGGAAAGGAAACCCTTGCCGTGGGATCTTGCGGCCCAGTCAGCTGCGGAGTTGGCTTCCCTCTTACAAAACCTAATATGCAGGATGGGAAAAAGATGACACAAAGCGACGGCTTCATGGACAAGAGGGCGGATCTCCCATGGGGGTTCTTACTGGCTGTTTATGGAATCTACCAAGAGTAGACTGTCCGATTCGATCTCCAGGGGCGTTTCAATCTTTCCTTGATGCAAAAGGTGGCGTAGAGCAATGATCAGTGCCTGAGATTCCGTCTGCAGTGATGACGACGGCTGCACAGTTCTGGTAAAGCCTTCTTTCAAATGTTTGGAGTGATCCCTACAAATAAAAGCTATAGATCCCTCTGTAGGACCTGAAGTATAAGCCCCATCAATATTGATTTTCAGAGTGCTCGGATTGGGGGTTTCCAAAAATGGCCAAGATTTTCGCGGTTCTTCCCTGTTCTCGTCGGAGGCAGAGCGCAATTCTGAGCAGATTTAACCTGGGCGAGTGTAGCTTGGACAACAAAATTCGGATCCGGTTGCTGTGGGGAGAAGATGGCCCTGTTTTAGGCCTTCCAGACCTGCCAGAAAACTACTATAACCATCTCCAGATCAGGTGTTGTTCTCTTTTGCATTATACGATCTGCTATCCATTCGTCTATGCATTGAACAGCTGTGGCGTTAATCTAGATGCCTATGTGAGGGTGTGACCATATTGAGTTGGTCCAAGGGCAGAACAGAAGGAGGTGTTCAAGCGACTCAGTTTGTTGAGTTAGGCATATAGGACAGATGGGATCAGTACTAATTCGGCGTCTAAATAGATTTTCTTTCGTGGGCAATGCATTGTGACAAATAGTCCAGAAAAAAACCCTGACCTTTGGTGCTAGTTTAAGCTTCCATATGCTCTTCCAAAGTTGTGGAGGCTGTTGGTAGGAGGATGAAGCTTGTTGCATGAGTTTGCTTGTTTTTGCTTTCCTGATTGAATGATAACCACTTCTAACTGTGTACTATCCATTGGTTGTTGTTGTCCAAACCAGTTTGTCTGCAGTAAAGTTAGCTCGCACTGGAATTATGAGAATCTCTGCTGTTGTTTGTTCATCATAAAATTTATTCAGAGTAGCGACATTCCAGTTGTTTGAATTCTGTACCAGTAGATCAGCCACCATTTTTGTTCTTCTCTTTGAGCTGGACCGCCAAGAATTCCCCTAGGAAGCCACCTATCCTCATGGATTTTAATATTTGATCTGTTGCCGACCGACCACAGAAGATTAGGTAGTATAACATCCCTTCTTGACAGAAGGCTTTGCCAACCCCATGAAGGGCGGGCACCTCTATGGGCATAACGAAAGTCTTGTGAAGGAAAGTAAATGGCCTTGAACAATTTACTCGACAGTGAGGAAGGCTTTTGGACTAGTCGCCATGCTTGTTTTCCAAGCATGGCCTTGTTGAAAGCCACTAGGTCTCGAAAACCTAATCCTCCCGACGCCTTTGTGCTTTTTAAAACATCCCATTGTTTTCAATGAATTCCTGCTTTCCGACAATCATTCTGCCACCAGAATCGAGCAATCTTTTTCTCAATAGATCTGCATATGGATATAGGAATTTTAAAAACAGACATTGCAACATTGCATACTGGGGAATGGCTTGCACAACAGTCTTAATTAGGACCTCCTTACCACCCTTAGAGATTAGATTCTCCATCCAGCCTTCCATTTTCGAAGTCACTCTACCCAAAAGCCAAGCAAACATCTCTCCTTTCAAATGCCCCCAATCAGAAGGAATGTCTAGGTATTTGCCTATTCTTTCCAACACCGAATTCTTAGTTCACTAGCCAGGTTTTCCTTGAGACACCTCGGACAGTCCTATGCCTAGTAGCTAGGCAATATTGATTCAGAATATTGGCCAGGTTCTGGCATTTTGTGATTGTACCATTTAGAAAGAATATAGCATCGTCGGCGAAGAATAGATGAGAGAGAGTAGGACTCCACCTGTTAATTTTAATGCCTTTCAGTTCCCCTATGTCGACGGCTTGATGGATGAGAGTTGAAAGGAGATTAGCCAATAGAATGAATAAATAAGGGGATAAAGGGTCTCCCTGACGATGTCCTCGTGTCGGGTGAAAATATTCCATTTGTTGGCCATTGAACTTTATACTAATACATACTGTTGATATGCATTGAGAAATCCACTGAACCCATCTGGGATGGAAGCCGAGCTTGAGTAGGTAAGCCGTTAAAAAGTCCCATTCCACCTTGTCGTAAGCCTTCTGCATGTCCATTTTTAAGATTGCCGGGAAGTTTCGTCGTTGTTTCCTAATTTTTATCTGTTGGAGAATCTCCTAGACGATAAGGATATTGCCCTGGATTTGTCACCCACTCACAAATGTTGTTTGTTCAGTTGAAATCAGTTGAGGTAGTAAAGGTTTCAGTCGGTTAGCAAGAACTCTGGAAATGATTTTATAGGCATAATTGCAGAGGCTGATAAGACGGTAGTGGTCCAAACTTTCAGGAAGAGGTATCTTTGGTATCAAAGCAACAAAAGTCTTGTTAAGATCTAGAGGCATCAAACCTGAATGAAAAAAGTTTTGAATCGAAAGAACTAACTCATCCTGTAGAATGTCCCAATTTGATTGATAAAATAGGCTGTTCAATCCATCAGGCCCCGGGGCCCTGTTCGCGCCTAGCTGAAAGGTAGCAGTGCGTATCTCATCCTTTGTTACCATGGCTGCAAGGGAGGCATTCATGTCGGAAGTTACAATGCAAGGGCATTGAGCAACTATAGGGTCGAAGTCGCGATAGCCCACTATTTTGTATAGGTTGGAAAAGAAAGCCCGAGTCTCTTTAAGTGTGGCCTCATCTCTTACCCATCTCTAGTCGGCGTCCAATAGCATCGTAATGCAATTCCATTGTCTTCTTTCGATGGTGGTTGCGTGGAAGAATTTGGTGTTTTTGTCGCCCCATTTTAACCAACTAATCCGTGATCTCATAGCCCAATACTGCTCCTTTTGCTGCCAAAGCTGCTGAATTTCTAACTTGATTTTTGTTGCCGTCTCTTTGTCGTAGGGTATGTCCGTTTGATTTGTGATCTGTTGAAGCAAATACTGCAGCTTGCCAATTCTTTTATTTGTGTTGGAGAAAGTCTGGCGACTCCACAGGGTAAGTGCTAAGCTAACATGTTTTAATTGATGTGGTAGATCGAGACCAGTTCTAGTAGCCTGTTTCCAAGAATTGGAGATTATCTTCCTGCAGTCCAGGTGTTGTAACCAGAATGCTTCAAAGGCAAAATGTCTACGTCTTCTGGTTATAAAAGCTTCGGTATTTAAGAGAAGAGGACTATGATCCGATCCCACCGCAAGTAAGGCACACACCTCGACTTCCGGGAAGGCAATTCTCCAATCCATATTGCACAGAATCCTATCTAAATGCTCTTTGATTATTTCTTCCCCCTCGCGGTTATTCATCCAGGTAAATGTGCATCCTTTACTCTTCATGTCAATTAAAGAACAGTCATGTAACACCTCTCTGAATGAATTCATACAATGAAAATCAGCTAACTTATTCCCTACTTTCTCCTAGTGATAGGTTACCTCGTTGAAGTCACCAACACATATCCACGATGAAGATTGAGACGTAGCAATTTGTTGAAGGACATCCCAGAGCTGTTGTCGAAGCCGAAACACCGCCGGTGCATGGACAAAGGTCACACGTGTAGGTATGTTATTTCCCGAGTCAGTACATATCATGTCTATGAAGTCCTGATGTGATTGAACCACTCTGATAGAGATGTGTGCATGCCAGAATATAGCCAAACCCCCCGCTATGCCAATAGGAATGACCAAAAAGGATTTTGTGTATTTGAGCCGATGCTGAATTTTTGTGATCTTTTCTGAGCCGTCTTTAGTCTCCATCAAAAACACTAGATCCGGTCTTTCTTTGACCACGAGGGCCTTGAGGGCTTGAATTGTCGTGGGGAAGACCCCGCACTCGACAGTTCCAACTCAGTAGCATCATTTTACTGTTGGTGGCTTTTGAGGGCAAGCCACATCAGCCCTTTTACTGTTCTCTTCAGCCATAAGTACCGGAGTATCCAGTAATTGAGTCTCATCCAGATCCTCTATAATATTAATCCGTGATTCGTACGGGTTATAACGCTTCGGCTTCTTTGCGATACCTACTTTTGTTGAGACTCTTGAGTGCTTCACTTTCCTCGGTGTAGGTATATGCATGTGCTGCTCTTGAATCTCTTTCGTTCGTGAAGGAGCAGCGATTAGATTCCCCATGGAGGCTGTTGGGGACACAGAGCTCGGGTGAAGATGCCGTTGTTATTGCTGGTATTGCATGTGTTGCTGAACCTCAAGTGCTAACTGAGGAATGACTGGTTCCTGTGTAGTCCCGTCTTTCTTCTCTTTGTCAGTCAGGTAAGGAACCAGGATGCCTTTCTGTTTGGGATTTATAGAGGTTGTATCATTTTTAGATGGATGTCTAGCTGTCCTGCCGTCAAGCTCAAACTGCATTTAGGGAAATGGGAACCTTTCGTCTCTCTATTCTCAATGGGGGGAAGTGCTGGAGCCTTAATGGTCAGAAAAGGAGGAGTTTCTAGGACCATTTCCTCTGTCTCGGTGGGTTTTCCCTCGTCACCATAAAAGGTAAGCCAATAAAGACTGTGTTCTTTCACTTCTGCACGCAACCATTGGCCGTAAGCCATTTTTTCCTTGCCAACCATTTTTGCTTCTATGAAAGGTATTTCCGGACAGTACGCGGCATAGTGGCATAGCCTTCCACATGAATAATAGAAATGTGGGAGTCTTTCATATCTGAAATCTAACCATATAGTTTTTCCATCAATGCGGATTAGGTGTCCTGTCTTTAAAGGCATCTGTAAGTCAATTTCCACCCTAGCTCTGCCTAATCTGAAGTTTGAACCTTCCTTTGAATCCATTTTGACCTCTATTACTCACCCCACATGCTTAACAGCCTTCCTTAGCATCTGGTCAGAAGACCACTCAAGCGGTAGACTGAAAATTTGGACCCAAAAAGAGCATGTCAAAAAATCGTAACAATGTAAGGGCATATTAGGTATCCAAGGCTTGAATATAACTAGGTGACTAGAGAATAACCACGGTCCTCCCTCTAGGATTCTCTGCTTATCTCCTTCAGATTTAAATGAAGCTACATCTAATGCGGCATCTCGTTGAGTGATTTCTACCTGTTCTGTCCTCCATGCACGTTTAAGAGTATTTTGGAATGCTTGGAAGTTAATCGAAGGGTTTGAGGGGATTTTACCTACTATAGTGAGCTTACATTCCTCAATCTTCTCCCGTAGCGGCAGGTCATCCCACACTTCAAGTTCATGAGCCGAGCAAAGTCAGCCCAACCTGGAACAAAGAGCGGCTAGACGAGAATCTTCCTCCAAGTCTCTTGCTTCCATAGATTAAAACTCTGGACAAGGTACGAATGGGACGCAGAAGGAATCTTTGTTGCATGCAGTGAAACAGAGATAAAGAAGAACAATCGGGAGTGCCCACATGTGAGGGAGGCGAAGTCGACCCCAATTGCAAGGTCAATAAACACTGAGGAAAAGAACAGACAAAGCTGTGGCGGTGAGGTGCCAAAGCTCGAAGGGAAGCTGAACGAGAGAATTAAGGGGGAATTTGGCTAAGAGATGGCAGAAAAGAAGAAAGGGAGTGCAGAAACATCGTCAATTTAGGGTTGCTCTAGGCAAACTACCATGGTGGTAGAGACTGTACTCTACATGTCGAGAGAATAACAATTCCCCCAGAAGCTATTCTTTCCTCTGGCTATTTATTGTAGAAACCCCCAAAAATTGTAGGCCCAATTAGCTCAGAAGTGGATAGATCTCTTTATTTTCTTTTTTTGACTCATCATGTAGATCTCCCTAGTATTTGTCTAAACTATAGATTAACAATTCTTTAATTCTAATTTGTGTTAAACTAATCTCTTTATTTTCTTCTTTTGACTCATCATGTAGATCTTCCTAGTATTAGTCCAAACTATGGATTAAGAATTCTTCAATTCTAATTTTTATTTAACTAGTAACTTAGGGAAATGTCGGCCGAGCTCAATAATACAGGCTTATGGTAAAGTAGGGTGCTAAGGCGATGGAATGTTATTTATTGAGTAAGAGCAAATGAACGGTTTAAGCTCCTTTGATCCAAAATTAGCAAGATTTAGAGAAACATAGATGTTAGTATTCTTTGTTTTTCTCTTTACATTAATAGTTTAACTTTTCGTTTTTATGAGATGCGTGAATTTTTATTTGGCCAAATAGTTATTAGTACTATAAAATAAGACATTTGTTTATAAGAAAGAGATATCCTTGTTACATGAACACATTCTAATAATTGGAAAAAAAATGAATTTTTTTCATACATTTGCTGCCTAAGAAAAAGTTACGAATGCCCCCGACATGTTTGCATTACATTCGTCCCTGACGCAAGGTAGAAACGTCATTACCTCGATCGATCTTCCGCATAATCTCCTCCTGGGAACTTTGAACTTGCAGACCTGAACACGGTGCCATAGTTACAGGCGGAGATGACGGTGAGAATCATGAGAAGAAGGAAAGATACAAAGGAGATGGCGATTGAGATGGCGACTTTGTCGCAAAATTTGCCGAGATGATCGCAGATGGGCATCCATCCTATGTGTGCATCTCCGTGCTTCCCCACATAGCCAATAGCCGTTGTGGCTGCACACCCCGTCATCATCAATGTCATCACCACCTACAAAAATGAACGATGTCGAAATTAGCCAAATAATGTTTCGAATCATACGATATGATGCGATATGATCCGCCTTGGTACCATACCAAGTCATGAAGGAAGAGGAAAATGTAGCTACAAGAGCAGTAGTCTCTTTGTTAGACGATTATAAGAAAGAATAATGAGGATAACAAACAGAGAGCACATGAAACTAAAATTGCATATGCAAAGAAGCTGCAATTTTAATCCAATGGTTAGTATGAATATCAAGAACAAAGAAAACATTTAACAACTTTGACTTTTCGCGATTTTATGGGCCTAATAATTTAGAAATAAGAAAATCCAACTTCTTCCTATCATGGAGAGCCTAGACGTGGATTTCTAAACTAATAGTCACTCAAAAGGTTTGTCAGACTCGTCTATGGATTAGGGAAAATTGGTAACTATGAAACATTACTTGAAAGCAACACAAGGATACTAGGAGTGCCAAAACTTGGCACAAAGGGATACTTAAGTGCCAAAATTTATTAAAGTGACACTTAAATGCCAAAATCCGAACAAAATGGATCGGTTAAGTGCCAACGGCGAGAAAATCCGACCAAATTGCTGACATGGCAATTTTCCGGCGAGCTTAATGCAAAACGACGTCATTTTGCACGCTGATGTGGCTAAACAGTGCCAAAATAACGTCGTTTTGATGCTGACGTGGTAAATAATTAATATAATAATTTAATTTAATTTAATTTAATTTAATTTAATTTTATTAATTTTAAATTTAATTTAATTTGTTTTAAATTTTTATATTAAAATTCGAATTATACCAAAACGATGTCATTTTTTTTTGTGTTTTGTTGAGTTAGCCTTTCGGCGAGCCACGTAAGCGAGAAAATTAATAAAAAAAATTGACACGTAGGATTCCGGCGAGGTTCGCCGGATGTGGCGCTCAAGTGTCCCATTTTTCATTCAAATTTAAAAAAAAAAAAAAAAAGTGGCACTTAAGTGTCACTTTCGTAAGTTTTGACACTTAAGTGTACATTTGTGCTAAGTTTTGGCACTTGTAGTGTTCTTTTCTCCTTGAAAGCCGGGGAATAAGTATATCGAGCATAGACAGGAATGCCGTGAATTGCTTGCTGGTCATCATCACCAGTGCCGCGGCCAAAGTTGCGGCAATCTGCAGTACTCTCAAGCAAATCTGAGTGGTAGTTCCCAAGAGAAAATGATTCCTGGACATGGGGATGGATTGGTTTTGCTCTAGTGTCTTCTCAACCATCTTTTACTTCCTCCTTGTTTTGAGACAAATTGGGTCTTTAGTTGAGGAAGGAGTGTTTCGTGGTGGAGGATCATTTTAGAGGGGCAATTTATAATTAAAAAAAGAAATTGATGTTCAAGATAAGGTGAAGTGGAACTGATGGATCCAAGATCAGGAGACATGGGGGACCTTTAAATCCCATGCACACAGACATCGGTAAAAGAGGATCTCTCCCGAATTTGAAGATCAAATTGGCTTAATTTCCCAATAATTAGGTGTGTTCATGGACTGATTAAAAATTATTGTTCTCTAACGAAAATAGATGTGATCATTGACTGCCTTGCAATTCAAGTTCATTACATCACTAGGGACACCATTGTTTTCGTCTTTTGATTCCTGAATCACTTCCTAAGTTTTGTCCAATTCTATCATTTTGATTGGAATTTTGATACTAGTAATGGGTTTTCATTTTAAATGTTGGGTTTTCTTTGAGTGGCAATTGCAAAGATTCTTTGATCTCACTATGGTTTTTTGCCCCTTTCTTGTCGTTATTAATGGATGAAGTGTGATTAAGAGATAAAACGAATTAAAAATTCCAATTAAAACTTCAAGGGAAAAGGTCATTTGTGAAATTACATTATCTGTAATATAACTGAATTGTTTCCGGAAATTTGGTCCTTTCTTTGATATAACTAATCATTGAAATCTCCTTCAAATCTTCTTTGCAAGTTTATCGTTGACTTGAGTTAATGTGTATCCCTATGGAGACGAAGGTGACTGGCTGACGATCATGAATGGTTGTTTCGATGTCAACGATCATGAAGGTGGTCAAAGACATGATGCTGATTTACGTCATGATTGTTCTATCATCTTATTTAGTTTAGTATGATCTTGGGTTTGTCCCGTTTTTTGGACTTAGTCGAGGTCGTTCGATTGACATTGAAGGGTTTAGACTTTACTACTAGTCATATGATAGAACGTGCAAGGCATGAATCTTGATTGGAAGTCACAAAGAATCTAGCAAATCCAATTACCATCGTTCACCGGGGGATCCAATCCACGGTTTATTTTCTCCCGCATAATAGTAAGCACATCTTGAGAGACTTTCAAAACCCAACCTCAAATGGAAATGTTATATCTAAACCTATTAAGAGCACTCGACGATGTTATTAAATACATGAATGAATATTCATTATATTTATCTTATCTAATGTATCTATTATGGTACATTTGTATCCTACATTCTGTGACATCCTAATTTTCAAGCTCTGCTTTTGATCGGATAAATTGGGCTTTTCATCGACGCGCCTATAGTTCTTTTCTCTGAGTTGGCCTCTCATGAGATAACTAGCCTATCAGGTGAAGCCGTTAAGAGATTTTAATGCAATAGACTTGAGAATTCGACCAGAAATCGACTGCTCGACCGTGCTAGTCTGCAAGGGTCATTACGACATGGTCAAAATCAATCAGAGATCATGGATAGGTCGATTCGACTGAGATGTGTGATCAAAGTGTGGGTGATTCCACCTGATTGCAAAATTCTCGTCGATCGGTACTAGACCGATTTTCTATCGTTTTGGGTACCCTGTGCCCGTAATGAAACCTTGAGATTTTCATGACAATCGAGAGTTGCCAATGTGTTGAAGAGGTACATTGTGGCTCGAAAAAAATTGACCACGGGTCAATTGCGCCAAAAATTCCTAAAAGCTACCAAATAGGTTAGGTCATGCTAAAATCACGTCAGATTGAAATTAACCGCGAATTTGAACCCAATTTCAAAAATTTAAAGTTTTGTCATGTCACGATTTATTTTAGGAACGTCAACTCATCTTTGGAGGAATTTTTGGTGAGTTCGGAATTTTTCTAGGCCCATTTTGGTATTTAATTAGGCTTTTCCAGCCTAAGTGTGCATTTTTGCTATTTATTAGTAATTATTAACTAATTTTCGTAAGTATTTAATTAATTATTATTTTCCGGAAATTAGACCGGGATAGCCGGTGACCGAAATTTAATGCTGATCGCAATGGTATGATTGGTTTATTTAATTGAGTGCTAAAATGTGTAAATTGAGTGTGATTTGCAATTTTGGGTATTTATCCCAAAATTTAATAGTTTCGGCATTTAATTAAAAAATTACCGGCCATCGGTTTACAGCGCAAAAAATGTTTTTATCGATCATATAAATGGTGGGAGTTTATAAAGTAAATATATTATATTTTTGGCTGAGGCCGATCGTGTACCCACACACGATTATTTTTATCGGGTATAATAAAAATGGTGAAGTGGTGGATTGATTAGAGTGGTATATTGTATCAACCTGCGGGCTTGATATATCAACTTAGAGTGAGCAGTATACCTTAAGTATCGCACAGCTTCGATGAGGAATTAAGTATCGCACAGCTTCGGTGAGCAATTAAGTATCGCATAGCTTCGGTGAGCAATTAAGTATTGCATAGCTTTGGTGAGCAATTAAGTATCACACAGCTTTAGTAAGCATTAGCCGTATACTATATCAGCCTGAGGGCTTCGATATATTAGCTTAGAGTGAGCAGTATATGTTGTTGCCAGTTGGTGGCGAGCATTTTTATCTATCTTCAGCTTAAGGTGAGCAATCCTTGATGTGATCGGACTTGATAGATAGTGTTGATTGGATTGACTGAGAGATGGTCTTGATGGCATGGAATCGACTGAGTCGATTGATCGATGAATCGATCTGATGTGATGATTTGAATTGTTGATGTGATCTAATGAATTTGTGAATTGTACTGACTTGCAAAAAGGAACCGAGGCAAAGGTAAGTCCTCTGACTTGTGTTTGTGTTTAGGCAGCTTTGGGGTGTATTTTCTTCCTAGTCGGGGCTTAGGGGTTGAACTTGCTGAGACATTGTCTCACCCCGTCGTGGGCTTAACTTTTCAGGTTCTTAGATGGCGAATCCCCCTGGGCATAATGGTCATTTCATGAGGGTTACCGAACGGGTTTCTAGTTACCTCGACCCCGGAAGTTTTTGGGCCTATGAGCTCGTCGTAACCACTGTCTGGGTCGAAGAAGTCCCCAATCAGGAGATATCTAATTGATTCAGAGCGTGGTTCCGCTACGCTCCCAATGGTGTTAGGCTAGGTCCCCTTAGGACTTTTGAAATCCCTACTGTGGTGACTGATGTTGCTCTGGACGAGGATCCAGCTGACCCTCCTGATAGCGTAGTGGAGAACCCGCCGTCCCGCCCAAATCCTGTGGACAGGGAAGAATCGACAAACGAGTCGGACTAGCTGGTCATAGAACAGCTTGTTCGAGAATCAACCTTTTTGTAGACCTTGTAAATATTGGCTAGTGATGTATATGAATTAGTCGGGTATGTGCAATGGTGTGATTTGGTTTTCAAAAATTGTGGCCCTACTTTTCTATCACATCTTCTTGTTGTTGTTTGGAGATTTATTTATTCACTTTCGTGTGCGCATTAATATGAATGGGTCGGTGACGCGTCCTGGGACGTCGTAATTTAATCGACCACCGAGAGATAGGCACGTGCTCGGAAAATCGAGGTGTGACATCCATGTTTAGTGGTATAAGAGTCGGTCGATAGTTGGAGTGATAAGGTGCCATAAGTTTATGGGATAGTTAGTAGGAATTGCCTTTAATTCTTGATGGTGCATGTCAGTGATAGTTGGTTGGTAGATTGTTCGTTTGCGATCTCTCAGTTCCTAATTCTGTGTGAAATTGGAAAACAGGCTTCTTTAAAGAATCTGCAGAATGAGCAATCAGGAGCAGAGGACTCCTAGAAGGCATACCATCAGATATGTTGCTCAGGGTAGAATGCCGACCAAGCTCAGTACCCGAGGAAATCGTAATCATGGTAGAGCGTAGGCTCAGGCCAGCGCGAGTGCAAGAGTAACACCGCAGGTTGGTATTGAGAGTGTAGCAGCATCGAGCGATCCTAGGTTCGACGGGATCGTTCAGGTGCTAGTGACCCTTAGGAACTGGTTGGGTCAACAAGCTCAAGACTGAGTCACCACCGTTGCTGCTGTCACCATCGCACTCGCTGAGATCCAACTTGGAATTGTGATCAGGGAACATACTATAGTATCTGAGTCAAGATTCTGTTCAGACAGAGATGGAAATCGGTTGGGGAAAAGACCGATGTTAGGAGAAAGGTATTCTATTCCTCCCAACATGAAGGGTGGGATAGACAAGTCAGCACCGAATCAAAATGGAGTATGTCATTCTTGTGGAAGACGACATGGATCGGCCTCTTGTTTTCCTAGGACAAAAATCTGTTACGGGTGTCGCCAGCATGGCCACCTAATCAAGGATTGTCCACATAGGCCAATGGGATCGCAAGTACCATCGTTGTCAATAGGACAGAATAGAGGGAGTGCGTTGTAGGACGTTCAATGAGGTGTTTGGAACAGGCTTCCAGTGCAAGGAAGGATGTGTGTTGTCACCTGACGGGAGACAGAAGGCTTACCAAATGGGTGTCGAGTTGTAGGAAAAGACATGGTTCAGCTCCATGTTATACTAGGACATGAGCTTGTTTTTAATGTGGTCAACATGGCCACCAGTATAAGGATTGCCTGCACAAGTCCAGGGGAGCACAAGTACCGCTATTGTAGACAGGACGTCACTAGGATGGCGAAAGAAACAAGAATGAACCGAACCATGCGCCGATCCGAGGAAGAAAGTTTTTGAAGTGTTTTTATTAGAGTAGCACAGCGGGATTTCGAGTGAAGGTTGTAGAATTTCCGTTGTTGAGATAAAGTAGTAGAAAGAATGATCTCTGATTATAGCTGTACTCGACTGGTTTGCTTGTGTATAACCTTAATGTTATATAAAAAGGTATGGTTCGAGGAGTTTTTGTTATAATAAATTATGATAGTAATCTATTACTGTCTGGTCCATTAGCATGTGAAAGTTTCGAATTTATCGGGAGTCGAGGGGGATCCTCGACCCCTTTTTTATTTCGTCACTTAAGGCAACAGATTTCTAGATGTAAGGTGCCAAAAATTTATTTGGCAGCTGTAGTGGATGCGAGAGTTGAGGAACTGAGTAAGGAGATCATAGCCATGGTATAGAAGTTTTCTAAGACGTTTCCAAAGGAATTGCCAAGGTTACCGTCAATTAGGGAAATAGAATTCATGATTGAGTTAGCACCTGGGGTAAAGCCAATCTTTAAGGCTCCTTACCGGATGTCGTTATCTGAGTTGAAAGAACTGAAGGTGCAGATGCAAGAATTGTTGGATATGGGATTCATACGTCCTAGTGCATCACCTTGGAGAACACCAATTCCGTTCATGAAAAAGGAAGATAGTTCATTGCGTTTGTGCATCGACTATCGTCAATTCAATCAGGTCACGATCAAGGATTGATGATTTGTTTGACCAGTTACAAGGAGAGTCAAAACTTTCAAAGATCGACTTAGGGACAAGCCATTATCAGTTGAGGATCAGAAAGAATGACATACCGAACTCAGCGTTTAGTACTCGAGACGACCATTATGGGAGTACTGTAATACCATTTGGTCTGACGAACACTCCAGCTGCTGTCATGGATTTAACAAATTGAGTGTTCAAAGAATATCTAGATCAGTTCATAATCGTGTTCATCGATGATATCCTCATGTACTCAAAAGTTCAGAGGAGAATGAGAATCATCTGAGAATGGTACCTCAAACTCTGAGGATTTATGAACTGTATGCTAAGTTCAGCAAGTGCGAGTTTTGGTTAACTTGTGTGGCTTTCCTAGGTCACATGATTTCAAGCGAAGGAATCTCCGTGGACCCAGCCAAGATTGAAGCAGTGATCAATAGGCTAAGACCGACTACAGTGACAAAGATCATAAGTTTTATGGGTTTAGCAGGTTACTACAGAAGGTTCGTGGAAGGATTTTCGGCTTTGGCGTCGCCGTTGACTCAACTCTTGAAGAAAGAGGAGAAGTTCGTGTGGACAGACAAGTGTGAGCGTAGTTTCCAAGAGCTTAAGCAGAAGCTGACTACCGCACCGGTGCTGACCATTCCATCTGGTCTTGGAGGATACGAGACCTATAGTGATGCGTCATTCAGTGGATTGGATTGCATGCTGATGCAACATGGTAGGGTTGTTGGATACGCCTGCCGCTAGCTGAGACCTCATGAATTGAATTACCTAACGCATGACTTGGGACTCGCAACAATAATTTTCGCTCTAAAATTTGAGGACTTTAATTGTGTGGAGAGAGATTCTAGATCTTCACTGATCATCGAAGTCTCAAGTAGTTATTCTCTCAGAAGGAGTTGTATATAAGACACCATCGTTGGATGAAACTTCTAAAGGAATACAATTAGGATATTCTATATCACCCTGGGAAGGGGAATAAGGTCGCAGATGCGCTAAGTTGGAAGTCCTCAGTTGCACAGATAATGGTTAAGAAATGGGTTTTACTCAAGGGAGCTTGAGATTAGGCTCTCAAATTTGAGGTAGGCCTTCTTTCGGATCTTATAGCCACCCTCACAATTGAGCCGGATGGGCAGATCAGGATCAAGATACTTCAATCGACAGACCCTGATATTCAGAAGATTCTGTAAGAGGATACCGATAAGAGAAATGTTAATTTTCATATTTCTAAGGATTGAACATTAAGGTTCCAAGGATGATTATGTGTACCTGACGACGTAGCACTCAGGGAAGAGATCCTGTCAGAAGCTCATCGTAATAGTAACAGCATTCATCCTGATGGTACAAAGATGTGTTAGAATCTGCGTCAACACTATTGGTGGTCCGGTATGAAGGCGAACATCGCCAAACATATCATCAAGTGTATGACATGTCAGCAAGTGAAGACAAAGCAATATAAGCTGAAAGGGCCTTTGCAACCTCTCGAGATTCCCGATTCGGAATGGGAACTCAACACGATGGATTTGGTGACAGGGTTACCAAGGAGTCAGAGAGGTAATGATTCCATTTGGGTAGTGGTCAACAGATTGATGAAGTCGGCTCACTTCATCGTGGTAAGAAAGGACCTCGTTATAGGCAGGCATTCAAAAGCGTACCTGCGCCAGATAATTCGTCTGCATGGAGTGCCGTGACGAATATATATCAGATCTAGACCCGAGATTCCCAGTTTCAGCAAAACAGTCAGATGGTTCCTTTTGAAGCATTGCATAACAGAGTTTACAGAACTTTAGTTTGTGAGGAGGAAGTTAGATGATGAAAGATCACAGCCCAGAGTTAGTTCAGCAGTCAGTAAATGCAGTTGCAAATATCAGTGACAGATTAAAGACCGCTTAGAGCCATCATAAAAGTTGTATTGTTAAGCATCAAAGGCCGGAATTCCAAGTTGGTGATTGCATCTTTCTGAATGTGTCACCAATGAGAGGTACTTCGCACTTTGGTAAGAAGGGAAGGCTGAGTCCGAGGTACGTAGGTCCCTTTAAGATTCTGTAAAGAATCGGGATCCTAGCGTATCGTCTTGCATTGCCGCCGAAGTAGGCGCAAGTGTATGATGTTTTTCCCGTGTCGATATTGAGGACGTATGAGCCTCACCCGATCCATATGCTAAATCTTGAAGAATTAGACGTGGACGACAAAGTATCGTACATGCAAAGCCTAGTCTAGATTATGGATCAGAAAGAATAGATTTTGTGTACCAAGAAGTTCCCCTTGGTCAAAGTAGTCTGACAACACCACAAGACCGAAAAAGCAACGTGGGAAAGTGAAAACTCGATGAGACGACGATACCCCACCTTTTTTATTGAGATTTGGAAAGGTTAATTTCGAGGACGAAATTTTTATAAGATGGGAAGAGTTGTGACATCCTGATTTTCAGACTTTGTTTTCGATCGGATAAGTTGGGTTTTTCATCGACATGCTTATAGTTCTTTTCTCTGAGTTGGTCTCTCACGAGTTAACTAGCCTATCGGGTGAAGCCGTTAATGGATTTTAATGCAATAAACTTTACAATTCGACCAGAAATCGACTGCTCGACCGTGCTAATCTGCAAGGGTCATTACGCCATTGTCAAAATCAATAAGAGATCAAGGATAGGTCAATTTGACTGAGATGTGTGATCAAAGTGTGGGTGATTCCACCCGATTGCAAAATTCTCGTCGATTTGCGCTAAACCGATTTTTATCGTTTTGGGTACCCTGTGCCCGTAATTGAAACCTTGCGATTTTCACGACAATCGAGAGTTACCAATGTGTTGAAGAGGTACGTTGTGGCTCGAAGAAAATTGATGCACCAAAAATTCTTAAAAGCTACCCGATAGGTTAGGTCACGCTAAAATCGCGTCAGATTGAAATTAACCGTGAATTTGAACCCGATTTCATAAATTTAAAGTTCTGTCATGTCACGATTTATTTTAGGAACGTCAACTCATCTTTCGAGGAATTTTCGGTGAGTTTAGAATTTTTTTCGGGCCCGTTTCAATATTTAATTAGGCTTATCTGGCCTAAGTGTGCATTTTTGCTATTTATTAGTATTTATTAATTAATTTTCGTAATTATTTAATTAATTATTATTTTCCGGAAATTAGACCGGGATAACCGGTGACCGGAATTTTATGTTGATCACAATGGTATGATTGGTTTATTTAATTGAGTGCTAGATTGTGCAAATTGAGTGTGATTTGCAATTTTGGGTATTTATCCCAAAATTTAATAGTTTCGGCATTTAATTAGAAAATTACGGGGCATCGGTTTACAGCGCCAAAAATGTTTTTATCGACTATATAAATGGTGGGAGTTTATAAAGTAAAGATATTATATTTTTAACTGAGGCCAATCGTGTACCCACACACAATTATTTTTATCGGGTATGATAAAAATGGTGAAGTGGTGGATTGATTAGAGTGGTATACTGTATCAGCCTGCGGGCTTGATACATCAGCTTAGAGTGAGCAACATACCTTAAGTATAACACAGCTTTGGTGAGCAATTAAGTATCGCACAGCTTCGGTGAGCAATTAAATATCGCACAACTTTAGTAAGCATTAGCCGTATACTATATCAGCTTGAGGGCTTCGATATATTAGCTTAGAGTGAGCAGTATACGTTGTTGCTAGCTGGTGGCGAGCATTTCTATCTATCTTCAGCTTAGGGTGAGCAGTCCTTGATATGATCGAACTTGATAGATGTTGTTGATTGGATTGACCGAGAGATGGTCTTGATGGCATGGAATCGACTGAGTCGATTGATCAATGACTCGATTTGATGTGATGATTTGAATTGTTGATGTGATCCGATGAATTTGTGAATTGTACTGTCTTGCAGGAAGGAACCGAGGCAAAGGTAAGTCCTCTGACTTGTGTCTGTGTTTAGGCAGCCTTGGAATGTATTTTCTTCCTAGTCGAGGCTTAAGGGGTGAACTTGCTGAGATCTCACCCCGTCATGGGCTTAACTTTTCAGGTTCTTAGATGGTGAATCCCCCTAGGCATCATGGTCGTCCCATGAGAGTTACCGAGCGAGTTTCTAGTTACCCCGACCCTGGAAGTTTTTGGGTCTATGAGCTCGTCGTAACCACTGTCTAGGTCGAAGAAGTCCTTTATCAGGAGATACCTAGTCGATTCAGAGCATGGTTCCACTATGCTCCCAACGGTGTTAGGCTAGGTCCCCTTAGGACTTTTGATATCCCCGCTGTGGTGATCAATGCTACTTTGGACGAGGATCCAGCTGACCCTCTTGATAGCGTAGTGGAGAACCCGCCGTCCCGCCCGGATCCTGTGGACACGGAACAATTGGCAAACGAGTCGGACTAGCTGGTCATAGAACAGTTTGTTCAAGAATCAGCCTTTTTGTAGACCTTGTAAATATCGGCTAGTGATGTATATGAATTAGTCTGATATGTACAAAGGTGTGATTTGGTTTTCAAAAATTGCGACCCTACTTTTCTATCCCATCTTGTTGTTGTCTAGAGATTTATTTATTCACTTCCGCATGCGCATTAAAATGAATGGGTCGGCGACGCATCCTGGGACGTCGCAATTTAATCGACCACCGAGATATATTAGCATTATCTCTTATAAGATGGGCTTGAAGACCATCCATGAGAAGCTAGAAGCTTTTTCTATGGGTTTGTATTGTATTATGATTAATGCCGTTGAAACCTACGCCACTATATCCTGGAGATTGGTAAACCCTGATTAGTTTGGACTATGGCATGATTGTCGTGGTCACCCTGGCGCTTCAATGATGCGTAGAATAATTTAGAATACAAAATGGCACCCTTTAAAGGATACAAAAGTATTGTTGTCCAAAGATTATAATTGTGAAACTTGTTCACAAGGAAATATCATTACCAAACCTTCTATAACAAAGATTAATCTTGAATCCCCTTTATTCCTACAAAGAATTCAGGGTGATATTTGTGGGCCAATATAATCACCAAGTGGACCATTTTGAAATTTTATAGTACTAGTGGACGCATCTTGTAAATGGTCTCATATTTATTTATTATCTACGCGCAATGTCACATTTGCACTTTTACTTGTGCAGATTATAAGACTCCTGGCACAATTCCCTAATTATCCAATTATAAGCATAAGGATGGATAATACTGGTGAATTTACATCAAAAAGTTTTGATACCTATTATGCTTCACTCGAAATCGAGGTTGGGCACCCGATCGTTATGTTCATACTCAAAATGGATTGGCAAAATCCTTGATTAAACATATCCAAATCATTGCTCACACTCTATTATTGAGAACGAATCTCAGCAATACAACATGGGGTCATGTAGTTTTGCATGCGACAGCCCTAATAAGATTGTGCCGCACTACTAGTCTTTTACAATCTCCCCTTCAAATGATTCTTGGTTATGAATAAGATATTTCACATTTATGCACTTTTGGTTGTGTAGTACAGGTGCTTGTAGCACCGCCAAAAAGAACAAAAAATGGGTCCCCAATGCCGTTTAGGTATTTATGTTGGGTTTAATTCACCGTCCATCATTAGGCTCTTGGAACCAACTATTGGTAATCTTTTTACTGCTAGATTCGCAGATTGTCATTTCGATGAGACTATATTTCCATCAATTGGGACACTAACAACTTTCATGACTATAAAGCAAAAATTAGTTAAGGTTTTATCATGGAATGAGAAAATTTTATCTCAATTAGACTCAAGGACTCCTGAGTGCGAAAACGAGGTGCAATGCATAATCCATTTACAAGTTATAGCCAATAGACTTCCTGACGCATTTAGTGATGCTACTAAGATAACAAAGTTTCATATTCCAGTTGCAAATGCTCCAGGTAGGATAGTTGTTCTCGAACGACAAGCTAAAATGGATCAAAATCCCCTACACTTGAAGTGGGGTAGATCGATAAGATCAAAAGATAATGTTCCTCGAAAACGAAGGGGAAAGAATTTGGAATTTGCTCCAAAAGAGCCTGGTGTTGTGCTTATTTCCAAAGAGCTTATTACCCCTGAAGAGGCGTAAACCCATGAAAAGAACACCAATCATGGGAATACTAAGAATTCCATTACATATTGTAATGAGATTTGGGATTGAAATGAAATCATCATTGATGATACTTTTACATTCTCAATTGCTCATAAAATTATGGACGATGATTGTGGGCTGTAAACTATTATCGAATGCCGTCAAATGCAAGATTAGTCTAAGTAGGAGGAAGCAATTAGGGCTGAATTAGCTTTTCTAACTAAACGAGAGGTTTTTGGACCCGTAATTTGAATCCCCGATAATGTAAAGCCCGTTGGATATAAATGGATATTTATACGGAAACGAAATGAGAAAAACAAAGTTTTCTGGTATAAAGCCCAACTCATTGCCCAAGGATTCTCCTAGAGACCTAGATTGATTATGATGAGACAAATTCACCTATGATGGATATGACCACATTTCGTTTTCTCATTAACCTAGAATTCTCTGAAAGATTGGAAATGCATCTTATGGACATTGTGACGGGATATTTATATGGCTGAAAATTCTTGAGGGATTCAAAATGCCTGATGCATGCACTCCCCGCAACTTATTCTTAATAAAATTGCAAAGATCATTATACGAGTTAAAGCAATCTGATTGCATGTGGTATCAATGCTTAAGTGAGTACCTAATTAAGGATAGGTACAAGAATGATCATATCTGTCCATGCATGTTTATTAAGAAATTAGAAACCGGATTTGCTATTGTAGTAGTTCATGTGGACGATACAAATTTAATTGGAACTCTAGAAAAGTTAGTTAAAACTGCTGAATATTTGAAAAATGGAGTTTGACGTTAAAGATTTGGGTAAAACCAAACTTTGTCTTGACAAGAGCTTGAGCATAAAGCAAATAGAATAATCGTCCACCAATCAGCACACATTGAAAGATTACTTAAACGTTTCAACATAGACAAGGCTCACCCATTGAGCACCCTTATGGTTGTCAGGTCTCTAGATTCTCAAAAGGATCCGTTTCGTCCTAGAGAATTTGATGAAGAGATACTTGTCCTGAAGTACCACATCTCAAAGCAATTGAAGCTTTGATGTACTTGGCACAATGTACGAGACTATATATCGATTTTGCGGTAAATTTATTGGCATGTTTTAGTTCTAAGCCAAACTCGGAGACACTGGAATAGAGTTAAACATATTTTTCGTTATCTCTGAGAAACCATAGATTTGAGATTATATTATTCCAAGGATTCCATTATCTCTGGTTTAATTGGATGTGTTGATGCTAGATATAGATCTTATCCACATAAAGCTTATTCTCAAACTAGTTATTTATTTTGTTATAACGGCACCCCTAGTAGCTACATCTTCTAATCACTTTGAGATTATTGCTTTATATGAAGTTGGAAGAGAGTGAGTTTGGTTAAGATCTGTTATAATGCATATTCACAATTCCTGTTGTTTGATACCGGTTACAAATTATCCTACTATAATTTATGAAGATAATGCCACTTGTGTTACACAAGTTATGGGAGGATATATCAAAGGTGATAGGATCAAGTATATCTCGCCGAAATTTTTCTATACTCATAAACTCCAAGAAAGTCAACAAATTGATGTTAAACAAATTCAATCCATAAGTAATCTTGCAAATTTTTTTCACCAAATTGTTACCAACGTCAACTTTTGATAAATTAGTATATGGCATTGGTATGCGGCGAGTTCACAAGATGCAAGATTGACTAGCCCCAGTAATGGCTATATGGCTCAATTAAGGGAGAGATATTATGAACTATGCATTGTACTCTCTTTTCTTTTTGTCCAGTTTTTTCCCACAAGGTTTTTCGGCTTAAAGTTTTTAATGAGGCAATTAATGCATCCATAAAAGGGAAAGATCATAAAATTTGTACTTTGTACTCTTTTTCCCTTTTGTCCAGTTTTTGTCCCACTAGGTTTTTCCGACTTCAGGTTTTTTAATAAGGCAATATCATTCAATACACATTCGTAATATATAAATACAATGAATATTCAAGGGGGAGTGTTATAACATACATGAATGAATATTCATTATATTCATCTTATCTAATGTACCTATTATGGTACATTTATATCATACATTCTAAGTACATCTCTCTATCCAATGCATGTTCATCTCCATATCCAATATATGTATTATTCAATATATTGACATTAATGATAAGTACTCCTTGTTTTATTATAAATAGGAGCTTATTTTTTGTCATAGGAGATAGATAGTGAAAAATAAAATTTTCTCCTCTGGCTTTCTCTACTATCTTTGGTGTTTATCCGCTTTCTCTACTTAATCTCTCTATTCTCTCTATTATATATTTGCAATGCAATATTTTACAACATACGAGATAATATTATATCTAAGCTCCAGTAATGCCTTACAATAGTCAACATCCTCTCCACTCCATATTTTATTCAGAAATATTTTGATCCCTACTACTTCACAAGCAGCATCGTTTATAATTAAGCACATTGCCACCCTTCGTACACCAATAGATGATAAATCAGTGCCTCTTTGATGTTACATGTTAAGAACATCCAAAGTTCCAATTATCATTTGTTAAACTCGTGGAGATTGCTAACGTATTATCATCATCATTGAAACTATTATCTTGTCTAACAACAATAGTAGTAGTGTCTGTAAACTCCACCTTAACTTTACCTTCTATATTTCGAACAATCTCCCATGCATGGCCTTACCTCATTACAACAATAACATTGATGGTTCTAACCGGTGGACCTTGATATAAAATAGCTCTTCCATATGGTACTTTTGAACCCTAGGCATTTGCCTCTACCTTAGATAAATAAAGATACGCTAAATTATCTTCTCATAATTTCTTTTGCCACTTACTTAGAAAATAAGGCTGACTTTACCACTTTCAAGGTAGTGCAGTGCAGAGTTATAACAATGAATGAGTAAGGGCTCGAGAGAATTCGGTAGAGACGCAAATAACATCATGCTTTGTTTCTCATCAAGGAAGGCCTCATTGGCATTCTTCAAGCCCATCATGAATTTGTTAAACTAATCTAGATGGGCTCTAATGAATGTGCCTTCAACCACCCGTAATTGAAACATCATTTTCATCATAAGTGATTATTCAAACATTCATCATATAAAGGGACTCAAGTCCTGTCCATGACAATATAGCATCATTAGCTACAGCCACTTCAATCAACACCTCAACCGATAGATTCAACGTGATTATACCTCTTGCCTTATCCATCAATTCTATCATGTTGGTTTCTTTCGTCATTTCTGCCAATTTTTCTTTGCCATCCAACGCCTTCACCAAAACCCTTTGAACTTCTCAATCTCAATGGTTACTCCAAACGTAATTGTAAAGACAACATTTTTAGGTAGTGATCAAAAAAGCAAATGTTTCAAATCAACTCTAGAAAGCCTAATCTTACTTCTGACATCAATTGTTGTAAAATAACCCGAAATCTAACATAGCTTACAATTCAAATCTAATGCAAGAAAAAGAGCTTATGGAAGAAATCAATGAGGAACGATTAGTACATCCGAAATTTATGTTGTTCGATCAAGCTATCGGCTACTACTCTAGGAAAGAGCGAATTGCCGTGATATCCACTATAAATTCGAATAATATAGCTCAGAAAACTCACCAAAAGAGAACTCTAACACTAGCTACGTAAGAACCAAGTATCATTGCAATTTCATAACATTGCCAACTCAAACTACGAAACCTACTTAACTAGGATTCCAGCTTTAACGTGGAAGTATTTCAAAAAAAATTTCCTTGTTCGGATATCAAACCACTAGTACTATTTGGATTTGAAATTTCTACTTGGATCTGATTTCATTACTGAGCTCCTATTCGAGGCATATTAACTAGCCTTATACACAAAATTTAAATTCTTAACATACTAAAATGAATGAACTTCAATAATTGTGACATCACAAGGCTTAAAAAATATGAAGGCCGCTTATGTAATTTATGAAATTAGATGTCCAAAGGCCCAACTTATTCAGCGCCTTCACTCGAATAACATTTCTGCTTAAAATATTGCTCTCTCTCTCTCTCTCTCTCTCTCTCTCTCTCTCTCTCTCTCTCGTTCCTTATTGAACGATCAATTCTCAACCCAAACAAACAGAACTGTGAAAAGCCATGCAAGTCTTGACCCTGGCCTCTGCCTTAGCTCTTCTCCTCGTCCTCGCCCTTATCAAGCTATTCAGACCCAAAACCGACCACCTGAACCTCCCGCCGGGGAGCTTTGGATGGCCAATCATTGGCGAAAGCCTGGAGTTCCTCCGTTCCCAGCTTGACGGGAGCCCGGAGAAGTTCATCAAGGACCGGATGACCAAGTACAACTCCCTGTGTTCAAGACCTCGGTGCTTGGGAAGCCGATGGTCATCCTGTGCGGGCCAGCGGGGAACAAGTTCCTGTTCTCAAACGAGGGCAAGAAGGTGGTGCTGTGGTGGCCGAGCTCGATCCAGAAGCTGATGGGGAGGTGCCTCGTCACCAAGGCCAGGGATGAGGTGAGGTCGGACAAGAAATTGTTCATGAGCTTCTTCAATCCGGAGGCGCTCATGAGGAGCGTTGGGGTCATCGATGAGGTGACGAAGGACCATCTTAGGACTCACTGGGAAGGTATGTGCTTATTTAATGATCATTAATCATTAATTACAATTGAAATTTGTGTCTTTTGTGATTCTGCGATGCTTTCTGAACTTGTCGTTCGGTCTATAAAAACACACATAACTCTCGCAATATGGGTCGAGGCTGGTTTGGAAATTGCGCCCTTTTTAGGTCATCGCTTTCGTGTCACTTCGACAATACCAAGGCTACGTCGCTCTCGCTGGGTCGGTCGGTGGATAAACGATGGGACACCAATAAAAAAAAGGAGAAATAATTGGATGAATCCCATTGACCAGGGCGGCGGCTACTGGTATTGGAAAATTATAAAGGTTAATACCCGAAAAATTTCAAACTTATACATTTACTACAAATTTACCACAAATTTACCTTTGACAAATTTATCCCAAATCAGTACATTTGTGATAAATTTACTCTATGTTAGTTTCCGTTAAATTTTACTGTCAAATTACTAAGTTGAATGACACGTAAGAGTTGACTCCAGATATCTAATTTGAGATTTACTCTTCGTTTATCATGGTTATATATTTTTTGATTTTTTGTGATATTAATCAAATTTAACAGAGGGTATTTTGTCACAAATATATTTTGGCAAATAATTAGTTTAAGGTAAATATGTCACAAATATAACAATTTGAAGTTTTTTATGGTCAATTGGAGTATATTTGTCACAGGATTATCAGTTTGAAGTTTTTTTATGATAAATAATTTAGTTTATGATAAATTTATCACATATATCAGTTTAGAATTTTTGTGGTATTAATCCAAATTGTACAAATGAACAATCCTTCGGTGAAAGAAGCACGTGGAGACCACTGACAAATGAAGACAACGACTGCACGCAATTGGACCCTTTTGGCCTTAGCAGTAGCATAGAAAAGGAACCCACGTCCGTGTCTTCTAATTTAAAAATTAGATGAAAGCCCACCCTATTTTCACATTTTAAATAACAAATTATTGAGATGATGAAAATAGTTTCAAGAGAATTAATTGATCAACAAGGTGAAAATGGTGAAAGTTGTTATATATTGAAAACGTAAAAGCTGTCATTCTCACGATCCACAACGTTATTTTACTCCTCCACCTTTAGTAGTTTTCCATTTGTTTCTATACAAACTTCATTTCCTCTCTTGTGGTCACTAAAGTGCTTGAGCTGAATTCTGTGAGGATACATTATAATAACTTTGAACGTTGTTGGTCAATTTTGTTAATTGACTTATGTCAAATCTAAAGTATAACCATACAAAGTTCAACACTACAACCATCACTCAAGAAAGAGCTGGAACGAAAATATTGTTTATGACAGGTAGTTAATGGATATTGTACCCTAGAAAGAGACTGTAAATATATTTCTACACATCACCACTGAATTGATAATCGTTTAAAACAGAATTTTTTTTTCACCATGCTTATTAAAGTAGTCGAATTTTAGAGGATTCTTGTAATAAAGCAGCCAATCTATAACCTTCTCCGATTTGTACATGCACAAAAAAGAACCAATAATTAATGAAAAGTGAACAAAAATCATGAGATTCATGGACACATTAAAGGTCTGTCTTTCCCTTTTCAATAATCTTAGCATTAACGAGAGTGTTTAAAGCTAATCGAGGGGTATCAAAAGCTTTTTGTATTTTCGGACGTGTCTGAAGTTATTCAAAAAGTGAAAATAACATAGCCTAAATAAATTGCAGAAATGCGTATTTTTAACTATTGGGCAGGAGCCTCTTTCAACTAGGAGCGATTCTCGACCAATCATCAGGCTAAAAGACGAAAACTGAGTGTGACATCCAGATTTTTGGGTTCTGATTTCAATTAGATAATTTTGGCATTTCATCGACGTAACTATAGTGTTGTTCTCTGAGTTGGCCACTCACGAGATAACTAGGCTAATGGGTAAGCTATTAAGGACTTTAAGGCAAATAGACTTGAGAATTCGACCATGAATTGACTTCTCGACCGTGCTCATCTTTAGAGATCATTACGGCACGCTTAAAAATCGAATTAAGATCGAGAGATAGGTCGGTTTGACCGAGATGAATGACCGATCGTGGGTGACTCCACTAAATTGGAAAATTCTCATCGACCGGCACTAATTTGATTTTACTATCGTTTTGGTACCCCGTGTCCGTATTTGAATCCTCAAGATTTTCACGACAATCGAGAATCGCCAATGGGTCGAGTCGATTCATCGTGGCTTGAAGAAAATCGACCACGGGTCATTTGTCCTAAAAAGTTCTGAAAACTATCCGGTAGCCTAGGTCACGCTAAAAATGCATCGGAGTGAAATTAACCGTCAATCTGAGTCCGATTCCGAAATTGAAGATTCTCGTCATGTCACAATAAATTCTAGGAGTGTTAACTCGCCCTCGAAGATTTTTTCGACAACCGACACTTTTTGGGAAAAAGGTCGTCGGCGGACCGTTTTATGCGATTGAAGCCGGGAAATTATTTTGATGACAACATTGAGGAGCATGAGGGATTCTTGGATAAGGAAAATTGTCAATTTGATAATTGAGACATCAATTGATTTTTATTAAAGCCATTTGAGGTGGAATCAAGAGAGGATTGAATCCATTTGAGGAAGATTGAGCCAAAATTCGTAACCCCCTCATGCCTAGCCAAAGTGGACTACTTCAAAGGTTATGAGGAGTGTGTGTGTGGTTAAATGTGAGCCAGGATTCTACTTTGGTTGAGGTTCTTGAAGAGGATATTTTTGTGGAAAAATTGGTCAAGTGGAGCCCTCCATCTCTCACTTCTCTTATCTCTTCTTCCTCTCTCCATTTCATGAACCCAATCTCCCTCTCCCCTCACCATTCTCGACCAGCACAGCAGAGGAAGAAGCTGCCCACCGTTTAGCCATCACACGCCGAGCGGCCACCGTCCCCGCCGTCGCCGGTCGCCCTTCCCCGTGCACGCGTGCCGCCGTGCTTGGCCGCGCCCTCTCCGCCTTCAGCCGTGCCATCCAGCTGCTGTCCTTGATCTGTGGGAGCCTTGCCGTGGCTGGTTTTGAGTGTTTCCTTGCTGGTAAAGACCCGCCATGGCCCGGTTTGGCCTATTTCCTCCTCACCGGTCAATTCCCGTGCTTAACCGGGTTGTTTGCTTCAATTTCCAGCAAGATCAGAACAGAAACAGAGAGGGTTTCGCAGCGGCTTCTAGGTCCGTTTTGAGGTGGTGTCGGACCTCGGAAGTTGGCCCGCCTTTGGAGTTTATTGTTCCCCGCGCCGTTCCCGTCGTTTTGGTCCGATCGGCTCGTTAATCAAGTGAGTTTTGCTCACTAATGCCTTCTTAGTTTGCTAATTATACTTAAAGGTTCATTAGTATTAATTAAGTGTAATTAGGTGGTTAGATTAGAATGAATTAGCGATTATTAGTTAATTGCATTGCATATTAGTTAGGTGGTTAGTGTACTTAGATAGAGAATTGCCTATAGCATTTATTGGATGTTTCTTGGGATTTTTCCCGACCCTTATCGGGTGTTAATTAAGCAATTCGGGCCTAAGTGGAATTTTTAGGAATTAAATATTAATTTTCGAAATTAATTATTTAATTATTTATTTTTCCGGAAATTCAACCGGGATGGCCAGTGACCGGGATTTTATGCTGATGATCGTGGCACAGTCCGTTTATTTAATTGAGCTTTATATTGTGCTAAATTGAATTTCTTGTATTTATTTATTTATTTTTTGAAATTATTTATTTAATTATTTATTTTCCGGAAATTCAACCAGGATGGCCGGTGATTGGAATTTCGTGCTGATTGTCGTGGTGCAGTCCGTTTATTTATTCGAACTCCACAGTGTGCTTAATTAAATTGATTGTGCAATTTAGGGAATTATTCCTTAATTGATTGAAATTGAGTGAAATTGCATGACTGATTGGTAGGTGGCCGAATATGGCTATTTAGCAATTATAATGCCTTGATGAGCTGTAAAGTGGAGAGAGTCGTGAGAGTGAACTGAGAACTCTATTGGCTGAGACCAATCAGGTATGATGTAAGTGGACAAACGTGGTTCGGTGATTAAGGATATCACTGGTGAAAACGGCGCCTTAAAGAACGCACGTTGCTGCCCATTACATATGTCACGTTGGCGAAAACGACGCCGAGAGAAAAGAATGTACGTGACTTATAGACATACGTGGTTCGGTGATTAAGGGTATCACTTTGGCGAAAACGGCGCCTTAAAGAACGCACGAGTACTTGTCTATCCCTTGCTTCATTATGGACATACGTGGTTCGGTGATGGAAGGTATCACTTTGGCGAAAACGGCGCTTTAAAGAACGCACGAGTGCTGTCCATTGCATACATCACCTTGGCGAGAACGGCGCCCTAGAAATGATACGTGATTCGGTGATTGGGACATCACTGGCGAAAACGGCGCCTTAAAGAATACACGTGATCGGTGATGGTATGGCAGTTGGCGAAAAGGATGCCCGAGAGAGTACATGTGATTGATATCTGGGAATGACCTAGAGTTGGTCTGTTTGATAGGTAATCGACTAGGTCGATTAATCATTGTTTTGATATGATGTTGTGAATTGATTGATTGAATGGAAATGACCGGGAGTGGTCTTGTTGGTGTGTAATCGACTATGTCGATTTGATCGATGCTTCGATCAGTGATGTGATTGCTTGGATCCTTATTTGATATGTGCTAATATGCAGGTGGAATCTGAGACCAAGGTAAGCCCTCTGACTCATGTTGTGCATAGGCAACCCTAAGGTGTATTAGTTTACTAATCGGGTCTTAGGGGGTAGAACTTGCTGAGACATAGTCTCATTCCGGTTTGGGGACAACATTTCAGGACCCTGATGAAGAAACTAAGGAGAAAGAACTCGAAGAGGAGTATCGGAGGAGAACTACGAGGATGATCCGAGTAGGACCGATGAGAATTGAGTCGTCAATCCTATCTGATGATTTTGGCTGTAGAATCTATTTGAGTAGAAACCAACCTTTTTAGCATGACTTGTATTTGTAAATAAGGGTGTTGGTTTTAAGGTTAAATTTTCTAGTCCTACTTGTATATCCCATTGCTTTATTGTCTGGGGATTTTTATAATTGCTTCCGCATGTGCTATCAAAAATGAAAGGGTCGGCGATATGTAGTCCTGGGATATCGCATTTTAAAATCGACCAAAGTTGAAAGATGGTCACGAGACCGAGGGTCGGGGCGTGACACTGAGCGTGCACTAATTTTTTTTCCTTCTTGCACCTTTGTCCTCATCCATCATAAACAGGTGTCCCATTCATTAATTTTTTAATACAGGTGAAAAAGGTTGCTAGGTTAAAACTGACCCAGCAAGTTAATCATCATACATGTTCAATGGAACTTGATATCGACGCAATTCTTGAATGTAATTCGTCTACATAGAAGCATAGAGGATTCTTAAGATTGGCATCTCTGAGCATATGCTTGAGCAATTTCTAAATTTTAACTCATCAAAATCTACAATAATTGCATTATATAAATATGTGTGTGTGAAGGCAAAGATCAGCTGGAGGCCTACTCCACCCTGAAGCGGCACACCTTCGAGCTCGCATGCCAGCTGTTCATGAGCATCACAGACCCGCAGCTTGTCTCGAGGCTCGCCGAGCACTTCCATGTGTTCCTCAAGGGAGTCATTGACCTCCCCATCAATGTCCCAAGCACAAAGTTTTATCGGGCGAAAAAAGCGGCCGACTCCATCAGGAAGGAGCTCCAGGTGTTGGTCAAGCAGCGCCAGACGGAGCTGGAGAGGAAGACGGCCTCACCTTTGCAAGACGTCATGTCGCACCTGATAGCAAACGAAGACGAGAAGGGGAAGCTCATGCCCGAGGTGGAAATCATAAACAACATGTTGACTCTCCTATTCGCTGGCCATGATACGTCCGCTTCGACTCTAATGTTGATCATCAAGTACCTGAGTGAGCTACCTCATGTACTTGAGAAGGTCATTGCCGGTTAGTCTCCCTTTGTCCTTGGTTTTCCTACTCGCCAGTGTGTTGAGCGCGCAGAGTGGCTCTGAAAATAGTTGTTGAGAAAGACACGAAGCTCACTTAAAGAAAACACACTGTTTTATCAAATGCGCTTTCTATAATGTTAGTTCGGAGAAATTCTCGCACACCCACTCTTACAAACACACACTTGAAATGGGGGTCAAGTACACCCGAATGGGAGCACTTCTTAGCTATTTATAGGCCTAACAAGGAGGTGTAACCAACTCCTAAATATTTTTCAAGAAAATGTCTTCCTAGATATTTCTGGAAAATTTCTAGATGGAGCCAATTATTCACCCACATATTTCTACTTAAAATATCTTAGAAGAAAATATTTAGATATTTAAGGAGAAGTCTCGAAAACTCTAGTATATTTGGAGAAGAGAGCAGGCCTAACATTTTCTTCAATACTTCCCAGCTACTCTTCTCTAAATGTGGATCATGCAACCATGTCAAGTTGCTTTCAAAAACTCTTTGAACTTTGCTGCTCAAAGTCCTTTAGTGAAGATACCTGTAACTTGATGACGCGTTTTGGAGTACAACTCTATCTCGCCCAATAATACCTTTTCCCGCAAGAATTGATTAGTGTACTTTTACATGCTTGGTTCTTGCATGAAAAAGTGGATTCTTTGCTAGGTTATGGTTGATAGATTATCACAGTATAACTATGTCAAGTAGTCTAGCAATTGACGAAGATCCTCCATGAATTGTACTGGCCATTTACTTTCTTGAGCTATCATTACTACCACTCTATATTCAGCTTCTATTATCCACAATGACATATTTGGTTATCTTTAAATACACCATGACACCACTATTGATGCAAGACTAAACATTTACCTGATAGTTTATCACCTTGTGTCACGATCCAGCAAAGTCAACATTGCAATGCCTTACTGCCTTACACGAGGCTTCCTTCTTATCCAAGAGTCCAATATCAAATATACCCCCTTTTACATACCTTCTTATTCGTCTGACTGCATCCGAATGAGGATTTCGTCGTCTCCCATGAAATGACTTACTTATCCCACTGCGAAGGCAGTCTTAGGCCGTGTGATCGTCAGGTAATTAAGAATACCCACCAATGGCCTATACGTAGGTGAATCTTCCAATTCTCATCCTGCAACTGCACACAACTTTATATTTTTATCCATCGGAGTAGTTATTGACTTGTAATCAAGCATTACAAACTTTTGTACGAGATCTTCTCCATACTTCTATTGACATAGAAGCAACACTTTTTTAGTTTCCACGACTTGTCGCAATCCCGATGAGCTCTCCCAAGTTGAGTGCTCGTCTCTTTTGGTCGTGTCTGCTAGTTTCCGTGACTTTTCCTCAATTTGTCATCTCTATTGCTAGCACCATTTCTTCTTTGGCTCTTGAACCCACTTTTATTACTAAAGAAGGCACTTTTATCATCTTTCACCAAGACCTTAAACATTTGTGTTCGTAAAATAACAAACCAATTAAATATTAAAAATAGATTGATTCTAAAATTTATCTAACAAATCAAAATAGAAATGAGAATAAATTGAAATTGAAAATCTTAAAAGCAAAATTTAGAAACTAAATGCAATAAATTTCATATTATTACGCGTACAAGAACAATATGGGAGAATTACCAAAAAAGTCCCAAACCTATTGCAATTATGCCAATTCAATCATAAACTTTTTATTGGCCAATTTAGTCCTAAACCTTTTACAATTGTGCAAGTTTAGTCCATCCGACCAAAATTGGCCCGCCGACGTTGACATGGACGTTGGCCGTCCAATGAAAGCTGACATGGTAATTTTTAAATATTTTTTTATTATTTTTTGAATTTTTGAATTCTTTTTTTTTTTTTTTTTTTTCCAACCATGGCGAGGGTCGACCTCGTCGGTGGCCGGCGAGCTTGGCCCTCGCCATGGCTAGGCCAGGCCAAGCCTCGCCAGATCTAACAGGGCCTCGCCCAGCAACGGCGAGGCTGACCTTGCCGACCGGCCAGAGGTAGGAGAAGGTGGAAAAAAAGAAAAAGAATAAAAATTTCAAAAATTTCAAAAATATTTAAAAATTTGAGAAAAATGTTTAAAAATCAAAAAAATATTTAAAAATTCTAAAAAAATTATTAAAAATATTTAAAAATTGTCCTATCAGCTTTCACCGAATGGCCGGTGTCCACGTCAGTGCCGGCAGGCCAATTTTGGCCAGATGGACTAAACTGGCACAATTGTAAAAGGTTTAAGACTAAATTGGCAAAAAAAAAAAAGTTTAGAACTGAATTGGCACAATTGCAATAGGTTTAGGACTTTTTTGGTAATTCTCCCAGAATAATATCAAACATATGATGGCTGAATTTTCTAATCTATTTACTATCTTATCTCTAGATATAACAAACCTACTCAATTTATTAATCCACTACATCTTTATGTGAATTTAAATAAATATAAGTGCATTAAAATGTACGAATATTTTCAACTTACAATTAGTCTTTTAGATCACCCTATCACCAAAAGGTAACACAAATAATGTGGCATATCTCTATCCATGTTTAATTCATGGATATATACTATAAGGAGTAATTGCATATTATCACTTCTCAGTCTCAAACATGCATATCCGATCATTCAAGTAGTGGTTAGTCACTTAAAAGCATTAAGTATAATAATATATAACTCACATGAATGAAATCACTTGCATGCATAAAAATTATATAATTCATATCATCATGGTCAAGCTACATTGTAGCCCTAATAAAAGAAAATTAGAATATAGTAGAAGAAGAAACGAAAATATAAATCAAACCCAATATCTTGAATCAAAGAATAAGAATTCTATCACCATTTTTGTCTTCTACCTAAATTACTTTAAAACTCTCAGAACAATGAAAAATAATCTAAAAATAAAATCCTAGTTGGCCCCCAAGTTCTCAACATTCTCCTATTTATAAGATACATCCACGACCCTTATTTACAAGCAATTGCTTAATTTTCGCATAAAATTAGGGAGTAAATCAGAGGATCTTTGATGTGATATCCATATTCCAATGCTTACATATAAAATTAGGAAAAAAATTAAGGAATCCCCAATTTTTTCCATTCTTTTCCTTATTTTCACCATATCTCATTATGCTACATAAACAAGAAAAATTCAACTAATGAGAAGGAAATCCAAATATTTTCTTATAGATATTGCATTATTTGTTCCCTAAAATAGGTAAAATAGCTCTTTTTTTATAGAAATATCAAACCCCTAAACTTATCATTTTGCTAGTCCTCGAGCAAAAGCAAGATATGATGCATACTCATTATGCTGCATAAATAAGGAAAATTAATAATCAAAAGAAAATTCAAATATTTTCTCATAGATATTGCATTATTTGTTGCCTAAAATAGGTAAAATAACTCTATTTTTATAGAGTTATGAATTTGTTTGTCTAAAGCCTCATGGTTGACCAATATATTCTCCAACTCAATCGATGTTGTGTCTTTCGCCCATTCATCAGTGACAGTAACAATACCACAGTACTCTGGCCACAACTTGTAAATGATCATTCTTTTATCCTAGTCTAGGGGATGGCATAAGGAGGATATGAGTTTGGAATTTCTACTTAAAGGGTTTTAACTTCAGAGAAATATTGACTCACCGTCTTGTCTTGTTGCAACACCAACAGTATCTCAGTCCGCAACTGTTGTTGTATGGCATCATCGTCCTAGCTAACAGTGCTACTAAAGCATTCCATGTCTCCTTCGGGGTCTTTGCACTCTCGATGTGTTGTAATAAATCATCTTATGTAGTTAAAACAAGGACATGGAGTCAGTCACCTTTATCTTCCACTTCCTCTGTTCTTTTGCATCTGTGGGTGGTGTTGGTGCTATTGCCGTCAACAATATCCTACAATCCTCAACACAATAGCTAAAACGACATGCAGATACTGCAATTATTTTAATTGGAGTTGTCGAACTTCTCGACATTGCTAACCAAACTCGAAATAGCCGCCATCATGACTAGATTATTAGCCCATCACTATACCAAGTAAGCTTAGGTCCCAACTAATCAATCACAGTCACTGGTTGTGCACTGGTAGAACTTCGGCGTACTTCAAACCCTTACTGCTTCTCACATACATTGGTCGTCGACCACTGTCCTCACTTACCACAATCCCTGCCACTGGGTTCATGGTCCTCCATCGCCAACTCTAATATAACTTGTTGAGTGCGCAGCGTGACTTCAATACCACTTATTGAGAAAGATACAAAGCTCGCTTAAAGAAAATACACTCTTTTTATTGGAGGCAATTTCTAAAATGTTGATTGGGAGAAGTTCTCTCACAACCCCACACTTACACACACACTCAAAATGGGAGCCAAGCACACCCAAATGGGAGCATTTCTTGGCTATAGGCCTATAAAGGAGATGCAATTAACTCCTACATATTTGCTAATAAAATATATTCCTAGATTATGTCTAGAGAATTCCTAGATGTAGTTAATTTATTAGCAACATATTTCTACTTAAAATAACTTATAAGAAAATATTTAGATACTTAAGGAGTAGCCTAGAAAAATCTTGAATTCTTGCAGAAGAGAGGAGGTATAACATTTTCTTCACAATGCAATTTCAGTGGCCCACACATATGTACTTAACATTCGCATTCGCTAGAGCAAAGGGAAATCACGGCGTCGAAGGTGCGAGGGGAGCTTCTCCAGTGGGAGGATTTGCAGAAGATGAGATGTTCATGGAATGTCATCTCAGAAGTGATGAGGATGAGCGCGCCCGTATTTGGTTCTTTCCGTGAGGCCCTTGTTGATTTCACGTACGAAGGATATACCATTCCCAAAGGCTGGAAGGTAATGCGTTCATTCTTTCTCCATTAATACATCATACCCCCTTACTTCCTTACAGTTGATCATGGGGCATCATGGCACACATGGCGTACCCAAAACGGACCGGAAGTTCAAAATGGACGAGTTTAGACAATGCCATTTTTGTTTTCGGATAAAGCCTTGCTCAACTAGGCCTGAATAATTATGAAGAAACTTCAGCTAGATATTCATAACTCGTTTGTTCATTGATCTGTCATGCATAGTTACACTGGAGTGCATGTGCAACACACAGAGACCCAACATACTACCCAAGAACACTGACCTTCGACAAATCGAGATTCGAGCAATCTGGACCTGCTCCATATTCATTCGTCCCGTTTGGAGGCGGACCGAGGATGTGTTTGGGGCTCGAGTTTGCAAGGGTGGAGCTACTCGTGTTCTTGCACAATCTGGTCGACGGATTTCACTGGAGCTTGGTCGACCCCAACGAGAAAATAATTTACGACCCCATGCCTATACCAGTTAAAGGACTTGCCATCCGGCTTCGACCTCGTGACTCTTAGCTTTTTCTTGCTCCTATGGAGATAAAGCCACTTTCATATTGTACTTAATGATCGATAGCTATTTGCTTGTTTCTTACTCACTACAAAACCTGAACGCTTGGCATCTGAACTATTAGAAGTCCCTTATGTTTGTGTGTCTTACGTGTCTGAGAGCTTTTCTCTGCTTAATTCTGTCCATTAAGTTTGCAATGCTTAGCATAAATTTTAGACAAATTCTGGAAAAAAACAATAACATCAGTCACACGACAGCTTAATGCTGGGAAAGAATTGCGAAGTCAGCATGAACATGTGGAGGAAGGATATTAGTGTTAGGACTAGATAGATCACCCAAGTGGTAGTGCGGAATAAAGTAAATTAAAACGTTATTGCAACAAAACAATGTCTGACGACAAATCATGCTATGATGAGATCTTACCAATGTGCAATAAACTATCATAAAATATAAATAAAAGTTTAGGTATAGAGAATTGCACACGACAGAGTTATAGTAGTTTGGCTTTGACAAGCCTATGTCAATTTTCCCACGCTAATAACCGATTGGTTAAATTCCAATAGAATGAATTTGTAGGTTACAAAGACTGAGTACTTCTGACTCAAGTAAGTGTAGTCACTCTTTCGATCTGACACTCTAACAACCTCTAAAAGATTATAATTGAGCTCTCAAGAAAGGTGAATGTGTAAGATTGAAGATCACTAAGACTTAAGAATTATAAACTTCAGAATTTCAGCTTATTCCCTTTTAGCATCTTGACCTTCTTTTATAATCCTCATTGTCCAAGTTGACCATTGACATAACTTCTGAGGATCGCTCATCCAATCTACCCGTTGGACTTGAACGTTGCCAGAAGATCTGATTGTTTCAAGGTTGCCAAGATTGAAGTCTCTCGTTGATTCTATCGCCCATATAGTAGATAGAGTTTTCGTAGATTGATTTATCCAAATCTTACTATATTCCCACCTTGAAGGATTTGATTTGATTTACTTTCCTTTTTAGATAACTCTCACATATAAAGCAAGGAATCCACCTAATTACTAATTGTTAGCACAAGGTCTTATCACTATGCTTGTTCTTGTCGAGATTGAATTTTAAAGAATAGGATCTCCATTATATCCTTGAGTCTGATGAATAATATATGATAATACTCATTAGTTTCCACCTGGAAATACTTATCATCAAAATTAATGAACAATTAAAGAAAGTTTTATTAATCATCAAAATTATTAAGGAAATTTTCTTCAACAATTAGTAGGAGTGAAATTCATTCCCAAGTAATTCTACGCGAAAGGTATGAAAAGTGAATTAAAAAAAGTTTTGCTGCATGTTATAATATGCCCAATTTTAGTGAAGTATCAAATGACAGATCCATTTATTTGGAAAAAAAAAAAAAACTATGTTTAGGAAATCGTTTTTCGATTTATGGTATTTACAGCACGAAAAACCAATCAATCTAATCGAGAACTATCTGTTAGTTCCAAGGGCCAATCTATGAATAAGACTGTTTTCCCAGGTGGGTCCATGGAACCAGTCAAAATGTTCCCACTTTAGAAGAGGCGTGAGACTTGAGAGTAAGGATGAGGTCAGAGGCCAAAGGCAACCGAGAGCAAAAGTGACAAAGGGAGGGATAAGGCCGAAGGCGATCTAGAGTGAGAGTGAGAAAGGGATCGACGAGAAAAGAGGCCACCGAGAACGAGAGTGAGAAAGATAGGCAAGGCCATGAGATGAGTGAGGCGAGAAATGGAGAGAGACGAAGAGGAAATTAGAGTTTTAATATGAAAAGTTAAAACTTAAAAATAAAAATAAAAAATTTAGTATATACCGGGTGACTGGACAATTTCACACCTCAAACTGGGAACTAGATCAGTCCTCAATGATTCCAATAAATTGGAATCAGGAACCGGAACAATCCCAACGGGAATCGCCGGTTCTAGGCCGGTCTAGTCAAGTTTTAAGCGGTTTAGGCAATTTTTGGTTCTTTCCTTCACCTCTAACATTTTCCATGAACAGAAAATAACCAACTAAGATTTGGGGAAAACTATTTCCTCTTTTGGTAAGAAATAAATTACTTTCTCTAAATCTTCAAATAAATGAAAACTAACTATTTTTCTTACTAATGATTTCCATGAATTATTTTCCTTTCCCATGAAATTTTTAGTGAAACAAATGCATCTGAAAATTTCTTATCGCTGAAAAAGATTTTCAAGAAATTCAATTTTAGAGATTAATAAACCTTTTGGCAAAATAATTGTCAATGTTATGCTCTTTCATTGAAGAAAGCTAGTGTATAGAATGGGCAAATAGAACAAATATACATTAAAAAAAATACGTTAAAATATATTTCACGTTTAGATTGGTTGAACATGACCTAAATTGAATCAGAGTGCACGGACATGATGCGTTATGCAAGGGATGTCACAATTGGAACGGAAAGAAGTAAAGTGTGGAAATTTGAAAGGTCCTTTGAGAAGTATTTTACATCCTAAATCGAGCAAAACAAAATACACATTTGGCAGTTAGGATAAAATTCAAGATATGACAAAATTTATCATATCCTATGTTTGGTGCCTGCTCAAAATAAAATAAAATTAAATATAATGAGGATATAGGTCAAATAAAATCATCCATTGTGAGAGATTGGATAAAGGTGGATAGGTTTTCGATATCCATAATAGGAAAGTTATTTTTCTCTAATAACAAATTTATATTTATATTTCAATATAAATAATATTTGAATTCCAATATAAAAATTCAAAATAACAAAAAAAATAGAAATTTATATTTTAATTTAATCTTATTTTCATTTATATATAAATATGTATTTATATTTATACATATTTTATGTGTTTTAATTATTAGATAATGATGTGAGGGGAAGAAAGAAATAAAAAAGAAATTAATTAAAAAGAGAGGAAAATAAAATAAAGTAGACAAGAATGTCGCTAAAGATTTTTACCATCTTTGTTTGTAGAATGCTTGGTTCATTTACATTGATATAATGTTTGTACCAAATAATGTACATAATATAATTTGAATATATTCAAATTTATTACTGCAAATAATTGATAGGATATAGTAAAATCCCCGAAGTTTATATCATATCCTATCAAGTCCTATCTGATTAGAAATTCATATGACCAAATATAATTTTAAGGATTAACGTCGGTTTCAATATTTCTATGGTGGAGTCAAGCTCATATTGGATTCATGTCTCCACATAAATAACGGAACACTTCTCTTTACTCAAACGAGATATAGAGATGAGGTTCCTGACTGCATTCTTATAATGCAAACAATTATTCAAAACCAGTACATGTCCTGAAGGCAAAGATAAACAACAAGTCCCTATAGCTAATGAAGCAACTCTTGCTCCATTTGCAAATGTTAAGACTATTTCATTTTGCAACATCCTACTTACTTTCAAATTTCGCAAAGACATATAAATATGTGAAGTTACAATAGAATCGAGAACCCATCATCTGGATTCAGAACCAATCATAAGGTTAGTTTCAATAAGCATGGACACCATATATTCATAAGGTCAGTTCTTCGGCTTAACCTTCAAGCTCGCGAGGTACTTCTTGCAGTTCCTCTTCCAATGTCCCTTGACACCACAATAGTGACAGTTCCTTTTTTCAATCGTGGGCTTTGGACATGTAACAGGCTTTATGGACTTCTTCCATTTCCTTTTCTTCAAAGTTGTCGCGACCTAAATTTCGGGTGCACCACGTAGGGTTTAGGCTAATGGACTACTAAGTTTTAAACTTAGCTCAAGCTCTCCCAAGCCCATACCAATTTACAACTTAGGTTCAAATTTCTTAACATGCAAATGGATTTTATTTAGGAGTCGCCACTAATCGATTTATGGTAGGTCGATTAGACACCTAAGTAAAATAATGGGATAATTATTTTACTCCTACGAACCAGAGACTTTGGGTACGGGGACTTGGTTACACTAGATTTCTATAATGCCCTTTTGGTATCATTTCTTTTATTTTCAAAAATGTTTTTTTGCAAGCAGTTTGGATTGATTTAAAATATATTTCCCTAACATGTGAGGTGATCATGGTGGGTGCGCAATCTACTAATTTAACACACAAGAAAGCAATTAAAAAAATGCAGAACTTACCTCAAGCAACGAAAGCATCTGCATTGTAAGATCAAAGTTCATATCAACGGTCCTAAATATGATTTCTAATTAACACGCAATTACTTTTTTGTTTTCATTTAATTAATGACAATCATGCTTTATGCAATGCAATATAACTAAATGACCTAATTCTAATGACAGGCAATTTCTAATTAAATGGACCTAGCAACAATCACTAAATGACATGCATTTCATGAATCTAATTCTATATGACATGTAATGACACTTTTTATTTTTTATTTTTAAAAAAAATGCAATCTATCCTAGGAATTGAAACTAATTTATCCTAAGTCATTTTTTTTTTTTTTGTATTTTTTCATGAAATTCGAAATTAAAAAAAAATGCAAAATTATCTAACTAGATTAAGATTCTATCCAACTTATATTAAGAATTGGGTTAGGCCAAATCCTAATTTAAACTAGGATATTATCTTAACTTGGTAATCTCTAACTAAGATGCAATATATCTAAAAAGTCTATCTAAACTTGAAATTAAACATGCAATTTTATCCTAATATGTAATGACATACAAAAAATGCCTTAATTCTACATGACATACGCATGATGATTTTTGGGATTTTTTTATAAAATTCGAAATTAAAAATTGTCAAATAATTAAACGTGCAACCTAAGTTTTAAAAAAAAAACTAGCATCCTAAATTGATTTTTTTATTTTAAAATTCGAAATAAAATTCATATTCTAAATATGCAAGTTACCCTAAAGCAAGCGATGAACCTAATCTAATTCAAACAGAGTTTGGGATAAACAAAGCAATCAAAGCGAGACGAGCATCAAGCCATTCAGAATCATCAAAGATACCATACATCATTCAAATCAAGGAATACTATCTAAATCAAAATTTATTATTCCGCTAATAAAATCGATAAATTGAACTTAAGCCTTAAAAATCAATATATCAATTTTATTCTCACTTGATTAATTATTCCATTTAAAGCCTTATAAATTGAATAAAAAATCGGTGTGCAATTGCGAATTAGGCAAATAAATCCAAACTGGAAGTACGCCTATCATTTAAATATGCACGTAAGATATTGAAAAAATATATATTAGGCAATAAAATATCCAAATCATATTCGGATGAGATCATTACCTATTTCAAGGATATCGTTTCCGAGTTTGAACGACGGATTGAGTTTGCTAATCTTGCTCGAGCGTGATTGGCTTGTCAGCAAGGAGTGGTCGTGGTTCAATGGGGTCCACACACGTGTATTTCTTTTCGTGAATGGGTCTCCACTAATTCCCACATTTACCTTTTTGTTGTTTTGCTCTTTTTCCTTTTATTATCTTCCCTCCCCAGACCATGCGACTTTGGAATCCGCTGCAGGTGGAGATAGATGCAAAATAAAAGCACATGAAGGTTGCTAACTCAATTGGGCAGCGATCTCTTTGTCACGGACAAGGGGGAATCCGTGACAGCTCCTCGGCTTATGAAAGTAACAGGGACACGACGGATTCAGGGGGACAGTGGCGACATCCCAAAGTTGGATTCAGCAGCAATGTCATCTTCGCAGAGGGATAGCGTCGAGCAGCGTTCACCGGTAAAAGATTGGCAGTAGTGTCGTTGCTACTCATGGCATCGAGCTGAGTTCCGGCGAGCGGTGGCGACAGCGATACGGGCGGTGATGTGAGCACCGGCTTAGACGAGTAACTTCGGTGCAGCAACAGGAGGCGGGTGGATCAAGGGATGGAGCAGCCGCAGATCGTCGGACTACTCGCGGCGTTGAAGAGCTGCAGCACGCGGCCGTCGGAGTTGCAGCATTGTCAGGCAGGTCATGGCGTCGGGATGGCAGTAGTGGCGTTGGGAGCGGTGATCGTGAAGGCCGAGTGAGGGAGTCCGGTGACCACACTGGTCTTGGCCGAAAAGGGGACGCTTGAGGAAGAAGACCGAATTTCCTCTCCCCTCCTTCGAGTCTCTTTTTCTTTTGCGTGAAAGAGAATACCCTCTTGACTTTTTGTCAATGTGTTAGAGATGAGAGAAGGCAAACGGCAAAAGATCTCTTCAAGTACCATAACTTGGCAGAAAGGGACACTTAAGTGTCATAACTTACGAAATGTACACTTAAGCGCCACATTTTAAGAAAAGTATGACACCTGAGTGCCACCTCCGGCGAAATCACACATGGCAATTAAATATTAACATTTCTCGCCGAGGTTGCTCGTTGGAAAGCTGAGTCAGCTCTAATTCACCCTAAACGACGTCGTTTCAAGTGTTGGCCAAAATAGAGCCCTTAAATCGGCCAAAACGACGTCGTTTTGGAATAATTTGATTTTTAATATAATATAAAAATTAATTAAATTTAATTTAAAATAAAATAATAATTTAATTTATATTTATTAAAAAAAAAAAAAAAGAGGAGGAGAAAGGCAGCCGACGGCCGAGGGCTAAGCCTTCGCCGCCGCCGAGTAAGCCTTTAAGTGTGCTTTTCGTAAGTTATACACTTAAGTCATTCCTTTCTCAAGCAAGCTTATAGCACTCTAGGGGTCCGCGTGTCGAAGGCAAACTCTTCACTTTTCTTTGAACTCTCTCTCTCTCTCCCGCCCACGCTTTCCTCTCCTTTTCGTGAATGAACGAGACCCCCTCCCATTGTCTATAGTGCGCCCATCTTTTATAGGTCAAGGACGTGACTGAAATTTCCCTGCCTGTAATTTATTTCTTTCCTTTTTTTTTTGCTCCAATGGACGCACAAAATCCTATCTGTGAGCATCTATGATATATATTGAAATTCCTTTTCCTTCCTCACCCTTGCATATCATGCATTTGTAAGCCAATTTTTCTTTATTTCCTGTTTCTTTTCTTTTCAGCTCACATATGAAATCTACCTTGACCGTGAAATATTTCTTGTCTTGAAACATTGAATACATCGCTCAAGATATGCCCCACGTGCAATATTCCCTCTTGATATTTCATCTTTAAACTTCAAATCTTCAGTAAAATATATCGCTTAATGTATAAATCACATGAATATATGATCTATTTACCGACTATTAGAAGAATAATATGAATCATTTCTGAAAATACCGAATTGTCAACTCGTAAAATTGAAGCTCATCTGCCGCTGATCAAATGCAAAAGTGATAAACAAATAAATAAGTGCAACTAAAATTATATTCTATGCAATTCTAATTTTTTTTAGGGGTTAAAATTAATCCCTAATTTTTATGCAATAAATAAATAACTAGGTCGCCAAAATTTAGATGTCAACAAAAGTAATCTTACTCTTTGAAGAAGAAGCCTTTGCTACAGCCATTACAGTAGGACTGCTGTTGTTCATTTCCTTCTCATGAACCACCAGCATGCCATGTAACTCAGCAAAAGTTTTCTCTATCTTATGCATGTGGAAGTTCTGAACAAATCTAGAGAATGAATCGAGTAAAGACTAGAGTATCAAATCCACAGCTAATTCATTATCCATGATAAGATTTAGCACAGATAACTCCTCAATGTGCCAAATCATCTTTAGAACATGATCATTCATCGATGATCACTCGGCCATTCTCATACAATACAATCCCTTAAATATCTCATATCTAGAGATACGACCGTTCTCATCGAAAAAATCCTTCAAATGCATGATGATCAAAAGGTGTGCAAGCTTAAGAGAGCCATATATGAACTCAAACAAGTCTCCAGAAATTGGAACATCCGTTTTGATGAGGTGATCAAATCGTTTGGTTTCATCAAAAACTCGGATGAACCTTGTGTATACAAAAAGTTGTAGGAGTGCAATTGTATTTCTTATTTTGTATGTGGATGACATACTATTGATCGAAAATGATATGCCTATGATATCATCGATCAAGATGTTCTTGTCTGAGAAGTTCTCCATGAAAGATTTAGGAGAGACAACCTATATTCTAGGTATCAGGATCTATAGAGATAGATCTAGACGAATGATTGGCCTCTCATAATCTACGTATATAGACAAAGTGTTGACATGTTTCAACATGCAACATTCCAAAAGAGGATTATGGCATTTTAGGCATGCAATCCGTCTTTCCAAGGATATGTGTCCAAATAATCCTGAGGAAAGAGAGCTAATGGCAAAGGTGCCTTATGCATTCGCTATTGGAAGCATAATGTATACTATGCTATGTATAAGACCTGATATTGCGCAAGCTATAGGCATCACTGGCAGATATCAATCTAATACAGGTGAAGAACACTGGATAGCAATCAAGACTATCCTTAAGTACTTGAGAAGGACTAAGGAGACTTTAAGTTGAAGCATATACATATTCTAATTTTCAATCAGATCCTAATGACTATAAGTCAACATTTGGGTTTGTCTTTATATTTAACGGTGGTGTAGTTAGTTGGAAAAGTTACAGAGCATAACTGCTAATTCCACTATTGAAGCAGAGTATGTAGTTGCTTCTGAAGCAGCGAAGGAAGCAGATTGGATGAAGAAATTCATTTCAGAACTTGGAGTAGTTCCTTCCATTGAAGAGCCAATTGCATTATTTTGTGACAACAATGAGGCAATAGCTCAGGCTAAGGAACTAAGGTCCCACCAGAAATCCAAGCACATTCAGAGGTGCTTCCATCTCATTAGAGAGATCGTTGGGAGATGTGATATCACCTTGCAGAAAATAGCCTTAGCGGAAAACGTGGCGGACCCTTTCACTAAAGCATTGTCGTAGTCTTCTTTTGAAAAACATCTTACCAAGATGGGTTTGAGACGTGAGATAGGTTGACTTTAATGCAAGTGGGAGATTGTTAGTTGTATGTCCTAAAGCAATCATGTAATAATTACATGTTAGGTATTATTTAATGGCAAATAAGTTTTTTTCATTCATCGTCCAATTTATATGAATGAAGTCCATAAGATCAGCTACGACTGAACCTATTCTTAAGGTGTTAAGAATATGTGTGACGGGTTTACAGTTATGCGGAATCTTTAAACAGTTCCCAGTCGATGGATAATAGAGAGGATATTGATGATCCTATTAAGACCGGTGTGTTCTCAAGCTTCACCATTCAGTATTAGATATTTGAGGGGATGATGAGTCACAAGTCATTGGATATTGTAATATCCGAGCTAAACATAGATGTTTGTTTTGGACAAGTTCACTGAACGTGACATATATAGAACGATTTGTGACATAGAAGCTTTTAGCGGGGTCAATGTCCGATCGTTCATGCTTTGGTCAAGTGTAAGATCCTTAGACCTGATGCACAATGTTGACTTGTATGTTGGATGGCTGTGGTTCACAAGTGCGCTTATTCACGCTTCGTCAAACCGTCTCTGTACTTGATGGTCATAGTTTGTTCACATACGAAAGCACATGCGTGCGCAATATGGAATCTGTCTTCTTGTTATATATACAAGATTGATGTCCTATGCGACCTACTTGTGGCATGAGAAAGCCAAAAACTAACTGATGAAAGTTATTCAAGTTGACGCACTCATTTTTCTCTCAATTAATTGAAAAATAATATCAAAATCTACTCTCTGACATACCTTGGTGCTACTCAATCCTCTACACTCATCATTGTGGATGAGGAAAAAAGGCAACATCGATGAGCTAGGCTTGAGCCTCAAATGTCAACTCAAGCCTTAGATTTGAGATCCTAGCCCGGAGCCAAGATCGGAGGCTCGAACTTGAGCCAATCCTGTGAATTTAGCTCATAGCCATCGTGGCACATTCTCATCGACGACGGCAACAATGGCCAAAGCATGATGAGTTTGAAAGAGAGTGCAAAAAAGATTGATAATGCTTTTAGTACTCTATTATAGATTCACCTTCAAATCTCAAAAATAAATATAAAAATATTACATGTAGGATTAATATCATCAAAAACCTAGTACACCTGTAACAAATTTTACCTCAAACTAACTTTTGACTACTAAAAACCTGAAATTGTTACATTTGTGATAAATTTACATTTTGTTAGTTTTCGTTAAATTAAGTTAATGCGATACACCCAAGATAAACATAGCATAAATCCCAAACTGATACACCAATCAACTGACACATATTATTCAACTCAACAATTTGACAATAAAATTTAACAGAAACTAACATATGGTAAATTTATTATGTGTGTACCAATTAGGGTTTGTGGCAACCTTTTCTCGTGGTGCACCACCTAAAAGTTCAAATAATGGATTATTAAATCTAAACATAACTCCGACTCTCCCAAGTCCATACCAATAAGGAGTCACCACTAATTAGTTTACAGTGGGTTGACTAGAAACACGAAGAAAATATCAAGAGAAAATACTTTACTCTTACGAACTAGAGATTTTGGATACAATGATTTGGTTACATTAGATTTCTCAAATACCCTTTCGGTACCATTCTTATATATATAAAAGTTTAGCAAGCAGCTTCACTTCTTAATAAATGAGGTGAAAATGCGAGTGTGCAGCTTCACTTCTTAATATATGAGATGACAATGCGAGTGTACAAACCACCAATTTAACAAATAGTAAAGCAGTAAATAAATTGCAAGACTTACTTCATAATGACAAAAACATCTTAAATATGATTTTTTAATTAATACACCATCACTCAATTTCGGGGGTTTTCCCTTATTTAATGAGATCTAATCTACATGCAATGAAATTATCCTAAGCACAATGATGTACAAAATATTTATGCTAAAATAACATACAATATGCAACCTAGCACGTAAGCTATCTGTCACGTGACATTAATTAAATGACTTAATTCTCATGACAGGAAATTATTAATGCAACTATTCTAACATATCATACATTTTAATCTAACTAACCCTAAACATGTAACTACTAGATGACATGGAATTGATGAACTATTCTTACGTGACATGTGCATGATTTTTTTTTACTTTCATTTTAATTAAAATTCGGAATTAAAAATACCTATTATTTAAACATGCAATCTAAATCAAGAAAAGGAAATCTAAGTTATCGTAAGCAGCGCTTTTTTATTTTTTTTATTTTAAAATTCGGATAAAATAATTACCTAATTTAAACATGCAATTGAATCTAAAACATGCACACAAAAATCAAATCAAATCCTATCATATCTATTTTTTTGGGTTTTCTTTATATAAAAACAATCAAATAATAGATATATATATTCAATTAAATAACACAATCCACAAAGGTTATCTTATTTAAATTTGGAAACGAAATAAACCAATGATCATATCTAAGCAGTTATGAATATTAATGGAAGGTCATCCACTAGATTTGAAAATGGGTAAATTAACGATCATATCCAAATGATTATTGATAGGATGAAGGATTTTCTATACTTAAAGATCAAATGCCCTTCCAAAAGCGTTGTTAAGTTAGGAAAGTTTCCTAACTTTGGGTGGTATTCTTAGATGTTGTAGATATACATTATCTAATAAAATATCTAACGGACTATAGCAAATCACTCAAACATGCAATAAAATATTGATAAGAATCTTACCTAGTTTGAAGATTTACTTTCCAAATTTTAATGCAATGCAATCGTACTAGATCGTAACTGGCCCCATGATAGTGAACGGCAGCAAATGGCAAGCAGTTGTGGGCGACGACGACCAATTCATCGACAAAATAGAAACCTCACCGGATCGGCTCGGTCTGTGAACAAGCTCAACGACGGCCCAGATGAACGCCAATATCAACGGACAACTCGGGAGTGGCTTTGGCAACAAGAATAACAACAGGTTAGCGTCTAAGAAGGTAGTAGCTTTGGTTGTCGTTGGCAGAAATTGTATGGTCATCGTGACTGGGGACGGTGAACTCAGGTAGCAGTAGCTTGTCGTCGTTGTAGGGCACGATCCAATCAACAGCTTAGCAGGTAGCTCAAGGAGTGGTGGTCGTCGAGGAGTAGTGAGGACATCATGGGGACATTGCTGTGGCTTGACTATTCGGCTTGATCAACCAGGGCGGCTGCGGTCGCGTCAATGGGCTTGGGATGACTCAAAACAATTGCGAGCAGCGTTGGGGAGGGAGCAACACTATTGTCGACTTGGGATAACGGCAGCAAATGCGATGACATCTCGGCTTGGCATGTCCTCAAGACTCAAGGCTCGGGATGCGCGCGATGTGAATAGGCAACACGATTGTCTCATGTTGTTGGGCTCAAAGGCCTCATGGGACAACAATAGACGGTGGCGTTGACGACAGCGGCGCAACAGAGGTCTCGCGGGGGCTTCACCATGACTTGGCCAAGAGAGGACTCCTTTCTCTCTTTTTCTCTTTAGTGTGTCTCCCTATCTACTCTAAGATTATAATGGCCAACCTCGAGTTATGAGGCATAAACATGTATTTATGGCAAAAGCCTAGGTTTAATCTTGACAGAAACAAAGAACCGGTTGAGGCTCTGGTTGACCGCTCTCTGGTTACCTTTGCTACACCGCTTCAATGGCACCATCAAGCTAGTAGCTCCGAAGGTGAAATAGCTGCAACAGCAAGGACCCTGCATCAATACAACATGAAGATGGTAGAAATACAGTTGCTAGATCATCCAAGCCGAAGAAAATGAAAAGCACTCGCTTGACTCCCAAAGCAAGTCCCACTAAGAAAGTCAAAAGGTATAACCCTTATGAATTACAGTTTCATGCACAAGATGACTTGAAGGAAATGCAACTTAATGGCACACCGATAATCACGGTTCATGAACCAGGTAAATGGGCTGTGGTGGCTAGCCCTCAAAAGCCACCAAGTGACAAATGAAGATCGTAAGCTGGAACTGTCAGGGGTTGGGCAATCCCCTGACAGTTCAAGCCTTACGGGCCTTTGTGACCCAGGAAAAGCTCCATTTGATGTTTTTGATGGAAACAAAAAACCGGAATGTAGTACTCAAAAGAATCCAAAAGAGACTGAATTTCCCAAGCTGTCTTATTCAAGATCCCATTGGCCTAGCAGGCGGCTTGGCGGTATTTTGGAATGAGCGGGTTTCTCTAGCTATAGAAAATCAAACTTCGGACTATATGGACATGATATGCACAGATGTGGACAATGGGCTACCCATGCGCCTCACTTGTCTTCACGCGCCAGCGGTGTATTCTCACAGACAAAGATTCTAGGATGAACTGCGTCAGATCAGCCTCTATAACACTTTACCATAGGTGTGCGTCGGAGATTTTAACGAAATCCTTTACCATTGGGAGAAGACTGGTAAGCGATCACCGGACCACTATCGAATGCAATCCTTTCGTGATTTTTTAAATGCCTGCTCCCTTATGGATGTTGAAAGCAAGGGCTGTGCTTTTACTTGGATCAATAATCAGGATGGAGAGGAGTTAGTAAAAGAACGACTGGATCTAGTTATATGTACAATTGATTGGCGTCTGACCTTTCTGGAAGCTGAAGTTTTTGCCTTACTTGCCCTGGGTTCTTATCACAGCCCACTTTTATTGCATACGGACGCCAAAGTTGTTAAGCGAAAATGGAGTTTTATCTTTGAGGCTTTTTGGATACAAGATCAAGAGTGCCGATCGGTCATTGTTGAATCATGGCTTTCCTTACCAAGGTCAGCCCAATCTCTTATATCCAAACTTAAGACTGTTTTGGCGGCTCTTGATGCTTGGAGTCGTCGAAAGTTTGCCAAGAGACACCATCAAATTAGCCTTTTGAAACAGAAACTCCTAAACCTCACTAATCAACCCAACAACCGTCATGATATAGCGGAGGTTAATTGCCTTAAAATAGAAATCCAGAATCTGTGGCAGCAGGAAGAGCAATATTGGGCGATGAGATCACGAGTTAATTGACTAAAATGGGGGGATAAGAACACAAAATTTTTTCATGCCACCACTATCCAACGCAGGCAACGTAATCATGTCACTATGCTACAGGATGAAGATCTAACTTGGGTTCGAGATCAACAGAGACTGAAGGATATGACAGGGCATTTCTTTCAAAGGTTGAACACCTCAACAGGCCATCGAGACTATGGACCTATCCTGATGCAATGTCCAAAAGTGGTAACGGAGGATATGAATATTGCCCTCACACCTGTTGTTACGCGAGAAGAAGTTAGACAAGCAGCTTTTCAATTGGGAGCCACAAAAGCGCCAGAACCGGATGGATTGAATGGGATGTTCTACCAACATCATTGGGATATTCTCCAGGAAGATCTTTTTCTATCGGTGCAAGAATTTTTCATCTCCGGTGTTATGCGACCTGAGCTTAATCAGACCACTATATCCTTGATTCCCAAGATCCCAAACCCGAAACGCCTAGACCAATACCGCCCGATCAACCTTTGTAACTTTATATACAAAATCATCTCTAAGGTCCTCGCAAACCGCCTTAAACCTTGGTTACCTGAGCTGATATCTATAGAGCAATCTACTTTTGTTAGTGGCCGTCAGATCCAAGATAACATCTTAGTCGTTCAAGAAGTCCTCCATCAGCTTCGAATCAGAAACAGAAAGAAAACTTTTCAGGCAGTTCTGAAGTTAGACATGCAAAAGGCATATGACCGGGTTGAATGGGATTTCCTTCAGGATTATCTACTCCATTTGGGTTTCCATACCCAATGGGTTCGGTGGGTAATGTAATGCATCACCACCACATCATTCAGTGTTAAACTTAATGGAGAAAATCTACCTTATTTCCATCCGACATGGGGACTCAGACAAGGGGACCCAATCTCTCCATACATTTTCATTCTGGTGGCGAATGTGCTGTCTACACTTATACATTGAGCTGTAAGCATAGGCAATCTGAAAGGCATTCAATTAAATAGGTGGTGTCCTACTCTCTCCCATCTATTTTTCGCAGATGATGCTATATTTTTCCTTGATGGGAAAATGCAAGAATGTCAGAACTTAGCCAATATCCTTAACCAATATTGCTTAGCAACGGGTCAAGTAGTAAATAAGAACAAATCAGGTATTTTCTTTAGTAAGACCTGTCCCGTTCGTCTACAGGAAAACCTAGCCCAAGAACTTCGAATACCTGTGCTTATGAAGACTGGTAAATACCTAGGTATACCATCGGATTGGGGGAGATCAAAAAAAGAGGTGTTGGCCTAGATTTTGGGTCGAGTAAACTCAAAACTGGAAGGCTGGAAATAACATTTCATTTCCAAGGGTGGTAAGGAAACTTTAATTAAAACAGTAGTCCAGGCAATCCCTCAGTATGCCATGTTGATCTTCAAGATTCCTGTGTCTCTATGTAAAGCTATTGAGCAGAAAGTTGCCCGATTCTGGTGGCAAAACAATAGCAGTAAGTCTGGTATCTATTGGAAACAATGGGATGTACTTAAGAATAGAAAAGACACCGGAGGACTTGGCTTTCGCGACCTTATTACCTTTAACAAAGCCTTACTAGGAAAACAGGCATGGCGTCTCCTACAAAATCCATCCTCTCTGTGGAGTCAACTTTTTAAGGGTCTTTACTATCATTCAACGGAGTTCTGGCATGCTGACAAAGGCTCTAGACCATCATGGGGCTGGCAGAGTCTACTGACTGGCAGAGACTCAATTTTGAATCATCTACAATGGTCAGTAGGAGATGGGAAACGGATCTCAATCCGCGAAGATAAATGGCTGTCTCGTGGTCTCATTGGTAGACCTGCGCCAAGAGGAGAACCCGCAACGGTTGCAGATTTCATTCTTCCGGGTTAGAACAACTAGAACAAACCCCTTCTGCGCAGCAATTTTGATGATCAAACTGTGGAGGAAATCCTTACTATCCAGCTCCGTACTCATTGTACAGAGGATCAACTAATTTGGAAGGGAACTCAAAATGGCGTATATACGGTTAAGAATGGATACAATTCTATCAAATCTACAGCAGTCACCAATGAACAAACTTGCGCATCCTCCTCATATCAAACACCATGACAACTTTGGCGCAAGATATGGAACATGAAACCCCCCCCCAGATACGCATTTTTATGTGGTCCTTATGTCATAATGCTCTATCTACAAGGGACAATCTCTATCACAGATGCATCATTCCAGATCCAGAGTGTCAACTTTGTCAAATGCATAGCCAAGAAACAATGGAACACATACTTCTACTATGTCCAAGGACACGCAATGTTTGGTCTCATTCAGTGGTTTAAATCACACCAACAGCTTATAACACACAACGCATAGATGCTTGGTTAGAAGATTTGTTATGCAAACGAGATCTCTTACCTGATCTGGAGACCTCACGCACATCCTGTGGCAGATCTAGAAGTCCAAGAATAACTTTGTTTTCCGCAAGTTTCTCCCTGATCCAGTAAAGGTAGTTGCCGAGGCTTTTGCGAATGCCCAAACTGCTCGTCGTTGTCATGGAGTGATGACGCTATCTCGAATTCGTCCCTCAGATTCAGATCAGGCGTGGAAGCCACCGGAACCTGAAATGCTGAAAATCAATATTAACGGAGCTTTTCCTACTGCACCAAACGAAGGATCTATGGCGTCTATTTGTCGAGATCATGCCAACCGACTTGTTGATGGATTTACCCGCACTGTTACAGCTACCTTGGCGCTGCAAACAGAAGCACAAGGCCTCACTCTCACCTTACAGAACCTGCTACAGAAAGGGATGGAAAAGAAACAACTCACCTTGGAATCTGACTGCTTGGCTCTCGTAAACGTTGTGCATACCCCGTGTTTGACGCCATGGGAGATCCGTGCAGTCATCTCTGAGGCTACGACGCTACTTCCCTGCTTCCCTAGCTTACAGATCGTGCATTGCATGAGAGAAGCCAACCACACGCCTGACTGGGCCGCGAAGGTCCATGGGCATCGAAGTCTACCCTCGAACTGGGATATTTCCCCTCCCCCTCCTCTGTTGGACCTTCTCTGTACTGACATTCTGACTTACGGTGGCACCTTTGGTTAACTTATATATAATATTTCTCTGTTTTCGACCAAAAAAAGTTGAGTGAGGAAAATGAGTATGCTTGCTACTTCAACAACCTCCAGGGGTTCCCTCAAGAGAAATTATGAGAGTAGAACACGGACAAAGCGTGTGATTGGTGATTAAGTGATAATGGTCTTGAAGAGAAAGGGGCATTTAGGGAATAGTATTTTGAAGTTTGGTGTGTACAAATTAATTCTATACAACAAAAGGGCTTTTTGGACAAGTCCACCTACTTAAGGATTTGATTGAGCAAAATATAAGTTTGAGAACCGCATTTAAAAAATAGCATAAGTTCAGGGACCAACCGTGAAATTTTTCTGTGCGGTGATGATTTCGTATTATCGTAATTGTCAGACTTGATCTAGTCAAGATCCTGCAATATCACATTCATTTGTAAAAAATGTTCCTAATGTTAATGGCAAGATATGTGAGGTCCTATTGAACTCTGTCTCTTTAGAATGCGAGGTTATATGACCATGTCTTGCAACCATTTTAACAGATCTTCATGGGCGTCAAGGTTGCCGTAGACAAATTCAACATTGTTTGAGTCAGAAGTTACAATAATAAAAGGAAGAATCGTCATTAGAAATTGAATAAAAAAGGGGCTCAGAAGCTATTCTTTCCTCTGGGCTGTTTATTGTAGAAACCCCCAAAAATTTCAGGCCCAGTTTTGACTCATTATGTAGATCTTCCTAGTATTTGTCTAAACTATAGATTAACAATTCTTTAATTCTAATTTGTGTTAAACTAATCTCTTTTCTTTCCTTCTTTTGACTCATCATGTAGATCTTCCTAGTATTAGTCGAAACTATGGATTAAGAATTCTTTAATTCTAATTTTTATTTAACTAGTAACTTATAGAAATGTCAGCCGAGCTCAATAATACAGGCTTATGGTAAAGTAGGGTGCTAAGGCGAAGGAATGTTATTCATTGAGTAGGAGCAAATGGACGGTTTAAGCTTCTTTGATCCAAAATTAGCAAGATTTAGAGAAACATAGATGTTAGTATTCTTTGTTTTTCTCTTTACATTAATAGTTTAACTTTTCGTTTTTATGAGATGCGTGAATTTTTATTTGGCCAAATAGTTATTAGTACTATAAAATTAGACATTTCTTTATGAGAAAAAGATATCCTTGTTACATGAACACATTCTAATAATTGGAAAAAAATTGAATTTTTTTCATACATTTGCTGCCTAAGAAAAAGTTACGAATGCCCCCAACATGTTTGCATTACATTCGTCCCTGACGCAAGGTAAAAACGTCATTACCTCGATCGATCTTCCGCATAATCTCCTCCTGGGAACTTTGAACTTGCAGACCTAAACACGGTGCCATAGTTACAGGCGGAGATGACGGTGAGAATCATGAGAAGAAGGAAAGATACAAAGGAGATGGCGATTGAGATGGCAACTTTGTCGCAAAATTTGCCGAGATGATCGCAGATGGCCATCCATCCTATGTGTGCATCTCCGTGCTTCCCCACATAGCCAATAGCCGTTGTGGCCGCACACGCCGTCATCATCAATGTCATCACCACCTACAAAAATGAACAATGTCGAAATTAGCCAAATAATGTTTCGAATCATACGACATAATGCGATGTGATACGCCTTGGTACCGTACCAAGTCATGAAAGAAGAGGAAAATGTAGCTACAAGAGCCGCAGTCTCTTTGTCAGACGATTATAAGAAGGAATAATGAGGATAACAGACAGAGAGCACATGAAACTAAATTTCATATGCAAAGAAGCTGCAATTTTAATCCAACGGTTAGTATGAATATTAAGAACAAAGAAAACATTTAAAACTTTGACTTTTCGCGATTTTATGGGCCTAATAATTTAGAAATAAGAAAATCCAACATCTTCTTATCATGGAGAGCCTAGACGTGGATTTCTAAACTAATAGTCACTCAAAGGGTTTGTCAGACTCGTCTATGGATCAGGGAAAATTGGTAACTGTGAAACATTACTTGAAAGCCGGGGAATAAGTATATCGAGCATTAAAAGGAATGCCGAAAACCCTCGTGAATTGCTTGCTGGTCATCATCACCAGTGCCGCGGCCAAAGTTGCGGCAATCGGCAGTACTCTCAAGCAAATCTGAGTGGTAGTTCCCAATAGAAAATGGTTCCTGGACATGGGGATGGATTGGTTTTGCTTTAGTGTCTTCTCAACCATCTTTTACTTCCTCCTTGTTTTGAGACAAATTGGCTCTTTAGTTGAGGAAGGAGTGTTTCGTGGTGGAGGATCATTTTTAGAGGGGCAATTTATAATTAAAAAAGAAAATGATGTTCAAGATAAGGTGAAGTGAAACTGATGGATCCAAGATCAGGAGACATGGGGGACCTTTAAATCCCATGCACACAGACATCGGTAAAAGAGGATCTCTCCCGAAATTTGAAGATCAAATTGGCTTAATTTCCTAATAATTACGTGTGTTCATGGACTGAGTTATAAATTATTGTTCTCTAATGAAAATAGATGTGATCATTGACTGTCTTGCAATTCAAGTTCATTACATCACTAGGGACACCATTGTTTTCGTCTTTTGATTCCTGAATCACTTCCTAAGTTTTGTCCAATTCTATCATTTTGATTTGAATTTTGATACTAGTAATGGATTTTCATTTTAAATGTTGGGTTTTCTTTGAGTGGCAATTGCAAAGATTCTTTGATCTCACTATGGTTTTTTGCCCCTTTCTTGTCGTTATTAATGGATGAAGTGTGATTTAGAGATAAAACGAATTAAAAATTCCAATTAAAACTTTAAGGGAAAAGGTCATTTGTGAAATTACATTATCTGTAATATAACTGAATTGTTTCTGGAAATTTGGTCCTTTCTTTGATATAACTAATCATTGAAATCTCCTTCAAATATTCTTTGCACATATATCGTTGACTTTAGTTAATGTGTATCCCTATGGAGACGAAGGTGACTGGCTGACGATCGTGAATGGTTGTTTCGATGTCAACGATCATGAAGGTGGCCAAGACATAATGCTGATTTACGTCATGTTTGTTCTATCGTCTTATTTAGTTTAGTATGATCTTGTGTTTGTCCCGTTTTTTAGACTTAGTCGAGGTCGTTCGATTGACATTGAAGGGTTTAGACTTTACTACTAGTCATATGATAGAACGTGCAAGGCATGAATTTGATTGGAAGTCACAAAGAATCTAGCAGATCCAATTACCATCGTTCACCGGGGGAGATCCAATCCACGGTTTATTTTCTCCCGCATAATAGTAAGCACACCTTGAGAGACTTTTAAAACCTAACCTCAAATGGAAATGTTATATCTGAACCTATTAAGAGCACTCGACTATGTTATGAAATACATGAAGGAATATTCATTATATTCATCTTATCTAATGTATCTATTGTGGTACATTTATATCCTACATTCTAAGTACATTTACATATTCAATGAATGTCCATCTCCCTATCAAATATATGTATTATTCAATACATTGACATTAATAATAAGTGCATCCTTGTTTTATTATAAATAGGAGCTTAGTTTTTGTCACAGGAGATAGATAGTGAAAAATAAAATTTTATCCTCTGACTTTCTCTATTATCTTTGATGTTTATCTACTTTCTCTACTAAATCTCTTTATTCTCTCTATTATATATTTGCAAGGCAATATTTTAGAACACATTATCAGCACGAACATATACCAACTAAGTAAATAATTTTTGCAAGTTGTCAACATAAACGTAAATGGAAAATACCGAGAAAAATGAAGATCTTTGTTTGCTTGATAGTGCATCAACACATATCATATTTCGTAGTAGACAATTTTTCGTAAGTATCACATTGCGTAAGGCACATATCCATACAATAATAGGTCCTATTCCGATTATTGATGGTTTTGGGAATGCCACAATTGTTTTGCCAAATGGCACCATCCTGCATATTGAGGATGCATTTCTAAGCATTAGATCAAAAAGGAATCTGCTCAACTTCAAATATGTGCACCGTAATGGGTACCATATTAAGACAATTTATGAGCAAGATAAGAATATATTGGCATTACCTCTTATAAAATGGGTTTGAAGACCATCCATGAGAAGCTAGAAGCTTCTTTTATGGGTTCATATTGTGTTATGATTAACGCCGTTGAAATCTACTCCACCATATCCTGGAGATTGGTAAACCCCAATCAGTTTGGACTATGCATGATCGCCTTGGTCACCCTGGCGGTTCAATGATGCATAGAATAATTTAAAATACAAAATGGCACCCTTTAAAGGATACAAATGTATTGTTGTTCAAAAATTATAATTGTGAAACTTGTTCACAAAGAAAACTCATTACCAAACCTTCTACAACAAAGATTAATCTTGAATCCCCTTTATTCCTACAAAGAATTCAGGATGATATTTGTGGTTCCTACAAAGAATTCAGGATGATATTTGTGGACCAATACAACCACCAAATGGACCATTTTGATATTTTATGGTATTAGTGGATGCATCCTATAGATGGTCTCATGTTTGCTTATTATCTACCTGTAATGTCACATTTGCACGTTTACTTGTGCAGATTATAAGGCTCCGGGCACAATTCCCTAATTATCCAATTAAAAGCATAAGGATAGATAATGCTAGTGAATTTACATCAAAGAGTTTTGATATCTATTGTGCTTCACTCAGAATTGAGGTTGAGTACTCGGTTGCATATATTCATACTCAAAATGAATTGACAAAATCCTTGATTAAACATATCCAAATCATTGCTCACACTCTATTATTGAGAACGAATCTCAGCAATACAACATGGGGTCATGCAGTTTAGCATGTGGCAACCCTAATAAGATTGCATCCCATTCAAATGGTTCTTGGTTATGAATAAGATATTTCACATTTACGCACATTTGGTTGTGTAGTACAGGTGCTTGTAGCACCGCAAAAAAAAAATGAAAAATGGGTCCTCAACGCTGTTTGAGCGTTTATGTTGGGTTTAATTCACCATCCATCATTTAACCAACTACTGGTGATATTTTTACTGCCAAATTCACAAATTGTCATTTCGATGAGATTATGTTTCCATCAATTGAGATACCAACAACTTCCATGACTATAAAACAAAAATCATTTAAGGTTTTCTCATAGAATGAGAAAATTTTATCTCAATTAGACTCAAAGACTCTTGAGTGCGAAAACAAGGTGCAGCGCATAATCCATTTACAAGCTATAATCAATAGACTTTCGGACGCATTTAATGATGCTACTAAGGTACAAAAGTCTCATCTTCCAGTTGCAAATGCTCCAGCTAGGATAGTTGTTCTTGAACGACCGACTAAAATGGATCAAAATCCACTACAGTTGAAGTGTGGTAGATCGATAGGATCAAAAGATACTATTCCTCGAAAACGTAGGGGAAAGAATCTGGAATCCGCTCCAAAAGAACATGGTGTTGTGCTTGTTTCCAAAGAGCTTATTACCTCTAAAAAGATGCCAACCCATGAAAGGAACACCAACCATGGGAATACTGAGAATTTCATTACATATTGTAATGAGATTTGTGATCGAAATGAAATCATCATTGATGATACTTTTACACTTTCAGTTGCTCATAAAATTATGGATGATGATTGTGAGCTACAAACTATTATTGAATGCCGTCAAAGGCAAGATTGGTCTAAGTGGGAGAAAGCAATTAAGGCTGAATTAGCTTTTCTAGCTAAACGAGACGTTTTTCGATCCATAATTTAAATCCCCGATAATGTAAAGCCTGTTGGATATAAATGGACATTTGTTTGGAAACGAAATGAGAAAAATAATGTTGTCAAGTATAAAGCCTGACTCATTGCCCAAGGATTCTCCTAGAGACTAGGATTGGTTATGATGAGACAAATTTACCTGTGATAGATATGATTACATTTCGTTTTCTTATTAGTAGAGTACTCTCTGAAAGATTGGAAATGCGTCTTATGGACGTTGTAACGGCATATCTATATGGCTCATTAGACTCTGATATTTATATGAAAATTCTTGAGGGATACATGCACTCCCCGCAACTTATTCTTAATAAAATTGCAAAGGTCTTTATGCGGATTAAAGCAATATAGTCACATGTGGTATAAACGCCTAAGTGAGTACCTAATTAAAGAAATGTACAAGAATGATCATATATGTCCATGCATGTTTGTTAAGAAACTAGAAATCGGATTTGCTATTGTAGCAGTTTATGTCGACAATATAAATTTAATTAGTGCTCCGGAAGAATTAGCTAAAACTGCTGAGTATTTGAAAAGGGAGTTTGAAGTTAAAGATTTTGGTAAAATTAAACTGTGTCTTGCTCTAGAGCTTGAGCATAAAGCAAATGGAATAATCGTCCATCAATCAGCATACATTGAAAGATTACTTAAACGCTTCAACATGGACAAAGCTCACCCATTGAGCACCCCTATGGTTGTAAGGTCTCTAGATCCCCAAAAAGATCCGTTTCGTCCTAGAAAATTTGATGAAGAGATATTTGGTCATAAAGTACCATATCTCAATACAATTAAGGCTTTGATGTACTTCGCAAGTTATACAAGACTAGATATCGCTTTTGCGGTAAATTTATCGGCACGTTTTAGTTTTGAGCCAACTCGGAGACATTGGAATAGAGTTAAATATATTTTTCGTTATCTCTGAGAAACTATAGATTTTGGATTATATTATTCCAAGAATTCCACTACCTTTGGTTTAATTGAATGTGCTGATGCTAGATATAGATCTGATCCACATAAGGCTCGCTCTCGAACCGGTTATTTATTTTGTTATAACGGCACCCCTATTTCTTGGCATTCTATGAAGTAATCGCTAGTAGATACATCTTCTAACCACTTTGAGATTACTACTTTATATGAAGCTGGAAGAGAGTGAGTTTGGTCAAGATCCGTTATAACGCATATTCACAATACCAATTGTTTAATACCAGTAACAAATTCTCCTACTATAATTTATGAAGATAATGCCACTTATGTTGTACAAGTTAGGGGAGGATATATCAAAGATGATAGGATCAAGCATATCTTGCCGAAATTTTTCTATACTTATGAACTCCAAGAAATTCGACAAATTGATGTTAAACAAATTCAATCCATAAATAATCTTGCAAATCTTTTTACCAAATCATTGCCAACGTCAACTTTTGAAAAATTAGTATATGGCATTGGTATGCGGTGAGTTCACAAAATGCAATATTGACTAGCCTCAACAGTGGCTATATGGCTCAATTGAGGGGGAGATATTATGAACTATGCATTACACTCTCTTTTCTTTATGTCCAATTTTTTACCATAGGGTTTTTTAGTTTAAAGTTTTTAATGAGCCAATTAATGCATCCATAAAAGGGAGAGATCATAAAATTTGTAATATGTACTATTTTTTCCTTTTGTCTGGTTTTTGTCCCACTAGGTTTTTTCGACTTAAGGTTTATAATGAGGCAGTATCATTCAATACACATTCATAATATAATGAATACAATGAATATTCAAGGGGGAGTGTTATGAAATACATGAATGAATATTCATTATATTCATCTTATCTAATGTACCTATTACGGTACATTTGTATCCTTATCTACAGCCACATAAATGATAGCTATCTACAGCCACATAAATGATAGCATCCTTATCTACAACCACTTCAATCAACACCTCATCCAATAGATTCAACGTGATTATACCTCTTGCCTTATCCATCAATTCTATCATGTTGGTTTCTTTTGTCATTTCTGCCGACTTTTCTTTGCCATCCAACGCCTTCACCAAAACCCTTTGAACTTCTCAATCTCAACTATTGCTCCAAATGTAATTGTAAAGACAACATTTTTAGGTAGTGATCAAACAAGCAAATGTTTCAAATCAACTCTAGAAAGCCTAATCTTACTTCTGACATCAATTGTTGTAAAATAACGCGAAATCTAACATAGCTTACAATTCAAATCTAATGCAAGAAGAAGTGCTTATGGGAGAAATCAATGAGGAATGATTAGTACATCCGAAATTTTTATTGTTCGATCCAACTATCAGCTACTACTCTAGGAAAGAGCGAATTGCCGTGATATCCACAATAAATTCGAATAATATAGCTCAGAAAACTCACCAAAAGAGAACTCTAACACTCGTTTTGTTAGTTATGGTGTGTAAGAACCAAGTATCATTGCATTTTCATTATATTGCCAACTCAAACTGCGAAACCTACTTAACTAGGATTCCAGCTCTAACGTGGAAGTATTTCAAAAAAAAAATTCCTTGTTCGGATATCAAATTACTAGTCCTATTTGGATTTGAAATTTCTACTTTGATCTGATTTCATTACTGAGCTCCTATTCAAGGCATATTAACTAGCCTTATACACAAATTTTATATTATTAACATACTAAAATGAATGAACTTCAATAATCGTGACATCACAAAGCTTAAAAAATATGAAGGCCGCTTTTGTACGTTATGAAATTAGATGTCCAAAGGCCCAACTTACTCAGCGCCTTCACTCGAATAACATTTCTGCTTAAAAGATTGGTCTCTCTCTCTCTCTCTCTCTCTCTCTCTCTCTCTCTCTCTCTCTCTCTCTCTCTCTCTCTCGTTCCTTATTGAACGATCAATTCTCAACCCAAACAAGCAGAACTGTGAAAAGCCATGCAAGTCTTGACCCTGGCCTCTGCCTTAGTTCTCCTCCTCGTCCTCGCCCTTATCAAGCTATTCAGACCGAAAACCGACCGCCTGAACCTCCCACCGGGGAGCTTTGGCTGGCCAATCATTGGCGAGAGCCTGGAGTTCCTCCGTTCCCAGCTTGACGGGAGCCCGGAGAAGTTCATCAAGGACCGGATGACCAAGTACAACTCCCCTGTGTTCAAGACCTCGGTGCTCAGGGAGCCGATGGTCATCCTGTGCGGGCCGGCGGGGAACAAGTTCCTGTTCTCAAACGAGGGCAAGAAGGTGGTGCTGTGGTGGCCGAGCTCGGTCCAAAAGCTGATGGGGAGGTCCCTCGTCACCAAGGCCAGGGATGAGGCGAGGTCGGACAAGAAATTGTTCATGAGCTTCTTCAATCCGGAGGCGCTCATGAGGAGCGTTGGGGTCATCGATGAGATGACGAAGGACCATCTTAGGACTCACTGGGAAGGTTTGTGCTTATTTAATGATCATTAATCATTAATTACACTTGAAATTTGTGTCTTTTGTGATTCTGCGATGCTTTCTGAACTTATCGTTCGGTCTAATAAAACACACATAACTCTCGCAATACGGGTCGACGCTGGTTTGGAAATTGCTTCCCTTTTTAGGTCAACGCTTGTGTCACTTCGACAGTACCAAGGCTGCGTCTCTCTCGCTGGGTCGGTCGGTGGATAAACAATGGGATGCCAATTAAAAAAGGAGAAATAATTGGATGAATCCCACTGACCAGGGCCGCAGCTACTGGTATTTGAAAATTATAAGGGGTAATATCATGAAAAATTCCAAAATTTACCACAAATTATAATAAATTTATCCCGAACTGATACATTTATAATAAATTTACTTTATATTAGTTTCTGTTAAGTTTTATCGTCAAATTACTAAGTTGAATGATACGTGATAGTTGATTGTGTATCAATTAGAGATTTTACTCTCCATTTGTTACGGTTATATAATTTTTGTGATTTTTTGTGATATTAATCCAATTTAACGAAATGTCACAAATATACCAGTTTAAGGTTTTTTGGGGTTAAATAATTAATTTAAGGTAAATTTGTCACAAATATACCAATTTTGAGTTTTTTATTGTCAAAATTTAGTTTATGATAAATTTATCACACGCGTATTAATTTGGGGTTTTTGAGTGTATTATTAACCCAAATTATAAAAATGAACAATCCTTCAGTGAAAGAAGCACGTGGAGACCACTGACGAATGAAGACAACGACTGCGCGCAGTTGGACCCCTTTGGCCTTAGCAATATTATAGAAAAGGAACCACATCCGTGTCTTCTAATTTAAAAATTATATGAAAGCCCACTATATTTTCACATTTTAAATAACAAATTATTGAGTTGATGAAAATAGTTTCAAGAGAATTAATTGATCAACAATGTGAAAATGGTGAAAGTTGTCGTGTATTGAAAACGTAAAAGGTGCTCATTCTCACGATCCACAACGTTATTTTACTCCTTCACCTTTAGTAGTTTTCCATTTGTTTTTATACAAACTTCATTTCCTCTCTTGTACTCACAAAAGTGCTTGAGCTGAATTCTGTGAGGAATACATTATAATAACTTCGAACGTTGTTGGTAAATTTTGTTAATTGACTTATATCAAATCTAAAGTATATAAAAAAAAAAAAAAAAAGTATAACCATACAAAGTTCAACACTTTAACCATCACTCAAGAAAGAACTTGAACCAAAATATTGTATGTGACAGGAAGTTAATGGATATTGTACCCTAGAGAGAGACTGCAAATATATTTCTACACATCACCACTGAATTGATATTCGTTTAAAACAGAATTTTTTATCACCGTGCTTATTAAAGTAGTCGAATTTTAGAGGATTCTTGTAATAAAGCAGCTAATCTATAACCTTCTCCGATTTGTACATACACGAAAAAGAACCAATAATTAATGAAAAGTGAACAAAAATCATGAGGTTCATGGACACATTAAAGGTCTGTCTTTCCCTTCTCAATAATCTTAGCATTAACGAGTGTGTTTAAAGCTAATCGAGGGGTATCAAAAGCTTTTTGTATTTTAGGACGTGTCTGAAGTTATTCAAAAAGTGAAAATAACATAGCCTAAATAAATTGGAGAAATGCGTATTTTTAACTATTGGGCAGGAGCCTCTTTCAACTAGGAGCGATTCTCGACTAATCATCAGGCTTAAAGACTAAAACTGAGCATGCACTAATTTTATTTCGTTCTCGCACCTTTGTCTCATCCATCGTAAACAGTTGTCCCATTCATTAATTTTTTTAATACAGGTGAAAATGGTTGCTAGGTTAAAACTAACCCAGCAAGTTAATCATCATACATGTTCAATGGAACTTGATATCGACGCAATTCTTGAATGTGATTCGTCTACATAGAAGCATAGAGGATTCTTAAGATTGGCATCTCTGAGCATATGCTTGAGCAATTTCTAAATGTTAACTCATCAAAATCTACAATAATTGCAATATATAAATATGTGTGTGTGAAGGCAAAGATCAGCTGGAGGCCTACTCCACCCTGAAGCGGCACACCTTCGAGCTCGCATGCCGGCTGTTCATGAGCATCACAGACCCGCAACTTGTCTCGAGGCTCGCCGAGCACTTCCATGTGTTCCTCAAGGGAGTCATTGCCCTCCCCATCAATGTCCCAGGCACAAAGTTTTATCGGGCGAAGAAAGCGGCCGATTCCATCAGGAAGGAGCTCCGGGTGTTGGTCAAGCAGCGCCAGACGGAGCTGGAGAGGAAGACGGCCTCACCTTTGCAAGACGTCATGTCGCACCTGATAGCAAACGAAGACGAGAAGGGGAAGCTCATGCCCGAGGTGGAAATCATAAACAACATGTTGACTCTCCTATACGCTGGCCATGATACGTCCACTTCGACTCTAATGTTGATCATCAAGTACCTGACTGAGCTACCTCATGTACTTGCGAAGGTCATTGCCGGTTAGTCTCCCTTTGTCCTTGGTTTTCCTACTCGCCAGTGTGTTGAGCGCGCAGAGTGGCTCTGAAAATAGTTGTTGAGAAAGACACGAAGCTCACTTAAAGAAAAAACACAGTTTTATCGAATGCGCTTTCTATAATGTTAGTTCGGAGAAATTCTCGCACGCCCACTCTTACAAACACACACGCTTGAAATGGGGGTCAAGCACACCCAAATGGGAGCACTTCTTAGCTATTTATAGGCCTAATAAGGAGGTGTAACGAACTCCTAAATATTTTTCAAGAAAATGATTTCCTAGATATTTCTGGAAAATTCTAGATGTAGCCAATTATTCACCCACATATTTCTACTTAAAATATCTTAGAAGAAAATATTTAAATTTTTGAGGAGAAGTCTCGAAAACTCTAGAATATTTGGAGAAGAGAGGAGGCCTAACATTTTCTTCAATACTTCCCAGCTACTCTTCTCTAAATGTGGATCTAGCAACCATGCCAAGTTGCTTTCAAAAACTCTTTGAACTTTGCTGCTCAAAGTCCTTTAGTGAATATCCCTGTAACTTGATCACGCGTTTTGGAGTACTCCAACTCTATCTCGCCCAATAATACCTTTCCCCGCAAGAATTGATTAGTGTACTTTTACATGCTTGGTTCTTGCATGAAAAAGTGGATTCTTTGCTAGCTTATGGTTGATAGATTATCACAGTATGACTATGTCAAGTAGTCTAGCAATTGACAAAGATCCTCCATTAACTGTACGGGCGCGTTTGTTCAAAATGTAACGATTTTGCTAAGTTTTCTTCCAATAGTAGATTAATTTCGATTCGATCATTCCAATGATTCTTTTTTATTCATCCCAATTTCACAATCCCCGGGGAACATATTCTTTTAAGCATTTTGATTCTTTTTATTCCGTTCCGGGAAATATTCTAAGCATTTTAGAATAGAAAATTTCTATTTCTAGAATAGAATTGCATTTGGTACCGTGCTCACCGATTCTTACGTTCCAAATCAATTTCTTTTAATTTTTAAATAATTTTTTTACTTTTTTTCCTTTTTCTTTTCTTTTTTTCCTTTTTTTCCTGTTTTTCTTTTCTTTTTTTCCTTTTTCTCCTATTCTTCTTCTTCTTCTTGTGGCCGGTTGTCGGACCTCACCGGAGCGTCGCCAGGCCCGCCTGGCCACCGGCGGGGTTGGGCGAGCCTCATCGGTGGTTGGGCTTGCCTCCAGCGAGCTCGCCGAACCTTGCCCAAGCCTAGCGAGCCTCCGGCGAGCGGCGACCGGCAGCAGTAGATGGCGGCGGACGGCGGCGGGCTGTAGTGGAAGGCGATCGCAAGATGGTGGAAGGGAAGAAGAAGAAGAGTTGGTTTTGATTCTCAAATTTGTTCCCGGAACAAGAATCAACTTTTTTTTATTCTTAATTCCACTCCAAATCCGTTCCTGGGAACCAAAATTTTACCAAACGCGATTCTATTCCAAAACTACTCCCAAGAACAAAAAATCAGAATTGGGTACTGTTTGGCACGTTACCAAATAGCCCCGTACTGGCTAGGTACTTTCTCAAGCTATCATTACTGCCACTTTATATTCAGCTTATATTATACACAATGACACACTTGGTTATCTTTAAATACACCATGACACCACTATTGATGCAAGACTAACATTTACATGATAGTTTATCACCTTGTGTCACGATCCAGCAAAGTCAACATTGCAATGCCTTACTACCTTACACAAGGCTTCTTTCTTATCCAAGAGTCCAATATCAAATATACCCCTTTACATACCTTCTTATTCGTCTGACTGCATCCGAATGAGGATTTTGTGGTCTCCCATGAAATGACTTGCTTATCCCACTACGAAGGCAGTCTTAGGCCATGTTATCCTCAGGTAATTAAGATACCCACCAATGGCCTATTCGTAGGTGAATCTTTCAATTTTCATCCAGTCACTGCACACAACTTTATAATTTTATCCATAGGAGTAGATATCGACTTGTAATCAAGCATTACAAACTTTTGTACGAGGTCTTCTCCATAATTCTATTGACATAGAAGCAACCCTGTTTTGGTTTCCACGACTTGTCGCAATCCCGATGAGGTCTCCCAAGTTGAGTGCTCGTCTCTTTTGGTCGTGTATGCTAGTTTCCATGACTTTTCCTGAATTTATAATCACTATTGCTAGCACCATATATTCTTTGGGCTCTTGAACCCACTTTTATTACTAAAGAAGGCACTTTTATCAATAAAGAAGGCACTTTTATCATCTTTCACCAAGACCTTAAACATATGTGTTCGTAAAATTCTAAATGCAAGTGAATGTGTCGAACAAGTAATATAATAATGAGAAAAAAATATCATCCCATAGAGATTGATGAATAACAAACCAATTAAATATTAAAAATAGATTGATTCTAAAATTTATCTAACAAATCAAAATAGAATTGAGAATAAATTAAGACTAAAAACTTAAAAGCAAAATTTAGAAACTAAATGCAGTAAATTTTAGATTATTATGCGTACAAAAACAATATCAAACATATGATAGCAGAATTTCCTAATATATTTACTATCATATCTCTAGGTATAACAAACCTACTCAATTTATTAATTCATTATATCTCTATGTGAATTTAATTAAAAATAAGTGCACTAAAATGTATGAATATTTTCGACTTACAGTGAGTCTTTTGGATTACCTTATCACCGAAAGCTACCCAAATGACGTGGTATATCTTTATCTACGTTTAATTCATAGATATATATTAGGAGTAATTGCATATTATCACTGCTCAATCTCAAACATGGACATCAAATCATTCAAGTGGTAGCTAGTCACTTAAAAGCATTAAGTATAATAATATATAACTCACATGAATGAAATCACTTGCACGCATAAAAATTGTATAATTCATTTCATCATGATCAAGCTACATTGTAGCCCTAATAAAAGAAAATTAGAATACAGTAGAAGAAAAAACGAAAATATAAATCAAACCCAATATCTTGAATCAAAGAATAAGAATTATGTTACCACTTTTGTATTCTCTCTAAAATACTTGAAAAACTCTCAGAACAATGAAAAACAAGCTAAAAATAAAAACCTTGCTAGCCCCAAGCTCTCAACATTCTCCTATTTATAAGATATGTCCACGACCTTTATCTCCAAGCAATTGCTTAATTTTTGCATAGGGAGTAAATCAGAGGATCCTTGATTTAATATCCATCTTCCAATGCTTGCATATAAAATTAGGAAACAAAATTAAGAAATCCTCAATTTTTGTCATTCTTTTCCTTATTTTCTCCATATCTCATTATGCTACATAAACAAGAAAAATTCAAATAATGAGAAGGAAATCCAAATATTTTCTCATAGATATTGTATTATTTGTTACCTAAAATAGGTAAAATAACTCTATTTTTATAGAGTTATCAAACCCCCAAACTTAACAATTTGCTAGTCCTCGAGCAAAAGCAAGATATGACGCATACTCATTATGCAATAGGTAAAATAACTCTATTTTTATTAAGTTATCAATTTGTTTGTCTAAAGCCTCATGGCTGACCAATGTATTCTCCAACTCAATCAATGTTGTGTCTTTCGTGCATTCACGAGTGACCATAACAATACCACAATACTCTGGCCACAGCTTGTAAATAATCATTCTTTTATCCTAGTCTAGGGGATGGCATAAGGAGGATATGATTTTGGAATTTCTACATAAAGGGTTTTAACTTTTGAGAAATATTGACTCACCGTCTTGTCTTGTTGCGACACCAACACTAGCTCGGTCTCTAACTGTTGTAGTATGGCATCATCGTCCTAGCTAACAGTGCTACTAAAGCATTTCATGCCTCCTTCGGGGTCTTTGCACTCTCAATGTGTTGTAATAAATCATCTTATGTAGTTAAAACAAGGACATGGAGTCAGTCGCCTTTATCTTCCACTTCCTTAGTTCTTTTGCATCTGTGGGTGGTGTTGGTGCCGTTGCCGTCAACAATATCCCACAATCCTCAACACAATAGGTAAAACGACATGTGGATACTCCAATTATTTTAATTGGAGTTGTCGAAATTCTCGACATTTCTAACCAAGCTCGAAATAACCGCCATCATGACTAGATTATTAGCCCATCACTATACCAAGTAAGCTTAGTCCCAGACCAATCGATCACAGTCACTGATTGTGCACTAGTAGAACTTCGGTGTACTTGAAACCCTTACTGCTTCTCACAAAGAGTGGTCGTCGACCACTATCCTCACTTACCACAAATCCTGCCACTGGGTTCATGGTCCTCCATCGCCAACTCTAATATAACTTGTTGAGTGCGCAGCGTGACATCAATACCACTTTTTGAGAAAGATACAAAGCTCGCTTAAAGAAAATCCACTCTTTTTATTAGAGGCAATTTCTAAAATGTTGATTGGGAGAAGTTCTCTCACACACCCACACTTACACACACACTCGAAATGGGAGCCAAGCACACCCAAATGGGAGCACTTCTTGGCTATAGGCCTATAAAGGAGATGCAATTACCTCCTACATATTTGCTAAGAAAATATATTCCTAGATTATGTCTAGAGAATTCCTAGATGTAGTTAATTTATTAGCCACATATTTCTACTTAAAATAACTTATAAGAAAATATTTAGATACTTAAGGAGTAGCCTAGAAAAATCTTGAATTCTTGCAGAAGAGAGGAGGTGTGACATTTTCTTCACAGTGCAATTTCATTGACCCACACATATGTACTTAACATTCGCATTCGCTAGAGCAAAGGGAAATCACGGCATCGAAGGCGCGAGGAGAGCTTCTCCAGTGGGAGGATTTGCAGAAGATGAGATGCTCATGGAATGTCATCACAGAAGTGATGAGAATGAGAGCGCCAATATATGGTTCTTTCCGTGAGGCCCTAGTTGATTTCACGTACGAAGGATATACCATTCCCAAAGGCTGGAAGGTAATGCGTTCATTCTTTCTCCGTTAATACATCATACCCCCTTACTTCCTTAGAGTTGATCATGGGGCATCATGGAACACATGGCGTACCCAAAACGGACCGGAAGTGCAAAATGGACGAGTTTAGACAATGCCATTTTTGTTTTCGGATAAAGCCTTGCTCAACTAGGCCTGAATAGTTATGAAGAAACTTCAGCTAGATATTCATGATGGGCTTACTCGTTTGTTCATTGACCTGGCATGCATAGTTACACTGGAGTGCATGTGCAACACACAGAGACCCAACATACTACCCAAGAATGCTGACCTTCGACGAATCGAGATTCGAGGGATCTGGGCCTGCTCCATATTCATTCGTCCCGTTTGGAGGCGGACCGAGGATGTGTTTGGGGCTCGAGTTTGCAAGGGTGGAGCTACTTGTGTTCTTGCACAATCTGGTCGATGGATTTCACTGGAGCTTGGTCGACCCCAACGAGAAAATAATTTACGACCCCATGCCTATACCAGTTAAAGGACTTGCCATCCGGCTTCGACCTCGTGACTATTAGCTTTTTCTTGCTCCTATGGAGATAAAGCCACTTTCATGTTGTACTTAATTATCGCTAGCTATTTGCTTGTTTCTTGCTCACTACGAAACCTGAACGCTTGGCATCTGAACTATTCGAAGTCCCTTATGTTTGTGTATCTTACGTGTCTGAGAGCTTTTCTCTGCTTGATTCTGTCCATTAAGTTTGCGATGCTTAGCATAAATTTTAGAGAAATACTGGAAAAAAACAATAACGTCAGTCACACGACAGCTTAACGCTGGGAAAGAATTGCCAGCATGAACATGTGGAGGAAGGATATTAGTGTTAGGACTAGATAGATTACCTAGGTGATAGTGCAAAATAAAGTAAATTGAAACGTTATTGCAAAAAAACAATGTCTGATGACAAACCATGCTATGATGAGATCTTACCAATGTGCAATAAACTATCATAAAATATAAATAAAAGTTTAGGTATAGAGAATTGCACACGACAAAGTTATAGTGGTTTGGCTTTGATAAGCCTACGTCCATTCTTCCACGCTAATAACTGATTGGTTAAATTCAAATAGAATGAATTTGTTAGAGGTTACAAAGACTGAGTACTTCCGACTCAAGTGAGTGTAGTCACTCTGTCAATCTGACACTCTAACAACCTCTAAAAGATTACACGATTGAGCTCTCAAGAAAGGTGAATGTGTAAGATTGAAGATCACTCAAGACTTAGGAATTATAAACTTCAGAATTTTAGCTTGTTCCCTTTCAGAATCTCGATCTTCTTTTATAATCCCCATTGTCCGAGTTGACCGTTGACATAACTTCTGAGGATGCTTATCCAATCTACCCGTTGGACTTGAAGGTTGCCAAAAAATTTGATTGTTTCAAGGTTGCCAAGATTGAAGTCTCTCGTTGATTCTGCCTCCCATATAGCATAAGAGGAGTGCTTCACTAGGTAAGAATTTTTTGCCTCTCATAGATTGACTTACTATATTCCACCTTGAAGGATTTGATTTGATGTACTTTCCTTTTTGGATAAATCTCATATGTAAAGCAAGGAATCCACCTAATTACTAATCGTTAGCACAAGGTCTGATCACTATCCTTGTTCTTGTCGAGATTGAATCTTAAAGAATAGGATCTCCATTACAACCTTGAGTCTGACGAATAATATCTGATAATACTTATCAATTTCCACCTGGAAATACCTATCATTAGAATTAAAGAACAATTAAAGAAAGTTTTATTAATCATCAAAATTAATAAAGGAATTTTCTTCAACAATTAGTAGGAGTGAAATTCATTCCCAAGTAATTCTACGCAAAAGGTATGAAAAGTGAATTGAAAAAAGTTTTGCTGCATGTTATACTATGCCCAATTTTAGTGAAGTATCAACTGACAGATCCATTTATTTGGAAAAAAAAAAAACTATGTTCTGGAAATTGTTTTGCGATTTCTGGTATTTAAAGCATGATAAACCAATCAATCTAACCGGGAACTATCTGTTAGTTCCATGGGCCAATCTACGAATAGGACTGTTTTCACAAGTGGGTCCATGGAATCGGTCGAAATGCCCCCACTTTAGAAGAGGCATGAGACTTGAGAGTAATGATGAGGTCAAAGGCCGAAGGTGACTGAGAGCAAAAGTGGCAAAGGGAGCGATAAGGCCGAAGGCAATCTAGAGTGAGAGTGAGAGAGGGATCAACAAGGCAAGAGGCCACTGAGAATGAAAGTGAGAAAGAGAGACAAGGCCGTGAGATGAGTGAGGTGAGAAATGGAGAGAGAATAAAAGGAAATAAGAGTTTTAATATGAAAAGTTAAAAATTAAAAATAAAAATAAAAATTATGTATATACCGGTTTGGTCCAATTGGGTGAGTGGACGATTTCACACCTTGAACTGAGAACTAGATCAGTCCTTAATGGTTCCAATAAATCGGAATCAAGAACCAAAACAATCCCAATGGGAATCGCCGGTTCTAGGCCGGTCTAGTCTAGTACTAAGCGGTTCAAGCAATTTTTGGTTCTTTCATTCACCTCTAACATTTTCCATGAACAGAAAACAACCAACTAAGATTCGGGGAAAACGATGTTCTCTTTTGGTAAGAAGGAAATTACTTTCTCTAAATCTTCAAATAAATGGAAATTAACTATTTTTCTTGCAAATGATTTTCATGAAATATTTTCCTTTGCCATGAAATTTTTAGTGAAACAAACGCATATGAAAATTTCTTATCGCTGAAAAAGATTTTCAAGAAAGTCAATTTCAGAGATTAATAAACCTTTTGGTGAAATAATTGTCAATGTTATGCTCTTTCATTGAAGAAAAGCTAGTGTATAAAACGGGCAAATAGAACAAATATACATCAAAAAAATACGTTAAAATATATTTCAAGTTTAGATTGGTTGAACATGATCTAAATTGAATCGGAGTGCACGGACATGATGCGTTATGCAAGGGATGTCACAATTGAATGGAAAAGAAGCAAATTGTGGAAATTTGGAAGGTCCTTTGAGAAGTATTCTACATCCTAAATCGAGCAAAACAAAATACACATTTGGTAGTTAGGATAAAATTCATGATAGGATAAAATTTATCATATCCTATGTTTGGTACTTGCTCAAAATAAGATAAAGTTAAATATAAGGGAATATAAGTCAGATAAAATCGTCCCTTGGGAGAGATGGGATAAAGGTAAATAGGCTTTCTAATATCCATAATAGGAAAATTATTTTTCTCGAATAAAAATTTATATTTATATTTCAATATAAATAATATTTGAATTCTAATATAAAAATTAAAAATAACAAAAAATAGAAATTCATTTTTTAATTTAATCTTATTTTCATTTATATATAAATATATATTTATATTTATTACATATTTTATGTGTTTTAGTATTTTAGGTATATTAGTACATTTTAATATTTAATAAAATTTTATTAAAGAATGATGTGAGGGGAAAAAAAGAAATAAAAAGAAATTAATTAAAAAAGAGAGGAAAATAAAATAAAATAAGTAAATAAAAATAAAGTAGATAAGAATGTCACCAAAGATTTTTACCATCTTCGTTTGTAGAATGTTTGGTTCATTCACATTGTATGCCGTTTGTACCAAATAATATATATGATATGATTTGAATATATCTAAATTTATTACTACAAATAATTGATAGGATATAGCAAACTCCCCGAAGTTCATATCATATCCTATCGAATTCTTTGTAATTAGAAATTCAGATGACCAAATGTAATTTTAAGGATTAAAGTTGGTTTCAATATTTCCATGGTGGAGTCAAACTCATATTGGATTCATGTCTCCACATAAATATCAGAACATGGGAAACGGGATCATCTTCATTGTTTTTGGTTTGGTGGGGCTGGCAGCGTTTTCGGCATGTAATACAAGGCAAAGCTTCTTTATAAAATTTCATCATGTGAAGTTGAACAGTGGTTAATGGTGTATTTGTTTAAGTGAAAGACTTTTTCGCGAATTAACTTTTTGGACTATAACATATTTAGCTTTCATTTTTTTTATTTTTGGCATAGAACTAGGAAATGAATCGCTTGTTTTTTGCCAATAAAACTAAGAATGATTCCTCCCCTCAAATGCTTCTTTTTTTTTGTCGACCACATAGCTTCGGCACTCTTTCCGTGAAGCTTCTCTGTTTTCGATGCTTGAAAAGTCGATGATGCTGCCGAATGCACAAAGAGATCGCGGGCATGGCGGGCTTAAGTTTTGTTCTATAACGGCACAGTTCTGTAATTTTCTTCTACCAATGTATGTCGGTTGACAACTAAATTTTGTTGGCCATTTAGGCGCCCATCCCTTTTGTGTTTTTTTTTTTTTTTTTTTTAGAATGGTTACTTGTGTGTTTTTACTTTTTACTTCAATTACACATGATTGCGCATTTCAATATCTTAAGTGTTATTTTTTTAGAATGGTTGGGGTGAAACATAAAAATCTTCGATAAATACTATGGCATTACTTAGCACATAATCGAGTTAGGTACCGAAATAGCATTAGTCTACAGACTAATGTAGTCAAGTCCCCATTCCTATTCCCATATCTTACTTGTGTTATAATCAACCAAAATAGGCTAGTGGCAACTCCTGATGTAGAAATTCACAAAGAATTAATTAAATGAAAAACGAATGTCCAATGTCAAGTGAGGTATGATTTGAGAGAACCCGAGTCACTTGAAGGCCGTTGGCCAAAATTTGACAATATCTCTGAACCTATTTCCCTCCCTATTAAGGTGTAGGTCGCAACAATGTTGCAAGGTGATACTTTCCTAGCCGAACACAAGTCCATCTAATGAGCATAAACACCAGGCCAGCCTTCTCTTTTGATAGATTATTTCCAAGGGTAGTATGAGGAATTTTTTTTATCATCACTAATCGTATCGCACCCAATTTAGCTTAGACATCCAGTCCCTTGAATGAAACATATAGATCATTTTAGCAAAACAATTGTAAACAATTGTTTTCGGACTGTGGTGGCCATCATCTATATAGCAGCATTAGGTCTTGACCAACTTGTCCGTGGGAACGCCAACTCTATTTTCAAAGATCCTCCAAGATGATAATCATCCCAAATCCGGATTCTTTGCAAAACCTGAACGCCACTTTCATGAACCGGTTTTGTTAACCCTTGTGTATATTTTATACTTTATCCTCATGATGCAAAAATCCAGTTTTCAGCCCACATGAGTACGAGAGAAACCAGATCGTGATGCTTAGACAGATGTTGCAAATGCTTTGAATTGTGTGGTATTGTAGCCCGCACCCTGTAATTATATATTGTTCCTATTTATATACTGTTGAATTTGCGCCACTCGTCCATAATCCACCCAATCTAAAGAAATACTCCGTCTTCTCACGATCCGAGCCAACAGAGATCCAAACTCGACCAGATGTAAATGGAGCTCCAACTACCGTGGTCGCTGATGCCTCCTCTAGTTACTCCTTCAAACCTATGGCTGTTGAACGGCGCCCCTAACAAATGTCACACCCCCAATTTTACAAGTATAGGGGCAATGACATGGTGTCTTCACCATCTTTCCACTTAAAAGACACAACCTCAAACTTAACCATCATCAATATATTATTGAAATATATATCGTATATATTTAATGAAAGAGGATATAGAATCATATTTTATGTTATATATATATATATATATATATATATATATATATATATAAAGAGTACCTAAATCTCCAGCTAACAACTAATTTAGAATTTTTTTTAGATATTAGCAACTCATACTACAATCCCACTATTCAAAATGTCCTCCTGATATCACAAATGCTCACATCTTTATTGCAATTAGCTGAAGAACCCAAAAAAACAGGTAAAATGAATTAAATGAGCAACCACAGCCTAGTGAGTAGTACCTCTCTTCTGAACAAATCGAACATTCACTATACATCTTCATAAACCGATATCATAACTCATCAATTCGAATTCCAAAACAAGATATACGTAATACATCAAAAGTGGATATTTTTCCAACAAAACTTTTTACGTATAAGATTGACCAACAATATTAACTCAACAATAAAAAATCAATCATCAATGGTCTAATCTATTGATCAATCCTAATCAAATAAAACATTACTGGTCCATTCCATTAACTAATCTAATACTTAGTATCTAACTATGGTTACGCTTAACGCTCATGACAAAGGCAACCAAGTTTTCCCCTCTTGGCTAGGACTCCATCTATATTAGCCGGTGATTCGGCCCAAAATGACGTCTTGATAACAGTATGCATATGTACCCTTTAATGGGTGCTAATCATAGCAACAAAAGCATATGCCACCAACCTTTATCTCTAACAACCCGCAACCAAAACTAGAAACTATCTTAAAACTCAGGTTTATCAAACAAATTATATAACTTTTCATGATTCAACATATAAACCATATTCGTAAATCCTAAACTCTTTATGATTTTTTTCATAAAAGGTTTCGCAAACTATTTATAGGCAATCAACTTAAACTGCAATCCAGATATGTCTTTTCAAAAGAATAAAACGGTAGTAAATGCTTGGTCTAGTTCTATGCAAACAAAATGTTACTTCTTAATTTATAAGATAACAAATCCATGTCACTTTCAAAATATGGGTACACAAACTCCAAAAAAAAAAAAAAAAAAAGATGTTACCATCCACCTGAGAAAGCCGAAAACTAACCGGTGAAAGTTATTCGAGTTGATGCACTCGTTTTTCTATCAATTAATTGAAAAATTATATCAAAATCTATTCTCTGACATATCTTGGTGCTACTCAATCCTCTATACTCCTCCCTCCTCATCATTGTGGATGAGGAAGAGAGGCAACATTGATGAGCTAGGCTTGAGCCTCAGATGTCAACTCAAGCCTCATATTTGAGATCCTAGCCCGGAGCCAAGATCGGAGGCTTGAGCTTGAGCCAATCCTGTGAATTTAGCTCATAGCCATCATGGCACATTCTCGTCGACGACGGCAACAATGGCCAAAGCATGATGAGTTTGAAAGAGAGTGCAAAAAAGATTGATAATGCTTTTAGTACACTATGATAGATTCACCTTCAAATCTCCAAAAAAAAAAATTACATGTAGGACTTTTGACTACCAAAAACCTGAAATTGTTATATTTGTTATAAATTTACCTTTTGTCAGTTTTCTTTAAATTAAATTAATGCGATACACCCAAGATAAACAGAGTATAAATCCCAAATTGATACACCCATCAACTGATATGTATTATTCAACTCAATAATTTGACAATAAAATTTAATAGAAACTAACGAATAGTAAATCTTTTCTTGCGGTGCACCACCTAAAAGTTCAACTAATGGATTATTAAGTCTAAACTTAACTCCGACTCTCCAAGTTTATACCAATAAAGAGTTACCACTAATCAGTTTATGGTGGGTTGATTGGAAACATGAATCAAATATTGAGAGAAAATACTTTACTTTTACGAACTAGAGATTTTGGATACAAAGATTTCGTCACATTAGATTTCCTTAATACCCTTTCGATACCATTCTTATATAAAAAAAAAAAAAATAGAAAGCAGCTTCACTTCTAAATATGATTTTTCAATTAATACACCATCACTCCATTTTGGGGGTTTTCCCTTATTTAATGAGATTTAATCTACGTGCAATGCAATTATCCTAAGTGCAATGACGTACAAAACATTTATGCTAAAATAATATACAATATGCAACCTAACACGCAAGCTATCTGTCAGCTACCTAACACGCAAGCTATCTGTCAGCTAACATTAATTAAATGACCTAATTCTCATGACAAGAAATTATAAATGCAACTATTCTAACATATCGTACATTTTAATTTAACTGATCCTAAACATGTAACTACTAGATGACATGCAGTTGATGAACTATTCTTACGTGACACGCGCATGCTTTTTTTAAATTTCATTTTAATTAAAATTCGGAATTAAAAATACCTATTTTTTAAACATGCTATCTAAATCAAGAAAAGGAAATCTAATTTATCGTAAGCAATGCTTTTTTATTTTTTCTTTTAAAATTCGGATTAAATAATTACCTAATTTAAACATGCAATTGAATCTAAAATAGGCAAACAAAAATCAAATCAAATCCTATCTTATCTATTTTTTTGGATTTCCTTATATGGAAACAATCAAATAATAGATATATATTCAATTAAATAATACAATCCACAAAAGTTATCTTATTTAAATTTGGAAACGAAATAAACCAACGATCATATCTAAGCGGTTATGGATATTAATGGAAGGTCATTCATTAGATTGGAAAATGAGTAAATTAATGATCGTATCCAAATGGTTATTGATAGGATGAAGGATTTTCTGCGCCACCTGGTATCGTATCTTGTAGTTAAAGATGAGATGCCCTTCAAAGAGGGTTGTTGAGTTAGGAAAGTTTCCCAACTTTGGATGGTATTCTTAGATGCTATGGATATACATTATTTAATAAAATATCCAACAGACTATAGCAAATCACCCAAACAGGCAATAAAATATTTTCAAATCTACTGAAGATAAGAATCTTACCTAGTTTGAAGATTTACTTTCCAAATTTTAATGCAATGCAGTCGGACTAGATCATAACCAGCTCCATGATACTGAACGGCAAGCAGTGGCGGGCGACGACGACCAATTCATCGACAAAACAGAAACTTCACCGGATCAGCTCGGTCCATGGACGAGCTCAACGGCGGCGCAGATCAACGTCAATATCAACGAACAACTCGGGTGTGGCTTCAGCAACAAGAGTAGCAACAGGTCGGCGTCTAGGAAGGTAGCAGCTTTGGTTGTCGTTGGCAGATATTGTAGGGACATCGCGACTGGGGACGGCGAACTCAGGTAGCAGTAGCTTGTCGTCGGTGTAGGGCACGACCCAATCAACAGCTTAGCAGGTAGCTCAGGGAGTGGTGGTTGTCGAGGAGCGGTGAGGACATCATGGGGACATTGCTGTGGCTTGACTATTCGGCTTGATCGACCAGGGCGGCTGCAGTCGCGTCAACGGGCTTGGGATGACTCAAAAACAGTAGCGAGCAGCGTTGGGGAGGGAGCAGCACTGTCGTCGACTTGGGATAGCGGCAGCAAATGCGATGACATCTCGGCTTGACGTGTCCTCAAGACTCAGGGCTCGGGACGTGCGCGATGTGAAGAGGCAACACGATCGTCTCAAGTTGTTGGGCTCAAAGGCCTCATGGGACAGCAATGGACGGTGGCGTTGACAACAGCGGCGCAACGGAGGTCTCGCGGGGAGTTCTCTCTTTTCTCTTTAGCGTGTCTCCCTGTCTGCTCTAAGATTATAATGGCCAACCTCGAGTTATGAGGCATAAACATGTATTTATAGCAAAAACCTAGGTTTAATCTTGATTATGGGGGCTTGAGCTTCTGCCTTTTATTTGATGCATTTAATATCCTAAGGGTAGTCACTAATTAAATTCTTAACGAGCTAAATTAAGCTCAAATTAGGCCAATTAAGGCCTTCTTCTCTATGAATTTCGGCCACCTAGCCACCCAATGCAAGCCAAATTATGGGTCCCCCTGTGGGCCCAATTCGTTCAATTTATCAAATTTCAAGCTCAAAGGTCCAATTCTTGTAATTAATAAAAATATAAATTAAATAATAAATGATAATTAAATAATTTGATCTTCAAAATTGAGGTGTAAACATGATTTTTGAATAGATTTATAGCGTGTTTACTAATTTTGAATTTTCCTATTCTGTATTATGCTAGTTCAAAGTACGTGAATGGGTCAGATTATAGATGCGGATCACCTATTTCTCCAATCAGTGGATCGGAGAAAGTCAGCAACTTCGGCTGCGCCACAATAAATAGAAAACTAGGCGAGTCCTCCCGCGGGACCCACATTGCGATGTTCAGCGTCAAATCTGGTCCCCTCATCTTCACTCCAAGTCAAATCCGTCCCCCTTTCCCCGAAGACTCCCCTCAATCCTTTTGCGTCTCATTCAAATTCCCTCCTTCACGCGCGTACGATCCCGACCTTTAAGCTCGTTTTTGCCAGCAATTAACATGAAAGAAATTGCGGACAAAGAAAGTATGCGCGAGGAATTCAAGGACTTTTCTTGTGTTGAAAAAATAAAAATAAAAAAATCACCCAAAATTCTAAATTATATTCGCAATCATACGTTTATTCTAGACTTTTTTTCTAAGATATAAAAAATCTTAAACTTGTACATATATGACGTATTCACCCTCAGTCAAAGTTTTATATAAAATCTGCCTATATGGGTGTTAGAAAGCAAACAATATTGACATGGGGCCCATGTGGCTTAAGTAAAATAAATGCGGGTTGTTTTAACTAAAAAATCTTATAAGGAACCTTGACATGGTAAATGAGTTAGATAAGTACAAATGTCTAATTTTTTTATGTAGCAAGAAAAATTTTAAGGTAATAATATCACAATTGGCATAATTTGAGATTTTTTATATCATAAATAAAACTCAAAATAAATATATCACGATGAGCATAATTTATGATTTTTGATAAATTTTTCCCCAAAAAAAGAAGTACGTAATATTATTCGCTCATCGTATGTTTCTACTCTGCGATTGTGGTATAGATCAAAATTTCGAATTCAATATGATGTCACGCTCGATATTTCAAATTTGAAGCCTAAAAGGTTAATGTATGGTTTGGAGTGCATCTCTAAATAGTAAAGTTTTTCTCACTCAAACATGATGAAGAATAAAAAGTTAAAAAAAGGAATATTCACGTTTCGACTTTGAATTTTTACTCTTTTCAATCCAGATATTGATCTTTTAGTTTGTATAATCAATTGAAGTTGCATAAATTTTTTAATCATGTCATTCATGCTCTAAGGCTGCTTGATTGGAGCTGACGTGTCCGTCACGGTGGACTAGATCTAAGTTGAAATTTTCTTTACCTCCTTAAACTATCAAATAGTACGTGACAATAAAATTCCTAACGATAAAAATCACAACCAAACCCAGGGCATTGAAACTTCTCAACACGCTTTCAACGTCAAATTCTTGCCCAGTCCAATGACACATTAGCTCCAATTAATCACATATGGAGTCAAAGGAACTTCCCTAGAAAATTCGTGCATATTCAAAGTATTAATTAGACAAATTATAATTCGAGAGTTCTTATTAAATAAAATGTGCAATTTAAAAAATAAAATTAAAAAAAAAAAAAAGAGATTTTACGACTTCATCTTTTCAACGTCTAGAGTAGCCAGCGGCCTGTTCTATCCTTAAACTTCTTTTCCACCTCTATAGTTATAATTGATGATTAGCGGCGTAATTGTCGATATCATTAGCAATCGTTTTGGTAGAGGTCTCCCCTATCGCCCCCTCTTTCACGGCGGTTTTAGGTTAATAATGAGGCACCTGTACGGTGGTTTATGTAAGGCATGTTTTATTTTTTTAGTAGTTATTTATTTAATTCAATTATCCATTCTTAAACAATGAATGGGATATGAGAAACTCTGGTTATCAAAATGAATCTTGTTATATACAATTAAGAGGCATGCTTGACAGTATAACTGATAAGGATGTGGTATGTTATCTTCTACTCTAGTCATTTGTTAGGAGTACGAAATGGAAGTCGAAACATTAACATGAGGAAATCATATTAGAAAGTCCAACTCAAAACTTAAGTTTTTAGATAGAGGGAAACGGTGTGTATATAAAGGGTATAAGACCCATTGTTAAGCAAAAAAGGATGTTTCGACATATTAAAAAGTTTAACAAAAAAACTTGAGTTAGTAGGTGAAGGAAGACCACATATATATAAGGAGTACATAAATCTCATTTTTCAACGCCCCCTTCACAAGCAAACTGGTTTTAGAATGACACGTGAAATTCAACGAACGAGACAGATGCACACACAAAGAATATGGCTTTAATACTATGTTAGAAAATCCAACCTAACGGCTTTAACTAATAAATAGAAGGAGACCATATATATAAGAGCTTATAAATCCATATTTTTTTTTGACAATATAAATCCATATTTAAATAGATACCATTTTAGAAAGTTCAACTTAAAAGCTTAATAAATTATGAGAATAGTTGGTAGTGGTCTCATATAACTTCACATAATATTATAGCCAAGTGTTATCCATTTCACGTGTGTGTCCATCCTGATTAATCAAATTCAATGTCCCACTTCTAATCCTACTTGCTTATGCGAATGGATGTTGAAATATTTTACACCACTTGATAGTGAGACTTTTATAACCTTTATATAGGTGCTGTCTTCTTTTACCTAATTGTTTAAGTTTTTGAGTTAGGCTTTCTAATAGGTCTTTTATCCAATTTATCATGTGTACATTTTTTTTACGCCCAACCTAACTATAATTCAACTTTACCTCATCATCTATCTTCCTGTCTTCGTCCGATCAACCCGAGGCTAAGTCACCGTCGTTGTCTTTTGGATATGGAGTTTTGTCTTAGTCAACAACTAGCTCGTCGACAGTGGCGAGATGGAGCTCGATACAGCATCAAGCTTGGTCAACAATGATGAGTCCAATGAGAGAGATTGAGAGAGAGAGAGAGAGAGGCATGAGTCCATCGTCGGAGCCAATGAGGCTAGTGGTTGCTCTGATCGGGGTGGCCGGAGACCTAGAGAAGGCAGACGCAACCAAGTAATGCATTGAGTTTTGCATCCTATGTCCTAGCGCTCATTGATGGGCGAATGCAGATCGAATTAGAGAAAAGGAATACACATTAGATATGTGGACGGACGGGGAGTACTTTCGTTCAACTTGGAATACGTGCAAATTTCAGAATTTGGCGTGGATTTATGTTTCGTATGTTATTCTTTGTCGGTTTGACCCGTGCGTTGTCCGCATTTCGGATCCACGACTATCATGCGCGTAAAGAACGGCATCGGTCGTCGTCCTTTTAGGCTTCAGGTGTGAAATCAACCCCTCGTTTCTACACCCACCGACCCTCACCACACCTCTTTAAGCTTAAGCTTAAGCTTAAACTCGCCCCCCAAATCTTTCAAAACCCAAACCCAAAGCCCGCCTCTCTCTCTCTCTCTCTCTCTCTCTCTCTCTCACCGTCTCTTTCGCCGATTCCTTTCTTCTCTTCACTCAAGCCTCACTCTTTTTGTTACCTCTCACCAAGCGAAAATTGAATCCCTTCTCCCTTTTCCTTCTTCCCACCAATTTCCCCTCTGCCCATGTTGTCCACGTAACTCTCTCTCTCTCTCTCTCTCTCTCTCTCTGTGCGTTGCTACGTGCTTGAGAAAGTGGACGAAAATGGCGGGCTCACAAAGTGAGAACTCCGGTTGCTTCTCTGCCCTCCTGCGCCACCTCCTCTGCAGCAACGGAGCTCCGACCCACCCGTCCGACGACGGCCCCGTCGCCGAACCGAGCTCACAGCAGACCACTGATGCCGGCCCTGTCTTCATCAAAGAATCGCCCAAGCGCGACCCGGTCAGGACCCACCGGCCGTCGCAGAAGCCGGCGGGAGTCGTGGCCAGGCTCATGGGGCTCGACTCCCTGCCGGACACCAAGTGGGTCCCCAGAGCCAAGTCCCCCGACGCGTTCCTCCGAAGCAGGTCGGTCAATTTCATGGACTACTTGCTCGAGCTCGACGTGGACGAGGCCGACAGCAACCGGCACCGGCGGGTCCGGACTTCGGTGTCGTTCCGCGAGGTGCCCGCTTCGTTAGCGGATCGAGAGAAGAGCGAGGATCTAATCGTTCTGTACTTGGGGGACGAGGAGGATCCGGGGAAGAACAAGAAGAAGAAGGGCGAAAGCAGAGGAAAGAGAAAACAGAAGACGGCCACGGCGAAGAAGAAGAAGAAGACGAACAAGACGGAGGGCGAGCGCGAGGAAGGCAAAGAGAGGAAGGTGTCGAGACTGAGGGACGAGCCGAGGCGGGTCAAAGCCAGTCAACCCGATCGGGGAGGACGGCACTGTGCGGAGCTGAAACTGAAGGCGAGGAAGCCATTGATGGCGGTGAACGAGGAGGAAGCCCTGGTGGCCGATCTGGAATCCGCGAACGGAGGAAGGAGGGACAAGCGACCGGCGATCGGCGGCGGAGAGACGTCGTCGAGCCCGGTGTCGGTTCTTGACCAACCGCCAGCAAGTCGTCTTCGAGGTTTGCCTTCTCAGTTCCAATGTCGTATCGCGTCTTTGCTTGCTTTACTGAAGTTTGTCGGTTATTTTCTCGCGAAATCACGTAACGTGGGCCCCATCGTTGTCTGATATGCCATCAACACGACCTAGTAGAGACTACATACAAATTTTCCCACCCCTTTCGATTTGCACATTGCTAGTGTGAACATTGATTTGCTCGGCCAATTAATTAGTCATTTTGCAAATGTTACTAGTATGAAAGCACACAAGAGAATCGGGGGTGGATGATTAGGAGAGAGAACAATAGGAGTATTCCTTGTGATTAATCAAGCGAAATGAAAGACCCACGTGAAATTCAATCGAGACTCATAAATTCTAATAATTTATATTGAATTATTTTACCCGCCATATGTGCTTGGAGAACCATACTATTCATGACATTTCTTAATGTCGATTTTTCATTGTCATCCATCGAGATCATATGCATTCTTGCATGCTTTGGCTAACCAAATAATTTCTCCATCTAGAGAGCCCATCTCATGAAAATGGCAATATGAAAAGACGGAAGAAGTTTAGAACCGGTTCCTTCCTTGCATTATGTGTGTGTCCATTTCGAAATGGATTTGAATGGTTTTTAGTAAAGAATATAGATATGAATTTTAGAGGTGTTGGCATGTGGTCATTAGAATAGATTTTGCTAGGTAACCGTCCAATTTATGTTATTAATAATGAAGAAATTGCTTAATATATGGAAAACCATCTATACAACACCACGATTTTTTTTTTCTTTTCTTTTTACCTCCTCTTTCAATTTGTTCACATGTCATGTCTCTACGGAAATAAACTCCATCGTTATTAAGGGGATGTTCTGAATTTTGATTGTGATTTGTGCAGAGTACAAGACCAACAGACATTTCAGCTCCCTCCAACTCGCGCACATCATTTTAGATCCGTTCGTTCGTGATCAGACAACATGCAACCACCAGATCGATCGTCCTCCGGAAGTCGATCGCTTCGTCGAGGAGGTCATTAAGGTGAGGAAATCGGCTGAAGAAGACGTGCAAAGCTCGAAATGGTTCCGAGTCGGGGAATTGTCGTCATCCCTTGGGTCTGCAGATCTTGAAGAGCTGAGTGTGATGCTCGAGCACCATGTCCTGGACCATCTGGTGGAGGAAGTCGTGAGGTTTCTATGCAAGAGACGGTCGTCAATTTAGGGTTCGAGAAACCACCGACGGGGAGGGTCGGTCCGTGCCATGTATATGTTCGGGTTAACTTCACTTTTAGGGTGGGTTTGGGAGAAGCTTTTGGGAAAAGCCTTTAAGGAAATGCAAAGACCTTTGGTCTAAAGGCCTTTGGTGAAATGCAAACTGTGTTTGGCAAATTGTACTTTGAAAGCCGTTTGTGAAATACTTTGAGCAAAACGGTGTTTGGGGAATTACATTTACAAAGGAGTTTTGTGGTAAAAAAAAATTATCAAAAGAAAAATTAAAAATAAATTGACCGGCAAGGGCAGCGGCCACCGGCAACCTCCAGCGACCTCCGGCGACCCCGGATCTGGACCGGCGAGGTCGCGCGACGCCGTCGCGACCTTCGGCGACCTCGGATCTGGGTCGCGGGAGGTAGGTCTGGGTCGTGCGACATCTCGCGCGTCGCCGGAGGTCGCGCGACCGGATCTGGTCGCGCAAAGGTCGCGTGACCTCCGGCGACCGGATCTGGTCGCGCGGAGGTCGTGCGGTGAGGTTGCGCGGAGGTCGCGCGACCAGATCTGTTCGCCGCGAGGTCGTGCGACCTCCGGCAACCCAAATTTGGGTCGCCGCGAGGACCTGCGACCTCCGGCGGACCCTCGCTGGAGGTCGCCCGACCCTGAGGCTCGCGGCGTCCCGGAGAAGATGAACAGTGCTCATACAAGGGCACGCACCGGAAAAACAAAAAATTCGTGAGGACAATTTCGAAAAAAAAAAAAAATGAACAAAGGAGCCGAGCCGCTGGCTTTCGGCGCTTCCAAGTATTTTCTTTCCCATTAAGAGACTTCGAAAGCTGGTTCCCAAACACCCATTTTTTGGCCCAAAGGGCTTTTGATGCCCAAAACCCCTTCCAAAGTTACTCCCAAACGCACCCTTAGTCCCCGTATTTTCAGGACACGTGACTTCGAGATAGGCAATTGCCTTAGCTTAGCTAGGGCGGGACAATAGTTAGTGCACCCGCGAAACTCATCTCGCCAGTGACTAGTCCATTGCCAGAGCCGTAACTTTACCTAAACTCTCTCCATCACTTTTCTCTAATGTCAAAATCATCCATTCGGGTTCGCTTATTCTGTCAAATTAGTGTTGAAATCTGACCGATTTCCTTTAGTCCGCTGAGAATTGAGATTATATGGATTGAAATTGACGAGTTCGGAATCTCACGTACTTAATAGAAAATTCAAAACATAACCCTGCACTACAAAAACTATAACGAAAGTTTATTTTACTCAAATAAATATTTCCTAAATGGCGAAAGCTGGAATGTAGCGTTCTGGATTTGCTCGTGTGAAAAGAGTTTTGCGACCTCGGCTTAAAGTCGTCGTTCACGTGGACGTTGAAGTCGGCTGCTACTTCGATCCCCACACAAGCTTTTCCCACCGACACGATCCCTCTGTTGATGTACTGAACGAGCGATTTATTCTGTTTTCTTTTATTTGTTTTCCTATTCATGAGCAGAGGATGGCCATAAAAGAAAATCATGTGCGGTGCAGTGCAACTGCCGACGACGGGAGGACATACCATAATAGTTTTTTTTTTTTTTTTTTTTTTGGGGGGTGGTGTGGGGTTTCAAAAGTAAAATGGGTTAGAGCGCTCCGGTATGTCAACGAATTCTGGCGATGTGCCCCAAAGTCGACTGGGCCGATGTCAGACTCCACGGGTAGAGTAGGTGTGGAGGATGGCAAATGTTGACAAATGCCATGACAAAGGTAGGGGGAGCATGGCGTAGAGCCGCAACGACGAGGCTAGCAACATAGAGCTAAGACCGACAGTGTTAAGGAGTCGGCAAGGACAGGTCCAAAATTATTTGATGGAGATTGATGGAGAACTTCGACTGCATTTTGTAGACGGGACATAACTTTAGGATGTGTTTGGCAGTCGGAATAAAATTCGGGATATGATGTAATTTATCCTATCCTACGTTTGGTACTCGCTTAAGACAGGATAAAGTCGGATATAATGGAGATATAGACAGAATAAAATTATCTCATGGGGGATGTGAGATAAAGGTGGATAGGATTTCTAATGTCCATAATAGGAAAGTTATTTTCTCGAATAACAAACTTATTAAATTAACAAAATTGAAATTATATTTCAATATAAATAATATTTGAATTCTAATTTAAGAAATTAAAAATTAAAAATTGTTTTTAATTAATCTTATTTAAATTTATATATTCAACTTTAATTCTATCTTATAATAAAAATTCAATCTATAAATTAAATATTTATATTTATTATACATTTTAGGTACTTTTGTATTTTAGGTATGTTAGTACAGCTTACTATTTGATAAAATTTTATTAAAGAATGATGAAAGGGGAAAAATAAATAATAAAGAAAATAATATAAAAAAGAGAAAAATAAATTAAGGAATAGTGTTACGAGAGATTTTCACCATCTCCGTTTATGAACATTTATGTTCATTTACAATGACATGTCGTTTATATATATATATATATATAAAATGTACATGATATGATGTGAACATATCCGACTTTAATATTGCGATTCACCAAACAATGGACATGATATAAAAAAAATCCCAGGATTTCTTATCCTATCTAATCCTATCCAGTCTTATCCCAATTAAAAATCCGGATGACCAAACATAGCGAGAGGATAATTTTTATCCTATTACTTATTTGGGGTAACGAAATCCTGATGTTTTTGGATATAGACCAAGTATAGATCGAATGAAAAAATTCCACATAGGGGGTGGCATATAGCTAGATAGGATATGTGTGCTCCATAGTCAGAAACCAGTGTGACACTCCACCTTTGCTCACCAATGGTGAAATGAGAGAGAAATTGGTCAAGGGCTTAGGCAAAGGCCAATGAGGGCCACCAAGCTTGGGCAAGGGACGAGAGCCCTCGGTGGTTGCGGGGGAGGGCCACTGTAGCCTAGGCAAGGGCCAACAACGCTTGCCATTCGTAGGAGAGGGTTGTTTGATGTGGTGCTGGTGACTTGGGTAGCGAGATGTGGTTGGGGCCAGAAGGTGAACGATGATGACTAACTTCTTTGGGGATGATGAAATGATGTATGCAAGTGTAAAGAGAAGAGAGAGGGAGCATCATGTGGATTTAGAATTTTGAGAGTTTCAAGGTGATGGGTGTCTTGGTTGTTCTAGTTTCATAGATTGAAAATCTAGAAAAGTAAAAAATCACCATATTTGGGAAAGAATCTCCACGTGCTTCATTTTTTATCCCTCAAATTGACATCCTTTTACTGCGATTAGGGTTCTCTAGTGATCCCAACATTGCAATCACGTCAAACGATGTAAGCATGCGTGTTCAATGAATGATCAAATGAGAGAGATAAAGGACAAAATGGAAGCTCCTATATATAGTAGAGTGGTGAAAGGCATGGATTTTCATCTTATCTTAAGGTTACTAGACACTTAATAGGATAATATATGTCCACTTAACTATCCTCATTCTATCCTATCACAATTTTTGTCCTAACGACCAAACACCGCCTTAGGGTCGATAAAAGTAAATTATGATAACACTACTATGCATAATAAAATAAATTTTTTAGGAAAAATTCCAAATAAAGATCTGAAATATCATTATTTTCTCAAATAATGGCCTAAAATGAATCTTATTAAGAGACTAAAATAGTTATTTCAATCTCAAATAAAAGCCTAAAGTCATTACGATAGTTTCAAATAAGGATTTAACTTCACTGGTTGATGCCCGGCTAAATATTCTAGTCGGTAAAAGGGTATCATGATTTTCGTGAAAACGAAATAGTTGAATCACCCTTGTATCTAAAATAACTTAGTAGAAAATAAATCACACATGTTCCCATGGTAGAAAATTACAAGTTTTTTTTATTGCACGTGTATAACTGCTGATATGGCTATAGAAAGATGGATAATAATCTAAAACGACACCTCTATTTTTTTTTTTTAAATAAGAGTAGTTCATTGTATTAGAAAGCCTCTAGAGTTTTGTTTTATACGCCTTGATCCGGTTGATTCTCATGACACTCTAATTAAAGTTGGTAATTTCTAAAAAAGCGTTAGTAAAATTAACTACTTTGTGAACAAGACAAATATAAGTTTTAATTGGTAAACTCAGTAAAAAAAAAAAACATTTGAACTTTGGTAAGTAACTCAAATGAGATTTGATAAACCAAAACTAGCTGGTAACATAATGGGAGAAAAATTCATAATTCACACAAATGAAAATTAGTAAATTCATACAACAATGAACTTTAAGCATTTGTAAGAGCAATTAATAAAATCTAATAAACAATGGATTCAATAAAATAGAAACCAAATAAATGTAGATAACTCAAATGAGAGTTGGTAGCAAAAATCTTATTGATAATATAGTTGGCAAGAAGCTAGTAAGTCACTCATATAAAAATTGGTTTAATCATATTAGAGTTGATACATTTGAGGTGTTGGCAAGAAAAACAATTAAAAATTAGTTAACAAAATAAAAATTGACAATTTGTTAAATGTGAAAAAAATAATATTGTAAAAGTGACGATAAGTTACTAGCAATTTACAAAGAAATTAGGTGATTGCTGACTTTTTTTAATTAATATATTTTTATCAATTATCATTGTTTTTAGAAATCTACTGGTACAAAAGAAAAATCCTGAATGTTTTAAATGGAATGATAGAATCGTCCCAAGAAAAAAAAAAAAAAAAGGGACTAGATGGTTTTACAACAAAATTATAGAGTGGATCCCGATATCATATCATACATTAATAGATCCTACTCTTTGGTTGAATCCACGTTATACTCTTTTAAGCATAAGAAGATTACTTACAAAACGAAAGCGCTTATTATATTTGCCAATAAATATGTACTGCACACTTTCTTTTTGGCACTATCGCAAATTCAAGGACTTATAAATGGAAAATTCTGAGACCATTGAACCTGCCAAAAATCCCAAAAATTAACCTTCCAATTTTTACTTACCAAAAGTTGTTGACAACACCAATTTTACATAAAGCCCAATAACAGTTAAAAAATGAGCCCACCTGCATGGCTCATTAAAAAGCCATGGCATAAGAAAGGCCATTGATAAATCAAAGGCCCAGTTCGCATCAAGTGGTTTGGGCCGGAACGACCATGACTCCGATTCTTCAACAAAACAAAGACTAAAACATGGGTATGCAACACGATATAAGTTGACAAACCAATAATGAAAGTTTAAAAATTATATATAAAAAAAAAAAACATATGTAAGCAACATGATAACCCAAAGTCATATGGTAATTTGATTAAAAAATCGGTAAGTTACTCAAATGAATATTGATCAAATGATATAAGAGCAATTAAATTTAAGTTCTACAAAAATTAACAAAAAAGAAGAAAAATTGAAAATAAATAAAATATAAAAAAGAATTGGTAATTTCATAAAAATATTGGTAAAGTCAACGACAGATTAATTGGAAATTATGCGACTAGTAAATCTTTCTATTAGTATTGTTGCCTTAGCCCATTGCTAGACACACACACACACACCCTCATATCTAAGGTGCGACTTGAATTAATCAAAGGTTGATATGAGGTCTTGACAACCTCGAATATTAGACAACGCACATCCGACCTTGATATGGAGGGAGGGAGGAAGGGCAAAATAAATGCGGTTTGAAGAAGCATCAGCGATTGGTGGTGGAAAAGTTTGGTAGTGTCACGGTGATGGTGGTCAAGAAGCGACAATGGTGAGAGGCAAGCACAGGTAGTGGTGTCGTTCGAGCTTGACTGATGTGCGGTCAAGGGTAATTTTTAAGAGGAAAGAGAGGGATATGACGTTGAAGCCACATGGGCATGGTTAATTTAGAGGCACCTTAAAGAAAATTTTGTTCACGTTAGTTAATGGTGTTGAATTAATTATAGAAGGACATTGAGCAGATTTTTGAACCATGGACTAGATTAAACAAATAAATCATTCAAAGGACTATTGATGAGGAAGCGTATTTTGAGAATACGCCTTAACAACCAATGGTTAACAATGGCTCTGATGGGTGGTTTTGCTAGAATAGGCAATGATGAGATCACTATTTTAGTAAATGACACGGAAAAGGGTAGTGATATTGAGAGTTGTGTGATTCGAGTAATTGTAATGTCTATAGTTTTATTTGTAGTAGACTACCCGCTGATCTCTTTACATGAAATAGGCATACTGTCAAATCACATAAATTTCGTGTTGGTTTACTTTTCCACTCTTAATTTCTTAATTGTATGGTTTGCGTTAGTCCAAGCTTCCTTGGTTTCTCTGACTATATTTAAGTAGTATATTAGGATCCGTGGAATTAATATCCAATAATCAATATATTTCATACAAGGGAAGCAATTTTCTCGATAGTTTTTTTCTTATGTACTTCATTATTTCTCGACACAAAATATAATCACAGTTACTTTTTTCAATGGGAAATTTTAAAAGGAAAAGTTCAATTAAATCAATCACATAAAATAAGAGTTTCTTTAAATCATCATTTTGGACTGTTAAAAAGTTATATCATTCACGAAATGTTTACAAGAAAATATCAAGATTTATTATTATACATAACTTTTCATGTCAATGTTTTCAATGTATTACTAGATACTTTGTAACATCTTTACATGCTCTATGTAAAGGTATTTCACAAATGGTAAGAAACTTGATATATATTTTCTGGAAAATTTCTCTTTTCGACAAAACTCATATATATAGAAGTAAAATCTAAAAATAGAAAAGGAAACATAATGCATTTAATATCTGCGGGATACCCACAATAAACAAAAATAAAAGATAGGAGATGCTTTAATTATGGCAACCGTGCAGCACCAACTATTCCAGTACACTGACAACTCTTATTCCCTTAAGGTCAGGTATAAGTCTTAAGTCCAAACAAAGGCAATATAGTTCAACGTTGTTGACACCTAAATTTCATCATTTTATTAGGATTTAATTGCATACAAAATTAGGATTAGTTGCTAAAAAAACAAAACAAAAAAGTAAAGAGTAAAGTAAATAACTTTCATTAAAATGCATCATGTATGTTTTCATTAAAAACCATTACACATAGACATTAGGAGCATTTACATAACTATCACTAATTATTAAATCTAATTTTTTATCGAAATTAAAAAAAAAAAAAAAGAGCAAACCGGGCTAGGCCCAATCCTTTTCTGTTCTACTCTCCTCTGGATCATTTTTTCACCTGGGCCAAGTCCAACCTCACTTTTCTCCCCAAGCCCGGCCCCTCTCTCTTTCCTCTCTTCCTCACGCCCTCATGCCGGTCTGGAAACGTACAAACCAGAGGGGCAGAGGATCGGGAGCAGGATGGCAGCATGATCTGCGGGTCAGGGCTAGGCCAGCCAGCAAGCTGGCGATGGCAGAAGCCATGCGCGCTGACCGGTGGCCCTCAAAAGAGGGAGAAGATGAGTGAGAAAAGGAGGAGAACACAGTCTTCGGAGAGAGAGAGAGCTAGCCGGAGAAAGCGAACCAGAGAGAGAGTGAGCTGGAGAGAGGAGGTTCCAGGAGGAAGTAAGCGAGCTTGAGGGCGAGGGTGAGCTTGGAAAAAGGGACTGGTCTTCTTCTTCCTGGGAGGAACAGAACAAGGAGCTTGCGAGAGTTTCTGAGCAAGTGAGAGGGAGCTAGAGAGAGTGAAATCGAGAGAGTGTCGCCGCCGCTTGAGGTCCACTCGTGGCTCGCTGTCCGAACTGGTAAGTCCTTCGAACCATGGGTGCTCCATTTTGAGAGTTGTCGGGCTGGAGCTCACGGTGATCAGTTCGCACGAGTTTCAGTCCCGTTGATCCTCCCTTGACTCTATTGTGTGTTAGGGTTATGCTTTGCTGTGTGTTCGAGTCTTGATCGAGTCAAAATGTGTTGTTTCAGTAGTGCCTACTAGGTGTTCGATAAAATGCCTGAGTGAATTGCCGAAGTCCTTGATGTTCAATAATCCAGTTTGATGATTGTTTGCCTTTGTATGGTTGAACTTGTCTGCTGTCACTTTTTTTTTTGGTATATTTTCTTTTGATTCCGTGGCACGTCTACCATCTTTTGAGCTATCGCGGGAAGGACCTCCACCGGAACTACCTTCCCTCTCTGGCGGGTCCTGTGATTTAAGGCCGTCCTAGTCGGCACTTCTTCCCATTTTAGTGTACCCTATTTGTTTGGTGAAAACCTGGGATCGAAAATGTTAGTTTCGGCATGGTTATTTCCTTTGGTTGTTGTGGTCGCCGAGGTTGGGTGTTGTTGGCCGGAGTTGGGTGCTGTTGGCTGGAGCGACGGTGTAGCGGTGCGGTGTCCGTAAAGGATTGTTTAGTGTCTGGTTATGTGGGTTTTTTTTTTTTTTTTAAAACGAAGAAAAAAAAAAGAATAAGATGAAGTTACAGAGAAAGAAGGCGTTGGGGAAGAAGACGACGCCCGAAGAAGAGAACGTGTAGAGGAGTAGACCAAAGGGGAGGAGAAAAACAAAAGGAAAAGTAAGAGAAAAGTGCAGCAAAAGAAAAATATAAAATAAAATAAAATAAAGCAAAAAACAAAAAGGAGAAAAAGAGGTGCAGAAGGCCTGAGGAGAAGACGGAGCGGCCGAAAAAGACAAAAGTGGGAAAAAGACAAAAAGAGAGAAAAAAATTAAAATTGAAAATTGAAAATTCTTAATTTTTTTTTTTAAAATGTCTTTTATCCGACTGGGTCGGATCCGGGTTTGGGCCAGGTCAGCGGGTCGGATCGGGTTCATCTGGTCCGAATCCACTCCATCGAATATTATAATATTAAAAAAATTTCACAAAAATTTAAGAAATTTAAAAAAATTTCGAAAATATTTTTTTAAAACAAGTTTCATATAAAAAATTGTGATATCTAATTTTTTTTTGGGGAAATTCGAAAATTCATTTAAAAAAACAAAAAATCCGAAAAAATTCTTAAAAAATTAAAAAATCTTCAAAAAGGTTAAAATCAATCTCTTGGGTTATTTTCTCCGAAAAAAATTTCAATTTAGAATTATGCTCAAGGGGTTTTAGTTGTCCTTAAAGACGAATGCTCTTTAATGTGCAATTTTGGTATATTAATTTTGGCTTCCCTTTAGTCTAGTTAGGATTAGTATTTATTTTTTCTTTGATGTAAAATCTTTGCTCTCCCATGCAATTTATTTAAATGTCTTTCTTGGCTGCTAATTGATATTTTAATGATTGTGCACTCGTGTGATCACATCATATGTTAGTGGGTAGGTGTAAAATCAATTCAAACTGCTTAACAAAAATCATTTCTTCTAAAATGAACGAGATTAGGTATCGAAATGGCCCTAATTGGTCAATTAGTGTAATCAAGTCCCCGACCCTAGATTCTCTGGTTGCGTAGGAAGTGTGGCATACTCACGTGCTTCACTTGGTTTCTAACCGACCCCAATAGGCTAGTGGTGACTCCTTTTTGCGAAATTCTTAAAAATACCCCAACGTCACGCGAGGTATGGGCTTGGGAGAGCCCGCACCTAATCATGGGCCTTAGGCCCGTCCTTTAAGCAATACCCCTAAACCTATTCCCTCCCCCCGAGGGGTAGGTAGCGACAGACGCTTCTCGAATCTTCCTTTCCTTATTTATCGTTTCACCCACTAAGCTGACAAATTTTAAGGACACGTATAAAGCTGAAGCTAAGATAGCGCGAACTATCACTTACCCGAGAGAACATGGACTAAGCGGTGTTGTCGCCTCCTATTCGGGTTTGACTCAATATGCCGCAACATAATGTAAGTGTTTTTTTTTTTTTTTTGGGGACATTAGACCTATTTCTCATTGTATAGAGAGCAATAAGTCACGGACTCAACCTACAAACTTGTCAGATTTTCCAGAACCGTTACTCACTGAAAAAGAGGCATTTCAACACACAAAACTCTACCAATTGCTACAAAATTTTAGTATGTTATACGTGACGATACACCCTATGATTTTTATGAAGAGAGCATGACCTGAATCTATCTCAAAAGTTACAGAAAAATCAAAGAGTACACTGATGTCCCCCTATTTCACATTTCCGCAGAATATCACCACAGAAAAAAAAAAAAACAAAAACGCGTACTTTTACTACTTATACTAATCCAGAAAATTTCACAAAAAATATATGCTATAGTTTAGGACGTTGGGAGTAATTTCAAGAAGGAAACGTCATCAAATTCAACCCACATTAGAGTCATTAAAATTAACAAACAGAGACGGTCAAGTAGAGGCCAATTCTGGAAAGAAAGTGTTTGAGACATAAAATGCTTGTAAAGCATCCACAAATTGTGGTAACAGCCCAATAACACACTCAAATCAGGAGTCCTAAGCCTCATGCAATGTTCATTTCGAACCTCAGTCGTCTAGGACACTCACAACAACCCAATATTACAAGCTACTTCGCATGCAAAACTCCTGAGCTTCCAAAAAAAAAAAAAACATGTAGTCCCATCCCTCAACATGCGAGGTCTTTGATTCGAACGAGGCAGCACACACAGCCTCCTAGTTGGACCTTTAAGTCTGTTCTAGCCTTGAAATGAACATGCAACCTAAGAACAGCACATCATGGGCAAAAGATAGATGGAACCGAGCCCAAACTAGAGCAAGAAGAGGATTTTCCTAGCTTAGTACCTAACTATTTCCCTTGCCTAGTTGCTTCTCAACCCTCCTTGCTCATTCTCCTTGCTAGTTCTTCAAGAACGGATGTTCCTAAAGGCTAGAAATCGAGAAAAGCAGAGGAAGGGGGAGGGACGTTTTGTGGAGCCGAGGGAGAAGAGAGGGAAAAATGAGAGGGAGAGAGGAGGTTGCTTGGAGGTTTTGGTCTGGTTCTCATAAGTTCCCGACCCAGCTCTGGACAAAGCTTTGGCGCCCAATTTCTACTTCTAATTCATGAAATCGAGCCCCGATTTCCACATGCAACGCTATGCCAAGCAAACCTGTGCACTCAGAATGCTAATAGCAGCTCTACAACAGATCAGTCGAGGCTTTACTTGCCTAGGTTCGCTTGCGGAGAAAGGAGGAGGAACTGGATGAGCTGAGGGGCGTCGCGGCTGGCGGCAGTGGCCTCAAGGGTGGCAAGGCAGCGACAGTCTCGCTGCTGAAAGGAGGCGCGGACCTACGAGGAGGCTGAGACGGGGTCTGGTTTGGGCGCAAGAAGAGAAATGGAGGAAGAAAGTGGTGGGGTGTCGTCCAGAGAGAAAGAGCTGAAGCGTTCGTGAAAAACAATGGGCTGCTGAAGCTAGACCTTTCAAGTAAGAAAGGGGAAAAAAGAAGAATAAAATTAAAGTGTAGTCCCCCACCCCCTTCTCTTTTGCATTCCACCCGGTGACCACGTGGGGAAGGACAAATATTTCTGGTTTAGTCCTCCCATGCACGAAGTGGATTTTTGTGACCTAACTAAAAAGGGACGTGAGGTGTTTCAAAATTAAGTGGTGACCTTAATTTCTAATATGAGTAGTTTAACTGGTGAGGAAAGAAGAAAATAATTTGGGTATCACAAACTTAGGTGTCACAAACCTCCCTCTCTTAGAAAATTTCATCCTCGAAATTGGATTTCAATTAAATAGATGGGGGTATCGTTGTCGGATTTCTTTTTCACTTTCCCACGTTGCTTCTTCATGGCCATGATGTCACCATAACACCTTAACTAGTGGGATCACCTTCGTCCTCATTACTTGCTCTCTTCGGCTCAAAATTTGTATCGGCTCTTCTGTATAATTCATGTTTTGGTCCACCTCGATGGTCTCGTAGTCTAACACAGGCGTAGGGTCGAGATGATATTTCCTTAACATGGAAACATGAAATACGTCAACCTACTAATTTGTAGGCTACTTCCCCGATCCTATCAAGTATTTCAAAAGGTCCAATAAAACGTGGGCTCAACTTGCCCTTTTTACCACATCTCAACACGCCCTTAACTGGTGAAACTTTTAGGAAAACCTTATCTCCCACATTAAATTCCAAAGGCCTCATGCGATTATATACATAACTTTTTTGTCGACTCTGAGCAGTTCTTAGTCGATCTTTAATAGTTTCACAGCGTTCATGGTAACTTGGTCTAATTCGGGTCCGGTTATCTTTCGCTCACCTACTTCATTCCAACATATTGGAGTTCTACAAGCTCTTCCATATAGTGCCTCAAATGGGGCAACTCCAATACTTTGTTGAAAACTATTGTTGTACGCAAATTCCGCCAAATGCAATTTTTCATCCCGGTTCCCTTTAAAATCCAATAGACAGGCTCTTAGCATGTCTTCCAATATTTTGATGACCCTTTCAGATCGTCCGTTAGTCTAAGGATGAAAAGATGTACTAAACTAGAGCTTAGTTCCTAAAGCAACTTGTAAACTTTGCCAAAAGTTCGATGTAAATGGGTCCCGATCAGAAGTGATAGCCGTAGGAACACCATGTAGACGGACAATTTGTCTCACATATATTTCTGCATACTTATCCATCGAATAATCTGTTCGAACTACCATAAAGTGAGCAGATTTAGTCAGACGATCCACTATTACCTATATCGAATCATGCCCACTAGAGGTTCTTGGGAGTCCTTGCACAAAATCCATAGTGACGTTCCCATTTCCATTTTGGAATACTTAGGGGTTTCAATAGCCCAGCAGGCTTTTGGTGCTCAGCTTTCACTATTGGCAAGTTAGGCACTGAGAAACATATCTACCGATGTCAGTTTTCATTCCATTCCACCATTAATGTTGCCACAAATTTCGGTACATTTTCGTACTTTCAGGGTGGATGCTATAAGCGCTTTTATGTGCCTATGACAATATCTCCTTTTTAAGCTCCTCATCCTTAGGCACACAAAGGCGTCCTCGATATTTGACAACTCCGTCCTTAGACACTTGAAATTCTACCCTCTTACCAATTCGCACTTCGTTGCAAATTTCTAACATTTTTGGGTCAGACTGTTGTAGGGTCCGTATTCTTTGGACCACCCGCGGCTCAATCCTCAAGGTTGCCAACACGCCTGAAAGGTGATCTACCTCTAATTTAAATTCAAAGTTGGCAATGGTTTTTAAAAGATTATGCTCTTTCACCCTCAAATTTGTCGTGCTCGCAGCCAACTTACGACTAAGGGCGTCTACCACTTTATTAGCTTTCCCTGGATGGTACACTATTTCACAATCATAATCCTTAAATAACTCTATCCATCTTCTTTGCCTCAGATTTAACTCCTTTTGTGAAGATAAATACTTCAAACTTTTATGATCGGTATAAATTCCAAAATTTTCCCATATAAATAATGTCTCCAGATTTTCAACGCGAGAATAATTGTGGCTAACTCAAGATCATGGGTAGGATAATTCTTCTCATAAGGTTTCAATTGTCTCGAAGCATAAGCTACGACCTTTCCATGTTGCATCAAGACACAACCGAGTCCTTGGTAGGAAGTATCACTATACACTGTGAATCCACCATACCCTGAAGGTAGGGTTAGTATTAGAGCCCAGGTCAACCTTCTTTTAAGCTCCTGAAAACTTTGTTCACACTCGTTATTCCATTCAATTTTCACATTTTTCTTAGTCAAGTGAGTCAAGGGTCTTGCGAGTCGTGCGAATCCTTCTATGAACCTTCGATAATATCCTGCAAGCCCTAAGAAGCTCCGAATCTTCGTCGGCGTAGTGGGTCTTGGCCATTCAACTACGATCTCAATATTTGCTGGGTCCACTGTCAACCCTTTTCCCGACACTACATGACCCAAAAATGCTACTAGGTCTAACCAAAACTAGCATTTACTAAATTTGGTGTACAATTTGTGTTCTCTAAGGGTCTGTAGCATGATCCGTAGATATTCCTTGTGCTCTTCTGACCCTTTTGAATATACCAAAATATCGTCTATAAAAACAATTACAAATTGATCCAGATAAGTTATAAATATCATATTCATCAAATCCATGAAAGCAGCAGGCGCATTAGTCAGACTAAAAGGCATAACTAAAAATTCGTAATGTCCATATTGAGTCCTAAAAGCTTATTTGGGAACATCTTCCTCCTTAACCCTTAATTGATGGTACCTAAACCTCAAGTCAATTTTTGAAAAGACCATACTGCCAGCCAACTGATTGAATAGATCATCAATCCTTGGTAGAGGGTATTTATTTTTAATCGTTACTTGGTTCAATTTCCTGTAATCAATGCAAAGACACATTGATCTGTCCTTTTTCTTCACAAATAGGATTGGTGCCCCCCATGGAGATACACTCGGTCTTATAAATCATTTATCCAATAATTCATTTATCCAATAATTCATGTAACTGGATTTTTAATTCTTTCAATTTTGCTAACGACATCTGATATGGAGCTTTTGATACAAGTTCCGTTCCTGGAAGCAGTTCAATAGCAAACTCAACCTCTCGATCTTGGGGTAATCCAGGGAGTTCTTTAGGAAATACGTCAGGAAATTCGCGTATCACACAAATTTCCTCCAACTTTGCCTCTGTGACATCCCAAATTTCACCGACCTTCATTAGTGTAATCAAATCATTAGGAACTTAGATTAATTTAGATTGGGCCAGAAAGTGAACCTGATGGACCGTGAGGAATGTGTGGGCTTGAGAAGTAAGTGGGCCACACGAATTGGGCTTGAAAAGTCGAATGAGAGATTATGGGCTTGGACTTGGCTTGGAGCGGGCCAAGGCTTGGATCTGTTAGAATAGTTTAGTGGACCGTGATCGTTATAGATTGAGCCTGTTGGGCCAGAGACGGATATTTAGGCCCGAGTGATTTTATTTTCAATTAAGTCTATATTATAATTATGATAATTGGATTAGTGATTGTAATGCCAATATCAATTTCTAACTTTAGCATTTCTTGTGATAAATTATCTATAAACTAACACCAAATAGTTAATATGTCATAAAATTTCATTACTTTATATGATTACAAGAGGATTGAAATTTAGTGAATTCGAAAGGGAATTAAGTGAAAAACATTAGATACAAATGAACTGACTAACGATATGGATTAAAGGTTAATGAATGGCGAACGACAGGTGGCGAAAGTGTTGTGCATGGAGGCCACGACTTCTCTCTCATTTCTCTTTGTGTTTTCTCTTCACCCACGGTTTTCCATTCCTGAAAACCAAAACCCAGCAACAAGAGACATAATCATTAGATTTGCTAATGATTAGCCTATCCTAGGGATTAGATCTATAGCCTATTTCCTTATAACTTGTGCCATTCTCTCTCTCTCCAAAGCCACCGAGAACTTCCATCTTCTTCTTCTCTATTTCTCTCGATCGAGCAGCAGGAGAAACCAGCAACACTTCAGTGATTTTCTCCTTCTTGCATGCAAGTTTTGGTGTTGATTTTTGAAGAATCTTTGAGTTATCTAGTAGCTGAAGTAAGGTAAGGAAAGATAAGTTTCTAAACTAGAAGTTATCCATTGTTTTTGTCAAGGAACTTGTGGATCTAGCTGAATGGTGGAGGATTAGATGTGATGTTGTTGTTTTGTGTTGGATTGAGCTAGATGAGTTCTAGATTGAGGCTATAAGTCATTGCATGTTGCATTAGAGTCTTGCATGTCTCGAAATCTAAGTGTGAGTAAGCTGTGATTGTCGAGTAAGGTGAGAAAATGGTTGCCGAGTGGAAAGATGTGGCAAATGTTGCAGTGAGTGAGCTTATGGATGAATATATGCTTTGAGCCGAGCTGTGGAAGGTTTCTCTGTTAATAAGAACCTGCCGAAAGTATTCTTAGATGTTGTGGAAGAGTCTTGAAGTGTTGTAACATAGATTAGTAGAGAAACAAATGGTTTGATTGAGCTAGAAATGAAGAAAACCGTATATGAAGATTCTGTTTTAGAGGAATATAGATAGGAAGTCTTTTATTTTGTGTCGCCTTGATTTCTAATGATGAAGATAAGGAAAAGAACAATTTTACTTGAGAGAATATCCATTAGATTGAGTTTGACATCTAGCTATAGCCATATGAATGTAGAAACATGAAGGTAGAAGTGAACCTATTGAAATCAGTAAACTGTTTCGTAACGAACAGCTTGACCTTTGATGATTATGTGAATTTTCTGTAATTATCTAGTTAGAATTGGACTTCGAATCCTTAATGAAATTGTAGGACACATCCTTAGGAATAACATATCAAAATTTGAGAATAAATGGACAATGTTTGGTTAGTGAAACGAATTTTCTTTGTAGATGTTAAATCTGGAAACTATTACAGGATGCTAGTAAAGATTATAGCGATTACTACTCTTAATACAGTGAGATATAGACTTAGGTTTCCTCACGGAAAATGTCAATCTATGTCTCTAATTTAACATACTAAAATTTCGTAGTATTTCGATAAAAATTTATATACTTTTTGTGTCTGAGATCAAAACTGCTCATTATAGTTAATAATCTGTTTAGACCCGAGAATATGCAATAGTTGTTGTGTCTCTTATATTAGTCTTGCATGACACACATAGAGTCTAGTGACCTCATAATATATGTTAGTTGTATAAAAGTAAGTCTCATATATCATTTGAGGTATAGGCACAAATAGTATCATGCGTGTGTAATGAGTGCGGTGCATAGTGCTTGATTATCGGGTAAATATCTGTTCGGCATGGTATGGGACATGTCGTAATGGGTTTTATCTTATAATTTGGACACGCACGTGTGCTAGGTACATGAGAGTTAGGTGTATAGTATATACTTTGAAGTCTTTTTCTTTTGCATATGATAAATGCATTAATCAAAGGTGTGGTGGTGTGAAATGTGTGCTTAAATGAGTGAATGAACCCATCGGTACTGAGATACCGGTGATGCCCCTCGGAAGTTGGGATGCCCATGCTGTGTGATCTTGGATGCCTCAGTCCCGTGTTACTGAGATGCCTCGGAGTGAGATGCCCTTGTGTGTGATCAAGGATGCCCCGATTGTGTGATACTGGGATGCCTCGGAGTGAGATGCCCCATGCTGAGTGATCTTGGGAGGACCTCAGTTGTGTGATACTGGGATGCCTCGGAGTGAGATGCCCATAATAAGATTATTATGGAAGTCCGGATAAGGGAACTTCCGGAAGTGACTCGATCGGGCCGGTAGAGTTCCGGTGGGTAAACTGATCAAGGGTGGACTATATGCACGCTAAATATAATTCTACTTGGCGAGTGAGTTCATTCATCATTGTTGCATTTCATCTTGATATGGATCAATTCTATGATGGATATTTATAGACATGGATGCACTCAGGATATTTTATATGAGGTGGTTATACATATGATGTGTTAGTATTCTATTGATTATACTCGTGACAATCCTATTTTAGTATCTTAAGCTGTTTGGTCATGATTCCCTTGTAAACTTGATAGCTATGGATTGTCTAGGTTAAAATCTTATCATTTCTTTACTGGGCATAGTTTTTGCTCATTCCTTATATTTTTCAGATTGATAGTATGGATGTGCCGCCAATAGCTCATTATGGAGTGATATCGAGCATTGAGGTTACCTTTAGTGATGTGTATGACTCGATGTTGAGCTGACTTTCTCCAAATATGAGGCTACGTTATGGATGGATGATGGTAGAGCTGAGATGATCCCGATGAAGTTTGTCGCGTGGTTCATCAAACACGATGGAGCGATGTTTGGCCCTCTTCCTTTTAGCGACGATGGACCAGGAGCTAGGACGGATGGCGCCTAGACGCCTTTGATCATGTAGAAGCTAAAATGTCTTTTGTTTCTTTTGTTGAACGTGGGCTGGTTTGGGAATAGTGGAGTTAGACACCCCATACCCTTATCCCTGGATGTTTACTTGCGCCCTTACTTTTGAAAATGTAAATGTGATGTATATATGCGAGGTACTTGCAAAAAGTCCAGGTCGAATTTTTGTAAGCCCGAACGATCCTAACAGGTTTAGTAATGAAGCTTCTTGTGATCTTTATATATAATCTTAATAGGATTGTCTATTATGAATTGATAGTACTATTGTAGGTTAACCTTGTAAAACAAAATGTAAATTTTAAATAATCCATGTTATACATGCTAACCTTCAAGAGTGAACACTATAGGCTAACAATTGAAATTTTTAAGTCCAGTAAGATGATAATATTTATAATTTCCGCTTGCGCTTAGTACATGACGCTACTGGGACGTCACAGCCTCTTTCTTTCTCTAGTCCTTAACCACCGCTAAATATCCTTGACATCTCCCATCTAAGGGTCTATGTGCTTCCATCGCCGAAATGTGGGTCGTGGAGGGGTCATTTCGTTACCAAGGAACTCATAGCTAGGCTCATTAGAGGGACTAAACTAGATCTTTTTTCTATAGCAATCCACATTGGCTTGCTGCTTACAAAGCCAATCCATGCCTATGATTGTGTCATAGTCGTACATAATTAATTCAACTAAATCATTCAAATATGTCCTTCCTCCTATCGAGATTTTGCAATTTCTACAAACTAGAGTAAATAATAGTTCATCCCTTACTGGTGTGGAAACACTGAGAGGTATTGCGAGGGGTGTCGCTTCTAAGTTATGTAACCGTCTATATCTTTCGGAGATAAAAGAATGGGTTGCGCCTGGATCAAATAATGCATAAGCCTTTCTATCATTTAAGGAAATCGTACCTGCAATGACAGCTTTGGTTGCTTCTGCTTCCTCCTGAGTCACTGCATACACCTTTCCTATTGCTGTCAGTCTTTGCGTCTTTCCTGATGGAAGTGTTCCCCTCGAGTGTGGCAACGCATGAGGCGTCTAATCATTGTCGGTTTGTTGTCTCCTTTGGGGACAATCTCTTTTGAAATGACCCTTCTATCCACACTTAAAACATCTCGAGGGATCAGGGCAAGGTCTTGGCCCATGTCATATGTTACAACGTTGACACAAGTCACTCTAAGACATAGTCTGACTCACGTATTGTCCTTTACTCGTCCATCCAAAACTTCCAAAATTGGGCCTCTTCCTGGAACTCCAGGGTACATCTCGAGACAGAAAGGGTCGCTTGTCGCTATGCACATCCTTTGTGGCTCTTTGCAGTCTCGATCTAACCTTTTCCCTGTCCTCCATCTGCTCTCTAATGAGCTCTTGCTCGACCCATTGGGCTTGAGCATACACTTCATTATAGTCTCTTATACCTAAAGGCACTAATTGCTTCCTAATATCGGTCTTTTGGCCCTTCAAAAACCTCTTTGCTTTATCTACGGGATCCTCAATCAATTTAGCAGCATATCTAGAAAGTTCTGAAAATTTTGCCTCGTATTGGTCAACAGTTAGCTCCTCCTAACTCAATTGGACAAATTCAGTAATCTTTTGATCCTTCGTACAATCAGAAAAATGTTTCTTGTAAAAAACCTTCACAAACTCATTCCATACCATTTTCGTGCCTGCCGAAAATATGGTATCCTTCGATGCCCTCCACCAATATATGGCGTTCCCTTCCAACTGATACTCAGCAAGTGTTATCCTGTCTTGGTCATTGCAACCTAGCAACTTAAAAATTCTTTCCATACTATCAATCCACTGCTCCGCTTCCTCGGGACGTCCCATTCTTGAGAATTTAGGTGGTTTTAACTTCAGAAACTGCTCTACCAGTCCCTGGGTGTGATGCTCCGCCAGAAGTGGCTATTGAGGTGGCGGTAGGGGTGGTTGTTGTGATAGAATTTGGGCCTGTCTCTCCACCAAATTTCCTAAGGAAATCAAGGCTCGCAACATGTCTTCCATCCTTGGCCCTGCCCCCAAACGCAGCCGCTTCTCTCCTCAGCGAAGACGAGCTCCTTGATCGCACCATCTTTCTCCTGAACTTTCTGCACATTACCCTTATCAGGAGTTAGAGATTAATGCAATTTGTTAAAAAGTAACGTAATATTCCCATGTTACTTAAACCATACTAATCATAAAACAAACTGTCCTCGTCAATAATTGACCCTAGTTACACGGACAATTATGTCTAAACACTCAAGTATACTACCTTCCATCTAAAATCCCTACACCTTATCACTCCAACAAAACCGAGCTCTGATACCACTTAATGTAGCAACCTATAATATCCACTTGTTCTCATTTCACTTGCCTATTAATTTTAGGAAAACTATACTGGATAGGATTTTGTTAATAATTTCATATCATAAAAGGAACTATACTATGCTGAGACATAAGAAACTGAGCCGCACTCGACTCTATTTACCATAAGCTTTGTTTCTATACATATCAGGAGATGGGGCTATGGAGGGGGATTTATACAAAAAAAACACCAAGGACTACTAACACTAGGTATCCCACCTCCTATCGATCATGTACATATGGCCAAAATTTCGAGGACGAAATTTTCTAAGAGAGGGAGGTTTGTGACACCCAAGTTTGTGGTACCCAAATTCTTTTCTTCTTTCCTCGCCAGTTAAACTACTCATATTAGAAATTAAGGTCACCACTTAATTTTGAAACACCTTACATGCGCCCGAACCAGACCCTGTCTTAGCCTCCTCGTAGGTCCGTGCCTCCTTTCAGCAGCGAGACTGTCGCTGCCTTGCCCCCCTTGAAGTCACCGCCGCCGGCTGCGACGCCCCTCAGCTCGTCTAGTTCCTCCTCCTTTCTTCGCAAGCGAACCTAGGCAAGTAAAGCCTCGACTGATCTGTTGCAGAGCTGCTATTAGCATTCTGAGTGCACAGGTTTGCTTGGCATAGCGTTGCATGTGGAAATCGGGGCTCGATTTCGTGAATTAGAAGTAGAAATTGGGCGCCGAAGCTTTGTCCAGAGCTGGGTCGGGAACTTATGAGAACCAGACCAAAACCTCCAGGCAACCTCCTCTCTCCCTCTCATTTTTCCCTCTCTTCTCCCTCGGCTCCACAAAACGTCCCTCCCCCTTCCTCTGCTTTTCTTGATTTCTAGCCTTTAGGAACTTCCGTTCTTGAAGAACTAGCAAGGAGAATGAGCAAGGAGGGTTGAGAAGCAACTAGGCAAGGGAAATAGTTGGGTACTAGGCTAGGAAAATCCTCTTCTTGCTTTGGTTTGGGCTCGGTTCCATCTATCTTTTGCCCGTGATGTGCTGTTCTTAGGTTGCATGTTCGTTTCAAGGCTAGAACAGACTTAAAGGTCCAACTAGGAGGCTGTGTGCGCTGCCTCGTTCGAGTCAAAGACCTCGCGGATTAGGCATACTGTGAAATCACGCAGATCTTGTGTTGGTTTATTTTTCTTCTCTTAATTTCTTAATGGTATTGTTTGCGTTTGTCCAAGCTTCCCTGATTTACGTGACTATAATGAAGTGATGTATGAGGATCTGTTAATCAATATCCAATAAACGTTGTATCTCATACAAATATGTAACTAGGCACTAGAAAGATATGTTCTCTAAAGTTTTAATCATATATACTTAGTTATTTCTCGACAACACTAAAACAAGAATATGGATTTCTTTCCTCTTTTTTTTCCTATTTATTATCCTATAGAAGCAACATGGGAAGATCTGGGATTTGCTTCCCGTAATTTTTATCATTCCAAGATTTTTTAGCAAAAAAAAAAAAAAACACCAATTATTGACTTTCCAATTTTGCCAGATCAAAAAATGGAGGCTGTGGAAAGAAAATAAAATTAAAACGTTGGTAGTTATGTCTCAACATGCAGTCCTATCCCTCAAAAAGATCGACAAGTTGTCCATTGCAAATAAAACTATGGAGGTTACAATGATTCGAATCACACAACTCTCAAATGTTTCCTCAATTACACCCAAATAGAGTCATGAGAACTAATGAAGGAGAAAATTGTATTGATACAGTCTTAGATATTCAATGTAGCCTATGAGTTATTTTTTTTTTATCAATCTGTTCCATGAATCTTCAAAAAGCCGCCCAATGTCCTTCCGTAGAAAAATCTAACGCCGTTATCTAACGTGGACACAATTTTCGTTAACTTGCCTTTAGATTGGTCACATCCATGTGGCTCCAATATCATATTCCTCTCTCACTCTCATAAAACGTGGGAGAATTACCAAAAAAGTCCTAAACTTATTATAATTGTGTCAATTCAGTCCTAAACTTTTTTTTTGGACCAATTTAGTCTTAAACCTTTTACAATTATGCCAATTCAGTCCATCCGGCCAAAATTGGCCAGTCGGCGCTAACGTGGACGCCAGCCGTCCGGCGAACGCTGACGTGACTTTTTTAAAATATTTTTTTTTTCGAATTTTTAAATATTTTTTTTTGAATTTTTGAATTTTTTTTTCCCATCTTTTTCTTCCCCTGGCCGGCCGGCCGGCGCTAGCCGGAGGCGAGGGCTAGCGAGGTTAGCCTCGCCGGCCAATGGCGAGGCTCGCCCCGCCGACTGGAGGCGAGGGCCGGCAAGCTCGGCCCTCGCCAGATCCTGAAGCTCTGGCACCAAACGTCCTCTGCTGAATAAGTCCACCAAAAGGCCCGCGAAATTGTCCCTCGGCTCGCCTTTAGCGTGTCCCCGATGTGGACAAAGATCCGATCTTGGTGATCCTTCTCGAGCCACGAGAGGCCGAAGTACTCCCTCACAACGTCAATCACAGCCGGATCGAGCTCCCACCCATGCACCACCCCGCGGGGGTAGAGCTCAGGGAGCAACCTGGCGGCGGAGCCCGTGCCAAAGCCGAGGACGCCGATGGGGCGGGGGAGGATGGGGGCGGGGTGGCGAAGAAGTCAAGGTAGGTGGAAGTGAGGGGCTTAAGGAGGAAGGAGATGCTGTGGATGTTGCTCGGCGAGCTCGACCCTCGCCTTGGCCGGGCGAGGCCTGCCGGATCTAGCAAGGGCCGAGCTCACCCGATCTAGCGGGGCCGAGCCCTCACTGACCGGCAGGGCCAAGCCTCACCATTGGCCGGCGAGGCTGACCTTGCCAGCCCTCGCCTCCGGCCGGCCAGGGGAAGAAGAAGATGGGAAAAAAAAAAAAAAAAAAAAAATTCAAAAAATAAAATAAAAAATAAAAAAAAAAAATCGAAAAAAAAAAAAAAATATTTAAAAATGTCATGTTAGCATTCGCCGGACGGCCGGCATCCATGTCGGTGCCGCCGGCCAATTTTGGCCAAATGGACTAAATTAGCACAATTATAAAAGGTTTATGACTAAATTGGCCCAAAAAAATTATGATTGAATTGTCACAATTATAATAGGTTTATGACTTTTTTGGTAATTCTCCCCATAAAATGCTCTTGAACGCACATCACTCCACCTAGAACAATGCCATTACCTATTCTTGCTGCTAGCCGTTCTCGCTGCTTCACCACCACGATCACCACCACCAAACTCTTCCGCCAACAGTAATTGACGTTTCTACCACCCGCATCTCCCTCCCTCCCTCCCTCCCTCTCTCTCTCTCTCTCTATCTCTCTCTCTCTCTCTACAAATAAAGGTATGATCTGCGTTGTCTAATATTCGAGGTCGTCATTCAACCTCAGATTAGTGGTTGCGGTGGCCTCAAATTTGAGGTCGCACGTGCACCCGCAGATCCAGGTGCAACCTCAAATACTGGAGCAGGAGAAGTGGCTCACATTTGTGTAAGTCAAGATCGCAATGCTTAGTACATATCCGGGAGTTCACACATTTCGAGTTCATTAATGTGATGAAGGATGTGCGTGCGCAAGTTTCGGTTATGCTAATCCAATTCATTGTCTCTTTGCATAGGTTGTTGCAAAATACAGGAAGGAAGGGTTGAAGCGAATGGATGCGGAACACCTAAGAGACAATGCGAATCGGACGGGTCGATTTCATCACCGATTGCTATAAGTCCATCGAGAGCTTCCTCGTCCTCAGCCAAGTCGAGGTTCTTGTCTTTTTCTCCTTCAGTTTTCATTTCCATGTTGTAGTTGATTAGACCATGTGAGTGCGTCGGTGTGTGCGTGGGGGGCTGCGTAAGCCTGTGTGAGAGAGAGACAGGCGTCATCGTTTTTAGTTCCATTTGCCACGTTATCTCTTGCATTTTCCATTTTAGACTTGAAATTCTTTACTCATGTCGGATTCAAAATATCATTGAAAAGCCAAATAAGACCGATCGCTTGAATATATCGTCAGAGCCACTCAAAACAAATTATTTTTAATATATTTGACACTTAAATAATTGAAAGAAAAAATCACAAAAATCAAAAGAGCACCGTACGAAAATTGTACCAGGTGAGGTGTCATTATTTACTAATTAAATTATTATTATACTTTTATAAGCAAATTTTAAAACTTTTTATATTGTTATCCTGAACTATCAAATTTTGGCAAGAACAGTCTTTCTCTATAACGTTTTTCACTTATTTTCGGAAAACAAGTATATAGGCATCCTAATTCCCCTACTAAGATTTATGATTTTACAATAGCAAAACGCTAACTCTTTAAGTTTATGTCAAAACAAGTGCAATCACTCTCTCTCTATCGGGTAAATTATCATTCACCGGAAACATTACCACCAAAAAGACATAACTTTGAAGCATACAAGCCTAAATGTTCCTAAGATACGTCAGCAACACGGTATGCTTCTATCCTCTTCCCTGTTTCCGTTACACTTATATGCTTAATATATTGTTTCAAAACTTGAACAAATGTAAAACTAGAGATATTACATTTCTCTAGGATTAGGTTAATCATTACAATTCAAAAATTGAAGGCTTAGGAAAATTGCAAGGGTTAGGTATGATATATCTTACCAAATAATCTATTTTTTCTTTTTATGAATCTTATGGTATAATAGATGACTTCAAAAAAAATATAGAGACATTAATTTATTAAGTACTCATATACTCAAGGTGCAAGCTAAGAACAAGCAAAGATATGAAAGGGTTCAACCTATATATATATATGGAGTCGAATGCTAAGTTCACCCTTTCATATCTTTGCTTGTTCTTAGGTTGCACATCAAGCATATGAGTACTTAATAAATTAATGTCTCTAGATTTTTTTTGAAGTCATCTATTATACCACAAGATTTCATAAAAAGAAAAAATAAATTATTTGGTAAGATATATCACACCTACTCCCTCTAATTTTCCTAACCCTTCCAATTTTTGAATTGTAACGATTTACCTAACCCTAGATATATAATTTGGATAATATGCCCTTTGATAAGCTCCATCTTTATGAATTAACTATATTTACTTTTTAGGAACTGAATGCTAGATTCACTCTCTCATGTCTTTGCTCGTTCTTAGATTTCACCTCAAATATATGGGAAACTAATAATTTGATGTCTAAGAAAAATAAATTATATGGTAAGACACATCATATCTTTTATCATATCTATCCATCTTTTTATGGCCATCTCAGTAAGATTCACCTAATCCTTCCAATTTTCCACTTAGGAGCTATATGATTTTATTCCTACTCGGTAGTTTTACTTGTCATTTGAAAATTTGTTAAGAAAAAGAACTTCTACAGTGGATATGACTCTTTATTTGCGAGTTTACATTAACTATTCCTTTCTTGTGAAGATAAGGCGGAGTTTAACTACCAGTTTTGACACAAAGGTGAGGCCTAAGTGGCCTATTTGAACAATCCCACATGACACAAATTCTATCAGAAAATACAGCTCGCACTGAAGTAACAATCCTCCTCTTTTTCATTCTTAGGCTTTTCCATAATCAAATCTCATCTTTCAATCTCCCCGTGAGATAAAATTTTCTTAGTTCAAACTCAGTAACAGAATCCTCAAACATCACCTTCTTCTACACTTGTGACAGATGTAGTAGCGATTCAATGTCACACTTGTCCCTGTGGGAAGCAATGAACGATGAAACAGAGAGTTCGTCGAGGGGGATAATTCCAGAGGACGAAAGAGCTTGACCGGATGCAGCTTGTGAGGAATGACGTTAAGCTTTACTTAAGTTTATTATCGAGGTATTCTATGTACAGATAAAGAAGATGGTATCATCTATTGTATGAGCACAAAAGCCTCACCAACTAAACAAATGAGCAGTCTTTGAAGAGAATGGTGCTTGGCGTGGAGGCGCCCAAAGTAGCCCACACTGAAGTTCTCGATCTCTCGTCCAATTTCACGTGCAAGAGGGTGAAGAATCATAACGAGAAGCCTTCATCAACGGACACCCGTTCTGCTGTTGTTGTTGCTCCGTTTGTTTTGTTGTTGCTGTTGGACGTGCAAAGTTCGAGGTCTTTTGAGTTCAGGAGCTCGTTTCTTGGAGTATAGAGCCCAAGCTTTGAGGATCAGCATCCAATTTAACGGGCCAGAGATTGAAGGATCATAACGAGGCTCATCCTCACAAGAGAACTAGAAATGCTGATCTAGGCTCACTCTCTAAAGGTCAAGAAAGATCTTCTCAACTTCGACCACCTCAAACTTCGCATGTCCAACATCAACACAAACGCAACAGCAATAGCAGCAGCAACAGTAACAAAAAACAGCAGCAGTAGCAACAACAACACAAGACATTATTGCCAAAGTCATGACGGTTTAGTTCTAGGCATTTTAGTGACTGTTCTAATGTCGATATTGAATGTAAGCTCGGCCTTTAGTTGTGCCTTTATCGAAAAATACTCTTATTTTCTTTTAATTATCTGAGTTTACAGTAACTCTAGCCATTGGTAGAGCCCTGCTCATGAAAATTTATTTTGCAAATTAATGTCATTAAGCCCCAAATCTATTTTTAATGGCCATTATCATCAGTGCTCTCTCTCTCTCTTCCTCTCCCTCTCTCCCTCCCCCCCGGGACGCCGAGGCCAATAGCTGCAAAGATCTCAATATAAGAGGGCTATCAAAATCATCTTTTTTGCCATCACTCAATGCATGCAGGAAACCAAATCATTAATGAAGAGCGAGTCAATTAAGGAAATGAACATACAAGGAAGAAAAAATCATTTACACGAATTTAAGTAGTCTTAACTAATTTCTCACCGTTAACACCACAATGTGGTTTGCGCCGCAACTCAATCTTCCTTACGTGAATTCCAAATTCGACTAGCTTGTAGCTCCACATACTCTCACAATTTTCCATTTATAGGTTCTTAGATGTGGGATAGTGGCAAAAAGGAAGTGTGTAATACATTGTTTTCGGCAAATATAACAAGCGCTTTCCTTTTAAGTAGTACTTACTTCTTAACATGATGTGGATTTGACCAAAGAAGAGGATGCTGTAATTTGCGAAATGGTATCGGGATCCCCTCTAAGCTTTTGTGGTAAAATCATGTGGTCCCTTTTTCTTGGAACGATTCTACCATTTCGATTTATAAAATAAAAAAAGCAAGAGTGCAATTAGACTTTAGTACAATTAACATCTAGATAGCAATCATAATATAATTAGCAGTCTCAACGAAATTTTTTGGAAATATACATTGTGTCCAAAAAGAATCGTTACTTGGATTAAATCTGGGGAAAGCCGTAGAGGGCTCCATATGCTGACTCAAGCAGATTTAACCTTTCTTAATTCATCAATAAGTTAAAACAAGGTCCATGATAGCACGTCCTGTGAATAGTGAGGCAATGGGGACAATTACCAAAGAAGCCCGAGAATTATTACATTTGTACCAATACAATCCTAAATCTTTTAGTTAGGCTAATTTTTTTTTTTTTGTGACCGAGGAACCGCCAGAGACTCCCTTACGGGGTCACACTGCCCTCCGATGCCCGGTGGCACCGTCGGACGTCGTCGCAAGCCTTAGTTAAGCTAATTTAGTCCTCAATATTTTCATATTTTGCCAATTAAGTCTATCCACTCAATTTTGGCAAATCGTCCATCCTACATAACATAACAGCACTCATGTGGACATATCTTATAATATTTTGAAATTTTTATAATTTTTTTTATTTCTTTTTTTTTCTTCACTGTACTTTTTTTTTTTTTTTGGACTAAGGGTTACTAGCCAACCCTTGCCAGCCACAAGCAAGGGTTGCATGCCCTCGCTGACTCTAGATGAGGGCCACGATGCCCTCCTTAGCCACCGCCAAAGCTTACAAGCTCTCATTGTGGTTGATGAGGATGTGCAGCCCCCTCCCAAATTTGGCAAGGGTCATGACGCCCTCATTGTGGCAAAGCAGGGCCTAAACAAGGGTCTTGATGCCCTCATCGGCCAAAGTGGAGGCACGCAGCCCTAGCCTAGATCTGGTGAGGGATGCAATGCTGAAATGCAAAAAGGGCATGGCGGCCTTCGCCCAAATTCAATAAGGGCATCTTGACCCTTGTTGGCCTTCACTCTAGAAAAAAAAAATGTAAAGAAAAAACCCAAAAATAATAATAATAATTCATTTAAAAAAAAAGTCAACGTTAGGATCAACCGTCAATGTTTACATCAACAATTTCTAGCGAAAATTGGCCTAATGAACTCAATTGGTAAAATGTTAAAAAAATTTAAGACTAAATTAGCACAATTAAAATTTTTATGTTGAATTAGCATAATCGCAATAGATTTAAAACTTTTTTGGTAATTTCCCTTGAGGTAGTGTGTGGCTCTCTCTCATGCACAAAATGGTCAGCTAACTCATATACTTGGGATCCAACTCATTTAGTGAATTGATCTTAGGATCCATTTGTTTCACAAAAAATAAATAATTTAAAAAATATTTTCCTAAAAATGATTACTTGTGCCATTGAAAATAATTAGTCGATAAAAAATGAAACAAGTTATATCTAAACACGTTTATGAATGATAAAAATATTTACATTCATTCATTTTTGTAAATGATATAAACGATCATTTTTAAGAAAAAAATTTTCAAATTATTCATTTTTCGTAAAAAAAAAAATGGATCATTATTTTCTTAGTAGTTCTAGGATTCCCTGTACCTGGGAAGTGTAGGTTGCTAGGTGAGAGAAGGACATTAGACATTTCAAAGCTATCTTTCACAGAACACTTTGATTCTAAAACTTTATAACAGATCATTTAGGTTTTTTCAATAAACTTTCTAAGACGACCCAATTCATCAATCATTTAGCTCGCAGAGAAAAACATTATAATTTGTATAATGATACGTCTCATATGTTACTTTTGGACTCGAGCCACCCATAATGGGCCTTGACCCTAGCCCAGCCCACTCTATGTCGAAGTTGCCTGGAGCGAAAACTTACACCAGAAGAAAAACTTCTCTTTCGCACTCGATGCACTTTGTGCATGTTCGGTAGTGGTGTGCTAGGTTGTGGGTGGGCGCGGTTGACCGTGAAAAGCAAATCAAAAGAGAAGAAAATGAGATAGTGGTCTTCCGACTCGGTGCCGAGATAAAGAGTAGACGCTCTCCGTAAATCGCAAGCTAGTGTCATTTGAAGTCAAGGGGCATATTTGGTAGTGAACATACGGAAGTCGGCCTGATCGCGTGATTATACTTTCGACCGGCACAGATACACAAGCATCACATGGAGCAATCCCGGATCTTGAGACTTGACATACAATTCGGCGAAACCTAGCACCGATTCGTTAAAATGCACCCCATATTTGACACTATGAAGACTAAAAATAAATGGCATGTTCCAAAGGTGGTCTTTTTTTTCTTTTTTCATACATATGTGGAGGCCGACATGCCCTTAAATGATATTGGAAAGCTTGAGATATTTTGGAGGGACAGGCTTATAAAGAAATGGGACCCTAAACTTGAAATAGGGCAAGATGGGGAAGGGTCTCTCAAGTAGCTATATAGGTAGGGATGGAGAGAAATATCGATCCCGCCTAGCCCCACCCTGCCCTGCCCTGTCGTGCCCCGTCCTGTCCCGTCCCCTCCTATCCCCACCATCATCTCCTACAATCTAGTGAAACAAAAATAGAAACTATACATATTCTTATGTGAAAACCATGGATTATTTGGTTAAATTAAGACCCCACCGTCAACAAGACCGAATCAAAGCCATGCATAGTTTTCCACACAACCTATACATAAAATATGCAAGATCTCCATAGAAATTCCCATGTCGGCGAGAGGGCGCTGCCATTCGTTTGGTGCATCCCCCATCCATCCATACCAACGCGGTTTGCTCGACGTGCGTCGCGAATCATTAGCTGGACAGAACTCAACAGGCTCTAAAGCCCTTTTTAGCCTCGCATCTCCCGACATCAACTTAGTACGGCACTCGCTTTGTCTATTTGGCATTTACATATGTGCATGAGCTGGCCAAAGACGAAATGATTACCATGCAAAATAATGCCACCGGCGAAACCCTAAAACCGTGTCCGTGCAGCCCGTTGCGCCCAAGGGAGACTCGAGTGAGGAGCACGTTGTGGAAAAGGTCAATATTAGCTTTTGATTAGCGATGGCCGTAATGGACATTGATCTCCATTTCCAAGTCCCTAGATTCTTTCACTCGCAAGGAATCGGTCAGAGAAAGAGAGAGAGAGAGGAATTGATTATTAGGGTAGAAAGTTTTTGATCTCGAGAAAGGGAAAGAAAAGTTTTGAGGGTTAAGCCAAGACCCTTACGCTACGCGGGTCGAAAGAATGTTGGAATTGACTAAGTCTAAAAGCTCCGCGCACAAAATCTACGAAAGCGCGGTTGGATATTGGAACCGGAATATTTCGTATTTGATTTTTTCCAAACCGTTCTTGTTTTTGCCATATATTATTATGTTGGAGAGCTCACCAGCATCTTACGCTGGTCTCTTATTTCTTTTCTTTTTTCACTGAAATGTGAACATTTTGGAATAATGCGTTGTGCAGTGATAAACGGATCTATATTGTGTATGAATCAAGTACATATTTCCTGCTTAATCTGATGGAAAATCCATTTGTGTAAGCCAATATCACATTGGAAAGGAAAAAAAAAAAACTTTATAGCTTAATCACTTTGACAAACAATCAAGAAAATAATGCCCCGAGAAATTCAAAGAATACAATAAATAAAAGATGAAGTAATAGTTCAAGAAATTAAAGCACATACATAAATTTCGTACTCTTTATTTGCTTTCATATTCTGAGCCTCATCTTCTTCACATTGCTGGAAATTAACTGGGAAGTCATAACTAATTGCAGAGATATCTCTCCAAAATTTTCCTAACAGTGGCATCTTACACTTACAAAAAATAATGATAAAAACCATGGGAGTTATCTTACACTTACGTATATCAAAATGAGAGTGCAATACATTGTTGATAAACTTCTCCACGTAAATTAGACCACCGGTAACAATTGAGAAGTATAAAACATACATCAGCCGAAAAAAGATACAAATATGACATAATCAGTGTTCTGGCAATATCACCATTATTTATCTTACTAAATAAATAGGAAACACTGTCCAAATCCAGTGGATTTTGGAGTTCATTTAAAATTTGAATTGCTTTGAATCAGTCAAGCCCTGTAGAATCAAGTCTTGGCCTGGATTTGAATCGACACATTTACCCTTATATGTTCCCTAGGGATTATCCTCAGGAGCACATACATCTGTCTTCCATAATTACCTAGCGTGTGGGATGCGAAGATTGCCACACTAGATTGGGATTAGATCGCTACTAAAAAATCTTAAACACTCCATTAATACAGATAAAAAAAAGTGTTTATTCAATTGGCTTTTCTCCAAAATACTAGTGGTCTAGTTTCTGGGGCAAAAATTACCTAATTAGTTCTAAACCTTTTGTGCAGATACTGATTCAATCCTAATTTCTTCCATTTAGTTCTAAACATTTTCGCAAAATTCTAATGTAGTTATTCCTGTCAATTTTCACCGAAAATCACTGACGTGACTATTTAGTCATCAACAGCCATCCCATATGACATATTGCAACGTTAATAATAGCTGACAGAATTTGGTCGAAATGCCTCTATTGGAATTTCACGCAAAGATTTAGAACTCAATTGATAAATCAAAAAGTTTATAATTAGATTGTCGTATGTACAATAAGTTTTGAACTGATTGGACAATTTCTCTAGCTTTTTGGTGTTCTTGCAATTCCTTCCCCCAATTTTCATTGTCTAGCCTAGCCTTCTTACTTGATTTATACATGCAAATCATTCTATCACTAACACATTCAAATTTCTAAATGATAAGACTATCTAGGACCACATGAAACGACATAGGAAAAAGGAAAAAAAAAAAAAAAACAGAGAGAAACTCAAGAAAGTCAAATGGAAATGGTGGAGGACTAGTTGAGGGTAACAAGCCCCAGCTAAATCTCTCATGCAGATTTCACTGAAGGATCGATCCACCATCCCATTTGTCGGTGATAAGGATAGCGGACCTCACTTCAACTCACCTCACCGACTCCCTACTTCCGTCCTTTATTCCTCCTCTTCTTTTGTCCTATTTTGCTAATGTAGCGTCCAATTGCCACAATGACAATCCCACATGACAAATCTTGGCCGAAGTCATAGGTTCGCAGAGGGTCGATGATGCCTCATGACTCGTGTTGCAAGGCGTTGGACAGTAAAGAGGATAGCAAAACCCTAGCTCCGTCCCGCAAATAATCTTCAACGAAGGATCGACTGGTTCTTGCCATCGTCAAATAAAAAAAGACGTGAGAGAAGTTTTTCTTTTTTATCAGAGATAAGAAAGGAAGAGCAGCAGCTAGGTGATGCGTTTCCGTATCGGATTCCCAGCCTCCGAGAGAGTTGATGACTCGCATTGAGTCGTTGGATAGTACTAGTTAGGGTAGCAAACCCTAGCTCAATTCAAATTTATTTTTTTTAACTTCACCAATGTGACCTCTCGTTGACAACATGACGATTCCACATGGCTAGCCCTAGCTCAGCCGTAGCTACCCAGCCGTCATCAAGACTTGGCAACTCATATTGAATCACTGAACACTAGTGAAGACGGGGAACCCTAGTTCAATCCCCCCATGATAAGGGTGGTAAATACTTATCTCGATAATGTGGCGTCGTTGGCACAGTGGCAATCCCAAAGATACCATGTCAGTTGTTTGAGGTTGCTAACAACGGTTGTGACAGAGGGATTTAATCGCGTGGAAAAGTAGGCAAAATTGTAATGACACCAAAAATCAGGAGACTGATTATCTAGAACAAGAGATCCCCAATGACATATTCAAGATTCGTAGCTACTAAGTCCATAAAGGGGTTGTTTCCATTATCAGCATAAGATGCAAGAAGTCAGCAAACACATAACATGAGCTATCTACTTGTTCCCATACCCAAATGCTTGTGTTGTCTCAAAATTGGAGGCCAAATTCGATCTTCAACATGGAGTTCTCATGATATGCTGGCAGCAAAAACAGTTTCACATGAAGGATGATCAATTCATGATCACAAAGAAAATTAGGCAACGCACGATGAGAAAAAGAAAATGATTTCCTTGATCAAATGATATAAATTTACACAGCTAAAGATTCTCAAAGTTTTAGAACCAAAAACTGATCGAGCGAGCAGGGTTTATGCACTAATGAACTCCAATCCCTTTCTAGTGAAACATAATTCAACAATATTTGCTCATACTAAACTTTTGAAACCAAAGAACTGATCCAGGAGGCGGGAAACAATACCTATGGTAAAAGCCTCCACTCATACTCTTTCTAAGCACTATTTTTGGTGCTAAACCACGTGAAACTAGATTCTGAAACAAATCCAAACATCAACATCTACAGCAGATGGTAGTTTTTTCCAAAGGCGTATACTTAAATCTTACATTGGTTAAGGTGGTGATTTTTATTCCTACCTCCATGTATATAGTTTTAAGGCAAGTGTCGACATTTCAAGATAAAATACAAAATGAATACATTGCTTGTTTTCCAAGCTTCTCCTTTCTCTTTTATATTATCATAAAACAGGCCTTAGCCATATGGGTTCGAATTAGTAGGTTTAACAAGTTATTTATTTTGTATCTATTGTCATCTATGGCTATCTAACTATTCAATCATTGCCTCCATCTGATGAACTTGTCTATTTGAATAACATCTTGACAATCCATGAGCTCTATTTTCTGGAGGAATTGAGTGGCTACATGGAAATACATGCAAAAGAAAGTATATGAGTGAGTGAGAGAGAAAGAGAGAGAGAGATAGAGAGAGAGAGAGATTCTTTCTTCGATTTAATGAGAAAATGGAAGCTCTAGCTTGTGTTCTAAACAAAGAAGCCTCATTGAGGCAAAAACAACAGGAGACAGTATGCAAAGCCATATGTTTCGCTTCAATTTGATCTCCTAGATTTGAGAGTTGTGGATTAGGAAGACACACCTCGTGAGGAAGCTTCTTCTTCATCATTATCTCCGTAATTAGGAAGAGGGAAGAGAGAGAGAGAGAGAGTTAAATGTTGTGATCTTCTCTTCTAAGCTTGTTGAGAAGTGCTGTGATAAGAGCGTCTCTCTTCTCAGCCCTAGCCTCCTCTCTCATCCTCCTCTGCTCTTCCTTCTCTCTCCACCTCCTGTCCATCATTATCCTCTCATTCTCTAGAGCCTCCATTGTCTGCCTCCACTCCATCTCCTTCACCCTTCTCTCGTTCTCCCGCGCCTCATACGCCTCCCTCCACTCCACCTCCATCCGTGCCTGTTGCTTCATGAATTCCTCCAATATCTTCCTTACTTCGCTACTGCTCCGCCGCTGCTGTTGCTCGTGCCAGTGTTGCCCTTGGCCTTCTTTTTCTTCTTTCCCTTCTCACCCTCACTGTCCTCATCATCGCCATCATCTTCAGAAGACAACTGGAAAGAAGATGCTTTCTTGCTCTTTGAGGTGCTTCCTGCGCCTCCACCTCCTTCTGCTTCGGCCCACAGCATTCTTTGCATCCTCGCTGCGAAAATCGCTTGCATCTCATTGTAATACGGGAACTGTTGCCTCATGGTTTCTGGTTCCATCGTCTCGCAACCCTAAAAATAAATCAAATTATATCTTCATCCATAAGAAGAAGCACACCCATTATTCACAAAAAAGAACTATCACTACATGTAAACAGGTGTGCTCTGCTAATTTCGAGTTTCGGTATTTGACCACCGATCTTTGGGGATCGAAAAATGTTTCTTCCTTGATAGATGCACACATATGTAAACCTTGTTATGGACACTTACTGTTTGATAAAAGTCATATTAGAACTCGGTGACAATAAAGGAACGTAATTATAAGGTCCATGAACAAGGAAACCCACTAGTTCCTACAAATCTCAAAAAAGGGATTCACTGGTGAGCACAAGCTAGAGTTGTGTTCCTTGGACGTACCTTATATCGAGTGACGAGGTTCTTCCACTTGCACTTGCACTGCTCGGCGCTCCGGTTGAAGCCCTTCTCCCTCATCCGGGTCGATATGACCTCCCACAGGACCTTGTTTCGCTTCGTCTCCATGAAGTTCCGGTCGAGCTCGGCCCGTATCACCAAGAACTCCTTCGTCTCCTGGACGCTCCATTGCGGGAACCTATCGCTGCCGCCTTCGATGCTGACACTTAGCTGCTGCAGTTGCTGTGGCGGCAGCTGCGGTCGAAGCTGCTGCTGCTGTTGAAGAAGGTGCTGGTGGTGGTGGTGGTGATGCGAGAATTGCCCTTCCATATTAATAGGGCGAAATCAAGAATGCTTGCACCAGAAGGATGGAATTTGGTGGTGAGGAGAGAGAAAGAGAAAAAAAGAATAAGAGGAGACGTGGAAACAGAGATTTTATACGGGGGGCGAGTGTGAAAGGGCGGGTGTGAAACGTCAAGGGAGTAGAAACGCTGGTCTTTGGCTTGGGGCCTGGGTTTCAATCCCTGCTTAGGTGTCAAGGAGGGCGCCTTTGTTTTTCCTTCAGATCTCGGACAGCGATTGACAATTCCCTCTCTCTCTCTCTCCCTCTCTCTCTCTCTCTTTACCCATTTCCTGCGGAGGAAAAGTTAAACCAGATGGAACGTCACTTAGCGGCCAAAAAGAAGAGCACAAGCATGATTAATTAAGTATAATCCATCATGGGTCGATGCTAAGTAGGGGGGAATCGGTCCTCTATGGGATGTCGTCCGGTCCACAGGCGTCAAATTTCTTCGACCCGATTTGAAAGGAAAACGATATATATTGTACATATATTCGTTTCCGTTAATAAATTAGCCCTAGCGCATGGAATATTAAGTGGGGTTAATCAGGTTGGTTGTAATTAATTAAAAAGGAAAGATTAGCAGCATCTCTCGTCTTGTCTTCGTAGAGCCTTCCCTCCCTTGCTTGCTTTGCCATCTCCCCTTTTCTTCTTTTTTAATTGTTTTGGCAGGGAACGGTTGCCTGGGTCAGATCTCTTTCTTATCTCTCTCGACCCTTTTTTCAAGCAGTCTTCATCTGTCTACGCGTAAACTCCTTCTCTCTCTCTCTCTCTCTCTCTCTCTCTCTCTTCTTCCCTTTCTTTTGAGTGCCATGCATACCCATTTGTTCCCATTTCGTAAACGTGACGCCACGCTTACGATGGGCGCGACTTCTGGAGGTGCAGGTGAGGTGGGTTGTGGGGGTAGGGGTGGGGGTGGGGATTTATCCTCTGCGGCCAGCCACATTGTAGCGCCTTATTATATATTGCAAGGTGTCTCATGCCATTCACCATCAGTCAAACTTTAACATGAATCGTGTTGTGTTATAATAATCAAGCTAAAGAAGACCGTGAGAAAATTTTCCGCGGATTAGTTTTGTAGGGGGATAAGTGTCCAGAAAGCCATATATCTATTATAAGGTAGTCGATTCAATCTTGAACTTTTTGGTTATGCCAATTTAGTCCTGAACAATTTAATAACTTGTCGATCTAGTCCTAAACGTTTCAATTATATCAATTTAGTTGTAAGTACGTTGATGATTTACCGATTAAGTTTCAAACTTTTTATGGCTTACCAATTTAGTCATACGGCCAATTTCAATCAAAAATCACTAATGTGGATGCCAGCATTCCGCTAGCAACCCACCAGCTATCTTACGCGATATGGTCAACATTAACATGGACAAATTTTGTATTTTGTATTTATTTTTTTTCTTTTTTCCCCTTTAGCTTGTGGGCAATACTCAACTATTGCTGGTGACCGACCATAGGCAAGGGCATCACAACCCTCATCGAATCTAGCGAGGGTCAAGCCTCGCCTGTGGTAGGTTGCTAGCCATGGCCGAGTACCGACCGTAGGCCAAAGGAAAGGAAAAGATAGGGAAAAAAAGAAAGGAAATTTTTTTTAAAAGACACAAAAATTTGTCTATGTCAACATTGACCACGCCATGGAGGATGGCCAACATCCATGTTAGCAATTTATTGGCCGAAGAGACTAAATTAGCAACTCATCAAAAAGTTGAGTACTAAATTGGCAAAGCATGAAAAGATTTAGAACTAAATTTACACAATTAAAGATGTAAGACTAAATTGACAAGTTCTAAAAAGGTTTAGGACTAAATTGACACAATTATAAGGTTTTAAGACTCAATTCGCCACCATACAATTAGTTGAGGACTTTTGGATAATTTTCCTAGTCTTATGACTTCACATGTTTAGTTTACTAAGAATAATTAGTATACGAAAAAATTATTTACGATCAAAGAAAATATGTATGCTTAAAGTCAGAAAATGCATTTCTTAACTTGAAAAAGGGAAAAATTATTTTTTTTGTAATATTTAAGGAATGCATTTTGCTTTATGATTAAGTTTTTATCGAAACAAACTTGCCTTTGATCACGTCTTGAGAAACAATTACATCAAGATTGGTCCTACTAGAAGAACTCTTTCATACCGAGCGTGATTCGCTTGTCCCCTATAGTATATCTAAGATGAGTGACTTATGTATTAATTACATCATTTTCATTTATGATGAAATTTTTCCCCAAATAAACATGCCCTTCATCGCATCTCAAGATATAATTACATCAGCATTGGTCCTACCAAAAGAACTCTTTCATACTGAGAACCTGATTCGCTTGACCACTAGAGTATATCTAAAACGAGTGACTTATGTAATATTGTCATCTTTGTACTATTGGTGGACCTAACAAAAGAACTCACAACGGTTTCTAGATAATGCAGATTTTGGCTTTAGTAATGGTAGTCTTTATAAGAAAATGAATTATTAAGTGATTTGATAAACTTTAATTAGGTGGATTTTTAATAAGTGTATAGTCCTCTAAATGGGGATAGTCAGGATGTAACCAATAGTTGATTGTTCAAGAGTCAACACTCGAGCCAGGCTTACTATTGAAGTCGAGTGCACAACCGTCTAATTTGTTCTAAAAATTTTGCACTCCCTTTTTCTAACCCTTTAAGACAAAAAGGCTGCACACTTGACTCTAAGCTAGGTGCGATCATTTCGATTCTTGTCAAGGTCTTTTATCCCTTTATTGGTAAAACTTTTTTTAAACTCTTTATAAATAAAATTAGGTCGATATTATCTGATCCAATAAAAAAGCACGACGGAAGAATAGCGAGTTTGAATTTATGTTAATCATGTCCATAATAATTATGTCAACTTGCTTACAATTGATATGTGTCGTACTTGATCTTAATACTAATAATTCTATGAATTGATCTGAAGTCGCCTTGTTTAACTCAAAATTGACCGGTCCGATCCTTTTACTAAATGGATCGAGGGAATATGATCAATGATTATATGACTTACATTGACCTATCTAACTTAAATTAATTATTGTTTAATATTATTTAATACTAATGAATATTGACACTGACCGCTCTTGGTACTTTATGGTGTTACAAGTATAAATCTTTCCTAGATTATTCTCCTTAACTTAGAAACAAGAAGAACTAAGTTCATGATTGAATCTTTACTACAATTGTTCATTTATTGTAGATAAATCTATTAACTTATTAGATATATCATTTCAAATCTTGAACATAATTCTTTTTTCATTAGTTGGTTATTCTTTCCCTTAAGCCATAAAAATTAATTTTATTTCCAAAAAGCTATTTGAAATGTTAAAGTCATGTTTGGGTTGGATAGGCCTTAGTTTGATCCATTTAGTTAAACAAATTATGCTAGTCACATTCAAGTCTTAAAATTATTGTATTGATTTAAATTCAGTCTTATACATTTCAATTGAACTTTTTGGTCCTAAATTTTTTAATAAAACCACAATCAAGTCCTCACAACCAACTCTCGCCAAAAATTGCTAAAATGGCGGTCCAATAATCACCCGCTAAATGACAAGTCCCGACCATCAATCTAACATTGATAAACTCAAAATAATATCATGTTGCTTAGTTTTCAGCTATTTTTAGCCTAAACCAAAGGTCGCAACGCCATGTGCGACTCATATCAAGTAGGCAAAGCGAGGCAAGGCGCAGCAACGCACCACTATGTCCTTGTAAATGCGCGCGCGAGAGCGAGAGTTGAGGATGCAGAGATTCGGGGGCAAGTACAAGTTCCATGATTGCTCTTCATGGCAGCGGGTCCTTCCCACGAAGGGTGAGCGCGGAAAGCCGAGGTGGCGGAGGTAGCGGGCGGCGGCGGCAACGGCAGCGGTAGCGTGGAGGTTGAACCCAGATGAGCGGTTGGCGCTCATAAAGGAAAGTGGGTCAGCGTTCGTTTCCCGTTGGCCATGAGAAAATCGATCGTGGTACATAGTTTCAACCCGACGAATGTCACATAAAATAAACATTCAAAAAAACAAAGATACGCAAGCAATATCTAGGCGGAAAAGCGACGTGTAATCTTTTCACACCTTCCCCCCATTAATTTTACAAATGCAACCCATCATGCCTCGAGCATCCCTAATCAAATCAAATCAAAAACCCATCATTCTTTCTTTCTTTTCTCCCTTGTTTTTGTTTCTTTTCTCACGGGAGGGCGCTTTCTTTCTTCCCTTTCTCCCTGATCGTTTCGGTCCAAACCGTGTGAGTTTGACAAGAAAAGAAAGAAAGGAGAGGAGGAAAAGAAAGGAAAGGAAGGAAAAGAGCCTCGGTTGGCCTTTTTCTATCTTTCTCGGTACGTGGTGGAGGTGGTGGTGGGGAAGCTGCCGCGAGAAAATTCTTTTTATGCATGGGGGCGACATCGGGATCGGAGCCACTGATGAAGAGGAAGGGGAAAAGGCAGCGGTGGCTGGCTCGTGCGCTGGTGGGCCGCCCCGTCAATCTCTTTACGCGGTGTTCCTCGGAGAAAATATTGGCTGGGTCTTACACTCCACGTAGGCGTAGGGTAAGACCATTCAGCGATCGACACGTGGCTCCATGTAGGCGACGGCGTCGAGGTTTAAAATTTGCGCGCGCCGCTCCCGAGGCCCACCACTCGACGCTCTCTCTCCTCTACTCTCCTCTGCGACCATCAACTCGTCCTCTCTCTCCTCTCTCTCTCTCTTTCCCCGTTCTCCCCGTTCTCCGTTCCGTTTTGCGGGAGAACAAAAGTCGCAGTGCTTCTCTCCGAATGCTCTTCCCCTCCTCTGCTCTCTCTCCTCCGCCGGTTGCCCGCGACGCCGACGCCGACGCCTCTCGCTCTCTCCTCCGGTTTTGCAACGCCGCCGTCGGCGCGCCCTTTCCACCTCCGCCGACGCCTCTGCTCTCTCTCCTTCGCTGGTTGCCCGCGACGCCGACACCGACGCCCTTTCCACCTCCGCCGACGCCTCGCTCTCTCTCCTCTCGCTGGTTGCCCGCGACGCCGACGCCGACGCCCTTTCCACCTCCGCCGACGCCGACGCTCTCTCTCCTCCGCTGGTTGCCCGCGACGCCGACGCCGACGCCCTTTCCACCTCCGCCGACGCCGACGCTCTCTCTCCTCCGCTGGTTGCCCGCGACGCCGACGCCGATGCCCCTCCGCCTCTGCTTTCGCCCCCGACTCTTCTGCCTCCGCCGTCGGCCCCGACTCCGATGCCGTCGCCGACGCCCCTTCGCCTCCCTCTCGCGACCTCTCGCTCTCCTCTCCCCTCTTTCCTCTGCGGAGCGCCCTTGCTGGCAACCCCGACGCCGACGAACCCCGCTCGCATTTTGGCCTCCCTCTCCGCGAACGAAGGTCGCTCTGCTCGCTCTCTCCCTCTCTCTTTCCTCCGCGAAGCGCCCCCCGCTCCTGAACCCGGACGCCGCCGACGCCGTCGCCTCTCGCCGCCGCCTTCCCAAGCCCCACCGATAGGCACCCCATTGGCAACTCCCGTACGTCCCAAGGTTCCCTTTTTTTTTTTTTTTGGATTCCACTCAGTAGAATTCATGTTAATGTTTATAGTCGGATAAGGATGGAGCACATTTGCATTAGGATTTTCTACACCTCCATGGTAAACATGCTCTTGTATGGGTAGAATGTTAGAAAGATATGCTGATAATTGTTATCAGTCTCTTAGTTTTCTTAAGGTCTGTATATAGTTTAATATGCTGTTATGCATTGCAGAAAATGGAGATACTTCCGAGTCAATGATCTGGATAAAGCATTACACGAATTTGTCAATAAGGATGATAAAACGGCATTTTATTCTTGCGTGCAACTAAATCTTGAAGAAACTCGTGTAAGTATCATACCCTGCTTTTGTTGATGCGGAGGCATCACTCTTAAGCTGTCAGTTCCTCATGCTATAGTGTCAATGTTATGTTTCTGTTATGCTTCTGTGTTGATACTTTTTTGTTTATGAACATGTGCAGAACAAAATTGCTAGGGATTCCGACACCTTGAAATGCGAGGAGGAGGATCTAATTCTTAAAGACGGCGAGTGTTTGGAGGCAAGAAGTTATCTATTGAGACTTGTTATCCTTATAATGTGGTGAATTTAGTCTCATCCAACCATTTAATGTGTGGAGTTCTTCCAAATTTTTGGGGGCTTTAGCTCATTTGCTTCAATCGTAGTCGCTTTAACTTTCTGCTATGATTGTGGCTGTTATTAGAGTAAAGCAGGAATTTCTTGTATATCTTATTGTAAGGTCTTTCCAGCGATTCTGAAAGGGCATTTCAATGAGAGAAACTAGTAGCTTGGATACGAGTCTCGAGCATTATTTTTGCTGTTGGTTTTAATTCCCGTTGACGATAGGGTCAAGTTCTTTTTAACTCATTTTCTTCCTGCCAAGTGCTGCCTAAAGTAAAGATTGATGCTTAATTGACTTTTTTCTTTATATTCAGGAACGCGTTAAGGAACGTTCTGTACATCCCAGTGACACTCCACATGGAACATCCAGTGCACCTTCTGTGGAGGTAAATCTAGCTGTAGTGCTGATTGTCCTTCTTGGATTCTTATGAGTTTCTCTGTGAAGCCATTAAGTGCTAAATTTTTCATGTTAAATTCTGCCCAGGCTGCTAGAAATAGGAGTGCTGCGGGAATAGGAAGCACGGTTTCTTTTAGCGATGATGAGGACACGGCGAGAGATACTCGGCTCAAACTCGCACCGAGAGGCCGGAAAGGATCATTGGGAGTTTCTAGATCCTCCCGTGCTACTTCGGATCTAGGAAGAAGGGAAAACTTCTACAAGAGGAAGGGGCGGGGAAGAGGATCTCGCTAATTTGAAGCAAACTACTCTTGATTCAGCTTTGGTATCTCGCCGTCGTGAAAGGTTAGTAGCGGATGTAGTCATGAACTCGAGCTTACGGATTAAAGTTGTCAAACTCCAATGTCCCATATCCCGAATCACCTAGCTAAAGATTATTTGCATCCTCAAGTGATCTGGCTTTGCAATTGAAGTGCTTCAGGGAAATAATCAGCATTAGCGTCGGCGTAATATGTGGATACGGTAGGCTCTCGATAGTGATGATTTGTCTCGTGGATTAAATTAAGTGATGGCATTTTCAAATGGCAATCTGGATAGTCATTTGTTGAGATCATTAAATTGAATGTGCGAGCTTTTGTACTCGAGAGAACTTGGATAGAGTGCAATGTAGTAATCAGTGGAAAAACTAATACCTGGAAAAGTGCCGAAGATTATAGCATATAAGTTATAGCTCGCTCACTTTGTGTGTGTATGTGTATGATGACCGGCTTCCTATGGCTTAAATTAAGCCTTTGAAAGAACAAGGATGTGAAATCGACGATGTTCGTAAGCATACGTATTGAGTCTGCGACCCCCAAAACTTCTTGTTTACATGGGTTTTTAACTTTAAATGATGGGATGCCTTTCTTGCTGCCAAAGGGTTTATAAAGCCATGTATATGGAAGATCTATGTCTTGTGTGCAGATAGTAGATGAATTATACTAGCTCTCGGTGTTCTACTTATTGAATCTGCAGTCCTCTATATCGGTACTTGGGATAATTCTGTCTTTTTTTTTCCCCATGCAAGACACCTGCGCGGGGGCTGCAAAAAATGCTGCCGAAGTATTCTTGATGATGAGGACGATTTAAATTCTGCCTCTAGTGAAGAAACAGGAAGATATGTGAGCAAGGATCCTGAGGAAAGCTCAGTAAGAAAGAATGCCTTTTCTCCCTATAAATAGATTCTTCCATTGGGTCAGCATATGGTTTCCCACAATCGGGCAACCATGAAAATCTTTATGTTTGCTTTACCTTGTTGAGTTTATGTATATTTGATCTTAACGAGTTACCAATTCCAAATTAATGCCTTTTGAATGTAAATATTGTCTTGTTCCAACTAGGGCCATTTCATATCAACGATCTTAAAAACATGTGACTGTGGTGGGCTTATTCAATCTTTAGATTGGAATTTCCTTTTGTTGGTCTGACTGTGCCTTGTAGCAAAGTTGCGGGGTCTTTTTTTGACCAATTATCATTCCCTCATGTTAACTGTGAATTTCCTCATAATTATTGTCTCCAAAGGGAAGTGATGAGAATCTGCACGAAAAGGACGCAAAAGAGCTGCTCCACGGGGAAGGGGTAGAGGTACGGGAGCATCTTCCAAGCGTGGCGAAAAACCGACAATTCTTCAATTCACAAACTGCTCTTGAGCAATAATGACAACGATGATGATGAAGATGATGTGGGAAAGAGACCAAATAAGTCGCAAACCAGGGTAAGTAGTTCTCATGGTCTTGAGAGTGATTTATTCTCTTCCCATAATCTATATGTGCTATGAAGTCTACCCTCTGCTTTTGAAGATGAATGTCCTAAGCGTTGAAGTCTTTTGCTTATTGTTTGCTTATAAGGCTTAATAATCATACTCATAATTGCTGATTGACGAAATTGTGTAAAATGCTGAGCAATTCTCTGCCGAAATCAATTTCATCTTCATTGTTGACTTAGAAAAGAGACTCGTATTAGTTAAATATAATAGAGATTTGTACTGATTATTTCATTGTTCTCCCGAAGCTATTTGATATGCGCACCAAGAAAATATTCGTAATGTTCTAGTGAAGATTTATGCATCTGAAGGGATGCTTTGGGAAGTTATTATTAATGAAAGAGATAAAAATGCTACAAGAAAAGATATCGAGAGGGCATTTGGAATGTAGAGACAGTTTAGAATAGGTTGGCATAATGAATCAATTTTATTTAACAACAAAAATGTCAACTTAGTGTATAAATAATTGTGTTTACAAATTGATGCATGCCCTTGCTAATTTTATTATGTGGTCACTTATTTCGAGCATCTTGTTCACCCTTTAAATAATCAGGTATTCTGATCTGTATTCTTCATTGTGGATGCTTTGACATGGGGTCTCTCTCAGCAATTGTAGGGCATCTCTTCCATCGGATTGATTCTTAAGCTGAAAGGATTTGAAATACATTAAGTGCAAATCTCTCGGATTCTGTTTCGATGCCGCTTGTAACTTTGCGGGGAGCTCAAGCATGGATGCTTTTGGTGGAAAAGCTACTTCGTTTATCTAATCATTGTTCGTTGAGACTAATATGCTTGAGCATAATTGCAAGTAATATTGGTACCTTCATCCTCTCTGAGTTTTGCTGCTTTTGTCTCAAGTTGTGGAATAAAAGGAAAATGAATTGCGATTGTACATTATCTGGTTGGAGTCTTTTCTTGCGGTCAGCATTTTGTCTTTCTGGACTTCCATGGAAATAATATTTGGAAGACTTGGTTGTCTTGTCTCTCTGCTAAGGTAACAATGGTATCTCATATTTGATTAGTTTTGTGTTGGTTAGTTAAGGAAGGTGAGAATAAATTCCCATCTCCAACGGCTCGGTTTCAAAGTGAGGCTTTATGTTTTGTCTCCTTGTCTATGAGATTCATTTTGCTCTATTGTATATATTTCAGGGCATCCGAGCTGTAACTGGTCCAATGGGGTGTCTACCTATTGTCAAGGTACTTCCTTTACTTTATCCTACCACCTTATAGAGTATTTTGGCATACATGTAAACTTGTGTATACAAGGGAAAAACTAAAAATTTTGTAAACGGCACTTTCATTGCCACGGAAATTCGGGGAGTTTATGCAGTTCTAGCAACCGCATAGACCACAAGTACTTATTTCCCGTGCTATGACATCTGTCTAAAATAGAAGATCTAACGAGAAGAAGGATTACAATCTCCCTCTTGCAGAATTATACAGTTGATCGCTTGAACTTTGGATTGGTCTGGCGAAATGGCTAAATCTGAAGGTTACATGGTTGAGGTACTTCCCCTGTAATTACTTCTAGATGTGATTGTGATTTTAACATATCTGGAGACGGGTGTCAAAAGGTTATGCCTTATTGCGGATGGTGATTGTCGGAGATGATTGTGCTTTACCTCCCCCTCGAGGCATAGTCGGGAGGAGAGGATTGGCATGGACTATTCTAGTTCACAAGGTTTGTGGTCTCTTTCTCTCTGAAAGGTTGTGCTTTAAATGTCCCTTTTGGCACTAAACAAGAATCTTGTCCTTCCCCACTTCTCATGGTCCACGCTTGTATCCTTAATTTTTGCCACTATCACTTTCATCTATTCGAGTGACTACGTCAACTTTAAAAACTCTCGTATTTTCTTGTTGTAATAGAACTTTAACATAGGAAGCTCCTGTTTTGGCAAATCAATTTGTAGAAAGGTTTTGAATTTTTAATTAAGAAAGTCAGAAGGATATCCCTTTCAGATTATTCTTCTGAAGTTTTCATGCATCTGGCAATATCTATGGTTCATTGTTGTTGAGAGACTCCACACTTCTTGCCCTATGTTTATGAGTAGTGAAAGTGAAGAATACGATATGATTCTTTGCTTTCATTTGTCAATATAAGGTCGCTTGGAGCTGCAGCCGCAGCTGGGCTCTCACTTAAGGATGTTGCGGCGAGGCGAAGCGTGCATCGAAATGGTTGGGACAATGGGTGTTGCATTATCCGTTTGCACTCTACCGAGGTCAAGCTTTTCACGACTATGTAAGCAATGTTCCCTCTAATTGGATATCTTTGTTTCTCATAAGATTTCCTTTTATTAATTTATATGCCCATTTGCACATTCTACTTCATGGCGGGATTCAAGATTGTTGGGTGAACTACATGTTGCTCTTTTGAAGTCAATAATCGAGACATCGAAGATGTTGCAAGGACACCTGCTACTTGGTTTGGGTATAAATCAAAATAATGCTGCCAATCCCGAAGGTGGACATCCACAGTTGTTGAAGGGGTAAACTATGCTTTTCTAAACTTTGTTTAAATATTGGGTGGTTGCGTCCATATTCTCAAAACGGAAGAAATCACTCACCATATAATTCTTTTTAAATGAATAGCCCCGAAAATCGAATCCGTGTCTTTTAGTTTTTTTTTTCACATTTGTTCGCCATTAAAGTGACGGTGGTGAGGGAAAGGAAAAGCGGACGGTACTATTGAATACATAGCCGTACTACGGGGACTGGGTAGGTGTACCTGGCCACCTAGTTTGGCGGTTGGCTTTTCTCCGAGCTTCTCTGCGATCCCTCTATATAACACGCGGGGCCGCTTCCTCATTTGGATATCAGACTGATCTCTCGTCTCCCCCTCTTCCGAACATCGCCTTTTTCTTCATCTTCAGCACACAGAGAAGAGACAGCTTTTGTATGGCCGCCAGCTCGAGGACTTCTGGGATCGTGGGAATCGGCAAGCAAGTCGTTGACGATCGGCAACGTCCACAGATTTGAGCAGAGTTTTGTTGCCTCGATAATTTAATGAACTACCATTAGTTTCACGAAATTTTCCTGCTATTATCCGCTAGACTTCTCAATTGCTAAATGCATTCTTTGTGAAGATTCCTGATCTTATTTTATTTGTTTCTTTTCTTTGAGAATCAATGCTCTAAGTCTTCATCTTGCTCTAATATTCCAAACACTCTCTTTCAATATCATTTTTGAAGATGTGCTGCAAATTTATGTAGGATGATGAAGAGGACAATTTTGCTATAGTATTTGCAGCCATGGGAGTGAACATGGAAACCGCACAATTTTCTGAACGTGACTTTGAGGAAAGTGGGTCAATGGAGAGAGTGATCCTTTTCCTTAATCTGGTGGGGTAATATACCTTTTTAGGTGCAGAAACTATAACTACAAAACTCGTCCCCGCTTTCCACCGATGCTGTGGAAACCTGTTACTCCTGTGTATCCAAGGTTGATTAAAAAATGGCGGAAGCGGAGACGTTCACATTCCAGGCGGATATAAACCAGCTCCTGAGCCTGATCATCAACACCTTCTACAGCAACAAGGAGATCTTCCTCCGCGAGCTCATCAGCAACTCCTTCGATGTATGTCTCCTCCACCTCGCTTTGAAGTACTAGGTTGCCTTGTTCAATGTCTTTTGTCTGTTAGGTGTTAGTAATGGCTTGCTGGCTTGAAGATCAGAGAGATTTATGTTTGCTTGAAGAAGTTGTTCGATGCCTGGTGAAGAGTTAAGAGTGTCATTTTGAGTTGATTGGATGGCTCTGCCTTAGGCATTGTTGAGAAATAATCGTGATCGAAATGCGATATTGTGATCTGAAGGTGATATATTGATTCTGATATGTGATCGGTTTGTGTGTGCTTTAGGCGTTGGATAAGATTAGATATGAGAGCCTCACGGACAAGAGCAAGCTCGATGCGCAGCCCGAGTTGTTCATTAGGCTGGTGCCGGACAAGGCCAACAAGACCCTTTCGATCATTGACAGCAGCGTTGGCATGACTAAAGCAGGTAATGTAATTGGCTGACAGAGATTGATCAATTTTCTTGCTTGCGTCTTTTGGCTATGGCTATGTTCCTACGCGATAATGGTAACTGTTACGCTGAGTTCATTTAAGTTGTGACACTGTTGGTAGATATTAATGTCTGAGATGAATTGGACAGATCTTGTGAATAACCTGGGTACGATTGCGAGGTCGGGGACGAAAGAATTCATGGAGGCATTGCAGGCGGGAGTTGATGTGAGCATGATCGGTCAATTTGGTGTCGGTTTCTACTCGCTTATTTGGTGGTGAGAAAGTCATTGTGACTACTAAGCACAATGATGATGAGCAGTACATCCTGGGAGTCCTGTGCCGGTGGTTCCTTCACCGTTACAAGAGATGTGAGTGGGGAGCAACTCGGCGAGGGACCGAGATCACCCTCTTCCTTAAGGAGGACCAGGTGAGTTCATTTATGGTTGCTTTTATGAATTGGTGGAGAAGATTTACTATGGTTTTGGATGATACATGATGCTAATAGCGTCACGTCTCTGTTTTCCTCACCGAGTACTGGAATAAAGAAGGATTAAGGACCTTGTGAAGAAGCACTCCGAGTTCATTAGCTACCCCATCTATCTATGGACTGAGAAGACAACCGAGAAAGAGATCAGTGATGATGAGGACGATGAGCCCAAGAAGGAAGAGGAAGGAGATGTTGAGGACGTCAATGAGGAGAAGGAAGAAAAGAAGTCGAAGAAGAAGAAGATTAAGGAGGTTTCTCATGAGTGGCAGCTCATCAACAAACTGGAACCCATTTGGCTGTGAAAGCCAGAGGAGATCACCAAGGAGGAGTATGCTTCCTTCTACAAGAGCTTGACCAATGATTGGGAAGACCATCTTGCCGTGAAGCACTTCTCTGTTGAGGGGCAGCTTGAATTCAAGGCTATTTTGTTCATCCCAAAACGTGCTCCGTTCGACCTCTTCGATACTCGCAAGAAGATGAACAACATCAAGCTCTATGTTAGGAGGGTTTTCATTATAGACAACTGCAAGGAGCTCATTCCAGTATCTTGGATTCGTGAAAGGAGTTGTCGATTCGATGACTTGCCCTCAACATTTATCGTGAGATGCTTTGCAAAACAAGATTCTCAAGGTCATCAGGAAAAATCTTGTCAAGAAGTGCGTTGAGATGTTCAATGAGATTGCAGAGAACAAGGAGGACTTAAAAATCTATTTGATGCTTGAAAGTGTTTACTTATTTAGTCATTTGATGATAATATTTTGTATTTTAATAAATTAATTTTATAAAATGTATCGTGAATATTTATTTGTCAATGATTATGGAGTTTCATGTAACAATGTCCACCAATACTTATTTTTCGTTAGAAAGTTTTCATACCAATATCTACTTAAACAATGCTGATGAGTAGCACCAAGATGTGAATTAGTAGTGAAGTCAGGGCATGAAAAGATGAGCGGCGGTCATTTTTTCCACATTCATATCATATTTGGATCTAATTCTTATCTTTAGTAGTGAACTCAAGTGCCAAAGGAGTAGGACATCACGGATTTATCGATCATTCTCCGCAATTTAGTCGTTGATTACTTGATAGTATGATGTCGTAATGATGGACAAATGTCGCATTGAATCATAATCAAGCTTAGAATTTAAGCTTTGACGTACACTCCCAAGTCAAAATGAAGAAATTAGATTTGAATGTTCAAAAAAATATATTAATACACAATTATAACGCACACATAAATGCTTGATGGCAAATAAATGCCAATTTTACATATAGGGCAGTCGACCAACAACTTGGAAAGTTTTGAGCGGAAGGATGGTCTTTAAAATATTTTATCATTTCAACGCCGAATCCTCCGTTAAAACTTGCGAAATGAGTATTCAACATCTCAGCATATGCCTATATGAGTATTAGCAATTCGCATTAACCATACTAAACACAACTAGATTTCTCAATGCACACATGATGATGGAAAGAGCCAAGTCCAAGCAACGAGCACGATAGATACCATTGCAAGATGAACCTTCCGCATAAGCCATGTACGCTCTCAAAATTTACATAGCCTATCATTGCCAATAGCATACATTACTCAAGAAACTCAGAAATGGGGATTCCGCCCTATAGCCATAAGAGATAATCCCGTGAAAACAGGAGCGACTTTGGCATCCCCTTAACCGTAGCAAGAGCACGGTCCTCAATCAAGAAGCAATATAGGTCAAAGTTTAATAAATGCACTGCCTCTGGCCATGGTATGGACGCAACATGCGAAAGGCACTGGTGACAAGGCATGGAACCATAGTATCTCATCTTCTCAATGCACCGTAGTTTCTCGTTACCTAGGAACCGAAAAACAGATGTCGGTTCAAGCGTAAAGCATTGACATTGCAAACGGGCTCTCCATCTTATCCACCTTAATGAGGTCCATTCAGATAAAGAGACGAACATAGAATTTCAACTGTAGTTTTAGATGCATCATATAGGGAGACAATGGAGCTTAATGAGTGAAACATTTTCAGCCGTACTTATATCTATCTATGGAAAAAAACTGTAGTTACAGAAGCGTCACGTGAATCAGGTTCTTCATTCATTTATGTATCTCCATATAATGAGAGATTGGAAAGGACATGCCATTAAAATATGAAATCACTTGGCATGCTAATGACAGCCTCATGGACATCTAGGACATACAATGTACAAGTTTCATCATTTTTTTGAATAAGAAGACAGAGCTAAGAGAATGAAGTACTTCAGCTATTTTAACTAATATGAGTCTCTTTTCTAAGTCAACAATGAAGATGAAATTGATTTCGGCAGAGAATTGCTCAGCATTTTACACAATTTCGTCAATCAGCAATTATGAGTATGATTATTAAGCCTTATAAGCAAACAATAAGCAAAAGACTTCAACGCTTAGGACATTCATCTTCAAAAGCAGAGGGTAGACTTCATAGCACATATAGATTATGGGAAGAGAATAAATCACTTTCAAGACCATGAGAACTACTTACCCTGGTTTGCGACTTATTTGGTCTCTTTCCCACATCATCTTCATCATCATCGTTGTCATTATTGCTCAAGAGCAGTTTGTGAATTGAAGAATTGTCAGTTTTTCTGCCACGCTTGGAAGATGCTCCTGTACATCTACCCCTTCCCCGTGGAGCAGCTCTTTTGCATCCTTTTCTGTGCAGATTCTCATCACTTCCCTTTGGAGACAATAATTATGAGGAAATTCACAGTTAACATGAGAGAATGATAATTGGTCAAAAAAAGACCCCGCAACTTTACTACAAGGCACAGTCAGACCAACAAAAGGAAATTCCAATCTAAAGACTGAATAAGCCCACCACAGTCACATGTTTTTAAGATCAGTTGATATGAAATGGCCCTAGTTGGAACAAGACAATATTTACATTCAAACAGGCATTAATTTGGAATTGGTAACTCGTTAAGATCAAATATACATAAACTCAACAAGGTAAAGCAAACATAAAGATTTTCATGGTTGCCCGATTGTGGGAAACCATATGCTGACCCAATGGAAGAATCTATTTATAGGGAGAAAAGGCATTCTTTCTTGAGCTTTCCTCGGGATCCTTGCTCACATATCTTCCTGTTTCTTCACTAGAGGCAGAATTTAAATCGTCCTCATCATCAAGAATACTTCGGCAGCATTTTTGCAGCCCCCGCTGCGAGAGGTGCTTTGTACCGGGGAAAAAAAAAAAGAGAATTATCCCAAGTACCGATATAGAGGACTGCAGATTCAATAAGTAGAACACCGAGAGCTAGTATAATTCATCTACTATCTGCACACAAGACATAGATCTTCCATATACATGGCTTTATAAACCACCGGCAAGAAAAAGGCATCCCATCATTTAAAGTTAAAAACCCATGTAAACAAGAAGTTTTGGGGGTACTGCAGACTCAATACGGATGCTTACGAACATCGATCGATTTCACATCCTTGTTCTTTCAAAGGCTTAATTTAAGCCATAGGAAGCCGGTCATCATACACATACACACACAGTGAGCGAGCTATAACTTATATGCTATAATGCTGGCACTTTTCCAGGTATTAGTTTTTCCACAGATTACTACATTGCACTCTATCCAAGTTCTCTGAGTACAAAAGCTCTGCACATTCAATTTAATGATCTCAACAAATGACTATCCAGATTGCCATTTGAAAATGCCATCACTTAATTTAATCCACGCAGACAAATCATCACTATCAGAGAGCCTACCGTATCCACATATTACGCCAGACGCTAATGCTGATTATTTCCCTGAAGCACTTCAATTGCAAAGCCAGATCACTTGAGGATGCAAATAATCTTTAGCTAGGTGATTCGGGATATGGGACATTGGAGTTTGACAACTTTAATCCGTAAGCTCGAGTTCATGACTACATCCGCTACTAACCTTTCACGACGGCGAGATACCAAAGCTGAATCAAGAGTAGTTTGCTTCAAATTAGCAGATCCTCTTCCCCTGCCCCTTCCTCTTGTAGAAGTTTTCCCTCTTCCTAGATCTGAAGTAGCACGGGAGGATCTAGAAACTCCCAATGATCCTTTCCGGCCTCGGGTGGCAGAGTTTGAGCCGAGTATCTCTGCTGTGTCCTCATCATCGCTAAAAGAAACGTGCTTCCTATTCTGCCGCAAAGCACTCCTATTTCTAGCAGCACAGGCAGAATTTAACATGAAAAATTTAGCACTTAATGGCTTCACGAGAAACTCATAAGAATCCAAGAAGGACAATCAGCACTACTGCTAGATTTACCTCCACGAAGGTGCACCGGATGTTCCATGTGGAGTGTCACTGGGATGTACGAACGTTCCTTAACGCGTTCCTGAATATAAAGAAAAAAGTCAATTAAGCATCAATCTTTACTTTAGGCAGCACTTGGCAGGAAGAAAATGAGTTAAAAAGAACTTCAGCCTATCGTCAACGGGAATTAAAACCAACAGGCAAAAATAATGCTCGAGACTGTATCCAAGCTACTAGTTTCTCTCATTGAAATGCCCTTCAGAATCGCTGGAAAGACCTTACAATAAGATATACAAGAAATTCCTGCTTTACTCTAATAACAGCCACAATCATAGCGAAAGTTAAAGCGACTACAGATTGAAGCAAATGAGCTAAAGCCCCCAAAAATTTGGAAGAACTCCACACATTAAATGGTTGGATGAGACTAAATTCACCACATTATAAGGATAACAAGTCTCAATAGATAACTTCTTGCCTCCAAACACTCGCCGTCTTTAAGAATTAGATCCTCCTCCTCGCATTTCAAGGTGTCGGAATCCCTAGCAATTTTGTTCTGCACATGTTCATAAACAAAAAGTATCAACACGAAGCATAACGAAACATAACATTGACACTATAGCATGAGGAACCGACGGCTTAAGAGTGATGCCTCCGCATCAACAAAAGCGAGGTATGATACTTACACGAGTTTCTTCAAGATTTAGTTGCACGCAAGAATAAAATGCCGTTTATCATCCTTATTGACAAATTCGTGTAATGCTTTATCCAGATCATTGACTCGGAAGTATCTCCATTTTCTGCAATGCATAACAGCATATTAAACTATATACGTACCTTAAGAAAACTAAGAGACGATAACAATTATCAGCATATCTTTCTAACATTCTACCCATACAAGAGCATGTTTACCATGGAGGTGTAGAAAATCCTAATGCAAATGTGCTCCATCCTTATCCAACTATAAACCTTAACATGAATTCTACTAAGTGGAATCCAAAAAAAAAAAAAAGGGAACCTTGGGACGTACGGGAGTTGCCAATGGGGTGCCTATCGGTGGGGCTTGGGAAGGCGGCGGCGAGAGCGACGGCGTCGGCGGCGTCCGGTTCGGGGAGCGGGCGCTTCGCGGAGGAAAGAGAGAGGGAGAGAGCGAGCGGGCGACCTTCGTTCGCGGAGAGGGAGGCCAAAATGCGAGCGGGGGTTCGTCGGCGTCGGGGTTGCCGGCAAGGGCGCTCCGCGAGGAAAGAGGAGAGAGCGGAGCGAGAGGTCGCGAGAGGGAGGCGAAGGGCGTCGGCGACGGCATCGGAGTCGGGGCCGACGGCGGAGGCGAAGAGTCGGGGCGAAAGCAGAGGCGGAGGGGCATCGGCGTCGGCGTCGCGGGCAACCGGCGGAGGAGAGAGAGCGTCGGCGTCGGCGGAGGTGGAAAGGGCGTCGGCGTCGGCGTCGCGGGCAACCAGCGGAGGAGAGAGAGCGTCGGCGTCGGCGGAGGTGGAAAGGGCGTCGGCGTCGGCGTCGCGGGCAACCGCGAAGGAGAGAGAGCGAGGCGTCGGCGGAGGTGGAAAGGTTGTCGGCGACGGCGTCGCGGGCAACCAGGCGGAGGAGAGAGAGCGAGAGCGTCGGCGTCGGCGTCGCGGGCAACCCGGAGGAGAGAGCGGAGGAGGGGAAGAGCATTCGGAGAGAAGCACTGCGACTTTTGTTCTCCCGCAAAACGGAACGGAGAACGGGGAGAACGGGGAAAGAGAGAGAGAGGAGAGAGAGGACGAGTTGACGGGTCGCAGAGGAGAGTAGAGGAGAGAGAGCGTCGAGTGGTGGGCCCCGGGAGCGGCGCGCGCAAATTTTAAACGTCGACGCCGTCGCCTACATGGAGCCACGTGTCGATCGGCCGAATGGTCTTACCCTACGCCTACGTGGAGTGTAAGACCCAGCCAATATTTTCTCGTGTTCCTCGGGTCGTCCCCACGTGAAAGAGCCACCCGTCTCTTCCCACGTGGCCCTAGGAAGGACCGGGGGGAGTCGGGCCCCGCCGGTCCTACGCTTTCACACTCGGGTGTGGGGACGGACAGCACGGCCCGGAAGCCCAACCTCTCGTTTCATTGTTTTGCTTGTGAGTACACGCAACTCCTTTCATCGCTTATGAAATTGTAAGACGGTGGGTCGATCCTGGACGGGTTCCCACCTTGGTCACCCGACGACAATTAGGGTTTTTGATTGTAGAGTGAGCTCAAACGATTTTCGAGAATCAATGGAGGAGTAGGGTTCCATTTGTCGAGTGAGCTTTAATCATTTTCTAAGTGTATCGGGGAATTGCCCATCTGGATTTATAAGATGTCGTTATTACTTGATTTATCGGAGAGAGAAAAAGTCATACTTGAAAACATAGTTTTGGAGTGCTTACTATACAAGAAGTGCCGTATCTTGATAATCTTGAAATTGACACATCCCTAAATTTTGAAGGTGGGTTTATTGTCAACACATATCACTTTCTTGATATGTGTAGTTCATAATAAGTGCGGGAATCTATGTTTTGATCCACAATAGATGTATTGTTCACACATATAATCTTCAGTCATATTGATTGATTTAATGGAGGAAAAAAAGTCATACTTGAAAACATAATTTTGAGTGCTTATTGTCCAAGAAGCACAATTTCTGGATAATTTTGAAATCGACAAGCTTCCTTGAAATTTGAAGATGGGATTACTTTTGATTTTCTAGATGTTAACATAATCATCAACGCATATCACTTTCTCAATATACATAGTTCACCACCGCCTACGGTGGCTCAGTTGGATAAGCGCTCCCATGACGTCTACCCAGGACAAAGGAGTTCAAATCCCGGTCGCATGGGATCTTAAGAGCGATGTCGGGGTGGTGGGTCCTCCGCTAGCGTCTCTCCAGGTTTTACCCAAAAAAAAAAAAAGTGCGAGAATCATATGCTTTCATCCACAGTGGGATGTCTTGTTAATTTACTCGTTCTATTTTATTGATCTGAGAACCGAAAGAAAAATTAAACCTCAAATTTTCAACACTAAATTTAAGGAAATTCCCTTGGAGACCTTGTGAATATAACTTGGATTAAGTATAGATTTTGTCCTTCAAGTTTTATTATTTGTCCAATTTGGTTCTCTTAATTTTATTTTGTTAAATTAAGTCCTCTAACTTTCTAGATTTCTACAATTTGGTCCTCTAAGTGTTATTTAGTGCAATAAAATCCTATAACTTTTTCTATTTGTACAATCAAATTCCTTGGTCAGCCACAATTAGTTAACTGTCAATTTGATTAATGTCGTGGCATTGTTTATGTGTGAGAAAATGACATGTGATGCTAATTTGGCACTGCAAAAAACAAAGTTAAAAAAGTAAGAAAATAGAAATCATATTTGACAATATTAATTACGATGGATAACAAAGCACTTGATTGTACAAATCGAGAAAGTTAGAAAATTTGATTGCCAAAACAAAACTTAGAGGACTAAATTGCAAAAATCCAAAATGTTAGAGAACATGATTGTACAAAATAAAAATTAGAGGACTAAGTTGCACTAATGCTAAAACACAGGACAAAATGTGTAGTTGCAACTTGACTTTTTAATGTATATGAAGCCCCTATTTGCCTCATTTATTATATATTTTTAGGCCAAAGTCAATTTTTTGCATGAGGACGAGTGTCAAAGTATTTAAATGTATAAAACAAAGTATAATTATTAAAACATGAATTAATTTAATAGCTTAACCTAAATCTCAAGCACTACATCGAATCATTAATCTTAATAAATATTTACCACTTTCCAAATCACGGTTTAATTCTTTGTGATTTTTTCGAGTAAAAATCCTTTCTTATTTTGCTAGTTCAAATATATTTTAGCATTGAGATGTCGAATATTGAATTCCACTTACAACAGGTGATTTCTCAAATCCACACGTCGAGATCTTCATATCATATCACATGGGAAAATCCAAAGGGCAAAGATATATAAACTTTTAAAGGATTCCCATATCTTCTTCTATAGGAATAAAAAAAAAATTATAATGCTAAAATGGACTAAATAGGAACATGGGCTTTGTATTCGTCTTGGCCTATGTGATAAGTTTGTCCCGAATCGCCATGACAAAATCCAATTTATATACAACTGAATAGTCAAATCTTCTCATATGAATCCGAAAGGACGGACCGATTGACTAATTTGCACTGCCTCTTTTTCGGTTCTGTTTATGATAATAGCTAAGGGAGAAGAAGGTGGTAGAATCATTCCAAATCGTTGACCATGTGCTGAAATTCCCTTTGTTGATGCTCGAGAATCCTTATGTGAACGAAAATCGCGATTTGACCTGCTCTTCTGCCTCTAAAGAGAGGTCTCAAGGGAGGAGAAGGGAGCGATACGTTTTGTCTTCCATGCGTTCGTGAGGTCCCGTAGAGCAATTCGTACGTCCACGCGCATCGTCTCGTGGGTTGGAATATCGTGTTTTCTTTCCTTCTCCATTTCCATGGTTGGAATGATTCCATTAGAGATCTTAGGGAAGAGCCCCTGAAGTTGGAATTTCCCTTGGGGTAACGCAGGTATGTCGACCGGTCTCGAATTGACCCACTGGTAAGGGCGTATCCATACTTTGGTTGTGAGCTCGATTCCCGCTCTAAGAGTCATGATGGGGGATTGGTGTGCTAATTCCCCTCCAATTAGCCAGCTGTTGTGCTCTTGAATTTATGAAAAAGAAAAGATCAATGAGAAGATATCTATGACCCGACGCTGACTTATTATAAGGATTAAGCATTGGAATTGAAATTTCCATGGATATTTAAGAAGAAAAAGGAGACTGCCCTACAACGGAATGAATTCGGGGCTACAGGTTGAACCAAAGGGATGTGTTGCACTGATATACGGTGATTGGAAATCTAGGTTGAGGTTCATCGGTGTAGGAGAAATTTAATATTAGAATAAAGGGGAGGTGACTTGATAGCAAACTCACATGTCAACTTGTCAAAATGGGTTATAAACCAATTTCTTAACTCATATTTGATTGATTGAGTCGTTATATAGGTTAATTATATTCATAAATAGATTATAAATGGTTTTAGAATGGCAAACTTCAAAAATATAAAGATATTAAATGGGTCCATAATTTATTTAAATCCAGCTCACTTTTATAACTCTTTTTTTACCCTTTCTAATAAAAAATGAACTTATTGGACTCTTCTAAGTTCAGACAAGTCTTGATGGGTCTAATTTCATCCTTATTAAAAGTATGAAGATGGCTTCTTTTTTCCCCATTAGTTTTTTTTTTTTTTAATTAATACCCTAAGTTTCATCTATTAGTTATTGGAGTGAATGTTTCATTGGTTGAATTTGGCAATTGTCATTTTTGCATAATTTTCTAATTTTGGTTTTCTGTCATTACAATCAATGGTCGGCATAAATCATCTTCTTCAATATCTTACATTCCATTGAATTAAAATTGCATTCTTCCATGTTATTTATTACTATAATTTTATAAATTTACTATCAAGTAGTAACTTTCCCTTATTCTTCATTGTGAATCAATACAAAAATAAAAAAATTCTATGCAACGTTGAAAGCCATTTTTTAACATCTTATGATTGAAATGGCAATGTTATCCAAATAATGCATATAAGTGAAGAACTTAAAGTGGGTAAACTAAGTGGATACGGATTTCCATAGGTTGGATTAAATATAGAAGTATTTTAATAAATAAGTTGAGTCGAATATGGGTCACCAAGTTTATATTGCATATATATTGATCAATTTGGGTTAGACCATTTTTAACTCAACACAAATTCAACCCGACCTATCCATTAATGGTCCTCCTCACATGTGAAGAGGCATTGGTAAGTCCACGTGTCAAGTGTGAACACAATACAAAGAAGAATCCCACACGCATTATCAATGCACTTAGAAATAAATCAATGAGTTCAAAGTGCCTTTTGTATTCCTCCAGCATTATGCCGGTATTAGACTTCCACGACATTCCCTCCACAACATATTCACACCTAATTAATGCATACCATCTCAAGAACCTAAATCGCTTGGTGCACATATAACATGTGAAAGTTACAATTCTGTAGGGCACTTTCACTGATGGTAACATTATTTTAAGATAACTTACATTTCTATCTCTCTATTTAAATTTCATTAATCTAGTATACTGAATTTTTGGGTAAGCTTTCTTCCGTAGTAATTAAACTTAGGTTCTATTGCAATCAAGTTACCGAACATGAAGACAACTGTCTCGGATTGATCTTATGATGAGGGTGTGATTATAATTGCAGCTCGGGAATTAATGGGTGGGGGCTCACTTCTCGCTCTGAGAGTCATGACAATGAATTGTGGTGCTGATTTCCCTTTAAATAACTGGCTAACTATGATCGTACTTCTAAACTACCAAAGATAAATAAATAAGAAGATATCTATTGCCTAGACACTGACTTATTATAAGGATTAAGCATGAGAATTGAAATTTCCTCGGGAGTAGAAGAAGTTAAGGGGATTCTGATGGACAATGTGATGGGTGATTTAATCCGCACATACACGGGTTGAAGCGAAGGAATGTGTTGCGCCGATATGCGATGGATGGAAATTCAGGTTAAGATTCACTGGTATAGGAGACACCTGATGTTGAAATAAAGGGAAGGTGGTCCACGGTAAACTCACACATGGGGGGGTGGAATGTTAAGTGTGCATGTGAAGTGTGAATGCAGGAAAGAATCCCGCATGCATGATCGATGCAACATGATGTATGTATCGATTGAGTTCAAAGTCCCCATGGTATCCTTCCACATTATGTAGGTATTAGACTTCTATCGCATTTCGTCCATAACATGTGCACACCTAATTAGAAGTAGATCTTCAGACCAAGTATATCATCCTACATGTAAACCATCTCAAGAAACTAGTCACCAGGTGCACATATATTATAAGTTACGAGTATGTATGGCGCTTTCGCCAATGGTCACATTATTTAGGGGTAACTTACATTTCTATCACTTTATTTTAATTTCATTCATCTAGCATATTGAATCTTGGTTTCAATCAACTAATCTATTGAACTTTAGTTTTTTTTTTGTTTTGGCAATTCGTACACTTTGATTGGAATCTAGCTAATTTTCCTAGCCAAAAGCCAAGGTGGCGGATGTGTGCGTTATTATGGCGTCCACCAAAGCGCATCAGTCCATGAATACCGTCTAAGTTCCACAACTTCGATGGAAATTAATCCTAACTCTTTGTACTTTATATGAATGAGGAAAAAAAAGGGTTGGACGATGATTTTGATGTAACATCACATGGTCGTCCGAGGAATTGCCTACGCATCTCTGGAGGACGAATGAATGGTGTGGACTTTGGAGCTCCAAGTTGCATCACATCTTGCGCAACCGCGCTCGTCATGCAAGTACAACATCCTCGGCATTGTCAACTTAAGGTCCCCCCTATGGCATTGACATTCACATCACAAAATCGACCATTCCAAACAAACCTCCGCTCTTTTTCTCCCTCTCCACATGGGAAAGTCATCAATGTCATCATTAAATGCCGATAGTTAAGGAACGATCTCTTGGGACGGCAGCGACGGATCAGGCATTCTCGACCCGTTCGTGTTCAGATGTTGCCTTTCGGTTCATCGCCCGTCAAGGAGTCGGCATTCCCCTGACCAAAGCGAAGCCCGTGGGGGATTCTATGGCAAAAAGGAAGGGCTTGCTCAATCATCATCTCAGAAAAGAGAAGTTAATGTTCATTAGTATGTGAATATTTCGGAAAAAACATATTATTATGGTTCATGCTTTGCATTTTAGCAGCTCATGGATCCCGCTTCTCGGATTTTTCAAGAACATTAATGACTCCCAAGCCTTGTTATTGGGCTTAATGGGCCTAGTGCCGGATCTAAAAACTTCAGTCGAAAACCGTCCAAAAATGTTTAATAAATATTCTAGAAGAAGTTCATGGGCCAGGCCGAACCGTCCTCGAGATAAAATTACCTATCTAGGCACACTATTTGAAAGAGAGGCCCAGGGAACCACTAACCTTATGATCACCTTAGACATTCCTAATTTCTTCAAGAGCCTATTAGTAAGGATTGATAACACAAAAAATCTCAAATTTGTACACTTACGATAACTTCATTTCAAATAATTTTTTAACCACTAAAAAGCCTTAAACTGATATACCTATGATAAATCTATCATTTATTCGTTTCCGCTAGATTTATCATCAAATTGCCAAATAGGATGACACATTGCAAATGACGAGTGTGCCATTTTGAAGTTTTACCCTCCAATTGTCACAAGTGTATCGGTTAGTGCTTTTTAATGATATCAATCCAATTTAATGAAAACTAACTGATGGTGAATATGTTAAAAATTTAATTTTTAATAAATTTATCATAAATGTACTATTTTGGGATTTTTAGTAGTCAAAATATTAGTTTTGAGTAAACTTATCAAATGTATTACCGATTTGGGGTTTTTTGTGATATTAACTTTATTAGTAATAGCTAGTTTCAAAATATAAATCAATTTAATAAAAGCCCTTTCTTTTCCAAGTGAACATACAAGACTGTTTCTACGAAAAGTAAAAGTCAAAGAGAAAAATATTTCAAAATCTCTATCTAAGTATAAAATATCCAGTTATACGTACCAAAAGACGTAGTGAGAGATATTATGAAATTTTGAGATGTATCTATTGGACAATAAAGATGTTGGGCTTGAGCTGGTCTAGATGGTTAGTGGGCTTCCTAATTGGCCGAGCTTGCAAGATTTAATTTTCATGTCTTTTCTTTGTGGGCCGCTAGGCCCATATAAAAAAGTACTTTCGAAACTTGTCCAAAGTGATGGAGGTGACCTTCAATCTTGTCAATTGGACAGCCCTTAACTAGTTTGGATATGCAAAATCTAAGTACAATCTGCATTGGTTGGTTGACCAAAATTATGACCATTGACCTCTTTTTAAAGAGAGAATAATTTAATATACTAGAATGGGAACGCATCATCCTTTTTGGAAACATTTTATCAAGGGAAATGACATTACCACGGCCAAAAAGTATTCACTCATCACTTTTTAGAAATCTCTATTTAGATAAGATATGTCGTTTCAAAGGTCTTTATATTTGTTTTTAGGGTATTTTGAATTAATAAGAATATATGCATTAAGTACAATTTGTCCACTTAACCAAATAAGCCATAAGAACCAATCATTAAAGCTACAAAAAGGATCATTAATTGTTTGAGAATACCACAAAAAACTTCAAACTTGTACACTTATAATAAATTTATCCCAAATTAATTATTTTTTGGTAAGGTAATCCCAAATTAATTTTTTGACTACAAAAAAACTCAAATTAATATATTTATGATAAATTTATCAAATTCAAGTTTTCGTTAAATTTTATGGGTGAATTACTAAGTCGGATAACACGTAGAGTTGATAAAAGTATTAATTTGGGATTTTACTCTCAATTTGCCATATGTGCATCAATTTGTGTTTTTTTCATAATATTAATCCAATTTAGCAAAAAATAATGAAAGGTAAATTTGTAATAAATATACAAATTTGAGATTTTTTTGTGATCAAAAAATTAGTTTGGGGTAAATTTATCACAGAAGTATCAATTTTGGATTTGTCATGATATATATATATATATATATATATATATATATTTTTGTCATATGATTTTTCATGATATTAACTCTTGTTTGAAGTTATCTTTTTTGGAAATTATTTTTTTCAAGGGAAATGATATTTCCACGATCAAATTATCTTGATATGTTGTCTTAATGGTCTTTGTCTTTGTTTGTAGGGTATTTTGAATTAATAAGGATATAGGCATTAAGTAGAATTTGTTCACTTAACCAAATATCAATTTTTAGGCTGCAAATATTATCATCAATTGATTGAAGAATGTGCAAATTTTCAATCCAATGAACTCTTTGCGTTGCTTTTCCATTTCTATATCTTTTTAGGAAAAGAAAAAAAAAGAAGAAGAAAGAACTCATTTCATCATCTAATCAATGGGGTTCTACATATTCATGTTCAACAACCAAAACATTTTACTTTTAATTTGTGTTTCGAGGTAATTTAACTTCTGATTTCTTTTAACTAATCATCCGAAGAAAAGATGTTGGCTTTTTTTTATCAATATGAAGGCATTTCATGGACACTAAAACTCATAATTTCAATTTGAATTGTGACAAATAAAGTAGTACGGATATACAAAGCAAAATTTTCATTGATACTGCTCTAATCATGTCACAAGCATGCGCATTGTGTGAGTTGATGAAGATAAGAAATTTACGCAATAGACAATTCTAAAAGATAAAGAGGTAACTTTTTAGTTATCCAATAGATCTTCACTTTTTCATTTTGTAGGGTTCCAAATTAACAAATTGGGTCATGTCAACCACAGTGATTTGTCTTCTTATTAGTTTCATAACTAGGAATGGACATGCCTGCATCAGGAGATGGAGGAGCTCCTCACTTGTCTTGGCCCCAACATTGACTCCTACATGCTTTCTACTTTCTTGGAAAACACTACTTGTGAAGAGAGGTGGATTATGATAAAAAGTGGGTAGAGGGAGGCCGTCAAATAAAGATGAGCAGCGTCCATCAAAGTGCTTGAAAATAGTAGAAAATCTGTCGGTGAAAATGTTGATAAAATTGGCCTTGTAGTACACACATCACATAATTTGATTAATGATTTGATCCTTTCAACATTTGGGAATCTCACAGGATAAGCGCGATTAAAATGCTCAAAATTTTTTTGGCCTAATTTCCTAATAAATTTTAAATTTTAGGTTCAATCTCAGTTTTGTCTAAGATGTTTTAAAAAAAAAAAACCTTGAATTTTAGGTTTAGTTTTAATTGTATCCCAAACTTTTGTTTATCTAAATGAAAACTCCGAACTTAAGGTCTAATCCTGAATTTGACTAGGACTTTTATTCGTCTAAAAAAAGTCCAAACTTTAACCTCAGTCCCAAATTCGTGCACATTAACCATTCATTCAAAAATCGTTAGTAATAGTGACGTGGAAAATAATCTCCAAAAGGAAACCGTTCTTTGATATGATAATTATAGGAATTAGAGATGATTGACGATAATTTTTGGACAAAGAGCTAATAGGAGCAAATTTGGGACTAAATTTAAAATTGGTATTTTTTTAGACAAAATAAGTTCGGGATAGATTTTGGGACTGAACCAAGTTGAGTTTTTATTTTAAGACAACCAAAAGTTGGGGATGGATTTGGAATGGACCTGAAATTAGGGGTTTTTCAAAAAAAATTCGAGACAGAATTGAAATTGGACGTGAAGGATCTGCATGGTAACGTTTTTGTTCCTCCCAATTTCTGTTCTTTTGTTTCTCGGAACAAAAAAAAAGAACAGAAATTCATTTGGTAACGCCAAGTTGTTTTTCTGTTTCCCGAAATAGAAAGTTAGCTCGGGAATAGATTTGGAGCATAAACGAGAAACAAAAAAAAGTTGCTTCTTGTACCTAGGAATAATTTATAGAAATAAGCCAATTTTTTTTTTTATTTTTCTTTTGTTCCTCTTCCTTGCCACGACCACCTCCAACCGCTCGGAGCCACCGCCGACTGCCGCTCGACTACCGCCCGCCGCCTGCCCGTCGCCGCGAGGCAGACGAGTGGTCGATGGGTTGTGAAGCGGTGGTCGGCGGTGGGTCGTGCGGCGATTACGGGCGGCAGCAAGCGACGGGTGGTGGTCGGCGGTCGGCGATACGTGAGTAAGAATAAAAAACGAATAAATACAAAAAAGAAACTGTTGCGTTATCAAATGCATTTCTATTATTTTTCTATTCCAAGAGTAGAAATTTTGTGTAGTTACCAAACACGTTTTTTTACTCAGAAATTGTTCCCCGGAATAGAAATGGAAAAGAATTATTTCTGAAAAAAACTTTTTGCCAGTCAAGAAGCATTGTCATGCTTAGCCGAAGGTGTTTTTAGGAATTAGATCATTTAATTTTTGTGAATGGGGTTTTATTCTATTTTATTTCATTCTCTGGCCAGAAACCTCAACCAATGCTTCTTATTTGAGAAAGATGACTTATGCGGCTTGTTCTGGTATATGATATCATACTCTCAATTCTATTTTCCCGCATGTCTTTTTGATAATAATATATCGATACCTCCCCATCTAATTCGTGCATAACGACAGCAGTAGAAATACGAAAAAAAACTTTTCTCAAACACCTTGAAATCCAATATTTAGTTTACAAATGTCCTCGTTTTTATTTAACCCCACCAAATTAGATGAATCTGCCTAAGGAGCGTACTTAAATAAAAGGGCGGAGGAAAAAGGGGAATGCAAAAGTTAGGAACAAAAGGCCCGGGGAGGGATTCCCTTGGCGAGAAGCGTGAAGACAAAGCTGAAGGAATTAGGGGAAGGTGAGTGGGCGACAATTAGAGGCTAATTAATCACCATCAATCATTCTGTCCCTTCCTCCCTTTGTGTCTTGGCTTTTGTCGGCTAATTTAATCCCCCAGCCCCCTCCTTTTCCTTGTCTTCATTTTGTCCCAACCCATGCCCCTCCCAATTGAAATCGAAAGCCCCCCCAGAATACTCATATCTCTCGTTCCTTCCTCTTCACTCTCTTTCTCAAAGTACCAAAAGACTAAAGAAAAAAAGAAGAAGTAATTTTAGAAGCGCAAGAAAAATTAAAGATGGAAATGGATAGAGATGTTATGTGAATAGTAAAGTCGAATGTAATTATGTCATTGTCGGAACAAATTAGAGATTATATTGATAACGATTACATTCCCTGGGAGGCGATTCGGCCAGAAATGATTATTTTGATTACATTAGGACCGATTCTCAGCAAAAACGCGTTTGGTAGAATCGTCCAAAATTTTTGATTACGGAATAGAATTGCGTTTGATACCGTCTTCAATTGATTCTGTTTCAAATTAATTTCTTTTAATTTTTAAATATTTTTAAATATTTTTTTTACTTTTTTTCCTTTTTTCCTTTTCTTTTTTCCTTTTTCCTTTTTTTTTTATTTTTTTCTTTTCTTTTTTGCCCTTTTCTCCTATTCTTCTTCTTCATTTGGCCGGTCGCCGGACCGGCGACCGGCCAGACGAGGGCCGGCGACGCTCACCGGAGCGTCGCCGGCCCTCGGCGAGGTCGGCCCTCGTCGGCCGAGCCTCGCCGGCAGCTGGGCGAGGCTCGCCCAGCCCGCCGAGGCTCGGCCTCGCCAGATCTGGTGAGGTCGAGCCTCGTCGGTGGCCAGGCCGGCCTCGCCCAGCCCCGGCGAGGCCGGCCTGGCCACCGGCGGGGCTGGGCGAGCCTCGCAGGTGGCCGGGCGAGCCTCGCCGGGCTGGGCGAGGCCGGCCTGGCCACCGGCGAGGCTCGGCCTCGCTCGATCTGGCGAGGTCGAGCCTCGCCGGGGCTGGGCGGGGCTCGCCCAGCTGCTGGCGAGGCTCGCCCGGCCACCGGCGAGGCTCGCCCAGCCCCGCCGGTGGCTGGGCTTGCCTCCGGCGAGCTCGCCGGACCTCGCCCTGGCCTGGCCAGCCTCCGGCGAGCTCGCCGGACCGGCGGACGGCGACCGGCGGCGGGCGGCGGCGGGCGGCGGCGGCGGGCGGCGGGTGGTGGTGGATGGCAATCGCGCGATGTCGGAAGGGAAGAAGGAGACTTTTACTGTTTTGATTCTTGTTTTGATTCTCGGACGGAGAATCACATTTTTTTTGATTCTCAATTCTCATCCCAACGTGCTTAGAACAAATTTGTTCGGGAGCAAAAATTTTACCAAACGCGATTCCGTCCCAAACGGCGGTGCATTCTAACAAAAAATCGGAATCGAGTGCTTGTTTGACGTTTACGCAATGAATTAGAGTAAACTTGTGAACTTGATCGGACCAAGTACAGTATCAATATCTCTTGAGATACCGAACTCATAAATTTAGCTAGACCCAGTACGGTATTAATATCTCCTGCAACCCTGAACTAACCAAACATTAATGATCATTGTAACAATCCACAAAAGATGATAAAAGCATGAACAACTCGACCCAATAGAGTTGCTTACGCCTCTTGTGTACTTAACATAATAAGAGCTTTCCATATTTGGTCGGGGAGACTTGACTGAACCTTATGATCTTTTGCGCTGAATTTCACATATATATATTGTTATCTTAGATTTTTGTGTGGATTTTTTTTTTTTATGAATCATATGTATGACAAGGGGGCATACATATGGACCCCTCACCCCTCCTCATCAAATTACTATCGCGGCGGGCCCATTATAGAATTCATAAATGTCGAAAAGATAGTAACTATACAACAAAAAAAAAAAAATCTAATCCGACGAAACAACCAGTAAAAAAAAAAAAAAATTATTACATCCGAGAGAACGAGAACGAATTAAAAAGACAAAACCTAAAGAAGCCGCGGTTTTTAAATTAGCCCGGTTTTTTATGCGATTAAAAAATTCCATTTTCGCGGAATCTATTCTGAAAATTTGTTTATTTACGTTCGGGAAATGATTTCCCGAATCGCGGCGGGTCTCGAAAAGACGATTCTATCCCCCTCCCCGGGGCGGCCCTCCGTCCAACCTCTCTCCGGCGAGAGACGACAAAAGTCGCAGGGTCAGAGAATATTTCCGGAAACATTTAAAACAAACTTTAAAAAAAAAAAAAAACCAGAATTCAAATAAAATAAAATAAAATAACAATAACAATTTTTTAATCCTTCCCTTTCCTTTCCTTTCTTTTTTATTTTTATTTTTTATGGGGAAAAGAGTTTTTATCTCCCAAAGTACGCCCCACCTCTCTCTCTCTCTCTCTCTCTCTATCAAGCAGCGGCATCTGAGCTCTTCCCACTGCAGGCTGCAACTTTTCCGTACTCTTTCCTTCTCTCACCTCACCTCACCTCACCTCACTCACTTCCATCTCTCTCTCTCTAGCTTTCTCTCTCTAGCCGCTGCTCCTCCGCCGTAGCTCCCGGTCTTCCGCCGGCCTCGCATTCTGGCGCTCGCTCGGGGAATGTGAAACCCTAGCCCCCTCGCGCTCGCCCTCGCTCTCCCTGATCGGCCTCCGGCGGCGCGCTTCGCGGCGGCGCGGATCTGATCTTCGGGCCGCATTACGGTCGGGGATGGGGAACTGCTGCAGATCTCCGGCCGCCGTCGCCCGGGAGGACGTGAAGTCCAACTACACCGGCCACGACCACGGCGGGAAGCGCGACCACGGCGGCGCCGCGGGGAGGAAGGGCGGTGGCGGCGGCGGAGGAGGAGGATGCGGCGCGGTGACCGTCCTCGCCGGCGTGCAGAAGGAGAACATTGAGGAGCGGTACCTGATCGACCGGGAGCTGGGGCGGGGGAGTTCGGGGTGACGTACCTCTGCATCGACCGGGCATCGCGGGACCTGCTGGCCTGCAAGAGCATCTCGAAGCGGAAGCTGCGGACGGCCGTGGACGTGGAGGACGTGCGGCGGGAGGTGGCGATCATGAGGCACCTGCCGCGGAACCCCAGCATCGTGAGCCTGAAGGAGGCGTGCGAGGACGACAATGCGGTGCATTTGGTGATGGAGCTGTGCGAGGGGGGCGAACTGTTCGATCGGATCGTGGCGAGGGGCCATTACACGGAGAGGGCCGCGGCGGCGGTCACGCGGACGATCGTGGAGGTGGTGCAGCTCTGTCACAAGCACGGGGTGATACACAGGGACTTGAAGCCGGAGAATTTCTTGTTCGCTAACAAGAAGGAGAATTCGCCTCTCAAGGCTATTGATTTCGGATTGTCGATATTCTTCAAGCCAGGTAAGATCTTCAATTTGCTATTTAATGCGCCTCCCCTCCCCTGGATGTGGGGGCGTTCTCAATTGGAAAGTAGCATCCTTCGTTCATATGCCATTGGGAGATCTACATGAGTAATGTAGTATATGTTTAGCAATAAACAGCACTTCTGTCAATTTTCGAACTAGTCTTGGCAGTTAAGAAGAATACTTCTTCCTTGATTTCATCGGATGAAAAAATAATACTTAGAAGATTCTTACCAACTTGTAGGAAGTCAAGCTCCTCAAATTGTTGGTCTGATAGCCTGTTGTCACGTGCCAAATGATCCGCTATTGTGCTTTTCGAGATGATTTTATGTCGCAATTGCAAATCTTCTGACAAATAGCTATGTTATATTCCAAAGTACTACATGTCTTTGACAAAGGGTGGAAAACTACAGGGATGCTCTCAATTTGGTATGTTAGAGCGAAGTTGTATTGTATGGGAATCCCATAGGAATGTCTTTGGTACGGAAAAGAACGAAAATTCTGATATGTTCTTGGTGTGGAGGTTTCAGAATGAATTGGCATTTCCCTTGCCCCACGACCTTTGTGGAACCTAGAAACCATTGTTTGCCTCTTGGAACCACTTTGGAACTTGTCAATTCCTCCACAAGTAGAGTGGTATCTTTTTTCCTTTGGATCTTTATATCAATAAGTAAAGTGTTTATGCATTTAATGTCTGTCAACCTCTTAAACAGAAGTTAATCACTGGATCGAGTATGTGTTTTTTGTTGATGACAAGAGGATAGAACCAATAAAACAAATTCAGTCAAAAGAATAAACACGGTAACAGCAGAGGTAAAACTACAGCAAGATGAACACACTCGTATGATGTTTGTCCAATTCCACCTTCATAACCTTCATATCTCTAATTCTACTTGTGTAGTAATTCAGATAGCATAATGTCGGATGTTAATTTAGATATTTGGTAGTTGATACTATAATCATGGTGATTAAATGCACATGCACACATTTAAGTGTAGTAATGATATTTTAATGGGTGTACATTGGGTACAGAGTAAGTATGACCTCAACATATCCTACACCAACAATGCCTATAATATTTGGAGTTTTGAACCTACCCTATGCTCTTTATTACTCATCCTAAAGTCCACCAAACCATGAACCTACTAATTGTGTATCGCTTATTTGCCTATACATCCCTACTTGGATGACCCTTTCTTGATGACATTTTAAAACTGATTCTTTCTAGGTGGATCCAAGCAGGATTATCTCCATATCGTTTAACGATGCTGACATAGACCTCAAAACCATGTTGTTAATTGATTCTGTGGTAGCCTACGGTGCTTGGTACATAAAAAAAGCGAGATTCTTAAGTGTGATAGTAGCCAAGACATTGACATGATAACTGGATTGTCATGTCAACTAATTAGAGTGGTTTTGCATAGAGGATGCATGGCTCAATGTCTAGCATTTTATTAGGATCTGGTGGGAGCTTTCTGGTTGATTGCATATCTACTTATTAGTCTTTAACAACAGATAATGATCATATTGCTTATATTGAATTGATTAATTTGTTTTTGGTGCTTTATTTGTATGGAGTCAAAACTGGCTTTGATCAATGTCTTTCAAATGGTTTTAGTCATGCAGCAGAGATCAAAAGATATAAGATAGAAATTTTGGTGACGTGTACCAAGCACCTAAAGTGTCTTATATCAAAATTTCACCTTTTGACCCTGCTCTGGTGCATGCTTTGCACATCAGGAATCTTCGTATGGATAGAATGAAAAAACTTGTTGCTAATTGGTGGATGTTGAATTTTTGGAGGAGAGAGAGTCTCCAAACAAATGGTTTCTTGAGATGTGAAACCTGTTAAAAGCATGTCCTGGAAAGAAAATGGCAATAGGAAGGAAAAGAATGACTTCTTGCCTGAAGTTTCATTGTTGGAGTATATCTGATCAATCTGAACCGTTAGACTCCATTATAACTCCTTTGGCTGGGCCTGGGGAAAAGGAACTGTAGTTTCTCTCAGTGTCTCTCTGGCTTGCAGTAATATAGATGATATATATATAATATATATATATATATATATTTTTTTTTGGATTTCATAAAAAAGAAATGTTTTATCAGATCATGAACTTGACGTGACTCATGATCCCATTCTAATAGGATTAAGTTTGAACCTTTTTGGATAGAAAAAAATCTGTTTTCTATATGTCAATCAAACTTGTAGAGATGAGTAATAAATCTAATTGGATGCCGGGCTTGAACTTTTTCGTCCATTTGTTCTACCCATTCCACTGATTTCTTACAGACTGAGCTGGAGGTCTCTCTGCTATTTCTCTTAGGCTGTGTTGGGGAAATGAGAGAAAATGAGGGGATGAAAGTTGGGTGGAAAGAAAAGGAAATTTTAAAGTTTTTGTGTGGAGAAAAGGAGGGAAATTCAAAATTTTTATATTTTTCTCTCCAATTTTTCTTTCCTCCGCATATCCAAACATAGCAGTAAAAGAAAAGGAAATGTCTGCTTCACTTAAGCTGTGCTATTCATCATACTTAAATTCCAGCATGTCCTTCAACTTTCCTAATTTTACTGCTATTTATAAGATAATGACTCTTAAAGTACCTTAAGTTTGGTGTCATACTTGAGCTGTACTAAACTAAGTTTTGTCTAGAGCTTTCTGCTGTGAATTATCTTTGAAGTGTTTCATGTTGGTGTCCTATTTGCCTGGTGTAGGATGTCTGAACTGTAGAACCCTGATATTTTTATGAGTCCAAGGAGCAATAACTGTATTGTTCCTTAGCCATGTTCTCTTAAGAACATGCTTCATATGTATACCAGTGCAGCTTTGTATGTAATATTCATTTTACTTTCCAGCATATGGTAGGTACCCAGCTAGATACCTATGGTTGGGTATGCCATTGAGTTTTATTTTGCCTTGTTGAGTGTTTAACATCTGTACCTTCCTGCCAAAAGGTATTTGCTAGCATGCACTTTGCAATAAATGTTATATTTATATGGGTTTGCCATGTTTGTAGTCGTTAAATATTTTCAAAAGATACAAGAGTTGCAAATTTTTCTGTTGCTTGACTCAAAGAGTTTGTGGAGAATTGTGCTGCAATTTATAACTACTTGATGTCAGAACCTAACTAGGTTGACTTTGATGAGATAAATGTATCGCTTGTGTCACACTGTGTGTCTTACTTCCTTGTGGTGGGCAATTGATCAGGAGAACTTCTACTTATGAGTGAAGTTTTTACTATAGAATAATCCAATTTGGTTTTCTGGGTCAAAGAGTACCCTGAAAATAAAAAATTTGCTTTTGCAAAAGTTGAGCATTAGCATGTCGAGAATATTGATGGAGAAATGCTTCCTTTGCTAATGGGTTAGGTACTTTTGCTCATCTTTTAGATTGTTTCTTTTCTAGTCAGAGAAAACATAACTTTGGCATAGGTCTCTTCTGAAGATAAATTTGCTACTCCTTTCATATTTGAGTTTCTTCAAAAATTTACCTGTGACAGGTAATTGCTGTCTTTGGGATTGATGCATCATTCTTACATAGTATAAAGGTTACTAGAGAACTCCATGTGTTGGACATGTGACTCTGCTTCTTTTTTTTTTTTTTTTTCTTTCTCTTGATAAAATGGGGTATCCGAATCTTGCAGTTAGACTAATGCCCTCAGATAAATGCAAGGCCCTCCTGTGTTATCAAAACCCTATTGATTGGCTCCTTGAAATAGAAGTGGAGTTCTTTTGCACTGGTTCTCATATTCACTCTTAAACCCTAAAAAATAATCAGCATAACTGCAGTCCCAACTGTCATGTTGTATCTCTAGATAAATTTCTAATCCTATCTTCCTCAAGCTGGCTTCCATCTTGCTTCTGCTTGCTTTTGCTAGCTTTTTCATCTCCCAGTCCCTTGTTACTTTTTTTATATAGCATAACAGCATAGATACAATTGAGTTGTGTCATCGGTTGTATATTTAGGATATCCCCCATTTCTATCTGGGTTTATTGACATTACTTTATCTGGCCTGCTATCAATTATGCATTGCTGATTTACTGTGGTACTGGGGCAATTGCGTCCTGTAATTTTGTTTCATTTGGTTTTACTTTTCTTGTGGTGGATTCTGAGATATTCTATTTTTGACTTTATGATTGGTTGCATTTTGTAACGTTTTTTTGCAGATTACAGTGTATAGATTCTAAAGTCAACGATATAATTTCTGATAGATTGACCTATTTTTATGAAGTCATGGATATTCTAGAAATCTTTTCTGATTTTCTATGATGAAGATCACGAAACTACCCATTCTCCTTGCATCTAGGGATATTGTCATGCAGGGAATTTCAGTTCTACAAAACTGAACCTGCCCTCAGCCAAATTAGTTCTTTTGAGTCTGGTTCAATCTTCAAAGTTTCTGGCTTGGGAGTGGATTGGCGTTTTCTTCATCTAATTGAGTAATAGTATTATTATTATTTTTTTTGGGTCGGAGAGTAACATAAGTTAAAATGTTGAAAAAGTTGATCTCACCAAAAAGTCTCCTCCAGTGATTTCACTCTCTGCCCAATCTCTATCCCCATTTTCTTATTAATTGGATTTGAATGCAACAACATGGTGGTTAATTTAAAAGGATATGATTGCTGAACTTGTCAAGCTATGGACAACTTAGAAAGCCCTTCAATTCAAACTTGCCTAGATTTTCGTGAACCTTCCATTTATTGTAGTTGTTTGAAATAGACTTGTTCTAGACATTCCTAATTCCTAATATTCCAGGTGAGAAGTTCTCAGAGATCGTTGGGAGTCCTTATTACATGGCTCCGGAGGTGCTCAAGAGGAATTATGGGCCAGAGATAGACATATGGAGTGCTGGTGTCATTCTCTACATTCTGTTATGTGGGGTTCCCCCATTTTGGGCTGGTAATAATACTCAGTGATTTCCATCTTTTTTCATGTTGGGTTTAATATAGCACAGGCAGGTGTCAAGTTTGTTTTCTAGCTTTTGATATTTGGCACCTAAGCACTTTTGTGCTTTCAATTATTCAATCTTAAGATTCTGCATATTCTTTTCCTCTCTTTGATTATATATGTAATGCTCTCAATCCCCATTTTAAGTGCTGTCTGGTTGCTAAAAATGCACTTGTGATGCAGAGTCTGAGCAAGGTGTTGCGCAGGCCATCCTACGTGGATTAATAGATTTTAAACGGGATCCTTGGCCAAGTGTCTCAGAGGGTGCTAAGAGTTTAGTGAGGCAAATGTTGGAACCAGATCCAAAGCTTCGATTAACTGCTACTCAAGTACTTGGTATTCCTCTCTTTTCTATATGGAAACATATTCTAGTACTTGATTTTCCTCTCTCTCTCCCCCTCCCTCCTTTGGGGCTTTGCTTGTCTTTCTGTAGGGGTATGTCTGTAGCTCCTTTTGACTTGTTATTGAGTGCTCGGATCTCTTACATTTTTCAATGGAAAACTGCCAAACAGAGATGTTTAAGTTTTCTCTATCCTCAGGACCTGCTGGCAGCACTTGCCTGACTTTCTTAGAGTTTCTTATTTTAGGCTCTGCATAGGGTGATGTGTATCTGCAGAAACAAAAATTGCATTAGGGTAAACTGGCTCTTGTGAATTTTACACTACCATATATACTTTTTTAGGATGCGTATGGGGCAAGAATAGGTAGATGGATGTAAGTGGGAGTTTCTGGTGGATGGTATGGTATAAAGGTTGCAGATTTTCCAACGGTTATATATTGCTCACCTCTGTGTTCAGGTTGTCTATGGAGTTGTAGGTTTTGGTTAGGGTTGATCTTGTTAATTCAAAGTCCAGCACCATGCTTCCAAACATTTTTCCTTTTATTTTGGTTCGAAGTTGTCGATATTCCTAAATTATGTGATATTCCATCGCACCGTCTGGGGTTTGAAGATGTCTTCCTAATCCAATGTTGTTGTGAGGAAAGTTCATGTGGGTATTGATTTTATTCAGACTAAAGATGATGGTAATGCTGAAATGTCATATCTCACCGTTAAAAGCTGATCTGCCCAGGAAAGAAGTATAAATTCAATGTCTTGGGTAACACTTGACATACTGTTGAAGTGTAACTATGATGTGGTAACTTACTACCTCAGAGTTTGATACTTGTTTTTATGCGCTGTCTTGCTGGCAGAGCATCCTTGGCTCCAAAATGCTAAGAAGGCTCCTAATGTTCCACTAGGAGATGTTGTCAAATCAAGGTTAAAACAGTTTTCCATGATGAACAGATTCAAAAGAAAGGCACTGAGGGTTAGTTGGATGTTCCTATTTGATATATTTTTCCTTCATTGTAGTGTTCTTTTGTGAGTAAGATGGATGGGCCTTCGTTATAGGTGATTGCTGAATTCCTATCTGTGGAAGAAGTTGAAGACATAAAAGACATGTTCAAGAAGATGGACGCTGATGATGATGGTATTATTTCAATTGAGGAATTAAAAGCTGGGCTGAGAAATTTTGGTTCTCAACTTGCTGAATCTGATGTTCAGATGCTCATCGAAGCTGTGAGTGTACTTGATCTCTACTTTGGTCATAATACCACCTGATTGGACAACATTTTAAGTATTTGTTTTGTTTCATCATATTTGATGATGCTACAAGCTAGTTTATCTTGTTTATGGAGGCATGGTGACCTAGGAACCAATGTTTCCAAATCCAGACTGGACCAGTTGGTTCAACCAGTGAACTTGCCAGTTTGGTTTCTTATTTCTTCTATTTGGTTCAGAAACTGTTCAATCCAGCAAAGTAGTCAACCAGGTTTGATTGGATTTGACATTTCTAAAAAGATATTGGAGAACATGGGAGGGTTGAAGCTGGGCCACTTTTGCTGACACCCTTTAATTCTGTTGGAAATATTTATAAACATACATGTGTGGCATAAGAGTGAGTTGGTCCTTGTGAAAAAAGTGAAACTGAGAGTGCTGGGGGCTCAAACTAGTACAATTCCAGAAGCAGGCGCATGTCCTAGCAAACTTTATGAGGCGATATTTTCTTTCTAAGGTTATAAATACATATACCAGTACACACTAATCTCAAGATGTCATCTTTCAGTCATACCGGGGTTGAACCAGTTAAAACACAAATTATTAGGTTCTCATGTCTGTCTGGTTTTGAATGCATTGCTTATTTATTAGGTACTTAGGCTGGTTTCTTCCGGTCTATGATTGTTCTCTTTGTTTAAGAATATCTCAGTCTATCTTTTGAACATGCATACTGTTCTTTTTATTTAGTTGGCCATTGTGAACTGCTGGAGGTGAGAATTATAGGATATTCAACATACACATTGGATAGTAAAAGCATAACAGATTTAATGCGTCGTTGGTAAAGCGCTCTTAGTCTATCACCAATAGGGATATAATTGGAGGTTCTTGTCTCTGGTTCCATTGTGGACATGAGACAGTGAGCAAGAAGTGGGGACCGAACTTTCCATTCTTGCCAAGTTGCACCAATAGGATTGAAACACTCTCACTTTCATGAAAAACTTTCTAGTCTCGGTGCTGATATCACCAAAAGTTACTTACGAAATAAAATTGTAAAACATAGGTTTGAGGGATATTGGGAATTCATTCAGTACAGCCCTCCTAGCGGATTTTTGGACACTCAGTGAATTCACTGGTTTTGTGGACCTGATTTTTCTCTACGTGTATGATTTTCTTCAGGCAGTAGCTTTCTGGTCATTAGCCTTAGGTGACAGTTTGAGTCCATCTATCTTACAAAAGCAGCTATGTGTAAAATAATATGCAAAACTCCCCTCTGTTCAGTGATTGAACAGCAACCATCAAAATTCCTTGTTCAAGCTGATAGAGATTCACCAGCAGCTAAAAGGCAGGCCTTTAGACTTTCTAATTGTCCCCTCTGTTCCTTGTTCTTTTCCAGTCTGTGTTCTACATAAGAAAGTGTAGTGCTGAAACACTGCTGCTCTTAGTTTCTTCTCTTTCCTTTGGTTCCAAGGTACTTCAACATGTGAAAAGCTACTATTCCGAATTTGCAATTGGAAATCCTACATGGCTTGGCTAAAAAGATGTTTGTTGTGTTTTGACCTTTCGATACAAAATTACTCCGTGGAGAACATTAAGGGAATTTACACTGGCAAGTTAAACTTCCTCTTTTTACCCTTTTCGACCATGAGGCAAGTTAAACTTAAATTGTAAAAAACATCATCATTTCTTAACCTGTTTCTTTACTTGAATTTATACTCATTTGATATATTGATTAGTTTTTAACTTCGCTCAAAAGTTCGGTCATGCAATCTCCGTCATCTTCCTTGAAAGGAGTGACATACTTGTTTCAATCATCATCCCTAAGTACATATATGTGTCTTTATGTGTTGAATGAGCGAGCTTGTTGGAAACAGGTGGATGCTAATGGCAAAGGTTCATTGGACTATGGAGAGTTTCTTGCTGTTTCACTCCATCTTCAGAGGGTGGCAAATGATGAGCATCTGCGGAAAGCCTTCTCCTACTTCGACAAGGACGGCAATTCTTTCATTGAACCTGATGAGCTACGCGAATCTCTAGTGGAAGATGGGGCAGATGATTGTAGTGACCTAGCTAATGAAATCTTCCAGGAAGTGGACAAGGACAAGGTAAAGAGACTCGGGACATACTCATTGTATATGGACAGTCTCTAATCTTGAACACTTAGCACTAATAAGATTTTCTGTTACTTTAGGACGGGAAAATCAGCTATGAAGAGTTCGTCGCAATGATGAAAACAGGAACAGACTGGAGAAAAGCTTCGCGTCACTATTCAAGAGGCAGATTTAACAGCCTAAGCTTGAAGTTGATGAAAGATGGTTCTCTAAACTTGGGAGCCGAGTGAATCAACATGAAAGGCCAACATTGACTTTCTACCCGCACAAGAGCAGATTTGGAACATTTCCTATACGTCGTAGACTTGGATCCTTTTGTGATTATTTTCAAGGCGTTGATTGGATGAGCCCTTTTGCAGACAGTATCATGAAGGGCCGAGTGCATCTAAGATGCTCATGCAGATGTTTGTTGTTGCGGAGCGTGCAGTGCCCTTGTAGCCATTCCTGCCAAGGTATGGGCCTGTATTATCCTGTCCTCCTAACCACGTCATCTGTCTGTTATTCGTTTCTGCTTGATGAACATGATGGCGAACTCTAGTGGCGTAGTGTATTTTAGTCACGAGAGAATGTGTGGGAGTATCTGTAGTCCACTTCATTCCAAGTGCTCCACTCATGGGAATGTTATGGTATTTGCCAAAACGTTGTAAAGATCGAAAGAGAGGCACTTTGTTTATGACCCTTTTTATGCTCCTGGACTAGTGGTTGTATCTTCCATAGTCGAGTGGGACTTAGAGATTTGCCAAGTTGAGTGGTTCTCATCTTCTCGTCAACCTCAGCCTCATCGCCTCTTTCGATGGAGAGGGTTACTGCTCCAATTTCGCATCATTGGCGCATTAGGATTCCTAATTGGTTGGTACTTAGAACACTGATCAAGATATGCTGGTTGGACAGATTGCGTGCGATTATTGTTCGGTTAAAAGCTAACCATCCATGTGCAGCTTTTATGTGTTGAAAATGACATTCACCTTGAGACCGGAAAAAGTGGGATTGAGACCGTCCATACCGACATCGTGGTCTAGCACAGAGCGTAATCAGGGCATGTCCAATTATCGTCAGTGCTTATCTTCTTTGAAATGCCGAACGTGATGCAGACCTCCGCTTATTGAAACTTTACTACTTATATCTAGATGTCTAGTCTGAAAAAAGAAAGATTAACCTACTTAAAGACAGTGCCTCGTGACTTGGTCGGTCGGCCATTGTTGGATTGTCGGCGTTGATATAGGCGGTCATTCATTGGAGGGTTGCGAGCAAAAGAATCTTTACCGTCCCGGCTTCTCTGGTGGTCCTTGCCGCGAAAGATGGGCCTGCCACTAACAATTTCGTTTGGGCCTAGGCCTCCCATTAACGTCTTCAGTGAGCATGTTAAAATTCTCAGGCGAATCAAAGTTTGTCAAACTGACCAATCAAGAAAGAAAGAAAGAAAGTGGTTAAGGTTAGGTTGGTTCAGAGGAACCCTAACTCGAAACCAATCGCCATTATACGAGTCTTGGCACGCACCATGACCTACTTCTCTGAACTCCATCTTCTTCGCGAGAATGAGCTGAAACATGTTTACTTCTCTCAATCCCAATTGTCGATTACCTATGCTAATGCAACTATTCCGTCATTAAATTAGTAATAAGGCTCGAGGACCCTGTTTCTGAAGAAGGACCAATCAAATATGCCAAGAAAAAAAATGTTTTTCATCGCTAAAAGCCTCTTCCGGCTTTTGTGCTGTGATTTAGAGGCCGTGCGGAGGTCGCCTTCGTGATGCATGCTCATGCTCCCTTTCTGCCGCCTTGCGAACTTGGTCCACGCAGAGTTTGGTTTGAAGAAGACAAGCTCCTTGAGGCGCATGCCTGTGAGCATGATTGGCTTATTCCAAACTGAGATGTGTGCGTGACTCAGCGTCCAAGCCGTCTCGTGGATGATCCAGATTCTACGCCGACCGAGTAGTTGTCTAACTAACGTACGGCATCTGCCGATCCCAATAGTCAAGAGCACCCAGCGAAGTGGGCACAACCTGTCCCCCACGCGAACGTAGAATTCAAGGTGAAGGTGCTGCTGGCACTGACCTTTCCTCTTGGCCTTTGATTAACAAAGCGAAGATTTTGTCGATAGTGAGTAAGCATGTGTTCATGCAAGAACTTATGGTTTCTCTGGAAAACGTGGGAGAAGGAAAGAAAGAGTTGAATCCGTGGAAACTTCTTGCAAGCTTCTGCTTTTCTGCACTGTGCGATTTGTGGACGGTGGACAAGACACTTCCCTTTTTCCGTGAAATAACCCCCAATGCAATACACATTTACAAAGTAGCCACTTCATATGAGTTTCCGAAATCTTTTGACTTTTTGGCTTAAGAGGTTTTGGACATTTAAATTCTAGGAATATCCCATTGCATAAGGAGATTTGTCTCGCTGATCATCACAAGACAAATGTATATCATAGCATAGATAGTAAACAACATATAACTTTCTTAAATTTATACTTGGTTGATAAAAAAAAAAAAAAAGTTAGGACAATAGCTCGATGTTTTTCCTCTTGATTCAATCGCTTGACTCTTGTTAGAACATAATAGAGTCCGTTTCTAAGGAATCCCTCCAAATGAATCAACTATGCAAATTCTTTTTCTAAAATTATAAGTATTAACAAAAAAACTATAGATCCCACAGTGAAGTGTGTTTTTTTTTTTTGGTAGGAAAAAAGGTTAAAGTTGAATACAAAAATCTGAAATTGTAAATTCACCATACTTTTTTATTACCTAATAAAATATGAAGTAATTTCTAGCAGATAATGAAAAGAAACTAGTATTCAAGCACTTATCAATTCCAAGATTAGCAAGCTACTCAGTAGAACGATTTCCTTCTTGGAAGTTATATTGCACTTTCAACTCAAAGTGAGAGTGCAAAAATCTTCTAATACCTTTAAGCAAAACAGGCTAGCATTTTGGTTGCATGATATAGCTCTTGAATTTGAAGTTCTTTTATTGAACTTAAGCTTTGAGATGCCAAATTACTCGAAATACTTTGGTGGTCAAGGTTTATGGGTGTACTTGTAAACTTCTCTAGAACTTTGGGTCTAAACATAATTTTACAAACGTTGGGGAACTCATCCATGCTCAAAACTGTAGTTTGCACATCCTATTTTACAAACAAATTAACATTTCACACCCCTTCATTTTTTTTTTCTCTATTTTAATGATTAGCTACTCCTTAGAAAAGGCTCGCGGTATTTCTAACCTCTTATTAGCTCCTGACGTCCCATATCACATTAAATTGACTACATTATTTCTTGTGAGTCCCACTCTTGATTACACTTATTTCTTACCATTTGTCTTCTTCTATTTTACAATTTACTAAAAGAAAAATTTGCCCACATCCCCTCCAAACAACTTTTTTTCTCCTTAACCATTTCTTCCACACCCATTACATTTTATCTTTCCTTCATATTTGTCTTATGAACTTACTCTCCATTATTATAATCTAATCAAGCACTAATTACATATTGGAGTAAAGAAATGTTAGTTTCATCCGTATTATCCTCATGACCATAAATTTTTTGACTTCGATTTTTTTGTGCAAATTTAAGAGAATTTATTCAAAGATTAAATATTGTGTTGATGTATGTATTATACACAATTTACTCAAATATTATTCTATTTCTCGTGTTTAAGTGATTTTTTAATAATAGCTTCCTTGTACAAAAAAGATTATATTTAAAAAAAAATAGTTTTTTTTTTGTTGGAAACATAATATTTAGTTAGTTATCTACCAAATAAACTATTTTTTCTTCATTCTAAAAAAATATTTTTTTGGAAAAGAGGCACACCAGTTTTGTTTCTAATGAAGAAAGAAAAAAAAAAAAAAAAAAACCAAAAACAAGAAAAAGAAGACAACCATTAATCTTTAATTAAGAGTGAATCTCACATTTACCCTTAATAAATGTTGTTTCAGAGGAGCATGGGTAGTTTCATTTCTAGTAAAATTGAAACAAAAGAAAAGGGAGTTAAAAATGTAAGAGATAATGTTAAATCAAGAGTGTAACCTGCAAGGAATAACATAGTCAATTTACTATAAAATAGGGTGTCATGAGTTAATAACGAGGTAAAAATAGTGCAATCCTTAAAAAATTGTATTTGCTTACATGAAGGGTTATTATTGTAAGCTAGGAAATATAATTTGACCAAAAAATATCTACAAAATATCTAAAGTACTTGTTCTTTTTGCATTATAGAAAATTTTTTTTTTTGGTAATTGAGTCTCCATACTAACTTACTTTGTTTGCTCTATTGTTCAATGTTCCCATGAAACACCCGTGAATCAAGTTCTTACTTTACGTACTTGTGTATCTTGAACATGTATAGCGTAACTCTTGAATTCAAGGAATGCAAAGATTGTACTTGTTCTTTCGTGCTATTAAATATTTTATTTAGATATTATGAAGATACTCCATATATTCTCTATATAAAATATCTCAAATTGGTACATTTGTAACAAATTTATCTTTAATTAGTTTTCATTAAATTTTGCTATTAAATTGCTGATTTGGATAATACATGGTAATTGATAGGTGTACTAATTTGGAATTTTATCTTCCATTGGCCATTGATGTACAACTTTGTGGTTTTTTGTGGTACAAATATACTAGTTTGAAGTTTTTAGTGGTCAAAAAATTAATTTAGGATAAATCTATCACGTGTACTAATTTGGGATTTTGATGGTTAAAAAGTTAGTTGGAAATAAATTTGTCACATGTATACCATAACCCTTAGATAATTAGTATATTGCATATTTCCCGTAGGTAGTTATGTTTCTATATAAGTTAATTATGTGGTATATTTGATTGAATTTTCTCTAATTTGGTTTGATGACTAATTGTGATTGTAATGTCAAGTTAAGTGATTCAATTGTTCCAACTTGTGGCCATTAGAAATGTTAATTGTTTTGAAAGAGTTGACCCTGTAAATTAAGGGAAAATTACTAAAAATTTTATAATTCTATTGCATTTGTGCCAATCTAGTCATAAACTTTTAGTTATGTAATTTCAACCCTAAACCTTTTGATAATTTGCCAATATAGTCATTCCGGCTAATTTTAACCAAAAACACTAATGTAATGGTCTAGTCAATGCTGACAATCTTATGTGGCATGGACAAAAATTTCTGATTTTTTTTTAATTTTTTTTATTTTCCTTTTTGCCAATGGCCAATCTCAAGTGATGCCCGCAATTGTTAGTGAAGTCACCCTTGCCTGATCTAACGAGGTCTGGCCTCATATGTTGTAATAAAGAAAAAAGAAAAAAAAAATTGAAATTTAACAATTTATAAAAATTTCAAAATATTTGTAAAAATTGCAAAAATCGTTCAGATAAACACTGGTGGTACCATGTGGAAAGGCCAACATTTACATTGGTAAATTATGAAAATGATTTTAAACTAAATTGGTCAAATTGAAAAGTTGATGATTAAATTTGTACAAATGCAATAAGTTTAAAACTTTTTTAGTAATCATCCCTATAAATTAATGATTGAGATTGTTATGGATTCAAATGGTACCCCATATGAAGATATGGGGAAAATTGTTCAAAAATTCATAGACCTATTGTACGGTGATCAATTCAATTCCAAACTTTTTAATTTGTCTAATTTAGTTCTTTTAATTAGTTTCGATAAAAAATTACTAATGTGGCGATTTAGTTAATGCTTGCCGCCTACATGGCATAGACAATGTTGATGTAAACAATCTTTATGAATTTTTTCTTTCTATCTTTTTCTATTGTTCTTCTAAAAAAAATTGTGGGGATATACATGGTTGGTAGCTAACTGATCCTAGCCACATGTTAGGGCTTTGCGACCCTCATAGGCCAATAGGCAAGGTGAGGTGGGAAGGCTGTTGCAACCTTCGCCTAGTGATCAGTTAGAGCTTTGCTCAACGAAGGGTTGCCGGCCATTGTTGAGGTCTTAGTGACCCTCCTAGGTCATGAACAATGAAAAAACAAAGAATTAAATGAATACAAAATTTATAAAAATGAAAAAAAATGCTTCAAAAAAATTACAAAATTTGCTCAAGTCAGTGCCAATCGTGCCATGACTGGTGTTCACATTATCATTTTTTGGCCAAAATTAGCTAGAATAACTATATTGGCAAATCATCAAAAGTTTAGAACTAAATTAGCCAAATTGAAGAGTTTATGACTAAATTAGCCACTGTAAAATAACTCTAAACTTTTTATATGATTATGGCTCAAGATGTCCATCTACATTAAGGAGGTTAATATTTGCAAAAACCTAGACAAAGACCATATCTCAATCGCGAATATACTCGACCGGAAAAACACATTATGCTCATGAATTTTGCATTGTATATCAATTTGCCTTCTAATTTATTTCGTTTTCTTTTTGCCGCTATAATTTCAAAACCTGCATCGATTTTGCCAAATCCTCTTTGCCAATCTTTCTTTTAGAATCGAATCCCTCCTTCATCAACACGCGTCATAGAAAAGAAGGGTGGAAATTCGACACAATCTTGAAACATTTACATTTAATGCATTCGAGCAGTTTTGCTCTCTCGATCTTGGGGCAAATTAGCACAAGTTGTAGAAAGACAAGGGTAAAATGATGCAAAATAAATTTTGAGGGGCAAACTGGAACTGAAGACAAACTTCGAAGACCAAATTGCAAATTTCCCGATCTATCCATTCAACGTCTTTGTTTTTTCCCCGGTATTGTCTTTTCTTTTCCGGACATTTTTTTTTTGGACAACTTCTTTTCCAGACATTACCTTATAATAAAGTGCGCTTAGCACGACCAAGTAATGGTAATACTGCATATCCGCTATTACTAATTTGACATCACTTAACATCCAATTTGTACAAAGACGGTGCGATTTCGCGTCTCGCTGGGGCCAACCCGAATTGAGTGTATTTGCCTCACCAAAAGGTGGCATGGGGTGGATTGCAAAATGGCGAGCCGAGGATTTTTAATGGCTAGCGCATCTAGCATATATATATTTTCAGAAAATAATAGTTATACATTCAATTAATTAAACGTATGAATTTTACCGAGTTATCTTAGTTTTAGATAGTGTATGTCATTATGAAAATAAATCATGATAGTTAAACTACTCCCTTAATTTATAAATATATTGAAATTAAATATAAATGAGTAATGCAAATAACATGGGGTACTTTCATCCAATTAATAGAAATTAAAGAAAAATGGAGAAACAATATATCTAGATCATACAAAAATGGATAATATTTTGCTTATTCGTTCTATATTAGGCCAAATAATTTATATAGCTTTTATCTAGTCGATGTTTTGACAACCATAACATATAAGAATGGAAATGAACTGTATGTAGCTTGGATAAGAAACCCCCTTGAGTGGTCAGAAAAATTGTCCAAAAAGTTCTTAACTTATTACACTTTTGCTATTTCAGTTTTCAACTTTTGTTAATTAAGTCCATTAGACCAATTTTGACTAGAAATTATTGATGTTGATGGCACGATCAATACCGATATGGACAATTTTTAATAATATTTTAATACTTTTAAACTTTTTCCTTATTTTCCCCCCTTTCTATTCAATCTTTTTCCTTCTTTTCCCTTCTTTGGCCATTGCCAGCCCTCGTCGATAGTTGATGGAGGTTGTTGGCCTTGGGTCCAAGTTAGTGATAGCTGCCCTCGTCGAATTGGGCGATGGTGGCCCATGCTAACTTGGCGAGGGCGACCTTTGCTTGGTCAAGTGAAGGCAGTGACCTCCATTGGCAATAGACAAGCCCGACAAAAGGAAAAAATGAATGAGTAAGAAGAAAATGAAAATAACAAATTGAAAAATAAATTAATAAAAAATTACAAATATATATTAAAATATTATTAAAAATTATACACACCAGTGTTGGTTGTGCTATGTATGATGTCTGGTGTTCAAGTTAGCATTTTCTGATAAAATTGATTAGATAAACTTAATTAGCAAAAGTGAAAAAGTTTAAGACTCAATTAGTAAAATGAAAAGCTTAAAACTAAATTTGTAAAAGTGCAATAAGTTTAGAACTTTTTGGACAATTTTTCCCAAGCACTCAGATATGCTTGAATAGTATTTCTTGGAGAAAGCATGTGAAAATAAGCCAAAATAGAAAATTGTTCAAGCAATGGAATCAACATAGAAAATATTCTTATTTCATCATAAAGTTGGGGTTATAAGATATGTTTATTGTTTGATCAAACTCTTACGCTCTGTTTGACAACTGAGATAAAATATATAATATGATAAAATTTATTTTATTTTACATTTGGTGTCTACTCAATATGAGATAAAGTCGGATATAAATGAGATATATACTTTGGATTAAATTATCCCATAGGGTAGGTGGGATAAAGATGTATAAGATTTCTAATATTCATAATAGGAAAGTTATTTTTCTTGAATAACAAACTTCTTAAATTAACAAAATAAAAATTATATTTCAATATAAATAATATTCGAATTCTAATTAAAAATTCAAAATAATATAAAATAATAATTTAGTTTTGTAAATTCGAATTTAATTCCATCTTATAGTATAAACTCAATTATAAATATAATATGTATTTATATTTATTACATATTTTAGGTATTTTAGTATTTTAGGTATATTAATATAGTTTACTATTTAATAAAATTTTAGTAGAGGAAGAAAGAAATAAAAAATAAATTAATTAAAAAAGAGAAAAATAAAAATAAAATAAAATAAAATAAAAATAAAAGTGGGTAAGAGTGTAGTCGTAAGAGATTTTTTCCATCTCCATTTGTAAAATTTTGGGTTCATTTATACTAATATGATGTTTATACTAAATAATGTACATGATGTGATGTGAATATATTCGACTTTATTATTACAATCACCAAACAGTAGATAGGATATAGCAAAATCCATGAATTTCCTATTCTATCTTATCCAGTCTTATCCTAATTAGAAATTCAGAAAACCAAACACAACATTAAGGTTATTTGTATTTTTAATCAGGATAGTATTGGATAGCATATGATAGGAAATATAGGGATTTTGCTATATCTTATTGATTGTTTGGTGAATTTTGTAATATTTACTATATATTAGTGTAAATGAACTTCAAGTTGCATAAATGAGTTTGTATAATTTTTTCAAAATTCACTGATAAATGTAGCAAAAGAGAGAAAATATGATTATTTTCTTTAGCAATTACGAAAAAGTATAGTGTTTTAACTTTCTCGCCACTTTTGTGAAATTTCAACATGAACCACAAAATAACATAACAAAAGGGCTTTCGACTCTCTTATTGTTTTCGTGTACTTTTGAAGGGAACCATAGAGTTACAATGGAGAAGTTTTGAATCTCTCGGAGTTTTTGTGAAGTTTTTATATGAACTAAAAAAAAATTACAAAAGAGTTGTGAAGCTTTAATGTGAACTAGGACACATAGGAGAAAGGGTTACAGAACGTAGGGTTTTTAAAGAAATTTCATTACCCCTTATTCTTTGAAATTAAAAGGATTTTTCAAGTTTGAGTTTATTAATTTGAAATCAGGGTTTTCCTTCTTCATTTCCATTTACTTTTTATATTTTTTGTTTTTCCATCTCTTTTTTTATGCCCTTCCATCATTCCTCAATAAATTTTTATCAAATAATAAACTATACTATTATACCTAATATATGTATAATATAGCTATTAAATATAATACACAAAAGAAATTCAAATTTATAAACAAAAATAGGAGTAAATAAAATTGAATTAATATTTTGTTGTTATTTTGATTTTTCTTTTTAGTATTATTATTCAAATATTGTTATTTATAAAAATAAGAAGTTTGTTATTTGAGAAAAATAACTTTTATACCATAAATATAATAAATCATATTCACCTTCATCCCACATTTCCATGAGATGATTTTATTCAGGCTATATAGAATAAATGAAAAACGTGACTAAGTTCAAAGAAAGAGAAGGGGGGAGAGATAGCAATGATGGCTACCTTGAATGATGACCCTACCAAGGTGTTCGTCACAGTGATTACTTTTCTTCAGTGACCACCGCAGCGGGGTCAGCCTCTTGAGGGACCAGCATCGCCATCTCTTTCTCTCTCCCTCATATGGGGATCACACCACCATCTCGTCTTCTCCAATTTAAGGTTTCACTTTTCTATTTCAATTTCAGCTTTTTAATCCCAAATCTTATCCTATGCAAAGACATCAACACGACCCACTAGGAATTGGATGGGGTGGAAATGTTTAGTATCAAGTGTGGGGTCAAATCACATTCTATAAAAAGGTAGAGTAAAAAGTTTGAGAGAGAAGAGAATTAGAGTAGGACAAATAAAAAAAATAAAAAAAATAAGACATTGAAACTAGTTTGAGATTTCATTTGTCCTTATTACAACATTTCATTTTTCAAGAAATCGGTATAGGATGTATCGTTATTAGCACTCTTATCTTATCTATTCAGTCAAATGATCCTTCACAGCCAAGGCAGTAGCCTTGGTATACGCACTTCTCATTTTGCCAAGCATTCTTTTTGGGCCAGTAAGAGTTGAACTCGTTAGGGTGGACCTCACTCAAAACTAAACAATTGAAACCAATCTCATGAAAAAGCTGGGGATTTTTTGACCTATTCTCTGCCTTCGAGATGCCTTCGATCAATCATGCAACAAAATTTGGTAAGCAGTCATTTCCCCTTTATCAAAATCAGGATGATTTCGGCTAGTTTTGGTAAAGTGGCGAGACTTTATTATATTTTCATATGGTTGGACCGACGGACCTGCAACATCTGATTGCGCTTAGGGTTGTGCGCGCCCGCGCGCGATTGGTATCTCACAACACACACAGCCCATGTTTGCCACGTGAAGGAAAACACATAAAGAAACCCTAAAAGGTAGGGTTTCTTTTCCCCAGTTGATGTCGGCCAGAAGTTCGTGTCGCATCCGTTTCAAACGCACATTCCAATTTCCTTTCACCTTCCACTTACTCAATCTGCTGTTCCGCCGAAACAGAGCAGTCGACACGCAAGCTTATCGTTTAGTCCTTTAAGAGGGAGAAACACATGGGGGGCACATTTCGTATGATGCCATGCATTGATATTATCGAATGGGAAAAGAAAACATCGCACGATAGGTAGGCCATGTAGATTTAAAGCTATGTGGACCGTTCAATCATGCTGGCCTCGTTCCTTTGGGTTGAGCCACAGAATGACCAATCTAGCTTTTTGCTGCAGAAAAGGGGTCAGATTTGAAATGACAATGTCCTTGGAGGCTTTATCCCTTGTTGCCAAGCACTAGAAATGAAGTGTGATTGGGCTCGCATGACCAATAGATTGAAATGCCTCAAGTAATATGGTCACTATCTTTGATTTTTGGATAAAGAATCTCTCAAAATCATATCCCAGAGAATAACTTAATGCACTAGTCACTCCCGTCTTGGATGACATGCTCTCGTGTGAAGAAGTAAGTTAAATCAAAATTTTTATTTATGAATGTTCTTTTTCAGAGCTCAACTTGCGAATGTGCGGCTAGTTATTTGCGCTCATGTTTCATGAGTCAAGAGCTTCCTAGCTGAGGAGGAGTCCGTGCGGAACTTGATGAGCCGTAATATCAGGCTTTTTTGTGTGTTGTGTGTGGGCTTCTACAATACACAAACACTAGTAGTTTCACAAGATAACTACCTATAAGTAGTTTTTTAGTAGTTTTAGCCATGTCTTCACATCTCCGGAGCTTTTGCTCCATATCTTCATGTCGCCACGGCTTATCCTCTTTAGGTGGTTACAAAATTCAGATAAATGAGTAACTTCCTGATCTTATCTGTAGTTATAAAAATTACAACAACACTTATTCACAATAAGCTCAAACGTTCGAAAATATTGCTATGGGGTAGTTATAAGTCAATCTCAATGTCGACAACTTCATCCTAGATAGCTGAAGTTTGCTGTGATAACTTTTTTGGTTATCAATACTCTTTAAGTTATTGACATTTATCTAACAGAGCTTAAATATTTGAAAATATCGCTACTCATCAAATTGTTCCATTCTTTTCATCGAAAACTTCCAGTGTTCACCAAACTATGTTCTGAGTGACTAAGTCTTTCACTTATTGATAATCAAAAGTTGATCATTTTTTAGTGTCAACACACCCTTTATGCATCTCACTCTTCACCCTGATATGGTATAACCCACTTTTCAACCTATATGGATATGGAAGAAATCGGACCATGAAAATTGCATTTGTTACACAAACTTTACTTTGATTTTTATCAACTAAGATTTTGGCGTTAGTATTGACACGATTGATGTAGAGCAATACCCAAAAACTACTAATTCCTACTGATAAATTATTAAAAACGAGATCAATCCCAATATATTATTCCACAACACGATAATTTATCTTGTTAGAAAAGTTGTGTATTTGAAAATCTAATTTTGACTTATACTACGTAGGTAAATAAAATTCTTTGTCATCGATTTTTTATGGCTCAGAGGCATAGTGCAGCTCATGCGTCACGTCTGACTATCGACAAGAGTTTGCGTTCTCCTCTCTACTTCTCAAAGAAGGATTCGAGGAAATAGGATATTTCATGATTTTGCAATACTAGCATCTCGTTTATACATGTGGGTGACAGGCGACAAGATGAGTAGAGTCAAATCCAACGTAGGAATGGCACCCCCAAGGCCTGAGGATCACTTAGTGCGAGAATGATGGAAAGTTTGACCTGGAAAGTCTGTGGAAAATAGACTAATCATTCGACACCACGCACGTGATCCTCATTCCTTTTCTTATTTCTTTCAGTTTTCCTTTCTCTCCTTTGGTCATTAACGGTGAACTTACGTGAAGCGACAGTTTCTGCTGCCCAAATTCATCAGAATAGAACGAGCCATAACATATGAAGAACTAACACAAACATTTTGTTTTCTACTTTCGAACTCTTTGACTTTTAGTAACCTTGAGAATTTCAAATTGAACCCCCACAATACAAAATATCCGACACCTCTAAAACCAACAAAGATATAGACAAGCAGCCGTGCCAAATGTAGGAGTAAGAATAGGTCTATTTATAATAACTAAATGATCGGCTACTTGGGTAAGGATTTGATTTGGAAGGGGCAAATTCTCGCATTCAAATCTCAACATCCTTTATTTAGATTAATCTTAAGTGTCACGTATTCGATATTATGTATGGTTACTGGATAGACGTGGCAAGAAAATTTCCATGCATTTATGAAGTTCATTTGAGTCAAAAGTTCGGTTAACCTTCAATCAAATATGGCCCCCGTGGTCGTTCTCATAAAATAGGAGTGCCGAATAAATCCGAATGCCTCCAAAGACCCAATTGACCGGGCTTGTATTATTGCATCCCAGTTGGGTTTTTCCAAAAGTAAATTGATTTGATGTTGAGACACCAACGAAAGCATCGGCGGAAGTGACGTTGTGGAAATAAATAACACGAATCTCATTTCGCAAGGCACGCACTTGGCGTACAAACACGAAGTACGTATTGATAAATCCCCTGATTTTCTATAATTTTGAAAAAAAAACAAATAAATACTGTTGCCACCCTAACCTTGGCAATTATCAGATAATAAAGAAAGTAGAAAAAGAGATTATGAGAAATTACCAAAACCCTTGATAAAATTTTAAAGAAAAACAACTAGATCATACGGTATCTTCCAATAAAATAATACGAACACCTTAACTAATTTTAAAACTTTAATGGAAACAATAAATTCAAATAAATTTAGACCATTCTATAATTTTGAAAAAAAAAACAAATAAATACTGTTGCCACCCTAACCTTGGCAATTATCAGATAATAAAGAAAGTAGAAACAGAGATTATGAGAAATTACCAAAACCCTTGATAAAATTTTAAAGAAAAACAACTAGATCATACGGTATCTTCCAATAAAATAATACGAACACCTTAACTAATTTTAAAACTTTAATGGAAACAATAAATTCAAATAAATTTAGACCACATAACTATCTTAAACAAACTTCATTGAATAAGGCATGATCAGGGCCACGATCCATGCTCTCGATCATAACTTCGGCGACCGATATCAATCTTGAAATGTCCGAAGCGTACACACACGAGTCACAATGAAAAAGCTCTTGTTTTTCGTATTTATAAAAAGAGATCATTCTGGCAATATAACAATTAAGTATTATTGCAAACCCCAACCATAGAAATTATCGGACAGCTAAAGAAACTCGAAAAGAAAAATAGTGATAAAATAACGAAACCCAAAAATAAACCTGAAAAAAACAATTAGATCCTATGGTGTCTTCCGACAAAAATTGAGATACCTTATCAAATTATAATGGAAACAATGAAGCTCAATAAATATCCTAAATTGACTTAATATGAGAAGAAAATATCAAATATTGCACATCCCTAACTATAATATTCCAAAAAGAAACAGAGAAAAGGTTTTGAAAAAAAAAAGAATTTTAAAATTCTGAATCTATGGAATAGAATGATATAAATTTAATTTTCAGTCGTCCCGCATCCGGAATGGAAGATTGTTATCCCAAAACTTGGACCAGGAATCGCTAATCCACTTATGGGAGACAAATGCGAGTCTAATTGACCATGAAGTGTAATCACCTGAGCTTACAGGGATGACGTGCCATTCATGTTAGTGAGACCCTTACTATGTCTTATATGTCATTTGGAAAAGATTAACAAGAGAAAATGACAAAAATAATAAAAATAACAAAATGTTTCTTTGGGATTTTACCACACAGCGAAATACCTTTCTCCAAAGACTGATGTTTTTTTTTTTTTTTTTTAAATTGAATTAGGTTCAGTAGCGATTCGGACAGAAAGTAATTCATGGAATAGGGATAACTAGATCTGGAGTAAAGTAAAATGCAAGTACAAGGAATTGATAAATCAATAAATTGGAATTGAAAAGATATATAGGTGTTGTTGATTGTGGATCCTCTACAATGATTCAACGCGGCTCTTACCTAGGCTTTTACAAAGTGCAACTGCTTATGAATGGTTAACATTTAAATTGCCAGTTGCAACCACATCTCATGGTTTTCGGCCTCACAATCGTTTTGGATCATGTATTGTCCTTATCCATAAGCATTTACAACTCCTTAAATGCTGCTAACCTTAACCGCCGATTGATATTTGCTTGGCATCTTTGTTTGGGCTTCTATCTTCAATATGTCGAGGGTTTATCATTGACTAACCATCAGCATATGTCGATAGTTGTTATGGTCGTTAATAATCATGACATCTATGTTGGGATTTTATCTCAAAAAGAAGAACTTGTGCATAGGTGAAATAGAGTAAAAAACAATTCACAGTGGATGCAAAAACACCTATACACATATCTTCTTGAATTTGCTTATGCATTTTAGTAAGAAGCACATAGAAGTGAAAAGGAAGCTAATCACATTAGCCTTGTACTGTGCTAAAAAAGTTTGGTTTTGACTTTCTTCACATTTTGAATAAAAATGTTTGATCTCCTCTAGCATTGTTGAAGTATTCCGGTTATGATGTTCTTTAGTTCCAGTCACACAAATGTCAAGCCTCTTGTTTAGACACATCACTAACTCACGTTGAACGGTAGAGAGAAACTTGAGAGAGCTTACCGCAACAATTGGGCTAGCAATTGCTCTCGTGTGTAACTAATTTGATTGATTACTATCATCACTCGCCATCATAGAATGACCCTCTCTTAATCGCCTATTATAATCAGTCACATATCACATTGATTTAATTAATTCGGCTCATTAAAACTAAAACCATTTAGAGAATTAATTCAGCCATAATTTATGAGCTCACTTCAAACTTTGAACTTGGACGTAAGTTTTGAAACCATTTTAGAGCATTGATTCGAGCATTAATTTTGTAACCATTACAAAGTATTATTTCGAGCATTAATTTGTAACTTTTAAAAAACTTTATTATGGGCATTAACTTTGTAGCCATTACAATATTTTAATTTGCCCGTTAAGTCTAAAACCATTCTAAACATTAATTTGGTCATATCAATATGAAATCTGAAAACATTTCAGATCATTAAACTACCTATTAATTCTAAAACCGTTTTAGATAATTAATGTGGCCGTAAAATTTGAAATTGTTTCAAATGTTTAATTTAGCTGTTAAGTCTGAAGCTATTTCATATTTTTAATTTGACCATTAATTTTGAACTCACTTCAGATCATTAATGCGGCCATTGAATCTAAACCTGCTTTAGATCTTTCATTCGGCTGGAAAGTCTAAAACCGTTTCAGATCTTTGATATAGTTCATAAAGTTCAAAACCCCTATAAGATCTTTTTTTTTTAGCATGACTCAACGTCCTTCTAAAATTGGTTATGGTGTGTGATATCTCTAGGTTCATTATTAACCTAGCAGTAGGATTAATATTAACACATAAGCATAACCAACAGAATTGATTGTCCCAATCAATCTCCCCTTCTTATAAACCATGAATGACATTTAGCAATAAATCATGACTATCCAAATAGTGTAAATATTTCAAGAGCATAATGAACCTCTCAGCTTTGGCGACCGTGTAATTCAATCATTCTTTCTCACCATGTCTCGATCGAACAAAGGCCGTAAAATTGTTTGTCAAGCCACCAATTCAATCATACGCCCAAATCTAACTGAGAAGTATTTCTATGAGACATCATTCTCGGTTACAACCCTAGTCAAGCATTTCAATACAATGTCACGGTTAGATTACATAGGACATTAATATTCTATCTTGAATATCTACATATATAATAAGAAGATAAATTTCATATTGCGCTTGCATGTGCCTCCGTATATGAATAAATTATGACCATCAACTATAGAGAAGATTCGACAAAGAGTCAATATGTGCACTTGTAAACCATAGCCATCCAATGTATTAGTCAGCATTGTACCTCAAGTAGTCAGCATTGTACCTCAAGTCTAAGGATTTTACACAAGACCAAAGTATGAACGATTAGTCATTAATCATGCTAAAAGCTTCCATGTTGCTAATAGTTCTTTGCATGTCATGTTCAATGAAATGAACTTCTTTGAGGCAAGTGCCTGTGTTTTAGCTCGGTATCAAAATACCTAATGACTTGTGACTCATCATCTCCTGAGATATCTAATACTCAATGGTGAAGCTAGAGAACACAAAAATCTCAATATGGTCATCAATATCCTCTAAATGATCCATTGATTGGAAATTGTCCAAAGATTTAGTATAACTATAAACTTGTCACACATATTTTTAACACTTAAAGAATGAGTTTAGTCGCAACTGATCTTATGGACTCATTTATATAAATGGGACTGCCATTAAATAAATAATGCAACTTGAATCCTTACCTTGTAGCCAATACATGGTTACTTTAGTCAAATCATAAACTTTGTGGGACGCGGGTGGATAATTTCCATAAACATAAGTCGTCTTGAGTCCGATGCGTGAATCAAATTATGTGTACGCTAATAGTAGGGTGATATTAATTAATTTATTGTCGTCTTAGTAGTAATGATTGATATTAATTGTGTAAATTTTAGTTAATTAATAATAATAGTGATTAACTTATTCTAAAAATGTTGAATCTTACCAAAAAAAAAAAACTTATTCTAATAATGTTGAAAGGAGAGGATTACGTTTTCTTACAATATTTGCTCAATTTTTTTTTTTTTTTTTTTATTAAAGCTTATAAATGTCACATGTTTTTGTAAGAACTCATGCAAGGCCAAGTATTCTCTCAAAGATGAAGTAATATAGATAATTTTGATACCTAGATTAAGCCGTGATTATTTCAAATTGAGTCACGCCTTCTTGAATTTTCTTTGGACATGTGCAAGACTTTGCTTTGTATTTGTGCCACCTCATGTTGATCATTTAGATGCATGGCTCCACCTAGCAAGGGAAGACATCATTCTATCTTAATCAATTTTAAATAAAACTTCTATACTTTGGCCGAAAACCCACTTTCATCTTTCCAAAACCTCAAAAGAATTTTCATGTGTTGTTCTCATGTTTCAATCCATAAAGTAGAGGACTAGACTTTCTTGTTCGAAAGCTACAAGGTGGTGACGGCAAATTGATGGTTAGTACTTGTTCGAGGTAAGTGAAGTTTCTAGGTATTAAGCTAGTTTAAATTTACTTAGTCACTTCAACTTGATCACTTGTTCGAGGTAAGTGATGTGCATGTTATGGGTATGGCGGTTGTTGAACAATTTTTGATAACATTCTATATGTTCATTCTATCAAAATTTATTTAGACATAATCTACTCTTTTTGTTTGTTCTGCTTGTTCTACCATAATTTAACTAGTTTGAGTACCGTTCATTCTGCTCCATTTTCTTTCGTTTTGAATAGTCAGAATCTGTTCATTCCACCATTTTTATCTTGATAATTTCTTGCATATTTGTTCCGCTTCGTTTTGTTTCATTCTTAATAGTCACAATCTATTCGTTCTGCCATATTTATGTCGACGACCTCTTACGTGTTCTTTCTGCTTTGTTTTAATAAAGTTTTGACTAGTTAAAATCAGTTTTTCCTGCTTTTTTTTTTTTTTTTTTTTTTTTTTGCTAGAATTTGCTATACCTGAATTTGTTTATTCATTCTAAGTTTGAGTCTATCCGTTTGTGAATTCGCTCATTTGGTTGAATCTGTTCATTTGTTGAATATGTCAACTTATGAATCTGTTCGCGAAAAATCTATCTATTGGTTCAAATGGATTTTACTGAATTTGAATCTATTTTTTATTGAATCTATTCATTTGTTTATCCTGTCCATTATCGAATCTGTTCTTTTGTAAATCTATTCATTATTGAATCCGTTCTTTTGTTATATAAACTTTTATTAAGTTAGAATTCACCCTTTTGATTGTTCAAACTTTGATGACCAGAACGTACTCATTTGTTCAAACTCAAATTTCTCCCAATTGTTTGTTCAGACTTTATGTCTAGAATATATTTATTCGTTTAGACTTCGAATATACTCGTTTGATTAACTAGATTTTACCTATGAAACACCGACACTCTCCATGAGCCTTTGTGTCGTGTCGAACACTTTGACACGTGTCCAACACTCTCCGACACTCGGTCAACACGTGTCGGAAAATCCGACACCTGGTCAACTTTCCCGACACTCTCCGACACTCGAGTCAGAATTAACACGTGATTCCAATATCGAGGTCAATTTTAAAAATTCAATAAATGAGATATCAAAATATATAGGTGAAAAAATAAAATACAATAATAAAAATAATAAATAGAGAAAGAAGAAAAACCTAGTCTTCTCTTTTCTTCTGACTTTCACTTCCCGTGATACACAATTCACCCCTTAAGTTTTTTTTATCCTCTTCCAACATATCTAACAGGCAAATCCAGAATATGTATCGCTTGTTTTTCCTCCAAGTTTTATGAATTATTGAAATAGAGTTGAATTTGTCGAATTGAAACAATGAATGATATTAATAAATAATGGATTAATGTTTTTAGTGTAAATTCATTCTAGGATTATTTATTTATTTATTTATGAATTTGATTCAAATTAATTTGATTGAAATAATCATAAAAATGATAATTTATTATGTATGTATAAAAATATATATTTGATATACAACGTGTCCCAACGTGTCGGAATTCTCTATTTTTTGAGAAACGACGTGTCGGCGTGTCGTGTTGTGTCGTGTCCCGTGTCACGTGTCGGTGCTACTTAGGATTTTACGACTAGAATATGCTTAACATCGAGACTCAGAATGTACTCATTTGAATGTTTAAACTTTGACGATCGGAATATAATTATAAGTTATTTCTTAGTTAGTTATTGGATAGATGTATTGAATTGATTTAAAAAATATGCGCTATGAGTTTGGATGTCCTGTGGGTGGATGTGCATATGTCATGACTTGCATGAGATTAAAGTGATTCTATTACCCATATAAATATGTGTGATGATGCCTTATGAGTCAAAATACCCTGAGAAGTGTTTCGAGATGTCCCGGGAGTTGAAATACCCCATAAGTTGGGATGTCCTGTGGACGAATAGTGCAGGATACCTCAAAGTTGAGATGCCCCATAAGTTGGGATGTCCGTGAGTCGGGATGCCTTGGGAGTGTTAAAAGGTAGAAGTAATAATAAATTAAATGTGTAATCATGTGTAGAATATTGTTTAAAGTTGACTACCTTGTGCTGAAACATGGTGTGCCATTTGTATGAGTCTTGATGGAAGTATTGTCGGATGATGACTATTGTGATATGTGAGAATGTGAAAGGTAAAGTCTACTCATGTTTTATAACACTTAATGAATTACTATGCATTCACTTTGTGTGCCAAGTGAAGTGGTAAGAAGATTTTTCTAACTTAAAACTAAAGATTTCATTTACTAGATTTTGGTTCATTTTTTTTCAGATGTGTAGGATGTATATCCCTGACCCTTTAAATATGAAGTTCCCATGCTTTATGAAGGTCGTTATAAAAGTGTGTTTGAACTTGAGTTTGGAATAATATATAGGTGGTGACGCAACAGAAGAAGATGTTATCGATCCATGACTTCAGTCTCCCTAACCCCTACCCAGACTTTTGTATTTTGTTGGCAATGTAGTAAAGTTGTGAACTTAAAGTGTAGTATAAACAAAATAAGTACAAGTACGTTAGTTATATTTGTATTATTTTCTTGGTAAAGGGATTTGGAAAACGATTGATTACACTTTCACATTGATAACTCTATAAAAATAGAGTTATTTTACCCATTTTAGGCAACAAATAATGCAATATCTATGATAAAATATTTGGATTTCGTTTTGATTATTCAAATTTTCCTTGTTTATGCATAATAATGAGATATAGAGAAGATAAGGAAAATAATGGCAAAAATCAAGAATTCAAATAAAAAAGCAGTCAAAGATGGATATCAAATCAGGGAATCCTTGATTTTGTTTCATAATGTTATCTGCAAGTGTTGGGAGATATATATCAAATGAAAAATCCTCTGATTTACTCCCTAATTTATGCGCAATGCTTGGAGATAATGATCTTGGATATATCCTATATATAGGAGAACATTGAAAGCCTGAGGGAGCATCCAGGTTTTTGTTAAATCGTTTTTCATTGTTCTGAGAGTTTTTCAAGTATTTTGAAGAGAAGACAAAAGTAGTGACATAATTCTTGTTCTTTGATTCAAGATGCTGGGTTTGATTTATATTTTTATTTCTTCTTCTACTATGTTCTAATTTTCTTTTGTTAGGGCTATGATGTAGCCTAACCATGATAACGTGAATTTCATGATTTTAATGTTTGCAATTGATTTCACTCATGTGAGTTATATATTATTGTGCATAATGCTTTTGAATGACTGGCCATAACTTGAATGATCTAATGTGCATGTTTGAGATTGAGGAGTGATAATATGCAATTACTCATTATAATATATAACCATAAATTAAATGTGAATATAGATATACCACGTTATTTGTGTAGCTTTCGGTGATAAAGTGATCCAAAAGACTCATTGGAAGCTGGGAATATTCATAGTTTTTAATGCATTTATGTTTATTTTAATTCACATAGAGATATAGTGGATTAATAAACTGAATAGGTTTGCTATACCTAGAGATAGGACAGTAAATAGATTAGGAAATTCCACTATCACATGTTTGATATCGTTCTTGTACCTACAACAATTTGAAATTCATATCTAGTGGTTATGGTGAAATCGGATGCTCTAACATATTTATCTAATTGATTTACTTCATTTAGTCTCCAAATTTTATTTTTAATTTATTCTCAATTATATTTTGATTTGTTAGATATATTTTAGAATTAATCTATTTTAGTATTTAATTAGTTTATTAATCATCAATCTCTGTGGGACGATACTCTTTCTTATCAATACATTACTTGTTCGACACGTTCACTTGTGTTTAGAATTTTACGAACAAGTTTTTGGCGCCGTTGCTGGGGATCGTTTGTTTAATACTAATTAATATTGATATTGGATAATTTTAAGTTTAATTTAGCTTTCATTTTGTTTTATTTTTCAGGGTGTACATCGGTTTATGACATGTAGCCAACAAGGGAACTTGCTAAGCTTGATCCAGAAAATCGAGCGTACATTCAAAAGGCAACTGAGAGAATAGAGAAATTACGCTAAGAATATGGCAGACGGTGAGAATGAAAATCCACGTAGACTCTTAAGAGATTATGCCACGCCAACAATTCAAGGCACCACATTAAGTATTAGAAGACTTGCAATTCAAGCAAACAACTTTGAGGTCAAGCCGTCACTCGTTCATATGCTTCAATAATCAATGCAATTTAGTGGGCTACCAAGCGATGATCCAAACGCTCATATCGATACTTTTCTTAAAATCTGTGACACCATAAAAAATAATGGAGTTACAGATGATGTTGTTAGATTGAGATTATTTCCATTCTCTCTTAGAGACAAGGCTAAGAGTTGGCTTTATTCTCTTCTTGCAGGATCAATCACTCATGGAATGATATGGCTCAGAAATTTCTTGGTAAGTTCTTTCCACCTGCAAAGTCTGCGAAGATGCGTAATGATATTACTAATTTTATGCAGATGGATAATGAATTATTATATGAAGCATGGAAAGATTCAAAGAATTTCTTAGGAGATGGCCACATCACGGACTACCCATATGGATGCAGGTTCAAACTTTTTATAATGACTCTAGTACAAATCTTTGTTCTATGATTTATGTAGCTGCAGTGGGAACTCTAAATAATAAAACACGAGAAGAAGTCTACGATCTATTAGAGAAGATGGCGTCCAATAGTTATTAGTGGCCTATTGAGAGATTACAATGCGAAAAGCTAGCGGAGTTCACGAAGTGGATGCTTTTGCTGCAATTGTTGCACAATTTGAAGCACTCAATTAAAAGTTAGATAATATGAGTGTTTCAGCCATGAAAATTCAGAATTTGACATATGATTTTTGTGGTGGAAGTCATTTAGCACAGAGTGTCAGGCAGGTCATACTTTTAAACAATCTAGTGAAAATTCTAACTTTGTTGGGAATTTTAACAGGTCATAGAATAATCCCTACTCCAACATGTACAATCCGGGATAGCGCAATCATCCAATTTTTTCATGGAATAATCAGAATGTGACGAGACCACTAGGATTCAAACAATCAGAAGAGACAAAGTCAAATTTGGAAGATATAGTCACCAAACTTGCTAACACAACTCATGACTTCATCAAAAGGAAAAATGTGAGATTTCGACACCAAAAGGCTTCAATTAGAAATTTGGAGATGTAAGTGGGTTAGTTAGCAAGTATGATGTCAGGGAGACAACAGGGTTCTTGGCCAAGCAACATAGAGAAAAATCCAATTAAAAACATAAAGGCTATAATCCTGAGAAGTGGTAAACAAATGGGAGAAGAAGATGTCAAATAGGAGATTTTCATAGACAAGGAAGATGTGATCAATAAACAATCAAATGAGACAAGTAAGAGTAAACTTTCTCCAGATAATCCCAAGTCATATGTGCCGCCAATTCCATTCCCTCAGTGACTCTAGCAGCACAAAATAGATAAGCAATTTTCTAAATTTCTTGATGTACTTAAAAAATTGCACATTAACATTCCTTTTGCAGATGCCTTTGCGCAAGTGCCAAGTTATGCGAAATTTTTGAAGCAGATTTTGGCAAACAAAAGGAAATTGGAGGTTATGAAACTGTGAAGTTAAATGAGGAGTATTCAGCCATCCTACAAAACAAATTACCTCATAGATAAAAATATCCAGGGAGTTTTACTATTCATTGTACTATTGGAGATTCTTATTTTGAAAAAAGCATTATGTGATTTAGGTGCAAGTATTAATTTGATGCCTTATTCAGTTTTCAAGAAATTTGGATTGGGCGAGATAAAAGCAACCATAGTGTCACTTCAACTGGCTGATTGATCAATTAAATATCCGAGAGGTATTGTGGAAGATATTTTGGTAAAAGTTGACAAATTTATCTTTCCTGCATATTTCATAGTTCTTGACATGGAGGAAGATTTTGAGGTACCATTTATCTTAGGTCAACCTTTTCTAGTTATAGGAAGAGCTCTTATTGATATACAATAAGGGAAGTTGATTCTTAGAGTTCAAGATAATATTGTTTCATTTAATTTTTTTAAAGTAATGAAATATCCATATGATAATAATTTTTGTTTTAGAGTTAAGACATTTGACAAGTTGGTGAATAAGGTTTTTTAGGAAAATATTTTGAAAAATCCACTTGAAGCATGTCTGATTCGACTAAGGGACAAAGATATTCAAAATGAGGAGATAAATAAGTACGCAAATTGCATAGAGGCAATTCCACCATATTCAAGGCAAAAGGCAATTAAGTTTGAGGAGTTGGGACAACACGTAACAAAGCCTAAACCATCAATTGAAGAGCCTTTAATTTTTGAACTCAAACCCTTACCCTCTCATTTGAAATGTGCTTATTTAGATGGAGTTTGTTCTTTACCGGTAATTATATCTTCTTCTTAGACAGATTTGATGGAGGAGAAACTGCTTAGAGTATTAAGAGAGCATAATGGTGCAATTTGATGGAAAATAGCTGATATCAAGGGAATTAGTCCTTCAATTTGCATGTAGAAAATTTTGATGGAGGAACAATATAAACCCACTATTCAATCTCAGAGGCTTTTTAACCCGAAGATGTAAGAAATAGTGAAAGCTGAGGTAATTAAGCTACTTGATGCATGTATCATCTATCCTATCTCTGATAGTTCCTAGGTAAGTCCTACACAAGTTGTGCCAAAGAAAGGCGGTATGAATGTTCAGAAAAACGACAACAATGAATTGATTCCAACTAGAACAGTTACTGGGTGGCGTGTGTGTATGGATTACAGAAAATTGAATGATGCCACTAGAAAAGATCACTTTCCTTTACCATTTATTGATCAGATGTTGGAAAGACTTGTGAGGCATGAGTTTTATTACTTTCTTGATGGATATTTGGGGTATAATAAAATTTTTATTGCACCAGAAGATCAAGAGAAAACTACTTTCACTTGTCTCTATGGTACTCTTGCTTTTAGAAGAATGTCCTTTGGTCTTTGTAATGCACCAACTACATTTCAGAGATGCATGATGGCTATTTTTTCTGATATGGTTGAAAAACATATTGAGATTTTCATGGATGATTTTTCCGTTTTTGGCTTATCATTTGATTCTTGTTTAAATAATTTGGCTTTGGTCTTACAAAAATGTGAGAAGACTAACCTTGTTTTGAATTGGGAGAAGTATCACTTTATGGTGTAGGAAGAGATAGTGCTTGGGCATACAATTTATTGAAACGGAATAGAAGTCGATCGAGCCAAAGTGGAGGTCATTGCAAAATTGTCTCGGCCAATATCTGTGAAACTTGTCAGAGAATTTTTGGGGTATGCAGGATTTTACAGGTGGTTTATAAAAGATTTTTAAAAATTGCTAAACCTCTTTCTAATCTTTTGGAAAAAGATGCTCATTTTAATTTTTCAGTTGAATGCCTGCAAGCTTTTAACACTTTAAATGAGAAGTTAATGTCCACACCAATTATGGTAGCACCAAATTGAGATTTACCTTTTGAATTGATGTGTGATGCTAGCGATTCTGCAGTAGGAGCTATTTTGGGACAAATGAAAAATAAAGTTTTTCGAACCATATACTATGCCAATCGAACCTTATCAAGTGCACAATTGAATTATTCAACAATAGAAAATGAACTTTTGGCAGTAGATTTTGCTTTTGATAAATTTCGTTTCTATTTAATTGGCTTAAAAGTTATAGTTTATTATGACCACTCTCCTCTTAAGTATCTGCTTGAAAAGAAAGAATCAAAACCCCGATTGATCAGGTGGATTCTATTGCTACAAGAATTTGATTTGGAAATCAAAGATAAGAAGTGAACTGAAAATCTAATTGCAGATCACTTATCAAGAATTCCAAATTCAAAGGAAGAGGTAAGACCAATTTTGGAAGAGTTTCCTGATGAAATTTTTTTTTTCCATCAAGTCCACAAAAATTCCTTGGTATGTCGACTTTGTAAATTATTTGGTAAATATTTTTCTTCCTCTTGAATTATCATATTGACAGAAAAAAAAAAAATCTTTTATGATGTTAATTTTTTTTTTTTTGGATTTATTGTTTAAAGTATGTGCAGACCAGGTTATAAGGAGATGTGTTCTAGATGAAGTGAGGGCAAACATTCTACATCATTGTCATGATGGAGAGGCAGGTGGCCATTTTGGTGCCACCAAAACTGCAGCTAAGATTTTACAATTTGGATTTTATTGGCCCACACTTTTTAAAGATGCATACTCCTATGAAGCTTCATGTGATAGGTGTTAGAGAATTGGAAATATTTCAAGAAAAAGAGATGCCTTTAAACAACATTATTGTGTGTGAATTATTTGATGTTTGAGGTATTGATTTCATGGAACCCTTTACACATTCTTACGGAAATTTATACATTTTCGTGGTTGTAGAGTATGTGTTTAAGTGGGTAGAAGCTGTAGCATTGCTAACAAATAATGCTAAGGTTGTGGTCAAATTCTTGAAGAAAAATATTTTTACCCGATTTGGCACTCCTAAGGCAATCATAAATGATAAGGGCACACATTTTTACAATAAATAATTTGAAGCACTTTTGAGCAAGTACGGAAGTTACACATAAGGTTGCAATGCCTTATCATCCTCAGACTAGTAGTCAAGTAGAGGTTTCAAATAGGGAAATCAAGAGAATTTTAGAAAAAATAGTGAATGCCTCTAGGAAAGATTGATCAATAAAACTTGATGATGCACTTTGGGCCTATAGGATAGCGTTCAAAACTCCAATTGGGATGTCTCATTTTAGGCCAATGTTTGGGAAGGCTTGTTACTTACCAGTGGAATTAGAGCATAAAGCATATTGGTTATTGAAATTTTTGAATTTTGACATGCAGTCTGTAGGTGAAGAAATATTATTGCAACTGAATGAATTGGAGGAATTTCGCAATGAAGCCTATGAAAATTCTAAGTTGTACAAAGAGCGTACAAAAAGATGGTATGACAAGCACATATTCAGAAGAGAGTTCAAAATTGGTCAAAAGGTCTTACTTTATAATTCTCGTCTTAAAATTTTTCCAGGAAAGTTGCCGACTCGATGGTCTAGTCCTTTCATGGCTACAAAGATATTTCCATATGGAATAGTTGAAGTGGCGCATGACACTGATGTCACATTTAAGGTGAACGGTTAACATTTGAAGTCTTACTTTGAAGGTGGTTACAACAAGCAAAAGATCACCATTGAACTTCATCCTTTAGAATAGGGACATCTGAGATAATTTGGCTGAAAACTATAAAGCAAGCGCTTCTTGGGAGGCAACTCAAGCATTTTAATTATATATTTTTTCATTTATTTTTAAGTTTACTTTTTGCAAAAAAAAAAAAAAAAAGATTAATATTTCTTTGCTTTTTCCAGGTTTTTTTTTTTTTTTTAGGGATCATCTTTCAAGAGTTTAATCATCAAGGTCATCTATGAACTTATTCTACAACCAGGGGAGTTTTCTTCTTCCTATTTCTATTTTTTGCATTGAGGACACTGCTTCATTCAAGTTTGGGGGGGAGACAAAATTTTTGGTTAAATCTATTTTTTTTTTTTTTTTTTTGTCTATCATGATTATATTCCTTATTGTCAATTTTTGCGATTCTTAGGAAAATTTAAATTTTATTTGAACTTGCAATTGATGTGTGAGTTAATTTTAATTTTGATTTTGTTGATCCACTTACTGAGTACTAAAAATCCTTAATTTTTGAATTGTGTATAAATCTAGAGAACATTCATGTGAAGTATGTCATTTTCTTAGATTTCACCCAAATCTTAGAATTTGTTTGATTTTATCTTGAGACAAAATCCCAAGTTACATCTAACCGAGAAAATAATTTAGGCAATTTTTGGATCGATTGAGCATTTCAAGTTAATCTTGTTTATTTATCCCTAGTCATCCCGCTGAGTCTTAATTACCCAATTTTCATTGACACCCATATATATTTAGCCTAGCCATTATCAAATTATATCATTGTCCCATGCCCTATGAACAATATTGATTTTTTTGGAATAAAAAATTATTTGAGCTTAATAGAAGTTTGAGAGGAAGGATGGACTATGAAAAAGAAAAAAAAAATGATTGCTATTGTTGTTTGGGGTGTATTATAAAAAAATAATAATTATTTGTATGGTTCCCTATCCAACTTTCAATTGAGTGAGCCTTTTGGATACTCAATGGGTTGGAAATCTTCATGTTATATTAGGATGGACTTTGGGAGAAACTCCACCATAAAACAATTCACAAAAAAAAGAAAAAAAAAAAGAATGATGATATATGGTGGTAGAATAATTATCTTGAATGAGTGAAATTAGACAGTGACATTGGCTTTAATTAGATCCTAAAAATCAACGTATTGATGGGTGATTTGAGCTTAAAATTACCGTTATCTCACTTTTAGCCCAACCTTACATTACAAACCGAGAAAAGTCATATTGATTTTTGGTTGGATAATTACCTTAAATTAGTGGAGAGAGTAATGAAAAGCAAACCTATGAGCTTTTGTCATAATTATTGAGAATTTTTGAGAGGTTGCATCTCAATGTGAATTTATCTGGATTGCATATAATTCGAAAAAGATGAGGACCTTCACACACACACTTGGATCACATAGTTAGAATTTGTCTTAACTTATAAATCAATTTCAATGTTTGGATGAAATTTGCGTTTTTCTTTGAATTGTGAATTTGAGCAATTATGGAAAGATATCATAGAGGAGGTTATTAGCTTAAGTATGTGTTATGTCTTAATTTTGCTCGAGGACTAGCAAAATGTTAAGTTTGGGGGTTTGATAACTCTACAAAAATAGAGTTATTTGACCTATTTTAGGCAACAAATAATGTAATATCTATGAGAAAATATATGGATTTCCTTTTGATTATTCGAATTTTCCTTATTTATGTAGAATAATGAGATATGTAGAAGATAAAAAAAAGAATGACAAAAATCAGGAATTCAAATAAAAAAGCAATGGAAGATGGATATCAAATAAATGAATCCTTGATTTTGTTCCATAATGTTATTTGCAAGCGTTGGAAGATAGATATCAAATCAAAGATCCTATGATTTACTCCCTAATTTTATGCGTAATTGCTTGGAGATAATGATCTTGGATATATCCTATAAATAGGAGAACATTGAGAGCCTGATGAAGCAGCTAGGTTTTTGTTAGATCGTTTTTCTTGTTCTTTGATTCAATATGCTGGGTTTGATTTATATTTTTATTTCTTCTTCTACTATGTCCTAATTTTGTTTTGTTAGGGCTATGATGTAGCCTAACCATGATGATGTGAATTTCACGATGTTTATGTTTTGCAATTGATTTCATTCATGTGAGTTATATATTATTGTGCATAATACTTTTGAATGACTGGCCACCACTTGAATGATCTGATGTGCATGTTTGAGACTGAGAAGTGATAATATGCAATTACTCATTATAATATATAACCATGAATTAAATGGGGATATAGATATACCACATTATTTGTGTAGTTTTCGATGATAAGGTGATCCAAAAGACTCGTTGTATACCGGGAATATTCATAGTTTTTAATGTACTTATGTTTATTTTAATTCACATAGAGATATAGTGGATTAATAAACTGAATATGTTTGCTATACCTAGAGATATGATAGTAAACAGATTAGGAAATTCTGCTATCACATGTTCAATATCGTTCTTGTATCCACAATAATCTGAAATTCATATCTAGTGGTTATGGTGAAATCAGATGCTCTAACATATTTATCTGATTGATTTACTGCATTTAGTCTCCAAATTTTATTTTTAATTTATTCTTAATTATATTTTGGTATGTTAGATAAATTTTAGAATTAATTTATTTTAGTATTTAATTAGTTTATTAATAATCAATTTCCGTGGGACAATACTCTTTTGTATCATTATATTACTTGTTTGACACGTTCACTTGCGTTGAGAATTTTATGAACACACATACTCAAAGAGAATAATATTATAATAAACATGTGTCATGGGTGACATTCTGGGCGGCACATTGTGCCTCAAACCCATCATGTTATGGTCTCCCAAATGAAGACCAAGGTAATGCTTTAGTTAAGGGATCTGTTATGTTTTTTACTGAGGCTATTTTTTGCTATATGACATTTTCTCTCCGAACGATTTCTCTAATCGATGGAAGCGTCTCTGAATATGCTTGGATTTTTTGTGAAACCTTGGTTCCTTAGCCTAAGCCATTGCTCCATTGTTGTTACAAAACAATATAAACAACTCCTCAATGAAAAGAACCACTCCAAGTTCTGAAATGAACTTCTTCATTCAAGTTGTTTCCTTCGTCACTTCCTAAGCAGTTATATACTCTGTCTCAGTAGTGGAATCATTAGTTATACTCCGTTTGGAACTTTTCAAACTAATTGCATCAACATTGAGTGTAAAGACAAATCCATATGTAAACTTATAATTATTAGGATCCGATTGAAAATCAGAATCAGTGCATGCTTCAACTTTAAACTCTCCTTTTCCATTTATCAAGAATAAATCTTTAGTCATTCTCAAGTACTTAAGGATAGTCTTGACTATTATCTAGTGCTCTTCTCTTAGATTAGACTGATATATGCTAGTAATGCCAATTCGATCTTGCACATAGCATAGCGTGCATTATACTACCAATGGCGAACACATAAGGAACTTTTGCCATTCACTCTCTTTCCTTAGGAGTATTTGGACACATATCTTTGAAAAAGACGGATTCCATGCCTAATAGGTAATAATTCTCTTTTAGAATCTTGCATGTCAAAACGTGTTGATACTTTGTCTTTGTATGCAGATTGTGAAAGGCCAATCATTCATCTCAATCTATCTCTATAGATCCTAATATTTAAAATATGGGTTGCCTCTCATAAATATCTTATGGAGAACTTTCGAGACAATAGACGTTTTGTTGGGATTTTACGGAACATATATAGGCTAAATAAACATAAATGCAGCGGATGGAAAGATAAAATTCTACTATACATGTTCCTCCAAATGCGTTGTTCATACGTTTTAATCAAAAATCAGAATATCAAAGGGAGTTATACGGATTACCTCTCGAAGCGCGCTTTAAACAAGTTGATTTAGATGTTCTTCAGTTCGAGCCCCACAAACGTCGGGCCTCTAGTTCAAACACACCACCAATGCACCCGAACAAAAAGGAGCTCGCAGGTAATCTCCACTGTAATTGTGCTAGCAATCTTGTGGAGACTATTATCTGCACATGGTTAGCAACCATTTGCTAACCATATAGTTCTCTCTCTCTCTCTCTCTCTCTCTCTCTCTCTCTCCTCCTTTTCTTAACATAACCCACTCACCCTCTCTCTGCTCTATTGATAATGTCCTAGTGAAGTTAATATTTAACTTCCTCTAGAAGCTAGTCTTTAACCTTTCAAAGAAGTTGTTAACTACTTTTTCTAGAAGCTACTTCTTCCAGAAGCTGGTCTTTAACTTTTCAAATAAGTTATTGACCACTTCCTCCAGAAGCTAGTTTATAACTTCTCAAATAAGTTATTGACTACTTCCTCTAGAAGTTGGGTGAGCAAGAAAATAGTTCTTGTGAGTGGGTTGTGTCCAATTGAGTGAATTGGTTATAGTGTGTGACATCCCTAGGTTCATCACTAAGCTAGCAGTAAGACTTGCACTAAAACATTAGTACTCCCAAGAGAATTGATTGTCCCGATCAATCTCTAGGTTACAAACCATGATTGACATCTAGCAATATGTCATGGCTACCCAGACAGTGTGAATGCTTTAAGAACATAATGAACCTGTCAGCTCTAGCTATAGTGTGATTCAATCTCGTTGTCTTACCATGTCCCGATCGAACAAAAACCATGGAATATTTATCAAATCACCAATTCGATCATATGCACAAACCTAATTGACCTGCATTTTATACGAGACATAAACAATTTATTCTCAATTACAACCCCGGCCGAGGATTTCAATGCAGTGTCACAATTAGATTGCATAGGATATCATTACTGTACCTTGCATGTAACAAGGAGACAGATTCCATGTTGCGCACATGTGTAACTTCTTATGTGAACAAGTTATGACCATCAGGTACATAGTTGGATCAATGAGCCGCCAATATGCATACTCGTGAACCATAGCCGTCCAACACACACGTTAACATTGTGCCTCAGGTTTAAGGATTATTTACATAAGACTAGAGCAAGAACGCTTAGTCATTGACTTCGTTAAAAGCTTCCATGTTGCCAATCGTTCTATGTATGTCACGTTCAATGAACTTGTCTTCTATAAGCACCTGTGTTCTAACTCGGGAATCATAATATCCAATGACTCGTGACTTGTCATTACCTTAAGCATCTAATACTTAATGGTTAAGCTAAGAACACACCGGTTTCAACAAGATCATTAATATCCACTCAATGATCCATTGATCGAGAATGGTTTAAAGATTTAGTCTAAATGTGAACCCATCACGCATATTCTTAACGTCTCAAGAATAAGTCCAGTCACAACTGATCTTATGGAATCATTCATATAGATAATTGGACAAATGAATGAATACATCTTTGCCATTAATTTGACAACACAACTGAAATCCCTAATATGTAACTATTACATGATTGCTTTAAGGCATATAACTAACACGTTTAGCAAATATATGATGAGAAATGATATTTCCATTAATGCACCGGTATTCACTGGACAATTATTTTATAACCAATTAGGAGTTGCCTATTACCTTAATAAATCATACCTTCATGTCAGCCAAATTACTTAAATCAACAATTAATGCCTCGTATTCATCTTGATTATTTGAATAGCCAAAGTCAAGCTTAAACATCATTTTGGACCTATGTTCATGGGGGAGAAACTATTAAAATTCCAACTCCTGTTGACCTAACAACACTCGACCCATCAAAATACAAGGTCCAAGGAACTATCTAGACACACCATTCTATATGATTTTCATTTTCGATGCCTGGATATTCTGTAATAAAATTTGCTACACTTGTCCCTTTATCCCCTAAGTGATATGTAGGCTAGGCTAAATTTTGAGTGTAATGTCCATTTGGCAATTCGACCCTTTATTATTGGTCGGGTTAACTTGTATTTGATTACGTCTACTTTACATATTACATATATCGTAATGGGCAGCATATAATGACGAACTTAGTATAAGCAATGATAAGCACAATTTCTCTAAATTTGTGTATTTTGTCTTCGCATCGTTCAGCATTCGACTCAAATAATAAATTACTTATTCTTTCCACTCATCATTTTTTTGTGCCAGCATGCATCCAATTGTAGTATCGGTGGATGAAAAATATAGCTTCAACGGCCTTGGGTGGCATCAAAACTAGAGAGTTGATGAGATATTCTTTTATTTGGTCGAACGTATATTGATACTTTCTACATAGACTCCACTTGATTTTTAAGCTTCAATAACGGGGAAAATACTTCAATCTTTCCTAATAGGTTAACAAGAAATCAATGTAAGAAATCTATCTTTCCTAATATCATTTGAAGTTGTTTCTTGGTAGTTGGTGACGTTAACTCTAGAATTGCCTTAGCCTTATTTTTATTTATTTGGATTCATCTTTGAACAACCAAGAATCCTAGAAAATTACTAGTCCTAACTCCAAGAGCACATTTCAAAGGGTTCATCTTTAATTTAAACTTCTACATCTTAACAAAGGCCTGCTCTAAATAAAGTAACTGACTTACCTGGTTCGATTTAACAATGATGTCATCAATATAAACCCCCATGAAATCACCAATCATGTCACGAAAATAAAATTAATTATTCTCTAGTATGTAATGCTTACATTCTTCAGTCCAAAAGGCATGACCAACCATTCGAAGGTGCCAATTGCTCTTGGACACCTAAATGCCGTCTTATGGATATCCGACTAGCATGTCGGCCATTAGCATTTGGTATTTATCTTTCGGTGTAGTCGCATATAGATTGCGAAAATCTATGCACACTCTGAGCTTCCCATTCCTCTTTTTTACTGGAACAATATTCGAGAGTCACTTGATGTACTATGCTGTTTATGCTGCCTGAAGCCCTTTTTTATTGGTAGTTGATGCTCAACTATATCTCTACCCAATCCAGGCATTTCATAGTAATCCTAAGCAAAGCAATTTTTGTACTTCCCTAACAAATCTACTAATCGGACTTTAAATTCATTATCAAATAAGGCACTTACATATATAGGGCATCGGTCGGGGTCTGTGCCAAAATTAACCTCTTCCAATGGATCTTGAGCTTTAATTACCAAATCATCCTTGATAGGCGAATCATTGAACTCGAGAATTCTTTCAATAGTTTGGGCATCTTGCTTTGCTAGTTTGGCCCGATAGGTCGAGTACCTCCTAATGAGGTCTTTTGATAACATAAGGTTCTCTATAGACAACCTCATGAAATTTCTTCGCTAATTGATTTTTTGAGACCCACTCAAGTTTTCCTTTGTCAAAACGGAAAAATACAATTCTATTGGGATTTGCCAGTGGGGGTCTGCTCACGTGGATATTGTCCTCTGATATCCCTTGGCATCCCATTATTGTTTGTGACGCCTATAACTAAGCCACTTGTGGCTTAGTATTTGCTTTAAATACTCTATCCTGTCACCATTCCAGAATGCCAATATCTTATGAAGAGTCGATGGTACATATTAGTTATCATGAATCCAATCCTTTCCTAATAATAAATTGTATGATGCATCAACGTTGACCACACAATTTTTTTTTTTTTTAAGTCTTGGAGCCTATAGTCATATCAACCACGAATATTCCTTTGACTTTTGAGATATCGCTAATAAAGTCTGACAACTGATTGTTCAATGGGATAATCTCATTGTCTATTCTCCCTATTTTCTTATAGAAATGATAAGAGATGAGATTCAAGGTTGACCCTTTATCAACTTGCACTCAAGATATCGACCGACCATTGATCCTAGCATTAATATTTAATGGCCTCAAGTGATTTTAACTCTGTGTAGGAGACTTCTCAAATTCCATTACTTCCTCATTATCAAAATAAAACTCTGCCCCTTCTTTTTCATCTAAAAAGATTTCTTCACATAATTTCATACCAGGTGGGACTATGCAAAATTCACAAGGAAGTTTTGCTTGCGCCATGCATGAGCTCAATTATGATACCGATCTTGACAATGACCTTTAATGGCCAATCTTTCACCTTGGTTAGGAGTTATATTATTATCATTTTGCTTTCTCCTCTAGACTAGGTTCTTAGCCTTGATTTTCTTTGGTTCATCAATCGCCATCAAAGTAGGCTTGACTTGAGTAATACAAACCTAGTCGAGTTACTTTTGGAGCAAATGCATCTTCTTATTTCTTTGCATTCTTCTTTTCTGTATTCGTGTCAAGCTATTCTTTATGGGTTGAACCCTATCAACCTTATACCATTTGTTGACAGGCGGATTATGGGGGTATCTTTAAAGTTCGTTGACGGCAATAATTAGCGATGGACTGACTTCATATTTTCTTCATCGAACTTTGATCCCTCTCCAGATGGACTGACTCCTCGAGGGTGAATAGGCAGTGGACTGTAACTGATATAATAGCCATACTTTCTACAATGTTCTCCCAAAGTTCTAATGGTAGGATCTCCCTCTCATGTCTTCATTTGAATGACTTATCAATCACTTGACGGGTACAAAATTTCTTAAAAGGTCATGTTTCAAATAAAATAGGCTATCTTTGGTTAAAGCTACCCGAATTAAGTACCTTGCCAATGACCATAGCATCATGTTGATTGTAATGTCTCTTAGAGTAGTGCTTTTTCTGTTAAATTAGCTGCTTACACCTTGAACACAATTGAGGACCTTGATATTTCCCAAATTTAAAGTCCCATAAAGCAACTCTTCTCTTTTGATAAGCACGATGTTTTCTAGGATAGGCTAGCTTATTTAGAATTGATTCTTTTCGGAATTGGGTCGTCAAACCCGGTTGTATACCCTGTCAGTAACTCTTTAGCTAAATTGATGATTCTAACGCTTGGGATTATATTCTTCTTGTCTGATTACCTGCTTACATCTTGCATAGAATCGAGGTTGTTAGTAACTTCTAGATTTGGATATGACCCTCAATGATATTATTCCAGTCATGACAGAGAATGGGTCCACATTGACTTCCATAGGAGCTTTATTTTTGTCCTCATCAAATTTTATTTTTCCCTGCTTGATTGCATCCTGAATGTTCTTTTGAAGACTACACAATCATTGGTATTGTGACTCCATGAGTGATGCCACTTTCAATATTTCTTTCCTACCAATTCTTCTTTAGCAGGTATGCTCTGCCCTTCTGTCAATCTTATTTGCCATCGGCTAGTAATAGATTGAATATCTCTTCAGTTTTATTGGCATTAAAGGAGTAGTAAATGGGCTCCTTGGCTTTAAGCATGATGTTAGACTTTTCTTTTATCTTTTATTCTAGCTAGTTTTAATGCATGACAAATATGTGGTTTATCAATAACCATTTTAGCAAAAACCACTTCTGTTATGTCCACTTGCTCTAGTTCTACATCTATTTTTGTAGAATTGGCCCAATTAATATCTATTCGTCTACCATGCTTCCTGTCTTTTTCCTTAAAAAGCTCTAATGCTTAGTGGCTATGGTGGACATCTAAAATAAATCGAAGTATGGTTGCCCCAACATTCTTTCTTAGATTTCAAACTTCAAACCGGTAAAGCAAGATCCGTAAAGGTTCTCTCAAGAAAAGGGATCAAACATTTATATTTGGCTCTCTTAAACCTAGAAATAAATTGGTGACTAATTCGTTATGCAGTTGTTTCATGGTCAACAAGTAAGCTACTAACCGATCTGGGATAGCTATTTGGAATTGGGAATGGAATTATCTTTCCATCTAATCCCATGAATTAATTGAGTTTTGTGGCAATACTGTATACCAATTAAAGGCATTTTTGATAATGATAAAAAGAACAACCTTAGCTTCTGATGATCTACATGTGCCGCATCTCTGTATTGTGTCAAGAAATAGCTAATATACTGTATACCAATTAAAGGCATTTTTGATAATGATAAAAAGAACAACCTTAGCTTCTGATGATCTACATGTGCCGCATCTCTGTATTGTGTCAAGAAATAGCTAATATGCTCAAATGTCGACTGATCCTCTTTACCAGTGAATAGAGGAAACTCGGGCATTTTGAAACCTCTTAGTTATGATATAGTATCCATCCAATCCGAATATAGCTTTCTATAAACATTGGCCAAGCAATCAACATCATTGCCGTATCCCCTTAATGCTAGTTCGATTATTGGTTGATTTTGAATTGGAGCCATATGAGGGAACCCTGGGAACTGATGTACAGTATAGTTGGGCTACAATACTAGGTTCATATTTTGCTGAGGCACTTGAAGGTATTGTTGTTGAGATCCATAAAACTGTGGTTGTGGTTGGATTACGGGTGCTAAGTTTATTTATGGATTGAAAATATTCATCTAAACAAGAGGAAGAGATTGCTGCAACATTTGAGATTGAACATTTGGAAGCACCTGGGGTTGGACATTAGGAACTTGTTGTTGAACATTAGGAGCCCTCATTTGAGGTACCTGTTGCTGAATGCTCAACTGTTGCAAATGGTCGTACTCCCTAGCTAGAGTCATTACAACTCCGGGGACCTCCACTATGACAGGTAGTACATTCTTCTAAGGCACCAGAATGGGGTTCGGCTAAGTTAAACATAACCCTAAAGTATTCTCAAGTGATGTATCGTTGATTCACTGATGGAATGAATACTGTAAGACCTCGATTAGCATTGTAGGGACATGCTAGTTAATAGACCATTCAGCTTGCGTAGCTGTGAGAACTTCTCCTATTTGTAAGATTCTAAAAGGAGGCCAAGCCAATACAACTTGTCCTACATTACCTAATGTTACTTGAGAAGCTATGATATAGGAACATACCCTGTTGAAATAAGGATCTACCCTATTTGAGGCTGAACTGGTCTTGTTGAGACTCCATGTTACCTTTGGACACATTCATGATAAGTACTAATGATTAAAGGCCTAAAGACATCGATCATTCATCTGATCATATAATCAGCAAGCTCATTTTGAGTATCTTCAATTGTTCACCTCATAGTAGTGAGCATGACTAGTGTGAGGTATGCCTATCTTCTTTCTTCCACACGCTGCCTTAAAATATCAACTCTTTCCTCATGAACTTGATTTGTGGTTTCATTCTACAGAAGCTGAGTTGATGATGACTCAGCTTGTGCATTGTTCTCAGCCATTAGTATTTGCTCATCAGTGGCGCTATTTAAGTTGATATGACTTCGAGTGTGTGCCATAGTACTCACTCAACTCAACACAATGGTCGCACTAGACATGCCAAAAGATGTTTTACCAATTTTGTTTCTCGTGAAAAATCTTTTACTAAACGATATATTTTGGTTTTACAATAAGATACTCAGGTTCTGTGTTTGAATTCGGAAAGAGAATGTCAAATGCAAGGATAAATTTTATTCTTAACTTGTATATACAACATCGACAAATGATACTCAAATGACTCAAAGACCAACAGCTTCCAGGCACAAACTACACCAGAATTTAATCAATAATGTAATATGAATACAAGTAGCTTGATAGCCTACACTTTAGGCTCAAACTATGCCGAAATTTAATTTACGACCCAATTTGTTTTAGGCATATAGCTGAAATTTAATCAACAGTAACACCCTTGGATGGGAAACACAATGCCGGAATTCAATTGATGACTATGAGCTTGTGAAACAATACCAGAATTTAATCAACAGTGTTGAACTGGATAAAGAGACATGCTAGAATTTAATTGACGACGGGAATATTGACTAAAATAAGATAAAGTAAAGATAAATAAAGATAGTTGTACCCATCCCGCTGTGGGAGCGTCGGTTTGGGCCTTTCCCCCTCTAATTGTAGAAAGGAAGAGGTTCGAGTCACCACGTGCACATATAGTGCGACTTAAGCGGAACACCATGGGAGGTGGGTCCCCGTGCCAGTGCTCCCTGGGGTTTACGCCGAGTGCTCGCTGTGAGGCGGTTCCTCCAGTTCCAAAAAAAAATAAAAAATAAATAAAGATAGTTGTTTTATTGTTCAAGAGGCTTTTCGTTGAACAAGTTGCGGTATTTATAGAGCGAATGGCAACCATCAGCCGGTTACTTCTCCTTGGGCACTACTCCTAGCACTCCTTACGTTTCCTTTTCTTCTTGGCAACCTTTTCCATAAACGACTGTTTCCTAACTTGTTGATGACGCTTACACGACTTGCTTATTAAGTAAACAACGACTTCCTTATTTTTGTGCACATTTTGAGCAGCAGTTATTCTTGCCCGAGCACTAATGCTAATTCCACTTAAACTCTAAGTCTAATGCGTTGTTCTCATAGCCTAACACGTGGCAATAAATTACCTTGCTGTTTACTCAGGTGTATCGGTCTAGAATCCTATCAATGCTTAGCTCAAATACCCTCACAAATGTTGGGTGCCCTCAACTTCACAAACAAAATGAGGCGTATCACTTTTATTATTGTCTTTGTGGTTAGCACATGACAACACGGATAATTTTGGATGTCAACATCTTCAAAGTAGTCTTACTCTTTAAAGAGGAAGCTTTGGCCATAGCAACTACAGTGGGCTTTGTGTTGTACATTTCCTTCTCATAAACCTCTAGCATATTTAATAACTCAACAAAAATTTTCTCCATTTTATGCATGTGGAAGTTATGGACAAATCCATAAAATGAATTGGGCAAGGACTAGAGTATTAGATCCATGGCTAATTCATTATCCAATAGTAATATTTAGCTTGGCCAACTCCTTAATATGCTAAATCATTTTCAGAACATGATCAATCATCGATAATTCCTCAACCATCATCATATAGTACAATCTTTTAGATATCTCATTTCTAGATATTTGACCATTCTCATCGAAGAACTCCTTCAAATGCACGATGACTGGATAATCACTTTTTAGTCTCATACTTCTTATGTAACTCATTATTCATAGAAGCATGTATGACCTAACTTTTATGTCATCTTTACATCACTTATCATAAGTTTCACGTTCATCTTGGATCCCATCGTAGGAAAGTTTTATGGCAAGTCTGATCAAGCACATACTTGATTTTTTTAGATTTGAAAACAATTCTCAAATTCCTTACCCAATTAGTATAGTTATGTCCCGTCAAACAATTCTTGTCAATTATAGAAGGAAGTGTGTATGTCGTAACCATTCTTAGAAAAATAACAATACTTTGCGCATAAAATTTATATTGTTAACCGTTATCTTTCAACAAAATATTTCATTTTGGCCTTTGAATGAATTATAACATCCTATTGTTCTTATTCAGATCCAATAATCCTTAGTATGAGAAAAGGTAATCTTTGTTGGGAAAAGATCACTAAAGGGGATTTGAGTCTTACTAGTTCATAGCATACCTCACTTGAAAGTTATTGGTGTTCTATGAACTTGGTAAGTGGATCACCATATCTAACGTATTGCATGCGATTCCCAATCATACCTTATGCCTTTAGATCATGAAAGTTTCACCTAACAATTATTAGCTTCATAATTGTAGATAAGTCTAACACATCATCTCATGCGAATATTGAACACAAATGATTCCTTACCTAATAGTTATTGGAAAACATTCGGCCTAAACTCCACAACATCACATGTATAATAAAGCGGTCCTATATTTTTCAATGGAAATTGACCCTAATGTATCCATGACTGGTCAATCAACCACCAAAACATAGGAACAAACCACAATGATGGTAGGCCACGAGTTCAAACACTCGTTTCAACTTAAAGTCATAAATAAGAAGGCTTGCTTTGTTATCAATGGTCTCACTTTGCATATTAATCGATTAATAGGCATATCAAATCAAAATCTGAAGGCCACTTTAAAAAGATTCTCTTCACAAATAAGAATTGATCATCAAATCATAAAAATAACACCAACCAATCAACAATTAAAAGCACAAAAATGTCTAAAGATAGCTCTGATACCATTGTTGGGATTTTGTCTTGAAAAGGAAGAACATGTGCATAGGCAAAATACAATAAAAAACGATATGCAGCTGAAGCAAAAACACCATACATAAAACTCTTTGACATTGTTATGCAATTTAATAAGAAGCACATATAAGTGAAAATGAGACTAATCACATTACCCTTGTAAAAATTTTGGTTTTAATGTTTTTCAGATTCTGACCACCAACATCTGATGTCTTCGCATCGTTGGTTTTTATGTTCTTCATATTCTGACCACGAATGTTTGATCTCCTCATAGGATTGTTGAAGTATTTTGGTTATGATGTTTTTCAGTTTCAACCCCACAAATGTCGAGCCTCTAGTTCAAATACACTACCAACTAATGTCAAATGGTAGAGAGAAACTTAAGAGAGCTCACAACAACAATTATGCTAGCAATTGCTTTCGCGTGAGACTAATTTGATTGTTCATTATTATCACTCATGATCATAGAATGACCCTTTCTCAATCGCCCTATATAATCAGTCACGGATCATATTCATTTAATTAATTCGGCTTATTAACTCTAAAACTGTTTAGAGCATTAACTTGGTCGTAACATTTGAGCTCACTTCAAACTTTGAGTCCGGATGTAAGTTCTGAAACAGTTTCAGAGCATTAATTCGGGCATTAATTCTCTAACCGTTATAGGAACTAATCTTATGGACTCATTCATATAAATTTGATGATGAATGAATATTTCTTTGCCATTAAATAAATAATGCAATTTAAATCCCTAACATGTAACTATTACATGGTTGATGGCATCAGTAGCTCATTGATACGGTTAAGAATAATAAAGCTGAAAACAGAATGTGTAATTCGATGTATTGGTACATAATACATGAGTCTATTTATAGGCTTATTGGATAACTATTTAAGGAAATAAGATAAACATAAGACCAAATATTCAATTAAGGATGTGCACAATTAAAGGAGATATATCATAATTATAAGAGATATGCATAATTGAGTAAAATTGCAAAGGCTATTGCTTGTCAACAATAACAATTCAACATTGAGCTTCATATTAACGCCATGTCGATAAAAAGGCCTTGGTTAGCACAACAACAATTGTGCTAGCAATTGCTTTCGCGTGAGACTAATTTGATTGTTCATTATTATCACTCATGATCATAGAATGACCCTTTCTCAATCGCCCTATATAATCAGTCACGGATCATATTCATTTAATTAATTCGGCTTATTAACTCTAAAACTGTTTAGAGCATTAACTTGGTCGTAACATTTGAGCTCACTTCAAACTTTGAGTCCGGATGTAAGTTCTGAAACAGTTTCAGAGCATTAATTCAGGCATTAATTCTCTAACCATTATAGGAACTAATCTTATGGGCTCATTCATATAAATTTGATGATGAATGAATATTTCTTTGCCATTAAATAAATAATGCAATTTAAATCCCTAACATGTAACTATTACATGGTTGCTTTATGGCATCAGTAGCTCATTGATACGGTTAAGAATAATAAAGCTAAAAACAGAATGTGTAATTCGATGTATTGGTACATAATACATGAGTCTATTTATAGGCTTATTGGATAACTATTTAAGGAAATAAGATAAACATAAGACCAAATATTCAATTAAGGATGTGCACAATTAAAGGAGATATATCATAATTATAAGAGATATGCATAATTGAGTAAAATTGCAAAGGCTATTGCTTGTCAACAAAAACAATTCAACATTGAGCTTCATATTAATGCCATGTCGATAAAAAGGACTTGGTTATTTTTTTAGAGCTGACACGGAGTGAATTTCTCGCCCTTTTGATGAGTAAAATTAATTTTCCTTTAGTGTCTCAAACACACGTTCACCCACATACCCTAACCTCATCACCCGTTTGCCTCTGACCTCCATCCCCATCACTGGCGTAGCCCCCCCAGCAGCCCACCCCCCCGGGGGTGAGATTGCTGTGGCTGGTGAAACTAGGTGTCACGTATGCACAACAAAATGTTAACTATGACAGCCACCTCTTGCGCTCTCATAAGGACAAAGTCCCACGGAGCATAAGTCACATTTCTACATCCTAACGCTATAAAAGGAGAGTTTGTTTACTCGTCAAATTCCGCACTAGAGATGAGAGGGAGCTTATAATTGATCCTTAGATAAACTTATCTATCAAATAATGATGGGTTCGACCCTGAAAAAATTAGCAAACACGAAACTAAGTGTGAATATTGTCACGTCCCTATATCACGTCCTACAAGATTTTCTTATAGTCACTCGAGTCTTTTGTAGCATAAATCTATTAGTTAAACAATGCTGTCGCGTCATGCTTGAACCACTGACTGTTTTCTTACTGTTATTATTTTGATTATGGCAAGCATGCCATATATCCAAATGGTGTCGACTGTGTAACGAGGACCGTAGACTTAAAAAGAACATCTTCCACTTTCTATCCCCACATGGCCATGTTTCCACAAGAAACGAACTTGCTTTGTTTTAGGGGTTCACTACTGTCTGAACAATCGCAGCTCAAAGTTTGGAAACGACAAGTGTTGTCCCCTATGAAATGGTGCGCAGCCGTATTAAATAATGACGATACAATATCCTTGCAAGGGGATAAGGTTCCCATTGCCAAGCTGTCATCGCAGCAGTCATCCAAATGATGAATCTGCGAAAGGGCAACCCGATCAAAGTTAGTATGTTTGACCCAAGAAATAAAATAATCTGATGAAAAGATAGGTTGGATGGATTGGATTGGATTTGCACGAGCGACTGCTCGTTCTTGAGATAATCTTTCGCTTTTTCGTTTTAGATAGTGCCAAAGAGACTGGAAACAATTTGGTCCTAGTTGTAGATATCCTTCTAGCGCAATACGGTAGATGCTATAACAAAGCAGTAAAATCTATCGAGTGTAGAGAGAGAGATCGAGTAAATACACATGAAAAGATGTCATAGTGAATTAGAACTTTTACTACCAAAAAAAAAAAATAAATTAGAACTTGAGGTATGAATTCTTTAAGGTTTGGGTAACGTTAATAGCATGTAGCCATATTCTTTTGGGAAAATTACTGCAAAAATTCTAAATCTATTGTAATTATACCAATCTAGTTTATGCGGCTAAATTTAGCCGGTTGGCTCTGATGTGACATGACCGACGCTAATGTGGATAATTTTTAATAATATTTTTTTTTTTTTTTTTTTCTTTTCTGGTGATTGACTAGAGAAAGAAGAAGAGGAAAAAGTAAAGAGAAAGACAAGAAAAAAAGGAAAAATAAATAATTTGAAAATAATATTATTGAAATAGTTCATGTCAACACCGGTTATGTCATGTTAGTATTGGCCGGACAAATTTGATCTAATGAATTGAATTACATAAATGCAAAACCTTTATGACTTAATTAGCAAAAAAAAAAAAAAAAAAAAAAAGAGAAGGTTTTTGACACAACTACAATAGGTTTAATAATTTTTTGATAATTCTCTCTATTCTTTCCGTTGTCAGATTCGTAGCTTCCAAAACTTAATCCATATATTTGCAATTTCGTTGACAGAAAAGAAGCAAATTCCACTTCGAAAGGATGTTCTTGCGTTTCCCAAGCCCAAAAGTCCAAGGTCGATCCTAAAAGTCTTGAAGCCCATTAAAAAATAAATTAGACTCCCATTTCGCTCATAAATAGATTGAAGCAAGAAGAAAAACATATATGCTGCTTGTCGTATATCGTATGTTGATTATCCAACGCGAGACTCCATTTAGACTATATTCTCCACAAAGTTTCCTCCGATTGTCTTTGATTCGTTGGTTATAAGTTATGGGCTTTATTCACATGCAAACATAACTAAAATTAAAAATTGGTACAGTGTGCATGTTTCTACACCGATCAAGACATGGTTGGAAGAAATTCCCTCCAGCTTTTGATGGAGAAAAACACGGCCCTTTCACTGACATCCTCGTGCGCTTAACTTAATTAATCGGTACCTTACATATGAGCTTTCTATATTAGGCTGACTCTCCCTCAATCCAAAGTCGCGCGTACTTACACACCAACATGTCTGAATACAAAGCAAGCCTCCGCTTTGGTAATAGCAAACTCAACCAGCATACACGAGTATCCGATAAACCGACTTGCTAGGAGTCGCAATTGAGAATACAAAACATCAAACATTTGCACTCGTTAAAATATTTAAGGGATAAGTATATTTAAAGTTTTAAAACTTGTTATAAAAGTGTAATTCAATCCTAAAACTTATAAAATTTGTACAATCAAGTCCTTTTCATTAACTCCTTATAACTTGGTTAACGAAAAATGTTGACGTGGCTTTTGTTTATTATTATTTTCTTTCTTTTACGTGGCGATAGCGTTGCTAAAACATGAATGATGTTATTTTGGTCTAGATATGATTTTTTTAATACACATTTTAATTAAATTATGTTAAAAATAAGCAATTTTTTTTGAAGCCACAAAAAAGAAAAGAAATAAAAAGGGGAAAATGAAGGTGGCTAACCCACTATCACTGCCGCTTGCCGACGATGGTGGGGGAATGGTTGGCGAGGGCCTGTACAAACCTCCACCACTCGCTACCCTCAATCAGACTTAGGTGAGGACCAAAGACTCTTGCTTGATTTGGGTGAGGGCTGTGACCCTTGCCTACCCATGACCGGGGCTCTATTCTTCTTCTTTTTTCTATTCTTTTTCATATTTTTATAAAGTTTTTTTTAATATAACTCAAACAAATTTTGCATTAAAAAAATCAAATTTGAACTAAGACAACATCGTTTTTGTAACGTAAATATTTTCTGTTAGCCAAATTGGATAGAGTTAATAGAAGGATTTAATTGCAACGATTTGACAAGTTTTAAGATTTAATTGTATTTTTTGAAAGGTTTAGGATTTAATTGTACTTTCATGGCAAGTTTTAGGATTTCTATTACACTTATCCTAATATTTAAATATCAAATTGTGCATTCTTTGAACAGTTTAAACTTTTAAAATACTTGGTTTTGATTCTACAAAATTTCACATAGTATCACAAAAAAATGTCTTGAGTTCAAATCTTTCTAAGCCCATTCTTTACCTCACCCCAATATTTCCATACGTCACTCTTAAGCCAATGTCCAGCTATGTAAGGAGAAGTGTTAGTGGTAGTGATTCCACAAAATTTTACTGGACTAATCTACAAGTTCCTTCCATATAAATCACAAATAGAAACCATCAATCAATCATCGATTCTAATATAGCTTGGTTTGAACGTGTCAGCAAAATTTCAAGGGAAGCCCCAATCAGATTAGCTTAAAGGTGTTGTTTATAGGCCAAATAATTCATATTAAGCTAATTATCGGCTCCGTGATTCTGTTTTACTAACATCCTCGCACATCGCAATCAGATTAGCTCAAATGTGTAACTCATTTAGTTATAGGCTAAATAATCCATGCCATACTAATTATCCGATTCGACGACTGTGTTTAAACTAACATCCTCGTACAGTGGCACGTTCCCTTTACAAATTCTCCAGATTATTTTTCGAACGGTATTTTCTCTTTTCACGAGAACAGAAGTACAAGGGAGGCCCACCAATGTTTTGTGGCCAGCATCAAAAAACCAAAAGTCGGTGCTCCAACATATCACAAGAACTCGTCGGTTGAGGCAATTCTTGATAATGGCACAAAAAATTTCCTATTTGTACGAATGCCATGGGTCGAACTCTAATCCATAATTGCCTAAATTGACCTAAACAAACTATATGTAAAATGATGAATAAAGAAGAGAAGAAAAAAATGAAAAGAAAATTTCTCAGATCACATTTAAAATGCATGCTTTATTTTATCTTCACCTGGGGTCCTGCAAGCCTCTTTGACTCCATCCTTTTATTCGTTGCAACGAAACATCAGAACCCTTTTGACTAGATGATTTCTAGCTTAATCGAACTCGAAAGCGTTTAACTTGATTCAGTAGATTCTTGTCCTTTTAACCCTAGAGCATCATATGCATATTCCAAACTGCACGTCGTATGTTAGGATTTCTGATTTACAGTATCAAGGGTTAGAGCTTACTGGGTAGTATATCCAATGTAGAATCTGTCGTATCAACTGTTGATTAGGAGTGAACCAATGGACCGTTTCCTTCGTGGGATCCATCATTGACCAATCATTGAACAAACATGTGAATCACATTGAAAAGTTACGGTCCGAACTTAATCCATAACATCTAGAAGTAGGATCAATTATATCATTCAAAAGGGTTGGATGGCGATTGGTTTTATCTTTTGCCCATCGTCACTCGAAGAAGGCGTACTATATTCCTGAGAAGATTATTCCACAAACTTATTTTATGTTAATCAAGGGACACGTGGGTTGAGATCTCAACTACTTGGCTTTCGTTTCTGTGTGTAGTCAAGAGCTTTTAATTTATTTATTTTCCTTTATATTTCCCCCACTTCACTTTGAATACAATAAGCCCACATCTATCTGTCTCCCCCGCCAAAATACAATAAAAGTGCCTTCCATTCCAAAAACTCCATACCCCTTTTCGCTTTCTTTTAGTATATTGAACGGTCGTCGTTTTTGGAGCAGTCATTCATAGGGAATTGATAAGGGTGCTACAGATATGTGAAAAATATCGCAGGTTTATAAATTTTTTTATTTTTTCTTATTCTATTATTCATGTGGTAATTGTTGTCCAAGAACTCAATTTCATCACGGCGCCGAAACATCCCATGCTCCTCTCGGTCTCGCTTCCTTATAAATTCGTCATCCAGCTCTCTCACTCCCCACATCTTCCACTTGCAATATCCATGTAAAACTACTTGAGTGCTCTCTCTCTCTCTCTCTCTCTCCTCCCTCCCGAAAATCCACCGCAATCGTCACATTTCTGTCTCCAGTCCACTTCAACCTCTTGCACCGAGCTTGCTTGAAAGCGAACCACTTCGACAGTACCCTCCATTAAAATAGCCTCATACAATCCTTCAATCTTTCCCACGAGGAACACAAAGGGATGAAAAGCCTACAAAGCTGGCCTGAGCCGGTCGTTCGGGTCCAATCCCTATCGGAGAGCGGCATTAGGGCAATCCCTGACCGCTACGTGAAGCCACCCTCCGACCGGCCATCGGTTGTCTCCTCACCCATGGTCAAGGAGGTCAACATCCCTGTCATCGACCTCAAAGGCCTCTTCGTCGGGGCCAACAACCCCAGCGGGCCCGACGACCTGACCCTGAGGCAGATCAACGAGGCGTGCCGTGACTGGGGGTTCTTCCAGGTGGTGAACCACGGGGTCGACCCGAAGCTGATGAGGATGATGAGGGAGAGCTGGCGGGAGTTCTTCCACCTGCCGGTGGAGGCGAAGCAGCGGTACGCAAACTCCCCCTGCACCTACGAGGGGTACGGAAGCCGGCTTGGCGTCGAGAAAGGGGCGGTTCTCGACTGGAGCGACTACTACTTCCTCCATTACATGCCTCAGTGCCTGAGGAACCACGAAAAGTGGCCTGATCTTCCACCATCGTGCAGGTAATAGTAGCAACAGTACTCACGGTCATCATGACCTAATAATCTAAGTTTCTGGATTTATTTATTGATTTCTTATCTCGGGGTCTTGTAGTTTCTTGACAAAAGTAGGTTTTTGGATGGGCATTGAAAACGTGATGGAATGACTTGTCTATATTCTTTTATCGAAAAAGGAGCCCAAGTGGTGACCCTGATAGGCGCGCTATGGTGTCGTCATAGAGCGCATGGAGGTTTTGCTTTTTCCGCTATGCGTTTTCCCATAGTGGACTGACTTGTAGTGAGGTCGTGGCAATAACGGGTGGGGTCGGGCTATGTGTGGTGGGACTTTATGGTGCACGTGGTGTTAGGGATGGAATAACACATAAAGAAAATAGATGACGGAATACTTACTCGAGATTGTTGAAGATTTTCCGAATATTTTCAATCGGGTGTTAGATCCTTTTTTTATTTTTTATTTGTGGGATATTGGGTTGTTCGAGAAACCTTGGATTTGAGGACCAAATTCAAGGGATTAGGAGTTCTTTTCCTTCCAAAATTATAAAATATATGTACTAGTGTCATCTTGACAAGTTAGACTAGAAGAAAAGACAAAAGGAAAAGGGTAGAGAAGATGGGTGAGTCTTCAGTAGAAGAGTCACGGACGTTACTGGGACAGGATGACCAATCAAAAAATTCATTTTACATTGTTTGGGGGAGGGAGGAAAATGGCTAATGATTTATCACTAGTTACTATTGACATTTGACCTATTATCCTTTTATCTTTTTCGATCTGAGTTGCTCAATTCCCTATACAAGAGTGTCGGAGACAAAAACTGAGATGAACCCCCCCCCCTCCCGGGGGGGGCCCAAAAAAATAAAAATAGAGAAAAAAAATGCAGAAAAGAAGAAGAAGCTAATGACGATGTAATAGAAAAGAGTCGAATGCATGTCGCGCTTTTTAAGTATATTCAATTTCACACGATTTTTGCAATTTGGTCTGTACGGTTCATTTCACTCGGGAAACATTACTCATCTTCAATAATCTTGCATAGGGCAAGGTGAAAATTTTACGCATCGACCTTGTAATTGGTGTAGTTCGCCTTGTCCAAAGATATTACTTATTGTCAATGACTTTTCCCAATGGATAGCCTTAAAATAATATGAGATTGAATAAAGAGGCATTGAATTGGGATCTCCACTCTGAGCGAGAAAATATGGGGACAATCTTATCTTGAAGGGTCTCGATTGTCTAAATAAGGCAAGAAGGTCCCAAATTGGCAAGATTCTGTTTCGAAATTGGCTCAGAAAATCATGGAATTTTGCCAGCAATAATTTAGGCCATACCCTTTGTCCTCTGCTTGAATCATTGAATGAAGATATGAAGGTCCTCTCTCTCTATCTCTCTCGACTGTTCTAGAGCTACTACAACTTCATTTTCCTGCCTTTTTTTTTTGTGCCATACGAGTTTGTTTCTTATCCCCTTATCTTCATTAGAGTCCAAATCGAGCTTTCACTTTGTTTTTGGTTGCGAATGGAAATGTGCTTTTTAGGAGCCAACAAGGAGAGACATAGGGGAGGGAGTACAGTCAGAGCGTAATTTTTTTCAATATATTCTTTTGAAAAAAGAATGAATGTCTGTTTAGTGCTCAAAGTACATACATCACTCTCGACTATGTAGAGGGTTATCCATAAATTGTCCTCCCACCCGACAATAATCCATAAATTACACATTTAATCGAGTGATTGGAAGATAGCCGATTAAGTAAACTAACAAGCAACTTATGTGCAAGTTTATGTACTTTTTGGTAGGTTAGGAAGTAATGAAACTAAGAATCCCAAGTCCATTCGAGAGCGTTAGTTCGATTGGGAATATGACTAAGATTTGACGTCTCAAAAAGCACGAAAGTAATTTGGGAAACGAATTTTGGGTTGCAGGGAGCAGATTGCGGAATATAGCAAGCAGGTGGTGGAGTTAAGCGGAAGATTGATGAAGATGTTGTCCCTCAACTTGGGATTGCCGGAGGACTTTTTACAAAGAGGTTTTGGAGGGGAGGACATCGGGGCATGCCTGAGGGTCAACTTCTACCCGAAATGCCCGCAACCCGACCTCACGCTGGGCCTCTCTTCCCATTCGGACCCGGGCGGCTTGACCCTCCTTCTCCCGGACGAGAATGTCCCTGGCCTCCAAGTCCGTAGGGATGAGAGCTGGGTCACCGTCAACCCGATCCCCGACGCCTTCATTATCAATATCGGTGATCAGATGCAGGTCTCTCTCTCTCTCATATGACTTCTGCCTAGAAACGAGCATTGATTCTACTTCTGGCGATTACGCAGTACATAAGATGGACAAATTGAGAGTTCATATTTTCAAAATTGTGATGTTGTAATTTGGATTCACATCCAACGCCTCTCTTTGGTCATATTACTTAAATGCAATTCCTTACGAATTTCCAAACATGGAAAAGCATAATCAAGATATCATTTGATAATGACGAAAAAATTAGGGAAATCAAATATTTTAACGGGTCTAGAACAACCATGAAGCACATCTATCGTTTTTTTCGTTTCTTACCCTTAATTTTGATCAAAAGTAAATGTGATTTATCGTGTTCAATCACTAGGTCTTGAGCAATGCGATCTACAAGAGCGTGGAACACAGAGTAATAGTGAATTCTGCAAAAGAGAGGGTTTCACTGGCCTTCTTCTACAACCCCAAGAGTGACATTCCGATTGCACCTGCCTCGGAACTGGTGACCGAGGACCGTCCCGCCCTCTACCCGGCCATGACCTTCGACGAGTACCGGCTCTACATAAGGACCAAGGGTCCACGTGGGAAGTCCCAAGTTGAATCTCTCAAATCCGCAGGATGATGAACTATAAATCCCAATCAATAATGCCATATTAATGAGTTCTTTGTCATTTTCGAGAGGAAAAAAATTAGATGATCAATTTCGATTTTATATAACTTGAAGGAACTTGTTTTATCTATGTTGTATTGATGGAGAAAGGTGAATAATCGTAGGTGTTCCCGAAATTTGACATTGTTCTTGTTGGGCCTTAGAAAATTATTTGGTGAAAAAAGCAATGACATTATATGCTTTGAGTTCTTGCGTCTTACACACGTGAATATATGCAATGACATTCTATTGCAGAAATGATTTATTATACACAACAAATGGAAAACGGGAGACATGTCAAGCATCGGATTATGTATTTTGTTCGATCGGTATGACTTATGACCTCAAGAAGAGCATTACAAAAATTCCACTATACATTGAACGGCAATGGAGATTACAGACGTACTAAAATCCTCCCATGTTTTTCGATTCCAAAAATCCACTCAAATGACTAACAAGCTCATCTCTGTCTAACATCAATTAGGAAACTCAAATATATTGATGCGACGCAAGAAGTTCCTCTATATATCAGTTCTCTAATTAGATCCGAACTCGAAGCACACCCAAAACATCCACATCCCATGCCCGGCTCATATTGAATTTTAGGTGATGCTGAAAGGTGGGGGACCCAGACGTTGGTTTGTACACCAAAACAACCATTTCATGAATTCTTCTTCAGTACTCTGTTTTGAGAAGTCATGACTACCCTGTCCGAGCACTACAGATGCAAAGGGTGCCGAAGGTCTTGTCACAGGGAAGTCTTTCACAGATTCCCCATGACATGCTTGATATTTGGTTACAACAGCAACTCGAAAATCACAGGTTTGCTTCCCCGGTTTTGTCCTCTTTAGTTCACGATTTTTCCTTTTTTCTGTTTTCAAAATCAAATTAGGAACTTTGATGCTCGTGATTACTGCCCATATGGTTCAAGGTCTACTCTTCTCTATGGTCTTTATTTCATGTTCAAACTTGAATAGTGTGCTCAGAACTTGCAGCACTTAGGGGTTGGGGCTTGTCATCGGGCGAGCATAACCACCCTCACATGCTTGGCAAGGATCGCTGCCCTCGACAGAAAATTAGGGGGCGATGACACCACCCTGTAGCTCAAACCTCTCTCTCAATCAACTTGTTCGCCAAAATACGGGATGGCGACGCCATCCCTTGTTTTTGTAGCCGAGAATTACGAAGTGATTAAAACTGGCTCAAAGCTCCGTTGGTGCTTGATTTAGATGCCGACAAACATCAAAGTTCCTATAGGCGTCTCAATCACTAATCCTAGCCTCGATTCCGACGCCATCGATGAAGAGCACTCTGAAGGTTACGAATCAGAGTGCACCGAGAGAGACTAAGACGAGGAGCAAGTATCTCTCCGTTCAAAGTTTTCTTCATCTTTAAGTCTTCTCCATTGTCCTCAAGTCGCCAGAGAACCGCCGCCACCAATGCTTTCCGTTGTGCTCATAGCCATGCCGAGCCGACCTTTGTTTGCCCCTAATTTCAGATGCCATCGTTGAAGAGCTCATGCCGTGGCTGCCATTACTTCACTTTGTTAAATCCAATCGTCAAAGTTGCTTTGGGGACTTTCTTTTTCGAGTTTCATTCCTCGATCGTTTCAGGGAGTTCTTCTATACTCGATCAATAGTCCTTGGCTTCATCAATTCTTGTTTTAAATATGGTTTGCAAAATTTGGGGATATGGCTTAATTTATCCTAATTAGGGTTTACATTTGGGGCAAAAATGTAAACGACGTTGTTTGAGACTATTACTGCTAATTGGACACTATAGTAAGCCACACAGGTCAGAAAAACTAATACAACAATTGCCGAGTCGAATTTTTGTGGACGAAAATTGAAATTGGCACTTAAGTAGTAATATTGAAGTGAGATGATGGAAAATTTTGATATCAAAATGAGCGTTGTAAGGAATTTATAGTGCATCTAGTATCATTTTCCCAAGAAAAACTTAACTTTCAGTGAAAGTTATGGAATTTGGCTTAGAATTTGGCACAAATTTTCATGCTTCCGGCACTTTTTTAGAGATAAAAATAATAGAATGAAAAATTAGGGCTGGAGTCAAAGGTGATCGATTTTAAGAAGGGTTGGTTCTGAATCTAAAACTTGAAATTTATCCTATTAGAACCAGTTCTCAACTTTTAGAAACTTCGAACGTCCCTTATTTTCCCTAGAATTGGTCGTGGAACCTACCATATTTTTTGGGTCCGGTTTCAAGGTCTATCCGAGAACTTTTCTTTTGTTCCTTTTTTTTACAACAAAATAGTATGAGTAACAAAATGGTTCAAAATAAAAAATGAATGAAGGCGAGAGAGCAAAAGTGAGTTAGGATCGAGTGAGGCGAGTTGTGAGCGAGTAGGGTGAGTCGTGCTCCCCCTCGTGCTTGTGAGAGAGAGAGAGAGAGAGAGAGAGAGAGAGAGAGAGAGAGAGAGAGAGAGAGAGAGAGAGAGAGAGAGAGTCGTGAAGTGTTTCAATAAGATTAAAGAAACCAAAGAAAAAGAGAGATAGAGAAAAAGATGCCAAAAGAAAAACTAGAGTTTATAGGTTTCATCATACCGGTTTCAAATTCAATTCAATTCTCGGATGGTTCTTCAAAGGCGGAAGAGGGAAATGAACCGGTTTTTAGGGTGGTTCAATTTGGTTCTTGGGTAGAACTAGTTTGATTGTACGAGTCAACCATTGAGGAAAAATTGATATGATAATTATAGAAAATTAAGGGGTGCATGACAAACATAATTTCTATTCCGAAACAATTTTTCTATTCCGCACTGCTTTGAATAGAAATCTGTTTTGATAAACTTAATTCGTTTTTCTATTTCGTAATAGATTTCAATTTCAGAAATAGGTTTGGAATAGAAATCGAAGTAGAAATTTTCTACTTCTCTATTTTTGGAGTAGAAATGAAAAATAAAAAATTTTCTCATCGTTTGTTAACCGGTCCTTCATCCGTTGCCGTCAACCACGGCCGCCCACCACCGGCTGCCCGCCGGACGCCACCGGACGCCGCTGATCGCCGCCGCCGATCGCCGGACGCCACCGGGACGCCGGCCATCGCGCCCGTCGCCGGACGCCATCGGACGCCGGCCATCGCCATCGCCACCGACGCCCCGGTTGCGGCCCATTGCCGCCGTCGCCGGATCTTGCCGGACGCCGCCGGTTGCCGGCCGCCGCCACCGCCGCCACCCACCGGTCCGCCGTCGTCCGAAAGGAAGAAATTTTGTGTCGTTATCAAACGAATTTCTATTTTAGAGTAGAAATTTTGTGTCGTTATCAAACGGTTATTTTTGCTTAGAAACTCTTCTAGAAATAGAAATAAAAAAATCTATTTCTGTTCTAGAAACTATTTCTGGAACAGAATGGTTGTCATGCACATTATTATAGTTTGTCTCTAAGTTTTTAAAATTGTTTGAATTTTCCCCTAATGTTTCAGTTTTCTTTATCCCTCTTGATCTTTGAAAACTTGTTGCAATATCCCCTCACGCTAATTGTATAATAAATTTTTGGGATACATACACTAAAAGTCTTATATTTTTTCATGAAAATGCGATTAAGTTCGAAAACTTTCAAAAAGTGTAATTAAGTTCAAAAACCTGTAATAAAAGTGCTATTGAGTCCTAAAATTTTCAAAAAGTGCAATCAAGTCTTAAAACTTATTAAATTGATCTAATCAAATCATTTTATTAATTTCACATTTTGAAAATTTTAGGAATCAATTATATTTTTATGATAAGTTTTAGATAAGTTTTTGGACATAATTATACTTTTTGAAAATTTTAGGATTTAATTGTACTTTCTGTACAAATTTTAGAACTTCTAATGTACTTAGTCCTAAATTTTCATGGTAAGTAAGAGGAAGATATAGAATATAGAGAAAACCAAAAAGGAGGAATGGCGAGTGACAAAATGGGGTCGAGGTTAGGGGTTGTCTAGTGGTGGTTGCACCCATTTCCGCCACCATTATGGCGCTTGCGATAACAACTATTATTGCCGCTAGAAGTGCCCTCTCCGAGAGTACTCTTTCACCTTAGGGGGACGCAAGGAGACACAAGAAATTGTTACAAGAAAACAAGGATAATTTAACAAAAAAGTCCATAATCCGAGTGATTTTTCATGTCCGATCACCTGAACTCAATGTCTCGTTTCGAATGCGGCATCCATTTAATTTACCTTGTAAAATAGCTATAATGATGTTTGCATTATTAGAATAATTCAGAATAAAAAGAAAAATATTTGTTGATGAGGAGGAAGTTAATCTAAGTAGGAGAACCAGAAAATATGAAATAGTTGTAGAAATACAATGGATGTAAATTGCATAAATTTTGAAAAGTTAAAAAAGTGAGCACCCTCGTTCTAAATTTTTCAAAATTTTGGAAGAGTGAGGGTGCTCATTTGCAACTTTACTAATTTTCACTCGCAACTTTACTAATTTTGGGACTTGATTGTACTAATTTATGAAGTTATTAGATTTGATTTGAGTGAGGTCGCGACCCTCAAAGTTTTAAAATGTAATTACACTAATTTAATAATTTTTAAAAAGAAATCAATTGCACTTTTTTTTTTTGGATTAATAAACTCAATTGTACTTGGGTGTCAAGTTTTTTAATGCATTTATAAAAATAAAAATAAAAGTAAAGTGGAAATAAATTGAGAATCTCCGTAACTTGGAGGGCAACTAATAAATTTTTGGAGAAGATTCACACTGTAAACAATCATTAGGATAGCCTAGGGACTCGTGGCAAGATCAAAATGCACTTGAATTCTAAAGGCATCTCATTACGCTGGCCGCATTCCACTAGCTTTCTTTATACCACATGTCCACCTCCAATCATTTAGTCGACAAGTTCGGCCAACAGTTGAGATTTAGGTCCTCCATAGCGCACATGTTAGGCGTGAGATAAGCAAGAGTGTCACCTCAGAATTTTGTAGTAAGATAAGAACAATTGACAATAACAAATTGACCTTTAATTACGTAAATTTTCAAATGAAAACAAGTCCAATTAGATGTGCCGACAAGCTTATCTTTTTGACTCTCTCTTAGATCTTTCCCATTATGGAACCATCGGAGACCTTTCACACGCTTTTTCCGACAAGCTTTTTAAGAGAGAAGAATCAGATCCTGCATTGCATGAAATCCTGTAGAGTAGAGGTTTACAGTCTTTATTATTACTATGACTAAGATTAATGGATTAGTGAAGGACCTATGTATTTTACTTGTAAATAAACCTTTTTAAACCTGCTCATCCCAAGCATTGAAAAAACAGCATCTTTACCCTCAATCCCTAGGCAATAGAACTCATTCGGGCATAGTAAGATTTTGATTAAAAAGTCTTAAAATTATTGTATAGTAGCCAATTTAGTACGAAACTTTTCAATTTAGCTAATTTAGACATAAACATTTTGAAGATTTTTCAATGTAGTTCTTCTAGCCTATTTAAGCATGAGATTGTTGATATGACTAACAACCATCTTATGAGGCACAACCAACAAGATAGCTAGCCAGTGCTGATGTGGATGACTTTTGCAATTTTTTTTTATTAATTTTGAAAATTTTTATATTTCCCAAAAGGGTTGGCGGGGGTTGCTAGGGCCTCAATGATGGCCAATGATCACCAGCCACATGCAAGGGCGATAAAGCCCTCGCCATCTAGACAAGAGGGTTGCAACCCTTACTTATATCTCAGGAGTCCTTTGCCACCCTCATGTTTGGAGAGGCCTTGAGGCCCTCATGGCTAGTGAGCAACCGTCACTTAGTGGTTGACAAGGGTGTGCAAGCCCTCACCTATGGCCGATGCGGCAACCATTCTTGAGGCATGATCCTCGCATGCGCTATCGAGAAGATGAAAAGTGGGAAAAATAAATAAAAGAAAAGATAGAAAAATTTTTTTTTAAAAAAAATTGCAAAAATATCAACATCAATGCCAGTGGTACCACATCTAAAACAGTCGACAGTCATGTTAGTGATTTTTAATTTAAATTAATCGAAAGAACTATATTGCAAAATCATTAAAAGGTTTAAGATTACATTGAACAAACTGAAATGTTTAAAATTGAATCAACCATCGTATAATAATCTTAAGACTTTTTGAATAATTATCCCAATTATTATCTTGACAAAACAAGTGAAAGATGTTTACTAACCCTGCTAAAGAACTCAAATCATTGCTTTGAAGAGAAAACCATTAGGTCATTCTCAAAATTTAAGTGAACAATTTGAGTCAAAGGTAGAAAGCTAATGACGTTGATATTATGAAGTACGAATTCGAATCTATTTTCATTCAAAAATTTAAGTAAATAACTGACCGGATGATATAAATATATTAATTTTTCGCAACACACCAACTTTACGATATAAAATTCGACACAATTCACCTGTGCATATTCAAAAGACATAAAATCTATTTCGCGATGATGGTCTTTTATCTCCATTTAATTTCTTCACCTGTGATCGCCACATAAAGTTGCCACCTTCGCAATTTCAAATCTCAGGCTCCTATGGTTTTTCTCCTCGTTCTAAACATGAGCACGTCGGTACTCGAAAAGCACCAAACATTGAGGAAAAAAGCAGACTAGGACCCTAGAGTGTATAATGGAGAGCGATAGAGACGTGTGGACAGGAGTCTGGTTACAATAGCGTGGTATTTTCTATTCATCACGAATTTTTTAAACTCTCCAATCACCGACCAAATAAAAAACTATTTTTCCAATTGGCAACCTGCACAGTTAAAAGCCTCATTGTAAAAAAAATTTAAAAAAATTCACATTTACAATCTCATTCCAACCATTGCATATAGAAATTGTGCATAGAGATTAGGCGTACTATCCAGACTTGATTTCTCTCGTTATCAAGTGAATGATTCGCCATTTCGTTTATGAAGAAATTTTGGCTTGGGTCATATTTAATCCATGAGGTCATATGTTATGGGCAGCATATTAAAATACTCTGTCGATACGATGGTTTAGAGTCGTGTATTCTTTGATGAACGAGGTCATTACAATTTTCATTTCAATAAAGTGGGTCGAGAGAATAAGATTGAATATTATGGTTTAGTGTCATGTTTTCTTTGATGAATAAGGTCACTGAAATTTTCAATTCAATAAAGTGGGTCATGATAATATAATTGAATATTCGACAATCATTGTACTTCAGATTAATTATTCTCTTCTTTTTTAGAATTTGTAGACTTTTCATCCCAAGACATCATTATTTCTATTTCTCTGCATTTTCAGCATTATCCTTTTTGCTTTTTTTGGTGCCCATAGACCAAAGCTCTTGTTAATCAAACAGTAGTTTCTCTTACGGTTTGTTGGACAAATATGACTTTATCATTTATTTTTGTTCTTAATAAATGAAATATTAAATTATTAGTCGGTAATTGTAAAGTGACTTACGACTCTTTTTGAATTAAACTATCAAATTTAAGAGTACTAGTCTTTGGTTATTTTGAAACGATAGCCTCTAAATACGTTTCAATGAACTCTAATCAATAAAAAATAAATTAATGCAGCGAAACGCGAATATGTCTATAGACATATTAGTGGATCATAAATTTGATTCAAGTCGGAATGATATAGCTTTCCGAATTCTTCTTCCCATTGTTTCAAGGGATAAAAAGTGCATTTTTGAAGGCTCTGCTCAAAGGGACCTCGAGCCAAAACTCTAGTGTTTTGACAACCCAATTTTATTTGAATTGTTCGAAACAAACCACCGCGACCACGCTTTGCTGAGTCTACCTTGGGGTGCCCAACCAGGAGCCACCTTACCTAGGTTGTGCGTCCCCAAGCGACACATGAGCCTAGCAAGACAAATCTTATCGGGATTCACTTGTCGTCAACACAGCCCAAGCGAGGTTCGCATGATCTTCATGGCCACCTACCTGAGCCCTGTGAACCAGGCATGCTTGTTAGTGTCGCATGACCTTAGGTGGGCCTCACCGGCCATCACGCCACTCCACAACCACCTCGCTAAGGGTCCTGCGACCTCTACTTCCGGTGGTCTAGGGTGGTGCTCGTTTCGCCGGAGTCTCCAAATCAGCAGTTCGTAACCTTTTTCGTTATTTTTTTAAAGTTGCTGTATAACGAGTGTTTCACTCGTAACAAACACCATTTGCTTTTAAGGAAACCTCTTTGACTAAAAGGCGTTCTGCCTTAATGCAAAGTTTTAAAGGAAATAAAAGTACCATTTTAAAAGGAAACGCTATGTCGGCATCATCACCATCTATTTACAAACATGAAAAACGCATGAAGAGCCTCTGCTTCGACTGGTCCAAGTTGCTTGGGAAATGAATGGTCCTACATACTGTCGTGCGAGAGCACCTTTTATCGTCTTTAATCATTCTTTTGGGAGAAACGAAAAGGAAAGGTCTAAAATACATACCCGTGGTCCTCATTTGAAAACCCGTATAAAAAAAAGAAGACATAATACCACGTTGGACTTGGACTTCAGGGTTTAACGCCAATGAATCAACGAAGGCAACCTTTAATATATTGACCCACGTTTGTTGTGTGCGAATCCAAAAGACGTACGAAGTGGACAATCTCACTTTCCGACCACTTTCGTCGACAAGATCGTGAGTCATGTGGATTGACCATAAGGAGGAGATTAATTTTTGTAAGAAACTTATGAATAGAAGAAAGACATTAAGGCGTGCTCTCACGTCAAGTGGAGTATGACATGCCCAGGTAGCTTATTTTAAATTGCAACGTTGTGATGTTCTAAAAACGAAATTAGTAACCCTAATTAGATGGAGAAAAAAATTAAGACGTCGCTTTTGTTTTTCCAAGTGAAATACGAATTTTATTCCTAAAAAGCAAACACTAAACAGGCATTTTGCCAGTTTTCATAACTGAAGAAACATTTATCCGAAAATCAGAAATGAAAAAGACGAAGATGAGGTTTTTTTTTTTGTTTTTTTTTTTTGGGTCGGTAAGATGAGGTTGGTTGTTGCACTAATTTAGGAATTTGGCCGAGTGTTTTTTTTTTTTTTAATATATAATGGAAAGCGGGTAATTAACCTTTTTTCCTTTCGCCATTTTATCTTCTTTGGCCGATTTAATTTATTTATTTTCTATTCAAAAGACCAAGTGAAGATATATTGCGATTATAAAGCGGCGAATTGCTTTTTTCTAAAAGACTGCAACTTGCACTAGAAGACCAAACCCATTGGTGAGCACAGAGATCGTAGGGGTTATAAAGAAAACCCCTTACAGTGCCCTCAAGACTTTCGTCTGTACTTCAAGATCTGGTCTACTGACTGATTCTGAAGCATGTCCGACAGAAAAGGCAGTGGTCTTTGGGACATGTTAGGATATTAGCTTGGTTGAGATGGAGAAATTTGAGCAAGAAAAGAACATCTGTGGTTACATTAGTACATGTATTTACTGCTCGAATAATCATGTCCATCTTAAATAGTTACATTCTGATTATTAATATGTGATAAGAGTCAAGCACGCTTTTTTCCAAGGGATTATAGGTGCTTGGACCAACTCAATAAGTTCGGTCTAGGATACGGCGAAATTGTTTATTGTGGTTTGTATGTAATCCTAATTAGAGTATGGTAAGCTTAACGCAAGTGTACTCACAAGTCAAAAGACTTGCATCGAACTCATCATGTGCAAGTGAGAGAAGATGGGTAATTTTTTTTGCTTGGACCGCCCATAATGGGCTTGACCCATGCTTACAAGAAGTGGGGTGAGTGCTCTAGTGCATGTGAAAGAAAGCTGCAAAAGTTAAAAGGTAAAACAAATGGAGATAGTGCTCGTGTGGGTTGGTGCGGAAACGAAAAGTAGAGATTCTCCAAAAATTAAGTAACGTGCGAAATCAATGGGCATATACATGGCCGTACCGGCATTAGACCGAGCCAGTGATTACACTTTCGACCGGCGCAGAAACACAAGTATTATGTGCAGCAAATCTCGGTTCTTGGGACCTAAGAAGATGACTAAATTCCCCTAAGCTCCTAAGAAAATAAAAGTCCAGAAACAAAAACGGTTGACCTTGTTGTATATAGGAGACTTCGACCCCGCAGATGATTCAATGCACGCGGATCAAATAGACTTGGTTTATTCGACATTGGCCCATTGGCCCAATCTAAATGTCTCATGGAAAAGCTGAACAGAAAAGGCCCAGAAGACTTGCAATCCCAAGATGATTTTTTGAACGTGAATCCAATTAAATTAGCTTATTCGGCCTTGGCCCATTATCTCAGTCTGAATGTCCCATCAAAAAGCTAAACCCAAGGTGGCTTGCGCACGTGCTTTGCGAAGGCTCTCTCTCATTTCACTCCACTTTACATCCTTGTACTTGGTATACTTTCAATTTGTTTAATCAATTCTTCTACTTATACGATATGTTTAATCAAGTCCCTAAGGTACAAAGTTGATTTATTATACTTTCAATTTGTTTAATCAAATTCTTCCACTTATACAATATGTTTAATCAAGTCCCTAAGGTACAAAGTTTTATCAAATCTAGCTGGCGTGACTGTCATAAGAAATCAGAGTATGGCATAAAGTAACTATTGCTTATGTAAACATATACCGTGGATTGTAAATTGATGGGAGCATAACATTTAAAAAAAAAAAAAAAAAAAAGAGTTAACACATTCGCTATCGACGGCCTCTTGGTGGGTGTCCACCTACGCAATGTTTAATACATTCCTCTTCCTTACATGCGCAACTCTTTTCTAGAAATCTTACGCTAATATATAGAAATATTGCTTATTACATTTTATACTTAATTAAACGGACAGTTATTTGTACCCTAGCGGTGTAAAATAGTCATTATACAAGTGGGGTTCAACCGCTTATACAATTTTCAATTTTGGTGACTAAGTTCATTCCATCACTGGATGAGAGTTTCCATTAGATCCGTAATTTTGTGAAGGACCCAAAAACCTCAATCTCGCACCACCCGCATACCCAAACTCTCAACCCAACTATGCCACTACCTTCCCAGCCACTGGCCACCATCTTCGTCGTCTCGCTGCTCGACTGACGCCATCTGAGTTTCAACTGTTTCTTCCTCTTCGCCCACAAGGTCAAGGTCCGCCTCTTTCTCTTCTTCCTCTACAACTCCTCTCTCTACCTCACTCTCTTGCCTTGGCAACTCTTTAGCTCTCTCTCTCTCTCTCTCTCTCACAGGTCGTGGCTACAGCGACTTAAGATCAAGATTTCACCATCAAGTCTCCAATTGCCTCTGACCAAAAAAAGGAGAAAAGGTCTCCAATAGCCGTTGCGACCTCGATCAAGGTTGGGGTAGCGGCCACTACCTTGATCCAATTAAGTGACCGTATAACAAAGTTGGTATATTAAAAAAAAAAAAAACATTGGTAATTAATTCAAATAAAAGTTGAGAAGGCAAAATTACTTGCTAACTCAATCAAGGAAAAGTTAGTAAACACTCTTATTGGGTTGGTAATTTTTAAAGAGCCATGTTAATGAGTGCTTCCTAAGCACTTATTAACCATGCTTGATGAGAAAACATTCAATTTTATAAGCATTTATTGTGCAAATCACCATGACACTCTTTGGAATTTGCAATATTTCGGGAAAATAGTCCAAAAAGTTTAAACTTATTGCACTTTTATCAATTTAGTTTTAAAATCTTTCAATTGCAATAATTGGGTCATCAATATTTTCACGTTTTATCAATTGAGTCAATCCAGTCAATTTTGGCCAAAAATCATAGACATGGATATCAGTTATCTTATATGGCACGATTGGCGCTAACATAGACAATTTCTAATAATATATCAATATTTTTGAATTTTTTATTTACCTTTGTCTTTTCTTTTCATCTCTTTTCCTTCTTTACAAATATTTCTTCTTCTTCTTCTTTTCCCTTTTTTTTTTTTTTTTTTCTTTTTCCCCTTTTCCTCTGTTGGGCATTGTCGGTTGGCGAAGGTCTTTGGCCTCAGGCAAAGGCTACCCTCATTCGATCTTGTGAAGTGTTGCCCTCACTTGATCTAGTGAGAACAGCCCTTGCTTGAGGTGGATGAGGCTCAGTGATAGCTAAAGGAGGGGAAGAAAAAAGAAAAAGAAAAAAGTAAAGTAGGGAAAAGAGAAGAAAAGAAAGGAAAAAAATTAATAGAAAATTTTGAAAAAATATTGAAATGCAATTAAAAATTTTCGACATTAGCAAAATGTGAAAAAGGCTTAGGACTCAATTGGCATTTTTTTTAAAATAAAATAAAATTATGACTGAATTGGCAAAAATATAAGAAGTTTATGAGCTTTTGGACAAATTTTCCCAATATTTTTTTTATTTTGTCATTTATATTGCATGAGAAAATTAAAATTTGGTCCCAAACTCTAAAATGAAATTATTATATGCATATTAGGAGCATTTAGTAGTAATAAGTCTACATAAATTGCGCTATAATTGGATTAATTTAAATAGGGAGGCCCTTAACTTGATTAAATTTTCAAAACTAAGCCCACATGAATTGGTAGGTTGCAACGCCTTTGTTGATGTAGAAAAGTGGTATTGTGGGTTAGCTAATCGTTTCTTAAAAGGAATTTAACAAGTTCAGATCTCATGTGCCGTTAGAAGAGATGCAAATGATTAAATGTTCCTAATTGCTTGGGCGGTTGTCAGAGTTGAGAGTAATGGTAACTGGATGTGATTCTTAATAATTTTGATGTATGATCTCAACATTTGAACACATATAGACCGGTTGGGTCATAATTAGTGACAAACACTTTAGTGCACTAGAAGTCCTTAAATTTATCACAAAAATGCAATCAAGTTTTAAAATTTGTCAAATTGATTTAATTGAATCCTTTTATTAACACTGTCGAATTTACTAACATAAAATGATGACGAGACGCTAATGTGGCTTATTTTAATCATTTCTCTATTCTACATGGTAGATAGTCTATGAAAAGATGTTTATGTCTATAAAACGACATTATGTTGGACATCCATACCTCTTCATAGTTGAACATTATCTCCTTCATTCCTTAGCTAAGAATATGTTTGAACCCTAATCCCCAAACTTAGGGCGTACATGATAACCATTAAGTTTTTCTATTTCTAGGAACGGGTTTGAAACATAAATTTCCTTTGCTAATGCAATTTCATTTTTCTATTTCTAGAACAAATTTATAGTAAAAAAAAAGGTGTGAAATAGAAATAAGAAGCAAGAATTTTATATTTTTTTCTAAAAAAAATGAGAAATAAAAACTACTCGAATCGCTTGCCCTCACTACTAGTCGCCGTTGACCCCCCATCATCCCCCATTGCCGCTGCCGCCACCGCTTGTCACTGCTACCCATAGGCCATTGAGAGGGAGAAATTGTTTTGTTATCAAACATATATTTTTTTCTCAGAAAATCATTCAAGGAATAGAAATATATTCTATTTCTAACCCAAAAATTGATTTCTGGAACAAAATGATTATCATTCGTGCCTTTAGCCTGTGAAATATCTTTTCTTCTCTCCAAATCAAAGTCCTCTAAACCTTAAGCCCCAAACTCAATGTCTTGTCTCTCCCTCTGAGCAAAAACTAACACTCATCTCCCTTTGACCCTAAGCCCCAAATCAAGTTCGATGATATGGAATTCCCTTGCGATTTGGGTCCCTCTGCGAGCTGGAGTTCAATGATAATCCTGACCTGGAGTTCATAGAGTTTGACTTTGACACCCATCGCGAGTTCGAGTTCTCTTTTTCATTGATTGTGAGTTCATGCAAAGCATGTCACAAGAGTCTTGGTGGCGGATCGAGCAACGTTGACGATGGCGATGGCGACAATGACTATCTCCAAGCCTCTCTCTCTCTCTCTCTCTCTCCTTCTCATGTAGGTAATGCTCTTTGCATTTGTGATGTTCCACCATAGCTTTTTGAACTACTTAATGCTACTAGAATGTGACTTTGATTTTTTTTTTTCTGTTCAACACAACCCTATTGATCTCTCATCCTCATAGGTCACAAACGAATTGTTATCTCAGTTTGAGCTTGACTATAGTTTATTATGGTTGCCTTCTTATTACAAGTAAGAAGCCATAAATAATAGCATTTTGGCATCTTATCATGTAATTTGTAACTACCAACTTTGCATGTTTTAATAATTTAAGACTTTCATGATAAATGGATGTGCTAAGTCAAGTACCAAAGTTCTTGGACATATTCAAGGGGAAATTTTGTTGATATAAAGAGTGATCGGTAGTTCTGAAGATTTTTCCAAATTCAGTGATCTACTGATTGTAATGTTGAAATGAGAAACAAGCTTACTTACGTGAAGGAAGCTTGACAAAGAAAAAGAGGAGAGAACATCTAATTAGGCACTTTGTATGGATACTTCATAGTTGTTCAATAACATCTTTTGAATGATAATCTATTCCTTGAACTTTAGCTCATACTATGCACCTTGATACTTTAAGTTTGATCTATTATTTGAATTTCTCAAGTAAGAGAAAGGCATTTGTTTCGATCTTTCAATAGAGGTCCCTACGTGATACACATTTTTTAAAATTTTTCAATATAAATATAATTTTCTTACATGTGAAGTGGTCCTTTTTCCTTTGAAGCATTTGTTTCGTGGCTGACCTGGTGTTGAGTGAGGATTTATGTGGTTCCAGCTTTATTGCCATATGCTTATTTGCTTTTCCTATGTTGATTGTTAGCCTTCTTTTAAAATATCTTCAATTCGGAATTTGAACAAGCCTACATAATTTAATGATTAAAAGTGCTCTTTATTTTTGTTTCTTCATTAGTCTAATGGCTAAGAACAAAGTTTATGTCACTATTTTCTTTGAAGGTAAATTTCAAGTTGGATTGCCCTTGGAAAACGTAGGTGGAAGGGTCGATGTTGTTGAAATAGGCTTAAGGAAGGGTTCACTATCTAATATATATATAAAGCTATTATGGCTATGGATGGGCTTGAAATAGAGAAACTCTTTTACAGAGTTACTCAAAGTAATACTCTTGAAGATAGGCTAACTCTTAGGCATTTATAGGATAAATATATTATGATAGAACTATTTTATCATCTTTGCATTATGAAAATATTAACGACTATGTTGAGCATTTTGATGATGAAGAGATGGGTGCTGAGAGAGGGGGTGTTGAGATGGAAACTCGAGGGTTGTGTAATGTGAATATGGAAAGAGTTGATAATGTGGCAAGAATGTATTTGAAAATATAATTGGGAATAGTGATGATGATGAATCGGGTTGAAGTTTCTAATAGGGATCTGGATGGGTGAGGATGATGATGCATGAAATTTGATGGATGTAGAATAGTCAAACAATAATGATAATTTTGAACCGGTTGATGTAAGAAGAAAATTGAAGGAATTTTCAACAAGATATAGGCCCACAATTGGGGTTTAATAATGAGGCAATTGGTACTCCCAAGCACTCATTGCGATGAGGCTCAGGTGGTAGTTGTAATTAGATACGAAATAGAGTATCATCATTAAGATGAGAAAAACAGTCTTCATTCAAGTTTAAATGAATATGATGACGAGGAGATTGATATTGTTATTTTAAAGAGGAAAAGTAGGTTCCCATCATATGAACAAAATGGTACAAATTCAATATTTATTGTCAGCGTGATATTTGAGGATGCCACTGGGTTTAGATACGCACTTTTGAGGTACTATGTGGCTAAACAAAGAGCAATCATATACACTTGGAACACAAATAAATTTGTAAGAGCCAAGTGTGTCCAAACAAATTGTAATTGGATGATTTGTGGTGCTCTTGATAGCAAGCTTGAATCATTTCATTTGAAAAATATGTAGATGAGTATATATGCAATAACATTTCATGCTTCTCATTTTTGCAATTCCTAAAATTAATACACCTAATTTGAAATTAGTTGGACAATAACTAGTAATAATTGTTACTTTGAGTTAGTGCAAGAGGACAAAGCTAAGGGTGTAATAAAGCAATTATAAGAAATATGCTCAGATGTCTGACTACTTGGGTGAGCTTTACAATATAAGCCTTGCAAGTAATTTTAAAATGAAAGTTAAAAAGTCATTGCCAAATTTCTCATCATTATATGATAAGGCTTACATTAGCTTTGATGCTTGCAAAAAAGTTTTTTTAGTTGGAAGTAGGAAGATCATTGGATGAGATTGATGTCTCTTGAGAGTTTTGATCAATGGTAAGAGAAGAATGCCAACAACTAAATATATTTAGTGGCATGGATGTTGTGACCCAACCTCCATCCACAAATCGACGAGCTAACGGGTGTAAAGATGGGGTTTAGAGGTGGTTAACCATAAGAGTGTCCTCACAGCATGCAACTCCAAGAATGTCATCACCTTATCCTTTGAGATCGACACCATGATGTCTCTTGACCGTGGTCGTGACCTCTCCTAAACTCGCACCTCGCATGACAGCAGAATTTTTTGTGACTCTACTTCGACGTTACGGCACATCTTGATTGAGAACTTTAAGGTCGAAAGGAAATCAAACATAAATGTGAATTTAAGGGTATGTCAATCATGATAGCCCTCTCACCGTACACTACTCTACAAGATGTCATCACCTCATCTTTTGGGATCAACCACATGAGTATGCTCAATCATGACCTCGAACATTTTCAAAAGGTTCATAGCCCTTATGTCGAGTTCATTTATTATCTATGAGTTATTTAAGACACCCTAGGTGACATTTAGGAGTTGCCACTAGTCTCATTTTTTTAGGGATTGGGTTAAAGTGCCCCATCGAGGGTTGGGAGTGATCTCTCGATCAATATGCAACTAGAGATTTAGGATTCGAGAACTTAGGTTACGCTAATATTACTATTAACACCCTTTCGATATGTAAGTGTTACCTAATGTAATCATACATCTTTTTTACTTTTTTGTGCAAGTTTATGAGGTAAAAGTGATCATGCGTGGATGGTTCGTTTCATGCCAATCTAATCTCTAATTGAAACAAGAACGAAACAAACAATTAATTGGAAGACGGTGTGCAAAAGTAATCAACCAAAGTAGTCTAGGGAACATGATTAAAGTCTACTCATACGATTCTATGTAAGAAAATAAACCTGCATCTTATTGGGTATTTATACAACACATGAGAAACCTGAGTCATATGTCGAGGAATGAATATTACAAATGAGAGGTCAGATTGAACATCGACCATTGGTCGTCTTCGAGTTTTTGGGATTCCCATCTTCATGAACCTATTCTAATTCTAGTCTAATGCTTGAACTGAATTGAAAATTTAAAAAGACGTTTTATATGCACAATGCAAACAACCAAACAAGGCATTTGAAACATTAAAAAGAACACCAATCAATCATGAAGCCTTTTGATTGTACATGCAACAGCCTATCTATGATGCCTACCCAATTCATTTTAATGTGATTTATATCTATTAGTTATCATTTGTGTTTGCGCATGGTGGCTAATTCTAAAAGTCCCTAATGCGAGTTCTAAGTGTCATCCCAAAGTAATCCACGTGATCATACATCTCACTTAAATCATACATCTAAAAATCACATGCAAAGCGTATGAGAAGGACATGCATGCAGGCCATTCGACCTTATTTTTCAATCAATCAACCAATTGAGTGAGCCAACAATGGATCACTTATTTAGTCCTCATGTGCCAAACATAATCACACGCATTTCATGGCAAGAAAGACAAACGTTATGTGATTCATATGATCCCCAAAAATATTTTGTGGAAAATTGGCAAGAAAAGACATTGTCAAAAGAATTTGATGAAAAAAGGACATAACTTCATCAATGCTATGGAATACATTTAACTATCAAAGCTAACTTAGGTGCATCGAGGACATAACTGATCAAGCGTCGTGGACGTCCTTGTTGTGAAAACATTCTCTTATTGGTTTTGATGATTGACAAAACTTACCGACTTTGAAATTTAATTATAAAGTATTTTTCAGGAAGGAAAGTCTGATGACTACAATCAAAATCAAAGTTGCTGATAATACTTTCCTATTCGGACATTCAATCAACCGGATTTGAAGGAATATATTTTTCGAGCAATGGCTAAATTGCTTAGAAAACTTGCCATCTCTTTGGAGGAACTTGAAAAGGAAGGTTTTCATAAAAAAATCCTCATGATTCCAATCTTTCCTCTATCTTCGACGACGAGCTATTCTTTATAAATAGAGACACTCGACTTTTGGAAACCTGGCCTGCTGTATGGGCAGCAAATCTTACGGGAAGCTTTAATCTTGGCGATCTTCACGCCATCAGATCTTCTCAACCAAATCCAGGACCAACGAGTGGATTGGCTGGATGATCCTCTCGAAGATATGTCCAATAGTCAACTTGGATTAGGAAGGGTATAAAAGAAGATCTCATAGCAGAAGGAAATCAATTCACTTTATGAGTATTGAAGCTCTCAATTCTAAAAGTCCGAAGGGTGTTTATGATCATTTTACATTTGATTCAGAGCAAAATTGTATGACCTTTTAGAGGTTGAGAGTGTGTGAAAAAGCTATACACATGAGCTTGAGTGTTGGAGCTCAGATCTTGTAACCTTTGATCGGTTCTCATCAGTGGATTCTAGCCAATTGGTTGTAGCGTGGGAGAGTGGACTTAGGCTTGCAAAAGCCGAACAACTATAACTTGAGTGTGCAATTCTCTATCCCCTATACTTTTAATTTTCTGTAATATAATTGTGCATTGGTAAGATCTAACCACTTCATTAGAAGTTGTCTCGCAAGATTTTTGGGTTAACTTTTTAGTTTCCGCACAATCACCTATTCACCCCCTCTAGGTGATAGTTTTGCCATAACAATTGGTATCAAAGCTTGGTTACTCTTAATTGAAGTGTTTTACTACTTCTTAGTTAACAATCTATCTATGGCTAGCAATATTGCACCAGGTCTTATGGAAGGACAGAGTGATACAAGACCTCCTTACTTCGACAGGAAAGATTACAGTATTTGGAAGAACAAGATGAAAGCATTCATCAGATCCGAAGATCTCTTGGAGTGGGACATCGTACTAAGAGGCATAAGACCTTAAGCTTCTTTAACTAAAGAAGAAGGCAAAAAACCAAAAACCTTAGCTCCATCTGACGTAGACCTCACCAAAAGAAAAGCACTTGATGCAAAAGCTGTTTACTCATTGTATTGTGCATTATTTCCATCCGAATATAATCGAATTTCTTCTTGTGAGTCTGCAAAAGAAATATGGGACAGGTTGTAGGTGACATACGAATGAACTGATAGGATGAAGAAAACGAAAATCAACATTCTCCTCCAACAATATAAAGCCTTCAAAATGAAACCAGAAGAATCCATAACTGACATGTTCAGTAGATTTACTGATATTGTCAATGGATTGGCATATCAAGGGTAACCTGTGTTAGATCCAATGAAGGTAAACAAGATCCTTCGAGGACTGTCAAAAGAGTGGAACAACATCAAGACATCTATCTGAGAGACTCAAAGAATATCTCCTCTCTTTGTGGATGAGCTTGTAGGAACACTCCAATCTTATGAAGAAGAGCATCTCAACGAAGAAGACACTAGAGGTAAGAAAACTCTAGCTTTGAAATCAAATATTTACTTTGATGAATAAGATTCAGACGAAGATAATGAGGACGACGAAGAGATTGCTCTCATGGTGAAGAAGCTTCAAAGAATGGCTAGAAAGGGAAGGAGGTTCAAGGGAAAGAAAACTTTCAGAACTTCTGGGCAAATGAGAAGTTTCAATGACAAGGAAGAAAATAAAGATGTTATCTTATTCGAGTGCAAGAAACGAGGTCATATTAAGCCAAATTGCCCACTTCTGAGGAAACGAAAGAACAAATATGAGAAGATAAAGAAAGCACTGAAGGCCGAGACTTGGAGTGACATTGAGTGTGAAGAAAGTGATGAAGAATGTGCCAATATTTGTCTCATGGAAAAATCTGATTCGGAAGATGAATTTGAGGTACCAAAAAGAAGGAAAAGCAAGTGGTATCTTGACAGCGGTTGTTCAAGACATATGACTGGTGATGTAAGTAAGTTTATTGAACTCACAAGATTTTATGGAAGAAGTGTTTCCTTTGGAGGAAACAACAAAGGGAAAATCATTGGGAAAGGAACTGTTGAAATTGGAAGTTAGACGATAAGAGATGTATCTCTTGTCAAAGGACTGAACTATAATCTTATCAACATCAGTCAGCTATTTGATGCTGGATATAGAATATGCTTTCAAGAAAACAAGTGTTCAGGCACAAGTAAAGATTTGAAGCAGTCTTTTACTGGAAAGAGACATAGAAACATCTATTTCTTAGATATAACTACTGATGATGTTCAGTGTCCAGTCTCTATAAAGGACGAGTTAGATCTTTGGCACAAGAAGCTTAGTCATAAAAGCACTAACAAATAGCGAAGCTTTCTTCAAAGAAATTGGTACGAGGATTACTAGACCTTAAATTTGAAAGCTCTGAAGTCTACTCAATCTGCGCCTTAGGTAAACAGTTAAGAAGTTCTTTTAAATCTATCAATTTTGTTAGTACTAACAGAGCTTTGCAACTTCTTCATATGGATATTTTTAGATCCAAAGAACACAAAGCCTAGGAGGTAAAAGGTACTACTTAGTGATAGTTGATGACTATACAAGGTATACTTGGGTTTTCTTTCTTGCACACAAGCATGAAGCATTTTCGTACTTTTCAAAATTTTCAAAAAGGGTTCAAAATGAAAAAAAGGATATTCCATTTCTTGCATTAAAACTGATCATGGGGGAGAGTTTGAAAATTAGAGTTTTCAAGACTTTTGTGAAGAAAATGGTTTTGAGCATTAGTTTTCGACTCCTTACACACCTGAACAAAATGGTGTTGTAGAGAGTAAAAACTTATCTTTACAAGATATGACAAGAACTCTTTTCATAGAAAGTAAAGTTGCATTTCATTTTTGGGCAAAAGGTGTTTCAATATCTTGTTATATCATAAATCAAGTTTTTCTTAGACTTTCTTTAGAAAATACCCCCTGTGAGCTTTTTAAAGGCAAAAGGCCAATTATTTCATACTTCAGAGTCTTTGGTTGTAGATATTTTATCTTGAGAAATGCTAATGATCACCCTGATAAGTTTGATGAAAGATCATATGAAGGTATATTTTAGGGATATTCAACCACGAGCAAGGCCTTTAGAGTTTACAACAAAAGATCTCGTACAGTGGAGGAGTCTATCAATATGAGATTTGATGAAAATTCTCAAACTCATGAAGACTCTGATCAAGCGAGCAGTTCTTTGATGGAATTCAAGCGCAATAAGACAACAAGAAATCAAAATCAGACGAACAGCCTCAGCAACCAGAAAAGACTGAAGATAAAATCTGCGAGAAACCCACAACCTCTGATGATAGGTTCAACAGGAACTGGAAGCATAAGTCTAGTCATTCGAAAGATCTAATTATCGTAATATCGATGACAATATAAGAACCAGATCAACTCTTAAAGAAGCAGTTAGCACTTTAGCGCTCATCTAAGAAATTGAACCTAGAAGTACTAAAGAAGCACTATAAGATGAAAACTGGATCCAAGCAATGTAGAGGAACTTCAACAATTTTGTATAAATGAAGTGTGGGAATTAGTTCCCAGACCAAAGGATCATCCCGTAATAGGAACCAAATAGGTGTATAGAAAAAAGCTTAATGATCAAAGGAAAGTCACAAAAAACAAGGCAAGATTAGTCGCTAAGGGTTACAAGGGGGAATCGAATGCGACAAAACTTATGTTCCAGTAGCAAGGCTAGAAGCGGTCATATTTTTACTTGCTTACGCATGTTTCCATGGTTTCAAACTTTTTCAGATGGATGTGAAGAGCACATTCTTAAATGGATACATGAAAGAGAAAGTGTTCATAAAACAACCACCAAGTTTTGAAGAACCTAGAAAGCTTGATCAAGTATACAAACTGAAGAAGGCTTTATATGGTCTGAAACAAGCTCCTTGAGCCTGGTATGAGAGGTTAACAACTTTTCTCATACAAAATGGCTTTGTGAAAGGTAATGTTGACACTACTTTATTTATTCTTAAAGAAGGCAAGGAAATTTTATTAGTTCAGATTTATGTTGATATTATTATATTTAGATCTCCTAATGAAAATCTTTGCAAGAGTTTTGCCAAGTTGATGCAGGACAAGTTTAAGATGAGCATGATAGGGGAACTAATTTTTTTCCTTGAATTGCAAATCGAGCAAACAGAAGAAGGGACATTTATTTTTCAGGAAAAATATGCCAAAGAACTGGTGAAGAAATTTCATATGGAAAATTCAAAGAAAGTAGAGACTCCTATGTCTTCATCTTCTAAGCTCAATAAAGACGAGAATGGAAAGAAAGTTGTCCAGAAGTTGTATAGTAGCATGATTGGCTCTTTGCTATATCTTACAGCCTCAAGGCCTGATATCCTTTTTAGCGTATGCATATGTGCTAGATTCCAGTCAGACCCTAGAGAGTCTCATCTGTCTACAGTTAAAAAGATAATCAAATATATTAATTCTTATCCCTCTCTAGGACTCTGGTATCCTAAGGAATCATAGTTTGAGTTATTTGGATACTCTAATGCTGATTTTGTAGGATGTAAGATTGATAGAAAGAGCACCTTTAGAACCTGTCAGTTGTAAGGCAAGATGCTTGTTTCCTAGTTCTCCAAAAAGCAATCAACGATTGCCTTATCAACTGCTGAAGTAGAGTATGTCGCTTTGGGAAGTTGCACACAAGTCCTCTGGGTGAAACAACAATCGAAGGATTACGGAGTAGATCACTCGACTACAACCATCAAATGCGACAATACTAGGACAATTAACCTGACAAAGAACCCAATTCTACATTCCAGAGCCAAGCACATTGAAATCAAGCATCATTTTATACGTGATCATGTCAATAATGGTAAAGTAAACAATCAATTTGTTGATTCACAAAATCAATTGACTGATATCTTTACAAAACCTCTTGACAAGAAAGCGTTTGATTTTATTTGCAATAAACTTGTTATTATTAATCCATTTATTTCAAGTGATTAAGAACAGGGTTCGTCAAAGCTGTAGAGTACATCAACGTGTGGAAATTTTATATTCTTGATGGTAAGATTATTTTAGGAATCTTAACATGTAAAGTTGGAATGTGTGTGACTAAATATTTTGAATTGTCATATTTAACTTAAAATAAATAATATTTTTGGAAATTGTGTAAATTTTGATAACCGTTTTACGCGCTCTCTTTACCAAAAATTTCAGTTTTTCCTTACATAAGTGTCGTTTCATTTCCAATAAAAATAAGTTTTCTTTCTTTCTTCCTTTGTCGCTTTTCGAGTGTGTCTTTGTGAAAAACCTTCAGCTCTTCTTTCTCTTCCCTGCAAAAGATCGAAACTTTCCTCTCTTTTTTTTTTGAAATAATGGCTCCAAAATCTGCTTCAAAGACGAAGACCAGACCCTCTGGTTCAAGGAGATCAAACCAGATTGCGGGATTGCATTCAAGAGTCAAAGGTAGTCCTGAGTTTTTCGAACTGTCGGATTCTTCTGCTAGTGTTGAAGGTACGGAAACCTCCTCAAATCTTTCTCAATTACGATCAACTATTGTGACTCTTAAGGCTTTAGGAGCTAGTGAGGAAGTGATTTCCTGGTTACTGGCTAAGTATGGGTTTGCAAGTGAAGAAGCATTCGAATTTATGTTCTTTAATCCTATTCAAAGCATTCATCCTATTAGTGCTGGTGATTCTAGTGTTGTGCAAACTAGAACAGGAAAGGAGAAGGTGGAAGAAACTTCCGGTACTAAGAAAATAACTGAAGATGATGGCAGAAGAGGGGATAACGATGAAAAGCTCTTTGCTAGTTTCCGAAGGAGAGTTACTAAGTATGAAGTAGATGTTGATCAGGGTGATAAACTGATTAAATCTGAAGAACATTAACAATGTTTTAGAGCCCTGATGAACAGAGGAGTTATCAAACAGAAGACGGTTGATTTCGACTTTTTCGAATCCACGGGTATTCATGTCAAACAATTCTTTGATGATCGCCTTCTCATGGCATTGTGCACAACTAAATATCCTACTTATCCCGTTCTTACTGCTTATTTTTATTTGACACTTTCTTTTTACTTAGTGGACACCATTGAATTCAAAGTTTTCGACAAGTCATATTTGCTTCAGGCTTGGGATCTTGCTAAATTGCTGGGTGTCAGGTTCTTAGAGTTTGAATTGATTGACATTGATCCTGATGTTGCATATCAACAACTGTCAGGTATTGCTGATTTTACCAGAGATGATCGCTCTCATGTTTCTCATCAGTTGTTTCCCCTGAGACCAATCGTGCTTCACAAGATTATTATTAATTGTCTTAGGCCAAAAGGTTCTTCTACAACTGATGTTTCTCGGAATGAAGTGAAGCTGATGTGGGCTATCTTAAATGGTAAAACATTTTCTATTGCTCATCTTATAATTCTGCATATGTATCGAATTGTTCTGAAGAACAAGGGGCAATTGTCCTATGGTTCTGTAATAACAAAAATCTTTAGTGAATTGGGAATTGAGATTCCAAAGAAGCTAATGAAACATTAGTTACCTTCACTGAAGATAGATGAGCAAATGATGCGGAATATGAGTATTAGGTTTACCTCTGAAGGATGGAAAAACACAAAGGGAAGGATTTTTACAAATTGATGCAGAAGAAATTGTTCTAGAAACAACTCCTTGCCCCATAAAAGACAATGATCTTGAGCCTTTCTGTAAAAGCTTACTGAGGAGATGCGGGTTAAATCTGATGAAGGGACAATTGATTTGGACAACATCATTGATGCATATCAACCTGACACTGATGATGATGAAGAGGAGATTGAGGCTGAAGGAGGAACAGGAATAGATGAGGCTGCAGATCAAACAAAAAATATCATTGTTGAAGAATAGAAGCAAAAAGTTTATGAAGATCAACCAATACCAACTACTGTTCAAATTAGCATGGTGGATGTTGATCTTACCACCGATCCGTTGACTGCCTATGATGATGCTGAACATCAAGAATGTGCATTGGAGTAAACTTCTCCTGAGCTTAAGGAACCAGCCCCATAGCAAGTCATTCCTAGAGAACAAGATTCATCCTTACGCACTGATGATGATGATTCTTCCAGAGTTGCAGCGTACACTCATGAGAAATAGGGGGAGCTCTCTCGTGTTGAAGATGTTAAGGAAAATTTTTCTGAAAAAATTCCCTTGAAGATCCCTACTGGTCCTGACAAATGAATTTTGTTGATCCAGAAGATACTGCTGGTGCTGAAAAGGTCCAAGAAAGTCAAGAAGTGCCTGATGTGGTGACTGAAGAAACTGTTTCTGATCTATCAAATTCTCACAAAGCCCTTAACGATCCTCTAATCTCAAGAGATCATGTCGCTGATATACCTGCTACTACAACTCATTCGATCCCCACTGTAACTGTAAGCATATCTGGTGAGCCACTTATTGCTCTTACTTTTAACTCCTGACCTAGTTGTGCAGGATAAAGGTAAAGGAATTGCAGAGGTTGAGGGGGAGTTTGAAACTGCTAAAAAGAGGCGGGAAGACATTGACATGGTGATGAAGTTTGGGTTAGAAACAAATCCTCCAAAAATACCTATCATCGACAGAACTGAAGACAGGATTTTTCTTCGAACTTTGCTCAAGATGATGGAACACAAGGATTAGATGCAAGCAGAGCTGAAGAAATTATATGTTTTTCTCTATACTCAGGTTGAAACACTGGAGAATACTATGACTACACTGGATAGCAAAATGACTTCCATGGAGCGAACTCTTGAGAATATGCAATACTATGTGCTCGTTCAACTGCCTTAAGTACATAGGATGCCATCTCCAGCTCCTTCTCCAGCACCTGGACCAGACCCTGCGTCCACCCAACCATCATCTTTTAAATAACTCTCTATTTTCGTTATTTCTTCATAGTTTGGTTTGTTTTGTGGTTTGCTCTGATTGTGGATTGTTGTTGGTTATTTCGTACCATGTTTGACGTAATATTATGACTTTGTTTAGCATTAGTACTATGGTTTGTGGCTAATATTTTATCTGGAACTTTGTTGACAAAAAGGGGGAGAAAGTCGAGAGGTCCAGCAGAACAAAGGTAGCATAGTAAAAAATAAGGGAATTGGTTAAGGTTCCTTTGACCCTTATCTCCTATTTTCATATTTTATTAGCTTTATTTAAGAACCAATTTATCGTACAATATTTTTTAGAAGTTCTGATTGACAGATGTTTTGTCATCATCAAAAAAAGGGGAGATTGTTGTGAAAACATTCCCTTATTGGTTTTGATGATTGACAAAACTTACTGACTTTGAAATTTGATTATAAAATATTTTTCGGGTAGGAAAGTTTGATGACTACGATTAGAATCAAAGTTGCTGATAATACTTTCCTATTCGGACATTCAATCAATCGGGTTTGAAGGAATTTATTTCTCGAGCAACGACTAAATTGACTGGAAAACTTGCCCATCTCTTTGGAGGAACTTGAAAAGGAAGGTTTTCATAAAAAAAAAAAAAAAAAAAAAATCCTCACGATTCCAATCTTTCCTCTATCTTCGACGGCAAGCTATTCTGTATAAACATAGACACTCAACTTTTGGAAACCAACCTGCTGTATGGGCAGCAAATCTTACGAGAAGCTTCAACTTCAGTGATCCTCACACCATCAGATCTTCTCAACCAAATCTAGGACCAACGGGTGAATTGGCTAGATGATCCTCTTGAAGACATGTCCAATGGTCAACTTGGATTAGGAGGGGTAGAAAAGACGATCTCATAGCGGAAGGAAATCAATTTGCTTTACGAGTATTGAAGCTCTCAATTCTAAAAGTCTAGAGGGTGTTTGTGATCATTTTGTATTTGATTCAGCAAGCAAAATTGTATGACCTTTTAAAGGTTGAGAGTGTGTGAAAAAGCTATACACACGAGCTTGAGTGTCGGAGCTCAGATTTTGTAACCTCTTATCAGTTCTCATTAGTGGAGTCTAGCCAATTGGCTGTAGCGAGGGAGAGTAGATGTAGGCTTGCAAAAACCGAACCACTATAAACTTGAGTGTGCAATTCTCTTGTGGCATCCGTATCTTTGCCAACCTCGGAAAAATAACAATACGTCGTGGACTGACGAAATTGTTATCGAGTTTCGTCATCGGCACCGATGTTAGGCCTCGTCGTATCATCGTCATCGTCGGCACCGCATTTGACCCTGCTGACCTGTGCACACTTGTTCCGATGACACTACATGACTATACCACCCAAGTATTTATGTAATAAGAGAGGGATTTGGACTTTAATATAATGATCATTTTAGTGAGCCAAAGGGAAGAATTCGGCCTTGCATAAGGAACGTGCATGCACGCTTGGGGAAAGGAGATCACCCATGTCCAAGCCGCCCCAATTCTTCCCCATTTGGTCGGCACTTGAGTCAACCATGAGGAGGAAATGTTGATTGAAACAAGGCCAACGATGGCCACGTTGCTTCGGTATAGGCTGCCAGCAAAAGTTCAAGAAGTTGCAAGCTAAAGACATGCCTCTCCCTAGCTGTCTCTCTACCAAGCAGCCACCAAAAAACCTGCATGCATTAACTTAATTAGTCAACAATTTGAGGGAAACAAAATGCTCGTAGATGAGAGCAAGAGAGAGAAAGAACGGTACGAAACCAACGAGTGAGAGAAAGAGAGCAGCGAGCGAGAGGAAAGGAAGGGAGTCGCCCCTCTGCCGTGCACGCGCACTGCCGACGCCAACTCCACTTGCAATTTCTATTGCCGAGCCGTGTCCGTGACTGCGAGCTTCCCGATTTCTCGCCGTCAACACCGTCAGATTTAAGGCAAGTGAAAGTCTACTAGCCTATGTAATGCAATGCCGTTGTTGTCTAATGTAGTGCAATTAGATTTGAAAATATTTGAGCTTAGATGTTGGATGCTGAATCCTAGAATGATTGAAATAGATTGGGATTAGAGAATTGAGGAAATGCTCTGATTTTCTATGTAGTGTAGTTCTGTCTTTGCTTTGAAGAAGTGCATCTATATATTGGCAATGCTCAGCTGTTTGCGCTCAATAGTGAATCGGGAGTAGTCGATGCCGAATTTTCGGACCATCTAATTTGAAGGATTTTAGATTGATCAAAGTTGATGAAATTTCGGTATTTAAATATATATTGACTTCAGATGTTTGCAAAATTGTGGAAGTTTCATTTTGAAAAGCTTCAAGAATTGTGTGAAAATTTATAAGTGCCGAGGACTCCACATTTACTTATAGCTAACTACAATTTCAGTTTTGATTTATGAACTATTTCTCAGCATTTACTAAACCTTGGCAACGTCACTTGGAAACCATTGATAAAAGGTCTTGAGGACATTATCAGATTTCTAATTTGCTGTACTACTTGAAATGTTTTAAGAAAGGTCTAATATTTCCGAAAACTCGAGACCATACTTGAACCATTTGAAAAACCCAAGGTCGTGCCGAGATTTTAAATGCAATGACGAGTTGATTTGTTTTAAACCTTGATCTAATTTGGTATTTCAAGACTTTATATCTCATAAAACGATTTTGATTTGCACATACTCCTCATTTCTCATGATCGTTACCTTGACTAAATTTCTAGGCTCGAGATTTGGAGCTTAAAGAAAACTGTTGAATTATTGATGTTAGCACATATTGATTTTAAAATTTTGAGATTGCTGCACCACGAGTGATGTGTTATTGCTGCCGTCGGACCCTCGGGTCGACGATGCCCCGGGAGTCGAGATGCCCATAAGATCGTAGGGGTCAATGCCTTTGGATGCCTGGGGTACGCAGAGCCCCAGAGGTTCCCCGAGAGTGTCGGGATGCCCGGATCGTATTCCAGAGGGTATAGGTAACCATTCACATGGTGAGCCCTGGAGATTCCTCGTGATGCTAGGTGAGGTGCGAGATGCCTAAGAGGTGTGATGTAACACACTCTAGATGCCCGGTGACTGAAAACCGAAGGCTTTCGCGACGCTAGGTTGGGTGCGAATGCCTGGAGGGATGCAAACACTGGTCCTCCGGGAGAAAAATCTTTTGAGTTTTCAAAATTGATGGTTATGCTAAGTGATGCCTGATTATAGGACAAAATTATGTGGCACGGTATGGGATGTCTCATAATAGTTTGGTCTTATGATTAGGACCCATGTGATTGAAATGATGTGTTTTGATTTTGAAACTGCATTTACTATTACTTTGAAAGCACCATAGATTTGATACACACTTTTCCTTGGTGTTGTGAACTGTGAATTTTTGCGTGAAATCTGATGATGATGGTTTAGCATAGCATAGTTTAGTAGATCTTTTACTGCTGGGTGGTTGTACTCACCCCTTTTGGAGACTAACATTTCAGATTAGACACGATGCCTCTGCCGCCCATACCTCCCAGCACATTCTATGGATTCCCGATCGACCTACAGTGGGAGCGGTCGGAGTACCATGACCCTGAGATACAAGTACTGACATTTATACGGGTGAGAGTGATTATGATGTTTGATATTGGTCTTCCCACTAGCCTCGTGCTCCAGGAGTTTGTAGCCGTATTCGTCCTTCGGAATGGGCGAATGCTGGGGTCGCTGCTGCCGCCACCAGCAAACGGGCCAGGTGGCTAGGTGTGACCATGAGATAAGGACAACAAAGGAAGAAATTTTTGGTCGCCAACACTAAACGATGGACTTTATGTTTGTAACTGTTGGAAATGTCGGGTATCTTTTGATGTGTGGTCGTGTATAGAAAACTACGGCATTTTGATATACCGACAATCGATTATCCATCTAGTTATGTAAATAAAGTGTCCGGCTGTTATCTATAAAAGTGTTTAGCTGGTGTGCATCGTTTCTAAATTTGGGAAAGGGAGGTGTTGGATACGCTTACTCCATATTTTGCACAGGGACCAATGGAAAAGATATAGACCCCCAGACCTCATGGACTTACCAAAATTTTATGGTATCAGAGTAACAGACTTTCAAGTCAAAAGAAAGGTAGTGATGTGTGGCGACCCAACGGATCGGGGGCTGTCGGGGGGTGCCACATCTCTATCCCTTATACTTTTGATTTTCTATAATAGAATTGTGCACTAGTAAGATCTGACCACTTCATCAGAAGTTGTCTCGCTAAATTTTTGGGTTAACTTTTTAGTTTCCGCACAATCACCTATTCACCCCCCACTAAGTGATAGTTTTGCCATAACGGTCCTAAATATGATCCAAACTTTAACAAATTTTATGTCAAATCATGATTTTTAAAGACAATGTCGAATAGAGACATGATTTCATCGAATCAAGAATCATGTCTAGTTGTTAAGGTGAGCTCAGGTGCATCAGGGCACAATTGATCAAACATTACAAACGTCCTAAACATAAATCAAGAGTTCAATAAGATCATGTCAAATTATAGCTGAAAAAATGCCAAGAGAACTTTTCTATGGGCATCACATGAATTAACAAAATTTGGGATGATTTTGAAACCATGTTGAGAAATCTGAATTTCAAAATATCCGTGACTTTTGAATGAATGGTAGAAGTACCAAATCACATTTTTATTTTGTGAAAATTTGCAGCAACAAAGTAAAAGACATTGAGACCTAATTCATCACATATGATTTTTTAAAAATTGAAGAACAAGAACATGTCAATCAGAAATGAAACAAGGCAGTAACAAAGCAGAAGTTCTATGATCAATGTACCATATCAAATGGCATGCCAAAATTCTCAAATTTTGACATGTGATAGACCTAAATGTTATGTACAAAATTTATTGGGGACTCTACTTCAAAGACAATTCACTAGAAAATCACACAAAATTATCAAACAAATTCGATTGTAAAAACAAGACAGCATTTAAGTTCAACCTAATTACTAAATCCAAGTTCGGTTTTGTAAGTGCTAGTATGAACACCTAGAGGGGGGTGAATAAGTGTGAAAATAATTTTTGCAAAGAATAGTAAAAATATTTTACTTTTAAAACTGAGTCTGAAGAACAACAGACTTTGAGCAAGTTCAGACTTCATCAGTTAAATATATCTGCAAACAAAATAAATGAGTTCAGGGAAGAGAATAAGAACACATAATTTATAGTGATTCAACTTAGATCAAGCCTACGTCCACTCTCCCACGCTGACAGTCTTCTAGCTGGTTTCCACTAAGATTCAAAAGAGAATCTACAATCTGTTATCTCGACTTCACAGTGAAGAGTCTCTACTGCTTTCTCACAAAGTCACACTATAAGTCTTTCTCTTTTAAGTACAACTTTGAGCTCAGTGTAAGAAGTAACAAGAGAATGGGAAGCTTCAGACTTTGGAATTTCTCTTTCACGCACTCTGTCGAACAATTGGAGAGTCCTCCTTAAATACTCCTTCATCCCTTCTCGACCGTTGGCACTTTCCAAAGGAATTCTTCCAATCAACCCGCTGGACAGAATCAATTAAGGAGATCTTGAGCCATTTGAATATTGTGATGAAAGCCCGTCAATCATGTTCGCCCATACAATCAGGATCTCGGTTTCCATCAGTAGATTATTTCCAAATTTACTTGCCTTGCAAAAAGATTTGATGTATCTAAATTGATTTTAATAAAGATAATCAATCTCGTAGGTGTGATTTCCATCCAGAAGGCCATATATAACCTTTACGAACCAAACCCTTGAAGAAAGATAGATAATCCCTTATCTGGATAAGTCTTCATTCTTCACTTGTGTTCAGTCTGGAATTTGTAAGAGTAAGCACACTTTGACACAAAGTCTGGGAGTCTTCAGACTTAAACACGGAAGTCTGGAATTCTTCATAATAGACTTTGGATAAGTTTTGTCAACTTCAAAATATCAAAGGAGTTTTCTCTAACAATCTCCCCCTTTTTTATGATGACAAAACTTCCCTGCAGATTTAAAGATTTATAACCTGCAAAACAAAGCAGTACATGATATCTTATAAAAATTGTTAGTTAAGGATCTGGATAGCATCCATTCTGCAACCACAAAAAATATGTTAATCTTGAAAAAATTAGACATGCATCAAGATTTAAAATATCCATAAACATCATTACCACAAAGATTGCTGCAGAATATAAGTGTTCAAAACATCAAACAAACTCAAATCAAATCAAATCTGCAAAAAGTTAAGTTCAAAAATTTAAATTTGCACATTCTCCCCCTTTTTGTCAACAGCAAAAAGTAGAGAAAGTCAAAATAGAAAAGAGATAAATGGAATCAGGGTTGTCGAGGAACTCGAACTAGTTGGAAATCCCCCATGGACTACACTGCCTCCTCAACCTTCTGGCACTAGCGATGAACATTCTCGACTTGAGTCTGAACAATCTTGAGAATATGAATAGTCTTATCATTCTTGGCCACAATCTGAGATACTTGTTGATTCAAAATATGTACCTGAGTAGATAAGGACTGTACCTTTCCAGTGTGAAAATCAGAAGATGATCTCAATGCAGTGTTAAGTTTCTGAATCTCAATCTCCATGGCGTATTGCTGAGCTTTAACTTCCAAAAGGAGCTCAATCATCCTTGGATAGTCAGCATTCGGTTCAGTCTGCGCACTAGCTTTAGCGAATTGAATTCATGGAGAGTTCAGAGACGAGGGAACATCAACTTGTCTAGTCCCATGACTCGGAGTAGATTCTTCAATGTCAGCTTCAGGAAATTGAGAAGAAGCATAGACATCTTATGGGTGTGCAAGAGATCGACTTATCCCATCACTCGCAAAAAGAGGAGAAGAAGTCCCTCTTTTCTCAACAGTTCCCCCTGTTTCTGTGCCTACAGGTGGAGAAGGGATTCCTTCTTCTTTTGTCTTCTCGTTTTCAGAACGAGAGTCATGTTCTTTCTCTGTATGTACTCCTACTGTTCCACTCCCAGTTGCTTTTGAATCCTCAGATAAAGAAATGGCAATTGTTGCCTCATAAGAGTCATCCTCATGACCTTTTCCTTCTTCATCTCTTGCTGCTTCTTCCTTCTCTATTTCTTCTTCTTCTTCTAGCTATGTTTCTTCTCTGTCTCTTTCTTCTCTTTCCATTGGTTTCTCGGAATCAACAAAACCTCGAAGATTCTTTAAGGCAATGGCAGAAATTGTAAGATCATCTTCATCCTCTTTGTCCTGCAGGATAAGTGATCTCCTCTTCTTTATAGGTTCATGCACAACTTCCTTGCCTTTCCTCTTTCTTCCAGCAGAATCTTCCTTGGTTTTGCTTGAGAACTCCTTCTTTAAACGCTCAATAGCATTGTTTAGATCCTTCAACCTCATCTTTGAAATCATCTTCAGTCTTATTACCATAGGAGCAACAAGTCAAAGGCCCTTATCGAATTTGAACCGATGACTTACGCCTTACCATGGCGTTACTCTACCACTGAGTTAAAAGGGCCCATTTGATTCAATTCCGGGAATCTCGATCTGAAAATGCCTAAATAACTTTGTAACCAGCACAGAGTAAGGTAACTGTCTTTTGTCCTTCATAACTGTCTTGTGCATGTGCATCAGGATAGTATAAGGGAGTGAAAATCTTATCCCATTGCAGATAGCAAACATGAGTCTTACTTCGAATATGGAAACATCTATTTTTGATGCAGCCTTTGGTTTGATGCAATTAATGACAATTTTGTGCAACAGAACATTTGAGGCTGTCAGTCTAGAATATGTGATGCCTCCTTCTAGTAATCTATCTTTGACAAGAAATCTCATTGCTTGACCAAATGAGACACTGATTGGTTGAAAACCACTCTTTTCTACCCTAATAATGTCCGCTAGTGTGTCAACATCCACCACATAGTCTTTATTCCTCATAGTAAATAGGATTTGATTATGGTCAAGGAAAGATAGATTCGAATAGAAAAATGATGTCAACTCGAGATATGCAACAGTTGTCTCAGAACAGAAATTCTTGAGTTGAAAGAAGGCTAACTTCTCCCTCAAGTTAACCCTGATCGAGTCTAAGAAGTCAAAATCAACAGATTGAGGGTTCATCACCCCTCTCTTCAGCATTTGGGTGTAAACCCTTTTGTGCTCTTTAGAATGAAATAGTTTCGTTCTATCACCCGGTTCATTAACAGCTACACCCATTCTGGGTTGAAAATTCGAATAAAAGCTTTCATCATCATCCTTGTTCTCAAGATGATTAGAACCAAACCTAGGGTCTGCAGGGAAATAGAGAAAGGCTTTGTCTGCCGATCTTTCGGTGTTATACCCAACCATTCCATCGTTTTTAAAAACAAAGTCTCGTTCTTATACCCTTTTTCTCTTAGAAAATCAGTGATAAAAGTCATAGGAATACCACCCTACTTCAAATAAGTGTAATGCTTATAGAGAACCTGGGGTCTAGAGGCTCTGAGAGGTTCTACATCTTCTTCGACTTCCTCTTCCAATAGTTGGCGCAGAGAATTCTGTGGAAAGTGTTGCAGAGAGTTCTGCAGAGAATGTTGTGGAGAGTTGCGTAGAGAGTCTTCCTCAGTGAGATTGAAATGTGTCTGCCCGTCTGGCATGCTTCTCGGACCTTGATTAGCAATCCGAGAGGATTTCCTTTGGTAAGACATATTTGCAGGCTTGGAGGATTTCACAGACACTTTCGAGTTAAAAAGATGGAAACTTGTAGAACAAACTTGAGAGTAAAAATGAGAGAGTAGAGAGTCTGTATTTTAGGGTTTGAAATGAAGTGCTCGAAAGAAATACAATAGGGTATATAAAGAAAATGAAAGGTCACAAAGAAAAGAGGTATTCGAACCGTCATAAGGAAAAAGAAAACCGCCTTTTCGAAATAAACTGAAAATAAAAAACTACTAAAAATTCAAATTTTGAATTTTAGTAAGAAAAATATAACTTCTAAAAATAAAATAGGTAAGTAATAATTCGAATACGAACGTGCCTGTTCGGAAATTACATACTAAAATTAAAATACTTGGATTGAAGAGACATTCTCTTACTGAAGTAGCTTCTGGACATTCTAAGTCTGACCAACTTCATATTTTACTCCAAAAGAGAAATAATATTTAGCTTGCTTCGAATAGACTCAAATAAGTTTTTCTCCAAAGGCTTTGTGAAGATGTCTGCCAGCTGATTCTTTGAATCAATGAACTGAATCATAATCTCCCCATTTTGAACATGATCTCTTATAAAGTGATGTCGAATCTCTATATGCTTTGCCTTTGAATGAAGAATTGGGTTCTTGGTGAGATTAATAGCACTGGTGCTATCACATCTGATCTCGGTACACGATTCTTCAATCCCAAAGTATCTTAGTTGTTGTCTTATCCATAGGATTTGAGAGCAGCAACTTCCAAGAGCAACATACTCTTCTTCTGCTGTTGATAAAGTTACAGTACTTTGCTTCCTTGAGAACAAAGATACCAACATATTTCCAAGCAGTTGACAAGTGCCGGAAGTGCTCTTTCTATCGACTTTACAACCTGCTAAATCAGCATCTGAATATCCAAGAAGAGTAAAGTCTCATTCTTTTGGATACCACAGACCCAGTTTTGGACAGGTCACAACATATATAATGATGCATTTTATAGCACTTAGATGAGATTCTCTTGGGTCAGACTGAAATCTTGCACAAATGCAAACACTGAATAAAATATCAGGTCTAGAAGCAGTTAGGTAAGGAAGTGAACCGATCACGTTTCTGTATAACTTCTAATTTATTTTCTTCCATTCTTCATCCTTGTCCAGTTTCGAAGAACTTGACATTGGTATCTCTATCTTCTTGCAATTTTCCAACCTAAATTTCTTGATGAGATCTCTCGCATATTTCTCTTGGTGAATGAATATACATTTCTTCGATTGTCTGACTTGCAATCCCAGAAAGAAAGTTAACTCACCCATCATGCTCATCTCGAATTCATCTTGCATAGATCTTGAAAATTTCTTGTAGAGACTTTCGTTAGGAGAACCAAAAATAATATCATCTATATAAATTTGTACCACTAGAAAATATTTTCCTTCTTTCTTTATAAACAAGGTTGTATCAACCTTTCCCTTTTCAAAACCTTTTTAAGTTAGCAACTTACTCAACCTTTCATACCAAGCTCGAGGTGCTTGCTTCAGTCCATACAATTTTTCAGTCTGTAGATTGAGTCTGGCTTTCTTGGATCTTCAAATCTAGGTAATTGTTCCACATAGACTTCTTATTGAATGAACCCATTCAGGAATGCACTTTTGACATATATCTGGAATAACCTAAAATTTTTATAACAAGCAAAAGCAAGTAATAATCTAATTGCTTCTAAGATCGCTACTGATGCATAGGTTTCGTCATAGTCTATCCCTTCTTCCTGTGTATATCATTTTGCCACGGGTCTTGCTTTGTTTCTGACCACTTTTCCATTCTCATTCATTTTGTTCCTGAAAACCCATTTCGTTCCAATCACATATTTGCCTTTGGATTTTGGAATTAGCTCCCATACATCGTTGATGCTGAATTTTCTGAATTCTTCTTGCATAACTTCTATCCAACTTTCATCAGACAGTGCTTCATCTACACCTTTTGGTTCTATCTCAAAAACAAGTGCTAGAGCACTGGACTCTTCTCTTCCTCTGGATCTAGTGCGGATTCCTTCATCAATGTTACCAATGATGAGTTCTTTGGGATGACTTGACTTGTGCTTCAAATTGCTGCTTGGTTTGAAAGTTTGTTGATCTTCTGCTTCGGTTGAATCTTCTCGTTCTGCTTGTTGCTATTCTCTGGAAGTCTGAACCTCTTCGGAGGAAGTAGACTTTGTAAAGTCTAGAACAGGTTCAGACTCTTCAAGTTGAGTCTAGTCTGGTAGATTCTCCACATTATCCTGAAACTTGACGTTCATAGATTCTTTCACGGATTGAGTTTTTTTTTTGTTAAAGACTCTGTAAGCTTTGCTTGAAGTTGAGTAGTCAAGGAAGATTATTTCGTCTAATTTCGCTTCGAACTTTTCAGATCAATCATTTGCATTCTCTAGAATAAAACATTTACAGCCAAAGACATGAAAGTAGGAAACATTCGGCTTCTTTCCTTAATACACTTCATAAGGAGTTTTCTCTAGAATAGGCCTCAAGAATACTCTGTTGATAATATAGCAAGCAATGGAAACTGATTATGCCCAAAATCGAGAGGATATTTTGCTCTCTATTAAGAGAGTTCTGGCCATCGCTTGTAAGGATCTGTTCTTCCTTTCCACAACCCCATTTTGTTCTGGAGTGTATGGAGTAGAGAAAACATGCTGAAAACCAAATTCATCACAGAACTTCGCAAAGTCTTGATTTCCAAACTCACCTCCATGGTCAGCTCGTATGCTCAAAATAACATAACCATTTTCATTCTGAACCTTCTTGGCAAATTTTGAGAAATAGGAGAAAGTTTCAAACTTACTTGTCAAAAAGTAGACCCAAATGAAGCGAGAGTAATCATCCACGATTACTAGACAATATTTCTTTCCACCAATACTTTAAGTTCTAGTTGGACAAAAAAGTCAATATGAAGAAGCTGTAGAACTCGACTTGTGGAAACTTGGTTCACAGGTTTAAAAGAACTATTGACCTGTTTTCCCAAAACACATGGAGTGCACAACTCATTTTTTTGGTAAGCCAAATTAGGAAGTCCTCGAACAAGCTTCTTAGAAGAAATCTTGACAATCTGTTTCATGTTAACATGACCAAGCTTCCGATGCCAGAGACTTGCTTCATCTTGGATAGAAATAAGACACTGAGAACTTTCTGGGTTTACATCCAGAAGGTATATGTTGTCATGCATTCGCTCAGTGAAAGATTGAGAGAAGTCTTAACTCATTCCAGAACAAGTACCTTCTTGGAAGTTTATTTTGAAATCAGTATCACAAAGTTGACTTATGCTCAGTAAATTGTAGTTCAATCCTTCCACCAAGGAAACACTGTTGATAGTTAGGCTTCCAATCTTTACAGTTTCACAACCTACAATTCTTCCTTTGCTGTTTCCTCCAAAAGATACTTTTCATCTATTCAGTCTAACAAGCTTTATAAAGCAGCGTGAGTCTCCTGTCATACGCCTCAAATAGCCACTATCCAAATACCATTTGATCTTCCTTTTGATAATGACCTGTGATCAAAAGAAAAACTCAAACTTTCTTTGGTACCCAGATTTTCTTAGGTCCAGGAGGGTTAGTATAAAAAACAGTCTTAGCCCAGTCCTTCTTAACTGGTCTCCAAACCTTGGGACATTCTTTCTCGAAATGTTCTAAGCTGTTACACTTTGAACATCTAAGTGCACTTCGGCCAATAGGTGTTACAAAAACCTTTTGAAAATGATTTTTGTAAAATGCTTTTACAAGTCTTTATTTAAGTCTTTCTTTTACTTTGGGAAAATTGATTAATGGAACAGTTTCCGAAGTCATACCCAAACCAGATTTGTTAAAATAGGGTATTTGAGCTTAAAGAATTTTTTCCAGTTTCTCAGATCCTTTTGAAAATCTTTTTGTTATATTTGAAATATCACTTTTCAAAAAATTATTTTCCCTTGAAAGAGAATCGGAATTTTCTTTCAAATTATCAAAACTTGTTTTCAAACTTTCAAATTTTTCTTTCCAAGAAATTTCCTGTTGCCTGAGCTTAGAATTCTCCTTTTTTAGGTCAACCTTTTAAGAGAGGATTTGGGACTGAGACAAAGTTCATCTATGTACTTAGAGACTTTGACAGGAATTTTTAAATCACTAACCTCAATTTCTTTATCTAAATCTAAATCAAAGTATGTTTCTGATTCTAAGTCTGATTCGGAATGAGCCATAAGACATATGTTGGCATATTCTTCTTCGCTTTCCTCACACTCGGTGTCACTCTAAGTTTCAGCTTTGAGTGCCTTTTTGTACTTCTCAGTTTTTCCTTTCTTCTTCTTCAATAGAGGACAGTTAGGTCTGATATGCCCATTTTTCTTGCATTCAAAGCATATCACATCTTTGCTGGTTTCATTGTCCTTAGTTGGTCTCTTCTGGAAATTTGCGTGCTCTGCTTCTTCCAGTTGAATCTTCTTCCCTTTCTATTCAGCTTTCTGAATTTCTTGATCATGAGCGCCAGCTCTTCGTCGTCCATATCATCATCTGAATCTGTATCATCAGAATCAATGTTGAACTTTAAAGCAATTGACTTCTTACCTTTAGGATCTTCTTCATCATTCATTTGTTCCACTTCGTATGACTGAAGCGTGCCTATCAGTTCATCAACTGATAGAGGCATGATCCTTTGGGTTTCTCTAATTGAAGTCTTCACATGATTCCAATCTTTCGAAAGCCCACGAAGCAGCTTATTGACTTTCATTGGTCCTGAGATCGGTTAACCTTGATAAGCCAGGCCATTTACAATCTCTGTAAACCGACTGAACATATCAATAATAGATTCTCCAAGCTTCATTCTGAAGGCTTCATACTGTCCGAGCAGAATGTTTATTTTGGTTTCCTTCACACGGTCAATTCCTTCGTAGGTAACATGTAATCTGTCCCAAACTTCTTTTGTTGTTTCACAAGAAGAAATCCGGTTATACTCAGTAGGAGATAAGGCATAATATAAAGAGTAGATTGCTTTTGTGTTTATTGCTTTCGCATCAAGATCTTGTCTCTTGGTAAATTCAGCTCGTGTTACTTCGTCAGCATCAATGACTTCTTTTCCTCGGTCTGAAGCTAATGTTGCTTTAGGGTTGATCCCTTTTTCTACGACATCCTACTCCAGAGGATCTCTAGATCTGAGAAATGCCTTCATCTTGTTCTTCCAAACATTGTACTCCTTTCCATGGAAGTAAGGAGGTCTGGTGTTGCTCGACCTTCAACTAAACCTGGAGCCAAAATACTAGCCATAGAAGATCTTAGCTTAGAAGTAAAACACTTCAAAAATTAAGCACACAGGCTCCGATACCAATTGTAAGTGCTAGTATGAACACCTAGAGGGGGTGATTAGGTGTGAAAACAATTTTTTGCAAAGAATAGTAAAAATATTTTACTTTTAAAACTGAGACTGAAGAACAACACACTTTGAGCAGGTTCAAACTTTAGCAGTTAAATAAAACTACGAACAAAATAAAGGAGTTCAGGGAAGAGAATAAGAACACATAATTTATAGTGGTTCGGCTTAGATCAAGCCTACGTCCACTCTCCCACGCTGACAGCCTTCTAGCTGGTTTCCATTAAGAATCAAAAGAGAATTTACAATATGTTATCTCCACTTCACAGAGAAGAGTCTCTACTGCTTTCTCATGAAGTCACACTATAAGTGTCTCTCTTTTGAGTACAACTTTGAGCTCAGTGTAAGAAGTAACAAGAGAATGGGAAGCTTCAGACTTTGGAATTTCTCTTTCACAAACTCTGTCGAACAATTGGAGAGTCTTCCTTAAATACTCTTTCATGCCTTCTCAACCGTTGGTACTTTCCAAAAGAATTCTTCCAATCAACCCGTTGGACAAAATCAATCAATGAGATCTCGAGCCGTTTGAAAATTGTGATGAAAGCCCGTCAATCATGTTCGCCCATACAATCAGGATCTTGGTTTCCATAAGTAGATTCTTTCCAAATTTACTTGCCTTCCAAAAATATTTGATGTATCTAAATTGATTTTAATAAAGATAATCAATCTCGTAGGTGTGATTTCCATCCAGAAGGCCATATATAACCTCTATGAACCGAACCCTTGAAGAAAGATAGATAATCCCTTATCTAGATAAGTCTTCATTCTTCACTTGTGTTCAATCTAGAATTTGTCAGAGTGAGCAGACTTTGACACAAAGTCTGGGAGTCTTCAAACTTTGACACAGAAGTCTGAAATTCTTCATAATAGATTTTGGATAAATTTTGTCAATTCAAAACATCAAAGGAGTTTTCTCCAACAGGTTTAGCAAAAATAGTAAACATGGCAAATGACGAGTAATTGAGGCAAGATGTATGTCATTTCGAAGCTTTAAATATCATTTACAAATGTCTAGAGCGTATCGAAGGCAATCGAACATGTTAACACTCACGATCAAAGACATTTCTATTAAGAGGTTTAATCTGCAGTAACCACATCGCAACGTCGTGAACAAATCATGCTTTGTCTTCTTTAAATGACACAAGAAAAATACACAATTTTTTGTGCTATTAGGTCTACATGCGAGGATAAGGTTTCATGAAGAATCTTAACCTAATTTGATTTACAAAAAATCATGCAAAATTTGCAAGAGAGGTCAAATCTTCCTATTGTGCAAAATAGCATAACTGAATTTATCTTCAATCATGCGATTAACTAAGCAAATGACGGCTGATTGGCATGATCTATACTTGTTAGCTTGTGATACACACGACATCTCTCGTGAAGGACTCAACACTATTTGAATGGGTTTACTAGCTTATTTTAAGACAAACATCAATCAGGTCACAAACAAGGCAAAGCACCGTAAGGACAATTTATTAGAGATTTCCCGATATGTCAACTCTAAAAAATCTGAAAAAATTATATGTTGTAGCCAAGGACATTTTGAACGCATTTCATGAGGACACCAACCTCAAAATCTCAGCACAAAATTTGGCAAAAAAATGGAAAACACCTAAAACGCTCAAAATCTAGATCATCATATAATCCAACTCAGTTTCCATAACAGATTAATGAACTTTCAAAGAGGATTTCAGGTATCAAACGATGTTTGATTGGAGTAAATAATATATCAACATGAAGCTCATTGAACATAGATCGAAAGTTTAGAATACTTCAAATCAAGATTTCAAGGTTTAAGGCCTCAAATCTGCTACAACAGAAAGTCAGTTTGGCATACCTACGAACTTTCACCAAACGCACAAGAACATAATCATCATATATTTCAGCCATAATCAATTGCGGCACCTATAATCCATGATTTCAAGCATACAAACGCTCCTAAACTTTGAAACCGAACCCTAATCAAGTAACTCGGCCTCGCTTCATCGAATTTGAGCATCGGATCGTTACCTTTGAGATTTCTTCGAATCGAGCTCCATCAAACCTCAATCAAAGGCGGCAGAATCTCAAGTAACGTTGAAGAGGATCCGTGAGGGCTGAAAATCACCGTGCGTCACTGGAATAGCATTGGAAAGGCCACCGACGTTGATGGAGGAGGATCAAACTTAGGAAGGAACATCGATGAGGAAACCGGCGCCAAGGAAGCTCTCTGGTGATTGTTTGATGGATCTCTGACAACCAGCTGCTCAGGGACTAGTCGACGGAGGATGTTTGATTGGTCGGGGGGCTGATGTCACCAGTGGATGGCCAATCGGGGCTGAAAATTGCGTTGGCCTCTCTACCGGCTTGAGCACCAGTCATTCGATCGAGAAGAAGACGCAGTTGGACGAGCGGTTGTGATGCGGCTTCCGACAAACAGCGGCTACAGCGGGGGTCATGGAGGAGCGTCGGTGATTGCCTATGGTGGATCAATGTCGGCAAAGGTTCCGACAAGCAGCAAGTGGCGCAATAGTGAGGGAGGCCAAGAGATGTCAGAGAGAGAGAGTCTAGGGTAAGATGTAATCCTAATTCTTGGATCGATCCAAGGGTTAGGGACTGATCTCCCTAGACTAACAATCTTGATTAACTCTGTAATTACACATGTCAATTTGAACGATCATGATGAATTTTCAATGAACAGTGACGATCCATTTTCGAGCAAAATTTGAAATTCCAGCCTAAACGAGATCATTTTTCGTAATTCCGCGAATCCAGGGACAACTGTGTAATTTTGAAAAGTGGGGACATGGGCACATTGGTCATGAGGTGAACCACCTCGATGTGGTCGTCGGCCGTCGAGAGCCAATTGGGCCGGTTTCAATCGGTCATCTCCTTCTCTCTTTTTTATTTTGTGCAATTTAGTTTAAGGACTAGATTGAAAGGAATCTTTGCTTAATTAAAGGTCTAAATAGGCAAATTTTCACAATTGCTTGTCTCAAAATGCAACTTTGTTAAAATTGAATTTAGCTAAAATGACAAGACACCAATCAGTCCAATTTCCCATATTCGAGATGGCATATCGCATTCAAATAGGCACTAGAATAAGGGTACAACCTTTACGTCAAAAATAAATTGAGAACCAATGTCAAAATTGGACCTCAATCTATCAAGTTAAATCTAATCCTAGAATGAGTCAACTTGAATTGCATTAATCGAACTTCATTATCTTGGATTTCTTAAGTTCAAATAAGCTAAATCTATCAAATTGGTCTCGAGTGGATTTGCCAAAATTGATCTCGGATTTGGATTCAATTCAAGAAAATGAGTAGAACGAAAGTGTTTGTACAAGTCATATAAAATCGACTTAAACCCCCGATTAGGGCTAAAAATGGCCATTTGCACGCCTACATGCCAAATCTTAAAATTAGCTGCATGAGTGAATAGATAATGATCTCTAGATCAAATATTGTAAAAGTAACTAAACTAAAATATAAACAAAATAAAAGTAATTTTATTTTTGGTCGATTTTAAACCTAAAACAGAAAAAATTCGGAAAATGAGGTTCTTAATCAATTTTCACAAAATTTTCAATACTAAAGTCAAATTGAAGCTAAAATGAAGTGATTTTGGAATTTTTATATTTTCTAATTTTTTTATCAAATGTTTGACCAAAAGTCAACCCTTTAATTGACTTTTTTTTTTTTTCTAAAAGGTTAATATTTTGATCAAATCTTTGAAATTTTGAAAACTAATGTAGCCAAAGCGATATTAAAGCTAAAAAGAATCTTTGAGTTGACTTTTGGGCAAAGGGTTGACCAAAAAGTCGACTCAAAAGTCAACTATTTGATTTTTTGAGTTTGTGGTGAAAATGAGTAGGAGATTGCTTAAAAATGATAGGTCAAAAGAAAGAAATGCAAAACTACACTTTTTTGTTCGGGAAATAGGCTCCATGGGTATTAAAAACCCAAAACTCGACTTTCTTACCTTTTTGGACTCGTTGACTAAAAATTAGGTGTCGTTAATGAGCAATGGTGAAAATCAACAATAAGGACAGAGAGACTTGATTTATCAAATTGTTGAAGTCAGACACCAATATGTGTAATGGCAATGGTTGGGCTTTGATAAATGACTAATAAAATGTATTCAATGCTTCTTTATGACTCATTTGGAAATTGATTGACGCACTGTACGCAATGCTTAATAGTATTAACATTTTGTTTATACTTTTGTTTTTGTTTTCTTTTTTGGTATTTGTCAACGTCTCATCCCTTCTGTAGTTGAATTTTCGCCAAATGTAGAACATAGAATGTGTGCGAGGAACATATGTTCCGATTGGGTAAAAAATATAAAAAAAAGTTGACGAGACAATTTTGGAAATACGTCAAGAGTACTAATATGACAAATTTTGAGGTGTATAGACAAAGGTTGAAGGAAATGACTTACCAATATCAAGATGGTCAAATATGTACTTAGCCAAAAACATTAGTGCAAAACCTTCCTTGACACCAACATTTAATGTGATGTCATTGATAATAATCACGGTGAAGCTTTCGATGGGAGATGTGTAGAAGTTAGGTGCAAAGCCATTGTGAGTACACTGGAGGATATTAGAATCAAGGAGACGCGGACCCCTAGAGTGCTATAACTTGGCAGAAATGGACACTTAAGTGCCATAACTTACGAAAGGTACACTTAAGTGTCAAAATCGGAGCAAAATGGATCACTTGAGTGCTAATCCGGCCAAAATCTAGCCAAAACGCTGACGTGTCAATTTTTTGACGAAGCATGTGCAAAACAGTGTCGTTTTGATGCCGACATGGTAAAAAATTAATTTAATTTAATTTAAAATTAAATTTATTAAAAAATTTATAAAAAAATTAAAAAATTAAAAAGAATTAAAAAAAAAAAAAAAAAAGGTGGCGGCCGAGGGCCGAGCCGCCGCCGCTTCTCCACCACCGCCGGCAAGGGTCGGCAATAGAGGGGAAGGGTCGGCCGGGGTCGCCGGGCCCGGATAGGGGGCCAACGACCCGCCGACCGGCGACAAGGGTCGCAGCCCTCGCCTAGATCCGACGAGGGTCGAAGGCCCTCGCCGGCCGAGCCAAGGGCCGTTGTCCGCCGAGGCGACCCCCGCGGGCGACGGCCCTTGGCCCGGCTGAGTGAGGGCTCGCGGCCCTCGCCCGCATCCATCGGGGGGAAGAGGAGGACGAAGAAAAAGGGGAGGGGGAGGAGGAGGGAGGCAGGCGGCGCGGCGGGGGGCGAGGGCATGCAGCCCTCTCCGCCGTTCGGCTGGGGCCGCCGGCCCTCGGCTTGGGCTCGGCAGCCTCGGCCGACCCTACCCCACCTTCCGGCAATGGTGGGGAGGCAACGGCGGCAAGGACTCAACCCTTAGCCGTCGGCCGCATTCCTCCTCCTCCGTTTTTTTTTAAATAAATATTAATTATATTATTATTTTTTAAAATTTTTATTTAATTAATTTTTATATTATATTAAAATTCAAATTATGCCAAAACAACGTTGTTTTGGCCGATTTAAAGGCTTTATTTTGGCCAACACCTGAAACGACGTCGTTTTGGGTGAATTAGAGCTGACTCAACTCTCCGACGAGCCACCTCGGTGAGAAATATTAATATTTAATTGCCACGTATGATTTCCGGTTGGCTTCGCCGAATGTGGCACTCAGGTGTCCCACTTTTCTTAAAATGCGGCACTTAAGTGTACATTTCGTAAGTTATGGCACTTAAGTGTCCCTTTGTGCCAAGTTATGGCACTTAAGTGTCCCTTTGTGCCAAGTTATGGCACTTGAAGAGATCTTTTGCCTAGAATCAAGCTATGAATAGAATGTATACTCAAAAGGATGGATGTGTTAAGTGAACTAGAAATGATGGTTCAAGGATTGTGCATAAGTTACATCAAAATACAATCGCTAATAGGTATTGCCATTTGATATGAATGGAGATGAGGGAATTGATATTATGGAAGGGGATAACACATACATTGTTGACTTGAATTTGAAGACTTATTCTTATGGAGCTTGACAACTCCGTGGAATTCCATGTTGTCATACCATCTATGTGACACACTACAAGAGAAATGATCGAGGTGACTACCTAACTGAGTGCTTCAACAAGGCAAAGTGTCTAAGTACTTATCAATTCATAATGCCCACAATGAGAGGATAGAAATTGGAAGAAAACCAATAAAAAAACTCCTCAATCCCCATCGATCAAGAAGATGCTTAGTAGGCTAAAAAAAATGAAAAGCAACCAATTGAGCTTATAAAAGGTGATAGGATGATTGAAGAGGGCAATGAATGACTTGTTCCACTTGCAATGTGGTTGGACATATTTGCAAGGGATGTCCTTCGAAAATAGTATTTCCTTAACTAATTGATCACATTGATGCTTAGCGTGTGATCTTAATATTGTTTCAGTTAATGCTTATTATATCCTTCTTAGGCCAACGTGTAATGGCAATGGTTGGGTACACTGGGGTAATAAAAAAAGGGTCAGTACTCCTGACTATACTTGGTTGTACGCCGGTCATCCCATCCCAACCCAGCTATACACATGGTCACCTAACCTTGGCTTGGCGCCGCCAAAATCGTTCATGTCCTAGAGATCCTGATGTCCTCTTGCCTCCTTTCTATTCAATGGGACTCCCTCCATTCCCTAGTCTATCATTGTCATCGTACAACGAAAGAGGACCCACTGTGCCCCCATTAATGCTTACGTACAACCCAAGAAATACAGGCCTAGTCGGAGCCTCTATGTCCACTGTCAAACAAAACATGATCCAAATAAAAACTCTATTCGACAAACTAGGGTCTATGAATTCATCCTCATGCCAAGTAAAGTCGATTGGAACTCCATAAAGGATCAAATGGGAGGCAAGTAGAGCTGACAATTCTATTACTTTGAAAAGCCAATAACTAGTGATTCTAAACCTAGCAAGCAGAAAGTCCACTAATCTATACTATATAAATCAATCATCATACTAACAAGGAAAGTCTCAATATAAAGTATAGTAAATCATTTAATATTCAACTTACTTGATAACCTTTTTCAAAATAACATAGCATGTCAATAAAAGTAATAGCTTTTCCCAAACAAGTAATTAGTAACTCAACTCAAAAGTACCAAAGCTATAGTCAATATTAATTCATGCTATTATCATTCGGAGAACCTCGTTACCCCCCGAGCATTTCGCATCCATCTGTTATCGTGAGGACATCTAGGGGAACCGCGTTACACTCTCCAGACATCCAAAGGAACCCAATTACTCTTCTAGGTATTCCTACTACAACCTAGGCCATTGTTATCCTAGGGATTGATGGCATTCCTTGTAACACATCCATACCATGATGCAGTAATTCCAAAATTCAATTAAAAAATAACATTGATGTTACTATTACCAAGGGACTCAAGTGGGAATCTAATGAATCCCTAGTCATTTTTTTTATCCCCTAGACTAACATAAACTCACATGTGCCTATATTAGATTAACTATGGGAAGAATTCCCTATCCAAGTTCTTAAACTAACCTTATAAGGGCGTCCTACGCACCTCTAGATACTGCAGTGATTGTCCAGGTAAAAGGGTTCCAAAAATTACGAAACACTAACATAAGATAGACAAAACATTTTCCAATGAAGGACTCAAAAATCCAATTTAGCTTGTACTTCTCTAAATAAATTTTAGTAAACTAGCCAAAACAGTAGGTAATCTTCATAACGTGATGGAACAGAAAGATAAATTTTTCGTAGACGAAACGAGATTGAAAAATCATGGAAATTTTATATGTGGTAATAAACCTTTATGAAGGACATGTGTTAGAATTTTTGACCAAAAATTTTGTGGAAAATGAAAAGTAAAAGAAGGTCGGTTTAGTAACCCTAAAAATATATTGCAAACTCAATAGTTTTTCCAATATATTTTTGTCGTACGTCGTTGAAAAAATATGGAATTAAAGTATGTCGTAGAATAGCTAATAAGGAACAAATTTTGTGAAGAATGCCCCATGAAATTTGCATCACGCAAGTCAGGTCAAAATTAACAAAATCGAGGGCTGGACTAAACCGAACCTGACCTTGACAACCTTTTCCCATTTTGGCTCAACTTTTGGTACCTTCAGTCCAGGTCTGTACGTAGATTCAAGATATAACCTTCCCGTAACACATATACAAACCCAACAACTAAATTTTTAAACTTTCTAACTATATAACTTTGTCTATAACTTGCGATTATTTTCGGAATCACTAGATTTAAAAGATTTCTGAGGAAACTCTCCTTGCACATGACAATCAATTGATATAGAATAGAACGGGGGATATCCACTTGCCTCCTAGGCACTGCATGGGAACATTTATGTTCCTTGGTTTTTTTGTTCTTTTGTTCCCCGGAACAAAAAAAGAATAGAAATACGTTTAGTAACGCAACTTATTTTTTTATTCCCTGGAATAGAAAAGTAGCCACGGAATAGATTTGGAACAGAAACAAGAAACAAAAAAAAAAAAGTAGCTTCTTGTTCCCGAGAACAATTTCTAGAAATATGCCAATTTTCTTTTTTATTTTTCTTTTGTTCTTCTCTCTTGCCGCGGCCACCTCCGGCCGCTCGGGGCCACCACCGTCCACCGATCGCCTCCACGCTTGCTAACCGCCGCCGACTGCCGATTGCCAACGCCAGCCACCGCCGTCCTCTGACCGTTGACCCCCTAACGGCACTGCTGTGGCCGGCGACTGTCGTCGACCACCACCGTCCTTCAACCGCCGGCCGCCTCTGCCGCTTGTTGACCGCCGCCGACTGCCGACTACCAGCGCCGGCCACCGTCATCCTCCGACCGCCTGCTACCGCCCAACCACTTGCTGCCGACCTCCGGCCACCCGACCGCTGCCGCCGCCATTGCTGCGACCGCCAACCACCGCCCATCGCCCAACCGCCACCGCTGGAGCGGTGGTAGGCGGCGATCAAGTGGCGGTCGGCTGGTGGTCGGCTTTTGGCATTTGGCCGTCCGTGAACAAGAAGAAAAAACGAAAAATACAAAAATTTGTGGATCGTACCCAACGCATTCCTATTCTTTTTCTATTCAAAGAATATAAATTTTTTGTAGTTACCAAATGCCTTATTTTACTCAGAAATCATTCCAGGGACTAGAAATAGAAAAGAACTATTTCTCAAAAGAAATATTTCCCCGAAACATAAATGTTACCATTCGCACACCTAGTGGATGGTAGTCGCAACTCAGTGGGACGAAGACGAGGTTGATGGCAGTGATGGCTTGGCTGAGGTATCTCGGACGACCCACTTGGATGAATGCAACCTCTTCTATCTTCTACGGTTGAAGGCTAAGGCGAAGAGTGGTTTGGTACTTTACTTTCTGTTCTCATGGCAGCAGCACTGCAAGGAAATCGAAGGAGATCGAGTGAAGCTGAGGTGTAGGAAAGGATAGAGTAAAGAGATTGTTCAAGTTACCTTGGTTCACTCAGCCTACACGTCTCCAACGCTACTAAGTTGTCACACCTGAGAGAAGATACTAAGGAGATGCAGCAAGGAGAGGGCAGCATTTGGGCTGAGTTGCAGCGGTCGAGTTTGAAAAATTTTCTTTTTCCTTTGTGTTGCTGTGGCGCTCGCAGTTGAACACACATGCCGCTTGACTGGTCTTCACTATTGACTTCAATGGCAACGTGGCGTGGTGTTGCGAGTACGAAAGGGGATTGAAGAAGACACTGGTCATCCGTTCCTCGGCCGCTCCTAACCAATGGGGTTGAGGCGGTGGTGATTGTCATGGCAGTAGTCCGGTGGCGACGTGGTGTCGAGTTGGCATTGCCATGAAACGATGGTGTTGTCATTGAGACTTACACGGCCCAATAATGATGAGAACGAATGCGGTTGCAAGTCCTTGTGATGATACAATTGGTACGGTCCGATGATGAGTTTAATGGCATGGACCGTTAAACATTCGGGCTCGCAATATGTCGAGAAAAAATCCATATGTCACAAATCTCCCCCTCTTAAGGAATTTTATCCTCGAAATTGAATGTTCCCTACAATCCATTGAAGAGATGAGGATACCATTGTTTCATTTCCTCCTCACTTTTCCATGTTGCCTCTTTCATGTCGTGGTGTCGCCACAAGACTTTAACGAGTGGAATCACTTCCGTTCAAAGGACCTACTCTTTCCGATCGAATATTTTCATCAGCTCTTCCACGTACTTCACTTTCTCATCCATTTCGATAGTCTCATGGTCCAGTAAATGGGCAGGATCAGGCTGGTATTTCCTCAATACTAGTACATGAAAGAAATTATGCAGATTCGACAGCTTGGGAGGTAATGTTAGTCGATAGGCTAAACCGCCTATTCTCTTGAGGATTTCGAAGGGTGCAATAAATCTCGGGCTCAACTTGCCTTCTTTCCTGTTGTACTTTAGCTGGTACGTCCATGATGGGGTGCGATTGGAATGCACCGTTTCGTCTTGATGCGTTACGATGGAAAGACACCAATGGAGGGGTACGAAGGGAGACGTATAAAAGCCTCCCGAACACAACCGTTGGACCAGTTGGCAGATCATTCGCACCAAATTTCCTCTCCATTTCCATCAAGGCGTTCAACTTCATCTTTGCAAGAACAATCGGCATTTACGCCGTGGAAATCGGGTGTTTTCCTTGTGATTGCATCCAGACTAACGTGAGGGAGTGTTGTTCGTGTTTCATCGGCAATTCAACGTTCGTTCCGGGGCTATTTGCTGTTTGCGCATCGGAATCAGGTAAGTCGTCTTCCGCCGACTTGAATTCCAACATTTCCAAATCTTGACATGCCCTTCATCGGTGATACTTTTAAGAATACATGATCTCCCACATTAAATTCCAAGGGTCTTTGACGCTTATCTGCATAAATTTTTTATCGACTCTAGGTTGTCTTGAGTCGACTCCTAATGATTTCCATTGCATCCAAAGTTACTTGTACCACCTCTGGTTCTGTTATTCTCTTCTCGCCTACCTCTTCCAACATACAAGGACCCTATAAGTCCTCTCATATAGTGCTTCGAATGAAGCCATACCAATGCTTTGGTGGCAGATATTATTGTATGTGAACTCTACTAGATGCAGCTTCTCATCCTAATTAAACTTAAAATCGATCACGCAAGCCCATAACATATCTTCTAGTATTTGGATTACTTTTTCTGTTTGTCCATCCGTTTATGGGTGGAAGGCAATACTAAACTGAAACCTAGTCCCTAGCACGGTTTGGAGGCCTCAATAAAAATTTGAGGTAAATCTTGAGTCTCGATCTGAGGTGATGGTCACAAGGACACCATGTAGGCGTACTATATGCCTCACATATATCTCCACATATTTGTCAATCGAATAATCCATATTTACCGATAAGAAGTTGGCAAATTTTGTCAGACGATCCACTATTACCCACATAGAGTCGTAATTGTTTGATGTCTTTGGTAATCCCTGCACGAAATCTATTATTATGTGTTCCAATTTCCATTCAAGAATATCCAATGGTCTTAACATTCCTTTAGGCTTGCGATACTCTACCTTCACTTGTTGGTAGGTCAAATACTGAGAGACGTGTTTAGCAATGTCCATCTCCATACCATTCCACCAGTATTATTGACGTAGGTTTTGATACATCTTTGTATTTTTAGGGTGGATACTATAGTTACTTCTATATGCCTCTGATAAGATTTCATTTCTTATTTCTTCATTGTCAGGTACGCACAATCGTCTTGGGTATCTTACTATTTCATCCTCAGAAATTTGGAATTTCGCTGTTTTTCGCAAACAATATCTCTTCTTGCAATAAGTTGAGGAAAAATCTAGATGTCATAGATTGTAAACCCAACAGTTTTTCAAATATGTTTTTGTCAGACGAAGTCTGAAAAATCTAAAATTAAAGTATGCCGTAGGATAGTCAATAAGGGTCGACTTTCGTGAAGAACGCCCCATGAAATTCACATTACACAAGTTAGTACAAAATTAGTGAAGTCAAAGGTCGCATTGGAACCAAATCTAACTTGGTAGTCCTCTCCTATTTTAGCTCAAGTTTCGATATTTCCTATCCGAGTATTTATGAGATTCAACGTGTAATACTTCCATGACACATATATGGACCCAATAACTAAGGTATCACGCATTGTAACTAGATCGACTAGGTACGAACGTCTACGGAACCACAAAAACACAAGAAATTCTAATGAAACTCCCCTTGCCTCAGGTCCTAAAGGGTTGGGGTCACAGCTAGGCGGAATGACGGCGAGGCTAATGGTGGCAATACGAGTACTGAGTTGAAGAGGGAGTGAGTGAGGGTTGCGGCCTTCTATGTCTTTTGTAGATGAGTAATGAAAGAAAGAGTGAAAGTGTTTGTTTGCTGGCTTCTGGTTTGGTGGCAGAAACGGGAATGAAGGGCAACTGATAGAAACACAAGAAGATTGGCGGTGAAAGTAGAAGGACGAGCAGCTTGTTCCTCTCTCTTCCCTCTCAATCTTCACCGCTTGTCTTCTTTCTTGCTTTTTTCCACCGTTTAATGCTGATGCGTTGTCATTCAACCAGGAAAACTAATGGAGGGAGGTGACACGCTGCTATTGTCGTTTCGGTCATCCTTCCCTCCTCAACTCGCCATTGTTGCCTCATGACTTTAGGGTGCGACAGTTGGTGTTATGTGGCACCATGCAGGGGAGCTAGCATGGCACGGTGGGGCGCAGCATGCCGAAGTGGTTGATTTTGTGCACTCGAGGCCGAGGTGGTAGCTTCGCGTGCGGAAGGTAGCTCAGCTCGGGCGACTTAATGACAAGGCAAGGTGACGTCGAGGGCGATGCAATACGATACAATGGCTAGACACGGTGGCGTGTTCGGATGGTGGCTTAATGATGCAGCATGGACTGTTAGGTATTTGAGGTTCGCTATTTCGTTAAGCGAAAACTTGAATGTCACAAGAAGAAAATGGTAGGGTTGAGTATTTATGCAAATCCTGAAACAAACTTTCAAATTCTCAACGTGAGTTATATTTTAACATTTTCTAATAGCAATTGACTGTCTCTTTGAGCTAAAAGCATGCCCATTCTTATATAGTTTGGCATAACCGATGCAAGATTATTAAACCTACTGGACAAAGGGATAGTTTCAGGAGGTGCTTTAATAGCGAAGGCACAACCCAAGTCAGTGCACAACCTCAACCATTAAGAACTTGTCCTCAAAAGCATGTTGCTATAAAGCGAAAGTACCATGATAACCCTAGGCGAGTTCCCAACCTTAGTCATCTTACTCTAGAATAGTTTCTCAAAAGCATGTTATTGTAAAGCCAAAGCCACCATCACAATCCCACGCCAGTTTTCAACCTCAGTCATCTCATGCTCTAACAGCCCTTTTAAAGCATGTTGCTGTAAAACCAAAGCCACCATCAAAACCCCAAGCGAGTTCTCAGCCTCAGTCAATTTGTTCAAGAACAGCTCCACGAAAGCATGTTGTGGTAAAGCCAAAGCCACTATCATGACCCAAGGCCAATTTCTAGCCTTAGTCATCTCAAGCTACAACTCCTCCAAAGCCTATTATTGCAAGACTATGTACGAGGAAAAGCCCGAGACTTATGAATCAAGTAAAAGTTGAACCTGCTGGACCACCGATGATTATAGAATTGGATTGATATTTGTTGAAAATGGGTGTTTTTAGGTGAATTAATATTATTTATGAGTTGATTTTTTGAATGAGACATATGTAGCTTCGTTTGTTTGGAACTTGGCAGAAAACTTTTGGACAGCTTTTGGAATGTATGGCGTGTTTGTAGCTGTTACTTTTTTAGTGTATATTATCATTGATGGAGTTCCATGAGTTATATTGGGCCTTTTTGGATATTAGTCGATTACATAAAAAGGGATTTTGGACTCGCGTATTATGTATGAAAAATGTGAATAGAGGAGGTTGTTGAGCACACGCATGAAGATTTCATTGGCATCACATTAGAGGTCTATAATTATCAGTAACTCAAATAGTATTGCACTTTAACAAGCACAATCAACAATAAGCAAATCATGCATTTATTCCTTGCTACTAGGATTTCCTGCTTTTCCTTTTCTTAGTTGTACTAAGTATTATCAGATATTATAATTGTTTCGTTTCCAAGCACACAAAATAGTTATCAAAGACATTTAACTTATTGCTACCCACATTGTTTGCGAAAGGACTACTCAAACATAACAATTGGAAATAGAGTAATCTTGAACATTATTATCTGATCAACATGGACTGAATCCATGCTTACATTAGATTTTATTCCAATCTCAATTACCCACAACCTATCTTGCAAACTTACAAACTTAGAAATGAGTTACTATGGAAGACTTAGAAAATTTCCACCAACTTTTCCCCTACATATAACCAATAGTGATATAGCACATTCATAAAACGAATGCCAATTGATATAGCATCTTTTCTTTCTTCACTCATGCAAGCTCCTCCTTTAAATGTCTATGCTTTGTTCTTTGAATCTTGATTTCAACTAGCAATGAGCTCACATCAACCTCGTCATGCTTCTGTTGGCTAGATTTACATAATGCTTGATTTCTTTCAAGAAAGTCAACTATCATGTCCCTTGCTTGATATGATATCTTCGAGTCAACCCACATGAAGAAATCGCAGCATCCTAAACCATCAAACTTAGCACATCCACGGAACCCCGTTCCTACATTTTTCTTTGTTTTTGCCATAAGAATTGGTGATCGAAGACAACAATAGTATGTTGGCTCCGATTCGACCTCATTAGGAATTACACCACTTTATTCAGATGTTGGCACTCTCATTCTTCTGGTCGTCAAATTATAGGAATGTAATAGAACTTTATTACATGTATTATGGTTGTTTTATAAGAAGTTTATTACCTGTATTATGATCGTTTATGTCAACAGCGACTGGTCTAACTTGGAATCCACGTCAAACTTTTTTTATTAAAAATGGCTGGATGATTTGAATTGACACAAATACAAAAATTCTATAACTAAATTGGTCCGATTAAAAAGTTTAAAACTGAATTGATGATACAAATGCAATAGGAATAAAACCTTCAAGTACTTTTTCCGATTTTAGGCGATCCCCAAGAAGGAAATTTCCCATATCAAGCCGTGCATATAATTGGGTTTTTTATCTTTAAAATCTAAGATCGAATCCCTAATTACCTTTGTTTCCTATTCAAGGTTATGGTAAATGTTGTACTAGGTGAGTATTGCATGTCATTATTTAAGAAACATTTATCTTGTGAAAATAAAAAAGTAATAATAATTGCATTGCAATTATTTAATTTCCTAATATAGAATTGCTTATTGTGGGAACCGTGTAGTAATTAGGAAATGACCTAATTTAGATTAGGATTTAATATATATTATTTCCAAATTTAAGTGAAGTCGTCATACACTTTAAGTGAGTTTCCTATCTTAACTTAAAAAGAAAATCTCAAAAATACCACATGCATAGAACTAGTTTTGCAATACGCATATAATATATTGCATGTCATATTAGATCAGGTCATATTTCTTTTGCTCGTCATTAGAATTAATCTTATAAAGCATTAATAGTTTTATAATATCCCTATCATTTAGTAATCATATGTTTAGGGTCATGTCATATGGACTAATAATTGCCTTTCCTCCGTTACATAAAGTCTCTTATTTATCAAAAAGAAAAGCACAAAGAATAGACTCAGTCATGGTTAAATAATAGGGTTTACTTCATAATTAATCCTACTTCTTGTCGTTAGAATTGTATATAGGTTGCAAAGCACAGGTGTCATTTAGATTTCATGTTAATTCATTAAAATATGCTTCGATAAGAATTCATATAGTGAAGTTATTTAAATTAATTGGGAAAATTACCAAAATAGTCCTAAACCTATCGCAATTTTTCTAAGTCAGTCATAAACATTTTGCATTTGTGCCAATTCAATCCATCTGGTCAATTTTGGCCGGCTGGCACTGACATGGTCGCCAACCAACACTAATGTGTCAATTTTTTAATATTTTCTTATTTTCCATTTTTTTTTCTTTCTCTTTTTTTATTTTTTCTTTCCTTCTTCCTTTGGTTGATCGTTGGACCGGCAAGAGGAAGAAGGAAAGAAAAAACTAAAAAATAAAATCTAAAAAATAAAATATATATCAAAATATTAACACGTCAACATCAGCCGGACGATTGATGCCGGCTTGCCAAAATTGGTCGAATGAACTAAATTAGTACAAATGCAAGAGTTTTAAGACTGAATTGGTCCCAAAAAAATATTTAGGACTGAATTGGAAAGATTACAATAAGTTTAAGACTATTTTGGTAATTTTCCCTAAATTAATTCATGTTCAAGTTAAACAAGAAAATCCCAAAAAGAAATAGATATTGCATTTAGAAATCATGTTTAAGTGTTGCATGCATTGCTTGGTTTCTAGTTAAAACTTTATAGAGCACTTGATGCATCTGCTCTTGATGTGCTTAGCACATCGAGGTTCTCTCATTCCTTAGAGCGATTTATTTATTGCTTTGATTTATTTAGTGTTGAATCACTGTTTTAGGACCCATATGATTACTCTCACATGTTAGTGGTTTAGAATTAAAATTGGACAAGATTGCCTTCAAAATAAACAAAAAAGGTTGCGAAAAGGCGTTATATTTATTTAGCATTTAGTTGGGTTTCTAACCGACCAATAATAGATTATTGATGACTCCCGATTGTATAAATTGCATGTTAAATTGATTGAATCAAAACCCCAAGTTGCGATTGGTATGAGCTTGAGAGAGTCAGCGGTAAGTGTTCACTTAGTAATCCATTATCTTTCCTTTGGCCATTCAAGAGTCGCAACATTAATAAGTGTCAAGGGCTCGAGGGTCACTTTTTTATAAGAATTGATCCCAAGAAAAGGTAAGCAAGACCAATAAAAAAAGGTGTCACTCAATAGAAAATATGATAAATTTAAGAAAACATATCAACATTGGTAAGCAACTCAAGTGAGAGTGGACAACCTAATTTAGTGGGTAGTTTCATCAGAGAAAAATTGGTAGGTCACTCAAACAATTGTTGGTAATTTCATCTGATAGTTAGTAAATTGAAAGCACGGCTAGGAAAGATAAATAAAAAATAAACTATAAACGGAGATTTTTGTTCACATATAAAAGAAGTTAATAATATATGGGTTAACTCAAATAACAGTTGCCAATGCTAAAAAAAAAATTGAGTTTGTAACTTAATCTAAGAAACCATTGGAGTTTGCCACTGTTCCCACATGGGAAGGGGGAGGTGGGAGTTTGAATCCCCACATTCTCATGGAGGATTGGAATAGGGACGATTTAGTTTTAGATGTGAGTTTCAACTCCCACATCCTAAAAAGAAGCAGAGTAAAATTCCAAGAGTGACAATTAGAGTAAGAGTAGAGTACAATTGACAAAAAAAAAATTAATATAAGAAAAGTTGTTGATCACATAAACTAAGGTTGGCAATTTTTAGAAAGAAATCATCAAATTGATGGGTTGGTAAATAAGGCAAATATAAGTCGGTAACCCCCAAAAAAAAAAAATCAATTACACGTTGGTTAGCAACTCAAATGAAAGTTGGTAGACCAAAACTAGTTGGTAATCTATTAGGAGAAAAACTAGTCAATCAAGAAAATAATTATCGGAAATTCATATAAGAGTTTATAAAATTGAGGCGCTTGTAGGGGAGACAAATAAAAATTAGTCAAAAGGTAATTGATCATTTAAAAAATAATAATAATTTTTTATAAGTAACTCTAATGAGAGTTGGTAATAGCAAATTAATGAAAATGTAATCAGAAGTTCTTAGATCACTTAGATAAAGAGCAATAAGTTAATATGAGAATTAGTAAATTGAAGGGCTGGCAAGAAAGACAAATAAAAATTAATATAACATAAGAAAATTTTAAAATTTTAAATTATTAAAAAGGTTGGTCATTTTCTAGAAGTGTGGATAATTTACCAATAAGTCACCGGAAAATCAAGGGGTGACTGGTGTTTCTTTTATGAATAAATTTTTAAATTTTTGAACCTCTCCAAAAATCTATAAACACGGGAAAACGTTTGTTTGTTAATGAAATAGTAGAATCTATATCCTCGTCCAATGTCTGAAGGCAGTCCTAGCAACTATGTTTTCTTTATTACTTTCTAATAACCAAATATCCATTATCAAATCTTTATTTCTGTAATTACATCTATTATGACTAAACAGAAAAAATAGTAGCTCTTACTCTATAAAAAAATAATAGTAAAACTAACATTTACGGCTGTCATGAATACTGAATAGGAAATATCAGATTCCATATATATGACAAGCGCACAATGTTTCCCCATCCAAGATCAAAACAAATAAGCTTCTCCTAAATTACACAAATCATGACGACTGAACACTTCCAAGGTGGAGTTTTATTTTACTCCGGTTTTACCCGGGTGATATTGTTCACCCTTGAATTGAGAGTTTTACCAGAACACTCTCTCACTAACCCTTATATCAGGGGTGAATAATACTACATGTCTAAAATGTTTTTTACAATGACGATGTATGCTCTAATTTTTTCATATATGTATACTTCTTATTTAGCAGACTTCACACTTGTCTCTCCATAATTTTACATGGAGCTTGGCACCAATACAGGGGATGGGCATGATGCAAGATTCCACAGAAAGCTGATGTCCCCCAGATCGTACGGCGGATCACTGTCCGCGTCCCTCGCGACTATCGCTGAGTAGTTGCAAATGTTTGGAGGAGAGTCACAGTCTAGGGATGTCCTAGGCCTCTTCGGAACTCTAGTTAGTATTTCCTCGGGACCTTCCGAGTCGGAGTCGGCTTCCTTGACATGTGACTCAGACTCCTCCGAGAGCGAGGGCAATGACACGGAGGGGACGCTTGGCTTGTTTGGCCTCGTGCCGACAGTCAACGGCCGGACGTTCTGGTGTTCGTCCATCATTCTCTGGAAATATCTCCCTTGTGCTTCTATTTTGAGCCTCAAGTTCTTCTGAACCTGTAAGTATGAGAAATAAAAATTATTAACCAATATGAAATTTTGATCCTTGACATCAAATTATGCGAATAAAAGTGCTTAAAGTGTGGGGATCTTTTTAGACTAACTGTGGACCTCAAAATTCTCTCTTCTGGATCGTTATAGAAGAGACTTTATTATATTTCATGCTAAAATAGGTCAAGTGTGTTGCTATCTCTGTGATTTGATCCTCCATCTTGTTTTTTTCATTTGGTCAAGGCACTTGTTTTCTCCATCTCTATTCAATTAAGTCCTTTTGTGACAAGAAAGAATCCTAAAGAAAGAGAGGAGAGAGGGACTCAACAAAGACTGGGGCCGAGCGACGCTTGTGGTGCTCAAGTAAGGATCGTTGACCTAGATTAAAGTCACTTTTGGACACTGAATTCTTCATATTAACGCTTGTCTACATACCTCGTCTTGGTCACTTAATAGAGCTTGATAGTTCATTTGAGCTTGTCTGATGACTTCTCTAAGTTGAGCACCACTGCAACAATTAACGACGAATTAAAGAAAAAACATATCGTGATTATTGAAGCGGTACAAGTGCTGCAGAATTTACTTACCATGTAGCACTAAAATTAGGAAATATTTCGGAAATGCTTCGCCTTTCAAACTTCTCTGAGAGAGAGAGAGAGAGAGAGAGAGAGAGAGAGAGAGAGAGAGAGAGAGAGAGATCATAGTAATAAGCTTTCGATTTTTACAAAGTGGGTAAGTTTCCAAAAATTTTCTAGGCAGAAATTGTTGCCCACTTACTAGGAGGTTTCTCCGAAATGAGCGTTGACATCCTGTACTTCTGCAATATAATAGCAAGAAAGAAAAAGGAAAAATCATTGGTGATATTGTCGAGGAAGTTAAGATATTACATACAGAATTAGAAGAGACGACACCTATGTTTCACCACCCTTGTAACAATGAGCATTGGTCTTTCACTCCTTAAGTTCAAATATCAATCGAAACCCTACAAAATCTATCAATCGGATCACGGCATAAATGTACCACTAAATTTAAAGGATCTCTATTCTATAATAACATCGCAAGATTGAACAAATAAGTGTTTGTTTTTTATTTTGAATAGTCTTATCGCTCTTCTGAAATTGAAAATATTTCGTCAATACACAAATTACATTGCTCCCATCCGTTAATATAGATATAAAAGAAAAGGTGCACTCCATACTTTGCATATACATCAATGTACCCTCGCGTGTAGAAAGCCAAACGAATATGTCTATGTGCTCTATGCAAAACGTATAAGTGTGAAATATCAAAGGACAAGAAATAGACGAAGCGTCGGACGTAGGAAAAACAACCACGTGAGGAAAATACAACTAGGATGAGTTTTCGAACGAGTTAATACAAATTACACACTTTCTTGATACATGATCGATGAGATGTAATGTAAAACGATATGAATAGAGAGGGCAAGATGGCGGACCTGCAAGTGGCTTTTGATATGGTAGATGGTGAGTCTATCATAATCCATAGCCTTCAAGATTCCCTTAGGCGTAGCCCCTCCAAGAAGCAAAAGAATTCCATCAAACACCATAAAATCCAACACTAATGAACGACTCACGATGATTGGCGACCAACAATAGACATCGACTCTGTCTCATCTGAGTTTAACAAAAGCCCCCCCGACGATTTTGAATTGTATATGAGAATGATTTTCCAATGAAAAGCAAAGTATATAACTCAACATAAGTCAAAACTAGAGACTTACTGTCGGCGCCACCGAGCTGCTCCACGGCCGCCACAAATCGGTCGTGCAACTCTTGGGTCCAGCGCAACCTCTCCTTCCCCGACCCATGCGAACCACGGCTCAAGCCCATGTCGGAACACGCAAAGGAAAGAAGGCCGGCCAAAGAATGTAGGTTATTGCATGAGCTCTAGGATGGGTCTAATCGAATGCAAGATTTGAAGGGGAGGTTATAGAGATGGAGGAAACATGGAACAAGACAGGAATAGATGGACAGGTTGGAGACAGAAATGACGAAATGGCGATGGCAACCAAGGCGAGGTTTTGGTAGGCGAAGATGCCGTGAAATGTCTCGTCGAAACCCAAAATTCTATATCCATCCAGAGTCCAAGATATTTCGAGTGCCACCCCTCATGAGTCACGAGAATACCTAGGAGACTTGACATTTCCTAGGATATGATCGAGCACAAGCACTGTCGGTCACACGTTTTCGACCTGAGTCAAGTCAACCAGACTCAAACTCTGGGCGTACAATCGTTGTTTTTGGGACATTAGAGGGCAAAGAAATAGATGTGGGTCTTGTCTTTTTCGCTTAACCGGATTACAGTCCTTTTGATGCCACATTTTGTGCGATTTTGGACAGAACGGGGGAATGGGATGTATTAGGTGGTAAGTTAATGACATTGTAATTCTAGGTCAACTTGACATATGACATCATTTTAATTGAAATCTATGCCTCTTTCCAATTATGGTCAAAATTGAGGATTTCATCAGAAAAGACATATATTCACAAATGACTCGCTTTGTTAGTTTGCTCATAGTAGATTGGCTGCATCTTCCTCGATCTTTTCTCCTCCCAATTTTTGATCACTTGATGTCGTTAAAAGGTCGAAACACTAGGTTACAATCACACTAAGAAGCAATCTCATCACTTTCTCTCACAGGCCACAGCAACCACCATCTCGGCTATATATATAGCTACCAAGTCTAGCCTCGCCACGCTGTTGCCGCCGCCGCCGCCTCCGACACAGTTTCTCATTCACTCAATACTTCCCATTACATGCCGGTCACCAGACAAAATGGGTTACATATTGAATCTCACATGATCCAGTTAACGGCTAGGAATCAAGAGCATGCACCCGTTTCGCCCAAGAAAAATTCAGATATGCATTAGGTAAGAGAGGGATTCCACAAAATATGTGGAGCTAGTTCGGCTAAATGGGTACTGGGCTAATTTCTAGGTTATCCATCCAAGATCTTCAAAACCTAACCGTAGTCACTGAGTCTATGAAAAGTATATATCGTCATTTTATCCCCATGAGACCACGACACAGGCCAAAAGAGCACACAGTATGATTTCATTATGTGCCCGACGCAAAAGCTTGAGGGATTACTCTAAAAGAGCTATGATGAAGCTATAACCGATAGCCTCCAAGGCACCGCCTATAACTTTCAAGAATTCACGCAAATAGTTCAGTCACTCAAGGAAAAGGAGGCCATGGCTGTAATGTATGGCCCATTAATTCAACCCATATTTTGTTAGCCAAACCCAAAGTCCAAAGCCTCCAGCCCGGCCCATTTTTTCCTTCTTTGACTGATCGTGCAAGTGGGAAAAGAAAGAATTCGAGGTCGACAAAAACAAGAAGAAATAGAATAATTCGTCCGCGAAGAAAGAAAGGAGAGAAAAACGAAGGAAAACGGGAAAAGTCTTCGCACATTCACGATCCGAAGCTGATTGAACTCCGAATTGCAAGGCCGAGTAAATAATTGAAGCCTCTATTCGCTAAATTGGAGAAATTGTTGAAATTAGGGCTCAAACTTGGATATATGTCAATTTTGTGTTACATTGTTTAATTAAGGAATTGTTGGGATGTGTATATATATGGAAATGATATTTAGGATATTGTGAAGTTATAGCATTTTAAAGAACTCGATTTGAACTTACAGTTTACCTAGAACGAAATTTTTTAGTTAACTGTGCATGTTGAATAGTAGTGAATGGTAACTTTCGAGTTCCAGGTAAATTTGGGTCAGCCAAACTAAGGATCTTGTAGTATGTCGAAAGGGCTTTCTATTAAATGTAAATTCGCTTGAAATAGAGTTCGGCGTAGAAAGTTATGACATAAACAAATTCAGCGCGCGAGTTGTGCATAGCAAACAAAATTGGGTTTTCGCTATGGGTGAGCTTTTCGTTGACATGTAAGTGTTGTTATATCAATAAATAAGTGTAGTGTAATCGATTCACTCATTAGAATATTGGTTACTCAATTTTTTATATCGTTTTTCAATTAATTATTAGGAATTCAAGTGCGTCGGATTAAATAACCAATATAGGTTGGTTGTCGGCTTTCCCAAGCAAGCGATACTTCGCTTCTTTGGTTTTGTAAAACTCATATTTTGAAATGATAGAAAGATATATGTTTTATGAGTTAAAAAGTCGTGACATGTTTCATATTTCTTTGAAGAGGAAAAGTGAGGTTTATAGCTTTATTATTACATAACTTCAGATAGAGTGTTTACTACTATAATTGTCATTTGAAATGATTTAAGAAATGTTCACGAAATGAATTGCTAAAGATATTCTGGTGGATGAGTTGAGCTGTGAAAATTGTATGCTTTGTTTTGTAAATCGATTTTGTGATATTGATTATGGATTTGGCGTTTTGATTTTGGAGGATGACAGTTGGTGCCCAATATCGTTATAAGTTAATGAGGCGAGACATGTTTCATATTTCTTTGAAGACGAAAAGTGATGTTTGTAGCATTATTGTTACATAACTTCAAATCCAGCAATTACTACCATTATCATCATTTGAAATGATTTAAGAAATATTTAAGAAATGAATTGCAAAAGGTATTCTGGTGGATGAGTTCAGCTACGAAAATTGTATGCTTTGTTTTGTAAATCGATTTGCAATATTGATTATGAATTTAGTTTGTTAATTTAGGAGCATGACAATTGGTATCCAATATTGCTATGAACCCTATGAAGAGTCTATGGGTATGCACATGCTAATTTAGGATATCCTTATAAGCCAAAGTTATCGACTATATAGGTGGAGACTTATTTAAAGGGGAATTCTGATTGCCTTGTCACAAGGCATTTTGCGTGACAATGGTTAGATCTGAGCACAAGATTGGTTAATAAAATGGACCATTAGCATGTGTTTTGATGAGATTGATAAATGAGCTGGATCATTGATTTGTTTGAATATGATTTATTGAAATGAGTAATGTTTATGTTTTAAATGTGCTTATTAATTATTTAATCCACTTAGAAAAATGTATTACTTACTAGGCTCTAGTTGCTCATTCTTTTCATTTACTTGTTTTTCAAGTTTTTCAATGAGCTACAAGTAGGTGGGTCATGAGCATTATCCTGAGGACTTTTAGATGAAGGGAACTTTTGAGTATGGTTGTACATAGTTGTTAACTTATGAGTTAGCATTTTGATGGATTATGAATACTCTGATATCGTAACTAGGTTACTTTTTATTAAATATATAAAGAGATGTATGTATTTCAATATCAGATTGAGTTATGATTAGACTAAGGCCGGATCCTCTGAGTGAAAGGACGACTTGTCATTGCCCCTATTCTTGTATGAGTTGGGAGTGTGACAGCGGCAATGAGGCCACTTGGCCTTTCAAGCTCATATCGGGCATGAACCTCATCTAACATTCCAAGAGAGAGATAGAAGCAAAATATTTTAGCGTAAATGTAATCCAATAATGTAGAAATTTACAATCAAAGAATCTTAAATTTTCATGATTTTTCACGACGAATGGATGATAACATACCTTTTTCCAGAGAACTAACTTCGAGAAAATAGTTATTGCAAAAATAGAAAAAAAAATGAAAAAAATTTAATTTCTCTCCCTTAACCCACTTTGGTCTTAATGTACTTTATATGATGGATGATAGAATACAATATTGTGTTGTTTTGGGTGGAGAAAAGGCCAAACTCTTTTAATATAAATTATCAATTGATGCTTTCATTAAGTGCTTTCAATAGGTGTCTTCTATCAAAACATATTCTATCTTCATAAGAGTCACGCATTTTCATAAGCATTGCACGTTCTCATAAAAATTAAACCTTTTCATAAGAGTTGCATCTTCTCATAACCAATATTTTTTTTATATCATTCAAATAATATTAAATCATTAATTGATAAAACCATGTAAGCCGCAATAATTTTTACAAAATAAAGGGCATCTTACATTGGCGCCTTCTTAGGTACTGATTGTTTTTCATCAAGATTGCAACGAGGGGACTCAGTTTATCTCGAGTTTCATTATCTTCTAATAAAGGTCGGGTCCTATTTGAATAGTCTCCAATTGTAGCTTTGACCGGGTTGCTTATATTGCGTGGTTGGCTTATTTTTCTTTGTTTTCAAAGTCGATCCGGTCAAATCTATTATATTGATACTAATTCAATTATAAATCTTTTAATCGATCCAACTGAATCCTAAATATTCCATCCAGTCAACTTATACTGAAAATTTACTTATGTAAATGTCAATCATCTTACGTGGTACGACTAACACTAATATAAATCATTTTTTATATCTTTTCTATATTTTTTTTTATTTTTGACACTTTTTTTCTTTCTTTTTTCGTTTCCCCTTTCTTTTTACCAACTATGGCCAACGAGGGCAACCCTTGCCCAGGCAAGGCAAGCCCTCATCGGCCACAGGCAAGGGTCGGCCTCACCATAAATGGTGAAGGGGGCCTCGTCGGCCATGGCCTAGCCACCGACCACAAGCTAAAAGTAAAGGGAAAGAAAATAAATGAAAAATTATAAAAATGCCTACATTAACACCAGTCGGGCAACATAGGACGACTTGTCACCAATTTCTAACCTAAATTGGTTAGATGGATTGAATTGGTATCAATATGAAAAGGTTTAAAAATTAAATTATTTTAATTAAAAAGTTTATGACTAAATTGGAATCAATGTCATGGTTCAAGACTATTTTAGTCTTTTCCCCCTATGGATTGCTTACGTTTCAATTATTTTTAGTTTGGTTTACTTCCGACTTGGGCTGATATTGAATTTGAGTTGCCGATTTCAAATTACTTATTATACAGGTATTTCTGGATTGGGGTTGTTCTTGTTTATACTAGATCCAATTCAGATCTTTGTTTTTTTTTTTTTTTCTCTCTCTTTTTTTAGTAGACTCCTAGAAAGGATCATTGTTTCCTTCTTTTAGATAAGGGACGTGAACATTTGTAGTGATTCCTCAGGGAGCTTCCTTGACAGCACAAGCAGAAATCCTAGCCCTCCTTCAAACCCTAGAGCACTACATATCTACAAAGCACGAACCCATCTTAATTGGCTTTACACAGTTTGAATTGATAAGGGCATTGAAGAGCGCAGATTGGTTGTCATGGTAGCAGCACGTGCTTATCACTGAATGAAATGATCTCTTACTCTAATATCTAGACATTCGGGTAGCTCATTGCTTTACAAAGGCCAACATGGTCACTGATCAAATTGCAAAAACCTAAAGGAGAAAAGACTTATCACGAAACTAGGTTTCTCCCCCCAATCCCTTTGAGATCTATAATGGATTGAAGGCTACTTGTTGAGCCCTCTGTTTTTTCTTAGTTTAATCAGGAATAACCTCTATTTTTCCTCAAGCTAATTGCCGTTTTAAGTTACCATCGTCAGTTCGTGCCTGGAGATTCTCAGGCGACCTCACGATGTAATTGGCTCAATGAACGGATGATAACATCTTACATTGGTTTCACATGGTTCTTGCAGAATGCGACTGTGGAGCTTCTTAGCAAACAACATATATCTGTAAGAGTCTGCGATGAAGTTGCATCATCTGATTAGCAAAGTAAATGAGTCATACGAGCTATATCCATGATTTCCAGGCACATTGGGCCTCTTTTGCATTGTTCGATTTCAGCAAAATCTCCCGTTGAAACACTTTCAGCCACACCTCCGCCGCAGTACAATGAGCGCTCTCCTATATTAACTTTGCCGGAGCCTGCCATCTTGAGCAATGTCAAAGAAACGTAAAGGGGCAAAAGAAAAAAGAAAAGGAATTGCAAACTGAGATGACATCATTGTTGATAAATTTTGATGTCACAAATGACCACGGCTTTATGGTCCCCCAATTATACAACAAATGAACATATCCCAAACAAGAGGACACTACAGATACATCAACAGACAGATCAAATGCCTTCTTCAGAGTGTCACAAATGCAAACATTACAATTGAGGCGGCAGCGGCGTCGTCGTCATCACCTGTACGTCGCTTCCGGCGATGGGAAGAACCGTTTCGCTAGCCACTGGATTGGCCTGAGCAGCTGTGCCCTCTTCTTGCGCCAGAACCAGATGGCTGCATTGTATTGCTCATTGCGTATTTTGCGTGTGGCCGCCCTCCAGTCATACTTCTCCATCTCCTCTCGAGCAGCCTTACCGATGGTTTCTCTCAACTCGGAGTTCTGCAGAAGAGGCTCGAGTTTGCTCAAGCAGTCATCTAGGTCTCCAGGATTGAAGAGGAAACTGGTTTTCCCATCCTGTTCCGGAGGGATGATGTCCGGGACCCCCCCAGCGCGAGCCGCCACCACAGGAATTCCCGAGGACATGGCCTCCAGAACGACGAGGCCAAGTGTCTCGGATTCCGAAGGCATCATGAATACATCCCCACTTGCATACGCCTGGGATAGCTCTTCGCCTTGTAGCATCCCGGTGAATACTGCAGGCATCCCAGTGAACATCCTTTCCAGTTCCTCCCTATCAAAAAAGAGCCAATATGTCTGTTAAAGTAATCAAGCAACTTATTTCCACCCACAACTAGGGGGCTGCATGAGAATATTTCTATTCCTAAGAATTTATGTTCTTTTGTTTCACCGGAACAAAAAAAGAACAGAAATCCGTTTGGTAACGCTGTTGTTTTTCTATTCCCCGGAATAGAAAAGTTAGCCTGGGAATAGAAACGAGAAACAAAAAAAAATTGCTTCTAGTTCCCGAAATAAGCAAATTTTCTTTTTTATTTTTGTTTTATTTCTCTCTTGCCGCGGCCACCTCCAACCGCCCGAAGCCACCGCCAACCGCCGCCGCCAGCCACCGCCCCGCCACCACCGCAGCGTCGCCGCCGCCGCCCCGCCGCCGCCAGTCACCGCCACCACCGTCCACTGCCGCCGCCGCCGCCGCTGCACGTCCGCCGGCCGCCGGCAGTGGACGGCAGCGGCGGTGACCGGCGATGGCGACGGCAGCGATCCGTGAGTAAGAATAAAAAATGAATAAATACAAAAGAGAAATTGTTACATTACCAAACGCATTTCTATTCTTTTTCTATTCCAAGAGTATAAATTTTGTATAGTTACCAAATGAGTTCTTTTACTCAGAAATTGTTCCCCGGAATAGAAATAGAAAATAACTATTTCTGAAAAAAAACTTTTCCCCAGCCAAGAAATTTTACCATGCACACCCTAGGTGACATCACAGGACAACTTGCTACAACTACTACATTAAGTCTCGAAAATGGCCATTTCCCCCATCAATGCAATGGCTTGGATAAGCCGCAACCATATCCAGGGAACTCTCTCTCAAAGAAGGAATAACAATAATGGCAAGAGTATCACTCTTGAAATTCAGTTACCTGTAGGGTCCATCACCAATGAAAGCAATCCGTGCATTGGGGAGCCTGTCCATCACCCTGCCAGATCACAGTAAAGAAATCTAAGGATTCAAAAACTACATGAAAAAGGAAGAGCAGGAACAGAGCTAGTTTCGACAAGAAAAAATGCCAAATAAATTTCACAAATCTACTCTTCTAAGGAAAGATGTTAAAGACGGTCCTTAAATATCTTGCAAAATTTTATCTTTTGACATCAATGTTAAATAGAACAAGAGAACCCTAAGGACTAGGTTTCCAGGTTAATATCCAGCATCATTTCCTGAGGTAATTTTTTTCCTACAAATGTAGTAAAACAATGAGGTACCTTTTTAGAAAATCCAAGCTCTTCTCAACCCCAAGTCTTCCAACATGAACTATCAATGGTTTCTCAGGTTCACCATTGCTGATCACAGACAGGCCAGAATGAGATACACGCCAAACCAAATCACTGAAAGGCAAGAGGGGAAAACAAGTTTGAAAGCCTACCTCAGTCTATATCGCATTTCTTGAGAACGGAAACGAGGGTTAAAGCTTTCGGAATCAACACCCTTATTCCAAAGGCGGATCTTGTTTGCTGCATAATAGCATAGTCAGTCTATCATGCCATTGCATTGCAACATTTGATTACTTTAGTTTAACAAAAGAAATTAACTCAGTGCCTATCAACAAGCAGGCCTTGTCTCTAGGATTTTTCAAGCCCTCGCAAAGCGTTAATTTACTTTACCCACCTGTTGTGACTCTATAGGCTTGGAGTTCCTTCCCTAATGCAGCTGATGGCACCAAAGTCAGATCAGCTGCTCTGTGAAGAAATTCTACCGAGGAAAAAGGAAAGCAAGAATGTCACACACACAATTAGGGAAAAGAAAAGCACCTAGAGATTCGTTTTAACAGGCATCCTTGGAATCTCACTTACTTATTATCAGCCACATGGGGTGCACCAGCCAACTGAACGTGTACCTTGGTATGTAACTGTATGGTGAAAACAAGAGAAGAATCAAACTCTGGTCTTTTCCAGTGAAGAATAAAAGAACTAAGATGCCTGATCATTTCAAGTTCACTCTTGAAACATTAATCAAGATATATTGGAACATACTTAGAAGTTAAAAATAAATGCTATTATAGTGCAAACCTTAGGAAATAGGGGAAAATCAAAGGGAAGTTTAACTTACACTGGGACATGAGTATGGTAAGACATAACTATGGGAACACACAACATTTTTGAAATGGCAAGCGCACCAAAAACCTGCAACATCGTGCATAAGTTATATCTTGAGGTTCTTCAATCTATGTGCCAACAAAAATCAACAAAGGCCAATCACTTACCATTATACCAGGTGAGGATGCATGGATTATGTCAGGCTTGAATTTCGCAACCTCCGAAATTATTCTAGGACTGAGGGCCAGGGAAAGAGGAACCTTCTGATACCACGGACAAGGAAAGCTGTAAAGAAAAGAACAGACACACAAGATACTTAGTTGGAGAAGAGACTGGAAATGGATAAAAGAGAACAAGACAGTATATCAAATTCTTCAAAGCAGGATGGCAAAATAAAAGAATTCTATTTGGTGCACTTTTTCCAAGTAACAGTAATACTATAGAGTAACCAAAGGGACTTTGCACAAAAGCCTGCTCACCAACATCTCCAATTCACAGGTTCTCCACATTGGATGGTGTTGAGAACCTGTAAAGTGGAGATGTTGGTGTTGAGCAGTTACCAAACAAAATTTGACAATAGATAGAGATTTGCTGCTGTAGTCTTCTTTCTAGATTTGCAAGAACCAAAACTAAAGCAACAAAGAAGCACTGATGGAAATGATATGTGTTACAGCATTGAAGTTCCTTTATCCTCTATTAATTAGAGATGTTCCAAATTCCCAAAAATTTCTTAAATGTTCCTCCTCAGGATTATGAGACAACATACAATTAAAGAGTCTAGAGTGCTATCAATTTTAGCACTTTGAGCCTTCTATTTGATTGGTGAGGTGAATAACTCAGAGGTAGAGAAAAACCTAGACAATGCATTTCAGTAAAGGTTACAGATGATGACGAGGTATTTTAATGGTAGAAAATCATGTTAAGTTAGAAAACTTTAACAACCTCCGTGATCCGATCAACTTAGCTCCATAAAACTCATCAGGTACTCCTTCATGTGTGGTCACAACCATCACCTGCAAATTTAAGAAATATCTATCAGATAGGAAACTGAAGAAATAGCCAGAGACAAATTAAACCTTCACAAATACTACGAATCGCATGTTTAAAGAAGTGACAAGTTTTTCGTGTGAAAGAGGTCTGTTTGGAGAGGATTCTACATTCAACTTCTTACATTCGTATATCTTTTGGCTCTCATATTTTTACTTCTATCTAACTCGGAACACCTTAAACCTTTCAAAATATTCAAACATTTAAATTTTTTTCATAATTTTCTCAAACTGGAAATGAGTTTTTCCATCTTCAAAATTTGAGGGAAAAGTGATAACTACAGTAATAAGTAGTTTTCCTACACTTCCAAATTTATGCACACATGTAGATAACTGATGATAATTACTAAACCCCAACCCAGCTGAAGCACCATCTGGTGCTGCCATCTCTTTTCAGCTAGCAATCCAGATTAGCATCAGTTATTTTTTTAATGTAATGTGACTATAGTTTTGCTGCCACTTGCAATCCCAGTAAACACATTTGGAATTTAGAAGCGCATGAACTTACCTCATCTCCCATTTCACGCAAATACTTGATAAAATTCTGAAACCGATTTTTGTAGCCGGATACATATCTGTGAACGCAAAAACAAGAGAAGCATCCTCATGAGTGTCATTCTATTCGCACCTCATATATGCAACCCACGCCACAGCAAAGATATGTGAAGAGAAAGGAGCATCTATTTCTCCATCAACTAATGAGTCCATTCCAGAGTAATACTCAAAAAACCATAGTTATGCTTTACTGTGAAGGGAAATGAACCCAAAATCTTGGAAGTTACAATTGACGCAAAGATCACTTCTTAGACTTATAAAGATGGATTTCCACAATGCACTATCAGAAAACACGAAGCATAAGTTTCATCCAATAGATTATGTCAATTAGCACCTCAATGGCTCAACCAATTGAAGCAAATGAAATCATGATAAGCATGACATGAGCCTGCATACATTGAGGCATACATATCCCTGACCAAAAGCTCATGGAAACAAGGACTTAACACAAAGAAATGCATAATCATACAGTCACATATCACTTTCAAGGAACTGTAAGTATGGCTTCTAGATTGCACATCCACAACCATCAATCGCAATCCAGTCCAATTGTTTTTTTTTTTTTTTTTTTTGGCGGGGGGGGGGGGGGAGGAGGGACACTGTACTAATCACAATTACACAAAAAGGACAGATGATCTTAGCCCACAAAATTGCAAAAGAAACTTTTTCAAGACCAAAAAAAAAAAATTACATTCTTTAAAATCAACCAATCTCAGAGAAACCGCCAAGCTAAACAAAACATCACATCAGACAGCAGCCGGAACACCACGACATAAAATACTCTGACAATGCTGGTAACAGGACGAGCAAAAGCACTCTCCACTCATTAAGAACACCCGAAATCACCGAAGCACCGGACGTGTCCCAATAAAAAAAAAAAGCACAGAAGAAATCAAAAGGAACCCATCATCGCAGGGCGGAGAGAAATCGAATCTAAGATCGACCCAGCTCGACCAGAGCAAACCACGCTTCCACAAGCCCCCCATCGCCCCGTCATTCCATCAAACGCCTAGTGGGTCAGAACCCAGAACCAAAAAAAAAAGTCAAGAAACCGACAAGAACCCAGGTAAGACTCACGCGAAAGGAGAAGGCTCGACGAAGAGCGCAATCCGACGGGGCCTGGCGTTGCTCTCCGGATCGAGCAACGGAGGGGGGCCCTCCTCCTCCTCCTCCTCCACCTCCTCCTCCCGCCGCCGCCGCCTCTCCTCCTCCTCCTCCTCCTCCTCCTCCTTCCTAAGCTCGCTGATGGTCATCTCGACACGAACCTCCCTCCTCCTCCTCCTCCTCCTCCCGCTCCTCCAACTACTCCCGCCGCTGCTCCACGAACCCTTTAGCGAGGCGGGCCGGGCGAGCAGGCAAATGGGCGGCCCGGATCTCGCGGCGCGGACTGACGAAGAAGGAGGGCAGCAGGCGGAGCGGGGGCGGGCGACGGTGTGGGGAAGGAAGGACGGGTGGGGAGAGAGAGTGCGCGGTATGGAGAGAGAAGGGGACATGGTGAGGTGGGGGTCGTTATATAATGTGGAGAGAGAGAGAGAGCGAGAGAGAGAAGGCTAGCTTTGGGGAGAGGGGATGATTAAATTTGGGAAGGGGGGGTAAAGTCACCCGTGGCTGTGTTTGGAAGAAAGAGAGAGAAAGAGATAGAGATAGAGAGAGAGAGAGGTTTTCAGAGATTCCACCATGTCCCTCTCTCTCTCTCTACTGCCCATTGGACAAATGGATATTCCCCCCTCGCCAGAAGGTATCGATTCGGAAGCTGTGTGAGCATATGCTGTTTAGGGGCTGCTCCCCTGTATTTTTTGTCCCTTATTTTCTGCCCCTTTTTTTCTCCATAAATTTTTTTTTTAGCTTTTTTAAATGAGAAAAGTGCATTGAAAGTCTTAAAATTTATCATGAAAATGCAATTAAGTTCTAAAACTTTTAAAAAGTGTAATTAAGTCCTAAAACTTGTTGCAATGTGCAATTAAGTCCTAAAACTTTTAAAAGGGTGCAGTCAAGTCCTAAAACTTATCAAAATGGTTCAATCTAAGTCCTTTCATTAATTGTATTTTTTGAAAGTTTTATGACTCGATTGCACTTTCAAGACAAGTTTTAGGACTTTATTGAGCCTTTTGAAAGTTTTAGGATTTAATTGAACTTTCGTGATAAGTTTTAAAATTTAATTGCATTTTTTAAAAATTTTAGGACTTAATTGTATTTTCATGATAAGTTTTAGGACTTTTAATGCATTTATCATTTTTAAATTGCTCCCGGGAGAGGTTTGTGACGTCATAATCATCTCTCTCTGGTTTTTTTTTTTTTTTTTTTTTTGGGTAATGTCATTCCAACAAAGGTTTGAGTGTCTCCTTTTTTTTAATGAGATGGGACGGCATCTTTGATTTCCGATTCGATCCATCCCGGTAAATGCGTCGGCATCATCTTGCTGCCCACGAGATAGGGAAGGTGTCCCTTGAGATGATGAATGGACGGTCAAGGCCGCCGCATTTATGCCAAAAGCTTAATCTCGCTTATTGACCCTACATGGGTCGAGTCTTCTATTTTCTTTTTTCTTTTTTTTTCTTTTTTTTTTCTGGTGGCATAAAAGCATAGTTGCAATCCCATATCGGATTGAGTCTGTGGTGTGTGGTGGAGAGAAGATGATTATCCTTGAGTCTCTTAGCCCTAATGTTGGATTTCTTGTCTTTAATCCGAGGAACAATTAGGACTTTTCTTTTGTCAATATGAAGTGCTACGATAAATAAGCACATGTTGTGAAAATTCATTTGTCCATATCCAAATCGCATCTTCGAGGAATTATAACTTTTAAGGATTTGGTCAAAAACGGATTACGATGAACTAGAAACGTCGCATTTCCAAACTATACGGAATTGGGACGGGTTTTATGCATCCATCTCCGAAATAACATATATATTTCTTATTATAAAAAATGCAAAAAAAAAAAGATATTTAACCCAGTCACATGACTATGTCATAGTTTTTTAGGTCATAAGTGATTAAATTAATAGGAGACGTACACATCAACGTTTACCGTGTGGGTCTTGATTCCGTGCATGAGAATATCCCAACCCCACATGGCAACAGGGGCGGCCCTTCTCCTTCTTAAATTAATTAATTTAATACTACTGTTGTCATATCTCTTTTTGTGTGTTGATTTAGACAACTTGCCGCATATACGTTTACGTTCTCTATTTTGTCCGATAGCATGACGAATTTAAATTTATAATTTCGAAATATTAGATATTTTCATCCTAATTGAAGAAGAGAAGTTTGAGCGAAAGAATTCTCGGCCATAACAGAAAGGAAAAATGAGGAACAAATGGTTCCTGAACGTTAACTGAATGTGTAATGTGATTCTTGAACTTTTAATTTATTCAATGATGTCCCTTGGACATCTAATTTATTCTGTGGACTATATTAAACAAATTAAATGTTCGGGGACCACATTGTTGAGTTACATTGAATAAATTAAAAGTTCATATATCACATTATATATTAAATCAAAATTCATAGACCATTTATATCATTATCTCAAAAAATAATTTATGTCAAGGTGCTTCAATTAGAGCACCTTTCATATTTCTACAAATTAGACTCTTTTCACAAAATTCACGATGTAAATCTATCTTTTATTTGGGGTTAATACCACCACAATCCCAAATCACACACATCGATGCCACAATTGTCCTAAACTAACTTTCGAATCACAGGAAATCTCAAACCGTACATCCGTGCCACATTTAATCCAAAATAATTTTCACCTCGCAAAAAAATTATAAGGGCTTTAGTGGATCTTCAAAACTTGGGGGAGCTGCTAAAATTAATAGAGTTCAACTAATTTCCCAACTTAGATTTTTGAGATTTGAAATTCTTCATGATGCCAAAATTTAGTTTGAGGGAAAACTTGGAATGGGAGCACCAGCTTGAGATTTTTCTATATCGAAAAATTAATATTGAGTAGATTCAGCACAATGTACCAGTTTTGGATATTTTGTAGCATCACCCCCTATTAATTTAGGGTTAATACCACACATAAAAAATTAAAGTGGTACGCCTATGAAAATTTACCTCAAATTACATTTAATCCTGAAAATAAATTTATAATTTATTATTTTTCATTGAATTTTACAGATAAAATATTGAGTTGAATTGATCGGTTCACCAATCTGAGATTATCCTACGTTTATCATAGATGTATCAACTAATAATTTGTGTGGTATTAATCGAATTTAACGAAGAATAAATTTATTACAAATATACTAATTTAAAATTTTTAGTAATCAAAAAATTAATTTAAGATAAATCTATCGTAAATATATCTTACCCCAATCATTTTAGTAGGCAAATTCAACAATTTTAGGACCACCTAGAAAAATTGGGGTGCGTGGGATGACAGGTTTGCCCTCGTGGGTAAAATTATGTCGGGCGGGTGGGTCGTACCCCACGTGTAAAGTCACTGTCCAATTGCCTTTGTTTCCCGCCAGGACATGCACGTGCAGTCCTCAACATTATCTGGTCCGGTCCTTCACAATTTCCGCCCGTGTGGGGCCCAACCCGTCATTATTAAACCCCCCGATTCTCCACGCCCCTCCAAAATGACAGTTGGCGTTATTTTAGACCGTACGATAGCTTTATTTTATTTTATTGTCGATTTTTCATTGATTTTCTTTTTTTTTTTTTTTCTAATGTAGCGTTTGCTTACGGATGCCTAACTCGTTTGGTCACGGATACTCAACTCGAGCAAGAAAAATCTTTATACGTTCGAAATACGGTATTCCGTCGCGCTCATCGAAAGCGTTGACTGCTGTGCCAAACCTGTCGGGGTGAAGTAACTTTCATTATTCCTTTAATTTTATGTTTGAATGGATTTTTTTAATCCCGGGGAGAAAAATAAAAGGAGGAGAAAATGGGAGATAAGAAAAGAAAAGAGTCCTGCTCCGGCGTCCTTAGATTATTAAAAGCGAAAAAGAAAAAGGGGAGTTGAAGAATTTATCTAGAATGCATTTGTTTTACAATGATTTGAAAAAAAAAAATTCTTAAAAAAATCGTTATATCTCTTGCTAAAATGAATATATAAAAAATATTTTCATCGTACATGATAAATATTTTGGTATAAATTGTTATCCATGATGAAAATATGTCTCATTGACTAATAATTTTAAACGATATAAGCAATTGTTTAATTATTCAATTTTTGCGAAACAAAAGGGACTAAGAATCTAACTTTGCAAAAGACATTGTTACTTCAAGTTCAATTTTGCAATTAAATAATTCGGAAGTCGAGGGCTCTTTATAAAAGTTAGTGATTCTCTTCCAATTGCAATGAGAATCCTAAGGCTCAATATTGACGAGCCTATTGCTACAATCATTGACTTGAACTTTATCGCCTCATTAAAAACGGCGGGATGTTTTATCACTACGTTACCACACTCGATGTTGGTAATTGTAGTTACCCAAGAGACATAATTTGTCCACTTTCCTTTCAAGTTGTTCGATGAAACCTTTTAAAGTATTCTTCTAAATTCTACGGCACATGCAATTTGAGTTTTAATCAATGTCTGAAGCTCCAGACGTACAAATATTGAGAAGTAAAAATTTATTTTCTTAATTTTGGAATTTAAAATATTTCTTTTAGGTTTTATATTTCTTTTAGAGGACTAAAAACCCAATGAAGAAAATAAAAATTAAATTATGAACCAGAAGGTATTCATTTAGATGCCAAAAGGGATTACTTATCTTCTTGTGGTATTGGGTCTAACAAGCCTCATTGAAAAGTATTTTATGAGTAAAATCCTAAATGCACTAAATTGATATTATAAAGTGCATCCTTAACCTCGCTCATGGTGGATTAGTCGAAGCATGACAAGTTGGCACGGACACCGCCACAATATCAAAAGGAAGATTACAAGAAAAGATGCCGACAATTTTGAAATCTTTTTTAAATATGAATTTTGCGCTCTTCACTAACTTTAGATATGCAATTTCCGGAGCAAATGGTTGCAAAAGTCAACTTTGAATAGTACTGCCAAATGACAATCCATAAGAAATTAAGAAATCGAAACTTATGTCGCTGAAAATGGTCACGTTGACATAGGTGATCTTGTCCCGCACGTTTGACTCACCTATGTGTTGTCCAATAAAACACGCGATTAGATGTAATTTCAATGCATTTCCAAAGAAGCATTTCTTTCTTTTCTTTCCTTCACTTGATTGATTTAATAATGTTCGATGCAAGGTCAAAGGGTTCTCCAGGTTCGAAAGGAACCAACGAAAGTCGGGTCTTTTTTTATGAAGTTGTTTATACAAGCAATGTCCTTGAAGTGATAGCATTTTCCTCATAAATTATGTCAGAAATTTATTTGATAAAAAAGTGCACATAAAACTTTTCAAAAGAACAGCTCAAGATAAATGCCCAGAAAGTCATAAATCTACTATACGGCAGTCAATTCAATCATAACTTTTCAATTTGATAAATTTAATTATAAATCTTTTGATAATTTTTTAATGTAGTTATTCCAATGAATTTTAACTAAAAATTGCCGATATGAACATTGGTTGTCTTTTATGGCACCACCAAGACTGATGTGAATGAGTTTTGCAAGATTTTTTTTTTTTTTTTTTTTTTTACCTTTATCTTGTTTTTCCTATTTTCTCCACTAGTTGTCGGGGCCTTAGCGATGGTCGACGAGAGTTGCTGACCACAGGCAAGGCCCAATAGATTTAGGTGAGGCAAGGGCATCATGGCCCTCGCTTGTGGTTGGTGACCTGCAATAGCCATTGTTGAAGCCTCGACGACCAATGGACTGAAATAGGAAAAAAAAAAAAAATAAATAAAAAAATCAGAAAATTTAAAAATAATTGCAAAAAAAAATTAATCATGCCACATTAGATAGCCAATACTAATTGGATTATCATGTCAATGATTTTTCAATCAAAATTAAGTAAAATATATTACATTGGAAAACTGTAAAAAAGACTATAATATGAACTTTATGTATATCAACTATATAACCATATCTACACACATTGACCCCACCATGTTAAATATCTCTATAGATGGAAAACTGGTAGGATGAACTTTCGCTTGGCCCGGTATAAGAGCTGAGTAGCATTGGTGATTGGGAGGGGGAGAGAGAGAGAGAGATGACTCGTGCCAAAAGAAAAGGCAAAGATCTCCAGATGCATTCACTTTGATATTCGCGTCCGTTTCTCACCACCCGAATAATCGACGGTAGCGATGTGTCATCTAGTAATCGGCATCTCATAGATAAGGAATCAAAAAGGCCTCATAGACAAAGGTAAAGGAGAAGATGCTGTTTAAGAATATATTCGGATGAAGGATGCGATGGAGGGTTTCCCTGTGCACCTAGTTTTGGCTCATTCTTCACCCCTTTCCTTGTTTGTCTCGCAATTTTTTAAGTTTTAAAATTTATCATAAAAATATAATTAAGTCAGAAAACTCACAAAAAATGTAATCATGTCTAAAAACTTGTCAAAAGTGACCAAACAAAATCATTATGTTAACTCTGTCGAAATAGAAAATGTTGACATGACTTTTTTTAATTATTATTTCCTCTTTCCTACATGGTGCTGATGTGACTAACAGGCGAGAGGGCCCTCGCCACCGCCACCGCCCCCATCATTGTTGGCCCCAATATGGCCAACCAAGAGTCGACAAGGTTCGTTCGAGCTTGGCTAGTGGCGATTGTAGGCAAGGGCCTCAAGGCCCTCCCCTAGATTGGGTGAGGGTCGAAGCTGCCACTGGTCGCCCTCGGTGAGATTTAGGCGAGGGTCACTGGCTATCCTCAACCTTCTGTGAGAGCCAGCATTGGAAGGTGGCGACAAGGAGGGCATGCAGAGTCTTTGAAGTTGCCAGTTTGCCTTTTTTGAATTGAATTTATTTTTAAATATTATTTAAATGATATTTAGATTGAAAAAAATCATGTTTAGACCAAAATGATGTTATTTTAGCTTTATTAGTCATGCTTCAGCCACATCAACACCACATATAAGAGGGAAAAAAAAATGCCATGCAAACATTTTCCATTAATCAATTTGGACAGAGTTAACATAAAGATTTGGTTGAGTCAATTTGACAAGTTTTAAGATATGATTGCCCTTTATTAAGTTTTAAGACTTAATTGCACTTTTGTGATAAGTTTTAGGATTTCCAATGCTTTTATCATTTTATTCTCTCTCTTTTCTTTTCTTTTTCTTTTTTTAAACAAGAAAGCTCATTTTACATTTTTCATATTTTGGCGTACTGGTTTATTTTGCGTCTCTTTCCCTTAGTTTCGTCATAAGTTTGATAGCCATACACCGTGAGAGGAAAATTGTCAAAAAACTCCTAAACCTATTTAATCCTAAATCATTTCAATTTTGGCAATTGAATCCTAAACCTTTTAAATTCTAAAATTAAGTCATAAATCTTTTCACTTTTTGTTAATTGAGTCCATCCGGTTAATATTACGGTAAATTCGCTAATCTGGATACCAATCATTCTACGTGACTCAACCAGTGCTAACGTGGACAATTTTAATGATAATTTAATATTTTATCTAGTTTTTTGTTAATTTTTAATTGTTAATTCCCTTTTCCTTTGTTTTTTTTTAATGCCAACAAGAGTCACCAATGACCTCACCTATCACAAAAGGCTTGCCTAGACTAGGCATGAACCACCTTGCAAGCGATTGGTGGAGCTATGAAGACCTTGCCCAAGGCTATCATGGCCTCACTAACCATAGGTGAGGGATGAACCTTGCCGACATAGATAAAAAACAAAGGAAATAAAAATACAAAATTTGAAATATAAAAAATTCGAAAAACTTATTGGAAATTGTTCACATTAACTAATTCCGGTCAAAATTGACTAAATGGACTTGATTGGCAAAAAATGAAAAATTTTATGATTCAATTGATAAAATAAAAATTTTCGAACTAAATTAGCAAAAGTGCTTTAAGTTTATGGATTTTTAGATAATTTTCCTATCATGAGTATCTCCTTTTCTTTACAATGAAGAGATGCTTCTAATATAGGTAAATATTGAGCCTAATAAGATACCCTACTAATCTTGTGGATCAAATATGACCCGATGCCAACATTATGAGACGCGACATATGTCGGCCATCATCAAGAGCTCAATGCCAAGATTTAAAGCAAAAATTGCAAAAATAATCGACATCATGTAGGATGGTCAGTACTGATTGGGCCACCACATTAGCAAAGGACACTAGCAAATCATCGAACTTTTAGGACTAAGGTACCTTTTTTTTGCTGAAGACATTTTCCTTATTTCTAAGCATTTTGTTTGCTTAGAAAAATGAATCAATGGAAAACCTATATTTAAATTTAGGAAGATAATTGCTATTAAAAAAATCAAAATTTATTTTCTAAAATACGACTACATCATATCAAAGCTTGCACCCAAATTTGTATGCTTGGGTATAGAAATCTCAATGGTGGTTATGGAGTCCTTAGCATCTAGGATTAGGTCTTGAGTGGTTGGGCCCAAGTATGGGTCTATCAAGGCCGAGCTTGCCTGAAACCCTAGTGTCCATGCACAAGTCATCAAAGTGTTCATGCCTCGATCCTCGGAGCTTGAATCGGGGTTGGCCGGACTTAGGACTCTAGTGCTCATACCCGATTCTCTAGCTACCCATGCACAAACTACTAGCATTCGAATAATATATATATATTTAGGAAAAACAAATCATATTTTCCTAGACCAAACAACAAAAATGTTTTTAATTCATTTTCAAGTTTCAATCAAATACTTGAAAATAGTCATTTTCCAAGAAAAATGACTTTTAGGAAAACATTTTACAGAAAATGTGACATTTTCTGTAAAATAAATTAATCCTAAATTGGTCAAATTGAAAAGTTGGTGATAGAATTGGTTATCATATAATGAGTTTATGACTTTTTAAACAATTTTTTTTGTACAAAACTTATTAATCAAATGTGGTGTGATCCTAACATCAATTTTTTCTCTTTTTAACTTTTTGCATTTGACAATGTAAAGTACGGTACGTAGCACGCGTTCGACGCATACACATATGTCTTGCCTTTCGGTCGATAAGACAGCCTAACAGGGCTGGGTACCTCCTCTTTGATATATGCCTGAAATGATTAGTGATTGTTCGAATAAGAATCTATTTCAAAGACGCATTATTGCTGTCCCCCATTTTTTCTCCCCACACCTTGCTACCCAACATTTTGTAGATATGAAAAGGATAACTAAAAGTCGCCCACATAAGAAAAGGTGGAAAAGAGGTTACTTAGGAATATATTCCTGCATGCTCGAAGAAAAAAAGTTTTTCCTTTAATCGGAACATAAGATCTTGCGAGCGTGCGTCACCTACCCTAACATTTTCACCAATTATCCTTTACGACAAAAAAGGAAGGAAAAAAAAAGGAAATCAATCTATGGTAGGCCCAATATGATATTATTCCATTTAGAGTATGATTTATTTTATTAATGGGGTCCCACGCCCGACAATTTATCTGATTTTTTAAATAAAATATCATCGTTGAAGATAATTAAAGAACTCATTTTTTTTCAATAATACAAGTTTAAGTCTAACTTCTTTTCTGGTGGTGATAGTTGGCTAATTTGAGCATCATTAATAAGATGGATACTTTCGAATTCTTTAATACTCAGTTTGGAGTGGGAAGACGAGGAAAATATATATATTGGAACCACAATATATTCTGGTGGATATTCTTTACTAACTCCAAAGACCCCACATACCCCATGTATCAATAATGCGTCCAAAACAATATCAAATATGTTCTGTCGTTCCTTGGCTAAAGTATTATAGTATTCGGGTTGGGCCAACTTATGGCGTATAGGTTGTTATGTCAATAACAACGCCAACTAAAGTTAGCTTTAATCATTATATATTGAGCAGAAGCAAAAATCTCTAGTATGATTATTGGCATTAAGAATGTAATGCACTCCTACTTTTTTAAAGGTAAGAAGGAGTAGAGAAAATGTCCCGAGCTAATGTTTGAGTATTTGGCACCACGGCACTGATTGCGTTCATATGGTCGGAATCAATTGGTGTCAAAACTCAGATGCAACAGAATATGGTCCATGAATTTCTTTAATATCCTTGAAAAAGGCAAGTGTCAAGATTGTCATTCATTGGGTTTTTTGAACCAGAACACCAGCTTCACTCAATATCTTATTCTCAAATTCATGCCTTAAAAGATGAAAAACCCTAGCTGTATTTTATTGGGATATGGTTTATACTCTCTATTAACAATATGGTACGAGGGTCGCGGAGGCAACGCCCCCGAGCTAGAGGGCTTTTATAATTTAAATCTGTAATTTATTAGTAGTTTGGGTTTGAACCCATAAATAGCTACTGGGTATATATCGTCATTTTTTATTATTATTAAGGGATATAATAGAGAGGTGCAAGATGCTAATTATAATAGAATCTTCTGTTGAATGTTGCCCTACTTTAAGAATAAATTAAGATAAAATATTGTGTCTCAATTTCTCTTCTTTCTTTTACCTTCTATTTTTTGTGACTGTACGTCTAATCTTAACATATTCAAAGGGCTTCCAAAATCAAATGGCCTTATCTTCAGTTTTGACAAGGCATAAAGGGTGTCTGCAGATGTCTTTGCATGGAAGATGGAGAGAAACGCGTGGAAAACCCCATCGACCTTTAAACTCTGTTCAACTGCAGACTGTCACGTACGCATCGATTCCTCTTACTTTAGCCAAAAGGCAACAAAAGCGTTGGTTTTCCCGCCACGTCAGGATCATATTTAGGTATAAATTCCGATTGAGGATGTAGGTCAGGATGCGCAGCTTCATCTTTTTGCTGGAAAAGATGGTTTCTTCCCACGTAAACACGTGGAGAACAAGTGTTCTACGGAACACTTTCATAGTAGTCTCCATTTTTAACACCTCTAGCAGTTGCGAGGAAAGAGGATTTCTTCTAACATCGATAGAACTAAAGCCTAAATAGGACATTGCAGTGAATTTCGGAGAAAACATCCCCACGACATAAGACCAAATCGTTCTAGCTCTTGCAACTTTTTCTTGTTTCTAGCTAGTAAGCAGTCCCAAAAGCCAAACCAGTTATTGTAGCTAACCAGCCAAAGAAACTACGAATTTGCAGAAGGATTGTGTGACATTTAAGCCCAAATCTTGTACAAGATGGCTCAAGATAAGGCTCGCATAGTCCTGCAAGATTGCTCAAAATGAGTACCCAAGAAGCCCAATTGTAATGTGCAGCCCATCAACAATTGACCCAATTGGATTTCATTGAGCTTAGCAAAACATTTATCGATCCATCGCCAAATATGATCGAGGCATCACTTGATTTGTGTTAAAACAAGGTCAAGTTGCTAGGACCAAAGTGTTATGTTTAGAGTAAGAGAAAAAATAATGATAAAATGTTTGTGGTGGCTCAACCTCAATTAGAATTGTATATTATGTATTTATAAGAGTGATTAATTATAGTAAGGATATAGATAGAAATATAATTATAGAAAACCTCATAATACATATAAATTGCATATTAATACAAAGAACTTGAAAACACCACACAAGTTGCTTGAATTTTAACTAGTTATATGGAAGTTCAAAAGTGTGCATGCTCCAGTTCGATAAGGCGCACATTGTTTTATGGCATTCTTGACCATTTCCGTGTTATCAAGAAATCAATGATTAAATGTATTATATATATATATATATATATATATATATATATATATATGAATTCGTTTATTTGGAATATGTAACACTACAAAAATCCAGTATTGGGTTTTGCGTAAAGAAAAAGGGAAAATAACAACAACTGCACTTTTCCAAAAAAAAATATCTTTGTAGTTGAATTAGATTCATAATTATCCTCGCTTTTTTTCTTTTGAACAAAAACTCGTTATTAGTAATTCATAGAGTTGCGGCCCTTTTCCTCAAGTATGCCATCTTCCAAAAGTTCCACATATAAGAATACAATGATCTGGGCATTGGATAATGCTTGAGATAATAAACTCATATGTTAAATGACATGGCAGATTATTCTCCACCACATTATATAATAACTCATTTGGTATATAGATTTTAGTATCTCTAGCACTATTCTTCCATTTAAGTTTGATCTCACCATTTTGGAATTCTCTAGTATTGTGACCATGAAGTAACTTGTCATTGCTTGTCACAAATCCTCTCTGCAATTTTCGGCTTGAGGAGACTCATTGGGGTTTGCTTGACTAGAGATCTGGCGGGAATTAAAGATAGTCGCTGGATTTTGACACTCCCTCATTCAATAACTCCCAAAAGAACATCAAATCACCACCATGTAGATCAGGTGTACACGATAAGAAACAGGGCAAGAAGTAAACAATTGAATTTTTCAATTAGTATCTAAGGAAAAAAATCTAATTTTAAAAGGTGATCGCTAGACTATATCGTCGATGTATGGTACATTATGGGCGAAGAACCGACTTATAAGCGAGGCAGAGTGTTAAGTAATATTCTATATATACAATGTCGGTCCTTTGTACTAAGAACCTAACCTAATGAGAAAACGGTTTAGACTTGAAAGTGGCAAATGCATGTTTGATGGCAACTTCTTCTCAACTTATGTCATCATGTGAATGGATCCTCATTCATATATGTGGACAAGACATTCCCATTTTTTCAAACAAGAGTCACAATCGGATTGAATTATCAAGTCTTTGTGGATCCTTTCCAATGAACTTTTAATCATAACGTAAGAAAATTTTCAATTTTGAAAATATCAACTGGATAGTGATTGTAACGGTAGTATTTTTAGCTAGTCGCTTAACAATTTTTCTTAAGGAAAACTCGCTGAGGCGGGCTCCTTCCAAATGTCAACGTGTGCACATGTGCACAAAGGAACTAAGAGAGGCAAAAGGACCACTCATCTGTCTCGTGAGTTCAACTAGAGAGAGGGACGAGACAAGGAAAAGCAGACACATCTCCTAGCAATAGGGGGTTATGGTGGATCACCACCATCATTAAGGGAGGGCTTATTGGTCCCAATAAGTTATTCCGCGTCGTGAGCAAACCTCTGAACGGCTCATGTTGCATCATCTAGCTACTGCATGTCTCAAGTGGAGAGAATTCCCGGCTGCTGATGTTTTAGTGGGGTTGCTGCAACGGATTCGCTGACCTCGAACCGTCGAGGGTGGTGCGGATTAATTACGGTTCAAACCAAACATTTCTTAGTGGGTGCAAGACCTTTATGACATCGCTCGGGCGTCGTTGCCGGTGCTGATCGCCCATTCTTGGCCTTTTTCATTTGTGAAAAGAAGAGAGTCGTGGTGGGCCGGGAAAATGGGTCACAAATTGAATGAGAATTGAACGATGCGTGTCCCCTACTACTCATTCAATTTGTATACTCACGATGGGTCCACTCTCTCTAGATCACAAGGCTCGGCAAATTTCCAGAGCTCTTTATGCTGGATGTAAGCTTGAATGAACGCTTTGGCAGACTGGCAATCACTGGAGATCTTCAGGCGACATCCACTGTCCAAAAATAAAAGTCGAGAAGAATTTTAGACTAGAATATACAAAAATTGTCCAGTTCGAGGGTTACGATGTGGGGAAAATGCCTTTGATTTTGGGCCCCTTATGCCAGATAAGAAGTTTGTCCAAAACATCACTATTCATAATGTCCTTCTAAATTTAAATGAAATATCTAATCTATGTAGAATTTTGGTATATCTGTATACGTACTTTTTCGTTTTTTCCAAGTCGAATTTCCCCCATTTCTTGTCACAATTTCCCTTTAACCTTTCTACCAATCCAAACTTACATGAATAATTATCCCAAAATTCCTAAAATTATTCTACGTCAGCTAATTCAGTTTTAATTTTTTTTTATTGCGCCAATTCAGTCATAAGTCAATTGTATGATGATCAATTTAGTCCAAAACCTTTCAATTGTGTCAATTTAGTCATAAACATTTAATAATTTACCACTTTAGTCAAAACGTTCGAGCAATTTGTCAACGTAGTTCTTCTGGGTAAGTTTGGTTGGAAATTGCCGAAGGACTACATTGGCAAATCATTAAAAGTTTTAGGATTAAATTAACAAATCGTCAAAAGGTTTAAGGCTAAAAAGATTTATGACCAAATTGGTTGCCGTATAATAGGTTTAAGACTAAATTGATACAATTAAAAGGTTTAGGACTGAATTAGTTGTTGTGTAATAAGTTTAGGACTTTTTGAACAATTTTCTCAGACTTATAGGCATTTCCTTAAAAGATATGCCTTAGAATCACTTGGCCTTTTTTGCGTGAAACCCAACTCGACTTGGCTTACGGACAACTTAAGAACTCCCAAATGACTGAGGCAAACACGGCCAAAAAGATTTTTTTTTTCTTTTTAACAATTATGCCTTGCATAAATCGAGTGTATTTGCATCCCTGGTTATTCTTCACCCCCCTTAGTTCCTATGGTAGGTCCACCGACTGATTATGTACATCTACAAGCCCGGTGCACAAGAAATGGAAACAATTTGAAGGGGCCTTGCATTTAGGGTCGAGTCATCATCACTCCATGTGCTTACTAGAGAAGAATGGAGGCCCTTCGGTTCTGTCCATTTAATGCTAGGTCCAAGAACTGATCTGGTCATGATCCATTTGTCCTAGATCAGGAATAGGACCACATTGTGACCCTATTTTACCATTAAAAGGAAACGAAAATGAATTTTGAGACCGTTACCAATTATTCAAAGAGCTTAAATTGTGAAATAAATGTGTATTATCTTTATAAGTATCTCTGTCGCGTGTAGACTGAATTTTGGCATAAAATTAAAGCATGAAAATATACATGGAGAGACAAATAAGAAGTTTAGAAAGATTTGAATTCGGGTTCTTTTACTATGATACCGTATGAAATATTGGTACCACTACTAACTATTTTAAAACGTTTAGATCGTTAGATGATCGGAGCGATTTTTTAACATTTAAATACTCTAGCGGTTCCTTTCTATGTATTAGAATAGTCTCTAGCAAGAAAAAAGGGGCTCGTATATGTCAATTAGGTTAAAACGCAGATAGACTTTGCATTCAACCGTCTCCTATCTTGACAAGTTGAGTGCCCATGAAAATATAAACTAGGAAAGATTGACCTGTCGACTTTGTAGTCTCACCAAATTCAATAGGGAATATTGCAGTAAATAGAAGTTTATGATGAGGTCCAATCTCAATTTGACCAAGATGTTGTTAGATATTGTGTCCACATACACTGCAATTTAATTACCTCACTTCCCACCAAATAATTAGTAAGTCATTGCCTTGCAAGAGCAATCACGAAAGCTGGTCTTGGTTGGTGAAGCTACTAGTCAAGGCAAATGTAATGCATTTCCTAAAAATGTGAAGGAAAACATTAAAAAATAAATAAAAAATCAAACAGTCTTATATTGTCCTGGCCAACTCATTACATCATAATAAAATACGCTCTTCATTGTTTTTTCGATGGTTTGTGTGACCCGTGTTCTAATGACGCTTAAAATCAAGAAATTATGAAAGACCTTCAACAAATTTCAGCTTTGTTCGCATTCCAACGCAATTAATTAGTTGGAATACGGGAAAGCGGATAGAAAAGTTGGTCCGTTATTTTATGTCAGCCGAAGAATTGGTACAAAAAGTACATAAAGTATTTTTCTCCACGAAATAGGCATATAATTAGAATAAAGTGACCTTGATATAAAATAGGTGAAGTAATATACACGAGCGTGTAGGGACTTTAATGACGACTGTGAAATAATCACTACAATTACCATTATTTGCCTCTTTCCATGAACTTCAATCATCCAAACGCATGGAGAAAATAAGGTGCAAATCATGGGATTCTTTCATCCCTAATCCATCTTCAAATTTACTCATTGATTGCCCGGCTGCTTCTCCTCCTCCTTCTTCTTCTCCTTCGACGGGACACGGCCGTCAGTCCCGGCGAGCATGGCGTACTTGTCCTTCCTAGTGAGGTTGGTGCACTCGAACCCTAATGTCCCTGCCAAGACCCTCTGTATATAGTTCGCCACCTCGATCGCCGACTTGCCACCCGTGCACGTCAGTTCCTGTGGCAGTTGGTTCAGGAACGTGATCTCGTAAGTCGGCATCGGGTTCATGAACACGAAGTATGGGTCGAAGAACTTGTGCCCCCTTACGGTGGTCCCGTGGAACACGGTCTGCTTCGTGTTGATCGCGATGGGGACGATCCGGTCAGTGAGCTCGGCGAAGAGCGCACTGAACCGGAGCAGGAAGGGCTCACGGCATGTGGTCCCCTCGGGGCAGATGATGAGGTCGCCCTCCTCCAGGAGGTGCCGGATGTTCTCGGCGTCCTTGTCCCGCTCACGGGAAAGCGCGACGGCCTTGATTGGGGAGATGATCTCGGTGAACTTGCTGATGCTGTAGGTGACACAGCTGATCTTGCGCCCAAGGGCGACGGCAGTGACAACGGGGTCAAGGACCGTGCGGTGGTTGCAGATGAAGAGGACGCCAGGGTGGCCCGGCTTGGGGGCAGGGGCGGGGTGCCCTTGACGACAAGCTTGATGCCGAGGAGGTAGTAGTTGTAACGGGCGATGCGCTCGGGCAAGGGGATGTTGGTGTAGACACGGAGGATGGCAAGGAGGACGCCGATCGGAAGCCACAAGAAGGTGAGGAGGGCGATTAATGGCGTTGGCCGCTGGACGAGGCGGCCGTCGTGGAAGATGACGGGGCTCAAGAGCTTGGTCCGTGGGAGTGGATCGCACTTGGTTCTTGACACCATGTATGCTTCCTGTAGTGCATGCAAATTATCATTACAAAGATATCATCAAATCATCTTATTATGTTGCAATAACTGAAGCCTAAACGCCGAAGAAAATTAAGATATTATTTATCAATGGACCACACGTCTTTAGTTTCCTAAATTTGCATGGGATGTGCCTAACTACGTCGCCTAAGAAATGACTATTTCTGGAATGCTTTTGTTGAGAAGTGAGAGTCATAAATCCTAGTCACTTCTTTTTCCTTTTTTGGTGCATGACATTTATAGCTGCAACCGTATTGAGTAGATTGAGCTAACCATAATTTGAAAAAGTTACGTAGGTAAATTTTCTCAGAAAGTCTGCCCTTGTAAAGTTTTTTTTTTCCCCGTGACTTTCTTATTTGAAATTGACCGAGCTTGCCCTGTGCACAATAAATTATTATGTCTTAAACTCGTTCTATAATTGGGGTTGCATATCTCTTTATTTTTGCTTGGAAGAAACCTCTTGGGATCCTCATTAGAAAAAGTCTCCCCCTCGTCTTAAACGTGGATGATGTCAATATTTGTAATTCATCAATTAGACGACATGCCGAGGAGACAACATGCTAAGAAGTCGATGAACATCTTCCATTGGCATGGAGTCGAAAGTGGCAAAAGAGCTTGAACAAAATCATCGAATGCTCTACTTCTGCTTCCATACTTTTATGTACCATACGCTTTTCGTGGTACAGTTCATTGTGCATGATAGATCATGTGATTTAGCTTCACAGATGGAAAGGTACGTGCTTGAATAGTCATTGAATATTAGGTAAAATAAGAGGTTGGGAGCTTTATCTTTCGAGAATGCAATTTACTGTGCACGCATGCGAGGCTCCTATCTGTCGCAGCTTACAATTTAAGGACGCTGTACAAGCACTCACCAAACGCGCAATAAATAGAAAGAAAGAAGAACCGTAATTGCAAAGCTTGAATGATTTGTACCTTGCAAATGGACATGAACTCGTGGTCACTCTTGCTGTCTCCGAGGCCTAAATCCGGCACGTTCATCCCGAACTCCTTCGCCACAGCTTCCCTCTTGCGCTCGCCAACGAGGATCCCGGGTTCCTTGACAAACCCGGTCGCGCGGCCCGACTTGGAGACTTCTAACTCCGTTCCTAGAACCTTATCGGCCCCTAGGAACGTCTTCACAAAATGCTCCACCATCACCCTAGGGCTCGCCGTGACGATATACCGCCTCCCAAAGGAATTGAACACCCGCCAAGCCTCGGGGTGGACGTCGTCCGCGTAGAACTTGGGCAGCACCGACCGGGACACACGCTCGACGTCCTGGATCTTCAGCCCTGCCACCGAGATGAAGATCAGGGCCTTGATCGCCAGCGCCTCGGAGATGAAGGTGTCAACGAGGTACACGAGCGGGACGGACAACAGGAGGACGAGTGCCCTCGCGAGGCTACCGGCCTCGAGGGCCATGAGCAGGTAGTACGGGAAAGCGCTGCGTGACACGAGCAGAGTGCCATCTAGGCCGGACGCCACCGCCTGGCCCGACCGCCCCTCGGAGCTGCATTTCGCGACCAGCTGAAACCGCCGGTCCAGATGAGCCCCCATCACCATTCTCAAAGCTTTGTCTCTCAATGCAGCTAATCTCACTAATAATCACTCAATCCTATCTCTCTCTATGTGGGCTTAGAGAGAGAGAGAGAGAGAACACAAATTGTGCAATTGAATGGTGAGGGGGTTTAAAAGGGATGGAAGGAGGGAGGGGGAATGCCGTTGAGAATGGAGAGGAATATGCAAAAGGCTTAGGGAGAAATGAGGAAAATTATTTTAATTAAAGGTGTGTGGTCCGCTAGTGGTTGAGAGAGCTGTAGCAACGCCCTTATAACACTTTCATTCAATTAGCCTCCCTTTTCAGTTTCTAGGCGCCAGCCACATGGCCCGACTGCTCGGCTTGGCTCGGCTAGTTGAGCCTGGCTTCTCTTGCTCGAGGCTCGAGCTGGGCCCCGGGCGGCTAAAAACGAAGAAAGTAAGTTTTTACTTCTATTTGGGAGGTGAGGCTTTCCCCCGAGTTTAGTATGCACAGCAAGTGCAGTCAACCAAGTGACATAGAACGCACAAGGGACCGCATAAAGTTAATTTCACGATTCTGTCCGTTTCACTAGGGCCAAACTGTTAGGAAGCCCGACACCTTCGTTCGGGAAGATTACTAAGAGAGAGTTCAAATCTAAACCTGCCAATATATTCAATTGGACTCCGTGTTGGGTTTGTTCTCCTTTAATTCAAGTATCCTTATGCGCCAATATATTTCAACTTTAATCTCCACTTTGTTGCTCTGTCAGGACCACAACAACAAAAATATCCACCCTTATTCATGGTCTCCTTTTCTAGACTGAATCAATTTAGATGGCCGCACTTTCACCCCCAAGTCTTTTTTCAATCAGATTGAATCATAAAAGATGCCTATAAATTGTGTAGGTTATAAGATTTTTTTTCCTTGAAACATTAACCAAACACTGATGCTGTTTGGAGTGGTCCATCAATCAGCCATTGACTCTAATACTCTATTGGAAGCGTGAGATGAAAACCCTATAATTTCACTGAGCAAGATCATCAAGAAGGAGCCCATGTTTAGGCCCATTTATGTATCCAATCAAACACACATTCTTTCAAAAGCTCAACCAAATGGTGGTGAGTATGATAGCAAGGAGTTTTGTGAAGATAATGAAATCAGAATAATAAGAACAGTTCCTAACAAACCACGAGAAAACAAAGTTGTTAAGAGGATGAAGAAGGTGAATTCTCACTGCTAAAAGCTTTTGGTCGAGTTTCATTTGTGCACGTTCTTTTATAATACAACTCACATATATATTTCAACAATCTCCCCATCATGTGAGAGCTTAGTGTTAAAACTGCTCCCACTTTATTCGGGTAACTTGCTACATCAACATGTCTCAAGTTGAGTACCCACTTCGTTGCCTTGTAAGAACTACAACAACAATAATGTCTATCTTCATCCTTAGTCTCTTTGCCTAGACTGAACCATAAAGGTTGTAATTGGGGCCACGTTGCTAACAATACCCTTGTAAGAACTACAAGAACTATAACGTTTGTCTTCATCCTTAGTCTCTTTTCCTAGACCCAATCATAAAGGTTGTAATCGGGACCACATTCTAACAATACCCAACTACATCCCAAATCTCTTTCTCACATGAAGGCTGCCTAGAAACCACCATGGTCAAGAGATTCCTTCTTTTAGCTATTCACCAACGTTGATAAATGTTAAGAGTAAGTTACCGATCAATCATCAACTCCGATACTATTTGTTGGCCAAATGCTCAATAGAACCTCAATACTCTTTCACCTGTGAAGATTGCCAAGAGAGAGTTTAAGTCCAAGTCCATCAGCATATCCAATTAGACTCACTTTCACTTAAAGGATTAAATCATGACTTACGAGACAACTTATATATTATCTAATTAATCCCACACTAGATTTCTAATGTGAGATCTTTTTAACACAACTCACATACATCTCAACACAAACATTCAAAAAGAATATTTAAAAATAGCCATATAAGGTGATGACCATTTGGAGCTCTGAACCTATAAATCACTCAACAAAGTCTCTTTCAACCGATGTGGAATTTGAGATATCACAAACTTCTCAACTTATAGAACCAATGTTCTTATTGATGTGGACCCATATCGCCAAGCAATACTCCCCCTATTCAATTTGTCTTCTAATCTATTCATGCCTCTTTCACATTCTAAAGCCTCTCACGAACCACTCCTTTTCCTTTTAACCCTCTCAACTTGGCTATTTATACCCACCCTCATTGCATCGGGCGTGAATCTAGCCCTTACAAAAGCCACACACTTATCAAAGGAAGCTTGACTCGCAAAAGCCCACTCTCAACTATGTAAGATTAATTTGATTAGTATAAACTATTTTTGACTAATTTTTGCTAATATTAATAAACCCAGGGAAAATTCCAAATAAAGGATTGAAGTGCCTTTATTTTTTTCAAACAAGGATATGGTGTGGACATTGTTTTAACTAAAGACCTAAAGTATTGTTTCAAATAATGACCTAATGTGTCATCATTTTCTCAAATAAGAGCCTGAAGTGAATCTTGTTTCAAATAATGGCCCGAAGTGACTATGTCTATTTGAAATAAATTCATGATTTTTTGGCTAATTAGGAGCATTTTCTTCCTTTATCTTTTTTTTTTATATATATAATTTTTTTTCCTTTTTTCTTTCTTTTTTTCCTTTTTCTAGTTTTTCCTTTCTTCTTCATTAGTGCTCGGTCGACCATCGACGATGCCCAAAGAGGGTTGGGCAAGGCGACCCTTACCCTGGGTGAGACCACCCTTGTGGCTCTAAGCATGGGTGACCTCGCCAACAACCAATGAGGAATGGCCTCACCTAGGCGAGGTGACCTTCACCTTGGGAGAGGCCACCCTCGCCGCCATCAGTGAATTCAACCCTCGCCAGATCTAAATGAGGGTCGCCTCACCAATGGTCAGTGAGGGACAAGCTCATTCGTGACTTGCAAGGGCTTACAAGCCCTCATCGGCCCTTGCTAACGACTGTCGGCGCTCACCGAAAAGAGAAAAAAAAAAAAAAGAGAAAAGGAAAAGAATAAAAATTTAAAATTTAAATTGTCTTTGAACGAAAACACCCTTGATCAGCCAAAATATTTAGTCGATCGGCGATCGGCGAGGTCATGCCCTTATTTGAAACTATTATGGCTCTTTAAGGCCTTTATCTGAGATTAATATTGTTACTTCAGGCCCTTGTTTAATATAAAGTCCACTTCAGGCTCTTGATTGAGAAAATGAGGATATTTCATATCTTTATTGGAATTTTCCCATAACTCTATTACATGCTTAAAAGTCTCTCCTACATTATGTGTTATGGATATCAAGGAAGAGAGGCAGCCTACTGACATACATCTTGAATGAGTTGGTGAAAGAGCCATTAAACCCATTAATAATGTACATTATCACATCATGATTTGCTTTAATTATCGTGAAAATGATCAAACTCAAGGATGTCAAATCCCCAAGCACCTACCGGAAAGGTGACATATCATAAATAAACGCATGTGCGACATTTACGAGTGATTGAACTCGCGACAGTTGAGATACAATGAATAACTATGAATGAGTATGACCGTGCTATGTGAGAAGTCAGTCGCTGCACGCCCTAAAATTCGTGACTAATTTTAGGGGTTAAATCTCTCAGTAACTCTATTTACTTCATTTGTTTTGCAACAGATATATCTCATTAAAAGTGGGAGATAAATGTAGTTTTTTGATCTTCACGCATTTTCATATTATAAGGTTGTAAAGTGCCAACGAAAAACCTTTTTGGGATACAGATCGATATGGAAAGCCACAACAGATGTGAAGGGTCCTTTATCATTTTTGGATATGAAACGCAATTAACGAAAAAATTAAAAGTGCGCAAACCGAAAACAATCGTCTCTAGTTATGTAAAAGGATGGTAAAATAAAAAGCTAAACTTGAAGAAAGATTGAGCAATTGGTATTCATTAGTTCATTGGTAGTTCTTTGCATAAATTACAATTCTAGTATTTATAGCTACTACTAACAGCTATTACCAAAAAGAAAAAAAAAAAAAAAAACTACTGCATCCTACTCAACAAATTTCACACATGGGTGATCAATACCCACTACTCGAAGGTTATACTCTCTCCACTCTCCTTGCCTAGCATCACGGATCACTTTCGAAGTCCCACGTTCCACCATTTGGTAGTAGCAACAACCCACATTTCTCGCCCCTACCATTGGTGGCTTCCAAGATCCATGGTGCCCACCACCCGATGATCGTATCAGTTCCACTTCTTCACAGCCATTTCGCCGTGCCTTGGCAAATTCTGCCTGAGATTTTCGGCTTCATAACCTAAATAACCGCTTATCATAGACTTCGATGGTTGTGGCTTTTGTTGACTAGATTGAGCTTTATTTACCGACACCTATGCTCCAGGACTTAGGGTGCATTTGGTTCAATATTTTCAATGAGCTTTCGGTCTCTAGAGTCTCTTGAGAAAATACTTTACCGTTTAACAATCATTTTAAAATAACTTTAAATGAAAGTCAGCATTGAGAAGGCTAAACACCTAATACTAATAGGGACTAACATTGAATTTTCAGTATTTGACCAAATGTTGAAACTCATTTTTTCTTCCAAAACTATCATCACCCATTCTTCAAAATTCCAATTTTGCCCTCATTATTAGTTTTTTAAATGCTAAAATGCTAAAAAAATAAAATATATATAAATGCTAAAAATATATATATTTTAAGAAAAAAAAAGGCTAACCCTTTCCCGGTATGACAAAGGATTACGGCTGCTGATGAGCCAAATTTGGCATTGACGACCGTTGATTGAGGTCGCCAAAGGTCCGACAAGGGTTGCACATCCTTAGCAAGGGTTGCTAGAGGTCGCTCGACCCCAATCGACCTCGATCGACGGCCGCCGGTGCCAAATCTGGCTCGCCGGTAGTTGTAGTCCTTCGTTGGACCATCGATGGGTTTGGTCTTTTTTTTTTTTTTGAATTTATATATTTGATTTTTTCTTAGCATTATTGTCAAAATTTATATTTAAAAAGTTGCATATATTATTTTTTCAATTTTAAACAAATAAAAATTAAAAAAAGTTATATTCTTCACTTAAAGAGTTTTTCAAATGTATTTTTTATCAAATAGTATTTCTCTCAAAGTTACTTCTCAAAATATAGTTTAGCAAATGGTCTTTGCATTTATCCAAAATCCTTTAAGTTAAACTACTTTACATTTTCCTTATAAGCTTTCAAAATATTGAACTAAATGCACTCCTAGTTTTCCCTCATTACATCTTCATTTAGCTAAGGCCAATCAATTTGTCGACTAATTACGCTACCTGACTGAAAACCGTCAATAATTGGCAAGCTTTATATTTGTCGCATTTTGCTCAGTCTTTCTCAGCCCAATTAAAAGTCTTAGACTTGGACTTTTTTTTTTTGTGTCAACAAAGGTGAATATGAAGAATTCTATAATTTTTATGTGGATTTCTAAGAAGAAATTTTATGTATTACCGTCGTCCAAAACCAGTAGAAACACATATATACGTATTATTCTATTTTGCTTTTCTATTAATCCACAATTCTATAATGAATTATTTCATTTAATGGGCATTTTTTTTTTTTGTAGGTTTTAATTTTTTTCAACGGTCGGTAAATACTTGCAATAAATGCACCTTATTTAATGATATCATACAAGTCTGTAAGTGTTATTTATAAAATATATATGACTAGCATGCTAATGCTTTATGCTAAAAACTCACAAGAAAATGATTTCTAGTGGTCCGGATATTTAATTTGTTAAAAAATAAATATTTATACTTTAGTATGCTTAATAAGAACCATGAAGGCATTCATTGCGCTTTCAAATGCACTATTTTTCATGACACGAACAATTAATTGTTTTGAAAGTTAGTATACTGGATAAGATTCATGGAGGCCCTCAGGTCCTTATGAAAATTTAAATGCCTTATCATGAAATTAATATTGGTGGAAATCAAGGGTAATCCATTTCAAGGTGGGTCAATTTCGAGACCATAATCTAGAACTTACTGTATATGTTCAGAATCTAAAAAATCGGAATCGGGAACCAATCTGATCATAGTTAGAACTAACCTGAAACGAATCTGTTTTAGGCCATTTCCCTGTTCTATCTAACACTAGGTTTCCTTTTTTGTATAAATTACATAATTAATATATTATATTATTTGCCTTGGCTTATAACTAGTCGTTTTTTGAATGGTCTCGTATGCCTACCCTCAAGTTGGAGATCGTGGTTCGATTCTCTCTTATTACATCTAACTATCCTTTTTTTTTTTTCTTTTTTTTGTTTATCTTCGGAATCGAGAAATGGATCAAACTCTTGGATTGGCCCATCCCGGTTGCTTACCTCTAGCGTAAATTGCAATGAAGACTGAGCTAGCTAGTCACCCTATACGGCTTCATATGAAGATGCAGACGGCTAAAGCCGAGCTAGTGAACCCGTACAACTTGCTTGACTCAAAGTATAAATGAATAAAGTATTGGGAGAAGACTTATTAAGTCTAGAGATGAGCATTTTCCTTTTCTTTCCCAAGCAATTTAAGTGTAGAAGTTTCTTTATTGGCAAGCTCTTCTCTCCACCAACTTTCTCAGTACACAACGGAAGATTTCCTTCCTCCCTTGTCCGCACAATTCAACCGCAACACCTTGCCGGTTAATTAATGGTGAAACCCCAGAAGGAAAAACGCATAGAATCTCTTGTTCCAAAAGTTTCCATACCGGTAGATCTCAACATCAAACCAACCCCCTTTCTCCCTCTCTCAAGAAACATTTAACTTGAAAGCAACCAAAGCCGCAAAATATTGAAGGCATTTGGTAATTATATTAAATGAGAGGGCGGTTGTGGATTTTTGTTGTTTTCCTCCCTCCCTTTGCCTCTCACGAGGCTTCGTATTGAATACACGTTCTGCCTCCAATGACTTCTTCATGCACGTGTGAAGCTCTTTTCTCGCTTAACAAAATAACCCTCCATTAGTCAGCTTTATACTATTTTCTGTTGCTAACGCGTCCCGCATCGCATGTTTACGAAATTGATATATTCATTATATACATACGTTCTTCTTCCAATCGAACATTCTAATATGGTATGAGAATTTGATTTTTCCCACATTCACCATCTCTCTTTGCTTATAAATCTAAGGTTCTGAATAGGACTTTCAAATATCTATCTTGGATTATTTATCGTCCGAGATTTAACCACATGCTTGTGACGACTCCTTTTCAGTTTAGTTTTGTGGCAGTGAACTGTGCAAAGCAGAAGTTATCAGGGCTAATCTCGACACGTATCATCTTATGAACACACAAGAGTTCATTCACATGAGGAATAATAATAATAATAATTATAATTGTGGTCATGTTATTACCTAGCTACCTGAAAATAACACGAGCCAAATCTTCACGTTTTAGGCGTTTGCGGAGTTTTTTCCTTTAGATGTTTGGTTCTTCTTCTTGGTCGATGATCTACCATTAATCTACTTTTGAATTGAAAACAGTGAAAAGATGATAATGACACCGGGCATAAGTTATATCCCGCAATTAATAGGTCTGATCGGTTGACAAGTCACTTTCAAATATGGTGTGCAGATATTTAGAAATCTCAATTTTGGAAATTTTGAAAATTCGTGATATCGGAGAATTTGAGAAGGTTCTACTGTTCTTGGGAATAAACCTTTACAGATTTTATAGCTACTTGATATTTTCACAATCATATACTAATTTTATTTTACGTGTTCCTTTTGTCAATCTATTGAAATAAGTATCCAAATGCTGATGATCATGCTAAAGCATATATGGATATTTCATCGATCCCATGCAGTGGTCGGCTAATTTTTATTTTTTTTTTACCATCGAATTATCTAGTACTAGAAGCTTCTCCAGAAGCAAGCAAGCTGAGGCACGAGAGCCGCTTACTAAAGGCGCGCATGACAAAATTTCTGTTCCAGAAATTGATTTAATTAAAAATTGATTTCTCAATTTCTATTCCTGACAAGTTTCGAGCAAAGAAACCCGTTTGATAACGACTAAAATTTCTATTTCTGGAACAGAAATTCGTTTGATAACAGAAGAAAATTTCTATTTCTAGGAATAGAAATTGATTAGATAACAACATAGGAAATCCTCAAATACAAAATAATAGTCGAAATAATATTAAAACAACATAGGAAATCCTCAAATATAAAATAATAATCGAAATAATACTAATACATTACAAAAGTTGAAAATACAATTTCACGGAATTTCCGGCATATTATTATCCCTTGTCATTTTATTGGCAATGGTTTTCCTAAGCGTATTTATTTGGTTTCCCTCATCTGTTAATGTATCGTTTGCAAGCTCATCCTGCGTAGGTTCAGACAAGTACTACGGATCTCTATATAGGGAAAAGTTCTTATCCATCTTGTCCTGATCACAGATGTAATTATGGATGGCACAACATGCAAATTACAATATGTGCTTGCTTTCGAATTGCAAATGATGGCATGTGCCTCAATATGAAAAAACGATTCTTCAATGCCGCAAATAATCTTTCAATGACATTCCTTAGAGAAGAATGCCTATAGTTGAATAATTCTCTTGCAGTTGTTGGCCTTCTCGCTGTACCCCTATAATCATTTAAATGATAGCGTTCACCTTTAAAAAGAGTTAAAAATCCCGGAGTTGCTGCATAACCAGAATCCACGACATAGTATTTGCCTACAACAATGTATTCATACATTGGTCATAATTTGTAACTATAAATATGATCATAAAGAAAATTACTCCTTAAAGGACAAGCAAATACCTGGTGGCGGCCTAGGAAATTCCAAGCGAGGAGTCTCCAGTGCTGCTGCAAACACTTGACAATCATTGGCAAAGCCTTCCCAACCAGCATATACAAAAGTAAATTTCATATCAAATGAACAAACGCACATCACATTATGAGTGGTGATTCATTTCCTATCTCTAAATGGGATTTGCTTCGACACAGGTACAAAAGCATGAATATGGATGCCATCAATGGCGCATATACATCCCTATCATTTTATCAAATACTAGTATTATACAAGATTATCAAGAAAATAAAATTGATGGTGTAAAGGAATATATGAGAATTCTACGTTGAAGTAACGTTTATGGTTAGGAACCAATCGGGGGAAGGTCAGTTTTTTTTTATTCTCGAATTGAATCGGTCCAATTGCTCATCCCTAATTTCTTTATTGTTGCTCAATGAACCTTTAATGGCCCTTGCATAGCAAAGAGAGAGATTCTCTTGAATCTCTTGTCTTCGAATTAAAATTCAAGATTGTGTAACAATATAATAATTTTGATTTTGTAAGAATTTTGAATCCGTAAAGAAACAATGTTAAATTTCTAGGCACGTTTTTATTCATCTATTGCGTAAAAACTTTTTCTTCAATTGGCCATGCGCGTGCCCTTTCTAGGAGGAAAGAGCCCCATTGTTTTTAAGTAAGCATTTAAGAACTTTGGTCGTTTTTTTAAAATTGGAGACCCATTCGATTGCCTTTCATCCTAAAGAGGAAATTATCAAAAAAAAAAATGAAAAAAAAAAAAAAACACGAGCAAAATAAGAAAAAAAGAAAATTAGCAATAATTTGTGAAGTTGTGGTTATGAGTGAATTAAGTTAGCAAGAAAGCGGAAGTTTCTTTTATATGGTTTGATTTCAGTTTCGATTTCTATTTTAGAAACTGAGAAGTTAAAAATTTCAGCTTCGATTTTTTCGATTTCTCTATTTCGGAATAAAAATCTGTTTTAAATAGAAAAATCAAATTGCGTTACCAAATGGATTTCTGTTCCAAACCTGTTCCGGAAAATAGAGAAATAGAGAAATCGAGAAATAGAAATTTTATCATGCGCGCTTTAAAAGGCCTTTGGTTTGAATGTTTAAATCGACTTCTTTATATTACTCCCAAATAAAAATACAGGTGGAGTTCGCTTTTTCAGAAGTCTTCTGATGATCATTTTTTTTTCTCTTTTTCTTTACTTTGTGGAATTAATGTGACTCGATCACATCAATCTAACATGTAAAATATAATTGAGTACAATATCATAGATTTGGGTAGTATTTGAATATCATAAATAATGTTCTGTTGATGGTGGTCCTAATGCAATTGATAGAATTTAAACGAATGATCTCCGGTGCTGAAAAAATTTCTACAATGCCCTAACCCATTGTGCCCACCCTTGCATAATATGACACGATATTACAGTCAACTATGCACCGATGCATTCTAAGCGGTTATGAAAGGTAACATTTTTAGACGATTAAATTTTTTATTATTTAATAATGGATATATTTTGATATAAGCACTGTTTGAATTTTAAAGTTTCATGGGAAAACCTCTCATAATTAGGATCTATCTTCTGATAAATGAACATTAAATTTTGTGACCTTCTAATGTTTCCAAATGACATCAATTGTAATCACCAAACAAAAATTGCTATGCAATCGACATTATAGAATGTGACATTCGTTACTATAAATCAAGTGCCTTTCTCCGGTTATTTTGCTTTTGTCAATAAACATTTGCGACCTTAAAAATGAGACCATTACCAACACTCATTAAAGTTTATCAGCACAGAAGAAAAATTCGTCTTGTAATTGAACTGTCTAGAAGTAGCGACGTTGAACGGACATGATAATGTATATTCCAAATAATTCTACGTCGATGTATAAAGAAATGACCACGAAGAGAATCACTGTGCACAAGTCGCATAGTCCAAGCCGAAAGAAAACCGCAAGTGGGACTTGACAATGAATTGAACCTCCAAAAATAATGTAATAACATAATGTCTTTAGAAACGCGAGATCTTATTCTTGGATGTCAAGAATGCCGTCGGTGGTCCGTTTGTTCATCCCCGTTTTTTACTTTCCTTCTCGATGTCTTTTCCAAGCTACTGCACCACTAATTATCAGTTAGGTCCAGCCAACTGATTTGGTAGTTAGGGTAACTGTGTGAGAGAGAGAAAGGCTAACGTCAAGCGGGGAACAAAAGAAGACCCTAGACCCAAGTTTCGGATGACAAAACTCAAGTCCATTCACAGGCAATGTAGGATAACAGTTAAAAATTCGAACTCAAAAGCTTAAGTTTATAAGTAGAGGGAGACCGCGGAATATAATAACGACCATCAGGATCTCGTCTCGTGCAAAGAAATTGATGGCGTGGTCTTGTTTCCAAAGTTTTCTTAAATTAAACTATGCCCCCAATTTGTGGGGTGGGTTTCGTCACGCAAGTCATATTTCTCGATCAATTCAAACGAGGCTTTGATTCGTTGTGGTTTGGTGTCCAGTGTCACTACAAAAAGGGGCACATTGCATGATATTTTATAATAATGTGTGTGTGTGTGTTTTTTTTTGGGGCGATACACATGGTCCTCGCTTGCTCATCTCTTCCCAACTAATTCGTCGGTTTTCCAATAACTCCCACCGTTTTATTAGACATGGTTTTTGACTCCTACTTCAATTTTTCTAGCTAAATTATTACACACGTACAATAATGTTACATTTAATCTTGCGGGTACCTAATGCTTCTATGCGTGGATGAGAGAATATATAGTCCAATCATGCAACACGTAGCAAGCTTTTGAAACATTACATCATATTGTTGGCATAGGAAGGAGATTGTTTTTAACAACCGTACAATAACATTTCGGCCTAGTGACCTAACCAAATCGATATCAATTAAGTCAAATGGACATTAAACTCAGTGAAAAAAGAGAGGATAAAACAAGACTTGACTGGACCATTTTATATTGTACGGTTCAATTGAGTCAAAATAAAGTAAGCATTCTTTCTAATTTGAGTTTGCGCTTCAAATATAACAAGGTAAATCCTTGATCTACACCTGTGATTACTCAAATTATCTTTGCGCTTAATTTCGGATATCATTGTATTATTCCCCATATGGTAGAAATGGCAGAGGATGCTAACAATCAGCTTTAATGCCTGACTGAAAATCAAAGTCAATTATTATGCGTAAGGAACAAAAATTGAAGTTGTGCATGATTGGCCCCTAACTCTCGAAAAGTATTCCTGTCCAAAGAAGTACGATCGAATTCTATTTCAAAGTAAGTCCATGTGACCGTCCAGCAAAGGTGATGTAGCAAATCAATGGACTGAACTCTCTCTACATGTAGAGGTACATTGACATAATTCTATCAATGGAAATAGAACTTTTTTTTTTTGGTCGGTCCTACTCTATTCCTATGCTAACCCCTCACTCTCAGACTTTTTGCCCTGCCTCCTTGCAGGGCGTGGGAGTCGAAACCCACTCTTAAAACTAATTTGTCCCCACCCCATCCCCCTGAGAAGGTGGGGAGTCGAACCCCCCACCTCTCCCTTTCATGTTGGATGGGTGGCCACTGGGGTAAACTCCAGTGGTTATGGAAATAGAACTTCAAGAGGCTAGTATTGTCAACGAGTCGAGTGAGATTCCTGCAATAAATGTGGGGTTGGCAGTTCGATCTCGACGGTTAGAAGCCATAAGACTAGAATTGAGAGGAATCGTTCCTATTGTTTCCCAATCTTGCGATGAATGATTTGTCTGTGATCGGATTGAGTTGATGAGCTCCAGACATTTGTTCACATCTTATGTGCATGATACAAATTACTTACCACATGAGCCCACTCAGCCAGCTCTGATACGGCTATTGTTCACATTATCTTACAAAGTAAAGGGCCTTCTAGATAATCAAACCTCAAATGCCAAAGCATCCTCAAATGTGGAACGGGAGTTTTGATTTGGAAAAGAAGGCCTAAACCATTGATGGAAATTTCATTGGCCCACTATATTCCACCTCCACTAGTGGGGTTTCTAGCTTGCCACCTCGAAACATATTTTCTTTTTTTCCTTTTTTATATGGTGGATATCATTTAATGGGGTTACCAGCAAGGAGTCATTGTACATTTCTATTTTACCTCTTCTTGGTTAAAGCATCAAAATATCGTTTTGAGCCTTGACTTGATAATAAGTTTAAAAAAAAAAAATAGAGAGAAGTAAACTCTCTAGGGTTAGCAGAGTGTTTGTTGGGCTTTTGAGATTTTTCTACTCGAGAAGTGGATGTCACATGTTCAAACTCCAAATTGCATACAATTGTTTTGAGTTAGCCCACATGCACGGGGTTGGAGGCTGAAATCCAAAGTGGTTCATGCGGATTACTGGCTGCTCCATGGATTTCAAGGAGCATCGCCTTTATGCACGTGTTCCTAGATTGTTACAAAAAGAAACGAAACAAGAAGCTAAAATATAGAGTGGCGTTAGCTATGTGATATTTGAAAATGACGGTCACATGTCAATCACAAGTTTTACCATATGGGAATTGCCACCCAGCTTGAAAGCTATGTAGCACAAATATGGACACGCGACACGACACGATACGACACGCCGACACGTCATTTCTAAAAAAATAGAGAATTCTGACACTTTCCGACACATTATATATTAAATATATATTTTTATATATAAATGTAAAAATAAATAAATAATAAAAAAGAGCATATTATTATTTTATACTAAACATATTAATCCAACATTTGTTAATATCATTTATTGTTTTAATTTGACAGAGATTGAATGAGAAATTCAAAAATTGCATACACAAAAGTATAAATTTGAAGGAACATGTCTTGTTTTCTTACACTAGTTAGAGATTAGTAAGATTTCTTATAGTCTCAGATAAAGTTCAGAGTTCATGATATAGATTGGCTTGGAGCTCCTCTGCAAAACAAAGTTCGAGAAAAATGAAAATCTAGGACAAGAACTCTTGAAGTACAACCAAACGAAAAGGAAATAACTAAATTCGCCATGAAAAATGTGAGAAATAACTGCAAGCCAATGACATAGACCAAAAGAGATAACTCGCAAGCAACGCCTGTGAGAGGCGGAAAGAAGGAAAAAAAAATCACGACTTTAAGTCTGTGGGGGCGACGAAGCGACATCGATGAGAAGAGGGGCATTCCATCGTCACTCACGAAAATATTAAAACTTATAAGTGAGAAACTTGAGAATGAGAATTTTCTTCTTTCTCCTTTATTTTTGTTATTTTCATTATTTTTTCATATATTTATATTTTGACCCCTCAAGTATTGAAAATTTATAAAATTGACCCGTGCGTGTCGGAATTGCATGTCGAAATTTTGGACTCGCGTGTAGGAGCGTGATGGGAAGAGTTGACCATGTGTTGGATTTCCCGACACTCGTTGATCGTGTGTCGGAACGTGTCGAAGCGTGTCAGACACGTGTTGGAGTGTCGGACACGACACGAAAGCTTCCAAAGAGTGTCGGTGCTTCTTAACTTGAAAAGTTATCAAGTGATATTTACGAACTTGCCCTTTATAGTTCTTTTTTGATGAGTTGTCTTATAAGGTCCAATGTCTTTGGTGTGGCGGTCACAATGTGACCTTATATGTTGGTATTGTTTTTATTTTCTTTTTATTGTGGCATTACAAAATTATACATTTATTTAATAAAGTGCTGCTGTACCTTTTTTTTTTTTACCCACAAATGATGGAATTGGCAACCCAAGTCATTTATTTCAAAGAATTGCTGAAAAAGAGTTATGATATAGAAATATTATATGAAATTCCATAGTTTACAATATTTAATCAATTAAAATTACATTAGCAAACAGATAATTAGGAGGTAACGGTTCTCGCCGGCCTCCATTGGATCCATAGTTGCTTGCACAATTGACTTATGTGCTCTTTTCAAAAATAGTTAAAGCACTATGTGCTTCCAATTTAATTGAGTGAGATGTCATGTCATGTGCGAGCATATAAATATTGCTCTAACTATACCGGCCCTTTATGACCCAACTTAATGCATTTTCCTTCATGTAGATTTCTTAGAAATTATGAGACTTGAGATATAAAAAGATTGTCTGGCATATTCCTATCATGTCCAGCAATTAACGTACTATTGGCATATGTGAAAATGACCTCAAAACTTTAGTCGAAAATATCTTTTTGTCCCTTTTTTTTTTCTGACCAAAAGAAAAAGTTTGTGGGTCTTTAAGGCCCATTGGCAAAACTCTCTCCCTAGCAATTGGGTTTCTCATCCTCCAAGAATTAAGGCTGAATTGGGAAAATTAGAAAGTTTAGGATCGAATCGGATTTAGGGTGGATCGAATAATTTTCCTCAAATTTGTGGGATACGTGGTCGAAATTGTGTGGTGAAAGACGACCCGTCATTTGATTGCAAATGGACTGGTGCCGCTATGCTCGCTTTTCTCTAAGAGATATTGGGCATCCAATGCTTTGGACTTACAAGCTAATTCAGCCCATACAAATGATCCCTGGTAACTTCTAGCCCAACAAGATTTTCGATTGAAGATTTTAGACTTTCTCTGATCTGGTCGATTTGATTCAGCCCAAAAAGGGAAAAAAAATTCCACTTTGCTAAGAGTCTCGCCAGTTGTGACTTTCACAGGATGGGCTTGGAGATACCCAAACAGCCTCGCCCTAAATTTCCATAGGCATAAATCACCTCTTCTACATTGTGTTTTCAAAAGGGAATAATGACTTAAGTGATCTCTAAAGTTTGACCTAACGTACAATATGATCATGAACTTTTAATTTGTTTAATGTGATATATGAACCATATGAAAATGTTCAATATTATCATTTTATTAATTCAAGTTCAGGAACAACATTAAATAATTTCATACAATCTAAGAACTAAATTGAACATGTACTAAAAGTCCAAGTACCACATTAAATAATTTAAAATTTCATAAACAACATTGCATATTGGGCTAAAACTACAAGACAACATGGAAGAAATTAAAAATTCAGGGACAATTTGTATCGTTTTCCCTTTCAAAGACTGCACCATTCATTTTACAATTAGCACTAAGTGACACTTCTAATCTTGCATTCAAAATAGATTTGTAGCAATTCTAAGACACGTTAGTTATTCGCAAGAGCTTCATAGGGAGAATTACCAAAAAAGTCCTAAACCTATTGCAATTGTGCCAATTCAGTCCTAAACCTTTTTCTTTTGTCCAATTTAGTCCTAAACCTTTTATAATTGTGCCAATTCAGTCCATCCAGCCAAAATTGGCCGGCCGGCGTTGACATGGACGCCGGCGGGGGACAGCCGGCGGCGAGGTAATTTTTTAATTTATTTTTATTTTTTTTCGAATTTTTATTTTTTAATTTTTTTTTTTTTAAAAAATTTTTAATTCTTTTTTTTTTTTGGCCTTCTTCTCCTTCCTCTGGCGCGGCGCCGGCCAGGGTGAGGGCCGACGAGGCTCACCCCGCCGGCCACCGGCGGAGGCGAGCCTCGCCCATCGACGGCGAGCTTGGCTCTCGCCAGCCACTAGCGAGGGCAAGGCCCCGCCGCGCTGTGGTGTAGTCGAGGAACCCGCGGAGGATCTCGATCTCGTCCTCGTCGGTCTAGAGGCGCTGGAACAGGGTTTTGACGATGGTCACGGCCGGGAGGGCCGCTTGAGCTCGGAGGGGGAGATCGTGCCGACGATCGGGGACGGGGAGGTGGCGGAGGCGGCGATGGCAACGGCAGCCTCGCCGGCCACCGGGCGAGGTCGACCCTCACCCTCACCGGTGGTCGGCGACGGCCGCCTCTAGCAAGGCTCGAACTCGCCATGGCTAGGCGAGGCCGAGCCTCGCCGGCCGGCACCTCCTTGGCCGAGGCGAGGCTCGCCTCCGCCGGTGGCCGGAAGGAGAAGAAGGCCAAAAAAATAACCGATTAAAAAATTAAAAAATATATATTTAAAAATTAAAAAAAATAAAAAATATATATTTAAAAATCACCTCGAAAAAAATTAAAAAATCACCTCCACGTCGGCCCACGTCCGGCCGGGCCAATTTTGGCCGGATGGACTGAATTTGCACAATTATAAAAGGTTTAGGACTAAATTGGACAAAAAAAAAGGTTTAGGACTGAATTGACACAATTGCAATAGGTTTAGGACTTTTTTGGTAATTCTCCCAAGCTTCATATGACTATGCCCAACCATGTTCTGATTTCCCAAACCAACAATTATCATACGAATAGAAGATTGTCAAACTAAAATAAACCGATTTACTTACTGCGTCTTGAAATTGATTTTTACTTTATCTTTTTTGGCCACGAGGGATGTCTTCAAATGTTAACAACATCAAATTTGAAAGGTGATTAGACATCACAAGGTGCAAAATTTCGAGACACCACAGTGTAAAGCGTGATCATGTGCTTGTAGTAGAGGTTACAAGCCCCACTTTTCCCAAGTTGGTTTGTTCCTTTCACAAGCCAGATCTCCATGAGGAGCTTTTTGACCAGCAAATTGCAGCAGTACAAGAATCGCCATTAATGATTTCACCCTTGTACACATAATAATGTCAAAAGCAAAGAGAAGGTAGTGGTTTGAGGAATCCACCAAAGCAATCCCATCTCTCTCTCTCTCTCTCTCTCACCAAAGCAATCCCATCTCTCTCTCTCTCTCTCTCTCTCTCTCTCTCTCTCTCTCGGATTTTGATGGGAATCTTTTCTTTCTTCATGCCCAAAATTCTTTTAGTCGAGCTTCGCCTGGGAGGGCATGGTTTTGCCCCTCTTTGTCTGCCACAACCCCTTCATCATCTTACGTTCGTGCAAGTGCCCAAAGGGAAAAAAAGTCAAGAATCAAAAGTGGGATTGCGCCAGGAGAGAGGAAGATGCCAAATCGTGGGTGGATTGTGATTTTCTTGAATGCTGTTTCTTGTGGGTCTATAGCTTGCTTTTCATCCTTAAATTCAGCGAGTATTCACAACACAACATGGAATAAAAGAATTCGCTAGAGTCCAAGGAGTTTACCATACATATTGACCAAACAGGAGGTTTCTTTTTTAAATATATGTCGCCCCACTCGGCCATCAGGTGCTCGACCAAATTTCAAACATATCTATGTATGTTTTGCTATTCTTACATATAACATAAAGGGGTGTTGCCATTTCATTCAATACAGTGCGAACGGATACCTCTTTAGGGTTTCTAGCTGCTTCCGGTGTCAAATTCACAATCGTTATGAGTTTTCAGCATCTTAATCGGCAGTTTTCACTCTCGATTTGTTTGATGCTCAAATTTACTCACTTATTGTGTAAGGTTTTAGATCTATTGATGGGATCGTTGGGGTATTGTTAGTTGATAAGATTGAAATTTTTCTGAAAAATTAAGATGTCAACAATCCGAGTGTATTGGATTCCCATTCAAATAAGCTCCAACAAAGTCTCAAAGCATTGGTATCGATCGTTTTCGTGGAAATTTGGGCAGCTTCAAGTGTGTTTGACGAGGCTCAACATATGGTTGTGATTTCCACCTAAAAGGTTAGAACTCAAGGGTTTGCAATGGTAACAATAAATTTTAGACTCTTAACGCAGCGAAAAGGGGTTTGTATGTGACAAGTTCATCAGATAATTGACTGAATTGGATACCTCATATACTCTACCTAAGTGGAGTTTGGAATGTTGTAATGTTAATGATATTCGATTCAAGATGTAACATTTGCTAGTCAAATTTGACTTGCTGCCTTTGGCATTCATAGATGTCATTTCAATCCCTTAATGTTATCCTTGGACAAATTGCGAATAAAATCGCAATCCGATCAAACTACGTCATACAGAGAGAGAGAGCACGCACCATCTGAGAAGAGACTTGATGTTGCAAGTAGGCCATATGTATTCATGTTTGGTAGGAATGTTTAGGATATGAAAGGTGTATTGCTGACCCCCCTTCTCTCTCTGTGTTGGGTGGAGCTATAAAGTCCATGGAAGGTGTCCTAAACATTGAATTTCTAAGGACATTGATGAGCTTGCAGAACTATACAGCCACAAGCTTTGATCAGTGGGAGAAAAAATTGTGAAGAATATACTCCATGCATATAATGCCAAATCTCACACTCTTGAATTTCATTTCTCCATCCCCATCTCTCATGACATCGACAATGAGTGCAAACCACAAGGGATATTCCAAAGTCACATAAATAATTATAAATTTATCAGAAATCGTCGTCTTATCCAGGCTTGTTCCTTATATTTTGCCGTCACAGTCAAAAGAATCAGTTGAATTTTTTATGACAAACTCATGTTCCGGGCTCTAAATACTTCTTCACCTCTATCTCTCGACAATGTCTCATGGGTCCTCTAGGTTTCATGTCTAGTTAATCAATTAAAAAAAAAAAAGAACAAACGAACGAGTGATAAAGTCGCGTGGAAAAGGGGATCAATCTTGACAGGACGAAGAAGCAGAGAGTGAAAGAAAGAGAGCCGAGTAAGCGAAATGGAATGAACGACGGTGATGATAAAGAAGAAAGAGCATTTGCAAGAGAAGAGCTCCTGTCATAGGCGCAGATGAGCATAAGCATGTGAAGAGCACGACGGGCGCCCTCTCGAATGTCTGTCTTTCGATAGCTTTCAACATATTAAATCCTCGTTCTATCACCATTTCTGTCATCAATTAATTAGTCCTTCTTTTTCTTCTCCCATGCCCCATAAATGCTTGACAACAAGCTGGTGAATGATCGATGCGCTGATTGAATTTCAATATCCCCCCTGCCTCTCATTTATTTTTGGTGTCGGATGAGTGGACCATTTCGCTACTTTGTCCACCACTACCACAAAGTATGAGCATTTCCCTACTTTGCAATGTGTTGAAAGAAGCAATGTGAAATCGATTGATGGAAATGGAATGTGGCGATTTCAGGCAAATCTCCCGACGCGGGGTTGCAGGAGTGCGCAGGTTCCCAGGTGGGCAAAGTGTTTGCCCTATTATGGAACCCACTTTACGACATTGGCTCCAAGCTTTTGGAATCTAGAAGTTACTTTGTAAAAGTCTTTGAACCATCATGGAGTTTGGAAAGAATATCACAAGTTTTATGATGCATTTGATAACCATTTTATTCTCAGGATAATTTTTGCTCAAAAATGATTTTTTTTTATTCTGTTTCTTGGACGAGTTTCTAAGTATTCGAAGACGTTTGATAATTGTATAAATTTTTATTCCCAGAATAGAAATGCATTTGATACAACTCTCAAATTTTTTTGTGACTTAGAATTTCTTTAAAAATTTTAAAAATTTTATATTTTTCTCTTTTTTTCTTTTCTTTTTTTTTTCTTTTTTCTTTTTCTTCTTCTTCTGTCTCTAGTCAGTCACCGGCCTCGGCCATGGCCAGCGACTAGCCAAACAAGGGTTGGCGAGGGAGCCTCGTTAGGGGCCAATGAGGTCACGAGCCCTCGTCTAGCCGATTGCTAGCCATCGCCAAGGCCAGCCACCAACTAGAGAAAGAAGAAGTAAAAAAAGGAAAAGAAGAAAGGAAAAGAGAAAAAAAAAAAAAGAAGAAAAAAAGACAAAAGGCTTGATTATAGAATTGTTCCCAGAAACAAAAACGTTATCAAATAGATTTGTATTCTTTCTTTATATCAGAAACAAAAGAATAGAAATTGACACTATTTAACACGTTATCAAATAGGTTATTAATGTGCAAACTTGTGCGTGCTTTGATTTTTATAAAAAAAAAATGCCACTATTCTAATTAGTAACACATGAAAAAAGTGGATAGGAAAGCACCAACGCATTCCTAATGATAAGGTTGACGGTAACATAATTTAACAAGATAATAACATGGCGAGTAAATTCCAAGAAAAAAGGTTACGCTTTTTTCCCTTGATTTGACACTTTTTTAACATGAAAATTTCGTAAAGAAAATAGAAAATCATATATTGTCCGGGCATTTTTATACTTATACACTTTAATATGGTGCAAGGCAACCCGCACAAAGTATGGGGCACAAGATGGGTATGACCTCGAACACTAGAATGTACCATGTAATTTTAGATCATAGAAGGGAAAATGACACAAATAGTCCATGAACATTAGTCCAATATGTAATATGGTCCATGAACTTTTAATTTGTTCAATATAATCTCTGAATTTTTAATATATGTTCAATACAATTCTTGAATTGTATGAAAATGTTCAATCTAGTCCCTAGTCTTGAATTAGTGAAATGATTACATTGAATATTTTCATACAATTTAGGGATTGTATTAAAACATGTATTAAATGTTCAGGATCTATACTAAACAAATTAAAAGTTCAAAGATCATATTGTATATTAGGCTAAAATTCAGGAATCGCATTATATATTAGGCTAAAGTTCAAGGATCACATTGAATAAATTAAAAGTTCCGAGACTAAATTGCATATTAGACCAAAGTTCATGATTTTTTGTGTCATTATCCCATCATAGAACTTACCCTAACCTCTAACACCTACTCTAGCACCAACCTGGCCATGCCGGTTGAACAGATTCCATAGGTCTTCTTGCACGCCCTTGCTGTTTAGATACGGGTTCTTAATAAATATTTATATACCATATTTACACTTGTATCTAGATATTGTAATTTTGAAAACTGAATATACTCCATTTCGCAAAGGCAACTCATTACATACAAGAACATTACAGTCTTATATGGTTACATCCAGAAGTATGTTATTCTCGTAGATGCTACTCCTACAAAAAGACTCATCTCATGAGCCCTCTCTTTGTTACAAGTACCAACTGAATAATCATAACTTTAAGGGGAAAATTCACTGGAAATATGTGTGGCAAACTCCTTTATTAGGAGAAAGAGATCCGATTAAGTTCTGATTTGTTAGGAATCAAGTCTGAGAGATGATCACTAGCAAGCACCAACGCTTTGGTTCAACATTGCAGAACTTGATTTAGGAAGAGCGGTACGCTCAAACATCACCACAGGCACGATCGATTTCTTTAGGCGCAAGTATTGTGATTTCACATGGAAAGTTGTAGAATATAAATCTAATCAAATGTACTGATGGGCTTAAATTTGAACTGTTTCTTAATGATCTTTCAAGAATTGAAACGTTCCTGCGTCGCCAAGGAGAAGTTGGCTCCAAAAGAAAATTGGATTGTTTGGAATAACTCCCCAACAAACCCTCCAAAATCTGAGTGGATCCCACGCCAAATTTGATGTCTTCTATAAGATCAGAAATCCCAGTCATCATTCTACTATACATGCCGCAGGTCTATTCTCTACAGCCACAAACGTACTCTCTGAGAGAGAGAGAGAGAGAGATGATGAATCGAAGAGAAAATGAAAAATCGACAATTGGCGATGGTTTCACGTTAACAAATGGACAACTGGCTCATTGATATGATTGATGTGATTGATGGGTACTGAAATCCAGCCACCATTTTCGTCTCTTTTCCAGCTCCACAGCTCCACTTGCTTCGTCCCTCTGGAGGATCATGCCTTCCCAATCACCGATGTCAATTGGCATGTGGGTTCCTCCAAAACAATTCCGATTGACCAATCTTCATTTTCCTCCAAACCCATTCAAATGTTTGAGAAGGTGGAGCAAACTAGGCGAGCAGATTGGGAGAATTATTTAAAAGTTATAAATCTATTGTAATTATATCAATTCAATTTTAATTTTTTTAGCTAATTTAGTCCTAAACCTTTTACAATTGTGTCAATTTAGTCCATCCGGTCAAAATTGACCGGCCGGCGCTGACGTGGACACCGACCGTCCGGTGAAAGCTGACATGGCAATTTTTTAATTTTTTTCGAATTTTTAAATATTTTTTAATTTTTTAATTCTTTTTTTTCAGCTTCTCCTTCCTCTGGCGGGCCTTGCCGTCGCTGGGCGAGACCCCACCAGATCTGGCGAGGGCCGAGCTCGCCATGGCTGGGCGGGGCCAACCCTTGCCTTGTGGCAAGGGTCAGCCATGCCCAACCAAGGCGACAGTTGACCTCGCCGTCCCTGGGCGAGGTCGACCGCTGCCACGCAACCACCAAGAATCAACGCTTCCCGCCCGCTGCTCCGCGTTTCTGGCGGCTCTGGCTTCCGCGGTTCGTTGCTGCGGATTCGATTCGCGGCTCGCTCAGGGACAGAGAGGTAGACTGTCGCCTTGGCTGGGCGAGGCTCGGCCCTCACCAAATCTGGCGGGGCCTCACCCAGCAACGGCGAGGCCAGCCTCACTAGCCCTCGCCTCTGGCCGGCGCCAAAGGAGAAGCTGAAAAAAAAAATTTAAAAATTCGAAAAAAATTAAAAAAAATTGCCATGTTAGCTTTCACCAGATGACCGGTGTCCATGTTAGCGCCAGCCGGCCAATTTTGGCCGGATGGACTAAACTAGCATAATTGTAAAAGATTTAGGACTAAATTGGTTAAAAAAAATTATAACTGAATTGATACAATTGCAATAGGTTTAGGACTTTTTGATAATTCTCCCCGATCTAGTTCAATGCCAATCGAATTTCACTGGTCTATGTTGTTGAGAAGTTAAGAAATACCCATATTAACTCCACTTACTTTTAACAATGTTGTAATTGAAAATATTATCTCACTTGTTACGTCAAATTGTGTGAAAACGTTGTAATATATAATGAGATTTTGCACTAGATAGCAAATATGCATTTAAGGAAATGCTCCTTCTTCACAATTATTCCTTAAATTGTACTATTATCTCACATATAGCATTTTCTTTTAGGTTTTGATTATAGAGGCAAGCATGGTTTAGTCTCAAACCAGTTTTTACATTCATAAAAAACTTTAAGGTGTGATTCATCGAATCGGGGCAATTCTATGGTGAAACACCTGAGCTTTTTCTGCTTTTCAAAATGCTTGACTCAATCAACTCGTCGCTCAATACAAAAGATTACTATGTGAGTTTACTAGTTACAGGCCGCATATTCAATACTCAAGAGTCTTGAAACACCCTTCGAAATTATGTCATATGTGATGGTGTCAAACTATGATTTTAGACAATATTTACTAGACCATGAATGTTAGCTTCGTCTGGGCAAAAGGCTCTCACATCTCATCATAGGATGCTGAAAACAAGAAAAACCAATGTCCCCCATTCGACAGTAGAAAAATGATGAGTTTGTGAAATTATTGCTTGTCAGAAATTTAACTGAGACACTGCACTAAACTTACCTTGTCGTGGCATACATCTTTATGATTATCGTTACTTAATTTTGGCCTTCCGTTGGTTAAGCAGGGGACAAGATTAATCTTTGTGAAATAATCTTTGTCTTGGGATCACAGAAAAATAATAATAAGAATAAGTTGATTTGATGCTTTTGTCGGTCTAACGGGACACAGAATATGGAAGCATGCGGGTCTAGAGAATTGTATCGCGTGACCAACATGATTGAAAACAGTCAAGCACAGAAGTTTGCGGAAATTATAACAGACATTGATCCTAGCAGGTTTGACAAGACATCTTAGCACGGTATAAAACAAATCAGCGACATAATGAATTCTAAATTGGAAATTTATAAAAAGATCAATGAATAGACATTGTTTTTTATTATTATTATGTAATATAAATGTTGGGAGCATGCAGTATAAGTTCAATACCTTCATTTAGGAAAATCACTAAGAGAGAATCCAAATTCGAGTCCGTCAATATATCTAGTTGGATCTACCTTCACTTAAAATTTTAAATCAATGAGTTATAGGTCAACTAATATATATTAACTACTCTACACCACATCAAATTTCTTTAACATAGCTCACTTTTTGTTGCATCCTAATAATAATAATTATAATAATTATATATGCCATTAATTAAGCAAACCTAACTGGTACTTCAATCTCAAACTTTCGCAAAACAAATTCATAAAGTAATGTATCCAAGATTGATGTAGAGAAGCAAATTAAACCAGTTAAATCCCATCATATATATCTCTAACGCCCCTCTTACTCGCAAAATTGCCCGATAGATTTACCCACCAGAACAACTTGAATGCCGAGTAATGAAGGATTAGATGAAGCCAAATAATGCTTTATCAAGTACAATAGAAAGTTAGTCTTAAAGTATGTTTGTTTGAGTAAAAGAATTTTTCGCGAAATAATCTTATGAACTTCACACGTTCAATTTGCTGAAAATTATCAGTCAACAGATAACTATTTACGGTCAAAGAAAATATAAATACTTAAGGTTAGGAAAATAAAATACCATGATAAAAAAGGGGGAAAACATTTTCTTGAAGAAAGGATTCTCGTAAAGCACTTTTCCTTTACCGTAAAGTTTTCCCTGAAACAAACACACTCTTAAGCTTAGTTTATTTTGTGAAAAAATGAATAATTTAAAAAAAATATTTTCTTGAAAATTATCGCTTGTATCGCTTGAATTTTTTGGACCAAAGTCAAAGTCAAAGTCAGCATGTGTATCAGCATGATCATCAAAGCGTGAGATTGTTGCTTCCCAACCAACATTGGATCAACTAACAGAAGACAGATTTGTCCGAACGCAGACACGAGGAATGATCTGAACTCATGATGCATTCCATTGTTGTCTCCTGGAATGGATGGAGCAGAAAAGTGATATGATTTTAGTTTCCATGCTACCATTATCATCATATACTTCGAGTTTCCGTAAATTCTTACATCTTTTTAGGTCAAATTAAATGAAATGAAAAAAATCCTCCTAAACTTTCAGAAGTAATATGCATTCTTTTCCTTACTATACTCATTGTGCAACCGAAAAAAAAAACAATGTTAAAAAAAAAATTTCACGCTTTAAATCCGAAAACAAAAGGGGTGTGAAGAATTTGATACTCTCCCGATCAATTTGTACTCCTTCCAAAATTCATGAAGATTCGCATTTTTTTTTCTTTCTACACAAGTTGAAGGAATTGTATTTTAGTTTTAAAAAGGCACGTGCATTGAACTCATGATTCTAAGAAAAATAATGGACAAAGAGTTAGTGACTGCAAATAAATAGAGTTCAGAGGGACAGTCGAACGTTCATGAGGAAACGAGTATTGTCTCCAAATAGTTTCATACTCTTGACAGATATTCTAGAATTTTGAATTAAAAAAGTAAAAAGTCTAATAAATGGGGAGATTATTAGAAAATTTATATATAGGTAATTCTCGCTAAAAACAATAGTATGATTAAATATAAAAGACAAAAACCAGATAGACAGCAATCCAATGGTTGTCCATGTCATTATGTGGTGAGTATATTGCACTTTCTAACTTAACATCTAGATTTTTTACTCATTATATTTGCACATTTTTTTGAGGCCATTCTAAGAATAAAAGATTATATACACTGTACAAATCATTTGATGTATGGGTTTAAGGAATTACCACATTCGATGAGGTTAATCAATTGAAAATTGAGATGGGATATGACGAGACATATAGTGATTAAAGGAGAAATTAAGAATTTTGGGTAGGGAAATGAGTCACCTGTCCCCACCGCGGGAAGACTTATCCCTCGCTAGCTTTGCCTAACTTATGGTTTTGTCTCTTAATGATTAAGGAGAATGATTGTTTTCATAAGGTGAGAGCCACACGCTACTCATCTTTCCAGCTCCTTTGCCCCCTCATGATAAGCTGCGACCTTTGATATGACTCAGCCGACTCTTCTTTTCGCTGAATTTTTCTTCTAATTTCTCCATTTTCAAATCCTTTTGTCGAAGAAAAATCTCGAATTCATTAAGAAAATTCATGAAAAATTATTTATCATATTATATTGCGAACTTCAATCGGTTCCTAAAATAACAATATGTGGAAAATTAAATAATTAACTTTGAAGCTTAACATGTGTTGTCCATGTTCACTTGCTTAAACAATTTTTTTCGAGTTATATTTCTTATTTGCCAACCACCTACTGTAAGTCATGCTTATAGTAGAAATCAAGATGACAGATCTACGACCATATCCCACCTGAGAGCAGGCTTCCAAAATGAGAGAGTTAATCATTGCATGGTGACTTTTGTAAGATGATCATCCTATATCAACCGGCCAAAATGGGTTGCTACAATCAAAGGGTGAACTCCTATCTTAATCACCAAAGTTCCTTATATATATATATATATATTTATTTATTTATTTATTTCTCGGTAATTATATTCATTGCATTATGCATTTTGATAGAAATCCATGAAATAAACCGAGTCTTAATTGTTTCTACAGTCATACAAATTGAACTAACTGCAAGGCTGTAATCAGAAATGACCTCTATATGATTCTTATTTATAATTTAATATATTAAGTTGTTAAAGGAAACAGTGTAATAGGTGATCAGTCTTTTTATTGGACTTAAGTATCTTCTCATATAAGATATGATCACAATGAATGTAGAGTAAGTTTGAGAGAATGGCCTCATGAGTTTTTTGCTGAGTTAACTCAATTGTCATTATTACAGACGTATACGCATAGAAGTAAGTGACGATAGGTACGTAGAAGACGGTTTGTATTGAACCACATAAAAAGATGAGATTCTTGAAGGGTCTTTTTTCTTGTTTACCCTTAATTGTGTACTTCCTTCCTATAAAAACCCTATCCTATGCAATTGAACTCTTAGCGTTAAGGGCGGAAAATTTTAATGTTTTAGCATATAATAATAAGACAGTTTTGAGCTTTTTATAATTATTATTTTGAATTAGACTTGCGGTAATTCTATGCAAGGGAGGTCAAAACGTACAGACTTTTTAGAGGAAAAAAAAAGACGCACAAGAATGCCAATGGAAAAAGGTGGGAATAAGAAAAATTGCCAAATCTCACAATCAAAGATTACCCTATAATAATTAACCAAATTAAATATTGAAAAAAAGAGGTTTCTTTGATATTGATAAAAATACAAACAAATTTACTAGTAATGAAAATTATTTGATAATAAATTTCAATGACACGAATTATACTATTTTATTACTCATCAAAATTACAGGAAATGGTCAAAGTGAAAAGGTAACGTAATGTTTGAAAAAAAAATCCTAAAATATACGAAGTTAGAATTTAACCAAATTAATGCAATTATTAAGAAAAAAAAAGATATAAAACTGTAGATAAGTTTTCTTCTGATTAGTTCATAATGTGAAATCCAGATTCGAAACAATGGGAAAACTAAAAGCTGTTTTGAAGTGTAAACGAAAGCTAATTTCCAGCAACATAAAGTACTAGCAGAACACCCTCTTTGGGACTGGCCGCCGGAACAAGATCCCGTTTTCATCGGCATCATTTTCGTTGCATGGCTTTTTAAATGGACGGTAGTCATTCGAGATCACATTATAATTTATTTATCACTGCAATACACGGATACAAGAGATGTGAGATCAGAGACCTATATGATACTTTACTTCGACTTTAATACCACTATCAACAACCCATATCAAAATGAGTCATAAATTCATTTCTCATCCCATATTTAATGAGTCGAATTGTTGTATGAATTACTTATATTCAGTTATTGGGTATAGAATGGTAAATCCTAAAATAATATAGGTGTTAACTAGGTTAACAATTTACTTACATCTAACCCACCTCTATAGCTCCCTTTCGCCCTAACTCGATCTCATGCTCGCTCGTTCCACACTCTCACCTCAATTTGGATATAAATTTTCTTATATTTGCATGAGTCGGGTCAGATTTGGATCACTAAATTTGTATTGTATAGAAATTGGTCCAAACGAGTTAAATGGATCAATTTGAGTTTGACTATTTTCAACTCAATTCGCCTCGCCTCGCTCGTTTGACAGGTGTACTGCTAGCATGATATTATTTGTTTTGTAGATGCATCATGATAGTTATCTACTTGCATAATAGTCTAGACATGAGCAATGTGGAATTAGAAACATATATGGAGCCCAACGCAAAGAAATAACAAAATAATAATAATTATGCTTAAGTTATACTAAAAAGCGTGCCTTTTCTTCATGTATTTTCATGGTGTCTCTATCAAAATTTCTCTATTTATAATTTTTCTAATTAAGTTGATCTGCTTTAACTTATTTTCTAATCTAAGTCCCTTTCAACACTAGATCTAACTAGTAGAGTATAGCGTGGATCATATTTAGCCAACGCGTGAATGTACACATGAAAATGATTATATTCGATATTGATAACATCGAAACATTGTGTGGTTAAAAATTAGTCAATACGTCAACCACGAGGATATACATATGGTGTTGAAGAGGTACCTGATTAGAAAATATATGAAAGTACGATACTTTAACTAAACAAATTGAAATCGCAAAAAACTTAATTAGAAATAATAGTAAATGAAAACATGAAGGTAATGATATGAATTTGGACTGAAAATGGCTGCAAAGTTTGACCAAAATGGCTAGTAACACCGATGGGGAACATCAAAATATTTCTTGGGGAAATAAATAATTGAAACGAAAAGAAAAAAAAAATCTGAAAGCTTGAGATTTAGATTCCAGAGACCAAGACGTGGGACTCTGCCAACTCCTGAAATCGAAACCAACGACGCAAGCAATCCGTGACGGGTTACAACATCGAGACAAGACATTAAGTTACAAGCAAGCTGCTAAGTCAAAAGCTGCAAAAATCGTTAAGACATTGCCCAGAGTATATATATATATATATATCGAAAACACAGTTTTTGTCGGCTTAATTTTCTAATTTTGTAATTTTTAATTTTCAGTGTCGGCTAATTTTGCATGGGGAGCGTCGCCGTGGTGACAAAACCGGTGCCATTGCCGCCGCAAATGGTCTGGGGACAAAGCAAGAGCATCATGGTCATAAGTGGTTGGATGAGAATTTTTTTAGAAAAAAAACCCATTATAAAGACAATCAATTGATTAATAAATCAATTTTATATAATGAATTATTTTTTTATGTCTGGTATTCTTCTTTATTCGGTATGGTAATTAGCGGTTCAAATTCAATGTTTCCAGCTATTTTTTAAGGAAGGTATCACTAGTTGTCTTTATATTATTTTTTTAAAATGAAACCGTCAATGTACCTTTTAACGAAAGCATTTTTAGGAGTGTGCGATTAATCCTTCCGTTTAAATTGTTGAGATTGAATAACAACAACAATGCCCTTTAAGAGAATAGGCCAAGGTTGGTTTGCCAGTGCGAACGGGGATGAAGCCTCGATCGTGACAATCTGATTTTTTAAATATGAATTGTTTCAATTAGGATTATGAAAAACCTATATGGTTATGGATCATTTCAAATTTGGTCTTTTTGGGAGCACTTTGGATAATTTCTTCTATTCAAAAGAAACCTTTTTCAACAGCAAATTATGGATGCTAGCCCCCAATTCTAAAGATGAATGGGCAAATTATTGTCCGAATATTTCATTTATATTCGTGAATAAATTTAGTTTGTTATGGATAACTAAGTAGCCATTAAACCCACAAAACCAGTTAAACTAGTTGCAGACCTTGAAACGCAATCCCAAGCATCGTGCAACACGGTTCAAAGGTACTAGAATAGTTCAAGTTGATACATATCACATTCTCTAGAACCGACAAATAGAATTTGACAAAAAAAAAATCATTACTATTTCTTTTGGAAAAAAATGCGCACAAAAATGGCCTTTATAGTGTTGCTCATATTTATTTTTCGTGTCCTCATATTTTATTTCGTGTCGGATTTGATTCCCAAACCATTCAATTTGAGGATAATTTTCATATTCACATCCAAATATAGACAAATTGTTGCTAACATATGCAACATCAACCTAGGAAAAAATCGGAGTTGATGATCTAAGCCTATAGATGTAATTCAATATAAAATATTTGATACTTCATATTTGATCTCCAAGTCCTGTACCTTCGATTTGGCTTCAAATCTTGTACCTTACAACTGAGGCAATAGAAATTCACCATGACGCCCCCTCCATCCACGAGCACGAGCTGCCACGTATGCCATCCGGTCGCAACCGATAGATATGAATAGTAAAAATGTCTCTTCTGTACTCAGAAACAATTGGCATTTTTTCCTCCTTGGAATCGATCACCTTACCCTTTAAATTAAATTCAAGGTATGAATCATTAAAATCCCATGCCACATCCACTTTACACATCGAGAGGTGCATGTAATGTTTGGCATAATCGAGTGGCATCGACGCGATCTTTAGATTTTTAATATTTGCTCTCTCTCCTCGACAAAATAATGTCATAGGGTTTTCTCCTCGTCCCCCAACCAACCAAAGAGATTCCGAAGAGCCAAAAGAGGAGCCGTGATAAAAGAATGAGCAAGGGACGCACTCTTTCGATTTCTTTACTTATCCGGAAGTATCATCATACGGATCGAAGGCCGAATCGTTCCTTAAACAAAAACACTCCGCCAACTTTTACGCACTTTGGAAAGCCACAAGGGTTTTTGCTTTCTTTAACTTTATCTCCCATCCCACCGAGCCAGCCGTGTTATCTTCTCGGTGGCAGCATAAAAATTAGGGTTTCGGTTGCTCTTGCAATCATGACATTTTTCGCAGCTAATTGCGAATTGCGATGTGCTGCGCTTATGGAGCAAAGCATGGCCCGACGTGGGTGCATCGTCATGCTGACGCGTGCGTGCAATTTGGGGAAGGAGTTTTGAGGGGGCTTTTGCTTTGGAAGTGGATAGCTGTGGACGATCACATGGCCTTGTTTTGATGAACTCTCGACAATTCTGGGGCCCCTTCAGGAGGCCACGATCGATTGACTTGGAGATGCGCGACGTAGATTGGATCGAGCTAGAGACTATGATGTGTATCGTCATCTAACGGTTAAAACTTTTAGGAGAGAGAGAAATAAACGGTTGCGCACTACCCCACTATAAGTTGGTATGGGAGTCGATAACCACATGCTTCCTTTTGCCCATATATCGATTTCCATTTCATTGCGTGCCTGGTTTTCCAACAAATTCTTTCGCCCACATGTATCGAGTACACAAACTTAAGAGCTTGTTCATCAAATCAAATTTCATGTGAGAACAGAGCCGAAAACTAAATAATACAATATTGACCATCCTCTAACGGCTTAAATGTTTAGAATAAATAGTTGTATGCTCAATTTCAATAATTTGAAAAGGGATAATGGTCCCAAAAAAAAAAACCTAAATCTATTGCACGGCAGTCATTCAGTTCTAAATCTTTTAATTGTATCAATTCAGTTATAAATGTTGTGATGATTTGCCAATTTAGTCCTAGATCTTTCAATTATGTCAATTCAATTCTAAACTAATTATTTGGATATTTGATTGGAAGGACTATATTGGCAAATTATGAAACTATTTAGGATTAAATTGGCAAATCATCAAAAGGTTTATGATTACATTGATACAATTGAAAGGTTTAAGACTAAATTGTCAAATCATTACAAGGTTTAGTACTAAAATGACACGATTAAAAAATTTAGAACTGAATTGGCCTCCGTATAATAGATTTAGGATTTTTTTGACAATTTTCTTGATTGATACATCTTGGGGAGATGGAACCCATGGAGCAAGAAACAGTAGTCTAACATGGACACATAATGATGCGAAGCATCAAGTTGTCCCATTGATAAAAGACCATGGCAAAAAGAATTTGGGGAAATCATAAGAGGAAACTAGGTGGAAAGATTAATAATGACTGGCTCAACCCTCATGAAAACCAGCATACACTTTTACAATAACAAGACAAACCTTATCCTTGTGTTTGATACCCACATTAAGTGCTGTGCTTTTGATAACCACTAACTACTTACAATTTAATTGAATGGTTTAAGTAAAAAATCCCTTGATGTGCCAAATAAGAATGACTTAATTAATTAAGTGATAAAGTGTACAATGACAAGTAATGCTTACTATTCCATGTTTGGTAAGAGAACAATAAAATTTTGTTATTTTTCATATGTTACGGAACAATTTTTTGTAATCATTTTCAGCACTTAAAGACTTTTAGCAATCATTTTTCAGTTTTGTCAAACGAACCCAAGTCGAAGAAGGAACCCTTCCCTAGCTTGGCAATAGGCTCTGATGCCAAACCCATTTTTTCTTCGTGAGATCAACCATTTGTGTCATCTTCCTCTTCCTCTTCTCTCCCTTTTTACTTTCAATGATCTAAGCTTTTGAGTGGGATTCATTGAAGTTGATTTAATTTTGATTGATCAGTTATTAATTTTTATTTATTTTGAATGCGGGATTTTCTTCGGAATATTTATAGTTTTCAACCTTACGAATATGTTCCTTAATCTAGTTGAATATGATGGAAACTTTTAGAGTAGATCTCACATTGTTTTGTCTATGAGATTTATTGAATATGGTCAGATCCTTTAACAAATGTCGGGATAGCCACGGTTTCTTACTTGTTAAAACTCTTGACAGTACTTGTCTCTCAAATTTGGTATGGCTCCAATATACTATCATCGTCCTAAAATTTTGATTCTATGACAAGCTCTTTTCAAAGACAAGAGAAGTCAAGAGTTCGAGTTTGATTAGTGGAGCAAGGCTTTCATCTAGTGCTCCCAATCTACGTTACGCCACTTCATAATAATCGAAAGATCATGTGAGCTCCACATGAAAGTCATTATTAGGCGCTATATTTACGAGAACAATAAATATAATACGGTCATAAGCCATTGTCATGCAATTTAACATGATGTCGAATTGTGGGGCAATAGGAGGTCCCAAACATGATAATTTGCTGCGTATAACATATGCTGGGCCTCTAGAGACATCAATTTCTCTAGGGTCCATGCCACTAGACATCCAGCTTATCGAAATTAGCTTTATCTAGGTAAAATAAAATCATTTATCGCCGGCCATCTCCAATTATTGCATCTTAATCTCTTGGAGTCCAATTGAGCTCTAAAGGACTATAAGACTTCCTCGACTTTGAAGCTACTAATCCTCCATGCTCCACAGAGAAATATGGAACTACGTCTAGTTTAATGGCTTGAAATTGACTCTGTAACCATTTAAGTTATTACAATAAAATGCGAAATATAGTGTATATGTCTAACTCTCTACCTCCTCACATGAAAGCCAACTCCAACACGAATTACTCTCGGGTGCAAGGTCAATGTGTACAAGTAAAATACTTGTTGAAGCTCATGGCGCATAGTGAATAAATCTCCAAAGTTAGAATATTCACTATCCAGTAACTCCCTTGAACCTATTTATATTAGGATCACCACCAAATTTTTCATCAATTAGAAACTCAAATCTCCCTAAAAGAATAAGGGATGTTAAGGGGTGTGATATTTAAATGGGCAACTATCCAATTGCGTGCCCAAGGCTAGTTGCAAAAGCATGAAATCAATGAGCGAGAGGTAACGACATTGTGTCATGTTATGTTAGATGAGACAATTCGATCATGGTAACTCATCAATTCGGAAAAAACCGCACTCCAAGATTGACCTTGATGTCAACTAATTGATTGTCCAAATCGAATCATCGACGCACTTCGAGCAGTACCCTCCCCTCGCCACCCCTAAGCCTATCAAATCGTAGCTATCTAATCTCTAAGATTGACCTTTAACTGAATCGCCGATGCAATCATGAGCATTTAATGGCTTGTTGTCACCTATTAATCCCGGAGATTTCATCTAATTAAAAAAAGGACTCCAGGTCTGCTTTGGTTATAATTGTATTCGATCAGATGCTGCTTTGATATATATGTAAGACATCAATCTCGATGTAGATATTTATATATAAGGGATTCGACCACAAGATGTGGCCATGTTATTTTAGTAATGATCTAATATATATTCGAGCTGATCAGCATCCAAAGATCGTCATCTAAAAATAAATTGATTCAATTGGATGGACCCATGAAATCTCCCGTTTGACCAAGTATCGATAGGAAGGAATCCAACTCTTTTTTTCCTTAAAGCAATCCTCTTGCGTCACGTTTCTTGCCCCCCTCCTTCCGTACTTAATTATCACTGAGTAGGTTCCCTTAAAGCAAATAAATTGCCCGTCATTTTCCATATTTACAATATAAAATCTCCTCTTAGGGTTACCCATGATTAGTATTATACAATTGTTAGGACTTGTAGCATGGACTGTGTGTGTGTTTTTTTCTTGCGTCCAAAACCAAAGGAAAAAGAGGGGAAAAAAACCCAAAATTATACCCATTTGACACATTTACTTTAAACTGTTTTTTTGTAACACCACAATTTCCAAATTTGTATCTGTGTGATATATTTACTCTCTATCAAAATCCCGTCAATGAGCACTATTAAAAATCTATCTGTATGGACAAAGGAAGGCAAGCGGTGTCGACATGGCACCTAGTTGACTTAAATGAAATAAAAATGACATCTTTTTTTATGGAATATCATACAATGAAGTTCTATCATAGAATAAATGTGTCATACAAATATAAGTTAGGGGTTTTGGATATCACAAGAAAAAGTTTAACATAAATTTATCACGTTGAACATAGTTCAGGGTTTTTGGTGGCTTTTTCCTAAAGAAAAATGATTAAATCCAATTTTACCGTTACCCATAATTAGGACTTGCAGCACGCATTTGGACATTGAATAATACTTGTTACTCACTACATCATTATTTGGTCTTCTTTACGTGGAACCGCATCTAAGTTAGAGGCTACGTGGCTCTACCTCGGGTCAACCTCTGAGAGATACAAAAAGGCTTGCTTGAGAGTTCAGCTACACTTTGCTTTGCTTCTTTGCTCGTTATAAGCTCATTGATTAGCGACTAAATAATAATAATACATACAATATAATGACCTCGCGTAGACTTTTGAACTCCTACTCTAGGCAAAGTCCAAAAGAAGGGACGATGCCAAAATGAATTTTATTTCTTTTTCTTCGTGGAAAAAGAGGAATTTGGCAAGAAAGATTTCGTCGCCTTTGTACTGGCCAGTACATAACTAAAGAAGCATTATTTGCTTAACATTCCTTAGACTCTCCGACCTTTCTACCTTATTCAATCTTGGCACCTCTCTATATATGTGGAGAGAAGTTACTAAACATGCTTCACGAGAAAACCCATCGTGTGAAAATGTAATTTTTTTTCTTATTCGATTATCTATGTGTGCAAGTGAAGCTCGTGCTCGAAAGAGGGCACGAAAATTTGTATTTATTTTCCCAATCGATGGTCCTCAAATTGGAAATCCAAAGGGGTCTTGAAAACTAGGTCATCTTTCTTTAAAAATTCCGTTTTTTTCCCAATTTCACATGCATGGAATCGGCAAACAAGTAGGGGGTCGAGATCCATGTGAGGGGAAGCACGTAATGGGAACATATTCCCAAAGTTTGGTCCTCGTGACGAGGTGTGAAATGGAGCTAAGTGGCGTCGAAATCCATTCACTAATCATTACTTCTCCCACTAACTTTACCCTAGAAAGAAAAGAGAGAGCATAGCAAAACATGATCTTTTCTCTCTTTTCTTTATTCTTCATGTGGTTTGACAAAATCCGAACGGCTCTCTTCCCCCCCTCTATTGATAGTCAAAGTGTCTAGTCACTTCCACTCACAAAAGGATCGTCTAAGGTTGGTAAAAAGAGATATCTTTTTTTCGCCCCTTTTTCCTCTCTCGAAAGATTTTTATTTTAGGAGATTTATCTAGAAACATAGTTAAGAAAGATGTCACGTATTCGTTCTGTCCAAAATTATGGAATTCGAAAACTATGAAAAGCCTCACGAATAGATAATTTAAAAAATCCTCAAAATTTGTCGAGTAGGACTCCCAGCGATAGTCACGCATATATCATGGATTTGTTCCATCCAAAATTATGGAATCTGAAAACTCTGAGAAGGCATACACGAATAGATAACTTGAAAACTCCTTAAAGTTTGTCGAATAGGACTACCGGCAATGACCAGACATTTTCCAATGAAAATTATCCAAAAAAAAGTTATATTTAGATTTTCACAACAAAACTAAAAAAAAAATTAATGTTACGTTGAAAACGTGATTAGATTTCGGTTTGAATTGGTAATTTTTCTCGTAATTTATGCTGACACTCCTTTTAGTGAAAAACCCTTTTGTCGAGCCGATTGGCTTTCATGGAGACAAAAAAGTGGGTAGTGCTGGCCTTCAATATGGTGATTTCCGACATAAGGCTATGATGATAATTATCCTCAAGGCAATTTCAATAAGTTTTATTCCTTTCTTCCTCTGCTTTTTCGTTTTATTTTGACGAATTCTAAAGTGAAGAAGAAATGGAAGTGGGAATGGAAAGTTTGTGCGAGCGTGTGGAGCCGACAAATCCCGTTTGCACAGAGCCAAGGCGAGGGTTTTGCGAGGTGCACGAGTAACATGTCTTTCCTTTCTAGATGCTTTTTCCTCCTTCCTTGCTTTTTCTTCTTCTTTTTTTAATAATTTTGGCCTCCGACCACGGTGGCTCCACCACCTTCGCCGCCCAGTCACGGTGGCTACCGCCACCGCCACCGCCGCCACCACTAGATTTTAGTGGGAGCAATCGGTTCGTTGTTTTTTGACTGTAATGTGAAAATGAAGTCCACCCAGGTCTCATCGGACGTACATTATATTCCATGCATGTCATGAGGTGGAACTTTCACTCGTCTTTAATTTTTCTTTCAAACTTTGGCTTTAATTTGAAGTGCGTGGATGTCGGCGGCGGATTTCTGGCCTTTTTTTTCTTCTTGCGTGGCCCTAACTTTAACTTTTTCAATCATACTATTTCTGAGGGAGAATTCAATGGGATAATGCCACATTACTTTAATTCATTTGTTTTTTGTATTTTTTTGCCAATACAAAAGAATTTTTATCACAATTCCATGGAATCATAATTCAAGACCACGCTCTCCCTCTCCTTATTTCTTTCCTCGCAGATCACAAAATTGCAGTCATTAAATAGAAAGTGTTCCATGAAATTTTGTGGTCCGAGCAAGTAGATTCAATCGAGCGTTTTTTAAAGTTGTATAATTAGATTAGATGCCTAAAATTGACCGAATTACGCTCGCTCTTTTTATAGTGTATCTGACAAGCTACCTTATACCGAAGACTAGAAATCAATTGTCTAATTCCCGACTATAAAAGTTAGGACTTTAATAAAATATTTTTGTCATTGGATTGCATTGTATATGATACTAGAAGATGGCTGGAAAATAAAATCCACATTTTAATTTCCCTCAATTTTTTTTGGGTTATCGTATGATGCACGATCTACGCAAGCCACTTTATACATAAGACTAGAAATCAACCATCTAAGTTTTGAATATAAAACTTAGGACTTAAATAAAATATTTTTTCATTGGATTGCATTAAATACGATAATACTAGAAGATGGCTAGAGAATAAAATCCCAGCTTTAATTTCTCTCAAATTTTTTTTTTTTTTTTTGGGGGGCTATTGTATGACGCACGGGGCGATGGATGTGAAAGGGAAAGGAGTGGAAAAAGGAGAGAAAATAAGGGAAAAACAAGGCCAAAAAATGGAAAAGAAAGGGAAAAAGAGATAAATCGTTTTTATTATAATCGGGGAGTGGAGGGGGTGGGGCCCCACCGATCGACCTTTGGTGGCGGACCTAATCAGAGCCGTCGGATCCGGAGGGCGATCTTCGGGTCACGAGGCATCAACGGCGTGGGATGCTCGCTTGGGGGGAGAAGAAGATGATGAGCTTTTCTCTATCGTGCGCGCGTGTTTTTCTTTTCTCTTTCTTTCGGCGCTTTTCGAGCGTGCGGGGCTAGGGCAGCGGCTCGCGCTGTGGCTCAGCTCGGCTCGGCGGCGGACGGCCCCCCGCCCCGTGTCTCTTTCGGCTTGGCTCGAGCCGTCTCGGTAAGTCAAAAAGGTGCTTGCTTGTTTGGTGAGCGCCGTGCCAAATTTTGACCATCGGCGCCACGGCCCCTTTTTTTCTCTCTCTTTTGGAGTTTGGAGTCAAATGACAAACGGACAAAAAAAAAAACAAAAAAGGAAGTTTATGTTTTGTTATTATTTTTCGAAGAACTTACTTTTAAGGAAAATAATTTCGTTTTTTTATGTTTGTCTCTATTTTGCAAATGGTATGGAAGTCGTTTTTCGATACTTGTTTCGGAAAAATTATGAAGCACACATTGAATGAAAAATCTCGAATATAAACTCTCGGTCTTGTTCCAACAAAGGGGTCCCAAGGCTAGGCACCAGGTTCCTAGCCTTGGCCATGGAGGTCCAAGACATAGGCACCGGGGATTTGAGGCTGAACTCATGAGTCCTTAGCCTAAGCATCGGGTTAAAGCGCATGAGGTCAATTGTATGAATTTATGATTTTTTAAAAGAAGCCGTTTTCCAAAATTTAACTGTAAGTTTTCTACATATATAAAAGGTTAGGAAGGGATGACCAGCGGTAACAATCCATTTCGAGTGTTGTCATACATATCTTATACATGCTAACAAATGTTCAATTTGAGTCATAATTACTTCACACCACTTGTGTCCTGAAACTTTGAATTTGGTGAGCTCGTTTCCTCGGTCTCTCTCAATGGTAGAAGTTAAGTGCTCAATTTGTATAGTGTTGGGTTGGGATGACACAAAAGCCACTCAATTAAATTTCCTAACAATCTAAAATATTTATATTTTAACTCCTTTAGGTCACTGTAATTAATTGGGACGTCGGAGAATTTCCCATTCAAGAACCGGGTCACCTATTTAAATCTTATTAAATTTGTGCAAATTGCTCTTGGTCAAAGAACCAAAGGCATATGGGCTTAACGGGTTAATGGGGTTAGCATATTCCAAGTAGCTTGAATATGCATTCACACCACTGAATTATGAAAAAAAAAAAAAAGTAATTTTGTTGAACCTAACTATGATATTTTAATTTATAAAAAATAAAAAAATATGTATTTAGGTGACCATTCTTTTGGCAGAAAATTGAGATGATCTTACAGGTTTTAAAGATAGATTGAACGTACTTTGTGTAAAAACCGTTGCTAGAGAGGTTGGTTGAACTTACAGAAAAAAATACTCATTCTTTTGCGGTGAAAATAATTATAAACTTACTAAACATATGATGTATTTTACTTTGATAAAAATACATCAATTATGAACTTATTTCATGTCCTTTCTCTATCCAATTAATGATTTAACATGTCAAGAATCCTATACGTGCCTTAAAAAATAATTATTATATTTCATATTTACATAAATAAATCTAATATCCTCGTGATTTCTCATCGATGGCACGGCTTAAGAACAAATAATGTTATTTGATTTAAATTCCCTTTAAAAATATTGTAATTCAAATAGTCCTATTTTATCACATAAGATTTTCTTATTTGTAACACAATTAATGTAAAATCATAGTAACATCATTTTATAATTCCACTATAATAACACCGACTTTTTTGACGTACTTTTAAGGAAAACGACGATATCTATCCATTTGTACCTCCTGAACTGCATAATTACCTTAGGGCACTCGTTCAAGAGACCCTTAATATTTTTACCGAATGACCATTTGCGGTAAAACTCGGCTTTTCATGAGCCATAAATATTGCAAAGCACATATACGGAGGGATTTTTACTTATTTATTTTTCAAAGCATCAATTATACATAAAACGGTGATCACTTTCCGACGAGTCAGGTTCCAAAACAGGCCCCAGTTTTTTTTTTTCTCTCTTTTTGGCAAAGATTAAAACCATATAGAAATTTTCGTTCTTTTTAAATACGAAATTTAGTCAAGTGATTATGTTGGTGTTTGTGGACGGTGAAGCCGGTCCTTCATATCTTTGGTAAGTTTGAAACTTGTCTGTCTCTCTCTTTTTTTTTCTTTAATTAATTTCAAATTTTGTTCAGCTGGGAGCCAGCAGGTCAAAAATAGTTGACATTAGGTTGAGTATATCCCTTTTGCTTCACCTAATAAAGGAGGAGTTTACCAAGAGAATGATTCTCAATAATGTTTGTTTAAGTGATTAATCTCAAAGCATTGATACCCAAAAAAAAAAAACAACAAAAAAGCATCGATACCTCTCATGATACGTAATGAATATGCTAAAAACCAAATTATTCCCTGCTTGTTACATTTTTAATAATGTTCTTGTAGTTATAATTATTAACATGACCCAACAAGCAATCAGGGCTTCCCTATACTAATGTGCTGTTTTACCATACTTCTGGAAAAAGGAAGAATTCTACTTCTAGTCAATAATGATGGCGTGCAAGTTCTTAATGGTGAACAGACATAAAGAATTGATGAGCTCTTTCCTTTGGCCAACTAGGATTAATGAAATTGGAACGCCCAAATGTTGGCCCCATCTTCTTTTATTTTCAGAATTTATTTTTATTAAATTCACAGTCAAGTCTACATAATAAATTATACATTCAACGTTGAACTATCGACGAATGAAAAATTGCGATCACAAAACTAGCTCGAAACACATGTCACTCATCCGACAACAAATGGATAAGAATGCTTCTATATGGGCAATGAACTTAGACTCAATTTGTTTTGTGAAAAATGAATGACCTGGAAAAATGGATCGCTCATATCACTTACACAAATGAACGATCATAAGTATTTTCATAATTTATAAAAATATTTAAATATAATGAAAACAGTTTCATTAACTGATTATTCCAAGAAATATGAGCGATCAATTTAACAAAAATATTCTTCAAATAATTTGTTTTCCACGAAATAAACCCATTAATCATTTTTAATTTATAAATTTTTTATCCTCTTCTTCTTTTTTTAAGCGAAGTGTTTTCTATCGTTATCCCTCTTTTCCACTTTATGTTTTTTCCCCATTATTTGTTTCCCACTCCCTTTTCCTTTCCGGCGATAGAAGTGGGAAAAAAAAGGTGAGAGAGAGAGAGAGAGAATCGACCGTTTCTTAATTGGGCCTCCTGCGATTGGTTCAATAGCGCGGCCCGCTATTTAGATTTCACAATGGGGACGCGCTTCTGAGGCGCGTGCAACTTACGCTCCCTTCTGTTTTTCTATTCTTCTTTTCTTTTTTTTGGCCGATTTTAAGAAATATTCTTCATAAAAGTCTCTAATCTAGAGTGCTCTCGGGATGCTTATTAAATATTCATTTGATTTGGAGCAATTTCAATTTTTAGAGCATTCGATTCGATATAACACAAGAATGGTCAGTACTTTCTTTTTTGCTTTTTTCTTTTTCCAATTGAAATTGTTTTTCATAGGATACTCGTAAACAAAGTCCTCTATTGATAAGAAAATTGGAGCTTACCAACCTTTAATGTCACAATTTCCCCACTCCGGATAATCGAAGTATGTGGTTTCATACATTGCTTAAAAGAGGCGAATGACAAGAAGACAATCATAAACTTATAATTTATCATTTCTCCATTTCATAAAAAAAATGCATAATCGCATGTTGTTACTAGATCCCTTGACGTGAAAGTTAATTTACACACTAATCGATTGATGGTGCAAATGTGTATTGGAGAGAATTTACTCGAGCAAACGTTTATTATCCATCCAATGTCGATCACGTATCATATTTTATAACGTAGAGGATTGAATATATTCATACTTTAAGAATATATAAATTTTGCACGATTTAGCTCAAGAATTGCATATTTATGTATGAGATTCGTTACCGAGTTTCCTTAGAGTACTAATCAAGGCAACTAAAAATAGTAATAGCATAAGTTGAGACATCAAGAATATCCAAAAAGAAAAAACATTTAAAAGTTACCCATATCACATAGAAAGTGTAATTTATAATGAGAGTTTCTATATTTTAAGATGTTGATAATACATTTTATAAAAAGGGTTTTTCTAATGAGTGCCATCAGGACACTTGTTATCCACATCTAATGGAAAAAATATTTTAATTTCCAACATGTTGATTTTGTATAACCCAAGAAAAAGCAATGCTTTGAAATGACAAAATTTCTTATATTTGGATGTTCAACAATTGTCTCCAGTACACTTGCTAAGTATGCTTAACAAGAAGATAATTCGATTCTGAAGAGTGTATCACACATAACGCGAGAAAAAAAAATGTACGAAAAAGCGCAAATTCACTTGAAATGACTTATCTTTACAAATACCCACAAGACATTTTTTTTATAAATTTTATCCCAAAATATAATTCATGGACCTCTCAATAAATGTTCTTGGAACAAACCTCTCGGCATTATAATTTTACGCAGTCGAGGTTAGTTAATGGTGGCGATTCTCCATCAGTGGTGGGGAGACCGGGGGGAAGTTGATGAAACCTCGGTGAACTCAAAACCTCAATATTAAACAATAAAAAAAAAAAAAAAGGCAATTAGAAGAATATAAAAAATACTTAGGAATTAATTGGAAAAATGCCAATTCCTGGAATTATTGACTGAGATTTGGATCTGAGCTGCGTTTCAACTGCTGCTCAAACCACACCCCCCCTTTCAGCCATTAACACATACAGAGTACTCGAATAATAAAATACAAGATCAGAACGTTTTTTTTCCCGGGATCGATCGAACGGTCGGGATTTTTTCCCCTTCGCCGTGATCCAACGGCGGAGGAAAAAAAAAAGGGGGCGGGGGGTGGGGTCCCCTTCGGATTATTGCGAAAACTGCAGCATGATTGATCATGTGGCGATGACAGGAACCAGAAATATCCAGTTCAGTCGAAGTGATTATTTTTAATTAATTATAATTATAATTATAATTAAAAAAACCCGGGATTAAAGATCTGGTCTTGAACCGTTGAAAGCAGTTTTTAAAACGCTATAAAAATGGGGGAATCGGTGGCACCCTTCTTTAGCTCAGTCCTCCTTAAAGGCTCCCCACTCTCTCTCTGTTTCTTTCTCTGTGGGTGCGTTTCTCTCTCTGCATTTTCACGTTGTTGCTGTGCTGAGCCGAGTGTATAAAAAAGGGTTTGAGTGGGAGGGTCTGGGCGTGCTTTTCCTCCCCCTGAACTGCTGCGACGACCATTGAATTCCGACCTGAGACGCCCCAGATTTTCGCTGCTTTTGAGGCGAGTACTTCTCAGAGCCCGCCGTCTTTCGGGGGGGCTGCTTTTGGCGGAGCCGAATTGGGTGGCGCATTAATACGAAAGTCGGGAGCTTTCTTTCCCTTTCCCTTCCCACCAGCGCCACCGAGGGCAGCAGAGATCTTTGCGTCCTTTTCCCCCTCTCTGTCTTCGATTATTTCGACCATTTAAGGCCCCCTCCCGCCTCTGCTCTGCAGCAGCACTGCCCCTCCGTCTGCTCTTCGCTTGCTTTCTTTCCTTATTTCTTTCTTCTTAAAGCCCCGGCGCAGGTCGAGGGAAGAGGGGGGAGAGACGGGAAACAGAGTCAGTGAGTGAGTCGAGCGAGTGGCCCTTGGGAAACGCGGCCCACCCTTTTGCCCCGCAGGTCAAGAAGGTGACGTTTCGGAGACGAGGTGAGGATTTTTGGATGTTTCTGGTTCGAAGAGATTGCGACGGGGGGTGGGTTTGGGATCTGGGGGAGGGGTTGGGGTCTTGGGAAAGCTGGGTTCTTTGAGTAGCATTTTTCTTGGGTTTCGCTGTTTTTCTCTTTTGTTTTTTGGTCACTTGTCTGAACGAGCGTCCTTCTCTTTCTTTCTTTCTTTCTTTTTTTTATATGTATGTGTAATCATTTGTGTTGGAGATCTCATGCTCATGCTCGTGCTCGCGCAGGACAGACAGAGACGTGGGAGTGTGCGAAACGAAGGAAATGTTGGGTCAGAAGCAAGCAGAATCGGAAGCCATCGTCGCCAACGCTACCGAGGCAGAGCTCAACCTCGCCAAGGACGGCCACGACAGGGCGCTGGAGGATGGCGGGGCAGACGAGAGCTCCTCCGCGTTCAGCGTCAAGAGCTTCCTCTGGCACGGCGGCTCCGCCTGGGACGCCTGGTTCAGCTGCGCCTCCAATCAAGTAAACATCGAAAATCGAGAACGCACCCCCGTCTTTCGCTTGGCTCGATCTGACCCGGAATCTCATAGGCTTTCCCCCTCTTCTCGATTGGTTTTGTTTCAGGTGGCGCAAGTGCTGTTGACGCTGCCGTACTCGTTCTCGCAGCTGGGGATGACGTCGGGGATCATCTTGCAGATCTTCTACGGCCTCCTGGGAAGCTGGACCGCGTACCTCATCAGTGTCCTGTACATTGAGTACCGTACCAGGAAGGAGAAAGAGAACGTCAGCTTCAAGAACCACGTCATTCAGGTCCCCTCTTCTTCCTTCCTCTCCTCCTCTTCAACTTCCCCTCCATAGACAAAAAGAGACCAGATAATAATAAAGCGAATGAATCGATCGATCGATTGCAGTGGTTCGAAGTGCTGGACGGGTTGCTCGGGCCGTACTGGAAAGCCGTGGGGCTCGCCTTCAACTGCACTTTCCTCCTCTTCGGTTCTGTCATTCAGCTCATCGCTTGCGCAAGGTATGCGTCAATTCAGTAGACAGAAAATCACCCATCTCTCCATTTTTTACGAAGGCGCGAGATCAATGCGCATGCGAGAAGATTCTGTACTGATCATGCATTCGTGTTCGCTCGCAGCAACATATACTACATCAACGACCACCTGGACAAGCGGACCTGGACCTACATCTTCGGCGCCTGCTGCGCGACGACGGTGTTCATCCCCTCCTTCCACAACTACCGGATTTGGTCCTTCCTCGGCCTCGGCATGACCACCTACACCGCCTGGTACATGGCCATCGCCGCCCTCGTCCACGGCCAGGTAACACCCGCCCACCCCCGGATTCCTTCCTCGTTTTTGCTCATGAGATTGAATCAAATACAACGGATAAAAAAAAGAGTTGCTAAAAGAGATTCCGCGGCGATTGAATCGATGGCAGGCGGAGGGGGTGACGCACACGGGGCCGAACAAGCTGGTGCTGTACTTCACCGGAGCCACCAACATCCTCTATACCTTCGGCGGCCACGCCGTGACGGTGTACGCTCTTTCATTCCGCATTCATTGCTCGCATTTTCCGCCGTTCTCGACCCTGTATTATTCTTCACGTTTTCTTGCAAAGAAAATTAGTGGAATTTGACGTGTTGTTCTCGAACGCTCGGATCGGATCCGATTCGAAGTTCAACAAAGCGCAGCTTCCCAGCTTCCATTCGTTGCTTTTGCCGGCGAACTCGGAGTCCGAGACACTGGCCGAAATCATGCAAAAAAAAACTGCGCCTTTTTCCATACCCTTTTCTAAGCTGGAAAAAGCAAAGAAATTTATAAAATCCTTTTTTTTTTCTCGTCTGTAAAAGACTACAGCGAAAAAGCGTTTTCTATCTTCAGTCCTGTCGTACTTCCTCGTGTCCTTAGGCTTCAAGGCTTCAACTAGTCTAATTGAATATGAGAAAAAACACAGGAAAATATGTTATTTTAATTTCTGGGTATTGATTCTTTTTTAAATATTTTCAAATTTATGTAGTGTTTCCATTTCTAGAAAAAATGGTAGTATTTTTTCTTTTTAGTTTTGGGCGAAATCTTCCTGTGTTTTTTTTTTTGTTAAAGTTTTTTCTTTCTTTCTTTTGATCAGGGAGATCATGCATGCAATGTGGAAGCCCCAAAAGTTTAAGTACATCTACTTGATGGCCACGCTGTACGTCTTCACCCTGACGATCCCGTCGGCCTCCGCCGTGTACTGGGCCTTCGGCGACGAGCTCCTCAATCACTCCAACGCCTTCTCCCTCCTCCCCAAGAATGGATTCCGTGATGCTGCCGTCATCCTGATGCTCATTCATCAGGTATCGTGTTGTCGCCGACCACCGCCGTTAGGGCAATTATGTACTATTGTCTCTATACGTTACAAGATACACACCAAAAGGGTCATTTTTATGGCTACTATTTCTCATTGAATTCATCCGTTTGAGATCATGACATATCACCTAAAATGCACAGATATCTGAGGTGCATTTCATAGACTGAGTGATTGCGAACTACTAATCAAGTTTTTTTTTTTTTTAACTGTGAACTACTAATCAAGTTTAAGTGCCGAAATTGTGTCATAGTCTCATGATTCGTGATTGATTGCTCGGTCTTGGCCATCTCACGTCTTGTGAAAACACAATTCGCAGTTCATAACGTTCGGGTTCGCGTGCACGCCGCTGTACTTCGTGTGGGAGAAGGTGATCGGGATGCACGACACGAAGAGCATGTGCATGAGGGCGCTGGCAAGGCTGCCGGTGGTGATCCCCATCTGGTTCTTGGCCATCATCTTCCCCTTCTTTGGGCCCATCAACTCCGCCGTTGGCGCCCTCCTCGTCAGCTTCACGGTCTACATCATCCCCTCCCTCGCCCACATGCTGACCTACCGAAAGGCCTCCGCCCGTCAGGTACACTCTATTCTAAATTACCCCGGATCAACGGATCGATACCGTTGGAAGTGAAATTTCAATGTGTTCGTCATTAATTTATGTTCCGTACAGTGTGTTATCTTCATGTGAACTAATGAAAAATTAGTGTTAGAGGGTTAATGTTGGAGTGAGTGAAAATTACATCAGAGAGAGAGAGAGAGGGAGGGCATTTAAGAGATTGGATTTGGCAAGATCTTGGCCCAGATGAGAAGACATGGATGGGCATGTCCCTTTCGATTAGTTATATGGAGCAATTGGACTGTTGTACTATGCCTTGCGTGAGCTGTCTGAGTTGACCCAATGTCTCATCTCATGTGAGAAAACCCTAGCAAAATCAACCATCATTGTCAAATAGTCAAATAAATTTTCACCATACTTTGAACTTTGGAAATTCTCCCTTTCAATGATTAGCATCAAGAGCGGCTGGTGGCATCCTAAGTGAAGCAAAAGATACCAAACTTTGGCTAAATTTTAAGATCTTTGATATTGATTCATTTTCTCGATCGATTGATTTGCAGAATGCCGCGGAAAAGCCGCCATCGTTCTTACCAAGCTGGACGGCCATGTACGTGATCAACGCATTCGTGGTGGGATGGGTCTTGGTCGTGGGCTTCGGGTTCGGCGGCTGGGCCAGCATGACCAACTTCGTCAGGCAAGTCGACACGTTCGGTCTCTTCGCCAAGTGCTACCAATGCAAGCCGCCGCAACCACCGGCTGCCGCTGCGCCACACCATTGAGCCACCGCTCTCCCGTCATGCATCTAGCCCTGCCTCCCCGATTTTCCGTCATTTTCAAGACAACCAAATCTTTCCTATTTTGTCCAAGTAGATCATGTAACATATACATGGGGATAGTGGGCAATGATTCCTCTTCCCCTCCATGTGATGTGTGCTGGAATTTCCTTCTTTTGCCCCCCCTGCAATTTTTCTTTTTTGCTTTATAGTTTTTATTTTCCCCCTTTTCGTTAGAAAATTTAGTTGGTGATACTAATATATAGTGTGTGAAGATTCCCTTGCTATTAAAGCATAGGCTATAAAATCAATATATGTAATGCCTAGCTTGAGCTTTTTTCTTTAAAAATTCCAATTCCAATTTCGATTTCGATTTCAATTTTTAATATTCCCTTCTTGCTTTTTGATAGGATACCATAAAGATACGTTTGGTCGTCCTCTAGTTGTAGTTGGCACAATGTCATTATTACAAGCATGTTCCCACAATTTCTGCCAATTTAAAAAAAAAAAATTAGAGTATGGGTCTGCTAATTATTTAAATATTATTTGATAAAATAATGCTAAAAGGGTGTATGTGGACATGTTTCCTTTGGTCCTCTCTCTCTCTCTCTATCTTTTCTGACCTGCATCCAATCACATGGGTCACACGTGGGTCAGCTCCTGTCACGTGCCACCCTTTGCTCCTCAATATTCTCTGTCTATCTCTCACCTTAAATTCACATGTGAACCTACACGGACCGACTGACCTATCTCTGACTTTGATTGGGCCATTAATTTTCATGATTTGATTTAGGATTTATCCTTAAATAATAATTAACTTCTGTATTAAAATAGGCTTTTTTTTCCACTGGCCAATGGCTAAAAAGTTCATGCTTGAGTGCAACCCAAATTTGCAGATGTCAGTCTGCTGTTGCTTAATGAGGGGGAAAAGGGGTTGAATGTCCTCATTTGGAGTGCCTACTGACAGGTTGGATTTTAACTTTGATCAGAATTTCTAGAGAACAGAGAAGTAAATATTGGTTGATACACCAAGTACTTTACTCCAAGTTGGTGGTCAGTGAACTTTGATTTCTTTCTCACATGACCGGAGACCGAAATCAGGCCTAGTTGAAAGAAGGTTACAAGAAAAGAGAAAATAAATATGGATGAATCAAATAAAAGAATTTACGCAGAGCCTCACTGAAGAATCACACTCTTAATAGTCCATAGATGACAAGGGGCTAGGGCAAGTTTGGACCTGATTTCCACAATCATGAATGCTTTAATGTTCTCTGACTGACATATACAATGTCGAATTCAGATTTCATTATCCCATATAAACGATCTATCATTAGCCATGTCGAGAAGGTTTAGAGAAAAGATAATCTAAGATAACATCTATTGCACTATTAATTATGCACACTCTCACACTATTGTATATATTATTATTATATCCGACCCATTTAGATGTTTTAGATCGTATAGTAGTCAAACAAATAGAAGAGGAAGTAGTTTCGATTATCATATACTTTTAGGTTTTTTTAATGGCTTTATAACCGGTAATCAAATCAAATGAATAAACAAGATTAACTTAGAGACCTAAAGAAAAGAAGTAGGAGAATTATGATCTCGTGAGAGGAAAATCTTCTCATTTATATTCATGGGACTTGGTCAAGTGCAAGCAATATGAAAAGCACGTCAGAAGCAATGTAATTAGGCCATAAAAGTAATTATTCTCATTTGTATTATATTTACAGCTAATGATCCATTTATAATAATCAAGGGGATCATATGGCTGGGGTACTTTTTCCCATGTAATATACTTAAGAATCAAGGGACCCTAGAATGTGGGAAATATTAGGAAAAAAAAATTAAATTGCATTATAAGGGGAAAGCCTTAGATCTATAGGCTCAAAAGAACATGCAAATGCATGTGGAAACTTCAAATTTCTATTTTTCTAATTTATAAAAAAAAAATTGGGAAGTGACATGTGGACCGTTGATTCTCTGATCAATCATTAATCATGTTCAAGTTGTTCCTTTACCCGTAATCATTGGGGGGGTGGGGAAGAGATTATAATCCCCAAGTCAAAGATGACTTTTGATTTGCCATGTGAAATGGTGTCCGAGGATGGTGGTGTCGTTAACGTTTTCTAGTCTCTCTCATCGGAACGGTAACTTCCAGCTTTTGAAAAAAATTAAATATATAAATAAATAAATCGAAGCCACACATGACTAATGTCAAAAATTTTAAAAGAAAAATTAGTGGTCAACAGAAGTAAGTACATACCAATGTGATTTGATGATTATCGAGAGGGAGGAGATGACGTGTCAAAGCAAGTGTCCCGACGTTGCAATAAACATGTTAAACTGATGAATCAAATCAGATCAAATATGATTTGACTTAAATAAATCCATTTACAGACAATATAAAAATAATGATATAACCAACTCGATCCATATCTAAATCATACATGACCAGATTCATATTATCAAAACACTTCTATATTCAACTTAATTTATGAAAACTCATACCCAAACTGAAATGAGAGTAGAGAGTGATTGAGCGCGAGATTGAGTGTGAACGAGAGAGAATGAAAAAAAGAGTTATAAAGAGGAGTTGGATTTCAATAAATTGTGAACCCCTTTAACACCTATATTATTTTTAAACTCATCTTTAATTCATTTACCGAATATAACTAACCAATCTAATAACTCAGCCCATTACATATAGGTTAAGAAGTTTGACAGCTCTAGTTACGAGGATTGCCACATCATCATAAGTGTCGTGACACCATTTATGTCATGTCATCGCAGTATGCCACGTCATTGTAACTTTAAGTTGTTGCCATGTCGTTGTGGTCGACATAATTTACCTTGTGTCCTTATGGTTAGTTAATATGTCATTGACAATGACCTTTACTTTAATCTGCCATGCATTAGGGTTATGTCCCGATAAAAACACTTCACATTATCATTCATTTCATAGTTAAAAAATTCGCGCGTGCGCTTATGTACCCATAGAGTCACCCCATTGCCCGAATGACGGTATAATAATTTCTAAGGCTATCAAAGTATGGATTTAAGACGAATAATTAGAAACAAAAGCAGCATACATACGTTTAGAAGATCGAATAATCGATGAATCATAGGATTAATCGAAGGGCTGGAGTGCCGAAAAGTCGTAGCAGGTGACCAAGCCCCACAACTTTAAGAGATCTACATAAATGCAAAATATCCGTGGGACATCCGAATCTCTCATGTCAAGAACGAAATCTGAAAAGTATCAAATAAATTTGTGATTTATTATATCCCTTTCGTTTGCTTTTTGGTACTAAATATTGATGTTTGCACCAAAAATGTCCATTTTTTTAGTTATTATCGAGGTATGATAACGTGAAGGAATAGACAAAAGTAGAGTCAACAATCTCCACTACAACCAATAAGATAATGGAGTTGAAGAAACCATCAACATAACCGTCGATAATTTGTAGCGATGAAAATAATTAGAAAAGGTAGAGAATAAGCTATCTGGATATTTTTGGTCATCTGAGGAGGAAGGCAGTTTAATGGGTATAGAAAGCTCCATTGTCTTTCTTGGCATTGATTTAGTGGCCAAATGGTTGTGAAATAGATGCATTATAGCATTCTTATATGGACAAGTGACGAAAAATGATTGCTGATTTTTTGGACCAGAGTTCATCAATGAGTGTGTTGACTTAGGAGCAAGATGATCAATTCAAAATAAGGACTGTATCAAGGCTTAGGCATGTATAGACCCATTAGGGGAGATTGTGGAGAACAATTACAATGGAAAACAAACATGGAGAGATCGAGGTGCTATTTTGAAGGACAACTACTTTTAAGATAAGAATCGACAACTAGGAGTATGGGACCATAATTTTCATAGATGTGGAATTGCAGTTACAATTACGAAGGAACTACTCCTAGACGGTTATGATAGAAGGTCTATAAATACCAAATTCTCATCAACTAGAGAGGCCCCCGACAAGTCAATCCAAATATATATTTTTTAAATATCTTTACTATCATGCACTTTATTTTTCCCTAATTGTAGCTTTCCAATTTGCGTCATCGATTAAATTTCAATGCATATCTCTATCCTGATGCTTCGTTATCGATTAAATTCTAGCATGCATATCTATCATGGGCATCGCGTCATTGATGAAATTCCAGCATTACATCTTTGTACGTTGTCAAGCTTTGTTGTTGATTAAATTCCGGCACAATTCATGTACTTGTGTTGCCGTGGAAGTGATTGTATTTTCAAGTTTTGTCGTTCATTGAATTCTAGCACATTTTGTATGTACAATTTGGTTCAAAGTTTGAAATAAAGGTTTGCAATTATTTCTTGTCAACCTGGATATTTACTATCCATAATTGCCACAAAACCCATATCTTTTCATCAAAAGCTGAAGGACTTTTGGGGAAGGATATTATGCCATCAATTAAATTCCGGTGAAACAATCGGCTTTTGGTTTTTCTATAATCACCTACATCGATATAAAAGCACATATTTTTCTTTCATTGACAGAATAATTTTACTCTGTTGCTTGTTTACTCTAATGCCCATGAATTGCCAGGTAAATCGTTCCATATATATATATATATATATATATATATATATATATATATATATATGTATGTATGTATATATTTAAAATTTATTTATTTATTTTTATCTTTTTAAAAACAGTTTTTTCGTATGTGTTTGAAATGAATTTGGATGATATTTAGCAAAATATTATGGATATAAATTTCAAAGCCTAGATATGTTCTTCATAAAATTAGAAGATTTTTGTTAGGTAATCTCCCTGAGATATTGAAATTTAATCCTTAATTCTCTATATTGAGATTGAGATGAGATGGGTGTGTTTTGGTTATGTGAGAAATGGACATCAATTTAAAACTGGGCTTTATTTAGAATACATGGATGGATACTAAAAAATATGTTTGTTTGTGATATAGGTCCATTTGTATTGTGGGCTTAAATGCACTTAAGATAGTCCTGAAATTCACTGGGCTTGATCCAACTAATTATGATGTTGATTAAGTATCATGCAATCCCCAAAATCAGACTGCAACATCAATAACAGGCCTCCGAGGCTCAACGAATATCTTCTGTGAATTTGGTAAAATGACTTTAAAAAGTAGATTTCGTTTCCGGGTCAGTGAATTTTGATTTCAATCGCCCGACGAACCGAATTTCATCCCTTTTTCGGAACGATGCATTTGGAATGGAATCCGACCGATTTTCCTGCAAGGGAGGGCATGCCGTCTCGCCACTCGGCTTTGCGTATGCAATTCGCCACAAATATGGTTGGATTCAAGTCGAAGTGCATCAACTACACAAAAGAATGATTGGAATGCTAGTTAGGTTACCTAATTGTTAAGTTCATCGAGATACAACGATGACGAGCCAAATTCATCCCATTTTGATTTGATTTGTGTTTTTTGGGTAGTTTATACATCCAAGTTGTCCCTATATTTTACTTTCGAATTCAGACCCCCCTCATCAGGGCGCCCCGACCTTCTCACCAACTCTACGAAAAGCACAGAACTCATATCAATCGGTCCGGCCAAGTCCTAGCACTAAATGCACCATGCGTTTACGAACATTCTATTGAAGAAAAGAAAAGCATGTTGAACGCCAAACCATTGTTATTAGAATACAGAGGGTGAAAACATTGGAAAGGATCCAAGGTAAAACACGACACTCAAAACAAAGGCCATCAATAGTGATCCGAGGAAGATTTGCCTCGCGGGTGACCGGATCTCTCTCGCTCTCTCTATACGGGGGAGAGAGTGGCAGGCCTTGGCTTCACCAGCCTGCCGATGGAGAGCGCAGTGATGAGCACCAGGAGGAGCAGGCCGACGAAGGATGAGATTATGGCGCCGCTGCCGTGGTCGCAGAAGGTCCCGAACTTGTCGCAGATCTTGTTCCACCTCGCGTGGGAGTTCCCCTTCTTCCCCAGCTCCGCCATGAACGTCGCCGCGCCATCCCCTCCGGACGCTAGAGCCACCGTCATCTGCTCCACAGCCACGGTCTTCCCTCGTTACACAATAGTTATACGACGTGATATGCTCTCAAAGTATAGTCTCTCGTCTCAGATGAACATGAATTGTACGTGGGTGTGAAATGAAACGAACGTGTTGATAATTAGAATGGTCAGACATGATCATGCATACCATGTCGAGAACGGCGATCATTGCGAGACGCAGTCCCTTGTAGTCGAACTTGTGTCCCCAGATTTCGACGACTACCATGAGCAAGTTGTGCAGGCTGGCCATTCCATTCGCAATCACGAAGAACCTGCAACGCATATCTCAATCCGTCGTGAGAAAGTTATCGTGTGAAGTTAGTCTAATAGCTTGAGCTGATCACATAGAGAAACGAAGTGCTCTACGTTTCGTCTGTTGCAAAATCTGTAGATCACTCTAGTGTTTGCTTACGTCGATATTGATAATCAGTCAATTACCTCTTTGCATAAAAAAGTGTTTTCAATGTGAATGGCATGACTTACACAAACGCAGGGGTGTGCTGGAACTTGGCAGTGAGGGTGGCGTTTATAGGCGTGCTCCCGATGGTCGCAACGACGATCGTCTTGGTCTCCTTGTTGAGCGCCATCACGACCGTCGCTGCTGCCGTCGCAAAGAAGGCAACCAGCCTCAGCACCAGCAGGACCTGGTTGCTCGGTGCCTTGGATACCGGCGTGGAGTCACGCACGGCCTCGGGCTTCCCTCCATTGTCGAGAGCCATGGATGCAACAGAGAGGATTAGATAGAGAGAGAAAGAGAGGTGTCAATGCCTGATATGGGAGAGATGGCGAAGTGTTTATATAGGAGATCACTCAAGATCGTTTGTGTTATGTGTCCACAAAGCTAGAGCAAAAGAGGCCTGCGTTCAATGGTAGTCTTAACCATTTCCAACTTTCCTTTCTCTGTATTGTTGATGGCAGATGAGAAATAACTCATGCTAACATTCCCTAGACATCTTTGTGCAACTCCATCACGTTTTCCATTATACGGGATATGTCGTTGTCCATAGGAACATATGCAGCCAAGAACAGGAAAAACCATCTCGTACATGTTCTGTCCAACCGCTCGGGACCAACATCGATGGGTTTAGTCAACTCGTTGGATTTGAATTTCATGCATCGAGGCCCGTGTAATTTAGCATTCGCATCGACAAGATCACCAGATTCTGTGCTTGGCGAAGGCTAGCCAAGACCGGAGGTCGGGATCGACTTGTAGCGTAACATCTTTCGCGAGAAGCTGACGTGGAAGTAAAACTTCAAATTCATTAGCCAGCGCCTTCGAAGCACTCGGTAATTAAGGCGAAATCACCATTTTCTAGTCATTAAGCCCTAGCGAGTCACGTAATCAGTGTTCTGAAAACTAATACTTCGAGAGCTAGTGCTTTCATTCACTCTACAAATGTATATTGCTGCCCAACAGATATCCATGGAACTAATGAATGTGCTTGAAGTACAAATATAATATGCTATTATCCACATCATATACAAACCAATATCCATCTCCATATTCAACTGATAGAAATAGATAACCTTTTTTATCCAAGCTCATGTAGGAATATTAAGACTTTTATTCACTCTACAAGTACTACAGGGCCAAACAAATGAAGACAAAGTTTTACAAGATCCTCAACACAGCGACAGGAATCTGAATGTACTCGGGACTGGGGAGTACTGATGTCAATGTCTTTCTCACAAGGTATGCACAACCAATCTCCAAATCCATATTCAACTGTTGGCAATAGATCACCTTTTTTCTGTTGTGACGCCGACGACAACATTAGTCACCTGAGACATCCAAATTGGCCATTCATTTTGTTTCATCCAAAACAAAGAAGAATTCATGCACCGAGAGGTACCAAAATGAGGTCCATGAAATAAGCAGAGATTTGCGGAATTACCAGTTTGCCACTCTCGTCAACGGACATGGGGTTTTCAACCACTACAGTTTGAGTAGATTGGGGCATTGACTGGTTGAACCACAAAGAAAATGGGAAAAAGTCACGTTAAAAGATCGAAGCTCAATATGTTGCAACTGCAAGATCATGCGATAATTTAACCAGAAAGGAAATGGATGAAAAACCATACCGTTGAAGTAGACGGTGTTGTCCCTGACTGTGGTCCATCGATTCTTTGTGGTGGAACAGAAGGCCTCGGATTGCCCGCCTGCAAATATATAAAAATTATCAGGGGGCGCGTATTAGGAGAATCAATTGTTTTAACCCTCAAAATGCTCAAAACGACTTATTTCCCCATAGTAGCCCACGGGCAAATAGTTTGATCAATAACAAAACAACAAAATTTAGGTTCCCATTATTAATAAGGAAAACCCCATGCAATTGGTTCCACGAAAAAATGAAGTCAAGAACTCCAAAAAACAGAATCCACAGTATAAAGTGAAAACTAACATGAGAATAGAGGCCATAAACTACTACCGGAAAACTGATGATACTTACACCAACATTAGTAATAAATTGACAGATTGCACACTTCACAGATGGAGCTCCATATGGGTACATCAGCATTGTCCGACAGTGTCCACAATTTACATGAGCAAATTGATTTGAAGCTTTTTCACAGTCACCAAGACAAAAGAAACAATGTAAGTTGTTGAGCAAGAGACAAACTGAGGAAACAGCATCAAAGGAAATAATTGCAATCAGGTCACACAACCAGGATAACAAAACGATCAATAGAAACCAAAGCTTTAAAAGTATTTTTAGGGGACAAACCAGCACATTGCAACAATGGGATCTTTGAATAGAAACTTTATTATTACAGGAAACAAATATTTGTACACTGCTGACAATAGAAAATAAAAGCCAAGTATAATCACCCAGGAACTTTTCTTTTTTATTGTACAAACATCTAACCATTGCCCATTTCAACCTTGTCCACCTACCTTGATAGCTTTCTCATATATCTTCATATTAAAAATAACCCCACTACTTTGATAGACCCTAATAATAAAATATGACTGGAGAAGATGATCCACTCTGAGCAGCAGCCTTTATAGTATTCCTCGCAAAACTCTGCAAATACCATTGATGACTCCAGGAAAAACGAAAGACCAATAAAGGGAAATAAGGTTGAACACAGGTGAAGCCAAGTGCATAAAACCACGTATTATTGTATAATCATCTGTAAACCACAAGTTCACCAAGCTCTAGCATATCCATCATAGCTTCAGGGGACTTCCAGAATGTACTCCAAAATGACCCCAGAATGTACTCCAAAATGACCAACTATAAACATGGAGATTCCAAGACATTTAACTGTGTCATACATGTCAAATTCGATATTTCACAACTACCATGATATCTGTGCTAAATATCTAGAGAAGCAAGATGGATATACAGAAACAAACTAATATCTGGACAAACTCAGAGAGACTTAAGCGATACTTAAGTTGTCAGGGAACAAACTTATTCAATAACAACAGGCCTCGCTACTCTCCCCTCTTTAACTCTGACCTTCCGCATGGAACATAGGTTGCAGAGATAAATATATCATACAGCACAAGGACAAAAAAGATCAAAACATATAATGACATCAAGACGGAGTGCAAAGATTAGAATTCTTGACCTAAAACTCCGATACCATGCCTAAGTTGTCAGGGAACAAGCCCATAATGAATATCAAGCATTTGTCTTAACAAGACTGAAAACAGGGATAGAGTCTAGTCCACTTTTCTAAGTAGCCTGTCTAACGTGAACTGGATGGAACAGGGTCTGATCTCAAGCTGTAAAGGGTCAACCTGTTAAAGCCATCAATTTTATAAAGACATGCCCATGGCAATAGGAAAAAGAAAACCCAACTGAAATCCACTAGAAAGTTTATAGAAGCAGGAGCAGTTTGAGGCTAAAAGCTACATGTATGGAGTCATGCAGATGGACATGGCCCACAGTCTTGAAAAGAGAGGGAGGAGAACATAAAAAATGTGAGAGAATTAGAGGCAGAAAAGATCTACAGGGTCCATAACTAACCACTCCTCTTACTATAGGGCGCTTACCTAGCCAACACTTTGATCTGGCTCTACACAACTTTTTCTGGATCAGCCTAGGAAGGAGTGTTCAATCAATGGTTAAATGGAGGAATTGTTTTATTGGGAGAGAGCAGGAATCTCAGTTGCTTCAGAATGGGGATTCAAGATTCAAAGCACCCCTACCAAATTAAATAGGTGTCGGACCAGAATCAAAATTCCCTCCTCGGTCTGATTCTTCTCAGGAACCATGGCCTTAGATTACCCGTATAATCCATGCCATGGACACCACAATGAAGTTGATAGTGTCTATCAAATGAATGAAAAAAGAATATTGTGTGAGGCTAAAAAAAACCCTGATCTTACTTCTAAATTCTAATAGATCAACGTATGATGCCGAAGAAGTATTTTTCTCCTTATACCTCAGTTATAATCTAAAGATCTTAATAAATTCCTCTTTCATCCACAGAAATATGCCATTTCAAAAACCCAAATCAGCAACTATACGGAGACAATTCTGGTCGGTTCAGCTTGTCTATGTCAGGTTTGGACAATGAACCGATGAGAACTCAACAGTAAAATAAAGATAGCATTTCCTGAATTTCTAAAATATAGATATAAAGATGGAGTCACCCTAAAATGTTACTGCTACTAGTCCAATTTCAGTACTATGAAGCTTGTTTTTCATCATCTTGCTAAATGTATATACTACATAAAAATGGTTTATAGATTGTCGCCCCCGCCAGAGGGGTGGGGGGGGAGGGGAGGGAATAGACAAGCTCAGCACCTAAGCATGTGGCAGACATGGGGAATAAAGAACCCTACAAATTTTAAGCTTGTAAAAATGTTAAAACCACTCTCATTTTCATCATCTTGCAAAACATTGATAGAATGTAAAAATGGTTTATCTAGTGACAAAGATAATATGCTAGCTCAGCACCTACGCATGTGACAAGCATGGGGAGTAAAGAGCCCCACAATGAGCAAAGCCCACATTCCAAATGTTGCAAAGGCATTTCGATCTCCAATAAATATCTCTCTCTACAACACCCACCCACCCCCACAAAAAAGAAGAAGAAGAAGAAGAAGAAGAAAAACCAAAAAAAGAAGGTGACAAGCAGGCACTACTTCCAATACCAAAAAGATTCTAAAGCACACATAAAGAAACTGAAATGATTTTGAGCATATCTCAACAAGAGACAACCATTAGACTCTTTCATGAGATCTCAAAAATCCCAAGCAGTTTACTAGATTCTTTCTTCATATTTCCTACTCTTTCTTCAACCACTACAAAATCTTGTGCCACAAGAAGAAGAAACAATTTTCACGGCTGCTCCTTTCCACCAAAATAAAACAAAAGTTATCCACTCCAACAAGCAAAAGGTTGAAGAAGTAAAGTCAATCATAATCCAGATATCAGATCCAAAATTAGATATTGTTCCTCAACCTCTTCTAGCGACATACTTAGAAAAAGACCAAGTAACGCGTAACGCATAACGCAATGCTCAATAATCCTAAGTGAACTCTGACATACAAAAGGCCACTCAAGAGCCAACATTTTATCATCTCAAAATTAATCGTGCAGAATGAGATCAGTATTTGACACGTAATGTGGCTAAGGAGCTAATATTAGCTTCTAGTCCAAACCAACATCACAATTAGCATCATTGTTGATACTTAGGGAAATTGAACATTTCAGCATTACAGACAATGATTTGAAGAAAGAAAACTCTCAACAAAAGCACTAGAGGTAGTTAGTTATTGTTTAATGAAAAATTACCAGGTGTAACTGGTGCAAGGTTGACAGTGTGACAGCAGGAGCATCTCACACTGGTTGCCCCGCGGGAGTACATAAGCAGTGTCCTGCAACCTCCACAGATAAGCTGGGCCATATCTGCACCTGCAAATGCTGTGTGGAAATAGAGTCAGCCAAAAACAACCACATACAGAATCTAATGAGATCCTATAGAGACTAGAGAGTTAAACATTATAAAGGCATTTTCATATGCACATTAACACAAGTCATGGGACAAATGGGAGCATCACTACACCAATTCTTTAGGTTCTATATGCAACCAAGCCAAAAAAAAAGTTCAGTTTCAGTTGCAGAAAGTGTTATTCAAGAACTCACAAATGATGTCCCATAAAAATTAAGATAATCAGTCCTACCATCCAAACTCGTGGTCCATTATATCTAGTATGTCTGTCAAACTACCAGGAGCTCTGGCTTTTACTCGATACCATAAGTGATGAAGTAAAAAAGAAGGCAAGGGTGGACTACTGCAATCTATGAAAGTGTAGTAGACTGAAAAGGAAAAACACATATTGGGAGGTTGAAAAAGGTTGCAGAAATTACAAAGGTAAAATAGAATAACATTGGAGAAGGATGTCGCAGACCACTCACAAGGAGATAGGTCATGCTTATAAAAAAACAAAACATAGGTATGTGCTGATGCAATCAATACTAATTAAATCATCAAAGGAGTAAGCTGGAGGTGATATAGATCACGAGAGTTACCAGGAGAAGGAACGGAGGTTATTGTGCTACATAATGCACAGCAAACATTTGTAGCCCCTCTTGGATAAAGAAGAATGCTTCGACAGCCACTACAGACAAGTTGACTCTGCATAGCTGCAAAGTTGAGGATCCAGGATTGCACATAAGTAAACATTAGAAGCTTCTAAACAATTTCAAGATGCCTCCATGTGATTTTATGACAATAACTGCATTGCCACCGACGTTTTAGATCAGGATATTAACACGAAATGGGAATGGCCCCCAACTTCCCAAACTTTTACACTTTACGCATAACAATAGAAATGAACTTCATGTGCACATATATGAAAACATCATAATACATACTCGTATGTGGTTTTGTACTACTTGGCCTAGTAAAGAGAAGAACTACAGAAAAAGGAAGGAAAAGCACAGACGTATATAAGGACACGGAGGAAAAAAGCAAAACCTTCTCATGCGACATTGGTTTCCTAAGTCAAAAGGCCAAGTTTCTTTCCACTTAACATCAACAACTACAACCATCCGACTAAAGCAGACACTGTCCTAAGGTGATGATCCTGAGGTACAGACAATAATGGGGTAAAAACGCATTTTGGCCAGAAAAAGGATAGAAATATGTCCATCTTGCATAAAGGATAGAAATATGTCCATCTTGCATCAACAGAGCAATTCACAAAATAGTCATTTGGTTTGTTTCAATAAGCGACGAAAAAATTAAACACTCTTGGAACGGGCAGCTAAAAACCAGCAGCAAAAACAAGTATAATGTAAATCCCAATGCAGCAATTTTCATGTCCTATGCTCGGCTATATTCATGGTCCCATATCTTCGTGAGCTAGTTCATCCAGGAATCAGATCAGACTCAACCAATTCAAAAGACAATTTTTGTTAACGTTTCCTACTATGCCAGGCTTTCCCCAGCAAAACCCACAACCACTTGACCCTCCCCTTATCATTGAACCACAAGCGGCGGGCAGACAGAGGCCGTATCGCCCGCCGCCTTCCTCCGCAACCTCTATTGGCCGGGATGGCGGCAAGATCCAAACTCACGCCCACAGCGGCCGATGCAGGCCGCTGCAGCCGCCATCGCGATCCCCTCCACGCCTCCGAAAGCTCGCGCTGAGGAGCCCCGGCGGCCTTCTCCAGAAATGACACATCCAAAAATCAAACGACCCATCATCCTTTCACAAGCGAAAATTGTCAAAATCCACACAATCCCCATTTTCCCAACGATAACCCAGTGACCCTTCGACTCGCGTTCGACAATTGCAACCGACGAATCAGGCCGAACGTCTCAGGCTTACCTATCGACAACGATTCGCGTCGCCTCGAGCCTCAGCGACCCAGCCTCCGAATCGAAGGGTCGAGGATGCTCCGCACGCGGGCGGCGTCGGAGGTGCCAGAGAGGGGCGCCGGAGACGGCGGCTGCCGGCGGCGGGGCGCGGCGGTTGGGTCTGAATTCCTTGGGGGGGAACGCTCGCTTGGCCCGATCGCGCCTGTGGCGTTCGCGTTGCGCGTTTTGGTTTTCGTCGTTGATGGGATTGCTGTTGTTGTTGTTGGACTCGGACAAAGGAAGGAGGAGGTTTTTATTTTTATTTTTATTTTTTCAAAAATTATTATTATTATTTTATTTTTTGCAATTGGTGGGTTCGAGAATTTTTTGTGGGCTTTTTAATGGGCCTGGTCGTGTTGGGCCAAAACATCGGTTGGGTTCTGGTTTTGGGCTTACTAGCTTTTCCAAGTTTGATGTCGGCTCGATGATTACTCGAGGTCGGACTCGCCCCGGTTCTCGATCGAGCTCGGTTGGATCTACTCAGGCGTCTTTGTTAGTTCGAGCTCGCCAATACTCAACTCGAGAGACTGGCAAGCGTAATCTGACGAAGCAAAAATTAGACGCATAAATTCTTCGTATTATATAGTTTGACCACATAAGTACAATTTCAAGAAATAAATTATTCAAGCTTATTGAGCTTCGATTTTTGTAATAAGTTATCGCTATTGAGTGAAGTTGAGATTAATGGTGAGTATGGTTTAGGTGGGCAATTCACATTCTAGAACTGGGAACTACCCACTAATGACCGATTCCGAATTCGGAATTGCCCATTGATTTCATAAATCCACCCGAGAATCAGACCATCAATTCGTCTGGGGGTCCATTGAATCAGTCCCATGGAAGAGCACTGTTCGGCATGGCATTGTTCAATTTGACGCAAAACTAAATTCTCTATAGCTAAATTGGTTTGGAAAACTGAAGAAAGTATGAGTAATTACATTCCACGTCATTAATACAAAAGAAAGTTTACATGAGTGGCATTATACACTATGAATTTTTTTAGATAATGAATATTTATAATCCTCAAATCAAAGGTAGTAAGATCGCTTGTATAAAATTTCATGTTCACACTAGTGAGACATATTCTCTTATTTAAAGTTGGATTGGACCAATCGTGTCACCTCCATAATTTAGTGGACTAAACTTAAACTGACTAAGGTGCCTCTCTCCTTGTCAAAGAAACGACCATTAAAATGTTCTTGGCTCCGTTCTTGGCACCATCTCTGCATATTTCCTGAAGAGCTCATCCATCACCACCAAAATGCCTCCATCGAAGTGAAACTCTATCACCGCTCGCACCATCTTTGCTATTTTCTCCTTGTGAGACGCGAGTGGGACCATAGGGTAAATGGCAAACGCAGGGTAGTCCATGCCTAGAATTGGGGATTGGACCGATACTCATCGGTTTCCATTTATTGAAACTGAGAACTAGACCAATTCCCATAAGAAACACCTGTTTTGGGCCGATCCGATCTAGTTTTGGGCAATCCCAATGGTTCTTGGTTCTTTGCACACTCCTAGTCGAGATCAAGTATTCCAAGTCTTTTTATTCAAGTTGAGCTCAATCGGGGATGTTAATACTAAGTTAAGTTTCAAGCACAAAATATGTGAGAAGAGTTGAGCTTCAAATTAGCGAGTCTCACCTCAACTTGACTTGATGATAGGGGTCATTGGTTCCTCGATGGTCTAGTTCCCATTTAGGAACTGAGACTGGACTAGTGCCCCCTAGAACTAGACCTAATTAGACGATCAGTTCGGTCCAATATTCGATGTGGGCTAATGAAACCATTGCATATTCATTTTTCAAACTTTCATTGATTATTCAATTTCTTCAGATATTTCAAGCATTCTTGCTCATAAACGAAGCCAGATCAAGTGTCCTTTGTAATGGCTGAAGCACGGCAAGGAAGTATTTGGCCAGAAAGATTTATACAAAATCTAATATACAATGTTAAGCAGAGCATGACAGTAACACCATACAAGTTCTTACCTTAGGTCAAGCCAAGGTTATTCACATTTTAGCAGCATAAGAAACAAATTTCAAACCATAAAGAGAATTTGAATAGGCAAGTCCATCGGGGGCCCCATTAGCTTTAGCAAGTTCTCAGAAAAACATAACACTGGATATTTACCTTGATGAGATGGGATTGCGATCGGCCAAAAATAGAGTAAGATAGGAAGACAAGAGTCGAGCATGAGGGACGCGAGTGACTTAGGCGAGAGTTAAGCGAGAGAGTGAGACCACAAGGAGGCAAGAGTGAGGTGAGCGAATTAGCAGGAAAGTGACTAAGATTAGGGTTTTTGTTTAGATTTTTGAAAGATGGAGAGAATGAGTCATGTGCCATGAGCCCATAGTTCATTGACCGCGAAATAGCCCATGCGGCACTTGGTGAGCGGATAACACTAGGCCAGCCTTCCTTCTACAGTTATTGCAAAGAATAATATGGTAAATAGCTTCCTCGTATCAGATCATATCACACCTAGTTTAGCTTGGGCATTTAGTTCATCAAGCGAAACAACATTATCATTTTAGGAACAACAACTAATTTCTTAGCCATGAGAAAGTGACTAAATTTAGGATTTTTATTCATATTTTTGAAAAGATGAAGAGAGTGAGTCATGTGTCACGGGCCAATAGTTCCTTGGTTGCAAAATAGCCCATATGGCACTTGGTGAGCAAATAATACCAAGCTAGCCTTCCTTCTATAGTTGTTTCAGAGAATAATATGACGGATAACTTCCTTATATTTAGCAATAAAACAAGTTATATGTTCATTGAAAATCCTAAAACTTGTCATCATTGTATAATTAAGTCGTAAAATTTGCAAAAAATGTAATCAAATCCTAAAACTTGTCAAATTGATTCAATTGAGCCTTTTCATTAACTTTGTTCAATTTGGCTAATGGAAAATACTAACGTGATTTTTTTTAAATATTTTCTCTCTTACATGGTGATGATGTGGCTAAATCATGAAGAATAACACTAAAACAACGTTGTTTTGGTCTAAAAAATAAGCTAAATTTAAAAAAGAATAAGAAGTCAGGCGAGTAGGGCTAAAAGCCTTGCTACGACTGCCGCCACCACCCCACCATCGTTAGGGAAGGACCGATGAGGGTGGGGGTGAGCCAGCAAGGGTTGTTGGGCCTCGGCCAAGGGCCATTGATCATCATTGACAGAAGCAAAGGCCATGTAGGTAGGGGTGTCCAAAAACCCAACCTGACCCGACCCGAACACCACCCAAACATGAACCGAACATGAAACAAATTAATTACATGTTTCGAGTCTTAATATTATTTGAGTAATGATTATAAGACAAGTAAATAAATATGTTTTAGGTCAGGTTAGGGTCGGAATATTGTTCGGCCTAAAACACATTATTGACCCCAAACAATGAAACAAATACATTCTCTCATCCAAAGCCAAACACATCAAACCCTCATTGACTCCAACTTCTCCTCCCTACGAGGCAACGACTGTGCCTTCTCCTTCTTGTTGACTCCACCGACATCGACGATCGTACCTTCTCGTAGACTCCACTGCCATCCACGATCGCGCCTTCTTGTCGACTCCGTCGTCTCCCTCTTCTTTGCTCCTCACATTCTAGGGTTTCGCATCACGATAGGATCTTCGAAGGAGCTTCTACCGCTGGTTCGGCATCTACGGCCACCACTACGCTCCACCCGCGCCAACCCTCGTCTCCCTTGAAAGCTTTTCTTGCAGCTTTTCTTCTCTCGAGGTGTGAACTCTCTCTCTCTCTCTCTCTCTCTCTCTCTCTCTCTCTCTCTATCTGGTTTGGCTATTGGGACTTTGGGAACAGTGCTCAGATTCAGAGGTCCGCTGTTCAAGGGAGTGGTTGAGGCTCCTGATCAGTTAAACCTCTTTGTACGAGTTGTCTTTGTAATTGGTTGTCGTAATATTGGGGAGGTCGAGCAATTCCATTCCGTGCTCACATGAGGAAGCCAGCGAGGTTGCCGAGGATGTGGTGCAATTAAGCATTGGGGTAAGAAGAGAAGGAGGGTGGAAATCGAGCACAGAGAGAAGGGGAAGAGATTGAGGGGTTTAGCATCATCTAGTGATTTGTTTCTATCTTACTTTCGATGGACAACGATGGGATGACTTATTCAAAAGTGAGATTCATGCTCACATGCTTCGCTAGCTAAGAAATGGAGTTCGACTTCTGACCTCACCCCCTCACCGATTTCTTTGACCCTTTGTGCTCTCGCTTGAAATGGAAGAGAAAGAATGTTAGAGGCGAGGAATCTGGTGAAGGATCTTCAAGTTGGGTCTTCATTGCTTCCGATTGCCATATCTTCAGAGTCTAGGTGATTGGACCCCTTTTAACATTAATCCATTCTTGTTGCCAATTGACCGGTTTAGTTAGCGATTGATTCTTGGTGGGATTGGTGCATGTGCATTCTGGTGATTCGAGGTTTTGAGTCGCTATTGTTCGTCTGATTTTGGATGTTCGGTGTCTACACACGAAGGAAATGAGATGAGACTAATTCGAGCTTTTCTGCATGTTGAGCAAAGCATGTTTAGTTGTCTTGTTGTATTTATCAGCTTGTGATTTTTGTTAGGCGCAGAGATCTTCCAAGTTATTCTCTTCTACTAGTTTGCTATGGTCTAATGAGATAACGATAGTAGCTTTGATTAGGTTTTGTGTCAATGGTGGTGAATTTTCTTTATGTTATCTAAGCAGTTGTAGAGCATGTAAGTAGGATTATCAGGACTTATGAGGCTATTACGGGTTTAGGTTGATTTTATCACCCTATCTAGGTAGCATGGCAATTGACTGCAGAGTTGTTGGAACTGATGTGTACTCACTTCAGGTTGAAGGGGAAGATTACCTTGATTGATGAGGTTCTACTTTCATAGCTATTTCTTTCCTATTCTCGGATCTTGAAGCACCTTGAGGGGTGATGAGAAGTGGAAAGATGAACAATCTCGTGTGAACCATTTGTTTGTACCTATGATTTAAAGTAGCATTTTCTCCATGAGTGTGTGGAAATTCCTTCTTATAAGATTCGCCAAGGATGTCCTCACTCATCCTAGTTAACTATTAACATAGTGAAATGGTGAACCTACATAGTCATCATATTGGTTTGTTTCCCTTTTTTTCTTTATCACTTGCAGCATCTAAGGCATCCATCAAAATTGATGTTTGATCTTCAAGTTCATGAATTTTGTGCTCTTTGCAAATTTTTGTTTCAAGTTTCTGTTTTTCTTTCATGCCGATTCCGTTGTTGGGTCTTTGAAGATTTTCTGAGTTGATATTACCGGGGGCAAAGGGAGAAAAATTGTGTTGAATTAAAGGTAAAAATTGACCATGTGTTTCAATCTTGCAAAGAAATGGTAATGCTTGACGTGATGAAACTGAACCCATAATTTCACACACTCATTGATGATATTTTCCATTCTGTCATTATTCTGCAATTGTAGCAATTTCTCTAACATGTAATTGAGATGTATGCTTGAATGCTTCATACTCCAATGGTACTATTTTTTTTATGCCTTCCTAATATTGATTAAGGGTTTGGCTTACTATAAATTATTGAAATAATAATTTGAAGACTCTAAGTATTATAAATAAAATGATTGCTAGATGTCTTTAGTGAGTAGTTCTTACCAAATTTGTTGCATTGGAAATTATATTTGCTTGTTTGAGAGCATATCCAATGTTTGTATGCTTCATTATTGTCTGGAATTTTACCTCTTTCTTTGATAGAAACCATTGTCCTGTAACATCTCTACATTATGGTTGTAATGTGCGAATTTAACAAAGTTCTTATCTTATTGCCTGCAGTTGGGCTTCTGTCTCCTCATATTCAAGTTGCAATTTGCCAAGCGCTAGAAAGCAAATTTACTTTCTTCCCAAATAGTGTCTCTCCATTTGGGAATGCTACTCCCCATGTTAGACCTTTTTTTTCTACAATTTGCTAATTTTGGGATAATGCCTCAGCTATTACTCCTAGTGCATCTTTATCTATTCCAATGTATATGTCTATGATTTATGGTGGATTGCTCACCTATGGGTAAGTTCGTTTTCAATTTCTGCTTATGGTAAAAGTTCCTAAAGCCTTAAGGCTGAAGGCACTATCTTTCAGAAGTTAAATGGCCTTGTACTTCAAAAAACTTATACCATAGAAAAGGGAGGGGAAAAAAGAAGAAGATAAAAACTCAAAAACCAGACCCGACCCGACCCGAATTTTTGACGTGGGTCTAATGTGTTTCAGGTTGGTTTGGGTTGGGTCATAATATGTGACCCTTATGATTCGGGTTGGGTCGGGTAACATCAAAACCCGACCTCGACCTGATCCATTGACAAATCCTACTTGTAGGGCCTCACCTAGACCTAGTCAAGGGTCGCCGACCCCTAGTGCCTAGCAACCCTTGCCTGCCATTCCCATCCTCACCAATCCCTCCTGATGATGGTGGGGTGGTGGCAATGAGGGCTTGTAGCCCTCCCCGCTAGACTTCTATGTTGTTTTAGTTAAAAAATAGCTTATTTTTTTGAATTTATTTAAAATTAAGTGTGTATAAAAATATTAAAAAATCACATCAGTATTTTCAGTTAATCAAATTGAACGGAGTCAAAGGAAGGATATAATGAATCGATTTGATAAGTTTTTAATTTGATTGCACTTTTTATAAGTTTTAGAACACAACTGTACTTTCGTGACAAGTTTTAAGACCCCTAATGAATATATCCAAGAAAAAAGAGTATAATTGTCGAAAATAAATTAAATGGAAACTGGCATTGTCAAGCTATAGACCTAAACAAGTTAATCTTCAAAAATGAATATAAAATACATCTACATAGCCAATATATTCAACCACTTATTCTAAATGGAATTATATCAATATTAGTTATGAAAAATAAGATAAGATTAAATTGAAAAAAACAAGGGCGCCCGGTAAAATAGAATATTATTATTTACAATAAACTAATTTTACAATGAAAATGAATGTCCGCAAAAAGAATTTTCTACCTTTTTGCATTGGCGTGCACTATGATGCATATTGATTCCTTCTTTAATCGACTAATTCTCGAGTTAAATAGATGTTACAAAAGTAATGCAGCATGAACATAAGTGTATTTTTATGTATGGTATTTTTTGCAATTTTATAGATTCTCATCTTTTTCTTTTACATCACATTTTATATTATAGAACTATTGATAATTCAAAAATATGCTTATCGGCATGCTTATGTGAAAAATGCGGAATAAATAACTAATATGTTTTTATAAAGTAAATCATAATAATTTCAATAAAGTCTTCCTTTTTGCAAAATATGCATAATCAAGTTCTACTTAAGTCAAGTTAGACATTCCGACCAAAAAAAGAGAGTCAAGTTATATGCAAATTGCTTGTCCACTACTCAAGTTGAGTTGGAGTAGCTTGTCAAATCGAGTTCAAGCGTGAAGACACTTGACTTGATCGGCTTGAAAGCTTAATCAAGAGCGCCATTTTTATATAATTTTCTTTGTTTATAGGTGATAGACAATATTATATATTATAATATTCCATTTTACTATTTATTTTTGGGGTAAAAGTCATCCAAAATCACAAACTTTATCTAATATGACACATTTACCACATTTTTTTGTGACACAAATAACCCAAAACTTATACTCATGTGATATATGTATCGTAAACTTAATTTTTTTGATACTAAAAATCTCAAATTTTTATTTGTGCCACACATTTACGCTAAAATTTTTTGTCACGAAAAAAAGTTTGGGAGAGGTAAATGTATCACACAGATAAAAATTTAAGATTTTTGAAGTGACAAAAAAAGCTTGGGGTAAATGTCACACAATGAACAAAATTTATGAGTTTTTGTATCACAAAGTATAGTTTAGGGTAAATTTATTATTCTGGACAAAGTTTGGATTTTTTGTGGTTTTTTTCCTTATTTTTATTTACAAACTTTAATATTTTTTTAAATGGCGCGTGCATATGTTTCATGCTGAGTTGAGTCCGATCGGGCGACGAAAGTTCAAGTATATTGAGTTTTATAAACCCAAAAACAAGTCGAGCTTCTGGTCGCATCGAGTTCGACCAAAGTGAAAAAATAAAAATAAAAATAAAAAAACTCGGCCGACGTCCAGCCGACAAGGATCTCGAGGGTAAAGCGGTCATTCGAAAATTCGAAATCCGTTCGAAAAATCACGCGGAATTTTCATTCGCCACGAGCAACTTTTCAAAACCACCCGCCGGCCGGGAACCCACCATGTCATCGATCCGCGTCACCCCCACACCCGCCTTAACGCCCGTCCGTTTCACGGCCCATCTACGGTCCGCGATCGCCTAAACCCCGCGACGCGGATCGACGCTCTCGTCCGTCGATGGCTCCCGATCCAACGGCCGCGGAATCCACCTCGAGAAACACAAAAAGAGAAACTCGTAATCTCTCCGCCCCCTTATAAAACGCCGACAGCGCACCCGTTTCGACAGAAGAGTTTTCCCGTTCGAGAAGCGCAGATTTTCTCTCTTGCTTTCCTTTGAATTTTCCCTCACTTTCTCGAGAAAAAAGCAGAAGAAGGAGAAGAAGATGTCGGGCCGTGGGAAGGGAGGCAAGGGGCTGGGCAAGGGCGGGGCGAAGCGGCACCGCAAGGTCCTCCGCGACAACATCCAGGGCATCACGAAGCCGGCCATCCGCCGCCTCGCCCGCCGCGGCGGTGTGAAGCGCATCAGCGGCCTGATCTACGAGGAGACCCGCGGCGTTCTCAAGATCTTCCTCGAGAACGTCATCCGCGACGCCGTCACCTACACCGAGCACGCCCGCCGCAAGACCGTCACCGCCATGGACGTCGTCTACGCCCTCAAGAGGCAGGGCAGGACCCTGTACGGCTTCGGCGGCTAGGGTTCCGGTTCCGGTTCCGGTTCCGATTCTGCGGCTAGGGTTTCGCTAGGCGAGCGTGTTGGGATTTCTTGGGGCTGTATATGGAAGTGTAGGGTTTTCTTGCCTTGTTGTCTTTAGGTGATTTTTAGCTTATTGGGTTCGTCATTGTGAAGCGAGATTGGGCAAATCAAGTGGATTTGATGCTCCTTCTTCTCGTCTAGATTGTGTTTGTCTTTCGATTTTCAGTGGAATTAATGAAATTAGTTTCCCAATGTTCCTACCCATTTCGTTTCGACGCATTTCAGCTTCTTTCCGGGTGTAAAGATTCAATCTTTGCTATTTTTTTGGGGGTTATCTTGACCTTTCAGATCTGAAATTGAAAAATTCGAACTGAGGGTGCAAGATTCTGGAGATGGAGAAGCGGGATGATTTTGGAGATGCGTGTGAATGGCGAAGCGTGCTCGTCCAGCTAAAATTGATCTTGGTTAAAGTTGATTCAGCTCCAGATTCCCGTTTGAAATGAGAGAAATTGGGAGTTTTATATGGTTCTTCGAGTGTTATTTAAGCTTTAGGCTAGGGCTTTTTCACTGATTGGGTGCGATTGATACGTAAAGCAGGTCAATTTGGAGTTAAAACCGCTGAAGCTGGAAGCAAAAATGTCAAATGTTTAAAGGGTACCAATTGAATGACAATCAGCGTTGAAAGACAGCTCCAATTAAGTTTTTAGACATAACCCCAATGGCCGGCTGGCTCGATTTCAGGCTGGTTCTAGGTTCTTTTCCGATTTTAAGAATGTGTCCGATTAATCCTAAGAATCAAGAAAGCAAGAAAGGCCAAGAATAGAGAGATCGTTAGAGATGGATATGGCCATCAGACGGGCCGGCCTATCAAGTGGGGTTCGGACCATTTATAGTTAAGGGTTAGGCTGGGCTGAACCCAAATTGAATGTCAACGGTGTTTTTGGCAGAGTCTGGGTTTCGGCGTTTAATCTCATTGCCGAGTCGCCGATCATGACTTCCGCCACTTTGGCATTTTGTCATGTATTGGGCATTGGGAAAGTCCAAAGTTTCACTATTGCCTTTTCCCAAGGCATAGAAATTTCGACGTAATTCAAGAAAGCAGCATGCTTGCTTGGACTGAAAACGTACCTATATTTTCAAAGCATAGTATCTTTAAAGATTAGTGCTATAAAATTGATATACCTATAACAAATTTATCAAAAATTAAATTTTTTGAAAACAACCTAAATTAATATATTCGTAACAAATTTTACCATTCATTAGTTTCCGTTAAATTTGATGAATGCCGTAAAAATTACAAATTTGTATACCTATAACAAATAGAGAGAAAAAATCCAAATTTGTATATTCATTAACTGTCACGTGTTATACAACTTAGTAATTTGACTGTAAAACTTAACATAAACTAACGGAGAGTAAATTTGTTATAAGTGAATTATTTTGGGAAATTTTGGTGGTCAACAAATTTATTTGACGTAAAATTGTCACATGTATATTAATTTAGGGTTTTTAATGATATTAACCCTATTTTTAATGGCATTGTTTAACATTTTTTTTTTCTTAATCTCTAATTACAAAGAAGACGATGCGGACGGTACAATTTGCCTAGAATATATCTAAAGTTGCGCATTCAAACATAAGTCGCCGTGTTTCAAATATGTTCCTTGACGCGAAACGTGAGCAAGATGAGTGTATGAAAGCGTCGAGACACCTGAGGTAGTGCAACGAAAACGTGGATCACTGGTTAAAATAATGTTGAGCTTCGTCTCGTTGTCGAAGAGCCATGAATTCATCGATGGCAACAAGAGATTTGGAGGAGGCCTCTAGATTTGACGGCCCCTCCTCCTTGACGATAATGGCTAGATCTCGGCGAGTTTTCGATGGAAGCGGGCACAATCTGATAAATTAAATTAGAATATGAAAGCAGAGTTTTCCTCATCCGTGGAGGTGGATCTTGCTCATGCGATAAGGCATATCAGATACGACTCCACGGTCCACATCTTTGCACATTGAAGGAAGTTCGAGGAAATGGATTTTAAGGCAGGAAGTAACCTCAACTGGAGTTTGGAATTGAACCTTAAGCAACATTTTAGAATTCGTATTATAGTTATAGGTCTATCATTCTTTTCATATCAAAAGTTATGACTGATTAATCGAAGGATGTGCGATCTCTATTTTTCGAATTCGCCGTTTGAACTAAACCTTCTCTGGGCAACTTAGGAGCCCATCAACAAAAACCCATACGTGACAACTAAATGACATCATTGGAAGAGAGAATGTTTCATTGAATCTTTGCTTGGTTCCGCATTTGAAAAGAAAGATGGCACCTAATTAATGGCCTCCAACTTTGCTTCCTCTAACCGAGTTGTTATCCCTTGAGCGAGCTTGTTTTGTAACACGTCAAACAATGCTTGATTTTATTTTTTTATTTTTTGAAACAAAAAAAAAAAAACAGAAATCCGTTTATTAACATTTTTGTGATCAAGAACAAATTTGGAATTAAATCAAGAAGTAAAAAAAAAAAATTGCTTTTTTGTTTTCGGGAAGAACTTTAGAATCAAGCTAAACCATTTTTTTTCTCTTTTCTTTCCTTTTCTCTTCTTCTTTCTCTAATCGGTCACCGGTGATCAGCTAGACGGGATCTAATGACCTCGCCCAACTGGTGTGAGGTCGGCCTTGCCCTGGCCTAGCGAGGCCAAGCCTCACGACAACTAGGCTAGGCTCAGCCTTGCCAAATTTGGGTGAGTTTGAGCCTTGTCGATGGGTGGGTGAGGCTCGCCTCAATAGATCCGCCTCACCTGGCCATCGATGAGGCTTGACCTTGCCAGCTCTCATTTGGCTGGTCAACGGTCATCACCGTGGTCGGTGTGGCTGGCTAGGGAAAGAAGAAGGGGAGAATGAAAAAGAAAAAAAAAAGGAGAAAAAAATTTATTAAAAAATTTAAAAAAAATGTAAGTTACAAAAAATTTTAAGGGTCGTATAGAACGCATTTCTATTCTGGAAATATAAATTTTGGATAATTATCAAACACCTTCAAATGTTTAGAAATCCATTTAGGAAAAAAGAAAAAATCATTGTTTCTAATGATATGTCGTTTCGTGCGATAAGAACATAGAATCCACATTGAGCTTCTTACAAGAAATCGAGGTTAGGAAGGAATCGGACCCTCTTCGACAAGTTGTATTCCGCTCTAGCCTTCCAAGTCAAAATCCTCTCGCTCGAATCTCACCTAATTTAGAAGATAGAGTAAATAAAATTCCATCATTACTAGGTATAGATACTTCTAAAGCATGTTATATAGTATTTTATCATGTTGTCAATTCATTAACAAGTAAGCAATTTCTATTTTGGAATTCACCAATTCAACTTCCACCTCTCCCGAACACCTTAGAAACTCTAGACCCACATGTGACGACTCAATGACACCATTGAGAGACAAGGTATTTCGTTACATCTTTGCCTGGCTCCAGACTAAATAGGGATGGCACCTTAAAGTAGCCTCCACCTTACTTCTCCAAACATCAAGTTGGCATTCTTCGAGCACGTTTAATTTTCAACGACATGTCGTTTTGTGCGATGAGAACATGGAATCCACATCTAGCTTCTAGAAGAAATCAAGGTTGAATCCTTAATGAGAAACGTTCATCATTGCATGTTCTATATGTAAGATTTTTCATAAGATTTTTGCACGTCTTTAGATAACTGAAATTGTGTACGTTCTGTGTAATCAATGCTGAAATGAAATATTGCCATTTATGCATCTGACGATGCTTGTTTGAAACATTTAAAGACTAAATTTTGAGATAATGTCTTCTTGACATTTAGATATCATGTTACAAGGTTTGAGTACATGTTTATGTGTCATTGCATTTGAGTGTTATTTTGCATGTTAAATTTGTGCCACAAAAGTATATGTTCATTAAGAAACTCTCAAATATTTCATCATGAATCTTGAGTCATTTGTATTGTCATTGAATTGTATGACTTCTTTTCATGCCGACTTAGGGTTAGATGATTACCCAAATTGTTTGTCGCATCTAATTCTAAGTCACATGTGATCTTTTCATGCCATTTGTGTATTACTTGAATGATTTTGAGATATATTAATGCATGATTGTGTTCTGATTTTTAGTTACCGATATGCGCACCTTTTGAAATCTTGATCTTATAGCACATAATTGACCTAGTTTGGACTCGAGTCTTTCTAAGAAGTCGAAAAGCACACTTAGAAGTTTCCAATGCCGTTGATTTCATGCCAATCACTCATTGTTTGGACTACTTTCCATTTTTTCAAAACTAGATTAGAATCTGGACATGAGATCAAATTCGGACCTATGTTCTCACCCCTGTTTGGACAAACCTTTGATATTCTTGTTCCATTTTTTCTATTAGGATTTTGCACTTAGCCTGTTGATGAAACTTGTTTTTCAACATATTAGCTGTGTTGCGTGAAAATTTGGTGGTTATTATACTTGTTTTGATAGGAAAAAGTTTTGCGATATTGGTTGAGTGTCTTGGTGATTTGACAAATTTCTGATATGCTATTGCTCATTGTTTGATTTTTGTAAAATCATGTGTAACTTGTTTAGAAAAGCTTCATTCATGAAATTTGTTTATTATCATGTCATACATATTAGGAAATTTTTCAATAGTTAGATTGTCAATGGGTATTACTCAATTTTGTTGTCTTTATATGTTTGCTCTGAAATTTTCTGATATAAACATGATTGTGATTATTTAGTTATATCTTTTAGGTTAGTTTGTGCATGAAATTAAGTCATACCATCTTCATAGAAGCTGTTTTAAATGCTTTGATCTTTGTTATTAAACAATTGAAATTTTTTAATTGCATCTTTAAAAAATATTTTGGTACATGTGATGTTTTCCAAAAACAATTGGTTAAGAAAGTTTTTCTCCAAAACTTTATTTAGCTAAAGGAAAAATCGTAGTTTGGACCATATTCAAAATACCTGCGATGCTTGTGAGTGCATTTATGCGAGCCCCAGGCTAGCTTTGACAATTAAATGTATTCCATAGCCTAGATTTACCTTAATCCTAAATATTTTCAAATTTTTTTAAAATCCTGATTTGACATCGTGAAAGTCACGGTTTGAATTGTATTCAAAATTCCTACGATGCTTGTGAGTGCATTTATACGAGCTCCGGGCTAGCCTTGGCAATCGAATGCCTTTCATAGCGGAGACATCACTTTGTCTCAAAACTTTTCATTAATGATTTCAAAATATATTTTTTGAAATATCACACGTACCCTTCATACATATAATCACACTATCCATTGGAAACATATGTGTTTATGATTGACGCATGACTTTGGTGATAAGTGATTCATTGACGGCTCACTCATCTATTTGATTAGTTGAGAAACAAAGTTCAAAAGGCCTGCATGCATGTTTAAATTTTTGCAATGCATGTGACTTTTAGATGAATGGTAGAGTCGATGCATTATATCAACGGAAAATCCTAGGATCACATAGATCACTTGATTAGGAGACTTATAAGCGATATTGGCCATGCAAGAAGTCATAAAATGAATTGGGTAGGTGTCTTAGTAGGACCCTCGTATGAAAGACAAAGGCCGACCCCAAGACCCTAAAATTTGACTTTCGCATTGACCTTTCTTTAAATGATTGATCTTGACATGATGTCATGTTTTTGATTGTTATGATGTGTATACTTATTTCTTTCCATTGTATGCACCTCGTTATAGATTTCCTAAATCAAGTTTATAATAGAATCCCGAAGATGGAGAAAGCGCGAGGACGGTGGAGATCGATGTCCATTTCGACCATTATCATGTATTATTCATTTTTCCCAACATATGTCTCGGGTTCTCTTTGTTGTATAAAGTCCGACAAGTTACGGGTTTTCTCTTTTCCTCTTATCTCTTTTCAATTGTGTTTCTCTTTTATATTTTCTAGGATTGCATAGTAGATTTACTGCTTTCCTTGATTGTTCACTTACTGTTTTGTAATTTCAGTTCCATTGATTGTTTTCTTTTCTTGTTTTCTAGAAATAGAATAGTGTGAAAATGACCAACCACGTATGATTGCTTAGTTTAGGACTAACGATCCCGAAAATGTAAGAAGAAATACATGAACACGTTAGGAAAACACAATTTACTATTTAGGTACCGAAAGGGCACTAATAGAAATATTAGCATAATCCAAGTCCCCGAACCTAGATATTTGGTTACGTAGGAATCGAGGGAACACTCGCGACCCTCGATTGAGTTTTCTAGCTGACCCCAAAAACGAGGCTAATGGCGACTCTCATATTATTTTTAGGTTGTTATAAACAATTAGACCTTATAAATAAACTCGTCGTATGGGGTACGAGTTTCGATAAAACTCACCATGGTTTAGCTATATGATAAGTGATACCATCCTTATGGGTGAAGTGTACTGTCGAGAGGGCTACCATGGTAATGGTACCTTTAAATCCAATATCTGCACCCAATCTCTTTTCCGGAGGTGTGTCACCCGTATGGATATGGATCACGATACTTCGTTGTCACGCGGGATATAAGCTTGGGAGAGTTCACAATCTCGTGAAGCAAAGGTTTGATCTAAAAGGCTAGGTGATGACGTCTTTTGGAACGTGAGCCATGAGGGAACTCTCATGATCAAGTACCCCTAAATCCGACATTTCCCCCTTTTTCTCTCCTCATGATGGTGAGGGATCGAGGGCGGCGAGATCGGGTTGTGACATCCGCTTTGGACACTCCACTGTACACATATTGTCCACTTTGGATATTAAGTCCTCATGGTTTTGTTCTTCTTGGGGCAGCCCATACTACCCCAAGAAAACATGTGTATACAGTTAGAGGAACCCAAGCCTTATAAGTTAGCCCATGAGACTCCCCTAAGCGATGTGGGACAAGAGACATGCACTTAACCTCGCCCACGTACTACCGAGGCGATCTTAGTTCGTCCCTCTGTACTACCCCAGGTTTAGATTGTTACAATTAATTTTGACTAAGGGATTCCAAAAGGCCTTCATATAAAGCAACAACAGGAGCTGGGTGACTTCAATCCCCAGTGGCAATAATATCTCATGATAGCTATTATAACGAACATTTTCTTATCGACGAGAAAATCCTCTTTAGCTGAGTTAATTCCAGATCGACTGAATAGTTGACTAACCTTACGCAAGAGACATCAAGACCCCAAATCAAAGTCCAAGTAGGGTGGCTTGACAGTGAGACTATTTTCTCACTTGATAGTGTAAGAATCAAACTGGCATTGCATGCTTAAATTAAGTTGAGGAATCAAAACTTTAAATTTATTAGAGTGTTAATGTTACTTGTACTATTGATTTGTCAAATTATGTCTCGAACTTGAACTCGTGTGTGGGGTGACCTTTTTGAATCAAACTATAGCCATGAGAATTGGATTTAGATAAAGTGGTTTGTTTTTCACTTGGCCTTATCTAATATCAATGGGAAAGGTATCAAAAAAGTTTTAAATCTATTGCATAGATACCAATTCAGTCATAAACATTTTAATTGGATTAATTTAATAATAAATATTTTTATATTGATGCCAATTCAGTTTATCCAACCAATTTAGGTAGGAAATTGCTGACTTGAATGTCGGTTAGCGCTGACGTGGACATTTTCAATAATACTTTAAAATATTTTTGAATTTGTCAAATTTTTTGAGTAAAATCTAGAATTTTTTTCTTTCCATTTTCTTTCCATCGGCCTTGGCCACAAGCAAGGGTCGGCGGTCTCGTCGGGCCGCGCCTTGCTGAGCCTCACCTGGGTTACGGCGATTGTTGCCTTGGCCTATGCAAGTTAGCCTCCTACGCGGGACTGATCCTAGCTAGGCGAACCCTCGCCAAGGCTAGGGCAAAGCTCACTGAGCCTTGCCGTCGCCCAAGTGAGACCCAACCTCACTCAGGCAAGGGGGCCTCCCCTAGATAGCTGGTGCTCACTCTTGCCCAAGCGAGGTTGACCCAAGCTCGCAAAGAGAAAAAAAAGAAAAGAAAAATAAAAAATCGAAAAATTTATTTAAAAATAAAAAAATAAATAAAAAAGTTAAAAATGTTTACGTCAGTGCCGACCTTGCCATGTAGGACAGTTAATGTCTATGTCAACAATTTTTGACTTAAATTGGCTGAATGGACTGAATTGACACCACTATGAAAAAGGTTTAGGTTTAAATTGGTCCAATTGAAAGGTTAATGACTAAGTTGGTACCAATGCAACATGGTTATGACTTTTTTTTATGCTTTCTTGTTCCTAATATCAATCAAAGAAGGATACCAAGGTCATTTCTTCTTTGCTATTGAATGGCTGGTCAACAAAAGCCATTAAACAAATTTTTGTTTCGTTGGAATTTCTCCCATGACGAAATATCTTTCACCAAAAGTCATTTATTGGCTTTTAATTTAAGACGAGTTTTACGTCGACTTCAAACTAGATATATCGAGGTAAGTAAGGACACCAATAGCTTTACTTCAAACCAGACTATACTAATGCAAACTTTGCTAAAATTTAATAGACGATAAGGCTTGGAAAGTATAGCTATTACAAGCGAACCGAACGTAAACAAACTCTGTCGGAATTTAATCGATGACAAAAGTCTAAGTACGCCAAAATAAAGATACTCATTGGAATATAATTGACAATGCAAATTTGGAAACTACAGTTAAAGAACACTTTGGAATTGAATTGACGATGCGAGTTTGGAAAATAAAAGTATAGTGCAAGAAAGTAAAGATACTGAAAGTTAGTAAATTTGTTGGATTTATGACGAGGTTCTCTAAAGAGTATGATGTGGCTATCTAAAGCTTACAGTCGGTGGCTATCAACTGAGGTTACAAAGGGAAGTTACAAAGGGAGGTTACAAATTGAGGTTACAAAGGGAAGTTATGAATATAGGTTACGAACGGTTATGTCGACGGTGTCTTTGAATCCACTATGTTGACGGTTGCTTTATTCAACTACATTGACAGTTACTTCTTTCATGACAATATCTAAGATTATCACCTCCATTTTTTATCGATTCATTCAAGCTGTCGATTCTTCAAGTTATCGATAATTTTTATCATAAATTACCAAACACTACTCTTATCGACTAAGTCCAACACTTGTTATAATAAGCTAAAGTTGGTCATTTTTTGCTAGAAGCATATGCTCGCTTTTAAATAAATTGAACGATTCATGGATCATTCAATTCTTATAAATTAATCATTTGATTATTTTAAATTAGATAATCATGAGTCATCATGTGCCCCGCTGTCATTGGTGGATTTAAGTTTTCTTGCTGAATTTTATCTTAGTCAGATTCATCATAAAGCTCATAGTTTTTTGTGAGAAGCACGTTTTGTATAAAATCTTCATGTGGCCCTCTATCTTCATCCTTAAGTAATTGTTCATACTTAAATACTATCATTACAAATTGGAATAAATTGGTAAATATTAGCCTTCAAATTTTTCTCTAAGATTGAATTCATTAGTTGAAAGTCAAATTTGTGAAGTCTTTTGTAGGAATGAGGTAAGGCATCTAATTCTAGTCCTCTAGAATCTAGACTTGAACTGGTCCATCGATTCATTATTTTGTTGTTTGATAGCAGCCAAATCAACTATAGATTCATCGGGTATTGACCTACAAAATTGGTTATGGAACTGTGTCTCCACCTTCTCCCATAAATGTACGGAATTGGCCGGTAGAGATGTGTACAATTCGAGAGCAGTCTTAAATAGTGGTAAAGGAAACAAGGCTTTCAATAATCAGCATGAGATGCATCACCACATAGTGTAATGAATTGGCTAACATGCTCCACTATCGATAGCTCATCCTCACCTGAGAAGAGGCTAAAATAAGGGATCACTCTACTAAGGATCTTTAACCATCTTGTCCCCTAGGCAGAGACTGTGGTTGTCACATCTCGAACACCCAAGTCTCGAGGACATGACCGGCAAGGGTTGTAAATGCGACATCCCAGACACGTCGCCATTCCGTTCTTCTTTCTTTTATTAATCTTTGAATTAGGCACATACGAAAGCAATATAACAACCATACCCAATCCACCATACATCAACAACATCAATGATCAGAAAACACACATGCAACATACATACAAGCAAAGCTACTATATTTACATATCTTCTTCCAATTTTTACAAGCCTATTTTACTCGGGCCAAGCTTCATTTACATAGCCACCAATCCTTATCAAAGCGTTGCCAAGGCTAGGGGTAACCCTATTTCCTCTACCGAGATGCTATCCAAAAGCGGGACCCCTAAAAGAACCAACCACATATGCATAGCCTATGGTGCCATTGGGTGGAGCTTCGTTGGTTGGCCTCCGCAGTCCATCAAAATCACGGATCGGACCAACGAGGTCCCATTTGCTCACACGTACCAAGCATGGTACTTGTGGGAAACAAGGTTGTTGACCTGCGCTTCCACCTACATAGTCTTCCCTAGCAAAATAAATATCGGTCACCGATATGTCCATCTCCATTGGAACACCGAATTGCATAGGCAACGTATCCATCCTACAAATCTAAAAACGATAACAGGTGAGTTATAAACTTAGTCAATAAACCCACTAATTTCCGGATAGGACGATGCCTCGTCGTTTAAACAAACGCATAACTGATCCAAACATTTGTCGATGGCAAATCAATAGCAAAACATAAAACAAGATCCATTTCATAATATGACGAACTCATGCACATGGGGTTCATTTATTACTAGCCAATATCCATTGATTCTTCTGGAATCAACCAAACATCCAAAATCTATCGGGCAATGTCGTTGAAATCCATGGTCGACGACTTAACCGAAATCCATTGGTTCTTTTGAAATCCATCGGGCAATATCGCCGAAATCCATCGGTCGACGGCTTGATTGAAATCCATTGGGCAACATCGTTGAAATCCATTGGTTGACGGCTATAAATTAGTCCCTTGTGTGACCATGCATCAAGCAACATAATCCAGTTCTTATCTTCATTTTTAGTCTAAGGGCTCAAATGCATGCCGTGCATAAGTGTGAAATGACTTACCTGCACTGTAAAGTTGAACATGCGGGGCGCAAATCAAGGATTGTGGCTTGATCTGACATGTTTGAGCACCGATCTAGTATCAAACTTAATTCAGGAACAATACGCCTCAATACCACACCGAGACCAAGAGAAGACCAATCCATCGTGATCTTATGCATGTTCAAGGTTGATGAAACCCCTTTTCAGAGCTTAGGGCGTGAACTATAACCTACACTTATGCAATAATGTGAAATGGTTTTGCAAAGTAGTAACAAGTTCTCACAAAGACGTTTTCCAAATTGGTTTGAACAAAGCATAATTGAAGCACATCAAATAAGCACACTAGTCGAACTTTTTCCAAAACAACTCAAGGAAAAGCACAATCTGAAGCTCTACAAGCAAGAACCGAAATTATCCAACAAGAACACGATCTAAACTGACCCAAACAAGGCATTAGCTGAACCTCATCAAGCAAGACCGATGTTCCAAACAATTTTAGTCAGAGACTCATTACATGCTTGGAATAGTGCAACATAATGCCCTAGCCAAATATTAGTAAGTCTACTTACAACAATCTAAACCGGTGGCCTAATGGCAGCCCAATACAACGGCAACGAATGGCGATGAAAAGGACATTGAGAGAGAGAGGCTGAGAGGAAGAGAGAGAGACGGATGATGGGGAGGGGGAAGAGTGCTTGAGTGTCTGACCTTTAGTAAGAAGGGATTGTCTCTCTATTTATAGCTCTCTCTCCAGTAATTGTCTTGCCAAGGGCTTCAATGACTAAGACTTAAGTGGCAGGTCTAGATAGGCAAGGTGGCAAGGCTACAAGATGAGATAATCTCAAAGTGTTCTAAAAATTGAAGTGTCTAGCCTCTAATTGGTCTACCTAGGCCATGATTCATCCTATAATGATGATCCAAAAATGAATGAGTGGTCTTCCTATCCTCCTCCAAAAGTGGCATCCAAAGGGTTCTTGCAAGACACCATTATTAGCCTCAAATTGTCTCAAGTCAAGAAGCATTAAAGAAAAGCATTAATTGGAAGACAACTTGGTCTTCAAGTCTCGATTTAGGGGAATGATTGGCCCTAATCAAATAAGGACACCTAAGCATATGACTCAACCTAGCATTAGTGACTAAAGTCCAAAAGCATTTAATGCAAGCTTATCTTCAATCCAAGAAAACTCAATCTTGACTTGTTCCTCAAGTTGGTTGTGTAGCCTTTCCTTCTTGCATCTAATGTCTCACTTTCAAGACTCATTTTAGGGAAATGATGGTTGTAGGTCAATAGGGACACATATGCCCATAAGTCATTTCCTTCACTAATTGCCTTTAGTTCTTATCTTTCAAGAAGCCTTCACTAGTCTAACTTGGTCTTCAAGCTCCTTAATTAGGCATGTGACTCACCCCACAATGATGTGCTAAAATCCAAAGAACATGATTATCTTCAAGAGGCAAGGCCATCTTGTACCACTTGGCTAGATGAGTCAACACCGGCATTAATTAACTAGCTTCCAAAATCATTTAATACTTAATGGGAAAGTAACTAAATTGAAGACCGTCCCATTAGACGGAAATTATTCGAGTTTAACCACGATCGACTACCTTATTTGGTCCGAAATTTGTGCCTAAGCCAGACACAGCTGAGCTTAATTAGCGGAACTAATTTCTGAATTTCCCTTTATTGGTACAAGGGAATTTAGCTAGGTCCAAAGTCCAATCCTTAGGCTTGTAAAACTGTCCTAGGGCTAATCTTGTGGCCAGTCCAAAGGCCTGCGCCACAGTTCATGGTTAGTTTGAAACTAATCAACATTGAGTTTATTCAATCCATGGTCAATTCTTGGTTGTCATGTAATTGTGTGGAATTGATTGATCCGTCGCGATACAAGATCACATTGAATTGATATATGGTCATTCTTGACCGGTGTAATGACCATGTGGAATCAATCCATTATCGTCAACCGATCGATCCATGATAGTATGTGATCATCCCATGACCAATCCTTATGGTCGAATAATCTACCCACGGTTGAACACTCTATCTGAGCATAATCAATTTCTTAGTTGCCTATTCTCAAATGGGCTAAATGGCCCATAACCGACCCTCGGGTCGACTTATGGCATATTCCCAACATCGGCGTACCGATCATTAACCTACTAATCAATACCAAAGTAAGTGTCGAAATCGGGGATGTTACAGTGGTTTTCCTTAACTGTCATTCACAACATTGGGCATAAATGAGGCAGGTGCTAAGTTAAGCTAATGCACTATTCCAATTGGCCTTGCGTTGTCGACAAGAGGTATTGGTCCAATTGATTGTATATTTTCCAAATTTGGCAATGGCACATTTTGTTGAGTATTTTGATTTGCCAAATTGCCATTATTGTTACTAACTAAGTTAACTTGAATGGGGTTAGGCAAATTGCATCCATTGATAGGTATAGTCCCACAGGTTTGGGTTGCACCAATAGTTTTAGCCTTTTATGAAATCCTAATCGGTGGTAGGGGTGGTACAACTTGTACTGCAATACCAAAAGTAACTTGAGCAGCTATAGGTAAGGGAACATACCTGATAGGTGTTGATTGTTAAAGTTCACATAAATGTAAATTGAATGACTCAATGATCCTGGCCTGTGCATAACTTCATGAAAAGTATTGACGATCATTGGCTTGACCACATCGATGAAATATGTCATCATGTGGTTATATTTTTTTCTTTGATGTTCGTTGATGATCCTCCTCATGGTAGCCAACATGATAAGGCCTAGCTTTAGTTGTCTTCTCTGCTCATTGGTAAGTTGTCTTGGGATATAAACATCTCTAATTTGTGCTTGATCTTGGGATATAAACATCTCTAATTTGTGCTTGATCTACCATCGACTACGCAGTTGATTAATCAGAAAGTCCTACCCTCATTGGTAGGCAGTGGCGGCAAATTGATATAACCAACATTGTCAAGATCGAGTTGATTTCTTATTCTTACTTTTATTTTTCCTTAAATTAATCACATTGGTCCTACTAAACAAGCCAAAATAATATTTCACCAGAATTTTCCTGAGACGGAATATTTTTCATTGAAGGTCGATGTTCGGCTTTTAATTTAAGGAGACAGGTTTTACGTCTACTCCCGATAGAAAATATCCAAGTATATAAGGATACCAATAGTTTTGCTTCAATCAAGACCATAAAAACATTAACCGTGTCAGAATTTAATTGACGACAAGGTCGGAAAGTATAGTACAACTGTTACAAGTGAACCAAACATAAACAAACTCTACTGGAATTTAATCAATGACAAAAGCCTGAGTACGCCAAAATAAAGAAACACGTCGAAATTCGATTGACGACGTGAGTCTAGAAAATAAAAGTACAGTGCAAGAAAGTAAATATACTGAAAGATAGTAAAGTTATTTGATTTGTAGGTTTCTCTAAGAGTTTTAACCTAACATTGACGATTATTAACAAATGTTACAAAGAGAAGTTACAAACAGATGTTATAAAGAGAGATAATAAAGGGAAGTTACAAATAGAGGTTACAAATGGTTACATCGATAGGTTTTTTGACTTTCCTACATTGACGGTTGCTTTATTCCACTACATTGACGATTACTTATTTGTCAGTTGCATCCAAGATTGTTAACTCCATTTTTTGTCGACTAATTGAAGATGTCAATTTTTCAAGTCGTCGATAATTTGGTTTATAAATGGCCAAACTCTACTCTTATCAACTATTATCACTTGTCGATAATAATCAAAAGTTCTTAATTTTTTGGTGTAATCAATTTTATTTTCTGATTTTCTTCAGCCGTAGAAGAAAATCAGAGGAGGGGACATATATTGAGCTTCGGTTTCTTGGGCTGTTAAGAAAGGAAATCAAGAATCCAAGTTTGACCGTGGAAATCGTTGCTGATTCTTGGCCTTATATATCACTTTGTCGTATAAAAGAAAAGAGACGCACAGTGGAGTTTTCTTTGTTGGGATATGTTCGATTTGCCTCCCTTCACCGTCCAATTTGGATAAGGAAAAATGCTGACATGACCTTTTTATCACTTTCTCTCTCTCTCTCTGATGTGGCGTTGACGAGGCTAAAACAAGAAAATAACCCCTAAACAACGTCGTTTTGGTCCAAATTTAATTTTTAATATAAATATAAATTATATTAAAAGTAATCTAAAAAAAAAAAGCAAAGGTAACTAACTGGTGAGGGCCTATTGCCCCCGTCCTACCATCACCGGAAAGGTTGACCATGGTGGGTGAGGGTCGGTTGGGGTAGTCGGGCCTCGGGCCAGTGGTCGACGACCCTAGTAGGGCGAGGGTCATCGGCTCTTGCCTAGATCGGCTAAGGACTGTCATTGGTTGGGGTAGGGTCGCCGTCCGAAAGTGCAATCAAGTTGTTTCATTAATTACGTTTAACTTAACAAAGGGAAAATACACCGACCAAAAAAAAAAAAAAAAAAAGGGAAAATACTAACAAATTTTAAAACTTGATTGTATCGACTTCACAAGTTAGTGATTGAACCAACTTGATAAGTTTTAGAACTTGATTGTACTTTTTAAAAGTTTTAAGGCTCAATTGTATTTTCATGATAAGTTTTGGGATTTTCAGTACAGTTATCCCAATATTTTTAAGTGATTTTAGCTAGGTTGGGCTTTTATGGATTTGGAGTGACTGATATGTAAACGACTCGATTTCAAATGTAAAATTTCAAACGTAAAAAGCAGAAGCAAACACTCAATGTTAAGGAGAGAAATTCGATAAAATCAATGTCGAAAAAACAAATCCACATTCATCAGCTGTATGAAAAGAGTTAAGAAAAGAACCCCTTAAAATTAGAGAGCCGATATGTAAGATTTTATTTTAAAAAACCTAAACTTAACAAATTCATAAAAGACGGATACGGTGAGATAGGCCTGCCGTGGCATAATTCAAGTTTTTACGATGCCTATCACATGGCATAGAATTTTGGCCAACTCTTCAAAATGAGATGTGGAGGAGGAGTCTCTAGATTTGAAAGCCCCTCCTCCTTGATGGTAAAGAGATTTGATAATTACACAAATGATTTTTGAATTTTAATTTAATGTGCAATATCATTTTTTAATTTTTAGTTTGTTCAATGTGTTTCCTAAACTCTAATCCAATATGTAATGATGTCTTAAAATTTTTAAATTGTTCAATTTGATCCTGAACTTTTTGGTATATGTTCAATAGAGTTTCCAGACTATATGAAAAAGTCCACTTTTATCTTCAATTAATTCAAGTTCAAAGATAACATCGAACCATTATATATAGTTCAAGAATTATATTGAATATGTATGAAAAATTTAAAGACCACATTGAACGAATTAAAAATTGAAGGGATGATATTGTATATTGAGTCAAAATTCAATGATTATTTATGTCATTTTCTTTAATGAGAAAAACACTCGAGAGCATTGCGGGGAGTAAAATTATCCTCGTTGACGAAGATAGATCTTGCTCAAATGACAGTGACATGCAATAATAGAGGTATCAATGGTTCGGTTTTGGGCTTCCATCTGACCCGAACTGAACCAAACATGGTTCTTGTTGGTTACCGTGGCCAGAACCATGTGCAACCCGAACTGAAAACATTGTTCAGGTTATCTTTTTTTATTTTTAATTTTCTTGGACGTATACACTTTCTCTCTCCTCCCACTGTGTCCTTTTCTTTTTCTGGGCTTTGGGGGTTCCTCCTTCCTCCACAAACTGAAGCACTATGATCCCCACGTCGAGATTTTCATTCACAACGAGCACAAATCAAAACTGAACTGAGAAAATGAACCAAGATTTGCTCCAATCCAATCACAAGATCCAAGGCCAAGTCAAGCCCTAGATCTGAGATCTGGCGTATTCCTTATTAATTCGCATAGTGGAGTTTGGGGTTCCAATTTTGCCGAACTTTACGAGGCAATCGTTTTCTTCTGCCATTGATTTTCATCTTGTACTCTTCACAGTTGGTGTTGTTAGGTTTTCATCTCAAGAAAACTTTAAAAGTGTCTGACTTAGACTCGAAGTTGGCATTGATGAGTACATTTGCAGTCGAAATCAACATAGATAAATGTGATTTTCTATCTTTAGATGGATTGAGGTGCAAATGGCAGCGGAGAATGAGACGATGTTGGGGGCTTCTAAATCTTTGGGGATGAGAATGTTTCTCGATTCTGTTCGGGAACCGAAATTGTTATGATGCCGATTCTTTAACTTATTACCCAAACTTTTCAGTTCGGTTCTGGTATTTTTGACACTCCATGGTCTACATCATACTCATTAAAGAAAGGTTAAGAAGGGGATTGAGGCGGGAAGTAACCTCAAGCAGGTCCCTGAATTGGAGTTTCAAATCGACCCTTCAACAAGTTCCTTCAATTAGCATCATAGCGATACGCCTGTCATTCTTTTCGAATCAGGAGTTAAGACCTATTAATCGAAGGATGCGCGATCTCTATTTTCGAAATTCGCCCTTCCAATTTCTAACTCTCCGAACACCACGATAACACCAATGAAAGAGAAATTATTTCATTGCGTCTTGCCTTGGTTCCACATTGGAAAATAAAGATGACACCTAATCGTAAGCCTCCAACTTCTCCATGCACCGAGTTGGCATTCTTTGAGCACGTTTAATTTTCTGCGATACGTCGTTTCGTGCGATGGGAACGCAGAATCCACATCGAGCTCCTTACAAGAAATTAAGGGTAGGAAGAAGCCGGAGCCTCTCCAACGAGCTCTACTTGCTCTGAGCCCTCCAAATCAAGATCCCCGCCCTAATCCATCCGAATTTAGAGGATACAATCGCTAAAATTACTACCATCAATCTCTAGTAAGTTATAGATAAGAGGTATAGAATCTTTTGGAGCATGTCAAGTTGTATTTTATTATGTTTCTAATTCATTAACAATCTTTTTTTTTTTTTGGGCACGTACCAAACATATATGACATATATTATGATTAAGACCTTTGCAATGATGTGGTTTCTTGTACTCAATTGTTTTTTTAAGTGCATTAAACAATTTTGCCTTGACAAGAAGGTGGTATCATGATTTTGTCATGCATGTGTCAACTCTTAATCTCAATTTTGCCGGCTATTAGGCATGACATTTTTCCTTGTAGCAGCAACGGCTGGCGCACTCTTTATTATTCTTCCTCCTATTTATTTGATCGTGGACTTCACATATGATTATTATTTCCACTCTCATATATATTAATTTTTTTGGAAAAATTCTACTTCTCCTTCTTGTAATTTCACGCATTTCCAAATCAAGTCTCTATTCTTTTACTTTATCTAATCAAATTCTTCTACTTTCACAAGTTTTTTAATCAAGTCCCTCCGACACTAAATCTGATCAGATCCAACTGACATGACTATCATTTTTCCCAATGTTGATATTCGCGTGAGAGATTTTATCTATATGATTTTCTAGCGTTATCTATGATGACTAAATTTTTCCTGGGCATTGGCATATTTTTCCATGCCATTCTTTGATATTATTCGATGGCCTCTTTTACTGAATTTAAATGAAATTAGTGTTAAAAGGATGTAGGTAGAAAACTTTTGAAAATAAAATAATCGGATTACACAATCTAAGAGTACGTGGCCTTGATTTGAAAACACATGCCAGTACAAGGACAAAAAGCAGAATTTTCCTATATTTAATTTGACAAACACTAATTGTATAATTTGCTATGCTAGGTATAATCGAACTGATTATAAAATCGATATATTTTTCTCTAGTAGCAGAACATCTGTTCCTTTTGCTTGAACATGCACAATTTCCTTTCCTAATGTGAACCACCATATTATAGCTGCATTTCTTCAATTTATTGCAATGTACAAATCAAAAGGAGCAGAACCATATATAAAATTACTAGAAGATAGGAAACAAAACAATTATCGACGGATTATGGGGAGCAAAAATGATGAAGACACTGGCCCTGACCGGAAAATTTTCCTTAATTGTATATCTTTTCACAAATAACACAATGATCTTCGATCAATCTTCCTATGACACTTCCCTCTTCAATCTTCAATCGTCTACTTTGCTTATTCCATAGATGCACCCCATATGTCTCCCCACTCAACTGCGCTATCTTTGCCCCCACCCATTTTGCGTCGGCCCGAGTCTCCGGCCGCCTGAACAGCCCTCCGATCCTCGTCCAATCCACCGGATAAAAAGCCATCGGCAGCAAAACCTTAAATTCGAAACCCCTTTTCCCAATGACTTTCTCAACCACTCTGGACACCAAATAAGGTCCATTGTGTCCCCACCTGTTACCGTCGAAGGTCAAGGCGAACTCCGTCATGAACTTAAGCAAGAGTGGGTGCTTCTTGTCAAACGCCATCACCGCATTGTTTAATCTCGTCCATCTCCTCGACATGGCATCTATGCTTTGAGCACCGATCGAGTTTCGCAACAGCGCAAAGTCCTTTAGTACTATAACGTCGGTATCTAGATACACACCACCGTATTTGAACAAGACAGCAATTCTTATCAAGTTTGAGAGATTCTGAGCTAATGGAATCTCACCCGGATCCTTTGTTCCAGTCTTCATTTCGTCGAACCAGGCCTTGGCCGGCGTGTTTTTGAGCAAGAAAGGCAAATCCGGAGTTACTGCAATCACCTTAAAGCCATGATCAAGAACGGGCTTGAATTTCTTTAACCCTAGTTTCGAATCCATGGTTCTTGATATGATCACTAAGCAACCATATGGGTTTGATTTGAAGAGGCTCTCCAAGGCCAAGAACTCTCTCCTCCCGAACGACCTTGCCGGCGAGATCCACGTCATGAAAAACCGTACCGAGCAATTATTTTTCTGGCCAAAGAAACCCATCACGCGGCCATGAAATCGCCGAGTCAAGCTGTCCGACTTGAATATATCGAATTCCGGCAAGATTTTGCGAAACCACGAGACTCTCTCTTCTTCCGTGACATTAATTGGAGGAACTAGAGGTCTTATATTCTCGTCATCATCGTCATCTACTTTAACTTCTTGAATTTCCATGACCTCTTCATGCACGGAACGAAGTTGCAAGTGCCTGAACGTTGACTTAAGATTTCTTGCTTCTGTCTCCTGAAATGCTCCATAAATCACGTGAGGAGTTTGACCGTCGTAACTCAAAGAACGTAGAGAATTACTTGAAATGACGATAATATCTACATAAAGGGTGACCAAAATAGCACCAAATGCCAATGCAGAGAAAACGAGTGATCTTGCTCTAGCCCGAACTAGGACCCGACAACAGTTCAGCATTCTCTTAGCAATTCTTTGCAGTGTCATGAAGATTTGAGGGCAGAGAGAGAGAGCGAGCGAGAGAGAGAGAGAGAGAGAGTAAGTTAGAGTGTAGGAGTTGCTTATAACATGGTTGTTAATTAAAAAAATTGTTTGATTATCTGGCTTAAATAGGCCAAAACATGAGCTGCCAAAGATGCTGAGAAAAGACTTATTATATGAGTTTGCCCCAATAGGTCAAACTTGAAAGAGTGATGATACCTACTTATGACCTTCAATTTCATATTTGAAAATCAGAATAGTGGTTTGTACATGTCGATTGAGAGAAATAATGCCAAATTCCAAAAATGACAGGCATACTCTTGTTATATCGCACTCTCCGCTTTATTGCCGACCTTAACACTAGTACTTAAGGTAAAGACTAGTCACAAAGTTAATTTAAATAATAATAATAATTGAGTACTAAACTTTTTGATAATTCGCCTATTTAGTTCTTTCGGTCAATTTTGACTGAAAATTGCTGATGTGGATGTCAACCATCTTATATGGCACAATCGGTAATGACGTGGGCAATTTTAGCAATTAAAAAAAACGAATCAATATTAATTTCTATTTTATATCATTTTGTCATTTTCTTTCTTTTGTTATTCCTTCTTCCTTCGTTGGTCACTGAGCCATAGTAATGGATGGCTATTGGCCACAAGCGAGGACCGATCTCATCGACCTTGGGCACGGCTCGAGCTTACCATTCTTGGGCAAGGCTCGAGCTTACCAATCTTGGGCAAGGCTCAACCTCGCGAGATCCTAGCAAGGTTGGCCCACACATGCTGGTTGCCAAGGCTCAATGATCGGCAAAGGAAAAAGAAAAAGAAATAAAAAAAGAAATAATTTATTTGAAAATTGTAAAAATTATTCACGTCAATGTGACCGTTTCTCGCAGGATGGCCAACACCCAAGTTAGTAATTCTTGGTCAAAATTCACCGAAATGACTGAATTGACAAATTATCAAAAGTTTTAGGATTCAATTGTCACAATTGAAAATTTTAGGATTGAATTGATACAAGTGCAATAGACTTAAGACTTTTTTGCTAATTTTCTTGAAATTGGGGGAAATATCTATATATCTCCATCATTATAATAGCTCAATAATGCAGATTATTGGAGTGACCCCAAGATGCTGGTATGCTAATCTTTAGGAGGAATAATTTTATATTAATTACATCCCAATCACAAAATCATTAACAATTTGCCATGATCCCCGCTTGACAAATGTGTCCCTCTCACGTACCAGAAAAGATATGTCCATCTCTCAATGAGATCTTCCACACGATTGGCTTCCAAGTGAAATAAAATTAAAAATCTAGATTCTTATTGATTACATCAATTAGCCCTTCTAATTATTAATTGCATGGATTAATTTAATCACCATTTTTAACTAAAAGAATCTTGGGGTAGGAGGATAATGTCTCGCCAACGAAGCATCAGCACGCATTTTGCAGGTCCGCCGTATCTTGTCTTCGCTCCTATCGCCTTTGAAACAATGAGCAAAGCTAATGTATGGACAAAGGTAGATAAACTTAATTAGATAAGACAAGTTAGGCCAGAATCATTTTATTTGCCCATAATCAATTCGAGAAACATCCAAAGCAGAGCTGTCTCGGTTCGCCAATGTGGTGAATTGAAGGAAAAATAACATTATGCTGATGCAATTTCCTCTTGGTGCTCGTGTAGAGCCACGGGACGGTCCATCAGATCAACAAAAGTTCAATAATTCTTCTCTTCTTATGGTGCATTTGATGGTGACAGAAGTTTTTTTGAACTTATTATCATACTTATAGTTATTATAGTATGTATTTACTATTTGTACTGATTTTACCGACACCTATATAAATCGACATGGCATAACATGTTACTTTGGTTAGTCAAAATCAATGCACAGTTTAGCTAAAGTCATTATTCTAGATGTCCACTATGCCTCCATTTGATTTAACAAAAATCTGTTTTCATCACAAGATTTTGGACAGCTTATTGCAATAATGCAATTTCAAAAAGTTTGGGGGCTAGGGGCCCTGGCCTCTCTGCAATCATATCAATGTTTTTCCAGCAATATATCAATTTGTCTTTTTTCTTCGCTATATTTAGGGACTGCCTTTCATCAATCACATTGAATGCATGTCTCATATACAAGTCAAATAATATATATATATATATATATATATATGAATGTATGTATATTTATTACTCTTAATTTGTGAGACAAATAGTACAAAGAAGTAATAAAAAGGTATCAAATTTACGTATTTGTAATTTAATAAGCCAGTTTCTCATATTATAATACTTAAAATTAAAGTTGCATAATACTATCATCAAATATTACGTATTTGAAATTCTCTCGAAATGCAGAGCCCTCGTCTACCCCGTTGATGGTAGTCCCGTCTTTCTTGAAGTCCGATTTATCTCAACAATCCACTTTCCTCCTTGCAATCTTGTCCTAGGACGTTTCTGTCCATGGCGACTTCGGGTGCCATCTCCGTCAAAAGGGGCGCTGACAACCCATCGGTGCCCAGTTTGCCCTACCTCTCTTGACCCTGAGGATCTCTACCATTGCATGTTGCATCCACTTCCTCTTCCCCACTGTAAGTGCGAAGTAGTGTTCTCAGAAATTAACAGATGATGGAATGCATGTTGTCGATAAGGTCTTTTCTCCGACTTGGGTTGGGCTGGTGCAGTATTCCACTATCATGCGTAGTTACTCCAGCATTGGTTTCGTAGTTGTGACCCATGCCAGTACTCCTGTTGGGCTGCTTGTTCCCCTGTTGTCTGCTCTGCATCCTTGAATTTGTCAGTGCGATTCTGGTTGGTGGCTCGGTTCTATGGCATCAGAAACCTGTGAAGACTCCAAACGAATAGCGTCACTATGTAAACGATTGGGCAGATTATGTAATGAACAGCAGATTGAGATATGTGAAGAAGCCCCCCCACTAGAAAAGTTAGAGGAATGTCGATCATTATTAGTGGGCAAAGTTTTATCAAAATCCTCTATCAACTTACAAGCATTCCAGAGTACTATGAACCGAGTTTGGCGTACCGACCAGGTTGATATTTCTCTCGCGCGAGGGTGACCCGTATATCGCAAAATTCAAGTCGAAACGAGATAAACAACGGGTTATGGAAGGTGGTCCATGGCTTTTTCTAGTCGGTTGGTCATTTTTAAGCCGTGGATTCCTAATACGCCGTTACATTGTTATGATTTTAGCCGGTGTACCTTTTGGGTTCAAGTCTTTGGCTTGCCCCTGGAATGGCAGACAGAACAGATGCTTCGGAGAGTTTTGCAGCAAGTCGGCGAAGTAATCGAGATCAAATCTGACCTTAATGCAGGTTCTACCTTCCAGGCCAGCAGGGCCAGGGTCGACATAGACCTGGACAACCCTTTACAGTCCGGAAAGTTGATTCGCCTAGAGGGCAAACCATTGTGGCTTGACTTCAGATATGAAAGACTGTCTCATTTTTGCTACTCCTGTGGGAAAATAGGCCCTTATGCCACATACTGTCTAACCTACCCTTTTGAGGAAGCAAAGCTTGATGGTAAGGAAAAAATGGCCTATGGCCAATGGCTGCGAGCCGAGGTTCGTGAGCATAGCCCTTATTGGCAGTGCTTTCTACCAACCCACGTACATCGACGAGCCCGAAGAAAGCGTGCACTGAGACGCCGCTGCGAGGCCGCCAAACCGCTCCTTTGCTCCCTCCACCTAACACGGTTATTGTTGACCCTTTTACCTCACCCAGAAACTGATAAGGCAGTCCAAACTCAAGTGGTACCAGCAGCACAGGCCACCTGCGATAACATAGTACCTCAGCAGCTTTCTGCACAACCTTCATGGGCTATGGACAGACCTATTACCACAGCCTTAATTCCTGCAACAGCAAAACAGAAAGGCATCATCCACAGGGCCAGCGACATGGTCATTACCAAAAAAACAAAAAAGCACCAAAGAATTGCCGAAGGTGGGAGTAAGCAAAAAACAGAAGAGGTATTCCCCCTATGACATGAGACACTTGGCTTTTACTGATCTCGATGAGTCACAATTTATGGATGCACCAGTATTGGATGCGAAAGAAGCCGATCAAAGGGCGTGGGTGGCGGCCCTCAACGTCACCACCTCATAAATGAAACTTATATGTTGGAATTTTTGGGCAATTTTCAAATGGCCATTTAAGCCCGATTAAATTATTTTTATTGGAAACAAAAACTTTAGACTATGATTCAGATTAAAAACAACTACATTTCAAAGGTGAGAAATCTAAATTTATTTAATTTTTTTTTTTTTGACTGAAAACATATCTCGTGGATATTGAACTTGTATCTCGAATTCTATATAGACATGATCTGTCGAGAAGCAATGGATGGACCTTTAATGCGCCTTACCTGCCTTCACGCTCCATCCTCGTATCAGGAGCGACAACATGTTTGGGATCAACTTCGACGGCTATCTCATGCTAATATTTTACCATGGATTTGTGTGGGGGACTTTAATGAGATCCTGTATCCATGGGAAAAGGTTGGGAGGCGTCAGGTAGAGAGGTATCGTCTCCATTCCTTTCGGGATTTCATTAACGACTGTGCCTTCATGGAACTAGACAATAAAGGCTGTGCATTTGCCTGGATAAACAATAGAGCCGGCGATGATTTAGTTAAAGAACGCTTGGACAGAGCTGTGAGTACACTCTCTTGGCGCCTTCAATTCCCTGAGGCGGAGGTTTATGCATTGCCGGCCATCGGATCAGATCATAGCCCGCTCCTCCTATCTACATCCGCAAACTATCCAAAGTACAGAAGGCCGTTCTTTTTTGAAGCCTATTGGAATCAACATCCCGACTATCAACAGCTTATCTGTGAGACATGGAATTCAAGACGGGTTAGAAATCCCGCTTTGTACAAAAACAAAAACGGTTGTCTTTAGCCTTGCAAAGGTGGAGCAGATCTACATTCAAAAATGGTCATCTTCGAATGCAAGAATTACAGCAACAACTTCAGAACCTGACCAATCAACCAAACATAACAGGTACAGAAAAAACGAACTTTTCTTATTTGCGTAAGGAGATTAAACAAATGTGGCAGCAGGAAGAGCAATATTGGGCCATGAGATCTAGACTTAATTGGTTGTCCTGGGGAGATAAGAATACCAAATTCTTTCACGCGACAACTATCCAACGTCGGCAACGGAACATAATAGGAATGTTAAAAGATAACGACCAACGCTGGGTGAGGGATCATAAGGCCTTACAGAGATGACTCGGACTACTTCTCAAACTTATATACTTCGGTGGGTCAACGTGACTATCGTCCCATTCGGACCAATGCGTGCGGTTGTTACTCGGAAATGAATGCGAGTCTAATAGCAATAGTCACCGACGAGGAGGTGCAACGGGCAACGTTCCAACCGGGGAAAACGAAGGCTCCAGTCCGATGGATTGAATGGGCTCTTTTACCGCACCCATTGGAACATAATCAAGGATGACTTGATCACACCGGTCGAGATTTCTTCGGTTCGGGGAGATGCCTCGCGATCTTAATCGACGGTAATTGCATTAATCCCGAAACGACTCACCCTGAGAGTCTAGATCAATTTCGGCCGATCAGCCTCTGCAACTATGCATATAAAGTTATATCTAAGGTTCTGGCAAATCGCCTTAAACCTTGGCTTGGTGATCTCATTTCAGCAGAGCAGGCTGCCTTTGTGAGCGGGCGACAGATTCAGGAGAATGTGCTAATTGTCCAGAGGTTCTTCATCGGTTCGCATAAGACAAAGGAAGCGTCGTTTCAATGTTCTATCAAGACGGACATGCAAAAAGCATACGATAAGATTGAATGGGATTTCCTACAGGACTATCTACTGAAGCTGGGATTTCACCTAAAATGGGTTCGGCTGATCATGCAATGCATTACCACGTCTACGTTAAGTGTCAAATTGAATGGAGAACAACTATCATACTTTCGGCCGTCTCGAGGTTTACGCCAGGGTGACCCTCTTTCACCTTACATCTTTATCTTGGTGGCAAATCTTCTCTCGACCCTTATCCACCAAGCAATCCAGCTGGGACATCTCAAAGGTATACAGCTCAACAGGTCCTGTCCGACCCTTTCCCATCTTTTTTTCGTTGACGACTCAGTTTTCTTTTTACACTGCTCTATATCAGAATGCCAGAATCTAGCTAACATTCTCAATCAATACTGTATAGCAACGGGCCAGGTGATTAATAGAAACAAATCTGGCTTGTTTTTTAGTAAAAATTGCCCACTGACTCTTCAGGAGAATTTAGCTGGTGTCTTCAGAATGCCGGTGTTGCAGCGATATGGGAAGTATGTAGGGATTCCTTCTGAGTGGGGAAGATAAAAAAAAGAGATGTTTGCCTGGATATTAGGTCGAATAAATGCGAAACTTGAAGGCTAGAAAGAACGGTTACTATCTAAGGGAGGAAAGGAAATCTTAATCAAGTCGGTGGTTCAATCAATTCCCCGATGCTATGTCCATATTTAAACTTCCTTTATCTCTTTGCAAGCCGATAGAAAAGAAAATATCTCGTTTCGGTGGACAACCGATCACGTAGGGGGTACATTGGCGTAAATGGGATCTACTTAAAAGGGCAAGGATGACGGAGGGCTGGGATTCCGAGACTTGATGGCCTTTAATAAGGCAATGATCGGAAAGCAAGCTTGGCGGCTACTTAATGATCCGAACTCGTTGTGCAGTCAGGTTTTCAAAGGTCCGTACTTTCCATCCAAACCGTTCCACTTAGCGAGATAAGGGTTCACGCCCTTCCCGGGATGGCAAAGTATTCTTCTCGGTAGAGAGAATGTACTACCTAATGTTCGCTGGTCGGTTGGGAATGGTGAGAGCATTCGGATTAGGCGATAGATGGCTATCTATGGGGATTATACATGGACCAGCAAAGAGAGGAACCAACAATGGTGGCGACCTAATAGATCGGGACAATCAACACCGGAAACTTCCCTTCTCCATCAAATGTTTGATGAAGTGGCAAAGCTGAGGAAATCACAACAATACCTATTAGATCAGCCTATGCTAAGGATCTACTAGTCTGGACAACAACTACGGATGGCAATTACTCAGTGAAAAGCAACTATAAGAACATTATTAGCAAGATCCAAGAGCCAACAAATGCACAAATAGCCTCTACCTCACATCGGTTTCGCGCAAGCTATGGCGCGAATATGGCGACTACCAAGTAGAACCAAAGATTCGCAGTTTTTTATGGTCCGCTTGCCACAACGCCCTAGCAACAAAGGCCAATTTACTTCGCCGTCACATTATAACCGACCCTATGTGCGAGTTATGTGATCGGGGTTTACCGAAACACTAGAACATATTTTCTTCTTCTGCTCCTGGACGGCAACAATATGGAATAACCCGCAGCTGAATATCTCACTCTCACCATACACTCTGCATCGGTTTGACGACTGGCTCACAGACAGGGCACTCAATGTAAGACTCTTACCTCGACTCAAACCGATTGCGCAAGTTCTATGGCGGATCCGGTGTGCACGCAACAACCGGATCTTCCGCAGACTCCCCGATCCAAATAAGCGGTAGTTGCCGACGCCATATCTCACAATCAAGTCCACCAATCTATTCCCGCAGAGCCACCCGAACGCCGGGACTCCTACCGTCAAAACAGGGCGTACGTGGGAACCTCCTCCCCGTGGGTACCGAAATGCAATATTGACGAATCTTACCACCCAGAGCTCGAGAAGGGACTATGTCATGTATCGCAGAAACTTTCGGGGGCTTCTCACCGATGTATACACGGATCGATTCTCGCAACCTCAGCCTTTCAATCGGAAGTGCGCACTCACCTTAACCTTGCATCACCCGCCGCACCTTGGCCGATACGGCTCCTATTTTGATCGAATCCGACCGCCGCGTTTGATCGACACTCTCCACGCCAAACAAAGAACCACCATGGGAAGAACGGGTTCTCTTTGCCGAACCGCAGACCTTGCTCAGCGTTTACCCTAATTTGCGACTTCAACATTGCGAAGGGATGCGAACAGGCCGGCCCCTCGCCCGGGCCAACGATCGTCGCCCGGCCCCTCTAACGAGGGCGGCGGCGGCGGCATGGGAGAGAGGAGCCTAATTTTTTTTTAAACAATTTTTAAAAATAAGTTTTTTAACTTTTCTTTTTAGTTTTTGGTGAAAATAAAATAAAATGAATAAATCTTTTTTTTTTAAAAATGAATAAAAAATAATTTAAAAAATCCATGTGGAAAATAAAAATAATTTAAAATGCCACGTCAGCATTTTTAACGGAAAAGGCTAACGGTGTTAACTTTAGGACTCAATTAAACCAACTCGTTAAGTTTTAGGACTTGATTGCACTTTTTGTAAGTTTTAGGACTCAATTGCACTTTCTTGACAAGTTTTAGGATTTCTACTGAACATATCCCATATTTATTATATGTAATCAAATTCTCTAACTCATTCAATTTAGGGGATACATAAGACCAACTTTCATATTTGGTTTCCACTCTTTAAATTACTATCATGCCCTCTCATTTAAAATTAAGTCTAACTTATTAAAGTATTTAAAGGGAGATGAAGACTTATGCAGTTTTACGATAACAGTTCCATATTTTTTAGGACAATTTGAGATTTGAAAACAACAGGAGACGTCGGAAACAGTTTCCTTCTGAATCTCATTAAAATTCTTAAAAAGGAGAATACATTGATTGTCGAAGCATATAGCTATTCGCACTAATCTCGCACGCACGTGGGAACGAAGACTAGTTTAATTTATGGAAACATGTCTTTCATTAAGGATTTGTTTGTTTCACGAAAAATGAATGATTTAAAAAATATTTTTCTAAAAATTATCGCTTGAAATAATTAGTTAACGAAAAATATTTTCATTATCGACAACATTTTATGTTTATATATTTTCGTAGACGCTGAATTTTTTTTTTCGTTCATTCATTTTTATAAGTGATACAAGCGATCATTTTTAGGAAAAAAATTTCAAATTATTTATGTTTTGCGAAACAAATAGAGCTTAACCACTCTCTCAATTTTTTGACGTAGATATGCTAGCATGGCAAAAAACCTACGTATCAAGAATGGTTTCCTTGTCAGTAAGATTGGCCTTGGCTATTGGTCCGCCAGGGGACCAAAGTTAACGTGTTAGTTGTTGTAATCCAAGTTCAATTTTATTGCAACTCCTGTACAAAACGTCGTAATACATTAGTAACCGCATTCAATCTCCAAAAAAATTCCAATTGTTTTGAACTTTCTATTTTTGGAATGGAATATTTATGGAATCACCATGAATAGGATCAAACCTTATTCCATGGTATTTACATGAGATTCCTCTTTCTTATTCTTAAGCAAGCCCCCGAGAGGGCTTAGTTGATCCATGATTTATGTTTCATCTTTCGTTTCTTTTTTGTTTGTTTTGAGAAATATATCGATCAATTCCGATTCTTTCTTTTTCTATTGATTCTTTTCCGATTGAGATATATGGATCCACGGATCTATGTGTCTATATAGATCCTATGTTCATGGATTAACGAAAATGCGCAAAAGCTCTATTTGCCTCTGCCATTCTATGAGTCTCTTCCTTTTTGCGTATGGCATCGCCACTCCCTTTGGCAACATCCACTAATTCGGAACTTAATTTGAAAGCCATATTTCAACCCGAACGTTTTCGGGATGCTCCTAATAACCAACGAATGGCAAGTGCTTTTCCTTGTGTGGATTCTATTTCAATGGGAACTTGATGAGTCGATCCGCCTACACGTCTTGCTTTTACTGATATCATGAGTCAGACACCTTATACAGAAGCTATGACAAGAATAAAGGGAAAAGTACCAAAATAGTCCTAAACATTTTGTATTGGTACCAATTCAGTCTTAAACTTTTCAATTGGACCAATTTAGTCCTAAACCTTTTCATATTGGTACCAATTCAGTCCATCCAACTAATTTAAGCCAGAAATTGTTGATGTGGCCACAAGCAGTCTTATGTGGCATCACGTGGACAAATTTTATAATTTTTTAATATTTTTTTCAGATTTTTAAATTTTTTTCTCTTTTATTTTTAAATTTTTTTTCTTTTCTCCTTACCACCTCGCCGACCGGCCAACCATCGCTGGCCACAGGCTGGTAGGGGCGAGGGGCCCCGCTCCCTCGTCGGCCACTAGTGAGGGCTGTCGTGCACTCGCCGGCCACAAGCGAGGGCGTCGGGCCCCGCCCGATCTAGACAAGGGCTGAAACCCTCACTCGTTGGCTGGCGAGGACCTCTGTGCCCTCGTCGGCCATAGGCGCGGATGCGACAACCCTCGCTCATGGTGGGCGAGGTTGTGGTGGCCGACCTAGATCCAAGCGAGGGCACGACGCCACAAGCGAGGCCACCGTGACCCTCGCCTAGATTTGGGCGAGGGCCCGATGCCCTCGCTCTATGACGCCCTCGCCCGCCACGAGCGAGGGTTGCCACGCCCTCGCTTGTGACCGACGAGGGCGCAGAGGCCCTCGCCAGCCAACGGGTGAGGGTTTTGACCCTCGCCTAGATTTGGGCGGGGGCCGACGAGGGCGCAACGGCCCCTCGCCCCAACCAGCCTATGGCCGGCGATGGTCGGCCAGTCGGCGACCTCGCCGGTCAAGGGGTAAGGAGACAAGAAAAAGAAAAATAAAGAAAAATAATAATTTAAAAAATCTGAAAAAATAAAAAAAAATTATAAATTTGTCCACGTGGCGCCACATAAGACCGCCGGCGGCCACGTCAGCAATTTTCAGCTTAAATTAGTCGGATGGATTGAATTTGTATCAATGTGAAATGGTTTAGGACTAAATTGATTTAATTGAAAAGTTTAGGACTGAATTAATATCAATACAAAAGGTATAACTATTTTAGTACTTTTCCCCAAGAATAAACTTAGATTATGACGGTTACTAAGCAATTCATACCTGTATTTTTCCACATACATGAATTCGGTCTTCCAAGCCCCATAGAGCTCTCTTCAACCTGCTCATTGAGCTACTCCCTTTTGTAAATATAATCAATAGCCCTATTCACCATAAGGAGTGAAAATGGGTTGTTTGACATATAATAGTTCCAAATCGCATTTCTTTAAAAAGAGGATCTTTGCTTAGTGCTAGCCTGCTCCAGTCTCCTTACGAAACTTTTGTTATTTGGTTATTCCTACACATCTTTCTGGCGATTCAAATTATATAATTTTGATTAATTCAACTTATAAGACCCTGAAGCAATTACAAAGTTACAAAAAATGAAACCATTCATTCTGAACAACAAATTTTATACTGATATTATTGATTATTAATTAGAAAATTTCTATCAACAAGATATAAAAAAAAAATGTTCCTTCTTCAAAATTCAAATTGGGCAAGGCAAATAAAATAAACCGGAGGTCATCTTTCCTTCTTGCTTCAAATCTCACTGTTTGTTCTTATGTAATGAGATGAATAGACCCCATCAATTTGTTATGTATGGATGATCGAGCTAATTCATCAGATTCAATATATATATATATATATATATATAGACACACACAAAAATCTTTCTCATTATCATGTAGGATCCTCAAAACAAAAAGCTAAAAACTAAAAACTAAAAAATAGTGGTATTTACTAGCAACAACGTTAATAATATAGACAGTGGGTAATTCATACATCCTATATACTATTTCCCTTGTTTTAAATAAAATCAGTAAGCCCCCACCAGTCAAAGAAACTGAGTCTCTCTCTCTGAGATAGTGCCCGGATCGTTCACCTTTCGTGAAGGTCGAAATTCACCCGTTAGCTATAGGGGCTTTCCTTCTAATATTCAAGACTCTTTATTATGGGCACATATAATACTTGGGCCTTTGGAGGGGGTGATTTTAGAAAAATTACCGAGATTACCATATATAACATAAAATTTCTCCACCGACTTCATCTAGTCGAGCCTCTCGATCTGTCATTATTGTGACATTTGGAATTTTTAAAATAATATTTAGGATATAAAGATAAGTGTTATTTAGTTTGGAGCCATGGAAGTTGTTAATTTTGCAAGGCTCAGATGGTGCGAAGGATGATTTTCCGTTACTGTAATCATCAGAATTCGATGCGTTGAGCTTAGTAATAGATATTGATATATATGTCAGCGGTGTTGAGTGAAGGTGATTAATTTCCCGCCATATTGGTTGCAGTCCTCAAGTTGCATATTTGACAATATTCAAGTTTCAAATTTACAAAATTGAAATCTTTTTAGCATCTCTTATTTTTCACCAATGTTTTTAGTGAGTTCAAAATGTTTCTCTAATTTATCATTGCTTGGAACGAACACCGATTTCCTTGTTTACATACTGATTTACTAGATAATTGATAATTTAATAAAATACCTACTTTGGAAGCCATGCAAGTGAGCCATTTGTCCCTTTTTAATTTTTACCATCTCTTCATTTCTCCACAAAGTATTTTAAGTGATATATCCTTAGTTCGTGACATTGAACTAAGTTTAGTTATGACTTCATGCATTAAATCATCTATTTCAACCTTAACCAATTAAGGTACTGATAATTCACAAGTAAAGTACACCCCAAGTGCCAAAACTTGGCACGGAGGACACTTAAGTGCCAAAATTGGAGCAAAATGGATTACTTAGGTGCTACTCCAGCCAAAATGCCGACGTGGCGATTTTCCGGTGAAGCAAGTGCAAAACGACGCCGTTTTGCATGCTAAGATGGCTAAACAATACAAAAACAAGGTCATTTAGTGTTAACGTGGTAAAAAAATTATTAATTTCTCTATTCAAAGGGGAGAAATGAGTTTAGATATTTTGATTATTCAAAAGGATTTAACTCTTAAATTAATGAAAAAAGGTATATAAATCGAACCATTTTTGTCTATAAAAAATGATGGAAATTGATTAAATTTAAAAAAATTTATTTAAAACATTTAAAAATAAAATAAATTAAAAAAAAAAAAAAAAAAAGAGGCAAGCGGCCGAGGGCTAAGCCCTCGCCATTGCTTGCCTCCCCGCCGCCATCGGAAGGGCCGGCGGTGGAGGGGGGAGGGTTGGCCGGGGTCGCCGGGCCCTGGCTAGGGACCGGCAACCCCGACTAACCGGTGGCAAGGGCCTGCGAAACCTCGCCCAGCTCCGGCGGGGGTCAGTGGCCCTCACTCGGCCGAGACAAGGGCTACCAACCCCGCCGGATCCGGGCAAGGGCCGCCGACCCCGTCGAAGCCGGGCGAGGGCTGCGACACTCGCCCGGATTTGGGGCTCGGGCTCGCGGTCCTCGCCATCGGTCGGCCGGGGTCGTTGGCCCCCAACTAGGGCCCGGCGACCCCGGCCGACCCTCCCCCACCGCCGCCAACCCTTTCGGCGGCAAAGAATGGCTCATCCCTCACCACCCGCCTCTTTTTTTTTTTTTTAGTTTTTTTTTAAAAAATTATTTTATTTTTAATGTTTTAAATAAATTTAGTTTTAAATTTAATTTAATTAATTTTTATATTAAGTTTTTTACCACATCAGCACCAAATGACGTTGTTTTTGTATTGTTTAACCACCTCAGCATGCAAAACAGCGTTGTTTTGCACTTGCTTCGCTGAAAAATTACCACGTCAGCATTTGGCCAGATTTTGGCCAGAGTGGCACTTAAGTGATCCATTTTGCTCCAATTTTGGTACGTAAGTGTCACTTTCCTAATTTTTGATACTTAAGTGTCCCTCCGTGCCAAGTTTTGGCACTTGGGGTGTACTTTATTCGATAATTCACTCATTTTACTTGGTCAAGAAGCATTCTCTCAAAATATTAGGCCACTTATATTTCTTGGATTGAAGCATCATTCCCATCATTGCACTTAAAGCTTTTAACCCAAAGTTATAATTACTTTAACTTTGGTTATTTGATCAAGCTAACCAAAGGTGGCCATGTGTGATATTTTAATCACATTTTCTTATATTCTTGCCGTGTGTCTTTTTAACTCAAGTTTGATCTTCTAAGGTTCATTCTCCCCGGCCACATTATTGGAAGAAATCGTATGATAATGCCACTTGTGATTTTTATTTTTTTTAACTTGACCACCTTTCTTGCACTTCCACCTAGTATTTTCTTTAACTTCAAGTCATCATTTCTCTTAACTTGAGTTACTTTTTCTTATCCCTCTTGGCCTATAAAAAGGTCTTCTTATGTCCTTAAGTTTCAAAAAAAGAATTTCAACTTGTTCTTGCAAACAAAGAAAAAGAGATCTTCCTATTTTATTTTCAAATTCCAATCTTTTTGTGTGAAAGGAAAGATTCTATTCTCGTATTGTCAAAGTTTCAAAATTCCATTTTTCAAGAACTTACAAGGTGAACTTGTGGGTTAATATCTTTTCTTAAACTAGTTTTGATAAAAGGTTAAGAGATATTAATCTTTGTTCTTGATTATGATGCTTTGAAGCTGATTAAAATTTTGATTTTACTCAAGCCTTCTATTTGAGGTAAGTGAAAACTCTAGGGCTAAATTAGATTGATCTACTTAGTACTTTTGACTTAGTTGTTTGATGGTTGTGAATTTTATTTGAACTTTGATGTTAAGGGTGAGAAAATTTCGCATAATTAAGTATTAAATCGCTGTATTTATTTGGCTTAAATTGATGAGTTTCTACATGTCAAGGTTGTGATCAATCGATTTCCATGAGATTCAATTGAATCAAAAGTGGGAATGATGAGATCAAACTAGTAAGAGATTTTTTTGCAATTCAACTAAGTTACCCATTTACTAAGTAAGCATTGTTGATTATTGGGTTGTCAATGTTATATGTTGTCAATTATTTGGGTTATCGATTTTCACCGTGGTCGATTCTCTGATAATGTTATCATTTCCTTGCATGAAAAATGAAAAGAGGTAAGAATCTCATTAATATTATTCGCATATATGATCATTGAAAGGGCAACATAATTATATTTCATAAGCAAATTGCATGAATAAATGTTTTGTATTTGTTGGGAATAACGGATTCCCTAAAACGGATTCGACACTAAATCAAACCCCTAAAACGAATGCGGAAGACGAGCCTAGGAATCACATGTATCACCGATCATGGATACACCACAGAATCGAGCGTACCTTATTGTCCACAGATTAAACACCAATGTTGAAGTTCGAGGAAGAATCCTGATCCCACTCTACCGAGGAGCGTACTATTGCTATGAGGGGGAGAAAACTCTATAAAAGACGTATGTTCTTTTTTGGGAGAGGGAAAAAGTGAAAACCTATGTACGTCATTTCTGTTCCCTTTCTTTTCTTTTCCTTAAAGCGTCTCATCCAAAAGACACATCCCTCAACGTAACACCTCTTCATATCTCAACCCTTCATCCATGGGCCATTATCTTGCGAGCCGGGCTTTTAGGCCCAACATGGGCGGACGGGCCCACTTAGGCCCATCATCACATATAAAAAACCCATCATCTCCCACTCGCACATAGTGGGCCGAACAGGATCCTCTTTACCTCTCTGCAACATTCATACGGGTGAATAATCCGTGCGACCAGCATACTTTGAGAACTCATTGCTATACATCTGTTAGGAATATATAGTAGCTCATAATGGGCATCACACTCTGAGTAGATGTAGTATGTAGTATCCTAGATTGATCAATCACATTTATATCTCTCTTGATCTCCTTTTAAACAATGATATATTGTATTCACAATTATGATTATCTCATAAAACAATCATAATTGGTCGACCAATGAATATAAAACTAGAATGTGATTCTCAAAAATCAATCTTCCTCTTTACTTGAAACTCTCAATCTCAGTTCAACTTGCTTTTCTAGAAATGTCCCATTAGATCGAATCAATTTATGATCATTGGCAACATTCCAAGATAGCAAACATTGGATAAAAATCTTGAGAATAAGTAAGAGTCATAAGGGGACTAAAATTGAGGAACTTTTTTCCTCAAGAGTCTCACACGGCATAAAAGTTGAGATCAAATTTTTGCCACTCTTATTGGTCGTCTCATGCATACGTGGTATGAAATACGTATTACGGTATTAACTCTTTTCTCATGGAGCGTATGTCTACACCATCAATATCGTACATATGATAGTTCAAACATACCTAATGTCTAACTTGAGTTCACATATCTACTCATTCACAGAATTCATCATAACTCTAAAGTAAAATATATGGGGTATTTTACTTTCGGACATAGTAAATATTATGTCCTCATCTTAACACTCAGTTAAAGTGACATATATGTTTTAAGCTTTAGCTCTCGATTATCACCTATATAATAAACTTAAAAACTGTCTCATCTCTATTTATCACATAGTAAACAGAGGCGATTACCCGTGTAAGTGGGTTAATCTTTTATCTGTCCAACATACTTTCTTAACTTTTTATAATGCACTGAGCACTAAGATACATAAAGGTCAAACAAAGATTCATAGGTATTAATAATTAAAAAACACAAATTCATTAAATATGAATACTGCAGGGAAACTACAATATTCAGTACATTAGCCTCTACGCAATCCTAGAGATTTTACATGACCACAAAACACATCTCTAGGTATTGGCTTTGTCATAAGATCTGCTACCATTTTATGCGTAGATATGTACTGTAAGTTCACATCCTTTTGTGCAACCATATCCTTGACAAACTTATACTTGGTATCTATATGTTTGGTCTTGCCATGATATTTTGGATCTTTGGTGTACGCTATAGCTGCTTGGCTATCACAGTTAACCAATAATGGATTTGCAGCATATCCAATAACACCTAAATGATCCAAAAATCTCTTAAGCCAAACACCTTCTTGTACTGCTGCTGATAATGCCACGAACTCAGCTTCCATCGTGGACAAGGCTATACACGTCTGTTTCTTACTGCTCCAAGATATGGCGCCATTATTCAGTAAGAAAGCAAAACCAGAGGTAGATTTCCTTTCATCCAAATCTCCTCCCCAATCAGTATCTGAATAGCTTTCAAGTCGTAGATCCTTTCCTTAATAATTCAGCTTGTAATCAGCAGTTCCCTTCAGATACCTCAATATTCTTTTAACGGCTTTCCAATGTGCTTGACCTGGATTGGATTGGTATCTACTCACCATTCCAACTGCAAAATATATTTCAGGTCTTGTACACATCATAGTGTATATCAAGCTTCCAACAACACTAGCATAAGGAACATGTTTCATTTGTTCCTTCTCTTGCGGAGTCCTTGGACACAGTTTATGGCTTAATCCTTCACCTTTTGCAATAGGAGTATCTATGGGTTTACAATCTTGCATACGAAATCCTTCAAGAACCTTATTTATGTATGTTTCTTGCGAAAGAGATAATGACCTCTTCGAACGATCTCTTGAAATCTTCATTCATCTCAAAGTTGGAAGATAACCAACTCTTGACAGTATTAACAAACTCCATATTGCTTCCGGCAATTAGTATATCATCAACATATAATAATATGATCACAAATTGATCTTTAGATCTTTTGATATATACACAATGATCCTCATCAATCATTGTAAAATCATATGCCATTATGGCATTATGGCTTGATGACTGCTTAAGGCCATATATCGATCTCAAAAGTCGACATATCTTTTCTTCTTGGCCTTCCATAATGAAACCAGTAGGTTGTTCCATATATATTTCTACCTCTAATTCTCCATTGAGGAAAGCAGTCTTTACATCTATTTGATGTAACTCAAGATCCATACTTGCCACTATTGCCAGAATAATGCGAATCAATGTAAATCTCACTATAGGAGAAAATGTTTCTACATAATCAATTCCTTCATGTTGATTATACCCCTTCGCCACAAGGTGAGCTTTATGTCTTTCTATCGAGTCATCAGCTTTACGCTTTATTTTGAGAACCCACTTGTTCTCAATAGCTTTGCGTCCTTCTGGAAGATCAACCAATTCCCAAACATGGTTTGACTTCATTAACTCCATCTCCTCTTCCATTGCATGCATCCATTTTTCCTTACTAGGGCAATTTAGAGCCTCATTAACATTTCTTGGCTCATCCTCATCTTGTGGAGCAACCATAAAAGTTTCCCCTTCAATGTCAAAGTGTCGATGGGGAATACTTTGGTGACTTGTTCGCCGTATGGGAGATTGTACACTTTGTACATCATTCCCCATCATGCTCCCACTTGGATTAGACAATGACGATATTATCTCATTATATGTTTATATTTGAGAGTGAGTTGAATTAAACTCATCACTTCTCATGTTACTCCCACTTGGACGAACTCTACTAAGTTCATTATCTTGATCCAAGGTTTCAAATGGGGAGTAATCATCACCTATTTTGCCATTCTTAGGAAATTCATTCTCTAAGAATGTGACATCCCGTGATTCGAATTCAGTTATACCTCCACTTTCCTGCTCACCTATAAACACATACCCTTTCGAGTGTTTAGAGTATTTTATGAAAATACTCTTCTTTCCTCGGGACCTAATTTCCCAAACTTGTAAGTGGGCTCATGAGTATAGGCAGCACAACCCCATGGCTTAAGAAAACTTAAGTTCGATTTTCTACCTGTCCATAACTCATATGGAGTGGAAGTAACTAATTTGGAAGGCACCTGGTTAAGTATATAGGCAGCAATAAATAACGTATCACTCCAAAAAGTGATAGGTAAGTTAGCATGCGCCATCATGGAGCTAACCATTTCCAGTAGGGTTCTGTTCCTTCTTTCTGCAACACCATTTTGTTGAGGAGTATATGGAATAGACAACTGTCTTTCTATTCCCTTTTCATCACATAATTTTCTAAACTCATCAGACAAATATTCTCGACCTCGATCGAATCTCGGTACTTTTATTTTCTTGTCTAATTGATTTTCTACCAAGTTCATAAACCTTTTGAAACAACTCAATGCTTGAGATTTATGAGAAATCAAATAGACATATCCAAATCGAGTATAATCATCTATAAATGTGATGAAATAAACAGCCCCATGCCTTCCTCTCACATTTATTGGACCACGGACGTCAAAATGGATTAAATGCAAAGGAAATTCAGCTCTTTTACCTTTTCCAAATGATTTCCTTGTCGTTTTCCCTACTAGGCAATGCTCACATATAGGCAAATCAACTTTTTCAATATTGCCCAACAAACCCTCTTTGGCTAGCCTATTCATACGTTGTTGGCCAATATGACCAAGTCTAGCATGCCACACATTCACATCATTATCATATGAATTAGAAGATGTGAAGAGGGAATAACAAACATTGGCATTACTATAGTCAACATTTAATACAATAAAATCATCTAGAAAATAATCACAACCATAGTAGTTTGTATCCAAGTACAAATCCACACCACTATTATGGAAGTTCATATTAAAACCAGGCTTAACCAACACTAAAACAGACACTAAATTCCGACGAATCTCCAGAGCATACAACACGTCATGTAGGAATAAAGTGCGTCCACCACGCATGTTCAATTGACAGATGCCAATTCCTTTTACTTTGGCTCTGGAGTTGTTTCCTATATAGATCCACTTAGTTCCAGTTGGTGCTCGTCGAAATTCCACGAAGGATTCTCTATCCTTCGCTACGTGGTCTATCGCTCCTGAATCTACAATCCACAAAGGATTAGACTCAGTTAAGAATACAGAACTTGACACATAAGCAAAGTTCTCAAAAGTACAAGGGGTGTGTACCTTCTTTGGCTCGCAACAATCGCGAGCATAGTGACCCTTCTTGTCACAATTGTAACACTTTACCCTTGTCAGCTTCTTCATTCGAGGACGTTTTCCTCTTTCATGTTGGTCAACCTTTGGTTTCTTCCCTGAAGAACTTGTTCCCTTGCCTTTCATTTTATCGAACCAGTTGGGACGTTTGCGCTTAAAGCTCGAAGCTCCATGTGAGCTGGAACCAGCATGATAAATTTCAGTTTCCGGCTTAACCGCCAAGAGGCGATCCTCTTCCAGCTCGATGACGCACTACATCCTCAAAGGTTTTAATATTCTCATTATGGGTCAGGTGCACCTTCATATGCTCCCAACTCTAAGGCAAGAAACGAATCACTGCTTGCACTTGCTGCTCATCGGTCAAAACATGGCCAGCATCCTTTAGCTCATTAATCATGTTTGACATCTTTCTAAGGTGTTGCTTCATAGTCTGACCATGAGACTTCTTATAAGAGTCAAACCTAATAGTGAGTTGCCTTAGTCTGGTCACCGAAGTATGACCAAATCTTGTTGCCAATGCTTCCCACATTTCTTTGGCATTCTCAAAATGCATGAACTCTTGCATGACATCATTATCATTGCTACTCAGCAACGTAATGCGAGCAAGAGAGTTCTTTCTTTTCCATGCAGCAAATGCATCCTTATCTCTCTTATGTTGTGCAGTGTTTCCTTCTTCAGGTTCTTCCATGGTCAGGTTAAGAGCTTCTAGTGCCTCTTGCTCTTCTAGCACATATTGGATTTTCATGTGCCATATTTCATAGTTATCACTGTTGAGCTTCTCACCTTTGTTCAGCTCGGCGACTATACTCTTTGTGGTTGAGGCCATCGATCTGAACATATCAGACATATATGCACGAATTATTAATGCCTATCATTTATGCATCCATTTTGCACAAACCCATCATATTAATGAATAATTTCAAGTAAGGTTTCAGAATCAAAAGGTCACTATATTTCCAATCATCATCCAAAATTCTAACTTGGAATTATTATTAATATAATATTCTATGCAAAATAAATTCTTTGAAATGACAAAAAAAATTCTAAGAACTACCCACAACAGTTAATAAAAAAAACATAAGCAAATAATATTTGATATCAAACAATGATATAATAATAATGCTTTCACATAACACAACTAACATATGAGTTGCTACATCAATAACAACTAGGTAGAAAACATTTACATAAGATGTCCATAAAGCATACTAAATAAAGACTAGTCAAAACATCTAACGCCAAGTCAATATATGAAATGGGAAAGATCCTTTTTTGTTTAATTTCATGATCTTTTCTTTTGTAACAATCCGGTAATGTTCATCTATAAAATCCATTACAAGTCTCCTATACGAAGTAGCTTTGTTGACCTCCCATAGGCGATTCAATACTCCTTGCCATATCGGTGGTAAATTGTGCATGAAGAATCGCACCATCTCAGATTGTGGCATGAGACGACCACTTCATATGAGCTATTGTATTTTCCCGTTGACTTCAAGAACATGATCAATTAAGTCGCCACTCTCCCATCAATAATCAGTCAGCTCAGCTATCAACCTAGAAAGCCTTTTCTTTTGTTCATCGGTAATTGCGCGAATAGGTGTGCGCGCCGTAAGGGGAGGCATTGTTCCTGCAACAAATGCAGAACAAATAAGGGATTACATATAATCCACATTTACTTAATTGGGAAAAAAAACACATTCCTTTTTTTTTTTTGTCAACGGTCAAAGTTAGTGGTCAATGGTCAATAGTCAGCGGTCAACGGTCAGATGGGTCGAGGTCAATCGGGTCGGAGTCAACGGGCGGTCGGGTTGGACTGGTTGGGCCGGGTCGGGCGAACCGACCGGCACGTGCCACGCGCGTGCGGGGCTGACGTCACGATGACGTCAGCTGGCGCGTGCGCGGCACGCGGCGCGCTAGTCGCCGCACGAGTGCGTCGCACACGCCTGGGCCAAAATGGCACGTGCGACGCGCGCGCCTGAGGGGAACCGTGTCGGCGCGTGCAACGCTCTTCATTCCGGCCGCCGTGGCGGCGCGTCCGGCATCCCCCGGTGGCGATCCGCCACTCTTTTTCTCGTATCGACGAGACCTTTGATCCTACACTATTAGAAACAAACTTCGACTTACAGAAAGTCAAGAAGACTACGGGAAACAGTACGATGTCGGGATTTTCCGTCCCCGATCGACCGGCGGCGGCTTTTCTCGAATTTTGACCATGAAAATAATTCAATAACATAAAAAGGGGATCGGGAAACATGAACTACTGCTCTGATACCAATGTTGGGAATAACGGATTCCCTAAAATGGATTCGACACTAAATCAAACCCCTAAAACGAATGCGGAAGACGAGCCTAGGAATCACATGTATCACCGATCATGGATACACTATAGAATCGAGCGTATCTTATTGTCCACAGATTAAACACCAATGTTGAAGTTCGAGGAAGAATCCTAATCCCGTTCTACCGAGGAGCGTATTGTTGCTATGAAGGGGAGAAAACTCTGTAAAAGACGTACATTCTTTTTTGGGAGAGAGAAAAGTGAAAATCTACGTACGTCGTTTCTGTTCCCTTTCTTTTCTTTTCCTTAAAGCGTCTCATCCAAAAGACACATCCCTCAACGTAACACCTCTTCATATCTCAACCCTTCATCCATGGGCCCTTATCTTGCGAGCCGGGCTTTTAGGCCCAACATGGGCGGACGGGCCCACTTAGGCCCATCATCACATATAAAAAACCCATAAGTATCAGATGTTCATTTTTATAATAAATGTTGTTTTCGTTGTTTATGTAAGGAAAATCATATTATTATAATGTTATCATGTGCATTTTTGCTATGTGAGTAAATATAGAAAGTATTGTGAAAAGTTATATTCATTGCTCACATATTAGTAGCAATGATGCCCCAGAGTTGGTTTGCCCCTAGAGTGTTCGGGATGTCTCGGAGTGAAGATGCTCCATAGAGTCAAGACTCCCCGTAGAGTTGAGATCTCTTAGGACTTTGGATGAAATGGGATTAAATAATTAATATGATGCATGACCATGTGCATACATATCTATTAATGAACTAATTGGTGATAATCATGCATTAGAATGCGTTATGTCATTTGTTTGCATTTGAGTGAATAATCATGTATGCTATTGTTTATGGTTTTTATTGACATAGCATGATGGTAAATTAATGCATCCATTTATTCAATTATCTCTCATTATAAATTTGTATGCAAATGGATCATTGTCGTTTGCATGTACCCTATTGAGTAGTGAGATGATCTCTTCCCTTTGATTTGTAGATTTCATTTGCTAGGCTTCGGTTTATTCTTATATTTTTAAATTTGTAGGATGGATCCACATTTTGTGCCATGTTATAGAGTCTACAAATATATAGAGTTGGAATATTAGGATATATTTGTATCGGAATCCGAGATGGTATATGTTAAACATAGCTCCACTATTTGGGTGAATGTAGGTTTACCTGAGCTTCTTCCACACTATTTTATCACATTGTATATTAATGTAAATGACGAGATGATCGAACCTTTAAGAGAGTTTGGTAGTCCTCCTAGACATGACGATGAGTAAGATGTGATGATGCCGGAAATCATCAACCCTTGAGTTAGGTGGTGGTTAATTAATGTACAGGCTCACTTTTAATTAGTACAGGTATAGTTGTGTTAGGTGACCCTGACCTTTCCCAAAACTATATTTTTTTTGTTTTGTTTAATGTTTTATAAAGGTGGTAGCTAGTAGTGTTAATATAAAGAAGCGTATGTATATTGTTTTGTTTAATGTTTTCTTGTAAGTAATGTTGCGGAAATTTATTATGCTTTCGCATGTGTAAATCATAATGGTGAGTACAAGAGGAAAAGACACATGTCACGCATGACGTTCTTGGGCATCACAATTACACTCTTGAGAATTATAATGAATTACAATCTCCATCCCGCTAAAATTTTAGGAATTCGTTGATAGTTTGAATAGATTCATCTTTTTCTTGGTTTTTGACTGAATATAGTTGAGTGGATTTCCTCGCATAGGCATGGCAGCTCGGGTAGTCATACAATTAGAGAGAGAGTTTACTTTGATCACAGTGCATGACGTGAGGGTAGCTTCGAGAATAGCATTGTGATGAACCATAGCTTATAATTAGGCTTTGGACTTACTTTAGGCAAGCTTATGGGTTTCATAGTAAGTAGATGAGGAATTGAGATTGATCCAGCAAAGCCCAAAGTAATTGTAGAGATGCCTCACGAGAAACTTGAGCAAGTTCAATCATTCTTTTGATGGCTCTATTGATGGATGTTGAGAAATTTTTATGTGTCTCAATTGATTGGAGTTTCGGCTTGCTTCTCCCCCACCTTTTAGCATTCTAGGCCCCTGAAAAAATAGATAAACCCAAAATCAAAAAGAAAGAATAGAAATTGGGCCATCTTTTGTCAGAGTGGCTGCCTTCTCTCAAGCTAGCAGTCGGCTAGAAGCGCTTTGGTGGTATTTATCATGTACTTGTGGCCCTCAAGACTCTTGAGGAATCCTTTCCAATGAAAGAAAATCCATGGACCGACCCATCGTCTCCATTTTTGTATTTAAGGCAATTCGTGTATCTACTTGAAAAGGTCCCTATCAATCTATTTTAAATTTAAAACGTATCTATATGCCTAACCTACGAATCCATTTGAACTATTAACAAATTCCTCAGGTTGAACCAGGAGAGTCTCTTAATGCTTTCTTTTTTCTTCTAATTGGAGTTATTTCACAAATACTTGTCATGTAATGAAGAAGGGGATAACAAGCATATTTGGAGAGTGTAGTACAACAAAGAGTTGGATGCTCCATTTGGGATTGATGAATTGCTCCCCAAAAGGAATCTATTCATTCTCTCCTCTATGATGATTTACTTCTCAAGCAAGATCTCTAGTTCAAGTCTAGGATATCCTATTGTGCCATGAGAAGTATTTGTTAGGGGTGTCAACTGTTTGATTTAGGTTTTCATGAAATCTGAACCAAATAGAACCAATAGGGTGAAAAATGAACTGAATTGAATGTAAACTGAACCAAAAATCCGATTTTGGTTCAGTTTGGTTTTTGGGTTTTCTTTTTTTACCCTACTTAGTGGAACTAAACTGAATAAATGAGAGAGAAAAAAGAGAAATTTTAAATTGTGCATTCAATTTTTATTGAGAATTTCGATTTGGCTCAATTAATTGAACTAAATTGAAATAACCTAAACACAAAAAAAAAAAGATTATTTTTTCATTATCTGAATTAAAAATCAAACTGAACTAAAAATGCATGAAATTTCTATTCAATTCGATTCTGACATCCTCAATATCCGTATTTGGAGGAGTAAGCAAACTTACTCGTGAAGAAAATGAAATGGAGGACTTTCAACTGCCCAAGCAACTCAAGTACGCAACCAACCGTCATACGCGTAATAGCATGGATATTTAATTGGGTTTGATTATTTATCGGATCATTTAAGAAAAAAAAATCTCCCGAAAAAAAAGTTAAAAAAAAGTGGTGTGGCTCAGCAATGACATATACTCATATATGAACAAATCATCCCCATCGGACAGGCCAACCACGGGACGACACGCGGCGAGTGTCGTTTTCGTTACGTCACTTCGGCTACGCACTGCTCTCGCTTTTTGCATTTGAAATCGTGTCATCATCACGCAGTCGATGACCGGAAAAGGTGGCGCCGTCCGCCCGAGGAAGCCACGATCGCCTGCGCTAACCCCCACGCTGCGCTCCCCCCACCACGCCGCGGTCAACACCTCCTCAGCCTCGACTTTCCAGGGCGCGGCCAATCGGGCGCCGCCACGCGTCTGGCGGCCGTTCGCGCGCCCCACTGGATAAACCATCGACGCCCACCGGGGTGGCGCCCAGAGCGTGATTATCTCCTCCGCTAAAATCGCCGGAAAAGGAACCAGCGGCATGGCATCCTTCGTCGGCGACTCGCCGCTGCCAGCCGCCGGCCCGGCCCGGCCCCTCGACGGGATGGCTACGCCGGGTTCGACTACGAGGCCGACTCGCTGCCGCCGGCGTTCGGCGCTCCGCCGTACGGGCCGGCCGAGGAGGCGGCGGAGGGCGGCGGGTTCTCGCCGGAGCAGAACGGCGAGGGCTCCCGGGGGTTTCGGCGAGACGGACGGCCCGATCCTGCCGCCTCCGGCGGACATGCAGCCGGAGGAAGGGTTTGCGCTGAGAGAGTGGAGGAGGTGAGCTCTTCTTGCGGTGTTTGATAGCGTTTCAGCTGATGTTTAGAACTGATCAATTTTCATATAGAGAGAGAGAGAGAGAGAGTGATGAACTTGATCTTTTCATGGACATGAATTTGATAGATAAGTGCGAATAGATTGACTACAGTACAGCTCGAACTGCGCGGAATCAAAATTACAGATGCATGGCAGTCTTTTTTTTTTGTGAGTTACACCGACGATGACAAGCTGAAAGCACCGAAATTACTCGCTTTTCAGAGTAATCGTTGAATGGAAATGAATTGATTGCTTCTTGTTTATGTAATTGATGAAGACTTGGGATGCAATTTTTCAGGCAAAATGCGATCAGGTTGGAGGAGAAGGAGAAGAGGGAGAAAGAGCTGCTGGCGCAGATCATTGAGGAGGCGGAGCAATACAAGATTGAATTCTATCGGAAGCGCAGCATATCGGTGGAGAACAGCAAGTCTTCCAATAGAGAAAGGGAGAAGGTAATGAATTCATGCAAATTTTCTTCTTTTTTCCGGCGAGCACTATGATCCCGGGGTAGAACAGATCAGTTAATTGACATATGAATCCGAGCTCGCGCGTAAAAGACAGTTCCTTTCTTGTCTTTCTTGTTCTGGTATGCTAAGTTGCATCTTCCTAATGTTTTATGCAATTTAACTCAAATCGGAAGGTCGTATATAGTCATAAAACCTTGCAAGTTTACCTTTTCTGGACATATAGATCATTCTGTGGAGGAACTCTCTTTCTTGAGGACTCTGTTTGCATGATGGACTAGAGCTATGGAAACCTCTGCTCTCCGCGATGTCTAACTGTTGGATTCGATTGGACATAATATTGAATTTTGATTGTTTAGAAATGTTTGTGAGAGATCGTAGCAGCCGCAAGCATCCTGTGGGTCTGTAAAACTCGGTGGACAGTATATCATCTATGGATCAGCCTTTTAAAGTTACTATAACTCCTTTCCAATTGATCCTTGGTTGTGTATTCAATAAAGTTTGAGGAGAGCTAAACATGTAAATACCTATTTAATTTGCTTCCCGTACTTGAACTTAGAAATGGTAAAAGCTCATGAGACTATCTCTAAAATCTACATTCTTTTTGCAAAAGATCTTGTAGAGCCAAACATTAGTATTGAAGCTCTAGTGTTCCACTTCCTTGGTTCACCTGTTAATGGTATGACTTCTGTATGCTCCTTTCTCTTTTATCAATCTCGTCCGCAGATAGCAAGCTTAGAAGCTTCTGATGTAAGAAGTGTTTTTGGTAGGCTTCTACATACTGGATTGATGGGATACAAGGAAGCAAAAAGAATAGAAAATAAAGACAGTTTTTGTGTTGTTTCTAACCCAAAAACTTAAGTTATTAGGTTGAGAAAGCTACATTTCTATGTGGCACAAGTATCGTATTTAAGCAATGTAGGATATTCTTTAGCACCCCTCACGTGCAAACCCAAATGAAATGTTTGTGAGTTAAATAACAGGAAATGAGATAAACAAGAAGCATGTGTGAAATAAATGATAATTGCGGCATGAATGCAGAACTAGACTCTGATAACTTATCAAAAAGCTCAAACCATTAGTCGGATTGAGACTATCTTGAACATTAGGATCACGACGATCTCGTATTTGAGTGACATTGGATGTACTTTTAACACTTTGGAACTAGAGTCTTCTATTTAGATGTTGTGCAGTCATTTGATATTTTTGCGGTATATTTTTTGTCGCCAGTTATTCTTGGCCAACCAGCAGAAGTTCCACACTGAAGCTGAGAAGGACTATTGGAAGTCAATTGCAGACCTCATACCCCGTGAAGTTCCAACAATTGAGAAAAGGGGGAAGAAGGAGAAGAATAAGCAGCCCTCTATCGTGGTTATGCAGGGACCGAAACCTGGGAAGCCAACCGATCTCGCAAGGATGCGTCAGATACTTATCAAGCTTAAGCACAATACTCCTCCCCATATGAAACCTAAACCCCCAGAAGCAACAGAATCTAAAAAAGATGCTAAACCCGGGGCACCAGCTGCTGGTGCAACCACAGCTGCTCAAGCTCCCCCTAAGGCTGCTGCAGCAGCAGCTCCGAAGGTTTCATCTACTGCTTGAGCGCTCTTGGTGCGGACCTGCAATTGATGGTTGCTAGTATTAAAGGGTTGTAAATCCATGTCAGGACATTAAGTTCGAGTGCAGTAAATCTTAGAACTTTAGTTTATGTGCATGTTGTATAGATCCAGTCTTTTTCTGTGCAGAATTTAGAAGAAAAAAAACTCTAGCCCTCGTACTTTTGGTGTCAGTTTTGTCAGGCTTAATATTCTGGTGTGTGTTTGTGTTCATAGTCTCTGCTTTTAAAATTTCTTGTCCTGTATCATGCTGTTTCAAGTTCTAGTTTTCCTCCTACAGTATTTCGCTTCATTGGTTTTATGTCATTTTATCGAGTATTCCGATGAGCAAGGTCTGCGACACAACCCTCCTAGCAGAACAGCGGTTACTGTTGGTGAAAGGCTTCCTGGTTACTGAGGGATGGTTCTCAGGTTGCTGATTTGGAAATCTCACGCCTCATGCTTGGAACTGAATGTGGTGTCAAATGAGCATTTAATCATTTCAAGTTTCAAAAGGTCCTTATAGCTGATATAGATGTACCCGCAGCATATGTTTCTCCGTTTATTCGTTACCAGTTCGTCCAGTTTGGCGTTCCTCTTTCGTTTCTCTGCCCTTCTTTTGTGGTGGCTTCTGGTGCCTGAGGAGACGCGTTAGTTGCTGGAACTCCTTTCCCTATCAAAACAGATGTACTCTGGTACAGGCCGAGCATCTTAGATGTCGAGATGTCAATGGATGAACAAATTTACTGGCGTCGCTTTCCTAGCCATATATGTTTCCGTCCCGTATTGAGAAGTGCAACTAGAAAGACATCTAAGAAATCTCCCTCTCCCCGTATGACAAATCCTTTTGACACAGCGTGCACGACAGCTGAGAAGAGAGCAATCAGAACCATGAAATGACTTTGGTTTATATTGGTGAACCAATTCTCGAAGTCATACAGATGAATGAATCAACAATGCCTATACATAGGTTCTAAAGAGTGTTATTCACTGAAACGAAAGAAGCTATCTAGTTATATCCTCAATCCATATGCGCTCTGGTACCTACTCACTCAGAAACCGTTTCTTATTGAGAGCATCATTAGCACGAAGAAATACTCAGGAGTATGAACAATTGCCAAGTAAAGGTTGGGGAAAAACTCCGGTACTTGGGTTTTGGAGCTGCACCACGTTCATTTGGTAACAAGCGAATCATCATCTTGGAAGTATTAGGCTCGCACTGTCGGAGCCAGTTTGAGCCAGGGTGCTCTGTGGATTGGACGCCTGCTTTCCCTTCCAGGCCTGAGAAGACGCTGAAGAACTAGCAGCACCGCCGGCTGACAGCCCAGAGTTATTCCTCCTGTATACGCCGGGCTCTGTCAGCAACTCGTCCTTAAGGTTAACATTTCTTGAAAGCATCTCCACCACTTGCTTCATAGTCGGTCTTTGGTTCGAAGCTGCTTGAGTACAAAAGAGCGCCACCTTGATATAGCGCAACACCTCGTCTTGCGGATATTCCGCCAGCTCTGGGTCGACGATCTCTAGAAGTCTCTGTTCCACTTTTAGTTTCCACGTCTGTTCGGTAATAAGCAGTAGTCAGCATATGCACAGACCAATCGATGCAGTTTCCAATCCATAAAAATTGAAAGACCAAGACATGGGACTAGCTGCAATAACATTTTTGCAATCTTGTCATTTCAATTCAAACATGAGACCTAATCTCAATGCACGGCTTTCTTCCCAATGCCACTATTGTACTCATTCAAACTTATACACCGCTGTGACTAGTACAACCTCAATCATAAAAGATGCAAAACTGCTATTGTAAGTTAGAACACTTCAATTAAGAGTCTCGAGTTGCTATAGAATATCATCCATGCGCCTGATAAAAAAGTGCATGAGAAACACAGGTAAATCATCTGAATTGTGAACTTTTCTGTACTAAGTCCAGAAACATACCCATTCCACCAAAACCATGAGTTCCTCCCCAAAGGCGGCTTTACTACTACTTCTGCCACTAACTATTTCGAGCAAGACTATCCCAAAACTGTAGACATCCGCCTTCCTGGTCAGCTGGCCGAAGAGCGCATATTCTGGAGCCAGATAACCTCTGTGAGAAACCAAAAGAGATAAATCACAAAGATATAAAGCCATGAGGTTAACAGAACAAAGTTAAACCAGAATTGTTTGAGTTAACTCAATAGTGATCACACAGAAAGGATATGTGGTCAAACGCAAGAGACATGTATATCAGAGGGATACTATTTCTGGTCAGTTCATTCTTTCGCTGAAGACAATCCCAAATGATTAAAGTAAAAGAATATGAGATAACCACATTTGTTGCAAGTGCTAACTATACATCCGGTTTGATCTACTTAAAAAAAAAAAAAAAGAGGAAAATAAGAAAAACCAGACATCCCGGTGAAGAATATTCACCTTAGAATGCTCCTAGAAAACCTACACTACAAGTATGAACTGTCTGCAAAAGTTCCGAGCGAGAATATAGCCTGGGCAAGCCATGAGGGATATGAAGCACATTAATAATTACTCTTACTCTGTTCCTGCCACTCGAGTGCTCAAATGGGTAACATTGTCTGGGAATAGCTTTGCCAGCCCAAAATCTCCAATTTTTGGATGAAAATTTCCGTCAAGAAGTACATTACTGGCTTTAATGTCTCTGTGGACAATAGTCGGTTTGGCTTCTTCATGGAGAAAGGCAAGGCCTGATGCCATACCCAGACAAATCGCAGCCCTCTGAGGCCAATTCAGAATGACATGTTTGCTTTTTGAACCTGCATTACAAAACTAGGAATCAAAACAAGTTGAATAGTGGAAGCTTTATGCTGAAAACTTATTTAGGAAATTTTTGCCCAAGTCAAGAAAAGCTGTCTGTTCAATCACTTATGAGTATCACAGACTTTGAAGTATACACCAAATTCAGATAAATGAGAATTACTGAGTAAAACACTAGCGAGGCTATTGTTCTCCAGGTACTCGTACACCAACATTCGATTCTTGCCCTCCACACAACAGCCAATGAGTTCGACGAGGTTTGGATGATGAATATTCGATATCATGTTGATCTCTGTTAGGAATTCATCCCTTCCTTGCTTAGATTCTGCTGAAAGGGACTTAATCGCAACTTGAGTATCATCTCTCAGAACTCCCTGTGCCACCGTGCAATATAATTATCAACACCTAAGAACATTCGTTGCTGTCCAATTCAACAGATACTTCAATGGGCTCACCTTATAGACAACTCCAAAACCACCTCTTCCAAGTCTATTTGTCGGATGGAAGTTCCCGGTTGCCGATCTTAATGAATGATAAGAGAAAAGCCTTACATTGTTGGTCGGAATCTCTGTGACAGGCAAAACAAATTACAGAGGAACAGTAGAAAACAGTAGGCTGACTTCGACATCATTCCGTGACATGGTATATTTTAGGATACAGTTAAGAAATATCAAAACTTGCTTTCGCGAGTATCTTGATTCAGCTGACATGCTCCTCTACGAGCATGGGTTGTTTCTTATTTGAGCTTTGTTAAGCATAGAATGCTGCAAATGGGAAGTCGAACTAATCTGAATAACTTTTGCAGCCAGTCTGCTTATGCTTCAAAAGGGAAAATGCCATTAATTTTGCCCAGTGACTCGACTTAGGTACACGCATACCTACTCGAAACCTGTAACTGAAGCCATAATCATAAAGACTATGGTTTTGACCAAAGCTTGCCTTTCGGTATCAAGAACTCAGAACCAGAATCGTGCTTATTAAGCAAGAACACGGTTGTTGCATAAATTACCCTCAAGAAACATCAGAATGAATGTTCTGATAATGTGAGGGTGAGCAGAAAATTTCTTTCTTTGTCCGAAAATTTTCACATAAACCAATTTTTCATATCCTCAGCAGCTCTCAGAGATGCTGATGACGATGCCAATTACACATCAATCGGCTTTCATCCGAATTCTTTGCTCAAGAAACCCCATGTTAAAGAGAAAAAGAGAGAAAGAAACAGCCCAAGATGTTAAAAAAGGAAAAGAGTGAGATTTAATCATCCTGCATTTGACAATTTGGAAGCACAAGAACTTTTGGTATACTTACCATCTCCCTCGGCCTCAGCTGGGCTGCTATTTCTTTTACAGCTACTGAACCCACCAAAGCAGCCACAACTCATTGCTTTGCGCATCTCTCTACACGTAGTAGTACTCAGCTACCTCCATTTTTTTCACCTCATCTCCTCATCCTCTCCTCCCTAAACAGACCCAAAATACAACCGAACAGCTGTTCAAAATTCAGAAAAACCTCACTCAAAACTTGAAGAAAGAGCCAAAAAATAGAGAGAGAGAGAGAGAGAGAGAGAGCAGATACAGACGAGTACACGTCAGTTTCTCTGACCCGACTTCCAAACTGCTGAAGAAACAGAGCCGGGGGTGGGAAGAACTTGCGGGAAAATTGCAGAGAAAAAGAGTTGAATAGAAGAATCAGTATTTTGGAAAAACAAGATCCATATTTTGATCAAACGAGAGCCATACGAATACCTCCTCTTCTTTTTCTGCTGGTAATAAATGGGAAAGAATGCGTGAAAAAGAGAGATTGCCACCAAAACATTTGACACTGACCAAGACATGGAGAGGGAGAGAGGGAGAGAGAGAGAAGGGAGGGCAGTTCCACAGTTTACCCAGGACAGACCTTCGTCTCCTTTTCAATCCTCGTACGGTAATGTCTCAGACGAACGATTCGTGGATCAGATTTACTCCATTTTCTTTATACAGCCCACCAAGAAACTCAGGAGACTCCTCTTCCACGCACGCCATGTAAACACCCCCGAGAGCGGGGGTGGCTAGAAAGGTTGAAAAATAGGCCTCGCCCTCCACCAAAAGACGCCACGGATGGCGACTTCTTTCGGGGTCCTTTTAGCTGCGTCCCGAGGGAAAGTGCGTATGGACGCGGCCGGCACCCTTTTCACACCATCGGTTCTTGAGAGCTGGCAGATGCGGGTAAGCGATCCTGGGGAGAGATTTTGCTCCTGATCATTTGAGTTGAGTGCATGGATTACAGGTCGCTCTACCGAACATGGGGCTTCGGTTTCTTGAGGATGTGACCCACCTTGCTTCAAGCCTTTTCCCCTCAACCACCCCCACGCCCTCGGGGTAAGGTGACTTCCCCAAGACAAGACACTCTGTGCCTCGTTTCTCACTCGTTGAAGAATACTATTATTAGGTTGTCGGATTTTCTAAGTGAATTTTCAAACGTGCCTCTATTGATTATACTCGAACTGGGCATGTCCTTAAAAGGCTTAAGGAAGAAAATGGGTGATAGATTCGCCATGAGGTGAGAGACCCCCGCGCTGTCCTCCGTATTCCCTCTCTGTCGGAAAGACAAAAATAGACAGGGAATTAGGGGATATCACGGTGATGAAGGTAGACACCACGTCAGGATTTCGGTCGTGATTACTACCGAGTAGACAGATATAGTAGCTTCCCACGTTTAGGGTGAGTGAGGGTGGGTGAAAAACCGGCAGCTGAGCTAGCGCGCCTAACGGCACTGTTCCCAATCACTTGTGCTTCGTTTCACTCGTTGAAGAATATTATTATTAGGTTGTCGGAATTTCTAAGTGAATTTTCAAACGTGCCTCTATTAATTGTACAAAAATTCAGAATTTGCTGCAAAAATTAAATTAATCATTAACAAATATAATAATGAGGAGTATCATAATTGCCCAAGTGGTCTAATACACTTTTAAGAACAGTAGAATTATTATAACTTGAATTCAAGGTGCTCCACCAATTAAAAGTCAAACTAGTATGTAATCTTGTAAGATATTAGCGACGGCACACGAAACTCATCTTGTAACTCAGAATCTAATCAAAACCCAATATGATGTCAAGGGATGATTGGAAATTCGAATTGGTCCGAAAAACACGACATGAGATAGTTGGAACAAAATTGTGATATCGGATCTCATTTCCTATCCTAATGCTTGATATGACATTTACTTCTCAAGAAAAATGAGTGCATATTTCAAAGAAAAGATTTCTTTTAAAAAAGGGAGAACTTCTTTCATGTCTATTTTTCCTTCCTTCTTTTTTTTACCCAATTTACTCACTGTATTTTCAGCTTGTAACATTTTCAGAGGGAGCCATCGACAGCAGTGACGTGAGCATGACGTCAGCGACGCACCACATGCTGACATGTGAATGCGCGGTTTTGTTTATACTTTTGACAATTGTAAAGCCCCATGACAACTACTACAGAGGGAAGTCAACGTCCCGACAAATCCACGTAATTGGCAACTGTTCTGAGAATTTATTTTTTCCTTTTTTTATTCTGTGGCTGCACCCCAAGAAATTAATAGAAGTCTCTCTTGTGACTAGGGGTGAGCATTTGACCTAGACCGATGCTCACCTGGTCCTAAGAGGACTGAATCAATCCTTGGTCTTAGGCCCTTGGACTTTGTATTATGTGGATTGATTCTCGATCTTGAAAATTTAAAATTAATTCAACCATATACATAATATTATATATCTAATATATTATATAATATATGTTTTTGTCTATTCTAAATTATAGCACCTCCTCATGTATTCTCTTTGCAATTTAATTCGTCGTGAGTAGAAACCTAGAACAAATTCGACCAAAAAAAAAAAAAAGAAACCCTCTTCACTCGCCTTGACCTCGCTCACTTGCCTTGGCCTCATTCCTTTTGCTCACGACTCTTCTCTCTTTGCTTCGCTTGCCTCACTTGCTTTGTTGCTCGCCTTTGTTCACTCACATCGCTGCTCACCTTTACTCTCTCGTGTCACATGTTCGTTTTTATGGTTTGTTGCTTTTAGCAGGTGTAAGTTTTTATTGTTATCTTATCTTATGTTTATATTTGATATGTATCGATGTCCATAATTTAGTTGATGAGTGTCACATTGTTGATGAATATATAATTTTAAATAATATGTTTGTTTTTTAAAGGAATATAAAAAAGGAAACAAAAAAAAAATAAACGATTGGTTCCAAGTTGACCTTGGAATCGAATCGGATCCATAGGATTAGTCCGGTTCCTAATCCAAAAAATTAATTATCAATACTGTGTGATTTGGTCCCTAAGTTAGGTGTTGGATTGGCCCAACGATCATCATGCCCAACCCTACTTATGACAATGAAGTGATTTAGCTGTGTTTAAGTAAAAGTCAAAGCACTGAAACAAGGGGAAAGATCGAGAATTGAAGGATTGAAACAATTCCTCCTTACATATTTTTTTCATTGGCACTGAAAACCTTGATTTCAATTTCCAAAGTGTTTGCAACCTTCTTCGTAAATTTGTCAAATCTACGGCTACAGTCTAATTGACAACGAAGGCGCAAACTACAAAGACGCGATACTTGCAAGGAGAAGAGAGGCTTGGAGATAGATGCCGTCTCTATCGTCGCTCAATCCGCCGCCAAGGTTCCCGCGAGATGAGTCCTCACATAGGTGCGCAATCAACGAAGAAGAGAACGGCCTGATTTAGGGCTTAGCATACAAAGGACATTCAATTTGGGAAGAAAGAGACAATGATCAATTGGGGAAGAGGGAGACAGACTCCATTTTTGGATAAGTAAATGATCCAAAATGGCATCGTTTTATAGACATGGGCATTTTCACTTGAGCTATGTCTCATGTAGGGGAGAGAAATGATTTAAATAAGTCACGTCAACATTTTTCGTTAATAAAATAGAACAGAATTAATGAAATGACCAGATTACACCAGTTTACCAAGTTTAAGGTGTTATTGCACTTTTTGCAAATTTTAGAGTTCAATTATATTTTTATGATAAGTTTTAGAATGTTCAATGCACTTATCATTAGTTTGCCTTTGTAAAGACTTCCATGATTATAATCTAACTTTCCCCTTTTTGCTTACCATATCTTTTAACTTATTGTAATGGTGCAAGGCGACTCTTTTCATGGGAGCTAAGGCCTTTAAAAGAAGTACTTAAATTTAACATTTTCACTTGAGCAATGTCTCATGTAGGGGAGAGAAATGATTTAAATAAGTCACGTCAACATTTTTCGTTAATTAAATTGAATAGAACTAACGAAATGACCCGATAACACCAGCTTGTCAAGTTTAAAGTGTTATTACACTTTTTGAAAATTTTAGGATTTGATTGCACCTTTATAATAAGTTTTAGAATTTTCAATGTACTTATCTCAATATTTGTTTTTGTAAAGACTTCCATGACTTTAATCTAACTTTCCCTGTGAGGCGACCCTTTTATGTGAGGCGACACTTTTCATGTGAGCTAAGGCCTTTAAAAGAAGTACTTAAAGCGGTCTGTATCACTCGATAAGCTCTTTCCCTGATTTAATTAGGCCTAGGGTCGCCACTAACTCCTTACCTATCGCGACGGCGTGTTCATCATTAGTACCACGGAAATTGGAGAATCCTGGTGCTTGACGGGACGTGTGATGACAACAATATCCATCATTTTTAGCATTGACTCGCTTGTTGATGTCCACCCAGCCTAGTAGGCCAAAAACCTCACCAGGCAAAAAGGACAAACACCGCACTTCTAAAAGGAGCACAGCTTTGATATAATCAGTCACTCACTTAAGAGCGATTCACACCCATTTTCTTTTATTTAATTCAAATGATTAAATGACTTATGATCTTAACTAGTTTTGAAGAAAACATCTTGTACTTCGTTCAAATCGGGTATCCTTCTCAAAAAGAATGAGAGATGTGCACCACTTACGAACCTCGCGAACCATCTAATGCATCCTATATTGAAAATGGAATGCAAGATAGTCCTTCTAGTATATTTATTTCTAGCCAATGTAATCGAAATCAAGTCATGCAAGTACTCGTTCTAAAAAAAATTATGCGTTTGAAGAATCATACAACATCAAAAAATGATTTGAAAGGAAGAGAGAGTCTATACACAAACTTCCAAGTTGTTATCGGTGTTTTCACATAAGGAAATACATTAAAATGAAAAAAAAAAAAAAAAATTCAGTAAAATCGCATAAACTGGGCAACACCCGGACAAATTAGTGGACATTTCCGCAGAGATAATAGATCAAGGCAAAGAAATAAATACAGTCTTACACCTGTATTTATGCCCATTTTTTATTTCCTGCCCGTTCGAAAGTCTTGAAAAGGAAAAAACCACTTATTACATCTCCTCATGACTTTCAATGTAAAAATCATTATATACGATTCTACATATGTTTATCTGGACATGAAAATAGATTTTGGATGTTTTACGCTAAAAAATAGTCAAAACATGCGAGCAAAATAATTTAGGAAATTTGAACTTCATTTTCTTTTTGGTAAGTAAGGTTTCATAACCAAAATTCACATTTATCTAAGTTGAGAGAGTACAGTCTTAATGAATAAAAAATTATCCTTAGATATAACATGACATGTACGAGTAAAGACGTATGTGCTTTGTCCTTTTCCAAAGCAAATGATTCTTAAATCTTCTTCTCACGTTTTGGTGATTACTGATTAGTCAGTGATTAGTCAGAGGCTGATGTTGGCACACCCTATTAAGAAAATGACAACTGCAAATTAGGGGTGTGCAACGGGAACCACGCGAACGTGGACTCGCCTGGACCAGCCGATTTTGGGCAATTCCCAAAGTGGGAACCGGTTATCGATCGGTCCAATTCTTGATTCCAAGGTGGGAACTGGACGGATCGGACCGACCAGACCAGATTGATTAATTTTATATGTATAATACATATTTTTTAAATTTCTTAAGAGACAAACCCTAATTCCTCCCAATTTCTCCCATTTTTCATTTTATTTTTGGCCTAAAATAGCAAATTTACTGGTTCCACCGAACCAGTCGATCGGTCGGTCCAGTTCCCAATTCCAAGACCAATCGATTTGGTTCCTAGTCCCGGAATTTGGGAACTAGTCCTCCCGGTCCGGTTCCCGATTTTACCTCGGAATCGAACCGAACTAAGAACCGATCAGTCCTACTACAAATAGCATAATAGAAAATACATTCTTAACATTTTCAAAAATAAAAAAGGCTTACGTTTTTTCCACGCTCTAAATGGCTATAACAATACCTAGATTATTGAGTTGACGAAAATTACTTCAGGAGGCTGATGTTTGAGAAGATCTAAGCACGCCCTATTGAGAAAATGACAATTGTGAATAGCATAATAAAAAAAGTTCTTAACTCTTTCAAAAATAGAAAGGACTTACATTATTTCCATGCTTTAAATGGCTATAATACTACATCGATTGTTGAGTTGACGAAAATAACCTTAGGAGAACTAATTAATCAACACCACAAATGGAAAGGGTGAAGGTGTAAAAGTCATGCATTGTTATAAAAATACAAGACTTTCCGTATTAACAAAAAAATGTTATGTTATTTTCCATTCGTTTTTATAGACTTCTTTTTTTGTTAGAATTTTTTAAATGGATTCATTTCCTCTCTTCTTCTTTTTAACGTGCTTAAGCTTATTTTTATAAATCGTTTTTTTGTAATGAGTTTGCATCTTTTTGTTGATCTTTGTTATTGACATATTTTAAATATAAATTAGGGTTAATATCACAAAAAACTCCAAATTAGCATATCCATGACAAATTCATCCCAAACTAATATTTTGACTATCAAAACCCCAAACTAGTACACTTGTGACAAATTTATCCCAAACTAATTTTTTTGATGATTTTTGTGATTGAAATTTTTTAAATATAGATTATAATCATAAACAGTTCACAACGTTAACCAAAAAATTCTTCTTAGAAAAACTTGAACTAAAGAATTGTATACAACTAGAAGTTATTCTAGATTGAACTTTGGAGATACATTGTAAATAAATATTTCTAATATTTTTAAATAACAGAATCTCAATCATTAAATTTATCAAATACTTAAATATAAGATCATTCTCGTAAAAAAGCAATGAGCATGTAAACTTCCTCGATTTTTGGGAAAAAAAATAGTTTAGGAAATGTTGATAGAAATTAGTGTTAAGATCCTAAAAAATTTAAAACTGGTGTACTTGTGATAAATATATCAAAAGCTATTTTTTTTACCATCAAAAACCCCAAACCGGTATACCTTTAATAAATTTACCTCAAATTAGTATATTTGTAATAAATTTTCCATTCATTAGTTTCCGTTAATTTTTATTATCGAATTGCCATATTATATTATACATGACAATTTATTAGTGTACCGATTTGAGATTTTCCTCTCTATTTGTCATAGTTGTATTATTTTTGTAATTTTTTTAGTATCAATCCAATTTAATTGAGGGCATATTTATCACAAATATACTAGTTTTGGGTTTTTGGCGGTGGAACAAATTAGTTTGGAGTAAATTTGTCATAAGTATACTAGTTTATGATTTTTTGTGGTCATTTGAGGTAAATTTGTTACGAGTGGTACCAATTTTGGGTTTTTATGGTTAAGAAATTCGTGTGGAGTAAATTTATCGCATACGTACAAGTTTGGGGTTTTTTAGGATATTGATCATAAAAATTATTAGATTGATTAATCTATAGTAAAGGTATATTTTTCCTTTTTCATGAATCTTACCGTTAATAAAATCTTGGGAAAAGTATCCAAAAAGTTATAAAACTATTACATTGACACCAATTTAGTCTTAAACTTTTTACTTGTGCCAATTTAGTCATAAACATTTTGACTTAGTGCTAGTTAAATCTGTTTAACTAATTTTGGCCATATTTTGCTAACGTGGACTCATGCTAGCCTACATGACAATATTGATATTAATGTGAATATTTTTTAATAATATATTAATAATTTTTCAATTCTTTAATTCTTTTTTTCTCAATTTTTTATTTTTTTGCTTTTCTTTTCTTCTTCCTTTGATCGATGATTGACCACCAGCCGTGATAGGGAAAGTTGGCCTCTCCAAAATGGAGAGGGGAGCCCTCGTCGTGGCTCACTCTCACCCGCCCAAGCCTCGCTTGTGGTAGGTGACAACAACCCTCACCCAAGTGAGGGCAACTAGCCTTGCCATGGTTGGTGGTTGTCGATCACGACCAAATGAAGAAGAAAGGCAAAAAAAAAAAGAAAAAATCGAAAAAATAATTTAAAATATATATTATTAAAAATTGTCCACGTCAATGGTGCCACATAAGTTAGCTGACATGCGTGTCAATCAAAATATAGCCAAAATTAATTGGAAAGACTGAATTAGCATTAGATCAAAATGTTTAAACCTAAATTGGTATAAAAGAAATGTTTAAGATTAAATTAACACAAATGTAATAGGTTTATGACTTTTTTGACACTTTTTCCATAGAATCTTAGTGAGAGCTAGTTTAGACCATATAAATCTTTAAGGGTGCCTAAAGTTATTTTAGGATTAAAAAATAACATGAGCCATAAAAAATAAACAGCTCTTTATAATTTTTCCGAAGCACGACCTATGGTCATCAACCCGTCTAGGTTTATTAGTTATGAGTCCAAAGTTCCCAAGTTCGTGGATGCTGGTGAAAACAAAAGTGGACTCCACTTTTCATTTAAAAAAAAAAATATTTTTTTTTTATGGGGTTTGGTCACTGGTCAGAAAGAACGGACCCGACTTCAAAGTCCTTTTCACTTCGATGTGTACAAACCTCCTCGTTAATGTATCCCATTATTGACCAATGCACTTTGTTCATCCATATCCAATGAGGAAATTTTCAATTTTTTTAATATATTGGTTAAAGAAGCATCTCAGCAATTTGACTAGTGTAGCACCCCCTTATTTTAACTATTCAACGAGCGTCCGAATAATTTTTCAACAAAATCCCTTTCAAAACTTCAAAAAAATCTTTGCTCTCAGGATTTAGCAGACCCTACTATGATTTAGGAATACAAAAGGTCAAAAATGTCTGGCCTGGACCCATAAAGCTGGACACCGACGGGCGTACGTCGTTGTCTCGGACGATCGAAATTCTTCATGCCGTCAGCTGCAAAATTAGAAAATTCATCAGTCAACGATGATAAAAATTCCATTTTTTTTTCCGGGTCTTAATCATTCGACATTATTCAGCCGAAGAAAAATTCTTTCACTGGAATTGTGCATAGCGCTGATTCCACCAACGCGCATACGCAAACATCGTACCGAAAGACATTCCATATCTTTCCAAACGTTCCAACGTTCCCATGGCGGCAATTTCTCCAGATGTGCGGATGCTTTCGTTTAGGTCTGGTCCAACATTTCGCGGTCGGGGCGACTTTTTTCCCGCGGCGAGGAAGAAGAAAGGAAAAGTAACGTCTGTTTCAGGGAACATCTAGCGTAGGAGACGGGGCCGGATTAGAAACACCGGCATTGCGTGTTAAAGCTCAGACTGGCGCTATCCAGCTTTTCTTGCACTTAAAATTGATCTGATCTCGGACTGGGCTCGAAGGATGCGTGTTCGATGCCCTTCGACCGATATGATTTCGACCAAAATTGATTTTGCCGAGTCGAACAGACAGAACAGAACAAGACGCCACGCTCGGGTGTAACAATTTCTTAGCCTAGAAAAACTACAAATTAATCAAGCACGATCCCACGTTTGTTCTATTTTGCCCGACCAAAGATTTTTAAGTCTGAGAAGTTCACTTGGAAATCATAGTGAAGGTATGAAACTGAAACTTAATCTAAATTTCACTCCGTCATACACAAGAATTTCACCCAGAACCAAAAGGAAAAACACAAAAAGATCAGGTTTCTATACCATAGCCACTTTGCTCTTAGTGTTGTTGTTTTGGGCTTGGGGGCTTCAAATCTGCAGAGAAGAGAATCATCGTTTGCTTGAAGCCTTTCAATCAAAGTTGAAAGCCCAAATCCTCTTTTTTGGGCAACTAATGACCAAAAGATGCTTAACCCGGATCTGACTTCAGAAAAACATACAATAATAAATAACCATGACTGGTCACCGAGATGTGTTCAGTAAAATCCAGAACATCCCAAGTACAAGTAAAAGAGAGGCCTGGAATGGTTATTATAACAGTACTCGAGATGATGAATGAACACTTGTGTTTTGGAAAATGAATGAATCAACAGATGCCCAACGTGAACATACAACAATTTTCCTCCATTTTCTCCAAAAATTATTGACTAATCTCTTCAAATACAAAATTGGCGATGTGAAACAGAAGAAAGGAGTAAATCTTAAATTTACAAAAGCCTGTTTTACACCTAAGCATTTCAAAGACTGATAGATGAAGTTGAGAATCACGGAATGAAGCCAAAATTGAATGGCTGACTCATCAAAAGGAACTAAGAGTATAAAACTGGGTTGATGCTTAGGAGAGACAACCGATAAAATGATCAACAAATTCACTCCAGCCTCAGTAGAATTCGGGCCTATCTTGTAAGGAGGAAAGTGGACGCTGATTAGTTTCTCTTTCAACACGACCCATTCTCTGAGGTGGCCATACAATGTGGGTCACTCTTCCACGAATCAAACCTAGAGGCATCTGCCAATGAAATGCATCAAATTCATTAGATGAAATGAGGGATTTCATCTAGACCACATTTAGATTGCATGAACCACGTGCAAATAAGCCTCCACACTTCATCAGAAGCATGTTGACATTATCCTCAGAGAAGAACCGACATAGCATAAATGTAAACTTTAAAGCAAAGGCAAGTTGCATGTAAGTAAACACCCAACTCCTACAAATTATGACAAAAAGATCGTACCTAAGCAAAGGGATCAATGCAAACGCAAAAAGTCTTGAAAGTAAATATAATCTACACATCTGAGGTACTGATTATTAATAGGATTTCTCAGCTCATTCGGGTCACATGTTGAAACCTTCAACCACTAGTTCCAAAATCACAATGTTCTATCATGCAAAACTCTCTTTACGGCTTCCGGAGAAATTATTCAAGTAACTTAAAAGATGAGAAACTTTCTTTAGCATTCCATGGTGGCAACTTGTGTACAACTTCTCCATCCTATTAAGATAAGAAAGTCTAGAAGATCGTTGAGAAAACAAAAATTCCCACAGGACATTACCGAGTCACAACTTTAGTGGCTAGTCAATATGAATCAGATAAGCAGTGATATGGAAACCTAAACGTAAGAAAAGACAGCCAACTCACCGGGCCAAAGGATCTTGAATCCAGACTAGAAACAGAATTATCTCCCTCAACCCAAAAGTGTCCTTCTGGAACCTTCAACACATCGTCCAAATTGGGTGTTCCTATCCAGTCACCTGGCAATCCTATTATCCTCTTTATGTGTTTCTCCTTGTGATTGCTTGGCGAGCTGCAAGAGATGTCGTAATCAGATTACAGAAGCAAAATGATGCTTGAAAGGTAGTTACACAGATGATCACCACATTTCAATTTACTTAAAATTCACCGCAATCTTGATAGAACATGAAGATTGCCAAAAAGAGGAGATTCAATGATAGGCTCCCCTGCTATTTCCAAGGAAATTGACGCTAACGTCAGAGAATTAAGATCCCACACCAAAACCATTTTTGGCACAACAAGTTCTAAGACATCTAATGGGCTATTATCACATTCTATCACATTCTAGTCGTTTGATGAGGTCTTCAACATCAAGGGTCCAGCCCTTCCCAGTTTGTGTCTTGAATCTCAAAAATTCGTCAAGGGTCCTCATGTGCATAATGACAGCAAGTGGTTTATATGGTATCAGAATTTTACATATCATGTCTGCGGCATGTTTTGCTCCATGGATCTTGTAATTGTGAGATGATATGACCAGATCAGATAGCACAGATCCTAAGCAGTGAGGTACACTGGTTTTGAAATACAAATTAAGCATCAACAACAGGAAAGAGACAGTTACCTGAAGACTACAACATCACCATGTGAAAATCTGTACTTGTCAAGGCAGAATTTCTCCACCAACACATAGTCATCTGCACTGAGAGTGACTATTGGTCAGCATCATAGACACTTGGACCCATAAAGATAATAAAGCAGTTCACCACCATTTGAGTGATCCTGAGCTCATAATGTTTCAAATAATCATCTGTAGAAACATCAAAGGACACTGGTACCTAACTGGTGTCACTTCCTGGATTAAATGCTGGAGACATAGAGAAGCCACGAACAGACACTATACTTGCATATCGATCTGAAACAGTAAGCCCAATCAAACCAACTGTAAAATACTTTTTTGTGATATCCCATAAAAGGCTTCGTGTTCCCATAGCAAAGTCCTGTTGTGAATAGACAAACTTCATGAACTCCTTCAAGCCATCTATATCATGCAGTATGATCAATAGCAAGCACCACACGAACAGGAAGTACCTATTGGAAATGCATTGGCATTCCTCAATAGTGAAAGCAATAACTCCCAGAAGAAAGTTGAAATTTACATAAGGCATAAAGAAATAGGCCTCAATTAAGGCTTGCACTTCTTGGTGACTTTCAGAATCAAGTTAAAGCTGAGAAACCAGATGGGCGCAATGACAAGTTGTCATCTAGAATAGACCTAACAATGGACAAAATGAAAACAAAGGACACTCAAGATTGAGAGACGATAACTCAACTCAATCTCATATACCTACAGGAATTTGCCATACGGAGAAACTGCACAACGGTAATGCAGCCAGTTCAGAACACTGCACCATAAAACATCCACCACCAAGGCCCCAGAAGAAAGAGATAAGAAGATCCAACAATGTTAAACATGTTGGTCTATGTGTGTTTGCTAAATCGGCCAGACCCATGAGTTGTATCTTAAGCCCATGGCCTTGTAGCCTGTCTATTTCCAAGAGAGCTTCTCGCTAGTCTTAGGGTGGTCTGAAAATTAGAAGACACACAAGAGAGAAAAGAGAGCTAGAGGGTTTAGGGTTCAAGGTTGCTTTTGCATTCATAATGGAAGGCATGAGTGTGAGTTTTCTAATTCTTCTTCTACAAAGTTGTACCAAGCTTCCAAGTAAGTAATGTTAGCTCTTAGAGAAAGTGGTTAGCACATGCTTGTAATTCGCAGTGGGTGGAGTAATAGCTTGTGGATGGAAGAGCTCACTGCATGTTCTAGGTGTGGTTGAACCTCATGTATTTTAATGAAATGGATTAGTAGATTCCATTACCCATTGTTTTTCTCCTTTTACATAGAAAGGGTTTTCCACATTGATTTTGGTGTTGCTACAATTTTCAAATCCTCTCTTCTAGCTTCCATTATCTGATTGTGGCCGTTGGCGGTTGCCTTGGTTGGTTAACTTCATGTCTCACCTACATGTGGAAGGTTCTTGCTTCCCGACAAAACAATACCCAGCGAAAAGGTGAGTCAAATTGTGACCAGTTACAGACTTACAATAGAATAATTAAACAAGAAATGCATCAGAGGCAAGATATTGGACAAGGAAGAATGGTGAATGGCGCATGCCTAGCTCAGTGGAGGGCAAAGAAGATTCAACAGTAATCTAGGATTCCTGTGCATGAAGTTTGACCTGTGTAACAATTGCTCAAAGTCGAATTTACTAAACCCATGCCAAATATCTCTGTGATATATCTCATCATACTCAGAAATACAGAGGAGACAAGCTACATATCCATATAGCACCACGGGCAAGAAAACTAGCCATATTTCCCCAACATCCCGTAACATCACCACCGTTTCACATCAAAATAAGCCAGACAGGCCCTGACTCCAATTCCACCACTTACTGGAAAATGCACAAGCGAGAAAACAACAGAAACTTCAATCAAATCAACCGCAATGATGAGAGAAGAACAAAAGCTGGGAACCCAGTAGAGAAGAGGTCGAAATCCGAATCATTGTCAAAAACCCACGGCCAAGAACCAACCAGATACCAAAAGTTTCTACGAAAGAAGTGAAATTTCAGAGCATCCGCGAATGATGTGCTAAAATCTTGCGACAAGGCCAACGCCAGAGAAACTGCCAAAGAAAGTGATGAAAGGAAACTCACCAAATTAGGTTGTGGCTGCCAAAGACAATGGAATTTCAGAGATTGGAATCAGTGGCAATGAATCTTGTAAACTATCGCGAGAGAGAGAGAGAGAGAGAGAGAGAGAGAGAGAGAGAGGATTATACAGCTCCCCACTGATCAGAGCTGCATGACAGCAGGAGCTACAGCAACAAGCTGGAGACTTAAGCCGCTTCAGTGAAGCGTGAAGAAAGAAGGATTAATCAATGGAGAAGTCCGCGGTACTGATCGACAGAAAGAGAGCAGAGCAAATACCAAACTTTCAAAAGAGAAATAAAGATACCATACGTTAAAAAAGATGATCCAGAAATCTGCATCATTACCCAAAAGCATAATAGTTAATTCTAATTCGCTCCCATTTCCTTCCGGAATAGAAATTCAGCAACCGTTGCTCGTTTCTTTTGCACAACAAACTGTAGCCCGTCTCACTCTCTTCCTCAGCAAGCTCACAACTCAAGCAAACGCAGCCTTTCACTCAAAACAACTAAGGCCACTTCGTTTCGCAGAGGAACCTCCCCAGCCCACCAAATTCACATTCCAGACAATCGAAGCTCTCAACTTTGAAATGTTTCTTGAATTCATCAAGGCCAATGATGAAACCCCCCCAACCAAGAAACGCCCAAGATCAAATTTTTCAGAGCCGCGGCGAGCTCAATGAAAAAACCCCACAGCACCCTCATCCGAGATCCTAGAATCAAACCCACCAACGCCGAATCGAACAGCTTAGAGCGGAAGAAACGAGGTTCTATGGAACTACGATGAAGACCAAGACAAGGGAAAAAAACCCAAGACAGAGAGAGAGAGAGATGGAAATGGGCTTACTTAGATCAAACCTGAGGGGAAGAGAGAAGCGACGGAAGCGCGCGACGGCGGCGGGCGGCGGACGACTAATGAGAGATGCGCGACGGCGGGAGCTACAGCGACAAACCGGAGACGAAGCGCGAAGAAGGTTGCCACCAGTTTTCTTTTTCGCCCCTTCACTATAGATTAATTACGCAACGTCCTTAAAAATAAAGCATGCTTTATTGCTTTTTATAAAGTAAAAAAGCAATTTTTGATATTCTGTCAAAATTTGAAAAATTATAATAGCATGAGAAAAGTTAGGAAGCACCAACGCTCTTTGGATCAAACACCTTGACACTCGATTAATAAGTGTCGGAAATCCGACACTATGATCAACTCTCTTGATATGCTTCGACACACGATTTTAACACGCAGGGAGTTAATTTGAAATTTTTTTAATAAATGAGCGGTCAAAATAAATATAAATATAAATAAAAAAATAATAAATGGGAAAAATAAGAAAAATTAATTTTTTTTTCTAATTCTAACTTCTTGTGACACACAATTCCCCCTCCTCTCGATGAGTGTTGCCCCTCGCTCGTGTCGCTCAATATCGAAACAATAAATGATATTAACAAATAATGTATTAATATTTTTAATATAAATTCATTTTAGCTCTTTTTTAATATTTATTTATTTTTGAATTCAAATCAAATTAATTTGATTGAAATAATTATAAAAAATAAATTTTCATGTATATATAAAACATATATTTAATATACGTCAAAATTCTCTATTTTTTAAGAAATGACGTGTCGGCATTTATATTGTGTCGTGTTACGCTTCAACTTTTCAATTTTATCAATATAGTCATAAATTTTGTGCAAAATTTAGGATTACAGTAACAAAATTCCAATGTAATCCTCTCCAACAACCGTCATTGTAAATTGCTAACTCGGCGATCCACATAAATTGTGGTTTTGAGTAAAGCTGTCCATGTCATCATGCCATGTAAGATGGCTAACGATAATTTAATGCCATGTTAGTAATTTTTTGTGACAATTAATTGGAATGACTAATTAAAAAAATATGCTAAAAAATTTAGACGTACATTAGTAAAATCAAAAAATATAGGAGTGAATCAACATTTATACAATAAATCTAGAATTGATTTAATAATTATTCTCCCAAACCCCAAGCAATATGCTAAAATGAGTTTGTAAGAAGTGATAATTTGATCCGTTCAATGTAGGGTTTTGCTTAGAAATATGTGAATAATATATACCAAAATAGATGTATGTAAGCGATCATGACATGAAATGAGGGGAAAATTATTTAAAAAGTCCTAAATCTATTGTAATTGTGTCAATTCAGTCATAAACTTTTTTTTTAATCAATTGAGTCCTAAACCTTTTACAATTGTGCCGGTTTAGTTTATCCGGCCAAAATTAGCCGGCCGCTAACGTGGAAGCCGACCATCCGGCGAAAGCTAACGCCGACCATCCGGCAAAAGGTAACATGGTAATTTTTTAATAATTTTTATTTTCTTAGAATTTTTAAATATTTTTGAATTTTTGAATTCTTTTTTTTTCACTTTCTCTTTTCTTTGGCCGGCCGAGCTCGCCAGTCTGGCGAGGCTCCTTGCTGTCCTTCGCTCGAGCTCACCACAGGTCCGAGGGACGGGTAGACGAGGTTGCGTGAGTGGCCGAGGTGGAGGTGGGAGGAGAGAGTGAGGAGGCACGTGGTGCAGCATTCGTGGAGGTCGAAGTTGCAAGCGAAGCAGCAGTAACACCTTCCATGCCGGGGGCGTGGCAGCCACTGCACACGAACTCCCAGTTGAGGTAGATCTCAAGGAGAGGTTGATGGGGATGCAAGCTGTGGACCTGTGGCGAGCTTCGAGCGAAGGACGGCGAGGAGCCTCACCAGCAGTGGCAAGCTCGATCCTCGCCATGGTCGGGTGGGGCCGAGCCTCGCCAGATCCGGCGCGGCCTCACCCAGCCAAGGTGAGGGTCGACCTCGCCGATGGCCGGCGAGGCTCCTAGCCTCTGGCCGGCGCCGACCGGCCGGAGGAAAGAGAAAGTGAAAAAAAAAAAGAATTCAAGAATTCAAAAAATATTTAAAAATTCGAAAAATTTATTGAAAAATTCTTGCCATGTCAAATTTCGTCGGACGACCAACGTCCACGTCGGCAAGACCGGCCAGCCAATTTTGGCCGGATGAATTAAATTGACACAATTGTAAAAGGTTTAAGACTTAATTGGCTAAAAAAAAAAAGTTTAGGATTGAATTGACACAATTGCAATAGGTTTAGGACTTTTTTGGTAATTCTCCCTCAAATGAGAGGTATATATTTTTTCCCTATAAAATCTTAAAAAGGAATATCATCCCTTGTTCAAAATAGTATTATTATATTGTGACATTTTAGATTGAAATTAAAATCAAATTGTTGTGATCGCATTGCAATTAAAAAGTAAACGGTGTCCGCGTGTCATAAAAGGTCTCCACTATTGGTAAGACGAAGCATATTTCCTTCACCTAAAAGAGAACTTAATCTATCGTCTCTTTTCAAAAAGTTGTGAATGCAAAAACAAAGCATCTCTCCAAAAAGCTTCGCGATCGGGTGATCTTCGTAAAAGAAAAGACATTAAGCGATAAGCTTGTACTTGTTTAGAGAGGCCCATCATAAATAATTAAAGTATGTTGTTCACAAAATGTTAAATATTATTTAATGAGAGCTACTCCTGTATAAGGAGCGAGGTATTGTAGGCCCTTATATGCGTGGAAAATCTTGATATCACAAGTTTGAAATCTTTTATTCGCCTGTTGACAGAATTATTACCTTATTACGTTGATAACCTAAAATTAAGTTCTTAAATCGAACCCCTACTTAACTATTTGTTAGTTTGTTCATTGCTGGAATGTAGTTTATTTGTTGGTGCTGTGCATAACCTCTCATTTTTTCTCAACTTAAGGTTTATTTATTTCGCGAAAAATGATTGTTTTGAAAATATTTTCCTAAAAATAATTATTTATATCACTTGAAATAATTAGTCAATAAAAATATTTTGATTATCCTTAATGGTTTATGTCCAAATATTTTCATGGACATTAAAAATATTTTTCATTCATTCATTTTTGTAAAAGATATAATAATTATTTTTAGGAAACTATCTTTCAAATCATTTTTTTTTACAAAATGAACAGAGTCTTGTATGAGAAACATTACTTGTTTTAATAACCTAACTACTACCAATTACTCATCAAATTAAAGATTATATGCTTCGATTCAATCGTGTAGAATCATGAGAAATATGATAACTTAGGAAAATTGTACCATAACTCCAAACTTTATGTACAAAATGCAACCGGGCACTAAACTTTTCAATTGGTTCACTTAAATTCTAAAATATTTACTTAAAAGTGCAATTAAGTCCTCCACCTTTTTATTGGCAAATGTAATTAAATCCAAAAATGATGTTGGAAGGGCAATTTAAGATAGTCACATTTGCAATTTTAAAGTAATACGTTGAAAATTTTAAGTACTTTTTATTGAAATGACTTGATTTCACATTTTGAAGAAGCTTTATAACTTAATTGAACTAATTAAACGATTTAGCATTGCAAGTGGCAACCCTTGTGAAGTCACTTCATGACAATCAAATAGGATATGATTTGATTGATAATAAAATATTTGAATAATGATATATTTATTTTTTTATTAAATAAAAGGAAACCTATCTTATTACATGATAGCTATGTCTATCGCAACGATCATCTTAATTGATCACGATCATTATCAAGTAATTGCCTTTTGTCGAGAAAGAGAACTTTGGAGACCACCACAGTTGTGATAGCTAACGAGGGCCAATGGCAGCATTGTCGAAAAGCAAGATCACGTCGAATCAGACATATCAAACCCATCCTTGATCTTTATCTTCTTATCTAAGTTATCGGAAAATTTCTATCGGGCGTTTTGGGCCGCTACAAAATCCGATGCCATCGGACTCGCCTCGGGCCGGGTCTGTCGGCCCGGGAGCCGAGCCCGACACTTGTCGCCCCGCGGGAGCGTCCACAAAATATCTCCATTGGTCACCAGGCTCACCACATGTGAGTTGGGGTGGGGATAACTAATGGAAAATATCTCTCTTTCTCTCTCTACCTGTGCAATTATCAAAACTTAAAAAATAATAATTTAGGCAATTTCTCCCTCACCTTGTCCTCCTCGAAAGACCTAAATGCCAACACCAAGCGAAAGCGATCATTGAGAGAGGATGCCCCCTCCTTTCTCGAACCCCGAGACCGGCTATTGTCGGTTAAAGCGCTGTCTTTTTAGATTCCTCCCCACTCAGGGCTCCGGTCATGGGCCGGCGGCAACCTGCCGCGGGTCACCGGCTGCTCCCGGTCGCCCCTTTTGGTTAGACCCTCTCTCTCTCTCTCTGTGTCTCTCTCTCTCTCCTCCCCTGTTTTTTTTTTACTCTTTCTCGTTCCCCTGTTCACGTTCGATCCCCATCAAAAGATGATATTCCCCGCTTGATTCCTCTCGTTCACGCCCTGATTTCTCTCCCCTGGAAAGTTGTCGCCTCCCCGGCTCCGTTTCTTGAAGGTGAATTCGATTTCCTCTCTTCGTTCGTTCGATTTCAAGACTGTATCTTTTGTTTGGTTCTTTTTCTCTGTCACTGTTGAGAAAAAAAATTTCGAGGAATTTGTAGGAGGAAGTAGTTGGTTTGGTTTGATTAGTTATTGGGTGCTTTCGTGTGAATCGCCGTGGGTTGATGATGCTTGTAGGACTGTCAATCCGTTGCTCGTGGGTAAGGTTGGAATATGAAGAATCGGGTCTTGGAAATTGCCGATTATGCAAGAATTGCTTCCCTTTTTAGATAGATGCAGAACCTCGAGCTTGCGGCTTCTTTATCCTTGCATCAAATGGGTTTTCTTGATTTTTGCTGGCTGAAAAAAATCGTGTGTTTTTTCGCTTCCTTGTAGTCTAGCTAGTTTTTGGTCAATATCCTTGCGACCACTTGTGCTTTGCCAATTCCAGTGGCCTGCTACTTCTGCTTGATTGCTTATCAAAGTGAAATTCGAAAACGTTTTGATTTTGTTCATATGAGGTCTGCCTAAATTCCTGTCTGAAAATGGTATTTTGTGTCCTGAGTTGTTTCTTTTTTTGGGCTTTTGATCTTGTAGTTTTGGACGAGGAAGAACTTGTGACTTGGTAATGAAGACTACGAAGGGCAAGGGCCCGGCCAGGAGCTCAAGGGAAGCCTTGAAGCCTGCTGATGACAGGTTATGCTGTTGCTGCTTTCGATTCGAAAACTTATACCGTGTCTGATCAATTCCTGTAGTAAGATCGTAGAGCACTTCAGCGGCTGGCCTCATCGAGGCAACTGCCTCACTTAGCCTACTCTAGTATGTAATGTCGTATAAAGCAGTTGCAGGAATGTGTTTAGTGGGGGTACTGATAGCCTATGTTTCTCTGTTATGTTCAGAATGGTTGGAAAGAGAAAGGCAGCAGCTAGGCCTGAAAGCAAGCGGAAAGTCAAGAAGGATAAACGGGCCAAGAAAGACCCTAATAAACCAAAGAGGCCTCCCAGTGCTTTCTTTGTGTTTCTGTGTGTATTTTCTTGTCATCCTCATTTTTTGGGTTTGTTTTTATTTGTGCATGTGGGTGGGTGGGTGTTTATTAATCTTGTGTTGCTACAGAGAGGAGTTTAGGAAAACCTTCAAGAAGGAGAATCCTAACATAAAGGCTGTATCAGCTGTAAGAACATAATCTCTCACTATGTATTGTCTGCCATCCATTTGGTGTGAAATATTGATGAAATTGATTTGTTAACTGAAATGTTTTAATGAAGGTTGGGAAAGCTGGAGGAGAGAAGTGGAAATCCATGTCTCAGGCGGTAAGCATGACATTTTCCAGATGCCTTTATTAACACTTGATGTCGGCGGGATGTTTGCTGATAATAAATTTGTTGTAGTCTTGGGAGGTGGCATTGTAGCGTTAGATGCTATAATTTAGCACCAACATTGCTTGTTTCAAAGGGCTTTTGGGGCCAATGATTCATGGCCTGTCTTTATTTTGGCAGGGGTTTTTGGCCCTTCGCGTTTAAGAATTTGGTCTATATCTAGATGCTTTCAAGTTTCTGATTGCGATCTTCTTGCGTCTTTTAAAGGAAAAAGCCCCATATGAAGCCAAGGCTGCAAAGAAGAAGACTGAGTATGAAAAGCTGATGAACGCCTACAACAAGAAGCAGGTAAACCATCTTACAGTTATCTGGATAGCAACAAGTTTTTCTGTTGGCATTTTGCTGGCTATTAAACACCTTTATTTACTCACGGCGATAGGAGAGCGTGGATGAAGATGGTGATGAGGAATCAGAGAGGTCCAAATCCGAAGTCAATGATGAAGATGAAGCTAGTGCAGAGGTATCTTTTACTTTGTGTTTATGATTTCCAGCATTATTTTTGTTCCTAGATATCATCATGGCATGGTTTTGGAGGTGATTGAGTGATCATCTTTCCGTCTTTCCTCTTGGGAGTGAAACTTTGCTCGTGACTGTCCTTACGCTGTTGGCATGACCACAGCATATTTCATAGTTGCCTTTTCACTACTAGTTGGTGCCTTTCCATATATCAGTACTAGGCAAAGAATGCCACGCCGGAGAAAAAAGTGTCAAGAGAGAGATGTGACCATTGCACTTGAGGGGGAAGAAACTTTAAACTGCACAGCTGAAAATTTTGGGGAAAGTTTTCGGTCCATCCTGAAACTGTTTTAGAGCTCATATTGCTTTTACATGATTACAATGCCTCCAAAACAGGATGTTCAATAAATAGATAATATCGCAGGCATTAGCATAGAATGATGCATCTTGTCTCTTGCATTGGCCGTGGATTGATCCACCCCTACGTATTTGTTTTGGGCTGTAGGAGGGTCAGGAGGATGAGGAAGAAGAGGAGGAAGACGATGATGATGACGACGACGAGGACTGAAGAAGGATGTTGTGGAACTCCCTCGTCGAATAGGTCATCTTGTGGACAATTCTGGACTGTAGGTATACGATGCGTTGAGCTCGCATGTGGCACTTCTGGTTCCGGAGTCTGAATTCTGTTTTTTGTTTTTTTGGGTTTGGCCAGATTACTATGGCTTGTTGTATAACATGTTCTGGTCCACAGAAAGTGCTTGTTGTTGTTACCCAAGTAACATAATCTATCTAATATCTCTGCCGTTTTATGGTCTAGCATTTTGTTGCTTACAAGGCTTGGTTGGCTAGTTTCATGACCATGCACATGCAAGAGCTGGCAAATTTTGCTCTTCTATTTTCTGCTTTTTGTATTGTAGAGTTGTGCTTTTCTGGTTGAAGCAACTCGACTACGATAATGAAGGCTGGCCGATCATCAGTCTGGTCGGGATCCTTGGATGCACAATACACACTTCCGAGTGTTTAGTACGAGGCAAGATTGCACGTTTAGCAAGACTCGCATGAAAACAGAGTACTACGATGTTTATAGAAACCTATTGTTCTTTGTGACTCCTGATATATGTTTATACGGATCGTTATTTAATGATGTGGGAGGAAGATCATCTTTTGTGAGTTTCTTTGGTTATTGCTAACGTTAATTACTGGAACGGGACCCTCTCTCTCTCTCTCTCTCTCTCTCTCTCTCTCTCTCTCTGTGTTCATGTTAAGCGGCTGAGACCAATTTTAATGCATGGTCAAGATTGTAGGGCGTTCGCTCCTGATCTTCTTTAAGAAAGTAGAGAATGAGATCCATTGATAATGCTTCAACAGAATTGTATGAAAAGACTTGGAAAGAATTTCAACCTTAACGGAATTTTCCTGATGCGCAAAGGAAACAGCTGAGAACCCTCCAAGTTAAAGATCTCTGCTCCTGAATTTTGGAAGATTCTCTTGAAGAAAATAGAAAGCTATTGTCTGGCCGCCTGAACATTCCTCGTTTTGAGTTGAAAATTATTATCATCTGAGTGCACTAAAGAAGCCTCTGGGCTTTACGCTTCCATGTAAAAGAATATGAATATTCATACACCAAGATATATTGATCACACATTTATATACAATTCTAAATGGGTAGCAACTAGCAACGTGATGAATAAACATATGCACAATGATGTATTATCTACAAACACAATCTATGTCCAAGCACGACCTCCACCGGGAAAATCATCAGAAATGAGGATCGTAGGAGACATGAACGGGATCCGGGACTACGAGAGGAAGCTTCTGTACGTACATAACCAGTCTCTTCATGTTCTCTCTGGCGATGGAGTTCAGGTCAATGATCTCGACGCCGCTCATATATATCCACAGGTCACCAGAGTCAACTCTCTTGAGACTGTCTCGGCAGAATGGGCAGGACTGAGACCTGGTGCGCCTGAAGCAACCGAGCAGAAGAAACATACATCAACGGAATGGGATATTCAGTATAAATCAAGCAAATGACATGACCCATCAAGCACTACCAGCACGACTCAACATTTTTATGTCCAACTTTTATTTACAATATTCAAGATGATGGAGTAATCAGACCTAGATTTAAAAATTTATCTTACACACTGACACGGCAAAGTATCCCTTGCATGATTATTCTACTGTTGGAGAGACTAGTGACGAATACATGTGGCTAAATGTCTTTCTAATTTCAGTAAGTGGTTGTTCTCTAATACAGGGGATGTGCACATTCAAGCATACATTTTCAGAGCAGGTCTAAATTGCAGAGACTCCAAACTGTCGTAGTGTCCATGCACCAGGATGTAGCAACGCACAGATATTTCTCTTTTAACATGAAACGACTTACCAATTACGGTAACACTTCATGCACATAGAATGATTGCAATGCGGCAGTACAATCTTGCTGCTCATCTCCATGCAAATGCCACATTCCTCTTCCCTCTCAATATCAATTTCAGATAGCTTTCCCTTGTTAAGTTCATCTTTTCTTTTGTACTTGGCAGCACACACTTCTTTTTGTTTCCTCTCTTCCACATCAGTTATTCCTCCGTGAAGTTGCAGAAGAGAGGGAAATATCACACCTGGTCATGAAAAGCGAAGATTGATGTGGGATTCGGGTGAAATATTCTTTGGGACAGTATTTATGAAATTCCGATAGGACTTAGAAGAGGTATCAACAGTGAAGGAAAGAGCCAGAACTTCATTCCACTGACCATAGAACTCTTTAATGCTAGCTTTTCTTTCATGAATAGACACCGTGGTCTTGCCATCTACATAAGCCTGCAATAATTACCATCAAATCAGCACATCCTTGAACAGAAGAGATGCTTTCTTTAAGTCCATTCCAAAATTTGGCACAAGGAGACAACCACTATTGTCATTAAAGAACAAAAGAAAGCAAGAAAGTGCAGCCTACCTTGTAAATGAGTATCCTGAGCAATCCTAAGGTACCGGCGAGGTGGCAGTCAGTCCACTGAACAAGAAACAGGAAAAGGCGAGCAGCTGGGCTACAGGATAATCTCATCTGAAGACAGGCACCATCGTATTCCCGAGGGTAATCCGAAGCTCTGATGTCCAAACAAAAAGCAGTACCAGTTAGCTGCTGAATTCGTCAGGCTCGGTGCGATGGCAGAGACAAAATTCTCAATAGATTCACTCATACACCATGTTGGATCAATCCGAGAAAAACACCGCAGCAAAGTTAAACACAAGGCAAAAGGGTAAGTTGGTGAAGGTGTAATTGAACAGATAATAAGGCCGAACAAGCTCAATTCGCAGAGAGGGGAGGAAGGACAAGGGCTATGGCACATCATACGTTGAGTGGTAATCAAGATCTGTTTCCCTGTGGAGCCCATGTAGACAATTCACGCACAGTCCCTTCTTCAATGAACAAGAAGTCTCAGCATCTGAATGGGAACTGAAATATGCTGCGATGCGGAAGAAAAGAGATAGCAGGACACAGTACAAGCTTTCACCTCCAAATTCAAGAATCTACGACAGGAACAACATCTACCGGCATCAACGCGGGAAATCTTGCTCTGCCGGTCGCGCAAATCAAGAACAGAGAACCCAAGAAAAAAATCACAACAAAAAAAGAAATTTTCCAAAAAAGAACAAAGAGAAAGAAAAAAGAAACATCCCAGATATAGATATGGTGGACAAGAAGAAGGAAGGTTTACAGAGTATTGGCGAACTGAATGTCGGCTTCGAGCGACTTGAGGGAGTCCTTGAACGATTTCCGCATGTCTCTCTCCCGCCTCCTCTCCCGCAAATTCCCATCCAACGACCGCAAAAGAGAGACGACACCCCCACGAGCGAGCGAGCGGTCTAGCAGCGCCGGCCCTCGCCCTTCATCATCTCCCCCGGCACGGCACGACCCACAAAGAGAAGAACGACCCCGCCCGCCGCCGCCGCCGCCGCCGCTGCCGCCGCCCCCGCCGACGACGGAACAAGAAAACGCCGCCGGACCAGCCGCACGCGAGCTCGGAGCCGACCCACGAGGACGAAAGAGGAGACACCCTCTCTCTAGAGTTCTCTCTCTCTCTCTAGAGTTCGTACGGGGAGGGGAGAGGTGTGTCAGAGCAGAGAGGGAGTGGCGTTTCGGACAGGGGAAGAGAGAGAGAGAGAGAGAGAGAGAGAGAGGTGGAGAGGGTGGGGGTAACTTGGCTTTCGCTTGGTTCGCACGTAACAGTGCCGCTCAGCTCTCACCAGCACTCTCATTTATATTGTCCATTAGTTTAGTTTAAGCCCAGCTGAAACCGAGGGAGAGAGAGAGAGATAGAGGGAGGTCGAAAGTGCGAAACTGCCCCTGGATCTCCTCTCTGAATTTCGTGGTCGGCCTCACCTACGTGTCCCGACCGACTTGGATCGGGTTAGTTGGGCCCACGGATGGGGTCTACACTAGGGGTAAGCATCAGGGTGTAAAAAACCGAGTCGAAAAATTCGATTTTTTCGGTTCGATTCTCATTAAAAGTCAATTTTTTTTTTACCATTCGGTGAAGTCATCCCGGGTTCGCCGCGGGGGTTAAAAATGGTGGGTTTTTAAGTTTCGGTTTCGGGGTCATCGTAAAAAAAAAATCGATTTTTTTTTAATCGGTTAACCGAACCGAACCAACAAACCGATAATAGTTTATTTTTTGAAACGAAAAATAAATACAACAGAAAAAAAAAAAAAAAAACAAATACAAAAATTGAAAACTTAAAGTTGAAAACCAAAAAAAATCGAAAAATCGAACCAAACTAAACACAAATTTTGGTTTGGTTCGAGTCTTATTCGGTTTGGTTAAAAAGTTTTTCTTGACAGTTTGGTTTGGTTTTTAAAAAAAAACCGAACTATTGACACCCCTAATAAGCATGACTTCAAGATAGAACTAGCAACCAAACTAAACTGGTCATATAGGAATTGGGCGTTTGCGTGATTATCGATTCGAAAAAAGAAGAAGTGGAATATGTGCTTTGCAATTCGATTCTTATTACTAGATAAGCACGATTATGTGTTTTGAATTTTTGTTTATTTATTTTAATATGTTTGATTTTATTAATTGTTGTCATAGACATATGGAGTATTTGTGTTGATGTGTTTGCGTCCTATCTTCCTTAGCTTGAAAAAAAAAAAGGAAAGAAAAAAGAAATTGGCTGATTTTTAAGTAAATTCCCTATGACCAATTGAGACGGTAGATTTTAAATTTCCAAGTATGCAAGATAAGTTTTAGGCTACGTTTGGTGGTCCGGATTTCTAATTGAGATAGGACTGGATAAGATAAGATATAAAATCCTGAGATTTTTTTATATCATGTCAATTGTTTGGTGAACCATAGTATTAAAGTCGGATATATTCACATCATATCATGTATATTTTTTTTATATAAACGGCATATCATTATAAATGAACCTAAATGTTTATAAAGGGAGATGGTGAAAATCTTTCATAACACTATTCCTTAATTTTTATTTTTATTTTTTTCCTCTTTTTTATATTATTTTCTTTTTATTTCTTTTTTCCCCTTTCATCATTCTTTAATAAAATTTTATCAAATAATAAATTGTACTAACATACCTAAAATACAAAAATACTTAAAATATATAATAAATATAAATATTTAATTTATAGATTGAATGTTTATTATAAGATAGAATTAAAGTTGAATATATAAATTAAAATAAGATTAATTAAAAATAAATTTTTTATTTTTTATTTTTAATTTCTTAAATTAGAATGCAAATATTATATATATTGAAATACATTTCAATTTTTTAATTTAATAAGTTTTTATTCGAGAAAAATAATTTCCCTATTATGGACATCAAAATCTTATTCATCTTTATCACACCTCTCCATGAGATAATTTTATCCCGCCTATATCTCCTTTATATTCGATTTTATCCTGTCCTGAGCGAGCACCAAACGTAGGATAAGATAAATCATATCATATCCTGAATTTTATCCCCACTGCCAAACGCAACCTTAGATTCTAGAGTAATTTCCATTTAAAAACCGAATCGATTCAGAAACCGCCCATCCTAATTTGTGCGTGCCATGGTGGGTGAAAATCATTGACTTTTTAAAAAATTGTTTTTGGTGGTCTCCGGCAGGGAGATGAGCCTAAGGTATAGCTTTGCTCCTAATGCAAATTTAACAGATAATAGGAAAAATATAAATTTTATCTGATTTCTATGCATATTTGAACATTTTCCCCAAAAAAAAAAAAAAAACTGTTCAAACTCTATCTACTAAAATTGACTTCCCTAGCAATCGATAATATGGACACGGAAGCAACTTATGTAGCCGCTAAGGGTACGTTTGGTAACGTTTTGCGTTCAAAATTGTTTGATAACGTTTTACGTTCCTGAGAACAATTTTTGAATAGGAAGAACGTGTTTGGTAAACTTGTTCTGGAATAGAAAAAAACAAAAACATGTTTGGTAAATTTGTGTTCTTTTTTTGTTTCTTTTAATTTTTAATATTTTTATTGTATTTTTATTTTTTTCTTTTTTTTTCTTTTTTTCTTCCTTTTGGTCGGTCATCGGCCTCGGCCATGGCCGGCGACCGGCCGACAGGGGCTGGCTTCCTCGCCTTGGTTGGGCGAGCTCGGCCTCGCCGGTGGCCGGCGAAATCCTCCGGCGAGGTCGCCGGCCCTCGACGGCCGGTTGTCGGTCATGGCCAAGGCCGGCGCCCGGCCAAAGAAAAAAGAAGAAAAAAGAAAAAGAAAAGAAAGAGAATAAAAGAAAGAAGATAGAGAAAATTTGTTTCTTCAAAGTGTTAAAACAATAAATAAGTTTTTCTTGTTTCTTATTTCTGTTCAAAATTTGTTTCCGGAACAAAAAAATAGATTTGGAACAAAAATGCAAACAAACACGTTTGTGTTCTTTTTTGTTCTCGGGAACAAAAAAAAAGATTTATGTTTATAAAAAAAAAAAAAAGAAACACAAACAAACACCCCCTAAATGTCTAGCAAATCGCACGTAGCACTCACGTTAGTTTTAAAAAATAAGGAAAATCACCGAAAAATGCACCTTGTATTTCACTCAAATGACCATTTACATACTTTGTTATAAATTTAATGTGAAAACTGATAGGATGTTACAATTAAATTGACGCAAATTCACCATAAATATAAATGAGGAACAATAAAGAGCACAACAAATTTACATGATCCAATCCAAGCGTCAATAACTACCCTATGGAAAGAGCTGGCAGCATACAATTCATTAATCAAATCGCTTACAGGCTTTAGTATTTCCCACACTTAGATTAAGTCAAAGTAAATCACATGTATTATCTCATAACCTCTCACAAAGAACTTGTTCAAAAAACTCACAGAAAGAAAATGTGATACTCATCTTATTTGCTCTAATCTAAATGATATTAGAGTTGGATACATATATTTTATTCCTATCTAGAGTAGAAAAAAAAAATTTTTTTTAGGAAACTCACTCAAACTATAGATACATTCTCAACAATTTTCGCAATGACTTGACACTTGAGTTGATTCATAATGCTTATTATCTATCTCAACTCTCTAATGCCATGATGGATGCTTAACCATTATAAATAGTCTATCAAGCTCAAGTTGAACCTGAAATTGTCTAGAAGAATTAACCCAGTTCACATGTCTGTGGGATATTCCGATGCAAGAAATTTCCTCAAGATCACATCATCTTTTGACACGTTAATTTTGCACATAAATTTTGGTCACCAATGTTAATTCTGGCAAAAGAGACATGGGTGAAGGTGGGCATTGTGGTTAGTAATGTGGTCCAATTACAACCTTTGTGATTCAATTTAGAGAAAGAGATCGGGGATGAAAGTGGATATTGATGGAGATTTAAGTTGAGTTATGTTGGTAGAAAATGATACCTAAATCAAAGGGAGGCAAACCTAACACTGAGCTCATACTAGGAGAGATTATTGAGATATACATGTGAGTTATGTTAGAAAAATCCCACATTAGATAATTGGTGTGATGTGGTGCATTTAATATATTCTAATAGCCCATAACCCACTAGGTTTAAACTTTTGAATGAAGATATATCCAACTGAATATATGAGTTCAGATTTAGGTTCCATGCCGTGTACTCCCAACATATCTCTATAATCTAAAATACTGAATGCACAATCGAATTTCACATTTGACCTTTATAAACATTGTGTAATTCACAATTGAGTTTCACATTTGACCTTTTATAAACATTGTGTACCTTCACATCAATTAGCATTGCATCCTCATTTGCGAAAATGTCATTTTTTTTTTTCTATCTTCTATCCCTAGATCCTCAATTCTCATACTAGCCTAGAACACTGGAACCAAACAAGAAATCAAACCACTCCGGCCTCAAGTAAGATACTAAAATGAGTTTGTGAGGAAGGATAATTTATTCTTTCCAATATTAGGTTTTAATTTAAGGTATATAAGATAGGTGTACGTCATAATAGGGATATGTAAGTGGTTAGTTGATCAAAAGTGAAGTGTATTTTTGGTATTCTCTCCTAAAGGGAATATGATAATCATTGGAGTTTGAAAATCGATACCTACATGATTAAATTGAAACAGAGGGAGATATTCTATAGTTGTTATGGAAGGACCAAAGTGAACTATTTTGAGAAGGTGAGGAATCTAATTGTACCAAAAACAAAATTCCGGAACATCATTGATAATGAGACAAAAGAAGTGGGCCACATGAGCCTTGTGTCGCCATTAATAAAACAGAGGAAGCAAAAAGGAATCGCCAACCACATCACGCGATTTGCACGTGATTGTACTTTGCGTCCTACAGCTTCTTGTTTGCGAATGCTAATTTTGATCTCCATTTTCGTACCACAAATTTCCAAATGCCAAAAGAATAAAGAGAATTTTCTCTTGCTTCAATAAAAAATAATTAGGCATTTTGTTGAAAGACATTAACTTGCATTTTTATTGTCGTTGTTAGTATGTACTTAGCAAGATGATTCATTCCTTATTCAAGTTCTTTGTTTTACATTTTCTTTTTTCGAAAGCAAAATTGGGAAAGAGGTTGGACGAATCTGATCTCTAGGTCTAGGGCCTGGGGTCGAATGCACACATATCAAAAAGGATAAGAAAGCGGTGATTGTGGTTGTATTAGCTTTGTCTAACTTGGTTAAAGAAAAATGATGATGTGGCTTTTTTTAATAATTTCTCTTTCTTACGTGCCTAAAACATCATTTTCATTCAAATTTCATTTTGAATACAATTTTTTTAAATTTAATTTAATTTCATAAAAAGTTGGAGAAAACAAATGGCTAGGGTTGCAAGCCCTTTGCCGTCCTCGCCTCACCATTGCCGAAAAGGCCCAACAAAGGTGGGATGGTGACAATGAAGGCTTGCAACTGTGACCGTATGGTTTCCCAATTTTTTTTTATTGAACTTATTTTTTAATTTTGATTTAAATGAGATGTATTAAAATGAAGATTTAAATTAAAACGGTATCGTTTTAGTCACGTTATCATTATGCAATAAAGAAGAAGTATTAAAAAACTCATGTAAATATTTTCCGTTAGTCAAATTGGACGAAATTAATGTAAGGACTTGATCACACTAATTTAATAAAGGGTTAATACTTTGAAAAATCCCAAATTGGTACACATGTGACAAGTTTACCCCAAACTATTTTTTTGACCATGAAAAACCCCAAACTGGTATACTCATGACAAATTTTATCCCGACTGACCATAAAAAAATCATAAACTAGTACATTTATGACAAAATTACCCCAAACTAATTTATTTGACCTAAAAAAATCCCAAATTGATAAATTTATGACAAATATACCCTCCTCTAAATTGTATTAATACTACAAAAAAATCATAAAAATTGTAAACTGTGACAAACTGAGTGTAAAATCGGTATATCAATCAACTATCAAGTGTCATTTAACTTAATAAAAACTAATAGAGGATAAATTTGTCAAAGTTTGGGGTTTTTAGTGGTTAAAAAAAATAGTTTAGGATAAATTTGTCACATGTGTATCGGTTTGAGATTTTTCGGGGTATTAACCGTTTAATAAATTTTATAATTTGATTATATTTTTTATAAATTTTAAAATTCAATTATATTTTTATTATAAATTTTAAAACTTCTGGAGCATTCATCCTTTCAAAATTAAGCACCGCCACCTAAGATGACAAATATATCTCTCAAGTAAAGTGAGCGGTCGATCACATCACATCGATCTTGCCATCCGCGCAATAAATACAAGATACAGCACCCCTCTACTTTCTCTCTCTCTCTCTCTATTTAAATTGTAGATAGATTGATGTGGGGTCACTTTTAGTGCCGAAAATGACGAAATTTAAAGCGCACAAAAGATCGGAAGAGGAGTGAGTTCCAAGAGATTGACATTCGCTAATTACAGGTTGAGTGCGATCGCACGTAAGCACTGGTTATGGCGTATTTTCAATGATTGGAGGAAATTACTTGGGCATCCTCTCAAAGTTTGACAGAATTACTCGGACGCCCCCCTACGTTTTCAAAATTGCGCTCCACGCCCTCGTCAAAGACCCTTTCGGTTTCAAAAGATTAATAAAGTGCCGAATGGTCATGATTAAGTTCTTCAAAGAATAGCAACAAGAACGTAAACAATTAGTTACAATTTCACAACATTCCATGTCACCAAATAAAAGCCATCTGTTCATACCATGAGTTCTCAATTGAGTATCTCAGAACATTTGTTAAATATACTTGACAAGAAAAATATTATGATTTTTAATAAGTTATTACAAGTAACACAAGAGTCGGTAAATTGAAAATTATAATATTTTCTTGAAGGAGTTTTAAATGAAGTATCTCTAAAATACTCGTTAACGAAATTCTTGACATGACACTATAGATTATTGTGTGTATTGAACTGTAGTTCATAAGGCATAAAGTAACCAAAGCAAGTCAAAGATGTTTAACAATTTTAGAGAATTTTAAATAGGAAGTTGAATGACGTGGCAATAAAATTTTTGTAAGTTAACAGAAAAAACCAAATATACTTTGAAGTTGATTGTTATTCCGGGTTATAGTGTCGAATTTCAGCCTAACTAGAATTATCGATCTGAAGCTTGAAACTCAACTCAAGCCCCAAGAGTACTCTTTTGCTACTTGAACTCGGCCCCATATAAAACTTGACATATACACTTGCGCTTGACTTGATTTTGACTAGATTTGAAGTACGTACAATTTGTACTCAATTTGAACAAGATCAATTGAGATCCAATCACGAGGTGAACCATGCTAGACCATGAAAGAAGAAGATGTATAAGTTAGGGTTTAGACATTCGGGGTTGACGAAGAACAAGAATAATGGTGTTTTGAAAGGGAGAAAGACACAACTGGTTTTTTAGACATCATGAATTTTGTGTATTTCTGATCTAGCGGGTCGGGTCACTTAAGTTGGACCCCGATTGCTTGCGTGTCTCTTCCTCGGTGACGTGGAGTTTTGTAAATTCAAAGTCAACTTTTCATGGACCAACCTGGGGTCCGAGTAATTTTGACAAAATCGAGTGGGTATCGATGTAATTTAATCTAATAATTATCACACTTAATGCTTCTTCGAGAAAATTACACCAAGCTCCCATATACTTTGAAAGTAGCACACGTTTGCCCCTTAAACTTTTGACGATTATACAAGCTTCGTTTTGTGACAACTATTAACCCTTAGTTATATTTTCTGTTAGCATGTGCAATTCACATGACTTTTCAAGAGGAAAAGTGTATTTTCATATTTTTAAAGGAAATCTCTCTTTTTCCATTGATTTGCATAATATGAAAAATAATAATAATGGAGAGAAAATAAAATAAAATAATAATGTCAAAAAATCAGTCCATAAATAACTGTGAAAAATAAAATAAAAATTAAATTTGATGAATATATTAATACAACTAAAAGATACTCTAAGGAAAAAATTAAGTAAAATGTAAAATGCCTCAATAACAAAAATGTCAAATTACAAAAAATGACTTTTAAACGGTCAATTAATGAAAAATCTGATTTATAAAATTAGAAAAAAATACCACCTTATATTTCTATTAATATTTTTTTATGAATTGAGGATATCATTTCCTTTTATTATTCGAGTATAATACATTAATTAACCCTCTAAATATGCAGATTGAGTAATCTGTTTTTGTCATTGACCTGTAATTGAGGCATTTTCCCTTTTTTTATTTAATTTGTGTTTATCTTTTTATATCCTTTTATTTCTATTAAAGTCGCTATATGTATCAAATATTAACAAATTCTTTGTTAAAATATATTTCTTTCAATTAGTAGTAATTCAGTTCATTTAGTTTTCTACAATGTTGTATATCTTTCCATTTTATGGAAATTAAAAGTTAAGAAAAGATTTCCTCAAAAAATGAGAAGAAAATATTTTCTTACCCTTTAAAAGTCATGTGCATTCACACGTTAACGGAGCAAATAACACAACCAACGTTGTAACAAAAAATGAGAGAGCTCAGAGGATATTGTCCGATAGTTGAAAGTTCGGCGCGAACCGTACTACCTTCAAAGTGTACGGGAATTTTGTATAATTTTTCCTAATTTTTATTAATAATTTCATTTTTTTTTTCCAATTTGGTTCCTGTATATGCGGAACGGCTCATACGATTCTATCCAGAAAAAAAGTTCTTGTGCATCTCACGGAATCTGTTTTTCAGCACGGAATCTTTGTTTGACCCCTCAAGTAACTTAATGCCCGAGCACCTTTCTTAAATATTCCAGCAATAAGACCAAATACACAATATTAAAATCGGAATTGGGAATCTAATTCGTGCAATCAAAAGCAGATTAAAATACCCAATTCTTTATTTGCTTTGCTGCTTTTTCTTATAATTATTTCTTTGGTGACAAGGACATCCCAACCAACCGAAAAAGAGGATGAGGAAACAAGGATGACCACTTTGGCTTCATTCGTGTTGTGTGAAGCAACCATTTGCTTGCAGGACCGACACACTCCCTATCTGCTAAAATTATATAAAGAGAAAAGAAGATGTGGGATTATCCGGATTAAGTACTTAACACTGTTTTTCTTTAGCTTTTATTTTCATCAAACGACAAAAACGAAGAAGAAGAAAGAATTTTCGTAGACGATGTTCGACAACCATCAATATTTTCGAGATCTAAGTTTGGGAAACCGAGAATTGTCCTATGAATAGGTTCTAGTTGCATTCATGTTGGAGCGACATGACACAAAAACTCGACCCTTTTGCTATTAACCGGAAAAAAAAAAAGGCTTCGCGATTACATTGAAATACTTTGGAAATGGCATGAAATGATGTAGATTTCTTATCCTTGGACGCATGTCACTATCCATATGCCCTATCTGAGCATGGAAGCTTTTGGAAGAATATCGAGTTAGAGCTAACTGCGAAGCAACTACTACCACCATTAAAATTTGGCGATTGGGCTATGAATTATTATATCATTAATTCTCGGATGATTTTAGAAAAATTATAAATTGGGTTTATGTGTTTTAGTTAGCACGCCATACAAGAAATGAAGTATTCTTGCGCACTCGCCACTTCATTGATTTGGCGTGTTCTTTATGGAAACGAGAAGAGAAAAAAAAAGGGGGGGAGTGGGTCATTAGAAGAAATGTGGTGTGCAATTTATTATGTGAAATTGGCATTGTCTTTTGACCTAGTGGGCATTGGAGATGAGGAGATTGTAGGTCCCTTTTGTAAGGGGGAATTTGCCCCTTCTGTCTTCTCAAAAAGGGAAAGGGGGAAGAACTTTGCTTTCGTTGGCGCGGGTCTTTCTTTGATTCCAATTCTCGAGGTCGCGGCGGCTGTCGGGATCGGTATAGAGAGTATATCTCATTGCTTAGGAGCGTTGTCGGCTGAACGTGACGATGACCATATAAACGAGGCGGGATCGGCGCCTCGCTCCACTCCTGACTTCCTTTTAGCCCGGTGAGGACAAGGAGGTAGGATGGCCATAAGGTGGCTAGCCATAGTGTTGCAACTTGCTACTGTTAGGTCATCATCACTTTCTAAGTTTGGGTTGAAATCACTGTCACCGCAGAATGCGAAGTCGGCTGTCATCACATGAAATTAATAAAAATTGAAGCACGATGAATGTATTGCGGTCTAGCTACTTAGGAATTTAGGCGCAATAGCTGAAACCGGAAGACCTCAAGCAAGAAAGACGAAAGGCGTATCTTCCATTAAAGAGCCACCAACTTTCGGCGATTTAAATAAACCCCCGGCTCTGAAACTTGATTCGACGGGTGCACCAACTTGTAAGTTTTGCATCAATGTTAGCATCTGTTGCGTTCAGAATAAAATCTTGCTGCTTTGCTGTTAACTAGTATCTGCTGCTGACCCCAGCCAAGGGTCTCCGCCGTGGCCATTTGCCTGAGGATGAATGCCGCCTCAAGCAAGGTTGGGCTCACCTGAGACTGGGAACCTTGGGCATCTGGCGTGACCCACCAACGTAAACCCTTGCCTGAGGCACGTACCAGCATATGAAAACAAATCACCCGAGGGTCACTCCCTCATGTAATTACATTATAGTTCTGCTAGATGTGATATTACAGCCTTATCAACCGTTACAAGGGGACCGGTAGAAGACCGCCGCTGCAGCAATTGTCCACCAAAATGAAAGACACCACATCACATCAGCTTTCATAGAGAACTGTATAGAACGAATGATCAAAGTTCAACTGTTTAGAAGATTTTACAAATTCCACCGAGCCAAGTGATTGCTAAAAGTATGATGACGTGGTTACAATCTCGTCCATGTAGAGACCTCTTGGAGATGAACATTCCCCGAGTCAGACGTATTTCTTTTCCTTGTCTTGTTGCCTTGTCAAAGCAGATAATGTCGGACACGGACACTAACATCCTAATAAAAGGCCAAACTCTATATGCAGACAACAACTGAATACTTTCCTCCTCCCCAGCAATAGGTCAGAATCGAAAACTACTTATAGCAGCTTGGATTAGGCAAGAGCCGCAAAATTTCTGGCTGTTGACCCTATAGCCCAAGATACCAGCTTAAGTATAGATTGCCAACCCGATGACTCCAAAGTTATGACTTGTTCGAGGGCTCGTTCTGTTGGACCAGCATTTACAGTTATGACTCAATCCGTCATATTGCAGAAGTCTGATCAATCAAGATTTCCTTCGGAACCCTCAGAGTTATATTATGTCTATCCCAACCAGCTTCATCCAGCTGCTGCAGAAAATCTTCGAACCTCTTTTCCATCTCGGAAAGGCTCAAAGCCAGCTGATAGTTTACATCGGCTGCATTGTCCCAGTTCTCATGCAGCCAATTAGCTTGCCAGAGACCCCGCAACACTGATGAACTTGTAGCTCCGACCTGATTAGAGGAGATTATATTAGAGAAACAACAATGCATACATGGAGTTACCTCAAATCTGGCCGCATCGCTTAAGTTAAAAATCCATACCTTAAATGCAATGAAGATCTCAAAGTCTTCATGACTTGAATTTACACTAAGAATGTATTCCTCCTTTCCATATAGTTTCAAAAGTTCGCTTACCTAAGGGGGCAAAAAAGATGTTTTAGCATATTTCTTTTCCAGCCAATTAAGAACTGATTCATTTTTTTTTTTGGTTCAATCAAGAATTGACTCTAACAAGGAAAAACATCCATCCAGCAAACTAATCTAATCAAGTGAAACCCGACCAAGTTAGGTTAAAATAAGCAGCTTTGTTCTTTTAAGAAATCAACTTGAGAATTGGGAATTAAGAAGTTCGCTTCAAGTGACCAAGAAAATATTTTTGCACAATCATTTTAAGTTAATGGCAAGCTCATCCAAATTTAATAAAGGAAACAGTATTCACTGCCGATTGAGCAATAGTCACCTTTTGATCTGTCTAAAGTCCCTTCAGAAGCATAGTAAGTAATGATAAACTAACTAAACTAACTTCTTTGAGCACAAAACTGTGACTCCTACAATACTGTATGCATTTTTCAAATTAAAAAAGTCGTATCTCATTTTGGCCAAAAGAGGTAAGAAAAATCATTATTATTCAGCCTAAATATGCAACCCAGTTTGACAGGATGAAATCCCAGACCCTGGCAGGGAATTTGAGTCTGAAAGTTTCCTCAATACTTGATGTAATAGGAAATAGAATTTAACCATATGAGGCCATAATTCTGCATACCTGAGAAATAGCCTTCTCACCTCTTATCATCTCTTCAAATGGCACACCAAAACGTATGTATGGCTTCAAAAATCTTTGCCAAACAAGAATATTTTCTCTTGCATTGCATTCATCACATCCTAAATCAATTAGGCATCACGACTGATCAACTGAGGAAGAATCAGAATCACAAAAACCTGAAATATGTATAAATTTACCAGGAACTTTTGAGCTTAACACATGTGATTTTACAAGTATTCGAGCACGCTTGAGATTTATCTGCCAAAATGATCGCATTAAATTATCAGTTAAGAACAATAATGATTATAACAATCTACCTCCTACTACTATCCTCCTTTGTCTAATTCTGTCTAACCAGCAGAAAGCGGGGTCTTTGAGAAAAGTGGAAGAATAGCATAGAACCTCAAAAAGGGTGTTCTACTGACACAAAAACAATTATCATTCCTAGCCTTCTTTCTCTTGATGGTCAATGATAGGTGTGAGCGTACCGTATCGAATTTCAACACTGAGAGAGACTGATATCGTAACCAAAGGTGAAAAAGTCTCACGCTCGTCCAAGTCAATGCTAAAGACTGATAAGATTTAACAAGACCAGGTGTATCCTGCATCGGTAATTGCAAATCAACATGAACTGATGTTTATTTCATGTACAATACATTCCTAAGTTAAAGAAATAGGACATCGCCTTTTAGTAAAGCAGATGACTTACCAAAATAAGTATCCCTATAGCTAAACCGAGCAATTGAGCAGCTACTTCCCAAACTTCCTCCTGAAAACATTCTACAATCATCAGGAAAAGCAGAAAAGATGGCCTTCACGGAAGATTAAAGAGACAATCTAAGACTAGGTTGTTCCTGGCCCTTTCTTTTGACTAAAAGGCTTCCTGACAAGATTCATAAGCATGATTCTAGCCAGTTCGCAGCTAGCTGCTTTCATTAGACAAGCAGCTACTATTTAGTTATGCCAGCATCAGCTTCCATATTGACACTTACTATTCAGGAGAATAGAAAACAAATAGAGCATAATATAGATGATGATCAATTGCAGTGACATTGCTTTTCATGCTACAACAGAGCAATGCAGAAGAAATTTTGTTCACATGTCAATCAATGACAACAAAAACAGAATCGAAGATGCATCCAACATGTCATAAAAGTAGTAGGTTAAAGCTCTTTTTTAAGTACTTTTTAAGATGCATTACTAGGTGAACTATGACATCATTTCCACAGGAAACATGTGCTCCATATCATGCAAATCAGATCGACAATTTGCTCAATACTACCAATACTTGCTTATGAAGCTTCCAGAAAAAGCACGGTGCTGCTTTGATAAGGTTTCAGAACATTCTGGACTTGTCAGGAAGCACAAAAGACAACTCAAGTAAGGCTTAATAGAAGATTGAGATTCTCAGAAATTATGAGTTATGTTCATCCAAATCTCCCTCAGGCCTCCTAGTCTGATGGTGACAGCCTGCTAGGCTGATCTTAGCATGGGTTAGGCATCCACGGATGCCATTTTCATAAAATGATCAAATCTAAGTGTACCTAACCTTGTCAATAAGCTATTTGCGTAAAATCCATCATCAAATGAGGACAAAATTAGAATAGATGCTTTAAGAATGGAACAGATAAGGAATGGCAATGAAACACCAAGATCACAATCTCAAATTTGCATTATCATGTGCACTGACGTTTGCAGCAGCACTGTGGTAGTTGTACCTTGGCTGCTACTTCACCCAGATTTCCAGAGATTGCAAAATGGTTTTGAATCACACGGAAGGAAGGATCTTTTAACCCTCTCGCAACAGCCTGTTCATATGACGTTTCAACAAACGGAGAAAAATTAGATATGGCAATAAGCAGAAAATCTTTAGCAGTCGGAGAAGCAGTCCAGTCATGTGTACATAGATGGAAAAATGCAATCAAATTCCTTCACAAAATTAATACCAAGTGCGAGGTAAAGCATGTGGAGAGCCAATACACCTATTCATACCACTGCATGGAAGCCCAGTTTTTTTTATCATCTCATGCATTTATGCACTCTTGCTTTAATCTTAAAGGAGCAGACTTGAGTTGGCACTCTGAATTTTTTTCTGATTTTTACGAAAGTTAGGGATCCAGCCCCTAGCCACCACCAAAAAAAGGCAAGGAAAAGAATGAACCGTCCAAGAGTCCACTAAGCAAGAACAAGAAAAGCCAACATCCTTTTCCTTTTCTTCTTCCGTTTAACTTAACTGTTTCAATTATTTAGTCTGCTTTGGTTGCTTATGTAAGTCTGAAGAGCATGATATTCAACAAAGATACGATATAGAAAAAAAAAATATTTTTGTCAGAATTTACTCCTTTCCAATCATTCTATCCATCTCTCTTTTGCTTCCAAACTGTCTTTTTCATGCTACTGATATTTTCTTTTGGCTATCTAAGTCAAGATGGCCAATTCAACTCACTCTAAAACTTACACTTAACTGATAGCATCCTAGCTCATGATCATTTTTATTTCAAGGACTTTTTCCATTCTGCATATAGAGGCTCAGCTACCCGATCCTTGAAAGCCATTCACCTTCCCCCATCTATGGTCCCAACTTCTCATTAATTAAGTTTCATTATATGTTGATATGTAAGATGAAAACTTTAATCAAACATAAGGCTCTTTGAATTTGAAAATTATTATGGTTTCGTGCCAAAATTCAGTCAATGTAAAAGTATGATCTAAAGCTTATCAACAACATTCAACACTCAAGAGTTTTGTGTCTCAAGTCCCACCAAATCTCGGCCATACCTACTCTGGAACATTTCAGATAGCCCACAGCATGTAAATAAATGGTGCACCAAAGGAATTAAAGCTAATTTACGGCGGAGAAATTAAAGCTTAGTGACAGCCCTATGCCTTTTGCAAAGAAATTTGCAGCAAGCTTAACTTATTATTTACCTTGGCAAGATTACCGAGAGATGCGAGCGGTAAGAAATAGGCAGGATAAAGTTGAGTTGTCAGATCAAAGATGCTGCACAAATTTAACAGTGTCTTCTCATGACAACTAAGATTTGATATCCAAATAACTGATGCCCAATACAGTGAACAATACCTTCCAGCGCTGCCAATAAAGTCTGCATACATTCGCCACTGTTTTGGATCATCATCAAAGACGTTCCCAAATCGGCCACCTGGAAAATTAACAGCTATTAGAGCAAATTACAGTGGAAGCAAATTCTACCCTCAAGCTATATTCAGGATATACAGACCAATAAGTAAACGGCCAACAGCTCCAATGCCATCCTTTGACACCCATCTGATTAACAGATAAAGAAGCAGAGCTCATTCCTACAAATGGATTATTTGATTCACATGAAAGTGGAAACGGAAGATTATAGGCAATAACTTACATAAAAGATTAATGGGGGAGAAGCAAATCTATGCATGAGTGCAGTGTTCAAATACAGCAGCAGGACATAGTTATGTGCCTGCATTCTGGGTTTTCTAGTCTGTGCGCATATAACCTTGTCTCTATTCATTGCTGCATGCTTTCTACGTCTGTGTGCATGTATTCTAATGCACGCATCTATGTCGCGCGCGCGCACGTGAGAGAGAGAGAGAGAGAGAGAGAGAGAGAATGTTACCTAATGGCAGCAGCAGAAGCAGCAGCAGAAGCAGCAGCAGTGCTTCCTGAGAAAGAGCCCACACCAACAGCCTGCACTATCATGCTACAAGTTAGTGATGTTCTTATCCAGAATCCATGGCATGACAAGTACTGAATTCCAAGTTTTCTAACATGAAAATGCTTGATACATAGCTGTATAATGGTCAAAACTACACATTTAACACAACATATTGAATATAAAGCAGAATATTAGGCTTGACAGCTGACAGTGACATGCCTTTAGGAGACTCGAGGTGACCAGCGCATGACAAATCCATGCAGTGACATTTGTGGGAAACTGTAACAACATATACTGCAAATAATCATCCGAAACCGACTCTGCAAGGAACATGAGAAAGCATACAAAAAAGAAACATAGTAAAGATTAAAGAACACAAAAACCACCAAAAGCAGAAATCACAATAATCGAAACCTTAACCCAGACAACAGATGCTGCTCACCTGGAAAGCCTGAGGGCAATACAAAAACTTTTACGGGATCAGGTAGCAATGCTAATTTCAGGTCATCAGAACGCGTCCCCTCGAGTTCATTTTCTTCCGATATGTGTTTTTCAAGAGAGATTTTTGACAGCGAGTTGTCATGTAATGTATACCTGCATACACAAGAAGAGTCGAGCAAAAGTCGGGAAAATAAGAACCGCACTAACTTGCCACAGCAAAGCTTTTTAGCCTATGCCGTACAGAGAACACGATCATCATTTCCATAACGACATAAAAACTAAATCCAGAACAACATTCTTTTCCTCCTCCACCTAAAAAACCGCAGCATCACTTTCAGTTCGGGCGAACGGCGGAACTCGAAGGGCATTGCGTATTCTTCCGCAAGCGATCGACCTAACCTCGGCTCTATTTCGCTCCTCGGCAACATCTCAGAGAGCTCCGCAGAGCGATCGATTCACTATGATGAACGATGCCAAAGAGCGTGATTTGGTCCGACGAGCCGAAACTCATCGAGCTCAGTTTCGATTCCAGCGTTCATTCGCACGAAATCCACGGCGGAGCGCAATCGAAAACATTCCGGAAAAACAGAAGGAGAGCGATCAGCTAACGAACCTCTTAGCGGTGCCGTCGCCGTACCGCTCCACCAGAACCACGGGAGACCGCGCCTCGCACCTGCTTCAGAAGAAAACCGCACGTCACGAACGCGGCGGGGGGAATGGAAGGGAAGAAGCAGGTTCCGGAGCTTCACCTGGGAATGGCGGCGTCTCCGTGGTCGGCGGCGCGTGGAGGAGAGACGCGGGAGCAGGAGGAGGGAGGAGGCGGTGGCGGCGGCGGAGCTCCGCCGTCTTGGCGGCTGCTTCTCCGGCGGCGGGGCCGGCGGGAGAGGAGGAAGGCGCGGGGCGGGAACGAGAGGTGCACCGTTTGAGACATGCTGACTCTCCGTGTTTTTTGTTTTTTTGGGGAGCCGAGCTGGGGTCGTCGTCGTGCCGGAGAATGAAGAGGAGATGATGATGATGATGATGCTATTATCTTCTTCCTCCCATAAAAGATCGATTGGCATTTAGAAATATATGTCTCTCAAGAGAGGTCCCTAGAGTGGATTTTATTTTCTTTTTCCCAAAGTCCAAGGACAATTTAGTCTCAACGCAAACTCCCGGCTCACGATATAATGAGAAAACGGAGAGAAAAGAAAAGGTAGCCATGACGTGTGTTTCACCCATTTTGGATCCTGCAATGAAATTCACTAAGTACCTGTTTGATAACCATCCAAATAGTAATTAATTCTGATTTTTTTGTTTCTGGAAACAGTTTGAGAACAAAATCGCGTTTGGTAAAAATTTTGTTTTAGAATAAATTTCTATTTTTTTTTGTTCTCGGAAGTAGATTTGAAATAGAATTAAAAATTAAAAAAAAAAATTGATTTTTGTTCCGGGAACAAATCTAAGAATTAAAACCAACCCTTCTTCTTTGTCGACCGCCATCCCGCGATTGCTGTCCGCCACCGTTTGCCGCCCTCACCGCCGCTTCTTCGCCCGCTCGCCGCCCACCGCCATCTCTCACCCATCGCCACCGGTCACCAACAATCGATTCGGCGAGCTCGGCGAGCTTGGCGAGGCTCGCCCGGCCCAACCATGGCCGAGCCTCGCCCGGCCTTGGTGAGGCCGGGCAAGCCACCGACGAGGCTTGGCGCGAGGGCCCAACGAGGCTCGCCCAACCCCGCTCTCATGGTTGGTCGCCGGTCCTCGCCCGCCACAAGAAGAAGAAGAAGAAGAAGAAGAAGAAGAAGAAGAAGAAGAAGAAGAAGAAGAACAGGAGGAAAAGGTAAAAAAAAAAAAAAAAAAAGAAAAAAGAAAAGAAAAGTAAAAAAGTAAAAAAAATATTTAAAATTTAAAAAAATTGATTTGGAACATAATCAATGAACATAGTACTAAACATAATTCTATTCTAAAATCAGAAATTTTAGACATTTACCAAATGGCTTAAAATGCTTAGAAATTGTTCTCGGAAAAGAATAATTTCTGATAAGAATCTGTTCCTGGGAACAAAATTGTTACCAAACGCACCCTAAGTATTATGTTTTCGTTTTTATTTAAGGGGACTTAGGTTTTGTGCTAGTATTGGACAAAGAGAGTCAAGTGCGAATAGAGATATATAATATAGTCTTGCATTTAATGGAGCCATTTAGTACAAGCTTAAAATCAATGATAATCAATATCCAACTTAATTCAAACACACTTCAATAAGCTAATGAAAGCCTAGTAAGATCAAGTAAATTATACAATATTGAAACTAGTTCGACAATGCTAAACAATGAAAACAATATTGGGAAGGCACTACTCCTAGATTGATTTGAGAATATAATGTCGGAATCTAATCGACAATATTGAATAGTGGAAACAACACCGAATAGGTATTGCTTCTAGGTGGATATGAGGACATAATGTCGGAATTTAATCGACGACGTTGAACAACAGAACAACATTAGGTAGGTGCTACTAGTAGATGGATATAAGGACACAACGTCGGAATCTAATCAATAACACTATCTAAAATATGGACACTCATAGGAATTGAATTTACGATGGGAATTTGAAGCAATAGCTAAACTAGGCTTGGCTAAGATAATTAAAAGGATAAGATAAAGGATTTTGATATGTTGTTAGGGAGGCTCTTCGTTGGATTGTTAGCAGCATTTATATGCCAATTTTGTAACCGTTGGTTGGCTGATCCCTCCTTGAAAGTCGCTTTACGTTCTCTACTTAACCGCTTTATTCATATCTTGTTGCCTTCTAACTTGTTCGATGATGCACGCATGACTTGTTTAGCAAGTATTAACTGTACCTTTGATTTTGCGTGCCCTTTTAAGTATCTATTGTTTCCGCCTAAATCTTGGCACCAATTCTATTTGAATTTTACATCTATAGTAGTATCTCTTGTCCTGAATATGTGGCAATCAATTGCTTTATCAAATCACACATTTCCACTTGTAGGCCCATCAAAATCTAGCTTAAGGGCTTTTGAAAACCTTGGCCATACTTTGTCTCCATGACTAATATGAGTAGGGTTGATGTTGATTATAACCAGCACCTGACAATGAGGATAATTTTGATTGTCAATATCCCTCATGGCCAGCACGTGATTGTAAGGATAATTTTATGTGTCCACAATGAGAAAAATGGCACGTTAGCCGGCTGACGAAAATTTGACCTGCTGATGAGTCGGATTGTGTTTTGAGACTAAATTCTTCACTTGAAGGCCTTATTTCGGACATGATTCATTTTGAGGATTTTCTTGAATAAACGGTCTCACTTGGGTATTCTATTTGAAATTTTTCGAAAAAGATAAAGATGTTGACCAATTTCCTCCTAACAATCGTGTAATTATACCAATATGTTTAAAGATGCATTTTTGCGAAATTCTTTACAAAATTGGGTAAGGTGAAAACTAGCATATTAACGCAACAGTTTGCAAATAAAGGTTTCAAATTGAACTACCTCGTTGAACTAGTTCGATTAGTAAAGATGTGTTTTCCGATCATTTTTTGCCCTTTTTCTTTTGGTTCTTTTAGATTGGTATGTTCGGTTTAATAGCATTGATAAGTTTGGTTCGATTAGCGGGATAACTTCCAACGTAAACTTTTTTCATTTTATTGTTTGCTTGATCTAAGTTTTGCAAGCACATGCTCCAAACATCCGTGATATATAAACATTAAGATGCAGATTCCCATGTATATTTTTAAAAAATATTTATAAAATTTGGATAATATTTTATATTATGGCGGGTCCTAAACTTAACACTGAACAAATCGGTTGTTTTTGCTGTTCGATTTTCAACATACTGAATTCAAGCAATCCTGTAAACAAACTGCACATTGGCCAAGAGCCGTTTCATAACCAGTTTTATCTTGATTCCAATACAAATGTCGTACCATATATATATGTAGTTCTTGCAATTTTCAACTAGAGATCTATCATTTCATTTCGCGATCCAATGACTGCCAATCAAGTAAGCAACGGTCATAGAAAGCACCTTTTCTCAATAGATCGTGCTGTTGCTTTGAATGTTAGACTTGCGAAATGCGTGCCCTTCTTAGACTTGATAGCAAATGCAATGCCTTCTCCGCAAGCAGATCCGATCCGCTCGACATTCTCAACCCATCAAGAAGAAGACCCGACATTAATCGATGGACGGGAAACTAATCCTCTCACTATCACAGAAAGTAATTGTGTATTCAAAACTGTAGCATCGACAGAAACTAATCGTGTCCAAGTAGAGGTATGGGGGACGCGGGATTAACCTGCAAGTAACCCATGAAGCTGGGTTCTAAGAGAATGAGTACACTACAGAGACGTAATGACAGGTAAAAACCAAAATAATCCAACGCTACATCACAGAAAAAATAAGAAAAAAATTGCCCGCCGACCAGCTCGAACGATGACTTCTCAAGGACACCTCAAGAGTCATGCCAAATATTGAGCAACCGTTGGGACTATCTGATACCATCTCCTGGTGAGAAAGCCCGGTCGTGAACAATGGGCCCCACCCTGCTTGATACATATGCCGGCAAAAATCAATATTTTGACGGAAAAAGAAGAAGAAATAATGAGTGAAAGAATTAGATCTTTTAAATGTCGGCGGCTGCTCCATTTTGTTTTAGGCGGTTTTCCTCCTTAATCTCTCGAGCTCTTTTTCACCGGCAGCAATCAAGCGTTTGACTGTATCAAATGTCGTAAGCCTAATGCTGCAGGAAGGAAAGATGGGCAAACATGTTCAGTGTTATCTCATTTGCATATCGTCATAAGTATGCATGCAAGCAAGTAGATTTAGATCATGTACATATGTATGAAAACTTGACAAGTCTCGCAATTTCCCTGGTCCAACACAAGATTTCGAAGGCACAAGATTGATATGTACACTAAATAAAAGTACTAAGAGGCACCAGAGCATTCTAAAAGGAAGGAAACATAATAAGTACCTAGATGAAAAATGGCCGAAACCAAAAACTTTGGGTTTGGGTTCATGGGAGTGGGAGAACAACTAGGACAGAGGAGGAGCAGCTGACACTAATATTCACCCCTTGGCACTTCATATAACTATTTTCTAGACAACACAGAAAGGAAAAACAAAATAACAATACAAAATACAAAAAGCGCACAGATAATTCCCCCAAATAATATCACTTCAACTTCTCTGCATCTCATCAAAGATATGAAAATTATCTCAAGGGGATTGATGGCTAAGATTCTAACAAAACCCCAGTTGATACTTTCATGAAGTAGTCATCATTTATAGGCCATGGCCAAATTAGGCCAACAGAGCTGAAAACTTGACGATTACAAGGAAATTGTATGTATTTCCCTAGTCCCAGAATTCACAAAGCACAATGGAGGAGAAACTCTGAACAGGAATTCAGGAAGAAGAGGAGGTGAGAGAAATCACAGTAACCTGCTATTTGGTAAGTTTTTCAATGCATTTGGCAAAAATCCTCGATATAAGCCAATCACTCCATCCCGTTCAATAATACCTGCTTGAAGAAATGAATCAAGATTCATATAAGAAAGCAAATGCACAGGTGCTTGCAGATATAGCACAGATGCTATTAGATGACACAGAAAAACTATCTGTTGAAACCATGCCTAATCGAAAACCCCATCAATGAATCTGAGCTCAAAATATAGTCTATCAGAGTCTTAAAAAAGAATCCTCCTTAATCATGTCAGTCAATCCATGAGAAGCCAAATGCAGATTCTAATATTGTGACCAGGGGAAAGCATACAGTCTCTCACATGACATCATAACTAAGAAATCGAAAAAGAAGGCATCATATTTGGGTGACATTCACTATCACTGGTGCAACATCCTTGTTAGCAATCATGTATTCTGATCTGCTACTGTATCTATCCTTTTAGTGATGTTGCTCTGATGCCGAGAACACAGTGATGATGACAAACTGCCAGGATCAAATCACCTGGAAAAGCATCCAGAACTGTCTTGTAAGGGACACCCTTCATCTGCATCTGTCTTCTGACGGTGTCTAGGGGATAACACGTTATTGTGGCAAGGCCAGCTGAGAGCAATGCTGTTACAAAAGATGCTTCAGTCCTCTTTTGATATTTCTCTGGCAAAGCCTTTTTTATCCTGTTATCCATCAAAAGTATCATCTCGATCTGGCCTTCATTGAGGATGCATGATTCAACAGAATATAAAGAACAACATGAGAGCACTCACAAATCAAACATGCAGAAGTTCACTGCAATGTAAGGAGCTATTCCTATTAGAGCGGGTCCTAGACCTTTGTAAAACGATGCCAACCCTTCCTCTTTCAGCATGCTCAGGGCAACCTTAGAGAAAAGAAAGAAAAAGAATCAACCAACATCTGTAATGAGAGGTAATCTCTGCATCTGCATTGCATCACTTGAAGAGATTGAATATACCTGTGACATCGTTCTATGTCCGGGTTCCACTGCCAAGCGCAAACGTAGGACATCCAATGGGTAGGTGACCTACACGGGAGTAGATAGATGTCCTTACACTGATTTTGTCACATAAAAAAAATATCAAGAGAACCTACGTTATGTTCATTAGTAACAGTGACTGGAACAGAACCTTTACTAGAAAGACAGATTATAATTTTCAGAAACTCCCAATAAACCCAGCTTTTCTTGAGGCTCTGCATACTTACAAAGGTAGAAGTCATGCCAGCACAAGCACCAGCCATTAGTCTTCCAACAACAGAAAGTTCACCATCTTTTCCCTTAAAGAGTTTCTACTATTCCAAGAACCAAAAAATTATAACGTTAGTGTCATGCAGTATGCACTGACTTCTCCATCACCAATTTTGGGAAGGGTTAAAACAAGATGGCTTCAACACGTACCTTGTAAAATTCATAAGCAAATAGTTGGACAGCGCTGTATGGTATGATTCTTATCACCTGGAACATAAAGACATGGGCATAATGCACATAAACATAGGATTTTGTGAACCAATAGTGAGTTATAAAGCCAACAAACCTGCGGGAGGTTGCCCTTCCAGTAACCTTTCATTCCTTCTTCTTTGCCTATCATTGTGATAGCCTGCATTCAAACATATTGGATTTCTACTAGGTAATGGATAGGAAAGGAAAAAGAAAGATTTACAGAGACAGCGCTGGATCAAGGATGGGTGTATAAAAGTCCAGAAGAAGTAGCACATTCTACTTATTCAAATTTCCATGATATCATTGGTTTTTTGGGCCAAAAGACCACCTTATTTCATCTTCAGCATGCAATTATTTTGATATACTACCAAAAAGTTCTATAGTGCAACTTCACAAGATGGTATACCTAAATTTTGTTGAATAATACGATTTCATTTTTATGTGACATGACAATCTTAATATCTCATCTTACAATTCCAGTGAAAGAATTTGACAGATTTTTTATGTGGTGCTTAGAATAGAGTAGTACTAGAAGGGAAGTCGATGAGAAATTCACAAACAAGTTCGTTGATTTAAGTAAGAGTGAATATCTAGTTAAAGAATTCCAGATTTATAGAAGAAAAACTGTAAGTATGGCGTCAACAACATTTTACCCTGGTATGAAAATTTGTGGGTCGCGAGATGCAACAATCTTGTATGTGGATAACTCGCTAAGTTAGACACATATCTTATCTGACTTATAAGACCGTCAGACATTGAAAGAACTTTCTTCTTTTATCAAGGCTCCATAGGTTGTGGGCACCCGGTTTTCTAGTATGAAGACAAAGCAACTTAATGCTGAGACAGATAATGTCATACTTGTCTCAGAAGGAAGGTTCTCTCACCAATTTCCATTAAACTGTTTTTTTTTCGAGAATATTAACTCCAAATGAAATAACTCTTTTTCCAACTTATCAAGATTAAAAGATCAGGAAAAACATTTCAGCTAAATGAAATTCCATCTATATCTTACCTCGGCAAAACCAATAGCCTTCTTTGCACTTTGTTGTCCAACTCGAACCCCATGAGTCTGTCAAAGGCAGCAAATTCACTAGAGTCTAGTGAGCCCCGAGCTCAAGAAAACTGCCCTTATGAATAAGTGATACCCAAAAAGCAAGCACAGCAAAGAGACAATTCCAACACTTCCAGTCAAAGCATTTCATATAACCAGAAGAAACATCCATTCTCCACTCCAAAGGAACATGCACCCATGAAGATGACCCTAAAATGAAAAATCAAGGCAATCAATCCAAAAATCCAAATGACCTCGGCCCTGCATTTGTCACGTCATTCCTCACAACCCAGTTCTGTCACAAATATATCCCGAGGAAGAGGATCACTCCCATTTGCAGTCCAGCAACATACTGTCCAAACACATCATTTCTCAAGGCCGCAGCATAACAGTAGCTGAATTTCGCCACAACCGATCGGTTGCACTATAACCCGGAGATATCAAGAACGTAAAACAGCAACCAAAAAACCAAGAACAAACATTTGAAGATTAAAGTTTTCGATTTTCATAGTTAACGTAGCTTATTCCCCTACAACAATCCAAAATTTAAATAATCGGTAGTCACATCACTTTCCTCGAGTCAAAACACACGAGGCCAACCAAAATTCATCCTCCCGAACCAAAGGAAATGCCACTGAATTCGAAGCCCGCCAAAACCAACAGAAGCAGAAAATAATAAATAAATAAATAAAAATAAAACAGTGCACCTGCATAAGAAGCTTAATCCGGTCGAGCGGAGCCGTGACGCTCTTCGCGGCGGCGCCCGCGATGGCCCCGGCGACGAACAGCGCCACGTCCCTCGGGACGAGGGCCACCGTCGCCAGCGGGTGCTTCAGCAGCTGCGCCGGCGTCGGCTCGCACTCGCTCCTCCTCCGCCGCTCCCCCTTCTCCGCCACCGACAGCACCGCAAACCCAGCGCCGCCGCCTCCGCCGCCGCCGGCGGGATCCCCGCCCCTCAGGCACAGCCGCGACCGGCCCCACAATGGCGGCCCGCGGCCCTCCGCCGCCGCGGCGAGGCCCGGGATGCCGCGGCACACCAGCACGCCCTTCTCTTCCCTCCTCATGGCGACGGAGAACGGAATTCAGGGAGAGGGATGTTGCGGAGCTGGCGAAGGACCGCGCAGAAGAGATAAGGCGAAAGAACGAGGTAGAGAGGGAGGGGCTAGAGAGAGAAAGAGCGAGCGCGCTAGAGAGAGAAAGGGAGAGGGAGAGGGGGTAGTTGCAGAGTGGAGGGAGCGAAACGAGCAGCAGGAGGGGAGAGGCACTGAAGATCGTCCTTTTCCTCCTTATTTTAATTGTATTTCGTTATTATAATATTTTTTGTATTCCACTTTCCTTATTAATTAATCGCTTGCCAGATTATGTATAGAAAATCTTCCCATAATCTCGACACGTGGAACGCCACAAGAAAAGCCAATTTCTCACACGAAAAAGCAAAAATATATATATGTATTTTAAAATTAATTCAATGTGTAAGCATAAGATAAGAGACTCGTTGTACCTGAAAAAAGGAAGAGGAAAAGGACGGTTATAAAGATATTTCAAAGTGGGCCCTCTCCCTTTATGATTAATTTTTTTGAAACATGACGGGGGCCATAATGTTTTTAGCCCATTAAGATATTGAAACGTGCGAACCGAGTCACTAGACTCTTTTTATTTTTAAATTGAAAAAAAAAAGTGGCGAAACCCTTAACCATTTTTTTTGGTCGGTAAAACCCTTAACCATTCACAATGCGACATATTTACCCAAACTTTTTGATGGAGGTGAGCATCGGTCTAGAGTCAAACCCCTGGGCCAGGCCAACCCTACCTGGCCTGCCCTGTCCTAGTTCCCAATAAAACTAAATTGGTCATTGGTCCTAGAATTTTTAGACCGGTATTTTGCAAATTGAGTTTAGGGTCGGTCCAATCCGGACCCACCCTGACCATCTAATATATTATTTATAATTTTTTTAACCCTAAAAAAAACGGTCAACAACATTAAACATTTCCTTAATGAGGAGTCCAATTAATTTTACACTGTTATTTAATAACTTAGATTTTTTTTTGTCTTTTACGGCATCAAAACCATAATTTACAAATGAATTTTTTTTTGTGAAAATCACAACATCCAAAAGGTGTAAGTTATCACAACATCCAAAAAGATAAACAGCTCCTCACGACATTTTCTTCTAGTATTTATTATCTTTTGTCTTATTTGTCCTCTTTTTTTTTTTTTCAATTTGCCAAAATCAAAATAAACAATTTTTCCACTCATCTCACTTGCTTTTGGTGACTCATACGCTCGATGCTTGTCCTACGCTCGACACTCGCCCTACACTTGACGCATCTCGCGCTCACCTCTTAATTGATTCGCTTATCACCGAACTCATTGGATCGATCCGTCTTTAGTCCTAAGCTCAATAGGGTCGATCCTCGGTATCAAAAATTGAGTACTGTGCGGGTTGGTTCTAGGGTTAGGGGGTAGATTGGCCCAACCCGGACCATGCTCACCCCTACTTCTTGACATAAAAAACTACAAATTATGTCAATTGTAACACATTTAGAGTAAACTTTTTCTTGTGAAATAAAATATCTTAAACTTATACCTATGCAACACATTTATCCACTGTTAAAGTAGATGATTTTTCAGTTAAAATAACTTAAGTCACATGGACGACATGTCAATACGGTTTGTTTTTCTAGCGTCCATGTAAGCAAATTTTTAATAGTACTGATCGATAGAATTTTGACGGAAGTAAATATGTCACATAAATATAAATTTGGGATTTTTTGTGTCACAAAAAAGTTTAGCGTAAATATGTCACAGTGAACATAGCTTAGGATTTTTTGTGCCTTTTGCCCATTTAATTTTAACCTAACTTATATAGGTATTTATTTTACGGGTGAGCATTTGTCCAAAGTTGATCCTGGACCAACCCAAGATCGGCCAACCTCACCAATCCTGATCTAGTTCTTAAGGGGATTGGGTTGATCCCTAGTCCTAGGACCATTGGAACCTATACCATGTGGGGTTGGAATGGAGTGTTTCGCTTGATTGTGTTGGCAGCGAGAGATGTCTCTCCATGTTTTGGATTAGCTAGACATAAAATTTCAGTGGTTTTCCTTTCTAAGTTCAGTGAATCCGAGGGTTGTAAATGATGAGGCAATTACGAGTTGTTGATCTGGTTATAGCGATGGCTCTGCAACATCAATTTCAGTTGAAGGAGTGGCTCGGTGGTTTGCAGCGGGGCTGTGTGAGGGCTTGGTGTTGGCCCCTACTGGGTGGGGAAATATGTGAAGCACGGGGTGTGTAAGTTTTAGGATCTTCCATTGTGTGTATGATGTATGTAGTACTAGATGAATTTTGTTAAGACTATGTTCTATAGAGTTTTGAAGATTCTCAATTGTGTAATTGAAGGAAAAATTTCGGCGCGAACCCTTGGAGTGCCATTACTTGCACAAAGAGACACTTAAAGTCTTGCCAAACTTACAATGTAACACTTAAGTGCCAAAATCGGAGCAAAATGGATTACTTAAGTGCCAATTCGGCCAAAATCCGGCCAAAATGCGACGTTCCGATTTTCCGGCAAAGCAAGTGCAAAACGATGTTGTTTTGGTGCTGACGTGGTAAAAATATAATATAAAATTAATTAAATTAAATTTATTTAAAATATTTAAAAATAAAAAATTTCATATTAATTTTTAAAAAATTAAAAAAAAAAAGAAAAAGAAAAGTGGGGAGGCGATTAAGGGCTCGGCCGCCGCCGTCGCCTCCCGGCCGTCGCGGGAAGGGCCGGCGGCGAGGGTCAGCGGCCCTTGCCTAGATTTGTGATGAGGGTGCAGGCGAGGGTCGCGGGTTGATCGGGGTTCTTTGGCTCGTGGCCGGGGCCCGGCGACCTCGGCCGACCCTCCCCACTTCGTCGCCGGCCCTTCTGGTGGCGGCGGGGGAGGCCCTCAACGGCCTCCCCGTTTTTTTTTTTAATAATTTTTTTAAATAATTTTTATAATTTTTATAATTTTTAATATTAATTTTTATTATTTTAAAATATTTTAAATAAATTTAATTATTTTTTTATCATGTTAGCACCAAAACAAAGCCGTTTTTGCATTATTTGGCCACGTCGGCGTGCAAAATGGTGTCGTTTTGTACTTACTTCGCCGGAAATTGCGCATGTAAGCATTTTGGCCAGAGTGGCACTTAAGTGATTCATTTCTCTTCGAATGTGGCACTTAAGTGTCACTTTCGTAAGTTATGGCACTTAAGTGTTCTTTTGTACAAAGTTATGGCATTTGAAGCGATATTTTGCCAAAAATTTCAAACGGACTACAGTTTGTGTTCAAAATGTTGATTAACCCTCTTGTGCTCAGATGACGTGTTGTTTGGATTGAGAAAGTACGAGTGATACCTTTATAGTTGACTTTACAATTGATATGAGTACCATGCATTGGAAATTACTAGTCATATTATCTTGTTATCGCTAGTCAACCTTGAGAATGTTTTATCCAAGCCATATTGCTTGGAGTATGTTTGTCATTTTAAGGAATACAAAAAATGAAATTAGAGAAAAAAAAAAACAATTGATTGGTCATGAGTTGACCTTGGAAATGAATCACCCATAAGGCTGTTTATTCCTTGGTCCTAGGCTTAATACGGTCAGTTCCTAGTTCTAAAAATTAGGAACCAACACTGTGCGAATTGATCCTTAGATCAAATGTTGAACCGACTTAATTTGAACCATGCTGACCCCTATTTTATTTGATGCCTCAAAGAAATTTTTATTCCTTGTTTAGCTTATCCAATGCCACGCCAAATTTAGTCGTTTTTAGGAAATTCCATGAAGGCATATTGCCATTTGAGCTTAGTCATTTTTTGGGTAATTATATTAGTTTCTATGTGACTGAAATATAAACCGAGATCGCATGAGAAGTTTTCCTTGAAATGAGGCACCGACAACGGGCATTAGTGTACATAAAGCATACTGTGCTCAAATCAATCGTGATAGATTATTTTTTATTTTTGGCTACGCATGATACATGACATAATTGTCAAAAAAAATTTAAATTTATTGCACATTGATCAATTTAGTTATAAACTTTTCTATTTAGTTAATTGAAGAAAAAATTTCAAATAAGAGTCCGAAGTTGAGCCGTTTTCTCAAAAAATGGTTCATAATAAACATTGTCTCAAATAAGGGTCTAAAGTGGTTAGGTTAGTATCAAATAAGGGTTTGAACTTATTTTCTGGCGAAATCTTCGCCGGATGACTTTTTCCAACGAGTAGGGTGTGGGCAATATTGTCCAAAATCCAGCTAGGTAAAAATGCTTTAAAATCCTTGAACAAAGAAAAATCCCAAATTGAAATTTCATTGGTTCTTCGTGAAATTGTCGAGTCTTCAAGTCAATCCCCAACAGCAAATCGATCCTCCCCTTGACAGTCTATCGTCTCGAGCTCCATTATCAGTTGGAGGAGGAGGAATGTCAATTCCATCTCTTGAGTTTAGATGGGGCTTGGGTTCTTCGATTCCAGCTCAAGTCCTTCATCCACCCAAAATACCTCCTCGCCCCATTGTCACGAGCTTTGTCCTCATCAGTAAGTGCATCCATTCCATCTAGCATCGAAGATAGGAAGAAAACATGGTACAGTCGAGAATCGACGGATTTAGAGTTCAAGCTTCGAAGACTCGACGATTTCACAAAGAACTAATGAGAGTTTAATTTGGGATTTTTGTTTATTTGAGGATTTTAAAGCATTTTTACCTAGCTGGAATTTTTTGGACAAAATTGCCCACACCCTGTTATTTATTTTTGTGATCCCACATTTTAGACCCACATTTTCTCTTAAAGTTGCGACTATTCGACATAAAGTTTTTCCACGTTTCGTACCCTTTCGTGACAACCGTCCATTTGGTAACCGTCTTGATGGGAGACGGTGTATAAAAAGAACGTATGTTCATTTCTGACGTGTGATGACAAGGTCTAACTCAAACTCTCTCATTCGGAATACACCATCAGTACGAGAGTGAATTGGGTTAGTAGCGTGTGCCCAATTTTCTTTGTATTTTCAGGTTTTTCGGACGAACGAGAACGAAAAAACGAGAACAAGAACAATGGCTGGAGGTTTGTCTATAAACGATCCTGGCTTCCGCATATGAATTATTTTGTCTAACATTTGGTATCGGCGTGTTTAGTGCCTCTGCCTTGTTTTCGTTGTATTTTTGGTGTATTTTCGGTGTATATTCGGCTTTTAGAACATGAACAGTAATTCGGAGTTTTGAGGCCAAGAGAGAAACTCACAAATTCCGGGCAAATTCCGGGGACCCACCTCTTGAATTCGGACCCGTATGGTCGCATCGCCATAAGGAACATTAGCCATGAGTTTTTCCGGTATATTGGTGTTCGCCGGAGGCTAATCGAGCGGCGGAAGTCGTGGTGGTTGAGGATTTGTATTTTTGGGAAGTTTCTTATGATTTGGGGCTAATTTCTTGGTCATTTTCGCTGAAACTTGGACCCATGTGGTCGTGCCGGCATGCTCTTCAAAACCCACTATTCATTTGTGTTTGAGATGGGCTGCCGGAGAAGAAACGGCCGGCGAAACCACGGCGGAACGGTGAAAAACGGCGAAGAAATTCGTTCTGGGCGCGAGGAAGAAGGCGTGTGCAGCCCACGCGCGCGCTGCGGTTGCGGGCGCGTGGAGCCCACGCGCCACGCGCTCTCACGCGCGCGGCAGTTGCCAGGCGCGTGCGGGCACGCGCCCGCGCGGAGCACGCGCCTGTCGTCTCCCACCCGCGGCTGTTTTTACACTTTTGCCCCCAAATTTTTCGTGCTTTTACCATCTTGCCCTTGGCCAATTTATTTATTTACTGTTCTGCCCTTGATGTATTTATTTATTATGTTATTTTATGCATGAAATTAAATGTCCAATGATTCATATATTTAATTAATTAGAGAGTAGCCACAGCATCTTTAATTAATTAAATTATATATTAAGAGCTTCGGATCATATTTAGAAATGGACATTAATTGTAATTAATTATATTAATATGATGAATTTTATCCCACAGGAATTTTCATTGTATTAATATGATTAATTAGGATGAAATATCATATTATTTTTCTTAATTTACCCACGAGATTAAGAAAAGGTATATAATATGGTAGTTTCTTCATGAAGTAATTATGAATCTATTTAAATTAAAAACTTAGCCCACGGGTAGTTTTTATGTTATGTGATTCATATTGTGACATGTTTACATTGGTAAAACATGATTTATGTATATTTGCCTCAAATTTTGTGACATAAGCATGATTATTTGATATGCGGTTTCGCAACCCGTGAATTTCTACGAATTTAAGTTTGATGTTCCCATACTTGAATGGTGAGAACTATAAAGTTTGGAAGGAGTCGGTTCTTCTTCAATTGGGGTGGATGGACATTGACTATGCTATAAGGAAAGACGAACCACCTACTCCTACTAATTCGAGCACTCCAGCTGAGATAGCTCTTTATAACCAATGGGAGCGGTCCAACCGCGTTTGTGCCATGTTTATAAGAGCTAAGATATCTCCTAGTATTCGTGGTTCGGTTGCTCGGTATAGCAATGCTAAGGCCTTATTGGAGGCCATTGATGCGCAGCTTTGAGAGTTACGAGAAGGCGCATGCCATGACCACGATTATGAAGTTTTCATCATTGAAGCTCACTAGTGTTAGAGGTGTGCGTGAGCACATCATGCAAATGAGGAACATAGCAGCTCAACTTAAGAACCTTGAGGTTGAGATATCTGAATCATTCCTTGTGTATTATATTCTCGAATACTCTCCCACAACAAGTATGCACCTTTCAAGATCTCTTACAACACACATAAGAATAAATGGTCAATTAATGAACTCATGACCATGTGTGTTCAAGAGGAAGAAAGACCGATTATGGAATTGGGAGAAAGTGCTCATTTGGCAACACAAGGAAAGAATAAGGGCCATGGCAAGCATAAGGGAAAAGGTAAAATACCTCCCCAAGCTGACATTAAGAAAGAATCCAAATGTTTCTTCGTAAACGAAGGGGCATATAAAGAAGGATTGTGTCAAATTTAAGGCCTGGCTTGAGAAGAAAGGTAATTCAATCTCTTGTGTTTGTTATGAATCTAATATGACTGATGTAAGTCACAACACTTGGTGGATTGATTCTGGATCTACAATCCATATTTCGAATTCCTTGCAGGGTTTTCAAAACCACAGGAAGCCAGTGGGAAGTGAACAAAGCATCTATTCAGGAAATAAGATGCGTTCGCATGTGGACGCTATTGGGACATGTAGACTAGTTCTCAATAGTGGTTTTGTTTTGAATTTGGAAAGGACCTTTTATGTTCCTAGTTTCTCTAGAAACTTAATTTCAGTTTCAAGACTTGTACCTTTGGGTTACTCTTTTAACTTTTCAGACTTAACATTCTGTTTATCATTTAAATCTGAAATTGTTGGGAGTGGTACTTTGTCTGATGGTCTTTTTCGAATTAATTTGCAAGACAATGCCTATTATGATGCGATGCATGTTCATGATAATGCTGGTATAAAACGATGTGTTGTGAAAGAACATTCCTCTATGTTGTGGCACCAGAGATTGGGACATATCTCCATAGAAAGAATTAAGAGATTGGTAAATGATGGAGTACTTAATACTTTAGATTTTACTGATTGTGATACTTGTGTGGACTGCATAAAGGGAAAGCAGACTAACAAAACAAAGAAAGGTGCCAAGAGGAGTACAGAAATATTAGAAATCATACATACAGATATATGTAGTCCAGATATGGACTCTTGTGATCAGAAATACTTCATCTCCTTCATAGATGATTACTCACGTTATATGTATCTCTACTTGATTCATAATAAATATGAAGCATTAGATGCCTTTAAGGTATTTAAGGCGGAAGTAGAGAAACAATACGATAAGCAAATTAAGATCGTGGATCAGATAGAGGTGGAGAATTCTATGGTAGATACACTCGAAGATGGACAAGCACCTGGTCCATTTGCAAGATTTCTTCAAGAGCATGGGATAGTTGCCCAATATACTATGCCTGGTTCTCCGGACAAAAATGGCGTAGCGGAAAGAAGAAATCGGACCTTATTGGACATGGTGCGTAGTATGCTTAGCAGCTCCAAACTTCCTAAATCCTTGTGGACTGAAGCACTTAAGACGGCAGTGTACATATTAAACCGAGTTCCGACCAAGGTTGTCCCAAAGACACCTTTTGAGTTATTTAAGGGTTGGAAACCGAGTTTGCATCATGTGCGCGTTTGGGGATGCCCGTCTGAAGTGAGAGTTTATAATCCACAAGAAAAGAAGTTGGACCCAAGGACCATAAGTGGGTATTTCATTGGATATGCCGAAAGGTCTAAGGGATACGGGTTTTATTGTCCATCTCATACCACTAGGATTGTGGAATCAAGAAATGCAAAATTTCTTGAAAATGACTTGATTAGTGGGAGCGATCAATCAAAGGACCTTGTTCCTAAGGAAGATCATTCAGACACTCAACCTTCCACCTCAAGTTTAAGGTTAGTTGTTGCTTATAATGCCCCTTCGATTCAGCCGGCTATTGAACAACCAATCGTTGAAGTTCCACAACCCGCGATATTGATATAGTAGATCCAGTTGTTCAGCAATTACCAGAAACTGTTGAACAACCAGTTGAGCAACACGCTCCTCAAGAGAATGTTGATGCAACATTGAGAAGATCTGCTAGAATAAAGAAATCGGCTATTCCTAGTAATTATATTGTTTATTTACAAGAGTCTGACTACAATATTGGAGCTAAGAATGATCCCGAAACGTTTTCACAAGCCATGGATAGTGATAAATCTAATTTGTGGTACAATGCCATGAAGGAAGAGATGAGTTCTATGGCATCTAATGAAGTCTGGGATTTGGTTGAGTTACCTGATGGTGCGAAGGCCATTGGTTGTAAATGGGTCTTCAAAACTAAGAAGGATTCATTAGGTAACATTGAAAGATATAAAGCTAGACTCGTTGCCAAAGGATTCACTCAAAAGGAAGGAATCGATTACACGGAGACCTTTTCTCCTGTATCTAAGAAAGATTCTCTTCGTATTGTTTTGGCATTGGTTGCCTATTTTGATATGGAATTACATCAGATGGATGTGAAAACGGCGTTCTTCAATGGAGAACTAGAGGAGGAGGTTTACATGAAACAACCTGAAGGATTCCCCTCTAGTAAAGGTGAGCATTTGGTGTGCAAGCTTAAGAAATCTATATATGGCCGGAAACAAGCATCCCGCCAATGGTACTTAAGATTCCATGAAGTCATCTCTTCATTCGCTTTTGTAGAGAATGTCATGGATCAATGTATATACCAGAAGGTCAGTGGGAGTAAAATTTATTTCCTTGTGCTGTATGTGGATGATATATTACTTGCAACCAATGATAAGGGGTTGCTACATGAGGTGAAACAATTTCTCTCTAAGAGTTTTGACATGAAGGATATGGGTGAGGCATCTTATGTCATTGGCATTAAGATCCATAGAGATAGACCTCGAGGCATTTTAGGACTATCTCAAGAAACCTATATCAATAAGGTCCTAGAGAGATTTCGGATGAAAGATTGTTCACCAAGTATAGCACCCATTGTGAAGGGTGACAAGTTCAATTTGAACCAATGCCCGAAGAACGATCTGGAAAGGGAACAAATGTACAACATTCCATATGCTTCTGCTGTTGGAAGTTTGATGTATGCTCAGGTTTGCACTCGACCTGACATCGCTTTTGCTGTGGGAATGTTGGGAAGATATCAGAGTAATCCAGGTTTAGACCACTGGAGAGCTGCAAAGAAAGTGATGAGATACCTTCAAGGTGCCAAAGACTATATGCTTATGTATAGACGGACTGACAACCTGGAAGTGGTCGGTTATTCGGATGCGGACTTTGCGGGATGCGTTGATTCACGAAAATCAACATCAGGATACATTTTTATGTTAGCTGGCGGAGCCGTGTCATGGAGAAGTGCCAAGCAGACTTTGACTGCTACTTCCACTATGGAGGCTGAGTTCGTTTCTTGTTTTGAGGCTACCTCGCATGGTGTATGGTTGAAGAGTTTCATTGTTAGGCTTAGAATTGTTGACTCTATTTCTAGGCCATTAAGAATATATTGTGACAATTTAGCTGCGGTTTTTATGGCTAAAAATGCCAAAAGTGGCAGTCGAAGTAAGCATATCGACATTAAGTATTTAGCCATAAGGGAACGTGTTAAGGAGAATAAAGTGGTCATTGAACACGTTAGCACCGAATTGATGATAGCCGATCCTTTAACTAAAGGCATGCCACCAATGAAGTATAAGGATCATGTAGCTAGTATGGGAATAGGTCCCATCATGTGATTTGTCGTCATATGAACGATTTTTGTTGTATGAAACTCTTATTCAGTTGTAATGTTGATTCTCAATTTTGGTGTACACATTTTGTTGTTTATGAGAATAACATTTATCCTTGGTTCTGAATAGACATGGGGTTTATTCATTAAGATATGTTGTCACATATAGGCTGACATTAAAGAAATAAGATGCATTGTGATACATGGAAGATATTACTCACTCGTAGAGGACATGTCGCCATGATCCATGTGTTTTGTTTCTTTTCTTTAAGCATAAAGTTTTCGTGGAATTAGTTGGATAATCTGTATGATGAAAGTGATGGGATCAAGTGGGAGAATGTTATTTATTTTTGTGATCCCACATTTTAGACCCACATTTTCTCTTAAAGTTGCGACTATTCGACATAAAGTTTTTCCACGCTTCGTACCCTTTCGTGACAACCGCCCATTTGGTAACCGTCTTGACGGGAGACGGTGTATAAAAAGAACGTATGTTCATTTCTGACGTGTGATGACAAGGTCTAACTCAAACTCTCTCATTCGGAATACACCATCAGTACGAGAGTGAATTGGGTTAGTAGTGTGTGCCCAATTTTCTTTGTATTTTCAGGTTTTTCAGACGAACGAGAACAAAAACGAGAACAAGAACAATGGCTGGAGGTTTGTCTATAAACGATCCTGGCTTCCGCATATGAATTATTTTGTCTAACACACCCTACTTGCCGGAAAAAGATGTCTAGTGAAGATTTGGTTGTCAATCAAGTTCAATCCTTTATTTGATACTAACCTAGCCACTTCATGCCCTTATTTGAGACAACGTTAACTTTGGGCCTTTTTTTTTTTTTTTTTTTTTGAGAAAACTGCTTTATTTTGAGCCCTTATTTGAAATTTCTCCTTAATTTAATTTTAAACCTTTTGATGATTTTTCAATATAGTCCTTTAGACTAATGAGAAGATTTTCGCAATTCTTTAAATTTTTTCTAATTTTTAAATTTTTTAATTATATATATTTTTATTGTTGATCTTCTTTAAGGGGCTGACGAGGTTCACCGACCGTTGGCAATGGCCAGCGAGGCACAAGTGAGGGCATACATGTTAACGCTGGCCATGCCACATAAGAAAGTCGATGCTTATGTTAGCGATTTCCAACCATGCCATATGAGAAAGCGCCCACGTAAGCGATTTTCAACCTTTATTTATCAGAATGACCATATTGGTAAGTCTTTAAAAGATTTAGAATTGAATTGAAAAGTTTATAACTTAATTGATCGTCATATGATAGATTTTGAGATTTTTTGGACAATTTTCTCCATAATACACAATTACTAGGTCTTGTTTGGTTACTTGAAAATGAAATCTTCAGAAGCTGAACTTGATTGATTTGTTTTTATCCTATGATGATGGGGTATATTTTAATGGGGATGTATATTAGTGTCATTCCACAAAGATAACCAAATTGGAGACAAATTCATCTATTCCATCTATTTTCAATCTTAATTTCCACGTTATCAATCCCTCCCGTCTCATTTAGGCTTACGATTGGGGCACTAGTGTACTTCAATTCTCCCACATTCCAAGATAGATAATTTACCCAAAAGCTTAAGTTAGATACTTTCAAATCTCATTTTTTGTGCAAACTGAATTAGAAACCGCACAAGATGCTAGAAAAAAATTAAGGCACATATTGAAAAGTTGGAGCGCATAAGACATAAGAAGATTTTTGGGTAATTAATAATTTTAAAAAATGACATGGTAAACTAAAATAAAATAACAAACAGGAAGAGACTTCCATTTATTGACTATTATTTATTGTATCACCGGTTTGGCATTGCCACATCACTCCAAGTCGAAGTGAGGAACAAAAATTTCACTCAGCCAAACCCTAAATGATTCACACACATATCTATACCAAAGGCCATGAATCCCATCTTCCTTCAGAGCACACCCTCATCAAGACGAATGAACAAACTCTTAGATGGAAAATGCTTTATAACGCAAAATTCCAAGTCACTCCTCACGAGCAATCAATCCGATCGAAACTGAACCGAACCAATCAATCAACACAATCGAAAGAATTACAAATCCTCCTCGTCTCTCGACAAATCCTCAGATAATCTCTCGTCTGATCCCTTGTATCCTTCATTGATCAGGTGCCTGAATTCTGTGTTAAAATCGGCCCACGATTAGTCTATTTCAACAGTAACTTACGAAGAGTTGAATGTGAAATTTGCACTTACTGGATTAAGCTGTGAAAACTGCTTCAGTTGGTAGTTTGAGCTCCAAGTTGTTCATGTTAGGTTGATCTGCTAATTAAAATATTTATCCAAATTAGATTTAGATTTTTGGCGTTATAAGAATTGACAAAAGCTAGTCTTTTTCATTTTTCAAAATGGTTTTCAAAAGAACATAAATAGATAAAAGAATATAGTGCTCACTCAGGGGCGTTCTTAAGACGAAAAAGCATGCTCCAATCACTACGTAGCAAAGCAGGAGAACAAACCCTTTCATGTAGTGGGAAGTTCCATCCTGCGTCAAGTAAAATAAAAAATTGAAATCTGTTAAATAAATGATTAATAATAACAATTAATCAATATGAATAAAATAAATTATAATAATTATAATAATAACCTGCAAAGTGAAAGCTGTGACAATGATTGATAGAGCAAGAGAACAAGTCTCAAGAAGGTTGAAATTGAGGTCCATCTTAATCCCCATTATCCAAGCAACGACCACACATAAAGGGACCTGAAAATCATAAAAAAATTCAAAGTTTAATTAAAGCTTGTTGATGTAATATTAAAAAAAGGGTCTAATCGACGACGTAAAATTCATAAATTCTCACCACGAACATCGCGATTTGAGTCGCTGAGCCCAAAGCAACGCCTAAAGTTATGTCCTGCGATCGCGTCGAGAAAAGTTTACGTTATTTACCCAAAGAAAATGTCCTCAACTCGAAACTAAGAAAAGCTCAACAGTTCATCGCCGGATCGGCCCCCTTAATCAATTTAAAGCACTCACCAGCTTGTTCTTGAAAGCGAATATGATCGCCCCGGCGTGCTCGGCCGCGTTCCCGACGATCGGCAACAAGATTATGCTGAGGAAGCTCACGGACAGACCCCACGAAGCGGACGCGGACTGATGAGATTATCAATTGAACATATATAACTAATTACGTTTTGTGATTAGTGAAAAGGTAAGTTTTCTTAATCACTTTGGAAGTAAATAAAATTAAATTAAAAATATGATTACCTCAATTGTGTCGACAACATACTCGGATAGTAAAGCTATGACGAGGGTCATCCCAACCAGCCAAACAAATCCACTCCAAAACCCTATCACTGCCTCTTCCCCAGAAGCTGTGTTGTCATCTTCTTCACCAGAGTCCTGTAATTTGACCAATTTATTACACCAGTCACAGTCCATCTTCTCCACTATAGGGTTGGTGCAATATTAGCCTCATAAATCAATAAATAATTAATCAATTCCTAAAGTTGGGTTCACAATTATTTATTGCAATTTATAGAATATGAAGAAAAATAAGTGATTTAGATTCGAACTAACCCACCTGCCACAAGAAGGACTTAAATAATAGCATCATGCATGTTAGTGAAAAGTGCAAATGACTAGTGGAAATCAGGGAATTGTAATCTGTAAGATTAGGTAAAATGAAATTCGAATGGTTCGCCCAACCTGTGCTTCGAACAATTGTCGATGAGTGACAAGCTGGAAGAAGATGTAGACGACGTAGGCCAGGAGCATGACGATGCTGCTCGCCCTCGACAGGTTGAGCGTCAGCTCCGCCGTTGGGGTGGCAGGGGCGCCAGCGTACCGGAACAGCATCGGCAGCAGGTGGCACAGCAACGCCAGCAGCAGCATGAGAGAGTTCACGTCGGCTTGTCGCTGTTGAAATCGAAGACCAGATTGAAATTATCATTTATTGTCGAAACGACAGAAGCTGCTATGTTCGCACTTGACCGAGCGGTTAATCTTTTCTTACCCGGTCGTATTTCTGCTCTTTCCGGAGGTTGGCGAGGCCGCCGCACAGCAGCGAGGTGCCAAGAACGAGCAGGAGGTTGGAGAGGACGGAGCCCAAGAGTGAGTACTTCACCACCTCAATCTTGTGCTGGCTTAGGGCAAATATGGCTATGATCAGCTCGGTTGCATTGCCGCAGGTTGCGTTCAGAAGCCCTCCCACTGCAAAACAATCGAAAGCAAGTTGCATACACAATTACATTCACTTGAAAAGGAGTAACAACAGATTAGGTCCAACTTTCACTGCGCTTGAAATGGTAAACTCCTAAATGTCTAAGTAACCAGTCTCTGATCCTCGATTCACTGTCGAGGTCCCGACCCGTCACTGTCGAGGTCCCAACCTTTCGACCCACAAATGTCCATCTCTTCAGAATGACCACAGAAATTAAGTTGAGACAGGACAAGAGCGTTGTCCATTTGCCATTATACTCGGTCCTTGAAGAGAATATCATAGTACATCCCGTAGAACCACATCTCTATCATCGGTTACCTAGTTAATTAATACATGCTTGTACTTAGCCAACAAACATATGCGACGTTCGCATGAAAAGTTGAGAACTGCCTCAAGAAAATCACCTGTGGGGCCGGTGTAGTAAGCGATCTGCCTGCAAGATGACAAGAAAAGCAAAGAGGGCACGCGTCAGGAAACCCTAATTCCAGCATCCAGAATCGATGCCGCGAGAAACATAGACATATTTGCATGTATATTAAATGAGTTAGGTCGAGATTAAATGCTTATAAAGTTGTATGAACACTCACTCTGTCAAGAAGCTGACGCGTTCCGCAAGAGGGGTGAGTCCCAGAAGGCTCAAAGCGAAGACCCACGGCTGCATGCAGACGCAGCACAAACTCACTTCGGTCAGCGCATCAAATGAACTTCTAACTTCTGAAAATAGTAAATTACCTAATTTCTTTATATGGCAGGCAAGGAAATTGAAGAATTCAGTAGAATCTTGGGCACCAGATTCTTTAATTTTCCCACGTATCTTAAAATCACTAAGGCGCATTGATAATGAAGTTTGTATTCTAATGGAGTCATCTTGTCCAACATTTCATTTTCCTTATTTTTTTTACTATTTTTTTTCTTTTACATTTGACTCTCTTCAGTCGGCCGGGCTTTTCAAAGTTTTTCATCCTGTCAATTAGGGTTGGAGAACATAATTTACAATCTATCGATTTATTTATAAACTAAATAAGGTAAAAAAGAAGGAATTAAAATGATAAGTTTCCTTATCTGGGTTTTGGGGTTTTGAAGGTTTCAGCTCCCCGCAAGTCTTTTGTTAAGAAACTGTGTTCTACTAGATGTTAAGAAGCTATTTTCCAAAAATAAAAATAAAAATTACAAGTGGAAGTATGCATCGGTCCCAAATCCGGTTCGAGACCGACCTAAAACGGTCGATTTAGTCCGATTCCAGAACCAAGTGGGCCGGTTCCCAATATTGCGAACTAGGAAACTATCCTGCGCAGTTCGCTTTTAGGTTCAGGGTGAGAAATTCCCCATAAAACCGATTATATGCTTTTATTTCTGAAAGTAGACCGAAATAAAAATCTTTTTCCTCTCTCTTTCTCGTCAGACTTACTCTTCCGAAGCTGTAAAACTCGGCGACGACGGCAAGAGGGATGGCAGGGAAGAGGATGGAGAGCTTGGTCCCGAGGATGACCTCCTGGAGGTTGGTGAGAAGCATCCTCAGGCACCGGCACGGGACCTTCGAGATGAGGGCGAGGTCGGACTTCTTGCGCAGCGACGATGACGACATGTTGTGCGCCGTCCGGCCGGGCCTCGTCTCCTTGCTCGACCCCTTAAGGCCGCCGTTCTCGACGACCCACGCCTCGTTGCACGAATTGGTTGCCATTCCGACTTGTTCGAGGATAGGCTATGAAACAGCGTTTTCTGTGTCTGTGTTTGTGTGCGGTGTGACTCTTGTGAGTGGTGTGTATATATACAAATATGTTCTGTCTTGTTGCAGTTATAACTGAACATGAATCTTCCTGGAAGTTTCATGGGGTTTTTGGTTCCTTTCTGCATTGGCGAAGCAAGGGTCGAGCGAACCGGCCTGTTCGATCCGGGACTCGAACCGAATCGGACTTACCTGGTCGGTTTCTAAGCTCGTTTACATTTGAATATGGTAGGTATCTGAATAAAGATTGCGAAAACCAGTCATAGTTTCCAATTATATATAAAGAACCAGTTTCACCCTGTTTTAAGGTTTTTTGTTACGTATTTGCTTTGCTTAAAAAGAAGCTAGATATGTCAAGAAGGGCTTCAAACTTGGAAATACTATGAAATTTATCAATACCTTAATAATCATGCCACAAATTGTTCGCATTGTATATTTTTCTAAAAATTATAATCATATTACTTCAAGTTAGGCTCGGTTCCCCAATCAATTGTGGAGAGGGCCGGTTCGGATCCAAGCCGGTTCCTAAAGGAGCAGAATCTGCTAGGGTAAGTGTTAGTTTTTTGGTTGGAAGCAATCGTCCCTAGGCAGGAGAAAATATCTCAAGGGGTTTTACGCGCACTCAAAGCATGGCGTGCGTTTAAAAATTAACACGGAAACGCTAACAGACTTTGCAATTAAATCAAAGTGAAATTATTAGAGAAATAAACGAAGAGCAATAAAAGATACAAAAAAATTTATGTGGTTCGGTCGAGTATCGGTATAGATCCAAGCTAGTTTGGATCCAAGATAAGTATTAGTTTCTTGGTCAGAATCAATCACCCCTAGGTAGAAGAAAATATCTTGAGGGAAAGCCACACGTGTGTTGTAAAAATTAACATGGAAACGCTAATGAACCTTGCAATTAAGTTAATGCAAAATCACTAGAGAAATAAGCGAAGAACTATAAAAGACATTAAAGATTTACATGGTTTGGTTCAAGTGACAGTACCTACATCACCATTCATGGGAGAGCCATCGATAAATAATCAATTATAATCAAGTAATTAGAGTTACAATCACTCTCACGTTCGAATATTTCCTACACTTAAATTATATCTAAGCTTAAGGTTGTTAACAAATAAATAATCCAATTTGGATGTAAAACTCACAGCACAGATCTGCTGTGCGGCCGCCGCGCGGTTTCTACTCAAGAAACCTCTTGGCAGCCCTTTTCAAGAGCTGAGAGAGAAACCCATGCATTCTTTATTTCACCCATCTGCATCTGGTGCAGGCAAGTGAATAAAGAAACGAAGTGAAATAGATATTACAAAACAAGGTGCCCCTTAATGTTATTTTGTCTTTTAGCTCACGAGATTTTTTCCTTTTTTGCTCCTTTTGTTTTAACCGTAACGCAAGCTCCCTTTCTTGAATCTCTTTGTGCGATCAAGCTTACATATTATCTAGTTGGGTCGAGGTATGTAAACGGCTCAAACTAGAGATAATTTAATAAATTTCTACTTTAGCTTGACATTTCAAGGTCAAGTTATAGTACTTATTATCCATATTGATCTCTCAACACTCCGACAAGTGCTTACTCCCTATATATGCCAATTGCGATCAAGCAAAGCTTGAGCTTGGCCAAAGGAAGAGGCTTGGTCATCATGTCTACTGGGTTCTCCACAGTAACAATCTTCTTCACCACAACTTTGCCCTTCGCTAAGACATCCTGGATTAAATTATACCTGATGTTGCTAAATAAATCACACAGTCGTTATCATAGTGTATATTAACACTTTTCTGTTCCAACCAAAAAATTTGAGATCAAACCTTTTAGCCATCTCGTCTTCTTTGCTATGAAGGTCAATGCCATGTGCTTTGCCTCAGTTGAAAACAAGGCAACATGATCTTGTAAAGATGCTTTCCAATAAACTGCATCAGTTGCAAGTGTAAACACATACCATGCTAAAAACTTGCACTCATCCGAGTTAACAGCGTGATCCAAATCCATATACCCAATGGTCTCACTGGAACTACTATCCATTCGGTACACTATATCCACGTTTGTTATCTTTTTCAAATAACTGAGAATCCACATCATAGCTTCCTAATGAGTTTTATTAGGACGCTTCATGTAACGGCTAACTACGCTTACACTTTGTGAAATGACAGACCTAATGCACATCATAGCGTACATGCTACCCCATTACACTATAATAAGAAACACGGGACATTTGTTCCCTCTCCAACTTAGTTTGCGGTGTTAAGTTATCAAAATGTTTAAAGTGCTTCGTTAAATGTGTACTCACAGATTTTACTACTAGGATGCTTCATATATAACTAATTACGCTTATAGCTTGTGAAATTTCAGACCTAATGGATATTATAGCGTACATAATACACCCACTACCACTAGAGTAAGGAACATGGTACATATGCTCTCTCTCCACCTCAATGTGCGATGATAACTTATCAAAAAGTTTAAAGTGCTTCGTTAAAATATACTCATGGATTTTGTAGATTGCATATTAAAATGTGCCATAATCTTCTAAATGCATTTCTTTTATGACTGATTACAACCTTGTCATGCAAAATCTCTACACTTAATATTTTCTTTACAACCACTAAATCTTTCATTGTAAACTCAGGACTCAATTGCCTCTTTAGCACATCAATGTTAGACATATTCTTTGTTGCTATTAACATGTCATTGACATATAGTAATAGATCTATCAAAGACCCATCCTCCAATCTCCTAGAGTAAACACAATTATATATCTGAATGGATAGTCCTAACTATCCAAGAAAACATTAAAACACTAATATCATTATCTACGAGACTTTTTCAGCCTATATAAATATTCCTTAACAAAAAAACATGATCAACTTACTCAGAATAGCATATCCCTTATGTTGTCTCATGTAAATCCACTCTTCCAACTCACCATGAAAAAAATGCGGTTTTCACATCTAACTGCTCAAGCTTAAGATCTTGTGTTGCAACTAAAGCAAGTAATACAATGAATAGAAGTATGTCTTGTTACAAGAGATAACACCTCTTTGTAGTCAGTACCCTCCGCTATGTATATCCCTTCACAATAGGTCTCATCTTATATCTTGTTGCTTTAACACCAAGAATGCCCTCCTTCCATTTGTAGACTCATTTGCTTCTGACAATCTTTGGGCTCTTAGGTACCTTGACCAGCTCTTATGTCTGATTTCGGTTGAGTGGTTCCATTCTTTTCGCTCATAACCCTTAACTACCGCAACGACTTTGTACTAGCTATTGCTTTAGAGTAAGGTGAAGGCTCATTTGTCTCCACCTCATCACCTATAGTCAATGCATCAACAACATCTATATAACCATAATGCATTGGTGGTTTTTTTTTTCTAGTGACTATAATATGCTGCAGCTATACCGGTTGTTCAATATCATCAACCTCAAGAATCGTGGCCTCATCGCGATCTCTATTTGTGTTACCTTTGAATCTTCATCTGAAGCTCTACCTCACTAGTGACCCCACAATCCATTTGCTCTGATGGTAGTGTTCAAGACTCCTCTATCGAATTATTATAGTCTCGTCGAAAATTATGTCTCTTCGCCCTCAGCTCAAGCTTACTATCACTCGCATGAGCATACACAGGACATCCAAATACTCATAATCCAGATTAATCAATAGGTTTCCTGGACCGTACTTCTTCAAGAGTCTTCTACTCAATAGCAAATGATTATACTCCTAGCCTTCCTCATTAGCACATCCTTTTCGGCATCTTTCATTGTTTTGGCAACTTATCCTCCCCTTCCAATGCTTCAACCGAATCTCTAGTTGTTAATAGTGCATATATCTTAATACTCCATAACCCAAAGTTGTTCTTCATGTTAAACTTCTCAATTTCTACTTTACATAATTGCAATAATATAATTAACTGATAATAATTAAATAAGCAAAAGTTTCAAATTACAATCAAGAAAATCCTATCCTCAAACTCTAATATGAATTGTTATAAAAAAATAAACGAGGAAATGCTAATGGATCTTGTAATTAAGTCAATAAGAAATCACTAAAGAAATAAATAATAAACAATAAAGGATACTAAAGATTTACATAATTTAATCTAAGTGTTGATACATACATCTATGGAAAGTGTGAGCAGCAAGTAATCTATTATAATCGAAGAATTAGAGTTACCATCACTCACACATTCGAGTGTTTTCCACAATTAAATTATACCCAAGTCTCAACTCAATTTATATGTAAAACTCACCACACAAATTACCATTTTGTGATGTCGGTTACCAATCTTTTCGCTTGGATGTAGTTATAGATTTGTTCATGAAGGATGAGCATATGATGATCTTTGCTAATTATGCTATGATAATGCACATTGATTTCTGGTTTTTGGGTTGTTTTAGATAGGGGTAGCATCAATCCAGGGTTAACCTTGGACCGACCCGAACCGGCCCAACCCTGCCGGTCTTGGTCCGGTTCCTAGAGAGACTAGGTCGGTCCTTGGTTCTAGAATTCTTGGACCATCACTGTGCGGGTCGGTCCTTGGTTTTGAAAGTTCCGGGTTGGTTCAACCCGGACCAACCCTAACTATATATATCTAATATATTATTTATAATTTTTTATATAGAGAAAACCTTAAAATAAACGGTGTCAACAACATTAATCAGCTATTTAATGAGGAGTTCAAGTAATTTTACATTATTCTTTAATATCTTAGGTTTTTAATGTCTTTTACGGCGTCGATAGTCATAATTTACGAAGGAGGAAAATGTTTTTGTGAGGAGTCCTCATGATGTCCAAAAAAGCACCTTATGGCATCCTCCTTTAGTATTTGTTCTCTTTTGTCTTTGGTCTCTTAGTCTTCAGCTAAAATCGAAAAAAAACAACTTTTCCGCTCTCCACTCGACACTCGTCTCGCTCGCTTTGGGTCACTTGTGCCGCTCGCCGCTCAATGCTCGCTTGGCTTGTTACTCCCCGCTCAACATTCGATGCTCATCTTGTTCAACGTTCACCCCACTTGACCCTTACCGCTTGTTTTTCTTAGTTGACCTTACTCATCATCAAACCCATTGGGTCAGTACAGTTCTTGATTGCCTTTTCAAGGAGTACAAAAAATGAAATAAAAAATTATTAGTTAATCCTGGGTTGACCTTGAAACCGGATCGAACCCATTGGGTCGGTTCAGTCCTCGGTCCCAAGCTCAATAGGATCGGTTCTCTGTCCCAAAAATTGAGGACCGTGCGTGCGGTTTGATCCTAGGGTTAGGGGGTTGACCTGCCCAACTCGGACCATGCTCACCCCTAATTTTAGAGTACTATCAGTTTGCCTTATAAGGGTGACTTTTGAGATTTCTTATTGATTTTATCATGTTTTATTTTGATGATGAATAGAAATTTCTTTTGACAAAAAAATAAAAAATTACCACTCTGCGGCCGCTTGAAATCCCTTCATTTTCAACAAACCCAGAGGCGGTCTTTTTCAAGAGCTGAGAGAGAAACCCACGGCTTCTCCACTGTTTCGCCAGTCTGCGGCTCTTTTTGTTTCTTTCACTGGCTATTAGGGGTGAGCGGTTCCGGGTTCTGGTTCGGTTCCGTCCCGGAACACCCGGAACCTACCCTGTACGGGTTCCTCAATTTTGGAACCTGGAACCTACCCGTCGAGAACCAAGAACACGGAACCTACCCCGTCACGGGTTCCGGGTCGGTTCCGGTTCCAACGAGGTTCTTTTTATTTTAGTTTTTCTTTTTTTCCCTTTTTTTTTTTTTTTTTTTTTTCAATTTTTTTCAATTTTTTTTAATTTTTTTAATTTTTTTTTTTTTTTCATTTTCATATTTAAACTATAACGTACACGCACACTCTATAGTAGCGTCGGTGACGGGCGAGGCGAGCACGGCGAAGGGCATCAAGCGGCGAAGGTTCGTGCGGCGGCGTCGGCGGCGGCGTCAACGGTGGCTTTGATGTGATGATGGCTCGGTGGAGCCAAATGTTTGGCTAAGGTGTCGCGGTTGGTGACGGGGACGAGCTAAGGTGACAAGTCCTTGCAATGGTGTGGTGAGGCATAGCGACTAGATGACATGGTGGTGGTGGCGCGAATGGCATGATCCGGTGACGAGCTTGGTAGCGTGGCGATGATTGCTAGTCGCTTAAGGCTCACGATTCCATCAAGTGAAAACCCGAATGTCACATGCGAGGCCCTTGTCTATGGTTGGTGAGGGTGGTCAACCCTCGTCGAGACTTGGTAGAATAAAAAGTAAAAAAATAAATCATACTTCTTACAAAAATATATAAAAAAATTATCCATGTCAATTGTAAGCCGTCCTACGTGGTATTATTGGTGTCCACGCTAGTGATATCCAATTAAAATTAATTATGGATTCAATTAGTAAAATATAAAAAAGATTTATAACTCAATTGATATAATTAAAATATTTAAGAGTGAATCGGTTAAAATATAATAATTTTAGGGCTTTATGGATGATTTTCCCGTATCGATAAATTAGGGCTAAATCTGGGCAAAGAAGCAAACCCTAACCCTACCCATTGAAACTACTTGTAAAATTGTAGTTGATTATTTGCAAGAGAGTGCCCGAAAAAGCACATTCAAGGTCATTATGTAAAGCTTCCCGTGGCTATTGAAGACGGGATTGTTGGGCGCATATATTGACCATCAGCCGAGTGGGGGAGGGGGCTCCTTTTGGAGCTTGAATCGGTTCCAAAACCGGTTCGAAACCGGTTCCGGTTCCGGTTCGGTTCCGGTTCCGCAACCGGTTCCGGTTCCGGTTCCGCAACCGGTTCCCGGAAAAAAGGAACCGGGAACCGGAACCGGTCCTTTAAGAACCGGGAACCGAACCGGAACCTCCGGTTCGGTTCTCCGGTTCCCGGTTCTACTCGGGAACCGCGCTCACCCCTACTGGCTATGACCTTTTTTTGCCCACACAAATGAAGTAGACATCACAAGATGAGGTGCCCTTTATTTTGTCCTTTAGCGAATGAGAGTTTCTTCCTTTTATTATAACTGCAACCCAACTCCCTGTTCTTTTTTTCTTTTTATCTCCCCTCCCGGTCAAATTTGGATGTTTATCCAACCGAATCGAGATAATTTTACTGTGATGTTATTCGACAATCATTACGCATCACTTTGGAAAAAAAAAACACAGAAAATGATAATTATTTGACACTTCATAATGAGATTAGACCAGTCAAAATGGGAGTTGGCATTTGCTCCAAAGCGCTTAATAATTTCTCCAATCTGTTACTATCATTTGATTGAAGAGAAAGTTAGTCAGAGTTGGATAGGACATATACCAATGTTTACAGGTCGATTGGCTACTTGCAGTAAAAAGATTAATCTTCGTCATATCGTTAGCACGAAAAGTAATTTATAATTAGAGACGGCACCATAAAAAATTCTATATCGGTATGCTTGTGACATTCCCATTAAATTTTTATTACAAAAAATCTTAAATCAGTATACCAAGATTTGTGAGGTCATAGTTTCATAAATTGTTTGCTTAAGAACGAGTATCCTATGAACCTAGCATTTTCCATAGTAGAGCTATTGAAGAAGAAGTCTTTATTTAAAAGACATAGAAACCCATGGACAAGCATGGGAGGCTACACATGCGAAATAAGTTAAAATAGAATTAGTTGTAATATCATGTTAGAAGGTACAACTCAAAAGTTTAAAATAATAAGTTTGAAATGATAGGTGGAGAGATATCATGTCAAGTGTATATAAATCTCACAAACAAGTGATATGGCCATTTAACTCATTTTATTCTCTAAAAATTCTGTAAGGGGAATGCATTTGAGTAATAAAAACCATATTGAACAATCATTAATTTTGGTCTTTTTGATTAAAACTAGGGATAATCGTTTTAAGGTGCATAAGTTATGGACTTCAAATCGAGAAATTAACCTGTCAGGGTTAGTTCTTAGATTTTGAAATTGAGAATTGACCCTGTTAACCTAGAGCCCATTCGGCTTTTTTTCTTTCTATTATTTTTTTGTTTCATCTACTAAAAATGTAATATGCATGTATCAAACAAAAAAAACAATTATTTCCCCTTGAAATGATATGTCTAACATATTTAATATCAACAAATGTTTTTTTATTATTAAAAAAGAGAGTAAAAGAATTTACTTAGATTTGTAGGTAAACCGATTCAAGACCGGTTTGCTTTCAAGTTTTATCCTAGAACTGGCCTTGCAAGTCTTAGATTCACAGTTTGAATTGACCGATTGAGGATATAAAAATGAGAATCGTAAAAGAGTCACTTCTTTCTATCGACATAAATTAGGATTTCATAACTTGATAATTTTAGTCATTGTCACTCTTATGGATAATTCGTTAACGATGGGCCAAAACCAATTTTCAGTTTTTGAAATTGGAAATTGGGGTTAGTCCCCTTGTAAGCCGGACCGGTTCCATGAATTGAACTAGCTCGGTTTCTTACCCCAACCAAATTCGAGAGAGGAACAAAGGTAATTCTTAATCCCCGGATGAGGATGGCTCTCTAAAATGTTGAACAAGCCGTCAAAATCAGTACGGGAGTCCACAGATGCCGGCGTCACGGCGGTGGTGAGTAATAAAGAGGTTTGAACAGTCCGTACGAGAGTACAACATCGTGGTATGATGAACTCAAAACGCATCTTACATATTATTATCCAGACATTCCCGACCGAACCGCCCCGCTTTTTTACCAAGTGAATACAAACATTAATTCCACCGTCAATATCACTTGCAAGAGACAAGAGTCACCGAACTCCAACCCTGCTTCAAGGCCACAGATGTTAAAGAATGCTCTCAAGAAAATTTGTCCTTGCGTATGGAAACTTCTGGCACCGAATTTCAGGGGACCGTTTACCTGACAATATGCATACATCTGTACCATTTTTTAACAATGAAAATGTATCTCGTGCCCCCCCAGTTTGATCTGCGACCCGTCGTCTTCCTTCAGTTCAAGCCTATCAAGATCACATGAATTGCGAAGAAGAGAGAGGGAAGCCCCATCTCGTCTTTCGCGACAGCCATCACTACGTGACACGATCTGTGCACGAGATGAAAGATGCGTATCATGGAAACGTACAGACCAACCCTACTCAAAACCGCATAGGAAGCTTCCCAGAAATTACACTACGAAAAAGCAGCGGTGATGCTTGCTTGCTGTGTGGGGTTCCGATACATGTTCTTCAGCCGTGTAGTTTTGTAACTGATACAACAGCGAATTGCGGATGCACAGGCTTTAGTTTCAGACATTTTGCGGACCATAATTTCCGCGAATGTACGTGCATATTAATTGCGTGGGGAGCTACATATGTGATGATTAAACAGTCGATAACTTCTCGAGGTGTGATTTCGTGGATTTCCGGAGCGTGTATGGTACTCGCGCGCGTGGCGCTAGTTCTGTTGTTATTTATTTATATAGTCGAGTTATCCTCAAAGTTAGCGTATGCTTATTACCAGAATCTCGATACGATGGGGAAATTTCAGTCTGGAGGCAGTGAAGGCCATAACATAAACTTGGTGGTGCAAGGTAACAAAATAAGGAAAAAGAGTGAGAAATTTCCAGCAATGGTGTGACTATAGAGAAGCATCTCTAGGGCCTCTCTATATATATGTTCTTCATGTTCTCCTCGACTTCAATTTTCACTGGGATTTCAGTGAAAACTCTGCTTTGTTTTCTTTTTATTTTCATTTAGATCATGCGTGAGGAGCTGTTTTGAAGTTGGTTTTGCATTGTGTATATTTGCATGAAGTGCTCATTAAACTTTCAAAATCTTGCCATTGAAACACAGTACTAAACGTTGCCTTTTCTTGCAGGAAGAATGTGTGTATATACAACCACGACTACAGCTCATACGAATCATAGTCATGACCATGATTGTTCCTAGTTTGCTAATATACGGTTTAGGATTTGAGGTTTATGCTTTTTCAAGCATAGTGGGTTTCATTCCTTAATCAGACATAAGTTTGAATAATTTGTTTCTATGACATTTGCAATGTCTATAGAATCACGGTTAGGATTAGGTGCACAAATACAATGACATATAGAGAGTAAGGCTAGAAAGACAAATCAAGACATTGGATTTATCTTGATTCACCCTTAAACTAGAGCTGCATTTGACATAGGATTCCACTATAAATAGTAAAGATGAGCATTGTTCTAGGATGGACTAGGGAACTTGAGAAACAAACCGGTGGGAACAGATTTGGTTCTAGATTCTAGTATATGCAGGATAGATTCAAGTTCCAAAATTTAGGAGCCTGTTTCGATGGGGAAGTTCTAGATTCTAGTGGAACTAGGAATTTGGAATATGAAAATTGAAACAAGCCTTTGTATTTTCTTGTTGTATGTTTTTGTGCAATCTTGCGGGCATTCTATGGTGTTTAATAATGAGTGTGTAGTATGAAGTCACTAGTTTGAGTTTCTATTTTCGACGATATCCATGACCGAGACTTTTATTTTGCTAATATTTCATAATTTCGTATATTTAAATATGAGTTGTGATCAGTGGATGATAACAAATAATAGTCATTAGAGATGATGATTTACTGTAATTATTCAATAAGAATACAAGTCAAACTTAGGTAAACCCTGGAATTGACTTTGAAACTTGTGATAGGCCAAGTTTTTACGTGTGCACGGTAGGTTCCGGGTTTTAAAAATTAAAAAACCTATCCCAACTAGTAGGTTCTAGGTGGAACCTAGAATCCTCACCCCACTTGGAACTGCTCACCTCTAATAATTAGCACCTCTCATCTCTTTGTTACAACTCCCGATTATAAGAGAAAGAAATCATATGTGGGCAACAAGAAAACCCTAGGGGCCGAGAAAGCCCTAGGCCACACAATAGCTACTAATGAGCACAACCCTAAACTACTAATAAAATATGGGGCCAAACTATAAAAGCTCTCTCGTGGCTTAGGGCACTGCCCCCTTCCCCTTGAGACTCCCATCCACTCACTAGAGAATGAGACTTCCATACATTCTTGTCGATGAAAAGTATGAACCACACCCCAATAATCATGAGTACATGCCATATTAATTATAGTGACCATGGTTGTTCTTGGTTTACACATAGAAAATTTGACATTTAGGGTTTATGGTTTTATATTTAGTTTAATACCACAGAAAACCCAAAACTTGTGCACTTATGACAAATTTACCATTCTTTACTTATTGTTAAATTTTATCGTCAAATTGCTGAATTGAATGACATGTGTCAGTTGACGGATGTACCGGTTTGGGTTTTTACCTTTCATTTATCACAATGGTATTAGTTTGTGGTTTTTCGTGGTATTAATCAAATTTAATGGAAATTAATAGAGGGTAAATTTTGTGGTGGTAGGGTCTCTTGCTAGTCCCCCTCGAGGTATAGTCGTTGGTCTTCACTAGCCGGTGTCCAGTGGGGGCCGTGAGCACCCGTAAGGTGTGCCAGGGCGGATCCTCGGTATAAAAAAAAAATAGAGGATAAAATTATCACAAATATAACAGTTTGGAGTTTTTGGTAGTCAAAAAATTAGTTTAGTGCAAATTTCTTACATGTGTACTAGTTTAGGGTTTTTGTAGTCCTATAGTTAATTTGGGCTAAATTTGTCACAAATGTACCAGTTTGAGATTTTTCATAATATTAACACTTTAGGTTTTTGGTTCTTTAGGTGCAGTTAGCTTCATTTCCTTAATTAGACACTAGTGTGCATAATTTGTCTTTGTGACATTTGCCGATCCCTTGTCTAAGGAGTGTTAACTTCAATTGAGTTTCGTTTTCTTAATGCATAAACCCATGAATTTGTATAATTTTGACATATAACCCTAATCAATCACTCTCCTTCCAACCTAGATGAATTTTTCCATTCGATTTGGAAGGACTCCTACGTACAATGCATTGGCGGGTCTCTTTAATCACAGTTTATCTGTGCTAAGGATACAAATTCACATCTAATCTATAGAAATCACCACTCTCTTCTTAAGCGGAACCATTAGGCATGTGCATTGTTGAGTTGAGTCCACCTTTGATTTATATCTATACCTTTTTTGGATCATGGATGTAGTTTTAATGAGGGATGAGAACATACCGCACGTATTCAAATCATCTATTTTAGGATTGCTCATCACTCACAAATCGTTATCCGGACGCCATTAACATTTATTGTAAGATTCTCAGACCTCAAAAAGGTCGGACTCATTTTCTTACACGGCAGAACATAAGTGATGAGCGCATCCAAAGATGAACAATTTCAGGACCACTTAAACTTTTTTATCCTTTACAACCTATAATAGTAGGGTTTGTTGGGGAGTTATTTGGTGACTTCATCGGACGTACTGATATGCATCCGGATCATTGATAGATCTGACGAGACCCTTATCAGACCAGACCTGACAGTCTTAATGCGTTTCTGCATTCGCAGCACTCTCATATAATGCTTCTTCGCTTTCCATGGAAGCCTACTACCACATGCCATGTCTTAACATTGTAAGACAAAAGAACACAAAAAATGGACCGACCCACCCCCATGTGTCAAGAGAGCCAGAAAGGGAGCTTCCAAGAAGTTTCCTACATTATGGCCAAAATATATAACGAAACAAACAAATAAAATAAATAAATGACCATAAGGGCCATATATATCTCCCTCGAACGTGAAGATTAGGCACGACGTTCGTTGAGTAGATGATGGGGCATTGGTCTTGTCTCGTTATTGACAAGAAGACAAGCTGATTCAATGAGGCTTCGACGAACGGCAACGAAAGAGATATCTCCCTTGGACGCATGCCAATAAATGGCCACGGTGCGTTCTTGCAGTTTCCATGCTCGTGCAAGACACCTAAACCTTCCGTCGCAATGCCCAAGTGGTCGTTCCGGGTCCAATCGAGCAATGAAATGCGGGCCCACGTAAAAAAAAGGGCAAAAAACCCACAATGACAAGTGTTTGACCCCGATCGTTGCGACACGCTCTTGAAATTGGAAATATTTTTTTAAAAGGATTAATAATAAAAACCCCAAATCATGTCCGTTATAACACAGTATCTTGAGATGTTTTTATGTCACTTAAAATTTTAAAAGTTACCTATTGTGATATAAATACCCTAATTTTAATCTCAAATTTAGGGAAAATTCTAAATAAAGACCCGAAGTGAATCAATTTTCTCAAATAAGGATCCGAAATGAATTTTGTGTCAGATAAAGACCTAAAATGGATCCATTGTCTCAAATAAGGACCCGAAGTGGTTGAATCAATTCCAAATAAGGACCTGAGCTTGTTGGTCAGCCAAATATTTGCCAGCTATCAAACATGCAACATTTCTGACGACCGGAGTTTGGCCAATTTTGTCCAATACAAATCTAGGGAAAATTAACAAATCTTAAAATAGAAAAAAAAAACCCTAGGTTTTTTACGGTCTCCCCATTCCTTGTACCCATCCTTTGTAAAGTCAAATACTGAAGTTCTCCTCATTTTCTCGTACCCATCCTCCGCAAAGTCGAAGACCCAAATTCTCTACCGGTTGAGGCACAAACTCAAAAACAAGAAGAAAACTAGATGCTTCTTTCTTTGTTTGTGGAGACCCAAATTCTCCGCTAGTCGAGCAAGGCGAGGAGCGACGAGAATTGAGTCACGACAATGACTAGGCATCGATTTGGTTGAGGAGCAACGGAGGAGAAAAAAAGAAGAAAACGTAAACATTTAAATGAATAACATAAACTTAATTAATTTAGAATTTTCCATTTTTTTCCAATCACAAAATTCTGACAAAATTGCCCTTATTTTAATCACTAGAATATGTCTGCCGACGAGCTAAGGTCCTCAATAGAGATTAACTTGATTACTTCGGGTCCTTATTTGACACAAAATTCATTTCGGGTCTTTATTTAAAACAATGAGTCCACCTTGGGTTCTTATTTGATACAAAGTTCATTTTGGGTCCTTATTTGAGAAAATAAATTCACTTCAGGTCCTTATTTGGAATTTTCCCTCAAATTTATACAAGTGTGACAAGGTGTATATATTACACACATATAAATTTTAAGTTTCCGTGACATAAAAAAATTGAGATATTTGTGTGATAGTGAGCATAATTTGAGGATTTTTATAGTGTTTTCTTCTTTTAGAATGGTTCGACACATTCTCTTTCCATTCAAGACCTTTTCTTTGTTTTTCTTCTATGGCTTCAAAAGAACGAAAGCTGGAATGCCAACAGGTGTCCGGTATTGACCTCACACGATGCGGTGAAGTGAGAGCTTTTCTTTTAAATAGTCTAACCTTTTGAGGTTCATGGGAGACTGCTAATGCCCCTTGTCAATGATATTCCTCAAGCATGTGAAGGTAAAATTAGATGGTTAGATCTCTATAGGATTCTAACAAAAACAATGTGATAGAATAGTAAAGATTTATAGTGATGTCTTTAAAAAATACCCAAGCGCGTGAGAAATATGTAAAATACCACCATAGGATCTATAAGTATGCTCGATTCTACATGAGTGAACAAACAAGTTTATACAAATGAGCTAAAGTGTCTCAAATCATTCGAATATAGAGTTGTGATTAACTTTACATATACAACGAAAGTGTTTCATACTACATACGTCTTTGTCGTGTCATGAATGAATTATTTAAGTGCCCCTTCCTCGAATCTTCGCAGGATAGAGCTGAAATCGGAAGACGGTCCTAGCGTGAGGCCGTGACCATCACTTATGCCGTCGGCACAACCACCCAAAGATGTATCTCAGGCTGACAATGAAAGAGATCGCCAGAAAGTTGTGGAAGCTGTACTTGCGTACTTCCGTCTGACATTTCTCTTGCTTCTTCATTCTCTTCTTTCTTGTTGTATCCATCAGCTTTAGGATTCGATCCGAGTGGTTAGGCAATTGGTGGATCTTCTACGTCAAGATGGTGATCTTTGCCTCGAAGCGCGTCCCGTGCCGATGCTAACACGTACCCACTTTTACGTATGCAGAGCAGATCGAGACACGCTAAAGGAAGGAGGATCTTTTTAACTTGAGTGATTAAACAACTTCGTGATAAGAGCCAGGTGGCTTCTAAGTCGTCTATCATATGTGAATATATAATTGCTCGAGTGTCGGCAATATTTAAGCATTTATGACTATGCACAGTGTCAGGGATAATAACCAAGAATATTTTAAATCTATCGGACGGATGTCAATCAATCATGATATTTTTAATTTAGTTAATTGAATCCTAAAACCAAGAATCGTTCATGCCAATCACGTCCCTCGCCTACAATAGGCAAGAGTCACTAGCCACCGGTTGCGGCCTAAGGTCCCCCATCGACTATCCCCCACCCTCGCTGGCGGCAGTGAGTGCTTGCAACCCTTTATCCTTTATTGTTTCTATTTGAATTTACCATATTTAAAATTTAATTTAAATGAAATTTGTATGAAAAATCACATTTAGACCAAACGATATCGTTTTAGTCATGTCCTTGAAATAAAAAAAAAGTCATATCAACATTTTTCGTTAGCCAAATTGGATGGAATTAACGGAAATTCCCAATTGAACCAATTTGATAAATTTTAGAGCTTAATTATATTTTTTTGCAAATTTTAGGACTCAATTGTGTTGACACGAGATTTTTAGCTGACGCGTTAATAATAGGTAAAATGTCAAGATTAGAGTTTCCGATTGCAACAAAACCAATTTCTCGACAAAAAAATGTCGCTTTTCGTTTCTTTTTTTCATTTTTTCCCTCGAGGAGGACTTGTCGGAGCAATAAAAGAAGGCGAGACTCAACCAAATGGTCCAGCTAGGGCGGGTGAGTTTGATCTTAATCGTAGGTGCACTAGTCTGCAGCCTTACCGTTCCTTATCTTAGGAAGAAGACTCTGTGTAAGCTCATGCTGTAGAAGTAGGAAGTAATGGTGTTGTTGATTCAAGGGAGGTTGGTCTCTAGTTGGGCCATTAGGATCATTGTGTTCTTTTTTGAGAGGAACTTTTTTTCCTGAGGAAGAGGATTGTTTATCTTATTTATGGATTGAGCAAATTAATGCAGAATTTTTTGCGGTTGCGGCTGGTCTTGGTGGCATGGCATTTCCTGTTTGATAAAAAGGTTGAGAGAGACCAATACTAAGATAGGATAATGGCATGACTCCATCAGTTGAATGAGTAGGGTCTTGAATTCCTTGGCCAACTCCCAATTTCCCTTCTTTTTCGCTCTAGCTTGTGTTCATGCTCTTTCTCCAAAATCCCCCCTTTTCGCCACAAATTTCTCCATTTCCTTTTCTTGAGGCTCCATCTTGAGCCAAAACCGACGTGACTACACAAGGTCTCTTCCAAAACAGCGGAATTGACGGCACACGCCACTAATTCTAAGTGAGTGTACTTGGTATAAGAAATAAGGGATAAGATGCAACCAACTCTAGCTAAGCAACTTCAATGGAGAGAATGTCAATCAAGTTGAACTTGGTCAAAGGAACTAGTTTGGTCAACATATCTATCGGATTATTCATTGTAGATACTTCTTCATTGAAATTGTACCCTTAACAACCTCATCACGTACAAAATGATATCGAATATCAATATATTTTGTACTCTCATGATACATCGCATTCTTGATAAACTAGATCACACTTTGGTTATCATAAAAGATAGTGGAGGCTCCCTCCTGCTTCATCCCAAATTATGTAACCAAATGTTTCAACCAACAAGCTTCCTTTGTTGCTTCCATTGTTGCCATGTGCTCTGCTTCGCTGGTAGACAAAGCAACCATGTCTTGGAAGATTGCTCTCCAACTAACTACAAAATCACCAATCGTAAAAACATAACCTTTTCAAAAATCTCCTTTTGTCGATATCGCCTACTAGTCAAAATCAACAAAGCCGACAATTGAATGTTTTATATCACCACATCTGTCAAAGACCAAACCACATTTGAGGTATCCTAAATGTACCAAAGAATCCATTTCTTGGCATGTCGTTGCACTATTTAAATGGGATTAATCGCTGCCCACAATCTACAATTAAACCTATCAAATGGATAAGTCAAGTCAGGTTGGGTCGAAAATTGTCCAATCAAATGATTTATTTAACCTGTTTCAACTCATTTCCATAACATACAAATCTAACGTTTCATACTTGATTTAATTCATTGACCCGATCCATATTATTAAAACACTTCTATATATAAGCCAATCTAGGAAAATGCATACCCAAATTGATGTAAGAGCATGGAATGAATGTGCGCGAGATGAGGGAGAACGAGAAAGAATTATAAATATGAGTTATGAACCCATTTAACACCCATATTAAATCTATTTATGAATCGGAGAGTTGACTTTACCCATTTATGACTCATGTACCGAATACAACTAACCCATGTAACAACTCAGCCCATCACATATGGGTCAAAGGAGTAAATTTATGATCCATTTTAACGGGTCTAGCTGTAAGTAAGGGCGGAGGGGCCTTGTTCTGATCTAAATGAGGGCATGTAGACAATCACAATGCTCCAGTGACCCCTACCGGCCTTTCCTGGAAACTGAACAATGATTTTTTTTTTTTTAAATTATAAAAGATTCAGAAAAACTAAAAAAAAAATTGTACGATCGTCCACATTAATGCCTACTGATATGCCACATAAGACGATTGGCATCCACATAATTTCTAGCCAAAATTAATCGGAAAAACTGCATTAAAAAATCGTCAAAAGATTTAGAACTAAATTGATTAAATTGAAAATTTAGGATTGAATTGTTCGCCATATAATTAATTTAGGACTTTTGGACAAAATTCATGGCAAACTATGATGTATGGATCCATGGATTGAGCGAATGGATCTTCGAACACACTAAAGTTTTAACTAGTATCTCTATAAAGACTCGGATACTAATTTACATTTAGAGGCCGGACTCGAGTTATAATAAGATGAACTGCCATTGAAGCCAAAAATGCTATTATCTACACTTGATCTCAAGCAAGAAGAAAGGAGGTCGGGTGTTCGAACTTTAGATCTCAATGTGGAGGAAGACATGCAAAGGTGTCCCGAGCATTAGACCGTCCATCTTACGTAGACATGAAACAAAGTTTTGTTTTCCGTGTTGGGAAAATATGACTTCGAATAGGGTAGAACAATGAAGACGGATCTTTAGAGTACTCGAGTCGGACTTTGAGGCGTGATATCACTTTCTTTAAGGATTTATTTGCCCCACAAAGTTGCTAATGGTCACCGGCAAATTTCCTCCAGGATACAACAAAGTCTCAATTGAGAATACTAGATAGCAACTCTAGTATTTCTCCAGGATCTCTCTAGGAAACAATCGAAAGAATGGCTGCGTTTTTCTCTAAAGGAAGATTCGAAAATGATCACTCTAGTTCTTCCGAAAAAAAGACAAGTATAAAAACAGTCTTAAAACACATGCAACTCTTCGTGAAAATTGCACAACACGAACAAACGTGTCTTTTCGAAAATTGTTCGGATAAACAAATGCGTCCCTTCGAAAGAAGTCGAAAACCGAACGAACGCAACCCTTCAGAAAAGTTGTCTTGAAAAGACACAAACAAAATTTCGGAATAATAATTTTAATTTTTTAAAAATAAAATTTCGAATTTTCATTTATATTTTATTTCCGAAAATTCTCAAAAACAAAAACAACCCTTTATTAAAATTAATAACATAGCAAAAATAAAAAATAAAAAAAATAATAGAGGGATTAGTGCTAATTAAACCGCGGGCGCGTAGGCAGGCTAAGTGCTAAGTGCGCCAAAATCGCGCACCCGCACACGGGTATGGTGGGATCTAGCCCCACCCAATCATTCCTTTAACTACATAAAGGAAATCCCACATTTTTAAATTTGTTTATTTCCTTCTGCCTTTCCTATGTGGGACAAGGCAAAAAAAAACACTTATTTTGTTTTAACAAACAAAAACTCCAACATTCCGAATGAAAGGAAGAATGATTATCACCATCGTTATCATAAAGACTGAATGTGTCGATGCCGAAATTAGACAATTCGACAAGAAATTATTTCCTTGTGAGATAAAGGTCACACCAAGACAGAGCGCGCTTCACATCTATCAAAGGAATTGCTAGTCCGTTCGTGGTGTGGAGGAGACTACATTCTTTTTCTTCTCCCCCAAGGAATGACATTCAATTGACTTTGCTAATGAGGCTTACTCCCACTCCCACATCTCCTGGGGTACATGCTTACTATTATAGCCGTATTTCCTCGTTATATATTAAAATGTTTAAAAACCAGTACAACAAGAAAAATATTGTTCAAGGCGTCACTTACTTATTACAGCGAAACAAAGAAAGAAGAACGTAGCTCCCATAAAGTCCTTCCAATCTGTGTCCCACATTAATCAAATCTAACCTCATTCCATTCCGTCTTTTGGAACTTCGTCGGATCATCAATAGAATTTAACAAGTGCATGCTAGCGGAGTGGCAAGGCTTGCATCCTCACTCACTCTCTCTCACACACACACTCTTCGTCAGATCATCAGTAGAGTTTAACAAGTGTATGCTAGCGGAGCGGCGAGGCTTGCATCCTCTCTCACTCTCTCTCACACACACAAATCCCTTTAGAGCTGAAAATGTTTAGATATAGACGGAGGGACTTTTCCAAACAACTATACTCAACAAGACTAAGGGCCTGTTTGTTTGTGTTCTTGGCCCGTGTTTATGAACATAATTTTTATTTTTTTGTTCCTGGGAACAAAAAAGAATAGAAACGCGTTTGTTCGGATTTTTGTTCCAAATCTATTTTTTTGTTCCCGAGAACAAATTTGAAACAGAAGTAAGAAACAAAAAAAAAAACTTGTTTCTTGTTTTTAACACTTCCGAGAAACAATTTTTCTCTCTCCTATTTTTTTCTCTTTCTTTTCTTCTTCTTTTTTCTTTGGCCGGTCACCGGCCTCGGCCATGGCTGGTGATCGGCCGTTGAGGGCCGGCGACCTCACCGGAGTGTCGTCGGCCCCTAGCGAGGCTCGGCCTCACCAGACACCGCCGGCCGCCCGGCGGTGTCCCGGTGAGGCCGAGCTCGCCCATCCAAGGCGAGGCCGAGCCTCGCCCAACCATGGCGAGGCTCGGCCTCGTCGGGGTCGGCGAGCCTCGCCGTGGCTAGGCGAGGCCGCCAGCCCTCGTCGGCCATGGCCGAGGCCGACGACGGCAACCAGCCAAAAGGAAGAGAAAAAGAAAAAGAAAAAAGAAAAAGAAAAAAAATAAAATAAAAATATTAAAAAATTAAAAGAAACAAAAAAAAGGACACAAATTTACCAAACGTGTTTTACATTCTTTTTTATTCCAGAACAAATTTACCAAACGCGTTCTTCTGTTCAAAAATTATTTTCCGGAACAGAAATAGTTTTTCTATTTCTATTCCCTAGAGCAATTTTTTAACGAAACGTAGTGCGTTTGGTAACATTTCGTTCAAAAATTGTTCCCCGAAACTATTTCGTTCCGAGGAGCAATTTTTGACCGTAAGAACGCGTTTGAATCGCATAAAATTTCTGTTCCTAGAATAAAAAGAACAGGATACACGTTTGGTAAACTTGTGTAATTTTTTATTTCTTTTAATATTTTTAATATTTTTCCTTTTTTTTTTTCTTCCCCGGCCGATCGCCGGCCTCGACCATGGCCAGCGATCGGCCAACAAGGGCCGACGGCCTTGCCCAGCCAAGCGAGGCCGAGCCTTGCCTAGCCATGGCGACGCTCGGCCTCGCCGGGGCCGGCGAGCCTCGCCATGGCTGGGTGAGGCCGCCGGCCCTCGTCGGCTGGTCGCTGGCCATGGTCGAAGCCGGCGACCGGCCAAAGAAAAAAGAAGAAGAACAGAAGAAAAAAAGAAAGAGAAGGAAAAAATAGGAGAGATAAAAATTGTTTTTCGGAAGTGTTCCCAAGAGCAAAAATAAGTTTTTTTGTTTCTTGTTTCGTTCCGAATTTGTTCCCGAAATAAAAACCCAAACAAACATGTTTATGTTCTTTTTTGTTCCCCGGAACAAAAGAACAGAAATTGTGTTCGGGGAACAAAAAAGAATACAAACAAACAGCCCCTAAGTTACACTGAGAACCCAAGTACGGACAGAGTAAAATGCAACAACCTTTTCTCAGTAGAGACTAATCTGTGATCCATTCTCCAGATTCAGCTGCGTCGTTATCTTCTTCAACCTGTTATATTAAATACTGTCCAAAAGCATGGCCCTTTCTGCGCACAATAGCAACGCCAAGATGCTGTAAATAGAAACAAAAATGATATCTACATAACCATCCATCATTTATCAATAGTGAGATAGAGGCACAAATTAAAAGGAGTCAAAAGTTCCTTTTAACAGCTAAAAATTGCCCAGAGTTTGTAAACCACAATCCTTCCCGCGATTTTCCATTTAATCCTAAGAGGTGCAAAAACTCCAGACCATTCCACGTTGGTCCTAAGCTAGTGAACATAAGGGCAAAGTAGGTCCCCCCTGTGTCCAATGTCAAAGAATATCCGTGAAATGGTGCTGTTTGTACTCAAAATACTACCTAGTCACGTTGAGTGTATTGCTTGTTGATACATGTCTATCAAGTATTAATCGTCAACCTCAGCCTATTTTGATTCTCTATTCTCTAGGTTTGATACAGTATACCCTGGAGTCAATATGCTCCACTTCTAGTCCAGCATCCTCACAACCATTAAAGAAGAGAGACTCATCTTCTTTTCCAATTCTGCGTCGCCAACTCATAAGAAATGCCGGCTGTGGAATCCCAACATAAGATCCTGCTGCAAAAAAATGCAGAAGAACCAGTGAAAAAAAATGACACCCCAGCTAAAACCAAAAGAGGCATGTGCATAATTACCTTTCTGACTGGTTTCCATGACATCAGCCCTGTCAGCTCTTGGCTTATAATTTTTCAGGAGAAAGCAGAGAGTCGTTATCAGTTTCTGGTACTGCTTCACATCTTCAGAGAATCATAAAAAGCAAATATGTTGAACATGTAGTATTGAATAATGTGCAGGAAAATGCTCATAATTCACTATTGATAATGAAAATATATTCCCTAGAATAATTATCCCAAGCGATAAAACAACAGCTAATTAGGAAGATATCCAGTGATTGCTGAATTTTTTAGAAACAAAAGAATTTAAAGCCAAAAATTGCAGATGTAAGGACAATGTTCCTCCATGAATTTGGGGGAAAAAAGAAGAAGATACAGACAAAATCTTCTAGTCAGATATAAGGGACAGGATAGTTCGCAATCACTAAAGTGAGTTGGTATTTCATAAGCCAAGAGAACCTTTCATTGTCACCTATATGCTAAACACGAAACTAGAGTGTTACAGGAAGGAGAAGTACGCCAGAGAATGAAGTTTTAAGTTCCTCTCAAATTTATGGAAAACAAGGGAAAGAGAAGCCATGATGAGCAGGGCTGCAGGTGTCAATGCCAAAAGGGCATGGCGGTGGCTTATCAAACGGAATTCCCCAAGATGACATATAATTGGAATGCTACATTTCCAGATCGGCTGTACCATCTTTAGGAAGTTCCTATCATGCATTTGGACAGTTTGAACCAACCCTAAAGTCAAGTATCAAAATACACGATGATCATTATTCAAACCAACAATCATATTTATCTTACAGCACACAGCACTAACACATGGCTCCAAGCATATCAAAGACCTAAAATCAAACTTTTTAAAAACAACTGCAAAAAACAACTTAGAACTCAAGACTGCTTTGCAAAATGTTGCCACATCTGCTAGCTCCCATCAATCATAAAAATAAGAACCCTTGCTCTTTGCGGTGGTTTCTCCATAGACTCTTTGCCCCTTAAACTTGACAGCTACGTCATCTCTTCATTTGGCATATATATTCAACATTATGACAACCACAGAGCCACTAACTAATGAAAGACAGCTTAGAAACTTACATAACAAAATGTCACTAGCAATGACCAGGTCCCAATGTGGTTCACCAACAGGAAAGGTGTCTCCCCATGAATCTGAAATGTAAAGCCTAGTCATCATCCTCAATGAAACCATGGAAACCGAAAAAAATGATGCATCACATCTAGGGAGTATCAGCATTGCCAGCCTAAAAGAAGCTTCCATATAATTTTTTCAAGAGAGAAGAGGATGAGTATGGCAGGGAGCCGAATCCATCTCCTTTACAGAAAGCTATGATGATCAAAGTACGCAACCAAAGAACTCACTAACAGATATAAATTTTCCTGAACTCACAGAATAGGGGCATTCATGCATAAATAATTTAATTCGCATGAAGAAACTGACTACCTAGAACAATCATTATCTGTCAGAATATGCCAGGTTATAACTTCCTCCAGAGGCTGGTTAACAGCCATTAAGATGAACGTAGAAATTTTGTTGAGGGTTCAATAAGGGACACTTACGTTTTATATGAGGAAGGACAGGTGTAATTCCATTAATCTTGCAGTTATGTGCTATATTCTCTTCAATCTCCAGGTCATCATAGTCTGATGTGGTGATGTCAAGACTAAAAGATTTTTGCAGAAAGATGGCCAGAGCTCCAGTTCCACTGCCATTGAGTCGCTAAATTAAGATCTAAAACCAAAGCTCCTTGTGTTGGAGTATGTATGAAGATGTAAAGTACCAAAAGCAGCTGTATCATTTGCGGGTACAAAATCAAAGGATACTAAACCAACGGCTCAGGACACTGCCTGGATACTTGAGAAAATTATTTCTTGAAAATAATGAAGGAACTTAGAACTTTAGGGAATTAGAAGCACCAATTATCACCCATTTTGTTACATGCAGATTTCATGCCCAGAGACTCATTCATTATGGCAACCAGATAGTCTAGACAACAAGACAATCGATATGCACCTGCCGAGCTCAATGATGTGCCGTCCTTCTATCCATGTCCGGTGCTGAACTAACCATTCAGCAAATGCGAACGTCCCTGGCCATAAAAGATTAGCATTCAGCTGGTGGAATGAAAACTCCCGGATGACCAAATCCTGCACAAGCAATGCACATGACGAACCGTCTAAGACCATAAAACCCTCACAAGCTGCAGAAAAGAGCGCTTGAACAAAAACAAGAACAAGGAGCATAGAGTCCACAAAAAGTTGACACCAATTGCAATAAGAAAAATTTGCATCAGACAAACTGTCTCGAGAACCGTTATGCCCATTGTTCAGAAAACTCCATATCTTCCCAATCAGACCCATCACCAATGGCAATAAGAAACTTCTGCATCAGACAAATTGCCTCGAGAACCAATTTGCCCATCATTCAGAAACCTCCATATTTTCCCAATCCCAAAGAATTGTTCAACATATCAACCACAACCACCATATCTCTGTTCCTATCCACAAACCGACACAATGAGGCAGTCCGGCACAAATCCGACTGTTCTTGCTAATGCTTATCTCTATCCCCCGCAAATTTAAAAACCCACAAAAATTTTAATCCCTTCGAGCAATCGTGCGCCCAAGCAAGAGCCAACGGACCCAACTTTCACTCAGATTCATACATAAGAGGTCACAAAGTGTCTAAACACCAGAAGGGCGATCAAGAACGAAAGGTATGACCATTCCAGGAAACCGGTGCGTCCTCTCCGCGTAGCTCTGCGGAGTCTCGGACTCGGACTCATGCTGTTCCTCTGCGACACAAATTGTGCAGCTTGTCAATCGATGATGATGCTGAACCAGAGAAGCCCAGAGAGAGAGAGAGAGAGAGAGAGAGAGAGAGAGAGAGAGAACCAGAGGAAGAGTCGTCAGGGTCGGCGAAGAGAGAAGACGGCGAGAAGAGAGCTATGTCCATCCTCAGGAGAGCCGGGGGGGTTTGCACGACCAAATCTCGCCTGAGCAGCGGCGGAGGAGTTGGAATATGTCTTATAAATTACAATGGCATACTTGTAACTTCATTATACTTACATGATTCTTCATATTTGAGATATCAATTGAATTTTAAGCGTGCTAACTATACTTATATACTTACAATATCATCATGCTTAATTTGTCATCCGCGTGCAAGCCATAATTCTCATCCAAAGTTACTATTAGCTATAGATTGTAGGGTAACCACTAAAAAAAATCGGTCGCTTCTTGGATTGACCCTAATCGGCCCAAGCCAGCAGGTTCGGTTCAAGAGTCGGTTCTAGGATTATCATGATTCGTCAAACTAACAACCAACCTTGATGGGGGTGGATGGAATAAGTCTAATGATTATGGTGAGATATTTACAACTCCATCATACTTATATAGTTTTTCTAAGTATTTATAGACATGAGATATCAATTGAAGTTATAAGTGTACCAACTAAACTTATATGCTTATGACTTCATTATGTTTAATATGCTATCAGCGTGATAGCCATATTTCTCATCTAGAGTTGCTATCAACTGTAGATTGCAGTGGAAACCACCAAAAAGAAGAAAAAAAAATTGTCAAGTTCCTAGGTCAACTCGAGAATCGACCAAGGCCAACAAATTCGGATCAAGGGTTGATTCTAAGGTCAATAGGATCGGTTCTCATTTCTAAAACCAGGAATCGTCCCTAACAAGGGTGGATGGAATAAATGTGATGAATATAGTAGTGCACTTATAATTTTATTATACGTATATAGTTTTTTTAAGTTCTTCAAAATCTAAAACATCAATTGAAGTTTTACGTATGCCAACTATATTTATATACTTAAAACTTCATAATGTTTAATTTCTTATCCACATGCAAGCCATAGTTCTCATCCAGAGTTGCTGTCAGCCGCAAATTGTAGAGGAAACAACCAAAATGAAAAAAATCAGCCAGTTCTTCGGTTGACCTTGAAATCCGCTCGGTCAGCAAGTTTGGTGTGATGGTCGATTCTAGGATCAACAAAATCAGTTCTCAATTCCTAGACTAGGAACCTCACCTCACCTGCAGTGGATGGAATAAGTTTGATGATTGTAGTGGCGTACTTATAACTTCATCATACTTTAATAATATTTTCCAATTTTTCTGAATCTGACATATCAATTGAAGTTTTAAGTATGCCAACTCTACATATAACTCCATGATTTTAATTTGTTATTAGCGTGCAAGCCATAGTGCTCATCCAAAATTGTTCTCGGCTGCAAATTGTAGAGGAAACAACCAAAAAGGAAAATAATCAACCGACTCGTCGATTGACCCTGAAATCAACCTAGGTCGGCAGGTTCAATTTGACGGTGTGTCCTAAAGTCAATAGGATCATTTCTCGATTCCAAGACTGGGAATCGGATGGGACAAGGGGGGTGGATGGAATAGTTTGATTATTATAGTGACATATTTATAACTTCATCATACTTATATAGTTTTTTTTTTCTAGATCTGAGATGTCAATTGAAGTTTTACGTATACCGACAATACTTAAAAAACTTATAAGTTCATTATGTCTAAATTGTTATCAATCTGCGGGCCAAAGTTCTCATCCAGTGTTGTTGTTTGCTGCAGATTGTAGTGAAAACCACTAAAAACAAGAAAAGATTGACCATTTCCCAAGTTAACTCTGAAAAGGACTTGGGCTGATAGGTTCGGTTTGAGTGAGGATTTTATGGTCAACAAAATAGGTTTTTAGTTCTAAAGATGGGAACCGATCCTCACAAGGGGTGGATTGGATAAGTTTGATGATTATATTAGTATACTTATAACTTCAACATAGTTATGTAGTTTTTCTAAAATTGTGATATCACTTGAAGTCTTAAGTATGCCAACCATACTTATATACTTGTAACTTTATTATGTTTAATTTGTTATCAGCACGCGAGCCATAGATCTCAAAGTTTTTGTCAACTACAAATTGTAGTAGAAACCACCTAAAAGACAAAAATTGTCAATTCCTAAGTTGACCTTGAAACCGGCTTGGGCCGATAGGTTAGATTCAAAGGCCGATTCTAGGTCACTAGGATCGGTTCTAAGTTCCAAATTTGGGAACTAGGAACCAACCCTATCAGAAGTGAATGGACTAACTTTGATGATTATTGTGGCATACTTGTAACTTCATCATACTAGTGTAGTTTTTTCTAAGTTTTTCTAAATCTGAGACATCAAATTGAAGTTTTAAATATGCCAACTACACTTATAACTTCATTATGTTTAATTTATTATCAACATAAAAGCCATAGTTCTCATCCAAAGTTATTGTCAACCGTAGATTGTAGTGGAAACCAACGAAGAGAAAAAAAAAAATTGGTTGGTTCTTGGTAGAACTTGAAACATGCCTGAGCTAGCAGATTTGATTTGAGGGGCGGGGGTCAATGGCCCTGATTTTTCGTTCCAAATGTAGGAAATGGCATTGATAGGGTAGATTTCAAATTCCAGATGTGAAATCTAGATCCGAAATCTACCACCTTAGAACCAACCATCCTTTTAAGACGTTTTTAGTTTGACTGAAAATATGTGCCCCATCTCTTTGCCTCGACTAAGGCAAAATTTGGCCATGCGAGACCCTTGCTTGGGTAGTGTAACCTTGGGGAGGGTTTAATAGGACTAAGCGGGTAGTGATAGTGGCTACCGTAGCCACCTTCTTCCCTTCCTCAAACTCAATCAATGAATTACAAAATTTACTATCATTTGAAGAATGATAGGAAGTATAAAGGACAATTATGACCAATGAAGCAGTTAAATATAAGGATAAACATAATTTTTAAACTTGATATAAAATTTACATGGAAAGTTACCTTTTTGCATGTAACATATTTTTGTTCACAGACAACCTATTCATTTCGTAAATTCCATGCTACATAGAAGTTTGTCGATAGTGCTAATTCTTTGTCTTTAATCATAATTACTAATTAAAGTTTGTAAATTATGTTTGGATTCATAAAATACCTCGTCTGTTCATGAAATTAGTTCATAACCTTCATGTATAGTTTTAAAACAAATCTACCTTTATAGTGGTAACTTTTTTGTCATAAATTTTTAATTCCCATCCGTGATGTGCCTTCTATAATTGTATATGCAATAATTTTCTTTATACTTGCATTCTATACCCACTTTAAAATTATTGAAAACATTCTCAACCAGTTACAAGGTTTCATACCTTCATCAACCCAAAAAATTGTTTTACCATATATTTTACTAGACAAACTGCTGCAAAACTTAGATGAAGCCCCAACTCTTAAATAATAATAATAATAATAATAAGCTCCATCTTCAGGGCAGCAATTGCACAGTTCATTTTTGCACGTGAGAGAGTTCGATGGAGACAAGAAACAAGAAACGTCTCAGCTCAATCGGCCCAATTTTTTCATGCTTCGATCTTCTCTTCAATGCGAAGCTCCAACTATGGATTTATCTATGCGCGAGAAATGCTCTTGGGGAACCTTATTCTCAACGTGACAGAAACTTAAGGACCAAAAGAAGATCTATTAATAAAGGGCCTACACGGTAACACTTCTTTTTTCTGTTCTTTAGTTCTTTTGCTTCCCGAAATAGAAAAAGAACAGAAATTTGTTTGGTGACGTCAGTTAATTTTTTCATTCTCCAGAATAGAAAAGTGGCTGATGAATACATTTGAAACTAAAATAAGAAATAGGAAAAAGTAATTTCTTATTCTCGAGAACAATTTTTAGATATAAGTTGTTTTCTTTCTTTTCTTTTTATCCTTTTTACTTCTTCCTTACCGTCCACTGCCACGACCGCCTGCCGCCACCGTCCGCCGATCGCCTGCTGCCACCACCGGCTAGAGGAGGAGCAAGAAGAAGAAGAGAGGAAAAAAGAAAAAAAATTAAAAAATTATTAAAAAATTAAAAGAAATTCTATGTTACAAAAAAATTTGTGAGTCGTACCAAATGCATTCCTCTTTTATTTTTATTCTAAGAATAGAAATTTTGTACAGTTACTAAATACGTTCTTTTACTCATAAGAAAAGAAATTATTCCCCAAAACAAAAATGTTATCAAATGCACCCTAATTTGCCACTTTTTGCGTGAACGTTTTGCAATTTGAATGAAGCCGACGCTTGTGCAGAGGTATGTGACATGCTGGATGAAATATATAGTAAAGGCAACATGGACATATTTGCAGTAGCAAGTACATTTGGTGGCGTCTGTTGAGACATAATGTCATGCCCCGATCCTCTGGGCACATGCCCATCCCTCCATGGTCGATTAAATAGCGACGTCCTATGACGCATCGCTGACCCGTTATTTTTTTTTTATACGAATGCGGAAGCGACAATATAAATCCCCAGACAATAATCAGATGGGATAGAAAAGCAGGACCAATTTTTCAAACCAAAACAAACCTTTTATAAACAACTAGGTTTATTTACAAGACCAAACTATTTACAAAAAGGTCGGCTCATTCCAAAAGGAGCGGTCCTATGACCTACTAGTCGGACTCGTTCGCCGATTCTGGTCATCCACCTTTCCAAACTCCTAGGCTTCTGGTCCTCCACCAACATCATCTAAGGACCTGCAAATGGTTATATAATAACCAGTGAGACAATGTCTCAGCGAGTTCTACCCCCTAAGACTCGATTAGGAAACCAATACACTATGGGCTGCCTAAGCACACATGGGTTAGAGGACTTACCTTGGCCTCAAATTTCACCTATAAATTAGTACAGTTCAAATAGGCACCCAATCATATCATCACGGATCGATACCTTGATCAATCGACTTAATCGATTACATGTTAATCGGACCATCCCTCGGTCATTTCCATCCATACTATACAATTTCCTAGATAATGTACCCAGTCACCGAGCTAGCATTCTCTAAGGCGACATATACGCCAAGGCGACGTCCTTAATTATCGAGCCCCGTGCATTCTCTAAGGCGACATATACGCCAAGACGACGTACTTAATCACCGAGCCACGTCATTCTCTAAGGCGATATACCAAATCACCGAGCCACGTGCATTCTCTGAGGTGACGTACTAATCACCGAGCCACGTGCCTTTTCTAGGTGATGTATATAATTAACAAGTCACGTGCATTCTCCAGGACGACACTCTTGGTCTATGAGCCATGTTATACAATATCGTCATACCCGATAAAACAGCCGTGTGTGGGTACACGGTCGGTCTTAGCAAAAAAATATGGTTATTTCACTTTCATAATTCTCGCCACTTTATATAGCCCACCAAATATTTTTGGCGCTGTAGACCGACGCCCGATAATTTTCCACTCACTTACCAAAATTATTTGATTTAGGAATAATTCCTAAAATCACAATAAAATCAATTCCTCATAAATTAAGGCTCAAATAAATAAACAGCATGCACCACGAAAATCAGCATAAAATTCCGATCACCGGCAATCCCGGTTGAATTTCCGGAAAATAAAAATTAATTAAATAATTTCGAAAATTAATTAAATAAATACTAAAAATCCAACTTAGGCCCGTAATGCCTAATTGGAAGCCGAAACGGACCTGGAAAAATTCTGAGACTCGTTCAATAATTACTCGAACCTATCTACTCACTAATTGCACTAACCATTTGCCTAATATGCATAGGTAAATCCCTAATTTAATTATCCTAATCTAATCTACTCACATAATTGCACTTAATTAAATCTAATCAACTCCTAAGCATCATTAGTCTACTAAGCGAGGATTAGTGAGTTAAACTCACTTGATTAACGATCCACTTGGATCAAAATGACGGGGATGCGATGGTGGCCGATAAACCCCAAAGCGGCGGCGCTGACGGGGGCCGGGACGGGCCCGAAATTGGCCACGCAACTTTCTGCCCTAGTTGAAAAACCGGTGCTGATCTGGCTCGTTTCTACTGCTGCTGGGCAGCGTGGCTCGCGTACGAGGAGGGGACACGCGGCGTCACTACGGCGGTCCACAAATCAGCTGAAGAAATGGCTTTGGCTTTGTTGAATTTGACCCGCCGAAGACGTTCGGGCAAACAGGAATCGAAGGAGGGGCGGTGGAGAGATGCTGCTTGTGATGACCGAATGGGATGCTTCGGTGGGATCCTGCACGAAGAGAAGGGAGCTGCGGCGTTCAGTGGAGAGCTGCACAGAGAGAGGAGGATGCGTGGTGCTGCTTCGGTCAACAATAGGACGTCCACAAGTGACGCTGGCATGGAGAGAAGGGGTAGAAGGCTGTCGGTGGGGATGAGGGACGGTGGTTCTCGTTTGGGAGCAGCCCGCGTGCGGCAAAAATGAATAAAATGAGAGATGAGCAGGAGGAAGCAAATTAGAAAACGGCAGAGGGAGCTCGTCCACACAGCCGAGAGAGAGAGGGAGAGAGAGAGAGAGAGAGGTATTTAATTATTGGATAAGTGAAGGCTTGGTCAAACAGAAAAAGTGAGGTTGAATTCTGCAGAGAGATCGTTGGTGGGGGTAATAATTTGAGAGAGAGAGAGAGAGAGAAACGTGCGGCCGAGAGGGAGGGGATGTGTACGTGTGTGGGGGGAAGAAAACGTGGAGAGAGAAGTAAAAAGGAAGAAATAATATGCGGCCAAGGGAAGGTTTATGTGAAGAGGCAAGAGACCAAGGGAAGAAGGAAGAAAAAGATAAAAACAAAATTATAGTCTTGATTAACTTCAAAACACCTTGCCAATTGGTCATCCCAGGGCAAATTTCTTCGCCAAATGTGCAATTTGAAGTCTAAACGAAGACCAAGATAAGATGATCCCCTTTATCTCACGAATTTCCTTCAAAACCGAATTCTATTCCATTTTTCTTGGAATCCGATTTTCTGAACAAACTTCTCCGATTGGGGTCCGATTTATTGTGGAAAAAGCCCACGAAATTTCCTGTCACCCATTCACTCACAGTAGATATAAAAAAATCCCTTCAAATTGGCCAATCCGAATTTCTGTTCGTTTTCCGAATCGTCAATTCGATTTTCCTTAAAAATCCCAAACTTGCCGGAAATTCCCCAAAAGATGTGTCAACGTTCCTAAAATGACCCACGACACGATAGGACTTTCAATTTCTGAAATCGAATTCAAATTCACGGTTATTTTCAATCAAACGCGCTTTTAGTGTGACCTAACCTACCGGGTAGCTTTTAGAAATTTTAGTTGCAATTAACCCGTGGTCGATTTTCTTCGAACTACACGTACCTCTTCGACACATTGGCGACTCTCGGTGGTCGTGAAAATCTCGAGATTTCAAATACGGACACAGGGTACCTAAAACGACCGAAAATCGGTTTAGTGTCGATCGACGAGAATTTTGCAATCATGTGAAATCACCCACACTTTGATCACACATCTCAGTCGAATCGACCTATCTCCGGTCTCTGATCGATTTTGACAATGCCGTAATGACCCTTGGAGACTAGCACGGTCGAGTAGTCGATTCCTGATCGAATTCTCAAGTCTATTGCGATTAAAATCCCTCAATGGCTTCACCGGATAGGCCGGTTATCTCATGAGTGGCCAACTCAGAGAAAAACACTATAGTCGCGTTAACGAAAGACCTATTTTATCCAATCGAAATCAGAACCTGAAAATTAGGATGTCACAACTCTTCCATTCTTATATAAATTTCGTCCTCGAAATTTAAACCTTTACCAATCCATAAACGAGAAGGTGGGGGTATTGTCATCTCATGGGGGTATTGTCGTCTCACGAGTCTCACTTTTCCCGATTGCTTCTTCAGTCCTGTGGTGTTGTCAGACCACTTTAACCAAGGGGACTATCTTGGTACACTGGATCTGATCTTTTTGATCTGCAGTCTGAACCGGGCTTCCTACATACGACCCTCTGTCTTCCACTTCTAATTTTTCAAAATTTAGCACGTGGGTCGAGTCAGGCTCATATGTCCTTAACATCGACACGTGGAAGACGTCATGTACTTGCGCCTACTTTAGCGACAATGCAAGACTATACGTTAGGATCCTGATTCTTTCTCTAGAATCTCAAAGGAACCTACGTACCTCGATTCAGTTTTCCCCTCCTTGCCGAAGTGTAAGGTATTCCTCATTGGTGACACCTTTAGAAAGATGCAATCACCAATTTAGAAATCTAAGGGCCTTCAATGCTCAACGATTCAAATTTTTTGGCGGTTCCGAGCGGTCTTTACTCTGACACTGATCATGGCAACTGCAATCACTAATTACTGAGCTGACTCGAGGCCTGTGATCTCTCTTCACTTCACTTTCTTTTTATCACTGAAATTCTGCACACTCTAATATGTGGGCTTCAATAGGAACCATCTGCAAGCTCTGCCAAAACTGGGAACTTCCGATCTAGATTTTAAATAAATTTGTCACTGGTATTCCAGGTAGACAACTTTCTGACACACATACACTTTTGTATGCCTAATCAAATCAAGGTCCTTTCGTACTGTACTGAAGCGAGTTGGCTCCATCTATCTGTTGACCGTTATCCCCATTGGAATCTTTGCCTCTCTAATCTCTTGACAACTCTTCACAAGGTCCCTTGCAATATACTTCCATTCCCAATCAGAACTCTCGAGTGATTGTAAAAGTCCTCCTAGTTTACATTACTGAACTTCCACTTACTAGCATGTCAGACACTTGCAATCTATCCGGCAATGTCTATCTTTAAAGTGGTCTACCCGTTGAGATGACGCCGATTCTGACCTACTTTGTGCTACCTAGTCGAATACTGTAACTACTACAGTGAATTCCTGACAAAGTCCAATACCTGAGTGCTACATCGTTAGGTACACCTACTCACTCTCGGAACTTGAGTGTTCCATCCTCATAAATCTGAAAGTCAGTCTCTTTCTTATTAGTATCCTTTTGCAGGATCTTCTGAACATCTCGGTCTGTCAACTAAAGCATCTGATTCTATCGTGAATATCCGGTTCAATTCTGAGGGTGGCCATAAAATTCGAAAGGTGGCCAACCTCAAATTTACGAACCAAATTTCGAACTTTCTCAAGTAAGGTCCATACTTTAACCAGCATACGTACTAATGAAGACTCTTGACTCAGCGCATCAGTGACTTCTTTCGTCCTTCCAGGGTGATACCAGATACCGCCATCCTAGTCCTTCAAAAGTTCTGATTCGTAGCGCTATCTCATATTCTATTTCTTCTGAGAGAATAAATACTGGAGACTTTGTTGGTTGGGAAGATCTAGAATCTTTCTCCACACAACTAACATCTCCAAATATTCAGTGCGAAAATTATTGCTGCGAGTTCCAAGTCATGCGCCAGATAATTCATCTCATGAGGTCTCAACTGATAGGGCGCATGTGTAACTCTCTACCACGTTACATCAACACGCAACCCAATCCTCTAACTGACGCATCACTATAGATCTCGCTTTCTCCAGCATCATATGGAATGATAAGCACAAGTGCAGTAGCTAGTTCTTGCTTAAGCTCTGGAACTATCCTCGCACTTATCTATTCCTATGAATTTCTCTTCTTTCTTAAGAGGTCGAGTCCACAACGATACTGATACTGAAAATTCTTCCACGAACCTTCTGTAGTAACCTGTCCAACCCATATGGCTTTTGATCTCTGCTACTGTTGTCGGTCTTGGTCTACTGATAACTACTTTGATCTTGGTCGAGTCCACGGAGATTCCTTCACCATTCTCAGATGTCTCTCGTACTCCTTAGCATTCCTCTATTACACCGAATATCATTGAAAGACACGATGACAATTGATCTAGATATTCTTCGAACACTCGATTTGCCAAATCCATGACAATAGTTGGAGCGTTCGCCAGGCCCAATGGTGTTACAATACTCTCATAAAGACCATCTCAAGTACTAAGTACTGAATTCAATACATCATTCTTTCTGATCCTCAACTAATGATGCCTTGTTCTGAAGTCGACCTTTGAAAGTATCGACACTTTTTGTAACTGGTCACATAATTCATTGATCTTCAGCAATGAACACTTGTCCTTGATTGTCACCTAATTGAATTAACGATGGTCGATGCATAATTGCAACGAACCATCTTTCTTTTTCTCATCACAAAATGGATGTTCCCTATAGTAATGTATTGATGTGCATGAATTCCTCATTCATCAATCCTCACATTTGCACCTTCGGTTCTATCAATTCAGACAACGACAACTGGTAAGAAGCCTTAGAGAGTGGCTCTGTCCTGGGTGCTAGCTCGATCGCAAATTCTATCTCTTTCTCTGACGACAGCCTGACAATTATTGTGACAACACATCTAGGAATTCTTAGACTATTGAGATGCCCTCAATCTTCAGTTCTCTAATCTATCTTATCTATGACCATCGCCAAGTAACCTTGGCAATCTCCGTCTAACAAGCGGGTTGCCTTCAATCGACGAGATTCATGAAATTGAAGATTCTTTTCGACTCCCAATAAACTCGACGCTTTCATGTGTTAATGGACTAAGCTGGATTACTCCATGACCATAATTCAATACCACAAGATGCTCCATGAGCCCACTCTACTCATGTGGCGTCAAAGTTACACCTTAGCAACTAGTCAAGCACAACTATTGCTAGTGATTCCTCTCTTTTTCACTTTATTTCAACAAATTGAAATTTTACAAACTTAGTCCAAAACTCTCCTACGTTACTCTGATAAAATCTCCTCAAGAACATTTTTCCTCTGATTGATGCAGGGTCGGTTCCACTCTCGTTCCTCTCGTCATCCTAGTGGCGTCCTACCTGCGGTAGTGGCATCTGTGCTCCCTTGGATTCTCACTGATAGTTCCTCACCTGATGGCCGTGCTGGTCACAAACACAGCACGTTCTAGCCATACTCAGACACTGGATTTATCCATGCTTCCTTCCACAATTTCGACCCCCATCTGGTGAGTCTACTATCTCCTATCAAGCGCCAGCATGCACTCTTTCTTGTACCGGAGACCTATCTCCAAAAATCCCACGGTGCGTTCTATGGCGCACTTCTTCTGATCTGTCCTATCGACGGTGACAGCAGTAACCGTTACCGAGGTTCCATCTGCATGCGCAGACAGTCCATAAACCAATGTCCGTACTGGCGACACCTGCCACAATTTCTTGTCCTCGAAAGACACAAGACTGATTCATATCATCTTCCATGGGAACAACCTATTCCATTTCGTCTTGGTGCTGACCCGACTATCCCACCCTTCCTACTGGGTGGAATAGAATACTCTTCTCTCGACATCAGTCTTTTCCCTGATCGATTTCCAATTTTGCCTAAGCTGAATCTTGACTTAGATATTGAAATCTGTTCCATGATCACCCTTCTAGGTTGGACCTCAGCAAAGGTGGCAACAACAGCAACTTGATCCTGAGCTTGCTGGCTCATCTAGTTCCTAAGGAACACTAGCACCTGAATGATCCCGTCAAACCTAGGATCACTCGGTGCTGCTACACTAGTACCAACCTGCGGTGGTACTCTTACCCTAGCGCTGGTCTGAACCTACGCTTTACTCGACTACCTCGGGTGCTGACCTTTCTTAGCATTCTACCCCGAGTCACAGAGGCTACTTGTCCTCTTACTAGGAGTCCTCAACTCCTGATCACTAATACTACAGGCTCCTATAGACGCATGTTTTCTAATTCTAATGCCATATTAGAATTTGAGTGACCCACAAACAAGCTACCAATCAACTATCAATCACATGCACCGGCATGAAGTAAAGGTCATTCCTACTAACTATCCCATGACTCATTGCACCTTATCACTCCAAACATCGACCTACTCTTATACCACTTAAACGGGATGTCACGCCCCAATCCTCCGAGCACGTGCCCATCCCTCCAAGGTCGATTAAATAGCGACGTCCCAAGACGCATCGCCGACCCGTTCTTTTTATTTTTTTTATACGCATGCGGAAGCGACAATATAAATCCCCAAACAACAATCAGATGGGATAGAAAAGAAGGACCAATTTTTCAAAACAAAACAAACCTTTTATAAACAACCATGTTTATTTACAAGACCAGACTATTTACAAAAAGGTCGGCTCATTCCAAAAGGAGCGGTCCTATGACCTACTAGTTGGACCTGTTTGCCGATTCTGGTCTATCCACCTTTCCAAACTCCGGGGCTTCCGGTCCTCCACCAACAGCATCTAAAGACCTGTAAATGGTTATACAATAACCAGTGAGACAATGTCTCAGCGAGTTCTACCCCCTAAGACTCGATTAGTAAACCAATACACTATGGGCTGCCTAAACACACACGGGTCAGAGGGCTTACCTTGGCCTCAGATTCCACCTGCAAATTAGTACAGTTCAAATAGGCACCCAATCATATCATCACAGATCGATACCTCGATCAATCGACTTAGTCGATTACATGTCAATCGGACCATCTCTCGGTCATTTCCATCTATACTATACAATTTCCCAGATAGTGTACCCAAATCATTGAGCCACGTGCATTCTCTAAGGCGACATATACGCCAAGGCGACGTCCTTAATCACCGAGCCTCATGCATTCTCTAAGGCGACATATACACCAAGGTGATGTACTTAATCACCGAACCACGTGCATTCCCTAAGATGATATACTAAATCACCGAGCCACGTGCATTCTTCGAGGTGACGTACTAATCACCGAGCCATGTGCCTTTTCCAGGTGATGTATATAATTAACAAGTCACGTGCATTCTCCAGGACGACACTCTTGGTCTCCGAGCTAGGTAATACAATATCCTCATACCCGATAAAACAGCCATGTGTGGGTACATGGTCGGCCTTAGCAAAAATATGGTTATTTCACTTTCACAATTCTCGCCACTTTATATAGCCCACCAAATATTTTTGGCACCGTAGACCGACACCCAGTAATTTTTCACTCAATTACCAAAATTATTTGATTTAAGAATAATTTCTAAAATCACAATAAAATCAATTCCTCACAAATTAAGGCTCAAATAAATAAATAAATAGACTGCACCACGACAATCAGCATAAAATTCTGGTCACCAGCCATCTCGGTTGAATTTTTGAAAAATAAATAATTAATTAAATAATTTCGAAAATTAATTAAATAAATACTAAAAATCCAACTTAGGCCCGTAATGCCTAATTGAAGCCGAAACGGACCCGGAAAAATTCCGAGACTCATTCAATAATTACTTGAGCCTATCTACTCGCTAATTGCACCGACCATTTGCCTAACATGCATAGGTAAATCCCTAATTTAATTATCATAATCTAATCTACCCACCTAATTGCACTTAATTAAATCTAATCAACCCCTAAGTATCATTAGTCTACTAAGCGAGGATTAGTGAGTTAAACTCACTTGATTAATGATCCGCTTGGATCAAAACGATGGGGACGTGACGGTGGCCGATAAACCCCAAAGTAGTGGCGTCGACAGGGGCCGGGACGGGCCCGAAATCGGTCACGCAACTTTCTCGTCCTAGCTGAAAATCGGTGTTGATCTCGGCTCGTTTATGGCGCTGTTGGGCAGCTTGACTCGCACACGAGGAGGGGGACGCACGGCTTCGCTGGCGGTCCACAAATCAGCTGAAGAAACAGCTTCAGCTTCGTTGAATTTGACCCGCAAGACATTCGGCCAAACAGGAATCGAAGGAGGGGCGGTGGAGAGATGTTGCTGGTGATGACCGAATGGGATGCTTCGGTGGGATCCTGCATGAAGAGAAGGGAGCTGCGGCGTTCGGTGGAGAGCTGCACAGAGAGAGGAAGACGCGCGGCGTAGCTTCGGTCAACAACAGGAAGTCCACAAGTGACGCTGGCGTGGAGAGAAGGGGCAGAAGGCTGTCGATGGGGATGAGGGACGGTGGTTCTCGTTTGGGAGCAGCCCACGTGTGGCAAAAATGAATAAAATGAGAGATGAGCAGGAGGAAGCAAATTAGAAAACGGCAGAGGGAGCTTGTCCACGCAGCCAAGAGAGAGAGAGAGAGAGAGAGAGAGAGGTATTTAATTATTGGATAAGTGAAGGCTTGGTCAAACAGAAAAAGTGAGGTCGAATTATGGAGAGAGACTGTTGGTGGGGGTAACAATTTGTGAGAGAGAGAGAGAGAGAGAGAGAAACGTGCGGCCGAGACGGAGGGGATGTGTGCGTGCGTGTGGGGGGAAGAAAACGTGGAGAGAGAAGTAAAAAGGAAGAAATAATATGTGGCCAAGGGAGGGTTTATGTGAAGAGACAAGAGACCAAGGGAAGAAGGAAGAAAAAGATTAAAAAAAAATTATAGTCTTGATTAACTTCAAAACACCTTGCCAATTGGTCATCACAGGGCCAATTTCTTCGCCAAATGTGCAATTTGAAGTCTAAACAAAGACCAAGATAAGACGATCCCCTTTATCTCACGAATTTCCTTCGAAACCGAATTCTATTTCATTTTTCTCGGAATCCGATTTTCTGAACAAACTTCTCCGATTGGGGTTCGATTTGTTGCGGAAAAAGCCCATGAAATTTCATGTCACCCATTCACTCACAGTAGATATCAAAAATCCCTTCAAATTGGCCAATCCAAATTTCCGTTAGTTTTCCGAATCGTCCATTTGATTTTCCGTAAAAATCCTGAACTTACCGGAAATTCCTCAAAAGATGTGTCAACATTCCTAGAATGACCCACGACATGACAGGACTTTCAATTTATGAAATCGAATTCAAATTCATGGTTATTTTCAATCAAACGCGCTTTAGCGTGACCGAGCCTATCGGGTAGTTTTTAGAAATTTTAGTTGGAATTGACCCGTGGTCGATTTTCTTCGAATCACATGTACCTCTTGAACACATTGGCGACTCTCGGTGATCGTGAAAATCTCGAGATTTCAAATACGGACATAGGGTACCCAAAACAATCGAAAATCGGTTTAGTGCCGATCGACGAGAATTTTGCAATCCGGTGAAATCACCCACACTTTGATCACACATCTCATTCGAATCAACCTATCTCTGGTCTCTGATCGATTTTGACAATGCCGTATTGATCCTTGCAGACTAGCACGGTCGAGCAGTTGATTCCTTGTCGAATTCTCAAGTCTATTGCGTTTAAAAACCCTCAATGGCTTCACCGGATAGGCCAATTATCTCATGAATGGCCAACTCAGAGAAAAACACTATAGTCGCGTTGACGAAAGGCCCATCTTATCCAATTGAAATCAGAACCTGAAAATCAGGATGTCACACATGACAAACGATTTGACCTAGGATATCTGAGCTAAGGATCAAATCAGCTTGTAGCCATCATTTGTAGATTTCGTTCAACTATATGGATGGGATTGAGGAAAAAGAAGATGGCTCGGATCAAATTCTTTGGCTTGCATAACCCAAATTTGCCCGTTTAATCCCCTAAAACAACTTTTTCTTTATTATCTTATGTAAGGATTTATGGATATATTGTCAACTGTTCTAAAAATTTAAATTATTTGATGAATACGCAATTTAATATCAATATACTAACAGCTCCCTCACACATAAGTTGAACTTTAGCCTCAGACTAAAGAGTGAAAATATATAAAAGCAAGACAAATAAGAGGTCTAGAAATGTTTGAACTTAGGGTTCCTATTCTTTAGAGTTAGAGTTTAAGATATAGGGATGATTTTTCCAAAATTGACATGAATTTGAAATCAACAGGAAGCAGCTCACGTGCGGTGCTGCTTTGGTCAACAACAAGAAGTCCACAAGTGACGCTAGCATGGAGAGAATGGGCAGAAGGCTGTCGGTGGGGATGAGGGACGGTGGTTCTCGTTTGGGAGCAACCCATGTGCGGCAAAAATGAATAAAATGAGAGATGAGCAGGAGGAAGCAAAGTAGAAAACGGCAAAGGGAGCTCGTCCACGCAGCCAAGAGAGAGAGAGAGAGAGAGAGAGAGAGAGAGAGGTATTTAATTATTGGATAAGTGAAGGCTTAGTCAAACAGAAAAAGTGAGGTTGAATTCTGTAGAGAGATTGTTGGTGGGGTAACAATTTGAGAGAGAGAGAGAGAGAAACGTGCGGCCGGGAGGGAGGAGATATGTGCGTGCGTGGGGGGGGAAGAAAAACGTGGAGAGAGAAGTAAAATGGAAGAAATAATATGCGGCCAAGGGAGGATTTACGTGAAGAGGCAAGAGACCAAGGGAAGAAGGAAGAAAAAGATTAAAAACAAAATTATAGTCTTGATTAACTTCAAAACACCTTGCCAATTGGTCATCACAGGGCCAATTTCTTCACCAAATGTGCAATTTGAAGTCTAAACAAAGACCAAGATAAGACGATCCCCTTTATCTCACGAATTTCCTTCGAAACCGAATTCTATTCCATTTTTCTCGGAATCCGATTTTCTAAACAAACTTCTCCGATTGGGGTCCGATTTGTTGCGGAAAAGCTCACGAAATTTCTTGTCACCCATTCACTCACAATAGATACCAAAAATCCATTCAAATTGGCCAATTCGAATTTCTATTAGTTTTCCTAATCGTCCATTCGATTTTCCGTAAAAATCCCGAACTTGCCTCAAAAGATGTGTCAACATTCCTAGAATGACCCATGACACGACAGGACTTTCAATTTTTGAAATCGAATTCAAATTCACTATTATTTTCAATCAAATGCGCTTTTAGCGTGATCTAGCCTACCGGGTAGCTTTTAGAAATTTTAGTTGGAATTGACCCTTGGTCGATTTTCTCCGAACTACACGTATCTCTTCGACACATTGGCGACTCTTGGTGTTCGTGAAAATCTCGAGATTTCAAATACGAACATAGGATACCCAAAACGACCGAAAATCGGTTTAGTGCCGATCGACGAGAATTTTGCAATCAAGTGAAATCACCCACACTTTGATCACACATCTCGCCGAATCGACCTATCTCCCGTCTCTGATCGATTTTGACAATGCCGTAATGACCCTTGTAGATTAGCACGGTTGAGCAGTAGATTCCTGGTCGAATTCTCAAGCCTATTGCATTTAAAATCCCTCGATGGCTTCACCGGATAGGCCAATTATCTCATGAATGGCCAACTCAGAGAAAAACACTATAGTCACGTTGACGAAAGGCCCATCTTATCCAATTGAAATCAAAACCTGAAAATCAGGATGTCACACATAATGAGCGATTTGACCTACGATATCTGAGTTAAGGATCAAATCAGCTTGTTGTAGATTTTGCTCAACCATATGGATGGGGATTGAGGAAAAAGAAGATGGCTCGGATCAAATTCTTTGGCTTGCATAACCTAAATTTGCCCATTTAATCCCCTAAAACAACTTCTTCTTTATTATCTTATGTAAGGATTTATGGATATATTGTCAACTGTTCTAAAAATTAAGATTATTAGATGAATACACAATTTAATATCAATATTCTAGCAGCTCCCTCACACATAGTTTGAATTTTAGCCTTAAACTAAAGAGTGAAAATATATAAAAGCGAGACAAATAAGAGGTCTAGAAATGTTTGAACTTAGGGCTCCTACTCTTTAGAGATAGAGTTTAAGATATAGGGATGATTTTTCCAAAATTGACATGAATTTGAAATCAAAAGCATGACATTCATCCATGGTCATTACAAATTAATGAAGACTTTATAATCCAAAAAGTTTATCAGAATCTCCAATTTAATAGAACATAATTTTATGACTCGATTACATATTTTGGTAAAATGATTAGGATTTGAATGAATTGATTAAAAGATTTATGACTTGATTGCATATCATGCATAATAGTTAGCACTTGTGCCGCAATTTCTAATATGTGTCACCACCAAACACAGGGAGTGAATCATTATTTATATCCACAAGGTTACGCTTCATCAACCAAAAAAAGTATTTTGTAACGTATATTTACTCAATTCTCAAGATATAAATGGTTCCTAGGGCCATCTTTTGATCAATGACCTGCTCAACAAAAAATTTACTTTTACATTCAGGTACACCAATATTAATCATTTTTCCCTCTAAAAAAGGTTTGAAAAGAGCAAGTAAATAACATTAAAAAAATAATCTAAACAATGGGTGCATTTGGGAAGACTTTTGGGGAAAGTTTTTAGGAAAATGCAAAGACCTTTGAGTTAAAGGTGCTTTCCAAAATGCAAACTATGTTTGGTAAATTATAGTTTGAAAGCCATTTGTGAAGTACCTTTGAGCAAAATGGTGTTTGGGGGACAAAGGACTTTTGTGATAAAAAAAAAATTACCAAAAAAAAAAAAAAAAATTTGACTCGGGTAAGGGTAGGCGCCGCCGGCGACCGCCGGCGACCTCGGCGACCCCGATCTGGGGCGGCGAGGTCTCGCGCGTCGCACGACGCCACCTCGACCTTCGGCGACCCCAGATCTGGGGTGGTGAGCTCGCGCGCATCGCGCGATGCCGCCCGGACCTCCGATGGTCGCGCGACCCCGATCGGCCGTCGCCGAGGCTACGCAACCCGCCTAAGGTCGGGGGACCTTGGCGAGGGCCGCGCCCGGGTCGCGCGACCGGAGGTCGGGCGACCCCGATCGGCCGTCGTCAACTCGAGATCCGAGTCGTGAAGACCCGGATCCGGGCTGCCACGACTCGCCGGGCGACCCCTTGCCATGGTCGTTGAGTCACCGCAACTCATGAAAGGTCACGCAATGCCGCGACTCACGAAGGTCGCTCGACTCTCCGACGACGATTGCCTAGATTGTCGCGACCATGCCGGCGTCCCTCTAGCAGTCGCCGGCCCCTCGCAATGAAGAACCAAACCGGCCACCCTCGACGGAGAAGATGAACAGTGTCTCCTCACAAGGGCAAAAAAGGGAAAAACAAAAAGTTCGTAAGGACAATTTTGGAAAAAAAATATAAATAGTGCCCGTGGGGCATGTCGAAAAAGCCAAAGCCCAAGGCAGTCCTCACCGCCTTGGGCTTCAGCCTTCACAAGGCTGGCATTTGGAGAATGGGGGTTCAAATTTTTTTGCCAAACACCCCTATACTTGGCCCAAAGGACTTTAAGTGTCCAAAGCCCTTTCCAAAGTAGTTTCCAAACGCAGCCATTTGTGACACTAACTCAAATTCATCGAGAATCCTAAACTATATAGCCCAAACTTCTTAGTGTGCCACCAAAACACCCAAACTTGTACCGATGTGATAAGAACCCGACTATTTAAGGTGTAGAAATCAATTAAACAAAAATTGTTGGAAACTTACCGGGCCAATGCAACATCAATGCAATTAAATGTTGATTGACGGAGAATCGATTATCAATGAAGAAAATGAGGGTCAAAATATTAGGATAATTGTCCAAAAATGTCCTAAACATATCATATATATTATACAGCAGCCAATTTAATTTTAAAATTTTCAATTTGGCAAATTTAGTCCTAAACTTTTTAAATAATTTTTCAATATGGTGCTTTCAAAAATTGCTAATATGGACGTTAGCCATCCTACTTGACATGATCAACACTAACATTGGTAATTTTTACAATTTTTTTTAATTTTTTGAATTTTTTTCTTTTTTCCTTTTTTTAAAACATTTTCTTTCCTTTTTCTTTTTTCCCTATTTCCTCTGCCAGTTTGCAACCTTGGCTATGGTCGACAGAGGTTGCCAACCATAGGCGAGGGTTGTGATACCCTCACCAAGGCCATGGCCAAAGGAGGGAAATAAGAATAAAAGAAGAAAAAGGAAAAAAATTCAAAAAAACTACAAAAATTATCTACGTAAATGCCGGCTATGTCGAGTCAGACGGCTAGCATTCATGGTATTGATTTTTGGTTAAAATTAACCGAAACAACTATATTGTTGAATTGTTAAAAGATTTAGAATTAAATTAGTCAAATTAAAAATTTTAGAACCGAATTAGTCATTGTATAATGGATTTAGGATATTTTGGACAAATTTCCCTTGGTTTTTCGATAGAGTGCATTAGTTTATCTAAGTAGTCTAGGAGTCAACGCACTACATTAGTTGATTATATGTTTGTCCATTGTACATATATTTAGTTAAGATATACTAACTCGTTTTCTTTGACCGAAATAAGCTTTTCTAAATTTCCTAAGCCTCATCAACCATGCATCTTTTCTCTCTTCGTGACCTCATAAAACATGAAGTAGAGGTAATTTCGACAAAGAAAACAAGTAACTCCATTTTTTGTTTACACTAAATGACTACGCAAAAGGAGAAACAAAAAACTACGACAAAGGTTGAAGTGGAAGGGGGCAACCCATAACTTCAAAAATTCGGGTCTTAATGTGCAATAATATGAAAGCTTCGGTGAGTCATCCATAATTTTGCAAAATTTGAGAGCTTATAATACAACAGTGCCAAAGTTCGGGGGGCTTGGAGAAAGAATCTTTAAAGTAACTTCAATGAACCGTTCTTCATGCACCTACTTTTTGATTATAAAAGAAAATTTTGGAAAAGCATTTTTAAAAGTTCTTATCAAACGAGTGGTCGCTGCAAATTGATGTCTATGTTCCATTCTTTTATCACCACTTTCCTCCTCTCTACTTTTTTAAAGTTAATGGTACAAATAGTGGATGACCTAATATGGTAAATTAATTAATTTATGACACGATTTAGTTCCTTCCATGTGTAGATCAATACGTTTTAGGCACAAATGACAATCATGCCTACCAGAGTTGATAAGTTAAACTCATTTCTAACATCACGTGAAGTTATTCTTTCATGTCAATAGAGTATATTATAAATATAAAAAAAAGCCACCTCGTGAATCGTGATAATATTTTTATTCAATTATATATAAAAAGTTGATCTTTTGTCGTATCAAATGGGTAATTTTTCATATCTCCTTTATTAAAGGAATGCGTACTGTAGTAATAAAGTTTTGTTGTGTCATGTCGCATGGGACTAAATTTGTTTTTTTTAATACATACCAAACCGAAAAAAAAGACAATTTATTTAAGACTGCCAAAGTGGCGTGCTCACGAAGCATATTTTGTCTGTCATTCGCGAAACCAGAGCAGAGCAGTGCAGAGAACGAGAGAGAAACAGAGAGATGGTTGGACCGGGGAGACCGCAGTTCGTGCTGTTCGGCTCGTCGATAGTCCAGTTCAGCTTCGCCGACGGAGGATGGGGCGCTTCCCTGGCCGACCTGTACGCCCGCGAGGTCTTCTTCTTCCTCCCTTCCTCCTCCTCCTCCTCCTCCTCCTCCTCGTCCAGTATCCATTTCCACTGTTCTTGCTTTCTTGTTTTTTTTTTTCTTCTTTTTCTATCCGAAAGGATGACGAAGGAAGAGATTCATGATGGGTCTGGTCTGGGGTAGGTCGTTTCTGGGATTTTCTTTTATGGGTCGAGGGAAAAAGTTACAACGTTATCGCAACTCCCATCCTGCTGGAAGAGAATTCCTGCGTAGTTCTCCATGTCCTGTCTACGTGGGTCACTTCAAGCTCCTCCTCCCACCGCAGTTTCTTTCTTTCTTACCTCAGTACGTGCGAATCGATCCCACTGCGGCGGTGGCGGCGGGACCCGCGGACGCCCGGGGGGAAAATGTCCATCGATCTTATCTTGGTTTTGCGACTGATCAAATCATGCCACATCTTCTCATTTTTATGCTTTTCCTTGTTTTTTTTTCGTTATTCTTTCCATTTTTGGAGGTTGCGTTTAGCGACATTGGAAGATCAAGAAAAGGTTACACGGACATGCTCCGTGGATGATGGAATCGCGGTGGAAAGAACTGTCGGGGGAGCTCTGCCGAGGTTTCACAAATTTTCGATGAATAATTGTCACTCATGCAACGCGAAATAAAAAAGAATTTTTACGATATAACCCTGTTTCTCATTTTTTTTTTCATTCAAACAAATGAACCTTTTTTTAGTCTGAAGATGGCATGAATTTTGGTCCTAAAAGTTTCAAACTTTGGACCCAATTGATGTGGGAACATGAAGGTCGTGATCCTTTGCTACCACATCCAATTGCATGTTGGTGATGGGACCTTGTTGGTCAAAATGGGTGAATTTTTGTACTCTGGAGTTGAAAAGCTGCCATTCATGACCCTCATTGTTGTGATAGATCCCTAAATGTTTGTTAAAATGCTGCTCAAAAAGAAATTGTTAATTTGCCAAACACAAGGTTGGGAAAAAAAGAAACCAGCTATGAATGCTTGTAGATAGACTCAGAAAATTGTCTTGAATCAAAAGCGAACCGTACCGATGAACATACTAACTGAAAACCTAACAGAAGATATCAAAGAACTGAAGCAATGGTGAAAATTTTCCAGTTTGGAATTCAAGTTTCGATCCTTATTTCATTTGGTTGTCTGGAATACTAGAGAAGCTGTGAATTCTGCAGGCAGACATAATCTTGAGGGGGTACTCCGGATGGAACTCGAGGCTCGCTCTTGAAGTCCTGGAAAAAGTGTTTCCAAAGGTATCACTCAAATCTTTGGGCTTTTAATATTTTCTGCCCTTCTTGAAATTATACATTTTCGGCATTTTGCTTGTAGATACATCGTTTGCTCATCAGCATTGTATACAGATGGGGCTGCATGCTGAAAAGCTTAGCAGCAATTGTTTGTGGAGGATGTCTAGTTTATGTTCTTAAGATCACATCTCATGATCATCAAGGTTTCTTTATTTTTTAGGTCTAGTGTCAATTAATAAAGAATCTGCAGCTAAATTTCTGTAACTACCTCAATGCTAGGATGCAGCCACACAACCATCCCTGGTGATCGTTTATTTCGGCGGAAATGACTCAATGCGGCCTCAGCCATCTGGTCTTGGCCCTCATGTACCACTTCCTGAGTATGTCGAGAACATGAGGAAGATTGCCAAATATCTCAAGGTAGAATAGATGATTAAATTGTCTGCTGACGACAATATTACGGAATGATTTGAAAGAGTGCATCATAAGCAAAGAGGTGCGAGCGACTTATGATAGTGACATTCTTTTCGAGGTTTCTCATAGTCACCATTGTGCACTGATTCTTACTTTCACCACAGAGAGTAGACTAACGCGTGATGTAAATTAATAAATTGTAGAGCTCAAGAGATACAACTCATCGAGCCTTTTATATTATCCCAAAAAGAAAATCTCTCTTTTCCTCTGCTTGAGACAAATTCTAAAGCTTTCATGCTTTCTTAGCAGAGCCTGTCGGATTGTACGCGCGTCATTTTTCTTAGTGCTCCACCTATCAATGAGGAGAAAATTCGTGAATCTTTGAGGTGTGTTATCTTGAATTTCTCATGCTTTTTTAGTCTCTGTTTTGCCTGTTGAATTCTGATAGAACTTTATACCTGGGATCAGCGATAAGTTTCAAGAACTAAGGCGAACAAATGACTTGTGTCGAGTATACTCGGAGGCCTGTTTAAAGCTGTGCAGGGAGATGAACATCAAGGCTGTTGATCTGTGGACTGCAATACAGAAGAGGGATGATTGGGCTACGGCATGCTTTACGTAAGTTTGCTTAGAAACACATGAAAAGGATTGCAAGATGCAGAAAAAGTAGAATAAACAGGGTTACCTCAACCATTCCAGTTCAAACTTCTGTATATGCATATCAAATAAAAAGCTCAATACCATTCTAAAATTAATCTAAACTTGTTCTAAAGAAAGGCTCTAAAGCTGTGTCAGTGCTCTTAACTGATAACACCCCTTTCTCAGCAATTGATGGGCTCATAGAATAGCAATGGTTTTGCATTGCAGAAACCAACCACTACAAATTTAGTTTGTTAGGCAGTGTTTAATTTCTTTAGGTAACGGAAGCTCTTCATATCGGAGCTATCACTAGTATGATTTGCTTCTCAAATAATTCATCTGATTATGTCCAAGGATTGGTTAGCTGCAACTTGTTAATGTAGTGTTGAGAACACCCCTTGTTCAGATTCTACCACATTTCAAACAAGACCTATTCATTAGACTTTGTTACGACCTCCTAACTTGACATGCATGATCAAACGATGTCCCCAATGCAAGCAAGTAACGGAGCCTGAAATCAGCTCACTTCCAGTTTTCCCTCAATCAGTTGTGAGCACCAAAATGGACGAGACATGTTTGATCCTAATAATAGATAAACTGGATTTGTGCATGGTATCTCAGTTCGCTTTTGGCTGAAAGCTATGCTCTCTGATCCTTTTTATGCAGGGACGGCATCCATTTCTCCTCAGAGGGAAGTGAGATCGTGGTGGAGGAAATACTGAGAGTTCTCAAAGAGGCTGACTGGAAACCGAGTCTTTATTGGGAGTCAATGCCCACTGAATTCGGAGAGGGTTCACCTTATGACCCGGTAGGTCCCAATGGCAGGACGAACGTGAACCTGTTGGATAGCAATTCCCACACAGGGTAAATACTAGAGAACCACTTTGAGAGCAAGGAGCAGAGAGCGATTTCAACTTTTTTCAATGTGGTATTTTGTCCTCCTAATCTGTGCTCCTTCCTGGATCTGTATTCTCTTGGCCAGCATAAAGAAATAAGCACAAAGAACGGAGAAACTGACGATTGACGCCAAGCATTTGTCCATAATTTACATTTGATGAACCTGGCACAGCTTTGACATGCCTGATGCCCCCTAGTTCAGGCCACAATAGGATTTGCCTTTTAGTTCATGAACAATGTACACAAATAGTAGCTTTCAGACAAGGCAAGCAAAGGAAGAGCCTTGGATTATTCTAGAACCACTTAAATCATTTGCTTCACCCGAACCAGCTTGCCTAAACCAGTTTGCTTGTGCTTTTTGTCCAACCTTTCCTAATGGAACAAATGACGGTTTAACGCTAGGAAAGACCATTGAATTTTGCAGGTTTAATGCTAGCCGTTAAGAGTAGCGGAAAGAGAAGGAACTAGCTTTGTGAACGGCCGGAGTGCTTTGCGCCTGCTTCCTTGAACCGTGCATGCTCTGCTGAATAGATTTGAACAAGTAGTGAAAAGATATACCGACGCATTATCATACTTATATAGTTTTTCTAAGTTCCAAATCTGATATATCAATTGAAGTTTTAAGTATGTCAACTATACTTATAACTTCATCATGTTTAATTTGTTATCAGTGTGCAAGCCATAGTTCTCATTCAGAGTTGTTGTCTGCTGCAGATTGTAGAGGAAACAACCAAAAAGAAAAGAAAAATCAATAGTTTCTTCGATTGACCCTGAAATCGGCCTGAGTCAGCAAGTTCGGTTTGAGGGTTCATTCTAGGGTTCATAGGATCATTTCTTAGTTCCAAGACTGGAACCGACCGTGACAAGGGGTGGACAAAATAGTCTGATGATTATAGTGCCATACTTATAACTTCATAATTTCTCTAGATTTGAGAAATCAATTGAAGTTTTACGTGTGCCAACTATACTTTAAAAACTTATAACTTCATTATGTTTAATTTGTCATCAGCGTGCGAGCCAAAGTTCTCATCCAGAATTGCTGTTGGCTGCAAATTGTAGTAAACGCCACCAAAAAGAATAAAGATCGATCGGTTCCCATGTTAACCTTGAAAACGACCTAGGTCGATAGGTTCAGTTCAAGGGTCAATTTTAGGGTCAACATGATAGGTTCTCAGTTTCGAAACTAGTAAACAACCCTAACAAGGGGTGGATTAAATAAAACTAATGATTATAGTGGAATACTTGTAACTTCATCATACTGATGTAGTTTTGTAAAATTGAGATATCAATTGAAGTTTTAAGTATGCCAACTATGCTTATATACTTGTAACTTTATTACGTTAAATTGTTATCAGCGTGCAAGCCATCGTTCTCATCTAAAGTTTTTATCAGCTACAAATTATAGTGGAGACCACCCAAAAGAAAAAAAAAATCGCCAATCCCCAAGTTGACCCTAAAACCAGCCTCGGCCGGCAGGTTGGATTTGAGGGTCGGTTCTAGGGTAAACAATATTGGTTCTTAGTTCCTAAACTGTGAACTGGGAATCGAGAGCCGAGAACCAACCCAAATAGGAGTGCAAGGAATAAGTTTGATGATTATAGTGGCATACTTATGACTTGATGATTATAGTGGCATAATTACAACTTCATCATGCTTGTATAGTTTTCTAAGTTTTTCCAAATCTAAGATATCAATTGAAGTATGCCAACTATACTTGTATACTAATAACTTCATTAAGTTTAATTTATTATCAACGTACAAGCCACAATTCTCACCCAAAGATATTGTGCACTATAGATTGTAGTGGAAACCACCAAAAAGGGGGAAAAATCAATTGGTTCTTGGGTAGACCTTGAAACCTACCCAGACCAACAAGTTTAGTTAGAGGGTCAATTCTAGGGCCAATAAGATTAGTTCTTAGTTCCAAATCTAGGAAACAGCTATAATAAGGTAGATTTCACACGTGGAATCTGAAATCTTCCCATCTATAAACCGATCATCCTTTTAAGGGCTTTTTAGTTTGACTGACATATGTGTCCTGCTCGATATGTTGCTTGGGTCATGTAACCTTGCGAGGGCTTGATAAGGCTAAGTGGGATAGTAAAGGGGACATCGGTGATGGTGGCAACCGCAGCAACCTTCTTCCCTTCCTCGAACTCAATCAATGAATTACAAAATTTACTATCATTTGAAGAATGTTAGGAAGTATAAAGGACAATTATGATCAATGAAGAAGTTTACCATAAGGATAATTATTTTTAAAATTTTATATAAAATCTACATGGAATGTTACCTTTTTGTATGTAACAAATTTTTGTTCATACATAACCTATTGCTTTCATAAATTCCATGCTACATAGAAGTTTGTCGATAGTAGTAATTATCTACCTTTTATTACAATCACTAATTAAAGTTTGTAAATCATGTTTGGATTCGTAAAATACCTCGTCTGTTCATGAAATTAGTTCATATTGTACGTGTATAGTTTTTAAACAAATCTACCTATATAGTGGTAACTTTTTTGTCATAAATTTTCAATTCCCTTCCGTGATGTGCCTTCTATAGTTGTATATGCAATATTTTTCTTTATACTTGCATTCTATACCCACTTTAAATTTATTGAAGACATTCTCAGCCAGTTACAAGGTTTCATACCTTCATCAACCCAAAAAATTGTTTTACCATATATATTACTAGAAAAACTGCTGCAAAACTTAGATGAAGCCCTAGCTCTCAAAAAAAAAAAAAAAAAAAAGAGCACCATCTTCAAGGCAGCAATTGCACAGTTCAGTTTTTTGCATGTGAGAGAGCTCACTAGAGACGAGAAACAAGAAAAGTCACAGCTTAATCCGCCCAAGTCTTTCATGCTTCGATCTTCCTTTCAATGTGAAGCTCCAGCTATGGATTTGTCTCTACACAAAAATGCTCTCAGGAAACCTTATTCTCAAGATGACAAAACTTAAGGACCAAAAGAAGATCTTGTAATCAAGTTCTTGAAATGAGAGACAACCTTAATTTGCCACTTTTTACGTGAATGTTTTGCAACTTGAAGCCGAGACTTGTGCAGAGGTGTAACATGCTGGATGAAATACACAATGAAGGCAACATTGACATATTTGCAGTAGCAAGTATATTTGGTGGTATCTGTTGAGACATGACGGGCAGTTTGAACTTGGATATTTGACTTAAGCATCAAATCAGCTTGTAGCCATCACTTGTGGATTTCGCTCAACCACATGGATGGGGACTAAGGAAAAAGAAGATGGCTCAGATCAAATTCTTTGGCTTGCACAACCCAAATTTGCCCATTTCATCCATTACAAACAACTTCTTCTTTATAATTTTTTGTGAGATTTTATGGATATATTGTCAACTATTCTAAAAATTTAAATTATTAGATGAAGATGTAATTTAATATTTCAATATTCTAACACCCTCCTCACGTGTAGGTTGAACTGTAGTCTCATATTAAAGCATGGAAATATAAAAAGTTGAGGTAAATAAGAGGTCTAGAAATGTTTGAACTTAGAGCGCCCACTCTAGAGATAGAATTTAAGACAGAGGGATGATTTTTCCAAAGCCGAAATGAAATTGAAAATAGAAGCATGACATTCATCCATAGTTAATATAGATTAATGAAGACTTTATAATCGGGAAAAGTGTCAAAAAAGTCCTAAACTTATTGTATTTTTGCTAATTTAGTTCTAAATCTATTTATGGTGTCAATTTAGTCATAAATATTTTGATTTGGAGCCAATTTAGTCTTTCTAGCTAATTTTGGCTAGATATTACTAACATGGAGACTGGCCGACTTACGTGGCATCACCAATGCCGATGTTGACAATTTTTAATAATTTTTCAATTTATTATTATTTATTATTATTTATTATTTCTTTTTTTCTCTCATTTCTTCTTCCTTTTGCCGTGATTGGCCACGGTGATGACGAGGCGGGCTAGCCTTACCAGATCTAGCCTAGGCGAGGGTAGCAAGGGCTACCTTAGTGAGGGCTCTCATCTCCAAATCGGCGAAGCTAGCCCTCGCCCAAGCCAAGGCAGCCTCGTCGGGGTGGCCTTCGCCCGGGTGAGGGCTAATGACAAGGGCTTCCCTCACCAAGGGTCACCTTCACTTGAGGAAGGCCGCTTTGACTGGACGAGGGCCGGCCATGGCCTGTGGCTAGTGATCGGTCACAGGCAAAGGGATGAAGAAAGGAGAGAAAAAAATCAAAAATCAAAAAATTATTCAAATATTATTAAAAATTGTCCACTTAAACGTCGACGATGCCATGTAAGCCAACCAGCATCTACATCAGCAATATCGGACCAAAATTAGCTAGAATGACTGAATTAACATAAAGTCAAAAGGTTTAGGACTAAATTAGCATCAATACAATAGATTCACGACTATTCTGACATTTTTCCCCTTTGTAATCCGCTTGTTTTCCACCTGACGTATTTCTTGCTCAATTTCGTGAAGTCTGTTCGCGTTATCCATAAAGTATGTCATGATCTTCAACTTAATAGAACTCAGGCTTATGACTCGATTGCATATTTTGATAAAAGAATTAGATTTGAATGAATTGATTAAAAGATTTATATGACTTGATTGCATACCATGTATAACGGTTAGCACTTGTGGTGCAGTTTCTTATATGTGTTGCCACCAAACACGAGGAGTGAACCATTTTAATATATCCACAAGTTATGTTTTATCAACCGAAAAAAATATATTTTGCAATGTATATTCACTCAATTTTCAAGATATAAATGGTTCCTAGGGCCATGTTTTGATCAATGGTCTGCTCAACAAAAAATTAGTGAGCCGTACTTCGCATTCTCCACTTTCACATTCAGGTACGTCAAGATTAATCATTTTTCTCCCCAAAAAAGTTTTTTTTTTAAGTAAATAACATAAAAAAATTCTAAACTATGTCCGCTGCGACACTAACTCAAATTTATTGTACCATCGAGAATTCTAAACTAGGCCCAATAGCCCATACTTTTTAGTGTGTTGCCAAAACACCTAAACTTCTACCAATGTGATAAGAACCGGACTAATTAAGGTGTAGAATTCAGTTAAACAAAAATTTTTGGAAACTTATCAGCCAATGCAACATCAACGCAATTAAATGTTGATTGGCGGAGAATCGATTATCAGTGGAGAAAATGAGGGTTAAAATATCATGATAATTGTTTAAAATGTCATAAACCTATTTTATATATATACAAAAAATACAAAAGACATCAAGCAAAAATATTACGACTACATATATGAATATGAAGTCCATATATTTTTCTTTGATTGGTTAGAAGAACAATTCCTTGAACCAAAAGAAATAGTTGTTTTAGATCATCATTATAAATGGAAACTTAATAATGGTGAAACCATAGAGTCCAATCATCCACCTCTTAGGAGAAAAAAATACAACATGGAGAAAGCAAGGTGACAACTACTCCTTTTAGGGTTCCGCACAAAGGAGATTTCCTTTACACTTACAAAGTAATTGAACAGAATAATTATACAAATCAACATTTGGTTACCATAGGAAAACAATTGAATATGATAGAATCCACTTTACAAAATCCTATTCACATAACCACACCACCAGTCGAAACACTCAAAAAACCCATTTTTAAGGCCTTTGAATTTCCAAAAAATCTTAGCTCGGAGTTCACCAAAGCCATAGAACAAAAGAGAAAACTCCTAGGGAAATCAAAGCTAGAGCCTGCTCCTATACTAGACACTCCTAAACTCCAAGAACTAATTATTAATGATGCCCCAGACCAACCTACTATTAGTACCTTAACCAAGCCCTCTAATGACTCCGACAATGAATCAGTCGCTGAGATAAACAGACTCAATTGGAGAAAACCCCAAAAACTTTATTATAGTAGAGCCACCCCACCATACATTGCCCAAGAAGAATCATCGCAGAAAATACAAAATAAATACTCTCCATATGCCATTTATGAATAGAATATAGATGGTGTAGCCGAAGCCAATATTATGAACATATTAAACAACATGATAATGCTTGTCAATGCCTACAAAACACAGCAAGATGTTTCAGATCATGCTGTTGCTAATTTTCTAATTGCCGGATTCACTGGACAACTAAAAGATTGGTGGGATAATTATTTGATCGATGAACAAAGAATACAAATTCTAATTGCTTATAAAATAGACGATTTTGGACAACGCATGGATGACGAACAAGGACATCTCATCCAAGATGCGGTGAATACACTCATTTATTCTATTTCACAACACTTTATAGGAGACCCTTCACATATTAGAGATAGGAACCAAGATCTGCTATCCAGTATGAGATGCAAAACTCTAGGAAGATTTAGAGACTACGAAGAACTTTTCCTTCAAAGGGTTCTTGTTAGGCCAGATTGCAACCAACCCTTTTGGAAAGAAAAATTCTTAGCAGGTTTACCCCAAATAATAGGTGACCAAGTTAGAGATAGAATTAGAGAAGAATACAGTGGCCAAATACCTTATGATCTTCTTTCTTATGGAGAAATAGTTTCATACGTTTACAGACAAGGAACACAAATGTGTAATACGATCAAATTACAAAGACAACTCAAGGAAGAACAATCTCTCACCAATAGAAGTCTAGGAGATTTCTGTGCTCAATACGATCCCTCTTATAATGAAAAAACAAAACTAAAATGTAAAGGGACTTGCCCTTCTGAAAAAAAAAAAAAAATAATGAAACATTGCAACAAACCACAAACTTATAGGAACAAACGTAGGCACCATAATAAACCTCAGACTGATAAGAAAATTTTTAAAGACATTAAATGCTACTCTTGAGGTAGAAAAGGCTGCATATCAAAATATTGTAGGATTAATAAGAGATTAAATGAACTATCTCTTGATGACAATACTTTAAACCAGTTAAATAACATCTTTGTAGAAACTGACGATACTTCTTCTAATGAACTTCTTGAGGAAGGTCTTCAAATAAATGAAATAGAAACCTCTTCTGATTCAGATTATGAAGACGCCTCTCCAGACAAACATATTCCTGAAATAAATATGTTAACAAAAGAAGAAGAATTCCTCCTCAGAACTACTGATAAAATAATCGACCCGGAAGCCAAAAAAAGAATATTTAGATAGACTACACTCTTCTATGAATATTACCACTAAGACCAATACTTCCTACAATCTTAAAGACATCTTGAATAGAAACAAAAAACCTCAGTCCAGACCTATAAATATTAATGATCTTTAAAATTAGAAGATCTCTTGTCATAAAAGGAAAGACAAAATTAGAAGACCAAAATGAAATCACCAATACTACTAATACTTCGACATTTCGGATCCAGCCTTTCTTATGTTATTAACAGAAATAACATCTAGAAAATGGATAATAAATATTATGATAAAAATCAACAATGAGTTTATTATTGAAACAACAACACTCTTTGATACAGGAGTTGATCTCAATTGTGTCAAAGAAGGCCTTGTTCCAACAAGATACTTTGACAAAACATCTGAATCCTTAAAATCAGCCTCGGGGAGACAAACTAAACATACAATACAAGTTACCGTAAGCCTTAATAATAAAAGATCAAATGTCTTACAAAACATCTTTTCTTTTAGTAAAAAATATGAGGCGATAGGTAATTATCGGAACACCTTTCATACAATTGATCCAACCTTTTATAGTTACTAATGAAGGTATTGAAACTCATGCTCTAAACAAGAAAATCACCTTCAACTTCATAACAAAAACACAAAAGAGAAGCCTAAACATTTTACAAGAACATTCTATTTCAGAAATAAATTGCCTTATAAAAGACAAAGAAAACCAGCTTGAATTCTTAAAAGAAGATTTAAAATTCAAAAGAATAGAAGAAAATCTTATAAAACCAAATGTTATAGAAAAAATAGCTTCCCTACAAAAACACATAGAGAAAACCATATGCTCTACTTTACCAAATGCCTTTTGGGAAAGAAAAAAACATATTGTAGATTTGACCTATGATCATGATTTCTCTGAAAATAAAATACCTACAAAAGCTCGTCCTACACAAATGAACCAAGAAGTTCTTAAATTTTGCAAAATAGAAATACAAGACCTCTTAAATAAAAAACTCATAAGAAAAAGCCAGTCGCCATGGAGCTGCTCTGCTTTCTATGTCAATAAAAATGCTAAACTAGAAAGAGGAGTTCCCAGGTTAGTTATTAATTATAAACCTCTAAATACAACCCTTAGGTGGATAAGATATCCAATACCCAATAAAAAAGATTTGCTAAACAGATTATGTAGATAAAAAATATTTTCAAAATTTGACATGAAATCAGGATTTTGGCAAATACAAATCAGTGAAAAAGATAAATACAAAACAACTTTTACAGTCCCTTTTGGCCAATACGAATGGAACGTTATGCCATTCGACCTCAAAAATGCCCCTTCAGAATTCCAAAGGATTATGAACGAAATTTTCAATCCTTATTCAGAATACATCATAGTTTATATAGATGATGTTCTTGTCTTCTCATCCAATATAGAACAGCATTTCAAACATTTATCTACTTTCATAAAAATAATCATACAAAACGGTCTTGTAGTCTCTCCTACTAAAATCGCACTCTTCAAAACCAAGATTAGATTCTTAGGACATTACATTCATTTAGGTACTATAACTCCCATAGAAAGATCAATTTCTTTTACTGATAAATTCTCAAATGAGATTAAAGACAAAACTCAATTACAAAGGTTCTTAGGAATCTCAATTATATTCTGGATTTCTTTCCCAATATAAATATCCTTTGTAAACCCTTACACCAAAGGTTACGAAAGGATCCTCCACCATGGACCTTTTTCCATACAAACATTGTCAAACAAATAAAGATTCATGTTAAAGAAATACCATGCTTACACCTAGCCGATCCATCTACTTTCAAAATAGTTGAAACAGATGCTTCAGAAATAGGATAGGTCAAAAATAGCAAAGAACAAGTTGTTCAGTTTATTTCAAAACATTGGAATTCTACCCAACAAAACTATTTGACAATCAAAAAAGAAATACTTGCTATAGTCTTGTCTATTTCAAAATTCCAAGGAGATTTATTAAACCAAAAATTTCTCTTGAGAATTGATTGCAAATCAGCCAAAGACATTTTACAAAAAGACGTATTAAACATTGCATCAAAACAGATTTTTGCCAGATGGCAAGCCATACTTTCAGTATTTGATTTTGACATTGAATTTATAAATGGTTCTTCAAATTCATTACCTGATTTTCTCACAAGAGAATTTTTACAGGGGGTACTATCATGCCAAGATCCAAAAAAGATAAAGGCAAAGCCATTGCCGAAACCTTTAATACACCACCAACGCAAAAAATTTAACACCAATCAAGACATGGCTTCAGATGGCAGAAAATCAATCATTCCTACAACAACACCCAATACCAGATACCCCTTTAAAAGAGGAATCCATACCAGCCCTAGCCCAGCTAGCCAACATACTACACAAAGAAACATTGGAATTACTTACTCAATCTTTACAAAAACCAGTAAAGAAAGAGCCATCCAGTGCCATTGAGGTAAGCAACAATCCCTCCCCGCTTGCTGCACAAAGACAAGCGGAATACAAAAGAATTTCAAATGAGGTGGTCATTAGGCCACAGGCAACCCCTCATTCTCAAAGATCAAAATTCTTTCGAAAGATATCATTTCAAAAAATATTGACCGTAGAAGATGGATTATTCGACAAAGATCCAATCAAATTTGCAAAAAACATCTTTCCAAAAAATTGGTTTTTTAAATTACATAATACAAACAAAACCCTTGCTTATTATGAGCAAATTTTAGTGGAGACAGAATCAGCAAGGTTCACTCACTTTGCTGACAAAAACAATACAGAAAACATCTTATACTCCACTATATCCATCAGTAAAGTCATACACCCCTCACACTGGGGAGCCTCACCTTATACATCTAGAAAATTCCAAACAAGGCTTACCCAAAGCCTACCATACTCGTCCTCATATTCATACCGGGACTACCAACAAGCCTGGTGGAATGTCTTCTTCAGACAAAATACAAATTTCCAACACACTTTGTTGTCATTCTTCAAAGACAACTTCCCAAGACAAAGCATACCAAATTGGTTTGATTCTTGATGGGATCTCTTTGGTCCATTGGACATAATACTACACCCCATAGTCAAACAAGAATATCAAATATTTCGTCAAAATTTTGTACCAACACCATATGATACAAGGTTTCCATGCCTTATGCACTTTTTTATAATATTCAAAATCTCTTAGGTAACAGCATGGGAATTTGAATATAATACATCCACCAAACCAGGTATACCATTACTTGTCCGAAAATACAAGACAAAATGGTGGGATGGATTCAAACATCTTGAACAAGGTTCTGAAGCTGCGGTTAAAACTTGGCTAAAAAGCCAAAAAACCCTAATAACCATAGCCCCATCAAATACATCATTTCTACAAGAAAAATTCATAGCAAGTGCAGCACTGGCTACAGTCCAGAGCAGAGAAGAATACTGCAATGTCCTTAGGACAATGCTCTCTGAAGCGGAAGAATCACAATGTGGATCTTCCAAATCACAAGACAGTCAAGACATATCCTCACGTCACATCACAGTGGAAACACCAATGAAGACGACTGCTACAGGATCAACCTAGACAGAGATTAAAATAAAGACATCACATGCCAACACTGTTGTAGCGGTGCAAAGGCTATACACTGTAGCAAGATAGGCATATATTGTTTACTATTCACTATTCACTCTCAGTACTGTTCACTTTACATTGTTCAACATTGTAACACTTTCTATAAACAACTCCTTTGGCACAAGAGAAGGGGACTCGAAATTTTCAGACCTCACTTCTCTCTTCTTCGTCCTCACCCTCTTGTAAACCCTCATCCTTTCAAGCCTCAAGCTTTCTTACCTTGTACCCCTGGTTACAAAGTAAGTTTGTTTTCAAATACATCTAACATAGTTTATACAAGGTTACCAATTTACATGATAGTTGGTTAACCATTTCTTGTAATACAAATATCAATACTCCCTGGAGTGTGGATTACCGCCCTAGTGGATGACTTGATGCTATAGTTTCTGCATCTTTCGATACATGTAATTTTCAATTTTTATAATACAAGTTCATACCACCTTTATGGTTGGTTTTTGTTTGTGCATACTCTTACTTTATATCTTATATGTTGCTTTCGCTCTTTATATTATCTTTAATTCACAAGATTTTATTTAATCATATACATGTTTAGAATTATCTATTAATCTTTTATACTATTCCTTGTTCTCTCATATAGTACTCCGATCCTAACCCCTTTATGGTATCAGATACATCATTTCTACAGGAAAAATCCATAGCAAGTGCAGCACTGGCTGCAGTTTGGAGCAGAGAAGAATACTGCAATATCCTCAAGACAATGCTCTCTGAAGCGGAAGAATCACAATGTGGATATTCCAAATCACAAGATAGTCAAGACAGATCTTCACAGTCACATCACAGTGGAAACACCAATGAAGACGACTGCTACGGGATCAACCTAGACAGAGATCAAAATCAAGACATCACATGCTAACACTGTTGCAGCGGCGCAAAGGCTATACATTGTAGCAAGATAGGCATATACTGTTCACCATTCACCATTCACTCAGTACGGTTCACTTTACACTGTTCAATACTGTAGCACTTTCGATAAATAACTCCTCCGACACAAGAGAATGGGACTCGAAATTTTCAACATGTATATGATTAAATAAAATCTTGTGAATTAAAGATAATATAAAGAGCGAAAGCAACATATAAGATATAAAGTAAAATTATGCACAAACAAAAACCAACCATGAAGGTGGTATGAACTTGTATTATAAAAACTGAAAATTACGTGTATCGAAAGATGAAGAAACTATAGCATCAAGTCATCCACTAGGACAGTAATTCGCACTCCAGGGAGTATTGATGTTTGTATTACAAGAAATGGTTAACCAACTATCATGTAAGTTGGTAACCCTGTATAAACTATGCTAGATGGAAACACTCAAAAAAACCCATTTCTAAGGCCTTTGAATTTCCAAAAAATCTTAACCCGGAGTTCACCAAAGCCATAAAACAAAAGAGAAAACTCATAGGGAAATCAAAGTTAGAGCCTGCTCCTATACTAGACACTCCTAAACTCCAATGACTAATTATTAATGATACCCCAGACCAACCTACTATTAGTACCTTGAAGCCCTCTAGTGACTCCGACAATGAATCAGTCGCTAAGATAAACAGACTCAATTGGAGACAACCCCAAAAACTTCATTATAGTAGAGCCACCCCACCAAACATTGCCCAAGAAGAATCATTGCAGAAAATACAAAATTTATCAGCAAAGGTTTTGAAGAACCATTCTCTAATTTGTTTATTGTCTTCAAAATTAAATTCCTTATTAAGGAATGTTCTGTTTGGTTCAAATTGTTTTTCTAAAACATGAAGCTCTGCATCTATCATCTGTGAGTATGTAGGAGAGTGATGAGGGGAATCTGTATTCTCTAAGACGGGCTCAGGCTGGTTTTGTTGATAAACAGGCCTGGAAATCTCTGATCTATTGTCTAAACCACTAATTTCTGGTTCAAGTGGTATCTCAGGATTATTTCTAATTGTATTAAATGGTAAAGGTATTGTATCACGTGTGGGAGTGTCTCTATACGTACTTGAAGGAATGGTGATTATAGGTGGAAGATTGGGATTAAGATCTACCGACCTTGAATAAGATGTGTGAAGTGAAGGACTAGATCTTGAGTCGAAAGATCTTCTAGGAAACCTAATAGTGACTCTTCCTTCCGGATGTTGAATGACATTGGTTGGAGTTGTATTTTGAACAACTTGTTGGGGAATTTGGTTTTCTAATTCCCATTGTTCTGGTAAAGTGACTTGATTCCAACTAATAGATCTAGGAATCGTTGTATTTGCTCTAGAAATGTCAGTCTGAAGGAGAAGTGTGTCTCCTCTCGGACTATGTTTAAAAGCATTTTCGCCAAAGGCAGAGGCCATGGCTTTGTAATGGATTCTATAGACAAGAGCTAAAGGAATTGATCCATTTGCTACTTTGTAATTATGGGTTTTTATTTGGAGTGTAAGGGCTCTAAGAATATTCTTATCCTTAAGAGATACTGAGAAATTGGGGTAGTAATCAAAATGTATTGGTCCTTTGCAGAGACTTGTCTCTACAGTACCAAGAATGGATTCATCATAGTTTAGGAGACGTGAATCTCGTAAAACTAAGAGAATGGATGTATTAAGACCTTCTTTTGTAAGAGGTTTGATTCCTACTTGGACTAATTCTATGTGAATGTAATTGTATTTTTGTTTATGCTTCTTGATATACTATTGATTCAAAATGTGTATGTTTTCATAAGAATTAGAAAGAGGAATATCTCTTTCTTCAGTGGCCATGACATAATATGATTTTTTGAAAAACTTCAATTTTGATTGTTTGTATATTTCCTTAATTTTAGAATTTCCCAATTTTCTATAGATTTGTTGAAATCTTCTATCCTTACTTCTTCTCTATGTATAGGACTTGGATCTCGAGTCCATTTGTGATAGAGAACTAGAGAAAGATGTAGATCTTCTAAGTAAGCTCATACTTAAGATCGGAACTATTCCTTCTTCAGAACCGTTACAGAGTTAAACCAATGGTCTAACAGCCACTCAGGGACTTACGGCCTGGACCACTTTGTAGAAACAAGAAGGATGCCAACAAATGGCTCTCAATCTATGAGTATGGTCTTAAAAAGACTATCTATACCTTCCCACTGGCTCTATATATATATATATATATATATATATATATATATATTGTATAGCATCCAATTCAATTCTTTTTTTTTTAATTTGGCTAATTCAGTTCTAATTTTTTTTTGATAATTTGTTAATATAATCATTTCGAAAATTGCTGATATAGACATTGTCCATCCTATGTGGCATGGTCTCATTAACATGGGCAATTTTTGCAAACTTTTAAAAATTTTCTAATTAGGTTTTTCTTTTTCCTTTTTCCTTTTTTTTTATCATTTCTTTCCTTTTTCTTTTTTTTTTTCTATTTCCTCTGCTAGTTCCCAGCCTTGGCAATGGTCAGCAAGGTTGCCAACCATAGGCAAAAGCTATGACGCCCTCACTGAGGCCATGGGCCAATGGAGGGAAATAAGAATAAAAGAAGAAAAGGAAAAAAAAAAAAAAATTCAAAAAAAAAATTGTAAAACAACCTCAACATCGATTGTGTCAGACTACTAGCATTCACTTTAGTAATTTCCGGTCAAAATTGACAAAAATGACATATTGCTGAATTCTCAAAAGATTTAGGATTAAATTTATCAAATTAAAATTCTATAACTAAATTGGCTATTGTATGATATATTTAGGATATTTTGGACAATTTTCCTCGATTTTTCGATAGAGTTTATAAATTATCCGAGTAGTCTAGGCATCAAGGCACTACATTAATTGATTATATGTTTGTCCATCATACATACATTTAGGCAAGCACTACCCGAACATAGACTAACTCATTTTCTTCGACCGAAATGATCTTTTCTAAATTTTCTAAACCTCATCAACCATGCGTCTTTTCTCTCTTCTTGACTTCATAAAACATGTAATGGAGGTAATTTCGATAAAGAAAATAAGTAACTCCACTTTTAGGTTCCACCAAATGACTATGCAGAAGGAGCAATTAAAAACTACGACAAAGATTAAAGAGCGACGGGGTAACCTATAACTTTTCAAAATTCGGGACTTAGTATGCAATAATGTGAAATCTTTTGTGAGTAATCCATAATTTTGCAATATTCGAGAGCTTAAATGTAAAAGTGCCAAAGTTCAGTGGGTTTAGAGCAAGAATCTCTTAAGAAACTTCAATGAACCATTCTTCATGCACCTATTTCTTGATTATACAAGAAATTTTGGAAATGCATTTTCAAAAGTGCCTATAAAAAATGAGTGTTCACTACAAATCGATGTCTATTTTCCATTCTTCATCATCATTTTCCTTTCTTTCTGCCCTTTTTTTTTAAAGTCAATGTTACAAACAAGGGATGACCTAACATGATAAATCAATTAATTTCCAACACGATTTAATAACACAAAATGAAGCGCATTCTTGTCATGTCGTAACGCAATAACACATGTGAGGTTATTCTTTCACGTCAACCAAATATATTATAAAAAGAAACCCTCTCGAGAATATTCTTACTCGACTATATATAAAAACCTAGTGTCTTTGTCGTATCAATCGTGTCATTTTCCACATCTCATTTATTAAATGAATGCGTACCACACTACTAAAGTCTTGTCGGTGTGGACCAAACAAATTTTTCTAATGCACACCAAACGAAAATAAAAGCAATTTATTGAGACTGCCAAAGTGGCGTGCTCACAAAGCATTTTTTTTGTCATTCTCGAAACCAGAGCAGAACAGAGCAGAGAACGAGAGAGAAACAAAGAGAGATGGTCGGACCGGAGAGACCGCAGTTCGTGCTGTTCGGCTCGTCGATAGTCCAGCTCAGCTTCGGCAACGGAGGATGGGGCGCGTCCCTCGCCGACCTGTACGCCCGCAAGGTCTTCTTCTTCCTCCCTTCCTCCTCCTCCTCCTCGTCCGGCATCCACTTCCACTGTTCTTGCTTTCTTGCTTTTTTTCTTCTTTTTCTATCCGAAAGGATGACGAAGGATGAGATTAATGATGGGTCTGGTCTGGGGTCGGTCCTTTCTCGAATTTTCTTTCATGGGTCGAGGGAAAAAGTTACAACGTTATCGGAACTCGCGTCGTGGGACAGAATTCCTGCGCAGTTTCCGATGTCCTGTCTACGTGGGTCACTTCAAGCTCCTCGTCCCACCACAATTTCCTTCTTTCTCACCTCAGTACGGGCGAATCGATCCCACTGCGGCGGTGGCGGCGGGACCCGCGCACCCCCGGGGAAAAAATGCATCGATCTTATCTTGGTTTTGTGACTCACCAAATCATGGCACGCCTTGTCCTTTTTATGCTTTTTTTTTTTTTTTTTGGTTCTTCCTTCCATTTTTGGAGGCTGAGTTTAGCGACATTGGAAGATCAAGAAAAGGTTACATGGGCATGCTCCGTGGACGATGGGATCGCGGTGGAAAGAACTGTCGGAGGAGCTCTGGCCTCGGTTTCACAGATTTTTGATGAATACTTGTCGCTCTGCAACGATAAATGTGAAATAAAAAAAGAATTTTTACGATATAACCCTGTTTCTATTAACTTTTTTTTTTTTTTTATTTTTTTCATTCAAATAAATGAACCTTTATTTTTTCTGAAGATGGCATGAATGTTGGTCCTAAAAGTTTCAGACTTTGGACCCAGTTGATGTGGGAACATGAAGGTTGTGATCCTTTGCTACCACATCCAATTGCATATTGGTGATGGGACCTTGTTGGTCAAAATGGCTGAATTTTTGCACTCTGGAGTTGAAAAGCTGCCATTCATGACCCTCATTGTTGTGATAGACCCCTAGATGTTTGTTAAAATGTTGCTCAAAAAGAAATTGTTAACTTGCCAAACACAAGGCTGGGAAAATATGAAACCAGCTATGAATGCTTGTAGATAGACTCAGAAAATTGTCGTGAATCGAAAGCGAACTGTACCAACGAACATACTAACTGAAAACCTAACAGAAGATATCAAAGAACTGAAGCAATGGTGAAAATTTTCCAGTTTGGAATTCAAGTCTTGACCCTTACTTTATTTGATTGTCTGGAATACTGGAGAAGTTGTAAACTCTGCAGGCAGACATAATCTTGAGGGGGTACTCTGGATGGAACTCGAGACTCGCTCTAGAAGTCCTGGAAAAAGTGTTTCCAAAGGTATCACTCAAATCTTTGGGCCCTTAATGATTTTCTGCCCTTTTGAAGTTTACATTTTCGGCATTTTGCTTGTAGATACATGGTTTGCTGATCAGCAATGTATACTGATGGGACTGCATGCTGAAAAGCTTTAGCAGCAATTGTTTGTGGAGGATGTCTAGTTTATGTTCTTAAGATCATATCTCATGATCATCAAGGTTTCTTATTTTTTAGTTCTAGTGTCAATTAATAAAGAATCTGTGGCTAAATTTCTGTAACTACCTCAATGCTAGGATGCAGCCACACAACCATCCCTGGTGATCGTCTATTTCGGTGGAAATGACTCAATGCGGCCTCACCCGTCTGGTCTTGGCCCTCATGTACCGCTTCCTGAGTATATCGAGAACATGAGGAAGATTGCCAATTATCTCAAGGTAGAATAGATGATTAAATTGTCTGTTGACAACAATTCTAGGGAATATTTTGAAAGAGTGCGTCATAAGCAAAGAGGTGCGAGCGACTTATGATAATGACATTTTTTTGAGGTTTCTCATAGTCACCATTGTGCATTGATCTTAGTTTCACCACAGAGAGTAGACTAACTCATGATGTAAACTCGTGAACTGTTGAGCTCGAGAGATACTACCTGACAAGCCTTTTAGTATCATCCCAAGAAGAAAGATCTTTCTTTTTCTCTGCTTAAGACAAATTCTAAGGCTGTCACGCTTTCTTAGCAGAGCCTGTCGGATTGTACACGCATCATTTTTCTTAGTGCTCCACCTATCAATGAGGAGAAAATTCGCGAATCTTTGAGGTGTGTTATCTTGAATTTCTCATGCTTCTTTAGTCTATTTTTTGCTTGTTGAATTCTGATATAGCTTTATACCTGGGATCAGTGATAAGTTTCAAGATCTAGGTCGAACAAATGATGCATGCCGAGTATACTCGGAGGCCTGTTTAAAGCTGTGCAGGGAGATGGACATCAAGGCTGTTGATCTGTGGACTGCAATACAGAAGAGGGATGATTGGGCTACGGCATGCTTGACGTAAGTTTGCTTAGAAACACATGAAAGGGATTGAGAGATGAAGAAAAAGTAGGATAAAAATGGTTACCTTAACCATTCCCGTTCAAACTTATGTCTATGCATATCAAATAAAAAGCTCTATACCATTCTAAAATTAATCTAGACTTGTTCTAAAGAAAGGCTCTAAAGCTGTGTCAGTGCTCATAACTGATAACAACCCTTTCTCAGCAATTGATGGGCTCATAGAATAGCAATGGTTTTGGTTTGCAGAAACCAACCACTATAATTTTAGTTCACGTGGCAGTGTTTAATTTCTTTAGGTAATGGAAGCTCTTCATATCAGAGCTATCACTGGTATGATTTGCTTCTCGAATAATTCATCTGATCAAGTCCAAGGATTGGTTTGCTGCAACTAGTTAATGTAGTGTTGAGAACACCCCTTGTTCAGATTCCACCACATTTCAAATAAGACCTGTTCATTAGACTTTGTTACGACCTCCTAACTTGACGTGCATGATCAAACAATGTTTCCAACCCAAGCAAGTAATAGAGCCTGAAATCAGCTCACTTTCAATTTTCGCTCAATCAGTTGTGAGCGCCAAACAGATGAGATATGTTTGTTTGATCCTAATCTAGTCAATAGATAGACAGGGTTCGTGCGTGGTATATCAGTTCACTTTTGGCTGAACCCTATGCTCTCTGATCCTTTTTATGCAGGGACGGCATCCATTTCTCCTCAGAGGGAAGTGAGATCGTGGTGGAGGAAATACTGAGAGTTCTCAAAGAGGCTGACTGGGAACCGAGTCTTTATTGGGAGTCGATGCCAGCTGAATTCGGAGAGGATTCACCTTATTACCCGGTAGGTCCCGACGGCAAGACCACTGTGAACCTGTCGGATAGCAATCTCCTCATAAGTAACCCCATAGTAAATACTCGAAAACGACTTCGTTTGAAATAGAGCTCTGCTTGTCACAACAAGAGACTGTCAGACTCTGAGAGCAGAGAGCGATTTCAACCGCTTTCAATTGGGTATTTTTTGTCCTCCTAGTCTGTGCTCCTTCCTGGATTTGTATTCCATTGGCCGGCATGAAGAAATAAGCACAAAGAATGGAGAAACTGACGATTGACGCCAAGCATGTCCCTATTTCACATTTGATGATCGTGGTACAGCTTTGGTATGCCTGATGCCCCCTAGTTCAGGCCACAATAAGATTTGCCATTTTAGTTCATGAACAATGTACACCCATAGTAGCTCTCAGACAGGGCAAGCAAAAGGAAAAGCCTTGGCTTATTCCAGGACCAGTTTGCTTGTGCATTTATCCAACCTTTCGTGATGGAACAAATGACGGTTTAACGCGAGGAAAGAGCGTTTGAGTTTTGCAGGTTTAACACTAGCCATTAGAGGAATGGAATGAGAAGGAACTGGCCTTGTGAATGGCCGCAGCGCTTCGCATCTGCTTCCTTGCGCCGTTCATGCTCTGCTTAATAAATTTTTACAAGTAGTGTAAAGACACTGCCGAATGATCATCGTTAGAAGACTTACCTCACCTCATGAACTAGATTAGAAGAAATAAGGGATACAGTGGTCAACATTCTCCATTAGATTTCCTACCGTTTGATTCTAAGAGACTGCAGAAGTTGATTTCACACCTGAACACCCTGTATCCGGTATGGAAATTTGGACAGTTCGTCACTAATCAATAGTTTCCATGGCACAGGTCATATGGTTTCTGTTCTTGTCCATTGATAAAAACAAGGGATGTAAGCGAGTCAAATACTCACAAGCTACTCGAGCTTAACTAGCAGCTTAGGGCCAACCGATTCATTTCCCATATCAGCTCTTCTATGTGTATTAAGGCTTGAATCTTGCTCAATGCTTTTTGGGTCTACGTAGGTTGATTATTTAATCCAATCAAGCTTGAACTCGAATTTACTTGACTCGAATAGCTCATGAGCCTAATATTTTTATGTTTATCATACATCATATTACCTATACGAACGAGTAGATAAAGATCATTGGTTTTTCTATCGCACCATATTTTCAAGCTCTAATTTAATCTTCGTTTTTTTTTTCTTATATATAATAAGTGTAAAGCCTATTTGATAATCATTCTATTTCTGGAGAACAATTTCTATTTAGAAATGATTTCTTTTTAATTATGTTCCCTAAATGATTTTTTGAACATTTGAAGATATTTGGTAATTGGTCAAAATCTATATTCTCAGGATAGAAATACATTTGGTAAAATCTCAAATTCTTTTATGAATTAGAATTTCTTTTAATTTTTGATAATTTTATTATATTTTTCTCTTCTTTCCTTTTCTTCTTCTCCTTCTTCCTTTGGCTAGTCGTAGGCCCTTAGGGAAGTCGAGCCTCATCGACCAAGCCTCCCCAGCAACTAGGCGAGGCTTGACCTCGCCTTGGCCGAGCGAGCTTGACCTTGCCTAGATCTAGCAAGGCCAACCTTGCTCAGTTACTGATGAGGCTTGACCTCGCTGAGCCACCGCAAGGCAACATCGCCCTCATGGTGGCCTGACAAGGGTGAGGCTCACCTAGTTGTCGAGGAGGCTTGACCTCGCTGGGAGGCCAACAATGCTTCAATAAGGTTGCTAGCCAGAAGAAGAAGAAAAGGAAAAAAAAAGAATAGAGGAAAAAAAGAAGAAAGAAAATGAACTTAATTATGGAGTTATTCTCGAAAACAAAATAATAATAATAATTTTTTTCTATTAATTGATTCCATTCAAAATCTACTTCCAGAAATAAAATAAAATAAAAATTACTAAATGGTTTTTTTATTTTTTTTTCTATTTCGGAGAACAAAATAATATAATCAAATACTATTTGACAAGTTAGGGCACATTTGGCAATCGGTAAAACAGTAAAAATTTCTATTCTTTTGTTCCTAGGAGTATATTTGAAATAGAAATCCGTTTGATAAATTTTTTTGTCCCCGAAAATAGATTTGGAGTAGAATCGAGAAAAAAAAAAAGTTGATTATTTATTTCGAAAAACAATTCTAAAATCAATCAAAAAATTTTTTTCTTTTTCCTCTTCTTTTCTTCTTGTTCTTCTTCCACCATTGCCGCCACCGCCGATCACCGGTGACTAGTTGGCTGAGGTTCGACGACCTCGCCCAACCACTAATGAGCCTTGCTTGGCCGGGCAGTTGCTAGGCTCGGCCGAGCCGTGGTTGAGCGAGGATGGATGAGGCTCGACCTCATCCGATCCGGTGAGGCGGAGCTCACCTAGCCATTGGCGAGACTCAACCTAGCCATTGGCGAGGCTCAACCTTGCCAAGCCATCGCGAGGTCGGCGTTGCTGGCTAAAGCTTGGCCAAGCCTCACCCAGTTGCTGACGAGGCTCGGCCGACGATGCGTGGCCTCTTCGAGGGCCGGCAATGCTCTAGTGAGGTCGACAACCCTTGTTTGGCCGATCGTCAACCTCGGGAGTGCCGGCGATCAACCAGAGCTTGAAGAAGAAGAAGGGAAAGAAAAGAAAAAAAGAAAAGAAAAAGTGATAAAATTATTATAAAATTAAAAGAAAATGGTTTGGAATAGAAATTTTGAGAACGATGTCAAACGCATTCTATTCAGGAATAAAAATTTTGGACAATTAGGGCGCTTTTGGCAACCGACCGGAAAGTGAAAATTTATATTCTTTTGTTCTTGGAAATAGATTTAGTACAGAAATTCATTTGGTAAAATTTTTGTTTTCGGGAATAAATTTCTTTTTTTTTATTCCCAAAAGTAGATTTGGAGTAGAATCAAAAGTTAAAAAACGTTAATTATTTGTTCCCGAGAACAATTCTAGAATTAAGCCAACCCATATTTTTTCTTTTCTTTTCTCCTTTCATTGTTGTTTTTCTTCCTTTTCTCTTTTTTTTCTATCGTCGCCGTCCACTGTCGCCTCACCATCGCCAACTGCTGGCGACCGATTGGGCGAGCTCTGGCGAACTTGCCGGAGGCTCGCCAGGCCAAGGCAAGGTCCGACAAGCTCGCCAGAGGCTTGCCCAGCCATCGCCTCATCGAGGCCTCCCTCGGCCATTGGCGAGCCTCACTTGGCTGGGCGAGGCTCGGACCAGCTAGGGCTTAGCCGAGCCTCAACTAGTTGCCTGGCGAGGCTCGCGAATGAGGCGTGGCCTCACCGGGGCCGACAACCCTCTTGCGAGGTCACTAGCCCTCATCCGGCTGATCACCGATCATCCCAAGGCCGGTGACCAACTAAGGAAGAAGAGAAGGAAAAAAAAAATGAAGAAGCAAAAAGTAACAAAATAATTAAAAAAATTAAAAGAAAATGATTTGGAGTAAAAATTTTGAGAACGATACTGCAGCCGAATTATTCCAGGAATAAAAAGTTTGAACAGTTACTAAACGCCTTAAAATGCTTAAAAATTATTCCCGAAAATAAATTAAAAAAGAATCATTTCTAATCAGAAATTGTTCTCTGGAACAGAAGTTTTACCAAACGCGCCATTATCAAACGCCTTTAAATACTTAGAAATTATTTCAAGGAACATAATAAAAAAGAATCATTTCTGATAACAAATTATTTCTCATAACAAAATATTTACCAAAAGCCTCGTCACTAAATAAACCCTTAATCCCTACTAAAAGTGAAATTGACTGACTGATCCAGTCAAGCTCAAGCTCAAATAATGAAGTCTGATCAAGCTTGAGCCAAGTATCAAACCTTGAATTTTCTAATCGAGTCCAGTCGGGCTTAAATATCTTGTTGACTCCACTCAAACTACCCCCCAAGAATTTGAACCAGTATCGATCAACCACATGTTTGAACTTCCACACAACTCCAACCGTTCCGCATGGTTTTATGTGGAAACACCGGTTACCACAGAGAACGAACGTTATATGAACTTCCCATCTAATATTTAATTTCACTATCCAACTCAAGACATTGTTTGCACACCAAGAACCCACACAAAAATACACAGCACAATAAATTTGAACAAAAGCGTTCTCCTCAATTTGGTTATCTTACATCTCAGGACAGTGGAAACTTTAATCCTCCATGTCACGAAGTACTCTCCATTTTCAATCACATGCTCAAACAAGGTATGCTACAATCAGAACAAAGAAATTCTACATACAGAAGGGCATTGCAGAAAGAGCGTCAGTAATTGTGGCCAGCACGCAAAAAAGTCATCCTTTCCGCAGCAATCAAATCCATCACAGATGATTACTGCCAAAACCTGTACTTTCCACATAAGACGACATCAGGGCATCACCATATCTGCATTCAAGATCGCTCTGGAGAGGACCAGAGAAGCAACTAACAATGGAAGCTCTTAGCCCATTTTGAAAGATCCAATTTTAGCTAGAAAGCTGGAACCTGCCACTGGGTTTTTTCCTCCTCCATCCCTGAGAAATTCCACTGTGAGCAAAAATATAGAATAGTACAACACAGATTCAAAATGAATGTGCACACAAAACATAGGAGATCAGCAAGGGGAGATCATGAGAACTTACAAAGGCAGCATAATACACAAAGGTTAATCCAGCTAGAGCGACAAAAGCAATCTGGAATACATTATACCTGCGATGCCATAGCATGCACAAACCAATCAGTATCAGATGCAAATAAGTATCAATTTGTACCCAGAAGCACCGGCCACTCACTTGTACAAGTATTTAATTCCACGAAGGGACTCCAACGTGTGCCCAAAAATTTCTTGTGCTGCGGTTGCTTGAGCATAGTATCCAAATGCGGTCGCGCAAAATTGGATAACACTGAACCAACAGGATCACAGTTAAACTTTTTTAACCAGTAATGATTCAGTTATGCAAACCCACAAGAAGAGTTGCTATTTGTTCCAGTTAACCTAGATCGTTTCCTCCTAGAGATTCTCAGAGCACAAGTAGCCACCATGTCTACTAGTTTCCACTTATCATATATCTCCATAACAAACAATAATACTAGACATATTGCAGGAGAAATGAAGATATCTTTCTGTGACAATAGAATCTTAATATTTTTTTAACACGAAAATTTCTTTATGTGCCGATGTATTAGTTGTTGTGGAGACAATGTAGCAGTCCCGACAAAGATTTTTCCTAGAAAATGATGACAAAGAGGGCATCAATATGCAAAGGCGAAGGCACAGGAACTAAAGTGCAAAACCTGATAGAGCAGAGAAGAATGAGTCCGACGTTGAAAAGAAAGGAGTTCATGAGAGTGGCCCCCCACCTGAAACAATTTGACAAAATCAATTATCAATGACCAAAAGCATACTATTAATTTTTTGATGCATTTCTAGCCAGTCTGCAGCAAGCAAATTTTTAAATAAAAAGGAAAGAGATAAAAGTGGTAGCTGGGACACCATACTTCATTGGGTGGATTGTTATGAACACTAATCTTAGACCAAGCATCATTGCCCCAGCAATTACAGCCAATAGGAGATAGAAGCAGAAGAAGGCAAATGCCACAGTACCCAAAAGCCCTGCAAGAAGTATGGGGTGATAGTTCAGCATCAGATAATCCATCTGATGGAGCAAAGATATGGAGACATCTTAAAATGTCACAGAAGTGGAATTCTGAGGGCGTTAACGTACCCCACACATCATCCAGCTTGATGAAAACCTCGTTCAGGAAAGGAGACAGAGGTGGATTTATCAAGAGATATATGACGATATGAGCAACCCAAGCCACTGAAACAATCAGCCTAATAGAACAACAATGATACAATTAGACATTGAAACTTATGAAGGAATTGATCACTCATTATAATTTCACATTTACATGACAGAAATCCAACAAAACAAAATGAGAATATAATGTTGGATCTATCTATCATGATTCCAGTCAACACTAGCCGACCATCTGGACAACAAAGTTGAATGTACCACACCAAGAGACCTGATTTAGATGATGCACTACAAAGTTGTCAGAAATAGTACACTGCAGCAAGCCAATGCATAAAGCCGTGAGAAATACAAGCTCAGTTCAATTAATAGTCTCAATCTTCAGTCTTTGCCCTGAGACAAGTTCTTTACCTTGGGAGGATTGTAATTTCTAGCAGTGTCACCAATTGATCAAATTAAGAAACAGAACCCAGTGGTGTTCTGCAGTTGTCAAGTGGTTTGACATATGTCTCAGGGTATAACAATTAGTCACATCCTCTAGTTCCTCTAAAGAAACCATTCCTTTCACCCAGAAAAGACGAACAAGAAGAAGAACACCGTCCTTGTTGAATGAAAACAGACTAACCTAATACACAAGCTCCCTGACTATCTAGATCATTTTCATACATGTGTTCAATATTAGAACTGCGTAGAGTCAAAATACAAGGAAAATCAAAGCAATCTTGCAATATTAGTCAATTTACAGCCAAATGAGTACTTTTATAAAGCCATTTGCTCAGTTCCATAAGATAAGCACATTTGCCAAACAATTGTCATTTTACTATAGTTATTAAAGTAACATGTCAAACAATGGTATAGCTAGCATTAATATCTCTCCAATATTATCACACCGACACCATGTTGAGAGAGTTTTCCCCATCTTATGCCATCAAATTCACTTCTTTTATCATAAATCGGTTTAAAATTCAAAAGTTCAAAGTAAATATTTATCAAGTGATACAAAGCATGGTAAGCAAAAAATTCAAATAAGCTAGTTCATCTCTCTAAAGAAAAAGGAGAACAACAAGAGAAATTCACAAGCAATATAAAAAGCTATTTGATGAGATTAATTAAAACTAGTCATTCTTCAATAGGACTGAGTGAAATTACCCCAAGATACCCAACACGAATTTTGCTAGATACCCAAGTACAGTCATAGCCCAAGTAGTCTCAGCCTGAAAAAAGGAAGAGGACATAATTGTCAGGAAAGTTTACTCAGAAATCAATCAAGAATGTTTCTTAGTGCGCAAAACCAAGATCATCACCTTTTCTCCTTGAGGATACATTTCTTCCAAAAGTTTCACATCTTCTTCCAACTGCAACAATTCCTGTATGATTGCAAAGCAGGATATTAGTTGCAGCAACCAATTAAGAGTAAAAGGAGGCATATAACAAGGAGCCACATTTCATCGTAACAGAGTCCAATGGTAGTTACCACCCTCCCAAATGAACAAAACCAGAAATAAACAAGTGCAAGTCAACTCGCAATTTCTGCAGAAGACCCTCTTGGAGAAGTTATTGCGCAATGATCCAACTTATGAGGAGTTCAACATTATGCAACTTAGTAGATCCACCCGCATCCTTTCAGTCCTACTCAAAAATACAAAAGCAGAGAATGGATGACCAGAGCCTAAATCACATTGCATGCATCAGAGCAATCCCAATTGGACCAGAGTCCGGCGTCATGTGGAGCAGAACCAGTGTCAAACAGTGCCACACCTTATTAGCATATTTGGCCCTAATTAGAAGACTGACTATGTCACAAACAAGTAAAACCAAACTAATGCAACAAATATCATACGATGGAGCACACCATTGCTAACTTTAGAGAAATAAAAGGCAGGGAAAAGGTTTACCAATTTTAGGAAAAAGAAGTAACCACGAATCAGAAAAAAGATTTTGACATAGTCATATTATACCTAAATAACTAGTAGTTAATCAGCCAACCAGTCAAACACAGTAGAAGGAGCTCCGGTCTTTTTAAGTAAATGGGAAGTACCTTTTCTACCGCCTTTACATTCTTTCGCCACTTTCTACCCTTAGCACCACTTCTTTCTTCCTGATGGAGAGCATCAGCAGCTTTCTTCAGTTCTCTTGCCTTTTTACCTAACTCAGTTGCTTCCTGTAGCATATTTTCCATTGGTCAATAACACAAATTGCATGGTGCACCTACCTATGTCATATGATTAGCTAATAGAATCACTAGATGGCAATCATAGTATAAACATAAGAAAGCACCTTAATATATTGTGACCGTGTGATGACAGCCTTTGGACGCCGGATGAACGAAAATATAAGTCCCAGCGGCAGACAAGCAATACCAACACCACCAAATATCTGATGAACATTGACAGATGCAAAGTGAGCTATTCATTCACTGAATCTGATGCTATTTGAAGCTTTATACATTAGAAAATGTTATCACAGGTCCTGGCATGTTCTCATTTCAGTCTTAGTCACACACCAATTGCTCATCAACATGACAGAGCATATTATAATCCCAAACTAAGCATAAAATTTCACCCTACTGAGGATCGCCGTACACAACAGTATGCTTGAACCAGAAATACAACGGAACATACCTCCTCAGAGCAATAAAGTTCACCAAAGAAAGACATACCGTAAAAAGCACTGATCCAACCACCGTAGCAAGAGCAACAACATATTCTGGGAAAGTAGCGCGCATGGTCCAGGTTTTCTCTGCTGAGGCTGGTGCAGTATAGGCGGAACACTACAACATTTAAATAGACTAGGTATGAGAACCTTTACATCTGCATACAGCACAAACTAATGCCATAAAACTAAAAGACCATTATTACTTAATTATCTATTTCTACTTTCTAGACATCAGAAAATGAAATCACAAGCAAGTTGCCTGAAGTTAAATAAAACCTGATTCGAACTGCCAACACACTCATGACTAGAGGAAAAAGAAGTCCAACTGCTTGGAAAGGAAGTTGCGGTCGAAGCGAGATGCCTAACAGTAAAGTCCACCTTCCCAATAAGCCCTGATATCAAAGAAACAAGCAAAATGCATATTTCACATCAAAACAATCGAGCAGACATGCTTGAATTCTCGGCTCAAGAGCTAAAGATTAGAAAGATGATATCATAATCTCTGCGCATTTAAGCAGAAACTCAAAACAATCAAGATTAGCTACAGCTGCTAAAAGATATATCTTGTAATCTATCTACGGACTTGACCTTTAGATAATATGTGTCCATCTATCATAAAAAGGAAGACGGACCGTTCCACAGCTAAGCATTCGATTCATCAAGTATCCACTAGACCAGAAGTAGCAGTCCGATGCACAAAAGCCTATCGCATCCTCAATCAGATAGAATTCAGAACCTCATTTATGAATTGACTGGCGGAAACCACTGCCTCACGAACGTCAATCGTGTCTTTCCCAGAGCATGAAGCTAATTAAAACGAAATGACGATTGTCGCGAATTCAAGAACTAACCGTACAAAATGCCAAGCACGAGAGCGCACACAATGCCGGTGGTCACGACCCATATCAACGCACTCTTTATCCGCTTGCCCACGCTCCTGCAACCAAAAACCCGCCAATCAACGGCCACATTACACGCACGCACAAAAACGCACTCGATCGGAGACCTCGCCGCTCCGAAAAAGCCCTAAACCGAACGCACTTGTCCTGGTCCCCCTCGTAGTAGAACATGGCGAAGGGGATGACGAAGAAGACGAGCACCGCGTCCACGATGTAGATGGCGAGCCACAGATCCTTCATCGGAAGGGTGAGGCTGCAGGCGCCGTTGTAGATCGCGTGGCGGCAGGCCTGCCGGTTGGCGACGTCGGCGGGGAGCATCAGGATCGAGATGGCGGCCACGGAGAGGCCGAGGACGACGACGACCTTGGGGAAGTAGGCCTGGTTGGCGTCGTCCGGGTGCTGGTAGTTGACGAGGAGGTAGACATTGAAGAGGAAGACGAGGACGCACACCACGGCCGCGACGATGACGAGCGCGAGGTTGAAATCCCCCATCGCTCTCGAGAGGAAGAGGCCGCTCCGCCTCCTCTTACCAAGGCCAGCAACCGATCGATCCGGCGGAGAGACGGCGGCGGCGGCGGCGGCGGCGGCGGCGGCGGCGCGGGGCGGGGGGAGCTAGCGAGCCGGAAGGTTTCGAAGCGGCGACACTGGCGGATTCTCGCAGATCGGAACGGAGGCCTCTCGAAGGAGACGCGGAGGTTGAGGAGAGAGAAAGGAAAGGGGAGGGGGAAGAGAGAGAGAGAGAAGGGGGGCGATGGTGCGGTTGAGTTGAGGAGGGGTGGATTTACGAATTTGTCCCCCGGGAGATGGGGGAATGGCACGGGGTCGTTCGGGACGAGGGGCGGAGGTGGGTGAGGAGATAACGGTAAATTGAGGGGGCGGGGCTCATTACAGAATTCGAAACCAGCCTGTCCCAACGCTAACGGAGAGATATGGCGATATTTTTAATTTATTTTTTTGATTTTTTCGGTGTGAGGTAAAGGGGTCGTACGCTCCGCTCCGTCGCAGAAGACGCGGAACGGAGCGGAGGCGGCGAGGCGAAGCTCGGGAAGGGCGCTTCTGAGAGTCGCCGCTGAATCGCGACGGTGGCGAAATTATCATTTTTGACTATTTATTTTGGGATAAGTCACATGAAATCAATTTTTTAATTTATCCGATATGATTCATAAACTTTTCTTTTATCTAATTCTATTTTTATGACCATATATTTTTGTTCACGTTAAGCGAAGGAAGATACGGACCTGTAATGTTAAGTTTATACGAGATCACTGTTGACTAGATTGAGTAGAATGACAATTTTTTCTCATGATAGTTGTGTGGATTACAAAAATGAAAACGACAAAAAAAAAAATACAAGCAAGAACCTATTCAAGAGACACAATTCGCTGTTGCACGGGAGTGGAGGGATGGCTAGGCTTAGGTGATTGTTGCTGCATCGTTAAGAGTAGCCTAAGGTAGGGATTGAGCCCAAACGATGGATTCAATAAGTTCTTGCCAATAACCACGCCCGCTGAATAGAAACATTAAACTAAAAGCCCATACAAAATGAGCACCTAGGAAAAAAAGGCCATATGCAGATAATGAAGAACCATAAGACTGAATTACTTGGGATGCCTGTGCCCATAAGAAATCGCGGAGCCACCCATTAATAGTGATGGAACTCTACGTAGAGTAGAGCTGTTAAACGGGTGGGTCGGGTCATTAATAGTCCGATCCAAATTAAATTTATTAACCCATTTATGACCTATTTATGTCTAATGTAAATTTTCCGACCCATATCCGACCCGATCCATACCCAACTCATACCCGACCTAACCCATATTAATAAAATATTTTTCATATTTAACGAAATTTAGAAAAACTTATTCCTATGTTTTTTTTAATATTATATTACTAAAATACTTCCAAACTTACATATATTATTTTTTTTAAAATAGTATTGCTAAAATAGTTTTATACAACATAAATTTGATGGACAATTTTTATAATTTAAAATAAATTATTTAAAAATTTGAATTTGAATTATATTTTATTTTTTAAAAATTAAAATTTTAATTATTTTTATTTTTATTTTTTAAATATAATTTTTCTTTTTTCTTTTTTGTTCTTCTTCTTCTTTGGCCGGCCGCCGGCCATCAGGCGAGCCTCGAGCTTGCTCAACTCACTTGACACCGGTGAGCTCGAGGCTCACCGGATCGGCGAGCGGCGTCGAGCGAGCTCCGGTTCGAGTCTCGCCGGGCGTCGGCGGGCGAGCTCGAGCTCGCTAGATGCTTTGCGAGCTTGAGGCTCGCCGGGCCGAACGCCAGCCATCGCCATGCCGGCAATCGGAGGAAGAAGAAAGAAAAAAAGAAAAAAAGAATATGGGTGCATTGGAATGAGTCATTTTTAATGGGTTGATAAATGGGTCTTAAATGGGTTTGCTCTTAGACCCATTTAAGACCCATATATCTCAATTTCTTTGTTTTTAAAACCTATTATGGGTGCATTGGAAAATAAGCTTGACCCATTAAGGACCCATTTAAATAAATATGGGTCCATAAATGGGTCATTGACCCATTTTGACACCTCTAACGTAGAGTTCCTCCATGATATGAATTATCACTTGTTAATCACTTATACTACCCCAAACATCTTATTGCATTTTCTAACTAAATGAAATATTACTATTGAAATTGCATTTAATGGTTCTAAGGTAAAATCAGGAACCTGAGAACCAGAATGGTAGGAACCGTCTCGTTTCAATTTATAGGATATGTAGGCAGGGTAGGTACCAAGTTCAAGAATTGGAAAAAAATTATGATAAGTAGGTTCAAGTTCCCAATGGAAATTGAAACCACAAATGTGGAACTTGAAACAAGTCTTTGTATTTTTTTTGTTCTATATCTTCACGTAATCATGCGGTATTTTCAGCCGCATCCAATGATAAATGTATAATCTAAAATCACTAACGAATTTCTATTTCCAACAATATTCATGACATAGACTATAATTTTGTTAATATTTCATGATCTTCATATGTATAACATGAGTTATATCAGTGGATTATAACAAATGATGATCATTAGAGGTAATGGTTCAATTAAAAGTAAATGTGAAATTTTGGTAGGCTTTCGTAGGGGTGAGCGCGGTTCCCGGGTTACCCAGGAACGGAAACCGGAACCGAACCGGAGGAGGGTCCGGTTTGGTTCCCGATTCCAAGGGGACCGGTTCTGATTCCCGGTTCCTTTTTTCTAGGAACCGGTTTCGGAACCGGAACCGGTTAGGGCTCCAAAAGAAGAAGACGATATGCATTCGTGTCTTTTGCAAAATCGATTCAGACCTCACAAACACACGGTCACGCTACTCGACGCCACTCTAAGTCTCGCCGCCGGACACCGCTCGCCCTCGAGGCCGCCGCCATCGGACACCGCTGGACGCCAGTCGCCGACACCGTTCGCCCGAACCCTCGCCGCTCGATGCTAGTCGCTGCCCAAATCTCTGAGTCTCTCCCCTCCAGTCCCGACGCCCTTGGTCGAGCCTCCCCCAAAGCTGCTCGCCTAGCCGCACGCTCAGGGCAACTCGATGCCGCTCACCCAGTCACCCCCACCGGCGTCTTCGCCTTTGTCTTGGATTCCGAGTTCTGGAAGTTATCATCTCGATCTTCAAATCGGTTTCGCTTCCCCCCGCGACTGCATCCTCCACGTCTTCACTTGCAATCATACACAAATCTCCAACTCTCCACCTATCCACCCCAGATCTGGTCCACCTCTCTCTTACCCATGTACTCTCTTTCTCTCTCTCTCTCTGTTCTTTTTTTTTTTTTTTTTTTTCATCTGGGTGTTTTTCCTTTTGTTGAATTTTTTATCATTTTGATTGGCTCTGCTTGGGAACTCAAGCTCGACAGTTGATCTGAGGGATCTTGCCAAGTGATGGGTGTGGCCTGATGGGTGTGGCCTGAGTTTTATCATTTGGAGTGTTTGATTGTGTTCTTGGTACATATGCATCTTTGCTCTTGCTTTATCGGATGGATGTCGCTTTCTTGTTTTTCTCTTAAGGTTGGGATGCGTATCTTGACCTTAGATGAGCATCTCCGATGCCTCCTACTATGTCTGCTCTTTTGGTCGGCCGCAACATATTTTGGGATTTGGGTTTGGCGTGAACTGATTGGGTGGTGAGCTCATGTCTGCGCATGCGTTTGTCCGATCAAATTTGGGAAGTAAACCTGCCGTAATCTGAAATTTCGGTTTGGATCATGAGTTCTCCCTTGTTCAGCTAATTAACTAACTGGTTCCCTTAGCTTCGCCATGGTTGTTCCCCTATTTCGATCACAACCATCTTCTTTCGACACTCGCTAACATTTGCAATCTGTAAAGTGACATACTTGCTGCCAGTTGTTTTTCCTTATGGCTGATTTAACCATGAACTTTGAGTTCTTCCTATGCAAGTTGCCTTGCCATCTCCGAAAACTACATGCTTTAAGGACACATATTTCTTGAGTTACGCCGGCTCGTGTTCATGCGTATATCATGATGGAGCTCTTCCTTGGGGGGCAGCTTTGCATTTGCATTTTACTTATTCTTATGTGATTATGGAGTCCTCGGTGCATTTGATGATCTGCTGCACTTGTTGTTCCTTTTTATGGTCTTCAGTTTATTTTCAAGTTTGTGATGTGTTCCATTGGAAGATGTGAGATGTCTATTTAAAATACTGATCATCATGTGAGCTTTAGAGTCATTGATTTGCTATTCTCTTTGTGGTCATGCTTATTCACAACTTTAGGCATTAGTCAACCGGTGCTTTATGGAGACCAAACAAAAAAAAAACAATGCTTTATGTATTTGTAATCAAGTATGATATTGTCTTTTCCATTTTGGGTTTTAAGGAGTTTGATACGCCCATCATATTCAATTGATCTATATGAACTTGTTCGATACTTTTGTAATGAAGAGTGGAAAAATGAAACATCCATCCGTTTAGTTCTGGATGTGTTTTTCTCTTCCTTTCTAATTTCTAGCCAATTGCCATACTGCTAGAAGGATATAACTGTTAGACATGCATATAAGCTGAGATGGTCTTACAAGCACAGTGCCTGGAACTTCTTATTGGTTTTGATTATGTATGTCCAAATTCTTGGCAGTTGGCATTGGTATGTTTGCTAAGATGTGGGAAGTTACCGTAGAGTATGTGTGTACTTTATGGTTTAAATCAAGAAAAAAAAAAAAAAAAAAAAAAAAAAAAAAAAAAAAAAAAAAAAAACCTGTTGGAACCTGGAACCGACCCTAGAACCTGTGACAGGGTAGGTTCCACGTTCTTGGTTCTGACGGGTAGGTTCCAGGTTCCAAAAAATGAGGAACCTGTATCCGAGGGTAGGTTCCAGGTTTTAGACGGAACCGAATCAGAACCTGGAATCGCTCACCCCTAGGCTTTAGAACTAACTCTAAAACCTATGACAAGGTAACCAACCTTATAACTTGTAACATTGTAGGTTCTAGGATCTAAAAATTAGAGAGTTTGTTACAACAGGTAGATTCAGGTTCCAAGTAGAACCCAGACGGAATCGCTCATCCCTAGTTCAAGCACTACGAGGGTGTAGCATTCCTCGCCAAGGTAAGCGAAGGTGACGCGACCTTTGCTAACCTTCATACTAGGCTAATACATAAGATGAAGATCTATGTGTTATTGGCCAATATCATGTAGATCAATCGAATATGCACAACAGTGATCCATTAGTTACAATTGCAATTGCAAGTCTATGATCTTATCAATTTCTCAATTCGTTAGAATTCGGAGGCAGCTCAGAAATGGTGGACGAGATTTTGTGTTTGTCACTAGCTTTGTGCTTAGTCCATCCTTGGGAGCTTGGGAAGTAAACACTCAGTCGAACCCACTTAGCTTGACTTAATTTTGTCATCCTCCTATTGTTGACTTAGCAAGGGATGAGTCGGTCTATCTCAAAGGAGCGTATTTGGAGATGGTGGTTCCTATGACAGGGCCCACGGACGGAGCATGATCCAAGACCGTCCGTGATAGGCCGTGTCACGCACAAAGGGCTGCCCAAGAGCAGTCCACGATCGACCCACGATCAATCCATGAGTAGCATGAGCAAAGGCCCATGTGCGACCCATGAATGACCCATGAGCAATGTTCAGCCAGCTCACGTGCAGCCCGTGACCGTTCAGCTGCTCTCGTGTCAGATGGCCCTGTAGACCCCGATTTTGCTTCTGATACATGCCCATGGTTTTCCCAAGGGCATGCCGTGTACAACCATCAAGTGGCTTGCTGTATAGCCTTGTAATGATAATACGGATTCAAAATGCACTGTTGGACCGGAGGGACGATCAACGGGTGAGATGTGACCCACATTTGTATAAATAGGGGTCCCTCCCCCTCATTGTAACAGTTTGTTCACACGTGAATATACACTCTCTTTGCCCATCCAACTCTTGTGTTCAAATGTGTGTGCGTAAGGTTGACTTGGGATCGATAATCCTAAGGCCACACAATGTTTTGATCGAGCAAAATCGACCGACCTGTGACAAGTGGTATTGGAGCCTTCATTCCAAGCGCAATGGTTGATCCTCGTGCTGATGCTCCGGTCGTTCAAGGTGATGACCGAGAAGATCGTGGGCGTCCAGCCAAGAGGGCCACCCGGTCGAAGAAGAGCCGGGCTATCTCAAGCTCAAAGGATCCAAAGGGGGATCTGGAGAACCGAATGACGGTCCTAGAAGAGACCGTCACAGACGTCCAAGCGTTGATGGACGACCTGCACCAGATCATCGAAGGAGCGGAAGCCGGTAGGAAGGAGTTCTTGGCCGAAGTGCAAGAACTCCAAGCCAGCATGGGAGAGCTCCGTGTCGAGGTGCTGGGATCCATCACGCACGAGCTACAGCAGCGGGATGAGACTTGGGAGGCCACGATGGTGGCCATGCGCACGGAGATGGCCAAGATGAAAAGCAAGCTCACCGAGCTTGAAGCTGCACGGGTGAACGGGGTGATCACTGTGCAACCACGTTCCGATGCACCCAAGCCGAAGGAGTTCAAGGGCTCACGGATGGCATAGGACGTGGACAACTTTCTATGGTAAATGGAACGCTACTTCTAGACCATGGGAATGACCGACGACGTAATTCAGGTAAACACCGCAGCCATGTACTTAGCTGACGATGCGTTGCTGTGGTGGCGTTGTAGGTCGAATGGTAGGAATGGCGATCCTTTCGGCAAACCTGCTATCCCGCTTATGCGGAGGAGGAAGCACGTGGGGAACTCAAGCGCCTAGAGCAAAAAGGCGGAGTCCGCGATTATGTGAAGCAGTTCTTGGAGCTGTTGATCCAAATCCCATCCATGACCGAGATGGAGACATTCCACCAGTTCATGAGCGGACTCAAACCATGGGTCAAGTAAGAGCTCAAGCGGTGCAACACAACGGATCTCTCGATGGCTACTTCTGTGGCCGAGTCCCTTGTGGAATACAAACCATCACCCTTGGCCAAGCAAAACTCTCAACCGAGAGAAAAGGCCACTGGTGGGGGAGATCGGAATTGGTACAACCGTCCGAATGTAGGAGACCACCTTCGGTCCCTCATAAGACCCAACCTGAGTCGAGCAACAGAGGATATCATCACAAGGTATGCACCTACAAGTGCTTCTTTTGCAACGGGCCACATATGGCACGAGATTGTCCGAAAAGAGGGAAGCTGGCGGCCTTGTGCAAAGAGGATGGACCGCGAGAGGAGGCGCGGTTGGGATCGTTGCAGATCCTTGGGTCGATCAAGGCCAAGAAGGCCAAGGAACCCAAAGGAATGATGTTCGTGGATGTGAAGATCGGTGGTACCACGATGAGTGCACTCGTGGATATCGGGGCGTCCGACCTCTTCATTTCCAATGAGGCTATGAAGAAGCTGAATCTTCCAGTCGAGACGAGTGATGCTGGTTGGCTTAAAACGGTGAACTCCAAGGAAGTCCCTACTAGTAGCATGGCTAGGGGCGTGGAGTTGCATCTTAGTCCATGGACCAGCAAAGAGGATATTGAGATAATCCCCCTTGACGACTATGATTTCATGCTTGGTTTAGGATTCCTTGATCGAATCAATGCGGGCGTTATGCCCTTCGCGGATTGCATATGTATCCTAGAAAGTGGTGCCAATGCATGGTCCCGATCTACCGCGTATCAGGACACGATAGGAAGATGATGTCGGCCATGCAGCTATCTAAAGGGCTGTAGAAGGGTGAGGTGACCTTCTTGGCAACATTGAAGGAGGAGGGCGTGGAAGAAAGTGAGGTACCAGAAGAGGTGTCCCAAGTCCTTGATGTCTTCTAAGATGTGATGCTGCCCGAGCTGCCAAAGAAGCTATCTCCTCGGAGAGAAGTCGATCATCGGATCGAGCTTGTGCCCGATGCTCGACTGCCGGTCATGGCACCTTATCGCATGGCTCCGCCCGAGTTGGAAGAGTTGCGAAAGCAACTGACGGAGCTGCTTGATGCAGGGTATATTCGGCTGTCCAAGGCTCCGTTCGGTGCTCCGGTGTTGTTCCAAAAGAAACATGACAGATCCCTCCGCATGTGTATAGACTATCGAGCCTTGAACAAGCTCATTGTCAAGAATAAGTATTCGATCCCGCTCATTGCGCTGACTTGTTCGATCAGCTCGGGGAAGCTCGATGGTTCTCCAAGCTTAATTTTCGATTGGGGTACTATCAAGTTCAGATTGCCGAAGAAGATGAGCCAAAAACCGCATGCGTGACCCGATATGGATCGTATGAGTTCCTCGTCATGCCTTTCGGCTTGACGAATGCACCGGCCACATTCTGCACTCTCATAAACAAAGTACTCCATTCGTTCCTTGATTGGTTTGTTGTGGTTTACCTCGATGACATTGTCGTGTACAACCATACGCTCGAGGAACATGTCGAGCATTTGAGTCAAGTTTTCCAGACTCTTTGGGAGAATGACCTGTATGTGAAGCGCGAGAAGTGCGCTTTCGCTCGGAAGGAAATCCCTTTCCTTGGGCACATCCATCGAGGGCGGGTGAGTGCGGATGGACGCGGCTAAGATTTGTGCCATCGTCGAATGGAAGCCACCGACTAAGGTGACGGAGCTGAGATCCTTTCTCGGACTCACAAATTACTACCGGCGTTTCATCCGAGGATATTCGAGCCTCACCGTGCCACTAACGGATATGCTAAAGAAAGAAAGACCGTGAGAGTGGACAGATCGGTGTCAAGAGGCATTCAATCGGTTGAAGCAGGCCATGATCGAAGAGCCGGTGCTCGTGCTGCCCGACTACACCAAGCCATACGAGGTAGAAATCGATGCTTCTGATTTTGCTATCGGTGGTGTCTTAATGCAGGAAGGGAATCCAATTGCCTTCGAGTCTCGGAAACTGAACGATACCGAGCGACGACACACGGTCTAAGAGAAGGAGATGACCGCGGTGGTGCATTGCCTTCATACGTGGAGGCACTATCTCTTGGGATCGCGGTTCATCATGAGAACAGACAATGTGGCTACGAGCTACTTCCAAACTCGAAGAAGCTCATCCCGAAACAAGTTCAATGGCAAGACTTCCTGGTCGAGTTTGATTACGTGTTGGAATACAAGCCTAGAAAATCTAATTCCGTGGCCGATGCCTTAAGCAGGAAGATGGAGCTGGCCAATGTGATGAGTCGACTGGACTGTCCATGGATCGAGCATATCAAGAAGGGGCTGAAGCACGATCAAACAGCCCAAGCCCTCCTTCGGTACACACAAGAGGGCAAGACAAGGGGGTTCTGGTACGAGGACGATCTCCTCTACACCAAAGGACGGCGACTCTATGTGCCACTCCACGGGAGATTTCAGAAGGAAATCCTATACTAGTGCTATGATTCTAAATGGGTGGGTCATCCGGGAATCCACCGCACCATGGCACTCGTCGAGGATCAATACTATTGGCCACACATGCGGGACGACGTCGAAGCTTATGTGCGGACGTGTCTTGTGTGCCAACAGGACAAGATAGAGTAACAATCTCTGGCGGGGCTCCTGGAACCGTTGCCTATCCCGGAACGTCCATGGGAGAGCGTCTCCATGGACTTCATCGTGAATTTGCCAAAGTTCGAAGGGTGTTGGACCCTCATGGTTGTGGTGGATCGCCTTTCCAAGTATGCAACGTTTGTGCCAGTTACAAAGGATTGTCCAGCCAAGGAAGCAGCCAAGTTGTTCCTCAAGCACGTCATCAAATATTGGGGTGTTCGACGCACGATCGTGAGCGATCGTGATCCTATATTCATCGGGCATTTCTGGACCGAGCTCTTCAAGTTGCTAGGGACGGACCTCAACTTCTCCATGAGCATGCATCCCCAAACCGACAAACAAATGGAGCTGGTGAATGCATTGCTGGAAATCTACCTTTGGCACTACGTGAGCAACATGCAGGTGAATTGGGCACGGCTGATTGACGTGGCCCAATTTTCCTACAACTTGCAGCGGAGCGAGTCCACAAACCAAAGCCCGTTTGAGATCATGACCGGGCAACAACCGCTTACGCCAAGTGCGATTGCCTCGGGATATCGATGAAGTAGCCCCTCCGCGTACAAGTTCGCTAAGGAATGGGATGAGCATGCAGACTTGGCGCGGGCATGCCTCAATAGGGCCGCGAAGCGCACTAAGAAGTGGGCCGGCAAGAAGCGACGGCACATGGAATTTCAGGTCAGGGACTTGGTGTTGGCCAAACTTCACCTGGTCTCGGTACCGTGATGTGCACAAAGGGCTGATCCGTCACTATGAAGGTCCCTTCCAGGTGTTGCAACGGATCAGGAAGGTGGCATACAAGCTGGATTTACCAGCCAAGCTCAAGTCATACCTTGTGTTCCATGTGAGTATGCTGAAACCTTTCCATGCGGACGAGGATGATCCGGATCGAGGCCAGTCACAACGAGCGCCCCTTGGAGCAAGAACCTCCTATGATCGGGATGTTGAATGCATCATGGCGGACCAAATCGTACAGAAGAGATATCGTGCGCCAAAGAAGGAGTACCTCGTCCAGTGGAAGGGCCTTCCCGAGAGTGAAGCAAGCTGGGAATCCTCCGAGGCTTTGTGGCAGTTCAAGAAACACATCGAAGCTTTTCATGCCATAGACGTGACGAGGGCGTTGCTAGATTAGGTGGGGGAGAATGACACGGCCCACGGATGGAGCATGATCTAAGACCATCCATGATAGGCTGTGTCACGCACAAAGAGCTGCCCGAGAGCAATCCACGACCAACCAATGATCAATCCATGAGCAGTACAAGCAAAGGCCCACGTGCGACCCATGAAACCCATGAGCAATGTTCGGCTAGCCCACGTGCAGCCCATGACCTCCGATTTGGAGGGCTCTGTGTCAGACGGCTCTGTAGACCCCGATTTTGCTTCTGACACACGCCCATGGTCTTCCTAAGGGCTTGCCGTGTACAGCCATTGAGTGGCCTGCTGTATAGCCTTGTAATGATGATACAGATTCAAAATGCACAGTTGGATTGGAGGGACGATCAACGGGTGAGATGCGACCCACATTTGTATAAATAGGGGTCCGTCCCCCTCATTGTAACAGTTCATTCACAAGTGAATATACACTCTCTTTGCCCATCCGACTCTTGTGTCCGAGCATGTGTGCATAAGGCTAACTTGAGATCGATAATCCTAAGGCTGCACGGTGTTTTGATCGAGCGAAATTGACCAACCCGTGACACCTGTCCATAAGTAGTCAAATCATGATGTCCTTTCTTAAGTAATTGGTGAAGTTGATGGCTTGTGTTCACTCTGCAAAGTCAACCTGCCTTTTTGCTTGTTAATTCCCATGACTGATTGATGCATCAGCAGTCATATGAGAAGTTAGGAAGAAAACAAGACCATCTCCAGTGGGCATCTATATGGGATGTTTCTCCTCCAAGTATCGAATACTGCTAACTAGTTGTTTGAAATGATTAACCTTTAGTTTTGACTTCTAGAGAATGGATGTTGCGCTGAGTTTAAAGTAGCTTTTGCGAATGTACCAAGATTGATGCTTTTGTCCAAGCTAATCCTCATGGTTAAAATCTAATTGGCCTTATTTCATGCAGAGTTTCCAGAAGCTCAAAATCATCCAATTTGCTGCTTCAAGCAAACCCCTCTTTGCAAATTGGTTTTTCATCTGATCTAACTGTGGATTTGTTGGGCAGTAAATTATCCTCCAACGGGAGGGGTGTTGTTGCAGCAAAAGCTGCACTGATACCTGGCGGAGGTAAAACTTTGTCTTATCCTGGTGATGTTGCTGTGAGCGAGACTCTAACTGGTGAGGAATCAGTTGGCATTCAATTTCAGCCTGATGCAGTAGCGTTTAGGGCATTTGCAACTGATACTGCACCTATAAGCACTTCTTTCCCCATCAAAGGTGGTGAATTTGACTTGGACCAACCCACAGCAGGCTTTGCATCTACTCCAGAAGCGATTGAGGACATCTGCCAAGGAAAGGTCCGTGTGCTTTCTGTATCACATTATCGAGCTCATTGTAATTTTACATCCATGAATGTCTATGTCATGGTTGGAACTAAATTCTAGATCGTATTGGTGGCAGACGATGAGGACGGAGAGAATGAGGGTGATCTTATACTGGCAGCAGAAAAGGCAACGCCTGAGGCTATGGCATTTATTGTGAAGTACGGCACTAGGATTGTTTGCGTGAGCATGAAAAAAGGAGATCTGGAGCGCTTGCAGCTTCCTTTGATGGCGAGTGACAGGGAGAATGAAGAGAAGCCTTGGACTGCGTACACCATGACTGTGGTATGTACTTTTATTCTACATCTGTTGTTCAATCCATGAAATTTTCTCAAAACTTATTTGAAGATAATTGACTGGTACTGGTTCCATCAGGTAGGGAAAATTTGAACTTTCTGTTTCTTATTCCGTGTATGTATTGTTATTTTGCTTTGGTTTCTTAGAGGTTTATGTACTTAAGAAACAGCCCTTTGGAGAATAAGACACTTCAGATTGTTACTTGTCCCCAGTCAGTAGAGGTCTTGATTTGTGAAGTAGGAAATGAATATTATGAAAAAATGATGAATAATTCCCACTTTCTTTCATACTTTAGTAGAACAATATTGTTTTCTTCAACTCTTGACGTCTTAAAAGCCTTCAATCAGCTTAGTTATCTGTGTCACGACATCTGATTGGCTTTTCTCTTACCTTGTAATGGATGGTAATTAAGAGATATTGTTATAGGATGCAAAGCATGGGACAACTACAGGCGTATCAGCGCATGACAGGGCAATGACAGTTTTGGCTCTTGCATCTAGAGATTCAAAACCTGAAAATTTCAACAGGCCGGGACACATTTTCCCGTTGAAGTACAGGAAGGGTGGTGTCCTGAAAAGAGCTGGGCATACAGAGGCTTCCGTTGACCTAGCTATGTTAGCTGGAATGGAACCTGTGGCAGTTCTTTGTGAGGTAGTGGATGATGATGGCCCCATGGCAAGATTACCTAAGCTTCACAAGTTTGCGCAGCGGGAGAATTTGAAAATTGTATCTATTGCTGATCTAATCGGGTAAGTATTCTCTTCCCAGCAATCCAAATGCAAATAGTTCTTAGGAGTCAAATCCAAATTCCAGCTGCAACTTTTACTTCTTAAGTATTGGCGTTTTTAGCCAAGATTTTTTCCAAGCGGCATCTCCCCTTTCTGGGAGTGGATAAATTAAGGACCTTGGAACCCTGGTGGGGTTGGGAAAAAAAGTCTCTATGGAAGGCTGTTGGGCTATCGTTTTACATAGCAAAAAGGAGAGAAGTATGAGCTGTTTTGGTCTATTCATGTCTCAAGTTTACTTCATTCTTTAAGCTTGCGGTTGTTATTCCACTCGTCGACACCATGCAGATCAATGGTTTAGGTTCTGAAGAGTTGTTTCTCTCAATTTTTTATGTGTATGGCGGTGTTAGATTAGTATATGGGTTCCTTTCTTGGTCCATGTCTAACGATAGCATTTGGTGATAACTGGCTAGGTTTCTTGTCAAAGTCATGTCAATGAGCCCGTGACTGCTGTTATTTTTATGTACAATTTCTTGTATTTACCTTGTTTCAAAACCCATGTCCGAATGTTGGTTGACTGTTAAGTGAGGCAAAGTCTGAGGTGCATTCTCGGCATTGTCACCAGGAAATGAGGATAGAACGTCTAGATTGTCAAAAAAGTACTTGTCTGCTGTATTCAGACTTGTATAATGAGAAGCTTCTTATACTGTGTGAGTGAGAAATAATTTCACTTCTCATTAGATGCGTAAATTTACAGGTACCGCTGGAAAAGAGAGAAATTAGTTGAACAAGCTGCCGCTGCAATAAAAATTCATAGCCCATTGCTATAGATCGATACAAGATGGAAATGAGCACACTGCACTGGTCAAGGTAAGATAAATTATGAATTATTTGCTAAAACTGTCCAAAGAATTTTAGAAACCAATAAACACGGACTTTTGAATGGTTTAATTGTAAATTTTGAGTCTTGTTCGTGGCAGTGCCTTTTTCATCATAACTTCAATTTGTGCTTCATCTTATGTACTTCTAGTGCATGATTTTGTTTGATAGTATTTTCATTGGAACTGGCTGTACTAAGAAATTGATAGTATTTTTTAAGTGGAATGCCATTAAATTTATATCAAAGTTCGTAAAAAAAAAATGTCTAATCATGTGTCAATCATAAATTCGGTGTATCAATTGGCAAACAACGTTGTCTGGAGAGGAATGTTTGACATTAGGAGAAATGATTGTTAGGATATTAATGAAATGATGGAATAATAGTTTTTTTTTTCTACAGTTTCTGAAATGATTGAAAAGGAAGCTGCATGTGTCTGCAATTGATATAGGAATGCCGTAATTTTGATTAAAAATAGTGTTCTTAGTTTCCCTTATTTTATGGTTTATGTCCACCCTTCAAATAGCCATATTTCTCTTCATGTGATTCATACTCTGTAGTTTATCGTCTGAACAGGGTGACATCGGAGATGGTCAAGATGTCCGTGTGAGGGTACACTTGGAATGCCTCACAGGAGACATTTTCGGATCTGCTAGATGCGACTGTGGCAACCAGCTTGCACTTGCGATGCAGCAGATAGAAGCGGCTGGTAGGGGCGTGCCGGTGTACCTCCAAGGGCATGAAGGAAGAGGCATAGGTTTGGGGCACAAACTGCATGCCTATAATCTGCAGGACGATGGGCATGACACCGTGGAAGCAAACGTGGAGCTCGGATAGCCCATTGACTCTACAGAGTACGGAATTTGTGCTCAGGTATTTCTTCCTTTTGTGAGAAACTATTGTGAAAGGTCCTGCATAATTTAGCTTCTGAATGAGGTTGGTTCATGGTCATTGTCATTATGCTTCATGGAATGGAGAAGATTAATAAACTAATATCGCTAATCGAAAATTAGAGGTAGTTGAATTTAAGTGATCGTTTCAGAAATTGTACATCATTTGCAGGGTTACCAGAGGAAGCTGGTGATGAAAGCAGAGCTTCAAATTATCATCTTTAAAAGATGAGATTTGATTAGTACAAAGAGTCACTCCACCATCAAACTTTTCCTAGCATTCGATGCCTTTGTATTGTTGCTTAAAATATTGACTAATACTGCAGATGTTGCGCGACTTGGGATTCAGGACAATGAAGCTGATGATGAGCAACCCGTCAGAGTATGTGGGGCTTAAAAGGTTATGGCTTGACTATTTCTGGGAGTCCCTCTAGTAACTCCAACAACAAAGGAGAAAAAGATACACTTGGAGACAAAACGCTCCAAGATAGGGCACATCTATGGTGTGGAAGTCAAAGGCCGCTTCAGCAATCTCATAAGCAAAAACGGCAAGCCGAGAAGTACTGTTTCTTCTGATCTAGCTGTGTCTAACTCATAGGACCTGCTGGATAGTTCGACTGCTAATGATTTATTTGTGGGGATACGAGCAAGTTCACTAATGGATGGTGTTATTACTTTATTTTTTTAAGCCCGAAGGTCAAGAACATTCGGATACCTGTTGACCATGAGTTCTGGAAATTTATGGCGATTCAGTTTTATAATTATTATAAGGTTCTTGTTGTTCTATTGGTGTCATTCATCCATTTTGTAAGGCGAAAAGGTGGGAGACTAGCCCTCTTATTGGAACTTCCTTTTGTGCTATTGATGGATGGCAAGATTTATTTCTTATTCACCTTTTCTTGAATCTATATCTACTGATCTCTAGAAACCATTGCATATTTCATGAAAACAGAGTTGGTGCAGGACATTCTTTCTTTACTTTTCAGTGACCACTCCATTGGTAACAGATTACAAGTCTCTGTTATAGATCAACTCTCCATGCTACGTATTGGTTCAATTATTACTTTGTCAAATAAGACATATGTACACTAGTCTTCAAAAAAAAATCAGGAAATGCATCACCATTCAATTACTTGCAACAGATAAGTTAGCTTTCTTTGAACTAATTAACTAAACAAAACACAGTGTCGCAAAGGTCTTTCTGTAGGCATACCAAGGTTCACGCTGATGTCTTGGCATTCTTTTTGAAAATTGAGACTTTGAGTTCAATATTATCAATTCTAACAAGCCCAAACACACAAACATCTCCTTCCTTTAGAGAAGTTCCACTCTGAAATGCGCCCCAACCGGCAGGGAGCTTACCCGAGCCATGTTGTGGGTAGTACAGAAGCTTCACTGTCCATGATCCTTACGAATATTTAAGAAGTTGCGGTTTGCATTCTTCCATTGATACGTCCTTTTAAAACCCTGCCTGGGACAGTCTGCCGAGTTGATTTTTGATCAACAAATGATCTATGAGTAAGAACATAAAAGATATGATGACTAATACAAGTAATGGTAGCCAGAACACGTGTATAATCCCATAGGCAAAGCCGAAACATGCAGGAATACAATGGTACCTTACGAGAAGGTCATAGATTTCATTCCTGTCCAATTTTTGCACATAACTATTATCTCAAGATCTTACCTTACCACATTTTGCTTCAATAGATTATGTGACCGGATAACAACTGTGAAGGAAGGATACCATTGCCTGTACTTGTTGACTGCTTTGAAAGCCGTAATTACCCGCAAACTTTTAGAAGTACGAGAAGCCGGCATCGTGGGGCTCACTTTGCGTTTGGAATTTTCAATCCTACCTGCGTCAGTGAGGCAGAGAGCACAAGAAAGACGATACTGAGCGTATGCATTACTAATAGGTGAAGATTTGCACACCTTCCGAATCTTGTTCCAAAAGCTTAGCTCCCTGATCAGTTCGGAACCCTTTTGATTTGGAACCTGATGCGAGTCCAATTGCATGGGAAATAGTAGCATCATCGACATGACAAACAGGATTGGATTTCATCACCTTGGAAGGCTTGTGATGATATGGTTTTTGATGTAATTTATCCTTCCCTTTTCTCTTCAGCGAGAAACCATCTAGCCTTTGAAGTTCAATTGAGATATTAGTGATCATCAGCATCTCCCACTCTAGGCGGGACAGATTTGACAGTGTCGACGTTCGATTTCTTGCTGTGTTCATTAGCGGATAATCTATCTCCGAAGCGCTTTTGTCAAATATCAGCATGTGAAAATCTGAGTTCTCTACGTATTTGAAGACTAAAAGGTGGTCCTCACAAATAGAGTAATGCTCCATAAATTCCTTCCATCCCTTTGATAACCAAACCATATCATCCCATTTTTCCAACTCAACCCTACAACTTCCACCGTTTGGAGCCCTCAAATGCAACGTTTTGGGAAGATTCTTGCATACTTTCTCACAAACCTCTTTGGAATACCCTAGTTTCATTGCGTATAAAGTCATCATAAACAACAAACAAGCAGTGCCTGATATATTTTAACATTAACAACAAAGAAAAGGCGAGTCTGTAGTACGCTTCAGCCTTCCGAGCCTCGGTAGGTCAAAAATAATTTTTAAGACAAGAACTTACAAGCCTTCCAGTTTGAAGTGTTTGAGAGAGTATGATCTTGAAGAAATGAGGTATCTCCGGCGCAAAACTTTGCCGGTTTTCTTCATCTCCCCTCCGGCGACAAGAAGTCATCTCTTGAACACAAGGTGAGTAATATATTGTAACATTTGAATCTACCTAGTTCTGTGGGAGCCAACTTTATTAAACAAATCATTAAATTGGAGAAGACATTCATTTTTTGGGATAACAGCTAGCTTTGGGAAGCTATAATCAGAAAAGAACACAAGGATTACAAGGTTCAGCAATGTGCCTACATCCTCGGACAAAATTCTCGACTCTCTTATTTTTGTTATAACATTCTTCGACAATTTGTACACAGGGTTCACCGCAACAAAAAAGGGAAATTTCAAAAATAGGAAAACTATCAATACAGAGATTTGCCCACAATATGTCCTTTCCTTGAATAGGAGAGCAAATCTCGCCAATATCGCCAATACTCCCCCTCAAGTTGGAGCGAAGACATCGTCGAGGTCAACTTGTTCACCATATCTTGAAATACTCCCTTGGGTAAAGCTTTGGTGAAGACATCAGCAAGTTGATCCCTACTACGAATGTATGGTGTCTCTATTGTCTTGTCTTGAACATTTTCCCTTACAAAGTGACAATCGACCTCTATGTGTTTGGTCCTTTCATGAAAGACCGGATTTGAAGCAATGTGTGTTGCCGCCTAATTATCACAAAATAGCTTTGTAGGTTTAGACATGGCATCACAACCCAATTCTTGAAGCAATAGACGAAGCCATACGATCTCACTAGTGGCAGTAGCCATGGCTCGATACTCAGCTTCTGCACTAGATCTAGACACAACTGTTTTCTTCTTACTTTTCCAAGTAACAACATTTCCACCAACAAAGGTACAAAAACCCGTGGTAGATTTTCTATCCATGGGGTTCCCAGCCCAATCAGCATCAGTAAATCCCACAATCTCTATATTACCATTATTCTTCAACAATATTCCTCTTCCTGGAGAAGCCTTTAGATATCGAAGGAGCTGGTTTAGCAACTCTATATGTCCTTGTGTAGGTTTTTGCATAAATTGGCTCACATAGCTAACAGAATAAACAATGTCAGGTCTAGTAATGGTTAGGTAAATCAATCTCCCTACCAAATGCTGAAATTGCCCAATATCCTGTAATGGTGTTTCCTTAGACATAGTCTTATTGTCGTAATCCATAGGAGTGCTAGCAGGTTTAACACCCAGCTTACTAGTTTCCTTCAATAGATCTAGGATATATTTCCTTTGAGTCAAGAACATACCTTTGTTAGAACTTGCTACCTCTATCCCCAAAAAATACCTCAATTTTCCTAGATCTTTAATGTCAAACTCCTTGCTCAACAACTGTTTAAGTTCTGCAATACCTGCTAAGTTACTGCCAATAATAATAAGATCATCAACATAAATGAGAATAGCAACAATACATTCACTAGTTACTTTAGTGAACATCGAAGAATCAGTTGTGCTCCTTTTGAAACCAAATCTAACGAGTGTAGAACTTAGCTTGCCATACCATGCTCTAGGTGACTGTTTGAGACCATATATTACCTTCTTTAATTTGCAAACCATTCCCTTATTATTCTCTAAGGGATGTCCTGGAGGAAGATCCATATAAACCTCTTCCTCTAAGTCTCCTTGGAGGAAAGCATTCTTCACATCCATCTCGAAACAATGGCCAGCTACGGTTAAGCGCCACGTATAGAATGACACGAACAAGTGTTCATTTTCACTACAGAGCAAATGTGTCCTTGTAGTCTATCCCATATGTTTGAGTATACCCTTTTGCGACAAACCGAGCTTTGTACCTCTCAACCGAACCATCACTATTGTATTTGATCTTGTAAATCCATCGACATCCAACTGTCTTTTTCCCGTTTGGCAATTTAACAAATTCCCAAGTATGGTTACGGTCCAATGCTTGAAGTTCATCTTTCATGGCATTCACCCACACACTACTTTTACATGCTTCCAAGAAGGTATTGGGTTCCTGTTGATTTTCAATGGTAGATAAGAAACTTAAATAATTATGGGAAATTCTATCATACCCAATAAAATCTTGAATAGGATGCTGAGCCGTATGATATGTTAAAAAATCATAGAGCTGTGTTGAAGGCCTTGGAATGCGTGATGACCTACTGGTTGAGGCTGAGATCTTAGGTACCGTATCTATTGGATCTACCTCTGTTGCATTTTCAACCTCTACTTCCAAATCAGCCCCATCTATTGTAATGGCAGCTATATCAGGAACGGCATAAACATTAAGGACAAGCTGACTCCTTTGAGCAGCCGTTGTTGGAATTTCCTCTTGATCCAACATTGAATCCCCGATAGGTAGGATAGGAAGCAAAAATTCAAAATAGTCATCTTGCTCCCCTTGAATTTGATTCCTAGCAAAAAACATGTGAGCCTCATCGAAGACAACATCACGAGAAATATAAACACGTCTAGTACTTGGTTCATAGCATTTGTATCCCTTCTTGACATTTGAGTATCCCACAAACACACACTTTCGAGCCCGTGGATCCAGCTTGTCACTAGATTGAGAATGCACATAACACACACATCTGAAAATTCTTAGGTGAGAGATACCAAATTTTCGGCCATACAGGCTTTCAATTGGAACTTTATACCCCAACACTTTACTAGGCAAACGATTGATTAAGTAGCAGCTAGTAAGGACTGCGTCAGCCCAATATGTCTTGGGTAAATTTCCTGAGAATAACAATGCTCGGGTAACGTCAATCAGATGCCTATTTTTTCTTTCAACAACTCCATTCTGCTGCGAAGTTCCAACACAGGAGGTCTGATGAATGACTCCCAAGCTATGCAGGAACACTTGAAAAGCCCGATTGGTATATTCAATTCCATTGTCTATACGAAGAATCTTCACCATAGTGTTAAATTGATTTTTCACAATATTGCAAAAATCTTGAAACGCAATCATAACTTCACTCTTGAATTTAGTAGATAAAGCCATGTAGCTTGAGATTTATCATCAATAAATGTAACAAAATACTTGAACCCCTCCTTAGAGTCAATAGGAGAAGCTCCCCAAACATCCGAGTGAACTAAATCAAAAGACTATTTTGATTTATGTGTACTATGTGGAAAAGATAACCTATGCTACTTAGCATAATGACAAGGATCATAGCAATTGGAATCATAACTTAAAGTCATAGCAAGAGCATGTAACACCCGATCAAAGGGATGACCCAGACGCCAATGCCACAACCGGGAAGTGTCAACAGTCTTCCTTTGTGCCATCAACGCTTCGTTGTTGAGGTCCATCGTATACAGCCCATTCTGCAATAGCCCTTCACCAATCATCCTCCTGGTGGTTCGATCTTGAAAAAACACCTTTTGAGGAGTAAAAATAACATTGCAATTCCACTGGTTAGTATATTTGCTAACTGACATTAAATTTGACGATAATTCAGGTACCAACAATGCTTCAGAATTATTTGAAAAGAAATTAATTTGTCCAACACCACTTGTTGGAACCTACCCACCATTGGCAATAGTAATAGGTGGATATGACACACCTGAAGTAACATTGGATAGCAAGTTTGGAGAACTACACATGTGGTCTGTAGCCCCTGAGTCAACAATAAACTGAGTTTTGGATAAAGCTGAGTAAGCATGGACATTACCAGACGTCATAGCCAAATTTCCGGTTTCGGTGCTAGAAGCGTTCATTCCATTGCCATGTATCTGAAGTAATTGCTAAACTTGTTGAGACAAAGCCTCCAACTTGGATTGAAAATCGTTTGGATTTTCTTGGATTGCCACCTTAGCTTCCAAACCCCCATCTTTGGAAAGACGCAAATGCGGATGAATAACCCAACACCTCTCTTTGGAATGGCCATCGCGATTGCAATGGTCACAATGGAACCATGCTGATTTCTTAAATTTTCCTTTGGCAAACCGAGCAGTGGAGTCTCCTTGCTTCGTGTTGATAGCACTGTGGGCCGATTGTTCACCAAGCTCTCCTGATGTAATTGGAACTGAAGGCATGACGCGTCTCCTTGTTTCCTCACTTTCGATTATGGCACAAACTTCATTGAAAGTGGGCAATTCAGGACTCATAAGAATTTGACATTTGGTGTCCTCGAATTCAGGCCTGATGCTTGCTAACAATTGAAAGATTTTATCTTGCTCTTCTCGATTGACATAATCCATCACATTCTGGGTCGCAGGTCTATACTGACGAAGCTCATCCCATTGCTTCTTCATTTTTCCCAAGTGTTCAGTGAAAGATTGTGTTACGCCTTGCTTAGAAGAAACAAGTCCTTGTTGCAGTTCAAAGATCCGAGATGCATTCCTGACTTGACCATACAATTCGTTTATCAAATCCCACAACACCTTGGCTGACTCTGAATATGCAAATATCTCGTAGATCTCTGATTCCATGGAATTGAATATCCAAGACATCACACCGTGGTCATTCGCTTGCCATTCATCAAATTTGGGATCTGTTGCGGGAGGGGCTCTAATCTTCCCGTTGATGTGACCAAGCTTCAATCTACCCTCGAGAGCAACAGTTATAGCTCGTGACCAAGGAAGGTAATTTCTTTCGTTTAGCAACAACGAAGTCAACCGCTAATTGTTTGTCTCATGTACCTTTGTTGTGTTGGATGCATCTCCTGACTTCTTTGACCCATCCATGATGTGTTGCTAGTAATAATAAGGATATGACAGCAACAAAGAGAGGACCAAGCACTAACCGAAGAATGTAGATTGTCGTAGAACAGGAACGGTCTCGAACATAAGCAGATCAAGACAAATAGATGTGCAAAAAATAAACCAAAAAAAAATCACAGGTTGAATCAAACCTGCTCTGATACCATGTTGAATTTTAGTAAGGCAATCAAAAAAGAACACAAGGATTACGAGGTTCAGCAATGTGCCTATATCCTCGGACAAAACTCTCGACTCTCTTATTTTTGTTATAACATTCTTCGACAATTTGTACACAGGGTTCACCGCAACAAAAAAGGGAAATTTCAAAAATAGGAAAACTATCAATATAGAGATTTGCCCACAATATGTCCTTTCCTTGAATAGGAGAGCAAATCTTGCCAATATCGCTAATACTATTCATATTTTTTTATAGATGTTAACGGGTGACAACTGCCAGCTTAACTTACAATATGATGAAGAAAGGTTGATGAACAAGTGAATGCTTTAGGAAGTTCTTTAAGAAGAACACCTTAGGAATCGAACACACTAAAAGCAGGATGATGCGTTGGTTGATGGAAATTATATCAAGAATGATGTCAGAGATGTTACCACTTGTACGTTGCTTGAGAGATACAAAGAGCGATATTGATAGAATTAATATACAAAGTGACATGCAAGATTTTTATTGAATATATGAGTATGACACATTTATTTATATATATCGTGTTCTTGTGGTATCCTCGATATATTACGCTTGCATTAATAAGTAATCGGTATGATCATTGCCACTTGATGTTCAGTCCAAAGATTTGACCGACGAGTGGGTCAATTAAGGTATTAGGCATAGAAACTCTTTCAGAGACTTGCCCATGATCAAATAATTAATTGACATTGATGGGGTCTAAGTGGGTCTAGATTTGCGTGGTAAGCTAAAGAAGGGAATTGATTGTCTTGGCCCGCTCTTTTGCACCTGTGGCTTGGCGGATATCGGCAGACTAGGCTGTGAGGCCAAACACCACCTCTAGGTATTAGAGATGATTAGGGTAAAAGCAAAGATAATTCCCTGAAACGCAGACCGGTATCCATCACCTATAAGGTGGTCAACCTATTATTTTTTCTCCGTCGAGTCCAGATTAATCTAGGTATATAATAATATTATTGCTGGGAGAGTCTTACTAGTAATTCTTATAACTGAGAAATGAAAATTAGAGATTGGGTACCTGCGGTACCTCCTATAAACTGAAGAACTTTAGCCTTCACATTCCTTGGCCGTGAGTCAGCATTGTTACGGCGATCATAATTTTTTTTTCCAGCTAATGTTTAGGTAACATTCATGATTCTTTTGTTCAATTTCATTCATTGTTATATAAGTTGAAAAGGTGAAAGACTTGTCCTCTTATGAAAATTCCTCCTTCAATGTCGGTGCCGGCTTTTCAAATTCATCCTTATTATTTCAGTTGTGTGATTACTAGACTTCAATCCGAATCTACTTGTGTATTGATCCCTGGAGAGCATCATTGTTTCACAAAAAAATGATGAAATATCCTTCAAGAATATAAATGAATTGACAAAGGTTCAAAGGGTCTTTTATTGATTTTGGAAAGGAAAGTAAACGACAAGAAATTTAAAAGTACGGGAGACAATCGTGACAAGTCGTGTAAATGTAGGGAAAGATAAATTGTAGGAAAGTAAAGATAAAAATAAAATAAAAAACGATGAGTTTAATGGATTGAGGAGGTTTACAATGAATACATTTGTATTTGTAGGGAAAAGTACCAAAAAAGTCATAAATTTATTGCATTAGTATCAATTCAATCTCAAACCTTTTGATTGAACCAATTTAATCCTAACCACTAGGGTTTATCCCATGGCCACTCTTCCAACATGGAAGGGGGAGGTGGGGGGTTTGAATCCCCATCTTCTCAGGGGTTGGGGTGGGGACGAATTAGTTTCAGGAGTGGGTTTCAATTCCCACGCTCTACAAGGAAGTAGGGCAAAATTCTGAGAGTAAGAGTTAGAATAGGAGTAAAGTAGGACCGACTAAAAAAAAAAACCAATTTAATCCTAAACTTTCATATTGATACCAATTGAATTCATCCGATCGATTTAAGTCGAAAATTGCTAACATGGATGCCAACGATTCTACATGGCACGATCAGCATTGACATGGCCAATTTTATAATTTTTTAATCCTTTTCAGAATTTTATTATTTTTTTTTTTTTTTCTTTTTTTCCTTTTTCCTTTCCCTTTGGCTAGCCGTTGGCAAGGTCGCCGACCGACCATCGCTAGCCACAGCCTGGTCTAGGCGAGGACTTTTATGCCCTCATCGGCCACTAGCGAGGGCCGCCGCGCCCTCGCCAGCCACAAGCGAGGGCATTGGGCCCCCACCAAATCTAGGTGAGGGCCTTCATGCCCTCATTGGCCATAAGCCAGGGCACGAAGGCCCTCGCTTGTGGGGCAAGGGCCACTTCGCCTTAGGCAAGGCCATCGCAGCCCTCGCCCAGATCCAAGCAAGGGCGTGACGCTCTCGCTCGCCAAGAACAAGGGTCACGATGCCCTTGCCTAGTTTGGGCGAGGGCGCAGAGGCCCTTGCCGGCCCACAGGCGAGGGTTTCGACCCTCGCTTGGATCTAGGTGGGGGCCCAATGCCCTTGCCTGTGGCCGATGATGGTCAGTTGGCGACCTCACCGGCGCCAGCCAAAGGGTAAGGAAAAGGGGGAAGAAAGAAAATAAAAGAGAAAAAATTCTTAAAATTTTTTTTAAAATATAAAATTTGTCCACGTCAGCTCAAGTTATGCCACGTGGGACTGCCGATCAACGTCATCAATTTCTAACTTAAATTGGCCAAATGGACTCAATTAGTATTAATATGAAAAGATTTAGAATTAAATTGGCTCAATTAAAAGATTTAGGATTGAATTGATACAAATACAATATGTTTATAACTTTTTTGGTACCTTTCCCGATATTTATAACTATCTATAAATAGTTACATACGACTGTTAGAAACAATGGTTACTGAACTTGAATAAATAAATAACTTCCTAATCTTTTGTGCGGTTACAAGAAATTATACCGTAATCTCTTATTATTAAGCAACACTTATCTATAAGAAGTTATAAAATAACCATATGGTGGTTATGTTCTTGCGTCAATTCATCATTACTGCCTTCAACTTCCAACATTAAGTAAATTTGCAATGGCTATAGATGATTTTGTCGACTAGTGAAGCTTCTCATAGATAATTGATGTTTGGTGTTAATGACTATATTAGAGAGTTGTCAGATTGTTTTGACCAAATTGTTTATCAACTTGGTTTCTCATTTGTCGATAATAATCGAAAATTGGTCAACGTCAACATATGGCCCTTTTTGAAAGAATTGACTGATTAATCAATCATTCAACTCAAGATGTATTATCATCAAAAAGAAGAAAAAGACATAGCCAAGTGTGTAAATGATTCAAGAGACAGTTATGCGAGGCTTAGTAACAAACATGTAAGCATTAATTGATTTTGCGAGCTTCTTTCAGCAGAGACTTTGATATATATCTGATGTCAAATGCTATTATGATCCTAGACTAGTCTATTCAAGGAAGCAATTGCAAAAGATAGTCTTTGTTGCACCAATTAGAGTTGATGATATTGAATTTCAAAAAGTATGCTCGTGCAAACAACATCATCATCATCAAGAACTTCCATTTTGGGCAAGATGAATTTACTATCTTTGAATTTGAGGCTGATTTTCCACCACTGGCATTCGGCAGCGGGTATTCTATCTCGGATGCACTTTATAGAATATGAGTACATGGGAAATGAGTCGCCATTCATATTTGAAGACTAAAAAGGGGCCATGACAATTGGAACAAGGCTATACAAATTTGCTCCAACCCTTTGATAACCAAACCATGTCATACCATAGTTCCAATTCCACACTGGTCAAATCCAGCCATTTGAAACTCAGAAGCACCCTTTTCGCAAGATTCTTCCTATACTTTCTCAAGAACTTTTTGGCATTCCTCGTGGATAAAGAACGAGACAACAATTCTTAGTGATCTGTTCTGTTGGGGCAAAAAGAACGTTCGGTGAAATCCACAATAGGTGCAAAATTAGGACTGCTTTGTGACTGTGTACAAGTGTCATACAGGACGAACTTGATGAGGCGTCTCTGGTGCAAAGCTACTCCAGCAACGGCGAGTCATCCTTGGACCAATGCTTGGAAGAGGAGAAGTTGGTGAAAGCAATTGGATATAAGGATGGACTCGATCTTTGGTACAGACCAAGCTACCCCAAAGTGAAGCGTTTGCCTTTTGCTCTCTATTCTTCAATCTTGTGAAGCGATTCAGTGGGCAAAGTGCAATTGAAAACATGACTTTGTGGTTAGTTGAGTGGATAAAACAATTATTGTCAGCTTTTTAGATTCCAAGGAGGATCCGATTCCAGTTCTTCAGGCTGAATAGATTGTGATACTAACCAGCGAGACATTGAACAGGGACGATTCTTGCGCTTGGTATGCTAAACAAAAACTTCTTGGTGTTATGCAACCAGCTTGCACTTGCACGGCGGCAGATAGAAGCGGCTGGTAAGGACGTGCTGGTGTACCTCTGAGGGAATGAAGGAAGAGGCATAGGTTTGAGGGACAAACTATGTGCTTATAACCTGCAGGACGATGGGCGTGACACCACGCAATCAAATGTGGAGCTTGGATTGCCCGTTGACCCTAGAGAGTACGAAATTGGTGACCCGACATTTCTTCCTTAAGTCAGAAACTATATTGATGTGAGAGATCCTGCATAATTTGGATTCTGAATGAGTTCGATTCAGGTTCATTGTGAAGGATTAAGAAACTAATATGTTAATATGAAATTAAAGGTAGTTTAATTTCAGTTACTGTTTTAGAGAATGTACATCATTTATAGGACTAGAGGAAACTGGTAACTAAAGCAGAGCCTTAAGTTCTCATCTTCAGTGGACGAGATCTAATCAGTATAAAGAATCACTCCATCATCAGAATTTTCATAGTATTTGAGGCATTCGTATTAGTGTTTAACATATCGACTTACAGTGCAGATGCTGTGTGACCTGGGAGTCAAAACAATGAAGCTGATGATGAACAACCCGTCGAAGTATGTGGGGCTTAAAGGTTATGGCTTGGCCATTGCTGGGAGAGTCCCTCCAGTAACTTCCATAACAAAGGAGAACAAGAGATACTTGGAGACAAAACGCCCCTAGATGGGCCACATCTATGGAGCGGAAGTCAACAGCCGCTTCTGCAATCTCATCAGAAAAAAACAGCAAGCCGAGTAGTGCTCTTTCTTTTGATCCGGCTGTGTCTTACTCAGAAACCCCTGGATAGTTACTGCTAATGATTTAGTCCACGGGATATAAGCAAGTTCACTGATAGATGGTGCTTTTACTTTATTTTTCAAAGCACTAAGGTCAATAGCATTGGGATACCTGCTGATCATGAGTTATGGAAGTTTTATGGCGATTTAGTTTTATAATTATCATGAGATTCATTATTGTTCTATTGATGTCGTTCACCCATTTTGTAAGGCAAAAAGGTAAAAGACTAGCCCTCTTATTGAAACTTCCTTTTGTGTTATTGATGGCCTGCAAGGTTTATCCCTAATTCAACATTCCTTGGAATCTTTGTGTATTGATATCTAGAGACCACTGCATATTTCAAGATAACAGAGTTAATGCAGGACATTCTTTCTTTCCTTTCCTGTGACCACCTCAATGGTGAAAGATTTTACTTCAAAAAATATACTAAAGTCTCTGTTATTGATCAACTCTCCATATTGGCGATAGATAAGGATTGTTTATGACCTTTTATTTTATCGATCCGATGCTGTGGATGACTTCGATTTATACTTGGTTGAATAAAGACAGTACACAAATAGGACGGAAATTAGGCACACAAGTACCCACAAGTTTGGAAGATGCAATGTCCAGGTGCGATGTTCACTACTTTCCAAAAAACATCAGGAAATACAATTTTGCAACAGAAAGGTTTGCTTTCTTTGATATGATTAACTAAACAAAACATAGCGAAGCAGAGATTTTTCTGTAGGTATACCAAAGTTTACACCTAAATCTTGACATTCCTTCTGAAATTGGAGACTTTGAATTCAATATTATCAATTCTAACAAGCTCGAACAAACAGACATTTCCTTCCTTCAAAGAAGTTCCTCTGTGAAATGAGGCCCAACCGGCTGAGAGCTTTCCCGAGCCATGTTGTGGGTAGTATTGGAGCTTCATTGGCCATGATCCGTCTGTATATTTAAGAGTTGTGGTTTGCATGCTTCCATTGATGTGTTCCCTTAAAATCCCACCTGAGACAGTCTGCAGAGTTGATTTTTGATCAATAAATGATCTATGAGTAAGAACATGAAAGGTATGATGACTAACACAAGAAATTTTAGCCAGAACACGTGTGTAATCTCAGAGGCAAACCCGAATCATGTAGGAATATGATGGTAACATACAAGAAGTTAATAGATTTCATTCCTGTCCATTTTTGCACATAAGAACTATTATCTCAGGATCTCTTCTTACCACATTTTGCTTCAATAGATTATGTGACCGGATAACTACTGTGAAGGAAGGATATTGCAGCTCATCCTTGTTGGCTCCTTTGAGAGCTGTAGTTACCCTTTTCGAACGTTTGGAAGTAGAACAACGAGAAGCCAGCATGGCAGGATTCACCTCGCGTTTGGAATTTTCCATCCTAGCTGAACTAGTCAGGTAGAGGCCAGAAGGAAAAATGATACAAAGCAACGCATTACTAATAGGTTAAGATTCACAAACCTTCCGAATCTCATGGTATACAAAGCGTATGCAGTACTTCAGGCATTTATTCATATTAAGAGTCTCACTAGTAATTCCTATAACAAAGAAATGAAGATTAAAACTTTGGGTACTTGCTACAACTGAAGAAAAAAGGAAAAGAAAAGAACGGATCAACATGTTCATTCGTTTGAATGAGAAGAGATTCGAAGGAAAAGAAAGGGAATGGGATGTTTAGTTTAGTTATGAAAAAGGAAGATGCTGTGAACGAGGCAGTCGTGCTGAGGGGGCAAATGGTGAGAAAATCATGTTATTACCTAATTATCTATCACCAGCAGCTTTGCAAAACCGTGATTTTTTTAGTTAGAAAGAGTAAAACTGGAAATAGAATCGCCACCTCGAAAAGGAATTTTCTTCATCTCAACCTATGATTGAGTCTCAGTAACTTCTAGATCTCGACCAGTTGCAGTATCTGCCCTTCCCTTAATCAGTGACTAGACAGTTAAAAAGATAAAAAATTTAGAGCTTTTGGTATTTCAGGTGTCGGACATATTGAGAAGCAGAGGCAAGCAAAAAAAAAATAGTGAATGAGAATGACATTAATTAGATCTTACCAATTTTATGGGCATTTGTTTATGCCGATAACTTTTGTATGGTTGAATTGAGATCACCCTCCCAGTTCCCCCACCACTCGTATTTGAACAGTGAGGCATAACATAGTTTTGGTGTCCTGGAAAATATCTTCATTCGCGAGCAATCTTCCACTTCAATAGCTTCTAAGGATGGAAATTTGAAGATACAACTTGTGGTGGAGTAAAAGCATACTAGGTTTGGTAGATGTTGGAGTGTCAACCGTCTTAGCTTTCCAAGAGAAATCACTTTTCCTTCTCCATTTTCATCGTTTGTCACTACTTCTTCCATTCTTTCGCATCCTATTATAGTCATGTTGGTGAGATGCACCAAATTTACTATCGCTAAAATTGTTACTAGATGTATCAATCCAAAGGAGTTCTTGACTACTAACTTCGTCAAATTCCAAAAAGATATCACGGTTGGAAATAATATTGTCAAACCTGGACAATCCCAAACCTCAAATTTGTCGATACTCCGAAGAATTTTTGCCACTAAATAGCCTTCCCTCCAAACGTGCTTTAAGTTGTAAAGCTTGCTTAACTTAAGTTTCTTCAAATTTTCAAGCACCATATGTTTTCCCTTGTCAACAAGCTCTTCATCAGGGAATATATATCCAAAAGAACTACAAAAAACCTCAAGACTTTGTAGATTCTGAAATCTTTGCAGGAGGAATATGGGAGGAAAGACAACATTTTCGTCGTGAAAGCATGCCAATGTTATTGCTTTTGTCTTGCCAAAGCCGTCATCAGAAAATTTTCCATTTTGTATCATCCGAATATCCTTGTCGACTAATAAAAGTCTCTCTAAGGTGGGAATGCCCTAAAAATTGCCAATAAATGAGAAATAAATTCAACAAGGTTTGACAATAATTCATGGGCTATTAGAGGTAAACTTAAGTCGGTTAAGTCCCATGAAAGGGGGCCCTGTTCTTACATTTTATTAATTTCTGGAACACTGCATACAAGTCCAAGCTTCTAAAGTCATGCCAGAAAATGCAAATTGTAAACAAATGCTCCACTATGGCCAACAGCCAACCAGGGTTGGCTGTGCGCTCATATTCTAATAATTAGAGAAAGGGAAAGAACTGTATCGGCATAGGAATGATCAAACGAATAAATGAAAATCCATTTTAACCAAAAAAAAAAAAAAATCAAAAGAAAGATAGTCGTCTTGCTGCAATTTGGAAAGAAATTGCTAAATGTAAGTGCCCGATTCTCAATTTAGTCCATAGGAAATTCACTTTCTTTTTTTTTTTTTATTGGCATCAAAATTTTTTAAGTAGAGTTGTTGGTACGGTAATCACCCTGACCAACTATAAGAATATCTTATCTTGTCAACAAAAATATATAGTTCCTTGAAATTTTAGGTGATGATGTGCTTATAGTGTTACTAAAAATATTTTGGGTCTCCACAAATGAAAAGCGTGCCTAAAGATGCTAGAACTATCTTTTGTTGTCAATGAATTGTTATGTAAGGGGTTCATGTTTACTATATTATCATAATGTGACATGAATATGTGGTGCACATGAGTTATAGTGGGTGAATAAAAGATTGAAGAAGAAAGAGCAGTTGCAATTATACCCTCTCAAGCGAGAAGTCTGCTTCATGGTTTCAAAGGTCATGTTGATCGTCTCTTTGAGTGCACTTGTTCATGGATGCCATAAGGGACAGCATGTTCAATTTGTCACAGTGAGTCACTCACAATTCCTTCAAGAATGGCCAGTTCAAAGTGAGCAAGTTAGGGCTGAAGCTCTTGAGTTGTGACATATCATGGAACACTAGAGAAGTCAGTTGCGGGAAAATAAATTGAGCAGTAGTAGAGTGTGAAGTGTCTTCTCCACTAGCAATTATTTCCTCAAGCTCACATGACTCCACTTGAAGTTCCTCAAGTTGGGTTAGACTTGTAGCCACCCAATGCGGAAATAGATTTTCAAGGCTCTTACAATTCTCATGTCACGCCCTGATCCTCGAGCGCGCCTCTATCCCTCACTTTGTCGATTAAATAGTGACGTCCCAGGACGCATTGCCGACTCATTCATTTTAATACACATGCAGAAGTAGATATAAAATCTCCAGATAATAACAATAGGATAGAAAAGTAGGGCTATATTTTTCAAACCCGAAAACCACAACCACACTTTTATATAATGCAAACCATATAGTATATATTACAATACTATTAACAAAAGTCGGTTTTAACACACATTAGTTCACAACTCAGGGTTTGCAAAACAGGGGTGGGGGTCTCAATCCTCATCGGGATCCTCCTCTGGTTCCTCCTCCGAGTCCTCCTCGATGATCTCTCCTTCTTCCTAGCTCCAACTGGAGCCCACGGTTGAATACATCGGAGAGTCAGAATCACCCTCGAGCTTAGGATCCTTTGCATTTACCACTGATCCACCCTTAGGATCTATTGTATCCTTCCCGAATGCTACCTCCAAAACGTACAGAGGTACATCACTTTCCGATACAGCGCCCACCCTTCGTCCATCATTGTAATGGCGATACCACAACCGGTATTTATGGGGCACCTTTTGAGGTTTGCCCACGTCAACCCAGATAGTAGATTTCACCAAAACATACTCCAGTCCTTCAGGATCATGGTGTATCGGAATGTGATAACCTATCTCAATGATTTCCTCAGGTATACCAAAATGCATGGGAGGGGCTGGAGGGGCTGGAGGTGCTGCCATCTATGGACTTGAAATGTTATCCCATAACGGGGTGAGACGACATCTCAGCGAGTTCTACCCCCTAAGACTCGATTAGGAAGCCAATACGCCCTAAGGGCTACCTAAGCACAACACGGGTCAGAGGACTTACCTTGGCCTCAGTTCCTTAATGCAAGTCAGTTCAATTCATAAACTCACAATCATAACACTCAATCAATTCGAATCGACTCATCGATCAATTGACTCGGTCAATTACATGTCATCACGACCCTTTCTTGGTCGGCTCATCTCATAATATCTATAAAGTCCGCTCATATTAGGACTGCTCACTGCTAAGCTGATAAATAGATAGTATAGCTAGCTTTCAAGATGCTCGGTTATACTGCTCTCTGTCTAAGCTGCCATATCGCCCTTAGGCTAATATATCGTATACTGACATTGCTCAATCTAAGCTGATAAGGTATACTACTCTCTGCTGAGCTGACATATCGCTCATAGGCCGATATAGTATACCCTTCCAAACATACAACCAATTCCACATTTTTACCATTCCCGATAAAAGAGCTATGTGTGGGTACACGATCGGACTTAACCAAAATATAATAATTTCACTTTTGATCATCCCACTTCCTTCAACGGTTCAAAAATAGATTTTTGGCGCTGTAGACCGACGCTCGGTAATTTTCAATTAATTATCAAAATTAATTAATTGAGGAATAAAATCCTAAAATCACAATTAAATCAATTTAGTACAAACTAAAACTCAATTAAATAAACGGACCACACCACAGTAATTAGCATAAAATTCCGGTCACCGGCTATCCCAGTCTAATTTGCGAAAAATAAATAAATAATTAAATAATTACGGAAAATATTAAATAAATGCCAATAAATCCAACTTAGGCCCGTAATGCCAAATTGGACGCCGAAACGGACCCGGAAAAATTTCGAGACTCGTTGAATAAATACTAGAGTTTATTTACTCACTAATTGCACTAACTAACCACCTAACATGCATTGGTAAATCATTAAATTTACTAAACTAATCTAACAATCCACCTAATCACACTTAATTAAAACTAATCAACCCCTAAGCATAATTAACCTACTAAGCGAGGATTAGTGAGTTAAACTCACTTGATTCGCGATCTGGTCGGTGCAAATCGACGGGGACGCAACGGGGCTCAATTCTTCATAAGGCGGGCTCGGCTTTCGGGCGGGAGCGACCTCAAAACGAGCCAAACTCTTGCTAGAAACCCACTGGTTTTGCTCTCTGTTTAAGGCTGGAAAAGAGGGCAACAAAACTAGTTAGGGTGAGGCAGGACCGACAAAGGCTGCAAGGGGGTGCAGCGGCCTCACGGCGGCGAAATGGTGGCGGGGCGGTGGAGCACGGGCTCCGGTTGAGCCTGCTGGACAGCAAGGCATGCCTAGACGTCGAGCTGGGCGGAACAACGCCACTGGACACGGCTGAGGCACAACGGATCGGCACGGGCGGACGGTGGCGCGCGAGGACGGCAACGGCGACAACGCGGGCGGTTCTTGGTGGCTGCTACTTGCTCCGGTGGCTTCTTCCGGGTTTTTTGGGCTTCGAACGGCACAAAGAAGAGAGGGGGAAGGCTGGTCTACATAGAGAAAGAAGGAGGAAGAGAGAGAGAAGACAAGGGGGACCACCAAGCCTTATTTTCCACCATTTGGTCCCCTTGACCAATCTACACCATCAGCTGTATTCCTTGGACTAAAATCAACCAACAAGGCTTCAATTACAACCTTTCTAATGGTCCAAAAGCCATAGGAGTGGGGGTGCTACGAATTTCAAGGGTCTCTCTCTCAATTGGACTTAATTTCCTTCTTAATTCAATACAAACCGACCTCTATAAAATCAATTGACACCTCACCGATCCAATTGGTATTTTTCCTCATCAATTGATCCCACTTGCTTCCCAATTTTGCGATAAAAAATGGTCTCTGACTTTTTCTGGACAAAAACGACCCTAGGACAACTTTTTCCCAAAAAGTCTCGGGTTGCAGAAAAATCTTGTAAGACTGAGTCAACGCTCCTAGAATTAATTGTGATATGACAGAACTTTCAATTTCTGAAATCGGACTCAAATTCACGGTTAATTTATATTCGACGCATTTTTAGCGTGACCTAGGCTACCGGGTAGCTTTCAGAAATTTTTAGTGCAAATGACCCGTGGTCGATTTTCTTCGAGCCATAATGAACCCACTCGATGCATTGGTGACTCTCGGTTGTCATGAAAATCTCGATGATTCAAATATGGACACAAGGTACCAAAACGATAGAAAAATCAGTCTAGTGCCGGTCGACGAGAATTTTCCAATTCAGTGGTATCACCTAGGATTAGCCATACATTTCAGTCGAACCAACCTATCTCCGATCTCTAATCGATTTTTAAGTGTGCCGTAATGGCCTCTAAAGATGAGCACGGTCGAGAAGTCGATTCCTGGTCGAATTCTCAAGCCTACTGCATTAAAATTCATTAATGGCTTCCCTAGATAGTCTAGTTATCTCAAGAGTGATCAGCTCTGAGAACAGCCATATAGGCGCATCAATGAAATGCCCGATTTATTCAATAGACAACAGGATTGAAAATTTGGGATGTCACATCTCAACCTTCACTTTCTGTAAATGTTCAAAAGTGAGTTTTTTTAGGATTGTCTCCCCATATTTTGCTTAAATCGTCCATGTGGGAGAGAACCATTGACTCAAGCTGAGGAAATTGTACCTGACATATTGAAAAATGAAATTATAAATTTGATTACATTGAGTTATGACCTTAAAGTAGGAATCTCCAAACTTCCTTTCACAAATCATTACATTCTAGAAGACAATTAAGGGGTCGCTTGATGCCATTTCAATTGATTGATGACTAAGGCCGAGTATATTGCATTGGAATAAGCATGAAGTGCGCTACGACAAATTAAATTACCTTGCGGTCTATACCACTTGTTACTTTTTATGCATAAAAAAAATATAACATTTTTCATTGAGTTACGACCCAAAGAATGCAATTAAGGCCTCAAATACCACATGAATACTTTTGCAATTTCCTAAAAATTTCACATGATATGAAATTTAAGGCAATTTTCTTACGCAAACAATGATCCTTAGGCAAATGAAATTAGTCTTCATGAACAAATGAAACATGTTTTGCCAAAATAGACTATGATACGAAAAAAATGAAGCCATTGTTTGAGCTGCTATGAATTGTTCATTTAATAGCACGTATGGAATTTTCATTTCATTATGATAAGATTAATTAAATTACCAAATGCATATTTACACAATTCCCTAAGTCCACAAACCACGGAAAAATATAAGTTTGTCATACAAGTATCGAATGGTCCACTAGGATATCCGCCTTAGTCAAATGATCCCTATGACTACATGATGTTTGTACACAGGAAATCAACAATGTTATGAGCTCTTATAACGTGTGCACTAAGAAACAAGTATTGACATTTTTTTTATTTGGTTTCAATAAAATTAACACAATTATGACTTGTCACTACCAAAAAACAGAATGACTATTTCCATACTTCCCTAAATTTATTAATATTCTAAATTGAGGATTATGATGACTTTTTGAGTATTTTAAAAAATGTGGGCAATGCCTTATATTTGACAAATAAATGAAATAACGTTATTGCAACCTGTCACTAACAAAAAAATTAGACTAGTTTCATACTTGTCTAGCTATTAGTATTCTAAAATCAGTACTATGATGGCTTTTTGAAGTATTCTAATAGTGTGGGGGTATATAAAAGAATGTGACATATTAATGGCGTTACAAGTAAATGGACAACTAGTGGTAACTCTTATCGTGAAGGAGTAAAAAAAATGTGGATGTCAGTTATGATGAAACGTTTTACTCACACATAACAATAAATAAATAATTGAAAAAAGTATTAGAATAAGAAAAAACTCCAGTCATTTCCCCCACAAAAAGAAAAAAAAAAAACAATAGTTAAAAGGCCGCACATTTTTCACTTTTCATTTGGCTTAGACACTCCATATTATAGTGTTTTGATTATATTGTCCCTTATGTGGCCCATCTTTTGGCATTATTCTCCTTAGCTTTAACTTCTTTTCCTTTTCCTTTTCTTTTCTTTCCTCATGGGTCTCAATTTTTATCTTCTTCTTATCTTTCCCTTGCTATTCCCTCTTTTTCCATTTTTCGCTTCAGAGAAGCCTTCTAAGCATGTGTAAACTCTATAAGGAGGATTGATGGAAGACAGATTAAGCCAAAAGTCCCAGAACTTTTATTAAAGGACGAAACACTGAGTATTGAATGCGTAGAACTCAAACTGCAGTCGCATTCATAGAACCAAAAGGAAAAGGACCACTACACGGCATTTATCATTTGCTAGCTCCTATAAACAGATAATTGACGTATCCCATTGAAGCAGCTTGCAAACACTAGGTTTACCGACCACGAGGGAGATTGAAGTCGCAGGACATCGATACACGTCATCGAACTAGATGAGGATGTCTACAATTCATTCACCAGTCGTCCCTTTACTATATCCTAGCATTGGGACTCCACCCTCGTCCTCTCCAAGCGGCTTTCTACTGAAGCTCACTTACACTTGTTCCCTCTCACCTGCAAGAACGTCATCGAACTCGACTGGGCTCCTGGGCTCATGATGACTCGGCTTGGGGCTAGCCGTGCCGTCCTCGCTGATGTCGTGCTAATCCTCCTGGGTTGAGGAGGCACGTGGAAGCGAACGGCGGAGGGGAATGAGTGGAGGTGAGGGGGGTGGTGTTGGGACCGGAGGAGTTAGCAAAGGGAATCGGGGAGAGTTGGACGTCATGTTGATGAGCACATGTTCTTAGACATGGAGGAGGTGATGGAGTTAGGAAGACACTGCGGGGTTGTGCAGAGAGAGTGTCCCTCTCTATTTCCAAATTGGTTAAATGTAGCTAATAATGAAGACAATAACGCCAATAAGTTCAGTTGACATTTTCCATCACATTTTGCTCTTCCTTATGAGCTTTTGTCTGAGACTCACATGAAGTATTTGAATGATTTTTAAGGGAAAAAATGGGGGAGAACGAAACACCGAAGGCGTGTCCGAAGCTTAAAAATTGAGAAAAAAGGAATAGAGAGAAACGGTATTGTCGACAGGACACTAAAGGCATGGAAAGATAAGGAGGAGGAAAGTGGGATCCGTGAGGAAAGAGAAGTAAGGGAAAAAAAGAAGAAGAAGCAAATAATGCTAAAAGGAAGGTTATATAAATGACAACATGGTCGATGATAAAGAGTGTCTAAACCAAATGAGGAGTAGTCTTCGTTAAAACCTATAAAATATCTATAAAAAGAATAAAAAAAGGAGTGACCAAAAAAAAAAAACTAACCTAAATAGTTGGTATGTGTTTATTGCCTTTTTTAAGAAATGATAGAAATTAAAACAAATTTGGTAAAAATATTAGCTTGTGTTCACTAAATTCAATGAAAATAAATTAGAATTTATTCTTCGAAAAATTAGATAGTGGTGGGTGAATGTATTTCCTTATTATTCTACTTCGACGACAACCTCTCTTAAATACAATTTATAATCAATAGTTCACTGAACATTGACTTCTAATTGACTTAACTGACATTTAATACTGGCAACGCCTTCTCCCTCTCATTTTTGGAAAGTTGCCGTGATGACATCGTGGAAATTTTTCTTAATTTGAATATTAAAAAACAAAAAGTTGCTTGCAATTGGGTTGTATAGTAACAATTCTTCGATTTATTTGCTTCAAATTGAACATGCAATTGGTTTACAATTTACCTTCTTTGAGAAAACTAACTATTGATTTGTGATTTCAATGACTGGGAAGATTTGAGTCTAACCATTTTGTGAATGGGTTTAAAATTATGAAGTTTAGTTGGTGTTGACACCTAACTACAATAATTTATTGCCTGTAATAGACAATCAATTTATTTTCCTTGATTGATACCATATGTTGAGGATTTCGGAGGTAAAAACAAATGAAAGGAAAGAAAGACGCGTATTGCATTGCGTTGGAACTGAAGCTGCTTCCTGTGACTTGTGCAAAGCACCATTTTACTTGCAAATTCCAATCACTAGCAATCCACGAGTACTTCCATTTGACAAGATGATTAATCTAAAAATCAAAAGCATTGGATTAAGAAAAAGAAGACTGACCTGTGGAGTAAATAGTGAAGGAGTGTAGTGGTCGATCTCCATCAAAGATTGCCAAGTCAAACTTTTCATCTTGGAGCAATAGGCAATGGTAAGATCTTGTAATTTGGGGCAGTCTAGTGGATGATTCTTTCCTGAGAGAAAACTAGTCAAATTGGGCAAGCATTCCAGCTTCATAAGCCAGAGATGCGGGAATGTAATCTTCTTCACTGCGTTTCCCTGCCCTTCTTCCTCTACGATCACTCCTTCCATCTGACCACACTCCTTTATTTCTATCGTATATAAATTGGCAAGGCATCGAGCCATCAATGAAGTAAAAGCATGTTTCAAGTTGCTGCAATTATAAAGGGTGAGACTATATATAACATTGAAGCGTAGCGTCCCTTGAAGATCGTTATGCCATAGTCGCCTCAACTTTGGTAGATTGCCCAAGTTCGGAGACCATAAACTAGGCAACAGTCGCGTGTTTCTCACACCCACTAGCCCTTTAAGATCAAATATTTCTTCTAGCGACTGGCAATCACAAACCTGCAATTCTTTTAAATTGAGCAAAAGAAACATCAATCTAGATGGAATAGCATTAATAAATTATGAACATCTATCCACCATCAATGAATTTAATTGCCAAGATAACTTGATGGGATTAAGTTTACTGTGCTATTTTCCAATCAACTTAGGAAACTCAAACAGCCGCTAAGACTTTACTCCAGCAACCGCATCCTGTTAGAAAAAGCATCATTAAATATAAACTTCCAGTTAGCAAAAAGAAATTACTCCATCGGTGATGAAGACCATCCAAGTACACAAAATTTGGTAAATGATGCATACCATTTCTTCAAACATATCTTGGATGGTACCGTTGAGGTTTCCCTTCCAAAACCAAGCTTTTGTTGATACTTGTACTCCCTTTAGCTTTGGTGCCTTTACTGGTCCCTTTGAGAAGAATTTCATGTGGGGACATCCTCTCACAATGACATCTTCCAAGAGAGGGAACTTCAACATGTATTTAATTGAGCTGAAACATCTCAACTCTGTCAACCCATTAAGCTCCATATGGTTCAATTGATTGAAAGCCACAAGCCCCTCCTCACCTCCTTCGCCATAAATGACTTCTGTCAACATTTTACAGTTACTTATCCTCAATTTTGTGAGTTCCACCAAATTACCAGCTATTGTCGGTGTAAACATACTAGATAATCCATCACAACATGACACGTCTAGAGTCTTGAGGTGTTGAAAAATTCTTGGAAACGGTAATATTACTTTCTGCTCATGACTTGAGCCTTCTATGGCTTCCATAATGATGCTCAACTCTTCTAGATAAGATTTGCATACAACCAGCTTTTCTAAGCTGGTTAAACTCCAAATAAGAAGACATGTGAATATTGCAGATTCCTTTGAGAAATGATGAAGCTCGAGAACTCTAAGTTTGCAGAAGACTTCTTCATCATGAAAATGTCCATGCCATACCTCCATTTGTTCAGATAAATCCAATTTTAACTCTTGCAAATTTGGGAATGCGCCCTGAGAAATTAGTCAAATCAGAACCTAAAACCAGATTAGTTGAAAGAGTATTCATATATTGTGGTATAAGTCTTGCATATCATGTGCAACAACTTCATTTTAAGATGTTGAGTCTTATGTGATTCGACGGAAGGGCAAGACATTATTACCAATCTTTTATATTTGACTTGTACCCATATTTGAACTCAAGTAAAACCCTACATTTCCATTTTTACATATACATACCTTGTGAAATTAACTTCTCCATCAATTATAATCTCAATTGCGCAAATTTCGGAGATTACATCAACAGAAATATCACATCTTTCTGTTTTTTGTATAAAATCAATCATCCTTACAAAGTCCAAATTAGATGACACTTCTGCCTTGGTAAAATCACACCACATGCCATGTATTTTAAATCTTCATGGTACTTAAGAGAGAGCTTAACCATCAAAATTAGCCTAAAACTTTCTTTAAAAAAAATTAATGGCCATGCATCATGTTAGACATTGACAAATATATTCATTCAATATTTGAAGAACATATGATGCTTCCATGTTCTAGTAGTTGTATGGATTCAAGGACAGTCACACAATTTACATCTTCACATGCATAGCTACTTGTATGTGATGCTTGATTATGACATTAATCATCACTTCCAATATTCACCATTGAAGCAAAACAAATAATCTTGACCCGTACCTTTTCTATCAAGAACAAAGGCTATTTATGAAGTGGCATCTCATTCTTAAGTTGTGCAACAAGGATCTCCACTTTGTTACGGCCATACACCTCCAATGTTTTCAAAGTTGGCCAACGTAAAGCTTGTATTCTAGTGTGGATGCACTTCAACTCTGTTAGATGCTCAAGCTTAAGGGAGGTTAACCTTGGGAACTAGTCCTTCATTCTCGATGAGTTCCACAATGCCACATGTACAGATCTCCAATTTCTCAAGTTGGGTTAGGTGTATTGCTACTGAGGCTGGAAATAAAGAGGTGAGGCTCTTGCATCTAGAAATAGTAACAGAATGGAGACACTAGAATTTGACTTGACTATGGAGTTCCTTATCCCATACACACTTTAGCTCTAGTAATCCATGTAATTCCAGCTTTTTTAACGGTGAGTGAGCAATAAGATGTCCATCTAGAGGATTCAGTGGCTGAAGTCTAAAAACAACTTCAAGTGAACCACAATAATATACCTCTAAGCTTTCAAGGCTCTTGAGTTGTCCAAGAATGCAAGAAGGAACAATGTTCGGTAGCTTATGGCATCCCCACACCTAAAGCGATTTTAGTTTGTGGAAAGAATCCACAGCAACTTGATTGTCCCATATTATCTCAATATTATGCATGCCCGAGATGTCTAATGTCTCCAAGTTAGGAAATGCAACCTGTAGTATTCACTAACGAAATTGGTGATTTTGCTTGAAGAATGAAGTTCCATTACATATAGATGAGCATGCTTTAGGAAGAGTGTCAGCATTAGAAAGCAAACAATGCAAAGATTGAGATTTGAAAGGCAACTAATCATCCATAAAAAGGTGTAGTACAAAAGTAGTTACTCCCACTAGCCTTGAAATCAAATCATGAGTTTCTTAATTGTCGTGAAGAAAAATGACGAGATGCAAGGAAACACATAGAAGAAGTGATAGTCCTAACAATCTTGGTCTATTATTTGTGGTCATCTTCTTAGATGAATGCATCCTTTTCTTGCAAAGGTCGTACCAAAGATTGAACAAACCACACAAAACGATGTGAAATATATTGAAAACACAATAGGATGATATTCCTTAATCTTGGCGGGCCTTAATTGTACCACGCTTGATTGTGTTGTTTCTCCATGATAACTATGATTCAATAAAGTAATCACGGTTGATTTGTCCATATTAGCAATTTTCCTTTTTTTCATTTTACTAAAAGTAGTTTCATGTTTCATTTTGGACAAGTTTAGCTTCAAAATTAGTGTATTAATCCCCATACTGTCTTTGTTAGCCCGTTAGGTTTCTATTGATTTTACTAATTTTCTAAAATTAAACATGTGCGATACAAACAAAACCACAATTTATTAAGTTATAATCTTTAATATTTCTAAAATATACGTGAAATATGTCAAGGACATCATTAGTTCCGGTTAAAGTCAATATCAATTACTTTTATTCAATATTATATCCCTCTAAAGCAATTAAAAGTCAGGCTACAACAGAACAATGAAAAACAGGATTGCTTGGGTCAAGACAAACAAATCTTCCTTATATCATTTTACACTCGAAATAACTCAATATTGTAGTTCATACAAATAATTAAGCCCAATTATCGAAAATAGTCCTAAATATCTCATTAAAAAAGATAAAAAAAATATCTAATAAAGTCATCATATCAATCCTATTGAAGGGCCCATTTAGCTAAGTCAAACTAGATCCACCTGAAAACTTCTCTATTTCATTTTCCATTGTAACGTCCTTCCACCGTCCGCTCAAGAAGTCAAATGAGTCGACTAAAATAGTTGCACCACAAAAACTTAACGAACATCTGACAAAATTGAAAATCGTTATTATGGTTTCCAGATTATCAACGGATGACTCGGTTTCATTATTGATAGCTTGATCAACTCGATGATACAGGCGAAAGCGTTACCTTGAATGAGAGATGCTTTGCACGAACCAAAATTCATAGATAGATCAAATTTGATGAATCCTCATCTAGAACTCACATAGAACTCTACCACCATCATCAGTTCCATGTGGTGGCCTATGAACAGTTTAACCCAAGTTTCAAACCAATGATTCGAGCCATCTAGCACCCCTCTTTCCCCTTGGACCACCACATCAAGAAGATAGACCTACCCAACCGCCATGAAAAACCAAATGCAACGGAAAGCCTTACTAGGGGTCCACCGCTCATTCTACCTTTCCGCCAATGGCTTCCCACCACGTCATAGAAAGCCCCCACTTTCAAAACGGTACTTCAAAGAGTCCCCACAACCCCACTCCTATGGCCTTACGTGAGCGGCAATCCCATGCACCGATGTACTCGAGACCAGTCCATTAACGCCGTCGAAGCGCACTAGGGCCCGCTCAACGCAACGGTTGAGATTCCTTCGGTGCTCCTGAGTTACCACCACGGCGCATGCACGTGGCAGAGCCAGACGAGCAATCACGTAGGCTCGCGGAGCAGCGGAATAGTACCCCAAGGTCGCCTTAAATTCGCATATGTCAAACTTATGCGATCTTCTCTCCTCATGTTTTTCTTTCTTGCTTCATTCTTGTATTACTTTCCCTTCCCCGCGTGTGCATTCATGACTGGAATTTCTCCTACTTCTTTTCTTTTCTTTTTTTTGGTTCTTTTCATATGTTCTCCTAATGCGATTTTGCTTACTTCCCGATTGTCTACTTCTTAAATCTGTCCAATATGTACAATTTCTTTTTAGCTCGTTTTGATGATATCTTGATTTTTAAAACGACTCCGAAAGTATTGACTGTAAAAAATGATACTATTAGAATTTTATATATAAAAAAATATATGAATTAAAGGGATTGACAATTTGTGCTACGAATTAATATATTCATAAATGATTATTTGATAAATTCAAAAATGGTACGAATTGATATGAATATAATATACGTAAATTTGTAGTAAAATTAACAAAAATATAGTTTCCTCCAATGAATATAAATTGCCGGCTGGTCGATTTTTTATTTCTATTTTGACAAAAAGCACTTATATTTAGTTATGTTTGGAAGAAAGATGCTAACGTGGAAGCTTCAAAATATTCAAAATTCTTTTGTCAATAACCTATATGCCTAACCAACAAGCAAAAGCTGAGAGACTCCATGATTCCTCTTTCTTCAATTATTAAGTAATTAACAGCATTCTCACGCATTTGTACAGCGTGGAATCTTTCATTTATGTAAAATCAGAATATACTTTTAATACAAATAATTAATTAATTGTATCTCATTCCATATGAATCTCCCTTTTTTGAAGAAAAAAGGCTAAATTCTTAACTCGTATTATGTAAAACATAGGATTTAATTATATTTAAAACTTCCTAATTGTCATTATTATATGACATAGAGTGATTACATATATAAAAGATAACATTATTTTAATATTGATAGAAAATTACAAAACTCATCAAAAGAATATATATTATAGGAAGAGTTACATTGCTATTTTGCAACGCTAAAACTCATTAAAACCGATGGCATTGAACAAGGCAACAAGCAAGATGAGTGGAAAGTACAAGAGAAGGAGAGCGATCAGACTGCAAATTAAAAGATTCGGTGACTATATTAAATATTATATAGATTTTCCAGTAAACTGTTGATTCGGTGATGAAGTGGAAACAACAGCATATTTAAAAAATTAGCCACATGTCTTGCACATCAATAATAATTCGCTGGAAAATTTCAGAATTTTTGTCAAAGTACATAAATTATAAAGAAATGAAAATTTATTGCCTTAGGTAATTAAATAAAAGTTCAGTGATTATATTACAAAATCTTTTACTATATAGTTACCCCATAATTTTGGGAGTTTACAATTTAGCTCATTGAAGATTAATTATCCAACTTTCTCTACTTTAAATTCTTCATTTCAATTTAAAATCACAATTAGAATAGTAACTCTACTTTGACTTATCCAGATTTAATGGTGCAGTGATTATGTGGAGCGCAATCAATTTTAACCAAAGGGGGCTTCGGCAATTATGCACAGTCTCCAGTATAACTATTTATTTGTTAATTTTAATTAATTAGCTGGCTGGCATAATAATTATTTATATGCATATATCTTTATTCTAATTTCTTAACAATTTGATGTGACTGATCCAACTCTTGTCGGTGTGAATTGAAACTTGCCAATTATTTGTAGCGGCATGTGGCAACTTGAAATGTACAGCATGTAAACTTCTAAAGTGCTATAGCACATAAAATTGATGCCAAGCATTTTACTCCATCAGATTTTTATTATACTTAAGATTTTGACGCAACTTTAATCAGTTACCTCTTGATTGAAGAGGACAGTATAGCACGATTTGACGCGATCCTCATCCCAAGCTTTTGGTGTACCTGTAATCAATTTTTCTTTAGATGAAAAGAATGTCATCCTTTGCATTGCACAGATGAATAAATCTAAGAAGGTCTTCAATGATGAAATCAAAAGAAAAAAAAATTAATCTTACACTTTTTGTGAGAGAAGCACGTCAAACTTTCCAAATTTACAAATCGTAACTTGATTAACATCATGAATACTAGAGTTTTTGACGTTTCTATTCTCAACCTTTCTTCCTCCATAATGATTGCCTCCATGTTCTTGCAATTCCATACATCTAGTTCTCTCAATTGTGCAAGAGACTGAACCATGGATGGGAAAAATAGAAACCTGAGGTTGTTACAATCACACGCCTGTAATTTCTTCAAATTATGGAATCTCACAATTCCACAAGGATTCTTGTTCCATATGCACCTTAAACTTACTAAACCATTTATACGTATGGTGTTTAGCTTAGAGAGAGTCTCAATATTTGCATCGGCGCTTAGTCCATCAAGGTCGAAAATTTCTTGCACCGAAATGCAAGCTTCTACCATTAAAGTGTGTAACTCATGTAGTTTTATCAGTGACCTAGAGTTGATAACTTTTGAGAGAGATTTGCATGAAGACACCGTAAGAAGTTGGAGATTGCTGAGCCACAATGGAGATTCATTAGTCCATAAATCTTCTAGATTGGGAAGTCCAGCCATTGTCAAGGACTCCAAGGATGGGATTGAAACCTGACGAATAAAGCTATCAGCAATAACATTTACAATTGCAAAGAGCAACCAAGAAACTTGTGCGCTATAGCAAGTTATTACAAATGGTTGCACAAGAAGATTTACAAACTTTAGGATAATTTTTGCATTTACATATATCTAAGATAGGGAAGTTGATTTGCAATCCGGAAAGGTATCAAAAGACAACTAATAAACTTCTTTTAGTTATTTACAATAGACTCATGGATGTTATTATGATTAGGTTTCGTTTGCAATCTACTAACAATAAGGGAAGTTACGGTCATCAAGAAATAGCAGTCATTCATTTTGCTAATGACTATAAAAATTCGCGATCCATACAGTGAAAGAAATTGCATTCAAGGTAAATTACTTCCTATAAGATAAACTATTCGCTCTTAGGTTATGTTACTGTGTGATGGTATATGACTCATTTTATTGGATGATTGCTAAAAAGTACTATACTATCTCACAACGGAGATTACTACAATGAAAACAATAAATAAAGAAACTATGGAATGACTTATGAAAGATATAGGGAATTTACTTATGAAGGCAAATATCTCATTACAATAACTGATCAACAAGGTGAGATCGCAATCATGAGAAGTAAATTATTATGCCATAAGACCTTAATTACTACCTACCTAAGAAAACTTAACTCTGGCAAAAAAACAAAATAATGAAACTTAGCAATTTCAAAAAGTAATTTGCTACTTCACATGGGAGGATCACTGTCATGAAAGTTTTGTAACTGCAGGCAACTTCCTTTCCATGTTTGGGCCACGCACTTAGCCCGCTTGGGCTTATCCGAACCAATCAATTAATGTATGAAATATTATAATTTATATAATAAGATCCAATAATATATTGTATTTTTATCTAATGACATGACGAGTTTGTCTTCAATAGTTGTTCTATAAATGACAGTACCTTCTATCTTTACTATTAACTACTTGGGCGTGGATAGTCTATTGTAATTCTTACACCTACTCTCTTCGGTTTTTTTTTTTTTTTTTTCCATTTTACCTAATTCTTGTTTAGTCTCTTCACATCACCGAAGAATCGACCTTAGAAAAGTACGACCAAGACTCGTGCTAGCGTCAAGCTTGTGGTTACGCCGAGTTCGGGATAGAATGAGTTGTGGCCGGTCATGGTGTTGGCGGATGAGCGTGGCGACGGTGGGGGCAAGCAGATCTGGTTCTCCGCCGTCTCGCGATGCTGAACAACTTTCGGATGGGGAGAGATAGAGAGAGATAGAGAGAGAAAATGCGGGGAGGAGGGAAGAAGAAAAGCAAGATGACACGTGTCGACCATCCATGCGTGTCGTAGACAATGGGTGCATGGTGGACCGCAAGCATCCGTACCCAAACTTCCTTTTGTACTTCGTAAATCTTCCATGACAACTTAAATTTCCACGAATCTTTATTACATAATTATAATAGGGCAATCATGTCTGGTCAACTAAAAGGCTCTAAGCAATTTTGTACAAAACAGCCGTGCGTTTTCCTGAATTGGACCGCTGCTTATCCATGTTTTACTTCTCTTACTAACAATAACCAATTTAATCAACTATATATAACCGGCCTCAATTTCAATTAAATGCCATTAATTGTTTTTCTAATGATATAAATTATCAACTTCATATTCATAATTTCCCAAATTCATAGTGCTTGAGACAATTTTCTAAGTTTGATGTCTAGGTGATAAAGGTTTATTATGCAAAATCATTTAATTATTTTTATTATGAATGTTACGGTCTACTATATCTCAATTGCCATTTCATACACTGGAGCCTCGACTGCACCTTGGAATTATGCTTCAAACAAGGTATTTGCTTGAAAATCGTGTCGTTTTAATTTTCAATAATTAAGAACATGATTTTGACCATAACGAAGGAACAAAGCACATGAGCTAGTTTAGAAATGAGCCAAAAAAACTCAGTTACGTGAATTAATTAATAAAATTAAGCCCAAATTTTGAGTAAACAATGCGGGAAAATGACAATGATTTTCACCACTTAACATAGAATTGGTGAGTTATTTATTTGGTAAATTAAGATAATCAAATTCCACTCCATTGTGAACCGAATCTTTGTACATTCCCTTGATTATTTAGGTTCAAATCATACTTAACTTCACGAAAAATAAAATGCCATCATTTCTATTGATGAAATTTGTCAACAACACTACTATTAGAACTTGACTTTAATTATTTTTCAAAATGTTGAGGACTAGTCCAAATAAAGCATTTAGGACTGAACTGACTCATGAATAAAATGTTAGGACCTGCGACAATTTCCCTGCAAACATATTTAGGACTCAATTGCATATTACATGTGATTTTTTACGATAAAGTTGCAATTCTTGTGTGTCTGTTTTAGTTAAATCATCCTCTGGCATCCGAATGCACTAAAATGAGTTGAAATTTTCCAAAATAGATAAAGAAAAATAAATAAATAAATGCGATGATCTTAACAGAGGTTTAGACAAAAAATTACTAATAATATGGTTGACTTCATGAAAAGAGCTAAACGTCTATTAGGCTTTCAAATGTATCCCGAGCATATAAACAGTCATTGGAAAGGCTAAATTTTATATTTCATTATGCATATAGCATCCCCAGTCAGCTATTTAAAGGGACCATTGAATGATAACATCACATAGCTGTGCCCAGTATGTCATAATATATATAACCAAACTCTGGAAGTAAACGTGTACCGCTTAAAGTCTTCATGGGGGATTTCGTGTAGTTTTCCTAAAAGTCGTTCACTAAAGCCTACGACTACGAGATGTTAGCACAAGTTGAATATTTATGTTTGTTATGCTCAAAGTCCTTACAAATATATGAACACGCATGAAATTGTATACTTTTATACAAATAGGATCTATATAATGACTAAATGCTTCTATACGGAAATGATGTGCATCAATTAGGTTGGCATCATTGCTACGATTCGAAAACCCAATTCCCTTGCTCGTTCTTCGTATTGAATTTTACCTAAGTCGCCTAGATATTATATTTTATGGATAATAACAAAGTTAGATGACTAAATTCAGGGAATCCATTTTACAAGAGACATGACGTTACTGTGGAATTATTCTAATGCCAAAATTCCCTTCAATGTTGCTCTGTAAAACCCTTTTAATATAGGTATACTTGCAGCACGTAAGTTGAAAATAACTCAGATCCTATCCCGAACTAAATTTACATGGATTCCATTCTATTAGTTGGACTTCTACACAATGAAGAGAAACAGAAGATTGCTTTAACTAATTACAGGGAAGGCATGATTCGACAAGGTAATTAGGAAGAAAATGAACTGAAAAAAAAAAGAATAAGGATTATAATCTACGTTAGATCTAATTAGCAAATCAACAAAAGATTAATAAATAATGTATTCTTTTGATAGAAAGTTACCTGTTGCCCGTTGAAGAAAGTAACTTGATTGCCAACTTGGTCTTTTGATGTACTACTTGAAGGAGCCGTCCCTTGGGTGAAAAAGTTCTTGATATTTGGCAAGTTACGCAATTCTAATACATGCAAATTACGCAATTCAACTTTGCCACAATCATCGACTTGTACAATCTCCCGCATTAAGTGGCACTTGATAGCTTGGATCTCTTCAAGCTGTGGAAGTTCTTTCAATAATGAAAGAGGAAACAAAATTTCCATCTTATTGCAACTTTCGACTCGTATTTTTGTTAATGCAATGAAGGAGTTAGAGGAGATATGGTTGTTGCATAATTGCTCCAAGTTGATAAGATTATCGAGAATTAACGACTCTAACGTCTTAAAATCTGTATGGGATGGCGGTCGGAGGATGTAAGGGATGGAGGGACTATTCTTCACGTGTAGATGCTTTAATTTTGGAAAGCCTTCTTGGGATAATGTGCAAATACTTTGCTCAATTCCATTTGATCCATCTAAAAATAAATCATCAGTTTTGCCTAATAGAATTTGTATGCATCCTTTCTGAAGAATATTGCTTGTTGGATCCAACTTAAGCTCCAATGTCCTCAATCCTTTGTGACTTTGCTGAAGCCTCACATCACCTATATGGATTTTGAACTTCGTTAATTTCTTAACATTAAGATCCTCTGGGAGCACACTTGGATCGAGAATGGACACATGCAAAGTGCATAGATTCTTCATGTTATTCAACTCAATAAGCTTAGCATTAGTTGATGGAGTTTGCTCCACGGCATTCCATCGATCAAAGCTATTCTCCATATACAACTCCTCCAGTTTCATCAAGCTTCCAAGCACACCCGGTTCAATTATCTCAACTTGTGAGCAATGGTTTAAGTCTAACAACCTCAGCTCTACCAATTGTCCAATTTCTTTTGGCAATCGTTGAATTTTAGAGTTCACAAAGCTGAGAATATATAGTTCTTTTAGCTCGCCAATCATGGCTACATCCTCTAATGAACAACCATCAAGACACAAAGTGTGTAAGTTCTCCAAGAGCTGAAACGGCGAAGGTGAACGAGTGAGACGCACTTGAGAAAGATGTAAGACCATGAGCTTTCTCATAGAGTTGAAATATGAATCTGGACCTTAAGAGATTCATTGTTTGTGAATAGCAAAAAGATCTGCATTTCGGGGCAATCTAACTCTTGAGGAAGCTCCTTCATGTCAACAAAGGAAAGCATGCCGCTGTACAACTTTTGAGCTCGTCCTTTGGCAACTCTATCACCGACTTATCATTATCTTTGAACACGAGAAAAGGGTCATCTCTTGAAGCAACCAAGGCAACAAATCCACAAACCAAGTCATGTATCTTGAAACCATCAACATCTTCATCATCTACTAACAAAAGAGAGGAGGCTTTCAAGGTTTGGATCAATGAGCGCAACCTATTTCTAACTTCTTCGATGCTGCTATCTTCTCGAAATAACCTCGAACCCACACTGTACCTCACCAAGTTTTCAAGAGAGGGCTTAGAGACACCATAAACAACATAGAGTCGTAATAATGACTTTACCTCCTCGCCATCCTCTCCTTTACAACGATCATAACTCAACTGCATTGTCTTGTTTATGCTCGCACTTATTCCTTTGTTTGTAGACTTCTCAATTTGTCTCGAAACATCCTTCCATTCATAAAAATCAGCGTCTTTAAAAATATTTGCCATTGCAATAATTAGAAAAGGCAAACCTGCACATTTGCGGAGTGCTTCGTCCACTAGGGATTTGAACGGGTCATCATGAACCTTGTCTCCCACCGTCCTCTCAAACAATCTTCTTGCCTCTTCATCCTTTAGCTCTTCAAGGCGGAAGTCCCTGTCGCAGCCCATTTCCCTTCGCAAAACATCTCGAAATCTTGACGTCAACAACAACTTGCATCCTATGACTTTGATGTCATGTCCGCAAGGAATGCCCACTAATTTCAAGTCAAGCCCCTTCCATAGGTTGTCCAGTATTATGAGGACCTTCTTTTTCGCCCTCTCCTCTTTTTCCAACCTTGTGCTTAGACGCTCAGCTCGCAAATTGACATACTCTACATCCTTTATGTCCAGGCCCAGCGCGTGCGCAATCTGTCCTTGAATCCTCTTGATGTCTTGATTTTCCGACACGTCGGCCTTAGCGACCCAATCAAATGATTTCTCTTTCTTTATTCTCCTTTCGACTTCCACCAATAGTGTGGACTTGCCGACCCCGCCCATTCCATAAATCCCGACAACTCTATTGTTGTTATCAGCAAGAGTGGTCATGATCTCCTGCATGATCAATTCTCTGGATTTGATGATGCCATCGTCCTTAAGCTTAATCCACGTTGAGGCCGAAGAAGCAAAGGTCTTCATGGTGGCCGACTGGATGAAATCTTTGTCCTCTCTCCTGGCCGGAGTCAAAGCAGCAACGTTCCCTGGAGCAGGACCGTTGAAGGAGATGTCCTTGAATTGACTGCAGTCTTGAGTGAGTTGCTTGGGGCGCGTTTGGTAACGATTACTGTTCCCCGGAACGATTCGACAGAAATGATTATTTTTTATTCTCATTCCGGGAATTGATTCGAGTAAAAAAACGTGTTTGATAAGCGTACAAAATTTCTTATTCTGGAATAGAATTGCATTTGGTAACGTGTTCATTGATTCTATTCCAAATCAATTTATTAATTTTTAAATAATTTTTATAATTTTTTTTTTTTTTTTTTCTTTTCTTTTTTTCTTTTTTTCTTTTTTTCCTTTTTTTTTCTTTTTCTCCCTATTCTTCTTCTTCTTCTTCTTTAGGCCGGTCACCGGTCCAGGCGGCCGGCCGACGAGGGCCGGCGACCTCACCGGGCGTCACACGGCCCTCGACGAGGTCGGCCCTCATCGGCCGAGCCTCACCAGATCTGGGTGAGGCCGAGCCTCGCCGGTGGCCGGGCCGACCTTGCCGGGGCCGGGCGAGGCCCGCCGGCCACCCCGAGAGGCTAGGCAAGCCTCGTCGGGGTTGGGCGAGGCCCGCCCGGCCACCAGCGAGATCTGGGCGAGCCTCGCCGGGCCGGGCGAGGCTCGCCCGGCCACCGGCGAGGTTGGGCGTCGCGAGGCCGAGCCTCGCCGGACCTCACCCTAGCTCCGGCGAGCCTCCGGCAAGCTCACCCAGGACTAATGGCCGACGATCGGCGGCGACGGACGGCTGCGGACGGCGGCGGCCGGCGGTGGGCGGCCGCAGCGTGGCGGGCGGCGGTGGCGGGATGGCGGTCGATGAAGAAGAAGAAAAGAGAAGAAAAAGAATTTTGATTCTCAATTTTGTTCCTGGAGCAAGAATCAACTTTTTTTTAATTCTTGATTCTCGTCCCAAACTGATTCTGGGAACAAATTTGTTCCGGAAACAAAAATTTTACCAAATGCAATTCTCGTCCCAAACTAATGCAGGAGCAACAAAAAATCGAGAAGACTGTTTGTTGGGATGGTTACCAAACAGGCCCTTGATGTCCTCGATCTTGTCCTTGGCCTTCGTGCTGAACTGATAGCGACAATTGGGATCGGGAAGACACCCGTGGCAGCAATTCTTACCCGCCTTTTCGAAGTCATCCAACAAGTTTCGCGCCTCATCCAAGGCCTTCTCAAAACTTGCCTGCCACTCTGTGATGGGACTGTAGACATTCCGGAGATTTTTTCTAGCCTCTTCCACTGCATTTTGGATCCTCTACGCCAGCTTCCCAACTCCCTTCTGAAGATCCCGGGCGTAGCTCTTGGAGGAGATCACGTATCCGAATTGATGCTTGATGGGAACAACTGCCCACTTCAAGACATCCCACGCAATAGAAACAACGGAATCGATAGACATTTTTCCTTTTCTTTTCTTTTTTTTTGTTTTTTTGTTTTTTTTTTTTTTAGAAAGAAAGAGCGATAAAACGGGGAGACAGGAGAGAGAGAATGATGAAAAAGAGCAGCAGACAGCGAAGAAGAAGAGGAGGAGGATGAAGAAGAATGATGGAGCCGAGGAGAAGAAAGAGCGAAACAGAGCAAGACCAACGAGAGGCGAATGAGGCAAAGAGATTTGAGTGCAAGAAGGGATGAAGGAAGAGGGGCGTCGAAGAGCAGTCAATCTAAGTATGAAAGAGCTTGGTAATCTAGCCTTAGTTAATGCCCTAACTAAAATTAATCAAAATATTGGGCAGCTGAAAACTTGGAAGCAGAGTGTTCCTAGTAGAAACTGGTCAAAAATAAAAATTAAAAAAGACAGCTCTTGGTCGCCTCAATCAAGACAGCAATAAGATGGTGGAATTATAAAAAATCGAGTTTCAGAAAAGGTTAATTTTCTTCACGTTAATATTCCTTTAGTTGACCACTCACCATTTATGAAGCACGAATATGTTGCAGCAGGTTCCGTGTTGTGTCGATACCCTCTAACACGCTCGGACATGCGGTCAACAAGTGGTCAATTCTTCTCGACACGTTCCGACACGCATGTCCAAAAGACGATGGAGAGTGGAGACGAGGACAAGGGAGCAAAGGCGAGGCCGCGAGCAACGGCGAGCCCGCGATGGCAAGGGAGGGTCAGAGGAAGAGCAAAGACAGATGCAACCCAGAGAGCCGCAACTATGGTGCCGCGATGGAAGATCGACGGGGAGGCTGCCGCTGTGAAGGAGGAAGAGCCGGAGGCGAGGTGACAAGTGATTGTGATGAGGATCGAGAGAGAGCAAAGATCAAGTGGAAGAGGGTCGTGTGAGGAGGAGGAGGATAAGAAGGCAGTGGTTGCTAGGGTTTTTGAGGGAGGAAACTCAAAAGGTATTAAAAATGGGGATTCTGATGGACTTGGTGTGATTTTTTCTTGGAGGGAGGGAGAAGTGACAGGTGGCGGGGGGAAAGAAAGAAAGAAAAGTAAAATAAATTTGGGAGGTGGGAGTTAGGTGATAGGGGAAAGAAACAAAGGAAAGAAAAGTGAAATAAATTTGGGGAATAAGGGTTGGAGGTAGACCCCGAGGGGGCTTTTTTTAATCAGAAAATAAATAAGTATGGCTAAAAAAAGATTTTGGAAAATAAAAGTACTAAATGTTGAAAAATGATAAATTTTGGTCATTGTATAAGATCATAGATTTATTTAAATAAGTTGATTCTAATTTCTTGTTAGTCATTAGTTTTATCAATAACTTTCATTAAAATTAGAAACATGTCCCCAAATATGGATACACATTAATTATGAATATGTCTTTTGAGTTTCCTATAAATAGATTTACTAATATTATTAGTGTAAATTCATTGTATGCTCTTTTTTATTATTTATTTATTTTTGAATTTTTTTTTTGGTCGGCATTTATTTTTGAATTTGAATCAAATTAATTAAGAATAAAAATATTCTTTTAATATACCATGTGTCTTAACGTGTCGAATTATTTATTTTTAAGAATTGATATGTCGGCGTGTCGTGTCGTGTCATTTCGTATTATGTCGTGTCGCGTGTCGATGCTACTTAATCACCATCACCAATATCTAGGCCTCCAACGCCAATGCCTAAATAGCGATCCAGTACTGATCCTTAGGTGTGAGAAAATTGGGCATAATAATAGTAAGAGTTCAAAAACTTTTGTACGGCATTTAGTTAAGTGCTAAACTTTTTTTTCTCTCACTTGAGTGTCAAATCAGAAAAATCCATCACTTGAGTGTTAATTCCGACCAAATTTCCTATGTGGAATTTTTGTACTTTTAAAATTTTCTTGAATTTTTAAATTTTTTATTTCCATCTATATTTTGCTTTTCTTTTTCATTTTTCTTTAGGCCCGACGAGGGTTGCCGACAAGGGTCACGGGTGACCCTCGCCTGTCATAACCGCCTCGCCCAGATTGGGGGAGGGCTGCCTTACCCTCGGCCACGAAAGCCCTAGGCAAGGCCACGAGGGCCCTCACCGGCCATTAGGCGACCACAGGCAACGCCACCTAGAGTAGGCAAGGGTCATCGTAGCCTTGCCAATAGTCGATGAGCCCCCCAATGGCCTCGCCCAAGGCCTTCATGGCGAAGGGCAAGGTGGCCGTAGCCTATAAGGGTCGTCGGTGACCCTCATTGACCCTTAAAAAAAAAAAAAAAAAACAAAAAATAGATATAATAAAAAATATTGAAAATATTAAAATAATTTCTAGCAATCACATCATTTTTCCAGCGGGACAAATCGGAAGTAACACTCAAGTGATCGATTTTTTAAATTTGTGGCACTCAAGTGAGCGAAAAGAATTTTGGTACTCAAGTGAACGCCATATGGAAGTACTGGCACTTATACTGTTTTCATCCGGAGAAAATAGTGAAAGTAACGAATGCTGTTGATCTCTTTGCATTTTATAAGTCAAATTGCAAGCGCATAATGCCTTAAAAGATGTTTAAAAAAACAGACGATTAACAGCTGTTAAAAAAATGGTAAGTACTTCATGCGGTCTGTCATCATCGATAAAATAAAGTTTAATTAATAAAGAGAACCAACGGACAAAGGCAGGTCGCACTCACGCGACGTGTGCTTCTTTCTAGCGGTGGCAATATGGGCTGTAATCCAATTTTCCAGCTCTAATTTAGCATAACCCAGGGGAGGGCCGCCCTCGCCCAATGCCGACGAGGGCCACCTTTGCCTGAGCCGGCTTCCCTCCATCGCCGGCGGAGGGAAGAGAGAAGAAGAAAAAACAAAAACAAAAACAAAAAACAAAAAAAGGAAAGAAAAAGGAAAAAAATTAAAAATTAAAAGATAAAAATGCTCTTCAGCCATAGAGTTGGGATAAATGTGTCACAGTTGATAAAATTTTAGGTTTTTTATGTCACAAAAAAAAATTCGAGATAAATTTTAGGATTTTTTGTGGTTTTTGCCCTTTATTCGATGCAGGAGATTCACAATATTCAAAACTTGAGATTAACCTGGATAAATTGAAAGTTATTAGCTAAGCATCCTCATTAGTACTAGTGATATAATGGTTTAGAACCTTAATAAAGACCCAAACCACAAGAAAGAAGGAGGAGACGAGCATGAACTATGCAGCTTGATCATCTCACCTTAGTTAAGGCCTTAGCTAAGTGCCAGTCAATTCCTTGGGAAGCTGGACACTTGGTGGCACATTGCTCCAAATCACCACTAGCCAAAATTAACAATAAAAGATTACCTCTCTCCGTCTTCTCAATCAAGACAATAACCGTCGACTTAAATTGACTTCTGTTGACACCTAAATTTTGGGCGATCCATGTAGTCATTTATTGCATAAAAAATTAGGGATTAATTTTTAACCCTTAAGAAAAAATATTATAATTCAATTGCATAACATATAATTTTTAGGTGCATTTATTGGACCGATGGCGGATGGGTCAAATTAGTGGTTTTGAGTTTTAAATTAACAGGTCGGATTAAGCCCATGAAAAGAGCAAATTGGCCCGAGCCCATTTTTTTTTAATGACCAAAATTATCTAAATCAAGATTTGATATGATATTGCGGTGGTTTTGGAATTTAAGAAAATCGGGTTTGCAATCTTATCTTTAGTCTTTAGATGATAAAATCGTTGAAAATATTAGGGAGATAAGGAAAATAAAATAATTTTCGCGATCGGGAGGTTATAGGCAATCTTCGTGAGATAAAATATTTGCAAAAAGATCACATTTTTGTTTTGCCTATAAAAGGGTGCGTACGGAGTTCAATGGGAAGGGGGATTTTTCGGTTCTTGGGAAGGAAAAAGAAAAGCAGAAAAAGCCAAAACAGCAAAAAGCAAAAAGAAAGCAAAAGGAGGCAGAGGAGAAAAGTACAGAGGGCAGAGGGACGACTGTTCATCGTCTCCCTCGCCGCTCGCACCCCCTGCAATTTCCATCCGCGAAGGCCCCCGCGTCCACCGCCGCTCCGCCAGCATCCCGACCGGCCACCGACGCGCCCACCGCCGCTCCGCCAGCATCCCGATCGACCACCAACGTTGCCCGCCGGAGACCGTCTTCGCCGCCGCCGCGACCCAAAGCCCGCTGCAGCCAAGCCTGACGCCCCCGTTCGCCTGAGTCGGTCCCACACCAGCAACCGAACGCTGCTCCCTGGCCTCGCCTGAATCGCGACACCTGCTGCTCTGAGCTAAAGACCCGCGATCCACCTGCTGTTCGGAGCCGAAGACCCGTGCGTCGCCCGCTGCCCAGCCACCAAAGTCCGAGCCCTCGCCTCGCCCCGGTTGATCCCGAGCTCACTCGACACCTCTGCTGTCCATACCGACGCGTACACACCCCTGCAGCCGTCTGGCTTCTACTCGCCGGTCCGAGATCTGCCGATCGATCACCTCGCCGCCCTCCGAGTGACCACCCGGACCGGATCTGGAGCCCTTCGCCCGCGACGCACGCCCCGGAGTTCTCTGCCGTTCCTGTAGCTAGACCCGCGTTCGCAATCACCGTGATTTTCAGATCTCGCGCCCCTTTTGCCTGTGCCCGAGCATTGGTCGCTTCACCCGTGCTTCGTCGTTGTCCCTGCTGAAGTTTTGGCGTCGATCAGCAACTGTTGTTGCGCCCATACCCATCGTGCTGCCTTCCTCCCTTTGGTTCTCTACCTTAGGTAGTTTTATTTTATTTTATTTTATTTTATCAAATTTACTTGTTATTATGTAATTTAGAGGATTGGGTGTTATTATTTGGAATATTATAGGCATTATCTACAAGGGTTTTCCGTAAGATTATTGTAATTATTAATTTGACCCGTAAGATGTCGGGTCATTTTTTTAATTATATTAATTTTTGGAGGTTTGTTGATAGTATCTTAATTGTTGAATCAATATAATTATTAATTTGATCCGTAAGACTTCGGATCAGATTTTTAATTATTTTGAACTTCTTGTTGTGATGTTGAGGGTTAGATAGTCGTTAATTTGACCGTGAGACAACGGGTTATTTTTTCGATTATTTTAATCCTTTATTTGTTTAATATCTTGATTGTTTAGATTTAATGTTTAGTTGATAATTGCTTGTTTTGGAAAATCACTAAAAAAATCCAAAAAAAATATTTGAATTAGGATTCAGTTTGTTTTGGAATATTTCTTGTTATCTTGCATATCCAGAATAGGGATTTTATTTCGAATTTAGAAAAAATCTAAAAAAAAAGTGCATTCATTTAGGTTGTTAGTTTTTCTTTTGATTGCATGTTAATTATGTGTTAGTTTTAATTTCGAATTTCATAAAGAAAAACACAAAAAAATCATCATGCATATATCATGTAGAATTAGAGCATTCTTTGTATGTCATGGCATCTTAGGATAAAATTGCATGTTTTATTTTAAATTCACTTCATTATTTAGAATAGATTGCATTTTTAGGATAAAAAATCATATCCACGTCATATAGAATTAAGTACATGAAATGCCCGTCATTTAGTGATTGTTGTTAGGTTCATTTAATTAGAAATTGCTAATCATTAAGCTAGGTCATTTAATAAATGTCGCATGACATATAGCTCGCATATAAAATTGCATGTTACATGTCATTTTAGTTGAAATAATTTTGTATGTCATTGCATTGCGTTGTGCGTCATTAGAATTAGATCATTTTAGTTTATTTAGATTGCATTTAATTATTGCATTCCTTCATGTCATATAGTTTAGGTCATGTAGTTAAAATGCATGTTTTTACAAAAAAATTCTAATTTCAAGAAAACCTAAAAAAAATGATTGCTTGCTTTGTGTGATGCAATTTATTTATCTTTTTATTCAATGTTTGATGATGATTGAGCATCTGTGTGATCATCCCATTGCTTGATAGTAATTTAGGTTAAAATAAATGCAAGCTACCTACAAAAACACTTTTGAAAATTAAAAAAAGAAATGGTACCGAAAGGGCATTAGAAAAATCTAGTGTAACCAAGTCCCCGTACCCTTAGTCTCTGGTTCGTAGGAGTAAAATAATTCTCCCATTATTTTACTTAGGTATCTAATCGACCTACCGTAAACCGATTAATGGCGACTCCTAATTATTAATCATTTGCATGTTAGATAATTGAACCTTAAGTCGCGATTTGGTATGGGCTTGGGAGAGCCCGTGCTAAGCTTAAAAGACTTAGTAGTCCATTAACCTAGTTTTAAGTGGTGCACCCGAAAATTAGGTCGCGACAACTTCTTTGCTTGATTTCTTCGCATTATTAAATTTAAATGGCAACCCATCAAGTGGCTTAAAAGAAAGAAAAAAAAAAAAGAAGACTACCAGCTGTTAAAGTACGAAAATGATTGGACTTTGATTATCACTTGTTTAATAAGTATTTTTTATAATCTGCCATTATCGACATGATAATATGTATGCACTCGATAGCATCTTTAATTGTTTTCACAATATTAATATTTCCATCGATATTTGTGTGAGGGGGCTTGTGGGGAATTAAAACAAGGTGAGGATAACAATAAGAAATGTTTATAAAACCTTCAAAGAAGATGTAATTAATAAATGATTCGACTTTGAATCAGTGCTCGTCTGCTTTATACAGTCTATCATCATAGATATAACAAATAAAATTAATAAAGAGAACAAACGGGCAAGATCAGGCTACATTCACATGACTTGTATATCTAGAGGTGGCAATTTGTAAAGAAACCTATTTTCCATATTCAACTCATCTTGAGTTTAGTAAAATGAACAAATACCATATTATGACTATAATGGGGAAGATCTCCTTTTGATGCCTCCAAATACTGTTTAATTGATAGTTGAAGATGGTAGTAGTAGTATGATTCGCTAGATTATGTAGCAATTGTCTTCTTGTTCATTTTTGTGAGGGGGCTTGTAGGAAAAAAAATTGAAGTTCAATTTTCGAAATGGTACACAGATCGAAAACGGCTCATTAGCATAAAATGGCCGTGTTTTTTGTTCTATATATTGAATAGCAACTTTTGTTAATGTTCTACTTATTGAAAAATTAAGACTTGGGCTAACTTATACCTAATTAATGTTGTCCATTTGTTGAAAATAAGTCTTGACCTTTCGTGTAATATCTTTAAAAAAGAATAAGTTAATTTTACATTGTGTATCCTTTCTTAGGAAAATGGCTATGTTAACGTACAATTATTATATTATTCTTCATATTCAATAATTGCGAGATAGAGTAAGTATAATTTGTTGATTGTGAAGCATAAGTGTATTTTGCATTCTGCACTATTTCCTAAAAAACAAAAATAGAATTTTAAGGAATATTTGACAATTATTCTGAATTAGATATTAGAAGGTAAGAGAATTACTGATTACTTGGGAATGTTTTCAAATATATGTACGGGGTTTTCATTCAGTTTTATTTGTAAAAAGTGAGGTTGAATTGGCCACTGGTTTTCTTAATCAATAGTGTGGTCTTTAACTTATATTTCATCGAACCTTTATTATAATTTTTGTACAATGTCTCGCACTCTATTTCATTTCATACCAATATATGTCATAGGAATTTTAAAGCGTGACACCATCAATGTTTCTCTATTTTGACATGAATGCCTATATAGTTTGTACGTAGTGAAAAAAAGTATTGACAAATATTCAGGATATATTTGAGAAGAATAACTAACTTGAAGTGGGAACAAAGGCAAAATACATTAAAACAAATGTTTGGAATAATATTTAAAAGCATAGTTTTAGATCTGTGCAATAAGCAGACATCTTGCTATCGACGTGAGTGAGTGCGTTGTATCTAATGACTTTGCTCCTCGCATGATTTTATTTGTCATTATCGAATCTCATTTTTTTTAAACCGTGAAATGCAGATCTTTTTTGTGCCTTTTAAGGCATTTTTTTAATCTTAAACTCTCTGATTTGAGGTTCATAATAATTGTAATCAATTGAAAGATTCCCTTTTGCATCATACTTTACCCGATTCCAAGATTAGCTTTTGTTAAAAACACTGCTGCCTAGTGCAAATGCACGAATGCCAATACTTTTTGTCTTGGGTGCATATGCCCTCCACGAAATTTAATTCACTAATTGGTTGGTGACCATGTGCGCCAAGTTGGATTACGATCTAACAAAAGGGTTCGTCCTCCTTGGATACCCAAAAAAATAAAGGTAAATCAGGCATGAGGACGAAAGGGAAGGACATTCTTGCCAGAAAGCAAAGAATCTCGCACATATTTTTCTGAGAAGTGGGCCACAAACCTAAATGAAAAGCAAAAGAGGTTGCATGAATGAAGATACCTTAAAATTAAAGTTAGACAGTTATCTTGATTAAGTCTTCGTAATAAGCCCACTTCATTTTAGGACCTTTGAAATGTTGGTCAGCCCAATTCACTTTAGGTCACCGGTAGCACCATGAGACGTCCCTAATTTTTTATGGTTGATAACCAAACAATTGAACCACGGAAACAATGACATGTTGCTTCATTTAAGAAATAATGAAGAAATAGTCAATTTTCAAAATGTTAAATCTAAATCCCAAAGCTCTCGCATTTAAGAAAGCCGTTGGAGCGCATGGATAGCTACTGAACTCCACTAGTCATGATCTGTCCGAATACACGAGGGCCGCAATTCTCTTGTTTTCCTAAATATTTTTCTTGATGAATCCATAAGGAACAGCTTTGGAATACACATGTTTGAACCACCAATTTATGACATTAGCATAAGCTGATGAGAGAAGCACAAACGATATAGATTGCTAACTTGAGTAGATTTAAGGAGCAATCTTCAACTGACAACGAAAGCTATCGATCTTAACCTAGTTTCTTGTCACAATCTATCTTACTGAAATTAGACGTTAAATTTGTTTTCGGAAGAGGTGGGAATGGGGCAGGGCCAAATTCCGGGCGGAAGAAAGCTACCTGAAGCAAGGTGCACCTTGGATTAAGCTGAGAACTTCGAAGAAAATAACGAGTCACATGCTTTCCTACACAAACCAATTCAACTTGGCAAAACTAACTTAAAATATGAGGTAGTATAGACAGCGTCAATAATGGAATTGGAGATATGCCATTGATAAATTAAGCTCGGGATCTCAGCATGTGTCTCTTCATAACAAGTTGGCTCCATCAGCAACCGGATAAAAGGGATGCTCCAATTCAAATTCGCTGGCTGATTCAAGAGCAGCGGGATCCCTTTACTATAGAGCCACAGATAACCAACTCGGGGCGACTCTGCATCTCGATGATGTGAGCAAGAAACATGGCTTATGAAGCTACAAGTGACGCCCCCCCGAGTGGGTGGATGGATGGATCCTTCGTTTCGCCGTCCAAGACGAAGTGGAAAGTCCATAACAGGCTAACATGTCCACAGATTAAGAATGATGATGGTGAAAAGCCAACTCAAAAGACAATTATGAGATTGATTGCAGTTTAAATGCATTAGTTGCTAAGCGTGGACCTATGAAAGTTGATCAATCAGCCGAAGTTGTTGCAGGATAATCAGCCGTATATTTTCGTTTCTTTCTATACTGCTCAAGTTACTGGTAAATGAGCAACTTAATATTCAGGTTTTGAGAATAATTTGAGGACAAAGGCTATGACGGCACGTAAATTCAAAATACAAAGAGAGGCAACGGGTGAGTTTTATTTTTCAGAAGACTTCTAAGATTCTAATCTTTCCAATAATGCTATGTCAAGTGAAGCAGATTACTCTCATCCATTTTCAACCTAGACATAATCTCATCATTAATCTTCTCTTCAAGATTCGTCATTCTCTAAAGATTCACTCTCTCTCTCTCTCTCTCTCTCTAGCCTCTACTAGTTGAATCTTCTCCTTCAACTTCTCCTTATGAGCCATCAACATTTTATATTACTTCTTTCTTGTGACCAGAACTTTCGGGTCTTTGCTGGAAGCGATACACAGTCAAGCGTCAAAAGCAATGACTAAATCCCACGGCAGGATCTGCGATATGCTTTCGAAACAAAGCAGGGTCCGATATGAATGGAAACAAAACATGAGCATCAACGACATGTCAGATTTTACAGTTGAATGATGAGAGCGTACAAGCAATCGTTCGATCGTAATACCGCGATTGCGAAAACTCTCTTGATTGCTTGCGAATCTGAACTATATTACTCGAAGCTTCCCCTAAAGCAACATATTTGGGCATTGCCATCAATTTGCACATAGTTAGTTGAAACAACGAGCATAAAAATAGTTAGGAAATAATGATAAAAATTTCCATCTCTTCGAGTTTTCCCGCAAATTAACAAGGCATTGTCCCAAACTCTTCAAATTTTAAGGCATTCGTCAATGGGAAAAAAAAAAAAAAGCCCCAAATTGAAACTCCAATCAGTCGTCCAATCTTCAATATGGACCTCCTCTTCAGAGTCTTCTTCTTTTCTATTTTCTTGTTTGATGATATCTGATAGCTTTCGGATGCAAAAAACGACATGTTTTCATTTTTTTTCATTTTTTTTCTTTTTTTGCGTTACTCGGCTGCCGAATAGATTTACAATGACACGTAAGCCGCTACGTATGCTATTTAACGGTAGTTTCAATGGAAGGAGTACACGTGCCTCCATGATCCATTTTAAAGTTGTTTTTTATTATTTCAGAAAATCTGGCGTAAAATGAAGTGGGAGTGCCAATTTAATGGATTGACTAATTTTAGAAGGGAAAGAGCTTTTTTTTTTCGTCCTTGTTATTATTTTTGATTTAGTGAAAATCGACAGCATTAAGTAAATTGTCGAATTTCTCCTCCAAATAATGGTCTTGGATTATGATTTTATCACTCGCCTTGACATTTATAATATCTTGATTTGCAATTGAATTTGAAAATGAACATACATGCGATGTAAACTATTTGTATCATTTAAGTATGTGTATATTTAAATATTATGATTTGCGAAATATAATAGCTTAGTAACGTAATAACTACCATAGAACTATTTTTTTTTGAATTGCTCAAAAACCTTTTAATAGCTACTACAATTAAGAATACGTGGGAGTGGACCTGAGTTCCTGTACATCATATTAGACTTTATCTTCTTTTCTTTTCTTTTTGTGCAAACTATGTTTCCATGATATTTTCGGCCAGATCATATCCAGACTTCTAAATGACTAAATTAAAGGACAAAAGGCAACAAAAAATCCAAACGAGTGAAAACCGGCGTTAGCAAGTTTTTGGTGGAGCAACATCTGACAATCGCCACACGCAAGTCAAAGCAGCTATCTCGAGGGGAGTGCATGACCAGTGCAGCAAAGTAGGGATGGCGGAAGGCAGGGCTGCTCGGTCGGCCAGTAGAGCCCAGATCATTTCGGCTCCATTTGATTCAGCATTCTTAAGAGGTTTCAGCCTCGAAAGCTTATTGAAAAAAAATTTGGTGTTTGGTTTAGCACGTGGAGACCTGCTAAACATATATTTGAAAAGCCCTTTGGTATGACCAAATTAAGTTTTTAGTTTTAGTATTTTTAAAATTGCAAAAAGAAATAATGACTATATAACATTTTATATTTTCATGTTGAGAGTAATGTAAAAGATATATATTAGTAAATTTATTTAAAAATTATATTAAAAGAATTTGATTGTAAATTAGATGCAAAGCTCAGCCTTTGTCCTAGGGTTCTTTTAGGTTTGTTTTCAACTTTGAATAATTTTTTTTAATTATTGTAGTATTAATCATCTTCGTTAATTAATGATCATTCTAGTGTATTGATAAAAAGTTGGGCTATTGATTATCAAAAGATAAAAATGATAAAAAAAAAAAAAAAAAAGGTGAACTTATTCGGTGGATGGTGAAGTGACCGATTGTGGATGCTAATTTTTTTTTATTAAGCACCGCATATAAAAAGGAAGGTCCTCATTATCGGAAAACCCTTTTTTTCCTTTTTTTTTTTTGTTAATTTTTTTAGGGCCAGTAGAATTTTTCTTTTTTATTATTAATCTTGGAAAAAGACAATTCTACGGTGGAGATTCTTGTCAAGGTAGTAGATTACGATTCAAATCAAAGATGAAAGTGCTTAGGAGCTAAGGAAAAAAAATGTATAGCCCACATCTTCAAGTTGGTATCAGTAGAGAATTGCTCTGTATTGTCTTGTCAAATTCTAATTTCCATCGGAGAAAGACTCCAAAAAGCGACATTGATCATAGACTTGCATTTCTGCTAAAGTATTCCCCACAAATTGACAATGCCAATGCCCGATCGTTTCGAATTTAGGGCTTTTGTCAACATCAACAAAGCCCCAACCCCAAGCTCTAGTCGGTGTTCGACCTTCATTGTGAAGATCCGAATGGCCTTGTTTCATGCCGAGGTTGTCGAAGCTCGTAATCCTCCAATTTTGCTGCTTCAAGCCGACCCTTCTTCACGAATTGGTCTTTCGTTCTACCTAACTGTTATGATACCAATGAGTAAAACAACTTCGGATTCTAGATTTGTGGTGGTGATAGGCAATGAGAATAGACAGAATTGAGGGTGACCTTATAATGGCAGCACCTTAGGCTATGGCATTTTGCTGTGAAGTATGGCACTTTGGGATTGGTTGTGCGGGCGTGAAAGAGGCAAGATTTGAACTTTCTATTCCCCATCGCGTGTATTTATTGTTATTCTATTTTGGTCTCTTAGATGTTTTTTTTCTTCTTTTTCTTACTTGAGCTTTTAAACCTTCCATAAGTTATTTCCTTTATTTTCCTTCGAAATGGGTCCAGTATCAAGATATCGCACAAAGAAGCCCCATTATCACCATCATCACTGGCAATATCAATCACAATCATATTTGATTTGTATGATGAAATTTGAGCCTTCGTTATTTCCATATTCTTCTTCACTTTTCTCATAATATTTACATATTCGGCTCTCAAACTCATCAGTTCAAAAGATTCTTGCACTCGTGTAAAATCGATTAAATTTAGATGGACCAAGTGGCATTTGATAAGATTCATCATTCATAATCCCTTTTTTTGCACCCTTAATCCATCTTTTCAAAATACAGGAAGATGAAATGCTCTTGTTCACCGATATGTTCTCATTCAACACGTATAATGCATGGCGACACAATCACCCTTTTGATTCAAATAATTTGCATTCACAAGGAATTGATAAGTCTACAAGGTTATATCTAACAAGGTGTTCATCTTGAATCCCCATACATCTGACAGTAAATAAATAAACTGATCCATCGAATGTAGTACTTGAAATCTATTCAGAGAGACATTCCAAAAATTCTTCATCAAACTTTTGAAAAATGGTATCGGTATAGACCGGCATGCGTCAAGATCTCATTATACGAAACTTGCAATTTGGGCTTCCCATGATAACTGTAATCATCTTGAATTTCAATTTCTCTCATGTGTTTCAATTGCTCTTCATGGTTGTGAACAAATTCCACGAGGGTCAATATCTTCTTCAAAATATGTTAGAAAACATTATTAGTGCTCTCGCTCTTTTAACTTGACCTTACATCACATGAAAAAAATATCATGATGAAAAATTGAACTCCATTTATGTCTAAGGTCTTATAATCTCTTAAGCCAATTGATATTCTTGGTACCTGACTTCTCTTCTATTTCCTTCCAAGTAGATTCAAATTTGTCCTTCGATTTGCATCGTACAAAATCACTAAAAAATATTTATTTCTAAAACCCGGCTTATGGTAAAATGTGGAATGTTTTAATTGGCATTTTTTCCAATGTGCCAAGTGTATAAACGGTGTTATGTATTCGGAAACACCCTTGTAATAGCTTTTGCCATGACTTGGTCTTGATCAATGAATATGGTTTTATGAGCCTTATTTCCCATAAATTCCAAAAATACGTCAAATAACCAAATAAATGATTCTGCAGTCTCGTCCAACAAAAATGCACAACTTAACAGAGTATTCTTACAATGGTTATTAACCCTAACAAAAGATGCACAAATCATTTTATATTTATTGGTTCGATACGTGAAATCAAACACCAGCACATGACCAAAAAAATTGTAATCAAATTTAGATAAGTTCTCTCTCTAAAATAAATTTGTCAATCTACCATCTTGATCTACTTTTACAACATAGAAAAACATTAGATTTTGCATTTGCATGCAATGGAAATGATTCAAAAGGCTTTGACAATCTCCCCTACTCATACCCTAATATCTTTCTATCCACAAAAATTTTTGACAATCATGTAGAATGAAACCCAATTTTTGCTTCCTCCTACTTCATTTGCTAAAAACTTATATGTTGTAGTCCTACCAATATCTGCTTTAATCATGTCAACTAAAACACCCTTATCATGTAATTCTTTGTATACTTTTAAAGCATGACAAAAAAAAAATGATATATACTTGAAAGCATTCGAAAGAACTCAAAGATAGTTTTGCATAAAACGTGTAGCTCTCATAAGAATGTGCCCTTGTGACTTACAAGAAAATTTTTAATTTGTATAAGTTGATAATTATGATAAACTTAAAGTTGCTTCCATCTATAACAACTTGTAAAATCATGAAAAAACCAACTAATTTCCATTTCAAATGCTCATTTCTCTATTTTCACCCAAAAAGAGTGTCCCAAGGATTAGATACTGAGGTTGTCCCATAAATTAGTCACTTTCTATTAAAGAAATCCCCTAAGACTGATAGGAATAAACAAGAGAAAAATTTGAGAATACCTATCTATAAATTGACTTTTAGATCAGAGGTTTTATGCAAATTCATTCCACTAGGATCACAAAATTGGCTTTCAGTTTAAATCTTGCTACTTTTCTCTGCTTAATTGACATACCGTGTTTATTTTACTATTGATCAATAGTAGACACTCCAATAATCAGTTTAAAGGTAGGAAGAAAAGGAAATGTTTAAATTATCATAAACTGTTGTCTGAACCCAACAAAATGTGAAGTTCTAAAGATAAAAGAAAGCATCAGGTTAAACTAGATGGAATCATCATTGGTTATCAGACTAGGCACATGCATTTTTGAAGCTATTGCCAATATACATCCCGAAGTGCACATATATTATAGTCCTAAGAAGTTAAATACTACACTCATGGGCCAATTTGGCTATCTACTGGGAGAACATGGCATATTTTCTTATAAAACAACAATACCTCGAAAAAATAAAAATACTTCAGTCCAAGTTAGCATTTTGGAGCTTGTAGCTGATGGTGTCACTTGCATCAATTAAGGCAAGTTAATAAAACCATGCCAGTCCAGAGATCTGGTTTTTTTATAGAAACTAATGAATGAATAAGGCCATATAAGACTGATGGGAACAAAAACTTACCACTTACTTCTGCTTCGCTCTTCGAAGTTCGACCAGAAGGGCTTCGGGAGGTGACAGCGTAGGCGGGGCTTCGGGAGGCAACCGCAGGAACCTATCATTGTCACTAACATCACATTAAACTCTACTAAGTAGAATCCATGTGAAAAAAAAAAAAAAAAAAAAAAAAACTTCGGATGTAGAGGACGAATCGGAGTCGCTAATGGTGCTGCAACTGGCGATAGCAAGGCTCAAGGAGGCGACGTTGGCGGTGTCCGCATTCAGGAGCAGGGGCGCTTTGTGGAAGGTGGGAGAGAGAGAGAAAGAGCGACCTTCGCTCGGGAAGGGAAAAACACGATGACAGGGCTCGAGGAGGCAACAGCGGAGGTGGAGGCATCGACAGCGTTAGCGTTAAGGTCAAGGGCGACAGAGGCAACCGATGGATGCGGAAGCAAAGGGGCGTCGGCGTTGTGGTTCGTTGGAAAAAAGGCACAATGAGGAGGGAGAGAGAGAGAGAGTGCAGAGCGATTTTTTAACCCTTCACCCTCACCTTGCGATTTTGTTCTACCCTGGAACGGTACGGGGAGAGACAGAGAGAAGTGGTATGCTTTGTGGCGGGCCCGGTCAATAGAGAGAGAGGAGAATTGGGGGGGAGAGAGTGAGGTGGTCTGCTTTGTGATGGGCTCGGTCAATAGAGAGACAGATGAGAGGAGGTCTGCGGGTGGGAAGTTTGAAATTTTTTATGTGGGCCCGAATGCCAAATGTCAAATTTTGTGCGATTTTCCACATGGCCTACATGGAATATAAAACCCACCTAATATTTTTTCAAGATAGGCACCTCATATCCGTGAATATATCTACACACTAGTGACAGCGGCTTGGGTCAACTTTGCCAAGATGGATCCTGTGATAATTTGTAGATACGGCTAGCACTCTCACCTTTCCTAATTATAATAGGGTTATAAGCCCTCGTAGGAGAATTACTAGGTAATGGCTACAGTTAGGTGTGTGTCAATATCAAAGTGGATAGGGTGTTTAACCTATCTTAGAACTTATTTTTTTGGCATCAATTTAGAAAACCTAGAATTGAGAACCTACCTATAAGGTCTCGAAACCACTGTAGCATTGGAACATGCTAGTTCTACATGTTCTAGAGTATCGTCTATTATTACATACTTCTTTGAAATATCTTATTGGATAGGAAATGTCACAGTTTTGATTAGTAATACATTCAACCCTGTATATAGAAACACAGGTGCATTTATAGCAATAGACATGCTCATGTTTGATGGTAAAATAATCCTAGGTTATACTAGCATTAAAAGTAAAATACGAAAAAAAAAATGCTTCCTCCTGCACATAAGAAAATCATAAATAATTTGGTACAGTTATATTTACTCACATATGATACCGAGTATCCTCGGTCCTATATCTTTTGAGGAGGTACCCTATATAGGGTAGAGGGCATGGAGGCTAGGGTGAGGATAAATCCAAATCCCAAAACCTATCATGTATTCATCGGCTTACAAATTAAGTTACTGAATCTGCCATGTAATTTTAATACTCGCGGCAAATTTGTTTAATTATCAACAAGAGATGCCAACATTATTCCTAGTGGCCATTTAAAGACATTCAATAGAAAAAAAAAAGGACCAACTTAAGAGAGATACGTTTCAATGACATTCGATAAAAAAAGAAGTAAAAGATTTGAGTGAACATTTTACCAAAGTTAGAGCATTATTAGAGTGTGTTTAATAACCATTTTATTTCCCACTACCATTTCTATTTAGAAATGATTCTTTTTTATTTTATTCCCTGGACGAGTTTCTGAATATTTGAAAGCATTTGGTAATTGTCCAAAATTTCTATTCTCGGAATAGAAATGTGTTTAGTATGACCCCTAAATTTTTTTGTGACTTAAAATTTCTTTTAATTTTTCAATATTTTCTTATATTTTTCTCTTCTTTTTTTTTTTCTTCTTTTCTATTTTCCTTCTATCCTCTTCTTTTTTAGCTGGTCACTAACCACAACAATGGCTGATGATTGGCTAGGCAAGGTCCGGCAACCTCACCGGAGCCTCGTTGTGTTCGGCAACTAGCTGGGCGAGGCTCCGGCAAGCTCATGTGGACCTTGCCTTGGCCTGATGAGGCTCTGACAAGGTTGCCAGACCTTGCCTAGTTAGTTGCAACCCTTGGCAATAAGGTAGAGGAAGAGAAAAGGAAAAAAAAGGAAAAGAGAAAAGAAAAATGGTTTGCCTTGAGTTTAGAGCTGTTCCGGGAAAAAAAAAAATTTCTACTTTTTGATTCTATTTCAAATCAATTTCCGGAACAAAAAAGTTACCAAATGGATTTTTTTTTTGGTTGTTTCGGGAAACAAAAGAATAGAATTAGATATCTTTGACAAGTTACTAAATAGGCTCTTAATATCCTTATCCCTCGTAGTGTTATGAAGGGGGTCAGTTCCAGCAAGATCACGTCGCTTCCAATTCAATAAACATCGCTAGGCTCATTATTTCTTCTTTTATAATTGCTACTGGTATATGCGCACACTTGTTGTATGGGTGTGTAAATTTGACATTTGAAAAATTAGACCAAGCTATCTTATTAGAAATATTTAATGGAAAGAAATTCTTGATTACATGCACATTACATAATTATTGTAAATATATGTGGAATGAATGATATATCGAGATTTGAACTTTAAAGAAAATTGTCATGCGATAGAAAATTAGAAACTCACGAGAATTAAAATAGAATTGCGAAGTTACACGTTCATCCATGCAAACAGTATTTATAAGCTAACTATTTGAGGAAAAAAATTAAAACCTTAATGGGGGTTCTCTTCGCTTTATATAATAATATAGGTAAGTAATGGAGTAGATATTTTTCTAGAAAAAAATTAATCAAGTAAATACTTTATTTGTATTATTAATGGAGATCACAGATTGCATATTTGGCATCCAAAGCCAAATAATTTATAGTTGGATAAGCATCAATTATGATATGAATTACGGAAGCAAAATGTAGATAGTTCAAATATAAGGTTAATACACTAAAAAAATCTCAAGTTGGTACACGTATGACAAATTTACTTAAATCTAATTTTTGACAATGAAAAATCCAAAACTGGTATATATGTGACATATGTACTCCAAATGACCACAAAAAACCACATACTTGTGCACTTGTGATAATTTTTCCCTAAACTAATTTGTTCGACCGGCAAAAACCCCAAAATGGTACATTTGTGACAAATATACCCTTCATTAAACTGGAAAAAATCACAAAAAATTGTACAATTGTGACATACGAAGAGTAAAATTCCAAATTGATATACTAGTCATCAAACTTAGCAGTTTAATAATGAAATTTAACATAAACTAACTGAGAAAAATTTATTACAAGTGTACCAGTTTTGGGTAACTTTATCAAAAATATATTAGTTTGGGGTTTTTGGTAGTCAAAAAATTAGTTTGGGATAAATTTGTCAAGTGTGTACTAGCTTGAAGTTTTTCAGGGTATTAACCCTTAAATCTATAGTATAGTTACTATTACGGAAAGCTTTGTCCTCATATGGTAAATTTTGACATTGAGTAAAATGGTTCATACTAGCTCGACAAATCAAAATTCACCAATACTTTCTCTTTGCAAAGAACACCACAATTTACTCCCATCTTTCCACTCATGTAAAAATAATTTCCTTAAAAGAAAAATATCGAGAAAATTACCAATTTAGTTTTAAATCTATTTTACATGTATTAGTTCAATAATAAATTTTTCAATTTTACCAACGTCATTCTAAACCTTTGTTCAATATATCCCTTCCAGCTAGTTGTCGCTGGAAATCGTTGACATTGATAATCCACATAGGATATTATCTCGAGTAAAGTTGTCCATAGTAATGGGCTATGTGAGTAGGTTTACCTTTCCCATCTTCTTGGTAATCTTGAGCATGTTGGACCATGGCCCCGTTTGGTTCAACTTCGAGAAATTGGCTTTACATTTCCCAAAATATCTTTGAGTGAATGGGCATTTGGTGAAGGTAAGAGTGTTTGGAAACTCATTTTGAGGTATATTTGGTAAAGCAACTTTAAGGTGAAAAGAAAAAGGAAAAAAAAAAAAGAGGAGATGGTTCATTGGCGAAGCTCAACCAACGGAGCACAACCGTGGGTGGCCAGACGATGAGCAAGTCCAAGGAAGAAGACGATAAAACAGTATTTTTGAGGGCAAAAGAGAAAAGCACGATTTTTAGTGAGGGCAATATTGAAAAGAAAAAAGTCATTAAATTTTTACTTAGTATTCCAAATGTTAGCATTTGACCAATAAGACCTTAAAAAATTGAACCTAACATCTAATATTTTTCTCAAGGGGCTTTGGGAGCTGAAAATCCATTAGAAATGCTGAACAAAATGGGCTCATGTATATAACGGCCGATGACGACTACGAAAGTAATTTCACGCCAAAATTGGCATGAAAAACTACATTGGATTTCCAAAGAAGGCTAGGGACTATATCGGCAAAATCGAGAAGTTGAGTACTGAATTTATAACCGCACAATAAATTTAAGACTCCACAAAAAATAAAATTATTAAGGGCCCGCGAACCCAAATGAGAGCGCGCGATTGAGAAGAAAGAAACAGAGCCCAGCGAGAGCGGAGTCCTAACGCTCGTCGCTCCTTCACCGTCTTCCTCCGCCTCCTTCCTCCGTTCGAGGATCCCGCGCAACCCTCGCCGGCTCACAGTCCCCTCTCCGACTCGGGGGGTGAAAACTCGCCGGAGTCGAAGCTCCGGTCGGGGCTCGGCGGATCCTCCTTTCCGGTAACGGGCCCAAGCTCCTGCGCCGATGGTGGCGATCGTGGCCTCCGCGACTCCCCGGGAGCGGCTGGCGGGCCTCGTCGGCTCCGCCAAGGCGTCCCCCGACATCCCCTCGAAGCTCGGCCGCCTCCGCGACCTGAAGGAGGACCTCCTCCAGGACGACCCCGTCCTGCTCGCCGAGTTCCTCCCCCAGCTCCTCGAGCTCCTCTCCGACCGCTTCAGCCCCGTCCGCAAGTTCATTACTCAGTGAGCTTCGTTCCAAAACCCTAACTCTATCTCTCGCTGTCTGTTGTAATGGCTCTTCTGAAGTTGAAGTGTCCTCGTCTTGACTGTGAGCTTTTGGTGCCGCGTGTAGGATAATTGGCGAAATTGGGATTAAGCAGCTGGAATTTCTACCTGAAATGGTGCCTGTTTTGATTTCGCTCTTGAACGATGAGTCGCCACCGGTTACTCGCCAAGCTATAAGCTGTGGCATTGATTTATTTCGTCACACCTTTGAGAGAATTGCGATCCAGGTACTGTTTATTTTTTTTCTGAATAGTTTCTGAATAGTTGTGCCGTGGAATGGAAGCTAATTCCGTGATTTTATTATGCGGCCGAAAACTATGCTTTTCTGGAAGAGGTCACTGGGAATCGGTTGCATTGACACTGCAGATATTGTCTTGGCCCAGTTGTTGGTGATTGCTTTTTCATGCTATGTGCTGTCATTTTCCATTGGGTAATTGTTGTAAAATGCAATCAATATTACCAGAGGAGCTCCTAGAGAACCTCTCAGGTCAGCTTACATGGTTGTTTTAACATCCTCGATGTTTCTTTTCTTGTCTGAAGCAAGTCAAATATGTGTGATGGTGTAATGACCCCAAGAGGTGGGGTAATAATCATTTTCGTTTAGACAGTGGAATGAAGATTAATTTCCTTCAATCTTCTATGTTTGTGGTCTGATATTTAAAATTTATTTATGCATATGAAGAGTGATTGTGTCAGTCAATCCTCGGTCTTGATTATAGAACCATAGACATGATATGGATGTAGATCTTTGCTAGGTCTGTAACTGCAAATCATGCTCATTAACATGAGGTGGCATCCTCATGGATGTAGAGGGCACTAGATGATACCCATGGCCACCTCAACCTTTCTTCTGTTTTTAACTCAGGTGATTCAAGTCAAACATCTAAAGTAATTTTCTCTAATTTGTTGTTAGCTTAATGGGTTGTTTCTATCTATTTCCCTTGTGAATTTGCTGAAGTTAATACTTTTTTTTTCCTTATTTTTTTTTATATCCTTTTTCTGCGTTATGACTGGTGTCTCTTCTTGCTCACTGCTCTGCCTTGGCTTCCTAATACCTCCATGCAAACACCTCATATGGATAGTTAGGAGACTTTCGTTCCTAAATGGCTTTTTGTTTCCGAGATGTTTCAGGGACTATATACAAGTGATCTAGATGATTCACTGGAGTCAGCTTGGGAATGGATGTTGAAATTCAAGGATAAAGTATACTCAATAGCTTTCCAGGTAAGCAACAAATTGTAAAAGCTGAAATTAAACTCTTTGCAATGTGTGACTCACGTTGACAACCTGTTTGCAAGTCGGGAAGTGACGGGATAAAGTTATCGGCACTGAAATTTGTTCAAGCAATCATTCTACTCTACACGCCTGATCCTAATGGATCTTCGGAGCCCCCTTCGGATCAGCGCTTAGAAGGTAAGATGAATGTCAGGTTCACTGTAATTGCAGCAACTTGTGTGATTTTTACCAAGTGCAGATTCTGCTTGTTTCTATCTTACTTCACTTGACCTTTTTTTCAGGAAATTTGTTGGGCTTCAATGCATCATGGCTTCGTGGTGGTCATCCTATATTAAATGTAGGGGATTTGGCTACAGAAGCTAGTAAAAGTCTTGTTTTATTGCTTGATCAGCTGAGGTCTCCAACAGTGAAATCTCTCAGCAATCTAACAATCGTTGTGCTTATTAATAGGTAATATATTATTTATGTTTATTGCATATGCAATCTATTCAAAGAATTTTGTGTGCAAATGTGCTATAACTTAGAAAGGTCTTATCAAAAGACGTCAAAATCTAATATGGTAGTGATTGGATAAATCTCACAGACCGAAACAAGGGGGAACTCAAGCAAATCCTCTTGTTTGACTGACCTGCTGTCATTTGTTTTTCCCTGTTCTGGAGGAAGTTATGGTTCGTTCAGAAGTTTAATTTGCGCTATTTTCTTAATGTTAGCATAACTTTAGAATCCCCAGTAAAGTGACTGCAGATACTGTTGAAAAGATTTTGGGATGAGGCAAGTTGAGAATTTTAGACAGGTGAAGAATGCTATGAAAATCTGCTTCTTTAAGGCTTCCTTTAGTCAATAGGATAATTTTGTTTCATAGGGTAGTATTGGAAAAAGTCTCTCTTGGATTTCTTATATCCCATCTTTTGTTTGGGAAATACTGGATGTATCCTGGTCTTAAAAGTGCTTGTTGAACCTATGATTGGACTTGGGAATAAATCTAATCATTAAATAAAATGATTAACACTAGATTCAAGTTGGGAGGGCCAGGCGTACATGAATAAAAAGGCTTGGACCGAACTTTTCAGGTCAGGGTGTTCTATGCCCAAAAGACTAGTCTGATCTGATTCAAGGGTGCCTGGCCCGAACCGCATCAATCCCAGTTTGGTTCAGTCTTAGCCAGGTCTATTTACATGATATATCTCTTGAAATGCCTGTTTTTTTAATCTGAGGAAAATGGTATTGACCTTGGAATGCAACATGTCTAAAAGATCAGAAATGAGAGCTCCCGAGTAGATGTACAACATACACCATAAAGCAATGGCGAAATCTTCCCAAATTTTTGTGCAGAGTTGCACAGTAAAACGTGAAAACTCTATTTCTTGGTGGTTTGGCTGTTTGATCTCTAGCGGCCTTATGTTGATGAAGAAATTAGTGGTGGTTGAGAAGTGGTCGTGATGAACGCTGTTGGCACTGGATTTTGGGGCGGTTTCTCTTGAGCTAACTGGTTTTCTGGGGTGATCCGGATAATTATTGTCGTCGCCTGCTGGTTGTCTTTGGTTGAAATTGATAGATGGTCTTCATTGGTCGAACTGTTTTCATCAGTGGTTAGTGTTGTTTGGCATTGAATTGTTGATGGCGTTTTATGAAAAATAGTTGAGATTAAAGATGAGAAGGGCGGAGAATGAGAGTGGACAACAAAATTGGGATTTTTAGACCAAAGTCACATATATATACTGTATCGGGTGGATTTGTTTTGTGGGGCTTTGTAGCTAGATGCTTGAAAAACGAAATGGTCTGGAAAAATTTCAGGGACAGGCTCATAAGCCCAGACTGACCAAGACCTAACCCAAAAGTTGGGCTGCTTTGGGCTTTAGGGCCACTGGGCATATTTTGAATAGGTGCGCAACCGCCTGGCTGATGGCGGTTGCCTTTACTGATATCAACTGCCAGTGTGGTGGTTTCAAGACTAATGTGACAAAAGACAGAACCTTTAAGAGAGAGAGCGAGCGAGAAAGAGAAAGGAGACAAGTCAGTCCTGGTGGTCGCTTCCTTAGGAGTGGGACCACCATGTGGTTGTCACTGCTCATATTTTGCCTATCAATGGTCGACCCTCTCTTCCATGCTTTGTGGCCCATTGAGCTCCCTTCACAGTCCACCCTCTTATCTTTTTTAATTACAATTATTTTAGGATTTTTTTTTTGGGGTAATTTTATCTACTTCATAGCCAGGTTTATCTAGACTTAGTCTCGTCTGGGGATTGCTCCAAATTCCTGATAAGGATTAATTCAATCATATCCATGCATTGTATCTCACCAACAATATGCAGCTTATCTGTATGTAATAGTGTCTGTTGGCGGTGCTGCGTGGTTAATCTATATTACTTAATGACAGATGATCTCTGTTATTTTCTGAATTTGCATTCAGTTTTCTAATGTTCTGTCGACCATTTTGTCCATGCTTTTGATCTATTTATCAGTGTTTCTGCAATAGCCAAGGAAAGGCCTTCATACTATGGACGCATTTTGCCGGTTCTTCTTGGTTTGGATCCAACAAGTTCTGTTACAAAGGGTGCACATGTATCTGGAGTACGCCTTGCACTTAAAAACGCTTTTCATTCCTGCTTAGGGAGCACCTATCCGGGGGTTGCAGTGGTATATCTTTGCTACAGTGCATTTCTTTGTGTCCTCAAGTTTGTGAAGTCATACTTTTCTGATTATTTAATTTTAAATTTCCCATGCATATATATAACTGCTCATGACTTTCTTAATATTTGATTGCCATTGTTTATTTCCTCATTTTCTACTTCTCTCAACTTCTCATCATCTCAAAATGTAGTTTCTCAAATTATTTGCTGGATAATTACTTGTAAGAATTGTATGCGTCACTTTGAATTTTACTGCACATCTGAGAATGTCAAAAAGCTTAACATGAGGGTCTGTTTCAGAGTAAAAAATAGGATGGAATCAAAGGAAAAGAAAGAGGGAAGGAGGGGGTATGGAGGAGGCAGGTTATAATAATACTTTACTCTTTGGGAGTATAGAAAGTGGAGGCAATAAAAACACTGTAGTGTGAAAAAATCTTGATTGTTAGAATATTTTTTGGCACTGCAATTCAGAAGATGTTGAAGCTGTAATTAATGTAGTTTTCTATCACATAACTTGTTCAAGCAACTTGACTCAGCTTAATTAAACCCCTCGTAAAGATCTAGTTATCGTCATAGAACTGAAAAACTACTTATCACTAACCCATTAAAGCATGGATATGCCAAAGTGCAATGCTGTGAAATTAGTGGCATGTCTCATGAAAGTTAGCCTATTTAACCCTAATAATCATGCCCTATGCACAAAGGATGCTAAATCTCTGCACTATTTACCATTTTTATGCTCATAGAAAATGCAAATATCAGATTTAGAGAACTTTATCATCAAGACTGGTAGGGTTAGTTTATGCCTAATTAAGTACATATGACACTTTTAGTTAGAACAATCTACAATGGAAGGAGAAAATAAATTCCTTTGGTCCCTCTCACCATTTTTTTTATTTTATTTTTACTCATGAAAGAGACAGATAGCAAAGTTTCAAGGGAAGGCAGACACAATCTAATAATCCAGGACATACACATTTTGGAGGCCGCATTCCTTTCCACCTGTTTTTGTTCTCATCCTTTTATCAGTGCAAAAGGTGGTCTGTGGTCACCAGTCATTCATGTTCCCCCTAGACCCGGCATAATCACCTCCAAATCCACATCAGAAATTCCGTTTTGCACTGTCCTCTGCAGTTTCCTACATTTTTTCCTTGTCCAAGATTCAAGCAAATCACAAGCAAACCCCACCTTTCTAGTGTCAACCCATAACACAGTCTAGATTTTCCTTTGTCCCCATTCATCAAGTTCCACTAGTCCCGAAAGAATCACCACAATTTTAAGAGATCATTTTCCTATGTTGTTGGCCTTGTTCTTACTGTGGCACATATCAACCACCGTGTTGCTTAACCTCTATCATAACAGAAGTACAAACACAACAACATTCTTAAATGTCCCACTCCCTAATCAGCTCTCACAGGTAGCTCTAGAACACACTTGTCCTTCGTATAAGGGGAATGAATATCCCATGAAAACCTGCATTACACATGGTCCAGATGTACAGAGAATCTAAGTAGATTCCTTAAGTCCACACAAGACCAAAAACTTTCACACACAAAAATACGTAATTTTACATGAGAAATCATGAAACAAATCTTGAGTATTGTAGAGCACACAAAGGGCTTATAAAATAGCAACATATGGCTCACTACATTGGGTGATGCATACACCTCAGATTTTTTCCCTCTTTATCCAACTTTCAACTTTTCTTCTATTATTTTTATTCTTCATTTTTAGTACTTTGTCCTATTTTCCGAAATCAAAACATTTCTACCTTAAGATTTGCAGATTTATATTTTTAATTTTTCTTAAAGTGAACTTTAAAATGTTATAATTTAGCGAATGATGAAATGCCATAGTTTCTTTTGTCATAAAATTTACAAGAGAAACCTAATGAGCAAAAATCAGTGAAAAGTTGATTCAAACTAGATAACAATGATTTAACAAAAAAGAAGCTATCAAGGAAAATGCAAGACTGCTATTTTTTACACTTTAATGAGGAGTGTAGACATGAACCTTTCTACATGTTACACATGGCCAAAGAATGTGATGTTGAGTGTCTAAGACTCATATTATTCCATTTTTAAAAGCTTTAAGAACAAACTTAATGCTAAATGGAATAAAAAATATATTACTCATTGCTTTGTTGATTTACTCTTTTCATGAAGATTCATAGATTTTCAATTGTTAAGTAAGATTCGCCTGAGACAAATGCTTAGGAAAGACTCTAAGACTACAGGAAAGTGTAGCGGCATTTTTACTCTCATAGCAGAGCAAGATCAAGCATTGACATGATCCTAATGCATATAGATACAAATGGTCCAATGGGAGCAAGAATTTCCAGATACAATACAGTTTAACTGAAGTTATATGAGTTTTTCCTTTCCTTTTATATTTTGGTTCTCTCTAGGAGGTTTGGTATCAGGGATGATGAATTGAAGGCATTTATAACTGGATCCTTTCCTGCAACTTAAGTTGATTTTATTGTTCAGTTGTTTAATCTATTGGGTGAATGAATTCTTAGAACAAAACTTTTTTGTACTATTTTACTTGAGGTTGAATGCATTAAAATGGTTCTAATGTATTTTTTTCTACTACAATTGGGCAATGTTGATTGCACACTGGGAAGAAATTTAATTAGTGTAATATGATTAAAATGGACATTTTATCCAGTTGACCCCTGGGCATATCATGGCCATCGTTCTAGTATCAACTTGAAACTCAGTGCTTGATGTTGGAGTCTACGGAGCTCAAACTTTGGATCTATCATTTGACACGGTGACTTGAGCCAATTGTGAAAGCACTTTACTCAATGGATATCCCTAGTTTGTTGCTGCTGAACTTACTATTTATTTATAATTTTGATTGTCAGTACCATTCTATGCACTGGTGTTAGTCCAGATAATTGTGAGTTTCTGGTCTCTGCAGTGGCATGATCAGTTATTTGATGCCGTGAGGGAGATGAACGATGGACCAGTAGTTGAGCAAGCCCTTGGCCAAGACTACAAGATAAATGGAAGTTTAGAAGTAAAAGAGGAGCCTTCAGTTTCTAATGTACTGGTTTGTTGTGTGGATTGTTTATACTTAATGGTGTTTAGTTATGCTTGGATACTAGATCTAAACGGGCTGAGAAAATAGAAAACATTTAATTGGTTTGAAACTTCTGGATATTGATGAAAAGAATTTTGGCAGGAAGAGAAACCATCAATATCACCCCATGAATCTACCCAAAGTAATAGAGGGCGGAAAAGAGGGGAAACAGAGGATCACACTATTGAGGTGGATGTCTCTGGAAAACGAATCAAACCAAGTCCTAGCATGTCTGAGGAATCCAGTAATGAATTGAACAGAAAAGGCACAGTCTATCAGGAAGAAAATGCTTCAAGTGGAGCACTCTCTTCCAAAGCAGAGAGTGATTCTGGAGCTGTGCATCAACTGGTTGCCATGTTTGGTGCCTTGGTTGCTCAGGGTGAAAAAGCTGTTCAGTCTCTGGAGATCATTATTTCCACTATATCTGCGGACTTGCTGGCTGAGGTGGTCATGGCAAATATGTGTCATCTCCCGCCTGAACGTCCTAAAGCCGATGAAGATGAAGAGGGGATGCAAGATGTTTTTTCACTTTCCAGTGCTTTTCCACAGATATCTTCTTTACTGAATGCTGAACAGGTATTGCTGTAACTTCTCATCCCATTTTTTCTACATAGTTTCCTGATCTTGATGACATTTCCTCTTTTCATTCAGAGTGAACTTTTAAAACTTTTCTTTTGTTTATAGTTTCTGTAAAGTTTGTATTTACTTTGGCTGCAGAAGCCTGAGAAGCCAGATGATCTTCCTGCCGTGGCAGCAACAAATGATCTTGCTCTTCAAACGGATAAAACTAATGAGGTTGAGAGTTCTATTTTGCCAACTGCTTTACCAACTTCTGCTGATGCTTCAGCTGGAGCAGAAATGGGCTCCGTAATGATGTCGATTGATATCCATGAAGATAGAAACTTAGAGAGTGAAATACCTGGTCTTGCTTCATCCAGCCATAGTGCTGGGCACTCAGAAAACCGGCCTGATTCCTCATTAGCATCCATGGGTATTGAAGATAATGGTCAAGAGCAAGATACAAGTCAGTCGGGGAAATCATTAGGAGAGTCGATTCCATCAATTTCAAGCGATAGATGTGAGGAGCTTAGCCCCAGACCACCGGCTGTCGATGACAACATTCCAGTCTCCTCATCTGTAACTTCTGTGGGATTATCTTCTCATGTTATGTTACCCAAGATGACGGCCCCTGTTGTTGATTTGACTGATGAACAGAAAGATCAGTTGCAGAAATCGGCATTCACCCGCATTATTGACGCGTATAAGGAAGTTGCATTGGCTGGAGGTTCAGAAGTTCGCTCTTCTTTGCTTTCTTATCTTGGAGTTGAGGTAAAAATTCTTCTTCCCTTATCTACCAGAAGATATGGTCTTTTTGATTAGTCCATTGGAGTGAATCCCCTGCACAAACATCACTTGAAAAATGATTCTCTTATTACTGGGAATGAGATGAAAACTCTGAGAAATACCTTATAGTGATAGCGAATATACATTTACTATTTGCGTGCTACTGAGTTTTATATGACATTTTGAAATGCTCCACTAAACTTCTTAAGTACTGAATAGGTTTTATTCTCTTTTAAATCACAGTTTCCCTTGGAATTAGACCCATGGCTACTGCTACATCAGCATATTTCATCAGATTATGTGAATCATGAGGTAAGTGATTGTTCCCTCATTTACTTGTTGCATAGGCAACACATAACTTTGTTGGGTAAGATCCCTGTGTTCTTGTATCTTCACATTGAATCTTCTTTCTGTATTCCCTGGTCTGGTCCTGTGTAATCCATGTTATCGTTGTCCTTTAGAGTTGGAAAATTTCATGCTTATGTTATAATATAAACATCTACTTAAGTAATTATTTTGTTGGTGTGACTGGGAAAGTACCAACCATGTACTCCAATTTTGAAGGATTTTATCAATTCTAACATGAAAGAACTTGAATTTTGGGTAAACATGTGCTCCGGTCAGCCCTGAGTTTACAGGAATTTGTAGCAGAAGTTATATTTCTGGTCTGTCTCTTGTAATATTGTATGTTTACAGCCACTATTTGCTTGTATCTAGTTGAATTCTCACCCCTGTTGGGCCTGTTCTTGTTCATAGAATCGACTTACAGCTATCCCTTCTGGTGTAAGTTTGAAATTGTTAAGATATCCCATGTCGCGGGTTTTCAGTAGGCCTTATATATGCGGGTTTTTTATTTGAGCTTTTGGATGGGCATTCTAACGTAGCATTAGAACCAAGTTTCACCCTAGTTTTATTTCTCACGTGTGGCTTTCTGTTCATCAATTCCACGTGCCGTTCCCAGTCCTATTTGCATGTAAGAGACGCCGATGGAGTATCCCACATTACTTGAATATGTGGCTTTAATAGGCATATGTATGTAGTTTCCCTCCAACTTATAACTAAAGCTTTTGGGTAGAGTATTTCAACATATACTTGCCTATCCTTTCTTGCTCCATTTATACTTTTTTTAGTCAGTTTTAATATTATGCTTCAATTCATATGACCTGCTCTCTTTTCTTTCATCACTTTCTTCTGTGGGTGGGTGTGTGTGTTCTTTTTTTTTTTTTTTTCCCATTTCTTTCCACGTTCTTTTTAATTTGTGGGAGCTGGGGAGGAAATAGAAAGACAGGAGGCACGAATGAGGACTAATTTCCTAAGAGGACTCATTTGGAATGGGGGTCTACTGCAGACAGGACATAACATTTGTATCGGCAAGTATATTATATTAAAGTGCACCAATGGGGTGCCTCCCATTTACAACCTAGGTGTTGGGAAATATCTAAGAAATCGAAAAGAGATTTGTATCTGAAGAGCTGCTGCCGCTATGCCAAAATAAAAAGGCTGTAAGGAAGAAGAAGCAAAAGATGAATTGTTGAAGGTTTTCTGCGATTTTCACTTGGATGCTGATTTGTCTGAAATATTAATGCTACCTTTTCTCCTTAATCCTTAAGAAAGGTGATGCTAAGAACCTCAAAGACTTCCTCCTGGTCAGTTTAGTGAGTAGTGTATACAAATTTTGGCTAAGTTTCTTGCAGCTAGATTAAAACAGGCTATTGGCATTGTGGTGGGACCTTATTAAAATCGTTTTGCTGGAGCAAGGCAGATTTTGGATGCAGCTCTGATCGCAAATGAGATGGTGGACTCCCATTTAAAAGCAAAATAGAAAGGTATTGGAAGCTTGATATGGAGAAGGCTTACGATCATATGCCTTGGGACTGTCTTTTATTTGTTATGCAAATGTTATGGCATACAATGGTGTAATTGGATAAAGAGACATAGCACCCCTTTGAGTTTTTCTTTTTTGGTTAATGGCTCTTCACGGGGTACTTTCCAATTGTCATTGGCACTTAGGCAGGGTGATCCACTCTATCATCTTCCGTTTACCCTAGTAATGAGGTCTTTTGTGAGTTGTTAAGCAAGGCATCTGAGTTCAGCTGGCTTTCTGGCTTCATTGGGGCTAGCGTTGGTGAGGGGTTGACTATGTATCTTTCTCTTTGCTGATGATACTATCATTTCTGCAGAGATGATGTTTGCTTTCTTCTGTTTTGGGATGTCAGATAGGCTCTTTTCCCTTAACCTATCTAGGCTTTGCTTTTGGTGCTAATTTCAAGGATAAGCAAATTTGGGAGACTATTATTTGAAATATTGGAGAAGTGGTGCACTGGTTGGAAAAGATCTTTTTGAAAGGGGAAAGATTGACCCTCATCTTAAAAACTCTCTTCAATCTTCAGTTGCCAAAAGGCTGGAGGCCACTCAGAATATATATATATATATTTGGTTGGGGGGGGGTGGGGTTTACAATGAGTCTCATAAATTTCAGCCGGTTAATAGAAAAATAGTTAAGCAACCTTTTTGTAACTGCGGTCTTGGCATCGTGTCTCTTTTATTGCTCAACAAGGCTCTTCTAGGAAAATGGTTCTGGCAGTTCAATGCTGAATATATCCATTTTCGGAGAAAAGTGGTTGCTAAATTTGGCCTTAAAAGAACTGGTCGGATTTCTAAAAGTAGAAGAATATCTCATCAGTGATGTGTTTAGAGGTGGATTGGAGCTGAGTGGAGTGAGTTTGTTGCTCATACGGATCCTATTCTTGGAAATGGTAAGAGGGTACGCTTTTGGCTTGACACCTGGTGTGGGAATGTCTTTCAATGATTGTTTCCCTGACTTCTTTCACATTGCTAGGACCAAAAAGGCTCTTGTGTCAGATTATTATCGACCTTACGAAACAAGGCCAAGATTGGAAACTTGAATCTTTTGTCAGCTATTTTGATTTGCTATTTCTCCAAGATTTCCCTTACTACTTGGTAGTGGTAGAGATGGATCTTTGTCTTTTTATAGCTTACTTAAATGGAAGATTGTCACCCGCGGCGCTCGCGGGGGGCGGGGGGGTGTTGGTGTTACTTTTCCTTGGAGTTCTATTTGGAAAGTGAGATTTTTTAAAGCATTTTACATTAGACTATTTGCAGAAAAGAGGGATTGTGCTGGTCAATAGGTGCTTCTTTTTTGCAAGAGAGGCAGAGATGGGGAGACATCTCCTCATTCAATGTCCGTGGATAAAAATGGTCTGGGCGGTCTCTTAATGTGTGCATTGGTCTATCATGGGCTATAGGAGGATCTATTGAACAAGAATTGTGGGCATTGCAAGGTCGTCTTTTGCCTTGTTCTTAAAAATAGAAGAATTTCATCAACCCTCTTGATGTGTTTTAATTGATTTGGAAGAGCAGAATAAGAGAGCTTTCATTGGAGAGCAAACACCCTTTTTTGTAATTACAAAAGTCGGTTGAAAATTCCACTCTTTTGGTATAGTGGAAAGTTGTGTGTGGATGTAAATGCTTTAATTGACATTGTTGATGATTTGTCTTTCAGCTTAGCTCTTTAGGTTCTGAGCTCTTTTTGTCTAAGGGATTGCACCCCCTTTGTGCCCTTAATTTTCATTTACCTATAAAATAATTCCTTCATAGCACCTATAGAAGTTTCCTCATTTTTACAGCCTGCCTATTTCTTTCTTTTCGGAGAGGCATAATCATCCTGAGGCCTGAAAATGATGACTAGGAAGGTGATTAAGGGAGTTGCATCTTCTCATGGAAAACATCCAGTCACCAAGAGGTTTTTATCGAGATTGGACTTAAGGGAGTTGCATCCCTCACCATACAGTGACCTAGCTATTTGGTATCTGTTTTGCTTGCTTGTATTCATCACGCAATAATAGCCATGGGAAAATTGCATTTTCTTCCTCTTGTTAATGTAATGGAGAATCTCAATATGAACATGTTTCATCATTGGTGCCAACTGCTAATCATTATTAATCCGCCAGTACATGCTATCATCTCCAAATGATTGGTCCCATCTGCTTTTGCCGCCACTATAACAGCCATTAGCTAACCATCACCTCAACCTCCACATCATAATCACCTCACTATCCTTGAGAGTTATTGTTGCCACTGCAATCACTAGGGGTCTGTCCATTTAAATTGAAAACTAATCCATAGTGGCAAACGACATCAGTGAAACAAGTGGGCCCTTGAAGAGATGCAGTGGGGTCAACTGAGCATGTTAGTGATACCCATATGAGTTCTTGAACTTCTATACCACTTGAATACACTTTGAAATATTAGAGTGGTTGAGTACTAATTATAACAGAATTTAATGAAATGGAAATTATTGTTGTATTGCTGTATTGGCAAGAGTGATAATTAAGCTGGTTGTAGACACAGCCTGCACATATTGAACCTTAACAGTTGCTTGTTGGTAGCCGCTGAATCTGTCTCTAAAAGCTATTGAGGTCTTCTTTCCTAAGAATAGACTCTAATTGAGATCAAAGTTCTCCAAACTTTGCAAAACATCCTTGTGCACTGTTAGTGAATTCTCATCTTATCTGAAGAGGAAACATCTTACTATATCATCTGGGTATCTACCCATCTATGCAGCAGGGGGGTTGGTTCTTGGCTGCTGCTGCCCCTTTGTCAATGTTCAGAGAAAGGAAAGATGAGAATTTGGGGGCAACTTGAGAGAGTTTCAGGACTCAGGCTCTGCAGGGCTTTATTCAGTCATGGAATTTTGAATTAGACAGGCAAATTGCCTGGGCTGATTGACCATGGGGTCAATGTATAAGGCCTTGGTGGGGATAGTGGGCTGCAAAGCCTCTGATGTAGCGATTTATGCTCTCCCTTGTCACTTGGCATGTGTTTGGGAGTGGATTTTATCTACTACTGTTTAGCCCTAATTTTATATCTGGTCTTAAATATCTCCTCAACCTTCTTTGCCGACACCCCATTGATCCTCAAAATAGAGATAGAAGTTAAGTATTGATTATGTCACCATATAGATGTAGCAGAAAATGAGCTAGGTTTTCTTTGAAGAAAGAAGGCATTAGTTAGTTAGCACTTTATTTTGTTATTGAAGGTTGTCTAAACTGACATCTCTTTTTAAGCACGTCTTCTATATTTAATTCTGTTTGGCTTGGAAGGTCTTTGTTTAAGAGTTACATTGGCCTCATTCTTCTAATCTCATTACCATGTCTATCTCTTCCCTTTTCTTATTTTGTGTAAAAGAACTATCTGGCAGATGTTGGTTGTGAGGATGTCCCCTTGTTGACCCCTTCTCTTTCCCTCAGCTTCTTCATTCTTATCAACTTTGGGACCAATGTTTGTAGTATAAAAAGGGATTGTTGGTTTCCCCTATGGTACTAAGAGGATTATTGCATATGCTTGCCTTTCTCGTATATAACTAGATGTGCTTCTTCTGAAAGTTTTAGTTTCGTGATGCTGATGCTGATTCTGATTTTCAATTTGTTCAGGGACATGAGTTGACATTGCGTCTCCTCTACAGATTATTTGGAGAGGCAGAAGTGGAACGTGACTTTTTCTCTTCCACAACTGCTTCCTCTTCATATGAATCACTGCTTTTAAATGTGGTGGGTGTTCATTCAACTTTATTGAACTCCTGCCTCCTCCAATGCAATCTTTATGAATTTATTCGTCTCTTATGCAGGCAGAAACACTGAAAGATGCTTTTCCACCTTCTGACAAATCTCTAAGCAGATTGCTTGGTGAAGTTCCTTATCTTCCGCAGTCAGTTTTGAAATTGTTAGGTAGCTTGTGTTCTCCTGGTAATCTGGAAAAGTCTGAGAAGGAGCTACAAGCTGGAGATCGGGTCACTCAGGGTCTGAGTGCTGTTTGGAGTCTAATCTTGCTCCGCCCTCCAATTCGAGATTCTTGCTTGAAAATCTCTTTGCAGGTTTTATTTATGAACAGAAATGTCGTGCTTTTTTTTGTTGCTTCTGCTAGATTGTGATGAGACTCACTGTAAATCGCCTGCGTTCTGCTTTCTTCAAAATTTTTTACTTCGTTTTTGAAACTTACTAATTATGTTTTTTATTGCTATTTTGGCTGTTATTATAGTATGATTTCTTTTTATTTTCTGATTGCACGGTTGTCCCTTTCTGTTTGAATTGAAGGTCCTCTTTGCATATGGGGGCAGGGCACCGAATGAGAAAAAGCTGAATATTATTGGTCTCAATAAGAATAGACTTTCCTTTTATTCTTCTTAGTTGTTTGACTTTATTCCTTCTTTTTTATTATCAGAGTGCAGTTCATCATTTGGAGGATGTGCGCATGAAGGCAATCCGTCTGGTAACATAGGGGCAACTAGCTGTAGCAAAATTGTTCTGCTTCTTCATTAATTAATAGATCCTTACAAATGTTGTCTTCTTTGGCAGGTAGCAAACAAACTGTATCCTGTATCATCCATTGCTCAAAAAATAGAAGACTTTGCAAAGGAAATGTTGCTTTCAGTGATTAGCACTGGGCCTCTGGAAAAAGTGGCACTTGAAGGGAAGGTATCATAATTTTCAGCTGTGATGTGAAAAAATTAGCATTAGGCCACTGTTCTTCACTTGCTTTTGTTTGATTTGCCGAGAGTATTCTTCAGGTACATTTATTGACAGATATCGTCATTTTCTGGGCAAGAACAAAGTGTTGATATGCTATTCAGTTCTAAACAAAAAAATTGATGTGGGATTGATAGCAAAGAAGTTAAGCTTTGTAATCTTCAAAAAAAAAAAAAAAATTACCAACTATTGTTCTTTCGAATGAGCCATTTTCACTGAGATTCTAGTCATTCAAGAAAAGTTGTGATGCCTATGTATGCTGGAAGGAACTTTACGGGTCATAGAGATATCTAACTCTCTGTAGAATATTCAGTTAGTTGGATAAGGTGGGTGGGATTCCATTATTAATTAGCTTGTCTCTTTATGCTATTAATATAGAGCATGCCATGTACTCTTGCATTGAGTGAATTGAGGAATAATGTAGTCCCTATATGGTTTCTCCCTCTATTTCTCTTGCGATCCTAATAACTTGTCATGGTATTGGAGCCAAGTTAGAGTGAGGAATTGTAACATTAGGATTTTCGTTTCAAACACCACAAAAAGAACCTTCTAAGGCAAACAGCAACACCAATCTAGAGTCTCCATTTTGGGACTTAGGGACCCAGTTGACCCTATCTTTTGATCATCTCTGTCGCTGCCTGTCCCAATTGCCACCAAGCATGTTGTTCTGGTTTGTCTCCATCAAGGCGTGGGCCACTTTTCCATGTGATCCTCTCTTTGCATTGTCAATATAAAGTGGCTTTGTCATCCCATCCATGAGTCATTCCATGTTAGAGTCTTTGCACCATGTAGTGTTGCTCCTTCTTGCCACTTAGTGTTGGTTGCTGTTCTCTGTCACTTGAGGTCATCCTTAAAGTTTCTGTGCCACAACAACCTGTTGAGCTCCTCTATCTGTCCAGTTCCCTTTAGCCGCAAAGTTCTGTCAAGCGCAGCTTATTTCTGTTGCGAGTCTTATTGAAGACTTGTTACAGATCATTGTTTGTCACTGAGTGAATCTGATCATTTGTTGTCTTTGATCATGGCTGACGTGAGCTTTGCCCTACTGCCCTAGTGGAGCTTCTTTTCTTTTTTTTTTTTTTCCTTTTTTTTTTTTTTTTTTTTTGGGGGGGGTGGCCATGTGGACTGGGTTGGGTTGTTACAACATGCAAAATATAAGCATATGCAGAAAAGACTAATGGGTATACGCAAAGATATTATAAATGATTTTGACCAAGAAATAGTTCCTGTTTCTTCTAGTAAGAATGGAAACTCATAAAAGATTGTTAAGGCAAGTGAAGTAGAGGCTCTTAGAAGCTTCAATGAGAAGATGGAACTTCTGGTTGAAGGGAAAGGGGAAAGCCTGACAAAAAGATGTTTAGCAACAATTTGTGGCTTATAATTTTTTAGCCAAAGAACAGAAAGATTTATTGGTTTGTGCCAATTTGATTGTGGACTATGTTCGGTAGATGCATGCATATAAACATATGAGATGGTATCCTAGTCCACAACTCCATGGAGGGCATAATCTTCAGATTTTATTTGTGCTCATGAAAAGTGACAGTTGCATTGAGGATTAGACTATGACGTATTTATTGACCCCATATTTTGGCTTAGTACATACACAAATGAGTATTATCCTAACATTTGTTTTTTCAAGATTTCAAGTATGTGTTAGCTGGTGCATGTGGAAATTGAATTTGGTCTGAATGTTGAATGTATTCGGAATATTACAGGATTCTGATGTAGAAAGACCTTTACAAGAAAGTGCAACAGGCGAAGCAAGCAATGAGGATAGATCATCTGATACTAGCCAATTGCATGCTGTAGAAAGCATAGCCATCTCTGAGGCCCAGCGCTGCATGTCCTTGTATTTTGCTCTTTGCACAAAGGTATATTTTCAGCTTATTTCAGTACTTTTATATTTTCTAACATTCTTTTGAAGTGTTAATTAAAATTGAACTTCTACAATCTGATTAACAGAGACACTCTCTTTTTCACGAAATATTTGTCATCTATGGAGGTGCATCTGCAGGCAGCTAAGCAGGTTTCATTAATATCATTTTGAGGGGAGGCCCTGTTAAAACTCCAGTTATGAGCTTTCCTTCTTATGAGTTGTGTGGTGCAGGCAATTCACCGTCATACTCCTATTTTAGTCCGAACAATGGGACCATCATCTGAACTTCTTGAAATAATATCAGATGCTCCTGGAGGAAGTGAAAACCTCTTGTCTCAGGTCCTGATCCTCATCCATCTAAGAATGTCGACACTGCTCTAGATATACATGAAGTTTTCATAACTTTTCCAATTTCATCAGGTTTTACACTCCCTGACAGATGGGATAGTTCCTTCTCCTGAATTAGTACTTACTGTGAGGAAATTATATGATTCCAAATTGAAGGTAAAGCAATCATTACTCATATATGGTGAAAAGCATAGGCATAGGCTGATGTATGGCTGGTTTGATTACAGGATATAGAGATTCTAATGCCTGTTTTGCCATTCTTACCAAAAGACGAGGTACTTTCTGGGATTTTTGTTTTTTAATCTCAATGATCTTATATTCTGTGTTGGTCTTTGTGCATCTATCAGTTAATTTTCTCTTATAACTCCGACCAGTGAGCAAACTGGTGAAGCCACTGATTTGTGGTTCGACCACTTCAACCGCTGATTTGACTTTTTAGATGTTTTGTTTATAAATTTATGTGAAAGCTGGTAAATAACTTAAGTACCTGGTTTAGTGATCTCTTTTGTACCTCCTGAGCATAGAAGAGGCATACTGTCCACAGTTTGAGGCATACCTTCTGTTAAAATCCATCAGCACCATGGATGATTGTTTTAGGTAAAATAGGAGACGACCCATTGTATTATTAATTAATTGCACAATATAATAATTTTTTACTAAGTGGTTGGATGGCTTCTATAGAAATTAATATAGGAGAAGAAAAGAGAGCAATGTAGAAATTAATAAAGAAGGAACGAGGAGAACGTGTAAACTAATTAGGGTTTTCCACGTCTCACACTTTTATTATTAAATAATACTTAGTGACCATAATAACCCTATCAGTGTTACTGACCATAATAACCCTCACACTGTAACACTCCCCCTCAAGCTGGAGCATAGATATCAAGCATGCCCAGCTTGTTACAAATATACTCAACCCTACTACTCCCTAAAGACTTTGGTGAAAATATTAGCTAGTTGCTCACTGATCCTAACATGACTAGTAGAAATAACTCTAGCCTGAAGCTTCTCATGGATAAAGTGACAATCAACTTCAATATGCTTGGTACGCTCATGGAATACTGGATTTGAAGCAATATGGATTGCTGCTTGATTATCACACCACAACTTCATTGGCATAGGATCTTCGAATCCAAATTCAACTAATAGCTGACGTATCCAAATTAATTCACAAGTAGCTTGAGCCATAGCTCTGTATTTTGATTCTGCACTGGATCTAGCCACAACACAATACTAGGTTTCCTCCCACAAAAGTGCAATAACCCAATGTAGACCTTCTATCTGTAAGAGACCCAACCCAATTAGCATTCGAAAATGCTTTCGCTCCTCTGTGACCATGATCACCAAAGAAAAGACCACGACTTGGAGTTTTCTTCAAGTATCTCAAAATTCTAACTACAACATCCCAACGAGAGGTACGAGGAGAAGACATAAATTGACTCGCAACACTCACAGAAAAGGGAATATTGGGTCAAGTGACAGAAATAATTCAATTTTCCAACAAGCCTTCGATACGGTTCTAGATCATTCAATAGTTCGCCTTCCTCTACCATTAATTTTGAGCCAGCTTGCATGGGTGTAGCTAGGGGCAAATACTGTCTCTAAGCAAATCCAAAACATACTCTTGTTGTGAGATATCGATATCTTTCTTTGCCTGTGCCACTTCAATACCCAAAAATATCTAAGTCGTCCCAAATCCTTTGTTTGAAATTGTTGTTGCAAATGCAATTTCAATTTATCAATCCTTGTAGAATCATCTCTAGTTATGACAATATCATCCACATAAACTAAAAGAAATATCCAACCAGCTCTTGAAACACAGTAAAACATAGAATGATCTCAACTACATCTAAAAAATCCAAACTGGAGCACCACTTCTGTAAACCATCCAAACTGGAGCACCGCTTCTGTAAACCTTCCAAACCAGGCTCTAGGAGATTGCTTCAAACCATATAAAGATTTCTTCAAACGACAAACATGACCAGACCCGCCCTGAGCAACAAACCCAGGTGGTTGCTCCATACACTTCTTCATTTAAATCACCATGAAGAAAGGCATTTTTAACATCAAGCTGAAAAAGAGGCCAACAAGCAGAAGCAACCAACGAAAGTAAAAGATGAACAGAGGTTATCTTAGCCACTGGAGAGAAAGTATCACCATAATCAATCCCATAAACCTGTGCATAACCTTTAGCAACCAATCTGACCTTTAGGCGAGCAAGAGAACCATCAAGATTAACTTTAATAGTGAACACCCATTTACATCCAATAGTAGTTTTTCCTTTAGGTAGAGGAACAAGATCCCAAGTCTTGTTTTGGTCAAGTGCCATTAGTTCCTCCTCCATAGCTGTCCTCTAGCCCTGACTAGATAATGCTTCAACAACAGTTTTAGGAATAGGATGTTTATCAATAGTGTCTAGACTAGCTCGAAAAGAAGCAGACAGACCAGAATAGGTGACAAACTGTGCAATAGGGTGTTGGGTACATTTGCGAACCCCTTTGCGATGAGCAATAGGGATATCAAGATCAGTATGTGATAGGCTTACCTCAAACTTAGAAGATGGAGAAGACAAAATAGGCGGAGGTACATTTGCAGGGGGCTCCACATGCTGATGATGACATCTACTGTATACATGCTGAATTGGTGGAGGGATTGGAGGAGAATTCAAAGTAGGTTTCATAATGACATATGTAAAGGAATTATCATCCACTGTAGGAGGCTCCATTGGTTCATTAGAATAAATAGTCGACTCAAAAAAGGAAACATCTGTAGTGGTGAAATACTTATGCAAAGAAGGACAGTAACAATGATATCCCTTTTGTGTACGAGAATACCCCGCAAAAATGCATTTAAGAGACCAAAGGTCTAGTTTGGAAAGCCCTGGACGATGGTCACGAATATAGCAAACACAACCAAATATATGAGGTGATAAATGAAACAAGGATTCCAAAGAAAAAAGGAGAGTGTGGTGTCGCACCCTTAAGAACAGAGGACGGCATGCGATTGATAAGATAGTATGCGGTCATGATAGCATCAACCCAAAAAGATTTTTCTACCTTCATTTCAAACATCAATGATCAAGCAACTTCTAGTAAGTGATGGTTCTTATCAAGCAACTTCTTAAGTGATGGTTCTTCCGTTCAGCGACACCATTTTGCCGTGGTGTATCCGCACAAGAAGATTGATGAAGGATGCCCCATTGGGTCATGAATTCAGAAAAAGGATTAGAAAAATATTCTTTAGCATTATCACTTCGAAGAATACAAATAGGAGCTGAAAATTGAGTATGTACTTCGTCAACAAATGCACAAAATATAGAAAATAACTCGGAATGACTTTTCATTAGATATAGCCAAGTGGCTCTTGAATAGTCATCTACAAAAGTAACGAAGTACTTGAAACCCAACTTAGAAAGAGTAGGACCAGGACCCCATATATCAGAATGAACTAACACAAACGACTGAGAGGCTTGTTTATTGACTCTTGAACGATAACTAATACGGTGCAATTTCCCAAACTGACATGACTCACACTCTTAAGACTAGATAAAGATTGAAACTGGGGATCTAACTTCTTTAAACTTTCCAAGGATGGGTGGCCCAAACGACAATGGATCTGATGTGGGGAAGCTGCGGAACAAACAACACTTGTAGTATCATCAAGCAAGTATAGCCCCTCTGACACATGTCCTCTACCAATCGCCTTCCTTGTCTTCAAGTCCTGAAAAACATAGAAATCGGGATAGAAAGTCACGGAACAATCATATGCTTTGGTAAGTTGACTGATAGACATAAGGTTGAATGGAAAACTAGGGAGATACATGATTGAAGATAAAGATATGGAGGATGTTAGGGGAACTGTGCCTATCCCCTTTACTGTGGATAGAGAATCAATAGCTAATGTAACATTAGACATAGACTCATGAAAGTCAGAAAAGATACCTGAGACTCCAGTCATATGATCGGTAGCACCTAAATCAATAACCCGGGGGTGAGAGGTAGAAGAAAGACACGCTTTTGCATTACCTGTTTGAACAAAAGTAGTTGTGGAGGAGGACTATGAAATCGGCTGGGAAATCTAGAGTTGATTATACCTAGCAAATTCCTCCTCCAACATTTTGATCAACTTTCCTCTCGCAGCGGATTGTGAAGAGGCACTAGATTCTACTGCATTAGCTGTAGCCTGTTGAGAGGGCCTTCCATGAAGTTTATAACAAAATCTCTGAATGTCCAGGTAAACCACAGTAATGACAAGTTCGAACCAAACCGGTATTATCTCCTATGTCACTATAAGTGTTGCTAGCAGAGGATGGTTGGCCTCTAACAAAACTACGGCTGGCGCCACTTCGACCACCACCACAACCTCAACTACCACCACGATTTCCTTGAGCTGCCAAGGCTGAGTTCTCACCTATAGAAAATGCATCCTTAGGTGGTTCACGTGAGACCCTTAAAACACGAGCAAATGTTCTCAGTGAGTGAGCTCACCCTATCTTCTCCAAGTATTTGGGAATGAACGGCATCATTCTCTTGTCCTAATCCTCCCAAAAAACTCATAACAACCAATTGCTCTTGTTGCTCCTACATTTCCTTGACATTAGAAGGAATGGGTAGTAGAGAATTAAGGTCCTTATACATCCGTTTGAAATTAGCAAAATATTGAGTAAGTGGCCGACCCTTTCTATCAGCCTTAGAAAATCCCTGGGACACTTCATATATCCTTGAAAGATTATTTTGTCTAGAATAAAGGACATTCAAGTAGTTGCACAACTCCTTCATAGTATTAATACATGTAACCAAATCCGCAATTTGAGATTCCATAGAGTTCAACATTTGACCAAGAATTCTAGCATCCATAGTATCCCAATTTGTATCGGAGGCAGATCTTTTACCTATTAGATGATTATGTTGCTCTCTCTAGTCAACACTAACAACCCGATTTTCCTCCATTGTTGGAAATTGGTGATACCTTCTAACTTCTTCCCTATCAAACAACTAGAGGATGTAGACACAACCTCAGCTACTACACCTCTATTCTTTGCCATAATTCAATTTGTACTAATATAACGCAAGAACTTTTAGCACAATAATCAAATTCAAATCCCTCCAACTAATTCAATTCAACAAACTACCATGATTTGTTTCAAACAGTCCAAATCTCCATAATACTTCAATCAACTCATCCTGTTTCATCAAGACAAATGCCCAAATCATAGATTATGCCCAACCAGAAACCACCTCATACAACACCAATTTTGTGTCGAACAAAATCAGCATCTCTATCAAGCAAGTTGCTGCAATTTTTTTTTTTTTTATTTTTTGCTTCGAACCGCGAAAGATATACTGGGAGTTTTCTATTCATCTCGAAGTAAAAGGAAATATAATAAAAAAGACAATAAAAGAAAATGAAAGACACCTTCCTCCGGCTTATCACCGGCGAGTGCATTGTTCGGGGTTCCAAACTCAACAGTGGCAACTAAACACGAGGGTTGCGCTCGTTGCGGGACTTAACCCATTGTTGACAAGAGAAAAACTACCCTCTGATGAATTGTATGATCATTGGATTTATACCAATGACCACAAGAGAAGGTATAAGGGAAAGGGATATGAAAGTAAAAAATGCGAAAAAAATCAGAATAAAAAGAAAAATGGGGCGTTTGTTAATTTCCTAGCTTGTTGTGAGATAGAGATACTTCTATCTCATCGAAGAAGGAGTGAATCAATGAAAGTGGAAGAACTGGAGTTTGGCCCATTCCTCGAAAGAAGTTTTTATGGGATCCCTATCTACCAAAATTTTGACTTCTGATTTTATTTTAAATTGAGAACAACGAAGACACGAGCAAACCTTAGAGGACCACACCAATCAGATCAGCTTGCACGGAGGGGCGCGAGCTCAACCAGCGTCAGATCTTGAATGGATGGACAAGACCGCGTGATGCCGGACGACATTGGATCTAAGCCAACAAGGCTAGATCTAAGCCAGCTACGCTTGTCGGCATCAAATCTAGACTCGAGAGGGCTGGCCAACACCGGCTTGGGTTGAGTGATGCTTGTTGATGTGGCTCTGATACCATGTAGAAATTAATAAAGAAGGAATGAGGAGAACGTGTAAACTAATTAGGGTTTTCCACGTCTCACACTTTTATTATTAAATAATACTTAATGACCATAATAACCCTATCAGTGTTAATGACCATAATAACCCTCACACTGTAACAGCTTCAGCATGGGTTTTTCAAAGTGATGATACATATTTGATCAGCTCCTGCATATCAGAGTGCAGTTTTTTTAATGTGTCTCTAACTGAAATGGTTCAATCAGGTTCATCACATGGGCAAACTGCCCAGGTTTTCCGGTTGAACCGGGTCAATGCTGGTTTGGTCCTAGTATTGACTGTAGGCATTTTGAGAGCCATATCCTTAGCGGATCTTAGGCCAATGTCCAGTTTAACCAGTTGAATGGCTGGTCCTGTTTGGTGCAATCTGGTTGGTTTTTAAGGATTGCTTGTGACTAGACAAGTTCACAATATAAGCAATTTTCTTTTTGCATGATGCTAGGTGATGGCATTCTCATTTGATGAATATTAATTGCTTTATTAGTTTCTTATTTTTCCTGAAGTTGTTGCAGAATGAGTAAGACTGTATGTAACTCTTAATCAAATTTGTCAGACTATAAAATTTGTCCATTGATCGGGTTGCTCTTTCTTGGTTGCCATTTAAGTGTTTCTGTATTAGTTCACATTTTTATTACCAATAGATTTACTCTAGGTAATTTTTTGTTGACCAGTAAGTAGAATTAGGTACATAAAATAGAGATTTAAGAACTGAGTTTGATTGGGAATACTATAGCACTGACTTATATAACAGTTTTGTCGAAGATGAAGCCAGTGGTGTCCTAGGTGCCAGCCGAGGTGAGTCATGTTTCTCTAGCTTCTCCTGGTCTTAGGCAAGCCTTATGTGAGGTACTAGTTTGCTAAAGCATTACCTGAGTGAAGTTCTGCCTAGGTTAAGATAAACTTTCAAGAAGTGGCTGACAGCATCATGTGTTGCAAGTCAGCTACAGCAGTTTCTTCTTTCCCATCAGTGTTATGGTGGCAAAAATCAGTGCGCAAATGACAAAACCAGTGAAACCACCTTATTTAAACAAACGTTTTGAAAACCAGCTGTTCAGAACCAGACTGGTTCAACCCGCTAGTGTATGGACCTTCCCTTCTCTTGGACCAAAAGCCAGTCAAGACCAGGTAGCCATTCTATTGGTCGATTTGTGTTAAATGATCTTGGCCTTTAAAAAATTAAAGAGGGGAGTTTATGGGTAAGGGATCTGAATCAAGGACCAATTGGAATGTGGATGCAGCCTCAACCGAGCTATACCTGATGTTGTGTTGATATGGCAAACCAAATTTTTAAGAAATCCTTCTGACACCTTTTGATAGAGAAAAGTCATGTCTTGTGCTGGTAAAGCTCGAAATTGTAACCTCAGAGGGCATACGTCCGTTGTTCATATGGGCTGAGCTTATAGCTACTGTTAAATCTTAAAGCAGTCTCTTTAAGTCAAACAGGCATGTACCAGCCACTGATCCAGTTTAACTTCTACTGTTTTTTCATCCCAACTGTCTCTCTCTCTCTCTCTCTCTCTCTCTCTCTCTCTCTCTCTGTGTTAACTACTTGAAAGTCATTGTTGCAGCGCAAGCATGTTTCCATGATGTGTCTGGCCTTTGTTTTGAACCACAAGCAACATGATTGTGCTGTCATAATAATATGTTTTTGTTCATTTAGTCTTAAAGCATCACATTACAAATAGAAAGCAGAGAGAACAACACTAAAGAATATTCCGAGTCATTTAAAGAACTTAATACTTGTTTGTCAATGGATTAGTCTTACAATTTTATTAGCACCTCCCTTTACCTAGGAGAGCACCTAACTTGGCACATAGTATGTTATACATTAGGGGTTCTGGTGCTTTATAAGTGCAGTGCACTTGTACCAACACTAAAGCATAGATCTGGTCTGTTCAATGCAATCTGCACTTTGATCACTGAATTTAATCATACCATTTGTTAAACAATATAGTTGAAAACTGAAAAACACTGAATTCTTATCATCCACAGGATAATAAAAGTTATGGGATTATGTTAGCCTACCAATTTATTTACTAGAGTTTGGGACAACATGGGAAGTGTCAATCAATTGGCATATGGAGGAACCCTGTTTTCTTCTCTGGCAGTCACAAAGCAATTATCAGCCTTTAGATTATCCAAATCAATAAGGATCCACTTGCTTATACTTTTGTGACCACATAAATTGCAGAAGCTAATGTTTTCTTATTATCAAAGATTAATCATTAAAGAGCTTATATAAATTACCTGGCCCTTTTAATGACTTGAATTTATCTGTTGAATAGTATCAAACATTCAAAGTTCTTCTCTTTATGTGTTCCATATCAATGGAAACTTGAGCACAACACTTCTCAATTGATAGGGTTCTGAAGCTCGCTTTGCTGCCAAAACTGACAGTCACGAGCCTCCACCTTCATACCTCAATTTCTAAATACAGATGTCCTTACTACCCCATACTGATCTTGATAATTTGAGGCATTAATTCAACAACGTGAATATATACAGCATTTCAAATTCTTCCATGCTACCATCAACAAGGAAGGATTTGAATGGGCTAGTCAACCACTAGAAATCAAACTAAGATTGGAGAAGAAGCAGGAAAATTTTGGTAAATATAATTCAGCTAATTTGTGATACTTCATAATATAGAGGCTATGGAGGGAAGCCTTGATCATTCTATGCATTTGAATTCTATGCATTAGTCTCCTTTGGTGTAGTTATATATCTTATCTTTTTGTTGATCTCCCTTGATGTCCAAGCATGCATAAACTGCAATGAATGGTCAGCGGATGATGATGAAGGCCATCCCCTTACTTGTCTGCTTGTTGACCTGATTAAGGGCTCTTCCTTACTCAATGATTTTCCTGACTTGTGCTTGATGTCTTGAGTATGCATATATCTAAACACACCTTAGTGGGATAAAGCTTGATTGCTGCTGCTGCTGCTGTTGGCTAAAGTGGAAGCCCAACAACCTGCAGTTTAGTTGCTCCTATTTATTCCCCATGGGGACCCATTCTTGTGCCTATGAATTCAGTTCCAGTATTATATGGAAAATCATTCTGGTGGGCTTATAAAAACTATAGCACTCGAGATGTCTTTCTATGATGTTGTGCAAGTAATTGTCAACTCAATCTGCTCACCATATGATTTTCATTGTTCTTGCACAATTTACTTGTGGAATCATTTTCTTGCTCTTCACAATTCATATCATGTCTTGAGGCCAATTACTGAGTCAGCTCTCTTTCTGGATATTTTTCAGGTCTTGCTAATCTTTCCACAGCTTGTCAATCTTCCAACTGATAAATTGCAAGCTGCACTTCTTCGTATATTAACGGTATCATTCTAGTGATGTCTCGCTCTGCATCTATTTATTTTTTCTGTTTTTGTGGGCAGTGATATCTGTCTGTATTCAAGCATTACTAGTTGAATAGCAGGATGTAGCAGCAAGTGGCCTCTGGGAAGCTGTATACTTGTGGACCAATACTATATTCACCGTGAATGGACCCTGCATATGCAATGGCAGTTAACATTATCTTTTGGCGCAGTGATAGCAAATTTCACTAATGCTAATCCCCAATGTGTGAACAGACTATGTCTCCCCTGTTGAGAATAAGCTTAGTAGAAGATTGTAAGTTTCACAACCTCAAAAGGAAAATGGACTTCCCCCTCTTGCACCTTTTTCCCTTATGATTGTTGTTTGTTCACTTTTCTCAAATTTCAAGACTTGTACCCAAAATAACTAGGTGAGAACTTCAAAGTAAAATGATTGCCTAACTTGATTGAATCAATTTCAATCAAGTGGAGGCAGTGGGCCCGTGTGATGACAGTTTGTGGAACCCAAGAATGTTCATGTAGATACTACCTGCACTCACCAAGGAATGAAGTTGTTACAGTTGCACTCTTACTCCCAGAGTGTCAATAGCCTCATCACTGCATGCTTCTTAGAGTGTATGGTGACTTATCTATATCATTTGTCATTAAACTATCTTTTGGTAGTGCTCTTCATGATAATTGTCGAAGAAGGTGAATATTAAGGTGTCCATCCAAGATTGTTGGTATTTCCTTGGTTGATATGAGCTGGACTTTTGATGCTATTTTGATTTTGCCATCATGTTGTAAGGAGTGATCTGATTATTTTATATTCTTCAGCAAACTGTATTGAGCAACTTATTTTTTAGTGCTATTTTTTCCTGCAGATATTTAAAGAATCTTCCACATGTTTTGAGTTATGGTTCTTTTCCATGACTTTATTTCAGTGCTGAGTTAATAATGATTATGTGGTTTTGAGTTTATGAACCAACTGGCATGATATGTGCTCAGAATGATATGATAACAATTCAGGAAGGTTCAGAATTCTTAGCCAAACAGATGAGAAGGGCATTATTACTATATTGATTTGTGATACATCATGCCTGGCAACTTAGTGGTGATCAGTACATAAGTGGTCTTTGGTCTCTGTACCAAGTCAGCTGCTTATAGGTTGTCAGACCCCTAAAACCAGCCTAGAATTGAGCCAGCCAGAAGTTCCAGTTTGGTTCTCGGTCTGGAGCCAGGGCTTTTTTTTTTGGTTTTTTTCTCCTTTTCAAATTTCTAGTTAACAATCTGTTCTATACATTGCAAATACATATAAAAATATAAGTGATGAATTGCAGAGGAGAGAGAGGGAGGCACGAGACTTGACACCAGAGTGAAATTACCGAGAACCGAATCAGGCCAGTTCCGGCCAGTTCCCAGCCCATGGCATGGAAAATCTCAAGTCTTTATGGACCACTATTCAATATTTCAAAATCTATTGAACTGGCAGCTATCATAAACATGTCGCAATAGTAATTTGACATTGGCTTAATGTCACTTGCTGATGTTTGGTCTAGGAAGTATGTGCCCCTCATTTTAGGGTGTGCTTGTTTCAGCTTTACGGGAATCAAAAACTACGTTCTGCCTTTCCAGCCAAAACAGGGAAAAATAATCTCTTTGAACTATAATTTATAAATTCTACCTGACTTTAGAGTACTGTCAAGATCAATAATTGTATTTCTCTTTGTTCTATGATCTACTGGATTTCCCTTTTCAAGTCAGCTGGTTCAATGGTTGTCAAAAATTGACAGAAGCCTGGGAAGTATATCATTGGTATTTAATGTCAAACAAAGCCTGTGTTGTATCAAGAATTGATATACCATTTTCATGGTGGAAGTTGCCTCTGGTAGAGTTCATTGGGATATTATTTTGCAGGGATCATCTCATACAGGTCCTCTAATAAGTCCTCCAGAAATCTTGATTGCTATCCATGGGATTGACCCTGACAGGGATGGGATTCCCTTGAAAAGGTTATCACTCTCTTCTTTTCTTTCCTTTTATTTGTCAAGCATACTCTTGATATTTCTGTCTGCCTACTAGAGAGTTTTATCTTGTGAGCAGATCATCGATGCATGCAATGCTTGCTTTGAGCAACGGCAGATATTCACGCAACAAGTGATCGCAAAGGTCTTGAATCAACTGGTATGTACCATGTGGATCGATTACAAATCTGCACATTCCAATAAATTAATAATGAACTAATGGAAATAACATTTCTTGAGCCTACAGGTTGAACAGATTCCTCTTCCTTTGTTGTTCATGCGTACAGTGTTACAAGCAATAGGTGCCTTTCCTGCATTGGTAAGAACATTAAGAATCCAACTGCCCGCTTAGGTTAGAAAAATTAGTTCCATCTCTGTCCAAATGAGTGGTTGAATAGGCAACCTTTCTTTTATAGTTTGGCTGCTCTTCTTTGTGGCTGACCAATGCTGGACTGGTGTTTTGCATAGAGACTGCTGTTCTTTCTATTTTATGATATTGAGGCAAGTTGGGAATTGTTTTCTCTGTGACTGATGCAGAGTTTCACTAAGTTAACTATGATGAAGTCACTATTTCTCTTCTTTTTTTCCCTATGCGTTGCAATAGGATCATTGTGGATCTTCAGTAAATTAGTTCATATAGAGACTCATAAATTATACTCAGCCACTCCAGTGCATATCTTTTCCTGGCCGATAATTTTAGTGGGATCTTCTTTGCAGTAAGCAGCATAAATTATGGGTTCAATTTGGAATTCATGGATAAGAAATAAAATCCTTTTGACATGCCATAAGTCTGCAATTGCATGTATATTGTTATATAGACTTACCAAGACCTGTTCTATACTAATTTTCTTCTGTATTGCGCTAAGGATATGGTGGACGTTGTGTGGTCACAATAGATTTCTTTGCTGTCTCTGACATGTTCATTGTCCAGCATTATGTGATACTGTTCATTCTTGTGTGTCAAGTCGCACTGTTCTCCTATAACTTAAAACTTTTATAGGAAATAGTTATGCACTAACTTCGATATGGAACCAGAGCAGCAAGTATGGAGTTCAAATACTCACACTTCCTCTTTTTGAGGGATTGCCTTTTTCTTTTTGTTACCTGACTGGCTTTGACAGTTACTTATGTCACACAAATCGAGCCTATAGGTTTTAGACTCTCATTTCGCTAGCTTTCACAAGGGGCAGTGTGAAGAGATACTAATGTAAACCTTGTCATGCTCTTAACAAATTCATATTTTAGATGGTGATTGCACACTGATTTCAAGGTTTAGACATGGTTAGAAGATGTTGGAATGTATTGGAAAATCTTCTATAATTTCTTCCTGTATATTACTTATATTATTTTTGATTTGATTTTGTTAGCTGTAAATTAGCTATAAGAATTTACCTAAATAGGTTTCTTACCTAATTTAGGTTCTCTGTTCATGTATTTATACACATTGTAATCACTCTATGAAAAATAAGAAGACAGATTCTTTTCTTCAGAAGCTGCTGTCTTATTTTAACTGCATAAGAATGTAGATGCACACATAATAGATCTTATCTTGAGAGACAAATACATGTGTATTGTAGTATGCCATCTTATTGCATTTTCTGTAAGGGATGCTTGCGCTTTTCAAATAAGAAACTGTTTTAACTCCCACAGAACATGGTTAGGCTGTTTGTTGTTTTACAGCACTCGTCACTTGCCAGCACAGCAGTTCTACTCGTTCTGTTTATTGATGTTATGCACCTTTATATGCTATCTGTTGTCTTGGCTGACTCTGTTTTACATATGAAATGTCTCAGGTGGATTTTGTAATGGAGATTCTTTCCCGCCTCGTGAACAAGCAGGTGGTCTGGGGATACGTGCATTTATGCATTGGTACTTTTGCTGTTTGCAACTAGTGAGGGTTTATTCTTTTAGCTGATTTATGTGCTCTTGCAGATATGGAAATATCCTAAACTGTGGGTGGGATTTTTGAAGTGCGCTGCCTCAACAAACCCCAGTCATTTACTGTGCTACTACAGGTCTGTCTGCTAACTTTTGTTCAATCTTTTCTCCTCTACTTGATAGCTGATGGTGACTTCACTATGAACTCATTTCTTATCTGGTTTGCTCTCCGACTCTGTTATATAGCTGCCTCCTGCACAGTTAGAGAATGCCTTGAATAGGATGCCTGCACTCAAGGAACCCTTGGTAGCTCATGCCTCCCAGCCCAACATACGCTCCTCTCTTCCTAGGTTCCTCCTGAGCCCCTTCACTCTCTCTCCCTTCACTTTTCTCCAGAGATAAGAAGAGAAAAAGAGGGACTGAACCTTCCTTATATTTCAAGATTGTTATGTTTTTAAATCCTGAATAAGTCTGGTGTTTATCTTCAGGTCTCTTCTAGTTGTTTTGGGAATTGCTCCAGATTTGCAAACTCCAGGTCATGCGCAGACAAGTCAAGCTCAGACAGGGGATGCTGGTACTTCAGATAAGGAAGTTGTAAATGAGAAGGATTCATCAAATGCTAGCTAACTTCGATTGCTTCTGTGTACATTTCTGTTTGCTTGTTAGCCTGATAACATAGTCGTTCTCACACAATTTCAATAGATTGTAGGATAATTTCTTTTCATTTCTTTTTTTTTCTCCTTTCTTAGTTTCTAACTAACTGTGATCTTTGTCAGCTATGAGATTGCAATTGGCTAAACTTGATTGCCAGTACATTTTCATACTCCATAACAGAAGTCAAGGGAGGCTCCCGAGAATATTTGTGTCATACTCTTGACACTTACATTTTGCATCATTGTATCAAAAATCAGGTTGAACAGTAAGGTACTATCATTCATATGAGTATGCATTCTGTATCCTAAGAATTTCGTACATTTTACATTTGGTGCAATAACAAGAAAGTCTCAACATTTGGGCCGAGTCTTGATGGAACTAGAATGCCCAGCTCACTGCTTGACCTAGAAAGGGCAGTTTGTGTTCGTGCAATGCACATTTTGGTTAGCCAGATATCATCGTCTTCTTTTGGCAATACACATTGCCAGCGTATAGCAGGAAATTGGTGCGGAATAATTGTTCTGGTCAGTGCACATAGCGGGGTCATCTTGATGGTGGGTGAGCAGTTCATGGGACCGGGGCATCGTTCATCTGGGAGTGTACTTTTATTCTGCATGGAGCTTCATTGAGCAGAAAGGGAAGGCCTTACGTGGTCAAGACAAGGAAGGTATTCGTCTTAAAAGCTTTCCCCATTTTCTTTTATTGGCCTATGACTTGGGAGACGGTTGGAAATCTATCTCTTTACCCTCGAGGGAGACTTAATGTTTATTCCATTGGCTTCTTGTTATGATGTCAACTTCGTATTTTATCGTTCTCACAGAACGGGAGATATTTCGTAGATTCCGGAGGATGTTTAAGGTGGTTTTCGATGTGAATGTGTTGGGGAATATTTGATGCTATTCATCGGCTTATTGCTGTACGACTCTTGAAAAACCGTGCTAGTTTCGTGCGATCTTGAAGAAAATCATAGGCAATTCTACATTTCAATATTGAATATTTTGATGGATTTCAAGTGTTACGTATCGAGTAAAAGTCATATCGTGGGCTTGCCAAAAATTTTATAGGGAGTTTTAATATATAGAACTAAAAGCCCCATCTAAATGAAACGGACATTTCCTATTATTGTCTTTTGAATTGGGTTTTGTTTGAATTAGGTTTTGTTTGTTAAGCGGAAAATATCTTTAGGGAAAATATTTTTTTTTTATCTTTTGGTGTCTTGGGTTGCTTAGAAAAATGCAGGGGAATGATTTCACGAAATTTAATTTCCTAATTGATGGAAAATCTAGTTAAAATTCAGAAAATGATTATTTTTAAAAAATCGGAAATCATTTTTTAAAATATGATTAAATATTGGTAGTTGTACTAAAAATTCTGTGCTTAGGCATAGGAACTGCAACACTCATTCTCAAGCCCTTGGCAGCAAGCTGGGGTTTAGAGGTCGAGGCTGAGACCACTGGCTCCATTGAGGCCGAGTTGGTACCTAAAGAGACCTGCCCACTCGTCCATGAGGTTGTGCTCAAGAGAACAAAGCACATGGTTGGGTCCCCAATGCTCAGGCGAGACCAGCCCCCGGTCCATGAGGTTGTGCTCAAGAGAATAAGGCACATGGGTGGGTCCCTAATGCTCAGGCTCGAGTCAGTAACAGTCGAGTCTAGGAACTTGATACCTTCGTTTGTCTTGTTGGCGCCCGGCTCAAGTCCATAGAAATTGGGCATGAGACCTCCGTGCTCATGCGCGAGTCCCCAATGCCCGGGATTGGGTCCTAGGCGCATTGACCCAAGTTCATCAAGACCACTCTCAGAACCTTGGTGCCCATGCTCCGGCCCATCGATGTTGTCCATGCCTATGCCCACGCCTTCACCTTGGTGCCCAAGCCAAGGTCCATTGAGGTTGGGCTCGAGGCACAGTGTTTGTGCTTGGGGATATGGCGGCCATGCTCGGGTCTCTAGCAGCCATGTTTCAAGGTCTTGAGACCCTTGGCACCTAGGATCATGTCCTTGGCATTTGCATCAATTCTATTATGGTTGGGCTCGGTTCTTCTAGGCCAAGCCCAAGGTCTTGGCACTTGAGACCAAGTCCTCTACACTCAAGCTTGGGTCTATACAAATCGAGGACCCCATCACTCGCGAACGGGTTCGTCAAGGCAAGACTCAGGGGTCTTGAGTCCAACCCCTACGACCACCTCTAATGAGGTTGGGCTCCAGACCACGACGCTTGCATTCGTCGAGGCTGGGATTGAGACCTTAGCACCCAAGCTTGGGTCCATCAAGGCCAGGCTTTGAACCTCAATGCCTGTAGCTATAGGTCCTTGGCATTTGAGGCCGAATGCATAGAGGAGGCCGAACTTGGAATCCCACTATTCATGCCCAAACCTGCTCTCCAGGGAACTAGGCCCATACTCAGTGGACATGGGCCAAGCACTGGGGACTTGCTAGCTCAAGGAACCCAATTCATGGCGTTAGAGACCTACCCCACTACCTCGATGGACCTCAGCCTAGGTGTCAAGGGTCGAGTCCTATGCGCCAAGGTCTTGAGTTAAGCCTCGAGGGACCTAGGCCAGGGGATCGAGACCTGGTCCTAAGTGCAGGCATCAACATCGAGGTCCTTGGCCCAGCCTTGATGGACCTTGGCCCCAGGGTTGGGGACACGAACACCAACACCAAGATCTTGAGCCTACCCTTAGGCACAAGTGTTGGGACCCAGGTTTGGGTGTGGGTGTCGAGTTTCGGGCCCAATATAGATGGCTTGGGCTCGGCCACTAGGTTTTAGGCCCAACCTTGATGAACTTGGGCTTGGGCACATAGTCCCGAGCATAGATGCACTAGGGTCCTTGCCATGAGCACCAACTTCTTGGGCTTGACTTTTGTGTACTCGAGATCAGTGCCCTTCCTTGTGCCTAGGTGTCAAAGTATCCGAGCCAAGGACTAATGCTTGGTTTTTTGGTTGCTCATGCACAAATTAATAGTGTCCGAATAATGTATATTTATTTTTAAAAAATCAAAATTGATTTTTTTATCAAATGACAAAAAATATTATTTTAGTTCATTTTAAGTATTCAATCAAATATTGAAAAATGTTATCATTTTCTTGAAATATGACTTGTTAATAAATATTTTCTAAAATTAAGAAATATTTTTTGTGAAACAAATAAAGCCTAAATTTTCATTGAATATGGGTAGGGGGTCATTTTCCGAGTAACAGATAGAACATAGAGGCACCTTTGGAGTTCAACTCATTGTGGTTCGCTCCGCGTCTCTTCGCTAAAGATATTTCACAAGCAGCTAAAAATTGCTTCGAAAGTCCAAAATCTTATAGATGCAATGAAGTCTATGAAATTTTTAGTTGGCATAATTAAATATAAGATCTTTGCAAAAAAAAAAAAGCAATTTTGAACTCATACTTGTGAAATCTTGTGTACTTGTCGATTATGGTGGCAAGTCTCGAACTTATGGTGTAAAAGTTGCGAAAAGTCCTAAAATATGTCAAGTATAACACATTTATCTCAAATTTGTTTTTAACACAAATATTTATTTCAAATTTGTATCTATATCACATATTTATCATAAACTTTTTTTTTGTAATACAAAAACTTAGACTTGCATCCATGTAACACATTTAACTCAATTTTTTTCTTCAACAAAAATCTCAAATTTAGACTTGCACTATACATTTACCCTTTATTAATATTTTTTTATTCTCTTTCTTTTTTGTTCCTTCTTCCTTTGTCTTCACTGCAGCCCTCGTCATCGCCATTGCCCTTGCTGTCGTCATGGCCATTCCCATCGCCACTGTCCTCAACCATGCCAAACCGAAGAAGAAAACGCAGGAGGAAGTTCAAAAAGCAAACGAAAAGAAAATACAATGAGTCGATACATTTTTGTCACTTGAGTATCATGTCAGTACCATTTGCTTTTCGTTGTCCATATAGGCGGCCACATTAAATTTATAGTTGCATTTATTAATGGAATTTTGACGGATAATAAATGCATCATACGAATACAAGTTTGGAATAAATATATTACCTGAAAATAAGTTTGGAGCTTTTTGAGTCATAGAAAAAATTATTGGAATAAATGTGTTATATAGGTACAAATTTGGGATTTATAGTGTTATAAAAAAATTTAAAACAAATGTATTACAGTTGACATAGTTTAAATTTTTTTATGGTTTCTTTCCCAAAATTATATTGAAAAGTGCACTTTGCTGAGTCTACGTAGGCATGCACTGTAGTCTAAAGTATTATTCAAAAGAACTTTATTACAAAAGTTTAAAATTTGATTGCATCAATTGTAAGGGTTAGTTCTCAATTATATTTTGCATATAATGCTTACAATTCTGATGCACTTTTCCAAATGAGAAAAGATTTTTTATTTTCCTTTTCCCTCGGTAATTCGATTGAGTCAGATCTGATGCTTTATTTTTCTTAGCTTTTCTTTTTTATTCGTTGATAATTGACTTTCATGAATTCAAAGTTAGCACAAAATCAGATGAGATTGTTAATATATCCCATATCATTGATCAAGAGAGTTTTAATTGGCTTCATATTTATATAATGGTTGTATATTCATTAACTTAAATTTTTGGGTTGGATTTTCAAATATGTTATTAAAGTAAGGATTTATCCCCATGTGAAGCGCTCTATTCCCCCATTCACATGCTGCTCTTAGAAGAAGCAGTGATGGGGTCGTCAACTTCTTTTCTCGGAGAAGTAATGACCATTAATGCATCATAATTAATAGAGATTATATCCCTTATTTGCTTTGTCCAGATTTATCTTCTAAAACTTATAACATTCGAGGAACACAGCTTACAACTTTCGTTGTACTGTGCTCTCAGTTTGATTTGCGCGTGAAATTGGTCATTAGTATAAATTTACCATTAGAATGGCAAAATAATTACTTGCATTAGTGTAAATTTACCATTAGAATGGAAAAATAATTACCCTTAGAAAATACTATTCGCCAATAAGTTTATGAACCATATAACCTAACACTGCATTTGGTCATTTGGATATTTAGCTAAGATAGGACTAAATATGAAATTTAGAGATTTTGCTATATCCCTATTTTATATCAAATTTATCCTATCTTGTGTAGGAATTAAACACAGGATAGACTATAATCCTAACTTGAATTTTATTCTAACTACCAATCATAACCCGACTGCCTAGCCCTAAAAGAATTACAGATGATGCACTTCACACGAGAGCACGCATAGAAGAATAGTAATGGAAGGGTGGTGTGTGTTCTCCTTGTCTCAGCTGGTCAAGTTATAGTTGTCTCCCAGGATAATTGTGAAAAAAAAAACAATCTCAAATCTATTGTGTGGAGACCAATTCAGTCCTAAATTTTTTAATTGTATCAATTTAGTTATAAAAATATTGTTGAATATTTGATTTTTTTTTTTTTTTTGCCAGTCATACTCTAATCCTACTCTAACTCTCACTCTTAAACTTTTGTAATGCCTCATTGCAGGGTGTGAAAGTCGAAACCCAAACTTGAAACTAAATCATCCCCACCCCAATCCTCTGAGAAGGTGAATATTCGAACCCCTCACCTCCCCATTCCATGTTGGAAGGGTGGCCACCGGGCAAACCTCAATGGTTATTGAATATTTGGTTGGAAAGACTAAATTGACAAATCCTTAAAAAGCTCAGTATTAAATTGGCATAATTGAAATGTTTACCATGAATGGACATAAGCTTAGAACTAGGGAAGACGGAGTTAGTTTCCTGCAGGTATGCCTTCCCACTATGGATGAACCTCTTGTTCAAGCCATTTAAAGATAGACTTTTAGCAGAAAATATGACTTTTAATTCAGAGCTTAGAGATACTAAGAGATGCCAAGATGATAATATTTCTAATTATCCGAGCTGCATTTCTCAGAAGATCCTACCAGGCTAGAGAAGAAAAAGTGTTTAAAAAGACATTGAGAGTTTAAAAAAAAAAACTCACTTTACATTAAGGGACTCTGCCCAACACATTACATTCTCCTTGCCTTTTATAGACATTAGCAAGGACCAAGCTCACGGGTCCTAAAATAAACAAAGGCTCCGCAAAAATCATTCTAAAGTTGAGAACTAAATTGACATAATTAAAATATTTATGATTAAATTTTCCTTTGTACAATATTATTAGGGTTTTTTCGAATAATTTTCCCACTGGCTCTCCTGTTCAAGGTTCGCTCACCGTGGCTGAGTCGTAGTACTCTTGACAACCGGTCAACGGACTTCTCTTAGATGCGTTTTTTAAGCCGGTTGTCATTATCGTACAAGCATCTTAGCCTCTTCATCAAGAGGGGTCATCCAGTGGTAGATCACCAGTCTTTGGTGGATCAATACCGACGTGAGCCGATGATCGTGAGTAGGCCATGGAGGGCGGGCCATGGCCTTAGATCTATGTTTCGTGCTGAAGTAGCTAAGGGCCTGTTTGGCATTTTGCCTAATTTAATTTTTATTCTTTTTTTTTGGAATAAATTTGGAATAGAAATTCATTTGGTAAAATTTTTGTTTTCGAGAACAAATCTTTATTTTTTTTTCCCGAAAGTAGATTTAAAACAAAATCGAGAAGTAAAAAATAGTTGATTCTTTGTTCCCAGCAACCTCTATTTTCTCTATTTTCTATTATTTTTTCTTGTTCTTCTTTACTCTTTCTTCTTCGCCACCCACTATCGCTGTTGCTGTTTGCCGCCATTCACCATCCGCTACCCACTACCATCAACAACCGGTTCGACGAGCTCATCGGAGGCTCGCCAAGCCAAGGCGAGGTCCGCGAGCTCGCTTGTGGCCAAGCGGGCCTCGTTCGGGCCTCCCCGGGCCCGCCCCTCCCCGAGCCACCAGCGAGGCTCTCCTAGCCCCACCGAGGCTCGACCGAGCCATGGCTAGGTGAGGCTCGACCTTGCTAGATTTGGGCAAGGCCACTTGCCCAGCCATGGCTCGACCGATGAGGCACGGCCTCGTTGAGGGCCAATGACCTGAGGAGAAAGAAAGGGAAAAAAGAAAAGAAGAAAAAATAAGAAAAAATAATAAAAAAATAAAATATTAAAATAAATGATTTGGAGTAAAAAATTTGAGTATGGTATCAAACGTAATTCTATTTCGTGAATTGAAATTTTGAGACAATTAACAAATCGCTTAAAATGCTTAAAAATTATTCATGAGAATAGAATAAAAAAAAATTTTACGATCGATCATTTCTAATAAGAAATTGTTCCCAAGAATATTTTCTACATTGGAAAAACGGTAGCTTCCAACTACTCTAAATCGGATGTTCTCATTGTCTAATTCTTAATCTTTAGGCGCTTATTTGGTGATGTGGCATCTCCGACCCCGAATCGCAGGTCCTATTTGAGAGGATTTTCAAATCAATGGAGTTCTATGAAGGTTTCCTCTCATACCCAGTTCGAACAGAAGGATGCAATATTAGTGTGCCCCTTGAAGGTAAAGTCCTTTAATGTTTTGCGTTGTCAGCTAAGGAAACCCCAAAGTTTAAAGATTGTTCATAAGGGGATCTGAACAACTGGACATTATGCGACAAGAACACAAAGCGAAAAAAAACTCCATAACTTCAACAGACTGGTCTAATCTCAACTGCACAGTTTCTATAATTCCAGCATTCTGATTGCTCCAAGACTGACCAAACTAATTACTTCTGAACCAAAGGCCATTCTTAAGACCACCTCTTTCAATGATGGTCAGATTGGAAACTACACTTCTAATTAATTACACAGAAACGAATGCTGCCCTCCATCAGTCCATCAACTCCGGCTTCCTTGAGTCCTCTGCTGATGCATCAATTGCCTTCACAACTCCTAATAATCTTGACATTGCAGTGACCCCTTTCACACTATTATTAATGTACAAGACGGATGATGAGGGCACTACGAATCACCAGCTCGTGTAGCACAAAGATGAATCAGAGTCTCACTCCTAAGATAATTTCTTGTAGGCTGAATCAAAAGCCATTACCACTGGCAGGAATACCGTGCATTTGAAACCATTCAGGCATGTGGAATCTCTCATACAAGACTGGCCGTACATCTCTTTGCAGAGAAAGGTGCTTGAGTAGAGGAAGGAGAACCTCCAAAAGCTTTAGATAAAACTAATGTCAGGAAGATGTAATAAAACTATGGAGATTGTAAACTTTTTTCCATACTGGAAGGATTTAAAGTACCTGATCATCATATGGCTGTCCGGCTGAGAACGGGACACATGGTATCCCATTCAACGGTTGCAGCAGAAAGCTAAAAGGGTTGTTGTCCACAATAACTATCCGACACAAATCTTTTGATAAAGAAGATAGATCCTTCACATGTTCCCTATATTCCCTGTGATTCAAGCATGGTGCAAATCTTGTTAATAAATCTGGTCAAGTCCACGAAGCAAGTAACCAAGACCAGGCGCCTACAGGAAAGGTAAGAATCTGAACTTCTGGTTGACGAGCACACGAATTAGAAATATGAAATATATACGAATCGAAGCAAAGGGCCAGGGCTAGTTTGCTAAATGTATCCCTCCCCTGAAAAGAATGGAACATCTAAAATAACATTCACACCACCTTATATTGGAATCAGCACATCACAATCCACGTTTTCAACTTCAAGTAAGTAAGCAGATTCATTACCAAAAAACCAGGTCTTTTTCTTAAATCAAACCATACCATTTTAGGTTTAAGAACTACAGTAGTAAGATCCTCCACATGCTTAACTGATATATTTCTAATCAGTAGGAAAAAAAGGGAAGTACATGAAAGTGTCTTGTATTGCCAAATGTCTTACAAAAGAGATGTCATCCTCGAACATGGTTATTTTGTATTTCAACAAAGGTACCAATGTTTTCAAAAGTGGACCAACATGAAGGTTGGTCACACTCGCAGTTTGCGATTAAACTGATTCAATGCATAGAACTGCCACTTAAATGTATCGCGTTAACATAATTAGCATGATACGATCTATACAAATAGTAAAGCAATAGTGAAAAAGCATGCCCAGCCATAAGAGCCGAAATTCCCACATTTGCATCTTGGAAAATTAGGTTCAAATCCTGCACACCTCCTATTGTGTAAGCAGCTGTATAAACTATAAAGCCTTCACTGGTATTAAAGAATTATCCCACATCATATGAATACAGGGTTTCCATGGGCGTTATATACATGTAGTCTCAATTGACTTAATGGCTTAACCTTCTGGGTTAGAATTTCTAATGGTCAGTAACAATTAACATGGTGTCAACAGTGAGCAAAGAGAACCTTAGCCAAAGTGGAAGAGTCTCATGTACTGTTACAAGAGGGAAGGGGTCTCATTCTCTTTCCTTTCCATTCCACAAAAACCAAAATGCAGGTCAAAATGTGTTGACCAGTCTCCCTTTATACTGTTGTTCTGGGTCATAACCAGTTTTGATCTTTTTTTCTTCTTTTTTTTTTTTCACAGGAACAGGCTGAAGATGAAGCAGAAGCAGACTTAAGGTTATTACCACTGTCTGCTTCAGAAAATTGACTATACAGATTACTATTATCACCGGCAATACATTATTATGCAAGTTATCCTCTGAAAAAGTGGTCACTTCTCAAATTATCATATCATTACCAGTTGATAGATATCTCAAGTCAATTTGAGCAACACAGTTATTACAAAGCTTAAGACTGGCACCGATTCTCTTAACGCATTTAAAGATTTCTCATTTTAATTGTATTTGCACAAGATCTTACACATTCAAATAATTCCTTATCGACCATCCTTTTCCATGAATGTAGTCAAGATTCCAATGGTTTCTCAAATGAAGAACATCTATGCAACCTCTTCCTCCTTTATAGACACAAGAGCAATCTTATTTTTGGGGTAAACATAGTTGTAGTCATAGAGAAGATATATGACGAAAACCATGTACTTCTCTCGTCCCAGATTAGCTGTTCATATGTTACTAAAACAATTTTAAGACCTTTACATCAACTTTTGTTATTCACCACAATTCCAGTTGAAAGGTCGTCTCACAACACAACCTCAAGCTACCAAATCTATCCATCAGTCAGTGAATTAAAACTGCTCCAACCTCATTCATCATGCTTGTAGATCTACCCAGTAACATAAGCCGACTAGATCCACTACCCTAATGGGAGTGTTGGGGTTGAAGCAACAGCAAAAGTTCTGTGAGTAGCAACGTTATATTTTTTCCTTAATGCATCCCAAATTGATTAATAAGATCAAGTAATTGGGGGCCACACCATTGCTGTAAGAGACTGAAGTGAATAATCTCTCACTCTGGATGAGGAGAGAACTTGGATAAAGAGAAAACATTTTCGAGTGAAAGAGAGTATGTTTTCCAACTGATCCTGATGACTTACCCCACTCAGAACCAAAACTGGTTTAGGTTTCTGACAATAGAACTAACAAATTTTAAGTAATTTGCACCAACTCCACTAGCTTTCAATTGAGATCTATGATCCGCAGGCTAACATAATATGCAACAGCAAACAGCTATAGTGTTTACTAGCCACAACCTAACATAGCCTTGAAAAGCCCAATATCTTATATACTTCAAGAGAAAAATCCATAGACTTTCATGCTAGATGAACTGCTTTTCCAAGTTGGAAAATAATATGCTCTAAGCTAACAACAAATCAAAACTTCAACAGCATCTTATAATTAAGACCTCAAATCCAATTTAAGACTGAAACTTACAAAGACGAAGAGACATTGCAATTTGGGCATAGTTCGTCCACAAATCCTTTACCTTTTGCAAACTTATTTATTTGCTTATTTCGTTTTTGCAAGGCAATGACTTCCAGATAACTTTCACTCGTCCATAGTTTTACAACTTGTACATCAGATTGAAGGAAAAAGAGAGGATGAGGTTAGTCCTAAGCTGGAACTGATCTCCTATCCTTGAATATCTAATTTCAAGTAATTCCTTTGAATGAAATCAACAATCAGCACAAATAACTTAAAACGGTGCTCACATTGTCCTAAGTGCAAATAACAGGATATACAGAATTATGCTTACGTGCTGACGGTCGAAGGGCGATAAAGACGTTCTCCAATCAGGTTGTCTTTATCTATTCTGTCCACAAGCGGTCTTGCATAATCTGTAGGAAGCCCAAGTAGTTAAGCTAACGGACAAATTCATGGAAAGATGACAAACAATATGAAATTGATAAAAATAAAAATAGCAATACCTTCAAGACCCGCGGTAAATAAAATAAGGTTTGCAAATTCACCAACCCTTTTCAAGAACTCATGCAAACCAGGGCGTTCAAACACCGTTACGTAGTTCACTTTTGGTTTCCCATCACATTCCTTTAATAAGCAAGCACAACATTAATGACATGCTCAAAAGATTCCCATCACGATCCTTTAAAAAGCATGTACCACATTAAATACACGCTCAAAAAATTAAACCATGAGAGAGAGAGAGAGAGACACCTTATCCGAAGAAACACATTCCAACTCAAACCACTTCAATCCAGCTTCTATTGCTTGGGAACGGATAACCTCCGGCAAGCTAGACGTTTCATATGCACACACTAGAGTCTCATCTAAGTCGAGAACAATCTGCATGTGGATGAAGGCATATTTAACCAATCAACCTCATGAAATAACCAATTTACATTTAATCAAGCGCATATGTGTTTAAACCGTACACCAAACTGGAAATTAGCAAGAAACGCAGTACATCTCCCGACATCATCTCTTCCAAAGTGAAACTTTCGACTATGGAGAGTTCAAGCCGAATGATCGATACTTACATAGAGGGTCGAAACGAAATGAAAAGCAACAGAGCAGTAATTGCGATGTTGGCGAGGTTCGCGAACAACCCATTACCAAATTATCACAGTATGCATATACAGCTAATCGACCACATCCTGCACCATGCGTTACAAGTGACAAGCAAACATTCGAAACTTCCTAAACCTGTTAGCGGAGTTTAAGGAAGGACTTCGAATTTGAGATCTTCCGCTGACGATTTAAAGCTCCTAAATTGAGTATCAATTCACTCAACCCATCACTAAACGGCTCCAAAAATCTTCTGAACTAACCAGAATCGAAGCAGTAACAACTCAAAAAAGGAGGGAAAAAGAGAAAAAACGCCCGAGTCAGTGACAGCAACCGAACTCAGAATCCACCCGCCGCCGGAATCGGCCAGAAAGAGAGAGAACGGGGGAAAACACGGACGCGAGAGGAAGCGGGAGTACCGTGAGCTTCTCGACCGCGAGGAGATCGTCGTCGTCGTCGTCGGCGGCGGTGACGCTGACGTCGCTGTCGGAGCCGGCGTGCCCAGTGGGGCAGGAGTCCTGGAGGGGGATCTCGACGACCGGCAAGGGCTTGAACGCCGCCGCCGCCGGAGACGGCGCCGCGGCGGCGGCGGCGGGCGGCGGAGGCGGAGGAGGAGAGGATGGATTGGCGGAGGCCGATGTAGGAGAGGAACTGGGCGAGGGACGGGGTGCCGCGCAGGATCTGGAGGAAGACCTGGAGGAAGAAGGCGAGCCAGTTCATGAGGCCCCGCCACACCTGCATCGACCGCGGCACGTACATCTCCGACGACCCCGGGTGGCCGCGGCCGCTCTCCGCGTGCGCCATGGCAGCACGGTGGCCGGCGATTGGGGGCGGCGGCGGCGGCGGCGGCGGAGGGGGTTGGGTTCGATCCGGCTTCCGGGATTCCGAAGTGCCTCCTTCCTTCGTTCTTCCTCCTTTCCTCGACAAGAAGTCTTGCTTTCTACTGCTTTGTATTTCGTTTTTTTGTTGTCCAGACAGTGAGGGGGGAAGAGATATAGAGAGAGAATATTTGGATTATTTTATTGTTTTAATGAATCTGTGATTATTATTATTATTATAAATATATGTGTGTGTGTACTGTGTATAGATTGTGATATGATTTTTCTTTTGGCTAAAGTATATATTGGGTGGGAGGAGAACTTTTTCTTTTCCTTTCATTTCCTTTCTTTAAAATTGGGGGAATCCTACGTACAATTTTTTGGGGCAAGGATGAGGTAATTTATGCTTCCACGTATCAAATTCGAATTACCCATTGCCTCCAAGAGACTAGGTAGAATTTTTGCGCTTGAAACGAAAAAGTATTGTCTTTCTTGTAAATTGGGCGATCATGCATTTAGAAACCGTTGTGAATTTATGACATGATGGCCCAGATTTTTTTGGTACGTGCTTTTGTTTTGTTTGCAAGCCGAAAAAGGATGAAAAGGGAGGTGACCTTGTATTGGCGACCTCTCTTGGTTGTCACTCGTTATAGAATATCTCGTTTAAGGCATGACGATGTTTATTAAATGGTTGTCCCAAAGGGACAATCTTGTAATAACAACCTCATCATGATACGAAAGTTTCCACAGCCTAAGGCCATCCCTAGCTCGAGGGCTAGAGTGGTCTTCTCGTGCATACTAAGGTTCTTTGAGACCGAAGTAGCTATAAACATGCGCTTTTATTCTCCGTCCGAATTAATCGCGATTACTTATGACTACTCTCACAACCATGTCGAAATGTCGGTGCATGTCTAAACATTAAAATGTGACATCCCTCAAATATAAATACGTAGCCACGCGCAGTCAAAATGAACGACTTCATGTAAAACACGATCTATGGGGCGCGTTTACTTTGACTTGGGGGGCAAAAGGGGAAAGGGATTTCACAAGAGCTCTGGGGAAAAAATGGAATGTGCAAGTTTTGCGGATTGGTGAAAAACCAATGGCTCGTCAAACGTTCCCATCCGACTTTTCCAATTTTTACGACCGCTTGTTCCTAGGTCCTTTTTTCCCCCTCTCTCTCTCTTTCTTTTTAATAAAAAACATATATATGTAATTTCGTATTTTTCTTTTCCGCCTCTTTGCTTTTAATGGTGTCCTTTTTTAATGCAATCATGTCCGGGTCCCACCCGCCATTAACCTAGCAATTGTCCAAGGAATCTTCTACCTCAACTCCCGTTGATAACTCCACTTTTGGACTCTTTTGCCACGTGGGTGGAGGTGAAATCCCATCACCCATCGAGCAGAACAATCTTGACTTCGCTACTAATCCCCGCCCATCCCAATCCCATGATCTCTCTCCTCGTCCTCCTCGGCAACAGCCTAGCCCGGATTTGACCTCATCGTGAGGGACGACAGGAAGGGATTGTAACGACTCGCGCTCGCGCGCGCATGCGGAACGCGTTCATCAGTCTCTCCGTCCAATGCGGGATCGAAATTCTCATATCGTCCTTCCTATATTCGGGTCCGTGTCCCTCGTGTAGTTTTGTGCATTCAAGATCTCTGCCTCTGGTTAATTTGGGATAAAAGCAGCCAAAAATCTTAAACTATCTCCGTTGAAATATATTTTGGAAAAACTATCCACAATGTCCTAAATTTAAGGGATTTTTACCAATTTAGTCAAGAATTTTTTAATTTTAACAATTGAATCTTAAATATTTTCATGTTTTGCCAATGTAATTCATTCGGCCAATTTCAGCCAAAATTACTAACGTGATACAATCGATGCGTATAAATTTTTTTTTAATTTTTTCGAATTTTTATTATTTGTATTGCAATTTTATTTTTAATTTTTTCTTTGTCAATCACCAGTTGTGGCCTTTCTTTGGTTGTCGACCATTGCCAAGGCCTAGCGACTAGAGGAGAAAAAATGAAAAGAAAATAAAAGAAAAAAGACAATGAATATATATATATATATATATATATATATAACAATTTGTCCACGTTAACGATTTCCAATCAAAATTAGCTAGATGGATTGCATTTTCAAAATGTGAAAAAAGTTTACAACTCAATTGGCAAAATTAAAAAATTTATGATTCAATTGGTGATATATTTAGAACTTTTTTAGTGATATTAAAAACTTCCAATGTGTATCCATGCGGCATTTTTATCTCAAGCTTATATCCATGTCATATATTTATCCAAAACTTTTTATTGTGACACAAAAATTTCAATAGAAGGAGGGGATAACAATGAAAGGGGAATAGGCGAAGCAACCGGAATGGGACGTCCCTGTCCATCTTCAGTAAGCGAGGGGTCCCATTGCAATTGGAATTCATTAAAAATATTGATTTGATTCTGCGGTTTGATCCATGGAACAAGTCATGGGACCTTTGTCTTGCTTGAGTTTGATACAGGCTAGGTTAAGGAGATATTTTCTTTTCTAGATATCCATATCCAGCAATCATCATCTTCTCAGAACTTCTTGAATCGTTGTTTCCACACTTTTAACAGTTATCTGTGCATAGAGGAGATAGAGGGAATCCACATGGTGTTACAGTTTCTTACAAAAAGAAAAAAAAAATGATTAGTTGTCGTTTGTGGTGTAAATTTATGGCCCATATATCAAAATAAAAATTCAAAGATCAAAGCTTAGGTCGAGGAAAAGATAAAATGCTAGAATCAAGATTGAATCCATTGAAAAACCGACACGGAGTTCATCCAGTTTAACTTCGACCTTATGCTGGTGATGATTGATCTCGATCTAAGGACTACTTCGGTGAGAGTAAGACCAAGAGCACTTCGATCCACTTGCGCTAAGAGCGAGAACGTTTACAAAATTTAATTAGCTTAGGGTAAATGTGTTTGGATGGACATATAATTTGGAGGTTTTTTTGTAACTCCGTTCCTTTTAATTTATGCAATGACCTTAATCATTTGGTGATTCCATTGATTTCATGGATCCGACACAGCTAATTATATGACAGAAATTAACGAATGAAGTTGAAGCGGGACTCTATGTCGATGATATGAACGAAAGTCAGAAAAAGTTGCAAGAGGGTTGCAACGAGGATCATGAGGTCCTCACTCGGTGGTGGGGGATTACCATCACAAGTCTTGGCAAGACGAGGTCTTGCTTGGATAAGTGTGAGGGCTAGCTTGCCTTTGACTTTGATAAAATATATAAATATTAAGTCATACTTTTCTATATCAGTCTAACTATTAACAACTTAAGCTATTATAAAAGTTAATAGTTGTCTCATCAAATTTCAAATATATTAAAATAGGAGGTTATAAGATTGAAACTTTCCAGACTCAAATTTTACATTTATTTTTACGTTTAATATTAGACAAAAAGATCGGATTAAGTGTGAAGGGAAGTAATAAAATATTTAAAGATAAAATTATGTCCTTCTTAAATAGATTTATCTGTTCAAATAGTTAACAAAATCTCATAAACTTGACCTTCATCGAGAGTTGTGGTGGTGAAAAGGGACAGATCTCCCCTCCCCCTTTCCTTTCACTATTTTTCATTTAATAATTTCTTTTGAGAATGCATGTGTCGCATCAATTCCATGTTAATATTCATGTACACCAATACTGCAAAATTGCCAACAAATATTTGAAGGAAATTGACTATGTAATTTAATAAATAAGCCGGAGAATTCGATTACGCAAAAAAAAGTTCAAGGATCTCATCACCCATTTAACAATAATTAGAGACTAAAAGTATACTTAAACACACTTAAAACTTCATCTCTGTTTTACGATGGAATAATTCTTAATAAGGTTCTTTTTTTCCCCTCTTATGATGGAATAATCCTTGATGCTACATGACCATCCATAGTAGTCATACGAACATGGTAAATCAATAATGCGACTTGTGAATTTTTCACTTATTTCCATTCTATTACCTAAACTTAAATCTATCTCAACTAGGTACCTGAACGTTGTTTTAAATTAATAGTATGCCAATTGACCTCTTTTAACATTTGGATTTTGTTAACACGCAACTTGTGAAAAAACTTCAATAAATGAAAGTTTGTCACTTCTAATTCACTGTCTTTCTCTTATTATTGCAATTAGCATCTTAAAAATGTATATATTTCTTAATGAAGCATGATTAGTCAGTACCCCGTACCAAATAATAATAAAACCCTTAAATTTTTTTATCGATCTTAATTAAGTTGTTTCTTGAGTTTTCGGTTTTTGTTCTCTTTCCGGATTGTTTCTTGACCGAAAGTCTACAAAAACCAATAGTAGGTCTCATTCCCTGATTAATCGACAAGAGGTTAATCACATACTTTGATGTTCAAACTTTCCCCTAATGAAATCGACATAGAATACATTGTTTATCACTATATGATTTGAAAGTAGAGTGATACACAATTAAAAAAGAAAAGAAAATATTCTGTCTTATATATGTGTTGCATGACTTATTACTGTGATGTCATCACATCCCTATCGTGTGCGATGTACATCATGAAATTTACCATAATTTTATAATTTTTGCATGAACTCCTATTGAGTTATAAAAGCGATGACACTTAAATCGTATAAGTTGTCCGTCGTCCGACCTGGACTTTCACGACTCTTTTGACCCCGTCAACTTTCTCTTTTTGGTACGAATGACTCCCATCCTGTCCCTCGGCAAATTGAGAAGGCGTTAACTTGATGGCTAGGGCAATAAACCCTTATCACCTTTTAACTAAACAACGTAAAAATCCATTTTTTTAGATAAAAAAAACATAAAAATCCATTTTTCTTTTCTTTTTAAAAGGTAAGGAATTTGACTAGTCTCGGTCATGGCCTGATCCGGTCCGGTCCGCATGTATTGAATGATACCTGTACTTTGTTGAAGGACGCCCATCTCGACGTTGGCCTTAGGGGGCTTATTTCGAATGATATGTCGAGAGCCCGATGTGGAATTTGACGAATTTATATTTGGAAAAGCCGATGGGATGTTGCAAATTAACTCTTCTTGATTTGCCGTGAGAGGGAGAGAAGAGAAAAGGTCCAGAGTTTCCTCTCTAGATTTTTCACTATATTGAAAGATAGTGTGTTGATAAAGATCAATTACTCGATTAATTACTTGGGATTTAGTCTCTAAATTTGGATATAAATGAGCAGATAAGTTTCTCAAATCACTTGAAATTCTCCGATCAAGTCAACGTCCAAGCAAACACTGACCTAGTCCTCGCAAAGACCATCGGATTTTCGACACGTGTCACTGTCAAATCTGGAAAAATATCTACGGTTAAGGTTAATCATAGGAAGATATGATCATCTTTTGCGATGGCAGCCACGTCACTCTTTTTTCCAAGCTTTTTATTTTTTTTAATATCTTCTTTGCTTTTCACTCGACGGACGAGACGAACCGCATGAACTCCTCGTCCTTCTCGAGCCTCGCCATCGTCGCCGGCGCCAGCACCACCTCGAGGTCGATAAAATGGACCCGTCGTCCTCCCGGCCGGGGAACGCCGAGATCTTGCCGTCGAACTTGTTCGCCCTGCCACTCCTCACCGCCAGCGGCTGCCCCCACCCGAAGTCATTCGCGTCCATGGGGAACCGCGGGGAGCTCCCCATCGTGATCGATGCGCCGTCGAAGTAGCCCAGCGGGAAGAGCTGCGGCTTCCTCTCCCAGGCCTGGATGCCCTGCCGCACCGTGGCGTCGCCGTGCGCGACGACGTTCCGGTGCAGCAGCCTCGCGCACCAGCCCAGGTCGCGGGACCGCAGCTTCCTGGCGGACGCGGCGGTCGGGATGCTCTGGGTCGCGTTGCCGAAGTAGTACGGCTCGAGCCGCGGCTCGATCTGGTGGCGGCAGTTGACCTCCATCCAGAACGTCGACTTCTTGGACGGGGGCAGCTTCCTCGCGAGCGTGACGATCGGCCACAGCTGCCCGCACAGCGACTGGAACGACGATATCTTCGCCGGGGAGACGCCACCGCCGTTGGCTATTGACTTCATCTCCCGGATCGCGGCTGGGCTGAAGTGGAAGATCCGCTCGCGCAGCGGCTCGTCCTGGGAGAACGTCACGGCTGGGCCGCTGGTGGGGAGGCGGAGGACAGCGGAAGGCGAGACGAACGCGTTGTCGCGGCAGAAATCCGGGGAATTCGAGGGCCGCTTCGAGCCCCGGGCGGCCTCGGCGAACGAGTTGAAGAAGTGCCAGAATGAAGTCCCGTCTGCGACGGCGTGGTTGACAGTGCAGCCGACGAAGACGCCGTCGGCCAGCTCGGTGACCTGGACCGCGAGCAGCGGGAGGAAGTGGCCTTTGTAGCTGACGGTGCGGTCGAAGGCGAAGAACTGCTTGACGCAATCCGGGACGTCCCTGTGGGGGAGAGGACGCCGCGGACGGTGAGGTGCTTGGCCCTGGCCTCGATGTAGTCGACGCCGGCGTCGTTGCAGAGAATGTGGACGTGGCCGAGGGGGTCGGTGGAGAGGCGGCAGGCGAGGGCGGGGAAGTGGGAGAGGGTGAGGGAGAGGGCCCGCTTGAGGAGGCCGGCGAGATCAAGAGAGACGAGGAGAGGGGGTTCGGGGAGGAGGACGCCCTTCTGGATGTAGTAGTGGGAGAGCATCAGGAGGTCGGAGACCGAGAGCTTCAGGGAGGCGGCGGCGGCGGCGGGGGTGGAGGGTTTGACGGTGGATTTGGAGGTGATGGTGAGGGAGGAGGAAGAGGAAGACATTTTGGTTTATAGAGTTATTCGTGGTTGTGCGTTGGGATTTGGTGGGTTGGGGGGTTTATATAGGGAGGAGACGAGAAAAATATTAGGTACGTCTCGTCCTCGGCACAGGCTTGGATTGAGGGGTGTCGGGTTTTTCGCTCTTTATAAGAAGACGAGCTTTTCCTCCTGTTCCCTCCCAACGATTAAAATGGGCTCTAGCAATCCCTATTTGGGTTCTTCGAGCCCACAATGGCCGGGGCCGTGCCACCGTCAGACCTCCGCGCTGCCAGTGAAGATGCCAAGTCGATGGCGTTGGAAACAGTAGCCGACATATCCTCGAACATGATCACAACTGTACAAACTTTTGATCTAACCCAAATGAAACCCAATGAAACTTGATCTACATGTGAATATCTAAACTGGATTTAGGGATGGAGCATCTCTTATTGGAGTAGAGTCTTGAATTTTAATCTTGTTAGAATATATCTATGAATTTTTGTATGCATTGTATGTTTGGCCTCTTTTGTAGACTTCAGCCCCACTTCCATATTCTAATCTTGACCCATTAGAATATGAAAAGACAAAACGACATTAAAAAATTCAAAATTTTAAAATTTACATTTGAATTAGAAAAGGAAATGATAGAAAGCATATTAAAAACACGAAATTTTTATGCGTGGTGCAGTTGAGTGATAAACCTTTTTTTCTTGCCAATTAGTTACAGAAATTTTTAAGTAATGCAACTATATGATCATCACTTCTCCATTTCTTGCATATTTATATCTCTGACACTATTACTCGAACAAATTACTCTACTAATACCCAATAAACTTCGTCACATTTAGAAAAAGGAACAATAAACTTGTGTGTAATGGTTACACAAAGGCCCTTGTCTTCCATTGGTTTGAAGATCATTACTACTCATTCTCTTAAATCAACGGTGGAATTGGGCAGCTTGGGTAGACTTTTTTTTTTTTTTTTAACACTCAAAGTGCATGCTATGATTACTCTTAAAAAGATTAAAATTTGATAGTATCAAATGAATGATTAATAATTAGATTGCATTTTATACATAAGGTCCAGAGCTTCCTATGATATTTTTTTCATTAAAACGCATACAATCATACCAAATATTATTTCATATTGTCGTGCTTTAGTTATTTCATTTATATAAAAGCTTGCCTCATTATAGTACGATATTATGAAAACATAAAAATTTTCGCCGACGGCGTCTTCGTCGGCTGCACTGTCAACCACGCCGTCACAGACGGGACTTCATTCTGGCACTTCTTCAACTCGTTCGCCGAGGCCGCCCGGGGCTCGAAGCGGCCATCGAATTCCCCGGATTTCTGCCGCGACAACACGTTCGTCTCGCCTTCGGCGATCCTCCGCCTCCCCGCCGGCGGCCCGGCCGTGACATTCTCCCAGGACGAGCCGCTGCGCGAGCGGATCTTCCACTTCAGCCCACCCGCGATCCGTAAGATGAAGTCAGTAGCCAACGGCGGTGGCGTCTCCCGGCGAAGATATCGTCGTCCCAGTCGCTGTGCGGGCAGCTGTGGCGGAGCGTCACGCGCGCGAGGAAGCTGGCCCCGTCCAAGACGTCGACGTTCTGGATGCCGCCACCGGATCAAGCCGCGTCTCGAGCCGTACTACTTTGGCAACGCGACCCAGAGCATCCCGACCGCCGCGTCCGCCGGGGAGCTGCTGTCCCGCGACCTGGGCAGGTGCGCGGGGCTGCTGCACCGGAACGTCGTCGTACGGTGCGGCAGGGCATCGAGGCCTGGGAGAGGGAGCCGCGGCTCTTCCCGCTGGGCAACTTCGACGGCACATCGATCACGATGGGGAGCTCCCCGCGGTTCCCCATGTCCGCGAATGACTTCGGGTGGGGCTGGCCGCTGGCGGTGAGGAGCGGCAGGGCGAACAAGTTCGACGGCAAGATCTCGGCGTTCCCCGGGCAGAAGGACGACGGGTCCATCTTTATCGACCTCGAGGTGGTGCTGGCGCCGGCGACGATGGCGAGGCTCAAGAAGGACGCGGAGTTCATGCAGTACGTCTCGTCCGTCCAGTGAAGAACAAAGAAGATTAAAAAAAAAGAAGCTTGCAAAAAATGCATCCACGTCACTCATGTTTCTATAATGTCGATAATGCAATATCGTCGTATAATACGAAGGTTTCTCCTTTTTGATTGAAGTTTGTATCTTCCAAGGTATCTCCTTAATGTTTGCGAGTTTTCTTGGATCGTGCAGAAAAATGGTTCTCTATCTTGATGGAAATAAAAGCGGAAATGGAGGAGATCATGTTTCAATATATGATCAAATTCGCGACGTATTCCTGACAAAAGAGGGTCACACATCTCTAAATAAATAGAAAGAAAACGTGATCTGCACCTTTTATTGAGCAACATGTCAATTGCTACCGTTAAAGGGAGACCTGAGAGGTTTCGTTTGAACAAGGCAGTCAACACTGAACTTGGTTGTTGCTGTTTTAGGCTTCCCTCGGTCTCTTTTACTCTCTTTGACTTGTTCTATCACCGAGAGTGCAAGTCTTTTGGTGCCGAGTTTTTGAATAGTCCGTCAATATACCTCTTATCTTTAGACCAAAAATATATATACCTCTTATCTTACCAAAAAAAAAAAACTTTGTAAAATAAAGCTCCGGAGACATGTTGTCTCGACGACAAAAATCTTCTAGTCCGCACGACACATTGGGAATTAGGACATGAGGATAAAACAAGGGTCATGGTCATGCGATTATAAGAATTCGTTAGACTCCAATTGTTTTGTCCTTTTAGGCTACTGTTGTACTTTTGTTTTGTGCTTGTTTTTGATTAACACGTTATGGGCAGCGCAGTTGGTGTGCGTTCTTTCCCTCATCGCCGAGGTCAAGAGTTCGAGTCCTCTTGTTACATTCCATGACTTAAGTAGGAGTCCCAAGGGTGGATTACTAGGCCAGTACCCCCGAAAATTTACGTCTAAATAGCGGCTTACGGCGAGGACTGACGGTCTTCTTGAAGACCGGAGGGTCGTGTGATCCCCAAAAGGTGATCTCCCATGGTTCCTCGCCATCAAAAAAAAAAAAAATATAAAAAATATATATATATATATATATATATATATATATATATATAAAGAGCGAAAAGCTACCGAGGCTAGCCGTCAAATCATGCACAAAAAACCACCTAGGATTTTTAGCCCCGTGCATTAATAGAATTTCAATAGAAGGTAAATGCGTTATACAGTTACAAGTTTGAAGTTTTTGATATCACAAAAAAAAAAAAAGTTTGGGATAAATGCATTAATTAGATACAAGTTTGGGCTTTATAATGTCACACAAAAATTTAGGATAAATATGTCGGAATGGACATAATTTGGAGGTTTTTTTTTTTTGTAACTTTCTTCCTTTTAATTTATGCAATGACTTTGATCATTTGGTGATTCCATTGATTTCATGGATCTGACACAGCTAATTATATGACAGAAATTAACGAGTGAAGTCGAGGGGGCACTCTATGTCGATGATATGAACAAAAGTCAGAAAAAGTTGCGAGAGGATCGTAACAAGGATCATGAGGTCCTCACTCAGTGGCGGGGGGTCACCATCATAACTCTTGGCAAGACGGGGTCTTGCTTTGACACGTGTGAACGCTAGCTTGCCTTTAACTTTGATAGAATATATAAATATTAAATCATACTTTCCTCTTACTACTAGCAACTTAAGTTATTATAAAAGTTGACAGCTGTCTCATCAAATTTCAAATAGTATTAAAATAGGAGGTCATGAGATTGAATCTTTCTAGGCCCAAATTTGCCTCCCCAACAAAATATTTTCACATTTATTATTAGGCAAAAAGATCGGATTAAGTTTGAAGGGAAGTAATAAAATATTTAGATATTAAATTCTGTCTTTTTTAAATAGCCTAATTTATTTAAATAGTTGACAATGGTCCTATAAATTTTTATAAACTTGACCTTCATCGAGAGTCGTGGTGGTGAGAAGGCACAGAGCTCCCCTTCCCCCCTCTCCCTCCCTTTCACTACTTTTTCTTTAGGGAAAAGACCACCAAAAACTCCAAACTTTACTCAAAATGACAATTTTATCCCAAACTTTTTTTTTGCGACATGAAAAACACCAAACTTTGCTCAAAGTGATAATTTTAGCCAAAACTTTTTTTCTTTAGGACATGAAAAACCCCAAATTTTGCCAACTGTGATACATTTGCCCCAAATTTTTTTTCGTGATACAAAAAACTTGAACTTATATTCGTGTAACATATTTACCCTAAACTATAACGCATTTTCATCTTTTACTTTTTAAAACTTTTTTTTTATTTTTTTAAATTTTTTTTCTTCTTCTTCTCTCTTCCCTCCACCGGCCATGGCGGAGGGAAGTCGGAGTCAGGTGAGGGCGGCCCTTGCTGGCATTGGGTGAGGGTCGCCCTTGCCCGGGTTGGCTAAGGCCGCCCTCGTAGGATGATCCGGTGAGGGCACCCCTCGCCCGATGCCGGTGTCGGACGAGGGGTGCCCTCATCAGATTTGGCAAGGGAGGCCCTCGCCCGATGCCGGTGAGATGGCCCTAGCCAGTCCAAGCGAGGGCGACCCTCGCCCAATGCTAGCGACGGCCGTCCTCACCTGAGTCCGGCTTCCCTCCGCCATGGCCGGTGGAGTAAAGAGAGAAGAAGAAAAAAGGAAAAAAAAATAGAAAAGAAATAGGAAAAATAGAAAAAAAATAAGACGAAAATGCCCTTGGTGGGGTAAATGTGTCATGGTTAGCAAAGTTTGGGGTAAATTTGTCACTTTGAGCAAAATTTAGGATTGTTGGTGGTATTTTCCCTTTTCTTTAATAATTTCTTTTGGGAATACAACGTATCACATCAATTCCACGTCAATATTCATGTAAACTGCAAAATTGGCAACAAATAATGGAAGGAATTTGACAATGTAATCTAAACAAGCAAAAGAATTCGATTGCACAAGAAAAAGTTTGAGGATCTCATGGCACATTTAACAATAATTAGAGACTAAAAGTATACTTAAAAACACTTAAAACTTCATCACTTTATTACGATGGAATAATTCTTAAAAAAATTCTTTTCTTTCCCCTTTTACGATGGAATAATCCTTGATGGTACATGACCATCCATAGTAGTCATATGAACATGGTAAATGAATAATGCGACCTGTGAATTTTTCACTTATTTCCATTCTATTACCTAAATTTAAACCTATCTCAACTAGGTATGTGAACCTTGTTTTAAATTAATAATATACCAATTGGCTCCTTTTAACATTTGGATTTTGTTAACACGAAACTTGTGAAAGCACTTCAATAAATGAAAGTTTGTCACTTTTAATTCACTGTCTTTTTTGTATTATGTGCAATCAGTGTCTTAAGAAAGTATATATTTCTTAATGAAGCATGATTATTTGGTACCCCGGAGCACATACTAACAAGGCCTTTAAATTTTTTATTGATCTTGATTAAGTTGTGTCTTGAGTTTTTGATTTTTGTGCTCTTTCCGGATTGTTTCTTGACCGAAAGTCTACAAAAACCAATAGTAGGTTTCATTCCGTGATCAATCGACAAGAGGTGAATCACATACTTTAATCTTCGAACTTTCCCCTTCCGAAATCGACATACAATACATTGTTTATCACTATAAGATTTTCGAAAGTAGAGCGATACACAATTAACAAAGAAAGAAAATATTCTGTCCAATATATATGTCGCATGACTTATTACCGTGATATCATCACATTCCTATTGTGTTGATGTACATCATGAAATTTCCCATAATTTTATAATTTTTGCATAAACTCCTATAGAGTTATAAAAACGATGACACTTAATCGTATAAGTGACATAATATTAGTCTTATGTGAACCATGCCAAGTCATCTAATAAAAAAGAAAAAGGAAAAGTGTCAAAAAATCTTAAACCTTTTGCATTAATGCTAATTTAGTCCCAAACCTTTTGAGTTGGTGCCGAATCAGTCATTCCGGTAAATTTTGGCAGGATTTTGCTAATGTGGACGCCGATAGGCTAACGTGATACAGCCTACGATGAGATAGATAACTTTTAATAAATTTTTTATATTTTTCAATTTTATATTTTCTTTTCTTTTTCTTTTTTCTTTCTCTTCCCTCCAGTCGATGCTCTCGTGCTGGACAAGGACTAAATTGGTACCAAATCAAAATTTTTATGAGTAAATTGGCACCAATTAAAGATCTAGATTATAAATTGACGTCAATACAAACAGTTTAGAACTTTTTTGATAATTTTTTTTTAAGAGAGAATAAAGTAATTCGGCCCAAAACGCAGTTCCCACTGAAAGCCCGGCCCATCAAAGGATCCGACCACCCGACCCAGATATCACCCAGCAAAAAATCCATCAAAATCCAAATCGGAGCTCTCCCCCAATTCATTCCCCACACAGAATCACTCAATCAGAAACCAGGAAGAAGAAGAAGAAGCAGCAGCAGCAGCAGCAGAGAAAACCGAGAGAGAGAGAGAGAGAGAGAGAGGGAGAGGCAGGAAGGAGGAGGAGGAGGCATGGGCGTGGACTACTACAGGGTCCTGCAGGTGGACCGCAACGCCAAGGACGACGACCTGAAGAAGGCGTACCGGAAGCTCGCCATGAAGTGGCACCCCGACAAGAACCCCAACAACAAGAAGGACGCCGAGGCCAAATTCAAGCAAATCTCCGAAGCCTACGACGTACATTCCCCCTGTCCCTCTCCCCTACCTCCTCCTGTTCTTGTTCCATTTCGGATCCGTTCTCGCGTTGCATGTCCGATTTCGATTCTCCGTCCGTTCGTTGCGTTTGCGTTGCCGAGTGTGTGTCCGATTCTGCGCGGAAGCGATGGTTTTGAATTGGGTTTCGATCGTCTTTGTCTCTTGGATGTGCGTGCGTTTGTGGGTTGATTAGGTTTTGAGCGATCCCCAGAAGAGAGCGGTGTACGATCAGTACGGTGAGGAGGGGCTGAAGGGTCAGTTCCGCCTCCCGGGGCCGGCGGGTACTCTGAAGCGGCCGCCAGCGGCGGGGGCGGGCCGACCTCGTTCCGCTTCAACCCGAGGAGCGCCGACGACATCTTCTCGGAGTTCTTCGGGTTCACGAGCCCGTTTGGCGATATCGGCAGCGGGTCGCGATCAGGGGGTGGGTCGAATTTCCCGAGACGCATGTTTGGGGAGGATATCTTCGCGTCGCTGCTCCGGTGGAGAGGGCTCTGTGCCGTGGAAGGCCCCGCCGATCGAGAGGACGTTGCCTTGTAGTTTGGAGGATCTGTACAAAGGTACCACCAAGAAGATGAAGATATCAAGAGGTGTCATGGATAGTTCCGGGTAAGCTTGCGTCGGTTTTGATGCATTTTTTATAGTTATTTGGTGATGTTCAGGCACAAGGCAATATGATTTTACTGGAGTGTTTTAGATTTGTTACTGTATGGCTTAATTTAGCTCTTCTTATGAATTCGGAAACTGTTGACTTTCCCAGTTTTGGTTTCAGTCGTTACTTTGATGCTTTTGCTATGTATTGCTGCTTTGCATTGGACGTCTCAACTGAAATCTCTTTTATCGCCGTCATTTTCCGTGTTAACGAACTCAAGGTGGGACGGTGACTGTGTCATTAATGCAGTTCATGTGCAATAGATTCTCTTTCACAAGCCAGGTGGTGTCCCAATATTGTAGTCTTGTCGTCATCCCTATTAACGTTTGTCCCGATATTCATGTAATGGAAAGTCTATAAATATTTTTGATTTTCCTACAGATATAATGACTTGACTACTGACGTTACGTGAGTGTTGTTGCTCTCTTTCTCTCTCTCTCTCCCCACTAAGTACCATGCTTGAGCCTGTCAATTTCACCAGTTCTTGCAGAATTCTCTGTATGTGTCCTATATATCAGCATGAAGTACCGTAAGACGGACATTGGCTAGAGAAATTTGGTTCCTTTTCTTCTTCTTGTTTTGCTTGTGCATTTAAATGATTTATGCAACACCCGAATGGAGGGTAAATGAAGAGAGAAGTTTCTACTAAAGAAAAGAGAGTTACATGCCTATCCTTAGAAACCATATTGCTAGTTACGAGATAAATTGATGTACAATAGTCCACATTTTTGAGTCAAATACCGAGACAATGTTTAGACTTTAGCATAGATCTGCAAATGTCTGAGTGAAGTCTGAAGGTGATAGGTTACTGGATGAACTACATCAATTCTTGTGGTCTGTACATCTAAGGTTGATGCTTGGGATGGCATTGGCGCAATTTGATATTTTCCACATATGATGGATTATTTGTGATTAGTAAGAAATAGTATGACAGGAAAGTCAAGTTTTTTTTCTTCCACCGGTAAGAGTTGCATATTGACAGACCAAAACAGGAGTTGCGTATCTTCCTACCATTTTTAATTTCTCACCATAATGGATTTCATCGTTAAGGTTTCAATGGAGATTGGTTATTGTGATTTGTTGGGCTCGCAGTTCTGGACAAGACACATTTGCACCACAAGATATAAAACACGAATTACAGAGAGAACCCGAATATCACATAACAGGACTTGCATAATTTTATATGTCGACACGACATAACATGAACTAATACGTTTTCATGATAATTTAATTGTTTGGCATGCAAAATCAAAATTGAGATGATTTAGGCTGACATGATTTGACTTGAATCACAAAGACAAATATGACATGGCTACACTAATTGCCAGATTGTTGATGCTTATTGTAGCTTGTCAAAGGGGGTCACTTAATAGATCCACCTTTTTAATTTATAAATCTAGCTTGTCAAGGAGGGTCACTTGATAGATCCAACTATTTAATTTATAAATCTCTCTCTTTTATTTTTATTTTTATGGTGTAATGGGTACTATAATATTGTGGATAAAATCTATAGTGCTTTTTGTGGTGTAATGGGCACTATGATATTGTGGATAATATCTATAGTTCTTTTTGCAGTCTTATGCTATATCCAGTAGGAGAAGGCATATGGAACGGATATGGAAAAGTCCACCGGAAAATTTAAGTACACTTCCACAAACACCACAATCACCCTACTGAATGTTTTCTGGGTTTCAGTTGGTCTAAAACACTCCTTTGAAGTGTGGTGATGCCTGATATTTCCTGAATCATTTAAACGAAAAGCAAAAGAAAAGAATGAACTCTGTATCATCTTAACTCAAATACTTTCACCTAGGCCGGTATTTGCCCTCTTATATGCCGATCAGATGGTTGGACCATGGTATAATTTCCTTTCCAGTATAGACCTGTCTGTAAATGTTGTGAATCAGCAGTTTTGAGCTCCAGAGAATTTGTTTCTTTTTTTCTTTTTGGTGAAAAGAGAATTTGTTTCTTGTTATATCTTGGGATGCGAATACCCTGATTCCTAAGCTTTTTGAGTTTTATCGGTCAACAGTTAGTGACAAGCTTTTTTCGGTTAGGTCATTATGTTTTATAGAAGAAAATTTCCTTGTGTGGAGAGAGAGAGAAAAAAGGCAAGGGGAGAGGGGTGGTGTAAGTTAGGATACTCTGGCAATCTCAGCGTGATCCTGAATGACGCTTGCCTGACAGGCCGGTGCTTTGAAGATAAAACGGTTATTATTACTTGCGACTGTTATGAGTTCCTTCTTGAAAAGCATAAGCATGGACTACTATGAATTTGTGATTTAGGTTTATGGGCATATAAATTTTCCAAGTCTGCTTTGTTAAGAAGGGTTGTATCTTTAGGAAGTGTAATATGAAAATTCGAGTGACAAATACTGTATTTTTGCCTCTATATGACTGATGAAGTTTCCGTTTCTTCACCAGCTTTAGCATTTTTTCTGAATCTTGCGGCTGATGTTTACCTTTTTCTGTTTTTTCCCAATTAATATAATTTCTCAAGAAGTTACTTTGCTATTCTGAGGAGGATTCATCCATTTGAGTATCATGTATGCATAACTCCATGTAGTAATACATTAAATATGTCATTTGAAAGTTAACGCGTCATTAGTTTTAATTGTAACTGTCTCAATAAGTCATTGTGCCTCTTTGGCAGTCCTTAGTAGAATATTTACTGGAAATTGCCCTGATCTAAATTGAGTTCGCTCTTCCTAGCAAAGATAACTTACTTTGCAATATGCATTGAGCTATCTTTTGCAGACATCTGCAAAATTAATGTGATAACAACAGCTAGGCTGCTAAGGAAATATCTTAATATGGCTGATGTAGAAGTTATTTAGTAAAGAAATTTGTGGGTATTCTGCTCTTGGGTTTTGCCCATTGTGAAGTGAATGCAAACCCATCCTATTCCTTGTGAGAATATAGTTAGGTCATAGGATATGATAGTTATTAAATGAGTTCTAGTATGTTCCCTTATTAGTAAGTAACTAGGGTTTTTGTACTTATGGCTATTTGTAATAAATGCTGATATTCTTATTAGATGCATTTTCACTCTGCCTTGATGAGTTTTGAGCTGCCCTCTTTGTGGAAGTGGTTTGCGTTGACTGAATTGTGTGAATCTTTTTGTTTGCTCTGTTTCCGTTTAATTTTGCAAGAGATCAATAATTTGTTTTTTTCTGGGGGAAAAACCAACGTAATATATTTCCCTCTCCCAGTTTGCCTGATCTAGTGATTTGAATAGGCATCTCTGGAGAGAGAATATGGTAAGGCATTTTTTTGTAACCTTTGAGATCAAGTGGATTTTCTCCAATGCCACATCATTCTCCAAAATCACTTTTAACCTCTGTACGTGGTGGTTTTGCATTTACACAAGTTGTCTTATAAGCGGCATCTAACCCACAAGTTGTACTTTGGTCAATGATGGTAACCTCTAGTGGGTTTTTTTTTTCCTTGTGAGGTCACGCTTGTTGGCCCGTATGCATATATACCTGTGAGAGGCTCTGGTGGCCATTTTAGTTGCTCTTAGAAGTGAGTTCAGAAAGTGAAGAACTTTGGTTTGGCCAAGTGACCTTTTTCTTTTTGATCTTTTTGTGGGTTCTCTATGAATTTAACAATTATGTGCTTGGAAATCTAAAAAATTTCCCATTCACTGCATAAAATTGATGTGTCAAGGGAACTAAAACTGACTTTCTTGGCTGGGGAGTCTCCATCGCTTGATATGGTTCAATAATCTAATCATTTTTTTTTTTATTCTTTTCGTATTTTAAGCACTTACAACTTGTATAAGAAACATTCTTTTTGATCTTTTTGTGGTTCTTTGATTTGTCAAGTAGCATAGTCTTGGTCAGTTATGAACATTCTGTGTACTTGGTTTAGCCGCCTGCTGTTTATCAGTTCCTAGAAGTTTACGCTCCTCCTTCATGGAAGGAAAATTGAAGAGAAATTTATGATAGAAATTAGCATATAAGTTTCTTCTGCTGTCTTCTTTTTGCATGTCGCCTGATATCAATTTTAACTGTTGTGTTGCAGAACCCCTGCCGCTGGGTTCCCTGTTTTGGTTCCTATGCATCACATGCCTGTTTAGCCTGCCCCCCCGCCTCTCCTGTTGGCACTGGAAGCAGTGTTGCGGGAAAGCGCGGGAAAGGGAAATCCGAAACCTCTGGCAGCTCCAAGAGGAGCAAGAAGTGAGATGTTTGGACCCTGTGGGGTACAAACCCTCAACAAGAGCAGGAGATACAAAGCATCAAGGACGAAGATGAAGGCGGGATTTTTGCTGCCCCGAGTTTTGGCATAGGCTGATTCTCTTCTTTGCGACTCTCGACTGATTTCCTGCATCGGGGTTTGCCTTTGTTTCTCGTTCCGTGGTCTAAAATGGTGTAAGATACTGGAAGTGAGATGTTTGGATCCTACGCGGCTTACTTCCGGGCAAGAAGTGAGATGTTTGGATCCTGTGGGGTACAAACCCTCGACAACAGCAGGAGATACAAAGCATCAAGGACGAAGATGAAGGCGGGATTTTTGCTGCCCCGAGTTTTGGTATAGGCTGATTCTCTTCTTTGCGACTCTCGACTGATTTCCCGCATCGGGGTTCGCCTTTGTTTCTCGTTCCGTGGTCTAAAATGGTGTAAGATACTGGAATAATTGGCTAGGAGATGAGGACTTTTTTAGTAGATCCAAGCTTTTTATGTAAATCCCCCCAGAACCACGCCATGATTAGCCTGTATGATTATAGTAGTTGCTTTGCCTAATTGGGTTCATGATTTGGTTCAGTGCCTTCTTGTGTCCTTTACCATTTGCTTGTCATATGGCTGTTCGAGGACATCCGAACTTAGATTTGAGGCTTCTGCAGGTGGCCATCTCTCTCTTTCTCTCTCTCTCTCTCTCTCTCTCTCTCCTGAACGGTGTGTGGTGGTCGCCTTTGTATCTTTCACGGGTGCGCGTGAGATGGAGAATCGATTACGGCGGTCTTAAGTTATCATTGGGACGGAGACGACTGCCGCCATGGGGGTCGTTGTGGTGTTGGCGTTGCCCGAGGAGGACGTCGCTGTTGTCCTAGAGTTTCGGGGGCAGTCACTAGGTCTATCGGTGTTGACTGCCTTGTCCAAACGAAACCTCCCAGCCTCCCAGGTCTCCCTTTAACGGTAGCAATTGACATGTTGCTCAATCAAAGGTACAGGTCACGTTTTCTTTCTATGTATTTAGAGATATGTGACCTTCTTTTGTCGTCGCGAATTTGATCATATATTGAAACATGATCTCCTCCATTTCAGCTTTTATATCCATCAAGATAGAGAACCATTTTTCTGCATGATCCAAGAAAACTTGCAAACAATAAGGAGATAGATTCCTTGGAAGATACAAACATCAATCAAAAAGGAGAAACCTTTGGAATATACGACGATATAGTACTATCGACATTCTAGGAACACGAGAGACATTCTATAAACATGAGTGACGTGGCATCCACGTCACTAATTTTTTGCAAGCTTATTATTTTTTTTTTTGTCTTCTTTATTCTTCACTGGACGGACGAGACGTACTGCATGAACTCCGCGTCGTTCTCGAGCCCCGCCATCGTCGCCGGCGCCAGCACCACCTCGAGGTCGATGGACCCGCCGCCCCTCCGCCCGGGGAACGCCGAGATCTTGCCGTCAAACTTGTTCGCCCTGCCGCTCCTCACCGCCAGCGGCCGCCCCCACCCGAAGTCGTTCGCGTACCTGGGGAATTGCGGGCAGCTCCCCATCGAGATCGACGCGCCGTCGAAGTTGCCCAGCGGGAAGACCCGCGGCTCCCTCTCCCAAGCCTCGATGCCCCGCCGCACCGTGGCGTCGCCGTGCGCGACGACGTTCTCGTTCAGCAGCCCTGCGCACCAGGCCAGGTCTCTGGACAGCAGCTCCCCGGCCGACGCGGCGGTTGCGATGCTCTGGATCGCGTTGCCGAAGTAGTACGGCTCGAGCGGCGGCTCGATCCGGTGGCGGCAGTTGACTGCCATCCGGAACGTCGACGTCTCGGACGGGGCCAGATTCCTCGCGCGCGTGACGCTCCGCCATAGCTGCGCGGACAGCGACTGGAACGACGATATCTCCGTCGGCGCTACCTTCCCGTTCCCGGCCAAGAGGCCGTCGTTGCTCCTCTTCCCCATGATCTCGGCCCCCGCCGGGGAGACGCCGGCGCCGTTGGCTACTGACTTCATCTTCAGGATCGCGGCTCCGCTGAGGTGGAAGATCCGTTTGCGCAGCGGCTCGTCCTGAGAGAACGTCACGGCCGGGTCGCAGGCGGGGAGGCGGAGGACCGCCGAAGGCGAGACGAACGAGTTGTCGCGGCAGAAATCCGGGGAATTCGACGGCCGCTTCGAGCCCCGAGCGGCCTCGGCGAAGGAGTTGAAGAAGTGCCAGAATGAAGTCCCGTCTGCGACGGCGTGGTTGACAGAGCAGCCGACGAAGACGCCGTTGGCCAGCTGTGTGACCTGGACGGCGAGCAGCGGGAGGAAGTGGCCGTCGTAGCTGACGGTCCGGTCGAAGGCGAAGAACTGCTTGACGAAGTCCGGGACGTCCCTGTCGGGGGAGAGGACGCCGCGGACGGTGAGGTGCTTGGCCCTGGCCTCGATGAAGTCGACGCCGGCGTCGTTGCAGAGAATGTGGACGTGGCCGAGGGCGTCGGTGGAGAGGCGGCCGGCGAGGGCGGGGAAGTGGGAGAGGGCGAGGGAGAGGGCCCGCTTGAGGCGGCCGACGAGGTAAAGAGAGACGAGGTAAGGGGGTTCGGGGAGGAGGACGCCCTTCTGGATGTAGTGGCAGGAGAGCATCGGGAGGTCGGAGACCGAGAGCTTCAGGGAGAGGGCGGCGGCGGGGGTGGGGGTGGAGGGGTAGACGGTGGACTTAGAGGTGATGGTGAGGGAGGAGGAAGAGGAAGACATTTTGGTCGGTGGTTGTGTGTTGGGATTGAGGGGATGTTGTGGGGGTGGGGGGTTTATATAGGAGGAGGAAGGCACAGGATTAGGGGGAAGTTGGTCGAGAAGGTTGTTGCATTTGGAGCGAAAGTCCGTTTCCAAGTTTATTATATATATATATATATGGGGGGGCAGTTGAGCAAAATTTAGTTTCGTTTCCAAGTTTATTATATATATATATTCTATACCACTCACAAGTACGAGAAAAAGGTTATTTGAACTTTGAAGGAGTGGCAATCAAGTTGGTTGTTGCTGTTCAGGCTTCCCTCGATCTCTTTTACCCTTTGGCAGTTGGCACCCTTCCACTCCTTTGACTTATTCTGTCACGTCACTAGAGTCCAAGTCTTTTTGTGGCGAGATTTTTGTTATTGTTCTATCCTTTTAGGCTCCTCCTGTACTTTTGTTTGTGCTTGCTTTTGATTAACAGGTTGTGCATTGCATGTTGAAGATAAAGAGCGAAAAAGCTACCGAGGCTAGCGGTTAAATCGTGCACAAAAAAACGCAGCGGCTACTCCCAATCAATCCGGATATGGAACGAAATCATTCTCAATTGCGGACGTGTCACTGTAATTGTACCTAATGACATGATAAGGGTATGATTAGGCACTTGCATAGTAAGGTTGTCCATGAAATGAGACGTGCTGGGGCCGAAAATGTGTCCGTGCATGCTTATGATGACCTGAATAGTCTCATGCTGGTCGAATTTTCAAGAAGAGTATTCAATAGGGTGACCATTTCGACATGGGGGATCGTAATTATGTAGTTGGGGCGTGATGGTGCGATGGTATTAGAGCAGCGCATTGACCGGAAGTGTGGGAGTCGAGTGGACATGAGACAAAGTGTTGTGTTAGGAGTCACCTCTGAAAAAATATTGATCTTGGGATTTGCTAGGCTATAGACTAACACTGATAGGGACGTCGATAGTAGAAGTGAGAGAGTAAATCAAAATCTCAATTTTCGATGAGTGATTGAAATTGACTTGCGGCTTGAATCATAGGTGGCGCCTCACTCTCGACTATAGAGTCACCACATTGAGCAGTTTGTTTTGGAGAGCTCGAATTACATAAAATGGGCAGAGTTGTTACCAAAATATTTTATTAGATTTTTTAAAATGATAACTCATTAATAAAACCTCTATTTGAAAACTCATCAATCAAGAAAGTGAACGTTTCTCGACACTTTTTTTTTTCTCAAGTAACTATAGCAGCCATTGCTAGTTTAAAACCCTCAAATAAAGGATGAATAATGCCTTTTACAAAAGGTTTTCTCTCTATTGACGGTGATTGCTCTAATCAATGTCAAATGTACTCATTGCAAGTTAGACGTTCAAATGATAGATGGTTTTCAACAATTAAAGTATTCCTCTAGAGGAATTGTCCAATTAGTATTTAATTTATTGTACCAATGCCAATTATGTATTATTTTTTTTTTATTTTGTCAATTGAGTCCTAAACCTTTGACTAAATTAGAAAGTTTGTGACTAAATTGATATTTTTATAATAGGTTTACAGCTCATCAGGTGATTTTCTCGTACCTCACATCATCCATAATTTGAATTTTACGAATCTTATATACTAATTCTCAATTAGCACGTGAGAGACGTGGGCCGACTGCAGCACGACAATGAACCTCTCCTCAATCATCAGCTGAAGCAAAGAAACTATGTCGACGAGTTCCTGAGATTTCACGAGGACCTCAAGCTCCTGATTTTTGATTCACAGGTCGAGGATCGGAGACGATAAAGGTTCCTGAAAAGTCATGATCCCGGTGCGACCATTATTTCTTAGTAAAGTGAGGATCGGAGACGATAAATGTATGAGTAGGTCTAATGGCTTGCGGCCACTCGAACTAAAATATGAGAAAAGGATTTATGGAGCCCGGCATGCCAACTCCAAAAGAACGGTCAGCATTTAATGAATGAAATGGCACATGAGGACACGAATAAGACAGAATAGGTTGTATGATAATTGCGGCCTAAAAATCGAAACTCAACAAGGAATCAGCCGTCTTTCACGGAGGCTATTAGAGGAAATTTCAAGCGACCTGGATAACACTTTTTAGAAAATACTGACCAATGGACAACCGCACACATGTCACTCTCGACCTCATTTATCAGAATTATTCTCTCGTTTTTGGACAGAAGAAAGATTTTTGAAATACAAACCAAAAAATATTTCAGAGACTATGTATATGCATCTTGGGCCCTAGGGTAAGATGGATGATTATTGCCTCGTCTCGTGGTATATATTTCCCTTTCTTATGTCTTATTGAATATGAGGTGTTTTTATTTCAGAGAAATCTTTTTGCTAAAAAAAATGTTCTTTTGTTTTCAGATTAGGAAATTCATTTTTTTTTTAATTTTTAGCATGATTTTTTTTTTTTACAGTAAATGATTTTTTGTTAGCTCATCATCTTTCGTAAAACAAACACGTGGAAGTTCGAAAAATCAATTCGCATAGAATTTTTTCACTCAAGTAAATACATTCATAGATTGGATGCAATTGTTTATGCCAATGTTAGAAACTTTTTGATTCAATGAAACCTAAAATGGCCTCTACAATGAAAATTCTCTAGAGGGCTTCTACAGTGAGGAGAGAGAGAGAGAGAGAGAGAGAGAGAGAGAGAGAGAGAGAGCTAGTCTAATTAGGAGACATTTGCATTTGGCCATGGAACTGGTGTGGGAGACAACGATAGTATCAATTTGTAGTTACAAGCCACTGGGGAAAAGAATGCTAGGTACCTTGACTAGCCTACAAAGGTACAATGACTATTGATGTCGCAAAATTAGACTGCTTCCCATCTTGCAACTAGGGCATCAAATCTAGTAAGAACATATCTACTTTGATGGATGAGGCCTACGATAGCGATTTGCTTACAAGTGACTCTTTGTTGTTTTCCAGGCTATGTGATTGGAAACGGGTAGACTTGCCATTAGGGGTGAGCATCGGTCCAGGGTCAACCTTGGGACCGACCCCCTGACTGCCCAACCCCGCCGATCTTGGTTCGGTTAGGAGACTCGGCTTGGCCATGGTTCTGAATTCCCGCCAACACCGCGCGGCCAGTTCTGGCTTGAAAGTTCCGGGTCGACTATATATATAATTTTTTTTATATAGAGAAAATCTTAAAATAAACGGCGTCAACAACATTAAATAGCTCTTTAGTGAGGAGTTCAAGTAATTTTACATTGTTCTTTAATAACTTAGGTTTTTAATGTCTTTTACAAATCAATAGTCATAATTTACGAATGAGGAAAATATTTTTGTGAGTCCTCACGGTGTCCAAAAAGGCACCTTATGGCGTCCTGCTCTAGTATTCATTCTCTTCTGTCTTATTTGTCATCTTAGTCTTCAATTTTCCAAAATCGAAATAAACAATTTCTCCGCTCGTCATTCGACACTCGCCTAGCTCGCTTTGGGTCACTCGTGCCGCTCACTGCTCGATGTTTGCTTGGCTTGTTGCTCCTCGCTCGACATTCGATGCTTATTTTGTTCGACGCTCATCCCACTTGACCCTCATTGCTTGTCTTTCTTAGCTGACCTCGCTCATCATCAAACCCATTGGATCGGTACGATCCCCGGTTACTCTTTCAAGGAGTACAAAAAATGAATAAATAATTATTGGTTGGTCTTGGGTTGACCTTGAAACCTGATCAAACCCATTGGGTCAGTCCGGTTCTCAATCGTTTTTTTAAGGAGTACAAAAAATGAAATAAAAAATTATCGTTTGGTCCCAGGTTGACCCTGGAATCGGACTGAACCCATTAAGTCGGTCCGGTCCTCGGTCCCAAGCTCAATAGGGCCAGTCTTCGATCCCAAAAATTGAGAACCAGCACTGTACGGGTTGGTCCTAGGGTTAGGGGGTGGACCGGCCCAACCCGGACCATGCTCACCCCTACTTGCCATGGTATTTTTTATTGGTGCAATTCATCAGTACTTTATCCCCACTTTCTAAAACTACTAAGAAAAATACTAATATGCCACCTTTGCTTTGGCAAATATTCAAATTATAGTAAATGTGGAAGCAAATTCCCGATCAATGATCAAAAGCTAAGAAATCAGGTGAATAAGAAAGTAAGAAATTTGATAAAAAGGAAGGAATCGGAGCATTCGAGGAAAAATCAAGCTGACCGCGAAATCACATTTTAATTTGCAGACTACGAATTAAGGCAATAGAAAAAGGAAGCTAAAAAATTGCCATGGAAGGGGGTGCTCGGAACCACTATAAAAGGGGAGACAATTCGCAAAAAAAAAGAAAAAAAGAAAGGGAACCTCTCTCTCGTTCACTAGGGGAAGAAGTAAAAAAAAAAGAAGTCATTTCTTTTCTTCTCTGACAAGGTCAGAGGGAAAGAAAGAAAAGGGCAGCAAGAAGGAAAAGGGTTTGCTGAAATGTACAGAGAGAGAAAGAGAAAAGGAGTGGTAGTCACCGTCTTCAGTCACCCACAACTAAGGGCGCGTTTGGTAACGATTCTGCTCCTGGGATCGATTCGACCGAAATGATTATTTTTTATTCTATTCCCTAGAACTAATTCTAAGTAAAAGAACGTGTTTGGTAACTCGTCCAAAATTTTTATTCCGGAATAGAATTGCGTTTGGTACCGTACTTATTGATTCTATTCCAAATCAATTTATTTTAATTTTTAAATAAATTTTTTATTTTTTCCTTTTTTCTTTTCTTTTTTTTTCCTTTTTCTCCTATTCTTTTTCTTCTTCTTCTTGTGGCTGGTCATCGGACCGGCGACCAACTAGACGAGGGCCGGAACCTCACCGGAGCGTCGCCGGCCCTCATCGGCGGCTAGGCGAGGCTCGCCCGGCCTCGCCGTGGCCGTGCCCGCCTCACCGAGGCCGGGTGAGGCCCGCCCGGCCATTGGCGGGCCGGGCGAGCCTCGCCGGGGCTAGGTGAGCCTCGCTGGGGCTAGGCGGGCCTCACCCGCCCGATGATGCCTAGCCACCGGCGAGCTCGCCGAGCCGGGCGAATGGCGACCGCGGCGAGCGGTGGGGGCGGACGGCGGCGGATGGCAATCGCGGGATGGCGGAAGGGAAGAAGAAGACTTTCACTATTTTGATTCTTTTTTGTTTCCCGGATCGAGAATCACATTTTTTTTTTTATTCTCAATTCTTGTCCAAAACTGTTCTCGGGAACAAAAATTTTACCAAACGCGATTACGTTCTCCAAACGATTCCTTTTGAACAAAAATCGAATCGAATGCTTATTTGGATGGTTACAAAACAGGCCTAAATACCTCCCACTCTCGACGCCTTGGCTCGACACTTACGCGTCGATGACGAAACTAGCTGCTACTGACACCTTGACCATGCAACCAACCGAGTTGCACTTAACCCGCATCTATCGCCAAGCTGTCCCTCCAGTCCCAGCTTGCCTTTATTGTGAGCTGCAACGTGATTCTTTGACTGTTTCTTTTAAATATTTTTTACAGGTTGAGCTTTCACGTGAAAATGAGCATATAGTCAAGCGGTGAAATGAAGAGAAGTACGTGGAACAAAGTTTAGTGAGATCGGCTGTGGATGAGGCCAAATAAAAAGCACCCTTGACCATTGACTTCAGCTTGTAAGAAAGGAGATTGGGCCTTCATTTTTTAACTAAAAAAGAACACTTACCCTTGCAAATGGGCGTCCTCTGCCAACGTCCGTGTTCCTTCGAGATCACTAGCCGCAAGCTCTATCTCCGCGAGCTCGCCCACACCGCGAGCCGTGTAGCCTCCGCCATTCGGTGAGCCCCTTGCCGCTGGTCTCGTTTTGGAAACGAATCATCTAAACTAGGTAGTCTTCTTGAGCCAAATTTCATCCCGATATTTTGTTGCATGAATTGGATAACAGAAGTCTAATATTTATTGAGCTACTAGACATTACCCGATAGCATCGGTGATGTTTAAAATCATTATAATTACTAATTTGATCGGTAAGACTTCGCATCATTTTTTTTAATTATTCTGATTTTCCTGTGTATTGTGATGTTTCAGGTTAAAATAATATTTAATTTAATCCGTGAGACGATGGATTATCTTTCAATTATTTTAACCTTTTATTTGAATTCATGATAAATATCTTGAGCGATTGGATATAATGCTTATATTTGATAAATACTTGTTTTGGAAAACATTAAAAAAAAAATGAGGTTGCGTGACAAATTAGGATAGTTTCTTAAATAGGATGGGGTCACATGTTTAGAATTTATCTAGTTAGATTTTTTTTTTAATATTAGATTGCATGTTACGGCTACTTAATTAAGATGAGTTTCCTAATCAAAATGGGATTTAATCTAAATTATTTCCTAACTTAAGTAGGATAACTTGTCAGGTTTTGTAGTCAATTTTTAGTGATTATTTCGAATTTCAATACAAAAATACCAAAAACTTATCTAGGTAATTTTCATTTTAAAACAAGAGAAAACCTCAAAAAATAATGGCTTGCCTTATTGTGTTAAATTCCGCAATTTTTTATTTTCTCTTTGAATGTTATCTTTAATGTTTGCACGTCTGTATGATCACTCTCTTGCAAGTTAACGGTTTAGGCTAAAATCAATTCCAGCTAACTACCTGCAAATTTTTTTTTTAAATAAAAGAGAAAAGATACCGAAAGGGCGTTAGAGAAATCTAACGTAATCAAGTCTGCGAACTCATTTAATCTCTAGTTCGTAGAAGTGAAGTAATTCTCCCATTAATTTACTTGGGTTTTTAATCGACCCACCAAAAATAGATTAGTGGCGACTCTATAATGAAAATCATTTGCATTGTTAAAAACTTAAATCCTAAGTCGCGAATTGATTTGGGCTTGGGAGAGCTCGAGCTAAGTTAAGGCTTAGCAATCCGTTAGCCGAATCCGTAGGTAGTCCAACCCGCTTCGGGAAGGTCGCAACAAAGGGTATGAGGGAGTTATATAAAAACTTCTGAAGATAACCTATGTCATACAAAAAGCTTAGGATAGATGTGTCCGGATGGACATAATTTGGAGGTTTTTTGGTAACTTTGTTCCATTTAATTTATGCAATGACTTTGATCATTTGGTGCTTCCATTGATTTGATCTTATGGATCCGACACAACTTATTATATGACAAAAATTAACGAGTGAAGTTGAAGGGGCACTCTATGTCGATGATATGAACAAAAGTCAGAAAAAGTTGCAAGAGGATCGTAACAAGGATCATGAGGTCCTCACTCGGTGGTGGGGGTTATCATCATAAGTATTGGCAAGACGACGTCTTGCTTTGACACATGTGAGGGCTAGCTTGCCTTTTAACTTTGATAGAATATATAAATATTAAATCACACTTTCCTTCTAGCACTCTAAGCTACCAGCAACTTAAGTTATTATAAAAGTTGACAATTGTCTCATCAAATTTCAAATAGTATTAAAATAGGAGGTCATGAGATTGAATCTTTGTAGGCCCAAATTTGCCTCCCCAACAAAATATTTTCACGTTTATTATTAGGCAAAAAAATCGGATTAAGTGTGAAGGGAAGTAATAAAATATTTAAATATTAAATTATGCCTTTTTTAATAGCTTAATTTATTCAAATAGTTGACAATGGTCCTACAAATTCTTATAAACATAACCTTCATTGAGAGTTGTGGTGGTGAGAAGGCCCACCACCCCCCCCACACCAATAGTCCCTTTCACTATTTTTTCTTTTATAATTTCTTTTGGGAATACAATGTATCACATCAATTCCACGTCAATATTCATGTCAACTGCAAAATTGGCAACAAATAATGGAAGGAATTTGACAATGTAATCTAAACAAGCCAAAGAATTCGATTGCATAAAATAAGTTTGAGGATCTCATGGCACATTTAACATTAATTAGAGACTAAAAGTATACTTAAACACACTTAGAACTTCATCACTTTATTACGATGGAATAATTCTTCAAAAGGTTCTTTTTATTCACCCTTTTACGATGGAATAATCCTTGATGGTACATGACCATCCATAGTAGTCATACGAACATGGTAAATCAATAATGCAACCTGTGAAATTTTCACTTATTTCCATTCTATTACCTAAATTTAAATCTATCTCAACTAGGTACATGAACGTTGTTTTAAATTAATATTATACCAATTGGCTGCTTTTAACATTTGGATTTTGTTAACACGAAACTTGTGAAAGCACTTCAATAAATGAAAGTTTGTCACTTTTAATTCACTGTCTTTTTTGTATTATGTGCAATCGGTGTCTTAAGAATGTATATATTTCTTAATGAAGCATGATTATTTGGTACCCCGGAGCACATACTAACAAGACCTTTAAATTTTTTATTGATCTTAATTAAGTTGTCTCTTGAGTTTTTGATTTTTGTGCTCTTTCCGGATTGTTTCTTGACCGAAAGTCTACAAAAACCAATAGTAGGCTTCATTCCGTGATAAATCGACAAGAAGCGAATCACATACTTTGATCTTCGAACTTTCCCCTTCCGAAATCAACATACAATACATTGTTTATCACTATATGATTTTCGAAAGTAGCGATGCACAATTAACAAAGAAAGAAAATATTCTATCTCATATATATGTCACATGACTTATTACCATGATATCATCACATTCCTATTGTGTCAATGTACATTAGGAAATTTCCCATAATTTTATAATTTTTGCATAAACTCCAATAGAGTTATAAAAATGATGACACTTAATCATATAAGTGACGCAATATTAGTCTCATGTGAACCATGCCAAGTCATCTAATAAAAAAGAAAAAGGAAGAAGTGTCAAAAAAAATCTTAAACTTTTTGCATTAATGCTAATTTAGTTCTAAATCTTTTGATTTAGTACCAATATAGTCATTCCGGTTAATTTTAGCCAGATTTTGCTAATGTGGACACTGGTTGACTAACATAACTAGGTTGGTTGTGACATGGACAACTTTTGATAACATTTTTATATTTTTTCAATTTTTTATTTTCTTTTTTCCTTCTTCTCCCTCCAACTGGCGAGCCTCGCTGGCGCCCTTGTGCTGGGCAAGGAATAAATTGGCATTAAATCCAAATTTTTATGATAAATTGATGTCAATGCAAACTGTTTTTAACTATTTTGGACAATTTTTTTTAAAGAGAGAATAAAGTAATTCGGCCCAAAAACGCGTATTCGGCCCAGTAAAATTCGAAGTTCCCACTGAAAGCCCGGCCCATCAAAGGCTCCGACCACCCGACCCAGATATCACCCAGCAAAAAATCCATCAAAATCCAAATCGAAGCTCTCCCCCAATTCATTCCCCACACAGAATCACTCAATCAGAAACCAGGAAGAAGAAGAAGAAGAAGAAGAAGCAGCAGCAGAGAAAACCAAGAGAGGGAGAGGGAGAGGGAGAGGGAGAGGCAGGAAGGAGGAGGAGGAGGCATGGGCGTGGACTACTACAGGGTCCTGCAGGTGGACCGCAACGCCAAGGACGACGACCTGAAGAAGGCGTACCGGAAGCTGGCCATGAAGTGGCACCCCGACAAGAACCCCAACAGCAAGAAGGACGCCGAGGCCAAATTCAAGCAAATCTCCGAAGCCTACGACGTACATTCCCTCTGTCCCTCTCCACTACCTCCTCCTGTTCTTGTTCCATTTCGGATCCGTTCTCGCGTTGCATGTCCGATTTCGATTCTCCGTCCGTTCGTTGCGTTTGCGTTGCCGAGTGTGTGTCCGATTCTGCGCGGTAGCGATGGTTTTGAATTGGGTTTCGATCGTCTTTGTCTCTTGGATGTGCGTGCGTTTGTGGGTTGATTAGGTTTTGAGCGATCCCCAGAAGAGAGCGGTGTACGATCAGTACGGTGAGGAGGGGCTGAAGGGTCAGTTCCCGCCGCCCGGGGCCGGCGGGTACTCCGAAGCGGCCGCCGGCGGCGGGGGCGGGCCGACCTCGTTCCGCTTCAACCCGAGGAGCGCCGACGACATCTTCTCGGAGTTCTTCGGGTTCACGAGCCCGTTTGGCGATATCGGCGGCGGGTCGCGACCGGGGGGCGGGTCGAATTTCCCGAGAGGCGTGTTTGGGGAGGATATCTTTGCATCTCTGCGGAGCGGCGGTGGAGAGGGCTCTATGCCGCGGAAGGCCCCGCCGATCGAGAGGACGTTGCCTTGTAGTCTGGAGGATCTGTACAAAGGTACCACCAAGAAGATGAAAATATCAAGAGATGTCATGGATAGTTCCGGGTAAGCTTGCGTCAGTTTTGATGCATTTTTTATAGTTATTTGGTGATGTTCAGGCGCAAGGCAATATGATTTTACTGGAGTGTTTTAGATTTACTACTGTATGGCTTAATTTAGCTCTTCTTATGAATTCGGAAACTGTTAACTTTCCCAGTTTTGGTTTCAGTCGTTACTTTGATGCTTTTGCTATGTATTGCTGCTTTGCATTGGACGTCTCAACTGAAATCTCTTTTATCGCTGTCATTTTCTGTGTTAACGAACTCAAGGTGGGACGGTGACTGTGTCATTAATGCAGTTCATGTGAATAGATTCTCTTTCACAAGCCAGGTGGTGTCCCAATATTGTAGTCTTGTCGTCATCCCTGTTAACGTTTGTCCCGATATTCATGTAATGGAAAGTCTATAAATATTTTTGATTTTCCTACAGATATAATGACTTGAATACTGACGTTATGTGAGTGTTGTTGCTCTGTCTCTCTCTCTCTCCCCACTAAGTACCATGCTTGAGCCTGTCAATTTCACCAGTTCTTGCAGAATTCTCTGTATGTGTCCTATATATCAGCATGAAGTACCGTAAGACGGACATTGGCTAGAGAAATTTGGTTCCTTTTCTTCTTCTTGTTTTGTTTGTGCATTTAAATGATTTGTGCAACACCCGAATGGAGGGTGGATGAAGAGAGAAGTTTCTACTAAAGAAAAGAGAGTTACATGCCAATCCTTAGGAACCATATTGCTAGTTACGAGATAAATTGATGTACAATAGTCCACATTTTTGAGTCAAATACCCAGACAATGTTTAGACTTTGGCATAGATCTGCGAATGTCTGAGTGAAGTCTGAAGGTGATAGGTTACTGGATGGACTACATCAATTCTTGTGGTCTGTACATCTAAGGTTGATGCTTGGGATGCATTGGCGCAATTTGATATTTTCCACATACGATGGATTATTTGTGATTAGTAATAAATAGTATGACAGGAAAGTCAAGTTTTTTTTCTTCCACCGGTAAGAGTTGCATATTGACAGACCAAAACAAGAGTTGCATATCTTCCTACCATTTTTAATTTCTCACCATAGTAGATTTCATCGTTAAGGTTTCAATGGAGATTGGTTATTGTGATTTGTTGGGTTCGCTGTTCTGGACAAGACACATTTGCACCACACGATATAAACACGAATTACAGAGAGAACCCGAATATCACATAACAGGACTTGCATAATTTTATATGTCGACACAACATGACATGAACTAATACGTTTTCATAATAATTCAATTGTTTGGCATGCATAAGAAAAATTATGATTTAGGCTGACACGATTTGACTTGAATCACAAACACGAATACGACATGGCTACACTAATTGCCAGATTGTTGATGCTCATTGTAGCTTGTCAAAGAGGGTCACTTAATAGATCCAACTTTTTAATTAATAAATCTAGCTTGTCAAAGAGGGTCACTTGATAGAACCAACTATTTAATTTATAAATCTTTCTCTTTTATTTTTATTTTTATGGTGTAATGGGTACTATAATATTGTGGATAATATCTATAGTGCTTTTTGTGGTGTAATGGGCACTATGATATTGTGGATGATATCTATCGTGCTTTTTGCAGTCTTATGCTATATCCAGTAGGAGAAGGCATATGGAACTGATACGGAAAAGTCCACCAGAAAATTTAAGTACACTTGCACAAATAACACAAACACCTACTGAACGTTTTCTGATTGGTTTCAGTTGGTCTAAAACGCTCCTTTGAAGTGTGGAGATGCCCGATATTTCCTGAATCATTTAAACAAATAGCAAAAGAAAAGAATGAACTCTGTATCATCTTAACTCAAATACTTTCACCTAGGCCAGTATTTTCCCTCTTATATGCTGATCAGATGGTTGGACCATGGTATAATTTCTTTTGTAGTATAGACCTGTCTGTAAATGTTGTGAATCAGCAGTTTTGAGCTCCAGAGAATTTGTTTCTTGTTATATCTTGGGATGCGAATACCCTGACTCCTAAGCTTTTTTAGTTTTTTCGGTCAACAGTTAGTGACAAGCTTTTTTCAGTTAGATCCTTATGTTTTATAGAAGAAAATTTCCTTGTGTGGAGAGAGAGAAAAAAGGCAAGGGGAGAGGGGTGGTGTAAGTTAGGAGACTCTGGCAATCTCAGCGTGATCCTGAATGACACTTTGCCTGACAGGCTGGTGCTTTGAAGATAAAACGGTCACTATTGCTTGCGTCTGTTATGAGTTCCTTCTTAAAAAGCATAAGCATGGACTACTATCAATTTGTGATTTAGGTTTATGGGCATATAAATTTTCCAAGTCTGCGATGTTAAGAAGGGTTGTATTTTTAGGAAGTGCAATATGAAAAATTGAGTGACAAATACTGTATTTTTGCCTTTATATGACTGACGAAGTTTGCATTTCTTCACCAGCTTTAGCACATTTTCTCAATCTTGTGGCTCTTGCTTCCCTTTTTTCTGTTTTTTCCCAATTAATATAATTTCTTAAGAAGTTACTTTGCTATTCTGAGGAGGATTCATCCATTTGAGTATCATGTATGCATATCTCCATGTAGCAATACATTAAATATGTCATTTGAAAGTTAACGCGTCATTAGTTTTATTTGTAACCGTCTCAATGGACAGTCATTGTGCCTTTTTGGCAGTCCTTAGTGGAATATTTACTGGAAATTCTCTTGATCTAAATTGAGTTCTCTCTCCTCCTAGCAAAGATAACTTGCTTTGCAATATGCATCGAGCTATCTTTTGCAGACATCTGCAAAATTAATGCAATAACAACAGCTAGGCTGCTAAGGAAATATCTTAACATGATTGATGTAGAAGTTATTTAGTGAAGAAATTTCTGGGTGTTCTGCTCTTGGGTTTCGCCCATGGCAAAGTGAATGCGAACCAATCCCATTCCCTGTGAGAATATAGTCAGGTCATATGATATGATGGTTATTGAATGAGTTCTAGTATGTTCCCTTATTAGTAACTAACTGGGGTTTTTGTACTTATAGCTGTTTGTAATGAATGCCGATATTCTTCTCAGACGCATTTTCACTCTGCCTCAATGAGTTTTGAGCTGCCCTCTTTGTGGAAGTGGTTTGCTTTGACCGAATCGAGTAAATCTTTCTGTTTGCTCTGTTTCCACTTAATTTTGCAAGAGATCAATAGTTTGTTTAATTTTGCAAGAGATCAATAGTTTGTTTTTTCTGGGGGAAAAACCAACATAATAAATTGTTCTCTCCCAGTTTGCCTGATCTAGTGATTTGAATGGGCATATCTGGAGAGAGAATTTTTTTTTTTTTGGTGAACGGTAATAGTATTAAGCTTAACCAATATGTACAAGCAAACAGCACCAAAGCTTACACTCAAAATGAAGAAGGCATAATGAGTGGAAGGGTGCCGAAATAAAAGAAAAGCCTACAAGGCAAAAGCTAGAAGGCACAGTCAGCACAACGACAGCCACATCCTAAACTGGAGAGAGAATTTTGTAACGCATCTTTTGGTAACCTTTGAGATCAAGTGGATCTTCAATGCCACATCATTCTCCAAAATCACTTTTAACCTCTGTATGTGTTGGTTGTGCATTTACACAAGTTGTCTTATAAGTGGCATCTAATCCACAAGTTGTACTTTGGTCAATGATGGTAACCTCTAGTGGGTTTTTTTTTCCTTGTGAGGTCACACTTGTCGGGCCGTATGCATATATACCTGTGAGAGGCTCTGGTGGCCATTTTAGTTGCTCTTAGAAGTGAGTTCAGAAAGTGAAGAATTTTGGTTTGGCCAAGCGACCTTTTTCTTTTTGATCTTTTTGTGAGTTCTCTATGTGGATTGTATCATGTTACAAGCATTGGTTAGTCTGAATTTAACAATTATGTGCTTGGAAATCTAAAAAATTTCCCATTCACTGCATAAAATTGATGTGTCAAGGGAACTAAAACTGACTTTCTTGGCTGGGGAGTCTCCATCGCTTGATATGGTTCAAAAATCTAATCGTTTTTCTTTTTATTCTTTTTGTATTTTAAGCACTTACAACTTGTATAAGAAACATCCTTGAGTGACTTGGGTTGTGGTGATATTGGCACGTCATTCAGTAACTTCCCAAGGGATGCCTCTGGAATTTTGGAGATTTTGATCTTATATGTAAAACTATATGCTTACAGATACCTAAGTTTGTGATACGGTCATTGACCAAGAATTTCAGTGTGCTTGATTAGTTTACATTAGTATTTGTGTTCTTACCAGTTTCTGCTGTTTTCTGATTGTTTCTCATATAGGAGACCTACCACAGTAGAGGAAATTCTTACTATCGAGATTAAGCCGGGTTGGAAGAAAGGAACAAAGATCACATTCCCAGAGAAGGGAAATGAACAGCGGGGCATTATACCCTCGGATCTTGTCTTTATTATCGACGAGAAGCCTCATGGTGTCTTTAAGAGGGATGGGAATGATCTTGTTGTTACCCAGAAGATTTCCTTGGTGGAAGCACTTACTGGATACACTGTGCAGATAACAACGCTTGATGGCCGAGATCTTACTGTCCCAATCAACTCCGTCATAGGACCTACATACGAAGAAGTCGTTAAAGGGGAAGGCATGCCCATCCCCAAAGAACCTTCCCGGAAGGGGAATTTGAGGATAAAGTTCAACATTAAGTTCCCTACGCGGCTTACTTCCGAGCAAAAGGCTGGTATCAAGAAATTGTTAACATCATCATAAAGTGTACTGGTGGTAAACCCTCCCTACCATCTGTTAAGATCAGTGTAAGCCCCTTTCCTTTGGTTCTTTTAAGTTAGGTTATGCTGGAAAGGTTTGGCGCCATGTCCGAATGGCGGGAATTCTGTTGGAAAAAGTGTTGGCAAGTCTTGTTGGTAACTGTAATTTGTTATTCACTGTCTTCATTCTTCGCTCGACGAAGTATTTTTGGGCTTTCAAACTTGATTGTGCAGCTGTTTTTGTTCAAACCAGAAACACTTCATCTCTTTCGAATGCTGAGAAACTGATGAGATGAATGTAAGACGTTCAAACTTATAGTGCATCCCCATGATTTCTGAAAGGGAAATAGAAAAGTCTCTGTTACTGTCTTACCTTCATTATTCTAAGTGTTGTACTGCTCTAGACGAGAGTTATCTTGCGCCCCTAGTCATGAACTAAGACGACATTGCTTGGTCGAGATTACCCAGAAGATGTTCCTATCTCCCTCGTTTTCTGCTAAGTGTATTTGTTCTATGATTGAAAAGGTGGAAAGGGAGGATCATTATCAACGATCACGACCTAGGCGACACCGCGTGAGTTCCCGGCCCTGGGGTTGGAATGTTCATTTGGAACGAACCCATCACTGGACCACCTGATGCGAGCTGAAATAAAGTCAGATCGATCCCTCTGTTTCCTATGGTCTCTAGTTAGTGTCGTAATATCCGAGGATATTCCGATAGGATCTTTCTACACTGATGGGAAGCGAGAAAACGAGAGGGCAGGGCCAAAGATGATCCCCTCAGATTTGATAATTTTCCCCTCCAATCGATGAACCAGTACAAAGGAGCTCCCCCAAGTTGTCCGTCGTCCGACCTGGACTTTCCCGACTCTTTTGACCCCGTCAACTTTCTCTATTTTGTTACGAATGAGTCCCATCCTGTCCCTCGGCAAATTGAGAAGACGTTACCTTGATGACTAGGGCAATAGACCCTCATCGCCTTTTAACTAAACAACGTAAAAAATCATTTTTCTTTTCTTTTTCAAAGGTGAGGGACTAGTCTCCATCAGGCCTGATCCGGTCCGGTCCGCATGTATTGAATGATAACCGTACGTTATTGAAGGACGCCCATCTCGACTTTGGCCTAAGGGGGCTTATTTCAAACGATACGTCGAGAGCCGGATGTGGAATTTGTGGAATTTATATTTGGAAAAGCCGATGGGATGTTGCAGATCATCTCTTTTTAATTTGCCGTGAGAGGGAGAGGAGAAAGGGTTGAGAGTTTCCTCTCTAGATTTTTCACTAAATTGAAAGATAGTGTGTTGATAAAATATCAATCACTCGATTAATTACTTGGGATTTAGTCTCTAAATTTGATATAAATGAGCAGATAAGTTTCTCCATTCACTTGGAATTCTCCGATCAAGTCAACGTCCAAGCAAACACTGGCCGATCCATCAAACGACCATCGGGTTTTCGACATGTGTCACTGTCGAATCTGGAAAAATATCTACGGTCAATCACAAGAAGATATGATCTTTTGCGATGGCAGCCACGTCACTCATTTTTCCAAGCTTTTTTTTTTTCCTTATCCTCTTTGCCTTTCACTTGACGGACGAGACGTACTGCATGAACTCCGCGTCGTTCTCGAGCCCCGCCATCGTCGCCGGCGCCAGCACCACCTCGAGGTCGACGGACCCGTCGCCCTCCCGGCCGGGGAACGCCGAGATCTTGCCGTCGAACTTGTTCGCCCTGCCGCTCCTCACCGCCAGCGGCCGCCCCCACCCGAAGTCGTTCGCGTACATGGGGAACCGCGGGGAGCTCCCCATCGTGATCGACGCGCCGTCGAAGTTGCCCAGCGGGAAGAGCCGCGGCTCCCTCTCCCAGGCCTCGACGCCCCGCCGCACCGTGGCGTCGCCGTGCGCGACGACGTTCCGGTGCAGCAGCCCCGCGGACCAGCCCAGGTCGCGGGACAGCAGCTCCCCGGCGGACGCGGCGGTCGGGATGCTCTGGATCGCGTTGCCGAAGTAGTACGGCTCGAGCCGCGGCTCGATCCGGTGGCGGCAGTTGACCGCCATCCGGAACGTCGACGTCTTGGACGGGGCCAGCTTCCTCGCGCGCGTGACGCTCCGCCACAGCTGCCCGCACAGCGACTGGAACGACGATATCTCCGTCGGCGCTACCTTCCCGTTCCCGGCCAAGAGGCCGTCGTTGCTCCGCTTCCCCATGATCTCGGCCACCGCCGGGGAGACGCCAGCGCCGTTGGCTACTGACTTCATCTTCAGGATCGCGGCTCGGCTGAAGTGGAAGATCCGCTCGCGCAGCGGTTCGTCCTGGGAGAACGTCGCGGCCGGGCCGCTGGCGGGGAGGCGGAGGACCGCGGAAGGCGAGACGAACGCGTTGTCGCGGCAGAAATCCGGGGAATTCGAGGGGCGCTTCGAGCCCCGGGCGGCCTCGGCGAACGAGTTGAAGAAGTGCCAGAATGAAGTCCCGTCTGTGACGGCGTGGTTGACAGTGCAGCCGACGAAGACGCCGTCGGCGAGCTCGGTGACCTGGACGGCGAGCAGCGGGAGGAAGTGGCCGTTGTAGCTGACGGTGCGGTCGAAGGCGAAGAACTGCTTGACACAGTCCGGGACGTCCCTGTCGGTGGAGAGGACGCCGCGGACGGTGAGGTGCTTGGCCCTGGCCTCGATGAAGTCGACGCCGGCGTCGTTGCAGAGAATGTGGACGTGGCCGAGGGGGTCGGTGGAGAGGCGGCCGGCGAGGGCGGGGAAGTGGGAGAGGGCGAGGGAGAGGGCCCGCTTGAGGAGGAGGGCGAGGTCGGAGAAGACGAGGAGAGGGGGTCGGAGAGGAGGACGCCCTTCTGGATGTAGTGGCAGGAGAGCATCGGGAGGTCGGAGACCGAGAGCTTCAGGGAGGGGGCGGCGGCGGCGGGGGCGGCGGCGGGGGTGGGGGTGGAGGGGTAGACCGTGGATTTGGAGGTGATGGTGAGGGAGGAGGAAGAGGATGGCATTTTGGTGATTTTGGGGGGGGTGTGGTAGTTGGTTTATAGTTATTGGTGGTTGTGTGTTGGGATTTGGTCGGATGGAGGAGGAGATATTGTGGGGGTGTTTATATAGGAGGAAGGCAAAGGATTTGGGGAGTGTCGGGTTCATGCATTTGGAGCGGAACTTTCGTTTCCAAAGTTTATTATTGCATGGACGGGATGCACGCGCGTTTAGTGCATGCTGGAGTGTTCAGATCACGTGAATCTCACGTGATTTTTAAGCCCCTAGATCCTAAAATTCACGTGGTTTTCACTAGTACAATACAATGCCATTTGCTCCATTCCGGTGACAAAATTGAATTGATGGACACAAGCCGTCGTCAAAAAAAGATTTAGCAAAAGGACGTGATCAAGCCAACAATAGTATGATCTAATCAATTGGGTCGGCCGACACTGTAGTAGAAAATCCTTATTTTTGTTTGCTAGGCACGGACCATTCACGAGAGCCGCGATAGTCTCATCAATGACACAAGGTTCGTACTACCTTGTGAATGCAAAAGACAGTACATCTCTAGTGAAGTAGCAAACACTAAAATCTGAATATAAATGCGTCATGACCTCTAAATTATTTATCTTTACAAGTCAAAGAAATCATTTTGATTTTGGACACCCATTTAGATCCAAATTGCGCTTGTTCTTTTCTTTTTTGTCCTTTTTGAAATGACATTTATATATTCTATCCCACTCACAAGTATGAGCAAAAGGTTCTTTAAATAAGTGGCAATGAACTTGGTAAAATAAAGCTCCGGAGACACATGTTGTCTCGAGGACAAAGATCTTCTAGTCCTTGCGACACATGGAGATTTAGGACATGAGGATAAAACAAGGGTCATTGTCATGATTATAAGAATTCGTTAGACTCCTATTGTTTTGTCCTTTTAGGCTCCTGTTGTACTTTTGTCTGTGCTTGCTTTTGATTAACACATTGTGCATTGTATGTTGAAGATAAAGAGCGAAAAAGCCACCGAGGCTAGCGGTCAAATCGTGCACAAAAAAACGCAGCGGCTACTCCCAATCAATCCGGATATGGAACGACATCATTTTCAATTGCGGACGTGTCACTGTAGTTATACCTAATGACATGATAAGGGTATGATTAGGCACTTGCATAGTAAGGTTGTCCATGAAATGAGACGTGCTGGAGCCGAAAATGTGTCCGTGCATGCTTATGATGACCTGAATAGTTTCATGCTGGTCGAATTTTCAAGAAGAGTATTCAAGAGGGTGACCATTTCGACATGGGGGATCTTAATTATGTAGTTGGGGCGTGATGGTGCGATGGTATTAGAGCAGCGCATTGACCGGAAGTGTGGGAGTCGAGTGGACATGAGATAAAGTGTTATGTTAGGAGTCAAAACTGAAAAACTACTGATCTCGGGATTTGCTAGGCTATAGACTAACACTGACGGGGATGTTAATAGTAGAAGCGAGAAAGTAAATCAAAATCTTAATTTCTGATGAGTGAATGAAATTGACTTGCGGCTTGAATCATAGGTGGCACCTCACTCTTGACTATAGAGTCACCACATTGAGCACTTTTTTCTGGAGAGCTCGAATTACATAAAATTGGGCCGAGTTGTTACCAAAATATTTTATTAGATTTTTTAGAATGATAACTGATCAATAAAACCTCTATTTGAAAACTCATCAATCAAGAAAGTGAACATTTTTCGACACTTTTTTTTTTCTCAAGTGACTATAGCAAGCACTGCTAGTTTAAAACCATCAAATAAAGGATGAATAATGCCTTTTGCATAAGGTTTTCTCTATATTGATGGTGATTGCTCTAATCAATGTCAAATGTACTCATTACAAGTTAGACGTTCAAATGATAGATGGTTTTCAACAATTAAAGTATTCCTCGAGAGGAATTGTCCAATTAGTATTTAATTTATTGTACAAATGCCAATTATCTTAAACTTTTCAATTTTATCTACTGAGTCTTAAACTTTTGACTAAATTTAAAAGTTTGTGACTAAATTGATATTTTTATAATAAGTTTATTACTCATCAGGTGATTTTCTCGTACCTCGCATCATTCCATAATTTGAATTTTATCAATCTTGGATACTAATTGTCAATTAGCACGTGAGAGACGTGGGCCGACTGCAGCACGACTATGAACCTCTCCTCAATCATCAGCTGAAGCAAAGAAACTTTGGCGACGAGTTCGTGAGATTTTACGAGGACCTCAAGCTCCTGATTTTTTATTCACGGGTCGAGGAACACGCCGGCGGATTTTCCACATCATCCGCCATTCAGACCAGCCTTTTGATTTTTAGCTCGACAGAACACCACATCCGACCCGATCGGACAAGAGGACATCCTCCTCCTGTTCACGTCTTTTCTTGGGACAAGGAATCGTTTGGGTGGAGACTGTTGACTTCCTTCTCCGAAGATGAAAGCCAAAAGCGGGACGACTTCTTTTGACCGTCTGCGAAAACGCGCTTTCATGTTAAACGTGAATCCTTTCCTTCGTCCTTTCTCTTTCTTGGAAAGTGTGAAAAAGATGGCAACCCGAATGAGAAAAATCCCACGAGCCGCAGCATCGAAGAATATTACATTTCGTTTAGTCTTTCGACAACCCTTTTCCTGCAACCGAGAGAGAGAGAGAGAGAGAGAGAGTGGTTTTCCAAGAATGTTTTATGTGTATGGTGTCTGCTTTATGCACCGTCCTCGTTTATCTTATAATTGTTGTATCTCCTAATCATCATTAGATGGCTTTAGCGACGGGGAAAGAGGAGACCTAATAGCGCCCGCTTCTACTTTTATGTTCCGCTCTTCTACAATGATTTGTGTTCCTTTGCCCTTCTCATGCCTACTTTCCATTGCTTAGGTTCCTGCTAAGTCATGATCCCGGTGCGACCTTTATTTCTTAGTAAAGTGAGGATCGGAGATGATAAAGTTATGAGTAGGTCTAATGGCTTGCGGCCACTCGAACAAAAATATGAGAAAAAGATTTATGGAGCCCAGCATGCCAACTCCAAAAGAACGGTCAGCATTAGGAGTTGTTGAACCAAGTTATGAATCATTTAACTCATCCCCCCCTATTTTGTTGGGTAATTTTAGGTCTTTCTCACTATAAGAGTGGTTCAAAGAGTGAGATTTTCCCTCACACTTTATTAATGACTATCAAACCCTTCCACAATTGATGTGGGGGACAATCTCAACAATTTCTCCTTAACACATCGTGTTTGGATCGGAGGCACAACAACCCGTGACTCTTCTATATGACCGTTGGGTCCAAACTTATTGAAAACCTGGGCTCTCATACCAGTGTTGGGTGATCTTGAGACTCTCTCACTGCAAAAGCTAGCTTAGAAGTGAACATTTCTCTCACACTTATAAAACGGCCACCAGCCCCTTCCACAATCGATACGGGACAACCTCAACACATTCAATGTAGAACTCTAGCTTGGTGTGGATTTGAATAGAAATAATTAGTTTTAGGGTAAGTAGACTCCAGGTAATGAACTTGGATCCAATCTTGTCAGAGTCAATTTCTGTTCTCGGCTTTTGAAACTAGGACCCGAAACAGGAACTGAACTCATCAACCCTCGAAACCTATCTATGTTATTTTACTTCTTTTTTCTACTAGCAAGGTGTTGATAGAGGTGCCTCACGCCAATGAAGTTTGTGATTATGAAAGTTTAGGACTCAAAAATAAGTTGCACAGACTTGTGGAGAACCTCCGAAAAGTACTCATGACGAACGAAGAACATAGCGCAGATTATTTTGTCACGTGTAAGTGCTTTTTCCTAACTTCCTCAACACTAGAGGATTACAGAGACTCGTGATAATCGTGTCATGCTGCACCCACGTAGCACAAGAAGAAGCCAAGAACCTTACAGTTGCTTGACCGACATCGAGATACAGTAATGCGCAAGCAAATCACACCCAGAAGAGAATCGACAAAGACAGGAACCAACTTCACAGGAAACTTCACCTCACCCTACTGCTACGTCCTCACTGCTTGTTCTTCCATTCCACACATGAAGATCTTGGAAAATCTAATCAGAGCATAGTGAGAATATGAGAAATGAGAGAGGCCGACAAAGTTCAAAAGAGACATAATCTAAGGTTTGATTTTAAACCAGTCATTGGATAAGGCCGGTTCCTAGCTAGAACTGACCATTCACGATATAGAAACTGGAAACCAATCGGTGTTTTCAAATTTTTTGCGCGGGAACTGAATAGGGTCCATGTGAACCGACATGGAACCACGTGGGTAAAACCGGTTCGATTTAGTTCTCGGGTTAATTAGATCCGGGTGCTGGTCCCTAGGTTTGATTGAATGTTAGGTGGGCCAAGGTGAAGTGGACCTACGTCTGGATTTAATGAATGAGATGGCACATGAGGACACGAACAAGAGATAATAGGTTGGTATGATAATTGCGGCCTAAAAATCGAAACTCAACAAGGAATCGGCCGTCTTTCACGGCGGCTATTAAAGGAAATTCTAAGCGACCTGGATAACACTTTTTAGAAAATACTGACCAATGGACAACCGCACACATGTCACTCTCGACCTCATTTATCAGAATAATTCTCTCGTTTTTGGACAGAAGAAAGATTTTTGCAATACAAACCAAAAATGCATCTTGGGCCCTAGGGTAAGATGGATGATTATTGCCTCATCTCATGGTATATATTTCCCTTTCTTATGTCTTATTGAATATGAGGTGTTTTTATTTCAGAGAAAACTTTTTGCTAAAAAAACGTTCTTTTGTTTTCAGATTAGGATTTTTTTTTTAGCATGATTTTCTTTTTTTACGGTAAATGATTTTCTGTTAGCTCATCATCTTTCGTAAAACAAACATGTGCAAGTTCGAAACATCAATTCTCAAAGAATTTTTTCACTCGAGTAAATACATTCATAGATTGGATGCATTTGTTTATACCAATGTTTGAAACTTTTTTGATTCAATGAACCTAAAATGGCCTCTATAAAGAAAATTCTCTGGAGGGCTTCTAGAGTGAGGAGAGAGAGAGGGAGAGAGAGCTAGTCTAATTTGGAGGCATTTGCATTTGGGCAGGGAACTGGTGTAGGAGACAAGGACAGTATCAATATGTAATTACAAGCTACTGGGGAAAAGAATGCTAGGTACCTTGACTAGCCTACAAAGGTACAATGAATATTGATGTCGCAAAATTAGACTGCTCTCCATCTTGCAACTAGGGCATCAAATCTAGTCAGAACATATCTACTTTGATGGATGAGGCCTAGGATAGTGATTTGCTGACAAGTGACTCTTTGTTGTTTTCCTAGCTATGTGATTGGAAACGGGCAGGCTTGCCATGGTAATTTTTAGTCGTGCAATTCATCCGTACTTTATCCCCACTTTCTAAAACTACTAAGAAAAATACTAATATGCAATGAATAGTAAAAAATTTTCTTAACAAGTGACTTGAGATATTTATTCATAAAATATTTTGTTAGAGAAACATTCAATTTTCGTGTTAATAATTATACATCTCACGAAAAAAGTGGTTGATTTTTTTTGTTAGAGCATCTTTTTAGTAAAGTTCTATTGTTAATATTTCAAATTCATGTTATCAAGAGTTAATATCCTGAAAATCCCCAAACTATATTTTTGACCACCAAGAACCCCAAACTTGTATACTTTTGACAAATTTACCCCAAACTGGTACACTTGTGACAAATTTACCCTATGTTAATTTTCGTTAAATTTTACTATCAAATTATTAAACTAAATATACCAATTTGGGATTTCACACTCCATTTGTCACAGTTTATAATTTTTGTGATTTTTTTGTGGTATTAATTTAATTTAGCGGAGGGTATATTTGTCACAAATTTACCAATTTGGGGTTTTTTGCCGTCGAATAAATTAGTTTGAGATAAATTTGTCATAAATATACCAGTTTAGAGTTTTTTATGGTCTGTCGGAGTAAATTTGTCACGATGTACTGGTTTGGGATTTTTCATGGTCAAAAAAATAGTTTTGGATAAATTTGTCACAAGTGTACCGGTTTGGGGTTTTTAGGGTATTAACCCTTTTATCAACACATTTACATATAATAAGCCTCATTTTCCAATCACTTGTTAACAAGATTATTAATTTGTAAAAGTTTAATTTTCATAGATCACGGAAATAATAGTAGATTGAAAATTGTCATATTTCCTTATTTAATTATTTAACAGATTTTCTTTAGTTTTTTTTTTTTTTAAAAACCAAAACACCATTAATAGGATTTCTACAGAATAAAAATCGCACGTCTCTTCATAATATTTTCTACGTAATCATTAGTTTTGTCCGCATTATGTATAAATGCAGTCTATACGATACTATATTTTCACCTATTTATAGTAAGATGGTAGTAGTGAACTTGTCCACGATCTTCTCATGAATAATGATATTCGAATATAATGATGGATGAAATGAAAGAGTCAAATTGAAATCTTTCGTTCGTTTACCAACCTTTATAGGTTGTCCAAAATTGCTTGCCTTGTGTGTCATCCTTGGGACTTATGTTGTCATCAAACAGGGGTTTCCGTCTCTTAGGTGCTTATAGGGTCACTCATGTCGACTAAGTTTGGCTATTTTATTTTAAATTTTAACATCTTTGGAGCGACATTTCTTGCGAGAAAACATTCAATATAGCATTTCAAAGTCTTTTAAATTATTTAATAGATTTTATTTTTTAAATTTTTTATTTCGCAGAAAATTCTATTGTGGCTGCGGGACTATGCTAATTATTTGTAGTATGTGCATTCAAGATGAAGAAATTAATTATTATATCATCATGGATAAATTAGATACAAACACAAAATACGTAATATGAAATGGGTAGGGATGATTGACACGACTACTACTCTCAGCATTACCAAAAGGGTTCCACAACTTGCATTAGACTCATGTGATTACTTAACTGATGTATTAGTGATTTCAATCATACACAACATCTAGTCATTGTTTTCAAAGGTTCAATGAAATGGAATGGCGATCCATCGATGATTAGATTTGCCCTAAGTAGGTAGGATTATCTTCTTACCACATACAGAAAAGTACATTTCAAGAGAAGGTTCAAGACAAAGGGAAATAGGAATTTTTTTTTAATCCCGTACATTTTAAGAGAAGGTTCGATTTACTTATATCCTGTTTGCTGTCCAAGAAGAATTATAGAGCAACTTACAGTTGTACCGAAATTAAATACTCTCTCTTCTTTGATTAAAATGAAAAAAAAGAAGAAAAAGTCATTCACCTAATAGAAAATTTTGATTTTTTCACCGCTAGATATTTCATTGAACCACCATCACTTGGCAGATATCTTCTTTTCCTTGTTGAAAGGGGTTTAAGGACTAATATTCATTCATCATTTTCGAATAACATTTGATTGCTTTTCCTTTTGTTTATGGGTACCTTTCTTTGTTTTTCTTTTTCATGAAATAAACAGAGGAAAAGATAGACAGCTAATAATACTTGTCGGATAATGTTTGATTTCTTGAAAGTGAAGGATGGCGGCTCTGAATTTCAATATATTATCTAGATTTGGCGTCGTTTTCGATCTTCGCTGGAAGGAGAGTAAAGAGAGCCAAGTAGAGCTCTTTTTGGAAGCATAATACTGCTGATAATTAGAAACATCTACTGAATAAAAAATCTAAGAAAATACCGGGATGAGTAGAGAAAAGGTCCTATTTATATATAATTGATACCTCAATTTTGTGCTCAAACGTCATTTTCAAGTAATTATTTTTCCTTCTAAAAATATATATTTATAGATAAAGCATCTGCTATTGAAGGGTAAAATTCAAGAATATATGATTATACGTTCTCATTGTGGAGATGGCAAACTAACATTATGAAGTATTCATTTGAAAAAAAATCTGGAGAGATACATGATCGACACATGTATTTTGCACAGTTTTACGGAATCGGCGATCATGCATTCGTTTCGTGCTGATTTGTGCTGAAATTTTAAGCAGAGTATCTGTACATTTGGCACTTCAGCCTGGCCAAAGGATATATAAATCAGAGTGTTAGCTTTTCATGCATAATAAATTAGTTGCCCGTTCAAAATATCTTGAATATTCTAGAGTAGGAGATATATTTATTTTCTGTTAGGCATTTCCCTTTAATTGTTCATTGAAAGGGGCGGGGGCAGTGGCCGGGGGGGGATTGGTGTTATAAGGCCTCGTTGTTGATTTTTTCTAACTTGTAGACTTATATTTACATATTTTATTCTAAAGCGGTTGCTTGTTTACTCATGATATATCTTTTGACGATTTCTCAGCGTATTTATTTTGATTGGAAATCTCTGATGTGGACACTGGCTATGTTATGTCACCCTCTGGAGTGACGTGCATAGTTTGTGTATTTTTTCTTAAATTATGAAAGTGATATAAGCAAACATTTTTAAGAAATTATTTTTCAACTCATCCATTTTTTACGAAACAAATAGATATTATATTCTAAAGTTTGAGAAAAAATTTAAGTATAATTGCAACAATTGTAATGTATATATGTTCTTTTAATATTTATGGAGTTCAATATTATGTATTTGTAATAAGAATACCTTTATGCTTGGCAGGAGATGCAATAATCAATTATAAAAGTGAAAGTTCCATTCCAAGTGTAAAAAATTTCAGCTCAATACAAAAGCTAAAGCTTTACAACCAGATAAGTGCCAAACAACACATTTGAAGCCTTTTTCAGCAATAATGCCTTTTGTCCCCACTATATCATATTAAAATAATTGATGAGGTGATACAAACTGTTTATTTATTTTCCCTTTTCTCCCTGACATAAAATATTAAGTATGGGGATCCATTTTGCATCATTTGTCCTTCTCAGCTTGGCCATAAGAGTAGGACTTTTAGGAGACAAAAGAAAATGCCAACAAAAAAAAGCTGTATTACAATCTGTTGACCCTGCTTAATTTAAAAATTGATTAATCGTGCGGTTGGGCTATGGTGGACCTTGGTCTTTATAAATAATACACCACTTAAGTAATTGGAATACTAATCATTATTCGTCCAGATGCATGAATGCAATGATTTTAGGTTTGGCAATTCTAATTTATATATTGTTAGTCCTGAGTGGAAATACTGTGTCTATCCACAAACTGTTATTTAAAGGTGAGTGACATCTCCGTCTGAAATGGAAAATTAGAACATACACCGCCGATTAAAAGAAAAGTTTACACTAGCGATCCAATTCACCAGTAAGCAAATCATTAAATTAAGAGTGGAAAGGTAGCTCATGAAACTTTTCTTTTCTTTTTTTTTTCTTTTTTTTTTGGAGAAAGTATAAATCGATGTAAGAACTGAAAACTAAAATAGCATGCGGTGGGTGTGATTTAGAGTATTTGATCAACTGGGTTTGAGGTAAATATGTAATGAAGTCAATGATACGAAATGCTAAATAAGGAAGACTCAGCTTTTCTACATTAAAGAAAAACTATGGAAATTCCAAAGTTATCCATTTATTTTGCGAAAAATGAAAACCTTAGAAACTACTTTCTGGAAAATGATCATTTGTATTCCTCACAAAAATGAATAAACAAAAAATACTTTCATCACTCACAAAAATGTTTAAATGTAAATTGTTATCGATGATAAATACGTTATCCATGGACTAATTATTTCACGCAACAATGATCATTTTCAGAAAGATATTTTTCAAATTATCATCATCATTATTATTATTATTATTATTATCATCATCACCATTTGCAAAATAAATGGAACTGGTGTCCTCACGGGAGTTGGTAATCACATCCATAATTATGACACGTTTTAGTGACGAGGTGTTAATAGATTTTCAGCCATCACCTAACAACCTTAAATCATTATTTTCCACACTTATCATACATGGAATCATGCATGTACCAAGTTTTTGGACATAGGTCACTTTCAAGAGCTAATGAAATCTTGCTCTTGTGGCCGTGTTCTGATTCGATGGGACGGTCTCTGCTCTCCCCTCGCACATAGGATGGACGGGAATTGGTCCTTCGCACCATTATTTGCATTCCCCAATGAGAGCTTACGCATTAGTTGTGTCGGGTGCGCATGATGAGTTGAGATTTCCCGTTTCAACGTAAATAAATATTAGAGTAATACCTTATCACAACAACTTGTTTCGGCACATGGTTAAAATTTGTCATGTCATTTAGTAAAATAATGCACGTAACATTTCTCTCTAAGTATTGTTTAGGCTCATCATACCTCAACAAAGACAATCATAGTTGTAAATCTCATAGGAATCTATGCAGATTTTGGCCTTGATCTTGCTCTGTCACCAATTGTTACCAACGTTTGAGACTACCTGTAAACCTTGTGACAAATCTAAAAATATTCCTCTATATGACTGACTTGATAAAATGAGTATGTTTTAAGCGTAGAAAATAAATTATTTGAAAAACATTTCCCCAAAAATGATTGTTTGTATTATTTACAAAGATGAATGAATGGGAAAAAATGTTAGCCACCAAGATGGCACCCCAAGTTCCGACAAAAAAAAAAAATGGCACCTCAGGATTTCCATAATTAGAATCTAGAATATGATAATAAAGAAAAAAAGGATTTGCATACTTGATTTGAAATCCATCGTTCTTGATGCGAAATAGTGACAATCTAAAGCTCAAGTACTTTCGATAAAAAAAAAAAAAGAGGTTCAAGTGCTTCTCCTCTATTGTCTTTTGTATTACTAGCTCAATGAGATTGCCTCTCATGAATAGCATTCAGTAACTATTCCTTATGTGAGGTTATTTGTGCATAAGAGTTAGATAAGAGACTCAAGTACTATTTATAAAGTTTTAAACCATAGCCTTCTCATCACAAGCTGGGTTTACTTGATCCACACTAGCTAATTCTATATTAGACTAATTAATAATCTTTATGTTTTATCTTATTAAATCAATCCGGTAAAATAATAAATTACAATCTCAATTAATATAACTCACATAAGAGAAAAATCTTACAAATTTTTTTATTGTCCATAAAAATGTTTAGATATAAATTATTATTAGTATGAAAATATCTTTCATGGATTAATAATTTCAAGTGATGTGAGCAATTTTTTTCTTCAAGAAAATGTTTGTTAAATCATTAATTCATTGCAAAACAAACATAGCCTAATTTGTATAAAAAGGGTCATGGGACGATGTATATTCATTATCTTTCCATTTTTTTCTCGTCCAATTGATGCTGATACATGTTGACCTGATTCACACGCACCAAAAAATTAGGTTGGTCTCATGTAAAGCCTATTTCATTCAACTGTGCACACAAATTGAGTTACACATGCATCAAGATCAATCGCAAATGAAAAAGCAATGAGAATTCGGGGCGCGACCCGACACAGCTGGATTGGCGTTTGGGTAAACGACAAGAACTACTAGTGTACCGGTTGGAATGGAATCCTTTTCCTTTCGTCAAGCTGTTTATGATTAGACTCAACGACCACGGGAAAGTTCCCAACTTCATCATGCAACTGAATAAAGCACGCCTTTCACCATTCAACTGGTCGTTCCGGGCCAAGAAGCCAAATAGCTTTCGAATAGTGCTGTCTCTCTCGTGCTAAAAAACAAGCCACGTTCACACAAGAGAGCCATGAGAGAGAGAGAGAGAGAGAGAGAGAGAGAGAGAGAGCATGGCTAAAAATAGCCAACTGGTCCTTCGGTTGTTTGATGTACGAGCAAGGTGACCCGTTCCTTAGCTAGAGTTTGATCCCTAGTCATGGGGTTCTGGATCGATGTTTCACTTGCACTGAACCAACAGTGGGTCTCAAGCACATGCTCGCTGCTTCTCATTCGTTTGCTTTTCTAGTTCTTTATTCTACTTCATTGTACGTGTTGACCCATCTCCCTCCCTCCCTCCCTCTCTCTCTCTCTCTCTCTCTCTCTCTCCCTCCCTCTTCCTCTCTCTCGTTTATAGTGGAAACATGGCCAGTAGTTAGTCAACCTTAGTGCGGTTATGGGAGGAGTGAGTGGCGAACCCATTAAGAGAGCGATTAGGCAAGAAAGTGTCATTTCTTTTTATTATCCCACTTATTACCACTCGTGCCTAAATCCCGAGCCAATCAATTACAAAGTTCAATGATAAAAAACAATTGATTCGCTGGTCAAGACTCGTGCATGATGATATGTCGCGGCAGAGAGCTTGTTGGAAAGTAATAGGTTAGATTGAGTTCACCGAACTTAGCGGATCGAGGATAACTGTTCAGAATCTCCTGAATTTGGGCGATGCTGTCCAGTAGCCCTCAATTTTTTTTTTTGTTTTTTTGAAGCTAGGGTTTACCAAAATGAACTTTTGGCATCGTTGTACGGTTGTCCTCGACTTTAAAAAGTATAGATTACCCTCTCAAACTCATTATTATTCTCTATAGATCCTTTGGGGACTCGCTCTTTTGTTTCGGTCGCCAGAAGTAGGTCTCCGGCGACCAAAGAAGTTTGGGTGGTCGAGACCCATTCTCAATCACTAGAAGCCCAAATTTGCCTCATTCGAACTCACCCACACACACATTATTTCTCTCCACTCAGAGTCACGTTTTAAGGACCAGAGGTTTTTAAGTCGCAATATACCAAGAAGGTGGCCAAGATGACCGAGCTAGCCTTGAAACTTCTAAGGATTTAGGGCTTCCTTGTACTATAAAATATTCCTAGGGGAATTATGACATTTGTATTATAGAGGAAAGGGGTTTCAACAGTTTGGTTTGCTTTGGTTTTCTTGAAAACCCAATTCGAACCGAACATATAGGATGCGAATCCGAACTGCACCGAATTCGACCCAAGTTGAATACGAACCAAACTAAAACTTTAATTCGGTTTGGTTCGGTTTCATTTTTCGATTTTCTTATTTTTGGCTTTGCTTATTGGAACCTAACTGAATAAATGCTGAGAAAAAAAAAGATTTTAAGTTGGTCGTTTAAGTTTTATTGAGAATTATGGTTCTACTTGGTTAAGCAAACGGGATCGAACTGGAAAAAATGACGATTACGTTTCGGTTGAATCAAATCGAAAATGCACGAAATTTCGGTTCGGTTCCGATTTTGGTTTCGGTTTAGTTTTTTGGTTCTGTTTTAACGTCCCCACAGAGGATTGTTGTAATTAATAGGGTAGATGATTTATGGGTTGATGTCATTATACTTTTACTTATTATATGGGATACAATTCTTTTTTTTTTTTCAATGTTCTTCTAAATCAATTCTTTGTTATTCGGTTTCTTGAATCCATTGTTTGGCCTCATAATAAATTAGAAGTTACCATGACCATCTCCGGGATAGAACTTGTGAGCGAAGGCTGAGGGAAGCCTGAGGCCTGTTGAGGGCAACGCCACGACCTTTGGAGAGGGCAAAGGTGGAGATGGTGGCGTCCATGCCAGCTCAAGAAGGGATGCCGATCTTTTCCGGAAGCAAGGGACAAGTTGAGCAACACGGAGATGGCCAAGCCGAGGGAAGAATCGCTTGTTAAGTGAGTTGGGGTTCAAGAGCTCTGCGAATCGTGAAGTCAAGAAAAGAAAGGCTAAACCACATGGGATACGGCAGAAGAGCCTATAATTTAGGGAAAAGATTCAAGGGCATCGCTCAATTGGGCAGAGGAGAATGTAAAAAAACGAGAGGTTTTCAAGGCACAGTAGGTTGTGAAGGTGGCTAAGATGATTGAGCAAACGTTGAAGTTTTTAAGGGTCCAGTGTTTCTGTAAGTACTCTAAAATATTTCTAGCGGTATTATGTGACTTATGTATATAAACTGGGGTCCTATTTCCCTCATTTATATCATCCCATATGTAACATGATAAGAAATAATAAAACATTCTCTCCCGAAACATTCTTCTTTTTAGAGTTTCACTTTCCAGGTGGGCCAAGTGAGCTAGCAAGGAATTGTTGGAAGGGAAGGTTGAGCGTAGGAGATTCCAGTGAGAGTGAAAGAAACCTTTGGAGTCTAAGTGGCGCACGGTCACAATCTCAGGTGTTGGCCTGTCACACATGAACGTCGTCGCCAGCAAGAGCTCTATTCACATCGTCACCCACAAACCACCTTACAGCCACCTTGCACCTCTGTCAACATCCATTGTTCCTGGCCAGCCCTAGTCAGCAGCCTCCATGGTGACGTTGAGATCCTGGCGGCCGTGGAAGCGTTGCCAAGAGCCAAAAATAAGAAAACAAAGAATGAGCAGGGTGTAAGGAAAAGAAGGGGAGTTGCTAAGGAGGCAATGGCGATAGGTTGTGGCATGGCTTTGACACTTTGATAGTGACCAGGATAGAATGTCGTAAGGAAAAGAAGGGGAGTTGCTAAGGAGGCAATGGCGATAGGTTGTGGCATGGCTTGACACTTGATAGTGACCAGGATAGAATGTCGTAAGGAAAAGAAGGGGAGTTGCTAAGGAGGCAATGGCGATAGGTTGTGGCGATTTCACCAGTAGGAACGATTGAGGAGGGTTGGGGCCAGGCATGAGGAGATCGAGCTAGTAAGACTAGGAAGAGAAAAGGGATTTGTGTGTAGGGGTTTTGTGGGATTTTAATTAGGTATGATAAGATTTACGATTGGGTGGACATGCATTGTAATGGGCGAACACCATATCTTGTCCCTACAATCATGTTGGAGAAGAAACATGATTGATGAAAAAAAAGTAATTGTTATGAAAATCAGAGTCCTATTAAGTGAAGAACATATAATAAATCACATTGTTGCCTCATGAGAGCGACGGTTTTCAATAGTTGAAGACGTCGAATCCTTTTGAGCCCATAATATCTGAGCCTGTCACACTTGCAAGTTGGGAGAGCTAAATTTCTTTGGGCCTCAAGAAGAGTAGAACAACGCAAGAAGCCGAATTAGATATTAGAATATGTTTCCAGACCCCTTCATGAGAATGATCTTGCGTTTGAATAAGAAGGAACGCCACATCGATTAGATCATTTTAGTTTTTCAAGTAAAAATTTGATTAGTGGGGGAAAAGGTCGCACGGCAGCGTGCAAAAAAAGTTCCAAGAAGGGTCATATGTAAAGATTAAAGGCCTAGATTTGTCGATTCATTAGATTTGCAAAGTGTTCCATAAATTTTAGGATAGTCGGGTCTCTGCACTGGTGTCTATGGATTATTGAAAAGAATTAAAAAAAAATAATAAAAGCATAGAGATTCCGGCACAACAAGGAGAAATCGGACGAGAAATAAAAACATCTCACACTAGAAAAAATAGATGAATGCAATAGACCAGCAGACGAATCCTGCGATATTGGTCAGCATGGATCATTGTGGATGGAGCAATAGCTTAAGCCCTTGTTTTTTGCCCAACTGTGATTGTTTACTATGATAATTGTAAAAAAAAGTTATAAACTTATTATACAATGGCCAACTTAGTTATGAATCTTTTAGTCGTATCAACATAGTTTTAAACTTTTCAATTGTGTTAATTTAGTCCAAAACTTTTTGAAATTTTTCCAAATTTGACCTAGACTTATTATATGAATAAATAAAATTTTTAAATAAAGATGTGAGGTGCTTTCGTTTTTTCAAATAAAGACCTAAAGTAGATATTGTTTCAAAGAAGGACCTGAAGTCGTCAAATCATCTTAAATAAGGCCTTGAAGTAGCTTTGGCTGGCCAATGACTATTCTGGCTATCGAAGAAGGGGTATTTTAGTTAAAAAATTGTAACTATATTTTTAAAAAATTTTCTTTCCTATTTTTCCTTTTCCTTTTCTTTCTTTTCTTTCTTCCTCTTCCCTCCCTTGGCCATCATCACATCTTGTCCTCCACTAACCTCAAGCGAGGGCTACCTTCACTGGTGTCAGGTGAGGGTGAGGGTGAGGGTTGTCCTTGCCTAATCTGGTGAGGAACGCGCTTGCTTGATGCCAACGAGGATGACCCTCACTAGATCCAACGAGGGCAACCCTTGCTCGCCCAAGCAAGGATGATCATCGATTGACACTAGCAAGGACAGCCTTTGCCTGAGTTTGGTAACCTTCACCATGGTCAATGGAGGGAAAAACAGAAAAGAAAAAAAAAATTAAAAGACGAAAATGGCTTTGGACTAGAGAAGTTAGGCCTTTTTTTTTCTTTTACATTGATATAGCAACTTTAGACTCTTATTTGAAACAAGTACTATTTCAATCCCTTATTTGAGATGATTTAGTCACTTTGGGCCCTTATTTAAAAAAATATCCATTTTAGGTCATTATTTGAAAAATAAGAGGACTTTGGGCTCTTATTCGGAATTTTTCCTATGGATAATTGATCGAAATGACTATATTGATAAATTGTCAATAGGCCAAGCAGGGCATTGAAGTAGATTAGGATGCTCGGGCCTAACTTGAATGGTCTTTTTTTCTTTTTCAAGTTTTTGAAAAATAATATAAATTTGTAGGTATATTTTCAGTTTCAAAGAATGCTTTTCTATATATATATATATATATATATATATATATAGTTTTATTAACTGATTTATGAGTCTAATAAAGTGTTCCAATATACCGACCAAAAATAAAAAAGTCTTTCCAATATAAATAATGTAAATTTCATTTTTTTTATTTTTTAAATTTTATATTTGAAAAATTCTGGCCATTTCAGGAGTGAGCGTCTCTGTCTTGAAGGCCTGGACCTGCCCAAAATCCCGACTTGGGCCTATTAGAGCGGCTCCGTTTAGGGCTTTCCGGCTTCCGGGCTGTTTTGCTCAATCCTAAGCCCAAGGTCTGTGAGATAGCTTACTAACCTCCCAGAGGAGGGAAGATGTGAACAAAATCTGAGTTGAGTGGTCCTACCTTGGGTGGTATAAACTTGAATCTTGATGAAATTGGAAACCAAATTTGTGTTGTGCTAGTTTCGTTTCTTAATCAATATAAATCTAATTCAATATAAACCAAATCCGTGTTGGTCCTATATAGATAAATCGACCGATTAGTGATTGATGTAACTTGAGCTACCTAAACTACAAAGTATTTGTGGAATGAAGGCTAGAAAAGAAAAATTATACGGAAAATCACTGATGCTTGACGTCTCTTTGCCCTTTTTCTTACTTTGAGAATAAAGGGGGAAAAAACCTAGTATCTTGATAAATTCTATGGGAGTCTTAAGGGAATCATAACAACGTGACTAATTTGAAAGGCAGCTTGGAGATTGATCAGTGAGGGCTTTCAAGTCATTTACTTATTTATTTAACTTGAAAAAAATAGCTATCTAAAGCATCGGGAAGGAGCATGACGTGACTAGGTAAACTCTAAAGTACTAATTTTAAAAAAAGTTATAACACTTCAAGATTTGTGTTTGAAACAAACGGCATTCTACGAACTCTCTCATGAAAGTCATTCAAAAAAAAAAAAAAAAAAAAAAAACTTGCCACCATCAAACAAAATCCCATGACAAGGAATAGCACCTCCAGTACACAACCCAACATACTAAGCACTCACATCAAATCCCATGACAGCATTAATTAGTGCTCTTGTTTGGTATTTCCCAACAGCCACTTTTCACCAAATAACTTTTATAAGAATGTAACCCACTAGGAGTTTTTCATTTTCTTTTGTCTGGAAATGCCAAAGGTTTGGCGCTTCTTATTGGCAAGAAGCATGCCACTTCCTCCAGTTCTCAATTTTTTTCTTTTTAGTCTTGGCATGTTTCTAAAGCCCTTGCCTGAGATTACCATCAGATTTCTGGGGTCCAGCCTCGGAGCTTCACCTAATCACCAACCTTTTCTTTTCGGTCTTTTCCTTGTGCTCTTATTTAATAAAGGAGCATAATGAAATCAACCAAATGTTGAAGAGAAATTTAAGAGGAAATGAATAAAGAATGATCAGTTCTCAAGTAGGTAGATTTCATATAAAGAATCTAAAACCTACTCTGTCAAAGGTGTAAGGTTAAAGCATTGACGAATTTTCTAGACTTTCTTGATTCAGAACCCATTTTTCACACATATGTAACTTTTCCTTAAATGAAGTAAGAAAAAAAAAAGCTAAAAAATGACTCTACTCGAAAAATGTTAGTTTTTGAGGAGAACCGACGTTCACAATATAAATTTAGGAATTGAACTAGCGTAGGTCGATTTTCACTTTTTTACCTAGAAATTTATTTAGTTCTTGTATAAATTAGTATCGATCAAGTAAGGCAAGTTCCGTAATTGAAACAGCATGTTTGCTCATTCCTCTAGTCATAAATCGTAGGATATGGAAAACAGGTTTGTGGTCCTAAATAAAAACCAAGGAAAAGATTATTAAAATTTAAGTAAAAAGTAGACAAAGGTGCTTTTGCCTATGCAACTTGCATGGAAAAAGCTGCTCCATTGAGAAAAGGGAAAAGTGGGCGTTTTTGTCATTCACCGGAAAAGAAAAATTTAAAGTTTATGAAAACTATTTTTTCCCCCAAAAATTTGCTCATGTTTGATGGAGAGTTGGTTGTGCAAGTGGGTGGGACCGGAAATAATTTTGTGCAAACAAATGAGGGGTCAGCATCCTTTTCAACCAAGTTTGCAAAAAGCTAGCAATAATCTAGTGCCAAACAATAGCTACCAGGAAGATGCGGGAAGGGTCGGAATAGCCAGATTTAGAAAGTGAAATTGGTGCTTCTTTGAGGAGTTCAATTTAGTTGATTTCCTTTGAGAATGGCGAATCAATCAAAATATCATCTTTTTTGTTTTTGTCGAACGAAAGATTCCCTTCATTTTTCAAAATAATACTCGAGATGTACATAGAAAGCTTTTAAGCCCTAGTAAATCTCAAATAACTTCTGAACAAAGCAAATGCCATAATGCGAATAACAAAGCACAATGCAACTAAAAACAAACTCTCATCCTTTGAGAATAGCTCTCTTACCATAAATATTCAATGGTTGATTACTAGTTTTAGTGATTGCATTAGGGGTGTGCATGGTCCGGGCGGGCGATTCCTAACCTAGAACCGGGAACCGCCCACTAAGAACTGGTTTAAAAAAATTGGAACCGGGAACCGCTCGCTAGTTGCATGGATCCACCCGAGAATCGGAACCGGTCCAACTTCTGCGCCTTCCCCTTTTCGCCTTCCCCACATTTGCTTATTCTAGCTCTCCCGACCATGGTAGCTTTATTCTTCTCAAGTACTAGCACTGCGACGGTGTCCGCGATGGCGGCGGTCGCAACCCTCGCTCCACTTCCGTCTCGGCCACCACCACCATCTTCGCCACCGCCTTCGCCGTCTCCCACTCCTCCCTCGAGACCAACAATGAGGAGGACAATGGGGACGATGAGCTGTTCTTAGACCTGGAGTTCGCCCGTCCCCGAAGATGAGGATGATGGGGAGAAGCTTGAGGAGGGGGAGGAGGAAGAGCGGAGGTAGAAGCGAGACGGGCCCAACAACGAAGAGGACGATAGTGACAGTGAATGCGGAGGTGACGACGACATGGAGAGAGAGTTCAAGATTGAGGGAGGAAAAGAGAATCAACTCACTGTTTCACTGAGTTCGGACTAGGACTCGAAGGGAGATGAGTAGATCCGGAGGTGAATCGGAGAGAAAGAGGGAGCTTGGGGAGATTTCGAACTGAGAGAGACGAGATGGAGTAAGAAAGTAGTGAATTGAGCCATAAATTTTAGATTTGCTAATTTCGAATGTTTTTAATATTAAAAATTGATATATTGTTATAATATAACCGGTCCGGTCCGGATGGGTAGATCCGCCCATGGAACTAGGAACCGGACTAGTACCCACCGGTTCCCATATATTGGAATCGGGAACCGGACCGGTTCCCTTAAGAACCACCGGTTCTAGGCGGTTCCGGTCCGGTTCTGGGCGGTTTGGACAGGTTTTGGTTCTTTTGCACACCCCTAATTAGCATGCCAAGATCCTCGCTCCATTTGCAACCACTTGTGATACGTATCTAGGTTCAACGTCCTTATCACTTTCACTGTGTAGAGACATAAAAAAATACAGATTAAATACTTATAAGGAATTCCTAGATCTAGACCTAAATCTAATTTAGGAAAGTAAAACCTCCAAATATCAGGCGAGGAGAGCACTCTAATTCGAAGAGGTTGTGGAGTCATGTTATGAACATCCTCGTCGGTGGCTGTTGATTGGATGAATGGCCGAACCGATTTCCACGTTCACTCAAAATTAGCCATAGAAATGTATTCACATATACAAACTCGCAAAACAAATTAGTAGAGCAACGAAAAGACAATCAAATCAAAGAAAAGGAAAGTTAAAGACTAAGTAGGTTTTCAATTTCAAAAACTGAATCTGAGAGCCTATAAGAGAGCTTCAAAAGAGGGAAGAGTTTTTGGAAGATGAGAATGTTTGTTGAGAAAGGGAGAGAAAAGGATGAAATCCCAACTAGAATATCATCTCATAGGCCAACTTTTCGCAACAATCTTAAGCATTTACTTAAGAATTACTAAAGATTTCTTTGCCGGTTAATGATTTCTTTTAAAAAAAATTTGAGGAAGAAATGTAGACGTCTACTGAATTTCGATTCATGTGCGATCAATTCACTATGCGATGTGAAAATGCTTTCGGGTGAATAATGCACGCAATTCATGATGATGGAATCAGTAATACACATTTCCCCATTTTTTTTCCAAAACAAGTGGGGGCCAAGTCTCACTGTGTTCTGCACAAAGACTGTTCAGAGCCAGAGCAGTCCCCATTGGCCATTAGGCAATCAACAAAGCAGCACAGGATTTAGAGAACCGAGACACGACATTATTATAAGCATGTCATGTGGTCCTCTGAAACTTTTTACTAATGATTATTGCTCAGATGACTAACCCAAAAGAGCCTGCACAAAAGGTCCAGGTCACCCAACAATCTCTGCCCCCTTTGACATTGTAAATTATTCTTCCCTGTTCTCAACAAAAATCAGTGGGATAAGCAGGTAAAACATTGGAGTGTGGAAACTTGTGACTTTTTCACATAATATTATAACAGCAGCTCGTGCTCCCATGAAAAAGGGTAGAGTTTAAGCAACGTTTGCAAGCAAAGAATTTACTAATCTGTTGAATTTTGTGGACGATGAGCATTTATTCTTACCTTATTCGAGAAAATTTATAATTTTTAATGTTCAGTCCCTCTATCATATTATATAATCAATGTGTTAAAGATTAGAATATTATCTTCTTAAACAGAAGTATCGCATTATTCATTTTAATTTGCACTTTACTTGATTTATGGAATTAAATGAACTAATACACTTATTCGAAACTTTTGCACGAGAAAGTGTAGTTTCATGTCATTGGAATAGTCAAAGTCAATGCTTTTGAATTTAAGTTCAGTCAACACTTGATGATCTTACTGTGAAAGGGTAAATTCGTCATACACCAGATGGACGGGGGGCTGGCTTAAGCTCAGGTGAAAGACCAAGAAAATTACCATGCTCTGAGAAAGGAAAAGAGGAAGAGCAGTTTTAAGGTTCTGTTTGTAAGATTCGTCGCTAAAGCTATCGGTTTTTTCACAGAATATCGAACTGAACATGCGCTGGGACTTACACATTGAATTCTTCTTTTGACCTCTAGCTAGAAAAGAAAGCATTAGGGGTGCTAGTTTAGCCAGCATCATTAGGCAAAAGTAATCAGAGTTAACGTGGTGTAAACGGCGACCGAGTTTGTGTAATCATCCGATTCCTACAGCCTGTAACAGAATCTTCCATGGACTGGTGAAACTTTCAGTAGAAAGCTTTCAAAGATTTAGCTTTTACTTTGTTAATTTTGACTTTTGAGCACATACGAAAGGTTCGATAGCTGGCACGGTGGACAAGCTCATTTTGCGAGCGATGCTCGCTAAAAGCCCGATACGGATAACCACAAATCGCAATGTTTTGAGGAAATAAGCATCCAGTTATATTCAAGTGGGTTCAGAATCTGGACATCAGATGGCAATGGGAACTAAATGCTTTTTTTCGGACATTCTCCCCTCACTATGACCTAGAACTTAAGACCTTCTCATCAAATGTATTCACACATAAACCCTTAAAGAGACAGCACTCTTGGATTAGAGACCAGGTGTTGCTGAATGATCCCCATACATCCATTAACCTCCACAATTTTTTGCAAAAATCCCACTGAGGCACTTTCACTGATAGTGCATAGGCTGCATCTGGAAATAAGGATCGAACTGGGCACCGTGAAGTCCACCCATGAGGAATCTCTGCTCGTGCAACTTGTTCCCGTAGGAAGAAATCCCGCGAACTGGTCCTAAGGCAGCATCAACGCCTACTTGGTCATATGCTGTCGCTAACCCTCCGTTCAACCGGTTGTTCCAGCACAAGATATCTGTGCTCATCTCTTCGATCTTCGGATGATGATCATGGGGCTGTGCTTGCACCGGTAGCTTCGTGATCGTGGAAGAATTGTCAGGTGAGGCGGATTGCCTTTTGACTGGCGAAGGCGGGTCACTATCTGGGAGATGAACTGTTGTGATGTCGTGAATGCTGGATCTCCGCTTGTCCTTGCCTCCCGTACCCTGTCTGATGAAGTATTTTTGGGCATGACTGGCGACCTGCGTTGGAGTCCTACTAGTCACGAAGTAGCGCGAGATATTTCTCCAATCCCCTTTCCCGTACTTCTTAAGACCCATCAAAAATTGCCTGCGGGATCATCACCAGATGCAACATCACAAGCCGCACTTACATTTAATGCTTGAATTATACATGTGGACATGTTAAAAATTTCAGTAAACCAGAGCTCTGTGTATGTCAAATGTGCAATCTTGAAATATTTTACAGGTTTCATGCTAACATCCAGCTGCAGCAGAAACATGAAAGGGCTTCACAGCATTTCGGATCCATCCATCTGAAGAGGTTTAACCTGACAGGTGAAAATGCATTCGGAATAACCCTGAGGGATTCAAATCATATGCATTTACGTTCTTGCAAAGTTGGAAAAAGATGCAAACTCGCAAATTAAGTGAAAAGAGCATGATTCAGCAGCTAGAATTTTAGGTGAGATAGTCCAAAACAAGCAACAACACCAAATTTCAGACTTTGTGACTATCTCCAGACCTTGATTCAATGATTAGCAAAGCATATATTTCAATTGAAAAGGCAATATGATTGCAAAGGCTCAGCAGTTACCTGTGCTCTTCTTCAGTCCACGGAACACCTTTCTTTCTCTCCTGATCAGAGGGTTTTGTTGAAGTGCCTCTCTTTCCAACGGTACTGTACAATTGCTTCAACCCATCAGAACCATTGTTACTATTGATCCACTCCAATGTGAAGGAGTTGCCTCCATATCCCGGAATCGGAATAAGCCCGGCTTCGATATCGCTCACATCTTCCTCCAATTCCCTATACTGCTTCATCACATCGCCCACCGTCTTCCCGGGGATCAAAGCCGCCACTCTCACCCACCTATCCGGTGTGTCTTTATCGAACACCGCCAACAAGTTCTCGAACTGCTTGTTCTCCTCGGGGGTCCATTTCGTCCCCCTGCTCTCCTGGAACAACCAGTTCGAATTCTGGAGGTACGGCGATAGGATTTCGATTCCCCGATTCATCTCGCGTGAAGCTAAAAGCATCGGGAAAGCAGGAAATTGAGGTGCACAAGGCTACTCAATGTCGCAGACCAATACCGATTCCCTCATTTAGAAAGTTCAAAGAGGGAGAAACGGATATTGGTTAATGCAGAGAGAGAAGCACAGGGGAAGCTTTTAAGAGGAAAAGGAAGATGGGAAATCAAAGGAGCATTTTGAAAGGGAATCTAAGGTCCCCTTTCGCTGTTAAGCATAAATTTGAGAATCTAGAAAAGAGCCAACTTTCCAAAACCCAAGGGAAATTCCAGAAACAAAAGGAAAAAAGAAAAAGCGACGCCTCTGTTTTGACTATTGATATAAACCCTAGACTTCCCTATCAGATCCAAAGAGCGCAGTAGGCACGAGAATCATCCAAGAAAAGCGAAACCCATATCAGATTTCGCGAGGTGGATTCAAAATGTGATGCCAATTTCAAAACTTGAAGCTTCCAAAGCGAAGTTCAGCAGACCACGTCCTTCTGGACAGAAGACCCAAAAGTTCTGAGAAAAATCCAGTGGAGAGAAAATCAAGAAAACAGAGAGGACCCAGCAGAGAGAAAGAAACAGCGAGGAAAAGGGAGTGATTATGTAGGGATTGAAGTAAAGTGAGAAAAGTATTGTGCTCCCTCACTTTTTTTTTTTCTTTTCTTTCTTTTTGAAGCTTATTGAGACTCAAAAGCAAAAGCCAAGAACTGAGAGAGCTAACCCCCCAGAGGTGAACACAAGAATGCGACCTCCCTTGAGGAGGATCTAGCTATCAACCTCTCAATGGAGCAAGCGCCTGCGAGGTTGCCTAAAGGAGAGAACAGAATTGAGGGGGAGGGAAGGGAAGAGAGAGAAGGCGAAAGAGAGAGGTCAAACATGTTGTATTGTGATTGGTGGGTTATGGTGTGTGGGCGCAGATGCTGAAAACAAAAAGGAAAATAATAAGTTAATGTCAAATTAATTCATATAATAATTGAAAGAGATGCCCAATCAACTGTGACAATCGAAAAGGACATCGTGGGATGGGCCAATTGACAAAGAAGGTACATGTTGGCTCTGTTGGTAAAAGATGAAGGAACCAATTAACAATTTGATCTCAACCGTAGTGAAGGAAAGTGCTGAAGTTTAGGTGAATCAAGACAGAGACAAACTGATATGGCAACACCCCAAAAAAAAAAAAGAAAAAAGAGACAGACAGACAAGTTGAGAAGAGAAATGATTCCAATCACTGAAGCTGGAGGAGGAGATGGAGGTGGATGGGGGTTTCGACAATTATGTGATGAACCGGTTTTTATGATATCTATGCTTGTTAGATCTTGAGAAAATAAAGCTCAATGGGTCGTGATGAGTTTTGAAAATTTTTGAGTTACGACAATTTGAATTTGAATTTGACAAGATATATACCGTTATTATGCCTTACAAATTGGGAATTGATTCCCAAGGGTCCTGAAAAAGTTCTGAGGAAGAGAAACGATAAAGAGAAAAGGGTGGGGTTCATGAGGGCTGCCCACCCCTTTTGATTAATGGTGAAGTGTCAAGCATCTAAAAATTGGAGAATTCATATTTTCATTTGTCTGGTTTAAAATAATGAACAAAATAAACATGAGAGGAGTGTCAAGATCAAGCGTAGGACTCACACTGTAATAGGATTAGCAATATTGGACACAACCCGTTGCACATAGCGAGACAAAACATCAAATATTGAGAGAAAATCCGACTATAATATACACACTACATTCAACTCTATTGATAAGAATTAAGATGTTTGCATCGTAATTCACTTATTTTAATATCTAAAATCGAAATAATGGTATTTTTTGTCGAAAAATAAGGGTATTTTCTATTAATCGAAATTAACACGCATTTGAAACAAGATAATCATGAAACGTTAATAGGAATTGTCAACCTTAACTCTAATTAACCACTTGAACTACACCCCAATCAATAGCCAAACCGAAAAGAAAATGGTTAATATCTTAAAAACCTCAAACTGATATATTTATGATAAATATACTCAAAAATAATTTTTTAACCATGAAAATTCTCAAACTGGTACACCTGTGATAAATTTACTCTAGATTGACCACAAAAAATCCAAAATTAGTATACTTGTGATAATTTTACTCTAAACAAATTTGTTTGATAGCCAAAAATCTTAAATTGATATATTCATGACAAATATATGGTGGATTAATAACATCAAACCTGCAAAAATGGTATAATTGCAACAAATGAAGAGTAAAATCTCAAACTGATATATCAGTTAACTGTCTTGTGGCATTCAATTCAGCAATTTGATAGTAAATTTCAACGGAAATTAATAAAGGATAAATTTATCATAAGTGTATCAGTTTGGGGTAATTTTGTCAAAAGTATATCAGTTTGGGATTTTTGACGGTCAAAAAATTAATTTGGAATAAATTTATCACAGATATACTATTCTGAGATTTTTCTAGGTATTAACAAAAAAAAGAAAAAACATAGAATTTCCACCACTGCTTGACCCTATTCTTTCTCAGGAATCTGTGAGAGCTTCTCGGTCATGATTCTTTCTCATCAATCAGGGGCCCAGCGCATCTTAAATTCAACTGAGAACTTATAGGCCTTCAGATAGGAAACGACAACTTGAGCTTTCGATCAAAAGATGCAATTGGTGGTTGGTTTGATCCACTAATTAACTCGACAAAGTTGACTATGAAGATGATACCCTCCACAAACCCTCATTTAAGTGAAGCATGAAACAAGTCATCAAAGAGCAAAATGGAGTCGCCATTTTGATGCGAGTAAAACCTAAAGTGGCGATGACCCACATGAAGGAAAATAAACATTAGATTAAGCTCCAAAATGGGCAAGCATGGCTTTAACTGAAATAGCCCATCTTAAAAACACCATGTTAGAAACCTTACTCAGTCTATAATAAAGCATTTTTTGAGAAACATTATGTGAAGCATGGTCATGTACTCCTCTCTTTCCCCCCCAAATACCAAATGGTGATACCACCACCTTCACTTATAGCTAATCAAATTGTGTTCATGCTAAGTAAGATACATTAGATGACGAAACTCTTTCCAACCCGTGGAATTTAGTATATTCTATCTAAAGAGTTCTTTCAAGTGATCTACTTTAATTTTCTCCTAATATTACCTCGGAGATTATTGAACTTATGCAAACTCATGATGGCATTTACACAGAGTAACGAATTAAATATATATTTCTCTCTTTGACAATTCAAACCCTTTTTGCTAAAAGGTGCGAGAAATCAAATCTTTTACTTCTCTTAATTAAAGAGCTTGTAGAAAATTGTTGATGTTGACTGATATGATGTATAAATAACCTAATGCCTTTAGTCAATCATACAAATTCTTAACTAATACTTCGGTTTGGCCATGTGAAAACCAACATAAATTTGTCGCAGTCCTTTGCAACTGCCCTTGTTAAGGGTAATCGTCTTTCAGTTTGGCCACTTAAAGAAAGAAAAATAAGTTAGTTATGTTTAAGACAAAAAATTACTAAACTGATAAATTTGTGTTGCATTTATCATAAAATAATTTTCATGGCACAAGATTTATCACAAACTAATTTTCGCATTATAAAATTTTCCAACTGGTACGCGTGACAATCTACCAAAATCTTAGAGCAAAATTAGGGTATTTTAGCAGATTTTTGAAACGTGAGGGGGCTTTTAGGGAAAAACTAGTGGATTTTCTAATCTCAAATTATTTTCTTCGAATCGAACTTCTCCAAAATGAAGTTGTTAGAAGACCTAATTATGTTAAATTTCCATGTCATATGCGAGTCACACGAGATTATGTTAGTTTTTTTGTCACATGTAATTCAATGTCAACGATTTATCAAGGGATATTGGATTATTGTTAACGGAAAATATATTTGACAAAGGCATAAAAAATTGAGATTTTATGTGACGAAAGATACTTTGGAATAAATTTGGCACTGATATATCAATTTGGTGCTTCTTGGTCATATTTTGATCAGTATATTTGTGTATATGCATAGAATTTTTGGTTGAATGAACTTATTAAGAGAAAACTCTAAAAGCATAAGAATTTGAGATTTTATGTGGATTCTTTGGAATAAATTTGGCACTGATATATTAATTTGATGCTTTTTGGTCGTATTTTGATCAGTATATTTGTGTATATGCATAGGATTTTTGGTTGAATGAACTTATCAAGAGAAAACTCTAAAAGCATAATGAAGAATATACAATTTATTTTTTTTTCCGATTACTTTGATCAAGTCATGTTCTTTTGAAACAATAACATATTTGAAAAGAAAAAATGATCAATAATTGGCGGATTTTTTTATTACTTCTTTTATTTTTATATTATCACATTTTGTATAAACAAAAAGAGAGATGTCACTTTCGAACGACAATCATGTGCACATTAAACCACACCAACCATATTCAATTCATCGAACTCCTCAGCCTTCACTAAGTTTGGGGCCAACTGTCGCAGATGCTCAGATGATCATTTGGTCAACTCTTTATAAATATCGACAAAAAAGATAAATAAAACATTGATTGGTCAATGAGATTGCCAACAGTGAGAGAGTCTAATCGCAAGAAGGAGTAACTTCAACGTACCCCATGTCATTTATTCTTTGTGGATGGTCGTTCCCAAGACTCCAAGAAATATCGTACGTACTTCATGATGTTAGATAAACTTGGTAGACCTAGCCTGTTCGTCGAGTTACCACTTTTACTTACTAGGCAAAATCTTGCGACAAAAAATTCCAAAGACCCACTTCTTGATAAAGCCGAAGAAACCCTAATTCAAGATCACCAAACACAAACTCCTATTCCCACATCGACAAATGCTAGATTCACAAAACCCTGATACCGACCACAGCTCCTGACATCTCTCATGCATTACCACGCGTCACCGCCGACCATCCCCCCGCTACCCTGGCCACCCCCTCTCTAGGAAAATATGGCTACTTCATAAATAAAGCCACGACATTGGCCGATGTGACGAGCACTTTAGAGGCGCATGGAAACGTTTTTTTTTCCTCTATTTTTATTTATTCTTTTGCTCTCCGAAATAAATAAAAAAAGAATATAAATCCGTTTAGTAACGTCGACTAATTTTTATGTTTCCCAAAATAGAAAAAATAGCCGAAGAATAGATTTGTAATAGAAATAAGAAGTATAAAAAAGTAACTTATTGTTCTTAGGAATAACTTCTAAAAATAAGTCATTTTTATTCTTTTTTTCTTTTCTTCTTCTTCCTTGCCGCTCCCTGTGGGTTGTAGTTTGTTGGCCGACTATCGGTTGTCGCCCCCTATGCCGTAACCACCCGCCGCCGATCGTCGTCTCCTCTGGTCGGCCGCCGACCACTGACTGTCAACCGCCGACCACCGGCCGTTGCCACCATATGTTGTTGACTGTCGACCACTTGCCGTCACCACCGCTTGCCGTGGTTGGTAGTCGGCGTTGGTGGCTGCGCGATGGGCAGCGGTGGTCAAACGCGTTCATATTCTTTTTGTGGGTCGTATCAAATACATTCTTCTTCTTTTTCTATTTCGAGAATAGAAATTTTATATAATTACAAAATGCGTTGTTTTACTTAGAAATTATTTCGGGAATTAGAAATAGAAAATAATTATTTCTAAAAAGAAATTGTTTTCTGAAATAGAAATGTTATCATTTGCACCCCTAAAGTCTAAGAACAACAAAATGAAATAGTAGTCTCCAAGCAAAAGAGGATACAAAGTGGTTTTGGTGCAAAATATGAGGATGGTGGTCTTTTAAAATTTCCATGAATCTTTGGTTATATCTTTTTATCGGGCGCTTTTGCTAAATTATCGGTGGAGTAAACCAGTAACCTTTCTATAAAGTGATTATGCACTTTTAAAACAAAACTAATATCGTGTTTGAATTTTAAAAATTTACATTCTTAATTAGTATTGCGGATCCGATACTTCATTGACCAACAAACATCTAATTTTACCATTCTTGGCACATGAAAGCTATAGTCTTTCCAAAGCCAAGGAGCCTCTTGATCATAGACAAACTTCTGATATGGCATTAGTCTGCCGACACGAAAGTTGAATTTAGCAGGGGTTGGCACAACTAAAATTTCTACAGCGCATCTCCTTTGGAATGCATTACTTGTCGGTTTTTCTTTGCCTTTTTTTGGTTTTATTTTTATTTTTATTTTGCTTCTTGTCGTAAAAGAGCAAAATATGAAGGAGACAAGGGCCTCAAAACGAAGTCCATGATGATGACCTTAAAAAGTTGCAAAATGACAATCTTAATCAAATCAAAGGTCCTTGATGCAGCGATGCCATCTAAAATGTAATAACTTACGTAAACTAAATACGGCTACGAGGTTTTCCGTTAATTAGTTCGTTAAACAGTACTAAATAATGTATTCCAATTGACATTGTCCTGGCCAGCTAGCAGGGGAAACCGGGGACAGAGTTGACTTCTCTTTATAATTCTCTTGTTTATTTCGTTGAATTTGACTTCTTGTGTTAAATAACGCGATGATGATAATGAGTTGCTTCCGTTCCAACCAATGCGATGCTCAGGCTTGCTAGAAGAACTATGATGCCTGTGTCCTATATAATCATAAGTCAATGAGTTCGATAACATTAACATAGTTAACTCACCCACTTTCATATGAATATTTAAACCGAAAAATTATGAGCAAATTAAGACGTTAATTATTCAACATTGTACGTTCTTTCTTATGGGACTTACTAGAGATGAGCAACATGGATTGACCAAACTGGAAACTACTTGAACCGGTTCACTCCGGTTCCTAAGAGTGCCTGTTCGGTTTCCGATTTCTTAAAGTGGAATCGAAGTTTGAGGTATTCTCTCATTTGAATTCGACTGGTCGAGTCCAATTATCGGGCGGTCTAATCGGTCCAATTCCAAGGACCTCTGGTTCGGTCTTTGATTTCGGAAACTAGGAACCAATCCCCTCGATTCGGTTCCCAGTTCCAAGATAGGACCATATCAAACTGAGAATCAATTACCCCGAGTCCTCACTTAACACTCTCATATGTGCACTTGAAAAAGTCACCACTTACTTGTGAGCTGCTCCTTTAGACCTGCTTCCCTTAATTCAAGTGTCCTTTTGCACCAACATTACCTCAACATAAATGTCTTTCTTAGACCGGCTAAATTTGGCAGGAACATCATCTCTCCTTCGGGCTTTCCTCCTTGGTCACCTTGGCCCAGCCAAGTTAATAGCATAACATAATTTGCCGCTTGTTTGGTTAACACAACAAAATACCAATGTCTTCACTTGGGAAGTCACAAGAAACAAGTCCAAATCCGAGTCTCAAAGTTTCTATAGTTGGATATACTTTTCTAATATCTTCAATTGGGGAGATCACCGGGAACAAGTCTAAGTCCAAATTTATCAAGGTATCTAATTAGACACACTTTCCCTCAATAGTCTAAGCATATTAGTTAGGGATCAACTCAGATATATTAGTAGTTCCACACCACTTTCATTTTCTGATGTGGGGCTTATTCTCCAAACACTCTAATAAGTGCACCTCAACAAATTTTCCTCACATTTCACATTTCAAGCAATTTAATAATCCTGGCTAGTTAAGTTCCCATTAATTCGTGGCTCCTTGCAATACACAAAAATCTAATCACATTATGATCACATTTGAACTACGGGATGAATTCAACTTCGTCTTAGTATCGTTTAAAAAGTTATATCCACTTTGGGGTTTTATCCTCAATACCTCTTTTTGGGAGGACAAGTTTGATAATTTTGTTAAAAAAAGTATGGATATAAGGAATAGACAGATGCTAGCTAGTTGTTTGAGGTTCCGGTACAAGCATGGAGGGAGAATTGAGCATCATGAAGGTAAAGAGTCTTATGTTTCAAGCTTTAGAGACAATGTCGGAACCAAAACAATAAGATAAATTTTGAAAATTTGGAATGATAGTTAAAAAAATTGGAGGGAGAACTTATTGAGAATGCCTTCTCTTTGCGGCTTGGTACTTGCAATCTCTCAACTTTACGGCTTTGTATAGAAGCTGAATGCACACAAGCATCACCAACATTTTTTGAAGAAACAAACAGCCCGCATACCTTATAATGAAGAAAACACAATATGTTATTTTGCAAAAAAAAAAAAAAATTTATTATATATTGATTCGGGGCATTTTCACAAAAAAAAAAAATTTTTACCATTATTTCGATACCCTCCCTTAAAATTGATTTCCCAAAATCCACAACACCAAGCATCATCTTTAATTTTTCGAAGGAATCCACCTTCAATATTTTCGTAAAAATATATGCATTGTGATCTTTGATCTACATAAATCTAGCTCAATCTCATCATTTTTGACTTTCTCATGAATATAGTAACACTTTGTGTCAATATGTTTGCTCCTATCACGAAAAACAAGATTCTTGATTAATGTAATAGCCGATTTATGCATCAATTCACAAAGTATCTTATGAAGCCAAATTGCTTGCCAAAGCTAACGCTATGCTGCTATCGAGAGAGCAACAACGTGTTTTTTGAGGACCAAAAAATTACTCTTCATCCGAGAAAGAAAGTGTTTCAGGAAGTACTCTTTTAAGTTTGAGTATCATTAGCCAAGTCGCCTTGTACCCCCACTGAAATAACATATTTGTGTAAGAATATTAAATTTCATGATCACGAGTTCCATTGACATACCACCATATTCTTTGTGATGTTTGCAAATATGATTGGTACGGTTTCTTCAAAAATTGACTAATAATTCCCACACCATTAGTAATATTTGGCCTAGTAGAAGCTAAAATATCTTAAACTGCCTACAATGCTTTTGAAATAAGTGGAATTTACTAATTCACTGGTTCTTTCTTTCTTTAGCTCTAACCGTTCTAGTACAAGAGAGAACGAATTGGTCCGAGTGATTCCATCTTTAATCACTTCAAAATATCACTAGTATATTTTTCATGTGAAATAAATAAACCATTATTTGTCTACTTCACTTCTAGACCTATAAAATAAGACGTCAATTCTAAATTTTTCATGTTGAGCTGGCTAGTCATAGCCTTCCTGAATTGAATAAACATTTTTTCATAGCTCCTTGTAAATATCAATTCACCAACATAAATGCATATAGTTATTATATCATTGCAAATATATGAATTAATATACAATGTATGCTCATAAGAGCACTTTTGGAAATCATGCTATAATAGGTACATGTCGATTCTCATGCACCAAGCTCGAGGTGTTTGTTTTAATCCATAGAAGGCTTTCTTCAATGTTTTCATGCCTTTTCTTCACATAATCTCATGGAAGCTCCACATAGACTTGCTCTTCAAGGAAACCATTGAAAAAAATACCAATTTCACATCCAATGGATGGATCTTCTACGAGACTATGATCATCTGAATGGCATCCATTTGAGCCATTGGTGCAAGTACTTCAAAATAATCAATACCTAGCTTTTGCTTATAGCCTTTCAAGACTAGTTTGGCTTTGTATTGGTCCACCTAAGCATCATGCTTGTACTTCATCTTGTACACCCACTTGATGCCAATGGACTTCTTATAGGGTCATAGAGAAGTTAACTCCCATGTGACATTCTTTTCAACATAGCGGATTCCTTCATTCAATGCTTGGAGTTGCTATTGCATCATCATAGCATATGGGGTCACACTATGCAAATAAATAAAAATTTAGCATAGCTTCATTAATGATTCTATCACTATCACTATCATAATTTCTTGTGACCATATATTATCCTTGAATTTTGCTGGCATCTCTTGCAATCGTTGTTAACGATGTATCAATGTTTTTGAAGTTGCCCTTCATGAAGGAAATGAACTACTAGCAAAGATGGTGGATCTTCAATTGAAGGTTTTTCTATCTCTTCCACCAATGATTCATCTTCGATGATGATACTTTTTGATCAATCTTTTGGTTCTAGTCCCAAGCTTTATCTTAAAAAACTTGGACATCCTGGCTGATAATCAACTTTTTAATAATTGGATCATACAACTTATAACCTTTAATCATGTCAATATAATTGATGAAGATGCACTTCTGACTTTGTCATCTAACTTTTTTCTTGGTTTGTCTAGTAATGGGGTTATGCCACATGCCTAAATACTCTTAAGAATGAAACATCTAGCTTATTACCACTAAGCCTCTTCTAGGACTTTTCTAAAACACTCCTTGTTGGACACATCTTTAGCACAAATACAACAAGCACAATATTTTCTGCCCTAGACTTCTTGGGTAATGTTTTTTTGCTTTTAGCATACTTCTTACCATTTAAAAAATTTTCCTATTCTTATTTTCGCTACTTCATTTTGCTGAGGAGTATACTTGGCAGTCAATTGATGTTTCACTCTATGAATTGTATTAGTATTTGTCAAATTCATTTGAGGTGAATCGTCCCCCTCTATCTGATATCAATGTCTTTAGATTAAAGCTTCTAAACTTTTCAGCATAAAATTTAAATTCGTTGAATTTGTCAAAAGTTTCAAATTTTTATCTTAGGAAATATATCCATGTTTTACTGGTTAAATCATCCACAAAATTAATATGTACCATTTTTGTTCAAGTGATCCCACCTCAATAAGGTCACTAATGTTTGTATGTATTAGCTCTGCAAGTTTTTTTTTTTTTTTGCTCTTTTGGCTTTTCCAACTGGATTTGATTTTTGGTATTGTTTTCTGAGAAGACATTCTTCACATGGGCGATTTGGACCGTCAACGAAAGGCATGCCATTCACCAATTTTTTTAAGACAACTAATTTTAGTTCACGAAAAATTAGATGACCAAATTGAAGATGCCACAACTAGTTGCAATTGGTCATTATCACTTGAAAAATTCAAAATGTTCTTTGTCTAAAGAGTCAAAGGGAATATCTAGTTCTTCATCATCTGTACCATTGTAATCAACTTATTGTTTACACTTCCCATGGTGCAAACTCCATTTGCAATGTGGACTTTGTGGATTTTTAGAAAGTTGGCCAACACTTAACAAATTCGAAAAGCTCCCACATAAAGTAATCATCTGCAACGGTAACATTAGTACCATATTTTGACTTGATATTAATGTTCCCTTTGTCCATTATGAGATTTTTTTTCATTTTCTTAAAATTTTCTAAGTTGACTTCACCGCAAGTCGTATCGTCCAACTATGAAGGCAACTCCTTTCGGCTAGACATATGATTACCGCACCAAATATCAAGATGCAAGATGTTGGTATTTATGGTGCTCAAGTCATTCTTCTTGCACACTGTGTTTTTGTTAGCATCGATGGCATGCACTTGTTCTGCCTGCTCATATGCCACCTTTGCTTGACATCCGGATAAGTAATGTTTGAATCTGTTACATGTGAAACACTAGACCTTTGATTTGCCGCACGTTTTATATTTTCTAGCGGAATTCAAATTTCCAACTTTGTGTCATCGACCACATCCATGTCCTTGGCCATCTTGATAGTGTGACATCCTGATTTTTTGATTCTGTTTTCGATTGAATGAGTTGGGCTTTTCATCGACGCGCCTATAGTCTTTTTCTCTGAGTTGATCACTCACGAGATAACTAATCTATCAAGTGAAGCCGTTAAGGGATTTTAACGCAATAGGCTTGAGAATTCGATAGAAATCGACTGCTCGATTGTGCTAATTTGCAAAGGTCAATACAACACCCTCAAAATCAATCAAAGACTGGAGATATGTCGATTCGACAGAGGCATGTGATTAAAGTGTGGGTGATTCCATCTAATTGCAAAATTTCTGTCGAACGGCACTAAACTGATTTTTCTATCGTTTCTATACCTTGTGTCCGTATTTGAAACTTTGAGATTTTCATGACAATCGAGAGCTGCCAATGGGTCGAAGATACACAATGTGGCTCCAAAATAATCGACCATGGTCAAATGCGTTAAAAATTTCTAAAAGCTACCCGGTAGATTAGGTCACGCTAAAATCGTGCCCGGTTGAAATTAACCGCGAAATTGAACCCAATTCAGAAATTGAAAGTTTTGTCATGTCACAATTTATTTTAGGAATGTCGAATCATCCTCCGAAGAATTTTCGGCAAGCCTGAGTATTTGGCGAAAATTCAAGTTTGGGCGTTTTGGATCGGGAAATTTAGAGGACCATTTTTGGATAGATTTTTGGGGTCCAAGTGGGATCAATTGGTGAGGAATTGCAAGGATTTATTATGGACACCTTAGCTGGAAGTTTTTGGGCATCAATTGTATTGTTTTGAGTTGGAATTGGATTGGAATTGAAGAGGAGATGCACAAATTCGTAGCTATGGTGGTGTGCAACATTTTGGGCACCTAGGATGGCTTCTTGAGGAAGCTTTGGAGTGGAAAATGGTTGAGGATAAGCCATGGACTTTGCGGGCATCTCTAATGATGGTTTAGGATATTTTAGGGAGACTTTAGAGGCTTGGTGGTCTCCCTTTAGCTGCAGCATTCTTCTTCTTTCTCTCCTTGCTTTAGACTCCATTGTTGTTGTTAGTTGAGAGCTCAAAAACTAGAGGAAGCCAATAGAAGACCAGCGGCCGTCAACCGTTCACCATCCGAGCACCACGCCCGTCCGAAGCCGTTGCGGCCGCCTTGCTCGTGCGCCCGTCCGCCCGTTGTCCTGCGCCAGCCAGCATGTCCCCACGAGCCCAGGCCGCCGTTCTGAGCCTTATCCAGCCCACCTGAGCTCCTCCGTCGCTGTTCTAGCCGCCCGAAGCCACTGCCTGGTCCCGTTGTTGCCGTTGCTGTCCCGCCCGGCCGTTTCTAACCAAAGCCGACCGCTCGACCAGCCTCTTTTGGCCAAGCACAGAAGCCGAAATCTCAGCCCACAGCTGAAGTTTTGTGGCCCATTTTAGGTCCCTTCCAGACTTCCCTTAACGTCACCGTTGACTCGAGTCTCGCTTGCCGTCACGCTGCCGTCACCGTGAACTCACCGGCTCGTTAAGCGGGTGAGTTTACTTGCTAAACCTTTCTTAGGAGGTTAATTATACTTAATGGTAATTAGATTAGGCTAAGCTTGGTTTAGGTGGTTAGTTTAGTTTAATTAGTGATTTAGTTGATTAATTAGGATTGTTAGGTGGTTAGATTAGATTAGTTAAATGTTTATTATATTGTATTATTTATTGAGTATGGTGCATTATTTTTCTAGGCCCGTTTAGGTGGTTAAATTATGGTTTAAAGCTTAATTAGGCATTTATTGGATTAAATTGCATTTATTTGATTAATTGTGCAATTATTTAATTATTTAATATTTTTCGAAAATTATATCGAGATAGCCGGTAGTCGGAATTTTGTATTGATTGTTGTGGTGTAGTTTGTTTACGCAATTGATTGTTAAATTGTGCAATTGAGTGATGATTGTGATTTTTGAGTATTTATTTCAAATTATGAAATTTTGGTATTTAATTAGAAAATCCCGGGTGTCGGGTTTTGACACCAAAATTATTTTTAGATACTATATCAAATAGTGGGATTTTAGAAGGAATGATATCAATTTTTAAGGTTTAGTCTGACCGTGTACCCACACACGATTATTTTATCGGGTGTTTTTAATATAAAGAAAATATGCCAAGTTCATTACTTTAATTGAGGCATTTGAGTGCAATGCACGATGTCCTTGGCCGGGATTGGATGTGTGCATGAATGATATGAGAATCCGTCACAAGCCTTTGGGGCCGGATGATGCTCATTCGGGAATGCCTCAAGTCAACGGATGCCGATCACAGTGGAGGTTGGGCCGATGCTCCCTTATGGAATGCTGTCTAGATGTAGACATTGCCGTGCTCGATGGTGCAAGAAGACACTTGGCTACGCCGGAAGACCGCTGACTGTTGAGTCGGTTGTGGCCATTGGGTCGTAATAAATTGGGACGTATGATTGATTGAAATTGATGCGCTTGATTATGGGACAAAATTGTGTGGCACGGAATGAGACGTGTCATAACGATTTGGCCCTATAATCGAGACCCCTATGTTTGTTTGAGATGTGTTTGAGGTGTTCCAATTGATGTGTGCATTTATTATATGCATCTGTATTATGAACTGTATTGACGTGCATGAAGGAACTGAGGCGAGGTGAGTCTTGTATGATGTGTGATTAGACTACCTCTAGGCGTATTTCCTTCCTAATCGGGGTTTAGGGCGTGAACTCACTAAGACATTATCTCACCCCGTCGTGAGCTTAATCTTTTCAGGTCCGTAAATGGATTGCTATCGTAAAGTGATTTAGTTTAACCCGTTAGCGGGTGAAAGTTTCGAGTTTATAGGGAGTCAAGGAAGACCCTCGATTTCCTTCTCTTCTTTTGGGTGATCGCTCAAAGGTTTCGGTTGAGGAGTCTTTAGTGACTCTTCTTTTGGAGTTAGACTTTTGTTTATAGACTAGTACTTTTGTATATAAACCTGGCATGTATTTAAAAGTATGTTTTGTGAAATTTGTTGTCTTGCTTTTCTATCCCATGTTTGTGTTGTCTGGGGATTGTTTATTATACGCTTCCGCATGTGTAATAAAATGAATGGATCGACGTTGTGTCTTGAGACGTCGCCATTCTATCGACCACCGAGGGATGTGTGCGTGCTCGAGATTTGGGCGTGACCCGTTTGTTAGACGGGGTTGTCAAGGTTAGAATTGAAGGGATTGTGCTTGGCGACTAATGCCACCACCGATGCGTGGACCTACTGACGAGGTTCCACTTGGGAACGTGGTTGCTAAGAAGCCTATGCACAAGCTTGTGGAGTAGTTCCTGAAGTTGAACCTGCCGATGTTCACTGGCGCAAGAGACCCCGAGGCTGCGACCCTCTGGATCCAAGACTTGGAGAAAGCCTTTGCATTACTTATGTGCATTGAGGAAGAGAAGGTTGTCCTTGCGATCGAGGACATCGTGGTTCCGGTGTGGAGTGCAAATACTTCTCGAGTTTCTAGACATGTTTCCAAAAGAGTTATCTTAGTATGCCCCGAGACTAGTAGAAGATTCGGAGGACAGAGCTAGGAGGTTCAGGAATGGCCTCCGACCGGAGTTGAAGAATCCACTAGTACCTTTCAACCTGAAGGACTACAATGACTTATATGAACTTACCTAGTTAATAGAGAGGAATATGAACGAACAAGCCGCTGCATCTAGGTTGCAGTTTGGTTCAAATCGGGATGGTAATAGGTTTGGGAAGAAATCTATGGTCGGAGGAAGGTATCCTATTCCGCCCAATAGGAAGGGTGGGGTAGGCAAGTCAGCACCGAGTTTTAGTGAAGTTTATCATTTCTATGGGAGATGACATGGCTTAGCCCCGTGCCATTCAGTGACGGGTGCTTGCTATAGGTGTGGCGAACAGGGCCACCAGGTCAGAGATTATCCCCGCAAACCAATGAGACCACAGCAGTTGCCACCGCCGCCACTGATGGGCCAGAACCGGGGATTCGCATAGCAGAATGCATCACAAGGTGGACTGAACCGACTGCCAGCTCAACGAAGGGTGTACGCCGTCATGAGACGACAAGCTGAGGACTCTCCTGATGTGGTCACAGGTACTATTTCACTAAACGACCATGCTGCTTATGCTTTATTTGACCCTGGAGCTACTCATTCATTTATAGTTGAGCAATTTGTTAAGCTAGTAGGGTTGAGTCTTGAATTGTTGGAGTCAGTGGTTAGCATATCTACACCATAGCTACGTAGGCTGTCCTAGTTGCAAATTGGTTATTGGTGAGTGAGAGGGAAATATAGACTTGATAGTCCTAGCCATGTATAATTTTAGTGTAATAATTGGCATGGATTGACTCACTAAGCAACGAGCTAAAATGGACTGCTATCGTAAAGCGATTCGGTTTAACCCGTTAGCGGGTGAAAGTTTCGAGTTTATAGGGAGTCAAGGAAGACCCTCGATTGAGTTTGTGATTGAGTTGGCTCCTTTAGGAGCGAAGATCGAAGAGCCAATTTCTAATGTTTTCGAAAGAGTCCCTTTGCCACCGTATGGTGTTGTTGGCTCCCGAGCTGAAGGCTCCCTAATGGTGTTGTCGAGCTGAACGTGCAGATGCAGGAGTTGTTGGATAAGGGATTCATATGTCCTAGTGCATCATATTGGAGAGCACCAGTTTTGCTCGTGAAGAAGAAAGATGGTTCGTTGCGCTTGTGCATCAACTATCGTCAACTCAATTAGGTGATGATCAAGAACAAGTACCCCTTGCCGAGGATTGATGACTTGTTTGACCAGTTGCAGGGAGCGTCGATAGTTTCGAAGATTGTCCTGAAGACAAGGTATCATTAGCTGAGGATAAGAAAGGAGGATATACCGAAGATAGTGTTTTGTATGCGATACGGTCATTATGAGTTCACTGTAATGTCGTTTGGTCTGACGAATGCCCCCGCTGCTTTCATGGATTTGATAAATCGGGTGTTCAAGGAGTATCTAGATCGGTTCGTGATTGTTTTCATTGACGATATCCTAGCATACTTAAGAAGTCCTAAGGAGCACGAAAGACAGTTGAGGACAGTACTTCAGACTTTGTGAGATCATAGATTGTACGCTAAGTTCTGTAAGTGCGAGTTTAAGTTGACTCGTGTGGCATTCTTAGGTCACGTGATTTCAGGCGAAGGAATCTCTGTGGACCCGACCAAGATTGAAGCAGTTATCAGCTGGCCAAGACACATCTTGCCCTTCTTTGATTGCCGTGACAACGTAGTCAACTCTTTCTGTTAAGATCTCAAGATTTTTTCTACAACTTGCCCATCTTGGAGTCCTTTACTATTAACCTTCAATTGGTTAACAATGGTCTACGCATGATCAAAGTATGCCGAGATTGATTTAGAGTTATTCATGCTTAAAGACTCGAATCTACTTGAAGTGTTTAAAACTGCATTGACCTAACATAATCGTTACCTTTGTTAGATTGTTGTAAAATATCCCACACTACTTTTACAGTCTTTGCACTCGATATATTTTTAATTATCATTTCCTTTATGGTTTGAAAGATCACAAACAATGCTTTTTGATCTTCCTTCTAGGACTTCACTAGAGAATTTTTCTCCTCCTTTCTTAATGCATTGATAGTTTCGACATCAACCATTTCGTTATAGCTGTTCTCCACCGAGAAAAAGTATAAAAAAAGTCTTAAACCTATTGCATTGGTACCAATTCAGTTCTAAACATTTCCATCAAACTAATTTAGTCCTAAACCTTTTCACATTGGTACCAATTCAATTCATCCGACTAATTTTGGTTGGCCGATGCTGACGTGGACACCAGCTGATGGTTGGACATTGGCGTGAATGCTGTTCGGTGGCCGGATGTAGAAGTGGCAATTTTTAATGATTTTTTTGGATTTTTTTATTTATTTTCTTTTCTTTTTCCTTTTCTTTTCTCCCTTCTTCCTCCTTAGACTATCCTTACGATGGCCAGCGAGGGTTGCTGTCCTCGCTCGGCCTTGCTCAGGGTCATGGGTGAAGTGGCTTTGCTCGGATCTAGGCGAGGCCAACCTCGCCCTAGCTTTATCACTAGCGAAGGTGGCCTCGCTCGCGGTTGGTGAGGCCTTGGCAGCCATCGCCAGGCCCGAGGCTCATCGTCCATTGGGCAAGGGTTGTGAAGCCCTCACCAGGGTCGCGATCCTCGTCTGACCTCCCTTAGGACCGTGAATGAGGCCGCCTTTGCTCGTGGTAAGGCCAAGGCGAGCGAGGCCATCATAGCCCTCGCCCATTGCTCGACGAGCCTTGGGCCTGGCGATGGCCATCATGGCCTTGCTAGCTGCGTGCGAGGCTGCCTTTGCCCACGATAAGGCCAAGGCAAGGTTGGCCTTGCCCAGATTTGGGCAAAGCAAGCTCGCTCAAGGCCCTCGGCAAGGGCCGCGACCCTCGCTGGCCATCGCAAGGACAATCCAAGGAGGAAGAAGGGAGCAAAGAAAAGGAAAAATAAAAGAAAAGATTAATAAAAAATCTGAAAAATAAAAAAAAAATTGTTAAAAATTGTGATCTCAACAATTGAGAATGTGATTGTCGGAGGATGACGGTGGCCGATGTTTCGTCGTCATTATCATCATTGCACAAAATTAGCCGAATGAAGTGAATTGGTATCAATGTGAAAAGATTTATGATTGAAATGGTCCAATTGAAAAAAGGGGCCAATTTAGACCCACTCAAATTGGTACCAATTTGTAATCAAATTTAGAATTGGTTTATGGTACTTTTTTAGAACCAAGAATAGTCCTCTCATTCCACGATTTCACAAATCTTGAGATTTGAATGCTAAATGCACTCAACGTCAACGACATCTATTGAAGAAGCAAAACGGCCCACACACTATTTAATGAAGAAAACAAAATAACTTACTTAAAACAAACAAGAAGCATTTTGAGGTCTTTTATCCTCTATCCATTTATTGATTTGAAGGAATCTATTAATGTATCTGTCAAGAGTCCCTCTCTTCTTTGTAAAAGTTTCCTCTCTATCCATGGTGATAGTGTACCCATGAGAAATCCCAAGCCCATAAATTTCCCAGCCCAAGTGGATACAATCCACTTGCCGATTAGTACCCTTCAACCAGAACACATACCACCACACCCTACAAACCCACTCCTACTCAAATAACCATAAACGGTTTTACAATGAAATCCTTCCACTTGCAGCAAAGATCCCACTATTATCTACCACCACCCAACACATAAAGCCTCTGCGAGAATGGATTCTACTCCGGTTCTAGGAAAAGCAATGTTTGTGAAATAGAGCTTGAATCAGTTTAGAGCTCCCTTCATCCATGATCTTTAGTTTCAGCAATAGGTACTCTTAGGTGTCGAACTGACTTCTCTCCTGGGTTAGTTTTGGAGGCTGTCTTGAGCTTGACCCTAATAGGAAGTGTTAGAAATGGAGCATGAATTAAAAAGAGAATGTAGGTTGGCTACTTTATGTAGAAGAATGGGGCAAATGTGGTCAGAGAATTTTGTTGCCATTGTGTTTGAGGAAATTCCAAAGGATAAATGGAAAGCATGTAATCTTATACTACTCGGGAAACTTTTTTCCAGGTCAAATGTAAACTTCCAGGCCTTTTATCCACAATGAAGAAGGGTTGGAAGACTGAAAACGTGGTGTGTGAACTAGTGCAATCGGGCCTATTCTCTTTCACTTTCAAAGAGGAAGCCGACTTGAAAAGGGTCCTTGATGCTAGCCCTTGGTTTTTTCGGGGAACTTGCTCATTCTACAGAAACTTCAACCTAAGGTACCTATCCACCGTCATGTTTTTACTCATTGTGCAATCTGGGTGCAAGTGCTTGGAATTATGATAATTCGAATTACTGAAAAGATGATGATGGAGGTGGTCGGAAAAGTCATAAAGGTGGTGGAACTGAAAATAGATGGAAAAGATGGTAGCCCGTGCAAGGTGGGAAGAGTGCGTGTGCTTTTAGATCCGTCACGCCCTTTGTGGCCAAGAGCATTGGTGAATTTTGATGATGATCAAATTGGGGTTGACTTTAAGTATGAGAGGCTCCCTTATTTTTGCTATTCACGTGGCCGAATAGGCCACTATACCACAAACTGTGAGGAAATCCCTTACGAGGAACCAAGGCTTGGGGAGGAAGGAGTTGGAAACTTTGGATATTGGGTAAAAGCGGAAGCTAAGGAAAATAGTCCTTTTTGAAAATTGTATTATGGGGAAGATATATCTTGTGAGGAGAAAGAAACAGTCTTGGAAACACCTACACCGGTTGGCACCATGGAGGTCTCGACCAACAATGAGAACTATGAGATGCAATTGGGGAATCCCGTGGAATTTCAACCCTCAGAATCATCCAAGTTAAAAAGGGAAAAGTATAGACAATGTGTCTATGATAGTGACAGGCAAAAGAGACAAAGGTTCTCAACTTCTTCTCTCGGACTCACCATGGGCAGAAACAATTCTCGACAGCACATCTACATTACATAAAAAGAGTAAAAAGGGCCATGTTCCCTCGGCGAGCAAGAAAATGAAGAGGGCCAAGAATTACAACTTACAGGGGATGGGTGCAAATGTGTTTGATGAGACTCTACTTCTTGAAACACCTATCCAAGTGGATGATGGGGTGCATGAATGGGCTTTGGTGGCTAACCCTAATAAGCCACCGGGAGATAAATGAAAGTTTTGAGTTGGAACTGTCGGGGATTAGGGTCTACCCTGACGTTCTAGCATCTTCGAGCCATAGTGGCTCTAGATAGACCCAACTTGGTGTTCCTCATGGAGACCAAGAATAAAAAAACAGTGGTGGACAAGGTTAGACAACAACTTAATTTCAAGAAGTCGATCATCATCGATCCAATTGGCATGGTAGGGGGTCTAATAGCAATGTGGAATGAGGATATAATGGTGGAAGTATAGGAGCACTCAGAGGAGCTGATTGATATCACTTGCAGGGACCCTACTTATGGCACCCTGATGAGAGTATCTTTTCTACATGCCTCTACTGAATTCCAAAAGAGAAATTGCTTATGGCAAAAACTTTGAGCCATCCACCATATCAATTACCTACCATGGATTTGCATGGGAGATTTCAACGAGGTTCTCAATTACTGGGAAAAGGATGGAAGACGAGGGATAGATCATTATCGAATGGTGGCCTTTCGGGCAATGCTGAATGATTGTGCCTTAATGGATATCGAAAGTAAGGGTTGTACCTACACATGGTCGAATAGCAGAGATGGGGAAAATCTAGTGAGAGAATGTCTAGATAGGGTTTTATGCAATGTAGAATGGAGAGTGGAATTTCCAAATGTAGAGGCTATTGCTATGCCGGCTATAGGTTCTAACCATAGCCCATTTATCCTCAATTTACATTCGAATATCATAAGAAAGAAAAAAGAGTTTTGATTTGAGGCATATTGGTTAGAAGACCTGGAATGTGGGAAATTGTTAAAGAAGCTTGGAATGATCACCATAACACACTCGGAGACTTAGTACAAAAGTCACAAAAGGTGGCTAGTGCATTAGGAATATGGGGCAAAACGAGATTCTCTAATGCGCACAAGCAAATTGAGCACCTAAAGGGAAGGTTAACTATGTTGACCAACAGTCTTGAAGGCGCCAAGTACAAGGAGGAGGCCCAACAAATCAAAGAACGGATTGAACAATTATGGAGGCAGGAAGAAATGTACTGGAGTATGAGATCCCGCATAAACTGGCTAAGGTAGGGGGGGGATAGAAATTCCAAATACTTCCATGCCACCATGGTCCAACGGAGGTTACAAAATAGAATTTCAATGCTGAAAATGAATGACAATCACTGGTGTCGGGAACCTGAAGCACTAAAGCAACACATTGGCCAATTTTACCAATCCCTTTACACCATTAAAGGACCCAGGAACTTTCAACCAGTCCTAGATCAATGTCCACACCTTGTCAATGTGGAAATGAATGAGTCCCTGATGAGAAGGGTAACAATGGACGAAGTGAAGGAGACATTTTTTCAAATGGGAGCCACTAAGGCACCTGGACCGGATGGGCTCAATGGACAATTTTATCACCATTACTGGACTGACATTTGGCAAGATGTATTCAAAATGGTTGATAATTTCTTCACTACGGGTACCTTCAATCCTAAACTTAATATGACACATATTGTACTCACTTCAAAAGTCACAAATCCAGAAAACATCACGCAATATAGGTCTATCAGCTTATGTAATTTCAGTTATAAGATTATTTCCAAAGTAATGGCTAACCGTCTTAAGCCATGGCTTCCTGAAATTATTGCGATAGAACAAAATGCTTTTGTGAGTGGTAGACAAATACAAGACAACATCTTGATAGTCCAGGAGATGCTACATCAGCTTCGCATTTGAAAGAGGGAAAAGAAAGTCTAGGTAGTTCTTAAATTAGACATGCAAAAAGCCTATGATCGAGTTGAATGAGATTTCTTATGTGAGTGTATGAAAGAAAATGGGATTCTGCAAGGAATGGGTCCAGTGTGTCAAACAATGTATTTCCACGGTATCTTTTAGTGTGAAAATCAATGGGGAGTCCATGCAACAATTCCATCCATCCCGAGGCATAAGATAGGGAGACCCACTTTCACCTTACTTATTTATTATTATGGCAAACGTGCTCTCCATCCTAATGAGCAAGGAAATTTTGGATGGAAGCTTGAGAGGTATCAAACTAAACAGGTGGTGGTCGACTATATCTCATCTATTATTTGCCGATGATGCCATCTTCTTCCTGAACGGAACGGTTAAGAATGTCAAAACTTGGTGAATATCCTAAACCAGTATCGTTATGCATCAGGGCAAGCCATCAACTTAAACAAGTCAGGTATTTTCTTTAGCCAAAATTGTCCACAAACTTTAAAGAAGAACTTGGCAAATCAATTAAGAGTCCCTATTATAGACAAGATGGACAAATACTTGGGAATTCCCTTAGACTGGGGGCAATCAAAAAAGTAAATGTTTGCATGGATCTTAGCAAGGGTTAACTCGAAGCTAGAGTGCTGGAAAGAGAAATTGTTGACTAAAGTAGGGAAAGAGGTACTCATTAAAATAGTTGTATAAGCTCTACCATAGTATGCAATGTCTATTTTTAAGATACCAATATCTATTTGCAAAGCAATAGAAAAAGAATCGTGTGCTTTTGGTGGAAACAAAATGCCGAATAGAAAGGAATTCATTGGAAGAACTGGGAATCTTTGAGAATAAGGAAGGATACAGGAGGGTTGGGGTTTCAAGACTTTGTAGCTTTCAACAAAGTTATGCTTGGGAAACAAGCTTGGCAACTTGTTCAGGCTCTAAACTCCCTATGGACCAAAATTGTAAAAGGTACTTATTACCCACAAGGGGAGTTCTGGCATGCTGGTAAGGGTAATCACCCCTCGTGGGGATGGGAAAGCTTGATGATAGGAAGGGAAGTGATTGAACCTGAGATGAGATGGTTGGTGGGTGACGGTAAACATATTAGAATCAGGGAAGATGTATGGCTACCCAGAGGCCGTGTTGGAGGCTCCACAAATCTAAACGAGCCTAAGTATGTTGAGGAATTGATTGTACCTGAAGAAAAAGAATGGAATGTAGTGAAGCTAAAGGAAATGTTCGACGAGAATGTCATCCATGAGATCCTATCCATACCGCTCAGCTCCAATCCATCAATGGACAGACTAGTGTGGATGGGAAATAGTAAGGGCTCCTATTCGGTCAAAAGTGGCTACAACAAAATGTTTTCTTAGGAAAAAATGGTTAATGACAACCAAGCGTCATCATCATATTAGCCTCCTTGATCTTGATGGACTACAATTTGGCAAACCCAGCACTACCCAATGGTTCGATTTTTCCTATGGAGTGTATGCACTAATGCGCTGCCGACAAGAAAAAATATTTACAAGAGGAAAATGGTACCTGATCCACTTTTTCCCAATATGTCACGAAGCCCTAGAAACGCTCGAGCATCTCCTCCTCTTATGTGCCTGGACAAAAAGGATATGGTTAGACCCCCGCATCAAGTTGAATACGGCTGTCGGAAAAATCGCTAGGATGGATAAATGGATTTTGGAGAACTTGCCTCCCCAGGATGAGTTGAACTCAAACACACTCCTTGCTGGTATATTATGGCTGATCTGGAAAGAAAGAAATGCATGGGTCTTTAGAACTAGCAAACTAAAGCCACACAAAATTGTAGATGAAGCTAGTAATGACCTAGAACTCTATAGAAAATGGAATCCCAGTACTACTAAACAGCAACAAAATGAAAGGGAAGGTTTGCCAAAGGAAGAGTGGACACCACCGCCTATAGGCTCATTGAAATTAAATGTGGATGGATCTTGGTGTAGCGACTCAAAATAGGGAATTGTTGCCTGATTATGTAGAGACCATTGCGGGCGTCTTGTGGGTGGCTTTGTCAAGAAAGTCCTTGCTCCATCTGCCCTTGTCGTGGAAACCCTAGCTTTGGAGGAAGGTTTGCACTTTGTGGAGAAGACACGAACGACATCTCTTCAGTTCAGTGAACAGAGTCAAACAAGTACAGTAGTTCAGTTTCAGCTTGTGACTGACAATTTGATAGCAAGAAATACTATCCTGGGCCGGGCTGAAGTCCCATGGCTTGTCCATTCGGTAGTGGTGGACTGTCAATAGTTGCTGGGCTCTTTAGCTGGAGTGTCTGTTGCCGTCTGTTCGCGAGATACGAATCAGGCCGCGGATTGGGTTGTGAAGGCTTGCCGAAACGACTCCCTTGCAACAAATTGGTTGTCTAATCCTCCCTATTGTCTCTTATCTCTATTATGTTTGGACTTGGGAAAATGTTTTGGTACTTTTCCTACGTAACGATGAAAGGAATATTTATTTGACCAAAAAAAAAAAAAGTTCAACAGTTGTGGCTACATAATGAAGGTGAACCGCAACATGCAATAGATCACAACAAGAAGCGCGGAGTAGTGCTAGCTGAAGCTCTTCATTCTGTCACGATGGCTAGGCAAGAAGCATCTTTGAACTAGTGGTGATGCTTTTTGTGCTTTGGTTGGTGTTGCGAGTAACAATTGTTAGAGAGTTCAATCTCGATGAATTGCTGGTGGTTCTTCATTCGTGGTTGTAGTGAATTATTAGCTAGAAGATTCCACAATAGAGCTTCACTCCTTGTTGGTTTCATAGAGAGAGTCTTCTCATCCACTTCATCATCTAATTAGCGTTTTGAAATATAAGAACTATATAAATATATTATTTAGTTTTGGTGGTCTAGGTGGGTAGTTCCATAGATATGAAAATCGAATTGATACTTATCAATTTCCACAGAAATCATCTAAAATTAGTTTTTCAGTTCGATTCAGATAGTTTTCAGTCTAATCCAATTCTTTTCCTTACCCCTAAGTACAAGTAGAGCAAGAAGCGCCAATAATCAAAAGAACCTGCCTTGCTTATGCTCTAAACCTTATGCTCTTTTTAGTTTGGGATAAGTATATCAAAAGTCCTAAAACTTATCATGAAAATGCAATTGAGTCCTAAAACTTTTAAAAAGTGCAATTAAGTCCTAAAACTTGTCATAAAAGTTCAATCAAGTCCTAAAACTTTCAAAATTTTCAATAAAGTCCTAAAACTTGTCTTGAAAGTGCAACCGAGTCCTAAAACTTTCAAAATTGCAATCAATGGAAGGACTTAGATTAAACCACTTTGATAAGTTTTAGGATTTGATTGCACTTTTTGAAAGTTTTAGGACTTAATTGTAATTTGTGATAAGTTTTAGGACTTAATTGCACTTTTTAAAAGTTTTAGACTTAATTACATTTTCATAACAAATTTTAGGACTTCCAATGCACTTATCCCTTTTAGTTTTAAGTTCATTTCTATTTTCTGTTGCCTACCTATTTATTGATGTGATTACTACTTACGAGTGAGCGCAGTGCTGTGCTCTTTTTAGTTTTAAGTTCATTTCTATTTTCTGTCGCCTACCTATTTATTGATGTGACTACTACTTACGAGTGAGCACAATGCTATCTGTATTGGGAGTCAAATTAAACATAACTGCATGGATACGATCTAAAGGAAAGTGAAGCCCAACCAATCCATGTTGTGATTAAGAACCGAACCAAATCAAACCAAACCACTTTTGCATGCCGAAGAAAATCATTTTTTTTTCTTTAAGTATTTTCTCTTCATTTTTTTGAAACTTCATGAGATTAAATTCACTAAACTAATTTGGAAGGAGCATTAATTTCATGAAAAAAAATCAAAATTCACACTCTCAATAATTCATAATATTAAGGCGAAGTGAAAATCAAACTTACATGAAATTAAAATAATAGATAAATGGTAAATGTGTGGGAAAATTACAAAAAAGTTCTAAACCTATGACGATTATGTTAATTTATTATTAACCTTTTCATTTGGCTAACTTCATCTTAAAAATTTTAGTAATTTTTCAATATAGTTAACCAATTTTGGCTAGAAATAGCTGATGTGGACGCCAACAGTCCTATATGGCGTTGTCAGTGTTGAGGTAGATAATTTTTTAAAATTTTTGTATTAATTTTTGATTATTTGATTATTTTCTCTTTTTTGCATTTTTTTTTCATTGTGGTCGATGAGGTTGACCTCGCTAATAGATCCGGCAATGTCTTGTCCTACCTAGCTATTTGCAAGGACTTGAGCCTCCCCTAGGGGCTGAGTGAGGTACGAACTTGATGAATTTGGCAAGGTTGGACCTCACCCATGGTTTGCGGTGCTTGACCCTTGCCAACCCAGCCACTAGAAATGGTCATTGGCTACAATGACAAAACAAAAAGAAAAAAAGAGAAAGAATTCATAAATTTATAAAAATTGTTATCGTTAGTGTTGGTGTTGCCAAGAATGACGGCCAATGTCTACATTAGTAATTTTTAGTCAAAATTGGGCGGATGAATTAAATTAGCAAATTGTCAAACGGTTTAGAATTAAATTGACAAAATTGAAATGTTTAGGATTAAATTGATATAATTGTTATTATTTTAGGACCTTTTTGATAATTTCACCATAACTGTGTTTAAAAGAAGTTCATGGCTTTGGTAAAACCGCAAAAAAACTTTGGTATGCTTCGTGAATCACTTTTTAAAAATGTGCTCTTGAAGTTCAAAAGCAATGTTGTTAGGCTAAATGGGTTAAAATATTGGTTATTAAAGCAATCAATCATGGTCCGTTTTCTTGGATTTCATTTTTTCTTAACTAACTTTAATCCGTTTTGTATATATTGAGTTGCCATACCGAATGGGGCCCGCTAAAACTGAGTTAGAAAATTAGTAGCTCTAACATGAACCGAACTGTTGATTTAACGGTTTGAACAATTTTGTGCTGCCCCATGAGTACTAGTCCCTATTAATAAGGCTCACTTTGTACAAGAAACATTTTGTGTTCTCATTCTTGAAAACATTTAGTTTTGAATTCGAGGCCCTTTGCAAGTAGCTGGAGAACCAATGGGCACATAAGATTACTACTATGTATTATATTGTTAAGCTCCACGCCCGACAAGCACAGAGTGTGAACTTGTTGTAATTACACTTGTCTCGACACAATCTCTCCAATTACTACTATCTGTAGCCTAGGATTTATTTGGTAACTATCTCTTTTATTTATTTATTATTTTTCTGTTCTTTTTATTTTCCAGAAAAAAAAGAATAAAAATTTATTTGGTAACGTTAGTTAATTTTTTTATTTCCCAAAATAGAAAAATAGCCAATGAATAGATTCGAAACAGAAAACATAAGTAAAAAAAAAAATCTACTATTTTATTCCTAAAAAAAAAATAGAAAAAATAATTTTTGAACAGAAATTGTTTCTAGAATAACCAATCGCACCCCAATTTGTTGGAAATGATCGAAACTTCCTAAACAATTAGAATAGTTTTATTTATGTGAGAAAGATTTATTTGTTTATAACAATCTTAATTACCAGCACGTGGACAGTCATGGTCAAACTCTTATTGACCCATATATCTCTATCTTTTATTATAATATAAAGGAGGGTTTTAATATGATCGGCATGTATTGCGAGGCAAGGTTAGCCTTTCGATTTACTCTTTCTTCTCTATTTTCCTTTCTTTTGCCAGCTATTATCTCATTAAGAATGAATCGGATAAATTTTTCAATAAGGAATTTTGAGTAGAGTTTAATTTATGAATTCAGTAATAATTTCCTTTCAATTGATTTTATTGTGTAATTGAAATTTTTATGAAATGGTATGGTCTAGACATAATTTGATAACAAGGACATATGTGTCAACTCAATTTTATAGATAATTTTGTTAATTTGAAATAGATCAAATTACCTTCTAATAAGGAAAAAGAATATAAAAAATACTCCGTGTTCTATGAAGGAGAGTCTCTCCATAGAAATGATCTTTCCCGACATGCGTACAACTTAATTCTCTTGCGTGATGCAAACAAAATATAGTAATTTTTTCTTATCAGCAATGTGGATAAAATGAATGAGGAGAAAGATCGGTGTAATATTTTTTCATTAAGCATCTGTGATTACAAATTTTAAGGAAAAAACGATACTCGCTGCAAAACACAAGTTTTTTATTAGTTGTGTATATATTAAAGTGATTGCGAGATGGATAGTAATCACATGATGTGGCCCTTTGAGAGTTTTTCGATGACTTTCATATTATATTCCGGACAGATTTTCTTTATCTATATAAATTGATATTCGTTCTTTCACCTAACCCTAAAACTACCATGTTTTTTTTTTTTTTAATATGTTGTTTTTAATGAATGGGTGAATTGGGAATGATAGGATGATGTACTCTTGAGGATTTCTAATGATTTCAATGTTTCTCTGAATTCACATTCCTGTAGATTCTTATTTTGGAAATGCACTCAAATCAATACAAAATACAAAAAGTGGAATAGTAAAAGATTACGAGGTGCTGTAGAGTTTCTTGATAAAATGTTTACTTTTTGTAAGATCACACTTTATTTTTTTGTTCTCACTTTTGATTTAACAGTAACATTACTTTTGAGCTATCAACATAGTAATTTTGCATGACTCATGATGTTCTGTAATTCTATTATTTTTAGTTTTTCATGTATTTTACGAGTAATTTTTTTTCTTCTTTTGAAACAAAGTTTAACACAAATCACGAGTAAAATTTAATCAGTCCCGTGAACCTACATGTGTTAGATTCTAATTTTAAAATGTGTTTATTTCATGAAAAAATGAATGAATTAGAAACTTTTTTTTCATAAAACCGCTTTTGTCGATTACAAATATGAATAAAACAAAAATATGTTCATCGTCCACAAAGACATTTAGATATAATGAAAAAAATTATTGACTAATTATTCAAAGATACAAGCAATCATTATAGAAAATATTTTCAAATTATTCATTTTCTGTTAAACAAACATAGCCCTTAAATTAGATAAGGCCAAGCATGAGTGCTTACCAATGAAGTTATCATAAAGTTGTCCTTGCTGTGCAATTATTACTTTTTCTTCCAAGTAAAGGTAAGTGGAATTTAAGGTAAGAGACATCAGAGATAGGACAAACTATATCGTATGTCGATTACGTAGCTGACATGATGTAATCGGCCAATCATATTATCCAAATGATTTGTATCTCATCCTATTTGGTGCTTAATTTTGAAATATTCAATTTTGATTGGCTTGATGCACCTAGTATCACCGTCATGCAATAGTGATATAGCTAAATAAATAACTGGCGAACCAACGTTAAAGATCACTTATCTTTCCAAATCGCGAGAAAAGTAATATGTGCCTTTGCGCTGGCGTAGGTAGTTGATATGGGTCTGGCATGCCTTCAGAATGGCCTCTTTTTTATTATTATTATTATTATTATTATTATTATTATTATTATTATTATTATTATTATTATTATTATTATTATTATTATCTTTCTTCTATTACTTTTATTCACTTTTTTCTACGGCCTATAACAATTCATTTTTCTTCCTTAATAGTATTGAGATCTAATTGCGTGCCTCGTCGAAAAAGCGGGACCAATATGACAATCTTTTGAAGCATGCAAATGTGAGGCAAATGCGATTTCGTGACTACCTTCTAAAATGGTTTAGGAGGCCTGGTTCGAAATGACAAGTGTAGGAAGTCGTTTTGGCTCGTTATTGTGTGAACAAGCCATAACTTTTGACAAGCCCATCATATCAATTAGCAAAGCTCATTTAATGTGCCGTACTTTGTCAGAAATAAGGAACCTGACGGTGTTTCAATCTCAAAATCCATCATTGTTTGCATACTTTGAGGAGCTTCTTGTAAGGGCACTGATTTATCTATTAAGGAAGAGAAATCTGAATATGTCACAAGTAAATCCTCGAGCCTTTATCTTTTGGCGCCCGCTTCTTTGTACTCCTTTGGCCCATTTCCTATCTTTACCATGTTTCTGGTTTAGCTGTTTTTCAGGACATATTTTCATGTTAACAAGATTTTCCTAGGCTGTGAAAGGTATTTATATGGTTTGCCTATCTCAGACACTCAGTATCGCCTCTTTTCAGAAAATATAAATTGCTCGAGAGTTTCCTCGAATGTGCTCCGCCGTGTTGCGTCTTTCGTGCATATTTGGTCAAGTGGGATCCGCAATTTGTTTTTATACATCAGCTCGGAAGGACTCCTGATCTCTCTAGGCAATAGACAATTTTTTGGATTCTATTTTTTTAATAGTCTTCTCAAAGAGGATAAGGAAGAAAAACATTCTAAAATGCATTAAATAATTATATTAATGCATTCGACACTATTCCGCCTCGTTTCAACATGCTCCATATTATAATACTTATTATGTACAACTGGGTCCTGCCATTGTTTCAAGATGTAGGTCTTGATTTGAAATTCTCAATGCAAAATGGGTCGAATTTTATTATACTTGGGAATCAAAGAAACCCTAAAAAAATAGGAGGGTATTATATATAATAGCCCTCGCGTAGACAAAGCCAGATAATATTGTTTAGAAAAGTCGCATTTGGAAATGTGTCATAATCTCGAAACTCAATCAATACAGTGGATGGAAAAAATATAGGATAAAATCTATACTTAGGCGTCCATATTTGCGTGCAATAAGCACCAATCATCTAGCTTGGAGACACTGGACTTCTTTCTTGGGTATGCTCCGAAACTCTGGCGATGCGAATTAGTCAAAGTACCTTTTAACTTCATTTTTTTCTAGTCAATTATGAGAAATAGTTTGCACCACTTCGAGGACTCGTCTCTTTGAATCTTGATGGCACTAGGTCAGCACTAACTGGATACCAGAACTGCGCCAAATCCTAATAGGGCTACCAAGGAAAAATTATCAAAAAAATCAAAACTTATTACATTTGTATCAATTCAATTATAAATTTTTTAATTTGACTAATTAAGTTATAAACCTTTTAATAATTTGTCAATATAGTCCGTCTGGCTAATTTTGTTTAGAAATCATTGATGTGCACATTGGTTGTTTAACGTAACATGGTTTGTGTTGACATAAGTAATTTTTGCAATTTTATTATTTTTAAAATTTTTTTATATATTTTTCTTCTCTTTTCTTTTTCTTTTTGTTTTTTTCCTCATTCTTTCTCCATGGGTCGCTGAGCCTTGATGATGGCTAACAACTAGCCAAAGGTGACAATCAATGAGGTCTAGCCTCACCAAAGGCCAATGAGGATCGGCCTTACTAGCTTTAGTCAAGGCTCGACCTTGCTGGGAACTAGTGAGGGGCGACTAAGCCTTGGTTGAGGCTAGCTTGGTCAAATCCAGTTAGTGCTGAAGCTGGTGATGGGTGACCTTGAGTGAGGCTTACCCTCGCTACATCTCGAAAAGGGCTACATTTGCCGATTGTCGCATGTGACCGGTCCTTGGCCTCACTAAGACTTGACGGTTGGTGGAGGAAGAGGAGAAGAAACAAAGAAAGAAAATAAAAAAAAAAAAAATAATAAAAGTGCAAAAAATATTAAAAGTTTACAAAAGTTATTCACCTCAGCACCAGCCGTACCACGTTAGAAGGTCGACATCCATGTCGGCGATTTCAATCCAAAACTAGCTAGATGGGTTATGTTGGCAAAATATCTAAAGGTTTAGGTCAATTGATCAAATTGTAAAGTTTATGACTAAATTAGTATAAGTGCAAATGCTTAAGACTTTTCTAGTAATTTTCTTGGGCTTATGGTTAAGGGTTGCTAGATAGGTTTGGAACATCAAATACAAAACCTAATAAGCTATGTTTGGTTGTTAGGATTTGCAATTAGGGTAGGATTTGATATGATATGATATAAAATTTAGAGATTTTGTTATATCCTATTCACTATATGTGAATCGCCAATTTTTTCATATCATTTCATTGTTTGGTATGAACTATTAATATATAAAAGGTTTTTGCCAATATAATAATCTTTTGAGTACTGTGAGAGTTATCGCATGTTGTGAGCCACAAATTCTTGAACGAATGAACATCACAACAATTTATAATTATTTGTTATTCAACAATTTATGGTCCAACCATATTGTTATTTTTATAGATTAAAGACTGTAACCCAATCACTTCTTATATATAAACTTGAAAATGTACAAGCGAGTAAGAGTTTCTTATGATTCACTACTAAAGAAATCACAAATGCACGGATGGATGTAATCACCATCAATCAATTCATAATTATTGAACAACCTACATTTTGAACATATTCACTAATGACAAGAAATATTAATGGGTTATAACAATATTGATAAGATAGATTAGCCAGCAAATGGAAAATCTAGTAAAAAAGGGAAAACATGATCATTCACTTTTGTGATTTTGAAAAGTATAGTTCTTTGATTCTCTCGCCACTTTCATGAAATTTTAACATCAACAACAGAGTTACGAAAAGAAGAGTTTTAACTCTTTTACTGCTTTCGTGGACTCTTGATGTGAACTAGAGAGATACAAAGGAGTTTTGACATGAACAAAGTCATGAAGCCTCAACATGAAATTAAGATATGAAGAAGAAGGAGACGGAGTGAATTAGAAAGATTCATTTCAAGTTTGAATTATTCATTTAAAATCGGGGTTATTCTACTTCATTTTTATTTACTTATTTTTTAAATTATTTTTCCTCTCTTTTATATTTCTTTCTTAGTCCCTTCCATCATTCCTTAATAAATTTTTTATTAAATAATAAATTATAATAATATATAATATGGAAAAAAATATATATACTATATAACTATAAATATATATACAAATACATATGATAAAGCAGAAAGAAATTCAAATATATTAAAAATAGAAATAGATAAAAATGATAATTGTCCATTAGTTCTTTTGAATTTCTCTTTTTTTATTTATTAGAATCCAAGTATTACTTTATATTTAATTATTATTTTAATTTTTCTAACTAAAGAAATTTGTTATTCATGAGAAATAAATTTTACGTCATGGATATATAATAAATCTTATTCATCTTTATTTTATCCCATGAGATAATTTTATTCGAACTATTTCCTCTTATAGCCAATCTAATTTTATTCTTTCTTAGATACGAGATATAATAAACTTTATTCTATCTTGACTTTTGTCTTGTCTATTAAACCTAGTCAAAAGATTTGAAACTGGTTTGGAAATCCTCAATAGTGGGTTAATGAGGTGCAATCTCTCTTTAGGTCCGTGGGCCTTCATAACATGTGGGGAATAGTCGGACACATACTCATTTCGGTAAGTACATGTAGACATCTGGGGAGTAGTCGGACACATAGTCATTTCAGTAAGTACATCTTTCTCCTTGAGAAATTGCATCCCGCATGGGGAACTGATGTGGGATAAGGAAAGCAAGATAAAAGGGAAGAAATACCGAAAGACTTTTATCCTTTTTTTTTTTTTTTATCAGGGCACGAGATCAGAAATCTAACTCTTAATCATATCAATAAACTACCAGAAATCCCAGGCTAAATAGTGTATTTGCAATGTTGACGGCTTGCCTGATAAAAAAACAAAAAATGCGAGTAACCAGAAACCAATAGGAATTATGGAATATATCAAATAGGGAAGACCTAGAATAACAATTCCACACCCAATTGTTTACTTAAGTGAATAGTACTTTTTCTGTTTTGTCGCAAAATTTTTGAAATATTATCCAAATTATGATTTTTTAAAAGATCTGTATGTGAACTTACGTTGCAATATTTGTGCACTTTTCAAGTGTTTAGGATGAAAAAAAAGTCAAAGTGATGCATCAAAAGATTAAAATTACACAAAGATCTATCTAGATACTAAAGGTGCGAATGACAATCATTATATTTTTTAGAACAACTTTTGATTAGGAATATATTTTTCTATTTCTATTTCCTAAAGCATTTGACTCTGTTTAATAACGATACAAATTTTTTATTTTTGGAACATAAATTCATTAAATTACGACATAAAATCTTGGCCCCCCTCCTTGATAATGCTGCTGCCCTCTGCCAGACCCGCCCGCTCCTAAAGCACGTTGTTCTCGTCTACCCCGCCGCATAACTGGGCGGTCTCAAAGTGGCAAATCTTGGCCATGAACGATGGCTTCGTCACCATGATGCTGTTGCTCTTGATGTGGTTACGGATGATGATCATGTCGAGGCCAGTGTTGTTGTGGATGTAATCAAGGCCGTGTGCGACGTTGGCAGGGTGATCTGCATCCTCGATATTCAGGTCTCGAGGACTGGAAAATTGGGAATTTTAGGGTTTCATAGGCCAACGAATAGGCTAGCGTTGTTGACAAACTCGTAGACCAAAAAAATGTTATCGCCAAAGATGGAAGCATCGAGCAGCTTTGCAATGCTGGCCAGGTGGCTTCGACAGATCATCCTGGGGAGGTCCTTGAGGTGGCCCATGTTGATCTTGTGCTTGAACTTGCGTTGAAAGATGACGACATCCTTACCATGGAGGGAGCAGTGCGAGAAAGAGGAGGAGGAGGATGAGGAGTAGCAGGGCTTGGTGGGGCAGTTGTTGGTGGCAGAGCGGAGCTTAGAGAGGTCATAGATGACAAGGTTGTTTGGGAGGGAGTGGTGGAAGCCGGAGAGGAAGGTGCCTGGAGGAGAGGGAAGAGGCGCCGGTGCGGGCGTGGGTGTTGGAAGAGAGCTAGGCAAAGGAGGTGGAGGCATAGTAGTTGTCGTTGAAAGAGATGGAGGTGGAGGGATCTAGGGGGCGGGGGCCAATCTAGGTGTCTGGGATGGGGAGAGTCTCAAGGAGAAGGAGGAGGAGGATGGTCTTCTCATGGGAAAACACATGAGGGGTGGGGCGGCGGGTGTTGAGCGAGCGATGGGAAGATGTTTTATTTTTGTTTCTGTTGAAGATATAGAAAACCAGAAAATTTCTTTCCGTTTCAAACTTATTTCTGAGCATAAATTATCTTGGAAATAATAAAATGAAATTGTGTTACTAAACGGAATTCTGTTCCAAACTTATTCCCAAGAACATAAAAAAAAATAGAGAAAATGAATAGTTATTATGCGCATTTTATTAAAGTTATAAGTTTATTCTTTGAGGGGCATGGTGTCGCTATAGTCTTAGGTTTAATCTCGACACTTCATGTGCTCATCAGGAACTGTATAAATGGGCTCCGGTGGTGTTTTAGTTATTGATATGCTACTCTTACCTCTAATGATACAAATGACGTAATAGTATGGGACGAGTCAAAATCCGAATGGGCGGTCTTGATATTGATTTTTTTTTCTATAGATCGTAATAAAAAAAGAAATGAAACTTTGTGCAAATGACATAATAGTGTGGGACGAGTCAAAATCCGAATGGGCGGTTTCAATATTTAATTATTTATTTATTTTTGGTTTGTAATAAAAGGAACGAAACTTTGTGCGATTGCTTAATTGAAGGTACGTAAATGCACCTCAGTAGACTTTATGAGGAAAAACTTAAGAGCATGATGTAAGAAAATCATCGATCCAACATAATTAAAAATATTCGATCCAAGATCAGTATAGAGAATCAGAACACCTAAATAACAATTTGATAAACAAACACTTGATGAACTTAAATCACACACCACCCGTCACATTATGAAAATTGGTTGTGCCCGAAGTTGCTACATTAACTGGAAGGAGGGGTTGCCGACAACATGGTTAGTGACTTGATGAAATCGTGGCAAGGCAGTTGTATTGGAAGGTGTGGTTGGATCACCTTCTTTTCTGGAAGAGTTAATGTTTATTGGACATTTAGGTTTGATATTGCTTTACACCTAAAAAGAGGCGAGTTACATTGAGCTCAACTTGGAGACAAAATATTGTCTAATTTATAGAATAAGTTGATAGGATCCTGTTTAGATATCCCCATGCCCCTCCTGAATTGCGATATGGGAGCAAAAACGGAAAAGAGAGGGATGTGGTTTTGCTCCCTTTTGACATAGCGGACCCAGTGGGAGCTTGGACGATGGGCTATTATAGCTCAATGGCAGAGAACGCTCTAAATAATTGCGTTGCCATGCCTGAGCTGCCACATGAATAATTCAATATATGGATTCTATTAATTTGGTTTTGGTCTTGTCGCAACCTATCCCTCGGGGGAGGGAATATGTTTAGGGGTATTACCTAAATGATGGACCTAAAGCTCATGATTAGGCGCGGGCTCTCTCAAGCCCATACTTCACGTGACATTGGGGTATTTTTAAAGATTCCTGCAATATAGAGTCTCTACTAGCCTATTGGGGTAGGCTAGAAATCAAGTGAGGCATGAGAGTGTACCTCGTTTCCTAAGCAACCAGAGAATCTAGGGTCGGGGACTTGATTACACTAATTGATCAATTAGTGCCATTTCGATATCTAATCTTATTCATTTTAAAAGAAAATATTTTTATCAAGTAGTTTAAATTGATTTTATACCTATCCACTAACATATGAGGTGATTATGTGGGTGCGCAATCATTAAAATAATAACCACAGCTACCAAGATCCTAATTGCAGTAAAATTGAACAAGTGCAATTAAACATAATTAAATATGCAAATTAAACACGCGATATAATCAATGTGCAAGCAAATAAAGGCCTAATTATACTAAAAAGGCAAAACATGGCGATTTGCAACCAAACCCTACATTTTTTAATTTTCGAATTTTTTATATATATATTTTAAATTATTAATTTTTATTAATTTTTTTATTTAAAAAAAAACTCAGCCGGGCCGGGTCAAAAGGGAAAAACCTAGGCTGGGCCGCACGATGGGCGAAAGAAGAGAAAGGGGGCGGGCGGGCCAAGGCCGGATCCGGCCCGACCTGATCCCCTAAGAGCCTTTTTTTTTTTTTTTTTTTAAATATATATTTTTAAATTGTGTATTTGAGGAAAAGAAAAGTTAGGTGTCAACAGGTCTATTCCTTTTTATTAGATCTTCCTTCCCAATGTAGGACAAGTGTCATGGGAGTGGAGAGGAGGCCTTAGCTTTATAAAGGTATCCACCATAAGTCAGTTTTAGAACGTAAGGACTCAACCAGATTGTCGAGCCGCATTTTTCCCGGACGGAGTTATGGAATGCCCAAATATAATTTGATCGTGTGATCGTATTCCGACTATCAAGTCTTGTTTCATATTAAAGTTATCTGCTTTACAATGGCCTTCTATTTTTTCAAAGTGGACAGCTATAAATTTCTGATACATCATCCTCAATTACTACCATCAAGTCTTTTTCCAAGATGGTCAGTCTCCGTGTCCACACTAATGCGAGAAACTTATCAGAAATTTGCAACTTAGCAAATGGCAGAATCTTGTTCTTTAAAATTGCAGCACCTCTCTAATTAAAGAAATTTCCTACGGAATACGAATATTGCAATCAAAACAAGGAATTTTTAAAACGTGCTTGAGTAATATTCTCCCTACATCTGCTCAAGAAACAATTCGGATCTTCATTTTACTAGGTTAAAACCACCTGTATAAGCCTTTTCCTTTGTGGTCAGGCTCTACTTTCTTTTCTCATCACTCTTCATCTCGAGCTACTGCATACTTGACTATAGAATTTCTCCTCATGGATCAACACTTCGGAAGATCGCTTGGAGGCGGTAGAAGCGACTCGTTTGGGCCTTTCCCATTGTCCACCAAGAAGGCCATCTTGAGTCCCCAGGTTGTGTGAATTTCCAGATGACAATGCATGAACCAAACACCTGCAAAAATTTTCAACAACAGAGTCCTGAAAAACTTGCAGAGTAGTTAAAATTATAGTATAGATTGTACAGTAAATGAGAATAGTCGATAAACTAGAATTGTACCGGGATTATCTGCTCTGAATCTGATTGCAACCCAACCCCCAGACGGTACTCCTATTGTGTTCCTCTCAACAGGATCAACAAGATTGAAGTTCTTCTGATCCACTTTTGGATTATAATTTCCTACACCCTTCCCAACCGCGAAGAAATTGAACCCGTGAAGATGAATTGGGTGGTTTTCCAGGGCGATGATCCCAGTATCTTGTAACACAAGCTGGACGGTCGAGTTATAACGCAACCGGTACACCTTTGTCCCTCTTGTGGTCTGCAAATTTGTTGGCGGTGATCCTGTGTAGTTAAAAGTGGTCGGCGGGTTACCAGGGAAATCGCTCGTGAAGATGCCACTTATGTTGAAGAAATGTGCTTGGAGAAGGGCCGTCGTCGGCATCACAAACGTCACGTTGTTCATGCTTGCCACGACTCTGCTTCCGTTGCCAGCCTTGCACGAAGGGCAAGGGTTGATTCCTAGTCCAACCGTGAAAAGGAGGTTGTGATCAACGGTAAGCGGGACTTTGGCAGGGTATATCTTCGAGTTGAGGCTTCGGAGAGAGTTAATGAAATTGTTGGCCACTGCGGTGGCGTTTTGTGGGGGAGTCTTGGTGAGGGTCGTGGAAGTCGCGGCGAGCGTGCCAGAGTAGTGTAATGTTGCAGTTGCGGTCATGTTGTCCACGGCGATCGGGGAGTCCATAAAAGGGGAGGCTGCGACCAAGTACTTGCCTGAGCTTTGGTCAGCGGAGATGAGGGCGTTGGTGGTTTGGCCAGGCGCAATCACAATCGTGTCGCTCTTGAAAGGCTTGACGTAGGTGGCATCAACCTCCACGATGGTCAGCTGGTGGCCGGCGATCTTGAAGAAGAGCTCCTCATTGAGTGCAGCATTGATGATTCGAAGCATGTATCTCTTGCCACTCTCGACAGGCAATGTAAATCCACCTTACATCATAGACAAAGATGGTCAGCATCTACTCAGTGAAACATTAAATTAAACCATTCCATGAAAACGTGACATCAAGATTCAGATGATGTTTTCATGGCAATGTTTGTCGATGGATTGTTACCCTGGGAAGGGCAATTGGAAATTGGCCCTGGATGGCCATTGATCGTGTGAGCATCGGAGACATTTGGTGCTAATCCGGACTTGATGGCTTGCTTGATCACAGCTTCTGTATCAGATTTCCACCATTCGCCTGATTCACAAACCCCAAAATGGTTCAGAGCTTCTACTAGTATATGCTGTCAACCAAGCGAAGTAGATTGGAAGTGAAATCAAGCATACCCAGTACGACAACAACTTCCTTGTGGGGTTTAGGGAAAGGGTATGGAACACCGCGCTTGGGCAAGATGACAATGGCTCCGTGCAGGGTTGCCCTGAGCCAGAGTATGTGTGCATGCCAAAGGAGGGTGCCCCGTTGGCCCGTGATGGTGAAATTGTACACATAGCTTTGGCCTGGCTGAATTGGGCATTGGGTGATGTACGCCGGCCCGTCGGCCCACCCCGACCTCAGCTGCCGAATACCATGCCTAACCGCATATACACCAAAATTAATGTGCGATTTCCTACAGATAGTAGTTTAATTTAGAGCTCGATTGAGCGTACCAATGGATGGTGACATTGTATTTGACACGGTTGGAGACCCTCACGAGCACGGTGTCGTCTTCCCTAGCGTAGAGAGTGGGTCCCGGGAACATCCCATTCACGGTCACGATGGGCTTGCTCGAACACAGCCTCGTCGTATTCTTCATTACCACCTGCCAATTAGAGGAATAAACACATATCACTACACGGGCTACCGTCCGAACAAGCAAGTTTTACAGAGGAATACTTCATTCCATTGTGTCATTACTTACATTGAATGTGTAGTTCCGAACTCTGCCCTCGACCACAGCCGGAGTGATGCACGCAACGAGAACAAGGATTTGAAGCCAAGAGTCCATCTCTTGCAGTACAAATCTTTTTAGCTTAATTCGAAGCAAGCTTTGTTCTGGTGATCATCTAATGCAAAGTTCGCTCACTTAAATAGGGGCAGACAATCGACACAAAATTGCTGCTCTGTCGTCTTCTTCATCGTTAGGTTGACATGAAGGGGATTCTTACAAATCAAGATTCATTTAGAAAGGAATTCGGATCAGTTTTATGCGATTCAAAACCTATGGAGTTTAAGATATTATTTATTAATCAAGGACTCGCATTAGCTAAAACAACCCTCACAAATTGCATATATTAATTTGTTAATAATTAATCGGATCGAAACCATGGTGACATCGTTTGGTGGAATCGGATATTCGCAGGATCCGGTCATAATATGTATCATTCAAACAAATTGTTGAAATTTCTTGAGTTATATGTTCTTGAAGAGCGGGTATAACTAGAAAAATTCTTACTCAATGGTGTCATGAATCGCTTAATTATCTATCTAGTTTTATTATTTTCTTTTGGTAAAATTTATTCAGAAAGGACTAATAAAGGACATTCCGTTAGAAGAAGTTGCTTAAATTTCATTTTCAACGTGCCATCCGAACCTCATCGAGAAGCTTTAGTTGGTTCCAACTTGAAGAAAGTTCAGATGCTTTGTTTGCGAAACTCATAACCAACTTGATTGTGAGATTTCGACCAATTGAACAACTTCTTGGCAAGCGTTTGACCTTTCTGTTTCTCTCATATCTTACGCATGCCCGAAGTAGGTTCATGATAATGTCCCCTACTATGATTCTTGTTCCTTATGTTTGTCGTGCTATGTTTCATGTTCCATTTTTAGAATGTGTTGGGGCTCAAATACGTATGCTGCCATCCGCTTGAGGTTAACATACATTCAGTGCGCATTTGAGATGACATTGAGCTCTAGTTTCACGTTTCCGTCTTTGTGGTCTTTTAAAGTTTGGATTTGATGTCGATTAAATTTTAACATCATACCCAACTTGGGATTGACCTAGTGACAGAGGCGTTCTAGTTCTTTCAGCGCAAGAATCTATGATTGCGTGTATGATTTCTAATTTAGGGAACTCAAATTAAATCGTTCACGCAATCATAGATCAAAGTATTGCAATAAAATGATCCCGAATTCTAGAAAATTCAAGGAGTTTTGGAAAAGAAAAAGCTAAATTTCCAAGTAATGGAAGACGGAGTACTGAAATTCCGTGGGCGATTGTGCATACCCAACAATGTGGAACTTAAGGAGGAAATCCTGTTAGAAGCACACCAAAGCAACTATAGCATACATTCAAGTAGATCGAAGATATACCAGAATCTCCAACAATATTATTGGTGGAACGATATGAAAGTTGATATTGCCTAGCACATCGTCAAATGTTTGATGTGTCAACAAATAAAGGCATAACACTACAAGCCTGTTGGATTACTTCAACCACTAGAAATCCTAGAATGGAAATGTGAGCAAATCACAATGAACTTCGTCATGGGATTTCCAAAGAGCCAAAGAGGTCATGATTCTATTTAGGTAATAATTGATAGGCTGACCAAGTTTGCCCATTTCTTGGCCGTACAAAAAGATTTCTCATTGGAAGAATACGCAAGACTTTATGTCCCATAGATAATTCATCTTCACAAAGTACCAATGACGATTACTTCGGATAGAGATCCCAAGTTCATTGCTGCATTTTGGAAGAGCCTTCAAAAGGCCATAGGAACGAAACTTCAGTATAGCACAACCTATCATCCATAAACAGATGGCCAATCAGAAAGGACGATTCAAACTCTTGAAGACATGCTACAAGCTTGTGTCCTTGATTTTAATGGAATGGCACCATTTCGAAGCTTTGTATGGACGAGCTTGCAGAACTCCAGTTTGTTGGGATGAGATCAAGGAAAGAATAATCACTAGCCTAGAGTTAGTCCATATATTAATGGATGCGGTGAAAATGATTTGAAAAAGATGTAGGACTGCTCAAAGCCTCTAGAAAAGCTACGCGGATAGATGACAAAAGACCCTTAGAATTTTAAGTAGGTGATCATGTCTTCCTTAAGGTGCCACCTATGAGAGGTACATAGCGTTTTGGTAAGAAAGATAACCTAAGCCCAAGGTATGTAGGACCCTTCAAGATTTTAGAAAGAGTAAGGAATTTGGCCTACAAGTTGACACTTCTACAAAGACTTGCTCAAGTGTATGACGTATTTCACGTATGTATGTTAAGAAAGTAAGAACCCGATTCGGCATACATGCTATTCAAAGAGATTGAAGTGGATGATAGAGTGTTGTATGTTGAAAAACCTATGCCGATTGCGAATTTAAAAGAGCAAGTGCCGCGGAATAAAACCATTCCCTTAGTTAAGATTATTTGGCAACATCATGGTATGGAAGGAGTAACATGAGAAAGTGAGGATTCAATGAGGTTCCGATATCCATATTTATTTGAGGAATCAAGTATGTCTTTAAATTTTGAGGATGAAATTTCTTTTAGAGGGAAAGAGCTGTGACATCTTCAATTTGGACCCCCATATAGACCACAAGAAATGGACTAAGGATTGGTACACCAATAACAAGGATAGGTTGTGACTCAATCTTAGGGATTTGTTCATGAGCTAATTAGCTGATTAGGGACAAGATGATTCAGGATCAAGGTTGCGATAGACCAGAGTAGTCGATCATGAAAAGGGCCATTCGGCCATAAGGATTGCTGTGGACGATCACATGCTATCACAAGTCGATCAATGGACGGGTATAGATCGATTCGGCTCGAGCATAGACCAATCGCCGGTGACGCTGTATGGTAAATGTATTGTTTATGAACAACCCTAATCCAACTCCGAACCACCGTAAATTTAGGGCAAGTCAATTGATTTTACTCGATTACATGACAACCAAGAGTCTTTCATGGACTGATCTAGGCTCAAATAAAAGTGATGCATAAAACCTTGAAAGCGTTAAACTCATAGTAAGTCTGGCCGCGCGAGCTCCACCAATGGCGCCCAAATTTGCATAGGTCGCGTTAAGATTGTTTCTAATCGAAACTTAGCCACAAACCCCTGTCTGATTTCAAGTATCAATTGTAGAGGTTATTAAAACATTCTTATCCATTTGAAATGATATTGACGAGTCCGTTAGTGCATCAATTGGAGAAATTTGCTAATTTAATTATATAGACTTTAATGGCTCTAGAGATGAGACCAATTTAGCTCCTTGAGATTTAATTGAGATGAGACACAATTCTTGGAGGCCAATCAAGAGGAAAGGGCGCCCATTAGGAGGAGACCACCTAGTCTGAGCAACAAGTCTAGTTCTCTTGTAACTAGATACATTTTTGGCCAATGAAATTTGAAAGGCAAGCCCAGACAAAATGTGTGGTGTTGATTTAATCTTACCATTCAAGCTAAGAAGCCATCATGGACTAAGGACAATAATAGAGCTTTCATTAAATGCTTTATGGACACCTATCTTCTCATTTCCTTCTCCTTCTTTCTCAAGTTCTCTTTTTTTCTTCACTTTCTCCCTCACTTGGTCGACCCCCTTTCCTATCTTCTCCTCACTGGCCACTCTCCCTCCCTTCCTCTCCCTTTGTCTCGGCTAGCTCCCCCGCTGCATCGCCGCTCACTTGATCGCCACCATGCCGCCTCACTGCCACTGCAATTGTCGTCGTTCTTGCGCCATTCTATCGCTTGCTGTCCTCACACCACCGCTGTGTCATGAGCCTCGAGCCACCATCGACTACCCCTCATCTTTGTCTTAGTTATTCATAAGTAGATTTCCTACACGTTGGCTAGGCCGTTGCTTTACATAACTCGAATTTAGATTCGGTTTTTGTGTTGTTGGAGCTATCATAGGTAGATAAACTCTTGATTAATTTTATATGGTTTGTTCATGATGTGTTTGGACTATAAGATTTGGAAATAGGTGAGAAATGATTATGTGGTTGTCGAGATTGTCCGGATCATCGTTATTAGTAGGAATGGACCATTTATGTGTATGTTATTGTTGACACCTGATTTTTAGTCGATGCATCATTAAAAAGTAAAAATTGAGATTTGTGTTTTTGATCATGATGGAGCTCCATTTCTTGACCAAAAAGTCTCATTCTCATTTCTTTTTTTTTGCATTATCATTTTTAAACAATTTCTAACTCATTTTCAAGAAAAACCCGAAAAGTCAAATGGTTGACTCTTTGACCAAAAGTCAACCTCGAGTCAAAAAATTAACTTTTTATCAAAAAAATACCATTTCGCTTTAATTTCACTTTTGTCAAATCAATTTCTTGAAAATTCAAATATTTTACCAAAAAATCGACCTTTTAGGAAAAGCCAACTAAATGGTTGACTTTTAGTCAAACCTTTGGCCCAAAAAATAAAAAAAATAAAAATGCACAAATATATTTCTTTTAATGCAAAAGTGAAAAGTTTCACAAAATTCGATTAAGAATCTTGATTTTTGAATTTTTCAGTTTTAGATTCTAAATTGACCAAAAATGAAATTACTTTTGTTCTAGTCATAATTAGGAGTAGTTCTTTCTTTGACATTTGGTTTGGGGACTATATGAAATCTGCTTGAACATTCAATTTCGCGGTTTAAAGAGTCAAAATGCGAATTGCCGTTTTGAGGCCTAATTAGGGGACCAAAATTGATTCTTCATAACTTGCGAATGGACGATTGTTTTTCACTTATTTTTTAAAGATAAATCCAAATCTAAAATCAATTTTTGGGAAATTCATACTAGAACCCATCAATTTGAAGAATTTTATCCTCTAGGCATTAGATATCAAGCAATTAAGCTTTAATCGACAAAAATCGAATTAACCCATTCATGGCTATGGTTTAATTTCATGAATCTAGGTTCAATTTTAATATAAGGCTTATATCCTTTTTTGGCCTAATCTCGTTCGTTTCAATTTAAGGTTAATTTGAATATGATAAGTGATCTTACATATGGGTAGCTCATTAGATAGTGCAATTGTAACACTAATTGAGTTCAATTTTAGTTAATTTGCAATTTTACACATTGAATTGCAAATTTTACCATTTTAGCCCTTTAGGCCCAATTCAAAACATCCATGGTTTTGACTCATTGTTTTTTGCTATAATCATTCAATTAGGTCAATAAAAGACCCCTAGATCATGTTCATATGGTTTGATTAGCTTAATTGTATCTTAATTGACCAATTTCTTCTTAAAAATGATAAAATTCCTTTTCAATTTGGTTTTTTAGGGGCCAAATTGCACAAATTTTTTACCCACATGAGTCCAAAGTGGACAAAATAGCATGAAGCGGGCTAAATCGGTCAAGAACTGGTCAAAATCCGGCCAAACCGAACCAATCGGTGCAACCGGTCTAACCGGCCGCCGGCGGGACTGGCTGGTTCAGGCCATTGCCGGCCGGTTCTTGGCCTCCGGCCACTGGTTCTGGAATCCTCTCAATGCCAATTTCATTTATACATCTTCAATTTCCCAAAATTTTACAAATTGTTCCTCGAATTTCGTCAAATTGCAAATTAACCCATAATTGGACATTTTGACACAATTCCCCATTTTGGCTTGGTTTTTTGCAAATCAAACCCACTAGATCAATTACCCGACACCTCGAGATCATGATGGAGCCTTCGAAATGGATTTTTGACTGTTTGATCGAAATTTCGACCGTCAAGTCGAATCGATGGCTGAATCGCTTAATGTGAGGAGTATATAAATGAAATGTCTTCTATTTTTAGCAAGGGGGCTTCATTTCGCACGAAAATTCTCTCTTTCCTCAGCCTCTCTCTCTCTTTTCTCCCTCAAAACTCTCGCCAAAAACAGATCACTCTCTCTTTCTCTAGTTTCGGTCCATCTCTTGGATTGGTTTTGTTTGAGGCTTGAAACCGCGGTTGCCTTAGCCCCTAAGCATCTAAGCTGCTGGTAATCTGCCCAAAGGTCTTTGGCTTTGCTTTGGACGTAAGTGACCAGATCGGTTGCCGGATCTCCACCGGTGGCTTGATTTTCGCCGGCGAGTCAAGGCTGATCCATTTTGTACTGGTTCTTTCTTTTTCCCTTGAGCAGGTGGTTTGATTGATCTCGATACGATCCATAGTGGTTTGATCTACATTCTTGGAGTCCCGATTGTGATCCGACGGCTTGATCTGATTGATTGCGATAGAAATCGACGAAAAACGCTATGAAGGTAACGATTCGAAACTCGAATCCGATGAAGCGAGATTGAATTAGTTGATCGGGGCTCGAATTCAAGATTATGAGTTTTTATATGCTTAAGATCAATGATTACGAATGTTGCAATGATTTGTTGATGATTTGAATGACAATTGTGTTCTTGAGCCTAATCTGTGATTTTCGTATGTGACATCCCGATTTTACAATTCTGGTTTCAATTGAATAAGTCGGGCCTTTCATCTTCGCGCCTATAGCTCTCTTCTCTGAGTTGGCCACTCACGAGATAACTAGTCTATCAGGTGAAGCCGTTAAGGAATCTAAACGCAATAGACTTGAGAATTCGACCATGAACCGATTGCTCGACCGTGCTAATCTACAAGGGTCATTACGGCACAGACCAATTAGAGACCGGAGATAGGTCAACTCGACAAAGGCATGTGATTATGTGTGGGTGATTCCACCTGATTGCACAAATCTTGTCGATCGACACTAGACCGATTTCTCTATCGTTTTGGTACCCGTGTCCGTATTTGAAATCTTGAGATTTCCACCATAACCGAGAGTCGCCAATGTGTCGAAGATGCACTATGTGGCTTGAAAATAATCAACCATAGGTCAATTGCGCAGAAAATTCCTAAAAGCTACCCGGTAGGTTAGGATGCGCTAAAGTCGCGCCAGATTGAAATTAACCGAGAAATTGAACTCGAGTTCAGAAATTGAAGGTTCTGTTATGTCACAATTCATTTTAGGAACGTCGACTCATCCTCAGAAGATTTTTCTACAAACCGAGATTTTTGGCAGAAAAGCAAAGTAAGGCCGTTTTTGATCGGGAAAGTCAGAGGATTGCTTTTGATCGCATCTTTGGGATGCAAGTTGGATCATATCATGGGGAAAAATCATAAGAGGGACAAGGACACCATGACCGATTTATTTGGACTTCAATTTGGTTCAATTGGAAGGGAATTGAAAGGAATTGAAGGAAATTGATGTACAAATCCTCAAAATTCGTATGCCAAGGGCCTAAGGACATTTGCACCTATTGCCAAGCTTGTAGAGGAAGATTTGAGGAGAGAGAAAGGGCTGAGGTCATGTGATGTCATGTGGGGCAAAGCCAATGAAGTTTGGACAAGTGTTGGCTCTTGAAGGCTCACCAAAGGAGCCCCCCTCCAACCAGCCTTCTTCTTCCTTGTTTGCAGGCTTTCTCCATTGTTGGAGAAGTGGAAAGGCTCAGAAAAACCAGAGGAAAACCGCAGCTCATCCCCCTCTTCGGTCGCATGCCCGTCAGACCCGTTTTCCTCCCCTATTTTCCCTCGTTCCAGTTTCTGCTCCAGCCGACCTTTCGCCAAAGATTCGAGTAAAAAGTTAACTTCTCGGATGAATCAGTGAATGAGACACCATCGCTGCGAAGAGGACATCCAGACCGTTCCAACAAGCCCAACCTTCCCCCGAAAGGAGCCCTGTAGCCTCCCGAAATCCGGCACGAAGGAACGGCCCGCCGACCGCCCGGACTCGCCCTGCCGCCTGTTTTGAATTTTCTTGCTCTTTTGCCCCATTTTAGCCCTTCCTTTGCCCATTCAATCCACCCACAAGATCCCCAAGACCCTTGGGAACCACCGGTTGCCAACCACCCGCTCGCCGGAGCTCCGATCGGCCCGTTTCCTCGCCGTTTAGCCGCTATTTCTCTCTCTCAATTCAGCAGATCAGAAACCGAAGACAGCAAGGTTTTGGAAGCTTCGTGGCCCATTTTCAAGCCCTTCCCGGTCTCGCTTGGTGTTGCCGCTTCAGGGTTTATCGACCGCCTTGGCGTCGTGGTCGCTGTGGACTCACCGGCTCACAAAACCAGTGAGTTTACCTTCTAATCCTTGCTTGGTGAGTTAATTATGCTTAAGGGGTGTTTAGATTAGTCTAAATAGGTTTTGATGATTAGATTAGATTATTTAAATGTAAATTAGATTAGTTGTATGATTAGTTTAGTGGTTGTTTAATTAGGGCTAATTGTATGTTTAAATTAGTGTAATCTAGTTTAAGCACTAATTAATTATTTTTAATTAATTAATTATTTCGAATTTTATAAATATTATTTTATTAAATTATAATATTATAATATAATATTTAATTATTTAATTGTCGGAATTAAATTTAATTATTTAATAATTTCAAAAATTTTGCCGGGATGGCCGGTCGTTAGAATTTCGCACTGATCGTAGTAGTGCGGTCAGTTTGTGCTAATTGTTTGTTTAATTGAGAATTTGAGTGAAATGATGATTGTGGTTAATTATTCCAAGTGTGGAATTGAGTGATATTGATGAAGTTGTGGTATTTAACTTGAAAATATCTGGTGTTGGCTTTTAGCACCGTAATTGGTTTGTATGACTAGTTTGAATCGTTGGTTACTATTGAATTGAATATCCAGTTCTATGGTTTATTATTGAATGATAAGCTTTGGCGAGCATTGGTTTATATATATGTATTAGCTTGAGCGAGCAATTATAGTATACTATATTGAATATTGCAGCAGCTTCTGGTGAGCTATAGTATACTATATTGAATATTGCGGCAGCTTTTGGTGAGATAAGATCGTTTTATCAGCTTGTGCGAGCACGATCTATACATATATCAGCTTGTGGGAGCTAAGATCGTTTTATCAGCTTGTGCGAGCACGACCTATCTATATTACAGCTTGAGTGAGCTACTATCTATCTACAGCTTGAGCGAGCTACCATCTATATATTACAGCTTTGGAGAGCATGTGTCGTATTAACGACTAGTTTGATAGACGGTATGGGATGATCGATAGTATTGGTTGATAGATAGTATGGATTGGAATGGAAGATAGATAGTATGATTAAATTGAATCATTGGATCAATTGGTTGATTGAGAATTGAATTGTACTGACGTGCAGGAAGGGATTGAGGCGAGGTAAGTCTTCTATCATATTGGTGTGGCTAGAGCGCCCTGGGGCATATTGTCTTTCTAATCGAGTCTTAGAGGGTAGGACTCACTGAGATATTGTCTCACCCTGTTGTGGGATAATATTTTCAGGTCCTTAGATGGCGGTCATGGAGGACTCGAAGCCATGGACATTTGTGGAGGTGGAGACCGAAGAATCGGCGAACGTGTCTGACTAGTTGGTCATAGGACAGTTCCCTTTTTGTTGAGCCGGTCTATTTTGTAGACAATCCAGTGTTGTATATAAACCTATGTGTTTATAAGAAAGCTTGTTTGGTTGTGATTGATTGCCTGCTTTTCTATCCCAAGTTAAATGTTGTCAGGGGATTTGTTTCGCTTCCGCATGTGCAATAAAAAGAATGGGTTGGCGACATGTCCTGGGAAGTCGCATATTTTTATTGACCGCAAAGGGATGTGCGCGCGCTCGAAGGATCAGGGCGTGACATCCCCGTTTAAGTGGTATCAGAGTAGGTCTATGTTTGGAGTGATAAGGTGCGATGATCTTTGGGATAATAGTAGGATGACCTTTAAATTTATGCTGGTGCATGTCTTTGATAGCTGATTGGTAGAATTGTTTGTCGTGTGTGAATCACTCACTTTTATTCAATGTGGATTCGGAAGGCAGAGTGTCGGCTCTGGCCAGCTTGAGTGTAAGAGTGCCATAGCAGGTTGGTACTAGTGTAGCAAAGCATCGTATGATCCCAAGTCTGATAAGATCGATCTGATGCAAGTGTTCCTTGGGATCTGGATGAGCCAGTAAGATCAGGATCAAGTTGTTGTTGTTGCTACCTTTGCTGAGGTCCAACCTGGAAGGATGATCAGGGAATAGATTTCGATATCTGAGTCAAGATTCAGCGCAAGCAGACTTGGAATTCGGTCAGGGTAAAGACTGATGTTGAGGGAAGGGTATTCTATTCCACCCGATAGGAAGGGTGGAATAGTCAGGTTAACATTCAGACAAATGGAACATGTTGTTCCATGGAAGACGGCATGGATCAGTCTCGTGTGTTTTGAGGACAGGAATTTGTGGTAAGTGTGAGCAAGCCCTGTGTCCGAGTATAATGAGAGCATGCTTTGAATATGGCCAGCACGGCCATCGGGCTAGGAACTGTCCGCGTAAGTCCAAGAGAACTCGAGCATCACTACCCCCGACAGGACGCCGCTAGGATGGCGAAAGGAATAAGAATGGATTGACCATGTATCGATCAAGGGAAGAATGTTTTTGAGGTGTTTTTATCAGAGTATCGCAGCAGAATTTTGAGTGAAGGTTGCAGAACTTCTATTGTTGTATTAAAGCTGTAAAAAGGGAATCACTGATTTGAGTTGTACTTGACTGGTTGGCTGATGTGTAACTTTGATGTCATGTGTAAAAAGGTTTTGACTCAAAGAACATCTTGTAGTAATGAATCATTGATGAGGAGTAATTCAGATTAATTCATTAGCATGTGTGAATGTCGAGTTTATTGGGAGTCAAGAAGGACCCTCGATTTCCTTAATCTCGTCGCTTGAAGGAAACCCGTTTGTTGGACGGGGGATTGCCAATGTTACTTGGTGGCTGTCATGGATATGACTGTGGAAGAATAGAAGATCAAGGACATTGTAGTAGTGCAAGAGTTTCCAGGCATATTTCTAAAGGATTTGCCAGGTCTATTGTCAGAAAGAGAAATATAGTTCATGATTGAATTAGCACCCGGATTAGAGCCAGTCTCTAAGGCTCCGTACTAGATGGTGTTACCTGAGCTAAAAGAACTGAAAGTGTTGATATAGGAATTGTTAGATAAGGGATTCGTACGTTCCAGTGCATCACCTTGGGGAGCACCAATTCTATTCGTGAAGAGAAAGATGGTTCATTGCGTTTGTGCATCGATATTCTCCAAGATCGACTTGAGGATAGGGTATCATCAGTTGAGGATCAGGAAGGAAGACATACCAAAGTTAGCATTACGCACATACCAAAGTTAGCATTACGCACTTGATACGGCAATTGTGAGTTCATTGTAATGCCGTGTGGTTTGACGGACACTCCAGCTGTCTTTATGGATCTGATGATTAGAGTGTTCATCGGGTACTTGGATCAATTGTGATCGTGGTTATTGACGTTATCTTGGTGTGTTCGAAGAGTGCTGAGGAGCATGAGAGACATTAGAGGATGGTACTTCAGACCTTGAGGACTCTTGGATTTTACGATAAGCTTAGCAGATGCGAGTTTTGGATGACTCGTGTTGCGTTCCTAGGTCACGTGATTTCAGGTGAAGAAATATTCGTGAACCCCGCCAAGATTGAAGTAGTGAACAGTTGGTCAAGGTTGACTGCAGTGGCAGAGATCAGAAGTTTTCTGGGTTTTTAGTAGGGTATTACAGACGGTTTGTGGAAGGATTTTCAGCTTTAGCGTCGCTGTTGACAAGGTTACCGAGGAAGGAAGAGAAGTTTGTGTGGACAGACAAGTGCGAGCATAGTTTCCAAGAGCTTAAGCAGAAGCTGACTACTGCACCTGTGCTGACCATTCCATCTGGTCCTGGAGGATACAAGATCTATAGTGATGCGTCGTTTAGAGGATTGGGTTGCGTACTGATGCAACATAATAGGATTGTTGCATACGCGTCCCGTCAAGTTGAGACCTCATGAACTGAATTACTTGACGCATGACTTGGAACTCGCAGCAATAATTTTCGCTCTGAAAATTTAGAGATATTGTTGGTGTGAAGAAAGACTCTAGATCCTCACTAATCATCAAAGTCTCAAGTATCAATTCTCTCGAAGGAATTGAATATGAGATTGCGTCGCTAGATAGAACTCCTTAAGGTTTACGACTGTGATATCTTCTATCACCTGGAAAGGCGAATAAGGTCACAGATGCGCTGAGTCGAGAGTCCTTAGTTGCACAGTTGGTACTCAAGGATTGGATATTACTTGAGAAAGTTTAAAATTCAGTTTTCAAATCTGAGGTAGGCCACCTTCGAATTTTATGGCCACCCTCAGAATTGAACCGGATATTCAGGTTAGAATCAAACACTTCAGTGGACAGACTCAGAAATTCAAAAGATTTTGTAAGAGGATACTGAGAAGAGGAGAACTGATTTTCAGATTTCTGAGGACGGAACGCTAAGGTTCCGAGGATGATTGTGTGTACTTGACAATTTCGAGATTTAAAGAGGAGATCTTATCGGAAGCTTGTCGTAGCAGCTTCAGCTTTGTCCAAACAGTACGAAGATGGGTCAAAATTTGCATCAACAGGATTAGTAGACCGGTATGAAGACAGATATCACTGACAGATCGCAAGTGCCAAATGTTCTATCGAGTGAAAGCACGGTTTTGCAATTCGAGAAGACCTTTGTAATCTCTCGATATCCCCATGTGGGAGTGGGAACAAGTCATAAATGGATTTTTGTGACAGGTCTATCGAGGAGTCAGTGTGTTAATAATTTCATTTCGGATAGTAATTGACAGATGGATGAACTCAGCCCACCTTGTGGCTGTGCGAAAGGATCTTGATTTGATTGAGCATGCAGAAGTGTATGTGCATCAAATAGTTCATTTGCTTAGGGTGACAGTGACTAAGTTGTATTAGGTCTAGACCAGAGGATCCCAGTTTTAGCAGATCAGTCAGATAGTTCCTTTTTAGTCGGTGCGAGTAGAGTGTTCGAACTTCGTTGTTGTGTTAAGATCGAAAATGAAAGGTTGCGGCTCGAGTCGGTTCGGCGGTCGGTGGACGCAGTTGCAAATATCAGTGGTAGATTAAGGATCGCTCAGAGCCGCCGGGAAATTTACACGGTTAGGCGTCAGAAACGTTTGAATTTTCAGGTTGAGAATCATGTTCATCCTTGGATGTCGCCTAGGATAGGGACATCTCGAATTGTTAAGAAAGGAGAGCTGGAACTGTTTAAACGGTGGAATATTTCGAGTTGGGATCAAATAAGAGATTTGGCTTTAAAAGGAAAAAAGAAAGCAGTTTGGAGCATCGTCGGCGCCTCTAGCCGAGTGGTACTCGGGATGAAGCTCGCCGGTCCGAAGTCGGGAGTTCGAATCCCCGATGCGGCAGTTAGCCACTTAGTGGAAAAAAAAAAGAAAAGAAAAAAAAAAGAAAAGAAAAAGAACCAAAATTTTGCAATTTTCATTTTTGTAAAGATGGACAAGTGCTTAGCCTTTTGGAATCAAGTTTCTTCAAAGTGATTCGTCAGCACTGAAAGTGTTGGATAGCAGTACGAAGCAAAATGAAGGAGCAAAATTGATGAGATGACAATACCCCACCATTTTGAAGAAAAATTTTAATGGTTTAAATTTCGAGGACGAAATTTTTATAAGAGGGGAAGAGTTGTGACATCCCAATTTTACAATTCTGGTTTCAATTGAATAAGTTGGGCCTTTCATCTTCGCGCTTATAGCTCTTTTCTCTGAGTTGGCCACTCACGAGATAACTAGTCTATCAAGTGAAGCCGTTAAGGAATCTAAACGCAATAGACTTGAGAATTCGACTAGAAACCGACTGCTCGACCGTGCTAATCTGCAAGGGTCATTATGGCACAGACCGATTAGAGACCGGAGATAGGTCAACTCGACAAAGGCATGTGATTAAGTGTGGGTGATTCCACCTGATTGCACAAATCTTGTTGATTGACACTAGACCGATTTCTCTATCGTTTTGGTACCCTGTGTCCGTATTTGAAATCTTGAGATTCCCACGACAACCGAGAGTCACCAATGTGTCGAAGATGCACTTTGTGGCTTGAAAATAATCAACCATAGGTCAATTGCGCAGAAAATTCTTAAAAGCTACCCGGTAGGTTAGGACGCGCTAAAGTCACGCCCATTGAAATTAACCGAGAAATTGAACTCGATTTCAGAAATTGAAGGTTCTCGTTATGTCACAATTCATTTTAGGAACGTCGACTCATCCTCGAAGATTTTTCTACAAACCGAGATTTTTGGCGGAAAAGCAAAGTAATGTCGTTTTTGATCGGGAAAGTCAGAGGATTTCTTTTGATCGCATCTTTGGGATGCAAGTTGGATCATATGACGGGGAAAAATCATAAGAGGGACAAGGACACCATGACTGATTTATTTGGACTTCAATTTGGTTCAATTGGAAGGGAATTGAAAGGAATTGAAGGAAATTGATGTACAAATCCTCAAAATTCGTATGCCAAGGGCCTAAGGACATTTGCACCTATTGCCAAGCTTGTAGAGGAAGATTTGAGGAGAGAGAAAGGGCTGAGGTCATGTGATGTCATGTGGGGGCAAAGTCAATGAAGTTTGGACAAGTGTTGGCTCTTGAAGGCTCACCAAGGGAGCCCCCGTCCAACCAGCCTTCTTCTTCCTTGTTTGTAGGCTTTCTCCATTGTTGGAGAAGTGGAAAAACCAGAGGAAAACCGCAGCTCATCCCCCTCTTCGGTCGCATGCCCGTCGGACCCGTTTTCCTCCCCTATTTTCCCTCGTTCCAGTTTCTGCTCCAGCCGACCTTTCGCCAAAGATCCGAGTAAAAAGTTAACTTCTCGGATGAATCAGCGAACGAGCCACCCATCGCTGCGAAGAGGACATCCATACCGTTCCAACAAGCCCAACCTTCCCCCAAAAGGAGCCCCGTAGCCTCCCGAAATCCGGCACGAAGGAACGGCCCGCCGACCGGACCCGGACTCGCCCGGTTCTGCCTGTTTTGAATTTTCTTGCTCTTTTGCCCCATTTTAGCCCTTCCTTTGCCCTTCCTTTGCCGGAGCTCCGATCGGCCCGTTTCCTCGCCGTTTAGCCACCGTTTCTCTCTCTCGGTTCAGCAGATCGAAACCGAAGACAGCAAGGTTTTGGAAGCTTCGTGGCCCATTTTCAAGCCCTTCCGGTCTCGCTTGGTGTTGCCGCTTCGGGGTTTATCGACCGCCTTGGCATCGTGGTCGCTGTGGACTCACCGGCTCACAAAACCAGTGAGTTTACCTTCTAATCCTTGCTTGGCGAGTTAATTATGCTTAAGGGGTGTTTAGATTAGTCTAAATAGGTTTAGATGATTAGATTAGATTATTTAAATGTAAATTAGATTAGTTGTATGATTAGTTTAGTGGTTGTTTAATTAGGGCTAATTGTATGTTTAAATTAGTGTAATCTAGTTTAAGCCCTAATTAATTATTTTTAATTAATTAATTATTTCGAATTTTATAAATATTATTTTATTAAATTATAATATTATAATATAATATTTAATTATTTAATTTTCGGAATTAAATTTAATTATTTAATAATTTCAAAAATTTGTTGGGATTGTCGGTCGTTAGAATTTCGCACCGATCGTAGTAGTGCGGTCGGTTTGTGCTAATTGTTTGTTTAATTGAGAATTTGAGTGAAATGATGATTGTGGTTAATTATTCCAAGTGTGGAATTGAGTGATATTGATGAAGTTGTGGTATTTAACTCGAAAATACCCGGTGTTGGCTTTTAGCACCGTAATTGGTTTGTATGACTAGTTTGAATCGTTGGTTATTATTGGATTGAATATCCAGTTCTATGGTTTATTATTGAATGATCAGCTTTGGCGAGCATTGGTTTATATATATGTATTAGCTTGGGCGAGCAATTATAGTATACTATATTGAATATTGCGGCAGCTTCTGGTGAGCTATAGTATACTATATTGAATATTGCGGCAGCTTCTGGTGAGCTATAGTATACTATATTGAATATTGCGGCAGCTTTTGGTGAGCTAAGATCGTTTTATTAGCTTGTGCGAGCACGATCTATACATATATCAGCTTGTGGGAGCTAAGATCGTTTTATCAGCTTATGCGAGCACGATCTATACATATATCAGCTTGTGGGAGCTAAGATCGTTTTATCAACTTGTGCGAGCATGATCTATATATATTACAGCTTGAGTGAGCTACTATCTATCTACAGCTTGAGCGAGCTACCGTCTATATATTACAGCTTTGGAGAGCATGTGTCGTATTAACGACTGGTTTGATAGACGGTATGGGATGATAGATAGTATTGGTTGATAGATAGTATGGATTGGAATGGAAGATAGATGGTATGATTAAATTGAATCGTTGGATCAATTGTTTGATTGAGAATTGAATTGTACTGATGTGCAGGAAGGGACTGAGGCGAGGTAAGTCTTCTACCATATTGGTGTGGCTAGAGCGCCCTAGGGCATATTGTCTTTCTCATCGAGTCTTAGAGGGTAGGACTCGCTGAGACATTGTCTCACCCCGTTGTGGGATAATATTTTCAGGTCCTTAGATGGCGGTCATGGAGGACTCGAAGCCATGGACATTTGTGGAGGTGGAGACTGAAGAATTGGCGAACGTGTCTGACTAGTTGGTCATAGAACAGTTCCCTTTTTGTTGAGCCGGTCTATTTTGTAGACAATCCAGTGTTGTATATAAACCTATGTGTTTATAAGAAAGCTTGTTTGGTTGTGATTGATTGCCTGCTTTTCTATCCCAAGTTAAATGTTGTCAGGGGATTTGTTTCGCTTCCGCATGTGCAATAAAAAGAATGGGTCAGCGACATGTCCTGGGAAGTCGCATATTTCTATCGACCGCAGAGGGATGTGCGCACGCTCGGATGATCGGGCGTGACATTGTAGGTCTATACCTAGGTCACTTCTTTGGCCAAAACGAGGTCCGAAACGACCTCGTTTCAGCTCGAGTTCTCTTAGGATTAGATAATAGACATCCTAAGCTTTGAAAAAATAGGTCGCAAGCCTCAATAGAGCATCATTTGACCCTCGAAAAACACCTCCGATGATTAACGATTCTGCAGTAGTTTAGGTTTTCTTTTCGTTTATGTTTCTATTCCGCCTTTTGGATTTGTTATTTTTGTACAGATTTTCGTGATCATTTTTTGATAAAATTGTCTTCATGAGTTTGTTCCAAATTGTCTCATGCATCTTCTGGAATGTTTTCATAATTTTTGGATGTGTTCAACTAAGTTAGATCTACTCAGATCTAAGCCTAGGTCAATTTGTTTCCATATTGATCTCTAATTTTATCATTTTTGTATTGATTTTTGTGTTGATTTATAGAACAACTTTCCTTCATGAAAGTTTCTCATAAAGGTGTTGTACATGTCCTGTATTGTTTTTTTTTAAAATTTTTAGACATGTTTAGCTATATCAAAATCGCTTAGATTTGAACATAGGACAGTTTGTCCTGCATTGGTCTGAAATTTGTTTTGATGAAATTGAGTCCATAAATGTACCTATTTGGCCTCAAATCCTTCATGAGAGTTGAAATATGTGATACATATATTCAATTGATGCATGCTTTGCAAGGTTTTTACATTGGAAAAGTGAGTCAATTGCATGCATTAGAGTAAAAAGTACTGCAACAACATGTGCTGGATATATAGTTTGTTGGTTTTTCCATATTTGCCACGACTCATATAATCTTAATTGAGTTTTGAACTCTTAACAAGAAATCTTTATAATCACATTCTCTGTATGTGAGATTTTTGGTAGGATTTATGCATATCTTGAGGATGGCTAAAATCATGCTTGTTTTGTAAACTTAATGCTAAAATGAAACATTGTCATATGTGCACCTTTCCATGCTTGTTTGAGTCATCTAGGAATCAAATCTTACGATCATGCCTTCTTGATGATTGAACCGCATGTTGTAAGGTTTGTATAGATGTTTAGGTCATGTCATTTGAGTTTCATCTTGCTCATTAAATTTGTCTCACAAAAAGTGTTTATCACACTTAGGATTCCCAAGCATACCGTTAGGAATCATGAATCATTTCATTTAAATTGTATGACGTTTTGAATGCCGACTTAGGATTAGATGACTATCCATACTTTTCGTTGCATCCAATCCTAAGTCCCGTGTGATTTCTTCATATCGTTTGTGCATTCTTTGAGTGATTTTGAGGTTTTCTAATGAATGCTTATGTTATGTTTTCTTAGTTACCGATGCGCATACTTTTAGAGATCTCGATTTTAGGATATTAAATTGACTTAGTTTGGACTCGAGCTCTTCTAGGAAGATGTAGGACACACTTAGAAGTTTCTAATGCTACTAATTTTATGTCAATTGCTCATCGTTTGGACTATTTTCTATTTTTTAAAAACTAGATCACAATCTGGACAAGGGATTAAATTTGGACCCCTGTTCTAATCTATGTTTGGATAGATCTTTAATTATTTTTGTTTTATTTTTTATATTTAGAATCTGCACTCATCCTCTTAATGAAACTTTCTTGTCATCATGTTGGTTATGTTATGTGTAAAGGTTACGAATTTTAGACATATTTTGATAGGAAAAATCCTCGTGACATTAGCCGAATGTCCTGTTGTTTTGACAAATTCCTGATGTGTTGTTGCTTGTTATTTGATTTTTTTTTATAAAATCATGTATAGATTGTTTAAGAAAACTTTCTTCACAAAAGTTGTTCATCATCATGTCATGCATGTTAGGGAATTTTTTTATTGCCAAATTGTCATTAGGTATTGCCCAATTTTGTTGTTCTTACACGTTGTTCTGAAATTTCCTGATATAAACATGATTGTGATTGTTTAGTTATACTTTTTAGGCTAGTTTGTGCATGAAATTAGGCCACACCATCTTCATGGAAGTTGTTCTAAATGTTTTGATCTTTGTTGTCAACAATCGGCCTTTTCAAATTGCATCTTTCAAAAAATACTTTGGTACATGTGATGTTTTTCAAAAACAATTTCTAAAAAAAGTTCTCCAAACCTTGATTTGGCTTAAGGAAAAATTGTGATTTGAACCATATTTAAAATACCTACGACGCTTGTGAGTTCATTTATGCAAGCCCCGGGCTAGCCTTGGCAATTGAATATGTTCCATAGCCTAAATATTCCTTAATCCTAACTATTTCCGAACTTTTTAAAAACATGATTTGACATCTTGAAAGTTGCAGTTTGAATTCTATTAAAAATGCCTACGATGCTTTTGAGTGCATTTATGTAAGCCTCGGGCTAGCCTTGGCAATTGAGTGCCTTTCATAACTGAGACATCATTTTGTCTTAAAACTTTTCATGAATGATTTCGAAATATGTTTTTAAAATATCACATATACCCTCATACATATAAACACATCATTCACTAGAAATTGCCTGTGTTTGTGATTGATGCATACCCTTGGTAATAAGTGATCCGCGACGGTTCACTTTCTTACTTGATTGGTTGAGAAATAATGTTCAAAAGACCTGCATGCATGTTTAAATTTTTGCAATGCATGTGACTTTTAGATGAATGGTAAGGTTGATGCATGATATCAAGGGAAAACCTTAGGATCACATAGATCGCTTGATTAGGAGACTTATAAGCATTATTGGCCATGCGAGAATACAATAGGTCAACAATTGCTATAAGTCACAAAAAAATGGATTAGATAGGTGTCTTATTAGGACCCTCGCATGAAAGACAATGGCCGACCCCGGGATCCCAAAATTTTGACTTTCGTATTGCACTTCCTTTAAATGATTGATCTCGAGATGATGTCTTGTTTTTGATTGTTTTGATGTGTATGCTTGTTTCTTTCCACTGTATGCATCTAGTTATAAGTTTCTTAGATTAGGTTTAGATTAGGACCCCGAAGATGGAGAAAGTGCGAAGACAGTGGAGGTCGATGTCCATTCCGACCATTATCATGGACTATTCATTTCCCCGACATATGTCTCGGGTTCCATTTGTTGTATAAAGCCCGACAAGCTGCGGGTTTTTCTCTTTCTCTCTTATTTTTTAATTGCGTTTCTCTTTTATATTTTCTAGGATTGCATTGCAGATCTACTGCTTTCCTTGATTGTTTACTTAATGTCTCGTAATTTCGATTCCATTGATTGCTTTCTTTTCTTGTTTTCTAGAAATAGAATAGAATGAAAATGACCAACCACACATGATTGCTTAGTTTAGGACTAATGATCCTGAAAATGTAAAAAGAAACGAATTGACATATTAAGTAAACACAAGATACTATTTAGGTACCGAAAGGGCGCTATAGAAATATTGGCGTAACTCAAGTCCCCGAACCTAGATATTTGGTTGCATAGGAATCAAGAGAAACTCTTGACTCTCGATTGGGTTTTCTAGCCGACTCTCAAAATGAGGCTAATGGTGACTCCCGTCTTATTTTTAGGTTATCATAAACAACTAAACCGTATAAATAAACCCGTCGCGTAAGGTATGAGTTTTGATGAAACTCACCATGATTTAGCATATTTGATATGGGAGTACCCCAAAGGATGAAGTGATGCCATCCTTATGGGCGAAGCGTACTGTCGAGAGGGCTACCACGGTAAAGGTACCCTTAAATCCAATATCCACACCCGACCTCTTCTTCTAAGGTGTATCGCCTATGTGGGTATGGATCGCAACACTCGGCTGTCATGCGGGGTACGAGCTTAGGAGAGCTCGCGATTTTGTGGAGGAAACTCACAAGAGGCTTGATCCAAAAGGCGAGGTGATGACATCTTTTGGAACGTGAGCCGTGAGGGAACTTTCGTGATCAAGTACCCCAAAACCCGACCTTTCCCCCTTTTCTCTCCTCACCATGATGAGGGGTTGAGAGGGCGGCAAGATCGGGTCACGACAGGCGTGGTGACTCCGCTGAGGACTAGTTACTAGATTAAGAGGACTTGAAGCAGTTTAAAATGGTTGTTGTGTTGTAACTAACATGTCTCGTGTAGGATCGCTTGCATGTCAAAGTCGTGTGGAAAATCAGGTTAGTCGCTAATCTCGTGTTAAATGGTCTTGTAGGTGGGAGTTATAAGTGGAGGCGTGCTTGTAAACCCTTTGTTTTGCAGGTGGTGTAAGGATGTATGAATGTATGAGGGTTTATATTAAGGTGTTGGATGTTTAAATTTAAATGCATGTTTACAAGTTCTAACATGACATCGCACACACAACCGCGGTCTAAAACCCAATCGCCCAATCTAGGACCTTAGGAGGGTTTTAGGGTGGAATCAATGAGCAAATACTCGTGGTAATCCATTACTTACATAAACCCGCTCGTTCTAACCGATAAAAATAACACTGGCCGACGATAGTAGCGGTGGGTAAACCATTTTTATCATTTGGGATGGGGACCTTGAGCCTTTAACACCCTCACCCTAGGCGTTGAAATCTCATAGTTTCATGCGACATGTAATTTGTGCTTGCCATGTGTTTGGTGGATAAGATATTGTTCATTTTTTATTGTTCTTATCTTCTTACCCTCCATATTTCATTTATGCGTTTTATATTTCAACGACGATATGTTTTAATCATGGATGCCCTTATAGGTTTAGGTTTAGATGGGTAAACCCAAAGTGGACATGGTCCCAATGCCGAGGAATCTCAAGACTCTATGGGAGAATCTCAACCTAAGACATCAAGACTACGTGGAAAAACGCATAGGCTTCCTCCCGACTTTATTAAAAGTCGAACCACGTATCACGATGGTGAAAGCATTGGCTCATTTTTGGAATCCCATGACTTCTACTTTCGTGTTTAATCGATATGATATTGACCCCTACAATTGAGGAGTTCCGGAAAGCCATCGGGTTAGGTAAAGCTTCTTTAGGTTTCGTCACTCTTCCTATTGGTCAAGATCCAATATCTCTTCTAAGTCAATTTCTCAATATCCCTACCGATAAAATTAGGGTTATTCTTAAAGGAAATTCTCATTCCATGCCTAATAAATTCCTTGAACAACATTTCCTTAGCCTTAAGCCTAAATCTAGGAATCAAATTCCTTGTGTCTTCCTACTCATGTTCTTTGGCTTTGTGGTATTCCCACATACCCGAAAAACAGTGGATCCTTTAGTCACTCACATTGTCAATCAAGTGTGTGCTTTTAATTGTTTGTATGATCTTTGCCAAAATTTTCATGTCTCTTAATCATTTTCAAAACAAATGGCCGAGGAACTCTTAGAGCCCCATTAGGACTTCTCCAAATTTAGCTTTTTTCACATATCAAAGAATTTGGCCCTCACATGAAGATTGTTGACATCACGAAATATCATCATTCCATTCTTAGATTTTACTAAAGAAATGAATTCTTTTCATCATGGTCTTTCCCTATATGGTTTCATTTCCTTAAAAGCCTCAACCCTAACTGAATTCAATGGCATGTTTGGTGGCTTGGGAATCCCGAGGTGCGCCTTTTTAGTGGAGTTGACGACCCACTCCCCTTCGTGGGATTGATGTGTTTAACGTCATATTACCTTTTAAGGGTGCTCCACCAATATCGCGTACTTCAAATGATCCGGCAATCCTCAAGCTGGGGTTATATCGTATTGATTATCACGATAAAGTCATCGAGAAAAACCATATTGACCATGTTAAGGCCGCGATTCAAGCCACTATTGGAATTTGGCACTCCCGTTCCTCGCATTACATGGTTGCCATCGATGAAGCCAACTTGGAAGGAGAGATGAGGACTCATCACACTACCATTGATTACATATACCGTCAAGTAGAACTTGAGTTCAAGGTTCAGTTGCCTGATATTCTCGAGTCTCAAGGTTTTCGGCGAGCTCATATTAAGGAGTAAGAAGACGATGCCTTGATTGATGAGGAATGCTTGGCCCATGATAACAAGCATCTTCGCACGATCCCACCTAGTTCTTAGGTTTTCATCGTATATTCTTTTCTTGTAAAGGAATTTCCTTTGTGACATTCTGGATTTTTCAATTCTACTTTCAATTAAATTAATTGGGCCTTTCATTGACGCACCTATAGTGCTATTCTCAAAGTTGATCACTCGTGAGATAACTAGACTATCTGGGGAAGTCATTAAGGAATTTTAACGCATTAGACTTGAGACTTCGACTAGGAATCAACTACTCGACCGTGCTCATCTGTGGAGATCATTTTGACACAATAAAGATTGATTAGAAATTAGAGATTGTTCGGTTCGACAGAATTGTGTGGCTAAACGTGGGTGATTCCACTAAATTACAAAATTCTCGTTGATCGGCAGTAGACTGATCTTTCTATCGTTTTGGTACCCCGTGTCCGTATTTGAACCCTCAAGATTTTCACGACAACCGAGAGTTGCCAATGTGTCGAAGAGGTTCATTGTGGCTCGAAGAAAATTGACCACGGGTCTTTTGCACTAAAAATTTCTGAAAGCCACCCGGTAGCCTAGATCACGCTAAAATCGCGCCAGATTGAAATTAACCGCGAATTTGAATCCGATTTTAGAAATTGAAAGTTCTATCATATCACGAGTCATTTTAGAAACGTCGACTCAGTCTCCGAAGATTTTTTGCAAACCGAGATTTTTGGCGAAAAGTCGAGATAGGGCCGTTTTCGACCGGGAAATTCCGAGGACCGTTTTTGATCTAGAAATTGGGATGCAAGTGGGATCAATTGGAGAGAAAGAATGCCAATTTGATCAAAGAATCGATAATAGAATTTTTGAGAGCCAAATGGGAGTAATTCAAAGAGGAATTGAATAGAAATTGAAGTGCAACAAGTGCAAATTCGTATGCTCCATGGTCCAAGACTTTTTGGACCATTTCCTTAGCTTATTGTGGAAGACTAGTGGCTGGAAATTGCAGTGGAAGCCAACCATGGAGGTGGGACCATCTTTAGGGGACAAGAAGATGAGTTTGAAGACCAGGGGCCCTCCACAAGCCTTTGGTCCCCCTTCTCCTTCTCTCTTTCGTCGACCACCTCCCCTCCTTCTTCTTTTGTTGCTTGGAGCTCAGCAAACCCGGAAACTGAGCTAGCAAGCCGCCAAACAACCCCGTTGGACCACCGCACACCACCGTCGCATGCCAGAGTTGTTCGCTGCCGCACGCTTGCGCGCCGAAGTCGAGCGTCCCTGGCCACCGTTCCACTTTAGCCGTGAGCCCAGGCGACCCCCTGAGCTGTTCGCAACATCCTTGCCATCGCCGGAGCCGCCTAGCCGCCCACCTGCCACCGTGAAGCCTCGTCATAGCCGACTACCTCTCCCTCACTCGTTTTCATTTCAGCAAAGCCACCGGACAGCTTTTCTCGGCCCTCGACCAGAACCGATCAATGTGGGTTTCCAGCCACTATTTTAGCCCGTTTTGGACCGTTTTCGGACCTCGAAAGGCGGTCTCACTTTGGAGTTTGTCGTTCCTCGCCTCATCCCCGTCATTTTGATCTGAGTAGATCGTTAAACAAGTGAGTTTAACTCTATAATCCCTGCTTAGTAAGTTAATGACGCTTAAGGGTTGATTAGTTTAAGTTAAGCTTGGTTTAGGTGGTTAGTTAGAATGGATTAGTGAATTAGTTGATCGTTATTGTATGTTAAGTGGTTAGTTTAATGCAATTAGAGCCTAGATAAGCTCTAGTATTTATCTAGAGTAGTTTGAAAATTTTCCAGACCTGTTTCGGCTTTTAATTAGGCTTTACGGGCCTAAGTCCTTTTTATTGGCATTTATTAATTATTTTCCGTAATTAATTAATTAATTAATTATTTTTCGAAAATTAGACCGGGATAGACAGTGACCGGAATTTTATACTGACTGTAGTGGTGTGGTCAAATTATTTAATTGATTGATATTTTATGCAAATTTAGTGTGATTTGTAATTTTGGGTATTTATCCCAAAATTTATTATTTTCATTAATTAATTAGAAAATCACTAAGCGTCGGTTTACAACGCCAAAAATGTGTTTATGGATAAGTGAAATTAGTGGAATTTTCAAGAGGAAAATATTATATTTTGGCTAAGGCCGATCGTGTACTCACACACGATTATTTTCATCAGGTATGATAAAAATGGTGAAAATGTGTGATGGTTTATAGTAGTAGGAAGATGACTATTGAAGCTGAGATGACGCATGTTGTGCGTGATGTTATAAGTTAGATCAAGAAAAACCGCCGAAATATGGCTGTGCGTATTGGGCCGTAATCAACCGCCAAAGTATGGTTGTGCCTATTGGGCCATAATTAACCGTCGGAGTATGAATGTGCCCATTGGGCCGTAATCAATTGCCGAAGTATGGCTGTGCCCATCGGGCCGTAATTTACCGCCGAATTTGGAACAGGCTGTGCTCGTTGGGCCGTAATTCACCGTTGAACATTTAGTAAGCCGTAGCCGAGTGTGGTCGTAATGGATAGTTGGAATCCTTGTGATTGGATGAGTTGACCGAGAAATGGTCTTGATGAAATGAAATCGACTGAGTCAATTGATTGATAATTCGATCGAACGTGATGATTTGATTTATTGATGTAATGTGATGAATTGTATTGACTTGCAAGAAGGAACTAAGGCCAAGGTAAGTCCTCTGACTCGTGATTGTGCTTAGGCAGCCCTCAAGGCGTATTTTCTTCTTAGTTGGGTCTTAGAGGGTTGAACTTGCTAAGACGTCGTCTCACCCCGTTGTGGGATAACATTTCAGGTCCATAGATGGCAGCTCCTCCCGAGCATTTTGGACAACCGAAGAAGATCACAGAACATAAGTACTATATTTCGATCCATGGGTACCCTGAGGGATTAAAGTACGAACTGGTGAAGTCCATAGTCTAGGTTGATGTGAGTCTACCCAAAAAGGTGCCCCATCAATACAGAGCATGGTATCACCATGATCGTAATGGATTGAGAGAGGGCCTCATACCGAAATCTGAGATACCTCTGTATGTGATGGAGGTTGCTTTTGGAAAGGGCACTGCAGACCCTCCAGGTGGTTTGGTGGTGGATAGAGATCCGGACTTGTCGGAACCTGAGTCCCCTGTGTACTCAGTTGAAGGCTCCAACTGGGATGTGGATGAAGATGAAGAGGAGGACAAGGATCCATAGTTTTGTGAAACCCCCCCTCCCCCCCCTCCCCCCGGTTTTGTAGACTCTATGAATAGATTGGCTTGTATCGTATATATATGACTCGGTTTGTTATATATATATCAGGTTTAAAAATTATGGCCCTACTTTCCTATCCCATTGAATTGTTGTCTAGGGATTATTTATCTACTTCCGCATGTGTATTAAAATGAATGGGTCGGCAATGTGTCCTGGGACATGCTATTCAATTGACCGCAAAGGGATGGGCACGCGCTTGGGGGATTGGAGCGTGACATCCTTTGTATTTCCCTCCTTTCTATCGAGGTTTCCATGTATTCATTTTCATATCACATTTCCACTTTGTAAGCTTCAAGAATGCAAGGTTCTATTTTGTGATATCTGGACTTCGCCCAAACCTCGAGTACGTAACGGTCCATGCCGCGTCGACAAGTTTGTCGGCGGACTACGTCATTGGCACCATTCACGGCCACCGTTTTGTCACCACCATCCCCGTACTGGACCGTCACGTCTCATCATGTCCCCGCGGCACCACCTCATCATCACATCTCCGCCGCATTGTGACAACTCGATCATCACCAAGTCCATCATCTCAGTTAAATTTTCTTCGTGAAATGCCACCAACGAGACTAATATTTACTACCCTTAGTTCGTCGCGAAGCTGAGTTCCATGCAAGTCACTTCCATTCCCATGCATACGTACACTGAAAATCCCACTGCCCCATGTAAACCGCTCGCTCCTCAAGAGGGGGAGAGTCGAGAATCCCACTGCCCCATGTCAACCGCTCGCTCCTCAGCTTGACACAAAAGCGAGACTTTGACCACAGCATCTTCAGCCACGTTCCTTTTTCCGCTCTAGCCAACAAATGGAGGACTTGGGCCAAGCTGCGGCCACGTCCGTGCATAGAGTCGCAAGGTGTCATGGGCGAAGGAAAGAGTCCTCACGCCAAGACACATATTCACTGAGCTATCCCCTTCTTTTGTTGCCACGAATTTTGAAGGAAAAGTTGACTCAGATAGTCAACCGGCGGAGGAACTGAAGCACAGAAGAACAAAGACCGTCCCTCACTTTTTCCTTCCCCTCACGCTTCTTCGCCCATGAACGTCGGCAGCCGAGGAGCATTTTCTTTTTAACCCTCACAGCTCTACTCTGTCCTGCTCACCGAAGTTAGTCGCGTGTACCTCCTCGCCGCCCCACCGTCTTGCGTTATTCCCGCCGTCCCGCCATCAGCTCGCGTCGCTTCGCAGCTCGCATCACCCGCTTGCACCACCGGATTCTAGGAAAGTAGACGTTGACTAATATACGCAATGTGAATTCCGTCGTTGCTTGGTGAGATGCGTTCCATCAGAATTCTACTAACTAATATTATTTCTATGATACTCGCGTTAATTGGTGAGTTCGGAAGTCGTTCGGGCTGACCACGAGCTTTGGGGGTGACATGCGTGTTTTTCCTATGGTCATATTTGATTATGGATCCATGCGTGTAGTGACTTTGACGTTGCACTTACCAAAAAAAAAAAAAAAAAAAAAAAAAGACTTTGACGTTGCAGAATTTTCTTTGGGCTTTATAGACAAACTGTTTTAAACTATACAGAAATTCTGATTTTTCGGGACTTGATAAGGTTATTGGAATACATGCTTGCAAATTTTAAAGGTATTCGGTTAGAACAATACTAATTTCGGGGGTGAGACCGTGAAATTGATTGTAATTAAGTGTTTAAGATCTCGATTTTATAAAATGTTTTCACCGACGTGGGCTTGGCATATCTTTAAAAATTTGGTTGCACTTTGGGTTATATTATAATTCTGAATTTTGGAATTGAATTATTTTCCGTGCATGAACGGTGTGAAAGATATTTTGGCATTAAACTATTGGATTGCTACACCATGGTACTTAAGTGACGGATGCCGTCAGTCCACATTGACGATGATGCCCTGGGCGTCGAGATGCCCAGAGGGATGTGATACTGTGCCCCTCGGATGCTTGGGAAATGTGACCAAGGCCCAGAGGTCCTCGTGATGCTAGGTAGGGTGCGAGATGCCTGGAGGATGGTGTACGATTCCCTTTGGGAGATGGTGGTAGTGAATTTGGATGAATTGAAATTCCAAATTTCTATTGTTTTATGATATATCGTTTCTATGAAATTCTTTTAGAATTGATGCAAATTTCATTACTTCAATTTGTGTACTTTATTTTTGGATTGCGTTGAACGGGTGGCGATAGGTTCGCGTAGTATAGTTTAGTAGACTCTTATTTGCTGAGTGGTTGCACTCACCCCTTGTGGGATTATTACATTTTAGACATGTGACCATGCCTATCCAACCCGCATCTTCCACCATGCTCTATGGCATCCCTACTGATCTCACATGGGACCAAGTGGAGCATGTGAACCCTGACTTCCCTGACGTCACGTTCATCCGAATTACGGTGCTCTTGACGGTGGATGTTGGTCTTACGTCGGGCCCTATGCTGATGGGGTTCATTGCACTCTATGCCCAGGTCAATGGGCGTATGGTGGGATCGCTTCCACTCCCGGATGACGACGACGATGGTTCTAGTGGGGTAGAGTAGTCGGAGGGCCTAGAGAAGTGAAGGTAACATTTTTGGACAACTAGGACGTCATACGAAGATGGCCATGTGAATAAACTGTAGGATAGTCGAGACAAAATTTTCGTGTAGCTAGAAAAAGGAACTTTTTGGCCTCATGTACCGACCTAGGTCATCTAAAACATATAAATAAATGAAAGTGTATGGTTCTATATTTTCGTGTGCATCGACTTAAGTTATATTGGAGTTGTCGATACACACTTCCGCATCAAATCATTAGTAATGATAGGGAATGCTATCGCGACCTTAACGGTCGAGGCTCGTCACATGTTTCCCTTGTAATTGTTCGATGAAAGGAATAAAATTCATGAACATTTTCATGTAATTTTTATAAAAGGGGCACTTTGATTAAATATTTGTCATCGTTCCTTTTCAATTGTCTAATTTCTTTTGAAGAAATTTTGATGAGAGGATGTTATATGATATTGAGATCATACACACTCTTTATCATTATTTCATCTCAAGAAAATAAAAAATTGATTGGGTTTGTATTTTCGTGATTTCTTTTGACTTGTACTAATTCAAGTCACCTTCTTTTACGAAGATACTGGAAGACGGCTGAAAAATGGTCTATCATATGTACTTGCCACCAAACAAGAATGGAGAACGAGGATACCCGTGCTCGTGTTATTAGCATGGAGAACCAAATGACACAGATGATGGTGCTGTTAGTTGATCTTTCCAACCAAGTCAAGAACTTAACTTTTGTAGTTCCTGCTCTCCTACCATGAATCCTCCTACCACATCCTTTGAAGTGCCAATAGTAGAACCCATGGGAAAAGGGCCTGCTGAAGAGATTCCTATTGCAATCCCGACAGTTATTGATTTAGAGGCTCCATCTAAAGAGACCCCAACTCCGTACTTTGATGAGGAAAGTTCAAGACGCCTCACAAAGATTGAGGAACGTCTTTGCATGCTACAAGGCTATCAACTGCAAGGGTTCGATAAGCTGTTACCCTTTGCCAAGGTTAAAGTTCTTGAATTCTATTGTCACGCCCTGATCCTCGGGCGCGCACCCATTCCTCACTGGTCGATTGATAGCGACGTTCCAGGATGCATTGTCGACCCTTTTATTTTAATACGCATGCGGAAGCAGATATGAAATCCTCATACAATAAAACAATATGATAGAAAAGTATGGCTATATTTTTCAAACCTAACAAAACCACAACCACACTTTTTTACAAGCAAACCTCATAGTATATACTACAATACTATTCACAAGCAAGATCTATCACACATCGGATCACAACTCAAAGTTTGCAAAGTAGGATGGAGTCTCAGTTCTCATCCGAGTCATACTCTAGATCATCCTCAGGATCATCCTCCTCTTCTTCATCTTCAGGGTCCTCCTCTTTAGGTTCGTTCTCAAGCTCCTCATCAGGTTCCTCCTCTTCGATGTCCACTCCTTCTTCGACACCCCAACTGGAATCCACGTTAGAGTATATCGGAGATTCAGGATCGTCGAGCTTGGGATCCTTTCCATCCACTACTAACCCTCCTTAGGATTTGCCATCCCCTCTCCGAACGCCTCTTCCAGTACGTACAAAGGCGCATCACTTTCCGGTATGGGACCCTCTCTTCGCCCATCATGGTAGTGACGGTATCACGACCGATACTCATGGGGCACCTTATCAGGTTTGTTCATGTCAACCCATATGGTGGACTTGATTAGTACGTATTCCAGTCCTTTGGGGGTGGTTATGTATTTGAAAGTGGTATCTTATCTCTGTGATCTCGGAATACCAAATGCATAGGAGGACGAGGAGATGGAGGTACTGCCATCTAGGGGCTGGAAATGTTATCCCACAACGGGGTGAGACGACGTTTAGCGAGTTCTACCACCTAAGACTCGATTAGGAAGCCTATATGCCTTAAGGCTGCCTAAGCACAACACGAGTCAAATGACTTACCTTGACCTCAGTTCCATCTTGCATATCAATATCATTTACAGATACCTCAAATCACATCAACCACTCAATTCATAACATCAGATCAAATCATTGATCAATCGACCTAGTTGATTACATGTCACCACGACCTTTCCTCGGTCGGTACATTCAATACTATCTATAAGGTCCTATCAAATCAGGACCGCTCACCCAAAGTTGAAAATATAGATAATATAGCTTGCCCAAAATTGATAATATAGTATACTATGTATATGCTCACCCAAAGTTGATAGATTAGGGCCCCCAGGCCAATTTTGTATACTATATATGCCCGCCAAAACTGATAATAAGTTGCTCGCCCAAAGCTGATACCATGGTATACTATTTATATGCTCACCTAAAGCTGATAAAATAGGGCCCCCAGGCCATTATAGTATACTACTATCACCATACAATCAATTTATCATTTTAATCATACTTGATAAAAATAGCCGTGTGTGGGTACATGGTTGGCTTTAGCCAAAATATAATAATTTCACTTTTGATCCTTCCACTATTTTCAACAATCCCAAAATAGATTTTTGGCGCTCTAAACCGACGCCCGATAATTTTCCAATTTATTTCCAAAATTAATTAATTTAGGGATAAATCCTAAAATCATAAATAAATCAATTCAGCACAAAATAAGGCTCGAATAAATAAACAGAGAGTACCACTGCAATAAGCATAAAATTCTGGTCATTGGCTATCCCGATCTAATTTTCGAAAAATAAATAAATAAATAAATAAATACGGAAAATATTAAATAAATGCCAATAAATCCAATTAAGGCCCGTAATGCCTAATTGGATGCCGAAGCGAACCCGGAAAAATTCCGACATTCGTTCAATAAATACTAGAACCTATTTACTTGCTAATTACACTAACCATTTGCCTAACATGCATCGGTAATTCCTTAAACTAAGTAATCTACTCTAAGCTATCCACCCAATTTCACTTAATTAAATCTAATCAACCTCTAAGCATCATTTACCTACTAAGCGAGGTTTAGTGAGTAAAACTCACTTGATTCGAGATCCAATCGGATCAAATCGTCGGGAACGTGACGAGGCTCAACTTTTCCAAAGGTGGGCCTATCAATCGAGGCTCGGAACTAGCTCAAAACGGGCCACAAACACAGCTGGAAACCCACTCGGTTTGCTTCTATTCTTGGCTGCAAAAAGTGGAAACGGGGTGGTTTGGCGAGGCGAGATCAGCAGAGGTTTGCACAATACTCGGTGAGCTAAACGGCGGCTTCGGGAACTCTTTTGGCCAAACACGATGGCTGCACGGCCCAGGCACGGCTTGAGCCAGCAGTTGGAAGGGTAGAATAGGCGAGAGGGATGGAGGCACGCGCGGTGAGGTGCGGTGGCATGCGAGGACGATGGGAGCTGCTACGGCGATGGACGGCGGCATGCGGTGGTGCGGCTGCTTCTGGCGGCTTGCGGGGTCGACGGCTGCTTCTCTCCTATTGGTTGTTGGGTTTCGAACAAGGCGAAGAGTGAGAGAGGGAAGGCTGGCCAGTTGTCTTGAGGGAGAAGGAGGAAGAGAGGGAGAACCTTGGGGCCACATGCCTTGTTTTTTCCACAAGCTTGTCCCATTGACCCATCCATGGCCAAGCATTGCTTCCTTGGCTCTCAATGAGCCACCAATGCTCCCCCTTGCAACCTTGAAATGTCCAAAACCATAGGGAATGGGGGGCATACGAATTTCCTTTGGTTTCCTCTCAATTGAACACAATTTTCCTTCTTGATTCAATCCATTTTGGCCCTTACAAATTCAATTGACATCTCAATTATCAAATTGATATTTTTCCTCACCAATTGATTCCACTTGTTTCCCAATTGTGCAATCAAAAACGGTCCCGGCCTTTTTCTAGACAAAAACGGCCCTGGGACGACTTTTTCCCAAAAAGTCTCGGGTTGCAGAAAAATATTTTGAGACTGAGTCGACGCTCCTAGAATTTATTGTGACATGAAAGAATCTTCAAATTTTGAAATCGGTCTCAAATTCACGGTTAATTTCCATTTGGCGTGTTTTTAGCGTGACTTATGCTATCGGGTAACTTTCAGAAATTTTTCAATGCAAATGACCCGTGGTTGATTTTCTTCGAACCGTAATGAACCCACTCGACACATTGGCGACTCTCGGTTGTCCTGAAACTCTCGAGAATTCAAATATGGACACAGGGTACGAAAATAATAAGAAAATCATTCTAGTGCCGGCTAACGAGAATTTTCCAATTTAGTGGTATCACCTACGATTAGCCACACATCTCTGTCGAATCGACCTATCTTTGACCTCAAATTGATTTTTAACTATGCCGTAATGACCTCTAAAGATGGACACGGTCGAGAATTCGATTCCGAGTTGAATTCTCAAGTCATTGCATTGAAATTCCTTAATGGTTTCTCCAGATAGTCTAGTTATATCGAGAGTGATAAGCTATGAGAATAGCCCTATAGGCGTGTCAATGAAATGCCCGATTTATTCAATAGAAAAAAGAAAATATGGGATGTCACAACTCTTCCCCTCTTATAAAAATTTCATCCTTGAAATTTAAACCATTACAATACTTAAGCAAAAAGGTGGGTATACAACTGTCTCATTGACTCTTTAGTCTCCCATGTCGTTCCTTTAGTATTGTGGTGTTGCCAGACCACTTTGACCAACGGGATGGTCTTTGTACACAGAACTTGTTTTTTTCGATCCACAATCTGAACCAGGCTTTCAACGTATGACATTCGGTCTTCCACGTTCAATTCTTCAAAATTGAGTACGTGGGTCGGGTCAGGCTCGTACTTCCTCAACATCAACACGTGAAAGACGTCATGCACTTGCGCTTAATCTCGGCGGCAATGCAAGACGATACACTAAGGTCCCAATTCTTTCGAGAATTTCAAATGGACCTACGTACCTCAGACTCACTTTTCCTTTCTTTCCAAAGCGCAAAGTTTCCCTCATTGGTGACACCTTCAGAAAAACATGATCACCAACTTGGAATTCCAATAATCTCCAACGCTTATCTGCGTAACTTTTCTGTCTACTCTGTGCGGTCTTTAATCTGCCTTTGATTACTACCACGACATCCACTGATTGCTGGACCAACTTTAGGCCTGTGATTTTCCTTTCCCCGACTTCATCCCAACACACTGGTGTCCTATACACTCTGCCATACAACGCTTCGAATGGAGCCATCTAAATGCTCTGCTAATAATTGTTGTTGTAGGCAAACTCTACCACATGTAGCTGATCTTCTCAACTTCCTTTGAAGTCTAGTACACAAGCTCTCAGCATGTCTTCGAGGGTATGAATTGTCCTCTCAGACTGACCATCCGTCTGAGGATGATATGCTGTACTGTATTGAAGCTTTGTACCTAGAGCACTTTGCAAGCTTTTCCAAAAAGCAGCAGTAAACCTCGGGTCTCTATTTGAGGTTATCGTAACCGACACTCCATGCATACAAACTACTTGACGCATGTATAGATCTGCGTGTCTATTCAGACTGAGGTCTTTTCGAATTGCAATGAGGTGAGCCAATTTTGTCAGTCTGTCGACTACCAATCCTTTCCTCTCTGACTCATTGGTTATCCGGTCACGAAATCCATCGTGATATGTTCCCATTTCCATTCTGGGATCACGAGAGGTTGCAAAAGTCCTCTTGGCTTGCAATGCTGAGCTTTTACTTGCTGACACATCAAACACTTGGCGACATGCTTGGCGATGTCTACCTTCATACCTGACCATCAATAGTGTTGACGTAGATTCTGATACATCTTGGTACTACCAAGATGAATGTTGTAATTGCTATGGTGTGCTTCAGATAAAATATATTCTCTAACCTCCACATCGTTAGGTACAACTAAGTGTCCTTGGAACCTTAGTGTTCCATCATCAAGAATCTGAAAATCAACCTTTCTTTTCTCAGTGTCTTCTTGCAAAATTTTCTATACATCTGGATCTGTCGGTTGGAGTAGTTTGATTCTAACCTGGACATCCCATTCAATTCCGAGGGTGGCCATCAGACTTGAAAGGTGGCCTACCTCAAATTTGAATACCGAATCTTGAGCTCTCTCGATTAGGTTCCATTCCTTAATCAAAATATGAGCGATTGAAGACTTTTGACTTAAAGCATCGGCGACCTTGTTCGCCTTTCCCGAGTGATATAAGATATCATAGTCGTAGTCCTTCAGTAATTTCATCCATCAGCGTTGTCTCATGTTCAACTCCTTTTTAGAGAACAAATACTTTAGGCTTTGATGGTCCGTGAAGATCTGAAATCTTTCTCCACACAGATAGTGTCTCCAAATCTTCAGGGCGAAAATGTTTGCAACGAGCTCTAAGTCATGCATTGGCTAGTTTTGCTCATGAGGCCTCAAATGTCGGGAAGCGCATGCAACAACTCTACCATGTTGCATCAACACACAACCCAACCCTCCGAACGACACATCACTATAGATCTCAAATCCTCCAGGACTAAATGGAATGGTCAGTACATGTGCGGTAGTAAGCTTTTCCTTTAGCTCTTGAAAACTACGCTTGCACTTGTCTGTCCACATGAATTTCTCTTCTTTCTTCAGGAGTCTTGTCAAAGGCGATGCTAAAGATGAGAACCCTTCCACGAACCGTTTGTAAAACCTGTCAAACCCATAAAAACTTCTTATTTTTGTCACTATAGTCGATCTTGGCCAATTGATTACGGCTTCTATCTTGTTTGGATCCACTAAAATTCCTTCGCCTAAGATCACATACCCTAAGAAAGCAACACGAGTCAACCAAAACTCGCACTTACTAAACTTAGCACACAACTGATGAACTCTCAGTTTCTACAACACTAATCTCAAATGACTCTCGTGCTCTTCGTCACTTCCCGAATACACCAGAATATCATCGATGAACACGACCACAAACTGATCCAGATATTCCTTGAATACTCTATTCATCAAATCCATGAAGGAAGCTGGAGCATTAGTCAACCCGAATGGCATCACCGTGAACTTGTAATGACCATACCGAGTACGAAATGCTGACTTAGGAATGTCCTCCTTCTTGATTCTCAACTAATGATATCCAGTCTTCAAGTCAATCTTCGAGAATATCGATGCTCCTTGTAACTGATCGAACAAATCATTGATTCTCGGGAGTGGATACTTGTTCTTGATCGTTACCTGATTGAGTTGTCGATAGTCAATGCACAAGCGCAACGAACCATCTTTCTTCTTTACAAACAAAACTAGTGCCCCCAAGGTGATGCATTAGGATGAATAAATCCCTTATCCAAAAGTTTTTGCATCTATACCTTTAGTTCTTTCAACTCAGATAATGCCATCCGGTAAGGAGCCTTAGAGATTGGCTTTGTCCCGGGTGCTAGCTCGATTACGAACTCAATTTCTCTCTATGGCGGTAGTCCTGGCAATTCCTTTGGAAAAACATTAGGAAATTCTTGCATGACTGAAATGTCTTCCATCTTCAGCTCCTCAACTGTCGTATCCACGACAACCATCGTCTAACAGACGAGTTGCCTCTAGTGACGAGATCAAGACAATCGAGGGTCCCCCTCGATTCCCGACAAACTCGAAGCTTTCACCCTCTAACGGATCAAACTGAATCGTCTTGCAATAGTAATCCATTTTAGCTCGTTGCTTGGTGAGCTAATCCATGCCAATTATTAAATCGAAATCATACATGGCTAGGACTAACAGATCAATTCTCCCCACTCGCTCAGCAATCTCTAACTTGCAACTAGAACAACCCAAAGCAGCAATTACTTTATCATTCAATGGTGTAGATATACTAACAACCGATTCCTATAAAATAGGATTGACTCCTATCAACTTAACATATTGCTTGGCAATGAAGGAGTGAGTTTCTCCCGGATCAAACAAAGCATAAGTAGGATGGTCGTTCAGTGAAACCATACCTGTGATCACGTCAGGCGTAGCTTCTGCCTGATCTTGTGTGATAGCATACACCTTGTCTTGGACTGGTGGTCTCAACTGACCTCCTTGTGGCATATTCTGAGGCGCATACTCTATATGTTCCATCGGTGGCGGCGGCGGCAACTATGGCTGTCCCCTCGGTCTATTAGGATAATCTCTGATATGTGGCCCTATTGGCCACGTCCAAAACAAACACCCGGCCTTCGGGGACATGGAGCTGAACCATGTTGCCTTACACAGAAGCAACATAGGCCATTCTAATTCGGCCCTGATTTTCCAATTCCACCTTTCCTATTGGGTGGAACCTGGAATCTACCCTCAGGCATGGGCCTTTTCCCATGGCGAAAACTTTCTCTATGAGAGCTGAACCTCTGTCACGCCCCGACCCTCGGTCTCGTGACCATCCTTCAACTTTGGTCGATTTTAAAATGCGATATCCCAGGGACTACATATCGCCGACCCTTTCATTTTTGATAGCACATGCGGAAGCGATTATAAAAATCCCGGACAATAAAGCAATGGGATATACAAGTAGGATTAGAAAATTTAACCTTAAAACCAACACCCTTATTTACAAATACAAGTCATGCTAAAAAGGTCGGTTTCTACTCAAATAGATTCTACCAAAATCATCGAGATAGGATTGACGACTCAATTCTCATCGGGGTCCTACTGGATCATCCTCGTAGTTCTCCTCCGGATACTCCTCTTCGAGTTCTTTCTCCTCGGTTTCTTCATCGGGATCCCGAAATGTTGTCCCCAAACCAGGATGAGACTATGTCTCGGCAAGTTCTACCCCTAAGACCCGATTAGTAAACTAATACACCTTAGGGTTGCCTATGCACAACATGAGTCGAGAGGACTTACCTTGGCCTCGAGATTCCACCCGCATATTAGCACGATCAAATAGGCACCCAAGTAATCACATCACGATCATCGACCTAGTCGATTACACACCAACAATACCACTCACGGTCATTTCCATTCAATCAATCAATTCACATCATCAGATCAAAGTAATGATCAATCGACCTAGCCGATTACATCTCAACATGACCATTTTCGGTCGTTTCAACTATTCCAACTCAATTCTCAATTACGAATCACGGTCCTTAGGACACAACTTGTCTATAGGTGGTAATCACGGCCCCACCAAGCAACTTTCTTAGATTTAGTGGCTTTACGGTCCCACCCGACCCTTCCAAGATCTAGTGGCTTTATGGTCCCACCCGACCCTTTCAAGATCTAGTGGCTTTACGGTCCCACCCGACCCTTTCAAGATCTAGTGGCTTTACGGTCCCACCCGACCCTTCCAAGATCTAGTGGCTTTATGGTCCCACCCGACCCTTTCAAGATCTAGTGGCTTTACGGTCCCACCCGACCCTTTCAAGATCTAGTGGCTTCCCACCCGACCCTTTCAAGATCTAGTGGCTTTATGGTCCCACCCGACCCTCTCAAGATCTAGTGGCTTTATGGTCCCACCAGACCCTTTCAAGATCTAGTGGCTTTATGGTCCCACCCGACCCTTTCAAGATCTAGTGGCTTTACGGTCCCACCCGACCCTTTCAAGATCTAGTGGCTTTACGGTCCCACCCGACCCTTTCAACTGCGGCCAACAATATTGTACCTCATAATTAAATTCCTCAATTTCATAATATCTTGGCCTAATTTGTTGGTATCAAAGATATTCGATAAAATATCGTGTGTGGGTGCACGATCGGCCTTAGCCAAAATAGAATAGTTTCCTTTCTATAAATCCCACCATTTTCGTAGTCTACCAAAACAATTTTTGGCACTTGTCAACCGATGCCCTAGGTTATTTTTCAATTTATAACCAAAGGTTATTCAATTTAGGAATAAATCCTAAAATCACCAATAAATCAATTTCTCACAAATTAAGGCTCGAATAAATAAACGGACTGCACCATGACAATCAGCACGAAATTCCAGTCACCGGCCATCCCGGTTGAATTTCCGGAAAAATACATAATTAAATAATTAATTTCGAAAATTAAATAAATAAACACAATAATTCCAATTTAGCACAATATAAAACTCAATTAAATAAACGGACTGCGCCACGATCATTAGCATAAAATCCCGGTCACTGGCCATCCCAGTTGAATTTCCAGAAAAATAAATAATTAAATAATTAATTTCGAAAATTAATATTTAATTCCTAAAAATTCCACTTAGGCCCGAATTGCTTAATTAACACCCGATAAGGGTCGGGAAAAATCCCAAGAAGCATCCAATAAATACTACGGGCCGTTCTCTATCTAAGTACACTAACCATTTCACCAATACGCAATGCAATTAACTAAAAATCCCTAATCCATTCTAATCTAACCACCTAATTGCCCTTAACTAACACTAACCAACCTTTAAGTGTAATTAGCAAACTAAGAAGGCATTAGTGAGCAAAACTCACTCAAAACGACGGGCTCGACGCGGGGATCGACTTTCCTCAAAGCGGGCCGAGCATCCGGGCTCGGGAAGACGGCCAAAACGGGCCAAAACCCCACTTTGTCATACCCATTTCGCAACCTTCTGTTCGCTGCTGGTTGGGGTGGATCCGGGGCTGATTCGAGCTGGACAAGGCCGGCGGAGGGCGGGGACTCCAAGGAGGCCGCGCGGTGGCCAAACGGAGCTGGGCGGCGGCGGAGGTGGCCGAACGTGGGTGGACAGAGGCGGAATAGGGGCCGGCGAGGCGGCGGGAGGCCGTGTCGCACGGCGGGGACGGTAGGCGCGGACGAGGTGGACGGCGGCGGCGGCGGACGCGCGGCGTCGACGGCGGCTGCTCCGATCTTCAAACGACAATCGCCGCTTCGTTTTGCTTGTCTTCGCTTCAGCTTCGCCGCACGAACAAGAGAGGAAAGAGGAGAGAGTGTCGAGAGAGAGAGGGTGAGGGAAGAAGAGAGAGAAGAGAGAGGTTTGAAAAGTCAAAGAAGAAAAAGCAAAGTGGAAGCCAGCAAGCATTTCGGTGGAGGGGGCTACGCACGAGGGGAAAAGGAAAAGGAGAGAGAGAGAGAAAAAGAAAAGGAAAAGAAAGAAAGAGAGAGGGAAAGGAGGAAAGGTGTTTGGCCAAATAGGGAAAGGGGAAATGAGAATAAATTCAAAAGAAAAGAATTTCCTCAAATAGAAAATTCTTATTTCAATTTCTTTTGAATAAGCTCATTAATTCCTAAAAGAATTTCATATTAGAGTTCTTGATTCCCCTCTTGCATTTTTGCATCCAATATCCCTCTTGAATTTCTCTCAAATGACTCTCATAAAATCAATTGATGTCTCACTTATCAAATTGATTATTTTCTTTATCCAAGAATCCCTCATACTCCTCAATTTCACAATCCCCGGCTTCAACTGAATGAAAACGGCCCCATTTATCCAGTCGAAATTAGAACCCGAAAATCTGGATGTCACAACCTCAATCCAGATGAGGCAGCTTGCTCATTCAAACTCCTTTCAAGCAGCTGTGCTCGATGATAGATTTCTCGATAATCGACCAATTTGAATGACACCAGTGGCTGCTTCAATTCTTGTCGAAGGCCATTCTTAAACCTTCGAGCCTTCTCCTCAGGGTCTCCATTCAGCCTCGGACCATAATGGGATAGCTCTGCCAACTTGACCCCATATTGGTCAACAGTCATTGACCCCTGACGAAGTCGTAAAAATTCTTCGATTTTTTGTTCCATGGCGTTCCTCGAGAAGTATTGCTCATTGAACGCCTGAAGGAATGCATCCCATAGCGGAACCACTCCTTTTGGGAACACGGTCTCTCTGGCGGCTCTCCATTATTTGTTAGCATTACCCTGCCGTTGGTAGACTGCCAAGGTTACTTTCTCCTCCTCGTTGCACCTTAGAAATGCAAACGCCTTATCCAAGTCTTGTATCCACAATGAGGTAGCCTCGAGATCTCTAGTACCCGAGAACCTCGGCGGGCTTAACTTTAAGAACTGCTCCACTAGCTTATGGATCGGTCTTTCTCTATCTACAACTATGTTCCTAGCTAGAACATCGACAGGTGCGGCGGAAGGTGCAACAGCAGGGGCGGCCTCAGCAGCGGTGGTAATAGAAGTAATAGTGGCGGCTTCAACAGCGGCTGCTTGATTTTGAGTCTGTTGATCCATTCGGTTACCCATAACCTCTAACACCCGCATAATCGCTTCGATTTTGGGATCTCCAGGGGCTGCTACCCTAGCACCAACAGGAGGTGGTGCTACTCCACTGGCATTGGCCTGTGCTAGTGCCCTACCTCTGCCTCCTCGGTACCGACCTTGGTTGGTGACCTAACCCGTAGTGTAGGCCTAACAATTCTCTTGCTCAGAGTTCTCTACTCCTACTCACTCATGATTTAGCCTTTATACTGAAACCTGTCTTCCAAATCCACACTAGATTAGAAGATGAGTGATCCTGAAACGGCAAACAATTTTACCAATCAGCTACCACAGATAGGCACCAGCATGAATTTAAAGGTCTTTCCAACTACTATCCCATAGGTCATCGAACCTTATCACTCCATTACCTAACCATTACTCTAATACCACTTAAGGGGGATGTCACGCCCCGATCCTTGGGCACGCGCCCATCACTCACCTAGTCGAGTAACAATGACGTCCCATGACGCATCGCCGACCCTTTCATTTTAATACGTATGCTAAAGCAGATATGAAATCCCCAGACAATAAAACCATGGGATAGAAAAGTAGGGCTATATTTTTCAAACGTGAAAAACCACCATCACACTTTTATACAAGCAAACTTCATAGTATATATTACAATACTATTCACAAGTTAGATTTATCACACATCGGATCACAACTCAGAGTTTGCAAAGTAGGATGGGGTCTCAGTCCTCATCCGGGTCATACTCTGGATCCTCCTCGAGATCATCCTCCTCTTCTTCATCTTCAAGGTCCTCCTCTTCAGGTTTGGTCTCAGACTCCTCATTAGGTTCGTCCTCTTTGACGTCCACTCATTCTTCGACACCCCAACTGGAATCCATGTTTGAGCATACTGGAGATTCAAGATCGTCGAGCGTGGGATCCTTTGCATCCACTACTGACCCATCGTTAAGATCTGTCGTCCCCTCTCCAAACACCTCTTCAAGTATGTACAAAGGCACATCACCTTCCGTTATGGGACCCTCTTTTCGCCCATCATGGTAGTGACGGTACCACAATTGATACTCGTGGGCACCTTATCAAGGTTTGTTCATGTCAACCGAGACCGTGGACTTGATCAGTACGTATTCCAGTCCTTTAGGATGGTCATGTATATGGAAGTGGTATCCTATCTTTGTGATCTCCTTAGGAATACCAAAATGCATAGAATGATGAGGAGGTGAAGGTACTGCCATCTAAGGGCCTAAAATGTTATCCCACAATGGGGTGACATGACATCTCAGCGAGTTCTACCCCCTAAGACTTGATTAGGAAGCCAATATGCCCTAAGGCTGCCTAAGCACAACAAGAGTCAGAGGACTTACCTTGGCCTTAGTTCCATCCTGCAAATCAATATCATTTACAGATACCTCAAATCACATCAACCACTCAATTCATAACATCATATCAAATTATTGATCAATCGACCTAGTCGATTACATGTCACCACGACCTTTCCCGGTCGGTACATTCAATACTATCTATAAGGTCCTATCAAATCAGAACCGCTCACCCAAAGCTGAAAATATAGATAGTATAGCTCGCCCAAAGCCGATAATATAGTATACTATGTATATGCTCGCCCAAAGCTGATATATTAGGGCCCCCAGGTCAATTTAGTATACGATATATGCTCGCTCAAAGTTGATACTATGGTATATTATTTATATGCTCGCCCAAAGCTGATAAAATAGGGCCCCCAGGCTATATAGTATACCACTACCATCATACAATCAATTTATTATTTTTATCATACTCGATAAAAATAGCCGTGTGTGGGTACATGATTGGCCTTAGCCAAAACATAATTATTTCACTTTTGATCCTCCCATTCTTTTCAGCAATCCCAAAATAGATTTTTGGTGTTGTAGACCGACGCTCGGTAATTTTCCAATTTATTTCCAAAATTCATTAATTTAGGAATAAATCCTAAAATCACAATTAAATAAATTCAGCATAAAATAAAGCTCGAATAAATAAACAGAGAGTACCACTACAATCATCATAAAATTCCGGTCACCGGTTATCCCGGTCTAATTTTCGGAAGATAAATAATTAATTAAATAATTACGGAAAATATTAAATAAATACCAATAAATCCAATTTAGGCCTGTAATGCTTGATTGGATGTCGAAACGGACTCGAAAAAATTCCAAGGATTGTTCAATAAATACTAGAACCTTTTCACTTGCCAATTACACTAACCATTTGCCTAACATGCATCGGTAATTCCTTAAACTAACTAATCTACACTAAGCTATCCACCTAATTTCACTTAATTAAATCTAATCAACCCCTAAGCACCATTAACCTATTGAGCGAGGTTTAGTGAGTAAAACTCACTTGATTCGAGATCCGATCGGATCAAATCGTCGAGAACGTGACGAGGCTCAACTTTTCCAAAGGCGGGCCTATCAACCGAGGCTCGGAACCACCTCAAAATGGGCCACGAACACATCTGGAAACCCACTTGGTTTGCTTATGTTCTTGGCTGCAAAATAGAGGAAATGGGGGTGGTTTGGCGAGGCGAGATCGCAAGAGGTTTGCACGGCACTCGGTGAGCTAAACGACGGCTCCGGGAACTCCTTTGGCCACACACGGTGGCTACACGGCCCTGACCCGGCCTGAGCTAGCGGCTAGAAGGGCAGAATAGGCTAGAGGGATGGAGGCACGCGCGGGTGGCGCGCGTGGACGGCGGTAGCGGCTACGGCGACAGACGGTGGCGTGCAGTGGTGCGGCTGCTTCCGGCGGCTTGCAGGGTCGACAGCTACTTCTCTTCTGTTGGTTGCTGTGTTTCGAACAAGGCAAAGAGTGAGAGAGGGAAGGCTGGCTGGTTGTCTTGAGGGAGAAGGAGGAAGAGAGAGAGAACCTTGGGGCCACATGCCTTGTTTTTTCCATAAGTTTGTCCCATTGACCCATGCATGGCCATGCATTGCTTCCTTGGTTCTCAATGAGCCACCAATGATCCCCCTTGCAACCTTGAAATGGTCCAAAACCATAGGGGAATGGGGCATACGAATTTCCTTTGGTTTCCTCTCAATTGAACACAATTTTCCTTGATTCAATCCATTTTGTGTGGCATCCCAAAATTCATGACGACCTCCGTTACATTAAAGTCTATGGAAGTACCATCAAGATGTATTGTAGCCATTTGATCCATAATTTGCAATAAGATTTATGGCCAAGCTTTTAATGGATAATCATGTGATAGGAAAGAAAATTCTATCATTGGCCATGTGTATTATAAATTGGAATTTATGAATTTGTGACTACAAGTTTTATGGCCTTATTAATTTTGCGGGTTAGGTATTTATTTAAGTGGAAAATGTTAATGGATGATCAAGGTTGGTGCTATAGGACAATTTGATAAAGAAGAATTTGTTCTTGACTATGCACCTTATGGATTTGATTTTACGGGTTAATGTCACAAAGTCTTTTGGCCATTTTTTTTATGCAATTAGGTATTTATTTAAATGAGGATTAAGATGTATTATTAAAAATAAACTTGGGCCATTTAAGTTTGGACTTTAGGCCCAAGTGAGATGGGCCTAAAGTGGGCCAAGAGGCCCGGCCCATAGAGCAATGAGGTGGTCGACGCCTGGAGGGGGAGGAGGAGCCGCATGGCCTCCTCCAAGTGTCTTCAACAAGGGAGACACTTGTCTCCTTCTTAGGGACAAGTGTCCCCCATGCAAAATAAGGATACATGCAAGTATATAAACAACCAAAAAGAAAGAAAGAGAAGGGAAGTGACCGGTTTTGAGGGGGTGAGAGAGAGAGCTGTCGAGAGAGTGAGAGAGGGAAACCGAGAGAGGAAGAGGGAGGCCGTGCGAAGAAGAAGGAAGAGAGTTCGTCCGCCGTTCGTTGTTGCTTTGCCTCTGTTTGTTGCTGTTTTTGTGCTTGAATCTAAGGCAAGTTAGGATCCTCTTCCTACTCTTGCATGTGTGTTTTGCATGTATGTTTGGAGTGGTGTCGAATTTTGGGTGGTTAGGAGGGAGAAACCGGAGTTAGTATGTCTTGTTGTTGATGTATGCTTGCTGTTTTCGTATGAACCGCCTGAGCCAGAGTCTTGTGAGAGCTTGCATGCATGTTTTGAGTTCGATTTCGACTTTGATTCCTTCATGAAAGTTGTATCCAACATCTTAAACTACAACATACTAAAATTTGGTGCAAAATGGTGGAGATTTAATGGGTCAAACTCTCATCCTACGGAGACACTAGATCTGGAACTGTTTTGCTGACCTTGTGGTAGATTTGTGGTTGCATGTTGATTTTTCTCAAGAATCTCTCTTCGACTTCTTCATGAAACTTGTAGAGAACATCTTAAAGACTAACATACTAAAATTTGAAGTAAAATGAACAAGTATAGCCTAGTGAATCGACTTACTCTTGAAGACGGTAAATCTGGAGACGTGGTACTGGACACCCGAGACTTCTTAGACCTATATGGTGACTATCCTTTGAGAATCTCACCTAGATCCCTTAATGAAAGTTGTAGTGGAACTCTTGAGACAAAACATATCAAAATTTCAGAGGAAATGAAGAAAGATAAGTAGGCGAAACCTCGATTTTTCGGAGACAGCTAAACTGGACTGTTCGGTACTAGGAACAGGAGCTTCGACCGTCTATAGTTAATTACCTAGAGCGAATCTAGCCTAGATGTCTTCATGAAAAATCTACCTTAAGGCCTTGAATATAACCTGGTAAAATTTCATAATTTTTGGAGGTCATTCGGGTATTTTAATCGAAATATTTCAAGAACTGCGCAATCTGACTTTACCCGAATTTTGCATGCGGTATTGTGTGAGCCATATCTTATTGTGTGAAGCTCTTTTGGGCACGTGTTCTTCATGAAATTGCTACCTTTATGTTTTGTCTATTACATACTCTGATTTTATGATTTTTGAGAATCATATGGATATTTAATTTAAATATTTTCTAAAATGGTACAAGCTGGAAATTGTTTTATTTACTGCTTATTGGATTTATTATGTAAATCATGATATCCTGGATTATTACTCGTGCAATGACATGATGACATCCATACATTTCGTATGACATCAAAGGATTGATGGATTTTCATGAACTCAATGAAGTTTCAAAACCATTGCATCAAATGATACTTTTCCCAAGGCATATTATATGATTTTAAAAAAAGGGCTGCTGTCAAATCATTGGCATTGTTGCATCAAATGTGAAATTGAAAATGAGATGTATGGGAATATGCATTGTGGTGATGAGAAGGCCGTCGGAGGTGTGAGCCGACGATGCCCCGGGAGTGTCGGGATGCCCGGAATGTGGGGTGCCGGATGCCCGGTTGTATTACGATACATGCCCGGATGTCCTCGGGAGTTTCGAGATGCCCGGTGGTATACGGTACGTAATTCCGGAGGGGGATCCTGGTGGTATGTCGGTACGTAATCCCGGAAGCCCCGGAGGTGTGTGCCTGGGGGATTCCTCGTGATGCTAGTTGGGATACGAGATGCCCGGAATGTGGGGGTGCCGGATGCCCGGTTGTATTTTGAATACATGCCCGGAGGTTCCTCGCGATGCCTAGTTGGATGCGAGCGATAAATTGTGGGATGCAAACATTGGTCCCTGGAAAGAAAAACTGATGAGATCCTTGTGAAAGATAAGAATTGAAAATAAATCATGTGCATGGGTGTATGCATATGGCATGGATATGCATGAATGCTTGATGATGAGTGCATGGTGGTATATGCACATATGGCATGGCGATATACGCATGAATGCTTGATGATGAGTGCATGGTGGTATATGCACATATGGCATGGTGATATACGCATGAATGCTTGATGATGAGTGCATGGTGGTATATGCACATATGGCATGGTGATATATGCATGAATGCTTGATGATGAGTGCATGGTGGTATATGCACATATGGCATGGTGACATATGCATGGCTGCAAGGTAAACTATGCTTGAATGCATGAATGATATGTGCTTTGTTATGATGCCTTTATTGTTCTATTTGACGCAATGAGTAGTTTGGTGGATCTTTACTTCGAGTGGTTGTACTCACCCCTTTTGGGGATTAACATTTCAGACTAGATAAGATTCCTTTGCTGCCACCGCCACCGGTAGATGGATCGAGTGTTTGGATAAGACTGCGAGGAGGAGGATAGCAAAGGAAGGAACTTTTGGACGCCGACACCGAACGATGGACTTTGAGTATACGATGTTGGAGGAGATGTCGGTCATCTTTTGAAGTATAGCCAAGTATAGAAAACCATGGCATGTTGATGTACCGATGAATGATGTCCATTTGGTTTAAGTAAATAAAAGTGTTCGGCTTTACCTATAAATGTTTAGTTGGTGTGCATCGTTTTCTGAATATAGGGAAGGGAGTTGATGGATGTGCTTCCGCTAGATGAATTGCGCAAGGGACCGATTAAAAAAAAAAAAAAAAAATGTAAACCCCCAGATTGTATGGACCCACTGCAATTGAAATGGTATCCGAGTGACATGTTATTAGGGAAAGTGAAAGGTAAGCGAACTGTGGCGACCCTAACGGATCGGGGGCCGTCGAGGGGTGCCACATTTTGGCCCTTACAAATTCAATTGACATCTCAATTATCAAATTGATATTTTTCCTCACCAATTGATTCCACTTGTTTCCCAATTGTGCAATAAAAAACGGTCCCGGCCATTTTCTGGACAAAAACGGCCCTAGGATGACTTTTTCCCAAAAAGTCTCGGGTTGCAGAAAAATCTTCTGAGACTAGTCGACGCTCCTAGAATTTATTGTGACATGACAGATCTTCAATTTTTGAAATCGGACTCAAATTCATGGTTAATTTCCATTTGGTGCGTTTTTAGCATGACTTATGCTATCGGGTAACGTTCGGAAATTTTCCAATGCAAATGACCCGTGGTCGATTTTCTTCGAGCCACAATGAACCCACTCGACACATTGGCGACTCTTGGTTGTTGTGAAAATCTCAAGGATTCAAATACGGACATAGGGTACCAAAATAATAAGAAAATCAGTTAAGTGTCGGCGGACGAGAATTTTCTAATTTAGTGGTGTCACCCACGATTAGCCACACATCTCTATTGAACTGACCTATCTCTAATCTCAAATCGATTTTTAATTGTGCCATAATGGCCTCTAAAGATGGACATGGTCGAGAAGCCGATTCTTGGAATTCTCAAGTCTATTACATTAAAATTCCTTAATGGTTTCCTCAGATAGTCTAGTTATCTCGAGAGTGATCAGCTCTGAGAATAGCCCTATAGGCGAGTCAATGAAATGCCCAATTTATTCAATAGAAAACAGGACTGAAAATCTGGGATGTCACATCTATAATGAGCCTGAGTTTACGAGGAAGTATGATGGCATTGGATGTCCCAAGACCCACTTAAAGTACTCTCTGGGGTAAGATGGCCGGTTACTTGGACAATCCTCCACTCCTGATTAACTCCTTTCAGGATGGCTTGGTTGGTCCTGCGTTGACGTGGTTTATAGAGTTGGGCTTGGAGAAAATCCATACTTGGGAGGACCTCACCGACGAATTCCTCCAACAATATAAGTTCAACACCGAGATTGCTCCAACCTGAGAGGAATTGGTTCAGGTCGAGAAGAGGAGAACTAAAACGTTTAGAGCTTATGCTTAAAGGTTGAGAGCTATTGATTGACAAGGTGTTTAAATTAAATTCGTTTCCGCATGCGAATAATCGAAAAATAAAAAGAATGGGTCGGCGACACGTCCTGGGGTGTCGCACTTTTAATAATCGCTAAGGGATGTTCGCATACTCGGGATTTGGGGCGTGACACCAACAATATCGACCAACTAAAGGGGAGAATAAGGGAAGAGAGAGGGCATTGGGCAAGAAATAGGGGGAGGAGAGGATGGGGAATTGATGGGAATTCTTGGGAAAGGGAAGTGAATGATGAAGCTTTGGGGGGAGGAGAGAGATGTCATGTGGCTCCTCTTGGACGCCACTTAGCAAGCCTTCACCACCATTTGGGGGAGGGGGGAAGGAAGGAGAGAAGAGATGATGATGGCGGTAGTAGTAGTGGTCGGGCAAGGAGACCTAGAGAAGGGGTTGGCAGACACAGTTGGATTGACTGCGAGTCGTGTCTAATTGTCATGTTCACCAAACTTTCTCTATTATAAAAAGAAGTCTAAAGCACATCTAACAATTCAAATATTGCTTGGCTGATGTACGGGCCAAGCGTTGTTGCCCTAAAATACTATAATTGGCAAAATGCCAATTAGTAAGGCCTTTATCAAGGGATCAACTAGATTATTGCTTAACCTCACGTAAATAGTTATTATCGTACCATCTTTAATTAATTGCCTCACATATTCATGTCTTAGACTAATGTGTCTAAACTTACCATTATAGGTGCTATTATAAACTCTTGCCAAGGTAGCTTGACTATCACAATGGATGGAAATAGGAGGCATAGGACTAGACCATAATTTGATATGTAACAACTAGTTCCTAATCCATTCAGCCTCTTTCCTAGTTGCCACTTAAGTAATGAATTAAAATTCCATAATTAAGTGAGTTATACACATTTGTTTCTTGCTTTTCCAAGAAACAACACAACTATCAAATGTGAAAATCCATCAAGAAGTAGATTGTTTATCACTCACACTTATAATCCAATTAGTATTGGTGTATCTTTCTAATATAGCTGAATAATTATTATAGAACAATCCCAAGATAACCAAAAATTTTGGTAATGGTCCTCCAATGTTATATATTTGGATTACTAGTTTTTACCTACTCAACTTGCACACAAAATAAGCAAGATTAGGTCTAATACAATGCATCACATACATCGAAGACCCTATAACACTTGCATATTCAAGTTGTGCTATTACTCTACTAGTATTAAAATTTATTTTAATATCAAAATCAAATAGAGTGCTCAATTCTTTGAAATCAAGATATAAAGTACATCTTTTCCACGTTATCACTTTGACGCAAAGAATAACCCTCCTTATATTTTTTAATTTTAATACTAAGATAGTATCTACTTCACCCAAATCTTTCATTAAAATGAAAGTTAGATACTTCTTAGTCTCAATGATTCTACTCATATTAGTTCCAAAGTCCCCTTCAGATATATCCCCACTTCGAGAATATTTCGGGAGGCATCCAATCGAAATTATAAATCATCAAATTTTCATGCCACTTCTTATGGGCTTGCTTGAGCCCATAAAGAGATTTAATCAATTTACATACTTTCCTTTCATTATTAGAAAGAACAAAACCTCGATTGTTTCATGTAAATTTCCTCATTTAAATCTCCATTGATGAATGTAGTAAGTAATGCCTGTAGTAAGTAATGCCTCTCCCTATGCATGAACGTGCATAATATATTATCGTAGTGGTGAGCAGCTAAAGAGACTCATGAACTCACTAGAAATTGTCAATTCCTACAGAGCATACCCCTTTGATTGGGAGATGTGGAACACAAAACATAAGATATATGATTCTCCAATTATGCAAAATACACTAGATCCCCAAGGTCAAATACGATTACAAATGCAATTCAGCACACCCTTTAGCATCATAAATTTCTTCACTAAAAGTATCATATCTTGCGAACATAATTGTGAGTGGACAATTCAAACTTCACGTAAAAGGGCATCGCTGAATCTTTCACAAAGAAGACAATTTTAGTTTCCACGTCATTCACATTTGGCAATAGCCCACAAAAAAAATAAAATGGTAATGGCACCTTTGGCTCTATTTAAATGGCTAGAGCACGGAAAGCAGATAGGGACGCAACAAATCACGGATCCTTAGTTATGGAGTCCACTGCACAAGTCTTTATGTCTAGATCATCAATCTTAGAATACGAGAAACGGCAGAGTCACAATTTCTCGAATGCAGAAACCAAAAAAAAAAAACCTAGTGCAAGTGAAATTACGGAAAGACAATAGGTGAGAAGAGCATCATGCACCAAACTAATCCAAATTGGGTATTACATATGAATACCATACCACAATACTCAGTCATTAATTTGGTTAGCCCCTTCCTCACACTACAGATGTGCTAACTTTAACATCTTGAAAACCAAATCATACTTATCGTCTTAATATGACAATCAAACATCATATCTACCTTCACAAGCGATCAATACGGTGTGACCTTATGAAAATGGAGAACAACATGAGTCTTAGAAAAATCTAACCTTTGCCATTGCCCACATATATAATCCAAGTAAAAACTGCCGTCGATATCAAGCAAAGGAAGAGCGTGCCCACTTTCTTCCTGCCGGCGAATTTACAATAACAGCCTCTCCTTCTACTTTGGCATCTTGCTCGGCTTCCCGGGTAGCAACAAAGTAGGTGACGTCGTTTGGATTGGCAACCCACTATCTTGGAGGAGCAACTGTTGTTGCAAAGAGCCATAACTATGGGAGCGGATCCCCAAAAACCCTCCAGTCATTGTTCCTCCAGTAAATACTAATATATTACGAGTGTTGATAGTAATAGAGAGAGAGAGAGAGAGAGAGAGTTGTTAATGGAAAGAAGGAGAGGATTCCATTTGCGTTGTGCACATATTTAGCTTAACCTTCGCCATCAACCATGTCCTTCTCTCCTCACACAAGCCCACAATTTCCAATAACTAGACCAAGGCAGACTCAAAGAGAACCCAATTGTCCTGCAGTGCTCACATCACCAACAATAGATCGTCTGCCGAGCATGCCCCGCAAGTGACTGAGACGCACGGCGGGGCCACGTACGCCAAGACCTGAAGCCTCTCTAGGAACGTCTACTTGTGGTGATCGACTCTGACTCCATTGTTGCATAAATAAATCCTTGAAATTGTCAGAAAAATATGGCTTCGAATCAGGTAATGAAGTTGGATCTTTGAACTAGATATAACAATCAAGTTGGACTTTGAGCATGATATTACTTTCTTTAAGGATTTGTTTGCCCCGCAATGTTATTAATGGTCACCAACAAATTTCCCCCTAGATGCAATAAAATCTCAAATGAGAATACTATATAGCTATTGTGATATTTCTCCCGGGTCTCTCACGGAAAACAATTGGAGAACAATGGCTATATATTCTTTCGAAAAAAATGAAACATGGAAGAATAAGATTATTATTGAATAGACAAATTTGGCATTTAATAGCAAAAAATAAGAAGTTATATTAGAATGGACACAACCTTCCAAAGATTAAGAAGTCATGTGTGAATAGATACGACCTCTAAGATAACAGTCGGAAGAGATAATAAAATTCAGAATTAAATATATAATAAATAAAAAATATCATAACTTTTTCATGAATAGTCATACTATTTCAATAGGACTCTATAGTTAATTTTTTATAAAAATAAATCCGAATTTTAATAAATAAAAATAATAATTGTTGATTAGTGTCAAATCTTGTATATGTGCACACTCGCATCTTTTTATGACTTGGAGGCGAAATTTTGACATTGGAAGCAGCATCTCTGGCCTCGTCAGCAGTCTCTTTCAGTTTCTCCGGTTTAGGAAGCTCTTTATCTTTCAAGTCAAGTCTGTCTCTTCTCCAAAGTTCAGAACAGCTCAGACCCAGCATGGCCAATTCTCTTCTCCCTTCAAGTGGCCAATCGCCAATCTCTTCATCCAAAATCTGTACCAAAGATCCTTCCCCTATTTCTCTTTCCTCGGTATGAGTCAATGCTATTGCTGGTTTTGCAGTCAACAACTGCCCAGTCCTTTGGAACTCTGGATCCATATAACAAAGTGTCCCCACAGGACCTGTATCCTTGTATGTAGTGGATAAAGTGGGGTCATCATTGAGCATGGTCAAGAGATCAACATCTCCAATCTTGCTTACATAGTTATGGTTAAGCAATATATTTGCTAGCTTCAGATCTCGACGAATTATTGGCTTTGGCTTTGATTTATGAGAAATACCAGAGCAGATGTCAATTCTCATGCAATTCGAAATCTGGCAAACCAGGGAATTGGTAGCGTGTTGTTTCTGCGAAGAAGCCTCTCTTCTAGGCTACCATTCTCCATGTACTTATAGATTAAACAACCATGACCTGTACATGCACCAATGAGGAGAAGCGAGTGTGGACGGCGCACTTCGCTCACATCTCTAGCTGCATTTAAAAAAAATGAAAATAACTATTAGCAATTTTGTCTGGAATTGGTAATGACAAGAAGTTACCCTACATGATCATTGCCATTTGATGTAAAAAGTGAAAAAAACAAGTAGATTTAGAAGAGAAAAAGAATTTCCCTTTCTAACAGATGGGAAAAACTAATGCTGCAAAACTGAAACACAATTACTAGACCAAAGCATGTCAACAAAAAAGAGTTGTTTCGGACTATGCGTTAACTTCATACCTCCTGCTGAAATTGTTTTGATTTGCGAGTCTTTGGACCGCCGCATATGTGTGATGCGAAATGCACTCCTAGACAGTTCCATAAGCTCTTATTCCTGTCTTAAGACTTTCAAAGAATGATGATGTAGAAGAAACAATCTCTTTTAATGGAAAAATAGTGCCTACTTAATTGCCATGTTGAACGCACTTCACTCTTGATTAGTTCTATCAAAATGGGTCATAGATTTATTTCTTAACCAATATTTGATGGGCTGAGTTATTATATGAGTTAGTTAGAATTGGTAAATGGGTCATAAATGGATTTAAAATGGTAAAACCCAAAATAATTTAGTTAGACCTAACCTAACTATATGACTCACTCTTGGACTCAATTGATCTCAAGATGGCTTACTTCACATTTTCACCTCAATTTGGGTATGGATTTTTCTAGATTATGCTAATAAATGAAAGTATTTTAGCAAAATGGATTGGTCAGATACGTCACTGGACTTGTAATGCATGAAAATGGATTGAAAATAGTTAAATGGGTTTATTTGGGTTGGATTATCCAACCCATCAATTTGATGATTTTACTCTTGATTTAGGATTGATCAAATCAGCAATGAGTATTAGACAGGAAGAGATGGAAAAGACAGCTAACGCTGTGTGGGTCTTCAAATCTCAATCCATGTTGTCTACCTTCATCATGCACAAGGTGTAATCCTGTTCATATCTCCCAAATCAATATAAAAATTCATAAAATCGTGAATTTAGACATAAAGTGGACTATTTACATAAGGAACGTTGTTTTTTGCTATACATTCAACCTTTGGTAAAATTTACGGTATTTCCACTTGTACTTTATTCAATTTGAAACACTTAAATTTTTTTCCAAAAGCTCAAATATTGACATGTAAAATAGGTTTTTTTTTTTTTTTTATAATTACATAAAATTTAAATTTCTTTTAATTTTTGCATTTTTTTTCATTGAATGGAAAAAAAAGATATTCTCCACGTGATATTTAGAATGGACAAAGGTATGGCCTCAACTCAAGGCTTCATTTGATCTAGATCTTAACTAAGTATGGTAAAGTACTCTTTGTCAAGTAATTGGACCCAAAGTGGACTACGCACAACGTATAAATAACATAGTCTAGAGTCACTCATTAACCGACATTGCAAGCATCACTGAGGATAGTGGTACTTACAATATATGTTATGGGCCTTGGAAAAGTCAGCTCGGATTGTTTAGTGCATTCTAGATGTGAGGTCAAATTGGGATGTCAAATGGATGGGCCAGATTTGATTTGGGTTGGGTTGTTAATGGTCCGACAAAAATTGACATATTTATATACAATACAAATCTAATCACTCATATCAAAGCAAAATCGCTAATATGGCAATATGCCATAGTAAACATTTATTGAAAGAACTATATCAGAATTTTGCCCAAAAGTTTAGAATTAAGTTAGCATAATTGGAAAGTTTAAGACTAAATTAGCATCTTTACAATAGGTTAAAGACTGATTGGAAGATTTTCCCAATCTTACCCAATCTTAGGTGCGATCTCCACACTTCATGTGCTCATCACGAACGGTATAAATCAGCTCGAGTAATTTTAGTTATTGATCTACTACTCTTAGCTTTATGGTATCAATTATATAATATGATGGGATGAGTCAAATTTGAGTGCGGGGCATTGATATATATATTTTTTATATAGTTGGTAATGCAAGGAATAAAACTTTGTGCCATTGCCTAATCTAATGCACGAAAATGCACATTAATAATAGGGGTGATTGGTTCTCGGGCAGTCCAGTTCCCACCCACAAATCAAGAACTGGACCTCCCAGATCATTTCCCTATTTCGGGAACTGACCAAGCCCCTTGGAACTTGTCCGGCTCACGGGTGGGCCAATGAATCTGGTCTCGTGTTTTTCATTCTTTTACCGTATGCGACCCGCTACTTGTTTAATTGAGTGGCTTTCTCTGGAAAAGATAATTGTTTTGGTTCGGTGGTCATTGCAATTAGGCAAACCTTGTAGTTTTCATGCATGTATGGATATTAAAAAGACATTTGAAAATATCGCTAAGGTCTCGGAGAGAGTCTTGAGGGGTTTTGCTTTTTATTTTATTTTTTAGTTTTTGCATCATTTCAAGAATATATATAAATAAATAAATAAAAATTGGTCCGGTCCGAGTAGCTTAGGAGGGTGGTTCCACATATAAAACCAAGAACAAGACTGAAACTCACAATTCCGATTTTTCAAAACTAGGAACCAAACCGCCCTTGGGAAACCACCTAGAACTAACCGATTTGGTCTGGTCTGGGTAGTTCTACATTTAGGCAATTCCTTTTACTCACCCTCAATTGGTCGGATTTTTTAAGAAGCTACTAAGAGCATGATGTAAGAAAATCATTGATTAAATGTAATTGAAATTCGTAAACTCCAAGATCTTGATATAGAGTTAGAACACATAAATAACAATTGGAGAAACATATACATGATAAATTCAAATCACACACAACCTGTCACGCTATGGGAGTTGATCATGCCCAAAGTTGCTATCTTAACCACAAGGATGATGATGTCAAAGGCACAGCCAATGACTAGATGAAGTCATGACAAGGTAGCTATACTAGAATGTGTGGTTGGCTTACCTCCTCTTCAGGGAAAGATAATTCTTGTCAAGCGTTTTGGTTTGACATTGCCTTACATTCAAAAAGAGGTGAGCTACATCCAAGTTCAACTTTTATTTTTTGGATAATAAAGTGAGATCAAGCTCACAACTTTAGTATTCCAGGTCGGAACAAGTTGATAAGATCCCCTTTTAAACATCCTTATGCCCCTCCCACATGGTGATATAGGGACAAAAATGTGAAAAGAGGGCATGATGGGCTCTTAACTAGGTGAGCTACATCCAAGTTCAACTACTCTTACTTATGACCTGGTGGGCCTTGAGCAAAGGCTTACATGATGGGCTATTAACTAAGTGGCTAGGCAAACTCCTAATGATTGCATTATTTTGTGGGGGCTGTAAGCTATGAAGCACCGACACTCTTCAAGAGTTTTCATGTCGTGTCGGACATTTCGACACGTGTCCGATACTCTCTGACACTCTCGGACACTTAGTCAACACGTGTCGGAAAATCCGACACCTGGTTGACTTTCTCGACACTCTCCGACACTCGAGTTGGAATTTTGATATACGAGTTTCCTACACATGATTCCAATATCGAGGTCAATTTTAAAAATTCAATAAATGAGAGGTCTATATATGTGTGTGTGTGTGTGTGTGTGTGTGTGTGTGTGAAAAAATAAAACACAATAATAAAAATAATAAATTGAGAAAGAAGAAAAATCTAATATTCTTTTCTCTTCTGACTCCCACTTCCCGTAATACACTATTTACCCATTAATTTTTTTTCTCCTCTTGCAACATATCTAACATGCGAATCCAATATGGATTGCTTGTTTTTTCTCAAAGTTTTATGAATTATTGAAATAAAGTTGAATTTGTCAAATTAAAACAATAAGTGATATTAATATATGGCGAATTAATGTTTTTAGTGCATATTCATTCTAGGCTTTTTTTAATTAATTATTTATTTATGAATTTGATTCAAATTAATTTGATTGAAATAATCATAAAAATGATAATTTACTATGTATAAATTATATATATTTAATATACAATGTGTCCCAACATGTTGGAATTCTCTGTTTTTTGAAAAACGACATGTCGGCGTGTCGTGTCGTGTCGGTGCTACTTAGGTTGTGGGGGCTCTCAGTCACTTGGATAATTTTTTTTTGTCAGTCATACTCTACTCTTACTCTAACTCTCACTCTCAGACTTTTGCCCTCAAATCCCATATTTAAAACTAAATCGTATCCACCCTAACTTCCCTGAAAGGTGGAGATTCGAACCCCCCACATTCCCCTTCCATGTTGGAATGGTGGCCACTGGGGCAAACCCCAATGGTTTTTTTTTTTTTTTTTGTTATAACCCCAATGGTTACTTGGATAGTTTAAAGTGTGACATTTATCAATTTGCTTTTGATCAACTCCTTTAGTTAGCTGTTTCCTCTCCTATCTCCCTTCTCCTTCGACAGCTCCCGATGGATAAAGCCTAGAATGCGTGTTAGGAGCAGAGAGACCTGAGCTATATATAAGAATGTCTATTGGACCTATCCATCATAAGTCACCATTAGAACATTAAGACCCTTCCAATCAAAACAGAATCATGTAGTCTCCGCGTGCACAATTAACTTGTCAAGAATTTGCAACTTTGGCGAGTGGCAGATTCTCTCTTCCATTCCGGAAAAATTGTAGCACCTCTCTGATTAAGAAAAATTCTTACCAAATACACACTTTGCAATCAGACAGAATTTTGCAATCAACAAACAATTCCTATCTTCATTGTGCTAAGCCAAAACTACCTATATAGGCCTTTCGCTTTGTGGTCAGGCTCTCCTTTCTCTTCTCATCACTCTTCATCTCCAGATGCCGCATACTTGATTATCAAATTTTTCCCCATGGATCAACACTTCGGAAGATCACTCGGAGGCGGTAGAAGTGACTCGTTCGGGCCATTCCCATTGTCCACCAAGAAGGCCATCTTGAGTCCCCAGGTTGTGTGAATTTCCAGATGACAATGCATGAACCAAACGCCTGCAAAAAGTTTCAACAACAGAGTCATGAAAAACTTGCAGAGTGGTTAAATTTTTGGTATAGAGTAAACGAGAATAGTCAATAAACTAGAATTGTACCGGGATTATCTGCTCTGAATCTGATTGCAACCCATCCCCCAGATGGTACTCCTATTGTGTTCCTCTCAACAGGATCAACAAGGTTGAAGTTCTTCTGATCCACTTTAGGATTATAATTTCCTAATCCCTTCCCAATGGCGAAGAAATTGAACCCGTGAAGGTGAATTGGGTGGTTCTCTGGGGCGATAATCCCGGTGTCTTGCAACACGAGCTGGACTGTCGAGTTATAACGCAACCGGTACACCTTTGTCCCGCTTGTGGTCCGCAAATTTGATGGTGGTGACCCCGTGTAGTTGAAAATGTTTGGCGGGTTACCGGGGAAATCGCTAGTGAAGACGCCGCTTATGTTGAAGAAATGTGCTTGGAGAATGGCTGTCGTCGGCATCACGAATGTCACGTTGTTCATGCTTGCCACGACTCTGCTTCCGTTGCCAGCTTTGCACGAAGGGCAAGGGTTGATTCCTAGTCCAACTGTGAAAAGGAGGTTGTGATCGACGGTAAGCGGGACTTTGGCAGGGTAGCTCTTCGAGTGGAGGCTCCGGAGCGAGTCAATGAAATTGTTGGCCACCATGGTCGCGTTTTGTGGGGGAGTCTTGGTGAGGGTCGTGGAGGTCGCAGCGAGCGTGCCAGAGTAGTGTAATGTGGCGGTCGCGGTCATGTTGTCGACGGCGATCGGGGAGTCCATAAAAGGGGAGGCCGCGACCATGTACTTGCCAGAACTCTGGTCGGTGGAGATGAGGGCATTGGTGGTTTGGCCAGGTGCAATTACGATCGTGTTGGTCTTGAAAGGCTTGACGTAGGTGGCGTCGACCTCCACGATGGTTAGCTGGTGCCCGGCAATCTTGAAGAAGAGCTCCTCATTGAGCGCAGCATTGATGATTCGGAGCATGTACTTCTTGCCACTCTCAACAGGCAATGTAAATCCACCTGACATCAGAGAAAATGAACGTCAACATCAACTCAGTGAAACGTTAAACTAAACTGCTTCGTCAAGATTCAGATGTTGTTTTCATGGCAATGTTTGTCGATGGATTGTTACCCTGGGAAGGGCAATTGGAACTTGGCCCTGGATGGCCATTGATCGTGTGAGCATCGGAGACATTTGGTGCTAATCCGGACTTGATGGCTTGATTGATCACAGCTTCCGTATCAGATTTCCACCATTCGCCTGATTCACAAACCCCAAAATGGTTCAGAGCTTCTACTAGTATATGCTGTCAACCAAGTAATGATTGATCTTTCATTTTGGAAGTGAAGTAGATTGGAAGCGAAATCGAGCATACCCAATACGACAACAACTTCCTTGTGGGGTTTAGGGAAAGGGTATGGAACACCACGCTTGGGCAAGATGACAATGGCTCCGTGCAGGGTCGCCCTGAGCCAGAGTATGTGTGCATGCCACAGGAGGGTGCCCCGTTGGCCCGTGATGGTGAAATTGTACACATAGCTTTGGCCTGGCTGGATCGGGCATTGGGTAATGTATGCCGGCCCGTCGGCCCACCCCGTCCTCAACTGCCGGATACCATGCCTGACCACATATACACCAAAATTAATATGCAATCTCTTGAAGATAACAATTTAATTTAACGCTCGGTTGAGCTCACCAATGAATGGTGACATTGTATTTGACACGGTTAGAGACCCTCACGAGCACGGTGTCATCTTCCCTAGCATAGAGAGTGGGTCCCGGGAACATCCGTTCACGGTCACGATGGGCTTGCTCGAACACAGTCTCGTGGTATTCTTCATTACCACCTGCCAATTAGAGGAATAAATACACATCGCTGCACGGGCTACCGTCCAAACAAGCAAGGTTTACAGAGGAATACTTCATTCCATAATGTTATTACTTACATTGAATGTGTAGTTACGAACTCTGCCCTCAACCACGGCCGGAGTGATGCACGCAACGAGAACAAGGATTTGAAGCCAAGAGTCCATCTCTTGCAGTACAAATCTTTTTAGCTTGATTCGAAGCAAGCTTTGTTGTGGTGATCATCTGATGCAAAGTTCCTCAATTAATAGGGGTGGAGAATCGACACAAAATTGCTGTTCCGTCGTTTTCTTCATCGTTAGGTTGGTATGAAGGGGATTCTTACAAATCACTCATTAGGAAAGCAATTCGGATCAGTTTCATGGGATTCAAAATCTATGGAGTTCAAAAGATTATTTATTTATCAAGGACTCGCATTAGCTAAAATGACCCTCACAAATTGCACATACTGATATGTTAATAATTAATCGGATTGAAATCATGGCATCGTTTACTAGAATCGAAAGATCCACAAGATCCAGTCATAGTATGTATTGAACAAACAAATTGTTGGAATTTCTGAAGCTATAAGATCTCGAATAGCGGCATGTATAACCAGAAAAATCCTTACTTGTTGGTGTCATAAATGTCTCTCAATTATCTATCAAGTTTTCTTATTTTCTTAATTATTCACAAAGGACTAATATGGTACATTCCGTTAGAAGGAGTTGCTTAAATATCATTTTCAACGTACCATTCAAACCTCATCCAGAAGCTTTAGTTGGTTCCAACTTGAAGTAGGTTCAGATTTTATTTTTTTCCTTAGCAAAACTCATAACCAACTTGATTGTGAGATTTCGGCCAATTGAACAATTTCTTGGCAAGCGTTTGACCTTTTCGTTTCTCTCATATCTTACGCATGCTCGAAGTAGGTTCATGATACGTCCTCTACTAAGATTCTTGTTCCGTATGCTTGTCGTGCTATGTTTCATGTTACCTTTTCATAACGTGCTGGGGGCTCTACTGCATATGCTGCCATCCGCTTGAAATTAGAATAAATTCAGTGCTCATTTGAGTTTACATTGAGCTCTAATTTCCTGTTTCAGTCTTGGTAATCTTTTAAAGTTTGTATTTGATGTCGATTAACTTTTAACATCATACCAACCTGGGATTGATCCAATGGTAGAGGCGGTCTAGTTCTTTCGGTTCAAGAATCAGTGGTTGTGTGTATGATTTCTAATTTAGTACAAGCACTGTCCTTAAAGACAATTCCGCCCATTGGTGTATGAAACTTAGTGCATAAGGCTCTAGCAGCTATCATTCTAAGATACAATAGACTTTTTTTTTTTTATAGTCCACAGTGAATATTAGAAGGAAATAAAAATAGTGAATAAAATGAAAGACACGCAAAGAGAAATAAGAATATTGTTGTTTTGATATATCAATATGACTTTCCAATTTTAGAGTAATAATTTATAGGTATAAAAGAGAGAGAGAGAGAGAGAGAGAGCCATTAAGAAATAGTGATAAATAAATTAGTAATTATTGAAGAAGATGATCATTGTATAGGCATTATCAAATAAATCCAACGTTATAAAACCGCTAAAAAGCCATTAGAAAGCCATTATATGGCCATTGTAAAACCATAACAAAAATGAGAACTTTTATAGCAGTCATAATTTCTAACAAATATTTTCAAACTACTAAAATATCTAACAATTAAGTGAGGGACCTCATAATGAGTTATAGTATTAATTTTACTTCACATAATAGGATGCACATAAGTTGATGCTTATTAACCTTACAGGCCCATGCTCGTCTCACTCAATGTAAACACAATCTCTCTCTCTGTGCCCTTATTTGTCTGGCTATGTCCTTTCCACGCTTGTGTTCATGACTTTGATGGACAAGACACAAAAGCAACACCATGTTTTAATGGTTACATTCGCATCCCAAGAACACATGAACCCCAGGCTCAGGCCGGGGATGAAGCTACTCTCCAAGGGCATTATCGTCAAGCGCGCCACCGCATGCTTTGGCCGCTGTGTATTCCGCCTTTGGGATCAAGCTTCTCTACTACTTGGACAGCCTAGCTTTGACTTTGACCGGAGGACCCTCCTCGACTGTTACATGGAGTCCTTGGCCAAGTTTGGGCCCACTACTCTCGAATTTAATCAAACAATATTACGGGAGCCTGGAAGCGCCAACCTTTTGTGCAACATCATGAAACCTTTTGTTCAATGGCTCGTCAACATGGCGACGGAGCATGAAGTTTCATGTGCCTTGCTATTGATCAAACCCTATATGTTTTATGCCATAAATTACCTCTTTCACAACAAGCTCAACCCTTTCTAAACTTGACTTGCGCTGAAATGAGCTTGGAAATACGAGGCTTGCCATTATTTGGATGTGGTTCATACTTCTTATCGACAGGATAATACGGCGGTCTCAAATTTTATTGGTAATGTGACATCCTGAATTTTGACCCTATCTTGATTAAATGAAATGGGCATTTCGTCAACGCGCCTATGGTCCTTTTTCTCGGAGCTGATCACTATTGAGTTAACTGATCTTTCAGGTGAAGCCGTAAAATGATATAAATGAGACCGACTTGAGAATTCAATCAGAAATCGACTGCTCGACTGTGATAATTGGCAAGGGTCAATACGGTACCATTATAATCGATTAGTGATCGGATATAGGTTGATTGGATGGAATGACATAATTAAATTGTAGGTGATTCCACATGATTGCAAAATTCGTGTTGAATGACACTAACTCAATTTTCTGTCGATTCTATACCCGGTATCCGTAATTGAAACCTTGAGTTTTTTATGACAACCAAGAGTCACCTATGAGTCGGAGATGCACAACGTGGATCGAAAATTATTGACCATTGGTCAAAAGCGCTAAAATTCCTAAAAGCTACCCGGTAGGTTGGGTCGCGCTAAAATCGCGTCCAGTCGATTTTAACCATGAAATTGACTTCGATTTTGGGAATTGATCATTCGAGCGTGTCATAATTTATTTTTAGGACCTTGTCTCATCTTTTGGGAAATTTCCGTCGAGCTTGGAATTTTGCGGAAAAATCAAATTCGACAAATTAAAATCAAGGAAATTCGGAGGGGCATCTTTAAATGGATTTTTAGCCACAATTTGTTTTGTTATGTGAAGGATTGAAGGAAAATTTATATGGGCTGCTACCATGGCATTTTTTGCCATCAAATTGAAGTAATGAGGAATTGGAAGGAATTTGGAGGGAAATTCGTATGGCTGCTGAAGAGGGGTTAATTGGCCACCAATTTGGCTTGTTTGTGAAGCTTTGGGAGCGAAAAATGCTATTGGATGATGCCTTGACTTCCTTGGGCAAAAGCCACTCAAGTGCTTGATATTTCATATGGATGGCTATTGGCTACATGCAAGAATTGCATGGCCCCTTGTCCCCCCCTGTTCCTTCTCCTTGCTTCTTCTTCCTCTTTTGCGCACACTAGCCCTACAAACCAACCCTTGCTTTCTTCTTCTTCTTCTTCTTCTTCTTCTTCTTCACTCCATCTTCTTCATTGATGTTGCCGCAAACATCAGCTCGACCTAGCCATCGAACAACCATCCACCATCCGCGATCCAGCACCACCGTCCAATCGTCCGAGCTGCCAGCCGCGTTTGCACCGTCCCCGAGCCGACCAGCCCACGCTGTGGCCCCAACACTAGACCGCCTCGGCCAGCAGCCGTGACCAGCTCCTCAGCCACTCAACCAGCCAGCCAGCCAGCTCCGCCTGTCCGCTCGCCCCCGTGCTCGTCACCAACCCGCCACCACCGGTAGCCCCACCGCGACCCCTCGACCAACACAAACAAAACCGGCTTCCCGCAAAGCAAGCCGTGAGGCTTGTTGGCGTTTTCAGCTTCTTTCGGCCCTTCGTTGGAGTCGCCATACGACGGGATCTCATTGCCGTCGTGTCGCCATCGCCGTGAACATGTTTTCTCGCTAATCCAATGAGTTAACGCCCTAATTTTGGATTAGGAAGTTAATTGCTCTTAGTTAGGTGGATTAGTGTTAATTAAGGATTAGTGTTAATCCTTAGTTAGTTCAATTAGTTAGTTAGGTGGTTAGTTAGGTTAATTAGTTAGATTAATTACATTAAGATAATTAGCCTAGCTAAGTTAGTTTAATTAGTTCAATTAGATTAGTTTGGTTAGATTAATTAGATTTATTTGAGTGGATTAATTTAAATAATTTACAATTTATTTAATTAATTATAATTAGCATAAATTGTACCGGGATAGCCGGTTAGTGAAATTTTACGCTGATTGTCGTGGTTGAATTGGTTTATGAAATTGACTGCTAAATTATGCAATTGAGTGCTTGGTGATGATTTTTTTATTATTATTGCAAAAATATGAATTTGTGGTTTTTAATTAAAAAAATGCCGGGTGTCGGGTTTTGACCCCAAAAAAGTTTTATGTACTATATAAAATCGTGGAATTTTGAAAAGAGAGTATATCACGTTTTATGGTTCGAATTGACTGTGTGACCATGCACAATTATTTTATTGAGAATTTTTAATACAAAGAAAATTGGACAAGTCCATTATTTGAAATGGAAGTATTTGAGTGCAAAGCACAATGTTCTTGGCCGAGTATGGATGTGCATGTGGTCATTATCGAAACCCACCCTGATGCGTTCACGCGAGACGATGCCTCATTAAGTTCAGATGCCATTGACAATGGATGCCGACCGCAGTGAAGGCTGGGCCGATGCTCCTTCGGGAATGCCGTCTAGATATAGATGTTGCCGTGCTCGACTAAGCAGGATGACGCCCGGTTATGCCGAATGACCGCCGACTGAAGAGTTGGGCGTGGCCGTTGGGTCGTAAATAATTGGATTACGCTTGAGTGATTGAGATAGCCACGCTTGATTATGGGACGAAATTGTGTGGCACGGAATGTGACGTGTCATAATGATTTGACCTTATAATCGGGGCCCCTCTGATTGATTGATATATGAAAATGAGGTGTTCCAGTTATTGAATGCATTTACTATATGCATATGATATATGAGATGTACTAATGTGCAAGGAGGTGCTTAGGCGAGGTAAGTCCTATATGGTGCATGTTTAGGTTGCCTCTAAGTGAATTCTCGTCCTAATCGGGGTTTAAGGTGTGGACTCGCTAAGACTTTGTCTCACCCCGTTGTGATTTAAAATTTTACATGTCCTTAGATGGAGGTTTGATAAGTCCATTTTGGGTGGCCACTAGAGGTGGAGACCGAGCATACCCTTCTCCCCATCCACGGGACCCCCTTGGACCCGTGAGCTCGTAGTGACCATCATTTGGGTCGATGGGGGCCTACCTCAGTTGGTACTCATCGTTTCAAAGCGTGGTTCCATAACGGGCTTAACGGGGTTCGGGAGGGACCTTTAGAGGGGTTTGATGAACCTGCCGTCGATATCGAGTACGATGAGGTACTCGACCCCATCGTGGATGCCGATATTTTGGAAGATATCGCGGCGAACTAGGGGCCCAAGGTTGAAGTGCCCGGAGTAGAGGTAGCTGATCCCTTGGACATTAACATCCCAGACGGTGTCGTAGTAGACCCGGATCCCGAGTGGGTAGGCTTAGCTTGGTAGCTTCTTTTGGGTCTAGAATCCTGTATATAAACCTGATATATGTATAAAGTATGTTTTGTGAAAAAGATGTTGGCATGTTTTACTATCCCTGTGGTTGATTGTTGTCTGGAGCTTATTAGTTCGCTTCCGCATGTGCATAAAACGAATGGGTTGGCGATGCGTCCTGGGAACGTTGCAATTCTATTGACCATTGAAAGATGTTCGCGCGCTCGAAGTTCGAGGCATGACATCCCCGCCTGAAGTGGTATCAGAGCTAGTCAATGTCTGGAGTGATAAGCTGTGATGGGTTATGGGATAGTTAGTAGGAAAGGCATTTTTCTTATGCAGATGCATGTGATTGATTAGCTGATTGGTAGATTGTTTTGTGTGGGTCGGTCAGTTTTCTAATTCTGGGTTAGAATTGGAAAGCAAGTTCTATAAAGAGTTTGCATCATGAACAATCCGGAACAAATGACTCTTAGGAAGAGGACAGTGGTATCTGTCACTTGAGGTAGGACACCAACTAAAGTCGGTACTTGAGGAAGAGTGATGGCTTAGGCCAGTGCGAAGTGAAAGAGTACCGCCGCAGGCTAGGTACTAGTGTAATAGCACCCGGCGATCCTAGAATAGATGGGATCGTCCAGGTGCTCGAGACGTTGGGAGTTTTAGTGGACTAGCAAGCACAGAATAAAGCCACCGCGACTACCGCTGTCACTAACGCCGCCAATGCCGTAGCTGCCGTTTTTGCCGTAGCTGCTGATATCCAACCTGAAAATGTGATCGGGGAGCGAGCCGCTGCGTCTGAGTCGCGGTCATGCACAGTAGGGATAACGATTGGTTTGGGAAAAAACCGATGACAAAGGAAAGTACCCCTTTCGCCCCAACCGAAAGAGTGGAATCGGAAAGCCGGCACCCAACTCGAACGGCGTGTGCTGAATTTGTAGAAGGAAGCATGGACCAACCCGTTCTGGTAGAACGGGAGCATGTTATTGATGCGGTCAACATGGCCATCAGGTGAGGAATTGTCCGCATAGGTCCAGGCGAGCATAGGTACCACTACCGCAGATTAGGGCACTACTAGGATGGCGAAAAGGACAGGAAGGAACCGAGCTATGCATCGACCAGGAGAGGAATGTTTCTAGGATAATTTTATTAGAGTGGCGCAGCGGAAATATAGTTAGGCTTGTAGAACTTTGGTTTGTTGAAATGAAGTCGTAAAAAGGAGAATCACTGGCTAGAGTTGTACTTGACTATTTTGCCTATGTATAACTTTGATGTCATAAATGAAAAGGATTGGCCCAAGGAGCATCTTGCTGCAATGGATTGTTATTGTGAAATAATTCAGTTTAACCTGTTAGCGGGTGAAAGTTTCGAGTTTATCGAAAATCGAGGAGGACCATCGGTTACCTTAATCTCGTCGCTAGAGACAACCCGTTTATTAGAGGTGGGTTGCCAAGGTTATTTGGCAACCATTGTAGATACGACAGTTGAGGAGTCAAGATGGAGGACATTGCAGTAGTACAGAGTTTGCTAACGTGTTTCCTAAGGAATTACCTAGTCTGCCCCGGGAAAGGAAGATCGAGTTCATGATTGAGTTGGCCCCTGGGACGGAGCCGATCTCTAAGGCTCCTTACCACATGGCGTTATCAAAGTTGAAGGAACCGAATGTGCAGATGCATGAGTTGTTAGACAAAGGATTTATACACTCTAGTGCATCATCTTGAGGAGCACCAGTTCTGTTGGTAAGGAAGAAAGATGGTTCATTGCGTCTTTGCATCGACTATCGGCAACTCAACTAGGTGACGATCAAGAATAAGTACCCGTTGCCAAGGATTGATGACTTGTTTGACCATCTACAAGAAGCGTCGATATTTTCCAAGATCGACCTGAGGACAGGATATCATCAGTTGAGGATCAAGAAGGAAAACATACCGAAGACCGCTTTTCGTACGCGTTACGGCCATTATGAGTTCACCGTAATGCCTTTTGGTTTGACTAACGTCCCAACTGCTTTCATGGATCTAATGAATCGAGTATTCAAGGAGTATCTAGATCAGTTTGTGATTGTGTTTATTGACAAGATCCTAGTATACTCGAGAAGTCTTGGGGAGCATGAAGGACATTTAAGGATAGTGCTTCAGCAAGTGCGAGTTTTGGCTAAATCATGTGGTTTTCTTAGGTCAAGGGATTTCTATGGACCCAACTAAGATTGAGGAAATGATCAATTAGCCAAGACCGACGACAGTGATATAGATCAGGAGTTTCTTGGGATTGGCAAGTTATTACAAACGGTTCGTGGAAAGATTCTCTACAATAGCCATGCCTTTGACTCAATTGCTGAAGAAGGAAGAGAAGTTTGAATGGATGGATAAGTGCAAGCGTAGTTTCCAAGAGCTTAAGCAGAAGCTTATTACCGCACCCATGTTAACAATTTCGTCTAGTTCTAAAGGATACGAGATCTTTAGTGATGCGTCATACAGAGGATTGGGTTGCGTTTTAATGTAACATGGCAGAGTTGTTGCATACGCGTCCCATCAGTTGATGTTTCATGAGTTGAATTAACCGACGCATGACTTAGAACTTGCAGGAATTATCTTTGCTCTGAAGAGTTGGAGACATTACTTGTGTGGAGAAAGGTTCCACATCTTTACAAATCATCAGAGTATCAAGTACTTATTCTCTCAGAATGAGTTAAACATGAGACAACGTTGTTGGATGGAACTTCTCAAGGACTACAACTGCGACATCCTGTATCATTCCGGGAAAACTAACAAGGCCGAAGACGCTTGAGTGGAAGGCGTCGATTGCACAAATAGTGATTAAGGAGTGGATTTTACTTGAAGGAGGTCGCGATTTGGTTTTCAAATTTGAGGTAGGCCACCTTTCAAGTCTTATGGCCACCCTCAGAATTGAATCGGAAGTGCAGATAAGGATCAAGACGTTGCAATTGATAGATCTTGAGATCTAGAAGATTCTACAAGAAGATACGAAAAAGAGAAAGGTTAACTTTCAAATTTCTGCGGACGGAACACTAAAGTTTCGTGGACGTTTGTGTGTACCTACCGATGCAAAGCTTAAAGAGGAGATCTTGTCAAAAGCTCATTGTAACAGTTACGGCATTCATCCAAGCAGTATGAAGATGTATCAGAACCTACATCAACACTATTGGTGGATCGGTATGAAGGCAGATATCGCCAGACATGTCGCCAAGTGTTTGACGTGCCAGCAAGTCAAAGCATAGCATTGCAAGCCGGGAGGACTTTTGCAATCTCTCGAGATTCCCGAGTAGAAGTGGGAACATATCACAAGGATTTTGTGATGGGTTTACCAAGGAGTCATCGAGGTAATGATTCCATATGGGCTATAGTTAACAATTGACGAAGTCTGCTCACTTTATCGCCGTACGAAAGGACTTTGCATTAAACAGATATGCTGAGTTGTATGTGCGACAGATAGTACATTTGCATGGAGTACCAGTGATGATTACGTAAGATCGAGACCCAAAGTTCACAGCCGCTTTCTGGAAAAGTTTACAGACTACTTTGGGAATGAACCTGCAGTACAGTATGGCCTATCATCCATAGACGGATGCCCAGTCTGAGAGGACGATTCAAACCCTCGAGGACATGTTGCAAGCTTGCGTGCTAGACTTCAAAGGAAGCTGGGAGGAATAGCTTCATCTAGTTGAGTTCACCTACAACAACAGTTATCAGCAGAGCATTCAGATGACACCGTTTGAAGCGTTGTATGGCAGAGCCTGCAGAACACCAGTTTATTGGGATGAAAAAAGGAAGTGAAGTTCACCGCCCACATTCTCAAGGGAGTTGTGAGGAGTTCATATGTGAGATTCGACTTCAATGCTCTGTAAAGAGATATAGCAAAAATTTGAGAGTGAGTTGAAAATTATAGTAAGACGGACAAAAAAAAAACTCATCAAATAATAATAGTTAGTCAAAGACCCTTTAAAAAAGGGAAAAATATAGCAAAAGTCTTAAATATATTATTGGTATTAATTTAATTCTAGACCTTTTGTATTTATGCCAATGTAGTCCATCTAGCCAATTTTGGTAATATACTGACATAGATGCCGGCCATCTTACATGGTAGGATCAATGCTGACAGTGATAATTTTTACAAAATTTAAATATTTTTTCACCTTTTATCATTCGCTGAATTAGAAAACAGTCATCCTATGTGGCACAATCGGTGATGAAGTGGGTAATTTTTCATAATTTTTACTAGTTATTTATTTATTTTTTTCTTTTTTTTTCCTTTTTCCTTCTTTTTTCTCACCTAACCTCACCAAGATCTAGGCGAGGCCATCATGACCATTAGTGAGGGCTCGGCAACCCTTACTAACCATAGTTGAAAAAACAAAGATAAGGAAAAGAGAAGAAAAAAGGAAAATGACGAAAAAAATAAAATTAATTAATTAAAAAATATTAAAAATTGTTCACATTAGTGCCGGTTATGCCACGTAGAATGGCTGGCGTCCATGTCAGCAAGTCAAAATTGATCGGGTGGACTTAAGTGGTGAAAGGTAAAAATATCTATGACTCAATTTGGAAAATTAAAGAGTTTATGACTAAATTGATAAAGGTGTAATAAATTTAGATTTTTCAAACAATTTTTCCCATTTAGAATTGGATAAGGTATGGCCTCAAATCAAAACTTCATTTTATCTAGATCTCAAACTAAGTATGAGAAAATACTCTTTGTCAAGTAATTTGACACATTCGACCAAAACAAAAAAAGGTAATTGGACACAAAATAGACCACGCATAACATGTATATAACATAGTCTAAAGTAACTCATTAATCAACATTGCATGCACTATGTCACTGTTATTTTTCGAGTAAAGTACACCTCAAGTGCCAAAACTTGGCATGGAGGGATACTTAAGTGCCAAAAGTTAGGAAATGTACACTTAAGTGCCAAAATCAAGCAAAATGGATTACTTAAGTGCCACTCCGGCCAAAATCCGGCCAAAATGTTGACGTGGCGATTTTCCGGTGAAGCAAGTACAAAACGACGTTGTTTTGCACGCCGAGGTGGAGAAAAAATGACGCGTTTGGTGCTGACGTGGTAAAATATTTAATTAAATTAAATTTAAACTAAATTTATTTAAAAGATTTAAAAATAAAATAAAAATATTAAAAAAATAAAAATTTTAAAAAAATTAAAGAAATTTTTTAAAAAAAAAAGGAGGCATAGGCGGCCGAGGGCTGAGTCCTTGCCATTGCCACCGGAAGGGTTGGTGGTTTTTTCGTTTATGGTTTTTTGTTGTTTTAAATTTTTATTTTTTTGATATTTTTTTTTATTTTTAAATGTTTTAAATAAATTTATTTTTAAATTTAATTTTATTAATTTTTATATTAATTTTTTTACCACGTTAGCATCGAATGATGTCGTTTTTCCACCTCAGTGTGCAAAATGGCGTCTTTTTATGTTTGCTTCACCGAAAAATCGCCACGTCGGCATTTTGGCCGGATTTTGGCCGGAGTGGCACTTAAGCGATCCATTTTGCTCCATTTTGGCAATAAAGCATACATTTCCTAACTTTTGGTACTTAAGTGTCCCTCCGTGCCAAGTTTTGGCACTTGGGGTGTACTTTAGTCATTATTTTTCATTAAAAGAGGTAGTGGTACTTACTATATATGTTATGGGCCTTGGAAAAGTCAACTCATATTTTTTGGTGCAATTTGGACGTCAAGTCAAATAGGGCTATTAAATGGATGGGTCAAATCAAATTTAGGTTCACTCAAAAATGGTCTGACAGAAATTAATTCATTTATATGCAATACAAATCTAGTGACCAATAGCCAAGTGAAATCGTTGACATTAAGGTGTACCACAATGAAAAATTGTTGTAAGAACTACACTAGAATTTCACGAAAGGGTTTAGGTCTAAATTAGCAAAATTGAAAAATTAAGAACTGGATTGGCATCCATACAATTGGTTTAAGACTAATTGGATGATTTCCTCAATCTCAGGTGCAATCTCCACATTTCATGTGCTAATCACAAACGATATAAATTGGTTCAAGTTTATTTTTAGTTATTGGTCTACAACTTATAGCTTTGATGGTATCAATTATATAACAAGATGGGATAAGTCAAATGCACTAACATGGCCTTGATATTAATTTTTTTTTTTTAATAGTTGGTAGTATAGGGAATCAAACTTTATGCCACTGCCCAATTTAATGCACCTAAATGGACATCGATAGGGTTTCTTTTTTTTTTTTTTTTTTATGAAGAAACTTTTAAGAGCATGATGTAAGAAAATCATTGATCCAAAATAAAGCCGTTCACTTCAAGAACTGGATGATAAAATATGTCTTGAGTTTGGACCAACGAACGGAATTCGACTCAAGATAAATGAAATATATGTGGATGCCCACGGTGGTGTACCATGGAAATTATACATCCTATTTGGTATGGTTCAAGTTGGAGGTTTTCCATATTGATGGTCAAGGAAAATTGAAAAAGAAAATAAGAGAAGTCTAGATATTTGGCAAAGGACTTTTATTGACTATTATATATATAATCATAAAATCAGTCAAGGAATGTTTTTCTCAAGAAGTCAAGGATATGGCTATTTGTGAGTGCCATGGGTGCTCAATTTGGGAATAACATCCCACAAGCACTTGGTGCTTGGCAGTGGGGTTACTTCATTTAATTACATCAAGAATTCAGGTTTTGAAGCTCATTAAATTCTTGTGGTAAGAATTTATGTATACATTTGTGAGATTGAGAGATCATTTTTTTAATAAATTGTAAACACTATACAAGTTATTAGATGTAATTAAGATTAGAAATCATAGATAGTATTTGAGTAATTTGAGTGTGGTTGTATTATTCATTATATTGCTTAGTCTATAGTGGAATCAATACTACTCTCCATGCGGTTGTAGGTCACCAATCAAACCACGTAAATTTAGTGTTTAATTTATTTTTTGTTTTGTCTATAATATTTGATCACTTGCTTCTGCAACAATGAGTATCGGAGCTAAGTTTGGTTGAGTTGAAATGATTCGATGGTGACAAAAGAAGGAAAAGTGAGAATTGACAAATTTAATCGAGACGATTTTGGTCTCTGAATGTGCATATTGATGATTATTTGTATTTAAGAAATTTTCACTTACTCTTATGTGGAGAGAAATGAGTCAATGAAGTAAGATGAATGGGAATTGCTATATAGACAAGCGTTGTGTGTTATTAGGCTCACGTTGGCTTGTAACATCGCATTTAATAGTGTAAACGATAAGACCATTGTGGAACTAACAGAAGCCTCATAAAAAATATATGAGAAGTCCTCGGTGATCAATAAAGTCTACTTGATGTGACGTCAATTTAACTTGAAAATAAGTGAATGTGTGTCACACCCTGATCCTCCGAGCAAGTGCCCATCCCTCTGCGATCGATTAAATAACGACGTCGCAGGACGCATCGCCGACCCATTCATTTTAATACGCATGCGGAAGCAGATAAATAATCCCCAGACAACAACAAGATGGGATAGGAAAGTAGGGCCATAATTTTTAAAACCAACAACACACTCATATATACATATCATAACAGGTCATACACAAACCAAGCCGATATATATATGTCAGGTCTACAAAACAGGGGGGTTTCACAAAACTACGACTCTTCGTTCTCCTCTTCATCCTTATCCTCATCCCAATTGGAGCCTTCAGCTGAGTACATCAAGGACTCAGGTTCTAACAGGTACGGGTCCCGGTCCACCACCGAACCACCTCGGAGGGTTGGCTGTACCTTTCCCAAAAGTGACCTCCAGCACATAAAAAGGGATCTCAGACTCTGGTATGGGCCCTTCTCTTTGGCCATTTCGCTCCTAGCGATACCATGATCTGTATTGATGGGGCACCTTTTTGGGGAGACCCGCATCAACTAGATTATGGATTTCAACAACTCATATACCCATCCCTTGGGTCCCCATGAAGCGGATGAAGCACTTCTGTCCTATAACCTTCTTTGGCTATCCAAAATGCTCAGGAGGAGATGCCATCTATGGGCCTGAAAATGTTATCCCACAATAGGGTGAGACGACGTCTTAGCAAGTTCACTCCCTAAGACTCGACTAGGAAGAAAATACACCATGAGGGCTGCCTAATCATAAGCACAAGCCAGAGGACTTACCTTGCCTGAGTTCCTTCCTGCAAATCAGTATAATTCACATCAAATCACATCAACAAATCAAATCATCACATCTGATCGAATCATCGATCAATTGACTCAGTTGATTTCATGTCATCAAGACCATTTCTCGGTCAACTCATTCAATCACAGGGGTCCAACTTGAATCACGGCCTAATGGGCACAGCCCATTTCAAGTTCGGCGGTAAATCACGGCCCAATGGGCACAACCATTCTTTGGCGGTTAATCACGACCCTATAGGCACAGCCTACTTCGGCGGTTAATCACGGCCCTATAGGCACGGCCTATTCCAAGTTCGGTGATAAATCACAGCCCTATAGGCACAGCCTGCTTCGGCGGTTTTCTTGACCCAACCCATATCGTCTCACACAACATACGTCATCTCATCTTTCAATAGTCATCTTACTACGACTATAAACCATCACACATTTTTCACCATTTTTATCATGTTGAGCGTTTCTTATCCCAACCCTTTTTTGTAGCAGAAGTATTTATCGGTTCCCGGAGGAAATATGTTGGTATAGTAGAAACAATTAGAGGGTTTTACCCGATGAAAATAATCGTGTGTGGGTACACGATCGGCCTTAGCCAAAATATAATATTTTCTCTTGAAAATCCCATTAATTTCACTGATCCATAAACTCATTTTTGGCGTTGTAAATCAATGCCCGGTGATTTTCTTATTAATTAATGAAAATAATAAATTTTGGGATAAATACCCAAAATTACCAATCACACTCAATTTGCACAAAATAACAGCCAATTAAATAAACATATCACACCACTGTAATCAGCATAAAATTCCGATACCTGACTATTCCCGACTAATTTCCAGAAAATAAATAAATAATTAAATAATTACGAAAATTAATTATTAAATACCAAACATAGCAACTTATGCCGGAAAAGCCTAATTAAAAGTCAAGACAGGTCTGGAAAATTTCCGAACCACTCTAAATAAATACTAGAGCTTATCTAGGCTCTAATTATACTACTCTAACCACCTAACATGCAATAATGGTTAATTAAATTGCTAATCTATTCTAACTATCCACCTAATCCATACTTAGTCTAAACTAATCAACCCTTAACCGTCATTAACTTACTAAGCAGTGATTAGTGCGTTAAACTCACTTTATTAACAATCCACTCGAATCAAAATGACGGGGACGAGGAGGGGATCGATAAACTCCAAAGCGGGACCGCCAAGCGGGGATGGGAAAGGCTTGAAAATGGGCCAAACAATGGCTATGAGACCCACTCAGTTTGGTTCTAGTCTGGGCCGAGAGAGGCTGGACCGATGGCTGGCTGAGTGAGCAAGGACCGGTAGTGGGCGGGCGAAGCTTCGGTGGAGCTCGACGGGCTTCTAGGCGGCTTCAGCGACAGCAAGGCGAGCTCGAACAGCTTCGGGAATGGCTTGGGCTCATGGCTGAGGTAGAACAACGGCCAGGGGTGCACGGGTCCGACGCGCGAGCGAGCAACAAACGACTCTAGGGCGTGACGATGATGCGAGCGGCGGTCCGGCGGGGCTTCGATGGGCTGGCTGGCTTGCTGGTTCGGTTCTCTGAGTTTTTGGAAGTCTTCAAGGAGCTATAATGGGGGTGAAAGGCGTCGACGGCAACAAGGAGAAAGGGAGGGGACCGGTTGCCAAGGGGGAACCACTTTGGTCTCTCTCTCTCTCTCTCTCTCATCTCTTGTCCCCCTCACTTGGTCCCACTTGCACGTTGTCTTCCACAACCATTTTCCAGCAGCCTAATCTTCTTCTAGAAGCCTTGGAGTGGTCCAAATGTTTGGTCTAAGGGGGTGCTACGAATTTTGATTTGAATTGACTCAATTTCCATTCAATTCCTACTCGAATTCACTCAATTCAGCTTCTAAAAATTCAACCATCGAGTCCTCAATCAAATTGGCATTTTTACTCCCCAATAGATCCTACTTGCATCCCAAATTCGCGATTAAAAACGGTCCTCTGATTTTCCTAGTCGAAAACGGCCCTATAACGACTTTTTCCGCCAAAACCTTGGTTTGCAGAAAAATCTTCAGAGACTAAGTGGACATTCCTAAAATGACTTGTGACATGAAAAACTTTCAATTTCTGAAATCGGATTCAAATTCACGGTTAATTTCAATCCGGTGCGATTTTACCATGACCTAGGCTACCGGGTAGCTTTCAGAAATTTTTAGTGCAAATGACCCGTGGTCGATTTTCTTCAAGTCACAATGAACCTCTTCGACACATTGGCAACTCTCGATGGTCGTGAAAATCTCGAGGTTTCAAAAACGGACATAGGGTACCAAAATGATAGAAAAATCAGTCTAGTGCCGGTCGACGAGAATTTTGTAATTTAATGGAATCACCCACGTTTAGCCACACATCTCTGTCAAATCAACCTATCTCTAATCTCTAATTGATTTTTAACTGTGCCGTAATGATCTCTGCAGATGAGCACGGTCAAGTAGCTGATTCCTAGTCAAATTCTCAAGTCTAATGCATTAAAATCCCCTAGTAACTTCCCAAGATAGTCTAGTTATCTCAGGAGTGATAAGCTCTAAGAATAGCACTATAGGTGCGTTGATGAAAGGCCCGATTAATTTAATTGAAAAAAAAAATTGAAAATTCAGGATGTCACAATGTTCGTCATTTGTTGATTATATCAATGAATTAAATGTGATTGTTAGTCAATTAAGTTAAGTTGAGATTGACTTTGATGATGAATGACATGCTTTGATTCTATTATCCCCATTATCTTATGGTTGGAATGCTACTATTACTACTATTAGTAATTTATATGGATCAACAAGCTTGACGTTTGATGAGATTCAAGATTTGATTCTGAGTGAGCATATTCGTTGAGAAGGATCTGTCTGTGTTTACTACTTTAGCAGGTAAAATAAAGGAAGAACTAATACATGTGTTAGCAAGGGTGGTGTAAATTCAAATAGACATAGCCAATCTAGGACTGATGGTGCTGTATTGAAGTTGTGACAAGAAGGGATATTTTAAAAGGGATTACCTTAAGCTGAAGAACTCAAAGAGTTAGGAAATTAGAGTTGAGTTTGCAAATGATGTTAGTGTAATAGCTGATAGTAATTCAAATAATATTGATAATGTATTGTCTCTTACTGCTAACTCGTCGTTTGGTGAAAGGATTATGAATTGAGATCACTCGTTACATTCTACACCAAATAGGAATTGATTTACTACCTATCAATGCACATATAGTAGCAGTATAATTGGATAACAACGTTGAATGCAATATTGTAAATGTTGGCAATATTAAAATCAGAATGAATAATGATATTGTAAGGACATTGACTAGAGTGAGGTGTGTTCTAGAGTTGAAGAAGAACCTGATTTCCTTGAGTGCCCTAAACTCAATTGGGTGTCAATATATTTCAGAATGTGGAATTCTAAAAGTTGTTTGAGGTGCATTGGTGATAATGAAAGACATGAAGCATAGTGGTTTACATGAGTTTTAAGATGAGACGGTGATAGGTTTTGTTGGGGAAACGTCAGATGCATCTAATCAAGAGTTTAAATTATGACATATGCTTTTAGGGTAGAGGTGAGTGATTCCAAGTGGCTCTAAGTGGAACCTAAAACTTTGAACTTGCCTGTCATATTAAGATACCTAATTTTTGGAACTTGGAACCTACTTTGCATGTCCAGGAACCTAAAATCTACCCTATAACAGGTTTTAGGGCCTACCTAGGTTCCGCTTGTATCTTAATTGAATGGTTGTAGTAAATTATCACCTTTAATAACTACCATTTGCAATAATCTGCTTATCACAACCCATATTTAAAGACACGAAGATTATGAAATATTAACAAAATAAAATTCTCAATCATGAATATAACCGCAAATGGAAGTTCAAACTAGTATTTTTAGATTATACTCATCATTGGACACTATGAAATGTCCTAAGCTCACGTGAAGAATTAGAATAAGAAAAACAACAAAGACTTGATTTGGTTTTCAATTTCACCTAGAACTTGAAACATACTCATCGAAATAGTTTTGGGAACTTAAAACCTACCCTACATATCCTAGGACTTGGGATCAGTGGTATTACCCAAAAACTATGCTCCTAGTTTGGGGCACATTAGCGAGAGAAGCCTGGGAATTTTAAGTGAAACAAAATTATTATATGGTTATATTACTAATAAATTGAATATGTGTAGGTATTGTGATTTAGATCAACAGGAAAATGTTCAATTTAGTACGGTCTAACCATGGAGATTGCAGAGTCGACTCATTTGGATGTTCTCAAGTTGTAGCGAATTTCTCCAAGGAAGAGTGCTAGATATATGTTAACAATTGTGGATGAATACTCAAGGATGATCTAGGTGTTTTACTAAGGCACAAGTTTGATGATGTTGTTAGGATTGGAGAGTTGAGAGTTTTGATCAAAAAGGAGTATGGTAAAATGATTGAGCATATGCAAATTGATAGTACATAGTATAGAATTCTGCTCGTAGTTGTTAAATGAATTATGCATGAAGGAAGGTATAGTGAAACATCACGCTAGTGCCAATAAATCATGACATGTTGCAGAATTGCTAAGTAGAATATTACTAGAGACGGCCCAAAAAATACTCCCTAGCACTTTTATGGCTAAGAAATTCCTAACCAATGTGCTTCGTACAACGGGCAACTAGGTGAATAGATCCCCAATGATTGAGATTGGATGTCGAACTTCCGAAAAAAGTGTGGTAAGGTAAAGTTAGTGATTATATTGTTCTCAAAAATATTTGATCGTTTATGTTATGTTCGAATTAATGATGGTAAGCTTGGTAAGAGGGCAAGAAAGCGCATGGTCCTAGGCTATGCACAAGATGAGCAGAGCTATCAATTGTGGTACCTGAAATCAAATTTAATTATTATCAATAGAGAAATTTGACGAGTTTTCAGTACTTCTGGGTAGGAATGTTAGTAGTAGTGTTTATACAGATCCCAATGGTGCTTAGCTTGAGGTGGAGTTGCAATTAGAAACTCTTGAAGTAGAAGATACTGCCAAGGTAATGACACAGATGGTGCTTACAGCAAGATTGAGCCTGTAGAGCCAACAATTGTTGAACTATTGATATTTGTAAGGTACATATTCGATTTCCTTATAGATATGGATGCAAAGATGATTTTACTTTATCTATGGTAGAGGTGGTTGTGTCTAGGGGTGTGCAACTAGACCAAGTATACCTAGGAACCTAACCAACCCATTCAGAAAACCGGGTTGGGAACTAATTCCTATAGAAATCGGTCCGGGAACCTGTTCCCAAAATTTGGAACCGGTTTGAACCAGTCTGGGAATCAGTTCCAGGTGATTACCCACCCAAGAACTGGTTCCTAGACTTCATATTGACTATTATATATACTTATAATATGGGCCAAGGGATGTTTTTCTCAAGAAGTCAAGAAGTGATGTTCTCTTTGTGAGTGTCATGGGTGCTCAATTTGCGAGTAACATCCCATAGACATAGGTGCTTGGCAGTGGGGTTTCATTGTGAAATTACACAAACAATTCGAGTGTTGAAGCCAATTAAATTCTTGTGGTAAGAATTTGTGTATAATTTCTTTATTAGATTGAGAGATTATTTCGTGCTTAATTGTGGGGTTAAACATTATTTGAGTTATTGCATGTAATTGGGGCTAGAAGACACTGATAATGTTTAAATGACTTGAGTATGGTTTTAATCTCTATTGTATCGCTTGATCTATAGTAGAATATATTGTTGTTTTCTCCGTGGACGTAAGTCATCCGATGGAACCACGTAAATTTAATGTCCTATTTATTTTCTTGTTTTATATACATTATTATTTGATTGCTTGCTTCCGCAACATTGAATATAGATTTATAGCATATACCTAACAATTCAATAAACATGTACATGATAAATTCAAATAACACACCCCATTAAACTATGGGATTTGATCATGCCCGAAGTCATTATCTTAACCACGAGGAGGATGATGCCAGATGTGGGGTTTGTGACTAGATGAAATCATAGCAAGGTAGCTATACTAGAAGGTATGGTTAGCTCACCTCCTTTTTAGGGAGAGCTAGTTCTCATGAAACGTTTTGGTTTGTCATCGCTTTAAATCCAAATAGAGACAAGCTACGTCCAAGTTCAATTAAGAAATGCAACTTCTCTTTTATTATATGGATGATGAAGTGAGACCAACTTATAACTTTATTATTTTAAGTCAGAGCAAGTTGGTAAAATCCCTTTTTTTATGTCCTCATGCCCCTTTCACATGGTGATATAGGGGCAAAGAAGGGAAAAAGAGAGTCGTGGTTTCTCTCGCTTTTGATCTAGTGGACCTAGAGGAGAGGCCCATATGATGGGCTATTAACTTAGGACGCGTTTTGTAACATTTCTGTTCCAGGGAACAATTTTTGAACAGAAATAGTTTTTTTTTTTTTGTTCCAAGGAACAATTTTTGAGTATAAGAACGCGCTTGGTAACTGCAAAAAATTTCTACTCCAGGAATAAAAATGTGTTTGGTAACTTATATAATTTTTTTGTTTCTTTTAATTTTTCAATTTGTTTATTATATTTTTCCTTTTTTTCTTTTTTTTTTTGCTTTTTTTTTCTTCTTTCTTCCTTTTGGCCGGTCGCCGGCCATGGCCGATGAGGGCTGGCGACCTCGCCTAGCGGTGACTCGGTGAGACCGAGCCTCACAAGTGGCTGGGCTAGCTCGGCCTCGCCAAATCTGGGCGAGGCCGAGCCTAGCCGGTCAGTGCGAGGCAGGCCTCACTAGGCCGGGCGAGGCGAGCCTCGCCTGCAAAGTGCGAGGTCGGCCTCGCCTTGGCTAGGCGAGCTCGGCCTCGCTGGATCTGGCGAGATGGCCGGCGACGCTCCGAGGAGGTCGCCGACCCTCGACGGCCGGTTGTCGGCCATAGCTGAGGCTAGCGACTGGCCAAAAGGAAGAAGAAGGAAAGAAAAAAGAAGAAGTAAAAAGAAGAAGAAAAAGGAGAAGAAAAAAGAAGCGTTTCTCGGAATTGTTTCTGGGAACAAGAAACAAGTTTTTTCTACTTCTTGTTTCTGTTCCAAATATGTTCCCAGGAACAAAGAAAAAAAGATTTTTTGTTCCTGGGAATAAAAGTGTAAACAAACGCATTTATGTTCTTTTTTTTGTTACTCGGAACAAAAGAATAGAAATTTTTGTTCCGAGGAACAAAAACAAGAATAAACAAACAGACCCTTAGTCACTGAGCACATTTCTAATGATCGCATCTTTGTGCCTATGGTGTAAGGGCTCTCAGCCACGGATAGTCCGGTGTGTGGAATCTATGAATTTGCTTTTGATTGATTCCTTTTAATTAGCTATTTCCTCTTCTATCTCCTCCTCCTCCCGAAGGATAAAGCCTAGACTGTGTGTTAGGAGAAGAGAGGAGACCTTAGCTATATATGATAATGTCTATTGGACCTGTCCATCATATGTCACTGTTAGAGCATAAAGCCCATTATCAACCAAAAAAAGATAGTGTAGTCTCTGTGTGCACAATTAACTTGTTATTTGCAATTTTGGCAAACAGCAGAATCTTTTTTCTTTTCCAGAAAATTTTTTAGCACCTAGCTGATTAAGAAAAATTCTTACGAAATACGAACTTTGCAATAAAAACATTGAATTTTTCTTTTTAATTAACATGCTTGAGCAATACTCTTCCTACTTTTGCTCAAGAAACAATTCTGATCTTCATTGTACTAGGTCAAAACCACCTACATATGCCTTTCCGTCTGTGGTCAGGCTCTCTTTTGTCTTCTCGTCACTCTTCATCTCGAGCTGCCGCATACTTAATTATCGATTTTTTCCTCATGCATCAACACTTCGGAAGATCGTTCGGAGGCGGTGGAAGCGACTCGTTCAGGGCTTTCCCGTTGTCCACTAGGAAGGCCATCTTGAGTCCCCAGGTTGTGTGAATTTCCAGATGACAATGCATGAACCAAACGCCTGCAAAAAGTTTCAACAATAGTCCTGAAAAACTTGCAGAGCAGTTAAATTTATAGCAAGACTGTAGGGTAAACGAAAATAATTAATAAACTAGAATTATACCGGGATTGTCTGCTCTGAATCTGATTGCAACCCATCCCCAGATGGTACTCCTATTGTGTTCCTCTCAACAGGATCAACAAGGTTGAAGTTCTTCTGATCCACTTTTGGATTATAATTTCCTAATCCCTTCCCGACGGCGAAGAAATTGAACCCGTGAAGATGAATTGGGTGGTTCTCGGGGCGATAATCCCAGTGTCTTGCAACACGAGCTGGACCGTCGAGTTATAATGCAACCGGAACACCTTTGTCCCGCTCGTAGTCCGCAAATTTGATGGCGGTGACCCTGTGTAGTTGAAAGTGGTTGGCGGGTTACCAGGGAAATCACTCGTGAAGACGCCGCTTATGTTGAAGAAATGCGCTTGGAGAAGGGCCGTCGACGGCATCACGAACGTCACGTTGTTCATACTTGCCACGACTCTGCTTCCGTTGCCAGCTTTGCACGAAGGGCAAGGGTTGACTCCTAGTCCAACCGTGGAAAGGAGGTTTTGATCGACAGTGAGCGGGACTCTGGCGGGGTACTTCTTCGAGTTGAGGCTCCGGAGCGAGTTAATGAAATTGTTGGCCACCGCGGTGGCATTTTGTGGGGGAGTCTTGGTGAGGGTCGTGGAGGTCGCAGCGAGCGTGCCAGAGTAGTGTAATGTGGCGGTCACGGTCATGTTGTCGACGGCGATCAGGGAGTCCATAAAAGGGGAGGCGGCAACCATGTACTTGCCAGAGCTCTGGTCGGTGGAGATGAGGGCATTGGTTGTTTGGCCAGGTGCAATCACGATCGTGTCGGTCTTGAAAGGCTTGACGTAGGTGGCGTCGACCTCCACGATGGTCAGCTGGTGCCCGGCAATCTTGAAGAAGAACTCCTCATTGAGCACAGCATTGATGATTCGGAGCATGTACTTCTTGCCACTCTCAACAGGCAATGTAAATCCACCTGACATCAGAGAAAATGACGGTCAACATCAACTCAGTGAAACATTAAACTAAACTGCTTCCTCAAGATTCAGATGTTGTTTTCATGGCAATGTACGTCGATGGATTGTTACCCTGCGAAGGGCAATTGGAACTTGGCCCTGGATGGCCATCGATCGTGTGAGCATCGGAGATATTTGGTGCTAATCCGGACTTGACGGCTTGATTGATCGCAGCTTCTGTATCAGATTTCCACCATTCGCCTGATTCACAAACCCCAAAATGGTTCAGAGCTTCTACTAGTATATGCTGTCAACCAAGCAATGATTTATCTTTCATTTTGGAAGTGAAGTAGATTGGAAGCGAAATCGAGCATACCCAATACGACAACAACTTCCTTGTGGGGTTTAGGGAAAGGGTATGGAACACCACGCTTGGGCAAGATGACAATGGCTCCGTGCAGGGTTGCCCTGAGCCAGAGTATGTGTGCATGCCACCGGAGGGTGCCCCGTTGGCCTGTGATGGTGAAATTGTACACATAGCTTTGGCCTGGCTGGATCGGGCATTGGGTAATGTATGCCGGCCCGTCGGTGTCACGCCCTGAACCTCGAGCGCGCACACATCCCTCGGTGGTCGATAAAATTTTGAGACGTTTCCAGGACTCGTCGCCGACCCTTTTCATTTTATTGCACATGCGGAAGCGAATACACTAATCCCCTGACAACGACATATATGGGATAGAAAAGCAAGACAACCATTTTCAAATCAAATACACTTCAAGCTTATACAGAAGGTCTATGTCATAAAGAACTACTGAGCCACCTATGCTCCTGACCCTTCCGCTTCAAGCTCTTGGCTCTTCACACTAGGGACCTGGAAATGGTTATTCAATAACCAGTAAGATATGAATCTCAGCGAGTTCCACCCTTAAGCCCCAGTTAGTACACCAACTCAACTCAGGGTATCTATCTAGAACTACCCCACCACAAGCAACAACCAACGGTCGATTCGCATACAACCTTACCTGGTATGCCATACCCTGCACGTTATCGATTCATGCGTGCATGCTATAAACAATGTGCTCAACTCATACACATTAGTGTGCCACACAACACATATCAATCAACCACACGGGTCCCGATTATAAGGTAAAATCGATGTGACACGTCCCATTCCATGCCACACAATTTTACCCGATAATAAGGCCCAACCATCTCAACGATCATGCATTCCAATTGATTATTACCACCACATAGGTAGTTTTACCCGACACACGCTAGTCCTCTGGCATAGCCAGGTTCCGTCTCCCTCCTTTGAGCACGGCTACATCCTCCGACACACACCGGGGACGGCATTCCTTATGGCCTTTCCAAAGGAGTATAGGTCTAGAATCTACTGCGACCCCAGTCCACTGACACACACCAGGGATAGCTAACGTCCACCAACACACACGGGGAATGGGTTCTTTTAACGTCCACCAACACACACCGGGATGGGTTCTTTTAAAGTCCACCGACACACACCGGGGACGGGTTCAACTTAATGATCACGCAAGTACACCACCACAACTTCCTTTTTATCTTTGGGCACTTATCCAATGCACACACACACTTGCACATACGATTTCAAATCATCTTCTCCTCAAGGCGATCCATTTCGGTGTCCCTCGGACAAACCGTTTTCCCCTTTAGGTGAAAAACATACAATTCATACGGATGTTTATGCAATAACACATCCAATCACTTCATAGAATCAACACACATGAATTTTAGACACCTTTCGCATTCTGGATGAACAGTGCACGTGAGTTCGTGTGAACAGTGTTTCGTGAATAGTAAATTTTCAGAATTTAATAACTAATAAATTAAACTCAGAAATTAAACAAAACATTAATTAAAACAATCAAACAATTAATTAAGCAAAACAAGCTTAATTAAACACATAAGCACAATTAAGCAAATAAAGAAATATTAAGCTAAACTAATATAATCCATCCATCTAACCACCTATCTTAGGGCTAACACAACTTAATTAAATCTCTTAAACTAGAATTAAATCTAACTAAACCAACCCTGAGCAAGTTTAGGCACTAATCGAAGGATTATGAGCTAAACTCACCCGTTAAGCGGGCCGGAGACACCAACGCGGCGGCGGCGACGGTGGCTATGCACCGGGACCTCTACAACAACGATCCAAGGCGGTCCCAAGCTCAACACAACAACCACAGCTCGAACTCCCACTGAAAACACTGAAAAACAGCCCTACCGGAGGAGAAACTGAGTTGAACGGCTTGGCCGGAACTCCGGCGAGTGGGTTGGCCGGCAACTGGCGTCTCCCGGGGGTCTTGGGGATCTTGCTGGAGGTTGGGATGGGTAAAGGAATGGCTGGAATAGAAGAAAACGGGCTGCAAAGTCGAAACAGGCGAAGCAGGGCGGAACCAGGCGGTCCGGCGACCGGTGTCTTCGCGCCGCCATACGGGATGGCCGGAGCATCGTTCCGGTGAGCGGTTGGCCTCGTTGGAACGGTCCGGATGTCTTCTTCGCGATGGTGGGTGGAGCGTAAGCTAATTCATCCATGAAGACCACTTTTTACTTGATTCTTCACCGAAGGGTCGGCTGGAGCAGAAACTGGAGGAAGAGGAAAACGAGGGAGAGAGAGCTCCGTTGATTGGGAGGCCGAATGGGGGAGAGAGAGAGTGATGGGTGCACTGTCAAGGCCTCCATAAAACCTGCCCCAAGTCCCCATGCCCATGATGGCCTCATCTTCTCTCTCTTCTCTAGCCTTTTCTCCCTACAACTAGGGGTAATTTGGTCATTTCACCTTGCAAATCTGACCTTGGGTTGAAATTGGTGGATGGGCCTAAGAAATGGGCTTGGCCATGAATAGGAATGGGCTTGGGAATTGGTTGGGCTTGAAATGGCCAAGAATTGGCCCATGGGCTTAAAAGATGAATAGTTGGTTTGGGCCCAATGGGCTCATTTGCTTGACTTAGGCTCATTTGCCCATTTGGTGGCTATCCCAACTTGGGCCTAAGGCCCACACTGGCTTGGCCCGGCCCACGTCCTCATGGGCTTGCTTCCTTGGTCCGAAAGTCCCTTTTTCAATTGCTCGGCTTAATTGGCTCGTCGACCGTTTGATGTAGCTTCCTCCAAATCCGTCCTGGACATTCCCGACAATTCGAAATCCAATCCTAAGTTCTCTTGCCATGTCAATTTCGCCAAATGCCATTTCGGTTACAACTCAAACTAACGGGTGGCTTTGAGGATTCACGCTTGACCGACTCGTGCCAAACCACGTTCAAGACATCTCGACGCATGGACGTCCTTGACTGCATGAAATTACGGAGGATAGATTCTTATTTCAAAGTACACGATTACTAAGGATCGACATAAGGTCATTCGCGGGTTCGATAACGGTAAACGGAATCACCCGTCGTTCCATTATGTTCTATCTGCAAATCGACTTTTAGTCGTCCTTAGAATCGGCCTGCCTATTTACAAGATCATCCTCACGCAAGTCTCACGGTCAAGTCGTTTTCCCAGGTCGAGTCCTTTAGTCGTACAAGTTCTGTCCTCATTAGCATTTCCCCTCAAGGTTAGTATCTCAGGAGTGATCAATTCCGAGTGAGATCAACCAACAATGCATTGACGAAATTCACATTCATTCATCCCTTATAGGGCTCGAATTTCAGGATATCACAGTCGGCCCACCCCGTCCTCAACTGCCGGATACCATGCCTGACCGCATATACACCAAAATTAATGTGCAATCTCTTGAAGATAACAATTTAATTTAACGCTCAGTTGAGCTCACCAATGGATGGTGACATTGTATTTGACACGGTTAGAGACCCTCAGGAGCACGGTGTCATCTTCCCTAGCATAGAGAGTGGGTCCCGGGAACATCCCGTTCACGGTCACGATGGGCTTGCTCGAACACAGTCTCGTGGTATTCTTCATTACCACCTGCCAATTAGAGGAATAAATACACATCGCTGCACGGGCTACCGTCCAAACAAGCAAGTTTTACAGAGGAATACTTCATTCCATAATGTTATTACTTACATTGAATGTGTAGTTACGAAATCTGCCCTCAACCACGGCCGGAGTGATGTACGCAACGAGAACAAGGATTTGAAGCCAAGAGTCCATCTCTTGCAGTACATATCTTTTTAACTTAATTCGAAGCAAGCTTTGTTCTGGTGATCATCTGATGCAAAGTTCCTCAATTAAATAGGGGTGGAGAATCGACACAAAATTGCTGTTCCGTCGTTTTCTTCATCGTTAGGTTGACATGAAGGGGATTCTTACACATCAAGATTCATTAGGAAAGCAATTCGGATCAGTTTCATGCGATTCAAAATCTATGGAGTTCAAAAGATTATTTATTTATCAAGGACTCGCATTAGCTAAAATGACCCTCACAAATTGCAAATACTGATTTGTTAATAATTAATCGGATCGAAATCATGGCGTTATTGTTTACTAGAATCGAAAGGTTCGCAAGATCCAGTCATAGTACGCATTGAACAAACAAATTGTTGGAATTTCTGAAGCTATGAGATCTCGAATAGCGGCATGTATAACCAGAAAAATCCTTACTTGGTGGTGTCATAAATGCCTCAATTATCTTTCAAGTTTTCTTCTTTTTTTAATTATTCACAAAGGACTAATATGGTACATTCCGTTAGAAGGAGTTGCTTAAAAATCATTTTCAACGTACCATTCAAACCTCATCGAGAAGCTTTAGTTGGTTCCAACTTGAAGTAAGTTCGGATTTATTTTATTTTTCCTTCGCAAAGCTCATAACCAACTTGATTGTGAGATTTCGGCCAATTGAACAATTTCTTGGCAAGCGTTTGACCTTTTTGTTTCTCTCATATCTTACGCATGCTCGAAGTAGGTTAATGATATGTCCTCTACTAAGATCCTTGTTCCGTATGCTTGTCGTGTTATGTTTCATGTTCGCTTTTCATAGCGTGTTGGGGGCTTTACTGCATATGCTACCATCCGCTTGAGGTTAGAATATATTCAGAGCGCATTTGAGTTTACACTGAGCTCTAATTTCCTGTTTCAGTCCTGGTAATCTTTTAATATTTGGATTCGATGTCGATTAACTTTTAACATCATACCAATCTGGGATTGATCCAATGGTAGAGGCGGTCTAGTTCTTTCGGTTCAAGAATCAATGGTTGTGTGTACGATTTCTAATTTAGGGGACTCAAATTATGTTGGAAAATTTTTAGATACAATGAAAAATAATAATAATTGTTGAAAATACATTGAAAAATATTAGAAAATAAAAGAATTGAAATGTGCAAGCACTATCCTTAAAGATAGTTCTGCTCATTGGAGTATGAAAATTAGTGCATAAGGCTCTAATAGCTATCATTCCAAGATATAACAGACTTTTTTTTATAGTCCACACTGAAGATTAGAAGGAAATAAAAATAGCGTTATGTTTATAACCCAACAATGAATTGAAAAAAAGGTAAAGAGAAATAAGAATATTGTTGTTCTGATATATCAATATGACTTTCCAATTATGTTTGGAGTAATAATTTATAGGTAAAAAAAGGAGAGAGCCATTAAGAAACATTGATAAATACATTAGTAATTATTGAAGAAGATGATTGTTGAATAGGCATTATAAAATAAATTCAACATTATAAAATTGCTAAAAAGCCATTAGAAAGCCATTATATGGCCATTGTAAAACCATAACAAAAATGATAACTTTTATAACAATCATAATTTCTAACAAATATTTTTAAACTACTAAAATATCCAACAATTAAGTGAGGGACCGCAGTAGTGAGTTATAGTATTAATTTTACTGCACATAATGGGATGCACATAAGCTGATGCTTATTAACCTTACACGCACATGCTCGTTTCACTCGATATAAACACAATCTCTCTCTCTCTGTACCTTTATTTGTTTCTCTTTTTTTCCGCGCTTGTGTTCATGACTTTGATGGACGAGACACAAAAGCAACACAATGTTTTAAAGGTTACATTTGCATCTCAAGAACACATGAACCCCATGCTCAGGCCCGGGATGAAGCTACTCTCCAAGGGCATTGTTGTCAAGCGCGCCACCGCATGCTAAAATACTCCTTGGCCGCTATGTATTCCGCCTCTGGGATCGAGCTTCTCTACTACTTGGACAGTCTAGCTTTGACTTCGACCGGAGGACCCTCCTCGACTGTTACATGGAGTCCTTGGCCAAGTTTGGGCCCACTACTCTCTCAAATTTGATCAAACAATATTACGGGAACTTGGAAGTGCCAACCTTTCGTGCAACATGGTGAACCTTTTGTTCAATGGCTCGTCAACATGGCGGCAAAGCATGAAGTTTCATGTGCCTTGCTATCGATATTCTATGCCATCAAGCTCAACCCTTTGCAAAACTGATTTACGCTGAAATGAGCTTAAAATACCAGGCTTGCCATTATTTGCATGTGGTTCATAATTTCTATTGACAGGATAATTCGGGGGTCTCAAATTTTATTGGTAGCTTTTTTCTCCTGTAGTTGAAAGATGTCATAGAAAGATGCGATATGCTAATTATAGTGAAATCCCCAATTGGATGTAGCCCTAGTTTCAGGTGAATTGGGATAAAATCTTGAGTTTCAAATTCTTTTTCTTATTTTTATTCTCTATTTTCTTTGTGATTGTGTGGCAAATCCTAACAGACACCACTAGGCATGCAAGATCTTCCATCTTTTGTGCTTACAAACAACCCTTCTGTTAGCATTGAGAAGCTATTTTATGAGACCTTTTTTGGCCCTAAGCATGAATAAGTTCAAGGGGGTATTGGCGAGTTCATTCTATGAGCATGAGAGAGATGTTATAGATTCCATGTCCGAGCCATGTCTAATCCGATCAGTTGGTCCGCTAATTCCTCCATTATTGTTTGGTCAGGACCAAGGAGATGATGTTCGTATTGAGAAATGGAAATCCGACGAGAAGTGCATCAAGTGGTTGGATCCACAAAAACACTCTACGGTGATTTATGTCTCGTTTAGTAACATTCATGTCCTTTCGGTTGAACTGTAGGCAAAAACCTTATTAAATCAAAACATATAGAAAGTTATTGCATAAATTTATTGAATAAACCACTTGAGGGTTGTCCTAGTGGCACCCTTCTTACATCAAAAAGGGGAAGTGAGGAGTTCAATTGCCCACATTCTCAAGGGGAGCTGGGGGTGAAGATATTTAGTTTCAGATGTGAGATTTGACTTCAATGCTTTATAAAGAGATATAGTAAAAATTTGAGAGTGAGTTGAAAATTAGAGTAAGACGGACAAAAAAAAAAAACTCATTGAAATAATACTAGGTAGTCAAAGACCCTTTAATAAAGGGAAAAGTATAACGAAAGTCTTAAATATATTACTGGTGCCAATTTAGTCATAAACCTTTTATTTAGACCAATTTAGTCCTAGACGTTTTGTATTTATGCAAATATAGTCAATCTAGCCAATTTTGATAAGATGTTGACATAAATGTCAGACATCTTACATGGCACGACCGATGCTAACATGAATAAATTTTACAAATTTTAAATATTTTTTCATCTTTTATCATTCGCTGAAGTAGAAAGCAATTGTCCTATGTGGCACAATCCATGTTGAAGTGGGTAATTTTTCATAATTTTTTCTAGTTATTCATTTATTTTTTCTTCTTTTTCCTTTTTCCTTCTTTTTTTCTAACCTAAGGCCGGCAAGGGTCACACAAGCTCACCAAGATTTGGGCAAGGCCATCATGACCATTAGCGAGGGCTCGGCAACCCTTGCTTACCATAGTTGAAAAACAAAGATAAGGAAAAGGGAAGAAAAAAAGGAAAAAAGTGAAAAAAAATAAAATAAATAAATAAATATTAAAATATTAAAATATTACTAAAAATTGCTCACATTAGCGCTGGCCATGCCACGTAGAACAGCTAGTGTCTATGTCAGCAAGTCAAAATTGATTGGGTGGACTCAAGTGATGAAAGGTAAAAATATCTAAGACTCAATTGGCAAAATTAAAGAGTTTATGACTGAATTGATAAAAGCACAATAATATTTAGCCTTTTCGGACAATTTTTCCCCTTTAGAATTGGACAAGGTATGGCCTCAAATCAAAGCTTCATTTTATCTAGATCTCAAACTAAGAATGAGAAAATACTCTTTGTCAAGTAATTGGACACATTCGACCAAAAACAAAAAAAACAAAAAAAAAAGTAATTGGACACAAAATGGACCACGCCCAACATGTATATAACATAGTCTAAAGTAACTCATTAATCAACATTGCATGCACCATGTCACTAGTATTTTTTTTTATTAAAAGAGGATAGTGGTACTTACTATATATGTTATGGGCCTTGGAAAAGTCAGCTCAGATTTTTTGGTGCAATATGGATGTCAAGTCAAATAGGGCTATTAAATGGATGGATCATATCAAATTTGGGTTAGGTCAAAAATGGTCTAACACAAATTCATCCGACACAACTTGATCCATTTATATGCAATACAAATCTAGTGACCCATAGTTGAGTGAAATCGCTAACATCAAGGTGTACCACAATAAAAAATTATTGTAAGAACTACACTAGAATTTCGCAAAAAAATTTAGGTCTAAATTAGCAAAATTGAAAAATTAAGAACTGGATTGGCATCCATACAATTGGTTTAAGACTAATCAGATGATTTCCCCAATCTTAGGTGCAATCTCCACATTTTCATGTGCTCATTACAAACGATATGAATTGGTTTGAGTTTATTTTTAGTTATTGGTTTGCTACTCTTCGCTTTGATGGTATCAATTATATAACAAGATGGGACAAGTCAAATCTACTCACATGGACTTGATATTAAATTTTTGTGTTTTATAGTTGGTAGTATAGGGAATCAAACTTTATGCCATTGCCTAATTTAATGCACCTAAATGTACATCGATAGATTTTTTTTTTTGAAGAAAAAACTATTAAGAGCATGATGTAAGAAAATTATTGATCCAACATAAAGTGTTCACTTCAAGATCTAAATGATAAAATATGTCTCGAGCTTGGGCCAATGAACGAAATTCAACTCAAGATAAATGAAATATATGCGAATGCCCATGATGGTGTACCATGGAAATTATATATCCTATTTGGTATGGTCCAAGTCGGAGGTTTTCATATTGATGGTCAAGGAAAATTGAAAGAGAGAATAACACAAGTCAAGAGATTTGGCAAAGGACTCTTATTGACTATCATATATATTTATGATATCAATCGGGGAATCTTTTTCTCAAGAAGTCAAGGATATGGCTATTTTCTTTGTGAGTGCCATGGGTGCTCAATTTGGGAGTAACGTCCCACAAGCACTTGGCGCTTGGCAGTGGGGTAACTTCATTTAATTACAGCAAGAATTCGGGTTTTAAAGCTTATTAAATTCTTGTCATAAGAATTTATGTATAATTCATTTGTGAGCTTGAGAGATCATTTTTTTTAATTGTGGGGGTAAACACTATGCGAGTTATTAGATGTAATTAAGGTTGGAAAACACATATAGTATTTGAGTAATTCGAGTGTGGTTATATTCTCCACTATATTGCTTAATCTATAGTGGAACTCAATACTACTCTCCATGTGGACATAGGTCACCAATCAAACCACGTAAATCTAGTGTTTAATTTATTTTCTTGTTTTGTTTATATTATTATTTTCTCGCTTCCTTCTACAACAATGAATATTGGAGCAAAGTTTGGCAAAGTTGAAACGAATCGATAGTGCAAAAGAAGGAAAAGTGAGAATTGACAAATTTGATCGAAATGATTTTGGTTTGAGGATTATTTGTGTTTCATCCAAATTGACAAATTTAATCCCTCTGTGGTCGATCCAATTGCAACGTTCCCAAGATTCGTTGTCGACACAAATCGATTCATGCACATGCGGAAGCGAAATAAACAATCCCCAGACAACAACATATATGGGATAGAAAAGCAGGACAACCAAATTTCATAAACACACTTTTATAAACAAACAGGTCAGCCTTACAAGGTTATGTACAAAAGTCAAGGCCCTAAAAAAGACTACCTAGCTAACCCTACCTCGGATCCTCCTACTTGGGATTTGGGTCCACTACGACACCATCTGGAATGTTGATGTCTAGCGGGTTAGCTACTTCCTCAACTTCGGGCTCCTGCTCATTCTCAGGCAACTGGTTCGCCTCAATATTTGCGATAATATCGGCGTCCACGACAAGGTCGAGCACAACATCACCCTCACCCTCGACGGTGGGTTCATCGAAACCATCCATGGGACCTTCCCATTCCCCGTTAGGCCCGTGACAAAACCACGCCTTGAATCGATGAGTTACCAACCGAGGTAGGCCCTCATCAACCAAGATTGTGGTCACAATGAGCTCACGAGTCCAGGGATTCCCAGGGACAGGGAAGACGGTACTCTGCTCGCTATACCCTCGCGGCTGCCCAAAACGAACTGGACAAACTTCCATCTAGGGACCTGTAAAAAATTGAAACCCACGACGGGGTGAGACAATGTCTCAGCGAGTTCACGCCTAAACCCCGATTAGGAAGGTAATACACCTAAAGGCAGTCTAATCACACATTACAGAAGATTGACCTCGCCTCAGCACCTCCCTGCACGTCATTGAGATCACATAACATATGCATACAATAAATGCACTCAATAATTGAAACGCTTCACTTTAATATCTCAATCAATTGCAAAGGTCCCGATTATAAGGCCAAATCGTTATGACATGTCCCATTCCGTGCCACACAATGTTATCCCATAATTAGGGGTGATTATATCTCACTTAGACAAGCGTTCCAATTAATTACGGCCCCACAGGCACGGCCGACTCAACAGTTAGCAATCTTTCGGCATAGCCGGGCGTCATCTCGCCCCATCGAGCACGGCAACGTCTACCTCTAGACGGCATTCCCGAAGGAGCATCGGCACAGGCTCTATTACGACCGGCATCCGTTGACAAGGTATTTTGGCGTGATATCCTTCCTTTTAAAAATCCTCACTATTTGATATAGTACTTAAAAAACATTTTTGGCGTCAAAAACCAACACCCGGTATTTTCTAATTAAATACCAAAAATCCATAATTTTGAAATAATAAATCAAAAATCAACAATCATCACTCAATTGCATAATCTAACAATCAATTTCACAAACCAATTACATCACGATAATCAGCACGAAATTCGACAACCGGCCATCCCGGTACAATTTCTGGAAAATAATAAATAATTAAATAAGTTACAAAATAATTAAATAAATAAAAAATAATTAAATAAATGACTAATTAAGCTATATACATTAATCTAACCACCTAATTGGATTTAAATAAATAATACACCAAACTAACTAAATCACATAATCTAATTAACCTCTAACTACACTAATCTAACCACCAAATTAACCTAATTAACTAACTAAATCACAAATTACACTAAATAATCCTCTTAATCCAATCTTAGCCTAACTAATCCTCATTTAAGCATAATTAACTCACTAAGTAGAGTTTAGAAAATAAACTCACCGGATTAGCGAGTCAATGAGATCACGGCGATGGCGACGCGGAAGCGAGCGAGACTCGAGCCTAGAGCGATGCCAAAGGAGGTCGAGAAAGGGCCGGAACAGAGCCACGAAGCTCACAGCCCAAGCTGTGAGTTTTGGTTCTGCCTTGGGCTGGACCGAAGGCTTCGGCAGCTGAAACGGGGCAAGCGGGAGGCAGACGGCAATGGGGACGAGCAACCAGGCGAGCAAGGGCAGCGGAGGCAAGCTGGCGACGGTGGCCTGGTCAACGGCCGGCTTCGACGGATGACAAGCTTGGGACAAGGATGCACGGCTGGCGGACTGGGCTCGCGGCAGACGGACGACGACACCGGCGCTCGAGCGGCTCGGATGGGCATGCGGGGAGCTCGGATGTGGCTTGGATGGGTAGTGAAAGGGCGGTCGATGGCAGCAGGGATGAAGGGTTGGTTTCTCTCGTTTTTCTTTAGTCTTGATTTGGCAACAACAAAGAGTGAAGCAAGGAGGAAGAAGAAGATGGGCTGTTGTTGGCTTGAGGGGGACAAAGGGCCACAGAGTCAAGGGAAAAGATCTTAAAAACTCAAGTAAGAGGCCCCCAAAGTCTTCAACTTGATCCATAGCCAATTTCCCTTCAAATCTTCTCCAACAAGCCAAGGTAATTCCCAAATGTTGCAGCCCCCCTTGGCCCCAATTTTGATTTTTCGCCAAAAATCTGGGCTTGCCGAACATTATTCGAAGGATTAGTCGACGTTCCTAAAATAAATCGTGACATGCCAGAACTTTCAATTCCTGAAACTAGATTCAATTTCGTGGTTAATTTCAACTAGACGCGATTTTAGCGTGACCTAACCTACCGGGTAGCTTTTAGGAATTTTTAGTGCATTTGACCCGTGGTCGATTATTTTCGATCCACATTGTGCATCTTCGACTCATAGGCAACTCTCAATTATCATGAAAATCTCGAGGTTTTAAATACGGGCACATGGTACAGAAACGACAAAATAATCGATTTAGTGCCATTCGACGCGAATTTGGCAATTAGGTGGAATCACACACACTTTAATCACATGCCTTTGTCAAACCGACCTATCTTCTATCTCTAATCGATTTTAACGGTGCCGTATTGACCCTTGCAAATAGCATGGTGGAGTAGTTGATTTCTGATCGAATTCTCAAGTCGGTCGCATTTAAATTTCTTAATGGCTTCACCTAATAGACTAGTTATCTCGTGAGTGGCCAACTCAGAGAAAAAGGCCATAGGCGCGACGATGAAAAGCTCATTTCATTTCATCGAAAATAGGGTTGAAAATTAGGATATCACAACTCTTCCCCTCTTATAATAATTTCGTCCTCAAAATTTAAACCATTACAATACTTAAACAAAAAGGTGGGGGTATTATCGTCTCATTGAGTCTTCACTTTCCCATGTCGCTCCTTCTGTCCCATGGTGTTGCCAGACCACTTTGACTAACGAGATCGTCTTGGTGCACAGAACTTGCTTCTTGTGATCCACAATCTGAACTGGTCTTTCCACGTATGACACTCTGTCGTCAACGTCTAACTCTTCAAAATTCAGCACGTGGGTCGGGTCAGGCTCGTACTTTCTCAACATCGACATGTGGGAGACGTCATGTACTTGCGTCAGTCTCAGCAGTAGCACAAGACAATACGCTAAAGTCCCTATACTCTCCAGAATCTCAAAGGGACCAACGTACCTTGGACTCAGCTTCCCTTTCTTACCGAAGCGTGAAGTACCCCTCATCGGTGACACCTTCAAAAAGACGTGATCACCAACTTTGAATTTTAATGGTCTTCGACGCTTATCTGCATAGCTTTTCTGACGACTCTGAGCGGTCCTTAATCTGTCCCTGATAACTGCAACTACATCCACTGACTATTGAACTAACTCCGGGCCTGTAATCTTCCGCTCTCCAACTTCATCCCAACAAACTGGAGTTCTACACACTCTGCCATACAACGCTTCAAATGGCGCCATCTGAATACTCTGCTGATAACTATTGTTGTAGGCGAACTCGACTAAATGATGTTGTTCCTAATAACTTCCTTTGAAGTCTAGTACACAAGCTCGCAGCATGTCATCGAGGTTTGAATCGTCCTCTCAAATTGGCCATCCGTCTGAGGATGACAGCCGTATTGTATTGCAGCTTTGTCCCAAGACAGTCTGTACCTTTTCCAGAAGTCTGCTATGAACTTTGGGTCTCGATCAGATGTAATCGTCACTGGCACTTAATGCAGAAGAACTATCTGACGCACGTACAACTCTGCATACCTGTCTAATGCATAGTCCTTTCGTACAGCGATAAAGTGAGCAGACTTCGTCAATCTATCAACCACAACCCATATGGAATCATCACCCCTCTAACTCTTTAGTAAGCCCATCACAAAGTCCATCGTGATGTGTTCCCATTTCCACTTGGGAATCTCGAGAGGTTGTAGAAGTCCTCCCGGCTTACAGTGTTGTGGTTTCACTTCTTGACACGTTAGAACACTTGGCGGCATGCTTAGCGATATCCGCCTTCATACCAAATCACCAATAGTTTGACGCAGATTCTGATACATCTTCGTACTGCCTAGATGAATGTTGTAACTGCTACGATGAGCTTCTGACAAAATTTCTTCCTTAAGCTCTGCATCATCAGGTACACACAATCGTCCATGAAACTTCAGTGTTCCGTCCTCAGAAATTTGAAAGTCAGCCTTTTTCTTGTCTACATCTTCTTGCAAGATCTTCTGGATCTCTAGGTCTATCAACTGCAGCGTCTTGATCCTTATATGCACTTCCGGTTCAATTCTGAGGATGGCCATAAGACTTGAAAGGTGGCCTACCTCAAATTTGAAAACCGAATCTCGAGCTCTTTGAGTAAGATCCACTCCTAAATCACCATCTGCGCAATTGAAGACTTCTGGCTCAATGCATCTACGACTTTGTTGGCTTTTCCAAGGTGATACAGGATGTCACAATCATAGTCCTTGAGAAGCTCCATCCAACGACATTGTCTCATATTCAACTCCTTCTGAGAAAATAAATACTTGAGACTCTGATGATCTGTAAAGATCTAGAATCTTTCTCCGCACAAATAATGTCTCCAAATCTTCAGAGCAAAGATAATTGCTGCGAATTCTAAGTCATGCGTCAGGTAGTTCAACTCATGAGGTCTCAACTAACGGGACGCGTATGCAACTACTCTGCCATGCTGCATTAACACGCAACCCAGTCCTCTAAACGACGCATCACTATAGATCTCGTATCCTCCAAGACCATATGGTATTGTCAACACTTGTGTGGTAGTGAACTTCTACTTAAGCTCTTGGAAACTATGCTCGCACTTATTTGTCCACACAAACTTCTCTTCCTTCTTCAGTAGTCGAGTTAGCGGCATAGCATTTGCTGAGAATCTTTCCACGAACCTTCTGTAATACCCTACCAAACCCAAGAAACTTATGATCTCTATCACTATCATCGGTCTTGGCCAGTTGATAACTGCTTCGATCTTGGTCGGGTCCATGGAGAATCCTTCGCTTGAAATCACGTGACCTAGGAACGCTACACAAGTCAACCAAAACTCACACTTACTAAACTTGGCGTACAATCCATGATCTTGTAGTGTCTGGAGCACTATTCTCAACTGTCTTTCGTGCTCCTCAAGACTTCTCAGTACACCAAGATATCATCAATGAACACGATCACAAACTGATCCAAATACTCATTGAACACCCGATTCATCAGATCCATGAAAACAGCTGAGGCGTTCGTCAAACCAAACGGCATTACAATGAACTCATAATGACCGTAACACGTACAAAACACCGTCTTCGATATGTCTTCCTTTCTGATCCTCAACTGATGATACCCTATCCTCAGGTAGATCTTAGAAAATATCGTCGCTCCCTGCAATTGGTCAAACAAATCGTTGATCCTCGATAGCGGGTACTTGTTCTTGATCGTCACTTGATTGAGTGGACGATAGTCGATGCACAGGCGCAACGAACTATCTTTCTTCTTCACGAACAAAACTGGTGCTCCCTAAGGTGATGCACTGGGACGTATGAATCCCTTATCCAACAACTCCTGCATCTACTCCTTCAATTCCTTCAGCTCTGATAGCACCATGTGGTAGGGAGCCTTAGAGATTGGCTCCGTCCCGGGGGCCAACTCGATTACAAACTTGATCTCCCTCTCCGGGGGCAGACCAGGTAATTCCTTCGAAAACTCATTTGGAAACTCCTGTACCACTGCAATGTCTTCCATCTTCGGCTCCTTAACTATCGTATCCATGACCGTCACCAAGTAACTTTGACAACCCTTGTCTAACAAACGGGTTGCCTCAAGCGACGAGATTAAAATAATCGAGGGTCCTCCTCCATTCCCAATAAACTCGAAACTTTCACCCATTAATGGGTTAAACTGAATCGTTTTATGACAACAGTCTACAGTAGCTCATTGCTTGGTGAGCCAGTCAATGCCAATTATCACATCAAAATCATACATGGCTAGGACTATCAAATCTATCTTTCCCTCTCACTCACCAATAACTAACTTGCAACCAGGACAGCCTACTACAAATAACACCTTATCCTTTAATGGTGTAGAAATACAAACAACTGACCCCAACGATTCAGGACTCAACCTTACCAACTTAACAAACTGCTCAGCTATAAAAGAATGAGTAGCTCCATGGTCAAATAAAACATAAGCAATGTGGTTATTTAGCGAGACCGTACCTGTGACCACGTTCAGTGAGTCCTCTGAGTCGCGTTGGGTGACAGCATTCACCCTTCCCTGAACTGGAGGCATGTTCATTCCAGCCTGCGGTGCATTTTGCGGCGCGTACCCTCTGTTCTGACCCATTGGAGGCAATGGCGGCAACTGAGATCCCATCGGCCTTTGGGGACAGTTTCTAACTAGGTGACCTTGCTAGCCACACTCATAACAAGCACCCATCCTTGAATGGCACGGGGCCAATCCATGTCACCTTTCGCAGAAGGGACACACATCATTAAAGCTCGGCGTTGACTTTCCTACCCCACCTTCCTATTGAACGAAATAGGATACTTCCTCCAACCATAGGTTTCTTCCCAAACCTATTACCATCTCTGTTCGGACCGAACCGCGACCCAGACGTAGCGGTTCGTTCATTTAAATTCCTTTCTATCAATTGGGTCCGTTCATACAAGTCGTTGTAATCCTTCAGGTTGAACAGCACCAGTGGATCCTTCAACTCCGATCTGAGGCCATTCCTGAACCTCTTAGCTCTATCTGTCGGATCCTCTATCAATCTGGGGGCGTACTATGACAGCTCTTCAAACTTGGCCTTATACTGGTCTACTGTCATCAGACCTTGGCGAAGGCGTTGGCATTCCTCCATCTTTTGCTCCCTGTGACTGTCAAAAGTACTTGACGTTGAAAGTCTCAACGAAGGTGTTCCACACCGGAACTACGCCTTCTGAGAACACTCTACCTCTGATGGCCATCCACCAAGTACTTGCATTTCCCTTCAGTTGACATACTGCAATGACAATCTTCTCTTCCTCGGTGCACCTCAGCAATATAAATGCTTTCTCCAACTCTTGGATCCAGAGGGTTGTAGCCTCGGGATCACCTGCGCCTATGAACCTCGGCGGGTTCAACTTCAAGAACTGCTCAACGAGCTTGTGCATTGGCCTCTCCCCGATCACAACTCCAGGTTGGACTTCCACAGGTGTGGCTGCAGCAGCAACAGCAGCAACAACAACATTGATGGCAGCAGTAGCAGCGGCTGCAGCGGCGGCAGTAGTTGCGGCGGCTTGATTCTAGGCCTATTGCCCCATCAGAGCTTCAGGGTCTTAAGCGCCTGAATGATCCCATCAATTCTCGGATCACCAGGTGTTGCTACACCAGCACCGACCTACGGCGGCACTATTCTACTCGCGTTGGCCTACGCCTACGCTCTTCCTCAGGTACTAACCCTTGTCGGAGTCCTACCCCGAGTAACTGAAGTCACCGACCTCTTCCTAGGAGTTCTCTGCTTATGATCACTCATCTTGCAGACTCTCTGCAGAACCTACATTCTAATTCCATACAGAATTAGAAACCGAATGACCCACACAAAACAACTACCAATCAGCTATCAATCACATGCATTAGCATAAGAAAAAGGCCTTTCCTACTAACTATCCCATAACTAATTGCACCTTATCACTCCATACACTGACTAGCTCTGATACCACTTCGGGCAGGGATGTCATGCCCCGAACCTCAAGCGCGTGCACATCCCTCGGTGGTTGATCAAATTGCGATGTTCCCAGGATTTATCGCCGACCAAAATCGATTCATGCACATGCGGAAGCGAAATAAACAATCCCTAAACAACAACATAGATGGGATAGAAAAGCAAGACAACCATATTTCATAAACATACTTTTATAAACAAACAGGTCAACCCTACAAGGTTATGTACAAAAGTCAAGGCCCCAAAAAGGACTACCTAGCTAACCCTACCCCGGACCCTCCTACTTGGGATCCGAGTCCACTACGACACCGTCTGGAATGTCAATGTCTAGCGGGTCAGCTACTTCCTCAACTTCAGGCTCTTGCTCATCATCAAGCAACTGGTTCACCTCGATATTTGCGATAATATCAACGTCCATGATAGGGTCGAGCACAACATCACCCTCACCCTCAACGGCGAGTCCGTCGAAAGCATCCACGAGACCTTCCCGTTCCCCATTAGGCCCATGATGAAACCACGCCTTGAATCGATGAGGTACCAACTGAGGTAGGCCCTCATCGACCAAGATCGTGGTCACAACAAGCTCACGGGTCGAGGGATTCCTAGGGACAGGGAAGACGATACTCTGCTTGTTATACCCTCGCGGCTGTCCAAAACGAATCGGATGGACATCCATCTAGGTACCTGTAAAAAAATGAAACCCACAATGGGGTGAGACAATGTCTCAGCGAGTTCACACCCTAAACCTCGATTAGGAAGGTAATACACCTAGAGGTAGTCTAATCACATCACAGAAGACTTACCTCACCTCAGCACTTCCCTGCACGTCAGTACAAATCACATAACAAATGCATACAATAAATGCACTCGATAATTGAAATGCTTCACTTTCATATCTCAATCAATTGTAAGGGTCCCGATTATAAGGCCCAATCGTTATGACACGTCCAATTTCGTGCCACACAATTTTGTCCCATAATCAGGCGTGATTATATCTCACTCAGACAAGCGTTCCAATTAATTACGGCCCCACGGGCACGGCCGACTCAACAATCAGCAGTGTTCCAGCATAGCTGGGTGTCATCTCGCCCCATCGAGCACGACAACGTCTACCCCTAGACGGCATTCCCGAAGGAGCATCAGCCCAGCCTCTACTGCGAACAACATCCGTTGACAAGGGGCATTCCATATAGGAGCATTGCCATGCATAAACGCTCGCGACGGGTTCTCATAATGATCACACGCACATCCAATCCCGACCAAGGACATCGTGCTTTGCACTCAAATGCCTCAATTAAGATAATGTGCTTGCCATATTTTCTTCCTATTAAAAACATCCGGTAAAATAATCATGTGTGGGTACACGGTCAGCTTGAACCATAAAAAGTGATATCCTTCCTTTTGAAAATCCCACTATTTGATAAAGTACTTTAAAAACATTTTTGGTGTCGAAAATTGACACCCGGTATTTTCTAATTAAATACAAAAAATCCATAATTTTGAAATGATAAATAAAAAATCAACAATCATCACTCAATTGCACAATCTAACAATCAAATGCACAAACCAATTACACCACGACAATCAGCACAAAATTCTGACAACCGTCTATCGCGGTATAATTTTCAAAAAATAATAAATAATTAAATAAGATACAAAATAATTAAATAAGTTACAAAATAATTAAATAAGTACAAAATGATTAAATAAATGAAATTACTAAAAATCTAACCACCTAATTTGAAAATAAATAATGAAACTAATAAATCACATATTCTAATTAACCTAACTACACTAATCTAACCACCTAATTAACCTAATTAACTAACTAAATCACTAATTACACTAAATAATCCTCTTAATCCAATCTTAGTCTAACTAATCCTCCTCTAAGCATAATTAACTCCCTAAGTAGAATTTAGAAAGTAAACTCACCGGATTAGTGAGCTGATGAGTTCATAGCAACGTGTAGGCAAGCGAGACTTGAGCCTAAGACTGAGCCTAGAGTGACACCAAGGGAGGCCGGGAAATGGCCGAAAGAGGGCCACAAAGTTCACAACCCAAGCTGTGAGTTTCGAATCTGCCTTAGGCTGGACCAATGGCTTCGGTGGCTGAAACGTGGCGGCGGAGGCGGACGGCAATGAAGAACATGCAACCGGGCGAGCAGGGGCGGCAGAGGCGAGCTGGCGACGGCGGACGGTAGCCTAGTCAATGGCTGGCTTCGGCGGACGAAAGCTTGGGACAGTGGACGCACGGCTAGCGGACTGGGCTCGCGGCAAACGAACGGCGACACCGGCCCTCGAGCGGCTCGGACGAGCGCACACGGGAGCTCGGACGTGGCTTGGACAAGCGATGAAGGGCGGTTAAAAGCAACAGGGATGGAGGGCCGGTTTCTCTCTTTTTTCTTTGGTCTTGATTCGGCAACAATGGAGAGTGAAGCAAGGAGGAAGAAGAAGATGGGCTGCTGTTGGCTTGAGGGGGACAAAGTCAAGGGAAAAAATCTTAAACACTCAAGTAAGCGGCCCCCAAAGTCTTTAGCTTGATCCACAACCGATTTCCCTCCAAATCTTCTCTAGCAAGCCAAGGTAATGCCCAAATGTTGCAGCCCCCCCCTTGGCCTACTAATTTCACTAATTTCCTCCTCAAATACACTAAATTTTACTTCAATTGGCCTCAAATTGATGGCCAAAGTGCCAAGGAGGAAGCCCACACTCAAATCCACAATTTTCTCAACCAAAAGATCCAAGTTGACAGCCAAAAATTCATGCAAAAATGCCCTCCGAATTTCCCGGTTCAAAATCGCCTAATTTTGAGTTTTCCCCAAAAATCCGACTCGCAAAAAATTCTTCGAAGGATGAGTCGACATTTCTAAAATAGATTAGGACATGCCATAACTTTTGATTCCTGAATCGAGTTCAATTTTGTGGTTAATTTCAACCAAATGCGATTTTAGCATGACCTAACTTACGGGTAGCCTTAAGGAATTTTTAATGCATTTGACCCGTGGTCGATTATTTTTGATCCACATTGTGCATCTTCAACTCATAGGCGACTTTTGATTGTCGTAAAAATCTCAAGGTTTCAAATACGGGTATAGGGTACAAAAACGACAAAAAAATCGATTTAGTGCCATTCGACGCGAATTTTGCAATTAGATGGAATCACCCACACTTTAATCACATGCCTCCGTCAAACCAACCTATCTACGGTCTCTAATCGATTTTAACGATATTGTATTAACCCTTGCAGATTAGCACGATCGAGCAATCGATTTCTAATCGAATTCTCAAGTCGGTCGCATTTAGATTCCTTAACGGCTTCACCTGATAGACTAGTTATCTCGTGAGTGGCCAACTCAGAGAAAAAGACCATAGGCGCATCGATGAAAAGCCAATTTCATTTCATCGAAAACAGGGTTGAAAATTAGGATGTCACATGTACTTACTCTTATTTGGAGAGAAATGAGTTGATGAAGTAAGATGAATGGGAATTGCTAGATAGATAAGCATTGTGTGAACAATAATACCACTGTGGGACTAATAGAAGCCCCGTCAAACATATATGAGAAGTTCTCAGTGATAAATAAAGTCTTCTTGATGTGACGTCAATTTAACTTGAAGATAAGTGAATGTGCATCAATTGTTGATCATATCAATAAATTAAATGTGATTGTTAGTCAATTAAGTTAAGTTGAGATTGACTTTGATGATGAAGTACATGCTTTCATTTTATTATCCCCATTGTCTTATAGTTGGAATATTACTATTACTATTGTTAGTAATTTATATGGATCAACAAACTTGACGTTTGATGAGATTCGAGATTTGATTCTGAGTGAGAACATTTGTTGAGAAGAATATGTTTGTGTTTACTACTTTAGCAGGTAAAACTAGAGGAAGAACTAATACACGTGTTAGCAAGGGTAGTGTAAATTCAAAAAGATATAGTCAATCTAGGACTGATGGTGTTGTGTTAAAGTTGTGATAAGAGGAGATATTTTAGAAGGGATTACCTTAAGCTGAAGAATTGAAAGGGTTAGGAAATTAGAGTTGAGTTTGCAAATAAAGTTACTGTAATAGCTTATAGTAATTCAGATAATATTGATCATGTATTGTCTCTTACTGTTAATTCATCGTTTGGTGGATGGATTATGGATTGTGGTCGTTCGTTACACTCTATACCAAATAGGAACTGGTTTACTACCTATCAATGCACATAAAGTAGTAGTATAATTGGAGAACAATGTTAAATGCAATATTGTAGATGTTAGAAATGTTATACTTAGAATGAATGACGATATTATAAGGACATTGACTGAAGTGAGGCGTGTTCTAGAGTTGAAGAAGAAGCTAATTTCCTTGTGTGACATCCTAGATTTTTCACTTCTGCTTTCAATTAAATTAATCAGGCATTTCATCGACACGCCTATAGGGTTATTCTCAGAGTTGATCACTCTCGAGATAACTAGACTATCTAAGGAAGCCATTGAGGAATTTTAATGCGATAGACTGGAGAATTCAACCAAGACTCGGCTATTTGACCGTGTTCATCTTTAGAGGCCATTATGGCACAGTTAAAAATCAATTAGAGATTAGAGATAGGTTGGTTCGACTGAGATGTGTGGCTAATTGTGAGTGACTCCACTAAATTGGAAAATTCTCGTCGGCCGGTACTAGATTGATTATCCTATTGTTTTGGTACCCTGTGTCCGTATTTGAATCCTCGAGATTTTCACAACAACCGAGAGTCGCCAATATGTCAAGTGGGTTCATTGTGGCTCGAAGAAAATCGACCATGGGTCATTTGAGCTAAAAATTTCTGAAAGTTACCCAGTAGCCTAGGTCACGCTAAAATCATGCCGAATTGAAATTAACTGCGAATTTGAATCCGATTTCTATTCTGTCATGTCACAAATCATTTTAGGAACGTCGACTCAGTCTTAGAAGATTTTTCTGCAAACTGAGACTTTTTGGAAAAAAATCGAGGTATGGCTGTTTTTGTCCAAAAAATGTTGAGGATCGTTTTTTATCTCAAAATTGGGAAGCAAGGGGGATCAATTGGTGAGGAAAAATATCAATTTGATCGATGATGGGTTGATTGAATTTATTAGGGCCATATTAGGACGATTCAAAGAGAGATTAAGTCCAATTGAGGGGGAAGTCTTGTGAAATTCGTAGCCCCCCACCACCTATGGCTTTTGGACCATTTCAAGAGTGCAAAGAGGAGCCTTGGTGACTGAAATTGGTCCATGGAAACCAGCGGTGGTAGGGAATTGGTCAAGGGGACCAAGTTGATGAGGATAGAAGCTTTGTGGCCCCCTTGTCTCCCTATCTCTTCCTCTTTCTCCCTTAGCTAACCGAACACCCTCCATTCCCTCTTCATTATGCCATTCGGACTTCTAGCAACCAGCAAAGAGCCGCCGAAGCCAACCCGTCTCCTCCAGACCCTCGCCACACGTCGCCCGCCATTCTCGCGCGCCGCCGCTGCACCGCGCGACCCTGAAGTTCCAGCCGCCCGTCCCTATTTCTAGGCCGCTGTTTCGGGCCTTGTTGAGCTTGTCGAAGTCCCTGCCGCTGTCGTGAGCCGCTACCACTGCCCGCCAAGCATCCCTGCTGCCTCCGTCCACCGTGCCTCGCCCAACCAACCGCCGAAACCACTCCGTTCAGCCCCAAACAGAACCCACACCAGTGGGTATTCCAACACTGTTTTGGCCCGTTTTGAGGTTGTTTGTGGCACCCCTCGATGGCCCCTAAACCGTTAGGGTCGCCACAGTCCGCCTACCTTTCACTTGACCTGATAATATAATACTCGATACCAAGGAATTTCATTATAATTCATAAATCCTGGGGTCTACATCTTTTAGATCGGTCCCCGCGCAATTTATATGGCGGAAGCACATCCATCAACTCCCTTCCCTATATTCGAAAAACGATGCACACCAACTAAACATTTATAGGTAAAAGCCGAACACTTTTATTTACTTAAACCAGATGGACATCATTCATCGGTATATCAAAATGCCGTAGTCTTCTATACTCAGCTACACTTCAAAAGATGACCGACATCTTTTACAACAGTCGCATACTTAAGGTCTATCGACCAGTGTCGGCGTCCAAAAGTTCCTTTCTTTACTATCCTCCTCCTCACGGTCATATCCAACCACTCGATCCATCTACTGGTGGCAGTGGTAGTAGAGGTATCTTGTCTAGTCTGAAATGTTAGTCCCCTAAACGGGGTGAGTACAACCACTCAGCAGTAAAGATCCATCAAACTACACAATACAACAATCAAGACAATCAAGATATCACGAATAAAGCACATATCATCCATGCTATCGAGCATACATCATCATGCGGTCATGCATATATCACCATGCAATCATGCATATATCACCCTGCAGTCATGCATATATCACCATGCAGTCGTGCATATCTCCCCATGCCATCGTGCATATACCACCATGCAGTCATGCTTGTATTTCCATGAGGTTCATTCCATGCCATATGCACATACATACGCATGATTCATATCATCCACACAATCATGTGTATATCCCCATGAGATCCATTCAAGCCTTCATGATCACATTCTCAATGTCATTATATATCAATTCACTTTCGTAAGCAGATCATGCATCATGCCATATGCACAGTCCCATGCTCATGATTCAATTTCCAACTTTTAATTTTCAAAAGGATCTCATTTCATTTTTCTTCCAAGGACCAGTGTTTGCATCCCTCATTTATCGCTCGCACCTAACCTGGCATCGCGAGGAGCCTCCGGCACACACCTCCGGGCATCCGGCACACACCTCCCGGCATCTCGCATCCCACCTGGCATCACGAGGAATTGTCGGGGCTCGCCATGAAAATGGTTACCCCTGCCTTCCGGAATTACGTACCGACATACCACCAGGCATCCCTTGGAATTACATATCGATATACCACCGGGCATCTCGAAACTCCTGAGGATATCCGGCACACACCTCCGGGCATCCGGCACACACACTCCGGGCATCCCGACACTCTCGGGGCATCGTCGGCTCAAACCTCCGACGGTATCATCATTATCACAATGTATATTCCCATATATGTCTCATTTTCAACATGGCATTTGATGCAATAATATCAAAGGTCTAAACCAGCCTTTTTGATGTTATATGACATGCTAAATGTCACCATATATGCAGCATAATCAACCACTCAAGACATCATGTCACATAGAGCAATTCATTTATTTTTTTCAAAATACAGCAATTTTCGGATAAAACAGAATGCACTCCTTTAGTTAAAGTCCTAGAAAAATTAGTAAACGGTCTTAATAAATTCTGAAAATTTGACATGCTATAGACGAGATCTAGAGGAAAATATTTCATGAAGAACACCATATCAAAAGAGCATTATACAAATCGGTACGGTCCATGCATCACAGCCTTTAAAATTTCATAACATCGCCTTTGCACAGTATCATTCACAAATTCGGTAAAAACTTCAAAATAGCTCCGAAAATTCTGAAATTTTTATATGTTATAGAAAAAACCTAGAAGTAAAATTTCGTGAAGAACTCAAAGTCAAATTCGTGATAGATTAAAAACTATAATCACCAGAACCATCCCTAACCCTCGGCAACGAATTCCAGATCTAACCATTTCGGATAAAAATTGTATCATCGACCTACACTTGTCCGTTTATTTTTAAAATTTAGTATGTTACTCCTCAACATGTCATCTACAACTTTCATCAAGGACACAAGATCAAATTTCAACCGGATAATTTTATAAAATTCACAGAATCACACTACGTCAGCATAACGGTTTCCAGATCTTATTTCTTCAAAGAGAAATAGTTTCACCGACCTATACTTATTCATTTCCTCTCAAATTTTGATATGTTACTCTTCAAGAAGTCCTCTACAACTTTCATCAAGAAGTCGAAGTGATATTTCAATTATAAAATTGCATGCAGCTCACGAAATCACCACAGGTCAACATAACAGTTTCCAGATCTAGTTTCTTCAAAGAAAAATCATTTCACCAACCAATACTTGTCCGTTTCATCTCAAATTTTATTATGTTAATCTTCAAGAAGTCCTCTACAACTTTCATCAAGAAGTCGAAGTGAGATTCCAACTAGAAAATTGCATGCAGCTGACGAAATCATCAAAGGTCGGACTGTCTTCCTAGAAAAGAGAATGCTAGGCTAAGACACTTCTCCCCAAAACTTCGAAAATTCCTCACCTCTACCACATCCGAAGTTTACCATTCACCACACACACATCACAGTAAGCAAAGTGTAGATCAATGGACTCTACTTGCCTCTAATCCAAAGAAAATCACAGCAAGCACAACGGTAGGGCAAGGCGGGCTCAACGGCAACCGGTCTCCTTCTTCTCTTCTTCTCTCGCACGCTCGCTCAGTTTCCCTCTCTCTCATGTGACAACTCTCTCTCTCGGTTCACTCTTCCTCTCACACGACACCTCCTCTCTCAATCCGCCTCTCTTCCCCCTAATTTTTCTTTCTTTCAATGATTAACCATCATTAGCTTTGCATGCCGGCGCCACTTGGTAAGTCCTTCTCGCCACTTGGCATTTTTCCCATGCAGGTTGATGGGCCAAATGGGCCGGGCCTCTCCCTCTCCCCATTCGGTCTATGGCAGCTCCTTTGGGCTTCGTGGGCCAGCCCTCTTGGTCAACGATTTCATGGGCTCCTTTGGACTGGGCTTGGTCGGCCGAATGGTGGGTGATTGTGGGCTGTCTTGGGCTGATTTGTTCCTCAAGTACCCAGCCCACAATTATTCCTAATAATCCACCTTAATTCCCACTTAAATAAATACCTAATTACACTTATTCACTTGGCCATAAAATTGAAACAATAATCAATAAAATCCAACTTATAAGGTTCATGGTATATCCAGGGGTTGTCATGAAATTTTAGGATGCCACATCGCTCCGGACCCCAAAAGCTAGGCCCGCTTTGGAGATAGTTAAGCGCCATTGCGTCCCCGTCGATTTGCACCGATCGGATCGCCAAACAAGTGACTTTAACTCACTAATCCTCGCTTAGTAGGTTAATGACGCTTAAGGGTTGTTTAGTTTAAGTTAAGCATGGTTTAGGTGGATAGGTAGATTAGATTAGTGAATTTAATTAATTACCGATGCATGTTAGGTGGATAGTTAGTGCAATTAGGGTCTAGACAAGCTCTAATATTTATCTAGAGTGATTCGAAAATTTTCCGGGTCCGTCTCAACGCTTAATTAGGCTTTACAGGCCTAAGTTTGATTTATTGGCATTTATTTATTATTTTTGTCATTATTTGATTAATTATTTATTTTCCGAAAATTAGATCGGGATAGTTGGTGACCAGAATTTTACGCCGATTATTGTAGTGTAATCTATTTATTTAATTGATCTTTAATTTGTGTTGATTGTGTATGAATTGTATTTTAGGATTTTATTCCTAATTTATTTAATTTTGGTAATTAATTGGAAAATTATCGGGCGTCGGTCTACAGCGCTAAAAATCTATTTTTGGATTGTTGAAAGAAGTGGGAGGACCAAAAGTGAAATTATTGTATTTTGGCTAAGGCCAACCATGTATCCACACACGAGAATTTTTTTGAGTATGATAAAAATGATGAATTGGCTATATGGTTGGAGTGGTATACTATATTGGTCAGGGGGCCCTAATTTATGAGCTTTGGGTGAGCATATATATAGTATACCATATTATTAGCTTTGGGCGAGCAATTTATTATCAGCTTTGGGTGAGCATATACACTATACTATATTGGCCTAGGGGCCCTAATTTATTAGCTTTGGGTGAGCATATATATAGTATACTATATTATCAGCTTTGGGTGAGTTATACTATCTATTTTCAGCTTTGGGTGAGCAGTTCTGGTTTGATATGACCTTATAGATAGTATTGAATTTACCAACCAGGGGAAGGTTGTGGTGACATGTAATCGACTGAGTCGATTGTTTGATGATTCGATCTGAGTGAATAATTGTCTGAATTATATTGTCTGACAGGAAGGAATTGAGGCCAAGGTAAGTCCTCTAACTCATCTTGTGCTTAGGCAGCCCTTAGGGCGTATTTGCTTCCTAATCGGGTCTTGGGAATGGAACTCATTGAGACGTCGTCTCACCTCGTTGTGGGACAACATTTCAGGTCCATAGATGGCAGCACCTCCAGCTCCTCCCGAGCATTTTGGTGAACCAAAGAAGTTCACAAAAATAGGTTATCACATTCCGATACATGGGCACCCTGAAGGGTTGGAATATGTATTGGTGAAGTCCACCGTCTGGGTTGATGTGGGTGAACCCAAAAAGGTGCCCCATCAATACCGGATGAAGGGTGGGCCCAATGTCGGAATCTGATATACCTTTATATGTGATGGAGGTTGCGTTCGAAAAGGGGACAGCAAATCCTAAGACTGGATTAGTGGTGGATGCAAAGGATTCCAAGCTCGAAGGTGATTCTGACTCTCCCGTGTACTCAGCAGTGGGCTCCAACTGGAGCGAAGAAGAAGGAGAGATCATCAAGAAGGATGACGACCAAAAGTATATGAAAACCCCCACCCTTGTCTGCAGACTTTGCCTTTTGAACTTGTTTGATTAGGTATATATGTGTGGTTGTGATTTTCAAGTTCAAAGTTTATGGTCCTACCTTCCTATCCCATTGTTTTATTGTCTAGGGATTGTTTATATGCTTCCGCATGTGTATTAAAAATGAATGGGTCGATGATGCGTCCTGGGACGTCGCTATTTAATCGACCAGTGAGGGATGAGTTCTCGTTCGAGGATCGAGGCGTGACACCTTTGTAAATGCTAGTACGAGCACCTAGAGGGGGTGAATAGGTGCGAAAACAATTTTTGCTAAGTAAACCAGAAATTATAATTTCAAATATGTTTAGCAATAGACTTTAAAATGGAAATTAGACTCGAACAATTAAATAGAGTTACGATCAAGGTAAAAGGGTTCAAGGAAGAGAATAAGAACACAAGGTTTATAGTGGTTCGGCTTAATCCAAGCCTACGTCCACTCTCCTGCACTGACAGCCCACCGGCTAGATTCCACTATGAATCAAAAGAGTCGTTACAGTATCACTTCCTTGATTCCACAGTGTAGAGACTCTACTACACTTCCTCAAGGCTTCACAGAAGTATAAACTCTCTTTTGAGTACAAGTTTACGCTCAACAATTGAATTGACAAAGAACAAGAAGCTTCAAACTTTGGAATTTTTCTATCTCGCACACACTGAAATAACCAAAGTGTCTTCCTTATATACTCCTCCATACCTTCATAACCGTTGGCACCTTCCAAAAGAGTTCTTCCAATCTACCCGTTGGACAGAATCAATTAGGGAGATCTCGAGTTACTTAAGGAATGTGAAGATAGCCCACCAATCCTGCTCGCCCATACAATCAGGATCTAGGTTTCCATAAGTAGAACCTTCCAAGTGTACTTCCCCAATCAACGAATCCAATTTATTCAAATCAAAATCAAACCAAATAATCGATCTTGAGGTGCTATCTCCAGCCGTGAGATCTTCTATAACCGCTCGAATCAAATCCCTAAAGCCATACTTGAATCTGGATAAATCTTCTTCGACGGTCTAGAAACTGTCAATGAGGGCAGACTTTACATCTTGAGTCTGGTGGTCTGGCGATCTTCAGACTTTGACGATCTTCAGACTTTGACGATCTTCAGACTAGACTGAAAATGTTTTGTCAACATCAAAACAAGTAAGGAAGTTTTCTCCAACAATCTCCCCCTTTTTGATGGTGACAAAACTTTTCTGCAGATTTGGATATTTTAACTTGCAAGACAATACTTAAGTAAACATGGATATCTCATAAATGAATAAAGATAGTATTGAATCTGCATCCACAGAAAATGTGTTAGTCCAGCATAAACAACTATCTTTGCCAACACTTAAAGTACTGCAAGCAAGCATTAAACAATTTTAAATAGTCAATCCAAATCCAAACATTAATCTAAATTCAAATCAGTCACAACCACAACCAGACAAAAGTAAAGTTTAAAACAGAAGTCGAAATAAGTCAAATTTAATCAAATCTGCTGCACTCAGCTTCTCCCCCTTTTTGTCATCATTAAAAAGGAAGAAATGAAAAGAGAATGAAATTAGGATTGTCTTGGAATGCGAACAAGTTGGAAATCTCCCATCGACGGACAAAGTGGCTTCCAACTTTTTCAAATCCTCCTTCACTTTTCTATTTCATGACTCTTGGCGGTGGCTTGAACTTGAAGAGTAAGAGTCTGGATTTGATCATTCAACGAAACGAAGAGGCTTGGCGGCATTCCGCAGATTCTGAACTTCATATCCCAGAGCGTAGATCTGACCTCGCATCTCCATAAGAATATCAAGCACTCGTCGAAGGTCTGCTGAGTTATCAGTCTGAGTGCTTGCCCCAACATGGTCAGATTGAGGAGTATCTGCAGAAGATGGCATCTGAGCATGAGTATCCAGATTTGGAGAAGAAGCCTCATGACCTTCCTCAGGAAATTGAGAGGCATAGACATCTTCTGGATCTGCAGGAGAACGGCTCACATCTTCACTAGCAAAAGCAATTGAAGAAGTACCTCTTTTGTCGGCAACTCCCCCTGTTTCGGTGCCTTCGGGTGGAGAGAAGTACTCTTCATGCTCGTCTCCTCGTCGGTGTCATGATGCTGCGGTTCTTCTTGCTCCTCGTCTTCGAAGTTCTTTCTTCCTCTCGCCTCTGTCCTTATTGATGCCCTCTCTTCTTCCCTCTCGTTCTTCCTCTTCTCTGTCTTGATCCTCTTTCTCCTCTGTCTCGGAACGAATGCTGAAGATTGCTTAATGCAAGAGCTGATAAGGTTACATCTTCCTCATCCTCTTCATCCTCCAAGATGAGTACTCTTCTTTTCTTGGATGGAGCTGTCATGGGCTCCTTTCCCTTTCTTTTTTGCAGCGAAGAGACTTGATGAGTCTTGGTAGGAGTCTTCTCCTTGAATCGCTCCAAAGCTTTGTTTAGCTCTTTCGGACGCATCTTGGAGACCATCTTCGGTCCACCACCATCTGATCACACGATCGAACACAAAGAGTATTGGGAGGCTGAATGTGAAGGTGTACGAACAGCTTGGAAACAAGTCTTGAGTAAGGAAGTTGGCCTTTGTCCTTCACCACCGATCTGTACATGTAAAACATTATAGTGTGTGGTAGGCAGAACTTCTTGCCAGCGTTGATGGCATACATCAGCATTGCTTCTGAATTTGAAACATCAGTCTTTGAAGTCGATTTTGGTCTCAGACAGTTGATCACTATCTTGTGAAGAAGAACATTTGAGGCATTCAACCTCACGTATGAGATTCGTCCTTCGGCCATTCCATCTCGAACGAGTTCCACTGTTGCCCGGCCAATAGACACATCGATTGATTGAAATTCCCCTCTTTCAACCCCAATCACATCGGCCGGGTGTCCATGTCAATCACATAATCCCGATCTCTAACGCTGAATGAAAATCTATTCGCATCCAAAAAGCTTAAATTTGAATAGAAGTAAGCAGTAAGTTCTGGATGTGCTATTGTTGTTTCAGAGCAGAATTTATCAAGTTGAAGTAAGGCGAATTTCTCCCGCAAGTTCACCTTCAGAAAGTCTAGAAAATCAAAGTCTACACTCCTTGGGTTCATCACCCCTTTCTTGACAACTTAGTATAATGTCGTTTGTGTTCCTCGAACGAAACAAATCTGTTACATTGCTTCTAATATTCGCAGCAATACCCATTATAGACTTAAAATTTGTGAACATTTTCTCATCATCATTTCCTTCGGGTTGATTATGTCCACTTACACGTGGATCACTTGGAATATTCGCAAAAGCTCTATCTCGCGAGCCCGCGGAGCAATACCCAAGCGTTCCATTGTGCGCAAAAAATGGGTTTCATTCCTATACCCCTTTTCTACCAAAACTCGTCAATGAAACTCAAAGCGGAGCCTTCTTCTTTTAAAGCGTGTACGGTTTGTAGGTAAAAGCGGGCTTTTGAGACCTTACGGTGCGGCATCCTCGACGGTTTCTTCTGCGCTTGCTGTTGTGATCTAGCCTGAGAAGAGCGGCGCGGTTGAGAATGTTGTGGGCTCTGCTGTTGTCTCGAAGAATCTTCTTCCTCGGTGAGGTCAAAATGCGTAGGACCCTCACGCAAAGGCGGTGGTCCCCTGCTTGCGATTCTTGAGGACTTTCTTTGAGAGGCCATTATCACAGTCTTTAGGAGATTCCAAACTCGATTCGCGAAAGGTGAAGACTTTAAGATTTAACTAGAGAGAAAAAGTGAGAAAGTGAAGTTCTGTGCTTCTAGGGTTTGTGAGGAAGACGATCGGTATATAAAGCAATTAAAACAGGTTATACGAATCGTCGCAAAAAGGAAAATAGAAAATACCTTTTCAAAAATAACTGCCTTTTTGAAAAATGTATAACTGTCAAAAAGATAACTTTTTTTTCGAAAAGGAATGATTGCTATAATTCCAAAAATTTAGAAAGATAACATTAATCAATTACAGATTAATAGATGAACGTACCTTTTCGAGATTTTGTCTAAAAGATAAATTTCCAAAATAGAAATAACTTACAGTAGTAGATCTTGATCTCTTGAGTCTCGAGCCTTCTTAAACTTTAGTCCCTAAGTCTGAACTTCTTCGGACTTTAAGATATTAAGTCTCGGAGCGAATAGACTCAAATTGGCTTTTCTCCGGTGGCTTAGTAAAGATGTCCGCCACTGATTCTTTGAGTCGATGAAATGAATTAATACTTCTCCGTTTAGAACATGGTCTCTAATAAAATGATGTCGAATCTCTATATGCTTTGCTCTTGAATGAAGAATTGGATTCTTGGTGAGATTAATTGCGCTGGTATTGTCACATTTGATCTTAGTGCATGAGTCTTCGATTCCAAAGTCTCTTAGCTGTTGTTTTATCCATAAGATTTGAGAACAACAACTCCCAAGAGCCACGTATTCTGCTTCTGCTGTTGAAAGAGCTACAGTACTTTGCTTCCTAGAAAACCAAGATACTGTTCTGTTCCCAAGCAATTGACAGGTGCCTGAGGTGCTCTTCCTATCAACTCTGCATCCTGCTAGGTCTGCGTCTGAGTAACCAAGGAGAGTAAGATCTCCTTCTTTAGGATACCAGAGACCAAACTTTGAGGTTGTTGCAACGTATTTGATGATGCGTTTTGCAGCACTTAGATGAGATTCTTTTGGATCGAGATTGGAATCGGCACAAATACATACACTAAACAAAATGTCAGGTCTAGATGCAGTAAGATAAAGAAGTGAACCAATGATACTCCTGTATAGCTTCTGGTCAATCTTCTTTCCTCCTTCATCTTTGTCCAGCTTCGAAGAACTAGACATTGGTATATCAGTCTTTTTGCAATTCTCCAATCCGAACTTTTTAACAAGATCTTTAGCATATTTTTCTTGATGAATGAAAGTCCCTTCCTTAAATTGTTTTACTTGTAGTCCAAGGAAGAAGGAAAGTTCACCCATCATGCTTATCTCAAATTCATCCTGCATAGACTTAGAAAATTTCTTGCACAGATTTTCGTTAGGTGATCCAAAGATAATATCATCAACATAGATTTGTACAAGTAAAATTTTTTTATTTTCTCTTTTAATAAACAAGGTGGTGTCTACCTTACCTTTAACAAAACCATTTTGGATTAAAAACTTACTTAATCTGTCGTACCAAGCTCGAGGTGCTTGCTTTAATCCATATAGCGCCTTTTCGGTCGAATACGAGTCGGCTTCCTTGGGTCTTCAAATCCGGGAGGTTGTTCCACATAGACTTCCTCTTGGATAAATCCATTTAAGAATGCGCTTTTGACGTCCATTTGGAATAACCTGAAATTCTTATAACAAGCAAAGGCAAGTAATAGTCTAATTGCCTCTAACCTTGCTACGGTGCGTAAGTCTCATCATAGTCTATCCCTTCTTCTTGCGTATATCCTTTGGCCACGAGTCTTGCTTTGTTCCTTATAACTTTTCCTTTTTCATCCATCTTGTTTCGAAAACCCATTTAGCTCCAACAACAGATTTACCTTTTGGTTTAGGATTCAATTCCCGACATCGTTAATGCTGAATTGCACGAGTTCCTCTTGCATAGCTTCAATCCAACTTTCATCGGTTAAGGCTTCTTCTATGCTCTTGGGTTCTATTTCAGAAATAAGTGCCACAAACACTAGACTCTTCATGCCTTTTGGATCTCGTACGGATTCCTTCATCAATGTTGCCAATTATGAGTTCTTTGAGGTGACTAGACTTGTGCTTCCAGTTCTGGTTGGTTTGACAGACTGATCTTTCTCTTCATCTGGTTCTTCAATGTTTGTTCTTTGTTGATCTTCCGAAGTCTGAGCTGCTTCTGGGGGTTTAGACTTTGTAGAGTCTGGAGCAGGTTCAGATTTTTCAGGTTGAGTCTGGATCGATTGAATTTGTGTGAAGTCTTGAAATTTAACATTCATTTATTCCTCCACCGTTTGAGTCTTTTTGTTGTAAACTCGTAAACTTTGCTTTGGTGGTTGAATATCCAAGGAAAATACCTTCATCTGATTTTTCTTCAAACTTACCAATTCGATCATTTGCATTTTTCAATATAAAACATTTGCAACCAAACACATGAAAATAGGAAACAATTGGTTTCTTACCTTTGAACAATTCATAGGGAGTTTTCTCCAAAATAGGTCTTAAGAAAACTCTATTAATAATATAACAAGCTGTAAAACTGCTTCAGCCCAAAAGCGAAAGAAATGTTTTCAATTAAAAGAGTGCTAGCCATTTCTTACGGTGATCTATTCTTCCTTTCCACAACTCCATTACGTTGGAGGTGTACGGAGAAGAGAACACATGCTGAAAACCGAGATTCATCACGAGAATTTAGCAAAATCTTGATTTTCAAACTCACCTCCATGAACTGTTCGTATACAAGAAATAACATACCCCTTCTCATTCTGTACTTTCTTTGCAAACTTTATAAAATAAGAAAAAGTTTCAGACTTACTTGTCAAGAAATATACCCAAGTAAATCGTGAGTAATCATCTACTATTACTAGGCAATATTTCTTACCACCAATACTCTGGGTTCTGGTTGGTCCAAAGAGATCCATATGCAAGAGTTGCAGCACACGATTAGTGGAAACTTGATTTATTGGTTTGAAAGAACTTCTGACATGTTTTCCCAATACGCATGGAGTGCATAGATCGGATCTTTCATATGTCAGATTTGGTAGTCCACGAACAAGCTTCTTTGTAGAGATCTTGGCTATTTGACTCATGTTGATGTGGCCAAGTTTCCTATGCCATAGATTAGCTTCCTCTTGTATTGAGATTAGACATTGGGATTTTTTTGGTTTGATGTCCAGAAGATAGATGTTCCCATGTCTTCGTCCTGTGAAAGTCCGAGAGGAATCTTTGCTGGTTCCCGAACATATTCCTTCTTGAAAGTTAATTTTGAAACTGTATCGCACAGTTGGCTGATACTTAACAAGTTGTAGTTAAGTCCTTCTACTAAAGAAACGTTGCTGATTGTGAGACTTCCAATCTTTACTGTTCCGCGTCCGACAATTCTGCCTTTACTATTTCCTCCAAATGAAACTTTTCCACCATTAACTTGCATAAGCTTTATGAAACAACTTGAGTCTCTGTCATATGTCTTGAGCATCCACTATCCAAGTACCATTTGACCTTTTTCTTGATAGTGACTCGCATTTAAAAGGAAAACTCAAGCCTTTTTGGTACCCATATTTTCTTGGGTCCAATGTTGTTAGTACAATATACGGTCTTTGCCCAAACCTTCTTAACAAGTTTCCAAACCATAGGACATTCTTTCTCAAAATGTTCTGAACTATTACACTTAGAACATTTAAGAGCATTGCGGCCTACAGGTTTTACAAAGGCTTTTTGAAAATGAGTTTTATAAAAGTCTTTTGTAGGTCTTTGTTTGATTCTTTCCTTCACTTTTGGAAAATCAATTAGAGGAATGGTTTCAGCAGTCATTCCTAAGCCTGATTTGTTAAAGTAAGGTCTTTGTGCTAAAAGAATCTTTTCCAATTTCTCAAATCCTACAGAAAACCTTTTTGAGATGCTTGAAATATCATTTTTCAAAGCTTCATTTTCTTTAGAAAGAGAGTCTGCATTTTCTTTCAAGGTAATGACACTTTTATCTAAATTTTCGACCTTTTCTTTCCAAACAGTCTCATGTTGCTTCAATGCAGAATTTTCCCTTTTCAGTTCGGAAATCCTCTTGAGAGAGGTTTTGAGACTAAGACACAGTTCATCAATATATTTAGAAACTTTAGTAGGAATCTTAAAATTGCTTACCTTGATTTCACTGTCTGAGTCTGAGTCTGAGTCTGAGTCTGTCTCAGAGTCTGAGTCTGATTGTGCCATTAGACAAATATTGGCATAGTCATCATCACTCTCTTCGCATTCGGTATCACTCCAAGTTTCTGCTTTGAGAGCCTTTCTGTATTTCTCAGCTTTTCCTTTCTTTTTCTTTAGTAAGGGACAGTTGGGTCGATGTGTCCCTTTTTCTTGCATTCAAAACAAATCACATCTTTATTGGATTCATCATCCTCTGCTGATTTGTTTTGAAACTTTTGAGAGCTTTGTTTCTTCCAATTGAATCTTCTTCCCTTTTTGTTCAGTTTTCTGAACTTTCTTATCATGAGAGCAAGCTCTTCATCGTCCATATCATCTTCAGAATCTGTAACATCAGAGTCATCGTTAGATTTTAAAGCAATAGATTTTTTACCTTTGGGATCTTCATCTTCGTTATTTTGCTCCACTTCATAAGACTGAAGAGTGCCAACCAATTCGCCAACAGAAAGTGGCATGATTCTTTGTGTCTCCCTTATTGAGGTCTTTACGTGATTCCAATCTTTGGAAAGTCCACGCAGCGGTTTGTTGAACTTCATAGGTCCGAGAGATTGGTTGACCTTGATACTCAACACCATTCACGATTTACGTAAAACGACTAAACATGTCGGTGATAGATTCTCCTGGTTTCATCTTGAAGGCTTCGTATTGACGAGAGAATATTGATTACGGTTTCTTTCACTCGATCGGTTCCTTCATAGGTGATGTTCAACCTATCCCAGACTTCTTTAGCTGTTTCACAAGAAGATATTCTGTTATATTCAGTAGGAGATAATGCACAATATAAGGAATAAATTGCTTTTGCATCGAGAGCTTGTCTCTTGGTTATCTCTTCTTGAGTCATCCCGCTGGACTCAATAGCTTCCTTTCCCTTTACGAGACTGTTGTAGCTTTAGGAGTGATTCCTTTGTCTACCACGTCCCATTCCATAGGATCTTTAGATCTTAGGAATGCCTTCATCTTGTTTTTCCATATGCTGTAATCCTTTCCATCAAAATAAGGCAGTCTTGTGTTGCTTTGCCCTTCAACCAGACACGGAGCTAACATACTAGCCATGGATCGTTAACTCAAGTAAAAACACTTCAATTTAAATGAGTACACGGGCTCGATACCAATTGTAAACGCTAGTACGAGCACCTAGAGGGGTGAATAGGTGCAAAAACAATTTTTGCTAAGTAAACCAGAAATTATAATTTCAAATCTGTTTAGCAATAGACTTTAAAATGGAAATTAGACTCGAACAATTAAGTAGAGTTACGATCAAGGTAAAAGGGTTCAAGGAAGAGAATAAGAACACAAGGTTTATAGTGGTTCGGCTTAATCCAAGCCTATGTCCACTCTCCTGCACTAACAGCCCACTGGCTGGATTCCACTATGAATCAAAAGAGTCGTTACAATATCACTTCTTTGATTCCACAGTGTAGAGACTCTACTACACTTCCTCAAGGCTTCACGTAAGTATAAACTCTCTTTTGAGTACAAGTTTACGCTCAACAATTGAATTGACAAAGAACAAGAAGCTTCAAACTTTGGAATTTTTCTATCTCGAACACACTCAAATAACCAGAGTGTCTTCCTTATATACTCCTCCATGCCTTCATAACCGTTGGCACCTTCCAAAGGAGTTCTTCCAATCTACCCGTTGGACGAATCAATTAGGGAGATCTCGAGTTACTTAAGGAATGTGAAGATAGCCCACCAATCCTCGCTCGCCCATACAATCGGGATCTAGGTTTCCATAAGTAGAACCTTCCAAGTGTACTTCCCCAATCAACGAATCCAATTTATTCAAATCAAAATCAAACCGAATAATCGATCTTGAGGTGCTATCTCCAGCCGTGAGATCTTCTATAGCCGCTCGAATCAAATCCCTAAAGCCATACTTGAATCTGGATAAATCTTCTTCGACGGTCTAGAAACTGTCAATGAGGGCGGACTTTACATCTTGAGTCTGGTGGTCTGGCGATCTTCAGACTTTGACGATCTTCAGACTTTGACGATCTTCAGACTTTGACGATCTTCAGACTAGACTGAAAATGTTTTGTTGACATCAAAACAAGTAAGGAAGTTTTCTCCAACAACCTTGAGTGCTCTAAACTCAGTTGGGTGTCAATATATTTCAGAATGTGGAATTCTAAAAGTTGTTTGAGGTGCTTGGTGATAATGAAAGACATGAAGCATAGTGGTTTACATGAGTTTTAAGATGAGACGGTGATAGGTTTTGTTGCAGAAACGTCAGATGCATCTGATCAAGAGTCTAAATTATGGCATATGCTTTTAGGGTAGAGGTGAGCAATTCCAAGTGGTTCTAAGTGGAGCCTAAAACTTGGAACTTACCTGTCATAATAGATTCTCTAATTTTTGGAACATGGAACCTACTTTGTACGTCTAGGAACCTAAAATCTACCCCATAATAGGTTTTAAGGCCTACTTAGGTTTTGCTTGTACTCTTAATTGAATGGTTGTAATGAATTATCATATTTAATGGCCGCCATTTGCAATAATCCGCTTATCACAACCCATATTTAAACACATGAAGATTATGAAATTTTAACTAAGTAAAATTCTCAATCATAAATATAACTGCACATGGAAGTTAAACTAGTAGTTTTAGATTATACTCATCATTGGACACCATGAAATGTCGTAGGCTCACATGAAGACATAGAATAAGAAAAACAACAACTTGTTTCAGTTTCTAGTTCCACATAGAACTTGAAATCTACTCATAGAAATAGTTTTGGGAACTTATAACTTACCCTACATATCCTAGGACTTGAAATAAGTGGTATTACCCAAACACTATGCTCACCCCCAATTTGCGGCATATTAGCGAGAGAAGCTTGGAAATTTTCAGTGAAAGAAATTTACTATATGGTTATATTACAATAAAATTGAATGTAGGCAAGTGTTGTGATTTAGATCAACGGGAAAATGTGCAATTTAGTAAGGGTGTTAGAAAAACTGTGGAGATTGTAAGGTCGACTCATTTAGATGTTCACAAGTTGTAGCAAATTTCTTCGAGGAAATGTGCCAGATATATGTTAACAGTTGCGGATGAACACTCAAGGATGATCTAAGTGTTTTACTAAGGCACAAGTTTGATGATGCTATCGAGATTAGAGAGTTGAGAGTTTTGATCGAAAGAGAGCACGGTAAAATGATTGAGCATATGTAGATTGATAGTAAGTAGTATAGAATTCTACTCTTAGTTGTTAAATAAATTATGCATGAAGGAAGGTATAGTGAAACATCATGCTAGTGCCAATAAACCACGACATGCTGCGGAATTGCTAAGCATGACATTACTAGAGACGGCCCATAAAATACCTTTTAGTGCTTTTATGGCTATGAAATTCCTAACCAATGCGCTTTGTACGACGAGCAACCAGATGAATAGAGATGGTCCCGCCAATTACTTCTGGAGCCCCTTTGTTCGTACCCAGACCAAGAGCTAGCCACAAGAGCTTTACCCCCAATGATTGAGATTGGATGTCGAACTTCAAAAAAAGTGTGGTAAGGTAAAGTTACTGATTATATTGTTCTCAAAATATTTGATCGTTTATGTTGTGTTCGAATTAATGATGGTAAGCTCGATAAGAGGGTAAGAAAGCGCATGTTCCTAGGCTATGCACAAGGTGAGCAAAGCTATTGATTGTGGTACCCGAAATCAAATTTACTTATTATCAGTAGAAAAATTACATTTGACGAGTTTTCAGTACTTCTAGGTAGGAATCTAGAAGTAGTGTTTATACAGATGCCAATGGTGTTTAGCTTGAGATGGAGCTGCAATTAGAAACTCCTAAAGTAGAAGGTACTACCAAGGTAATGACACTGATGGTGCTTATAGCAAGGTTGAGCCTGTAGAGCCAACAATTATTGAACTGCTGATATTTGCAATGTACATATTTGATTTTCTTATAGATATGGATGCAAAGATGATTTTACTTTATCTATGGTAGAGGTGGTTGAGTCTTGGGGAGCAGTTAAAAGTGCAAGTGTTGTTGGTGTTTAGATGAGGTCTACAATTGTGATGAAGTTGAACGCTTGGACTTGGAAAATGATTGTGATGGTTGAGCCTATAAAGGACTATGGGAAAGTAGTAGTGAAGTTCAAATTCCAACAAAGCGATGACTTGACTCAAATATCGAGTCAAGGGTGAGATTGTTAAAATATCTCAAGTTTGAGCCCACGAACGAAATCTGACTCAAGATAAATGCAATATATGTGGATGTTTGTGGTGGTGTACCATGGAAATAATATTTCCCGTTCATTGTGGTCCAAGTTGAAGGTTTTGCATATCAGTCAAGGAAAAGTGAAAAAAAGGAAAAGACAGAAGTCAAGGGATTCGACAAAGGACTTCATATTGACTATTATATATACTTATAATATGGGCCAGGGGATGTTTTTCTCAAGAAGTCAAGAAGTGCCATTCTCTTTGTGAGTGTCATGGGTGCTCAATTTCCGAGTAATGTCCCATAGACGTTGGTGCTTGGCAGTGGGGTTTCTTTGTGAAATTACACTAACAATTCAAGTGTTGAAGCCAATTAAATTCTTGTGGTAAGAATTTGTGTATAATTCCTTTAATAGATTGAGAGATTATTTCGTGATTAATTGTGGAGTTAAACATTATTTGAGTTATTGCATGTAATTGGGGCTAGAAGACACTGATAGTGTTTAAATGACTTGAGTATGGTTTTAATCTCCATTGTAACACTTGATATATAGTAGAATATATTGTTGCTTTCTCTGTGAACATAAGTCATCCAATGGAACCACGTAAATCTAATGTTCTATTTATTTTCTTGTTTTATCGATATTATTGTTCAATCGCTTGCTTCCGCAACATTGAGTATAGATTTATAGCATATAAATAACAATTCAAGAAACATCTACATGATAAATTCAAATAACACGCAGCCCATCAAACTATGGGATTTGATCATGCCCGAAGTCATTATCTTAACCACGAGGAGGATGATGCCAAAGGCGGGGTTAGTGACTAGATGAAATCATAGCAAGGTAGCTATACTAGAAGGTATGGCTAGCTCACCTCCATTTTAGGTAGAGCTAGTTCTCATCAAACGTTTTGGTTTGACATCGTTTTACATCCAAAAAGGGACGAGCTACGTCCAAGTTCAATTAATAAATGCAACTTCTCTTTTATTATAGGGATGATGAAGTGAGATGAGATTATAACTTTATTATTTTCGCTCAAAGCAAGTTGATAAAATCCCCTTTTTATGTCCTCATGCCCCTTTCATATGGTGATATAGGGGCAAACAAAGGAAAAAGAGAGTTGTGGTTTCTCTCGCTTTTGATCTGGTGGGCCTAGAGGAGAGGCCCATATGATGGGCTATTAACTTAGTGGCTGAGCACATTTCTAACGATTGCATCTTTGTGCCTGTGGTGTAAGGGCTCTCAGCCACGGATACTCCGGTGTGTGGAATCTATGAATTTGCTTTTGATTGATTCCTTTTAATTAGCTATTTCCTCTTCTATCTCCTCCTCCTTAGACGGCTCCCGAAGGATAAAGCCTAGAATGTGTGTTAGGAGAAGAGAGGAGACCTTAGCTATATGTGATCATGTCTATTGGACCTATCCATCATATGTCACTGTTAGAGCATAAGGCCTATTATCAATCAAAACAAGATAGTGTAGTCTCTGTGTGCACAATTAACTTGTCAAGTACTTGCAATTTTGGCGAACAGCAGAATCCTTTTTCTTTTCCAGAAAAAAATTATAGCACCTCGCTGATTAAGAAAAATTCTTAAGAAATACGAACTTTGCAATCAAAACATGATATAATTTTTTTTTTAAATTAACATGCTTGACAATACTCTTCCTCCTTTTGCTCAAGAAACAATTCCGATCTTCATTGTACTAGGTCAAAACCACCTACATATGCCTTTCCCTCTGTGGTCAGGCTCTCTCGTCTTCTCATCACTCTTCATCTCGAGCTGCCGCATACTTGATTATCGAATTTTTCCTCATGGATCAACACTTTGGAAGATCGTTCGGAGGCGGTGGAAGCGACTCGCTCGGGCCTTTCCCGTTGTCCACTAGGAAGGCCATCTTGAGTCCCCAGGTTGTGTGAATTTCCAGATGACAATGCATGAACCAAACGCCTGCAAAAAGTTTCAACAACAGAGTCCTCAAAAGCTTGCAGAGCAGTTAAATTTATAGTATAGACTGTAGGGTAAACGAAAATAGTTAATAAACTAGAATTGTACCGGGATTATCTGCTCTGAATCTGATTGCAACCCATCCCCCAGATGGTACTCCTATTGTGTTCCTCTCAACAGGATCAACAAGGTTGAAGTTCTTCTGATCCACTTTTGGATTATAATTTCCTAATCCCTTCCCGATGGCGAAGAAATTGAACCCATGAAGATGAATTGGGTGGTTCACGGGGGCGATAATCCCGGTGTCTTGCAACACGAGCTGGACCGTCGAGTTATAATGCAACCGGAACACCTTTGTCCCGCTCGTAGTCCGCAAATTTGATGGCGGTGACCCTGTGTAGTTGAAAGTGGTTGGCGGGTTACCAGGGAAATCACTCGTGAAGACACCGCTTATGTTGAAGAAATGCGCTTGGAGAAGGGCCGTCTACGGCATCACGAACGTCACGTTGTTCATACTTGCCACGACTCTGCTTCCGTTGCCAGCTTTGCACGAAGGGCAAGGGTTGACTCCTAGTCCAACCGTGAAAAGGAGGCTGTAATCGACAGTGAGCGGGACTTTGGCGGGGTACCTCTTCGAGCTGAGGCTCCGGAGCGAGTTAATGAAATTGTTGGCCACTGCGGTGGCGTTTTGTGGGGGAGTTTTGGTGAGGGTCCTGGAGGTCGCAGCGAGTGTGCCAGAGTAGTGTAATGTGGCAGTCGCGGTCATGTTGTCGACGGCGATCGGGGAGTCCATAAAGGGGGAGGCGGCGACCATGTACTTGCCAGAGCTCTGGTCGGTGGAGATGAGGGCATTGGTGGTTTGGCCAGGTGCAATCACGATCGTGTCGGTCTTGAAAGGCTTGACGTAGGTGGCATCGACCTCCACGATGGTCAGCTGGTGCCCGGCAATCTTGAAGAAGAGCTCCTCATTGAGCGCAGCATTGATGATTCGGAGCATGTACTTCTTGCCACTCTCAACAGGCAATGTAAATCCACCTAACATCAGAGCAAATGAAGGTCAACATCAACTCAGTGAAACATTAAACTAAACTGCTGCATCAAGATTCAGATGTTGTTTTCATGGCAATGTTTGTCGATGGATTGTTACCCTGGGAAGGGCAATTGGAACTTGGCCCTGGATGGCCATTGATCGTGTGAGCATCGGAGACATTCGGTGCTAATCCGGACTTGAGGGCTTGATTGATCACAGCTTCTGTATCAGATTTCCACCATTCGCCTGATTTACAAACCCCAAAATGGTTCAGAGCTTCTACTAGCATATGCTGTCAACCAAGCAATAATTGATCTTTCATTTTGGAAGTGAAGTAGATTGGAAGCGAAATCGAGCATACCCAATACGACAACAACTTCCTTGTGGGGTTTAGGGAAAGGGTATGGAACACCACGCTTGGGCAAGATGGCAATGGCTCCGTGCAGGGTTGCCCTGAGCCAGAGTATGTGTGCATGCCACAGGAGGGTGCCCCGTTGGCCCGTGATAGGGAAATTGTACACATAGCTTTGGCCCGGCTGGATCGGGCGTTGGGTAATGTACGCTGGCCCATCAGCCCACCCCGTCCTCAACTGCCGGATGCCGTGCCTGACCGCATATACACCACAATTAATATGCAATCTCTTGAAGATAATAATTTAATTTAATGCTCAGTTGAGCTCACCAATGGATAGTGACATTGTATTTGACACGGTTAGAGACCCTCACGAGCACGGTGTCATCTTCCCTAGCATAGAGAGTGGGTCCCGGGAACATCCCGTTCACGGTCACGATGGGCTTGCTCGAACACAGTCTCGTGGTATTCTTCATTACCACCTGCCAAATAGAGGAATAAATACACATCGCTGCACGGGCTACCGTCCAAACAAGCAAGTTTTACAGAGGAATACTTCATTCCATAATGTTATTACTTACATTGAATGTGTAGTTACGAACTCTGCCCTCAACCACGGCCGGAGTGACGCACGCAACGAGAACAAGGATTTGAAGCCAAGAGTCCATCTCTTGCAGTACCAATCTTTTTAGCTTAATTCGAAGCAACCTTTGTTCTGGTGATCATCTGATGCAAAGTTCCTCAATTAAATAGGGGTGGAGAATCGACACAAAATTGCTGTTCCGTCGTTTTCTTCATCGTTAGGTTGATATGAAGGGGATTCTTACAAATCAAGATTCATTAGGAAAGCAATTCGGATCAGTTTCATGCGATTCCAAATCTATGGAGTTCAAAAGATTATTTATTTAACAAGGACTCGCATTAGCTAAAAGGACCCTCACAAATTGCATATACTGATTTGTTAATAATTAATCGGATCGAAATCATGGCGTCATCGTTTACTAGAATCGAAAGATTCGCAAGATCCAGTCATAGTACGTATTGAACAAACAAATTGTTGGAATTTCTGAAGCTATGAGATCTCGAATAGCGGCATCTATAACCAGAAAAATCCTTACTTGGTGGTGTCATAAATGCCTCAATTATCTATCAAGTTTTCTTCTTTTTTAATTATTCACAAAGGCCTAATATGGTACATTCCGTTAGAAGGAGTTGCTTAAATATCATTTTCAACGTACCATTCAAACCTCATCGAGAAGCTTTAGTTGGTTCCAACTTGAAGTACGTTCATTTTTTATTTTTTTTTAGCAAAACTCATAACCAACTTGATTGTGAGATTTCGGCCAATTGAACGATTTCTTGGCAAGCGTTTGACCTTTTTGTTTCTCTCATATCTTACGCACGCTCGAAGTATGTTCATGATATGTCCTCTACTAAGATCCTTGTTCCGTATGCTTGTCGTGCTATGTTTCATGTTCCCTTTTCATAACGTGTTGGGGGCTCTACTGCATATGCTGCCATCCGCTTGAAGTTAGAATAAATTCAGTGCGCATTTGAGTTTACATTGAGCTCTAATTTCCTGTTTCAGTCTTGGTAATCTTTTAAAGTTTGTATTTGATGTCGATTAACTTTTAACATCATACCAAACTGGGATTGATCCAATGGTAGAGGCGGTCTAGTTCTTTCGGTTCAAGAATCAGCGGTGTGTATGATTTCTAATTTAGTACAAGCACTGCCATCCGCTTGAGGTTGCGCATTTGAGTTTACATTGAGCTCTAATTTCCGGTTTGATGTCGATTAACTTTTAACATCATACCAACCTGGGATTGATCCAATGGTAGAGGCGGTCTAGTACTTTCAGTTCAAGAATCAATAGTTATGTGTACGATTTCTAATTTAGGGGACTCAAATTATGTTGGAAAATTTTTAGATACAACGAAAAATAAAATGAATTATTTGAAGCATGCAAGCACTATCCTTAAGGATAATTCTGCCCATTGGAATATGAAAATTAGTGCATAAGGCTCTAGCAGCTATCATTCCAAGATACAACAGACATTTTTTTATAATCCGCACTGAATATTAGAAGGAAATAAAAATAGCATTATGTTTATAACTCAAAAATGAAATGAAAGACACGTAAAGATAAATAATAATATTGTTGTTCTAATATATTAATATGACTTTCCAATTATGTTTGGAGTAATAATTTATATGTAGAGAGAGAGAGAGAGAGCCATTAAGAAACAGTAATAAATAAATTAGTAATTATTGAAGAAGATGATCATCGTATAATAAATCCAACATTATAAAACTGCTAAAAAGCCGTTAGAAAGTCATCATATGGCCATTGTAAAACCATATCAAAAATGATAACTTTTATAGCAGTCGTAATTTCTAACAAATATTTTCAAACTACTAAAATATCTAACAATTAAGTGAGGGACCGCGGTAGTGAGTTATAGTATTAATTTTACTTCACATAATAGGACGCACATAAGCTGACGCTTATTAATCTTACGCGCACATGCTCGTTTCACTCGATATAAACACAATCTCTCTCTCTTTCTCTCTCTGTTCCCTTATTTGTCTGTCTCTGTCTTTTCCGCGCTTGTGTTCATGACTTTGATAGACGAGACACAAAAGCAACACCATGTTTTAATGGTTGCATTTGCATCTCAAGAACACATGAACCGCATGCTCAGGCGCGTCACTGCATGCTAAAATACTCCTTGGCCGCTGTGTATTCCGCCTCTGGGATCGAGCTTCTCTACTGCTTGGATAGCCTAGCTTTTACTTCGACCGGAGGACCCTCCTCGACTGTTACATGGAGTCATTGGCCAAGTTTGGGCCCACTACTCTCTCAAATTTGATCAAACAATATTACGGGAAATTTGGAAGCGCCAACCTTTTGTGCAACATCGTAAAACCTTTTGTTCAATGGCTCATCAACATGGCCGTAGAGCATGAAGTTTCATGTGCCTTGCTATCGATCAAACCCTATATGTTCTTTGCCATATATTACCGTTTTCATAACAAGTTTAACCCTTTGCAAACTTGACTTGCGCTGAAATGAGCTTGGAAATACCAAGCTTGCCATTATTTGGATGTGGTTCATACTTATTATCAACAAGATAATACGGGGGTCTCAAATTTTAATTGTAGCTACGGCTTGGGCTCATGAATAACTACTATATATATATATATATATATATATATATATATTATTTTACATATATATATTTTTCTCTCTCTTGTTGTTGAAGGATGTCATAGAGAGATGCGATATGCTAATTGTAGTAAAATCTCCAATTGGACGTAGCCCTAGTTTTGGGGTGAATTGGGATAAAATCTTCCATTTCAAATTCTTTTTCTTATTTTTATTATCTATTTTCTTTGTGATTGTGTGGCGAATCCTAACAGACATCACTAGGCATGCAAGATCTTCCATCTTTTGTGCTTACAAACAACCCTTCTGCTAGCATTGAGAAGCTATATTGTGTGAGACCTTTTTGGCCCTAAGCATGAATAAGTTCAAGGGGGTATTGGCGAGTTCATTTTATGAGCATGATTGAGATATTATAGACTCCATGTCCGAGCTATGTCTAATCCCATCAGTTGGTCCACTGATTCCTCCGTTATTGCTTGGTCAAGACCAAGGGGATGATGTTGGTATTGAGATATGGAGATCCGACGAGAGGTGCATCGAGTGGTTGGATCAACAAAGACACTCTACGGTGATTTCGTCTCGTTTAGTAGCATTCATGTCCTTCCGGTTGAGCTGTAGGCAAAAACTTATTAAATTAAAGTATATAGAAAGTTATTGCATAAACTCATTGAATAAACCACTGGAGGGTTGTCCTAATGGCACCCTTCTTACATGAAAAGGGGGAAGTGAGAAGTTCAATTGCCCACATTCTCAAGGGGAGCTGGGGGTGAAGACGTTTAGTTTCAAATGTGAGAATCGACTTCAATGCTCTGTAAAGAGAAAGAGCAAAAGTTTGAGAGTGAATTGAAAATTATAGTAACACAAACAAACAAAAAAAAAGTCATTGAATAATAATAGGTAGTTAAAGACCCTTTAAAAAAGGGAAAACTATAACAAAAGTCTTAAATATATTGTTGGTGCCAATTTAGTCCTAGACCTTTTGTATTTATGTCAATGTAGTCCATCTAGCCAATTTTGGTAATACGCTGACATAGATGAGCCGTCTTAGATGGCACGATCGATGCTAACATAGATAAATTTTACAAATTTTATATATATTTTCATCTTTTATCATTTGCTAGTAGAAAGCAGTCATCCTATGTGGCACAATCGGTGATGAAGTGGGTAATTTTTCATAATTTTTTCGAGTTTTTTTTTCTTCTTTTCCTTTTTCCTTCCTTTTTCTCACCTAAGGCCGGCAAGGGTCACACAGCCTCACCAAGATCTGGGAGAGGCCATCATGACTGTTAGCAAGGGCTCGGCAACCCTTGCTAACCATAGTTGAAAAAACAAAGATAAGGAAAAGAGAAGAAAAAAAAGGAAAAAGATGAAAATATAAAATAAATAAATAAATTTAAAAATATTAAAATATTATTAAAAATTGTTCACATTAGTGCCGGTTATGCCGTGTAGAATGGCTAGCGTCTATATCAGCAAGTCAAAATTGATTAGGTGGACTCAAGTGGTGAAAGGTAAAAATATTTAGAACTTAATCGGCAAAATTAAAGAGTTTATTACCGAATTGGTAAAAATGCAATAAATTTAGATTTTTTGGACAATTTTTCCCATTTAGAATTGGACAAGGTATGGCCTCATATCAAAGCTTCATTTTATCTAGATCTCAAACTAAGTATTAGAAAATACTCTTTGTCAAGTAATTGGACACATTCGGCCCAAAAAAAAGGTAATTGGACACAAAATGGACCACGCACAACATGTATATAACATAGTCTAAAGTAACTCATTAATCAACAATGCATGCACCGTGTCACTGTTATTTTCCTTTAAAAGAGAATAGTGGTACTTACTATATATGTTATGGGCCTTGGAAAAGTTAACTCATATTTTTTGGTGCAATCTAAACGTCAACTCAAATAGGGCTGTTAAATGGATGGGCCAAATCAAATTTGGGTTAGATCAAAAATGGTCTGACGGAAATTAATCAATTTATATGCAATACAAATATAGTAACCTATAGTCGAGTTGAATCATTGACATTAAGGTGCACCACAATGAAAAATTGTTGTAAGAACTACACTTGAATTTTGCAAAACAGTTTAGGTCTAAATTAGCAAAATTGAAAAATTAAGAACTGGATTGGCATCCATACAATTGATTTAAGGCAGATTGGATGATTTCCCCAATCTCAGGTGCGATCTCCACATTTCATGTGCACATCACAAACGATATAAATTGGTTCGAGTTTATTTTTAGCGATTGGTCTACTACTTTTAGCTTTGATGGTATCAATTATATAACAAGATGGGACAAGTCAAATCCACTCACATGGCCTTGATATTAAATTTTCTTATAGTTGGTAGTATAGGGAATCAAACTTTATGCCATTGCCTAATTTAATACACCTAAATGTACATCGTTGGGGTTTCTTTTCTTCTTTTTCTTTTTTGAAGAAACTATTACGAGCGTGATGTAAGAAAATCATTCATCCAAAATAAAGCCGGTCACTTCAAGATCTGGATGATAAAATATGTCTCAAGTTTGGGCTAATGAACGAAATTCAACTCAAGATAAATGAAATATATGTGGAAGCCCACGGTGGTGTACCATGGAAATTATATATCCTATTTGGTATGGTCCAAGTTGGAGGTTTCCCATATTGATAGTCAAGGAAAATTAAAAAACAAATAACATAAGTCAAGAGATTTCGCAAAGGACTTTTATTGATTATTATATATATTTATAATATCATTCAGGGAATGTTTTTCTCAAGAAGTCAAGGATATGGCTATTTTCTTTGTGAGTATTGTGGATGCTCAATTTGGGAGTAACATCCCACAGGCACTTGGTGCTTGGCAGTGGGGTTACTTCATTTAATTACATCAAGAATTCAAGTTTTAAAGCTCATTAAATTCTTGTGGTAAGAATTTATCTATACATTTGTGAGATTGAGAGATCATTTTTTTAAGAAATTGTGGGGCTAAATACTATATGAGTTATTAGATGTAATTGAGGTTGGAAAACACATAATAGTATTTGAGTAATTCAAGTGTAGTTGTATTATCCATTATATTGCTTAATCTATAGTAGAACTCAATACTACTCTCCATGCAGACGTAGGTCACCAATCAAACCACGTAAATCTAGTGTTTAATTTATTTTCTTGTTTTCTCTATATTATTATTTGATTGCTTGCTTCTACAACAATGAGTATCGGAGCTAAGTTTAGCTAAGTTGAAATGAATCGATGATGACAAAAGAAGAAAAAGTGAGAATTGACAAATTTGATCAAAATGATTTTGGTTTCTGAAAGATACATATTGACGATTATTTGTATTTGAGAAATTTGCACTTACTCTTATCTGGAGAGAAATGAGTCAATGAAGTAAGATGAATGGGAATTGCTAGATAGACAAGAATTTTGTGTTTTTCGGCTCATGTTGGCTTGTAATATCATGTTTAATAGTGTGAATGATAAGACCATTGTGGGACTAACAGAAGCCCCGTCAAACATATATGAGAAGTCTTCGATGATCAATAAAGTCTACTTGATGTGACGTCGATTTAACTTGAAGATAAGTGAATGTGCGTTAGTTGTTAATCATATCAATAAATTAAATGTGATTGTTAGTCAATTAAGTTAAGTTGAGATTGACTTTGATGATGAAGTACATGCTTTGATTCTATTATCCCCATTGTCTTATAGTTGGAATACTACTATTACTGTTGTTAGTAATTTATATGGATCAACAAGCTTGACGTTTGATGAGATTCGAGATTTGATTCCAAGTGAGAACATCCGTTGAGGGAATCTGTCTGTGTTTACTACTTTAGCAAGTAAAAGTAGAGGAAGAACTAATACACATGTTAGCAAGGGTAGTGTAAATTCAAATAGACATAGCCAATCTAGGGCTAATGGTGATTTGTTGAAGTTGTGACAAGATGGGATATTTTAAAAGGGATTACCTTAAGCTGAAGAATCAAAAGGATTAGGAAATTAGAGTTGAGTTTGTAAATGATGTTACTATAATAGCTTATAGTAATTCAGATAATATTGATCATGTATTGTCTCTTAATGCTAATTCGTCGTTTAGTGGATGGATTAGGGATTGTGGTCGCTCGTTACACTTTACACCAAATAGGAACTGGTTTTCTGCCTATCAATGCACATATAGTAGTAGTATAATTGGAGAACAACGTTGAATGCAATATTGTAAATGTTGACAATGTTAGAATCAGAATAAATAACGATGTTGTAAGGACATTGACTGGAGTGAGGTGCGTTCTAGAGTTGAAGAAGAACCTGATTTCATTAAGTGCCCTAAACTCAGTTGGGTGTCAATATATTTCAGAATGTGGAATTTTAAAAGTTGTTTGAGGTGCATTGGTGATAATGAAAGACATGAAGCATAGTGGTTTACATGAGTTTTAAGATGAGACGGTAATAGGTTTTGTTGCGGAAACGTTAAATGCATCTAATCAAGAGTCTATATTATGACATATGCTTTTAGGGTAGAGGTGAGCGATTCCAAGTAGTTTTAAGTAAAACCTAAAAATCGGACTTACTTGTCAGAACAAGATCCCTAATTTTTGGAACTTGGAACCTACTTTGCATGTCTAGGAATCTAAAATCCACCCCTATAACAGGTTTTAGGGCCTACCCAAGTTCCGCTTGTACTCTTAATTAAATGGTTGTAGTAAATTATCACATTTAATGACCACCATTTGCAATAATTTGCTTATCAAAACTCATATTTAAACACAAGAAATTATGAAATATTAACAAAGTAAAATTCTCATTCATAAATATAACCGCAAATGGAAGTTCAAACTAATAGTTTTAGATTATACTCATCATTGGACTCTATGAAATGTCATAGGTTCACGTAAAGACATAGAATAAGAAAAATAACAAAAACTTGTTTCGATTTCTAGTTCTACCTAAAACTTGAAACCTACTCATCGAAATAGTTTTGGGAACTTATAACTAACCCTACATATCATAGGACTTGGGATCAGTGGTATTACCCAAAAACTATGCTCACCCCTAGTTTGGGGCACATTAGTGAGAGAAGCTTGGAAATTTTAAGTGAAAGAAATTTATTATATGGTTATATTACTAATAAATTGAATGTATGCAAGTGTTATGATTTAGACCAACGGGAAAATGTGCAATTTAGTACCGGTGTTAGAAAAACCATGGAGATTGCAGAGTCAACTCATTTGGATGTTCACAAGTTGTAGCGAATTTCTTCGAGGAAGAGTGCTAGATATATGTTAACAATTGTGGATGAATACTCAAGGATGATCTAGGTGTTTTGCTAAGGCACAAGTTTGATGATGTTTTTAGGATTAGAGAGTTGAGTGTTTTGATCGAAAAGAAGCATGGTAAAACGATTGAGCATATGCAAATTGATAGTAAGTAGTATAGAATTCTACTAGTAGTTGTTAAATGAATTATGCATGAAGGAACGTATAGTGAAACATCACGCTAGTGCCAATAAATCACGACATGCTACGGAATTGCTAAGCAGAACATTACTAGATACGGCCCATAAAATACTCTCTAGTGCTTTTATGGCTAAGAAATTCCTGATCGATGTGCTTCGTACAACAAGCAACTAGGTGAATAGATCCCTACTGATTGAGATTGGATGTCAAACTTCCGAAAAAGTGTGGTAAGGTAACGTTATTGATTATATTGTTCTCAAAATATTTGATTGTCTGTGTTATGTTCGAATTAGTGATGGTAAGCTCGATAAGAGGGCAAGAAAATACATGTTCCTAGGCTATGCACAAGATGAGCAAAGCTATCGATTGTGGTACCCAATATCAAATTCACTTATTATCAGTAGAGAAATTACATTTGACGAGTTTTCAGTACTTCTAGGTAGGAATGTTATTAGTAGTATTTATACAAATCCCATTGGTGTTTAGCTTTAGGTGGAATTGTAACTAGAAACTCCTGAAGTAGATGGTACTGAATGACACAGATGGTGCTTATAGCAAGATTGAGCTTGTAAAGCCAACAATTGTTGAACTGCTAATATTTGCAAGGTACATATTCGATTTCTTTATAGCTATGGATGCAAAGATGATTTTACTTTATCTATGGTAGAAATTGTTGTGTCTAGGGGTGTACAACCGGACCAGGTATACCCAGGAACCTAACCAACCAAACTAGAAAACAAGGTCGAGAACCAGTTCCCATTGAAACTGGCCCGGGAACCCAGTTCCCATTGAAACCGGTCCGAGAACCGGTTCCAAGTGATTACCCATCCAAGAACCGGTTCCCAGACTGATTTTGGAACCGATTTCAAAACCCTATTTTTTCCCTTAATTTCTTTTCTTACTCTTGTAGTCGCATAGCCTTTTTTCTTCTCGGCGCTCCTCCTTCGTCATTCCCCTTCCTCGCTCGCTTCCCTCCCTCGCCGACTCACTATTGCACTATCCATCACCGGCTCACCGTCACACCATCCATCATTGGCTCTCTCTCGCACCATTCAACGGACGGCATCCGTTGCCGCCAAATTCCTGTAATTTGATTTATACTGTTGCAAAATCAACATGGCAAGACCTGTCTCGCCAAGTATTACGTCCCCCTCAAGGACTCCAAGAAGCATAAGCTCAACTACGAGATAGCCCCCTTCGCTCGATTTTCTGCTCGTTCACTCTTTCTCGGGGTCGAATTGGCATTTTGCTTAGCTGTAATCTTTGTCTTCTCTTGTGCTCGTGGTTTGATGGATTCTAGGTTCATCAGTTGGTGGTCAACAGAGATTCGAAGTTCACCAATTTTATTGAGGTTAGGAATCTTTGGTCTTTTTTATCTTGAATTTGTTAGGCTCTTTTGTGCAAATGCGTCGTTAGCGCGCGCTATACAAATTGTTTCCATTGATTATTTGTCAATTGGTGAATCTTCACTCAATCACTCTAGAATTTGCTGTCAACCTTAGTCTCCCCCTGAAATGTTCTCGTGTATAAATGTATATCTCAAAGCCGTATAGGATATCGACAGTTGCAAAACAAGGTCTAGTGGAAATGGGGTTAACCTTAGAACCGGACCGAAAAAACAAGGTGGTTCGAGTACAGGGTCCAATGCAAATAGGATCAGCTACAAGCTCAAAAAAAGGGGAACCAGTTATAATGAAATCGAATACAGGGTCCAAGTCGGAACCTTACCCACCCTGGACCTGATCACCCCTAATTGTGTCTTGGAGCAATTAAAAGTGCAAGTGTTGTGATATCCTGAATTTCAGGTTCTGTTTTCAATTGAATGAATCGGGCTTTTCATTGACGCGCCTATAGTTCTAATCTCTAAGCTGATCACTCACAAGATAACTAGTCTAGCAGGTGAAGCCGTTAAGGGATTTTAACGCAATAGACTTGAGAATTCGACCAGGAATCGACTGCTCGATCGTGCTAGTCTGCAAGGGTCATTACGGCACAGTTAAAAATCGATCAAAGATCAAAGATAGGTCAATTCGATTGAGATATGTGATCAAAGTGTGACTGATTCCACCAAATTGCAAAATTCTCATCGTTCGGCACTAAACCGATTTTTTTGTCATTTTGGTACCTTGTGTCTATATTTGAAATCTCGAGATTTTCATGACAACTGAGAGTCACTAATGTGTCGAAGATGTACATTGTGGCTCGAAATAAATCGACCATGGGTAAAATGCACCAAAAATTCCTAAAAGCTACCTAGTAAGCTAGGTCATGCTAAAATCGCGTCAGATTGAAATTAACCGCAAATTTGAATCCGATTTCAGAAATTGAAATTTCTATCATGTCACAATTTATTTTAGGAACATCGACTCGTCTTCCGAAGATTTTTCCGCAAACCGAGATTTTTGGTGAAAATTCAAAATAGGGCTAATTTTTACCATAAAATTCATAAAACCATATTTTATCGCGTTTTTGGGATGCAAGTTGGTTCTATTGGCGAGGAAAAATGTTAATTTGGTCGAGGACACCTTGGTGGAATTTATGGGGGCCGAATTGAATCCATTTTAGAAGAAATTAAAGTGGATTTGGGGAAAATTATGTGCAAATTCGTAGGCCATGGTCTCCACCACTTTTGGACCACTTCATTGCCTTGCTTGGGAAGATTGTGGGCTGCATTTTGAATGAGGATAGGGCAGACGTGGTGGGGGCCATGTAATGATCAAATAAGAGATATTTGTGCCCATTTGGACCCTCATCTTCCCTTCAACTGTCTTCTTCTTCTTCAGAGCTTTCTTTCTTCATTTTTAGTGTTTTGAAGCTTCCAAAGTTGCAGAGAAACCGCCAGCCTTTCCCCCTGCCATCGAAAGCCGCCGCCGAGCCACCAGGACCGCTCGCTCGCCATTGCGCCGCCCTCGAGCTCCGAACGCCAGCCCGCTTGCGTCCCGCACCGTCATGCCGTCCCTCACGATCCCTGGTCACCATAGAGCTCAGCCGGAGCTCCCCTGGTCGCCATCCAGCCGCCAGAAGCCCCACCTAGCCGCCGGTCCTCCTCTGCTTGCTGTTCCAACCCCAGTCCAGCTTGCTCAGTCCTTGGACAAAACTGAGCAAGCCAACCCAACCGTGAGCTTCAAGGCTCGTTTTGGGCCGCTTCTGAGCCTTGTCAGGTGTCGCCGTTGGGAGGTTTATCACCCATCTCCGCGTTGCCATCGTCGTGGACTCATCGGATCATAAAATCGGTGAGTTTACTCACTAAACTCTACTTAGGAGTTAATGATGCTTAAGTGTTGATTAGTTTAGGCTAAGTCTAGTTTAGGTGGTTAGTTAGAACGGATTAGCGATTTAATTATTCCTTTTTGCATGTTAGGTGGTTAGATTGGCTTAATTAGAGACTAGATAGGTTGTATTATTTATCTAGATAGGTTCGGAAATTTTTCGGGCCCATTTCGGTATTTAATTAGGCATTTTCGGCCTAAGTTTATATTTATGGCATTTAATTGTATTTATTTATTTATTTATGGTATTTATTTAATTATTTATTATTTTCCTGAAATTATACCGGGAGAGCTGGTGACCGAATTTCGAGATGATTGCAATGGTATGCTTGTTTCATTTAATTGACTACTAATTTGTGCAAATTGGGTGGAAATTATAATTTTGAGTATTTATCCCAAAATTGAGTAATTTTGGTATTTTAATCAAAAAATACCGTGCCGTCAGTTTACAACGCCAAAAAGAGGACTGGACATACTCTTTTACTTCCTTAGGAGTTTGGGGAATAAGTTGGCGGATGGAGTGGATGGGAGAAAATGACTATTACATTTAGTTGGATTTTCTAAAAGAAATATATGGCAATTTTGGCTCAGGCCGACCGTGTACCCACACACGATTATTTTTATCGGGTATTTTTAACTTGGTGATTTGTCAGCTTGTGAGAGCCTTATTACACGTCAGCTTGTGTGAGCATTTATTGTCAACTTATGTGAGCATTTATGGCCAGCTTGTGAGAGCCCCTTTGCACGTCAGCTTGTGAGAGCAGTATACTGTATCAACCTATGTGCTTTGATACATCAACTTGTGAGAGTAGTATACCTTATTAGCTAGTGTAAGTAATGATCGTTTATCAGCTTGTGGGAGCACGATCTATATATCAGCTTGGGCGAGCTACTATTTATCTATATTAACTTGTAAGAGCTATGACCATATATATTAGCTTGTGAGAATGATGACCGTCTATTTCAACTTGTGTGAGCAGTGGTTGTATATATTGAATTGATAGATGGAATTGAATTATATATGGTACTTGTTTGATAGATGGTACGGATCATATTGGTGGTATTGAACGGAATTGATTGACTGAGTGGATCGATGGATCAATGGTTTGAATTGAGTTGATTGGTTGAGTATATGAACTGTACCTTGCAGGAAGGATCTGAGGGGAGGTAAGTCCTCTGTCTTGTGTATGCATAGACGGCCTTTAGGCGTATTTCCTTCCTAGTCGTAGTCTAGAGGGTGAACTTGTTGAGACATTGTCTCATCCCGTCATGGGCTCAATATTTTTAGGTCCTTATATGGCGGTTCCTCCTGAGCGTTTTGGCTAGCCCAAGAAGATCACCGAACAGGTCTCTCTAATTCCTCTTCTTGGGAGCCAAGGAGCCTGGGTCTATGAACTTGTGAGATCCATTGTCTGGGTTGATGCGGGTCTACGTCGGAGGGTACCCCATCAATTCAGATCGTGGTATCGTCGTGGGCGAGATGGACCCAGAGAAGGTCCCCTAAAGAGTCTGAGGTCCCTATGTCGGTGTTAGAGATCGCTTTTGGCGATGGTACAGTGACCATCTCGGTGGTGCAGTGGTGGACCTGAGTCCCCAGGAGACCTCGGAGTGTTCGGCTGAGGGTTCGAACGCCTAGAGGACTCGTAGCCTTTCTGCTTTTGTAGATTTGTGTCTATAGATTAGTATTGTAAATAAACTGATCAGTTGTGTATAAAGGTTTGGTTTGGTTGTGAAATTGTGGCCCTGCTTTGCTATCCCTTCTCTGTGCTGTCTGGGAATTTATTTATTCGCTTCCACATGCACATTAAAATAAAAGGGTCGATGACACGTCCTCGGACGTCGCAATTTAATCGACCACTGAGGGATGGGCACATGCTCGAGGATCGGGGCGTGACAAGTGTTGTTGTTGTTCAGATGAGGTCTACAATTGTGGTGAAGTTCAATGCTTGGACTTGGAAAATGTTTGTGATGGTTGAGCCCGTAAAGGACTATGGGAAAGTAGTAGTGAAGTCCAAATTCCAAAGAGGCGATGACTTGACTCAAACATTAAATCAAGGTTGAGATTGTTAAAATATCCCAAGTTTGAGCCCGTGAACAAAATCCAACTCAAGATAAATGGAATATATGTGGATGTTCGCGGTGGTGTGCCATGGAATCATATTTCCTATTCATTATGGTCCAAGTTGAAGGTCCTGCATAACAGTCAAGGAAAATTGAAAAAAGGGAAAGACGGAAGTCAAGGGATTCGGCAAAGGACTTCATATTGACTATTATATATACTTATAATATGGGCCAGGGGATGTTTTTCTCAAGAAGTCAAGAAATGCCGTTGTCTTTGTGAGTGTCATGGGTGCTCCATTTGCGAGTAGCATCCCATAGAAGTAGGTGCTCGACAGTGGGGTTTCTTTGTGAAATTACACTAACAATTCAAGTGTTGAAGCCAATTAAATTCTTGTGGTAAGAATTTATGTATAATTCCTTAATTAGATTGAGAGATTATTTTGTGATTAATTGTGGGGTTAAACATTATTTGAGTTATTGCATGTGATTGGGCTAGAAGACACTGATGGTGTTTAAATGACTTGAGTATGGTTTTAATCTCCATCGTATCACTTGATCTATAGTAGAATATACTGCTACTTCCTCCGTGGACGTAAGTCATCCGAAGAAACCACATAAATTTAATGTCCTATTTATTTTCTTATTTATCTATATTATTATTCGATCGCTTGCTTCCGCAATATTAAATATAGATTTATAGCATAGAGATAACAATTCAAGAAACATGTACATGATAAATTCAAATAACACACAGCCCATCAAACTATGGGATTTGATCATGCCCGAAATCATTATCTTAACCACAAGGAGGATGATGCCAAAGGCAGGGTTAGTGACTAGATGAAATCATAGCAAGGTAGCTATACTAGAAGGTATGGCTAGCTCACCTCCTTTTTAGGGAGAGCTAGTTCTCATCAAACGTTTTTGTTTGACATCGCTTTACATCCAAAAAGAGACGAGCCACATCCAAGTTCAATTAAGAAATGCAACTTCTCTTTTATTATATGGATGATGAAGTGAGACGAACTTATAACTTTATTATTTTAAGTCAAAGCAAGTTGATAAAATTCCCTTTTTAATGTCTTAATGCCCATTTCACATGGTGATATAGAGGCAAAGAAGGGAAAAAAAGAGTCGTGGTTTCTCTCGCTTTTGATCTAGTGGGCCGAGAGGAGAGGCCCATATGATGCGCTATTAACTTAGTGGCTGAGAGCACTTCTAATGATTGCATCTTTGTGCCTGTGGTGTAAGGGCTCTCAGCCACGGATAGTCCGATGTGTGGAATCTATGAATTTGCTTTTGATTGATTCCTTTTAATTAGCTATTTCCTCTTCTAACTCCTCCTTAGACGGCTCCCGAAGGATAAGCCTAGAAAGTGTGTTAGGAGCAGAGAGGAGACCTTAGCTATATATGATAATGTCTATTGGACCTATCCATCATATGTCACTGTTAGAGCATAAGGCCTATTATCAACCAAAACATGATAGTGTAGTCTCTGTATGCACAATTAACTTGTAGAGTATTTGCAATTTTGGCGAACAGCATAATCTTTTTTCTTTTCCAGAAAAAAAATTTAGCACCTAGCTGATTAAGAAAAATTCTTACGAAATACGAACTTTGCAATCAAAGCATGGAATAAATTTTTTTTTTAATTAACATGCTTGAGCAATACTCTTCCTATCTTCATTGTACTAGGTCAAAACCACCTACATATGCCTTTCCCTCTGTGGTCAGGCTCTCTTTTGTCTTCTCACCACTCTTCATCTCGAGCTGCCGCATACTTGATTATCGATTTTTTCCTCATGGATCAACACTTCGGAAGATCGTTCGGAGGCGGTGGAAGCGACTCGTTCGGGCCTTTCCCGTTGTCCACCAAGAAGGCCATCTTGAGTCCCCAGGTTGTGTGAATTTCCAGATGACAATGCATGAACCAAATGCCTACAAAAAGTTTCAACAACAGAGTCATGAAAAACTTGCAGAGTGGTTAAATTTACGGTATAGAGTAAACGAGAATAGTCAATAAACTAGAATTGTACCGGGATTATCTGCTCTAAATCTGATTGCAACCCATCCCCCAGATGGTACTCCTATTGTGTTCCTCTCAACAGGATCAACAAGGTTGAAGTTCTTCTGATCCACTTTTGGATTATAATTTCCTAATCCCTTCCCGACGGAGAAGAAATTGAACCCGTGAAGATGAATTGGGTGGTTCTCGGGGGCGATAATCCCAGTGTCTTGCAACACGAGCTGGACTGTCGAGTTATAATGCAACCGGAACACCTTTGTCCCACTCGTAGTCCGCAAATTTGATGGCGGCGACCCTGTGTAGTTGAAAGTGGTTGGCGGGTTACCAGGGAAATCACTCGTGAAGACGCCGCTTATGTTGAAGAAATGCGCTTGGAGAAGGGCCGTCGACGGCATCACGAACGTCACGTTGTTCATACTTGCCACGACTCTGCTTCCGTTGCCAGCTTTGCACAAAGGGCAAGGGTTGACTCCTAGTCCAACCGTGAAAAGGAGGCTGTGATCGACGGTGAGCGGGATTTTGGCAGGGTACCTCTTCGAGTTGAGGCTCCGGAGCGAGTTAATGAAATTGTTGGCCACCGCGGTGGCATTTTGTGGGGGAGTCTTGGTGAGGGTCGTGGAGGTCGCAGCGAGCGTGCCAGAGTAGTGTAATGTGGCAGTCGCGGTCATGTTGTCGACGGTGATTGGGGAGTCCATAAAAGGGGAGGCGGCGACCATGTACTTGCCAGAGCTCTGGTCGGTGGAGATGAGGGCATTGGTAGTTTGCCCAGGTGCAATCACGATCGTGTCGGTCTTGAAAGGCTTGACGTAGGTGGCATCGACCTCCACGATGGTCAGCTGGTGCCCGGCAATCTTGAAGAAGAGCTCCTCATTGAGCGCAGCATTGATGATTCGGAGCATGTACTTCTTGCCACTCTCAACAGGCAGTGTAAGTCCACCTAACATCAGAGCAAATGAAGATCAACATCAACTCAGTGAAACATTAAACTAAACTGCTGCATCAAGATTCAGATGTTGTTTTCATGGCAATGTTTGTCGATGGATTGTTACCCTGGGAAGGGCAATTGGAACTTGGCCCTGGATGGCCATTGATCGTGTGAGCATCGGAGACATTCGGTGCTAATCCGGACTTGAGGGCTTGATTGATCACAGCTTCTGTATCAGATTTCCACCATTCGCCTGATTTACAAACCCCAAAATGGTTCAGAGCTTCTACTAGCATATGCTGTCAACCAAGCAATAATTGATCTTTCATTTTGGAAGTGAAGTAGATTGGAAGCGAAATCGAGCATACCCAATACGACAACAACTTCCTTGTGGGGTTTAGGGAAAGGGTATGGAACACCACGCTTGGGCAAGATGACAATGGCTCCATGCAGGGTTGCCCTGAGCCAGAGTATGTGTGCGTGCCACAGGAGGGTGCCCCGTTGGCCCGTGATGGTGAAATTGTAGACATAGCTTTGGCTCGTCTGAATTGGGCATTGGGTAATGTACGCCGGCCCATCGGCCCAACCCGTCCTCAGCTGCCGGACACCGTGCCTGACCACACATACACCGAAATCAATATGTGATCTTTTGAAGATAGCAGTTTAATCTAATGTTCAATTAAGCTCACCAGTGGATGGTGACATTGTATTTGACATGGTTAGTGACCCTCACAAGCACGGTGTCGTCTTCCCTAGCGAAGAGAGTGGGTCCCGGAAACCTCCCGTTCACAGTGACGATGGGCTTGCTCGAACAGAGCCTCGTCTTGTTCTTCATTACCACCTGCCAAATAGAGGAATAAATACATATTGCTACATGAGCTATGTCCGAACGGGCTAGTTTATCAGAGGAATACTTCATTCCATAATGTTAGTACTTACATTGAATGAGTAGTTCCGAACTCTGGCCTCGACAACTGCCGGGATGATGCATGCCACGAGAACAAGGATTTGCAGCCAAGAGTCCATCTCTTGAAGTACAAACTTCTTTAGCTAATCTTCACTTGATTTGAAGCGAGCTTTGTTTTGGTGATCATCCGATACAAGATTCGCACATTTAAATAGAGTGGGGGAGGTCAATCGACACATAATTGCTGCCATGTCGTTTTCTTCATCGTTAGGTTGAAGGGGATTCTTACAAATCAAGATTTATCAAGGAAGATTTGGATTATTTTGTGCAATTCGAAATCTATAAAAAATAATTATTTATCTTATTATTAATCAAGACCTTCACATATAACAAAAATGATTCTCACAAATTGCAAATACTAAATTGTTAAGAATTAATAAAGTCGAAGCCACGGCTTCATCTTTTGCTAGAGTCGAACGATTTGCAAGATCCAAACACAATATGTATCGATCAAACAAATTGTTCGAAAAGTTGTACGCTCTTGAAGAGCCATTTTAGTAAAAGATTCTTGCTTCTGGGTGTCATAAATCCCTTAATTATCTATCTAGTTTTTTCTTTCTTTTAAATTATTTACAAAGGACTAATAGGGTACATTCCGTTAGAAGAAGTTGCTTAAATTTCCTTTTCAATGTGCTATTCGAACCTCATCGAGAAGCTTTAGTTGGTTCCAACTTGAGGTAAGTTCGGATGCTTCTTAGCAAAAGTCATGACCAGCTTGATTGTGAGATTTCGACCAACTTGACAATTTCTTGACAAGCATTTGACTTTTCTGTTTCTCTCATACCTTACGCATGCTCGAAGCAGGTTGATGATAACTTGCTAGAGTATGATTCTGGTTACATATGCTTGTCGGTGCTATGTCTCGTGTTCCATTTTTATAATGTGTTGGGCCTCTGCGGCATAAGATGCCATCCGCTTGAAGTTAGAATACATTAAGGGTGCATTCTGAGATGACATTTCGGCCTTGAGTTTCATCTTTCATCTTCATCATCTTTTGAATGTTGGATTTGTTGTTGACTAACTTTTAATATCTTACCCAACTTGAGATTGACCCAGTGATAAGTGCATTCCCATGTTTTTGACTTAAGAAGGGATGGTTATGGGTTTGATTTCTACTGTGGGGAACTCGGATTTAAGTAGGGGGTGTGGCGACGGCTTATTATACTAGTTCTTCTCTAGGAAGCCTATTAATTATGATCATACCCTGGGCTAGAAAAAAGAAAAATTTTAAACATCCTTAATAGATCTAATCAAGAGCCTGACAGCTACATTTAGTGAGAAACCCAGCCCAATTTGATTGAGTCTAAACACAACTTGTCTCGACTCAATGATTTTGTATATAAATGATTGGACGAGCGTGGAAAAAATTTTAGTCTGCCGAATGATCCTATAGCCCCCAAATAGGATCTCAGTCACTATGTTCTACTAATATTGTACACGAAATTTCCTCCGCAGGTTCAGGTTATTGTACATGCTTTTTATATGCTTTCTTTTTGTTAATAAATATTTTAACTACATTGTTGTTACATTTCCTAACAACTTAAAATTCAAGGAAAAGTAATTTGTTTAACCCAATATCAAAGAACCGATTTAGAGTTTAATTTGATACTCAATCTTAAACTCATTACACATGGCGAGTTCACAACTTGCTCACACAACATAAGAGCCATGCCCATTTCATAACATAGAGACAAGTCTTGCATGTACAGGGACCAGCTTGCACGTCAGGGAGAGTGCTAAGAAATATGTTACAAATACTTTGTTGGTACGTTTCCAACTGTTCAAGCTTATGGGGAAAAAAGTTTGTCCCATACTTCTATTGACAATTTAAACTTTAGGAGGAAAAAAAGGGTTATTTAATGCGATGTCATACGGCTAGTGAAAATCCAAAATCTTCTCACTATCCACTATTTTAATTCAGCTTGCTTTCATGTCAATCACATTCCCATATACAATTATCTATTTCATGTGGTTATTACATTCACATCTTATGTTCCACATAAGTAGATCAACTCGCATATATGAGAGTAATTACTAGATACATATTTGTTATACGCTGTACTAGTCGTCGATGGCTAAAATTTAAACCTTTCACGGTTGCATTGCATAGACATAATTTGACAAATTTAGTTGACGGGTACCTTTCTTCAAGTTTTCTCCTAGGAAGAAGCGGACATCATCATGAGTATTGGAATGCGAAAAGACGAAACCGAAGGTGGGTAAACTGGAACCACTTAACGGCACTATAACCTCCTTCCCACTGATTGTCTGACCATTTCTGGTCAATTCCATCTTCTTCAAGCGCACTAGAAAAGGGTAATTTTGCAGTCTAAAATTGTTTTTACCTGCTAGAAACAACTGCTCTTCCTGAAGAAAAAAAAAAGGTTTTACCACAATCTGCTTTAAAAAGTTGAATTTTGGTTTCCTTGAAATTCAGAAAAGACAGTAAAAGGAGCACACAACCCCGTTTCCTAGAATGAGGAGAAAACCTACTTGATGGGCTCAATTAAATATCCAGGTGTTCTTCTAATAGTTTCAGTATCAGCAGGATTATTAACAGTATTCTTTTTCGAGAATGTTAATAAATTTCGAAATCCATTTCATGGTTCAATAGTAACAACTATCTTTTGATTGGTACTGTAGTGGCCATTTGGTTGGGTATTGAAGTAATGAAACCTATTGATTTAAAAAATCTCGACTTATGCATTTTCGGAATAGTCACTTCAAAGTCAATTTTCCCTAAATACATCTATTCAATTAAATATGGATTTATTTCAAATATATAAATTGGACAAAAGGTGAAATATTATTTTTCTTTATAAAAGAAACTAAAAATAAAGACGATTTACAATTTATTCTTCATCAAATGGGTTTGTAAAAAAATGAATTATTAATTTCTGCACTGTCCACCATTTGTTTTACATCTTCTTTCCCGAAATCTTCCATTTTCCTTTGTGTCCATCAATTAGGGCCCATCTTGGTTCGATGTAAATTTCTTGTAAAACCAATTGGACCAAGCCCAATTCATGGCCCACAAATTGGACCTAGCCAGTTTGCCGTCGCTTAGGAGGTCCAGAATTACAATTTAGTCCAAAGTCCATTTTAACATTGGACAGAGCTCTTTTCGGACCTAACCAAGTTCCGCTTGACTGTCAAGCTTGTTCTTTATATCCAAGATTCAACTAATGTCCATTGCCCACCCGTAGACCTAAAGACAAAAACTATGTCTACCTAGTAAGTTGCTAGTTCATGAAGTTGACTGCGGTTATGTGTCTGCCGTATACACAGACCGGGACAAAACTATTCTCTCTCAGGATAAGGACCTTGTCAGTTTAGTAAGAAAATTGGCCTGAAAGACGATGCTCATCTCCTTATTAGAGATCTAAGATATCTTACATACCCATGTCTTTGAGATGACACGCACCACTAATGTAAGTTTTGTGAGATAACAGCTATCACTATGGGAGTTTAGTAATACATGATTATTCTAAAAACTTCAATTATTAAATGAAAGCATATTTTATTATTTAAATAATCTTTTTTTATGTCTGCCAAGTGTATTCCTAAACTTTGCAACTCCTTTACCAGAAGCTTGGCAGGCCCTAGTGGGCCCACTAGGGGAAACCCATAACTCATAAATCCTCTATTTGGAGGAGGGGAGATTCCTACTTGGTTATTATTTAAATATTTTAACAAATAAGATAAGAATCTAACATTTATCGGGTTTGTTCAATTAGATATGGCTTTCTCTCGAAAGTAAAATTCTCGTTGACAAAATCTGAAATAAGCGTAATTGAGCATCCTACTTTACTTCTTTGAGTTTAGTGGATTCAATGCTTTTATCTCCACATACTCTTGCTTTATTCTTTTCCTTTTGCTTCCCTACGGAGAGAACGCCATCGGAGAATGTTGGGGTAGGTGAGCCAGATCAACTCGAGGGTTGCTCTAGTAAAAATCTGTCTCATCATCTTCGTTGAAGAATCCATAGAAGTACTAATCAGCGAATCTGCAGCAATCTCGAGTGTTTGTGCGACGAGGGCATCATCACGGTTGATGGGAATTCGCCGTATGATCAAACTAGCCCCGGACGCCAAATTGATATGACAAGCCGTGAGCAGACTCGTCCCGATGATTGATTGGCATGCACTAGGAAGAGAGAGAGTTCATTCAAAACCTCCCTATCAAATCAACTATTTTAGGATTATATCGTTTATAAAATTGAACAAACGAATATTTTTCATTGTTTCAGAAAATGTTTATAAAAATTTTTCATCGACTAATTATTTTAAAATAAACAAGCGACCATTTTAAAGAAAATATTTTTTAAAATTTTTTATTTTAGTGAAATAAACGTAATTTAAAATTAAATTATCTTCAGACATCAGGGCCTACGAGAAGCATTAGGTGCAAATTCCTAGAGATACAAGCAATCAATTTTTTTCTAAAAAAATATTTTTAAAATTATTTATTTTTTAATTTACTTAAAGGTTAATACCATGAAAAATCCAAACTAACAAATTTACCAAAACTAATTTTTTTACCACTAAAAATTATAAACTGATGTACCTATGATATATTTATCTTAAACTAATTTTTGGACTAATGACAAATATATATTCTATTAGTTTCCATTAAATTAGATTTAATACAATGAAAAATCACAATTGATACACTTATGACAAACAAAGAGTAAAACCTAAACTCGGTATACTCGTTAACCGCCACGTGTTATTCAACTCAATAATTTAAAAGTAATATTTAATGGAATTAACGGATGATAAATTTATCATTTATGTACTAGTTTTGTATTTTTGATAATAAAAAAATTAATTCGAGATAAATTGATAATAGTTATACTTAGTTTTGTATTTTTGATAATAAAAAATTAATTTGAGATAAATTGATAATAGTTATACTACTTTCGATTTTGATGGTATTAATCCTTATTATAAACTACATAAGCGATTATTTATACTTTGTCAAGTCAATAGAGTTACCGACCAAAAAAAAAAGTAAATAGAGTTTAAAATTAAAATTTAAAATGATCTCGGGACACTCGCGCCTACGAGGCATCGTAGGTGAAAATTTCTAGAGTTGGCGAGTCCTTTGGTTTCATCTTTGTATGAGCAAGCCCAATTACACGGAGCGATGACGACACAAAAGCAGAGTCCCGTCGGATCCCGGACGATAGCGTGCCAAGGACGAAAAGCCAAGAGCCCATCATTAATGGGGTCATCCGTCACTCTCTCCCCTCTTATCCCGCATTCACGAATTAAACGTCATCTCTTGATCCCGCCCGTAACCCTATGATCGACCGTGCGACTTTGATATCTAATTTATGACGACTAGGATCACGTCATCATCGGTCATCATCGACGTCTTCGAAATCTATCTTTGTCATCGGCACTTTTATTATCGAAGCCGTACCGCCTTCGAATACTTAATAGACGCGTTTGAAAATAATGATTACGCGCACCAAGAAATGAGTTGGTGCTCTTGTATTGAAAATCGACACTTATTAGGTTATTTGACAAGTTTTCTGTGAGCATCCGTTAGTTGAACTCTTACTAAGAAGTGACCCTTTTATTTTTGGGATAGGTGTATTAATAATTTTAAAACTTATTATGAGAGTGCAAGTGAGTATTAAAACTGTTAGAAAGTGCCATAAGGTCCTCAAAATTTATCAAAAAAATTATCAAATTGGTACGATTAGTCTTTTTGTGAAGTTTGTCAAATTTCGCTAATAAAAAAATTTTGATGTAACTTTTTTTTTTTGTTATTGTCTCCTTCTCACATAACGTTACTCAAACACGAAAGCGACATTGTTTTGATTAAAATCTAAAGTTTTTAACTTAAATATTGGTCGAAGTAGATTTTAGAAAAGAAAAAAGTACAAGTCTATCCTCTTGCTTATGGCTACCACCTCATCCTCGATAGGCATCAATGATGGCTGCAACCCTCGCCTAGATCAGGAGTGCAGTGGCCCACTCCGGATTTCAATGACGGTTGCTAGCCCTCATGCTAGCACTAGCAATTCCTCCGGTCATTGGTGATGCCCTCTCTGCAAATAGTTATTTTTTTTCTTTCTCCTTTTTGTGTCTTTTTGACCTTTTTCCTTTTTGGTTTTTTTAGTTTGTCTTTTTCTTAAAAAACTTTGGATTTTTAACCTAATTTAGTTAAGATTTGATGTAAAAATTGGGAGTTAGATCTAAACGATGTTGTTGTAGTTTTTTAGTTAACTTTAATGCCACATAGGATAGCATATAGGAGAGAGAAAACAAAATCATGTTGATTAAATTAGACAGAATTTAGCGGAAAGACTTAATTGCATCAATTTGACAAATTTTAAAATTTGATTGTATTTTTGAAAGTTTTAATAATTAATTCCACTTCATGATAAATTTTAGGACTTTTGTTATGCCTATCTCTTTCTTTTCCTAAACAACAGATTTGCAACAATTAATGTAGGAAACACTAGTTAAATTTGATGTAAAAGCCCAAAATATGTCTCGCTGAAATCTTAAACTTTGGACGGCACAATTTTTCTATTCCCATTCATGCTCTCAACTCCAAGTCGGTCACGGCCATACATTGAGCTACATATTTGATTCAATGGGTGTATGTTATCAAATGAAGATCTTGCCTAGCTCACCGGTATCTTTTACGGCTAGAGAACCCTAGGTTTCAAGTTCAGGAGATAGCCGTTGACCTTGTTAAATTAAGTTAGACGTGATGCAATTATTCAAGTGATAAACGTGTGTCTAGCTCCTTACTCGAAACTCAATTCAAATTATCATGTTCTAGCCCTCCTTTTGCTGGTGTTTTTTTTTCTTTCTCCTTTTTTGTGTCTTTTTTACCTTTTGCCTTTTTGGTTTTTTTAGTTTGTCTTTTTCTTAAAAAATTTTAGATTTTTTAACCTAATTTAGTTAAGATTTGGTGTAAAAATTGGGAGTCAGATCTAAACGATGTTGTTGTAGTTTTTTAGTTAACTTTAATGCCACATAGGGTAGCATAGAGGAGAGAGAAAATAAAAAAAATCATGTTGATTAAATTAGATAGAATTTAGTGGAAAGACTTAATTGCATCAATTTGACAAATTTTAAGATTTGATTGTATTTTTTTGAAATTTTTAATAATTAATTCCACTTCATGATAAATTTTAGGACTTCTATTATACCTATCTCTTTATTTTCCTAAACAACAGATATGCAACAATTAATGTAGGAAACACTAGTTAAATATGATATAAAAGTCCAAAATATGTCTCATTGAAATCTTAAACTTTGGACGGCACAATTTTTTATATTCCCGTTCATGCTCTTAGCTCCAAGTTGGTCACGGCCATACATTGAGCGACATATTTGATTCAATGGGTGTCTGTTATCAAATGAAGATCTTGCCTACCTCACTGGTATCTTTTACAGCTAGAAAACCCTAGGTTTCAAATTCAGGAGATAGCCGTTGACCTCGTGAAATTAAGTTAGACATGATGCAATTGTTCAAGTGATAAATGTGTGTCTAGCTCCTTACTCGAAACTCAATTCGAATTATCATGTTCAGGCCCTCCTTTTGCTGGTTTTTTTTTTCTCCTTTTTGTGTCGTTTTTACCTTTTGCCTTTTGGTTGTTTTAGTTTGTCTTTTTCTTAAAAAATTTGGATTTTTTAACCTAATTTAGTTAAGATTTGGTGTAAAAATTGGGAGTAAGATCTAAACGATGTTGTTGTAGTTTTTTAGTTAACTTTAATGCCACATAGGATAGCATACGGGAGAGAGAAAAAAAAATCATGTTGATTAAATTAGACAGAATTTAGTGGAAAGACTTAATTGCATCAATTTGACAAATTTTAAGATTTGATTGTATTTTTTTGAAAGTTTTAATAATTAATTCCACTTCATGATAAATTTTAGGACTTCTATTATGCCTATATATTTATTTTCCTAAACAACAGATTTGCAACAATTAATGTAGGAAACACTAGTTAAATTTGATGTAAAAGTCCAAAATATGTCTTGCTGAAATCTTAAACTTTGGACGGCACAATTTTTTATATTCCCGTTCATGCTCTCAGCTCCAAGTCGGTCACGGCCATACATGGAGCTACATATTTGATTCAATGGGTGTATGTTATCAAATGAAGATCTTGCCTACCTCACGGGTATCTTTTATAGCCAGAAAACCCTAGGTTTCAAGTTCAGGAGATAGCCATTGACCTAGTGAAATTAGGTTAGACCTGATGCAATTGTTCAAGTGATAAACATGTGTCTAGCTTTTTACTCGAAACTCGATTCGAATTATCATGTTCAGGCCCTCCTTTTGCTGGTGTTTTTTGTTTTCTTCTTTCTCCTTTTTGTGTCTTTTTTACCTTTTGCCTTTTTGGTTGTTTTAGTTTGTCTTTTTCTTAAAATTTTTTGGATTTTTTAACCTAATTTAGTTAAGATTTGGTGTAAAAATTGGGAGTAAGATCTAAACAATATTGTTGTAGTTTTTTAGTTAACTTTAATGCCACATAGATAGCATATAGGAGAGAGAAAATAATAAGAAAAATCATGTTGATCAAATTAGACAGAATTTAGCGGAAAAGACTTAATTGCATCAATTTGACAAATTTTAAGATTTGATTGTACTTTTTTGAAGTTTTAATAATTAATTCCACTTCATGATAAATTCTAGGGCTTCTATTATGCCTATCTCTTTATTTTCCTAAACAACAGATTTGCAACAATTAATGTAGGAAACACTAGTTAAATTTGATGTAAAAGTCCAAAATATGTCCCGCTGAAATCTTAAACTTTGGACAGCGCAATTTTTTATATTCCCGTTCATGCTCTCAACTCCAAGTCGGTCACAGCCATACATTGAGCTACATATTTGATTCAATGTTATCAAATGAAGATCTTGCCTACCTCACGGGTATCTTTTATGGCCAGAAAACCCTAGGTTTCAAGTTCAGGAGATAGCCGTTGACCTCATGAAAGTAAGTGAGACGTGATGCAATTGTTCAAGTGATAAACATGTGTCTAGCTCCTTACTCGAAACTCGATTCGAATCATCATGTTTAGGCCCTCCTTTTGCTGGTGTTTTTTTTTCTTTCTCCTTTTTGTGTCTTTTTTACCTTTTGCCTTTTTGATTTTTTTAGTTTGTCTTTTTCTTAAAAAATTTTGGATTTTTTAACCTAATTTAGTTAAGATTTGGTGTAAAAATTGGGAGTAAGATCTAAACGATGTTGTTGTAGTGTTTTAGTCAACTTTAATGCCACATAAGATAGCATATAGGAGAGAGAAGATAAAAAAAAATCATGTTGATTAAATTAGACAGAATTTAGCGGAAAGACTTAATTGCATCAATTTAACAAATTTTAAGATTTGATTGTATTTTTTTGAAAGTTTTAATAATTAATTCCACTTCATGATAAATTTTAGGACTTCTATTATGCCTATCTCTTTATTTTCCTAAACAATAGATTGGCAACAATTAATGTAGGAAACACTAGTTAAATTTGATGTAAAAGCCCAAAATATGTCTCGTTGAAATCTTAAACTTTGGACAGTACAATTTTTTCTATTCCCGTTCATGCTCTCAGCTCCAAGTCGGTCATGGCCATACATTGAGCTACATATTTGATTCAATGGGTGTATGTTATCAAATGAAGATCTTGCCTACCTCACGGGTATCTTTTACGGCCAAAAAACCCTAGGTTTCAAGTTCAGGAGATAGCCGTTGACCTCGTGAAATTAAGTTAGACGTGATGCAATTGTTCAAGTGATAAACGTGTGTCTAGCTCCTTACTCGAAACTCGATTCGAATCATCAGGTTCAGGCTTGTCTTGGAACCGTTTTTGGGAGTATAGACCTATGTATCTCGATAAATATCGAGTGTGTGGGATGGGTAGACTATAGCACCTGATGAAGATTAGTTGGGTTCTCCAAGACCGAACACCCATTAGGACTGGCACAAATATGAAACTACTGATTTTTGGTGATGTGAGATATTGAATCTGTATTGATGTCAAATCCATTGTCAATTCTCTAGGCACTGAGTAAACTTTGTGGGATTTATCTTACAGTCTGTCCTCTCTCTCTCTCTCTCTCTCTATGTATATCAGCTTAGATTTTTTTTTTCTATGTATATCAGCTTAGATTAGCCAGAACAAAAAATCTGACGAGTAAATATCAGGGTTCAATTCCTACAAAACGTCACGGGATTCCTGTTGATTCCCTTTTCGGAAGTAAGATTCTGCATCCAAGCGTACGCGCGTGAGGTCCCTCTCCCAGCAATTAAAGGTTGATAGTGAAACTAAATATCATCTATCAGAAAAAAAAAAAAAAAACTAATAGCATCATATTTAATTTTCTATACAAATTTCTCCTAATTAATGCTTTCTTTATTTCTCAACATTTATCCTAAAAAAGATTGTTTGTATCACTTGATGTAATTACCCAATAAAAATTATCGACAACAATTTATGCATAAATATTTTGTAAACAATGGAAATATTTTTTATTTATTCATTTTTATAAGTGATATAAGTGATATTTTTTAGAAAATATTTTTAAAACATTCATTTTTCACAAAACAAAACGAAGCCTAAATGGATATTATTAGCAAATGCTCCAGGGGCATAGTTTGGGGATAATGTTGAACACTTCTTTTACTTGAGTATAAATAGTTCAAGTCATCTAATTAAAACTGCCCAAAACAATACCATTGGCATTCGAATATTGCACATCAATAAGTACATGCTGTACAGCTCAAACAATGAACAAATTTATTAAAAATAATTAGTTGCATTGCTTAATGTAATTAGCCATGAAAAATGGTCTTATCATCGACAACTAATTATGTATGAACATTTTCGTGAATGATAAAGATACTTTTCATTTATTCATTTTTATAAGTGATATAAATAATTTTTTTCAGAAAAAACATTTTCCAAGACATTCATTTTTCGTGAAATAAACGGACTAAATAGATATTATTAACAAATGTTTCAATGGCACTTATAAAACATTTTCATAAAGCAAATTCTATCATCTTCAGACACTATTTTCCTAGTATAATACAAACTTGTACATCAGAAATAATTTTTTTTATCATTATATATGGTTAATAAGTACTTTGAAAATACTTACTAACATGATCCTAATTAAATAACCTGGCGTCTGATCTAAAGCCACCCACAATCTTATTATTATTGTTATTATTATTACATCATTGTTATTATTATTATTATTATTGTTATTATTATCTTATTATTATTATTATTATTATTATTATTATTGCAGCTGTGAAGTTTAAAGCAAGCTATTTAATTTACTACACCCATTTTTAGGAAGTTATTTATACTCAGAAAACGCAAAAGAAGAAGAAGAAGAAGAAACTCTTTTTCAATAGTTCGGGGATAAAGCGAAGGCATCATGCGAACCGTGAATCTCGGCCAAATGCTTTCATCTTTGCGTGAACAAATCAAGCTGCTCTATAAGCTGCCCAAGTTAGGCATGCTTGGGTATCAATTTTCGTCTTATTTGAGTTCGCATGAATCGAGTTTAAGTCCATGCCTACACCAAGTGCTTGCAAATTTTACAAAGTCCAATGATTCTAATTGTAACCGGTCGATATTCGATGAACATAGAAATGATCGATTTTAAGGTGCGTAGGTTCTAGATTAAGGATCTTGGAACCTATCATGTTAGAACCAATTCCCAGTTTTTGAACCTTGAATCGATCCTATTTTTTGGGTTCAATTCTAGGATATACTCGAGAACATATTTTTGTTTGGCTCCTTTTTTATTTTTATAGCAAAATAATATAATCAATAAAATGGTGCAAAATAAAAGATAAATGAGTGCAAGTGGAGGTGAGCCAAGAACGAGTGAGGGTTGCAAGACTCAAACGAGTGAGGGTGAGCCGTGAGTAAGTGATGAGGAGGCGAGTCGCGAGTGAGGAGGAGGGTGAGTCACAAGTGAGAGAGAGTAGTGAAATATCTAAGTGGAGTTGGAGTAAATAGATAAAAAGAGATGAAGAGAGCAAAATTAGTGTTTTTAGATTTTATGAAACCAGTTCCAAATTTGGTCCGTTTATTGGGTAGTTTTGATGATTTTTCACTTAGAATTAGGAATTGGACTGGTTTCAATGGGAATTGAAAACCAGATCCGTTTTCAAGGCGGTCTCGTTTGATTTTTAGATAGAACCAATCCTGTTTTAAACCCCCTAGATGTCGATGTATTTCTGCATATGTAAAAGGAAAATGCCAGTCGTTCATGCACTGTCGTGGGCGAATGCAATTTCCAAGAATGTTGTTTTTGACTTCTAGTTTCCCTAAAACTGGTCTTGCTCCAAAAATAAAACGCATTGAGAATAGTGCTAGCTAAAGAGTCCACGTTCAGAACCTTCAGATCCTCATCTCGGCAAACACACAGGGCAATAAATCAGGTACGTGAGGTGGATTCATTATTACAGCATCCCCACCTAATTTTACCAAATTCGCTGTATTAGTTTTCTCTGAGGGACTTATATTCTCTGGTTTTTGTGCTTTTGGCCCAAGAAATTTGCAATCACCGCCCGGAATTTATGATTAGAAAATTATGAATGTTGCTCAAAAGTCCCACTCAAAGGCTTGAATTTATTGGTCAAGGGAGATCACAGGTCCACCTAAATATAAAGAGCATGGCTTCATAATCAAACGACAGGTGATATTAGTCGGACTAGGAATGATGCTGGGATTCGACAAATGACAAGCACATGAATAAATTGGGGCATAACACTAAAATACGACCTTAGAATATCAAACATTTCATAGGTGGAGCGAGATGGTACATATAAAATGAATATATAAGGCTTTGGTTGCTTTGTAAAAAATGAATGATTTCCAAAATATGTTTCTAAAAATGCTTGTTTGAAATAATTAGTCAACAAAAAATATATTCATTATTTGAAGGAAATGTTTTTCAAATCACTCATTTTGTGCGAAACAAACGAATTAAAAATAATCCTTTGTATCATCTACAAAAATAATTGCTTGAACGATGATGCGTTATACATAAATCTTTGTTGTTAATAAAATACCTTTTATTAATTTATTATTTCAAGCGATATAATTAATTATTTTTAGGAAGATATATTTCAAAATCACTAATTTTTCGTAAAATAACATAACCTTAAGTCAATGACAGTGGGATATTGCAACCAGTAATATACTCGGCTTTTCTGATGTGGTGGCGCTCGCATGAGCGACGTTGACTTAAACGTGCAAAAGAATAGAAGAAAAAGTAAAAAAAACCAAAGCGAATAGATTCAGATTCACATGCTCAATCCACATGGTCGGCCGCAGATTCCTGCCTCCGAATCGGAAGGGGGTTAAACAAATACCCAAAAATATACGTGGAGGGAATCTACAAATAACGCAAATTACCGGGGCTCTGTAGCAATAACCCCGAAAGTATCGAAGCTATAAATAAAGACGCCTTTTTTGCGTGAGCTGGTACGAGATCACTGGCCTTGTTTCTCTCGTCGTCTTCCTCCTCTTCTCCTCGCGTGCGCAGGATCGCCGGAGCTCACCTGGCCGTCGCCGGAGGGGAAGCGACGTCGTTCGCCGTCCGGGATCGAGGTGCGTCCATGGCGTCTCTCTCTCTCTCTCTCTCTCTCTTTCTGTGCGTTAGTTGGTCTCTGTTCTTTACCCGCTTCGAATCCGTCGCCGGGTTCTCGCCACGCGAACGTGGCACGCTTCCGTGCCGTGCCACGCTAACGTCGCGGCGTCCGTCGCGGCGTCCGTCGCGGCGTCCGAAAGTCGTGGTTTTCCGCTACGTGCCGACGTTTCTTTTCGGACGTTTTTTACTCGCCGAGTGCGAGGAACGTGGATCTGGTGCACCTTTGGGCTTGTCACCGTTGGTCTGAAGAATGGTCGGGTCGTTTGCGCTTGTCTGCAACTACTTGGGAGCGTGGTTTGCGCCTTGCGGTTAATCGTCTGCTTGTTTGGAAAGCGGCGGTGAAATCTCAAGGGAGGTTACAGTCACAGTAGCTGGCCGTCCGAAATTTGTCAAATTTTTGGTTTTTGTCGGTTTTTGAATCGGTCTGTGAGATAGATTTCGATGCCGGAGCATGTTGGGTTTAGGTATTGGGGAATCCCATGATGCGGTCTTCTTGAACGTTGTGCTTAAGGTAAAGTAAATTTTAGATTGTTTTGAATTTGGAGGATCTGATTCTTTAGTATATAAATCTTTGTACGGATGATATGATTATTTATTTAATTATGCTTTATTTTTCCTCTGTGGGTCATCGAGTTACAGTGGACTCGTCTTGTGGACTCCTCATTCCTGGGTGAAATTCGCAACAAGTGCCATAATTGATGTCAAAAGATACCACACGCGCTAGTAACATGAAATTTTCTTGGCTTTTCAGAATAGAAGTAGCATTCTACCGATTACTGTCCATGTTCGATGAGAAATTATTGATTCTAGAGTCCTGACATGATCTGTTTTAGATCGATATGCTTATCGAGATGTTGAGTTGCTAAGTTTTCGGGTGATTCTTTTGAAGTTAAATAGGGGTTTGAGAATTTGAAGGATATTATGGCTGAAGAGGATATTTACACAAAAGATGGGACGGTGACCATCTGCGGTGATCCTGCCGATAGGACAAAAACTGGGAACTGGAAGGCGTGCCGCTATATCCTGGGTATGGTCTAGAGGTGCTATTTGTCCATCTTTAACATTCCGTATGTTGAACTGGTTGTTGGATTCCTCTTATGTCAGGAACTGCATGACCTTGAGAGTGTTATTTGTTCTAACAAAGATTATTCTATCAGGAAACGAATGTTGTGAAAGGTTGGCATACTATGGCATGGGCACCAATTTGGTGAACTATATCCATAAACGCCTACACCAGAGTAATGTTGCCGCATCAAATAATGTTACCAATTGGTCAGGGACCTGCTACATTACTCCACTGATCGGAGCCTTTCTAGCGGATTCATACTTGGGACGATATTGGACAATAGCCATCTTTTCAATGGTTTACGTTCTGGTAAGCATGGCCAGCAATACGAATGCTATTGTGAGTGTTCTCAGATGACTGCACTGCAAATTGGATGCATTGTGATGTATGCATGTCCATGTCTCAAAATCAACTGGATAATTATGGTACAGAATAGATGTTGCAATCATGAATATTTCTTCTGCCCAAAGAAGACCACGGAGATTTTCTTAGCAAAAGTTAAAAAACAACTTTAAGATTTTGTATAGGTCCTGAAGTTAAAAGAAAAAGAATCTGATTTTGAAGATTTACTCCTAATTTATAGACTATAATGGCTTTTCTTCTCTTCCTTCTAGTTGTATCAAGGTCAATTGAAATGCTTCCAGTGTCTGTGATGGTGTCATTAGGTCGAGCATCTTTGCTCCTTTGATCGGGAGAATAACTTGGAATTGCGTTCAGATGGACAGTTAGATTATTTGTGCGACTTGTATTGATGATGAAGGCTGAGATATATGAAGCAACTTTACGTGTGCTTTTCCCCCCTTTTGACAAAGAGTTCCTAAAATGATGTTCTTCTAATTCTTTTGCAGGGGATGACACTGTTAACATTATCTGCTTCTGTTCCTGGGCTAAAGCCTTCCTGTGAAAATGGTGAGTGCCATCCTAAAACATCCCAAACTGCTGCTTGCTTTGTGGCGCTGTATTTGATTGCTCTTGGCACTGGTGGAATCAAGCCTTGTGTTTCATCCTTTGGTGCCGATCAATTTGACGAAACGGATGAAGCTGAGAGGAAAAAGAAGAGTTCGTTCTTTAATTGGTTTTATTTGTCAATCAACATCGGTGCACTTATTGCATCCTCAGTCTTGGTGTGGATTCAAATGAATGTTGGTTGGGGATGGGGATTCGGAATCCCAGCAGTTGCAATGGCCATTGCTATTGTGTTTTTCTTCTCCGGTAGCCAGTTGTACAGGATACAAAAACCTGGAGGCAGTCCACTTACAAGGATTGCCCAGGTAATAGTCGCATCCTTCAGAAAAATGAATGTAAAAGTTCCAGCTGACAAGACTCATCTCCATGAGACAGCAGATGCAGAATGCACTATCAAAGGAAGTCGCAACCTTGAGCACACGGATGAGTTGCAGTAAGTGTCTAAATCCCCTGATTTTATTAGGTTTAAAATGTTTTGAAGATTTTCGGGGTATTTGTACACGTCATCATTGATTTATGCCTGTTTTACCAGTGGTCTCTGTTAGGATATGTTTAAGAAACATGGAAGCTTAGTGAGTAGGTTAATTTCCTAACTGATTTGGATCGTCAATTACAAAGAAATGTCCTTATGAAAAATATGGATTGCTCAAGTCAGTCGCTGTTGTTGCATCTTGCTCTATCCTACCATTTATAGAAGCAAAGATCTCTTTTCTTTTGTACATTCTGCATTTTATAATTTGATGCTCCTTTGCTGATACCATGGGTGGCTTGAGAAGCTGTTTGGCTCATCTCCCATAAAAAAAATTGGGATGAGTTTATAACTTATGTTTCTGGGCACACTCTTGCCTCCTAATTATGCCTTACAATTACGATGCTGAACTATCCCTGGGCATTTTAGTTTGTAGTAGATTGAAACAATCGGCTTTAGCAGCATACTGACAATTGTAGATAGTTTAACCTGTAGTTGCTAATCATTTACAAATTGCAGGTTCTTTGACAAGGCTGCTGTTGAGATCCCAACTGATAACATAAAGGGGAATACAGATCCCTGGCGTCTTTGCACAGTCACACAAGTGGAGGAGCTTAAATCAATCATCAGGTTGCTTCCAGTATGGGCATCTGGAATAGTCTTTGCGACCGTGTACAGCCAGATGAGCACGATGTTTGTTCTTCAAGGGAACACTTTGGACCAGCACATGGGACCACACTTCAAGATCCCATCGGCTTCCCTCTCTCTCTTTGACACACTGAGTGTCATCTTCTGGGCTCCCGTATATGACCGAGTTATTGTCCCCTATGCCAGGAAATTCACTGGCAAGGAACGCGGGTTCACTCAACTGCAGCGGATGGGCATTGGCCTTGTAATTTCTATCTTCTCCATGCTTGTTGCAGGGATTTTGGAAGTCATTCGTCTTGGCATTGTCAAGAGGAACAACTACTACGATCTTGAGTACATCCCAGTGTCAATATTCTGGCAGGTCCCTCAGTACTTCCTCGTGGGGTGTGCCGAGGTTTTTACTTTTATTGGGCAATTGGAGTTTTTCTATGACCAGGCACCAGATGCGATGAGAAGCTTGTGCTCTGCTCTCTCTCTTACTACCGTGGCATTGGGAAATTACCTGAGCACTTTACTTGTGACCATCGTGACTAAAGTGACCACTCAAAATGGAAAGCTTGGATGGATTCCTGATAATCTGAACAGGGGTCATCTTGACTATTTCTACTGGCTTTTGGCGATTCTGAGCCTGCTTAACTTCTTGGTCTATCTCTGGATTGCAAAGTGTTATACCTACAAAAAAGCGACAGGAGTTGCCCGTTGACAGAGCCTGGTTTCTCTGATGCTGCGCAATTCAGTTATCTATCTTCCCTGCTTTAAAGTTAAAAGTTCAGTGTCTTGCGTCTGGCGTACATGCTGATGTGCTCGTAGTTTGTAAATATATTGATTCACTTGGTGCCTTTTGGAAAGCAAGTTGTTGATTCTTCTGTTACATTCTGCCTTTTTCGTTCTCTGACACATATAAGATTACTTTCTCTTCGACATTGCTCATTACTTGGTTGTTCAATGGTCGATCAAGCTTCGCTGATGCATTTGCTTGGAGGTAATAGTGCTCATAACGCATCTTGATACTGGCTCCTATTCCGTTTCCTAACACCTGTTTGGTAAGAGTACCTCATGTTCCTAACGACTGCATCCATTGGCCATAGAATCTTAGAGAATAATGACAAAAGTGGTCTCTTATCCCTTACTTGAAATTGAGGAAAGTTGTCTTTGTAACTCCCTTGATTGAGATGGGGGCTTGCGGCGGTAGGACGAGGGGAAATTAGAGATTGTTGGCCTAGGATGTTTAAGCGGTAGTTTTAGGAGTAGTGGATACAAAGTATCATCTGCATGACTCTTACATTGACCTGTTCCAATTTCCAAACCTTTGAATCTCACAAGTGGTGTAACTGAATTTGAAGATCACATATAATGATGTGATTGTCTTTGGTCGTCGACAATCACTTTTTTAGGTTTGAAAATTGAACTGACCACCACCACTAATATTTAAAACCCTTACCTTCTACCAATGAGGTGTTAGATCCTGAGGTGTTAGATCCTCCCTAGTAAAGGGCAAAAGTCGTCTTTGGCGAGGGTCTCTTTTTGTATCTATGGGAAATTAATTGAGCGATATCACCCATTGATATCACCTATTTGTCCAATCGAGCAATTTGACGGAAGGATCAGCATCTAATGACATTATCATTGCTCATAAGTTACTTGACCGTATTTCCTAATAACTTGGCAGCACATGTAAGAAGAGATAATGCGGCACAAAAAACGAGAGGTCCGAAACAGTCCCAGAAAACGACAAAAAAGAAAAATCCATCTTCCTCCTCCTTCTCCATTGTTCAACCGAAGAAAGGATTCGAAAGATGATCGCGCTCAAAACCCTGCACACCTCCTTCTCCCCCGCCGACCCGACCACCTTCCTTCCCTCCAACCTCAACCCCAAGAAGAAGAAGCGCCCGGCTCTCTCCCTGTGCAGATGCAAGCAAGGCGGCTCGTCCCGCCCCTCCGACTCCCCTCCGCCGCCGCCGGAGGGCGATGCCCGGAAGCAAGAGCTGCTGGCCCGGATCGCGATGCTTCAGGCGCAGAAGGTCCGGCTCAGCGACTACCTGGACGAGCGGTCGGCCTACCTGACCCAGTTCGGCGAGGAGGCCGGCGCCGAGTTCGACAAGATCGGGGAGGACGCCCTCCGAGGCCTCGACGAAGCGGGTAACCGGGTCTGTTCATCCTCATGATTTTCGGATCCGATTAGACTTTGGGATAGGAAGGCATTTCGAAATTCGTTTTTCTCTTTCTAATGCTGCCTCCCAATTTGGAAAAGAAAAATAAAAAGAATATTGGTGGGTACTAAATTCTTGCAGTTGGCTTGGAATTTATTTATATGCTAAGCATGCTGTTGCATAATTAAAGTCTTGGGTTAGCATAAGTAAAATTGGTAGTTTTCTGCACCCTCCACCTAAAAATAAGAATTTCATATGACGGATATATCGTTTAATAGCGACATGTGATGCGTTTGACCAATTACAAGTGAGATGCATGACCATCCATAGTGATGTCAAATGTGATGAGACTGGTAAAACGTCGGCAGTGCTAGTTGGTATACTTTCTCCTGTCTGGACCTTTTTTGGGTTGCCATTGTTCCTTCGTCTTTGCTGGATTAACATAGGAATGAAATGGAGCACTTCTTTAATCGAGGAGAAAAGGGGAGAAGTTCGTGTTTTCACTGTTGCCCTTACCTATAAGTTTAATTCATTTGACCGCGATGAAAGTGTTAGAGCCTTCTTGGATAGAACTTTGCTTGCTTGCCTTTAGCTTGATTTAATTTTGCGGCTGTCGCGTTTTGACTTTCTTTTAATTGGAAACATCCAAAAATTTCACCATTTAGAAATTTTGGCACTTAGATATGAAGTTTTTTTAGAATCCTTTGAAACTTGCATAATTTTTTAACTTTGGCGAGGTAAATAGTTGTCATTTTCTTTTGAAAATAACGCAAGTAAATAGGCACTTAGTTTGAGATTTCTAACGTTACATTTTCTATGAACATGTATGCAGAAGTGGAGGTGAAAAAACTTCGTCGTTTATTATCCCATATTTCATCTATACTTCTATATAAAACAAAGGGTTCTCATTCCTTAGTATAGTCTAGTCCATTTTTTCCATTAAAAAATATCCTAAATTAGTTATTATCTAAATATTCAAGAAGAAAAAAAACGTAAATTGATAGTTTTTTTATCCTTTTCTTTCATGTAGTTCAATTTTAGAATTTCAATTTTTTCTAACCCATAAACACCCTTAAAAATAAGTTTACTTCCAGAAATAGTTTTTCTCTTTACATTTGCACATGCATATCTTCCTTTACGTATTATTGCCAGATAATGGAGAACATAGAGAGCAGAATGCAATCATTTGAAGAATCCATGGAGCTCAACAGAATGGAGATCGAGGAGAGCGACAACAAGTTGGCGGAATTCGAGGGACAGGTCGAGAAGGACCGCAACGAGGGGCTCTTCTTCAAGAGCCTCACCCAGAAGAAGCCGGTCGAGAAGGCGAAAGCCAAGGAGGAGGCGAAGAAGGTCCAAGAAGTCGTGAAACAGAGCGCTGGGTCGAAAACCCGAAGATATGTCTATGTCGCGCTGATCGGCATCCTAGTCGCTGGGATCGCCGACTCTTTCATCTCGTCCTCGCCCGATTGGAGAAAAGTCGCCGTCCTCGGGGCGATTCTAGTGGCTCTGATCACTCAGTTTGCGTACGAGCAAGGGATGCTGTCGGAAACAGAGCAGACGGAGAAAGAGAGATCCGATCGAGAAGATAAGTAAATTTTTGAACTTTTTTTCCCTCCATGATCAAAATATACATTCTTTGTTCATTGATGACTCTGGCAATGAACGGGATGATGCCACACCATACAGCAGAGTCCATAGTTTGGTTTTGATGTGATATATGAAGTTCGTTCTTTCTTTTCCTTTTCTTGTCTAAATACTGTTCAATAATAGGATGTTTTAGGATCTCTCATAAATGCATACTCACACATAGAGATTTCAAGAGCTCTTCAATTTCTCATACATGCTTCTGCTTCTCGCAAAAATGTTGTGAGTGGGAGGTGAAATCAACCAGTGTTCGACGTGCGCGGAATTTCTTTCCGTGCCTCGACAAACCTCAATAGTTGATAAAAATCTACTCATAGATCAATTATCGAAATTTATTGAAACCACAAAGATAATAGTGATGGGATAAATGATCCATGTCCTTCTCATGTATTCGTAATTTTCATTGGATCGAGTAGCTTCCACAAATAAGTTTAACTTTATATTCTATCCATTTTCATTAATAGAATTCCATTCTTACGTGTCAGAAGATCTGGAGATTTTTCAGTGCCGATAAATTTCAATAAGTTTTGAAAATCTGTTGATATTATCAATGTTGAATGATTTTTTAGGTAACTTGTTTGTTATTTACCAACATTTTTATCAAATAGCGAACTCTTTTTGATAATTCGCAAATTGGCAACCTTTATTCAGACTTACATATTTTTACTCGCTCGACTTACGAACGTTTTGAATTTACAAACTCTTATATAAAATTACCAATCTAAATCATATTGATTTACTAACTTCTGTCATATTAACTTACTAAACTAATTTTAGATTATTGATACTCATTTGAGTTATTTACCAACATTTAATTGTTAGTTTTAGACTACTGATTATTACTTGAGTTATTACCAACAATTTTTTTTTTCAATTTATCTACCTTTCACTTGGGTTACCTCTTTGAGAATAGAGTTGGTAAGCAACCAAATAGAGCTTGATAATCTCATATAATAATTGTTAGATTTAAAATGTTGATAAGAAAGTAATAAAAGTTGGTAAATAATAAGAGGAGTTTTTTTTTTTTCCTTGTAAAAATAAGAGAAGTTGGTAACTTTAAAAAGCAAATAAACAGTTGTAACTAACTCAAATAAGAGCTTGTAACACAAAGTTTAGATGGTAATGTAGTAGTTAAAAAGGGGTTTGTAAGTGAGGTAAATAGTCATAAATCAATAGAAAAAGTAGTAAATTAAAAATTTTCCGATAAATTTTTGGAGCAAACTCTAGTGGGAGTTAATAATTTAAAACAAATTGATATTTTAATTGGATAAAGTTATTAAGTTATATAAAAAGGATGATAATTTCATATAATAGTAGGCAAATTTAAGCATTGCTAAGAAAGGTATAGAAAAGTCACAAATAGATAAGAAATTTTTTTTTTGTAATAAATAAAAGAAGTTGGTAATTTAAAACAAAAACCCAAATAATTATTGGTAACTAAGTTGAATGGGAGTTAAAGATGTCAAGAGAGCTTTTAAGTTGATTGGAGAATGTTGGGGGCTAACAATATAACTTAGAGGGAGGGGTGAATAGGTTTTTTTTGGGAGTTATGAAAAGCTTTTACGGAATATAACAAGTTAAACTTCAAATAATAATGGAAACATATTATAGGAAAGCAAGTGCACCTCCTACTAATGAAATAGATGGTGATGATAATGAACATATTAAGCTAATAGTAAGGAGATGGAAGATATTACAAGCATATATATAGTGGTTAGACTTTATCCCTATATGAAGGACAGACCTGTGGCATTTTGGCAACTCACATGCTAAGCAAAAGTGGGAACTAATTATCAGTGCATTGATAGGAATTGTCTTAATCAGTAATTATATTAAGGTATTCCAACCTAAATGATTAGCATTTATAACATGAATATTACAAGGTCTCCGAATCCCTTATGGCATGATCGTCCTGTCCTATCGTTAATATTAATAATCCATTTATAGACAAACTTTACAAAAAAAAAAAAAAACACGATTCATCATAGATGTGGCACTATCTCATTTCCTTTTAGTGATTATCACCTGTTTCTTTACTTACATAAACATGGGAGCTTACATGTATCGGGCATACATAGGAAAATATTTACATGACATTAACCAAAAGTATATGCATCAAGCCTGAGAAGAGGTCAAAAGGAGCTTATCTTCACTACCCCTTAAATTAACCCATGTTGCTCAAAAAACAAAATATCCTCAACTTCCACACGAACTAGGTGCTCTAGGCACCACCTACTCCAACTTCAGGCATACCATCACCGAATCGAAGAGATCTGAATAGCTCTCCTTTATGATTAATGAACCAAGTCTCAAACTGCATAGGGATCCAGTCAACACGCCCATCATTCATCCATAGTGTGGCTTCATACTATGTGTAGGTCATTTCAATGTCGAGGTCGTAAGCATCATAAAAAGACGCGTCGATACAAGCGATGATCCCATATCATGCCACAGGTGGAATGTCTATTTTAACGATCTAAAAAAGATGAATGAATGAGAAATGCCCAATAAAAAAACAATAAAGCCCTAAACTTGGTGATCCATTAGTTGTTAAGGAAAATGCAAGATTCAACTATAAACAACACAAATACTGAGACAAACTATCACATAAACCACTCTATTGTCATCGTTATTCACATTCATATTCACCACAGCCAAAGCACAATAACATCAGCACATAAGTCTTATGCAATCAGCCAAGCTAAGATATGATGTAAACCACACATGAACACACACGCTGAGTGTATTTAATTCATCATGTATTTCAATATCCACCCTCGAATCAGATTTTCGCCTAATTACAAGCCAGTCCGATCAAGTTACTTCCGGAATCTTTCATTTGGACTTTCATGGAATCCCTACCATGGACATCTCATTTCGAGGCATCTCAGTATCACATAACTGAGGCATTCTAGTCACACGATAGGGGCAATTCACTTCGAGACATCTCGACATCACACAACCGAGGCAGGGGCATCTCTTTTCAAGGTATCCTGGTATCATACAACCGAGGTATCCAAGATCACATAGCATGGGCATCCCACTCCCCATTTAGGCTAAGCATTAAGCATGTCCCCTACCTGAGTCAAGCTTCATTTTATCCTTTCCCCTTGAAAGAAGACCAAGCTGATAACGCCCCTTTACCACGAGCAAGCCTGTTATTAGATTCTCTCGATGCTGGACGGCAGTACAAAGAGATTAATACGGGATTTCCAACCTAGCAGGAAAGGGAGGCAAACGGATACTCAATTTCAAGTGAGTAAACAGAATTCCAAAGTTGTAGGATTGGTTCTTATGTATAACATATCAAAATTTGGTGGTGCTTGGTTATGTTTGAGCACCGAAATGCCTGTTCTTAGTCTGCGATAGATTCTGGAAAATTTTACAAGTTTTAGGGGTTAATTCAATGAGTTACTGCTCTCTGTACAGCAAGAATTAGGACTAGATTCCTTCACAGAAAATGTTTATCAATGTATTTTCTAAAACCTATTAAAATTTCACAATTTTTCGAAATGATTTACTATAGTTTTGACCTCTATGTGCCAAACTGGTCAAAACTGCCTATTTTCTGCTTAATCCGAATTTTTACAAACATTTGCAGACAACTTGTTTGAACTTTTTGGCAACCCCGTGGGAATATTGTGGTCTCTTATACATTGCCAATTGATATATATCTCTCTCTTACTTGTGACAAGATGACTTTGAATTATGAATGGTCGAGTCTCTTGTGTGATGAATGAAGTATAGCATGAGGTCTTGTATGTAGGTATTGAGTCTTGACTTCGGAATGGTTTTGTGCACTAAGTTGGTAAGCATGCTGTTGCAATGTGATTATTCTAAGATGTGAAGCATGAAATGTGTGGAATAAACCGAGTTTAAAAGATTTCCATCGACTTTGTGATACAGGTGATGCCCTAGGGAATAAGATGCCTATGCTATGTGATCTTGGATGCCTCGGTTGTGTGATACCGAGATGTCTCCAAAACTACACTTTTCCTCTCCACGAAGCCAGGTGCATGTTGTGGTCACCATCATCCACCACAATAAACACGTAAATAACAAGGACTCTCTTTCTTTTGCTTTTGTCGATCATTCTTGACCATGCCTTTCATGCCTTCTCGCATTGCCTTTTAGACAGCCATGGGAGAATGTCACCATGCCTTAATTTAGTGCTGTTGGTGCGCGTGATTAATCACCATGTCTTCATTATAGCATGGAAATTCTCCTTCGCAGCTTAAGAAGTTTTTTTTAAAAAAAAAAAATACATCTCATTTATCTTCCACTGAAAACAACAAATCTCTCAAGTGATTTGCAGTTGAAGAACAGATCTTCCTGCAACTAATCATAAATGGAAGGCCATGGGCGACGACTACACATCAAACGAGAAAACAACAAAACCCATGTGCAAATAAAATCTCACAAAGTCAGGGAGGTGCTCTACATAATTAATTTTAGATCTGGTTTTGATCAATAGCTTGAACTCAAGACATTATTTTTATAAATGATAATATATATGATGAAATTATTCGTGGGTGAGTGGAAGAGACAAGAGGGAGTGACAATTTCATTTTGTTTATCATAACATCGTTCGTTTATAAATTGGATGATATACGGAATTTCGCGTGTAAATTTTTTCATGAATCAAAACGGCCACCTTTATTTCTTCATTTTAAAGGAAAGGTAAGAGAAGATTGTGAGATGAATCCATCTCAGCAACATCGCTAGTATAAACTTGTCGTAATCTAAACATTCATTTATTTTTATTTTAAGGATCATGCTACCAAGGGACTTCGAAACACTTTATTAAGCATATTTTATATGGAATAACTTCTATTTTCAAAACGTTATACAACACGAGAATGCATTTCAAAACTGCAAAATGCATTTCAAAACTGCAAAATTTCTTTAATAATTAATTGCTTAACAAGTGCCCTACGTTGCACGTGATCATTGTGTTAGCTATTTTCAGTAGCAACCAACTATAAGGATTATAGTGAAATTTCGTGCAAATGCCAAGGAATTTATTGGTGAAATTGAAGAAATTTACGATTAAAGTAGTATCTTTTTCATAGGGTATAGAATTGAATTGGTAAGTTTTCTCAAGGAAAATGCAAGATTCAACAATAAGCAGAACACACAGACTAAGACAAACTATCACATAGACCACTCCATTAGGACCCTTATTCACATTCATATCCACCACAAATAAAGCACAATAATATCAGCACATAAGTCTTATACAATTGACCAAGTCAAGATATGATGCAAACCACATACAAACACATGCTGAGTGTATTTTATTCATCATGTATTTCAATATCCACCCTCGAATCGGATTTTCGCTAGATCACAAGCTAGTTCGATCGAGTCACTTTTGAAATCCCTCATCCAGACTTCCATGGAATCCTTACTATGGGCATCTCACTCCAAGACATCTTAGTATTACACAGCTAAAGTATCCCAGTCACACAGCAGGGGAATACCACTCTCACCTAGTTTAGGGCCCTATTGTTTTTTTTTTTTATTGGGCATGGTTTATTCCTTCATCTTTTTAAGATCGTTAGAATGGATGTTCCACTTGTGGCATGGTATGGGGTCATAGCTTATATCGATGTGTCTTTCCATGATGTTTATGGACCCGACATTGAAATGACCTACACTCAGTACAAAGCCACACTATGGATGGATGATGGCTGTGTCAATTGGATCCCTATGCGGTTTAAGGCTTGGTTCATCAACCATGAGGAAGAGCTATTCAAACCGCTTCGGTTCGATGATGGTGAGTTTGGAGTTGGAGCGGCTGGTGCTTAGAGCACCTAGTTCATGTGGAAGCTGAGAATGTTTTGTTTTTTGAGCGACATGAGTTAGCTTAAGGGGTAGTAAAGATAGGCTCCTTTTGACCCCTTTTGAGGTTTGACGTATACACTTTTGGTTAACATTATGTAAATATTTCCCTATGTTTGCTTGGTACATGTAAGCTCCCATGTTTATGTAAGTGAAGAAACAGGTGATGATCACTAAAAGAAAATGAGATGGTGTCACTTCTACAATGAATCGTGTATGTCTATAAATGGATTGTTGATATTAATGATAGGATATGATGATAATGTCTTAGGAGAGTCCAAGACTATAATATTCATGTTATACTTGCTAATCATTTAAGTTGGAATACCTTAGCGTAATTATTGATTAAGATAGATCCTGTTAATGCATTGTTAATTAGTTTTCGTTTGCATTTAGTGCTCCAAAGATCAGCCCAATCCGATGGTTAGAACTTCAGGAACCAGCACCACATCAGTTCGTGAATAGTGCCATAATCGCCTGGAGAGGGAAGATCTGGTGAACAGTACCCGCGCGAGGTGCAAATGGCAAAGCTTGGAGAGAATAAGCTCAATCCGATAACTAGAACTCCATGGGTGAGCAGAATACCAGAGGAAAACCAGTCCAGAAAACTAGACCACGAACAGCCTTAAGACAGAGGATACCTTTTGATGTAGACCAGCTCTGAGGAATACCTTCGGTGGGGATGTTGAGGAGGGTGAGAGGAACCTGCCCTCCAAAAATCAGCCCAATCCGATGGATAGAACTCGGGGAACGAACACCACATCAGTCCGTGAAAAGTGCCAAAATTGCTTGGAGAGAGAGGATCCGTTGAACAGTACCCGCGCGAGGTGCAAATTGTAAAGCTTGAAGAGTGTAAAGCCCAATCCGATGCCTAGAACTCTATCGGTGAGCAGAAAACCAGTCCAAAAAACTAGACCACGAACAGCCCTAGGGCAGAGGATAACTTTAGATGTAGACCAGCTTTAAAGAATTCCTTCGGTGGGGATGTTGAGGAGGGTGAGAGGAACCTATCCTAAAAAAAATCAACCAAATCCAATGGCTAGAAATTCGGGAACTAGCACCACATCAGTCCATGAAAAGTGCCAAAATCGCCTAGAGAGAGAGAGAGGATCCGATGAACAGTACCCACGCGAGATCCAAATGGCAAAGCTTGGAGAGAGTAAAGCCCAATTCGATGTCCATGGGTGAGCAGAAAACAAGTAGAACAACAGTCCATAAAACTAGACCATGAACAGCCCTAGGGCAGAGGATAACTTTTGATGTAGACCAATTCTGATGAATTTCTTCGGTGGGGATGTTGAGGAGGGTGAGAGGAACCTACCCTCCAAAAATCAGCCCAATCCGATGGCTAGAAATTTGGGAACCAGCACCAAATCAGCCTGTGAAAAGTGCCAAAATCGCATGGAGAGAGAGGATCCGGTGAACAGTACCCACGCGAGGTGCAAATGGCAAAGCTTGGAGAGATTAAAGCCTAACCAATGGCTAGAACTCCATGGGTGAGCAGAAAACCAGTAGAAAAATAGTCCAGACAACTGGACCACGAACATCCCTAGGGCAAATGATAACTTTTGATGTAGACCAGCTCTGAAGAATTCCTTTGTTGGGGATGTTGAGGAGGGCGAGAGGAACCTACCCTCCAAAGATCTGCCCAATCCAACGGCTAGAACTCCGGGAACCAACGCCACATCAGTCCGTGAACAGTGCAAAAATCGCCTGGACAGAGAGGATGTGATGAACAGTACCCGCGCGAGGTGTAAATGGCAAATCTTGGAGAGAGTAAAGCCCAATCCGATGGCTAGAATTCCATGGGTGAGCAGAAAACTAGTAGAAAACCAGTCTAGGAAACTAGACCACGAACAGCCTTAGGGTAGAGGATAACTTTGGATGTAGACCAACTCTGAGGAATTCCTACGGTGGGGATGTTGAGGAGGGTGAGAGGAACCTACCCTCCAAAACTCAGCCCAATCCGATCGCTAGAACTCCGGGAACCAGAATCACATCAGTCCTTGAAAAGAGCCAAAATCGTCTGGAGAGAGAGGATCTGGTGAATAGTACCCTGTGCGAGGTGCAAATGGCAAAGCTTGGAGAGAGTAAAGCCCAATCTGATGGCTAGAACTCCATGGGTGAGCAAAAAATCAGTCTAGAAAATTGGACCACGAACAGCCCTAGGGCAGATGATAACTTTTGATGTAGACCAGCTCTGAGGAATTACTTCGGTGGGGATGTTGAAGAGGATGACAGAAACTTACCCCCCAAAAATCAGCCTAATCCGATCGCTAGAACTTTGGGAACCAGCATCACATCAGTCCGTGAAAAGTGCCAAAATTGCCTAGAGAGAGGATCAGGAGAACAGTACACGCGCGATGTGTAAATGACAAAGCTTAGAGAGAGTAAAGCGCAATCCGATCGCTAGAACTCTATGGGTGAGCAGAAAACCAGTCTAGAAAACTAGACCATGAACAACCTTTGGGCAGATGATAACTTTGGATGTAGACCAGCTCTGAGGAATTCCTTCGGTGGGGATGTTAAGGAGGGTGAGAGGAACCTGCCCTCCAAAAATCAGCCCAATCCGATTGCTAGAACTCCAAGAACCAGCATCACATCAGTTCGTGAAAAGTGCCAAAATCGCCTGGAGAGAGAGGATCCGGTGAACAGTACCCGTGCGAGGTGTAAATGGCAAAGCTTGGAGAGAGTAAAGCCCAATTCGATCGCTAGAACTCCATGAGTGAGCAGAAAACCAGAATAAAAATAGTCTAGAAAACTGGACCACGAATAGCCCTAGGGTAGAGGATAACTTTTAATGTAGACCAGCTCTGAAGAATTCCTTTGATGGGGATGTTGAGGAGGGTGAGAGGAACCTAGCCTCCAAAAATCACCTTAATCCGATCGCTAGAATTCCGGGAACCATCATCATATTAGTCCGTGAAAGGTACCAAAATTGCCTGGAGAGAGAGGATTCAGTGAACAGTACCCGCACGAGGTGAAATGGCAAAGCTTGGAGAGAGTAAAGCCAAAACCAATGGCTAGAACTCAATGGGTGAGCAGAAAACCAGTCCAGAAGATTGGACCACGAACATCCCTAGGGCAGAGGATAACTTTTGATGTAGACCAGCTCTAAGGAGTTCCTTTGGTGGGGATGTTGAGGAGGGTGACAGGAACCTTCCCTCCAAAAATCAGTCTAATTCGATGGCTAGAACTCCGTGAACCAGCACCACACCAGTCCATGAAAAGTGCTAAAATCGCTTGGAGAGAGAGGATCCGGTGAACAGTAGCCCGCGCGAGGTGCAAATGGCAAAGCTTGGAGAGAGTAAAGCCCAATCCGATAGCTAGAACTCCATGTGAGCAGAAAACCAGTCTAGAAAACTGGACCATGAACAACCCTAGGGCAGAGGATAACTTTTGATGTAAACCAGCTATGAGGAATTCCTTCGGTGGGGATGTTGAGGAGGGTGACAACAACCTACCCTCCAAAAATCAGCCCAATCCGATCGCTAGAACTCTAGGAACCAGCATCACATCAGCCCGTGAATAGTGCCAAAATCGCCTGGAGAGAGAGGATTCGGTGAACAGTACCCACGCGAGGTGCAAATGGCAAAGCTGGAGAGAGTAAAGCCCAATCCGATGGCTAAAACTCCATCGGTGAGCAGACAACTAATTCAGAAAATTGGACCACGAACAGCCCTAGGGCAGATAATAACTATTGATGTAGACCACCTCTGAGGAATTCCTTCGGTGTGGATGTTGAGGAGGGGAGAGGAACCTACCCTCCAAAAATGAGCCCAATCCAATGGCTAGAACTCCATGGATGAAAAGAAAACTAGTGGAAAACCAGTCAAGAAAACTGTACCACGAATAGCCTTAGGGCAGATCATAACTTTTGATGTAGACAAGCTCTGAGGAATTCATTCGGTGGGGATGTTAAGGAGGGTGAGACAAACCTACCTTCTAAAGATCAGCCCAATAAGACGGCTAGAACTCTGGGAACCAGCACCACATAAGTTCGCGAACAGTGCTATAATCGCCTGGAGAGAGATGTTTCGGTGAACAATACCCGGGCGAGGTGCAAATGGCAAAGCTATGAGCGAGTAAATCCCTATCCGATGGCTAGAACTCCATGGGTGAGCAGAAAACCAATGGAAAACCAATCTAGAAAACTGGACCATGAACAGCCCTAGGGCAGATGCTAACTTTTGATGTAGACCACGTCTGAGGAATTCCTTCGGTTGGGATGTTGAGGAGGGTGAGAGGAACCTACCCTCCAAAAATCAGTCCAATCCGACGGTTAGAACTTTAGGAACCAGCACCACATCATTCCGTGAAAAGTGCCAAAATCGCATGGAGAGAGAGGATCCGATGAACTTTTCCCGCGCGAGGTGCAAGTTGTAAAGCTTGGAGAGTGTAAAGCCCAATCCGATGGCTAGAACTATATGGGTCAGAAGAATACTAGTCCATAAGACTAAATCACGAACAACCCTTGGGCAGAGGATAACTTTGGATATTGACCAGCTGTTAGGAATTCCTTCGGTGGGAATGCTGAGGAGGGTGACAACAACCTACCCTCTAAAATCAGCCCAATCTGATCAATAGAACTCTAGGAACCAACATCATATCAGTCCGTGAACAGTGCCAAAATCGTCTGGAGAGAGAGGATCCGGAGAACAATACACGCTCGACGTGTAAATGGCAAAGCTTGGAGAGAGTAAAGCGCTAACCGATAGCTAGAACTCCATGGGTGAGCAGCAAACCAGTCTAGAAAACTAGACTACGAACAACCCTTAGGCAAGGGATAAATTTGGATGTTGACAAGCTCTTGTGAATTCCTTCGGTGGGGATGTTAAGGAGGGTGAGAGGAACCTACCCTCTAAAAATCATCACAATCCGATGGCTAGAACTCCAGGAACTAGCATCACATTAGTCCATGAAAAGCGCCAAAATCGCTTGGAGAGAGAGGATCCAGTGAACAGTACCCGCGCGAGGTGCAAATTGTAAAGCTTGGAGAGAGTAAAGCCCAATCCGATGGCTAGAACTCCATCGGTGAGCAGAAAACCAGTGGAAAACCAGTCTAGAAACAACCCTAGGGTAGATGATAACTTTTGATGTAGACCACGTTTGAGGAATTCCTTCGGTTGGGATGTTGAGGAAGGTGAGAGGAACCTACCCTGCAAAAATCAGCCCAATCCGATGGTTAGAACTCCGGGAACCTGCACCACATCATTCCGTGAAAAGTGCCAAAATCGCCTAGAGAGAGAGGATCCGGAGAATAGAACTCGTGCGAGGTGCAAATTGTAAAGCTTGGACAGTGTAAAGGCCAATATGATGGTTAGAACTTCGTGGGTCAGAAGAAAATCAGTCCATAAAACTAGACCACGAACAACCCTTGGGCAAAGGATAACTTTGGATGTTGATCATCTCTTAGGAATTCCTTCGGTGGGAATGTTAAGGAGGGTGAGTGGACGTACCCTCCAAAAATCATCACAATCCGATGGCTATAACTCTGGAAACGAGCACCACATCAGTCTGTGAAAAGTACCAAAATTGCTTGGAGAGAGAGGATTTGATGAACAGTACCCACGGAGGTGCAAATTGTACAGCTTGGAGAGTGTAAAGCCTAATGCGATGGCTAGAACTCCATCGGTGAGCAAAAAACCAGTGGAAAACTAGTCGAGGAACAGCCCTAGGGCAGATGATAACTTTTGATGTAGACCACGTCTGAGGAATTCCTTCGGCTGGGACGTTGAGGAAGGTGAGAGGAACCTACCCTGCAAAAATCAGCCCAATCCGATAGCTAGAACTTCGGGAACCAGCACCACATCATTCCGTGAAAAGTGCCAAAATCGCCTGGAGAGAGAGGATCCGGAGAACAGAACCCGTGGGAGGTGCAAATTGTAAAGCTTGGAGAGTGTAAAGCTCAATCCGATGGCTAGAACTCCGTGGGTCAAAAGAAAACCAGTCCATAAAACTAGACCATGAACAATCCTTGGGTAGAGGATAACTTTGGATGTTGACCATCTCTTAGGAATTCCTTCAGTGGGGATGTTGAGGAGGGTGAGTGGAACCTACCCTCCAAAGATCAGCTCAATCTGACGTCTAGAACTCCTGGAACCAGCATCACATCAGTCGGTGAAAATTGTCAAAATCACATGAGGAGAGAGGATTCGGTGAATAGTACTCGCGCGAGCTGTAAATGGCAAAGCTTGGAGACAGTAATGCCCAATCCAATGGCTAGAACTCCATGGGTGAGAAGAAAATCAGTCCATAAAACTAGACCACAAACAACCTTTGGGCAGATGATAACTTTGGATGTTGAACAGCTCTTGGAAATTCCTTCGGTGGGGATGTTGAGAAGGGTGAGAGGAACCTACCTTCTAAAAAATCATCTCAATCCAACTACTAGAACTCCGGGAACAAGCACCACATCCGTCCATGAACAGTACCAAAATCGCCTGTAGAGAGAGGATCTAGTGAATAGTACTCCCGTGAGGTGTAAACAGAAAAGCTTGAAGAGAGTAAAGCCCAATTCGATTGCTAGAACTCCATGGGTGAGCAGAAATCCATTTCATAAAACTTGATCACGAACAACCCTTGGGCAGGGGTTAACATTGGATGTAGACTAGTTCTTAGAAAATCCTTCGGTGGGGATGTTGAGGAGGGTGTGAGGAACTTACCGTCCAAAGATTAGCCCAATCCGACCACTAGAACTACGGGAACCAGCATCACATCAGTTCGTGAAAAGTGCCAAAATCGCCTGAGGAGAGAAGATTCAGTGAACAGTTTCGTGCGAGCTGGAAATGTCAAAACTTGGAGAGAGTAATTCCCAATCCAATGGTAGAAGTCCATGGGTGAGAAGAAAACCAGTCCATAAAACTAGACCACGAACAACGCTTGGGCAGAGGATAACTTTGGATGTAGATCGGCTCTGAGGAATTCCCTCGGTGGGGATGTTGAGGAGGGTTAGAGGAACCTACCTTCCAAAGATCAGCCTAATCCGACGGCTAGAACTCCTAGAACCAGCACCACATCAATTTGTGAACAGTGCCAAAATAGCCTGGAGAATGAGGATCCGATGAACAGTACCTGCGTAAGGTGCAAATGGCAAAGCTTGGAGAGAGTAAAGCCCATTCGGATGGTTAGAACTCCATGGGTGAGCAAAAAACCAGAAGAAAACAAATCCAGAAAATTAGACCACGAAAAGCCATAGGTTAGAGGATAACTTTTGATGTAGACCAACTCTGAGAAATTCTTTTGGTGGGGATGTTGAGGAGGGCGAGAGGAACCTAGCCTCAAAAAATCAGCCCAATATGATGGCTAGAACTCCAGAAACCAGCACCACATCAGTTCGTGAATAGTACTTGCGCGATGTGCCAATGGCAAAGCTTGGAGAGAGTAAAACCCAATCTGATGGCTAGAACTCATGTGTGGGAAGAAAACGCGTCTAGAAAACTCAACAACGAAGAGGCATAGGGCACCAGATAACTTTTGATGTAGACCAACTTTGAGAAATTCCTTCGGTGGGGATGTTGAGGCGGGCGAGAGGAACCTAACCTCCAAAAATCAATCCAATTCAATGGCTAGAACTCCGTGAACCAGCACCACATCAGTTTGTGAATAGTGCTAAAATCGTCTGGAGAGAGGGGATCCGGTGAACAGTACCCGCGCGAGGTGCAAACGGCAAAGCTTGGAAATAGTAAAGCCCATTCCAATGGCTAGAACTCCATTGGTCAGTAGAAAACCAGTAGAAAACAAGTCTATAAAACTAGACCACGAACAGCCCTAGGGCAGATGGTAACTTTTGATGTAGACCACATCTGAAGAATTCCTTCAGCTAGGATGTTGAGGAGGGTGAGAGGAACCTACCCTCCAAAAATTAGCCCAATCCTATTGCTAGAACTCCGGGAACCAGAATCAAATCATTTCGTGAAAAGTGCCAAAATCGCATGGAGAGAGAGGATCCGGTGAACAACACTTGCGTGACATGCAAATTGTAAAGCTTGGAGAGTGTAAAGCCCAATCCAACGGCTAGAACTCCATGGGTCAGAATAAAACTAGTCCATAAAACTGGACCACGAACAACCCTTGAGTAGAGGATAACTTTGGATGTTGACTAGCTGTTAGGAATTCCTTGGATGGGGCTATTGAGGAGGGTGAGTGGAACCTACCCTCCAAAGATCAGCACAATTCGACAGTTAGAACTTCGGGAATCAGCATCACATCAATTCGTGAAAAGTGCTAAAATCGCCTGAGGAGAGAGGATTCGAAGAACAGTACGCGGGTGAGCTGTAAATGGCAAAGCTTGGAGAGAGTAATTCCCAATCCGATGGCTAGAACTCCATGGGTGATAAGAAAACCAGTCCATAAACTGGACCACGAACAATCCTTGGGTAGAGGATAAGTTTGGATGTTGACTAGCTCTTGGGAATTCATTCGGTGGGGATGTTGAGGAGGGTGAGAGGAACCTACCCTCCAAAAATCATCCTAATATGATGGCTAGAACTTTGGGAACCAACACCACATCAGTCCGTGAAGAGTGCCAAAATAGCCTGGAGAGAGAGGATCCGATGAACAGTACTCACACGACGTGTAAATGGAAAAGCTTGGAGAGAGTAAAACCCAATCCGATGGTTAGAACTCGATGGGTGAGAAGAAAACCATTTCATAAAACTCGATCACGAACAACCCTTCGGTAGAGGATAACTTTGGGTGTTGACAAGCTCTTGTGAATTCCTTCGGTGGGGATGTTGAGGAGGAGAGAGGAACCTACTCTCCAAAAATCATCCCAATCCGAAGGCTAGAACTCCGGGAACCAGTACCACATCAGTCCGTGAACAGTGCCAAAATCGCTTGGAGAGAGAGGATCCAATGAACAGTACTCGCGTGAGGTGTAAATGGAAAAGCTTTGTGAGAGCAAAGCCCAATCCGATGGCTAGAACTCCATGGGTGAGAAGAAAATCATTTCATAAAACTTGATCACGAACAACCCTTGGGTAGAGGATAACCTTGGATGTAAACCAGTTTTGAGGAATTCCTTCGGTGGGGATGTTTAGGAGGGTGAGAGGAACCTACCTTCCCAAAGATCAGTCCAATCCGACGGCTAGAACTCTGGGAACCAGCAAAACATCAATCCGTGAAAAGTGGCAAAATCGCTTGAGGAAAGAGGATTCAATGAACAGTACCTGCGGGAGCTGTAAATGGCAAAACTTGGAGAGAGTAATTCCCAATCTGATGGCTAGAACTCCGTGGGTGAGAATAAAACCAGTCCATAAAACTGAATCACGAACAACCCTTGGGCAGAGGATTATTTTGGATGTAGATCGGCTCTGAGGAATTCCTTCGGTGGGGATGTTTAGGAGGGTTAGAGCAACCTATCCTCTAAAGATCACCCCAATCCGACGGCTAGAACTCCTGGAAGTAGCATCACATCAGTTTGTGAACAGTGCCAAAATAACCTGGAGAATGAGGATCCGGTGAACAGTACCTGCGTGAGGTGCAAATGGCAAAGCTTGGAGAGAGTAAAGCCCAATTCGATGGCTAGAACTCCATGAGTGAACAAAAAACAAGCAGAAAACCAATCCATAAAACTAAACCACGAAAAGCCATAGGTCAGAGGATAACTTTTGATGTAGACCAGCTTAGAGGAATTCCTTCGATGGGGATGTTGAGGACGGTGAGAGTAACCTACCCTCCAAAAACCGACACAATCGGATGGCTAGAACTCGAAGAACCAGCACCACATCAGTCCGTGAATAGTACCCGCCCGAGGTGTGAATAGCAAAGCTTGGGGAGAGTAAAACCCAATCCGATGGCTACAACTTCATGAGTGAGCAGAAAACTAGAAGAAAACTAGTCCAGAAAACTGGACCACTAACGACCATAGGTTAGAGGATGACTTTTGATGTAGACTAGCTATGAGGAATTCCTTCGATGGGTATGTTGAGGAGGGTGAAAGGAACCTACCCTCCAAAAATCAGCCCATTCTGATGGCTAGAACTCCAAGAACCAGCACCGCATCAGTCCGTGAGCAGTACCCACGCGATGTGCGAGAGGCAAAGCTTGGAGAGAGTAAAACCCAATCCGATGGCTAGAACTCATGTGTGAGAAGAAAACCAGTAGAAAACCAGTTTAGAAAACTCGACAACGAACAGGCCTAGGGCACATAAAAAAACTTTTGATGTAAACCAGCACTGAGAAATTCCTTCGGTGGGGATGTTGAGGCGGGTGAGAGGAACCTACCCTCCAAAAATTAGTCCAATTCGATGGCCAGAACTCTGTGAACCAGCACCACATCAGTCTGTGAACAGTGCCAAAATCGCTTGGAGAGAGAGGATCCGATTAATAGTTCATGCACGAGGTGCAAATGGTAAAGTTTGGAAAGAGTAAAGCCCATTCCGATGGCTAGAACTCCATGGGTGAAAAGAAAACCAGTTCATAAAATTAGACCACAAACAATCCTTGGGAAGAGGATAACTTTAAATGTAGACCAGCTGTGAGGAATTCCTTCGGTGGGGATGTTGAGGAGGGTGAGAGGAACCTACCCTCCAAAAATAAGCCGTATCCGATGGCTAGAACTCCGTGAACCAGCACCATATCAGTCCGTGAACAGTGCCAAAATCGCTTGGAGAGAGAGGATCCGGTGAACAGTACCCGTGCGAGGTGCAAATGGCAAAGCTTGGAGAGAGAAAAGCCTAATCCGATGGCTAGAACTCCATGAGTGAGCATAAAACAAGTCTAGAAAACTAGACCAAGAACAGCCCTTGGGCATAGCATAACTTTGGATTTTGACTAGCTCTGAGGAATTCCTCTGGTGAAGATGTTGAGAAGGGTGAGTGGAACCTACCCTCAAAAAATGAGCCCAATTTGATGGCTAGAACTTCGGGAACCAGCACCACATCAGTTCATGAACATTGCCAAAATCGTCTAGAGAGAGAGGATCCTGTGTTCAGTGACCGCGCGAGGTGCAAACGGCAAAGCTTGGAGAGAGTAAAGCCCAATCCAATGGCTAGAACTCCATGGGTGAGAAGAAAAGTAGTAGAAAAGTAGTCTAGAAAACTAGACCACGAACAGCCCTAGGGCAGAGGATAACTTTTTATGTAGACTAGCTCTGACGAATTCCTTCGGTGGGGATGTTGAGGAGGGTGAGAGGAACCTACCCTCCAAAAATGAGCCTAATCCGATGGCTAGAACTTCGGGAACCAGCACCACATCAGTTCGTGAACATTGCCAAAATTGTCTAGAGAGAGAGGATCCTGTGTTCAGTAATCTTGCCAGGTGCAAACAGCAAAGCTTGGAGAGAGTAAAGCCCAATCCAATGGTTAGAACTCCATGGGTGAGAAGAAAAGCAGTAGAAAAGCAGTCTAGAAAATTGGACCATGAACAGCCATAGGGTAGAGGATAACTTTTGATGTAGACTAGCTCTAACGAATTCCTTCGGTGGGGATGTTGAGGAGGGTGAGAGAAACCTACCCTCCGAAAATCAGCCCAATCCGATAGCTAGAACTCTGTGAACCAACGCCACCTCAGTACGTTAACAGTGCCAAAATCGCTTGGGGAGAGAGGATCCAGTGAACAGTACCCGCACGAGGTGCAAATGGCAAAGCTTGGAGAAAGGGAAGCCCAATCCAATGGCTAGAACTCCATGGGTGAGTAGAAAACCGGTCCAGAAAACTGGACCATGAACAGCCCTCGGGCAGAGCATAACTTTGGATTTAGATTAGCTCTGAAGAATTCCTTCGGTAGGGATGTTGAGGAGGGTGAGAGGAACCTATCCTCCAAAAATGAGCCCAATCCGATGGCTAGAACTTCGGGAACCAGCACCACATCAGTTTGTGAACATTGCCAAAATCGTCTGGAGAGAGAGGATCCTATGTTCAGTACCCGCGCGAGGTGCAAATAGCAAAGCTTTGAGAGGGTAAAGCCCAATCCAATGGCGAGAACTCCATGGGTGAGGAGAAAAGCAGTAGAAAAGAAGTCTAGAAAACTGGACCATGATCATCCCTAGGGTAGAGGATAACTTTTGGTATACACTAGTTCTGACGAATTCCTTCGATGGAGATGTCGAGGAGGGTGAGAGGAACCTACATTTCGAAAATCAGTCTAATCCGATGGCGAGAACTCTGTGAACCAGCGCCACCTCAGTACGTTAACAGTGCCAAAATCGCCTGGAGAGAGAGGATTCGGTAAACTGTACCCGCGCGAGGTGTAAATGGTAAAGTGTGGAGAGAGTAAAGCCTAATCTGATGGCTAGAACTTCATGGGTGAACAGAAAATTAGTCTAGAAAACTAGGCTACGAACAGCCCTTAGGCAGAGGAATTCCTTTTGTGGGGATGTTGAGGAGGGTGAGAGGAACCCACCCTCTGAAAATGAGCCCAATCTGAAGGCTAGAAGTTTGGGAACTAGCACGACATCAGTTCGTGAACATTGCCAAAATCGCCTGGAGAGAGAGGATCTAGTAAACAGTGCTCTCGCGATGTGTAAATGACAAAACTTGGATAGAATAAAGCCCAATCCGATGACTAGAACTCTATGGGTAAGAAGAAAAGCAGTCCTGAAAACTGAACCACGAACACCCTTAGGGCATAGGATAACTATTGATGTAGATCAGCTCTGAGGAATTCCTTCAGTGGGGATGTTGAGGAGGGTGAGAGGAACCCACCCTCCAAAAATCAGCCCAATCCGTTGATTAGAACTCCGTCAGCACCACATCAGTTCGTTAATAGTGCTAAAATCGCTTGGAGAGAGAGGATACGGTGAACAGTACCCGCGCGAGGTGTAAATGGCAAAATGTGGAGCGAGTAAAGCCTAATCCGTTGGCTAGAGCTCCATGGGTGAATAGAAAGCCAGTCCAGAAAACTGGACCATGAACAGCTCTTAAGTAGAGGAAAACTTTGGATTTAGACAAGCTTTGAAGAATTCTTTCAGTGGGGATGTTGAGGAGGATGATAGGAACATACCCTCCAAAAATGAGCCCAGTCCGTTGGCTAGAACTTCAGGAACTAGCACTACATTAGTATGTGAACATTGCCAAAATAGCCCGGAGAGAGAGCATGTGGTGAATAGTACCCATGCGACGTGCAAACGGTAAAGCTTGGAGAGAGTAAAGCCCAATTCAATGGTTAGAACTCCATGGGTGAAAAGAAAACCAGTTCATAAAACTAGACAACGAACAACCCTTGGGCAAAGGATAACTTTGAATGTAGACTAGTTGTGAGGAATTCCTTCGATGGAGATGTTGAGGAGGGTGAGAGGAACCTATCCTCCAAAGATCAGCCTCATTCGACGGCTAGAACTCCGGAAACCAGCACCACATCAGTCCGTGAACAGTGACACAATCACCGGGAGAGAGAGGATCCAGTGAATAGTACCTGCGCGAGGTGCAAATGGCAAAGCTTGGAGAGAGGAAAGCCCAATCCGATGGCTAGAACTCCTTGGGTTAGCAGAAAACCAGTCTAGAAAACTGGACCACGACTAGCCCTTGGGCAGAGCATAACTTTGGATTTAGACCAGCTTTGAGGAATTCCCTCTGTGGGGATGTTGAGGAGGGTGGGAGGAACCAACCATCGAAAAATGAGCCCAATCCGATGGCTAGAATTTCGAGAACCAGCATCACATCAGTTCGTGAACATTGCCAAAATCGCCTGGAGAGAGAGGATCCTGTGATCAGTACCCGCGCGAGTTGCAAACGGCAAAGCTTGGAGAGAGTAAAGCCAATCCAATGCCTAGAACTCCATGGGTGAGAAGAAAAGCAGTCTAGAAAATTGGACCACGAACAGCCTTAGGTCAAAGGATAACTTTTGAAGTAGACCAGCTCTAATGAATTCCTTCGGTGGGGATGTTGAGGAGGGTGAGTGGAACCTAACCTACAAAAATCAGCTCAATCCGATGGCTAGAACTCCATGAACCAGCACCACCTCAGTCCATTAATAGTGCCAAAATCGCCTAGAGAGAGAGAGAGAATCCGGTGGACAGTACCCACGCAATGTGTAAATGGTTAAGCGTGGAGAGAATAAAGCCCAATCTGATGACTAGAACTTCATGGGTGACCAGAAAACCAGTCTAGAAAACTGGACCACGAATAGCCCTTGGGCAGAGGATAACTTTGGATTTAAACCAGCTCTGAGGAATTCTTTCGGTGGGGATGTTGACAAGGATGAGAGGAACCTACCCTCCAAAAATTAGCCCAATCCGAAAGCTAGAACTTCAGGAACCAGCACCACATTAGTCCGTGAACATTGCCAAAATGGCTTGGAGAGAGGATCTGGTGAACAGTACTCGCGCGATGTGCAAACGGCAAAACTTGAAGAGGCTAGAACTCCATGGGTGAGAAGAAAACCAGTCCTGAAACTTGGACCACCAACAACCCTAAGGTAGATGATAACTTTGATGTAGACCAGGTCTGAGGAATTCCTTCGATAGATGTTGAGGAGGATGAGAGGAACCTACCCTCCAAAAATCAGCCCAATCCGATGATTAGAACGCTGGGCACCAGCCCACATCAGTCCATGAACAGAACGAAATGGCAAAGCTTGGGTAAAGTAAAGCTCAATCCGATGGCTAGAACTCCATGGGTGAGTAGAAAACCAGTACAGAAAACTGGATCACGAACTACCCTAGTGTAGAGGATAACTTTTCATGACTAGCTTTGAAGAATTCGTTCGGTGGGGATGTTGAGGAGGGGGAGAGGAACCTACCCTCCAAAAATTAGCCTAATCTGATCGCTAGAACTCCAAGAACCAGCGTCACATCGGTCCGTGAAAAGTGCCAAATTCACCTGGAGAGATAGGATATGGTGAACAGTACTCGCGCGATATGTAAATGGCAAAGCTTGGAGAGAGTAAAACCCAATCCAATGGTAGAACTACATGGGTGAGAAGATAACCAGTTCATAAAACTAGACTAGGAACAACCCATGGGCAGAGGATAGCTATGAATGTATACCAACTATGAGGAATTCCTTCGGTGGGGATGTTGAGGAGGGTGAGAGGAACCTACCCTCCAAAGATCAGCCTAATCATACGGTTAGAACTCTAGAAACCAGCATCACATTAGTTCGTGAATAGTGCCAAAATCACCTGGAGAGAGAGGATCCGGTGAACAGTACCCCGCGCGAGGTGCAAATGGCAAAGCTTAGAGAGAGGAAAGCCCAATTCGATGGCTAGAACTCCACAGGTGAGCAGAAAACCAGTAGAAAATCAGTCTAGAAATCTAGACCACGAATAGTCCTAAGGTAGAGGATAACTTTTGATGAAGACCAGCTTTGAGAAATTCCTTTAATGGGGATGTTGAGAAGGGTGAGAGGAACCTACCCTTCAAAAATCAGCTCAATCCGATTGCTAGAATTCCGGGAACCAGCAACACATCAGTCTGTGAACTGTGCCAAAATCGCCTAGCGAGAGGATCCGGTGAACAGTACCCGCGCGATATGTAAATGATAAAGCTTGGAGAGAGTAATGCCCAATCTGATGGGTGAGCAGAAAACCAGTAGAAAAGCAGTCGAGAAAACTAGACCATGAACAACCTTAGTGTAGAGGATAACTTTTCATGTAGACCAGCTCTGAAGAATTCATTCCGTGGGGATGTTGAGGAGGGTGAGAGGAATTAACCCTCCCAAAATTAGCCCAATCCGATCGCTAGAACTCCGGGAACCAGCATCACATCAGTCCGTGAAAAGTGCCAAATCGCATAGGGACATAGGATCTAGTGAACTGTACCCGCGCGAGGTGTAAATGGTAAACCTTGGAGAGAGTAAAGCCCAATCCAATGGCAAGAACTCCAGAGGTGAAAAGAAAACCAGTTCATAAAATTGGATCACGAACAACCCTTGGGTAGAGAATAACTTTGGATGTAGACTAGCTATGAGGAACTCCTTCGATGGGGATGTTGAGGAGGGTGAGAGGAACCTACCCTCCAAAGATGAGCCTTATCCGACCGCTAGAACTCCGGGAACCAACACCACATCAGTCTGTGAATAGTGCCAAAATCACCTGGGAGAGAGGATCTGGTGAACAGTACTCACGCGAGGTGCAAAAGGCAAAGCTTGGAGAGAGGAAAGCCCAATCCGATGGCTAGAACTCCATGGGTGAAAAGAAAACCAGTTCATAAAATTAGACCATGAACAACCTTTGGGTAGAGGATAACTTTGGATTTAGACCAGCTCTGAGGAATTCCTTTGGTGGGGATATTAAGGAGAGTGAGATAAACTTACCCTCCAAAAATGAGCCCAATCCGACGACTAGAACTTCAGGTACCAGCACCACATCAGTTCGTGAATATTGCCAAAATTGCATGGAGAGAGAGGATCCGGTGAACAGTACCCGTGCGAGGTGCAAATGGCAAAGCTTGGATAGAGTAAAACCCAACCCAATGGCTAGAACTCCATGGGTGAGAAGAAAAACAGTAGAAAAGTAGTCGAGAAAACTGGACCACGAACAGCCCTTGGGCAAAGGATAACTTTGGATTTAGACTAGCTCTGAAAAATTTCTTCGGTGAGGATGTTGAGGAGAGTGAGAGGAACCTACCTTCCAAAAATGAGCTGAATCCGATGGCAAGAACTTTCGGAACCAGCACCACATTTATCTGTGAACATTGCCAAAATAGCCTGGAGAGAGAGGATATGGTGAATAGTACATGCGCGACGTGCAAATAGCAAAACTTGGAGAGAGTAAAGCCCAATCCGATGGCTAGAACTCCATGGGGAGAAGAAAACAAGTCCTGAACCCTAGGACCACGAACAGCCCTAGGGCAAATGATAACTTTTCATATAGACCAGCTTTGAAGAATTTCTTTAGTGGGGATGTTGAGGAGGGTGAGAGGAACCTACCCTCCAAAAATCAGCTTAATCCGATGGTTAGAGCTCCGGCACCAGCCCTACATCAGTCCGTGAACAGAACTAAATAGCAAAGCTTGGAGAGAGTAAAGCCCAATCAAATAGCTAGAACTCCATGGGTGAGAAGAAAACCAATTCATAAAATTAGACCACGAACAACCCTTGGGCAGAGGATAACTGTGGATCTAGACTAGCTGTGAGGAATTCATTCGGTGGGGATGTTGAGGAGGGTAAGAGGAACTTACCCTCAAAAGACCAACCTAATCCGACGGCTAGAACTTTGGGAACCAACACCACATTAGTCCGTGAACAATGCCAAAATCGCCTAGAGAGAGGATCAGGTGAACAGTATCCGCGCGAAATGCAAATGGCAAAGCTTGGAGAGAGTAAAGCCCAATCCGATGGCTAGAACTCAATGGGTGAGCAAAAAACCAGTAGAAAACCAGTCCAGAAAACTAGACCATGAACAGTCCTAGGGTAGAGGATAACTTTTGATGAAGACCAGCCCTAAGGAATTCCTTCAGTGGGTTTTAAAAAGGGTGAGAGGAACCTACTCTCCAAAAAGTAGCCCAATCCAATAGCTAGAACTCCAGGAACCAGCACCACATTAGTCCGTGAATAGTGCCAAAATCGCCTAGAGAGAGGATTCGGTGAACAGTACCCACGCGATATGTAAATGGCAAAGGTTAGAGAGAGTAAAGCCCAATCTGATGGCTAGAAGTCTACGGGTGAGAAGAAAACCGGTTCATAAAACCAGACCATGAACAACCCTTGGGCATAGGATAACTGTGGATATAGACCAGCTATGAGCAATTCCTTCGGTGGGGATGTTGAGGAGGGTGAGAGGAACCTACCTTCCAGAGATTAGCCTAATCCGATGGCTAGAACTCTGGGAACCAGCACCACATTAGTCCGTGAAGAGTGCCAAAGTTGCCTGGAGAGAGAGGATCCAGTGAACAGTATCCGCGCGAGGTGCAAATGGCAAAGCTTGGAGAGAGGAAAGCCCAATCCGATGGCTAGAACTCCATGGGTTAGCAAAAAACCAGTAGAAAACTAATTCAGAAAACTGGACCACGAACAGTCTTAGGGCAGAGGATAACTTATGATGAAGACCAGCTTTGAGGAATTCCTTCGGTGGGGATTTTGAAAAGGGTGAGAGGAACCTACTCTCCAAAAAGTAGCTCAATCCAATGGCTAGAACTCCGGGAACCAGCACCACATCAGTCCATGAACAGTGCCAAAATCGCCTAGAGGGAGGATTCGGTGAACAGTACCTGTACGATATGTAAATGGCAAAGCTTAGAGAGAGTAAAGCCCAATCCGATGGTTAAAACTCCATGGGTGAGCGAAAAACTAGAAGAAAACCAATCCAAAAAGCTGGGCCACGAATAGCCATTGGTCAGAGGATAACTTTTGATGTAGACCAGCTCTGAGGAATTCCTTTGGTGGGGATGCTGAGGAGGGCGAGAGGAACATACCCTCCAAAAATTAGCCCAATCTGATGGCTTGAACTCCAAGAACTAGCACAAAATCAGTTCGTGAACAGTACCCACACGAGGTGCAAATGGTAAAGCTTGGAGAGAGTAAAACTCAATCTGATGGCTTGAACTCCATGTGTGAGTAGAAAGCCCATGGAAAACCAGTCCAGAAAATTGGACCATGAACAGGCCTAGGGCAAAGTATAACTTTTCATATAGACCGGCTTTGAGGAATTCCTTCGGTGGGGATGTTGAGGAGGGTGAGAGGAATCTACACTCCAAAAATCTGCCTAATCCGATGGCTAGAACACCGAGAATCAGCACTACATCAGTCTGTAAACAGTGCCTAAATTGGATGGAGAGAGAGGATCAGGTAAAGAGTACCCGCGCGAAGTGCAAATGGCAAAACTTAGAAAGAGTAAAGCCCAATTCGATGGCTAGACTCCATGGGCGAGTAGAAAACCACTAGAACCAGTCTAGAAAACTTGACCACGAACAGTCCTAGGGCAGAGGATAACTTTTGATGTAAACCGGCTCTGAGGAATTCCTTCGGTCGGGATGTTGAGGAGGGTGAGAGGAACTTACCATCCAAAAATCAGCGCAATTTGATGGCTAGAACTCCGGAAACCTATACCACATCAGACCGTGAATAGTGCCAAAACCACCTGGAGAGAGAGGATCCTATAAACGGTACCTGAGCGTGGTGCAAATAGCAAAGCTTGGAGAGAGTACAGCCCAATCCGATGGCTAGAATTCCATGGGTGAGTAGAAAACCAGTAGAAAACCAGTCTAAAAAACTAGACCATGAACATTCTAGGGCAGAGGATAACGTTTGATGTAGACCAGTTCTGAGAAATTCCTTCGGAGGGGATGTTGAGGCGGGTGAGAGGAACTTACCCCCCAAAAATCAGTCCAATTCGATCGCTAGAACTCCATGAACCAGCACCATATCAGTCTAGGAACAGTGCCAAAATCGCCTAGATAGAGAGGATCCGGTGAAAAGTGCCTGCGGGAGGTGCAAATTGAAAAGCTTGGAGAGAGTAAAGCCCAATCCGACGGCTAGAACTACATGGGTGAGTAGAAAACCAGTCCAGAAAACTGGACGACGAACAGCCCTAGGGCAGAGGATAACTTTTGATTTAGACTAGTCCTAAGAAATTCCTTCGGTGGGGATGTTGAGGCAAGTGAGAGGAACCTATCCTCCAAAAAGCAGTCTAATTCGATGGCTAGAACTTCGTGAACCAGCACCACATCAGTCTATGAACAGTGCCAAAATCGCCTGGAGAGAGTGGATCCGGTGAACAGTACTAGCACGAGGTGCAAATGGCAAAGTTTGGAGAGAGTAAAACCCAATCCGATAGCTAGAATTCCATGGGTGAGGAGAAAACCAGTAGAAAACCAGTTTAGAAAACTGGACCACGAATAGCCTTAGGGCAGAGGATAACTTTTGATGTAGACTAGCTCTGAGAATTTCCTTCGGTGGATATATTGAAGAGGGTGAGTGGAACTTACCATCTAAAAATCTGCCTAATCCGATTGCTAAAACTCTGGGAATCAGGACCACATCAATCCATGAACAGTGCCAAAATCGCCTAGAGAGAGGATCCTGTAAATAGTACCCGCGCGAGGTGTAAATGGCAAAGCTTGGAGAGAGTAAAGCCCAATCCGATGGCTAGAACTCCATGTGTGAGGAGAAAATCGATACAAAACCCGTCTAAAAAACTAGACCACGAACAGCCCTAGGGCAGAGGATAACTTTTGATGTAAACTAGCTTTGAGAAATTCCTTCGGTGGGGATGTTGAGGCGGATGAGAGGAACCTATCCTGCAAAAACCAGTCCAATTTGATTGCTAGAACTCCGTGAATCAGCACCACATTAGTCTGTGAACAGTGCCAAAATCGCCTGGAGAGAGAGGATCCGGTGAACAGTACCCATGCAAGGTACAAATGGCAAAACTTGGAGAGAGTAAAGCCCAATTCGATGGCTAGAAATCCATGGGTGAGGAGAAAACCAGTGGAAAACCAGTCCAGAAAATTGGACTACGAATAGCCCTAGGGCAGAGGATAACTTTTGATTTAGACTAGTTCTGAGAAATACCTTCGGTGGGGATGTTGAGGCGAGTGAGAGGAACCTACCCTCCAAAAATTAGTCCAATTCTATGACTAGAATTTCATGAACCAGCACCACATCAGTCCGTTAACAGTGCCAAAATCGGTTAGAGAGAGAGGATCAGGTGAAGAGTACCTGCGCGACGTGCCTATGGCAAAGCTTGGAAAGGGTAAAGCCCAATCCGATGGCTAGAACTCCATGGGTGAGCAGAAAACCACTAGAAAACCAGTCTAGAAAACTTGACCACGAACAATCCTAGGGTAGAGGATAACTTTTGATATAGACCAGCCTAAGGAATTCCTTTTGTGAGGATGTTGAGGAGGGTGAGAGGAACCTACCATCCAAAAATCAGCCCAATTCGATGGCTAGAACTCTGAGAACCTATACCACATCAGTCTGTGAATAGTGCCAAAATCGCCTAGAGAGAAAGGATCCTATAAACAGTACCCGCTCGAGGTACAAATGGCAAAGTTTGGAAAGAGTAAAGCCCAATCCGATGGCTAGAACTCCATGGGTGATCAGAAAACCAGTTGAAAACCAGGTGTAAACCAGTCCAGAAAACTGGACCACGAACAGCTCTAGGGCAAAAGATAACTTTTGATGTAAACTAGCTCTAAGAAATTCCTTCGATGGGGATGTTGAGGCAGGTGAGAGGAACCTACTCTGTAAAAATCGGTCCAATTCGATGGTTAGAACTCCGTGAACCATCACCACATCAGTCTGTGAATAGTGCCAAAATTGCCTGGGGAGAGAGGATTTGGTGAACAGTATCCCGCGCGACGTGTAAATGGCAAAGTTTAGAGAGAGTAAAGCCCAATCCGATGGCTAGAACTCCATGGGTGAGCAGAAAATCAGTTGAAAACCAGTCTAGAAAACTGAACCACGAACAACCCTAGGGCAGATGATAACTTTTGATGTAGAATAGCTCTGAGAAATTCTTTCGGTGGGGATGTTAAGGAGTGTGAGAGGAAACTACCATCCAAAATCTACCCAATCCGATGGCTAGAACTTCGAGAACCTTTGCACAAATCAACACTCAATTAAATAAATCAATCACGCCATTGCTATCAGCACGAAATTCCAGTCTTTGGCTATCCCGGTATAATTTCCGGAAAACAATAAATAATTAAATAAATCCCAAAAATAAATAAATAAATACATTTAAATACCATAAATGCAAACTTCGGCTGGAAAAACCTATCTAGATAAATAATATAACCTATCTAGTTTCTAACTAAGCCGATCTAACCACCTAACATGCAATAACAAGTAATTAAATCACTATCCATTCTAAGTAATCACCTAAACCATACTTAGCCTAAACTAATGAACCCTTACGCATCATTAACTCCCTAAGTAGAGTTTAGTAAGTAAACTCATCGGTTTTGAAATCCGATGAGTCCACGACGACGGCAAGGCGGAGACAGGCGACAAACTCAGAAGCAGGGGAACCCTACGAGGCCCGGAAGCGATCCAAAGTGGGCCTCGAATCCCATGGCTGATTTGCTGGCTTTGGCTTCTGTTTATGGGTCGAGGGAGGGAGCTGAGCGATGAATTGGGCTGGAAATGGCAAGGGTGGCTAGCGGATGGCTGCAGCGGGGCTTGGTGAAGGCAGACAGCGACGGAGCGGCGACGACGGGGCTCCGGCTGAGCTCGATAGGCTCGGGGGACGAGCTGGGGTCGTGGCTGGAGTGGAACGACGCACAGAGCAGACGCGGCTCGTGCGGGGGACACGATGTGATGCAGGCGGCCGTGCAACGGCAGGGGAAGGAGGCTGCTTGGCTTCTCTCTGGTTTTTGGGAGCGTCAAGTGGACAAGAAATGGAGAAAGGTGGTCTAAGGAAGAAGATGAAGACAGCTAGCTCCCCAAGTGAAGGGTCCCCTTGGCCTCAAAAGTCTTCCTCTATCCTCTTTGTCCTCTTGACAAGGCCCCACCTCAATTGGTGGACCTCCTTAGCCAATTTTGTGCATCAAACTCTCCCTAGAACATGTCCTAAATGGTCCAAAAGGTGAGGGACCAAAAGGCCTACGAATTTGGACTTAATTTCGCCCAAATTGGATTCAAATTCTCTCCAATTGGATCCAATTTGCCCCCCATAAATTCAACCAAGGTGTTCACGATCGAATTGACATTTTTCCTCGCCAATAGAACTAATTTGCATCCCAAAAACGCGATAAAAAATGGTCCCCTGAATTTTCCGGTCGAAAACGACCCTATTTTGAAATTCCGCCAAAAATCCCGGTTTGTAGAAAAATTTTCAGAGGATTAGTTGACGGTCTTTCAATGAATCGTGACATGACAGAACTTTCAATTTCTGAAATCAGATTCAAATTCGCGGTTAATTTCAATCTGGCGCGATTTTAGAGTGTAGCTTTTAAAAATTTTTGGTACAATTGACCCGTGGTCAATTTATTTCCAGCCATAATGTACATCTTCGACATATTGGTGACTCTCAATTGTCATAAAATCTCGAGGTTTTAAATACGGGCACATGGTACCAAAACGACAGAAAAATCGGTCTAGTGCCGCTCGACAAGAATTTTGCGATCTGGTGGAATCACCCACACTTTGATCTCTTATCAATTTTTAACTATGTCGTAATGATCTCTGCAGACGAGCACAGTCAAGTAGTCGATTCTTAGTCGAATTCTCAAGTCTACTGGGTTAAAATCCCTTCATGGACTAGTTATCTCATGAGTGATCAGCTTAGAGAATAGCACTATAGGCGTGTCGATGAAAAGCCCGATTCATTCAATTGAAAACAGAACTGAAATTTTAGGATGTCACAACTCTTCCCCACTTATAAAAATTTCGTCCTCGAAAGTTAAGCCATTACAATTCTTTAAACAAAAAGGTGGGGGTATAGTCGTTTCATCGAATCTTCACTTTCCTAGGTTGCTCCTTCTGTGCCGTGGTGTTGCTAGACCACTTTTACCAATGGAATCATCTTGGTGTGCAGAACTTGTTCCTTGCGGTATACAATCTAAACCGGTTTTTACACGTACGACACCCTGTCGTCCACGTTTAATTCCTCAAAATTTAGCACGTGGGTCGGGTCAGGTTCATACTTCCTCAACATCGACACGTGAAAGACGTCATGCACTTGCACCAGTCTCTACAACAATGCAAAACGATACGCTAGGATCCCGATTCTCTCTAGAATCTCAAAAGGACTTATGTACCTCAGACTTAGTTTTCCCTTCTTGCAAAAGCGCGAAGTACCTCTCATTGGTGACACTTTCAGAAAGACGTGATCACCAACTTGGAATTCCAATGGTCTTCGGCGCTTATCTGCGTAGATTTTCTGGTGGCTTTGAGCGGTCGTTAATCTGCCCCTGATGACTACAACTGCATCCACTGATTGCTGAACCGATTCTGGGCCTTTGATCTTTCGTTCTCCGACCACATCCCAACACACTGGCGTTATGCACGCTCTGTCATACAACGCTTCGAAAGGAGCCATCTGAATGCTTTGCTGGTAGCTGTTGTTGTAGGCAAATTCGACAAGATGAAGCTGTTCCTCCAGCTTCCCTTGAAATCCAACACACAAGCTCGCAGCATGTCTTCGAGGGTTTGAATCGTTCTCTTAGACTGGCCATCTGTCTGAGGATGATAGGCCATACTATACTATAGCTTCGTCCCTAAAGCAGTCTGCAAACTTTTCCAAAAAGCAGTTGTGAATCTCGGGTCTCGGTCTAATGTAATCATCACCAGTATTCCATGCAGACGAACAATCTGACAAACGTAAAATTCTGCATGCCTGTTTAAATCCATATCCTTCTGTACAACGATGAAGTGAGCCAACTTCGTCAGTCTATCGACCACTGCCTAAATGGAATCATTGCATCTCTAACTCCTTGGTAAGCGTATCACAAAATCCATTGTGATGTGTTCCCATTTCCACTCGGGAATCTCGAGAGGTTGCAGAAATCCTCCCAGCTTACAATGCAGTGCCTTCACTTGCTGACACGTCAGACACTTAGCGACATGCTTGGCGATGTCCACCTTCATACCGGTAGTGTTGACGCAGATTCTAATACATCTTCGTACTGCTAGGATGAATGCTGTAACTACTACGATGAGCTTCTAATAAGATCTCCTCTTTAAGCTCTACATCATCAGGTACACACAATCGTCCTCGGAACCTTAGTGTTCCATCCTCAGAAATCTGAAAATCAGTCGTTATCTTATCGGTATCTTCTTGCAGGATCTTCTGAACATCTGGGTCTGTCAATTGAAGCGTCTTGATTATGATCTACACATCCGGCTCAATTCTGAGGGTGGCCAAAAGATTCGAAAGGTAGCCAAACACAAAAAGTCAAAAGGTGAAAAGAGAGAGGGAAGAGGGAGAGGGGAGCCGTCTGTGGAGTCCTCGAGAGAAGGAGAGAAGCACAAAAAGGGGAAGAAAGGGGAAAAGTGAAAAGAAAGCAAAATGGGGTAAAGGCGATTGGACATGTACTGTTCATCACCTTCTTTCTTCTACCATTTTCGCTTCTACTTTCCTCCTGCCGGATCTAATTCTGCTCCGCCACTGTTGCCTCGTCGGACTCGCCCCCGCGCCGGACGCCGCCGCTCGTTCTGCCTGGACACTGGAACCCGCCTCAGTAGCCTGCGTTACCTCTGCCTCCCCCTGCAACTCCAGACCCTCTGCCAGCACCAGCAACATCCTCGAGCGCCTCCGCCGCCGCTGAATGTCGCCCTTGCCCCTGCTCTCCCAGTGGCCGAAGCTCGCCGCTCCTGACCTCGCCTCCGCTTGCGACCTTGCGTCAATAGCCCCCTGCCCGACGATTACACCAACAACTCTCCATCAGTCGCACCCGAGTCCTTTGCGATGCCCCCAAAGACTCGAGCCTTCGTCGGTCTTCAAGCGGCACCACCGGTCTCGAGCGATCCCGCCGCCCGCGCTCGCCTCCACTTATGAGCTAGAACCCGAACCCCGTGACGTCGCTGCCACCATCGTCCGCCTCGCCCGCCTCCCGCTCGGAGCCCGATGCCATCGCACTAGCCGCTGCGCTGTTTTCGCGACCCGGCCGACCTCCACGCCCCGCCTTCGCTCGTCCGCCGGTCCCCTTGCCGGAGCTCCGATGCCGACCATCCTCCGCTCGGCGCCGCCCACCGCCGCCGCTCCTTTTTTTCAAATTTCCTCTAGGTGGTTTGTTTTTCATGTTTTTATTGCTATTTATTTATTTATTTTATATTTTGTTATTATTGTTTAAGTTAGAATATGGTATGTCAATGTTAATTATTTGTATGGTTTAGGCATTATCCTTAAGGCTTTGCCCAAGACTTTGTAATTATTAATTTGATCCGTAAGACGTCGGATCATTTTTTTAATTATATTAATTTTTGGGCATTTTGGTAGAATTTCAATTGTTAAATCATTATAATTATTAATTTGATCCGTAAGACTTTGGATCAGATTTTTAATTATTTTGAACTTTTGTCATGATGTTTAGGGTTAAAGTAATCATTAATTTGACGTGTGAGACAACATATTATTTTTTTGATTATTTTGATCCTTTATTTGATGAATGTCTTTATTATTTTAGATATAATATGGCTTGTTTTGGAAAAAAACACTAAAAAATCAAAAATAAAAAAAATCAAAATCTTGCATGAGCATGTAGGTTAGCAAATTAGAAATTTTTAGGATTATATTTTTAGGATTGCATTTTTAGATATTTGTTTTTTGAAATAGGTTAGGGTTGGACCTAAATAACCTTTTCTTTATATATATAAATAGGGTTTTAGATAATGTTTGCACATTTTAATTGTCTCATTTTTCTAAAAAAATAGTTTTCTAAGATAGGATAGGGTTTAAGTCAAATTAATCCCTAAAATAGATTAGAAAATTATTTCCTTTTTAGATCGTTTAATTAGGGTTTTTATTAATTCCGAATTTCAATAAAAAAAATACAAAAATATTAGGTGCATGTCAATTAGTTTGCATGTTAAGTTCATTTAATTAGAATTTGCTTGTTAATAAAGTTAGATCATGAAGTTAAAATGCACGTTTCGATTTCAAGATAAAAGAAAACCCAAAAAAGTGCTTTATGTGTTTATTTCTTTTAATGGAAGTCTTTTGATTGTTTAATAGTGACTGAGCATCCGTGTGATCACCCTTTTACATGATAGAGATTTAGGTTAAAATGAATCCAAGCTGATTGCAAAAACATTTTTTTGAAAATTAAAAAGAAATGGTACCGAAAGAGCATTAGAGAAATCTAGTGTAACCAAGTCCCCGTGCCTTTAGTCTTTGGTTCGTAGGAGTAAAATAATCCTCCCATTATTTTACTTAAGTGTCTAATCGATCTACCATAAATTGATTAGTGGCGACTCCTATATAAAATCCATTTGCATGTTAAGAACTTAAACCTAAGTCGCGAATTGGTACGGGCTTGGGAGAGCCCGAGCTAAGTTTAAAAGACTTAGTAGTCCATTAACCTAGTTTTAGGTGGTGCACCCGAAAAATTAGGTCGCGACAGCTTGGCGACTCCACTGGGGCTTGTGTTAAAACACTTAGTGGACTTAGACCAATTTTTCTTTTTCTTTTTTAAAATGTTTTTGTTTGGCAGTGAGGACACCAGGTACGTCCCTGACATTTCTAAGGTGTTAAATGTTCTTGCAGATGGGAGGTATAAGGGGAGTAGTCTTTGCTAACCCTTTTCTTGCAGGAAGGTGCTGGATGAATAATTTATTTGTCCTGATTAGAAGTGCTGTTTGCATTTAAACTGTTGTGCATGTTTTATTGCTTTTAGCATTACACTATTGCACACACAACCTGCGGTCGGACCTGGGCTGCGATAGGATTTCTAGGATGGTGTTGAGAATGATACTTCCTCCAAAGCGAGACTACTATGTAGAGGTTAACCTTCTCTTCCCCGAAATTTCTTTCATGGTGTCGAATGTGGTTGTCCATATCCGCGAGACTGCGTGATTATTGGGCATTCCATTCGACTGAGCCAGAGTTAGGGGGACCTGACACGTTAATGCGAGACTGCAACGGTCAGATCATCCTCTTAACTCCACTTTATTAAGCCATTTAGAGTAGAAATCGAGTCTCACATCTCATGTGCATGTCTATGTGATTGCCGTTGATTTTCTTTGGTGAAGTAAGTCTTCTATCCCTATACCATGCAATTTATTTTGTCGTACTTTTGGGTCGGTCCATGACAATCTAGGTCAATCATTGATTTGATTCATCTGTCAATTGGAAATGAAATGGAAAATTGCCAGAGAATGAGGCATTTGAAAAAAAAAAGGGAAACTTTGGAGAATTTTTTTTCACATCATGTCTAGGAAATTTGGTTTTATTAGGATGTCCATTTTTTAGGAAATTCCCTTTTTAAATGAACTTCTCATGAATAAATAAAAAAAGATGAAGAAATTGATTAGGTCATTGTCATGGATTGGCTATCTATTTACACTTCGTGCTTATTTTGTTCATTTCTTCCCTCTAGGTGACAACAGATCCGCCACGCTCGCCCATTGTTACCCGGTCAAGAGCCAAAGTGGCCGACCAAACCGAGATGCGCGATCGTATTTCCACCATGGAAGATCAACTCCAACAGTTAGTCGCCTCTATGCAGCTTATAATAGCTCAACTTCAATCCCTCCGAGCGAATTCGACTCTTGTACCCGCTCTTCCCAAGGTAGTTATCCCGAAACAAGCGAGCAAGGCTCAAATGGTTGATGACGACATGCCTGAGCTTGAAGATGACCCATTGTTGATTACTGCCGAAAGGACGAAGCCCGACAATGTCCCTAAGACGGAGCAAGATAAATGTTTTGCCAAACTTGAAGAGAAGGTCAAGCAATTGCAAGAGTTGCAGAGTTCACTCCCGTTCGACTTGTCCATGTATGAGAAGGTCAAGGTGCCCAAGAAGTTTAAGATGCCGAAGTTTGAGAAATATGATGGTACTTCCTGCCCAAAAGCTCATTTGCAGATGTACCACGTACGCATGACCCAATACGTCAAGAATGAGCCACTCATGATTCAATCATTCCATGCAAGCTTGACTGGGCCCGCACCGAACTGGTACATAATGAAGAATGTAAACCTTCTTGACACCTGGAATGAAGTAGCTGACGCATTCCTCAAGCAATATAAGTTCAACATGGACATTGCACCTTCCCGAGAGGATCTTGAGCGGATGGAGAAGAAGAAAAGTGAGTCATTTAAGGAGTATGCTGTTAGGTGGTGAAACCTAGCGGCTCAAATCACTCTTGAGCCTACTAACAAGGAGCTAATGAAGTTGTTCGTAAAGACTCTCCCGTCTGAGTTTCGTACCTGAATGGCCAGCACGTACGTTGAGAGCTTCAACCAACTTATCCCGGTGGGTGAGCAAATCGAGATTGGGCTAAGAGATGGATGGTTCAACGAACCGACCCATCAAGGCAAAAGGTTCACCATGAAGAAAGACCAATAACCTAACATGGAAGTCAATATTGCGTATGCACAATCTAGCAAGCCTCCAATTGTTCATGTCCCTAAGAATCAACAAGGCGGTGTCCGTCCGACCGCGCCTCGGCAGTTTACTGGAAGGCAGTTCACTCCTCTTCCTGGCCCTCTATCCCAGGTCTTGAAGGTCCTACAAAAGAATGGTTTGTTGTTTTATGAGCCAAAGCAACCCAATGCAGAAAAATTTTCTAACGATGATCCCTCCAAGAAATGCGAGTACTATACGGGGGAAGTAGGACATTCGACTGATGAGTGCATGACCTTGAAGCACAAGGTCCAAAACTTATTAGACACCAAGGCATTTGCCTTCAATACCACTCAACCGAATCCCTTACCTGAGCATGAGGATAGGGTGAATGCTATTTTCGAACATGATGCCGGTCGGATCAAGAACTCGAAGGTGCACGTGATGGACACCCTGGGGCAGCCAAGTGATGGATGGGATGGCATGGACGATCCGACGCCTCCAAAGGCAGAGAACTTTGATGATGCCCTAGGAGGAATCACAAGTCTGTTCGATGATCTCTTCATAGGAGCTATTGACGAAGGATCTTTGGAAGACATTGGCGTTGGCCCGCAAGAGTAACTTATTACTTTTGCACATTTCCCTGCTCGGGAATTTTTATCGCTTTCTAGGAATTTTTATCGCTTTCTAGGAATTTTTATCGCTTTCTAGGAATTGTTTTCGATTTCTTCTATTTCGTTTTTTTTAAGACTTGAATTCGCATTTTCCATTCGATAAATGTAATTGATTGATGAGTTTCAATGAAATTACAAGTTTTATTTTGAGGGCATGATGAGGTACACCAAACCAGTCCAATGACGATATCTAACCATGAAAAGAAAATAACATCCACGGAAAAATCCTGAGGGCTGGACTTTCTCATGCTTCCTCCCAAAAAATTTTTCGAAAACAAAAGCATTTCCCTGTTTTTTTTCCTTTTTCCAAAAGCTTGTAGTAGATTAAACCTGTTTGTTTGTCTGACTCATTTACTTCTTGTCTCAGAGCATAATTCTATAACTTGTTATGACAAGGGACATTTGAAACTAACATATTAAGATTCAATGATCATAAACTTGACTTGTGATCAACAGGCTTAGAGCGCACTTGCAATGAAAAACAGATTTGGAGTAAGTAAAAGATGACCATCATTCTCCAGTGAAAGATCCTGGGGGCAAGTTTACCGCGGCCCATATATGGTGAAGAAGGTACTTCCTGGAGGTGCCCTGATGTTGGCAGAAATGGATGGTCATGAGTTTTCCACTCTAGTTAATTTTGATGCTGTTAAGAAGTATTATCCATGATAGAATTTGCCATGTCATATTTTGAATTGCAAGTATTTCTATGATGAATAAAATGCCTCAATGAGTTGAGTTGTTCAAATTGGTTGCAAATCTTGCATTTTTCTTCCTTGATGAATTGTGTGAGATAAATTGAATGTGTCAAATGGGATACTTTGGAATGATGAAAGGCAAGCCTTATTCCATACACTAATCATCAGTGAGTTGTGTGGAGAAATCCATGCTTGCAAGGAAAATGGTGATCTTGCAAAGGCTACGCTAACCAAGGTGATGAGAGGCGTTTTTTTTCCTCTACCCGAAACACTACAGGTATACCCATCGTTTAGCCCTTTGAGCCCATACACATGAAGAGTTTTTTTAAATCATCCCTGTCAAGGATCATCCCCACATTGGGAAAAAATTTGAGATGAATGATAGGAATTTTCTTACTCACACTTGCATCAATCTTCGAGTATTGTTTTCGCATTGTAACTCATACGATAGTTTAAAATGCCCTAGGATGATGAAGAGCAGTTATTTCTCTATCCTATACACTTTTATTCATTGCATAGCCCACTTGAGCTTATGAATTCATTTCATTTTAAATCCAGTTGGTGATCATCCCCCACACTGGGGCAAGACAAAAATATTCAAGGGGCATGCACTAGAATGCTGACAAGAATGGAGACTCTGTCCAAAGAAAATAAGTGCAAAAATGGGGCATGAAAAAGCAGTGTACCTGGCAAAAGCAAGGCCAATGCCCAGAAAAGAAAAAGAATCAAACTCTTGATATAGTGAGTCGTATCCCCAACAAGGCGATATTAAAAAAACTCAAATGCTGTTGCAATTAATGGAGTTGTGATATGAAAAAAAATCTTCGATAATGGAGAAGGAAAGTCGTGGAAATGTCAAGATAATCACCAACTTTGACCCCCCTAAACACTTTTTGAGCCTAATGATCCTTTCATTTCTCAACCCATGAACCAAGCCTATGTTACGTCCCTTGCAAAGTCTCTTCAGATTAGGACACTTGAATTAATGTAAAAGTTCATATGTTTGAAAGCATCGCTCGAAGAAGGGCGAGTAAGATAATTTCTGCCTTATTTCGTATGTTTCTTGACTTGTAAATCCCAAGACAATTGTGAAATGTCATTTTTCAATAGCCTCGACTCAAAAAGTCTCCCTTGTTAAACCATTGACCAAGCCCATATTACGGTCCCTGTAAAAGACCTCTCAGATTGGTAAGGTTGTACCACTTGCGAGATTGTGCAAACCCTTGTCTGGCATGACAATAGTGAGATAGAGTGATTGTCAAGATCCTACATCAAAGGTCAAGATAAAACAACCCTTTTTAATGAGGATGAGTGAAAAGTCCTTTTAAACTAAAGGATCCCTCATTTGACACATCTATGATGCCCATGTGCTCAGATTGGAATCTTCTTTTGAAATCATTCCCATTGAAATTAGGTGATGGATGATTAATAGAAGTCATGATACATGAATCTCTGTGATTACAAATGCATGTTGCTTCTCCTACGATCATGTTTTGCAGGAGACATATCCCCAAGGAACAGAGATGTCACCAGGTAAGTATATCTCTATCCATACCTTAAATACTTGTCATTGCACAGGTATTCCCTTTTGAATACAGCGACACTCGATTGAGTTGTCCCCCAAAGATTTTTCTCCAAACTCAGTTTAATTAAGGCGACTGAAGAAAGGTTCGGGTCCTGGTCAGATGATCGATATTGCAACGCAAGGCGACTAAAGAAAGGTTCGGGTCCTAGCCAAGCAAAATCTCAGTTTAGGCGATCGTAGAATGGTACAGGTCCTAGACAACATCTATTTCCCTATTCAGGCGACCGTAGAATGGTACGAGTCCTGGAAAGTGAATCCCCGTTTAGGTGATCGTAGAATGGTACGGGTCCTAGAAAGTGAATCCCCATTTAGGCGACCGTAGAATGGTACAAGTCCTGGAAAGTGAATCCCCGCTAATCTATCTTGAGTTACTCTACACTCCTCGAAGGTAAGTAATTCTAGGTAAGTTTCTTTATCATTAGCATTTCCATTCATCATATGACTTGCATTTCAAAATGATATTCATTTCCCGAAAAAAAAAATCATTCAATGCATGTGCATGATCAAAATTTAGGTCTCAACTTGTCTTTGAAGGCAACCTCTACAAGCTCACCTTTAAAGAGGGGCAGCTGTTGACACCTAAATTTTGGCGATCTGATCATTTATTTATTGCATAGAAAATTAGTGGTTAATTTTATCCTTGAGAAAAAAAAATATTAATTGCATAGCATATAAATTTAGATGCATTTATTTTTAGTTTGCATATTTCGCATTTTATTTATTGGACTGGTGGTGGATAGGTTCGAATTGATGTTTCTGAGCTCTAGTTCGATAGGCCGGGCTAGGCCCACGAAAGAAGTAAATTAGCCTAAGCCCATTTTTTTAATTAATTATCTTGTGAGAAATTGAGATTTGATGCGATATCACGGTGGATTTTTGAAATTTAAGAAAATCGCATTGCAATCTTATCTTTAGCAATGGGCGATAAAATCAGTAGAGGATATTCGGGAGATAAGGAAAATAAAAGGATTTTTGTGATCATGGGGGTTATAAGCAATCTTCGTGCGAGATGAAATATTCACAAAAGATTGCATTTGTTTTGCCTATAAAAGGGTGTGCACGGACGTCGATGAGCCGGGGGGCCTTTTCTAGGGATTTGTTTTTTTTGCCTTCTCTTCGTCGAAAAAAGAAACACAAAAAGCCAAAAGGTGAAAGAGAGAGGGAAGAGGGAGAGGGGAGCCGTCCGTGGAGTCCTCGAGAGAAGGAGAGAAGCACAAAAAGGGGAAGAAATGGGAAAAGTGAAAAGAAAGCAAAATGGGGTAGAGGTGATTGGACATTTACTGTTCATCACCTTCTTCCTTCTACCGTTTCCGCTTCTACCTTCCTCCTGCTGGATCTGATTCTGCTCCGCCACCATCGCCTCGCCGGACTCGCCCCTACGCCGGACGTCGCCGCTCATTCTGCCTGGACACCAGAACCCCGCCTTAGCAACCTGCGTTACCTCTGCCTCCCCCTGCAACTCCAAACCCTTTGCCAGCACTAGCAGCATCCCCGAGCACCTCCGCCGCCACCGAACGTCGCCTTTGCCCCTGCTCGCGCGGCGGCCGAAGCCCACCACTCCGGACCTCGCCTCCACTCGCAACCGTGCGCCGACGCCCCTTGCCCGACGATCACACCAACAGCTCGCCAACAGCCGCACCCGAGTCCTCCGCGACGCCCCTAGTACTCGAGCCTTCGTCGGTCTTCAAGCGGCACCACCGGTCTCCGAGCGATCGCCGCCCCCACACTCGCCTCCGCCCACGAGCGAACCCGAACCCCGCGACGTCGCTGCCACCATCTCCGCCTCGCCCCTCTCGCTTGGAGCCCGACGTCGCCGCACCAGCTACCCGCGCCGTCTCCGCGACCCAACGACCTCCACGCCCCTGCGTTCGTCTGCCGGTCCCCTCGCCGGAGCTCCAATGCCAGCCATCCTCCGCCCGGCGCCCGCCCACCACCGCCGCTCCTTTTTTCAAATTTCCTCTAGGTGGTTTGTTTTTCATTTTTTTATTGCTATTTATTTATTTATTTATTTTATATTTTGTTATTATTGTTTAAGTTAGAATATGGTATGTCAATGTTAATTATTTATATGGTTTAGGCATTATCCTTAAGGCTTTGCCCAAGACTTTGTAATTATTAATTTGATCCATAAGACGTCGGATCATTTTTTTAATTATATTAATTTTTGGGCATTTTGGTAGAATTTCAATTGTTAAATCATTATAATTATTAATTTGATCCGTAAGACTTTGGATCAGATTTTTAATTATTTTGAACTTTTGTCGTGATGTTTAGGGTTAGAGTAATCGTTAATTTGACGTGTGAGACAACATGTTATTTTTTTGATTATTTTAATCCTTTATTTGATGAATGTCTTTATTATTTTAGATATAATATTGCTTGTTTAGGAAAAAACACTAAATAATCAAAAATAAAAATAAAATCAAAATCTTGCATGAGCATGCAGGTTAGTAAATTAGAAATTTTTAGGATTATATTTTTTGGATTGCATTTTTAGATAATTTTTTTTCAAAATCTTGCATGAGCATGAAGTTAAAATGCATGTTTCGATTTCAAGATAAAAGAAAACCCAAAAAAATGCTTTGTGTGTATATTTCTTTTAATGGAAGTCTTTTGATTGTTTAATAGTGACTGAGCATCCATGTGATCACCCTTTTGTATGATAGAGATTTAGGTTAAAATGAATCCAAGCTGACTGCAAAAACATTTTTTTTGAAAATTAAAAAGAAATGGTACCAAAATGGTATTAGAGAAATCTAGTGTAACCAAGTCCCTGTACCCTTAGTCTCTGGTTCGTAGGAGTAAAATAATCACCCCATTATTTTACTTAGGTATCTAATCGACCTACCATAAACCGATTAGTGGCAACTCCTAGATAAAATCTATTTGCATGTTAAGAACTTGAACCTAAGTCGTGAATTGGTATGGGCTTGGGAGAGCCCAAGCTAAGTTTAAAAGACTTAGTAGTCCATTAACCTAGTTTTAGGTGGTGCACCCGAAAAATTAGGTCGCGACACCTACTTCAAATTTGAATACCGAATCCCAAGCTCTTTTGAGTAAAACCCATTCCTTAACCATCATCTGTGCGACCGAAGACTTCCAACTCAAAGCGTCTACAACCTTATTCACCTTTCCAAGGTGATACAGAATATCACAATCGTAGTCCATCAGAAGTTTCATCTAGCGACATTGTCTCATATTCAACTCCTTTTGAGAGAATAGATACTTGAGACTTTGATGGTCAATGAAGATCTGGAATCTTTCTTCACACAAATAATGTCTCCAAATCTTCAGAGCGAAAATGATTGTTGCGAGTTCTAAGTCATGCGTCGAGTAATTCAACTCATGAGGTCTCAATTGACGGGAGGCATATGCAACAACCCTACCATGTTGCATCAACACGCAACCCAGTCCTCTAAACGACGCATCACTATAGATCTCGTATCCTCTAGGACTAGATGGAATGGTCAGCACAGGTGCGGTAGTCAGCTTCTGCTTATGCCTTTGGAAACTATGCTCGCACTTGTCTGTTCACACGAATTTCTCTTCCTTCTTCAGTAGTTGATTCAATGGTGAAGTCAAAGCTGAGAATCCATCCACGAACCTTCTGTAGTAGCCTGCCAAACCCAAAAAACTTCTGATCTTTGACACATCGTCAGTCTCAGCCAGCTAATCACTGCTTCAATTTTGGACGGGTCCACGAAGATTCCTTCACCTGAAATCACGTGACCTAGAAACGCAACATGAGTCAACCAAAACTCGCACTTGCTAAACTTAGCATACAATCCATGGATCCTTAGGGTCTAGAGTACCATTCTCAAATGACTCTCGTGCTCCTTAGCACTTCCTGAGTACACTAGAATATCATCGATAAACACGATCACAAACAGATCCAGATACTCCTTAAACACTTGGTTCATCAAATCCATAAAAGCAGCTGGAGCATTCGTCAAACCAAACGGCATTACAGTGAACTCATAATGGCCGTATCGTGTATGAAATGCGGACTTCGGTATATCCTCATTTCTGATCCTTAGATGATGATACCCTATCCTCAAGTCAATCTTTGAAAATATCAACGCTCCTTACAACTGGTCAAACAAGTCGTCGATCCTCGGGAGCGAATACTTGTTCTTGATCGTCACCTGATTGAGTTGACGATAGTCGATGTCTCGCCCCGATCCTCCGAGTGCGTACCCATTCCTCAATGGTCGATAAATTTTGTGACGTCCCAAGACGTGTCGTTGACCCATTCATTTCAATACACATGCGGAAGTGAATTACTAATCCCCTAACAATAATAAACGTGAGATAGAAAAAACAGGACAACAAATTTCAAATCAACACATTATAAGAAACCACCATCCGATTTACAAACAGAGGCCAAGTTTAGGTTCTAAGTACAGGAAGTTTATCTTTAAAAGAGCTTCTAAGCCACCCATGCTCCTGACCCTTCCGCCTCCAGCTCCGGGTTCTTTGCCCTAGGGACCTGAAAATGTTATCCCACGACGGGGTGAGACAACGTCTCAGCAAGTTCACCCCCTAAGACCCAACTAGGAAGAAAATATGCTCCAAGGACTGCCTAAGACAAGCACAAGTCGGAGGACTTACCTTTACCTCAGTTACTTCTTGCAAGTCAGTAAAATTTGTATATTCAATAAATCACTTCAACAAACCAAACCCTCAAATCAGATTGAACCATCGATCAATCGACTTAGTCAATTTCATGTCATCAAGACCGTCCCCCGGTCATCTCAATCAATACTATCTATAAAGTCCAACCATATCTAGGACTGTTCCCTCTAAGTTGATAATTAAATAGTATAGCTCGCTCTAAGCTGATAAAGTATACTGTTCGTGCTAAGCTGACATATCAAGGCCCTCAGGCTGATATAGTATACTGACAATGCTCGCTCTAAGCTTATCAATAATATAGCTCGCTCTAAGCTGATAAGGTATACTACTCACGCTAGGCTGACATAGCAGAGCCCGTAGGTTGATATAGTATACCACTATACTGCTCGCGCTAAGCTGACATATCAGAGCTCGTAGGTTGATATAGTATACCATCCTGACCATCTAACAAATTCACCCTTTTTATCATACCTGATAAAAATAATCGTGTGTGGGTACACGGTCAGCTTTAGCCAAAATACAATATTTTCCCCTTTGAAAATCCCACTAATTTCACTAATCCATAAACGCATTTTTGACGTTGTAAACCGACGCCTGGTGATTTTCTAATTAATTACTGAAAATAATAAATTTTTGGATAAACACCCAAAATTGCAAATCACACTCAATATGCACAAAATAGCAGTCAAATAAATAATTCAATCACACCATTGCAATCAGCATGAAATTCCGGGTACCAGCTATGCGGTCTAATCTCCAAAAAATAATTAATTAAATAAATAATTACGGAAATTAATTAATAAATACCAAAAATACTCACTTAGGCCTGTAAAGCCTAATTAAACACCAAAATGGGCCCAGAAAATTTCCAAACCTGTTGTTAAGAGTTTGTGCAAGGTTATTGTATAAAAATCTTCAAAAATCATTCATTCAAGTTCCTTCGGTGGCCTCTTGTTGGATCCCATGTGGAATTACTTTAAAGAAAGTATCTTTTATGGTTGTTTTCAAAGATCAACTTCAACGCTTAGGCACCCTGATAGTGATTTCACCCCGGATAACCTAGATTGGCCCCTGCACAATAATCGCATCAAGCTTTAGAGCAATAGCTTGAGGGGAACCTTTCTTAGTTGGACATTTGATGGATAGAGAGGGCACTTGCGAACTGGCGAGTGATAAGAGAGAAGGACAAAAGAGTGACAAAGTTGATGAGGGAGTCATTGTGGTTAATGGTGTTTGAAAGAGGGGAAGAGGAAGTTGTAGAGGGCCACATAAGATATTTTAACGAGCTTAATTGTGGATGTCACTCAATGAACAATTTTGATTTTTTTTGCACAAAAATCGATTATTTGTAAAGTTTTGGAATTGAACCAGGTACCGTACAATAAAGGTGTCACTGCTAGCATGTTATCCCTCAATATTTAATTATTCACTTGCACGACTTCATGTCTGATACTGGTAATGGTTAGGTAGAACTCATTTTTATGATTAAGCACGCGTGGAAAGAAGAAATCAACTTTGGCAGCCCTCCAACCATTACCCTACTACCCATGTGATCGTATTGTACATAACCGTTGTGGGTAGAGATCCTTCATACGCATCCTTGTACTCATAAGCCTGTTGGGAGCACGTAGCAAAAACTCGATACATTTTGCCTTGAGATATTACCAAAAAGGAGTCTAAGTCCATGCTTGTTAACATATCTAGTTAGATTCACATTTACTCAAAAACTTAAGCCAATAGGTTATGAACAAATTATAATATATTAACTGCTCTATACCATACCAATTACCGACATGAGATTTCTCTAAAACAACTCACACGTGCATCCTAATAATCTCGCCTCAAGTGTGAATTTAGTATTAGGTTTGCTCCCCCTTAATCCAAGTATCCTTTTGCATCAAGATGTGAAATCTTGCCACAATGCCCACATTGTTACACCACAACGCTCATCGACCAGAAATTACATCCAACTTCATCCACCAAACACTAGAATAGATTCCCCAACAAATGATCATCAGTTTAGTACCAATTTGTTGGGAGCACATAATAGAAGCCACAATGCCCATTGCCCAGAAATTACGCCCAACTTCATCCATTAAACACTGAAACAGATTTCCCATGAAATGACCATCGGTCTGATACCAATTTGTTGGGACCACGTAGTAGAAGCCCGTTACATTTTGCCTAGGGAGATCACTAAGAGGGAACCTAAGTTCAAGCTTGTTAACATATCTAATTGAACCCACCTTCTCTCCAAATCTTAAGCTAATAGTTATAGGCTACTTAGGATGTTTAATTGCTCTACAGCACACCAATTCTCCAATGTGGGATTTATTTGACACAAGTATAACATGTCATCATAACAAAGCCATGCCAATCATATGAATTATTAATATATGTAAAATGTTGTTCGTTTGGAAGATTGAGACTATACACCAATAGTTGAGATTGTTGGGAAACTTGGAAATGTGAACTTGTATTTTCTGGATTCATTGTAGATTTCTAGGTGGCTAGCTCTCCTTGTGTATTAACAAGGGGTGTCAAAAATATCCAAATTGAATCAAATCGAAAATTTTGCGTCATTTTGGTTTGTGTCTTGGTTCAATTAATAAGTAAATAAAATTGGGTAGTTTGACGGTTCGGTTTGGGTTCTGGATTTTTCATTATTTATTATTCTTCTTCCCTTCTCATCCACATTCCCAAGAATCATAAACAAGCACTATAAATCATCAAAAGATAATATTCAAAGATTCAATCCAAATAGACAAAAATGCGGTCTCACTATACTGAAGGTGTTGGTGTAAGAGATCGGCAAGCATCTCCCATAGCTTCATTGTTGAATAATTGCACCATTCAATGCTTTCATTCTTCAGTGTTGAGGACGAAATTGCAAATAGGGTCGTATAATTACAGTTTGTAACATAAATAGAATACCTTGCGAGCTAAAGCATCATTAAAAAAACAATGTTGATGTTTTCTTCATGGAAAATTCATAAGTGCTATAACTCTTGTACAATGCTCACTTGAATAACATAATTTTCTTTTCGATCATTTGAGTGCCATAACTTTTAAAAAACGTTCACTACAAGAGTTATGTCCCGTCAGATTTCCAGCACTTAGGTGAAAATTTTATCAAAAAATTGGCACTCGAGTAATTAATTGAAAGTTATAGTACTAAAGTGGTCATTTTTTTTTCTAAAGTTATGGCACTTAAATGGTTAAAAAAAAAGGTTATGGCACTCACATGAGGACAGTACGAAAGTTGTGGCACTTGTGGTGCCATGTCGCAAAAATTCACAATATCAATAATTAATTGGGTCTTTTGAAAGATTCTCTTCAATAGATTAATCTAATATGGTTTTGTTGCCATAATGGAGATTGTTCAAATATGATTGAATCCATTGGAAAATATTGGTTGCGTCAGACAAAAAAATAGAAAAATCTTGGTCATTAATCATGCTATTATGTTATCATGCTTGTGATTATGTTGGTATATGTTTGTAGGTACTTGCAATGCCAATAAGGGTGAGCACGGTCCTCATTTGGCCAGTTCAACACCTGACCCATGGACCAACCCACATAGTGTTGGTTCTTAATTTTTGGGACCGAGGACTGACCTTATTGAGCCCAAGACCGACCACTTTTGTATTTCTTAAATGGATAAATTTATTTGAAATTATATATCCATCAGCAATGTGGCATTGAGTCACCAAACTATGAACACTAATACATATTAAACATAAACTAAGATAAGGTAATAATGAAAATTTCACACTTGTTACAAGCAACAAACCATAAAAACGAACACGTGAGGCGAGATATTAGAGACCGGTGACAAGGTGAGTAATAAGCAAAGAGAGGCAAGCAATGAGCAAGGCAAGCAAGTGAGCGAGGTCAAGGCAAGTGAAGAGGGTTTTTCTTTTGTCGAACTAGGGCTACATTTCTTGCTACTTTCTAATTTACAAGGTAGATAGGCACTGCAAAAAGAACAGAGGAGAAGCCTTTAGGGTTTAGAGTAGACAAAAGAATATAATATATAATATATTAGATATATTTTATAATATATATTATAATATGTACAGGGTTGATTCAGGGTTGGACCAACCCTAAACTGTTATAACTGATGACCAACCCCCACAGTGCAAGGCTTAGGGGTCCCAACACTGAGGACCAGCCTAATCCCCATCGGAATTGAAAAAGGGTTGGTCCAACCCTAGATCAATGCTCACCCTAGTTGCCAAGCTAAGCTATTATATAAGACTTAATCTGACTATATGTGTTTTACAGTTAAAGTTTTGGTGTCTCAAGATATTGAACTTCAATGCGGTTCTACTAGTTTTTCTTGTTGCGAAAAGTTTTATCCAATTAATTTGAAATCATCTTTGAATGAACATAAATAGTGAAATCCAATGTGGTGCCCTGAGTCTAAAATAATTTGATGCTGAGTTAGGGCATATGCTTAGAATAGTTGAAAAGAGAGAGGAAAACTCAATCAACTCCAAACTACATTTTTTGGTTGGTTTGGTTCAAGTCGAAACAAGTGTGATTGTAAACGGTTCAATGTGGTTTAGGTATCATGGAAACCAGAATTGATCAAACTATTATACTCGTAACGAACATTTGGACGAACTACATAAATATTTGGTATTCTTATCATTCCTCATTGTTTTCTCTGATAATTTCTTTTCCTCGTGCCAGACTTGAATTGCATTATCATTAGTTTCTTCATTATTTCATAGCATTTACATCAACCCACCCCTTAGTCACGAAGGTCCATGTTGTTTGGGTGTGCACCTAGGGTGTATCTTGCATCCAGTGCACTTAGGATATCCTCAAATCAGTGACTCTGTTATCAAGTTAAAAATAATGTGGAAAAGAGCATTGTAGAATTTTCAGCATAAAGAAAAACATGGAGTGACAAAACTTAACATGGGGATACTTAAGTGTCAAAAATTATAAAAGGTACACTTAAGTGCAACTTTTTTTTAAATAAAAAATAAAAAATGGGACACCTGAGTGCCAAGTCTGGCGAACCCTGCCAGAAATCTTATGTGGTAATTTTTTTATTAATATTGGTCACCTACGAACTACGTGAATATTTGGTATGCTTATCGTTCCTCATTGTTTTCTCTGGTAATTCCTTTTCCTCATGCTAGACTTGAGTTGCATTATCCTTAGGTCCTCCATTATTTCACAACATTTACATCAACCCACCTCTTAGTCATGAAGGTCCATGTTGTTTGGGTGTGCACTGGGGGTGTATCTTGCACCCAATGCACTTAGGATATCCTCAAATCAGTGACTATGATATCAAATTAAAGATAATGTGGAAAAGAGCATTGTTGAATTTTCAGTAAAAAAACACCTTGAGTGCCAAAACTTAGCATGTAGATACTTAAGTGCCAAAAGTTACAAAATGTACACTTAAGTGCCACTTTTGTTTGAAAAATAGGACACTTGAGTGCCAAGTTTGGCGAGCCCTACCGAAAATCCTATGTAGCATTTCTTTATCAATATTGGTCACCTACATAGCTCGCCGAAGGGCTGAGTTAGCAAAGAAGAGGCAAAACAACGTCGTTTTACCTTTCTTTGAATTTTAATATAATATTAATTATATTATATTATATTATTTAACAAAAAAAAAGAAAAAAAGATGAAGATTGTAGTTCGGTGAGGGCTGAGCCCTTGTCGTTGCCATCACCACCTCCCTCCCCTTCGCCAAGAAAACCCGACAATGGTGGCCGGGGTAACTAAGCCCTAGCCAGGAGCCAGCGACCCTGACCGATCGGCAACAAGGGCCTATAAGCTTTCGCTCAGATGTGAGGTAAGGGTTGTCGGCCCTCGCCCAACCGAACGATGCCCTCTAGCTGGCGGGCTTTTCATCGACACGCCTATAGCCTTTTTTTCTGAGTTGGCCACTCACGAGTTAACTAATCGATAAGATGAAACCGTTAAGGAATTTTAACGCTACAGACTCGAGAATTCGACTAGAAGCCGACTACTCGACCGTGCTAATCTGCAAGGGTCAATATCGCACTATCAAAATCGATTAGAGATCAGAGATAGGTCGATTCGACTGGGATATGTGATCAATGTGTGGGTGATTCCACCTGATTTCAAAATTCTCGTCGAACGACACTAGACTGATTATTCTGTCTTTTTTGTACCCTATGTCCGTATTTGAAATCTCGAGATTTTCACGACAACCGAGAGTCGCCAATGTGTCGAAGATGTATACTGTGGCTTGAAAATAATCAACCACAGGTCAAATGCACCGAAAATTCCTAAAAGCTACCTATAGATTAGGACACACTAAAATTGCACCAGATTGAAATTAACCGTGAAATTGAAGCTGATTTCAGAAATTGGAAGTTTTGTCATGTCACAAGTCATTTTAGGAATGTCAACTCATCCTCAAAAGATTTTTCTACAAACCGAGATTTTCGGTAAAAAATCAAAGTTAGGCAGTTTTGGACCGGGAATTTCGAGGGACCTTTTTGATCGTATTTTTGGTCATCAAGTGGGATATTTGGACAAGGAAAAATGTGGATTTAAGTGAGGACACCTTGGATGAATTTATATGCTTTGATTTGAGCTCAATTGAGTAAGAATTGAAGGAATTGAAGGGGATTGAATGGAAATGAAGGCCCATTTGCACAAAATTCGTATGTCATGGGGTACACAACATTTTGGACTAGTTATAAAGCTTCTTGAGGAAGATTGAAGAGAGAGAAATGGATGAGGATAAGGCTAAAGGTGATGGGGGCAACACTCAAGTGTTTGGAGAACTTAGGGAGAGCATTGAAGGCTCTTGTTCCCTCAAGCTTCAGCAGACCACTTCTTCCTCTTCCTCCCTCCTTTCTCCATTGTTGTGGAGTCTTGTAAGCTTGAGAAAATAAGAGGAGAGCAACCAGCAACCATCGGAGCAAGTCGCAAGCCCGCCGCACCTCTTTTTCCCCCTGTTTTCTCCTTCGCGCTTTACGCTCCAAATGACCTTTCATAAAAAACTCGAGTTAAAAGTTGTATTCCCGTGAGAATCAGCCAACGCTCCACCCACTACCATGACCAACGCATCTAGATTGTACAGGGGCACTTCGCCGTTCGTCAGAACGACTCGCTGGCCGTCCCATCCCCCGGCGAGAAGCCGCCGGTCGCCGGTCCGCCGGTCTGTTGCCCGCTTGCACTGTTTCACGTTTTTCTTCATTTTCCTCCCATTTCGACCTTTCCTTCTCCCATCCCAACCGCCAACAAGTCCCCCTTGACCCCCGGGTGCCGCCGGTTGCCGACCACTCGCTTGCTGGAGCTTTGATCAGCCCGTTTTTGCCGTTGCAACTGCTGGTTTCTTCTCTGCAGTTCAGCCAAGAACAGAAGCAGAAAACTAGCAATCCGTGAGGACTTTATGGCTCGTTTTCAAGCCCTTCCCGGCCTCGGTTGGTGTCGCTGCTAGGAGGTTTGTCGCCCGCCTTGGCATCACCGTCGCCGTGGACTCACCGGAACGCTAAATCGGTGAGTTTACTCACTAAACCTTGCTTAGGAGGTTAATTATTCTTAAGGGTTGTTTAGATTAAGTTAAGTATGCTTAGGTGGTTAGATTAGCTTAGTTAATTGTTGATTAGATTAAGAGATGTGATTAGTTTAGTGGATAATTAATTAGGGCTAATTAGATGATTAGATTTAATGTAATCTTGATTAGGCATTAATTAATTAATTTAAATTAATTAATTATTTCGAATTTATAAATATTATTTTATTAAATTATATTAATATAATATATTATTCATTTATTTAATTTCGGAATATATTTAATTATTTATTATTTTTCGAAAATTATACCGGGATAGTCGGTGACCGAATTTCGTGCCGATTGCATTGGTGTGTTCAGATTATGCAATTGATTGTTGAATTGTGCAAATTGAGTGATGATTGTAAAAATATGATATTTATTTAGAAAATCTCGGGTGTCAGGTTTTAACACCGAAAGTGGTTTTAATGACTATATCGAACCGTGGGATTTCAAAAAGAAAGAGTATCACTTTTCAAGGTTCAAATTGATTGTGTACCCACACACGCCTATTTTCTCATATGTTTTTAATATGAAGAAAATAGGCCAGGATCACTATTTTAATCGAGGCGTTTGAGTACAATGCACGGTATCCTGGGCTGAGATTGATTGCTCGTGTGTTGGTTAATGAGAACCCGTCCCCGAATTGAGTCGGATGGACATTTCCCTATATAGGATATCTAGATTTTTAAGTTTGAGTCGCAGTAGATTCTAGATCTTTGCTCTTTAGAGAATACCATCTTTGAGAGACGTAGCTGTGTTCAAGGGGGGAGACAGAACTTGGCTATGCCAGAAGACCGCCGAAATTTAAGAGTAGGCCGGTGCTCACTATGGGACTTAATTAACAATTGGAACGTATGATTGGTTGAGTTTGATGCGCCTAATTATGAGACAAAACTATGTGGCATGATATGGGACGTGTCATAACGATTTAGCTTTATAATTGGACTCCTATGATTAATTGAGCTTAGACCCTTGTAGTTTATTGAGAAAAATAAGGTGTTTCAATTGTCATATGCATTTGTGATATGCATTGTGATATGAGTTGTGCTGACGTGCAGGAAGGAACTGAGGCGAGGTAAGTCCTCTGTTCTCATTGTGTGGTTGTATGGCTAGAGCGTCCTGAGGCGTATTTCCTTCCTAATAAAGGTTTAGAGGGTGGACTTGCCGAGACATTATCTCACTGGTTATTGTATAACCATTTTCAGGTCCTTAGAAGGCGGTTGTGGAGGACCGAAGTCCTGGAGTCAGTAGAGGTGGAGTCTGAAGGATCGGGATTTGTATCCGACTAGTATGTCGTAGGACACTTCCTTTTTGAGAGCCGACCTTCTTGTAGATTTTTGACCAGATTCTTTTTGTATTTAAACTCGTTGTTTATAAAAGTTGGCTTTTGTGAAATGTGCCCTGCTTTCCTATTCCATGCTGTTTGTTGTCAGGGGTATTTGTTTCGCTTCCACATGTGCATTTAAAATGAATGGGTCAGCGACGCGTCCTGAAAACGTCGCATTCGTATCGACCATCGTGGGATGTGTGCTCGCTCGAGGTTTGGGGCGTGACAGGTGAACCTAGCCGGATCTGGGGGAGGCTGTGAACCTCGACCCAAATCTAGTCGAGGGCTTGCAAGCTCCTGCCGCCGGTCAACCAAGGTCTTCGACCCTTAGTCAAGGCCTGGTGACCCCAACTAACCCTCCCCCCACTATCGCTGGCCCTTCCCGACGACGGTGGGGAGGCGGTGGCGAGTGCTAAGCCCTCATCATTTTGCAATTAGATCTTCTTTTTTAATAATTTGGTTTTCAATTTAATTTAATTAATATTTATATTAAAATTCAAATATGATGCAAAACGACATCGTTTTGCATTTATCTCGCCATAAAAATGCCACTCAATATTTTTACCGGATTTTCTCGCCACTGGCACTTAACTAATCCATCTTGCTTCGATTTTGGTACCTAAATGTACATTTCCTAATTTTTTGCACTTAAGTGTTCCCCATGCTAAGTTTTGGTGCTCCAGGAGTCCGGGTGTCTTGAATTTTCTGTATTTATGTCATAACAAAGAGTACATCAATCTATATATAGGTTTTATTAGATGATTATCTAAGGTAACATATGAAATATGCATAATTGAACGGAGATATGGAGAATCTTCTAAATATACGTATCATCATAAGAGATATGGAAAATCAAAAGAAATATCTCAAATATCTTTAAGAAATATCTAAATATCTCTAACAGTGCAAGTGTAGGATCCATGTTAACTGCACTTGGCCATGTTGTTGATGGTAGGAGTAGAGTCAACCAAGTAAGAATCATTGTTGGTATTAATAACACCAACATCTCTTTCATTGTAGGCTTACCTGTGGCCGAAGATGAATCATTGGCCTAATTTCTAACGGCGTCCAGAGCAAAACCAAGATACTAATACTATTGACAAATATAAATTAATAATGATGTTAGTGAATTCTTCATGCACTTAACCATATTCGTGTTTCAATGTGATGTCTTTTTGGAGAGAAAGCCATAGATGGAGAAGAAATGAATGTATTAAATCTAGAAAGGAAAATCCCATAGTTTCCTAGTTTGAGTATGTTTCCTATTCTGAATGATTTACTAATTTGAGTGGATTACCTAAAAAGAGTTTCCTATATTAGATATGAATATCATATATATGAATCGAATTCAGCCCAAGAGCAAATAAGAGGAGTGTTAGGGTTTTCTGTCCGTGAGTTCTTTATGAGAGACCGTGCAAGAACATTTGTGCTTTTTCTTTGGATATATTCTAGGGCCAGGAAATACTTGACTGATTGAGCAGAGCAATTTTAAATTTTATATTCACCGGATTCAAAGTGGATTTCTTGGTAGTTTCCTCTCCTCAAATTCATAGTGGATTTCTTATCGATTTGCTCTCTCCATGGCATAGGTACCAATAGTTGCATCAAATCACTTAAATCTCTGAAGTCCATCTTGTTCCTCGTTGAATCCTCTGGTAATTTCTTCTCCTCGTGTTAGATTTGAATTGCAAGATCTATTGGTTTCCTATGTTAATTCACAAAAGAATAGATTAAAAGGTGGTCTCGCTGATTTTATAGTATCAAATTCATCCAAATTCCATGCATACATGGAGGGATTGGTGTTGTTAACATACAATTTTTTCTTTCTTCTCATTTGTCATTGTATTTCTATTTCTAATCACATCAAAGGACATTTAGGTCCTTCTACATACCGTTTTATTTATATCTCTCTCTAACATCCAAATAAAATTGTAATTTAATATTCAATTTTCTTTCTCTTCTTCCTCTTGTGATTATTTCTAATCCGTTCTTTCATTTCATAACAATACTTGTTGTTACTAACAAATAGCACACGCCATATGTGTGAAAATGATATTGAAAAAATTAAATATTAGAGAGAGATAAGTTTGTTTTTTTTTAAATTTGGTGCCTCTGGGGAGATGGATTAGAATTATTTATAAATTCAGAAATATAAAATCATCAAAGATAAGAAACACTTAAGTCTAAATTTGAGAAGCGTTAGAGATTAAAGGATGTTATTAGTCTTTTAGTTTAACATTATACCATTATAATTCTCCGTAGATTTAATGGAATTTACGGGGAAAAGGTAGAGGTTAAAAAAATATTTAGCATTTGCTTTGTTAAATAGAGAAACAATTAGTAATAATACTCATATTTTTCTAGAGATTGAATCTTATATTCATAGGCTACATTTTCTAGTTAGTATAAAATTCAAGATAAAATAAAATTTATCATATGTTATGTTTGGTTTCCATCCAAAATAAGATAAAGTCGGATATTAGAAGGATATGGATTGGATAAAAATATCTCATGGAGAAAATGGAACAACGTGGATATTATTTCTTATATTCATCATATAAAAGTTATTTTTCTTAATTAACAAAGTTCTTAAATTGATAAAATTAAATAATAATATATATAAATTCTAATATAAAATAGACAATTAAAAATAACAACTTTTTTTTTATTACCATTTTATTTATACATTTGAATTTCTTTCTATCATATAATATCTATTCTATTTATATTTAGTATTTGTTTTCATTACAGTTTTAGGTATATTAGTTTATTATTTACTATAGTTTTACTTAGAAATGATAGAAGGGAATAAAAGAAAAATAAATAAATAAATAAATAAAAAGAGAGTGAAAAGAAAAAATAATTATAAGTAAATGAAAATGAAGTAGGCAAGAAAATGGAAGCATTGCTTTTAGGATTCGTGAAGGTGAATAATCATGTTTTCTCTCTTACTAGATTTGGCATTTGCTTACCTCGTAACGTTGCTGTGCCCATTTACATCTTTTTATCATAGTTGGATCTATAGACTATAGCTCTAGAATGCTATAATGAACTCTTTTGTTGTTTAAGATTTAAATCATACAATAATCATAACTATACGGTTAGAGGTTAACTTTGCTTGCGCATTTGTGGTTATTTTAGCAGTGAATCATGAGACACACTTATCATCTCCGACACTTATCATCTCCGTTTGTACATTTTTAAGTTCATTTATACTGATATGCTATTAATATCAAACATTGGACATAATTTGATATACAAATATTTGGCTTTATTATTGCCGTTCACCATACAATAGATGGAATATAAAAATTCCCTTAATTTCATACTCTATCCAATCTAGTTTGACTAGAAACCTAGGTGTCCAAACGCACTCATGGATTTCTAGTCAAATAAGAAAACTAATTAACTAACATACTTATCTATTAGCCAAAGAGTTTACGATTTTTAGCTAACAAACTCCAACAATTGCAAAAGATATCTTTCAACAAATAATTCGGGTATTTCCTTTAAAGGGGAATCGGTAATATAGTAGAATATTGTAGGTTTTTACCATGCAATATTCAGGAAAATTGTTCAATCAGCCCTAACTAAGAGAGAAAACTTTGTTTCTTGCAATTGTGATCTCTTTCTTAGCCCTCCTTAATTACGTATTTTTATTCTTTTTACCATAATTTGCCACATAAGATAACCTTACAGCAACGTGTTACCGACCATAAAGTCATTGATTATGTAATAATTTTAGAACATATTCTATACTTTTTCTTTGATTTCATACTATAAACACTAGTATTTCTAGTACACTTTTTCCAGTGGCTTAAACGATGATTTGAGATGAGCGTGGTTCCAAGATAGAATTGGGAACTTGAGAATCGATGCAATTCTAAGTTTTAGGATATGTTGGATAGATTCCAGGTTCTAAAAATTGAGGAATATGTTCCAATGGGTAGGTACCTAAACCCCAAATAAATCTTTATGTTTTTCTTGTCCCATGTCTTCGCATTATCCTACAGCATTCCATAGCGTCCAATAATGAGTAAGTAATTTGAAATCACTAATCTGAGCTTTTTTTTACGACGATATACATGACTGGGACTTTTTTTATTTGTTAATATTAATAATTTTCATGTGTCTAAATATGAATAGTGATTAGTGGACTGCAATAAATTGTGGTCATTAGAGGCAATAATTCATTGCAATTATCAATTTAGAGCATAAGTGGAACCTGAATAGACCTTGAAACTGACTTTAGAACCTCTGATAGGGTAGGATCCTAGGTATGTAGGGAAGATTCCATATTCCAATAATTAGGGAATTTATTCCGATGGGTAAGTTGCAATATTTAGGTGGAAACTAGATGGAATCTGAAACTGCTCATCCCTCATGACGATAACTCAATTTACTAAAATTAAAATGTTAAGGACTCAATCAATCAATAGCTAAAACATTAGAAATTTATTAAGTACAAATGTACCTAAATTTTGATGCTGAAAACTTGTTCTAGTTTTTCTGTAGATTTTTCAAAAGGATCAAAATCTCAAATCTCAACAATGCACCATCAAGTTTCCTTTGCTTCAGAGATGTCTGCTGTCCGCTATACACGACAACAGCTACTCCAGGTATGTGATCAATAAACTTGTTGTTGGCTCGATTGTAATTTCGAAGCTTTGAATCTTAGGGTACCCCAATCAATATCCCCAAGCTTATATTGTTTCCTCGACTCCTTTCCTTTGGACCTTTTTTTTTTTTTTTTTTTAAATTTGGTGAACGAATTAATCTGCATTATAGACCTACAAGTCAGTTATTTAATTTGCTGACCTGGTAAAAATTATGATTGGTGTCTGTGTCCGTTCAGCCAAACATTAGAAATAAAAAAAATAAATACACTGAAAGTCCTAAAATTTATCACAAAAGTATAATCAAGTCCTAAAATTTATAAAAAGAATCAGACCCTAAGACTTGTTATGAAAGTACAATTGAGTCATGAAATTTTTTAAAAGTGCAATCAATGGTAAGACTTGATTGGACCAATTTGACAAGTTTAGGATTTGATTGAACTTTGTGAAAGTTTTAAAATTCAGTTGCACTTTTATAATAGTTTTAGGATTTTTAATACACTTATCTCAAAATAAAACATAGGGAAGATGACAGTGATAGCCAATAGCATTAACCTGGGTAACTGAATGGGTGGCGATCGTTGGTTGAAGCATCAAATGGTACCGATGATTTTAGTGTTGATGGCCACAAGTGGGAGAAAGAGACCATCCTCCAGGGAGGTGTTGATTGTCAATCTCTGATGGTGAAGATGATGAGGGCCACCTCTTGACGAGCTACAACCAAACACTAGATGAGGAGATAGCTGCTAGAAATGGTGAGACATGATCGTGGTGACAACAATATAATAGCTGGTGGCTAGATCAAGATATGCAGTGGCTGTCAGAGAGCAATGGTGACGGTCATAGTGGAAGAAGATTTGCGGGGTGGTTAATAACATTGGTGGGCGCCTGGTGCGGCGAGACTGCAGTTGAGCATACAAGTAGTCAGGGTTGATACTGTGGCATGTGTATGGGTGTCAAGGACTCGAAAGATGGAGGAAGCTTGTCAATTAGAAGTAATCAAAGAGGTAAAGGTGGGTTATGAGCAAACAAAATGTTTGATTGCAGTATTGGCTATTAGATTAGAACTTTATAACCGGTTGACTGGCTATTACAAAGTTTGCTACAAGAAATAACTAGTATATGATCCCCCAAATCCCAAAATACCCATGTTTATTTTCTACCACTCACTCTACCAATTGTCGATTATCAATTATAATATAAATTTGTGTGAATCATGACCAAATTTGTTTCTATTATACTCAATGATAACATTGATTATAATTATCTTAATATAACCACATATTATAAGCTATATTTATATAATATTTCTTGTAATATAATGACATATTGTATGACTTTCATAGCTATAAATTAACTTACGTGCATATAAAAATATACATATTAAATATCTTGATATTTATGGCGTATTACACTGATTGGATATAAAAACGATTACTTTGATAAAACACTTCTTTTAACATAAAAATACATAGTTGGTATGTAAATTATAATGTATGATAATAAATTGGAGGCATCAAACTCATGCATTATGTTCGATCTAATTCTGATCTTCGGGGTTTTTTTGGAAATTTTGATGTAATTCCCCTTCATTACATACGTTATTGGTGAAACCAAACAATGTACTGGTCACCTTGCTGTAAAATTTTGTCATACAACCAACCAATCAGGGCAGAACAAAAATTAACTTCTAGAATCCGTTTGTTTCGCAGAAAATAAATAATATGGAAAATATTTTCCTAACAATGATCTATTGGATCACTTGAAATAATTAAGTCATGAAAATTATTTTCATTATCGACAACAATTTATATCTAAACATTTTCATAGACAACAAAAATTGTAAGCCACAAAAAATCATTGTTAGGAAATTATTTATTAAATTATTTATTTTTCGCAAAACAAAAGGAACCTTAGATTGGAAACCTAACTATACTTATCTCTAGGGAGAAGAACACTAGAAGTGCCATAAATTGAGCATGGTGCGTACTTTAGTGCTAATTTTTTTTTTATTTTTTTTTTGGATCACTTCATTTAATTTTTTGAAAATAGAATTATTTAAGTGCTAACTCCGATTTGAGTTGCTAGAAATCCGATGTGTTCATATTTCATTAATTTCTTGATCTTACATGGCTCTCCAATATAACTCCTAAACAATGTCGTGTAGGAGATTAAAAAATGATCACTTCACTACTAGTCATTGTTAAAAAAAAAAAAATGATCACTTTAGTGCTAATCATTATTAAAATGTGATCACTTTGGTGCTAATCTTAATAAAAATATGAGCACTTTACTACAAAAAAAAATGTAGCTTTAGATAAAATTTTTAATTATAAATGTCACGTAATTTCTCCGGTTAGAACTTCTCATCAAAGGCACTTAAGTGATCGTTTTTCTTCAATTTTGGCACTTAAGTGAGCCTGCAAAAAATGTTGACACTAAAATGAGCACTGTACACAACTTATGACACTTCTAGTGTCCTTCTCCCTTTATTTCCATGTGTGGATTGCTTCTTGTTTACTTTTTTATCCAGCTTTGACATTAATTAATTTTTTCTATAGAAGTCATTAGCAATTTTCTTCATCCATCTTCAGAAGAAACGACAACTTGACCAATCCTTAGAACGCGAAAAGTCTGCAGTAGACCATGGACGGACACTAGAGAAAAATAGTCACAGCAATGTCAAGAAATTGGTTACAACTCTTTCCTGTGGAACCATTTTTCCTGACATTATTAGTGACAGTTTGGATGAGCAAACTGTCCACAACTCATTCACTTCAAGAACTGGTGTGTCCACCTGCATAGAAGGCTATGAAGAAAAGCAAAGTACTCGCTCTTACTCTGCTCCATCAATTGTGGACCTTGTTTCTCCATTAGTTGTCATAGACGGATCAATCCATGATGGCTCAGACTCATGGGGTCCACAAGAAATGGCTTCCCAAAATGAACCTCCAGAAGATCCCAGCAATGAGGTGGACGCTTCAGACACTTCAGATGCGGATGAGGAGTCGAATGCAACAGTCCGAAGGCGAGTGTTCTCTCAATTATATTTAGACGATGAGTATCCTCCAAGACCTGTGGTGCCAATCGGCCCTGGATTCCAGGCGGAAATCCCCAAATGGGAGGTCACGAACACCAAGAACAATAGTTTGGAAAGTTTGAAATATTCAGGCACCCCTGCACCCCAAAAATTTCCCATCGAGTAATATAATTCACGTCTCCAGTAACAAGGTTACTATGAATCATATAACATAACTGAATCGCTCCTGAGTTAAAGCATGGGATTATACCAGATCCTTTGTGTTCTTATTTCTCTTTCTTTACATTGCAGAGTAATGCATTCACTCGCTTTTCAAATTGACTCAATTTATATTTCAATCCCAGGACAAGTGGGTGAAAGAACGACATGGTCTCAACCGAAGTTGTCCTGGGCAACATATGCCATAATTCATAATTTTTTTCATGAAAGTTTATAACTTATGCCCCCAACTAGGTATTGCAATTTGTTTCATCAGGCCTCCTCCAAACTGGGTTTCTGCATCTACCACTTAATTCATTGATAATCACAGATTTGATGTTTGAAGTTCATATGCCAAATACTAGATGGATAAACATGGGGAGTCACTTGACAATTCTACATAGACCAGGAAGAAGTAATCAATCTGGAATTCTTTGACAAAGGAGTCACACAGAGCTCCAAGTTCCCTATGTAAAAGTCATTCTCGAATGTAGCAAATTGCTGCTAGTGTAATCTGGGCCCAGTCAAATGGTTATAAGAGATATTGAAGGGTGCTAGAGATGGAGTCACGTGAACTCGTGGTGGATACCTCCTGAAAGAGAAAGGTGCAATGCTTCAAAATCTGTACAATTCTCCAAGAACAGGGAAGGGGACCTGTGAGCATGTTGTTGGAAACGTTGAGAAATTGCAGTTGCTTTAGGCTTCCAGGAGACATGGTAATGTCCCGACTCAAATTATTGTTTGAAAGGTCAGAGAATGTTAAATATCCCTTGGATCTGCCGATTGGTGTTCACTCCCATATAGTAACGATGGGTAAGATGATAAAACAAAATCTATTTCCAGTATGATTTCTTTATGGTCTTATGATTGGCTCATCAGTATGCTCTATGTAGTTCGAATCAGCCCAACAGTCGAAATACTTGTATGGCAAGTTGCTCGTGAATTACTTTCACAGAGATCAATGACATGCAGTTTGGGGAACTCGAAATGAGTTAAAGCTCCTCCAATACCACATGAACACGTTGGACTACAAATTGGGTACCCTTATTCCGGGTAGTGAGTCCAAATACACGACGATTAATGTCGCTGAACTGATAGTTTCTGAAATTTCTGAATTGCAGGTTGTCACAGCTTGCGAGCATCCTTGGCAATGGACCTCGCAAGTTGGTCATCCCTCAAGTTGACCCGTCTTCAGTGCCCACATTTTTTCCATTTAACTCAAGACCTCTCTTGCGAAACTTGTTGCCTTTAAGTCCATTACTTCAAGAGTATTATTTCTCAAGTTGCTTAAACATTGGCAAATCAGACGACTTAAATCGAGGATTTGAACAGAGTTGATGTTGCATAGTTGAGATAACATCTTGCTGCTGAAAGGCGTTATCATCAACGAGATAGCTTGAGAGACCTTGTGGTGGAATATGGAGTGGTCCTTGCTGTTGATTGCCTTCGAGTCGCAGATCTCAGTGACTTTCCATCTCAGATCAGTGTGATGTCACGGAAAGCCAGGGAGGAAGTTCATTTCAAGAACAATTCTCCCTACACACAATTAAGAAATATTGAGGTACTTGCCCATAGATATTGTTGTGGGACAAGCGTAAAACTTGCCTATCATCACGATCTTTTAGGAAATTTGGATAGCTACTTAGGTTGCATGAATCCAAGTCGTTACTTATGTTGCACTTGTCAATTAATGATAAATTGTAAGAGAAAGAGATCTCGGAGACTTTTTTCATTTGAGAAAATGTCAAAGTCAACTATCCCATTGAGAAGGTTCCATTTAGACCAAGAACAACAGAGATTCTTGAGCTTCAAGATTGTGATCGCAACTGGGCCATATAGATGATTTGATGAGGTCAATACCAGTCAAATGAATGAATTCCCTAGCTCATGTGGAATTTCACCCGGTATGATTTGAATCCAACCCTAAACTGGTGATTTGGATGACAATGTGGATTTAAGTGTGGATACTAGTCAATTGGATGAGTTTTCCTAGCTTTATTGTCAATGTGGATTTCAATAATTTTCATTGTTGAAACTGTTGAGACCCAATCGATTGCTGATGCTACTTTCAACATTAACATTTCTTCCATTTCTATACTTCTTTGAACTTAAATTGTCTGATTCTTAAATATTTCACTTTATATTCTCCTCAGCATTTATAAATGTATGAGGCATTGATAATTGGTTTCTTTGTGGTCTTGGTTTCAACAAGTAATGTTAGATGCACAGTTTGTGCTTTATTGACGTGTATATGGATAAATTTGGGTATTCTTTATGATCCAATTTATCATGCTTCTGTCAAGAGATTTGTGGGAGTAACTATTTGCAAGTTGATATTGCCTCATGATGCTTGTAGTGTACTCAGATTGTTACCTTGTTTAGCTTAATGACTTGACTAACCTTGCAGATTAATTCAGTAACCAAGCAAGCAGCTAAATTTCAGGCTAAATTCTTTCTAAAAGTTGACTATATTGACTGCACTCTATTATGAATAACCAAAATTTTGCGATTGCGGTCAGCAGCATGGTGTCATGTAAATGGAGAAAGCTATTGTGCATAAAACAACTTTGTTGACACCTAAATTTCGTCATTTTACTTAAGACTTAATAGCATTAAAAATTAGGAATTAGTCGATAAAAAAACAAAAAAAATTATTAAATAATTATTATTAAAAAAATCAAGAGAGGCCGGGTCGGGCCGGATCCGACCTCGGCCCGGCCCGTCTCTCTTTCTTCTTTCCCTCCGTGCAGGCCTGGGCCCGGCCCCATTTCTTTCCTTCCTTTTCTTTCCCCTCGCACGGCCCACCAGCCCGGCCCATCCTCCTTTCCCATTAGCCACGCCCAGCTGTCTTCCTCCTGCACTGGACGACCTGCAATAAAAGGACAGAACAGAGACGGCAGAGGAGAGCAGGGAGATTAGGAGCAGCACGGCAGCAGGGGGAGCAGGGGCAGAAAAAGCAGAAAGCAGCAGAGGAGAACGGTGAGGGAGAATCGAGACCTAGGGGGGTTCGAGCGAGAGAACACGAGGAGCACAAAAAAGGCTGAAACAGAAAAACACCGGGAGAAAACCGGAGGCCGAGAGGAGAGCGAACGCAGAGGGCAGGAGGGGGGGAACCAGAGAGGAACCGGGGGCAATCCTGCCGCCTCGTCAACCAACCACCGGCCCGCCAGCCTCGACCGAGCTTCGTGCCGTCGAGCGTTACCGTCCCCCCGTCTGTCCCCGATCGCGAGCTGAGCTTCGGAGCTTTCCTGGGTTCGGGTCTGAATCGGCGGAGCTCTGCGGCTGTGCGTTGGCACGGAGTGAGACCAAGAACGATGGAGAGATGGTGAACGGAGAGTAAAAGGTCCAAGCGACTGAGAGAGCAAGAGAGGATGCCTCGTCTCCGCGCAGACCCGCTCGAGGACCTTCCCGGCGACGTCCTGAAGCCGAACAGGTACGCTCGGCTCTGCTCACGTTCTGTTTTGGGCACAACGGGCCGGAGATCGCGGCCATCGGGCTCGCGCGAGCTCCGGCCCTTGTCGTCCTTATATACTTGCTTCCACAGTCCCCGTACGTCGTGCGTCGAGGTCGTCGGCGTAGGTTCAAGTCCCGGCGGAGCCGGAAACCTTAGGATTTGTTAGCGCACGCCAACTGTTTGTGAAAATGTCTCAGTTAGATCTGTGAACACTTACACCGATTTTTGCTTTGCTTTCGGAATGCTAGTTGTGATTCCATGTTTCCTTCGTTCGTGGTTGCTTAGTCGGCAATTCCTTGTCGCCTGTTTCAACCGATGGTGAGGTCGGGTCCGTCAAGTCTCCGAGATCTAGATTGGGTCAGTGTAGTCGCCGGAGTTTGGGACCGCCGGAGGCAACTGCACCGCTCGTTCGCGGCGGCGTAGGTCGGCGTCGGCGGTTGGTGTTGAGGCGAAAGAGCTTTCCGGTGAGAGTTCGTCTGGAGGGTGGCTGTTTCGATGAAGGTGGGGGAACGAACGTGTAAATAAAGGGAAAAAAAAAAAAACGACAAGATGGAGAAGAAGAAGACCAGAAGAAAGAAATAAAAAACAAAAGAAAAAGCAAGAAAAGAAAAGTGCAGCAAAAAGTTAAAAAAGAAGTAGGAAGAATAAGAGCAAAAGTTGGCTTCGGGAGTGGTGTCAAGCGAATAGGACAAAAAAATAAAAAAAATAAAAATAAAAAGTCGAAAAAATAATATAAATTCTAAAACTTTTCCGAAAGTTCAACAACTTGCGGAAACATTAAAAAATTGAAAAAATTTCAGGAAATATTGAAAATTCGAGTTTTAAAAAAATAAAAAATGAAAAATTAGAAAAAAATAAATTGAAAAACGTTAGGAAATTCAAAATTTCTTTTGAAAATTTTTATAAAAAGACTTTATGAGTTGTTTTATAAAAAAAATGGAAGTTTCTTAACTCTAAAGTTGTGCTAAAAAATTGAGTAAACATTTAGGGCTTTACCTTAGGGGTTTTAGTTGTCCTTAAACATGAATACCTATTATTGCGCAATTTTGGTACATTAACTTTGGCTTCCTTTTAGTCTAGTTAGGATTAGTATTTGTCCTTTCTTTGATGTAAAATCTTTGCTTTCCCATGCAATTTATTTAAATGCTTTCCTTGGTTGTTAATGGTTATTTTAATGATTGCATAGCCGCATGATCATTTCACATGTTAGTGGATAGATATAAAAATCAATTCAAACTGCCTGATAAAAATATTTTCTTTTGAAATGAACAAAGATTAGGTACCAAAAATGCACTAATTGGTCAATTAGTGTAATGAAGTCCTCGACCCTAAATTCTCTGGTTGCGTAGGAAGTGAGGTACACTCACATGCTTTACTTGGTTTCTAGCTGACCCCAATAAGCTAGTGGCGACTTATTTTTGCAAAATTCTCAAGAATACCCCAATGTCACGTGAAGTATGGGCTTGGGAGAGCCCGCGCCTATTCATGGGCCTTAGATCCATCATTTAGGCAATACCTCTAAACCTGTTCCCTCCCCCCGAGGGGTAGGTCGCGACAAACTTTAATGTACAAATGTTTTGTTGGATAAGCTTATTCATTTTAAGTATAATGGAACAAGTAATAGCTACTTGCATAAAATATACTTTTGAGAAGGTCAACTCTAGAAAAGACAAATATGTGAATAGGGCAATATGATTTTCTCTGCTTCACGATATTTTTAACATGAATAATTCGTTAGTGATTTCGGATTTCCTCCTGCATTTCGCGAAGGAGAGTGCATGTATGAATGAAGTTTTTTTTTTTTTTTTTTTTTTTTTTTTTTTTTTTTTTTTTTTTTTTTAATGTTTTAACGACAGCGTTAGCACCTAGCGGTTCGGTAGTGATTTCAAATTTCGCTTTAATAGAGAGAATAAATGTTAAATATACAGATAGAGAGATAATGATCCAAAAAATATTGCTACGGCTAGATGTTAAAAAAATCAGGCTCGCGCAAGAAAGGACTGGGCTCAGCTGTGGCGTTGGTTGTTAGGAGGAATGTCTCATTGTCTTAGATTATGTTTTAATGGTGTCGGGTCTGAAGGTGAATGGTGGTGTTGGTGGAGATGCAGTGTAGAATTGAAAAAAGATACTGAAATTTCAATTGAAATTTGTGCATCTTTTTTTTCTTTCTGTTGTTAGGGGGAGATGGCACAGGTGCAAATGAGGAGTGCCATGTGGGGTTGGGTATATGATTATGGAGTTTCTTGGCGATGTCCATATTGTGGACGTTTTTTTACGAGATAAAAAATTTTTTGGGTTAGATTTGGTATTTGACCTAAAATTGATGTTTTTTTACGAGACAAAAAAAGTTTGGGCAATCGACCTAAAGATTGTGATTTTTTTTTCGAAATTAGCCCTACATATGTTATTTTGGATGGCTGAAACTAATAGTAACTTTGGAAGATGTGGTTGAGGAATGGGTTGGTGTAATCCTTGGTATAAATGATTAAAGCCAATCTCTTGTGACTTTCTATGTGATCATTTGGTATTTACTAAGTTGAGTGCTTCCTAGTAGTCAAAGTTCATACTTTAGTCCGATTTCGCTTTTCTTGAGCTCTAGGAGTTTAGGTAATGTTAGAGCCTTTAAAAAAATTGCAAAACGAATATAAGTGAAGCCATGCAATTGCTTGCCAAATCAAATTTAAAATCTACTCTGGATAAGATTAGAACGACAAACATGGCAGAGGGTTGGAGACACTTCTCTGACCTTTAAATTACGGTTGTATCTAATGAGGAAATCATCCTAGGACAGCTCTGACGAATAATGCCTCATATGCATGTTTTTGGGGAACTGTCAATAGTAGGACTCGTGCTAAATTGGAAGAGTGCGGAAACTTTGGGTTAATTATTTTTGGTTAAGCTGGAGTAGTCATTCACCAAAGCCTCTGAGTTAAATGGTGTGCAATGGATGTGAGGATACTTTAAGTATTCCCTCTTGTTTCAATGTCTTTCGCTAGCAGATATACACGTGGCTTCATGAACTAACAATATCTCATGGACAAGAGAAGTTCAAAATTTGATGCTAAAGAGCATTTGGCTGCCTGTTTAGTTTGGTTTCAATTATGATAATAATTGTTTCTTGCAAGAAATCAAGTTTGTTAAGTGGCTCTCTGGTACCGATTAAAAAAATAGTAGCTGCTCAAGTGTCCACTCCCGTGCAAGAGTTTTTCTGTGCCAGATATAAACTTAGCAAAAATCATCAATAATCAATGAATCCCATTGCACACCACAAAGAGAAAGTAAGAGAGAAGAAGATGACAATCACAATCTCTCCAGTAACTGAATTCTCAAAAGAGTATTTCACTTATATGATCTAAAATTACAAATTAAGACTATACTAACTGCTAATATGTTATTAGAGCAAGTGGGAGGAAAGAAAACAGAAAAAAGATAAAGACGGCCTATGTGGCAACGCCAAGTGCGCGACTGAATATCTGAAATGATGAACGACTATGGATTGATCCCAAAATGTGCTATGATATGATCCATGACCTGATTAAGCTCGGCTATTTCGGCCGGAGTAGGAGGAACTCCACCAGTTAAGGCCTGGTTTAGAAGGTAATTTCCATCTATCAGTTTATCCTAGTTGGATTTTAGCTTGTTCATCTGAACTCTGACCTCATCAATGACAACTTGCAATGCATCACTATGCACTATCATTTCTTCTTATCCTATATCCGGCTGATCGACTTGCCCTCCAAGAGGCTCCAAGTCCATTTCTTGTATCCCTTGTGGCCATTGTTGGTCAACTTGAGCTCCTCCGAGAGGCTGTCCAACTTGTTTTTCTGGTAGAACTTGTTCTTTTGGTAGGACGGCATTGCTCAAGCCCAATGCTCTCGGTTGTGGTTCCACAACATCGACAATAGGAAATCTAAGCAAATTTGCCAAATCCTCATCAACTGCAATATAGTCATATATATTTAAGTTTTCATCTCCATGAGTTGTAGCTACAACAAGAGCTACTACAGTTTCTCCATGAGCTGCAGCAGCTTCATCAACTATCCCAAATGCAGCTCGGAATGCCTCCCTAGCCTGAGCACCAATTGCTACGCAAAATGTGATGCCACCCAGCCCATGCGGCACTCCAGACAAATGTCGATGTTGTGGGACCACAACTGGGAGTATTGGGCTTGGGCAATGCCGTCCTATTAGAAGAACAAGTCCTATCAGAAGAACAAGTTGGACAACCTCTCAGAGGAGGTCAAGTTGACTAGTAGTGGCCGCAAGGGGTAAAAGAAATGGACTTGAAGCCTCTTGGAGAGCAAGTTGATCGGTCGGGTATATGACAAGAAGAAATGATAGTGCATAGAGATGCCTCGCAAGCTGTCATTGATGATGTCAGAGTTCAAATGAACAAGCTAAAATCCAATTAGGATAAACTAATAGATGGAAACTACCTTATGAACCGGGCTTTAACAGGTGGAGGAGTTCCTCCTACGCTGGCAGAAATAGTCAGGCTTAATCAGGCCATGGATCATATCATAGCGCATTTTAGGATCAATTCATTGTCGTTCATCATTTCAGATGTTCAGTCGCGCACTTGGAGTTGCCGTGCAAGCCATCTTTATCTTTTTTATGTTTTCTTTTCTTCCACTTACTTCATGAACATATTAGTAGTTAGTATAATCTTAATATGTAGCTTCAGATCCTGTAAGTGAAATATTCTTTTGAGAATTTAGTTACTAGAGAGATTATGATTGTCATCTTCTTCCCTCTTACTCTCTCTTTGTGGTGTGCAATGGAACTCATTGAATATTGATGTTTTTTTGCTGAGTTTATATCCGGCACAGAAAAACACTTGCACGGGTGTGGACACTTGAGCAGCTACTATTTTTTTGATCGGTACTAAAGAGCCACTTAATAAACTTAATTTCTTGTAAGAAACAATTATTATCATAATTGAAACCAAACTAAACAGGCAGCCAAATGCTCTTTAGTATCAAATTTTGAACTTCTCTTGGCCATGAGATATTGTTAGTTCATGAAGCCACGTGTATATTTGCTAGTGAAAGACATTGAAACTAGAGGGAATACTTAAAGTATCCTCACATCCATTGCACACCATTTAAATCAGAGGCTTTGGTGAATGACTGCTCCAGCTTAACCAGAAATAGATTAACTCAAAGTTTTAGCATTCTTCCAATTTAACACAAGTCCTACTATTGACAGTTCCCCAAAAATGTGCATAGGAGACATTATTCATCAGAGCTGTCCTAGGATGATTTCTTTATCAGATATAACCGTAATTTAAGGGCCAGAGAAGTGTTTCCAACCCTTTGCCATGTTTGTCGTTCTAATCTTATCCAGAGTGGATCTAATTTTGATTTGGCAAGTACTTGCACGGCTTAACTCCTCTTCTTTTTGTAATTTCTTGAAAGGCCCTAACATTGCCTAAACTCTTGGAGCTCAAGAAAAGTGAAATCGGACTGAAGTATGAACTTTGACTACTAGGAAGCACTCAACTTAGTAAATGCCAAATGATCACATAGATAGTCACAAGGGATTGACTTTAATCATTTTTACCACGGATTACATCAACCCAATCCTCAACCACATCTTCCAAAGTTACTATTAGTTTAAGCCATCCCAAATAACATATGTAGGGCTAATTCCAAAAAAAAAAAAACACAATTTTTAGGTCGATTGCCTAAACTTTTTTTGTCTCGTAAAAAAGCATCAATTTTAGGTCAAATACCAAATCTAACCCAAACCTTTTTTTAGCTCGTAAAAAAACGTCCACAATATGGACATCGTCAAGAAACTCCATAGTCAAATACCCAACCTCACACGGCACTCCTCCTTTGCACTTGTGCCATATCCCCCTAACAACAGAAAGAAAAAAACATATGCAAATTTCAATTGAAATTTCATTATCTTTTTTCAGTTCTACACTGCATCTCCACTAACACCACCATTCACCTTCAGACCCGACACCATGAAAACATAATCTAAAACAATGAGACATTCTTTGGCATCAAAGTGAGCGTCGTACACAACTTATGGCACTGATAGTGTACTTCTCCCGTAGTTTATGGGAAGAACATGCTTTTCAAAAGATAATTAAAGGGAAATTTGATAGTAGCAATCAATACATATATAGGTAGTGAAGAATTTCGAGAGGAAAAAAACAACATTGAGAATCCCCTCTTGCATTTCATACAACTCTAAACATAGTTCGGTGCAGTTCAATTGAATATCATTCAAATGAAAGAAAGAAAAAATTATACACACACATGTTTAGTGCATTCAAATATAATATGGATATGTATATTGTTCTAATGCATTATTCTTAGATCTTAAACGAAACAAAACCACAATTCATGGTAAATGATCATTACATGAACATTCGGTGACGCTCTATATAAGCTCATCACAAACACAGCCCTTTGTAAGTAAATCGAACGATCGCCACATGACCGTCGGCTTCATTGGAGAGATGCGGCTTGAGTTCTTGCAAGGCACGCCCCTGATATAGCAAATACCTCAACATGATTGTCCCTTGAAAGCCATTCACCTCCACCACCTTCAATGTCCGAGACGCACATGTAAAGGTTATCTAATATCCCCGGACCAGAATCTACTCGGATTGAACCTAAACGGCGGTTGATAATCCTTATGAAAGTTGATGAAATGTCAAATCTTTATATCGATGTCTCATGTTACGTGTTTGAAAGTTATTTATAATCATGTGCCGTCGAATCAAAATAGTTCATTCGAAGAGAGAAAAAAGGTTGAATCACTCCTACATAACATTAAACAATACGTATGGAAAGAAATCTGATGCAACATCTAATGTGCCATTTGTTTTCTTTGAATGAATGCAAGGATAATGTACGCATTTAGAGGGAAAATTCTTGGAGGGCTCATTTGGATGGTTAGGATTTCGAGAAAAAGACAAACTCTTGAGGAAGAAGCAATCCCCCAAAACTCATCTCGGTGCACTGCAGTGTTCAAAATAAGATGTCCCACATTAAGAGGTGATTGCATTCTCAAGGGCTCCATCCCAGTTGGAACAACCTGATGAACATGACCATATCGTTATTACACGAACATGTCTTACAATAATCATGAATTATATGTAATAGAAAAGAAAATAAATAAGGGAACCGTTAAAAGAGGACAATATTGAAAATGTACTTAGAAAAGCAAGTAAATGAGACTATAAAACTGACGTGATTTTTTTTTTTGTTAAAGATAAGCTCCAGGATGTTTTGTTTACGGAAACACAGCGTTCGGCAAAAAAAGATATAACAACCATGCAGATTATGTCACCAAGTAGTATAAAGAGATATTAATCACATGAAGCATATGGAGGATTCATTTAAAGTAAACACTAAGGTACAAGATCAGAAGGTGCGCATGGCAAATAGGACTCTATCAAACACTTCTCGAAATTGGACACACTTAGAGAAAATTGAAGTGAAGAAATAAGAGGTTTTTCTTCTTCTCGTTCTTTTTTCTTAGAATGAAGAAGAGTCCAAATCAATTATAGAATTTTGAGAAGTCGTGCATTGAAAAGACACATGAACTAAAGTGACGCGTGATTTCAAGATATACATGAATTAAAAAGATACATAAATTTAAGAGATACACAAACATAAGAGATATATGAACTAAAAAGGTATCGTCGGGTATTATTAATATTTTTTCTAACATAGAAAAAGATAAATATGCGTGGCATGTACATACCTCGTCCATGAAGCAAACAAATAGAAAAGAGTGGAAACGATACATGACACCAGAAACGAGACCTTTACACGCGAAGAGCAAACACGCAAGTTGGCTTTGCCTTCTTTCTCTGCGTTGGACTTAGCCAAAACAAGCAAATACATCTGCGCAAGAAGAAGGTCAACCCCGAGGTGAGGGTGAGGGTGAGAGAGAGAGAGGCATGAAAAAACAGAATCTTTCCCTCGCGAGCACAAGCAGATACATGTTTCAGAGAGCCAGGGAGAGAGGGGGATGCTATTACTGTGATATCTCGAAGGACTCAGCGTCTTTGACCAAGCAATAGAGTTCATTTTGGCTTTGTCCTTTCGTGGGACAAAGATGCAGTAAGGGGTTGAGCTACGCCGAGAAAGGAATGGCCAAACCCCACTAAACCCGTCGCCAGCATTAGTCTCCTTGAATGGTTTTAGCTTTTGCTCCTGCGTGTGTTTTAGCACTTCTATTTAGGAGCATATACATGTGTATGAAGCTGAAGCTCATAAAGAAGAGAACTAAAACAGTGAAAGGAACAAGGGCTTCTTACTTGCAAATACCAAACATGGAGGGTGGTATAGCCCTCTTCTTTGAGTTTGAGTCTAACCAGAACAATGCAAGCAGAAACTGCAGAAGTTAAAAATGATTCAGCTGAAAGGTAAAACCTTAATTTGCTCAAGGTCAACCTAGATGATAACCAACCAAAAATAAACAAAAAATCTACATGATAACGTGAAACTCTCATAATTTGGGCATGGATGGATCATCTCCAGCCGTGGATTTAAGTAAGACTCGTGTCATTAACGGTTGAGCCTAACCTTGTCTACAATGGATCGATTCCAAATAAATATTTGCTCTTCATTGAAGAATAGTGCTGACAGTATGCAGAATGACATAATGGAACTTTAGTGCCATTTATACATTGTACGGATGATACTTGAGTAAAAAGCAAAAAAGAAAAACTTTCTGTTGCCACCTAATCTATTCCTTTCCTTGTAATTATCTTTTTTAATAAATAAGTCTTTGGTGTGAACCCTAGAAACCTCATTTAGTATACCCCTTCTCTAGTAGTAAGTGCGAGATAAATATCCACGAGATTAAAATGAGGCATATTATGAATTGGCTATATTCCACGTGGTTCCTAATTAGTGAAAATTTTTTGTTGTTGTACCGCAAATATGAAAAGCACTCGCGTTTAGAATGAGGGAAAAAGTGGTGCTTTCCGAGGAATCCCGGACAATTGACGAAGGATTTGTTACTTAGTGGACTCCTTGGAGAATTGGGATTGGGAAATAAAGATGTACTTGATAAGTTGATCAGGGGAATTTCAGCAGCCAAGGCTTTGATCAAACCAATACAATCATAACCCGAACAACATCGCTCCGTCTTTAACCAGGAACATCAAGTTAACATGTGAAGCAAAGAATTTTCTATTTACTTGGACTTTGTGTTTTCATTCTTGAACAAAAACTAAGAAGAGGACCGACCACCCTCAAATAAAAGAAATTCCTGTATTAACTAGTGCACATTTAAAAATTATCACAACCATAGTTAAATCGATATGATTTGATTGATATTTTCCTAAAATTTGTCTCTATAGAGAAAAATGATTGGCTTCTTTCGAGTAGCACATAATTGACAGTTTCTTGGTCGGGGTTGAATGGGAAGCTGATATGAGACCAGTGAAGAGGGTATCGAGACCCTGTTTCTCTTTTGGGTTTTTCTTATTGAGAAAAAGGGAAGGGGAAAAAGGATGATATAAACTCGTAAACCCTAGCCCCCTGCGCGGTGAAGCAGAGTTGTTCGGAAAGGAAACCGGGAGAGAATATTGTTACCGTGTTCACAGCATGTGCCAGAAACCCAGCGAGGTTTCTTCTCTTCTCTCCAAAACGTCGGAAGGAGAAGATAAGCCCCGTTTGAATCCGCTAGCCGAGCCTTATACGCCACCTCACTTCGCTCCCCAGAAGCTCCGACTTCATCAGATTCAGCCTCCACACCTGGTGTTCTTCCTTCGCCTGTTCAGTTCTGACCCCTCCATCTCACCCTCTCGCTCTCTCTCTTTCTTTTCCCTCATGCTTGTGCCTCACCACCTTCCTCCCTAGTCATCGCTCACCTAAACGTCGCCGTCGCCGCTCACCATCCGTGCCGCGCCGTCCACCATCCCCATTGTTGTTGGCCGTTGTCACTATAGGCTGTTGCTCGCTTCACCGCCTTGCCCAACACCACCAGTCACACTCCGATTATTTGTAAGTAGATTTCCTAAATGTCGACTAGGCCGTTGCATTACACGACTTGGACTTAAGACTGCCCTTAGTGCCACAGAACTATCCTAGGTTGAGGAATATCATGTGCTTAATATTGTACAGTTTGCTCATGATATGCTTGAGTTATATGGATCGGGATTGATCGAGGAGCAAGTATGTGAAAGTCGAGGTTGCTCAAGTTTGGTGTAGGTTATGAAAATGATTTACTTAGGCTAGACTTGTCATGATTGTTGTTGTGGATTGTTTGTTATGGCTACTCATGCTTGATCTTCTAATTTGAATGCCATGGATGATTGTATGAGTGTTGTATGAAGTGATCTTTCATATAGCTAGTACTAATACCTAGATGGGGGTGAGTAGATGTTTGAAGAAATTTTACCAAACAATTACTGAATAAAATTAAATTGCCAACAAAGTCTGAATGAAGAACAAATGTGAATCACCAAGGGGGTGCATGACAACTGCCTATTTCTGTTCCAGAAATAATTTTTGTATTCTAGACCTGTTTCTAGAATAGAAATCCGTTTGATAAACTTATTCTGTTTAAAAAAAAAAAAAAACTTATTCCGTTTTTCTATTTTTGGAATAGATTTCTATTCCAGAAATAAGTTTGGAATAGAAATCAGAAGTAGAAATTTTCTACTTCTTTATTTGTGGAACAGAAATGAGAAATAAAAAATTTTCTCATCGTTCGTCAACCGGTCCTTCATCCGTTGCCGCCGACCATTGTCCGTCGGTCATCGTCCCCCGTCGCTGCCGCTGCCGGTCGCTAGTCGCCCGCCGCTGTCGTCGGTCGTTGGTCGCCCGCCGCCGTCGCTAGTCGCCCGCCGCCGTTGTCGGTTACTGCCTCCGCGCGCCGCCGGCCGCCGCGCGCCGCCGCCCGCCGCCGCCGCCGGTCGCCGGTCACGGCCGTCGCCGTCGCCGCCGTCGCAGCCACCGCTATCCGCCGGTTCGCCACCGTCCAAAAGGAAGAAATTTTATGTCGTTATCAAACGAATTTCTATTTTTAGAGTAGAAATTTTGTGTCGTTATCAAACGGTTATTTTTGCTTTGAAACTCTTCTAGAAATAGAAATAGAAATCTATTTTTGTTCCAGAAATTATTTCTGGAACAGAATGGTTGTCATGCGCGCCCCAAACTTCTAAAATAGTAAGCATGCAACATACTTGAAATAAATAAAGTTAAATGAAGAGAAAATTGTACACGAGTTTTATAGTGGTTTGACTTAGATAAAGTCTATGTCCATTCTCCCATACCAACAGCCTACTGGTTGGATTTCACTATGGGATCAACAAAATATTATAATTTATGAGTGCAAACACTTAATGGTAGATCTCTCTAACTCACTAAGACACTCTTTTTGTGTTTTCTCTCTTGATCACAATTTGTAATGCTAATAGACGAAGATAAGTAATTGAGAATAGATTCAGACTTTGGAATTTTATATTGATGTTCCCACTTCTTTTTGACCAAATGACATTCTTTAAATACTCCTCCATGCCACACTAGCCATTGACATTCTCCACAGTATTTTTTTCCAATCAAACAGTTAGACAAAATCTTTCAAGGGGGGGGGTTCTGGTGGTTGTTGAAGATAGGAATGTAATTTCCATTTGATTCTAGTCACCCATACAATCAGATTCTTGATTTTCATTAGTGATGCTTCCCAAAATAGAACTTATCTTCAAGATTGATTTCATCAATTTGTGATTGATTCAATCAATATTTGTATAGATAGAAAGTAAAATCATTTGCTAGAAAACTAGTCGTTGTAGAATTGATAAGTCTAGCTCTGGACTCTTCCTCATTGGAAACACTGTCTCGTTATGGACTCGTCAGAGTGGGATATGCTTCTGGGATATAATAAACTTTAACATAAGTCTTCATTAGTTCACCAAAAATAGCGTATAATCAATCTATTCTTAATAATCTAGTGAGATAGGCATTGGAACTAGAAAGTTTTGTCATTTTCGAAACCTAGTAGGAGTTTTTTCAACAATCTTTGCATTTAGATGCCATTGCATTTAGATGCCCATAGGACATGGTCGAAGCTTGAGTTCACATCGAGCCGCTGAATCTAGAAAAACATTGGTTCTTGGACGTGCGTGGAAGTGCGTCGAGTCGGGTCACTCTCTTGGTTTGGTGATATTGAGGCATATCGTTCTATCCGGATTTGACCTAGGCTAGTACTCAAGCGTCACGGGTCAACTGCAATTCTAGTTTTATGCTCAACATACTTTATTGTTGCATATACAATAGGTCATGAGTTATACATCGCTTGGCATATCCTAGGGACATTTATACTTGTACTAATGACGAAGATATAACCAATTGCTTGAATGTTTGATTTGTGTGGTTATATGAGGAATGTCGTCACTGATGAATTTCAGGACGATACCCCTAAGTCAATAGGATGCCTCGTTAGTGAGAACGAGATGATGCCCCCACATTAACGAGTTGCTGTTCGCAGGATGTGTTATATATTGGAACGATGCCCAATAGATATCGGATGCTCGATGGATTTCAGATGTCTTGCTTGATGGAGCGAGACGATGTCCCAAAGGTTTCCGAAAAAGCCATAAGATTTTGGCTATTTGTGATTAATAACTAGACTCAAGATAGCATGGTAGTATAGGATGCCATGTGATTCTTGAAGCACTAAACATGTGTGAAGTGTGTGAGTGCTATATGCATACTTTGAAAGTGATGTTATGGCTTGCACATGTATGTCATGGTCTTATATGACGTGCATGAGACATGGGCATGATTTAAATGTTGTTTTAGTGACTTAGAAAGTATATGCATGTTATGATCGACCTTGTTTATGAATTGAAAGGCATAGGGATGTCCTACAGGTCGATATTTGAGTCTGAAAGGCATCGATAATGTTGTGGATGCTCATATCCATCACATGTGAATATTTTGGCTATTATGTGCACTGATTGTGACTTGTGTGTATTTGTATGCCTTTGATTAAGACTCGAGGAATTTAGGTTGAGATTGGATCCCTTACTGTATATAGTTAAGGCAAAGCTTATGCTTTGTTATTGATTTACCATCGACATGTTTAGGTTGAGGAATCTTAAGTTTCCGATGCGAGGGATCCCCCCTATACAAGGTTTAGGATTTTTACTTATTGAATTTTAAACTCATTGTTGTTGTTTAACCTTTTATATGACCCGAGGTATAAGTCTTCCAACCTCGCGTTTGGGACTTCCTCTTCACATGTAAGTCATGGTGATTGACATCGAGGACACTACCACCAACATTCTCTTCCAGCGCCACAGCATGACAATGTTGGTGGACGAGGGTATGGGGTACTTGACCCTCAATTTGTTCATGGCCTAGTTTGAATGGGTCGATGAGGACTTCTACGGTCCTCTATGTGGGTTTGTTGGCCCACCTGGGGACGCTGATGGGTCGGCGTTGCCCCCACCTAATGGCACGATGGACGACCCTGAGTTTGACCCCTATGACCCAGAATAAGAGCCCGAGCCATCGTTGTGAGGACACCGGCGAAAGATGGGAACCATTTTTGGTAGTTGCCTTGGTAGAAGGAGCTAGAACTAATCCCCCCTCCCCCAGCGCTTCTTTTGATATTTTTTTGTAAAAGAAGATGACCCATTTCGGAATGGCCCTAAGGTTGGGCTTGTAAGTATGTAATCATTCAGTGTAGTAAAATAAAATGGGAAGTTATGCAGTATGCATGTGAGTGTGTTTCTCTCTAACTATTCACTATTTGTTATTGATTGATTATGTGATTGGAGATTGCATGCTTCCGCATGTGCTTAATGAAAGATAATAATGAATGGGATGGTGACACCTCTTAGGACGTCACAAATTAATCCCGAGGCTGAGGACATCGTGTTCCCAAGCCTAGGTTAGAGCCCGGGGCATGACAACTTGAATGAATTGGTATGGACTTAGTTTAGTCTTGGTAATCCATTAGCTGAATCCCTAGATGGTCCAACCTGCTTCAAGGAAAGGTCGCGACAAATATATAACAAATAGTAGCAGAATAATGGCATATATCTCCAGAAGAACCATGGAAATAATGAATTCTTAAAAAACTTGCAAGCTGTACTTCCCCATCATTCCTCAGACCCAGGCCCGTCATTGTTCTACCACCAGAACTGCATGCTAATTCGTTTGGGGAGGAAAACATTGGAATAGTAGCTCAAGATGCTATCCTTGCTCTTGGTCGGAATGTATTCCACGCCTTGTCCTAGAAGCTTGCCTTGTTGGCCAGCGGATTTAATTTTATGAGCATCTCGAGCTGATGTTCTTCCCTTATTGCCTCACGTCCTGGAGACTGCCTCTCCCATTTCATCAAATTTCCAAGTCCAGAAAGCCGGGCCGAGATCGAGCTTCAAGTTGAAGTCGCTTCATACTTAAGCCCATTGAGTCAGTTAGCTGATCCTGGTGACTCACAAGAGCAAAACTCATGCCTTTCTTGTCCAATGCTTCCCACTGGGGCTTCATTGATTCCAACTAGCGTGAAATCCCACTTTTGATGACCGTGTATTCTATCGGGTGCAGCCTCCTCCAAGAGAGCCTCCCTTCGACTCCTCTTATATGCAAGTGGCCTCCTCAAGGAAAGAACCCGTCCACATATATTTCTTTATTTCTTTCCCATGCAAATAGCTCATTGGTAGTCCATTCAGGATATTGACTTTCCTTCTCTTCAAGCAAATATATTTTTTTGATTAATCGAATTGTTGTACGCAATCCACACAATCAATTTCTGCCCCCTTTCTTCATGTTCACTTGCACGTACACATTCTACGGAGATTATTTACGATTATTCATTATGTGACCAAATCTTGACAAAGATTTAAAGACCAATTTTCCAACCCGGCACATATAATGATTAAAATTTTGGCCATATAATTTTCAATGGGTTTGGCCTAATTTTTGTGCACTTATGGGCTCAATCCAAGAGATTTAATTAAGCTCAAATTTCCACTTACTATAAGCCCATTTGCTGCTGGTCCAATGCAAGTGCAATGTGCTTCTAATCTCTATATGCAATTAACTAACATTTTTGTTTAAGGATTGGAGGCGATCCCTAATTTTTTTTATGCAATGAATTACTAATGGGATATCAAAATTTTAGTGTCAACAATATTTATTCCATACATTTCATTTTGTGGGTTGCGTTATGATTCAATTTTTGTTTATTATTAATGGAGAGGCTTACATTTTTTATAAATAACGAATTTATGGAAATTTAGTCTTTGATCAAAGATTCTATGCTAGGAGTTTGTGGGCCACACACACCACCGTAGGATCCACTAGAAGAAGAGGCCTCGGATGGGACCTAAAACGTCCCCATAAAAAATGAGGCACCAAGCCTCCTACACATGGGGAACCAATGTGTCTACCCCTTCTTGGACCCATACAGTGGTAATATACTTCCGGTAAGTGATGTCATCTTCTAAGTCTACTATATCTATCATGGTAGTAACCATATCAATTAGAAGACCGTGACTGACAGGCGGTTGGGTTGGTTCACCCATCTCACACCTGAAATGGTGAAAACAACAAAAGTGATTCGATGACTCAGTAAGTAGAAATCTCTAATTCTCCTATAGGGGGACTTGTTGCCATCGATCCTCGAATACAAAATCACCACCCACTTATTGATGGTAAATCAATAGCAAGGTTTGTGCATTACCTTACTTATGCATATGAAGGGCTCTCAATTAACCAGGTGCTTTCAAGCATCAAAGACAAGGAGTTAGTGCATAAAAACAAGCCCTCCAAAGATCTGTGGCTTACAATCATTCTAGTTACTAAGAGGGGTGCATGCATCACATAAATCTCATTCAAGCACTAAGTGACCCGATGCAAACATATGCTCAAATTGATGCAATGACTCAACAATACATATCAAACAAACCTAGCTTTTGCAAGCCTCAATTCCAGTATCAATGCAAGCATCAATTCAAGCATCACACATGCATCAGTCATGGACCACATGTGACTTCCAGTTTATTTCAGTTAGTTCAGTTAGTCAAAATCCATCGACTCTTCCGGTATCCACCGGGCATCGGTCCCCCCTGGCAACCGACATCGTCCCAATCTCATTATTAGAATGGCTTCCAGGGTGACTCCCAAGCATTGGCCTCACATGGGTCGGCATCGTCCACAATCTCAATATCGAGATGGCATCCAAGGCTTTACCCCAAACAACGACCCGACATACCCTAGCGTCGGCGGTAAAAGTCTATTGTGTGTCCATGCGTTCAAGCATCAATCAATCCATTTTGTTATCTTGAATCATTAGCCGAATGAAAGGCCCGAAGGCATGCCATACAAAGTGAATCAATGACTTTTGTGCAAACTAGCTCATGCTGGATGTGATTCAAGCTCGTGTTCTTGACTTGGAATCGTTTGCTTTCGCTTCAGTATCGACCCAATGCTTGTCCCAAGTAACAACATGCTTCAATGTTGTCCCGAGATCAAGTGTGGGCCGTGCACCCACCTCGGCACATGTCCAATTTGACGAGACATTTCCTCGCATCTGGGTGTGCTTGATACCCACGTGAGACCATGATTTACTTGATGTAAAGACAAGTAATTGAAAACATGCAACAAGCACAACATGCAAGCAAACACAAGCAAGCGATGACAAGATCCTAAATCGATACGCATAGTACATCGCCCTATCGAAGAGTTAGAAAAGTCTACTTACAACTTTTGAACCCAACTCCAATATGCTTCTTTGATGGTCGGTCGGCTTCTAAGGCGGCTTGGAGGGGAATGGCGTGAAAGAGAGGAGAGGGAGGGAGAGGATAGGAGAGAATGGCTAGGCCTCCAAAATGTGAGGATGCCTTCTCCTATTTATAGGCCTCTTTCTCTTAGATTTTTATGCAAACTCATGATTAAGCCTAAGATATGAATTGACCTATCTAGCCTCCTTAGTTAGCGCCTATGCTTATTTGTTCTTAATTTTGATTGGTAAACCTATTTGCTTATCCTCCAAGGCTCACTCTAGGCTCATTATTGCCTATGGCGCCTAAGGGACACATAAGCCCCTTTAATGCCTAATGTCTTCTTCTAATTGGTTGGTTCTTGCCTTATTCATCAAGGCTATAATCTAGGCCATCATGTCCTAATGAACTAATGTCCAAAGCCCTTAAATGAGTGCCTAGATATTTTTGCCAAGCTACTTGAGAAGCAACTTTTTTCACTCCCCCCAATGAACATGTGGCATATAATGGATAAGGATAGACTATGGTCAAAGGTTATGGAAGATTTTTAGAACCCCCAATTACCTCTTGATACTTGTCCAATGATTTATCCCCGCATTAGTTGATTTGTGTTAAAATCTCATCCAAGGCAATCATAAGACTAACATAAGGTATCGCCTAATTGGGGAAGTCATTCATATTTGTACATGATCGACGGTTCTATGAGAATCGAGGTTCATGCCAAAATTTACTAAACTTTAACCAAATGAGCGTAACTAAGTCGGTAGCCTTCTTAAACTTGTCCATGACCATTTTCAATTAGAATTGGTCCATTGGATGTCTTAAAATAAACTTCGTGGTTAGTCTTGGTTATTTGCCCTAATCGGGTCTTGGTCAGGTGGATTGGGACCATGGCCGAACATGCCATGCCTTGGTCCATCCAAGGTTTATGTCATTGATTCCCATAATCGACCCTCGTACCTTATTCTTATTGTCTGGAATCGAGGATGTTACAGGTTTTGTATTGCTATTTGATTGGAGAATGAGTAACTATATTGTTTCTAAGACAAACAAGTCGTGTGATGTAACAAGGTGATTGGACACAGGCTGGGAAGGTTCCAAATCACAAATCTAAAATGTACCTTATTAGAATTAATTGATTTTCCATTTTTGGTACCGAGAACCAAATCGGTTTCTTTATAAACTGGCCTTGAATCAAACCGTCCGGTTTCAAGGTCAACTCAGGAATTAGGTCTACCCTTTTTTGGGATAATACGAAATAACTCGTAAGTCTATTGTATAGATATTAATTCAATCCTAATCTTTTCAATTTTACCAATGTAGTCTTAAACTTTGCGTGAAATTCTAATGTAGTTGTTACTATTAGAAATTACTTATGATAGTGTTCAACTCATTGCGATGTAGTCCTTTACTTGAAATGGCATCTCACGTGGATCACTGACACCCAAATTTCAGTTGATAATTAAATGCGCATTTTAGTGAAAAAAAAAATAAATAAAGAGGAAGAGAACTTAGCAATAAAAGGCTAATAAAGATTGGCCATCACTTTGTCTCCTCCGAGATCCGAGAGTCCGAGGAATCTAGTTCATGCTCATCTTCCAGCGTGGGCCGGTGATCACCAATTTCTGTGAGCATCAACAGCGGTTTGTTCCTTGGCAATGACTAAGGGCTTCGAGTGGTTTCAAATTCATTCGAAGATGGCCTTCGGATTCTGATTGTGATCATCCACTTGATCTCCTGTCGCTGTTTGTCATCAATCATCATCGCTTGTTGACACTTATTATCATTGATAATACGTTTGAGAGAGCAAAAAAATGCTCTTTGCGTCGATTTGGTCACATATTTTGTAGCTTCATCCTTTCGCTAAACAGGTAATTCCATTTTCTCTTGTTTTGCTGGTTTTGGTGAGAGGTGAAACCGAGATCTGTTCATATCACTCATGTATAAATCGTTGATGAATTGAATTTTTTTTTTCAATGATTCTATTAGAATAATAAGATTTTTCATTCACGTGAACATGACATCAAATTAATAAATATAATGTATCCGAATCAAAAGGAGCCATAAATAATCCTATGTCTTCCTATGGGTATGAATCTTCACCACTCTCTTCTATGATGGTTGTGATGGGTGTGTATTTTTTTCTCTCTTCAATTTTGTGAAAACAGGAAAAGCGTGATAATGAAAAATATACATTCTTCACCAAAAATAAATCTTGTATGGAAGGAGCGATGGGACCAGCTCTAGAGCTGCCAAATCTCAACCTACTGTCAAGGTTTAAGATATGGATTCTACATACCAACTTGGATGTCACGAATATATAACTTATAATATATTTAATTAAATTGAGCATATGTCAAATATTAAATAATAGACATGATAAGGCACATAAATGGGTTGGACCTAGTCAAGTCCAACATTCTCCCACTTGGCTAAAGGTTCTATCATCAATTTAATTCATGAGACTTAACACAACATAATCAAGCATATCTAACATAACTTAAGTAAGGTCATGTCCGACATTTATGCAAACAAGAATTGGATCTAGTATCCATGTTCCAATGTCATAGTACCTTTCTCCAGTTATTATCCCAACACAAACATTAAACACAAGATTTAATGGGTAATAGTCATGAACTATAATATTTCATAATATAAATATGATCATAAGGTCCATCCATAATCATTTGTTTCAAAAACTTCAAAGGTGCACATATTATAGGAAGAAACAAACAATAAATCCAAATCCATTACATGAGGTGATCACAAAATAAATAAAAATAAGTCATATGTCCAAAACCATGGTTTAAACTTAAAGCTATTAACCAAACCCATGCTGGCAACATGTTCTCGAAAGAGATTGGGTGGTAAGCCTTTAATCATGGGATCCGCTAACATAGCTTTTGTACTAATATACTAACTAGACACAATTTGATTTTGGACTCTTTCTCTCATAACTAGGCACTTAATGTTGATGTGTTCATATGCACCACTCAACTTGTTGTTCTTTAAGAAGAAAACAATAGCCTGATTGTCATAGTGAATCTTCAGTGGTCTCGAAATAATATCAATTACCTTTAGCCCCATAACAAAGTTCCTCAACCATAAACCATGAGAACTCACCTCATAACATGCTATAAGCTCAGCCTCCATAAAGGAAGATGCAGTTAAGAACTGCTTTGCACCCTTCCATAAGATAGATCAACCAATGAGCATAAAAATGTAACCTAATGTGGATTTCTTAATGCTAATTCACCCAACATAATTAGAATCATAATAACTAATAACCTCAAGGTTATATGTTCTCTTGTAGGTAAGCATAAAATCTTTTGTACCCTGCAAATAACGCATCACTTTCTAAGCCGCTTTCCAATGACCCATTACTGGGTTTATTTCGTAACGACCAAGCATTCCAACAACATACGCTATGTCTAAACGAGTACACACTAGAGCGTACATAAGATTCCCTATAGCAGACGCATGGGGAATATGGTCCATTTGTCCAAAATCTAGTTGATTTTTTGGGCATTGCAGTAAGCTAAATTTGTCACCCTTAACATCAAGCGCAACAAGAACAGAACAGTTATGTATGTTGAACATCTTGAGAATCTTCTTAATATAGGCCCTCTAAGATAATCCTAAGATCCCTTGAGATCTATCTCTGTGAATATTAATGCCTATTATATAAGAGGCTTCACCAACATCTTCCATCTCAAAGTTATGTGAAAGAAAACTCTCAGTTTCATACAACATGTCCTTATCACTGCAAGCAAGTAGTATATCATCTACATACAATATCAGAATGATGAATTTTCTCCCACTAATCTTAAGATATATACACCGATCCATTGCATTTTCTTTAAAGCCAAAATTACTTATCACATCATGAACTTAAGATGGCACTGTCTTAAGGCTTGTTTCAAACCATAAATGGACTTTTGTAGTTTGCATTTCATGTGCTCTTTGCCCTCAACTGCAGAACCTTGTGGTTGTACCATATAGACATCTCCTTGCAAGTCTCCATTAAGAGATGATTTTTTTTTTATGTCCATTTGATGTAGCTATTAATTATAATGAGCTACTAAGACCATGACTAGTTTGAAAGAGTCATTTTTTGACATGGGAAAAAGTATGATCATAATCCACTCTAGCTTTATACCTTTCAACTTTACCTTTAGGGTCTAACTTAGTTCTGTAAACCTATTTACAGCCTACAAGTTTGGCTCCTTTAGACAAGTCTACTAGGCCTAAAACATCATGAGATTTTATTGAGTTCAACTCTTCTTTCATGGCTTCAAGCCACTAAGTTGAATGACCGCTTGTAATGGCTTCATCATAAGAGATAGGATTAGTTCCTATGCCAACATCATGGTTTGACTTATCTAGATACACGATGTAATCATCAAAGATAGCTTATTTCGTTTCTCGTCCCGACCTCCTAATACATTGTTCATCAACAGGAGGGAAAATAGGCTCTATATTTTGAGGTTCTTCATTAGGGACCTCCTCGAGTGGACCAGAAGCTCTTGGTGAAGGTAATAGTACGCTAGACCCTTGAATAATATGAATCAAAATATGATTCCAAGTAGAAACTTGATCTTAGGTTTCCTCAAGGTCTACTATTTTGGTGCTACTATAATTAGCATTTTCTAAAAACACCACATTTCTAGTCTCAACAAATTTAGTGGTATGTGAAGGGTAGTAAAATTTAAAACCCTTTGATCTTTCATCATAACCAACGAAATAACAACTTACAATCCTTGGGTCAAGTTTCTTCATTTGTGGGTTATATATTTTTGCCTAAGCCAAACAGCCCCATACATGAAAATATCCCAAATTCGGTTTCCTTTGTGTCCATAGTTCATAAGTTGTTTTAACCATAGATTTACTAGGGACCTAATTAAGGATATGCGTAGCTGTTTTGAAAGCTTCAACCCAAAAACACTCTGGTAGAATGCTACGACATAACATACTTCATACCATATCCATTAGAGTATGATTTCGTTGCTCAGCAACACCATTTTGCTGGGGAGTTTTTGGCATTGTATACTAAGCAACTATGCCACATCTCTCCAAAAATAAAGCAAAAGCACAATGATTGTGACTTGTATCGAAGAACCTTCCATAATATTCTCCTCCATGGTTAGACCTTACAACTTTAATCTTTGGTCGAATTGATTTTCAACTTCGGCTTTGTTGATCTTAAAAACGTTTAGCACTTCAGATTTATCATGGATAAGATTGACATAACCATAACGCGAGTAGTAATCGAGGAAAGTGATAAAATACTCCTGACCATTAATAATAAGAGTCAGGAAAGGTCCACAAATATCAATGTTGATAATTTGTAAAAGTCCCAGACTCCTTATGACCACTAATACTAGGAGTTAGATAAAGTCGGATTGACTTATTTATGTCTTGTCTAAAATACAAGTCAATCAAGTTTCTGCATATGATCAAATTGATGATTTGACAAATATTCAATAGTCTTTGTTAGATCTAGACATAGTAAGACAAAGGGATTAATTACATTGTAGCCAAAGCTATAAATTCATTATGTTCTCAAAGCATTTACACTGTCTGGGTAGTCATAACATATTGCTACATGTCAATCATGGCTTACAAGATCTAGAGACTGATCTGGACAATCAATTCTCTTAGAAGTACTAATGTGTTAGTGCGAATCTTACTACCAACTTAGTGATGAACCTGTAACACCGTAACCAATTCACTCATTCTCTTATGGACACAACCTGTGACATCCTAAATTTTCAATTCTGTTTTCAATTAAATAAATCGGGCCTTTCATCGACGCGCCTATAGTGCTATTTTTAGAGCTGATCACTCCTAAGATAACTAGACTATCAGGGGAAGTCATTAAGAGATTTTAATGCAATAGACTTGAGAATTCGACCAGGAATCGACTACTCAACCGTGCTCATCTGCAGAGATCATTACGACACAGTAAGATCGATTAGAAATCAGAAATAGGTCAGTTCGACTGAGATGTGTGGTTAAACATGGGTGATTCCACCAAATTGAGAAATTCTCGTCCATCGGCACTAGACTGATTTTTCTGTCATTTTGGTACCCTGTGTCCGTATTTGAATTCTCGAGATTTTCACGACAATCGAGAGTTGCCAATGTGTCAAAGAGGTTCATTGTGGCTTGAAGAAAATCGACCACGGGTCATTTGCACTAAATTTTTTTTGAAAACTACCCGGTAGCCTAGGTCACGTTAAAATCGCGCCAGATTGAAATTAACCACGAATTTGAATCCGATTTCAGAAATTGAAAATTCTGTCATGTCACGAGTCATTTTAGGAATGTCGACTCAGTCTCCGAAGATTTTTCTGCAAACTGAGATTTGGGCGGAGAAAGTTGATATAGGGTCGTTTTCGACCGGGAAATACAAAGGATCGTGTTTTATCACGAAATTGGGATGCAAGTGGGTTCTATTGGTGAGGAAAAATACAAATTTGATCGAGGACTCGATAAGTGAATTTTTAGGAACCGATTTGAGTCTATTCAAGGAGGAATTGAAGTACAATTTGAGGGAAATCAAGCCAAATTCGTGTGCCCCCTTGGTCCATGACTTTTGGACCAACTCACGGCTTCTAGAAGAGGCTTGGGCTGATGGAAATTGCTGAGGAAGCCAGCCTTGCATAGTAAGACCCTTCCAAAGAGACAAAGGGATAGGAAGGAAGCACATGGGACCCTCCAAGCCTTGTTGGTCTCCTCCTCCTTCTTCTCCTCCCATCCGGTTGATCAGCACCCCATTCCAGCTCCTTGAAACCTCAAAAACACCAAAGAAGCCAGCCAAGCCTTCCCCCTCAACCGTCGAAGCTCGCCGGAGCCCGAACAGTCAACGTTGCGTCGCTCGCTCGCCAGACGTGCCTCCTGCTTAGTCGCGTGCGTTCTTGGCCGTCGTCCGTCCTTGCTCCCATGTCTAGCCCGTCCCTCAGGCCATCCTCTCCACCGTCGCAAGCTGCTCCCGCCGCCGTGAGCCATCGTCGGACCACCGCTCGCCCCCGCCAAGCTGTCCGCCTCCTCCTTGGCCGATTCCAGCTTGAGCCAAGCTTGGAGCAGCCTAGTTTGGCCTCCGACCAAAACCAAAACAATGTGAGTATTTCCAGCACTATTTGGTCCTTTTTGTGGCCTTCCGGACCTCGAAAGGCGGTCTCACTTTGGAGTTTATTAGTCTTCACCGTGTCCCCGTCGTTTTGATTCGAGCGAATTGTTAATCAAGTGAGTTTACTCACTAATCCTTGCTTAGTAAGTTAATGATGTTTAAAGGTTGATTAGTTTATACTAAGTATGGATTAGGTCGATAGTTAGAATAGATTAGTGAATTAATTGACCGATATTGCATGTTAGGTGGTTAGATTAGTGCAATTAGCAACTAGGTACGCTTTAATATTTATTTAAATACGTTTGGAAATTTTTCGGGCCCATTTCGTTATTTAATTAGGCTTTTCCAGCCTAAGTTGCATTTTTGGGTATTTAATAATTAATTTTCGAAATTATTTAATTATTTATTTATTTTCCGGAAATTAGACCGGGATAGCCGGTGACTGGAATTTTATGCTGATTACAGTGGTGTGATATGTTTATTTAATTGACTGTTATTTTGTTCAAATTAAGTGTGATTGGTAATTTAGGGTATTTATCCCAAAATTTAATAATTTCTATAATTAATTAGAAAATCACCGGGCGTCGGTTTAAAATGCCAAAAATGTGTATATGGATCAGTGTAATTAATGGGATTTTCAAAGGGGAAAATATTGTATTCTGGCTAAGGTCGACCGTGTACCCACACACGATTATTTTTATCGAGCATGATAAAAATGGTGAAAATGTTAGATGGTCAGGATGGTATACTATATCAACCTGTGGGCTTGATATGTCAGCTTTGGGTGAACAGTATACTGATATACTATATCAGCTTGAGGGCCATGATATGTCAGCTTTGGGCGAGCAATATACCTTGTTGTCACCTTTTGGTGAGCATTATCTGTATACTATATCAGCATACGGGCTCTGATATGTCAGCCTTGGGTGAGCAGTATACTCTGTTGTCAGCTTCTGGTGAGCCATATATAATTATTATCAGTTTTGGGTGAGCTATACTATATATCTTCAGGTTAGGGTGAGCAGTCTTGATTTGATTAGACGTTATAGATAGTATTGGGTGAATAGACCAAGAGAAGGTCGTGATGACATGGAATCAACTAGGTCGATTGAACGATGATTCGATCTGACTTGATGATTTAATTGTTGAAGTGATTCGATGAAATTGTGAACTATACTGATTTGTAGGAAGGAACCGAGGCAAAGATAAGTCCTCTACTTGTGATTGTGATTAGGCAGCCCTTAGGGCATATTTTTTTCCTAGTCGGGTCTTAAGGGATGAACTTGCTGAGATGTCGTCTCACCCCGTTGTGGGATAACATTTCAGGTCCTTAGATGGCAGCTCCTCCCGAGCGTTTTGGTCAACCGAAGAAGGTTACAAAGCAGGTAGTTTATGCTCCAATTCATGGACACCCAAGAGGTTTGGTTTATGAGCTCGTGAAGTCCGTGGTCTAGGTTGATGAGGCTCTACCCCATAAGGTACCTCATCAATTCAGATCATGGTACTGTCATGAGCGGCATGGACAGAGAGAAGGTCCCATACCGGAGTCTGAGATACCCGTGTATGTGCTGGGGGTTGCTTTTGGGAAAGGCGCAGCAGATCCTCCCGATGGTTCAGTGGTAGACCCGAATCTTTCAGATCCAGTAACCCCGGTGTATTCAACTGAAGGCTCCAACGAATATGAGAATGAGGATCTGTAGTTTTATGGAAACCCCCCTTGTTTTGCAGACCTTTATTTTATAGACTGGTTATTATATATGACATGGCTTGATATATGTATATATAAGCGTGTTGTAGTTTGAAAAATTTATGGCCCTACTTTCCTATCACATCTTGTTGTTGTCTAGAGATTAATTATTCGCTTTCGCATGCGTATTAAAATTGAATGGGTCGGCGATACGTCCTAGGACGTCGCTATTTAATCGACCGCAAAGGGATGGGCACGCGCTCGGAGGATCGGGGCGTGACACAACCCACTCACAAGAGTTGTTCTCTAACTCACCTAGCTTCTGGAGGAAGTAATCATTTAACTTCTCTGAGAGGTTAGAGATTAGCTTGTGGAGGAAGTAATTATTTAACTTCTTTGAAAGATTAGAAGTCTAATTCTGGAGAAAGTTAAATGTTGACTTCACCAAGACGTTATATATAGAGCAAAAAGAGGTTAATAGGTTAGAAAAAAAGGAGTTATATGGTTAGCGATAGTTGCTAACTACATGCACAGGATTGTCTCCACGAGATTGTTCGCACAATCATAGTGAAGATTACCTGCAAAGTCTTTTTTTCGTTGAAGGTGTGTTGGTGGTGTGTCTGAATTAGAGGTCCAACGTTTGTAAGGGCTCGAACTGAAGAATATTTGAATCAAGTCGTTTAAAGCGTGCTCCATACAACCCCCTTTGATATTCTAATTTTCGATTAAAAAGCACAAACAATGCCTTTAGAGATACATGTATAGTAGAATTTTATCTTTGCTTCCACTGCTTTTATCTTTTTTTCACCTATACATGTTGTTGGTAGTTCACTTGTAAAAAAAAATAAAGAGGTGTCTTGTCCCACATCGAAAGGATGTAAGTGTGCACATGGATGAGATTTGGCACTAATCAACAATCGTTATTTTTATTTATAAATTAACCATTGTGTCCTTTTAAAACAGTGTGACTATTTAGAAAGAGTTACGGTTCTTTTAGATTTATTATTTATTTAATTCCGAATTTTATTATTTCTTCAAACAATTAACTCAGAGTTCGTACTTGTTCTAACATAACTTTTTAATGCTTGAAAAGTTGTGTCTGTTCGGATATAATTTTTTTGTTTTTGTTATAAATTACTAAACGTGTCTATTCAATTACAATTTTTCTTCTTCCATTTTCGTTTTCTTTTGAAAGAATATACAGCCATTATTTCTAACGTTTTCCACGAGAGACCCTGTAGAAATACTAGAATTGCTATCTAGTATTCTCATTTTAAAATTTTGTTGTATCCTGGAGGAAATTTGCTGATAACCATTAGCAAAATTGTTAGGCAAATAAATCCTTAAAGAAAGTGATATCACGCCTTAAAATCCGGCTTGATTATTCTAGGGATCCAACTTCATTATCCTACCCAATTTGAAGCCATATTTTCCCAACACAAGTTCCATAACCGCCCACAGCATCTGCTCCTGTTCCGCGTCATCTATTGCCTCACCGATCCTCAGTCTTGCACAGAAGAGTTTGTGACCCAGATCTCATCGCGTGGGACCCACCCTGTCGCCCTTTTGCTTATGCCGAATGTCACCTTGTCTTCGTTTGCTCAGCGTTTTTAGGCATTCCTGTAGGTCTCCCGGAGTCCGGCCGTTGGTGGCGAAGTTCCGGCAGCCCAGCCGTCTCCAGTTTTCTATATGGCAGCGGCTCATCTGCCTGTTTTAAGTCGCTGATGCACTGTTGTCATCTCCGGCAACCTGCAACCTGTTTTCAACGTTTCCTGCGAGCTGAAGCCGTCAACCAACTCTCCTCCAACGCTCCTACACCCTTGGCGACAACCGTGTTGCTCCATCGTCAACTATCCAGTGGCTATGGCAGCAGACCCATAGTCTAACTGCATCTGCATTGGCACGGTTTGACAGTTCCGGTTCCTTGTGGTGCCGGAACAGTCCCTCTCCATCGGTGGTGGCCTGGCCCCTCTCAACATGCCAAGCACTCATGGCCGTTTACCTTGAGGGACCCGCTGCCAGTCCCCTTTGGAAACAAGTCCTCAAATTAGGTAAATTTTCCGAATCAAATTTGAATTTAAGATTTTATTGCCTAATTTGTGGTTATCGTGATCCAATTTTGATTATTTTGAGATTTTGTTATACCGAAATTCGGAAAGTTTCCCTAATTCGAACTGCAAGATCGGCAATTCAATATCTTTAGGCATTAAGATTGGGTTGTTACTTTTTTCGATTCCAATTTTAAGTTAAATGAATATATGCTGTGATTTCTAGCTTCTCTTATTTATTTTTAGCTTCTCTTATCTTTAGGTTGTCCTGTTTTGTTGTGATCTCTTCCCTTTGTTGTGTTCTTGTTACCTTTTGGTTTTCCTGGAACCACGGCACCCTTACACTCTCTTTGACTTGACTGTCTTTTTGAGTGTCAGTTCCTTGTAGGTGCCGGGCCCCCTTCCTTGTATATATTATGCAAAATCTATTCATTTTTTAACTTTACCAAAAAAAATAAAAATGTCTTGTTTAAAAAGTACAAAAAGATTGCATTGCATGATGGATTATGATGGTTTTCTTAATAGAGATGCTATTTAGATTATATCTAGTAACTATGACAAGTTTCCAAGTTGGAATAGAATTTCATTTAAATTATTTCCTAATTTAGTATGGATAACTCTTTTTGCTTTAGATAGTTTATTTTTATAATTTATTTATTTCGAATTTCAATAGAAAAATAAAAAATAACATGTGCAAGTTGCATCATATCTTGTCATCTCATCATGTCTTGCCACATCATTTATGCCATGTCATTGCCATGTTACTATTATGCCATGTCATTTAGTGATTGCATGCTAGGTCATATAGATAGTAGTCTTTATGTCACGATAATTAATAGCATGCGTTGCATATAGTTTAGTTTTCATTAAAAGAGAAACCCAAAAGAAGTTAATTGGAATTGTGTACTTATCTAGAAACTCATGGTTAGGGCAGGTGTGATATTTTAGTGCTTTGCTTAGAAATTTAATTGACTTGAGGTGTTTGAATTGTTGCTTTATTCCTAGCAATTTATTTATTCAATGCTTTGATAATTAAGTGTTACTTCTATGATTGAGCAACCGCATGATGATCTCTCACATGTTAATGGTTATGTTTAAAATCAATCCAAGATTGCTTGCACAAAATATTTTTGAAAGATAATGAGAAAAGGTATCGAAAGGGTATGAGATTAATCTAGCCTAATCAAGCCCCATATCCATAAATGAAAATAATGTATGCTCCCATGCTTTACTTGGTTTATAATCGATCCGCTTATAATAAATTAGTGCCAACTCCTATATAAATTAATTTGCATGTTAGAAATTGAAGGAGTGATTGGTATGGGCTTGGGAGAGCTGAGCTAAGTGTAAGTTTAGTAATCCATTAGCCTGTAAGTTTAATAATCCACTAGCCATCGCCTAGGTGGTTCACTGAAGGGAGGGTTACAACACTACTAACAAAAGAGCACATGCTTTATGGATGAAGAAAACTAACAAGAAATTAAATATATGGAGAAAAATAATTTTTTCTTTTTAAAAAAATTTGATGACCTAATGGAGATCAATTTGTATTTTTCTAGAATTAGAAAAATTAACTTATGAAAGATGAGAAGCACTTAAGTCTATATAGGGAAAGTGTTAGATGTTAAAGAAACTATGATTTGATGTGCTAGAGATAGAACAATTTCCAAGTTAGAATTTTGCCAGTTTCTTAATTTAAAATTATATTGTATAGTTCACCATGGATTTTTTTAATGAATTTTTAAGGAGAAAAGGTGAAGGTAGAAACAATATTTTGCATTTGCTTTATTATATCGAGAATCGAATAGTAATAGTACTCTGTCTTTTTAAATATCAAATCTTAAAGATGTAGATATCATAAGTGTCATAATTTTTGTATGATCATCACTTGAGTGTCATAACTTTTCTTTCTATCAACAAGTATTAGAAATTCAACACGGCATGACAATCAATCTCTTGATTATCATAATTTTTTTAAAAACGTTCATCACAAGTGTCGTGCCACGTTGAATTTCCGATACTTGAGTTATACACGCATATGAATGTTATACGAAAGTTATGACACTTATATTATTATTTTTTTTGAATCTTATATGTCATATGGATTTTTGGTTTAATAATCTAATCTAAAAGCCAAATAGATTAGGATTCTCAACTAACAAATTCCCGACAAAAGATATCTTTCATCGAATAATTTGGATTTTATCCCTAAAAGGGAAATTGGTAATTTATTGAAGTATTGTTGTTTTGACCACGAAATATTCGGTAACTTTTGTTACCTTTTTTCATCGCTCTATAGACCTTTTCGTTCTCTCTCATGCGGCTGGATCTCACATATAGGGAGGTCCTTTTTTCTATAAGAACCTTCGTTTTACCTTGCATTGTCATCGAAAACCTCCTCTCATTATAGGGATGAAGTTTTATGGTACGCTCTTCTTCCAGGGATCTCCATGCCATCCGCTCAGACAGAAATGATGGTTCGCTGAGAAAGCTTCGCATCGAGATCAATCTTTTCTATCATCATCATCATCATCGACGAGGAGACTACCTGCAAACTCTAAAAGGTATGTCTTGCATTCACTTTTGGCCATCATCATCGACGACGAGACTATGATTTGAGTTTCAAGTTGTTAGTATACTTAGAATATTTTCTTATACTGAAAACACTGTAGGCATTTTCCCTAACAATCCTTACATGACAATAACATGATTAGATCACGAGACATAATCAAGGAGTTCAGGTTGAGACTGATCGTGTTCGGTTCAATATTGTATCAGCTTGTGAGACACAATAAATAATCGTATCGTGTCCGTGTCAAATCCACTAGATACGAAATAAATCTATATACCTCGTTTATATTAGCGTATTAATGTTAACACGACCTGTATATGATCTGTTTGTATATGATTAGTAAAAGGATTTTACTTTCCATGTTATGCACTAGGAAGATTTTAAATTGATCGGTTAATGCCACCGGTAGTCCCGTACTTTTGCATGAAAATTGAAACGATCTATTTACTTTCTTTTGTTTAAAAGACGTCAATGTACTACTCTTAGTCCTTCCATTTGGTTTGTTTTTGGGGTTAATATCACGAAAAATCATAAACTAGTATATATGTGATAAATTTTAGCTCAAACTAATTTTTTAATCACAAAAAATCTTAAACTCGTATACATGTGATAAATTTACCCAAAACTGATTTTTTTACCACCAAAAACCCAAAACTAGTTCATTGTAACAAATTTAGCCTCCATTTGTTTTCGTTAAATTGGATTAATATTACGAAAAACCTGAAACTAGTGAATTTGTGGTAAACGGTGGGTAAAACCTCAAACTAATACATTTGTCAACTGTCACATGTCTCCAACTCAGCAATTTAAAGGACAAATTTAAAGGAAACTAATGGATGGTAAATTAAGATGTACCGACTTGAGGTTTTTGATGGTTAAAAAATTAGTTTTTGATAAATATATCACAAGTGTATCAATTTAGACTTTTTCATAGTGTATTAATCCCTATTTTTGTTGTTGGTCAATTTTGTTGACGAGGACCGTCAAGTTATTGATATGGGCTATTAGAGCAAACGTGTCATGTTAGGATCTCTTAATAGTTATTAGGAAAAAATCTAAATAAGGGGTCGAAGTACATGTTACGGACCCAAAGTACCATTGTTTTCTCAAAGAATGGCCTAAAGTGCTATCGTTTTCTCAAGTAAGGGTCTAAAGTGAATATTGTTTCAAATAAGGGCTTGAAGTGATTATGATTGTTTCAAATAAAGGCCTAGCCTTGTTGGCTAGTCAGCCGACAAAAAATTCGGGCCAATCAGGTATATTTTCGTCCAAATATAATTTAAATTTAAATTTAATTATATTACAAATTAAACACTAATTAAATAAAAAGAAAAAATAGGGGCTAGAGGGAGTGTCACTGCCCCATCGCTATTGGGGTGGCATCAATGGCTGGCGAGGTCATCGGTGCTTGGACGAGGGTTCTTAGCCCCCACCAGACAAGAGAGGGCGATGACCCTCTTGCAAATTTGGGCAAGGGTCACCCGCCCTCGCCTTAGCCTGGTTGATAATCACCAGCCCTCATGTAGGCTTGGTGGCCCTCGCCCAACACCCTCAAACCTCGCAACCCTTTCCCATCTTTGGCGAGAGCCGTTGGCCCTTGCCTTTGGTCGGCGAGGGTTGTCGGCCCGCACCTAAGCGCCAGCGACCCCATCGAGCATCACTGCGACCCCACTAATGATGGGGTGGCAGGCATAGGTGGGATGGAGCTTCTCTCTCGTGTGTGTTCATCTTCTTCTTTTTTTCTTTTTTTCTTTTGAAGTTTTAATTTTTTAATTTTTTTTGGAAGGAAAAAAAGAAAAAAAGGAAGAAAAAAGGAAAAAATCAAAATTATTCAAAAGATTAAATTGCCCTTCTTTGAGACTAATATGATCACTTCAGGCCCTTATTTGAAATAATGTTCAATCCAGGCATTTATTTGAAGCAACGTTCACTTCAGGTGCTCATTTGAGAAAATGAGGACACTTCGAGCCCTTATTTGGAATTTTCCCTAATTATTATTTGGAGCAACATAGGTGCAAAATCAACAACACAAATTATACATAAATGAATGGAACCCCTACCTATGTGGCTTGCGAGAAATCTTCACAACTGGCTAGAGAGAGAGAAGAGAGAGAGAACCAAAGCATTGAGGATTGATTTGGTACTTATCTCTATATTTGATTTCTATTAGTATTCACCACTTAAATTTTGGTGCTAAACTTCCACTAATTTTTTTTTTTCAAGATTTCTCAAACAATTCGAAGCCTGAAACTCGATACCAACACTATCAAGTTTTCCTTTGCTCCTAACATGTTTCCTCTCGGCCGGACAGAACAACTACTACTCCAGGTATGTGTTTAATGACGTTGTTGCCTCGATTATAAGGTTGAAGCTTTGAATCCTAAGATGAATGAAGAATATCCTCTAGCTTAGATTGTTTTCTTGGTAAAGATTATAAATGGTATCAGTGCGGCCAGTCAATTGACACCACATCAGCAATAGATATAAAACAAGATGATAATGACAGTGCTACGGTACGAGAAAAGTGTTAGACTATTCTTGAACATATTGCATTTGTGTTAATTTAATACTTAACCTTTTAGATAGAAATTTAGTCTTAAACCTTTTGATCTAGTGTCAATTTAGTCCAAAATCTTTTGATTTAGTGTCAATTCAATCCTTTTGGCTATTTTTGGTCAGATATTGCTGACATGGATACTGACTGGCTTACGTGGCACCACTAATATAGACAATTTTTAATAATATTATGATAATTTCTCGATTTTTTCTTTTTTTTTTTTTTTTTTTCTCTCCCTTCTTCTTCCTCCTTTTGCTAGTGACCAGCCACCAACCATAGGTGATGGCTAGCCACCAGCCATGGCCGTGTAGGCTAGCCTTACCTAGCCATGGTGACGCCAAGCCTCAACGAAGGTTGGCCTCACCAAATCCGATTTGGGCAAGGTCGACCCTAGCCTCGACGAGGGCTCCCCTCACCAAATCCAATGAGGCCTCCTTAGCCCGAGCGAGGGCCAACCTTGTCGAATTTGGCAAGGGGAGCCTTCACGCAGGCTAACCTTGGTTTGGCGGGGCCAACCCTAGCCCATGCCAGGGCAACCTTGCCGGGCCTCGCCTTTGCCCAAGAGATGTTTGGCGAGGGTTGACCTCACCCAGGTTAGATCCGGCAAGGTCTACCCTCGTTGGACCTCGACCTCACCATGGCTAGGCAAGCCGTGCCCACTTGGCCATTGCTTGTGGCTGGTGGTCAGCCACCGGTGGAATGAAGAAGAAGAAAGGAGAAGGGGGAAAAAAGAAAGCAGAAAAGAAAATAGAAAAAAATAGAAAAATAGTAATAAATAAAAAAATATTAAAATATTATTGAAAAATGTTCATGTAAGTGCCAGCGTTGCGACCAAAATCGATCGGCATCCATGTCAGCAATATCCAAGGAAAATTAGCTGAAAGGACTGAATTGGCACTAAATTAAAAGGTTTAGGACTTAATTGACATAAAAAAAATGTTTAGAATTAAATTGGCACTAAGGCAACATGTTTAGTACCTTTTTGGCACTTTTCTCAATATGTTATTGGTACAAGTTGATGAACAGGTAGTGATCGGTGGTTGAAGCATCAAAGAAGCATCAAAGTGTTAGGATGATTGTGGTGTTAGGGGTCACAAGTGGTGGGAAAAGACCATACTCTAAGGAGGTGTTGATTGTCAATCTAAGAAGGTATTGATGACGAGGGTCATCTCTTGACACCCTACGACCTAACATCGACGAGGAACTAACAACTATAAATGTGGAAACATGATTATGATGACAACAATAAAGTATATGGCCCATGCCAACAAAAATTCAAATTAATACACATGTGCAATATTTACTTCAAATTAATTTTTATGTCACACAAACTTTTAAACTAGTACACATATGCCACATTTACCCCAAATTAATTTTTTTTTTTAGAAAAAATCTCAAATTGAAAGAAATATGCCACATTTACTCCACACCGGTATACCTATTCTACATTTATCCCAAATTGTGATGAATATGGGATTTTTTTGAATAAATGTGGCACGATGCACTAATTTGACATAGAAGTGGCACGAGTATACTAATTCGAGTTTTTTTTTTTTTTTTTTATATAAAAGTTAGTATGGGGTGAATATGATGATATATGTACTATTATCTGGAGTAAATTTGGCATCAGTGTACTACGATATAAATTTATATCAATCATGACCAAATCTATTTGTATCATATAAAATGATAGCATCGATTATAGTTATTTTGACATAACCACGTACTATATGATATATAAATAAAAGTAAATAATAAATAAAATTTATGTTAATAATTATTTATTATACTTAAAAGTTATTCATAGAATAATACCAGTTGCTTACTATTAGGTATGATTATCTAAATTTTCATCATCAAATATTATATCAATCATCCACTATTTATCAATTAATGCTCAAATCATTGTAATTATTATTTCAGTTATACTATTAACTATACAAGTATATTTTTCTATAGAATATATCACATGAATAAATTTGATTCATAGCTATTTAAATTTTATATTGTAGATAAACATTTGTGTATTAAATGTAATATTTTAATACTTATGGGGTGTTACACTCATGATCAGATATAAAAATGATAATTACTTTAATAAAATATTTATTTTAACATTTTCATGCACTTAACTTTTAACTATAATCATGAATAAATCATTGGAAGTCAAATGGTTTGTTGATATGATAAATTCTAATGTACGAAAATATATATGGGATATCAAACCCTTGCATCATGAGTGGCTAGTAAAGTTTGATAACTATTAATTCCCATCTAATTCTGATTTCGGCTGAATTTGAGGATTTTAACGTTACTCCCATTCATCATATATATATTTATTCATGAAACCAAACATTGCAATAGTTACCTTTGCTCTAAATTTTGTTAGATGGACCGACCAATCAGAGGCCGGGAGGAAATTTGCCTCTTGGATTGGAACATGGGTTAATTATTTCCACATGTGGTTTGCTGCTTGTTTATATTTTTATCCAGCTTAGACATATATAAATTCTTTTTGTAAAAAAAGTTGATATACTACTCTCCTCCATCCATATTCAGAAGAAACGAAAACTTGATCAATCCTTAGAAAGTGGAGAGTCTTCAGTAGACCATGGACAGACGGTAGAGAAAAACATTCACCACAATGTCAAGAAATTGGTTGCAAATCCTTCCTGTGCAACTAATTTTGCTGATACTATGGGTGACAGTTTGGATAAGCAAACAATCCACAACTCATGCATTTCATCAACTGGGGTGTCCACCAGCATAGAAGGCTATGAAGAAAAGCAAAGTACTAACTCTTGCTCTGCTCCATCCACTGTGGAGCTTGTTTCTCTCATGGATGGATCAGTGCATGATGGCTCAAACTCATGGAGTCAACAAGACATGGCTTCCCGAAATCAACCGCTGGAGGATCCCAACGATTATGCAGATGGTTCAGACATTTCAGATGTGGATGAGGAATCAAATGTAACGATCCGAAGGCGAGTGTTCTCTCTATTGTACTTAGACGATGAGTACCCTACAAGACCCGTGGTGCCAATTGGCCCCGCATTCCAGGCGGAAATCCCCGTATGGGTGGGCACGTGCACCAAAAACAATTGCGATACTTTGGAAAGCACAAAATATATAGGCATCCGCGTTTGGCCTATCGAAGTTGGAATCAATGAAACCTTACTGGGAAGCAATGGACCGGGAAGGCATGAGCTTTGCTCTCGTAAGTCACCGGGATCAGCTAACTGTATGAAAAGGCGTGTGTATAAATCAACCAGGAAATTTGATGAAATGGGAGAAGAAGTCTCGAAGACATGGACAATGAGAGAAGAAAATCAGTTCGAAATGCTTATGAAAACAAATCCACTGGTGAACCAGGCAAGCTTCTGGGACAAAGCGTCGAAGTGCATTCCGACCAAGAACAAGAACAGCATCTTGAGCTACTATTACAATGTGTTCATCCGCAAACGAAGTAACACGCAGTTGAGGTCGCCGACCGAGCAAATTATCAGTGACAATAACCAGCCTGAGTCTGAGGAATGATGGGAAAAGTGAAGTTTGTGAGTTCATCGAGAACTCAGTATTTCCATTGGTTATTCTGGATAGTTGTGCCAGTACTCTGCATTTAGTCGTTATTTATTTGTTCCTTACATTTCATCTTGTGGGTAGTTCCTTAAGATTGCCATTTGTTTATCATTGACGGGGACACTTGCATCATTGATAATTAATCAATTGCTGGGAATTTATGGTTGTCGTTTCAAATATTCTATGCTATGAGTTTGATAGGCCACGCACGCTGCCGTGATATGATCATTGTTGTGTTGCTATTAGATTGGAGAATGAGTGACTGTCATTTGATGACAGCAATGACTACATGGTCCAACTCAACCCCAAAATACTGAACCGGTCTGGACTAATCGGTTCAAGACTTGGTTCGGTTTTGCAAACCTAGAATCAGCCCAAAGTCACTTCAGTTCTTGGTTATAAGGCCGAAACCACTGGTTCTATTTGGGAACCGATTCAACCAATCTAGGTCCCAGTTGCACTTGTTCCAAACCGGTTTTGCAAACTCTTTTAGGAAAAAAAAAAAGGACAAGATGTTTATGAACACAAAAAATCTCAAACCGGTACGTTTATAATAAATTTACCATCCGTTGTTTCCTTTAAATTGGATTAATATAACCAAAAATCAAAAACTGATACATATATGATAAAGGAATGGTAAAACATCAAATTAGTACACCCATTAACTGTCACGTGTCATCCTACTCTGCAACTTGATGGTAAAATTTAATGAACTAACCTATACAAAATCTGTCTTTAGCAATTGAATTTTATATTCATGGGGATTTCTAATTTAATAAGGAAACTAACTAACTAATATACTTATCCAATAGTCAAAATGATTAGGATTCTTAGCTAACAGATACCAGTATTCGCAGAAGATAATTTTCATCAAATAATTCGGGTATTATTCCTAAAAGGGTATCAGTAATCGAACTATCTTGTTTTGACCTCACAACAGTATCACTTTTTGTTACCTTCTTTGCATCGAACTATAGATCTCGTCATTCTCTCATGGGGATCTCACGTATAGGGAGTCCCTCTTTCGACGTCCCTTGCACCGAAATCGAAACTGTAGACTCATTATATGGCTATGGATTGTAGAGTCAACGCTCTTCCAAGGTCATCCTGCAGTCCGCTCAAACGGAATTGATGGTTCGCTAAGAAAGGCTTCACGTCAATATCGATCTTTTTTTTCTTATGGCACCATCATCATTATCGACGAGGAGAATATCTGGAGACTTGAAGAGGCACGTCTTGCATTCACTTTTGGCCATTTATAGGGATGAATATATGCTAGATTTAACATAAGCCAACAAAAGAACGTGGATCTGGAAAATCACATGTCTAAACAAAAATTAGGTTAGGTGCATTGGAAATCTAAAAACTCATGTCAATGTCCTGATTAATTTAGACACAAAAATTTTCAATTATTCAGTTAAATCTCTCTCTCTCTCTCTCTCTCTCTCTCTTTTTATTATAGAAGTGGTAATTTCTAACATGACAATGATGCAATTCACGCTTTAGCAAATTTGGCCGGAGCCTAATTGTGTTCGGCTCAATTTCGTCTAATAATTGTGTCTTGTTCATGTCACATCAGCTAGGTACGAAATCGACCGGCATGATCCATTCAAATTAACATATTAATATTGACATGACATGTGAAATGGTTAGAAGTATCACTTAGAATAGTGTGAATAGACGATTTTAGAATAACTTGACAAATAAATGTGGAAATCAAATGTTTCTAGAGAATATGGGTGTGACTGTGAAAGACAGAGTATTCATATGAGCAATTTTTGGTAATGCCTACCAGTGTAGCAATGAATATGAGCTGGGATACAAAACAGTACACTAACCAATCCAATTTATTCTCCCTTTTCCTAGAGATTGGTCCTTATTTATATATCTTTATTTTACATTTTATCAGACTCTCATTTTGTAGCAACTACGCAACTCCTTATTTCTGTAAGAGCTATAAAAGATTTACTTTTATTTGCTGCAATGTTCATAAATGATTCAAAATCTTACAAAAATTTGAATCTTTGGAGTGTTGAAAATGGGATTACTTCGTTGGTTTGTACAAGTATTTTTGTTTCACTAATGACCACTATTTTATATATGTCTTAGTATGAGATTATCTGAATGACAATCAACCCAGCTTATTGAGCAAGAATTAGTTTATAATGGTTCAGCTTAGAGCGCATATAACAAATTTTTGGGACAAAAATCAAGTTCTAGCCGTAAATTGATTTATCAATTTCTATTTCCTAGACGATTTTCTGAGCAAAGAAACATATTTCATAACGACTCAAAATTTCTGTTTCTAGAGCAGAAATTCATTTGATAATAGAAAAAAAAATTCTATTTCTAGGAATATAAATTAATTAGATAACAACATAGAAAATCCTCAAATATAAAATAATAGTAAAAAATAATATTAAAAAATAATAGTAATACATTCGAAACTTGAAAATACAATTTCATGGAATCTCCGGCATATTATGATCCCTTGCCATTTTGTTGGCAATACATTTCCTCAGCATGTTCATCTCGATTCCCTCCTTGATCAATGTATCGTCTACAACCTCATCATCTATAGTTCTAAACAAGTACTGTGGATCTCCATGCAGGGAAAAATTCTTATCTATCTTGTCTTGATCATGGATGTAATTATAGATAGTACAATATGTAATTACAATATGTGCTTACTTTCAAATTGCAAATGAAGGCATGTATCTCAAAATGAAGAAGCGATTCTTTAATGCCCTAAATGATCTCTCAATGACATTTCTTAGAGAAGAATGCCTACAGTTGAACAATTGCCTTGCCATTATTTGTAACATCCTTGATTTCGACCCTTATTTTGGTCCAAACTAGGAGGCTAAGCTAGATAGGCCTTAGGTTAGTCAAACCTTCCTAGAAAATAAGTGTGAACAAGTGTGAAAAACATTAAATGAGGATGATGAATGTAAAGGCTTAAGTGTCCCTATAGCCTAGCTTAGTTATAACCCTAAACTAAGTAGGAGATCTTGGAGGCCAAGAAATGGACTACACATCCATTGGAAGAAAGAGCAAGCAAGTCAAACCTTCTTAGACAAATTAAGAGCACATTAATTATATTTGGCTTCTAGTTATTTAATGATGAGATGAAGTGTCCAAGCTAACCAAAGACCTAGTTGAAAACTTGGGAGATAAGGATGCCCGACAATTAATGTTTCTTGACCAAGTGGGACACCTCTTTTTCCCAACTAAGGTTGCCATCCTTGATTTTTGAAATTACTGGACTTGCGCTATTTAGCAATTTTACACAGATTTTTTTGGTGCTTATTTAAAGACACTTCCTTCATGAAAGTTGTTTTAAATATCTTGATCTAAAACATACTTAAATTTCATACTTTTCTGAGGTGAAATGGTAGGGACGAAGGCCCAATTATTCACCGTCTGGAACCTATCTTGTGTAAACGGTGACCATGATTCCTTCATGAAAGTTTTAAATAACATCCATATCTACAACATATTAAAATTTCAAAGAGTTTTGTGAAGATTTGGATTTCAAAATGAGTTTCTCTCTATGACTGTTGAATCTGCTCGACGGACGAATATTTGGGTTGTGTTCAATGATTTTTTGCTCTTTCCACAGCACGAATTTGACTTGACTTCCTTCATAAAAAATGTCTTTTAAGGTCTTCTCTAAAACATATTAAGATTTCATAAGTTTTTGATTCTGTTTGATAAAGTAAAGACACTGATTTCAGAAATTATTCAAAACTATTTTTCTCACCCAAGAGATATGAGTCACGCTCAAGCTTGGACTCAAGTCCTTAAATGCCATGTTGAGATGTACCTAATAATCTCTTCTTCGGCCCCATAATCAACTTGGATGATAGACTTTTCTAGATTGCCTTATTGACGAAGGAAAATTTGCCTTCTCAAAGAAGGAAAGGAAAGTAGAAAGAAAACTCTAGAATTCCTTCATGAAGAAGGTGATGTGTCCCTTGACTTTTCAAAGGTCATGATTGTGGTCCAAAATATATTTGATATTCTAGAAAAGTGGCATACACATGGATCAATTGGAGAGCGATACACGGGCCCTCATTAATGACAGAAGATTATAGAATTTGCCGAGTTGGTAACTTTGACATTATTATTGTCAAACTTCATTAAATGCTCATTTAATATGGGGGTGTAGGTGGACCAATGGAGAAGTGAAAAGCGGATCATCATCAATGACGCCTATGAGCTTAGGTTGCCAAGTAAGGCCTTTTAGCCTTCCAACTCATCATTTAGGCTTCAATTATTGGACCCATAGCCTTGCCACCCAAGGAATTTAGGCGGGACACTTGGAAACATTGGAATGGATCACTTGGCATGGTAATGATGGCTCCAAGGGCTATAAATATGAGTAGCTCTCTTTATTTTCCTCACTTTGCTCTCATTTTCTCCACCTTCCATCTCCTCGAACACCCTCCATCTCATGTCCCTCTCTCTCGGCCTTCAAAGTAAGCCGTCCTTCCTTTGTAGTTTGTGTCTTAGCTCGAGGTTTATCGAAGGTAAGTAGAATCTCTAACTCTTGGCTAGGGCGATAGCCTATATCGTCGAGTTTAGTGGTGTGCTCACTCGTGTAAGCCGTATATATATTGTAATGTTCTTTTGTATATTTGCTCATGTTTGCATATTTGAGTGTGTTCACGGCCCAGGACGAGGTCAAGGTTCGCTCGGCTTGGAATTGACGTCAAGTCGCGATGGCCTAAGCATGCAACCCAAGCCATGAACTAAGAATCATTCCCGACATATTTTATAATATGATGTTGAGGATCATGGCACACTCACTTGAATGAGCATGCCATCGGGCCTTGCATACATTGGCTAAGATAAGAGATAAAAAAACCAGCTTGTGTGATGCATTTGTGTGTGCACTTAAAGAGAAAAAGCACCCGTTGCCACTTAGCGTTGGCGGCGATGCCTCGTTCATTGAACAACATGCCTTGGTTGAGCTATGATGCTTGGGTTTGAGCTTGGATGCCTCAGCTAAGCTAACCCCAGGATGCCCTAATTGAGCCAGGATGCCTGGGTTGAGCCTAGATGCCTTGGTGAGCTAGCGCCGGGATGCCTCGGTTGAGCCAAGATACTTAACTTGAAGCTGGGTGCCTTGGTTGAGGCGAGAGGACCTGATTGAGCCAAGACAACGATAAATGAATCTGCATGAGTGCCGGTATATGCGTAAACGTGATATATTGATGTGCTCATTGATATGCTTAAGGTAGGCATGCATTGAAGTATATAGTAATGGACATCTGCATGTAGTCGAGGTGTAGCAATAAGTTTGCTAATGATCTGCCATCGATATTGCATTGCGAGTGTTGTACCTACTAGATTTTGATGATGAGATATCTTCCTAGTAGAGAATTAGGGGTTTTACTTACTGAGTTTCCCCAAAATTCACCCCTCATCCTTTCAGTCTTGTAGGCATGGAAGTCTCACATCAATTTTGGGAGTTACAATCTCACTAGAGGAGCTAAGGTTTGTCTAGTTCACAGCTTTGTTGTAAGGATTCTACTCCAAGTCAAACATGCCATTTAAGACGGCAACTACTGCTCCTATGGAGTAGGGGTCTATAGAGGGTAGGGCCTATGAAGTCACGAAGCCACTTGTTGATCGACCCATCCTAAATTTGATCATTTTTTGAAGGGCTTTGCAGGTCTCACTAACATCACAAGTGTTACTCTTTCTTCTCCCGTTGGAATCTAGAGTCCTATTAAACTTGTGCTTCTCATGGACTGGGGTGATAGTCACGTCAAATGTAAAGACTCCCTTATCAACATGGTTTTCATTAAATTCCTCCGAATGACATACTGTAGCACCACCACCATTGGCACCATTATACCATTGTCTTCTCCCTCCAACACCACTAAGTCTTCTACATGTCCTGGTGCATACTTCCCAATAGCATATGTATCACCAAACACAATACAAACATTGAGATACTGTGGAAAACCATCATTCTTCATTGTAGTCCATTCGCTATTATCCTGCAATCATATGTCAACAACATAAATGAAGCTTACATCCACTATAAGAACAAATGGACCCAAGTAAATTGTTACCTTGATGTGAGATTCCTATGCACTATTATCCTCCACAGTAAACGTTTTATTTACATTATCCCATCCAAATCCAGATTGTGAAAAAAGCTTCTTAAAACTACCATACTGTCTCTTTAGTTTGTTTACCCTGCTCTTCAATTGAATTACATTAAATTGGAGTCTTGTTTGTTTATTGAACTCGGTGTATATGTTATTCCACCCTACTTTGTTGTAGGTACAGGTGGGGCGATTTCCCCTTTTCACCTCTTCTACCAACAAACTTATAAGCAAATTGGTCAAAGGCTTGGTCCACTTTGCCATAAATGCCTCTTTGTGGAGTGTCATTTAATCTTAACTAGTTGAGTATCTAATGAGCCATATCGGATAATATACTAATTCAAGAACAAAAGCTTTGATGTCAAGACCATATTAGTGTAATGTTCTATGGTTGTTGTTGACACCTAAATTTTTGGGTTGATTTAAAAAAAAAAAAAACACACATGGCATTTAGTTTAGAAACATTTTATTTTCATTTTGTTTTATTTTATTTTAGACTGTCGGTGAAGGGAAGATTTTTCACATATTCCATTAAGATTTTTCACATATACTATCTTGCGCGAAAAGGGAATTTTTTGGATAGAATATGTGAAAGATAAAAAGGGAATATCACGCGAGGTGGGTATATTTCAACGATATATTTAGGGGTATCATGCGCAAAGGAAAAAATATATACCGCAAAGATATATTTTTTAGACCTATATAATACCTCGCGTGCAATAGAATTGGGGGGGGTTCTTTTTCCGTCAAAAAAAAGGCACAAAAAAAAGCAAAAAGTCAAAAAGTGAGGTAAGAGAGAAAAAGCAAAAAAAAAAAAAAAAATCCCCACGCGCGACTGTTCATCTTCCTCGCGGGGAGGGGGAAAGTCTCCGCCGGTGCCATCGCTGTCCGCTCCTTCCGACGTCCGCTTGTGCCGTCCCCGCTCGCTCGCGCCGGCAGCCGAGCCACCGGCGACCCAGAGTCGCACTGCCGCCACGCCGCCCCGACGCTCGCAGCTTGACGCCGCTCGCCGCCTGTAGATCTGAATAGCAGCCGGCCCGGATCCGACGTCGCCTCCGTCGTCGATCTTGCAGCTCGTGAAGCCCCTCACCGTTCCTCGACGATCTGCTGTCGTCGCCGTCCAGCAGCCCGTGATCCAGCGCCTGACTTCGCCTGCGCCGGCCGACGCCACCTCTCCTGTTCGTCCACGAACGCCTCGGCGATGCCCTCCGAAGGCCGCGACAACCCCGACGCTCGAAGGTCGCGCCGAACCAACGCTCCGCCACCGCCGCTCGCCCTCTGCAGCCCCAATGCCCGAACCTCGCACCGCCCCGATGACCACTCCGCCGTCGTCGATTTGCAGCGCCCGGCTCCCGATCTGCTGCTCCGCCGCTGATCTTGCCCTCGGTTCGCCTACAACTCGTGACCCAGCGGATCCCGAGCCGGCTCGCCGCCCCTGCCTCCTCGTTCACTTTGCTCGTGGCCCCCGACGCCGCCGGTCCAGTCCGACGCCATCCACCGCTCCGCTGCGACGCTGCCCACCAATTTCTGTGCCGCCCCGACGCCGCCTCCGCTCCACCTCCAGCCCGAGCAGACCCGCGACACTCCCGATGTCTCACCGCCAACGTGCCGCTCCCGGTGCCCTCGTCGGAACCCTAACCGCCGACTTCCCCCAAAACCGGCGGCCAAGATTTTCTTTTTTTTTTTTTATAAAAAAAAAAAGAGAAAAATTTCTATTAGGTATTTTTGCTTTACTTTATTAGGCATGTTTAGGTTTTTATTTTTTTAATTTTTTTATTATTATCTCTTTATATGTTGTTTTCTTTGGTTGAAATACCTATCTATGCATAATTGGAAATCCCAATATATCACCTAATTCGCAACCGTGCTAGGATTTTTTATTTCATCTATAAGGCTTTAGATGAAGTAATTAATCAAGTGGGAGTAAAATTGATATTTTGATCTTTAAGGCTTAAGATCAATTTATCGATTTTATTAGCGAAAATTATCCCCGATCGAATGATGCGTGATATTTTGATGATTTTTAACGAATTGTCTCATCTTGATTGCTTTATTTATCTTGAGATGTTTTGAGTTATAATATTGCATGTTTTAGGGTTTACATATTTAGAATAGGAATTTTATTTCGAATTTTAAAAAATCAAAAAATCAAAAAATCAAAAAAATAAAAAAAATCAAAAATCAAATCAATCAATTTAGGCTGCTAGATTTTTAATTTGGATTGCATGTGTAATTATTTGGTAATTATTAATTTCGAAAATTAATTAAAAAAAACAAAAATCATCATGCACTTGTCATGTAGAATTAGGGCATATTTTGTACGTCATTGCATATTAGGGTTAAATTGCACTTAGTTTAATTTTAGATAATATTTTTCTTAATTTATTATAAGTTTAGGCATTTTCTTAAATAGATTGCATTTTAGGATTATTTGGGTTAAGATAATATTTTAATTTAAGTTAGGATTTAGCTCAACTAAATTCCTAATACAAATTGAATAAGATCTTGATCTAATTAGATAATTTTCACATTTTTTTAATTCCGAATTTCATATAAAATACAAAAAATGTCTTAGAATAAATTAGTTTTATTTTCTAGGATAGATTGCATTCTTTTAGGAAAAAGAAAAAAAAAAGAAAATGTCATATGCATGTCATTAGGATTAGATTCATGAAATGCATGCCATTTAGTGATTGTTGCTAGGTGCATTCAATTAGTAATTGCATGTCATTAGAATTAGGTTATTTAATTAATATTGCATTGCATATTGCATGATTTCCATTAATTAAGTGAAAATAAAAAAAGAAATTGCGTGTTAATTAGAAATCATATCTAGGGTTGTTGATGTGAGTTCTAATCTAACAACGCAGATGCTTTCGTTGCTATGATGTAAGTTCTGCAATTTATTTACTGCTTTACTTGGGTGTTAAATTGGTGGTTTGCGCACCCGCATGATCACCTCACATGTTAGTGAAATATATTTAAAATCAATCCAGACTGCCTTTCAAAAACATTTTGGAAAATAAAAGAAATGGTACCGAAAGGGCATTAGAGAAATCTAGTGTAACCAAGTCCCCGTACCCATAATCTCTGGTTCGTAGGAGTAAAGTAAAACTCCCATTACTTTACTTGGGTTTCTAATCGACCCACCAAAAATAGATTAGTGGCGATTCCTAATTGAAAAATCATTTGCATGTTAAAATTTGAACCAAAGTCGCGAATTGGTATGGGCTTGGGAGAGCCCGAGCTAAGTCTAGGCTTAACAATCCATTAGCCAAACCCTAGGTGGTTCACCTCTCGAAAAATTTGGTCGCGACAGCTGTTAAAAAAACAAAATACACCAAGAAAATTGAAAGATAACATCATCATATCAAATTGTACTAGCAAGCATATATTGCAAGCATACATGCACAGCCCATGCACATCATAAGATCACTTTTACTACTATGTAAATACATTGTATTGCATAAACTCTGGAAAATGGCAGCAACACTATGAGAATCAAAATGGTAGCACCCATACTTGGTTCGTGATAACCATAATCTAAGACCATGGTAGTACTTGGTTTGTGGTAACCATACCGATTAAATTCCAAAATGGTAGCAACACCATTAGAATAAATAACAAAGCCATTTCTTTACCAAGTGAGATCAACTGTTAAATACAAGATTTCTTAGGAGGATAAATTCTACTCGAATGCTAATCATAGATCAATCTTTATTATATTACTCCACTAATTTGGGATGCAACGATCATAACCAAAATAGGATTGTGCTCTTGTATGGTAATCAATGTATTTCAACACTACAAGATATACTTCTTTAGTACGAAAAATGAATTATTCTCTCAAATTTGAAGTAAAGATGAAAAAGAATACCCAAAATATGTATCTAGTGACCAAGCCAAAATAGAGATTATGAGCTTGACATAGTAAATAGAAAGCAAAACAATTGCATCAATTTACTTTACTTGGCAAACCATTTCAAGCAGCAACAAAGACAAGCTTAATTAAGAGAATACAAATCTATCGTGTTTGTAAAAAGAGGTATTAAACGCGGGGATATGGAAAGAATAATTTATGCTTGATAGTTTCTAAAAATAATTAGGGTACAGTACACATGGAGGAGGTAAGAACAAGAGGGAGCTATGCATGGACTAGTACACATCGTCTACAATGGATTAATGCTCGACTTTGCCTTTACAAGGCCAAACACATGAACACTCATGAAATATTCAACCAACATTATCTGAAGATGAAAGAGTCAAAACGAATGGACCGTCCAAGCATAACTAGATCAAGACAAATTCAACATCACACCTACAAGCTCCTGATCACACAGTATGATTTGGATAAAATGAAAATCACATGCCGCAATGCTGTAAACGGTTCAATCGAACCAAGGCAAGATCTTTCACCAACTCTCTCCCTCTCTCTCTCTCTCTCTCTCTCTCTCTCTCTCTCTCTCTCTCTCTCTCTCTCTCTCTCTCTCAAAACTGATTTCTCCCCTACCAACAAAGGAAGGAAATAAAGTATTCTAAAACAATCAAGTATTTCCTAATGTACTCTTTGGCGATTGCACAGACCCTAAAGAGACAAAATGAACACGAACACTGTCACGACCCCGACTCCATCTCTAGGATCTCGAGCAGTAAGGGTTATTTTCACGACGTCACTGGCACGTTGCCGTCTCATTTCCTTTTATCTTTTCATTAAGTACATGCGGAAGCATTACAAACAACACCCAGACAACAACAAGCAACCAAGAAAACAACCATTTACAAACACACAATTACATCAACTACGTTTACAAGCCCTTCTATCACAAGCCGTTATATTTACAACTACCACATCTTCAAAAGGTCAGGCTAAACCTTAGCTCCTCTAGTGAGATTGCAACTCCTCCATGCCTACAATTTTGAAAAACAACCGGGTAAGTCATGGACTCAGTAAGTAAAACCCCTGATTGTGACATCCTGAATTTTTTAGTTCTGTTTTCAATTAAATTAATCGAGCTTTTCATCGATGTGCCTATAGGGCTGTTCTCATAGCTCATCACTCTCGAATAACTAGACTATATGGGAAAGCCATTAAGGAATTTTAACGAAATAGACTTGAGAATTCGACCATGAATCGACTATTCGATCATGCTAGTTTGCAAGGGTCATTACGACACAGTTGAAAATCTATTAGAGACCGGAAATAGGTCGATTCGACTGAGATAGGTGATCAGAGTGTGGGTGATTCCACTAGATTGCAAAATTCTTGTCGATCGGCACTAAACCGATTTTTCTGTCTTTATGGTACCTTGTGTCCGTATTCAAAACCTCAAGATTGTCACGACCACCGAGAGTCGCCAATATGTCGAATGGGTTCGTTGTGGTTTGAAGAAAATCGACCATGGGTCAGTTGCACTAAAAATTTATGAAAGCTGCCCGGTAGCTGAGGTCACGCTAAAATTGCGCCATATTGAAATTAACCGCGAATTTGAATCCGATTTCAGAAATTGAAAGTGTGGCACCCCTTTCCCCCGATCCATTAGGGTTCGCCACAAGTACCTATCACTTTTTCAAAACAATATACCAGTCTAATACCCCTTTGTTTTGTTTTTATTTAAGATAGAACCATAGTTCATAGGGGTTGCTCAAAATATATTTTTTTTAAAGGGTTTCAGCGCAGCTCACCAACGGAAGCATAAACGAGTCTCACCATCCCGTTCTCCAAATAATAATAATGCAATGCACACCGACTACGAACCAAAAGAAAAAACAAAGCCGAGTCACTTTTATTTACATTTTCAAGATGGACATCTTGAGTCGGTACAGCAAAAGGCCAAGATTTTAAACTATACTTGGCTAAGACTCAAAAGAGAACTCGACCCTACATCAGACATATATACCCATCCATCAACAAGTGTCGGCTATCCCAAAAAGTGTCAGCTCCCTCCAGTCATATGTGCCATCACACCCAACCCGGTGCATCGGGCGGCGGCGGTGGCAGCATCCCCAGCATCACTCCATTGCGTCGAACATGGACAGACAAAAACTCTTGAACAACAGGGCCCCCAGCCAGGCCTACGTCATACATAACCAGCACACGGACTCGAAGAAACACCAAACCAGGAACACTAACACAGATGTGCTCCACTCACTCAACCTCAGTGTCAGAAGGTATACCGTAGAAGGTACCACGTGCAACAGGTGGTAACGGCATCTTTTAATCTGAAATGTTAATCCCCAAAGGGGTGAGTACAACCACTCAGCAGTAAAGATCCATTAATCTACACATTGCAGCAAGTAGAACAAGCACGATTGTCACAAGTATAATGCATATCATCCATGCTATCGAGCATACATCACCATGTAGTCATGCAAGCATCCCCGTACAATCATGCATATATTACCATGCCATATGCACATACACATGCACATGATTCAATTTTAAATTTTCAGGGGATCTCATTTAATCTTTCTTCCCAGGGATCAATAGTTGCATCCCTCATTTATCGCTCGCACCCAACCTGGCATCGCGAGGAACCTCCGGCACACACCTCCGGGCATCCGACACCCACACTCCGGGCATCTCGAAATTCCCGAGGACATCCGGCTCACACACTCCGGGCATCCGGCACCCACACTCCGGGCATCCCGACACTCCTAGGGCATCGTCGGCTCACACATCCGACGGTATACACATCATCATACTTTTTTTCCATACATGCATCACATTATCCCCATGACATATGATGTGATGATAACAAAGGTCTAATTCAGCCTTTTTAATGTTATATAACATGCCATATGACACCACATATGCAACATAATCCATCACCCAAAACATTATACCACATAGAACCAATTCTTTTATTTTTGAAAATACATCAATATTCGGGTGAAACAGTATGCACAGTTCCGAAGATAATTCCGATTAAATACCCAAACGAACTCCAAAAATTATGAGATTTTGATTTGTTATAAACAACACTTAAAGGTAAATATCTCATAAAGAACACTATACCAAAAGAACTTTACATAATTCAGTACGGTCCATGCATCACAGCTTTCGAAATTTAGCATTACAGTTTACACGGTTCTGAAAATAATTCCAATTAAATAACTAAACGAACTCCAAAAATTATGAGATTTTGATAGGTTATAAACAACACCTAAAGGTAAATATATCTCATGAAGAAAATTGTACCAAAAGAACTTCACACAATTCAGTACGGTCCAAGCATCACAGCTTTCAATATTTCAGCATCACAGTTTGCGTAGTTTCGAAAATAATTTCGATTAAATATCCAAACGAACTCCAAAAATTCTGAAAATTCGGTAAGTTATAGAAAACACCTAGGAGTAAATATCTCATGAAGAAATATGAATCCAATTCGTTCTAGATTAATAGCTATGGACGATTTAGTTCTTCCTATTCTCGGTACTGTTTTTCCAGATTAAGTCCTTTCAAAGAAAATTCGATTCACCAACCTACTCATGTCCATTTCATCTCAATTTTCAGTATGTTGTTCCTCAGAAGGTCATATATAACTTTCATTAAGGGCACAAGATCAAATTTCAACTTTTATAAAAATCACAGAATCATGCTAGGTCGAGGCGACGTTTTTCCAGATCCGGTTTCTTCAAGGAAAGACGATTTCACCTACCTATACTTGTTCATTTCCTCTCAATTTTTGATATGTTATACTTCAAGATGTCCTCTACCACTTTTGTTAAGAAGTAGAAGTGAGATTCCCACTAAAAGTTGCATGCAGCTCACGAACTCACGGAGGGTCGGACTGATTTTTCTAGAAACAGCATGCAAAACCAATAAACTTCTCCCCATTACTTCAAAATCTCCTTACCTCTACCACATCCAACATTTACCCTCCGTCATACACACATCACAGCTGGCAAAAGGGTAGAGAAACGGACTCCACTTGCCTCTAGTCCAAGCGAACACAGCAAGCAAACGAACGGAGGGGCAAGGCGGCATGACGGCGGGACTCGGCGCACGCACGGCAGCGAACGGACCTCCTCCTTCCCTCTCGCACGCATGGGTCTCCCTTTCTCTCTTTCTCTCTTCCTTTCCTTTCTCTCTTCGTGCGACACCCCCACCCCTTCCTCGCTTAATCCGCCCCTCTCCCCTCACTAATTTCCTTCCCTTAACGATTAGCCATCATTGGATTTTGCATGGTTCTTACACTTGGCTACAAAGAGACAACACTTAGCAATTCCATGCAAGAGAGGGGTGTTCATCCGGCTGGGCTTGGGCCCCTTGGTCGACGGCAGCCCCCTCCCTCCTTTTGGGCTTCACGGGCCAGGCCCTAATGGCCGAATGATCGGGGCTCTTGGGCTTAAGAGAATAACCCATTCTTCTCTACTTTTTTTTTTTAAACATCACCTACGTAAACGCCTAATTACCAATTTAAATGGCCATAGAATTATGTAACAAAATTAATAATTCCCAACTTATCAAGCGTACAGCCAAAAATAAAATTTTCCCTATCAAATAATGGTCCATCGAAAAGCTCGGCCAAAATCTTATTGCAAATTATGGGCCAAATGGCTACAATACAAATTGGTGGTGCTTCCATCGTCTCCACATGGCTCATAGTACATCTAGGGATTATCATGAAATTCTAGGATGCCACAGAAAGTTCTGTCATGTCACAATTAATTTTAGGAACGTCGACTCGCCTTCCGAAGATTTTTCTGCAAACCGAGACTTTTTGGGAAAAAGTCGAGGTAGGGTCGTTTTTGTCTAGAAAATTCAGAGAACCGTTTTTTATTACGAAATTGGGATGTGAGTGGGATCTATTGGCAAGGAAAAATACCACAGCACTGAAGGAGCAACATGGGAGATGGAAGAGTCGATGAGACAGTTGTACCCCCACCTTTCTGCTTAAATATTGTAATGGTTTCAATTTTGAGGACGAAATTTTTATAAGAGGGGAAGAGTTGTGACATCCTAAATTTTTTAGTTCTGCTTTCAATTATATTAATCGGGCTTTTCATCGACACACCTATAGGGCTGTTCTCAGTGCTGATCACTCTCGAGATAACTATACTATTTGTGAAAGCCATTAAAGAATTTTAAGGCAATAGACTTGAGAATTTGACCATGAATCGACTACTCGACCATGCTAGTCTGCAAGGGTCATTACGACACAGTTAAAATTTTTTAGAGGCCGGAAATAGGTCGATTCAACTGAGATAGATCATCAGAGTGTGGGTGATTCCACCAGATTGCAAAATTCTCGTCGATCGGCACTAGACCGATTTTTCTATCTTTTTGGTACCTTGTGTATGTATTCGAAACCTCTAGATTTTCACGACCACCGAGAGTCGCCAATGTGTCGAATGGGTTCATTGTAGCTCAAAGAAAATCGACCATGGGTCATTTGCACTGAAAATTTTTGAAAGCTACCCGGTAGCCTAGTTTACGCTAAATTCGCGCCAGATTGAAATTAACAGCGAATTTGAATATGATTTCAGAAATTGAAAGTTCTGTCATGTGACAAGTCATTTTAGGAACATCGACTCACCTTCCGAATATTTTTCTGCAAACCGAGACTTTTTGGGAAAAAGTCGAGGTAGGGTCGTTTTTTTGTCCAGAAAATTCAAAGAACCATTTTTGATTGCGAAATTGAGATGTGAGTGGGATCTATTGGCAAGGAAAAATACCAATTTGATCGAGAACTCATTGGTTGAATTTATAGAGGCCAAAATGATTTGATTCAGGGAGGGATTGAAGTCCAAATTGTGGGAATCCAATGAAATTCGTATGCCTGCCTTAGCCACAACTTATGGACCATTTCAAAAGGCTTCTAGAACGGTTTTGTGCTGGAAATGTGATGTGCAAGCTAGCTGGGATTGGTGGGGACCAACAAGGGGACAAGAGAGATAAGAAAGAAGCCAAATGGTCCCCCTCCTATCCAAACTTGTTCCCTCCTCCCTCTCTCCTCAGCACCGTCGACCCCTATCCTCTCTTCTTGCTATTCGAACGCCCCAACCGCGCCGCTCACTCACTCGTCTACGCACCCCGAGCCACCGTTGCCCTAGCCGCCTCATTCTCAGCTACTCGTCGTCCCACGAGACCCCCAGACCTTTATCGCAAGCTGCACGCCGTCGTCCGAAGATCCGCCCGTTGCCGGGAAGCCCGTCGAGCCGCTGGGAGTCCCTTTGCCAGCTACTGCCACCGTTTCTCCCTCAGCCAGCCACCAGAGAAGCTTCAGCAGCCACTAACCAGAATCGGACAAAGTATGGATTATGTGGATAGTTAGATTAGATTAGCAATTTAATTAATTGTTATTGAATGTTAGGTGGTTAGAGTAGTGTAATTAAAGCCTAGACAAGCTCTAGTATTTATTTAGAGTGGTTTAGAAATTTTTCGGGCTAGTCTCGGCTTTTAATTAGGCTTTTTGGGCCTAAGTTATATTTATTGACATTATTTAATTATTTTCCGTAATTATTTTCTAGAAATTAGACCGGGATTGTCGATGACCGAAATTTTATGCTGATTACAGTGGTGTGATCTATTTCTTTATTTGACTGTTATTTCATGCGAATTGAGTGTGATTTGTGAATTTGGGATTTTATCCCAAATTTATTTAATTTCAGTAATTAATTAGAAAATCACCAGGCATCGGTTTATAGCACCAAAAATGTTTTTAGTGACTATATAAATGGTGGGAATTTTGAAAGTAAAAATATTGTATTTTTGGCCGAGGCCGACCGTGTACCCACACACGATAATTTTTATCAGGTACCTTTAATATGAGAAAAATAGGCTAGCACATTATTTTAATTAAGGAATTCGAGTGGGAAGTTCAATGTCCTTGGGTCGTGGGTAAATAATTGTGTGATGGCTTATAGTCGTAATAAGTTGACTTTTGAGAGACGAGGTGATGTATGTTGTGCATCATGTTATGGGTTGGACCGTAATTAACCACCTCATTGAGGTTCTGCTTGTTGAGCTATAATCAACCGCCGAAGTATGGCTATGTCCATTGGACTGTAATCAACCGCCAAAGTATGGTCGTGCCTAGTAGGCTGTAATCTACCACTGAACTAGGAATCGGTTGTGCCCACTAGGCCGTAATTTACCACCGAACTTGGAATTGGTTGTGCCTACTAAGCCATAATCCATTGCCGAAGATTTAGTAGGCCGTGCCCGCTGAGTCGTAATTTAGTGTCGGAGATGAGTAATTGAAATGACCATGTGATGGTCCTGTTGCCTTAGAATCGACTAGGTCGATTGATCGATATTTCGATTCGAATTTAATGATTTGATATGATGATGTTACTCAATGAATTTGCCTATTATATTGACTTGCAGGAAAGGACTGAGGCCTAGCTAAGCCCTCTAACTCGTGATTGTGGTTAGGCAACCCTTTGGGCATAGTTTTTTCCTACTCGGGGCTTAGGGGGTTGAACTTGCTAAGACGTCATCTCACCCCGTTGTGGGATAACATTTTCAGGTTCCTAGATGGCAGTCATGAAGGACTAGAAGCCCTGGAGTCTGGGAAGGTGGAGACCGAAGAATCGGCAAACGTGTTTGACTAGTAGGGTCATAGGACAGTTCCCTTTTTGTTGAGCCGATATTTTTGTAAACAGCCTAGTATTGTATATAAACTTATTTGTTTATAAAAGGCTTGTTTTGGTTTGAAAATGTATGGCCCAACTTCTCTATTCCATCTGTTGTTGTCTGGGGATTATTATTTATTTCAGCATGCGCATTAAAATGAATGGGTCGGCGACGCGTACTGGGATGTCGCTATATAATTGACCAAGGAGGGATGGGCACGCGCTCGGAGGATCGGGGCATGACGCTGATTCTCTACTAGAGGACATCTTTTCATCAAAATTTAGTATGTACAACACTGACAATGCAATATCGATGGCAGATCATTAGCAAACTTATTGCTACACCTCGACTACATGCAGATGTAGATGTCCATTGTAACATACTTCAATGCATGCTTACCTTCAGCTTGTCTATGAACATATTAACATATCATACTTATGCATATACCAACTCATGCAAATTCATTTATCGTCATCCTAGCTCAACCAAGCCCTCTTGGCTCAACCAAGGAATCCAGCTTCAAGCTAGGCATCCTGACTCAACCAAGGCATCCTGACTCAACCGCGGCATCTTGACGCTAGCTCACCAAGGCATCCAAGCTCAACCCAAGCATCTTAGCTTAATTAGGGCATCTCAATGCTGGCTTACCCGAGGCATTTGGGCTCAAACCCAGGCATCCTGGCTCAATCAGGACATTTCGTTCAATGAACGAGGCATCGCCACCGATGCTATGTGGCGACGGACGCTTTCTTCCCTTTAAGCACATCATATATGTGCATCACACAAGCTGGTTCTTCATCTTTCATCATAGCCGATGCATACAAGGCCCGAAGGCATGCTCATTTAAATAGGTGTGCCATGACTCTTAACATCATACTATATAATATGCTGGGCATGATTCTTGCTTCGCGGCTTGAGTTGCATGCCTAGGCCATCGCAACTTGATGTCGATTCCAAGCCAAGCGAACCTCAACCTCGTCCCGATGCATGAACACACTCAAGCATGCAAACATGAGCAAACCACACAAAAGAACATTACAACATACACACGGCTTACATGGGTGAATACACCACTAAACTCGACAAGATAGGTTATCGCCTTAGCCAAGAGTTAGAGACTTACAACTTTTGAGCCTAGCTCCTAGATGCTCCTTTAGTGATCGAACGGCTCCTAAGGCTACTTGGAGGAGAACAACGTGAAAGAGAGGAGAGAAAGTGAGAGGAAAAGAGAGAATGGTTAAGCCTCCAAAATGTGATGATGCATTCTCCTATTTATAGGCCTCATCCTTTTCAATTATTGGTGCCAATCTCATGATTAAGCTTAAGGAACCAGTTGGCCTATCTAGTCTCCTTAGTTGGTGCCTATGCTTATTCATGTTTGATTGTGATTGGTCCATCTATTTACTTACCCTCCAAGATTCACTTTAGGCTTATGATGTTCTTATGACCCTAAGGGACACATAAGCCTCTTGTTGCTTTATGTCTTCTTTTGATTGGTTGGCTTTACCTTCTTCACCAAGGCTGTCACGCCCTGATCCTCGAGCGTGTGTCCATCCCTCAGTGGTCGATTAAATTGCAATGTCCCAGGATGCGTCGCTGACCCATTCATTTTAATGCGCATGTGGAAGAAAATAAATAAATCCCCAGATAATCACAAAGATGGGATAGAAAAGCAGGAGCTAAATTTCAAAACCATAACACACCTTTATACGCAGCAAACTATGTCATATATAATACTAGTCTATATTAACAAGTCTAAAAAAAGGTTAGTCCTCAAAACAAAGTTGTCCTATGACCAGCTAGTCTGACTCGCTCGCCGATTCTTCAATCTCCACGGGCGCCGGGTGCGTCGGATCTTCCACCACACCATCTAGAGGGTCAACAGGACTCTTCCTAGAGTGGCATCGATAATCCCGGCGGGGATCTCAAAACACCTGAGCGGACCCAGCCGCCAACCATTGGGTCCGTAGCGGAACCACGCCTTGAATTAATGAGGGAACACATGACGTGGACGCTCTTCGATCCATACAGTGGTCACTACCAACTCATCGACCTAAAAACTTCCGGGATCGGGATAGTGATAGACTCACTTAGTGACTCTCATCGGCCGACCATAACGCTTAGGGGGATTCGCCATCTAGGGACCTGAAAATGTTAGCCCACGACGGGATGAGACAATGTCTAAGCAAGTTCACCCCCTAAGTTTCGACTAGGAAGGAAATACGCCTAAAGGCTACCTAAACACGCACAAGATAGAGGACTTACCTTTGCCTCAGTTCCTTCCTACAAGTCAGTACGATTCAACCACTCAACCAGTCACTTCAAATCAAATCAAATCAAATCATCGATCAATCGACCCATTCGATTCAATATCATCCATACCATCTATCAGTCAACCCAAATCAATACTATCTATCACATAATACTATCTATCAAATCGCTTCATCGAAACGATCACTGCTCACTTAAGCTGATATATAATAAATGCTCACCTAAGCTGATATAGGTAGATAGTATAGCTCACCGAAGCTGAGATATGCTCATCGAAGCTGATATTTGCATATGATAGCTCACCGAAACTGATATATGCTCATCGAAGTTGATATTTGTATATGATAGCTCACCGAAGCCGATATAGAGATATTATACTCATCAACTAACCATTTCACTGTTTTCATAATACCTGGTAAAAACAATCTTGTGTGAGTACACGGTAGGCCCGAGCAAAAAATATAATATCTTTATTTTATAAAATCCCACTTATTATGTAGTCTATAAAAACATTTTTGGCGTTGTAAACCAACGCCCAGTAATTTTCTAATTAAATACTTAAATTACTAAATTTTGGGATAAATACCCAAAATTAAAATCAACACACATTTTGCACAAACCAAAACTCAATTAAATAAACCAATCATACCATTGCGATCAACACAAATTTCGATCACCGGCTATCTCGGTATAATTTTTGAAAAATAATAAATAATTAAATAATTACCAAAATTAATTAAATAAATACCAATAAATGCCATAAATGCAAACTTAGGCCGGAAAAGACTAATTAAATACTGAAACGGGCCCGGAAAGTTTTCGAACCTATCTAGATAAATAATACGACCTATTTAGTTGCCAATTACACTACTCTAACAACCTCACATGTAATAACAAGTAATTAAATTGCTAATCTGTTCTAACTAACCACATAATCCCTAATTAGCCTAAACTAATCAACCCTTAAAAATCATTAAATCCCTAAGTGGAGATTAGTGAGTAAACTCATCAATTTAACGATCCGGTGAGTCCACGGCGGCGGCAATGCGAAGACGGGCGACAAACTCCGAAACGGTGGCACCTGACGAGGCTCGGAAGGGGTCCAAAGTGGGCCTCGAAAGCCCATGGCTAGTTGGTTTGCTCGGTTCTATCCAAGAATCGAGCTTGCTGCTCCGGGGCTGGAACGGCAGGTGGAGAAGGGTCAGTAACTAGGCGAGCGAGCAGGCAGGTAGGCAGTGCTTTCTGATGGCTGGACAACATCTCACGGTGGCCGGCATGGCTTAATGGTGGCTTGAGACAGCTGGCTGGCATGGACGATGGCACGAAACGGCGAGCTGGCTCGCGGATGGGCAGGGACAGCAACAACGGCTCAAGTGGCTGGCGAAGGAGCTCCGGTGGCTTGGTGGGCTGCTCAACGGTAAAGGAGGTCGGTTGACTTCCTCTGCAACTTTGGACCTCCAAATGACTGAAAATGGAGAAAGTGAGCTGTTGAAGAAGAAGAAGAAGAAGGCAATCCAAGTGTGGAGGGTCCCTCCAAGCTTCAATCCTATCCCTTTCTTCCCTAGCCAAGGTCCCACATGTTTCAGCTCAATCCTAAGCCAAATTTATGCACCAAAATCCACCTAGAACCCTCTCCAAGTGGTCCAAAAGTTGGGGGGGGGGCCATGGCCTACGAATCTGGGCATAATTCCTCTCAAATTGAACCAAATCTCCTTCAATTGAATTCAATTTGATCCCCAAAAATTCCACCAAAGTGTCTCCGACCAAATTGATGTTTTTCCTTGTCAATAGAACCAACTTGCATCCCAAATACACAATCAAAAACGGTCCTCTAAATTTTCCAATAAAAAATGGCCCTACGTTGAATTTTCGCCAAAAAATCTCGATTTGCAGAAAAATCTTCGGAGGATGAGTCGATGGTCTTGAAATGACTCGTGACATGACAGAATTTTCAATTTCTAAAATCGGATTCAAATTCACAGTTAATTTCAATCTGGTGCAATTTTAGCGTGACCTAGCCGACCGGGTAACTTTTAGGAAACTTTTGGTGCAATTGACCCGTGGTTGATTATTTTCGAGCCACAATGTACATCTTTGACACATTGGCAACTCTCGGTTGTCGTGAAAATCTCGAGATTTCAAATACAGGGAAAGGGCACCAAAACGACAGGAAAATCGGTCTAGTGCAGATCGACGAGAATTTTGCAATCTGGTGGAATCACCCACACTATGATCACGTATCTTAGTCGAATTGACCTATTTTTGGTCTCTGTTAGATTTTCTACTGTGCCATAATGATCTCGACAGATGAGCACGGTCGAGTAGTCGATTCCTGGTCGAATTCTGAAGTCTATTGCGTTAAAATTCCTTAGCAACTTTACCTGATAAGCTAGTTATCTCGTGAGTGGCCAACTTAGAGAAAAAAACTATAGGCGCGTCGATGAAAAGCCCAACTTATCAAATCAAAATCAAAATCTGAAAATCAGGATGTCACAAAGGCTATCCTTCAGGCTTATCATAACATAAGATTCTAGAGGACACATAAGTTTACGAGTCACCACCTTCTTCTCCAAGGAAAATCTCAAGCCATCATTACCAAATCTTCAGGTGTCACGGCCCGACCATTGAGCACACACACATCTCTCTGTGGTCAATACAAATGTGACGTCTCTAGGACGCATCGTCGACCCAATCATTTTTAATGCACATGCGGAAGCAAAACAATAACCCTTGACAACAAACAGCATGGGATAGGAAAGCATGACAACATTTCAGAAAAGCACACTTTTATAAACAACGGGGTTTAGATACAAAACGACTCTGGTCAAAAACCTACAAAAAGATCGACTCTCAAAAGAAGCTGTCCTACAACCTACTAGTAGGACATATACTCCGATCCTTCAGACTCCACCTCCACAGACTCTGAGGCTTTGATCCTCCACAACCACCATCTAAGGACCTGAAAAGACAAGCCCACGACGGGATGAGACAATGTCTTAGCAAGTCCACCCCCTAAACCCCTATTAGGAAGGAAATACATCTAAGGGTGGCCTAACCACACAACTACACAATGAGAACAGGTGACTTACCTCGCCTCAGTTCCCTCCTACATGTCAGCACAGTTCATATCCCAAATGGATATAATTAATGCATACAATAGTTGAAACGCCTCATCAACTCAATCAATCACAAGAGTCTCAATTATAAGGCCAAACCGTTATGACACGTCTCATACCATGCCACACAGTTTTGTCTCGAAATCAGGGGCATCTAACTCAATCAATCATGCGTTCCAACTGTTAAATTTGCCTCTCAAGGGTACAACCTACTCATAAGTTCGGTGTCTTCTGGCGTAGCCATACATCATCTCACCACCATTGAGCACGACGACGTCTCTCAATAGGCGACTTTCCGGAAGGAGCGTAGGTCTAGAATCTACTGCGACCTGAGTCCTACTGAGTGGGTATCCCATATAGGGTAACGTCGGGCTTAAAAGCTCGAGACAGGTTCTCTTTAACCAACACACGATCAATCAATCTCGGCCTAAAACACCGTGCATTGCACTCAAATGCCTCCATTAAAATGGTGATCATGGCCTGTTTTCTTCATATTAAAAACACTCTGTGAAAATAATCGTGTGTTGGTACACGGTTAGATCGAACCTGAAAAATTTATAGCCTTTAATTTAAAATCTCATTGTTTTATATAGTATATAAAACCGATTTTCGTGTTAAAACCCGACACTTGGGATTTTCTAAATAAATATTGAATTTCACAACTTTTGGAATAGATTACCAAAAATCCAATCAACACTCAATTTGCACAAATTAACACCAGTTGCATAAACTGAACACACCATTGCAATCAGCACGAAATTCTGGTCACCGACTATCTATGGCATCCGAAAATTTCGACGACCCTCAAATATGCAACGGCTGTGAGTAATCGACGGAAGTATCGCCGGTACCACATTTGGCCTAGTTTCAGCGTCACTCGACATCCCGAAATATTTACTTTTGTGGCACCCCCGAACGGCCCCCGATCCGTTAGGGTCGCCACAGATCACTTGCCTTTGTCTTGACCTGATAACACATTACTCTAATACCATAGAATTATAGTAGGTCCAAGAGTCCTGGGGGTTTATATCTCTTAGATCGGTCCTTGCGCAATTTATATAGCGGAAGCATAAACAACTATTCCCCTTTCATAATTTAAAATGATGCACACCTACTAGACATTTTATAAGTTAAAACTGAACACTTTTATTTACATAAACTTGATGGACATCTATAGTCAGTACATCAAAATGCCAAGATTTTTCTAAACTCGGCTATTTTCCAAAAGATACCCGACTATTACAGCGGTTATAAACATAAGTCCATCAAATAGTGTCGGTGGTCAAAAAATTGCATCATCTGTTGACCATCACTCTCGGTCATACCCAGTCTGGTCCATCAGCTGGCGACGGTGGCAATGGTCCCAGCATATTCCCATCACGGTGGGTGAACACAGTCAGAAACTCCTGAATCATTGGGCCAGCGGGAGAACCAATGTCAAACATGATCAGTATCCTCACTCGAATAAAGAATAGCCCTCGTATCTCGGGGTGGTGATGCTCTGAGCACTCACACTCAAGGTTGACCGAGATACCATAGAATGTGCCGGGGGTGACTGGTAGTAGAGGCATATCTTCTAGTCTGAAATGTTAGTCCCCAAACGGGATGAGTACAACCACTCAGCAGTAAAAGATTCATTAAGCTATACCATGCAGTACCATCAATATCTAGATTCATACAAGATAGACAAAAACAGGTAATCAAGGAATAAGTATGTATCAAAAACATGAAATTCTTTAATGCAATAACAAATGCAGTTTCAAGAATCAAGATGCATCATGCCCAGTTACACAAGTCCTGATCATAGGGCCAAACTATTATGACACGTCCTATTCCATGCCATACAATTTAGTCCCATAACCAGACCACACACACACTTAGTAGAACCATCAGTTTTAACTTTCAAAAGGTTTCATCCCCCAGAGGACCAACGTTTGCGTCCTTCTGGGATTTCGCATCCAATCCTAGCATCGCGAAAGCCTCCGATTTTCAATCACTGGGCGTTCGGAGCGTGTTACGTCACACCCCCAGGTATCTCGTACCCCACCTAGAATCATGAGGAATCGCCGGGGCTCGCCATGAAAATGGTTTCCCCGACCCTCCGGATTTACGTACCGACTAGCATACTATCGGGCATCCTGAAGCTCCCAGGGAAAACCTTTGGGGCACTATGGACCCCAGGCATCCAAAGGACATCGACTCACCGAGCCTTCGGGCCTCCCGACTCCCGGGGCATCATTGACCCAAGGGTCCAACGGCAACATTTCACATTTTAATTTTTTCAAGAACATGCTCAATGCTATGACATTGGTAATCACATGAGTTTCATTGAAATCTCTGATGTTGAATGATATGTCGAATGCCTAAAACCATCATGTCCAATAACAACACAAGATGCATTCACCCTTTTTAAAACAAGTTGAGCAAATTCGAAGTAAAACGGCTCAAAATCAGAATGTACAGTTTTAATAAAAATTTCGGAATAACCCCTAAATGAACTCATAAAATTCTAAAATTTTGGTATGTTATAGATGAGATCTAAAGGAAGAAATTTCATAAGTCAGATTCGTTATGTATAAAGAATAATAAATAACGCAACTCGATGTCAGATTTCCTATATCACTAAATTTTACACACTAGCGGAAAAACATCGTTCATTAACAGGAACTTATGCCGCTATATGGATTTCGAAAAATCTGAATAAAATTATATGTTATAGTTTAAACAATCCTTTACGACATTCATGAAGAAGTCGGGACCAAAATCGCACTAGGATTACCCCTAGAAAATCTACAAAACTGCCAAATCTCACTTAATCAAATTTGAACACCACAGGCCCAACAGGATCCCGCGCCTATACCGCAGCTATTTCACTTCAAAAATTCACCATGGGTAGATCCTTCAATCTCTACTTCAGCCAAGAACCAAAACCACACAAAACAAATTCTGCTCTACCTCAATCTCATAGTTCTACCTCATCTCAATCATTCAAAAACCCAACATGTAGTTTCCATTTTAGCATTTTCTCAAGTCTACTTGTATTTCACCAAATAATCACAGCATGCATAAATTAGATTAATTAACTTCTACTTGCCTCAATCCTAAGCTTGATCGGCAAACAAAACAGGAAGTTCGGGACTCCAAGCGTGACTCAACAGCGGCGAAGACTAGCGGCTTCGACGGCGGCAGCTCGAGCACGGCGGAGGTGGTCCTTCTCTTCCTTCCTCGCGGCTCACACTCATGCGCCCGCTTCTCTTGCTCAAACTCTCTCTCTCTCTCTGCTGACGGTTCTACTCGGTTCACTCTCTCTCTACCCCTAAATTCCGAATCCTTTTGTTCCTTCGATTAATTGCTTAATTAATTTCTTGCATGCAGGTTATTCAGTGGCATCAATAGGCGAAGCCAGCTCGACCCCTTGTGGCTGCCCGTGGGAGTTTAGCTGCCAAGTGTTCCTTGCACTCGGTGGATGGGTGGCGCTCTTTGGTTGGCTGCATGGGTCAACTTCCTCCTCATTTGTTGACCCGCATGATGGAGAGGTGTGAAACGGAGATGGGCGAGCGTAATGGTGGGAGTGTGACCGTGCATGGTCCTCATGCATGGCCATGAGATCCATAGTCCTTATCTTTTGATGGAGGAAAATAGATAGACGTGATTATATGGGCATGAAATGGAGTCGAATGTGGTGTCGACGTTGACGAATTCCAATACCGATTTCGTCGATCCGCGGTACATCATTATTTATTTTATATTATTTTTTTCGAGGTCGGCAACAATATGTATGAAGTTGGTCTCACTGGAACATATGAAAGGTTTCCGACAAGACTATAGTCTACTCGACAATCGGACCATTACTAAATGTAACGTATCGGTCCAACGATAATACGAATCAATGCCCGTAAATGGTATCAATAACATAGTTCGAATGATACCTCCTCGCTTAGCTATGGACCTTCGTGCATCTAAGGGTTGTCAAAATTTTCGAATGCCACAACTTTCGGAGAAAAAGGAAAATTTTCTTTGAATGGCCATATGAACAATCTCACCAACAGCCACGTTATTTTTACCTCTTGGACCAAACCTCCCATGTACATTGTTGCGACACTGTGCGGCCATGTAAGTAAGCTGTAATTCAACCCACACACATGCTGAAATTAAGAGTCAAATTTTGGCAGAAATTAGACCGTGCATGAGGACCATGCACATCTCTTCATTACGCGAATCAACGAGTGAAGAAAAGAATTCGGTCCATGCTGCTTGAAGACCCTCATTCCTCGGCCATGTGTACGTGTTGGAATGGTCAACCTAAGGAGATTTGTTGTGCAAGGGACACCCAACCGCAGCCACGTCGCCCACCCACATGGCCACCGCTGAAGTCCAATCGTGCGTGAAGGGGGGACACGTCCTCCACCAGTTGTCTTCAGTTTCCGTTGCCACCAAAAACTCTCATGCAAATGACTAATGAGTCAGCAAACCAAAGGAAACAAAATGCTCGTACAGGTGAGGAGGAGAGAGAACAAACCGAATGAAACTTTAGCAAAGAGAGAAACCGAAAGTGAGCGGGTGAGCGAGTGACAGAGAGAGAGATTGAGCGAGAGAGTTCGTGAGTGAGCAGCGAAGCGGGTGAATGGCGAGAGGAAGAAGAGACCGTCTTCTGCCGTGCTCGAGTTACCACCGTCGACGCCGCCAGCCTTCGCCGCCGTTGAGCCGAGCCCTCTATTTTTGCTTGCAATTGAGCTAAAGAATTTGAGGCAAGTGAAAGACCATTAATCTATACCATGCTGTGCTGTTGTTGTCTAGTGTGGTGCAATAGACTTGGAGATGTTTGGGTTTTGGATGTTGGATGCTGGAATTTGGATGAGTAGAGTAGAAATGAATTGAGAAATTGAGAAAACGATTGGGTTTTATAGGTGCTTTTAATTCCTTTGAATGACATTATGAAATATAGTTTTGGATGGATTTTTGAAAGTAAAATTTGTCAAGGAATAGGCATCGGATTCTATTGAATTCCTGTGGTCCAGAGTTGCTCATGTGTAGCCTAATGATCTTGTCGATTTTCTGTGGAAACCTCTAGTATGATTTTGGTCTCATTTTCTTCATGAAAGATATAAGGAATTGTTTAAAATATAACATATATTTTAGTTAGATTTTTCAAAATTCATATATAGTGGTATAAGTCTATTTCAATGTGTGGTACTTTACTGTGGAAGTGCAGACTCTAGAATAAATTCTGGCTGAGTTATGCGATCTGTTGCAATTCATACATAACTATTTTGGCTTAGTGTTCTTCATGAAACTTTTACCTTTAGGCCTTATTTATAACATATCAAAAGTTTAGAATTTTCTGAGTTCATATAGGGGTTATTCCGAAATTGTTACTAAAACTGTGCATTGTGATGTTTGAGCTATTTATCCCGAATTTGCTCAATTTGTTCCAAAGGTGAATGCATCTTGAGTTGTTATTTGACATGATGATATTGGCATTCCACATATCATTCATTATTGAGATTTGATGAAGACTCATGGGACATCTTGTCATCACATTGAAAAATGTTTTTGGAAATTAAGATGTTAATTGTTACCGTTGGACCCTCGGGTCAACGATGCCCCAGGAGTCGGGAGGCCCAAAGGATCGAATGAGTCGGTGCCTTGTGGATGCCTGGGGTCCATACTACCCCAGAGGTTTTCACCGAGAGCATCAGGATGCCCGATAGTATGTCGGTATGTAAATCTAGAGGGTAGGGTAACCATTTTCATGGCACGCCCCAGTGATTCCTCATGACGCCAGGTGGGGTGTGAGATGCCTAGAGGTGTAATACAACATGCTCTGGATGCCCGATGGCCGAGTGGCTAGATGCTGGGAGCCTTCGCGATGCCAGGTTGGTTGCGAAATCCCATAAGGACACAAACATTGGTCCTCTGGGGGGATAAAACCTTTTGAATGTTAAAACTGATGATTATACTAAGTGTGAGTGTGGTCTGGTTATGGGACTAAATTGTATGACATGGAATGGGACGTGTCATAACAGTTTGGCCCTATGATCAGGACTTGTGTGACTGAGCATGATGCATCTTATATGTTGGAATTGCACTGGTCATTGCATTGAAGAGTTATATGGTTTAGATGCATACTCATTCCTTGATGACCTGTCTTGTCTATCTTGCATGAAACTGGATCGTGATGGCTTGCATCGTATAGTTTAGTGGATCTTTGGCTGCTGAGTGGTTGTACTCACCCCTTTTGGGGACTAACATTTCAGACTAGAAGATATGCCTCTGCTACCAGTCAACCCCGGCACATTCTATGGCATATCGGTCGACCTTGAGTGTGAGTGTTCAGAGCACCACCATCCTGAGATACGAGGGTTGGTTTTTGTTCGAGTGAGGATACTAATCATGTTTGACATTGGTTCTCCCACCAGTCCAGTGATTCAGGAGTTTTTGACGATGTTCGTCCGCCATGATGTGAGTACGCTGGGGCTGTTGCCACCGCTGCCAGCTGATGGACCGGACTGGGTGTGACTGAGAGTGATGGTCAGTAGATGAAGCATTTTTGGACCGCCGACACGGACTGATGGACCTATGTATATGGCTGCTAAAAAAAAAAAGAAGAAGAGTGGAGTATCTTTTGATATGTAGCCAGGTATAGAAAACCGCGGCATTTTTGGTGTACCGACTGAATGTTGTCCATCAGGCTTTATGTAAATAAAAGTGTCCGGCTTTTACCTATAAAACTGTATAGTAAGTGTGCATCGTTTCTGAATATAGGATAGGGAGATGTTGAATATGCTTCCGCTATATTCTCCGCGCAAGGACCAATGTAAGAATTATAAACCCCCAGGACTCATGGACTTCTTGAGAATATTATGGTATCAGAGTAATAGACCTTCAGGTCAAGGGAAAGTAAAGGTGAGTGTGATCTGTGGCGACCCCAGCGGATCGGGGGCCGTTTCGGGGGTGCCACAGCGAGTGGTATCAGAGCAACGATTTACTTGGAGTGATATGGTGCCTCAAATGGAATTGAGTATAGAATGATGCACGCCATAGGATATTAACCAAGAGTAGTTGACTAATTTTGAATAACGGTTGATTGATTTTCACTCGTAGATCCCTGGTAACGGTTGTGAGTTACCTTTGTGTGCCAGTAACATTCTATGTTACTTATGTGACTTTAGTAATAACCTTATTTTGCTATCTGATCAATGACATCAAGCCACAAATTATTCCTGAGGCGAATGCTTGGTAAACTGCAGGAAGATATGGTTCGAACTGGGTGTTCTCATCCATCAAGGGCTAAAGCCTCTACATCTAGGGCTGAACCCCGAATGGAAGATATCCTGCAGGCATTGGCGAACAGAGGAAATTTGATGGAGAGGCAAGCTCAGCAACAACCCGGAGTGGAACGCTGTACTCAAAGACTGGTGGAACAATTCCTGAAGTTGAAACCACCTACGTTTAATGGAATAGGAAGTCCTGAGGAGGTGGAACATTGGATTGATGGAATGGAATAGATTTTCCAGTTGTTGAACTGTAGTGATACTGAAAAGATAACCTTGGCAGAGTACCAACTGGAGGGAAATGCAAAGTTTTGGTGGAGAGCTTCAAGAGACACGATCTTTCCACCTGGTACTGACATAAATTGGGATGAGTTTGTTAGAGCTTTCAATAGAAAGCATTTCTCTGATTGTGCTAGGGATAAGAAGATCACAGAGTTTGTTTAGTTGGAACGAAGGGAGCTGACAGTGGACCAATATGAAGCAAAATTTTCTGAATTGTCTAGGTACGCTCCCAGGTTGATTGAGGATCGAGAGGAAAAGGCTAAGAGATTCCTGAAAGGATTAAGGACTGATATCAGGAAACAACTAGTGCCCCTGAATATAAGGGATTATAATGAGATTTATGAAAGGGCACAGTTGGTGGAGCAGGAGTTAGTAAGAGAGCAATTAGAATCTAACAGGCAATCGACCTTTAGTGATGTTCGAAGGGGTAAGAGACCTTATCTTGGTCAAGGACAGCCCTGGGAATCTAAGAAGAAGAGTAATTATGGGAATTTTGGAAAAGCAAGAAGTGACCCGGTTCTAGGGAGAGTACCCTACCAGGGAAACATTTGCCAGAGGTGTGGTAGACAACATGGGCTAGGATTTTGTAATAGGCCACCAATATGTTATGGTTGTGGGCAAAAAGGACATTTTAGAAGAGATTGTCCACAAGAGAGGTCGCAGCAGAATGTCAATCCAGTACGACAGGTGCAACAACGTACTGTTGGACCAAATCTACCAAGGAATCAACAAAGGCCACCAGCGCAAGGAAAGGTGTATGCGGTCACCCAAGAGGAAGCGGAAGCTTCCAAAAATGTCATTTCAGGTACGATTTTTATAAATGGTAAAAAGGCATATGCGTTGTTTGATACGGGTGCTACACATTCTTTTATGTCTGAAAGGTATAGACAGTTGGGTAAGATAGAAGCTACATCTCTTGAGACTCCTTTTTGTGTTTCTACGCCGTTAAAGAATTTGGTATTGTCTACGTTGGTATGTGAAAAATGTAAAATAACTATAGGAGGACGGGATATGGAAATAGACCTAGTCGTGATGGCCATGTATGACTTTGATGTTATCATCGGAATGGACTGGCTCCATAAGTATCAAGCTAAGATGGATTGCTATAGGAAAGTGATCCAGTTTGTTTTACCTGACCGATCTAGTTTTGAATTTTTTGGAGGATAGACGAAACCCTCTGTAGCACTTATTTCAGTGATAGAAGCCCGTGCACTACTTGACGAAGGATGTCAAGGATACCTGGCAGTAGTAAAAGATTATGCGAAGAAAGAAGCTAAGCTTGATGAAATTCGAGTGGTCAGGGAATTTCAGGATGTATTTCCTGAGGAACTACCAGGGTTACCATTGGAACGAGAAATTGAGTTCGAGATTGAACTAATGTCTGGAATAGGACCGATATCTAAAGCCCCGTATAGGATGGCCTTAATGGAATTGAAAGAGTCGAAGGTGCAACTACAAGAGTTACTCGACAAAGGATTTATTAGGCCAAGTGCTTCTCCTTGGGGTGCACCAGTATTATTTGTGAAAAAGAAAGATGGATCAATGCATTTATGTATTGATTATAGGTAACTGAATTAGGTAACCATTAAGAATAAGTATCCTTTGCCTAGAATTGATGATCTATTTGACCAACTGCAAGGAAGTTCGGTCTTTTCTAAAATTGACTTGAGGTCAAGATACCATCAGCTAAGAATTAAGAAAGAAGACATTCCTAAGACTGCATTTAGCACTCGCTATGGACACTATGAGTTCCTAGTTATGCCATTTGGATTGACAAATGCCCCGGCTGCATTCATTGATTTGATGAATAGGATATTTAAGCCCTATTTGGATCAATTTGTAATTGTCTTCATTGATGATATCCTAATATATTCTAAAGGACCTGAAGAGCATGAGCGACACATGAGAATAGTGTTGCAAACCCTTAGAGACCATAAGTTGTATGCCAAATTCAGTAAGTGTGAATTTTGGCTAGACCAGATAATATTTTTGGGACACATGATGTCAGGAGGAGGAATTGTAGTAGACCTGGCGAAAGTTGAGATGGTAGTAAATTGGCCGAGACCGACAACGCTGACTGAAATACGGAGTTTCTTAGGACTGGCTGGCTATTATAAAAGGTTTATTGAAGGATTCTCACGACTTGCGGAACCATTAACAAAATTGACTAGGAAGAACGTAAGATTCGAATGGAATGTGGAATGGAGAATGTGAAAAGAGCTTTCAGGAACGTAAAAGGAAATTGACTATGGTTCCAATTCTAACTATACCATCTGGATCTAATGGATTCACAGTGTATAGTGATGCATCTCACAAAGGAATGGGATGCGTTCTGATGCAACATGGCAAGGTTATAGCCTATGCATCTAGACAGTTGAAACCTCATGAATTGAATTACCCGGCTCATGATTTAGAATTGGCGGCTATAGTTTTTGCTTTGAAAATATGGAGGCATTATCTGTATGGAGAGAAATTTGAAATCTATACAGATCATAAGAGTTTGAAATATTTGTTTTCACAAAAGGAACTGAACATGAGACAGAGGAGGTGGATGGAATTGTTAAAAGATTATGATTGTGAAATACGGTACCATCCAGGAAAGGCAAATAAGGTGGTAGATGCTCTTAGTCATAAGTCGGCTATGGATATGGCCAGTATGAGAATAACAGAATGGAACCTGTTAACGTCAGTAGCAGATTCAAAGTTTAAATTGGAAGTAGACCACCTTACTAGTATAATTACTACACTAAGAATTGAACCTGCAATTTTCTAGAAAATTAGAATTTTGCAAGAATCTGACAAGGAAATTGTGAAAGTGCGAAATGCCGTGTCTTTAGGAAAAAGACCCGAATTTCAAGTCTCTGAGGATGGAATAGTAAAATGCCAAGGACGAATCTGTGTTCCTAACAATGAAGAAGTAAAAAGGGAAATACTGTCGGAAGGACGAATCTGTGTTCCTGACAATGAAGAAGTAAAAAGGGAAATACTGTCGGAAGCACATAAGAGTAACTATAGTATTCATCCGGGTAGTATAAAGATATACAGAAATTTACGCCAACAGTACTGGTGGAATGGCATGAAAATCAATATAGCTAAGTATGTCTCTCAATGTTTAACATGCCAACAAGTGAAAGCGGATCATCGCAAGCCCGCAGGATTGTTGAGACCATTAGATATACCAGAGTGAAAATGGGATCATCTAACAATGGATTTTGTGCAAGGATTACCAAGGACATCAAGTGGTCATGACTTTATTTGGGTGATAGTGGATCGCTTGACTAAGTCTGCTCATTTCCTAGCAGTCCGCATAGACTATCCGATGGATAAATATGCTGTGATATATGTAAGCCAAGTAGTATGCTTACATGGTGTTCCAGTGACTATCACTTCCAATCGAGATTCAAGATTTACTTCAAATTTTTGGCGAAGTCTTCAAACCGCCTTGGGGACTAAGCTCCAGTTTAGTACCGCTTTTCACCCACAGACAGACAGACAAACAGAAAGAGTGATCCAGACATTATAGGACATATTAAGAGCATGTGTGATTGATTTTAAAGGAAGTTGGGATGAAAAGTTACATTTGGTAGAATTCGCCTATAACAATAGTTTTCAAAAAAGTATAGGCATGGCACCCTATGAAGCATTGTATGGAAGGAGATGTAGGACCCCTGCCTGTTGGAAAGAAGTAGGTGAAAGGAAATTGACAGGGCCTGAGTTGGTACAAGTTACTACAGAGGCTGTTGAGATCATAAGGAAAAGACTTAAGACAGCTCAAAGTCGACAAAAAAACTACGCAGATAGGCGTAGAAGACCTTTGGAGTTTAATGTAGGAGACCATGTATTCCTTAAAGTATCTCCGATGAAAGGAATATCGCGGTTTGGAGTAAAAGGCAAGTTAAGCCCTAGATTTGTTGGACCTTTTGAAATACTCGAAAGGATAGGAGATGTAGCATATTGGCTAGCGTTACCTCCTAAGCTAGAAAATCTACATGACGTGTTCCATGTGTCGATGCTGAGGAAGTATCAGCCGGATTCCGAACACATACTTGATCATGAAGCCATCAAAGTGGATGAGAAAGTGAGGTATTTGGAAGAGCCGATACAAGTACTGGATCGAAAAGAACAAGTCCTTCGGACAAAGAAGATCCCACTAGTTAAGATATTATGGCGACATCATGATATGGAAGAGGCCACGTGGGAAAGTGAAAAAGAAATAAGGGAAAGGTACCCTCATTTGTTTAATGAGACATGAGAGATGTCCAATTTCAAGGACGAAATTCTCTAAGGAGGGGAGAATTGTGGCATCCAGAAATTTTGACGACCCTCAAATATGCAACGACTATGAGTAATCGACGGAAGTATCGTCGGTACCACATTTGGCCTAGTTTCAGCGTCACTCGACATCCTGAAATATTTACTTTCGAAGAAAAAGGAAAATTTTCTTTGAATGGCCATATGAACAATCTCACCAACGGCCATGTTATTTTTACCTCTTGGACCGAACCTCCCATGTACATTGTTGCGACACCGTGCGGCCATGTAAGTAAGCTGTAATTCAATCCACACACATGCTGAAATTAAGAGTCAAATTTTGGGAGAAATTAGACTGTGCATGAGGACCATGTACATCTCTTCATTATGCGAATCAACGAGTGAAGAAAAGAATTTTAATCAACATTCGGTCCATGCTGCTCGAAGACCTTCATTCCTCAGCCATGTGTACGCGTTGGGATGGTCAACCAAAGGAGATTTGTTGACCAAGGGACACCCAACCGCAGCCACATTGCCCACCCACACGGCCACCGTTGAAGTCCGATCGTGCATGAAGGGGGGACACGCCCTCCACCAGCTGTCTTTAGTTTCTGTTGCCACCGAAAACTCTCATGCAAATGACTAATGAGTCAGCAAACCAAAGGAAACAAAACGCTCGTACAGTTGAGGAGGAGAGAGAAGGAACCGAATGAAACTTGAGCAAAAAGAGAAATCGAGAGTGAGCGGGTGTGCGAGTGACAGAGAGAGAGATTGAGCGAGAGAGTTTGTGAGTGAGCAGCGAAGCGGGTGAATGGCAAGAGGAAGAAGAGACCGCCTTCTGCCGTGCTCAAGTTGCCGCCGTCGACGCCGCTAGCCTTCGCCGCCGTTGAGTCGAGCCCTCTGTTTTTTCTTGTAATTGAGCTAAAGAATTTGAGGCAAGTGAAAGACCATTAATCTATACCATGCTGTGCTGTTGTTGTCTAGTGTGGTGCAATAGACTTGGAGATGTTTGGGTTGTGGATGTTGGATGCTGGAATTTGGATGAGTAGAGTAGAAACGAATTGAGAAATTGAGAAAACGCTTGGGTTTTATAGGTGCTTTTAATTCCTTTGAATGACATTATGAAATATAGTTTTGGATGGATTTTTGAAAGTAAAATTTGTCAAGGAATAGGCATCGGATTCTATTGAATTCCTGTGGTCCGGAGTTGCTCATGTGTAGCCTAATGATCTTATCGATTTTCTGTGGAAACGTCTAGTATGATTTTGGTCTCTTTTTCTTCATGAAAGATGTAAGGAATTGTTTAAACTATAACATATATTTTAGTTAGATTTTTTAAAATTCATATAAAGTGGTATAAGTCTATTTCAATGTGTGGTACTTTACTGTGGAAGTGCAGACTCTAGAATAAATTCTAGGCTGAGTTATGCGATCTGTTGCAATTCATACATAACTATTTTGGCTTAGTGTTCTTCATGAAACTTTTACCTTTAGGCCTTATTTATAACATATCAAAATTTTAGAATTTTCTGAGTTCATATAGGGGTTATTCCGAAATTGTTACTAAAACTGTGCATTGTGATGTTTGAGCTGTTTATCCCGAATTTGCTCAATTTGTCCCAAAGGTGAATGCATCTTGAGTTGTTACTTGACATGATGATATTGGCATTCAGCATATCATTCATTATTGAGATTTGATGAAGACTCATGGGACATCTTGTCATTGCATTGAAAAATGTTTTTGGAAATTAAGATGTTAATTGTTACCGTTGGACCCTCAGGTCAACGATGCCCTGGGAGTCGGGAGGCCCAAAGGATCGAATGAGTCAATGCCTTGTGGATGCCTGGGGTCCGTACCGCCCCAGAGGTTTTCCTCGGGAACATCGGGATGCCCGGTAGTATGTCGGTACGTAAATCTGGAGGGTAGGGGTAACCATTTTCATGGCACGCCCCAGTGATTCCTCGTGACGCCAGGTGGGGTGCGAGATGCCTGGAGGTGTAACGCAACACGCTCTAGATCCCCGGTGGCCTAATGGCCAGATGCCAAAGGCTTTCGCGACGCCAGGTTGGGTGCGAAATCCCAGAAGGACGCAAACATTGGTCCACTAGGGGGATAAAACCTTTTGAATATTAAAACTGATGATTATACTAAGTGTGCGTGTGGTCTGGTTATGGGACTAAATTGTATGACATGGAATGGGACGTGTCATAACAGTTTGGCCCTATGATCGAGACTTGTGTGACTAAGCATGACGCATCTTATTTGTTGGAATTGCACTGGTCATTGCATTGAAGAGTTATATGGTTTAGATGCATACTCATTCCTTGATGACCTGTCTTGTCTATCTTGCATGAAACTGGATCGTGATGGCTTGCGTAGTATAGTTTAGTGGATCTTTTGCTGCCGAGTGGTTGTACTCACCCCTTTTCGAGACTAACATTTCAAACTAGAAGATATGCCCCTACTACCAGTCACCCCTAGCACATTCTATGGCATACGAGTCGACCTTGAGTGTGAGTGTTCAAAGTACCACCATCCTGAGATACGAGGGTTGGTTTTTGTTCGAGTGAGGATACTGATCATGTTTGAAATTGGTTCTCCCGCCGGCCCAGTGATTCAGGAGTTTTTGACGGTGTTCGTCCGCCGTGATGGGAGAACTCTAGGGCCGTTGCCGCCGCCGCCAGCTGATGGACCGGACTGGGTGTGACCGAGATTGATGGTCAGTAGATGAAGCATTTTTGGACCGCCGACACGAACTGATGGACTTATGTATATGGCTATTGAAAAAAAAAAAAAAGAAGAGTTGGGTATTTTTTGATATGTAGCCGGGTATAGAAAACCGCAGCATTTTTGGTGTACCGACTGAATGTTGTCCATTAGGCTTTATGTAAATAAAAGTGTCTGGATTTTACCTATAAAACTATATAGTAAGTGTGCATCGTTTCTGAATATGGGATAGGGAGATGTTGAATATGCTTCCGCTATATTCTCCGCACAGGGACCAATGTAAGAATTATAAACCCCCAGGACTCATGGACTTCTTGAGAATATTATGGTATCAAAGTAATAGACCTTCAGGTCAAGGGAAAGCAAAGGCGAGTGTGATCTGTGGCAACCCCAGCGGATCGGGGGCCGTTTCGGGGGTGCCACACTATCCCAGTCTAATTTTCGAAAAATAATAAATAATTAAATAATTACCAAAATTAATTAAATAATTCAATTTAAATACCAAAATTGCTAACTTAGGCCGGAAATGTCTAACTAAATATTGAGATGGGCCTAGAAAATTTCCGAACCAATCTAGATAATACATACAACCTATCTAGTCTCTAATTAATCTAATCTAACAACCTAACATGCAAAATTGGATAATTAAATCAGTAATCTAATCTAACTAAACACATAATCCTTAATTAACTTAAATTAATCACCCCCTAAGCATAATTAACCTCCTAAGCAAGGTTTAGTGAGTAAACTCACAGGATTTGCGAGCCAGTGAGTCCACAGCAACGGCGACGCAAAGACGAGCGACAAACTCCGAAGTAGCAACACCAATGGGGGCTTGGATCAGGCCAAAAATGACCTCGCAAGTTGCTACTGAAGGAGGAGAAACCGGTTTTGCTTGGCTGAGCTGGTCTTGGTCTGAGATGGAGCTAGTTGCGGCGTCCATGGTCAGACGCAGAGCTGATTGGGAAAAAGCTGGTCGATGAAGTTGGACAAGTGAAAGTGAAGATGGAGAAGTAGAATTCGGTCGCTACTGGCAGCGAGGAAGAAGCCGTTTCAATGGCATTGCTGGGGACGTGAGGTAGCTAGCGCAAAAAGGAGCTGTTGAGTTCAACTTCAGCTTTGCTTGGTTGACTGGTGGAGACGTGCGAGCGTTGGACGAGTGGCAGCATGAGTGGGAGCAGAGACCGAACAGTGGTGGGCGATGGTGCAAGTGTTGGGGTTTCGTGGGCAGAAAGGGAAGAGGGTTTAACGGTGTGAGGCGGTGGTTTGGTGAAGAATCGGGTGTTGGGGTGACGATGGGGGAGCAGCAATGTGGAAGTGAGGGATGAAATGAAGAGACGCTAGCGTGAGTGGAGTATTCGGTGGCAGAGGAGACAAGCAAAGATGGGGCAACTACAAAGGCTGGCTTCGATGAAAGAAATGAAGGAAAGCAGAAGCCAAAGCTCGCGCGAAGGAGGAGACCGGCAGATTGGCGTGCTCGAGAAGATTGAAAAAAGGAGGGGGCAAAGTCAACAAAATATCTTATATAATTAAATGCTTGGTCCCCCAAAGCCTCCAATCTTATCCCTCTTATACCCAAATACTTTCTTGCCTATAAAATCCCATAAATAACTTAGTTTGATGCCAATGTTGCAGCCCCCAACCAAGGCTCCGAATTCACTCAATTTTGGACTTTAATTTATTCACGAATCTATCCAATTTAATGTCCAAATTTGCTAAGGAATAAGCCAAATAGCTCTACAAGTCCCTTTTGCCAAATAGCTCGGTAAGAAGGCCAAAAATCCCTTCAATTTGGTACATCCGAATATCCGTTCTTTTCTGAAACGACCGAATTGATTTTCTATAAAAATCCCGAACTCTCCAAAAATTCTTCGAAGGATGAGTCGACAGTCCTAAAATAAATTGCGACATGGCAGAACTTTCAATTTCTGAAATCGAATTCAATTTCGCGGTTAATTTTGATCTGGCGCAATTTTAGCGTGACCTAACCTACCGAGTAGCTTTTAGTAGTTTTTTTGTGCAATTAACCCGTGGTTGATTATTTTCAAGCCACATTGTACATCTTCGACTCATTGGTGACTCTCGGTTGTCGTGACCATCTCGAGGTTTCAAATACGGACACAGGATACGAAAATGACAGAAAAAATCGGTCTAATGCCGTTTGACAAAAAATTTGCAATTAGGTGGAATCACCCACACACTAATCGCACATCTTTATCGAATCGACCTATCACCGATCTCTGATGGATTTTGACGGTGCCGTAATGACCCTTGCAAATTAGCACGGTCGAAAGTCGATTCCGAGTCGAATTCTGAAGGTTATTACGTTAAAATCCCTTAACGGCTTCACCTGATAGGCTAGTTATCTTGTGAGGGGCCCACTTAGAGAAAAAGACTATAGGCACGTCAATGAAAAGCCCACTTCATCTCATAAAAAATAGACTTGAAAATGAGGATGTGATAAGGTGTGACATCCACATTTAAGTGGTATTAGGGCAAGTCAGTTTTTGGAGTGATAAGGTGCGATGAGTTTTTGGGATAGTTAGTAGGAATGACCTCTATTTTATGCTTATGCATGTGAGTGATAGCTGATTGGTAACTTGTTTGTGAGGTCACTCAATTTCTAATTCCGTGTGGAATTGGAAAGTAGGTTTCTGTAAAGAATCTGCAAAATGAGTGACTAGGAGCAGAGGACTCCTAGGAAGAGAGTGGTAGGCACTGTGACTCGGGGTAGGACACCGGCAAGAGTTGGTACCCAAGGCAGTCATGGTAGAGCGCTGGCCTCAGGACACCGGCAAGAGTTGGTACCCAAGGCAGTCATGGTAGAGCGCAGGCTGAGGCCAGCGCAAGTAGAGTAGCACCACCTCTAGTCGGTGCTGGTGTAGCAGCACTTGGTGATCCGGGAATTGTTGGGGTCATGCAGGTGCTAAAGGCGATGTGAGATATGATGGGGCAGTAGGCCCATAATCAAGCTGCCGCCATTACCGCCGTCGCTACAGTTGCCGCTACTGCCACTGCCAACGCTGTTGTTGCTGTCGCAACTACTACCACACCTGTTGCCGCACATGCTGAGGTTCCACCTGGGAACGTAGTTGCTAAGAGAGTGAGGCCGATGCACAAGCTCATAGAGCAATTTTTTAAGTTGAAACCACCGAAGTTCACTGGCGTAAGAGATCCTGAGGCTGTAGCCCTCTGGTATTAGGAATTGGAAAAGACCTTTGCACTGCTGATGTGCACCAAGGCGGAGAAGGTAGTCCTTGCAGCCTATCAGCTGCAAGGAATTGCAAGCACTTGGTGGAGAGCCACAAGAGGAATAGTGTTCCCAGAAGGTGTGGTCCTAGAGTGGAACGCCTTTGTCGAGGTCTTCAACAGCAAATACTTTTCTGAGACTGCTAGAGAACTGAAGATGACAGAATTCTAGTGCCTTCACCAAAGTACGATGACAGGTTATCAGTACAAGGCAAAGTTCGCGGAGTTGTCATAGTACGCCCCCAAATTGATTGAGGATCCGTTAGACCGAGCTAGAAGGTTCAGAGATGGACTCAGACCGGAACTGAGGAGTCCACTAATACTACTCAACTTGAGGAACTACAACGACCTGTATGAACAAGTCCAGATAATAGAGAGAGACCAGAACGAACGAGCCGCTGCATCTGGGTCGCGGTTTGGTTCGAACAGAGATGGGAATAGGTTTGGGAAGAAACCTATGTCTGGAGGAAGATATCCTATTCCGCCCAACAGGAAGGGTGGGATCGGAAAGTCAGCGCCAAGATAGAATGGCGTGTGTCACTTCTGCAGAAAACGACATGGACCGGCCCCATGCCATTTTAAGATGGGTACGTGTTATGAATGTGGCCAACAAAGTCACATAGCTAGGAATTATCCCCAAAGACCGATGGGACTGCAACAGTTACCACCACCGCCACCGGTGGGTCAGAACCAAGGAATTGCGCCACAGAATGCACTGCAGGGTGGATTGAACAGGCCGCCAGCTCAGGGATCAATCGAGTTGTGAACCAGACAAGAAGGGCAGTGTTCCCAGAACAATTTTATTAGAGTGGCGCAGCAAAATTTTCGTTAAGTTTATAGAACATCAATTGTTGTAATGAAGTCATAGAAAGGAGAATCGTTGACTAGAGTTGTACTTAATGATTTTGCATACGTATAGCTTTAATATCATATACGAAAAGGTTTGGCTTGAGGAGCTTTTTGTTGTAATGAATTGTTGTCGCAATGTGATACAGTTTGACCTGTTGACGGATGAAAATTTCAAATTTATCAAAGATCGAGGAGGACCCTGAATCCCTTTAATCTCGTCACTTGAGGCAACTCGTTTGTTAGACGGAGGTTGTCAAGGTCATTTGGGGACTGTCATGGATACGATAGTTAAGGAGCTAAAGATTGAGGATATCGCTGCAGTACAAGAGTTTCCAGACGTGTTTCCGAAGGATTTGCCAAGTCAGCTGCCAGAAAGGGAGATAGAGTTTGTGATCTAGTTAGGCCCCGGGACTGAGCCAATCTCTAAGGCTCCTTACCGGATGATGTTGTCTGAATTGAAGGAACTGAAAGTGCATATGCAGGAGTTGTTGGATAAGCGATTCATACGTCCCAGTGCATCACCTTAGGGAGCACTAGTTCTGTTTGTGAAAAAGAAAGATGGTCTATTGCGTCAGTGCATCGACTATCGTTAACTCAATCAGGTGACAATCAAGAATAAGTATCCACTACCGAGGATCGACGACTTGCTTGACCAGTTGCAAAGAGTGTCGATATTTTCAAAGATCAACTTAAGGACAGGGTATCATCAGCTGAGGATTCATGAGCTGTACGCCAAGTTCAACAAGTGCGAGTTTTGGTTGACTCGTATTGCTTTCCTAGGTTAGGTGATTTCAGACGAAGGAATCTCCGTGGACTCGTCCAAGATCGAAGAAGTAATCAACTGGCCAAGATCGACTACCGTGACAAAGATCAAAAGTTTCCTGGGATTGGCAAGGTACTAGAGAAGGTTCGTAGAAGGATTCTCAGCATTAGCTTCGCCGTTGACTTGACTATTGAAAAAGGAAGAGAAATTTGCATGGACAGACAAGTGCGAGCGTAGTTTCCAAGAGTTTAGGCGGAAGCTGACTACCACTCTTGTACTAACCATTCCATCTGGTCCTGGAGGATACGAGATCTATAGTGATGCGTCGTTCAGAGGACTGGGTTGCGTGTTGATGCAACATGGTAGAGTTGTTGCATACGCTTCCCATCAGTTGAGACCTCATGAACTGAACTACCCGATGCATGGCTTAAACTCGCAGCAATTATTTTCGTTGTGAAGATTTGAAGACATTATTTGTGTGGAGAAAAGATTCCAAATCTTCACAGACCATCAAAGTCTCAAGTACTTATTCTCTCAGAAGGAGTTGAATATGAGACAACGTCGCTGGATGGAACTCCTGAAGGACTACGCTTGTGATACACTGTATCACCCGGGAAAGGCTAACAAGGTTGCAGACACGCTAAATCGGAAGTCTTCACTAATGCAGATGGTACTCAAGGAATGGATTTTACTTGAGAGAGCTCGAGATTTGGTTTTCAAATTTGAGGTAGGCCACCTTTCAAATCTTATGGCCTGTGGCACCCCCGGTCTGGTAAGGTCGCCACAGGTACCTATCGCTCTACCTACTGTAAACCAGTCTAAAATCTTTTATTTGAATTAAAGAGGAACCATAGTTCATAGGCATTTTTTTTTTTAAATTCAGCGCAGCTCATAGTGAAATTATAAACGAGTCTCACCATCCCTACTCCCATGACAATGAAACAATGCACACCAACTACACACCAAAGGAAAAGATAAAGCCGAGTCACTTTTATTCACATATTTACAATGGACATCTAGGGTCGGTACAACCAAAAAGCCAAGATTTTTAGCTATACTCGGCTACATCTCAAAAGAGAGATCTCGACCCCTATATCGATCATGTATAACGCTCCATCTACAAGTGTCGGCTATCCCCAAAAAGTGTCAGCTCCCATCAGTCATTCGTGCCATCACACCTAACCCGGTGCATCAGGCGGCAGCGATGGCAGCATCCCTACATTCACTGCATTGCGCCGAACGTGGACAGACAAAAATTCTTGAACAACAGGGCCCCCAGCCAGGCCTACATAATACATGACCAGCACACGGACTCGCAGGAATACCAAACCAGGAATACTAACGCAGATGTGCTCTGCGCACTCAACCTCAGTGTCAACAGGTATACCATAGAAGGTACCACGCGCCACCGGAGATAACGATATCTTCTAATCTGAAATGTTAATCCCCAAAGGGGTGAGTGCAACCACTCAGCAATAAAGATCCATCAAACTACTCAATGCATCAAACAGAACACTCAAAATATCAAGACAATGTGCATATCATTCATACATTTGAGCTTACCTCACCATGCAACGTGCATATACCATCTTGCACATGTACATATACCATCAAAATAGCCATGCATATATGTCACCGCACTATATGCATATACCACCATGCACTTGTACAAATATCATCAAACAGCCATGCACATATCACCATACAATATGCATGATTCTATTCCAACTTTTATCTTTCAATTGGATCACAATATTTTTTTTTCTTTCCCGGGACTAGTAATTTCATTCCTCATTTTTTTTCGCTCGCACCCAACTTGGCATCGCGAGGAGCCTCCGGCACACACACTTCGGGCATCCCGACACTCCCGGGGCATTGTCGGCTCACACCTCCGACGGTATACACACCATCATCGCAATTTATTTTCATATATGTACCACATTATCCACATGATGAACGACACGATGGCAACAAAGGTCTATTTCAACTTTTGACATTATGTACCATGCCATATGATATCATATATGGAACACAATACATCCCATCACATGAAACCAATTCTTTTATTTTTCTGAAAATATATGAATGTTCGGATGAAACATTATACACAATTCCGAAAATGCTTTCAATTTAATGCCTAAACGGACTCCAAAAATTATGAAATTTTGATAGATTATAAACAACGCCTAAAGGTAGTTATCTCGTAAATACATTATGCCAAAAGAACTCTACAAGATTGGGTACGGTCCATGCATCACAGATTTCGAAATTCAAACAATTCTGTTTGCACAGTTTCAGAAACATTTTCGATTAAATAGCCAAATGAACTTCAAAAATTATGAAATTTGAATATGTGATAGACAATACTTAAGGGAAGATATATCATGAAGAACGCATCATCAACAGAGTCTCACATAAATCAGTACAGTCCATGCATCACAGCATTAAAATTCTAACATTTCAGCTTGCATCGTTTTTGAAACATTTTCGGTTAAATAGGCAAATGAACTTCAAAAATTCTAAAATTTTAATATGTTATAGACAAGAAATAAAGGTAGATATTTCACGAAAAACACTTCACCAAAAGAATTTCACATAAAACAGAATAGTCCACGCATTACAGCTTTAAAGATTCTAACAATTCGGTTTGCACAGTTTCAGAAACATTTTTGATTAAATAGTCAAATGAACTTAAAAAATTATGAAATTCGAATATGTGATATACAAGACCACAAGGTAGATATTTCATGAAGACATCGAAATCAAATTCGTCCTAGATAAATAGATATGGACGGTTAATACCCCCTGTTCTCGGTACCAATATTCCAGATCTAGTCTTTCTAAATAACCACGATTTTCACCTACCTATTCTTGTTCGTTTTCTCTAAATTTTTTATATGTTATACATCAAGATATCCTTTACAACTTTCCTTAAGAAATTGAAGTGAGATTCCAACAAAAGGTTACCTTACAGTCCACGAATTCATCAAGAGTCGGTACCAAAATTCCAGATCTAGTCTTTCCAAAGAACAACGATTTCACCTACCTATACTTGTTTGATTTGTCTCAAATTTTAGTATGTTATTCTCCAAGAAGTCCTTTACAACATTCATTAAGAAGTCGAAGTCAAATTTCAATTAGAACATCGCATGCAACTCACTAGAACATCCAAGGTCGAACTGTTTTTCTCAAAAACAGCATACTAGACTAGAATACCGCTCTTGTAACTTCGAGTTCTACACATCCTACACATCCAAAATTTCACCATTTGATCACATACATAATACACAGCAAGCAAGAGTAGATAAAGGGATCCCACTTGCCTCCAAACCAAGTGAAACTCAGCAACCGAACGGCGAGCTCGACGGCGGAGCACGGCGGCGACGGACAGCAGCGAACGGCCTCCCTCCTCCCCTTCTTCTCTCGCACGCTCCCTCTCCCTCTCTCTAATTCTCTCTCTCTCTCTCTCGGACGGTCACTCCCTCTCAATCCGCCCACTTTCCCTCTCTTTCTTTCCCCTTCATCATTTGCAATCATTTGGTTTGCATGGCTAATGCCACTTAGCTCAAGGGGAAAGACACTTTGCATTTTTCCCATGCACATGATGGGCCAGAAGTTGGGCCAGGCCTCCTCCCCTTGGTCGACGGCAGTATCTTCTTGGGCCTCATGGGCTTGCCTTTTTGGGCCGAGCTCTTCATTCGGCCTTCCTTGGTCGACGGCCCATTGGGCCTCTTGGGCCGGGCCTAAATGGCCGAATGGTGGAGTCTTGTGGGCTGCTCTTGGCCTAAGAGTTTTGGCCCACTCTTCTCTAAAACTTTCCTTTTTAATTATCATCTAATCACCCATCATATAATTACCTAAATACACTTATTCACTTGGTCATAAAACTTGCAATCATAAATAAATTCAAACTTATAAAACACATGGCCCATAATAGAATTTTCTTTCCTAACAAATAATTATCCATTAAAAGCTTGGCCATAATCTTATTGCAAATTATGGATCAAATGGCTACAATACAACTTGATGGCACTTTCATCGCCTATTCATAGGCCTTAATGTATCTTGAGGTTGCCATGAATTTTGGGATGCCACATGGCCACCCTAAGAATTGAGCCGGAAGTATAGATTAGAATCAAGACGCTTCAATCGACAAATCCAAAGATTCAGAAGATCTTGCAAGAGGATACTGAAAAGAAGAATGCTGATTTTCAGATTTTTGAAGACGGAACATTAAGGTTCCAAGGACGATTGTGTGCACCTGACGATGCAACGCTTAAGGAAGAGATCTTGTCAGAAGCTCATCGTAACAGTTACAACATTCATCCTGGCAGTACGAAGATGTATGAGAATCTGCATCAACATTATTGGTGGTCTGGTATGAAGGCGGACATCGCCAAGCATATCACAAATTGTCTGACGTGTCAACAAGTGGAGGCTCAGTATTGTAAGCCGAGAGGACTTCTGCAACCTCTTGAGATTCCCGAGTGAAAATGGGAACAAATCACAATGGACTTTGTGACGGGCTTACCGACGAGTCAGAGAGGTAATGATTCCATTTGGGTAGTGGTCGACAGACTGACGAAGTCGGCTCACTTCATCGCCGTACAAAAGGATCTTGATTTGGACAGGCATGCAAAATTGTACGTGCTTAGATTGTTTGTCTGCATGGAGTACTGGTGACGATTACATCAGACCGAGACCTGAGGATCACAACTACCAGTAGAGCATTTAGATGGCTCCTTTCGAAGCGTTGTATGGCAGACCGTGCAGAACGCCAGTGTGTTGGGATGAGGTCGGAGAACGAAAGATCACAGGCCCAGAGCTGGTTCAGCAGTCAGTGGATGCAATTGCCGTTAGCAGGAAAAGAATAAAGACCGCTCAAAGCCGCCAAAAAAGTTATGCTGATGAACGTCGAAGGCCTTTGGAATTCCAAATTGGTGAGCACACCTTTCTGAAGGTGTCAATGAGGGACACTTCACGCTTTGGCAAAAAAGGGAAAGCTGAGTTCGAGGTACATAGGTCTCTTTGAGATTCTGGAAAAAATCGGGATCCTAGCGTATCGTCATGCATTGCCGCCAAGGTCAACACAAGTGCATGACGTATTTCACATGTCGATGTTGAGGACGTATGAGCCTAACACGACCCATGTGCTAAATTTTGAAGAGTTCAACATGGATGATAGAGTGTCATACGTTGAAAGCCCGATTTAGATTGTGGATCGGAAGAAGCAGATTTTGCTCACCAAGACGATTATGTTGGTTAAACTGGTTTGGCAACACCACGGCACAAAAAGAGCAACCTAGGAAAGTGAAGACTCGATGAGATGACAATACCCCACCATTTTGAAGAAGAATTGTAATGGTTTAAATTTCAAGGACGAAATTTTTATAAGAGGGGAAGAGTTGTGACATCCTGAATTTTCGACCCATCCCAATAAAAATGAAATGGGCTTTTCATCAGTGCACCTATGGTCCTTTTTCTCTAAGTTGATGACTCACGAGTTAACCAATCTATTGGGTGACGCTATTAAGGGATATAACCGCGGTAAAATCCCTAAAAGCTACCCGGTAGGTTGGATTGGACTAAAATCGTGTCCTGTCGATTTTAACCACGAAATTGAATTCGGTTTCAGAAATTGGACATTTGAGCGTGTCACGACTCAATTGTAGGACGTCATCTTATCTTTCGGAGAAATTCCATCGAGTTCGGGATTTTTACGGAAAATCAATTTGGATGATTCAGAAAAGACCAGAAATTCGGAGGGGCCAAATTAAAGGAATTTTTTACTGCCAAACCGAGCTACTTGGTGAAAGGAAATTGTAGAGATTGTGTGGGCTTCTTCTTCATCAAAATTGGACCTCAAATTGGAGATTTTGGAGAAGGAATTGAAGTCTAAGGGAGTAAATTCGGAGCTAGGCATGGGGCTTCAACATTGTCACCAAAATTGAACTAATTATGGAATTATTTCAAGAAAGTATTAAGAGGGGACAAGCAATTAATTGAAGGGATAACTTTATTGACTCGCCCCCCTCTTTCGGCAGTTTCCTTCTCACGCCAAGGCTAGCTATTTCTCCTTCTTCTTCGAGTGAACTCCATCTTCACCGAAATTAGCTGCTTTTGCTTTCCTTTCATTTTTCTATTCTACCGAAGCACCGCATCACCGCTCCATCTCGTCCCTGCAGCTGCCGTGAAGACCAACACCCACAACCCACGCGTCCGCAACATCTCCATGCTAGGTCAATTCCCCAGCATCACTTCCCCATCAACACTGCAGCTCTCCACCGAAAGAATTCCCTATAGCTGCCACTTCAGCCATCGATCCTGCTGCTTCTCCTTCAACGAATCCCACCATTCCACCGAGTTAGTTGTCCCTCCAGCAAAGCCAACGTCAACGCAGCAGCTCCTTCCCCCAAGCAGCACCCAAGCTGCTCCACCACCATCAATTGTCCCCTTTAGCAGCGCCCTCTCTCTCCCACCGAAGCCATCCCAGCTACCTCACGTCCCTCGATCAACCCATTGAAGTCTCCTTCCCTAACACTGATCGCAGCAGCTCCATCGACGTGTGCCTCCTCCACTCACGAAGGCAGCTCGTTGGTTTCCTCAGCTGGTCAGTTGACCGCTAATCTTCACACCAACAACTGCCATAAAGACGTCGCCAACTCCCTTGCATCTCCACCGAGTCCAATGCCTGCAGCAGCTCCATTCCGTGCGACACCGCCCCTGCCCGTGCTTTAATCAGTCGGCCCATCTTCAACCCAGCAAGTTGTCGTCTTCACAGCCTAGCCCATCTTCAACTGCCAATGCAGCCCACTCGAAGCCCCGCTGCAGCCCACGCAATTTTCTAGCCCAATGTTCGCTCACCTCAACCTGTCATTTGAGCTCAGCAGCTCGCAAGCCCAACCTGCAGTTCAGCCCATAATCAAGCCCAGCAGTTTGTTGTGGGCTTGCAAGGTTTTTCGGCCCAGTCCAAGCTCCCCTCGGTGTCGTCGTAGGCCCGAGCTTCGGCCACCGTCGCGATGAACCGGTTTTTGCACTAAACCGGTGAGTTTATGAACTAAACTCTACTTAATAGGTTAATAACGTTTAAGGGGTGTTTAGATTAAATTAAGATTAGATTAGTGTAGTTATTAGATTGTTTAATTAATTTAGGTTAGTGAATTATGTGGTTAGAAATTGTAATTAGTTAATTTAGTATGTGGCATTGTAGTTAGAATGGTTAGGATAATTTAATTAGGTCAATAGGTGGTTAGATTAGCAATTTTTAGCCTAAGTTTGTATTTATTGAATTAATATGTATTTATTTAATTAATTTTTGGTAATTATTTAATTAATTAATATTTTCCGAAAATTAGACCAGGATAGTCAATGACCGGAATTTCGTGCTGATTGCAATGGTATGTTCAGTTTATGCAATTGGGTGTTAATTTGTGCAAATTGAGTGCTGATTTAATTTTTGGTCATTTATTCCCAAGATTTGTGAATTTCAATATTTATTCAGAAAATCCCAGATGTCAGGTTTTAACACCGAAAATTGTTTAATACACTATATAAAACAGTGGGAATTTAAAAAGGAAGATATTAATTTTTCGAGTTCGATCTAACCGACACAATATTTTCACCGAATGTTTTTAATAAGAAGAAAACAAGCCAAGGTCGTTATCTTAATTGAGGCATGTGAGTGCAAAGCATAATGTCCTTGGCCAAAATTGAATGATCGTGTGCTGGTTAAAACAACCCGTCCCCGGTATGTGTCGGTGGACGTTACCTATCCCCGGTGTGTGTCAATGGATATTAGTCGTTCCCGGTGTGTGTCAGTGGACGCTGGTCGTAGTAAATTCTGGACCGATACTCCTTCGGAAATGCCATAAGGAATGCCGTCCCCGGTGTGTGTCAGAGGATGTAGCCGTGCTCAAAGGAGGGAGACGAAATCTAGCTATGCCAGAGGATCGGCGTGTGTCGAGTAAAATTGCCGGTGCGGGTAGTATCAATTAGTTGGAACGCATGTTAAATGAAATTGATGCACTGGATTATGGGACAAAATTGTGTGGCATGGAATGGGACACGTCATAACGATTTAGCCCTATAATCAGGACCCCTGTGATTAAATTGATGGACTGATGTGAGTCGGTAGTTCTTGCTTGTGTGAGCAATGATTGATTTAGACGTTATAATATATGTGTGAAATTGCTATATGCATATGGTTGTGATATGAACTATGCAGACATGCAAGAAGGAACTGAGGTGAGGTAAGTCCTCTATTCTAATTGTGTGATTGTGTGATTAGGACGCCTTAGGCATATTACCCTCCTAATCAGGGTTTAGAGTGTGAACTCGCTGAGATTTATATCTCACCCCATCGTGGGCTCAATTCTTTTCAGGGTCGTAGAGTGGAGGATCTGAAGCCGAGCTGAGGTGATCTAAAGTGTAGGTCAAATAGAACAACTTCTTTTGAAAGTCGATCTTTTGAAGTCTTTTGGTTGTAGACTCTTGTATATGACTCAGTTGGTTTATAAAAGCATGTTTTGTTTGTGAATCTATTGTCTTGCTTTTCTATCCCGAGATGGTTATTATCAGGGGATTTGTTATTCGCTTCTGCATGTGCATTAAAATGAAAGGGTCAGCGACTCGTCTTGGGAAGTCGCAAATTTTATCGACCACCGAGGGATGGGCACACACTCGAGGATCGGGGCGTGACAAGTGGCAGCGTGAGTTGGAGGAGAGACCAAACGGTGGTGGGCGATGGTGCGGGTGTTGGGGTTACGTTGGCAAAAGGGGAAAAGGGGTTGATGTGTGAGGCGGTGGTTTGCTAGAGAATCGGGCGTTGGGGTGACAATGGGGGAGTAACAACGTGGAAGTGAGGGATGAAATGAAGAGATGCTGGCGTGAGTGGAGTATTCGATGGCAGAGGAGACAAGCGAAAATGGGGCAGCTGCAAAGGCTAGCTTCGATGAAAGAAATGAAGGAAAGCATAAGCCAAAGCTCGAGCGAAGGAGGGGGATGGTAGATTGGCATGCTCGAGAAGATTGAAAAAGGGATGGGGCAAAGTCAACAAAATATCTTATGCAATTAAATGCTTGGTCCCCCTAAGCCTCCAATCTTATCCCTCTCATACCCAAATACTTTATTGCTTATAAAATCCCATAAATAACTTAATTTGATGCTAATGTTGCAGCCCCCAACCAAGGCTCCGAATTCCCTCAATTTTGGACTTTAATTTCTTCACGAATCTCTCCAATTTAATGTCCAAATTTGCTAAGGAAGAAGCGCCCATACAAGTTTTGCAAGTCCCCTTCGCCAAATAGCTCGGTAAGGAGGCCAAAAATCCCTTCAATTTGGTCCATCCGTGTCATGCCCCGATCCTCCGAACCCATGCCCATCCCTCTGCGGTCGATTAACTAGCGACATCCCAAGACGCGTCGCCGACTCATTCATTTTAACGAGCATGCGGAAGCAAATAAATAAATTCCCTAGACAACAACGGGATGGGATAGAAAAGTAGGGTAATAAATTTTCAAAAGCAAACCACACCTTTATACATACCTATAACATGTCTTATACAATACTAGTCTATAAATATGTACCAGGTCTACAAAACAATGGGGGTTCATAAAACTATAGATCCTCTTCCTCATTCTCATTGGAGCCTTCGGCTAAATACATCAGGGTCCCTGGATTTGAAAGATCTAGGTCTACCACCGAACCACAAGGAGGATCTGCTGTGCCTTTCCCAAAAGCAACCTCCAGCACATATAGAGGTATCTCATATTCCAGTATGGGACCCTCTCTCTGGCCATTCTGCTCACAACGGTATTATGATTGATATTGATGGGGTACCTTGTGGGGTATAGCCTCATCAACCCAAACCATGGTCCTTGTGAGCTCATAGACTCAGCCCCTAGGGCTCCCATGCAGTGGAATATAAGACACCTGCTCAGTGACCTTCTTTAGCTGTCCAAAACGCTCGAGAGGAGCTGCCATCTAAGGACCTGAAAATGTTATCCCACAACGGGGTGAGACGACGTCTCAACAAATTCAACCCCCTAAGCCCCAACTAGGAAAGAAATACGCCTTAAGGGCTGCCTAAGCACAACACAGGTCAGAGGACTTACCTTTGTCTCGGGTTCTTCCTGCAAATCAATACGATTCACAATCATTCAACCCAATTTAACCATCAATCAATCGATTCATTCGACTCCATGTCAACAAGACCATCTCTCGGTCAATTCATTCAATACTATCTATAAAGTCCGATTACATCAAGGACTACTCACCCTAAGTTGATAATAGATAGTATAGCTCACCCGAAGCTGATAATAGAGTATACTGCTCACCCAAAGCTGACATATAATAACATGTAGGCTGATATAGTATACTCACAATACTCACCAGAAGCTGCCAAGGTATACTGTTCGCCCAAAGCTGACATATCAAAGCCCGTAGGCTGATATAGTATACCGGTATATTGCTCACCCAAAGCTGATACATCAAGCCCGCATGCTGATATAGTATACCATTCTCATCAACCAACATTTTCGCCATTTTTCTGGTACTCGATAAAAATAGCCATGTGTGGGTACATAAAAACATTTTTGGCGTTGTAAACCAACACCCGGTAATTTTCTAATTAAATATTGAAAATAATAAATTTTGGGATAAATACCTAAAATTATAAAGCACATTCAAATTGCACAAAATAGCAACCAATTAATTAAACAAATCACACCATTGCAATCAGCATGAAATTCCGATAACCGGCTATCCCGGTCTAATTTCTGAAAATTAATTAATTACCAAAATTAATTATTAAATACCCATAAATGCAACTTAGGTTGGAAAAGCCTAATTAAATACCGATTCGGATTTGGAAAAATTCTGAACCTATCTAAATAAATACTACGGACTATCTATTTGCTAATTGCACTAATCTAACCACCTAACATGCAATAACGGATGATTAAATCACTAATCCGTTCTAACTAACCACATAATCCTAGCTTAGCCTAACCTAATTAACCCTTATGTGTCATTAACTTACTAAGCAAGGATTTGTGATCCGATTGCACCACAACGACGGCGAGGTGTAAAGGGTCGATAAACAACAAAGCGGATGCACCTTTCGAGATCCGAAAGGGCACCAAAACGGGCCAAACAGTGGTTGGAGAGACCCACGACTTCAGATTCTGTTCTTGGCCGAGAGAGCTGCTCCAGTGGTCGATTGAGCTGGAAATGGCGAGCAAAGACCGGCGGCTGCAGCTGCGGAACACGGCAGGTGTTGGCAGCTGCTCCGATGGCCTAGACAGCGACGGTGATGCTTTGAAGGGCTAGATAAAGGGCTCTAAAGGGTCGGAACGGCGAGCGCAACGCTCAGGCGAGAAAGACAACCGCGCGAGCTCGCGAATGGCGTTGGACGGCAGCGACTGCGGCAGGGAACTCCAGCTAGCATGCGACAACTTGGGAGAGTTGCTAGTCGATTTTTCTAGAAATTTCATAGCTTCAAGCTTGCTGAAATGGAGGGCTCGACGGTGAGAAAGGAGAAGGGGGACAACTTGGCTTGAGGGGGCCACTTAGACTTCAACATCATCTCCTTGTCTCCTTGACTTGGCCCCACATGCAAGGTTAGCTTCCTCCGCAATTTCCAGTAGCCAAATCTTCCTCTAGAAGCCTTGGAGTGGTCCAAAAGTCATAGACTAAGGGGGGCTACGAATTTTGTACACATTTGGCTCAATTTGGGTTCAATTCCTTCTTGAATCGGTGCAATTCGGCCTTTATAAACTCAACCAAAGTACTCACAATCAAATTGGCATTTTTCCTCGCCAATAGAACCTACTTGCATCCCAATTTCGCTATAAAAAAACAGTCCTCTGAATTTCCCGATCGAAAACGGCCCTAGTCTGACTTTTTCCGCCAAAATCTCGGTTTGAAGAAAAATCTTCGAAAGACAAGTCGACGTTCCTAAAATGACTTATGACATGACAGAACTTTCAATTTCTGAAATTGGATTCAAATTCGTGGTTAATTTCGATCTGACACAATTTTAACGTGACCTAGGCGACCAGGTAGCTTTCAGAAATTTTTAGTGCAAATGACTTGTGGTCGATTTTCTTTGAGTCACAATGAACCTCTTCGACACATTCGTAAGTCTCGGTGGTCGTGAAAGCTTGATGTTTCAAATACGGAAACAGGGTACCAAAACGACAGAAAAATCAATCTAGTGCCGATCGACGAGAATTTTGCAATTTAGTGGAATCATCCACGTTTAACCTCACATCTCAGTCGAACCGACCTATCTCTGATCTCTAATCGATCTTACTGTGCCTTAATGATCTCTGTAGATGAGCACAGTTGAGTAGCAGATTCCTAATCGAATTCTCAAGTCTATTGCAATAAAATCTCTTAATGGCTTCCCTAGATCATCTAGTTATCTCATCAGTGATTAGCTTAGAGAATAGTACTATAGGCGCGTCGATGAAATGCCAGATTTATTCAATTGAAAGTAGAAGTGAAAATCCAGGGTGTCACAATCCGAATTTCTGTTCTTTTCTGAAATGTCCGAATTGATTTTCCGTAAAAATCCCGAACTCTCCAAAAATTCTTCAAAGGATGAGTCGACGATCCTAAAATAAATTGTGACATGGCAGAACTTTCAATTTCTAAAATCGGATTCAATTTCGTGGTTAATTTCGATCTGGCGCGATTTTATCGTGACCTAACCTACCAGGTAGCTTTTAAGAGTTTTTTTGTGCAATTAACTCGTGGTTGATTATTTTCAAGCCACATTGTACATCTTCGACTCATTGGCGACTCTCGATTGTCATGAACATCTCGAGATTTCAAATACGAACACAGGGAACGAAAATGACAGAAAAATCAGTCTAGTGCCCTTCGATAGAAATTTTGCAATTAGGTGGAATCACCCACACACTAATCGCATGTGTTTATTGAATCGATCTATCACCAATCTCTGATCGATTTTGATGGTGCCGTAATGACCCTTGCAGATTAGCACGGTCGAGAAGTCGATTCCGAGTCGAATTCTCAAGGTTATTGCGTTAAAATCCCTTAACGGCTTCACTTGATAGGCTAGTTATCTCGTGAGGGGTCCACTTAGAGAAAAAGGCTATAGGCTCATCAATGTAAAGCCCATTTCATCTAATCGAAAACAGACTTGAAAATCAAGATATCACATCAAGTGGACACCTAGGCTTATGAGGTGGAGATCTAATGACTTAGTGTTATCATTTAAGGCCTTGCTTGTCTCCATTTCATTGGACCACATTAGAACTTAGCTCATTATTAAGGGGATAACTCATTATAAATAGGTGGCACTCTAAAAGATAGGGTGGCATCAAGGCTATAGGATAGCCATAATTAGTTTTAATGAGTTATATTTTTATTCGAACACTTGGCTTGAATACTTTGCTTAATCCCCAAGGTAAATCCTTAGTAATCATGACCATATCTAGAAAAATCTAGGTGGAATGATAAGTCAACCTCCTTCATGAAGAAGTTAGGGTGTTCTAGAGAATTTCATTTTATCATTTTCTTCCTCAAGAAGATGGTCTAGAGAATTCCTTCATCTAAGTTGGTTTCGAGGCCGGAGAAAGGATCATTTGGTACACCTTGAAAAACCAAATCATGTACACCTGACGTTTGGCCATCATAGCCCATGCTTGCTCGAACCATTCATTTGAACGATCGGTCAGCCTAAAAGGTTGGTTGTCCTTTGGTCGGTTCAAGGCCAATCCTAAGGCTACCCATGGCCTAGCACTAAGTTAAGGCACTCATGGACCTTAGAATTAGTGATGGAATAGCCGGGTCTATTTGTGACATCCTGAATTTCAGGTTCCGTTTTCGATTGAATAAGTTGGGCTTTTCATCGACACACCTATGGTTCTTTTCCCTAAGCTGATCACTCACAAGATAACTACTCTATCAGGTGAAGCCGTTAAGGGATTTTAACGCAATAGATTTGAGAATTCGACCAAAAATCGACTACTCAACTGTGCTTATCTGCAAGGGTCATTACGGCACAATAAAAAATCGATCAGAGACCGAAGATAGGTCAATTCGACAGAGGTTTGTGATTAAGTGTGGGTGATTCCACTTGATTACAAAATCTCGTCAATCGGCACTAGATTGATTTTTCTGTCATTTTGGATACCCTCTGCCCGTATTTGAAATCTCGAGATTTTCACGATAACCTAGAGTCGCGTCAGATTTAAATTACGGTAGGTTAGATCACGCTAAAATCGCATCAGATTTGAATTAATCGCGAATTTGAGCCCAAGTTCAGAAATTGAAAGTTCTGTCATGTCACGATTTATTTTAGGAACATCTACTCATCCTTCGAAGAATTTTCAGAGAGGTCAGGATTTTTACGGAAAATCAATTCAGACAATTCGAAAAAGAACAGAAATTCAGACGGGCCAAATCGAAGGGACTTTTTGCCTCCTTTGTGAGATATTTGGGGATGGGAACTTGTGGAAACGGTGAGCACTTCCTCCGCAGCAAAATTAGACATCAAATTAGGGATATTGATGAAGAAATGGAAGCCTAATTGAGGAAATTCGGAGCTTGGATGGGGGCTACAACTTTTGGTATCAAAAGTGAGTTAATTGTGGGATTATTATGCAAGAAAGTAATTGGGGGGACAAGTGAGATAAGCTTGTGGACTTTTGGGACTATCAATGATGGAATAGATATTTTAATTGGACTTTTCTCCCCCCCAATCTTCTCGAGCACACTTGCTGCCTCCCCGTCTTCTTTGCGCGAGCGCCCCATTTTCACTGAAGAAGTCTTTTGCTTCGGTCTTCTTTTCCCTACTCCACCAGCGTCTATCGAGGCCACCATAAACCCCACCAAATCCAGCTACCTTTGCCTCTCTTTCATTCCTTTTCTTTCTTTCGAAGACCACCTGCTGCCATCTTCCACCAATTCAATCCACTGAGATGTGCTGCCCCTCTCCACTATTTCTCCTTCGTCCGCTAACTCACACCCTCCACCATCTTTTTTCTCCGCTTCATTTTCCCCTCTGCCAGCGAACACGCCCACATCTCCACCGAAACCACTCGTCCAGCGCCGCGTCTCCACTCGGTCAACATCTCCACCGAATTTACTGCTTCTTCAACCAGTTTGTTGACTATCCATCTTCAATGCCAGCTACCACTCGTCTGCTACTCCAGCAGCTTATTCGACACTGGCTCCCTTGATCCCTTATAGTTGCCTAGTCAACAAGCAAAGCCAGCCCAGTTCACCGAAGCTGCTTCTTCGTAGCTCAGCCGAGCCCTGCAGTTTTGCTATAGGCTTACAAGGCCTTTTCGGCCTGGTTCGAGCTCCCATTGGCGTCGCCGCTTCAAAGTTTGTCGCTCATTTCCGCATCACCATCGCCGTGAACTCTTTGGCTCGCAAATCTAGTGAGTTTACTCACTAAACCTTGCTTAAGAGTTTAATTATGCTTAGGGGTGATTAATTTAAGTTAATTAAGGATTATGTGGTTAGTTAGATTAGATTAATGATTTAATTATCTAATTTTGCATGTTAGGTGGTTAGATTAGATTAATTAGAGACTAGATAGGTTGTATTAATTATTTAGGTTGGTTTGGAAATTTTCCAGGCCCATCTCAGTATTTAATTAGGCTTTTCAAGCCTAAGTTTGCATTTTTAGCATTTAATTGTATTTTATTTAATTAATTTTTGTAATTATTTAATTATTTATTATTTTTTCCAAAAATTAGACCGGGATAGCCGGTGACCACAATTTCGTGCTAATTACAATGGTGTGTTCAATTTATGCAATTGGGTGTTAATTTGTGCAAATTGAGTGTTGATTGGATTTGCGGTCAATTATTCCAAAAATTTCGGAAATTTCAATATTTATTCAGAAAATTTCGGGTGTCGAATTATAACACCGAAAATGGATTTTAAGTACTATATCAAATAGTGGGGTTTGAAAAGGAAAGGTATCAATTTTTCTGGTTTGAATTGACCGTGTACCCACACATGACTATTTTCGGGATGTTTTTAATATGAAGAAAACAAGCCAGGATCACCATTTTAATTGAGACATTTGAGTGCAACGCACGGTATCCTGGGCCAAGATTGATTGATCGTGTGTTGGTTAAAGAGAACTCGTCTCGAGCTTTTAAGTCAGACGTTACCCTATATGGGTTACCCATTCATTAGGTTTCAGGTCGCAGTAGATTTTGGACCTACGCTCCTTCGGGAAAGCTGTCTATGAGAGACGTCGTCATGCTCAAAGGTGGTGAGACAAAGCCTGGCTATGCCAGAAGACGCCAAACTTATGAGTAGGTTGTACCCTTGGGGGGCAAAATTAACAATTGGAACGCATGGTTGATTGAATTAGATGCCCCTAATTATGAGACAAAACTATGTGGCATGGTATGGGACGTGTCATAACGATTTGGCCTTATAATCGGGACCCTTGTGATTGATTGAGTTGATGAGGTGTTTCAATTGTTGTGTGCATTAATTATATGCATTCGTGATATGAACTGTGCTGACGTGCAAGAAGGAACTGAGGTGAGGTAAGTCTTCTTTTCCAATTGTTTGGTTGTGTGGCTAGAGTGTCATGTGGTGTATTTTCTTCCTAATATGGGTTTAGGGGGTGAACTTGTCGAGACACTATCTCACCCCGTCGTGGGCTTAATTTTCAGGTCCTTAGCTGGTGGTTGTGGAGGACTCGAAGTCCCGGAGTCTGTGGAGGTGGAGTTTGAAGGATCGGCGTATTGTGTCCGACTAGTATGTCATAAGACAACTCCTTTTTGAGAGCCAACCTTTTTGTAGACCTTTGACTAGACTTGTTTTGTATCTAAACCCATTGTTTATAAAAGTTGGCTTTTGTGAATGTGTTCTACTTTCCTATCCCATGCTGTTTGCTGTCAGGGGTATTTGTTTTGCTTCCGCATGCGTACAAAAATGAATGTGTCGCATTTGTATCAACCATAGAGAGATGTTCGCGCTCTTGAGGATCGGGACATGACATCCCCATTTAAGTGGTATTAGAGCGGGTCAGTCTTTGGAGTGATAAGGTGCGATGAGTCATGGGATAGTTAGTAGGAAAGGCCAATTTTAATATGCTGATGCATGTGAGTGATAGCTAATTGGTAGCTTGTTTGTGGGGTCACTCAAATTATAATCTGGTATTGGAATTGGAAAACAGGTTTCTATAAGATCCTATAGTATGAGTGATCAAGAGTGGAGAACTCCTAGGAATAGGTCAGTAGGACCTGTAACTCGGGGTAGGACACGGACAAGGGTCGGTACCCGAGGTAGAGCGTAGGCTCAGGCCAGCGTGAGTGTGAGAGTACCGCTGCAAACCGGTACTGAGAGTGTAGCAACACCGAGCGGTCCTAGGTTCGATGTGATTGTTCAGGCACTAGAGACTTTGGGAAGCATTTTGGGCCAGCAAGCACAAGATCAAGCCGCCGTTGTTGCTGCTGTCACTGCTGCCGCTAATGCCGTAACCGACGTTGTTGCTGCACCTGTTGAGGCCCAACCTGGAATTGTGATTAGGGAACAAGCCTCTACATCTGAGTCGTGGTTCAGGTCCAACAGAGATGATGATCAATTTGGGAAAAAGTCAATGACATAAGGAAAGCACCCCATTCGTTCCAACCAAAGGAGTAGAATCGGGAAGTCAACGCGGAGCCAGAACATCGTTTGTTGCTTCTGCGGAAGATGGCTTGGATTAGCCCCGTGCCATTTTAGGACAGGTGCTTGTTTTGTGTGTGACCAATAGGGTCACCTGGCTAGAAATTTTCCGCGCAAGCAAATAGGATTACAACAGCTGCTGCCACCATTGCCGATGGAACATAATAGAGAGAATGCGCCACAAGACGCACAATGGGGTACTTAGATTAGGCCTCCGGTACAAGAAAGGGTGCGTACTTTCACCCGACAAGAGGTAGAGGACTCACCCGATAGGTGCCAAGTTTGTAGCAAGAAGCATGGACCAACCTAGTGTCCAGGTTTAACGGGAGTGTGCTTTAGATGTGGCCAGCACGACCATCAAGTGAGGAACTGTCCGCGTAGGTCCAGGAGAGCATAAGTACCGTTACTGCAGATAGGACGCCACTAGGATGGCGAAGGAGACAGGAATGAACTGAAGCATGCACCGATCAAAGGAAGAATGTTTTTGGGGTGATTTTATCATAGTGGTGCAGCAGAATTTTGGTTAAGTTTATAGAACCTCAGTTGTAATGAAATTGTAGAAAGGAGAATCGTTGACTAGAGTTGTACTTGATATTTTGCATATGTATAACTTTGATATCATATATGAAAAGGTTTGGCTCGAGGAGCTTTTTGTTGTAATGACTTGTTGTCGTAATATAATACAATTTGACTCGTTGACGGATGAAAATTTCGAACTTATTGGAAATCAAGGAGGACCCTTGATCTCTTTAATCTCGTCACTTGAGGCAACCCGTTTGTTAGACAAGGGTTGTCAAGGTTACCTAGTGACTATCGTGGATACGACGGTTGAGGAACTAAAAATTGAAGATATTGTGGTAGTGCAAGAATTTCCAGATGTGTTTCCAAAGGAATTGCCAAGCCTGCTGCCAGAGAGAGAGATCGAGTTTATGATTGAGTTAGCTCCTGGGACAGAGCCAATCTCTAAGGCTCCTTACCGGATGGGGTTGTTTTAGTTGAAGGAACTGAAGGTGCAGATGAAAGAGTTGTTAGATAAGGGATTTATACGTCCCAGTGCATCACCTTGGGGAGCACCAGTCCTGTTCGTAAAGAAGAAAGATGGTTCGTTGCGCCTGTGCATCGACTATCATCAACTCAGCCAGGTAACGATCAAGAACAAGTATCTATTGCCGAGGATCGATGACTTGTTTGATCAATTGCAAGGAGCGTCGATTTTTTCTAAGATCGACTTGAGGACGGGATATCATTAGCTGAGGATCAGAAAAGAGGACATACCGAATTCAACGTTTCCAACTCGATACGGCCATTATGAGTTCACTATAATGCCGTTTGGTTTGACGAACGCCCCAGCTGCTTTTATGGATCTGATGAACCGAGTTTTCAAAGAATACCTGGATCAGTTATAATCGTGTTCATCGATGATATCCTGGTGTACTCGAGAAGTCCTGAAGAGCATGAAAGACATTTGAGGATAGTACTCCAGACTCTAAGGATTCATGAGTTGTATGCCAAGTTCAGTGAGTGCGAGTTTTGGTTGACTCGTGTTGCTTTCCTAGGTCACGTGATTTCAGGTGAAGGAATCTCCGTGGACCCAACCAAGATTAAAGCAGTGATCAACTGGCCAAGACTGACTACCGTGACGGAGATCAAAAGTTTTTTGGGTTTAGCAGGGTATTACAGAAGGCTCGTGGAAGGGTTTTCAGTGTTAGCTTTGCCTTTGACTCGACTGCTGAAGAAGGAAGAGAAATTCGTGTGGACAGACAAGTGCAAGATTAGTTTCCAAGAGCTTAAGCAGAAGTTGACTACTGCACCTGTACTAACCATTCCATTTCGTCCTAAAGGATATGAGATCTATAGTGATACGTTGTTTAGAGGATTGGGTTGCGTGCTAATGCAACATGGTAGGGTTGTTGCATACTCGTCCCATCAGTTGAGACTTCATGAGCAGAATTACCCGACGCATGACTTAGAACTCGCAGCGATTTTTTTGGCTCTGAAGATTTGGAGACAACATTTGTGCGAAGAAAGATTCCAGATCTTCACTGACCATCAAAGTCTCAAGTATCTATTCTCTCAGAAGGAATTGAATATGAGATTGCATCGCCGGATGGAACTCCTGAATGAGTATGATTATGATATTCTGTATCACCCTGGAGGGGCGAATAAAGTCGTAGATGCGTTGACTCGGAAGTTTTCAGTTGCACATATGATAGTTAAGGAATGGGTCTTACTGAAAAGAGCTCGGAATTCCATTTTCAAGTTTGAGGTAGGCCACCTTTCAAATCTTATGGCCACCCTTAAAATTTAGCCAGAAGTGCATATCAGAATCAAGACGCTTCAGTCGACAAATCCAGATGTTCAGAAAATCCTGCAAGAGAATATTAAAAAGAGGAAGGCTGACTTTCAGATTTCTGATGATGGAACACTAAGGGCACGCATGACAACCATTTTATTCCAGAAATAGTTTCTGGAATAGAAATAGATTTTTCTATTTCTATTTCTAGAAGAGTTTCTAAGCAAAAATAACCGTTTGATAACGACACAAAATTTCTACTCTAAAAGTAGAAATTCGTTTGATAACGACACAAAATTTCTTCCTTTCGGACAGCGGTGGACCGGCGATCGGCGGTGATGGACGGCCAGAGACCGGCGGCCGACAACCGGCGGCCGGCGACTGGCGGTTGACAACCGGCGGTCGGCGACCGGTGGTGGCGGCGACGGCGGCGACGGCGGCAGGGCCAGTGGCCGGTAACCGGCAACCAGCGGCGACGGTGTGGCACCCTTGAACGGCCCCCATCCATTAGGGTCGCCACAGTCTACTTGCCTTTCACTTGTCCTGATAAAATAAATCATTCTGATATCATAGAATTATGACAAGTCCAAAGTCTTGGGGTTTCTACCTTTTAAGTCGGTCCCTGCACAGTTATAAATGTATAGCGGAAGCAACATTACATCTCCCTATTCCAAAATTTGAAATGATGCACATTTACTAGACAATTTTATAAGTTAGGCCGAACACTTTTATTTACGTAAGTCTGATAGATATCGTTGGTCGGTACAACAAAATTTGCCATGGTTTCCTAAACCCGGCTCCATAACATAAGATAACTCGACCTCCATCTGGCTTTCCTTTCCATTTAGCCCTATACAAAAGTCTATCAGACAGTGCCGGCAATCCAAAAAGTTTCATCCGCTACCCGTCACACACGATCACACCCAACCTGGTCCATCGGCTGGCGGCGGCGGCAGCATCCCCAACATGACCCCATCCCGTCGGACATGCACCGACAGAAACTCCTGGACTACTAGGCCATCAGGTAAACCGACGTCATGCAAGACCAAGACTCGTACTCGGATGAAAACCAATCCTCGAATCTCGTCATGAGTGTGCTCTAAACACATACACTCCACATCGACCGGGACACCGTAAAAAGTACCGCGAGTGACAGGCAGCAGAGGTATCTTTTAATCTCAAATGTTAGTCCCCAAATGAGGTGAGTACAACCACTCAACAGTAAAAGATTCATCAAACTATATCATGCAGTACCATCAATATCTAGATTCATGCAAGATAGATCAAGAACAAATAATTGAAGAATAAGTATGCATCAAAATCATGAAAACTCTTTAATGTATTGATAACTACAAATTTCGAAACCATCAAAATGCATCATATTCAGTTACACAAGTCCCGATCATAGGGCCAAACTGTAATGACACGTCCCATTCCATGCCATACAATTTAGTTCATATAACCAGACCACACACACACCTAGTAGAATCATCATTTATCATTCAAAAGGTTTCATCCCCCAAAGGACCAGTGTTTGCGTCCCTTCGGGCATTCACATCCACCCTGGCATCGCGAAAGCCTCCGGCATTCAACCTCTTAGGGCCACTAGGCATCTGGAGCATATCACGCCTCTAGGCATCTCGTACCCCACCTGGCATCACGAGGAAAACTGTCCAAGACTCACCATGAAAATAGTTATCCCGGCCCTCCGGATTTACGTACCGACTAGCATACAACCGGGCATCCCGAAGCTCCCGGGGTAAAACCTCCGGCATTCAGCCACTAAGGCTACCGGGCATCCACAAGGCATCGACTCATTCGATCCTTTGGGCATCCCGACTCCCGGGGCATCGTTGACCCAAGGGTTCAACGGCAACCATTAACATTTTAATTTACAAAAATACTTTCAAATGCCAAAAACAAGATGTCTCGTGGACCCTCTGTCTAATCTCAATATTGCACAAATATCCACAACCAGTACCATCATATCACATAACCATTCAAAACATATTCACCTTTGGGACACTTTGTGGAAATTCGAAGATAGAACAGCTTGATTTTTTTACAAAGCACAGTTCTGGTAAGAATTTCGAAATAATTACTAAATGAACTCTGAAAATTATGAAATTTTGACATGTTATCAATGAGACCAAAAGGAAGAAATTTCGTGAAGGACACTACATCAAATTCGTGGTGTATAAAGAGTAATAGTTTGCTGTTTCCTTCAAAAATTCTGCAGTAACTTACAGATTCAGTACCTACAGAAGAAAATTCATTTCACCAACTAAATCTTGTCCGTTTGTCCTCAAATTTTGATATGTTATTCCTAAGGATGTGTCTTACAACTTTCATAGGGGTACAAATTCAAATTCTATCTATAAAATTGTAGAAAATTCACGGAATTATCAAAGGTCAAGCTGTTCTCTAAAAAACAGAGGACTGGTTTCAATAGATTTACTCCTATCTTCATGTTTTCACATTCTTATAACTATAGCTAGATGCCGAACTCCATCTAATGGATGTAATCTTTAAATAAAATGGTTTCTTTTCTTATTTTGATCATTATAAATCAAAGCGATACAACTAAAGAACTTTCCATCTAACTTTCTCCAAAACAAAGTCGGCACATGCAATTTTCTTCATTCCTAATTCAATCAAGTCATTTGTTTCTCTACCAATCTATCTTACAACCCCTTTAAGTCTCTTCCACAGCATCTAAGAATACTTTCAGCAAGTTCTTACTGACAGAAAAGCTATCCACAGCTCGGCTCAAGGCATGCATTCATCTCTAAACTCACTCACTTCAACATGTACCACATCCTTTCCTTCAACAACCCTTTCCTCACTTTGTTCGGTCCACACAGCCATCTCACACTCAATTTTCGAAAGACACAAAGCCCTAATACAACATGCAATGGCTGGTAGCTTCAATCTATTGCCCGTTTAGTTCGATTCCACACAAAACAGCAACATCACATTCAATCCTCCACATATCAGCATTCAATCTTCATCTCTATCATCCAAAAACTCAACATGCAGCTTTCTATTCTGCATTTTCTCACATCTACCGGCATTTCACCAGAAAATTTGCAGCATGCAAAGACATAGGTTGATGAACTTCCACTTGCCTCAACTCCTAGCTTGCTTGGCAACCAAAAACAGAGACTTGGGACTTCGAACGCAGCTCAATCGGTGACGAGGATTGGCGGCGTCGACGGCGGCAGCTCGGACACGGCGGAAGGCGATCCACTTCTTCCTCCCTCGCGGCTCACACCCGCACGCTCGTTCTCTCGCTCGAACTCTCTCTCTCTCTCTCACTTGCTCGCCCGCTCACTCTCTCGGTTTCCCTCTCTCACTTGCTCATTCCGAATCCTTTTGCTTTCTTTTGTTTAATTAAATTACTAACTTTTGCATGCAGGTGACAAGTGGCTTCAAGGAGAAGACAAGTGGAAGATGGTTGAGGTGTGCATGGACAAGTGGTGAGTGGCTCCTTCCCCCCCGTCCGGTTCTCTTCTCCCCTCCCCCTCTTTCGGTCGACGGCTTGGGGGCTCATTGGGCCTGCTTGGGCCCGAAAATTTGAGGCCAAAAGTCCAAACTCAAAAGCCCATGGTCTTTAAAACATAAGCCCAAAATTATGAAGCACTTTGTTTTCTAAATGAATTAATTTATATTTCCATAATCCAATTGCTTCATGAATAAATGTATAACCGAAATTCTTGTGTGCAGTCCATCTCCTCAAAATTTTTATCTTTAAATTTCAGCATGCATGTTCCTCACGCAAGACCGAATTCCATCCCTTCGGTTCTAGAGAAACTATTCAATCATGGTCCAAAGTTTTTCTCTTATTGCACGGTTGATCGGTCCATTGCTAAACATATCATATCAATCCAATAAACAAATATGAATTAATGCCCGTAAATGATATTAATGCCATAGTCCGACGATACTTCCATCGATTGATCATGACCGTCACCAATCCGAGGATCGTCTAAATTTTTCGGATGCCACAGGCGGCAGAGGGCGATCGGCGGCGGCGGCGGCGGGCGGGCGGGCGGCGGCGATGGGGACCGGCGGCAGCAGCGGCAACGGATGAAGGACCGATTGACGAACAATGAGAAGAATTTTTATTTTTGATTTCCATTCCAGAAATAAAGAAGTAGAAAATTTTAGCTTTTGATTTCTATTCCAAACCTATTTCTGAAACAAGAATCTATTTCAGAAAAAGAAAAATGAAATAATATTACCAAACGGATTTCTATTCCAGAAACAGGTCTGGAATAGAAATTCTGGTTTGTCATGCACCCCCTAAGGTTCCGAGGACGATTGTTTGTACCTGACGATGTAGCACTTAGGGCATGTGCAAATGAGGAAGTAGGGTTTTGCACATAAAGTAGCTTGTAAAATATATATGGGATTGGATAGACAAAAAAAAAATAATAAGAAGCTTGTTTTTTTCCCTTATCTAGCATTGACGGTCTTTAGAAAAGCTATAACTAATTCAACTATGCGTGTGTATACATAGTAAGTTAATAACCCATTTTCCAACTTACTCCATAAAAGTTCAATTTTTTTTTTTTTCACAAAAGAGAATTTTCGCGGCGAATTAATCTTCGGGAGCTAAAGGAATTTTCTCAAAACAGAGTTGATGATGTGTCATTAATCGACTCATTGAGTGATCAATCAACACTATTTGATGGGCAAAATTATGGTAAAATCTGAAAATAAGTGGTAAGCTTAGGTCTTTTATGGTAAAATTATTATTTGACGGGTATCTTGCAAATAATTACGCGCCCACTTGTAAAATCTAAAAACAAGCGGTAATCTACTACCGGATTGGTGGATGTTTACATTGGTAAATGATCGGTCACTTACAAACAATTATGCGATTATTTGTAAAATCTAAAAATAAGTGCCAATCTGTCATTGAATTTGTTGATGGTAAAATACTCATTTCTTTCATAAGTTACAAATACTGACCAAGGTTATAACTAAGGGTCATGTTTTACGACTTACCATCGATATTTGAAACTTGTTATCGACTTAGCATGTTTACTGACGCAAAACGAAATTCCCTTTTAGGCATATTGCGTTGAGAATCAGGATTGCCCGACATGTTACAAGAAATGTTATATAGTTAATCGTCGCCTTAAATTAAAGATTCAGGTCAAATGGTTCCGATTAGTTTTTGCGCACCATGACTGCTGCACATCCTTGGACGATTTTATGTTCACCCTCTCTCTCATCTTTCTGGTGCATAAGATTTTCTTCCAGGAATGCTCCTAACAGGGCCCAAATCTAACATCACAAGAAGAGCAAACCTTCTTTTCCGACCAAAAAAAAGAAGAGTCAACCTTTTTACCATCTGACCCAACATCTTATTGGTTCATTCCTTTTCTATTTACTTACAAAGTCTTACTTTTTTTTACTGGCATTTAACTCAAGAAAAGATAATTAACTAGGGTATGTCAATGATTCATGTTCTATTCCCATTACATGTATGGTCTATTGATTCCAAGCGAATTGTTTGGTAATTATCTAAAACGAGTTTTACTTTTTATTTAATCTAAATCTAGCAATTCACAAAATTTGACCTATTTTTCTTTTAATTTGGAACTTTCAAAACTTTTATGATAGTTAAATGTTGACACATAACTTCAAATGCAAATTTTTCATAGCATTTAGAATATAATAATTTTTAGCAAAAAAAAGTAAAAAGAAAATACTCTTTGGTCCCCAAAAGAAAATACTTTTATCTAAGAGTAAACAATTTACGTATATTGCTCCTAAAAAGCAAAAGACGCATTGGCAATATACAGGCGGTTTGTTCTTTTGCATGATGCACTGATTGAAGTCCTATGTATTACCATGATTAGCTGAAAATGTTGAAATTGCGGAAGACTAACGAGGATACATAAAACTACGAGTTGGATGAAACTTTCGCCGAGTCCACATCGCACAAACAAGTGTACGAGGTTGCGGCAAAGCCTGTTGTGGAGCTGCATACGTATGAAACATTTTGATTGTTGTCTTAAATTTCACCGCCATACGAGCCTGCTTTTGGTAAATATAAGCAAGTGGAGAAATTCTCGACATTTTACGCACTTAATATGCTTCCTTTTATGGTATTTTTAGCATCATTATTGGTAGAGATCCTGGTTAGACCGTGCCATTTAAGAGTAGCATTCGTCTTTACTACTTCATTTAAGGACTAGTTCCCATGAACTGTCCGAGCAAACATAATTTTGCTTCCCATACATTAGTTTGGATATACTTTAATTTAGGATACCATGAAAAAGCCCAAACTGGTATAATCATAACACATTTACCTCGAGATGCGGACCCCTGAAGTGCCATAACTTACGAAAACTACACTTAAGGGCCAAAATCGGAGCAAAATGGATCACTTGAGTGCCAATCCGTCCAAATCCCGGCCAAAACGTTGACGTGTCAATTTTCCGGTGAAGCATGTGCAAAACGACGTCGTTTTGGTGCCGACGTGGTAAAAAATTTAAATAAAATTTAATTAAATTAAATTTAAAATTAAATTTATTTAAAACATTTATAAAAATACAAATATTAAAAAAATTAAAAACTTTTAAAAATTTTAAAAAATTAAAAAATTAAAAAAATAATAAAAATAATAATAATAAAAATAAAAAAGGGTGACGGCCGAGGGCGCCGCCTCCTCGCCGCCGCCGGCAGGGCCCGCTGACCCCAGCCAACCAGCGGCGAGGGTCGTGGCTCTGCCTAGATCCGGCAAGGATCGACGCTCCTCACCCAACCGAGCCAAGGGCCGTCGCTCGCCGAGGCGACCCCTAGCGAGCAGCGACCCTTGGCCCGACCGAGCGAGGGCTGCAACCCTTGCCCAGATCCGCCGGGGGGGGGGGGAAAGAGGAGGAGGGGAAGCAGCCGACGGCTAAAGAGGAGGAAGGAGGAGGAAGGAAAAAAAGGGGGAGAAGGAGGAGGAGGGAGGCGGTCGGCGGTGAGGGTCGGGCCGCCGAGCCCTCGCCGAGGGAGGAGGAGGGAGGTAGCGGACGGCGAGGGCTAGGGCCACCGAGCCCCGGACCCAGCCAACCGGCGACAAGGGCCTGCGTGCCCTCGCCCCGGATCCGGGTGAGGGTACGCAGCCCTGCCGCCGGCCGGTCCCGACCGGGCTCGGCTACCTAGGCCGACCCTCCCCCACCTTCCGGCGATGGCGGAGGCGGCGGCGATGAGGGCTCGGCCCTCGGCCCGCCGACTACGTTCCTCCTCCTCTTTTTTTTTTTTAATAAATATAAATTATATTATTATTTTGTTTTAAATTTAATTTAATTAATTTTTATGTTATATTAAGATTCAAATTATGCCAAAACGAAGTCGTTTTGACTAATTTAAGGGCTCTATTTTGGCCAACACTCAAAACGACGTCGTTTTGGGTGAATTAGAGCTGACTCGGCTGTCCGGCGAGCCACCTCGGCAAAAAATATTAATATTTAATTGCCACGTATGATTTCCGGCCGGCTTCGCCGAGGTGGCACTCAGGTGTCCCACTTTTCTTAAAATGTGGCACTTAAATGTACCTTTCGTAAGTTATGGCACTTAAGTGTCCATTTGTGCCAAGTTATGACACTTGAAGAGATCTTTTGCCCATTTGTCTCAAATTAATTTTTTGACCACAGAAAACCCCAAACTAATATACTTGTGACAAATTTATTGTCCTTTAGTATTCGTTAAATTTTACTGTCAAATTTCTGAGTCATATGACATATGATAGTTGACGGGTATAACAGTTTGAGGTTTTATGCTTAGTTTGTCACATGGGTAGTAGTTTTGTAATTTTTTGTGATATTAATCCAATTTAACGGAAATAATGAAGGATGCATTTGTCACAAATATACCAGTTTGAGGTTATTTATGGTCAAAAAATTAATTTGAGACAAACTCGTCACATGTGTACTAATTTGAAATTTTTTTACGATCAAAAATTAATTTTGGATAAATTTATCACAAACGTACTAATTGGATGATTTTCGTGATATTAACTCTTAATTCACGATCCCCCTCTCTTTCTCTCAACTTGCTCAACTCACGTCCTCGAGGTTCGCAGCTTGGTCACGCTCACTCTCGGCCTCGACGGTTATTGAGGTACCAATTTGCCCTAATTCTCCCCTTTGTTTCCTCTGGTCTGGTTTTGTCATGGTGCGTCTCGATGTGTTTTACATGGTTGCTATCTGTTAATGGTTTTCGTGTGTCCATTTTCGAGTCCTGGATTCGCGGGGAAGGAGAGATGGTCGATGGGTAATTGGCTTTTCTGTCTTGGATTCGCAATCCACCTGAGCTCAGGACTTGAAGTGATTTTTACACGATTTTACCTGTGGACATGTTCTTCTCAGCTAGTGTTTTTTTCTGCCTTTCTATGTTCTAATGTTGTTTGGTCAAGGGAGGATAAGTGAAAATTCTTTTATCAAAAGTGGCGAAAAGTCATTTCGGTGAAGTGCTGTTTCGGGTTATTGGTAGTTGTGATCTGTTATGAAGCTTTCTTTGGATTGTTGCTGCAAGTGCGTATCTTTGTTTGATGATCAGGGAAGTTATGTGTCCGTGGATTCTGAATTGTTGTGGGGCAGGCGGGTAACTAACTTCATGGGATATATATGGTTTGCTGCATATTGTAGCATAACCTAGCTGCAATGAAACTAAGAAAGAACGCGAAAATAACATAAAAAGAAGTGGCTGGTTCTTGGTGGAACCTGAAACTGGCTTGAAACTGGCTGGTTCAGTTTCAAGGTCGGTTCTACGGTCCATAGGGATTGGTTCCTAGTTTCAAAAATTGGGAACGAGTCCCAATAGGATAGGTTCTAGGTTCCAGACTTGGAACCGATTTTCTGTTAAAATTGAGAATGAACGTGAGTTTGATCAGGAGGTGAACTCAATGAGCGGAAGCCAGGTTTAGATTTTGAGTGTTATTTATTGCTCTGAAATATAATACGAGTAAGATGCGTGTGCAACTTGTTCTGCCAACAGTGTTTATTACATGAGTTGGCCTTTGCTTTCTCAACTTGCTCTATTAACATAGTTAAGCATTTCATATTGGGCCATTGATTTTAATTTTATGATTTGATCTTTCTACTTCACAGGATGGTGCAGCAAAAGAGAAAGAGAAGAGAAAGGAGAAGAAAATGCGGAAGAGGAGGAAGGGAAAACAGGCGGAGCTGAGCAAAAAGTCAACAAAATCCCAAATAATGCTTTAGAAGCGGCTAAATTATACGGAAATATTATGAAGGATGTTTTCGGTGTTGATATAGATAATCCAATTTAACATCACCTTCGGCCACCAACAACTCTGACAAGGGATTTACATCATTGTTTGCCTATTTACTTTGACACCATTTCTGTTTGAGGGCTCCTAACACATTCTTCTCAATGTCACTTTGCTTAACATAAGTTGAGGAGAATTACTCTTTAATATTTCCATCCAATTTGGCCATGTGAAATATTTTGGGATTTTCTTGAGCATATCGCTCTTCCTAGAGACATTTTTCTCGGCTTTGGCCTCTTTTTTCTTCCTCCTCCTCCTTTTCTTCTCCTTTGCCTTTCTCTACATGGTCAGGCAGTTTGTCTCTTAGATTTTGCATGGTGCCTATGCAAATTCTGAATATATCGTCGAAGAAGGCTAGTGTTGAACCTTCCCGAAAGAAGCTATCTGAACGGACTCCTGGCAGAGATAATTCCATATAATGGCCAGCCATGTAAAGCAAACTTAATTGTGCTGAGGAAAGCAGGTACAGAATTGAGAATTGGTAAAAGGTAGTTGATGTTTCTCATATAATCTAAGAACATTGTTCTAACTTGTCATCTACTTTTCTTACAGTATTCAAAAGGCCTTTTCTTGATATTTTTTACTATTTTGCTTTGAGAAAGTAGCTGTTGGGGTTTGGGGCCAAGTACGTTGTCAATCTGACCTGCAGTCTCCTCTTTGTTGCACTTTCTTTCACACCATCACAAGACTCGTTTCTGTGCGTGCGTGCATGCATGGTTGTTAGGATCGCGATCCAGATTGTGGGATCACGATCACTCGATTCTACGACTCAAAAACTTTGAACAATTTGGATTCTAAGAATTATGGTAGTTTGCAGTGGTCGTGATCTGTATCTTAGGATGGCGATCCCAACTACGATTCAGTGTTCAAGCTTTAGAAGGAAATTCTGCTTTTTTAGCTGGAGCAAATATGAAATTGGGTCTCTGTCCCTAGTGCATGTGGGACTTTCTTCTTAATCATGTTCAGGCTCCATTTGGAAAATATAAGGCTTGGAGAATTAAGGAAAAGGGATGGAGATGAATGAACAGTAGAAAGCGAAGAAGTGCAGAGACACCATCTCTTCTTCTTCTTCAGTCTTGAATAAATGATGAGATGCGCATCAACCACCGTTGGCTTTCTGGACTGTGCCATCCTTTGGAGATGAGAGAGATAGCTTCTGTCCTTCTGCAACCAGATGAGAGAGACCTCTAACATCCTTAAGAAATTGGCGCACGATTTGACTTGGCCTTATAGCATAATTTCTTTGGATGTATACTGATTAGAACTTACCTTAAACTTTAAACAGTTGAAAACCTAGAATAGCCAGTGAAAGTGAGGTTTGTTAGAAGGGGGAAGGGGGGGGCAGGAGGTAAATTGGAGAGTGTGTCCCAGATTGAGGTAAATAATATTTTATCCTTTGAAATAAAGAAAGAGACAATATGTATTCCAGGAGAGACAAGGACAAACTAAAGGATTAGAAATTCGGAAAAGGCAGGAAAGTAGTTTCTTGGCAGCCTTCTTCTTGCTTATTATGGTGATTATTTTATTGTGATCTTATTTAATACACCTTAAAACTGGGGCAAGGAGATTTTATGCTTTTACATCTTTGACATGGTGCTCTAATTGTTAGTTGAAAAACTGGCAACCAAGAATTTAAGCCAGAGCAATCTCTCACATGAGAACGCTACATTTAAGCTTCACTATCCCTCTGTTTAAGGTTAATATGCATCTAATTGGAATGATTTAAGCAAGAATTTAATACTTCAAATATGTAGGATCTTATGATCTTGACTGATCTCGAAGACTTCGAAAGGATCCTACTTAGCATCTCGATCCTGATAACCTTTGTGTGTGTGACAAAGGCTGCCCAGCTTTAATATTTATTGTGAATTTATTTGGTCTTACTTATTAATTTGACAGGAGAAATATGGATCCAATTGTAAAATTTCTAATGGGCGACTCCAGAGTGAAACTGCTTTTCTGTTGGATAAGCAGCTTTCGAATGGAGCTTTTCTTCTCTATGTCAGTGTCTGCCTTGTCCCTGTGCTCATATTGCATGGATGGAGACTGACTACAGAACATTAAAAAAGTGTAAGGGCAATTTTACAGTTTCCTCATCAGTTTGGTGTAAGATTGATCTCTGAAACATAATGGGCTGAAGAGCCTTGAGGGATCAGCCTCTTTAATTTCAACCAAAGAGCATGGAAAGTTTGTCTTTGTTTGTTTCTATTATGAAATTCTGCGGCCTCCTTTTCTTCAGATCAATTAAATAACTAGTATTTGTGCTCATCTTGCATGGATGGAGACCGACTACAGAACATTAAGAAAGAGCAAGGGCAGTTTTACAGTTCCGCATTAGTTTGGTGTAAGATTGATCTCTGAAGAACATTAAGAAAGAGCATGGGCCTAAGAGCCTTGAGTGTAGGACCAGCCTCTTTAATTTCAGCGAAAGAGCGGGGAAAATTGTCTTCGTTTGCTTCTATTATGGAATCCTGTGGCCTCCTTTTCTTCAGATGGAATGAATAGCTGGTATTTGTTCTCCAACAGATTATATTCTCTTGAGGCTTCAAGTTGTCCATTTTATCTAGTGAGGGTACTCAACTAATTAATATACTATGTCAAGTAGTATATTATATGAATAACTTTTCCCTTTCAACTTTGTGATTGCATTGCTTCTTCCTAAATATATATATGTCCTTGGAAGCCATATTTTACCCTGCTTGTTTAAACTTCATGATACTTGAAGTCTTTCACATTACCAAGAATCCTTAACATCCTTGGTTAAGTTGAAAATTAGCTTTGTACCCATGATATGCCTGCCTTTCCATTTTTGTAGTTTTCCTTAGATCCTTGGTTTAATTACACTAATATCTTGCTTACACTGCCCAATTGGTAAAAGCATATACATAAACTACTATAAGTAACCGTTTAGTAGCTATTCATTTTGATAGCTTAGTGGACCACAGTGGTGCTGTTTTGGGCTTTCTCTTGGTTGCTTTAGTCAAATTGGACAAAATTTTAGGATTCCTTGTTCGTGTTTTTATCTCTCTCGGTTCCTCGCCAAATCCACAATTGCTGACCAAGATTGATCCAAATGGAGCTTTGCTTCAACTTAGTTGAGTGATTATGAGTTCTAATTGTTCCAAATCCATTGTTGTTTATACTATCTGTTGTTTTCTCTGATTCTGTTCACCCCACTTTCTGGTGTTTTTCTTGCTCTTTGGTGATGCCCTCACAAGGGTGAGTGCCTTTTTGCCTCGTCAAGATTCCTGTGAAGAGTTTTTGGTTTGTGATTAGTATTTTATTACCCATCAATAGTGCGTTTCGTACCTTTACAAGTTGTGGTTCTTCTTCTTACATGCTCATCGGAAGAGATGGATCATATTTTGCATTGACAACCAAAACAAATGGTCAAACACCAAATAGAAAAACAAATGCCAAAAGCGGCAAGGAAGGAAGTGTCTTCTCGGTTGGATATGAATGAAGATTCAACTAACTCCTATGAGCATACTTATCACATGAGAAGTGCCACATGGGGTTATTATACATATTTCATGTACATGTTTTCTTTTAAGACTTATTGGACCCGCTAACCTGTGGCTTCTAACCTGTGATGGATGTACTATCTGCTGATCATGTGATATTGTTGTGTCATGGGGTGCATTGTGCTTGGTTTGGTAGGAAGGAGAGATGTGTTGTGCCATTTGGAAAATGTTGTTAAAAGGTTGAATGCTTGATGGATGTACTATTTATTGAGTCAGTGTTTAGAGACTTTAAGCTAATTCTAGTTTTGTTATTAAATGCATGAAATCAAATGTGCAGAGAAAGGAGGTGAATCAACTTACCTCCTTGCTAATTGCATATTGTGTTGGCTGACATGAATGAATGTGCTTTAGACTATCCTAATAGGAATTATACCTGCGTTTCTGTTATTAAATGTTGGTTGATTTCCATGAGAATTTAATGTTGTTCCGATAAGGCTTCCCCTGGAACAATTGCTTCCCTCACTTGGGCTGTTTTAGACAAATTTATCAGCAAAATAAGGCTGATGTAATGAAGCTCACTGGTTTGCTGTTTCCATTGGTTTGCTGTTTTCTTACAGAGTAGCATGACCTTTCTATTAATGAAAGTATAGCTGATCGGGAGACAGTCCAAAGGCTGATTTTGTTTTTGGGAGTATCCATCCTGATTCAGAGATTGCTGATAATATCATTTGGAGAAATTCTCCTACTATTGATGTGGATTCCATTAAATCGTTCAGAGATACGAAGCTGCTGCGTGTTCTTTTTAGTTGTAGTCCAAGTTGAATTGTAACTCTTTTTTTAGGTCAAGCATGGTCAGAGAACCGGCTGGATATTTTTATGGGAAGAAGAGACTTCGTAGGGTGATCCTACCATGTCTATTGTAATCATCTAAGTTGGTTGTTGGTTGTACCTCTTTTCTCTTATCTTTTTGAACCATATACCAACTTGGTTGCTAATGTCCTGTTGGTTTTCTGTTGTAATCATCTAGTTCCAAATGAAGAGAGATTTGTGGACCTCATTTAAAGCATAAATAATTTCACTATCTTTCTTTAAGCACATGTGGTTCGTCCTCATTGGAAAACCAAGATAATACTATTGGATATAGAACACAAGTAGATGGTTCAGGGGAAATATATGAACCAGCATTGGTCACATTTAACTTTACTTCATGTAAGAAAGAACGGTAAATATTGTTTGTGCTGCTGTGAGAAGGAGTAACACGATGGCCGCGAGAACGGACAAGAAAGCCCAAGGACTATGGAAATATTCCCTCTTTAGTTTCTCCATCCAGACGTTTCTCCTCTTGTCACAATGCGCATTCACATTTTTGAAGATCTCGGAGTAATAGGAACCGTATACAGTGACGTAGTCACCCATCCTGTTGAAAATCTGTGCAACCACCTTGTCATCCCCCAAATAGTTCTTAATAATCCCTTTATGGCGAAGCACCTCGACGTCTGTTGAAGATTTTATGAGGCTATCCATGAAATTAACGTAATCCGTAAAGTAGTTGATGTCTCTCCTTCGGCGATGCTGCTCGTATGCGACCAGGTTTCGAAATTTTGATTCAGTGTGGTCTTCTACTTCCAAGACCGGTATCTCGAGTGTCCCATTCTCGAATTTGATATCGCTCAGTTCAACCCTTCCGCAGCCCTAAACCTGACTCCTGAGTCCCTCAGCTCTGTCGCCGAGAATTTAACTGGTTTGCAATCTGGCTGAAGCGTTTCAGGCAAGCCAGAAGTGCGCCACTTGTGATATAGATGCAGAAGATGCTTCGTCTCCTCGCCAATCATCCAATTTTGTATGGGGACTTCGAAGTACTCGCTGGCGTGAAGGCCGAACTCACTCTGGTCGCCCGGATCTTTAGTCAGGTCATATAGCTTGCTCAAGACGAAAAGTGGGAGCTGGTTCTCTAGCAGCAGTAAATCGCGCATAATGTTGTTTTGAATCCCTAATTCATGCATAAGCGGATCGTCTTCATCTGTCGGTATCTTCATATTGTACTTACAGAACAATTCAACGATGAAACAGCCATCAATGAGCATCATCGCAAGAAACTTTTCTTGGGAGAGGTCGATGGTTTCCGCATAGCAATTACGAGTCCGCTGTTCCATTTCCCTAAGAGTCGGCATATACCTGTCGACGCTCTCCTTTCTCCTCTCAAGCAATTGCTGCAGATATCGCAATTTTTGCTCCTCCATGAATTTGAACTTGTCATTTCCATAGTGATAAGGGCCGATGGCTAAAATCTCTGGGTCATAGGCTTTCTCGTTGACTTTGCCCAATTGATGATGAACCCTAAATATACTATGCTCTGGCGAAGTGGCAGGCATACTGCGAAGCATACTCTCGATGTGGATTGAGACATGATCTTGCACCGTGGAACGGTCATAGATCACAGCATGCTGTATTGGCTACAACATAATTAATGTGATAATAAGCACAGAGTAAAGCAAGATGATGGATTTTCATGTTCTTAAAATGGTTCTTCATGTGCTTCCATTTCATTAAGGGCTAGTTGCGAAAAATATCTTTGTATATACTCTTTCCATTTTTTGATTTTGGTCATCATACTATTTTTTGGGAAATATATGGCTCTTAAACTAATCTCCAAACATTCTCCCCCCCTAGGCGCCCACCTTAAAAAAAAATTAAAATAAATAAACAAACTAATTTCCAAATAAATTTTCAGGACAAATTCTGCATTTCCGTGTGATTATAAATGGAAAATGCTAACTATGCACCGGAGTTGAACATTTGGACTGGCATCGAATTTAAACAAATCAATATATTAGGAAAAATTGTAAACGGTGCTTCAAACACGTTACTGGCAAGAGATTTCGTGAAGATCACATATTGAACAGTGGACCATTATCAGTGAATTTGCGAAAACAGTAAAGCAAAATGGAGCAGCACTCATCAATAACTATGCAATATTAGCAATACCCCAAGGCAGAATTTAGAATTGCATATGTAAGAGCTATTCTTTCTAACCACCTAAATGATCCCACTAGTATGTAGGTTTTCCTCCCATCACTCTTTCAATATGATTTAAAATATTGATATCTCATTATGAGAATTATCTTTACATGAGAGCAAAGTTTTTCATGATAAACATAGGCAACATACAAAAAATCTCCTTATGTGTGATATTGCCAATTTTAATTTAGGTCATCATGCTACTTTTTGTCACTTGTTTGATTCCTAAACTCTCTTGAACTTTTTGAGGGAAAAAAAAAAACTCTTCGAACATTGACAAACAAAAAACTAATCCCCAACATAATTTCGGGACAAATTCCATGTTTCCGTATGAAATACCGATGGAAAAGATTGACTACACACCATAGTTGAACATGTAGTGCTGAGATTAAACATAAGCAAACCGATTGTCGAGGAAAAATTACAAAAATGATCCGTGAACTATTGCCTCCTTAATTTTCCTCCATAATGTACTTTTTTTTCTTCTTTAACTTAATTGGTCCCAAAAAAAATTAGTATTTGTATGTGAATAAGTATATGTAGTGCTTTTCACAAACTTTCCAGAATCATGTTAATTGAATGGATCATAAGATGGAATGCAAAAGACTGGTCTAATCCTTCAACTTACTTGATCAAGTTGGTGGTTGCTCATTCTTCTCGCCAAGCTAGACAAGCTACTATCGCGTCGGATCGAGTTCTTCTCTTCTTGTAGAATTGTTTATCAGCTGAGATAAAATGAGACTGCTGCAAATATCAACTCTTCTTTTTTGTGGACTTATGAAGATGGAAGGTTCTGCAATAAGCTGAAAGTTCTCGGAAGTTTATGAAGAGGCGAAGCGGTAGTAAAGACTTACAAGAAATGTCAAAAATGGACTTTATGAGAACCACTTATGAAGTCCATTTTTGGTCAAAAAGTCCATTTTTGGGACCAATTAACTTATGAACTCTTTTTTGGTAATATGCATTTATGAGACCGACTTATGAAGTCCATTTTCGATTTTAGTCCCACCATAAGTCATTCAAAAATAAGAATATTTCTCCTCTAGAAGCGAAGGATATCATTGCTTACTACAGATTCGAGTGAAATGGCTGGTGGTAATGACGCGTGGTGAGGTTGTTGCTATGGAATGGTGGATGTGCGTAGAATGATATTGATTCGAGCTCCATTTTTGGGATCAATTAAGTTATGAACTCTTTTTTGGTAAGATGCATTTATGAGACCGACTTATGAAGTCCATTTTTGATTTTAGTCCCAACATAAGTCGTTCAAAAATAAGAATATTTCTCCTCTAGTTGCGAAGGATATTGCTTACTACAGATTCGAGTGAAATGGCTGGTGGTAATGATGCGTGGTGAGGTCGCTGCTATCGAATGGTGGGTGCGTGTAGAATGATATTGATTCGAGCTCCATTTTTGGGACGAATTAAGTTATGAACTCTTTTATAGTAATATGCATTTATGAGACCGACTTATGAAGTCTATTTTTGATTTTGGTCCCAACATAAGTAAATGAGAAATATATCTATTACCTTTCACCAAAAATAAATAAATGAGAAATTGGAAATCAAGTCGCCATGGATAGACTCGGGCCGCGCGGAGCGTAAATTCCATACGAGAGTATCCACTATTGCCTGCAATCCGTCGTCTCTCTCGGGATCCGACATTAGAGGGTGGGGGCGTCATTTGACCCTTTTTTCAAGCGATTGTTGAATGCTCGCGTGGAGGTTTGCACATGAGCGTATGGTTTAACGACAGGTTAAGACATCACGAGTAGGCACCCGAACCTAGGAACACCACCACATGGCACCAAACCGAGACAAGCATATTCCTCCCGCTGATCCCAAAGCTTCCGCATCAATCTCCTAACCAAAAGTATGATTACCCTTCTGCTTTTCCCACGCTAAAACCTTCGAAAAAGAGAGTAAGGGGCAGAACAAGAGACGTTGAAACTATGGAAGCCCGTGAAGTGTTGACGCATTTGATCGCCATTCTCGCGCTCGCGCAAGCGGCGGCCATGATGGCCGTGATGGGGGAGGGCGGCGGCGCCATACCCACGACCCTCGATGGTCCGTTCGAACCCGTCACCCGCCGCTTCGACCCGTCCCTCCGCATGGGCAGCGACGACTTGCCGATGGATGACCCGAGGCTCAAGAAGAACGTCACTTCCTCGTTCCCTGAGCAGATTTCGCTCGCGCTGTCCAGTGATCCTAGCTCGATGTGGGTCTCTTGGATCACAGGTACTCGATTTCCCTCACAATCTTGTTCTTTGAAAGGTTTGTAGGATCAGAGTGGTCGAGCTTGAGGAATATGTGCAAGTTTCGAGTATGGTTCTAACAGTTCTTGGAACTCGACAAGTGGTTAACTTTTGTGATCTAGTGCGTTTCTTCATGTGGGGTAATGTGGACGTTTGCGATGACCAAGTTGGTATTGCATTTACGCCTCATGTGATGTGTTGCGCATGAGTTCATCGAGTACAGGGGTGGTCAGTGAAATCTATTTGTTTGTATGTTTGAAGAAGTCCGAATAGATCTCGATGTTGGTCGGGCTAATGAGTTGATCCGTGTCTTCAAGGGGATGCTCAGATTGGCAAGAATGCGACGCCGCTCGATCCATCGTCCGTCACCAGTGAAGTTTGGTACGGCACGGAGAGTGGGAAGTACACAAGCAAGAGCAAGATGGCATGTCGGCTGTCTACAGTCAACTGTACCTGTTCGAGGGGCTCTTGAATTACACTTCTGGCATTATTCATCACGTCAGACTTGAAGGTAACTGGAAATTGGTGAAACGCGACATAAGGTTTTTTTATTTCCATTGCATAACTTAAAGCTCCTTCCTGACACGTGGGAAAACATGATCTGGATTGTCAGTGTTTTTGCCCTTTGGTGTTATGTATTCCTTAAATGAGAGCGATGAATTCCTTCATTTGCTGTAATTGGCTCCACTCTACTTTTGAACTTACCCTTGCCACTGGAACTAAGATCGCATTTTCTGAAAGAGGTCTAGGGACCATCTTTTAAAATTGAATTCAATGGATTCTGCAGGTAGATGCTTTAAGGTGAATGAGAAGCTTCAGTTGATAGACGCTATTTTATCTGTAATTGCTTAGTGTCCCATGCTGCCTATTATTGTCAATTTTTTCCTGTTCTTTTTTCATGTGAGCTGCTCTCATGTTACCAAGATGGTGATCATGCATTTTGTATGATAATGCTTGAGTAATAAGTATTTCACAACGAAGACCAGCCTAAATTACAAAGCAATTATGTTTGGATTCAATATGGCAATTGATTGATTCACTATGAGAAGAAAGCTGATAAAGAGTACTTCTTCAGCAAAATGATTCTCTACAAGAAGAAAGCTCGTAAGTGATCTTAGTACTCTGTCTTCTGTGTTCACTGCAATTGTTAGTTTGAAGAATCTGAAGACAATAATACATTTATAGTTCTATTGCGTAGAAAAAAGATTGATCTCTTTGCTTACCAATTCACCCTCCATCAAACATTAGGTTTTGACCAAATTAACAAATTTTCTTTAGGCTGTCCTGCAATTCAAAATATAAAAGAATTTTATGTGGCATGTGCCGGTTTTTCTTTTTTCCTTTTATCTCAGGTGCTGCCACCAGTCTATGCATTTTATGATTCCGACAGTTTGCTTGATAACAATTCAAATTACTTATTCCCTGCTCTACTGAAATTTTTTTTCCTTCACAGGTCTTAAATCTGCTACAACTTATTATTTTAAGTGCTGCGACAGTTCTGTTCCAGCAATGAGCGACGAATATTCCTTCAAGACCATGCCCTCACCAAGTCCGAATGCATATCCCACTCGTATAGCGGTTATTGGAGATTTAGGTCTCACGAGCAATTCTTCAACAACCATAGATCATGTGATCAAAAATGATCCAGCCTTGGTTTTGATGGTTGGAGACTTGACTTATGCAAGCCAGTATCTCACCAATGGGGGACAAGGTGCTTCATGCTTCTCTTGTTCATTTCCAAATGCACCCATTAGAGAGACATATCAACCTCGCTGGGATGGCTGGGGAAGGTAAATGCTCTGCGCCTTCACATCCTTTCATGGGTCTGTTTATATGAGACCAGTCAAATATTCTGTATAGTTTGTGATACAAGCTTAAGATGAAGCATCTCCATCATGGTGCAAGTGCTAAACAATTTTGAAGTCAGAAAGACCAAACATTGCCGCACCAATATGAATACCATATACTTCTTCTAAGATGTAGTTCACACTTGATATTGTTGTATCTGCATGAGTATTGCCTTCTTTGTCTCTTTTTATACTTGATGGTTTGGTATGTTGATCTACATTATACATGGATTAGAGCAGAGGTAGAACGGCAAGGATGACTTGGTATGCCCGTTCATTTTTATGGTCTCTGCAACTGCACATAATAATGCTCTTGTGACTCCCTTGTTTGAATGCACCAAGAATGAACAAATTTCAATTTCAGGTTCATGGAGCCACTGACATCAAGAGTGCCTATGATGGTCATAGAGGGCAACCGCGAAATTGAGCCCCAAGTTGATGGGATCACCTTCCAATCGTACCTAACAAGATTTGCTGTTCCATCGGAGGAGAGTCATTCCAACAGCAGTTTCTACTACTCCTTCAATGCTGGAGGAATACACTTTATTATGCTTGGAGCCTATGTCGACTACAACACAACTGGTACATGACTAAATCCTGCATTACACTTTGCAACTTAGTCACAGTACAAAGAAGAGCCATGTACCCGGCTGAGGGATGATTTATAGCTTTCACCTTCTGACACTGTTTTGACATAAGTTCGCCCTTTCAGGCGCTCAGTATTCATGGCTGATGGATGACTTGCATCGAGTGAATCGCAGCTTAACCCCATGGGTGGTTGCTGCTTGGCATCCACCGTGGTACAATAGCTATAACTCGCATTATCAGGAATTTGAATGCATGAGGCAAGGAATGGAAGCTCTTCTTTATCAATACAAAGTCGATATCGTGTTCAATGGCCATGTAAGTACGTAACATGAGGAAGCTTAAAGTTTTTGTACTTTGAAACTTAATGCTCCTTTCCCTTGTAATCTGTGCATTTATTTTCCTGCGTGTGGAGGAAAGAACTTACGATAATTTCATGACGGCATTGTGATGCTTTCGCCTCTTGTGAGTTCTTGTTATTTAGTCTGGCATTGGAATCCCCATTTTAACTTTAGAATCTTGAAAGTTGAAACGATGTTGAACTGAAACCGGAGCTATTGCATGTGATGCTCATATATGACTAGCAACATGTTCTCTTTCTGTCACCAGATACGGGTTTCTTCTCAGACAACCCTGAGATTAATATTTCACCATCATGTCTTTTCATTATGTATTGCAATCCACTAGCCTAAAGATTAGAAAATAAAGACATAGACCAAAGTGGCAAGAGAGGAGAATTTGGATTCTTGGATTTTCATTTATACAAAAGTCAAGTGGAAGAACCGACACTATGTGGCTTGCTCTTTATCATTATCAGTTAGTTGCATGAGAAGTGGGTTCTCGTTTGCAGGTTCATGCATATCAGAGGATGAACAGAGTCTACAACTATACACTGGACCCATGCGGTCCTCTATACATAACAGTTGGGGATGGTGGCAATATCGAGAAAGTCGACGTTGATTTTGCAGATGACCCTGGAAAGTGTCCTAAACCTGAGGACAACAAGCCCGAGTTTGGAGGGTTGTGTCCTCTGAATTTCTCCAATGGCCCCGCCAAAGGCAAATTCTGCTGGAGCAAGCAACCTGAGTGGAGTGCGTACAGAGAAAGCAGCTTTGGACATGGAATACTCGAGGTGTGGTTGTCAAATTTTAGGCCATGCACCTTTTTCACACTTATTTTAATTGTCCAAACCAATGTGCACCCCATAAGGAGTTTAAATTATCGTTATCACTATCTGTCCACTTGCTGTTTTTAGCTTGTATAAATAGTCCATATAGAACATTGTTGGTATGTCAAGGCCACAGCGACCTTTATTGAGCAGGGCTTCAGTTTGCTGCAGTAAGTGACTCTTGCCACGTTAAACATGCTTCCTCAGCTGAAAAGATACATCCATGTCTCCTCACTATATATGAAGCATCTCTTCCTATGAACTCCATAGCTAACAAAAGCTGAGTGTAAGTTTGAATAAGAGCTGTTGGATTAGAAACTCTAAGTTCCCTTTCTCTTCTTTTAGTTGAGAATTATTTCAGTTCAAATCAGTTGACAGACCAGCATGAATTAGAAAAAGTTTGTATTACTTTTTTTTTACTGCACATTGTTATTGGTAACATCATAGTTCAATTGAGCAGAATATATTTGCTATTGTCCTTCGCAGATAATGAATTCAACATATGCATTATGGACTTGGCATAGGAATCAGGATGCCTACAAGGAAGACAAACCGGGCGATCAGATATTCATCGTGCGACGGCCTGAACTTTGTTCTCCAACCGTCAAAGTGATACTCTAATCCATAGTTTCATCTTTTAAATGTTGCTTTCTGTGTCATGAAAATTGTTGCATCTCTAATTCCATTTATTATTCAACATGAGGACCATTCACTACTATATTTCTTTGGCAACATCTCATATACAGCCAATTGCATTTGGTTCTGCAGAGTTCCATTTCTTGAAGATTATGTTCATCACTTGTTTGTAATTTAATTGTACTACGAATCTTTCAAGTTTGGTAATATCTACAATTGAAAGCTGACGCTAAGGGCAGACTCGGTGAATTCAATTTGTTTCTGGTTTTCTTGTGATAGGAATCTAGCGATCCTCCTCAAGGTGGTCAAGAGTCGGAACACACATCCCCATCATCTACCGTAATTCTATCATTCAAAATGATGTGGCTGATGAGCTTGCTTGTCGCTTCGGTTGGCATTGCCGTGAGATGATCATCTCCGAAAGCATGGATTTTATTCCTTCTACAATTACCTTGAAAAACAGACAAAGAAAGTTCTCGTGCATAACTTCATATGGGAATACTGGAACGGAGTTATCTGCTTGAGAGTTCTGTTTACGGAAATACTCAAGGTAACGCAAAACTTGTGCAGACACATGTACACATATACTTGAGTGCAAATTCCTCCTCTTCTATTTCTTTATTGACATTCATGTATTCACATTGATGCAAATCTGACATGAGTGCTGAACAGACCGTCCATATGGCATTCAAGTACACTATGTATTACCTTTGATTTTCTTTTTCTTTCTCTTTTTCTCGCGTAATTGTCTCCTAACGTGATTCGTGAATTTTGCATGGGTCCACTGTGTGGTACTTCAGAATCGACAACTATAAACAATAAGAAAGTTGGGTAAAATAAAGCTTTGTGATTGGGCCATACCATCACGAAACTCAATTCTTTTACCATTTCCCCTGCACATATTACTTTATTGTTTACATTAATTAGATAAAAAAGCTTAATTGCCAGTCATTAATGTTTTTTGAAAAAATAAAATGGATTCATGCAATGTATAAATAGGTACTAACAATTCTAATTATATATGTTTGGCAAACATGTAATTACTTGATCATAATTGTGGACTGATGAAAAGCATAAATCAATCAAGAAAAGGAAATAATATCAAAACAGTGAAAAAGTTAAAAGGTTTCTAAGATTGAAAAAAAGGAATGATATCAAAATAATGAAAAAGTTAAAGGTTTCTAAATTGTAAAGAAGCACAACCACTAGAGATTGCCTTAATGGCTCCTTTTCTCATTTGGGAAGGGTAAGGTGGGGAGTTCAATTCTCCACCTTCTTGGGTGCTAGGGGCACGCACAAGTGAGGAAGTAGGGTTTTGCACATAAAGTAGCTTGTAAAATATATATGGAATATGGGATTGGATAGAAAAATAAAATAAAATAATATGAAGCTTGTTTTTTTCCCTTATCTAGCATTGACGGTCTTTAGAAAAGCTATAACTAATTCAACTATGCGTGTGTATACATAGTAAGTTTGTAACCCATTTTCCAACTTACTCCATAAAAATTCAATTTTTTTTTTCCATAAAAGAGAATTTTTGCGAATTAATCTTGGGAACTAAAGGAATTTTCTCAAAACAGAGTTGATGAAGTGTCATTAATCGACTCATTGAGTGATCAATCAACACTATTTGATGGGAAAAATTATGGTAAAATCTGAAAATAAGTGGTAAGCTTAGGTCTTTTATGATAAAATTATTATTTGATGGGTATCTTGCAAATAATTACGCGCCCACTTGTAAATCTAAAAACAAGCGGTAATCTACTACCGGATTGGTGGATGTTTACATTGGTAAATGATCGGTCACTTACAAACAATTATGTGATTATTTGTAAAATATAAAAATAAGTGCCAATCTGTCATTGAATTTGTTGATGGTAAAATAGTTATTTCTTTCATAAGTTACAAATACTGATCAAGCTTATAACTAAGGGTCATGTTTTACGAGTTACCATCGATATTTGAAACTTGTTATCGACTTAACATGTTTACAGACACAAAACGAAATTCCCTTTTAGGCATATTGAGTTGAGAATCAGGATTGCCCGACATGTTACAAGAAATGTTATATAGTTAATGGTCGCCTTAAATTAAAGATTCAGGTCAAATGGTTCCGATTAGCTTTTATGCACCATGACTGCTGCACATCCTTGGACGATTTTATGTTCACCCTCTCTCTCATCTTTCTGGTGCATAAGATTTTCTTCCAGGAATGCTCCTAACAGGGCCCAAATCTAACATCACAAGAAGAGCAAACCTTTTTTTCCGACCAAAAAAAAGAAGAGTAAACCTTTTTACCATCTGACCCAACATCTTATTGGTTCATTCCTTTTCAATTTACTTACAAAGTCTTACTTTTTTACTGGCATTTAACTCAAGAAAAGATAATTTACTAGGGTATGTCAATCATTCATGTTTTATTCCCAATACATGTATGGTCTATTGATTCCAAGCGAATTGTTTGGTAATTATCTACAACGAGTTTTACTTTTTATTTAATCTAAATCTAGCAATTCTCAAAATTGACCTATTTTTCTTTTAATTTGGAACTTTCAAAACTTTTATGATAGTTAAATGTTGACACATAACTTCAAATGCAAATTTTTCATAGCATTTAGAATAGAATAAATTTTAGCAAAGAAAGTAAAAAGGAAAATACTCTTTGGTCCTCAAAAGAAAATACTTTTATCTAAGAGTAAACAATTTTACGTATATTGCTCCTAAAAAGCAAAAGACGCATTGCCAATATATAGGCGGTTTGTTCTTTTGCATGATGCACTGATTGAAGTCCTATGTATTACCATGATTAGCTGAAAATGTTGAAATTGCGGAAGACTAACGAGGATACATAAAACTACGAGTTAGATGAAACTTTCGCCGAGTCCACGTTGTAAAAACAAGTGTACGAGGTTGCGGCAAAGCCTATTGTGGAGGTGCGTACGTATGAAAGATTTTGATTGTTGTCTTAAATTTCACCGTCATTCGAGCCTGCTTTTGGTAAATATAAGCAAGTGGAGAAATTCTTGACTTTTTACGCACTTAATATGCTTCCTTTTATGATATTTTTAGCATCATTATTGGTAGAGATCCTAGTTAGACTGTGCCCTTTAAGAGTAGCATTCGTCTTTACTACTTCATTTAAGGACTAGTTCCCATGAACTGTCCTAGCGGACATAATTTTGCTTCCTATACATTAGTTTGGATATACTTTAATTTAGGATACCATGAAAAAGCCCAAACTGGTATAATTATAACACATTTACCTCAAATTAATTTTTTGACCACAAAAAACCACAAACTAATATACTTGTGACAAATTTATCATCCTTTAGTATCCGTTAAATTTTACTGTCAAATTTCTGAGTCATATGACATATGATAGTTGACGGGCATAACAGTTTGAGGTTTTATGCTTAGTTAGTCACATGGGTAGTAGTTTGGTAATTTTTTGTGATATTAATCCAATTTAACGGAAATAATGAAGGATGCATTTATTACAAATATACCAGTTTGAGGTTATTTTTGGTCAAAAAATTAGTTTGAGACAAACTAGTCACATGTGTACTAATTTGAAATTTTTTACGGTCGAAAATTAATTTTGTATAAATTTATCACAAACGTACTAATTTGATGATTTTCGTGATATTTACTCTTAATTCACGATCCCCCCACCCCCCCCTCTCTCTCTCAACTCGCTCAACTCACGTCCTCAAGGTTCGCAGCTTAGTGACGCTCACTCTCGGCCTCGACGGTTATTGAGGTACCAATTTGCCCCTCGCCTCTTGCGGCCTATTTGCCCTAATTCTCCCCTTTGTTTCCTCTGGTTTGGTTTTGTCATGATGCGTCTCGATGTGTTTTACATGGTTGCCATCTGTTAATGGTTTTCTTGTCTCCATTTTCGAGTCCTGGATTCGCGGGGAAGGAGAGATGGTCGATGGGTAATTGGCTTTTCTGTCTTGGATTCGCAATCCACCTGAGCTCAGGACTTGAAGTGATTTTTACACGATTTTACCTGTGGACATGTTCTTCTCAGCTGGTGTTTTTTTCTGCCTTTCTATGTTCTAATGTTGTTTGGTCAAAGGAGGATAAGTGAAAATTCTTTTATCAAAAGCGAAAAGTCATGTCGGTGAAGTGCTGTTTCGGGTTACTGGTAGTTGTGATCTTTTATGAAGCTTTCTTTGGATTGTTGCTGCAAGTGCGTATGTTTGTTTGATGATCAGGGAAGTTATGTGTCCGTGGATTCTGAATTGTTGTGGGACAGGCGGGTAATAACTTCATGGGATGGATATGGTTTGCTGCATATTGTAGCATAACCTAGCTGCAATGAAACTAAGAAGAACGCAAAAAAAAATAAAAATAAAAAGAAGCAGCTGGTTCTTGGTGGAACCGGAAACCGGCTTGAAACCGGCTGGTTTGGTTTCAAGGTCGGTTCTAGGGTCCATAGGGGTTGGTTCCTAGTTTCAAAATTTGGGAATGAGTCCCGATAGGATAGGTTCTAGGTTCCAGACTTGGAACCGATTTGCTGTTAAAATTGAGAATGAACCTGAGTTTGATCAGGAGGTGAACTCAATGAGCGGAAGCGATGTTTAGATTTTGAGTATTATTTATTGCTCTGAAATATAATACGAGTAAGATGCGTGTGCAACTTGTTCTACCACATGAGTTCGCATATGCTTTCTCAACTTGCTCTATTAACATAGTTAAGCATTTTATATTGGGCCATTGATTTTAATTTTTATGATTTGATCTTACTACTTCACAGGATGGTGCAGCAAAAGAGAAAGAGAAGAGAAAGGAGAAGAAAATGCGGAAGAGGAGGAAGGGAAAACAGGCGGAGCTGAGCAAAATGTCAACAAAGTCCCAAATAATGCTTTAGAAGCGGCTAAATTATACGGAAATATTATGAAGGATGTTTTTGGTGTTGATATAGATAATCCAATTTAACATCACCTTCGGCCACCAACAACTCTGACAAAGGATTTACATCATTGTTTGCCTATTTACTTTGACACCATTTCTTCTTGAGTGCTCGTAACACATTCTTCTCAATGTCACTTTGCTTAACATAAGTTGAGGAGAATTACTCTAATATTTCCATCCAATTTGGCCATGTGAAATATTTTGGGATTTTCTTGAGCATATCGCTCTTCCTAGAGACATTTTTCTCAGCTTTGGCCTCTTTTTACTTACTCCTCCTCCTTTTCTTCTCCTTTGCCTTTCTCTACATGGTCAGGCAGTTTGTCTCTTAGCTTTTGCATGGTGCCTATGCAAATTCTGAATATATCGTCAAAGAAGGCTAGTGTTGAACCTTCTTGAAAGAAGCTATCTGAACGGACTCCTAGTAGAGACAATTCCATATAATGGCCAGCCATGTAAAGCAGACTTAATTGTGCTGAGGAAAGCAGGTACAGAGTTGAGAATTGGTAAAAGGTAGTTGATGTTTCTCATATAATCTAAGAACATTGTTCTAACTTGTCATCTACTTTTCTTATGTGAGTGCTAGTATGAACACCTAGAGGGAGGTGAATAGGTATTTAAACCTTGACAAATATATGCGAAATAAAATAAAGTTCAAGGAAGAGAATAAGAACACAAGGTTTATAGTGGTTCGGCTTAGATCAAGCCTACGTCCACTCTCCCACGATAACAGCCTTCTGCTGGATTCCACTATGCAATCAATAAGAGATTACAACTTTGAGTGCAAACACTTAGTAGTATATCACACTATATCACTAAGTCACTCTTTTGGTATTTCTCTAACGATCACAAACGTTTAAGCTCACGAAAAACAAGTGTATGATAAGTTCACTCAAACTTTGGAATTATAAATTCTACACTCCGTCTCTTACTTGCTCATCAGTCCTTGATCTCCTTAAATACTCCTCCACTTCCAAACTAACCGTTGGACAGTATCTTAGAGGATTGTCTTCCAATCTACCCATTAGACAGATTTGTATCTAGAAGATTTGGTAGCCGTTAAGTGATAGAAGTAAAATCCCAAATTGATTCCAAATATAAACAGAATCTTGATTTCCATAAGTAAAGCTTCTTCATATAGAAAGTTCTTGTCTTCGAGATTTAATTGTCAATCAATTAGATTGAGTCAATCAAATCAATCTTAATACATAATCCAAACCAAATCACTAGCCGTTATATGTTTGGGGCTTCTGTTACATTCCGTCTCATTCTAGATGTAAAGTCTGAGAGCAATAAACTTTACAATCTGAGTCTGAGTGCGATAGATTTTACAAACTGAGTCTGAACATATTTTGCTTCTGAGCAGATTTAGCTTTAAGGTCTGGATACAATCTAAATAAGTTCAGCTTCAACATAGAGTCCGTCTTCTGGTTCTTCCAAGTATAGACTTTAACAATATCCTTTACATGTTCTATCATCTGCATAGTATGTTACTCAACAATTAAACACGTTAGTAGTTTTTGATTTATTTTGTCATCTTCAAAACATCATAAGGGATTTCCCTAACAATCTCCCCCTTTTTTTATGATGACAAAACAATCTATGAATATGCAAATGTGTAATCACACTTTCTAAAATATTAATAAATCAGACCAATGTAATTCAAATCAAGAGATAACAAAAGATAGCAAATAAATTGAGTATAACAATATATAGAAAAATAATCGCAGCTCAATAATATTAACCAATCAACACATATGCATATTTATATTCTCTCCCCCTTTTTGTCATAATCAAAAAGCGATAAAAATAGAAATAGTATCACGTAGAGAATATAAAGCGATAACAAATATGTCTTGCATGAAACATAATTTCCAAAAATCAGCTTTTATAAAGTAAATCGAATATTAAAAATATGCAATATAGCTCACTTCGATCATTTATATCAGTAAATATCTAATAAAAATCACGGATGCATTATAAAATTCATTTACCCTTTTTGTCATGATAAAATAATATCAATAAAAGATTTGTTGATGACAAAAAGTAATAAAAAATGCACTAACCAGATTTTGTAGAATTTAAATTCTGACACATTTACCTTTTCCTTCCATAATAATCAAGATCACGATCAATTCAAAAAGATTTTTCCACAATTGATCAACGCTCCCCCTCAATTTGTTGCCTTTTTGAGGTGATAACAATTCTTTCATTTCTTTTGGATTCGCTTTCTTCCTTCGTAGCAACAATATCCACAATGATCATTTGCATTTTGAAATTCGAGGCAAAAATTTATTTTCTTCAATCAAGCTCTTCTCGAATTCAACCTGCATAAACTTAATGAACTTTTTGCACAAATAAGCTGTAACAATATCCACATAATATATAATGCCATTTCCTCAAATAAATAAATTGAATAGCATATAAAAAATTACCAATTATTAAAATTTAGAACTACTCAACCTTTCGTATGACACATTAGGGATTTCCTTAACAATTTGCAAAAACTTTGCACGAGGAAGGGAATTTTTAAGTCTCCAAAAAATAGTATAAAATCTCCACGATTTTTTAATCTAGCTTTCCAAAATCCGTATGGAAGATTCTTTTGCCACCTGCAAATTCTTAGATAACAATTCTTGCAAATATATCACGTAATATCTTCCTTTGATTTGTGGATCAAACTTGCTAGATATAAGATATCTTTTAAGAATATAGCAAGAGTATCCATAAATATGCAATAATATCTTTCAAGATCAAAGGGATTTCCTTGAACATAAATCTCAAAAATATATTATAGATGCATTTCACAAAAAGAAAGATGATATTGCTATCACGTGTCAAATCAAGTAAAAAAAAAACATATTGCAATGCCTTATATTTATGAGAAGAAATATTTGCAATATAAATGATAAGCAATCGTCCAAAATTAGGATAAATGCATGTAGAAATTTGCAAGGCTGAATTATTCTCTTACCCAAGGTATGTGTTTGAAAAATACTGTTGATTAAAAAAAATCATTACCAATCTTTGCTTGTTATTCTTTTCTTATTGCACCAAAATCTGCATAGATTCGCAATCATTCTTCCCTTATTGAATTTCCTGCAATCAACTCATTTCCTTTTTGATATCCATCAATTTGGATCATTCCATTTGGTTAGAGCAAAATATAAAATCTCCATAATCAAATATTCTTTCCAAACTCATCATAACATATTATTTAAGGAAAGAACATCTTAATAATATCTTCAAAAAGAAATTCCCACTTAGTCAAAGCACGATAATATCAGAGAGAATAAAATCCTTGAGTATCTAAGAAAGAATATTAATATCACGTAAAACAGATTTTCACTTTGCAAAATATAATAAAATCTGAGAGCATAAAATCAAACCAAATAAACTCAATTGTCTCTAAGTAGGATATCAAAAATAATCACACATATTAGATCAAATCGCAACTCATGAATCACAAAAACAAATCATACGATTCTTTCTTCAATAAAACAAATCATAGAATATGGTCATAATAAAATCTGAATCAACCGAGGATATGACGAATATCAAGTATAATGAGAATTATTGCCCAAATCAAAATTGAGAATAAAAAAATTCCTTACCAAATCCTCTTTCTCCTTCTCCTTTATTTCCTGCAAAAACAACTCATCTTTTCTTTGGTACCCATTTTTTCTTGGGTCCATGAGAATTAGTAGAGTATGCTTGTTTTACCCAATCTTTCTTAATAGGTCTCCAAACTTTAGGACATTATTTCTCAAAGTGATCTGAATCTCCACAATTTGAACACTTGAGGGCATTTCGACCAACAGGTTTTATAAACACTTTTTGAAAATGATTTTTGTAAAATGCCTTTGGAGGTTTTTGTCTAAGTCTCTCTTTTACTTTAGGAAAATCAATTAAAGAATTACTTTCCTTATTGAAACAAGTCCTAACTTATTATAGTAAGGAACTTGTATGGAAAGAATGTACTCTAAAGTTTTTGAACCATTTGAAAATTTTGTCGAAATATTTGAAAATTCCTTTTTAAAAGAATCATTTTCTTTGACAAGTAAATCTCGACTTTCTTTTGTATGTAGAAAATCTTTTTGCAAAATTTCAAACTTTTCTTTTCGAAAAAAGATCATGTTGCCTAAGTCGAGAATTCTCCTTTTTAAGTTCGGAAATCCTTTTAAGATAAGATTTGAGATTTAAACAAAGCTCATTGATATACTCTGAAACTTTGATAGGAATTTTTGAATGATTTACCTCAATTTCCTCATCGGATTCTAAGTTTGTGTCCGAGTCAAACTTTGATTCTAAGTCTGATTCTGATTCCGAATCTAAATCTGAGTCTGAATGTGCCATCAAGCATATATTTCCTCGCTCATCATCTTCTTTCATTGTTCTTTTCTGGCCATTCTGCTTGTATTGTCTTCTTCCACTGAATTTCCTTCCTTTTCTACTTAACTTTTTGAATATCTTGATCATAAAAGCAAGTTCTTTGTTGTCCATGTCATTTTCTGAGTCTGTATCATCAAAATCAACGTTAGATATTAAAGCAATGGACTTCTTACCTTCGGGATCTTTGTCGTTGATTTGTTCCACTTCATAGGATTGAAGAGTGCCAATCAATTCATCAACAAAGAATGGCATAATCCTCTGAGTCTCCCAGATTGAGGTCTTAACATGGTTCCAATCTTTTGAGAGACCTCGCAAGAGTTTGTTGACCTTCATTGGAGAAGAAATTGGTTGACCTTGATATGCTAAACCATTTACAATTTCTGTAAAACGACTGAACATATCTCCAATCGACTCTCCTTACTTCATCTTGAAGGATTCATATTTGCCGAACAGGAAATTTACTTTTGTCTCTTTTACACGATCGGTCCCTTCATATGTAACATGAAGTCTATCCCAAACTTCTTTTGTTGTTTCACTTGAAGAGATTTTGTTATATTCAGCAGGAGACAAGGCGCAATATAAAGAGTAAATGACTTTTGAATCAAGAGCTTCTCTTTTGGATATCTCCGTCTAAGACATAAAAGCAGGGGGTTTGGTTTCTTTGTCTTTGCCATTCTTATTTGATATAGACGCAGCAGTGGGATTGATTCATTTTTCCACAACATCCCATCTTAGGAATGCCTTCATTTTATTTTTCCAAACGTTGTATTCTTTTCCATCAAAATATGCTGGCCTGCTATTGCTTTATCCTTCCATAAGTCCTGGTGCCAAGATATTAGCCATAGATCTTTAGCTTAAGAAGTAAAACACTTCAATAAAATAAGCACACAAGCTCTGATACCAATTGTGAGTGCTAGTATCAACACCTAGAGGGGGGTGAATAGGTGTTTAAACGAAACCTTGGCAAATATATGCGGAATAAAATAAAGTTCAGGGAAGAGAATAAGAACACAAAGTTTATAGTGGTTCGGCTTAGATCAAGCCTACATCCACTCTCCCACCCTAATAGCCTTCTGCTGGATTCCACTATGCAATCAACAAGAGATTACAACTTTGAGTGCAAACACTTAGTAGTAGATCACACTATCTCACTAAGTCACTCTTTTGGTATTTCTCTCATGATCACAAACATTTAATCTCACAAAAGACAAGTGTATGATCGAAGTTCGCTCAGACTTTGGAATTATAAATTCTACGCTCCGTCTCTTACTTGTTCATCGGTCCTTGATCTCCTTAAATACTTCTCCACTTCCAAACTAACAGTTGGACAGTATCTTAGAGGATCCTCTTCCAATCTACCCATTGAACAGATTTGTATCTAGAAGATTTGGTAGCCGTTGAGTGATAGAAGTAAAATCCCAAATTGATTCCGATCACCCATACAAACAAAATCTTGGTTTCCATAAGTAAAGCTTCTTCGTATAGAAAGTTCTTGTCTTCAAGATTTAATTGTCAATCAATTAGATTGAGTCAATCAAATCAATCTTGATGTAGAATCCAAATCAAATCACTAGCCATTATATGTTTGGGGCTTCTGTTACGTTCCATCTCGTTCTGGATGTAAAGTCTGAGAGCAATAGACTTTACAATCTAAGTCTGAGTGCGATAGACTTTACAAACTGAGTCTGAACATATTCTACTTCTGAACAGATTTAGCTTTAAAGTGTGGACACAGTCTGAATAAGTTCAGCTTCAACATAGAGTCCGTCTTCTGGTTCTTTCAAGTATAGACTTTAACAATATCCTTTACATATTCTATCATCTGCATAGTCTGTTACTCAACAATTAAACACGTTAGTAACCTTTGATTTATTTTATCATCTTCAAAACATCATAAGGGATTTCCCTAACATCTTACAGTATTCAAAAGGCCTTTTCTCGATATTTTTTACTGTTTTGCTTTGAGAAAGTAGCTGTTGGGTTTTGGGGCCAAGTACGTTGTCAATCTGACCTGCAGTCTCCTCTTTGTTGCACTTTCTTTCACACCATCACAAGACTCTTTTCTGTGTATGCATGTGTGCGTGTGTGCATGGTTGTTAGGATCGCGATCCAGATTGTGGAATCACGATCATTCGATTCTACGACTCAAAAACTTTGAACAATTTGGATTCTAAGAATTATGGTAGTCTGTAGAGGTCGTGATCTGTATCTTAGGATGGCGATCCCAACTACGATTCTAGTGTTCAGGCTTTAGAAGGCAATTCTACTTTTTTAGCTGGAGCAAATGTGAAATTGGGTCTCTGTCCCCTAGTGCTTGTGGGACTTTCTTCTTAATCATGTTCAGGCTCCATTTGGACAAAATAAGGCTTGGAGAATTTTTTTTAAAAAAAAAAGGATGGAGATGAATGAACATTAGAAAGCGAAGAAGTGCAGAGACACCATCTCTTCTTCTTCTTTAGTCTTGAATAAATGATGAGATGCGCATCAACCACCATTGGCTTTCTGGACTGTGCCATCCTTTGGAGATGAGAGAGATAGCTTATGTCCTTCTGCAACCAGATGAGAGAGACCTCTAACATCCTTGAGAAATTAGCGCACGAATTGACTTGGCCTTATAGCATAATTTCTTTGGATGTATACTGATTAGAACTTACCTTAAACTTTAAACAGTTGAAAACCTAGAATAGCCAGTGAAAGTGAGGTTTGTTAGAGGGGGAAGGGGGGAGCAGGAGGTAAATTGGAGAGTGTTTCTTAGATTGAGGTAAATAATATTTTATCCTTTGAAATAAAGAAAGAGACGATATGTAATGCAAGAGAGAGAATGACAAAATAAAGGATTAGAAATTCGGAAAAGGTGGGAAAGTAATTTCTTGGCAGCCTTCTTCGTGCTTATTATGGTGATTATTTTATTGTGATCCTATTTAATACACCTTAAAAACTAGGGCAAGGAGATTTTATGCTTTTACATCTTTGACATGGTGCTCTAATTGTTAGTTGAAAAACTGCCGACCAAGAATTTAAGCCAGAGCAATCTCTCACATGAGAACGCTACATTTAAGCTTCACTATCCCTTTGTTTAAGGTTAATATGCATATAATTGGAATGATTTAAGCAAGAATTTAATACTTCCGTATGAAATACCAATGGAAAAGATAGACTAAGCACCATAGTTGAACATGTAGTGCTGAGATTAAACATAAGCAAACCGATAGTCGAGGAAAAATTACAAAAATGATCCATGAACTATTGCTTCCTTAATTTTCCTCCATAATGTACTTTTTTTTTCTTCTTTAACTTAATTGGTCCCAAAAAAAAATTAGTATTTTTATGTGAATAAGTATATGTAGTGCTTCTCACAAACTTTCGAGAATCATGTTAATTGAATGGATCATAAGATGGAATGCAAAAGACTGGTCTAATCCTTCAACTTACTTGATCAAGTTGGTGGTTGCTCATTCTTCTCGCCAAGCTAGATAAGCTACTATCACGTTGGATCAAGTTCTTCTCATCTTGTAGAATTGTTTATTAGCTGAGATAAAATGAGACTGCTGCAAATACCAACTCTTCTTTTTCGTGGACTTCTGAAGATGGAAGGTTCTTCATCAACTTCCAAGAACTTTCGGCTTATTGCACAACCTTCCATCTTCAGAAGTCCACGAAAAAGAAGAGTTGGTATTTTTAGCAGTCTCATTTTATGTCAACTGATAAACAATTCTACAAGAAGAGAAGAACTCGATCCAACGTGATAGTAGCTTATCTAGCTTGGCGAGAAGAATAAGCAACCACCAACTTGATCAAGTAAGTTGAAGGATTAAACCAGTCTTTTGCATTCCATCTTATGATCCATTCAATTAACATGATTCTGGAAAGTTTGTGAGAAGCACTACGGATACTTATTCACATACAAATACTAATTTTTTTTTGGACCAATTAAGTTACAGAAGAAAAAAAAGTACATTATGGAGGAAAATTAAGGAGGCAGTTCATGGATCATTTTTGTAATTTTTCCTTGACTATCGATTTGCTTATGTTTAATCTCAGCACTACATGTTCAACTATGGTGCTTAGTCAATCTTTTCCATCGGTATTTCATACGGAAACACGGAATTTGTCCCGAAATTATGTTGGGGGATTAGTTTTTTGTTTGCCAATGTTCGAAGAGTTTTTTTTTTCCCCTCAAAAAGTTCGAGAGAGTTTAGGAATCAAACAAGTCACAAAAAGTAGCATGATGACCTAAATTAAAATTGGCAATATCAGACATAAGGAGAGTTTTTGTACGTTGTCTATGTTTATTATGAAAAAATGTGCTCGTATGAAAAGATAATTCTCATAATGAGATATCAATATTTTAAATCATATTGAAAGAGTGAGGGGAGGAAAACCTACATACTAGTGGGATCATTTAGGTGGTTAGAGAAAATAGCTCTTACATATGCAATTCTAAATTCTGTCTTGGGGTATTGCTAATATTGCATAGTTATTGATGAGTGCTGCTCCATTTTGCTTTACTGTTTTCGCAAATTCACTAATAATGGTCCACTGTTCAATATGTGATCTTCACGAAATCTCTTGCCAGCAACGTGTTTGAAGTGTCGTGTCGCGACCAAAATTTCGGATGCACCACCTAGAGTTTAGGCTAATGGACTACTAAGTCTTAAACTTAGCTCGGGCTCTCCCAGGCCCATACCAATTAGCGACTTAGGTTCAAGTTTTTAACATGCAAATGGATTTTATGTAGGAGTTGCCACTAATCAATTTATAGTAGTCGATTAGACACCTAAGTAAAATAATAGGAGAATTATTTTACTTCTATGAACCAGAGACTTTGGGTACAAGGACTTGGTTACACTAGATTTCTCTAATGCCTTTTCAGTACCATTCTTTTCAAAAATGTTTTTGCGGGCAGCTTGGATTTATTTTAACCTAAATTACTATCATGCAATAGGGCGATCGCATGAATGCTCATCCATTATTAAACAATCAAAAGACTTCCACTAAAAGAAATAACCACACAAAGCAATCAATTTTTTGGGTTTTCTTTTGTCTTGAAATCGGAATTTTACTATATAACATGCACTTTTTGACCTAACTTTATTAACAAGCAATTTCTAATCAAATAAACCTATCACGCAAACTATTTGACATGCACCTAATATTTTTGTACTTTTTTAATTAAAATTCAGAATTAAAATTACCTAATAATTAAACATGCAATTTTAATAATAATAGTAAAAAAAAAAGGAAATCTAACATTCTAAAGCAATGTGTTTGGCACTTTTATTTATTAGAGCTAGCAATTCTAAAATTTCAAAAACCATTCAAGATATCAATCAAGATTCAAACAAAAGATTACGATATCCAAAAAAATAATCCGTCGTCTCGCGTCTGAGATTAATTGGATGTCTTAATCTTGATGAGGCACTCAAGCATAATAAAAAAAATGATCCGTTGTCTCATGGCTGAAATTAAAAATTATCGCAATCTCAAACAACACAATTATCCAATAACAAGTTGAGATAATTTAAAAAAATGATCCGATATCTTTACAGATCAAATTAGTAATTAAATCAACTTTATCAATAAGCCCTATTTGGATATGCTTAATATCACATATCAAATAACAATCAATCCGAATTAAGGAACGAAAAATTTCATTTGAATTGGATAAAAATTGTTACCGGATCACGGCTTGTGGATGATGCTCGAGGCAAGAGCAACGGCGGCAGGCAGCGAACTTGAACAGCTACAAAAATTATCGCAGGAGACTCCAGTGGTGCTGGATAACCACTGGCTTCGAACGTGGACCAGAGTTCGCTGGACTATGGCAAAATCATTTGAACGCCTGCAAGAATAGGTGAAAGGAAACTGGTCTGGACTAATGGGGATGGCTTGGTAACGAACAACCCTGCAATAAAGGACAAGACTAAAGGGCAGCAAGGAAGAGAACGTATTTTTCATTTGCTTTCCACGTGTAGATTATTCAAGAAGATGAACTCCCCCGCTTCAGCGCATCACTCTTTAGATTCTTCATCAATTTTGCCCCTTCTCTTGTGTGGCCACTTTGTGGTGTCCCAAGTGCATGAATTCTCGCAGAGAGCAAAAAAATGGTAGTGGGATGTTGATGTAGAATAGGCGTGAAAGCCCACGATGACCGGGAAACTGAATCTGGACAGCAACCGAAAACACGAAAATAATTTAAATAGCAAAATAGAATCACACATGATCAAACTAAAAAAAATGCTTGACTTAGCTTTGCGATTGTCGTCAACGTCCACGAAGCATGATGAATGCGAGACATCAAGAGGATTGCACCATCATCGGCGAAGAAAAATCAAGGATCGCGATGAAATGATGATGACCAGGTGATGACGATCATAGTGGTCATGGATATCATCAAAGAGCTTTTCCAGATCGTTCCCCCCATGTCTGATGGTGTGTACCTCCTTTTATAGCAAAAAGCCTCCCACGTATCGTTGGAAAGTCTGGATCTGTGGAGCCGATTGATGATTCTTGGGGAATTGCTGAGTTTTGGCTTTGATTTGTCACCAAAAATTGATTGTGAATCTCTCTAATTTATTTCTAAATTAGCGCTCAGAATCTTTTGGTTTCATTTTCTGCTTCTACTCATATTGCCTTAAACGTGTCCACATTCGCTCATCTCCATTCACAATTCCTGGGCCGACTTGATTATTACCTTTAATTTCCTCTTTTTTTCTTGCGAATATGGCCGGGTGGGCGTTTATAGCACTGGAACAATCCCATCATTTTCTCTCACTATTCTATGACCGGCTCATTAGTCTCCTTTTATAAATTCCATCAACCCACACTTTCCACAAATGCCTTGATTTCTTTCCTCCATTTTCTGTCTCAATTGCCGCGCTTTCTTATTCCTTCAGCCGATAGCCCATCTTTTATCCCACGAATTCCTCCACTAGCTAACCGAAATTGCGACCCCTAAGCATCCAACCGATTTTTTTGAATTTCCTATCCTTCTTCGCGTGTGCAATTTATCAGTCTCCTTCCTCATCATGGGTGAGATTCATGGTCCCTCATTAGGCTGAATAAGGATTTTTGCTAATCAATATAACATCAACTGAAGGTATTCCCTTGACAGCATGATGATGTTAACTCGAATGAAAATTATTGATGTGGACACCATCAAGTCAAACATATCCATCACTAGTCCAATGCAAATGTAATAAAAAAAATGCTCCTAAAAGTATATGTTATGCAATTTAATTCTAATATTTTTTGTTTAGGGGTTAGAATTAATCCCTAATTTTTCTATGAATAAATGATTGGGTCGCCAAAATTTAGGTGTCAACAGCTGCCCTTCTTTGAAGGTGAGCTCGTAGAGCTTGCCTTCAAAGATAAATTGAGACCTAAATTTTGGTCATGCACATGTATTGAATGATTTTTGTTGGAAAATGAACTCCATTTTTTAATGCAATTTATGTGATGCATGGAAATGCTAATGCAAATGGTAAGGGAACATACCTAGAATGACTTACCTTCAAGGAGGGTAGAGTACTTTAGGATAGTTGGTGTTACATGTCCAGGACCCATACCTTTCTACGGTCGCCCAGAATAGAAACGAGGCTTTGTAAGGAGACTGCTTTTCTAGGACCCGTACTTTTATACGGTCACCTAGTATGACAGTATTTGGTTGTCATGGACCCGAACCTTTCTTCGGTCGCCTTGACGGAATTTTTTTTTTTTTTACCCGTACCTTTCTACGGTTGCCTGAATGGGAATAGTTTTTTCAGGAGCCATACCTTTCTACGGTCGCCTGTTAGAGCTACAAATATAATGTCTAGGACTCGTACCTTTTTACGATCGCCTAAACAGGAAAACACTTTTCAAAACTTGTACCTTTCTACGTCGTCTGAACGGGAAATAGCTTTTCCAGGACCCGTACCTTTATATGGTCGCCTATTAAAGCCACAAATATAATGTCTAGGACCCGTACCTTTCTACAGTCGCCTAAACAGGAAACAGCTTTTCCAAGACTCGTACCTTTCTACGGTCGCTTGAATGAGATGTCAAGATTTTGGAACTTGAAATACCTAGATCCAGACTAAGATATAATGAGAAAGATTGAAAAAACATTCACATCCAAAGTGAAATGTTTTAATGAAAACAATTAAGACATCCAGACACAGAATGAGATGTCAAGATTTTGGAACTCGAAATACCTAGATCCAAACTAAGATATGACGAGAAAGATTGAAAAACATTCACATCCAGAGTGAAATGTTTAGATGAAAACAATTAAGACATCCAGATCCAGACTAAGATATCAAGACGTGGGAACTCGAAATACCTAGATCCAAACTAAGGTATGACGAGAAAGATTGAAAAACATTCACATCCAAAGTGAAATGTTTACATGAAAATAATTAAAACATCTAGATCCAGACTGAGATGTCAACAACAGATTGAAAGATTTTGGTGAAATTCACATACTCTTAATTTCTAAAAAGGAACTTGGGCTATAGAAGCATGCCAAGTTGATAAAACAGACTCCGGGCTACAAAAGCACACCAGGTTGATAAGGGGGACTCTGGGCTACAGAATCACGTTAGGCCAATATAAAAGGACACCGGGCTACGGAAACACGTCGGGTCGATGAAAGAGACTCTAGGCTACGAAAGCACGCTAGGTCAATATAAAGGACACTGGACTACGGAAGCACGCCACGTTGATGAAAGGAACTCCAGGCTACGAAAGTATGCCAGGTCAATATAGAGGACAGCTTGACCGAGTCAAGTGTCGATGCACTTGAGAGAGAATACCTGCACAATGACAAGTATTTAGAGTATGGGTAGAGATATACATACCTGGTGATCTCTCTGATTCTTGGGGATATGTCTTCTGGAATTTAGATATCATGTGGAGGTCTTTTACCTCCTGGTAGAAATAAATTTTGGAACATTAAGGATGCACCTTGAATGTCGTGAAGGTTTCTTGTCTCCTAATATCATAAGGCATTCTGAAAAAACCTGAATGTCAGGAACTCTTGGGTCTTTGAGAAAACATTACCTGTCAGATATGATTAGAGCAAAAGTGCATTCACCAAATAAATAAGCAATTAAGGCTATTTTGGAACGCACACTTCAAAATCCACTGAAGTTTTTCAATTCAATCAAAGTTCATGCATAATGACTTTTGCATTATCCAAATTTCCACTAGAGAGAATAATTGTTCAAGACAATTTTCACTCATGACATGGATTTCCTAAGAATACTAAATGAGAGACTTTCAGTTAGAAAGGACTTTCACTCACTCTCATTTAGAAGGGCTATGAGAATCACTCCATCTCACCATATCAACAGGGGTCCGAGTATTCTCACAAGTGGTACGACCTTACCAATCTGAGGGGTCTTTAACAGGGACCGTAATGTGGGCTTGGTCAGTGACTTAACAAATGGACTCTTTGAGTCAAGGCTATTGAAAGAATAACTCTGCAATCATCTCCGGGTTTACAAATCAAGAACCCTGCAAAATGAGAAAGAAATAATCCTGCTCGCACTTCTTCGAGCGATGCTTAAAACATGTGAACCTCTTCGTTAATTAAAGTGCCCTAATCAAAAGAGACTTTGCAAGGGACGTAACGTAGGCTAGGTTCATGGGTTGAGAAATGAAAGATTGTTAGGCTCAAAGATGTGTATCATGGTCAAAGTTGATGATCATCTAGGCATTGTCACCGGTCTTCTCTTTCACCTGGGATTGTCATTATAAATGCACCATTGATGTTGACTCTTTGAGTATTGCTCCATTGGGATACAATTTTTGCAATTGATAGTCATCAATTTGACACTTCTATGGGCATTGGCCTTACTTTTACCAGGCACACTGCTTTTTTTTTTGCCCCCAGTTTTCATTCATTTTTTTTTTCACTTCTTTTCTATGGGCATCGGCCTTGCTTTTACCAAGCACACTGCTTTTTCGAGGCCCTAATTTTCATTCATCTTATGCCTATGGGCATCAACCTTGCTTTTACTAATCACATTGCTTTTTCATGTCCCTAGTTTTATATCGTATGATTCAACATTTGGACTCTGTCGGTGCTTTGGACCATGCTCCTTGAATGATTGTCTTTTGCCTTGCCTCAGTGTGGGGGATAATCACCAACTGGGTTTAAAGAAATGAAATTGCGGGCTCAAGTGGGCTATACAAAGGATATAAGTTTGTAGGATAGAGAAAGAAATGCCCTTCGTCATCCTAAGGTACTTAAATTACCACATGGATTCAATGTAATAGCATGACTTGAAAATTGATGCATGAGCAAGAAAATTTATTTCCATTTTCTCCACCTTATGGTGCTGTTTTACCTCCAATTTGCCCCGATGTGATAGTAGCTTGTCTAGCTTGGCGAAAAGAATGAGCAACCACCAACTTGATCACTTGATCCGATGTGATTTACGGCTGCTAGAGAACTAACTCCCATTTTTCATCTTGAGCAAGCTATATGACCTAACTAAAGATCCGAGCAACCAGAGTGAGTTCGGCCTTCACGCCAACGAGTACTTCGAAGTCCCCATACAAAATTGGATGATTGGCGAGGAGACGAAGCATCTTCTGCATCTATATCACACGTGGCGCACTTCTGGCTTGCCTGAAACGCTTCAACCAGATTGCAAACCAGTTAAATTCTTAACGACAGAGCTGAGGGAGTCAGGAGTCAGGTTTAGGGCTGCGGAAGGGGGCGAACTATGTGACATCAAATTTGAGAATGGGACACTCGAGATACCGGTCTTGGAAATAGAAGACCACATCGAATCAAAATTTCGAAACCTGGCCGCATACGAGCAGCATCATTGAAGGAGAGACATCAACTACTTTACGGATTACGTTAATTTCATGGATAGCCTCATAAACTCTTCAACGGACGTTGAGGTGCTTCGCCATGCAGGGATTATTAAGAACTATTTGGGGGATAACAAGGTGGTTGTGTAGATTTTCAACAGGTTGGGTGACTACGTCACTATATACGGTTCCTATTACTCCGAGATCTTCAAAAATGTGAATGCGCATTGTGACAAGAGGAGAAACATCTGGATGGTGAAACTAAAGAGGGAATATTTCCATAGTCCTTGGGCTTTCTTGTCCGTTCTCGCAACCATCGTGTTGCTTCTTCTCACAGCAGCATAAACAGTATTTACTGTTCTTTCTTATACGAAGTAAAGTTAAATGTGATCAATGCTAGTTCATATATTTCCCCTAAACCTCTTGGTTTTCCAATGAGGACGAACCACATGTGCTTAAAGAAAGATAATGAAAATTATTTATGCTTTAAGGGTCCATTCGTTTTGCGGAAAATGGGCCATTTCCGGAAAATATTTTCCCAAAAATCATTTTCCAGGAAAATGACAATATTTTCTGGTGTTCAGTTAAAATCTAAAAATGTTTCGGAAAATATTTTCTAGTGTTTGATAAAGAAAATATTTTCCGCTCAACAGATTGGCGAACGTGAGTGTCAAGCTCGAGGCTCGCTAGATCGACAAGCGCGAGTTTGAGATCGACGAGCTTGAGGTTCACCTGGTCCGACGACTAGCCAAGAAAGAAGAAGATAGGAAACAAAGAAAAGAAAAAGAAAAAAAGAAAAAAAAATAAAAAGGAAATAAAAAAATTCGAATTAAAAAAGAAAAATAAAATTAAAAAATAATTCAAATAAAAAAAGAAAGAAGAAGAAAGGGGAGGAGAAAGTGAGGATTTGTAGAGGTGTGAGATAAGAGACATCAAGTGAGGAAAATGTTTTCCACTATTCAAAAGTGGAAAACATTTTTCCCTACTTTAGAAGATTCTTTTTCTTTGATGGAAAACATTTTCCCCAATGAATTCATTTTCCGTGAAACGAACGCTGAAAAATCCAGAAAACGTTTTTTGGAAATTATTTTCCGCTAAACGAACAGAGCCTAAATGAGGTCCACAAATCTCTCTTTGTTTGGAACTAGATGATTACAACAAAAAACCAACAGGACATTAGCAACCAAGTTGGTATATGGTTCAAAAAGATAAGAGAAAAGAGGTACAACCAACAACTAACTTAGATGATTACAATAGACATGGTAGGATCACCCTACGAAGTCTCTTCTTCCCACAAAAATAACCAGCCGGTTCTCTGATCATGCTTGACCTAGAGTTACAATTCAACTTGGACTACAACTAAGAAGAACACGCAGCAGCTTCTTATCTCTGAACGATTTAATGGAATCCACATAGTAGGAGAAGTTCTCCAAATGATATTATCAGCAACCTCTGAATCAGGATGGATACTCCCAAAAACAAATCGGCCTTTGGACTGTCTCCTGATTTGCTACACTTGCATTAATAGAAAGGCCATGCTGCTCTGTAAGAAAACAGCAAACCAATGAGCTTCATGACATCATCCTTATTTTGCTGATAAATTTGTCTAAAACAATCCGAGTGAGGGAAGCAACTATTCCATGGGAAGCCTTATCGAAACAACATTAAATTCTCATAGAAATCAACCAACATTTAATAAGTGAAACGCAGGTATAATTCCTATTAGGATGTTCTAAAGCACATTCATTCATGTCAGCCAACAAAATATGCAATTAGCAAGGAGGTAAGTTTATTCACCTCCTTTCTCTGCACATTTGATTTCATGCATTTAATAACAAAACTAGAATTAGCTTAAAGTCTCTAAACACAGACTCAATAAATTGTACATCCACCAAGCATTCATCCAAATTGCACAACACATCTCTCCTTCCTACCAAACCAAGCATAATGCACCCAATAACACGGCAACATCACATGATCAGCAGATGGTACATCCATCACAGTTTAGAAGCCACAGGATAGCAGGTCCAATAAGTGTTAACAGCAAACATGTACATGAAATATGTATAATAACCCCATGTGGCACTTCTCATGTGATTAGTATGCTCATAGGAGATATTTGACTCTTCATTCATATCCGACCGAGAAGACACTTCCTCCCTTGCCGCTTTTGGCATTTGTTTTTTTATTTGGTGTTTGACTATTTGTTTTGGTTGTCAATGCAAAATATAATCCCTCTCTTCCGATGAGCATGTAAGAAGAAGAACCACAACTTGTAACGGCAAGAAACGCAATATTGAAGGGTAATAAAATACTAATCACAAACCAAAAACTCTTCACAGGAATCTTGACGAGGCAAAAAGGCACTCACTCTTGTAAGGGCATAACCCAAGAGCAAGAAAAACACCAGAAAGGGGGGTGAACAGAATCAGAAAAAACAACAGACAGCATAAACAACAATGGATTTGGAACAATTAGAACTCGTCATCACTCGCCTAAGTTGAAGCAAAGCTCCATTTGGATCAATCTTGGTCAACAATTGCAGATTTGGCGAGGAACGGAGAGAGATAAAATCACAAACAAAGAATCCCAAAATTTTGTCCAATTAACCAAGAGAAAGCCCAAAACAACACCACTGTGGTCCAGGTACGCTATCAAAATGAATAGCTACTAAAGAAACGGTTACTCACAGCAGTTTAAGTACATGCTTTTACCAATTGGGCATTGCAAGCAAAATATTAGTGTAAATAAGCCAAGGATCTAAGGAAAACTACAAAAATGGAAAGGGGGACATATCATGGGCACAAGCTAATTCCAACTTAACCAAGGATGTTAAGATTCTTGCTAATGTGAAAGACTTCAAGTATCATAAATTCTAAACAAGCAGGGAAAAATATGGCTCGCTTCCAATCATATATATATTCAGGAAGAAGCGATGCAATCACAAAGTTGAAAGGGAAAAATTATTCATATAATATCCTACTTGACATAGTATATTAATTAGTTCAGTACCCTCACCGGATAAAAAGGACAACTTGAAGCCTCAAGAGAATATAATCTGTTGGAGAACAAATACCGGCTATTCATTCCATCTGAAGAAAACGAGGCCGCAGGATTCCGTAATAGAAGCCAACAAAGACAAATTTTCCACACTTTTTGGCTAAAATTAAAGACTGATCCTACACTCAACATCACGCCCCGATCCTTGAGCGCATTCCCATCCCTCAGTGGTCGATAAATTTACGACATCCCAGAACGCGTCGCCGACCCATTCATTTTAATGCACATGCGAAAGCAAATAAACAGCCCCTGACAACAAACAACTTGGGATAGGAAAAGCAGGAAACCATTCACAACTAAAACATGCCTTTATAAGCACTCTGGTTTATACAAAAACCAGTTTACAAAAGATCAGTTCTCAAAAGGGAGCTGTCCTATAACCACTAGTCAGACACATACGCCGATCCTTCGGACTCCACCTCCACAAACTCCAACAACTCAGGAATCAATCTTACTAGCTTAATATACTGCTCATTTATAAACAAATGAGTTGCACCAGGATCAAATAAAGCATATGCAACATGGTCATTCAACGAGACTGTACCTGTGATCACATCAGGCGCGTCCTCAGCCTGTCCTCTTGTGATAGCATATGTCCTTCCCTGAGCTGGAGGTCTGATCGGTCCATCCTGTTGTACAATCCACGGTGCAAACCCTCTATTCTGACCCATCGGTTGCGGCGGTGGTAACTGCTGTGGTCCCCTTGGCTTCCTAGGACAGTCTCTGGCTAGGTGACCCTGTTGACCACACTCGAAGCAAGCACCCGTCCTAAAATAGCATGGGATTGCTCCGTGTCACCTTCCACACAAACGACACATGCCACTCTGACTTGGCGCGAACTTGCCTATCCCACCCTTCCTATTGGGCGGAATAGGATATCTTTCTCCGGTCATGGGCCTCTTCCCAAACCGGTTTCCATCCCTATTCGAATTGAACCTCGAACGAGACGCAGCAGTATGTTCACTCAGGTTACTCTCAATCAGCTGGGCTCAACCATAAACGTCGTTATAATCCTTTAGGTCGAATGGCACCAACGAATTCCTCAGCTCTAGTCGGAGGCCATTCCTGAACCTCCGAGCTTTCTCTTCTGGATCTTCCACTAGTCTTGGAGCATACTGAGACAGCTCAACAAACGTGGCTTCATACTGATCCACAATCAGCATGTCTTGACGGAGGCGCTGGAATTCCTCCATCTTCCCCTTTCGAGCGCTACCCGAAAAGTATTTGCCATTAAAGGCTCTGACAAAGGCGTTCCACACTAGAACCACGCCTTCAGAAAATACCGTGCCTCCAGTAGCTCTCCACCAAGTATTTGCATTACCCTGCAGCTGGTATACTGCCAGGACAACTTTCTCCTCGATGCACATAAGAAGTGCAAAGGCTTTCTCCAGGTATTGGATCCAAAGCGATGCAGCTTCAGGATCTCCTGCGCTGGTGAACCTCGGCAGGTTCAACTTCAAGAACTACTCAACGAGCTTGCGCATCGGTCTCCCAGCGACCACATTCCCAAGTGGAACTTCAGTAGGTGCGGCTGCGGCTTTGGCCTCAGTAGCGGCGGCAACGGCAGCAGTAGCGACAGCTGTAGCAGCAGCGATAGTGGCTGCGGCTTGATTCTGAGCCTGCTGCTCCATCCGATTTCCAAGCATCTCTAGCGCCTGTATGATCCCATCGATCCTTGGATCACCAGGGGCTGCTACCCCAGCACCAATAGGAGGCGGTGCTACACCACTAGCGCTAGCCTGAGCTAGCGTTCTACCACAATCCCCTTGGGTATCGACCCTTGTCGGTGTCCTACCCCGAGTAGAAAGTCCATGACCCCCTTAGGTACCAATCCTTGTCGGTGTCCTACCTCGAGTAGCAGGTTTGATGGTTCTCTTCCTAGGAGTCCTCTGCTCCTAATCACTCATAGCGCAGATTCTTTACAGAAACCTGCCTTCCAATTCCACACAGAATTAAAAGTTGAGTGATCCCCACAAAAGAATCTACCAATCAGCTATCACTGACATGCACTAGCATAAGATAAAGGCCATTCCTACTAACTATCCCATAACTTATCGCACCTTATCACTCCAACTATCGACTAGCTCTGATACCACTTCGGGCGGGGATGTCACGCCTCGAACCATGACTACTGCACATCCTTGGACAATTTTATGTTCACCCTCTCTCTCATCTTTCTGGTGCATAAGATTTTCTTCTAGGAATGCTCCTAACAGGGCCCAAATCTAACATCACAAGAAGAAAAAACCTTTTTTTCCGACCAAAAAAAACAAAGGAAAAAAAAAAGAGCAAACCTTTTTACCATTTGACCCAACATCTTATTGGTTCATCCTTTTCTATTTACTTACAAAGTCTTACTTTTTTACTGTCATTTAACTCAAGAAAAGATAATTAACTAGGGTATGTCAATCATTCATGTTCTATTCCCATTACATGTATGGGCTATGATTCCAAGCGAATTGTTTGGTAATTATCTACAACGAGTTTTACTTTTTATTTAATCTAAATCTAGCAATTCTCAAAATTGACTTATTTTTCTTTTAATTTGGAACTTTCAAAACTTTTATGATAGTTAAATGTTGACACATAACTTCAAATGCAAATTTTTCATAATAGAATAAATTTTAGCGAAAAATGTAAAAAGAAAAATACTCTTTGGTCCTCAAAAGAAAATACTTTTATCGAAGAGTAAACAATTTCACGTATATTGCTCCTAAAAAGCAAAAGACGCATTGGCAATATACAGGCGGTTTGTTCTTTTGCATGATGCACTGATTGAAGTCCTATGTATTACCATGATTAGCTGAAAATGTTGAAATTGCGGAAGACTAACGAGGATACATACAACTACGAGTTGGATGAAACTTTCGCCGAGTCCATGTCGCAAAAACAAGTGTACGAGGTTGCAGAAAAGCCTGTTGTGGAGGTGCGTACGTATGAAATATTTTGATGGTTGTCTTAAATTTCACCGTCATACAAGCTTGCTTTTGGTAAATATAAGAAAGTGGAGAAATTCTCGACATTATACACACTTAATATGCTTCCTTTTCTGATATTTTTAGCATCATTATTGGTAGAGATCCTGGTTAGACTGTGCCCTTTAAGAGTAGCATTCGTCTTTACTACTTCATTTAAGGACTAGTTCTCATGAACTGTCCGAGCAAACATAATTTTGCTTCCTATACATTAGTTTGGATATACTTTAATTTAGGATACCATGAAAAAGCCAAAACTGATATAATCATAACACATTTGCCTCAAATTAATTTTTTGACCACAAAGAACCCCAAACTAATATACTTGTGACAAATTTATCATCCTTTAGTATTCATTAAATTTTACCATCAAATTTCTAAGTCATATGACATATGATAGTTGACGGGTATAACAGTTTGAGGTTTTATGCTTAGTTTGTCACATGGGTAGTAGTTTTGTAATTTTTTGTGATATTAATCCAATTTAACGGAAATAATGAAGGATGCATTTGTTACAAATATACCAATTTGAGGTTATTTATGGTCAAAAAATTAGTTTGAGACAAACTCGTCATATGTGTACTAATTTGAAATTTTTTTACGGTAAAAAAAATTGTATAAATTTATCACAAACGTACTAATTTGATGATTTTCGTGATATTAACTCTTAATTTTATGGCACTTTACTTCACCCTGAAATTTTTTACCATTTTATAATATTTTTACAGTTTTTAGGAATTGTACCTTCATTCAACACCAATTAAACATGAAAGCTTTGATAAAGAGTGAAGTATTGTTGTTAGCAGTGGGGATGAGCAAAAAGAAATCATCCGAATCAGAACCGCCCGCACCGATCTTCGGTTTCTTATATCAGGTACGGAACCACCCATTTAATTTTTATTTTTAATTATAAACGAAACCCGAAATCAGGCTCCGGACGTCTAGCTCACGATCCCTCTCTCTCTCTCTCTCTCTCTCTCTCTCAACTCGCTCAACTCACGTCCTCGAGGTTCGCAGCTTAGTCACGCTCACTCTCGGCCTCGACGGTTATTGAGGTACCAATTTGCCCCTCGCCTCTTGCGTTCTATTTGCCCTAATTCTCCCCTTTGTTTCCTCTGGTTTGGTTTTGTCATGGTACGTCTTGATGTGTTTTACATGGTTGCTATCTGTTAATGGTTTTCTTGTCTCCATTTTCGAGTCCTGGATTCGCGGGGAAGGAGAGATGGTCGATGGGTAATTGGCTTTTCTGTCTTGGATTCGCAATCCACCTGAGCTCAGGACTTGAAGTGATTTTTACACGATTTTACCTGTGGACATGTTCTTCTCAGCTGGTGTTTTTTTCTGCCTTTCTATGTTCTAATGTTGTTTGGTCAAGGGAGGATAAGTGAAAATTCTTTTATCAAAAGTGGTGAAAAGTCATTTCGGTGAAGTGCTGTTTCGGGTTATTGGTAGTTGTGATCTTTTATGAAGCTTTCTTTGGATAGTTGCTGCAAGTGCGTATGTTTGTTTGATGATCAGGGAAGTTATGTGTCCGTGGATTCTGAATTGTTGTAGGACAGGCGGGTAACTAACTTCATGGGATGGATATGGTTTGCTGCATATTGTAGCATAACCTAGCTGCAATGAAACTAAGAAAGAATGAAAAAAAAAGCGGCTGGTTCTTGGTGGAACCTGAAACCGGCTTGAAACTGGCTGGTTCGGTTTCAAGGTCGGTTCTAGGGTCCATAGGGGTTGGTTCCTAGTTTAAAAAATTGAATAAACTATATTACGTAAAACTATCATCATCTGCTTCCATGCAATCCAAAACAGGGCTCACGGCCAAAGCAATGAGTGTGTGTAAGTTTAGAAGAATCTCAAATAGCACGGTACAATAAAATAAGTAGACGTTTAAAACTCAGTTTATCACGACTCACTAACACCATCTTCCAAAGGACCAGTGTTTGCGTCCCTCCAGGCATATCGCACCCAACTTGGCATCACGAAGGCCTCCGGTTCCATCTTTCAATCACCGGGCATCTGGAGCGTGTTACGTCACACTTCCAGGCATCTCGCACCCCACTTGGCATCACGAGGAACCTCAGGGGCTCACCATGTCAATGATGTCCCTAGCCCTCCGGAACATGCATCATCACACTTCCAGACATCCCGACACTCGGGCAACCTCCAAGGCTCACTAGTCCCTCGACTTCCAGAGGCATCACCACTACGACCTGAAATTTTTATAGCAAGCAAAAGCAAATAATAATCTAATTGCTTCTAACCTCGCTACTGGTGCATAGATCTTGTCATAGTCTATCTATTCTTTTTGTGTATATCCTTTGGCCATGAGTCTTGCTTTGTTCCTGATCACTTTTCCTTTCTCATTCATCTTGTTCTTGAAGACCCATTTTGTTCCGATTATAGATTTACTTTTAGGTTTTGGAATCAGTTCCCAAACATCGTTGATGCTGAATTGTCTGAGTTCTTCTTGCATAGCTTCAATCCAGCTTTCATCAGACAATGCTTCATCTACACCTTTTGGTTCAATCTCATAAACAAGTGCTAGAGCACTGGACTCCTCACCTTTTGGATCTGGTGCGAATTCCTTCATCAATGTTGTCAATGATGAGTTCTTTGGGATGACTCGACTTGTGCTTCCAGTTGTTGTTTGGTCTGAAAGTCTGTTGATCATTTGCTTTGGTTGAATCTTCTCGATCTGCTTGTTGATGTTCTCCAGAAATCTGAACCTCTTCAAGGGAAGTAGACTTTGTTGAGTCTAGAACAAGTTCATACTCTTCAGGTTAAGCCTGATCTAGTTGATTATGCACAAAATCCTAAAACTTGACGTTCATAGATTCCTCTACAGATTGAGTCTTCTTGTTAAAGATCCTATATGCTTTGCTTGATGTTGAGTAGCTGAGGCAGATTCCTTTGTCTGATTTTTCTTCAAACTTCCCAGTTCGATCATTTGCATTCTTCAGAACAAAATATTTATAGCCAAAGACATGGAAGTAGGAAACATTTGAATTCTTTCCTTTATACACTTGATAAGGAGTTTTCTCTAGGATAGGCCTCAAGGACACTCTGTTGATGATGTAGCAAGCTGTAGAAACTGCTTCTGCCCAAAATCGAGAGGATATTTTGCTCTCAATTAAGAAGGTTCTGGCTATCTCCTGTAAAGATCTGTTTTTTTTTTTTATTTCCATTGCCTCATTTTGTTCTGAAGTGTATGGAGAAGAGAAAACATGCTAGAAACCAGATTCATCACAGAACTTCGCAAAATCCTGATTCTCAAACTGACCTCTATGGTCAGTTCGTATGCTCGAAATAGCATAACCTTTTTCATTCTGAACCTTCTTTGCAAATTTTGAGAAATAGGAGAAGGCTTCAAACTTATTTTCCAGAAAGTATACCCAAGTGAAGCGAGAGTAATCATCCATGATTACTAGGCAATATTTCTTTCTACCAATACTATGAGTTCTTATTGGTCCAAAAAGGTCCATATGCAGAAGCTGCAAAGCTCGACTGGTAGAAACTTGATTTACAGGTTTAAAGGTACTTCTAACCTGTTTTCTTAAAACACATGCAGTGCACAATTCAGACTTTTGATAAGCCAAGTTGGGAAGACCACGAACAAGTTTCTTAGAAGAAATCTTGGCAATCTGCTTCATGTTAACATGACCAAGCTTTCGATGCCAGAGACTTGCTTCGTCTTGAATAGATATAAGGCACTGAGAACTTTCTGGGTTTACATCCAGAAAATAAATATTGTCATGCCTTCACCCAGTGAAAGATTGGGAAAAGTCTTGACTTGTTCCAGGACAAATACCTTCTTGGAAGTTTATTTTGAATCCAGTGTCGCAAAGCTGACTTATGCTGAGTAGATTGTAGTTCAAACCTTCCACCAAGGAAACATTATTGATAGTCAGGCTTCCAATCTTCACAGTTCCACATCCTACAATTCTTCCTTTGTTGTTTTCTCCAAATGAAACTTTTCCTCTATTCAATCTAACAAGCTTTATGAAGCAGCTTGAGTCTCCTATCATATGTCTCGAACAGCCACTATCAATACCATTTGATCTTCCTCTTGATAGTGACCTGTAATCATAAGAAAAACTCATGTTTTCTTTGGTACCCAGATTTTCTTGGGTCCAGGGAGTTAGTATTAAAGACGGTCTTTGTCCAGTCCTTCTTAACAAGTCTCTAAACTTTGGGACATTCTTTCTCGAAATGTTCTGAGCTATTACACTTCAAACATCTGAATGCACTTTGACCAACAAGTTTTAAACAAACTTTTTTAAAGTGATTTTTGTAAAATGCCCTTGCAAGTCTTTGTTTAATTCTCTCCTTTACTTTAGGAAATCGATTAATGGAACAGTTTTTGAAGTTATACCCAAACTAGATTTGTTAAAGTAGGATATTTAAGCAGAAAGAATTTTCTTCAACTTTTCAAATCCTTTTGAAAATCTTTTTTGTAATATTTGAAATGTCTTCTTTCAAACTAGCACTTTCCTTTGAAAGAATGCCAAAGTTTTCATTCAAAATAACAAAACTTGCTTCTAGATTTTCAAATTTTTCTTTCCAAGAAATTTCCTGTTGCATAGGCTTAGAATTCTCCCTTTTTAGTTTGGAAATCCTTTTAAGAGAGGTTTTGAGACTGAGGCAGAGTTCATCTATATACTTCGAGACTTTAACTGGAATTCTTAAGTTACCAACCCTAACTTCTTGGTCTGAATCTGAATCAGAGTCTATTTCTGATTCTGAGTCTGAGTCGGAATGGGCCATCAGACATATGTTGGCATATTCTTCTTCACTTTCCTCTCACTCGATGTCACTCCAAGTTTCTTCTTTGAGAGCCTTTTTGTTCTTCTCTGATTTTCCTTTCTTTCTCTTTAATAGAGGACAGTTAGGTCTGATATGCCCATTTTTCTTGCATTCGAAGCATATTACATCTATGCCGGTTTCATTATCCTCAGTCGGTCTCTTCTGAAAATTTTGCGTGCTCTGCTTCTTCCAGTTGAATCTTCTTCCCTTTCTATTCAACTTCCTGAACTTCTTAATCATAAGCGATAGCTCCTCATCGTCCATATCATCATCTGAATCTGTATCATCAGAATCATCATTAGATTTTAAATCAATTGACTTCTTACCTCTTAAATCTTCTTCCTCATTGATCTGCTCCACTTCATATGATTGAAGCGTGCCTACTAGTTCGTCTACCAATTGAGGCATGATCCTCTAAGTCTCTCTAATTGACGTCTTCACATAATTCCAACCTTTAGAAAGTCCACGCAACATTTTATTGACCTTTATTGGTCCAGAAATTGGCTGCCCTTGATATGCCAATCCATTCACGATTTTAGTGAAACGACTGAACATATTAGTAATGGATTCTCCAGGCTTCATTCTGAAAGCTTCATACTGTCTGAGCAAGATGTTTATTTTGGTTTCCTTCACTCGTTCAATTCCTTCGTAGGTAACATGTAATCTATCCCAAAATTCTTTTGCTACTTCACAAGAAAAAATTCAGTTATACTCAGTGAGAGATAAGGCATAGTATAAAGGGTAGATTGCTTTCGCGTCAAGAGCTTGTCTCTTGGTAATTTCAGCTTGAGTTGTTTCGTCAGCATCAATAACTTCTTTCCCTCGATCTGAAGCTGATGTTGCTTTAGGGTTGATCCCTTTTTCTACAACATCCCACTCCAGAGGATCTCTGGATCTGAGAAGAGCCTTCATCTTATTCTTCCACACATTGTACTCCTTTCCATCAAAGTAAGGAGGTCTGGTATTGCTTTGACCTTCAACCAATCCTGGAGCCAAAATACTAGCCATAGATCTTTAGCTTAGAAGTAAAAACACTTCAATCAAATAAGGACACATGCTCTGATACCAATTGAAAGGGCTAGTAAGAACACCTAGAGGGGGTAAATAGGTGTGAAGAAATTTTTTTGCAAAGAATAGTAGTAATATTTTACTTTTGAAATAGAGTCTAAAGAACAACAGACTTTAAGCGAGTTCAGACTTTAGCAGTTAAATAGAACTATGAACAAAATAAAGGAGTTCAGGGAAGAAAATAAGAACACAGAATTATAGTGGTTCGGCTTAGATCAAGCCTACATCCTCTCCTATGCTGATAGCCTTCTGGCTAGATTCCACTAAGAAACAAAAGAGATTTTACAGTCTTGTGATATCAACTTCACAGTGAAGAGTTTCTACTACTCTTTCATGAAGTCACACTATAAGTCTCTCTCTCTCTCTTTTGAGTATAACTTTGAGCTTAGTGTAAGAAATAACAAGTGAATAGGAAGTTTCAGACTTTGGAATTTCTCTTTCACGCACACTTTCGAATGACTGGAGATGTCTCCTTAAATACTCCTTCATGCCTTCTCGACCGTTGGCACTTTCCAAATGAATTCTTCCAATCAACCCGTTGGACAGAATCAATCAAGGAGATCTCGAGCCGTTTGAAGATTGTGACGAAAGCCCGTCAATCATGTTCGCCCATATAATTAGGATCTTGGTTTTCATAAGTCGATACTTTCCAAATTTACTTGCCATCCAAAAGGATTAGATGTATCTAAATTGATTTCAATAAAGATAACCAATCTCGTAGGTGATATTTCCATCCAGAATGCCATATATAACTTGTACGAATAGAACCTTTTGCAGAAATCATGCTAATCTCACGTCTGGATAAGTCATCATTCTTCACTTGCGTTCAGTCTGGAATTTGTCAAAGTGGGCAGACTTCTGATATAAAACAGACTTTTACACAAAAGTCTGGCAGTCTTCAGACTTTGAATAGAAATCTTCATAAAAGACTTTGGATAAGTTTTGTCAACTTCAAAACATCAGAGGAGTTTTCTCCAACAGGTTTACTGTTCACCTGGGTTCTCTCTAAGGTGCGATTGGCTACTGTTCCTCCCGACTGGTCTTCTGCTCATCCCGGTCGCTATAGCTGCTCGGTTGGCTCAAGGTTTGGAGGTTAGCTTCTTCTGGCTTCTCTCCTGGATCCCACCGAGCAGATTGTTCCGGTTCGCTCTTCAAGTTGAGATTGAAGCTACCCTAGCTTTTTGATGATTCTCTACTACTGCTTGCTCTGGTTTCTGTTCGTGCTGGTGCCAGAGCTCCGCTAAGGGCCCGGGTGGTGGAAGTTTGTCTCTTTAGCACCCCTCCCCATCCCGTATCACCCTCTTATTTTTGGTATGGCTTCATTCCCTATAATGTCTGTACTGTAGAAGGTTTGCAGGCTATTGGAGATTCTTTTGTATTTATGGCTTCTACTTCGGCTGAAGGGGGTGGCCTCTTAAATGAGGCCCGGAAGGGTGCTATTAGTGGTAGGGGCCATAGCCCTTCTCCGCGTTTTGGTCTGTCCCGACCTGCTAAGCCTTCAAGGCAGGCCCTCTCTCCCGAAGGGGCTCCGACTGCTGGTTCAGTTGAGCAGAGGCAAGGGCTGCGCTTCAAGCCTTCCCGCGATGGACGTTCTCACGGTAGAAGTCATCCTCGTTCGTCTTCCAAGCGGCCACAAGGCACGAGCCAGCATCCTTGAAGATCGAGACCTCCCCCTGCATGGTCTTGGGCCAATGTAACGCGCCTCGCTACAAAGGGCTATGATCTAACCTATGTCCCTCCTACCTTTGTGGACAATAGGCCGATTGTTAATTTGGCCAATGAGGTCCTTCAAGCAACAGATCCCAAGTGGCAGTGATGCTTGATTAGGTATTTTGTGGGGGAAAAACTTACTTTTCAACTCACAGAGCAAGCTTTGAAAAACACTTGGGGGGCGAAGCTTGTGGAAGTGACGGGCAACGACCAAGGATTCTTCTTTTTTCATATCCCGGACCCATTGTTCCATAAGAAGATCTTGGAGGAGGGTCCCCTTACGATGGCAAGGGTGCCCCTTATTTTACAGCAATGGAAACCTCTTATGGAGCTAAAGAAAGACAAGCAATCTTCCGTTCCGGTTTGGATTAGGGTAAAGAATCTTCTTTTTGACCTGTGGTCGGCGCCGTCGATAAATGCCATTGCAAGCACTCTTCATGTGGATCAATGCACGAAGCAAATGAGGTTGCTTTCTTTTGCTAGGGTGTGTGTTGAGATTCAAGCAAATCAGCCGAGGTGTTCATCAGTTGAAGTGGTGTTGCATGGAGTGTCGCAGTCGATAGACATTGATTTCGAATGGAAGCCTGTGGAGTGCCTCAGGTGTGGCGTTTTCGGCCACAAGTGCTAGGATCCCCCAACCCCCACCAGACCAAATGCGACTTCTCAGCAAGTCCAAGCCTCCCCTGCCTCTTCGATTCCAGTCCAGCTTCCTGCGCCTGCTTCGGTAGTCCCTACAAAACCTGAGCTAGAGTAGAAGCGGGTCAAGGGGAAGAAGAAGAAGAAGCCGCCTCCTCTTGTGGAAGGAACCTCTACCCTGGAGAAGGGGCTGCCAGCTACCTCTACTCGCAAGGCTCAGCGTGGACTCAAGATCCTTTCGCAGCAGGATGTTGTTGGCCCTTCCCCTACAGTAAGTGCTTCCAACCCAGCAGAAGCTGACGATCCCGAGTTGGCCAGTCCTAGCGTGGAGCTGGAGGGTTCAGACAACCTCCTGAGCAGTTCAAACGATGACCTTCTTTTACCGTGTCCTTCGCCGAAGACTTCGGTTGCTTGTAGAAGGGCAAAGACAATGCAAGACAAGCTCTTGTCCTTGGTTCCAGACCCCTCCTCCTATTGTTCGTGCAGCTCTGCCTCCCTCTCGACGCAAGTCCTCTAAAAGGAGGTAAACCTCCTTTCTCCTGCTATATATATATATATATATATATATATATATATATATATATATATAAGGGTTCTCAGTAACATTAAGGGTCTTGTTAACCTGTTAAGCAAGCGGAGGTTCTGAAGTTGGTGCTATCGAATCAGCTGGCTTTGGTTGGTTTAGTAGAGAGGAAGGTCCCGCAGAATTGGATCAATTCTATTTCTGGAAATTTGTTGAGGAATTGGAGATGGTTGGCAAACTATGAGCACTCCCATCGGGAAGGTTTTGGGTTGGTTGGGACCCCTCTCGTATATTTTTCGAATCTTCTTCTATTACTGACCAAGCGGTCCATGGGAATCTCAAATGTTTGGTTTTGGGGGTTGTCTACTATGTTTCTATAGTCTATGCTAGCACACCTGCACTTTCCGGAGACCTCTTTGAGAGGACCTTGTTCTTAGGAGTACTACTTTACGGAATATATCTTGGCTGGTTATGGGGGACTTCAATGCTACAAAGGACCCCTCTAACAAGCTAGGTGGATATGACAATTGGATACCATGCTTTGATGACTTCGGTCAGTGCTTAGATCAATCTGAGCTTAATGACCTCAGATATGTTGGCTTTTGGTACACCTGGTCTACTTCTTCTGGTACTTCTCGTAAGGCAAGGAAGATAGATAGAGTCTTGGTGAATTCTTGCTGGAGCCAAGTTTTTTCCTTCTCGGAAGTGTCTTTCCTTGCACCTGGGATCTCTGATCACTCACCTATGGTGGTCAAGGTGGTGAATCCGGTGCTTAGGAGGAAACCGTTCAAGTTTTTTTATTTTCGGATGAAGCATCTGGACTTTGAGACTATTGTTAATCAAATCTGGGAGGTTCCCGGGGAGGGTGTGCCCATGGATAGGCTTGTTTGCAAGCTTAAGGCTCTTAAAATTCATCTCAAGCAATTAAATAGGGAGTCATTCTCCAACATCTCCGCCAGGACTACAAAAGCGAGGGATGCTTTAAAGACCACTCAGGTTGGCCTCTAGTAGGACCCTGCCAATGTTGAGCTTGCTGAGTTGGAGAAGAACTAGCATCGTACCTTCTTGGACCTTCACTCGAAGGAGGAGTCTGTTTTTAGACAAAAGGCTAGGATCAGATGGCATAAGGAGGGGGATCGTAATACAAAGTTTTTCCACCATTATGTTAATAAGAGGCAAATGAGAAATAGAATCCTCTCTGTCATGGATTCCTTGCACAACCAAATCACTAATGAGCAGCTGGTCCAACAGCACTTTGGTGGTTATTTTCAAGACCTCCTCTCGCCGCAGGTGATGGAGGGATCACCTTCGGTTTGTGAGATCAAGGAGGTCATCTGCTCTCCTTTAACAGATGACCAGATCATCTCTCTTGCGCAACCAGTCTCTACTTTAGAGATTCGGGACACTCTATTTTCCTTAGCTCGGGGTAAGGCCCCAGGACCGGATGGTTTTTCGGTTGAGTTCTTTAAGGAGAACTGGGGGACGGTTAGAGAGCTTGTCACGACAGCCGTGAGGGATTTCTTCACCATGGGGAGGCTCTTAAGAGAGATCAATAACACCACTTTGGTTCTAGTGCCGAAGGTTCTGAATGCGACCATTGTTGATGATTACAGGCTTATTGCCTATTGCAATACCATCTACAAGTTAATTACCAAAGCATCGGCAAATTGGGTTGTTGTAGTGTTGAAGGATCTAGTGAGCCTTTTCAAAGTGCTTTTGTTAAAGGACGGCGGATCAGAGACAATATCCTTTTGGCTTAGGAACTATTCTCTAGCTTCCACCTAGAGCCTTACTCACCGAAGTGTGCAATTAAGGTAGACTTCAGGAAAGCCTACGACACAGTGGATTGGCACTTTCTTAAGAGTGTTCTCGTAGCTTTTCGATTTCCTGACCACGTGGTGCAGCTTATCATGACCTGTGTGCGGACGCCTAACTTTTCCATTGCCTTGAATGGGCAATTACATGGGTTCTTTCCTAGTGGTCGAGGCCTCCGGCAAGGTAATCCGATATCCCCCTATTTATTTACTTTGGTTATGGAGGTGCTCTCCGGGATACTCATCAAGTACTCCTTGCAGTCGGACTTTAGGTTCTTTTGGAGGTGCAGGGCTACCAACCTCTCACATTTATTTTTTGCGGATGATGTGTTCCTATTTTGTAAAGCTCACTTGCCTTATGTGACGTTCCTCAAAGAAGGCCTCTAAACTTTCTCAGCGTGGAGTGGGTTGCAACCTAATTCGAGGAAAAGTGAGGTTTTCTTGTCAGGGGGCTCACCGTCCTTAAGGAACCAAATCCTCCTTGACCTTGGCTTCCCTGAAGGGAACCTTCCGGTACGTTATCTAGGAGTTCCTATTATTACATCAAGGCTGGGGAAGGCGGATTGTGCTACTCTTGTCAGTCGCATTACAGCGAGGGTACAATCTTGGACTCATCGCTTTCTTCATTTGCGGGCCCTCTTCAGTTGATCAATCAGTTCTTCATGCTATCCAGTCCTATTCAGCGAGTGTTTTTATTCTACCTGTAGCTGTGTTGGACCAGATTGAGCGTATCCTCAGACAGTTCCTCTGGAAAGACCCAAGATTGGGCAGACGGGGTGCCAAGGTGTCTTGGGAAGATGTGTGCCTCCCAAAGGAGGAGGGAGGACTTGGTATCTGGAGACTCCGTGATTGCAACAAGGCTGCCATGCTGAAGCATATATGGATCCTCTTTTCGAATAAGGAGTCGTTGTGGTGTAAATGGATCCACTCAACCTTCTTAAAAAATAGGAATTTTTGGGTCGTCAGGAAGCTAACGTACTGTTCCTAGGCTTGGAAGAAGATCTTACAACTCAGGATGGAGATCCAACATGCCTTCTTTTGGAGAATAGGGGATGGCCTGTCAGTGCCACTTTGGTTTGACAATTGGCACCCTTGGGGCCCTCTGAACTTAATATTCTTGGATTCGATTATTTATAGCTTCGGTCTTTACATGCAAGCTACAGTGGCAAACCTCTTCTCTGATGATGGCCAGGCTATCAAGTCGGTGTTAGAGTCGTGGGAGTACCCCCTTCCCTCCCTGTCTCAAAACTAGGATTATTTTTGCTAGAAGGAGAACGTGACGGGCCACTTTACAATTGTGACGGCTTGGGAGGCCTTGAGACGAAAGAAGCCCCATGTCTTTTGGCATGCTCTCATCTGGAACGGGGCCATCACACCTAGGTATCAAGTCAACCTTTGGATTATGGCAAAGTGTAGACTTCCTACCCAGGCTTTTCTTCTGTCTAATAGTAGGATTGATAGTGGATCTTGTCCTTTTTGCAATGAGGTGCCTAATTCTATTGACCATCTCTTTTTTGGGTGTCGTGTCACGACCGACATTACTTTCTGTTGGGCGGCTAGACGCAATCTTCCTTGGCACAACAAGTCTTGGGCTAAGAATCTCCGTTGGGCCACTACCTTGCTATCGGGCAAGGATTTTTATAAGTGCATTGACCGTTTTTCTTTTAGGGCGCTTTGTCATATCATTTGGAAGAATAGAAACAACATTCTCTTTAGAGATGAGCCCCTTACCGTCCCGGCCATGAAGAATCATCTCTTCAAAGTTGTCAGAGACAAAGCTCTCACCTTCAGGAACGTGGAGGATTCTGCTCGAAACAGGAGGTTACAGCGTAGCTGGGGTTGTGACCCAATTATCTTCTCTTCTGGAGATCTTGATCCTCCTATCTAAGGATTCCTTCCGGCCCGGTGGCTCTTCTTGGTCGTGCCTCTCTTTCAAGGCTGTTGCGGCCTCTTGCGGGTGGCGGCTTTTTCTCATACCTGATTGTGTGTGGGTTGTTTCTGGTTGCCGGTTGTTCATGCCGTGCTTGTGCCTTTAGTCTTTTTGGCATCTTGCTTTTAGCCAGTTGCTCTGGCTGATGGTTGTTCTTGCCGTGTCTGCTTCTTAGTCGATTCTCTCTTACATCTCGGCATCCTTCCACTCATAATGATCTATCTCATCTGAGTGTAAGTTTTTTGTGCTGTGATCTTTTGTAAAATTTGGTCTTTCCCCAATATACTACCTATTCCTACCAAAAAAAAAAAATCAGTTAGAGACGGTCATGAAAAGAAATCCACTGGCAAACCAAGCAAGATTCTGGGACAAAGCGTAGAAGTGCTTTCCGAACAAGAGCAGGGATAGCATCTTGAGCTACTATTACAATGCGTTCATCCCAAAACGAATTAGCATGCAGTTGAGGTCGTCGACCGAGCAAATTATCAGTGACAATGACGAGCCTGAGTCTGAGGAATGATGGGAAAGTGAAGTTTGCGAGTTCATCAAGAGGTCATAATTTCTATTGGTTCTTCTGGATATTTTTGCCATTATTCTGCATTTATTCCTTACTTATTCGTTCCATACATTCCATTTTGTGGGTTGTTGATTGATTTGCTGCTTACTCGCATCATTGATAAATAACCAATTGATGGGAAGTAATGGACTTGTATCAAAATTCTATGTTAGGAGTGACGTGGGTTACACACATCATCGTGATACCAACATTGTTGTGCTGCTATTAGATTGGACAATAACCATTCGGTTTCAAAAATAATAACCATTTTATTTCAGAATTCAAATGCTTGCTAGAAATTGACTTTTCTATTTATATTCCCCAAATGAATTTCTGAGCAAAAATACGCGTTTGATGACAATATAAAATTTCTATTTCCAGGGTAAAATTTCATTTGATAAACACAAACTTTCTCCCTCCTGGGCAGCCCGTGATAGTCGGCTTGCAATGGGTGGCGGTTGGCGGGCAATGGGCGATAAATAGAGGGCGGCACGCTAACAGTGGGCGACAGGTGGGTGGTTTGTTTGATACGACACAAAATTTCTCACTCTCTAGCAATTGGCAATCGAAGGCAGTGGCTAACGGTGGACGGGTAGTGATCAACAAACAGGCAACTAGTTAGTAGCGAGAGCAAGCGATAAAAAGAGCTTTTATTTCTCATTTTTATTCCAAAAATAGAAAAGTAACATATTTTTACTTCTAATTTCTATTCCAAACCTATTTCTAAAGTAAAAATTTGTTCCAAAAATAGAAAAATGAAATTGTATTATCAAACAGGTTTCTATTCCAAACCTATTCCTAGAAACAAAAAAAATAAAAAAACATAACGGTTATCATGCGTGCCTATATATGTTTGGTAACTATCCTATTTTCCTTTTTCTCAATAATATATTAAATTTGGCAACTTTGGCTAATTTTTAGGTCCCTAGAATTGAAAAGTAGTGAAAGAATAGATTTGGAATAGAAAAAAAAAATATTTTTTTGTTCTTGGGATCAAAAAGAGAATTAAGATCATTTTACAAAAACCAGTTTAATGTAAACTAATGCTCATCTTTACACAATCGCCGCAGCATCTAATCTTCTAAACCGATTCAAATCCCCAATTTTTCAAAATCAAAAATCAAATAATCAAAAGTTTAGGAAAATATTCATAAATTAGATTTGAGTAGTTTTATTGGATTTTAGTATAAATTCTAGTTTAAATTTATTTTAGCATAAAAAATGTGGAAATTTTCTAATGAAAATCGGATTCAAATTGAATAAGCTTTTAGGGCCTTACTATATGGATTTTTTGAGTGCCATTTTCTTTTAGAGACGATGCTAGGTCTAGGATGTTTGGTGACTCAAATCTTATTCAAGATTCTATTAGAGACATCATTTAAAATCATCAGCAATTATGTTTTAATAGAAAAATTAGATGGCTCTAAACAAGTCTTTTGCATTACCATGTGCCTTGTGTTCATAGCAGTTGAATAAGCTTGTGTTCCATGGATTTCCAATGTCATTTGCCTAAAAGTTTGATGAGTTTGTGCAAATAAGCGCATTAACTTTAGGATCGCCTCCATCCTTACTTTTTCATCATTGTCCATTCCATCGAGCAACTTTTGCTCCTTTTTTTGCAACTAAAAAAACTCAAAAAGTCTATGCACTTGTTTATTATAATGGAGTTTGGGACACTTGGAGTGCCAAAACTTGGCACGAGGGGACACTTAAGTGCCAAAACTTCGAAAAAGTACACTTAAGTGCCAGTTTCGAAGTTAAATGGAACACTTAGGTGCCACTCCGGCCAAAATCCGGCCAATGGCTGACGTGGCAATTTTCCAGCAAGTTTGGTCTAAAACAGCGTTGTTTTGCATGCTGACGTGGCGAGAAAATGCAAAAACGACACTGTTTCGTGTCTGATGTGTAAATAATAATATAAAAAATAATTAAATTAAATTTAAACTTAATTTTATTTAAAATATTCTAAAAATTTAAAAACTAAAAATTTAAAAACTTAAAATTTAAAAAAAAAAAAAATTGGAAAAAAAGGGGGCCGAAGGGAGCGGCCGAGGCCGAGCCCTCGCCGCCGCCGCCTCCCCGCCGTCACGGGAAGGGCCGGCGACGGAGGGGGAGGGTCGGCTGGGTCGTCGGCGTCCTTGGACCCTAGCCAAGGCCCGGTGACCCCGGCCGACCCTCCCCCTCTCGTCGCAGCCCTTCCCGGGGGCGGCGGGGAGGCGACAAGGGCCCGCGAGCCCGAGCCCAAATCTAGGGCGAGGGTCGCAGCCCTCACTACAATTCGACGAGGGCTCGCGGGCCCTCACTACCTCCCCACCACCACCGGGAAGGGCCGGCGATGGAGGGGGAGCTAGGGCCCGGCGACCCCGGCCGACCGGCGACGAGGACCCACGAGCCCTCGCCCAAATCTAGGGCGAGGGTCGCGGCCCTCGCCGCAATCCGGTGAGGGCTCGCGGCCCTCGCCGCCGGTCGGCCGGGGGCCGCCGACCCTCCCCCCTCCGTCGTCGGCCCTTCCCGGCGACGGTGGGGAGGCGACGGTGGCAAGGGCTCAGCCCTCAACCACCCCCTTTGGCCCCCCTTTTTTAAAATTTTAAACTTTAAGTTTTTTAATTTTTAGAATATTTTAAATAAAATTAATTTTAAATTTAATTTAATTAATTTTTATATTATTATTTACACATCGACACGAAACAACGTCGTTTTTGCATTTTCTCTTCACGTCGCGTGCAAAACGACGCCGTTTTGGACCAAACTCGCCAGAAAATTGCCACATCAGCCATTTGGCCGGATTTTGGCCGAAGTGGCACCTAAGTGTTCCATTTAACTTCGAAACTGACACTTAAGTGTACCTTTTTGAAGTTTTGGCACTTAACTATCCCTCCGTGCCAAGTTTTGGTACTTGGGTTGTTCTTCTACCATTATAATGCTCAAAGATTTACTGTTAACTTCCTCATATCATGAGTTACGAACCAATGGGACTTTCAACTGCCATCTTCAGACATCCATTTTTGATTAACTATTACAATGGATTTTCTGAGGCCATCTTAGAATATCTTAATCAATTAAATCCTTACAAAAGCCAATTTTATCCAAACATGAATTGCTAAGTCTCCACTGACATTTTTTTTAATTAAATGAAAAAATTGGCAGTAGAAATGTTTAAGATCGTACCAAACGCAATTTTCTTCCTTTTCTATCTCAAGAATAGAAATTTTGTACTTCTTCCAAATGCGTTCTTTTGCTCAAAAACTTGTCCATGAAATAAATAACAAAAAAAAAACTATTCTGAATAGAAACTATTTCTGATAACAAAAATGTTACCAACCCTAGACAATAAACTAAGTGACTTCATTGTAATAATAGTAATCCTAGATAAGGGTGAGCACTCATCCAATTCAACTCGGGAATTTCACCAAAACCGATTTGGATCGATCGGCTCAAAGCTAATTTATAGAGAACCAATTAGGTTCCCGATTCCACTAACCTGGAACTAGTCAACCAGCCCAAGACTGGTTTTATTCCTAATTTTGAGGCTAGAATCACCAATTCTACTTGAGAACCAATTCTACTAGTCTATTTCCTAGGTTGTACTAGTCTTGAACCAGTTTTCAAACCTCTTTTTTTTCAGGTGGGGGGGGAACTTCGTGATAAATAAAAACTAAATCACAATCTTCAATATAAACAAATACCAATATGACTACTTGACCAACTGATATTTTTGTAGTGAAATGGTGCAATTATTATGTTCTTTTATAAGAATATCACCTAAAACATAAGATGGGGCGCCAATATAGTGCTTCAATCCTAGATGTCCAATCAACTAGTTTCCTAGATGTCCAATCAACTAGTTTAGAAATCAAGGATTTAAGACCAACCGTTTTGGTTCACGATTGAAACCGAGTCACAAGGTCGACTCTTGATTCTAGGACAAGTTATGACCCACTCTAAAATCAATCATGTCGCAACCTAACCTCGGGTGAACCGCCTAGGGTTTGGCTAATGGATTACTAAGTCTACACTTAGCTCGGGCTCTCTCAAACCCATACCAATTCGCGACTTATGTTACTTCCCTAACATGCAAATGATTTTTCAATTAGGAGTCGCCGCTAATCTATTTTTTATGGGTCGATTAGAAACCCAAGTAAAGTGACGGGAGATTTATTTTACACTTATGAACCAGAGATTTATGAGTTCAGAGACTTGATTACGCTAGATTTCTCTCATGCCCTTTCGCTACCTTTCTATTTTATTTCAAAAAAAATGTTTAACAAGCAGCTTGAATTGATTTTAATTTACTTCCCTAACATGTGAGGTGATCATGCATATGCGTAAACCACCAATTTAACACCCAAGAAAGCAATGAATAAATTACGGGACTTACCTCGTAACAACGAAAGCATTTGCAATGTTCACTCAAAATTCACATCAAAAGCCCTGGATATGATTCTTAATTAACACGCAATTGCTCAATTTTTTTCTAGGATTTTCTCTTATTTAATGAAATCTAATCAATGTGCAATGACCTAATTCTAATGACGGGTAGTTCCTAATTAAATGGACCTAACAACAATAACTAAATGACATGCAATTCATGAACCTAATTCTATATTACATGCGCATGATTTTTTTTGTATTTTATTTTTAAAAAATCGTAATTAAAAATTGCTAATAATAAAAATCTAACTAAAATGAGATATTATCTATTTTAAGTTAGGAAATAGACCAATTTGAATCCTATCTTAACTTAGAAATATATCTCGACATGCAATTTAATTCAAAGATATTATCTAACCTAGATACTATCTAAACATGCATGATATGCAAATGCAATCTTTTTTTTTTTTTGTATTTTCGGGATAAATAAAGCAATTAAAAGATAAGCACCAAATCATTCACAATCATCAAACATATTATCCATCGTTCAAATTTGAAAACGATATCTAATCAAACTTGATTATTTCGCTAATAAAATCAATAAATTGATCTTAAGCCTTAAAGCAAGATATCAATTTTATTCATGTGTGATTAATTATTCCATCTAAAGCCTTATAGATGGAATAAAAAAAAAAATTGTGTGCGGTTGCGAATTAGGCGGTTCATCGGGAATTTCAATCATGCATCAAGAAATATTTCAAATAAAGAAGAAAATATTTAAAAATAAAATAAATTAGAAAAAATCTACCTAATTTGAATTTTGGCTTCCAAACGAGGCTGAGCAAATGGCAACTTGTGACCCTCGATGGAGGCTCGGCGTGATTCGACGAAGGGGCTGCTGTGGTGATGGGCAACCGTGGGCGGTCGGCACGATCGTCGGAGCTCCGACGAGGGACAGCAAGCTCGCGGCGGGCAGCGGGCTGCTGTAGTGGCGTCGCTTGGAAGGGGGGTAGTTCGGAGTAGCGTCAATCGGGACGAGAGATAGCAAGCGGAAGCGCAGCAAAAGGGGCTCGGGCTGCTGTAGGGCTGCAATGGTGCGGCGAGGGGTGAACCAGGTGCTAGTGCGCAAGTAAAGGCGTAGGCCGAGGTGCTGGGTCGTGGCTGCTGTAGGCATTGGTTCTGGGTCATGGTTGCTGGCGTCAGGGTCGGCTGCAGGAGTGACAGTGACCAGCGAGGCGAGGCGCGAGATCTGCAGGTTGCTTCGCCACTGCCACTCAGTGGCGAAGCGACGAGGCAGCAGCCGACAAGCGTCGGCGCCGGGTCATGGTTGCCGGTGTCAAAGCCGCTGCGGGAGCGATAGTGAGTAACAAGGTGAATCGGGCGGCGAGGCGACAGTAGCTTCGCAAGTTGCTGGCCTAGCGGCAGTGGTCGGCTGCTCGGCTACTTGCATTGGGTGGCACTAGCACAGTGGCAGTCAGCTCACAAGCAGCATGGGACATCGGCGGAAGGCCCTGCGAAGAAGATGAATAGTTGTTCTTCTTTTTTTTTTTTTTTTTTTTGGGTAAAGGGTAAGAGATATATTGACTTTTAAACCAAGAAGCTATACAGCTGTACAGCAAAGGTTCTCGGCACCAAAAAACTTACACTCATGATGACAGAACAAATCGAGACGAGTGGAAGGGTGTTGAGAGCGAGAAAGAACAGACAGCAAAAGAACATAAATAAAGCAGCCAAACAGCAACAAAGAGACAGCCAAAAACATTGGCCAACAACAGAAGAGGGGAGAGGCAGGCAACCACCAAAACAGTGGTAGCTCACACAATAAACAAGTCACAGACTAAAAGAAAACTAAGGGGACAACAACACCGCATTTGAGGGTCACACGACAGCAGCTTTAAAGGAGCAAGATAGCCGGAACCCGCCCCAACAGTGCCTCTGACGAACCGAAAGCAACTCTTTCATTGAAGAATCCATAACCGCACCAGCAAGGAGAACCTCCGAGGAAAATGAGGGTTGGGTTAACCTCCTACTACACCTGAAGAAACCGCGACCTAGCTTGTAGCATCCGCTGAAGGAGACGCCATAAACACCATCCCGAAGAGGCGAATAGGATTAATCAAAATAGATGGATGGACTCCCTAGCTCTATTGGAGTGTTCAATTTCTAGGAGTGTCTAGACCTTATTTGAAGGTTAGAACCTTATCTAGAACGGCTTTATGGAGGTGCAACTTTAAAGCCGAGAGCAAAAAATTTTGATTACGGAAAAGGATGTTGCTCCTCTCTTTCCAAATGAGATAGTATAAGGCGCCAAAAGCAAAGTGAGCCAAAGATTGGTGAAAACTTCCATCGTTTAAGTGCTTTGCAGCCCAATCTAAGTTCTCAACTCAAGACCTATTCCGCCAAGCAAGGTTGCACTTAGCCGCCCAGTAAAGCACAAGGCACAAGGGTACTAGTTTTTGGACACCCAAAAAATAAGGGGTCAATTGAGTCCGGCCGAGAAGAACAAAAGCACATAATGCATGCGGGATTCTCTTATAAGCAAGCAAGAGTACCAAGGTTGGCAGTCGATTCTGGGTAATCAGCCACAAGTGAGATTGATACCAGGGTGGCAGCGAGGTATTCCAAATGAAAGAGGACCAGGGGACCACCTGTCCTCTAGGCCGGAATAAACTCCATGCAGAGGCAGCAGAGAACACTCCTGAAGAATGACCAAGCCATAAAAGGCGGTCATCATCAAGATTAAAGACCAGGAAGCTGGCCGAGGGATTCCAGAACAGAAGATTTCCCAGTTGGAGAAGAAGTCGTTAAGCAAGCCACGCGGGTGCCAGGGATCAAACCAGAACAAGACTAAAAGTCCATTACCAATGCGCCACAAAAACTGCTACTGGATAAGACCCCGAAGATCAAGCAATTTCTTCCAAGCCCAGGAACAAAACTTAGGACGAGGGACAATCCAAAAGTTCTTCTGCTTTAAGAATGTGGAATGTATCCATTTGCACCATAACGACTCTTTATCAGTGAAGAGGAGCCATATGTGCTTGAGCATGGCAGCCTTGTTATTCTCATGAAGAGAACAAATCCCCAGGACACCTTCGTTTTTAGGCAAGCAAACTTCACCCCAAGCAACCTTAGCCCCCCTGCACCCAAATTCAGCCCTTTCCAAAGGAATTGCCGAATATCTACTCTATCCGATTGAGAACCGAGGAGGGTAGGATAAAGACACTTGCCCAGTAGACCTAAATGGAATGAAGTACTAACTTGATAAGCTTCAAACGCCCTGCTAAAGAGAGGAACCGATTGGTCCAGGATTTTACTCTAGCTGTGATAGAATTTACCAGGAAGACACAGTCCACCTTACCCAACCTGGTGGAGATGATAAGCACACTGAGGTACCTAAACGGCAAGGAGCCCAACTGAAAACCCAAAGTGGCCACCAAAGTGTCCTGCAACGAAGAGGTGCCACCCGATACGAAAATTTCACTTTTGTTTAAGTTTGGCGCAAGGCTAGTCCAACTGGAGAATAAGTGAATCCCCTCCTTAAAAATTTGAATAGAAGCCAAGTTCGCCTCCGAAAAGAGGAGAACATCGTCTGCAAAGAAGAGTTGAGAGAGCCTAAAGGGCTTGCATCTCCAAAAGAAGTTAAAACCCGGCCTCCTGGTCCGGGTATTTAGAATCCCAGTGAAGACTTCCATAACAAGCGTGAAGATGTAGGGAGACATAGGGTCCCCTTGCCAAATACCCCGCCCACTAGGAAAAAAGCCATGCAATTCATTGTTTAGGGGGATAGAAACTTGGTAGATCGAACGCACTCCATAATACGGCCGACCATGTCCGAGGGGAAACGAAAGGCTTGCAAGGTATTTCCAATGAAGTTCCAGTCCACCGAATCATATGCTTTGCAAAAGTCAACCTTAATGATCCATTTTGGCCGATAAGGTTCATGATGAAAATCACAGAACAACTCTTGGGCTAATAAAATGTTATCACTAATGCACCTACCCTTGACAAAAGCATTCTGACACATACTAATAATTGAGGGCAGCAACGTAGCTAACCTGTTGGCCAATATTCTTGTAATGCACTTATAGATTGTGTTGCAGCACACTTTGTTCTTCTACTTTTTCCTCTCTTTTTTTCTTTTATTTTTTCACCTCTGCTGGACGTCACTCTCGCGTGTCCCTCTCTCTGCTCTTGTACTTTTTCTTCTGCTACTTGTTTCATGTCCCCTCTTTCACCCTCCTTCACTTTTTTCTTTTTGACTTTTTCTACCCAAAGAAAACCAAAGGAAAAGCCTCCTTCGACGTGATCAAAAAAGAACACCCCCCATTTGCCATATGCGCACAGCCTCTTTTATAGGGGAAGGAATTAGGTTTTTGTAGCTTATACGAAGATTTCCTCCCGAATATTCTCCATCAATTTTATCACATATTGCTAAAGATTCAAAATTGCAATGAGATTTTCACAAATTCCAAATCTTGCAAAGATGAGCTCGCAATATCTCTTTATCACACTTGCTCTATCCGAAGATATTGAAAAATCTACCGTAATATCACCGAAAATATCAAATCTCTATTTCTCACAAGATAATTTTCGATCATCAAAATAACAGGCTAATTTGCTCTCTTCATGAGCTTAGTCCAACTCATCAATTTAAAGCTCAAAACTACCAATTCAAACCCATCTGTCACCAGTTCGATGCAAATGCAATAAAAAAAATGCTCCTAAAACTATGTGCTACGCAATTTATTTTTATTTTTTTTAGGGAATAAAAATTAATCCCTAATTTTTATGCAATAAATAAATAATTTGGTCGCCAAAATTTAGGTGTCAACAATTGCCCCTCTTTAAAGGTGAGCTCGTAGAGGTTGCCTTCAAAGATAAATTAAGACCTAAATTTTGATCATGCACGCACTGAATGATTTTTTTTTGTTGGAAAATGAATCCCATTTTGGAATGCAATTTATATAATGCATGGAAATGCTAATACAAATGATAAAGGAACCTACCTGAAATAACTTACTTTCAAGGAGGGTAGAGTAATTCAAGATAGTTGGTGTTACATGTCCAAGACCCGTACCTTTCTACAGTCGCCTAAAATAGTAACGAGGCTTTGTAAGGAGACTACTTTTCTAGGACCCGTACCTTTCTATGGTCGCCCAGTATAGCAGTATTTGGTTGTCTAGGACCCAAACCTTTCTTTGGTCGCCTTGACGAAAAAATTGCTTTTCCAAGGCACATACCTTTCTACGGTCACCTATTAGAGCAATAAATATTGTCTAGGACCCGTACCATTCTATAGTCGCTTGTTAAAGCAACAAATATTGTCTAAGACCAATACCATTCTACAGTCGCTTAAATAGGAAATTATTTTCCAGGACCCGTACCTTTTTATGATCGCCTAAATGAGAAACAGCTTTTTCAGGACCCGTACCTTTCTACGGTCACCTGTTAAAGCAACAAATATTGTCTGGGACCCATACCATTCTACGATCGCCTAACATTGCGGCATAGATCATCTGACCAGGACCCAAACCTTTTTTTGGTTGTCTTAATCAAACTGAATCTGGAGAAAAATCTTTGGAGGACAGCTCGATCAAGTCGATTGCCAATGCACTTGAGAGAGAATACCTCCTAAGCACGCCGATTTGATAGAGGGACTCTGGGCTACAGAAGCACGTCATGTCGATAAAAAAGACTCCGGGTTACGAAAGCATGCTAGGTCAGGAACTCCAGGTTACGAGAGCACACCATGTCATTAAGAGGGACATTAGGTTATGGAAGCACACCGAGTCGATGAAGAGGACTCTAGGCTACGAAAGCACACCAGGTCAGGAACTTCGGGCTATGGAAGCACATCGGGTTAATCAAGAGGGATGTCGGGCTATAAAAGGATGCCGAGTCAATGTAAGGGACTCTGGGCTATGAAAGCACGTCAGGTCAATATGAAGGGACACCGGGTGTCACGCCCCGATCCTCCGAGCGCGTGCCCATCCCTTAGCAGTCGATTAACTAGTGACGTCCTAGGACACGTCGCCGACCCATTCATTTTAATGCGCATGCAGAAGCGAACGATTACCCCTGATAGAACTAATATAGGATAGAAAAGCAGGAAACGATTTCACAATCAAAACAAGCCTTTTATAAACACTTTAGGTTTATACACAATACTAGGCTGTTTACAAAAGATCGACTCAACAAAAAGGGAACTGTCCTATGGCCCGCTAGTCAAACACGCTCGTCGATTCTTCGGTCTCCACCTCCCCAGACTCCGGGGCTTCAGGTCCTCCACGACCGCCATCTAAGGACCTAAAAATGTTATCCCACAATGCGGTGAGATGACGTCTCAGCAAGTTCACCCCCTAAACCTCGACTTGGAAGGAAATACGCCCTAAGGGCTACCTAAGCACAAACAAAGGTTAAAGGACTTACCTTTGCCTCAGATCTTTCCTGCACGTTAGTACAATGCATATCTCATATATGCAATAACATCATTCAACAATTGGAACGCATCTCACTATATCTCAATCAATCACTTGATTCAATTATTATTCACGGTCACAGCCTATTTCATGTTCGGCGGTTTCCTAGTGTGACTAGGTTAATCACAGCCGGATGGGCATAGCCTATGTTAGGCGGTAATCACGGCCCAATGAGCACAGCCATACTTCGGTGGTTAATCACAGCCCAATGGGCACAGTCATATTGCGGCGGTTAATCACGGCTCAATTGGCACAGCCATACTTCGGTGGTTTTCTTGACCTTACTCATCTCATCACACACCACATATGTCACATCATCTAACTACGACTGTAAACCATCACACGATTATTCACCCATGGCCAATGACATTGTGCTTCACACTTAAATTCCTCAATTAAAATAATGTCTTGGCCTATTTCCTTCATGTTCAAAATAGTCGATAAAAATAATCGTGTGTGGGTACATGATCGGCCTGAGCCAAAAATATAATATCTTTATTTTATAAAATCTCACTAATTATATAGTCTATAAAAATATTTTTGGAGTTGTAAACCGACGCCCGATAATTTTCTAATTAAATATTGAAATTAATAAATTTTGGGATAAAAACCCAAAATTACAAATCACACTCAAATCACGCAAAATAGCAGTCAAATAAATAAACAAATCACACCATTGCAATCAGCTCGAAATTCCGGTCACCGACTATACCGGTCTAATTTTCAAAAATTAATTAATTAATTAATTACGAAAATTAATTATTTAATACTAATATATACAACTTAGGCCGGAAAAGCCTAATTAAATATTGATTCGGGTTCGGAAAATTTTTGAACCTAGCTAAATAATTACTACGGCTTGTCTAGTCTCTAATTACACTCTCTAACCACCTAACATGCAATATCGAATGATTAAATCGCTAATCCGTTCTAACTAACCACCTAATCCTAGCTTAGCCTAAACTAATCAACCCCTAAGTGTCATTAACTTACTAAGTAAGGATTAATGATTAAACTCACTTGATTAACAATCCGATTGAACCACGACAACGGCGAGGAGGAGATGGGCCAAAAACTCCAAAGCGGCGACGCCAACGAGAGCCCGAGCTGGGCCGAAATCGGCCACAAAGCCCTCGGTTGGGCTATCTGTTCTGGATTTGAATGTGGGTTGGCCACACAGCTAAACGGCGGGGCTGATCTGCTGTGAGGTGGTGACTGCAGAGGGAGCTCAGTGAAGACGCGGGCTGACGAGCAAGCTATTCGCGGCTGACTTCGGTAGAGTTTGGCTTCAAGAGTGGAGGATACGGGCTGTTCGTGGACTCGTGGACGTGGAGAGGGCATGCGGCTACTTCGGTGGGAGCTGCTGCGTTGAAGAAATGCTAGGGTTGACCGGAGGAGGCTGAGCTGCAAGGAAGAAGCAGCTTCGGCGGTGCTGCTACTAGCGTCTTCGAAGTAGGATGAAAGGAAAATAGAAGCTGCGTCCAAGCGAGGGGGAAATGAAAGCAAATAGAAGACCGAAGGGGGAAAAAACAGCTGGCAAAAAGAAAAAGAAATAAGGGGGACAGAGGGTGTCGGCCAAGGGGGAGGGAAACGTGCGAAAATGAAAAAATAAGAGAGAGAGGGTGAGAGAGAGAAATGTCCAAGTCAAAGAGGAAAAAGGGAAATGAAAACTAGTGCAGGGCTTGGTCGGTTGAGGGGAAGACACGCGAGTGAGAGAAATAGAGAGAAACGTGCGAATGGAGGGGGTCCGGTGAAGGGGAGGAAAAAAATAATTAAAACACAAATATTTTTAGCTCAACTTCACACGACATTATCAATTGGTCATCTAAGACCAATTTCCACACCAACTTGTCCCAATTGAAGTCCAAATAAAGATTAAAATGCAACATTCCCTCAAGCCTACGAATTTCCCTCAATTTCGAATTCTATTTCCTTTTTCCCCGGAATCCGCTTTCGTAACAAATCTCTCCGATTGATGCCCAATTTTGTTGAAGAAAATCTCACACCATTTCCTTTCACCAAGTAGCTCACACAGGAGGCCAAAAATCCCTTCAAATTAGCCCATCCAAAATTTCGTTCTTTTCTGAATCGTCCGAATCGATTTTCCGTAAAAATCCCGAACTCGACAAAAATTCCTCGAAAGATGGGTCGACGTTCCTAAAATAAATTGTGACATGACAAAACTTTCAATTTCTAAAATCGGGTTCAAATTCGAGGTTAATTTCAACCGAATGCGATTTTAGCGTGACCTAACCTACCGGGGTAGCTTTTAGAAATTTTTTGTGAATTTGACCCGTGGTCGATTTTCTTCGAGCCACACATACCTCTTCGACACATTGGCAGCTCTCGGTTGTCGTGAAAATCTCAAGGTTTCAAATACGAACACAGGGCGCCAAAATGATAGAAAAATCAGTCTAGTGCCGATTAACGAGAATCTTGCAATTTAGTGGAATCACCCATGTTTAGCCGCACATCTCAGTCAAACCAACCTACCTCTAATCTCTAATCAATTTTTAACTGTGCCGTAATGACCCTAGCAGACTAGCACGGTCGAGCAGTCGATTCTTGGACAAATTCTCAAGTCTATTGCATTTATATTCCTTAACGGCTTCACCTGATAAGCTAGTTATCTCGTGAGTGGCCACCTCAGAGAAAAGCACTATAGTCATGTCAATGAAAGGCCTAACTTATCCAATCGAAAACAGAGTCTGAAAATCATGATGTCACACCGGGCTATGGAAGCACGCCGAGTCGATGAAATGGACTCTGGGCCACAAAAGCACGCCAGGTCAATATAAAGGGGCACCCAGCTATGGAAGCACGCTGGGTCGATGAAAGGGACTCTAGGCTGCAGAAACACGCCAAGTCGATGAAAGAGACTCTGGGCTATGAAAGTACACCAAGTCAATATAAAGGGACACTAGGCTATGGAAGCACACCAGGTCGATAAAGAGGAACATCGGGCTATGAAAGCATGCCATGTCAATGAAAAGGACACCGGGCTACGGAAGCACACCGGGTCAATGAAAAGGGCTTCGGGAAGCAACTTGAACGTCAAGTATTATTCGGTCTTCAAGGAAATATTATCTGTCAGACACGATTAGAGCGAAAACTTATATGCATTCATCAAAAAGGTAGATAATCTAAGCTATTCCAAAATGCACATTTCAAAGTTTAGTGAGGTTTTCATCAATTCAACCAAGGTTTATGCATAATGACTTTACCACATTTGCATCATGCAAATTTCCACAGGAGACAATTGTCGTTCAAGACAATGACATGGATTTCTTAAGAATACTAACTGAGAGACCTTCAATTAGAAAGGACTTTCACTCACTCTCATTCAGAAGGGTTATTTTAGGAGAATCACTCCATCTCACTATCATACCAACAAGGTCCGAGTACTCTCGCAAGCGGTACGACCTTACCAATCTGAGAGGTCTTTAATAGGGACCGTAATGTGGGCTTGGTCAATGTATTAACAAAGGAACTCTTTGAGTCAAGGCAATTGAAAGAACAATTCTGTAATCATCTACGGGTTTACAAGTCAAGAACCCTGCAAAATGAGAAAGAAATAATCTTGCTCGCACTTCTACGAGCAATGCTTATAAACATATGAACTCCCATGTTAATTCAAGTGTCCTAATCTAAAGAGGCTTTGTAAGGGACATAACATAGGCTGGGTTCATGGGTTGAGAAACGAAATGATCATTAGGCTCAAAATATGTGTAAAGGGTGAGAGTTGATGATCATCTTGATATTGCCACTAGTTTTCTTTTTCACCATCGGGGATTGTCTTCATAAGGCGCCTCATTGATTGTAAAAACTCAGCATTTGAGTTCTTTGAGTATTACTCCAGAGATATAACCTTTTTACAACTGATAGTCCTTATCTTGACTCTCTTTTTTCATCTATGAGCATCGGCCTTGCTTTTACCAAATACACCGCTTTTTCATGCTCCTGGTTCTCATTCATTTTTTCTTCACTTCTTTTTTTATGGCATTGGCCTTGCTTTTACCAGGCACACTATTTTTTCATGCCCCTTGGTTCTATTTTGAATGACCATATGGTGCCTTTAACATTTGGACCTTTGGGAGGTCTTCGTCTACTGTTAGCACTCCAGACCATACTATTTGAACAATTGCTTTTTGTCTTGCCCTAGTGTGGGGGATGATCACCAACTGGGTTTAAAGAAATGAAATTGCAGGCTCAAACGGGCTATGCAAAGGATATAAGTATGTAGAATAGAAAAAGAAATGATATTTGTCATCATAAGGCACTTAAATTACCACATGAATTCAACGTAATAACACGACTTGAAGATTTATGCAAGTGAAAGCAAGAAAATTTCTTTCCATTTTCTCCACCTTATGGTGTTGTCTTACCTCCAATTTGCCCTGATGTAGGGTGGTTCTTGATAGGGGAAATTTAAAAAGAATTTCCATAAGTGTATGGAGCTCAAAGGGGTTAAGCAATGGATCATATGTAGTGTTTGGGATAGAGAAACGAATTTCCCCTCATCATTTTGGTCATCGTACATTTCGCGAGAAAACTCTTTATCTTGTAGATATTGAACTTTCTTCACTCATCTCACAAATGTATAAGTAGGGGACTGTGTATAGGATAAGGCTTGCCTTTCATCATCTTGACACGTCTCATTTAGCATTGATGTCACTCCATTAAATTGTCTATCTTGACAAATCTCCGTATGAAATTGGTGAGTTAAATAGGCAAAACCACTATCAAAATTCTCTTTTCAAAAGAGTTCGACAATTTAAGCATGAGAAGCTTTGTGACTCCAAAACAAACAATTTACCACACCTAAAACATGGTTTTAAGCATTCATTCAGGAGATTGCCCCCACAAAGGGACTGCCTCCTTGGATTGTCCCTATAAATCAAGATCGAAAATCCGATCTTTAATTTGATAGATACTCCCTTCTTGCTTTTGCCCCTACACAAGAGAATGTGCATTAATAGGATACTACACAATATCAAAGTAAATTCAAATTGCACCTCCATTTTGGCTCGAATCGAGATTTTATCTCAGTCATGTCACTACCAGAATCTATAGTGCCCCCAATTCGTCATGGTCTTCTTTCTTTCACCGAAGATGGATGGTCCTCTTTTACTTGCCCCTCATTTCATTAACTCTTTAGAAGTGTGTTCTCAAACTTGTTGAGTAACAGTTGGGCCAATTGATCTATCATTGCAACACGATATGCCTTTTCCAGATGTTTTCTCATCAGGCCAAGAAAGTAATGCTCTGAAACATGAAGTAAATGAGTCAGAAATTAAACAAGTTTAATCTGCTACAAAAATTAGGAAAATGTTTTTAACAGTGAAATGCTTTTGTTTTTGAAAAAAAAAATTGGGAGGGAGCATGAGAAAGTCCAGCCCTCAGGATTTCTCCATGGATAATATTTTCTTTTTATGGTTGGATATCGTCATTGGACTGATTTGGTGTACCCCGACATGCCCTCAAAATTGGAAATAAAATTGTAATTTCATTGAATAGAATCAAATGAATTACATTATTGGAATGGAAAATACAAACAAGCAAACCCTAGAAACAAAAACAATAATTGAGATCTCAGAAAGCAGGAAATCCTAAAAAAAACTTGAAATCCTAGAAAACATAAAAAAAAAAAAAAAAAAAAAAAAAAAAAAAAAAAAGACTCCTTCGTAGAGGAGTGTGTGAAGATAAGAACTTCTTTACTCAATGACAGCATTTGCGCCTCCATCATGGTTGGGCAAAGGATTTTTCTAATAACTGCTGAAAGAGAACGCCTTTGTATCTAAGAGGTCTTGGACCATGTGCTTCAAAACATAGCAATCATCAGTGGAGTGACCAACCTCTCCCATGTGATAGTCACACCTTTCGAAGGGATTATATAAAGAATAATGCTCGGGATTTGGTCGCTTTGGCTCAATAGAGAGTAATCCCTTCTTTTGGAGAACAAGGAAGACTTTGGATAGAGGTCAAGGAAGAGGTGTGAATTGTCTTCTAACACTTCGTCGTTGACCAGAGAATTGATGCCCTCCAACTTTTTGCTCGGTAGAAATCTTAATTGCTGGAGTGCAATTGGATGTATCACGATTTGGTTGAAAATATGCCACATTAATCTATACTTCAAGGTCCTTCTCTTTCTTTGGGATAAATCTTTTGCTTGTAGAGATTGGCTTATTAAACCATCCATCTCTCAATCTTATCTCAATCTGCTCACCCACTGAGATGAGTTGATTAAAGTTCTCAACATATGTGCTGGTCATTTGGCTACGGAACTTTGACGGGAGAGTCTTGACGAACAACTTCATCAATTCCTTGTTAGTAGGTTCAGGAGTGATTTGAGTTGCCAGATTTCGCCATCTCACGGCATACTCCTTAAATGATTCACTCCTCTTCTTCTCCATTCTCTCAAGATCTTCTCAGGAATGTGCAATGTCCATATTGAACTTATACTGCTTGAGAAATGCGTCAACCACTTCATTCCAAGTGTTGAGAAGATTCACATTATTCATCACATACCAGTTCAGTGCGGGCCCGGTCAAACTCACATGAAATGATTGGATCATGAGAGGCTCATTCTTAACATAATGGGCCATGCGTACGTGGTAGATCTGCAAATGAGCTTTTGGGCAGGAAGTACCATCATATTTTTCGAACTCCGGCATTTTAAACTTCCTTGGCATCTTGACCTTCTCATAAACTGACAAGTCGAACGAGAGTGAACTCTGCGACTCTTGCAATTGCTTCACTTTCTCCTCAAGCTTTGCGAAGCGTTCATCTTGCTCCGTCTTAGGGACATTGTCAAGCTTGACTTTGTCAATAATGACCAGCTGTGGGTCATCTTCCAGCTCAGGCATGTCTTCATCACCCATTTGAGCCTTGTTTGTCTGCTTCGAGACAACTATCTCGGGGAGAATGGGTGCAGGAGTCGGATTCGCTCGGAGGGATTGGATTTAAGCTGTCATAAGTTGCATAGAGGCGAGCAACTATTGGAATTGGTCTTCCATATTGGAGATACAATCACGCATTTCAATTTGGTCAGCCATTTTAGCTCTTGATTGTGTAATAATGGGCCAACGTGGAGGATCTGTTATCACCTAATTCAAATGAATGAAAATATATAAGCACCAGGTGTAAATAGAGAACCAATCCATGACAACAATCTAATTGATTTTTTATTTTTTATTTATTCATTGAAAAGTCTGTGCAAGAAGGGAATTTCCTAAAAATAACTAGAAAATTAAAAATAGGACACCCTAGCAAGAACCAAATTTCCTAAACATGAACTAGGAAAAGCCAAATTTTGAAACTCCCTAATAGGAACAATAAAGACATGAATTGGAAACAAATTCTCCAAAATTTTTTGGCTATTTTTCAAACGACTCACTCCATAGCAATGTTCTCATTCCATTTCTAACTAACAAAGGAATTAAATCAAAGATTGACCTAGATTGTCATGGACGGACCAAAAGTACAACAAGATAAATTGCATGGTATAAGGATAGAAGACTTACTTCACCAAAAAAAAAAAATCGAGGACAACCACAGAGACAAGCACATGAAATGTGGGGTTCGATTTCTAACTAGGAAGGCTAAGTAAGGTGGAGTTAACAGGGTGGGATGACTAGTTGCAGTCTTGCATACTAAGTCAAGTCCTCCTAACTATGGCTTAGTCAAAAATGATACCCCAATGCGGCGCAGTCTCGCGGGTAGAGGTAAACATTCTTGACACCAAGAAAAAGGTTTTCTGGATTGAGTTGGGCAACCTCTACTACGCGGCCCCGCGGTCGAAGTCATATCCAACTCAATACCATCCTAAGTATCTTAGTGCGGCCTAGGTCCGGCAGTAGGTTGTGTGTGCAAAAGTGTAGTGCAAATGCAAGGCATGCATAACAGTTTATATCAAGCAACACTTTATATATGAAAGCAAACCATACATTCCTACATCTCCCTACAAAACAAAGATTAGCAAACACTTCCCCTTGTACCTCCCATCCTACAAGAACATTTAATACCTTAAACATTAGGGACATACCTAGGATCCTTGCTACCAAGCAAAAAATATTTTTTTTCAAAATAGAAGAGAAAATCAGCCTAAGTCCACTAAGAGCTTTAACCCAAGTTTCCCAACGAAGTCGCCAAGCTGTCGTGACCTAACCTCGGGTGAACCACCTAGGACTTGGCTAATGGATTACTAAGTCTAAACGTAGCTCGGGGTCTTCCAAGCCCATACCAATTCGCGATTTATGTTACTTCCCTAACATGCAAATGATTTTTCAATTAGGAGTCACCACTAATTTATTTTTGGTGGGTCGATTAGAAACCCAAGTAAAGTAACGGGAGATTTACTTTACTCCTACGAACTAGAGATTTATAAGTTCGGGGACTTGATTACGCTAGATTTCTCTAACGCCCTTTCAATACATTTCTCTTTTATTTCCAAAAGGGAAAGTTTTATAGGCAGTTTGAATTTATTTTAATTTACCTCCCTAACATGTGAGGTGATCATGTAGATGCGCAAACCACCAATTTAACACCCAAGAAAGCAATGAATAAATTACGGGACTTACCTCGTAGCAACGAAAGCATTTGCAATGTTAACCCAAAATTCACATCAAAAGCCCTAGATATGATTCTTAATTAACACGCAATCGCTCAATCTTTTTATAGGATTTTCTCTTGTTTAATGAAATCTAATCTTGCAATGACCTAATTCTAATGACAGGTAGTTCCTAATTAAATGGACTTAACAATAATCACTAAATGACATGCATTTCATGAACCTAATTCTATATGACATGTGCATGATATTTTTTGTATTTTTTATAAAAAAATCATAATTAAAAATTGCTAATAATAAAAATCTAACTAAAGTGAGATATTATCTATTTTAAGTTAGGAAATAGACCAATCTGAATCATATCTTAACTTAGAAATATATCTCGACATGCAACTTAATTCAAAGATATTATCTAACCTAGATACTATCTAGACATGCATTTTAATATAATTAGAAAAGAATCTAATTATTCTATCATGCAATTCTATCTAGGAAATCAATTCTAATCTAATTGATATGCAAATGCAATCTTTTTTTTTTTTTTTTTGTATTTTCAGGATAAATAAAGCAATTAAAAGATAAGCACCAAATCATTCAAGATCATCAAACATATTATCCATCATTCGAATTTGGAAACGATATCTAATCAAACTTGATTATTTCACTAATAAAATCAATAAATTGATCTTAAGCCTTAAAGATCAAGATATCAATTTTATTCCCGCGTGATTAATTATTCCATCTAAAGTCTTATAGATGGAATAAAAAAAATCATGTGCGGTTGCGAATTAGGCGGTACATCAAGAATTTCAATCATGCATCAAGAAATATTTCAAATAAAGAAACAAAACATTTAAAAATAAAATAAAATAGAAAAAATCTACCTTATTTGAATTTTGGCTTCCAAACGAGGCTTAGCAAACGGCAACTCGTGACCCTCGATGGAGGCTTAGCGTGGTTCGACGAAAGGGATGCTGTGGTGACGGGCAACCGTGGGCGGTGGGCACGGTCATCAAAGCTCCAGCAAGGGGCAGCAAGCTCGCGGCAAGCAGCGAGCTGCTGTGGTGGCGTCGCTTGGAAGGGGGCGACGGTTCGAAGCAGCGTCGATCGAGATGGGAGACAACAAGCGAAAGCACAACAGAAGGGGCTCGAGCTGCTGCAAGGCTGCGATGGCGCGACAAGGGGTAAACCAAGTGCTAGTGCTCGGGCAGAGACGCAAGCGGAGGCGCTGGGTCGTGGTTGCAATAAGCGTTGGTTCTGGGTCGTGGCTGCTAGCGTCGGGGCCGGCTGCAGGAGCAACAGTGACCAGCAAGGCGAGGCGCGGGATCTGCAGGTTGCAAGCGAGGCAGAAAAGTGGTGGCGGAGCAACGAAGCAGCAGCAACGGGCATCGGCGCTGGGTTATGGCTGCTGGCGTCAGGGTTGGCTACAGGAGCGACGGTGACCAGCGAGGCGGATCGAGCGACGAGGCGCCAGCAGCTTCGCGGGTTGCTGGCAGAGCGGCGGTGGTCGGCAACTCGACTGCCGGCGTTGGGTGGCGCTGGCACGATGGCGGTCGGCTCGCAGGCAGCAGGGGACACCAGCGGAAGGCCCTGCAAAGAAGAAGAACACATGTTCTTCATCTTTTTCCTCTGTTTTTCCTCTTTTTTTTCTTTTTTTTCACCTCTACTGGACGTCACTCTCACACATCCCTCTCTCTCTCTGCTGTTGTACTTTTTCTTCTCCGGCTTGTTTCACGTCCCCTCTTTCACCCTACTTCACTTTTTCCTTTTGACTTTTTTTACCCAAAGAAAATCGAAGGAAAAGCCTCCTTCGACGTGATCAAAAAAGAACCCCCCCCCCATTTGCCATACGCGCACAGTCTCTTTTATGGGGGAAGGAATTAGGTTTTTGTAGCTTATACGAAGATTTCCTCCCAAATATTCTCCACCGATTTTATCACATATTGCTAAAGATTCAAAATTGCAATGAGATTTTCACAAATCCCAAATCTTGCAAAGATAAGCTCGCTATCTCTTTATCACACTTGCACTATTCGAAGATATTGAAAAATCTACCGTAATATCACCGAAAATATCAAATCTCTATTTCTCACAAGATAATTTTCGGTCATCAAAATAACGGGCTAATTTGCTCTCTTCGTGGGCTTAGTCCAACTTGTCAATTTAAAGCTCAAATCTACCAATTCAAACCCATTTGTCACCAATCCGATGCAAATGCAAAAAAAAAAAAAATGCTTCTAAAACTATGTGCTATGCAATTCAATTCTTTTTTTTAGGGGTTAAAAATTTATCCCTAATTTTTATGCAATAAATAAATAATTGGGTCGCCAAAATTTAAGTATCAACAAATCACCACTAATCGGAGACAAACAAGTGATGTGATGCTTCTAGATCAAAAATCTAGATTTTACCCTGTCATAGTCATTCTTGACTCTTTGAATTGAGAATTGAATTGGTTCCCTATGGAATCGATGTGGAACCCAAGGTTGACCTAGGAACCAGACCAATCTTTTTGTCTGCTCTTTTATTTTTTTTCAGTTTCATTTTTTTGTGTGAATAAAACATGTTTTTATCTACTTGTTATGTAAGAAATTCCCATAAACCAGATAAATGAAAAATTATTCAATTAAATATATTCCTAATATATGCAACAAATTCAATTCTAAAATTTTTCAATTTTTCAATTTAGTTTTAATCCTTTTAATGATTTTCCAATGTTTTCGTTCATGCCAATTTTAGTTGGGAAATTCTAATGTAGTCGTATCGTCAGCAACTGCCATTCTTTGTGGCATGTATGAGCGTTTCTAGTGGAAAATTATAGCTAAGTGTCAATTTCTTAAATTCTTAAAAAATTTCAAATTTTTTCTTTATTCTTTTCTTCTATTTAATATTTATCATCTTTTTCTTCTCCGTTCTTTCTTCTTCATCTTCTTTCTCCCCTCCCTTTTTGTTCCATTGGATACTTTTCTCCTTGTATAAAAAGTTTTTTAACAAAACTTTGGGATCACCCTCGATGTTACCGCCATCCCCATCAGCTGCAAGCAATCTTTTCTTCTGCAAAATTTTGCTTACTAGAGCCAATAGAAGATTGCCCATAAAATTTGTCCAATGCTCCGAGGCAATCTTCACCGATTATACATCTCCAATTTTCTTATTATCATCATAAACTTGTATATAAAAATACTTCACATAATTCAACTTTATTGTAGAATCTGTCACAACTATAATCAATATAATCATATTTACCTTTTTTTCTAACTCTCATAACACTTTTCATTTTCTCTTTCATTTTCATGTCCATAACTTTAAGCTTACAATCCAAATAGTTCATCAGATCTTTCAAATGTTTATACGAAAAAGCTATCTCATCTAATTAATCGTTTGAAGCAATATATAAAATTGTGGACACCTAATTGGGGAATCATAAAACCCTTTCCTAAATTTGGAAAGTATAATGACATTTTCTCAATTTTAATTTTTTAGGATTATCAAAATGAAGCTCATTTTAGAAAGACATGTCCTCTTCTTCCATCCTTTCACAAACTTTTCTTCACATTATGGTGTTGTATAACATGAATAAGTGGAGCTTCCATGAGTGGCAACATCAAAATTGGGAAAATTGTCCAAAAAGTCTTAAACCTATTGCATTTTTGCCAATTCAATCCTAAACCTTTTAATTTTGCCAATTCAGTCCTAAACCTTTTTACTTCTTGCCGATTCAGTCCATCCGGCCAATTTTGGCCGAAAAATGCTGACATGGACGCTGGCAATGCCACGTCAGCATTTTCATACAAGCTAAAGTATGGATATCACTCAAATAAACAATTTTGAGAAACTATTTACACTATTTTAATTGTTTGTAAAGTTTTTACTACTCATTTAATGATGAATTGCATAAAATATTAGGGACTAAACTTTAACCCTTTAAAAAATTAATATAATTAAACTACATATCATATAGTTTTAGGAACATTTATCACATATGTTGCCGCACCACCGATGGTAAACGGACTCAAATTAAAATTCGGCCACATTGAAGGGCATAGGGGCTGGCCGAAAATTACAGCCCTGAATTCGAATAGTTCAAGTTTTAATTAAGTTGGGTTTAGCCCATAATGTAAAAGGTTTTAAGCTTAAAAATGGACCAAACCTATCATCAATTAAGCCCACAAAGGGGCAAAATTCGGCCACTAAGGGCCTATTTGGTAACCGGCTAATTCTTGGCAATTTTCATTCTTTTGTTTGTAGAACGAAGAAAATAATAGAAATCTATTTGATAAAATCATCTAATTTTTCTACTCCTAGAAACAAATTTGTTCTCAAAAATATATTTGAAACAAAATCAAGAAATAGAAAAAAAAATCGCTTCTTTGTTTCTAGGAACAATTCTATAATCAAGTCAATTTTTTCTCTTTTCCTTTTTTTTTTCTTTTTTTCTTCTTGCTCCTCTAGTCGGTCGCCCAGCCAAGCGACCTTAGAAAGGAATAATCTCATAAAATTATTTAAAAATTAAAAGAAATTCTACTACACAAAAAAAAAAGACTGTACCAAACACATTTTTGTTCTTTTTCTATTCCGAATACAAAATTTTGTGTCATTACCAAATATCTTTGAATACTAAGAAACCCATTCGAGGAATAAAATTAGAAAAAAAAATCTATTTCTAAATAAAAATTGTTCCAGAAAACAAAATAGTAGGTGGGATAAAATTAGGGATAGGATCATATCCTACGTTTGGTGCTCGCTCAGGACAGGATAAAGTCGGATATAAGGGGGATATAGGCGGGATAAAATTATACCATTGGGAAAGTGGGATAAAGGTGGATAGAATTTCTAATGTCCATAATAGGAAAGTTATTTTTCTCGAATAACAAACTTATTAAATTAACAAAATCGAAATTACATTTCAATATAAATAATATTTGAATTCTAATTTAAGAAATTAAAAATGAAAAAATAGAAATTTATTTTAAATTAATCTTATTTTAATTTATATATTCAACTTTAATTCTATCTTATAATAAATATTCAATCTATAAATTAAATATTTATATTTATAATATATGTTAGGTATTTTTTGTATTGTAGGTATGTTATACAGTTTACTATTTGATAAAATTTTATTAAAGAATGATGAAAGGGGAAAAAGGAAATAATAAAGAAAATAATATAAAAAAAAGAGGAAAAATAAAATAAAAATAAATTAAGGAATAATGTTACGAGAGATTTTAACCATCTTCATTTTTGAACATTTAGGTTCATTTATAATTATATGCCATTTATATCAAAAAAATGTACATGATATGATGTGAATATATCCGACTTTAATGCTACGATTTACCAAACAATAGACTGGATATAAAAAAATCACAGGATTTCATATCCTATCCTATCCAATCCTATCCTAATTAGAAATCCGGACGACTAAAAGTAGCCTAAAGGGACAGGAATAGGCTGGCCGAAAATTACTGAGTGACAGGCCAATTTGAGCTCAATTTCAGTCCATTAGACTTATGCCTCAGCAAATTAAGCCATCATCTGATTAAGGCCTAATCTAAGCCCATCCGGACTTAGGGTTACGCACTAAATAAGTATAACAAGATCTTCATGATAAGGGTAGTGACATTAGGTCGGCAATTCATAAATCTCAAGCACACTGGGTTGTCTTCGGAGGCAATAAAAATAAGAGAGATCCTTACATCTCGAGGACGACTCCTCTGGACGACCAATATTTACTCTTCCGATATTGCGTTTGACTTCACAAATACTCTTCCATCTTTTCCATCTTTGCTGTGTTTCGCTTTTTCATCGATCTAACTCTGTTTCGATCGTTGTCGGGCACGGACCTGCAGACCCCCCCACCCATATCACGACTCGCTGCTCCTGCCACGGATATCCCAGGTCATCCAGAAAAATGCAGCGTTCCTCCCGTCGCGATCTCGAATTCAGGGGCTTCATCAATGGGAACCCTTGCCTAGCCATGCCATGCCATTTGATTTGCCGGTCGCTGGAAGTCCCTTAACGTGAAATCAATGAAATTCACCAAGAGTGTGGTGATTAAAGAATCGGAGATCAGAGAGCACAGCTACGCTCGCGAAGAAAGGAGGGAAGGGCCAATAACAAATTCTACTTTGGTCGCATAGGGGATGTTCTTCTTTGGCTTTTTCTTCTTGGATTATGTTTCATGGTTTCGCTGTTCTCTCCACTCCATTATGGACACCTCACTCTTCAAAGATGTCTCCTTTCTTGGGCGGTGCTAATGCGATCTGTTCGCCGCTCACGACTTAACGCTGCTCCCGACGTTCCTGCAATCCCAACGGTGACCAATCGATTCCGATTTTCATCGGTGAAAGTTCATCAGTTGTTTAGGGCCTTGCCGTCGGTAGAGAACCGAGAGTTCCTTAATCGAGCACCACCGAGCCGCCCGATCTGTCGCATTCTATTTGGAATATTATCTGAGCAATATTTCAAATTAGGTAACGGATATTCTCCGATTCAAAATTCTGATTTTATTGCCTAATTTTGAATTTTCATCATCTGATTTTGAATATTCGTGAAATATTGCATATCCTATATGTATCATGAGAATGATTTAAATTAAGAATTTTTCCTAAAAGATAACTAAGCGCAATCCGACATCAATCCTAAGATATGATTCCTGTCCGCATGGAAAATCGGTCATTTATTCGTAACTCTTTGGATAGGATCATAGATTTTTTAGTTTTCAAAATTGAATGGTATGGAATAGTCGGTAATTATCTTTTACGATTGGGTAGTTATTCTATGGTGGATGATAAGCTTGTTTTTTATTGTTTCCATAAAAGAAAATACAAAAAAAAATCTCACAATTAGATTAGATTAGATTTTTTAGATTATAAATTCTTGGTAATCTTTCTTAATAGATAGAATTAAAATTAGTTTGAATGCATGCTAGATAGAATTCCCTTGCTAGGTTACGATAGTCTAGATAAATTACATATTTAGGTGCATTCTAGAAGATTAAGATAATTTTCGCCGATTCATATTAGCATTTAGCGTAAATCTTGATAGTTCATTTAGGGTAATTTTTAATAACGAATTTAATGAAAAATACTATAAGTATTATCTTAGAATGGAATAGATTCTTTTCTTAAATATAATCACATGTTTAAATTAGGCTATTTATTTATTCTGAATTTTAAATGAAAAATACAAAAAAAAAAAAATTATAGAATTAGGTTTATACATTGTAGGCCATTTAGTAATTGCATGCTAGGTTCATTTAATTAAAATGCATGTCATGCCATGTTAGAGTAATTACATATTAATTATTGACAGTCATTAGAGTCGGTCATTTTATTAAAATTAAATGTTAGGCTTATTTAATTAGAATTTGCATGTCACATAAAATAGATATACTTTGTACATCATTGCATTTGGAGTAATTGTATTATATGCACAATATATAGGTTTAATTCTCATTTAAATAAGTGAAAATTCTAAAAATATTTGAGTGGAATTATATGCTAATTAGAAACAATATTTAGATTGAATATGTGTTTTTAAAATTAACATTGCAAACCCTTGTAATTTATTTACTGCTTTTTGATTATTGAGTGTTAAATTAATATTTGTGCATTCACATAATAACCTAACATGTTTGTAGCAAAGCTTAATTCAAGCTACCTGCAATATTTTTTTAATAAAAAGAAAAGGAACTCATAGGACATTGGATAATCAAATCCTCAAATCCATAATCTCTAATATGTAGGAGTAAAGTAATTCTCTCACCACTTTACTTGGGATTCTAATCAACCCACAAAAAAAAATAAATTCATGGCGACTTCTAAATGAAAATGATTTGCATGTTAAAAATTTGAATCATAAATCGCGAATTGGTATGAGTTTGAGAAAGTCTGAGCTAAGTTTAGGCTTAGTATTCCATTAGCCGAGTCATAGGTAGTCCACTCGAGCTAAGGTCATGAACCTTGTTAAGCTGTTTAGAATAGAAACCTCATGTCTCATGTGCATGCCAAGCTGTCGCGACCTTACCTCGAGTGAACCACCTAGAGTTTAACTAATGGATTATTAAACCTAGACTTAGCTCACAAGTCCATAACAATTTACGACTTAAAGTTCAAATTCTTAATGTGCAAATCATTTTCATTTAGAAGTCACCATTAATTTAATTTTTGGTGGGTCGATTAGAAACCCAATAAAATATCAAGAAAATTAGTTTACTTTACAAACCAAAGATTATGGATTAAGGTACTTGATTACGCCAGATTACCTAATGCCCTTTGGTACATTTTCATTTTATTCAAACCAAAGATTATGGATTCATGTTTGTAAGTAACGTGAATTGATTTTAACCTTATCCACTAAATCGTGAAATAATGATGCAGATGCGCAAACATTGATTTAATACTCAATAATCAAAGTTATAAATAAGTTGCAAGGAAAGGGAGAAATTACTTACCTCAAAACTTTGCTAGGAAGTTAGAGATTCAATGAACTTGGCTTTAACTAACTTGATGACATCTTGTGAAGGGCTGGAAAATCACTAGAGTTCCTAACTAAGTGGGCAACAAGATAACCCGCAAAGAAACAGGCAATAGTGACCAAAAACAGGCTAGAGCATTCTGTTGGGAAACATATTCCTAAAGACGATCCGATACTCAATCGAATACCGAAAACGAATGCAGAAATGTGTCCAGAAACATGTAACACTGATCGAAGGCATATCACAGAGTCGGACATACCTTAATTGCCACAAATTCAGCACCATCGTTGCAGTTTTATGAGGATTTCTTCGAAGCCCTGATTCCGTTTGTCGAGAGGAGCATACTATTTCACGAGGGAAAAATCGAGAGAACATAGAAACAGAGAAAACGTATTTTCCTTTTCTAAAAACACTACTGCTCAGATACACACACACACACACATATATATAGATATATTACAGTAACTGCACTCTTTTATGGGCCCTTCACTTATGGGCCGGGTTTTGGCCCAGCATGGGCAGACAGGCTTAAGTAGGCCCATCAAACATAAAAACCCATCATCTCCCACTCGCACATGGTGGGCCGAAAAGAACTCTCTTTACCTCTCTGCAACATTTATACTAGTAAATAATCCGTGCCACCAGCATACTTTGAGAGCTCGTTGACATACATCTGTTAAGAATATATAGTAGCTCATAATGAGCATCACATTTTTAAGTAGATTTAGTATGCAATACCGTAGATCGATCAATCATATTTATATCTATCTCGATCTCTTTTTAACAATAATATATTGTATTCACAATTATGATTATCCCAAAACAATCATAATTGGTCGACCAGTGAATACAAAACTAGAATATGATTCTCCAAATTCGATCTTTCTCTTTCCTTGAAACTCTCAATTTCAATTCAACTTGCTTTTCTAGAAATGCCCAATTACATCAAATCAATTCATCATCATTGGCAACATTTTAAGATAGCAAACACTGAATAGAAATCTTGAGAATAAGTAAGAGTCATGAGGGCACTTAATTGAAGAACTCTTTTCCTCAAGAGTCTCACACGGCATAAAAGTTAAGATCAAAACTTTTGCCGCTCTTATTGGTCATCTCATGCATACGTAGTATGAAATACAATATTATGGTATTAACTCATTTCCCATGGAGCATATGTCTACACCTTCAAAACCATACAAATGATAGTTCAGACACAGTCCAACTTGAGTTCACGTATCTACTCTTTCACGGAATTCATCGGAACTCACATATGGCATTATAAACAGATAAAGTAAAATATGTTGGTTATTTTACTTTCGAACATAATAAATATTATGTCATCATCTTAACACTCAATTAAGGTGACATATATTTTAAGTTTGAGCTCTCGATTATCACCTAGATAATAAGCTTAAAAACCGTCTCATATCTATTTATCACATAGTAAATAGAGGCGATTACCCATGTGAGTGGGCTAATCTCTTCTCTGTCCGACTTACTTTCTCAATTTTATATAATGCATTAAGCATTAAGATGCATAAATGTCAAACAAAGACTCATAGGCATTAATAATGAAAACATGAATTCATTATATGTTAACACTTAAGGGAAATTATAATATTCAGTACATCAACCTCTACATAGTCCTAGAGATTTCACATGGCCACAGAACACATCTCTAGGTATTGGTTTCGCATAGGATCTGCTACCATTCTATACGTAAATATATACTGTGAGTTCACATCTTTTCGTGCAACCATATCTTTGACAAAATTATACTTGGTATCTATATTCTTGGTTTTGTCATGATATTTTGGATCTTTGGTATATGCTATTGCTACTTGGCTATCACAGTTAACCAACGATAAGTTTATAGCATTCTTAATAACACCTAAATGATCCAAAAATCTCTTAAGCCAAACACCTTCTTATATTGCTGCCTATAATGCCACAAACTCAGCTTCCATCATGGACAAGGCTATGCACGTTTGTTTCTTACTGCTCTAAGATATGGCGTCATTATTTAGTAAGAAAACAAATCCAGAGATAGATTTCCTTTTATCTAAATCTCCTCCCAATCAGCATCTGAATAGCCTTCAAGTTGCAGATCTTTTCCTTGGTAACTCGGCGTATTATCAGCAGTTCCTTTCAGATACCTCAATATTATTTTGACGGCTTTCCAATGTGCTTGACCTGGATTGGATTGGTACCTACTCATCATTCTAACTGCAAAACATATGTCAAGTCTTGTACACATTATAGCGTACATTAAGCTTTCAACAGCACTAGTATAAGGAACATGTTGCATTTGTTCCTTCTCTTGTAGAGTCTTTAAACACATTCTATGGGTCAATCATTCACCTTTTGCAATAGGAGTATCTATGGGTTTACAATATTTCATACGAAATCGTTCAAGAACCTTATTTATGTATGTATCTTGTGAAAGAGATAATGATCTATTCGAATGATCTCTTGAAATCTGACCTCCAAGAATATATGCAACCTCACCCATGTATTTCATCTCAAGTTAGAAGATAACCAGCTCTTGACAGTATTAACAAACTCCATATTGTTTCCGGCAATCAGTATATCATCAATATATAATGATATGATAACAAAATCATTTTTGGATCTTTTGATATATACATAATGATCCTCATCAATCATTGTAAAATCATATGCTATTATGGCATTATGAAAACGTATATTCCATTGTCTCGATAACTACTTAAGACCATATATCGATCTCAAAAGTCGACATATCTTTTGTTCATAGTCTTTCATAATGAAACCAACAGGTTGTTCCATATATATTTCTTCTTTTAATTCTCCATTGAGAAAAGCAGTCTTTACATCCATTTGATGTAACTCAAGATCCATACTTGCTATTATTGCCAGAGTAATGCGAATCGAGATAAATCTCACTACGGGAGAAAATGTTTTCTCATAATCAATTCATTCCTATTGATTATACCCATTCACCACAAGACGAGCTTCCTGTCTTTCTATTGAACAATCAGCTTTACGCTTTATTTTGAGAACCCATTTGTTCCCAATGGCTTTGCGTCCTTTTGGAAGGTCAACCAATTCCCAAACATGGTTTGACTTCATTGATCCATCCCCTCTTCCATTGCATGCATCTATTTTTCCTTACTAGGGCAATTTAAAGCCCCATTTACATTTCTTGGCTCATCATCATCTTGTTGAGCAACCATAAAAGTTTCCCCTTCAATGTCAAAACGTCGATAAGGAATACTTTTGCAACTTGCTCGCCGAATGGGAGATTATACACTTTGCACACCATTCCCCATTATGCTTCCACTCATATTAGATAATAACGATATCGTCTCATCATGTGGTTGTAATTGAGGGTAAATTAAATTTAGCTCATCACTTCTCATGTTACTCCTACTTGGATGAATTCTATTAAGTTCATTATCTTGATCCAATATTTCAAATAGGAAGTAATCCTCACCTATTTCACCGTTTTTAGGAAATTCATTCTCTAGTAAATGTGACATCCCGTGATTCGAATTAAATTATACTCTCACTTTCCTGCTCACCTATAAACACATACCCTCTCGAGTGTTCTAAGTATCTTATAAAAATACTCTTCTTGCCTCTAGGACCCAATTTCTCAAACTTGTGAGAAGGCTCATGAGTACAGGCAGCACAACCCCACGATTTAATAAAACTTAAGTCCGGTTTTCTACCTGTCAATAACTCATATGGAGTGGAAGTAATTGATTTGGAAGTCACACGATTAAATATATAGGCAGCAATTAATAAGGTATCACCCCAAAAAGTGATAGGTAAATTAGCATGCACCATCATGGCCCTAACTATTTCCAGTAGAGTTTTGTTTCTTCTTTCCGCAACATCATTTTGTTGAGGAGTATAGGAAATAGACAACTGTCTTTCTATTCCTTTCTCATCACATAAATTTATGAACTCATCAGATAAATATATTCTCGACCCCGATCGGATCTCAATACTTTTATTTTCTTATCTAATTGATTTTCTATCAAGTTCATAAAATTTTTGAAACAATCCAATACTTCAGATTTATGAGAAATCAAATAGACATGTCTGAATCGAGTATAATCATCTATAAATGCGATGAAATAAACAGCCCCATGCATTCCTTTCACATTCATTGGACCATAGATGTCAGAATGGATTAATTGCAAAGGAAATTCAGCTCTTTTACATTTTTAAAATGATTTCCTTATTGTTTTCCCTATTAGGCAATGCTCACATAAGGGCAAATTGACTTTTCAATATTGCCCAACAAACCCTCTTTGGCTAGCCTATTCATACGTTGTTGGCCAATGCAACCAAGTCTAGCATGCCACACATTCACATCATTATCATGTGAATTTAAAGACGTGAAGAGGGAATAACAAACATTGACATTACCATAGTCAACATTCAATACAATAAAACCAAACAGAAAATAACCACAACCATAGTAGTTAGTATTCAAATACAAATCCACACCATTATTATGGAAGTTCAAACTAAAACCAAGCTTTACCAATACTAAAACAGACATTAAATTTCGACGAATCTCCGGAGCATACAATACATCATGTAGGAACAAGGTGCGTCCACTACGCATGCTTAATTGGCATGTGTCAATCCATTTTACTTCAACTCTAAAGTTGTTTCCTACATATATCTATTTAGTTCCAATCGGTACTCGTCGAACTTTCACGAAGGATTCTCTGTCCTTTGCTACATGATCTGTTGCTCCCAATCTACAGTCCACAAAGGATTAGATTCAATTAAGAATACAAAACTTTATACATAAGCCAAGTTCTCAAGAGTACAAGAATGTTTACCTTCTTTAGCTCGCGACAGTCGCAAGCATAGTGACCCTTATTGTCACAATTATAACACTTCACCCTTGACAACTTCTTCATTCGAGGACACTTTCCTCTTTCATGTTGGTCAACTTTTGGTTTCTTTCGCGAAGAACTTGCTCCCTTACCTTTCCACATTTTGAACGAATCGGGACATTTACGTTTGAAGCTCGAAACCCCTTGTGAGCTAGAACCAGCATAATAAATGTCAATTTCTATCTTAGCAGCCAGGAGGCGGTCCTCTTCTAGCTCAAGATGGCGCATTGCATCCTCAAAGGTTTTAATGTTATCATTGTGAGTCATGTACACTTTCATATGCTCCCAACTTTAAGGCAAGGAACAGAACACTGCTTGCACTTGCTGCTCATTAGTCAAGACATGGCCAGCATCTTTCAGCTCATTAATCATGTTTGACATCTTTCTCAAGTGTTGTTTCATGGTCTGACCATGAAGATTCTTGTAAGAGTCAAATCTTATAGTGAGTTGCCTCAGTTTGGTTACCGATGTATGACCAAATCTTGCTGCCAACGCTTCCCATATTTTCTTAGCATTCTCAAAACGCGTGAACTCTCGCATGACATTATTCTCCATGCTACTCAGCAACGAAATGCGAGCAAGGGAGTTCTTTCTCTTCCATGCAGTAAATGCATCCTTATCTCTTTTATGTTGTGCAGTGTTCCCATCTTCAGGTTCTTCCATAATCAAGTTAAGACCTTCTAATGCCTCTTGCTCTTCCAGTACATATTGAATTTTCATATGCCATATTTTATAATTATCGCCGTTCAGCTTTTCACCTTTGTTCAATTCAGCGACTATGCTCTTAGTTACTGAAGCCATTGATCTGAACATATCAACCACACATGCACGAATTATTAATGCTTATCATTCATGAATCCATTTTGCATAAACTCATCATATTAATGAATAATTTCAAATAAGGTTTCAAAATCAAAAGGTCACTATGTTTCCAACCATCATCCAAAAATCCTAACTTAAAATTATCATTAATATAATCGTTCATGCAAAAATAAGTTCTTTGAAGCTATAGAAACTTCTATGAACTACCCACAACAATGAATAATAACATAAGCAATTGACATTGGACATCCATTAACGATAGAATAAAAATATTTCCACATAATGTAACTAATACATCAATTGCTACAACGACATCAACTAGGTAGAAATTATTTACATAAGATATCCATAAAACATACTAACTAAACACACTAGAAACAGCTAACGGCAAGTGAAACTATGAACAAGGAAAGGTCCTTTTAATTTCTCGGAAATTTCCTTTGTAAATTCATTAGGCACATTCGGCAACCACGAAAAAACAGACGGATATCCCTTAGGATTTCTCCTTCGCACATCCATCCCCTGCCAGATTGAACTCATTCCTTGGGTTGAAGTCTTTGTGGCTTCAATCCAATAATATTCATTCAAAAAAGCCACTACTAGCTTCTTATAATTAGGAACTATGTTGACCTCCCATAGGCGATTCAACACTCCTTTCCATTATGGTGGAAGAGTGTTCATGAAGAATCGCACTATCTCAAAAGCTGGCATGGGATATCCCTTCCAAATGACTTCTTGTATCTTCTTATTAACTTCGAGAACATGTTCAATTAAATCATCACTTTCCCATTGATAATCAATCAACTCAACTATCAACCTTGAAAGCCTTCTCCTTTGACTTTCTAACTGTGCACGAATAGGTGTGTGCATACGAAGGGGAGGCATTATTCCTGCAACAAATGCAGAACAAAAAATGATTACTTATAATTTATAGAGACTTAATTGAAAAAGAAACACATTCTCTATTTTTTTTACGGGTCAACGGTCAATGATATCAACAGACAAAAAGTCAACGGTCAATAATCAACAAGTCAACGGGTCAACATAGACGTGTCGGGTCAGACGGGTCGGGTCAGGTCAAACCAACCGACCCGGCTAGTGACGTCATCGACATGTGCCATGCGCATGCGTGGGCACCCGCCGGCTGACGTCACGATGACGTCAACTGGCGTGTGTGACACATGCGCGGGGCAGTTACCCCCATGCGTGGCTCGCACGAGCCAACGGTTGCCAAGGCGCGTGTGGCGCACACACCTACACAAACCGCATGCGCCGACGAGGCCGTTTCTTCTAGCTGCACGTGGCGGCACGTCCGGCGACCTCCGATGGCGAGCCACCCGTCGATTTTCTCATTTTGACAAGAACTACAACCCTGCACTATCATAAACGAGTTTTGATTCACCGAAAATAAAAAGGGGGGGTGAACAGTACCGGGTGTCAGGATTTCCGTTCCCGAGTGTCCGACGGCGGCATTTCTCAAAATTTCAACCAAAAGCATTTTATAAACATCAACAGTGATCGGGAAACATGAACAGGATCACTCCGATACCAATGTTGGGATACATATTCCTAAAAACGATCTGATACTCAATTGAATACCGAAAACGAACACGGAAATGTGCCCAGAAACATGTAACACCGATCGAAGGCATATCACGGAGTCGGACATACTTTAATTGCCACAAATTAAGCACCGTCGTCGCAGTTTTATGAGGAATTCTTTGAAGCCCTGATTCCGTTCGTCAAGAGGAGCGTATTGTTTCAAGGGGGAAAAACCGAGAGAACGTAGACACAGAGAAAACATATTTTCCTTTTCTAAAAATGCTACTGCTCAGGTAACGTAACTGCTCAGATAACGCAACTGCTCAGATGATATTTCTTCTTTTTTTATATTACAATAACTGCACTCTTTTATGGGTCCTTCACTTACAGGCCGAGTTTTGGCCCAAATGGGCGGACGGGCTTAAGTAGGCCCATCAAACATAAAAACCCATCACATTCTAATGGACATCAATGGCAGAGCGACTGGACTGAGGCAACCGATATGTGACGGGCGATGATCTGGTCTAGATCGAGCCAAGCACGGCAACGACTGATGCTTCCCAAGCTACAAGTTTTTTTTGCAGAAATCATCAGAGATGACACTTACAAACGACTTGATTACCGGGGCGTCGCTGGAGATATACTGATCACAGTGGTGCTGGTCATGGAGCTGTTGAGCTGCAGCTATGAAGTCACTGGACGGAGGAGAGGCCGATCTGATGCAGCAAACGGGGGCAGCCGTGTCTTCGTGACTTGTTGTACAAGCTTCGGCGCAGGCGAGCACAAACCGCAGCGTGGCCTCTGCGTAGGAAAACTCGATGAAAACCAAGGACTGCGTTCACGAATGCACTCTTTTTCTTCTCAATTCTCCAGCTTTCCTTTCTCTGTCCAATTTCACGATTTCCCATAATTATGTAGACTTAATTTCAGCTCTATTTAGGGAATTAATGGGTTTTATTTTTTATTGAAAGGCTTTATCCTTGTAGACTTTTTCTAATTAAACTCAAGCTTTTAACTTTGATGGGCTAAACCCAATAAGTAAAAGCTTAATAGGTCTATAAGGTGCGTTTGGAACTTGCATTGGGAATGGGCTTTGGACACCCAAAGCCTCTTTGGGCAATATTAGGGTATTTGGAAAAAAAATTACAAACCCCATTAGGGGTTGGCCTTTTGAAGGCTGAAAATCCAAGACTGGTAGACTGGTCTTGGGGTTCCTTAGGCTTTCAACCTACTCAACATGCAAATTCGAGTAGGTTAGTTAGAAATTTGCTTCCAAAACTTTCCTCCACTAACTTTTTATTTTCAAGTTTTGCTCTTATTACTTGACTGCTCATCTTCTCTATTGACTATTCATCTTCTCCATTAAGGGCTACCGGCAGGGTTGCGCAGGGCTGCAGTGGGTCAATGACAAGCTAGAGAGAGACTGACGACAGTCACAGCAACCCAAGTGACCATCGCCGAGGGACGCAACCTCCAATGGTATCAAAGCCGCATGATCTAGGTTGCGCAACCCCGATGGCCTTGGCGAGGGCTGCTGTGTCGGGCAACCCCATTAGGGGTTGCCTCGTGCGAACCTCGTTGGAGTTTGCCCGACCCAAGCAAGACCCTCGTCGAGGCTGCGCAACCTTAAGCGAGGGTCTCAACTAGGTCGCGCGACCCTCGTCGGGGGTTGCCCGACCCCCACCAACAATCACCCAACCCCAAGCAACCATTGCCGATGGCCTTCGAGGGCAACCTAAGGTCTAGCAACCTCAGAAGACGGCCACTGGCAATAGATTTGGATCGTCCGTAGTCACTGACCTTCACCAGCCAGCTTTTTTATTTTTTTAACAATAAATGTTCTTTTTAAATATAACTTCTCTAAACATTATTTTGCTCAAAGGTACTTTGAAATTGACTTTTAAATTATAATTTACCAAACGCAATTTGCTTTTTGAAAAATCCCTTTTATAAAGTCCTTTACATTTTCCTAAAAACTTCTCCCAAAAGTCTAACCAAACGCACTCTTATTTTGGGCTTAAAATTTTGGCTGCTATTCCCCTCAGTGCTGGCCAAATTTCACCTATTATGCCACCCGGTCCATGCAATGAATTCAAGCCTATTTGCCACCGCCAGTCTAATACTAATGGAATTGATGAAATAAACTTGATGATATATACTTTTAAAAATCATATGATATGCAATTTAATTATATTATTTCTGTTAAGGGGCTAAAGTTCAATATTTAATTTTCTATGCAATTTATCATAATCAAATTTAGGTATCAATAGTAAAAGATGATTGCAAGATAGATCTAACCTGGAGACTAATAAATCCAATGTAAAAAATAAACGTTTTGATATGTATGCTTTTTGTGAACAGTTAATTTGGAAAGGGTTATCAATTAGGGAATTTTTATGAGATGATAATTAGTTGGGGGGGTGAATGTATTATAGGATATTCTTGGTATATTGTGTGTAACGAAGAATTTTTTAGGGAAAATGCGTCATTGAGGTGACAAGTCAAGATGTTAACATTTATAATTGCAAAATCATTCAAAAATATAGAAAAAAAATATTTTAGAGAATAAAACCCATTTTTAAAAGGATTAATACCTTTAAAAAAACCTAATCCGGTGCTGATAACACATGTACCCCAAATTAATTTTCATGTTACACAAAAACAAAAACAAAAAACGAGCTAGTACCCATTATCCAAATCTGCCTTCCATTAGCATTCCTTCCAATATCTCATTCAAAAATTAAGTGTGTCAAGACATGGGGCAAATGATTGCAAAATGGATCTAACGTAATTCAACATGGGAAATCATCGGATGTTAATACTTATGCATTTTAAGGGATGGTTGATTTGGATTAAGGATACCAATTTCGGATTTTGTGAGACAAAAATTAGTTTATGGTAAATGTATCATGAAAGTAATAGTTTTGAATTTTTAATGGTTTAACCCTTTTAAAACAATAATTAAGATGCAAATATTTCATAGCTTAGAACTCCAACCACAACGGAATACATAGATTTTCAAAACAGATGGGAGCGTACTGTAACATTTGCAAGAATTCATGGTCTAACTTAGTAATTGGCGTATAATGAGAGCTAAGCTAGGCCCAAGTTTTAGCCCAGCTAGAAAGATGGGCCTCATTAGGAACTGAGGCTTGTCCATCGCCTATGCTTTTCCGCACTTTCTTGGGTCACGAAGTCCAATGGTCCACGCATGATCAATTTCAATTAGGGCTTTGTTTGAACTGTATCTCGTCATCTCATCCAATAGCAAAAGTTTTAGAATTTATCACTGTGATCAACTTCTTTTTAGCATTTAACACCATTTATATCTCGGATGCTGCTAGGAAAATTAATAGTTCTAATTCCACTTAGAGTTGGTAAAGAGACAGTTAGTTCCATCGTTCGCAGGGACTTGAACTTTCGATTTCATGATAATACAAAACAAGAATTTTCCTTAGAGGGTCCGTAGACTAGTGAGATTCTTGGAAGAGTGGTAGGTTGGTATCTTTGTTCATATTGGACAAGCACCTGCCTTTACTTAAAGATGGGTGAGCAATCTAGTCTTTAAAACAGATTATTGTAGTTTCTTACGAGTTAATAACATTATTCATGATAATTTGTTCCCCAGTTCACATCTGCTTATTATAGTCAAAATATGGGAATACTCAAAATTTAGCCACAATATCTCACAAACTAATTTCGCAAGTTACTGTTGACCATGGTAGCCCATGAGTAAAAGGGTCACACAGTCTTACATGAAATTATAAGTTCGAGTTACATCATGAGCAAAGCTTCGATCAGCTTGTGCAATGGCTTAAATTCAATATTTTGTAGTAGATATGAGACCCTTGTGATAATATCAAGAATGGATAGTTGCACCTGGTCCTCTCTCCCCACCCTTTTAGATAAATCTAAATTTGCAAATTTTAATACTCCCTTAAATGTGAGGTTATTTTCTCTCTCTTATTGCACATGCGCATAGGCGTGTCATTTTCATAATTCCTTACAAACCCTAGGGAAGATCTCACTCGGATTATGTGAAGCCACTAGTTAGATTCTTCCCCATTAAGTCCAAAACAACGCTCTTGTCTTATACGTCCATACTAGCTGTCAAAAAGAGGACGAGAACTCCAGCTCCAATATGGACGCTTGACCTCGTACACAGCAAAGGGATGTCCAAAAGACAAATGAGAGAAAAGCCAACCCAATCTATCTGTTCATGTCCTCGAGGCGCAAGCTTTTAGTGTAAAATAGTTGACTTATGGTCTCTCTGCCTGTTTTCCATGAACTCCTCCCCTCCTCCTCATCGAACTTAGACATGCCGATGTGTCTTGCGCCTCTTTTTCCTCCCTCCTTTATCTCTCTTTTCTTCACGATCACTTACAAGCATCTCTCTCTCTCTCTCTCTCTCTCTCTCTCTCTCTCTCTTGCGGTCAAGAACGACATGCCAATGCGCCGTTCCTCCTTTTTCGTCTTCCTACTTCTTTTTCGTTTAACATTAATCTGTTTGCGCCTTCACCGTGCAACCGCCTTTTGACTTTGGGGGCGAGATCTTGATAATGGAGATTTCCCATGCTCGGAGAAAGTGGGAACAAAGTAATCTCCAAGACCCAACAAATCATGACATGTTAATGGGGTGTCTTTTGATTCCTTTGAAACATCTTTGAGGTTAAAACGAAAAGGGAATAAATAAAGAAGGGTCTGATGATTACGTTTGGTTTTTGGTCCGGTTCAGCTAATGGGACTTGAGCCTTGCTTGCATTATTAGTGGGATTTTTCCTCCCTTTTTCTCCGACTTTTCTGGTCAAAAATTTCATCTGTTATTATCTTTTCGTCCCTCCCCTCGAAAGATTGAGCGAGATTTGTGGCCAAAATCTCTCTGACCGACCCATTGCAATATGCACTTGAAAAAGTAGAATTCTCTCTTTTTCCTCCTTGGGCTTGCAAAAGTAGATTTAGCTCGTCCAATACGCCGTTTACATGAGTTTGGCAGATAACAAAACTTAATATAAATGTTTATATCGAGGAGTGATATGAGAAACTTGCTCCATTTCATGTAATTGACTAGAGAGATTCCGCAGAGCAAATCCATATATAACATCAAACATTAACTGAAAGGACTTATCAATGAATGGGAAAATTGTTCAATAAATCCAATATATATTGTATCGTAACCAATTTAGTTTTAAATATTTCAATCTAGCCAATTAAATTATAAACATTCTGACAATTATCTAATGTAATCCTTTCAATTAATTTTAACTGAAAATCATTGATGTTACATTCTAATTGGCACCACCATCTTACATAACATGGCCGAACATGAACGATTTTGCAATTTTTTAAAAATTACCAAAAATTTTTGTACTTTTTCTTTTTATTTCTTTTCTCTTATATCGCACTATAGAAGAGTTGTAGAAAAAAGAAAGAGAAAAGTAAAGAAAAATAAAAAATTCAGAAAATTTATAAAAAAAATGCAAAAATAATCCACATTAGTACCGACCATGCTACATAAGATAGATAGTATATTAGTAAAGTTCAGTCAAAATTGACTAAAATAACTGCATTAAAAATTTGTCAAAAAACTTAGGACTATAGTTAAATTGAAAAGTTTATAATGGAATTGACCACCGTACAACAAGTTTATGATTTTGGACAATTATCATCCAATATATACATTAGATTAACTTTATGATTCTCAATTAGTGTTCTTGATTTATTTGGACGACATAAGCAATCTTGTATTCAAACTATGCACTTTATTTTCACTTACATTTTACCTCGTACTTGTAGCACACTAGAAAGCGCATGGGAAAAGTGACAGAAAATCCTAAACCTATTGCATTTGTACTCATTTAGTCAGTAAACTTTTTTATTGGTGCCAAATTAGACCAAATCCTTTTGACCTAGTGCCAATTCAATCTTTCGGCTAATTTTGAACATATATTGCTGACATGGACACCGACTAGCCTATGTGGCATGGGCAAGGCCAATGTTGACAACTTATAATAATATTTTTATATTATTTTTTTTCTTTTTTTTCAATTTCCTTTATTTTTTCCTTCCCTCCCTTCTTACTCAAGCCAATCGTCAAACCATGGTGACCAACCAAAGGCAAGTGCTGGCGAGGTCAACCTGGGTAGCCTCTAGTTAGCCTCACCATGGCTAGAAGAGGCTCAGCCTTGCCAAATTCGGCGAGCTCAAGGCTCACCTAGCCCCTGGCGCGGCTCAAGCCCCCATCCGTGGTTGCAAGGGTGGCCTCACACTAGGCTAGCAAGGCTCACCCTAACTAGATCTGGCAAGGGCCAAGCCTCGTCCATGGCAAGCAAGTTTGGCCAAAGGCCAGTAGGGTCCCTCTCTGCCTTTGCCTTTGGCTAGTCGTCAATGTCTAGCGAGTGGTTGGAAAAAGAAGGGAGAGAAGGGGAAAAAAATAAAGAGAAAGAAAAGGAAAATGAAAAGAAAAAAAATAAGAAAATTTGAAAAAAATATTAAAATATTATTAAAAGTGATATACATCAGCACCGATCATGTCACTAGTCAGTATCCATATCAGCAATATCTAGCCAAAATTAGTTGGAATGACTAAATTGGCACTTGATCAAAAGGTTTACGACTAAATTATCACTAATGCAATAAGTTTAGAACTTTTCTGACATTTTTTCTTGAAATTGCCTAATTTGGTTTGTAATAGTCTAGCTACTACATTCTCATTACAACGCTACTATTACATCCATAGTGTTCCTTCCCAATTTTGTGCAAACTTTCGGATTTAGTTGAGAAAATCTCGACCCCCAATTTGATCAAATGAATTGAGGGAAATTTGGAAGAAAATACCAAAATCACCCAAAGGTGGTGTCAATTTCTCGATGTTCTAGAGTGGATTTTGTCCTAATGAACCCTCGCAAAAAATCGCACGTGAGTGGCACGGGGGCTTGAAATTTCCTAACCAAAAGCCCTTGAGAAAGGCACGAAAAGCACACGTGATGAGCACATGATCGTGAATGTACCTTTAAATTCTACCAATTATGAGATCAGGGGGTTCATTGAAACAAAATCGTCCCATTAGGGGGTATTTTGAAACAAAATCCAATCCGTGAGAAACTAGAAGATCAACGTCACTTCAGGGGACTTTTCGGAATTTTTCCCACGACAATAATAATATCATAAAAGACGCAATATGTTGACCTTCCGTAATCATTACCGATCGGCATGTATCTTTCTCTAGTTAGTGGAGTAGTAAAATCAGAATCTAGGTATCGAGCATTTCATTGAATCCGTCTCCTTTAATCGAGCCAATCAACAAAGGCACCCTGCACCATTGCCCAAGAACTCACGAGGAAATACTCTCTTGCACATTCTTCTCCAGTTAGAGTAGTATGACTACTTAATGAGTTGAATCTCAGAACCTTCATGAGTATAATTAAAAGCTAAGTTCCTCAAAACATATCTTCAAGCATTCAAATTCCCGAAACAAACTCAAGTTCAAGTTCAATTTCAACCCGAAACTTTACCTTTTGATCAATCGAATCAAGCTCCAATCGAGTAGCGAGCCGTGCACGAGAGTGGGGTGGAGCTCGAGCATCAAAATGCATGGGACCCGACCCGACCCGTCCCGACAAATAAGCAAGGCACTAAGAAATGCAAATTGCAAAGGACCCTAGTGTGAAAGCCCACCTAAGCCACAGCAAAAGCCATTAAGAGATTAGACAGGAGTTACCGCGGGGGCTGTTTTTTAACCAGAGGCGGGTCGCTTTATTCCCCCGTCCTCACATGTTTCACCGAACACGCCCGGCCCCATTCCTCCAGCAAAAGAATCGAATTACCGCTGGCACTGGCAGCTCGCGCAGCAAATCCCAGAACCGCGATCGATCGAGAGGTGAAAAACAGTCCTACGCAGTGCCATGTCAAAATGCTCTCTCGCAGATTGAATAAAGAGCAAAGATGCCAAAGGGACAAACGATGGGGCAGCGTCGCTTTCTTGCACAGGGCTTATTCTCAGACAAATTGCACAACAAACCAGGTGGGGGAATGATCCGACCATTTTCCCCTTTTAAAGTGCTTATCAAAACGCGCATAACATGACAAAAGCCCTCGTCGATAATCGATCATTACCAGTCTCATCCCACCACCACCACCATTGCTTTCTCCCTCTGGCTCTGTTTTCTGCATCTTGAGTAGGACAAGGCTCTTTCGCCCAGAAGAGACAGAACCGAACCGAAAACCAATCTTGTCCCCCAACACAGAGGGCAACGTAACGTCTGAGTACATCCATCCGGAACTTATATTCTCCATGTCTGCCCCTTTTGTGGTAAAGCATGACGAGGCGAACATGGAGATGGGTTCACCGACCATCGTTCCACAAGAAGACATGAAGCATGATCATATGAAATTTGAAAAGAGAAAGACTAAAAATTTTCGATTATTCAACTGACAGAAGAAGCATGCTGATCACAGGAATAGCAAAGCAACAATCTTTAGGAGTGCTTTTCTTGTTTTCTCTTCCTTTACCTTAACCAACCACCAAGAACAAAGACAGAGAGAGAGAGAGAGAGAGAGAGAGAGAGAGAGCTCAGGCATGTGTTGGAGGGTGAGGGTTACACAACAAATGAAGCAAAAATTTTCAACACCACTAACCAAAAAAGGAACGCCTTATGGAGAGACCATCTTTTCTTTTTCTTTCTTTTTCTTCCTCCCAGTTCAGTTCAGTTTCAGTACAATCTCAGAACGCTTCTTGCAATGGACTGGGCCTGATTAGCCCTGCTCTTCCCGCCGGAGCCGCTCCTCCGGCTCCCCCGCATCGGGGTCAGGTAGAACCTCAACAGCCCATTGTCGAGGTTGTTCGGCGAGTACCTAGCACTGCGGTTCCGCTCCAGGACGAACTCGTCCCGCTTCTTCTTGCCGTTGTGCCCGTTCGTCGCCGGCGTCGTCTCAAACAAGTTCTTTCTGATGCTCCCGAATGACCCGCCAACAAGATGGTTGTAGGACGAGTTCCTGCAGCTCACGCTGCTGTTGCTCCTGAACACCTTCCGATTGAAACCGGCCCGTAGGTCCCCGTTGGGCTCTCCTCGCAGCTCCGGCCACGACTCAGAGTACGACCGCTCGACCCCATTCGATCTGCTGTACCTATCGTCGTTCTCGTCCTTGTTCCCTCCTCTCCTATGTATAAACCCCCAAATGCTCCAACCCTTGCCCCATCTCCTAGATTTCTTCGACCCCTTTTGGTCGCCATTGTTCACGACGGACGCATTGTCCCTGAATGCAAGATCGAACATATCCGAGCAATCGTCTCTCAGCGAGTTCGAATTGGAGATTGAATCCCTCGACTCTCGATCCGTGACAATCGGTTTGCTCCCTTGGAAGTACTCAGCAGTTGCAGGGGAGACCTTCGCGTTCTTACCAGACTTCAATTCGTCGATCTCCGCCACCACCGCAGCCGCCGTCTTCCTGATAGAATTCGACCGGTCGAGGCTCTTCCTCCTCCTAGAAGATGAGTCCAAGTAGTAATCGCGGGTCTGTGCCGATCCGCCGGGGAGAGACTCTTCCTCATTGATGCAATTCATGGGCTCCTCCACCGGAATCTGGGTGTCGGTCCTCGAGACGTGCCCGGGAGAGTCCTCCACGACGGACACCATTGTCGGCATCCGCGGGAACGACCTCCCTATCAAGTGCCCATCCCACGAGGCCCTCGGCTCGTCGAATGAATATCTCGGGTCATCAAAGGACATCCGCGGGGCGTCGAAGGAAATCCGAGCCGCATCGAGCGAGAACCTGGGGTCAGTGTCGCAGGATCTCCGGCCGAACCCATAGTCGGCGATCTCGGACTGGGTTTCTCGGAATTGGCGGCCGATGGGCTTCTCCACGGGCAATGTGGCGGAGCCACTTCCGTTGTCTCGCTTCTTCATCTTCTGCTTCCGCCTCCAGTTCTGCCATTTCTTGCTGAAGACCGAAGCAGCAGACCAGAAGCTACCGGCAATCTCCTTGAAGTCTCTCCCGGAAGACTTCTTAGCTTGAGAATCGAGATCTATGTGATCTTTCATGGTCTTTACCTCTTCTTCCGGCACTACTTCGAGCTCTGGCTCTGCTCTTTCTTCAATTTCTGCTTCCTCTTCTTCCTCCTCTTCTTCGACAATCTCCTGCACTCTGTTTTCGACAACAGCGGGTGCTACATTGGGCTCTTCCCAAGCCCTAATCTCGTCGTCTTCCTCTTCCTCTTCGTCTTTCTGCACGATGTACTCCTTGCTCTGCTGGTAATCGCTTCCTGCTCCCGCGTCCTCTTCTTCTTTGGACTCGAGGACCGGACCCCGAACGCCGGCCGCGCCCAAGTTCTTGGCCTGGACGCCCTCCGAGTTGCTGCTCCGGGTCGAGTCCCGCTTCGACGGGTTCCGGTCGTCGTCGAGGCTGAAGAGCGTGCAGAGCGTGCTCCGGACCCTGACGTCGCAGGACTTCCTCTGCGGCTCGAAAATGCCGGAGAAGAAACCCTCGTTCTTGGACGCCGAGAACGACTTGGTGCGCCGGAGCTCCGGCAGGAAGGCCGAGGCGGACGCCGGGGGCGGGGGCTTGGACGAGGACGAGGAGGAGGAGGGCTTGAAGAGGGCCTTAAGGGCCGAGGTGGCGGTGGAGGAAGGGGGCTTGTGGGAGGAGGAGGAGGCGGAGGCGGAGGCAGCGAGGGTGGCGGAGGAGGAGTAGGAGGGTTCCAAGACGGCGAGGCGCTCGCAGAGGCATGAGGGGCAGAAGCCGGTGAAGTGCTCGTCCGGGTGGCGTTCGCAGGCGCGGCGGTGGGCCTGCGGCGGCTGCGGCGGCTGGAACTGGGGCGGGGGCAGGGGCAGGGGCGGAGGGGGAGGCTCCGTCGTGGGATTCATAACCGGCGGTGGTGCTTGGTCCCCACTCCACCGCAGCTCATGTTCAAGCTTTTGGTTCCTGAGAAGCAAAACACAGACAGACAAGAAGCAAAGAGAGAGAACGAGAGAGAAAGTGAGAAAGAGAGAGTGAGAGAGTGAGAGTGAGATTGAGAGAGAGATCTCAAGAGAGAGAGAGAGAAAGAAGGGGAGAGGGGGTTTAGCTTTTTAGAGAGAGAGAGAGAGAGTGTGCGTGTGAACTGTTCTGGTCCAACGGACAGTGAGGAGGAGAGGAGGGGGAAGGAGAAAAGAGAATGTCCAAATAATCATAGAGAAGCAACGGGTTAATTAAGAGATATAGAGAGAGAAAGAGATGTAGAGAGAGAGAGGGGGAGAGATGATGAACTGGTTCTTTTCCATTTTCATTACATCTCTCTTTTTCCTAATTACACCTCAATTAATGACCTTCCCCTAATCCTCCCTAATGCTCTCTTTTAATTAATTTGCATTGAATAAAAGCACTGGTCACTCGTTATATATTATGTTATCCATTGGCGCGTGGAATTTTTCCATATCAACTCGAAAGTAGCATTATTTAAATTATCATATCCACGCTCGAGTATTTTTTGCTCTCAATTTCTGTGCTTTTATTAGTGACGTTTCATGACTCGTCGTTAAAAAAAGAAGCATAATCAAAACATTACACTATATATTTTAGCATAAATTCATTTTTATTTTAATGTATCATTAGCTGTAAAAGGTTACCTATAAAGTTAAACTAGGAAAGGATAAAGCAAGTATTAAAATTTCTTAAGTTTTTGCCTTTTAGCTAATATAAGAAAATCCTAAAATCATCTTATCATTCTAGAAAATTTTTCCTAATACAGATGAGTTACAATTGAATACTAAAATAATGAAGACAGAGAAGAATAATGAGGGCTAGTAAATGAGCACATATGCGTTTCACTCTCTTTGCCAAGAAAGTGCGGAAAGCTTTTCTTAGATGGCACACTTAAAGGGGCAGCACTTAGAAAAGATTTTGGTATAATATATTTACATAGACGTAACGGTAAGACGATGGCTTAGATGGCAATGGATTTTCACTCGATGAATAATAAGGCAGATCGAGCCAGTTCAGAAAAATGCGCTCTTAAGATCGCCGGAGAGAGACGGGCCTAGCGAGGCGCAGGAAAGCCGTCCCGGACGCCCATCATCCATCATACTGTGGTCAGAGGAGAAATTGTGGTATTTATGTATTTTTTGTTACTTTGAAAAATATATATATATATATATATATTATCAATGATACTATGATTTATTGAAAGTGGGACTTCAATGAAGACAGAGTAGGGAAAAAAACTGAGCCTCTTTCTATTGGGGGGAGAGAGGTGTTAGTGAGAGTTCATTTTCTCCGGGGAGCTTTTTACTCCTCTCCTCGGGGCTCCCGCCGAGGTTGAAATCCCGCTTCTGCCCCTCCCTCCTTTCCCCGAGGTCGTTTCAGTCCCGCTAGCTCCCTAGGCCTCCCTAGGAGGCCCCTTGTTTGGAACCCGGGTTTACTTCATCCTCTCTCCGGATTTAGATGCCTCGGTCAACGAGGCAAGGTCTCAAACCCTGCTTGGATGGTAAGTTGGGAAATGTGTTATTCCTTAAGCCCGGCTTTGATTTCCACTTTCTTTTTCTTTTATCTTTTCAATTGTTATCCTTTTTCCTATTCTCTTTTAATCCTTTTTTCTTAATGTCTTTATCCATTTTTTTCTTTCTTGACGTGACGCTTGGTTAATGATACAAATAAATTATATTAAAAAAAAAAAAAGCTATGTCACATTTTCTATCTATTGAATTAAATGAAATTAACGAATTAACTTCATTGCACTAATTTGATAGGCCTTAAAATCTAATCGCACTTTTCGAAAACTTTTAGAACACAATTGCACTTTTCGACTGATTTTAAGACTTTTGATGCATATATCCTTGATTTTATTGGAACTACTTTTGGTAGAGATTGGCATTTTAAGAGCAAGGATAACATAAAAAAACATAAAACTATAATTTCTTCGGGGGAATGATGGAGTAAGCAAAGTTGATCGGAGAGCATGAACGTTGAGTTAAACATAGTGTTGCACGACAAATTCAAAGTCAATTTACTTTTTGATCTTAGATAACACAATCACAATGTATTATAATGAGATTATCCGATATTGAGGTATCGACTTTCAAACAACTCAAATTCCATAGTTAGTGAGGTAGGAAATAGAATTAGCAAATGTGCACACGCATTACGTGGGTGCAAGAAAGCGATATTTAAAACATCAAGTAAAATCATCATGTCAAGTAATATTTAAATCACGTGATATTTGTTCACGTGGTTCCCGAACTATTTTCATTCAATTTAGTCCTTGAAATTTATTTTAAAAAGTTCAATATAATCCTTCTATTAAATATTCTTATACTCGAGGTGACTATAATCTTTGTTAACTTGACCTCAAATTGGTAATGTTGGCATCCACGTAGACTACATGTGGCTCCCACGTCGTGTGTGTGCATACATATATTTATCATTACATTGATCCAAAAAGAAAGAAAAATATAGATTTACTAATTTGAAAGAACAATGTGACAATGCAAGTCATTATTTTGACTCGATAAACGTTTATGTTAAGGTTCATGTCAAAAGAAGCATAGGACACATTTAACAATAGGACTACATTGATTGAATGTTTGAAAGTTCAAGGAATATATTTAAATTTTAGGAGTCACATCGAATATTGAAGAAAAGCTAATGGTGCGCTGTCATTCACACAACTAGAAAATCAGGAACTATCAGAATCGAGTAAGTGTCAAGTTTCTATAAGGTGGATTAGCCTCGAAGTTTCATTTAAGATAAGACAACATTGCAAGATCAAAGGCGTCTTTGGGTAGAAACCAATGTAAATCAACCCAATTGGATAGAAAAAAGAAAAGAGAAGAGAGAAAGGGGGGCGCTCACATTGAAATGTTTCCCCACTTTTGCCTTTCCTCTTTTTCAGTATATTTTCTTGGGTTTCTTTTCTTTCTTTCTTTCTTTTAAATTTTTTTGCTTTTTCTGGATTTTTTTTTTTTTTTGAGGGGGTGGTGATCTTGAGAGGCTTTCGATTTTCAAAGATTCCTGGCAAGAGAAAAAGCAAAAGCAAAGTCACGCCATCGACTTGTGTCTTGCCGGGTGCTGCTCCTCTCTCTCAGTCACACTTCGCTTTCCTCCTTTTGTTTCTCTCTCTCTCTCTCTCTCTCTCTCTCTCTCTTTTCTTTTATCCTTCGCTTTGCCTTTTTCCTGTTCGGGGGCGTTCTTTTTGTTTTCAGACACCCTTTTCTTCCCACCTCACAAAGCCAGCAAGAAAAAAAAAACCCAAAAAAAGAAAAAGAAAAGAAAAGAGAGAAAGATGGAAAAATTAGGGAAAAGAAAGATCGTTTTTCCCACTTGGACTTGTTTTGCGTCGACAAATCGAGTATGGGGACATGGCCAAGTGTTGTTTCCATAGTGGGTGAACATTTAGCTTCGGTGACCAAAATTGGAAAATTATGCCGATGGATTTATCAGTAATATATATTATTTGTTGAATTAGGGGGGCTATTTTCAAGTTTATTCGTTGTTTGCTGTGATTATAAAAGGAATGGGATAATTGCTCAAAAAATTATTCTGAACTTTGGCACAGTTGCACAATAACTTTTGGACTTTGAAAAGTTGCAAATTCTCCCCGAAGTTTGGCGATGTTGTATGGTAGCCTGCACACTTTTGAAACTTTGATTTATGTTGCAGCTGCTCTTTTCTTTTCCCCCTTTGGATAATTTTTAAGCGTTAAACATACTTTTATCGATCATACTAAGGTTAAGATCATTGCTTGTATTTGTTTGGCAAGATTATTGATATGGCAAGAGACGTTTTTTTATTTCGTTTTCAAGCTCTCTCGACGGGAGTCTAAATTCGTTTCTTTGGCACCTATAACTTGACTACATGTAGATTAAATAGTTTTGAGTCTTGTCCTCAAGCCCCCAAAGTAATTACAAAATGTTGTTCACTTGATATTGTGTATTAACTATTACATTAATTTACAAGCTCTCTCCAAAATTTATGTAGGATTCGAGGCGTCACAATTCAATATCTCTAGCATCTCCTTAGGGCGCGTTTGGTAACGATTACATTAGGAACAGTTCGACAAGAAAATAATTATTTTTTATTCTTTTCCTGGGAACCGATTCGAGTAAAAAACGCGTTTGGTAAGCTGTACAAAATTTCGATTACGGAATAGAATTGCGTTTGGTAACATGTTCATTGATTCTGTTCCAAATCAATTTTATTTTAATTTTTAAATAATTTTTATAATTTTTTTCTTCTTTTTTTTCCCTTTTTTCCTTTTTTTTTCCTTTTTTTTTTTTTTTTTTTTCTCCCTATTCTTCTTCTTCTTCTTCGGTAGGCCAAACAAGGGCCGGTGACCTCACCTGAGCGTCGCCGGCCCTCGGCGAGGCGGCCCTCGTCGGCCGAGCCTCGCCGGTGGCCGGGTCGGTCTCGCCGGGGGTGGGCAAGGCCCGCCCGGCCACCGGCGGGCCGGGCGTCGCGAGGCTCGACCACCGGCGGGCCGGGCAAGCCTCACCGGGGCTAGGCGGACCTCGCCCGCCCCCGGTGAGGCCCGCCTGGCCACCGGCAAGCTCGCCGAAACAGTTGCTGGCGACTAGCGGCGGCGGAAGGTAGCGGCGACCCGCGGCGGGCGACAACCGGCGGGCGGCAATGGCGCGCGGCGACGGCCGACCGGGGGAGGCGACGACCGATGACGGCAACCGGCGGGCGGCGGCATGAGGTGGCGGGCGACGGTCACGGGATGGCGATCGATGAAGAAGAAGAAAATAGAAGAAGAGTAGTTTTGATTCTCAATTTTGTTCTCGAAACAATAATCAACTTTTTTTATTCTTGATTCTCTTCCCAATTTGTTCAGGAACAAATTTGGTCCCTGAACAAAAAATTTTATCAAACGCGATTCTCATCCCAAACCGATTCTGGAACAAAAAACGAATCGGCATTTGTTTGAATGGTTACCAAACAGTGCCTTACTTTCAAGGAGTAAACTCAAGGGTCTTACCGATATATAAATGCTCTCGTAAGTAAGTTAAATTTGACAATAAAGTCAACAATAAGACCGAGCTTGTCCTTGAATTGTGGCTATGGGCTACTTACCCTAACTATTTCAAAATTACCATTTTTAACCGAATCATTCCATAGAACTCTCTCTTTTCATGAATTCTGTTTGGTGGTGTTTCAATATCAATCAATAATGAAAATCCTTTCATTGTAACTCAGCGCTCACGTAGCGAGTGCATTATCGAGTGTAAGGCTAAATCATGGATTTATGATGTGATTTATCTTTCCTTGTTTTAGGACTTTCATCATTTTTAGATCATTATCTTAAGATTGATCCTTTTATTAGTTATCTAATTAGGCTTTGGATTACATTCTTAGAAATTTTCTTTACTTTTTTTAATAGTTTTCTTGGACTAATTACATTCTCCCCCTCAATTTGGACATTGGTCGCCAATTGCTCTTTTGACTTTTCGTTTTTCACAATGTCATCATTAAAAGTATTGAAATCAGTTGTGATGTCTCCTCTAACGTTACTCCGATTATTTTTCAATTGAAGCTCTGATCATGTGCTTATCGCATGACTAATTTGGTCTCTTAAGGAAGGTCAATTTGTGAAGTAACAAATAGCGATTCGCATTTATGTGTAGCAAATTGTCCCCTAACTTTTCAAATTTTTTCGATGGTTTCTTTAGAGTATTGAAATGAGTTTCAAAGTCTTCTAGACGCTGATCTTGACCAATTTCATAATTTAATTCCATCGACATTGGCTTACACTACCCAAGCCAGGGTCATCCAGCCATTGCTTGCTACAACTCTCTCTCCAAATTGTTTTTGTCAATTTTTTATTAGCCATAGAAATTGCAAGTTTTCGAGATTTTAGCAGATATCTTGAAAAAATTAGAAAGTCAAGGGTAACTTACAACAAGTTCCAAAATTTGAAGAGCAAAATGCAATTTGGGTTTATTGGTGGCATAGTTTCCCTTAAAAATTTGTCTAAAATATCCCAAACTTATTATATTTCAGTCAATCCTATCATAAACCTTTTAATTTGACCAATTTAGTCATAAATTTTTTGACAATTTACCAATTTAATTCTTCCGACCATTTTTTGTCGGAAAATTGATGAGGTAATCTATAGTCACTCCATGTGGTACAAACAGTGATGTTGTTGATAATTTTATAATTTTTCAAATCATATTTTTTTATAATTTTTTTCCTTCACTTTTCTTTTTTGCTGCTCTTCTTCTCTAAATGGCCGGCAGGGGTCGCCAAGTCCTTAGCAATAGCCGACAACCCTCGCTAGACCTATGTGAGATGAGGCTTGGCAAGGGCTTTGGGCCTCGAGGACCCTCATTGGTTACTAGAAAGAAAGAAAAGAAAGCAAATTACAAAAAAAAAATCAGAATTTTTTTAAATAATTACAAAAAATTGTTACCATCAACGTTGAACGTGACATGTAAAACAATCGACGTCCATGTCAATTTTAATTTTTTTAAATAATTACAAAAAATTGTTACTATCAACGTTGACCATTACATGTAAAACGGCCAACGTCCACATCAATTTAGCTTAAACAACCAAATTGATAATTAGGATTAAATTGACCAAATAAAAAATTTAAAACTAAATGGATTTAGAACTTTTTTAATAACAATTTAATGTGTCTTTGGTATTGAAAGTGAATTAGTCACGTGACAAGGAACAACACCCGACCCGTAATTGAAACCCGGCCCGATGGCCCGACCGGGTACGGGTCGCCCCGACAACTAACTTTTATCGGTTAGAACATGACTAATAGAAAAGAATGCACATGTGAACCACCGCCTACGGCGTACGGAGTAACATGCAACCTACGGCTTCATGCATCCATGCACACGTCATCATTCTCTCTCTCTCTCTCCACCAGATTAGACGCCTAGGATGTCCCACACGAGCGGCGTCGCCGGCACGTGTCGCAATTCGACGACGCTAAGCACGCCTCCTGCAGATCCGGGCCCCACCTAAACTGCACGGATCCGAGAGCGTACCGGGACGCGCCGGTGTTCCCGCCCTCACGTGATGATCCTCCCCCCCCCACGTGCCCCCGCCGCAACCCAAGGTGGAAGTTTTAAAGATAAAAGAGCGACGACCTCCTCAACGGTCAATTATCGGTTTCGGAGAAAAAAAAAAAGAAAAAAAAAAGAAAGAAAATCCTTCTTGATTTTTTTAATATCGATTGTTATTTAAAAAAAATAAAAATTTGTGGCGATTACGCCGGATCAAATGCTAAAAATTGAAAAGGAAAAGGGTAAAAACAAAAACCATGGGGGTTGTGTAGATTGATATTGTGATAGGAGGAGGATTGTCACACGAAAACTAAGGTCGGTGGCCAAACTTTCCAAGGCTCTCGAGTTATGTCACGAATCCTATTCCTTAGTCCGTTGAGATAACCTGAGACGATGGATAGCCACCCACAAGGCCTGTATGCATAACTTTCTCCTGTTCTGGTCGTTATCTTAATGACTTTGATACTAATGGTCGCAACATAATCAATTGACAACTCATGGGTAATTAGTCCACACAAAATGAAAATTCAAATAAAAACTCTTATAATTCCATCAATAATTCTAAGGGGTAAGTCGCTTTACAAGAAAACAAAATGCATATCTATATCTAAAGTACTATAATGAGAATCTAAGTTAAAATTGGAAAAAAAGATAAACTAATGAAATAGTCTATTAGACACTACTAAATCTTAAATACCTAAAAGGATAATGCTAAAAGATTGAATCAAATCTTCTAATATTCGACCTATTTGCTTAAATCAACAAAGATAAGGAAATGAACTAATCCAAATCTTCTAAAATTTCGTCCTGTGTCATCAAAGGCTTGGATATTATTGAATCGTGGGTGTTTTTGGTTCGACTTTTGAGAAAAGTATACGAGAAAATGTGAAGGACTTTATGTTAAAGAGGATTATCAAAATGCAAGTCATATATGGTAAACTATAATTCAAAAGCAAATTGTGAAGCAATTTTGGTTTAAATTGTATATGGGAAAAGCACACATTGCAAATGACTTTTACTATTTTTTGTAAACCTCAAAACCGACGAAGAGCTCAGCCGCAGGAATAACCAGATTTGGCACCAACAGCTCTCACTTGAGGTCACACGACCTTAGTCAAGAGCCCCCGAGATTGTGCGGCCTCATGCGAGGTTGGTGGCGCCAAATCCAACTCGTCAACAACGACATCACGAGAGGTGAGGATATTTCAGGAATTATGAAAGTTTATAGGCAATTAGAATTGCTATGCATCTCCCTAAATCTCTTCAAAAAGATATAAAATTCAAATAGTACTTGCATTTACCTATAGCCCCTTGGAAAAGTGATTCCCGAATGCACTCATGTCGCTAATAGGGCATTCCATAGATTTTCGGGTTGTAAGATTTCTGCTCTATGCCGAGAATTATTGAAAAGAATATCGACTTTTATGATAAAATCATGAGAAACTCTTTTTCCATGCTATCTTTGTGCACATATATGTCAAGCATGTAACTGCTTTCCCATATTATAAACCAAATAAGGGGGAAAATAAGACATCTGATATAAGTTGAAATAAGCACACAGAATCAAAAGTTTACCTTAAATTGATCAGAACTTTGAAAATAATTATTTCACATATTGATATTGTAATTATAGATGTACATAATTAGAATTTACGTAATAATTATGAAATGACACCATCTTTTCCACACGGATCAAGCTCCCTAAAACAGTGCATTCAAGTGGTGATTAAAACGATGTAAAAACACCAAATATTCGTAAAGTCATCTGTAGACTTAGTCTCCCAATCTAATAATCATTAGAAAAAGTAAAATTTATCACTTCCGGGTATAAAAAATAAATATAAAAAACATGAACCTATAAGACAATGAAATCAAAGCATACGGTACTTTTTCTTATCGTAGATTTGACTCTGCGTGAGATTTGTCGTGTAGGCCGACCATTTGAAAAGAAGTATTCAGACTAGACTCCTGTAGACATCGTCAGGTTCTTTCGATCGAAGCGAGAATTGGGGGAGACATTGAGATTCCTTACATTACATTATATTTCCATCTTGTTTCCCTATTGGTCTATAAAGATTCTTGTACATTTAGTAGTTCTCCATGCATTTAGGTCGAACGCAAGAATTGGAGATGAGATTGTGACGTGTGGGATTGGGTTTTGCGTGGGACAAGGAGCGAGAGTCGCCGCTGGATCACGAGATGGGGACCCCGGCATTACTCTTTGGGCGGTGGCTTTTGTGTCCCTCTGCACCCCACCAAACCCTAGCAAAAGTGGAAAAAAAATAAAAAGAAAAGGAAAAGGAAGAAAAAAGAAAGAGAAACAAATTTAATGAGCAACACGAACCAATTCACACGACGAAAATGAGACTGAGGATTTGTACGTGTCCACGTGGTGTCTTAAGTTGAACGAAGACGAGATTTAGAAAGAGAAAGGTAAACTTTTCGCTAATGTTAATATGAAGAAAAGGCAAATTTCTAAATGATATAATAGATAGCTACTAAAAATTATACCAGACGCATTCTATATGTGTGTCAAAAGAAATGATTTAACAATAGAATTCAGATGATGTAACTTCTTGAGCGATCTTTAACGTTTGACTTTCTTTTACCGCACTTCATTATTTTTCACCTAGCCCTGCATTGGTATTACTAATGCTATTTGACAACAAGTAACAATAGATGAATTGTTTACTTTACACAAAGCTCATACTTGGAATTTGGTTGGTTTACTTCTTGAAACAACTGATTTCAATTTTGCGTATATAAGATCAAAACAAATGCGGATTACATTGTGGAATGCCAAAAAGTTCAATCAGTAGCAAAAGTTTTTACTCGGAAATATAAAAGCGACTATGATGAGATTCTTGCCCTTGTGATGCACCTCACTTCTATGAAGCGTCTTCTTGCTATTGTTGCTATTATGTGATGGTTTCTATTCCAAATATATATAAAATAGCGTTCTTCGATGGAGATATAGCTAAAGAGATTTGTGTGGAGCTTTCTCTTGGGTACATTGATCCTCTTAATAAGATATTCAACTGAAATTAGGATATAATAATTTACGTCATCAAATATAATAATAATAATAATAATAATAATAATAATAATAATAATAATAATAATTAATAATTCCTAATCGAACAAACCACATATAATTTTTTTTTTTTTTTTTTTTGGGGTTCAACATGCAAACGTGCCAAATTGAAAGACAAATCAACAAATTCGATTAACTTAAATTAATGGAGTAATAGAATTGAACATTTCCATGTAATTTCAAGACTAAATTGAACATATGCAAAAAATTAAGAGATCATATTAAATAAATTAAAAATTCGGGGCGACGTTATACTTGGACAACTATTTGTGTCAATTTTTTCATAAATAAATTGTTAGGAGAGAAAAGAATGGGAGACTAGTCTTGTCTTTTTTGTTGGGGTTTTGTTTGTTTAGTGGATCAGACAAATTCGACATCCAAATAGTTCAAAGTCCTTGGTCGTTGATTCGTGTTACTGGGGACGAAAAGATTTGGGGACAAAAGATAGTTTGGTGCGACGTGGTTCGACCCTCGTCTGTCTTTATCACTCTTTCTTTTTTCAATTCTCTTTTTGCCCTATCTTTTTTCCATTTCATTCTATAAAAGAAGCATACATCCAAAGAAATTCAAATCGACCCTCTTTGATCCCTATTGCGTTCCTGTTTTCTTCGGCATCTACCTCCATTAAAACCCTATCAACCTTGAAAATGTCTCTGGAGTGTCGACGGTTTTACCGCAATATCACTTTTGTAGCCTACTCTAGTTGCTATATTCTGGCAATCTAATGTGAGATAAACAATGCCTAAATTTTTTTTAAAAAAAAGTCATGAAGGGAAAATCTCATATTTCAGTTGTTCAAGTTTGATGATATTTTCATATTAATCTACCCCATGTCATTTCATCCTTAACCTTAACCTTATCTTAGATGTTTATTATTTGCTTCCAAAGAAGGACAATTACAAACCAATGATTCGATGTTTCGGGATCACCTATATATCTCTCCAATACAAACTCTATCGGGCATTTCACTTAAAGAAACATTTTGGGGATGAAACATGTGTAATTTTAGCAATTTGTTTCTAAGCTCACAAACTGCTCGCGAACCGAGCATCCAATTATTTTAGACCCATGATCATATCATCAAGTGAATAAATCTTATTAAAGGTAAAGTGTCATAGATTTGATGTTTTTTGTGTTGCTCAACGGTTTAATACATAATTGCATTGCTAAGCAAGAGATATGACATAGTTATTTAACTCAGTGCCATTGACTAACCGCGTATGACTCCGGTTAAAGTATACATTTCTCGCGGCAATCAAAGAATGTCTATACTTCATATGAAATATGTGCACTCCCAAAAAAATTATGAGGGGCTGCTTTTATGTATTTTGTTCCATCAAAGGGATTTACGTCAGATTGGAACGCTTTTTGGCTGTCCAGCACCCATCAAAAGGATTCAACAGGAATCAGGACAGACTGATGGTCTGGACATATTCCAACAGGTGCCAGCAATTCCTCCATAGAATTTAAATCAGGATCGAGCGTGAACATGCATGCGAGGGGCCCCGCAATTGCTGGTCACATCAATTGGAAAAGAAAGTCCACAACAACAAAAATAAATCATGGCTTATCCGATTAAGTGGGGTCAATTTACCTGAATCTACTAATGTCATTGCGCCTATAATGTACTGTTATACGGCAGCGATAATTGAATAATTTTGGAACAAGAATGTTACGTCGATGCTAGACGAAGATTTTAAGTGGGATATAAGCGGACGTGATGATGAGTAGTCCATCAAGGTTAGAGATTTTGATTGGGTGGCATTTACATATCATGTTCCAAAGGTCCCGCCACACATAAATCGCAACTTAAGAAGCTCGGTTCATGACCATAAAGATCAAAAGATCCATTAATGAATGAAAAGTGCCCAGATTGAGGGTTATAATTTAAAATTTTGCATTGCTAGTTCTTTGTCTTTAGACCAGAATTTAAAGATAAAGAATGATTCCTAGGCCTAATAAACATGCTTGGGATTCCCATCACACCAAACAAAGCTAGGGCAAATGCATCAAAAACCCAAGCAGGTGGCGTTGGAGGTTGTGGCTTTTATTGTATTTGTTTATTTGAATAACCTAGAAGTATGGAAAAGGGGAAAGAGATCACGCAAATCACTTGTGCAGATGAGGGTTTGCAAAGGGAAAAAGATGAGAAGAGGGGGGCTTGTATTCTTTTTGGGTTTATCGTGTGTTCTTTTCTGAGGAACTGAAGATTCGGAAGTCAGTGTGCTAAGTTTTGTTGTCTCTCTCCGAGATGAGCTTTATGCAGAGAGAATGAGCTTTTTCTGCTTTACATTCTTTTGTCATCTTCTCAATCAACAATCCCAGTCTCTCAGCATTTAATAAACCCCATAAATTAAAAGAAATAACGAATCTCTCTCTCTCTCTAGATTGCAGAATATTGAATGAAAATTTGAGTTTCCATGAGATTTTTAGAAGGAAAAAAACTAGTATACGTATCGTTCTTTTGTCACGTGGATGAATATCCAGGTGATGCGGTCAAACTATGTAACTAATCTTGTATTAATTTACTAGAAACGAGTGGAGGTTCAACTGGTTTCTTAAGTGCTTGTTCTATGAGCTAAATGGGAGAATATCTGTCTAGCCCCCATCATTTGCTGGATTCTAATTACAGCTATCCTCCAATTATTGCTATTAGTTGGAAATGTCGCTATCGTAATTAGCAATTTAGCGCAAATATGATCGTCTCTCAGCTCATTCCAGTGATTATCTCTCGACGTATTTCGGGTTTCAATAATATTAACGCACCCCCTTGAAACTTTTTCTTACTAAACACGTGAATTACATTTGACCACCTCATGAAAGTATGTCGAATCATTTTATGCATTATTTTATGTCGAATCATTTTATGCATTATTTTACCTTTAAAATGAAATATTTGTATCGAGTGAAAAACTAGATGAAAAAAATGTGATCATAATCAAATCCCAGGCATCCAAAGTCCTCAGATATTCAGACCCACAAACGAAATGAAACTTGAAAAAAGAGAGAAAGAAAAAGGAATGAAGTGGCCAAGGGAGAGCATCTTCTGGGGCCATTCAAAGATCATACTTTTATCATTAGATTACGAGGAAGGAACGTGGAGATTAACATTTTGCTTGAGGGAACATAAGAACAAAGCAGCTCTCAGTGCCCATCCAATAATGCGAGGATAGAACATGCGCAACCCTCGATAGATTCCACAAATTTCGCCGTAGCCATTATATCCGACAATAATGTTGTCCTTATGAGCCTCCCGTTTTCATAATTATCTCCCCATAACTCTCCAAAACCCTAGTAACATATGAAGACCTCCCATCCCTAAGCTCTCTCTCTCTCTCTCTCTCTCTCTAGTCTAATGAAGCTGGTGTAATCTACCAAATTGTCTTTTCCTTCATTATTTGGGTTGGAATAGAATAAAATAGAATAGAGAGAGAGAGAGAGAGAGAGAGCCCTTGTGAAAATGCTTGTCTGGACTTTAAATAAAAGCAGAAAAGCAAAGCCATCATTAGGTAAGGAGAAATGAATGCAAAAGCACAATATAATTGAGTCCTCTGTTACCCCACCACCACACGATATGCATAAATCAGTGGCTTCCTTTCTCGTAAATATTTACCAAGAATTCAAGAATAGTATGGCTCTGTAATAAGTTCAGTTCAGCCTTACGAAGATTATTCCAATTCAAACTCTACATCGGTCATGCGTCGACAGTCCATCTAAAAAGCTTGAAAGCTTCGTTTAGTAGATGGGAATTAGTCTTTCTGACATATGACTTGTGAGCAAGCTTTGCATATGCTTGAAAAATGGAGCCTACTTTTTAATGGGGAAGCAAATAAACAGCCCGAAATCCAACCTAAGACAGGCTTATTTCTTGAAGCACGCTATGCATATATACGACTTAGAAGTTTTAATTAGGAGATGCAATGATAGTTTAACAATTTGTACCGGAAAAAAATACCTATCTACTTATTAATTACTTGCAAGGGTTAGATGGAGGTACAATAATGCCTCAGTCCCTATATTTGCCTCTCTGGAGAGGCATAAACCGTCCGAAAACAATGAAACTCACGGGGCAATTAGGCTCACATGTGGCAGGACTATTATGGGTTGTTTCCCTCCCATGGGTTTCATAGCCTGATGATTATAGAGTGAAGGAATCCCGAGAAAGGGGAATTTCTAGGGTTTGGGCATATGCTGCTAAAGCAAGACAGAGCACACGCCCCAGAAGCATATACTGCTATAATTCTCAGGCATACCTTCTTAGGGATTTACAAAACGTTAGGGCAAAGATCTCCGAGCGTGCTCGTTACTAAGTGCTTAGCTTAGGGTTGGGTTTGATTTAATACTATTCTTATTAGCTTGTAGGCGACATGCCTTTGAAATTTTCAAGGAAAAAAGGGAGAGGTGGAGGCTAGTGTTGTTTTTATAATTGGAATTCATTGCATGAAAATCATCATCATTCAGAAATGGTTTTCTTTTTTTGGCTAAAGTTGAGGGGATGGGAAAAGGAAAAGATGGTCTTTTGCTTTTTTTTCTTGCTTTATGTTTTTTTCCCTTCTCTTTTTGTTGCTAAAGTGGAGAGACAGATAAATTATGACAGGATGGGTAACATGAACCGGAAGGAGTGTTCAGACAAGGAAAAGAAGTCCAGTTTCTCACCCACTTTTTCTTGGGATAATTCTCCTAGAAATGGAGCCCATCTTGCTGTTGATTTCAGTGCAATAGGATCATTGTTTGTCACTCCAAAGGTTCATATTAGGGGGTAGTTGTGGAGTGGAGTGGAGGGTCAGAAGTAATGGGCCATGACATGGGCCTGGGCAACATTTTGGAAATTTAAGCCTCGAAATTCGACTGTATATCAACTTGACGAGTTATTAAAATGTTTAAAACTTAATTGCACATAATAAAATAACAGTTGATGCATTGAAAACTGCACGATTTTCTTGATTGAATAACTTAATAAGAGCTTTAGAGGAGACTTGTTGACAATATCCTTTCAGTATATGAACTGATCTGGGTGTGCAAGGATTTTTTTTTAATTAATTTGGACAGAAACATACATCAACATCACACGTCCTGAACCTTGTACCCTCTCCCTTACCGTGCATAAACATCACGCACGTGTAATTCGGAAGATGCAGTTCTAAAAGGAGTAGCGTGTCATATACTTGACTGGAGGCTAGACACTGTCCTGTATTTGGAAATATAATATGGCGATGCAAAAACAGCATCATTATAGCTAATGAAACTATGGCACAAGGCGCATGGCAAGTATAAGATCGAATAGGGTATGATCTCAAAAGGAACCAAGTTACATGAGTTTAACAACAATTAACAAGGAATAATGATAACAGCTTATCGGATTTTATTTTCCAAGGCCTGTCCAGGAGAGGTAATGGAAGATGTTTTGTCAAGTGCCAATTTGGACCAGGTAATGCGACGGATTGCTTCTTACGACAGGCATAAAGGACTTGGGCATGATAATGCCAGAGAGAAGAGATACAGTAAATCTAGATCGACAAGAATCAATGAGGGCATTTGTTAATGTACTGATCTGAAAAAGATTCAAAGTTCCCTACTTTTGTTGACCCGTAACTGCTTTATTCTGTACATTTTACAAATTTCTAAATGCGTAAATTTGTTTTTTTCACTACAGCAATCGGATCTTTTTGTCTAGTGATTCATTCTGCACTTTTGTCATCTCATATTTCATCTTCTGCAACTCCATCTCCATAAGGTGGGGCCTCTTTGTGATAATCGAACCAGTCTGGGACCCCAATCTTTGCCTTGAACTAGCCAAAGCGCAGACCGTCTCTTTTGGCGGGTAGAGAAACCTAATGGTGAGATATCGAGCCCTGACTTTAAGTCTTTGTGTTTATACCCTTTTTTAGCAAAAGTGACTGCAGTAAATGCAATTGAAACTGTGTATCAACTTATCAAGTACCTCAAGGGTGATTAGGCTTGCGTCAGTAAGAAGCTTCCATGCGGGCCAATACTGAACAGGATGCAACATACCCACCTAGGAGTTGAAATTAGTTCATTCTCTACAAGACACTATGCATATCTTCCCCAAGGTAGGTAAGAAAGTCTGCTTGTGAGTCAGCTATTAGCCTAAGGAGGTGATAAAACCCACAAAATTCATACCTGGTAGTGCATTCAATTTCTGACAATTGAATGGTTACTACCCAACTGCAATAATCTGGCAAGACCGTCGACTTTATATGCAATCGTGGGAAGCAGTTCTGCAGCCTGGTTGTACAACCCTGAGCTGGATCCCTTCAGAAGCTCTTCTTCAGAAGCCATAGAAATCAAATCACTAATTAAGTGCGTTACAGTGTCCGTGGCACTCTCCAAGTTGAGTAATGCCTTGCTGCATTCACTTATTTTTTCCTTCACTCCTTTTTCATTATGAGGAGATTCCTCTGTGGACTCAACAATTGTTGGTTCACTAGGCAAGCTAGAAGATGAGATTATTAGATTCCCTGTGTTCTCCATCGCCTGCAATTGCCATAAGTATATCAAATTAATAATGTCATCCTTTGCTGTCATTCTGAAATTCGTCTAACATCTTCTAATGATAATCGAAAATTCATCTGTCCAGAAGAAAGCAGGACTAACCCCACTGCATGCCCTACAGAGTGAAGTTCCTCCAAGTTATCTAACCTTGTACACCCAACTCATACCAATGTTTTTACAATAACCTGAAGTTCTTCTTGTATCTCCCAATGAGGGACTTAAATCTAAAACAAATAGAGGTCAGCATTATGCAAGTAATCCACAAAAAAGGGTTACACCTATAAACAACCAATTTCAAATTTAGTTCACCGTGATTAACTTAAGCCTATGGTTGGCCATATTAACTAAATAATGTAACAGTGAATTAAAATAGTTAAGTAGTATGCAATGCTTACTTTCATGGTTTTTCTTAATTTATTCACTGTGCTTTATATGTCCAGCCAAAAATTGCATATATTTTATTCTTTCTTCCAATTTCAAGTCAATAAAGTCAAGACTTAAAATCAAGGTTCCTATTAAATAGAAAGCCATAAATCACATGGACAAACCTGATCACAAAGTTCTCCTATAGTCAGTTCCTTCATCATCTTGCAAGTTGACTTTGATATGTCATTGCTATCAACGTTAGCTTCTTCCACAACATTGTATGAATGTTTGTGGTCTAATTCTTCACAGAGAGAATCAAAGCTCTTCCAATCTCCAAGATACCTCCGCTGCACAACATATTGAGCAGAATATCTTCTCCTTGCTGATGGTTCCCTTTTCTCAATCTACATTGTTACATAAAATTATTTAACACCGGTGCCTTGTGGGAGTGAACCCTCATATTCAAGGTTTGACTTAGTTTTGTGTTCACAACAATTTAACAAATCTTAATGGAATGTGATTAAGCTAAATGACATAGCTTTCCAGTAGCCGACATTACAGGCTGTGCTATGTCTGTGCCAGAGGGAGAAGAAACCAGAAAGTAGAATTTCCAAAAATGGCCAAGTTCTCCAGGATCAAGGTTTATGAGCAGGCTCATGAGATGAACAAACACAATCTTCTCTTTCCCTCTATAACAGCCCCAAATATTTAAAAATGCACTGTGAAACAGCCGTGTACATACACTTCTCACAACTTGTAGTGTTGCTAGAGATGAACCGGCATAAGAAGTAGAGATGTTGCTGAATTAGGGCATGAGTGGAGGTAGTGCATTGCAGAGACTACAGGACAGTCTTTCAATGAAAAAATAGTAAAGCCATACCCCAAACACAGAGTAGCAAAGTAGTTTTTACCCAAAAAGAGAGTAGAGTAGTAGTTGTAACCTTTGAAGTTGCTGATAAGCTAGCAAAGTGCTGTTCAAACAACGTATTGTCTTCATACTTCTCACAGCAATTAAAATTGTTGCCTTTCTCCTGCAATCTGTTTCCCGTTCTGTCTGCACATTGCTGCTCCGAAGCATGATCAGCAGCTTCCCTGTGGCATGATTCATTGTGTTCATTTTCAATCTGGGAGGTGCAACTACCTGCAGCTTCCTGCGCCTCATTTTCAACTTTGACATCGTGTGACTGCTCTGACTCATCATATGCTGCCCTGCCCAGAGTAATCTCATGCAACGCCAATTCATGAGATTTTGCTTTTTCATTCCAAATAATAATTGTTGGTGCAAGATTAAAGTTTGTTTGCTTTGTCAATGACAAGATTAACTCACCGAAGTGAATGCTTCTCGCATACCGGTTCGCAGGATCCAGCTAGAAGTTTACTACTTGTTGGTTGCTTTCCAATGTCCTGGCCTGAAAAATGCATGGACATATGATGGATAAGAGAAACCTTCATCTGATATGATCATTACTGCTGCTAGCAGAAGATCTCAGTCAATAAGTTTCCTATGGAGTAGCAATTTGTAGCAATTAGCAATTGGGGTACTAAGTTGCTTTAAAGCTGCGTAGCCAATGCAGAAAAGCAACACACGGTGTATGAGTGATGGAAGTTATTGACCAACATATAATCTCCAAATTTATATCATTCAATGTCAACCCATTGAAAAAACTGAACTTTGTGAGAGCCATCAAAGTTTCATTCAATAGATAACCAAAATACTACAGCCAAGACAATAGGTTAGCCAATCTGCATATTTACAACTTTCCGGTCTGTGAGTTCCTTGAAGAAGATGGGAGCCACGGTCCATTTCTGTATCCCTTAATGGACGAGACCAAGAATTTGAGAGAAGTCAATGCCAGCAATTTTAAGGTATATAAGCATTGCGTTGCCTAACGTTGAAACATTGTACATTATGGACATCTATAAAACCTTCAAAGTGCTATAATACAAAGTGAATGTGTGCCCTTTTTGAATGGAGGTTATAATTGGCAATAAAATAACATAAATAATTAGTTGCAAGCAGCTCTCTGCTTATCAGTACGCCATTCATATGTCTAACCCTGTTCACACAACAGAGCAAACTTGGTCTCATCAAGGATTTTGAATAAATTCTCTGAGCTACAATATTTCATTATTCAGGAAAGAACACTTCAAGAAATGACAAGCAACAAATCTGGCCTTACAGAAAGCAAGAACTGAAATCATTTCATCTTTCTGCTTCCATGCTTCAGGAGAATTTTGAAAGTCCATGCAGACAGTATAAATTGTGTGCCAAGGCCTGTCCATTCTGAAGCATAATGAAACACAAGGCATGAGTATATACAGAAAAACAGACATTGAAGAAGAGTATGGCAACCGATACCTGCTGCTTTTTTGTGATAATGTCGAGCTTTGGCAGTCGCTAGAATGTGTGCCTCCTGATTTATTTGTGATACAGGACCAACTCTCCCCAATGTCACTTTTCTTTGGAGTTTGAATATCCTGGAATGCAAGACTGGGCTCCTGAAAAACAAGAACAAAGAGGAAGATATTATTTGCTCATATACAAGAAGCATCAATTAGAAGATTTTAATATGAACAAATAAATTGAGGCTACCTGGTTAAGGGATTAGATGTGATTAACTGATTATGCAGTTTCTTTCAATACAAGAAACGCATGCTAACAGCGTTTTTTTCTTCATAAGGATATTATGCACACAAGTAATTCTGGCACTCGTACTTCTAAGGACACCTGCATGAGCAATTTACTTTTTCTTCTCTCTTAAAATGTTTTGCTAGGTACCCATCTTTAAATTTGTTAACTAAATCTACTCTTCTATTAGATCACCCTGTTATCCATGGAAAAAAATGATGGTTTGTTCAAGTAGCGAGCCACCTATCAAATAGAAGAAGTGCCATGTCATGATGACTTATACTCACTGGACCTTTTTCCTTTCTTTTTTTTTTTTAGAGGAAAAATACAAAATTGTTACATTTTTTTTTTTTTTTGAAGTGACTGAAAGAACTTACAGATAAAAAAAAAAAAACAATATGACTGAAAGTAACCAAAGGACTAAATAATGAATTTTATAATTTTCTCCTTCACCATCGACAATAAGCCATCATGCAATGACTAAAAGTACATGGGCTAAAACTCCCACTTATTCTTTTCACACAACAAGAAATACTGTGTGACAGGCATGACAGATAGGATGGCTGACATATCTTTATCATTGCAAATTAGAGTAAAGATTACTTTTGTTCATAAGCTACCTGAGATGGAGAAATCTTTGGACTTCTAGAGCTTGATACTTTGGCTTGCGCCCATTTTGGTAGTCTTGAAATGCTAAAACTAAAAGTTGAGGTCCCATGAGGACTACCCCTAAGATCAAGTGTGCCTCCAACTTGTTTGGAAGTAGAGAGCCACATCTCTTGAGAATTGGTGCTAAGCAGGTTTTCTTCCTTGTCACTATATATCATTTGACGTAAAGTTGTTGGTGGGACCAAGCTTCTTGGACTTAGCGGGTTGGAGTTCGCTTTAATTCCCTGTAGCATCTTGCAGGAAAAGGCACTGGGTACTTGCCAAACAAAGATACACCCATCTCCACCTACCTAAGCATGATATATAAATTAGTGCAACTGAACCAAGAAAAAAACAAAAGAGCAGCATGCACAAACCGACTAGATTGTCCTAATCTCATCTTCTTGTGTGCTCCACATGCATGTGACTGCAGATGTTTGAGCATGTCATACGTCGTGATAGGTAGACCACACCAAGAAAATTAACTTAAAATGAAGACTGATTCCCCACATGGATTATTTATATCCAAATGCTGGAGGAAGTTGATTGTATTCATCCAGCTGAAACATCCAATCTAAACAGTGCCTCCTTGTATATGATGGTGCTCAAACAGCATACCTGACTGATAACCATATCCACATATTCAAGATAAAAGAGTGGACAACTTTTTCTTTAGTCTTAGCATGCATAGTACTGCTGCTGCAGAAAAAAACAGCCTCAGGCAACCTGAAAGTCTTTCACAATTAATCAGATGAAATGGAACTGCTTCCAAGCCCCTTGAAATATTGATTTTGTATTTATTTAGCATAAAGCTGCATAAAACAATTGCATATTTTCTTTGTGATAATGAAGGTGAGTGATTGTCTGAGATAGAGGACACTATCCATATGAGCCACAAAATATGGGAGTTATGAGTACCTACTTGGTGTAGTTTTCTTAGAGCAAAAAAAGGCTTAGCTTAGTAACAGACTAAAGAGACCCAAGCATGTATTTGCCATGAAATTTAGCTCGATAGAAATTCACCAAAATCATTTGCTCAAGAGTACACAAGTTTACGAAATTCAGCTGGATAGTAAACTCACAGATATTATGTGCTCGCAGTCAGGTAGGAAAATGATGCCGGTTACTACTTCCCCATGACCTGCAGCTTGAATAACCATCTCCCCACTATTGAAATCATAAATGCGCATTGACTTGTCAGAACAGGCACAAACCATGTAATTGCAGCTTGGATCCATGAAAACCTGCAAAAGAAATTAGTACTAGTGATAAGACTTCGTATGGCAAACAACGCCTTGGTAATCATTTGCAGCTCACCTTGATAGGGTCTCCACCATCTCTATCTTGCTTGAAAGATCTTATAATCTTCCCAGATGCTATATCAAATATATTTATCTTCTTATCCTGCAAAGCATATACAAGTTTGCCGTCATTAACAGTCATGAACAGATAATGACAACTTTGCTCGTGGAATTCAGATACTGTATAAAATGGATCTCCTGTTCGATGTCGTGAATGCATAAGATGATGGATGCAATATATGGCTACCCATCCAAGGCACATTTAAATGGAAATTTTGAGATGTTACAGTACCTGTCCAACGGTGACTGCAATCTCCTCAGATCGATCTAGAGCCATATCATAAACAGTTCCATTAGATGCCATCTGGCGATGACCATGTGAAATCTTATAACTGCCATCTGCTACTACAATATCACGGAATACCAGTGACCTGTGGTAAAAGGGAGAATCGTGTTCCCTATATGAGTGCATGTATTGGCAAAGAAAGTTGTAACAACAGAGCACAAGGAACATAAAAAAAAATTTCTACTATATTAATCACATCGGGCCAACAAGACAATAAATTTTGGTAAAACCCATCATTTTTTTAGTAAGTGATGGTGTGATTGACACATTAGAGTTACTCAAAATGCCACCCCATGAAGTAGAGGATCAACACTTCTTAAAAAAAAAAAAAAGTATAGGATCAACACATGAAAGCCAAAAGGATTTTCAGCATTATACAGGACATGGTATTGAAAAAAAAAAAAAATCAATTAATGATCCTGTTCTCTTATTATATTATACTCTGCCAACCTACCTATCAGCACTACAGCTTAGTAGCTTGCCACTATCACTGATGAGCTTGACTGATGTCACGGCAGCTGAATGGTCGTTAATGCTTTCAAGATGGTCAAAATTCCTGAATAAAAGAAGGTTCACAAACAAGGATATTACAAAAGCCAAGTTAATAAGCACCAAAGTTGGCATGAACCTTTCGACATCATAAAGGTGGATAACCCGATCACGTCCCCCTGAAGCAAGAAAGTAGTTCTTGTCCTTGACTCCTCCAGAAATGCTATTCTTCTCACCTAATGAGCTAAAGCATAAGGAAAGGATTTCTGCATCATGAGCGCCCTGCCAAAGAAGCAAATTCAATGTGTAAGCATGATGTTTGGGCATGCAATGCTTCTCTGTGTATATTTTTCTACCAGAACCCAACAATCATGTTGAGCATCCTGACTTTACCTTAAGACATGTGTATTCAGAAGTATATAAATTATAGATATGAATATTTCCATCACAATCACCAGCAGCCAGGTACTGCCCATCTGAGCTGACCGTCATTGACCGAAATCCATGACCACTAATGCCCGGCTCTATGGTATCACGCACAAAAGTTCCAGCACTTGCTACAGCAAAACAGAATGAGATAAGAGCATGGTAGGTAGAAAATTTAGCTAGTTTGGTTGGATAAGCATTAGGAGGAGGCTCAGTATGAAAGCTTAACTATGCATGCATGAGGCGGGATACTTTACCTAAATGTGAAACTAAAGAATTGCAGCTTGCAGCATCTTTTGGTAAATTAGGTTCCAACAGGAAATCCCATAACCTAATAGTACCATCAGCTGAGCATGTTGCAAAAGAAACTCCACCAGAGCAGCCTCTAGCAACACATGCAAGGTAGGATTATGCTTGTTTTCACAGCAAAGATTCTTGACATCCCATATACATGCAGAATGAGAAACAAGCACACAGCACCTCGAAGCCTGAAAGAGGAGAGAGCATTGCCTCACTGGATTAAGTTTTCATAAGTGTCAACTGGCATAGAAATGACAGCACAAAAACTGAAAAGCATAATTGAGCAAAAGAAATGATGGACTTCAAGTCAAGGTACAAGGCTATCACCTTATTGGTGTCATCAAAATCCCATATATAGATGCTGCGATCTCCATAGACAACCACTAAAAAAATTCCACCATTATTCTGGGTGCACATGGGAAATTATGTTAGAAAAACTGTGGATAGGAAATGCTTATCATTACCAAGCTTTTCAGATGTTGAGAACTGACAGGCAACTGCATCTGGAAGTGTTTCTGCGACTTTAGAATCCTTTTGGCTGGGTTTAGTATAGTAATTCTCCATCTTAATTTGGTATTTTTGGGACATTGAGTATGACAGTGTCCCAGCATATTCTAGGGTCTCCACGGAAACCAATTGTACTAATCCATTACTGCATCCACAGGCAATAAGCCTGTCTGACGCAGACAGGGCAAAAGCTTTTTTAACCTGAGAATGAAACATATGAAACATCAGTAACAACTGCAGCGCAAGAGGATCGCATTGGAAGGCCCACAGCTAGGCATTCATCCAAAACCAGTTATTGCTCTGCATCTATATCTCCATTCTTGCTGTTTTGAGTTTATAATTTATTACAAGCTATGGATGGGACTATTTGAATCTTTGTAGATCGGTAACCTAATAGATTTATTTTTTCAGGGTTCCATGATGAAGGCATCAATCAGCTTGCTCATTTCTCCTGCAAATGATGATCACATTGAACACCCACAATACCTTCAAATCCACCGAATTTCTTAGTGAACCGGAATGAATAAGGCACAAGACACCTGAGAGTACATGATTGGAAGGAGATATAATCAATAATTCAGACAGATATTAAATGTACACAACAGGTACAATTGATCAAATTGCCATTCGGACCTGCTTCAGTCAATGCATAAATAAGAAATCCATCATTGGCCGGTTGATGATTGATCCAGATGGGGGATGTTACTGATACAAATGATTGTCCTCTCTGAAGACCAAGATTAAGAGGCTTTCCCTGCAGCACTTGCGTATCTGCTTCGCCATTAAAGCGAGTTCGGGGAGACAAAGCAACTGACCACAACTTCAAATGCTTATATCCAGCAGTCAGAATATACTTTGCATCCGAGGAAAATGTAACAGATGCAATGGCAGAACAAGATGAACTAGCTTTAACCTTTGTTGCCAATCTTCCACTCTGCCAGTCCCAGAAATAGATATAACCTCCAACTGAGACGAGATGCTTCCCTAATTTAAACCAAGAAAGAAAATCTTGTAACAATTAAATATATCGAGCACTGAATAGAGTCATCGTCACATGATGTATTCAACACTAACCATCAGGAGAGAAAGCAATGCATGCAACTCCATGAAAATGACATTTCATTTCAGATGCCAATGTCATATTTGCATAGTCCCACAACAGCACCGAAGGTTGATTCCCCGACTGCAAAACCACATGAGACACATGGTGCGGGTGCTGAGAAGCATACTCAAACAAAATTACTAGCAAAGATACGTTAGACCTAACCAGTTACACTTACATTGAGAGAACATGCCACATGGTACATTATGCCTTTCAGATTTGGATATATGTGCAAGTGTTCTTCAATCTGTTTCATGTCAAACAACATATCGTGGCTAACATTGTCAATTCCGACTTGAGGAAGCATGAAAGGCATACCAAATTTCTCTACAGCTCTGCGTACATGAATTTTATAGGTGTTGTGATGAGTTCACAACATTTATCTCCTCCATCTCTGGCCTCCCACTACTTCACTGAAGTAAAAGACACGACAAACTACTCGAGCGGAATCAAGTCGAACACTTTCTTTGCCATACCCATTTTTCAACTTAACCTCGACGAAGTTGCATTGCAGAGCATCTGACCAAAGCCAACTTAACAGCTGACGCTCCCAATGCAACGACCATATAAGTCAACAGAAGCCAAAACTTATCAGAGAACTTGAATACTCAGATCCCAAATTTGCACCTTCTAGCAGGTAAAATTGACACGGTTGAAAAAGAACAACTTTGGAACGCCGCATCACGTTTAACAGCCGGAAACTCGGTAGTACCTCTCCGGCCGCGACGAACCGGCCGTCGTGCGAGACCGCGACGCAGCTCAGAGGCCTGGGCGCCCGGTGCGAGACCACGAGGTGCGACTGGGCTCCCGACGCCACGTCGTAGACCACGACCACGCAGCCCGCCACGTAAGCGCACCTCCCGACGGACGCCACCCCCGCGAGCCCGCTCGCGCCCTTCGCGGTCGTCCCGATGATCTCTCTCAAAACCAGCTGCAATCGCCAACATTGAAAACAACAACAACAACAACCACGAATCAAGCACCGACACCAGCTCGAACCCCGATCCCCGGCAACATTCCGGTAAACTCGCGAGAAGATGGGAAACGGGCGGTCCCCTCCGGCGCCGGCGCCGGCGCCGGCCGGGCCGTCGTACCTTGGGAGGCGAATCGGGCTTCTTCGGCTTGCGAGTCGCCTTCATGGTGGCCGGAAGGAGGAGGGAGGGAGGGAGGTTCGTGGATGGCACTGCGGCAAGGGTTTCGGTCGAGCACTGTTTTCGAACTTTGGGATTTTTACAGGGGCGGCATTGGAAGGGAAGGGAGCGGGAAATCTGGTGCGAAGATGGAGGCTTCAAACGCGTGCGCAAAACCCAAGGCGTTTCGTTTTTTTTTTTTTTGCTCGTCTTTTGTCTTTCTCGTACTTCTTTTTTTTTTTTTGGACAAGGTCTTTCTCGTACTTCAAAAAAAAAAAAATGTCGCCCCAAAAATCGAAAAAAAAAAACGATGGAGGTGATGTTGATCGCAACTCGAATGGTATGGTATCCATTCGATTTAATTTACATCGAAATTTTAGAAGATTTTATCTCCTTTCCTTGCGTATTACTGTCCTGTAGCTTGTCTTATGCGCGATGCATGTTATGATAATTCGACCTCATCGAATGGGCTGTGGGCTAAGGCCATGATGCTCTTTTGAAAAATCTAGGCATGGCATTCGAGTTAGGTCGAACCATTTGGCTCAAAGATACTTTCAACCCATAACATTTGCAACAATGGACTATCGATGAATTCTATCAACTGATAAGGCCCTTCATCAATAACTCCCACCGTATCCACCGTCGACAACTCTAGTGACAACATGTCAATTTCTTTAAGTCAATTGTCTTGTTCGTTGATGATTTCTCATGCTAGACTTTTACTATAGTTGACCAAGTTCATTTCCCTTCCATAACATAAGTTTGCCAAATTTTTGGTGTCAATAGTACCAAAGCAAATCATACCATTATGAAGTTGTAAAGCTGAAGTGGTCAATAGGAAGCTAAAACATCATCAAACTTTAGAAGTTCAAAAAGAAATTTAGTTGAATTGAGTGACCATAGTCAATCCAGTTGTGAAGAAGCCCATTCGCAGATTGGGCTGCTCGTCACCTCATAATGCCCAATGTTGACTAGCTTTTAAGCAAGAATTTGGCACGTTTTAGCCATGATGCCAAAATCGATTACCTTAGACACCTAAAGTTTCCAAGGATCCTTCGTCGCATTGTGCCGACAGATCATACCTCGTTCTTGTCGGGCTTCTCGTTCGGATGCAAGAGAGATTGTTCGCAATCAAATCACATAATAAGAAGCTGCAAAACCTCGCACGGAATCTCCAAAACATTCGTCATGAAACTAGCTATGCTTGCACCTTGCATGCATAGTTCATAGGCAGAAAAATAATGAGAATGTCACAACTTTATACGACACTCGCTTGAGTGTCAAAACTTTTTTTTTCCACTCACTTAAATGCAATATTTGAGTAAAATTGATCATTTGAATGTCAATTCCGACAAATCATATGTGGACTTTCTAATTTTTTTGAATTTTTGAATTTTTTTTTTAAAATTTATTGCTTTTGTTTTGCTTTTTTACTTTTTTTTAGAGCTAGTGACAGTTGCTAGAAACCATCGCCCTTAGCCACAAAGGCCCAGGCAAGGCCGTCACGACCTTGCTAGCCGTGAAGGCCCTCACCAGACTTGGGCGAGGCAGTGTAGAGCTAGTAAGGACCTTCGCAGTCTCACCCACAGTCAATAAGGTCGCCATGCCCTTGCCCAAGGCCTTCGTGGCCAAACTTGGGCGAGGCAGCCCTCGCCCTCGGCTACGAAGGCCCCAAGTGAGGGCATCATGGCTTCACTTGCCACCAGCAAAGCTGTGACGACTTATGTAACATTGGCATAGACACCCAACACGCAATATGACATGACATGACCCGACCCACCGATACGTCATTTCTTAAAAAATAGAGAATTCCGACACGTTTTGATACGTTATATATTAAATATTTATTTTTATTTTTATTTATTTATTTTTGATGACCTAGGGAACCCGCGCACCGTACCAACACGGACGGCCCAACAGCTGGGGTGGGGGTAAACCATGGGGCGATGCTAGCGGAGGACCCACCACCACCCCGACGTCGCACTTAAGATCCGTGCGGCTAGCGGGATTCGAACTCCTCTCCTCTTCGCAAAGGATCATGGAGCCTTATCCACGTTATATATTAAATATATATTTTTATTTATAAATGCAAAAATGATTAAATAACAATAAAAAGAGTATAGAATTAATTTATACTAAAAACATTAATCCAACATTTATTAATATCATTTATTCTTTTAATATCATTTACTCCGCTTGTGCTTGGCAAGTAAAGATGATCATTAGATTTTAGTTAATTTTAAGAATGATCAGTTCTAGGGTAAGTTCCAAACATAGAACTTGTGAAACCTGCCACGTTATAACCAGTTCTTAGTTTTTAAACCTGGAACATACTTCGTTTTTTACGGTTCGATTCCAAGGTCTACCCGAGAAATTATTTTCCTTTTGTTCATTTTCTTGGTTTTATTTCTTACAGTAATATAATATGAGCAATAAAACGATTTAAAGTAAAAGATGAACAACCATGTTCACCAAAAGCAACAATTCAAAAGATGAACATGTGATCATTACAATTATAAATGACAAAGAATTTCAAACATGTAATATAAAATATAAGTTATAGAACTCCCTCATTCATCCATCCATAAATTATTAGTCCAAATTCTAATCACTTGAAAAAAATAAAAACAAAAGACAGCTAAATTTGAATTAAATTTATATAACCTCGCCCTAGTGGCTAGAAAAAAAAAACTAGGGCCGTTATGAAACCGATTCCAAAACATATTCTAAAACCAATCTTGTTAGTCTGGTTCATGAGTGGGTCTTCACTCTGAATTTGGAACCAAACTTATTTTTAGGGTGGTTTGATTTGGCTCCTGAGTAGATCCCCAATCGATTGGACGAGTCTTTTAAAAGTGTCTTATGTGGCTGTCATGTTTGCGTTGCCAATGGAACTCTCCTCGTATACACAGCATGAGGAATCGACATTTAAACGTGTACAATGTACCATTAGGGTACTTGAATAAAAGGACAAGCGGTATGTCAATTTAAGATATATGTCCATAAATCAGTCAACAGCTCCTTATGTCTTGTAACTTCCAAAAATCTCCGCAAATCACAACTTTAGGTCACATAGGACAATGAAATTGCCACCACTCATTGTCTTAATAAGCTGCCATTCCTAAAGATTGATATTTTTCCCAATTGAGAAAATGGATTTTTTTTTTTCTTGGAGCACCTAACTTTCGCGTGCACGCACTATGTTCAACCTTCACCAAGTATATCCCAACATTAACTCCTCACCTAACCCACCAAATTGGCTTTTAGCCCCAAATTGCATTACAAGGTGCTCCTCGATAATGACAAACTTGAGGAATTTCTTCGGGGTTGTAAGACGTCTTCTAGGTTTGTCGGGGCACTAGCCTAAATGAACTTGGCCCTCGGATCATGTAGAGCGCACATCAGACCCATCCAATTCCAGGGTTAATATACATTGGACTCATATGCGCTCATGAAATCTGCATCGTCGTACTCAATCTTTATTAAGGGTACACTTGATAATATTCTGTTCCTGAGAACAATTTCTGCTCAGAAATGATTTTTTTTTTATTCAGTTCCCCGGATGAGTTTTTGAACATTTGAAGGTGTTTAGAGCGCACATAATGATCATTCTATTTCTGTTCCAAATTTTTTTTTATCTAGACTTATTTCTGGAATAGAAATCCGTTTGGTAAAATTATTTCATTTTTCTATTTAAAATAGATTTTTATTCTAGAAATAGGTTTAGAATAGAAATCGAAGTAAATTTTTTTACTTAGAAATAAAAACTCTTCTTATCATTCGTCCTCATTATTAGTCAGTTGTTCATCTGTCATTGTCAGTCGTCGTTCGCCGCCACCATTGTCGATTGTTGGTCGCCGTTGCCGCTGATTGTCACCCACCCACCACCGCCGCCATCGTCACCAAAAGAGAGAAATTTTGTTTCGTTATCAAATAAATTTCTATTTCAGGAATATAAATTTTATGTTATTATCATACGCGTATTTTTGCTTAAAAACTTATCCAATAATAAAAATAGAAAAATCTAATTCTCTTCCAGAAATCAATTTCTTAACAAAATGGTTATCATTTCCGTCCTTAGAACTATACAAAATTTTTGTTCCCGGAATAGAAATTCAAACGACCCTCAAATTCTTTTTCGACTTAGAATTTCTTTTAATTTTTAATAATTTTATTACATTTTTTTTTCTTTTTCATTTTCTTCTTCTTCTTTGTTTAGCCTGTCGTCGACTTCGGTGATGTCCAACGACTGGCCAAACAAGGGCCGGCAACCTCACTAGGCGTCGATGAGGCTTCGACGACCAACTAAATGAAGAAGAAGAACAAAAGGAAAAGAAGAAAAGAAAAGGCTTGATTCTAGATTTATTCCTCACAACAAACAAGTAACATTTTTTAACTTCTTGATTTTATTCCAAATCTATTCTTGGGAATAAATTTATTCCCAACAAAAAAAAATTTACCTAGTGGATTCTTTAAAAAAAAAAAAAGAATCAGGCAATATTTGGCCAGTTACCAAAGCTTTTTTCTAATGCCCCTATTGCTCTGATTTTTTTGACCGACGGTTCGTGTTATCTTCGACCGATGGAGCTTTGTCTTCTTCGCACCCGATGTTCCTCGCAAGCTTGCAAGCCTCGTGTTTCAATCCAGAAAGAAATCTGCCTTTCCGTTGCGGATGTCCGCAGGTTTCAAGAGAAAGCAATCGAAGGAATGACAAGTGAAGGGGCGAGTGGCGGCTGACGTACAAATTGGGAAAGACCACCCCGACACATTCACGGAATCGAGAGGCCAAGTTTGATTTCGACTGTTCCAATGTACTTGTCGTCTTCGGACGAGGGCCGGACTAGGCATTTGTCGAGGCAATTCGATGTCAGAAAATTGATCGGTAACTTTGTGCCTAGCTTAATATGGAACGGCACCATTTCTGATCGAGGCATTTGCGATTGAGAAGAAACATCGCTTCTTTTGCCTAGAGTGTTCATCCAAGAGATCACACCAAACAAGGTACTGGAACGTGAATAAAACGTGAATTGGGCATTGCCCACGAGAGTAGTTTTAGATGTGAAAAATCCAGTAAACGATATACAAGGCCTTACAAAGCTCAAAGGTATAGAATTAAGACCATGTTCATCCATTATCTGCAATAGTAACAATAATACAATCGTGTGCAAAATCCACCTAAACTACTTTATCATTGTACTTTTAACAATCTCTCCTGTAGTGCCCAATCTCATCGCAGTGATAGCATCGATGGTTTTGATTGTTAGAACTCGATTTAGAACGACCCTTCCACATGTTATATACAAGTTCTCAGTGTGCATCTCTGCCCCGAATAATCAAACTTTGTGCCATATTTTCCGCTAAGTTATCTTTTAGTAAATTCCTTTGCTACTCCTCAGAAAGCAAGGCAGACCTCACCTCTTCTAAAGTAATCATAGTGCGCCTTCATAGTAGTGAATTAGTAAAATGCTTGAAAGAATTTGGGAGAGACGCCAACATCATTCCTTATTTTTCATCAGCTAATGCCTCATTGACAGTCTTCAAGTCCATCATGAGTTTGTTAAACTCATCTAAATGGACTTTGATGGATGTGCCTTCAACCATTCGAAATCAAAATATCCTTTTGAGCATATAAAAGTGATTCTTCATCGCATAAAGTGCTTCAAGTTTTGCCCACAATGTTGCGGTATCATTTTTTCGACGACTTCAATCAATACCTCATCTGACAAATTCAACAAGATTGTACTTTTTGCCTTCTCATCAACTCTACCTTATCCGCCTCTGTCATGGTGTTGGCAATTTATCTTTGCCATCTAACTCCTCCGCCAGATTTTGAATTGTTAAGAGGACACGCATCTTAATGCTCCATAACCCAAAATTAATCCTCTTGTTGAACTTCTCAATCTCAAATATTGCTTCGGACATAATTGCAAACACAATGTTTCCCGACAATGATCGGACAAACAAAACTCAAAATCAACTAAAAACCCAAAATTTGGCTTCGATACAAATTACTATGAATATAATGCCGAAGCTAATATATCTTGGAGTTCAAGTCGGGTGCGAAAATAATAAACCAGATAGAAATCAAGTAGGGACAATAATGACACCAGAAAAATTACATTTCCATCTTAGTGTTGCTATTTACTTCCTGGAAAGAACCAATCACTATGATCCGCCACCAAGACTTGCACCACGAATCCGAAAGGTACCAACTTTACCGTTGCTCGAATTCCTCAGCCACCAACTCCATCCAATATAAAAAGCCACAGAAGTGGATCTCCCAAGAGAATTCATGTGCCTTTTATATATAATATTAATAACAAAATAAAATCCCTCGTTAAAAACAAAATTAGGAAATCCAAAGTATTTAAATCTCGTTAGAAAACCTACTTAAATTAGGAATCCAAAGTATTTAAATCTCTTGAAATTAGGGTTATCTCCTTATTATTTCCTAATTTATGCGTCTTTTTTTTCCCCCTTAGCAAAAGATTTGATGGCAACGCACGTCAGCATGACCGTCTTTCCCTGCGAAAATAGAGCATAACAATCTCTTGGGCAATTCAATTCTTCACCGAGGGTCACGGAGTTTGTTGAGAGTTGGCACAACTCCAGCAGAAACTTCTAAGCACAAGTAATTATTTTGAAAAAAAATGCAAAGCTTGCTAGTGGGACTCGCTCAATGAAGGATAAGGCGTGCCACGTCATCGTATCTTATTTTCATTAATATGGCCACTGACGGCACAACAAAGTACAGAATCGCCTACAATAATTAATCCTGCATTATAAAAAACTAAGGCTGCCCCTAAGCATGACATCCCCCCACCTACAACAAGAACCTTCTCAGCCATTATTTTACCAAAATCATGGGTTGTCAAAAATAAATAAATAAATTAGACAACGACCCACTTTGGCAAATATGAATGAATAATTAAATTAAGGCCAAAACCCATTCATTCCCACCTAAAAAAGAGATTAGAAGAAAAAAATTGGATATAAAAAATTGCTTTAGATTTGATTTGTGGGATTCCAAATCTGGAAATCTTTGAATCTTGGAAGACTCCACATGCGAAAATCGCATCTCTAACGCTAAATCATAAGAAACTCATCAAGTTTGTGAATTATTGCGATGCTCTCTTCTGACAAAGAGGTTATTTTAATAACTCACAAAGTTCACATGGGAAACTCTTGGGAGACTTTGCATGGAAAAATCCCATATCCATCGCTAAATCATGTGGAACTTACGAAGTTCGTGAATTATTGAGATGCTCTCTTCTAGTGAGGAGGTTATTTTTGCAACTAACATGATTCACATGAGAAAATCTCGTGAGACTTCACATGGGAAAATCCCTCATCTATTGCTAAATCATGTGAAACTAACAAGTCTGTGAATCATCACCATGCTCTCTTCTGACAAGGAGGTATTTTTTAGGGCGATTGCATAGGCGAGCTCTAATAGATCATATTATTATATAAGATATGTCTAATATGCTACATCATATCACGTCTACTGCTAACACACAGAATTTGTGAATTATCGTCATGCTCTCTTCTGGCAAGAAGGTATTTTTTAGGGTAATTGCGCAAACATACTCTAATAGATTATATATGTCTATTATGCTATATCAAATCACGTCCATCTCTAAATCACGTGAACTCAGAATTCATGAATTATCATCGTCATGCTCTTTTCCAACGAGGAGATATTTTTTAGGGCAATTGCATAGGCATAATCTGATAGATCATATTATTATATAAAATATGTTTAATGGATTATATTGAATCGTCACTCACATGCCAACACATAGCCGGATTCTTTCCAAGCATCCCACTGGAAACCAATCTTCCAAAAGAAAATTGAACTGCGATTCACCCCACGAACCACTTCATCAACGAAATTTATCAACCCGCGTGCTTCGTAATTACACCGTACGACCGTAACACATGAAGAGCCAATCGATGAGAACGAGGGTTTTCAATGTTAGGACGTGATGCTGGTCAGGACGCTGTTGGACCGGGGACACTACATCAAACAGTCAACCGGGCTGAAGGGCCTACGTGTAGACACGTCGACCAAGGAAACGGGTCAAGAATTGCGTGACGGTTTTTCCCCCCCATTTTTGTTTGGAAATAACTCATTGGGATTGAAAATGCTGGTGATTTTTTGTTTTCTAATTAAAAGGCTGGTGATGTTGTTAACTGTCGATTTCCTCTTCTTTGTACGAGAGAGAGAGAGAGAGAGAGAGAGGGACTTTGCCAAATGGTCCGCCGGACATCAATCAAGTTGGGCTAAAGGAGGGGGAGATTTGTCCTTGTCCAGAGGATTGGCATGAAATAGTGGCGTGATGAGGATCATAGTTATCCCGATAAATTGGGCGCGTTCAATTTAGTCGCAGCATCGCCCTCAATCGAGTGCGACGTTTGAATACGAGATGACGAGTGATCAAGAGGGAAAAGGAATCGTCTCCTTGCCTGGACTGATAGCTAAGCAGGTCAGTTTGTGAGTAACCGCCACCGGCCCACAACTAAAAGAAGGCCGGAGACGGAGTCCCATTATTACCAAGGAAACTACACGAATCACCACCGTGTACAGAAGGCGCGGGTCCGTGCCCGACTTGACTTCAAGCATAACAGTTCCACACGGATGCTTTATCCGGTACGTCTCGCCACCTCAGCCATCCCTGCCCCCAATCCCCCTCTTTTTGGACGAACACATGGAGCCGTCCCCAAAAGTAGAGGTGTCAAAAATCGAATTGAAAACCGAACCGAACCGAACCAAATAGAAAAATTCGGTTTATTCGGTTCGGTTTTCCATTCGCCTGGCTTCGGTTAATCAAATCGAAATTATTTTTATCGGTTAACCGAACCAACAAACCGATAAGAATTTATTTTTTGGAAATACAAAAAAAAACGAAAAAAAATGCAAAAACCAAAAACTAAAAGTTGAAAATAAAAAATCGAAAACCCAACCGAACCGAACCGAAATATCGATTCGGTTCGTATTCGATTCGGATCTTTCATTCGGTTCGGTTCGGAAATTTTCCAATAGTTCAGTTCGATTCGATTTTTTTAAAAAATCGAACCGAACCGAACTATTGATACCTCTACATAAAAGTAATGAGCTGCCTAGCGCGCGAAATTCGCCCATACGTCCAACGTCAATAACGAACTGACGTAAGCAAACTTGAAACTTTCCCTTTTTTGACCGGATTTTCAGATCGGAAAGCTGAATCATCTGAAATCTTTCGAACTCTTGAGAGGAGAGGCCGGGAAATCCAAGTACAATACGCGATTATGACTGAACGCGGTCCATTCCACGATGAAGTTAGCAGCAGTAGAAGTTGTGGAGTCTTCTCGGCAGCCAAAAAAAAAAAAAGGGAAAATGCGGAAATGTGACCGGGAATTCCGGTAGCCGGTTCGATCCCGCAGGTGGTTGGTGGGGGAGGTTTTTAGGGGGAAGGTTGGTGATCATAAGGAAGGGGGAGACAGCACGCGGTGCCAGGTCAGACTCTCTCTGCCGAGTCCTCACTTCCTCCGATTCAAGAGAGAGCGAGACTCCTTCTCAAAACCCCTTCCTTACCTGCAACGCGGCAGCAGACCAGGCCAATATATGTGTACATATTTATATAATTTTATATATAGATATTACGTATTTTATTGCATTACGCCTGGTGGGATTTTTTTTTTTTTCCATTTAATGTTTAGAAAATTGGGCTTTCTTACCATCTTAAACGCCTCGAAACTCTCAAAATATTACAACATTAGTGAAGTTCGTATTTACTCGATAAAGTGACTTTGTTTTGGGCAGACAATTGAAAATGTGGCCCCCTTATTTTTTAAGCCAACTTAGTCAGTGGGATCGCTTCGAAAGATTGAATTAACACCCTCAATCCCATTTTAGATTGTACTTGCAACAAAAAATTAATCATCCAATTTTGGAGGAAAAAGCGAGCTTTATCCTTTCCGAGACGACTCATGTAAACCGAACTTTATAATTAAAGGGTTTCCTTATCAAGCAATTTTAGGTTTTTTTTTTAGCATTATGCATGATGCGATTTTTCTCCCTTTATCATTTGCAATTTTTTCCCCTTAAGGTTTAAAAATCCAGACTTCCTTATAGTCTTAAACGCCTCGAAAACTCTCAAAATATTACAAATTAAGAAACTTTGCATCAATCAATGAAGTAATTTTGTTTCGACAAACAATCGCAATGCAACTTCTTATCGTGACTAGTGGGATTGCCAGCAAAGATAGAATTAACCCCCTGACCCCATTCCACGTCAAAAAAATTTAATCATTTAAATTAGGGGAAAAAAGCGAACCTTATCCATTCCGAGACAGCTCAATTTCTTTGAAAAGGCAATTATAGGGCATTTATTAGGTAACTAAATAAGGACCAGACCAAGTGGCCATTTTCGTATAAATGGAAAAAAATCTACGAATATAAGGTAAAGTCCGAACCCTGAAAAAAACAAAAATTAATATCAGGAAAAAGGGCAGCGAGGGAGAAGAGGCGAATGCGGAGTCCTACTCGTCCTCACCAACCCCCCTCCCTCATTAAAAAAAAAAAAATCTCTTTTCTCGCAATATAAATTTGCAGGGCTCTCGCAGCTCCGCTTTGACATTTTCCAGTCATCGATTCCCTCATCTTCCATGCCTCTCTGACCCTCGCTTCTCCCCCCCTCTCTCTCTCTTCCCCTCTCCGTCTCTTTCTCTCTCCACCATCCATGGAGGTTCTGCGGCCCGCCGGCTCCGTCTCTTCCCCCGGCCCGCGCCTCTCGATGGCGGGGTCGAGACTGGCGAGCCTCCGGAGGACCCGGCTGGGGTTCGCGTCCAGCATTCGCGCCAGGCCCGTCGGGCTGGACTGTTCCCGCGGCGGAGCTTGTGGGGCGAGCGGGAAGGCGTGGAGGCGGCGGCGGCAGGAGGCGAGGTGCACGGCGGAGGGGATCGAGAGGGGCCTGCTGTTCGGGGACAGGGGCGGGGCCGAGGCGGCGGCGGCGGAGGGCGTCATGGGGGTGGCGGTGCCGGAGAGGTTCAAGGTGGTGGCGCTGATGGCGTGCGCGATGTGCCTGTGTAATGCAGACCGGGTGGTGATGTCCGTCGCCGTGGTCCCCCTCGCTGCCAGCCATGGCTGGTCCAGCTCTTTCCTCGGCATCGTCCAGGTACCCTCTTTTTCCTCTTTATTTTTTGTTCCTGAAAAACAGATATAATTTGAAAAATATATATATTTTGCTCGTATTCTTTATTAATGTTTTCTGCAAAAAATAAGAAAGATCTTGTTGAATGGTGTTTAAGGATAATGACGATAGAAGTTGAATGTTCAGGTACTAATTAAGGATACTTAAGTAATGATTTTGTTTTTTTTTCATTTTTGAAATATTAATTGCATATTATACTTGAAATATTACTTCATCAAACGCGAATTACATACTTTCCTTGGTAATAACTTTCGTTTATAAATTATTTTTTAGATGCGGTTAGGATTCAGTATTAGAACCCTCAAAATTTTGTTGAAAGTACAAAAATACTGACATTCGGAATCTGTTTACTACTTTTCAAGAATCGAAATAATCTTATATGTTTCCAATTGAGAAAAGCCAAAAAATTCTTGGAATCTTGTGCTGTCGAGTCGTGTTTTTTCGATTCTCCCCCTGGTAGATAGAAAAATGAATTTTGACCAAAAAAAGAAAATAGAAAAATGAACAAAATAAGTGTGGTGGGTGAGAGAACTCCGTCCGTTGGTTCGCCGCCTCCTGGAAAAAGCTTTGCAACTCCGAACCCTAGCGGGTCCAACGGGTCCCTCACACGCCGAAACGCCGAACACGGAAGCCGGAAAACGGCAAAGCTTATCGGCGCAAGTGAGCCCAATCCACACAAGTCTTTGATGTTGATCGTAACGTGATCTAAGAGATCAGATGCATGGGGTTTACACTGAAATTGGCGCATTCGAAATGACTTTCGATTTGATAGAATTTGGGAGGAGAACGATTCTTATCGTGTCACGTCAATCTACCGAGAGTGATTTGGAGATAAAACATTTGTTATGTTACCGCAATGAAATATCGATTTTGTGATTTAGATAATCCAAAATTATCACGTACCCTTGAATCAATAAGGGGAATATTGTATCCTTTTATTGTTTGCGCATTAAATTGAATTTTGCAATTAACCAAAAAAAAAAAACAATCTCAAGGAGCCAAAAAGGATTTTTTTTTTTAATGACACTTTACATGAATTTGGTATTTTAAACAGACAAAAAGAGTACTGATGTGAAAGGAACCTATAAGAATATTATTTTTCCTATGACCGGATACGGTAGGCTATTTATTTATTTATTTTAGAAAGAATAAATCACTTTCCTAAGTTTCTCACATCATTTTCAAGTCAGTGTCGCCTACCAACTTGTGCTCCTCTGCCATGGTGGAGATCTCAATTTATTTATTCAGGGTTTGCTTTGTGTAAAATCAAATGGTTGGTACTTCGCTTCTAATTCTGGTTGATTGAGACTGAAATAATATATGATTTCTCATATATAAAACCCAATTAAAATGATTTATGTAGCTATCAGTGATTAATACAGCAGAATTCCAAGATTTTTATCGCTTTCTTGGCTGACAAGGCATGAGGTGTTTTGTGCATTGTGTGACGCAGTCGTCCTTCCTGTGGGGGTACGTGTTCTCGTCAGTGGCCGGAGGAGTGCTGGTCGACAAGTATGGCGGGAAGAGGGTGATGGCGTGGGGCGTGGGGCTGTGGTCGCTGGCCACTCTTCTCACCCCTTGGGCCGCCAACCACTCAACGGTCGCCCTTCTGGCCATCCGCGCGTTCTTCGGGCTCGCCGAGGGCGTCGCTCTTCCCTCCATGAGCACCCTCTCGTCGAGGTAAAGCCGCCTTGACATATTGCTCTCCCCGGTGATTTGCCGTGGCAATAGACTAGTATTCAGCCTGCTGAAAAATTGTAACTCTAATGTGGCCGATTCGAATTAGGTGGTTCCCGAGCCATGAGCGAGCGAGCGCGGTCGGTATATCAATGGGCGGATTTCACCTTGGCAACGTCGTAGGCTTAGTTCTCACCCCGCTGATGATGTCGTCCGTCGGCATCTCGGGTCCATTCCTTCTCTTCTCGTCGCTCGGACTGCTTTGGGTAATGAAGTGGGCCAACGGAGTGACCAGCCACCCCCGGGAGAGCCGATTTGTCGGTGCATCTGAGCTGCGACTGATCGAAGATGGAAAATCGAATGCTGCGGTCGGGAACGGAGAGATCCCGTCGATCCGCGTTTTATTGTCGAAGCCAGCAGCGTTGGCAATCGTACTGGCCAACATCACCAACAACTGGGTTAGTTTCGCTTGACAAAGATTCAGTAATGTAATTGATCTTTCATGCAAGTTATCTCATACGCGGCAAACATCGATGGCAGGGATACTTTGTTCTGCTCTCATGGATGCCCGTCTACTTCAAAACTGTAAGTGTCGCACTTCCGACACTGTTATTTATGTAGTAAATCATCGGACCAAGGTGAATTTCAATTGATCGTCCCAATTTTTTTGCGGTAATTACAGGTGTTTAACATAAATCTGAAGCACGCGGCTTGGTTTAGCGCCGTTCCATGGGGAACAATGGCAGTATCTGGGTACATCGCCGGCGCAGCATCCGATTATTTGATCAAGGCCGGGTACTCTCTGACGCTAGTGCGAAAGGTCATGCAGGTAAATTTCTCGATTCTCCCTTCGCATTTATCGCCTTGATAAGCTATGTTATCAATGATCAGTTGCTGATGCTTACTCATGTCCTTTTTTCACAGTCGATTGGTTTCATTGGGCCTGGAATTGCATTGCTCTCTTTGAATTATGCCAACTCGCCAGCCATCGCCGCCTTGTTCATCACGGCGGGACTAAGCCTCAGTTCGTTCAGTCAGGCTGGCTTCCTCCTAAATATTCAAGTAAGTTCACGTAGGATGGTACCATCCTGTTGCAGAGATGTTTTAGTGCATACTTCTTGATTCGATGCCTCATCAGTCATGAGATTGTCAATCACATTCTGATCAATCTTTCCTCTTTTTACATGGAATCAGGATATAGCTCCAAACTGTGCAGGATGTCTTCATGGTGAGTTCTCCCCTACATTTTGATTGAGAAAATATTCAGGAAGTCTGTCTTTTTTTCCACTCAAATTGGTTCTTTCGAACTTCAATTTCTTCGACTCAAGAACCCGACATTCTCGGTGCAGGTATCGCGAATTCAGCAGGAACAGTTGCTGCAATAATCAGCACGATTGGTACCGGTTACTTCGTGCAGTGGCTCGGATCTTTTCAAGCATTTCTTACAGTCACTGCCGCTCTCTATTTCGTCACTACCATATTCTACAATCTTTATGCTACCGGAGACCGAGTTTTCTAGACGGAGACTTCATCGATTCCTCATTGTCGCCGTCGCCGGAACAAAGCAAGTGGGTCTCATTCAAAAGCCATAGCTATGATTCAAATTTTGTGTATTTAGGTTCTTAGTACAGTTTGAAAGAGCAGTTTAATGCTGTATGTATAGCTTATTCTTTGTTTTTCCCTATTCACTTGAACTCTTATCCCTCATATTCCATCAATTGTAACTCTGCCAAATGAGTGAAAGCTAGAAAGGCCATTCCTGCATCACATTCGTTGGTGAGATTACTTCACTAATTCTAATTGAGTCCATCTGGTTGGGAAAATTACAATTATAATTCTCATTACAGTAAGAATTCTCATAAACAATGCATTGAAAAATCGAAACCTATGTAAACTCTATTAGAACAGCCCTCGCCTATTCTTGGCTACATGGTTGGGAATAATTTACGAAATATCATTCACAAGCGGAAGAACCTCGGTCCTTGTTAAGCCGGTCACCTAGGTTTTGGCTTACATCTTATCTAATCATGAGATTAGTGGAGTACTTTATCAGTCGTACCTACTTATCTCAGGTGGACTCCCTCCTTTTAAAAGAGCGATTTGAGAGACTTGTGGATGTGCTCATGTTGTTAACTTATGCTCCAACGCAACGATTATGCGTACTTATTAATATATCTTCATATTCCGAAGTATGGATCACATTTTATAAGGAAAATTGGTGTGCTTAAACCGCAATATTGATCTTATTTGATTACTTAAGCGCTTGATTTTTGGGGTTTGCCACATAAGTGGAAACAGCCACATGCGAATCTTCGAACAAAAAAGGCATTGATTAGCCTGATGCAGACCGCCCTTGCCCTTTGTCGTCTGTTAAATTAGCTACTCTTATCGGCGATTTTTGCTCTGTCATGGTCACGTTGTTTCAGATGGTCGGTTTCGTTCGGACATGGAATTGCATTGCTCTGCTTGGATCATGCCAGTTCGCCCGCGGCTACTGCCGCATCTTTGCAGGTGGTGCTAAGCCCTGGCTCATTCAATCGTGCTGGATTCCCTACTTAATATCCAATTAAGTTAGATACGATAGTCCATTTTGGTTACAGAACTGTGCAGAGCGCCTCATCAGTCATGACATAGCTCCTCAGTTTGCAGGATTCCCTTCATGGTAAGTTTTCGCCAGGCATCTAGCAGGAAAGAGACCGAGAATTTCTCTTGTTTCAATTACTAACGAAAGCAACGAAATCTTTTCACGTCGGTGTTGCTCACTCAACAGGCACGCCTGTCGCGATGATCGACATGATCGGCTGGCGGCTCGGATCTTTTCGGGCATTTGTCACTGCCATCGTGGGTCTCTGCGTCATCACTGCCGTACTCTATGACCTTCATGCTACCGGAGATCGAGTTTTCTAAATAGGAACTTCGGAAGCGCCTGTCTTGTTGGACTTTTGGGTGCGTTTGGAAACTTTTTTTGCCAAGGGCTTTGTGCTTCAAACACGGTTTGACAAAATTTTTAGAGAGTTACGAGAAAATGCAATTGCATTATCAAATGCCTCTAGCCTTTGGCCCAAGATATGTATGCAGGTGCTAGAATGCAAATACAATTTTTTTGTCCAATTTTGCCCTCGCTCAACTTTTACGACTCCGGAATTATACTCACCTCAAGCAACGTCATCAGCGAGGGTTTAGGCTGCCAGCGCAGCCAAATCAGGTGCTGGCTAGCCTCGCCTGGCTGGCCGGCAGTAGTTAAGTTCTGTCGATAAACAGCTTGAGAACTTTTTTTTTTTTAAAGTAACTAGTAAAAGTCTTTTACAAAGTGTAGTTTTTTTTAAAAGAATTTCAAACGGTATTTAAGTCTAAGTTACTTTTTAATATGTCTTTAAAATACGCTTTAGTGAACACAATTTACATTTTGAAAAAAAACCCTTGACCTATAATTTTTTGTATTTTTCTAAAGGCTTATTCTTAAAGTGTTACCAAATGCAGGCAAAGAGAGCGGGTCTCTTCCAAAAGCCATTCCTGTAATGGTTGAAATTTGTGCATTTGGGTTCTTACTAGTCTAAAAGAGCAATTTAATGCTGTTTGTAGAGCTTATCCTTTGTCCTTTTCTCTCCTTCTATTCACTTGAACCGGCACAATCTCTCAGTCTCATTATATTAGTTTTTGGTCGAAAGTAAATATTTCATTCATACCTCAAATGGCTACATGAGCAATTCAGAACAAAGCAAATCTCAAATAGCAAAGTAAAACAATAAAGCACAAGCTATTGAGATAAGCACACTCTCATGCCATAAGAACATATTTGTCTCAGCATCAAAGTAGAACATATGACTGTTGATTACCAAATCTAGTATCATCATAAGTGATGAACACACATCATGATCTTTTTCTCCAATAACTATGACTTGCTTAGTGGGTGGTGCATGCTTAGAATTAGCGTCCTCAACACCATCATTGGAGACACCAAAAACGTGATCTAGATCTAGATTAGGAGAGATTGAATGAGTACAAAAATGCCTCGTAAGAACTCCTAGATCTAAATCTAGGTCGAGAGAGAAAAGTTATGAGACATAGATTTAGATTGGGAGATAAGAGTTTCCAAAATTTGGAGAAGCCATATAACCGCTTCTACTGTATGAACTCATTGTATTCCACATCGATCCTATAGGGCTTCTCGGTTTGGAGAATCTAAAGTAGTGGGTTGATTCCTATTGATGGAAGCGGAAGACATGCCTAGCGAGTGGAGAAAAGTTTTAGGGGATAAGTACAACAACAGTGCCATAACTTTCGTATATTGCTTACTTGAGTGCTACAATTTTATTTTATTTTTTTGCTCACTTAGGTGCCACATCAGAGTAAAATTGATCATTTGAATGTCATTTCCAGCAAATCATCCTACGTGGATATTTTTAGTAATTTCCCATTTGACATGGATTTATTTATTTATCAATTATCCACATTAGTGTTGGCAATGCCACGTAAGATGACCGGCGTTCACATTGGATTGAAGTAAATCGCCAATAACACTTTAAGTGATTGATTTGTTGAATTTGTAGCATTCAAGTAAGCATCGTATGAAAGCTATATGTACTTATCCCAAAAATGCTTATACATGTGTCTGTCAAAGTAGTGATTATTTAAATATTTGGAAAAATTATCAAATTAATCTTAAACCTATTGTACGAATGTCAATTCAGTTTTAACTTTCTAATTTTGTCGTTATAGTCCTACACATTTGCGTGTATATAAATGTAGTCTTTCCTAACAATTGCCGTTGTAAATTGTGAAGTGGAAATCAACAGATTGCCCACGTTAATATGCTACTTAGGACGGCCAATAATGACTAGATGCCACATCAGCAGTTTTCGGTGGCAATTAGTGGTAAAGACTATATTGAAGTATTGCTCAAAAGTTTAGCACTACATTGACAAAACAAAAAAGTAAGACTGATTAAGTAGAATAATTAGTTGTTGACAAGAAAATTATGACAACTGTAATTGCATGATAAGACAATCCAATCATACCATGGGCAAATATGTACCTCATTTGTCAATTCTAAATGCATAAGAATTTCTAAAGAAAGAGAAGAAAAAAGGTAAGAAATAATCTTAAATCTAGGACTTACAAGAGATATTGTAGTCAATTTAAGGTAATAGGAGTGCTCAGAAGTCAAAAAGTGGGTGGAAAAAGCGTGATCCTTTTTCATTTATCCTTTTCACATAATTGCTCATCTAAATTTTAAGTCTAACCTATCTATTTATATTTGAATTGATGTGAGTAAAATAAGGAGAGAGTATGATGGGATTCTAGAGTCAAGGGTTGTACGGTGGCTGGGAAAGATGAGAAGTAAAGGAGGTAGTTTATAATTAATACTACTTATTAATTAGTATATAATAATTGTTTTGATGATATTAAATTTAAAATATTTTAGATTTTATATGCAATGTGCCTCATTCATGCAAAGTACTTAGTTTTATATATATGATACCCACTTTGTTAATAATTCTTATAAAGAATTAATTAATGCAAGACATTTGTCTACATGGGACTCTTACGGATAAGTTCAAAGGAATAGCTACATTGATTGGCTCTCCTCAATCTTTTCACTTATAAATAAAAATGCTTAGCACAAGGATAGTAAGAATGCTATAATTTTTGTACGATATTCACTTAAGTGCATAAATTTTTTTTTGTTCACTAAAATGCCATATCAAAGTAAAAATCAATCACTTAACTGCCATTTCTGACAAATTGTCCTACATGGATTTTTTTTTTTATTAATCTATTTTGACGCAAATTTTTGAATTTTTGAGTTTATTATTCACGTCAGCATCGGCGAGGCCATATAGGACAATCGGCATCCGTGACATAACTTCCGTTGAGGCAAATCACCGAGGGCACTTAAGTGATCGATTTTTCAAATTTGTGACACTCAAGTGAGCGAAAAAAAAATTATGGCATTCAAGTGAGTACTGTACGAAAGTTATGACACTTCTAGTGTACTTATTCTAAGTATTAGTAGTGAGTAAAGAAAAAAAAAACTTGAATAAAAATAATAAAATATTGCTGAACAAAGCGGGAGAGAAATCTCAATTCGAATTGAGATGATGGAGCCTCCGTTTGACCGAGAATTATCTCATTATATTAGTTAGAACTGTGCCAAATGAGTGAAAATTAGAAAGACCACTTCTGCCTCGGACTCATTTCTGAGATCACTGACGTGAAAATCAAATAATGAAATCGGTTCAATAGAGAGAATCTTTATGCGAGTTGAGGTGGGCGTATGTCATCGTACTCATTTCTTTCTTTTTTGGTATGCAACAGTCAAATCACAGGGGCTTGAATGTTTAATTCTCTCGACAACTATGGGTAAAACTTGATGTAACTGCAAATTTGTAACTGCTTTTTGATAAAGTCGACGTTCATATAAGAAGCTTGCAATCTCGAGAACGAGAATGCAGTTGCAACCGTACTTGGAATAATAACTGCTTGCAAGCGGTTGCAATATAATGAGCCATAAAATGGCAGCGTGTAATCAATGGGAGAATACCACGGACACACATAGCCAATGTATTTTTATCAGCGTATCAATGTTATTGTCTTTTCATCTTCAATTACCGTTCATGATTTTAAGTACTTGTTTTGCCGACAAAATTCTCGGACAAAATATCTTTCACCAAACGATGGTTCTTCAGTTTTTTGTTTGTATCGGGTCCTGTGTTGTTTTAGAAAGGAAGCTATGGATTCTAATATAACTATGATAAAATAAAGGATAAATCTAAAGCAATTGAAAGTAAATGCGGAACAAAGATAAGTAAAGAAAGAAAGCTGAAACCGAATATATTCAAGTTTGTTGTCCAAATGTGCCTCCCTTACAATAGTGTTTACTCGGCTATTTATAATCAAGTATAATGAATAACCGTCTCTTTCAAATTTCCTGGAATCTTTGGCATTGCGCTAACAACTACATTGTTTTACCTGCGAAGCCATTGGTAATAAGCGCTTCAATAACTGCCTTCATTCTTATCCTCCTATTCTCAAGTGATGATCGGTACCGGATTGTTGGTACCTGCGATAGCAATCTCACTTGGATCCTTATGGGTTTGCTTGACAAATCTCAGATTTATTAGGCCTTATTCTTCACCCATGGCCTGCTAAGCCATTTTTGGTCTTAACAGTCTGAAAGTTTCAGATTAACCGATTATCTTCACTATAAAAGCAAGTGTATTCTTATTCAAAATCGGCACAAAACCCATTTCCACTAAAAAAACCAAAGAATCCAGTTTTTTGGGGAAAGAATTTTCACCATTTCGGTGCAACCCCATTTCGGCGAAACAGTCATTCATCGGCATTTCCCGTCCATTCCTTCTCTTCTCTTCCCTTGAACTGCCTTGGCTTGGGCAAACCGAGTGACCAACGATGCACAAGACAAGTCGATTTGTCGGAACTGGGGCACACTGGCTTAGTTTCGCTGGACCTAGCTTGGGTGACGCGATTGACCTTTTTTTTTTTTTTTTTTTGTCAAACCATCGCCTTTTTGTTCATCAACTGATCCCAAAGACGAGGGGGTGAATTCAAAATCCAATTCAGCGAAAGAGTTTTCCTTCGGTGGGCCTTCGCGATCCAATCCATCCGCCATTTGATTTGTTTCGCTGTGGACCAAAGCAATAGAAGCGAACCGGGCCAACCTTTCTCTACATCCATCAACAACCGGCAGTAACTCCCACGGGCTCGGGGCGAAGCCCAACACCACGTTGACCACAGATAAGCTATTTGCATAAGAGAACTCTCGGATAGTGTCCCTTGTGCATATCGTCTTCGGCTTCCAAGTACAGGAGTTCGCTCTAAGGGCGAGCATCTCCGTCCCCGAGGCCGAAGAAGTTCGAACATCCTCTGCATGTCCAATGATGACATGGCCAGCAGCGTCACGACAGATGCTGGCGAGTCCCTCCGGATCTCCTTCAAGATGCGATCCGTCAATGTTGGACTTCCAAGAAATATGGGCCGAATCGATAGATAAAATTATAATGTGATAGGAGGAGGGTGTATGTCATCGGAGCGCAAAATAACTTTCTTGTTTGGTAGAAGTTGGAACTGCAATTTCTGAGGAATATTTTCATTCAAGCCAAACACTCATTATGGCTTGAGTGTAAATATTTTCAACAACATGGGCAAAAACTTGATATGAGGGAGTCGGACTTCCTCGGTTCATTCAGATGTTGTTTATATAATTTTTCAATTAGGGGCTTCCTTGAATCCTTGGTTGTGGTTAAGGGTTACCTCACCAAAGAAGGGAGCTTTCACATCTATGAAAGTCTCCGCATTTCTTATTTTAAGGTGCCGGCGTCTACATGCATTGCACCTCCAATTCTCTTTGTATCTTTTTGTTTCCTAGAGAGATGGGATGCCCTCTAGGTGTTTAATGCCTAGGAGATACTGAGGTCCACATGAGGCCTCGGATGAAGTAGTTTTAGCTCTCACTTAGGACCGGTGATGCTATTTATATAATTTTCAATTTCTCTCGCTCCATTGGTATGTATTTTAGTAAAATAATTTGGGCACCATATGATTTATAATGCTTTATCACAAGTACAATTTCCATTGATTGCATGTATGCTACACGAGTTTTAATTATTATTTTCTAATGGTTTAACGAATTACTTAAAAGTCTTTATTTTAAATATGGTTTGGAAGTATTAATTCGAAACACATACCTAGATTTGCTTTTGGTCCTCTCACTTAGAACTAAAATCTTTTTGGAACTCTTCTTTTCATTTTTTTCTTTTTACGTATTACCATGTTGTGGTTTTTGTGAGTTTCTTTCTATTGAGCTTGTCCCAATCGTTACATTAGAATGATGTCTACTTTGACATCGAGCTACACATGCTCAAGTGTCTTTTTCATACTTTAGTTTATACTATTTTATAAAGTAGATGGAACCTCATACTTTTAAGAAATCTCAATCAATTTTTTTTCCTCCCGAATCCTAATTTATTATTATGTGCATGATTGTATGCGATTCCATGATTTGTTTTATCCTCAAATGTTTCAGTGTCAATATTTGGAGATTTTCTATTATACGACGACTTTCCTTAAAACGATTTCATATTTTGTGAATATTTTTCTATCAGTCTCAAAATTTGCAAATTTTCTTTCATATAATAGCTTGCCCTAAAAAGATTTCATATTTTGAAATATCTTTCTCTTTCCATATATATTGATACAATTTCTTTATGTTGTGTATTTTTATCAATAATTTCATCCTTTTAATTGTCAATTTCTAGCACACACATATGCGCATTGTTGGAAAAATATTAGATTACATAATAATAATAATAATAATTAATTGAAAAATAATTGAAAAATATTAGATGATAAAAATAAAATAATAATTATTGAAAATACATTGAAAAAGATTAGATGATAAAAATAAAATGTCTGAGGCGTGCAAGCACTATTCTTAAGGATAATTCCACCATTTGGAGTACGAAACCCGGTGCCTAAGATTTTAACGGCTATCCTCCCAATATATAACAAATCTACTTCTGTACTTTGCACTGAATACTAGAAGGAAGAGAACAACTTTTTATGGATAACCTAACAAAGAAAGGAAAATATGTAACAAGATAGGAAAAGAGAAATAAAAATATTTTGGTTTTGATATATCGATATCACTTTTCAATTATGTTTGAAGTAACCATTTATAGGTAAAGAAAGAGAGCCGTTAAGAAACACTTATAAGTGGCTATTATAAAATAATAAAGAGTTTTTTTAGAAATAAAAGAAATGTTATAAAGCCGTTATACAACTATTAGAAAGTCATAACATGGTGGTTACGTAACTGTTAAATAACTGTTATAAAATGTTACAAAATCGTTTTATATTAGTGGCAAACAAAAACTGTTACAAATAGATAACGGTAAAAAACTATTACAAAAAACTATAGCTATTATAAAATAATAAAGAGAATTTTTAGAAATAAAAGAAACATTATAAAGCCGTTATACAACTATTAGAAAGTTATAACATGGTGGTTACGTAACTGTTAAATAACTGTTATAAAATGTTACAAAACCGGTTTATATTAGTGGCAAACAAAAACTGTTACAAATAGATAACGGTAAAAAACTATTTTTTTCATCTAGTTGTCTTTTATGTTTGCCGTCATGATTTTTTCATTAATTACTTTCTACTAAAAATTGTCTCAATACTATCAATTTATCACAGTTACTAGTAGAATATATTCACGGCATATGTGTGTACTTTTCTCGAATGATAACATAATAATTGTCTTTATTTAACTAAAAGAAATCTCATCTGCTGCATGGATTTTTTAACTTCTTCTTTTAATGAACACGTGCTTCAAAGTATTAATTTGAAACCTAGCGTTGATTTTTTTGTCCTCTCACTTAATACTAATAACTTATGGAACAATTATTTTCTCGTGATTGTGTTTTTTTTTTATTATATATTTTTCTTTCTTCTTTTTATTAATTAATTTATACTAAACTCGTCCCAATGATATAATACCATAATGCTAGTTTGACATTGTCTTCATATACTTTGAACATTCTAATAAAATAGCTATCGAGTTTAGCTATCTTGTTTGGATTTATTATGCCTTTCCCATCCACTGATTGTTCAAGCCAATGATATAACATGAAACATTTTTTGTTCTTCCCTGGCCATTCTTTAAATGTATTAATTTTATCTCAACATCATATACTGATTATTTAAGCTAATGACATCTATGCAATATTTTTCTTTTTCTCTGGGCCATTCTTAAAAATTATTCGTTTCAATTTAATTCCCTATACTGATTATTCAAACCAAGATATATTCCAATAAAATTCTTTAATTTGAGTCATTTTTAAAGGTATTGACTTTATCTCAACACCGTGACCATAACAACTTAAGAGAAAAATATGATTAAAAGTATCATAACTTTCGTATGATGCTTACTTTTGTGTCAAAACTTTCCAAACGATTACTTTATTGTCACATTAAAAGAAAAACGATCATTTAATTGACTAAGGCGATGAATTCCGATAAAAAGTCCTACGTGATTTTTTTATTAAAATATTAACGTCTCGCGTGGATTATGAGGTGACCATTATTACAAAACAACGATTTCGACACGGCGCTCACATCAGATCTTCCTCTCGGCATGCTTTGCTGGGTTAGGTGTGAGATTGGTTTGGTGTCTTCTACACGAGTCTTCGTTGTTTCAGATTGTCGCAGTTATCCGTGGGACGTTGCTTCGCTTTACGGCTTCCTCGATAGCAACCTGCTCTGCTTCTTTTCTCCAGCTTGTTATTCATCGTCTCTACCCAATCATCCTGATCTATCAACGTATCACCAAATTGGCTTACCATTCTCTCTCTGTTTTCCTTTGCAAGAACGCCGATCTTGGGATGACGACGACGACAACAATCGGCTGCAAATTCCTCTACTACCAAGCCTCCTTTCTTTTTTCAAATCGTTGGCAAGAGATTCTAAAGTCTTTATTTCTACTTGCATTGAGTCAGCATCGCCCAACTCGTCTATTAGTCGACTCAGATTGCCTCGGTCCGAATTAGGATTCGAAGAAGAGGAGAAATGGCTTGATTTGTCCGAATAAGGGTTTAAATCGGGGGCCAACCTGTTTAGCAAGGTCGTTTAGGGCATTTGTGCTGAGTCAAAGTGCCAACAAGCCATGTTAGTTGGAAAAAATGTGAAAATATTGTCACGTTGGATTTCCAACTTTCAAATTGACCGTGAAATTTAAGTGATCATTTTTTATACTAAAATAGGAATAGTATGAAAATTATGACACTTTTAATATCTTTTTCTCACAACAACACATTTTTTTGCATCAATACGTGAATGGATATTGAAAATAGAAAAATATTTTGGAAATATTTTCTTTCTTAACACAATTTTAGAAAATTTATTTTGTACTATGTGACCCAACCACAAAAGTGTAATGCCCTACTAGTTTATTATTAAACTAACTAATTTTTTTCCTTGGCAACAAATTCTTACGTAAAACAGCTATTTGCAGATTAGTAGCATCGTATCATTTATTTAAGTCAAAAGAAGGCTTTCTCTAACTTGTTAGGCATTTCCTAAATTATTATTTAATAATGAAAAGAAAAAAAGAACATAATAAATATAGATCGCGTTTTTTCCATCACATTTTTGACTGCATCCACTCCCTTACCATCTTGAACTGAGCACGTGATCCATTGAGTCTCACTGGCATGCTTTTGGAACGTAGAAATTTTCAATTATGATTCTAATCCACACAACAAATACTAGGGTTAAACGTAAGATCCACTTTTGCTTGAAATAATTTTTTTAATCTTTTTGTTTTGTTCTTCTTCTTTTTTGTCCTTTTTTTTTTTTTCCATTTGGGACGAAATGGTGTCCCTCTTCTCCAAAATAGTAGCTTATTTGACATATGGCCTAGCTATTGTGTGAATGAGTTTTATATTTCCTTTTTTATTTGTACTAGGAAATCATAATTCTAAAAATAACCTAACTACAAATAAAAGTGAAAAACATTCATATACTATTTTTAATAAATGTGTTGGACTTTTATTTTATTTGGTTAATCTAAGAGTCCAATTTCTATTTATTATTCATGCTGGCACTGAATGATTTTCTAAAGGTATTTTCAAAATTAAAAAAATATTACAAAGTTTACGTTGATAAATTCTACACATTCATTAACATCATGCAATTCAAAAGTAAAAGCTCCCTAAAAAAGTATTAGATGAGATATTATCTTTGGCTTGATTATATGAAATGATTAGCCATTGATAAGAAAATGATGGTAATTGTTTCAAATCACTTGCGATTACATTGCTTTTTTCAATTTTAAATGCATTCGAATTTCCATCAAGCCTTTAAAATCATCGGTGTCTGAGGTACAAAGATAGAGCCAATGATTGTACCACACGTGCCTCAACCCCTGCACTTTTCTGCCCGACACATGCACACACATATATATTAGAGAAATAGATAATCGTGTTTGGCTACCTTGTTTGATTTACTATCCATTGGGCATATATTCATCTGTTGAAGATATATGCTCGCTCAACTTTTTGACATACACAGTTAACTCTTGTTTTCTTTTTTTTCCTGATTCTTGAATGTATTAGCTTTAATTCAACGCCATATGTTGAGCATTCAGCCAAGTTAGGGAATAGCACAATATTTTGTACTCCTTTGAGTTATATTTAAAATGTAGCGATCCTAATCTCGTATCATACACATGATAACTAGATAGTTCTTCAAAAGTATATAATTATGCATGATTATTGACATAGAAAATAAATATCGGGAACATTTCCTTTTCAAAAAATTTTAGAAATTTATATTGTACCATTTGACCAAACAACATTAATTAAATGCCCAACTAAAAAATGATCATCAAATTAACTAATTTTCTTCTTGCCTTCATATCTATATTATTTAATGGGGTTGCGCTTTTTCTACTAGCCATTTAGCTTAAACATTCATTTTTTTTTGGTGTCATGACCATACTATTCTTTATGAGCCCGCCACATCTGTTACAACTCTACAATTTTTTTTTTTTTTAAATTTGGTCAACTCTTTTATTTTATTTTTTTTTTCCTTGTGGATCCCAATTTTTTTTTTCCTCTCTCTTTTCACGCCTGTTTTTGCAAATTTATCTCTTTGTTTTCTCTCTTGTAAGATATTGTCTTCTTCCTATGCCTCTTTACTCCTCAAGTCGCAAGGCATTGAGAAAAGTTTGGCTTGCGGTCACGCTAATAAAGATCGAATTCACAAAGATAATGCTAACATACATTGCCAACCCCAACAAGCCCCACAAAAAAGATCATCCTCTATATTGTGGTCGACCGTGGACGGACCGCCTCAGGCTATCAACCTCTCGAGACGGACGTCCAGCCGCTGCATCGTCAACTTGTCCTGAGACGACGAGCTGGATGTGTGGTGAATTCTCAGACCAAAATGCTTACATCAACTATGCGGGTCCTCATGCCTCGCCACGCTAGACAACTGGCCGATGGCGCAGCTGATGGTGCGAACCACATCCTTGAACTCCAGACGGGATGCTTTGAGGGGGTACAAACCGACTTGACTCGGCTCCGAAACGCAACAACAGGGCGACAGGGGTGGCCATGGGAACGGTGGGGTGAGATGGACCCAGATTTGTTCCTAAAGTTGAACAGCAAGTGATGCTCTTGAGGAGCCAAATGGGGGAATTCAACCTCACGAGGTGGCAGTTTGAGAGCAAAGGAAGTATGGAATTAGGAACGCAAATACTAAGAAGACCAGGAGGATGCATATAACGGTGGAAGAACATGGACTAAGATCAAGTTCTATCAATATTACCTAGAAGGAAAAAACTTGCCTATTGCACTATTATGGCTTGAGGAGTAGAGGTGTAAGTAAAGAGGATAGCCTATGAGAGATAAAATAAAGAGATGATTTGCAAGAATCGGGAATTGAAACGTCAAAAGGGGAAAGATTGAAGAACAAGAAAAGTGGGACCCGCGAGAAAAAAGAAGAAGAAATGAGATAAAAAGAGTTGACCACACAAAAAAATAAATCATTTGTGTATAGTTATAATCGAAGTGATGACCTCACATGGAATAATATGGTCAAAACACAAAAAAATAAGTATTTAAGCCAATTGAGGAGTGGAAAAAGCGTGATCTTTATGTACATAAATTTTACATAGATAAATAATATATGATGTATGGGAATGGAGGTAAGAGCATTTATAATTGTAGAAATTTGCAATGGAAAATTTTATGAGAGAATCTTACTAGAGCACTCTCAAAATGTTTTAACACTTTCAAATTTCATTCATCACACAAGCTAGATAAACTGATATCTTCCCTTTTTACACCAAATCAAATCTCTCTCTCTCTCTCATTCTCAAGATAAACTAAAAATGGTAATTTCAACATCAAATTTTACCCCATAAATTTCATGAAATAGTCACATACTATACTAAGCGGATTATCATAGTATTATATTAAAAGAGGGAAAAAATTGTAATTTGAAAGCAAAATTAAGTCTCTAATTCTGATTCTCTTTTTGTAAACCAAACCTTTTACATTAAAAGTGCATGATTATAAACTACATCTTTTAGATTCTTATTCTCTTCAACACATAAATTATGTGGTCTTTCGTTTTCTAAGAAAAAATAATCAATTCTCATATTTTCCACCGAACTCGTTGACATAACCCAAATAATAAAATCCGAAGTTCACTAACAATGACAATCGTAGTTATCGACCGATAAAGATGATGCTCAATCGACACAAATAAAAAAAAATTGGAGTGCCGCCCCACGAATTTCGTGCAAAATCCAGGCACCGATGTCCAAAATTATCGGAAAAAAATCGATTCTGCCAAATTGAATGACGATAATAATAATAATAAATTAAAAAAAATCCGAACGAAGAATCTTCAAACTGGCGACGATTCTTCCGAAGTTGATGCTTCTCGCCCCTCTTTCACCCACGAACAAGCAAAACAATCCTCATCCCAAATCAAACCCCGACACCCGTATAAAATCACGCCCTCCCGGCGTCGGCATGTGATGCCAAGATCATCGCCCGGTTCGAACCCAGAAGATTTTCTCGCCAAAGATCGAAGCTTTTCCTCGCCCGGAGAATTGGGTCGGCGTCTTCTTCCCCTGAAGAAGAAGATGAATTTCAGGAGCTTCGACGAGTTCTGGCCCTTCTACGTGACCCAGCACTCGAAGCCGGCCACGAGGCGGTGGCACTTCGCGGGAACGCTCCTGAGCACCGCCTTCTTGATCTACGCGGCCGCGTTCAACTGGTGGTTCCTCCTACTCGTGCCCCTCGCCGGGTACGGCCTCGCCTGGTACAGCCATCTGTTCGTGGAGGGCAACGTCCCCGCGACGTTCGGGCACCCGCTCTGGTCGCTCCTCTGCGATTACAAGATGTTCGGCCTGATGCTGACGGGGAAGATGGACAGGGAGATTAAGCGGCTCGGGAAGAGGCCCATCTTGAACGGCTTCTGAATTTGGGGGATGTAAGGATTTTTTTTTTTTGTTCTTTCTGTTACTCTATTTTCAGTGATATGATATGTATGTATGTGTTGGTGTTGTTGTAGATTTAGGTCTTGGTTACGTTCCTTGAGATCCTTTCTCTTGATTTGTGCATGTATATATGCATACACTGTTCCATAATTTCTTATAGGGTTTTACAGATTACAGTCAATTTAGCCATATAATGTTGGAGTTCTGACTTCTTATGTGAGTATTAGATCTGTGTGAATTGGCTGAGAGTGGGATTGTTCGATTTGATAGTCTAATGAGAAATTTGCAATTTCTCTTGCTATTGATGTGGAGAATCGGTGTGGGTCATGTAGTCGGACATTGCAATATTTTGCAGTCGAGATTCATGGCATGGTGATTAGCTTGTTTAAATTTCCAGCTTTTACCAGATTATAACGTTGCAATGTTATCGTTTGGGTAAGCTTTGCCAGCTTAAGAGTGGGATGCAAGTGCTGGAATCGTTATATAGGTTGTGATCAAGCAGAGTTGATACCCATGGGTTTTTCTCTTTACCAGGAAAGTGTAGGAGAACCTAAGGAACCATCTAAGGAACCTATTGAATTGGTGGAGCCTGTTTGATTGGGATTCTAGGTTGAATACAAGAGTGCACAACAAAAATTCAGGATCCAAAAGATGGAACCTCTGCACATATGTTTGGTTTTGGGGCTATTAGGTCATATCCATCCGGCAACCTGTGCCTGCTACATCCTGCACTAGGTATCCTGGAAAAATATTATACCATATAAACAAACACATATGCATTTTATGAGTATTATTGATGCTGTGGAATTGACCTGGATGTAGAGAATGAGGGAAAATGAACAATTTTATAGACTCTAGGGTTGATAATAGAGGACACTGGGGAAGTTAGATCAGATGATGGAATCTGTGAGCATAGTGTAGGTTTTGGGTGCAGTTCGTATTTTCCCTTAACTAATACTTGCTACCTTTTGTGGCTTACATGCACTAGGTGCCCTAGAAAAGGAAAACTACTGATTTATATGATGTGCAAGTTAGTGTCTGTGGGTATGCAAGCATGAGTATTATGCACTACCTGTGATCACACTGTTCCTTTCAGAAAGGCTATGTTTCGTTCATTATCAGAAGCTTTCATGTAAACTTATGTAGTATGAGGTGAAAAACATGTTAGTATGGTGATTCTGCACTGTGCTTATGTCGTTCTTGTTGACAGAAATATATATTCTGCTGAATATTGTATATGTTATTTTCGGTAAATATGCAGAGACTTTGTCTAATTAATGAAACAATTGAGAAAAAGGGGCAAACTGACAGCTTCTAGTTGGGTTTTCCTCGTTCTACCAGGTCTGGCGTTGCTGTCAACAGGCTATGGGATAGGTTTCAAATTCCAAAACTTTGTTTAGAGTGAGTATCACTAATAACAATAGCCTACCCACCTTTGAACTTGGATACCCCCGATGTTTACTACATGAATTACACCTGATGTTGTACTTAAACTCCTTGACTTGGTGTGTACAAAAATAAAAAATGACCTCATTCAGGACAATTTGTCTCAAAGCCTTATTCTTATACAAAATCAAAATGGCTACATGCCAACCGACTGTGTTGGTTAATCAAGAAAGTACTGAATTTGCCTTGTGTTTCACTACAGAATTGAAGGTGGAAGGACCTTAAAGAGTTCATATGTTATTCGAATTAGTTAATAGATTTTGTGGTTTTCCATTTTCAACCTTTCCCTGCTGGATAAATTTCCTCTTGTTTGTAACTTTTTCTTTCAGAAATGGAGGAATTTAAAGGTGAAGAGTCATTGAATAAAGTATCTGCAATGCTGTTTCCTGGAAATGTCACCATTGATATTATCAGTGGTGCTTATTTTGGTCTTTTTCCTTTTATTTTTGGCCTACTGGCGAGAGAGAGAGAGAGAGGGAGAGAGGGAGAGAGAGAGAAACATAAGAATGAGGCATTTAGCTTGTTTATTTAATCATTGCCTTGCTAGGAAATTTGAGTCAGGGTTTGCTGTTGGCATGCCAAGGCAGACACTGGGCAAGCTATCTATTTGGTCAAAAAAGAAAAAAAATATGTTCATTGTCCCCTCCGAGATTGATTAAATGAGACTGGAGTGGACCTTCAGAAGCATGATACTAGCCTGTCTTGTCCATTTCAAGAATCCATGACGCTCCATTAGAGAGAGATGACCAATCTAGAATGGCACTTGGATTGTGAGCCAATATGAATCCTATAACTTTTTGCATTTTCCCATTACAGCTGACCGTCCAAACCATTGTGGGGCATTTGTGTGTGCAGTATATGTTTCTGTGATGCATGTGCATTTTTCCGAACCTCACATATTTTGCATCAGGGAATGGCTGGGATTTCTGTTTACATATACGTGAAAGCTAATTTACAAGACTATGTCCCATGGCAAGTTGAATAGTTGTGGCAGGAGATAACCTTTTCAAGGATAAGTGAAGCAAAAACCGGAACCTCCGAAGAATAAGTAACAGCTCATGTCAGCATTGTAATGCCCCCCAGTGTTTTGATTCTTCACTTGGTATGCCATGGATTCTTGGTTCTCTGCTTTGCAAACCTCGTGGATGATATATCGCCTCTTCGAATAAGAGAGCAGAGCGGGTGCGCCACAAACGACAGAGGCAAGCAGGAACTTTTTTCCAGCTTTGAGACATGATGCTGATAAACAAACAGATGATACCATATCTTTCCATAGATCAGTTTTTTTCTAGCAATTTGCTTCATAAAAGGAACCTTTTCTTCCGCTGTTGTGGTTTGATAGTATTGTTGTTGAGTATTGTGCATTTTACAGTCGACACACCTCATTCTTAGTTTTCTCCAGAGCCTTCAAAAAGTCACTATTTCTTAAAATAGATACTAGGAAGTACATCTGAACCTAGTCATTGCGCTAAATGCAGAATACAAGGACTTAGTGCTTTTTTTTTTGAAGAGGTTGGGATAACTGGAAGGATGTCTTTCTTTTTAAGGAGCAAGTGAAAGAACTTTCAAACGATTTGTTTTGAGCATCATGTTTGGTAACAAAATTTTGATGTTTTGAGGACAGAATGGTATCTAGAAACACCAAACAAATGCACCAGTTTCCTCAGTTGGGCTTCAGGCATTGGTCCTGTAACTTCTAATAAGCATCCAAACTACCATTTAGGTGTTTGAAAATGATTGAAATCTCAAATTCGAAATGAGAAATGCCAACTGATTGGTTTCATTTAATCTTGAGGCAACCTTTTAGTGTGGTAATTTGTCTTTGTTGCCTTTTTCTTTTCATCAGCAATATTTACCCAAGGCATCAAAATTCAACGAGCAAGCCTGTTGGAAATGTCGGATGTACAAAGAAGATAAATCGAGATGTTCGTTCGGAGCAAGACATGAAACTGTACATGCTTAGCTGTAGTAACTATGAGCGTTGGTTGAATTAGAAGACGTTTTCTGAAGAGCGTCATATGGCTTTTGATATGCCGTTATAAGGTGCTAAAGCTTTTGATTGCTTTACAGTCTCACAAAGCATTTAACCGTATCAATTAAATCATGGAAGCTTACATGCGCTGCTAGTGATTGCAGAAAGTTCTCGATAAATGCGAGACTCCTTCACTGTCGTCATACCAGTAGGCAACATTGTTTCTTCTTAGTGCACGATCTCCATGCCCGGAAGAAACGCAAATCGAAAGATAGACCAGTCAGGATAAATAAAACACAAAATCGTAAGTCTGGTCCATGCTAGTCCTGCCTCCAATGGATGGTGAGGATGCTGAAGGTTGCTCATGGCAGCACCATGAATGTCAAATTATGACAAAATTGATGATATTCTCTTGACTTGGTTTTGAACTGGATAGTGTTCAGAGTTCAGTGCTCTGGGATTAGCATTAATATAAAAGCATTGGCAGGGTCCAGCACATTAAAAGATTCTGTTTATGAGTGAACTGTGGATATGATTTTTGGATGATCGATATCTAGTTTCTCATGCAGTCAAGTTTATTTCGCGCCTTTCCTGGTTTTTGTTGGTGAAAATCACTTTGTATTAGAAAAAGTTGCACAGCTGATGGCTTAAGTTCATTGAATTTCATGGTCCTTCAACTTTCTGAGTGATGCTCGCCTCTTCTTTAGTTCACCGGTTGGATTGCCGCATATGGATCATGGAGTTTCGTGCACATGTAATTTACTTGCTGGAGCTGTTGTTGCTTATGAGCTTAGAATTAGCTTTATAGCTTAATCGATCTGAAAAAGAACCGGGTCGACAAAGTTCATGTCAGACATTGAATTTCTGGTCCTACCACTCCAAACAACTTGGCCAGCAATCGCATCTCCATGAGAGTTGGACAAATCAGAAACACTTCGACGGTGACCAGAAGCGAAGGCCAATGTCATCTCCTTTCGGTAGCATCGTACAAACTCTACAGCACGATGGAGATTAAAATCAGTGAGGTGATGGAACTTTTTAGAATGGAAGTTCCATGCCTCACTATCCATCCAACACAGTCAATCTGATAATACACATGTTTGCTCTTTCTTTTAAAGCCCGTATCATTTCTATTCATCCTTGAGTTTATGATTTTTTCTTGCGTAACTGTAAGCGTAAATCCACGTTTGTGCGATAATTTATCTTGTGCCGCTTTCTTTCCTCAGCAATAATTCATTAAGATTTCAAAATACAGTTATCAGCTGGAAGACAAGAAACTGTAATATATGTCATGCTTAATTGTAACTAAAAATCTTTCTTGAACTTGAAGACATTTTTTGATGGTATAGCTTTTGCACGCTTGACAAAGAGTCCCACAAAGCATTCAGGGAAGCTTGCAGAATCTTGCTATTGCCATTATTACTTCATGGCCATCTCAGCAAGAGCAAGTCCCTCAGAATCCTTTCTGCCACAAGCAAATAATCACTCAAGTAACAAATGATCGATGATAAGCATAAGTTATTAGCAACATTTAAAGAAAAAATAATTTTGAACTATCATCCAAAACTTCAGATCTCCCATGTTACAGCTTTTGATTCTGTGTCAGCTATTATCAAAACACTAAATCTATTTAGACAATCAATATCCGTTTCAACGTATTGTCAGGGCTCGCTGGAGAAAATTGGTACGACTGTATCATCGATTTAACCAGACTTCCTTCCCAAGTATACAATCTGCCTTCGCACTGGGTTGAAATTTGATGAAAGGATGTTTTATCACAAGTCGGTGTTTCTTGAAAATGACGGAAGTGGCATGGCTTCCTGAGGACGAAGGATGACAAGTATACCGAACATGACGAGCATAGGCAGGACGAGAAGCCACTTTAGCAGCTTGTAGTAGTACATATGAAATGTAAGAGAGAACTCATCTGAGAAGTAAAGTCCATTCTTGTCAACCATCTCCACCAAAACAGTTCCAGTTGTCCTCACTCCAACAGTTGGTAGCTTTATTCGATATTTTCCAGGGCGATCATATATCTGGTTTTGCCTTATCCTTCGCTCTCCTTGGTAGTTGCCAGGTACCAACAAGGTAGTCTGCATTGTTTTCGCAAAATAACAAAAGCAAAATTACATCAAAGCACTCCTGCCTTTTGGAAAATGCCATTTGATCTTAGGAAGAACGTACCGTGACATTGTAAGGTGCTTGATACCCAGACGGATATCTATGTTTATCGACAATTTCAAACTCCACCCAGAAGTTCTTGCCTTCCTCATCACGGAAAGTTCTTGAGGAATGTGAGACATAAACTCCTTCACGGTCATGCCGATTGGCAACGTTGTTTCTTCCTTGATATGCCGATCTCCATGCCTGGATAAAATGTATATTGTAAGATAGAAAGGCGAACTGAGCACAAAATTATAAATCAAGTCCATGTTAATCTTACCTTCAATGGATGATGAGGAGCGGGAGTTGAGAAGCAAAAGACGTTGCCATTCATAGTTGTCACAATTAGATCCAAATCATCACCGCCATCGACATTATCTGCTAATACCATGCTATATCTGTCCAAAATTTTGCACTAAGATAAGCTTTGGAGACAGGAAAGAATGGGGTTTATGGCACCAAAAGATATAAAAATGTCTTACGAAATTTCACCAATGTCAACTACATCAGCGCATGACGTGGGCCCATCAATAAGATACAGATAACCATCAAATGATGTAGTAACGAGAGTAAGTCCCTTTTTCTCCTTCTCTTTGCGTTTATTCAGATCAACAAGGAGAACTTGATTCATAATTCTTCCATGAGTCCTATAAGGATATGGACGGACGACTGAACCATCCTTGCCGCTAAGAACATAAATGTTCCCTGATATTGTCGGAACAACAACATCAGTGTGCCCATCGCCATCGACATCACCTATGGTTGGACCCTGGACATTAACAGCATACTTAGGTAATTGTCCATCAAGTAATTCAAGTTCCAAAAAACATTAAAAACATATAGTTCACTAGCCTTCACACCTTACTACAAGGCCATAAATTCAGACTCTAAAACATACATAAAATACCAAGAATCTGGTGAGTTCTAAAAGGATGATAACCACACATAATGAAAAAGGCTGGCCTTGGGAGTAATGAAGAATTCTGATTACAGTCTCTAGTGCCTTGCTATGGTGAACGGCCGCACCTCTGTTCTTTTCTCTCCCTCATAGGATGCTACTTGCTAATATGACACCAAATTATAGACGTGCGAGAAACAACAAAAGGTTTTTTCAGCTCCTTTGCCTTTATTTTCTTAATTTCTTGTCAAAATAAGCATAGGCATGTCACATTTTCATATGCAAAATCAAAACCAAACCGGTTTCATCTTACATTGATTGGTCACAAACTTTGCCTCATGAAGAATGATTTTCATTCCATAATGTTGATAATCACCGGATCAATGGACAAAAATAAATCAGAAGATCACAGTACTTACAATACATGTCACAAGTAAATGCGCAGATGGTAGATAGTGGTTTAGTGCAGAGTACATGTAGTCAACAAGACCCATGAAGACACATGCCACCTGACATCGTCGCCACAAAAACCATAGACGCAAAAATACTCTAAGGATCACCCCCTTGACCTAGACCAGCATTAGCAATGTCCCAAACGGGAGATCCTCAGGCTGAAATTCTATAATCCCGAGTAAATTAGTTTTTTGTTAGTAATTCAACATTTTCTTACATAAGAGCATCTAACAGTCGCTGAGCTCCAGCTTTATCATGCCTGTATGTATGCAAGTATCTGATATCTAGCCTGAAGAAAAATATACTTCCCATATGTGCCTCCACCAAGCTTGCAAATGTAAATGTTGCATATGTATCTCATCACAGTAACTATAGCTCAGTACTTCAATAAAATCATGCCATACTTCATACCAGTTGAAATTGCTCCCTAATATGAAGCCACTAGGCATATTAATAGAGTAGAAGCAAATTAACAAGCAAATAAATAAGGCGTTTGACATTTTACCTGAGCAATGTGGCTCTTAAGATGCTTTTCCCAAATCTCTACTCCTTGTGCAGTCCAGGCAGCAACATTTCCATGAGTATCCGTGGTGACAAGTTCAATCTTACCATCATCATTGATATCGGCTGCAACTACTGCTCCATGAATTTCAGCCATCTCAAGGGGAAATTTTTCTCTGACTTTACCTGGAAATCATTGTATTCATGGTTATTTGCTGAATGGTGACAAGATAGACAAGTTGGCTACATTTCCAAACCAGCTAGAAAACAAGCATTTAGAGATTAGATGGACAAATTAATCTAAACGCAATGACTTCACTGTTTCACATATTGGTTCTGTATTTCTAATCACTACCTTCTAGAACTGTGGTATAGTCAGTGGATCACAGAAAACCAAGAAACATCACACCCGTGCGCACACGCCCACCCCCCCCTTTTCACATATTGGTTCTGTATTTCTAATCACTACCTTCTAGAACTGTTGGTAGAGTCAGTGGATCACAGAGAACTAAGAAACATCACACCCATGCGCGCACAGCCCCCAAACCCCCCCCCCTAAACACACACACACACACACACACACACACACACATTCATGCCAATACGAGATACAAAACGTGTCAGTATAAATACACATAATTTGAAGATTTCATCAAATCCTAAATGCATCCTCTAAAAACTTAGCAGAAAATAGTTACACAGTCAAAGAAGATCACCTTGATGGTCCAATACATAGAAGAGGCCAAAGGAAGTTCCAACCAGGATGTCCAAATTTCCATCACCATCCAAATCAACAACTGTAGGAGAAGAATATATGTAGGCACGAAAGTTCCCACTGTCTGTGCTAAGATCTAGTGGTGCTGTCCATTTAACTTGCTTTGTATCAAGATTAAAAACAACGATCCCACCAGCCACATATTTCCCAATATCGATATTACCCAGTTCCTTTAAATGCTCCGGGTTGTCATAGTACCTGCGCATTTATATTGCTGTTTATAAATGTGGACTGCATATACATTAAGGTAAAACTAGTGATTTCAACACTCCATTCAGCATTTCTTCAATACATTTCTTACACTTCATGTAATAAAATAAGAATGAGAAAAGAAACCCATAGACCCATCAGCTTCTTGTATCCAATACAATGCAGGAAGCCACTACGTCGCTTTAGGCCAAGGCAAAAACCAAATTTAAAAGCCCAAAGAAAACAGAGAAACGAAGTTAAACTATCAGAAGAATTAATTGATACGGACTTTCATTTCATATAACAAGTACACAGTAAATAAAAAGGTAATTATTCTGGGCAAGAAAATCGTGTTTATAGTAAGACTGGAAAGTATGAGATAGACAAATGGAACCGAAATGTTGACGTTACAAATGACTCTTTAAAAGTCAAGTATGAATAGGAATAACAGAACAAAGATTCAAAATTCGGAAGTCCAAAATTATAGGCATTTCCAAGGTTTAAAAGAAATCACCAGCACCAGTTACTAGTTCTTTCATTGAAGCCTAAAGTGTGCTGTTAACACAGACCCATATACTTACTTCTCTAAAACACAAAAGAAGCTGATATACTTGATAAAGCCTGAGAACAAAAAAGGCATCATAAATGTAAGGGACTCACTCATGATCAAAGAAGTATGAGACAGCGACGACCATCTCGGACACCCCATCGTTATCAATGTCTGCTATGACCTGATCAATATGACAAAAGAAAAAAAAGAAAAAGAAAGGAAAACCCACATAAATTTTTATTTGTTCAGAATGATAACAAATTCTTCTTTAGGTCAATAATATGCCCTAGTTTTTCCAGAACTTTCTCATAATTCAGCAGAGAATTAACAAGTCACCCTCAATGTCTTCCCTTACCGGGGTGCATAAAACGTGTGCATCAATGTTCACATAGTCTTCCAATTTCTCATGTTGCGCTTCAGTCCATTCCTCATCTCCCCACATACTTTCATCAACATAATCATCATAGTCATAACTGTACTCGTCAGGAAGCTCATCACTATCACGAAACAGGTCAAATGACGAGTCAGCATCAGCTTCTAGACCTGCTTCATTTTCAACAGTCGCAGCTTGAGTATCCTTGTCGTTATTAACAGTGGATTCAGAGCCAGCTTCCTGAGATCCCTTAGAGTTAATGTCTTCGAAAAGCCGTCTGCCAGAATTTGTTCCATGAGCTGAATGAGAAGCCTGAGTTGATCCTGTTGTGCCAGTTGAGTTATCAGTGGTAGTTGAGTTATCCATGCTTGTAGGCAGCTTAATGTTTCTCTCTGATTGAGTTCCATTCGAGTTCAATTCATTTTCTGGCTTGGTCACTTTCCCCATGCCAAGGTTGCTATCTGATGTTGAGGGAACTGATGGACTAGATCTAGTTGTGCTCCCATTGTTTTCTAGAATCACCAAAAGAGAACTTTAGATTAACATCAATAGGTAATGCATGGGGGCAAATATTTTGGTATCAATACTCAGACACTCTAGGGCTGGTCAAGTTTTCCTCAGAAGATCTTGCAGTAAAAACCAAACAACAGTGAATACATTAGAAACTTACGAGAAAATAATTTTGACTCCATGGCATCCTGGATAAGCTGCTCATCGTGCACGTCTGGATGAGAACGGTCCACCGGATCCGGTTGTAAACCAACATACCAATCTTTACGTTCTTTCCTGCGAGGTATCACTAATTTATCTGCCATCATGTAACCTGATACCCTGAAAACATAGGACACGTGCAATCAGAAGTTTGGAAGATGACAAAATTCTCATTGAAACACATTGCCAAAGTGGAATGCACTTTAGCAACTAAAACCAGGACAATCACCTGAAAAACAGCACTTCACCATTATAGGTAGCCAAAGATATCTCCCTCACACCATCCTTGTCAATGTCGTACAGGAGAGGGCTTGCATGCACAGTTGACTGGTGGAAAGCAGGCCATCCTGATGAATATTTAGCTACTAGGTCAAAGGCCCTTCATCCAAACAAACATAGCTTTCTCTTATAGCTTGATAATTTAACCAGCTCATCACAACGATACCACAGTCCCAAAATGAAGACAGGTGCTCCTTCATATCTCTTTTATAAGTAAGGGTTGAAGTCTTCTGGAACAATACATACAACTAAATTGCTTTAGTGAAAAAAGAACTCACCCGGCATCTTGTCTCCATCAGCTCCTTCCAAGACTTCAAGGTAGTGAACAAAAGAAGATACTACTATATCCAGCTTGCCATCACTGAAAGACCCCGGGAGCGTTGGCAAGTTAGACATTATTACATAAAACCAGGATAAATAAACTGACAAGGTCAGAAGAAAATCTCATGAGGGCCTTACACAACTGATGTCTACCATCAACGAGTGCTCGAAAATTAAATCCCATGTTTCAATAAGGTGGAAAACTATTTCTTGGGGAACCATTGCCAAAACCAACTACCCAAAACCTTGCTTACAGACAAAGTAAAATAACAGTAACAAAAGCAGGGAACTCATGCCATTGGATTACATATTAAACATGGGCTACAAGCCTTACCTGTTGATATCAGCGATCAACGGGGGGGCATATATGCTAGAGCTAACCTCCGTCTGCCATCTCAGCTCCAAATTCTTAGGGCACTGCGTGTTCAGCAATGCACTTTCGTCTCTGCACCCACAAAAGAAACACATCACACTCCAATACGACCCTTGCACAAACCCTTTTCCTACCCTCGCACGAAATTTGAAAATTGGGACTCAAACCCACCAAAAGGCGCAGAACTTACAGATTGGGGTAGCCGAGCTCATCGTCTGAAGCCTGCCTCTCCCGAAACTTGTTCTTCTTAGCATCCTCCCCATTGGCGAGGCTCAATCCGGTGAAAACGAGCCAGAAGACGAAAAGGGTCCTGATCTCCGCGGATTTCATATGCTCCCCCTCTTCGAATCACTGAAACGGGATCAAAACGCCTCGAGAACAACGCATGGAAAAGGGGGAAAGAAATCTATGGCGTCTCGCAGGACACACGACGAAGCTGCTCAGCCGTATGCCGGAGCAGATGACTGTAATTGCGAACGCGAAGCCCGACGATCGCTGCGACGTGATGCGCAGGATGATCGCCGGGAAAGGAGCAGAGAGAAGGATCTGCAGAGCAAGGCGACGAGGGGAATGGCGATGGAGTCTACGAGAGTGTGCAGTTTAGAGTTTTTTAGACTTCTGAAAGTGCCCCCTAACCTTTTATGTAATTACATAGCGACCCCATCTTTGTTTGTTTGGAAAGTGGTAGACCTACGAAAATGGATTGTAGACCCATTTTTCAACTTATATTTGATAGGGTGGATTGTCATATGAGTTAGTTATGTTTTTGTAAATGGATCGTAAATAGATTTATAATGGATAAACCTAAAATAATCTTAATATTAAATAGGTCAACAACTTATTTAGATCTAGTCAATCTCTGTGATTAACTCTTTAATCTCTCTCATTGTCACTTGATCTCGCGCTTGCTTACTCAGTACTTTCACTTTAATTGGGTATGAGTATTCATAAATTGGGCAAACTATGAAAGTAGTTAAATAAGATCGGATTGGGTATGAGTCACTAAATTTATATTACAAGAAAATTGGTCAATTTGGGGGTATCCACTTGCTTAACGAGTGTAGTTGGGGTTAATAATTAGGCTGGCTCAACTTGAGAATCCTTACCCAACTAGTTCACAGGGGCACCGATTTGTAGGGGTGTGCAACTGGACCGGGTATACTCCGGAACCGGACCGGCCCACTCGGAAAACAAGGTCGGGAACTGGTTCCCATTGAAACCGGTCTGGGAATCAATTCGCAAAATTCGGAACCGGTTTAAACCGGTCCGGGAACCGATTCCCAAAATTCAGAACCGGTTTAAACCGGTCCGGGAATCTGGTCCGATTGATTACTCACCCAGGAACTGGTTCCCAGACCGGTTTTGGAATCGGTTTTGTAAATATAGGTCCAAAACCCTATTTTTTCCCCTTATTTCTATTCTTATTCCCGCAATCACACGACGTTTTTCCTATTGACTCTCTCAAACACAAACGGCACTTCTCCTTTGTCGTTCCTCTTCCTCACTTGCTTCCCTCCCTCATTGGCTCCCTCACGCACCGTTCGACGAACGGACGGTGTTCATCGTCGCCAAATTTTTGTGTATCACGTGGATTAGCTCGCCTAATTTCTCTTTTGTAAGAGGATTTATGCTTGCATAAATGAGTAGTTGTGGGAATAAGACTACTATTAGACCCATGTCTGTTGCTAATTCTTTGCCTTATGATTTTATTTATTATAATTGGCCTTGTGGATCCTTAATTTTTCGTTTAGTCAAAAAATTCATGTAATTATTTATTACAAGTGCTTAATGTTTTGATACAAATCAGGAGGATTACGTTATTTTCTCACGTATTAATATAAAATTTGAAGTTGCATAGGATATCGGGAAATTGGAAAACAGGTTCCAATGGAAACAAGGTTGACCCTGGAACTGGATCGGAAAAACAGGGTGGGTCGGGTACAGGGTCCAATACAAACAGGGTCAGGTACATGGTCTAGGTCTAGACCCTACCCACCCTGGACCCGATCACCCCTACCAATTTGGTTATTAGTGGCATTGACTGGTTCGATTCCCGATTATATGCCCTAAGCCAGTTGGTTACCACCAAGAAAATGGAACCCGCAAGGCCAATTCTAAGGTAGAATTCGACCCGAATGGATTTTAACTTGGTTTGTCTCCAACATTGAGTAAGTTCTATTACTTCTTTTTTACAAACAGAATTTTTTTACTAAAATTGAATATCTGTGACATATTATCTTCAAATACAAATAAATTATGCTCATTAGATACATGCATATCGTATATATAATAAAATAAAATATATAAAAATAGATTCTAGGGTCATTAGACCGACTCTGTTTGATATGTGGAACCTAAAACCTATCTACTTTGTAATCAATCACCCTAGTACGTGGAATTACTAAAAAGATGAGTTACTTGAAAGCTCGAATTGGTGTGGCTGCTATCTACGAGCTCAATAATGTGTGGAGATGAAAACTTAATTACACTAGTCCAGAAAAACCAAACATCAGATAATTACTTTGTTTTGTTTTGTCCTTCAGTTTATTGACGTGGGCCTACTGACAATCTTTTGTCAATTTGTTGAATACCTATGCTTAGAGAGACTTATAGGCTGCGATTGGTTCGACTTTTGAGAAAAAAATTTGGAGAAATGCAAAGGACTTAAGATTAAAGAGTTTTTCAAAAGGCAAATGGCATTAGGTAACATGTAATGTAAAATTTATTGGGAAACAACTTTGGTTATATGCTGTCTGCAAGGATGACTTAGATGGACTGATCAAACTAGGAATTGCTTGAATCGGACTGAACTAGTCAATTTACTATAGTTCCCAATTCCTACAAGTGGAGGAATCTGACCAAATTGAATAGCCTAATCGGTTGTTTATTATTTATTCATTTGTTTTAAATGTATCATGCATGCTTCTTTCCTTTTTTCGATCTTTCCCTTTCGCCTTACAACGCTCATGCCTACTCTCCTCTATTAGTCTTTCCCTTTCTCTAGGTCTCATTCACATGTCATGGAATTCGAGGCATTCTCTCCTTTGAACTTGATTGGTTCCATTAGACTGCTTGAGACTCGAACTAAACTGAGTTCGGTTTGGTCCCCTATTTAGGAAACTAGAAATGGATCCCTCTAGTTTGGTTCCAGGTTCCAGGGCAGTACTGGATTGGTAATTGATCGCCCCTATTTATTTGGGAAAAATCACTTTTGTGAATGACTTTTGCTTTTATATAATTTTTTTTCCTAAAATGAAACTCAAACCCTTTGCCAGACATTGGCGAAGGGCTTAGGCTATTGTCAATTGTTGCTCGAGGTCGCACCAGATGATCCCTAGGGGGGGTCGTCAGCTGCTGGGGTCATGTGAGGGTAGCCATAGCTTGAGGTCATGTCATCTCAATCAAGGTCATCGACGCCATATTTGGTTCGTTGGTGACATCACACAAGGTGAAAATGGTGAAGGCATTTCCGAAATTTTGAAAGTTTAGTGAGGATAAAGTTGGAAAAAAAAATGAATTAGTATTTCAGAAATGCACAAAACGCAAAGTTAAATAGGGCTTGTATTGGACTAAAGGCCTTTGGAGGCTTCACAAATGCAATCTCATTTCTCTAAAACTCTCCACAAAAATTGCCACTTGCATTTGTCTAAGGATTTCGAGAGTCTCAAAGTCCATTTATAAATAGTTCCCTGATGCAAAAAGCACCCCTTGGAATAAGACCTAGACATAACCACCGGGGTTTACCCCGTGGCCACACTTCCAACATGGAAGGGGGAGGTGGGGATTCGAATCCCCACCTTCTCGGGGGTTGGGGTGGAGACGAATTAGTTTCAAGAGTGGGTTTCGACTCCCACGCTCTGCAAGGAGGCAGGGCAAAAGTCTGAGAGTGAGAGTTAGACTAGGAGTAGCGTAGGACCGACCAACGAAAAAAGAATAAGACCTAGACATGATGAGTGAATTTACCTTCTCTCTTCATTATAATGTTAGTGCCTCCTGTCTCGATAAATATTTATCTTTTCACGTGTGGATTTTTATTATCTTGATCCATATAATCTTTAGGTCAAAAAAGAGGATATCAATCTTTGTTTCGGGGATTGATCGAAGGTGCAAAGTGGGCCAAGTGGCCATTAGATCTGTGGGCAATCAACCCATGAGCTTTCATCGGCTTTTAAAGTCTCATGGTAGTCAATTAGGGCAGGTTATGCATTTTCGACCCATGACTCAAATTGTAACGACCCAAATTTTCATTTAATGTAAACTTCATATATGAATATAATTTAACTCTATTTCAATTCTCTGATGAATAAATAATTTATCCTTAATTGAGCAAATAACCTCAACTAATATGTGACATCTTGATTTTCAGGTTCTAAATTCGATTGGATAAGTTGGGCTTTTTATCGACGCGCCTATAGTTCTTTTCTCTGAGTTGGCCACTCACGAGATAATTAGCCTATCAGGTGAGGCAATTAAGGAATATAAATGCAATAGACTTGAAAATTCGACTAGGAATTGACTACTCGACCATGCTAGTTTGCAAGGGTCATTATGGCATTGTCAAAATCGATCAGAGATCAGAGATATGTCGATTTGACTGAGATGTATGATCAAAATGCGGGTGATTACACCTGATTGCAAAATTCTCGTCGATTGGCACTAGATCGATTTTTCTGTCGTTTTGGGTACTCTGTGCCCGTATTTGAAACCTTGAGATTTTCACGACAACCAAGAATCGCCAATATGTCGAAGATGTACATTGTGACTCCAAATAAATCAATCACGACCCAATTGCTCCAAAAATTCCGGAAAGCTACCTGGTAGGCTAGGTCACGCTAAAATTGTGCCAGATTGAAATTAACCGTGAATTTGAATTCGATTTTAGAAATCGAAAATTCTGTCATGTCACAATTTATTTTAGGACCGTCGACTCATCCTCCGAAGATTTTTCTGCAAACCGAGATTTTTGGCGAAAATACAAAATAGGGCCGTTATTGTCCAGAAAATTCAGAGGACCGTTTTTGATCGCGTTTTTGGGATACAAGTTAGTTCTATTAGTAAGGAAAAATGTCAATTTGGTCGAGAGCACATTGGTTGAATTTATAGGGATCGGGTTGAGTTCAATTGGATAGAAATTGGTTCAATTTGGGGGAAAATGTTGCAAATTCGTAGGCCCCCTTGGTCCCTCACCTTTTAGGCCTCTTGGCTACTGTGTTGGGGAAGTTTAGAGTGGATAAGGGCTGCTGGTCAAAGGCATAAGAGGTGGGGCTATTGGATAAGCTCAAGGGGACAAGAAAGGGTCATCTAGAAGGTTGGTGGCCCCCTCCAAGTTTCCAGCTGCCTCTTTCTTCTTTAGCAACTCTACTTTCTCCATTGTAGACCATCTTAAGGCTCCAAGGAACCAGAGAGAACTGCAGCTCCCTCCCCCTTGGCCGTTGACCGCTTGCCAAGGCCCGAGCGCCGCCGTCCGCTCGTCGCAAGCCGCATTGTCGCTGCTCGCGTCCCGCGCGCCACCTCACCGTCATCCCTGTTATGGTCGTTGCCCCGAGCTTCTGTCTAGCGTCGTCTAGCCGTCGTGGTCACCATTCGAGTTGCCGGAGCCGTCGTCTACCTCCGGCTGGTCCGCCGAAGCTCGGCCTGCCCGCTCAGCCTCCCACCTTGGCCGTTCCAGCCTTGGTCTCCTTAAATTCAGCCAAGAACAGAAGCAGAAGCCATCAAGGGCCCAAGATCTTCGTGGCCCATTTCCAAGCCCTTCCGGGCCTCGTTGGGTGTTGCCGCTTCGGAGTTTGTCACTTGTCTCTGCCTTGCCGTCGTCGTGGACTCATCAGATTTCAAAACTAGTGAGTTTACTCACTAATCTCCATTTAGGGAGTTAATGAAGCTTAATGGTTGTTTAGTTTATGCTAATTAGGGATTATGTGTTAGTTAGAATGGATTAGCAATTTAATTATTCGGTTTTGCATGTTAAGTGGTTAGAGTAGTGTAATTAGCGACTAGATAGGCTGTATTATTTATCTAGATTGGTTCGAAAATTTTTCGGACCCGTTTTAGTATTTAATTAGGCTTTTCCGGCCTAAGTTGGTATTTTTAGCATTTATTGGTATTTATTTAATTAATTTTGGTAATTATTTAATTATTTATTATTTTCGGGAAATTATACAGGGATAGTCGGTGACCGGAATTTCGTGCTGATCGCAATGGTATGCGGTATGCGTGGTTTATTTAATTGAGTGTTAAATTGTGCAAACTGAGTGTTCATTGCAATTTTGGGTATTTATCCTAAAGTTTAGTAATTTCAGTATTTAATCAGAAAACACTGGACGTGGGTTTATAACACCAAGAAAATATCTTTGCGGACTATATTAAATAGTTGGATTTTTGAAAAGGGAAAATATTGAATTTTGGCTAAGGTTGACCGTGTACCCACACACGATTATTTTTATCGGATATGATAAAAATGGTGAATTGTCAGTTGGTGAGAACAATATACTATATCAGCTTGCAGGCCTTGATATATCAACTTCGGTGAGTAGTATACTCTAGTTGCTTCGGTGAGCAATTATAGATATCTATCAGCTTCGGCGAGCTATATTATCTAGTAGCTTCGATGAGTAATTATAGATATTTATCAGCTTCGGCGAGCATCTTTTATATATCACCTTCGGTGAGTAATATAGATATATAGCAGCTTTGGTGAGCATTATTATATATCTATTGTCAGCTTTGATGAGCTATACCATCTATTATTTTCAGCTTAGGTGAGTAGTGCTTGTATTGATAGAATTTTATGGATGGTATTAATGATATGGAATCGATTGGATCGATTGATCGATGTCTTGATTTGAATTGAAGTGATTGATTTAATATATGAATCGTACTGACTTGCAGGAAGGAACTGTGGCAAAGGTAAGTCCTTTGTCTTGTCTGTGCATAGGTAGCCTTTGGGCATATTTTCTTCCTAGTCGGAGTTTTAGGGGGGTGGACTTGCTGAGATGTTGTCTCACCCTATCGTGGGCTCAATATTTTCAAGATCTTAGATGGCAGTTCCTCCGGAATGTTTTGGATAGCCGAGGGCTATTACTGAGCAGTGTATGGACGTCCCGGTCACCGCTAGTCGTTGGGTCTATGAGCTAGTGGTGACCACTGTCTGGATCGATGAGGGCATACCTGAGAGGGTACCTCATCGATTTAGGGCATGGTAGCTCCATGGACTCAATGGGCATAGGATAGGTCCCATCCAGGGATTTGATATCTCTGCCGTTGAGCTCAACGCCGCTTTGGGTGAGAACGCAGTTGATCCTCCTGATGGTGTTGTGGAGGACCCGACGCCCGTGGATCCTATGGAGATTGAAGAATCGGCGAACGAGTTTGACTAGATGGTCATAGGATAGATCGTTTTGAGGATCGACCTTTTGTAGACTTTTGTGAATATAGACTAGCTTTGTAAATGACCTAGTCTGCTGTGTATAGAAGTGTGTTGTGGTTTTCAAAATTTATGGCCCTGCTTTTCTATCCCATCTTTGTGTTGTCTGGAGGTTTATTTATTTGCTTTCGCATGCGCATTAAAATGAATGGGTCGGCGACGCGTCCTGGGACGTTGCAATTTGAACGACCACTAAGGGATGGGTACGCGCTCGAGGATCGAGGCGTGACATAATACATCGAAACCTTCCATATAGCAACCTATCTTCACTTTCATAGCACACTCTAGTCTAAGCCTTACAAGTGGTTTTCGGAAGCGTTAATCTAAAAGCTCTCGAACTCCCGAACTGTTGATCGACAAATCTCGCCAATGAACAAGCCATAGCCATTTAAACCAAAAAACCATCGAAGCCCCTTAACAATACAATTATCTCACAGTCGATGTTCCAATACCAGCGACAAATCGATGGTGAACCCACTCTAATAATACCGCGGCGATTAATAGAATTATAATTGGTATGTATTACCAACAATTCTGGTACAAGCAGAAATCTAAGTAATGAGGGGTGAGCTATAAAGCTCAGTAAATAAAATCTTTAAATCTAAGGTAGGAGATCAGTTTACTACTCAATATGCAAAGCACAACGATCACAAACCATACAAAATAACTATGATAAACAATCAAATAAATGGATGCACTAATTTACCTATCATGTTATGTCGATGAAAACCATGAACGATATCACATAGGATTATTCACTCAATGCAAACATATGACCTAACAGATTATGATGTATCATTATCATTGATTAGTTCATTAATAAACATGTATGCATATGGTCATGCATTATATTAATCATTTCCTCTCATTTCATCCCAACTCCCAAGGCATCCCTCGGCATCCTTGGGCATCTCCGCTTCGAGGCATCCCAACTCCAAGGTATCATCCCCATTAATATGTGAGTGAGAGACATAACTTTTGATAATTCTTTCTATATTTACTCACATAGCAACAATTCACAGCATTATAATCATTTGATCTCCCTTGCATAAATAATGAAATCAACATTCATTTCAAGAATCGACATTAGATGCACAATGATTTTTCATGCAATTTATATGACATCCCAAATTTCACCGACCTTCATTAGTGTAATTAGATCATTAGGAACTTAGATTAATTTAGATTGGACCAGAAAGTGAACCCGATGGACCGTGAGGAATGTGTGGGCTTGAGAAGTAAGTGGGCCACACGAATTGGGCTTGAAAAGCCAAATGAGAGATTATGGGCTTGGACTTGGCTTGGAGCGGACCAAGGCTTGGATCTGTTAGAATAGTTTAGTGGACCGTGATTGTTATAGATTGAGCCTATTGGGCCAGAGACGGATATTTAGGCCCGAGTGATTTTATTTTCAATTAAGTCTGTAGATTATAGTTATGATAATTGGATTAGTGATTGTAATGCTAATGTCAATTTCTAAGCTTAACATTTCTTGTGAGAAATTCTCTATAGACTAACACTAAATAGTTAATATGTCATATAATTTCATAACTTTATATGATTACAATAGGATTGAAATCTAATGGAATCAAAAGGGAATTAAGTGAAAAACATTAGATACAAATGAACTGACTAACGACATGGATTAGAGACTAATTGATATCGAGTGACAAGTGGCGAAAGTGTCGTGCATGGAGGCCACGACTTCTCTCTCATTTCTCTTTGTGTTTTCTCTTCACCCACGGTTTTCCATTCCTGAAAATCAAAACCCAGCAACAAGAGACATTATCATTAGATTTGCTAATGATTAGCCTATCCTAGGGATTAGATCTATAGCCTATTTCCTTATAACTTGTGCCATTCTCTCTCTCTCCAAAACCACCGAAAACTTCCATCTTCTTCTTCTTCTCTATTTCTCTCGGTCGAGCAGCAGGAGAAACCAGCAACACTTCAGTGATTTTCTCCTTCTTGCATGCGATTTTTGGTGTTGATTTTTGAAGAATCTTTGAGTTATCTAGTAGCTGAACTAAGGTAAGGAAAGATAAGTTTCTAAACTAGAAGTTATCCATTGTTTTTGTCAAGGAACTTGTGGATCTAGCTGAATGGTGGAGGATTAGATGTGATGTTGCTGTTTTGTATTGGACCGAGCTAGATGAGTTCTAGACTAAGGCTATAAGTCATTGCATGTTGCATTAGAGTCTTGCATGTCTCGAAATCTAAGTGTGAGTAAGCAGTGATTGTCGAGCAAGGTGAGGAAATGGTTGCCGAGTGGAAAGATGTGGTATATGTTGCGGTGAGTGAGTTTATGGATGAATATATGCTTTGAGCCGAGCTGTGGAAGGTTTCTCTGTTAATAAGAACCTCCTGAAAGTATTCTTAGATGCTGTGGAAGAGTCTTGAAGTGTTGTAACATAGATTAGTAGAGAAACAAATTGTTTGATTGAGCTAGAAATGAAGAAAACCGTATATGAAGATTCTGTTTTAGAGGAATATAGATAGGAAGTCTTTTATTTTGTGTCGCCTTGATTTATAATGATGAAAATAAGGAAAGGAACCATTTTACTTAAGATAACATCCATTAGATTGAGTTTGACATCCAGCTATAGCCATATGAATGTAGAAACATGAAGGTAGAAGTGAACCTATTGAAATCAGTAAACTGTTTCGTAAAGAACAGCTTGACCTTTGATGATTATGTGAATTTTCTGTAATTATCTAGTTAGAATTGGACTTCGAATCCTTAATTAAATTTGTAGAAAACATACTTAGGAATAACATATCAAAATTTGAGAATAAATGGACAAGGTTTGGTTAGCGAAATGAATTTTCTTTGTAGATGTTAAATCTGGAAACTATTACAGGATGCTAGTAAAGATTATAGCAATTACTACTCTTAATACAGTGAGATATAGACTTAGGTTTCTTCACGGAAAATGTCAATCTATGTCTCTAATTTAACATACTTAAATTTCGTAGTATTTCAATAAGAATTGATATACTTTCTGTGTCTGAGATCAAAAGTGCTCATTATAGTTAATAATCTGTGTAGACCCGAGAATATGCAATAGTTGTTGTGTCTCTTATATTAGTCTTGCATGACACACATAGAGTCTAGTGACCTCATAATAGATGTTAGTTGTATAAAAGTGAGTCTCATATATCATTTGAGGTTTAGGCACAAATAGTATCATGCGTGTGCAACGAGTGCGGTGCATAGTGCTTGATTATGGGGTAAATATCTGCTCGGCATGGTATGGGACATGTCGTAATAGGTTTTATCTTATAATTTGGACATGCACGTGTGCTAGGTACATGAGAGTTAGATGTATAGTTGTATACTTTGAAGTCTTTTTCTTTTGCATACGATAAATGCATTAATCAAAGGTGTGGTGGTGTGAAATGTGTGCTTAAATGAGTGAATGAACCCATCGGTACTGAGATACCGGTGATGCCCCTCGAAAGTTGGGATGCCCATACTGTGTGATCTTGGATGCCTCAGTCCCGTGTTACTGAGATGCCTCGAAGTGAGATGCCCTTGTGTGTGATCAAGGATGCCCCGGTTGTGTGATACTGGGATGCCTCGGAGTGAGATGCCCCATGCTGAGTGATCTTGGGAGGACCTCGGTTGTGTGATACCGGGATGCCTCGGAGTGAGATGCCCATAATAGGATTATTATGGAAGTCCGGATAAGGGAACTTCCGGAAGTGACTCGATCAGACCGGCAGAGTTCCGGTGGGTAAACTGATCGAGGGTGGACTATATGCACACTAAATATAATTCTACTTGGCGAGTGAGTTCATTCATCATTGTTGCATTTCATCTTGATATGGATCGATTCTATGATGGATATTTATAGATATGGATGCACTCAGGATATTTTATATGAGGTGGTTATACATATGATATGTTAGTATTCAATTGATTATACTTGTGACAATCCTATCTTAGTATCTTAAGCTGTTTGGTCATGATTCCCTTATAAACTTGATAGCTATGGATTGTCTAGGTTAGAATCTTATCATTTCTTTACTGGGCATAGTTTTTGCTCATTCCTTATATTTTTCAGATTGATAGTATGGATGTGCCGCCAATAGCTCGTTATGGAGTGATATCGAGCATTGAGGTTACCTTTAGTGATGTGTATGACTCTGATGTTGAGCTGACTTTCTCCAAATATGAGGCTATGTTATGGATGGATGATGGTAGAGCTGAGATGATCCCGATGAAGTTTGTCGCGTGGTTCATCAAACACGATGGAGGGATGTTTGGCCCTCTTCCTTTTAGCGACAATGGACCAGTAGCTGGGACGGATGGCGCCTAGACGCCTTTGATCATGTAGAAGCTGAATGTCTTTTGTTTCTTTTGTTGAACGTGGGCTGGTTTGGGATTAGTGGAGTTAGACACCCCATACCCTTATCCCTGGATGTTTACTTGCGCCCTTACTTTTGAAATGTAAATGTGATGTATATAGGCGAGGTACTTGTAAAAAGTCCAGGTCGAATTTTTGTAAGCTCGAACGATCCTAACAGGTTTACTAATGAAGCTTCTCGTGATCTTTACATATAATCTTAATAGGATTGTCTATTATGAATTGATAGTACTATTGTAGGTTAACCTTGTAAAACAAAGTGTAAATTTTAAATAATCCTTGTTTTACATGCTAACCTTCAAGAGTGAACACTATAGGCTAACAATTGAAATTTTTAAGTCCTGTAAGATGATAATATTTATAATTTCCGCTTGCGCTTAGTACGTGATGCTACTGGGACGTCACAATTTACTTTTCAAATATAATCACGTTGTCCCTTCAATGATCATATACACGAATAATGATAACGATTTCTCATGCAAGGAAATGATAACATTATCAAACAATCAACCATCTGAACACTAACAATCCAAATACTTAACAACATGGCATCGATAACCCCAATAATCAACAACATGACATCGACAACCCAACTGCTAGACAACATAAGATCAAGAACGCTTAACTAGTAAATTGGCAATTTAGTTGAATAGTGGGAATATCACTTTTAGGTTTAATATTCGTCGTTTCCACATTCTTATCACCAAAAGATTGCCATCACATCTTAGAAAAATAATCAAATACCCACAAGAACAACCACATCCTAGGCATGTAACAAGCTTAATGATCCAATTCAAGTGAATACAAGAATTTCACATACCATGATTGTAGCTTAACCACAGTTGACAACAATAGCCAAATACTAGTTAACAACCAATAACCTATCAAGTCAAGAGTACCAAGTAGATTAATCTAACTTAGCCCTTACAATTTTCACTTATCTTGAGCAAAGATTTGGACAACTCAAAACTTTAATCCCCTTCAGAGCAAAGTGAACAAGAACATACATTAACAACTCTCAATCTTTTTAAACAACAAAACTAATTTGACAAGATGAATAGGAAGCCCAAAATTCACCTTGTGAAAGCTTGAAAGGATAAATTAGAAGCTTCAACAATGCAAAAGTGGAATCCTTGCTTTTGATCAAAAGATTGGAAAGTGAGAATTGAGAAAGAGTGATTGAGGACTTGAAGTATTTGGGAATGAAAGTGTATGGCCAAGGGGAATGTATTTAGAAGCTTTCATGAAAACAACTAGCCATGGGTAAAAAGTAATTATGGCGTTGGATTAAAAGCTTTAGGTGTAAAAAGAGGAATGGTTCTTAATCCAAAGAATACATGTGAGGCTTTAGGTGTAAAGAGGGGAGTGGTGCCCCAATCCAAGGAATATATGTAATCTTACAAGTGACCTAATAGGATAAGCTATAAGAAGATATTTAAATCCAAATGAAAGATTTAATCCAAATGAAAGATGGCCTCTTCTTGGCCAAGTAAAAGAAGGATTCATCAATAGTATTAATTGACAAAGGTTAGAATACATGGTATAATTTGATAGGCTAAGTTTAATGTTGCCATTTAGGAGCAAGTGAGTTAATACTTAAGTGACACATGGCAAGATTTTGGATGGAAATATGAAGATGTTTGATTTGTTTTTTTTTTTTTGAGGGGGAGAGGATGCATTATTTGAGTTGCATCCATTTCAAGCGTTAATGAGCGATAGAGAAGATCTTGACATGTGTATCTCATGAACTAAAAATAATACATTTTAGTTAACTAAGGTTAAAAACCATGATAACATTGGGGTTAAAAACATTTGTGGAGAGAGAGAGAGAGAGAGAGAGATGCATGAATGATGATTTAAGTTTATGAAGAGCATTAATGAGCTAAAGTTAACAACGTTGAGGTCATGATGAAATTCCATGGTTAAAACTTATGGTTGAAAATGAGGGAGATGTGGTCAAGTAAAAAAACTACACATGGCTACAACTGGATTGCTTAATAAAGATATTTTATAAGTTACTAGGAGATGTTATATATCAAGGAAACCAGTATCCATTCTAAACACTGATAAACCCCAAAAATATATTGAACTTACTAAAATTATGGTGAAAGATAATAGATGCTTGGAGAATCTTAACTCTAAATTATTAACATGAAAATCTCTCAATATGTGTACTCAAAGTATAACAGTCCCCAATAACAATCACTATTGCGATATGTGATTCACCATCACTCCATAAAATCAACTGATGTATGAATGCTCAATAATTACACCTAGGTGGAATCACATTTTGAAAGTCATAAATACGGAAATACATTCTAGATCTTCAACGCACTATAAAGTCAATAGTCCAATTGAACTTTCTATTGGTGACACTTATTGTTTTTATTTCCTATATATTAGTAATTGACGTGTGAATTTCCGAATATCACACAAATAGTTCATATTCAACTCTTTTCGAGTCTCCTTGAATTGAATTTCAATGAATTTTCACTTCATCATACCTTATCGCATTAAGGCACATTATTCGTATGAATAAGCTCATTAAGGTCCTATCCTAAGCGCACCACTTTTATTTGTGTTAATATTTTCTAAAGAGCAGGTGATGCAAGAAATGACGACAAAGTCTACTAAATGTGTAGTTGAGTTTAAATTCCTTGGCCCTAAGCATTTACATAATTACATAATAGTCACCGTGTTGTTTGTGGGGGTGTTAAAAAGCCCAGTGACCCTAAAGCCCAAATTGGTTTAGTGCTATATTCAAGCTCAATAATGAAGGATAATGATAAAGCATAGAGTATGTCCGTGTGAGGTTCGTGGACGTGCTCTCTTAAAGGGAGAGCTCTCGCTATCCATGGTGATCAATAGAGCACCACGAATGCCACATATCTCTCTCCAAGTGAGAGCTCTCTTTCTATCCCTGGTGATAGTTGCCTTTTACAAACTCTTATGACGTGCTCTCTTCAAATGAGAGCTCTTGCTATCCATGGTGATAGATAGAGCACTAGGATCACCACAGATCTCTCTCTAGGTGAGAGCTCTCTCTATCCATGGCGATAGTTGCCTTTTTCAAACTCTAATACTTTTTTCCCTCTTCCCTTAACCATAAACACCACGCACCTAACAATACACTCTTCCCACATCATCAATTTTCCATAGAAGGCGGATTCACCCAAATTCGCCAAACCCCTATAAACCCTAAACCATCCTTTTCTTCCTCAGCTGTCTATTACTCCCCGGTACACAAATATATTTTCCATGTGTAGAAATTCATAGTTGCTTACTTCTCACAAAATAATTTGGCCTCTCATATAGTGAAGCTCCCTTCACCCTTCATCCCAAATGTCCCAATGATTTGCTCCATTTCTTGCTGAATTTTCTACCTATCTGGGCAATGTGTTTCATTTATAGACGAGCTCTTAGAAGCCTTTTCCTAAAAGGGGACTCTGTGTCGTGAATGATTGCTTTAATCTACGAGAGTTTCAAATTAAGGTACTTTATTCTTTGGTTGTTATTTTCCCTTCCTTTGGAAGTTTGGTGTAACAAAGTAGTTGGGTCTTCTTTGTTGGTGGTACTTTGAACCCCAAGATAAATATATAATGTCGGCAGAAATATAACGTAAGTGCCAAAACTTGATAGGGAAGACACTTAAGTATCAAAAGTTTTGAAAGGTACACTTAAGTACTACTTTCTCTAAAAAATTGGGATATTTAAATGCCAACTCTAGTGAAGGGTACCGGAAATCCGACGTGGCTTATTTTTCATAATATAGTTCGTCTATGTGGCTCACCGGAAAGCTAAGTCAGTAAAGAAGAGTCAAAAGGACTTCCTTTTGTCTCTTATTTGAATTTGAATTTAAATATTAATTGAATTAAATTTGAAACTAAATTTTAAAAGAAGAAGAAGAAGAAGAAGATTGCAAAAGGCTTGTTGTTTTGCCTCTTATTTGAATTTGAATTTAAATATTAATTAAAGTAAATTTAAAACTAAATTTTAACAAAAGAAGAAGAGAGGAAGAAGAAGAACAAGATTGCAAAAGGCTTATCTAGCCATGTTAGCGTGCAAAACAATGACGTTTTCGGCTTATCTAGCCATGTCAGCATGTAAAGCGATCGTTTTATACTTGTCTCACTAGAAAAAAGCCATGTTGATATTTTGGTCGGATTTTCTCGTTGTCGATACTTAATTGATCTGTTTTGCTCTGATTTTGGCACTTAAGTATACATTTCCGAAATTTTGGCACTTAAATGTTCCCCATGTCAAGTTTTGGTACTCTAGGTATCTGCATCTCATATAATGTCTGATTGGGTCCAAAGGCCCTGTCCAAGTTCCTTCTTAGATTAAAAAATAATAATAAAATTCTAAAAATAAACTTATTGTTTTCTTAGTGGGATATATGCCTTTGCTTGGTTGTTCACTAGTTGATTTGCGTGCTTAAATCAAATTGCTTAATTATCCTTACTAATGGATGCTTTGATTCCCTTTCCATTTCGCGTATCATGTTCTTCACGTGTTAGTTGAGGCAAGGGTTTAGAATTCAATTAGGGGTTAATGACATTAGCCTATTGCTTTGCAAATGCAAATGTAGGTTAATTATCATTAACCTCAATTAATAAATCATTAGATCGGTGAGGAGGTAGGGGGCATATTCGAATTGCATGGACCTCGAATTTTGGTTGATCGATTGAATTGTGTGATCCTCTTGATGCTTGCTTTGAGTTTCGTATGAGTTGAATCCGAATTGGTGATCAACAGTTGATGGCCAATGAGATGAAGGCAGCGGTTACTAGAGAAGGGTATACATGGAGGCATTTCAAGAAGGTGTCTAGTGTTAGGATCATTAATCTAGTTCAAGTTAGCTTGGTTAATAGACTTAGATTTAATGATTTAACTAACGTAGGCTTAGTGAGTAAAAACCAATTAGACTCAGATTAGCTTATTGAATAATGGTTAGTTGAGCTTAGGCTACTCTTATTGTGTAATAAAAAACCAGTATAATTAGGCACGCCCTAATCTAACTCAATTTTAGGAACTAGGATTAATATAAAATGTCAAGCTTATTGGGTGGGGGTTTCGTGTCCTAACATTTACAATGAGACCATATATATTCTTTGTCCGACTAGTATTAGGTTGTCATTTCTCGTACTGTTACTTAAATGCTTCAATACCTAGATGTTTACTTCAAAGTCATTTCAATAACTTGTTTGTCAATTTCTCTCTCTAGAATGATTGGTTACTTGCTCACTTAGTGGATTGATGCATTTAGGATCATAAATAGTAATTAAGAGTGAATAGCCTCTTAGATAGCACATTTTCAAGTTAGATACCAAAATAATGCTAATAGGACAGAAATTAGAAATTTTGGTTGTGTAGGAATTGAGACGACCCTCCCGTGTCTTAATTGATTTCTAGCTGACTCTAAATGGCTAGTAGGGAATCTTAGAAATATTGGGTTGTTAGATAACTAAAATGAAATATTCAACGTTGAGCAAGATACGGGTTTAGGAGAGCCCGCGCTCCCAATTGATGGATTGTTTTGGATCCTTAAATTAATTTGATTTAATGAACCATTCGAATTGTCTTTTGAGTAATACCTCTAAACCTATTCCCTACCTTTTGGGAAGAAGTCATGCCAAGTCCAATTGACATTTGTTTCTCTTTAGTTATCCTAGCATGTGTTAAATTAATTATGTGCATGTCTCTGTGCTCGCATGAAGAGTATGCAAAGGAATTTAAAGCTACCTAGAACTGGATCGGACTGGCCCATAATTGACGGTTCCCAAGGAATCGGTTTGATACTTGGTTCCAATAATAAGAACTAGTAGGTATTGGTCCAATTCTCGGTTCTAGGTGTGAAACCGTCCACTCGAATTGGACCATTAATTTATATTTTAATTTTTAAGAAAAATTAAAACCGTAAATCCCTAATCTCCCTTGTTAGTTGTCTTGTCTTATCTCGGTCTCTCATCTCAACTTTCTCAAGCAAATCTCTTGGTCTTTCTGTCCCTCTAATCCCAACTCTCATTAACTCAGGGTTGCGCCTCTGGCCGTTCCTAACAGACACGACTCATGGCCTCACCTCCTTCTCTCATTCTCAATCTCTTCCATTTACCATAAGTTGGAAACCCTAATTCCCGCAATTTGCCCTTTTTTGATTTCTTCAATCTACTCACTATTTGAAGTACCGAGAGGAAAGTGGTGTAATCTTTACACATGTTTAAAAGGAAATTCTTTGAGCTACATTGGAAGTGAAACTTGTGATTCACCAGCTTCACAAGTAGTAAACTTTGTGGTAAATTTGTTGTGATTCTTGTGTCATTGTACTCACTGTTTGAAGTATTGTGAGGAAAGTGAAGTATTCTTTGCAATTGTTTAAAAGGAAACTCTTTGGGTTGCATTTGAAGTGTAGCTTGTGATTCACAAGTTGTGAAGTTTGTGGCAAATCTTGTTGTGATTCTTGTGTCATTGTAAAGTTGTCTAGTTTATTGTGTTGGATGGGCTTGTTCCATGTACTTGGCTTTGTTACGAGGGAAGAGCAAGTAAAGAACAGGCGTTTTTTTTTTTTACAAACATGGCAATTGATAAATAGAGCATTCTTTTTTGTTGGGGAAAAAAAAAAGAGAAGAAGCTTGGTTGGACAAGTTCATGGCTTGTTGGAAAACAAACCAGTAATTGTGTGAAGCTTGGTGGGACCATAGAACTAATGGACAGTTTCCGGTTTCAATTTTTCGAAAATGTTCTTTAGTGGGTGGTTCCCGGTTCTAGGGTGAGAATCATCCACCTTGAAGTCGATCACCCCTACCCGCATGCATAGGAGAGAAATAATGTTCAATCCCATTAATGAATTTCTCAATTCAAAGGCTCATAGGACTTGATTTTAAACTAGTTCAAAACCGTATGCATCAAGAACGACCTTGAATGGGTTCCACCTAAGAATTGACTGGTTTCAAGTTGGGAAATCGGAAAAGAATCAGTTTCAGTGAACACTCTTGAAATCGGCTGGGTAAGGCTAATCAATTTGGTTCCTGATTTCAACCGATTTGATTGCTTATCCCCAAATACATATGGTTGATGACGGAATTGATCAATTTCCATCACTAGTGGTGCATGTGCGTGACTAACACAAAGCATAATGTGAAACGGAATTCATGAAATGGTGTATATAGTTTATTAGCTAGTCCAGAAATACTCAAATACCAAAAGGAAATCATGAAAGTAGAAAGAGCTAAGCCTCATCCGAAGGAGAGGAGTTATGAACAAAAGAGTCATGAAATGACCATAATGAGACTAAAGTATTATTACTGCGCCTGAACCTTCTTCCTGACCTCCGACATGAAGTCATAGACCTTGTGCTGGTCGGGCAACGACCTAGCCACGCTCTCCCTCTGCATGCACCGCTTGGCCCATCCCACCAACTTTGGGCACTCCTCCTCGATGCTACAACCAGTCAACGTCTCCACAGCATAGAACCAGCTATAGAACGGTATTAGCGACACATCTAAAAACCCAAACCTCTCGCCTCCAAAGTAAGCCGTGTCCCCAAGCTCTCCCTCCAGCACCTTTAAGCCCTCGATGTACTCCTTCTTCGCCGCCTCTTGGGCCTCCCCTGTCGATCTCCATGCCGTCCGTCCCGCAGGAAATATCTGCACCCTCATGTCATATCTTGATGTTAAGCGCACTTACCAAGGAAATGATTGAAATATGTTCTATCTGTCTTACCTTCTTGTCCACGTAGTCGGCCCAGAATCTGGCACGGGCGCGCTCGTGAGGTTCGGAAGGCAAGAGAGGGGACTCGGGACCCCAAGTCTCGTCGATGTACTGGACGATGATGTGGGACTCGCAAACTGGCTTGCCGTTGTGGATGAGGACGGGAATTTTCTTGTGGACTGGGTTCATCTGCAGGAGCAGGGGGCTCTTGTTGCTCAGAAGTTCCTCCTCCCTCAGATCAAAGTGCACGCCCTTCTCTCTCAGGGCGATTTTAGCCCTCATCCCGAACGGGCTCGGCCAGAAGTCCAACAATATCACTTCCTCTGCCATTGAAGAATTTGCCCTTAAGAAAGTTTCTTTGTGGTGAAAAGATAAAAGCAGGAGCCACTTAAGTAGTGGGAAAGATCAGACCAAAAATAAAAAAAGTAGTGGGAAAGACAACATTGACAAGACTCCTCTTAGTCGCTGCAATGTTTGAGAGGCTGCTCAATAACGTCATTGCTCGCGTCATTGTCGGTCCAAGTCAATGCTCGAAGTCCGCCCGATTAGACCATGGATTAGGTGTCACGTGAACGAGACTACTGCTATTATTATTATTATTGCTATTGTTATTATTATATATAAAGTGATTAGATCATGGATTAGGTGTTCGGTGTTCGGTGGCGGCCGGCGATGGGTGGCCTTGAGCAGCAAGGAAGAGGAAGAAAAAAAAAGAAAAAAAATATACTTATTTTTAGAAATTATTTTCGGAAACAAGAGGATATTTTATTCTACTTCTTGTTTTCGTTCCAAATTTATTCCCCGATCACTTTTCTATTTCGCGGAATAAAAAAATTAGTTGACATTACAAAATGAATTTTTGTTCATTTTTTGTTTTAGGGAAAAAAGAACATAAATACAAAAAAATAGAAACGTTAATAATCTAGCCCTAATGAGCTGGAGAAAGGGATTTTTTTCTCTCCAGTGAAAACCAGCCAACGATTTCACAAGGAGGAAGGGGCGTAAAAGACAAAGTGCACACGACAGAGAGATTGGGAGAGACGATTTTTGGAGATCCTTTTTTTCTCCGGCTGGCTCTCAGCTCTCCTCGCTCAATCACTGATCATTCACACGACCTCACGCCCTTTTGATCACCGGACATTGCCAGGGTCATCTCGCTTCTGGTCACAATCGGTCAGGCTGTCCCCAAGAGGCTCTCATCTACATGTCCCAAGGTCCCGAAGTGATTGGTTCATGGTGAAACTCCTGTTGCCGATGCTCGCTCTTGCTGGCGACACTTGCCGAACCCTCCTTGTAAAGGCTCGACCGGCGACTATGACATACAAGGTAAGGCCTCCTCCCTGTTTTGGTACAACTGGAGACCGGGACTCACCATTCCCTGTTCATGTATATTAACTTTGAGTGCTGCTCTGTTTTTGGATTTGGATGTGAGTTCGAGTCTCAAATGAGATAATATCCTCCTGTTATATTTGAGCAGTTTTTGTTGGATATTTTAGCAGTTAAGAAATATTTGTTAGAAGTTATGACTGCCATGAAAGCTATCAATTTTGTAAAGGTTTTGCGAAAAAGACATATAATGACTTTCTAACGTGATTTATTTCCTCATAAACTCTTCATTATTTTATAACGGCTATACAATAGTCATCTTCTTCAATAATTATCAAAACGGTATCCTGACGGCTTTCTCATTTATCTGAATATAAAATCAAAACTTCAAACCACATTGAAAAAGAGTCAATGATTTTTTTTTTAATTTTAAAAAAAATCCCTTTTCTTCTCATTTTCTTCTTCCTCGCTAGATTATACACATAACATTATTCTTGCTCCTTCTATTATTCAATGTAGAATAAAGAAGAAGGTTTGTTGCATTTGGGGAAGGTAGCCACTAGAGCTTATTGCACTGAGTTTTGTACTTCAAGGGATGAAACTATTTTTAAGGCCAATGCTTGCACATCTCAAAGAATTAATTCTATTTTTCTCATCTTTTTAAATATTATCTACCAATTCTTTTTTTTTTTTTCATGTTATTTAACATTTTTCCAATAATCTTAAGGGTAATTGCCTTAAAGATTCTCAAACTAAAATTGTCACCACCACCATTGCCATTGCCGACACCGCCACAATTGATACCTCTACCTCCGCCGCTCCAGTTGTGCTGTCACCGTTATCATGTATGTCCTTTAATGGAGCCTTGGGATGTTCTCTTGTTTTTTTTTTTTTTTTTTTTTTTTTTTTTTGGTAAGGAGGATGTTCTCTTTTGTTATTATACTGAATTCTCATTTTTGCTAATAGACCGTGCTTCAATGACGCTGTGGATGTTTTTGTCATGTTAACTGAAAATAAGAAAAGGGACTGATGATCTGAAGGACTATGATGTGCTTGAAGAGTTAAGTTTACCTTAATCCTTAATGTCGAATATGAGTGCGACTCCTTGACCCGTCTCTATGTAGTTTGCGAATGGCGTTATTCTCCATGATTTATGAGCAAGTTCCACCAAATGGTGGCGTGACTTGGTCGTGCTTGCTTGGGACTGCGGTGTGGGCCTATGATTGTGCATATGCTCGCACGTTTATTTTTATTTTTATTTTTTGGTAATTGCTCGTACGTTTATGCCCAATAAGTGCATGAAGGTGCAAGAATGCTCTCTCATCCATGCGCGTAGCTTTGGGCGCGTTTGGTAACAATTCTGTTCCCGGGAACAAATTTTGATAAGAAATTATTATTTTTGATTCTGTTCCCGAGAACTGATTATGAGTAAAAGAACGCGTTTAGTAACTGTACAAAAATTTCTGATTCTGAAATAGAATTGCGTTTGGTACCGTGTTCATTGATTCTATTCCAAATCAATTTATTTTAATTTTTAAATAATTTTTATAATTTTTATAATTTTTTTCCTTTTTTTTTTTTTCTTTTTTTCTTTTTTTTTTTTTTCCTATTCTTCTTCTTCTTCTTCAGGCCGGCGACCTCACCAAAGCGTCGCCGGCCCTCGTCGGCTGAGCCTCATCGGTGGCTAGGCCGGCCTCGCCGGGCCGGGCGAGGCTGCCCGCCACCGGCGGGCCGGGCGAGCCTCGTCGGTGGCCGGGCGGGTCTTGCTGGGCCGGGCGAGGCTCGCCCGGCCACCGGCGAGCTCGTCGGACCTCACCCTAGCCTGGCGAGCTCGTCGAACCTGTTGCCGGTGATCGGCGACGGTGGCGGATGGCGGCGACCGGCGGCAGCGGACGGCGGCGGGCGGCGGTCACGGGATGGCGGTCGATGAAGAAGAAGAAAAGAGAAGAAGAAGAGTTTTGATTCTCAATTTTGTTCCCGGAACAAGAATTAACTTTTTTTTTTATTCTTGATTCTCTTCCCAATTTGTTCCCGGGAACAAAAATTTTACCAAACGCGATTCTCGTCCCAAATTGATTCTGGGAACAAAAAATCAGAATTAGGCACTGTTTGGATGGTTACCAAATAGTGCTTTAGTGATCGTTTGTTCAAAGGTAGAACCCCCACTCTATGCATTATCTTCTTTCATCATCGTCCATTGGATCAGTTCACTCCGAAAAAGAAAAAAAAAGACTATGTTAGTCAGAGCTCTAATTCATGTGTTAACTATTAAATGAAGAGATAAGAAATCGTGATTTATTTTTCTCTTGGTTTTTATCTGTAATTAGTCCATAAAGTTGGTAGAAACTGATTTTCCTTGTGATGTGTCCATGCCGGATGTCAAAGAAATAACAAGATTTTCCGTCAATTTGGCATTACATGATTCATGTTTACCTTTAGTTGATTTTGCATCAAAAAATATTCTGAAAATTACCAGTATGTTTGTATACATTAGCTTTGGAAAGTTGCCGAGTGTTATAGATGAAGCCAAATATTTTTAGGAGTTTTTTTTTGTCTTTTCTATTAGATTTGCTTTTAAGTTAAAAGTTATACCTTTATATTAGTGTTGGCAAGACGTTAGCTATCGAGACACTGAAAAAGAAAATAGAAGGGCAAGAAAGAGAGAGAAGAAAAAAGTGAGCTTTTTTTTTTTTTTTTTTTTTTTTTTTCCTTTATGAGGGTTCTCAATCTCTTTGTACCCTGATCTTAAGATAAGATCATCGTTGTATTCTTTTTTCAAAGTCTAGTGGATTCGCAGAGTGTCTCTGCATGGAGACGTAGCCCAGGTTTGGGTGAACTTCGTTAATAAATTTTCCGGCGCGTTCTTTCGATTTTGTTCTTTTATTATTATATTTTGCTTGGTGAATTATTTGTAAGCATTATTTTTTTTTGGAATGGACTTGTGATTTCGTAACAACTAGTATCAGAGCCTAGGTTGGCTAATCGAGAACATCAAGGGTTTTTCGGTGATGTTTGATTGAAAGCAAACAGTATGGCAGAAGTTAAAATCAGAATCGATAAGTTTGATGGGTAGGATTTCAGATGGTGGAAACTACAAATTGAGGATTATCTTTATCAAAAAGATCTCTATGCACCACTTGAGGGTTGGAAACCCGAGATGGCGGAAGTGGATTCGATAGCAGGAGCCGGATGGAAAGTTCTTGATCAAAAGGCATTAAGTGCGATTTGTCTAGGGTTGATGAAAAGACAAGGTACCACATCGTGAAAACAAAAACTACAAAAGAAGCCATGGATAGTCTAACGAATATTTATGAGAAGTCGTCTACATCAAATCAGGTATTTTTGCTGAAAAAACTGGTTAATATGAAGTTATCTGATAGAGGTTCCATGGCAGAGCATATTAATAGTTTCATGCAAGTCACGGGTCAATTGGAATCCGCAGGCATAAATTTATATATGAAGCTTCAAGCCTTATTATTTTAATGTTCTCTTCCGAAAAGCTACAATACCGCAGTGCAAGGAATTTCGAGCACCATGAAGGATGATTTAACCCTTGGTGATACTGTGAGTAGTATCACGGATGAAGAGATGCGAAGGAAAGTCTTAAGTGGAGAGTCGGCATCTACATCTTCAACGGCACTCACAGTGGAGAATTGTGGAAGAAATAAAAGTAGAGGAAAATTCAGGGGGAGTGGCAAATCACAATCAAGGGGTAAGAGATAGGTTGCAAAGGATGAGTGTTGGTTTTGTCACCAAACCGGACATCGGAGGTTTCAGTGTGAAGCCTACAAAAAGATGCAGCAAGATGAGAATCCAGGAGCTAATGTGGTTAGCGATTAGGGGGGTTAAAATGGGTCATAGGCCCATTTTTGGAGTCATATTTTCTTAATATGGATTGCATGTGGGTCAGAAGTTTTAAAAGACCCACCTAAATTGGGTCCAAAAAATGAGTTTGATTTAAATGGGTTGAAAATAGGTCAGAACTTGTAACCCATTTTCGACCCATTTACACGGCCCACCCATGACCCACTTTATCTTTGCAGACGGATTGAACGGCTGATGCATGATACCCATTTTCCACTCCAGTGACCGAAAGGTGCTAACCGGCCGCTCGCCTACGCCACTAGTCTGCCGCTCGTCTCCACAGACGTTTGGGTGCTTAGGTGTGCAGTGGTGGAGATGGCGATGGGGAGGCTAGCGACTACCATAAGCAAGCTCCGCCTCATCGGGATCGGGCGAGTAGTGAGCTCGCTAGCCTCGGTAGAGCTAGAGCTCGCTTGGATCTGGCGAGCCACAAGCTCGCCAACCTTGGCTGAACTCGGGCTTGCTTGGATCTGGCGAGCAGCGAGCTCGCCGGCCGTGACGGAGCTCTGGTTTGCCCGGATCTCGCGAGTCGCAAGCTCGCCGGTTGCGACGAAGCTCGCGAGCCGAGCTCGGGTTGGTGGCTGCCGGCGGAGGAACAAGGGAAGAAAAAGGAAGAAGAAAAAGAAAAGAGAAAAGAAAAAAAAAGAAAAAATAATAATAAAGTCAAAATTTTAAAATAATTAAAAATTCAATTTTTTTTAAATATTTTGGTAGATAGATATCCATATACATACCGTATAAGTACTTTTAGTGAAAGTTCAATGTTGTCTAAATCAAAATTCAAACAATATCGAAATAAAAATTCTAAACAATATTATGGGTGGGAGTGAGTTTTCTTGGATTGAGTTAAATATTAATGTGTCTCGATAATATGGGTCGGGTCGAGTATGGGCCGGGTCGCGTATGGGTCACTAGATTTATACTTCATGAAAATGGGTCAAAACGGGTTAAATATGTCAAATATGGGTCGACTCATTTTTGACCTGACCCGACCACCCATTTGATGGGTCTATTAGTGATGAATCTTTGCTATATAACTTGTTTTTGTCTGCAGGGTTTGACTTGATGACGAATAAATGGTTTATTGATTCCGGTGCTTCTTTTCATTACACCTTGCAAAGAGACATATTTGATGATTATGCCAGTGGAGATTTCGGACAAGTGGTTGTGGGAAACAACCATATGTGTCCCATTATTGGAAAAAGGAACTGTGACTGTGAACATCTCAGGTGGAGGACGTCTAGTTTTGCATGAAACTAGGCATATTCCTGAATCAAAGAAAAATGTGATTTCAACCAATAAACTTGACCAAAAAGGTTTGGTAACAACCTTTAGATGCGGAGAGTGGAAGATAACCTCAGGGGCAAGAGTAGTAGTAAAAGGAAAGTGTACAGGTACACTTTATCTTCTCCAAGGAGACAATATCAGTGATATGATTGCAACCACAATGGCTACAAGTAATTTGTCTACTCTTTGGCATTATCGTTCGGGACATCTTGGTGAAAAATGTGTAAAGTAGTTACATTCGAAGAAATTACTTTCAAGTTTGCAAAAAGTTGAGTTAGATTTTTGTGAGAGTTGCATTTATGGAAAACAAAAGGTTGTTAGTTTTTAATTGAATGTGCGACAAAATAAGGGCCAAAAGCTAGAGTTGGTTCATACTAATGTATGGGGACCTGCTCAGGAACTCTCTTATGGTGGTAAGAGATATTTTGTCACCTTCATTGATGATGCGACAAGAAAGACTTGGGTCTATGTTCTTAGCGAAAAATCAGAAGTATGGGGGATGTTTAGAATGTGGAAGACCATGGTAGAAAAATAGACAGTTTATCATATTAAAGCTCTGAAGTCTAATAATAGTGGTGAATACACAAGTAAGGAATTTCCTGAATATTTGAGTCGAGAAGGCATACACGGCTTAAAGACTGTTTATAGAACTCCTCAAGAGAACGGTGTAGCTGAAAGGATGAGCATGACTATTCTAGAATGTGAGAGATGCATGAGGTTACATGCGGGTCTCCTGCTACACTTATGGGCTGCCACAGTTGATGTAGATGTTTATCTTATCAACAGAAGTCCATCTAGTGCATTGGATGGAGAAATACCACAAGAGCAGTGGTCAGGTAAAAATATTAATTATTCACATCTAAAGGTGTTTGATTATATTGCATATGCTTTGATTGACAGAGAGGACAGAGAAAAGCTTGATGCTAAGTCCTAGAAGTGTGTCTTTATCCGATACGGTGGCGACGAGTATGGCTATAAACTTTGGGATTATGAGAATAACAAAGTCATTCGCAGTCGGAATGTGATATTCCACAAAGAAAATATGTATAAGGATCGTCAGACAGAGCATGAGAATGTAGTAGAACCAGAATATGTTGAATTAGACACAATGCCCGTGAGATGTTTTCAGTAGATCAAAGTGCACTTGAAAGAGAGGTTTAAGATGAGCCTATTATTAGTGAGGAGGTAGTTCAAAAGGAATGCAGTGATTCGGAGCAAATTAATGACCCTGAACTACCTGTCTTGAGGAGGTCTACACGTGTGAGAAAGCCAAAGGTAATTTTTGATTCCTCAGCTAATACTGTTATGAGCCATGTCTTAGATATAGATTCAGGGGAACCAGAGACTTACGATGAGACAAAGATAGACACGTCTCACTTGCAGTGGGAGTGTGCTATGAAAGACGAGATAAGCTTGTTTACTTTAGAACAAAACTTGGGAGTTGACCAAGTTGCCCACAAATAAAAAGACTTTGTTAAATAAATGGGTGTACAGGATTAAGAATGAAGCAGATGGTAGCATTAGGTACAAGGCGAGACTTGTGGTCAAGAGCTTTTCTAAAAAAGAATGGATCGACTACTTCAAGATATTATCACCCGTAGTGAAAATGACATCAATTAGAGTTTTGCTGAGTATAGTTGTAGTGGAGTATCTTCATCTTAAGAAGTTAGACGTAAAAATTGTTGGAAAAAACTTCCTTATTTGTTTTGATGCTAACAAAACGATTTCATCAGTCTAGTCTGAAGACTTGCAGACTCTTTCGACAAAGTCTGAAGACTTGCAGACTCTTTCGTCAAAGTCTGAAGATCGCCAGACCACCAGACTCAAGATGTAAAGTCTGCCCTCATTGACAGTTTCTAGACCGACGAAGAAGATTTACCTAGATTCGAGTATTCCTTGATTCGAGCGGTTGAAGAAGATCTCACGGTTGGAGATAGCATCTCAAGATCGATTATTCAGTTTGAATTTAATTCGAATAATTTGGATCCGTTGATTGGCGAAGTATACTTGGAAGGTTCTACTTATGGAAACCTAAATCCTGATTGTATGGGCGAGCAGGATTGGTGGGCTATCTTCACATTCCTTAAGTAACTCGAGATCTTCCTAATTGATTCTGTCCAATGGGTAGATTGGAAGAACTCCTTTAGAAGGTGCTAACGGTTATGAAAGCATGGAGGAGTATATAAGGAAGACGCTCTGGTTATTTGAGTGAGTGCGAGATAGATAAATTCCAAAGTCTAAAGTTTCTTGTTCTTTGTCGATTCAATTGTTGAGCATAAACTTGTACTCAAAAGAGAGTTTATACTTTTGTGAAGCCTTGAGGAAGTGTAGTAGAGTCTCTACACCGTGGAATCAAGGAAGTGATACTATAACGACTCTTTTGATTCATAGTGGAATCCAGCCGGTGGGCCGTCGTCGGTGTAGGAGAGTGGACGTAGGCTTGGATTAAGCCGAACCACTATAAACCTTATGTTCTTATTCTCTTCCCTAAACTCTTTTACTTTGTTCGTAACTCTATTTGATTGTTAGAATCCAATTTCCATTTCAAAGTTTATTGCCAAACAAACTTGAGTTAAAAACACAATTTCTAATTTACTTTGCAAAAATTTGTTTTCGCACCTATTCACCCCCTCTAGGTGCTCGTACTAGCGTTCACAATTGGTATCAGAGCCCGTGTGCTCATTTAAATTGAAATGTTTTTACTTCAGAGTTAACGATCCGTGGCTAGTATGTTAGCTCCAGGTCTGGTTGAAGGGCAAAGCAACACAAGACCGCCTTATTTTGATGGAAAGGATTACAGCATATGGAAAAACAAGATGAAGGCATTCCTAAGATCTAAAGATCCTATGGAATGGGACGTGGTAGAAAAAGGAATCACTCTTAAAGTTACAACAGTCTCATAAAGAGGAAAGGAAGCTGTTGAGTCCAGCGGGATGACTCAAGAAGAGATAACCAAGAGACAAGCTCTCGATGCAAAAGCAATTTGTTCCTTATATTGTGCATTATCTCCTACCGAATATAACAGAATATCTTCTTGTGAAACAGCTAAAGAAGTCTCGGATAGGTTGCGCATCACCTATGAAGGAACCGATCGAGTGAAAGAAACCAAATCAATATTCTGCTCGATCAATACGAAGCCTTCAAGATGAAACCAGAGAATCTATCACCGACATGTTTAGTCATTTTACGTAAATCGTGAATGGTCTTGAGTATCAAGGTCAACCAATCTCTGGACCCATGAAGTTTAACAAACTGCTGCGTGGACTTTCCAAAGATTGGAATCACGTAAAGACCTCAATAAGGGAGACACAAAGAATCATGCCACTTTCGTTGACGAATTGGTTGGCACTCTTCGCCTTATGAAGTGGAGCAAAACAATGAAGATGAAGATCCCAAAGGTAAAAATCTATTGCTTTAAAATCTAACGATGACTCTGATGTTACAGATTTTGAAGATGATATGGACGATGAAGAGCTTGCTCTCATGATAAGAAAGTTCAGAAAACTGAATAAAAAATGGAAGAATATTCAATTGGAAGAAACAAAGTTCTCAAAAGTTTCAAAACAAATCAGCAAAGGACGATGAATCCAATAAAGATGTGATTTGTTTTGAATGCAAGAAAAAGGGACACATCAGACCCAACTGTCCCTTACTAAGGAAGAAGAAAGGAAAAGCTGAGAAATACAGAAATGCTCTCAAAGCAGAAACTTGGAGTGATACCGAATGTGAAGAGAGTGATGATGACTATGCCAATATTTGTCTAATGGCATAATCAGAATCAGATTCAGACTCTGAGACAGACTCAGACTCAGACAGTGAAATCAAGGTCACTATCAAGAAAAAGGTCAAATGGTACTTGGATAGTGGATGCTCAAGACATATGACAGGAGGCTCAAGTTGTTTCATAAAGCTTATGCAAGTTAATGGTGGAAAAGTTTCATTTGGAGGAAATAGTAAAGGCAGAATTGTCGGATGCGGAACAGTAAAGATTGGAAGTCTCACGATCAGCAACGTTTCTTTAGTAGAAGGACTCAACTACAACTTGCTGAATATCAGCCACCTGTGCGATGCAGGTTTCAAAATTAACTTTCAAGAAGGAATATGTTCAGGAACCAGCAAAGACTCCTCTCAGACTTTCACAGGACGAAGACATGGGAACATCTATCTTCTGGACATCAAACCAGAAAAATCCCAATGTCTAATTTCAATTCAAGAGGAAGCTAATCTCTAGCATAGGAAACTTGGCCACATCAACATGAAGCAAATAGCCAAGATCTCTGCAAAGAAACTTGTTCGTGGACTACCCAATTTGACATACCAAAAATCCGATCTTTGCACATCATGCGTGTTGGGAAAACAGATCAGAAGTTCTTTCAAACCAATAAATCAATTTCCACTAATCGTGTGTTGTAACTCTTGCATATGGATCTCTTTGGACCAACCAGAACCCAGAGCATTGGTGGTAAAAAATATTGTCTAGTAATAGTATATGATTACTCATGATTTACTTGGGTATATTTCTTGGCAAGTAAGTCTGAAACTTTTTCTTATTTTATAAAGTTTGCTAAGAAAGTACAGAATGAGAAAGGGTATGTTATTTCCTATATACGGATAGATCATGGAGGTGAGTTTGAAAATCAAGATTTTGCTAAATTCTGTGATGAATCTGGTTTTCAGCATGTGTTCTCCTCTCCATACACTCCAGAACAGAATGGAGTCGTGGAAAGGAAGAATAGATCGTTACAAGAAATGGCTAGAACTCTTTTAATTGAAAGCAACATTTCTTCTCGTTTTTGGGCTGAAGCAATTTCTACAGCATGTTATATTATTAATAGAGTTTTCTTAAGGCCTATTCTGGAGAAAACTCCCTATGAATTGTTCAAAGGTAAGAAGCCAATTGTTTCCTATTTTCATGTGTTTGGTTGCAAATGTTTTATTTTGAAAAATGCAAATGATCGAATTGGTAAGTTTGAAGAAAAATCAGATGAATGTATCTTCCTTGGATATTCAACCACCAGCAAAGCTTATAGAGTTTACAACAAAAAGACTCCATCAGTAGAGGAATTGACGAATGTTAAATTTCAAGACTTCATACAAATTTAATCGATTCAGACTCAACCTGAAGAATGTGAACCTGCTCCAGACTCTACAAAGTCGAAACCCCCAGAAGCAGCTCAGACTTCAGAAGACCAACAAAGAACAAACGTTGAAGAATCGATGAAGAGAAAGATCGGTCTGTCGGACCAACCAGCAATTGGAAGCACAAGTCTAGTCATCCCAAGGAACTCATAATTGGCAATATTGATGAAGGAATCCGTACAAGATCCAAAAGGCATGAAGAGTCTAGTGCCGTGGCTCTTATTTCTGAAATAGAACCCAAGAGCATAGAAGAAGCTTTAACTTATGAAAGTTGGATTGAAGCTATGCAAGGAGAACTCAGGCAATTCAGCATTAACGATGTCTGGGAATTGACTCCTAAACCAAAAGGTAAATCTATTATTGGAGCTAAATGGGTTTTCGGGAACAAGATGGACGAAAAGGAAAAGTTATAAGGAACAAAGCAAGACTCGTGGCCAAAGGATATATGCAAGAAGAAGGGATAGACTATGATGAGACTTACGCACCAGTAGCAAGGTTAGAAGCAATTAGATCATTACTTGCTTTTGCGTGTTATAAGAATTTCAGGTTATTCCAAATGGATGTCAAAAGCGCATTCTTAAATGGATTTATCCAAGAGGAAATCTATGTGGAACAACCTCCCGGATTTGAAGACCCAAGGAAGCCAGACTCTGTATTTAGACTGAAAAAGGCACTATATGGATTAAAGCAAGCACCTCGAGCTTGGTACGATAGGTTAAGTAAGTTTTTAATCCAAAATGGCTTTGTTAAAGGTAAGGTAGACACTACATTGTTTATTAAAAAAGAAAGTAAAAACTTTTTACTTGTACAAATCTATGTTGATGATATTATTTTTGGATTACCTAACGAAAATCTGTGCAAGAAATTTTCTAAGTCTATGCAGGATGAATTTGAGATGAGCATTATGGGTGAACTATCCTTCTTCCTTGGACTACAAGTAAAACAATTGAAGGAAGGGACTTTCATTCACCAAGAAAAATATGCTAAAGAACTTGTTAAAAAGTTCGGTTTGGAGAATTGCAAAAAGACTGATATACCAATGTCTAGTTCTTCGAAGCTGGACAAAGATGAAGGAGTAAAGAAAGTTGACCAGAAGCTATACAGGAGTATTATTGGTTCACTTATTTATCTTACCGCTTCTAGACCTCGACATTTTGTTTAGTGTATGTTTTTGTGCCGATTTCAATCCGATCCCAAAGAATCTCATCTAAGTGCTGCAAAACGCATCATCAAATACATTGCAACAACCTCTAAGTTTGGTCTCGGTATCCTAAAGAAGGAGATCTTACCCTCCTTGGATATTCGACGCGTGCACCTAGCAGATGCGAGTTGATAGAAAGAGCATCTTAGGCACTTGTCAATTGCTTGGGAACAGGACAGTATCTTGGTTTTCGAGGAAGCAAAGCACTGTAGCTCTTTCAACAGCAGAAGCAGAATATGTGGCTCTTGGAAGTTGCTGTTCTCAAATCTTATGGATAAAACAACAGCTAAGAGACTTTGGAATCAAAGACTCATGCACTGAGATCAAATGTGACAATACCAGCACAATTAATCTCACCAAGAATCCAGTTCTTCATTCAAGAGCAAAGCATATAGAGATTCGACATCATTTTATTAGAGATCATGTTCAAAATGGAGAAGTATTGATTCAATTCATTGACTCAAAGAATCAGCTGACAGATATCTTTACTAAGTCACTGGAGAAAAGCCAATTTGAGTCTACTCGTTCCAGACTTAATATCTTAAAGTCTGAAGAAGTTCAGACCTAGAGACTAAAGTCTAAAGATGCTCAGACTCAAGAGATCAAGATCCATTACTGTAAGTTATTTCTGTTTTGGAAATTTATCTTTCAGACAAAATATCGAAAAGGTACGTTCATCTATTAATCTGTAATTGATTGATGTTATCTTTCCAAGTCTTCGTAATTATAGCAATCATTCCTTTTCGAAAAAGAAGTTATCTTTTTGACAGTTATATATTTTTCAAAAAGGCAGTTATTTTTGAAAAGGTATTATTTTTATTTTCCTTTTACGGCAATTCGTATACCCTGTTTCGATCGCCTTATATACTGATTGTCTTCTTCACAAACCCTAGAAGCATAGAACTTCACTTTCTCACTTTTACTCTCAAGTTTAATCTTCAAAGCTTGCATCTTTCTCGCGAATCGAGTTTGGAATCTCCTAAAGATTGTGATAATGGCTTCCCAAAGAAAGTCTTCTCGGATCGCAAGCAGGGGACCACCGCCTTTGCATGAGGGTCCTACGCACTTTGACCTCACCGAGGAAGAAGAATCTCCGAGACAACAGCAGAGCCCACAACATTCTCAACTGCGCCGCTCTTCTTAGGCTAGACCACAACAACAAGCGGAGGAAGAAATCGTCGTGGATGCCGAACCTGTAAGGACTCAAAAGCCTGCTTTTACCTACAAACTTTACTCTGCTTTAAAGGAAGGAGGTTCTGCTTTGAGTTTCATTGATGAATTTTTGGTAGAGAAAGGGTATTGAAATGAAACCCATTTTTTGCGCACAATGGAACGTTTAGGAATCGCTCCTGCGGGCTCGGGAGAAAGAGCATTTGCGAATATTCCAAGCGATCCACGTGTTGGTGGACATAATCAACCCGATGGAAATGATGATGAAAAGATGTTCATTAATTTTAAGTCTAGAATGGGTATTGCTGAGAATGTTCGAAGCAAAAGTACAGATCTGTTTCGTTCTGAGGAACACAAGCGACTTTATACTAAGTTGCTGAAGCGAGGGGTGATGAACCCAAGGAGTGTAGACTTTGATTTTCTCGACTCTCTGAATGTGAATTTGCGGGAGAAATTCGCCTTACTTCAACTTGATCGATTTTGCTCTGAGACGACAGTGGCTCATCCAGAACTTACTGCATATTTCTATTCAAATCTAAGCTTTTTGGATGCGAATAGATTCTTTTTCAGTGTTAGAGATCAGGATTATGTGGTTGATATGGACACCCTGGCCGATGTGATTGGAGTAGAAAGAGGGGAGTTTCAATCAATTGGTGTGTCTATTGGTCGTGCAACGGTGGAGCTTGTTCGGGATGGGATAGTAGAAGGTCGAATTTCGTACGTGAGGTTAAATGCCTCAAATGTTTTGCTTCACAAGATTGTGATCAACTGTCTTAGACCCAAATCGACTTTGAAGACTGATGTTTCCAATTCAGAAGCAAAGCTGATGTATGCTATCAACGCTGGCAAAAAGTTCTCTGTGCCACACACTATAATGTTTCACATGTACAGATCGGTGGTGAAGGACAAGGGTCAAGTTCCTTACTCAGCACTTGTTTCTAAGCTGTTTAGACATCTTAACATTCAGCCTCCAAATATTCTATGTGTTCGATCGTGTGATCAAATGGTGGTGGGACTGAGATGGTTTCCAAAATGCGTCTGAAAGAGCTAAACAAGGCTTTGGAGTGATTTAAAGAGAAAACTCCTGTCAAGACTCATCAAGTCTCTACTGCTGCAAAACGAAAAGGAAAGGAGCCCATGACAGCTCCATCCAAGAAAAGAAGAGCACTCATCTTGTAGGATGAAGAAGATGAGGAAGATGTCACCATTTCAGCTCTTGCCTTAAGCAATCTTCAGTATTTTGTTCCAGAAACAGAGGAGAGAGAGGATCAAGACAGAGAAAAGGAAGAGCAGAGGGATGAAGAGAGGGCATTAATGAGGAAAGAGGCAGAGGAAGAAAGAACTCCAGAAGAAGAGGAGCGAGGAGAACCGCAGCATCATGTCACTGACGAGGAGACAGAGCATGAAGAGTACTTCTCTCCACTCAAAGGCACTAAAACAGGGGGAGTTGCTGAGAAAAGAGGTACCTCTTCGATTGCTTTTACTAGTGAAGATGTTAGCCGCTCACCTGCAGACCCAGAAGATGTTTATGCATCCCAATTTCTTGAGGAAGGTCATGAGGGTTCTTCTCCAAATCTGGATGCTCATGCTAAGATGCCATCATCTGCAAATACTCCTCAAACTGATCATGCTGAGGCAAGCACTCAGACTGATAACTCGGCAGACTTTCGACGAGTGCTTGATGTTCTAATGGAAATGCGAGGTCAAATTTATGCCCTGGGATATGAAGTTCGAAATCTACGAGAATGCCGGTCAAGCCTCTTCGCCTCTTTGAATGATCAAATACAGACTCTTACTCTTCAAGTTCAAGCCACTGCCAAGAGTCACGAGGTAGAACAACTGAAGGAGGATTTGAAAAAGTTGGAAGAGACTGTCCAGTCGATGGGAGATTTCCAGCTTGTTCGCATTCCAAGACAATCCTAATTTTATTCTCTTTTCATCTCTTCCTTTTTAATGTTGACAAAAAGGGGGAGAAGCTGAGTGCAGATTTGACTTCATTTGACTTCATTTGACTACTGGTTGATTTTTGTTTGATTTTACTCTTGTTTCGTTGTGACTAATTTGGATCGATTGTGTTTAATGCTTGCTTGTAGTATTTTAAGTGTTAATGGTTTTCGTGGCAAAGATAGTTGTCTTGCAGGACTAACACATTTCCTGTGGTTGCAGATTCAATACTATATTTATCTTAATCCATTTATCTTTTGAGATATCCATATTTGCTTAAGTATTGTCTTGCAAGTCAAAAATATCCAAATCTGCAGAAAAGTTTTGTCACCATCAAAAAGGGGGAGATTGTTGGAGAAAACTTCCTTATTTGTTTTGATGCCGACAAAACGATTTCATCGCCTAGTCCGAAGACTTGCGAGACTCTTTCGACGAAGTCTGAAGACTTGCAGACTCTTTCGTCAAAGTCTGAAGATTGACAGACCACCAGACTCAAGATGTAAAGTTTGCCCTCATTGACAGTTTCTAGACCGACGAAGAAGATTTACCTAGATTCGAGTATTCCTTTATGGATTTGATTCGAGCGGTTGAAGAAGATCTCACGGCTGGAGATAGCATCTCAAGATCGATTATTCAGTTTGAATTTAATTCGAATAATTTGGATCCGTTGATTGGCAAAGTATACTTGGAAGGTTCTACTTATGGAAACCTAAATCCTGATTGTATGGGCGAGCAGGATTGGTGGGCTATCTTCACATTCCTTAAGTAACTCGAGATCTCCCTAATTGATTCTGTCCAACGGGTAGATTGGAAGAACTCCTTTGGAAGGTGCTAACGGTAAGCATGGAGGAGTATATAAGGAAGACGCTCTGGTTATTTGAGTGAGTGCGAGATAGATAAATTCCAAAGTCTAAAGCTTCTTGTTCTTTGTCGATTCAATTGTTGAGCATAAACTTGTACTCAAAAGAGAGTTTATACTTTTGTGAAGCCTTGAGGAAGTGTAGTAGAGTCTCTACACTGTGGAATCAAGGAAGTGATACTGTAACGACTCTTTTGATTCATAGTGGAATCCAGCCGGTGGGCTGTTAGTGCAGGAGAGTGGACGTAAGCTTGGATTAATCCGAACCACTATAAACCTTATGTTCTTATTCTTTTCCCCAAACTCTTTTACTTTGTTTGTAACTCTATTTGATTGTTAGAATGCAATTTCCATTTCAAAGTCTATTGCCAAACAAACTTGAGTTAAAAACACAATTTCTAATTTATTTTGCAAAAATTTGTTTTCGCACCTATTCACCCCCTCTAGGTGCTCGTACTAGCGTTCACAAAAATGGCATTTTTGCATAGTGACTTAGATGAAGAACTATACATGGCACAACCTAAGGGTTTTGAAGTCAAAGGTAAGGAGTACATGGTATGTCACTTGAAGAAAAACTTGTATGACTTGAAACAAGCTCCGCGGCAATGATACCTAAAATTTGATGGTTTCATGAAAGAAAAATGATTTGCACATTGTAAGTTTGATCATTGTGTTTATTTTCGCAAGTATGACAATGGTGACATTGTGTATCTCTCTTTATATGTGGATGGCATGCTGGTGGCTAGTTCTAATATGAAGAGAATAGTAGAAGTGAAGAAGATGTTATCATCACATTTTGTTATGAAAGACTTAGGAGAGGCCAAGAATATTTTAGGCATGAAAATTATCACGGATAGGAAAAATAAGAAATTATAGTTGTCGCAGGAAGACTATGTGAACAAGGTGTTAAAGAGATTTAACATAGACAAGGAAAAATCAGTTGCAACTCCTTTAGCAAGTCACTTCAAACTTTCTAAAGGTATGTGTCCGAGCACTCAGGCTTTGAAAGATGAGATCGTGGTAGTTCCATATGCATCAGCAGTGGAGAGTTTGATGTATGCCATGGTGAGCACGAGATCAGACATTGCACAGGGAGTGGGAGTTGTGAGTCGATATATGCAGAGCCTAGGCAGAGAGCATTAGAATGCAATGAAATAGAAATCGAGATATCTAACAGGTACTTCCAACTACTCACTTTGTTATGGTGGCATATCTCTAGAGTTGCAGGGTTATGTAAATGCAGATCATTTGGGTGATCGAGATAGTGGTAAGAGTATCACTGGATATGTCTTTGTAGTTGTAGGTATAGCAGTGAGTTGGGTATCTCAATTACAAAAAGTAGTGGGTTTATTGACGACAGAGATAGAATACATGGAGATCATAGAAGCCTCCAATGAAATCATGTGGTTACAAAATTACATGGAGGAGCTACATCGAAAACAACCAGTCAATACACTGTGGAGTGATAGTCAAAGTGCAGTGCACTTAGCAAAGAATGCAGCTTATCACTCAAGGACTAAACATATCAAGAAGCGTTATCACTTTATCAGGTCAGCATTGAAAGATAATGATTTAAATCTACAGAAGATTGATGGCTTGAAGAATTCAACTGACATGTTGACCAAGGTAGTAGACAGAGAGAAGTATATTTTTTGTACTACTATCATCGGTATTACTCCATGTTGATTGATGAGGAGTATCGTAGAGGCACACATTTTTCAATTACAAGTTTTTAAAGAAGATGCATGCAAAGTTGCTTGGTGCTCGGGTATCTTTGTTTTCAAGTGGGAGATTATTATAGATGAAGCCATATATTTTTAGGGGCTTTCTTTGTCTTTTCTATTAGATTTGCTTTTAGGTTAGAAGTTATGCTTTTATATTAGCGTTGGCAAGATGTTAGCTGTCAAGACGCTGAAAAAGAAAATAGATAGACAAGAAAAATAGAGAAGAAAAAAGTGAATTTTTTTTTTTCTCTCTATGAGGGTTCTCAATTTCTTTGTACCCCGATCTTGAGATAAAACCATCGTTGTATTCCAACTTTTTTTCGAAGTCTAGTGGATTTGCATAGTGCCTCTGCGTGAAGACGTAGTCTAGGTTTGGGTGAACTTTGTTAATAAATTTTCTGGCGTGTTCTTTTTATTTTGTTCTTTTATTATTATATCATGCTTGGTGAATTGTTTGTGAGTGTCATTTTTCTGGAATCGACGTGCGATTTTGTAACAACAACATTCACTGCCATATACAACTACATGTGATGATATTTGAGTTCAATTCAGACGTGATCTTGTCACAAGGTAATACTAGTATATGTGTGCTTGATTGAGTCTAAGTGTGTGTCATTGTAATTGAATAGCCTTGTCCCTCACGTTAGACTTTACAAATTTGCATATCGTTGAGTTTCAGCTTCTGCCCCTATTTCTTTTAGTATAAAAAGCAAAATTGGATTAAATGCAACCTTTCATGTTGAATTTGGTAAGATAGAAGGATTTTAGGATAAAGTTTTGAACTTGAAATATACACGGTAAATATTGAGGGTGTATCATAAGTCAATTAGATAATCGTTGCCCATGCATTCTCTCATCCCGTGCTTGCTAAAGTGGTATCTTTCTAAATTGCCTTTAATCACCTCTTTAGCTAGCTTAACATAATAGACATTGACAATTGCGTGAGTATGCTTTTCGCATCCTGCCTTTTTATGGTATTCTCTATATATGTATTTTCCATGTTTCATGTTATAAATCACCACTGGACGTTGCTTAAAGAGTAAAAGTCTGCTATGAGTTTTACATGAACACTATTTTTGTCAAACATTGTGAGCCTATTCTTGAATTTATCAGATTCCTACTTGACTTATGTTCAAAATAGTGAAATAGGTTTATACTTTATAATAGCCACGGAATTCATGGGTTGAAGAGTGTAATGTCACTTTTGCAATGATTGATTTTATTTTTTATTTTTTCATGCATGAATTTTGATAGAGTTATCAAATATCATTTTATTACATAATGAAATTGGTTACACATTTTCATCGAGCATGCACTATTGAGATTTTCTTTGGTAATTTGTATTTAATATTGAGAGGATGTTTTTCAAAATCATAATTACACTTAATTGAAGTTATCATGTGGATTTATTGTTCATTTTGGGTTTAGCCTCTGAGTTCTGGTTAACTTTTTTGGAGCAACATGTTCGACAACGGTACAATGATGATGTGAAAAAATGTTTTTTCTGGGAATATTTACTTTGCCAATTTATGTTGAATGTCCATTCACACATGATAATAATTAAAGAATTGATTGGCTTTTTACATTGGGAATGAAAATACCTTTAGTTAATTTGCCATGGAGATGGAATTGCCATCTTTTCTTTGCACCCGTAGCCAATAGTAAATCTAAATTAAATAAGTTTTATGTCTTTTATAAAACACTTTCTTAAAGAATGATTGCCAATTGATCTCTGACAGTTTATATAGTGGATTTCTCATTATATTAGAAGGATACAATGATACTAATTGGATCTCATATATAGGACATGTGTTCGCCATTGGTGGAGGTGCTGTAACTAGGAAATTAGCCAAAATAAAAATTGTGAGGGAAATGATGATCCTACTAAACCAAACGTTAACTTGGTTTAAACAGATGATTCTAATGACATAATTGTTGTGATCATTTCTCAAGCCAATATTATGGCCAATGCGAAAGAATATGTGGTAGACTTAGGTGCTACTAGACATATATGGATTTAGTGTATGTTAAGATCCCATGGAAGGGAATCTCACATCCCTTGGGAGAAGTCAACCCACTCTACATATAACCTTTAAGGCTACCGTCACCTCACAAAATCCTCCTACATTCTAGTAGGGAAAGGAGAAGAAACTATTATTATTTTTTGGTAATTTGAGAACTACTCAAGTTCTTGAGGAAAGGGAAAATTCTTCTCAAATTCATATCTAAAAATGAGGCTGAGTAGTTAAGAAACTTTTAGCGGATTTTCCTCTGGGAATAAATTGACACTCTTTGTGTCTAGCCATTGTGATTGCCAAGTGGCAAAAACCATTATATGAAATGATTTTCAATGGTAAAAATAGACACATTTGATTGAGGCATGACATGGTAAAGTAACTGCTTAAAGATGAAATCATGTCAATTTATTATATGAAGTCAGAAATAAATTTGGCTGATCCTCTTACTATACATCTAAGGGAATAGGACTTAAGCCAATTGAAGAAAATTAATGGTGATGGTAACCCAATCTATGTGGTTGACAATCTTATGAATTAGGTTAATATGGGTAATAACAAGTTACTTGTTGATCTAGTGATACCCTATTAAAAATTATTGTCCTTCTTGAAGAGAGAATTGTACAAAATTGCAAGGAAAAGGAGGCTAAGCTAAGCTATTAATGAATTCCATAGCTTTTATTGGTAGTATATTAAATTGCAACATACACTTGATGAAATCACTTATATAATGTAGAGTGGGGCTACTCTTATGAGAATTATTGGTGATAATTTGAAGAGTACTTATGAAAAAACTAAACACTCGCGTTGAACAACCAAATTTGTGGGAGTGTTCAGTAATTAGTGAAAATTATAATTCACAAAAGAAATTCTTGATTCATAGAAATTTCGATTTCACCAATAATTTCATGAATTATATTTTGTTCTTTCTAGGGTTCATTCATAGTTTAACAAGCACCAATTCCGATGCATTCTGTTGCAATAATCCAACATCATTCTAATTTTTCTTTTCAGAACTTTTTGAAATATGTGGGGATTGTTGGATATTTTAGTAGTTTTGAAAAATTTGCGAGAAGTTATGACCACCATAAAAGCTGTATTTTTTGTAATGGTTTTGCAACGGCCATATAACGATTTTCTAACGGCTTTGTAATGTTTGATTTATATCTTTATAAACTCTTCATTATTTTATAGCAGCTATACAATGGTCATCTTCTTCAATAATTATCAAAACGGTTTCCTAGTGGCTCTCTCTTATATCTGAATATAAAATTAACTTCAAATCACATTAAAAAAGAGAGACTGAATTAAAAAGAAAAATTTTCCTTTTCTTTTAATTTCTTTTTCCTTACTAGGTTATACACATAACATTGTTCTTAGTCTTTCTATTATTCAGTGTGGAATAAAGAAGAAGCTCTATTGTTTCTTGGGAAGATATCCTCTAAAGCTTCTCGCAGCGAGTTTCATACTCTGAAGGGCAAAACTATCCTTAGAGACATTGCTTACGCACATCAGACAATTAATATTATTCTTCTCATCTTTTTCAATAGATTCCACCAATTCTTTTTTTTTTTTTTTCATATTATCTAACATTTTTCCAACAATTTTTGTCCATGATGGGTAGAAGTGGAAATAGTTTTTGCTTATGATGGGGAGAGGTGGGGAAGTTTATTTATTTATTTTTAACTTCTCATCATTTCATTCATGTCATGGGAAGTTAAAAAAAAAAATTCTTACGATCTACTATCCATAAGAAGTGTATGTTCTCCTCTAAAAAGATGATATGAAAAAAAAATTAATTGTATGAAAGCCTCCGTTGTTGCTTTAAGAAGGTAATTGACATTTGCGCTGTGGAACAAGAATATTTTTCTAGTGATCATATTTATACCATTGTGGAGTTGTAAATTGATCCATTAAATGATGGTGATTCAACTTGTATTTCTGGGCAATTCTCTTGTTCTACAAGAAGTAAGTCAATTTTGAGAATTTAGACTATTTAAAATAATCTAACATTGGTATTGGAGCGATGTTGGTTGTTTCCTAGCATTAGTATTGTTTGAGCATGATTTGAAATTCATATTTAAACTTGTTAGGAGTGTTAAATATGAGATATGTGATTTCTTGAGTGCTCGATAGAGTTTAATGGCAAGTTTTTACAGCCTTAATTTTATGGTTTGAAATTACATGTGGTAGCCTATAATAAGTATATGGAATTTGAAAACTTTGTGACATGGTTTACTTTTTCAAACATAACTTAGTATATTTGATAGAATGTGATTATTTCATGATGTCTTTAAATATTTATTTGTCAAGTCTTGTCATTCATTATAATGGGAGCTCATAGGTTAGTAGAATTTAAAAGAATTCTCATTTAGAAGTTAAGTTTTGCGCAAATTGGACAAAATTTATGATAGTAAGATAATTATAACACAAAAGATGATTGGGAACATAATGAACTTTTGATTCAGCATTTTTTTTATCAATCTATCATTACTTTAGTTTGTTGTTGCTACAAAAAAAAAAGTGCTAATGTGAAAAATGTGCTAGTATTAATTCTACATTTATTGTGTCAATGTGTAGTTGTCATTGATTATGGATTCATCATCATGGCTAACCTCAACAAGGGTGAGAAATTGAATAGTAGCAATTTTAACTTTTGGCATTGAAAGATTTAGTACATTCTTGAAAAGTAAGAGGTTTTGGAGACCCTCAACCATACCATGGTTGAACTTGAACAAGGAACTTTTGCTCAGCACAAAAGAAATGAAGAAACTTATCAACTTGGAGACAAAAAATTAAGATTGCTCGCATATGTTGTTGAGTTATATACAGGATAATCTCATAGTTGAGTTTGAATGTTTCGATAATGTTGAAGAAATTGGGTTGTCTTAAAAGATTAGTTTGGAGGTACATTTACCACAAAATTGAGGAGGCTCACTATCAAGTTTGACACCTATCGAAATCTCTAAAGTCATACTACGAGGTGGTATTTTCAGGAGATGTCAAACATGATATGAAGAGGTACGGACACCTGGAGTGCCAAAACTTGTCACGAATGGACATTTAAGTGTCAAAAGTTTGGAAAGTGACATTTAAATGCCAAAATCAGAGCAAAATGGATTACTTAAGTGCCACTCCGGCCAAAATCCAGCCAAAATGCCGACGTGGCAATTTTCCGACGAAGGAAGTACAAAACGACGCCGTTTTGGTGTTGACGTAGTAAAAAAATCAATATAAAAATTAATCAATTTAAATTTAAAATTAAATTTATATAAAACATTTAAAAATAAAATAAAAATATTAAAAAAATTGGCAAAGGGGAGAGGGTCGGCTTGGGTCGCCGGGCCCGGCTAGGGGTTGACGACCCCCACCGATCGGCGGTGAGGACCCGCGAGCCCTTGCCCCCGGATCTCGAGCGAGGGTCGCGGCCCTCGCGTCGCCCCGGTGCCCGCGGCCCTTGGCTCGGCCGGGTGAGGCCCGCCGACCCTTGCCCGATTTAGGGCAAGGGCTCGATCGCGGCCCGGCCGGGGCCCGACGACCCCAGTGACCCTCCCTCCTTTGCCGTCTTCCCTTCCGGCGGCGGTGAGGGCTCGCCCCTCCCGCCCGTCCCTCCGCCTTTTTTTTTTTTTTATAAATATTTTAAATAAATTTAGTTTTATATTTAATTTAATTAATTTTTATATTAATTTTTACCATGTCGCACCAAAACGACGCCGTTTTTGTATTGTCTAGCCACGTTAGCGTGCAAAACAACATTTTTTTTTTGGTCATAAAGGAAAATATTATAGATAGAGGGGCAAACTACAATTCGCTGCGATAGCGTCCGAACTAAACAGGTCAAGGAGAGGAGGAGGAGGGGATTCGGCCCAAGATGGGGGAAGGGAGCCCTTGCTATGGGCTCTTGCGGCCCAGTCAGCTGCAGAGTTGGCTTCCCTCTTACAAAACCTAATATGCAGGATGGGAAAAAGACGACACAGTGCGACAGCTTCATGGACAAGAGGACAGATCTCCCATGGGGGTTCTTGCTAGTTGTTTATAGAATCTACCAAGAGAAGACAGTCCGATTCAATCTCCAGAGGCGTTTCAATGTTTCCTTGTTGCAAGAGGTGGCGTAGAGCAACGATCAGCGCTTGAGCTTCCGTCTGCAGCGCTGACGACGCCTGCACAGTTCTGGTAAAGCCTTTTTTCAAATGTCCAGAGTTATCCCTGCAAATATAAGCGATAGATCCCTCTATATGACCTGAAGTATAAGCCCCATCAATATTGATTTTCAGAGTGCCCAGATTGGGGGGCTTCCAAAAATGGGCAAGATTTTCGCAATTCTTCCCTGTTCTTATTAAAGGCAGAGCGCAATTCTTAGCAGATTTAACCTGGGCGAGTGCAGCTTGGATAATAGAGTTCGGATCCGATTGCTGTTGGGAAAAGATGGCCTTGTTTCATACCTTCCATTCCTGCCAAAACACTGCTACAATCGTCTCCAGATCATGTGTTGTTCTCTTTTGCATTATACATTCTGCTATCCATTCATCTATGCGTCGAATAGCTATGGTGTTAATCTGAATGCCTATTTTAGGGTGTGACCATATTGAGTTGGTCCAAGGGTAGAACATAAAAAGGCGTTCAATCAACTCAAGTTGTTGAGTTAGGCATATAGGACAGATGGGATCAGTGCTAATTCGGCGTCGGAATAAATTTTCTTTCGTGGGCAATGCATTGTGGCAAATAGACCAGAAGAAAACCTTGACCTTTGGTGGTAGTTTAAGTTTCCATATGCTCTTCCAAAGTTGAGGAGGCTGTTGGTAGGAGGATGAAGCTTGTTGCATGAGTTTGCTCGTTTCTGCTTTCCTGATTGAATGATAACCACTTCGAACTGTGTACTGTCCGTTGGTTGTTGCTGTCCATACTAGTTTGTCTGCAGTAAAGTTTGGTCGAACTGGAATCTTGAGAATCTCTTCTGTTGTTTGTGCATCATAAAATCTATTCAAAGTAGCGATATTCCAGTTGTTTGAGTTCTGCAACAGTAGATCAGCCACCACACTGTGCAAAACAGCATTATTTTGCACTTCCTTCGCCGGAAAATCGCCACGTCGGCTTTTTGACCGGATTTTGGTCGGAGTGGTACTTAAGTGATTCATTTTGCTCCGCTTTTGACACTTAAGTGTCACTTTCCAAACTTTTTTCACTTAAATATCCCTTCGTGCCAAGTTTTGGCACTTGGGGTGTACTTTTGCCATGATATGAGAGCTGAAGACAACAGGTCATACTTTAACTGATAAATAGCAAATTCAGGTTATTATCGAGTCTCTTTCTAGCATATGAAAATCAATAGGATACATAATGATGATTGCATAACTTTTGATCATATAACACGTCATTTAGAGTTAGTGGATGATTGTCTAGAGGTTGTTTGATCTTTTACACATGTTTATTGTTCTGAAACTAGTTCGCCCAAAGTCTTCGCCTTTAATCACAAAAGGAACCATAAATTCAACAATATAGGAAAGGAGACTGGTCAAGCATCCAAGAAAGCCAAAACCTTTTGATGCAACAAGCGAGCTAGGAAAAGGGACAAGGCCAAGATGAATTGATAAAATTGTGGTATGCTGGATCACTTCGCTCGTGATTGCATTAAGCCGAATGAGATATCAAATTGTTCCATTATGTCGTGTAATACTTTTGTTTCTAGCACCATGATGCTTACTGAATCTCATTCAATATGGACAGTAAACTCCATAGTAACAGATCGTGAAGTTAGATACCAATGAACATTGTAAAGTATTGTCGATTACAATTTAAAATCAGATAAATATATATCGGAAATAGCTCTAGAATTGAAGTGAAGGGTATCCATACTTGTAAATTATACTTACATTATGGTTGAACTTTATTCTAACATGATGTCCTTTATGCTCTTGATAGTTGGTAGAACTTTGTTTATATAGTTTTATTTCTAGGCTTAAGTTATGATTTAAATTTTCATGGTAATTGCGTTGATATTAAGTTTGGAACATTTTATTATAGTTTTGATTATGTACTGAATGGTTTAAACATTGATTATAACATGTTTAATATTAATGTTGATTGTTGTTTTTCTTTAATTGCATCTTCCAGTAATGTAAATATTGCTATAAATGTGTGGTATGCTAAATTAGGTCATATTAGATTAGAAATAATGAAAGTATTGGCTAGAAAAGGCTTTTTAAGGTCACTCACTAAAATTGATCTACCTATATGCGAGCACTATCTAGTAGGAAAGACAACTAGAAAACCATTGTTAAGAGAATCAGAGCTAAACTTTCCATGCAACTTGAGCATTCCAACATTTGTGGTCCATTACATGTGAGGGTCATATTTCATCACTTCCATATACAACTTTACGCATTTTGATTGTTTTTTCTAATATCCCATAAGTTAGAAGCATTATATTGCTTTAAACGATATATGAGTTTTGTTGAGAATTAGTTAGACAATATAATAAAAATATTAAGAACCGACCATACATGTAAGCATCTATCTAAGCAATTCAAATTTCTTTATGATGAAAAGGATATTGTAAGACATTTGGCTACTCTTACGACTTTGCAACAAAATGCCGTTGTTGAAAAAAATGAATAAAACCCTATTGAAAGTGGTTAAGTCTATATTGGTATAAGGAAATCTACCTATCTCATATAAGGAGATGCATTATTGATTAATACCTATATACTTAATCATGTGCCCTTTAAGTCAATCACTTTCACTCCTTATAAATTTTGGACTGGTAGAAAATCAAATTTAATCAATCTAACCTTGGGATCTATAGCATATGTTCATAATTCTTCTCATAAATATGGAAATTTAGATCCTAAAGGGAATAAATGTATCTTCATTGGATACTCTGATTGCTCCAAAGGGTTTATGTTTATAAGTGAACAAACTTATAGAAGTGTGATTGAAATGGAGTTTGAGATGTCATATTCTTGGAGAACAATTTTCCTAGTAGAGGTAAGATTAATAAAGACTTTTAATTATATGAGATGGAAGATCCTGATAAAAACACTCACTAATATTGAGGGAAATGAAAATTTACTTCAATATACAAAATCTAGTGGGAATATCGCATCGCCTAGTAAATTGATTTCAAAAGAAGTTTAGTTACATAAAAGTAATTATATAAATATTCCTCGCTGTTGCTTTGAGATTGAAACATAAGTATTTATGATTGCTCTATGTGACGATGCAGAGCGTTAGATAGTCGAAGAGACTTTCTCATTTCCTAATAGAAAAGAATGGAGCAAAGCTTAGGATGATGAAATGAAGTCTACGAGAATAAACTATGTTTAGGACTTGGTTGATCTACCACTTGAGCATGAGGCAATTGCGAATAAATGAATTCTCAAGATCAAGCGTAGGGCGAATGGATATGTTAAAAAGTATAAACTTTACCTTTGGTGAAAAGTTATACTTAATAAGAGGATATAGAATATAAAGAAATCTTTTTACCAATTGTAAGCTTTGCATTCATATGCCTTACCCTGGCTATTGTCGCAAATTTGGATTGAGAATTTCATCAAATGTATGTAAATGCAACATTTCTCAATGGAGAACTAAATGATGAAATTCATATGAAACAACCAGTAGGATTCATAGCTAAAGGTAAGAAGTGTAAGATTTGAAAGCTTCAATGACCAATATATAGCCCTAAGCAATCATCTAGACAGTGGCACTTTCGTTTTCATCAAGTCATAACTTTTTTTTTAGATTGATGATGATCAAAGAAGATAATTGAGTATATATTAAGCAATCTTAGGATAAATTTATGATTTTATATCTTTATATTGATGATATTCTATTAGCTAAGAATAATAAAAGTTCGGTTATCATCATAAAATAATGGTTCTCCTCTAATTTTGAAATGAAAGACATTGATATATATATATATATATATATATATTAGCTAAGATTGAATGGAAATCGTTCCTTACTTTAATGCATTCAGAAGTTTGACGTATGCTATGGCATGTACTCGACTCATTATATGTTATGTCGTGAGATTAGTGAGTCAATACCAGTCAATTCTAGGAAAAGTATATTGGAAAGTAGTTGAGAGGATCCTAAAACATTAAGAGGCATAGTGGAATATCAACTTTGTTATCAAAGAAATGATTTACGTTTATTGGGTTACTCATATACTAATTAGGTAGGACACTTTGATGAGCGCAAATAGATATTTGGGTATGCATTTTTGCTTAATCAAGTTGTAATCTCTTGTAGTAGTAAGAAACAGACATGCATAGCTCTATTTACTATGGAGGTTGAATTTATTACATGCTTTGTTGCAGTGCAAGAAGTAGTATAGACAAATTAATTCTTTAAAAATTTAGCCATTGTCATTAACATTCCAAGACCAGCAACAATTTATTGTGATAATTAGGCAGTTATTATCAATGTAAAAGATTCTAAATATCATGGTCGGACAAAGCACATTGATATAAAAAATAATTTCGATAATGCAAAAAGAATGATCTTACAATATATTTATATGAATAGAATGATCGTTGATCCATTCATTAAGGGTGCGAATGGTAATACTGCAATTTCTCTTATTCTTTTTGTTCTTTTAGGCACTGTTTGGTAACCATCCAAACAGTGCCTGATTTTGATTTTTGTTACCAGAATCAGTTTGGGATGAGAATCGCGTTTCGTAAAATTTTTGTTCTTGAGAACAAATTTGTTCACGGGAACAGATTTGGAAGAGAATCAAGAATAAAAAAAAAAAGTTGATTCTTGTTCCGGAACAAAATTGAGAATTAAAACTCTTTTTCTTCTCTTTTCTTCTTCTTCATCGACTGCCATCCCACGACTGCCGCTCGCCGCCGTTCGCCGTCGCCGGTCGCCGCCATCCGTTGCCACCGGTCGCCGGAGGCAAGCCCAGCCAACGGAGAGGCGAGGCCCTACTAGCCCTGGCGAGGCTCGCCCAGCCCCGCCGGTGGCCAGGCGAGCCTCGCCTAGCCCCGACGAGGCTCGCCCCCATCGCCCTCGATAAGGCCGGCTTGGCCGTCGGCGAGGCTCGGCCTTGCTAGATCCGGTAAGGCCGAGCCTCGCCCGGTTGTCGGTGAGGCTCGGCCAACAAGGGTCGGCGACGCTCCGGTGAGGTCGGCGGCCCTCGTCTGGCGGTCGCCAAAGAAGAAGAATAATGGAAAAAAGAAAAAAAAAAAAAAAAAAAGAAAAAAAGGAAAAAAGGAAAAAAAAGAAAAGAAAAAAGGAAAAAATTACAAATATTATTTAAAAATTAAAATAAATTGATTTGGACCAGAATCAATAAACATGGTACTAAACGCAATTCTATTCCAGAATCAGAAATTTTGTACAGTTACCAAATGCGTTCTTTTACTCGGAATCAGTTCCTAGGAACAGAATAAAAAATAATCATTTCTGATCAGAATTTGTTCTCGGGAATAGAATCGTTACCAAACGCGCCCTTATTCTCTAAAACAAAAAAAGAACAAAATCCATTTAATAACGTTAACTAATTTTTCTACTCCCCAAAATAGAAAAGTAATCGAGGAATAGATTTGAAACATATATAAGAAGTAGAAAAAGTAATTTCTTATTACTAGAAACAATTTCCAGAAATAAGAAGTTTCTTTCTTTTCTTTTTTCTTTTCTTCTTCCTCCTTGCTGTCCGCCACTACCCGCCGCTCGCTACCAGTTGTTGGTTGCCAATTGCGCCGGCTAGACGAGGAGGAAGAAAAAGAAGAAGAAGAGAGGGAAAAAAGAAAAATATAAAAAAATTATTAAAAAATTAAAATAAATTCTATGTTATAAAAAAATTGTGGGTTGTACCAAACACATTCCTATTCTTTTTCTATTATGAAAATAGAAATTTTTTGTAGTTACTTAACGCGTTCTTTTACTCAAAAATTGTTCCAGGAATTAGAAATAGAAAAAAAAAACTATTTCTAAAAGAAATTATTCCTTGGAATAGGACTATTACCAAACGCATCTTAAGCATATTTCTAGAGACACATTGTTGAACCACATGATGTCTCTAGGATTGCATAGAATATAATATGTAATATTGTTTAGGATCATTGAATTGTGTATATGTACATATATGAATTGTATTTGTTTATTTCCATTGATGAATTGATGTTTTATCAATTAATACAATTTGTTATGAGACTAGTACAAACAAACAAATGTTATTGAAATATAATTCATACTACATGTGCTTTATGTGATTGATAAGAGAGATGAGTGAATAATTCCTATTTACCCTTCATATGAGTCCTTGAGGTAATTTATAAATTAATTATCCTCAATTTGTGTCCTATATGACTTTTGACTATGTTATCAAAGTAACATATCAATATTGCTACTTGAGCATGTTATCGGTTGTCATAGATAAACATTGCTTTATGGGACAGGTTTAGGAAAGTAATTATTTTGAAAGCGAGAGACATAAGTGTGAAAAATAGGCTATTGTTGTTTTACATCTGTTACATGTATCAATTGATCAACCAATTATATCTCCTTCTGTGGCTTCAAATATAATTATGGATACATGGTGATTTAAGAATAATTAAGTATAGTCTTTAAAAGATAGGTATATTTAGACTAATGTAGCAAAATATGTTTAAGGCACTGTGAGATATTATTTATTTTCCCCAACAAGTGCATAGTTTGAGCTTCCAAATATAGGTATACTCATTGGTTGTCTACATGAATTACTACTAAAGTAAACGAATGTGGAATGCCTTAAATATTCTTGACAAGGCTTTATCAAATCCAACATATTCGAGTCGGAGATGTTTCATATTGAGTAGTTTTCACCCATGATGGGCAAAGGTGGAAGTAGTTTTCGCCCATGATAGGGAAAGGTCGGAGGAGTTTTTATTTGTAACTTCCCAACATCTTATTCGTGACTCCCACCATCTCATTCACGTTATGGGAAGGAAAAAAAAAAAAATCCCATGATCTGCTATCTATAAGAGGCATATGTTATTCTTTAAAAGGACATGCCAAAAAAAGAAAGAAAAAAGAACTCATTGTATGAAGGCTTCCATTGTTGTTTTGAGAAGGTAATTGGCATGTGTTGTGAAACAAGTATATTTTCCTGACCAAATTCAGACCATTATCGAGTTGTAAATTCGTCCATTAAGTGCTGGTGATTCAACCTATATTCTTGGTCATTTCTCTTATTGTTTTACAAGAGGTAAGCAATTTTTTAAAAATTTAGACTGGAAATAATCTAACATTTACCCTCAATTGATGCTTATCGTGTGTTTTATGAGATGAAGGCGAGCCCATGAGAATAGCGCCTATTTTGTCTAGTCCGAGAATTCCTTAACATGCTTGCATTTCATCGATTGATTTGTTGGTCATTAGGCATGGTTTTGTGGATTTTCATTGCCATCATTGCTTTGTATGTCATATTTCCATGTTCATCATCTCGGTGGTGTTCATCAAAGATTAAGAGTCATAGTTCCGTGGGTAGCTTTGTGGGTTTGTCCTTCTAACTCGCGTGTTGGCCATTTTCCATGGTCGTCTGATTGGCTATGGTAGGTTTGGTCACTGTATGATGATGGTAGGAGTTGGTAGTTGATGGCCACCGTTCTAGTGATGGTCAAGCGTCGTCCTGGTCGCGGGAGAGCAGCGTTCTTGTGATGGGCCAAGCATCTTCTTAGTCGCCGAAGAGCAGCGTCCTGGGGGTTGACGAAAGATGTCATCGGTAAAACTCAGGGTCATCAGCGTTGGAGGCTGGCCGCCTGAATGCAGGCCTCGTTGGAGGAGAGGTCGGCTAAAGGCCCCTTTGGGCTGGGCTGGCTATGGCTTAGAGTTATTGGGGGATTCGGGCTTGGGCTAGGCGAAATAAAAGTTAAGCCGTGAATTTAGCTCAGGCTTCAATTTAGGGCTTTGGGCTGGCTAAAATAGGTGACCAAGCCTTGGGCTTGGTCTTGTTGTACTGTAATTTAGGCTGAGGGGTTTGGGCTGTACCGAATAGGAAGTTGGGCCTAATCCTCAGTTCAGTATTTTACAGGGCCTAGGCTGAACTGGGCCTAACCCAGATTCAGCCCTTCTTCGGGTCCGGTCCAAGGGCTCGGTCCAAGTCCATCTTATCAGATCAATAAGATAATAAGAAAAGTAAAAAAATAAAAGAAATTAGAAAATTGGCTAGGAAAAGGCCACGTCTTGTTTTCTTAGTGTAATACATGCTTTTGCTTGGTTGAACACTAGCTGATTTGTGTGCTTAAATTTAAGTGTTTAATTGTCCTTACTCATGGATGTTTTCATTTCTTTTCCATTTTGCGTATGCATGTTCTTCAGCAATTTCTTTAGGCAGGGTTTAGAATTCAGTTTGGGGTCAATGATGTTAGCCTACTGCTTTGTGAACGCAAGTAGGTGTTAATTATCATTAACCTTAATTAATAAATCCTTAGATCAATTAGGAGGTGATAGGGATAATCGAATTGCATGGACCTTGATTTTTGGTTGATTAGTTAAATTGTGTGAACCTGTTGATGCTTGCTTTGAGTTTTATATGAGTTGATTTCAAATCAGTTTTTGACAACTAGTGGCTGACAAGATGAAGGCGGCAGTCAATAAAGAAGGGCAATTTACGGAGGCAACTCAAGGAGGTGTATAGTATTAGGGTCGTTAATCTAGTTTAGTGTTAATTAAGCCAACTTGGTTAATAAACTTAGGTTTTAATAATCAAACTAGTGTAGGTTTTACTCTAGTTTAGTGAGTAAAAACTAATTTGACTCACGATCATCTTCTTTAAAAATGGTTATTTTAGCTTAGGCTAGTCTAGTCGTGTAACAAAACAAGTAGAATTAGGCACGCTCTAATCTAACTCAATTTTAGGAGCAAGGATTGGTCTCTAATGTCAAACTTATGAAGGAATCATGTCCTGTGGCTCATAACAAGGCCATGTATTTTTTGCCCAACTTGTATCGGGTTTTCATCTCTCATATAATTACCTAAATGTTTTCAATATTTGATTGTTTACTTCAAAGTCATTTAAATAACTTCCATGTTAATTTCTCTCTCTAGAATGATTAGGAGACATAGTCATAATAAACCCTACAAAAACATTTACTTTCTCACTTAGTGAATTAATGCCTTTAGGATCATAAATAGTAATCAAGAGTGAATAGCCACTGAGATAACATACCCTAAAGAGCACTAATAGGACCATTAGTGTAAACAAGTCCCAAAACTTATAAATTCTAGTTGCACAAGAATCGAAACAACTTTCCCCATCTTGATTGCTTTTTAACCAACTCCAAATGACTAGCGGCGAATCCTAGAAATATTATATTGTTAAAGATTTCTAAAATGAAATGTTCAATGTCACGCGAGATACAGGCTTTAGAGAGCCTGCGTGCTTGTTAAAAGAATATTTTGGATCCTTAAAATCATTTGATTCGATGGACTATTTGGACTGTCTTTCGAGTAATATCTCTAAAACTAATCCCCACCCTTTGGTGAGAGGTCGCATCAAGTCCAGTTGCATTCATTTCTCTTCAGTTATTCAGGTATGTGCTAAATTAATTATGTTTGGGACTCTGTACCAGCACGCAAAAGAGTGAACTCATACTCAATCCCATTAATGAAAATTTCTCAATTAATTGACTCAGTAGGATATCATTTTGAACCGATTCAAAATCAAATGCACCAAGAACCGACCTTGAATTGGGTACCCAAGAATTGACTGGTTTAAAGTTGGGAATCAAGATCCACACTGGTCCACAGTGAACACGCTTGGAACCAGCCGGCTAAGGCTAGTCCGTTTGGCTCCTAATTTCAACCAATTCAGTTGCTCACCCCCTAATCAAGACGTCATATGATTGAGACGGAATTGATCAATTTCCATCACTTACTCGAGGTACACGCATGCGAATAACGCAAAACATAATGTGAAATGGAATTCATGAAATGGTCTATATAGTTTATTTAGCTGATCCAAAAAAACTCAAAATACAAGAAGGAAATCATGAAAATGAGGGAGAAAAAAAAAAAAAAGCTATGCCTCGTCCAAAGGCGAGGAGTTGTGAACAAAACAGTCACGAAATGACCATAATTAGTCCATGGCGTTGTTACTGCGCCTGAAGCTTCTTCCTGACCTCCGCCATGAAGTCATAGACCTTGTGATGGTCAGGCAACGATTTGGCCACGCTCTCCCTCTGCATGCACCGCTTGGCCCATCCCACCAACTTGGGGCACTCCTCCTCGATGCTACAACTGGTGAATGTCTCTATAGCATAGAACCAGCAATAGAATGGCATTAGCGACACATCCACAAACCCAAACCTCTCGCCTCCAAAGTAAGCCTTGTCCCCAAGCTCTCCCTCCAACACCTTCAAGCCCTCGATGAAATCATTCTTCCCTGCCTCATGGGCCTCCCCCGTCGACCACCACAACATCAGCCCTGCAGGAAATATCTGCACCGTCATGTCATGTCACTTTGATGTTAAGTGCACTTTCCAAGAAAACGATCGAAAGATTGGATGCTGTCCGTCTTACCTTGTTGTCCACGTAGTCGGCCCAGAACCTGGCACGGGCACGCTCGTGAGGATCAGAAGGCAAGAGAGGGGACTCGGGACCCCAGGTCTCGTCGATGTACTGGACGATGATGTGGGACTCGCAAATCGGCTTGCCGTTATGGATGAGGATGGGGATTTTCTTGTGGACTGGGTTCATCTGCAAGAGAAGAGGGCTCTTGTTGCTGAGAAGTTCCTCCTCCCTCTGATCAAAGTGCACGCCCTTCTCTCTGAGGGCGATCCCGGTCCTCATCCCGAACGGACTCGGCCAGAAGTCCAACAATATCACTTCCTCTGCCATTGAAACTTTGGTAATCTGCACACAAGAAAGCTTCTTTATGGTGAAATGAGGCTAAAAGCATTATGTGGCGGGAAGAGAACATTGAGTTGACTTTTTTCTGTCGATGCGATGTTTGAGAGGCCGCTGAATACCGTCATTGCTCGCGCTACTGACAGCTCCAGTCCGGCCGATTAGATAATGGATTAGGTGTCGCATGAACGAGACATGTATTGCTATCATATTATAATTACTATTATTCATATTGGTGGTCGCTTGTTCTTTCTCGGAAAGCTGTAATAAATCGTAGTTTTATGGCGCAAAAATAAATTATTATAACCATATAAGTTCATTACAAATTTTACTTTAACGGAAATATCTAGATATAATAGTCCACAACGAATATGATATGACGTATTGAGTTTATTACAAATTTAGGTCAATAACGAGTGCATGAAATATTTGCAAATTCAGATACTCTTCAATGTGAATCATAATGAAGCTTGAATTAAATAAGTTTGAAGATTATATTAGTCATCTTATGGATGGAATTTCACTCAATGTACCTGTAGAGGATAGAATTACATGCACGCTCGTAGATCAGGAGAGGGTTGAATGCCCAATGCACAGATTGCTCTTTGATCTGAATAATGGGCAGCTTCTCATGGTTTAGTCAATCGTAACGTATCATGGATGTTGTGACCCACCCAAAGGCAGTTTGGTGATGTACTTTTAGGGGCGCGCGTCACCTTGAATGATGTATGAATAACCAACTGAGGGCGATCGGTTTGTCTTGCAAGAAAGTACTCAACTCAGGTTTTTCCAAACCCTACGTTGTGAAGACATTTAGTTGACGCGGTTGATTATGATTATTATTGCTCTTTAAGAGTCATTACTCACCTATTTGAGGCTAGTTAGAAGCCTAGCTAAACGCAAGGGGTCATTTTACTTTTCGCGAACTAGAGATTTGAGAATGAGGATTTAATCATGCTAATATCTATAAGTGCCCAAACTCGGTACCTATTTTCGTTATTTAATAACTGTTTTGATCATCCAATATTATTCAATTTAATTCCTAGACACATCCATCTAAATGACCATGGGTCACAAATTTGCATGAGAGCATTCAACTTCATATGATCAACGTGATAATCCAAACATGATTGAAAAAAAAAAAACATGATAATAAAGCTTGGAAATGGCAAACTCGATATGGTGTGGAATAAAGAATATACACCGCCCCCATGAGCTAAGCCCCAATCTAAAAATGCATGTGTAAGCAATGCTTGAGGATTGAGATTGTGCGACAACTTAGGCTTCTTGGATCATTAGAGTGCCTAAGCTGGGCCTTCTTCCAGGGATCGATTGCTTACTCATCTGGATCATAGAGAGAGAAAGTGTTAAGAGAGAAGCTTTGGAGATAATGCTTTCTATTGCTTAAGTGTTGGATGGACACAATGAGAGAGAGTCCCTCACATTACAACAGTAAATTTCCTCGATTTCTAATGGTGGAAATTGTATCTCCCCATCTAACAACTACCGACATTTATCACAAGAATGCTCTAGAATATAGTAGATGTGTCATATTACCCATCCTTAGGAATATTCCAGATGACTCAGAAAACCATAGGAGACTTATTCGGTCTTCTTGGATCGTACATGATCCTTTTTTCATGGAAAACATCGAGATCATAACATTCTCCCCAACCCATTCAAGCGACATCCTTCGTGCTCTTGGCTCAGTATGTTTGGCTTGCCTGACTGCATTCTTCTCTTGGATCATCGGTTTCTTTGGATGCCGGTGATTCTCCAGTTTCCGGTGTTGCTTCGTCGTTGGTTTCAAAACCTATCGGCTACATGGCCCTTGAATCACAACTTGTTCCTCAAGGAACTCCTTCTTCAGCTTTGCTATCTCTATGTTGTTCGGCAAATTCTTCCCTTCTGGAAAAAGCACATGAATTGGCATCTCATGTTAAGTTGGCGTAGGACGTTCCTACTCTACCTTCGGCTTTTCCAAAGATTGTGGTGTGCTTGACTTGGTTGCGAGCTCCTCAACTCTCGACCCTTCATCCACAAATTGTATCTTGGAGGTGCTCTTGGTCTCCGTCAACCCATGGATCATAGGTATCACTGATGGGCATTGTGGGTCAGTGATGATAACCAACTTGGTTCTCATGTCTATCATGGCCCTCGCACTATCAAACAATTATAAACCCAAGATAAAATCATATTCATTGAGCGGAATTATCTTGAAAGAGAGTTTGCCCTTGCATTCATCGACGTATATTTCCATGTTTCGGGCACTACCAACGATTGGTACATCATGCGAGTGGACTAACTTCAACCAATGTTCGGTTGGTTTCAATTGGACCTTCCCTAAATCTATACAGCAACATGAAATAGTGCTTTAGCCAATATAAGACACAAGAATGTGTCACAGTCATGATGTTCCTACAACTAAAGGCCCGTGCATTTTCTAGGAAGACCTCCTGAGATCACTCGGGTTTTCCACAAGAAAGCTTCCGGAACATTCCAAGAGTGGGCGATACAGTAATTACGTTAAGGTCTAGAACGCTCTTGCCATTAGTGTCGGTAGTTGGTAGGTTGGGCGGTACGATCTCGTCCGTCGGATGAAATCTCGATCAATGGTTGTAATATGAGGGTCTCTAGTATAAGAAGGGGTGCCCTCCCCCTCATTTGTATCCATTCAACCATTCAATAATCAAAAGCTCATTTCTCTCTTCCAGAGATTCTCTTTATAGAAACTTTCTCCCTCTATGATTTGGGTGAGAGAGCGAGTGAATGATCCATCCGAGCAAGGCTTGGCTTAGGTGCCCCGACGATTCGATTCGATCCAAAAGAGCCTAACCGGACGGTCATGATCTCAATCAATCGACCTGTGACAATTAGTATCAAAGCAAGAAGGGAGATCCGTTTCGAGAGATCGAGGAGCACCAATTGTTCGAGAGAATGTCGAGCCAAGAAGCTGTCATGGATAGAGAGGCTGTCCAAATCAAGGAGACTCATAGCCGAACCAAGAGAAGAGAAGCCTCGATGGACGTCATAGCCACGCTTGATGAGAAGCTCACGAAGGTACAGAGTGCCATGATCGAGTTCATGGAAGGACTCGATGACGTGAGAGACCGCATCATGGAGGTTGAGGACTCGCTTCGTGAAGACTTCATGAACGGCATCAACCAAGTTGCGGCCCCGTTGCACGACAAGGACGAAGTCCTTGAAGCATCGATCGATGTACTGAGGGAAGGAGTCCAAGTGATTGAGGAAGAAAGTCCTTGTAGGGACGAGGTCGAAGCCATGAAGGTGGAGATCCAAGAGCTCAAGACTGAGCTCGCCCTGTGTAAGTTAAGCATTGCCAATGGGTCGATGCTCATGCAAGCGGTGCCCAAGCTAGAGGTGTCAAAGCCTAAGGAATTCAAAGGCAACCGATCTGCCAAGGAGGTTGACAACTTCATATGGAGCATGGAGCAGTATTTTGGCGCCGTCAACATCCAAGATAAGTCGATCAAGGTAAGAACTGCTTCCATGTTCCTCACGGATATTCTAATGCTTTGATGGCGCAATAGGTGCGATACGACCATGTGTGGTGCTGATCTTGTGGACACATGGGATGATTTTGTGAGGGAGTTCCGAGATTACTTATTCCTCGAGTTTGCTCAACAAGAAGCCCATAGCAAGCTCCAACGCCTCGAACAAAGAGGGACGATATGAGAGTATGTGAAGGAATTCACCGAGCTCAAACTCCAAACTGCAATCTAGGAGAGGAGGAGGCTCTCGGAGCATTCATGGATGGACTCAAGCCGTGGGCGCAACTCGAGCTCAAGCGTTAGGACATGAAGAGTCTCGCGAGAGTGCTAAGTTTAGCCGAATCCCTCGTCGACCTCACCAAAGCCAACTTATCAAAGAATCGAGCAAGGGATTAGAGGTCGGATTGACACTCTAAGGACAAAGGTGGAGACACTCCCCGTGCACCGAAAGATCAAGGTGGCCGAGTCAAGTCATGGGGAGAAGGAATGTCCAAGTCGTCCTCCTCCAAAAGGGACGACCCCAAGCGAACTACCCCACGAGTAAGTTTGATCAACCCTTGCCATCTCATTGCTTTATTTGCAAAGGTCTGTATTGGACACAAAAGTGCTCGAAGAAGGGCTAGATCAACGCCCTCCTTGCCATAGAAGAAGTGGAGGAGGAGCCCAAAGAAGAGAAGTGGCAAATTCGGCTTGGAACGGTGAAGTACGTTAATATCGTCCAAGCCCGATCGCTGTTCGAAAAGAAGGAAGCTACCCCGAACATCGACATGTTCTTCATGGAGATCAAGGTATGTGAGCGAGTTCTATATGCCATGGGTGCTTCGAACATGTTCATGTCGACTGAGGTAGCCAAAGCCTTGGGACTTCGCGTGGAGTCGAACATGAAATCCTTTAAGGCCGTCAACTCGGATGGACTCACAAGCATAGGGACGGCTCTTGACGTGGACGTTCGGATCAGAGGATGGAAAGGCAAGCTCTCCTTTGAGGTAATCCCTCTCGATGACTATGATCTCATTGTGGGCATGCGGTTCTTCCATAGTGTGAGGTCCATGATTGATATGAGGACCAAGACCATTATGATCCTTGATCTACAATGCCCGGTGATGATCTCCATGATGAAAAGAGTGATCAACTCCAAGACTATCACCACGATCTGACGCCTCGACAAGAGTTTGAAGGTCGAGAAGCGCATGATCAAGCCATAACCAAAGCTGCCATCCATGGAGAAGCCGAAGGTAGAGTTGGATCCTCCTACTCTAACTTGCAATATGCTAATCCAAGTACTCTTCCCCGAGGTTGAGTGCTTGCCACATGTCATGCCCGAGTTGAAGTTGGAGCCATATGGTCCACCATACGAAAGGCTCCGAACCAAGCGAAATCAAAACAAGAGGGCTTGTGCTAGTGCCAAGAAGACCGCTCTTCGAGGCGAGAGCGACGAGGGCGTCGCTCGAATGAGTGGGGGAGAATGTCCCGGTCATGAGGTTCCTACAACTAAAGGCCCGTGCATTTTCGAGGAAGACCTCCTGAGATCACTAGGGTTTTCCACAAGAGAGCTTCCGGAATGTTCTAAGGACAGGCGATACAGTAATTGCGCCGAGGTCTAGAACTCTCTTGCCATTAGTGTCTGTAGTTGGTAGGTTGGGCGGTACGATCTCGTCCGCCGAATGAAATCTCGATCAATGGTTGTAATCTGAGGGCCTCTAGTATAAGAAGGGGTACCCTCCCCCTCATTTGTATCTATCCAACCATTCCGTAATCAGAAGCTCATTTCTCTCTTCCAGAGCTTCTCTCTCTAGAAACTTTATCCCTTTATGATCCGGGTGAGTGTGCGAGTGAGCAATCGATCCAAGCAAGGCTTGGCTTAGGCCCCCGATGATCTGAGTCGATTCAAAAAAGCCTAAGTCACCGCACGGTCACGATCCCAATAGATCCCGTGACAAATGCACTAATTTGACAAGAAATTAACACGATTCAAGTCAAATACATATCCATGTCAACATATGAGCTCCCAGGAGTCAATTAGCATGTTAATGAAGCAAAACAAGCTTCGCTAAAGTTTAAAATTGATCATGGACAGCAGCGTGCACAGGTCATGCAACAAAGGACATAAAACACATGAAAACAATGGGAAACCATCACAATAGCAACATGGTTTCACCGGTGTTTGATCAACGAAGCACCCAAATGAAGTCAAATTTTTTCTTCTTCTAACCCAACATATGCTCAGGCATTAATTGTCCATATGCTCAAGCAATGTCTCATCAATTGAATATGTAACATGCATATCCTATCACAAGCAAATTGTCGTTTAGAGACTAAAAGGAATCAAACGGATCCATATGCTTGTCATAGATAAAAGGATTGACCAGCAAGCACGAACATTGGTCCCTTGACTCCAGCTAAGACTGACCATGGCATGTTATGAAGATTAATATGATCTTAAAGAACTAACTAATCCCAGATTCAAATATACCTGAAAGACACGCAAGGCAGAATATGGGAGGATTCCTTCGAGTGAGATTCGGATTAGGCAGCAAGCACGCTGAGGTGGTGACAGGAAGCCAAGTAACAAAAAAAAAAAAAAAAAAAAAAAAAAAAAAAAAAGGGAGAGAATGGAGGGTCTGAGTCTGTCCCTCTCTCAGGCAATTCGTCGAACACCTTCTCAGCACCTGGGAGGAGCTTGCAATAGTGATGACAGAGGAGGCTGGCTACGGAGATGGAGACGATGGTTCAGGAATCAAGATGGAGGTGGAGCAGTCTCGGCTTGGTACTATTTTTCCAAGAGAGTAGGAGCGCAGGCTCGATGATGATGGTCCCCAGTGGCGGCGCTGAAGATGAGGAGGTCAGGAAGGCTACCGGACGCGAAAGATTGAGAGAGTGTATGGGAATCTGGCGGCCAAACTTAGAGGAAAGAGGCCGGCGACGAGGAGCTAGAGAGAGCTTTTAGCTTCCGGCGACCGTAGAGGAAAGAAGTAAGGTCAACCTTGGACTGGGCCGGGTTCATGGGCCTCTGTTAGTCGAATTTTTTGTTGCCGAGCTCGTTTTTTTTTCCTGGAAATACAATATCCTAATTTAAAAATGTGGAATAAACCGGCCGAAGAAAATGAATGCCAGATGATGAAACGATTGCATCTGAAGTCGAATACCTCGATTTGACAAAGAATTCGATGTTTGATCTTCATGAAATGCATGGATGACCTATATGAAATGAAGCCTAGGTATCTACAAATTGTATCTTATCTAATTTTTACATGTAGAAGGAGTGTAGAAGGAATATAATAAGAAAAATAAGATCATATTTATTGATTTTTTTTATGAGGGGTCTTGGCAAATTTGATTCCTGAAGTAATTTTATTTTTTAAAAGATGCACAAGGGATGGATTAGCAGAATTTAGGTGTCAGTTTAAATGAAATTTAAATATAAAAATAACAAAATAACGTTGGGGACCCTATCGTGGTTTGACACGTGACTTCAATAATTCGTGTTTGACTTTTTTGAGTCTCTTTCAATCATTTTGTTTTTTAGAGTTTTCACTTTGTCGTAATTCATCACGTTCGTAGGCACATTTATTCTTATGAATAGCTCACTGATGTCATATCCCTTATGCAAACAACAAGTTGTTATAATATTACCCAAGTCGGCCTGAATTGGATTTTCCTTGCTTTCTACTGAACTTATTTTTTTTTCCTCACTATGTATTATTGCTTTGTTTGCTATGTTTTCATGTTTGATAATGTTGGTAATGCATGGTACTCAGATGCATATTGGGAACAATTGCACGAAAAGTATTTCATCCAAAAAGAAACTGAAAAGCGGAAAGAGCGAGCCTCGTACAAAGGAAACGAAAGAGCTCAGACTCCGAGTTTTTATTGAGCCTGACGCTTCTACTTGAGCACCAAGAGGAAGTCATAGAGCAGCTGGTCGGGCGACGACGCGGCCACGCTCTCTCTCCGCATGCATCCCTCGGCCCATCCCACCACCTTAGGGCACTCCTTCGCGACTCTGCAGCCGGCTAGTTCCTCCAAAACGTAGAACGAGTTATACTGCGGGATCAACGACACGTCCACGTACCCGAACCTCTCACGTCCAAAGTACGTCTTGTCCCCAAGCTCTCCCTCCAACGCCTTTAAGCCCTCGATGTACTCCTTCTTCGCCGCCTCTTGGGCCTCCCCCATCGACAGCAATGCCGTTTGCCTCGCCGGAAATATCTACATCATCGTTTCACGCCTCGATGTTAAAGGAAACTTAGCAAAGAAATGTTTGAAAGACTGGGGGGCGTCGTCTGTCTTACCTTGTCCACATAGTCAGCCCAAAACCTGGCACGGGCCCGCTCATGAGGATCGGAAGGCAAGAGAGGGGACTCGAGACCTCGTCAACGTACTCGACGATGACAAGGGACTCGCAAACCGGCTTGCCATTGTTGATGAGGATGGGGATTTTCCTGTGGAGTGGGTCTATGTGGCCTGCCAGAATATCCACTCAACATCTTTGTTCCAAAACGACGTCGCTTTGCCCTCAAATTTGATTTTTTTAAATATAAATATTAATTAAATTAAATTTTAAAAAATAAAATTTAAAAAAGAACTACATTAGAGGCCATGGAGGCCCTTGTCGCCGTTGCCCCCATCACGAGAAAGGGTCGGCAATGGTGGGGCGAGGGTCGTCGAGCCTCGGCAGTGGCCGGTGACCCCGGCCAACCACCGATATGGGCCTGCGGACCCTTGCTCAAATCTAGGGTGAGGGGTGGCGGCCCTCCCCGGGATCGGGCTCGGGCAAGGTTGGGCGTCGACCCCACCCCAGCTAGAAGGGCCAACCCTTGGCCCCTTCGGGCGAGGGTCGGTAACCCTCGCCCCATCTAGGAGGGCCATGACCCCACGCCTCAGATCTAGACGAGGGCAGTCGGCCAGGGTCAACGGCCCTTTCTAATGATGGTGGGATGGTGGTAGTGGCGAGGGCGAGGGCCTCCATGGCCCAAGATCTGATTCTTTTTTTCGTTTTCTTTTTCAAATTTAGTTTTTTAAATTAAATTAAGCTAATATTTATATTAAAAATCAAATTTGGACCAAAACCTGTTGTTTTGGACTTATCTAGCTACGTCAGTGCCATGTGAATAATTTTTTTTTTAAAAGAATTGCCATATCAATTAAAAATCTTGTCCGAAAAAGGTCCATCAATTGTTTGCCCAAAAATTCTCACCATTAGCACTTAATATTCATTTTTTTTTTCTGATTTTGGCATTTAAGTGTACCTTTTGGAAGTTTTAATATTTATATGTCCACCCATGTTAAATTTTGGCACTTGGGCTGTTTGCACCTCTAGTAGAATACATATGTGAACCTCTTGACCAATGCTTTAACTATCTATTGATGATATATGATAAATATATATACACAATTTCAATGTACTGATCGCGTATAATACATGACAGAGGGTGATTTGGAAATAATAAATTAAATAAACATAAGAATATAGACCGATTTTAATGAGATGAAGAACAAATCGACAACATTATTGAAAGCGTGGCGAAGCACATATCTTTAGTAAGATCAGCGTAAGTCTCATTGTTTTTGAAAGTCACTAATCCGGCTGAGCAAAATCAGTGAACATATTTGGAGTGACAAGAACAACAACAATTTCTTGAGAAAAAAACTCGATCTCAATATGTGTTTTTTTTTTTTTTTTTTGTCGAAATGAAGCTATTTTATTTATATTATAACTGATTCAGCAACGTTGATGCCGCTCTTTGACAAAGGCGACGACCACCTCCTTGCCAATGGCCACGGCATTGTTACCAATCTGCAAATAATACAGATTTCCGTTTTTCCTTTCGGTTACAAAGTTTGCCAAAACTTTCCACGCTATTTTACCAGCAACAAGGTGATTGCTACTTGGAGGCGATGTCATTGTGATTGAGGCTGTTGATATATCTGATAATTTCTTAGGCTGGACAACAACGGCTTGGAGGAAAATAGAATAAAGAAACATGCATTCGACACAGGAAAGACGAGATATTGAAGGCGGCGGCTAGTGCAACTCTGCACATATGGCATCCCAAATTTCGTAAATGGTTGGTACGAAGATATAAATGCTTCATTGCTCAACTCTGGGTGGAGATTCGATCCTAGAGCTGGACAATGCTAACTATGGCATAGGATGAGTAAGTTTTAGGATTCAAAAAGATTACCATACTTTTGATTCATCTTTGCCTAAGAAAATTAGCCGAGAAGGGAGAATCCTAATGCATTTTGGGTGAGATAACTCGGAGGAATTTAGGGTCTGTTTGTTTGTGTTCTTTTTTTGTTCCCTGGAACACAATTTTTGTTCTTTTGTTATGGGGAACAAAAAAAGAACAGAAACGCGTTTGTTTACACTTTTGTTCCCTGGAACAGAAAGGAACACTTCTAAAAAATAATTTTCTCTCTCCTATTTTTTCCTTCTCTTTCTTTTCTTCTTCTTTTCGTCTTCTTTTTTCTTTGGCCGGTCGCCGGCCTAGGCCATAGCCGGCGATCGGCTGTCAAGCTAGCCTAGCCAAGGTGAGGCCAACCTCGCGCCGGCCGGCAAGACCCAGCTCGCCTAGCCAAGGCGAGGCCGTCAGCCCTCGTCGGCCGGTCGCCGACCATGGCCGAGGCCAGCGACTGGCCAGAAGGAAGAAAAAAGAAAAAAAAAGAACAAGAAAAAAGGAAAAATAAAATAAAAATATTAAAAATTAAAAGAAGCAAAAAAATTATACAAGTTTGTCAAATGTGTTTCTGTTATTTTTCTATTCCAAGAACAGAAATTATACAAGCTTACCAAACGCGTTCTTTTGTTCAAAAATTGTTCCCCGGAACAGAAATAGTTTTTTCAATTTCTGTTTCTTGGAATAATTTTTGAACAGAAACGTTACTAAACACACCCTTTTTTTCTAGGGGAGGGATGATTTCGCTAAAGCAGAGAAATTGAAACATTGCAAGTATCAAGCATTGCTATGGAGGGACCGGAAAATGAAATCTTGAACATAAGTTACATAACAATGTTTACAATATTGGAGAAAATATCTCTGGACAGTCCAGCAATTTAGAAATTTTCTTTTAGATCCAATCAAGAAGAACAATCATGCAATTCTTGTACTTTGGCAAGTGCAACAAGAGTTTACAAATTTGACACTCATTTTATCTTTTGTTATTTGGTCTTTCCACGAATAGAGGTCAATACTCATGAAAGTTACATTTATTGCATTTATTCCAACTAATGTCTTTTCATAAATCATTATTTACCTTGTACTTTATATACATGTAAGAAATAAGAGTAAAGTGTTTCTTATCTAATTCTTCATGGTATTAGAGCCTACTGCTCACTAGCAAATCTCTATTTTTTTTTTCAATGGCAAGAGAATCCCTCAAACACTAGCGTTCCTATGATTGTTACTGGTCCCTCTTCAAATAACACCACCATGCTCGTGTCAATCAATTTGGTTGTGCAATTTGTTGGAGAAATCTCCTTTGATGTTTTGAAGTTGACAAAACTTATCCAAAATCTATTCTGAAGAATTCCAAACTTTTGTGTCAAAGTCTGAAGACTCCCAAACTTTGTGTTAAAGTCTGTCCACTCTAACAAATTCCAGACTGAACAAAAGTGAAGGATGAAGACTTTTTCAAATAAGAGATTATCTTTCTTTCTTTAAGAGTTCAGTTCGTATGGATTATATATGGTCTTTTGGTTAAAAATATCACCTACGAAATTGGATATCTTTATTGGAATCAATTTGGATACACCAAATCTTTTTGAAGGACAAGTATTTTTTATAAGAATCTACTTATGGAAACCAAGATCCTGATTGTATGGGCGAACATGATTGACGAGCTTTCATCACAAGCTTCAAACGACTTGAGATCTTGTTGATTTATTTTGTCCAACGGGTTGATTGGAAGAATTCCTTTGGAAAGTGTCAACGGTCGAGAAGGCATGAAGGAGTATTTAAGGAGGATTCTCTAGTTGTTCGATAGTGTGCATGAAAGAGAAATTTCAAAGTCTAAAGCTTATCATTCCCTTGTTACTTTTTACTTTGAACCCAAAGTTGTATTCAGAAGAGAGAAACTCATAGTGTGACTTCGTGAGAGAGCATTAGAGACTCTTCGCTGTGAAGTCGAGATTGCAAGATTGTAAGTTCTCTTTTATTTCATAGTGAAATCCAGCCAATAGGCTGTCAGCGTGAGAGAGTAGACGTAGGCTTGATCTAAGCCGAACCACTATAAATTCTATGTTCATATTATCTTCCCTGAACTTCTTTATTTTGTTCGTTATTCTATTTAACTGCTAAAGTCTAAATTTGTTCAAAGTCTGTTGTTCTTTAGACTCTGTTTTAAAAGTAAAATATTTTCACTGTTCTTTGAGAAAAATTGTTTCCACACCTATTCACCCCCCTCTAGGTGTTCATACTAGCATTAACACAATTATCCCCGAAGCTAACACTGACGAAGTATTCTCCTTGGTTGGAGCCGTTTAATTTTCTACTCCTAGGCTACGGTTTAATGGGGTGTGCAATGGATGTGTCTATAGTATTAGTTTACTTGGATGGTGGTAAAGAAGAAAAAGATCATAGGGATTTTTTTTGTCCATTGGCTTACACGTTTGTAAACACCTCTACACACACAACCCAACATAATGGTATCTCAGGGAGTTGTCATAGGCACGTTCTCGTAATGGGTCTTACATTACTTCATCAAACCTCTCTACTATTCTTGTTTTAATATGATGCTTTTCAAACTGTTGCACATCTAACAAATCAACTATTTTAGAACTCAAATCTCCTTTTGATGCTCTTACTCAACTCTTTTGAGTCTTTGGTTTCTTGTGTTATCCTAGGATTAAACCATATGGCAAGTATAAATTAAGAATATCGATCAAAACCTCGTAGTTTTCTTAGTTAATCTTCCAATCAAAGTACTTACAAGTGTTACCATCTTCAATAAAACAAAGTCTTCATCTCACATCACGAGCTGTTTGATGAGTCCAACTTTCTCAACTCCATGTTTATACCACCTCAATACCTTTGCACCCTTCCAATTTTTTATTATAAAGAATTAAGCCACTCCTTACAATACTGGACAGCTAAGTCATACCAGCACAGCTACCACCATAATCTAAGACGGACATGGAGTCAAGAGAGTAGACTTGGACCTGAAGCGAGGGTGACGCGAGCAATGACAACATCGAGCAGCCTCTCAAACGTTGCAGCGTCTAAAAGTCTCGTCAATGTTCTCTTTCGTTCTATATAAGTGGCTCCTGCTTTTAGCCTCATTTCACCACAAAAAAGCATTCTTGAGTTCAAATTGCCAAGCTTCAATGGCGGAGGAAGTGATATTGTTGGACTTCTGGCCGAGCCCGTTCGGGATGAGGGCCCGGATTGCTCTGAGAGAGAAGGGCGTGGACTTTGATCCGAGGGAGGAGGACCTTCTGAGCAACAAGAGCCCCCTGCTCTTGGAGACGAACCCCGTCCACAAGAAAATCCCCGTACTCATCCACAAAGGCAAGGCGGTTTGCGAGTCCCACGTCATCGTCCAGTACATCGATGAGACTTGGGGTCACGAGTCCCCTCTCTTGCCTTCCAATCCTTGCGAGCGCGCTCGTGCCAGGTTTTGGGCCGACTATGTGGACAAGGTAAGACGATGATGCCCAATATTTCAAAAATTTCCCATATTAAGTGCGCTTAAAATTGTGGCATGAAATAACGGCGCAGATATTTCCAGTGGGGCGAGCTGCATGGCTGTCTACGGGGGAGACCCGGGAGGCGGCGAAGAAGGAGTACATCCAGGGGTTAAAGGCATTGGAGGGAGAGCTTGGGGACAAGGCTTACTTTGGAGGGGAGAGGTTTGGGTATGTGGATGTGTCGTTGATACCGTTGTATAACTCATTCTATGCTTTGGAGAAACTGGCCAACTGCAGCGTGGCGGAGGAGTGCCCCAAGCTGGTGCAATGGGCTGAGCGGTGTATGCAGAGGGAGAGCGTGGCCAAGTCGTTGCCGGACCAGCACAAGGTCTATGACTTCCTCTTGGTACTCAAGAAGAAGCTTCAGCCCCTGTAGAATCGTAGAATTATGCTCATCTCATTACTCTTTTGTTCAGAACCCTTCTCCTCCGGTTAAGGCTCACTCTTTCCACTTTCGACAATTTCCATTCAGCATTATGTTTTGAATAATTCATGATTATTAGCCAACGAATGTTGAATCTAATAAAAGAGAAAATGCTATCATTCACCATTATAATAGTATTTCGACTCTCTCACCACTTTCGTGAAATTTCAACATGAACCACAAAGTTATACAGGAGAGGGAGTTTCGACACTCTTGTTACTTTCATAAACTCTTGACTTGAACCAAAGAGTTATGGAGAAGAAGGAGGTTTGACGCTCGCGCAATTTTCATGGTGCTTTGACGTTAATTAAAGAATTACATAGGAATTATGAAACTTCAACATGAACTAGAGTTATGGAGGAGAATGAAAGAGGGAGTAGGGATTTTTTTTTTTAGAAGTCTCATTGCCCCTCCTTCAAGAATTAGAAAGATCTTTTCCAAGTTTGAATTTTTTTCATTAAAATTTTGAGTTATCCTACTTCAATTTTATTTACATGTTTTTATTATTATTTTCGCTCTTATTTATTTATTTTTATCCCATCTCATCATTAATATGAAAATTGTTGTTATTTTTATTTGTAATTTTATTTTTTAATTCATATATCATTTATATTTAATTATCATTTTTATTTAATTGAATTGAAAACTTTGTTAATAGAAAAATTAGCTTTCACATATGCATATAAGAAATTTTCTTGACCTTTATCCCACGTCCATTGTGTTATTTTTATTCGGACCATATTTCCTTATAGCCGGCCGACCTATTACTATCTTAGGTAAAAACCAGACACAATACATGGTAGTGACTTTTTAGCCTTAGGGTTAATCACTCTTTCTGCAAGAACGAGGATAAATGATGCGGCCTTTGTCCTCCCGTGTCTTTTGGGCTTTAGGAGCTCCACTCCCTGTTTTAAATTACCTTCTTGTTAACACCAAAAAGGGTTCAGCGGGCCGTAGATGATCAATAAGGCCCACCAAGCCCGAAATAGCTGAACAGGCCCGCAGGAGTCCGAATAGAGCCACTGTCATAGTTACCGATGGCCCGGTGCCGACTACTGCTTGGAAGTAGGAGGATAAGGAGGCCAGTTGCCGATGTGCCCGGTATCAACTATGGATAAGACGATATAGTTATTGACGAAACACCAAGTTTTACGAGCGATCTGAAATTAAAACAATCACCATCAGGGCGGTTTAGGGTGCGCATGGCAAAATTTCTTGGCTGGGGAAGAGTTTTTTTTTCCAAAAATAGTTCTTTTCTATTTCTATTCCTAGGGTAATAGTTTTACGAAGAAAAGAACCCGTTTGATAACCGCACAAAATTTCTACTTTCTTGGAATAGAAAAAGAATAGAAATGCGTTTGGTAACGAACGATTCTTTTTTGTATTTATTTGTTTTTTATTTGTTCTATTTTATTTGTTTTTTATTCTTTTTTGTATTTATTTGTTTTTTTTTTTTCTTTATTTGTTTTTTATTTGTTTATTTGTTTTTTATTATTTTTTATTTATTTGTATTTATTTGTATTTATTCTTTTTTGTATTTATTTGTTTTTTATTTTTGTTTTTTATTTTTTTGTATTTATTTTTTTGTATTTATTTTTGTATTTATTTGTTTTTTTATTTGTTTTTTTTTTATTTTCTTGCTTTTTTTATTTGTATTTATTTGTATTGCTTGTATTTATTTGTTTTTTTGGTATTTATTTTTTTATTTGTTTTTGTATTTATTTTTTTGTATTTATTTGTTTTTTATTTTTGTTTTTTTTTTTTTTTTTTGTATTTTTTTGTATTTTTGTTTTTTTTTGTATTTTATTTTTTTTTTATTTTTTTCTTGCGTTTGTTTTTTATTTGTATTTTTATTTATTTGTTTTTTTATTCTTGCTCACGTTTGGCGGCGGGGCGGCAACCGGCAGCGACGGCGGTCGGCGGTGGCTTCGGACGGTTGGAGGTGGCCACGACAAGAGAGAAATAAAACAAAAATAAAAAAGAAAATTTGCTTATTTCTAGAAATTGTTCCTGGGACAAGAAGCAATTTTTTTTGTTTCTCGTTTCTATTCCCGGGCTAACTTTTCTATTCCGGGAATAGAAATCAACTTGGCGTTACCAAACGGGTTTCGTTCTTTTTTTGTTCCGGGAATAAAAGAACAGAAATTCTTAGGAATATAAATGTTCTCATGCAGACCCTTAGGGCGCGTTTGGTAACGTTTTTGTTCAAAAATTGTTCCAAGGAACAGAAATAGAAAAAACTATTTCTGTTCCGGGGAACAATTTTTGACCAGAAAGATGTGTTAGGTAAACTTGTTCCGGGAATAAAAAATGAATAGAAACACGTTTGGTAAATTTATATTCTTTTTTTGTTTCTTTTAATTTTTTAATATTTTTATTTTATTTTTCCTTTTTCCTTTCTTTTTCTCTTTTTTCTTCTTTTGGCCGGTCGCCGGCCCCCGTCGGCCTCGGGCGGCCGGCCGACGGGGGCGGCCCTCGCCTAGCCACGGCGAGGCTCGGCCTCGCCTTGCCGTGGTTGGGTGAGGCTCGGCCTCGCCTTGGCCGGGCGAGCTCGGGCTTGCCTAGATCCGGCGAGGCCGAGCTCGCCCGGCCACCGGCGAGGCTCGGCCTCGCCGGATCCGGGCGAGCCCGAGCTCGCCCGCCCTCGCCTAGCGACTCGAGGCTCGGCGAGCTCGGGCTCGCCCAGATCCGGCGAGGCCGAGCTCGCCTAGCCACCGGAGAGGCTCGCCCCAACGGCCGGTCGCCGGCCTAAGAGTGGAGAGAGAAAATTTGTTCCCAAAAAGTTGTTCCAGAAACAAGAAACAACAACTTAAGAAGAAGAAGAAGAAGAAGAAGAAGAAGAAGAAGAGGAGAGAGAAAATTTGTTCCCAAAAAGTTGTTCCAGAAACAAGAAACAACTTTTTTTTTTTCTTCTTGTTTCTGTTCTTTTTTTGTTCTTGGGAACAAAAAAACAGATTTGGAACAAAAACGCAAACAAGCGCAAACAAGTGCGTTTCTATTCTTTTTTTGTTCCTGGGAACAAAAAAACAAAAAATCTGTTCTTAAACAGAAAAAAGAAACGAAAACATGCACGCCCTTATTCTCCCAACTCAGTCATAAATAGCCGAAGAGAAGTCATTATAAAGGGATTGGACAATTGAACAAATAACCAATATACTCATTTTTCGGCTATCATTGTTTAGTCTCTCTGCGGCAGCAGCATTACGTTCGTCTCTCTAGCAAAGAATTTTGTTAATAGAGTGTGAACTTTGCTTTGCGACCCACTATGTGAGTTATAGCGCAAAAAATAAAAATCTACCTTTCAAATTTATTTGAAAAAATTATTTAAAATTTTTGTCACAAGAAAAATAAAAAAATAAAAACTGGGTTTTTATCGAAAATATAGCTATTTTTACATATTAAAAATAATTTTGAATTTTTATAAGAAGAAAATACGAAATTTTGGCTTTTTTTTTAAAGAACTATGGCCTTAATGGCATTCGTGTAAATATTTGCACAAAATATTTAGCTTTTTATTTTAAATATGGCTACCTCCAAATACCTTTGCACCGTCCCAATTTCTAACGAAAGAATTAAGCCACTCATTCCAACATTGGACAATTAAGTCATATGATGCACAACAACCTCAATAACCTAATCGGGCGGTCATTGAGCGTAGAGTTGGACCTGACACGAGAGAGTTGCGAGCAATGACGGTAGTAAGCAGCCTCTCAAACATCGCAGAGACTAGGAAAAGTCTCGTCAATGTTTCTCTTTCCTACTACATAAGTGGCCCCAGCTTTTAGCATCATTTCGCCACGAAAAAACATTGTTGAGTTTGTTAGAGAAAACTCCTTTATTGTTTTGAAGTTGACAAAACCTTTCCAAAGTCTATGTTTGAAGATCTGAAGACTTTATCGTCAAAGTCTGAAGACTGATAGATCATCAGATTCTATCTCAAAGTCTATCCTCACTGGCAGCTCCAGGCTGAAGTATAAAGATTTATCCAAACGCAGGATTATTATCCAGATGCAAGGTTATCTTCAAAGATTCGTTTCGTATGATTACTGGAAGATCTTATAGCTGGAAGGCAATCTAAACTTGGAAGGTTCTACTTATGGAAACTCAAGATCCTGATTTGTATGGGTGAGCAGGATTGACGGGCTTTCAACACAAATTATCTAACGACTCGAGATTACCTTAATTGATTTTGTCCAAAGGGTAGATTGGAAGAATTCATTTGGAAAGTGCCAACGGTCGAGAAAGCATGAAGGGGTATTTAAGGATTGATTCTTCGGTTGTTTGATATGGTGCTTGAGAGAGAATTCCAAAATTTGAAGCTTATCTAGTCTCTTGCTTTATCATCGAGCAAAATATTGTATACAAAAGAGAGGAACTCTTAGTGTGACTGTGTGGGAGTTTGATTAGACTCTTCACTATGATAGTCAAGATCACGAGCTGTAACAACTCTTTTGATATTTAGTGAAATCTAGCCAATAGGCTGTCAGCGAGGAGAGTGGACGTAGGCTTGGTCTAAGCCGAACCACTATAAACTCTGTGTTCACTTTCTCTTATCCCTGAACTCCTTACTTATATTTACTGGTTGTCTATTTACTTGAAGTTGAATTATTGCTTATGTTCAACATCTCTTAAAATCAAACAATTTCATTAAGTCCTGTGAAAATTTTTATTTACACTTATTCACCCCCTCTAGGTGTTTTCACTAGCCTCTTTCAATTGGTATCAGAGCTTGTGTGCTTATTTATTGAAGTGTTTTATTTCTTAAGCTAAAGATCTATGGCTAGTATTTTGGCTCCGGGACTGGTTGAAGGTCAAAGCAACACCAGACCTCTCTACTTTGATGGGAAGGAATATAACGCATGGAAGAACAAGATGAAAGCATTCCTAAGATCAAAAGATCCCCTGGAATGGGATGTGGTAGAAAAAGGAGTCATTCCTACAAATACATCGACTTCAGAAAGAGGAAAGGAAGTTGCAGATGCTAGCGAGATGACACAAGCAGATATACTCAAGAGACAAGCTCTTGATGCTAAAGCTATCTATTCTTTATATTGTGCCTTATCTCCTACTGAGTATAACAGAATTTCATCTTGTGAAATAGCGAAAGAAGTCCGGGACAGGTTGCATGTTACCTATGAAGGAACTAATCGAGTAGAAACAAAGATCAACATTCTTCTTGGACAATATGAAACTTTCAAAATGAAACTAGGAGAATCCATCATTGATATGTTTAGTCATTTTACAGAAATTGTAAACGGTCTTGCATATCATGGACAGCCAATCTAAGGGCAAATGAAAGTCAACAAGTTGCTGCGAGGACTCTCCAAAGACTGGAATCACATTAAGACTTCCATTAGAGAAACACAAAGGATTGCGCCTCTATCTGTATACGAATTAGTGGGCACACTTCAATCTTATGAAGTGGAGCAAATCAATGAGGAAGAAGATCCTAAAGGTAAGAAATCAATTGCTTTAAAGTCTAATGATGATTCTGATGTTACAGATTCAGAAGATGACCTGGATGATGAAGAACTAGCACTCATGATAAGGAAGTTCAGAAAGTTAAACAGAAAAGGAAGAAAGTACAACTGGAGGAAGTAGAGTACTCAAAGATCTCAGAATAAATCAATATAAGACAATGAGTTTAACAAAGATGTGACTTGCTTCGAATGCAAGAAGAAATGACACATCAGATCCAACTGTCCTCTATTGAAGAAAAAGAAGGGAAATACAGAGAAATTCAAAAAGGCTCTCAAAGTAGAGACTTGGAGCGACACCGAATGTGAAGAAAGTGATGAAGAATATGCTAATATTTGTTTAATGGCAAAATTAGAATCATATTCAGATTCAGATTCTGAAACAGACTTAGGCTCAGATTCAGACAAGGAAATTGAGGTTAGTAATTTTAAAATTCCTGTTAAAGTTTCAAAATATATTGATGAACTCTGTCTTAGTCTCAAGGTATCTCTTAAAAGAATTTCCAAACTAAAGAAAGAAAATTTCATACTGAGGCAATAGGAAAATTCTTGGAAAGAAAAATTTGAAAATCTAAACAAAAATTTTGTTGTTTTAAAAAAAAGTGCAGATTCTCTTTCAAAGGAAAACATTTTTTTGAAAGAAGATATCTCAAATATAACAAAGAAGTTTTCAAATGGATTTGAAAAGTTAGATAAAATTCTTTCTATTCAAAGACCTCATTTTGACAAATCAGGTTTGGGAATGACACCAGAAACTATTCCTTTAATTGGTTTTCCAAAAGTTAAAGAAAAAATCAAACAAAGACCTACTAAAACATTTTACAAAAATCATTTGCAAAAAGTTTTTGTAAAACCTATTGGCCAAAGTGCTCTTAAATGTTCAAAGTGTAACAGCTCAAAACATTTCGAGAAGGATTGTCCTAAAATTTGGAGACCAATTAAGAGAGATTGGGCAAAGATTGTCTTTGGAACTAACTCCCCTGGACCCAAGAAAATATGGGTACCAAAGAAAACTTGAAATCTTTTTATGACTGCAGGTCACTATCAAGAAAAATATCAAATGGTACTTGGATGGTGGCTGTTCGAGGCATATGACAGGAAATTCAAACTACTTTATAAAGCTTACTCAAATAAATGGTGGAAAAGTCTCTTTTGGTGGAAGCAACAAGGGAAAAATTATTGGATGTGGAACTATCAAAATCGGAAGTCTCACAATCAACAATGATTCCTTGGTGGAAGGCTTGAACTATAATCTACTCAGCATAAGTCAACTGTGTGACACAGGATTCAAAATCAACTTTCAAGAAGGCATTTGCTAAGGATCTAGTAAAGATTTATCTCAATCTTTCATTGGACGAAGACATGGAAACATCTATCTACTGGACATTAAACCCGAAAGTTCTCAATGTCTAATCTTTATTCAAGATGAAGAAAATCTTTGGCATATAAAGCTTGATCATGTCAATATGAAGCAAATAGCCAAAATTTCATCTAAAAAGCTTGTTCGTGGACTGCCCAACTTAAGCTATCAAAAGTCAAAATTATGCACACCATGTGTTTTGGGAAAACAGGTAAGAAGCTCTTTTAAACCTATAAATCAAGTTTCTACTAATTGTGTTCTGCAGCTTTTACATATGGATCTTTTTGGATAAACCAGAACACAAAGTATTGGTGGAAATAAATACTGTTTAGTAATCGTGGGTGATTACTCTCGCTTTTCATGGGTATTCTTCTTGGCAAGTAAGTCTGAAGCATTTTCTCAATTTTCAAAATTTGCTAAGAAAATTCAAAATGAAAAAGGATATGTTATAACAAGCATACGAACCGACCATGGAGGTGAGTTTGAGAATCAAGACTTTGCAAATTTTTGTGATGAATTTGGTTTACAGCATGTTTTCTCTTCACCATATACTCCAAAGCAAAATGGAGTTATGGAAAGAAAGAATAGATCGTTGCAAGAAATGGCAAGGACTCTTTTAATTGAAAGTAATATTTCTTCTCATTTTTGGGTTGAAGCAGTTTCTACAGCTTGTTATGAACAGAGTATTTTTAAGGCCTATTTTAGAGAAAACTCCTTATGAGGTGTTTAAAGGAAAGGAGCCAAATGTTTCTTATTTTTACGTGTTTGGTTACAAATGTTTTATTTTGAAAAATGCAAATGATCGAACTGGTAAGTTTGAAGAAAATTCGAATGAAGGTATTTTTCTTGGCTACTCAACATCAAGCGAAGCATACAGAGTATTCAACAACAAGACTCAGTCTGTAGAAGAGTCTATGAATGTCAGGTTTCAAGACTCTACACAGAATCAAATGTTAGAGACTCAACTCGAAGAAACTAAACCTACTCGAGAGATTACAAAGTCTACTTCCCCCACATAAGTTCAAACTCCTAAAATTCAACAACAGGAAGAATCGAAAGATTCAACTGAAGCAGAGGATGAGCATACTAAAAAATCAACCAGCAATTGGAAGTATAAGTCTAGTCATCTTGAAGAACTTATTATTGGCAACATTGATGAAGGAATTCGTACCAGATCTAAAAGACGAGAAGAGTCTAGTGCTTTGGCACTTATTTATGAAATTGAGCCCAAAAGCATAGAAGAAACCTTAACTGATGAAAGCTAGATTGAAGTTATGCAAAAAGAACTCAGACAGTTCAGCATCATTGATGTTTGAGAATTAATTCCTAAACCAAAAGATAAATTTGTTATTGGAGCTAAATGGGTGTTCAGGAACAAAGTGGACGAGAAAGGAAAAGTAATAAGGAACAAAGCAAGACTCGTGGCCAAAGGATACACACAAGAAGAAGGGATAGACTATGACGAGACCTATGCACCAATAGCGAGGTTAGAAGCAATTAGATTACTTCTTGCTTTTGCTTGTTTTAAAAGTTTCAGGTTATTCCAAATGGATGTAAAGAGCGCATTCCTAAATGGATTTATTCGAAAAGAAGTCTATGTGGAACAACCATATGGTTTTGAAGACCCAAGAAAGCCAAATTCAGTCTATAGACTGAAAAATGCTTTGTATGGACTGAAGCAAGCACCTTGAGCCTAGTATGAAAGGTTAAGTAATATTCTAATTCAAAATGGATTTGTTAAAGGTAAAGTAGATACTACCTTATTCATTTAAAAGGAAGGTAAATATTTTTTACTTGTTCAAATTTATGTTGATGATATTATTTTTGGTTCACCTAATGAAAGTCTATGCAAGAAATTCTCTAGATGCATGCAGGATGGATTCGAAATGAGCATGATGGGTGAGCTAAGTATCTTTTTGGGATTACAAGTAAAACAATCAACAGAAGGAATCTTTATTCATCAAGAGAAGTATGCGAAAGATCTCATCAAGAAGTTTGGATTGGAAAACTGCAAAAAGACAGAGACACCTATGTCAAGTTCTTCAAAGCTAGATAAAGATGAAGAAGGAAAGACTGTGGATCAAAAGCTATATAGGAGCATAATTGGATCACTTCTTTACCTTACTGCATCTAGACCTGACATTTTGTTTAATGTTTGTATCTGTGCTAGATTCCAATCAAATCCCAAAGAATCACATCTCAGTGCAGCAAAGCAAATTATCAAATATGTTGCAACTACTCCGAAGCTAGGTCTATGGTATCCCAAAGAAGGAGACTTTACTCTCCTTGGATATTTAGACGCAGATCTTGCAGGGTGCATAGTGGATAGAAAAAGTACTTAAGGTATTTGTCAACTCCTTGGCAATAAGCTGGTATCTTGGTTTTCAAGAAAACAAAGTACAGTAGCTCTTTCAATAGCTGAAGCAGAATCTGTAGCACTTAGGAGTTGCTGTTCTCAAATCCTATGGATGAGACAACAACTAAGAGACTTTGGAATTAAAGAATCATGCACTGAAATCAAAATACGATAATACAATCGCTATCAATCTCACAAAGAATCCAATTCTTCACTCAAGAGTGAAGCATATAGAAATACGTCATCATTTTATTAGAGATCATGTTCAAAATGGAGAAGTCTTGATTCAATTCATTGACTCAAAGAATCAACTGGCGGACATATTTACAAAGCCACTAGATAAAAGCTTATTTAAGTCTATTCGTGCAAGACTGATCATTCTATTGTTTACCGGGTAAAGTCTGAAGGAGTTCAGACTAAGAATTTCCAGATGATGAGACTGTAAGTAAAATATTTCTATTTCTATATGAAGTTACTTTTGGATAAAATTTTGAAAAGATACATTATCTGTTAATTGCTCTTGTCTATTTTATTTTTAGAAGTTATATTATTTAACGATTGCTTATTTTCAAAAAGGAAGTTATTATTTTTTAAAAAGGCAGTTATTTTTAAGGTAGTTTATTTTTTCGAAAAAGGCAGTTTTTACCTTTCTTTTTATTGTGACGCTTGGTATACCTACCTTATATATTGTTGAAACTCATCTTCTTCATTCACACTCACTTTTTTGAAACCCTAGAATACTGTGATCCTACTTGAGTTTCATCCCAAAAGTTTTAACCTTTTTGAAAGAGCAAGTTCGAGATATTCCCTAAGACTTTGACAATGTCTTCCCAAAGAAAGTCTTCGAGAATCGCAAGTCGGGGACCACAGCATATGCGTGAGGGACCTATGCACTTCGATTTGACCGAGGAAGAAGATTCTCCTCAGCAAGAGCAACAGTCAAGGCAACATTCTCAACCGTGCCAACCAGCATCTCAAAATTCTCCTCCTCAACAAGAACAAGAAAAAGTTACTGAAGATGTGGAACCTGTAAGGACTCAAAAATCCCAATTTATTTATAGATTGTATTCGAACTTAAAGAGGGGTGGTTCTGCTATGAACTTAATCAATGAGTTTCTAAAGGCACACGGTTATAGAAATGAAACTTACTTCTTGAACACTATGGAAAGAATAGGAGTGGTGCCTCAGAGTTTGGCAAAATGGTCATTCGAGAATTTTCCTAGTGATCCAAGTGTTGGACAACCAGAGGAGAAAGACAACGATGAAAAGTTGTTTGTTCATTTTCATCCCAGGATGGGCGTTGCTGCAAAGGTTGGTGGTGAAGGGATGAACTTATTTCGTTCCAAGAACCACAAAAGGTGCTATTTGAATTTGCTGAAAAGAGGGGTTATGAATTCTAGGAGTGTGGATTTCGACTTCCTTGATTCTTTAAAAATTAACTTGAGAGAAAAGCTTGGCTTGCTTCAACTTGAAAGGTTTTGCACTGAGACGACTGACTCGTATCCCGAGCTCACTGCCTATTTTTATTCAAATCTTTCATTTATAGATGCGAATAAATTTATTTTTTCTGTAAGGGATAAAGAATTTGTAGTTGATGTAGACACCCTGGCTGATGTAATTCGTGTGGAAAGAGGGAGATTCCAACCAATTGATGCATCTTATGCCCATGCTACCTTGTCCATAGTGACTGACAGGATGGTCAAAGGAAAAATTTCTTATTTAAGGATGAATGCCTCCAACATCCTCCTTCACAAGGTGGTCATTAATTGCATTAGGCCAAATTCTACTTCAAAGACTGATGTTTCTCGTTCTGAAGCAAAACTAATGTACGTGATCAACACTGGTTGCAAGTTCTCTCTGCCTTACACAATTTTCATGCATATGTATAGAACTGTTGTGAAAGACAAGGGACAACTTCCTTACTCTGCGCTTATCTCTCAACTATTCAAGCACTTCAAGATCAAACTCCCAGCTCCTTTTTGTGTTAGAACCATTCATCTAATGGTTATTGGGTTCAGAATGGTTTCTAAAATGAGGCTGAAGGAATTGAGCAAAGAGCTAGAGCCCTTTAAGGAGAAGTCACCAGTGAAGGCAAAGCAAGACTCTGCTGCAAAGAAGAGGAAGGGAAAAGAGCCTATGACAGAACCCGTGAAGAAAAGAAGATCTCTCATCTTGGTTGATGAAGAAGAAGGTGAAGATGATCTCACTATCTCAGCTCTTGCCCTCCGGAATCTACAGAGTTATGTGAGCCCCACCGAGATCAGAGAACGAGAAAGAACAGAGAGAAGAGAAGGAGAAAGAGAAGAAGAAAGAAAAGAGGAAGAAGAAGAGGGAAGAGAAAGGGAGAAACAACAAGGGAGAAGAAGCGAAGAAAGGAGTCGCGATGACTCTTTTGAACCAATACAGGTTGCATCTGAGGATTCGGAGAAGACAATGAGTGAGAAGATTGGAGAACAACATCACTACAATGCCAAAGCAGAGCCTGAAGAAGAACATATCTCTCCACCTGACGGCATGAAGACAGGGAGAGATGCTGTAAATCGAGGTACTTCTTTACCCATATTCACTAGTGATGTTAGTAGATCTCCACAAGACCCAGAAGAGGTCTATGCCGCTCATTTCCCTGAAGCAGATTTCGAGGCATACTCTCCTCGTCGTGATAGAACATCTGATGTGCCCCCTCACTTTCAAACTCTTGCATCTACTTCGGCTGGTCTCAGCTCTACTACAGATCACTCTGCAGATTTTCAGCGAATGATGGAACTTCTTTTAGAATTAAAAGGGACAACAATATGCTTTTGAGTTTGAAATGAAGCACATGATGACTGTCTTCAAAGCATCTACCGACTCTCTTCAAGAACAGATTCAAGCTCTCAAGCAAGAACAGGCAAAGGGTGTGGATATTCAACAGCTCAAGGAGTTTTTGCAGAAGCTTGAAGACACTGTTAAGTCAATGGGGGATTTCCAACTTGTTCATATCCCCAAGCAGCCCTAATCCAAATCAACTCTTTTTAATCTTTTTTTGTCTCCACTTTTTACTGTTGACAAAAAGGGAGAGAGTGCAGTGCAAATTTGTTTGTTATTTGAACTCTTGACTTGGACTTTATTTTCTGTAGATTTTTTGATTATGGTCTGGTTTGACATTTGTTTTGGATATTGTTAATCTTTTGACGCATGCAGTGTGCAGTGGTTTAGTTTGCGATATTACTTATAATTGGTTTGACTAACTTGTGTTCTGTGGGTGCAAAGTTTTTCAAAGTCCTAACTATATTTATAAGATATTCGATATTGCATAAGTACTATTTTGCAGGTCAAAAAGGTTTCTAAAATCTGTAGGATAGTTTTGTCACCATCAAAAAAGGGGAGATTGTTAGAGAAAACTCATTTATTGTTTTGAAGTTGACAAAACTTTTGCAAAATCTATGTCTGAAGATCTGAAGACTTTATTGTCAAAGTCTGAAGACCGACAGATCACCATATTCTATCTGAAAGTCTATCCTCACTGGCAGCTCCAGACTGAAGTATGAAGATTTATCCAAACGCAGGATTATTATCCAGATGCAAGGTTATCTTCAAAGATTCGTTTCGTATGATTACTGGAAGATCTTATAACTGGAATTCACACATACTTGATTGATTATTCTTATTGGAAATTACTCCGATATGAAGATCTTTTAAAGACAATCTAAACTTGGAAGGTTTTACTTATTGAAACTCAAGATCCTGATTTGTATGGGCGAGCAGGATTGATGGGCTTTCAACACAAATTATCTAACGACTCGAGATCACCTTAATTGATTATGTCCAACGGGTAGATTGGAAGAATTCCTTTGGAAAGTGCCAACAGTCGAGAAGGCATGAAGGAGTACTTAAGGATTGATTCTTCGGTTGTTCGATACGGTGCTTGAGAGAGAATTCAAAGTTTGAAGCTTATCTAGTCTCTTGCTTTTTCATCGAGCAAAACATTGTATACAAAAGAGAGGAACTCTTAGTGTGACTGTGTGAGAGTTTGATTAGACTCTTCACTGTGATAGTCAAGATCACGAGCTGTAACAACTCTTTTGATACTTAGTGAAATCTAGCCAATAGGCTGTCAGCGAGGAGAGTGGGCGTAGGCTTGGTTTAAGTCGAACCACTATAAACTCTGTGTTCACTTTCTTTTATCCCTGAACTCCTTACTTATATTTACTGGTTGTCTATTTACTTGAAGTTGAATTATTGCTTATGTTTAACATCTCTTAAAATCAAACAATTTCATTAAGTCCTGTGAAAATTTTTATTTACACCCATTCGCCTCCCTTTAGGTGTATTCACTAGCCTCTTGGAGGTGAGAGGTTTAGGTATGTGGATGTGTCGCTGATACCGTTGTATAACTCGTTCTATGCTTTGGAGAAACTGGCCAATTGTAGTGTCATGGAGGAGTGCCCCAAGCTTGTGGGATGGGCTAAGTGGTACATGCAGAGGGAGAGCGTGGCCAAGTTGTTGCCCGACCAGCACAAGGTCTATGAGTTCTTCTTGGTGCTCAAGAAGAAGCTTCAGCCCTAGTAGAATCTAAGTTTGATTGTGCTCATCTCATCATTCTTTTGTTCAATAACCTCCCCACCCCCTCCTATGCCTTTGGTTGAGGCTTGCTCTTTCCACTTTCAATTGATTTCTGTTCAGCATTATGTTTTGTGTTATTTGCGCAAGTCTACCTCGAGCAAGCATTTTTTCTGTATGATGAAATCCTTTTTCATTCATCATCGAATTATTTTGTTCCCAATATGCGTCTAAGTATCCATGCGCTACCAACATCATCAAGCAAGAAAACATAGCAAATGAAGCAATAATGAATATTAAGGAAATAAAGTTGAGTAGGTAAAGCGAAGAAAGTCCAATTCAGCCAAATTGTTTGATTGTTTAAGAACCAAGGCTCAGGGGCCTGCCTGCATGTTTATTTTCTGCTATGCAAGTGAATTTTAGATATATGCATAGGTACGATGCATGATTCTGTGGGTAGACTTTGGGATTTACTTAGAACATGATTTAAGAGTTCATAAACGTTGGTTGTCATGCGAGAACACAAGTGGTGGTCAATGGTTGTAAACATAAAAAAATGAATTGGGATAGGTGTCTAGAGAGACCGACGCATGAATTGCAAAGGCCAACCCCGAGACCCAACTTGAATAACCCTTAGGCCCAATTTGAATAATCTTGAATCTTGTAACAATTGCTTAATTCTCTCTGCTTGTTCCATGATTGTGATTGTTTTTGCCCTGAATGATTGTTTCTTTCCCATTATATGTACCTAGTTGTAGTTCTAGACTAGGATTAGATTAGGTCCTTGGAAGTGGAGATCCTTCAAAGACTATGGAAGATCGATGTCATATCCGATTGTATTTTTGTATCGTTTGTCCCTGATATATGTTTCGGGTTGTTTCATGTTGTATAAACACCCGACGAGATGCGGATTTTATTTTGGTTCTTCATTTAGGGTTGCATGTTAGATTTACCGCTTTCCCTAAAACTATTCACTTTTGTTTACTTTCCACCTTGTCTTTAAATTTCAATTGTGTGCTTTCTTTTCTCTTTCTTAGAAATGGAATTGCATGAAAACAACTATCCGCACATGACCACTTAATTAGTTTCATCGTCCCAAAAAAGTAAAAAGAAATGCATGAACATCTTAGGAGACACGACATATTATTAGGTACCAAAAGGGTGCTAATAGAAATATTGACGTAACCCAAGTCTCTAAATTTGGAATCTCTAGTTGCGTAGAAATCGAGGGACTACTCTCGATCCTCGAATGGGTTTTCTAGCCGACCTCCAAAAACGAGGTTAGTGGCAACTCCTGTCTTTTTTAGGTTATTCTAAACAACTAGATGATAAAATAAACTCGTTGTGAAGGTATGGGTCTCAATGAGGCTCACCATAGTTTAGCATACCCACTATTCCATGGGGAGTGAGTACTATTGGGAGGGTTACTATGGTAAAGGTATTTCTAAATTCGATATCCACACTCGACCTCCTCCTTTGAGATGTGCCGCCCGTGCGGATATGAATCACAACACCTTCCCCTGTCATGCAAGGTACAAGCTTGGGAGAGCTCACGATCGTGAACGAGGGAATTCAAAAGGGTTCGTCCCAAAAAAGAGGTGATGACATCTTTTGGAATGTAAACCATGAAGGAATTCTCATGGTCAAGTACCCCTAAACTCGACCTTTTTTCTATCCCCACTCGAGAGACCCCCGCAAGGGGAGGTTGGGTCGTGACAATCGTCCTTAAATTTCAATTGATTGTTTTCTTTCTTTTTCTCTTTTGATAGAAGAAAAATGGCATGAAATTGACTATCCATGCATGATCACCTAGTTAGTTTCTCATTGGCATGAAAAAGTAAAAAGATATGCATGAGCGCCTTAGTAAGCACGACAAATTATTGGGTACCGAAATGGCGCTAGTAGAAATATTACCATAATCCAAATCCCCGAACCTTAGAGTCTCTAGTTACGTAGATATCGAGAGACTACTCCTGACCCTCAATTCGATTTTTTAGTCAACTCTAAAAAAGAGCCTAGTGGCGACTCCTAATCTTTATCTAGGTTGTCTTAAACAACTTATAGATAATAAATCAATCCGTCGTGAAGGGTGTGGGTCTCAACGAGACTCATTGTGGTTTGGCATACTCGATGTGAAAATTGTCCTAAAGGATGAAGTGATACCATCCTTATGGGTGAAGGTACCATCAAGAGGGCTACTATGATAGAAGTACCGATAAATTCGTTATTTACACCCAATCTCCTTTTTAAGGTGTATCGTACATGTAAAAGTGAATCACAACAAATTCCACTATCATGCGAGGTACGAGCTTGGGAGAGCTCACGACCATGATCAAGCATACTCACATGGTTGATTCCTAAAGATGAGGTGATGACATCCTTTGGAACATGTACCATGAGAGAGCTCTCATGGTCAAGTCCTCCTAAACTCGACTTTTTCCTATAACCCCTCGAGGACTGAGGTCGGGTTGCGACAATCATCTAAATTCAAATCTAGATTTTTCATATCCATAATGATTTTATTAAATTCATTTAGATACTCTTGGATAGGAGTACCTTCTTGCATCTTTAGCATGTAAAGACGCTACTTCAAGAATAATCTTATCGTATGAGATTTTTTCATATAGGGACTTTCAAGCTTATTCCACAATCCTGAAGTTGTTTCTTCATCCGCAACTTTGCAAATCACCTTATTGGATAACGACAATGGATGATGCTATGCACCCTCTCTTCCATTTCCTCGATCTCAGCCGTAGTTATATCGTTGGGATAACTCCCGTCCAAGGCTCTAACTGAACCTTCCCAACGCAATAACACTTTCATCTTGATCCTCCATATCCCAAAATTGTTTTGACCATCGAAGGGAGCCGCTTTGAACTTGATAGAAGCATCTCGAACAAAAAGACTGAAATTCCTTTGCTTTGATACTAACTGTTGTGGAAAAACGCCAAAAGATATACCAATCGAAGCACAAGTGGTAGAGGATGAAAGCAAAATTGAAGTCATACGAGACGCAAGGTTAATATGAAAAACCCAAAACGGGAAAAATCATGGGGAGAGAGGGGTTTCACTATCTTCAACAAAGAGTACGAGAGTACAATTCAAAAGCTCAAAAACCACTTAATGAGCCGCAAGATCGAAAGATCTAACAAGAAGATAAGAAAAAAAACAAAATAGGAAATAATATGGAAATCGGGGTTGGAGATGTGTTATCAAACACGTTCCTTTTATAGTCTTTTTTTTTTGTTGGTAAAACACGTTCCTTTTATAGTCTACCTTCAAAAAACCCTAAAACAGAGGTGCATGGTCTAAGATACCCTTATCTCTTAATTTGAAAGTCAACTCAATTATGCCCTCGATGCACCCCCGCTCACCTTAACGACTAAACATAATTCTTGATTTGATAAAACCATGTCCCTATTTGACACTTTCTTTAAATCATGATTTCACATGGATTTCATCAAAGTTTGGATCATATTTAGAACATTTGCGACGTTTGATCAGTTGTGCCCTCGATGTACCCAAGCTTGCTTTGATGGCTAAATGTGTTTCATAGCTTTGATGAAGCTATGTCCTCTCTTTATTAAGCTTTCCTAAATCAATGTCTCAATTGCTTGAAAATTTTTTTAAGGTATCACATGAATCGTCATATTCTTAAGGTGTTCATGAAATGCATGTGATTGTCTTTGATGCATGATGATTGAATAAGTGATCCATTGTTGGCTCACTCAATTGATTGATTGATTAAGAAATAAGGTTGAATGGCATACATGCATCCTTTCATACATGCATCACGTGTGATTTTTAGATGCATGATTTAGGTGCGATGCATGATTGCTTTGGGTTACTTTGGGATGACATTTAGAACCTATGTTAGTGACTATTAGTGTTAGCCACCATGCGGGAACACAAATGATGGCTGATAGCTATGAGTCACATTAAAATGAATTGGGTAGGCATCCTAGGTGGGTCGTTATGGGAAATTCAAATGTCGATCCCGAGGCTGTTCATGATTGCTTGATTTCTTTTTTCTTGAGTGTTTTAACATGTGGTATCATATTTGTGGATTGCTATGAATTGGTTGTTTTCATACTTTTCAATTTACTTCTACCATTAGATTAGAATTAGGATAGGCCCATGGAGATGGTGATCCCAAAGGCTTGAAGATGATGGATGGTTGATGTCCAATTTGACCTCTCATTTTTACTATTCATTCACCGACAAATGTCTCGAGTTATTTTTTTGTGTTGTATAAACACCCGACGAGTTGTGGTTTTTTTTTTTTTTTTTTTTTATCTTTCTTAGAATTGTGTAAATTCTTTCGTCGTACTCTTTTATCATTCTTGGGCGTTTACTTAATCACACTACAATTACTTGATTGATTTATCTTTTCACTTTCTTAAGTAATTAGAACAGATTAGAATGGCATGAAACGAACCATTCACGCATGATCACTTTTGTCTCTTAAACTTGCACAAAAAGATAAATAGAGATGCATGAACATTTTAGATAGCACATTGTTGTTACATACTAAAAGGGCACTAATAGCAACATTAGCGTAACCCAAGTTACCAAATCTTGGATCTCTAGTTGCATAGGTATTGTGGGATCACTCCAACCCTCAATTGGGTACTATAGCGGGCCTTCAAAAAACGAGACTAGTAGTGACTCCTAAATGTCATTTAGGTTGTTTTAAACAACTCATAAATAATAAACGAATCCATCGCAAGGGATATGAACCTTTCGAAAAGGTTCGCGATCATGATTTAGCATACTCATGTGGTTGATCCCAAAAGATGGATTGATGACATCTTTTGGAGTAGTGTATGGTGAGAGGGCTATCATGATCGAAATACCCTTAATCTCAGCCTTACAGTTTCCTTTCAACCTTAAGAACATCAATCAAGATTTGTCGTGGTATCAAGGTAGAGTCACGACAAATCCTGTTGTCGCGTGAGGTGCGAGCTTGGGAGAGGTCATGACCATGACCAAGTGACCTCGTGGTGTCAATCCTAAAGGATGAGGTGATAACATCCTTGGAGTTACATGCTGTGAGGGAACCCTGATGGTCAACCACCTCTAGAACCTACTTTTATGCACATTCAGCTTGTCAAGGTTGAAAGGGGCGCCGAGGTCTGGTCGCGACACACACATACATATATATGTATACTCACACACACACACTCATATATATACACAGATTGTCAATTCACGCGATATTTGACAGTGATTGTCTTGTCTTCTGCTTGTTTAATCTTGTTTGCTTTTTTTCTTTCCTTTCGTTAAGCCAATTCACATAATGTTACTTAATCAATGAGTAAACTTCTTAGCCATTCCGGAAATGTGGTTTAAGTCCTGAATTTTTTAGAAAAGTTGCAATATAATCCTTTTGAGCGTCATTTTTTTTCCCAATTTTTCCTTTTCGACAACCTTTGATTACCTACTATTAAAAACTTAATAAAAGTTATAGCTTAAAGCGATCGGTGATTCGTCGACCGTAATAAGTTTTTGTAAATTTAACGTCGCTAGTGGTACTAATACCTTCATCTGTATGGCACGACACATTGCTCAAAAAGAGAATATGTTAGCTTACAAAGTCCTAATTTGGGAGAACACTCACCAATCGCATTGTTGGTGACTTTTGACTTATCAATTACACCCGCCTCTAGGGTGCAATCCAATGGATACGGCCTGCTTTGCCCCAAAATGCATTTCTGATCTGCTTGGAAAAATTTGTGTGCTTTTAGAGATTTCTCCAAATGGAAGCGTAGGATTGGATTGATTGATTAATACACATGGTGACCCTTTTAAAGGCTTGAGCGGCAACAAGACTTCAGATTAGATGAGCTTGGTTTTTAGATGGTCAATTGGTTTTCCTTGAACATATATGTAGAAAGATTGACAATTGATAGCCACATCATGTTCCAAAGCTGTAAACTTTGAAATCAAGTCAATGGTCAATGGACTTGAATCGCATTGTTGGTGACTTTTGACTTATCAATTACACCCGCTTCCAGGGTGCAATCCAATCGATACAGCCTGCTTTGGCCCAAAATGCATTTCTGGTCTGCTTGGAAAAATTTGTGTGCTTATAGAGATTTCTTCAAATGGAAGCGTAGGATTGGATTGATTGATTAATACACATGGTGACCCTTATAAAGGTTTGAGCGGCAACAAGACTTCAGATTAGATGAGCTTTGTTTTTAGATGGTCAATTGGTTTTCCTTGAACATATATGTAGAAAGATTGACAATTCATAGCCATCTCATTTTCCAAAACTGTAAACTTTGAAATCGAGTCAACGGTCAATGGACTTGAAATCCTCTTAATTGGGTTGATGGACTTGAAATCCTCTCAATTAAGACCTGCTGCAAAATGACCGGGAAAAGAGGGAGAAAAAAGGTAATCGTTACCTCAATTAGCTCTCTAATTTTAGTAAATTACGAACCTGAGCGTAACACATTATAAAACGGATTATTACTAGGTTTGTTGTCGGAAAGAAAATGCTTTACGGGAGATGGCCGGATGAATTTTGGTTCTTCTATATGTCTATTATGTTCTTTCATTTGATGGAAAAAACATTTTAGGTCCTTTCTAGGTACACTTTTTTTATTCACATTCAATTATTTTAATTTACAAAATTTCCGACAACATTAATGTGACTATGCTGACGTGGTGTCGGTCGTCCTACGTGACACAACCGACACTAATGAATAATTTTTATAATATTTTAATACTTTTTTCGAATTTGTTTTTCCTTTTATTGCTTTGTCCTCCTTTTCTTCTCCCCCTCTTCTCTCCTCTTCTTTTTCTCTTTTTTTTTTTTTTTTTTTTTTCCTTTTTCCCTACGCTAGCCACCGCTAGGCCTCGCTGATGGCTAGCGAAGGTAGCTGGCCTCAAGCTAGGGGTGCTTGGCCTTGGGTTAGCGAGGGCCGTCCTCATTGTCCTTGGCCTAAGGTAGCCCTTCGCTTGATCAGGAGAGGGTAAAGGCGGCCCTTGCCCTCTTAGGCGAGGGCGGCCCCTTGCTAGGCCACTCAGGCAAGGGCAGCCCTGACTAAACAAATGCGTCTTTATTATAATTAAACGAGCGAATCTTTGTACAAATGTATTTTGATTATTTTGACACCTGACTAAGGATCTTCAAATCGTATCTTTTAGGTATTAATCAAAGAATCAGTATGAATAACAAGAACTAGTAGTCCGGGAACTACTTTTGTGATTTAGGTAAATTATTGAACAAAAAATAACACGTGGCTGTCTACGCGCGCGAAATGACATGGAGGCAGCTACGTCGGAATTTTCATACAAAGTTGTGGGAATATCACTAAAAGTCAAACATTGTCTGACAGTGTAAGACTGCCAGTTTTTGTCACTATAAAAGAACCCTCCGTGCTATAAAAGAAGTTCATTCAGCTCGCTCTTTACTCATGATGTCCAACAACATCTTGCTAAGCATGACAAAATCAATTGCAATCCACCCTCTCTCCCTCCGCCTCGTCCTTTGTCTCCTCTTCTTGCTTCCATTTCAAGCCTCACCGTCACCGACCACAGAGTTGCAAGCTCTTGTCAAATGGAAGAACTCCCTCTCTCCTCCTCCACCTCCGCCTTCTCTGAGCTCCTGGTCCCTCTCCAACATCACCCATCTCTGCAACTGGACTGGCATTGCCCGCAACAATAGCGAGTCAGTCTCAGACATCAGCCTCCTAGGCTCACGCCTCAACGGCATGCTCGATGCGCTCGATTTTGCTTCGTTCCAGAGCCTGACTTGCTTGAACGTCAACGACAACAATCTTGAGGGTCCAATACCGTCCTCAATCTGCAATCTATCCCAGCTCAGGCTCTTGAACCTGGCGGGCAATTTCTTCGTAGGGGCAATTCCTCGCTCCATTGGACAATTGAGAAAGCTTGAAAAGCTTGATTTGAGAGTAAACGAGTTGACCTCTTCGATCCCTTCGGAGCTTGGGCTCTGTTCTAACCTCACCTACTTAGCCCTTGCCGCGAATTCGATCTTTGGGGAGCTGCCTCTTTCACTGTCCAATCTGGTCAGATTGTCAGAATTTGGAGCTTCGGAAAGTCGCCTCTCAGGTGAGTTACTGCCTCACTTCTTCACGAATTGGACCGAACTTGTTTCTCTACAGCTCTAGAACAATTTTATCTCCGGGCAAATTCCGCCAAGAAATCGAAAGCCTGACCAAGCTTGATTACCTCTCCATGTTCAACAATTCCCTCTCAGGGAGTATTCCTCCGGAGGTGGGGAATCTCACATGGTTGACCAATCTTGACCTCAGCATGAACCAGCTTCATGGAGAGGTCCCCAAGACCATCTCTTACCTTGCTAACTTACAGTGGATCTCTTTGTTCGCGAACAATTTCTCGGGAGGAATACCACGTGATTTCGGCAAGTACAGCCCTTCTCTAATATTTGTTGGCTTTTTGAACAACAACTTCACTGGAGAACTGCCACCAGATTTGTGCAGTGGCTTTGCTCTTCAATATCTTGAGATCAATGGGAATAACTTCACAGGGCCGATGCCCGAATGTTTGAAGAATTGTTCGCGGCTAAAGAGAGTCCGTCTAGACAACAATCAGTTCACTGCAGATATCACGAGTGCGTTTGGAGTTTATCCAAATCTGGTATTTATAAGCCTTAGCAACAACCGATTTGTCGGGAATCTTATGGCACAATGGGGACAGTGTACAAATCTCACGAATTTGCAGATAGATGGTAACAAAATTGCAGGCCGCATCCCACCGGAGATTGGGAAGTTGTCTCGATTGCGTGTCCTAACTTTGTACAGCAATGAATTGACCGGGAAAATTCCGAACGAGATGGGAAATCTAGGGGAGTTGTTGCGCCTGAATTTGAGCAACAACCATTTGGCCGGAGATATTCCTATCTCGTTAGGAAACTTATCAAAGCTAAATTATCTTGATTTGTCGAAGAATGCAATGAGCGGTAGCATACCAGACGAGCTAGCAAATTGCGAGAATTTACTGAGCTTGAACTTGAGCAACAACAATCTGCAGGGTGTCATACCGCCGGAGCTCGAGAACTTGTTCGTGCTACAGATTCTCTTAGACCTGAGCCATAATTCACTAGCAGGATCAATCCCGTCCAATCTAGCAAAGCTTGCTAAACTGGAAATTCTCAATCTATCCCATACAACTTCTCGGGTACAATCCCAGCTGCTCTCACCAGCTTGGTGAGTTTAACCTCCCTAGACTTATCGTATAACGAGCTGACAGGTGTGGATCCTAATGGTCGCCTGTTCCAACAAGCACCGGGAAATGCTTTTATCAGGAATCCGGGCTTGTGTGGAAATGTGATGGGATTATCTCCTTGTGGGACGAGCAGTGAATTGATCGACCACAGAAAAGAAGTTCCGATTGGTGTGAGTGTTAGCGTTAGCGTTTGCTGCTTACTACTTCTAGCGATTCTAATTGCTATGATTCTGGGACTTCGGCAGCGGAAAAAGCTTCTTGACGAAGAGATCAAGCGTCTTAAAAACCACGAGAAATCTGAGCAGATCATTTGGGAAATATTAGGAAAGTTCACATTTAGCGACATCGCTAAGGCCACCAATGATTTCAGCAAAGAGTACTGCATTGGAAAAGGTGGGTTCGGGAGCATTTACAAGGCCGTATTGGCCAGTGGCCAAATCGTCAATGTCAAAAAGTGCAACGCATCAGAATCCGGCAATATACCATCGATCAACCACCAGAGTTTCGAGAATGAAATTCGTGTGCTGACCGAGGTCCGGCACCGCAACGTGATCAAGCTTCATGGGTTCTGTTGGAAGAGGGGTTGCATTTACTTGGTGTATGAGTTTGTCGAGAGAGGCAGTCTGGCAAAGGTCTTCGATGGAGGAACAGGAGCAGCTGAACTGGGTTGGGGTACAAGAATGAAGATTGTTCAAGGCGTGGCTCAGGCGATCGCCTACTTGCATCACAATTGCTCACCACCAATCGTCCATAGGGACATAACGTTGAACAATATCTTGCTTGAGTCGGACCTTGAGCCTCGGCTGTCGGATTTGGGGATAGCGAGACTTTTGAATACAGACTCATCGAATTGGACCACAGTAGCCGGATCTTATGGCTTCATGGCTCCTGGTAAGCCATATGATCAAAGCTAACCATACATTTTCAGTGTACAAATTATCTAGAATTGTTCATATTGTTCTCATTAACTTCTTGAATTTGGATTCATCAAATAATTCTCACAAGGCTATTTAGAAGAGCAAGTATAGATTTTTAAAAGTCATTCGCATTAATAATATCAAAGAAATTTGGAATTTGTGTACAACTTGAAATTATGATCAAAATATTAATGCATTTTTCTTTCATGAAAAACAGAGTTAGCAGTTATGATGCTGATAACGAACAAATGCGACATTTATAGCTTTGGAGTAGTGGTGCTAGAGATTATGATGGGGAAGCATCCGGGAGATCTTCTCACTTCTCTATCAATGACGCAAACATCGACAATCTCGGAGAACCCAAATTTGTCGCTGAAGGATGTGCTCGATCCGCGTCTTCCTACTTCGACTGGTCAACTAGCCAAGAAAGTGGCATTCATTGTCATGGCGGCACTAGCGTGCACTAATCCCGATTCATGACCTACCATGCATTTCGTCGCGAGAAAATTATCCACACGCACTCAAGCTTACTTGTCTGAGCCATTAGGCTCAATAACTATCAGCAAAGCTATAAAGTCTTCAGAAGTAAAATTTTAAGGGATATTGCTAGATCAAATGATACTTTTCTGTCTCTCTCTCACCTTTTTTTTTTTTTTTTTAGCTCGTAATGAATGAGAAAGAGTGGGTGTACAAAAAGGATAATTTAGAAAATCTCTATTGCTTTGTCTTCAAAACATGTTTATGAATCCTATGTATCCTCTAATAAATATGATGGAGGTGCGGACACCTGGAATGCCTAAACTTGGTGGGGGGAAAACTTTAGTGTCAAAAATTTCAAAACGTACACTTAAATGCCAAAATTAGAGAAAAATGGAACACTTAAGTGCCAATAGTGAGAAATTTCCACCAAATTGCTAATGTGGCATTTTTCCAACGAGATAAATGCAAAACGACGTCGTTTTTGGTGCTAACGTAGCTGGATAAGTGCAAAACAATGTTGTTTTGTCGCTTACGTTGCCCCAAAATTGAATTTTAATATAAATAATAATTAAAATAAATAAAACATTAAATTAAATCTTAAAAAAAAAGAAACAAGTGTTCGGTAAGGGCTGTGGAAGCCCTTATCGCCGCCGCCCCATCGTCATTGGGAAGGGCCGGTGATAGTGGGGGAGGGTTAGTCGGGGTCGATGAGCCCTAGGCAAGGGCCGACGACCTTGGCCGATTGCCGGTGAGGGCACTGTTGGCCCTCATCTAGGTTTGGAGCAAGGGTCACAGCCCTTCCCAAATCCAGTGAGGGTAGTCGGTCCTTGCCCAGGGCTCGGCGACCTCGGCAGATCCTCCCCCACCATTGTTGGCCCTTCTCGGCGACGGTGGGGTGGCGGCGATGAGGGCTTCCACGGCCCTTGCCGAATGCTTACTACTTTTTTTTTTTCAATGTTAGTTTTTTATTTAATTTAATTAATATTTATATTAAAAATCGATTTTCAAGCAAAACGATGTCGTTTTGCACATTCATTGCCGACTAGGCAACTCCGACGAGCCATGTAGACTAATTTATTATTAAAATACTGTCACGTTAGATTTTTGGCTACCTTTGTCCAAATTGGTACTTCAGTGTCCCAATTTTCAGAAAAAGTGACACTCAAGTGTACATGTTGAAACTTTTGACACCAAAGTATTGACACCTAATTTTTAGTTGACCCGCCAAAAAGGTGAAAAAATCAAAATTAGGATTTCCGATCGCGACGAAGCTCGTTTCCTAGCAAAAAAAAATATCATTTTTCGTTTATTTCTTTTGCTTTATCTTTTTAACGGTTTCCTATTCATTTCCAACAAAAACACTCATTTCCAACAAAAACACGAAAAGTCAAACAGTTGATTTTGAGTTGACTTTTTAGTCAATCATTTGACGAAAAGTTAACCCCAAGTCAAAAGCTGACTTTTTGCACAAAGAGATGTCAAATGATTTCAATTTCACTTTAGCCAAATTAATTTTCGAAAATTTCAAAGATTTGACTCAAAGATCAACCTTTTAAGAAACGTCAACTAAAATGTTGACTTTTTAGTCAAACCTTTGACAAAAAAAATTGGAAAAATAAAAATTCACATAATACTTCGTTTTAGTGTCAAATTGACTTTAGTGTCAAAAAATTTCCGAAAATCAATTAAGAACCTTGTTTTACTAATTTTTCGATTTTAGATTCGAAATCGATCAAAAATAAAATTAATTTCGTTTTAGTCATAATTAGGTCTAGTTCCTTCGACAACATTTAGTCTAAGGAACTATTTCTCATCCACTTGTTCACTCAATTTCGAGAACGGTCATGTTGAAAGGTGAATTACAATTTTTAGCCCTAATTAGGGGTCTGAATCGATCTTTCATGATTCGCGAACGGATACTTTTATTTTACTCATTTTCTTGAGATAAGTCCAAATCCGGGGTTCGTTTTGAGAAATTCACTAAAGGACTTCCCAATTTGAGGAGTTTTACTCTCTTGAATATAAGAAAGTTGAGCTATTAAGTTTCAATTAGAGAAATTCAAATTGACCCATTTGAAACTATGGTTTAATTTCACGAATCAAGATCCAATTTCGATATTAGACCTCGATTCATTTTTTGGCCTAAGTCTCCTAATGTCAATTTAAGGTCAATTTGGATGCAATAGACTATTCTAAACATGGACAATTAGATGAATAGGCATCTCGCAACATTAATTGAATTCAATTTCAATTAATTTGTGATTTCGATCAAGGAATTGCAAAATCGTCCGTTGTGGCCTATAATGTTCAATTATGTATACCCATGGTCTAAGTCCACTATTTTTCGCAATACTCGATCAATTAGGTCAATAAAAAAGCAATAAATTGCATCTACGTGGTTTGATTAGCCTAATTCGATTTGAATTGAACTATTTCAAGTTTTCTCTTCAATTTGATCATCGAAAGACCAAATTGCATAAATTTTGAACCCACAAGGATTGCATGGCCATAATCGGTTGAACCGGTGTGAACCAATTCAACCGGTCCAACCGGCCACCCATGAGGCAAGCAGATTTGGCCCCTTGCCGATTGATTCTGGATTGCTAGCGACCGGCTCTTGGATCCTTTTTACCCGTATTTCTTACTCATGCCTTTACATTTTCTGAATTTTGCAAAATTACCCTTGGATTTTGTGAATTTAAGATTTTGCCCCTAATTAGGCTTTAATCGCGATTTTCGTTTTAACTCCTAATTTTTGTGAATCAAAGCCATTCAGTCGGTCACAGGACACATTTTAGGTCGGATTAGTCCTTAATGAGCTTAATTTGGTCATTAAATCAAAATTTTGACCGTCGGATCGAAGTGATGGTCAAGATTTGGCAATTAATCAAAGGTATAAAAGGGTTTTCCCTCCAAAAATCAAAGTGGGGGTTCATTTGTCAATTCTTCATATCAAATACATAGAACATTCTCTCTCTCTCTCTCTCATTTCCCGCTCTCTCTCTCTCTTATCTACTTGCTCACCGGTTGGCTTCCTCTCCCTATCAAGCCAATCGCCACCAACCTCAGCCCTCATCGGCTGATCTCCACCCTCATCGGCGACTGGCGATCTCCCCCTTAGCTCGTCAGTGTCGCCATTGTCCCCATATGGTTGCTGGAGTCTTCCTCCCAAGCCATTTTCTCAATTGGCTCCCAAGACCGACATTAATGTCATCGGTCCAACTGGCATTGATCAATGCCGTTTGGCACCCCCTGGCATGTTCTGATCATGCCGATCCTCTTCCAAGTGAATCCTTGATCCTTTGAAGGTTGGGATCTCATCAGAAAGCCACCAGAACAACTCCAGTGGTTGGTTTTCCTTCTGGTGATCCAAAACCGGTTTGATTTGGACCAGTTCTATTCGGCCATCGAACCGCAGTTTGGTTGCCTTATTTTGGCTCCCAGCCAATCTATGAAGTTTATTCAGCATCCCTCATGGTTTTGATCGTGTTCTAGTGGCTTATGTTTCGTCCGATTGCGTCTAAAGTTTGACGAAAATCACAAAGGTATTTCCCTTAATCTCGAATCCAATAAAGCAAGATTGGGTTAACCAATTGGGGCTAGGATTCAACCCTAGATATTCATGATATGCTTAGATTTGAGATTTATGATGTCATGAGATGATTTGCAATGAGTTGATGATCATTGATGATGAACTTGAAGTTGATTGAGCTTGATTTGTCTTGATCTGCAATTTCGTAACTATGAGAGATTATGTTGAAAATGAAAGGAAATTAGGTGAAAATGAAGGATCAATGCAAGAAAACGTGGAAAAAACTCTTCTTGGTTTGAGAAATGGGTTCCTACTTGGTAGGTCACTTTGTAAGAAGAAATTTGATCAGTACTCTAATCTTTCTATTAATGTCGTTTCTTCTTCCTCCAGTATTTTGTTCAATTGCTTGAACACAATCTATCTTTTGCTCGCAAGGTAATCATAAATGTTGTGGAAGAAGTTCTTCCCTAAGAAAGTGCTAAGGTCTACTAATCTCAGTTCCCATTTTGCAAAACCACATAAAACAAAGACAAAAAAATGTACTTTCACATGCTCATGAACACTATCCAAGTGGGGATTCACGACTCTGAAATACTCCCAATTAATACCGAAAATCAACATATTGCTTCAGTCGATAAATTGATTCCAACTAATAATTGCTTAATTTAGTGCTTCATCAAACTTTTCCACCACAATATAAGACAGAATGATCAATTGAGGTAGAAATTATTGTCATGAGATGGAAATTAAAGAATTCATTCTAAAAATTTCAAAAAGCAAGCAATGATACATCCAAAAACCAGCTATAGCTCGAGGACCCGTATATATAGTCAAAGTGACCCATCTTCCAATAAAACTATCACTCTTAGAGAGAAGAAATAATGAAGTAACGCTAATAATGGAGACCAATACCTTTGTATAGAAACTTAGTAGAGAAGAGTCAACATATTTGGAAGTCACGAGAACTAGATAAAAATAGGTCTTGATAGCAGATATTTAGGAGCTTGCCATGGAAATGTAGAGTAGGCAAAATTCGATACTCTGAAATTGACACTTTCGAAGACAAAAGCCAAGGTACTGATGGGTTGTGTAGCACCAACAACTATTATGAATATAAAGAATATTTACTTAATTTTAGACAAGAAAATTTTTACTATAAGACATTGAACTACTTGAGAGAATATACTAAAATGGCCATAAAAAATGAGATGTTGAACATTGACATCTTTTGAGAATACTCCACATTCAAATCTCGGGTCAACACCAACAATCACAGTGAGCCTCAAGCCAAGAACATATCCCATTTGCATCATTTAATAGTTGTGAAATTAGAATGCATGGCTAACAACCAACAAGTGTTAGCTATGGCACTGCATGAGTGAAAAGCACTCCACCCTACTAGTGATCTAGACATTTGTGTCCACTGTCCACTGCCCACTATGCCTAAAGAAGAGCAAATTTTCAAGAGAAAAATAGAATGAGGTAACATTAAATTGGCTGGTATCTAGAACCATATTAATACAAGTGGCAGCCACACTCTCACACTTGTCCTTTATTTGATCCAAGTATATCAGATGGCTCAAAAAGTTATTATTATTCATCAAAATAAGTATTTATGATGTCATAGATGCAGCCGTAGTTGATTTGTCATAATTTGTCATGCCCCGATTCTCTGAGCGCGTGCCCATCCCTCGATGGTCGATTTAAATGCAACGTCCTAAGATGCGCCGCTGACCCTTTCATTTTAATGCGCATGCGGAAGCGAATAATTAAATCCCTAGACAACACAAAGATGAGATAGAAAAGTAGGACCACAATTTTCGAAAATCACATCACACCTTTATACATATCAAACCTAGTCATATACAATACTAGTCGATATATACAAGTCTGCAAAAAGGGGTAGAGGGGCTACAGATCCTCTAATCATTCGATCCCTCCTCAGAAGATTCGGGAGTCTTTGGATCCGAGAGACTCGGGTCTACCACTGCTCCACCAGGAGGGTCCACTATACCTTTTCCAAAAGAAACCTCCAGCACCGACATAGGGACCTTAGATTCCGGTAGGGGACCTTCCCTGGTTCCATTTCGCTTGCAATGATACCATGATCTATATTGATGGGGTACCATCCGAGATAGACCCGCATCAACCCAGATAATTGATCTCATGAGCTCATAGACCCATCCCCTTGGGTCCCCATGAAGCGGAATGTAAGATACCTACTCGGTGACCTTCTTCGACTGGCCAAAATGCTCGGGAGAAGCCTCCATCTAAGGACTTGAAAATGTTAGCCCATGATGGGGAGAGACAACGTCTCAGCAAGTCCACCCCTTTAAACCCCGACTAGGAAGGAAATACGCCCAAAGGCTATCTAAGCACACACGAGACAAAGGACTCACCTTTGCCTCAGTTCCTTCCTGCAAGTCAGTATGATTCATATATTCAATGAATCACTTCAATTTAAATCAATTCACCAAATCAAATCAAATCATCAATCAATTGATCCAATCGATTCCATATCATCAATACCATCTCTCAATCAACCCATTCAATACTATCTATTAAATTCAATCACATCGAGGACTGCTCACCCTAAGCTAAAGATAGATAGTATAGCTCACCAAAAGCTGATAGAGTATACTCCTCACCCTAAGCTGATATATCAAGGCACGCAAGTTGATATAGTATACTAATAATGTTCACCAAAGCTGTGCATTACTTAATATGCTCATCAAAGCTGCTAGAGTATACTGCTCACCAAAAGCTGACATATCAAGGCCTGCGGGCTGATATAGTATACAATTTCACCACTTTTTGTCATACACAATAAAAATAATCGTGTGTGGATACATGATCTGCCTTAGCCCAAATACAATAATTTCCCTTTTTAAAAATCCCACCATTTAATATAGTCCACAATAGTATTTTTGGCGTTGTAAACCAATGCCCGGTATTTTCTAATTAAATACCGAAAATACTCAATTTTGGGATTGTGAAGGATAATTGCTTTCTGATAATCAAAATAAAAAAGGGTTACAAATATATATATATGTGTGTGTGCGGGCGCACGTAACTCTACTCATAACTAAGTTACTATTTTACCCTTATTACTCACACAATATTTCTCAACACTCCCCCTCAAGTTGGGATATAGATATCAAATAATCCCAACTTGTTACATAAGACGCTCACTCTATTCGCCCGTAGAGATTTCGTAAAAATGTTTGCGAGCTGATCCTCTGACTTTGTGTGTTGAAGAATAACGTCACCTTTCTAAACTTTTTCTCGCGCAAAATGACAATTAATCTCAATGTGCTTAGTTCGCTCATGGAAGATTGGATTAGATGCAATATGAATAGCGGATTGATTATCACAATACAACACTGATGGATTTGACGGTGACATTCGAATCTATGATAGTAACATTCTCAACCATAGTAATTCACTCGTCACATGTGCCATAGCACGATGTTCAGCTTCAGCGCTTGATCGGGAAACTACATGTTGTTTCTTGCTTTTCCATGCAACTAAATTACCCCCACGAAACACACAGTAGCCTGAAGTAGATCTTCTATCCACAGGACATCCAGCCCAGTCGGCATCAAAAAAGCCTGCAGTGTTCAGATGGCCATAATTCTTGAACTATAGTCCTTTACCCGGCACTCCCTTCAAATATTTGATGATCCGAAGTATAGCATCCCAACGAGTGGTACGAGGAAAACTCATGAACTGACTTACTACACTACCGCGAAGGATATATCATGTCTTGTAATAGTAAGATAGTTTAACTTACCTACTTATCTTCGATACTTTGCTGGATCATGTAGTAATTCTCCATGTTCTAATCAAGTTTCATATTGGGATCCATAGGGGTATCGACTGGCTTTACTCCAAGAAATCCAACCTCACCAAGGATGTCCAGTACATACTTTCGTTGCAATAAATTGATACCAGCATGTGAATAGGATACTTCAATACCAAGAAAGTATCAAAGACGTCCCAGATCTTTAGTACTGAATTCTTTATGCAGAAATTGCTTAAGTTTTTTAATACCACTTGAATCACTGTCAATAATGATGATATCATCCACATATACAACTAGAAGGATACAACCAGTCGAAGACACAGAGCTGAAAACTTAATGATCTACCTGACACTGCTTTAATCCAAATTCGATAATCGCATCACTAAATCTACCAAACCAAGCACGAGGAGATTGTTTAAGTCCATACAAAGCTTTGTGTAAACAACATACCACATTCTCCCCTTGAGCAATAATCCCAGGTGGTTGCTCCATGTAGACCTCCTCAGCCTAATCACCATGTAAAAAGGCATTTTTGACAACCAATTGATGAAGGATCCAGCCAAATTGCACAGCCAATGAAATGGAGACATGGACAGAGGGAATCTTGGCCACGGGAGAGAATGTGTCATTATAGTCGACACTATAAGTTTGAGTATGCCCCTTCGCAACTAATTGTGCCTTCAATCAATCAAGAGTACCATCCGGGTGAACTTTGACAGTGAAACCCAATGACAACCAACATGTTACTTATCAGTAGGTAAGGAAGTAAGCTGCCAAGTTTTGTTCTGAATTAGTGCCTGCATTTCATCTTCCATGGCATGATGCCAACCCGGATGAGCAAGAGCTTCAGCAACACTACTGGGCACAGAAATAGAAGACAACGGCGAGACAAAGGCAGAGAAGGTAGGAGATAAATGATCATAGGACAAAAAATTTGAAATAGGATGACGCATACTAACACAATCAGAAAGACCGAAATAATGATCAACAAGATGACCAGCACAAAAACGTGTACCTTTGCGAGAAGCAACGGGCAGATCAGGATTAGAGGCTGGCACTGCAACTGATGGGGGAACAGATGAATCGGGTGCTGATGAAGGCTGTACTGTCATAGTTAGAACTATATTTCGTTGATGATAGGTGCGGTCAGCAAAATGAAATTTTCTAGAGGTAGCTGGAGAGATGGAAGGCAGTGGAAGCATTGGTAGTACACAATCATCATTATCACCAGGTGTCTGTGGAACATTCTGAGAAGAAAAATATGACTGATCTTCAAAGAACGTCACATCTGTAGACACGAACATACGACGACGAGTAGGACTGTAACATTTGTATCCCTTTTGAGTTCGAGAGTATCCCACAAAGACACATTTTTCAGCACGAGGATCCAGTTTATCAAGACCTAGAGTAAGACTATGAACAAAACAAACACACCCAAAGACCCGAAGAGGTAAGGAAAGAGAGGACAATTTGGATGTAAAATTGAGAATGGTGTCTTCCCTTGAAGAACAAAAGTTGGAAGCCTATTAATTAAATAACATGCCGTAAGAACAGCATGGCCCTAAAAATGTTTAGGTAGATGCATATGAAACATGAGGCAGCGGTCGACATCAAGAAGGTGGCGATTTTTACGTTCAGCTATGCCATTTTGTTGTGGAGTGTATGAGCAGGACGTCTGATGAATAATACCATGAGATTCCAAAAATGGTCGGAAACTAGAAGTTGTAGCAAGGTATTCTCTAGCATTATTTGACCGTAAATATTTGACAGAGATATTATATTGATTCAACACTTTGAAATAGAACAATTGAAAACAATGAAAAATCTCTGTACGATCTTTTATTAAGAATAACCAAGTCATTCAGGAAAAATCATCCACGAATGCAACAAAATATCTGAATCCAGAGACATCAGACACACGACATGGACCCGATACATCTGAGTGAACCAACTCAAATGGACTAGACATACGAATCTGAATACGGGAAGGAAAAGAAGCTCTATGATGTTTACCAAACTGACAAGCTTCACAGTGAAAGGAAACAGACTTAGACTCAGGAAATAAACGTCAAAGTAGGTTTGGTGGTGGATGACCAGCACGACAATGCATCCGATATAGGATGTCTGTTTCACAGCTGCGGTAGCTAACACCTTCTTATCAAGGTAGTACAGGCCATTTGATTCATGTCCCCCACCAATCATCTATCTAGTCCTCAGATCCTGAAAAACACAACGGGAAGAGGAAAAGGTCACAGAACAATTTAGTTCTTTGGTCAACGAGCTAACGTAAATCAAATTATAAGGAGATTTTGATAGGTGAACGACAGATGACAAAGAAATAGAGGGACTCAAATGAGCAACTCCCATACCAGTAACTTGAGACTGTGAACCATTTGCTTATGTAACTGAATTCGATAATGAAGGAGATGTAGAGTGAAAACAGGACAGTAGGTTAGAGTTACCGGTCATGTGATTGGTAGCTCCAGAGTATATAACCCAAGAATCAAATGATGCAGGCAACAAACATGATGAACTACCTTTGGAGGTTTGTGCTAGAGTTGTAGTAGGAGTTGAAGATCCTGTCACTTGTTGGGTGCGAACTAATGTATCATACTCAGCACGTGTTAATTAACTGAATTGTTTGTCTTCAGAACTTGAGTTGAACTTGGTGGAGCCATTGAGGGAGGACCAAGAGAATCCTCAATCTCTGCATATGGAGCAAGAGGGAGTTTGAGCTCTGGGTGAAGTGTATAGTAATAAGCTTCTGTATGTCCAACTCTTTGAAAATGATGGCAATATCAGGAACCACGACTATTTCCAAAATTAATGGTACCACGAGTCCCAACTCCTCCTTCACGGCCTCCATGACTTCCACTCACTGTGTCCACGGCCTTGATAACCATGACCTCGACCTCCACGTCTACTAGAACCATGGGAAAGCATAGCACTAATCTCCACTGCCTGCGTGGAAGAACTCTTCTTAGGAATTGTAGAACGGAGAGCCTGGGAGAAGACTTCATCTACTGTAGGAAGAGAACTCTGAGATGTAATATGCTGACGAAAAGATGAATACTGTGGCAACCCTCGACGGCCCCCAATCCGTTAGGGTCGCCACAGATTACTAGATTTCCTCTTGACCTAATGGTCTCATACTCTAATACCAAATAATTTTAATATATCTCTTATTCCTGGGGGATTATATTTATCAATTCGGTCCCTGCGCATAAAATATAGCGGAAGTACAATCAACTATACCCCAACCTGTATTCAAAATGATGCACACCAACTAAACTTTTATAAGTTAATAAGCCGAACACTTTTATTTACATAAAACTAGATGGACATTTTTAGTAGGTACACCAAAATGCCGTAGTCTTCTATACTCGGCTATACTTCAAAAGATGGCCGACATCTTTTGTAACAGTTGTATACTTAAAGTCCATCGATCAGTGTTGGCGTCCAAAAGTTCCTTCCTCTATTGTCCTCCTCCTCATGGTCACATCCAACCACTCGGTCCATCTACTAGTGGCAGTGGCAGCAGAGGTATCTTGTCTAGTCTGAAATATTAGTCCCCAAAAGGGGGTGAGTACAACCACTCAGCTGTAATAGATTCACTAAGCCATATCGTGCACAACCATCACTATCCAATTTTCATGCAAGATAGACAAAACATGTATAATAAAAGGAAATGAGTGATGTACATCCTTTTCATAAAACCTCTCAATGCAATGACAAGTGCAATTACAAATCTAAGATGCACCATTTCAGTCACACGGGTCCTGATTATAGAACCAAACTATTATGACACGTGCCATTCCATGCCACAGAATTTAGTCCTAATACCAGACCACACACACACTTAGTAGAATCATCAATTTTAATATTCAAAAAGGTTTCAACTCCCGGAGGACCAATGTTTGCATCCCTCCGGGCATTCACACCCAACCTGGCATCGCAAAAGCCTCCGGAATTATGCCATTGGGGCCACCGAGCATCGAGAGCATGTTACATCACACCTCCGGACATCTCGCATCCCACTTGGCATCACGAGGAATCTCCCTCCGGCATTACGCCACTAAGGCCACCGGGCATCCAAAGCATGTTACGTCACACCTCCGGGCATCTCGCATCCCACCTGGCATCACGAGGAATCTCCGGGGCCATGAAAATGGTACCCCTACCTTCCGGAATTACGTACCGACATACCACTGGGCATCCCCCGGAATTACGTACCGATATACAACCGGACATCCCGAAACTCCCAGGGAAAACTCTGGGGCTCGCCATGAAAATGGTTACCCCTACCATTCGGAATTACGTACCGACATACCACCGGGCATCCCCCGAAATTACGTACCGGTATACCACCGGGCATCCCGACACTCCCGGGGCATCATCGACCCGAAGGTCCGACGGCAACATTAACATCTTAATTAATTTCAACACCAAAAACATTTTTGATGCAATAACATTTGAAATCTTATGAGTTTTCATTGAAAACCTTTGGTTTTGAATACCATGCCAACTGCCAAAAACCACCATGTCAAATGACAACTCATGATGCATTCACTTTTAGGATGAAATGAGTAAATTTGAAATAAAGGCCATTCGAAAACCAGGATGCACAGTTTTTGTAAAATTTTTGGAATAAACCCCAAATGAACTCAGACATAGAAAGTATATCACCTTTCATCGAAATACTATGAAATTTTAGTATGTTAAATTAGAGACATAGATTGACATTTTCCGTGTAGAAACCGAAGTCTATATCTCACTGTATTAAGAGTAGTGATGGCTACAATCTTTACTAGCATCCTGTAATAATTTCCAGATTTAACATCTACAAGGGAAATTCGTCTCACTGACCAAACCTTGTCCATTTATTCTCAAATTTGATATGTTATTCCTAAGTATGTGTCCTATAACTTTCATCAAGGATTTGAAGTTCAACTCTATCTATATAAATACAGAAAATTCGTGGAATCATCAAAGGTCAGGCTGTTTTATTCGGAACAGTCTTTCTGTTTTAAAATGAATTGCTTCTATCTGCACGTTCTTGTATTCATATAGCTATAACTATGAGTTAAACTCAATCTAATGGATGTTATCTTAAGTCAAAATGATTCTATTCCTCATCTTCATCTCTAGAAATTAAAGTGACACAATATAAACGACTTTCTATCCATGTTCCTCTAAGACAGAAAACATCTAATGCTTTCGAGACACTTACAAATTCCAGCTCAATCAAACCGTTTGTTTTACTACAAATTCATCATGTAGCATCTCAACACACTTACACAGCGTCTAGGAGTAGTCATAGTACATTTTCACTCACCTAGAATCCTTCACAACTCGGTACAAAGCACATACTCACATCTCGGCTCATGTAACTCAACATGCATCACCTTTTCTTCACTCAGCACACACCATTACACCTCACTCAACAATCACAGCTCACTCACAATTAGATTTCGAGACATGCAAGCCTCAAATGCAACATGCAATGACTTATAGCCTCAATCTAGAACTTATCTAGCTCAATTCAACACAAAACAGCAACCACACATCCAATCTTCCACCATTCAGCTAGATCCATAATTCGGCATTCAACCTCCCAAAAATCCCAAATATTTCCAAGTCTATTGCACTACATTAGACAATAACAGCTTTGCATTATATGGATTAGTGAACTTTTACTTGCCTCAAGTCCTACGGCTCAACGGCAAACAAAAACAGAGAGCTCAAAGGGTCTCGGGCGTGGCTCGACGGCGGCGAACACGAACGGTGTCGATGGCAGCAGTACACACATGGCAGAGGGCGATCCTTCTCTCCTCTTCTCCTCTCGCCATTCACCCTCTCGCAAGAACTCTCTCTCTCACTTGTCGCTACTCGTCCGAGAGAGAAAACGAGAAGAAGAAGAAGATGGGTTTCAGTTTTTGGAGAGAGAGAGAGGGATTTCGAAATTTAAGAGGGGAATAGATCTACAAGTCTAATCCCTAGGCTAGTCTAATCATGAGATTTTGCTAATGATTATGTCTCTTGAGTTTGCTGGGTTTCGGTTTTCAGGGATGGAAAACCGTGGGTGATGCAAAGAGAGGAGGGGGTGTCGTGGCTTCCATGCACGACACTTTCGCCGTTTGTCACTCAAAATCGATTAATCTCTAATCCGTGTCGTTAGTCAGTTTACTTGTATCTAATGTTTTTCACTTAATTCCCTTTCGATTCCATTAGATTTCAATTCTATTGTAATCATATACAGTTGTGAAATTATATGACATAATAACTATTTAGTGTTAGTCTATAGAGAATTCATCACAAGAAATGTTAAGCTTAGAAATTGATATTAGCATTACAATCACTAATCCAATTATCATAACTATAATCTATAAACTAAATTGAAAATAAAATCACTCGGGCCTAAATATCCGTCTCTGGCCCAACAGGCTCAATCTATAACAATCCGGCCCATTAAACTAAATTTACCAATCTAACAATTCTAAATCTTGGCCCGCTCTAAGCTAAGCCCAAGCCCAACTCTTCCATTCGGTTTATCAAACCCAATTCTAAAATTCGTGTGGCCCGCTTACTTCTCGAGCCCACACATTCCTCACGGTCCATCGGGTTCACTTTCTGGCCCAATCTAAATTAGTCTAAGTTTCTAATGATTCTGATTACACTAATGAAGGTCGGTGAAATTTGGGATGTCACAAATACCCAGGCCCCAATGACTTGAGATATAATATTACCCTCAAATCCTCTTGGCGTTTAGCCAAAACATCTGGATCGTTCGAGGTAGGAAGATAAGTATCCAATCGTCGGCAGAGAGTGGTGAACCGAGCATAATGATCAGACAAAGATTGATCTCCACATTGAATATCAAATAACTTTTCCCACGTGTCACATACTCGCATCATATTATTTTGCCCCGAATAGAGTAATGCGCACTTATCCCAAACTGTTTTAGCAGAGTTACATTGAATAAAGTAAGGATGACCTTAGGGTCCATGCTGTTCCACAATAGGGTTCGAATCATCGCATCTCCTGCAATCCAATCAGTAGGTTTACTCTTGCTAGACGGTATTATAGACGTGAGATAGTCCAGTTGTCTGGTGGCAGTAAGAAAGACCTCGACCGCTTCAGACCACGATGGATAATTAGTTACATCTAACTTGACAGACGTTAATTGAAAATGACCAAAAGGAGATCCAGAAGTTGATCCATTGGTCGCCATTAATGAACTTCACAGTTGCCAATACTTAATTCCAATAATTCAATCAAATACACAAAAAAAAATTATGAACAGAAAGGCCTCAATCGAATCACCATAGCACTGGTATACTTATTCTTAATATCTCCAACATCACTTTCAAGTGTGAAATAGCAACTCTATCCTCTATAATAGCCATCAAATCTATCCTCAATAATGGCCACTTCTAAAATTTTGCGCAATACAAATAATAAAGTGGGTCACCGTCCACTACCAGAAAATATTCCATCATCCGTTATTTCTAGAATCCTTTCCAGCACCCCACAACCAGCACCAAAGTTGGAAGAATTACTTTAACATTAATAATTAAGTGACAAAGTTGTCCAGTTACTCACCACTGTTCAAGTTCCACAATTTGAGAAGTAACGCCAAAATGAGATCACAATGAAGACAAAGGAATCCAACATATGCAGAGCTCCATTGTATCAGCGTCGTGGGTGGTGATCGTGTTGACCAAGGGCGGCAACACAGAGAAAGAGTGCTTGGTTATGACAATACTCGACAACTTTGACCAAATACAAACTTTGCTAACCCCTCAGCTTTTGACTGAATTTGGGTGATCCCATGACGATTTTCTTCAATTATTAGACTTTGACTTTTCAAAATCCACAGCCAAATTTTCACCTGTCTATCCTCGATGCCCCCGGGTCTATCAAGGAGAAAACTGGTCAGATAGGAATGTCAGGCTGGTTGCTAGATGTTATTGAACTGGGCTTATCAGTGGGGATCAGATTGGACCGAAGCAGAAACCATAGAGGTCACTGGAGTTGCAAGAGAAACACCAATGTCGTTAGGGGTGCAAGAAGCTCTTTGGCTGATGATTGTCGCTAGGACTGCTCCGTGGTGATTGAACTGCGGATCCATCTACAAGCGTGGCTGAAGCTTCGTTGTCAATGCGGCTAGACTAGAGAAGCAACGTCATCAAGGTTGAGACGCAACAGGGCTTGCAGTAATAGTGACGGCGTGGGTCTCTCGTATATCTCGTCTTTGAAGCGCAGAACCAGAAGGAGAGAGGACGATCGCCAGAACATGGATCAAGAAGCATCAGTTAAGGAGTTTGTGGGTCACCGGCTGGAGATGCGGCCTTTTCCGGTGACGGAACAGTGGTCTCCAGTGATCTGGCTGCTAGGGTTTTTATTTTTTTAAAGTGCGGCTCTGATACCATGTGAAGGATAATTGCTTTCTGAAAATCAAAATAAAAAAAGGGTTACAAATATATATATGTGTGTTTGTGCGCGCGTGCGCGCACTACTCATAACTAAGTTACTAATTTACCCTTATTACTCACACAACATTTCTCCACAGGGATAAACACCCAAAATTATAAATATCACTCAATTAGCACAAATTAGCATCTAGATGAATAAACTAAACACACTATTGCAATCAACACAAAATTCCAGTCGCCGACTATCATGGTATAATTTATTAAAAATAATTAATAATTAATAATTACCAAAATTAATTAAATAAATACCAATAAATACCAAAAATACAAACTAGGCTGGAAAAACCTAATTAAATATCGAAACGGGCTCGGAAAAATTCCAAACCTAATTAGATAAATAATACAACATATCTAGTCTCTAATTATGCTACTCTGACCACCTAGCATGCAATAACGATTAAAAACACTAATCTATTCTAATTAACCACCTAAATCATACTTAGCCTAAACTAATCAACCCTTAAGCATCATTAACTCCCTAAGCAGAGTTTAGTGAGTAAACTCACTGGACTAGCGATCCGATGAGTCCACAAGGATGGTAAGGTGGAGATGAGCAACAAACTCCGAAGCGGCGACACCAAGCGAGGCCGGGAAAGGCTTGGAAATGGGCCTCGAAGCCCACGGGACCTGCTGGGTTTCGGATTCTGGATGGTGGGCCGAGGGACAGAACCAAGCAACTGGTTCGGCAATATAGGACCAGCGAAGCTGCTGCAGCCTAGGCGAATGACTCCGGTGGCTGGATGGCGGTGGCACGGCTCCGATGGTGGCCTGAGGAGGCTCGGGATGGCAAAGGACATGAGCGGGAGGCTCGATCGCGGGCGGGACGGTGGAATGACGTGCGACGAGTAGGCAGGCTCGTGGCTGGGCGCGACGGGCGAGAAACGGCAGTCCGGCGGCTTGGCGGACTGCTCAACGACAAGGGGGCTTGGGGCTCGGCTTCTCTATAACTTTTAGAGCTTCTAGGGGTTGGAAATGGAGAAAGCAAGTTGAAGGAAGGAGAAGAAAGGGACAACCAAGCTTGGAGGGGGCCACCCTCTTCCATTCTATCCCTTTGTCTCCCTTGACGAGGTCCCACCACCATGGCTGTCTTCCTCGGCAAATTTCCAATCACAAAGCTTCCTATAGAAGCTATTGAAGTGGTCCAAAGGTGGTGGTGGCCATGGCATACGAATTTGGACACCACATCCCCCAAATTGAACCAAATCTCTCTTCAATTGGAGTCAAATTCGGTCCTATGAATTCCACCAACATATCCACGATCAAATTCACATTTTTCCTCACCAATAGAACTAACTTGCATCCCAAAGATGCGATAAAAAATGGTCCCCTGAATTTTATGGTAAAAAACGGCCCTATTTTGAATTTCCGTCAAAAATCTTGGTTTGCAAAAAAATCTTTGGAGGATGAGTTGACATTTCTAAAATGACTCGTGACATGACAGAACCTTCAATTTCTGAAATCGGATTCAAATTCGCGATTAATTTCAATCTAACGCGATTTTAGCGTGACATAGCCTACCGAGTAACTTTTAGAAATTTTTGGTGCAATTGACCCGTGATCGATTTATTTTGAGTCAAAATGTACATCTTCGACACATTGGTGACCCTTGGTTGTCGTGAAAATCTCAAGGTTTCAAATACGGACACAGGGTACCAAAACGACAGAAAAATCGACGAGAATTTTGCAATCTGGTGGAATCACCCACACTTTGATCACCTATCTCAGTTGAACTGACCTATCTCTGATCTCTGATCAATTTTTAATTGTGCCATAATAATCTCTGCAGAGGAGCACGGTCGAGTAGTCGATTCCTGGTCGAATTCTCAAATCTATTGCATTAAAATCTCCTAATGGCTTCCCCAGATAGTCTAATTATCTCATGAGTGATCAGCTCAGAGAATAGCACTATAGGCGCGTCGATGAAAGGCCCAATTTATTTAATTGAAAACAGAATTGAAATTTTAGGATGTCACATAATCTCTCTCCCTAAATGCACCTGCTAGTAATAACTTTTTGTAGAGAAGGGATATCTTAGTTGATGATCACTATTGACGTTGTAAGACATTGCATATTGTAATATTAAGAATTTCTATAATGATCAATATAGAGCTGACAAAAGACGTTAAAAAATAAAAGGCGATGGTATAATTAGGAGCACATACGAGGAGGCTATAGTACTATCATTTGCGATGAACAAGAAAACTTTCAAATGAACATACTTCCTTTAGTTGTTAAAACCAAACACCATGAAAATCATGACCAAGTAGTTCCCATTCGAGTGTTCTAATATTTGTAATTGAAGTAGTTTCCTCTGTGTTAAGACCCTCTCCTATCAAAGATATCAAGAATCTAAATGTCAACTACTTGTTAAAGTAATCCCTTTTGCATTTTACTAAAAACTAAATGGTTTAAAGAAGCCAATGACAAATCTTTTAAATATGCTATACTAGCACTGAAAAATAACTCTAGCACAAGTTTAACCCAAGATTGGTACCTTTGAAATATTACTCATCTCCTTTTGGTCTTAGATACCAAGCTGCACTTTGTCATCTATTTGAGATCTTTCTAATATGCTCAACTGAATAATGACCATTAAAAAGCAAGTTCGGAACTTGATATCAAACTAAAAATTATAGGGGGAAAACAAAAAAGAATTCTAGATGTGAAAATACATCTTTTCAATAAAGTGAACTACACTTCCAAGAAATCTCATTCTTATTGTTCAAGAAGCTTATTGCCTCATGTACATTGCTTTACTTCACTTAAGGATCCAATGAAAATGTCACAGATTGAGGAAGTGCTTTTTATTTTCTAAAAAGTACTCAATCAAGTAGTTTTACCTATCTAGCAGTAGCCAGAACACCAGCAATAAGTGATGATATTGTCTAGACTTGTAAGTATATCTAATATACAGCCAAAAGGTGTTAAACCCAAACATTGCAGCAAGCATGGCAATAAGGGTAAAACAGGATGTAAAACCTATCACTCTTACCAACATAAGAAATCCTATGAATGTACACTAATATTCATTTAGAAGTAGTAATATTCTCAAATTTTAGAAAAAGAGTACTTTGTAATAAAAACACGAAAGACAATCAAATTTGTCCATGTGGTAGCTTATTCTATATTGAACTATGAACAAATAAATTATCGGTATTCATATTAGACAAAAATAGAAAAATGGTTGCTTTAGTCCCTTTATAAAAAATACAACTAACCTTTTAGTTTATATTTTTGTCTAATATGAATATTGATAATTATTTGTTCATAATTCAATATTGGAAAAAGCCACAAAGACAAACTTGATTGTCTTCTGTGTATGTATTGCAAAGTATTGATTTGTAAAATTTGAGAATACTATTAATTCGAAATAAATGCTTGCGTTTGCTCATAAGTCTTTTTATGTTGGCAAGAGTGATAACTTACACATCTTGTTTTGCCCTTGTTGCCTTGCCAGCTAGATGGCTGATTTCAACGCCTCTGGCTGCATTTCAGATATGCTTACAGGTTTAGATGACATCATCACTTATTGCTAGTAGTTTGGTTGTTGCTGACAAATAAAACTGCTTCCTTGAAGACTTGCCAGAAACAATGAGCACTTCCTCAGTGTGTGACAGCTATACTAGATCTTTAAGTGAAGCAAAGCAACGTACATGAGGCTATTAGCATCTTGAACAACAAGAATGAGATATCTTGGAAGTGTGATTCACGTTGTTGAAAAAATGTAACTCCACATCTAGAATTCCTATTTGTTTTCTCCCTTCTATAATTTTTAGCTTAATATCCAGTTACGACTTATCTTAAAATGGTCATTATCCACTTGAGCATATTAGAAAGATCACAAATACAGGACACAGCGCAGCTTAGTATATAAGGCAAAAATGATAAGAACAATATTTCAGAGGCACCAATCATAGGTTGAACATATGAAATGGAGTTATTTTTTATTGCTAGTATAGAATATTTAATGGATTTGCCAATGGCTTCTTTAAACCACCTACCTATTAGCAAAATGCAAAAGAGAAAGACGATCCATTACAGTAGCAATTAATTGTCATTTGAGATTCTTAATATCTTTGATAGAATACGGTCTTAACATAGAGAAAATACTTCAATCATAAATATTAGAACACTCAAATGGGAACTTCTTGATTTTAGAACTTCTTTTAAAAGTTTCTTTTTATTCCTTGCAAAGATTGTGCTATAGCCTCTTCATATGTGCTATTGATTGTACCATCATCTTTTATCTTAAAACATATGTCCTCAGCTCTACATCGATTATAGAAGTTCTTAATGTTATAATGTGCAATGTCTTGCAATGTCAATAGTGATCATTGACTAAGATATTTCTTCTCTACAAATAGGATCCTAGCAAGTTCATTTAGGGAAAAGATCATGACAAAGCAACTATAGATATGTTGAGGGTTATTACAATTACTTATTTTGATGATAATAATGACTTTTTGAACCATCTGATCTTGTGAATTGGAGATTCTCAAGAGTAAAGAGAAAAATGGAAACATTTGAAATTGCTAAAGATGAAATGATGAGCAGTATTTGAGCATGAAAAAAAAAATGTGCTCAAATATTCAACAAAGTAGAAAGAAGCACCATACCCATTTAATCTTCTTTTGTTGCATTGTCTCCAAGTCCACCACATGAGGCAAAGTGGTGCAATGCAACACTCAAAGATTCTTTCTGAGAACTAGCATCATATTTCGAGAGAAACATGTTTCCCCAATATATTCATTTGACCAAACTCATGTAAAAGGCATTACCACATGCAAGGACACATACTCGCATATGGTGCACGCATGCTATTTTCATGTGGCCATACACACATGCACACACTTGCATCCGAAAATGTACAAGTGTGAACTATAGTGTGGCTATCACTCCTATTAATATGGTTCTAGATTTCGGCCAATGTGAAATATCTCATCCTATTTTCCTCATAAAAATTTGTCCTCTTCAAGCATAATGGACAGTGGACACAAATGTCCCGATCACTAGCTTGGTGACATGCTTTTCACCCATGTATTGCGATAACTAAAACTTGCTAGTTGCTAGCTAGGCATTCTACTTTCACAATTATTAAATCATGTATATGTGATTTGTTCTTAGCTCGAAACTTGCCATGATTATTGGTGTTGGCCTGAGAGTCAAATCTAGATTATTCCCAAAAGATGTCAATATGTTGCATCTCATTTTTCTGGACATTCCAGTATGTTCTCTCAAGTAACTCAATGTTTTACAGTAAAAGTTTTTTTACCTAAATTGAGTAAACCATTTTTTATGTACATAAGAGTTTGTTGTAGCTACACAATGCATCAATTCCTTGGCTTTTTTCTTCAATGACGTCAATTTTGGAGATTCAAATTTTGCTTACTCTGCATTTTACATGGCAAGCCCCCTAAATCTCTAATACAAAAACCTACTTTTATCCAGTTCTCGCGACTTCCAAACATGTTGATTATTCTCTAATAAGTTTCTATATGCAAATTTTGCTCTCCATTATTAGCATTGTTTCATTATTCATTCTCTCTAAGAGTGGCGGTTTCATCGAAATATGGGTCACTTTGACTACACATATAAATCTTTAGATTATAGTTGGTATTTGGAGGTATGATTGTCTGCTTTTGAATTTTCGAAACGAATTCTTTCAATTCTATCTCATGATAAGAATTTGAACCTCAATTGACCATTCTACCTTATATTTGTTGTGGATAAGTTTGATGAAGAACTAAGTTAAGAACTTTACAACTTAAAACATCCAGCAACCAATTCAGCTCAACTAATCGCTATTTCTAAACATTTTTTATGCAAGTCCTAGCCCCGAACTCCTATTGTCAATCCTAGAATCGACATAGAAGATCTCGCTTCATCGGACTAATATAAAGGAGCTTAAGACAACCTAACTTGATTTTGGACACCTTCGAGCTTAATAGAGCTAGTCTGACCATCAATAATCATGGAACCAAGAATAGCTATTCCAAGCAGTGAATCCAAATCACAAAGACGAGCGTGAGAAAATGGCCTAACAAGCTCAAAATGATCAATTAAGGAAGGATCAAAAGAATTGAGCAAATTGGATAGGATCATAAGGACTCCAGCCAAGCTCCGACCAAGGTAGCTTCACAGACAGATGAGCGTCGTAATATTTGGATCATCGGATGGAGTTGTTGGACCACTAGATTGGACGACTGAAGTAATTGGCTCAACTTTTGGCGTCAGACATGTCCTTGAGCTCGAAGAGATGATGACCGTTGATTGGAAAATTCCAGTAGTAGTCTAGCACGATGGTAATTGTGATCAGCTCGGGCACAGGTCAAGGATAAGCATCGTACAATTTGGCTCACTGAATGAGGTTGTCGGACCACCGGGTTGGATGGCTAAAGTTGCTGATTGAATCACCAGCTTGAATCACATGGATTGGGCCGAGAGGAAAAGGCTGCCTAACAGGATGCTCTGGCAGTGGCTTGGTCCAACGAAGGTTGCGATCGGACTGGGGGGTTGTTCGGTGGTCGTTAGTGAGGTGGTGGCTTGCCGAGTAGGGTCACGATTGGCCGGTGAGCGGCAAGCAAGGCTTCAACCACTTGCTCATGTGCACGTGGGCACGAGAGTCTTGCAAGAATGACAACCCCCTCCGCACCCCCCCAAAGAGGAAAAATTTGATATATACCTCCATAAGTTTGAATCTTAGCCAATATCCCTTAAGTGCTTAGGAATATTCTTCATGACTAAGCAATTATGTGATTGGCTAAAATTTAGTCAATTCCTAGCCAATATCCCCTTAAGTGCTTAGGAATATTCTTCTAGACCTTGTTGTAATTTTCTATTTTTTGTCCAATTTAAATGAAAGTAAAAAATTTCTATGTAAATTGGATAAAATTTAATGCAATTAGATTATCCAGGTCAATTAAATGCACACAAAATGCCTAACTTCATTGAATTTTTATTAACATGATGCCGCAAGCTAGACCTATGTTTGTAATTGCAATCCAATTGACCAAATTGAAGCTCAATTATTTCAATTGAACTCTAGTGTCGAATGGGCCAAGTCGAATTAAATCAATCAGATCACATTAGCTCGATTTCGCAACCTCTAATAGGTCAAAGTTATCAAATTGAAATGTTCGCGTGTGAATTTACCAAAATTGATATTGGATTTGGATTGCTACTAAGAAAGTGATCTTATTGAAAATGTAATTGCTCAATCATGAAGAATCCGATTGGAGCCCCTGAATTGGAAAATGACCTTGTGGTCATGTAATTGCTCAATCATGAAAAATGAACTCGTGCTCAAATGTCATGAAAGGAGTTATCCTAAAAAATAACTAGAAATGAATTAATTTTATTTTTGGCCGATTGCAATCCTAAAATCATGAAAATTGATTCTTTGATCAATTTTTTGAATTAAAGTAAAAAAAAAAAAAAAAAAAGATGATTTGAGGGTTTTGAAAATTTTCAATTTTTTTTTGTCAAAGCGTCGATCAAAAGTCAACATTTTAGTGGTTATTCACTAACATGTCAATTAATGGGTCAAATTTGATTTTTTTTTTTTGAAAATTTTCAATGCCAAAGTGAAATTGAGGATATTTTAGGACTTTTTATGCGAAAAACCAAATTTTAACTCGGAGTTGACTTTTTGGTCAAAGTGCTAGCTAAAATTAGGTGTCAACATCTTTTTCTTAAGTAAATCTAATGATGGCTTGAACACGATCTTTTTTTTTTTTTTGCTCATAGCATAATCATAAACGTTGTGGAAGAAGTCTTTTTCTGGGAAAGCGCTAAGGTTTAGTCTCAGTTTCCATTCAAAACCATATCTAACAAAGCAAAATTGTACTTTCACATGCTCATGAACATTATTCAAGCGGGGGATTCAAAACTCCAAAATACTCTTAATGAATACTGGAAATTAACATTTTACTTCCAGTTGATAAATTGATTCCAAATAGTTTGGTGCTTAACTTAGTGCTTCATCAAACTTCTCCACAACAAATATAAGGCGAAATGGTCAATTGAGGTGGAAATTCTTGTCATAAGATGAAAATGAAAGAGCTTATCCACAAAATTTCAAAAAACAAGCAATCGTACCTCCAAATACCAACTATAGTCCAAAGACCCATATATATAGTTAGAGCGACCCATATTCCTGTAAAATCGTCACTCTTAAAGAGAATGAATAACGAAGCAATGCTAATAATGGAGACTAAAACCTACATACACAAACTTATAAGAGAAATCAACATATTAGAAAGTCACAATAAATGGATAAAAATATGTCTTGATAGTAGGGTTTTAGGGGCTTGCCATAGAAAATGCAAAGTAGGCGAAATTCGATGCCCAAAACTGACATCATAAGGAACTGATAGGCTTTGTAGCTGCAACAAACTACTATGCACAAAAAGATTATTTACTCAATTTAGGTAAAAAAAACTTATACCGTAAGATATTAGCCACTTGAGAGAACATACTGGAATGTCCACAAAATGAGATGTTAAACATTGACATCATTTGAGAATATTCTAGATTCAAATCTCAGGCCAACACCAACAATCACATCGCCTTGCCAGTGATCTAGACATGTGTCCATTGTCCATTATGCTTGAAGGGGAGCAAATTTTAGAAAAATAGGATGAGATATTTCACATTGGCTGACATGTAAAACTATATTAATAGGGCTGGTAGGCATACTACAGTTCACACTTGTACATTTTCGGATCCAAGTGTGTGCATGATCATATGAAAAGGTTGGCGTGTAACATATGTGAGTATGTGTCCTTGCATGTGGTGATACCTTTTGCATGAGTCGTGAATATCCTGAGGAAACATGTTTGCCTTGAAATATGTTGTTGGTTTTATCTCCGAAAGAATCTTGGAGTACTGCATTGCTTTGTCTCATGTGGTATATTTGGAGATAACGCAACAAAAGAAGATTAATTAGGTATGAGGCTTCTTTCTACTGTGTTGAATATTTGCGCACGTTTTTTGTTTTCATGCTTGAATACTATTTATCATTCAATCTAAGCAATTTTAGATGTTTCCTTTTTTCTCAAGAATCTGTAATTCACAAGATCAAGATGATTCAAAAAGTCATTATTTTTCATTAAAATAACTACCTCTAACACCCTAGCCACAACTGTAGTTGCTTTGTCATAATCTTTCTTCCCAAATGCACCTGCTAGGATTGTCTATATGTAGAGAAGGGATATCTTAGTAAATGATCACCACCGACATTTTAGGACATTGCACATTATAACATTAAGAAGAACTTTTATAATGATCAATACAGAGCCAACGTTAGATATTATAAGATAAAGGATTATGGTATAATCAGTAGCACATACGAGAAGAGGCTATAGCACAATCTTTGTGGCGAATAAGAAAACTTTCAAAGGAACATACTTCCTTAAATTACTAAAATCAAACATTATGAAAATCTTGGCCAAGAAGTTCCCATTCAAGTGTTCTAACATTTATGATCGAAGTAATTTCCTCTATGTTAAGACCCTTTCCTATCAAAGATATCAAGAATCTCAAATGACAACTACTTGCTAATAAAATGGATTGTACTTCTGTGTTGCATTTTGCCAATAGCTTGGTGGTTGAAAGAAGCCGATGAGAAATTTTTTAAATACGCTATACTAGCATTGAAAAGAACTTCAACGCACAAGTTCAACCTAGGATTGGTACCTCTGAAATATTCCCCGCCTCCTTTAGTTTTTGATACCATGTTGCACTCTGTCATCTATTTGAGATCTTTTGAATATGCTCAAGTGGATAATGATCATTGTAAAGTAAGTACGGAACTAGATATCAAACTAAAAAATACTGAAGAGGGAAAACAAAAAAGAATTTTCAGTGTGAAACAATATTTTTGCAAAAAAGTGAACGCCGAGAAATCTCATTTTTGTTGTTCAAGAAGCTAATTGTCTCATATACATTGCTTTGCTTTATTTAAAAATAGGGAAAATTCCAAATAAGGACCCGAAGTTGACCAATTTTCTCAAATAAGGACCCGAAATGAACTTAGTGTCAAATAAAGACCTAATGTGGACCCATTGTCTCAAATAAGGACCCGAAGTTGACCAATTTTTTTCAAATAAGGACCCGAAATAAACTTTGTATCAGATAAAGACCTAAAGTGGACCCATTGTCTCAAATAAGGACCTCAATTCCAAATAAGAACCTGAGCTTACTGGTCAGCCAAATATTCACCGGCTATCAAGCATGTGACATTTCCAACGACCGGAGTTTAGGCAATTTTGTCCAAAAAAAATATAGGGAAAATTAACAAATCCTAAAACAGAAAAAAAAAAAAACTCTAGGTTTTCTACGGTCTCCCCGTTCCTTGTACCCATCCTCCGCAAAGTCGAAGACCCAAATTCTCCGTCGGTTGAGGCACGAATTCAAAAACAAGAAGAAAACCAGACACTTCTTGCTTTTTTTTTTTCTTTTTCTTTTTTGCGGAGACCCAAATTCTCTGTCGGTCGAGCAAGGTGAGGAGCAGCGAGGGAGAAGAAAGAAGAAAACGTAAACATCTAAATAGATAACCTAAACTTAATTAATATAGAATTTCCCCTTTTTTTTTCCAATCACAAATTTCTAACAAAATTACCCCTATTTTAATTGTCGGAAAATGTTTACCGGTGAGCTAAGGTCCTCAATAGAGATTAACTTGATCACTTCGGGTCCTTATTTGACACAAAATTCACTTCGGGTTCTTATTTGAAACAATGGGTCAACTTCGGGTTCTTATATGACACAAAGTTCACTTTAGGTCCTTATTTGAGAAAATAGATTCACTTCGGGTCCTTATTTGGAATTTTCCCTTAAAAATATAGTGAAAGTGTCACACACTAAGGAAGTGCTTCGTGTTTCGAGAAGTAATTCAAGGAAGCAATTTTACTTGTCCAGCAACAACCAAAACACCAACAATAAGTGATGATGTTGTCCAAACCTATAAGCATATATGAAATGCAACCAAAGGTGTTGGAACCCAATCGTACAGCTAATAAGGCAACAAGGGTAGAACAAGATGTGAGAGCTATCATCGTTGCTAACATAAGAAGTCTTGTGAACAAACACAAGCATTCATTTAGAATTAGTAATATTCTCAAATTTCATAAAAGAATAATCAAATTTGTCCATGTGGCAGCTTTTTCTGTATTGAACTATGAGCAAATAAATTATCAATATTCATATTTTTTGCTCATAGTTTTATAGCCATGTGTTCTTCTGTGTTACAATACATAAAAAGTTGACATAGAGATAAATTTGATTGTCTTTCCTCTTTGTATTGCAAAAAACTCTTTTTTGAAATTTGAGAATATTATTAATTCTAAATGAATACTTGTGTTCATTCATAAGACTTCTTATGTTAGTAAGAGTGATAACTATAACATACTATTCTACCCTTGATGCGTTGTTGGCTACACGGCTAGGTTCAATACCTTTGCTTGCATTTCAGATATGCTTATAGGTTTAGATGACATCATCACTTATTGATGGTGGTTTGGCTGTTTTTGAACGGGTAAAACTGCTTCCTTGAATACTTTTTAGAAACAATGAGCAATTCCTTAGTGTGTGACACCTTCATTAAATCTTTAAACAAAGAAAAGCAATGCACATGAGACAATTAGCTTTTTGAACAACTATAATGAGATTTCTCGAAAGTGTAGTTCACTTTCTTGAAAATATTACACATACTAGAATTCTTTTTTGGTTTTGTCCCTTCTATACTTTTCCAAGTTTGACATCTAGTTCCAAACTTGCTTTAAAATGGTTATTATCCACTTAAGCATATTAGAAATATCTCAAATAAAGGACATAGTGCAGCTAGGGATCTAATACTAAAATGAGATGAGGAATATTTTAGAGGTACCAATCGTAAATTGAACTTGTGAACTAGAGTTATTTCAATGCTATATTACATATTTAAAGCATTTGCCACCGGCTTCTTTGAATCACCTAGCTATTAGCAAAATACAAAAGAGAAGTACAATCCTATTGCATTAGCAAGTTGTCATTTGAAATTCTTGATATCTTTGATAAGAAAATGTCCATAGAGAAAACTATTCCAATTATAAATATTAAAACACTCGAATAAGTTCTTAACCATGATTTCCATGATGTTTGATTGTAGTAACTAAATGAAGTATGTTCCTTTGAAAGTTTTCTTGTTCATTGCAAAATTTCTACGATAGCCTCTAATTATACCATCATCCTTTATTTTATATAACATTTGTCGTCAGCTCTGTATTGATCATTATAGAAGTTCTTCTTAATCTTATAATGTGCAATGTCCTACAATATCAGTAATATCATTAACTAAGATATCCCTTCTCTACAAATATGCAATCCTAATAGGTGCAATGCAACTAAGGTTGTGCCTAGGGTATTAAGAGTAATTATTTTGATGAACGATAATGAATTTTTGAACTATCTAATCTTGTCAATTGAAGATTACTAAGAGCAAAGAGGAAAAAAGAAACATCTTTACTTAAAACTAAATTATTGACAGTGTTCGAGTATGAATACAAAAAACTGGCACAAATATTCAACATAGTAAAAAGAAGTATCCTATCCATTTAATCTTCTTTTGTTGCATTGTCTCCAAATACATCACATGAGACATGAGATAAAGCGGTGCAGTACTCTAGTATTTTTTTGAGATAAAACTAGCATTATATTTTGGGGGAACCATGTTTCTCCAAAGTATTCATTTGGCTAGACTCACGCAAAAGACATCACATGCAAGGACATATACTCACATATGGTACACATCTTCTTTTGCATGTGACCACACACACATATACACCCACTTGCATCCAAAAATGTACAAGTGTGAACTGTGGTATGAATGTCACCCCTATTAATATGGATCTAGATATAAGCCAACGTCAAATTTTTTTCTCCTGAAAATTTGCTCCTCTTCAAGCATAGTGGACTATGGACAATTAACACAAATGTCCATATCACTAGCAAGGCAATGTGCTTTTCACCCATGTGGTGCCGCAGCTACCACTTGCTAGTTGCGAGCTAGGCATTCTAATTCCAAAACTATTAAATCATATAGATGGGATTTGTTCTCAAACTAAGGCTCGCTATGATTATTGGTGTTGGCCTGAGAATTGAATCTAGAATATTGATGTCAATGTTCAGCATCTCATTTTTGTGGCCATTCCAATATGTTCTCTCAACTAGCTCAATGTCTTACAGTAGAAGTTTTATTGTCTAAATTGAGTAAATCATCTTTATGTGCATAATAGTTTGTTGCAACTACACAACCCATCAATTCCTTTGCTTTTGTCTTTGATGGCGTCAATATTGGAGCATCGGATTTTGACTATTTTGCATTTTCCATGGGAAGCCCATAAATTTCTGCTACCAAGACCTACTTTTATTTAGCTCTCGTGACTTTCAAATATGTTAACTCCTCTAATAAGTTTCCGTGTCCAGATTGGTCTCCATTATTGACGCCATCAAAGACAAAAGCCAAGGAATTGATGGGTTGTGTAGTTGCAACAAACTGTTATGCACATAAAGATGATTTACTCAATTTAGACAATAGAACTTTTATTGTAAGACATTGAGCTATTAGAGAGAACATATTGGAATGGCCACAAAAATGAGATGCTGAACATTAACATCTTTTGAGAATATTCTAGATTCAAATCTCAGGCCAACACCAATAATCATAGTGAGCCTCAGTTCGAGAACAAATCCCATCTATATGATTTAATAGTTTTGGAATTAGAATGCCTAGCTCACAACTAGCAAGTAGTAGCTGCGGCACCACGTGGGTGAAAAGCGCATTGCCCTGCTAGTGATATGGACATTTGTGTTAATTGTCCATAGTCCACTATGCTTGAAGAGGAGCAAATTTTCAAGAGAAAAATTTTGACGTTGGGTCATATCTAGATCCATATTAATAGAGGTGACATTCATACCACAGTTCACACTTGTACATTTTTGGATGCAAGTGGGTGTATATGTGTGTATGGTCACATGCAAAAGATGTGGTATTTCAAGGTATGATTGCCTACTTTTTGAAAATTTCCCAAGGAACTCTTTCATTTTCATCTCATGATAAGAATTTCCACCTCCATTGACCATTCTGCCTTATATTTGTTACGGAACTTTGATGAAGCACCTTACTAATTGGAATCAATTTATCAACTGTAAATACAATATTAATTTCTAATATTCATGAGTATTTTGGAGTAGTGAATCCCTGATTGGATAATGTTCACAAGCATGTGAAAGTACCATTTTTCTTTATTGGATGTGGTCTTGCATAATGGGAACTAGGACTAGATCTTAGCACTTTTTTAGGGAAGGACATCTTCCACGAGGTTTATGATTACACTACGAGCAAGAGATAGGTCGTGTTCAAGCCATTGAACAAAATACTAGAGGGAAAAAAAGGACATTTAGAGAATACTAGAATACAAGTCAAATTTTATCTTACAAAGTGACATTCCAAGTAGGAAAATTACTTGTTTTGACCCGAAACGAGGATACTATTCGCCGTATTGTTCTTATGAACAACTATAGAATGATGTATTCTCGACTTGCCAAGTGTTGAGCGGGCTATTCCACAGTCAAGAATCTGTCGGCCCATGACAAATGGTATCATAGCATAATCCCTCTAATAGATATGGTAATCCAATGAAAGCCTATGGTCTACTTGATCCTACGAGGGCGGAGAGAGAATTACCACATCAAAAAGGGCACGAACAAAGTACAAGTCTTGACTTGCTTCTAGGAAGACAATGGTAGTAGAGGAAGAAACTTAATTGCTCACTGAATAGGAAAAAAAAAAAAGGTTCCTTGATCACTTGGCGAATCTTAAGATGGGTTTACCGCCACATTTTCAACAAGGGGAGAAACGTGCATTGGTCTACTGAGATCAAGAGAAGCTTAGTAGGAGAAAGAGGGTGCTGCCAAAAGTGCAGATGGCTCAAAATACCACACTTATTAGGGAGAGCACGGATGACCAAAGATACCAAGTAGTTTTGATCAGGGGAAGCCACTAATGGAGTGTAGTGGTTTGTTTGTTGGGCGAGCGTCCACCATTCATGTAAGATCCAATCTAGTGGCGTTTATGGTGCCGAAGTGACACAAGGAAGGAACTGAATAGCCTTCAACAAGGGTGTTGTGGAATTGAATGGGAGAATGTCACGGACTGAATTCTCCTATACTCATGTATCCTTGAGAGTGGAGCTTTGTGGCGTCAAGGTGAAGAGTAAGTGATGTAGAAGGGATGATACAATTAGTTCATGGGAGTGACTGTTGAGACGTTTGTGCTAACAATTCTAAGATTGAACAATTATAACTCTAGAAGCTCCAAAGGCGGGGTTGGCCTCCCATGCATAAATTGATCAGAAATAGATGCCGATTTCCTGATGAGGCCATGGTAGGCAAAACCAGTTGTTATGTCTAAAATGTTTTGTGCGACTTGCTCGAGGGTTTGAATGCTCAAGCTAAGCTGAATATAGCATGACCTAATGCAAGGATGCTATTCACCGTATTGCTCTTAGGAACAGCTATAGAATGAAGGTTGGCTTGATGTCTTCTCGACTCACTAGATGCCCCACGGGTTATCCTACGGTCAGAGATCTGCTGGCCCATGACTCATGTATCTTTTTCTCTAAAACAAAAAACACTCTAATGGAATAAATATTAGAGTAAGCTCACATACCTCAGTTCCCCAGACCGTTTTATCCTCGTAACCCCAACTGATGACTTGAATAGCCTCTTTAAGAAGGGTTTCTGCAGTGGTAGATTGAGGAACGCCGCCATTCTCCATAAACATACAGGCCACAGAGACAGTAGACTGACCAAACCTCCTTTCTAGGCTCATTTGCGACACGAGCAATGACTTTTCATCATCAAATCCAGCACCTACGAATATGCAAATAAAAAGTAAGCGAGAGAGGTTCTAATCTAAATGTTAAAGCTCCTCTTACGGCATTATAAGTTTCGAGCAGAAGGTCAACACTATCACCTGAAATGAACTGTTAGACATTTAATAGCTCTTACACACAGGAGCAGCATTAAAATGGATAGTAAACAGGATTGCCAACATGAACTATTAAAGTACACTAGCAAGGTCTCAATGAAATAAGTCATTGATGAAGCTAGGTAAAATCCAAGAAAAGAAAACATTAAGAAAAACCTAAGAAACTACATTACTGAAAGAATATAGAAATTGCGTCGTTGTAAGAATCCCAAGTCATCAGGGACAAAAGTCGTCCTCAGGCAAGAGTGTCAAAACCTCAAGGGCCACTATAAAAATGAGGCTACATTCCAGATCTCAAGGCCTCACTAACTTGTATACCACTCCCTGCTGTTGACCAGTCAAATGTTATTGAGGTTGCAAGGAAGTTTCCAGCCAAATTTAAATGATCCAAGAAATAGCTAGATCTGTACCTTCCACTCCCTCTTCTATATCTTGCAGGCTGAAGATAGGCACACTTGGAACTAAATGTTTGCCACTTCTTGTCAGAGACCTTTTTACTTCATCTTGCTTTCTTTCGTGATCCACCACAGAGAGAAGACCGGAATCCTGACTTTCTATGCTTGGCTTGTGAGTAGCTTCATAACCATATAAGGATGTTCCATTGAACACACACCCAGTTCCAACATAAACAGCACCTTGGATGCCATCCAAACCTCGTAAGTTTATCTAGATCATAAAACAGAATGTCTGTCTAATGAGTTATGCAAGGAAGCTGAAGAATGTTTTAAACCTTAGTCCACAACAAAAGAATTTGCTTCGACATAGGATGTGATTCTGATGTCAGTGCAAATAGCAATCTTGGACAAAACATAAGAAAATGTATTTTAATGAAGAGACAGAGAGCTTACACCAAGGAACACAATATCGCAATTGGCGTATCTGTCATTTCTGTCAATACCATCATATCTCTGTGGAAATTGAACGTAAAACACATGTTTCCTAAGGTTACAGTCCATCAAGAAACACATGGCTTCTCTCAATGCCTTACTGTTGTTTATGTAGTGATGACAATCAAGATTCAACAAGAAAGGTCCATTAGTGAGGACAGCTGAGACTCTCTCCTGAATATAAAATAAGACAAAAGGTAAGGAAAGCATGAGAGCATCGACATCCATAATTAACAGACATCTACTCACAAGAGCATTCATGGCACCACCTTTCTTGTGATGTTGGAAGCCCAGATGTTTTTCACAAGAAACATAGATCAAACGTGGCAGCTCATTACCCTTAGCATCAGGACCTCCACTTTGCCCTAAGAAAACCTGACAGCAGGCGAGTAATGCAAATGTTTTAGTAAGGAAAAAAATTGCTGCTTCCAGGATCCAGGAACTACAGTTTTACCCTCATCATAATTGAGTCAAGAGAACTTGGATATGCAGCCATGGCCTTGAAAATGCAGCACAATAGGAAGCAAGAGAAATCTGCTACAGACAATGATATGCATGAGAAGAGAACTTTATAAAATTGAACCGTAAGATCTTAAGATATGCAAACTTTGTATAATAACCTAGAATGTTGAATAAGTTTCATACTCATTTATCATGAGAGCTCCACTCCATCAAAATTTAGTAATAGAAGTTAAAGGATACTATTATCCAATTGACAACGACAATGTCGCACTGTACAAAAAAAAAAAATCCAAAAGACATATAGTATTCCAACTAGCATTTCGGCTCTTGTGATTCCCTGATGTATACTCGCATTATCGAAGAGAAAAATTTTAAGAAACTAATCCATTGTGTTACATTAGGAAGGCAAATTCATGGAGTGGATATAATCACAAACTTAAACTCAGCCAATACATAATCATCATTATTGTAACTTTCTGATAACTATCAGTAAATCAGATAATATATTTCATATTGATTGTGAAGAGTATGAAAAGAAAAAAGGAATCGGGACCTATCAAGAAATAACTTCCCATACAATAAAAGTTTTAAAGCTTTCACTTTTTGTTGCTGAAGTAATTGGGTGGAGAAGGAGATTTCCAACCAAGATTTATGTTATGGTTGGGTGGCATATGAGGCTCAGTGGCAGCACCATTGAACTCTGAGAGAGAGAGAGAGAGAGAGAGAGAGAGAGAGAGAGAGAGAGAGAGAGAGAGATTGCTGTGTTGCTCCCTCATAGTTTAACTACAAATTATCCTGAATCAATCCAGGGTGGGTACGATTTTATGAGCTAAATCGCAATATTAAATATACTCCAAAAATTAAAAGTTGACCTGAATCTTTCTGGGGCAGTCCCTCGTGTTATTTCCTGTCCATGGAGTCCCATCCTGCATTATCCATCCTTCCTCGGGAACCTTCTGTGCCTTGGCACCAAGTCCACCTATAAGGACTTTAAATTCCTCATATTCTCTCTGCTATACATGAAAATGGAAACATGTCACAGCGATGCAATTTACAAAGGGATTGCAAAACACTATCATGATTCTGATCTAAACTCATGTCTTCGTAGCTTTGTGATCTTTGACAAATGATGGATGACCTTCATCCTTCAAGTAGTCGATTTTTGGAGCATAGCACCATTCGGGGGCTCAAGGCTTGAGGCTTGATGCTATGCTTCTTACAAAAGGAACCCATTTCCTTGTGAACTTTAATGTTTCAGAAAGGACCTCGAAAGTTAACATAGCAGCTCCATCGTCGGATACATAGCATGAGACCTTGTCTACTGGGTAGTCAACTGCAAGAGCAAAGAGTGCAGTAAGAACAAAGAATGCAGTATTTGCTGTCACAAGAGGATGTTCTTTAGTGGGTCGACAGTACTGACAACAGCAGCTAACTGTGATGGTTCTCCTTCTCTGTCGTGCCTCTATCCATGTAAAGTTTCACAAAAAATTCTGATCAGAGAAAACAAGTTGGTGATAAGAAAAACCTAAGTTACCAGATTCATGAAGTAGTGATGCTACCTAATTGCTAGTCTGTCGAGGTACGTTTAATGGTCTACCGGAAACCACTTTGGGAACTGATCCAATATCGAAGATATTGCAAACCAAACCTCACATATCACAGATATTAACCACAGAGCATAGGCATTGGTCACAGGATTTGTTATTTGGTAGCCTGGCTTTGTCATTCCTACAGAATAAGAAAAATATTTATGCGAAATGCAGCCAAGGACTGAACACGATAAACGGATAAAACGATTTATTAAATAGTAGTTACAGTTACATTATTACACCAGTAATTATAGATACTAATGGAGAGCATGCGTCAGGAAATTTTTGAGAATTTCTGGCAATTTGATATATGTTGACAGCTTTTTTTGTTGAAAAACATCAACAAAGGAAATGTTAGTGAAGATGGTCGACCTCGCTTTTAGCCTGACATGTGCCAAATTCAACTGTAGGAAATACTAAGCAAAAGAAAAACTAATAAAGCTTAATATGGTAGAGATTCACAGTAAAGAGTCGTCCACAAGCACTTTGGTGCTGGCATCGACATCACCCCTCCTCTCTCGGCAGTGGCCTGGGCAGTGCTCATTGGAGCTACATTCTTCTCTCGCTTCACTTTCCAGCAGTCAGCCCTTTCCTTCTAGGCAACATTGTTCAGTCCTGATGAACCAAATTCCCTCAGTGGGTCCACAACCACAATGTTAGCTGCATTGCCAGTACCACATAATCAATATGCGCCATACCTAGGGTTCACAAGCATGTAAAGACAAGGATGTTTGTGAATAACAAGAGCAAAGTTTAGCATCGGCTACAAAAGGTAGAGAATGGATGCGCTCCCCAGCACCGACATCAGGAGATGCCACAGAGAGGCATTCGGATGAAGCAGCAGATAACTCCCCAGAAACCTGAAGCGTTGTAAACAATGCAAAGACGTGTTTAATTCTAAAACAACAGCAAAGCGAAAACCAGCACCCCCAAAGCTCAAATAATGTACGTCTTGGCCACTTGTAAGTTGAGGAATACGGTTGTGAGAAAACTCCATGTCAAAGTTTGGATCGCTCGCATCCTCATTCTGTCCACACCGCATGTGCCAACTCGAGATGTGTTCTTCGGTCTTCCAGTTTGGATTTTGATTTTCTAAGTAATCAAAATCTCTCACACAATCATCAATCGGCATCTTCTTCTTGGTCACCGAGAATAGCAGGACTTCCTGGAAAGAAACAAATACAGCATAGAAGGAGCCACAGAGACTAAGGTCAAACACAATGAAACAATGATATTGATAAGGTTATGTCGAGTAGTTTGACAGCAGAATAGGAGTTAGCTGTAGCCCCAGATTCGACAGGGAAAGAACACGAAAAAGATGGTATATCTAAAGAAAAGTTACATGCGCAAGATTCATGTTAACAATTCATGGCACATTTGTGGTACTTCTGTAATGAGTAGGAGACAAAATGGAGTCGCGAGAAAATTAACGGCATTACATGGAAAGATGGGACCTTTCCATGGATCGTGATGCTCCTACCCACCCCTCCCAACACCACCCCCCCGGGATGACTAAGCATGGAGGTCTCGAATATCAAATTAATTCAATGATCGCGAGTTCCTTTCTCAAACGTCCCAAAAGTTTGAGATCGAAGTACATGCGGATGGTGCACAGCACCCAGAAGCAAAAGAAACTAGCAGACCTTTAATCAGAAAACTAACGGCAGATCAAAATTCCACTTCAAGCTTTGAAAGAACACCATGGCTGTCCTGTCGGTTGCTTAGAATGGCCTTATGCCCCTGATCCAATCCAGTAATGACGATGACCGATGAGATTTCAAGAGAATGAGCGGTGAGGTGAGAGCAAGAGCGTGAGACTAGGGAGGAGGGCGATGCATCCTCCGCGCGGACAAATGAGAGGAGAAGAAGAGGAGGCTCTGCTCTAGTAGCAGACCGAAACCTGGTCAAGATCGACAATCGCAATCTCCGACCTTCTCGGTCGTTTGGAAACCAGAGGATCGTGGGACGTTACGTGGACGGTGGAGAGAGAGATGGAAAACCGAGATGCTCGGTAACTGTATGGTATCTTTTTGTATTTAAAGCAAAAGCCATCAAAAATTTCAAACAATATCCTCGTAGCATATTTATTTCAATTTTTTTATAATATCAAAAATCTCAAATTTATATATATATATATATATATATAACACATTTATCTTCCATCAAGATTCTATCTATTAGCATTGTTGAAAATCTGCCTATGTAGACCTATAAAAGCAAACAATATTGACATGTTGCCCACATAATTTAAATAAATTTTGACTGAAAAATCACATGAACATTGAGGAATGGTAAATATGTCACATAAATACAAGTTTTGGATTTTTTATGTTACAAGAAAAAATAAAGATAAATGAATGTGTCACAGTGCATATAGTTTGGGGTTTAAAATGTCAAAAGAAAAATTTTTAAATAAATGGGTTATAATGGGCATAATTTGACTTTTTTGTCGCTTTTTTCCCTTTTACATAACTGTGAGTGCTTCTAATTTGTTGATTTTGGGTACATTTGTTGAAGATAGTATAGCAAAGGTGAAACATGGAGCTTTTTGGAGTGTCAATGTTGATGTTTATTAGCGCGCGTTTATTTCATAGGAAATGAGTAATTTGAAAATCATTTTCTTAAAAATTATAGTTTGTATCATCTACAAAAATGAATGAACAAAAAACTATTTTCATTGTGTACGAAAATGTTTAAATATATATTTTTATCGACTATGGAAATATTTTTCTTTAATTAATTACTTCAAGTGATACAAACGATCATTCTTTTGAAAAAAATTAATTCTTCATTTTTAACGAAACAAACCACATCTTGATTCACGATTTTATTTGAGGGTAGGAATATGAATTGTGGCGTATCTATATTACACAAGATATATGGTTCACAAGTTTAGATGACATGCCCATCTCCTCAAGGAACGGAGAAAGTTTTTCCCAAATTTCACAAATTAGGGTGACATCCTTTGTCATGTAGTAGCTTGACATATCGGGGCGCAGGTTGTGACGTAAATGCTTTGCCCTTCGAAATTCCTTTTTCAGAGGATGGCTTCGGCCCCCTAAAGAAACCTTTAGATAGTGTCAGCCTATGGTCAAATCAAGTCTCTACGGATACCCGACCTGATCCGATCACGAAAATTATATGTTCCTTTTGCCCAACCGTGTAGAACCCAACCTAGAAAAACAGATTAGTTTTTTTTTTTTTTTTCCCGCAAACCCTAACGTCTACCTAGAATCGCAAACATAATCTACAGCTTCTACCTTGAGCAAATAACATTATCGCAAGCTTAATTCTTAGAAAAGCTCCCCAATTTTAGATCTAATATCAATTTTATTCCAAAGTTCTTTTGTGTCAAAAACAAATCACAAACTTTTACTATAGTCCAAACCTGTCTTGCCTAGAAAAAAATCATCACTAGTTTTTTCAAAATTATTAACATTATAACCATTTAGAGGTTCATTATCAACACCTGCTTCTTTACCAATACCTTCACCTTTGTATGGAACAACAATGGGAAAAGTATCTAAAATGTCATAAACCTATGGCATTGGTACCAATTCAATCATAAACCTTTCAATTGGACTAATTCAATCTTAAACCTTTATTTTTATTAATTTTTTATTAATTCTTTCTTTTTCTTTTTCTTTTTCTTTTTTCTTGTTCTTTTCTTTTTCCCTTTCTTGTTCCCTTCTTTCTCCTTGGATTCCTTGCAGTGGCCAACAAACCGCCGAAGGCTTGCTAGCCACTATCGAAGAAGAAGGGCAAAGGAAAAAAGAAAAAAAAAAGAAAACATTAATAGAAAATCGAAAAAATATTTAAAAATTTCCATGTCAGCGGCCGACCGACATCCACGTTAATGCCAGCCGGCTAAATTTGGCCAAATGGACTGAATTGATACTAATGTGAAAAGGTTTAGGATTAAATTGATCAAATTAAAAGATTTATGACTGAATTAATCTAATTGAAATGTTTAGGAATGAATTGATACCGATGTTTTTTTTTTTTGGTCAATTGGTACCAATGTGAAAAGGTTAAAAACTGAATTGATTCAATTGAAAGTTTTAGGACTAAGTTTGTACCAATACCATAGGTTTATGACTTTTTTGTACTTTTCTCGAGCAACAACAATCTTTTTTTTTTTTTTTTTTTTTTTTTATGTTGATAATTTTGAAGAAACAAGTAATGATTTTTGGACACATGGCAAATTTGGATTAGAGTGAAAGTAGGTGAATTTTATTTGACAAAAAGAGATTGGGACAAAATTAGGATATGACCTAAAGTTGGAATTTAAAAAAAATAAAAACAGGTGGACATTAGCATAATAATCACAACGATGAAAAAAAGGTAGTGATTGTCGCTTTAGGTCCTTGTGCTGTGTAGTTCTATCTGGGTAATCTCAATCCAATAGGCTTAAAAATCGTAGGAGAGGAGGATGCTTGCTGCAATAATATCTCTATGAACATCACTCAGACAAGAAACACAATTGAATCGTCCGACCAAATCAGGCTGCGAGAGCACAATGAAAGCATGATGGGAGAAAACGAAATCAAACAGAAATAGTTGACTAGATTTAGGGAGATGCGGAAAAGGATGGGAGCATGTTGCAACCTACCTTTCTCAGGGGCCACTGTAGGCCAATGGGTTTAGAGGTATCTACTAAAAAACCAGTTCGAATGGTACATGCAAGTGACTGTCTCAAATGGTAACACCACAAATGATCCACTGATTTCGAATGTGAACTCTCCCAAGCCCATGATTTGTGTAACATTGGACATTTTTATGTTCTTTACAACCTATCATTTCTAGAAGTCACCCTTAGTCTATTGGGATCAATTAGAAACCAATCAAGACACGGAAGTGTCGTCTCGAATCCTATGCAAATTTTAAGCACGGGATATTTCTATTAACGCCCTTTTAGTACTTAGTTTGAATGTGTGTTACCTAAGTGGTTATGCAATCTCGATTACTAATTATAAGCTCAAATGTATCAAAGTCACTTAATAAGCATGCAAGTGCTTCTTTTTTTTTTCTTTTTTTTTGTGATTTTCATTAGAATTCTAAACTAACCCTAATCTATTCTAAAAAAGGAAAATGACACTCAATTTATTAAAAGACGGTATAGTAAGTAAACACCCAAGTAATTGAAATGACATAGAAGATAAATGCAGGAAATAAAAACCCGATGACTTTGTTCTAAACCCAAGACGGCAGCCCCACGAGCTAAATTTAAACAAAGTATAATTTCTTAACTAAAAGATTAATCTACCAAAATGAAACTCGTATTAAAGGTAAACACCAAAACCCCTAAACGGAAGGTCATGTTAACTAAATAAAACTAGGTTACATCTAATGCTAACGCTTAAGAAATCTAATAAATATCTTTTTCTACGCATTTTCTGATTTTTTTTTTATTTTTTAAAAAATTTTGAACTACTTAAATTTTTAAATATATATATTATTATAATATTCTGGAAATAGGACTCGGGACGGGTCCTGGGCCAGGTCCGAACAATGGGCTGCCACTGGTCTCACGAAACTGGGCTCGTGGACGCAATTGGGGGTCTTGTATCAGGCCCTCTCAAACTGCCTAGACCCAACCAAGCCCAAATTCTACAAGGCTGAAGAGCTAGCCCAAACTCACTAAAGCCTAAACTATCTCCCTTGCCACCCTTCTCTCCATCTAGCCCAAACCCAACAAGGCCCATCGCACGCCGCAACCCCAATAGACCCACACTGAGCACGATTTATAGCATACAGCCCACACTAAACTAATGTTAAAACAACACTCGGCCCAGCCCACCTCCAATAAAGAAAATGCTCGGCCCATATTTTTAAGCCGTGTCCAGCCATAACACGGCTACCGTCCGTGGCCTCAGCCACCGCCACCCTTCATCTTCGCCGGCCATCAGTCGTGAACAAGCGAGCGACACCGGCTAACCCCCGCCATCTCCGGCCCTTTCCTGATCCTCGCCAAATCGTGGCCATCATCGGCAGCCATCACCACCGTTCATCAAAGCACCAACAAGCCAGGTACACCCGGAGAATGGAAGAGAAGATGTTTGCGGTACACACGGCCGTAAACTTGGAACACGACAAGGGTGAACACAAAGCAAAAAAGAGAAACGGATGATGCAGCTTAAAAAAAGTACGCTTGATCCCGGCAAAGACTACGAAGATCAATTAAACGTGACCTAATCTACGCAATAATGTGCTCGAGTTAGACAACAAAATGAAGCTCGCTCGCGCCGGTTCTTACAGGCATCTCGTCAAACGGGTTGCGAACGTGAACTGAGGAAGAGGTAGGGACCATTTCAAGACCTGAACATCGTACCCTAGACACTCTAAGATCCTTTTTCAAACCTGCTCCCATTTTGAGTCAAGAGATAGATAAATAGACACATCCCATTGCACTGATTGGGGGCGTTCGTAGTGACTGAGGGGGTCGAAGGCAAGGATTTGATTGCAGGGAACGGGCGTTTACTTGCAGGGGTTCCTACCCGGCTCGGAGACCACGGCCCCATGGAGAGTTCGACTCGCAGCGTCTCCACGCCGAGATCCTCGGGTAAGAGAGAACGCAACAACCAAGTGGACTCACCAAGATGGTAGGGAAATTGGGAAAGCGAGGTTGTGAAGATGCCGGTCAGAGGTCGTCGGACCGCGACGATGGAGGTGTCTGTTCTCATGCGAAAGGGGAAGGAGGAGTGCGTGAGGCGAGCGTCCAGAAGGAGCCTTCTGGTGTTGTCCCTCGTCTTTGCTCTCACCTCCTCATCAAAAGAGGGATCTTGTAATTATTTTGAGTAATGATTAGAGTTTTTAATGTATTGTAACGGTCTATATTGGATCATAAAAATTCAAATCATAAATAATTATAAATCATAAATAGTTATTATAAAAATTCAAATCATAAATAATTATAAATCATAAATAGTTATAAATGGTTGTGGGACACATTTTTTACCGCAACAGTTTCTTACTGCATTAAGTTCAATGGGGTATCGTTGCCCTATTTTAACCCAACTAGGGGTATTTGCCAAGGAGACCCTTTATCCCCTTATCTATTCATCATATTAGCTAATGTCCTCTCTCATATGATGAAGCAAGCCCTTGAACCAGGCACACTTCGTGGTATACGACTAAATAGAAACTGCCACACCCTCTTCCACTTACTATTTGCATACGACTCTATATTTTTCTTAAATTGAACAATCTTGGAATGTCAAAATCTAGCGTCTATCCTTCACCAATATTGTTACGCATCAGGTCAAGCTATAAATTTAAACAAATCAGGGATATTTTTTAGCAAATGTTGTCCACAACAACTACGGAGAAACATGGCGTTGGAGTTGCGAGTTCCCGAATTTGTGAAAATAGGGAAATATTTAGGAATCCCTTCAGACTGGGGTGCCTCCAAAAAAGAAGTGTTTGCCTGGATTCTCGCTAGAGTAAATATGAAGCTGGAAAGTTGGAAGGAAAATCTGCTATCAAAAGCTGGTAAGGAAATACTTCTTAAAGTAGTAGTGCAGGCAATACCCCAATATACGATGTCAATTTTTAAAATCCCTGTATCTATTCTCAAAGCTATTGAAAACAAAATAGCTAACTTTTGGTGGAGAAACAACAACAAAGTGGCTAGTCTTCATTGGAGAAAATGGGAAATTCTTAAGCTTCGAAAAGAGGAGGGTGGGCTTGGCTTTAAGGATCTCCTCACTTTTAACATCGCTATGCTTGGAAAACAAGCCTGGCGTCTCTCTCAACACCCTAATACTCTATGGAGTCAAATCATGAAAGGGTTATATTTTCCCAACTATGACTTCTGGCAAGCAAGGAAAGGCTCATGCCCATCATGGGGTTGACAAAGTTTACTAGCAAGAAGAGAAGCGATCGCCCCTCGGGTTATGTGGGTAGTGGGGAATGGTCAAAGAATTTCAATTAAGGAAGATAAATGGCTGAACAGGGGACCAATCGGAGGACCAGCAAGAAGAAATGAACCTTCAAAAGTGGCAGATTTGATAGATTTTGAAGTTGCTGAATGGAAAGAAGCCCTCTTGCGGTCACTATTTGATAATTAGACAATAACGGAAATTCTCGCTATCCCTATTGGCCTCCCTATTACAGAAGATAAACTGGTCTGGATAAACAATAAATCTGGAAATTACACGGTGAAGAGTGGATACTTGTTGAATAGAAAACGTACAACGACTCCACAAGATAACACGCCAACATCCCATCAGTTCAACCCAGACCTATGGAAACAAATCTAGAATGCCGCTATACAACCGAAAATAAAATTCTTCCTATGGAGTGCATGTCAGAATGCCTTACCTACATTGGATAACCTATACAGAAGGAATGTAGTATTTGCACCTGTGTGTCCAATATGCAATATTGAACCGGAGACGATCAAGCATACACTCCTTCTCTGCCCTTGGGCAACACAGCTATGGAATGACCCATCCCTGCAAGTCGAAGTGAACCGAGTGGGTTCAACCCATTTTGATAAGTGGTTGCGTAAAGTTCACACAAGACCAAGGAACTCACAAAGCTTTGAACTGATTGCGACTGCATTATGGTGCATATGGAATGATAGAAACCATTTCATATTCAGGAAGAGCCCCCTCAATTCTCATCACACCTGTTTAGAGCCACAACATTACAAGAAAACTACGCAACATGGAATCCTAAACCAAAAAGTCAGAAGCATGGGACAACTTATATAGCAAATGGCAACCCCCGAGCCCTGGCGTACTCAAAATCAACATAGATGCATCATTTGGGCATGCCTCCGCAGCCTACTATCAATAGACTCAAGCCAAGAAAACCCACTGCCAAGTATTGGACATTACTCAGCTTTACCCCGGGCACCAGTCAAGCCTAGCAACCCCTCAACTACCATTCCCCTAATACCTGCTATAATCTGGGTAGCAGCCCAAAATAATTTTGAATCAATGCGAGGTCCACAAAGGAATGCATAAGAGGTCAATCTCGACTCAAATACGAACAGCGACCCCCAAAATCTTGAGAACCAGTGAGGAAATGGTTCGACCTAAATCAAATGTGAAAAAAAACAAAGCATGAACCTGTGACGGGCATCCCCTGCACCCAACCAGTCAAAGAGCCTGACCCACCCACAACAAATAGGGCTCGAATCTTCCTCTAATACCATGCAGATCGGCCATTGAATACAAGGGATCGATGGATTTGGAGAGCGAAATGGCTGTCGGCGCATTTCAACTACCCACGCGCCACGAGCTTACCAGTGAGATGGATCTGAATTGAGAAGTGGTTGCTGGCGGCTTCGAACCACCTAGCATTACCTTTGAATATGCACCACTCCCCTGTCCACACAACAGCTCAGACGCAGGTCACAGGGGAAAGAAGGTTATGCGAAGAATACAAAGTGTTGGCAGCAATCACCTTAACATGAGCTCAAATATGATATTTGAAGAGGACGGTGGACTCTCCGGCAACAAGCAGCAAAATCCCCTCTCGAATGGAGCTATAGATTACAACTACAGCAACGCCAGACGAAATGCTCGACCCATTCACAGCAAACAAGCTTCAGCCATCCATTCTAATCATGGGTGACACCACTAAATTGGAAAATTCTCGTCGACCGGCATTAGACTGATTTTCTTATTGTTTTGGTACCCTGTGTCCGTAGTTGGATCCTTGAGATTTTCACGACAACCGAGAGTTGCCAATGAGTCAAGTGGGTTCATTGTGGCTCAAAGAAAATCAATCATGGGTCATTTGTACTAAAAATTTCTGAAAGTTACCTGGTAGTCCAGATCACGCTAAAAATGCGCCAATTGGAAATTAATTATGAATTCAAGTCCGATTTCAGAAATTGAAGTTTCTGTCATGTCACAATAAATTCTAGGAGTGTTGACTCAGTCTCAGAAGATTTTTCTGCAACCCAACATTTTTTGGGAAAAAGTTATCGCATGGTCGTTTTTGTGTAGAAAAAGTCGAGGATGGTTTTCAATGGCAAAATTGGAATGCAAGATTGATTCTTGGGTGAGGAAAAATGCTAATTGAAGCATTGAAGTGTTAATTGATTTTATGGAGGCCAAATGAGGTGGAATTGAAGTGGACCAAGCATCCAATTGAAGCCAATTGGTGCAAAATTTGTAGCTCCCCCATCCCCCTAGCCAAATGGACCAATTCAGGAGTTGTGAGGTGTGTGTTGGTGGCTCAATGTGAGCCAAAGAGATGTGCTTGGCCTAGAATGAGCCTTGAAGATATTTTTGTGGAAAAACAAGCCAAGGGGGCCCTCCAACTCTATCCCCTCTCTCTCTCTCCCCTCTCTCTCTCTCCCCCTCATCCTCTCCCTCTTTGCCACTGAAGACTTCTCCTCTCTCTCTCAATTTTTGCGACCAGCAACAAGAAGAAGCCACCAGAGTTCAGCCAAGCAGCCGCACCATTGCCGTCCACCACCTTCGCCCCTCGTACGCACCACCGTGCACCTCGTCGCCTCCACCGCCCAACCCGTCGTCCCCCTCTCCCCTCGCGCGATCCAGCTACTGTTTCCGGTCTGTGGGAGCTCAACCGGAGCTGCCTTTCACCGTTTCTTCACCAGTAAAGCCCTGCCAAGGCCTGGTTTGGCCTATTTCTTCCTTTCCGATCAATTCCCGCCTAAACCAAGTTGATTCCCTTCCATTTTCAGCCAAGAACAGTAACTATTTTAGTGAGTTTCCAGCAGGCTTTGGAGGCCGTTTTGAAGTACTTTGGGTCCCATACCTTAGGTCCTCTTTGAGATGGCCGGTGACTAGAATTTTATGCTGATTGTCGAGGTGTAGTCCGTTTATTTAATTGAGCTTCGATTTGTATTCAATTGATTTAATTGCGAATTTTTAGGATATATCCCTAATGATGTGATTTTTGATATTTTGATTGAAAAATAATCGGGTATCGGTTGTTAGTATCGATAATAGATTGGTGAGCTACAGAGAAAGGCGTTGCTTCATAATGGATTCATGGTAGGAAGTATATCACCTAGGAGAAGGCACGTGGGCTCGGTGAGTTGTTCTATCACCTGGGAGAATGCACGTAAGCTCGGTGATTAGGTATGGTATCGTAAGAAGGGACACGTGAGCTCGGTGATCTAATGCGTCACTTTGGTGAATCTGGTGCCTTAGAGAATGCAGTGGGCCCAACGTTTGAGCATGGCATCGTAAGAAGGGACATGTAGGCTCGGTGACTTGATGCATCGCCTTGGCGAACTAGTGCCTTAGATAATGCACGTGGACCCAATGATTAAGTATGTCATCCTCGCGAAAAAGTCGCCTTAGAAAAGGCATGTGGGCTCGGAGACTTGGTATGTCATCTTGAAGAATGCACGTGGGCTCAGAGACTTGGTATGTCATCCTGGAGAATGCACATGGGCTCGACGACTAGATATTCAATCGTGGGGAATAGTCTAATCGACATGTAATCGACTAGGTCGATTGATCGATAGTTCGATCTGTGTTGCTTAATTGGGTGTCTAAGATGAATTATATTGACCTGCGGGTGGGATCTGAAGCCAAGATATGTCCTCCGATCTGTGTGTGCTTAGGCATCCCATAGTGTATTGGTTTACTAGTCGAGTCTTAAGGGGTAAAACTCGCTGAGACGTTATCTCATTGGTTATTGTATAACCATCTCAGGCCCTTAGATGGCAACACCTCCACCTCCTCGTCCTCCTATGCACTTTGGCATTCCAGAAAAAGTAATAGAGATAGAATACCACTTTCATACTCACCCTCACCTGGATGGACTAGAGTACGTTTTGGTTAAGTCGACCGTTTGGGTTGACGTGGGTCAGGATGCCCGAGGCCTCATGAATTCAGATCATGGTATCGTCACTACTATGATGAGCAAACAGAAGGTACTATCCCTAAGAGTGATGTACCTAGGTTTGTGTTAGAGGAAGCGTTCAGAGAAGGAACAGCCGACCATCAGGATGGGTCAGTTGTGGATGTTAATAACCCTCAGGAAGAGGATAAAGCTCGTACTCCTGTGTACTCAATCGATGGTGACAACTAGAACGAAGAAGAAGGGGAGATGGTTGAGCAAGAGGAAGGACAGGAGGAGGATCAGGAGTGGGAATGGCCAGAAGTGGAACCTGTGGAAGAGGAGCTTGAGGATGAATAGGCAAATGAACCCGAGGGTGAGCCTGATGAGGAGACTGAAGAAGAAGATGAAGAAGAGGAAGAAGAAGAAGAGGATGACCTCGAGGAGAATCCTAAGTACGACTCGGATGAGGACTGAGATCCCATCCTATTTTTGCAAACCCTAAGTTGTGAACTGATATATAATAGATCAGACTTCTGTAAATAGTATTGTAATATATACCATGTGGTTTGCCTTGAAATCCCGTCACGAAATCCATCGGGACCTTGACGTATCGTCTTGCATTGCCGCCAAGATTGACGCAAGTGGATGACGTCTTTCACGTGTCGATATTAAGAAAGTACGAGCCTGACCCGACCCACGTGCTCAATTTTGAGGAATTGGACATGGATGACCATGTGTCATACGTAGAAAGCCCGATTCAGATTGTGGATCGAAGGGAAAAAGTGCTGCGTACAAAGACCATTCCGTTGGTCAAAGTGGTCTGGCAACACCACGGTACTGAAAGAGCAACATGGGAGACTGAAGAGTTGATGAGAGAGTTGAACCCCCACCTTTTTGCTAAAGTTTTGTAAAGGTTTAAATTTCGAGAACGAAATTTTTTTTAAGAGGGGAAGATTTGTGACATCCTAGATTTTCAGTTCTGTTTTCTACTAAATAAATCGGGCATTTCATTGACGCGCCTATAGGGCTATTCTCAGAGCTAATCACTCTTGAGATAACTAGACTATCTGGAGAAATCATTAAGAAATTCTAAGGCAATAGACTTGAGAATTCGACCAGGAATCGACTTCTCGACCGTGTCCATCTTTAGAGGCCATTACGGCACAGTTAAAAATCGATTCGAAATCAGAGATAGACTGGTTCGATAGAGATGTGTGGCTAATCGTGGGTGACATCATTAAATTGGAAAATTCTCGTCGACCGGCACTAGACTGATTTTCTTATTGTTTTGGTACCCTGTGTCCGTAGTTGGATCCTTGAAATTTTCACAATAACCGAGAGTCGCCAATGAGTCGAGTGGGTTCATTGTGACTCGAAGAAAATCGACCACGGGTCATTTGCACGAAAAATTTCTAAAAGTTACCTAATAGTTTAGGTCACACTAAAAACAAGCTAGTTGGAAATTAACTGTGAATTCAAGTCCGATTTCAGAAATTGAAGTTTCTGTCATGTCACAATAAATTCTAGGAGTGTCGACTCAATCTTAGAAGATTTTTCTGTAACCCGAGACTTTTTGGGAAAAAGTCGTCCCATGGTCGTTTTTGTGCAGAAAAAGCCGAGGATGGTTTTCGATCGCAAAATTGGAATGTAAGATGGATCCTTGGGTGAGGAAAAATGTCAATTGAAGCATTGAGGTGTTAATTGATTTTATGGAGGCCAAATGAGGTGGAATTGAAGTGGACCAAGCATCCAATTGAAGCCAATTGGTGCAAAATTCATAGCTCCCCCTTCCCCCTAGCCAAATGGACCAATTCATGAGTTGTGAGGTGTGTGTTGGTGGCTCAATGTGAGCCAAGGAGATGTGCTTGGCCTAGAATGAGCCTTGAAGATATTTTTGTGGAAAAACAAGCCAAGGGGGCCCTCCAACTCTATCCTCTCTCTCTCTCTCCCTCATCCTCTCCCTCCTTGCCGTCCAAGACTTCTCCTCTCTCTCTCTCTCCATTTTTGCGACCAGCAGCAAGAAGAAGCCACCGGAGTTTAGCCAAGCAGCCGCACCATCGCCGTCCACCACCTTCGCCCCTCGTGTTCACCACCGCGCACCACGTCGCCTCCACCGCCCAACCCCGTGGTCCCTCTCTCCCCTCACATGATCCATCTGTTGTTTCCGGTCTGTGGGAGCTCAACCGGAGCTGCCTTTCACCGTTTCTTCACCGTTAAAGCCCCGCCAAGGCCTAGTTTGACCTATTTCTTCCTTTCCGATCAATTCCCGCCTAAACCGAGTTGATTCCCTTCCATTTCCAGCCAAGAACAACAACTATTTTAGTGGGTTTCCAGCAGGCTTCGGAGGCCGTTTTGAAGTACTTGTGGGTCCTGTACCTTAGGCCCGCTTTGGAGAAAAATGTCCACCGCGACGTTCCCGACGTTTCAATCCGAGCGGATTGTTAAACGGGTGAGTTTAACTCACTAAACCTCGCTTAGTTTGCTAATGATGCTTAATGGTTGATTAGTATTAATTAAGCATGATTATGTGGTTAGATTAGTTTAGAGTAATCAAATTAGTGACTTAACGATGCATGTTAGGTGGTTAGATATAGCCATTAGCGAGTAGACATGTTATATTAATTATTGAATGGATCTCGGGATTTTTTCCGGTCCGTTCCAGCTTCCAATTAGGCATTACGAGCCTAAATTGGATTTATTGCTATTTAATAATTAATTTTTAATAATTACATAATTAATAATTTATTTTTCGGAAATCCAACCGAGATAGCCGATGATCAGAATTTTATGCTGATTGTCATGGTGCAGTCCGTTTATTTAATTGAGCTTTGATTTGTATTGAATTGATTTAATTGTGAATTTTTAGGATATATCCCTAATGATGTGATTTTTGATTTTTTGATTGAGAAATAATCGGGTATCGGTTGTTAGTATTGATAGTAGATTGGTGAACTACAGAGAAAGGCGTTGCTTCATAGTGGATTCATGGTAGGAAATATATCACCTGGGAGAAGGCACGTGGGCTCGATGAGTTGATCTATCACCTGAGAGAATGCACGTGGGCTCGGTGATTAGGTATGGTATCGTAAGAAGGGACACATGGGCGGTGATCCGATGCATCACTTTGGCGAATTTGGTGCCTTAGAGAATGCATGTGGGCCCAATGTTTGAGCATGACATCGTAAGAAGGGACATGCGGGCTTGGTGACTTGATGCATCGCCTTAGTGAACTAGTGCCTTAGAGAATGCACGTGGACCTAATGATTAAGTATGTCATCTTGGCGAAGAGGTCGCATTAGAGAAGGCACGTGGGCTCGGAGACTCGGTATGTCATCCTAGAGAATGCACGTGGGCTCGATGACTAGACATTCCACCTTGGAAAATGTACTTGGGTTTGATGAGTAGGTACGTCATCTTAGAGAAGGCGTGTGGGCTCAGAGACTTGGTATGTCATCCTGGAGAATGCACATGGGCTCGATGACTAGATATTCAATCGTGGGGAATAGTCTAATTGACACGTAATCGACTAGGTCGATTAATCGATTGTTCGATCTGTGTTGCTTAATTGGGCGTCTATTGTGAATTATATTGACTTGCAAGTGGGATTTGAGGTCAAGGTAAGTCCTCTGACTTGTGTGTGCTTAGGCAGCCCATAGTGTATTGGTTTACTAATTGGGTCTTGAGGGGTAGAACTCGCTGAGACGTTGTCTCATTAATTATTATATAACCATCTCAGGCCCCTAGATGGCAGCACCTCCACCTCCTCATCCTCCTATGCACTTTGGCATTCCAGAAGAAGTAACTGAGATAGAAGATCACTTCCACATCCACCCTCACCTGGAAGGACTAGAGTATGTTTTGGTTAAGTCGACCGTCTGGGTTGATGTGGGTCAAGATGCCCTGAGGCCTCATGAATTCAGATCATGGTATCGTCACTACTATGATGGGTGAAGAGAATGTCCTATCCCTGAGAGTGATGTACCTAGGTTTGTGTTAGAGGAAGAGTTCGGAGAAGGATCGGCTGACCATCAGGACGGGTCGGTTGTGGATGTTAATAACCCTCAAGAAGAGGACAAAGCTCGTACTCCTGTGTACTCAATCGATGGTGACAGCTGGAATGAAGAAGAAGGGGAGATGGTTGAGCAAGAGGAAGGACAGGAGGAGGATCAAGAGTAGGAATGGCCAGAAGCGGAGCCTATGGAAGAGGAGCCTGAGAATGAACCGACGAATGAACCCGAGGGTGAGCCTGATAAGGAGACTGAAGAAGAAGAAGAAGATGAAGAAGAGGAAGAAGAAGAAGAGGATGACCTTGAGGAGGATCTTGAGTACGACCTGGATGAGGACTGAGATCCCATCCTGTTTTTGCAAACCCTAAGTTGTGAACTGATATATAATAGATAAGACTTCTGTAAATAGTATTGTAATATATACTATGTGGTTTGCCTTGTATAAAAGTGTGGGTGTGCTTTTCAGTTGTGAAAAATATTGCCCTACTTTTCTATCCCATTGTTTTATTGTCTGGGGATTTATTATATGCTTCTGCATGCGTATTGAAATGAAAGGGTCGGCGATGCGTCCTGGGACGTCGCTATTAATCGACCAGGTGAGGGATGGGCACGCTTTCGAGGATCGGGGCGTGACATACAGCCTTTGGTGGACCGGGCCAAGTGCAAACTAGAAGACTCTTCGAGTATTATTTTAGCCCATTGTAATCGAGATACGAACAAGGTGGCCGACTGGTTAGCCAAAACCCAACGAATGGGATGCCTTCTTAGGAACTGGGTAAATAATCCCCGTCTACTCTTTTGGACTTGTTGTGTACTGATGCTAGAGATGGTTGTACTACAGATGTTTCCTACTAATGCATTTTAATTTGTTTGTTAAAAAAAAAACAACAATGAAAAGGAGACCATTACCTTTTTCCTTTTAGCACTGCTACCTTCAAGATGGGAACATGAGAGAATAGGTTATTTCTTCTAGGGTTTGTGTGTTCGGGCCAAGTCACTCGATCTCGAGGGGTGCGAACTCAAATCCTACGGTACCAAATATGATGCTCTAAATGATGGATTGGCTCTTCAAGTTGAATTTTGTTTAATCGGACCTGAGGTCCTTAAATTTTACAATCTCTAAATTAAATGTCTAAAGAAAAGATTAGAGGTTAACAAAATGATAATAATTCTTTTCTTTTCTTTTTCCTTCCTTCTTTTATTTTGAGAATTTGAAATCTAAAGGCATAATTATGCATGCATATGCTAAATTGACATTTGTCATGCAATTGAGATATTAATGACACTAATCTAATTTTTTGGTCAAGAAACAAGACTCGTCATGATCGAAAATTTTGAATTTTGAATTTTCAAACTTAGACCGTCAGGGAAAAAAAGAGCAGAAAATATTAGCTACAGCTTGGATTCCACCGTGTCATAATACGAGTTCACTCATCAGGTGACATGTGTCACCCGGCCGCTTCCACGTCAGAACCCTCTTACACCCACACCCTCTCGCCTCTCTCTCTCTCTGTCTCTTCTTTTTTACTTTATTTCTTCTTCCTCTTCCCTCTAGTCTTCCCTTTCACTCCAATGGGGACAAAAATAGAGTTTGTCCACCACGGGCTACCTAATGTTGCCCTGTATTTGGAACACCTAGGCTACACTTAGGCTCCTCGTTGAACTGGAACACGAAGTGGGGATCAGGCTCCACCTTCACGTTCAAGTGGAACTGCGCCGATGAGAACCCTGTAGTCTCCTTGCCGACTTTAATCCACCCACTGTGGAACACATTGGCCTTGAACTCATCCTCAACATGGTCCAGGGACACCAAGACCTTCCCTAGTAGCCTCCTATAGCTCACCCCGCATGTCACCCCACACTGGCCTATGTAGACGAAGACCTTTAGGTAGACCTTGCCGAAGAAGATGGACTTCCTAGAGAGCCTATTGAGGTCAGACTTGATAAGGTGGAAGGTGGCGGCACCGTCAAGGGAAGGGGGTAAGCGACATCAAGCGGGAGGTAGGGGACAAGAGCGGTCAAGAGGGGGAAGTTCTTGAGCTTGATCTTGCAAAAGCAGGAGGAGGAGGAGGGGTGGATAGTGGAGTGAGCAGGCTTGGTGGCTATGGGGACCTTGAGGGCGAGGCTTCCCACCATGAGCAGAGGGAAGAAGAAGAAGAAATAAAGGAAAACATAAGAGAGGGAAGAGAGAGAGGCGAGAGGGTGTAGGCGTCAAAGAGTTCTAATGCGGTGGGGCCTAGACAGACACATATCGCCTAATGAGTGGACTCATATTATGAGACAGTGGAATCCGAGTTGTAGCCAATATTTTCTCAAAGAAGAGTCACAACCTCCTCTGCCAATGTGAGAATAGCGCAAGGAGCAAAGCAATAGCGGTGACCATTGGCCACCCATCACCACAAGTTCTCTGCAGAGGGTGGCAAGAAGAGTCCCCCCAATCCGATTTCAATCGCCTCTCTCTCTCTCTCTCTCTACATAGCTCTCAAGCTAAAACTGATGAGTTCAGGTTGGAGCTGCTCGAGGTTGGAGTTGAGGACAAAGCGAGTGGCTCGCTTTGCCTCGCGATACTCATCATCCCTCTTGGAACTCATTAAGCACACTCACAGAAGCCTAAAAGAGAAGATAGTCCACTTAGAAAATAAGGGAAGAAGAGAACTTCCTCGCGAGATTGATCAAGGGTAAAAGATAAATCCAAAGCTCTTTTTTTCTTTTTTTTTTTTTTTTTTTTTTTAAGTGAGAGAGTTTAATGTTTAATGTGGTTCGGGTCAGGTTGATTAGGGTCTTTTTTATTTTACCTATTTTCTTAGTTAAGGTTGATTCGGGTCTTTTTTATACCCCAACAATTTTGGACAAATCGTAGTTGCTCTCAACTGTACTTCTTATGAAACAAGAACTACCCCTCTAATTAAAATTTATAGAATGGGATTGAATTACCTTGGAAGGCATCCAACACTACATTTCGGGGCAATTTACATCACCCTAATACATATATTTAGGAGCGACAAAACCTCATCAAGGCATCTTTGTAGGGGGCGTGCATGATAACCATTATGTTTTCTATTTTTCTATTTTTCTATTCCCGTAAACACAAAAATAGGTTTGGATTAGAAATCTGTTTGGTAACGTAATTTTATTTTTCTATTTCTAAAACAAATTTTTACTCTAGAAATATGTTTGGAACAAAAATTAGAAGTAAAAATTTTTAGCTTTTATATTTTAGGAATAAAAGTAAAAAAATAAAAAAAATTTTCATTGTTCACTCTCATCACCGCCGTACACCCGTCACCCATCACTAGTCCTCCATCATCAAACGCCAACCGCCTCTCACCACCATTCGCGAAGGAAAAATTTTGTGTTGTCATCAAACAAATTTCTAATCTAGGAAAGAAAAAATTTGTATCGTTATCAAACGCGTATTTTTGCTCAGAAATTCATCTAAAGAACATAAATTGATTTTTCAAACAGAATGATTTTCATTCGCACCTTAAACTATCCCATCAACTTGGTCCATTTCCACAAAAGCCCAAAACCATTGTAGTGAATATAAAAGAACATTACGTTTGTGCAGGCATCGAAAAAATTATGGGTTAATACCATGAAAATTTCTATATTGATACACTGGTAACAAATTTAGTCCCAACTCATTTTTTTGGGAGAATGATACTAGAAGTGCTAAAAGTTGTGGACGACGCTCATTTTAGCACGAAATTTTTTTTTTTCGGATCACTTGAGTGCTACCTTTTTTTTTTTAAAACGATCACTTAAGGGGAGAAGTACACTATCAGTGCCATAAGTTGTGTACAACGCTCACTTTAGTGCCAAAAGTTTATTTTGGATCACTTAAGTGCCAAAAAGTTTGAAAAACGCTCCCTTTGGTGCCAACTCCGATCTAGTTGGCCAGAAATCCGACGTGGCACTTTTTTATTAATTTTTGAAGCTGATGTGGCTCGCCGGATTGTATAGTCAGCATTTAAACAACAAAACGACGCCGTTTTGTGTCTTTCCCACAAATTCAAAACCTTAAATCCCCAAATTGAGAGAGAGAAGGCGTTGTCTTCTTCCCCCGAAGAACAGCACCAGCAATACCAACAATACTAGCAGTGCCAAAGAACATCACCAGCAACACCAGCATCGCACCAGCACAACACCAGTAGTTTTCCAGAAAAGAAACCACGCGCTCGCCTCCGCCCTCCCCCAGTAGTTTTCCCCCATTTTCAATCACCTTGTCGACCTTTCAAATCCCCGAATCTCAGCCCCACCAGCGCCTTTTCCCAAGGAATATTGTTGGGCGCAGAGGAAGCGCGAGCTCGAAGAATCTCCAGAAGCACGAACGATCCAGTCAATGGTAGCCGCGAAGATTTTGAACACCATGGAGGTCATCAGCAAAGCCAGCTGCGACAATGGCGGTAGCCGTGGCCCCGCCATCCCCTCCTCCGCCCTCGCCGTCGACACCTCCCTCTCCCTCGGGATTTTCTGTTCGTTTTTTTGTTTTTGTTTTTCTTTTGTCTTGTTGTAGCAAGCAACTACGATGGAGGTCGAGGGACGGCGGCCGAGCGACGGTGGCCAAGCAACGGCGGACAAAAAAACCCTAATTTCAATCCCCAAATAAAAAAAAATCCCCGAATGAGTTGTGCGGCGTCATTTTTGTGAGGCCATCCACGTAGGACGGCAAAACAATGTCGTTTTCTGAGGGAAGACGGAAAAAAACGTCGTTTAAAAGGCTTCTCGATTTATTTTTTTAAATATAAAAGCCACGTGATCCGACGGATACTTTTGGCACCAAAGTGAGCGCCGTACACAACTTATGGCACTGATAGTGTACTTCTACCATCACTTAAGTACCAACTCCAATCTAGGTTACTGGAAATCCAACGTGGCCATATTTTATTAAATTCTAAATCCTACGTGGCTTGCCGGCATGCCCAATCAATATGTAACCCCTAAACAACGTCATCTAAAAGTTATAAATATTGATAATTTACGTACCAAATTTTGTGTAAAGTGATCACTTCAGTGTCAATAATTGTTAAAAAGCGATCACTTCAATGTTAAGCATGCCACTTCAAAATGTCACATGAACTGGATTTTTTATATAATATGCCAAGTCATATAAATTGTTTTAATTATAAAAGTCATGTATTATTTTTTATTAGAATTTCTCGCCGTGGTTATTTAAGTGATTAGTTTTTCTCTAATTTGGCACTTAAGTGATTCGGCGAAAATGTTTGACATTTAAGTGATTTTTTTTCACTTTCATTTCAAAATAGTGTCTTTTATAAAAACTTGCAAGGCGATTACCCTTACTATTTACAACTTCTGAAACGACAAAAGTGCATATTCACCATAAACAAAATTCATTCCCCTTCTTTCTAACGATCGGTAATTCTTTCTAATAGCTCCATCTGAGGACAATGCCCTTCTAGGCTAGGCTAACCTTGTTCGTGGTATCTTTTTTTTTTTATCCTTTCTTTCTTCCTAGGACAATTAGAATGGAATTGCCCGAATGATATCAATCATAGCGCATTCCGTCACAGCTTCTTTTCTTCTCAAGCACTTGCTAATTCATCTTCTCTTAAATAGGCTAGCTTCCTATTCAATGCCATACTAATGGACTTAGAATGCCTACTTTTCCTTTTTAGTTCAAATAGCCCTAGCATCATTCTCAAGCTCTAATGAACTCGCAAGAAGAACAGCCTTTATGCCAAAAGGACTAAGAGCTTATTCCGCTGTCTAAGGAATCCTTCTATAAGCTGGTTCATAGCCGGGTTGAAACCCAATTGTAGAGAGCGAAAAGAGCCTATTCGTTCACAAGAGATAGATGCCCTTACTTCCTAGAAGACAGGAGATGAGAAACTGCTTTGTCTTTGTACAAAGCAGGAGATGAATGAGAGTGCAGGTTCAGCGCCATTGCTGTAGTACTTTCCTATAGTGGTAAAGAGAATGTTGTCCAGTAGTTTTCCAAAGCCAAGGACTGGTCTTTTGAGTCCTAAGAGTTTTGTCCAAAGAAGGGAAAGAATATCCAACTATGATGTCTATTGATGATTTAAAGATGGATTGCATGACCACCTTTCTTACCAGCAAATCTTCAATATGCTCCCTTGGAGTACGGTTGATAATTTCGTTGAGGAAGGGAAAGGAAGTCCTGCATTTTTTACTCACACGTCTCATTTTCATTAAGGTCTTTCTCTCTCTTTATTCGATGATTTGCTTTCAGTTGGTTTCTCGTAGAGTTGATAACGTTTGTATTTAGGAGCAATCTGTTCATCCAACTCGAAATATCACAAGAGGAGAAAAAGTGACTTTTCTTCACATTCCCCAAACTCCCATGTTTTTCATTAGTCAACAACCAACCAAAGCTCTATCTAATTCTTCACGACTCAAGAAGGAATCTCTCTTTTTCCGGTGAATTTGATTCAAAAAGAAATCTTACATGCCTCCACCGGATAAATTCACTTATTTTACACAATTCATCTAGCCATGCCTTTTCCTATTTACTTTCTATATTGCCATATGCAATGATGGGGGTGGAGTACTAGGGATCAGCAAAATTCTAAAACTACAGAACCAACTGCTTTCACACTAGGAGAACAAGATCCGAACCAAGGACCCAAATAGTTTGGAAGATATCTGGAGAAAAGGTTTTAGTACCGGTGTTTCCTATATATACTCCAGTTTATTCGAAGTATCCGAATGGTGTAAGTCTAAGGATTACTAGGAAAAATGAAGAAACTCACTTTGATCTCGTCTTTCAGAGAAATAAATGGCTCACGAGGAATGGAAAGAAACATATTCTATTTGATCTCAAAGTCCTCATATAGCACTTCTTCTAATCTTGGATGGGGGATCACTTGTAGGAATGACATAATGCAAATCCACGTTCCACACAGACAAGGAAGCATTGTTTTTTAATTTCATTCTAACTTGGTTGTTCTGTGGCCTCATAAAATCATGTATGTACTTGATCCTATGAATAAGTTCTTCATAAGGGTGGATTCAGAAGAGTTTGAAAGAACTGTTGGTCCAATTCTACCTTCTATTGAAGAGCTTGGAGTGCCACCTATGACAAGAAAACTAGGTTGCTCGGTTGAAGGAGTAGGCAAAAGGCAGATTTTCCCCATAGGAAACTAGATCAATCAAAGGTTCTTATTGGCTAGCTTCATTGCAGTAAATGAAAAGGATACCAATGTTAATCAAGAAGCTCCTCTTGATCAATTAGTTGGCAATAAACACTGCTTCTCTTTTGACTTAAAGTAGGCCAAAAATAGGTGGCCTTTTTTTGTTTAAAGTGAGTGCAGTATTTATTTGATAGGTTGTTTGCTTGTGCTGTTGTTAATTCAACATTAGCATGCAACATATTTGAGGTACATTTTGTTAGGAATCCGAATTCAAGGGTCTCGTTTGTTGTCAAACAACCTCTCAGTTATCATGCCTCTTGGCCTTTATTTGCTTCACATCATATTTGGCGTGATATTGTGTAGAAAAGGTACATTTTGTTAGGAATCCAAATTCAGGGTTATTGAATAAAGAGAGAGAAAGACCTTAATGAAAATGAGAAGTGTGAGTAAAAAATGCAGAACTTCCTTACCCTTTCTCAGTGAAATGATCAACGGTACACCAAGGGAATATATTGAAGATTTGCTAGTAAGAAAGGTGGTCATACAATCTATTTTCAGATCGACCATGTCACGCCTTGAACCTCGAGCGCGTGAACATCCCTCGATGGTCAACTGAAAATTTGCGACATCTCAGGACACGTCGCCGACCCATTCTTTTTATCTTTCGATTAAGCACATATGGAAGCGAATTAAATAAACACCCGACCAACAAACAAACACATGAATAGTAAACACAAGGAACAATTTCCCAAACACAACAATTTCCTTACCAACTATAGATCCTAGGAAGTCTATTAATTACAAGCTTCTCAGCGGCCACTTCCTATCGACCCTCTCAAAAGCCTCAGGGATCAGGATCGGGGTCACCCTAAACTTCGCTAACAACAGGGCTAGCCAAAAGGTGTCGCATCTCGCGCCCACCACATCCGCACTCAGCAGATTTCCACGCTACGGCCTTGAAAAAGGTTAGCCCATGACGGGGTGAGATAAAATCTGAGCGAGTCAAAATCCTAAACCCTGATTAGGATGGAAATTCGCCTCGAAGGCGGTCCTAAGCACATACCAAACAAAACTCACCTCGCCTCGGCGTGCACCTGCACATTAGCTCAACATATATACCATCATTAGTGCAGCAAGCGTGGTTTAATAACTTGAACACGTCATTTCAATCACATGGGTCCCGATTATAAGGCCAAACCGTCATGACATATCCCATACTATGCCACACAATTTTGTCCCATAATCAGGCGCAGCTATCACAACCATTCAGGCGTGTTCCAGTTTTCACGACCCATCGGCCACAGCCAACTTGAAAGTTGGCGGTCATCCGGCGTAACCAAGCATCGTCTCGCCCCCATTGAACATGGCAACGTCTAGAACCACCGCCTAGACGGCATTCCATAAAGGAGTATCGGTCTGACCTCAACTACGACTCGGCTTCCGCACCCCCACCGGGCATCCGATAAAAATTAGGCATCGTCCCCAAACTCCCGTTGGGTGACGGGTTCCACTTAGTGACCATGCACGCACGTCATCAATCAAACCGCATTTCTTATCTTCCGTCAATTAGCCCAAAATACCAAAATTCCTTTTTAAAACAATAGACCTTGCAATCCTTTTTTTTTGTTTAAAGCTTTCCGAAATAAATTTGTATGGGGTCACGTATTTGAAATAAAGCCGCCAAAGTTTGCACGCATCTAGTATAAAACCTCCTCGTTTTATTGAGCACATAAAATTTGGTGTCCAAACCTGACAACTCATTTATTTTCTATTTTCTTTTCCAACCACCCCTTTTTAGAACTAAACTTTAGTAACCCCTTTTTTTTGTTCAAAACTTTTAGAAATAAATTCGTAGGTGCTCACATACTCAAAATTAATTCGACAAAATTTGCACACACCTAGTTTAAAACCTCATTGTTTTATAGAGCAAATAAGTTTTGGTGTCCAACCCGACACTTAATTGTTTTTCTAATTCAAAGCTCATAAGGCCATCTTTTGCAATAATAACAAACAACCACCACAAACTAACCATTCACATATTATCACGCATAAGTCCTAAGCATTCCAAAATTCAAACACATCACTAAATATGTATTGTTCAGTAAGCGCAACATCAAGAACAATCACAAGACCACTACCGATCCTAATCGGCATAAATCGGGCCACTCGTGCACCTCCAAGTTTAATTTCAGAAACATACTCAAACGAGCTCAGAAAATTCTCAAATTTGAATATATTCTAAAGACACTTAAACGAACACTTTTTGTGAAGACATCATAACCCAGATCATTCTAGAATGAAAGCAGTAAATCTCTCAAACCGTTACAAAAACTGTGCCACTGTCTAGAAATTATGTTTTCCAAAATCAGTTTAGTTTGAGGTACAAAACTTGTTCGTTTGATCATAAATTTGACTATGTTAAACTATTAGATGTGATGAACAACTTTTGTGAAGAAACTCTTTCAAAAATAGAACCCTAAGAGTTGACAAAAATCCCTTGAACACCAAAAGGTCACTATTTCCAGCATAATCCGAAATTCTATTTTGCAAATAACGAATCTTAAATCTCAATCTTTTAAATCCCTAAAATCTTGAGTACATTATATGTCATATCTGAAGATGTCTAGAACATTTTTCAAGAAGGAAGCAATGTCAAAATCGTAGCATATTTTTCCCCACAAAAATGGCAAACGGCGAGCGTCCAGCAACCTGATCCGGGAGAAATTCACTAAACCAAGCTAAATCACCCTCATTAGTACTAATCCAACAAACTAGATCAATACTAATCCATCTTAAGGCTAATCTAACCAAACTAGATTAACACTAATCCATCTTAAGGCTAATCTAACTTAATTCTAATATAACTAAGCTAATTAGCACTAATCTAACCCTCTAAACGTAATTAACAACCTAATCAAGGATTAGGGAGTTAACTCACCATAATTCAATGGCAGTGGGTTCACGACGACGGCAGCACGGCGGCGGTGAGGACCCGAGACTACCGCATCTCCAACGGGCTCAAACAGTGAAGGAAAACGGCCCAACAAGCTCACGGTTCTGCTTCTTTGGTTGCAGCTGGTCGGTCTTGGCAGTGGCTGTGTTGGATTGGTGGTGGTGATGCTAGGGTTGCCTTGTGGTGGCGGTGAGGTAGTGCAGCTGATGGCGGCTGCTGGAGTTAGGCGAAGCTAGTGGCTGCTCTGCCGTAATGAAGGTGGACGTGTGAGGAGGGGGCTGATGCTGGACGGTGAAGGGGGCTATGTTGTGGGCGTGGGGATGATGGTGGAAGGTGGGATGATGATGGAGTGATGGAGGGGGATGGTGGATGGTGGGGATGAGGGGGAATGATGAAGATGGAATGATGGGTGTGGCTGGTGTGTGGGCGGTGAAGAAGAAGGCATGAAGTGAAGATGAGATGAAGAATGTGAAGAAAAGCATAAGAAGAATGAGCAGAAGAGAAAGGCACGAGAGGGGGGGGAGGGTTCACACACAAAGGATGGTGGAGAGAGGGAAAGAAAGGGAATAAGAAGGTCAATTGCTTGGCCAATCCAAGGCCAGGAAAAATATCAAAATAATAATGAAGATGTCCCCAAAGTCTTCATCCCAAAGTCAAGGCTCCCTCCAATCACAAATTAGACTCCATTTCTCCCAAACTAACCTAATTTGGGGGCCAAATAAAGCCTTTAGTCTGCCCATCCGAATTTCATTTTATTTCTTTTACCGAAAACCGATTTTTCCACAAAATTCTGGGCTTGACGGAATTTCTCCGAAAGATGAGACGACGTCCAAAAAATGAATCGTGACATGCTCAAACGTCCGATTCCTGAAACCGAATTCAATTTCGTTATTAAAATCGACCGAATGCGATTTTAATACAACCTAACCTATCGGGTAGCTTTGAGGGATTTTTGTACGTTCGACCCGTGGTTGATAGTTTTCAATCCATGTTTGTGCATCTCCGACTCGTAGGCGACTCTCGGTTGTCATAATATCATGAGGTTTCAATTACGTATCTCGAGTGCACTATCAATAGAAAACCGGGTTATAGCCGTTCGACGCGAATATTGAAATCGTGCGGAACCACCTGCAATTCAACTACGTCATTCCATCGAATCGACTAAATCCAATCACAATTCAATTATAACAGTGTCGTATTGACCCTTGCCGATTATTATGGTCGAGCAGTCGATTTCCAATCGAATTCTCCAGTCTGTCACGTTTTCATACCTTAATGACTTCACCTAATAGATTAGTTAACTCGTGAGGGGCCCACTTAGAGTAAAATGACCATAGGCGCATCGACGAAGCAACCATTTCATATTGTCAAGACGGGGTCAAATTTTCAGGATGTCACAATTCTTTCCCTCTTATAAAAATTTCGTCCTCGAAATTTAAACCATTACAATCCTTCTTCAAAAAGGTGGGGGTATTGACATCTCATTGATTTCTCGCTTTCCCACATAGCTCCTTCCATTCTCTGGTGTTGCCAGACCACTTTAACCAAGGGGATCGTCTTGTTGCGCAACACTTGATCCTTTCGATTCACTATCCGAATCGGTCTCTACACGTACGACACTCTCTCGTCCACGTCTAATTCCTCGAAATTCAGCACGTGTGTCATGCTCCAAACCTTGAGCGTGCGCACATTCCTCGGTGGTCAATCGAATTGCAATGTTCCCAGGACGTGTCGCCGAATTATTCATTTTATTGCACATGCGGAAGCGAAATGAAAAATCTCCAGACAACAAACAAATATGGGATAGAAAAGCAGGATAACCAATTCACACAAAACATATTTTATAAACAAACCAGGTCAGCCCTATAAACTTATATACAGGAGGTCAAGATCCAAAAAGGACTACCAAGCTAACCCTACCCTGGACCCTCCTACTTGGGATCCAAGTCCACTACGACACCGTCAGGAATGTTGATGTATAGCGGATCAACTACCTCCTCTACTTCAGGCTCCTGCTTATCCTTGGGCAACTAGTTCGTCGCCATATCAGCTATGACATCGGCGTACATGGTCGAGTACGACCTCACCCTCACCCTCGACGGCAGGTCTGTCGAAACCATCCAAGGGGCCCTCCCGAACCCCGTTAGGCCTGTGACGAAACCACGCTTTGATTTGATGAGGTATCAACTAAGGTTGGCCCTCATCGACCCAGATCATGGTCATGATGAGCTCGCGAGTCCAAGGATTCCCGAGGACAAGGAAGATAGTACACTCGGTCTTAGCCTTTCGCACCCACCCAAATTGAATTGGTCAGACCTCCATCTAAGGACCTGAAAATTGTAAGCCACGATGGGGTGAGATAATGTCTCAGCGAGTCTACATCCTAAACCCCGATTAGGAAGATAATTCACCTAGAGGTAGCCTAAACACCCATCAAATAAGACTTACCTCGCCTCAGCACCTCCCTACATGTTAGCACATCTCATATGCCATATATAAACGCAGCAAGTGTACAACATTAACTGAAACACTTCATAACATATACCAATCAATCACGGGGTTCTAATTATAAGGCCAAATTGTTATGACACGTCCCATATAGGAGCATCGCCCACCTGACCTTCATCGGGTGATAGGTTCCCATAGCGATCACACGCACATCCAATCTTGACCAAATAATGTACTTGCTGAGGTCAAATCCCTCAATTTCAAATAATGTACTTGGCCTATTTTCTTCATATTAAATTGTGCATGGGCACATAGTCAGATCGAACCGTAAAATGTGATATCCTCTCTTTTAAAAATCCCATGATTTTATATAGTACTTAAAATATTTTTGGCATCAAAAACCTGACACTCGGTATTTTTCTAATTGAATACCAAAATTTCATACTTTTGAAATAATAAATCAAAAATCACCAATCAGCATCCAATTGCACAAATTAGCGATCAATTTGTGGCACTCCCGAAACGGCCCCCGATCCGTTGGGGTCGCCACAGTTCGCTTACCTTTCTCTTACTTGATCTGGAGGTCTATAAATCCTGGGGGTTTATATCTTTTAGATCGGTCCCTGCGCAATTTATATGGCAGAAGCGTATCCAACAACTCCCTTCCCTATATTAAGAAAAGATGCACACCCACTAAACACGTTTATAGGTAAAAGCCGAACACTTTTATTTACTTAAACCAGGTGGACATCATTCGTCGGTACATCAAAATGCCGTAGTCTTCTATACTCGACTATACTTCAAAAGATGACCAACATCTTTTCCAACAGTCGTATACTTAAAGTCCATCGATCAGTGTCGGCGTCCAAAAGTTCCTTCCTCTGCTGTCCTCCTCCTCACGGCCATGTCCAACCACTCGGTCCATCTGCTGGTGGCGGTGGCAGCAGAGGTATCTTGTCTAGTCTGAAATGTTAGTCCCCAAAAGGGGTAAGTACAACCACTCAACAGTAAAAGATTCATCAAGCTATATCAAGCAGTACCATCAATATCTAGACTCAAGCAGGATAGACAAAAACAGGTAGTCAGAGGATAAGTATGCATCAAAATCATGAAATCCTTTAATGCAATGGCCAAACGTGATTTCAACAGAATCAAAATGCATCATGTCCAGTTACACCAGTCCCGATCATAGGCCAAACTATAATGACACGTCCCATTCCATGCCATACAATTTAGTCTCATAACCAGACCACACTCACACTTAATATAATCATCAGTTTTAATCATTCAAACGGTTTTATCCCCCTAGAGGACCAATGTTTGCGTCCTTCTGGGATTTCGCACCCAACCTGGTGTCGCGAAAGCCTCCGGGCATGTATTCAAAATACAACCGGGCATCCATAGCGTGTTGCGTTACACCTCTAGGCATCTCGCACCCCACCTGGCATCGCGAGGAATCGCCGGGGCTTGCCATGAAAATGGTTAACCCTACCCTCCGGGCATGCATCATAGTACAACCCCTCACCCTCCGGGCATGTATCATAATACAACCGGGCATCCCGACACTCCCGGGGAAAACCTCTGGGCATGTATTCATAATACAACCAGGCATCCAAAGGGCATCGACTCATTCGAACCTCTGGGCATCCCGACTCCCAGGGCATCGTTGACCCAAGGGTCCAACGCTATCAATTAACATCTTAATTTCCAAAAACACTTTTCAATGCAATGACAAAATGTCTCTTGAGTCTCATCACATCTCAATATTGCATGATATGCCAATGCCAGTATCATCATATCACATAACCATTCGAAACACATTCACCTTCGGACACTTTGTGAAAAATTCGAGAACAGAATAGCCTGATTTTTACAATGCACAGTTCTGGTAAAAATTTTGAAATAAATACTAAATGGACTCAGAAAATTATGAAATTTTGACACGTTATCAATGAGACCTAAAGGAACAAATTTCATGCAGAACGCCAAGTCAGATTCCTTACGTACTGTGGGAAAAATTTTCGATATTCCTAGCTAACATTCTGTAAACTTTCCAGATTTAGCGTTTTCAAAGAAAAATCATTTCGGCAGTCATTCCATGTTTATTTATTTTAAATTTTTGATATGTTGTTCATGAGGATGTGCCCTAAAACTTTTATCAAGGAATCAAAGTCGAATTGTGGCTAGATAATTACAGAAAAATCAAAAAGTCACCGAGGGTCATACTATTCTTTACAAGACAGTCCACAAATCTAACAATATTTTTTTTCTACTCCTTGAATTTCGACCTCCAGCATCCACATTCAAATGTATATAAGTACAGTACACCACCATCACAGCTTTATCACTTCCAAAATTCTCCATAGTCAGATTTTTAAATTCTTATTTCATTTGTAAATTCGAAATTCGCATTGTATGCCCTATTCTCACCTAATTTTCTTGATCTAACTCCATCCTACATGTCCAAAATCCCACATGAAGCTCTAAAATTTTACCTTTCTCACATCTACCAACTCTTCTCTAGATAATAACGGCATGCAACACATAGATTGAAGAACCTTTACTTGCCTCAAGCTCTCTAGCTCAATTTCAAGCAAAACAGGATCGGTCCGGCAATGCGGCTCGACGGCGTGAGGTGAGATGCGGCTAAGGCGAACGGTGGCAGCAAAGGTCAGACGATCAGCAATGGCAGAGGGCTGGTCCTTCTCCCTCTCTCTTGCTTGCTCGCTCGCTCGTTTGGTCTCTTTCTCTCTGCTCTCGGTTTCTCTCTCACTCTCTGTTTTGCTCGACTGCTTGCTGTTTTCTGGTCACTGGTTTTGTTGAAATCCAGTCAACAAAAGAGGCGGCAGAATGAGGCAACGATGGGTGGAGACGTCGTGGCCTTCTGCATGTGAATCCCTCTCCTTGCCGAGCCAGCTTGGCTCTTCATGCAGAACGTGGCTGCATTTGTTGATTAGTCATGGTAGAGGGCTCGGTGGCAGCAGGAAATGGTGACACCTCACACGTCCATGCAAGTGACGTGTTCCTTCTTGCTCGAGCCTTCCCCATGCGTTGTCCACCAACGGTAACTTCATGTGGCTGCTGAGTCAATGACTTTTCCTTTTGTTGATTTGCCGACCAAATGAAAGGGGAAGCTTGGCAGCTTGGGCCAACAATTCGTGGCCTCATGGTCTCCGTGTGTGGCCCAACTTCTCCTAAAGGTTGACCATGAATTTCTACATGTATATAAATTGCATGGGCCGTTCGTGTGGCCGTCGAAGGGGAGGGGTGGTGATGACGTCGCGTATAAAATCGAGGTCTTCAACTTAGCTAATTAGCGAGAAGGCTCGGGTCCAAAATCGGTGCCGATGGCGGAATTTGACACAACTTCGTCAATCTAGGGCGTATCATCATTTTTTTTTTCCAAGATCGGCTAAACACAGACGAGGTTGGTCTCACTTGAACATATGAAAGGTTTCCGACAAGACTATAGTTTATTCGACGATCGGACCATTACTAATTAGTGACATATCGGTCCGATGATGATAACAAAACGATATCCGTTGCTGTGTCAATAACACCGTCCGACGATACTTCCATCGCTTAGTCACGAACCGTCGCATATCCGAGGGTTGTCAAAATTTCAGGATGCCACACAATTACACAAACCAACCACACCACACCGATTAGCACGAAATTCTGACGACCGGCTATCCCGGTATAATTTACACTAATTAATTAATAATTAAATAAATTGCATTTAATTAAATAAATTACAAAATAATTAAATTAAACCACTAATTAATCTACTTACACTAAACTAACCACCTAGGTGGACTTAATTAAACTAATCTAAACTACTCGACTAACTAATTAAAATCACTAACCACCTAATTGCTAAATTAACCTAATTACAAAATCTAATTAACTAACTAAACTAATTAATTTACTCTAACCTCACTTAAGCCTAACTAATATCCTAATTTGCCATTAATCCACCTTTAAGCGTAATTAGCATCCTAATTAGAGTTTAGGACGTAAACTCACCGGTTTAGCATGAAAACCGGTTCACGGCGATGGCGGCTCGACGGCGATCACAACTCGAGTCTACGGTGACACCAAGGGAGGTCCAGAATGGGTTGAAAATGGTCCAACTGTCCACCGCTCAAGCTAGACAACCGGTTCTGTTGAAGGTTGAGAGAGTTGGTCGAGGGAGCTAGAACGGGCTGAATGGCGGCAAGCTAGGCGAAGCAACTGGTCAGGGATGAATGCTGGACAGGCTAGGACCAACGGGGATGCGAGTGGGAGGCGGAGCAAGCGGGCAGACACTGGCTCGAGGACGGCTCGTGGGCGGTCGAGCAGGGCGACGCGGGGCTCGGGGACGATTGTTCCGGTGGCTGGTGGTTTCGGTGAGGCTAGGGTGCTTTGGAATGGAGGTTGCAGCTGGTGAAATGAAGAAGAAACTGAGGAAGAAGAAGCTGTAAGGTTCTACTAGGGAAGGGGAACAAGAAGCCCTCAAAGTCAAGTTAAAATATCTCAAACACTTGAGTGCAAGCCCCCAAAGTCCACAGCCATGATCTAGCAGCCAATTCCCCTCCCAATCTTCCCAAACAAGCCAATGATGGAGTTCAAATGTTGCAGCCCCCACAGCCCTACGAATTTCATGTAGTTCCCTCACCAAATCAATTTAATTTCACACAAAATAACTTCAATTTAATGGCCAATAATGCCAAGGGGGCAGCCTAGACCACCTTCCACCATTTCCATCACCAACCCATCCAATTTGAAGGCCAAAACTCAACACAAAAATGGCCCTCCGAATTTCCTTAAAATTAAATTGTCCAATTATGATTTTCCACCAAAATCTCAAGCTTGGCGAAAATTCTTCAAAGGACGAGTTGACATCCCAAAAATAAATCGTGGCATATTCGGACTTTCGATTCCTAAAACCAAGTTCAATTTCATTATTAATTTCAATCGGACGCGATTTTAGCATGACCTAACCTACCGGGTAGCTTTTAGGAATTTTTAACACGTTTGACCCGTGGTCGATTATTTTCGATCCACATTGTGCATCTCCGACTCATAGGCGACTCTCGGTTGTCGTAAAAATCTTAAGACTTCAATTACGGGCACAAGGTACAGAATCGACAAAAAAATCGGTTTAGTGCCATTTGACGCGAATTTTGCAATTAGGCAGAATGACCTATCTCCGGTCTCTGATCGATTTTAATGGTGCCGTATTGACCTTTGTCGATTAGCACGGTCGAGTAGTCGATTTCTGATCGAATTCTCAAGTCAATCGCGTTTTTATTCCTTAACGGCTTCACTTGATAGATTAGTTATCTCGTGAGTGGCCAACTCAGAGAAAAAAGACCATAGGCACGTCGATGAAAAGCCAATTTCATTTAATTGAAATTTGGTCGAAAATCAGGATGTCACAACGTGGATCTGGTCAAGCTCATACTTCCTCAACCTCGACACGTGGAAGACGTCATGCACTTGAGCAAGTCTCCGCGGCAACGCAAGACGATATGCCAAAGTCCCAATTCGCTCTAAAATTTTAAAGGGACCGACGTACCTCGGACTTAGCTTCCTTTCTCACCAAAGCGCAAAGTACCCCTTGTTAGTGACACTTTGAGGAATACGTGTTCCCCAACTTGGAATCCCAGTGGTTTATGCCGTTTATCTGCATAGCTCTTCTGACGACTCTGAGCAGTCTTAAGTCTTTCTTGAATGACTTTGATGGCGTCGACTGACTGTTGAACCAACTCAGGACCCGTAATCTTACGCTCTCCAACTTCGTTCCAACAAACTGGAGTTCTGCAGGCTCTGCCATACAATGCTTCAAATGGTGCCATCTGGATAATCTGCCAATAACTGTTATTGTAGGCGAACTTAACCAGATGAAGTTGTTCCTCCCAGCTTCCTTCGATGTTCAATACACAAGCTCACAGCATATCATCGAGGGTTTGAATTGTCCTCTCAAATTGGCCATTCGTTTATGGATGATAGGTCGTGCTGTACTGCAACTTCGTTCCCAATGCCATTTGTAAACTTTTCCAAAAAGCTGCCGTAAACTTTGGGTCTCGATCTGACGTAATCGTCACTGGCACTCCATGAAGACGAAATCTTTGTCGCACGTACAATTCAACATACCTGTCCAATGCAAAGTCCTTTCGTACAGTGACGTGCTCCATTCCTGGCTCCTCAACTGATGTATCCACTAAGGTTGCCAAATAACCTTGGCAACCCACATCCAATAACCGGGTTGCCCTAAGCAATGAGATTAAAATAATCGAGGGTCCTCATCGATTCCCAACAAACTCAAAACTTCCGCGCGCTAACGGGTTAAACTAGATTACTTCATAATAACAATCCATTAGAGTAAGATGCTCCTTGAGCCAAGCAACAATCCAATACAACTCGTTGCTTCTTGCGCCAATCCTTTTCAATTATGACATCAAAATCACATATAGGCAAAATATTTAAGTATAATCCTAGTCAGTGGTCCTCCTTTCTCTGACTTAATTTCCATAAACCGAAGTTCTACAAGCTTGATGATACTTTCACTGCGCCACTCTGATAAATTATCCCGGAAACACTGTCCCTCCTATCAATGCATAGTCCGGTTCATTCATGTCCCATTCGCCATCCTAGAAGCCTGCCAAGAGCCACTCCTTACTCAGACCCTCTGTCCTCAGCAACCACTCCCCACCCTTATTGGACCAGGTCGTTACAGGCCCCAGCTTTCGCCTAGTTCGTCCCAAGCTACACATCTACTAAAGGGGTCCCGTTTCTATGGGGACTAACTCACAGAAATATTGTCCATTTGGCCCATCCCATACCGAGCCTCACGATTTTATCCCTTGGTGCATAGGTAGGCACTATCCTAGGAAGTCATCCATCTTAGTAGTGCACTATCCTAAGCTTACTTATCCTTTAGGTTCAGGGGCACCAACTGGCTTCCAATGTTCAACTTTCAACCATCCCGAAACCTCTTCGTCCTATATACGGAAACCTCTTGGTTGTCCCATCTGCAGCAGTGGCACCTGTGCTCGTATAGACCTGTGCGGACAGTCCTTCACCTGGTGGTCGTGCTAACCACATTCGTAACACGCTTTCGTTATACCAGGACACGAGGTTGGTCCATGCTTCCTTTTACAAATTTAGCACACGCCGTTCGGGTTGGGTGCCGACTTTCCAATCCCCCTCTTTCGGTTGGGAGGAATGAGATACTTTCCTCCTATCATCGGCCTCTTTCCAAATCGACCATTATTCCTGTTGTGCATGAATTGCGACCCAGATGCGGCGGCTTGCTCATTCAGATTCCTCTCAATTAGCTATGCCCTCTCATATATTTCATTATAATCCTTCAGATTCAGCGGATCCTTGATCTCCGGCCTGAGGTTATCTCTGAAACTCCTCACTCTGTTTACTGGGTCTTCAATCAGCCTTGGTGCATACTTGGACAATTATGCAAACTTTGCCTCGTCTGATCCACTGGCATCTGATTCTGACGAAGACGTTGGAACTCAGTCTTTTTCTGCTCTCTGGCTCAGTCTGAAAAGTACTTCCCATAAAATACCTCAACGAAGGCATTCCACTCCAGAACTGTACCGTCGGGAAATATTCTCCCTTTGGTGGCTTCCCACCAAGTGCTTGCATTCCCTTGCAACTAATAGACAGCCAAGACTACCTTGTCTTCTGCAGAGCACCTTAGCAGTGCGAAGACTTTCTCTAGCTCCCTGATCTAGATGGTTGCAACCTCAGGATCTCCTACTTCAGTGAAACTCGACGAATTCAGCTTCGGAAATTGTTCTACAAACTTATGCATCGGTCACTCCCCAATCCCATTTTCAGGTGGGACCTCAGCAAGTGCGGCTGCAACATTGGCAACGACATTGGCGGCAACAGTGGCGGCGGCGATGGCAGCGACTTGATTCTGCGCCTGCTAACCGATCATATTCCCTAGGGTCTCTAGCACCTGAACAAGCCCATCTATTCTAGGATCGCCGAGTGCTACTCCCTCAGTACCAGCCTGCGGTGGCACTCTTCCTCTCGCGCTGGCCAGAGCCAGCACTCTACCTCGAGTACTGACCCTAGTTGGAGTCTTACCCCGAGAAATAAATGCAAACTGCCCTCTTCCAAGGAGTCATATACTCGGGATCACTCATTATGTAGAATCTTTATAGAAACCTGCTTTTCAATTCTAACACAGAATTAGAAATTTGAGCGACCCACACAAAAAAATCAATCTATCAATCACAGGCGGAAGCATAAGGAAAAAGCCTTTCCTACTAACTATCCCACAACCCATCGCACCTTATCACTCTAGACACTGACTAGCTCTGATACCACTTCGGGCGGGAATGTCACACCCCGAACCCCGAGCGCGCAAACATCCCTCAATGGTCGACTAAAAATTTGCGATGTCCCAGGACGCGTCACCGACCCATTCTTTTTATCTTTCGATTAAGCACATACGGAAGCAAATTAAATAAACACCTGGCCAATAAACAAACACAGGGATAGTTAACACAAGGAATTTCCCAAACACAACAATTTCCTTACCAACTGTTGACCCTAGGAAGTCTATTAATTACAAGTCTCTCGGCGACCTCTTCCTATTGACCTTCTCAGAAGCCTTAGGGATCAAGGTCACCCTAAACTTCGCTAACGGCAGGGCCAGCCAAAAGGTGTCACATCTCGCACCCACCACATCCGCACTCAGCAGATCTCCACGCTACGACCATGAAAAAGGTCAGCCCACGACGGGGTGAGATAAAATCTCAGTGAGTCAAAACCCTAAACCCCGATTAAGACGCAAATTCGCCTCGAAAGCCGTCCTAAGCACACACCATACAAAACTCACATCGCCTCGGCGCACACCTGCACGTTAGCTCAACATATATACCATCATCAGTGCAACAAGTGCAGTTTAATAACCGGAACACATTATTTCAATCACATGGGTCTCGATTATAAGACCAAATCGTCATGACACATCCCATACCGTGCCACACAATTTTGTCCCATAATCAGGCGCAGCTATCACAACCATTCAGGCGTGTTCCAATTATTACGAACCATAGGCCACGGCCAACTCAAAAGTCGACGGTCATCTGGCATAACCAGGCATCGTCTTGCCCCCATCGAGCACGGCAACGTCTAGAACCCCCGCCTAGACAGCATTTCATAAAGCACCATCAATTCGGCCTCAACCGCGACTCGGCTTCCGCACCCCAGCCGAGCATCCGATAAAAATCGGGCATCGTCCCCAAACTCCCGTTGGGTGACGGGTTCCACTTTGTGACCATGCACGCATGTCATCAATCAAACCCCATTTCTTATCTTCCATCAATTAGCCCTAAATACCAAAATTCATTTTTAAAACAATAAACCTTGCAATCCCCTTTTTTTGTTCAAAGCTTTCCAAAATAAATTCTTATGGGGTCACATATTTGAAATTAACCCGCCAAACTTTGCACGCATCTAGTATAAAACCTCCTCGCTTTATTGAACGCATAAAATTTGGCTTCCAAACCCAACACCTCATTTATTTTCTTTTTTCTTTTCCAACCACCCCTTTTTAGAACTAAACTTTAGTAACCCCTTTTTTTGTTCAAAACTTTTAGAAATAAATCCGTAGGTGCTCACGTACTCAAAATTAATCCGCCAAACTTTGCACGCACCTAGTTTAAAATTTCATTGTTTTATAGAGCAAATAAGTTTTGGTGTCCAACCCGACACTTAATTGTATTCCTAATTAAAAGCTCATAAGGTCATCTTTTGCAATAATAATAAAAAAGCACCATAGAATAACCATTCACATATTATCACGCATAAGTCCTAAGCATGCCAAAAGTCAACCACATCACCAAATATGCAGTCTAGTAAGCACAACATTAAGAACAATCACAAGACCACTACCAGTCCTAACTGACGGAAACCAGTCCACTTGTGCGCCTCCAAGTTTAATTCTAGAAACATAATCAAACGAGCTCATCAAATTCTCAAATTTTAATATGTTCTACAGGACACTTAAAAAATCACTTTTTTTAGAGACACCATAACACAGTTCATTCTATAATGAGAGCACTAAATCTCCCAAACTGTTACAAAAACTGTGCCCGTGTCCAGAAATTATGTTTTCCAAAATCAGTTTAGTTCGAGGTCCGAAATGTGTCCGTTTGATCTGAAATTTGACTATGTTAAACTAAAACATGTGATGAACAACTTTTGTGAAGAAACTCTTTCAAAAATCGAACCCGAAGACTTGACAAAAATCTCTTGAACACCAAAATGTCACTATTTCCAGCATAATCCGAGATTATGTTTTGCAAATAACGAATCTAAAATCTCAATCTTTTAAATCCCTAAGATCTTGAGTAAAATATATGTTATAGAGGAAGAAATCTCAAAATCGTAGCACATTTTTCCCTACAAAAATGGCAAGCAGCAAGCGTCCAGCAAACTGATCCGGGAGAAATCCATTAAACCAAGCTAAATCACCCTCATTGGTACTAATCCAACCAACTAGATCAATACTAATCCATCTTAAGGCTAATCTAACCAAACTAGATTAACACTAATCCATCTTAAGGCTAATCTAACTTAATACTAATTTAACTAAGCTAATTAACACTAATTTAACCCCTCAAGCACAATTAACAACCTAATAAAGGATTAGGAAGTTAACTCACCAGAATTCAATTGCAGTGGGTTCACAACGACGGCGGTGAGGACCTGAGACTACCACGTCTCCAACGGAGCTCAAATGACGAAGGAAAACGGCCCAACAAGCTCACGGCTAAAGGGCACGGTTCTGCTTCTGTGGTTGCTGTTGGTCGGTCTTGGCGGTGGCTACATTGGACTAGTGGTGGTGACGTCGGGCTTGTGGTGGCGGTGAGGCGGTGCGGCTGATGGCGGCTGCTAGAGATGGGAATGACGAGGCTAAAGACCATGGACTCATAAATTGACCCTCATAGTGCTTAACCCTTGACCTGTCTTGTTGCTCCTTGGGCAAGCAAACACTAGATGTTTTCCTAGAAATTGGTAAATTCAGCCTTTTTAGTGCTCTATTCAATTGGTTTTCTTTAGTCGTCCAGGTCTGATCACTTCACATCAACTCAGTAGAAAGCTAGATTATCAACTTCGGAGTGGCAGTATTGGAAAGAAGGGCACCATTCAGGGGCTAAAGGCTTAATGCTATGCTTCTTGCAGAAAGGAACATATTTCCTTACTTTCAAAAAGGGCCTCAAAAGCCAACATAGCAGCTCCAACATCAAATACATAGCATGAGACCTTGTCAACTGGGCAATCAACTACAAGAACGGAGAGTGCAATATTTGCTGTCACTAGAGGAGGTTCTTTTCGTGGGTGGACGGTATGACAACAGCAGCTAACTGTGATGGTTCTCCTTCTCTATTTCATGTAAAGTTCCACCAAAATTTCTGATCAGACAGAACAAGTTTGTGGTAAGAAAAACCTAAGTTACTAGATTCATGAAAGCAATTATCCTACCTAATTACTAGTCTGTCAAGGTACATTTAACAATTTACCAGAAACCACTTTGAGAACCAATCCAATATCAAACATATTGCAAACCAAATCTCACATATCACACACAGCTTCTAATCAACCTTCTTGCCATTTTCATCTTTGTCGAGCTTTGAAGAGTAAGACATGGGAGTCTCCATTCGCTTAGAATTTCCATGTGGAATGTTTTCACTAGCTCTTTTATATACTTTTTTTCGAAGATGAAAGTTCTTTCTTCCATTTGTTTGATTTGCAATCCAAGGAAAAAAAATTGTTTTTTCAATCATGCTCATCTCAAACTCGTCCTACATTAACTTAGCAAAATTCTTGCAAAGATTTTCGTTAGGAGATCCAAATATAATATTGTCGTTATAGATTTGTACTAACAAGATTTCCTACCTTATTTATTTAAAAATAGAGTAGTATAAACATTACCTTTTTTAAAATCATTCTGAATGAGAAAATTTGTTAGCGTGTCATATCAAGCTCAAGGAGCTTGCTTCAGACCATACGAGGCTTTCTTTAATTTGTAGATGTGATCAGATTTTCCTAGTTCTTCAAAACCTAGAGGTTGTTTTACGAATACCTTTTCTTTGATGAATCCATTTAGAAAAGCGCTCTTCACGTCCATCTGGAAAAGTCTGAAACCATGAAAACAAGCATAAGCAAGTAAAAGTCTAATTGCTTCTACCCTTACCACTGGCACATAAGTTTCATCGTATTCGATTCCTTCTTCTTGCAAGTAGCCTTTGGCGACCAATCTTGCTTTGTTTCTCATGACTTTTCCTTGATCATTTAGTGTGACATCCTAATTTTCCGATCTTGTTTCAATTAAATGCAATGGGCTTTTCATTGACACACCTATAGTCTTTTTCTCTGAGCTAATCACTCACGAGATAACTGATCTACCAGGTGAAGCCGTTAAGGAATACAAACGCAACCGACTTGAAAATTCGATTAGAAATCGACTGCTTGACCGTGCTAATCTGCAAGGGTCAATACGGCCCCGTCAAAGTCGATTAGAGACCGGAGTTGATTCAATAGAGGCATGTAATTAAATTGCGGGTGATTCCACCTAATTGCAAAATTCGTGTCGAACGGCACTAAACTAATTTTTCTGTTGATTCTGTATTTAGTGCCCGTAATTGAAATCTCGAGATTTTTACAACAACCAAGAGTTGCCTATGAGACGGAGATACACAATGTGGATAAAAAATAATCGACCATGGGTCAAACGCCCTAAAAATTCCTAAAAGCTAGCCGGTAGGTTAGGTCACGCTAAAATCGTGTCTGGTTGAAATTAACCACGAAATTGAACTGGGTTTCAAGAATTGAAAGTTTGGCATGTAACAATTTATTTTAAGAACGTCGACTCATCATTTGAAGAATTTTCAGCAAGCACGGATTTTCGGCAAAAAATCAAAATTGCACGATTTAAAATCGGGAAATTCTGATGGGCTAAATTGAGTGCATTTTTGGCATTCAAGGTGGATCAATTGGTGAGGAAAATTGTGGATTTGGTGTGGAATTCTTCCTCAGCAAATTTGGCCTTGGAATGGGAGCCCATTGGTGTGCAATTGAGTTGATTTGGGAGAGGAACACATGAAATTCGTAGGCCATGGGGGCTGCAACATTTGGGGCATCAATCTTGGCTTGTGGAGGAAGTTTTGGGAGTGAAATGGGTAGTTGATAAGGGCTGTGGACTTTGGGGGCCAATACTCAAGTATTTAAGATCTTTTGGCTTGACTTTGGAGACCTTTATTCCCTCTTTAGCAGCATCTTCTTCTTCCTCCTTGCTTCACTCTCCATTGTTGCTGAAACCTCCATTTTTTAGAGCAACAACCAGTCAAGCCAGTTGCCCAAGCCAGCTACTCACCTGCCAGCCTACTAGTGTCACCGTCCAAACACCCGCGAGCAACCGCTCGAACCGCTCGACCCTAAGCCCGCCGCCCGTGCTCCGTCCACCCGCGTTCGGTCCAACAACCAGCACAATCGCGAGCCGTCCCCGTCCGCACCCTAGCCGCCATCACAGGCCCCCGAGCCGCCCGTCACAGCCATCTTTGTCCATTGCTCTGCCGTTCGAGTCCTCAGGCCACTGTCCATCATGCCCAGCCCCCTTCCATCGGACTAGCCAGCCCAAGCCCGACCGTGCCAGCCCCTCGGCTCCCTTCGATCTCGCCCAGCTAAGAACCGAAGTCTCAGCTTTGGGCTCAAAGCTTTGTTGGCCTTTTCCGGCCCTTTCCCGATCTCTTTTGGCGTCGCCCTCAGCCCGAATCTCGCTCGCCTTCGCGTCGCTGTCGCTGTGAACTCATCGTCTCATTAAACCAGTGAGTTTACTTTCTAAACCTTAATTAGGGGGCTAATTATGCTTATGGTGGTTTAATTCGCCTAATGCGTGATTGTTAGTTAAGTGAGATTAGAGTAAATTAGTTTGTTTAGTTATTTAATAAGATTAGGTAATTAGGTTAAATTAGCTATTAGGTAGTTAGATTAAATTAGTTAGATTAGTAGGTTAGTTAATTGGTCATTAGATGGTTAGATTATTGTATATAGCTTAATTAGTGCTTTAATTTATTTATTTTGCAATTTATTTATTTATTTGTAATTTATTTAATTATTTAATTATTTAATTATTTCCGTAAATTATATCGGGATAGCCGATTGTTAGAATTTCGTGCCGATCGTTAGAATTTCGTGCCAATCGTCGTGGTGTAATTGATTTGTGCAATTGAGTGTTAAGTTGTGCAATTGGATGCTGATTGGTAATTTGGGTTATTACATCAAAATTATGGATTTTTGGTATTTAATTAGAAAAATACCAGGTGTCTAGTTTTGACACGAAAAATGTTTTTTAAGTACTATATCAAATAGTGGAATTTTTAAAAGCGAGAATATTGCATTTTATGGCTCAATTTGACCGTGTACCAACGCACAATTATTTTACCGGGTGTTTTTAATATGAAGAAAATAGGCTAAGTACATTATTTAAATTGAGGCATTTGAGTGCAAAGCACGATATGCTTGGTCGGGATTGAATGTGTGCGTGATCGTTATGAGATCCCGTCACGAGCTTTTACGCCGGGTGATGCTCCTTCGGGAATGCCCATTGTCAACGGATGCCAGTCGCAGTGGAGGCTAGGCCGATGCTCCTTTGCGAATGCCATCTAGATGTAGACATTGCCGTGCTCGATGGGGCGAGACGACGCCCGGCTATGCCAGATGACCGCTGACTGTTGAGTCGGCCGTGCCCGTTGGGCCGTAATTAATTGAAACGCGTGAATAATTTATATAATCGCGCCTAATTATGAGACAAAATTGTGTGGCACGGAATGGGACGTGTCATAACAATTTAGCCTTATAATCGGGACTCCTGTGATTGATTGGTTTATGATAGTGAAGCGTTTCAGTTATTGAGTGCAATTACTGCATACATATGTTATATGAACTATATTGATGTGCAAGAAGGTGCTGAGGCGAGGTAAGTCTTACGTGATGTGTGATTGGGCTGCCTCTAGGCGTATTACCTTCCTCATCGGTGTTCAGGGGGTAGACTCGCTAAGACATCGTCTGTGGCATCCGGAAATTTTATCGACCCTCAAATATGGGACGGTCCCTGACTAATCAATGGAAGTATTGTCAGATGGTGTCATTGGTATCATGTACGGACACCGTTTTATTTCATCGACGGACCGATATCAAAGGGTTTAGTAAGGGTCCGATCGTTGAATGGACTATCGTCGTGTCGAGATACACTTTACATAAGGCCATTGGTAAAACCAATCTCAATCTTACATTTTTCCGATCTTGGAAAAAAAAAAGAAAAAGAAAATGACGATACGTTGCGAATTGACGAAATTATTATCGAAATTCGTCGGTACCACATTCGACTTTGCTAACCGTATGTATATATATATATACTTGTACCGATGACGCTATGCAACTATACCACCTGAGTATACGTGAAATAAGAAAAAGAATTTGGACTTTAATACATGAATTGCTTAGTGAGCCAAGAAGGGAATTAAGCCATGTATAAGCAACATGCATACACGTTTGGGGAGGAGGGTTCGTCCACGTCCAACTGGCCCCGATTTTTCCAATTGGGTCGACATTTAAGTCAACCATGAAGAAGAGACGTTGACTGAAGCTTGGCTGGGTGATGCCACGTTGCTGGCGTATGGACAGCCAGCGAAATGCACGGGGAGGCATGCTGAAGACACGTCCATTCCAGCTGTCCGTTTCCCCTGCAGCCACCGAAACATGTCTCTCTTTTGTTGACTGGTTTTAACAAAACCGGTGATCTTGTGCTTGTGAAAGTGGGTAACCGAGAGAGGAAGAGAGATAGAGAAAAAAAAAAAAGGAAAACCAGCGAGCGAAGAGAGAGCTTGAGCGAGAGAAACCGAGAGAGTGAGTTGGCGAGAAAAGAAGAAGGAGATTAGTCCCCGCCGTGCGTGCGCGTTGCCGTCGTCGACATTGTTCAAGCTCGCCATCGCTGAGCCACACACTCCTCCCCGTCTCACCACACGCCGTTGAACCGTAGGACATCAAGGCAAGTGGAAGTTCACCTATCTATGTCTTTGCATGCTAGAATTGTCTGTGGAATGTTAGTAGATGTGAGGAAGTGTAGAAATTAGAGCTGCATGTTGATTGGGATCACACTAGATGAAGTTAGAGCTAGAAGCAAAGTAAAAACAGTGCATGTATTGGATTTCGAATTTTTAGAAGGGAAATTAAGATCTAAAGATCTGACTATGATGGATTTTTGGGAAGTAAAGAGGGTATATTGCAATGTAGTATGCTGGTATATACTTGCTTGTGGGTGTTGGAGGTCGAAATCCATGGAATAGGAGCAGATTTCCCTTTGGCTAGTAAGCTGTTTTGCAAGGGACAGAACGACCATCAGTGCTTCCTCGATTTTTCTGTAATTATCTAGCCGCAATACGACTTCAATTCCTTGATTAAAGTTTTAGGGAACATCCTCATGAACAACATATAAAAAATTAGAATAAATTAACAAGAAATGACCGCCGAAATGATTTTTCTATTAAAAATGCTAAATCTGGAAATTTTACAGAATGTTAGCTAGGAATATCGAAAATTTTGCCCACAGTACGTAAGGAATCTGACTTGGTATTCTTCATGAAATTTTTTCCTTTTGGTCTCATCGATAACCTGTTAAAATCTCATAATTTTCAGAGTCCATTTAGTATTTATTTCAAAATTTTTACCAGAACTGTGCATTGTAAAAATCGGGCTATTTTGTTCTCGAATTTTTCTCAAAGTGTCCGAAGGTGAATGTGTTTCGAAGAGTTATGTGATATGATGATACTGGCATTGGCATATCATGCAATATTGAGATGTGATGAGACTCAAGAGACATTTTGTCATTGCATTGAAAAGTGTTTTTGGAAATTAAGATGTTAATTGATACCGTTGGACCCTCGGGTCAACGATGCCCTGGGAGTCGGGATGCCCAGTGGTTCGAATGAGTCGATGCCCTTTGGATGCCTAGTTGTATTATGAATACATGCGTAGAGGTTTTCCCCGGGAGTGTCGGGATGCCCGGTTGTATTATGATACATGCCCGGAGGGTGAGGGGTTGTATTATGATGCATGCCCGGAGGGTAGGGGTAACCATTTTCATGGTGAGCCCTGGAGATTCCTCGTGATGCCAGGTGGGGTACGAGATGCCTAGAGGTGTAACGCAACAAGCTCTGGATGCCCGGTTGTATTTTGAATACATGCCCGGAGGCTTTCGCGATGCCAGGTTGGGTGCGAAATCCCAGAAGGACGCAAACATTGGTCCTCTGGGAGGATAAAACCGTTTGAATGATTAAAATTGATGATTATATTAAGTGTGAGTGTCGTATGGTTATGGGACTAAATTGTATGGCATGGAATGGGATGTGTCATTACAATTTGGCCCTATGATCAGGACTGGTGTAACTGGACATGATGCATCTGAATCTTTTGAAATTGCATTTGCCATAGCATTAAAGGATTTCATGATTTTGATGCATACTTATCCTCTGACTACCTGTTCTTGATCTATCTGACATGGATCTAGATATTGATGGTACTGCTTGATATAGTTTGTTAAATCTTTTACTGTTGAGTGGTTGTACTCACCCCGTTTAAGGACTAACATTTCAAACTAAATTAAGATACCTCTGCTGCCACCGCCACCAGCAGATGGACCGAGTGGTTGGATATGGCCGTAGAGGAAGGAACTTTTGGACACCGACACTAATCGATGGACTTTAAGTATACAACTGTTGGAAAAGATGTCGGTCATCTTTTGAAGTATAGTAGAGCATAGAAGACTACGGCATTTTGATGTACCGACGAATGATGTCCATCTAGTTTAAGTAAATAAAAGTGTTCGGCTTTTACCTATAAATGTGTTTAGTTGGTGTGCATCTTTTCTGAATATAGGGAAGAGAGTTGTTGGATACGCTTCTGCCATATAAATTGCGCAGGGACCGATTTAAAAGATATAAACCCCCAGGATTGATAGACCTTCAGGACAAGTAAGAGAAAGGTAACCGAACTGTGGCGACCCCAACGGATCGAGGGCCGTTCTCGGGTGCCACAGCAGTTTTGGTATCAGAGCTATGGTCTAATTGGAGTGATAAGGTGCCTCAAATGGAATTGAGGATAGAATGATGCACACCATAGGATACTAACCAAGGATAGTTGACTAACTTTGAATAACGGGTGATTGATTTTCACTCGTAAATCTCTGGTAGTTTTTGTGAGTTACCTTTGTGTGCCATTAACATTTTATGTTACTTATGTGACTTTAGTAATAACCCTATTTTTGTTATCTGACCAATGACATCAAGCCGTAAATTGTTCCTAAGGCGAATGCTTGGAAAACTGCAGAAAAGTCATGGTACGAACTGGGAGTTCTCATCCATCGAGGGCTGAAGCCTCTGCTGCAAAGGCTGAACCCCGAATGGAAGACATCCTGCAGGCATTGGCCAATATAGGAAATCTGATGGAAAGACAAGCGCAACAACAACCCGGAGTGGAACGTCGCCCTCAAGGATTGGTGGAACAATTTTTGAAGCTGAAACCACCTAAGTTTAGTGGAACAGGAAGTCCTGAGGAGGCGGAACAATGGGTAGATGGAATGGAACGAATTTTCCGGTTGTTGAAATGCAATGATGCTGAGAAAATAACTTTGGCAGAGTACCAGCTAGAGGGAAATGCAAAGTTTTGGTGGAGGGCTTCTAAGGATACAATCTTTCCACCAGGTACTGACATAAACTGTGATGAGTTTGTTAGAGCTTTCAATAGGAAGCATTTCTCTGATTGTGCCAAAGATAAGAAGATCATAGAATTTGTTCAGTTAGAACAAAGGGAGCTGACAGTGGACCAGTATGAAGCAAAATTTTCTGAATTGTCTAGGTATGCTCCCAGGTTAGTTGAGGATCGAGAGGAAAAGGCTAAGAGATTCTTGAAAGGACTAAGGACTGATATTAGGAAACAACTGGTGCCTTTGAATATAAGAGATTATAATGAGATCTATGAGAGGGCACAGTTAGTGGAGCAAGAGTTAGTGAGAGAACAATTAGAATCTAAGAGGCAGATGACCTTTAGTGATGTCTGACAAGGTAAGAGACCTTATCCTGATCAAGGACAGCCCTGGGAATCTAAGAAGAGGAATAATTTTGGGAATTTTGGAAAAGTCAGGAGTGGCCCGATTCTAGGGAGAGTACCCTATCAGAGTAATATTTGTCAGAGATGTGGTGGACAACATGGACCAGGACCCTGTAATGATCGATTGAAATGTTATGGTTGTGGGCGGAGAGGTCACTTTAAGAGAGATTGTCCACAAGAGAGGTCACAATCCAATGTCAACTCGGTGCGACAAGTACAGCAACGTGCAGCTGGACCACCCCCACCAAGGAATCCACAGAGGCCACCAGCACAAGGACGGGTGTACGCGGTCACCCAAGAGGAAGCGGAAGCTTCCGAAAATGTTATCTTAGGTACAATTTCTATAGATGATAAGAAGGTATATGCGTTATTTGACATGAGTGACACGCATTCATTTGTGTTTGAGAAATATAGATGATTGTGAGAAGTAGGAACCAAAATCTTTAGATATGCCTCTTCGTATTTCCACACCACTGAAGAATATGGTGTTGTCCATGTTAATGTGTAGGAAGCGTGAGATAACCCTAGGGGAATGAGATCTGGAAATGGACTTGGTAGTGATAGTTATGTATAACTTTGACCTCATCATAGGAATGGACTAGCTCCGTAAGCAATGGACTAGGATGGATGGTCTCCTGAGATAGTGACTACCCATGTGCCAAGAATAAAACCGTGAGGCTTAGTATGAGATAATTTTATCAGAGTGGCACAGCGGAAGCATGGTTAAGCTTGTAGGACTCTTGTTGTGAAAGAGAAGGATGGGTCGATGCGTTTGTGCATTGACTATAGGCAATTGAGTCAGGTGACCGTTAAGAATAAATATCCTTTACCTAGAATTGACGACCTATTCGACCAATTGCAAGGAAGTTCGGTCTTTTCTAAAATTGACTTGAGGTCCGGATACCATCAACTAAGGATCAAGAAAGAAGACATTCCTAAGACTACATTTAGGACTCGCTATGGACACTACGAGTTCCTAGTCATGCTATTTGGATTGATGAATACCTTAGCTGCATTCATGGATTTGAGGAATAAGATATTTACGCCCTATCTGGATCAATTTGTGATTGTCTTCATTGATGATATCTTGATATATTCTAAAGGACCCGAAGAACATACACAGCATCTAAGCATAGTGCTGCAAGCAAAGCTTAAGAAAAGAATTATGGAGAGCGAGTTATGAATTTAAGGATTTAGTGATGATCATTTGAGCTAAGTAGTGACTTCCCATTAAAGGATCTCATTGGAAGTCTTGATGCATTACATGGAAGCATTTAGTATGTATAGATAGATTTTGGAAGTCATGAGTTTGAGTGGTCATATGAGACATGAAATTATTTGTGGATTATATGTCGGAATAATAGGTTTAATCAATGGTAGTCAACTTTAAATTTTTTTTTGGTGATGATCTCAGTTCGAAAAGGTTATGTGGAATTAGTGAATATGATCAATTGTGGTTAAACTCGTTCCAAGGTAAAATGGCGAAAGTTCAAGTTGTGGATTTGATGAGTGATTAGTCCAAGTAATGATCTTTTAGGGTGAGACATAAGGTATACTCGATGGAAACTAGACAAGTTCTTATCTTGGTGGATTATCGATCTTTGAATTGAATAAGTCTTGGTGGACTATCGATATTTGAACTGAATGAATGGTGCTGTATTTTAGGCTTGAATCCATGTTGCAGTAAAGGCGTAGTGAATGTCTCTGTTGGGCTGTACCAGATGAGTTATTGATGGTGTCGATTTTGATGATTCTAGGCTTGAATTGATGATGACAAAGGTATAGGAATAATTTGGCTAAATGGTGTGTTCGATTGAGACCGTTAGATATACCAGCATGGAAATGGGACCATGTGACGGTGGATTTCGTGCAAGGATTACCAAGGACATCGAGTGGCCACGACTCCATCTGGGTGATAGTAGATTGCTTGACTAAGTCTGCCCATTTCCTAGCAGTTCGCGTAGACTATCTGATGAGTAAATTTGCTGATATATGTGTAAGCCAAGTGGTACGCTTACATGGTATTCCTATAACTATCACGTCTGATCGAGATTCAAGATTTACTTCAAAACCTTTGGCGAAGTCTTCAAACCGCCTTAGGGATTAAGCTCCAATTCAGTACCACTTTTCATCCGTAGACGGATGTACAGACAGAAAGAGTGATTCAGATATTATAGGACATGTTAAGAGCTTGCGTTATTGATTTTAAAGGAAGTTGGGATAAAAAGTTAAACCTGGTAGAATTCATCTATAACAATAGCTTTCAGAAAAGTATAGGCATGGCTGAGGAAGTATCAGCCAAACCCTGGACATATACTCGATCATGAAGCCATCAAAGAGGATGAGAAAGTGAGATACCTGGAAGAGCCGATCCGAGTATTGGATCGAAAGGAACAAGTCCTTTGGACAAAGAAAATTCCACTGGTTAAGATATTGTGGCAACATCATACTATGGAAGAGGCCACATGGGAAAGTGAAAGAGAAATGAGGGAAAAGTACCTTCATTTGTTTAACGAAACATGAGTGATGCCCAATTTCAAGGACGAAATTCTCTAAGGAGGGGAGAATTGTGGCATCCGGAAATTTTATCGACCCTCGAATATGCGACGGTCCCTAACTGATCGATGGAAGTATCGTCAGATGGTGTCATTGGTATCATGTACGGACACTGTTTTATTTCATCGACGGACCGATATCTCAGGTTTAGTAAGGGTCCGATCGTTGAATGGACTATCGTCGTGTCGAGATACACTTTACATAAGGCCATTGGTAAAACCAATCTCAATCGTACATTTTTCCGATCTTGGAAAAAAAAAAGAAAAAAAAGAAAATGACGATACGTTGCGAATTGACGAAATTATTATCGAAATTCGTCGGTACCACATTCGACTCTGCTAACTGTATGTATATATATATATATATATATATATATATATATATATATAAACTTGTACCGATGACGCTATGCAACTATACCACCTGAGTATACGTGAAATAAGAAAAAGAATTTGGACTTTAATACATGAATTGCTTAGTGAGCCAAGAAGGGAATTAAGCCATGTATAAGCAACATGCATACACGTTTGGGGAGGAGGGTTCGTCCACGTCCAAGCTGGCCCCGATTTTTCCAATTGGGTCGACATTTAAGTCAACCATGAAGAAGAGACGTTGACTGAAGCTTGGCTGGGTGATGCCACGTTGCTGGCGTATGGACAGCCAGCGAAATGCACGAGGAGGCATGCTGAAGACACGTCCATTCCAGCTGTCCGTTTCCCCTGCAGCCACCAAAACGTGTCTCTCTTTTGTTGAATGGTTTTAACAAAACCAGTGATCTTGTGCTTGTGAAAGTGGGTAACCGAGAGAGGAAGAGAGATAGAGAAAAACAAAAGGAAAACCAGCGAGCGAAGAGAGAGATTGAGCAAGAGAAACCGAGAGAGTGAGTCGGCGAGAAAAGAAGAAGGAGATTAGTCCCCGCCGTGCGTGTGCATTGCCGCCGTCGACGTTGTTCAAGCTCGCCATCGCTGAGCCACGCACTCCTCGCCATCTCACCACACGCCGTTGAACCGTAAGACATCAAGGCAAGTGGAAGTTCACCTATCTATGTCTTTGCATGCTAGAATTGTCTGTGGAATGTTAGTAGATGTGAGGAAGTGTAGAAATTAGAGCTGCATGTTGATTGGGATCACACTAGATGAAGTTAGAGCTAGAAGCAAAGCAAAAACAGTGCATGTATTGGATTTCGAATTTTTAGAAGGGAAATTAAGATCTAAAGATCTGACTATGATGGATTTTTGGGAAGTAAAGAGGGTATATTGCAATGTAGTATGCTGGTATATACTTGCTTGTGGGTGTTGGAGGTCGAAATCCATGGAATAGGAGCAGATTTCCCTTTGGCTAGTAAGCTGTTTTGCAAGGGACAGAACAACCATCGGTGCTTCCTCGATTTTTCTGTAATTATCTAGCCACAATACGACTTCGATTCCTTGATGAAAGTTTTAGGGAACATCCTCATGAAGAACATATCAAAAATTTAGAATAAATGAACAAGAAATGACCGCCGAAATGATTTTTCTATTAAAAACGCTAAATCTGGAAATTTTACAGAATGTTAGCTAGGAATATCGAAAATTTTTCCCACGGTACGTAAGGAATCTGTCTTGGTGTTCTGCATGAAATTTGTTCCTTTAGGTCTCATTGATAACCTGTTAAAATCTCATAATTTTCAGAGTCCAGTTAGTATTTATTTCAAAATTTTTACCAGAACTGTGCATTGTAAAAATCGGGCTATTCTGTTCTCAAATTTTTCACAAAGTGTCCGAAGGTGAATGTGTTTCGAAGAGTTATGTGATACGATGATACTGGCATTGGCATATCATGCAATATTGAGATGTGATGAGACTCAAGAGACATTTTGTCATTGCATTGAAAAGTGTTTTTGGAAATTAAGATGTTAATTGATACCATTGGACCCTCGGGTCAACGATGCCCCAGGAGTCGGGATGCCCAAAGGTTCGAATGAGTCGATGCCCTTTGGATGCCTGGTTGTATTATGAATACATGCGCAGAGGTTTTCCCTGGGAGTGTCAGGATGCCCGGTTGTATTATGATACATGCCCGGAGGGTGAGGGGTTGTATTATGATGCATGCCCGGAGGGTAGGGGTAACCATTTTCATGGCGAGCCCAGGAGATTCCTCGTGATGCCAGGTGGGGTGCGAGATGCCTAGAGGTGTAACGCAACACGCTCTGGATGCCCGGTTGTATTTTGAATACATGCCCGGAGGCTTTCGCGACGCCAAGTTGGGTGCGAAATCCTAGAAGGACGCAAACATTGGTCCTCTGGGAGGATAAAACCGTTTGAATGATTAAAATTGATGATTATATTAAGTGTGAGTGTGGTCTAGTTATGGGACTAAATTGTATGGCATGGAATGGGACGTGTCATTACAATTTGGCCCTATGATCGGGACTGGTGTAACTGGACATGATGCATCTGAATCTTTTGAAATTGCATTTGCCATAGCATTAAAGGATTTCATGATTTTGATGCATACTTATCCTTTGACTACCTGTTTTTGTCTATCCTGCATGAATCTAGATATTGATGGTACTGCTTGATATAGCTTGGTAAATCTTTTACTGCTGAGTGGTTGTACTCACCCCGTTTGGGGACTAACATTTCAGACTAAATCAAGATACCTCTGCTGCCATCGCCACCAGCAGATGGACCGAGTGGTTGGATATGGCCGCAAGGAGGAGGACAGCGGAGGAAGGAACTTTTGGACGCCGACACTGATTGATGGACTTTAAGTATACGACTGTTGGAAAAGATGTCGGTCATCTTTTGAAGTATAGTCGAGCATAGAAGACTACGGCATTTTGATGTACCAACGAATGATGTCCATCTAGTTTAAGTAAATAAAAGTGTTCGGCTTTTACCTATAAATGTGTTTAGTTGGTGTGCATCTTTTCTGAATATAGGGAAGGGAGTTGTTGGATACGCTTCTGCCATATAAATTGCGTAGGGACCGATCTAAAAGATATAAACCCCCCGGATTGATAGACCTTCAGGACAAGTAAGAGAAAGGTAAGCGAACTGTGGCGACCCCAACGGATCGGGGGCCATTCGGGGGTGCCACATCATCTCACCCCGTCGTGGTTTACAATTTACAGGTTCTTAGATGAAGAAGCGTCATCTTCATTACGGGGTTCCTCAGATGATGGATTTTGAGTTCACCTTCCCCCTATTCCCAGAACCACCCTGACTTAGGAGCTAGTTGAGTCCGTGGTGTGGGTCGATGGGGGTCTACCTCAGTTGGTACCTCACCGATTCATAGCATGGTTCATTGGCTTCCCTCAAGGGGACCGAGAAGGTCCCTTACGAGGTTTCGACGGGCCTCCCGTTGGGACCGAGGAGTGGGAAGCAGCGCACCCCATGGATCTCGACACTCCTACTGGTGTCATGGTTGACCCTAAGCCCATGGATGAGGAGTTTAGTGCCTCGATGGCTTAGTAGCTCTTCTTTTTGGAGTTAGGCTCTTATATATAGACTAGTTGTATATTTAAACCAGATATGTTTATAAAGTATGGTTTGTTGAAATTGATTGTCCTGTTTTTTCTATCCCATGCTTATTTTTTGTCTCGGGATTGTTATTTCGCTTCCGCATGTGCATAATCGATTGGGTCGGTGACGCATCTTGGGAATGTCGCAATTTAGTCGACCACCGAGGGATGTGCACGCACTCAAGATTCCGGGCGTGACATCCCCGCCTGGAGTGGTATCAGAGCTGATCAGTGTTTGGAGTGATAAGGTGCAATGGGTTATGGGATAGTTAGTTGGAAATGCCTTTTTCTTATGCTGATACATGTGATTGACAACTAATTAGTAGTTTGTTTTAGGTGGGTAGTGCAATTTCTAATTTTGTGTGGAATTGGAAAGCAGGTTCTGTAAGGATATTGCATTATGAGTGACTAGGAGCAGAGAATGCCTAGGAAGAGGTCGATAGGATCTGTCACTTGGGGTAGGACACCATAAGGGTCGGTACTCGAGAAAGAGCGCAGGTGTAGACCAGTGCGAGTAGGATAGTGTCACCGCAAGTCGATGCTGATGTAGCAGCACCTGGCGATCCTAGAATCGACGGGATCGTTCAGGTGCTTGAGACCCTTGGAACTCTGATAAGGCAGCAGGCCCAGAATCAAGCCGCCACTACTGCCGCCGCCGCTACAGCCACTACTACTGCTGCCGCCAATGCTGCTGTCACTGCTATAACCACACCTGTTGAAGTTCAACTAGGAGTTATGGTCGGAGAAAGGCCGATGCACAAGCTTGTTGAACAATTCCTGAATCTGAACCCACCGAGGTTCACAAGAGCCGGAGATCCTGAGGCTGCAACCCTCTAGATCCAGGAGTTGGAGAAGGCCTTCGCACTGTTAAGGTGCACGGAGGAAGAGAAAGTAATCCTTGCATTCTACCAGTTGTAGGGAAAGGCAAGTACCTGGTGGAGGGCCACCGGAGGTAGAGTGTTCCCAGAAAGCGTAGTTCCGGTGTGGAACGCCTTCACTAAGACTTTCAATGGCAAGTACTTTTCTAACAGTGCTAGGAAACAGAAGATGGAGGAATTCCAACCCCTTTGTCAAGGTTTAATGTCAGTAGACTAGTACGAGGCAAAGTTCGTTGAACTGCCATTGTACGCCCCCAAACTAATAGAGGATCTGGTAGACAGAGCTAGGAGATTCAGGAATGGCCTCAGACCGGAGCTAAAAGACCCGCTGGTGCCGTTCAATCTGAAAGACTATAACGACCTATATGAGCAGGCCCAGCTAATAGGGAGAGACCTGAACGAACGAGCCGCCACATCTTGGTCGCGATTCGGTTCAAGCAGAGATGGAAACCGGTTTGGGAAGAAGCCTATGACCGGAGGAAGGTATCCTATTCCACCTAACAGGAAAGATGGGATAGGCAAGTCAACATCGAGCTATAATGGAGTGTGTCGCTTCTACGAAAGGCGACATGGATCAGCCCAGTGCCAATCAAGGATGGGTGCTTGTTATGAGTGTGGCCAGCAGAGTCACCCTGCTAGAAACTGTCCCCGAAGGCAGATGGGACCACAACAACTGCCACCATCGCCATCAATGGGTCAGAACAAAGAATACGCGCCGTAGAATGCACCACAGGGTGGTATGAATAGACCTCCAGCTCAAGGAAGGGTGTACACTGTCACCAGACAACAGACAAAGGACTCACCTGATGTGGTCACACAAGTATGGTCTCGCTGAACGACTATGTTGCTTATGTTTTATTTGACCCTAGCACTACTCATTCATTTATAGCTGAGTAGTACGTTAAGTTGGTAGGGTTGAGTCATGAATTGTTGGGGTCAGTCGTTAGTATATCTACCCCGTTAAAGGATAAGGTGTTATCTACAGTAGGATGTCCTAGTTGCAAGTTGGTTATTGGTGAGCGAGAGGGAATGAAAGATTTGATAGTCCTAGCCATGTATGATTTTGATGTGATAATTGGCATGGACTGGCTTACCAAGCAACAAGCTACTATAGACTGTTATCGTAAAGCGATTCAATTTAACCCGTTAGCGGGTGAAAGTTTCGAGTTTATTGGAAGTCAAGGAGGACCCTCAATTGCCTTAATCTCGTCACTTGAGGCAACCTGTTTGTTAGACGGAGGTTGCCAAGATCACTTGGCGACTGTCTTGGATACGACATTTTAGGAGCCGAAGATGGAAGACATTGCAGTGGTACAGGAGTTTGCTAATGTGTTTCCGAAGGAATTACCTAGTCTACCCCTAGAAAGGGAGATCGAGTTTGTAATTGAGTTGGCCCCCAGGACGAAGCCAATCTCTAAGGCTTCCTACCATATGGCGTTGTCAGAATTGAAGGAACTGAAGGTCTAGATGTAGGAATTGTTGGATAAGAGATTCATACGTCCCAGTGCATCACCTTGGGGAGCACCAGTTCTATTCGTGAAGAAGAAAAATGGTTCAATGCGTCTTTGCATCAACTATCGGCAACTCAATCAGGTGACGATCAAGAATAAGTACCCGCTACCGAGGATTGATGACTTGTTTGACCAGTTGCAGGGAGAATCAATATTTTCTAAGATCGACCTAAGGACAAGATACCATCAGTTGAGGATCAGAAAGGAAGACATATCGAAGACGGCGTTTCGTATGCGTTACAGTCATTATGAGTTTACCGTAATGCCGTTTGGTTTGACAAACGCCCCAGCTGCTTTCATGGATCTGATGAACCAATTGTTCAAGGAGTATCCAGATCCGTTTGTGATCGTGTTCATCAACGACATCCTAGTGTACTCGAGGAGTCCAGAGGAGCACAAAAAACAATTGATGACAGTGCTTCAGACTCTGCGAAATCATGGGATGTATGCCAAGTTCAGTAAGTGCGAGTTTTGGTTGACTTGTGTGGCATTCCTAGGTCACGTGATTTCAGGTGAAGGAATTTTTGTGGACCCGACCAAGATTGAAGCCATGATCAACTGGCCAAGACCGACGATAGTGATAGACATTAGAATTTTCTTGGGATTGGCAGGTTATTATAGACGGTTCGTGGAAGGATTCTCTACAATAGCCTCACCTTTGACTCGACTGCTGAAGAAGGAAGTGAAGTTCGTATGGTCAAATAAGTGCAAGCGTAGTTTCCAAAAGCTTAAGCGGAAGCTAACTACCGCACCAGTGCTAAGTCCATCTGGACCTAGAGGATACGAGATCTTTAGTGATGTGTCATTCAAAGGACTAGGTTGCATGTTAATGCAACATGGCAAAGTTGTTGCTTACACATCCCGCTAGTTGAGGCCTCATGAGTTGAATTACTCGACACATGACTTACAACTCGCAGCGATTATCTTCGCTCTAAAGATTTGGAGACACTACTTGTGTGGAGAAAGATTCCAGATCTTTACAGACCATCAAAGTCTCAAGTATTTATTCTCTCAGAAGAAGTTGACTATGAGACAACGTCATTGGATGGAACTTCTCAAGGACTATGACTGCGACATCCTATATCATCCTGGAAAAGCTAACAATGTCACATATGGTGATTAAGGAGTGGATCTTACTCAAGGAAGCTCAAGATTCGGTTTTCAAATTTGAGCTAGGTCACCTTTCAAACCTTATGGCCACCCTTAGAATTGAAACGGAATTGCAGATAGGAATCAAGACGTTGCAGTTAACAGATCCAGAGATCTAGAAGATTTTTGAAGACGGAACACTGAAGTTTCGCGGACGATTGTGTGTACTTGACGATGCAAAGCTTAAGGAGGAGATTCTATCAGAAGCTCATCATAGCAATTACAGCATGCATCCAGGCACTATGAAGATGTATTAGAATCTGCGTCAACACTATTGGTGGACCGGTATGAAGGCCGATATTGCCAAGCATGTCGCCAAGTGTCTGACATGTCAGCAAGTGAAGGCACAGCACTGTAAGCCGAGAGGACTTTTGCAACCTCTCGAGATTCCCAAGTGGAAATGGGAACATATCACAATGGACTTTGTGATGGGCTTACCAAGGAGTCGGCGAGGTAATGATTCCATATGGACTGTGGTTGGCAGATTGACGAAGTCTGCTCACTTCATCGTCGTACGAAACGACTTTGCATTGGACAGGTATGCTGAATTGTACGTGCGTTAGATAATTCGTCTGCATGGAGTGCCAGTGACGATTATATTTGATCGAGACCTGAAGTTCACAATAGCCTTCTGGAAAAGTTTATAAACTACCTTTGGAACGAAGCTGCAGTACAGTACGGCCTATCATCCGCAGACAGATGACCAGTTTGAGAGAATGATTCAAACCCTCGAGGACATGCTGCGAGCTTGTGTACTAGACTTCAAGGGAAGCTGGGAGGAACAGCTTCATCTCGTTGAGTTTGCCTACAACAACAATTATCAGCAAAGTATTCAGATGGCACTGTTTGAAGCATTGTATGGCAGAGCGTGCAGAACTCCAATTTGTTGGGACAAAGTTGGAGAACGGAAGATTACGGGCCCAGAGTTAGTTCAACAGTCAGTGGATGCAGTTGTAGTTATTCAAGAAAGACTGAGACCACTCAGAGTCGCCAGAAAAGCTATGCAGATAAGCGTCGAAGACCATTGGAATTCCAAGTTGGTGAACATGTCTTTCTAAAGGTGTCACCAATGAGGGGTACTTCGCGCTTCGGCAAGAAGGGGAAGATGAATCCGAGGTACGTCTGTCTCTTTGAGCATCTGGAGAGAATAGGGACTTTGGCATATCGTATTGCGTTGCCGCCAAGACTGGTGCAAGTGCATGATGTCTTCCATGTGTCAATGTTCAAAAAGTACGAGCTTGACCCGACCCACATGCTGAACTTTGAAGAATTAGACGTGGACGACAGAGTGTCGTACGTGGAGAGACCAGTTTAGATTGTAGATCGAAAGGAGCAAGTGTTGCATACTAAGACAGTTCCCTTGGTCAAAGTGGTCTAGCAACACCACGGAACAGAAGGAGCAATGTGAGAAAGCGAGGAATCGATGAGACGACAATACCCCCACCTTTTTGAAGAAGAATTGTAATGATTTAAATTTCGACGACGAAATTTTTATAAGAAGGGAAGAGTTGTGACTAGACCTATTAAACGGGTGGGTCGGGTCGAGTTTGGGTCGGACAATATTGGGTCGGGTCATAAATGGTCCGACCCAAATCGACCCATTTAACCCGTTTATGACCCATTTATTGTAATGCAAAATTTTTTACCCATACCCGACCCGACCCATACCCGACTCATACCCGACCCATTTAACTAAACTTAAGAAAGCTTATTTCTTATATATATATTTTAAAAAAAAAAAGGTATTGCTAAAATAATTTTATACAACACAAATTTAATGGAAAATTTGTATAATTTTTAAAGTAATTATTTTAAAAATATCAAATTTTAATTTTTTTAATTTTTTTCAAAATTTAAATTTTTTATTTTTTATTTTTTATTTTTTATTTTTTATTTTTAAATATATTTTAAAATTTTCTTTTTCTTGTTTGTTCTTCTTCTTCTTTGGCCGGCCGCCGGCCACGACGACGGCCAATGGCCGGCCACGAGCCGCCTCGAGCTCGCCCAACGCCGGCGAGCTTGAGTCTCGCCCAGATCGGCGAGGCCTTCGCCTCGCCAAATCTAGCGAGCTCGAGGCTCGCCCGGCCGAGTCACCGGCCATCACCATGCCAACGACCAGAGGAAGAAGAAAGAAAAAATAAAAAATAAAATAAAATAAAATAGAATATATATATATATATATATATATTGTAAAGTTGTAGACAGAAGAGAGAGATTGTGAGGTTTTGGGTGAAAATGAGTTCTAAATTCAACCCATTTAAATCTCACTTAAGACCCACTTATCAAAGTCTTTAATTGTTAAACCCATTTAACTACTTTTTATCAAAAAACAAGTGACCCATATATGACCCATTTATGATTTAAATGGGTCATATATGGATCTATGACCCATTTTGCCACCTCTAGTTGTGACGTCCTAATTTTTCGATCATGTTTCGATTAAATGCAATAGGCTTTTCATTGACGTGCCTATAGTCTTTTTCTATGAGCTAACTACTCACGAGATAACTAATCTACCAGGTGAAGCCATTAAGGAATATAAACGTGACCAACTTGAGAATTCGATTAGAAATCGACTGCTCAATCGTGCTAATCTACAAGGGTCAATACGGCCCCATTAAAATCAATTAGAGACCGGAGGTAGGTCGATTCGACAGAAGCATGTAATTAAATTGTGGGTGATTCCACCTAATTGCAAAATTCGCGTTGAACGGTACTAAACCGATTTTTCTGCCGATTCTGTACCCGGTGCTCGTAATTGAAACCTTGAGATTTTTATGACAACCAAGAGTCACCTATGAGTCGAAGATGCACAATGTTGATCGAAAATAATTGACTACGGGTCAAACACGCTAAAAATTTCTAAAAGCTACCCGGTAGGTTATGACACGTTAAAATCGCATCCGGTTGAAATTAACCATGAAATGAACTCAGTTTCAGGAATCAAAAGTTCTAGCGTGTCACGATTTATTTTAGGAACATCGACTCATCCTTTGAAGAATTTTCGGCAAACTCGGATTTTCGGCGGAAAATCAAAATTGGGCGATTTAAAACTGGGAAATTCGGATGGGCTAAATTGAGTGCATTTTTAGCATTCAAGATGGATCAATTGGTGAGGAAAATTGTGGATTTGGTGTGGACTTCTTCCTCAGCAAATTTGGCCTTAGAATGGAAGCAAATTGGTGTGAAATTGAGTTGATTTGGGAGAGGAACACATGAAATTCGTAGGCCATGGGGGCACCAACATTTGGGGTATCAATCTTGGCTTGTGGAGGAAGTTTTGGGATAGAAATGGGCAGCTAATAAGGGCTGTGGACTTTGGAAGCCAATACTTAAGAATTTAAGATCTTTTCGCTTGACTTTGGAGGCCTTTGTCCCCTCTCCAGCAGCATCTTCTTCTTCCTCCTTGCTTCACTCTCCATTGTTGCTTAAACAACCTCCATTTTCCAGAGCAAGAACCAGCCAAGCCAGTCAACCGAGCCAGCTACTCGCCTGCCAGCCCATCGGTGTCGCCGTCCGCACACCCTCGAGCTGCCGCTCGACCCCAAGCCTGCCACCCGTGCTTCATCCACCCGCATTCTGTCCAGCGACCAGCACAGCCGCGAGCCGTCCTCGTCCATGCCCCGGCTGCCGTCGCAGCCCCCGAGCCGCTCGTCACAGCCACCTCCGTCCACCGCTCCGTCATTCGAGTCCTCAAGCCGCTATCCACCGTGCCTAGCCCTCTCTGCCGGACCAGCCAGCCCAAGCTCAATCGTGCTAGCCCCTCGACTCCCTTCGATCCAGCCTAGCTCAGAATCGAACTCTCAGCTTTGGGTTGAGAGCTTCATGGGACTTTTCTGGCCCTTTCCCGGTCTCTTTTGGCGTCGCCCTAGGCCCGAGTCTCACTTGCCTTCGTGTCGCCGTCGTTGTGAACTCATCGGCTCGTTAAACCGGTGAGTTTACTTCTAAATCTTAATTAGGGGGCTAATTATGCTTATGGTGATTTAATTAGCCTAATGAGGGATTAGTTAGCTTAAGTGAGATTAGAGTAAATTAGTTTATTTAGTTATTTAATTAGATTAGGTAATTAGGTTAAATTAGCTATTAGGTGGTTAGATTAAATTAGTTAGATTAGCAGGTTAGTTAATTAGTGATTAGGTGGTAAGATTAGTGTATATAACTTAATTAGTGCTTTAATTTATTTATTTTGCAATGTATTTATTTAATTGTAATTTATTAAATTATTTAATTATTTCCGTAAATTATACCAGGATAGTTGGTCGTTAGAATTTCGTGCCAATCGTCGTGGTGTAGTTGATTTTTGCAATTGAGTGTTAAATTGTGCAATTGGATGCTGATTGGTGATTTTGGGTTATTATTTCAAAATTCTGGATTTTTGGTATTTAATTAGAAAAATACCGGGTGTTAGGTTTTGACACCAAAAATGTTTTTAAGTACTATATCAAATAGTAGGATTTTTAAAAGCGAGAATATCGCATTTTAGGGCTCAATTTGACCATGTACTCACGCACAATTATTTTACCGGGTGTTTTTAATATGAAGAAAAAAAGCCAAACACATTATTTAAATTGAGGCATTTGAGTGCAAAGTACAATGTCCTTGGCTGGGATTGAATGTGCACGTGATCGTTATGAGAACCCGTCACGAGCTTTTACGCCGGGCAATGCTCCTTTGGGAATGCCCCCTTGTCAACGGATGCCGGTCGTAGTGAAGGCTGGGCCGATGCTCCTTCGCGAATGCCGTCTAGATGTAGACATTGTTGTGCTCGATAGGGCGAGATGACGCCCGGCTATGCCGAATAACCGTAAACTGTTGAGTCAGCCATGCCCATTGGGTCATAATTAATTGGAACGCGTGGATGATTGATATAACCGTGCCTGATTATGGGACAAAATTATGTGGCACAGAATGGGACGTGTCATAATGATTTGGCCTTACAATCGAGACCCCTGTGATTAATTGGTTTATGATAGTGAAGCGTTCCAGTTATTGAGTGCAATTACTGCATACATATGTTATATGAACTGTACTAACGTGCAAGAAGGTGTTGAGGCGAGATAAGTCTTCTGTGATGTGTGATTAGGCTACCTGTAGGCGTATTACCTTCCTAATCGGGGTTTAGGGTGTAGACTCGTTGAGACATCGTCTCACCCTGTCATGGTTTACAATTTACAGGTCCTTAGATGAAGGAGTGTCACGTTCGTTACGGAGTTCCTCAGACGATGGATTTTGAGTTCACCTTCCTCTCTATTCCCGAGACTACCCTGACTCAGGAGCTAGTTGAGTTCGTGGTGTGGGTCGATGAGGGTCTACCTCAGTTGGCACCTCACCAATTCATAACATGGTTCATTGGCTTCCCTCAAAGGGGCCGGGAGGGTCCCTTACGGGGTTTCGACAGGCCTCTTGTTGGGACTGGGGAGTGGGAAGCAGCACACCCCATGGATCTCGACACTCTTGATGGTGTCGTGTGGACCCTGAGCCCATAGATGAGCAGTCTAGTGCCTAGATGGCTTAGTAGCTCTTCTTTTTGGAGTTAGGCTCTTGTATATGTTAGAGAAGACTCCTTATTGTTTTGAAGCTGTCAAAACCTTTCCAAATAGTCTAGTTTGAAGGGTTGCAGACTCAAGTGTTATAGTCTAAAGAACTCTTCTGTCAAAGTCTGAAGACTGTTAGACTTTAAGCTCAAAGTCTGACCTCACTGACAGATTCCAGACTGACGACAGAAGACTTATCCGGATGCAAGTTTATCTTCAAGGATTCGATTTGTACGATTTGTGGAAGATCTTACGGCTGGAGATAGAACCTTATGATCAATTATTCTTATTGGAATCAATTCGGATAATAAGATCTTTTGAAATGCGAAGTATACTTGGAAGGTTCTACTTATGGAAACCAAAATCTTGATTGTATGGGCGAACAGGATTAATGGGTTATCATCATATTCCTTAAATGACTCGAGATCTCCTTGATTGATTCTGTCCAACGGGTAGATTGGAGGAACTCCTTTGGAAAGTGCCAACGGTTGTAGAGGCATGGAGGAGTATATAAGGAAGACTCTCAAGTTGTTCGAGTGTGTGTGTGAAAAGAAAAATTCCAAAGTTTGAAGCTCTTAGTTCTTTGTTATTTCAATCATGGAGCCTATCTTGTACTCAAAAGAGAGAACAAACATTTGTGAGACTTTGAAAGAGTGTAGTAGAATTTCTACACTGTGAAGTCGAGGACGTGAAACTATAAAATCTCTTTTGATTCATAGTGAAATCCAACCAGTAGGCTGTCAGTGCGGGAGAGTGGACATAGGCTTAAATCCAAGCCGAACCACTATAAACCTTGTGTTCCTATTCTCTTTTCCTAAACTCGTTACTTTAATTCATAGCTTTATATAACTGCTTGTTGTCGTTTATATCTTCAGTCTACTATCTTCTAAAGACGATTTGATTTATTATGTCTTGTGAAATTTTCTTTTAACACCTATTCACCCCCCCTCTAGGTGTTCTTACTAGTTCTTTCAATTGGTATCAGAGCTTGTGTGCTCATTTTATTGAAGTGTTTTTACTTCTGAGTTAAAGATCTATGGCTACTATTTTGGCTCCAGGTTTGGTTGAAGGCCACAGTAACACCAGACCTCTTTACTTTGATGGAAAGGAATACAATGTATGGAAAAACAAGATGAAAGCATTCCTAAGATCGAAAGATTCCCTAGAATGGGATGTGGTAGAAAAAGAAATTATTCCCAAAGCTACATCAACCTCAGAAAGAGGAAAGGAAGTTACAGATGCTGGCGAGATGACACAAGCAGACATAACCAAGAGACAAGCTTTTGATGCTGAAGCTATCTACTCCTTATATTGTGCTTTATCTCCTATTGAGTATAACATAATTTCATCTTGTGAAACAGCAAAAGAAGTGTAGGACAGGTTGCATGTTACTTATGAAGGAACTGATCGAGTTAAAGAAACAAAAATCAACATACTACTCGGACAGTATGAAGCTTTCAAGATGAAGCTAGGAGAATCCATCACTGACATGTTCAGTCGTTTCACATAGATTGTAAATGGTCTAGCATATCATGGACAACCAATCTTAGGGCAGATGAAAGTCAATAAATTGCTGTGCGGACTCTCCAAAGACTGGAATCACATTAAAACTTCAATAAGAGAAACACAGAGGATCATACCTCTCTTAGTAGATGAATTAGTTGCCACACTTCAATCATATGAAGTGGAGCAAATCAATGAAGAAGAAGATCCCAAATGTAAGAAGTTGATTGCCTTAAAATCTAACGATGATTCTGATGACACAGATTCAGAAGACGACTTGGACGATGAAGAACTTGCACTCATGATAAGGAAGTTCAAGAAGTTGAGCCGGAAAGGAAGAAGGTTTAACTAGAAGAAGCAGAGCACTTAGAGGTTTCAGAAGAAAACAAATGAAGAGGATGAGATAAACAAATAAGTGATTTGTTTTGAATGCAAGAAAAGGGGGTATATCTGACCCAACTGCCTTTTGTTGAAGAAAAAGAAGGGAAATACAGAGAAATTCAAAAAGGCTCTCAAAGTAGAGACATGGAGCGATATTGAATGTGAAGAGAGTGAAGATGAATATGCCAACATATGTCTAATGGCAAATTCAGAATCAGACTCGGACTATGAAACAAACCCAGACTCAGACTCAAATGAGAAAATCGAGGTTAGTAATTTTTAAATTCCTGCTAAAGTATATTGATGAACTCTGTCTTAGTCTCAAGACATCTCTTAAAAGGATTTCCGAGCTAAAAAGGGAGAATTCTAAACTAAAGCAATAGGAAAATTCTTAGTTTGAAAATCTAAACAAAGTTTTGATGATTTAAAAGAAAATGCAGATTCTCTTTCGAAGGAAAATACTTTTTTGAAAGAGGATATTTCAAATATTACAAAAAGGTTTTCAAAAGGATCTGAGAAGTTGGAAAAGATTCTTTCGGTACAAAGACCTTATTTCAACAGATCTGGTTTAGGTATGACACCAGAAACTATTCATTTAATTGATTTCCCAAAAGTAAAGGAAAGAATCAAATAAAGACCTACAAAAACACTTTACAAAAATCATTTTCAAAGAGTTTTTGTAAAACCTGTTGGCCGAAGTGCGCTCAAATGTTCAAAGTGTAACAGCTCAGAACATTTCGAGAAAGAATGTCCTAAAGTTTGGAGACCTGTTAAGAAGGATTTGGCAGAAACTGTGTTTAAAACTAACTCTTCTAGACCCAAGAAAATTTGGGTACTAAAGAAAGTTTGAGTTCTTTTTGTAATTGCAGGTTACTATCAAGAAAAAGATCAAGTGGTATTTGGATAGTGGCTGTTCAAGACACATGACTGGAGATTCAATTTGTTTCATTAAGCTTGTGCAAATAAATGGTGGAAATGTTTCCTTTGGTGGAAATAGTAAAGGAAGAATTGTTGGATGTGGAACTGTGAAAATTGAAAGTCTCACAATCAACAATGTCTCCTTGGTGGAAGGTTTAAATTACAATCTACTCAGCATTAGTCAACTGTGCAACACTAGATTCAAAATCAACTTTCAAGAGAGAATTTATTCGGGAACTAGTAAAGATTTTTCTCAATCTTTCACTAGACGAAGACATGGGAATATTCATCTTATGGATATAAAACCAGAAAGTTCTCAGTGTCTAATATCCATTCAAGATAAAGCAAATCTTTGGCATCGAAAGCTTGGCCATGTCAGTATGAAATGCTAAGATCTCTTCTAAGAAACTCGTTCGTGGACTTCCCAATCTAACTTATCAAAAGTATGATCTACGTACACCATGTATTTTGGGAAAACAAGTTAGAAGTTCTTTTAAGTCTATAAATCAAGTTTCTACTAATCGTGTTTTACAGCTTCTGCATATGGATCTCCTTGGACCAACCAGAACTTACTTGGGTTTACTTCCTGGTAAGTAAGTTTGAAACATTTTCTCACTTTTCAAAGTTTGCCAAGAAAGTTCAAAATGAGAAAGGTTATGTTATTTCAAGAATACGGACAGATCATGGAGGTGAGTATGAGAATCAAGACTTTACTAAATTTTGTGATAAATCTAGTTTCCAGCATGTTTTCTCTTCTCCATATACTACAGAACAAAATGGAGTTGTGGAAAGAAAGAATAGATCTTTGCAGGAGATGGCAAGAACTCTTTTAATTGAAAGCAACATTTCTTCTCATTTTTGGGCTGAAACAATTTCTACAGCTTGTTATATTATTAACAGAGTATTTTTAAGGCCAATTCTAGAGAAAACTCTTTATGAAGTATTTAAAGGGAAAAAGCCAAATGTTTCTTATTTTCATGTGTTTGGTTGTAAGTGTTTTGTTTTGAAAAATGCAAATGATTGAACTGGTAAGTTTGAGGAAAAATCGAACGAAGGAATTTTCCTTGGCTACTCAACTTCAAGCAAAGCCTACAGAATATTCAACAAGAAGACTCAATCTGTGGAAGAATCTATGAACGTCAAATTCCAAGACTCTATGCAAAATCAACTGGATCAGACTCAACTTGAAGAATCTGAACCTGCTCTAGACCTTACAAAGTCTACCTCCCTTGAAGTGGTTCAGACTTCTAAAGATCAACAACGAACAGAAGTTGTAGATTCAACTAAAGTAGAAGATCAGCAAAGCATCAAATCAACCAATAACTGGAAGCATAAGTCTAGTTATCCCAAAGAACTCATCATCGGCAACATTGATGAAGGGATTTGCATCAAATCCAAAAGGCAAGAAGAGTTTAGTGCTCTAGCACTCATTTCTGAGATAGAACCCAAAAGCATAGAAGAAGCATTAACTAACGAAAGCTAGATTGAAGCTATGCAAGAAGAGCTTAGACAATTCAGCATCAACGATGTTTGAGAGCTAATTCCTAAATCAAAAGGTAAATCTATTATTGGAGCTAAATGGGTTTTAAGGAACAAAATCAACGAGAAAGGAAAAGTGGTCAAAAACAGAGCAAGACTCGTGGCCAAAGGATATACACAAGAAGAAGGGATAGACTATGACGAGACATATGCACCAGTAGCGAGGTTAGAAGCAATTAGATTATTACTTGCTTTTGCTTGCTATAAAAATTTCAAGTTATTCCAAATGGATGTCAAAAGTGCATTCCTAAATGGATTTATCCAAGAAGAAGTCTATGTGGAACAACCACTTGGATTTGAAGATCCAAAAAGACCAGACTCAATTTTCAGACTGAAAAAGGTCTTATATGAATTAAAGCAAGCACCTCGAGCTTGGTATGACAGGTTAAGTAAATTTCTAATTCAAAATGGTTTTGTTAAAGGAAATATGGATACTACATTGTTTATTAAAAAGGAAGGTAAAGATTTTCTACTCGTTCAAATTTATGTTGATGATTTTGGATCATCTAATGAAAATTTGTGCAAGAAATTTTCTAAGTATATGCAGGATGAAATTGAGATGAGCATGATGGGTGAATTATCTTTCTTTCTCGGATTACAAGTGAAACAATCGAAGGAATGAATTTTCATTCACCAAGAAAAATATGCAAAAGATCTCATCAAGAAATTCGGATTGGAGAATTGCAAAAAGATTGATATACCAATGTCAAGCTCTTCGAAGCTGGACAAAGACAAAGGAGGAAAGAAAGTTAACCAGAAGCTCTATAGGAGTATAATTGGTTCACTTCTTTATCTTACTGTCTCTAAACCTGACATTTTGTTCAGTGTTTGCATTTGTGCTAGATTTCAATCAGATCCTAAAGAATCTCATATAAGCACCGCAAAACGCATCATCAAATACGTTGCAACTACTTCAAAGTTAGGTCTGTGGTATCCAAGAGAGGGAGACTTTACTCTCCTTGAATATTCAGACACAAATTTAGCAAGTTGCAGAGTCGATAGAAAGAGTACTTCCGGTACTTGTCAATTGCTGGGCAACAGGATAGTATCTTGGTTCTCAAGGAAACAGAGTATTGTAGCTTTTTCAACAGCCGAAGCAGAGTATGTGGCTCTTGGAAGCTGTTGTTCTCAAATCTTATGGATAAAGCAACAGTTGAGAGACTTTGGAATCGAAGACTCATGCATCGAGATCAAATGCAACAACACCAGTGCAATCAATCTCACAAAGAATCCAATTCTTCATTCAAGAGCAAAGCACATAGAAATTCGACATCATTTCATTAGAGATCATGTTCAGAATGGAGAAGTTATGATACAATTCATTGACTAGAAGAATCAGTTGGCAGACATATTTACAAAGCCACTGGAGAAAAGTCTATTTGAGTCTATTCGTACCAGACTGAACATTATATCTTTTATCAATTAAAGTCTAAAGATGATCAGACTCAGAATAACCACAAGTGATGACTATAAGTTAATTCTGTGTTAGTAATTTAATTTCTAGGTGAAAATCTGAAAAGGTACGCTTACTTTTTGAATCGTTACTTACTTATTTTATTTTTAGCAATTATCTTTTTAATTTGGAAATGGTAGTTTTTATGGCAGTTTTTTCATTTTCAAGAAGGCAGTTATTTTTTTAAGGCAGTTTTTACTTTTTCCTTAATGACGATCTATATACCTCGTTTTGTCTGCTTTATATACTGTAGATTTTCCTCTTCTTCGTTTTCACACAAACCCTAGAATACATAACTCCATTTTCTCTCACTTTCTCTCTAGTTTATTCCAAAAAGACTTCATCTTTTTTCGATCGAGTTCGAGAAATCCCTCAAAGAAAGTGACAATGTCTTCCCAAAGAAAATCTTCTAGAATTGCGAGCAGGAAACCACAGCGTATGCGTGATGGTCCTATGCACTTTGATTTAACCGAGGAAGAAGACTCTCCACAACAGCAACAGGAAAGTCAACAACAACATTTTCAACCGCGTCACTCTTCTCAACCTAGGACTCAAGTTCCTCCGCAGCAACAAGCAGAGGAAGAAATCTTTGAAGGTGTTGAACCAGTAAGAGTACAAAAACCCCCCAATTTTTGTTTAGACTTTACTCAAATTTAAAAATGGGTGGTTCTACAATGACTTTGATCGATGAGTTTTTGAGATCAAATGATTACAAGAACGAAACCTTCTTCTTGAATACCATGGAAAGATTAGGCATTGTGCCTAAAGGTTCTGCAAGAATGGAATTTGCCAATTTTCCAAGTGATCCACGTGTTGGTGGTTTCAATCAGCCTGAGGGGAAAGATGACAATGAGAGGATGTTCTTAAATTTTCAGCCTAGGATGGGCGTAGCTACGAATGTTCGTGGTGAAAGGGCGGATCTTTTTCGTTCTAAGGACCACAAGAGAACTTATTCTAAACTGTTGAAGCGATGGGTAATGAACCCTAGGAGTGTCAATTTTGATTTTATTGATTCATTGAAAGTGAAACTGAGGGAGAAGTTTGCACTCCTTCAACTTGAACGTTTTTACTCTGAGACGACTATTGCTCACCCATAACTTATAGCTTACTTCTATTCAAATCTATCCTTTTTAGATGCAAATAGATTTTCCTTTAGTGTTAGAGACAAGAATTTTGTGGTCGATGTGGACAGTCTGGCTGATGTGATTGGGGTGGAAAGAGGGAGTTTCCAACCAATCAGTGTGTTTGTTGCTCACACTACTTTGGAGCTTGTTCGGGATAGGATTGCTGAAGGAAGGATCTCTTACTCCAGAATGAATGCATCCAATATCTTGCTTCACAAGATTGTGATTAATTGTCTCAGACCCAAATTCACATCAAAGACTGATGTCTCAAACTCTGAAGCGAAGCTGTTGTATTCGATCAACATTGGATTCAAGTTCTCTCTGCCTCATACCATTCTTATGCACATGTATAGGACGGTAGTGAAGGACAAGGGACAACTTCCTCATTTTTCTCTTGTTACTAGATTATTCAGACATTTCAACATTCAGCCTCCCAAGATTCTATGTGTTCGAACCATTGATCCAATGGTAGTGGGACTGAAAATGGTTTCCAAGATGCATCTGAAGGAACTGAACAAGGTTTTGAAGGGTATTAAGGTGAAGTCCCCTATCAAGGCAAGACAAGACTCTATAGTAGGAAAAAGGAAAGGCAAAGAGCCCATGACTGAACCAATTAAGAAGAGGAGAGCACTCATCTTGCAGGATGAAGAAGATGAGGATGACATCACTCTCTCCGCTTTTGCCTTAAAGAATTTATAGAGTTTTGTTAGCTTCCCAGAGACAGAGGATTGAGAGAAGAACGAAAGAGAAGAGACAGAGCAAAGAGATGAAGAAAAAGAAGTGATGAGGACAGAGGAAGAGGAAGGAAGAACAGAGAAAGAGGAGAAAGGAAGAGAACAAGAAAAAGAATAGGGTCATAATGATTCTCTTGCAAAAGAAGAAGGACAAGATCACATTGATGCTGAAGAAGAGCAAGAACAGGAAGAATAGTACTTTTCTCCACCCGAAGGCACAGAAACAGGGGGAGCTGCTGATAAAAGAGGTTCTTCTTCACTTGCTTTTACTAGTGATGATGTTAGTCGTTCTCCTGCTGATCCAGAGGATGTGTATGCCTCTCAATTTCCTGAAGATGGTAATGAGGTTTCATCTCCAAGTCTAGATGTTCATGCTGAGGTTCCATCATCTGTTAACACTCCTCAAACTACACGTGCTGAAGTGAGTACTCAAACCGACAATACAGCAGACTTTAAGAGACTGCTCGAGCTTCTTGTGGAAATCAAAGCTCAGCTTTATGGATTGGAGTGTGAATTTCAGAACATGCAGTCAGCTCATCAAGCCACTTCAGTTTCTTTGCACGATCAAGTACAAGCCCTCAAGCTTCAAGTTCAAGCTAATGCGAAGGGTGAAGATATTCAGCAACTAAAGGAGGACCTGAGGAAGCTGGAGGAGACTGTCAAGTCTATGGGGGATTTCCAGATCGTTCGCACCCCCAAACAGCCATGATTTTATCCAAACTTCTTTTTAGTTTTCTCCTTTTTTTTTTGGCTGTTGACACAAAGGGGGAGAAAGTTTGTGTGCAGATTTGATTTGATCTTTTGATGACTTTTTGCTTGATTTGACTTTGGTTTGATTTTGATGATTTTGGACTGACAGGTGATTTTATTTGGATTTTGACTTGCAGTATCTATATAGTTATTTATTATGCAGGACTAATGTGTTTTCTGTGGTTGCAGAGCTATCCAGACCTTAATTGATTTATCTTTATAAGACATCACGATTTGTTTAAGTGTTGTAGGTCAAAATTTTGCAAATCTGCAGGAAAGTTTTGTCACCATCAAAAAAAGGGGAGATTGTTAGAGAAGACTCCTTATTATTTTGAAGCTGATAAAACCTTTCCAAATAGTCTAGTCTGAAGGGTTGCAAACTCAAGTGTTATAGTCTGAAGAACTCAAGAATCTTCTGTCAAAGTCTGAAGACCGTTAGACTTTAAGCTCAAAGTCTGACCTCACTGACAGATTCTAGACCGACGAGAGAAAACTTATCCGGATGCGAGTTTATCTTCAAGGATTCGATTCGTACGGTTTGTGGAAGATCTTACGGTTGGAGATAGCACCTTATGATCAATTATTCTTATTGTAATCAATTTGGATAATCAAATCTTTTGAAAGGCGAAGTATACTTGGAAGGTTCTATTTATGGAAACCAAGATCCTAATTGTATGGGCGAACAGGATTAATGGGCTATCATCACATTCCTTAAATGACTCGAGATCTCCTTGATTGATTCTATCCAACGGGTAGATTGGAGGAACTCATTTGGAAAGTGCCAATGGTTGTAGAGGCATGGAGGAGTATATAAGGAAGACTCTTAAGTTGTTCGAGTGTGTGTGTGAAAAGAAAAATTTCAAAGTTTGAAGCTCTTAGTTCTTTGCTATTTCAATCGTGGAGCCTATATTGTACTCAAAAGAGAGAACAAACATTTGTGAGACTTTGAAAGAGTGTAGTAGAATTTCTACACTGTGAAGTCGAGGACGTGAGACTATAAAATCTCTTTTGATTCATAGTGAAATCTAGCCAGTAGGCTGTCAGTGCGAGAGAGTGGACGTAGACTTAATCCAAGCCGAACCACTATAAATCTTGTGTTTCTATTCTCTTTCCCTAAACTCCTTACTTTAATTTGTAGCTTTATATAACTGCTTGTTGCCGTTTACATCTTTAGTCTACTATCTTCTAAAGACGATTTGATTTATTAAGTCTTGTGAAAATTCTTTTAACACCTATTCACCCCCCTCTAGGTGTTCTTACTAGTCCTTTCAGTATATAGACTAGTTGTGTATTTAAACCAAATATGTTTATAAAGTGTGGTTTGTTGAAATTGATTGTCATGTTTTTCTATCCCATGCTTATTTGTTGTATGGAGATTGTTATTTCGCATCCGCATGTGCATAATCAATTGGGTTGACGATGCGTCTTGGAAACGTCGCAATTTAGTCAACCACCGAGGGATGTGCGCGCACTCAAGGTTCGAGGCATGACATTTAGCTTGTTCCTATACACCCATTTTGTTTCTATCATAGGATAGTCATTTGGTCTAGGAACCAATGCACATACTTCATTTATTTGGAATTGTTGAAATTCCTCTTGCGTTACTAGGATCTAGTGTTCATCTGACAAAGCTTCCTCAATACTTCTTGGTTCAATTTCTGAAATGAGCGCCAAAATACTGACAGCTCTTTTGGTGTTGATCTTGTTCTGACATTATGATCAATGTCTTCGATAATGAGATCCTTTGGATGACTTGACTTGTACTTCCAATTTCTATTGAATCTGTTATCAGACGTTGTGGGTTTCTCACTAACATGCTTTTCAGACTCTTCCGATGGTTAAGGCCCTTCATCCGATTTTGATTCCTTGATTTCTTCTTTTTCTTGTACTGCTTCAAATTGTTGTTCTCCTTGACCAAAATCTTCATGAGTCTGAGGATTTTCATCAAAAACTTCATGTTGATAGACTTCTCCACTATGCAAGATCTTTTATTGTAAACCCGAAAGCCTTGCTTGTGATTGAATACCCAAGAAATACACCTTCATCTAATCTTTCATCAAGCTTACTAGGCTAGTAATTAGCATTTCTCAAAATAAAACGTCTACAACCAAAGACATAGAAATATGAAATATTTGGTTTCCTACCTTTGAAAAGCTCATAGGGTTTTTTTTAAAATAAGGTATGAGAAAAGCTTGACTAATAATGCAGCATGCTGTTGAAATGACTTTCGCCCCAAAATGTGATGCAATTTTGCTTTCAATAAGAAGGGTTCTTGCCATTTCTTGCAATGACCTATTTTTCCTCTCTACTACATTGTTTTGCTTAGGCATATAGGGAGTCGCAAACTGATGCTCAAAACCGCTTTATTCACAATAATTTATGAAACTTTGGTTTTCAAACTCTCCCCCATGATCCGTTTTGATGCAAGAAATTGAATATGCTTTTTCATTTTGAATTTGTTTTTTTTGCAAACTTTGAGAATAAGAAAATGATTCATGCTTGTGTGCAAGAAAGAAAACCCACATGTACCTTGTGTAATCATCAACTATTATCAAGCAGTACCTTTTATCTCCCAGACTATGTGTTCTTGTTATTCCAAAGATGTCCATATGGAGAAGCTGCAAAGCTCAATTAGTACTACCATAATTTATGGGTTTGAAAGAGCTTCTCACCTATTTACCAAGAGCAAATATTGAGCATACTTCAGATCTTTCAATCTTTAGATCTGGTAATCCTTGTACCAATCTCTTTAAGGAGAGTTTCGAGATTTGCTTGGTACTTTTATGCCCAAGCTTCCTGTGCCAGAGGTCTAATTCATCTTTGATTGATATCAAACATTGAACACCATCAGCTGTTATATCCAATAAGTAGATATTTCCATGTCTCCTTCTGGTAAAAGATTGTGTCAGATCTTTGCTTGTGCATGAGCATTTGTCTTCTTGAAAGCATGTCTTGGAGACAGTGTTACATAATTGGCTAATGCTAATGAGATTATAGTTCAAATCTTTGACAAAAGATACATCTCTTATTGTCAAGTTACCAATCGCAATTGTTCCTTTGCCAATAATCTTTCTTTTATTGTTCCCTCCAAAGGATACGCTTCCACCATTAAATCTTGTGAGTTCAATGAATTTACTTGAATCCCTAGTCATGTATCTTGAGTAACCACTATCAAGGTACCACTTATTTTTTTTCTTCTTTGGTACCTGCCAAAATCAAAACAAGTTCAAGTCTTCTTTGGTACCCATATCTATCCGAGTCCTCTTTGATTAGAAGGATCAGCCATGCTTAGAAAATTTCTCCGAATCGACTTCCAACCTTTTGAACAATCATTTTCAAAATGATCATGGCTACCGTAGATTGAGCATTTAAGAAAGTTTCAACCAACAAGTTTTACAAACTATTTTCTAAAATGATTTTCATAAAAGATTCTCAGAGGTTTTTTATTCTTCCTCTTTTTGTGTTTCGAATATTTTTTAAAGCATTTTTGTTTTTACATCCAAGTCTCGATCCGTTGTAATATGGGATTTGAATGGATAAAATATGTTCCAAGTTTTTGAACCCACTGAAAACCTTTTTGTAATATCCAAAATTTCCTTTTTCAAGACATCATTTTCTTTTAAAATGGAATCATGATTTTATTTTGCTTAAAGAAGATCTTTTTCAAAACACACAATCTTTTCTTCTTGGAAAGAATCCTGTTGTCTCAATTTTGAATTTTCCTTCTTCAATTCTAAGACTTTTCTAAGCTTTCTTCGCACTTAGTGTCACTCCAAGTTTTGGCCTTTAGTGTTTTCTTTGTCTTTTCATACTTGTTCTTTCTTTTCTTCGGAAGGGTATAATTAGGCTTGATGTGTCCTCGCTTCTTGTACTCAAAATAGACAACATCTCTATTTTTGTTTCTATCATTGAAGCTTCTATTTTGTTCAGATGATTTGAAGGGTCTCTTTCCTCTGAACTTCCTTCCTTTTCTAGACATTCTTTGAAGCTTTTTCACCATGAGCGCAATTTTCTCGTCGTCTTCATCGTCATCGTCTGAATCCGAATCCTCAAAATCAAGATTAGATTTTATAGGGACAAAGTATACCCCAAGTGCCAAAACTTGGCACAGAGGGACACTTAAGTGCCAAAAGTTGGGAAAGTGACACTTAAGTGCCAAAATCGGAGCAAAATGGATTACTTAAATGCCGACGTGGCGATTTTTCAGCGAAGGAAGTGCAAAACGATGCCATTTTGCACGCTGACGTGGCTAGACAATACAAAAACGACTTCGTTTTGGTGCTGACATGGTAAAAAAATTAATATAAAAATCAATTAAATTAAATTTAAAACCAAATTTATTTAAAATATTTAAAAATAAAATAAAAATAGTAAAAAAACTAAAATAAAAACGGTGTTGTTTTGCACTTTCTTCATCGAAAAATCGCCACGTTGGCATTTTGGCCGGATTTTGGCCGAAATGACACTTAAGTGATCCATTTTGCTCCAATTTTGGCACTTAAGTGTCACTTTCCTAAATTTTGGCACTTGAAGTGTACTTTGTCCGATTTTAAAGCTATTGATTTCTTACCTCTAGTGTCTTATTGGAGTGTTCCCACGAGTTCATCCACATAGAGATGTGATATTCTTTGAATTTTTCGAATAGATGACTTAATGTTGTTCAATGCATGGTGTTCTTCGGCTCATCCTTGCTCTCACTTTCATTGGATCTGATACAGGTTGCCCTTGATACGCCAGCCCATTGACAAATGTTAGTAAATCTGTTGAACATGTCAATTACGAATTCTTCAAGTTTCATCTTGAAGGCTTCATATTGTTGGAGAAGAATGTTTATCCTCAATTCCTTAACCCGATTAGTTCCTTCATAAATCACATGTAACATGTCCCAAACTTCTTTAACAGACTCACATGAGGATATGCGGTTATATTCCAAAGGAAATAAGGCACAATATAAAGAGTAAACTGCTTTACAATCTAAAGCTTCTCTTATGGTTATTTTTTTCTTAGACATAGCTTGGACTTCATGCTTTTTGCTATTCATATCCTTTGAGGAAGAGCCTGCAAGTTTTACACCCTTCAAAACTACATCCCACTCCAAAAGATCCTTGGATCTGATGAACGCTTTCATCTTGTTCTTCTAGATGTTGTAATCATTTCCATCAAAGTATGGAGGCCTTGTGTCACTCTGTCCTTCCATAAGTCATGGTGCAATATTGCTAGCCATAAAAAGATCGTTAACTTATAAGTAATAAAGCACTTCAATAAAGAGTAACCGTGCTCTGATACCAATTATTATGGCTAAAACTGTCAACTAGAGGGGAGGTGATTAGGTGATTGTGTGGAAATTAAAAGGATTTAATTTAATATTGCAACTAACAACTTCTGGAGATGGAAAATGCAGTGGTCAAATTTTACCAGTGTGCAATTCTATCACCAATAATAATAAAGAGAGTGAGGGATAGAAAATTGCACACAAACGATTATAGTGATATGGCTTTTGCAAGCCTATATCCACTCTCCCGCACTGACAGCCTATTGGCTAGATTCCACTATTAAGAACCAATCAAAAGTTACAAGATCTTAGCAATGAATGCTCAAGCTCGTGCGAATAACTCCTCACACACTATCAACCTCTAAATAGTTACACAATGTCGCGTGCAAAGACAAATGTATATGATCAGAATACACTCTTTAGATTTTGGAATTAAAAACTTCGATTCTCATGAATGCGATAATCCTTTCAACGTCAAGACCTCCTCTTATACTCCTATTAGTCCAAGCTGACTGTTGGACACTTCTCTAGGAGGATTATCCAGTCAATCTACCTGTTGACCTGGATCTAGCTTGGAAGGTCTAATTGCTTCAAGATCGCTAAGGATAATACTTCCTATAGATTTTGCTGCCCATACAACAGTTTGTTTTTCCAAAAGTCAAGTGATTAAACTTGGAAAGAATGTTACGCCTCAAGTCTATTATTCCAGGAAAGTCAAATCTCCAAGAGACATTCGAAAGACTTTCCTTTCGGAACTCCTTATGAATAAGGCAGGAAATCCAACTAATCACCACTAGTCATTGCACAAGTATATAGCCTCCTTCCTAGTCATTTGTCAAAACAAATAAGGAAGGAAATAATTAAGCCACAATTCTAATTCTGATTGATATCATCTTATTATTTCCTATCAAACTTTCCACATGAAAAATACTTATCATCAGAATCAAAGTCTTTACTTAGAATAAGTTTTGTCAATCTTCAAAATTACTTAGGGAATATTTTCTCAACACTTGGATCTCTTCAAGACCTCCGCAAAGCACAAAAATGCATTGTTGAAAGTCCTTAATGAGGTGCATGTGCTAAAGATCATCGATGATAGGTAGTTATAAGATTTCATTGGAACCATATTATTGAAGGATCAAATATCATTTGCTGATGAGGATTTTCCTATGGAAGGCTGCAACCCCACGAAAGTTTTGCTTATTCCAGAAAAATTTTGTGACAAAATGGTAGCAAGGGTGTTAATTGATAATGGGTTTGCTCTGAATATTTGCCCTCTAGCCACACTTCGTCATCTGAAAATTGATGAAGAGAGAATTCGAACTTCAAAGTCAACCATTTGTGCTTTCAACGATATGAAAAATGAGGTTATTGTTGAAATTGAACTTGAGCTTCTAATTGGCCCTGTACTTTTTCTAGTGGGTTTCCAAGTGTTGGATATTTGTAGCGATTTTAATTTCTTGTTGGGATGACCATGGATACACACCGCTGGAGCTGTACCATCTAGTTTACATCAAAATATCAAGTTCATTGTGGATAACAAGCTTGTGACTATTCATGTAGATATTGACTTTATAGTTTTCCATACACTGCAAATCCATACGTGGATCCCAAGATCAAAGAGAAGTCAAGTTTTCAAACTTTCGAGTTAGCATCAATGATATATGTACCTATTAAAGCTATTATAAGTGGTCCACAAATGGCCAAGCCCTCAATAATGTTGACTAGGGTGTTACTCAAATATGGCCATACTCCTGGGACAGTTTTGGAAGTACATGCTCAAGGCATTACAAAACCCATTAAAGCTTTTAAAGGAATTAAAAGAGGAAGCCTAGGTTATCGCGGAGGCTGGGCAGCGAGGTAACTAGGGAAGCCGATTTGAAAGAGCGGGAAGCCATCAACGATTACTTCCTCCTTCATTGCGAGAAACTTTTCCCGGACCATCGACGTTACTGCAAGAGGAGGAAGGAATCATCGTAGGCATAACCCAGCTATTTGAAGGAGATTTCACATGTGCCATCACAAATGGTAAAGAGGCTAAGCCTTCAACAAGTCCTGCCAACCCTCCTGAGTGGGAATGCTCCTCAACTACTTTCATTTTCCCTTGCCTGGGAACCGATTGTCATTTCAATTTGTTTCTTTTGGGTGTAAGCAAAATCCCGGACTTTAAGCCGTTGGTCCAAGATTATGAATCTTGTAAAATGGCCTTATCATTTCAATAAAAGCATGTCTACATTTTATTAAGGACGTGTGGAAGTACCAAACTAGTCCTATAATGATGCTTTGAAGCCCTTGCACACGCTTGCTAGTTTAAAATTTTTGGAACAAGGATGTCCGAGAATATGAGGACGAGTTCCCAGACTTTTTCATCAGTTTTTTTCTTTCCAAAATCATTTCAAAAAGGTCGTTCATCGCATTTATTTTTGATATACTAACATTCTCAATTGCATCTCAGGCATATCATTCTGCATCAACATGATAGATACATATGTGAATCAGATTTACAAAATGAGAATTCTTCTGAATCCGAAAAGGATGATGATGAGGATCAGAAAAATATTGAACGAGATTGGATCCGTCAAGAGGAATCCAAACCTTTGACAGCTGAGCAAACAATTATTGTGAATCTCAGTAATGCTGAAAACATTATAAAAACAAAAGAAAACAAAACAAAATCGGGCGAGTCTTTCTAAAGCTGAAGCAAAACAGATGATTGATCTTTATAAAAGTAAGATGTGCTCGTGTGGTCCTATGAGAATATACCAGCTTTAGAGAGGCCACCCACCTTGGACTAAGACGGAGAAAGTTGGTGCTCGCCGCCAGGGCCACTCGAGGCCATTGCAGCTGGAGCTTCGTCAAGCTCAAGGCCAATGTCACTCGACCTTTATCAAGCCTGGCCATTACGCAATGATAGGTTGCAAGCTCGAACCTCTAGCCATGGCTGCTCCAGTTACATCGAGCTCGACAAATCCTATATTATGGTTTGGAGTTTAATAAAATGTTAGAGAATAAAACTCTCAATTTTAGGTCGGAAGCCAGCATGCGAAGGATGTTTGTTTTTCTGAGATGCTCATCTGGATGCAAATTCATGATTTGGTGTTAGATAATATCTGGAATGGAAGATTAATTGCTCGGAAAATTGTTAAGCTGGTGGAGGTTGAGAATCTAAATGGTAAAACGTCGGGGAATTCTTTATTTGAAAGTTGCTTCGATGCTTTAAAACCTCCTGTTGCCTTTTTTTTTCCTTTTTTTTATATTTTAATTCTTATTCTTGTTGTTTTATCCTCTTTACTTTTTAAAATTTATTACAATTATTATTATCCTCTTTTTTGACGTGGCACTTGAGGGCCCCACATATCTTAGGGTAGTAATTAAAAAACTCAAGTAAACATTTTTCACTAGTCTTATTGAATGAAATGAATAGAATGACATAATTACACTAATTTAATAAGTTTCATAATTTGATTGCACATTTTAAAAGTTTTAGGATTCAATTTCAATTTTTTAACATGTATGACTTTCAACGCACTTATTCTAAGACATTTTCTACAACATTATCCCTTCCAAATACCCAAAAAAGCTCATTTATAATCCCAAAATCACCATGGCCAACAACTTCTAAGATGCCATGTACATACTACTTTAGCACACAAATTGTAAAACGAGAACATTTTTATGCATTTAGCTTTATTTGCTTTAGGGGTATGCAAATGAATCAGGAACTACCCAAATGACCTAGAACAAAACTAAAGCAGCTCAAAATCGGTAGTTGTCATGAGGACTTGTCCGCTTCCCAATTCTAGGCATGAAATCACTCATCCAAGGATCAGTATATATATATTGTAGTTTCCAAAACCTAATTCCTTTCCAGCCCTCAACTCACAGCCCACAAGCCATCGGTTTCATCTCTCCATGTGACTTCTTTACTCACTTTTCCACTCGATTATCTCCAACCTATTTCTTTTACAACCTCTCTCTCTCTCTCTCTCTCTCTCTCTCTCTCTCTCTCTCTCTCTCTCTCTCTCTGCATTGTCCTTTCCCAGTTAAACCTCTTTGTCCCATGATAGCGAATCGATGCCTCATCGCCTCTGATTCTATCTAGTCGATCGGGACCGATATTTGGTGTTAAATTAATGTATCGAGTTTGAGTCCTCATGGATCCAATCTGTTGAAAGATATTGATTTGCTCAAAAATTGTTATTCCCCCATCCGAATAAGATCTGTTTTCACCACCGCCCGCGGTGACGCAGCTGGCTTCGGGCTCTCTCCCCCTCACAAAGGGGAGGAGTTCAAATCCCAGAGGCGTCGCATTTGCACGACTCAAACGCGGCTGGGTCTGTGGTGGTGGCTCAGTCCGCCCCAGGTTTACATTTAGGCTGCCGGCCGACAGCGGTTCCCGGGTCATCAAAAAAAAAAAGATCTGTTTTCTTACTCTTGGGTATTGGTTCTTCGTATTCACCCAAGAGCGTAAAGTTGCAAATATGAATCCAAGTTTGACTTGGAAAAGTTTTGCATTAAAAGACAAAATAAAAGGCACACATATAAATTATATGTGGATATTTGTATTTTCAAGAGTATGGATTAGCATATGTAGCCTTGCCGTTGAAGAGTACGTTATTTTTTCTTATCCAAGGGCAAAAAGGACTTTAGGCAACAAAAGTAAGGGTTTCTTTTTTTATCTACTTGTATTGGCCGAACAGGGATCTTTTATGAAGAGAGAGAAGAGACACGAGCGAGAAAGTGCCGCGGTACGCCGAAAAAGATAAAAAGGAAAAAGGGAGACCAGCGCAGTGACTTCTAATTTGAGCGTTCACAAGGGACTTCAACCTTTAGCGATTTTGTTTCTGTGAATTTATATCTAATTGAGTTATTTATTTGTGAATTATTTGCTGCTAGCTTTCCCTATGAATGTAAATACCGATACTCGAATAAAATTACGTAAATATTTAGTATCTTATTATTTATCATTTATTTTTTTACTATTTTTGCATTGAGTTAATTTGCAAGATCATGTCGTTTTCACGTTAATATTACAACATTTGGCTGAACGGCTACGATGAGTTTGCGCGGACTTAAATCCTCTTGTGCCTTGCGGCCTCATGCCTAATCTTGGCATCCCAATCCTACTTCTCAAATGCAGCCCTTGGCGCCTCCTCCTCGGTGTCACCTCACCTCGCCATGGTTGAGCTCAGGCAGCGGATCCTCACATCACCATCCGAGCTCTCCGTATTGTGACACCCACCAAATTGCCATCTCCGTTCTTGAGTCCAACATCTAGTCCGTCTCCCACGACGCCATCCTCTTGCTGCTCAATTGCCTCTCACTCCAGCTCCTAGTCTCGCAGGTTGCTCTCTCAGACTCTCGCGCTCCCCATCCTTACGGCTCAAACTCTAATTCCTCTCATCTCAGTCTCACTGCTCGCTCTCTCACTCTCTCCGAGTCTTACGCTTTTTGCAAGACTCGCGCTCTCTCAGTCTCTCTCGCAGCTTACTCTCGTAGGTTGCTGCTCACTCTTGCCGCTCTCTCGATGCTCGCCAGTCGTAGCCTCACTCACTGGATGGCCCATTGTATGGATGTATCCAAGGACCGAATTGGACTAGTGGTCTAATTCCCAAGGGATCTAGGAATCAATAGGTAGTTCCCAACCCCACAACTTGTAAAACTAGTCCTTAAATAGTGATTTTTTGTTCTGAGATGAGAACCACTTACTCCAAATCCAATCACCATAACTTTACATGCGTGACTCTTTCACGAGTATCCAATCTATGGAATTAATGAATTAAAATATAACTCATAAACACCATTTTAATACAATTAAGATTCATAAAGAGTTCTGTGTAACCACACGACCGCGCAAAATTAAGCAATAGTTAATGAAGAAAAGAATGCGTCTTTTATATACGTAAGCCATGATCTAATCTGCCCGACTTGGAGACTAGACTCGGACTTGACAGTGACGCGAGCAATGACGGCAGTAAGAAGCATCTCAAACATTGCAGGGAATAAAGTCTCATCGATGTTGACTTTCCCTCTTTATAAGTGGCACCGGCATTTGGTCTCATCGCACCAGAAAAAAGGCACACTTTGAGTTCAAATTACCAAAGCTTCAATGGCAGAAGAAGTGATACTGTAGGACTTCTGGCCTAAGCCCGTTCTAGAAGAGGGCCAGGATCGCCCTGATAGACAAGGGCGTGCACTTTGATCCGAGGAAGGAGGATCTTCTGAGCAACAAGAGCCCCTTGCTCTTGGAGATGAACCCTGTCCACAAGAAAGCCCCTGTCCTCATCCACGATGGCGAGCCGGTTTCCGAGTCCCTCGTCGTAGTCCAGCACATTGACGAGATCTGGGGTCGTGATTCCCCTCTCCTGCCTTCCGATCCTCAGAAGCGGGCCGTGCCAGGGTCTGTGCCTTTTACGTGGACAAGACGCTGAGAAAGCAATGCCCAATCTTTCGAACAATTTCCTCATTAAGTGCACTTAATGAAGCTCGTGAGGATCGGAAGGCCAGAGAGGGGACTCACGACCCCAGGTCTCGTCGATGTGCTGGGCAACGACGAGGGACTCGCAAACTGGCTTGCCATTGTGGATGAGGACGGGGGCTTTCTTGAGGACCGGATTCATCTCCAAGAGGAGGGGACTCTTGTGGCTCAGAAGATACTCCTCCCTCAGGTCAAAGTGCACGCCCTTCTCTCTCAGGGCGATCCAGGCCCTCTTCTAGAACGGGCTTAGGCCAGAAGTCCAACAATATCGCTGCAGTGCTCCAGGAGGGGTAGCTTGATGCTGTCATTGCTCGCGTCACTGTCAGGTCCATATCTGGTGTTCATGACCCGCAAATTAGGTCATGGCTTAGGTTGTAACATGAACGAGAAATGCATATCTTTCTAGTGCTTCCAGTTCCTCTCTACTGCCTTATGTTCCATTTCTCATTATTTCTGCCACTTGGACGCAATCATCTCGTTCTTGACTTAAAAATAAACCGTTTTTTTTATGGCTCAAAAGTTAATAATCGCATATTATTATGGTATGTAACGTAAGTCGTTGCCTGACCAGTGTTCTCGACGGGGCACTGCACGAGTTTTGGTGATTTTTTGGCTGTTTTTTTTTTTTTTTGGTATTGATTTTTTGGCTTTCAAATTAGGGGTTTTTGATTATTTTGCAGGGATTATGTCATGACCCCCCACCTTTCATCTCAATTTCCAATTTATCCCACCTTTTAAGGTTGGCATAACAAACCCAACCCTCTTTGTTTTCACTTCAAAATACCTTGCAGTGAAGGCCATAGTTCTTTGAAAAAGCATGTTTCGTATTTTTACAAAATTTCAAAAAATATTCTTAATAAGTAAGAATATCTATATTTCATTGAACAAATTTAGTTTTCCATTTTTTTCTCTTTTCACGCAAAATTGAAAAATATTTCAAATTAAAAAAAAAAAAAAAAAGCCCTGTAGAAGGCTAGATCTTTCTTCCTGGCTTTATAACTCACATGGTACCTCGCAAAGCAAAGTTCTATACCCTGTTAACGAAATTCTTGGCTAGCGATCAAAGCACGCTGCTACCAGCAGGGGGAAATGCTTTTGCAAAAGAGATGGACAAATTGGTCCATGAAAGGCTCGATGCGGTCTAAAGAGGAAAGGAACTCAAAAGAGCCTAAAAGAGTTACGAGTCAAGCCAATATATTGCAAGAAAAAGCTGCCCCTTTTGTTCTTGATCTTGCGAGAAGAGTGGTTAACCTTAATAATAATTATACCAAATCATTAAACTCAAGTGGTTGGACAATCTTGAGCCCTAGGTGGGTGAGGAAGCTTAACATATGTTTGGAAAGCTCACTTTTTGTTTTCAAGATGACAAAGCGTCATGCGTGAACTAAATGTGTGTTCGAATGACCTGGCGAAATATACAAGTGGGGAAGTATGCAATGAGGAAATTGTGTACTAAATGTGGTTGCACAAGAGTCCGTAAGTAAGGAGTGCTAGTTTAAGACTTCGAGAGAAGTGAAGTAGGGGCAACCTAGAAGCACTGAAAAACCTCCAAGTATCGGTGACGGGGTCGTTTACAGGACCGGAAACTGATTAAGGCCCCGTTTGGTTCAGCATTCCCAAGGAGCTTTGAGCTCCCAAAGCCTATTGGGAAAAATATTAGGCATTTGGTTCTAATTTTTTAGGCTTCATTTGCTAAATGCTAGAATTTGGAATGTTGAAAGTCCAAAGTAGGTAGGACCTACTTTGGGCTTTCAGCATTTTCGGAATGCTAATATAAGATTTAATGAGTTTTTTTTCTTTCCAATATTGCCTTCATTGATAATTATGTTTTACTCTTTTGCCCTCAAAAAACACTGTTCATTGTCTTCTTCAATGGATTTGGACTTGCTGCTCCACTGCGAAGCTCGGCCAGTGGGCAGCACTCAGCCGCAAGCGGCCAGATCTTGTGTGACATCCCAAATTTCTGATTCTGTTTTTAATTAAATGAGACGGACTTTTCATCGACACGCTTATAGTTCAATTCTCCGAGATGATCACTCTCGAGATAACTAGTCTATAAGGTGAAGCCATTAAGGAAATTAAATGCAATAGCCTTGAGAATCTGACCATGAATCGGCTGCTCGACCGTATTAATCTGCAAGGAATCCTTACGACACTGTCAGAATCGAATAGAGATCAGTAATAGGTCGATTCGACTGAGATATGTGATTAGAGTGTGGGTGATTCCACCTTATTGCAATATTCGTGTCGACCGGCACTAGGCCGATTTTTCTGTCGTTTTGGGTACCCTGTGTCCATAATTGAAACCTTGAGATTTTTACGACAACCGAGAGTCGCCAATGTGTCGAAGATTTATGTCGTGGCTTGAAAATAATCAACCACAGGTCAATTGCACTGAAAATTTCTAAAAGCTACCCGATAGATTAGGACGCGCTCAAATCGCGCCAGATTGAAATTAACCGTGATTTTAAACCCGAATTCAGAAATTGAAAGTTCTGTCATGTCACAATTCATTTTAGGAACGTCGACTCATCCTCAGAAGATTTTTCTGCAAACCGAGATTTTTGGCGGAAAAGCAAGGCAAGGCCGTTTTTGTTCGGGATTGTCAGAGGGCCGTTTTTAATCGAATCTTCGGAATGCAAGTTGGATCATTTGATGGGAAAAAGTCGTAAGAGAGACAAGGACACATGGGCGGATTTAATTGAGCTTCAATTGATTTGAATTGATTGAGAATTGAATAGATTTGTGGGACAAAATGTCCAAAATTCGTATGCCAAGGGGTACACCACATTTTGGACCCATTGAAAGCTTGCCAAGGAAGATTTGAGGAGAGAAAAAGGGCTGATGTCGTGTGAGGTCATGTGGGGGCAAAACAAAAGAAAAATTGACAAGTGTTGAAGCTAGAAGAGCTCTTGGAGACCCCCCTCTTGGACAGCCTTCTTCTTCCTCATTTGGTGGCTTTATCCATTGTAGAGGCCTTGAGGAAGCTCAGCAAAACCAGAGGAGAGCCAAGAAACCGAGCCAGCCCCTTCCCCCTTGCCGTCGACCTCATTTCCCCCTCTGTTTTCCCTTCTGCCGGTTTCTGCTCCAGCTGACCCTTCGGTGAAAACATCAGTTGAAAGTGATCTTCTCGATCGAATCAGCCAACGCTCCACACACCATCGTCTTCGGGACATCCAAACCGTACAGAAGCACTTGACGGTTCCTTGAAACGAGCCCTGTAGCCTCCCGAAATCTGGTGTGAAGGAATGGCCCGCCGAACCGCCTGGACTCGCCCGGTTCCGCCTGTTTCGCCTGTTTCGCGGTTTTCAGCCATTTTCTCACCATTTTGACCCTACCTCCACCCATACCAACCACCAGCAAGTCCCCCTTGACCCCGGGAGCCATCGGTTGCCAACCACCCGCTCACCGGAGCTCCGATCGGCCCGTTTCCTCGCTGTTTCAGCCACCAGTTCAGCCTCTGCAGTCCAAGAACAGAAGCAGAAAACCAGCAAGGGTCTTTAGTCGTCGTGGCCCGTTTTCAAGCCCTTCCCGATCTCGCTTGGTGTCGCCGCTTCGGGGTTTATCGACCGCCTTGGCGTCGTGGTCGCCGTGAACTCACCGGCGCGCAAAACCGGTGAGTTTACCTTCTAATCCTTGCTTAGCGAGTTAATTATGCTTAAGGGGTGTTTAGATTAGTCTAAATAGGTTTAGGTGGTTAGATTAGATTATTTAAATGTTAATTAGATTAGTTGTATGATTAGTTTAATGGATGTTTAATTAGGGCTAATTGTATGTTTAAATTAGTGTAATCTAGTTTAAGCCCTAATTAATTATCTTAGTTAATTAATTATTTCGAATTTTATAAATATTATTTTATTAAATTATATTAATATATTATATTATTTAATTATTTAATTTTCGGAATTAAATTTAATTATTTAATAATTTCAAAAATTTTGCCGGGATGGCCGGTCGTTAGAATTTCGCACTGATTGCAATGGTGCGATCAGTTTGTGCTACTTGTATGTTAAATTGAGAAATTGAGTGAAAATGATAATTGTGGATGATTATTCCAAAAGTGTGGAATTGAGTGAAATTGGAGAAGTTCCGGTATTTAACTTGAAAATACCCGGTGTCGGCTTTTGGCACCATAATTGGTTTGTAGGACCAGTTTGTATCGATTGATTGAATGAATGTTTATGTGGGGATTTATTCCAAGGATGTTTAATGCTGGTATTCGATTGGTTTTTGATTGTGACATACCACCGAATTTGGAATCGGTCATGCTGCCGGGGCCGTGATTTACCACCTGATAGAGGTCGTGCCTTTTATGGCCGTGAACTGCCACCTATTAAAGGTTGCGCCCGTTGGGCCGTGAATTCTACCTAAAGAAAGGTCTCGTCCTTTGGACCGTGGTTTATAGTGAATGGATTGATTGATATTTGAAATGTACTGATGTGCAGGAAGGGGCTAAGGCGAGGTAAGTCCTAAATCCTCTTTGTGTGGCTAGAGCGCCTTGGGGCATATTGTCTTTCTAATCGAGTCTTAGAGGGTAGGACTCGCTGAGATATTGTCTCACCCCGTTGTGGGATAATATTTTCAGGTCCCTAGATGGCGGATCCTTTGGAGCTTTTTGGTAGACCAGTGAGGGTCGCTGAGAGGATCTTTGACTTCGCCAATCCCGACTGAAGAGCTGGCGAATGGATCTAACTAGCTGGTCTTAGGACAGCTTAAATTTTGAGGACTGATCTTCTATAGATCTTTTGTTAATAGACTAGTCCTGTAATTGAACTGGTTTAATGTGTATAAAAGTATGTGGTTTGGTTTTAAAAATGTGATCCTGCTTTTCTATCCCAATTGAGTTTTGTCTGGGGATTATTTACCTGCTTCTGCATGTGCATTAAAATGAATGGGTCGGCGACGTGTCCTGGAAAGTCGCTTTTCTATCGACCGCAATGGGATGTGCGCGTGCTCGAGGTTTGGGGCGTGACATCTGGCCGCCAAGAAGCCTCGCCTAAGGTCACGCGACCCAGGCGCCACCGCCCGAGGTCAAGCGACCCAGGCGACGCTGCCCGAGGTCCCGAGGTCGCGCGACCTCGGGTGTCACCCGGGTTGCGCAACCCAAGGCGTCACCTAAGTTCAGCGCGACCCAAAGCATCACCCGAGGTCATCAACCTCAGCCCTCCCCCCCACCGCCGCCACCACCAGCCGCCGCCCCACTACCACCAGCACCACTATCGAGCCACCTCCCTTACGATTTTCCCATCTCCACGCAGCTGCATCTCCTCCTCCCTTTTTCTCTTTTCTTTTCTTTTTTTCCTTTTTCTTTTCACCTTAATTTGCTTTGCAAAATATACACAAAAATGAGTATCCAAACACTCTTGCCGTCACAAAATGCCCATTCATTCAAAGATACTTGGGAAATGCAAAGCCATTTTCCCAAAGTTGAACCAAACGAACCCTCAAGTCTATGGCTTTTTGCATGTGCAGGTGACCTATACTTGTGGTAGTTTGCCCGCAATTGAAAGTATTAGAGAAATAGGAATCACGACAATTTTTAAGCATAATCTATGAGAAAAACTTTTTCATGCTCGAATGCCAAATGTGATCATCCATCTCATTATTGAAGTAAAAAAAATTTGTTCTCTTGGATGGTTATAAAAGCTCCCTAATAAATCCCAGTTGAAATTTCATCCGTTGTTATAAGCTTTCTAGGTTATAACTTAGCCCCAAATAATTTTTAGGCAAAAGAACCCTTCAAGTGCCAAAAGTTGGCACAAAATGACACTTAAATGCCAAAAGTTACGAAAATGACACTTAAGTGCCAAAATCGGAGCAAAATAGATCACTTAAGTGCCAATTGGCCAAACTGCAAACGTGCGCAATTTTCTGGCCAAGTAAATGCAAAACGGCGTCGTTTTGCACGCTAACGTGGTAAAAAATTAATATAAAAATTAATTACATTAAATTAAAAACTAAATTTACTTAAAACATTTAACAATTAAAATACAAAAATTAAAATAATAATAATAAGAATAATATTTGGGGGAGGGGAGGGGAGGGGGAGGCGGCCGAGGGTTGAGCCCTTGCCACCGCCGCCGAGAAGGGCCGGTGACGAAGGGGGAGGGTCGGCCGAGGTCACCGGGCCTTGGCCGGGGGCCGGCGACCCCGGTTGACCGGCGGCGAGGACTCGCGAGCCCTCGCCTCAAATCAAGGTGAGGGTCGCGACCCTCGCCCAAATCCGACGAGGGTCAACACCCACTAGGGGTCGCCTCAGCAGGCGACAGCCCTTGGCTCGGCCGGGCGCGGGCCGCGACCCTCCCCCCTCCGTCGCCGGCCCTTCTTGACTGCAGCAGGGAGGCGACAACGATGAGGGCTCAACCCTCGCCGCCTCCCTCATTTAAAAAAAAAAAATCAATTTTTTATTTTATTTTTGTATTTTTATTTTTAATTGTTTTAAATAAATTTAGTTTTAAATTTAATTTAATTTAATTTTATATTAATTTTTTACCACGTCATCACCAAAACGACGTCGTTTTACACTTGTTTCGCTAGAAAATCGTCATTTCAGTATTTTGGCCGTATTGGCACTTAAGTGATCCATTTTGCTCCGATTTTGGTACTTAAATGTCACTTTTGTAACTTTTGACACTTGAGTGTTCCTTTATGCCAACTTTTGGCACTCCAGGAGTTCGATGCCATAATTTTTGTACACAACACGAGCACCTAATAATAATGTTATTGGGAGTTGGATACCTTGAGTGTCAAAACTTAGCACGGAAGATACTTAAGTGCCAAAAGTTAAGAAAGTGATACTTAAATGTCATTGTTTTTTAAAAATGGGACACTTGAGTGCCAACTGCAGCGAAGGTGGTCGAAAATCTTACGTGACAATTTTAATATAACTCGCCTATGTGGCACGCTGGAGAGCTAAGTTAGCGACAAAAAACTAAAACGACGTCGTTTTATCTTTTTCTTTTTTAATTTTAATATAAATATTAATTAAATTAAAATGTTAAAAAAAAAAAAAAGGAGGAGGCAAAAGGCGAGGGTTGAGCCCTTGCCACCGCCTCCCCACCATCGTTAGAAAGGGCCAACGACGGTGGGGGAAGGGTCAACCGGGATCACTAATGAAAGGGCTAGTGCAAATACCTAGAGGGGGGTGAATAGGTGTAAATAAAAATTTTCGCAAAACTCAGTAGAAATAATTTACTTTTAAAAGATGATAGACTAAAAACGTAATCAGCTTTAAATGAACATACAAATATACGAATGAAAGTAAATAGTTCAAGGAAAGAAAATTAGAACACAAGGTTTATAGTGGTTCGGCTTAAATCAAGCCTACGTCCACTCTCCCGCGCTAACAGCCCACTGGCTAGATTCCACTATGAATTAAAAGAGATTTTACAGCTTGTGATCTTCGACTTTCTCAGTGATGAGTCTCTACTAGACTCTCACAAAGTTTCACTAAGTATCTCTCTCAACGTATGAAACAGTAAGTAACTAGAAAGTTTCAGACTTTGGAATTCTTCTTTCACGCACACTATCGAATAACTAGCGAGTCCTCCTATATACTCCTTCATGCCTTCATAACCGTTCGCACTTACCAAAGGAATTCTTCCAATCTACCTGTTGGACATAATCAATCAAGGAGATCTTCGGGTCGTTAGATGATTGTGATGAAAGCCCATCAATCCTATTCGCCCATACAATCAGGATCTTTGGTTTCCATAAGTAGAACCTTCCAAGTTTACTCGCCTTTCAAATGATCTTCATATCGAAGTAAGTTCCAATAAGAATAACCAATCAAGTAAATGCTAAATCCACCCATAAGGTCTTCTAAAAACCGTACGAATCGAATCCTTGAAGATAATCCCGCATTTGGATAAGTTTTCAACCTTCAGTCTAGAAATTGTCAGTGAGGGCGGACTTTTTAGACTAAAGTCTCGCGGTCTTCAGACTTTGATAAAAGAGTCTGGAGTTCTTCAGATCATAACTTTTGAGTGTGCAAGTCTTCAGACTGGACTTTTGGAAATGTTTTGTCAACTTCAAAACAGTAATGAAGTTTTCTTTAACAATCTCCCCCTTTTTGATGGTGACAAAACTTTCTAGTAGATTTAAAAACTTTTGACCTGCAAAACAGCACTTAAGCAATAAAAAATATCTTATGAAGATAAGTTGATTAGGACCTGGATAGCATCGATTCTGCAACCACAGAAAACATGTTAATCCTGCAAGATTAATAACTATCCAGTCACAATCAATATCACAAACTTAGTTACTGCAAGCGTCAAAAAGTTCCAAATACACCAATCCAAAATAAGTCCATCGTCAGAGTTAATCCAAAGTCCAACACAAGTTCAAAATCCAAAATGCACAAATACCAAACCAAATAACGATAAAAGTTTAGATAAAAATCTGCACAAATTCTCCCCATTTTTGTCAACAGCAAAAAGTGGAGAAAATCTTAAGAAGAGTTGAGTAAAATCATGGCTGTTTGGGGATACGAACGATCTAAAAATCCCCCATAGACTTGACAGTCTCCTCTAGCTTCCTCAGAGTCTCCTTCAGCTGCTCAATATCTTTACCCTTTGCAGTTTCTTGTACTTGAAGCTTGAGGACTTGTATCTGTTCATGTAAAGAGTCTGAAGTGGACTGGAAAGCAGTTTTGAGAAGTTTGATCTCACACTCCATTCCATATTGCTGATCCTTCACACCCAAAAGTATTTCGAGCAACCTTTGAAAGTCTGCTGTAGGTTCTGTTGTAGCACTAGGTCCAGTCGAGTCAGTTCCAGGAGTCTTAAGATATGAGAAAACATCAGTTCAATCACTAGGACTAGGAGTGGACTCCTCAACATCTGCTTCAGGATATTGAGAGGCATAGACATCCTCTGGATCTGCTGGAAATCTACTTACATCACTAGTAAAGACAGATCAAGAACATCTTTTTCTAGCAACTCCCCATGTTTCTATGCCTTCAGGTGAAGAAAATATTATTCTTCTTGTCGTTGCTCTGCTTCAGCGCCCGGATGATGTTGTTCAACTCTTATAGTTCCACTCCGAGTCTTTTCGGAACCCTCGGACAAGGATACAGCATATGTTAGCTCAAAAGAGTCATCTTGACCCTCTTCTTCCTCTTCTTTTCTTCCTCTTCCTTCTTCCTCTATTCTTTCTTCACATCTCTGTTTCCGCTCTTTCTCTGTTCTCTCTGTCCTCTGGCTCTTTGAAGCTAACAAAAATTCGTAAATTACGCAAGGCGGAGAGAGTGATATCCTCCTCATCTTCTTCATCCTGCAAGATAAAGGCTCTCCTCTTCTTGGTTGGTGCGATCATGGGCTCCTTGCCTTTTCTCTTAGTTGTTGCAGAGTCTTGTTTTGTTTTGACAGGGGTCTTCTCCTTCAGGCACTCCAATTCCTTATTCAGCTCCTTCAGACACATCTTTGAAACCATTTTCAGCCCAATCACCATTGGAGCAATGATTCTAACACAAAGAGAAGCAGGAATCTGAATTTGGAAATGTCTGAAGGGTCGAGTGACAAGCGCAGAGTAAGGTAGTTGTCCCTTGTCTTTCACAATTGTCCTATACATGTGCATTAGGATGGTGTGAGGCAGTGAGAACTTATAGCTAACATTGATTGTGGCACCCCTCGACAGCCCCCGAACCGTTAGGGTCGTCACAGTTCGATTACCAATCTCTTGCTTGACCTGAAGGTCTATCAATCCTAGGGGTTTACATCTTTTAGATCGGTCCCTACGCAATTTATATGGCGGAAGCACATCCATCAACTCCCTTCCCTATATTCAGAAAACGATGCACACCAACTAAACATTTATAGGTAAAAGCCAAACACTTTTATTTACTTAAACCAGATGGACATCATTCATCGGTACATCAAAATGCCGTAGTCTTCTATACTCGGCTATACTTCAAAAGATGACTGACATCTTTTACAACAGTCGTATACTTAAAGTCCATCGACTAGTGTCAACGTCCAAAAGTTCCTTCTTTTGCTATCCTCCTCCTCACGGTCATATCCAACCACTCGATCCATCTATTGGTGGCAGTGGTAGCAGAGGTATCTTGTCTAGTCTGAAATGTTAGTCCCCAAACGGGGTGAGTACAACCACTCAACAGTAAAGATCCATCAAACTACACGATGAAACAAGCAAGACAATCATAATATCACAAGTAGAGTACATATCATCCATGCTATTGAGCATACATTACCATACAGCTATGCATATATCACCATGCAACATGCATACACCACAATGCACTTGTGCAAATATCATTAAGCAGCCATGCATATATCACCATGCAATGTGCTTATACCTTCATGCACTTGTACATATATCATCAAACAGTCATGCATATATCACCATGCAATGTGCATATACCACCATGCACTTGTACATATATCATCAAACAGCCATGCATATATCACCATGAGATCCATTCAAGCCTTCATGATCGCATTCTCAATGTCAAATAGCATCAATTTACTTTCATAAGCAGATCATGCATCATGCCATATGCACACACCCATGCGCATGATTCAATTTCCAATTTTATCTTTCAAAAGGATATCATCATTTTTCTTCCAGGGGACCAATGTTTGCATCCCTCATTTATCGCTCACACCCAACCTGGCATCGCGAGGAGCCTCCGGCACACACCTCCGGGCATCTTGTACCCCAACCGGCATCACGAGGAATCCCCCCCCGGCACACACCTCCGGGGCTTCCGGGATTACGTACCGACATACCACCAGGCGTTCCCCTTGGAATTATGTACCGTATACCACCGGGCATCTCGAAACTCCCGAGGACCCTCCGGAATTACGCCACTGGGCCACCGGGCATCCGGCACACACACTCCGGGCATCCCGACACTCCCGGGGCATCGTCGGCTCACACCTCCGACGGCCTTCTTATCATTACAATGCATATTCTCATATATCTCATTCTTCAATTTCACATTTGATGCAAAAATGCCAATGATTGGTATCAGCACCTTTTCAAATCATATAATATGCATTGGAAAAATACCCTTTTGATGCAATGGTTTTTGAAAAGCTTCATCGAATTCATGAAAATCCATCAATCTTTTGATGTCATATGAAATGCATGAATGTCACCACATCATTGCACAATTAATAATCCAAAATATCAAGATTTATATAACAATTCAAATAATCAGTAAGTAAAACAATTTCCAGCTTAAACAGAAGGCGTGCTATTCATGAAATATTCTGGAAAATTAGTAAACAATGGAAATAAATTCTGAAAATTTACCACATTCTAGATAAGATCTAAGAAAACACATTTCGTGAAGAACACCATATCAAACAAGGCTTCACAGAATACGTACAGGTCCGTATATCACTGAAAAAGGATTTTTAACATCACCCATGCACAGTTTCGAAAACAATTTCAATTGAACCCTTAAATGAACTCAGAAAATTCTTAAATTTTGACACGTTGTATTTAAGATCTAGAGCTACAAGTTTCATGAAGAAATCAAAGTCCAATTCGTTCTGGATTAAAAGTTAAAGTCGATTTACTTTTCCTGCTCTCAATACCGTTTTCCAGATCTACCCATGTTGAAGAAAATTCGTTTCCTTGGTCATTACTGGTCCATTTATTCTGAAATTTTAGTATGTTTTTCCTCAAGATGTTATCTACAACTTTTGTCAAGAGAACAAAGTCAAATTCTAACTGGAACATTTTATAAATTTCACAGAATCGTAAGAGGTCAAAGAACAGTTTTCCAGATCTAGTATTTTCGAAGAAAATGGGTTTCACCACTCAATACTTGTCCATTTCGTCTCAAATTTTATTATGTTAATCATTAAGAATTCATCTACAACTTTCATGAAGATGTCGAAGTGAAATTTCAAATAAAAAGTCACATGCAGCACGCGAAATCATCAAAAGGTCAACATAACGGTTTCCAGATCTAGTTCCTTCAAAGGAAAATCATTTCACCAACTAATACTTGTCCGTTTCATCTAAATTTTTAGTATGTTAATCTTCAAGAAGTCCTCTACAACTTTCATGAAGAGGTCAAAGTGAAATTCCAAATAAAAAGTCACATGCAGCACACGAAATCACCAAAAGGTCGGACTGTTCCTACATGCAGTGACTCACTTGGAGAAACCACCACCATTCCTTCGAGTTTCCAGCACTCAACATCATAGCTCAAGCATTTCCAGCATTCAACATCACAACCACAGCAAGCAAGGTGTAGTTTCACAGACTCTACTTGCCTTAGATCCGACGAAATTAAGCAAGCAACGGTCGACGGCAAAGCTAGGCGCACGCACGGCGGGGCTTGGTCTTCCTCTTCCCTCGCCAAAGCACCCACGAACCCACTCTCTCTCCCTCGGCTCACCTCCCTTTCTCTCTTTTCCTCTCACTTCCGAAACCCCTTCCTTTTTGCTCTTTGATTATCAATTTATCTCTATTTTTGCATGTAAGAGACAAGTGTTCTCATGAGGAGAACAAGTGGCTGAAAGGAGAGAACAAGTGGAGGCAATGAAGACAAGTGTTGGAGGACATGCACTCCCCCCTCCCCTTCTTGGTCCGGTCGACAGCCCAATGGGCTTTATGGGCCAGGCCTTTTGGCCCACTTTAGGCCCAACACTCTTGGGCCTAAAGTCCAAACTTAAATGGCCCAAAAAAATATACTTAAATAAGCACATGTTTACTTTTAATAATCCACCTTAATCCCCACTTATATGAATACCAAATTACAAATTCATATGGCCATAAAACTTTGTAACATAGATCAATAAAAATTTATCTTATAAAGTTCATGGCCAAGAACAAAATTTCCTTATCAATTTACCCTTTAATACAATCCTTAATCTCACATGGACATAGGATGCATTTCCAACAAAATAATTGTTCCATTAAATGCTCGGCCTTGATCTATTATAATTCATTGGTCTAATGGCTATAGTAAAATCCGATGGCGCTTCCATCACCTATTTATGGTTCATAGCACATCTAGGGATTGTCATGAAATTCTAGGATGCCACATTGATTGCATACATTAACTTCGCTTCAGAGTGAGAGACATCGGTCTTCGAAGTGGATTTGTGTTTGATGCAGTTGATCACGATCTTGTGAAGTAAAATATTGGAGGCATTCATTCTAGTGTAAGAAATCTTGTCCTCAGCAAATCTATCCCGAACAAGAGCCAAAGTCGCATGACCAACAGACACACTGATTGGTTGGAAACTCTCTCTTTCCACACCAATCACATCAGCCAACGTATTTACATCAACCACAAATTCTTTGTCCCTTACCGTAAAACAAAATATATCCGCATCTAGAAAAGAGAGATTTGAATAGAACTAAGTAGTCAGTTCATGGTAGGCTTTAGAAGTTTCTGAGCAAAAACGTTCAAGTTGAAGAAATGCAAACTTCTCCCTCAGTTTCACTTTCAAAGAATCGAGAAAATCAAAGTCAATACTTCTAGGGTTCATAACCCCTCTCTTCAGAAGATTCAAATAATTCCTCTTGTGGTCCTTGGAATGGAATAAACTCGTTCCCTCTCCACAAATAGTTGCAGCAACACCCATTCTAGGCTGAAAATGGATATACATCCTTTCATCATTGTCCTTTCCTTCAGGTTGATTAAAGCCACCAATGCGCGGATCACTTGAAAAGTTGGCAAAAGTCATTGCAATGAATCCTTTAGGCACAATGCCTAACCTTTCGATGGTATTTAAGAAGATGGTTTCGTTCTTGTAACCATTTGATAGCAAAAACTCATCGATCAAAGTCATTGCAGAACCACCCATCTTTAAGTTCGAGTAGAGTCTAAACAAAATTTGGGGTTTTTGCTTTCTTACTGGTTCAACATCTTCAATGATCTCTTCTTCTACTTGTGGAGGATCCTGTGTCGCTTGTTGTGAAGAGTGACGCTGTTGAGAATGTCGTTGATGCTGTTGCTGTTGATGAAAAGAATATTCTTCCTCGGTTAAGTCAAAATGCATAAGTCCCCCGTTCATGTGCTGTGGTCCCCTATTCGCAATTCTAGAAGACTTCCTCTAGTAAGACATTGTCACTGTCAAGGGGGATTTCTCGAACTCGCTTGTTGAAAAGATGAGAACTTTATGGATCAAACTCGAGAGAAAATGAGAGAAAGTAGGATCTCTGTATTTTAGGGTTTAAGTAAGCGTAAATGGAGAAGAGGAATTTTGACAGTATATAAAGCAAGCGAAACAGTGTATACGAAACGTCACAAAGGAAAATAAAAACTGCCTTTTTTCAAAAAAAAAAATGAAAAACTGCCTTTTTCGAAAATGAAAAACCGTCATAACTTCAAAACAAAATAGGCAAGTAGCGATTCAAAAATTAACGTAACTTTTCGAAGTTTTATCCAAAAATAAATTCAAATTCATTTAGAAAGTATTAACTTACAGTCGTAATTTCTGGATACTCTAAGTTTAAACATTTTCAGACTTTACCCGATAGAAGATGTAATGTTCAGTCTGGTGTGAATAGACTCAAATAATTTTTTCTCCAGTGGCTTTGTAAATATATCCGCCAACTTATTCTTTGAATCGATGAACTGGATCATAACTTCTTTATTTTGAACATGATCTCGAATGAAGTGGTGTCGGATCTCTATAAGCTTTGCTCTTGAATGAAGAATTGGATTCTTTGTGAGATTGATGGCACTAGTGTTATCACATTTTATCTCTATGCACGATTCTTCAATACCAAAGTCTCTTAGTTGTTGTCTTATCCACAAAATTTGAGAGCAACAACTCCCAAGAGCCACATATTCTGCTTCAGCCGTTGAAAGAGCTACAGTACTCTGTTTTCTTAAGAACCAAGATACCAATTTATTGCCTAGTAGTTGACATGTACCAGAAGTGCTCTTCCTATCAACTTTGCATCTTGCTAATTCTGCATCTGAATATCCAAGAGAGTAAAGTCTCCTTCTTTGGAATATCACAGACCTAGCTTTGGAGTAGTTGCAACATATTTGATAATGCGTTTTGTTGCACTTAAATGAGATTCTTTGGGATTTGATTGAAATCTAGCACAAATACAAACACTAAACAAAATGTTAGGTCTAGATGCAGTAAGATAAAAAAAGTGATCCAATAATGCTCTTGTATAGCTTTTGGTCTACATTCTTTCCTTCTTCATCTTTATCTAGCTTTGAAGAACTTGACATAGGTGTCTCTGTCTTTTTGCAATTCTCTAATCCAAACTTCTTGATGAGATCTTTCACATACTTTTATTGGTGAACAAAAATACCTTCCTTCGATTGTTTAACTTGTAATTCCAAAAAGAAAGTTAACTCACCCATCATACTCATCTCGAATTCATCCTGCATACATCTAGAAAACTTCTTGAAAAAAAAAAAATTTCATTAGGTGATCCAAAAATAATATCATCAACATAAATTTGAATAAGTAGAAAATATTTACTTTCTCTTTTAATGAATAAGGTAGTATCTACCTTACCTTTAACAAAACAATTTTAAATTAGGAATTTACTTAACCTTTCATACCAGGCTCGAGGTGCTTGCTTCAATCCATAGAGGGCCTTTTTTAGTCTGTAGACTGACTCTGGCTTTCTTGGATCTCCAAAACCATATGGTTGTTCCACATAGACTTCTTCTTGGATGAAACCATTTAGGAATGCACTTTTTACGTCCATTTGGAATAACCTGAAATTTTTATAGCAAGCAAAAGCAAGTAATAATCTAATTGCTTCTAACCTCTCTACTGGTGCATAGGTCTCATCATAGTCTATTTCTTCTTCTTGCATATATCATTTGGCCACGAGTCTTGCTTTGTTCCTGACCACTTTTCCTTTCTCGTCTACCTTGTTCCTGAAAACCCACTTAGTTCCAATAATGGACTTACCTTTAGGTTTAGGAATTAGTTCCCAAATATCATTGATGCTGAACTGTCTGAGCTCTTCTTGCACAGCTTCAATCCAGCTTTCATCTTCCAAGGCTTCTTCTACACTTTTGGGGGTTCAACTTCAGAAATGAGTACCAAGGCACTAGACTCTTCTTGCATTTTGGATCTGGTACGAATTCCTTCATCAATGTTACCAATGATGAGATCTTTGGGATGACTTGACTTATGCTTCCAATTGCTAGTAGGTTTGTGAGTCTACTCATCCTCAGCTTTGGTTGAAACTCCTGGTTCTTCTTGATGTTGATCTTCAGAAGTCTGAACTACTTCGGGGGAAGTAGACTTTATAACGTCTAGAGCAAGTTCAGATTCTTCAAGTTGAATCTCTTCCACTTGGTTCTACATAGAGTCTTGAAACTTAACGTTCATAGATTCTTCCACAGACTGAGTTCTTTTGTTGAATACTCTGTAGGCTTTGCTTGAGGTTGAGTAGCCAAGAAAAATTTCCTCGTTTGATTTTTCTTCAAACTTACCAGTTCGATCGATTGTTTTTTTTTTTTAACAAAACACTTACAACCAAACACACGAAAATAAGAAACATTTGGCTTCTTCCCTTTAAATACTTCATAAGGAGTTTTATCTAGAATAGGCCTCAAGAATACTCTGTTAATAATATAGCAAGCTGTAGATACTGTTTCAGCCCAAAATCGAGAGGAAATATTAATCTCAATTAAAAGAGTTTTTGCCATCTCCTGCAAAAATCTATTCTTTCTTTCTACAACCCCATTTTATTCTAGAGTATATGGAGAAGAGAAAACATGATGTAAGCCAAATTCATCAAAGTCTTGATTTTCAAACTCACCTCCATGGTCTGTTCGTATGCTTGAAATTGCATATCATTTTTCATTTTAAACCTTCTTGGCAAATTTTGAAAAGTAAGAGAATGCTTCAGACTTACTTGTTAGAAAAAATACCCAAGTAAAGTAAGAGTAATCATCCACGATTACTAAGCAATATCTCTTTCCACCAATGCTTTGAGTTCTAGTTGGTCCAAAAAGGTCCATATGCAGAAGCTGCAAAACTCGATTAGTAGAAACTTGATTTATAGATTTAAAAGAACTTCTAACCTGTTTTCCCAAAACACATGGCGTGCATAATTCAGACTTTTGATAAGTCAAGTTGGGCAATGCACGAACAAGCTTCTTGAAGGAAATTTTGGCAATCTACTTCATGTTAACATGACCAAGCTTTCGATGCCAAAGATTTGCTTCATCTTGAATGGAAATTAGACACCGAGAGCTTTCTGGTTTTATATCCATAAGGTAAATATTTCCATGTCTTCGTCCAGTGAAAGATTGAGATAAGTCTTTACTAGTTCCCGAGCAAATGCCTTCTTGAAATTTGATTTTAAATTCAGTGTCGCACAGTTGACTTATGCTGAGTAGATTATAATTCAATCCTTCCACTAAGGAGACATTGTTGATTGTGAGACTTCCAATCTTTACAATTTCGCATCCAACAATTTTTCCTTTTGCACGAGTTTTATAAAACAATTTGAATCTCCTGTCATGTGTCTCGAATAGCCACTATCCAAATACCATTTGATCTTTTTCTTGATAGTAACTTGCGATCATAAAAAGAACTCAAGCTTTCTTTGGTACCCACATTTTCTTGGGTCCAAGGGAGTTAGTACTAAATACGGTTTTTGTCCAATCTCTCTTAACAGGTCTCCAAATTTTGGGACATTCCCTCTCAAAATGTTCTAAGCTGTTACACTTTGAACATTTGAGAGCACTTCGGCTAACAGATTTTACAAAAACTTTTTGAAAATGATTTTTGTAAAATGCTTTGGTAGGTCTTTATTTGATTCTTTCTTTTACTTTGGAAAAATCAATTAAATGAATAGTTTCAAGTGTCATACCCAAACCAGATTTGTTAGAATAGGGTTTTTGTGCAGAAAGAATCTTTTCTAACTTCTCAGATCCTTTTGAAAACCTTCTTGTCATATTTGAAATGTCTTCTTTTAAAAATATATTTTCCTTTGAAAGAGAATCTGCATTTTCCTTTAAATCAACAAAGCTTTTGTCTATATTTTCAAACTTTTCTTTCCAAGAAATTTCCTGTTGCTTCAGCTTAGAATTCTCTCTTTTTAGTTCGGAAATCCTTTTAGGAGATGCTTTGAGACTAAAACAAAGTTCATCTATATATTTTGAGACTTTAACAGGAATCTTTAAATTACTAACCTCGACTTCTTTGTCTGAATCTGAGTCTGAGTCTGAGTCTGAGTCTGATTCAAAGTCTGAGTCTGATTTTGAGTTTGCCATTAAACATATGTTGGCATACTCTTCATCACTTTCTTCGCATTCAGTATCGCTCCATGTCTCTACTTTGAGAGTCTTTTTTAATATCTCTCTATTTCCCTTCCTTTTCTTCAACAAAGGGCAGTTAGGTCTGATGTGTCCATTTTTCTTGCATTCGAAGCAAATCACATCTTTATTTGTCTCATTGTCTTCATTTGATTTCTTCTGAAATCTTTGAGTGCTCTGCTTCTTCCAGTTAAACCTTCTTCCTTTCTTGTTCAACTTCCAGAACTTCCTAATCATGAGTGCTAGCTCTTCATTGTCCAAGTCATCTTCTGAATCTGTATCATCATAATCATCATTAGATTTAAGGCAATTGACTTCTTACCTTTAGGATCTTCTTTCTCATTGATTTGCTCAACTTCATATGATTGAAGTGTGCCAACTAATTCATCTACTGAAAGAAGCATGATCCTCTGAGTTTCTCTTATTGAAGACTTTACGTAATTCCAGTCTTTCGAGAGTCCACGCAGCAATTTATTGACTTTCATTTGTCCTGAGATTGGATGTCCATGATATGCTAGACCGTTTACAATCTCTGTAAAATGACTGAACATGTCAGTGATGGATTCTCCTGGCTTCATTTTAAAAGCTTCATACTGTCCGAGTAGGATATTGATTTTTGTTTCTTTAATTCGATCGGTTCCTTCATAGGTAACGTGCAACCTGTCCCAGACTTCTTTTGCTGTTTCACAAGATGAAATTCTGCTATACTCAGTAGGAGATAAAGCACAATATAAAGAGTAGATAGCTTTAGCATCAAGAGCTTGTCTCTTGGTTATTTCTGCTTGTATCATTTCGCCAGCATCTGCAACTTCATTTCCTCTCTCTGAGGTTGATGTAGCTTTGGGAATGATCCATTTTTCTACCACATCCCATTCCAATGGATCTTTTGATCTCAGGAATGTCTTCATCTTGTTTTTCCATACATTGTACTCCTTCCCATCAAAGTAAGGAGGTATGGTGTTGCTTTGGCCTTCAACCAATCCTAGAGCGAAAATACTAGCCATAGATCTTTAGCTTAAGAAGTAAAACACTTCAATAAATAAGCACACATGCTCTAATACCAATTGAAAGGGCTAGTGTAAACACCTAGAGTGGGGTGAATAGGTGTAAATAAAAATTTTCGCAAAACTCAGTAGAAATAATTTGTTTTTAAAAGATGATAGACTAAGAACGTAATCAACTTTAAATGAACATGCAAATATACAAATGAAAGTAAAGAGTTCAAGGAAAGAGAATTAGAACATAAGGTTTATAGTGATTCGGCTTAGATCAAGCCTATGTCCACTCTCCCGCGCTAATAGCCCAATGGCTCGATTCCACTATGAATCAAAAGAGATTTTATAGCTTGTGATCTTCGATTTTCTCAGTGATGAGTCTCTACTGAAATCTCACAAAATTTCACTAAGTATCTCTCTCTTTTGTATACAACTTTGAGCTCAACGTATGAAACAGTAAGTAACTGGAAAGCTTCAGACTTTGGAATTCTTCTTTCACGCACACTATCGAACAACTAACGAGTCCTCCTATACTCCTTCATGCCTTCATAACCGTTGGCACTTACCAAAGGAATTCCTCCAATCTACCCGCTAGACAGAATCAATCAAGGAGATCTTCGAGTCGTTAGATGATTGTGATGAAAGCCCATCAATCCTATTTGCCCATACAATCAGGATCTTTGGTTTCCATAAGTAGAACCTTCCAAGTTTACTCGCATTTCAAATGATCTTCATATCGGAGTAAGTTCCAATAAAAATAATCAATCAAGTAAATGCTAAATCCATCCATAAGGTCTTCTAAAAACCATACGACTCGAATCCTTGAAGATAATCCCTCATCTGGATAAGTCTTCAACCTTCGGTCTAGAAATTGTCAGTAAGGGCAGACTTTTTAGACTAAAGTCTCGCGGTCTTTAGACTTTAACAAAAGAGTTTGGAGTTCTTCAGATCATAACTTTTGAGTCTGCAAGTCTTCAAACTGGACTTTTGGAAATGTTTTGTCAACTTCAAAACAGTAATGGAGTTTTCTCTAACAACTAGGCCCTTAGCCCAGTGAGCGACGACCCTTGGCCCAGCCAGGCAAAGGCCGGTGACCCTCATTAGATCTGGGGGAGGGCCGCAAACCTCGCCCCAAATCTGGCAAGGGCTCCTAGGCCCTTGTCACCGGTCAGCCAGGGTCGTCGAGCCCTGCCCTTTCGACAACGGTGGAGAGGCGACGGCAAAGGCTCATCCTTCAATCACCTGCAATGTTCATCTTCTTCCTTTTTCTAAAAAAAAATTAATATATAAATAAATTTAGTTTTAATTTAATTTATTTAATATTTACATTGATTATCTAGTTAAATCAGTAAAACGACATCGTTTTTACACTTGTCTAACCATGTCAGCTTGCAAAATGACGTCGTTTTATACTTATCTCGCTGGAAAATCGTCATATTAGCATTTTGGCCTAATTTTCTCGCCATTAGCACTTAACTGATTTATTTTACCCCGATTTTAGTACTGAAGTGTCACTTTCGTAATTTTTGACACTTAAGTGTCCCCCCACCAAGTGTTCTTTTGCCCAATGTTATTATAAACATAATCTCGATGATTTGATACCATTTAAGTAAACGAATGTGTGATTCATTACTAGAGTTAATGTTAGGCCATATATTTCAACCGAGATTTGAATCTAACTTTATATACACATTACAATCGAGTTCTAAACCTTACAATTAGTTCAATCAAGCCATAAACTTTTGACAATGTATGCAATCTAATCATAAATCTTTTAATTGGTTCAATAAAGTCCTGAATTTTCTCTTTTGAAAATGTAGTTAAGTACTTAGACTCAAATAAATATGCAATTTCAAGATGCCACCAAGCCAACTTTTAAGTGCACGTAGGTAATTTTATGTATTAATTCATTGAAAGGACTTGACTGCAGTTTAGGACTTAATTGAACTACTAGAAAGGATCATAACTAATTGTATTCTATACAAAAAAAAAAAAACTTTGATTGCACTTTTTCTCAAAACAATTTATTGATCAAAGTATTTTGTTTTCTTTTCAAACTTAGAACTATAATAATTAGCGAATTTGATATTCTTGAATTAAGATATTAAAACATCCGTTAAGAAAATATTAGATATTCCCCCTTTCCCTTATTATTGTGTAATATGCTTAACATGTGATTATCATTGAAAAAAAGAGGAGAAAATCGCAAATGATGCTCCCACAGCAATGAACAAGCACATTTATACTCATTCAACTTTTCTTTATTTTTTGGTCGGTCCTACTCTACTCTTACTCCAACTCTCACTTTCATACTTATGTTCCACCTCCTTGGAAAGCGTGAGAGTCGAAACCCACACCTGAAACTAAATTGTCCCCACCCTAATCCACCTTCTCACTTCTTGCAGAGCGTGGTAATCAAAATTCACACCTAAAACTAAATTGCCTTTACCACAATCTCCCTGAGAATTTAGAGATTCAAACCTCACACCTGCTTCCCATTTGAGAAGAGTAACCATTGAAGCAAACCCTAGTGGTTATAGTGATTCAACTTTTAATAGCCCAAATAAAGTTTTGGACTCCACTAAGTAATCTTGAGACATTAACAGTTTCATCAAACCATAAACTTCTTCATGAATGATAGGACAATTATTAAAAAAAAATCCTAAATCTATCACATTTGTCTTAATTCAGTTCTAAACGTTTCAATTGTGCCAATTCAATCATATATCTTTTCACATTTTGCTAATTGAGTTCATTTACTCAATTTTGGCCAGAAATTACTAGCATGGATGCCAACCTTCCTACATGACACGATGGGCACTAAAATGGATTATTTTTTTAATAATTTTTAATTTTTTTATGATTTCTTTTTCTTTATATAAACTTTTTTTTTTTTTGGGACTAAGGGCTGACAACAATGGGTGATGGCGTGGCAACCCTCATCGGCCGCTAGGCAAGGGCATGGCAGCCCTTGCTATGGCGAATGAAGGCATGGGCAACGGCCGCAATGGCCTCGCCCGAAAAAGCTAGGGCACGCAGCCTCTCACTTGTGGCTGGCGATGGTTAGCTGATAACTCTGTCCCAAAAAAAAGTAAAGAAAAAAACCAAAAAAAAATAAAATAAAATTCAAAATATTTTTAAAAAATATTCCCATCAACAGTGGCCATGCCATGTAGGACAATCGGCATTTATATCAACAATTTGCAGTCCAAATTAATCGAATGGATTCAATTGGCATAATGTGAAAAGATTTAAGACTGAATTGACACAATTAAAATATTTAGAATTAAATTGATACAAATACAATAAATTTATAATTTTTTAGTAATTGTAGCATTTCTCATTGTACTTGAACACTATCCCTACAGATTAAAATGATTCACACGTTCTATTAAAAAAAAAGTACAAACAAACAACGCAAGTATACCCAAAGAACAAACAAGGGTGAATGCCAAAGTAGAGGCAGCCTAGGAAGCTTCTTCAATGCCAACTACCGCTCAATCTTGAAATGACCCTTGAAGACTCAACTCAGAGAAGTAACCATCTTCAACCCGCAAAACGTTCTTCTAAAACGTCTTAATGGCAGCTTACCTAACCTTCTTACCAGTCCATTTGGCTCCTATCGGTCCTGCCAAACGTTTCGATCAGTTCTTGTCCTACAATTATATATCATCCTATCGTTACAAAGTTATGAACATGTTTAGTGTAGAAGTGGGAGGTCTTGAGTTCGACTTCCAAAGCGAGCAACCTTTCCCATAGGTTCCCCTTTTTAACCTATGGCGCTGGCTTTGTGAATAAGCAGTGGACTTGTGCATCGGACAAGCGCACCACACAAGTCCGGTCCAATCTTCCACGGAACCAAGTGTAAAGAATTTGATTATTTGAGCCTCTTGTTTAGATTTTAGCTCGCATCTTATGCAATCAATGAGGCTAGTAAGTTATTACATGAGCGTGATATGTACCTACATTTACTAATGACGAAAATACTTATAAGGATCTTTTCAAGCATTGCCTCGCCCTCCAACGGGAGAATTACCAAAAAAGGCCTAAACCTATTGCAAGTGTGTCAATTTGGTCCTAAACTTTTTTTTTTAGCCAATTTAGTCCTAAACATTTTACAATTGTGCCAACTCAGTCCATTCGACCAAAATTGACCGGTTGGCACTGACGTGAACACCGGCTGGGGAGAGCTTGCCGGCGAACGCTGATGTGGCATTTTTTAATATTTTTTAAATATTTTTTTCGAATTTTTTCTCTTTTTTTAATTTTTTTTCTTTTTTTCTTTTTTTTTCCCATCTTCTCCTTCCTCTGGCCGACCGGTGCCGGCCAAAGGCGAGGGCCAGCAAGGTCAACCTCGTTGGCCACTAGTGAAGGTGAGCCTTGCCCAGCAACGGTGAGGCTGCCATTGCCAGATCTGGTGAGGCCGCCGTCACCAGATCTAGCGAGACCAAGCCTCGCTAGATCTAGCAACAGCGGCCTTGCGGTCGCTAGGCGAGACTCGCCTTCGCCAATGGCCGACGAGGCTGCTGTCACCAAATCTGGCGAGGCTCGGACTCGCCCCCATTATGAGGTCAAACCTTCCCGGCCACTAGCAAGGTGGCAAAGGCGAGCCTCGCCTAGCAACGGTGAGGCCGCCATCGCCAGATCTAGTGAAGCTCAACCTCGCCTAGCCATGGCGAGGTCAAGCCTCGCCGTCCCTAGGCAAGGTCAAGCCTCGCCGGCCACCAGCAAGGCCAACGGGGGCGAGCCTCGCCAATGGCCGATGAGGCTGCCATTGCTAAGCGAGGCTGAGCCTCACCATGGCTAGGAGAGGCCAAGCCTCTCCAGATCTGGCAAGGCCGACCTCACCGGCCGGAGAAAGGAAAAGATGGGAAAAAAATTCAAAAATCCAAAAAAAAATTGAAAATTTTGAAAAAATTAAAAAATATATATTAAAAAATGCCACATCGGCGTTCGCCGGCCAGCTCTTCCCGGCCGGCATCCACGCGCGCCCGACCGGCCAATTTTGGCTGAATGAACCGAATTGGTACAATTGTAAAAGATTTAGACTAAATTGGCCAAAAAAAAAAAAAGTTTATGATCGAATTGACACCGCAATAAGTTTAGACTTTTTGGTAATTCTCCCCCTCCAACTCAAGATGCCTACTATATATTTGACTGCCCCACACTAATGTCCCCTTAACTGGCTAGCTACTGTGAAGCACCTCATGGCCACACTCAATCCGATCTCCTCTCTCCTCCTCCCCCTCCTCTCCTCTGGTAGCCCAACGCTCACCTCCGCCTTTGCAACCGCCCTCGACCCGAGCCTTATGGGCATGAACCTCAGGAAGGAGAAGCTCAGCCACTTCCGCTTCTACTGGCACGACGTCTAGAGCGGCCCCCACCCCAGCTCTGTCACCGTCGTGCCCCCGCCGTCCAACGCCTCAGCCACCTTCTTCGGTCTCATCAACATGATCGACAACCCCTAACCCTCCGCCCCGACCCGGGGTCCGAGCTCGTCGGCCGCGCCCAGGGCTTGTACTCGTCGGCGTCACAGGAGGAGGTGGGCCTGCTGATGATCATGAACTTCGCCTTCGTGGTGGGGAAGTACAACGGCAGCGGCATCACCGTGCTGGGGCGAAACTCAGTGCTCCAGAAGGTGCGGGAGATGCCGGTGATCAGCGGCTGCGGGCTGTTCCGGTTCGCCCGCGGGTACGCGCAGGCAACCACCCACACGTTCGACCAGAAGACCGGCGACGCCATCATCGAGTACAACGTCTACGTGTTGCATTATTGACGTTTGGTGATGTGAACGTGATCGGTTTACTTTTTGGGCCTTTTTCTTATCCCTTTCGCTTTCTCCTTTGACTGTTACCAGCTTTTTTCTCTTTCAAATCCCTAGGATTCTAGAAATGGCAATCATGGATGCCATTTTTGGTTTCCGGGTTTGTTATGGTCCAAGCAAAATGGAGTCGGTAGGTGGATTTCTGACCACGTTCTCTGTAAGGTCCTCTTATCTCTATACGACTTTAATAATAGTCGGGTACCCGATCCGAATCTAAATACATCGATCACAACGTATTTCGAATTAGACTCTTCACAGGATACAAATAATCTCAAAATTATTTTCAAAGAAAAACGGTATCTTCTCGGACACAATTACCACCTCACATAAGAGCGGTGCAAATTAAACTCGCGAGATTGCTAAGCCTAGTCCATAATTAGGGACCATCGATCTCCTTTGATTTTTCTTTGAACTTTGTTAAAATGTGTCATCAGGCAATTATTTGGAAACTAATTAAAAGAAATATTGTAATTTTCAATGTTCAAGCTATTTTCATGATGTGCAAAATCAATGCTTTCAAAGCCTCGAGGGCATTCAGGCACAAGACCACATATTTTTCAGTCTCATGGTACAAAGGTATCCTAGAAAAAGTTGGTTGAACTAGAATGTAGAATTTTTGTTTTGAGTTACAAATTGACCCTGACAAAGTATATTCTCTTAACAAAATAGTCGAGTTAACTTGAGCATGATGACATCCGCTTATTCCGCACAGAGATACTTTTATGGACCCTTCTGTTAATAGGATTTGAGCAAAAGGCATGCCTGATAAGACATAAACATCTATAACCACGAAAAGAAACCGTGCAAAGACTCAACTCTCTTTTATGACTAATAATGCTCTTAACTATCTTAAGCTGATTTACATGAAAAAATTGTTCAAAAAGTCTTAAACTTATTACATTTTTACCAATTTAGTCTTTTAACTTTTTAATTTTGCCAATCAAATCCTCAACATTTTCTCAATTTTTTCAATTGAATCCATCCAACTAATTTTGACCGAAAGTCGCTAACATGAACAACTGTCATACCATGTGGCAAGATCGGCTTTGACTTGAACAATTAATATTTTTAAATTTTAATTTTAAAAAAAAATTCCTTTTCTTCTTTTCACCTAGTGTTTTTTTTTTTTTTTTTTTTTTTAATAGTGGCTAGTAAGGGTCATCGGATCACTATCCAGCCGTGGAGCAAGGGTTGCTAGGTCCTTGCCAGCCGCAAGCAAGGGCCAAGATATCCTTGCTGGCCACGAATGAGAGGGTATTAGTCTCGCTTGGCCTCACCCATATATGGGCAAGGCCATCGCTACCGTGAGTGAGAATAGCCTCACCCGGATCTAGGCAAGACAGCCATACCTACAGCTACGATGATCTAGGCAAGGCTAGCCTTGCCAACCACAGGTGAGAAGAAACCTTGGCAACGAGTTCAAGAAGTCTAGCTCGAGTTCCATGTCGTGGCTGAGCTCGAGCCTTCTAGATATGGGACCTCAAGCTTTGATCTCCCTCACTGAGAACTACCTCTCCAAGTAAGGCTTAATACAAGTCCATGCTTGCGCTCTTCACTCCCACCTTTACAACCACCCATGATCCTCGCCAAGATCCTCCGCTTTGTAGCTATCTCGTGCACTACCTGGCTAAGTAGCACGAACACGTGACACGACATGACACGACACGCCGACACGTCATTTTTCAAAAATAAAAAATTCCGACACTTTAGGACACATTATTATTGAATAAATATTTTTATTTTTAATTAATTTGTTTCAAGTTGACAAATAAATAAATAACAAGAGCTTATAATGAATTTACACTAATAATATTAATAAATATATTCATAGAAAATTTGAAAGACATATTCATAATTAATGCCTAACCATATTTGAGAACATATTTTTAACTTTAACAAAAATTTATCATTATTTAACATTCAATATTTTTATTGAACTTGTTTATTTAAATAAATCTATAATCTTTTATAATCATCAAAATTTATCATTATTTAACGTTCAATGTTTTTATTTTTTGAAATCACCTTTTAACTCATTTATTTATTTTTATAACAAAAATAACTTTGCCGCTCAAAAGTTATCCCCTCAAAAACCTCCCAAAAATTATTTCACTCTCTCTTTTTTCCCTCTACACGCTCATCCCCCAAAATCATTTGCCCTCCCCATTTCTCTTCCCCTGTCCCCACGCCAACCCAAAATCCCCCCTTTTGGTTTCTTCCCTACTCTCTCTCTCCCCCTCCCCCACGACACCACATGCTTCCCGCTCCCATCAATCACTCTGCCCCCATCAATCATCCCCAACCACGCCACCACCTGCTCCCACACCCCATCAATCACCCCCACCCGCCCCCTCAATTTCTTCCCCCACCCCTCCCCCTTCGGTTTATCTCTCCCCCCACCCCACGCCACCCCATCCACCCTCCTCTCCGGCTTCGGTTTCTTTCCGTCGTCCCCCACCACCCTCGCTCTCTTCTTACTAAAACCCTAACCACGGCCTCTTCTTCCTCCTCATCGCACGATCCTCTCAGCTCTCGCCTCATCGCAATCGCTCGCCGAAGGGCCTCAACTGTAGCCTCGCCGTCGGCCCTCCATGGCAACGTTGAATCACGGCCCTCTAGATCGCCTGCTCTTCCTCTAGCCCTCCCTTGCTGTCACGGTGTTGCCTCCGCTCCCCGGTCTCGCCTCCACCCTCCATCGTCTTCTTCAACGATCCTCTCTGTTGGGATTCAAGTCGGCGGAAGACGACTTACCTTTATCCGATACGCAAACAACAATTAACCCCGGAACGATCGTTGAATTGCGGATGAATCACGAACAATAATACTTCACGTTGGTCTGAATGTAATCACAAGAAAAACACCCGATTTCCATGGCGTAAATGCAAACTGCTCTTGTGAAAGTGAAATGGAATACCTTCCTTCTTCTTTTATGGAAATGAGACAAACCGAGGAGAGGAATTTTCTAATCGTATGTTTTGCCAACTCTTCCAACGGTTGTGTTCGGGAGACTCTTATACATCTCCTTTCGTACCCTTTCAAGATATATATTTCCATCGTAACGTATCAAATCGATATGGTGTGATCCAATCGCACCCCATCATGGACGTACTAGCTAAAGTACAACACTCTCCCTCGGACACACGCGTCGAAACGTGTCGAGAAAAGTTGATCACATGTCGAAAAATCCAACACACGGTCAACGCGTGTCCGAGCATGTCAACGTGTCCGACACGTGTCAGACACGACACGGAAGCTTCAGCGACGTGTCTGTGCTTCATAGCTTCTTGGTCGACCAAATTCCTTAACCAAGGATATTCTTCCACAATCTCCTCCTTCACGAATTTGCTTAAATTGTGGTCGAAGCAACCTCGCCTAGATCCAGGCCAAGCTACATTGCCGGCAGCTGGCGAGGCTGCCCTCACCCAAACCATCATAGCTGTCAACAAGCCCAATTCTAGGCGAGGCTAGCCTCACTTGCAACAGCGACGGCCTCACCTAGATTTGGGCAAGGCCACGACTCTTTCGACTATAGTAGACAAGGATGTCTTGGCCCTCACCCATGACCTAACAACCCTCATCGACCACAATAAGAAAAAAATAGGGGCAAAGAGAAGAAAAAAACTTAAAACTAAATTAAAAAAATCAAAAAATTATTAAAATTATCGACGTCGACGTCAACCATGCCATGTAAGATAGTCAACGTCCATGTCAATGATTTCTTCAAAATTAGCCAGATCAACTCAATTGATAAAATGTGAAAATATTTAAAACTTAATTGACAAAATTAAATGATCTAGGACTGAATTCACAAAAGTGTAATAAGTTTAGAACTTTTTAGAAAAAATTTCCTAATTGACTAAAAATGGATTGGACTTATGAGTGTGAACTAGGCAAATAATTTCAAAATACCCATTTAAGATTGAGAAATGTTTGTGTAATTGTCATTAATTTACTATAAGAATAACATGTTTTAGGCCACAAAAAAATAATAACAAATAATAAAAAATTGTTAAGGGGCCTACTCTTTTAAGATTTTGTGGCTAACAACACAGTAACCCAAAGACCGTAAGTTATTCTATGGACTCTTAAGTTTACTTACTTAAAAGTGAACTGTCTTATCAAAAAAAAAAACAAAAAAAAAAAATATGCATGCTAAAGAATGATTGACGTGAGCGATCTTCGTAAAGGAAAGAGCCACCTATACTTTCCTCCTGAAGCATTTGGTGTGTGCAAGCAGTCTTGTATGAAATTCTCAATTTCGCATACTCAAAAGGTGAAGGAGAAAATCGCAGGCCACTTGAATCATGTCATATTATTTACATGCACTTTCACTCACGGTTGTTTTGAAACCAGGAAACTGTCGAAGACGTTGTATATGTAATTTTGCCCAGATTGCTATTCCGTATTCTAATTAACACATTAACTCAATTACAATTTACCCTTCTTTTTTTTTGGTCAGGATTTTTACCCTTCTTCCAATAGTAGTGTTTGGAGCTTTTTATTACCCGACTAATCCTTACTAGGTACAGCAATTCCCAACCCCACTCAACCGGAATTGTGCCGGGATTGTCGAAGACAAACATTTATATTCCTGAAGATAGTCCTGAAATAATACACAAGTGTAGCGATTTTACCCAAATTTTGGGGAAAAGATTGGGTCTGTCATGGGGCATCTTTGGTATTAAGAGCGTACATTATAATTTTTTTTATTTTTTTATTTTTTTTATTTTTTCTATTCTCATAAATAAACTTGGAATAGAAATCCGTTTACTAACGCAATTTCATTTTTTAATTTTTGAAATAAATTTTTACTCCAAAAATAAATTTGGATAAAAAATAAGAAGTTAAAAGTTTTAACTTCTTATTTCTAGAATAAAAATGAGAAACGAAAACTCTTATCATCGTCCACTCTTGCCACCGTCCACCCGCCGTCTAGCGATAAAAATGAGAAATGAAAACTCTTATCATCATCCACTCTTGCCACCGTCCACCCGCCGTCGGCCACTGATCGCCAGTCGCCCACTAGCCATCCACTACCCGCCAAATGCCTCCCATCACCACTCCAGGGGAAAAAATTTGCGTCGTTATCAAACGAATTTCTATTTCAAGAATATAAATTTTATAAAGTTATCAAAAGTGTATTTTTGCTCAAAAACTTGTCCGAATTATAAAAATAAAAACAAAAACAAAAAAAAACAATTTCTAATCAAAAATTGATTTTCGGAATAGAATGGTTATCATGGGCACCTTAAGTTATCCTTGTAATTCACTAGTTAGTATAAAGAAAGATGAGTTATCCTTGTACTTCACTAGTTAGTATAAAGAAAGATGAGCAGTACATGGAGTCAAATTGAATACCAAACAAGAACCAATTTCAGATGGAATCATTCAAATCAACTCGATGAGACACTTTGATATTTTAATTTAATTAATGAGCCGATCATGAGTAGATTTTGTTGCCCAGCAACCAGTATTATGCTAGATTGGGATCCGTTTGGAATTTGCTTCCCATCCATATGATGAGGTAAGGCAAAGTAAGAAGGGAAAAGAGATGGACAGTGGAGATCACCAAACTACTCTGTCAAAGAAAAATGATCTGTAAATGACATTATGACAACACACTAATGCAGTCATCTGCATTTATTGTGAAGTATGCGGAGCTTCGCAGTAACATATACAAAACGTCTGTGTCTGTTCTCTACCAACAAAAACAGGGGGGAACATAAACTCCTGAAGTACTTGATTGGCTGTAGATCGTGTAAAGACCTTAAACCGATAAACGTTCTCTCGTCTTGAAACCTTAAAGCATTTTACCATATAAAGCAGAAATGTTGTAATTTGTTCCTAGTACTGGGGCATGCAAAACAAGCATGGCAGGAGATGGGCGAAATGCTTAACGACAGCACAGAGATTGGAATCTAAGAATCAAAAGCGCTGCAGGATTACTCCTCGAGCAGAACACATTGTCCATATGTCTCATGTTCCCAGTGGCATCCACATACGAAAGAAGCTGCAAACAAAAGAAAATGCAGCATTACCATGAAAATCTTGAATTATTAATACATATGCAAAACTGGTAGTTGCAAATTTCATTGTGAGATACCAAACTGCTATGATTCTATGTTTCTCAATTACTTCTTCATCTTATTATGACTATAGAGTAAAAACCATTGTGAACTGAACTGTACCGTTTCATTGGTCTCCATTGATAGATCAATTAACGTGGAGAAGCAATTGAAGTAGATTCCGATATAGCAGTAAAAGCAAGACTTTTAGGTAAAAGCAAGACTTTTAGGCAGATCAACTCATTCCCATTGGAATAGGATTCGCTCAAGAAACTTCGAATTGGATCAGTTTCTCACACACTTCCTTTCTAGAAAAGATCAATACACCATGCATTACACTTAGACTTATTCGATTTGTTACCAAAATATCAGTATTGAATCCGAAATTCCCGGCTATACGCAGCAGAAAAATGAAAAGATGATTTTGAAAAGGAAGTAATGAGCGTGAGATGGGAGAAAGTTGAACTCACAGTGAACTAGTTTTGATATCCTCCCACGTTGACCTCTACTCTTGATTCCTCATGCTTCGAACTCTCTTCACTGTCATTATATTTCAAGCTTCCATTGGACCCTCCATAAGATTCCACGACTTCAGAGATCTCAGATGTCAGCTCTTCATGCTTCTTTCTAAGCTCAGAAGAATTTATTGCCTCAAAAAGCCTCTGCTTTATCTGCTGCTGCAGAGCATCAATCTTATTTTTTGACAACAAATCAGGAGTTTTTCCTGCTTTTACAATCTCCATCTTCAGCATCTCCATCATACTCTTTAGGTCAGATGAGTTTACCACTTCTTCGATTTTGTTGCTTATTTCTTTATTTAGATTACCCATTTTAGCACTAACTTCTGAGACTGAAGTTTGAGTACTAGTATCAATGCTGGTAGGCTTAATGGCCTCAACATGCAGTCCAAAAGATTCAATGACACTGGCCATTTCCATGTCTATCTCTTTCTTCAAATTGACAATTTTCTCCATCAGGCCTTCATCTACATCCTCAGGAGATGTTACCCCAGAGTCTTCGATTTCTGCATTCAGGGCTTCAACCTTCTCCTTCAGATCAGGACGTTCTAATACCTCTTTCAGTTTCCTATTGAGTTCTTCCTTCTGTGAAGCAACCCTTTCAGCATTCTTCATTTTAGACAACTCATTCAGCATGTCAAGCTTACTCTTGAGGCTCTCATAATTGGGAGCTCCTGGCAAGCCTTCATTGAACTCCTTCTTCAGCTTATCAATCTTATCCATTAAAATAGGATGCAAGGGTTGCTCCTGTTGCTTAGCTTTCACAAATTCTTCTCGCAATGTTGACATTCTTTCATCCAAGCCTAAGGCCTTAACTGCCTCGGAGTACTCATGATCCACTTCCTTTTTGAGTTTTTCTATCAATTCATCCAGGCCACTGTCGGAAGCTTCACCCGATGATTCCTTCGCTTTTACAATCTTCTCTTTCAGCTTTTCCACTTCACTCTCCAGTTCTGCTTCAGAAATCGTTCCTAGTGGAGGTTCTTCTTTCATCATCATGTTGACCTTCCTCTTGGGATCCACGGGGATTCCTTCTTGAAATCCACCAATTTTTCGGAACTTAAGCGTGCGATGCTTCAGGAGCTCTTGTGTGTCCATTTTCTTAAGCTCCTGAAAGATCAAGGACTGTGTCAGTAATGGTTCAGAATTCTATGGTGAAAACAAAGAAAGTAATACTGACGGTCATTGCTTCACCAACTGCAGCTTTTATCTGTTGGGAGGTCCAAGAGGGATCTGCATGGGCACCTCCAAGTGGCTCCTGTTAAACCATATACAAGAATGAAAACCAAATGGTCACAATATGCAACTTAAAATGCCAAGTTGAAGTTAGGAAAGTTAATGTCAGGATTTTACAATTGCAACAGAACATGTAGAGACAGCAAAAACCTACATTATCACTCAAATGGCTTACATAATTGTCTGTAGAGAATATCACGTATGTCTTGATATTCACTTCACTCTGGTAGGATTGATCTCACAAAACTCATCCCAAGTGCAGATAAAGCAATAAGGGAGGGGTGGTGTAAAAGGGTTTATCTATCCAATCCCAATCAATGGGATAAGGCTTAGTGTTTTTCTTGTTTGTTGTATTGTATCTATCTCAATACTCATGGCCCATATGGAATTATAGTAACTATTCTCCCTACCACAGAATTATCTAAAGCATAACAACACACAATACCTAAAACATACTGTTATGACACACAGAAGCAGAACATGTAGAAGTAAAAAACATACTGGGATGATCCCATCAGCAATTTGTAACTTGCATAACTCTGTGGCTGTAATCTTCAGTTTTTCAGCTGCCTGTGGGGGATAAGAGAAATTTAAGTGTCAATTAAATAAAAACTCTGCTCAAAGAAAACTTCAGAATCAGAATTGTTGTAATTGTAGTCACCTTTGGAGAAGCTTTTGCACTCTTCCACAAGATTGCAGCACAAGCTTCAGGACTAAAAAAGAAAGCAACGATAAGATAAAATCAGTAAAGTGCTGGGACTGGAAATAACCACAAAATAAACGGGACATGCCAAAGTTAACAAAATCAACTTGATAAGCTTCAATTGGCATGTAGTTGCACTAGTGGGATAATATTGACATTCAGAAACAACAACACTGATCTTTTTTAAGCATTGATTCTGCATGTAAGTGACATATATTCATATTTTCAGCATGACAAATTGCTCCATCTGACTAATATCAGGGAAAAAGACAACTCAACAAATGAGACTGATCACTGGTCATCGCTCATTGTAGTCGCCTACTCTCATGTTGGCCATCTACAAATGAGCTTCCTGATCAGATACCAATGAAAAGGACAAAACAAATGGCACATCCCTGAGCTGAGCGTAGTTACATAATCTCATTAGTCGGCTTTAATTTGACAAACATAAACAATTGAGATTACAAACTTTACCCTAGAACTTGGAAAGTGCAAAGGCCCAATGATTGCTCAGTCCCCAATATGAGAATGATTTTCTTAAAGAACATTGATGTTAAAAGAGTATTGCTCAGTCCCCAACCAACAAAGTATTTGACATAGTTGAAATGGAAGCGACAGCAATTAAATTACCTGGCGACATAGAAGACAGCATTTTCAAGCATTAACAACTTATTTGCACAGCCAATGGCAAGAGCACCGCCAGAACCACCTTCCCCCATAACAATAGAAACAATGGGTACTTTCAGACCAAACATGGTCCTCAAATTGTGAGCAATTGCTTCACCCTGGACATATATAAAGCAAAAACATCACCACAAAGATCAGGAAGTGCATCATACAAATTGCAAACATTATGCGTTTTGCTTACTTGGCCAAGTTCCTCAGATTTTAGGTCTGCAAAGGCCCCAGGTGTATCAATAAAAGTGATGATTGGGAAGCCATGATGCTCAGCATAGTACATCATTCGTAGAGCCTTCCTGTAACTGCATTACGAAACGAACTAAAACTTAGTTGCTGAACTTTTGGTAATGGCACCTTCGAGATGCAAAATCAGTAGTTGGTGTTTTTGAAGATATTATCCATAACATTATGCATACCCGTGGGGAGTTGGCATCCCAAAGTTGCGCTGAATGTTCTCTTTTGTGTTTCGTCCCTTCTGGTGGCCCATGAACATGTATCTCTCACCATCAATAGTTCCAATACCAGTGACAACCGCAGGATCATCATAACCAGCCCTATCTCCATGAAGCTCCACAAACTAGCGAACAACATGATGCAGAAGGCACATATTTTGCAAATCATGTCAGCAGCCCCAGATAGAATTAAGCAAGCAAGCAAAAAGGCAAATTGAATTCGACAAGTCAAAGTATGGATTACCTTGTCAGTAATGTTAAATACATGGTCAAGAAATGTAGGCCGATTGGGATGTCGGGCAATATTCACACGCTGAATAGGAGTCAGATGCGTATACAAATCCTTTAAAGCCTGAATACACCAAAAATCAAAAGATTGCTTAGAAGCTGCAGTGCTGGCTTTACCAATTTGAGAAACAGGGTCCAATCAAGTTGTCTTATATGTCAGATCCTGAATAAATCCACTATCATTATTTGTTAGGCAAGTAGACAAAAAGTATTGCATATGACCTGCAAGAGTCTTCTAAACGTGTTTTCAAATCCTCTAATATACAGAACAGGTAAAAATCACCCAGACAAATGAAAGATGCTTTTTGAGGTGTGCCCTATCAAGATAAAAAGTGTAGCCAGTCAAGAAAAGAAGTTATCTAAGGTCTAATCTGCAGCAAACAAATAATCATCTCTCTCGCCTTGAAAGTTCATCTTGAATTAGGGACAGAAGATTCTTCCCAATGGTCGGTGTTCTGATGTCTGGTCAGAGAAATGTCCAATTTGAGCTTGTAGTAGAATTGATGATTTCATAGAGAATTCTGGTATACTGCAAGCGCAAAGAAAAAGAATGGCACCATTTACAGGAATCATTCCCATTTTTTTCTTTTTAAAGAAAACGAGAGATAAGTCAACCTCCAGATATAGGTGAATAATTTTTCCTTTAACCAAAGTGCCAATTTGCTTTGGAAAAATACAAGCCACGCCCATAATAGCGACAGTCGGTGTCAAAATTAAGGAGACCTGCTATTGCCAAGAGGTGCTTGTGGTGATATGCATGATAAACTCTGCAACGCTGGCATTTGAAATGACATTCAGAACAGAAACTGAATCGAGGGAACTAGCAAAAAGATTCCTAATGCACCAATACGCAAAAGTTCTTTATTCTATTTACATTAGGTGTGTAGTCGCATCGAAAGGAGAGAAAGATTAGACAAATCCCCTAGTTTTTTTTTTTTCCTTCACATCACTGCATGTTCCAGTACCGATGATCACATCAATCATTTGCATCACCCGGATCTTTCCACCTTAAGAACAGAGTTTCTTTTCGAGGAGATACTAATGATCCGATTGCAGTGTTATCTCTAGAGGTTCTACAAGAGAGAGAGAGACCATTATGTTATAACTTGGTTATTAGCCAAGTTTAGGATGTTAAAACAAGGGGAAAAGCTCCCCTAGAACTATTTACCATATAATTGACTCAAGAATGGATACGGGCTTGCAAGATAATCTAATTAACGACCATTATCACCAGAACCAATCAACATGAGAGGGAGAAACGATGCACATGATGCTGTGTAGAGAATTAGTAGCAAGAGATTCTGCGAACTCAGCTACCATTTACTGCTAGAAAAAAGCAACGATGCCAAACCTGCTGATACTTGGTCTCCAATGATGTAATCTGATCAGTGAAGTCTAGGCCAGTTTCGTCTGCCATCTTTCTCACCTGAAGAGGAAGTAAAGAAAAATTTCGCATTTTCGAGCAATTAGAGACGCATTCCCGAATCCAAAAACACAAGACACGACAGAACAAGCAACTCACGTCCATGATCTTCTTCTCGAACAACATGAGCGGCTTCTCGAACTCCAGCGTGACCGGCTTCGGCTTCCCCTTGAGCGGCTTGAAGGAGGAGAGGTGGCTGAGCACCCCGCCCTTCACGTTCGGATCCGGATCCTCGGGCCACGGGTACTCGTGCTTCTTCACCTTCCGGAGCTTCGCGACCACCGCCAAGCCGCCCCTCCTCCCTCCTCCTCTGGTCCCGAGCCGCGCCCTCCCGAGGGCCCTCAGCGAGACGCCGTCTCCTTCGCCGCCCCCGAGAAGATCGGAAGCCGCGGCTCCGGCGAGGGACACCGACGGCCGGATCAGAGAAGCCATTGTCGCCCCCCCGCTTAACTCCTCAGGGCCTCAAACTCCACCGAATCAAGAACTCGCCCACGAAGCTGCCAAGCCAGACAAGAACGGCATTCACATCAGCTCGACCCACAAGAAGAGGAGCACGCTTGCAGGAGCAAGAACAGGAGCAAGAGAAAGAAATTCTAGAAAAGAGCAAGAGGGGAGAGAGTTATATAAGAGAGAGAGAGAGAGAGTATACCGAGGGAGATGTTGAGGGAGAAAGACGAAATGGGAAATGGGTAGTGGTGGTGGAGAAGAGAGGATCACGAGGCAATGCGGGAGGGAGGGAGCATTGGAGAGATCGTCGCGGGGGAGATGATTCTTGGGGTGTTGTTGTTTTCTATTTGGAGAGAGAAGGAGAGAGAAGGAGAGGGATTGTGTCGTTGGGCGGGTGGCGATACTTCTTATGCGAAGTTGGGTAGTTTAGCGCGAGGCAGAAAAAGAGAGAGAGAGATGTTTGGAGTTGGCGTCGTCGTGCTGGCAAAGGAGCTTCCGCATGCCGCACGCACGCCCGGCTTCGTCCGAGGTGGCCGTTACGTAGCTGACGAGGAGACCGCGGGGGGTGGGGGTGGTTACTGGTTAGGGAGGGATGGTGGTCGGCCCAATCTGAAGCTGACAATCGATGAGGACGAGGTCTCGGGTTCAAGCCCAGGATGGCTCGATCGCACCGAGAAGAAAGGAGGAGAAAGAAAAGAAAAAAAATGGAATAAGCATTGGACTCCTTTGTGAATGTTTCACTTGGTTCGTAGAGGCCGATGGCTCGGTTGGCAAAGAATAATTGGTCGGCCAACGCTCATCCCTGGTCAAGTAGTGGATTGATATCTTGGTGGAAATTATTATGAGCCAACTTAGGTGGCTTGTTTTTAATGTTGTGGTGACATGAAGAATGGTATGGTACCATTGAGTTTGCATTTAATTTTTTTTCTAGATCACACAACTATATATCACTTTCATTCTAAACTACCCGGCATTGAATAACTTCTGAGGTAGATGATTCAATGTCCTTGCACTTAAGCGCAAGGCCTTCCTTCCAACTATTATAATTATTACCGGTCTCGGCATCCCTTTTTTTTTATTGTTTCTTCACTTTCTAGATCACTTTGGCATAATCCAACTACATAAAGCGAATTCATTTTGCTACCTATATCTCTCAATACTTTTTTGTCTCACTCCTATCTTCTAAATATGGGTTTCCAATTCATTTATTAACCCAAACTTTTTTTAATCCTGCTCATTGCTTCTATTTACCATATACATGTGTTTGCAGTGCTCACAAGATCGAATCCCTTCCCTCATACTCTCCAACCCCACCCCTCTAATCCCTTTGCCAACAGGGCCACATTCCTGTTGGCAACCCAAATTTGTTGAAATGAGTCATAGATGGACCACCTCAAATTTGATGGTCCTAGCAATGGATTTTAAAAAAAAAAATCCAAAATAAATGAGTTTAAATGGATAATAATATAAACACATTTGGGTAATTCAGGCTCAATGTCTACTCCACTTCGACCCTCTTCGCTTCTCTTGTGATGCTGCCTCACCAACCTGCAGTCCTCGCTTCAATGTCAAAATCTTTTCCTTTTACCCACCCATCTATTTCGACATTGCAATTCGATTCTTTTTCGCATTCAATTGACGTTTGTTTTGATCGAAGATGCGTAATTTTACGTTTTTGGAATCCTCGAAGTCTGTCGAGCATTGCAACTTGTGATTGTGCTTGATGGATGCAACTATCTCGTCATTTCGCAATTACAGTCTTCAATGGCAAGGTTTGAGCCGACAATCATTCAATTGAAAGTTATAAGTTCCTGTTTGTGCCTGAATTTACATGACACGGTGTCATTTGTAAGTGTGACAGCTGTTCTGTACTGGCATTTCCCAGTTTCTTCGAAAAAATTTCTTCTGTTATCCATAGGGATGACAATGAAATGAAGTTTGCTTATCGGTTATTTGACAATGAAATGGAGTTGCAGACAATTTGTTCTGGCATGTCCTTTTTACTCCATGTTCATCTGTAGCACTTTGCTTCCCTGCTAATTCTGTAGAACCTTATATGACTGAGGCAGAGATGCCAATTGTCTGTCTTTTCTATCACAACATGTAATTTGTTTGGATTAATTGATAAGATATATGCTTGCCGAACAAACTTTCGAGATCAATATTTCAAAGACCCAACTCAAAGCCGGAACCCCTTTTCCTGATTTATGGATAACCCGGCCGAACTTTCACCAACATCCTCATAGCCCCATCCATAACTCGACCTCCCGAATTCCTTCACTAACTCGATGAGTTGGTCTATAGAGCCACCTACTCTTCAAGAGCAACAATTTATGGAGAAAATTGCTAAATATGAATCGTAAGTCCAGGTATAAATCGCTCAAATTATATTATATATAAATGAGTCAACTATGGTCAGACTATTTTCAATTCAACTTAATCCACCCGTTTAACGAGCTACGTTGCAATAACTTGATTTTATAACACGTGATGCTGTCATAGGGGAACTTCAAATAGGATTTCACATTACCAACGTCGTAGAAAAGTTCCTGAACGCCATGCAGCATTTGCTGTTGGTACGACAATGACAGTCTCGTCCGTGTCATGCTTTGGCCCCAAAGTTCACGAGAAAAGGATAGTCAAATGAAGAAAACAGTCAAAGGTAACCGGTAAGGGGTAGGTCAACTAATGAGATTTTGTTTCAGCAATGTCCAGTCTACTGCATTATATAACCATATTTGTAAGCCAAATGCAGGATAAACAAAGGCAGAAACTGCTCAATTATTTCTGCATCCCATGTGTGCACCAATTTTCTGAACAAACATGTCGGAAGTTTCCAAGGTACATTAGCGTATTTATTCTGTACACGATTCAACGGTCAATTATTTGGCAACTCAAGACACATAAGGACCCTAACCATATTTTGACTTGTGATCAATCATATACCAATTGTACATTCACTTTTTGTACAACTATTTCACGCTTGGTTGACAATTTGTCCTAAAACTAGGATATTTTTATACTTAATAATTATTACATGTCGTATTGCTGTACGGTACATTTGAAATACCGCGTAGGTGCCTAAGACAAGCTGACATTGAAATTATGTCATACATGCATTGAGAGCCTTTTTAAGCACGTGTGCACTCATTTCACCGGTACTTTCTCTTTTCTCTTTTATTTCTCAATGCGTTGTGCATTTCAGGTCATCAATTGACAAAAATCTGAGATGAGGTCATCAAGTCTCAAGAAATATTGATAATGAAAGTTAATGTAAAGGAGAGAGAACCCTTAAACGGGAGAAAGTATTCAACCGTGCAGTTTAGACAATGTCAAGTTTTGAACAATTTCGACCAAATAAAGAGTTCTTACCCAAAAAAGAAAAAACAATGTCAACTTGCCAATTAATCGGGAAAAAAACAATTGTCAGTTTGGTATTTGGTTTGGTTTCATATCAAGTGGCCTTTCGCTGAAAAATTAAGCGCTTGATTTGGACATAAAACTTGTAAAAGGACTCATATCAACATGGTAACTCAAACGTGTATGCGGTAGCTCACCTGGAATTTACCCTAGTGGATACAAATATGTACGCGGTTACTCAAATATGTTTAGCCCAAGATCGCCCCTTCTTTCCCTTTTATCCGATTGGGCCTGGTTCAAGCAGACCGTCAAGAGTCACTTGAGTCTGTACTCTACTTTCTTGACTTATCTGAACGACGACAATAAAGTACTTGAACGGGCATGATGCGTTTGGAGGACGGAAGCGGTATAAGTGATCTCCGAGCATTGAACCAACTTGTAATGTCATTACTAGACTTTCAACCGATCTAATGTGGGCCCCTAAACTATTCTTGAATGTTCAATGGAGTCCTATTAAATCGAGCCACAAATGAAGAACCTTATTGATGAGCCGGATTGTCATAAATTGAGTAGGACGTGACGGTGATATGCTCCTGCTTTTCTTCTGGACCATCTCTTCAATTCTTCAGGAGACAAAAATTAGGGTGCTTTCAGGAAAAAACGAAATCCATTGCAAAAAAATCGAGGCTTCATCCTCTTCCTCAAAATCAAACTTTCAATATGGGGTGATAGGCCGCGACTGCGGAGTCAAAGACTCGGACATGGATTTGCTCATGGCCTCATGAATGCAGGAAGAGGGGTTCATGTGTCAAGGCCGATGGCCACGACACTGCGGATCTTGGCATCGTGAGCATGTGTGAAATGCTATGCTTGCGCTTAGGACCCAAGTGTTCTCAAAGTGAAGAAGAGAGATCCACGGCGCTTGATGCACATGGCGTCGGCAACGATGACAAGGCCACGGGAGGTTCTCCAAAGGAGATCAGAGATGGATCTCATCTCATAATGAAATCCCACTTTTCTTTTTTCCTGTTTTCTCTCCTGTTACGAAAGAGAGAAATATCCATGTGTATCAAAGTTTCCCAAAATAAACTGATAATATGACACCTAAGACGGTCCACATGTATTATTTCGACATCTCAACGGATTGAAGCCCACATCAGCAAATTCTTTAAACTCTAAGTTACATTGAAAAGATGAGAATAGTTTTTTTTTTCTTTTTTTTCTTTTTATCTATTTTGGGTCTGTAAAGATGAGAATAGTTTAAGGACTATATTGACTTTAGATCTGAGACCAACACTGTTCATCATGTTCCCTGTACATCATCATCCACTGTGCGCATACATTCCATCTCATGAAAAAAAGGTAAGACTACATTTTCGAAAGTAAACAAACCAAAACGAGAACGAAAGACGCAACTCTCTTTATACAAGGCAACTTACAAAAATCTTATTGAATTGAGCGCAGTGTTTTTAAGTATCACCACCACTCGCACAACATATACAAATGTTCTCTATCTGTCATCTTATGGAAAGGAAAATAAAGTTCTCGATTGCTTGACTGCAGATAGAAGGTGAACAGACTCTTACCGATAAACCCAGAAATGACTCGACATAAAATAATGGGAAGTAGTCGGGCGGATTAAATGAAAAAGCCCAATTTGTCCCTGGCACCGTGCGTGCAAAAGTGCAGTGGCAGGACTGAGATGCATCAAATGCTTAATAAGGGAGTGAAAATTTGAACGCACTCAACCTGCAAGTAAGTGCTGCGTCACTGCCCAGGTGAAAACCAATGTCCATTCCTGTCTCGCTTTCCCCGTTGCATCCAGAGGAAGGAAAGGATGCTGCACAGAAACAACATTGCTGTGACAACTAGAGAACAGGGAAGCTATCCGTTGTCATCAAGGAGTTCGAATAGTGAATAGAAATAGGAAAACCTTTCAAGTATCAAACTTTCGCAACTGGTCGTTGCTACTACATGACAAGATACTAAAACAGTAGCAGTTTATCACTTCATGCCATGCCAAATTATTTTTATTTTCCATTGAAAAAAAAAATTCTGAATAATTACACCATTTGATTGTTCTTCTATTTAAAAGATTAACATGCAGCGACGCAATGTAAAAAATGAATAAACAATTATTGAAAGGTAAGAAGTAATGGTATATTGAGACCGGAGAAACTTAAACTCACCCTAAACTAGTTGCCATATCCTCCCACATTGGCCTCTATTCGTGATTCCTCATGCTTGAGACTTTCTTCACCACTGGAATTTTTCAAACTTCCATTAGATCCTCCAGAAGATTCCACAAACTCAGAAATCTCCGCTGTCAGCTCTTCATGTTTCTTTCTTAGTTCTGTAGAATTTATTTCCTCAAAAAGCCTCTGCTTAATTTGCTGCTGTAGAGCATCGATCTTACTTTTCGACGACGGATCAGGTGCCTTTCCTGCATTCACAATCTCCATCTTCAGCATCTCCATCATATTTTTCAGGTCAGTTGATTGGACAACTTCTTCAATTTTGTTGTTTATTTCTTTATTTAGATTACCCAACTGAGCACTAAATTCTGGGACTGAAGTTTTTGGACTAATATCACTGCTGGTAGGCTTAATGGCCTCAACATGCAGTCCAAAAGATTCAATGACACTGGCCATTTCCATGTCTATCTCTTTCTTCAAATTGACAATTTTCTCCATCAGGCCTTCATCTACATCCTCAGGAGATGTTACCCCCGAGTCTTCAATTTCTGCATTCAGGGCTTCAACCTTCTCCTTCAAATCAGGACGCTCTAATACCTCTTTAAGTTTCCTATTGATTTCTTCCTTCTGTGAAGCAACCTTTTCAGAATTTTTCACTTTAGACAACTCATTCAACATGTCAAGCTTACTCTTGAGGCTCTCATAATTGGGAGCTCCTGGCAAGCCTTCATTGAACTCCTTATTCAGCTTATCAATCTTATCCATTAAAATAGGATGCAAGGGTTGCTCCTGTTGCTTAGCTTTCACAAATTCTTCTCGCAATGTTGACATTCTTTCATCCAAGCCTAAGGCCTTAACTGCCTCAGAGTACTCATGATCCACTTCCTTTTTGAGTTTTTCTATCAATTCATCCAGGCCACTGTCGGAAGCTTCACCCGATGATTCCTTCGCTTTTACAATCTTCTCTTTCAGCTTTTCCACTTCACTCTCCAGTTCTGCTTCGGAAAGCATTCCTAGTGGAGGTTCTTCTTTCATCTTCATGTTGACCTTCCTCTTGGGATCCACGGGGATGCCTTCTTGAAATCCACCAATTTTTCGGAACTTAAGCATGCGATGCTTCAGAAGCTCTTGTGTGTCCATCTTCTTGAGCTCCTGAATAAATCAAGGAGTTAATACCCATTTGGATAATGATGCAAAAAGACTAAGAGATACTGACATTCATAGTTTCAACCACTGCATTTTTAATCTGCTGCGAGGTCCAAGATGGATCTGCATGGGCACCTCCAAGTGGCTCCTGTTAAACCACACCCAAGAGTAAAACCTTCTTGTCATGACATCCACACAAAGTAAGTTAATGATGTCCCAACAACACAAGGTGATGACTTCAATAATTTTCTTCCTCATTAAATGTCTGCAATAGAATATCATAGTATTCATTAAATTAGGACATGACTCCGGATGGCATGAATATTAAAGCTTGACTGTTTGCTCTTTATGCGACATTCTAATAAAATATTTTATGAGTCTCGCTTTGAGAAACATTTTTCGATCATATTTACTTTCAACTTTTGTTCATTAGGTCCTCTGTCTCTTTAAGCAATTATTTTCCATGCAAAAGTGACATTATTCACCAGAAGTTCAACTTATCAGTGAAATAGCACTCCACCCATTTAATTTAAATTATCTGACCAACTTCTTATTTAACTCAAAACGATTTTGGAATACGAAAATGATCAATAAAATCATTACAAGAAATGATAGCAAAAAATGGTACGTATAACTGTCGAAATTTTTTATCACGTTGATTAATGCATCAATTACCATCATCAAATAAAACGCAATGGCAAAGTATCATGGCATTTACATCATTTCTGCTAATAAAACATACAATTAAATCTGCTATCTTCCATTTTCCGCTTGGTCTAAATCTCTTTGGCACTAATTATTGGATCAATACTAAGCAAGCCAGAAAAGGTATGCAATTTTTCTTTTTTTCTATGTTATGAAAGTAAAAACTCCCCCCACAAAAAATGGTATGTTCCAACCATGTTTCTTTTAATCGAACAACCATGTCAAGCAAATTCAGGACCACCAAGATGATAACAGAAAAGGAGTAATAACATTATCCATAGTTAAAGTTGTAGATACATATGCTTGTTTTTATTTGGTGTCTATAGAGGACAGATCTATGTTCATAAGAGCCCCCACTTATTCTTTTCAAAACAATAAAAATACAATGAAGTTTCAAAGGTGTATATAAATTGTTTTGGCCTAGAAAACATCTTTTGCCTCCAATACATCCATTAAAAAATAGATGACTGAGTCAATAGTAAATACTTTTATTTCAATTTGCCCCCACTAGTTAATGAAATTTAATAAAGAAAGCCTAGACTGATGAATATGTAGTTCCTATATACAGAGAAAACCTATATAGTATTGATTTTGGCATATCTTTAAGTGTACGAAAACTATACTAAATTATCATCGCAATTTTGCCCCAATTAAGGAACATTTCTAGATCCATCCCCGTGTGTGTTTATGCAATTTCTAGACACCACTGTTTGTTTATAATTTTAATACATTTGTATAACTTATGGGGGGCCGGGTAAGCCCCTAATTATTCTTTTGGTTTTTATTAGTACAGTGGTAAAAACTGACAAGGTTATAGTTGGGCCAACTGTGTGTTGAAATCTTTTTGTTAATTTTGAGGCCAACTGTGAGCGCCACATCCTAGATGCATTGATATATTGTGGTACAAAAAATACTGAAATGATTTTTGTAGAAATGTATTGTATAGGTATCATGGTAAAACTCCATATGGTCATTAAAGAAACTTTGTGAAAAAATTAAAGAACATTAGGCTTTCTTTGAAGATCACTTCACAAGATCCTCCTAAATTAACAGGGTATGAAAGTAGAACCAAGAGAAGGCAAAAGTATGAGGACCACCAATTTCAGCTGGTCATCTATTGGCAAGAAATATAAAAGGAAAGGAAAAGAAATATGAAGAGGAGATGAAATTAAAATGGTGCAGTGATGAGAAGCGGAAGGCTCTGCAGAAGCCCCTTATTGAAAGGGGAGTTGGAGATTTTCTGTAAAAGATACCCAATCTGACATGACATAAATATTCACAAGCATCTCATTTCAAGTTTATGTTGCACATAATTTTTAGTCACAATTCTCACTGCTTTAGAGACTAAAGCCATTGGCCTCAGGATACCCAAAACAAATTGTAGTGATTCACAGAAGCAGACTATATAAGGTAAAGAGACATACTGAAATGATCCCATCAGCAATTTGTAACTTGCATAACTCCGTAGCTGTGATCTTCAGCTTCTCAGCAGCCTGAAGGATAGGGGATATTTAAGTGTTCATCTATAAAACCTTTGCTTGCAGAGAAACTCAGCACTAAATACATTGCGATACCTTTGGAGAAGCTTTAGCACTCTTCCACAAGATTGCAGCACAAGCTTCAGGACTAAAGGGAAAAGCAGAGAGAGACAGACAGACAAAGTACTTTTAGGAAAGCAAATCACTTAGGTGCAACAGATAGACATAAATGCAAAAAAGCAAAAAAGCAAAAGGAATACAGCTTCAGCATTTCAAAAAATCAACAGCATACTGTAGCAACTTAGGCTCAAATACTGGCATTCAGGAATAGAGACAAACAAAATCGTCTAGGGCATTGATCATATGCATTAGGCAACCTTCTGGGGATTTTAAGCACATATCAAAAGTCCTTGTCATTGATCATGCTAATGTTAGTTATGAGCATCCTACTCTCTCTGCATATGCATGTGTATATACACTTATATACATAAATATATATATGGATATATATATGTATCTATGGATGGACATACGCGCCCATATGATTTACATATGCACAAATCTGTCTCCGTGAATACATAAATAATGCGAGCAAATGTTGAATGAAGGAAAAAAATTTGCATGATTTCTGCCTTGCCATGATTGAAGAACCAGAACAGCACTATAAGAATGGAAATCTACAACACCCCAAAGAAATTCAGACAATTTCCTTCCTTAACAGAAAATATGTTTTCCAAGGTGACTGAAAGAAATACCTCTTAACAGTGTCTTATGTTTACTTATGAGTTCACTACATAGAATTAGTCATCCCAAAAGTCTAGAGGTCATATCTAAAAAGCAAATATATAGTGAATTTTGTTTGCTACACCATATAATCTCTTCTTCAGGATTGAACACAATGAAGAGGAGGGAAAATTGACTTGAATGGCATGTCTTATGCTATTCGTGGGAATTTAGTAGAGGAGGAAAGAAAGTTGAGGTGGTGAAGAAGAGAGACATGAATGAAGAGAGATAGACACCTGCTTTCTCTGTGTTTGGATAAATACGATAGAAGAATGAAAAGTGAAGAACAAGTTATAAAGGAATAAAGCCGTACGATGTCAGTTATAGTAATACCTTCCAAAAGATAATCTGTGCAAGCATATATGGTGCATAATTTCTAAATAAATAGAGGGCGAAATGGGCGAATGGAACTTCTTTCCATTTTGGTGGGGAACAAAACTGGCGTGCCCACTAGACAATATTTCTGTCAGAATCATCTCTTTCATTTTTCCCTCATATCCCAAGAAACATAAAACAACTCTTTCATCTAACTTTCCATTATCCACATTCTGTCCCCTTTCTTTTCCCTCCTCACACTAAAACAAGCCTTCCATGCTCAAAACAGCATAAATAGATTCCACCCCCCCCCCCCCAACAAAAAAAAACAAACAAAAAAAAAAAGATGCTTCGCATTCATTTATCTGGAGCCAAAGCATACTAGTTATTGGCAAAATGCAGAGTTCCTCAATGCATAGATGAATAGCAGAAGCAAACAGGAGAACAGCATAAATTGAATGGCTAAAATATGGGACCCCAAATATGCCCATAGAGGACATAATCAGAAACTCATGCATATGATAATATGATGAACATATTTCCAAAAGAAAATTCTGTCATAGATTGAGCTGCAAAAAACAGAAATATGCATGCTTAAATTGACATAGCAACCCACTAACATTTCTTCGCCATCTAACCAAGGAAAAGGAAAGCGGGCAAGGACATCAAGTGATGGAATATATTCCCCATTTGCAATAGAAGCAATGATACTCAAATTACCTGGCAACATAGAAAACTGCATTTTCAAGCATTAACAATTTATTCGCACAGCCAATGGCAAGAGCACCACCAGAGCCACCTTCTCCAATAACAATAGAAACAATAGGTACTTTCAGACCAAACATAGTCCTCAGATTGTGAGCAATGGCTTCACCCTGCACATAAATGAAGCAAACAGATCTTTGCAGTTATATTTGAAAGTGAACAGTGCAAATTGGATAAGAGTGTATTGTTTCACCTACTTGGCCAAGTTCCTCAGATTTAAGGTCTGCATAGGCCCCAGGTGTATCAATGAAAGTAATGATGGGGAATCCATGGTGATCAGCATAATACATCATCCGTAGAGCCTTCCTGTAACTGTAGTAATAGAACAACTTGATTTAGCATCAAGATGTTAGTTTCTGAACTTTTACCAATGTAAAACACAACTAAGTGACAATGCACTGTCCAGATGCCAAATCTACTCTAAGGTTGTGTGGTATACTGAAGGTATATCCATCTTATTGGTATTACCCGTGAGGAGTTGGCATTCCAAAATTGCGCTGAATGTTTTCTTTTGTGTTTCTCCCCTTCTGGTGGCCCATGAACATGTACCTCTCTCCATCAATGGTTCCTATACCAGTAACAATGGCAGGATCATCATATCCAGCTCTGTCTCCATGAAGCTCCACAAACTGGTGAAAAGATGTTGCAGAAGACATAAGTCCAGAGTGGTATGTAAGCATCGCAGGATAGAATCAAGCAACATATAAACAGAAGCACGAGGCCAATATTCAATTGATAAGCCAGAGCATGAATACCTTGTCCGTAATGCTAAACACATGGTCAAGAAAGGTTGGCCGATTGGGATGTCGGGCAATATTCACACGTTGGATAGGAGTCAGATGAGTATACAAATCCTTCAAAGCCTGTAGACAAGGCAATAAACCGTGAAAAGAAAAACATTTTAGTAGCATCCAAAAGATTAACAATTTAAAAAAAAAAAAAAAAATCAATTTTTAATGAAACTTAATCTAACAATTGGCAAAAACTGGGGTATAGGTCATAATCATCTGAATCTATGTAACATAAGTAGAAAGAATGTAGGGCATTCAATCTGAAAGAGTCTTTTCATGTCTTTTGGGTTTCCCCCACCCCGTCAAATACGATATCACTTAACTGTACCAAACAAGAAATCTGACAAAAACCCCATCTGAAAAAGTAATCTAAGGTGAGGCCTATAGGTAATGCAAAAGAACTTAGCTTTTCTCCGTCCTTGAAAGCTCATGGAGACAAATACAGTATGCTTCCAAAGTCGTTTCATGGTCATATCAAGATAAGTCAAAAACTCATCTGGGCATATAACCTAAGCTAGGCCATACAATTGAGCATTCATTTTCAAGCCAAGGTGACTGGTTAGGCTTATGCTCAGATTGATAATTTTCAGAAAATCTTGTTGTAAAGCACTAGAAACAAGCAAAACTCCCTCTTTTTGTGGGAAGTTTGGTTCACCTGAATTCTTTTCTTTTTTTTTTTTTTTAACCTTTATGTTCATAATGTGCTCTTTAGGTGAGTCATGCTCCAGATCCTTCTATGAAGTTTTCTAACCATGTCATTAGAAATAAATCGCAATATTGACTTTTAGATCCTCCCTCGCCCGTTGCCAACAAGTTTCAGTTCAAGAGACTCAATTTCATGTCCATCCCATTTTAAATGAGTTTTTAGAATCTATTATCAATCTATGCAAGATTACTCCATCCTTGATAAACCATTAGCAACAGCAACCATATTCTTTTTTAATCCTACAAACCCACTTTTACAGCACTAAACATGGGAGGAAAAAGTTTTGGCAAGTCCCCTGATCTTTCTTTGCACCACTCCATGTTCAAGTACCAAAAATTCTCATCAATCATTTCCATTCTCCAGCCAGGTTGCTACTTTATAAGATACAAACAAGCTGATTGGTGGTGCAAATTTATAGTGCAAGAGAGAGCAAACCGGTAAAACTTTGATATTGTTGGCCAAGTTTTCCAAAATTATAAATGGTATATCCAGGGAAGCTATCTGTTTGTTTGGCCATTGTTCGTCAAGGACAAATTAATTTTAGATTAGATTGTGAGGATTAGATTCAGATTCCATTTCTTAACCTGCAAAGCTATAAGCAGTAGAAAAAAAAAATCCAGGTCAGAAAGCAGCAGAAGCACTCTATGCTATAGGCAAACGACCACATTGCGATCCCCACATGAACCGCTGGTTCCTAACCAAACCAGTTATAATCGATAGTCATCAACCGTATGATGATTGATACTAGTGAGTTAGTCTAACATATGGCCATAACTCCCTGAACACATCAATAAAGTAATGTGAATTACATGATACCGTGTAGAAAAGGTTCTAAATTCTGGACTACCATTGAATGCCACACAAGAGCAGTGATGTCAAACCTGTCGATATTTGTTCTCTAATAAGACAATCTGATCGCTGAAGTCCAAGCCAGTTTCGTTCGCCATTTTCCTCACCTGCAAATGAACCGAAGTTCGCAATTTTTTCCAAAGCAATCAGCTTAAGGCGAGGAGGCAGGCAGGCAGTCAATCGAAAAAACCACCCGCCCACACACGACAGGAGAGAACTAACTCACGTCCATGATTTTCTTCTCCAGCTCCATGAGCGGCTTCTCGAACTCCAGCGTGACGGGCTTCGGCTTCTCCTTGAGCGGCTTGAAGTGCGAGAGGTGGCTGAGCACCCCGCCCTTCACGTTCGGATCCGGATCCTCGGGCCACGGGTACTCGTGCTTCTTCACCTTCCGTAGCTTCGCGACCACCGCGCCCCTCCTCGTCCCCGCGGCGCCCAGCCGCGCCCTCCCCAGGGCCCTCAGCGAAAGCTCGCGGACGCCGCCGCCGCCGCCGCCGCCGCCGGAGCTCCCGAAGAGATCGGAGGCCGCGGCCCCGGGTAGCGGCGCGGACGGCCGCGTCAGGGAAGCCATTCTCCCGACTGCCTCACGCGATCGGCCGGGTCGGGGCGGCGGGACGGCGGGAGGTCGGAGGCGAGCGTCGCCGCCGGGCAAGGCCAGGTGGAAGATGAGCTGCTAGAGAGAGAGAGAGAGAGAGATGGAGAGAGTAGAACTAAGGGACGGGAGAGGGAGAGAGCATTGGGGAGATCGTCGGACTGCGAGGACGATTTTGGGACTGCGATATAGAGAGAGAGAGAGAGTGGGGGTCTCGATACTTCCTATGCGGGGGGGATTTTGATTGGAAGCGGAGGCGAAATTCGAGTCGTCGCGAGAGCTCAGCTGGTTCCGGCCGTTACAGCGGGACCTTGGGTTCGGGCTCGAGGTGCGCTCAGTACTTTGATGAAGTTATCATTTGGTAGCTTTTTAATATTACAAGAGAAAACTCCCAATTTTCAGGCTTAGGTCCCGTTTGGCAAAAGATATTTTTGTTTCCCACAATAAAAATTTATGTTCTTTTATTCCAGAAAACCAAAAAAGAACTAAACATGTTTGGTAAAACTTTTGTTCTTGAGAATAAAAAATCTATTTTTTGTTTCCGGGAACAGATTTGGAACATAAATAAGAAGTAAAAAAAATTTCCTTCTTATTCCTAAAACAATTCCGAGAAACCTCTTCTTTTTTCTTCTCTTTTTTCTTCTTCTTTTTTCTTTCCTTCTTCTTCCTTTTGGCCAGGCCAACGACCGGTTGATGAGGGCCAGCGACCTCGCCACGGCTAGGCGAGGCTTGACCTCCCCTTGGCTAGGCGAGCTCAACCTCGCCACCGCCAGGTCGGCGTCGCCCAGGGGTGTCCCGATGAAGCCAAACCTCGCCCAGCCAGTCCCCGACCATGGCGGTGGCTAGCGACCGACCACAAAGGAGAAAGAAGGAAAAAAAAAAAGAAAAAAAGAAGAAAAATATAATAAAAATATTGAAAAATTAAAAGAAACAACAAAATTATACAAGTTTACCATACGCATTTCTATTCCCTAATAGAAATTTTTTGCGATTACTGTGTGTTCTTATACTCGAAATTGTTCAGGTGGTCGGGAACATAAATAGAAAAAATCTATTTTCTCTTCAAAAATTATTCGTCGAAACAGAAACGTTATCAAACGCGCCCTTAATGTCCTTGAAAAAAAAAACAATTTTAGGTTTATCCTCATTCTACATCAGAAATACTGACTTTAGATCTAATCTCAATTTTATCATATTTTTTTTGCTTTATAAAAACCACCAACTTTTCACTTGAATTTCAAATATGTCCCCATTGATCCTCCATCCAAAAATCCTATTGATAATTGTGAGATAGAAAACTCCCGAGTGCAAACTATTCTAGCGTCCCAAGCCGAGTATCTCGAGCACGAACTCTCCAATTGCAAGGGAAGGAAGATTTCTGAGTATGAAAGATTGATACTAAGCGTAAAATCAAAGATACCCGAGTGAGGTGGAAGGAAGATGAATAAGAGCAATTGAAGAAAGTTAATCTTAATTGCTCTAGTTTTTATCAAAATTTCATATTCAATAAGATGCCGTTTGCATTTTAACATGAAAATTCATCTTCGAAAGTCGTCTTCTTGGATATGAAATTTGTGTAAAAAATAAAGTAATGATGTGGAAATATTGCATCCCTAAAGGTAATTTTGGACGAAGAGTTAATAATGGCTAATGGAAGACTCAAGTAAAAATTGATAGTTTTTTATGAGAAAAAATTTGTGATAGAATCGGGATGAGACCTAAAGTTGGTGACTAGTATGAGATAGAAAAAACGCTTAAGGTATAATTGAGATTGGACTAAAAGTTGGAGGTTTTAATGAGATAAAAAAAAAGTTTATAATAAATTTGGAACAGTAGTTAAAGTTGAGAGTTTTTAAGGTATTAGGCCCAAATTTTGTCAATTTTCTGTGCAATTCCTATTTTGTATCATTTAAAATAATTCTCGTGTTTTTTTAAAGGTACTACCATTTGTTCTCACCTTAAAATGCCTCGTCAAAGAGCTTAGACAAACTAGATTTGTGTATCACGGCATTACATGCACAAATGTTGTGGATATGGCTCTGTTTACATAAAATAAAATAACCATCTTTAATTATTATTGACATGTAAAAGACTTAGTCAATAAGAGTAGCATTTGGTCATTTATAAACACAATTATCGACAAGTTGAAAAATCAATAATTTAATGAATTGATAGCTCGAAGGAATCGATAAAAGTTGGAGTCCACGTTCTCATACGTAACCATCAAAGAAGTAACTTGTCAATGTAGTGGAATAAGGCAACATCAAGATAGTGAAGTCGAAGAAACTATCAAGATAGTGGAGTCGAAGAAACTATCAAGATAGTGGAGGTAATATAACCATCGATAGCCTCTTATAACCTTTATTGCTAACCGACTATAGAATTCAAATATCAACATTATACTCTTTGGAGACCCCTCACACAACACATAAACAACATATTTTCTTTTGATTATCTTTAAATCTTTGCATTATAGCTATGCTTGTAATTCCCAAATAATTCATCGCCAATTAAACTCCAATGTTGCTTCTTTATGTCCTCAGACATATTTTCCATTTTATTTGAAGTGAAATTATCCATTTCCTTATGTATTTGTGATATTTCATGTTTGAAGTTACCCCAGAACCTATCTTTTTCTAAAAAACCAAAGACCATTTTCAATGAAAGGTATTTTGCTGCAAATGCAAACTTCAGCGAAACATCTTTTTTGTACGGCTGGTTGGACCAAAATGGTTGATTTGAGAAAATACAATGCTAAGCACTGGGAATCATCCGAAACTTAATCATGCTGCAAGTGACAACCCTAATGATACACCTACCCAGTTCGACACCTCAAACACTCCATTAGCAAAGCCAAGCCAAGCTAGGGGGGCAATGTTGAAGTCCTACGGCAATCCACGAAGGAGTAGACGAGCAAGTTAGCACCAAACCCTACTTGGCTGGCTGCCATCAATAATATATACGTTATAAAGTAAAACTAGCCGTCAGATACACTTTAGCCGTTCATTTGAAAAATATTTTTATAAATAAATAATTGTTTGTATTGTTTATAAAAATGAATAAATAAAAAATATTTTCATTATCCATCAAATGTTTAGACAAAAATTACTATTGATAATGAACATATTTTTCATTGACCTTTCAAATCATTCGTTTTACATAAAATAAAAAGAGCCTATGTCATTCGTATTTTTATTATCACTGCTCGATTTGACACCCAAAATGGAGCATAAAAATTTTCCGTCATGCCGGTTCAATGTCGGGTTCAAACTCAAGCCAAATTGAGTATCTAGCATCCGATTCTTCTCTTATCTTTGAGAATCAATTTTCATCTGTCTGTGCATGTTTCCCCAGTTGTTTAATGAACCTTAAGACATGATTTTTGAAGCACATCAAGTATGTTTTAATAAAAAATATTCTCATCAGCAAAACTTATGGCCAAGGTCGACAAAATCTCTGTTTATGTCCTATCAATAATCACCTCAAACATTCAAGGAACTCCTATCGTTACTTGTAAAGGTGAACTCATTGGGCGGAGGAGGGCGCCTGAAGATCGGGCCTAAATTTTTACCCAAGTAAACCCATCAAATTTGTTTTATATTTTTTTTTTACGGCCGAGAGATCATCATCACACGACCCTTTGTTTTCGTCGCAAGCATTTAAACGTAAACCCTTGGGGGGCTCCAAACACTCCTGGGACCCAGATCTTTCAAACTCATTCCTTCTACAATGAGATTGTAAAGCCTAACCATCACGGCTACCTACGGGTGGGTAAATTTGTTTTACATTAATCTCCAAATAGGCCCAGGTTTCCTCATCAAATGCCCTTATCCAAGTGTGTCCAAAAAGCGCCTTTAAGTCCAGTTTGAGTAGGCTTATCGGGACTCCAGGCTCACAAGTAGGTTTATCTTTTGTGTTTTGATTCCTCTAATAACGAGTGAGATTTCGAAAATTTATACACCTTCTTTTAAATATGTTATAGTCTTACAGATACATAAAGGAACTGAGGAAGATTTCAAAAACTCTGGAGGAGATTAAATTCCGAGTGATGATAAAAGAAATACCGATTGAACAAAGATATATATCACAAATTGATGGATTATATATGAAACCACGTTTTCACGTGTTAGAGTTGACTTATGACTTCAATATTTATTTAAAAATATATTAACTATTAAAATAAAAAAGGGAGATTAAGAAAACAAAGATGCATTATATAATTTATATCATAGTAGGATAATCTAATAAAAGGGCATGAAAAATGATAAAAATAAACATTTAAGACTCCATTTGCTTCACAAAAAAATAAATGATTTGAAAAATATTTTCCTAAAAATAATTACTTATATTCCTAAAAAATAATTATTTAATAAAATAATTTCAAAGCCAAGCCAAGCTAGGTGGGCAATGTTGAAGTCCTACTGGCTACCATCAATAATATATACGTTATAAAGTAAAACTAACCATCAGATACACTTTAGCAGTTCATTTGAAAAATATTTTTAAAAATAAATAATTGTTTATTTAGTTTATAAAAATAAATAAATAAAAAATATTTTCATTATTCATCAAATGTTTAGATATAAATTACTATTGATAAAGAACATATTTTTCATTGACTTTTCAAATCATTCGTTTTACGTAAGGCAAAAAGAGCCAGTGTCACTTGTATTTTTATTATCACTGCACGATTTGACACCCAAAATGGAGCATAAAAATTTTCCGTCATGCCGGTTCAATGTCGGGTTCAAACTCAAGCCAAATTGAGTATCTAGCATCCGATTCTTCTCTTATCTTTGAGAATCAATTTTCATCTGTCTGCGCATGTTTCCCCAGTTATTTAATGGACCTTAAGACATGATTTTTGAAGCACATCATGTATGTTTTAATCAAAAATATTCTCATCAGCAAAACTTATCGCCAAGGTCGACAAAATCTCTGTTTATGTCCTATCAATAATCACCTCAAACATTCAAGGAACTCCTATCGTTACTTGTAAAGGCGAACTCATTGGGCGGAGGAGGGCCTCAAGATCGGGCCTGAATTTTTACCCAAGTCGGCCCATCAAATTTGTTTTACATTAATCTCCAAATAGGCTCAGATTTCCTCATCAAATGCCCTTATCCAAGCGTGTCCAAAAAGCGCCTTCAAGTCCTGTTCGAGTAGGCTTATCGGGACTCCGGGCTCATAATTAGGTCTATCTTTTGTGTTTTGATTCCTCTAATAACGAGTGAGGTTTCGAAAATTTATACACCTTTTAAATATGTTACGGACTATGAAGTATCGACATTCTCTAAGAAATTTCGTGTTATGTCGAATACTTCGACACGCGTCGACACTCTCCGACATTCGATCGACTTGTGTCGAAAAATCTAACATCTAATCAATTTTTCTCGACACTTTTCAACACTTGAGTCAAAATTCCAACATGCGAGTTTTTAACACATAATTCCGATATCGAGGCCAATTTTAAAACTTTTCAATAAATGATATGTCAAAATATATATATGTGAAAAAATAAAACACAATAATAAATTTAATAAATGGAGAAAGAAGAAAATCTAGTTTTTTTTTTCTCTTTTAACTCCACTTTTCGTTATTTAAGTTTTTTTTTCCTCTTCCGACATATTTAACGTACGAGTCTGGAATGTCAATTGCTTGTTTTTTTTTTTTCAAGTTTTATGAATTATTGGAATATGTTGAATTTGTCAAATTGAAACAATGAATGATATTAATAAATGGTGGATTAATGTTTTTAGTGTAAATTCATTATAGGCTTTTTAATTAATTATTTGTGAATTTGAACAAAATAATCATAAATATAAAAATATATATTTAATATACAACGTGTCCCTAACGTGTCGGAATTCTCTTCGTTTTTGAGAAACGACGTTTCGGCGTACGTGTCGCATATCGCGTGTCAATACCGTGCTACTTGGGTTACAGATACATAAAGGAACTGAGGAAGATTTCAAAAACTTTGGAGGAGATTAAATTTCAGTGATGATAAAAGAAATACCAGCTGAACAAAGATATATATCACAAATTGATGGGTTTATATATGAAACCACGTTTTCACAAGTTAGAATTGACTTACGACTTCAATATTTATTTAAAAATATAAAAAATATATAAAAAAAAGGGAGATTAAGAAAACAAAGATGCATTATATAATTTATATCATAGTAGGATAATCTAATAAAAGGCCATGAAAAATGACAAAAATAATTTAAGACTCCATTTGCTTCGCAAAAAAATAAATGATTTAAAAATATTTTCTTAAAAATAATTACTTATATCCCTAAAAATAATTATTTAATAAAATATTTTCAATATTAATAAAAATTTAAATCTAAACTTTTTAAGGATACTAGATTTTTTTCATTCATTTATTTTTTATTTATAAAAATAATCATTTTAAAAAATATCTTCAAACTTCAGTTTTTGCTAATAATCATTTTAAAAACAACCACCCTAAGCCTCCTTGAGACCCCCATTTCGGGGCGGAACAGCTTCTCACGTTGGCAAAGCACCAGCAGCAACGGCATTATCCACTTCTTCACTTCGCAGCTGCTCGGCTTCCATGGCGAAAATGCCTCTCAACGGTGAATCTCTCTCTCTCTCTCTCTCTCTCTCTTCTCTCTCGCCGGAACCTGGCTTCCAGAGATTCGTCCTCCGGTCAATCTCCCGGCCACTGGTGTCAACCCCTCTACTTCTCCTCCTCCTCTTCTTCTTCTTCTTCTTCTCATGGCTGAATCGAGTTTCTCATCGGGCGGCCAGAGAGTATCCTCGAGCAGCTCAGAGACGGCACCGCGAAGTTCGAGCTCCTCGCCTCGCCGGCCCCTTCGATCTCGGCGCCCCGCCTTCCCTCGGCTTCGCCCCTGGAGCTCGCCGGACGCGGCGGCCGCCTGTTCTTCGCGAGGATCGCGTCGTCCGTGTACGGTTTCGGTTAGCGCTGTGGCTTTTGATAGGGTCGAGATTGTTGCGCTCGCATCCGTGCCTGTTTCGTCGCGGTTGCATTTTGCTGGACTCGCTTTTCGTTCGATTCGTAATCGGTCGGGTGTGGGATTGAGTCTGCTGTGGATGTCATGCCGTGATTCATGCAGTATTGTGCCTTTTTTTTTTCTTTTTTCCAGAGGAAGAGGATCACCACCGGCGGCGGCGAAGAAAGTCGAGCATTACTCAGTGCAGAAAGTCGCCGGAGATGGGCGCTGTATGTTCCGTGCCCTGGTAATATCGACTTCTCATAGGGTTTTCGAGGCTATCTTTCATGTCGTGTTTCGAATGGCTGGTTTTTCGAGAATTTGGCTGTAGTTTACCAGTGAAACGCTTTCTCATTGTAGAGCTAAGGCTATATATCTTTTTCCGAGGGACCTTTATGGGCATTAGCTGATAAATTCGTGGTTCTTTTGTTGATTGCTACAGATTGTTCTTTATAGACACTGGAGATTGAATTATCTCATTTTTAACTTCAATTGAATAGCTGTTTTCTGTTGTTCTCAGTAAATACCTTGATTCCACTGCATCACAGTGGTGCTTAAGTCTCGGTGGCATGTCCTGGGGCTTTAAAATCTGCTGTTCAAAACATGGTCACCATACTGTAATTCCTTCTAGAAAAAGCAACCAAGTTGACCGGTTGAAGTCTCTGATATGACTGGTTCAATTGATTAATTCAATGTTTATTTAATCCTTTCAATTGACCTGTTGAACCATTAAAGGTTCGATCATCTAGGCCAAATTAGATCTCAATCCAATGCATAGTCCAACTGATTGAACCAAGCAGTCTGCTCCAACATTTAGGACGCTTGGGACTTGGAAAATAATTTTTAAAGTGCATCCTGGCCTGACATGCATTCTGATAGGTTTCTTCTGATATTGGCCACCCATATTTCTTAAAGTATTGCTAGAACAGCCGAAAAGATTCTGAGCTAGCTTGTGAAAGTTATTAGTTTCTGGTTTTTTCTTGTTAAAGAATTTCAATATGAGTCCATTGGCATTCAACCTAGGCAATGCCTTATTAGTCATGAAGATTAGTCAATCGTATCCTTAACCATATTTTTTGACTGGTGATTATGATTCCCATGGACCATAGCTGCTATATAACTCAAGTGCTCTTTCCTCTCCAGTCTCCTCCAATGTTGTTTCTGCTCATATCTTATAAATTGACTTATGTTGGACTAAAAGAACTTGACCTCGTCTCAAAATAACTTCTGCTGCTGATGATATCAGGTCAAGGGAATGGCCTTCACCAAAGGAATATCTCTTAACCCACGAGAAGAGAGAGAAGATGCAGGTATGTTCATCGTACTAGTGGCAATATTAATTTTTTAGGATACCATTTCTCAATGGTCTATCTCCACCATGAACCATTTCTATGCTGGAATAGAACTGAACGTATGAGATACCATGATTCAATAATAACAGGATCACAACTCTTTTTCTGTTCAAACATTTCCAATGCCTTTTTGTCCTTCCAAGCATTTCCCTGATTCAATTTCTGACGTTGGTCTAGTTTACCATAGTCATTTTGATTACTTGTTTTGGATGTCGTCATACTGTCAATAGGTCATTATGGTGCAAGATCTGTCAAATCTTTATATGCTGGAATAGAACAGAGCCTATGGTATACCACGATTTAATAATAACAGGATCGCAATTCTTTTTCTGTTTTAACAATTCCAATACCTTTTCCTCCTGCGAAGCATTTCCCTGATTCAATTTCTGACATTCGTCTGGTTTAGCCATAGTCATCTCGATTACTTGTGTTGGATGTTGTCATACTGTAATCAGGTCATTGTGGTGCAAGATCTGTCAACTATTTATATGCTGGAACAGAAGCGAGCCTATGGTGTACCATGATTTAATAATAACAGGATCACAATTCCTTTTCTATTTAAACATTTTCAATTCCTTTTCCTCCTGCCAAGCATTTCCCTGATCCAATTTCTGACGTTCGTCTGGTTTAGCCAGTCATTTTGATTACTTGTCTTGGATGTCGCCATACTGTGATTAGGTCATTGTGGTGCAAGATCTATCAACACAAGAGAGAAACTTTTTTATGCTGTATATAAAGCCTACTTGGTTAGCTGTTCTGTAGTAATCAAGTTCCTTAAAGTCGAGTTAACGCAAGAATGGTATTTAGTTGGAGCCTGATGAAATGGATTCCCTGCAAATAAAGATCAAGGATATGGTTCTAGTTCTTTACCTTGGTACTTGAACAGTTATTGTAGAATTTACTTAGCAGAAGTTGAACAAAAAATCTGCTCTCTATCACATATTTGATTAATTGACTGCCTGAAACCTTGGCTGGGGATTTTTTTTTTTTTTTATTTTTTGGGTTTTATGCATGGTTGTCCTATTTCATTGAGCATTGTCTTGTAAAATCCACTGCTTGTAGTCTTGTGGATAGGGTTTGAACCTGCTTACTCATTTCTTTCTGAATGTCAAAATTACTCGATTCATTGACCATTCTTTTGCAAGTTCTTGAAACAGGAGCCTATCTCTCCGTTGGTTAGAATCAAGGAATACATCCTTCTCCTTTTTGGTTTGAAATAGAAAAACTGAATCAGAGGACAAAGAAAAACTCTGTTTCTTCTTGCAAATGCTGTGTAATAGAGATGAAAGTTGTATGCTTGCTCAGTGGTGGAAACTTAGGTGCTTACAAAATTTAGAAAATAGCAATGTTGGATCTGTTATTTTGCGTGTTGTCATTGTGGGTAATGCATATCAATCACATGAACATCAAATTCCAGATGAATTACGGATGGCTGTCAAAGAAATTATATGTGACTCTGGTGAAGAACGTCGTCAATATGAAGAAGCATTGGTGGCAATTACCGTGGACGAGTCTTTAAAGCGGTAAGGTGCTCCATCTCACTTTTTAGTAGCTTTCCAAGTGTTTAATTAGTATGTTTTGATTGATGGATGTCTTGCCACATATTTTTACAGAGATAATATTGATGCTTTCCAAATCTTCTTTAGGTACTGCCAACGAATTGGCCGACATGATTTTTGGGGTGGAGAGTCAGAGCTGCTGGTCAGAAACTGTTTCCATCCTAATTAAACATAATTTACTCCTCTCTGTGGCCTACATTTGTCTCCCCTTTTTGTTCATTGTATATAGAACTGCAAATTGGTAAACTAAGCCCTTAGTAAAGACATAAATAATAGGGTGCTTCTTTTCTTCCTTTTCTCTCAGGTAGAATTTAGAGTTGACTATGGTTTCAAGTTGAACATTACCATCGATCATGTAGGGACAAATGTAGTAGTCTTTGTTGTCTGTAAATTCTTCTAGATTTCTCAACTACTAATTGGAGCTGGCGTTGTCTTCTTATTCTCTACATTTTGACAGTTTCATTTGCTAACAGCACTCCCTTTATTTCTTCTTGAGCTGCTGACCAGTTCCAATCATATATACATTACAGGTAATCTCAAAATTATGCAAGCAGCCAATCATTGTTTATATTCCAGAGAATGAGGTGAGATTTTTCTAAACTTACATGGTCTTTCACATTTGTTGGACTGTAGAGCAGATTGAATTTGGAAAACACATCACCAAAAAAATTCCTGGACTATATTAATTTCCACAGAGTAATTGCATTTCCAAATTCTCCTTTAATTGGAGATTGCAAAATCGTAGTGTCATGGTAATAAGCACTTATCAGTGTAAGTTGGTATTCTAATTTGTCATGGAAGTAATGTAAGTGTTAAGATAGGAACACCAAAATCTAAGAATGCTGGAACTCATCTCACTGACACTGAAAAGTGACTAATTCTGCCTTTTTCAGCTACCTGAACTTTATTATGGATAAATAACTCAAGCACGTTCCCTGGTCCTTGTAGAGGACTTGTGAATTGGTTCCTGATAATAGTGGAAGGGAATTATCAAAACAATCAGCTCCCATTATGGTAATTTCTAATAGTTTACATGATGTACCCCCAATCAGTCCCTCTGTTGTGACTGGATTAGTCGTGCTTAGAGAACTTAATTAAGTTGGTTATGGTATATAGACGTATTGAGAGTTGAATCTGCGTGTATTGGTATATGGGCGGATAAGATGCAATGCCCTAGAACAGCAGGATTCAAGTTTTATCTCAAGATGCTTATGACATTGTTCAGGACTCATCTGAGTGATAAAAACTATATGGCATGCTCTGATGTTGAAATCATCATCTAGTATTTTTATGTAACAGAAGATATGATTGCTTTTTATTTGCCAATTTCGACTATACCACAGCATACAAGGGGTGGATGGGGCTCAGGTTTTATCCCCATTGCTGAGTATGGATTAGAATTTCGGAAGGGTTCAAGAAAGGGAAAACAGAAGGAAGTTGTGAAGCTTCTCTACAGTGGTAGAAACCACTATGATCTGCTCGTCTAAGAAGAGCGACATAAATTTGCCCATGATTCCGAGCTATAACATAAGGAAATGGAGGCCGTGTTCTTGCGGAACTTACACAGGAATTGTAGTTGACCTTGAACATTTCCTGAGGAGATCGAACTACTCATTTATGCTGGAATTCCAGCAGGTATCCTCTTCACAAGAGTTTCCTTACTGGTAGGCGCATCTTTACCGCCTTATTGTACTGTAGCAAACAAAAAGTACCCAAGTATTCTGTACGAGTCAAAGCTTGCGCAGATTTTGCCAAAAAAATTTGGGCTTTTGCTGGTTAGGAAGCAAATTGTGATTCATGAGTTCTCCAACTGATTTTCTGATGTTCAATGAGATCACCTTTCAATGACAAGTTGGGGTAATGGGCTTTATTATTTGGGCACTGCGCAGTCCATAATGGGGATCTATTGCGAACCTCTTCATTAGAGAGAGAGAGAGAGAGATTATCCTCTAAAAAAGCAGGGGAAAACTGTCGTGCTTGTACAGAGTTATGGAGGATGATGCCATGCTTGGTGCTTTCTTTTCAGAAATAATGTCAAGTTGTTTAAATGAGTTGTCAGTAAATTGAGCAACAAGCTAACCCGAGCAGCTCGATCCCACTTGCTTATTCGGTAATGACTACGCAGTCCGCTAAATAGTTTGAACTTCTTTTGTTAGGAGTGTTGGTCCGGCCAATTTAATGCACATCCCTTCGAATCTCTTCAAATATGGAGAAATTCGAGGGGATTCGTTTATCAACCAGTAATTTTTTATCTTCTTTATCTCTCGTTCCCTTCTTTTACATCTATTAATAAGTACATAAAACGATTTTTGTGTTATGATTAATTTTTTCCACTTTTTTTCCCACGCTGCTCTCCAAATTACATCATACCTCAATCCCTTCATATCTTTTCTCGTCCTTTTTACTCGAAATTATGTGAATCCCTTCTTCCTCCTCCTAATCACTCCATCCAAACTGAGCGTTAGAATTCCTGCTCCTCCCTCTCGATCCCTTCTCTCGAATAGACTGTGAAGAGTACGATTCACATAACAGTCCATGCGTAGCGCATCTCGGTTGGGTATGTGATCGAAAGATTTCATCCTTCTATCAAACTGAAGATCGGAAGATAAGAATGATGATCAGTTGATCATCTTCCAGAACCATAAGTTATAGGGTTCTTCGTTGTACTGTAGCCGCAGAGGCTGTGAGAAAAGTATGTGAGAATTGCTGTGAACTGGACTGGTTCTTGGTACCTGCTTTTGAAGCACGATCGCCACAAGAAAGAGCAACAACTCCTACACACCACACAGAAAAACTTAACTAATCGATCTTAAACTTATTATACATATACTGATTCAATCCTAAACTTTTGAATTTTGCCGATTTAGTCCTTAGCAGGTTGAATCAATTTTCGCTGAAAATCACTTATGTGATGGTTCAATCATTGTCGGCCATCCTATGCGGTACATTGTCACGTCAACAATTTCTAGCGAAAATTAGTCAAAAACTACATTAGAATAGAAACGCAATTTCAAATTGACAATACTATTTATCACTTTTCTTTGGGCTGCATGTTTCTATATGGCGGATACGCATCTCGTGTAGTCTTATATGATGTTCAACATCCAACGATGTCGTGCCGGCATACAATCGCGAAGTTAAAGAGCGCGCCTTTCTTTTTAGCATTAAAATTAGAATGATGATGTGCTCACTTTCAAACCTTGTGACCCGATCAAAACAATTGTTTAGTCATTTTACTAAACGAATTAAATTATTAAACCAAAACTCAAGAGATTGATAAAATTATACTCAGGGTTATCTTTAGCTTACCTAACTAATGATTTTATCTAGTTTGCAATAACACACCGTTGAAATTCGCCTTGACATCAAGCGTAAGTTTTTATGTTTTCTTAAAGTGTAAAGTTGAATTTTGCCAAGTAAGTTTTGATTTGATGTGCAGAAGAATATGAGAGTTATATTTTCTCAACTTTTTTTCACCGAAACCATCATCATCCAAAATATACAGATGATACTTTCCATTTTGTTTCGGAAAGTAATTCATTGCAACACCTTTTCAATTGATGGATTTTTAAAGGAGCTTAAATTTTCTTTATTTCATGAAAATAAATAATTTAAAAATATATTTTTAAATGGTCATTTGAAATAATTAGTTAATAAAAATCTTATCAGTAATAACTTATATCTAAATATTTTTATAGAAAAATATATATATATATATTTTTAATTTGTTCATTTTTATAAACGATTCAAACGATAAATTTTTTAAAAATATTTTTCCGATATTTTGTTTTTAACGAAAGAAACCTACAAATTTCTAGGCATAATGTCCCAACTCCTCGTCAACCCCATCAAGTGGGGTTTTCCTTTAATAGGTTAGCTCAACTTTGGGCTTCTGTTTAGGGGTGTGCACCGAGAATTCTCTGAACTGGAACCTCCCGGATTGAACTGGATCGAACCGGCCGGTTTAGGCGGTTCCCAAAGAGCGGTCCGGCTCCGGTTCTCTCTTTTGGAATTGGTGGCCAGTCGGTCTGGTTCCCCCGATTCCAAGGTGGGAATCGGACCGATCGGATTGGACCTGGTTAATTATATATATGTAAAATATATATTTTTAAATTTCTTAAGAAAAACCCTAATTCCTCAAAATTTCTCCCATTTTTCATTTTATTTTTTGCCCAAAACAATAAATTTACTAGTTCCACCGGACCGGACCGGTCCGGTCGGTCGGTCCAGTTCTTGGTCTCGAAATTTGGGAACCGGTCTTCCTAGTCCAGTTCCCAGTTCCACCTTGAAGCGGACCAGACCGGAACTGATCAAGTCCTACTTCTGTTGCAGCTGAAAATGGCGAAGCCGAAGAAATCGGGTCGATCCAATCCTGCATTTTGCCCTTGTTTTACATCTTCTTCAACGAGCATCTGGTAAATCTCACTAAATCTCTCAGTCTCACTCTCTCTCGTCTCTGCATGGATTCGTTCTCTTCGTCGCGACGTCGATCCCTCCCGTCCGCGTGATTCTCACGCTTCACTCTCCACCTGTTGGAGTGAGTGATTTGATGAATGGGTCTGAAGTTCCCACCTTTCCGAGGAACGACTGCAAACATGGCGGGTCGGTGAAAGCCGACGATACTTTGTGCCGCTTCCAGATTATTGCGGTTCAGCTGTTGCCATCGACTCTCTGTTCTGTCGAGCTGGCAGGGGTTGCGGTGAGGATGTATCGGATGCATTCGATAGAAATATGTAGTGATCGTTACGTTTTCAGCCTTTTGATAAGTTGGCTCTGCCAATTTAGAAGATCTAATCTTGGGTTCTCTGTTTTGGGCAAAATAATCAAATTTGGACAATCTAATCGGGCCTACACTGACTTGGTTCATCAAGCTCGACTTGGAGAAAATCTATAGCTGGGAGGACTTGGTAGATAAGTTTCTCCAGCAATACAAATTCAATTAAGAAATTGCTTCGGGTATTGTGAGAATGACGACCAAAGTTCGCAGGAAATAGTTAAGAGAATGAAGATCAAGTTCAATAAGTATTTTCGCAATGTGAACAACATTTTGTTCGTAGCTTGCATATTTGACCCGCGACATAAGTGGGCATAATGTGAAATGGGTGATTAATGGTGTTTATGAAGAAAAGTGGATGAAAACTTTACGAGATAGAATAACATCTGTTGGGCAATACTGCATTGATGTATGCCCTCAAAGCGACTTGAGATTAAAGGGTACATGGATAGTGGTTGGTATTGATTTTATGACTGCAAACTATCTTAGTCAAAGTGAACAACAATATTTGGAAGAAAAATCTGAATTGGACAAGTATTTGGAAGAAGAACGTGAACGTTATAACATTGATTTTGATATAGTTGGTGGAAAGTAAAATTTTCAAGATATCCTATTCTCTTTTCCATTGCTTGAGGTATTTTGGTTGTGCCTTGACAGTAGCATCCTTGACCCCGAGAATGGTGAAGACTCTTATACATGCTCAAGATTCGTTGCGATCCGTTCCGTTTTCACATTCGATTGAAGAGGACTTAGAAGAACTGGAAATCTTTAAGCTGGGTGAAAAATATGGTTGTAGAATATTTATATCATTTTATATTTCAATGGATACATTAATTCTCATTTTCACTGTGAATTTAATACAAAATTGCCAACTACAACCATGGAGCCAAACTCGATATTTGTTTTTCTAGATGATTGATGAAGATGGAGCTTGGTACTTGTTAAATTAATGTTTTAATTTTTACTGTGAATTTACTTTTTCATATCTTGCTTTAGGGATTTCGTGATTGTTGTCTCTTCATTTCTTACTTCGTTTGCAAAGCAAGTTATTAGCAGCAACTGCTTCCTTCTCTTCCTTTTCGCTGCTAAAGCAAAGCATAAGTCCATGGAGTTTCTGATACTTGAAAGAATTTGGTATTTCTTTTCTTTTACATTACCTTCTCCGTTCTCACCCTTTTGTTCTCTTGGTCGTGGCTTTATTGGGTTGGCTTCTCTTTGATGTCAAGTCCAGCTTTTGGCATCTGGGTCTCTATTAGGCTTTGGATATGGGCTTGGGTTTCGGATAAAGCTTTATGCTTGTAATCAGGAGAGATCTGTGTTGTCCTAATCTTGCCTTTTTTTGATTTGTGTTGGGATTATTGATCTTTGATTATGTTTTCTGTGAAGGACTCGCTCTTTCTTACGTGTTATGATTTTGGACCGCAAATTGATCTTAGTTGTAAGTTTTTTCTGGTTGCTAAAACTTTTCATTTTGGCTTACGTTAGCTGAAGTTGTTTGTCAGTGCTCAAGAAGTGTCTTTCCTCATTGTTCTGAGTTATATTCTGCAACTAGATTTTTTGCTGCTCTCTATTGGTATAGGCATGATATGTAGTCAACAAAGAAGTTCGCTTCTTTTTTTTTTTGGTCGGTAAGAAGTTTGCTTCTTTAATGTATTGATTACTTGCTGTTCGAGTCAAAACGTCATAAATGATGGTCATTGTTATAAAACTGTCAAAATCTTGGATTTTCTCCCTTTGATCCCTCCCCTGCAGTATGGTAAACCTAATCCTTAGCCAATCTTGTTGCAGGTTTAGCCACTGTAATTGGCATCAAGTATCTCCAGGAAAGGCTGATGGAAAACCCACTATGAAGGTGAACTCGTATGTTTCGGATGAATACAAGGAGCTTGTCGAACTAGCATCTCTTCATTGAGATGCCATATGGTCTTGTACTCTTGTTTGTTTCTTGTGAAACTTTTGTCCATGACTGATAAAGTTTTCATATTGAATATAATCTGATGTTTATCCCTGTAGATAGTTTCGTCTCTTCAAATTCGCCTCTCCTTTTCACATCTTCCGTCATAGCTAATGTTGACAATATCTCTCATATTGTAAATGTAGCCTAAACACAATCGGTCCGTCTTGCTTGCCCCTATCAATTATAACATCGTTAAAAGAAAACAAAGAGGAAATTCGAAACTTGGCCTGGACCTACGTGATTTGACCCGAGTTTTGCTTTTGGGTCATATGCGATTCAGGTTGGGTTCGCATCAGAGCGAACATGCAACCCTAATGATTTGGGTCGGTTAGCATGGAAATCCAACCCTATCCATTGACACCCCTATTTTATATTGCTCTTGAAGCTTTGATTGTCCTTTCCTTTTATCCGAAATAGAGATAAAGGATAAACCTTCAACTCCCGCTATACAAACAATCAAGACGCGAATGGAAGATCACCACTAGAAAGAGCGAGAACTTGCGCAACCGAAACTACCGCGTGAATACGATAGTAATTGACTGGAGCTTAAGTTACATATAAAGTGCCATTTATTGAGGATTAGAATCTCAATTCCAAGTCTGCCATTTATTAAGAATTGTCAAATGAGATGGTGCCATTTTTATTTAGCGAAAGGCCCATTTGCATCCTGACGGCCAGATAAGCTTCGTTACATAAAGAAAATGTCACCATTCGATTTTATATAATTTTACGTTCGTCTTTATTTTTAAGCGTGGAGTCAAAATTGTTAAGGGAAGCATAGTTTTTCCTTACTAATCTGCATGTTCCCAAACCTAAATTTTTTTATTTATCTATAGTAAGGTCCGCAGTCCACTACATGTCCTTAGAGGACAATAATGTTTGCTTCTCCTTTTGCTTTTTCCTTGTCGCGACCAAAATTTCGGGTGCACCACCTAAACTTTGGCTAATGGATTGCTAAGCCTAGACTTAGCTCGGGCTCTCCCAAGCCCATACCAATTCGCGACTTAGGTTCAAATTTCTTAACATACAAATGGATTTTATCTAGGAGTCGCCACTAATCAGTTTACGGTAGGTCGATTAGACACTTAAGTAAAATAATGGGAGGATTATTTTACTCCTACGAACCAGAGACTTTGGGTACGGGGACTTGGTTACACTAGACTTCTCTAATGCCCTTTCGGTACCATTTCTTTTTATTTTCAAAAAGTTTTGCGGGCAGCTTAAATTGATTTTAATTCACTTTCCTAACATGTGAGGCGATCATGCAGGTGCGCATACCATCAATTTAACACTCAGGAAAGCAATTAAATAATGCAGAACTTACCTCAAAGCAACGAAAGCATCTGCGGTGTTAGATTAAAATTCACATCAGCAATCCTAGATATGATTTCTAATTAACAAGCAATCACTCAATTTTTGTTTTCACTTTTTAACGAGAATATAGTCCATATGCAATGCAATGCGGTGCTTCTAACCTAACATGAAATAATATGGCATGGCAAAATGTCTTAAACTATATGAATGATTAAAAAAAACTAATGATTTTTAATGAACATGCAATAATTAAATATGCAAATTAACAAAAATGACATAATTCTAATGACGGGCAATTTCTAATTAAATGAACCTAATAACAACTAAATGGTGTGCATTTGATATCTCTATTCTTAAAAATGCAATCTATTCTAAAAATTGCAACTAATTTATCCTAAGACAAATTTTATGAAATTCGAAATTTAAGAAAAAAATGCAAAAATGATCTAGCTAGATTAAGATTCTATCTAATTTAAACTAGGGATTAAGTCATATTAAATCCTAATTTAAACTAAGACATTATCTAAATCTAAAATGCAATTTATCTAAAAAGATGATCTAAATTTAAAATGAAACATGCAATTCTAATCTAATATGCACAATGATTTTTTTGTGTTTTTCTTTATGAAATTCGAAATTAAAACTAACACATAATTAAACATGCAAGTCAAATAAAAAAAAAACTAATATCCTAAATGAATGCACTTTTTTTGTTTTCTTTTTCATGATTCAAACTAAAATCCCTATTCTAAACATGCAAAGATAATTAGAAAAAAACAAACCTAAACCTAATTTAATTTTTTTTGGATTTCCTTTTTCTTTTACGAAAATAAAACTGATTCAAACACCACGACATCAAATCAAGCAAGATAATGTTGATATCTAAAAATTGGCGAACCATATCTCGCGCATGAGATCGGGTTGACCAATTTTAAAATTAAATCGCGAATCGAATCTCGGGCTTGAGATTGGATTGTCGATTTTTGCAAGGGATTGCGAGTCGGATTTCGGGCGCGAAAATCGGACTGACAACCCCTAATTTGAGGGGCACTTTCATGTTGGAATCTCAATCATGTATCAATGAATAATCACACTAAAAAAACTATAAAAAAAACAAACTATAAACTATATAAAAATAATAAAGATAAAATAATAAAAAAAACTACCTAATCTGATTTTTTTCTTCCTTTCCACGCACAAAGTGGACCTCCAAGGAAACCGGCTAATCGGCTCGGCAAAGGAGGCTCCGGCCAAGGTGAACCGGCGGTGGCGGCAACACGGGAGCGGAGCTAGGGAAGCTCGGGTCCGGATGGGCGGGGCCGGCGTTGGGTGGATCGGCGTCGGCGATGCTCGGAGTGGAGGTACCCGCGGGATCTGCGAGATCGCGGCCAAGGCGAGCTGCTGCGGGGTCGTTCGGGGTCTGCGGGCGGCGGACGACGAGACGCGGAGCGCGAACGGAGGGGCTCGGGCGGCGGGATGTCAAGTGAGCGGGGCGGGCGCGCAATGCGGGGCGTTACGGGAGCAGCAACAGCCGGTCGTCGGGGGCGAGAAAACTCCGAGCACGGGCGTCGATCGGAAGCGGAGTGGCGGAGTCGAATCGCGCGGCTCGCTGGTGTGAAATCGCAGCGGTGCGAGCACGGCAGCGCAAACACGGGCCCGGTGGCGCGCCGGTGCGGGGATCGGACACGGGGGAGGGTGCGATGGCACGGCTAAGTCACGGGCTGAAGAGGAACGGCAACGGTGGGATGGAACGTCGGACGGCTGCAAGGTGGTGGTGGCGCGGCGGGCTTGGGCGTCGCGGGTCGTTGGTGGCGAGACGAGGCGGGGAAGGGAGGAGCACGGGTAGGCTACAAACGCAGCGTGGGTGAAGAGCGGGTGGACGAACTAGCGAGGAAGAAGAACAGTTTTCTTCTTCTTCTCTTTTTCTTTTTCTCTTTCCTCTGTTGGCCGCACGTCTCTTCTCCCTGCTGCTGTCTCTTTTCTCTACTGTTGCTGTGTCCTTTTCTGCCTTCTTCTCCCTGTCCTTTCCCAAAGAACCGAAACCCCTCTTCCTGTGTCTCTCTCTTTTCACTTAACTTTTATGTTTTCTTTTCGACGAAGAGAAGCCCCCTCGACGTGATAAAAAAAAAACTCATTGGGGCCGTGTATTTTTATTGTGTGTCCCCCTCCTCTCATACGCGTATGGCCTTTTATAGGGAAGGAATTGGATTTTTAAATTCTTCCTCAAATCAACATCCGTAATATTTTTCACAAAATTCATCCCCTATTGATAAGGATTCGAGATTAAGATGAAATTTTTTCTAAATCCAAATCTTTCAAAGGACAAATCGCAATATTTTTTTACCCATATGCCCTATCTAAAAAAAAACAATCATTATACCTCAGAAAAATTTTGAATTTCAAATTTCTCACAAGATAATTTTCAATCATTAAAAAAACATGGGCTTAGGCCAACCTGCTCGCTTCGTGGACCTGATCCATCTAATTCGAACTCATCCGCCACCGGTCCGATAAAATGCAAAAAATGCAAAAAACAAAATAAATGTAACATAAATCTATATGCTATGCAATTAATATTTTTTCAGGGATAAAATTAACCCCTAATTTTCCATGCAATAAATAAATAAATGGGCCGCCAAAATTTAGGTGTCAACAGCTGCCCCTCTTTGAAGGTGAGCTCGAAGAGGTTGCATTCAAAGACAAATTGAGACCTAAATTTTGACCACGTACATGCACTGAATGATTTTTGAATGATTTTTTTTTGCTTTTTTTTTTGTTTTTTTTTTGTCGGAAATGAATCCCATTTTAAAATGCAATTTATATGATGCATGGAAATGCTAATGCAAATGCATGATGTAAAAGGAAAGAACGTACCTTCAGTTACTTACCAATCAGTGTGGTAGAGCATCTTGAGGTACATGATAAATTCCCATTACTCCACAAGTACCAAACTCTCACTCAGGTTCCTTGAAGAGTGTAACAGGCAATAGATTGAGACATTAAGATTGAGAAGAACATTCACATCCAAAGTGAAATGTTCAGCGAAAAAATTGAGACATCCGGATCCGGGCGAGATGTCAAGATTTTTTAAAAAAGCTCGAAATACCTAGATCCAAACTAAGATATAACGAGAAAGCTCGAAAAACATTCACATCCAAAGTGAAATGTTCAACGAAAGAATCAAGACATCCGGGTCCAGACTGAGATGTCAAGATATTTGGAACTCGAAATACCTAGATCCAAACTAAGTATAACGAAAAAGGTCGAAAAAATATTCACATCCAAAGTGAAATGTTTAGACGAAAATAATTAAGACATCCGGGTCCAGGCAAAGATGTCAAAATTTTGAAATTCGAAATACCTAGATCCAGACTAAAGTATGACGAGATAAGTCGAAAAAACATTCACATCCAAAGTGAAATGTTTAGACGAAAATAATTAAGACATCCGGGTCCAGACAGAGATGTCAAAATTTTTTGCATTCGAAATACGTAGATCCGGAGGCGAGGTATAACGAAAAGATTGAAGAACATTCACATCCGAGTGAAATGTTCAACGAAAATAATCAAGACATCCGGTCCGACAAAGATGTCAAGATTTTGAATTCGAAATACTTAGATCCAGACTAAGGTATAACGAGGAAGATTGAAGAACATCACATCCAGTGAAATGTTCAACGAAAATAATCAAGACATCCGGGTCCGGACGAGATGTCAAGATTTTGAATTCGAAATACTTAGATCCAGGACTAAGGTATAACGAGGAAGATTGAAGAACATCACATCTAGAGTGAAATGTTCAACGAAAATAATCAAGACATCCGGGTCCGACGAGAGATGTCAAGATTTTTGTACTCAAAATACCTAGATCCGGACTCGGGTATAACGAGAAAGATTGAAGAACATTCACATCCAGTGAAATGTTCAACGAAAAGAATTGAGACATCTAGATCCAAACCGAGATGTCAAAATTTTGGAATGCAATTTGTATGGAAATACTTGATGCAAACGGTAAAGAAACCTACCTGGAATATCTTACCTTCAAGGAGGGTAGAATGATTCAAGATAGCTGGTGTTATATATCTAGGACCCGTACCTTTCTACGGTCGCCTAGTATTGCAACGCGAGATCATCTAACCGGGACTCGAACCTTTCTTCGGTCGCCTTAATCGGGCCGAATGGAGAAAAACTCGAGGGACAGCTCGATCGAGTTGAGTGTAGGTGTACTTGAGGGGGAATACCTGTGAAATGACAAGTATTTAGGGTATGGATAGAGATATACTTACGATAACATCTCGATCCTTAGGGATATGTCTCACGCAAAACATGGTCGAGGAGAGGCAACATGCATTTGTAATCACAAACATGCTTCAATCCAAGAGAGATTCACGTGTGATGACTTCTATTAATCATGAATCACCTAATTTCCATTGGGAAGATTTCAAAAGATTATTCCAATCGAACATATGAGTGTCATGGATGTGTCAAGTGAGGGATCTTTCGATCGAAAGGACTTTTCACTCATCCTCATTAAAATGGCCATTTCATCCTGTCCTTTGATGCGGGATTTTAACAATCACTCTACCTCTCCATCGTCATGCCAAACAAGGGTCGAGCAATCTCGCAAGTGGCACGACCTTACCAATCGAGAGGTCTTTAACAAGGACCGTAATGCGGGCTTGGTCAATGGCTTAGCAAATGAGACTCTTTGAGTCAAGGTTATTGAAAAATGAGTAATATTCCGCAATCATCTCTGGGTTTACAAGTCAAGAAACATACGAAATGAGGCAGAAATTGTCTTATTCGCACTTCCTCGGGCGATGTTCTCAAACATATGAACTTTTACGTTAATTCAAGTGCCCTAATCTGAAGAGACTTTGCAAGGGACGTAACGTAGGCTTGGTTCATGGGTTGAGAAATGAAAGGATCATCGGCTCAAAAAGTGTTTAGGGGTCAAAGTTGGTGATCATCTTGACATTTCCACCAATTTTCTTCTTCACAATTGAAGATTTTCTTCACATCATAACTCCACTGATTGCAACATCTCAGCATTTGAGTTTTTAGTACCACCCTGTTGGGGATATGACTCACTACATCAAGTGTTTGATTTTTCTCTTTTACGGACATCGGCCTTGCTTTTACCGAGCACCTTTGCTTTTTCATGCCCCATTTTTTGCACTCATTTTCTTTGGATTCACACAGCTTCCTTTTTATCATTCTAGCCCATGCCACTTGAATTTTTTCTTTTCTTTGCCTTGCCCCAGTGTGGGGGATGATCACCAACTAGGTTTAATATGAAACGAATTCACGAGGCTCAAGTGGGCTATGCAATGGATGAAAGTGTATAGGATAGAGAAAAATTGCTCTTCGTCGTCCTAAGGCACTTCAAATTATCGTACAAGTTACACTTTGCGAAAGTAATACTCGAAGATTGATGCAAGTGTGAGTAAGAAAATTCCTATCATTCACTTCACATTTTGCCCCGGTATGGGATGATCATTGACAGGGATAATTTAAAAGATCTTCATGTGTATCGGCTTAAAGGCTAAACAATTGTTATACTGTAGTGTTTCGGGTAGCGAAGAAACGCCTCTCGTCACCTCGGTTGACGTACCCTTTGCGAGATCACCCTTTTCCTTGCGGGCATTGAATTTCTCCACACAACTCACCGAGGGATTAGTGTATGAAACGAGTGTATGGAATATAGCTTGCCTTTCATCATTCCAAAGTATCCCATTTGACACATTCAATTTATCTCACACAATTCATCAAGGAAAACATGCAAGATATGTAACAAATTTGGACCACTGAATTTGCAACTCATTGAGGCAATTTATTCATCATAAAAATGATTGCAGTTCAAAACATAACATGAAAAATTCAATCATGAGTAATACTTCTTGACGACGTCGAAATTAACTAGAATAGAAAACTCACAACCATCCATTTTGCTAGGATCAAAGCACCTCCGGGAAGTACATTCTTCATGTAATTTGGAGCAAAATTGCCCCTTGGATCTGGAAAAATTGGCAACATCTCCTTTAGAACAAGATCATTTACCTCCTTAGCTTCTTCGGTGTCACCTTAATTAATAGTGACGGTCGATTGGATGTAAGAGCCTTGGCTCTTTCATGTTGGTCCCAGCTACGCTGCATCTCAATGGCATCTTCGATCGAGTCTTCGGGACCATCATTGTCAGCACTTGTTGCATTGGATTAGACCATTTTCATACCTTTGCATGTTATATGACCGTCCTTGAAATGGAAAATAGATGGATTAAAAAGTCAAACGGGGTAAATCATTTTTTTGAAAGATTTTTTTTTTTTTTTTAAAGAAAAGCAATTGGAAAGACATTTTTTAACATTGTGACATGGGAAAGCATGATGAAGCCCGGCCTCGGAATTCTCCTTGGATCTTTCTTTTTGTTTATCGGCTGGATAACATCACCGGGCTGGTTTGGTGTACCTCATCATGCCCTCAAAATAAAACTTGTAATTTTATTGATATTCATCAATCAATTACATTTATTGAATGGAAAATGCGAATTCAAATCCTAAAAAGAAAGTGAAAAAGAAGAAATCGAAAACAATCGCTAGATAGCGATAATAACTCCTAAAAAGCGATAAAATTCATAGAAAGTGATAAAAATTCCCAGCAAGGGAATGTGCAAAAGTAATAAGTTACTCTTGCGGGCCAGGGCCCATTTCATCCAAAGGTCCTTTATCAATGGCATTCACCCTATCCTCATGCTCAGGTAGAGGATTCTTTTCGACGTTCGGTTGAGCGGTACTGAAGGTAAACGCCTTGGTGTCTAGTAAGTTTTGGACCTTATGCTTCAAAGTTATGCATTCATCAGTCGAATGTCCTACTTCCCCCATATGGTACTCGCATTTCTTGGAGGGATCGTAGTTGGAAAATTTTTCGGCATTGGGTCGCTTTGGCTCATAGGACAGCAACCCCTTCTTTTGAAGAACCTTTAAGACCAGGACGAGAGGGCCGGGAAGAGGAGTGAACTGCCTCTTAACAAATTTCCGAGGGGCGGACGGTCGGCCTTCCCCTTGTTGATTCTTAGGGACATGAACAACTGGAGGCTTGCTAGATTGTGCATATGTAACATTGACTTCCGTGCTTGGTTCTTTGTCTTTCTTCATGGTGAACCTTTTGCCTTGATGAGTTGGTTCGTCGAACCATCCATCTCTCAACCCAATCTCAATTTGCTCACCCACCGGGATAAGTTGGTTGAAGCTCTCCACATACGTGCTGGCCATTCGGGTACGGAACTCAGACGGGAGGGTCTTCACGAACAACTTCATCAACTCCTTGTTGGTAGGCTCAAGAGTGATTTGAGCCGCTAGGTTTCTCCATCTTACAGCATATTCTTTAAATGACTCACTCCTTTTCTTTTCCATCCGCTCCGGGTCTTCTCGGGAAGGTGCGATTTCCATGTTGAACTTGTACTTGTTTGAGGAACGCATCAGCCACTTCGTTCCAAGTGTCGAGGAGGTTCACGTTCTTCATCATGTACCGCCTTTAGTGCGGGCCCGATTAAACTTGCATGGAACGATTGGATCATAAGGGGTTCATTTTTGACGTCTTTGTGCCATGCGCACGTGATACATCTGCAGATGAGATTTTGGGCAAGATGTACCGTCATATTTCTCGAACTCCGGCATCTTAAACTTCTTCGGCACCTTGACCTTCTCATATACGGACAAATCGAACGAGAGTGAACTCTGTGACTCTTGCAATTGCTTGACTTTCTCCTCGAGTTTGGCAACACGTTCATCTTGTTCTGCCTTAGGGACATTGTCAGGCTTAGCCTTTTCGGTAGTGACGAACGGTGGGTTATCCTCGGCTCGGGCATGTTGTCATCACCTATTTGGGCCTCGTTCACTTGCTTTGGAACCACTATCTCGGGGAGAGCAGGTGCAGGAGTTGAATCCGTTCGAAGAGATTGGATTTGAGTTGTCATGAGTTGTATAGAGGTGAGCAACTGTTTGAGTTGGTCTTCCACGGCAGACATACGATCACGCATTTCAATTTGGTCACCATCTTAGCTCTTGATCGTGTAATAATAGGCGAACGTAGAGGATCCGTTATCACCTAATTCAAATGACCGAAAATATGTAAGCGAAGGTGTAAATAGAGAGCCAATCCATGACAACAATCTATTTTTTAGTCAAGAAAAGTCCACACATGAAGAGGATTTCCTAAAAATGAACTAGGAAAACAAAGACATGGGATGCCCCAATAGGGACGAAATTTCCTAAACATGAACTAGGAAGAGCCAAGACACGAATTGAAAACAAATTTCCAATTTTTTTTAATTTTCCAAATGATTCATTGCATGACAATTTCCTCATTTCATTCCTAATTGACAAAGGAATTAGATCAAATGCCACACCTAGATTGTGATGGACGGACCAAAGTCTGCCAAAGTAAGTAAATTGCATAGTATAGGGATAGAAGACTTACTTCACCAAGGAAAATCAATGGCAATCACATAGACATACGCTTGAGATGTGAGGCTTGATTTCTACTCTAGACAAGGCTTAGCAATGTGAAGCCACAAGGATGATCGAGACTAGCCACGGGCGTGTGGACTATGTCGGGTCCTTATGACTCCGGCTTGGTCAAAGAGCCGACCCGGGTCGCGGGCATGCGACCGAGGTGGGTACTCTTGACACCATGAAAGAAACTTCGGGATTGAGATGGGCGACTCGTACCGCGAGCATGCGGTCGGAGTGGTATCCATCTCAACACCATCCTAAATGATCCTATGCGGCCCGGAGTCCGGCGGCGGGTTGTGTGTGCAAAAGTGTAGTGTAAAATGCAGGGCATGCACGGCGGTTTATATCAAACAACACTTCAATCATTTGAAAATAAACCATACATTCCTTCACCTCCCTACAAAACGAGAGGTTAGCAAACACTTCCCCTTATACCTCCCATCCTGCAAGAACATTTAACACCTTGAAAATGTTAGGGACATACCTAGGATCCTTGCTGCCAAACAAAAATATTTTTCAAAAGAAAAGAAAAATTGGCCTAAGTCCACTAAGTGTTTAAACACAAGTCCTCAGCGGAGTCGCCAAGCTGTCGCGACCAAAATTTCGGGTGCACCACCTAAACTTTGGCTAATGGATTGCTAAGCCTAGACTTAGCTCGGGCTCTCCCAAGCCCATACCAATTCGCGACTTAGGTTCAAATTTCTTAACATACAAATGGATTTTATCTAGGAGTCGCCACTAATCAGTTTACGGTAGGTCGATTAGACACTTAAGTAAAATAATGGGAGGATTATTTTACTCCTACGAACCGAGAGACTTTGGGTACGGGGACTTGGTTACACTAGACTTCTCTAATGCCCTTTCGGTACCATTTCTTTTTATTTTCAAAAAGTTTTGCGGGCAGCTTAAATTGATTTTAATTCACTTTCCTAACATGTGAGGCGATCATGCGGTGCGCATACCATCAATTTAACACTCGGGAAAGCAATTAAATAATGCGAGAACTTACCTCAAAGCAACGAAAGCATCTGCGGTGTTAGATTAAAATTCACATCAGCAATCCTAGATATGATTTCTAATTAACAAGCAATCACTCAATTTTTGTTTTCACTTTTTAACGAGAATATAGTCCATATGCAATGCAATGCGGTGCTTCTAACCTAACATGAAATAATATGGCATGGCAAAATGTCTTAAACTATATGAATGATTAAAAAAAACTAATGATTTTTAATGAACATGCAATAATTAAATATGCAAATTAACAAAAATGACATAATTCTAATGACGGGCAATTTCTAATTAAATGAACCTAATAACAACTAAATGGTGTGCATTTGATATCTCTATTCTTAAAAATGCAATCTATTCTAAAAATTGCAACTAATTTATCCTAAGACAAATTTTATGAAATTCGAAATTTAAGAAAAAAATGCAAAAATGATCTAGCTAGATTAAGATTCTATCTAATTTAAACTAGGGATTAAGTCATATTAAATCCTAATTTAAACTAAGACATTATCTAAATCTAAAATGCAATTTATCTAAAAGATGATCTAAATTTAAAATGAAACATGCAATTCTAATCTAATATGCACAATGATTTTTTTGTGTTTTTCTTTATGAAATTCGAAATTAAAACTAACACATAATTAAACATGCAAGTCAAATAAAAAAAAACTAATATCCTAAATGAATGCACTTTTTTTGTTTTCTTTTTCATGATTCAAACTAAAATCCCTATTCTAAACATGCAAAGATAATTAGAAAAAAACAAACCTAAACCTAATTTAATTTTTTTGGATTTCCTTTTTCTTTTACGAAAATAAAACGATTCAAACACCACGACATCAAATCAAGCAAGATAATGTTGATATCTAAAAATTGGCGAACCATATCTCGCGCATGAGATCGGGTTGACCAATTTTAAAATTAAATCGCGAATCGAATCTCGGGCTTGAGATTGGATTGTCGATTTTTGCAAGGGATTGCGAGTCGGATTTCGGGCGCGAAAATCGGATGACAACCCCTAATTTGAGGGCACTTTCATGTTGGAATCTCAATCATGTATCAATGAATAATCACACTAAAAAAACTATAAAAAAAACAAACTATAAACTATATAAAAATAATAAAGATAAAATAATAAAAAAAACTACCTAATCTGATTTTTTTCTTCCTTTCCACGCACAGTTGTGGACCTCAAGGAAACCGGCTAATCGGCTCGGCAAAGGAGGCTCCGGCCAAGGTGAACCGGCGGTGGCAAGCAACACGGGAGCGGAGCTAGGGAAGCTCGGGTCCGGATGGGCGGGGCCGGCGTTGGGTGGATCGGCGTCGGCGATGCTCGGAGTGGAGGTACCCGCGGGATCTGCGGATCGCGGCCAAGGCGAGCCTGCGGGGGTCGTTCGGGGTCCCGCGGCGGCGGACGAGACGCGGAGCGAAACGAGAGGGCTCGGGCGGCGGGATGTCAAGTGAGCGGGGCGGGCGCGCAATGCGGGCGTTACGGGAGCGGCAACGGCGGTCGTCGGGGGCGAAAACTCCGAGCACGGGCGTCGATCGGAAGCGGAGTGGCGGAGTCGAATCGCGCGGCTCTGGCGGTGTGAAATCGCGGCGGTGCGAGCACGGCAGCGCAAACACGGGCCCGGTGGCGCGCCGGTGCGGGGATCGGACACGGGGAGGGTGCGATGGCACGGCTAAGTCACGGGCTGAAGAGGAACGGCAACGGTGGGATGGAACGTCGGACGGCTGCAAGGTGGTGGTGGCGCGGCGGGCTTGGGCGTCGCGGGTCGTTGGTGGCGGCGAGACGAGCGGGGAAGGGAGGAGCACGGGTAGGCTACAAACGCAGCGTGGGTGAAGAGCGGGTGGACGAACTAGCGAGGAAGAAGAACAGTTTTCTTCTTCTTCTCTTTTTCTTTTTCTCTTTCCTCTGTTGGCCGCACGTCTCTTCTCCCTGCTGCTGTCTCTTTTCTCTACTGTTGCTGTGTCCTTTTCTGCCTTCTTCTCCCTGTCCTTTCCCAAAGAACCGAAACCCCTCTTCCTGTGTCTCTCTCTTTTCACTTAACTTTTATGTTTTCTTTTTCGACGAAGAGAAGCCCCCTCGACGTGATAAAAAAAACTCATTGGGGCCGTGTATTTTTATTGTGTGTCCCCCTCCTCTCATACGCGTATGGCCTTTTATAGGGGAAGGAATTGGATTTTTAAATTCTTCCTCAAATCAACATCCGCAATATTTTTCACAAAATTCATCCCCTATTGATAAGGATTCGAGATTAAGATGAAATTTTTCTAAATCCAAATCTTTCAAAGGACAAATCGCAATATTTTTTTACCCATATGCCCTATCTAAAAAAAAACAATCATTATACCTCGAAAAATTTTGAATTTCAAATTTCTCACAAGATAATTTTCAATCATTAAAAAAAAAAAAAAAGGGCTTAGGCCAACCCGCTCGCTCGTGGGCTCCGATCCATCTAATTCGAACTCATCCGCCACTTCCGATAAAATGCAAAAATGCAAATAACAAAATAAATGTAACATAAATCTATATGCTATGCAATTAATATTTTTCAGGGATAAAATTAACCCCTAATTTTCCATGCATAAATAAATAAATGGGCCGCCAAAATTTAGGTGTCAACATTCCTAAAGTAACGCTAATGTCGCAATTCATTTGCAGCTAGAAACATTGCGCATTTCATATGGACATTTAATATTTTCTTTCATCTAGCATATTCTTGTGCGACGCATGAATGTGAAGCATCCCATGGTACCATATTGGCGAACAATTGTGAAATTACGATGCCTGCTTTTCTTTTTAACATCAAAATTTAAAATGATGATGCCCTCATCTTCAAAATTTGTGATACACTTACTGAAACGAATTACTAAATTATGGGGAAAGAGAAACTATATAGTGATTTGGATCTTCCTCTTACTAAATCTAAACTCAAAGAGATTTATGAAATTACCCATTGATGGTTATCTTTGCCATCCTTAACTTAGGATTCCATTTAAGTTCGAATAACAAAAAAAACATATAATGAAATTTTTTATAGAAAGTTCCCAATGACGGCCAGATATCGCATCAAGTAGGGTTTGCTATAAATAGGTTATAGCTTGACATCATATCCTGACACCACCTCATCAGATATAAAGAGGCAGCTGAGGGTGGCGAACCTGATGAAATCTGGTCGACCGAATACTGCTTCCGCTCTTGCTTTCAGTCTCCTTTAGCAAAGTCTGGGACATCTCTCTAGTCTCTGCATCGAGTCGTTTTCTTGCTGATGGACCGAGCGATTCGATGAACCGGTTTGAATTTCCGGCCGTTCCGATGAACGACTGCAACCACGGCGGGTCGGTGAAAGCCGACGGTACTTCGTGTGGCTTCAAGATCGCTGCGGCTCAGCTGTTGCCTGGGGCTCTTGGTTCTGTCCGACTGGCGGGGGTTGCGGTGAGGATGGATCGAATGGATTCGATTGGAATGTGTTGCGACTTTTGTAGTTTCAGCCTTGATCTTGGGTTCTCTGTTTTGAGCAAAATGTTCGAGGTTCGACTTGAACCATGTGGAATGGCCATCTTCACTTTAGACAAAGGGTTCTGTGAAGAGGGTAGAATTGCACAATCTACTAGGTTGGTCAACGAAATATTGTGCATTGGATTCGATGCCGATATGATTGCTTGTGGAGTGAGTTTGAAGGGGTTGTGCAGGGTGGGTAATGCTTTCTGATTGTTTTGTTACGGTGAAGTTTGGAAATGTTAGAAAATCTTACATGAGAAGATGTAAAACTCACCCGGAACGGAGAGCAGCTTTTCAAATGCAAATGGCAGCTTTTGAAATGCAAAGAGAACTCCAGTGGTATAAGGTGGATGATAACTCGCCCTTTCTCCTTTTTTTGAGGAAATTCTCTCGAGCCTCCTTTAAGTTTATCATCTTTCCATGAACCTTTAAGTATGTAGTCAAGCAAGTATGTCGTTAATGCCTCTTACGACAAAGCATCCTACTACTACAAATGTTGTTACTAGCTTGTATCGGAGATTTTGGCTTTACCATGCCTAATCTCAAAGTGAATAGGGACCCCAATCCAACTAAAAAGTTTTTGCAAAAAAAACTGGTTGAGAGTTGATACCACTCTCCTGACGATGGCCATGGTAGGCCGAAACCAGTTGGGGGATACTTAATAGATTAGCTATAGTTTTGTTAGTCTCCTGTCTAACAAAATCTGAAAAAACTACAATAGTCAGTCTTCATGTCTATGAGAAATTATAGCAGTGGCTTAGACGCAGTTGGTATGAAGACTCAACTAAATCAGTTGAGATCTCTGAATATGGAATTGAGAATGCATCCGTATAGACTTGGAATTTTATCTGGTCCATTCTGTGCTGATCTTTTTGTCTTTCCTCCAAACATGCTCCTGTTGGAGAGGGTCAAGCTCAAGCAGTCTTCCAGGACGGATGATTCAGGTCACCGTAGACAAGCACATCTGATTTCATCATTGGTGAAGTGAATCTCTGATTCTGATCGGAAGTTTGGTTTAATGTCAACATCAACTCATTTCAATCGATTTTTGTCTTGTAGAACTGTAGCAGCTAGCTCTAATGCAACAGCAGAGTTTGTGATTTCGCATATGAAAGGGAAGATTGGCACAGACAGAGACCGAGGTAATCTTTTGCTCGGAATCCCTGCATCTGCACCTTGACCTCCATCGACATGTATTCTGGTTATAAGATTCGACTTTCGCTACGACGCCAATTTCTCCAATCTGACATTAAAAGAGAAGACTTACATTAAACGCTGCTAAAGTTATTCGTATTATGTATGGAGAGAACTATAGTCGCCTTTAGTTCATTGGGGAATTGGGCAAATTGTCATTCATTGGCGAATTGGGCAAAACGTGTGAGGCTAGCTCATCAATCTTGTTATCCAATGCGCTCAAATGGGCATTTTGCTGCCTGACGTTCATCCCTATAATTCTAGATCGAGTTCAGATGGCAACGTATTTGAAGATTCTCGGCCACAAAAGCAGAGTGGAATGGGGCATTCGGCGAAGCAGTGAAATGGCCGAAAGTGATGATTATGGCCACTATTGTTTGCTTGAGATCAGTGAAAATGATGGCAACTCTCAAAGTAGCCGAAGATGGAGATTCGACTGGTGAGCAGGGATGGTTGACATGAATTGAAAATGAGGAGATTTCTGGAAATTGATTTCTCTCCGAGAGAAAAACCTTTGAACCCGATCTCCTCAACTGAAAAATGTTCGACCAAGGGGCACAGTTTAGGCCCGGATTATCTTGGAAGCTCGAGTTTTTGTAAAATATGACCGTGTTTAGAGTAAAAGGTTTGTTTTTCTTTCTCTTGGATGATCTGCATTTATTCAAGTTTTGTATAGATTGAATGTAGTTGGCATGAAGAAAGCTGTAAACATGGATTGGAGAATTCATCAATATAGACTTGGAACTTTTCTGGATCTTGTAGATGATTACTGTCAAATCTCAAGAAGTTGTTGTGTCGCGAGTAGTCTTTGTAGCACAGATGATTAATGCGACTGCAAGTCCGGCTCGATGGTATCACTATAACTCAATTTGAACTGTATTCCCTCATTTTTGGCTCATCGAATCGTCGTGTGGAATTGTAGCAGCTAGCTCTAATGCAAATGGCGGAGTCCGAGACTTTCCTGTCGGCTTGTTCGATTTGCTCTAATGCAATGGCATCCCTAATGCCGTGTTTGATTCATTCGAGCAGGAACGAGATATTAAATTAGGTTTTCCACGGTTGGAGTTCCTTGTGACGAGATTTTAGTCCAGAATTTTTACTTCACTCGAGCATTGATTGCAGGATGAAGTGTGCTTTGGGCCGGGATCGGAGTTGTCACAGGCAACTCGGAAACGTGGGTCTTGACCGGGCAATGAACCCGGCCGGACCTGATTCTCCGTCGGCAATATCGCAGTTTTCAGACAGGTCCTAGGCCATTTCTTGGTGGAATTGCTGAGATATATACACTATCTGTAATACCAACTCTGGCTGAACAATCTTGTTTCTTGCTCTACGAGGAAGCTGCAAGTGGAGAAACAAAGGCAGAGTAGTTTGATTGAATCTGAACAGAGTCAACACCAAGATTTTGTGCAACGTGAACTTTGATTTTGCACGAGTGTTAGCCAAGTAGCAAACTAGAAGCTTTGATCTTTCAAATGCCTGAAGTCAGTTCAATTTCTTCCGTTAGCTCTCTTCGTTTCGATCCTAGTTTCTAATATCTTCCTAAGCACATGCAATTCGAGAAGCCTAGTCACATATTGTCGCATTTAAATCGACGGGTAAAATTTGATTCACCTCCATGTTGTTCCGAAAAAGATTTGCCTTCAAAATTGGAAAAAAAAAATACATATATGTTATATTACGTTGGTTCATTCATGATAATATGGTGTGTTTAAGAGGTATCGGTTCGTTTTGATGTGATATATTTAAGAATGTACTTTTTAAAGGGATATGAGTAGTTATCTTTTAAAGGAAGTATAAAAAATGATAACCAACCGATGATAATAAAATGTTTTAGAAAGGAAAGCTATTCCTTTCTCTCTCTCACTCCATCAAAAGCGAATAAACAAAACGCTTCCGTTAACTATTTTGATAAGACAATCGACATTAATGCTGTAGGACATGAATATTTTCGTCGTGATCGTATTTAGACTAACGTGAAGTCATATTGTTCATCTTTCATTAGTTATTCAATGCTTATTTTTGGAGAATTTGTTTGTCGTGCATCGAAGAAGTTAGTCGTTTCCTCTCAACATACTTTAATCCTTAAAAAAAAAAAAAAACTCCCCGATATATACCCAAGAGATGATCATTGGGCAAGTCGAGACACAATAACCTTGACCTCACTTTTTATCCAGGAATGCCCATCGTTGCAAATTAAAAGGACACTTTGCTAGGCGGCAGGCGAGCGTGGCCCGAGCCTAGTCAAGTCCTTCCCATTGACCAACGAGACCATTATTGCCTCGACGGGTCAAATTCCACCATCCGGCCCACCATCATTGCACTAGATGCCGTTCCCCGATCCATGATCGTACGCGACCCCGAGTAAATTACTGCACTGTCCTTAATTGGGGGAACTGGGTTAACCTATGGTTGAGGACAGTGCCGTAAGGCATGTTAACACAACTGTGGGCATTTAATTCACTCTCTCACTTTAGGCGCGAGAGACTATTATACCTGTCTACCCGGCAGTAATTAGAATCAAAGTCCTGACGTGATATTTACCTATAACATCGTGAAGCCCTCTAATTTTCTATCTATCTTTATCTTCCCGACAAAGAGAGAATAGAAGGACAACAGGGATCTCCCACCCAAGAGCGATTCTCCCGCCTATTTCCTCCGTGAGCTTTTTAAGGACCTGCTCAAGTCCAAAAAGGAAAATAAAGCCTTTCACTTATTCGGCTATCTCTTGTGTCTTTATCTTGGGTGGATAGCACCCCAACACCCCCCTTAGTTTAAGGTCGGGGGCCCGGCAAAGGCACGGCGACCCTGCCCGGATCGGCTGTAAGCCCTCCCATGTGGCTTACCCGTCATTTCCGGGGGAGCAGTTTAACGAGCCGCTCAGCTCGAAAGATTGGCATTTTTAGGGCGAACAAAAGTATCGAACGAAACTCACAAACGAAGAAAAAAAGAAGGAAAGAATTGGGGGCCCACCTCGGAAAAGAACGTAGACGAGGCAAAGGAGACCGAAGCCGGAGGAGCTGAAATGACAACAACAACAACAAAGGCGACAATCGATGACGTGGCCTCGGACACGTGGCGGGCACGCGCCGACCCCGCGGTCGCGACGTCCCGGGAGGGGGAAAAATTGGGGGAAAGAAACGAATCATAATCGATCGTTGACGATAAATATTCCCTTCCCCCCGAACAAAAAAAAAAAAAAAAAATCTTCCATCGCCTTCGCGTCAATCGCATTCGAAAAGCTTCCCCAGAATCCAGTCCGCTAGGGTTTCGATTCTTCGTCGTCGTCGTCGTCGTCGTCGTCGTCGATTCTTCGATTCTTCGAGTCCGTCTTCGATCCGCCGGGGGGCCGCTGCGGAGATGGAGGGAGCGAGCAACGGGGGATGCTGTACCACGAGGTGCAGGAGTCGAAGCTGTGCGCGGTGCACTGCGTCAACACCGTCCTCCAGGGCCCCTTCTTCTCCGAGTTCGACCTCGCCGCCCTCGCCTCCGATCTCGACCGCAAGGAGCGCCAGATGATGATGATGCCCGTCCCCGGCGCCGGCGTCGGCGGCGTCGGCGGCGTCGGCGGCGGCGACTTCCTCTCCCAGGAGTCCCACAACGTCTCCCTCGACGGCGATTTCAGTATCCAGGTTCGCTCTCTCCCGCCCTTCTCGGAATTGAGTTTGCTTTGGAGCTTGAATTCTGAGAGGGGCTTTTGGAATGATCGTCGATGGCTTCGTACGGCGGCGCTGTTGAGTTGTTGTCTTGTTCATTGGAGCTCTCGCTCCGTGACGGATGGCGGAGTGGTTTGTTGTCGCATTGGGAAATCCTTGTCAGTGCTCATTTCGCTATAGAGGGAGCTCTCGATCTTTGATTGTAGGATGAGTGTGATGGTGGTGATTGTTCGTGTGGATGTCCGCCTGTGGCAAGTAATTAGTTTTCAGCTGCGCAGAGTGATCATCCATGGTGATTAATCTGCATATGTGCCTATACATCGATAGTTAGGATCTTTTGGATCATCTTAGTACTAATTTATATTGAGCACGTGGTGTGTTGGGCTCTTCTAATGCTTGTAAGCTAGTCTACAAAACTGTCAGTATCAGTGAAATGGGTGCTAAAATTGACAATCACGCTGATGAAATATCCTGATACGTTACGACATTAATACACTAGCCGTTATAGATTTTGAGGCAAAATCGGCAATTTGAACTTCTCTAATTCAGAAATAAGTCATGTATAGAATGGCTACCAAAAAGATCTGTCTTTGGATGGAGGAATACGCCTTAATGTATCGGCATAATACGAAGAACTTCCAAAAAGCAAGAAATGGCATCATCATGCTCATTAAATGCTTTATGGCTGCTTCTGCCTGTTCTTTGCAATGTGACTATACATAAATCTAAATGCTCCTCATGAAATTGTAAATTTGTAAAATCAAAGAAAAATTAAAATTTTGTTTCGTTTTGGAAGTCTACAGTATTGGTTGTTGTCTTTTCGTTTTTCATCCATCCATAGGGGTGGAGGAGTTGAATAAAAGCGAATTAACTTGATTGAAATGGTGGGATTGCATGATGCTTTGCCTTACCTTGTAGATTTTATTTAGGCTTTGTTTGGGAGAGAGGGAAGAGGGAAAATGAGGAGTGGGCGTGGAAGATTTTGAAAAGAAAATTGAACTTTATGGGAGAGTGAATTGGAAGGGAATTGTGAAATTTTCTTCTCTGACCCCATTTCTCCTCCCCTCTCCTATCTCCCGAACAAAATATTAAGGTTTCAATGTGTAATGACCAGATATGTGGCTTAACTTGGTGGATGATTTAATAGGATATGTTCAATATATGCTATCTTATACACTTATACGATGACACGGTCTGAAAATATAGGTTTATTGACAATTAAACATGGGAAAAGCATACAATTTTTTTAAGGATGCACTGATTTGCCTAAGAAATTGCAAGCGACAACTCATCAATTGAAATGGGTTAGATTTGGGATAGCAATCTACAAGTTTTGGTTCCAATTTAGGGCTTTTTTCTACTGGACCTTTCACTGAAATCTGAAAAGAACACGTCATCACTGAACATGGTGCTTTAAAGATATACTCTTAATCTATTTATGTTGTTTATTAGGAGCAGTTAAAATGCTCTGCCTGGCTTTTGACTTTTAGAATTTTGCTGTTTCAACTCCTTTCTGTTTACATGTAGTCCTGGCTGAAAAATAAAAACAAGATTTTGAAACCACAAGATATACTACAGCAAACCTAAAATCTATATATTGAACAGTCTCTGAGCATGTGAGGTGGTCCAAATATCCATGAGGATACTAGTGCACATGATACCAAAGTGGAATCTACTTCTTTGTAAATCCCTAGAGATTGACTGAAAAGTTGTAGTCTTTTGGGGCCATGTGTTTAATGTGATGCTCAACCAACCAAATCCTAATTTAATGAGTGGGGCTGTAAGGTTCTTTGCCCAAACCTCACAAGAAATAGCTTAAGAGTCTGATGGATAATGGGTTTTCTCTTGACTTCCAAAGAAGAATGATGAGTCCGATGGATACTAATTGTGGACTACCAGCATGGTTTGTGCAGTGCAATTATGTAAGTAGGCATTGGTTTGTTATCATTGCGCATGGGGCCTTGACAATTGATCTTTCATTCATAAGTCTTAATGGATAATCTTTCCCATTGTTGAATCTCTTAAGGGTTGTTTTCAGTTGTGTTTACATTGCATGAATAGCTGTTGACTAAAAGATGAAAAAAATCAAACTTTGTGAAGAAACTAAGTTGACGGAATCTTAGAAAATAATTAAATTGTAGAAACTTTTCCCATTGTTCAGTAAAAAGTTAACCTGAGTGCTTAAATAGGGATTGCTCTGCTACTTGAAACAATTCATGAATATGGGTCAAGTATTAAGAGTGTATGCTTCCAACTTCCAGTGGAAATGTGAGCTTCCTCGGCCTGCAATTAGAGCAATTTTTCTTGTACAATGGTTCAAACATGAAGGTGTACATTAACTGCACCTCTGCCTTTGGATTTTGACTTCGTGCAGTGTGCATTGATGTCACTACTTGCTGCATGACTTGGTTGTGTAATTTATAGCTCTAGTTCCGCAATAGGCACATATTTTAATATGCACGAGAAAGCATTAGTTGATTATTTATGGATTGCTCTTGTGCAGGCTGTGCATCCTGCCCAATTTTGATCTAAATTATTGTTCATTTGTCTTTCTTTGGAATGCAACTTATGTGCCGTCCTTTTTATTCCTTGAATTTTACTCTGTTTGTATTGCACATGGCATTTATAAGGTTGACTAGAGTTTTGTGCTTCGGTTAGAATAACAATCCTCCTGTGATAGATATTTGCAGAAATTAATCGCATGGGCTTGTTAGGTGGTTCAGGGCATCTTAAGAGTCCTTTCCCCAGTTTTTCTTCTACTGAACTATAAGCTTTTCTACATATCGTGGGCAAAAGAAGTGCTAATGACAATACTTGCCCAAGTTCCACATTATCAGAAGAGAAGACACATATCGGTAGTTGAGCATATTTATTTGTATGGTATTACCAAACTCAAGCGGTGCATCTCATGAAGAAGCTGTGGGTATGAATATAAAAGCTACTGAATTTCGTGCAGGAGATTGGGGAACTCCTGATTAATGTCAGTCAGTCTGAGAGAAAAGGGACAGTTTACTTTCCTGGAAAAAGAAAACGAGCGATTCATCAAATTATATAAATATCGCGAGGAAAGACAGGTGTCAATATGCGGGCGTGCGCGTGTAGGGAGGGAGGGTTTCGTGCAGGGAGCTCCTGATTAATGTCAGTCAATCTGAGAGGAAAGGGACAGTTTACTTTCCTGAAAAAGAAAATGAGTGATTTATCAAATTATATGAATAGAGGAAAGACAGGTGCCAATTCGCGCGCATGCGTGCGAGAGAGAGAGAGAGAGAGAGAGAGAGAGCATTTGAAATATTAGCACATAAAAGAAAGTTGCCTTAGTATAGACTGACTGATCATCTTGTTTGACTTAGTATAGTTGTACTTGTGATTTAACTCTGAACTGATTGATCGTATCATTGCTACGAATTCTTAGTTTTCATCAACCTTTGATATGTCAATTAAGAATTCTTGGTGCTTTGATTCTGATATGGTTTAGGTTTGATGCAAATTTTTTTTAAATGAATATTAGTAAAAAACTGCTGTGGACGTCGCTATATTAGCTTTGAGTGAATGATAGTCTCTTTGGGCAGCTTTTTGAACCAGTAATTTGATGCGTAAGTATCCGACAAGTTCTTGTTTTTAGTTAATGCATCCCGAGAGTTGCTGTAGAAGGAAGAATTAAACGTTTTGTTAAGATAATAATGGTGATCCTTGTTTTCTGTTTCCTTGGGCTCAGGAAAAGATTGTACCATTAGTAGTGCTCACTCTTTTATCAATGAGCTAGGAGGTATAGTTATACCACGAGGCAATTAGAGGAACAAAAAAGATATAGATGGAATTGAGATACTGTTATTTTGTTAACTGCGATGCCTCTATATCTCTCTCTCTCTCTCTCTCTCTCTCTCTCTCTCTCTCTCTCTCTCTCGTTGTAACATTTGGGGAAATGGTAGTGCATATGACTATCTACTGATAGGTACATAAGATGACGACGTTGCCAAGAAGATTTCTGCATTTGAGTGATTGAATGTGAAGGTTAAAGTGGTAATAGTTGCATTGCTGACTCTTTGTTGTTTCTAAAAGCGATCGTCAAAAGAGTTAATGAGGGGTCATTTCTTCGTGGTTGCCTATAGACAATAAGATTTTACGGTGTCTCCTTTTAAATTTAAAGTTGAACCCCACCTCTTCTTTACTTCTGTCCTTTATTTTTAGGAAACTCCTTCCTCCACTCTTTCTTTCCTCCTGAAATTCCAGTTGGATTCCAAAGGAGATATGCTTACCTGTTCTGATAATTTGGACAGGATTTGTATGTAAATAGTCATAGGTTGTTTCAACTCATTTGATTATTCGTTTGGACAATATTATACAATGTACACTTGACACCGATCTTGAACGTGGGCATGGTATGTAACTATTACACAAATCTTTGTTTGCAGGTTTTGGAAAAGGCTTTAGAGGTGTGGGACTTGCAGGTCATCCCCCTGAACTCACCAGTCGCTGAGCCAGCGCAGATAGATCCGGAGCTGGAAAATGCCTTCATTTGCCATTTGCAGGACCACTGGTTCTGCATTAGGAAAGTGAATGGAGAGTGGTATAACTTCGATAGCCTATATGCAGCGCCACAGTATCTCTCCAAGTTCTATCTCTCTGCCTATTTGGACTCTCTCAAAGGCTTTGGGTGGAGCATTTTCCTAGTGAGGGGGAATTTCCCAAGAGAGTGCCCAATTTCGTCATCGGAAGCCCCCAGTGGTTACGGCCAGTGGCTGTCCCCTGAAGATGCCGATAGAATAATAAAATCTTGCAATACAACGCAACCTCCTCCTCCTCCTCAAAAAAGTCAGACTGATCATACCCTTTCTGACATGGAAGCCGAGGAATTGGAGGCTGCAATAGCTGCCAGCCTGATGGACACCCCCGCTGCGACCACTCAAGCAAGTGAAGCTGCAACCACTCAAGCCGAGAAGGAGACAAGATAGAGCAGAAGATTGTTTGGCTTTTTAATTTTTTGGAAGAGACTGCGAAATTTCGACAATGTAGAATTGAAAGAAATTGCAGTTCGGGAGGCATAAAGTTAATCATAATTGTGGAGATACTTTTAAGTTCCGGCAGCTCCTGATAGTAAATGTCCGGACAATTTCATTACAAGAAGCTTACCCCAGAAAATGTGATTCAAGGGGGGCGAGGGTGAATTTTGGTATCATCTTAGCAGAGTACTGAACATGGACAGACCCAAAAGCTACCAAGAACTCAAGACTCCGATGTCTGTTGATCATATAGGTTCTTACATGAGTTCCCTAACGATCCGTGAACCATGGGCTGTATGACTGTTTTCCCTGTCTGTTATGTTGGGACAAATTGATATTGAGCGTAGTTGGTTGAGGAATCGCTGAGTCCGTACCAAGAGAGCACTCTCTTCGGAATGAATTACGCTTTAGTACTTTCGTCATTTCCTCATTTAGAAAAAGGCAGGGGAGACGTTATTCTACTGCGGTTCCCAGAGAGTCGTGGCCCTCGGCGGGCGAACATTGATGGCCAGCGGGGTCTTCTTTGCCCGATCTTGAAGCTATGTCAAGCTGTCCCATAAATGAACAGTTGAAAATGTCGTTGATTGAGAAAGCTGTCTCCCCACCTGACCATTGCACGATCCCACTTGTCTTATCCTCAGTAATTTTGTTAGGAATTTCTATTTTTTTGGTGGAAATTTTGTTAGGAGTTTGTAGTTTGAAAAAACTCACTTGTAATTTGCACGCGAAATAACTTAATTAGAGATGATGAATAATCATATGTTGTGAATCAGATAACAGCTATGTAAATTGTCTTTTACGGATGGGTGGATTTAGAAATGATATCCCGACATTTATTTTTAATGGGTAGAAAGGAAAAAAAAAGAAAAGCTGGATGTGAATGTAGATGATCATGATCACCCCTATGAGTGCACCGCTTCTCCTTAGTTTGCTCAGGAAGAAATGGAAGAGAAAAAGAGAGGGAGGATGGATTGAAGCTTGAGAGAGGTGATGAGTGATGAGTGATGATGACAGAGGATGCTCTTTTTTGCTTTTAGGCTGGAAATGGGAGACCACCAACCTATTACAACTTTGAACATTCATCCATCCCCCTGTTTTCTGTTCTTTTTAGATTTTCGAGTAATACTTTAATCCTATATCGGCCAAAGTCAGTGGTTTCTTGTAGAAAACAGAAAAAGTAAGAAACTTCATAGAGAGAGAGAGAGAGAGAGAGAGTCCAGGGCATGGGATTGCGGCTGCTCCCCTGAACTGGTCTCCGACCTACACGCTCAGATGTTTTAGGACAACGGGTGTCAAGAATTCGACCCGATCTTTCTTCGGAAATGGGTTCGTCTGATCGGTTGTTTAACAGGCAGAGAACTGTCCACGAAGTGCTTGGTGGAGGTCTTGGTATGGTTTACTACTTCTTTCCTCGTTTCCAATCCGTCTCTGCTTTCTTTCCGATCATCGGCCTTTCGATCTTGCCCAATTGCTGATAGTTTCCTCTCCCTCTTTTCATTAGTAATCAGCGCGCTTGACTTTGAATGCAGTGTTGTATCGCTGATGGGTCTTCTTGATTTTGTCAACCATCGATCTTTCTTTGCAATTGATACTTACCCCATGAATGTGCTGTGGCTATCGGGGATTATGCCTCCGATCCATGAGTTTTCGCGTTATATGGTTTTGAGAAATTAATGGTGGATTTCCCTTTTTTTGTTTGGTCTGAGTTGCACAGTTGCGGATGTTATATTATGGAGGAGGAGCAAATTGACATGGGGGATACTGGTAGTGACTCTAGCTGCTTGGGTTGTGTTTGAAATATCTGGATATACTCTATTATCGCTATCCTCCTGTGTTCTGCTCCTACTCACCACTATTCTCTTTCTTTGGGCCAAATCGGCAGCCATACTTAATAGGTAAGTCTTCTGTAAATTGCCTTGGTCAACTGCACTAAGAGGAAATGAACATTATTTTTGTTGTGGTCTGATACTTCGGTGCTTATCAAACTGCATCTGACAGAAACATGGTTTTCCTTCTGGTGTTTTCGTAATGGATTAGTTATGCGATCACTCGGATGTGAATCTCTTGTTGTCTTTGTCTGCTATATACAGTTACAACCTTGAATGATGTTGATTAAGAAGAGTCTGGTGGTGCATTGATTCTGTTTGAGAGTCTGCAAAATTAGGATAGTGCTATTCCCTGTTTCCTCTTTGTGATCCACTACCATGATAATAGTCTTTGATCTGAGTATATTGCTGTCTAAGCCCCATAAATCTGGACCACATTTACTACCAACTACTAATCATTTAAAAGAAAAACGAAAAAAGAAAGAGAAAAGTGGATGCTCAATAGTGGAAGGGTTGGACAGCACGATGGACTGATCAATTGAAAATTGAGAGATTTCTAAAGAACCAACTACCTTGGTACTCTCTCTTCTACTTCTAAGTTCTACAGTTTAAATTATAGTTAGTGATTGGAGAAGTGTTAAACCTGCAAATCTGTATTAAAGTCCTCCAGGAAGAAGGTGCTTACTGGTTGAAAATGAATCAACTTGATTACTGGTTGGTTTGATTTTCATGCTGTAAAATTTATTAATTCAGGATCCTGATGACATTTAGTGAGCCGATGTGATTTGCTCAGCAGCATGTTTGAGCTACAAAAAATATCCTGAATAAGGAAAGGCATTGGGCACGTAATTTCATTGTTACAAGCTGGCATGGACTATTCTGTGTCTAGAACATTTGATGTGCTGAGGTTGCATCTGAGATAGAGCTTCCTAATGGCATTGTTTGCTATCGATTCAATGAGTCAAGAGAAGATTTGTTTCGCAAGTGTTATTTAAGATACTTAAATTTTGTTGGTGACATCTACCATATGAATGAAATTGCTGGCTACTGGTATCTCCTTGATGACATATGAGCATGAACCACTGATGACATTTACATAAGTACGCCACTGATGACATCAAAATCTTTTTCGATTGATACTCAGTTTTATTTATGTTTATATTTTTCTTTTGCAGACCTTCTCCACCCCTACCAGAGATGCACATATCAGAAGATATGATGAACGATGTGGCAGCTTTTGCTCGAACTCATATAAATGCTGTGCTCTTGGCTTTCCAAAACATTGCCTTGGGTAAAGATACATGGATGTTTTTTAAAGTCGCTATATCCTTGTTGCTGATTTCCGTAGTTGGCAGCCTGACTGATTTCCTCACACTGGGATACACGAGTAAGTTTCATCTCCATTATCGTTTTCCGTGATCGGTAGTAGAAAATGAATCTCAAAATGCATATTGCTATAGCGTTGTATTAACCAATTTATTCCTGTCATATGATGATATCTAAGAATCAAGAAGAAATATATAAATTTCGTACCTCCCAAATGGCAGGCCTTGTTGTCATCCTCACAGTTCCAGCTCTCTATGAGAAGTACGAAGAACATTTTGATAAGTACGTCATGGCAGGTTATGGCAGCGCTGTGCAGTTCTACTCCAAATTATCTGAGGGTTATATAAGCAAAGTTCAGCAATGGATTGCGGAGCAGAAAAAACTGAGTTGATGTCCTACATCTATCATCTTTATTCCCTTTTCTTGTGTCGTCTCTGTAACCACTGTATCTTCCTTTTCCATCTCTCTGTCTCCCATTCCATTCCATTTTTCCAAGATGCGGGGGTGGACAGGTTTATTAGTGAGCTTTGAGTGCTTTTTTTTCCCTCTTCCTTATATGCCTATATTATTTTTTTGTCAATCTATATTATTTTTTTGTCAATATAGTGTTTTGCTTATCTTGTTTTAGTTTGAATTTGGAGCTTCAGGGTTATGAGTCTGTCCTCCTACAGTAGCTTTCACTTGGGGCAAAAATGCTGTGTGGGTATTTGGAGAGAATCCTCCTTGTTCGCGGAACAATTGAAAAAGGAAACTTGTATGTACTTATGATTTGTACAAATGTTAATTTCTTTTGGGGCTAGGCTTGAACAATGATATACATTCGTGCCTCTCTTACTCTTAATGCATGTACTTACAATTCATACAATTTTTAATTTCTGTTGGGGCTAGGCTTGAAGTATGATATACATTCGTGCCTCTCTCACTCTTAATGCATCATCTGATTGACCAAAATTGCTTTTGCGTTGATCAACTGGTGTGTGAACGTTGGATGGTGTGAGCAAGTAAATATCCTTGGAATGGATTATCTGTCATGGTTAATGTAGGCAAACTGCCGTAGACATGGTGAACTAGAAGCGATCTACAGTTAATTTCTGTTATAATTTCCTCCCTAACCCTTAATTGGAATTACTTGAGAAATTGTAATACCACCAGAGGCAAACGAACGGTCATGTCGAACAATCACATGAGCATGATCAAAGAAGCATTTTCGAAGATTGCACATCGCTTGAGGCTTCAAGTTTCAAGCAAACGAAAACATCCTAGCACAAATTGTCAAAGGTCGTGGTCGTTCCAGTAGCATGAATTATTCCTATCCAGGATCTTAGGACATTCTAGTTGACACCTTGGGATCCAGGACATTATATAACATGATTGGCTTGTTCTAACTGTGCAAGTCGGTACAATGTTAGTGCCCATTTACCTGAATGGCTATAATAAAAGCACGCTCTATAGCTCAGTTTATATAGCAGCGCCGCCATTCCCCAATATGAAACCTAGAGACAATCAAATCTTAAAGATTGTGTTTAAGAAAACGACATGGTACGATGGGAATCCATGGTATTAGCGATGGTGAAAATAAAGTCAGCGTGGTAATAATAGAAGGGTGAAAGTATTAAATGGGCAACCCTCTTTGGCATTTGAGGGTGGCTTCCAAGCAGAATAAAGAACAAAGCCGATAATACAGTGACCGGGGATCAGTACCGTCAAACAGCATTACAGATCAGGCTTCATAAATCGGTTCGGTGCTATTAAAAAGAGGGATACATAAGAGTATGGAAAATTGGGTTCTCTACTCGTGATTGCTCCCGAAGCCATCCCTGTTCTCATGCTGCCACCCATAACCCTGTCCCTCATGCCCCATGTCACCCGGATAGAACTTGCCCCGCTGGATCTGTGACATATGAGATGGAGGTCCCGGTGGCGGTGGTGGTGGAAGTGGCAAGGGTTGTGGTGCCAATATTCCCTTGCCGTCTCTTACATCGACACTACTACCCCCTCGAGGTGTTTCCATACCCTTGCTTGCTAAAGGAGGTGGCGGAGGAGGATTCAAAGGCAATGTTCCTGCATTTCGCATGTAATCTCCCTGGTATAATGGGACTCTTCCTTGGACATCTGCGGGATTTGCATAAGCATCTCCAGCTCCTTGGCCTCCTGTCGGAGGTTCAAATGGTGCAGCCATCCCAGTGTTCCATGGCTGAGGATAGCCAGCCATGAAATTCACACCACCAGGTGGACCTGGTGGGAATCCCAGCAATGAACCTGGCTCTGGACCACCTTCAGGAGCTGAATCCTGCCGCACTGTATCATAGGGTGTGGGGAAAAATGGCTGAGCTCCCTCAATGGGGAAAGGAGGGAAACCGAAAGGAGGTGGAGGTGTGAGCATTTGATTTGACTGTAATGGCACAACAAAGTTTGGTTGTTGCATAGAATGCAGAGGGTATTCTTGAAAGGGAGAATCTGATAAAACTCCAGGCTGTTTCTCTGGGAAATGGCTAGATTCTTGTTGTGGTCCACCCTGCACATCCATATGGAAGCGCCTATCAAACCCTGGAAGACGGTTGTCTGCTTGCGAGTCTGAAGGATTGTTTTGGGCCTGCCCTAAGAAAGCTGGTGGCTTCTGGTGCATAATTGGTCTTGGAGGAGGCTGTTCTCTACCATGCTGATGGCGAGCCTTGTCATCACGATCATGAAGCTGTGATGAACCAGGAGAAATAACAGGCCTTGGTGGAGCTCGTGCAGTAGATTCAGAAGCAGTAGATTGTTTGATACTGCGTGCATCTGATTCATTTCCATCTTCCTTTTCTGCATTTGGCTGAAGAAGATCAACATGGGTCTCATGTATATGAGATTCAAATTCACTTTTCTTTAGAAAAGACTTCAGACAGTGGGGTGCTGCACATATAAAGAGTCCCTCCATCATCTTTATGGTTTGAATCTTCTGTATACGTTCATCACACCTGTGTCACATGAAGAATTAACTATTTATTCAGCTCACTCATCAATAAGATCTCATTAAGTTGTCAATGCTAGAAATGATCACTATAAGAGGGTAATTACTGTTCGTTGCCATGAAGGCTATAACTTCCGTAGCTGCCATGTCTTCTTAATTAAGAAAAAGGTGAAAAATACCACCACCAATGGTTTGCTAATGGCAACAAAGAAGCATCAGTCTAATCTTACACAAAAGCAATCTGCTTCAACAATTTTCCCTTTAGCATGTACTCAACCTGCTCCTGTTCTGTTATATTCACCTATAGCTTGCAAATGGTGGCAAAGAAGCAATAAGTCTACCCTTAGACAAAGCAATTTGCTTCTTGTAAACATTAATCTTCCCATTGCAAGCATTTAGCTTACTACATTAATCTTCCCATTGCAAGCATTTAGCTTACTACATTAATCTTCCCATTGTGAGCATTTAGCTTACTACATTAATCTTCCCATTGCGAGCATTTAGCTTACTACATTAATCTTCCCATTGCGAGCATTTAGCTTCCTACATTAATCTTCCCATTGCAAGTATTTAACTTTCTTTCATTCTGTTATGTTTTGCTAATAGATCATTGCAGAGAGAGATACCCTCAGGCAGCCTGGCCCAAAAGCCACAATCTAATTTACCAATAAAATCTGACCTAATTTTCTATCTCAACAAAGAAAATAATTGACTGATGCATTGAACCAACTACAGCACCCAACTTAAATTGCACGCAACATCGGTATCACCTGATGTAACACTGTTCTCATGTAGAAGACAGACAGGGTATGGGTACATAAATCCAAAAGGGTGAATAAAAGTTCAGTTCAGAGAATGTTCCATTCATGAATAAACTCTCCAGTTCACTCCACTTCAGCTGCTTGACTAGAAAATAGGATCCACTAAGAGACTAGCATTTAGAATCGGTCACACACCATCCAGACTGACTTAAATCAATATAAAAATCTCCCAAACAGAAGAAAAATTGTACGTTGTCACAGCCGTTAAATAACTATTTAGGTATTCTGACACAAACAGATCAACAGAGGAATGGTACACTTTACTGTAGATATCCTGACTAGTAAAAGAATTTTGAGTTAGCTTCAGCTAGTAAATGTTGTCATTGCATGGTCAAAACACAGAAATTTCGCATATCAAAAACTCAGTTTGCACTGGCAAATTCTCATACCTAGTCCATTCTCTTTCTCTATCTTATGCCTTTACTTGTTAGTCACAAGAATCTAACATTTACCATAGTCAATGTCACATACAGACCATTTGCTAAGGCAATTTCAGATCAAAATTCTAGTCTTTCCGAGATGATTGAGAAACATCACAGCATCAAACATAGAGATCAGTTGGAGAACCAAAGAATTTGGCAGGTACGGATAAATTCCAGGGTGGTATTATGAGACGAGGAAGATATGGCAGAGGAGATAGCAAATGATGATTCTTAAAGCAGGCCTCCTTTCACAATAAGTTTAATTGGGGGTTATTTTAAGTTTCATGTATACATGGAGGCTGCTCTATCAAGCCAGAGCTTGCACGTCTCTTCATTTTCAGAATTCCGAATCCACTAAAATTACACTGACCACACAGCGCAAAGTGTACCCAGCACTGCTTAAGGGGATGCATTTTGTAGTCACAAGGGCCATAGGAAAGATGTACTTACAGATAACAGATTGAATCACTCCTGGCACAGTCAAGACAAAAGGCATGCTCACAAGGGCTCTGCCAACAAAACAACAAAGCGGAATCCCGTTAGCAAAGCGGCCGCAGTCCTCGAAATCCACTCACACTACAGGTCTATAAAATTCTCCGAGCGCATTGAGGAACAGCATTGAACAGGCCTCCTGAAATCACTAATCATTGTCCCAAATTTCCTACATTGACACTCCTCAGAGCCAGCTAATCTAATCAGTCCCAACCGGTTAACCCCAACTCCGTTCGAATCAAGCGACGAGGAATGCATTACCAGGCGCCCGTAGATGGCGATCGGGAAGTCGCAGCGGACGCAGAAGTGGACGCGCTCGCCGAGCTGGCGGCGGGACTTGCGGCCGACGGGCTTCACGACGGAGGTGGCGGCGGCGGACCCGAGGCCCTTCGCCACCGGGAGGTCGGCGAGGACGAGGTGGTCGGGGCAGGCGACCGTCACGGTCTCCGCGGGCGACGGCTTCAGCCCCCCGCCGCCATCGGCGATCGGGTCCCTCTTCAATCGGATCTGAAGCATCTTCCCGCCGGGAATCCTCGCGAATCTCCTCCCTCCTCGACCTCGGATTTCACGGCGATTTCGAGAATTTTTGGAGGAAGTTCTGTTCGAATTCTTGGGAAAAACCCTAGAAATTGAAAGGTTTTGGGGGTGAACAACGGTGTCACCACCGGCGACGGCGGGGGCGGATTTTTTCGGAATTGGATAGAGAGAGAAGGCCGGACGGTCCCTAGAACCAAAACAATAAAACCCAAAAAAAAATTCACATTTTCACAATTGCAATTAAGGCATTTTTATACTTAATTACGACGAAGCGGCCTCACTTCATCCGGCTTGACCCGCCCGACTTTGTGTATGATTAATATCTCGAGGCCTCACTTCATCCGGCTTGACCCGACCCAACTTTGTGTATGATTAATATCTCGAGGAAGGAGGATGGGGTTAACTTGCCATAGGAGGATTAGATCGTAGATTAAGGAGGCGTGTTAGGTTCGATCAGCAAAGTCGATTTATCCATTTGTTTATATGTGTATTGTATTTTATTCTTCAATCCGAAAAAAATTCTTATTTCATTTTAAGTAAATATTAGAGAGGGACAACCCAAATGAGTTTCAGAATAAAGAATATCCAAAAGAGATTGTGTGAGGCTAGAGGTCCAATTCTAAGGTCGAGAGTATTAGGAAAATCCCTTATGATGTTTTGAAGATGACAAAATAAATCAAAAACTATTAACGTATTTAATGGTTGAGTAACAGATTATGCAAATAATAGAACATGTAAAGAATATTGTCGAAGTCTATACTTGGAAGAACCAAAAGACAGACTCTATATTGAAGCTGAACTTATTTAGACTGTGTCTAGACCTTAAGGCTAAATAAGTTTAGAAGTAGAATATGTTCAGACTTAGATCCAAATTGTAAAGTCTACTTCAGACGGAAGACACTCAGACTCTACTTCCGACAGAATACACTCAGACTTTACATACAAAATGAGACACAAGTTCAGAACGTGGCAAGATCCAAAACAAGATACATGTTCAGAACGTAGTAGATTCAGAACGAAACAACTTAACAGAACGTAACACAAACCCTAGTGATTTGGTTTGGATTCTATATTAAGATAGATTAGATTCACTCAATCTAATTGATTGACAATTAGATCTTGAAAACAAAAACTTTCTAAACGGAGAAGCTCTACTTATGGAAACCAAGATTTTGTTTGTATGGACGATTATAATCAATTTGGGATTCTACTTCTATCACTCAACGGCTACTAAATCTTCTTGATACGGATCTGTCCAATTGGTACATTGGAAGACGATCCTCTAAGATACTGTCCAACGGCTAGTTTGGAAGTGGATGAGTATTTAAGGAGATCAAGGACCGATGAGCAAGTAAAAGAGACGGAGCGTAGAATTTATAATTTCAAAGTCCGAGCGAACTTTGATCATACACTTGTCTCCGTGAGCTTAAACGTTTGTGATCGTAAGAGAAATACTAAAAGAATGACTTAGTGAGATAGTGTGATCTACTACTAAGTGTTTGCACTCAAAGTTGTAATCTCTTGTGGATCGGATAGTGGAATCTAGCCAGAAGACTGTTAGCGTGGGAGAGTGGACGTAAGCTTGATTTAAGCCGAACCACTATAAATTTCATGTGCAACATTCTCTTTCCTTAACTTTTCTTATTTAAGTCTGTTGCATACTCACGGGTTATTTCAGAAATCTATTCCATCGCATAACGGATTCTGAACATCTACCAGAATTCTGGTTGCTTATTTAATCAGACTCAGATCCTTATTCAAACTTTGCAAGAAATTTATTTTATTCCGCATTTATTTATCAATGTTTATTTAAACACATATTCACCCCCCTCTATGTGTTCGTGCTAACACTTTTAGAGAGTAGCGTAGTTAGACTTTAGCAATTCAATCCGCGATTTTACTTAGTTCTCTCGGTCCATGAGTCAAGCTTAAGAAAGGCATTGAAGCTAGAGTAGCTCAGCCTTTTGGAACAATTTCGTTGACTAACAATGTGGATTTTGTTGAAACGACCGTTCTATTTAGTAATATGAAATATTTTGATTTTGAAAGTATTTATTACATATAATGTGAGAAGATCAGGACATGGAAATTGTAAACTTTTTTAGATTACATGCTTGGCAAGTGTCTATTCAACACTCATTATTGTGTAATATATAATAAGCATAGATGATAATGTTAATCACATTTTTAAGAATATAATGTGAAGAAAGATGCAAAATACGAAGAGAAAAATTCAAATATGACATGACATGAGATACTTAATTTTATAAGTTGATATGACAAGCCACAATACACATTTGTACCTTTTTAACTAATATATTCATGTTTTTGACAAAAAAAAAACTAATATATTCGTGTGTTATTAAAACAAATTGTAACAAGTTACAAATATAATTAGCGATAATGACACATATCATTCATAAGCTTTTAATTTTTTTTAATATGGGCATTGAATTATTTCTAAATATTTAATATAGTACTTAAAAGTTTCAATTAGTTCAATCTAATTCCTTAAATTTCCATGCAAAATCAAATTATTCCTGATGATTTCAAGAATTTTTGGAGGAACTTTTGTTTGAATTCTTGGAAAAACCCTAGAAATTGAAAGGTTTTGGGGGTGAACAGCAATGTCACCACCAGCGATGATAAGGGCAGATTTTTTCGGAATTGGATAGAGAGAGGAGGCTGGACAGTTCCTAAAACTAAAACCATTAAAAAAAATTCACATTTTCGCAATTCCAATTAAGGCATTTTTATACTTAATTACGACGAAGTGGCCTCACTTCATTGGGCCTGGCCTAACCCAACTTTGTATATGATAAATATCTCAAGGAAGGAGGATAGGGTTAACTTGCCATAGGTGGAGCAGACCGTGGACTAAGGAGACGTGTTAGGTTCAATTAGGAAAGCCAATTTATCCATTTGTTTATATGTGTATTGTATTTTTTTTTTATTGAAAAAATCCTAATTTCATTTCAAGTAGATAACACAGAGGAACAACCCAAATGACCTTCTGAACAAAGAACATCCAAAAGAATGTGGGTGGGGCTAGAGGCCCAATTCTGAGGTAGAGTGGCGTAGTTGGACTTTAGCAACTCAATCCACGATTTTATTTAGTTTTCTTGGTCCATGGGTTAAGCTTAAGAAAGGCATTGGAGTTAAGAGTAGCTCGGCCTTTTTGAACAACTTTGTTGACTAACAATGTGGATTTTGTTGAAAACTGTTTTATTTACTAATATGAAATATTTTGATTTTGAAAGTATTAATTACGTATAATATGAGGGCAGGACACAGAAATTGTAAACTTTTTTAGATTACATGCTTGACAAGTGTCTATTGGACACTCGTTATTGTGTAATATACAATGAGTCTAGACGATAACGTTAGTCACATTCTTGTAAATATGACATGAAGAAAGATGCAAAATACGAAAAGAAAAATTTAAATATGGCATGACATGAGATACTTAATTTTATAAGTTAATATGATAAGCCACAATACTCACGTGTATTGTACCTTCTCAACTTATATATTCATGTTTTTGAAAAACAAGAGACTAATATATCCATGTGTTATTGAAACAACTTGCAACAAGTTACATATACAACTAGGGACAATGACACATATCATTCATAGGCTTTTAATTTTTTTTAATGTGGTCCTTGAACTATTTTTAAATATTTAATATAATACTTAAAATTTTCAATTAGTTCAATCTAATTCCTCAACTTTCCATGCAAAATCAAATTATTCCTAGCAATTTTGAGAATTTTTGGAGGAACTTCTATTCAAATTCTTAGAAAAACCCTACAATAGAAAGGTTTTGGGGTTGAAAAATAGTGCCACCACTAGCAACGGTGGGGGCATATTTTTTCGGAATTGGATAAAGAGAGAAGGCCTGTGACATCCCAGATTTTCAACTCTGTTTTCTACTGAATGAATCAGGCATTTCATTGACGCATCTATAGGGCTATTTTAACTAGACTATCTAGGGAAATCATTAAGAAATTTTAAGGCAATAGACTTGAGAATTCGACCAGGAATCGGCTTCTCAACCGTGTCTATCTTTAGAGGCCATTACGGCATAGTTAAAAATCAATTTGAAATCAAAGATAGACTGGTTCGACAGAGATGTGTGGCTAATCGTGGGTAACACCACTAAATTGAAAAATTTTCGTCGGCCGGCACTAGACTAATTTTCTTATTATTTTGGTACCTTATGTCCGTATTTGAATCCTCGAGATTTTCACGACAATCGAGAGTCGCCAATGAGTCGAGTGGGTTCATTGTGGCTCGAAGAAAATCGACCACGGGTCATTTGCACTAAAATTTTTTGAAAATTACCCGATAGCTTAGGTCACGCTAAAAACGCGCTAAATTGAAATTAACTGTGAATTCAAGTCCGATTTCAGAAATTGAAGTTTCTGTCATGTCACAATAAATTCTAGGAGTGTCGGCTCAGTCTCAGAAGATTTTTCTGAAACCCTAGACTTTTTGGGAAAAAGTCATCGCCGGTCGTTTTTGTGCAGAAAAAACCAAGGATCTCTTTTGATGATAAAATTGGAAAGGAAGATGGATTCTTGGATGAGGAAAAATGCCAATGGAAGCATTGAGGTGTTAATTGATTTTATGGAGGCCAAATGAGATTGAATTGAAGTGAATCAAGTGTCCAATTGGTGGTGAATTGTCGCAAATTCGTAGCTCCCCCTTTCCCCTAGCCAAATGGACTAATTGAGAGGTTGTGAGGTGTGTGTTGGTGGCTCAATGTGAGCCAAGGACCAAATGCTTGGCCTAGGATGCATATAGGAGATATTTTTGTGGAAATTCAAGGCCAAAGGGCCCCTCTACCCTTCTCTCTTATCCTTTCCATCTCTCTCTCTTCCTCTTGACCGTCCAAGCCCTCCTCTCCCCTCTCCATTCTCAACCAGCAGCAAGAAAGAAACCAGCAGCCGTCGCACACCAAGCCGCCGCCGGAGTCATGCCGCTCGCCGCCGTTCGTCCCGCCTGCGCGCGCACCACAGCCATGCACCGTCCGCCTGCAACCCCGCCTCCTCGTGCCGTCCAGCAGCCCCATCCCGGCATTCTAGCCCTCTGTTCAGCCGCTGCAAGGGGCTGAGGAAGCCACCCAGGCCGTCGGTTTGGACCCGAAACCACCACAGTTGCTTCCCCGAGCCTTGCCGCCACTTCAACCTTGTTTTCCCTCTATTTTGCAGCAATTTCCAGCAAGAAAAATAGTGGGTTTCCAGCCGCCTTTGGAGCCGTTTCGAGGTGTCTACAGGGCCTTGGACCCTAGGCCCGCTTTGGAGAAAAACGCCCCTTGCAACATTCCCAACATTTCAATCCGAATGGATTTTTAAACCGGTGAGGTTAACTCACTAAACCCCGCTTAGTTTGCTAATATGCTTAGGGGTTGATTAGTGTTAATTAAGCATGATTAGGAGGTTAGATTAGTTTAGAATAATTAAATTAGTGACTTATTAATGCATGTTAGGTGGTTAGACATAATCATTAGCGAGTAGATAGGCTCGAGTATTTATTGAACGACACTTGGAAATTTTCCGGGTCCGTTCCGGCTTCCAATTAGGCATTATGGGCCTAAGTTGGATTTTTAGTATTTATTTAATGAATTTTTGAAATTAATTAATTATTTATTTATTTTTCAGAAATTAGGCTGGGATGGTCGACGACCGGAATTTTATGCTGATTATCATAGTGCAGTCCGTTTATTTATTTGAGCTTTATTTTGTGCTAAATTGATTTATGAGTGATTTTAGGATTTATTCCTAAATTGAACAATTTTTTGTTATTAATTGAAAAATAACCGGGTATCGGTTGATAGTGCCAAAATTATTTTGGTGGACTACAGAAAATGGTGGAATTTATGAAAAGGAAAAATATGGTATTTTAGCTAAGGCCGACCATGTGCCCACGCACGATATTTTATCGGGTAAGATAAAAGTGAAAAAAAATATATTGTATGACATGGCTCAGTGACCGGTTATGTCGCCTTGGTGTATAAGACACCTTAGAGAATGCACGTGAATTTGGGGAGTATATACATCACCGGAAAAGGCACGTGGCTCGGTGATTAGTACGTCGCCTTGGCGAATAAGTCGCCTTAGAGAATGCACGTGACTCGGCGATTGGTACTTCACCTTGGTGAATAAGTCACCTTAGAGAATGCACGGGGTTTGGTGATTGGTACGTCACCTTGGTGTATAAGACACCTTAGAGAATGCACGGGGCTCGGTGATTGATACGTCACCTTGGTGTATAAGACACCTTAGAGAATGCACGTGGCTCGGTGACTAAGTACATCGCCTTGGCGAAGAGGTCGCCTTAGAAAATGCACATGGCTCGGTGACTAGATATATTATACTAGAAATTGTATACTATGGATTGAGATGACCGGGGAATGGTCATGCTGACATGTAATCGACTAGGTCGATTGATCGTTATATCGATCCGTAATGATGCGATTGGGTGCCTATTGAACTGTGCTAATATGCAGGTGGAATCTAAGGCCAAGGTAAGTCCTCTGATCCGTGTGTGCATAGGCAGCCCATAGTGTATTGGTTTACTAATTGGGTCTTAAAGGATAGAACTTGCTGAGACGTAGTCTCATCCCGGTTGTGGGACAACATTTCAAGACCCTAGATGGCAACACCTCTACCTCCTCATCCTCTTATGCACTTCGGCATCCCAGAGGAAGTCACAGAGATAGCATACCACTACCACATCCACCCTTACCCGCAAGGGCTAGAGTACGTACTAGTTAAGTCGATCGTCTGGGTTGACGTGGGTCAGGACGCCCTGAGGCCCCATGTGTATCGGTTGTGGTACCGTCATTACTTCGATGGGCGAAGAGAGGGATCCATACCTGAGGGTGACATACCTTTGTACGTCCTAGAGGAAGCGTTCGGAGAAGGAACGGCTGATCCTAAGGAATGATCGATAGTGGATGCAAAGGACGCGAAGGAAGAGGACGAAGCTCGTATTCCCGTGTACTCGGTCGATGATGACAACTGGAATAAAGAGGACAGTGAGATCGTGGAGCAGGAGGAGTGGCAGGAGGATGAACCTATGGAGGAGGAGCCTGTGGACGAGCCAGCAGCTGAAGCCAAGGATGAGCCTAAAGAAGAAGAAGAAGAAGAAGAGCTGGAAGAAAATGAACTTAGTGAAGAGGAATCAGAGGAGGATCAGCATGATCCTGAGTATGACCCGGATGAGGACTGAGATTCTCTATGTAGTTTGCTTTGTATAAAAGTTTGGTTATGGTTTCCAATCGTGAAAAATATAGCCTACTTTTCTATCCCATTGTTTTATTATCTGGGGATTTATTATATGCTTCCGCATGCATATTAAAATGTATGGGTCGGCGATGCGTCCTGGGACGTCGCTATTATATTGACCAAGTGAGGGATGGGCACGTGTTTGAGGATCGGGGCGTGACAAGGCCGGTCAGTCCCTAAAACCAAAACCATAAAAGAAAAAAAAATCACATTTTCACAATTATAATTAAGGCATTTTTATACTTAATTATGACGAAGCAGCCTTGCATCATTCTGCCTGGCCTGATTCGACTTTGTATATGATAAATATCTCAAGGAAGGAGGATAGGGTTAACTTGCCATAGGTGGATCAGATCGTGGATTAAGGAGGCGTGTTACGTTCGATAGGAAAGTCGATTTAACCATTTGTTTATATGTGCATTGTTTTTTTTATCAAAAAAAATCCACCATTCATTTCAAGTAGATAATATAGAGGAACAATCCAAGTGGGCTTCAGAATAAATAATATCCAAAAGAGATTATTGGGGGGGGGAGGCTAGAGGCCCAATTCTGAGGTAGAGAGTGGAATAGTTAGGTTTTAGCAACCCAATCCCGGTTTTATTTAGTTCTCCTAGTCCATGGGTCAAGCTTAAGAAAGGTATTGAAGTTAGAGTGGCCCGGCCTTTTTGAACAACTGCATCAACTAACAATATGGATTTTGTTGAAAAGACTGTTTTATTTAGTAATATAAAATATTTCGATTTTGAAAGTATTTATTATTTATAATATGAGAAGAGCGAGACATAAAAATTGTAAACTTTCTTAGATTACATGCTTGGCAAGTGTCTATTGGACTCATTATTGTGTAATATACAATGAATATAGATGATAACGTTAGTCACATTTTCGAGAATATGACGTGAAGAAAGATGCAAAATACTAATAAAAACAATTCAAATATGACATGATATGAGATACTTAATTTTATAAGTTGATGTGACAAGCCACGATACATATTTGTACCTTTTTAATCAATATACTCATGTTTTTGAAAAAAAAAACTAATATATTCATGTGTTATTGATACAAATTGCAACAAGTTACAAATACAATTAGGGACAATGACACGTCATTCAATGGCTTTTAATTTTTTTAATATGTCTCTTGAACTATTGCTAAATATTTAATACAATAATTAAAATTTTCAATTAGTTCTATCTAATTTTTCAACTTTCCATGCAAAATCAAATTATTCACAAGCTTTCCTGATTACACTATTGCCTAGATATTATAACGTCTTTTAATTTCAATTCATTTCTTAAATCAACAAAATATATTCTACCTTTAATTACGAGGCACTATTTTAATGCCTAAATAAATATATTCACTCCCATATATACTAAAAAGATAAAATTACCCTCAATCTTTCAATTATAGTTTGAAAGGGTTTATACCCTGAAAAATCCCAAACCGGTACATCTGTGACAAATTTACGCCAAATGATTTTTTTACCACCAAAAACCCCAAATTGGTATATCTTTGACAAATTTACCTCAAATGAGTACACTTGTGACAAATTTACCCTCTGTTAGTTTTCGTTAAATTTTACTGTCAAATTATTAAATTAAATGACACGTGACAATTGACTGGTATACCAATTTGAGATTTTACGCTCTGTTTGTCACAGTTTACAATTTTTGTGATTTTTTTGTGGTATTAATCCAATTTAGTGGAGGGTATATTTGTCACAAATTTACCAGTTTTGGTTTTTTTGCTGTCAAATAAATTAGTTTGGAGTAAATTTGTCATAAATGTATCAATTTATGATTTTTTTGGTCAGTCGAGATAAATTTGTCACATGTGTACGAATTTGGGGTTTTCATGGTCAAAAAAATAGTTTTGGGTAAATTTGTCATAGGTGTATCAATTTGGGGTTTTTCATGGTCAAAAAATAGTTTGGGGTAAATTTGTCACATGTGTACTAGTTTGGGGTTTTTCAGGGTATTAACCCTAGTTTAAAATAATGGCTCCACCCCTTTTTCTATTTTTTTTTTATTCAGGACATTATCTTGATTAAATATTTCAGATTTTTTTAAGCATATTAAAAAAAAAAGTGCATTCTCATATATTCCTATAACGTTTGTATGCTCCGTGTAAAATTGTCTCGCTAATAGTAAGGAAAAGAGACATTTTTAATGCAATATAAAACTAAAAAGTCTCTTTTTCATCATTGATCTTATAACAACTTTTTTTTGCTTTTTTGGTCCTCTTATTCCAAAAGCTCACTTTCTTGGTGAAACTTTTATTAATTTCATTAGCCGAACATATATAGAAAGTCTTTTTATTAATTATATCAAAGAATTTATCTTTTCTCCTTATTATATTGACGAGATACTTTTATACATGTAAAATGTTAGAACAATATCTTGAAATACACTAAAAATATTGTGCATGACGACATATCTTTATATTTTTTCATAAATAGTTCATAGATAATATTAATTTTTGTCAATCCAAATTAATGATATTTCACTGAAATTTTCAAAAAAAAAAAAATCTTGACTTTATGCAATGTTTTGATTTAGTTAATTTCATCTACTTAAAAATTTATCAATTTAATTGACAGCGTAGAAAAAACCTAGATTTCTTGGAAATTTCTCTTTTCAACAGCCCAAATTCTCATGGAAGTAATATCAAACAATAAAAAGAAATATTGCCTTTAACATACATGAAAAATCTACAATAAACAAAAATTAAACATATGAAATTATTAATTGTGGTAAGTAAATCTTACATAAATATAAAAATACTAAAAAAATATATGAAATTATTAATTATGTTAATTGAATCTTACATAAATATAATAATACTAAAAAAATGAAAGTAAATAAATTTGGGACCACCAATATAAATTGCAATTGAATGATATAGGATAATTTTGTCTTTTTAGTGAAAATTGGGTGGATTTAGTCATATAGGAGGTGAAAATAGTGCCGCCCCAATTATTACTATAACCACCGGGGTTTACCCTAGTGGCCACCCTTCCAATATGGAAGGGAGAGATGGGGTGTTCGAATTCCCACATTCTCGGGAGGGGTTTGGGGTGGAAACGAATTAGTTTCGGGAGTGGGTTTCGACTCCCACGCCGCGCAAGGAGGTAGGACAAAAGTCTAAGAGTTAGCATTAGACTAGGAGTAGAGTAGGATCGACCAAAAAAAAAATTATTACTATTTGGTTAAACACCAGTCACCACCGACGATGGCGGGGGCAAATTTTTCATAATAGAATAGAGAGAGAAGGCTAAACGGTCCTAAAACCAAAACCATAAAAAAAGAAAAAGAAAAAGAGCAGTGCTATTTCTACCCCTTTGTATGACTAAATTCACACAATTTTTACTAAAAAGGCAAAATTGTCTTCTATCATTTAATTAAATTGGTGGTCCCAAATTTATTTAATTTTCGTTTTTTAGTATTTTTATATCTATGTAAAATCTATTTATAATAATTAAGAATTTTATCTATTTATTTTTTCGTTTATTGTAGATTCTCCATGTATATTAAAGGCATTATGAATTTTATTGTTAGACATTACTTCCATAAAGATTTGTTTTGTCGAAAAGAGAAATTTCCAAGAAATCTAGTTCTTTTCTACATAATCGATCAAATTTATAGATAAATTGTTAAGTAGATAAACTTTTATTAAATTGAAACATTGCATAAAGTAAGAATTTGTTTAGAAAATGCTAGTTACATGTCATTATTTTGGATTGACAAAAATCAAAATTATCTATGAACTGTTAATGAAAAAAATATCAAGATACCTCATCGTGCACAATATTTGAACTATATTCCTAGATATTCCTCAGTCTTATATGCTTTGTATAAGAGTATCTCACCAATATAATAAGGACAAAAGATAAATTCTTTGATATAGTAAATAAAGAAACTTGATAAATATTTTAGACTAATGAAATTAATAAAAAAAAAATTACCAAGAAAGTGAGTTTTTGAGATAAGAGGGACAAAAAATAGATAATTATTATAAAATCAAATATGAAGAAAAGAATTTTCAATTTTATACTATATCAAAAAAAAGTTGTTTTTCATTACTATTAGTGAGATAATTTTACAAGGAGTATACAATATGATAATGCACATTTCTTTAATAAGCTAAAAAAAGGGAATTGCTTAATTATGGTAATCATCTTTAATAGAAAAGAAAAAATAGAAAAAAGAAGAAGTGGGGCTATCATTTTAAACTGCAATTGAAAGATTGAGGACAATGTTGTCTTTTTAGTACAAATAGGGGTGGACATAGTTATTTAGGGAATGGAAATAGTGCCACCCCAAAAAAATTATCACATTTTTTCCATTGCAATTAAAGGCATTTTTATACTCATTTACGAGGAAGCAGCCTCGCTTCATGTAGCCTAGCCCGACCCAACTTTGTATCTGATAAGTATCTTGAGGAAGGATGATAGGGTTGACGTGCCGTACGTAGACCGAAACGGGGATTAAGGAGGCGCATTAGGTCCAAACCGGAAAAATCTATTTATCTATTTGTTTATATGTGGATTGTACAACAATGTGAATTTTGTTCAAGAGACTGTTTACTTAGTAATATGAAATATCTTGATTTTGAAAGTATTTATTACATATAATAAGAGAAAAGATGGACATGGAAATTGTAAACGTTTTTAGATCACATGCTTGGCAAGTGTCTTTGGACACTCGTTGCCATGTGATATGCAATGAATATAGATGGCATTGTTAGTCGCATTCCATGTACACATCGGAAAGATTAAAAAAAAAATATGAAGAGAAAAACTCAAATATGACGTGACATGCCGTGTCTAATTTGTATATTAATATGAGTTCGGCATGTCTTTGTCACGAGCCACAATACGCATTTTTAACTTTTTAAATCACATTTTCATGTGTTGTTGATGCAAATTGAAACAAATAATAAACATAACTAGGGACAATGATACATGTCATTTATGGACTTTTAATTCTTTTAATGTGATCCTTGAACTATTTCTAAATATTTAATATGGTATCTAAAATTTTCATTAACAAAAATTTCAATATTCGGTGACATTCTGCCCTGATTCTTGTATTTTCTAGGATTTGGTTTCGAAAAGGACGATTGGTGGAGGACATGAGGCAATGGGGTTCTATGTGCTTGAAGATGCTCCTTTAATTACTTTCTCCAGTGTTGCAGCTCTACAACGGATTCATTGTTGTCTTGGTCATCCTTCTTTACAAAGTCTTTGGAAGTTAGATTCTAGTTTTCGGTCCCTTTCTAGTCTAGAATATGAGTCATGCCAACTTGGCAAATTACATCGTATTAGTTATCCACCTGGAGTCATTAAACAAGTAGCATCTCCTTTTTTGTTAGTTCATTTAGATATTTGGGGTTTTGTCATGTGGCTTCCAATTTGGGTTTCTGATATTTTGTTTACTTTCATCGATGATTATTCCAGAGTCACTTAGTTATATTTAATGAAAAATCGGTCGGAATTATTTTCAATATTTCATGCATTTATATATGAAATTCATACTCAATTTGGTGTGCATGTTAAAGTTTTGCATTTTGATGATGCTAAAGAGTACTTTTCTGTGCCCTTTTCTAATTTTATGACTCAACATAGTATGATTCATGAATCTTCTTGTCCTGATATACCACAATAGAATGGTATTATTGGAAGGAAGAATAGACATTTATTGGAAGTTACTAGATCCATGTTATTTGAGATTAAGGTCCCTAAAATCTTTTGGTCCGATACTATTCTAACTGCATGATATCTCATTAATTGCATGCCTTCTTTTATTTTGCGAGGTGGCATTTTATTTTCTATTTTATTTCCAAATGAGTCACTATTTGTCTTACCACCCTGAATTTTTTGTTGTGTTTGATTTATTCGTGATCATCGACGTGGAGTATCAAAACTTGATCCCAGGGCCATCAAGTGTATGTTTATGGGTTATTCTCTTACTCAAAAGGGATATTGTTGTTATACTCCATCGTTGAGAAAATAATTTATAATTGCTAATACTTCATTCTTTGAATCCATTTCTTATCATGATGTTCCAAAAACTATGTCTAAATTGGATGAAGACTTATATGAGACCACCATTCAATCAACTGCTTTAATTGTTTCACTAGTATCTCCACATGGGCCACCTCCTCTCTAGGCTTATACTCAAAGTCCTTTAGTAGCTGCTACTCCCCCATTCCTCCTATCACTACTACGTCATCTTCTACTTTAGATCTGCCATAAGTTGACCATTTTCTTGTATCTGATCTTGATCTTTCTATTGCTCTTCGCAAAGGTACACATACTTGTACTTAACATTCTAGTGCATACTTTATCTCATATTCTTCTATGTCTCATTCTTTTTGGTTATGTTTGCCTATTGTTGAACAACATCCTGTCCATAAGTCTATAGCTAAGGCATTACAAAGTTCCAACTAGAGAACAGCAATGGAAGAAGAATTATAGGCTCTTTAAATTAATCAAACTTGGGATTTGGTACCTCTTTCTTCGGGCAAAATAGTTATTAGTTGTCAATGGGTATATGCTATGAAAGTCAATCTTGATGTTCTCTTGCTTGTTTAAAAGTAAGGCTTTTTGCCAAAGGGTATGCCCAGGTGTATGGAGTTGACTATTTGGATACTTTTTTTCAATTACCAAACTTACATATGTTCGAATCTTGATCTCTCTTGTTGCCACATATAACTAGCCCTTGTTTTAGCTTGATGTTGAGAATGCATTTTGCACAGTTCTTAATGAGGAAGTTACCGTGGAGCAACTTTCGGCGTTTGCTGCTCAAGGGCAGTATGGGAGACTGGTTTAGAAATTTGAAAAATCTTTGTATGGTTTGTAGTAGTCCCCATGGGCGTCGTTTGGAAGATTTTCTAAGGCTGTACTTTCTTTTGGATTGTTTAGATATGGAAATGATCATTCTTTCTTTTATAAATAGTCAGAGGGAGGCAAACTGTTCTTGATTGTGTATGTTGATGATATTATCATCACAAGAGATGACTTGATCGGTGTAGATGAACAAAAGATCTATCTTCAACAACAATTTTAGACTAAAGACTTAGAAACTTGAAGTATTTCTTAGGAATTGAAATTGCACAGTTACAAAAAGGTATTGTTTTGTCACAGTGAAAATATGTCTTGGATTTGTTTATTGAAATAGATACGTTGGGATCAAAGCCTCTTGATTCACCCATGAAACAATGGGTTAAACAAGTTGTTGAGGAAGGAGAGATTCTTGATAATCCCAAGAAATATAGAAGACTAATAGGTAAGCTGAATTATCTCACAATTACTTGTCCAAATATTGCCTTTAGTGTGGTAAGCTAGTTTTTGTCTTCCCCCCATACATCTCATCGAGATGCAGTTATTCGGATATTGTGGTACTTAAAGAAGACTTCAAAAAAAGGAATTGTTTACCAAAACCATGGTCATAATAGAGTTGAAGAATTTTCTAATGCTGATTGGGGAATGTCTCCAAACAATTGAAGGTCAACCACTAGCTATTGTACCTTGGTTGGAGGAAATCCAGTATCATATAAGAGTAAGAAATAAAGTGTTATTGCCCGCTCTAGTGTTGAGTCATAATATAGAGTCACGACACAAGTGACATCTGAATTAGTGTAGATTCAATAGTTATTAATTGAGTTAGGCTTCAAAGTTTTACTACCCATGATTCTATGGTGTAATAATAAAGTTGCAATGCATATAACTTCTAACCCCATGTTTCATGAAAGAACAAAATATATATTGAGATTGACTATCATTTTATTTAAGAGAAGTTGCAAAGTGGATTGATCATTCCCAGTCACACATTTGAACTGGCAAACAACTTTCAGACATTTGTAATAAATTGGGCATGATTAATATCTATACTCCAGCTTGAGGGGGAATATTAGAAGTATAAAGGATAAAGTGGTCTTTAGGATCTTTAAGGCTTATTTTGATGTATATGTTGAACTTTATTGAATAATACAAAACACTTTTTTCCCTTTCACAACATTTAATAATGATATTAGTTTATTTGTAGATTTTTCATTTTATATTGATATAAATCTTGTTCATACTTTTTAGATAGATAAAATATTTAATTTTTTGTATTTTGTGTTGTCTTAATTAAATTTAGTTAAATCTATAATTTGAGAAATAAGAACTACAAGAATATCAATTCAATGCAACTCTAAATGATGTTCTACTTTTATTATTATAGAAATTATAAGCTAAAATATACTCAAATGAAACTATCGTAATATTTACAAAGAGAAAAAAAAAAAAAAGGCTATAAAGGTAATAAAAAAGATAGTCATACTTTTTGTTGATTTAGGAAATAGGTTGAAATGCAAATATACTGTGAAATCTGGGTAATGGTGTAACTATGAAAATTCTTGACTTGACTAAATTAAACAAATTGAAAATTTAGGGACATAATCGAACATTTAAAATAGTTCAAGGACCACATTGAATAATTACAATGATGACATTGCAAATAGAGCTAAAATGTAGGGCCCATTTGTGTCATTTTTCTATATAATTATAACACCAATTACACAAATCACTGTCCCTAGTAGTGAAAAGAAGATATGAAGGAAATCTCTTTTCTTTCCAAAATGCCCTCAACAACTCATCACTTCTAGAATATTGATGTGAGGACAAAAGTATAAATTGACACATTTTAATTAAGAATATTTACATATTTATCTATATGATATCTACTTGTTAATTAAGAATATTTACATACCTATCTATATGATATCTACTTGATTTATGCCATTTTTATTTTCTCACTTCAAGTTTTTTTAAGCTTGGTATAATCATTAGCGGCCTCATTCTATAATAGTTTGAACATTGTTAATTTACATGTTTGAATATACATATACATACATACATATTGGTCTCACTCCACTCTTTTATGCACATGTGCTTGCAATACTCATAAGAATTGAACCTCGAATCTAGTACTCTTTGGCCCTACCACCAATCTCTTCACCAGTAGAGTCGCGTGCCTGTTGGCCATGTTTGAATATATGTAAGTGAGTTTTTTTTTTTTTTTTTTTTTTTATCAATCAAGCATTCTTTGTCTAGTTAGATTCAATCTCACAAGCCCTAAGAAAGCCAAAAGATTTTCGTATACTTCCTCATGAGAAGTTATAGTCACGAAAATCTAATTGATTGCAATTTTCTTTGAATCTTAGATAAAAACAGATGAGTTTATCCAACATAGAAAATATCGATCTAATCACACCATTTGTAAAATGAATCTATCATCCCTTATTAGAATGGGTATTGCTTATCACTTGATGTTAGATGTTAGATGGTAGATGTGCGAAACGTTTACTCTCTACTCATTAGTATCGATTATGCCTTTTAAAAGTAATAACTCTCTTTGAGGCTATCATAATCGTCTCCACGGCATCAGCCGTCATTACTCTCTCTCTCTCTCTCTCTCTCTGCATGCGCGCAAGCATGATTTGGGGCTTTCAATCTCAATCTTGATCGTCGATCGGCTCCAATTGAGGTTAGGTTGACAACTATGGTCAATCTCGATTAAGTGAGCATTGACCATGAAGATAGAGCTAGTCATGGATTACAAAGATGTAGAGCAAGTAGTAGAGAGAGAAAGAGAATGGAGATGTCGGCATTGATGGCAATCCATGGTGGCAATGATGGTGGTCATGGTAATAGCTAGTTATGGTTAGCTCTAATGTGGATGTAGTGAGTTGGCATTGGTAAAGATGAGAAAGGCAGTGCGAGAACAAAAGAGTGAGTAGTGAGGTAGGAGTTTTTTAAGTCTTCTTATATGTAATGTGAACCCAACTATAAAGAAGTAGATCCCCGCATTCTAATTTATTTTATAAGTCCTTATCCATCAACCATGATTGATCTTGTCTATAGACTCCATATTTATGCATTTCCCAATTCAACCACAACCGCATATCCAATGGTCGTTCTCAAAGACCAATCGCACTAAGTAAATCATTTATTATTTTTACAATATTTTCTCCCTTAGAAATTTTTACTCTTGTTTCTCCTGCCTATTTTTATATTACGAATATGGTCTCTTTAGAAATCAATCCACCATTTGAAAAAGGGAAAATATCACCAAAAACTCCAAACTTTGCCCAAAGTGATAAATTTACCCCAAACTGTTTTTTGTGACATGAAAAACCCAAAACTTTGCTAACCGTGACACATTCACCCCAAAAAAAATTTCGTGACATAAAAAACCCTGAACTTCTATCCGTGTGACACATTTACCCTAAACTATAGGGCATTTTAATTTTTTACTTTTTTTTCCTTCTTCTTCTTTCTTCCCTCCGCCGGTCATGGTGGAGGGAATTCAGAGTCAAGTGAGGGCTACCCTCGCCTGGGCTGGCTAGGGCCTAGCGGGGGCACCCCTTGCCGGCGTCGCTCGAGGGGGGCCCTAGCCAGCTTAGGCAAGGGCGACCCTTGTCAGACGCCAGTGAGGGCACCCACCGGCTCAGCCATGGTCGACGGAGGGAAGAGAGAAAAAGAAAAAAAAAGACGAAAATGCCTTTAGTGAGGTAAATATGTCACAGTTTGTAAAATTTAGGATTTTTTATATCACAAAAAAAGTTTGGGATAAATTTATTACTTTGGGCGAAGTTTGAGGTTTTTGTGATCTTTTCCATTTTAAAAATGCCGTATCCAACTGCATTTCACGACACCTTATAACATGTCGTACTTTACCAACATTGAAATGCGATTCAACAAATGTTGATGTCGGGGACTTGTAGAAAGCGCCTTGAAAATTGGCGACACCCCCATGCGGATCGACCCAAGAAGAGAGAGAGAGCGAGAGAGAGAGAGAGAGAGGACAGAGAAAGTCAACGCACATTTTCTTGCATCTATCCTTCTCGTCGCGCGCCTTCTCATCTCGATCCTGTGCACAACCCATGAAAGCGATTTCACCCAGGACGTCGGCACGTCCCTTCCGCAACGCGTGGACCCTCCTCTCCCATCTCGCTGCGACCCGAATTCGGACAAAAACCGCTTCCTTCCTCCTGTGGCGGCTCCTCTTCCTTCTTGGCTAAGGAAAAAAGTGGTTTTTTCCCGCATTTATATTCAACATCTACCTCTCCCTCCCTCTCTGTCACTGCCCTCTGAGACGAGGAGAAGATGATGGAGGAACCGCTGCTCTCAGGTACGCATCGATCGCTTTCTGGGTTCTCGCCGTTTCGTTCTTGCCCGGATGGGAAATGTCTTGGTCTTGGTTTCGTGACTTTCTTGGGGGTCTTCTTGAAGAGATAAGGAGCGAAAATGGGGAGAAGGAGACTGACAAGTGGCGCTCCTACCAGTCCCTGGGGAGGCCCGGCACCGCTTCGTTGGCCGGCACCGAGGTCAGCGTCGACGAGATTCGGTCCGCCGCCTCCGCCTCAGACCGCTACCCGCCCTCGATTCACTCCGCCCTCCTCTCTTCGCCCGAGCCCGATCTCGGCGGTACGTCCTGCGTCGCCTATCTCCGAATTTTGGATTTTGGGTCGAGCGTATTTGGAAAGAGTGCGGGTTGGGTTGATGAGATTTAGGTGCCGGATCTTTTGCTTGCTGAACGTTGTGATTGTGATCGTTGCATGCCTTGCGAAACTGCGGAATGCGTGATCTTTCGGCTTGATTGATTCTGGGTTTGACTCTTCATGCTGGAAAGTCTGAAACTTTAGGACTGGTTCTGGTTAACTTAAGTTCTCGTCACAATAGAATTTTATGCTCTGCAGAGCAAGCAATTGTATACGAAGGTGGATATGGAGAGGACATTGGCGGACCCTCCAGTGAGTTTCTGAGGTACTATTTGTTAAGAGTCGCCCTTACTTTTTGTGAGGATCATTTGCATGTGTGTAATCGTTAGATGATACAAATTTTGCTATTCTAGAGCATACCCTTAGGAGTTACGACACAAAGGTTTCATTCATTTTCTTGTGCTTCTAGCCTTTCATACTTCAAATTACTTATGGTGTTGCTATAGCTTCAGTGTCCCTCCAGCTTAGCTGAAACAACTTTATCTTGCAACATTGTCCGTTGCTCTCGCCTTTTTATTCGATCAGCTTGCAGGATCGTGATATTTTTTGTGGTTTGAAAGCATTTAATGAAGTAGTTTCTTCAATTTTCAGATGCCTGCCGGTACATTTATAGCATTAATAGAATACTTTTGTAAAATTTGTATAGGAAGCTTGGTTTACTGGGAGTGCTACTGTTATCCTTGAGGAATAACCAACTCTCGCTCGCCACTTCCTATAGGAAAGTTTTTTTTTTTTTTTTTTTTTTTTTTTTGCGTCTTTCAAAATTCCGTGAAGTTTCTGACTTATCCTGGAATAAAGCACATTGTTATGTCACTCCACGAAAGTTGGTATATCGAAAAAAATGAGTTTTTTTTTTTTGGAACCTTTAATTGAAAAATCACATTAAAGATGGAGATTTTTCCTTTCATGGAACTTCTAACAGGGTTGTGGGAACTTCCCTTGTGCACTGTTAATTCAGAATATTGTGGACCAAGTACATAATTTGTGCAGAATATTTTGTGCCTTTACATTATTTTCAAGAGTGATAACATTGGCATATCATCCATTCCCTCTGTGGAATTCTAGCAAGTACCTTCTAGTAAGGCCAACGGAATGCCGTCCTGTATTAAACTTGATTAGAAAAAGTTGCAATGTATTCTTATTGCTTTCCATACGACATCAATGTTTGACATTGTTTTGATGACACTTCATCATGTAACTGCAAATGTGCTTTGTTTATGCCCTGTGATAATTTTTTTGGAAAGGTTTTGCCCATGGCATTCTGAAACAACGGTTTGTTGACTGTGTCGCCTTATGTAGGCCAATACTGGATGAAGTAGAGATACGGGAGTTGCTTATTGATCATGTTGGTCATCGCTGCTGTTGGGGGAGTCGTCCTGCTCGTACTTGGAAAATTCATGCGATTGAAGATTGCAATGTTTATGTGGGAACTTTAGATACCTTTATAGAGGAGAGAGAAATTATAAGAGAAACAGAACCCCACCGTGGTGGCAACCTCGATGGAAAGGATAAGGGTCCTGAGGTGGGACTTTGGGAATTGGATCTGAGGTCTCAATTTCCTGTCCTTTTTGTTCCTTACAAGGAGACACGGGCAAATGTTCCTCATTCTGAAACTATAGAGAAATGCCCAGGTAGTTTTTAGGATAATCTTTTTTACAGCTTTTCATATATAAGGATGTTTTAATTTGTGATACTGCCCATCTTTATCCTTCTTCACTGAAGTGTTTTTCTATTATCTGCTTGGTGCAGTCTAGGATAATCATTTTACATCGGTTAAAGAACAAGATATAAAAGATGAAGTTCTATTTATGTCATTATTATGATCAGTCATGTGATGTGCGGCTTTGTTTATGAACTGGCATTACTTGAGGAAAGCTGTGCAGGTTGTGATGGACGAGGAGATCGACTGTGTCCCGCTTGCAATGCAGATCAAGAACCTGGATTTTATAAAGAAAATCAGATGGCACCATGCCCTGGTTGTTATGGAAGGGGTTTAATTGCTCATAGAGATGGATCTGATTCCATGTAATATCTTTGCTCTGAAGCTTGCAATTTTGATTACATTTTTCTAAGCTTTATCTTGTTCTCAGGTCATCAGCATTCTTTTCCATCTAGACTAGGGCTTAATGTCTTTAAACCTCAAATTTATGGAGCAAAATCTCAGTATAATCACCATAGTCCATGAGGTTGGGCAAGATGATTTCGGCCGACTGGTTGGTTGGTTCATTTGATGTTCCTGATATGTACTTGCACTGGAAGACTGGATGTTGATTGTTTATTGTGAATGATGTGGTGTTAATAATTCTATTTTTGTAGATGTGCCAAATGCAATGGCAAGGGGAATATTCCTTGTGCAACTTGTGGGTCTCGTGGACTTATTCAATGCACAACGTGTCTCGGAAGTGGGTCTCTTCTCTCACGAGGCATTGGTGTTGTCAAATGGTACGTGTGCTCATGTGCTTTTGAAATTTTTACTACACCGTAGAACTAGTGGGTGCATAGAACTCTTGATACTGTACTTTTTGACAAAGATATGTATAACGCCTGCTTGCTCTCCCTCTGTTACTGCACAATCACAGCTCTATGCCTCTTCTGTAGGAAGCAATCCTTCAATGTCTCCAGAGTGTTGTTGACTCTTGCTTCCACTCTTGGACTATATAGTTTGCGTCTTTAACAGCAACTTAGCATGATAATAGCAACTTAAGGCACAAATAGTTCCTTATTAAGGGTTCAATGAAAGCAATCATGGAAGCCTTATAAGTGCAGGAACTGGAGATGCTCTAATTTGAGTACCTACTTCAATTTAACAATGGGAATTGTGTTAGATAACATGCTTTCATGTTTTCAGTTGTGATAGCATGTTGTGAGGTGTGTATTTCAAATAAGTGTATTGGTTTTCCTAGCTCTCAAAGATTTAGGCATCCTTTAAAGGGTACAAACATTGGTTAAGATACTATTCTGCCATTGCAGGAAGACTCTCTCAACCCGAAAAGTGAGCGCAACAAGTGGAGCCGCTTCGGTTCCAGAAGAGGTTTTCCACAGAGCAAAAGGGGTCCAGTTGTGCAACACTCAAGCACATCAGTGCACTCCGGCCTTCTTTGCAGACTCGTTCTTCCTCAATAAGTTCTCTTCCGAAGTGATCTCCGATAGGGCTTCTGTGCCTCCAACTGCGAGGGTGATATGCGAGAGGCACACGATCTCGGTCGTGCCAGTGACGCGCGTAACCATGACCCATCATAAGAGGGCCTTCAGCTTCTACATTATTGGATATAGCAGGGAGGTCTATTTGAAGGACTACTATCCTGCTCGATTTTGCTGGGGACTCTGTCCTTGCTTGGAGTGGTTGAAGTTATAAGCATGAAGGTCTTTATATTTTATGAACTCGTGTCTTGTACATGCCAAATAAGATCTTTAGCGAGTTTGACATCGTTGAGAGAGAGTGCTATATATGTTGGCTTCCTTCTTTTTCTCCTTATGGTTCTTTAGGCTGGTCGAGGCTTTTGAGGCGTACATTTTGTGTGATGTTTATGTGTATCATCATGCGTGCGGTGTAATTTTTCCCTTTAAGAGCATCAGAATACTGAGTTTCGTGCTTCTACATTCTGGGTTGGAGTTGTTCCGATGTTTTGCTTAAGCGCTTAGAACATGTGGGTGGGGTTGGCATGTTGAAGTGAAGATTACTGTCATGTTTCCGATGTTAATGGAAGTTGTCGTGTTAGTAAGCTAACGCTGGATGTCCTTCACCGTCATAATTGCGTAGAAACTCCCATTGATGACGGCGCTCTCGTCGCCGCCTCTGGTCGCCTTGAGCAATTGAAGATTTGCTCATATAGAAGATATGAGAAGAATGCCCATGGATTTTGGGGACGTCGACCAATCAACGAGGCCTATATGCCTGAATGGTTTGGTTTTTCCCCTTCAAATGCATTCCAAGGTAAACCTACCTGCCTTAAGAACAATACCAATAGGAAAAATTAATCGACCAGTTACTCAAGAAATAGGTGTAATTCTCTCTCTCTCTCTCTCTCTCATGTCAATTTCCATCGCAGCATTGTGCTAATCGATAATATATATTTTTTTATCTGGTGGGTAGTACGTAGCTGCCATTCACTGAAAAAAGTCGTGAGTACATACATATTAAGAGCTTCAGAGTAAATTAAATCCAAAAGGGCCAGGAAGTCTGAGACAAGTTAAAGTGACATGTTTGGGCTCGCACAAGAAGATCCTAACCTAATCTGAAACGAGTACCCACCCATTTTATTATCGTATACCCGAACATATTAAGACCTGACCCTGAAATTCTCTATTTTTCGTGTTCAGGTCGGCCGTGTCGGGTAGCCTTTTTGACAGCCCTAGGAGGAGGGTACAAGACCCAATAAAAAAGAATGGCCATTAGTCCTCCAGGCCTTAACAATCCAGCCAGCTACTTTATTCGTGTCCCTACTGCTACGGTTCAAAGAGAGGTCCGGAAACAGCTACTTTATTTGGGATCCCTACTCAACAAAATTTTGGCGCATTAGATGATGTATGTGCTATCATCACTCGCGAGTGTCGATACCCAAGTAATAAAAATGGTGGAATCTCCTCAAGACAATGCTTCCGTGACGAAAAATGAGAACTTGGGATTGGTGGCACATGAGAAAGTCGATGCTTGTGGCCCAGCGAGACTTGTGAAGGATTTGGCGTTAGCCCGCTTAAAAAAAATAAAAAAAAATGACAAACTGTGCAAGCACAAAAAGCGTTCCTCACAGTGTGTACTGCAACGTTGTTCCAATGTCCAGTGTGTATTCACACCTTGCCTTCTGATAGCAACAAACGTCGTGGGATTCAGGTTTTGACGTGGATCAGGTTTTGTTGAGTAAGTTATTAGGGATTAAAATCATAAACTACCGATCGATGTGACGTCTCCATCATCACATGGAATGACCCGCGAGCTACCGCATCAGCATAAGGATCGCCTGATGCACGCACGGGCTGATTACAAATCGATAAGTACCAATGAACCTGGGCGATCGAGGGTCCGGTCAAGAGTCATGTGACTATTAAAGAAAGCTGAAGCATGAGGCTGTGTTTAAAGGCTGATGTATCTACTGACTAATCACATTGGTCGGCCTTCTTCGAAACCTAAACAATCGAAAACAACGTCATCCAATTCTACAAAGCTTCACGAAATGGATAATCCGAGTCTACGCCCGGAAATTAAAAAAGAAAGTAGGGAAAAGTAATGCTCGTCCATTCACAAGATGAAGAGGCGTGCAGCTCTGGAAACATGAGGTATGTGCACGCTCCATAAACCCATAAAAATACGGGAGAATTAGAAACGCCCTCAAGGACAAGTCAAAAGAAGAAAAAGGGAGGAGCTTTAAGACTAGTTTCTCTCAGATGGTGTCGCGCATCATGGCGCAATCTGTCGGCATATCACGAAGGAATCAGGTCGAAGACGAAGCCCCCTTTGAATATAATAGTAAGTACCCATCGGCAAACACCGACCCCAGAAAGAACCTGAACCTCGTATTCCTGAGTTCAGGCATTGATCATGCGCTCCAATCATGCTGGCTTTCTTTTTTTGGTGAAGCGAGACTGATGTTGATTCTCTCTGTTAGAGGGACAAGAAGGCACTGATTCACCTTCGACACGTCGAAAGGTTGACCGGGGGTTAGTGGCGGACCATGTATGGAGTCTTTGCTTCGAAGGGTTCGCACGGGGAGGGGGAGATGTGATGAGCACGAGGGAGTACAGGCGGTCGCGTTCCGTGCAGCCGCAGCACTGCTGTATCGCCCACGTCGTGAATGGAATTTTCCCCATTTGACGCACGCATAACTTGGATAATTTCTGCAACCGAATGCAACGTCAGATGGAGGGGTTTTCGTTTGGTTTTGACCGGATGAAAGTACCGCTGAGTTCACGTTTTTCTTTTTTCTGTTTTTTTGGGTCGTGGGCTAAGTTCCAAACTTGCTTTGCTCATTGTGCACGTTCTCTATGTGTTGGTCCATGGTAATACTGTTAAGTTCGAAGTTGTTGGTGGGGATTAATAGAAACCCAAGGACAGCTCGTGCGTGGACGCGCGTTGTGCTTAGCTGTTAAATCACGAGGCGTCCGAACCTATGTAGGAGAATGCCACGTAGGAGCCAAGATTGAGGTGGCCATCGAGGGTGAGCGAATCGAGGGTGAGCGATTCTAGGGTCATCTAAGATCAGTTCGGTATTTATTTAGAACTTAAAATCTACCATATTGGAGTTAAATTCTCAATTTTTAGAACTAGAAACCTATTTTACATATCACCAAACGTAAAATCTATCCTATCAATCAGTTCTAGGGTGTACTTGAGAACTGGCCAATTTCTTTTTTTATTTACGCAATAACAAAAAATTTTAATAGCAACAATCCATGAACAATGAACACATAATAAAATATATAATTAAAAAGTTTTAAACACATAGTATAAAACCTAAATTATAAAACTTCAGTTCTCAATCATCCATGAAAAAATTGCTCCAATTTCTAACCACCGAAATCAAAAGAAACAATAAACATAGTTAATCACTTAATATTTTTAAATTAAAATTACTATTAATTAAATTAAAATAATTATTAGAAAACCTCATCACATATGTTTATTCCACTTTTACTTGTAAAGTTTATCTAGCGATGATAATCCTCTTATTAAGACAATTCATATCTTTAAAACAGAAAGATAAAATAGATTAAAGAAAACATTCACTCATTATGTATACAGAAGAATTTTAATATAAAAAAATATTTACATCACTTACAATATATAATCTCTAATTCATCGATTTTCGATTCGCTTCTATGATTCTCGATTCCTAGTTTGGTTTTCACCCAATAATTAATTTTCATCATTTTATTTTATTTTCTTCTCCCTCGTTGGCCTGCGCCTATGGCTTGTCATCGGCCATCATCAAGGCCCAATGAACAGCGGATGAAGAAGGAAAAATAAAATAAAATATTAAAAAATTGAGAGGGCAATTCCCAAAAAACTAATTTCTGACAAATACACTCCAAATATAATAATCGATAAACTATAACGACTTAGGAAACTATGAATGGAATGAGATACAAGCCCAAACAATTTTTTTTTTCAACTCTGACTTAAACAAACACACCCCCAAATACAATAATCGATAAACTATACCTGCTTACGAAACTATCCTCAAAACAATATACGAGCCCAAATAAATTTGTTTATTTTTCCGATTCATATCTAAATTAATACTCAATATTCATTATTCAAATATAAACGAGTCATACCTTTTTTGCCGCCCTTTTTCAACGCTCGAAATGATTGCGCTTAAAAGAGGACGGGCCTCACCGACGTTCACGCCAGCCTGTGACGTCCCGTCGATTCTCCGCGTTGAAGCCGCCAACTCCCTCCCCGCCATCTGATTGGGCCAGCACCGATCGCAGGCCCGCGTGGCGGGGGAGGGGGCCAATCGGGTGCGGGCGATCGCACGTCGATTCCGGAGAGCCATCGCCACGTGGGGGAGCGCAACGCCGGGAGATCTGATGCGGTGGGCGATCCGACGGTCCGCGATCGTGGCGGCGGGTTTCTGGAGAGGACCCCGCTTTTTTTGGCCTTTTTTTTTTTTGGGAAAGGAGAGCTAAATTAATGCGACGGCCGAGGGGGATCACGGTAGGCGACGCCAGCGCTCTGGGAGGGCGACACGTGTCACGTTGATTTGAACTGATCTCCCTCTCTCCGTGTGAGGAAGCGGAATGTCGTGACATATGCACAGGCAGGTTCAGAAATATATTTATTTATTTATTAAAAATTCTTTTGAAAAATTCTTTTTTTTTTTTTTAAAAGGTCAAAGATGAGGTGACAATGACAGCAAACAGGTTATCAGTTTCAGACAACCGACGAGAGGATCGAGGAACGTTCGAATTTGTGTTCCCATAGATTTCACACTCGCCGTGGACATTCTTCTCGTGGAGACGCGATAATCTTCTCTTAAATTATCTTTCCCGTAAATTTAAGAGAGGTTTACTAGTTAATTAGAGTAATTTTAAATTACCCATCTTTTTAATGAACTGCGCAAGTAAATTTCATATTGCAAGCTAAACCCCAAAGAGCATGAGCTCGGTGGGGGAGGGTGCATTCGTCCTAAGCCTTATGGGTGTCGAGTTTGAGATCACACTCGACTCGATTTACATGCTAGGTAGTCGGATATCAAGTCAAGTTTGATTGAAAATAAAATTTCCCTGCTTTAGCTCGAATTAATGGAAAATCAAGATACTTGACCTTGACTTAGCTTAGCTAAATTACAATCGTTATAATCAAGTTATAAAAAAGACTTGAGCTCAAGATTGATGAGTTTAAATATTTTACTCCTTTTTTATATATGGGGCATGTTGTTAAATTATATGGATTTACGCCATGGGTCTATTTTTATAACTATTAACTACTTTTAAAGAAATTGTTGAACCCCATTAGGCTCATGAGCCTGTTGAGCCGAGTATTTTGGTAAGCATGAGCTCGAGCTCAACTGGAAATAATCCTTGAGTCGCTCGAGGTCGAATTAAGTAAGTCAATCTTGAGTAATCATCGAATCCTGAGCTCGCATCACTTGCGAGTGGGACTATGTTTCACTCCAAGCAGTAACTAAAGACGTCCATATGCTCAACCATATTTTCGATTGTAACCTTCATTTTTATCACTAGTAGGCCGGTTAAAATGGGTGGATCAGGTCAAGTTGAAAATAGTTCAACCCAAATCGATTAATTTAACCCGTTCTAATCAATTTTCATGCAATACAAATCTAATAATTCATATCTAACCCAATATCTATTACTAAAACACTTCTATTTTAAACATAATTTAGGAAAATTTATATCCAACTTAAGGTGAAAATATGAAGTGAGCAAGTGCAAGGTCAATTGAGGGTAAGAGAAAGTCATGGAAGTTGGTTGAGTTTAATTAAATTGTAGACTCATTTAATACCAATATTATTTTGAGCTTCACAGTTCTAAAACATTTCATGATCCATTTAATAAACATAACTATTTGAGCTTCACAGTTCTAAACATTTCATGACCCATTTAATAAACATAACTAACTCATATAACAACCCAACTAATCAAATATGGTTCAATAAATGAATTTTTAACCTATTTTGATAGGTCTAATCATAATTAATGTACTCAATACATTTTTAGAGTAACATAATAGGTTTGTGTCGGATGCTTACACGAGTCCACTAACTTTAATTACACTTGTAGTTAATCTTGTCATAGGATATTTTTATCTCCAATTTCATGATCTTTCGTATCACTTTTATTCTTGCGACAGCAGAATCTCACGAAAAGATTGTATCTAATTTCAAGAGGGTAAATAGGTGCTTAAATGGAAAACAGCTAAAGTAGAAGAGAATTGTTGGGTATATGCTTAAATTGACAAACTAATTGATTCGCGAATTGGGAGTAATTCACATGTTTTTATACCAATTATGTAGATAGATCTTGCATGGCTCTATTTCAAACACGCGACCCCATATATAGTGTGGGCTTTATTAGATGCTTTGATTTGTGAATTTGGAGCAAGTTACATGTTTTTATACCAATTATAATAGATTGATCTTGTGCGGCTCTACTTCAAACACGCAACCCCATATAGAGTGCTAGCTTTAAATGCTAGTGTAAGTGCACGACGAGTTCGATCGATTTCTCACGTCTTCAAATTTAGGAAAATTTCGATTTGGCACTGCCCTCCTAGATTTTTAACCGATTCATGAGACTATTGGGCGTTTCAGGAGCCCCAAGTTTACCTAATTTTGGCAAATGCATTCGGTATGTACTTGAAAGCGTGAACTGTGAATGCGTTGAAGACTGGTTGATAAGTAAAGGGGCTGCTCCACGACTTTAGAATGGGGTAAGAGGGTCATAGACGGAAAAAGCAATTCGCTTTGAATATCAAAGTACTTTTTATACGTGGCATCCAAGTTTGACTCCAAATACACGACGTCTCGCCAATGACCTTTCAATTAAAAATAATGTATCATTCCTGCCTTTTTCAGTACATTGATATTGAGTAAAATACACCGCATTTAACCCCTGTTAAATCCGTCGAATAGGTGGGGACAGGCTCGAATTTGAATCGAGTCAAAAATGATCTGACATTAATTGATCAATTTAATCCATTTTTATGTAATACAAATCTAACGACCTATACTCGACACAACCTATAGTCAATATTCACATTGCGAAGACACTTTCATTTTTAAATCAATTTAGGAAAACTTATACTCAAAATTGAAGTGAGAGCATGAAGCGAGCGATTGCAAGATTGAGTGAGGGCGAGAGAGAATCAAGAGAGTCATAAAAGTGGGTTGAATTTGAATAACTTGTGGACCAATTTAATACTCATATTATTTTCGTTTTTACCATTCTAAGTCTATTTATTGAATATAATTAACCTATATAATGACATAACTCGGTTTAAGAAATGTACCTAGTCTCTCCCTTGGAAGATATTAAACTTAGAATAATTTCCTTCCCATCTCTTTCAAAAGTGTATCAAGTTACACATAGTGACATTTTCCTTATTGTAACTAACAAAAAAGCTAAAAAAAAAAATGAAAATAGGAAAGAGACACGTTTGGAAGAAAATATTTAAATCATATTCAAAAACAAATTTAACTCAATTAAGTAAAAAAATCGACTTAAATGTGGCAAGTTAGGGAAGGATTCAGTAGCAAAAATAATCGACGGCAACAAACAAATCTTGTCATTCATATTGCTAAAACCTATCAATAGTTGTCATTGTTCCATATTTGGTAAGGCATTGATAAAATTTAGCTATATCTTTTCATTGCCACCATTAAATTATTTTATTTCTGTTTTCAGCAATGTAGTTAGGCACTTACTTTTCTTCCCTTTAAACTTACTAGCTTTGACCAAATGGTATTGCCATTTTGGTTTTAATTCAAATCCCAAAACCTCTACTGACTTAAAAAGCGAATTTAATGTCACGGTCATGTTTATTTAATACTTATCTACTACATTACTAGCTAAGTGACTTGGATTTATCTATTATTGGATGATATTATGCATGCTACATGTTTGCTGAGATTGCGCATAAAGAGGCTAGAGTAATTTTACAATAACGTTTTGACAAACAAAAGGAAAGAAAGCTACAAATCCACAAATTTGAGGGTGGATACAATTGAACTCGATGCTGATAAATTGCAAAGTTATCGCGATTTTCGAAAATAATAATCAAAATTCAAGGCCTCCATTCTCCACATGGATTTGAAAGTCCATCGACCGATCTACTGGTCCTTTTCGTTAGACTCCTCGTCCTCTCCAACCCAACATACTTTAAATCAAACCCAAAATTAGGAAAAATCCTTAGAACATACCCTCCTTTTTTTTTTTGGCTATAATGTACCATGAATTGAATCTTACCAGACATTCAAATTACCTTGAGAGGACAGACTTGCTTGTTTAAAAGCTCTCGCCTTTATGAAGGTGCAAGGCACCTTTACGACGCACCCCCGCACCAACCGAGGAACCATTCGATGTTACCATCAATAATACACGAATACATGCAACTTGGGTTACATTAATGCAATGAATCTGATCGAAAGAAGAACCTCTCCCCATAATCAAGATCCCGATCGTAACATTCCTCCCCGAATTCGACAGGATCTCGCCACCCAATCGATCGCCTCCCCGTTCGTTCCCCACCGATGTCTTTTCCGACACGCTGCTCCGGATTCACGACCGCCCCTAAGGTTAGGGAAAAAAAATCGTATCTTTACGAGTGCCCGCCTCGAATCTCGAAGGGCAAATCCGTCCATTTCCCATGGCCCCCGTCATCACCGCTACGAAACAAGGATGGACCTGTTGAAGAGAGAGAAAGAAGAGAGAGAAAGGAGAGAGAGAGAGAGAGAGAGAGTCTATATATAAACTCGGGGAAGAAGGAGAGAATTCAGAGAGAACCATCGACGACGCGTCCGCTCGCCATCCATCACGGGGAGCAAGAGAGAGAGAGAGAGAGAGAGAGAGAGAGACCCTCTTCGTCATTCTGTGTAAACCACCCCCAATTGCGTCTCTTCCTCCATTCTCGGCTCTTTCCCGGAAGAACGAAGGAAGAAAAGGTAGAGAATTTGCAGGGTCGAGAGCGAGGAAAGTTGGCATCTTTTCCTTTTTTCTTCGTCTCTTTCGACGGGCCATGGTGTCGACGGCGTCGGGTGGCCCCTCGAACTCATGCAACGCTAGCCCCAGGCACGCGGGGCCCACCGCCGCGCAGAGGCGGCGCGTGGCCGACCCGTTCGCGGACGCCGCCTCGTACTCCTCCGACGAGGAGGAGGACGGCTGCTGCGGCGGCGGCGGCGGCGGCGGGTCTCCCTGATGGGCGGGCCCCACGTCCTCCACAACGGCAGTGTCATCTACCACCACCACGGCCACCACCACCACCACCACCCGGCCGTGCGGTACCTGCTTCTCCGCCGGAAGGTCCTCCCCGACGCCTGGGCGCTCAGGATCGAGGACGCCGCCGCGTGGGCGGCGCACGGGGTGCGGTCACGGCGGCACGTCGGGCGCAAGGTGTTCGCCGGGCTGATCCTGCTCGTCGTGCTCTCGGTGTTCCTCAAGGCGTCGCTCTTCGGCGGATACGTCGCCGACGGCGGAGGCGGAGGCGGAGGGGGAGGAGGGAGGAGGGCCGACAACGGCCTGTTGCGGTTGCAGACGTTCAAGGACGACTGGTCATACGCCCAGCGCGCCGTCGCCGCCGAGAACGGTGGCGGTGTCGGTGGAGGTGGCGGTGACGGTGAATCTATGCCGAAGCGCGTTTTGGAGAAATTGTCAGTAAGTGAAAGTTTCCCGTTGAATTTTCCGACCTTTTCATGGCAAAGTTTGAGAAAAAAATGGCGTCTTTTTCCCTTTGACAACTACTGCACGACACGTTTTTGAACGGTAAAGCTAATTCTTTTTCTAGAACAGAAATTTATTTTGCCACATTTGCTTGATCGTCACCGGATTTCCGTGATTCAATATGAACTTTTTGGGATTTTGGGATATTGTTTCGGCTTTGTTGAGTGTTCCTTGGCGGATTTATATGTCCAAATTGAGGCTAATGCAATGCTGAATTGAATGTTACTTTTATAGCATTTTTGCGATCTTTGTGATGATCTGATCTAACGAAGATGATGGGTCTCCTGCATTTCACAGACTCCAGAAATTTGGATGAAGCCAAACAGTGATAACTACTACAAGTGCGTCACTCGGCCGAAGAATCGAATAAGTCGGTTTAATTTTGCCCTCCCACTAAATTTTCTAGCATTGCTTTTTCCTGTGATTGAATTTCCTTAGCCGGCATCGAAATTGATCCTCTGTTTTTTCTCCAGGAACGGATGCAAAAACCAATGGTTATCTGTTAGTTCATGCTAATGGGGGTTTGAATCAGATGAGGACAGGAGTAAGTTTCTGAAATCATCGACACTGAACAGATTTTGCAACATATGAGGGGTTCTTTAATCTTATTTTCATCTTTAAATCTCTATCTACCCAGATCTGCGATATGGTTGCGGTCGCAAAGATCATGAATGCCACTCTGGTTCTTCCTTCTCTCGATCACGAATCGTTTTGGACCGATCCTAGGTATTATCTTTTCTCCATCTTGGATGGTTTGGCATCGATCTCCCATTTTTTCTAGTTCTGGAATTCACAAAAGGCAATCTTGGTTTTGCAGTGAGTTCAAAGATATATTCGATTGGAAGCATTTCATAGAGGTTCTGAAAGACGACATCGAGATTGTCGAGTCCCTACCGCCCAAATATGCTGTGAAGCAACCCCTGGTGAGGGCCCCTATTTCATGGTCAAAGGTACGTGGATCTTCTTTCCTCATGCCAAAACTCTTCATGCTTTACGTGTCTTGGAATTGCATCTCACAGTCCTCTTTTGTTCGTTCACAGGCCAGTTACTATAGAGGAGAGATACTCTCGCTGTTAAAGCGGCACAAGGTGGTACAGTTCACCCATACTGATTCACGCCTTGCTAATAACGGCCTCGCTTCTTCCATTCAGAGACTCAGATGTCGAGCCAATTACGAAGCTCTTAGATATGCAAAGGAGATTGAGGAGCTTGGGAAGACGTTAGTTGACAGGTTGAGGAAGAACAGCGAGCCATACATTGCTCTACATTTGAGGTACTGTCACATCGAGGGCATTAGAAGTTAAATGATCTAAAATGCTAGAGGAACTGCGCATTTCCGCGCGCACATGATTATATTTTGAGTGACTGATTAGTCTCGCAAAATTTAGTTTTGCGTGCTTTGGCGAACCTTACTTGTGGAATCCCTTTTTTTCGTTTGGCAAATGGACAGAACACAAGTGAGACATTGTTTTCAATCTGGAACATGATTAAGCTATGAGGGGTCATTCTTGATTTTGGTTGCAGATATGAGAAAGTCATTGTCGAAAAATTAAGCACCTTAAAAGAAAGGGCTCGCTTTTTTGGCAAATGGGACCTAATACAAGTAGGACTAAAGTCAATTCTTGATTCTATCTTTTGCAGATATGAGAAAGACATGCTGGCTTTCACTGGCTGCAGCCACAACCTCACAGCATCAGAGGCGGAGGAGCTTCGGATTATGAGGTATGATGTCAAGCATTGGAAGGAGAAGGAAATAGATGGTGTGGCGCGCCGTCTGCAAGGAGGGTGCCCTATGTCTCCTCGTGAGGCTGCTCTTTTCCTTAAGGCTATGGGATATCCTTCCACTACAACCATCTATATTGTTGCGGGCGAGATCTATGGAAGCAACAGCATGGACGACTTCAGGTCAGAGTACCCAAATGTCTTCTCTCACTCCACATTGGCAACTGAGGAAGAGCTTGAACCTTTCAAGTTATATCAGAACCGCCTCGCTGCATTGGACTATATTGTTGCCCTTGAAAGTGATGTTTTTGTTTACACTTACGATGGGAACATGGCCAAGGCGGTGCAAGGACATAGGCGGTTTGAAGGTTTTCGGAAGACAATTAACCCTGACAGGTTTGCACTGATTTCATGCTTATTCTAACATCATTATGAGCTAGATATAATTTGTTATCTGTGGAAGTGGCTGTTTAATCCTGAAATTTGTGTGATGTTTGCTTACTCAGCTGGCTTGTGATGGTTCCTGTCATTAGAATCACTCTTAAATACTCTTTTTGTAAATATAATTCACTTTCTTATTTTATCTTTGCAGACAAAATTATGTTAAACTGGTGGATCAGTTGGAACGGGGAGATATTTCATGGGATGATTTCTCTTTGGAGGTTAAGAGGTTGCATTCAGACAGGGTTGGGGCGCCTTATCTCAGACAAGCGGGGGAGTCACCGAGGATTGAGGAGAACTTTTATGCAAATCCTCTTCCTGGGTGTATGTGTAACAAGCTGCAGGAGCAGATGAGGAGCCTGAACTACTATGACAGACAGAAAAAGGTCAAGTTGCAGAGGTAGGTTATGAGGCTGTCATTTGTGTTGGCGACTCACTGCAAGAATTTGTGGGACCTCTTTGCTGAGGTTGATATGACTCTGCAATGCTCAGGGCCTAATCAAGAGGATTTATGCGCAAACAAGAGGGTGATCTCCTAAGCCGTTCCTCATGTGCTTAAAAAAATAACCAAAGCTTTCAAGTCTGCCGAGTGATTTGAGGAAATATGAATTCCGATTCTGGGTCACCTGTAAAGGATAGATCAGTTTAGCTTAGATTGCAAGTTACAGGTATATACACTGATACAGAGGGAACCCCCTGTCACTGAAGAGTAGAAAAAACCACACCAATTCGTTTATTTGTTCGATAATTTTTTGACTATTCGATGGTAAATTTGATGGAATAGCCAAATTTGGCTGCGTTCACACATTGTAAGTTCCACTGGATGTATAATAGCGAATCATTTTGCACGTTTTATTTCTATTTTTCACTACCATATGTCTTCTGTTTGTTACTTTTGTCCAAACATTTTCAATTTGACCAAAATTTGAGCAACAGATATTCGTTGATCATATGTAAATATACTCGTTGCTGGATGATCACTTATCTCATTGGGCCGAGATGAACTGCTGGGGCTGATCAATTGACAGTACCGACTTGCATTGCTCTGTCTCAGGCATTTGGTGTAATCGACTCCCAGATTGTTGAGACAATGCCAGAGGCATTCGGTATCCAATTCGGCCTATAAAGTGAAACATTCCCAGCCCTTCAACATAGAGAATTTTCTTTTAGTTGTTTAACATTCAAGCGGTTATGCATGTGCTTCTCTCTTCTGCAATTAATACCGAGTCACTTTAAATGGCCAGCAACAGAAAGCGATCTGTAAAGCTGCCTTCAAAGTTTCCTTTATCACCGAAAAATCATATGAAATGGAATGTGTCATAAAAGAGCCTTTTCATTGTCGTTCTAAAAGGCACCCCTCTCGTCCATTAATCTCCCCCAGGTACCGTTGACATGGATTCTCTCTTTATCGAAAATGTACGCGTTAATGTTGGATCATTGTCGGATTTTGCAAGGTCGGTAGGTGCTCAAACTTTGGTAGCTTCACACTACTTTTAATTATTTTATCAGTGGCAATCCATGTGTCAATGATTGATCATCGTTGGATTCTGCTGGGTCATTAGATGCTTGGACTTTGATACAATCACTACTTTGAGTTCTCTCTTGAATGACGACTTATGCAAAAATGACCGATCACCATTGAATATTATGAGGTCATTAGCACTCGAATTATGGTGACATCACTGCTCCTAGCATTGTGTCCGAAAAATTTAGCGCATTGTGTTGTTATTGCTTCCAACAAAGTGTAATTAATTACCTATGCAACTTGAGTCACCATGACCTTAGTGAACACTACAAAAGCTGATCTAAATCTAGCAATGTTAGATCACATACTTAAGATGCAGCATTGGAAAGATAGAGATTCGGCAGAGACAATGTGTTAAAAGACAAGTCACATCATATCCATTTTTCTTTCCTCTCTCTTTCTTGCTCGTTGGAGACTCCTCAAGCATTATTACAACCACAAAAGGGGATGGCCGGTGGAGGATACAAGAGACGTCCGAAGAAAACTATGTATTTTGGGAGACAGGTGGGCAGATCACACTTGAAATCCTCTGGAAACATCGATTGATTTGTTGGGTATCCGGTGTAATCTTATTAACTGGGGAGGCAATTGCGGAATCTGAGTGATCTTGAGATCCTAAGAGAGGCAATCCAAGTTCATGGCTCTTTCCATGCAGCCCAAGCGAGCCCAAGCAGTTATTCCTTCTTCTAATGTACAGCTAGACATTGGAAGAAGAGATTCCCGTGTTCTTTCATATTTTAAGATATACAGAGAAATACAATAGGCAAATGAATTGTTATAGAATATGTATCTTTTCCCTTTCAAAGATTTATTACAAAAGTTAAAAAAATGGTTAACGATAAGTATCAACCGACAGTTGCAATATGATGGTGCAAGCTTCAGCAAATGATTGTCGGAAGACCACGGTTGAGTATTATTGTAAAATATCTGTTTAAAAGTATCTTTGCATAATATTGTCTAAGCATTAATATGATATTTTAATCACCAGATAATTCATGGCAAAAGAACACTTCAAGTGCCAAAACTTAGCACAAAGAGACACTTAAGTGTCAAAACTTACGAAAGTGACACTTAAGTTCTACATTTTATGAAAAATGGGACACTTGAGTGCCACATCTGGCGAACCCCGTCGGAAATCTTACGTAGCATTTTTTTATTAATTTTCTCGCTTACATGGCTCGCTAGAAGGCTGATTAAGCAAAACACACAAAAAACGACGTCGTTTTGGTATAAATTGAATTTTAATATAAAAATTAATTAAAATAATAATAATAATAATAATAATAATAATAATTTATATTTAAAAAAAAAAAAAAAAGTGGAGGAGGAGGAGGAAAAAGGTAGCTAATGGCTGAGGGCTCAGCCCCACCTCCCCGTCGTTGCCGGAAGGTGGGGGAGGATCGGTTGGGGCCACCGAGCCCTGGCCGACCCTTTCCCTCCTCCTCCACTTTTTTTTTCTTTCTTTTTAAATATAAATATAAATTATTTTTTTTTTTTTTTAAATTTAATTAAATTAATTTTTATATCAATTATTTATCACGTCGGTATCAAAATGATGTCATTTGGCACTAAGCTCGCCGGAAAAATTGCCACATCGCATTTTGGCGGATTTTCTCACCGTTGGTATTTAACCGATCCATTTTACTTCCGATTTTGGCACTTAAATGTCACTTTCATAAGTTTTGGCACTTAAGTGTTACTTTGTGTCAAGTTATGGCACTCCTGATGTCCATGTGTCGATAATTCATGGTGCTTTTTTGTAGAAATGATTGGAATGAAGACTATAAAACCTTTCAAAGGAAGATTTGAGAGAAGTGTTAGGGCGATAAGTCTAGACCCAACAATTACTCAAGAGATATGGGTTGTTGTGACTTCGATCTAGGGCTCGATGTGTGAGGAGAAAATTGTTGGAGTTTATCCCACAATAATTGCAGAATAGGCTGGTTGTGTTTATAAGTAAGAGAAAATCTCACTCTTTAAGTTAGTTTTTGGGATAAGAAAAGCCTAAGATCACCCAACATATTTGAGATATAGTTCATATTATATATCTATATAGATAGCAGAAAGTATATATTTTGTATACAATTACAATAAAATACTGTTTCGCTGGTATTATGCCACATGTTAGCCATTTGAAGAGGTGTATCATTTTTTGTGTGATGATCAACGACAATAGCATTTTTTGTTAGGTAGCCGGTTAATAAGAAGATATATTTTTGACATTTAAATGTAAAAGTTGGCGGAAAAGCATGTTTTTACAAGGGACTAAAGTTGGTAAAACATTTACAAGGGCCTTTCTCCCAAGCCAGGACAAACTTGCTTTAGTTTTTGAGCTTTCTTGTAAGGGAACTTTTTTTTTCCGATCAAAATTCTAATCTTATCGGGAAAAATTGTCTAAAAATTTTAAACATATTGTATTTTTGTCGATTCAATCTTAAACATTTCAATTTTGTCAATTCAATACTAAACATTTTTACTTTTTGTCAATTGAGTTCATTTGGTTAATTTGGGTAGCAATTGCTAACCGGCCGCCGGCGTCGATATGGCATTTTTAATGTTTTTTTTTTTTTCTGTTTTTACTTTTCTCTTTTTTTTTTTTTGGGGGGGGGCTGTGGTTAGTGCTAGCGAGGGTGTCTAGCCAGGTCGCCGCCCTTGCCTGGCTGAATCCAACAAGGGCATTGCGGTCCTCCCTTAGGGCCAACGAGGGTTAGTTGGTAACCCTTGCCAACTCTAACCCCAAATCCCAAAAAAAATATATATATTATATAAAAATATATATAATTAAAATTCAAAAAAATATTAAAAAGTGCCATATCGGCACCACTAGTTTCGTCAGTAATTTTTAGTCAAAATTAGCCGGATGGACTCAATTGGCAAAAAGTAAAAATGTGTAGGATTGAATTGATAAAATTGAAATGTTTAGGACTGAATTAGCAAAAATGTAATAAGTTTAAGACTTTTTAAACAATTCCCCTTACCCCTTTTAATACAAATTAAGAATAAGTATACTAAACTCTTAAAACTTATTACAAAAGAGAAAATAAATTATATTTTATCCTTTTTAATTTGAATGATATTTTATGCTATTTTCGAAAAATATATGATGTCGATGTGACTTTAAATGGAAGTCATGTAAAGAAATGTCATATTATGGAAACGTTAAAAAGGAGAAGTTATAGAGTAGGAGAGAGTGTGGGGAGTGGTCGGAGGGTGTGATGCTGCATCGACTTCCCTGGCGGCTCTCACCAAATCATAGGCAAGGCGTCATCATCACGTGAGGGCATACTGGCTCTCTAGGCTAGAGCAAAGCGACCATCTCTCTATGCCTTCACCTTGTTTTATTATTTTTGTGCGTTGAGCTCTAGCCACCGCACGAATAGTCATCTGGGTTTTCTTAGGAGCACGAGGCATTGCTCGAAAGGCAACATTTTGACGTCGAAGACATGTTCTTGGAGCGTGAGGGACGGAATCTTCTGCCGCCGTCGTTTCTTGCTTTCGAGGAAAGACCCTGCTTCGTTGTTTGAGGCTTTCGGTGAAGGATAGAGACAGGAATATCGAATGACGAAAGGTTTGGCGAGATAAAGGCGTAGGAGGAGAGCATTTACCTGAAATGGTTTGAAGCTAACGTCCTGAACTAGATGGGAGTGGCCGGCGAGGCCGCGTCATGGGGTGCCACAGACCTTGTCCTTGAGGTGCCAGAGGATGATGGACTTGTCAAGGGAGGAGGTGATGATCATGTCGGAGTTGTCGATCGGGGTGGCGATGGCCGTCACCATGTCGGCATGAAGACGGAGAGAGACTCCGTCGTCGAATCAAAGGGGAGATGTGAACCAGGAAGATGAAGATGAAGATGAAGGAGAGTGAAGAAGCAAGAGACTGGAAAGAAGTTTGTAACTTAGGTGGGTTGAGTTAAAGCCCATTAAAATTCATATTTGAATGGGCTCCGTAACCTAAACCCATAAATTGAATAAAAATAGCTTAGAAAGTGGGTCAAAGACCTCTTTTGACAATTGTACTTTCAATGTACGACTAGACTAATCAATGGTGTGTTTATTCCACGAAAAATTCAAGATATAGAAATCACTAAGCATAAATCAAGGCTCACTCTTTATTGAGTCAAATGACAATCAAGTCTAGAGATTATTTTCGACATTCTGTATTGAAATGAGAAAAATAACAAGAAAAATAACGAAAAAGATAGAAAATTAGAGAAAACGCATAACACCAGAAAGCCAAACCCCTGCTGCCTCATCTTGACCATTCCACTCCGTACTGTCACTCGATTGGAATCATGACCTCGTTGGTCCTGAACGGAGGCACCGTCCACGGCGGATTGTACCTGGCCAGCACGAACTCCCCCGCCACCTTATCCCCGTCCCTCTCCAGCCACTCCCTCAGCCTCTCCGCCTTCTCCGTCGCCACCCGCTCCGTCGCCGCCCCGCTGAACCTCACCACCCCGTACTTCCTCCCCTCCTCCTCCCTCACCACCACCCTCTCGTCCAGCGGCCTCGGCGCCTCCTCTGCCCTCCCGTACTTCGCCGGCAGCACGAACCGCATCGTCACCGCCTCCTCCCCGCTGCCCTCGCGCCTGCCCCTCGGCGGTCCTTGGGTGATCACCGGGGCCGTCATCGCAATCTTCTCGCTCTTGGTGATCACGGGGGCAGTCATGGCGATCTTCTCGGGCTTGGCGTTCTGGGGTTGCCCAAGGCGCCGATGTAGTTGGCGAGGACGGTGAAGCCGCCGTCGCGGTTGCCGTTGAACTGGGAGGGGGTGTAGGCGACCTCGGCGACGACGGAGGGGGGGTAGTGGCGGATCTCATAGTTGGCGCAGGAGCGGAGAACTTGGTATTTCGGGGTCTCGACGCAGATTTTGCCGAGAATCATGCCCATTTTGGGAATCTTAGCGAGAGTTGATTCGACTCGATACAGGAATCAAGAAGATGAAGGAGGTATATGTAGGATTCTGGAGTGTTTCGTGAAGGGAGTTTTGCTTGGAGAAGGGGTGGAATTCAAGGTTTGAAAATGGAACGAGACGAGTGGTGGCGGTTGGTCGTGGAGATCGCGGGCTCGGTTCTTCCACGACATCGCACTCCAGAAGGTTGACGAGGAAATTGCTTGGAACTTCCATTATTTTCCAAATAAAGATTTGAATAACAAAATAAAGACATTAATATCCCGCCATGGTTGGATATCTGTTTGGGCAAATATAGGGATCTTTGTAACTTTCTCTATAGTAAGCTTATCTATATCCAGTGAGGATAGAATAATGGCATCCAAAATCCTAACACCTAGCTCAAAAGTGCAGTGGTCGAATTTTGAAAAATTTCCTATCATTACAATCAAGTCTCAAAAATTTATTAGGCACAATTGAGAACCTTTTATCTACGATGCTTACTTTGAATGATATTTAATGACAGTTTCGGAAAAATATGACATTAATGTGACTCTAAATGGAGGTCATGTTAAAAAATGTCGATATTCTTAGAAGTTAAAAGGAAAATAAAAAGGCTAGAAAGAGAGAAGACGCGAGTGTGGAGAGGAGTTAGAATGGATGATGCTGCCTTGGCTTGCTTGGTTGCTCTCACTGAGCCATAATCGAGGTGTCACCGCTGTGTGAAGGCACACTAGACCTATAGGGTATAGCGTGAAACGACTATCTCACTATACCCCCTCCCCCTTTTTAATTCTGATTTCTTTATGATACGACACTCGTTTGATACTATATTAGACGCACATATCTTCAAAAGCTTAACAAATATGATTTTAGTTTTTCTTCCATTACTCAAATTAGATGGAGTTAACTAAATTAGTCGTGAAGATTGCAGGCTGTGTTCTTTCTTGACATCGCACTCTTGAGAGTTGACGAGGAAATTGCATGGAACCTTAATTTTGTTCGAATAAAGATTTGGAAAGCAAAATAAACAAACTAATATCCTGTCATGGTCAAATATCTGTTTGGGGATACTCAAATTAGATGAAGTTAACTAAATTAGTCGTGAAGATTGCAGGCTGTGTTCCTTCACGACATCGCACTCATGAGAGTTGACGAGGAAATTGCATGGAACCTTAATTTTGTTCGAATAAAGATTTGTAAAGCAAAATAAACAAACTAATATCCTGTCATGGTCAAATATCTGTTTGGGGATCCTTGGAAGTTTCTCCTGGTTAGGCTTATCTATATCTAGAGAGGATAGAACAAGTGCATCCAAAATCCTAACATGTAATTCAAAAGTGCAATTCGAAGGGTTAAAAGACACAAGTAATTTTAAATTATGTCCATCTTGACACATTTACTCTCAAACTTTTTTTTTTTTTTTTTTTTTATAACAAACAAAACTTCAAACTTATGCCGGTCTGATATATTTACCCAAAAATTGTACTCGTGTGACATGTTTACTTTAAACTTTTTTGTGACACAAAAACCTCATATTTATATCCATGAGAAATATCACCCCAAACTTATTTTCATAATACCAAAAATCCTAAACTTAGACCAACGCCACACATTTATCCTTAGTTAAGATTTTTCCTTTCCTTCTTTATCTTTGCCACCGCCGTATTGCCACCATCTTCACTGTTGCCAAATCAAGGAAAAAAAATGGAGGAGGAAGTTAGGAAAAAAAAAACAAAAAAAGAAAAATATACAATAATTGACGTATTTTTGTTACATGAGTGCCACGTCAGCATCGTTTGCAATTTGTCATTTATGTAGGTAGTTGCACAAGACTTTAGAGGCATTTGTTCATGAAATTTTGAAGAAGAGTGAGAACTTTATAAAAATAGAGTTATTTCACCTATTTTAGGAAACAAATATTGCAATATCTATGAGAAACTATTTGGATTTTATTCTAAATTTTCCTTATTTATGTAACATGATAAGATATGGAGAAAATAAAGAAAAAAATGGCAAAAAGAAAGAAATGAATATGCCACCCATAGAAGCGTTGGAAGGAATTAGGAATTATGTGATTTATTTCCCAATTTTATGTGAAAAATAAGTAATTACCTTGTATTTGGAGCCTTGGATTTATCCTATAAATAAGATAACATTGAGAGCTTGAGAGACAGCTACGTTTTTATTTTTAGATTGTTTTTTAATTATCCTGAGAGTTTTTTTTTTTTTTAATAAATTTTGAAGAGAAGACAAAAAGTGGTGACAAAATTTATAATCTTTGATTGAAGATGTTAGATTTAATTTATATTTTCATTTCTGCTTTATTATGTTCTAATTTTCTTTTGTTAGGGGTATGATGTAGCCTGACCATGATGATATGGATTTCATACTTCTTTTATTTGGTAAGTGATTTCATTTATGTGAGATATATTATTTTGCTTAATGTTTTTGAGTGAGTAGTCACTATTTGAATGATATGATATGTATGTTTGATATTAAGAAAAGTGATGACATTACTTATTATATTATATAACCATGAATTAAATGTGGATAGAGGTATACCATATGATAAGGTGGTCCAAAGGAATCATTATAAAGAGGGAATGTTCACAGATTTTAATACATTTATGTTTATTTAAATTTACATAAATATATAGTGGATTGATAAACTAAGTAGGTTTACTACACCTAAAGATATGATAGTAAATAGATTAGGAAATTCCGTTATCACATGTTTAATGTCATTGTATGCGCAATGATATGAAATTCATATATAGTGATTATAGTAAAATCGAGATACTCTAACATATTTTTTATGATTGATTAATTGCATTTAGTTTCGAAATTTTGCTTTTAAAATTGTCAATTTTAATTTATTATCAATTTTATTTTGATATGTTAGATAAATTTTAGAATTATTCCATATTTAATATTTAATTGATTTATTAATCATCAATCTCTATGGGATGATATCATTTCTTATCATCATACTACTTTTTTCGACACTTTTGTTTGCATTTATAATTTTACCAACAAGTTTTTGGCGTTGTTGTTAGGGATTTTTTTGTTTAATACTACTTAATATTGATACCAGATAATTCTAAGTTTAATCTAGCTTTCGTTATATTTTCTCTAGAGTGTACATTGATGCATGATACATAGCCAACAAGGGAAACTTGCTGAGTTTGATCTAGTAATCAAGTGTACATTTAAACTGTGACTAAGAAAACAAAGAAATTACGCTAAAAAGATGGTGCAAGTTCGTGAGGATGAAGATCCACATAAATGCATGAGAGATTATGTTGCGCTAATAGTTTAGGGCACCATGTCAAGTATTGGGAGACCTATAATTCAAGTAAACAACTTTGAGATCAAATCATCACTCATTCATATACTTCAACAATCAGTGCTATTTAATGGGCTACCAAGCGATGATTTAAATGCTCACATCGATGTTTTTCTTGAAATATATAATGAATTACAAATGATGCTATTAGATTAATATTATTTCCATTTTCCCTTAGAAACAAAGCTAAGGGTTGGCTCTCTTCTCTTCATATAGGATCGATTACTACATAAAATAATATAGTCCAAAAATTTCTTGGTAAATTTTTTTCACCTGCAAAGTTTGTAAAAATGCATAAGGATATTACTAATTTTATGCGGATGAATAATGAATCATAATTTGAAGAATGGGAAAGATTTAAGGAGTTTTTTAGGGGATGCCCACATTATGGACTATCTATATGAATGTAGGTACAAATTTTTATAATGGGTCTAGCACAAGTCTCCATTCTATGATTGATGTAGTTGCAGGTGAAACTTCGAATGATAAAACACTAGAAAGAAGCCTACGACCTATAAGAGGAAATGACATCTAATAGTTATTAGTGGCCTACTAAGAGGCTACCGGTGCAAAAAACTAGTAGAGTTTATGAAGTGGATGCTTTCACTGCAATTATTGCATACTTTGAAACATTCAACAAAAAGATAGACAACATAAGTGTTTAAGTCATGATAATTCAGAATATGGTATGCGATTTTTGTGGTGGTGGACATGTTAGCATAGAGTGTATGATAGGAAACCATTTTACACAACCTAATGAAAATGCCAACGTTGGGAATTTTAACAAGTCATAGAATAATCCATACTCCTACGCATACAATCTGGAATGGCACAACCATCCAAATTTTCAAGTAAATGTAACAAGAATACCATCAAGATTCAAACAACCACCAATTTGGAAAATATAGTCACCAAACTTGCTAATACCACTCAAGACATCAAGAGAACATATGTGAGATTTCAAAATCAAGAGACTTCAATAAGAAATATGAAGATGCAAGTGGGTTAGTTAGCAAACATGGTATCAAGGAGACAACATGGTTTTTTGCCTAGCAACACAAAGAAAAATCCAATTGAAAATGTAAAAGTTATAACCCTGATAAGTGGTAAACAAGTGGGTGAAGAAGATGTCAAACAAGAGATTTCCAGAGACAAAGAAGAGGAGGTCAATAAACAAGCAAAGGGGGCAACCAAGGATAAACTTTTTCTAGATAATCCTAAGCCATATGTGTCGCAAATTCCATTCCCTCCGTGACTCCAGTGTCACAAATTAGATAAGCAATTCTCTAAATTTCTTAATGTATTCAAAAAATTGCATGTTAATATTTCTTTTGTAGATACCTTAGCGCAAATGCCTAGCTATGCAAAAATTTTTAAGCAAATTTTGCCAAACAAAAGGTATTGGAGAAATATCTCCAAGTGATTTTGATGATATCCAAAACTATCCTTAGTATAATGTTTATTGTGGTTTATGTAAAGGGGACATGCAAGAGCAAACTTTTTTTTATAGATAATCCCAAGCCAGATGTGTCGCCAATTACATTCTCTTCGCGACTCTAGCATCACAAAATAGATAACAAATTTTATAAATTTCTTGATGTATTTAAAAAATTGCATATTAACGTTCCTTTTGTAAACGCCTTAGCGCAAATGCTTAGCTAGAAATTTCTGAAGGAGATTTTGCCAAACAAAAGGTGTTGGAGAAATATCTCCAAGTAATTTTAATGATGTCCAAACTATCCTTAGTATAATGTTTATTGTGGTTTATGCAAAGGGGGTAGGCAAGAGCAAACTTTTCTCTAAATAATCCTAAGCCAGATGTGCTGTCAATTCCATTCTCTCTGTGACTCCAACATCACAAAATAGATAAGTAATTCTCTAAATTCCTTGATGTAGACGCCTTAAAGCAAATGCCTAGCTATGCAAAAATTATTAAGGAGATTTTGCCAAACAAGACATGTTAAAGAAACATATCTACTATCATGGCTAACTTTAGCAGTTTCTTTAACAATGATGCTCAAGCTCCTAATAGGCCACCTTACTTTGATGGAAGCAACTATGGATATTGGAAGTGAATAATGCAATCATACATTGAAGCTATATCCTTTGAAATGTGAAGTGTGGTTGAATGGTGTGGACATACCAGCTCCAGCACTTGCTGTTGTTCAACCTCAAGCTCAATAGCTGTTGCTCATAACATAAAGGAATCTTAAAGAAGAGTTGCTCTCAATACCAAAGCTAAACACCCATTGTATTGTGCTTTGTCACCATCTGAATTTAACAAAGTTTATTTTGTGTTACAACCAAGGAAATTTGGGATCGTCTATTACTGACATTCGAAGGAACATATAGGGTGATAGGAAAAAGATGAACATCCTACTTGGAAATTACAAGCTGTTCAAAATGAAGCCAGTTGAAATAGTGACACAAATGTTCACTTGATTCACTGAAATAATGAATGGACTTGCACATGAAGGAAAAACGTTCACCAATGAAAAAGTGAACAAGCTTTTAAGAGCTTTGCCCAAGAAATGGAGCATGGTTGAGACATCTCTATGCGAGACAATGAGGATTCAATTAATTACAATGGATAAGCTAATAGAAACATTTATGTCCTATGAAGTTGAACACCTAAATGATGAAAGTAACTCAAAAGGTAAGAAACCCATTGCCTTAAAGTTGATCATGATGATGCAGAGAAGATATTGATGAAGACATGGAGCTGTTGAAAAAAAGATTAAAAAATTTCTTGAGGAAAGTAGGAAACCATAAAGGAGAAAAGACAAATGAAGCTCTCGGATGACAAAAAGCCTTAAAGGAACAAGGAGGAATCCAAAGGCAATGATAGTGTTTGCTATGAATGCAGGAAACTAGGTCACATAAAGCTAGAATATCCAAATCTCAAGAAAAAGAAAGGAAAATATGAAAAGAAGAAGAAAGCATTAAAGGCTGAATCATGAAATGACACCAAGTGTAAATCAAGTGATGAAGAGGAAGCAAATCTTTATCTAATGGCCAATTTGGATCACGATGAAGAAAATGAGGTAAATGATTCTGTATTGACCTATGAAGAACTACAGGATTTTTTGAGGGACATGTTTGAAGAACACCAAAAAGCTTCAAAAAGAATTTTAGGTTCGACAAAGGAAGTGTATGATCTTACCATTGAAAACTTCGTTGGTAAAGTTCTTATTAACGAATTGAAGAAGGAATATGATCTCAAAGTGGGTGAAGTAAAACTTCTTTGAGACGAGAATGATAATTTTAGAGAAAAAATTTCAAACATCAGCACCAAGTTTTCACTAGGTTCAAAAACCTTGAAGCACATTCTCTCAATTCAAATCCTTCACTACAACAAATGTGGTTTGGATATGAGGGAATGAAAATGAGAAGAATCCTTTTCGCAAAATCAAAGATAGATTGAAACACAAACCTCCTATACATTTTTATAAGTATCATTATGATAGACATTTCACAAATCTACTGGCAAGCAATTTCTTGATTGCTTGATTTGCAATGAACACGGTCATTTCAAAATGAATTGTCCTAAAGAATAGATGAAGCCCAAAAAGATTCACAGGATGTCGTGCACGAGCTAGATGTCGATCGAAATCATAGATGAAGGTTGCACTTGAAGTGACGCCGTGGACATTGAAAAACCATAGGAGAGAGTTGTTGATAAGTGACCCTCAAGTGATCATCGTTGAAAATTCGGCAATGGTGTAGGGAGGCAGCAGCTCGTTGTTGGGCCTTCGCAGCTTGAGCACTTCGAGGGCATTGCGGCTCAAAGTGCAACAAGCATCAACATTGTAGTGAGGCTTGACATTGGTTTGGCATGTCGGGGGCAATAGGTTTGCCAAGGGGCTCCACATCTTGATGGGTGGCAAACTGTGGCGACAACAACAGTGTGATGACGGGCCGGGATGGCAAGATGAGCGTCTCGGCCAAAGATTAGTTGCAAAGACTCTTTCCCTCTCTTTTCTCTTTATTACTCACGTGTATCTCTCTATGCTTTGAAAGTATGACTTGACCCCGTCCTTTGTTGTGAACCTATTCGTCTTTATATAAGCCCCCCTCATCATGTATTTTCTTTCCCTTTTCAATTAGCTAGCTTATTTTGTTTGACCGAATCTTGCCCACACTCACCAACTATTAGATTTATTCGTCCTCTTTATCTTGGTATCCACAAATAATTGTGCACACAAGGAAATTAAGCCTGTCGTGACCTACCCCTCGGGGGAGGGAATAGGTTTAGGGACATTGCCTAAAAGACGGGCCTATGGTTCATGATTAGGCATGGGCTCTCCCAAGCCCATACCTCGCGTGACATTGGGATACTCTTAAGAATTTCGCAATAAGGAGTCGTCACTAGCCTATTGGGATCGGCTAGAAACCAAGCGAGACATGAGAGTCTGCCTCGCTTCCTACGCAATCGGAGAATCTAGAGTCGATGACTTGATTACACTAATTGACCAATTAGTGCCCTTTCTGTACCTAATCTTGTTCATTTTAAAAGAAATGATTTTTGTCAGACAGTTTGGATTGATTTCGCACCTATTCGTTAACATGTAAGGTGATCATGCGGTGTGCAATCGGTAAAATATAATTATAGTTACTAAGATTTTAATTGTAGTAAAATTGAGTACGTATAATTAAATATAATAAAATATGCAAATTAAACATGTGATATAATCAATATACGAGAAAATAAATACCTAATTACACTAAGAATGCAAGACATGGCAATTCCTAACCAAACCCTACATTTTTTTAAAATTTTGTTTTGAAATATTTTAATTTTTTAAAATAATAATAAAATAAATAAATAAAATAATAATATTTTTTATTATTTTTTCCCGGGCCGGGTCGGGTCCGATCAGGTTGGGGCGGGCCGGTCGAACCCGCTTGGATCCGGTCTGGTTGGGGGCGGGTCGGTCAACCCGGCCGCGGCAGCCAAGCCCGACCAGAGCTGGTCGGGCTTTCCTCGATTTGGACCTGGCCCAGCCGACGGGGCCAAGCTTGGTAAAACTAAACAATGCCCACGGGAGAAGCCTAAGTTATCCTAAAGCCCAAACCCAAGCTCAGCCCAAAATAAAACCAAGGCCCTAAGCTTTGAGCCCATCTTTTGGACCCATCTCCACCCCTAAGCTGCAGCCCCTTCCTCACGCCCGCGGTAGCCTCACCGCGTCGGGGATGATCACGACGAGTGACGTCGTCCGTCACCATCCAACCAAGGACGCGTCTGGGCGTCGCCTCAACCGCCCTGGAGCCGTGCGCTGGGCTTTCGTCTGGCCCGCGACACTCAAATGGCTACCATGACAGGGCTGTTTGGACGACGATCCGCGGGAGGCTGCGGAGCCTTCGCGGGTGACCACCACGGCGGCCGAGGCAGGAATATGGTGAAGCGACCGACGCCCGGAATGGCAAACACAACAACACCAGCCTCAATAGAACGAATCAACTCATGGACGCTTGGTTTTAGCTAAAAAACGGGAGGACAAAAACAAGATCTCGTTGAAACATTTTGTCGAATAGGTGAAGGGCACTCACGAATCCGGAGGTCTCCGACCCAACCGAGACTCGAGGCTGGTCCGGGGTTCTCAGCAAACGACCGACAACAAAACGGCGACCCAGCCAAGGACCTACAGGGGCCGGAGCTCGCCCGAAACGGTCGGAGCGAGCTGCGGCCAGTTCGGTTCCGAAAACGAATGCAAGGTGCTCGACGAAATGCCTACCTGGGTTTCGGGAGAAATGGCGGCGGTCGGCGTCTGTCGGCGGCTCACCGGCGGTGGTAGGGCGTCCCTGGGAGTTCCCTTCCTCTTGGCCTCCTATTTCTCCTCTCTGCGGTGCTCTCCGTCCCCTGCTCTCCTCGGTCTCCTCCCTCTTGGTCCTCTGTCCTGGGTTCTCTGTCCGTTCTCCTCTTCGCCCTCGCCTCTGTTCTCCCTACGGTCCCCTCTCTCTTGGTCCTCTGTCCTGGGTTCTCTGTCCGTTCTCCTCTCCGCCCCCGCCTCTGTTCTCCCTGCGGTCCCCTCTGCTTCTCTCTTCTGCTCTTCACGTCTCTTCCCCTGCGGTGCCGTCTGCTTTCTACTCTGCTCCGCTGTCTCCTCTCTCGCCGGTGCGCGCGGAGGATGGAAGGAGGAGGAGGACCAGCCATGGTAGGCTGCGCAAGGGAGAAAAAAATGAGGCTGGGCTGGGCCTAGCGTGGGGGAAAGAAAAAGAAAGAGGGGCGGGCCGGGCCAAGGCCGGATCCGGCCCAACCCGACCCTAAGGCCTTTTTCTTTTTTTTTTTTTAAAAAATTAATTTTTTTATTTAATATGTATTTAGAAAGACAAAATACGTGTCAACAAAGCCGATTACCAAAAATCCTATGGTAAAATTGTCGAATTACTTCTTATAATCTATCCAAGCTTAGCACGCCACGTGCATATTATACATGAATTTCAGCCATCATATCCTTCTATGGGCTTAGAGAAACATTTAATCTTGTGGGCTCAATTAGGCTCAAAACCATCCAATAAAACTCATCGGCCAGTCCATTACAAATACAATTATAAAAAATATAAACTAAATAGGTAAATAATTAATCTTTAATTTTATGTAATAAATGAATGACTAGGTTGGGAAAATTTATGTGTCAACACAATGGAAGAATTCGTTTTTAATTGAATAAAAAAAATTTCTGTTTGGTGTGTAAATGTTGGCATCCCTCTCCTTTCTTGTTGGCTCCTTAGTTCTCATTCATTCTTCGTCCATTAGGTCTCCCACTGTGACTCTGCATAAGAGCTTGGCAAGCTTGAGGCTCTTCTTTTTTGGACTTCACCAGTTGTGTCTGCTCATCTAGGTTGTGACTCTTGTGCGCCAATAAACTGTGGAGGCCTCAACATAAGCTACCTTTTCTTCATTACATACTTTCTAATTGAGATAGTAATTTGAACTATTTTGATTCGTATTCTCGGAGGTATTCTATCAAACATGTTGTATGCAATCGATTGAGGAACATAATATAGACATTGCAAACTTAGATTTACAACCAAACCCAAGCTCTATCAACCTAGACTATCCGAAATCAAATGTATAGCTTAATAGACGCTTGATTTCAGTATTATCATAGAAGAGTTCATTCTAATTAACTATGTTAACAAAATAAATCTAGCAAAGCAATTGGTGTTACCTAGTTAACAGCTATGACTGCAAGAGTGAGGCGTGACGCTTGTGAGTTTGAGCAAGACTGTCAGTGGGAGGCGAGACCAACTACGAGGGAGTCAGAGGCAAGGCGTGATTGTGATATCGTGATGGAGGGTTGGAGGTGAGCCTGAGAGCTTAGCTGACTTGTTGAGAGGCGAGGTGATTGACGAATTGAGAGCGAGATGAGACAATTGCGAGAGAGTTGGAGGCATGAGAGCGAGATGAAGCGAGATAAGAACTAATTAGTGACTAAGGTTCCTTCCTTTCGTTTCTTTTTTGAGGACCGACAAAAAAGCGTTAAAGGTGTGAGATGAGAGAGCTAAAATTAAAAGATAATTATTGTGTGTGTGTGTATCAATCTAGTTTGGATGGGCGGTTCCACACTTGGAACCGAAAAGTGGATTGATCCTTATGGGAACTGCTAGTTGTGGGCCTGTTTTGGGTGGTCCAAGAGGTTCATGGTTCTTTTACATGCCCTTATTTAAAGCAATGCTTAACAGATAATTTGTAATTAAGAGGTATCGACACCTGGAGTGTCAAAACTTAGCACAGAGGGATACTTAGAGGGTGCATGATAACCCAAAATTTCTGTTCCAGAAATAGTTTTTCTGTTCCAGACCTGTTTCTGAAACAGAAATTCGTTTGATAAACCTATTCCGTTTTTCTATTTCTAGAATAGATTTCTATTTCAGAAATAGGTTTGGAAGAGAAATTAGAAGTAGAAAAAATCTACTTCTCTATTTTTGAAACAGAAATCAGAAATAATTTCTCCCACAAACCCTAATTTCGGTAACTCTCATCTCCTCTACGACGTCTTGCCTCCTCCTCCTCCTCCACCTCTCCTCATCTCCTCGAGACATCGTCTCCTCCACTGGACGCTCTCTGCCTCTCCTCATCTCATCGACGTCTTCTCGCGAATCCGCCCCCTTGCTGGGACCCACTGTCCCCGCTTGTCGTCCGAGCACCCCTCGGCAACAGATCTCACGCCTGCACCCCCGCCGCTCATTCCCTTGCGACGCCAGAAGCCCTCTGCAGCAGATCCCGAGCATCGACGCCTGAGCCGCTCCTGCTTTGCTCCATCTCACCAGAAGCTACCACCGCCCCGCGACCTCAGCAACGCCGCGCGACGCCCTCTTCTCATCCGGCGACGAGCTGCTCGCGAATTCGCCCCCTCGCCTCATCCAGAAGCCCTCTACAGCAGATCCCAAGCACCGACGCCTGAGCCGCTCCTGCTCTGCTTCGTCTCACCAGAAGCTGCCACCGCCCCGAGACCTTAGCAACGCCGCGCGACGCCCTCTCCTTTTCATCCACATAGTGCAAGTTTTGGAACTTGGCCCCCTCCTCTTCAAACTGCCCAATTGAGTCTCTCTTTGGTTCTGCCTTCCTGGGTCAATCTGTAAACAGCTCGAGTTCGTCCGACGAGGCCCAGGACCACGAAGTGTGCAAAGAAGCAGAACTACCCGTCTCCTCCCTTCTCTGGTTCGTGCCGATTCCACCTTCAAAATCACGTCTTTCGTTTTCCTCTTCTTTTTGCGTGGGTTCGTGTGCTTTTTTGCGTATGAATCTTGGGATTAGAGTTGGGTTTGCTGCTCATGGGTATGAATAGGAGATGGGTAGATTCGCCTGTCTTTGAATTTTCTTGGTTGTTGTCGCTTTTGAGGATGAAAAGACGATGGGAAATCAAGTAGGCATTGACCGGTGGCGGCGAATGCTCATTCTTGCATGTCTAGTTTTGGGTTGCTTTTAGTTTTCCTCGTGAGGTCGAATCGTGATAGAGAAAGTATATGTGCTCTCGAATTATGTCTTGAGAAGTTGTTGGAATTGGTTGTGATCCCGCGAAACGGGTGTGATTAGTCCCAAACACTTTAGGCTTTGGTGTAAAGATGTGGGATTCTCATGGTTCTGCCGTTACCCTTGTGCTGATTTCCCTCCTCCCCCATAAGAAGATGTCCCCCTTGTCTTAGTCATTCGCAACTTTGTGCAGAAAAGCCACTCCCCTTGCTTTCCGATTCCATAAATCTGCTCTGCTCCGCTTCGTCTCACCAGAAGCTGCCACCGCCCCACGACCTCAGCAACGCCGCTCCTGCTTTGCTCCGTCTCCTCCACTGGTTAGCTCTGCCTCTCCCTCATCTCTCCCTCATTTGTAAATTCTAGGGCCCTACTGGATTAAATGCTGCAATTTTATATGAGTGTATGCATAACTCAACATCTTTGAACTAGGAACGTATATTTGAAACTTTTGTGTAGGATTTTTTAAACGAAACTTCTGTGTGGCTATTGTATTTTGTTATATTTGTGTGATGGATTATTTGACATCTCTAGCTCTTTAGAATGCCGATGATGTAGGTGAATGAATTAATTTTTAGTGGGAATGTTCACTACTGGTTATTATGAGCAAATAGATGGGGCATTGGTTGGTTGGTGGGAATGTTCCTTTTGCTTGCAATATATGGTTGCTTGTAAAATTTTATATGAGGATGATTCTCTTTTAATTTTCTATGCGCTTGAACTGGTACACCAATTGATATGGCTCATTTGATGCTCAACTAGTTAAGGTTAAATGGCTTTCCAAAAAGAGGTTTGTATGGCAAAGTGGATTGAGCCTTTGACCAATGAGCTTGTAAGTTTGTTGGTAACATAGGTAACAAAGGGAAATCGCACCACTTCTACCTACAACAAAACAGGATGGAATAACATACATGCCGAATTCAATCAACGGACGGGACTCCACTTTAGTATAGTTCAGTTGAAGAACAGGGTCAACAAACTGAAGAAACAGTATAGTAGTTTCAAGAAACTTTTGTCACAATCTGGATTTGAATGGGATAATATAAACAACAAGGTTGCTGTGGAGGATCAAAGTGTGTGGAGTCTCACATCAAGGTATCAATTTACCAGGGTCATTTTGTTTATATTGTATTGCAAGCTTTGATTATGTTGCTGACATCTGTCATTATTGTATAAATTCCAGAATAATAGCGAATGGGCTAAATTCAGAAATGATGGATTTCCTCAGTATCCTGATTTGTGTATCGTGTTTAGTGATACATATGCTACTGGGAATTATGTAGTAGGAAATGCAGAAGAAGTGGTAGTGTCCTCGGAGAGAGATGACAATGGTGGTGACGATGGTGATGGTGGTAGTGGTTATGCAGTAGGTGATCCAGAGGAATTTGATGAACAGCATATTGAGCATATTGATGAGGAAGTCGTCATATCTGATACGACTACTACCTCAAATCATAAGAAACACAAGCAGGATAGGACTCCAAATTCTAAGAGGAGAAGGAAGAGTAACAGATATGATGTTAATGACACCTTCAAAGCCATCCAAGAAATGATTAAAATCAGGACTGCTCAATCAACAAGTGGCTCTATGACCTCAGATGCCCCACCAACTGTAGACCCCTACTCCACAACAGCCATGGTTGCCGTCCTAAATGGCATGCCTGATTTAGATTAGAATATTTTCAACAAAGCTGTGAACCAATCATGTCTTAATGCCACTTGGAGAGAGGCTTTCATCACAATGCTACCTAAAAGGAGACGTGGATTTCTTATCTCTTTAAACAGATGTTGAGCATTATGCTATGGATTTATATATTTTGTTTAATTTCACTCTATAACTTATGTATTTGAGATACTTTGGTCTTTTTATGATGCAATTATGAAAACTTTGTGGCTATTGTTGATTATTATTAGATTCCTTACTTATATATTGTGTTTATCTTCTTTTTTCATGTGATGGCATAGGTAATATGGAGGGGGATGAAAGTAGCATGTATAGTGATCAAGTAGCAACAGGTGAATCGGTTGAACTAAACTTTGATGATTTTGATGACGATATTTTGATAGCATTTTTTAGCACGGTTGTGGTGGATATGTCTATACACTCGAGAGAACCTATTAGGGATAGCATATTGTCAGGACCCGAATGGATGAGGGAGGTTCTTCAAGGACATTCAAATAGAATATATGAATCTTTTAGAATGGAGAGACACGTCTTTCTCAACCTTTGTGATTTGATGAAGGCAAGAGGTTGGCTGGAAGATAGTCGATATATAAAGGTAGATGAACAAATTGGGATATTCTTATTTATGATTTGTCACAAGAACTCGAATAGAACTTTATGCGAGAGATTCCAACATTTGGGACAAACTATTAGCAAATACTTCACTATAGTGTTGAAAGCAGTTCTCAAACTTGCAAAAGAGATTATCGTACCACCTTCCTTTGATGTGGTCCCAAATGAGATTCTTATGGATCCCAACCATAAACTGTACTTCAAGATAAGACTTTCATACATTCATTTACAATATCGGTTTCATTTTGTTGCTAATCTTATATAACACTAGTCTTTGATAAAACGACAGGATTGTGTGGGCGCTATTGATGGTACTCATGTTCATGCTTCTATACCTGTGTCGAAGCAAATTCCATTTAGAGGCAGAAAAGGAATTACCACTTAAAATGTGATGTGTGTATGTTCGTTTGATATGAAATTCACTTTTGTCTGTGCTGGTTGGGAAGGATCTGCCAACTATTGCCGGGTGCTATCAGTAGCACTCGAGACTCCTCACTTGGAATTTCCTCGACCACCACTAGGTATTTACTTGTTCTAGAATTATCAATTTTCTTTAAGATTGTATTGTATTTACAAATCACTACTAATATATGAATACTTTGTTATAGGCAAATACTATGTTGTAGATTCTGGTTATGCATCAATTCCGGGATTCTTAACTCCTTTTAGACGTGAATGATATCATCTAAATGATTATAGGGGTAGAGCAAGATGACCAAGAACAGCAAGAGAGTTGTTCAACTATAGGCATTCTTCACTAAGGAATGTCATTGAGAGATCATTTGCGGCATTAAAGAATCGCTTCTTTATTTTGAAACACATGTCTGCATTTGCAATTCGAAAGCAAGCACATGTTTAATTGCATGTTGTGCTATCCATAATTACATCCGTGATCAAGACAGGAGGGATAGAAACTTTTCCTCATATGGAGATCCAGAGTACTCATTTGAACCTACACAAGATGAGGTTATAGGTGACACATCGAACGAGGAGGAAACTAAGATGAATATGCTTACAAAAAGTATTGCCAATAAGATGGCAAGGAATCATAATATGCCAGAGATTCCATGAAATTGTGTTTTCAACTTTTGTAATGTATTTCTATTATTTTGTATTTGGGGATTTCCAATCTTTGCTTTTGTAATGTGATACTGTATTTGATGATTCCTATCTCAATTCTTGTAATGTGATGTTCTACTTGAGGATTTCCCTTATTTGTAATGGTCCTTTATGACAAGCTCTATTACACTTTGTAAAATTTGCCGCAAATTGCCCAATACACTTCTTTGTGTTTCTTTCTAAAACGATTGCTCGATATCGTAAACCGTGGCGGCGGTCGACGTGACACACTAGCGTGAAGGGGATTAGAATATGGTTGCCCACCTTCATTCTACTAGAGTTTTGGGAACCTTCTATCATGCTTAAGAGTAATGCATATGGATCTCTTTTTTCTATTGTATGGAGAATATTGATAAGTATGTTGTTTGACCGTAATTGCCTATCTAGGTGGATGCTAAAGAATTTTGTGTGAAAATTTAGAAAATTTGACATAACAACTCTTACTTTGTATTTTTTTTTTCAAAAAAGGGAGACTTTACCAAAAAAAAAAAAAAAACTCTGACTTTGTATTTGGGTCAATGGATTCATAAGCATATGAAATTTGTAAGAATGGACATCTCATTTGCTCCAAAAAAAGAAAAATTTGTTTTAAGAAATAGAAATTTTATACTGTTATCAAACGAATTTCTATTTTTGAAACAGAAATTTTGTATCGTTATCAAACAGATTTTTTTTGCTCAGAAACTCATCCAGAAATAGAAATAGAAAAATCTATTTCTGTTCCAGAAACTATTTCTAGAACAGAATGGTTGTCATGTGCGCCCTTAAGTGCCAAAAGTTTGGAAAGTGACACTTAAGTGCCAAAATCGAAGCAAAACGGATTACTTAAGTGCCAATCCGACCAAAATCTGGCCAAAATGCCAACGTTGCGATTTTTCGGTGAGGTAAGTGCAAAATGATGTCGTTTTGCACGTTGATGTGGCAAGAAAATGCAAAAATGATGTCGTTTTGTCTCTAATGTGATAAAAAATTAATATAAAAATTAATTAAATTAAATTTAAAACTAAATTTATTTAAAACATTTAAAAAGTAAAATACAAATATTTTAAAAAGGGGGGGGGGGAGACGGCTGAGGGCTAAGCCCTTGATGTCGCCGCCGGGAAGGGGGTGAAGGAGGGGGAGGGTTGGCCGGGGTCGCCGGCCCCCGGTCGATCGGTGGCGAGGGCTCGCAGGCCCTCACCCCTCCCCCCGCCTCTAAGAAGGGGCGGCGACGGAGGGGGAGGCTTAGGCGGGGTCCCCGGCCCCCGGCCGACTAGCGGCGAGGGCTCGTGGGCCTTCGCCGCCTCCTCGCCATCGGGAAGGGGCGGCGATGGAGGGGGAGGGTCGGCGGGGTCGCCGGCCCTTGGCCGATCGGCGGCAAGGGCTCGCGAGCCCTCGCCAAATCTGGGCAAGGGCCGCGGCCCTCGCCCCCAAATCTGGTCGGCCAACACGGCCCTCGCCGCCGGTCGGCGGGGTTCTGCCGGGCCTTGGCCGGGGCGGCGACCTCGGCCGACGCTCCCCCACCGTTCTTTGGCCCTTCTCGGCGATAGCGGGGAGGCGGCGACAACGAGGGCTCAGCCCTCAGCCGTTGCCTCCTCTCCCCCACTTAAAAAAAAAAAAAATTAAAATAATAATAATTATTTATTTTTATATAATTAAATTAATTTTTATATTAACATTCGAATCCGCTCAAAAACGATGTCATTTTTACCTTTTTTTTGTTGAGTCAGCATTTCGACAAGCCATGTAGACAAAAAAAATAATAAAAATTTGCCACGTAGGATTTCCAATGGAGTTCTCGACCGACTAGCGGCGAGGGCTCACGGGCCCTTGCCGCCTCCCCGCCGTCGGGAAGGGGCGGCAACGGAGGGGGAGGGTTGGCCGGGGTCGCCGGCCCTTGGCCGACAGGCGGCAAGGGCTTGCAAGCCCTCGCCGGATCTGGGCAAGGGCTGCGACCCTCGCCCCAAATTTGGTCGGCCGACGCGGCCCTTGCCACCGGTTAGCCTGGGTTGCCGGGCCTTGGCCAGGGGCTGGCGACCTCGGCCGGCGCTCCCCCCACCGTCGCCGGCTCTTCCCGACGATAGCGGGGAGGCGGCGGCAGCGAGGGCTCAGCCCTTAGCTGCTGCCTCCTCTCCCCCACCTTTAAAAAAAAATTAAAATAATAATAATAATTTATTTTTATATAATTAAATTAATTTTGTATTAACATTTGAATTCGCTCAAAAATGACGTCATTTTTGCCTTTTTTTTTTGTTGAGTCAGAATTCCGGCAAGCCATGTAGACGAAAAAAATAATAAAAAATTGCCACGTAAGATTTTCGGTGGGGTTTGTCGGAGATGTTACTTAAGTGTCATACTTTTCAAAATAAGTGGCATTTAAGTGCCACTTTCCTAACTTTTGGCACTAAGTGTCACTTCGTGCCAAGTTTTGGCACTTGGGCTGTACTTTGGATTAATGCATAGCCAAAAGTGGGGGTGAGCATGGTTTCAGAATAGAACCTAAAATCTGAGAACCGGATCAGTGAGAACCTGTAGATTTCAGGCTATGAAGTATGCAGAGTAGGTTCTAGATTCTAAAAAATGATGAACCTATTTTGACAGTTAGGTTCCGAGTTCTTAATTGGAGGAATCTGCAACTTGTAACCTATTATCTAGAACCTAGAACAAGTTTTAATATCTTTTTTGGTTCATGTCTTTGCACAATCTTCCGATATTTCATGTCATTCGATGATGAGTATATAATCTGGAAGTATTAATTTGAGCTTCCATTTTATGACTAAGAATTTTACTTTATTAATATTCATATTTTCCATGTGTCTTTATGGTAAGTGAATTGTAGTAACAAATGATGGTTAGTAAATATTTTAATTCACTATAATCGTTTAATTAATAATATAGGTGAAACCTTGGTAGATTCTAGAACCAATTCTGGAACCACTGACAAGGAAGATTCTAGGTTTTTAGGGTATGCAAAATAGGTTCCAAATTCCAAAAACTGAGGAACCTATTTCAACGGGTAAATTCCAAATTTCAGGTGGGACTTATATGTATCTTGTAACCGCTAATCCCCTAGTCAATAGTATGCGATGTATATACAATGACAAGCGTATACCCATTCGTGAGATGGTTGATGGCTATGACGCATGGTTGCAACTGACCAATAAAAAGGGAGAGTTTCGAAGACGCAACAGTTGGTCGGGACGTATGTCATAGACGGTGCGACTCATCAGTTGCATCGTGGCAATCGTGCGATCGACACACCAAATTCTTCAGACTGTTTGCAGCAAGCTTTCATTTTTTTTTCTTTCTTGATCGAAGCTAGAGGCCCTTTACTTATTCTAGTCCATTCATCAAAGCATGCATCGATTAAATTCTGACTACATGAAATTGGAGTTGTCATTTCTTCTTCTCTCACTCAGTATTTTTCTTTGCCTTTCCTTTACCTTTCGATTATTATACCGCGAATGCATCATTTCTTTACATAATTTCGGAAGTTATAATGTGAAGAGATCTTAAGATATGATATCACTAAACATAAGTTAAATGCCAATCAAGTCCAAAGACTATTTTCGACATTCTGTACTTAAATAAGAAAATGAACAAGAAAAATAACGAAAGATAAGAGAAAATACAAAGCACCAGAAATTCCAAACCCCTACTCCGTCTCCTCACTCGATCGGAATCATGACCTCGTTGGTCCTCAACGGAGGCACCGTCCACGGCGGATTGTACCTGGCCAGCACCCACTCCCCCGCTACCTTATGCCCGTCCCTCTCCAGCCACTCCCTCAGCCTCTCCGCCTTCTCCCTCGCCACCCCCTCCGTCGCCGCCCCGCCGAACCTCACCACCCCGTACTTCCTCCCCTCCTCCTCCCTCACCACCACCCTCTCGTCCAGCGGCTTCGGCGCCTCCTCCGCGCTCCCGTACTTCGCCGGCAGCACGAACCGCATCGTCACCGCCTCCTCCTCCTCCCCGCCACCGCCGCCCCGGGCGGTCCCCGGGTGATCACCGGGGCCGTCATGGCGATCTTCTCGCTCTTGGTGATCACCGGGGCGGTCATGGCGATCTTCTCGGGCTTGGCATTCTTGGGGTTCCCCAGGGCGCCGATGTAGTCGGCGAGGACTCTGAAGCCCCGTCGCGGCTGCCGTCGAACTGGGAGGGGTGTAGGTGACCTCGGCGACGACGGCGGCGGCGTAGTGGCGGATCTCGTACTCGGCGGAGGAGCTGAGGACCTGGTATTTCGGGGTCTCGACGGATATCTTGCCGAGAACCGAGCCCATTCTGGGAATCTTAGCGAGAGTTTCAATCGATTCGATGCAGGGATCAGGAAGATGAAGGAGATTTATAAAAGATTGTGGGAGTGTTTTCAGTGAAGAGAGTTTTTGCTTGGAGAAGGGGATTGGAGGTTTTGTGTAAGGAAGGAGACGAACGGTGTGGGTTGGTCGTGGTGATTGTGGGCTGTGTTCTTCCACGACATCGCCCTCTCGAGGGTCGAAGAGGAAACCATTTGGAATTTTCACTTTTTTCCAAATAAGAATGGTTAACGCTATATTTATCCCTCAAATAGTTTTTAACCACATAATATTACAAAAAATCCCAAAAAATCCTAATATATTTGCGATCAATATATCATCAATTAATTTTTGTTGAATTGGGTTAATATCATGAAGAATTATAAACTAGCACACCTATGACAAATGGAGGGTAAAATCTCAAATTGATAGATCCGTCAATTGCACATATCATTTAACTTTGTAATTTAATGGTAAAATTTAACAAATATTAGCGGGGAGTAAATTTGTTATATGTAATATAGTTTGGAGGGCTTTTAGTAATTTTTGGTAAATTTATCATAAATATATCAATTTGAGGTTTTTCATAATCTCTCACTTAAAAATACATTAATAGTAAGATGATTTTTTTTTGGTCGGTTAATAGTAAAATGATGAAAAAGGAAAAAAAATCATATTTAGATATGGGTCAATCAATTTCAAGAACTTTATCCACCTTTCCTTAAGTATTGTTTCTTCCTTTTTCTCGAGTTCACATATGATAAATTTAGATTCATTCCTTTTCTTTTACGAGAATCCTCTAAAATTCAAGTATTTTAATCAACTTAATGATTGGAATTCCATATTAAAAGGATACTAAAAAAGCTGTGGTGTCTAGAACATTTGTTTACAATCTCTTTAAAATTCAATCTTTGATAAAAGGATGTTTTTATTCCAACACCTTCCTTGTTTTTCCGTTCATTTTTGTACAAACTTTATTTCCTCTCATATACTCATCATTGCGCTTACACTAAATCCCGTGAGGGATTTTATTGCAACGAGTCTAAAACATTGGCAATCTTTGTTAATTAACATATCTCAGATTTCAATTATAATCTTAAAGGATTTACAACTTTAACAAAAGAATTCTAAGCCCCCCAAAAAAAAAAAAAAAAAGAACAAAAGAATTTTATATGAGAGGGTTGCTAGATATTGAACTGCAAAGACAGATTCTAAATAAATGTTCTGAATGCCACTACTTTATTGACATTATTTTAAAATCTAATTCTAATCATTAAGTTGATTAAAATACTCAAATTTTAGATGATTTTAAACCCAAAAGAAAAAGAAACGATAGTTAGGGAAAGATGGATAAAAATTCCAAAATCGATTGATCCTCATCAAATGTATGTTCTTCCTCTTTCATTAATCATACCATAAATGAGGTTTTAATGAGGGTTATTTTAGACAATTTATATTTTATGGCGTATTTAGAATTATTTGAGGTATGGAAATAGCATTAATCATAAAAATTGTGTAAGCAAAATATAAAATTCATATCCTACTATGGTCAAACATCTGATTGGGTAAACAAGGATCTTTTGATATTTCCTTGCATAGCGAGAATAGGATAAGAGCATCCAAAATTTAAAAACTTACCGCAAAAGTGAGGTTCAAATTATTGGAATCAAGTTCGAGAACTTGACAAAAAGTTGCCCATAAAGTACTTTTACGAACCTGCTTAACTCGATAATATGTGATGTTGATGTGGCTCTAAATGATGTCATGTAAAAGAATTTGTCAACATTACATACAGGGGAGAGAAACAGGAAGATTAGAAAGAGAGAAGAAGAGTTTGTGGTGGCTATCCAAGCACAGCAAAGCGACCATCTCGTTATAATTTTTTTTTAATATATAAAATTTCAGATTTTTTTTTATAATAATTTGGCACTTACTTGACACCACATCAACTTTACATATTACCCACCATGGGCAGCGCAGTTGATTGAGAGTTCTCATTCTTTCGATGGAGGTTGAGGGTTCGAAATCACATCTTGTTAGCGATTGACGGGGCGGCGGTGGATTGTTGGCCGTCTTTCTTAAGAGGCTGGCTTGGAGGCCGTGGGCCAAATCGACGTAAGCGAAACGGATGGGCCAAACGGATCATCGGTCACCAAAAAACAAAAAAACTTTACATGTTCTCGAAAATACTAGCAAATGCTATATTAGAATATCTTTCATCGACTCAAATTGGCTGGAATTATCCTGTTAAAAAAAAAATTGGCTGGAATTATAACTTGATCATACTAATTGAGTTTTATAAATAGATTGTTTCATCATAGAGTTTTGGCATTTTCGATAGACTTATCCCAATATCAGAATCTTTCGTTCTTGGACGAAAATACAGTAACAACTCAACTTCAAGATAAACGGGAAGCGAACGAGAGCAAACCATACATGTTTCTAGCCACATCGTACAATCCCTGAAACATGGGACGCTGCTGCTTCAGTTCGTAGCTGGACAGCTTGAACGGTCATAGGTTTTCTTCCCGAGGTTCTTGCACGCCTCAACCTCGTTCGTCAGCAAGTCCTTGCCGTCCTCCCACGGTGACCAGACCGTGGACGGAGCGTACCCACAACCCGGAATCGCTCGAAGGTTGATCGGTCGAAGCTTCCGCCGCCGGTAACCGGTGGCCCGGAGTACACGGCCGAAATGAGATAGGCATTCAATGCCCAAGACAGAGAATGTATGGAGAGCGAGAGCGAGAGAGAGAGAGGGTGCCTGGACGATGTGGGCCTTGGAAAAGGCGAAATTTGCTTCGGTCTGTCGGCTGGATCGGCGCTGTTACGTCTGACGCTGCCTTCGGTTCTTTGTGCACTTGGGTTCGTGCATGGCTGGCTGATTAGTGCCATGGCGCAGTTTCGCTGTTACGACTCTGCTCGGACTGTTGCCCGGTCTCGGTTTCATCGAAATGTTGAGAGGTAATCTAGTCCTCCATCTAGTGACTCCGAGGTTGGAAAGCCATGTCCACGACTTCGAGAGCCTTAAGGAACATTCACACGCCGACCACGAAGCTCTTGAAGTTGTCTGCTGATTCGGAGAATTTAAGGGTTGGCAAAATGATTCACGCGCAGCTGATCGCATCCAGTGAATATTTACGAGATGGTATCGTGGAGGCTAACTCTCTGATCAATCTGTACTCAAAGTGTGATCAAATGTCGAGCGCACGCAAGCTGTTTGACGATATGCGCGAGAGAAATGAAGTCTCTTGGGGGCTCTGATGGCGGGATACTTACGCAGTGGGTTCCCTTCGGAGGTTATTCAATTGTTCAAGTCTATGCTGTCCTTGGAATGTGTCCCCCCAAACAAGTATATACTTGCTACAGTTGTGTCTTCTTGTTCAGATGACAGAAGAGTCAATGAAGGCAAGCAATGTCATGGGTATGTAGTCAAGTCTGGGTTAGAGTTTCATCAGTATGTGAAGAATGCACTTCTTAACATGTACTTGAGGTGCTGGGATGTGAAGGCAGGAATTGTGGTTTTGGACACTTTACCTGGATATGATATTTTCACATATAACTTGGTTTTGAATGGACTTATGGAAAATGGGAATTTAATGGAAGCTTTGGAAGTTTTGGCTACAATGGTGTTCGATCGTGCAGCCTGGGATGGTGCCACTTACTCTACTGCTCTGGGGCTAAGTGCTTCTCTCAAAGATTTGAACCTGGGTTTGTCGCTTCACTGCCGGATGTTGAAGAGTCGAGTGGATTGTGATGATTTCTTTTGCAGTACACTGATTGACATGTATGGCAAATGTGGCAAGGTTATGAATGCAAACAAAGTCTTTAACAGTTTGCAGGTTCGAAACATTGTGACTTGGACTTCAATGATGACCGCTTACTTTCAAAATGGATTCTTTGAGGAAGCACTTAACCTCTTGCTGAAAATGAAGAATGAAAATATTCCACCAAATGAGTACACCTTTGTTGTTTTGTTAAACTGCTGTGCAGCTTTATCTACATTGAGGCATGGGCATCTTTTGCATGCATTAGTGCAGAAGTCTGGATTAAAAAACCACACAAGCATTGGGAATGCTTTAATTAATATGTATTCCAAGAGTGGCGACATTGAAGCCTCATGTGAAGTTTTCTCAAACATGGTGCATCGAGACTTTGCTACTTGGAATTCAATGATATGTGGATACTCCCAACATGGGCTTGGAAGGGAAGCTTTAAAAGTTTTTGGAGACATGATGGCCGCAAGGGAGCTTCCTAGCTATGTAACTTTTGTGGGAGTTCTATCTGCTTGCGCTCACTTGGGTCTGGAGCAGGAGGCACTTTTTTATTTGAACCATCTCATGAAACAGCATGGGATAGAACCTGGAGTAGAGCACTACACCTGCATTGTTAGGCTTCTGACCAAGGCCAGTGCACTTGACAAAGCTGAAAATTTTATGAACTCTACACCTGTACAATGGGATACTGTTGCCTGGCGGACGTTGCTCAATGCTTGCCATGTCCATCGGCAATATGGGTTAGGCCTGCGTGTTGCAGAAATGGTCATAAGAATGGATGCTACTGATGTTGGAACATACATACTTGCATCTAATATGTATGCTAAGGCAAAGAGGTGGGATGGGGTCGTGAACATTCGGAAGCTGATGAGAGAGAGGAGTATCAAGAAAGAGCCTGGTGTCAGCTGGATAGAAATTAAAGACACAACACATGTATTTGTTTCAGATGACAATTCACACCCTGAGTATTTGCAGATATATGAGAAAGTTGGGGAACTTTTGGCCAAGATTAAAGAGTTGGGTTATGTCCCGGATATTGCTGGAGTGTTGCATGACGTGGAAGATGAGCAAAAGGAAGACTATCTCAGTTATCACAGTGAAAAATTGGCCATAGCATATGGTCTCATGAAAACACCATCACGAGCACCCTTGCGTGTCATTAAGAATCTAAGAATGTGTGATGATTGCCACTCTGCTGTGAAACTTATCTCAAAGGTCACAAAGAGGGTCATGATTGTCAGAGATGTGAATCGTTTTCATCACTTCAGGGAGGGATTGTGCTCTTGTGGAGACCACTGGTGACACTTGTGGGAACTGTATCACCCAAGATATATGAGTCAGAAGGCTCGTGCATCTTGGGATATACTTATTCCAGGCCACCTGGTGGAGCATAGTGGCAGGGACAAAAGGGTAGGGGTGGCGGTGGGGTGCTGGGCTAAGAACGTGGACCTATTATTTACCCTTACAACATGACCAAAATACTTCTTCCATTCAGGTTTCTATTGAACATTAGAGTTTTCTCTCACTAGGTGCTGCCGGCATGTTGACACATTGACAAACTAAGGAGAGATTATTGGGAAATGAAACCTTAGACACCTCTATTGGGGTTTTACCTGGAGTTTCCAGTTTCACTATATATTGAAGAGTTCCTGCATTGGGGCACACCAAGTAAGTGTCCTGGTGGTGGAGAGAAAACAGGACTAGTCTCCTGCATCCTCAACGTCTGGTCAGTCGGTGACCTCTGAAGGTACTTTTGACACCCTTCTAACTGTCGTTTGAGGCCATTGTACTATGGTTGGCTTACTTTTCTCTATCCCTTTATATTCTCCTCTAGTACTTGCTTTTATTAGAAAAGAACAAGTTAAAGGGAGATTGGAAATGCATGAAATGGAGGAATGAGTGACCCATGGGGAATTTCATTATTTGAGCATGGTATCCTGTGGATACAAAGAGGCAAGAAATGGTCAAAACTGGGTTTTTGAACTGATTAATGTCTGAGGACAACTGAATAGTGGCTTGAAGGGCTGTTACAGATAATGAGGTGGCTTGCTGCTGAAGCACTCATTGGAGAAATGGCAAATAGTCATGGTAGAATTAATAGCCTTCTGATACCAGCCACTTTCCACACTGAGACAATAGATGATCAGGTTGAAAAATATTTCTCAATCATCATGCTCTTTCTATGGTAACCATGCATGCGCATGTTAGGGCAAAGAGCATAGAAAAAGTGTTTGCTTGGTGAATTCTCTTAAGGGGCATGTTTTGACTGTTTGCAGGATAAAATGGTTTCAGTTTTCCTTGAATTGACAATTGGCTACAGAATAGGTCACTTTATTTGGCTAGACTTTGACCACTTTGGCTTTGGGCTAAAACAATTTATGGAGGTTCTGGAGTGTTACTGTAGTTTCTGCTTTTATGCATCTTGGATGTCACTTATTAGATCTGCACATAACGGCTTTTGTACTTCATTAGCTCTTCTATTTTTTTTTATTTTTTTTTGTCATTCACATGAATTTTCCTACAAAGTTCCCCTAATAAAATGTTTGGTCATCAGTTGTCCCAGAAGCTGCTTGTCAACTTATGTGGTTAATCTTATCAATGTGAGTATTCTGTGCTTAATACCATTGGCATTGTGCTGAAGCTTTACCTGGTAAATAACTTCTTTTATTTGTCTTGTCTTGCATTCTCTAGGGCTTCATGGAGGGACTAGTCTATCGCTGCCTCATATCCAGCAGTTTGTATGAAGTTAGAGGGTGACAAACTACCAATATAGAATGCAAAAATGCAATAGTTCAACTGAGTTTTCCACTCCAGGATCTCCTAAGCTTTCTTCTAGTGATCATGCTCTCATCATTGGTAATTGTTCCAGAAACTTGTAGGAATACTTATAATCAACTATACTGTTTGAAAAAATGAATGTTAAATTTGCCAAGCCAACTACAGGTTAATTTGTATCCTTCTTTTTCATGTGGTCTGCATGTCTTCTTATGACTCAAAGGGTAATAACTTGGGAGTTCATCATCTTCAGAGTCTCCAGCAAATGAGACAGCAATTTTTATGAAATGACATGAATCTTTCAGGTTTGGACTACTTGAAACTTTTCCTTCAATGATGTGATGTGAAAATGCATGCAGGAAAAGACCCATGAGCAAATTTGTTTTAGGTCTAAATAAGCATTGCAACAGTAAAATCTTTGACGACAAAGGAATTCCTTTTGAGTTTCTCATGTTCCACATTTTGCCTTTCGATATTTAATTTGACCATATATATTATATTTTGAACTTCTTAAGAGTTAAGGCTTAGATGGACCTGGAGAATTGTGCTGCCGAGCACCAACTTCCTCATGGAGAACTTTCATATATGCAGATGTGGTGCAATTACAGTACTAACTGTGAAATGATATAAATCTAATTGGATGGCCCCCTCCATGCCCATTTTCTTAATCATTTGATCTAACATAAACAAAGTCATTTTCTTTGTAGCTGATGAGCTGAACTTCTGAGTGATTATTCTACAGCATTTCATCAGTCTCATTTGATTGACTAACAAAAACATTACACTTTGGATGCTATCCGTAGAGCACTGACTGTCGTTTTCAGCTATGTCTCTGGGTGTCTTTTCCTGATCACTACAGTTCCAAGTTGATTATGGCACCGTAAGTCTTTCATCTACCAATCTAACATGCTCTTTTGAAAATGGGCAAATATCTTGGGATGTCAAGACATATTCATCTTGTAAGTTGCTGGAAGTTATTGCATCAGTCTAGTGCAGCATAATATTCCTAGGGCGATTGGCGCAATCTGTCAATTGTGAACTACAAGATCATTTACCTGAGTAGCTTGTTAGCAATGTTGGTGAGGATTTGTGACATTCACCGTGAATGTGACATGCCTGGATAAGGATCCATAAGAAATCCCATTAGACATTCTGGCAATTTGTGAAATTCATGCGGTAAAGTTTCAGACCTAGTTATTAACTTGGTGAAAATTGACATCTTGAAAACAGTTTTCATCGTCAGCGCGACATTTTAGGTCTGATTTTGACAGGCTACATAATACATTTTTGCCTTGAAATGCTGAGGTTGAAGATCATGTGGCCGCAACTATCTACATCTACATGTACATCAGAAGCGGAATGATGTCCTACTGTATGCCATTTCCAACTAGCTTGAATGAGAAACGTAGTCAAGGTGGCAAAGTGTTGCTTTTCTTGTAGGAAAAAACCCTCACTTCACTTTTACAATTATAGGACTTCCCACCTTTGACGAAATTCATCCCTGTTGAGACTGCTTTGAGCACTTGGCGTCGCTAGATAATTCCCTGACTTTCTTGCTTTATGATGCAACATCTTATGCCAACCCCATCAATGGCAAACTGAGTCTGTATAATAACATTCCACAAGGGAGGCAGCTGACTCAAGCCAAGTATTTCTGCAATTTGTCCACTTCATCTGGGCTTCCAATGAATATCGGTGTCCGCTGGTGGATCTGCCAATGGAAGTAAACAGAATGAAATGATTATGAGCTTTCTATAAAATGGCTTTATGCTGATTGATTCCTGATGAAACAAAGTATTGGCTCTGCTGGGCTCAAAGAACAGAGCTCCTGCCTACATCTTACGACAGAGCTTATGGGGTTAAAAGTAATGTAGTGAGTCTTTTGACTAAGAAACTGCTATAACAAATGTCTGCAGTGGCAAGAATTTGTCATGGTACATTCTTACCTTTTCTGGTTTGATGTCGAGTATTCTCTGGATACCATCAGTTGCTTTTCCTCCTGCTTGTTCGACCAGATAGCTCATTGGTGCACACTCATACAAAAGCCTCAGATTCCCATTCTTAGCATTACTGTTCTTGGGGTTCCCATATATTCCACCAACTAGCAGCATCCGATGGATCTCTCCGACAAGGCATCCGATGTAATGGCCAGAGTAGGGCTTGCCATTGGAGCCCGGCTGCCTGAGATGGTTGAGGTAGCTCTTCAATTTCCCATCCCAGAGGTCGTAGTTCCCCTCATTGAACGAGTAGATTTTACCTGTTTTCGGTATCTTGATGTCCTCATGTGTCAGCACGAATTCACCATATGCAGGATCTAAAGTGAAAGCATACACCCCGTTCCCTATCGAGAGCGTGAAGACTACTGAGCTGGAGTAGAGGCAATAACCAGCTGCCAGCAAGTTGCTGCCCAGTTGGCAGACGCTGATGATGCACCTCTCTTTAGCTTGGTCGAGCTGTGCCACAGCAGTGTTTAGTAATTTGGCAGACGGGATTAAGAGGTCAAATTACAATATGATGGGCATCTGTCATAAAGCAGACTAAAGATCTGAGTAGCTTCCAAGATGCTGGGGACTCACCGACAGGGTACGGGATAAGCTTACTTGATTTCGCATAAGGAATGAAAAAACAATACTTGTAGGCTCATGTAAAAGAAAGAGTAGCCTGTTCTGTTTACTAACTAGGACACAGAAACTATGCATGAGAAGATGTCTGAGTTTTGGTTACAGAACGAAAATGAAATGGCAGGGGAAGATAGTTACCGTGGGCAGCGACTCGTCCTCACCGGCGATGAGGCATTGCTCATCTGGGCCATAAATGCCGAAGATCGATCCTGTGGTCAATGCGGTGTCGATATTGGCGGATCCATCGATAGGGTCAAAAACGACGATGTAGTTTCCTGAGTAGGTCTCTTCTACAGCGACGGGTACATCTTCCTCCTCTGATGCTATGATCCCCGTCCTTCCACTCGACCTTAAGCAATTGCAGAACACCTTTAACATTGGCCCACATTAGTTGAACTTCCGAGGGAACTCACCAGAAAAATTGATCTGTCATGTTCTTACTTTCAAAAGGGTTCTAAAATTTCTATTAAATTTCAGTTGAGTTCTTTTAAAAAGTGCCCTAGCTAACATACAAGGCTCGATTTGCATATACAGGGTGCAATATCTCATTGAATAATGCCAGGGTATCAAACTTTCGGCAGATCACTTGATAAACAGATTTCGGAAAGGTGTTCCAACAGATCTGACATTTAATCTCCATTGAATTCACAAACTTTGATCTAATCGCAGACAAAATGAGTGATAAGCGAAATCTGATCTCATCGCAGATAGAATGTAGTATTGAATTGTGTCCAAAATGTTATACGAACCTCATTGGACACAACGTCGAGCTTCTTCTGATCTTCCCCTTGGACGTTGATGGTTCCCTGAGCTCCGGTGAGGTTGACGATGCTCGACCGCTGAAGCAGCGATGCGATCTGTTTGCACGCAAAGGAGATGCTTGAGAGCACTATAGTCAGCTCCGCATCGATGCAGCCTGCCTGCTCCTGCTTCAACAGCCACGTTGTCAAGTTCTCGATCTCGTAGCTGCTCTTCTTCTTCGTCTTCGTGGCTGGGATGGTTGTTGAAGCCCCGAGCTGCGGCGTCACCGTTGACTGTGTGGCCTCGCATCGTGCGTAAGGCGGCGGCAGGGAGTAGTCGGCGACTTCAGGTTGTGCAGCTTGAGAATCGAATTGGAGATCAAGTGACGAGAGATGAGGACGTGCGAGGACAAGGTCGAAACTGCACGAGCCATTCTCTCTCTCTCTCTCTCTCTCTCTCTCTCTCTGGAGGCTTTGCCCTTGCTGACTTATCCAGGGTTAGCACTTGTGAGACTGTCATTCGTCGGTGTGATTCGTTCTTTGATTCTTGCAAAATGCGTTTGTCTGACTAGGAGGTCGGCAACGGTCAAGTGGAGGTTTCTTCTGGATACTGAGTTAACTCGGGGAGGGAAAATTGGTCCCACATCATCACCACAACAATTATAAGAATAAGTAACTTCTCAGATTTGGACATGAATTTCTATTTACATTCTCGAAAGAATTTTAGGATTGACATGAGTAAAATAGGTTGAGTCGCAAAAAGAAAAGCCCATGTAAAATGGGTCAGGTCTAATCGTTATGAATGATAATTAAAGCACAATCTTATCCGATAGATGTGTGCTTCGTAGATGGAACACCTGTACCTAGACTATTGCACAAGTTTGGTAATTTTAGACTTTGGAGAGAATAACTTCTCTAGAAGCATTTTGACATGGTTTAACGAGAGCTTTCGGTCCTTGTTGATCTTGAGGCTACAAGAGAATAGGTTTATCAGCAGCATCCCTTCGCAGCTCTACTCACTATCAAAATATAAAATATTAGACATGGCAGTGAACAATTTGACAGGAATGATCCCATATTGTCTTGGCAATATGAGCAACATGATCAACTTCAATCAAGGCAATCCATTTGGATCAATGGCCATTGCTCCTATACAAGATATAATTTCCTTTTGACATAAAGGCGATTATTTGCAATGAAATCGAGAGCACACGGTTGAGATCATGAAGGGAAGATATAACAAGTATACCAAAATTGTTCTACAATGATGTGTGGTCAATTTGGATCTCTCTAGTAACTTTTTGAACGGGTCAATCCTTGAAGAAATTTCTTTCCTCTCAGGATTGCATGGCTTGAACTTTTCTCACAACCATCTCTCTAGAAATATTCCCACTAACATTGGGAACATGACGCCATTCGAGTCTCTTGATCTTTCAAACAACCACATCTCAAGGACAATTCCGCATAGCATTTCAACGTTAACATCCCTTGCCCACCTCAATTTGTCACAAAATAACTTCACAGGGTAGATTCCAAAAAGAAATCAAATTTAGACACTCGACAATCCTTCCATTTATGCTAGCAATCCTCTACTCTATGGTGATCTTTTGACAAAAAATGCCTCGGAGTTGGGGCGCCTCAACCACCAAAATTCCTTCACCCTAAAAATACACATGAAGTGGATAATTTTGATAAGACATTGTTCTATGTTGTCATAATGCTTGAATTTGCAATTGGGTTCTCGGGCTTTTTCGGAGTTTTGTAGTTCAAGAAGGATTGGAGATGTGCATATTTCAGCTTTGCAAATCAAGTAGTGGACAAGGCATATGTGACCATAGTGGTGAAGGTAGCCAAGTTGAAGATATTGAGACTGTCAAAAAGTGCAAAATGAGCAATCTCGTGCTCTCTCCCTTGCCTTGGTTCTTCATTTTGGGTGTGCTTAGAACTTGTGCTCGTGGAATCTCTTCCCTTCCACGAGTTTGCTTATTCAAGTAATGTAATTAGCATTCTGTGACGTCTATTTCTCAAAACACATCTCTTTCTATTGTATCTTCTTGGCCAAACTATGCTTTATGCTCTCTCTCTCTTTTTCCAGCCTACATATGATTTCTATTGGCTTCTTTTCCCTGTGAATTAGAGTTGGTTCGGATAGATTTAAACGAGCCTCAACAATGATAGGCCTCTAATTCTTGGTTCAAGGGGAAGGGGGACGGATAGGGAAGCAGGCAAATGGATTCAAAACTAGAAATTTTCGCTTTGGTTGAATTTTAAAGTTGCTGGTAATTTTTTAATCTTCTTGGTAAAAAATTGTGGCCAATAATTTTCTAGCAATGATTTTACAAATGACCAAATAAGGAACTGAATTCCTACGTCCTATGAACTTCTAGCAATATCACTGGTGATTTACCCACAATATAATAAATTTACTAATATTCCACTAAAATAGAAATTTACAAACTTCTTTGAAATTTCACAAGTATCTTTTAGTAATGTACCACCGTGAATTTACCAATCTCCAGTTGTTTAGTTTTCCAATTTTTTTCAAAAGTGTATTAACTAGCAGCACTACAAGTAGTTTACTAACATCCTAAAGAAAATTGTAAATTAGCAACTTCTTGGAAAATATCACATTTTCACAATTTTACTAGCTCCTTTGAAATTATACAAGTGTCTTTTGTAATATACTAATACTATAATACATTAATTAACATTAATTTGAAATATTAATTTATTCTAGCGCTGGTGATTTACTTATGACCTAGGCCAAATTCTAGAGGAGTTGGTAATTTACTATTTCATTTGGAAAGTTGAGAAATTTTTTGTAGTGGTGATAATTTCCTAATGGATTACTCAATATTTGAGTTGTAGGTCGTACTCTTTCTTGCAATGGTATTAAATATCTATCAATTAAGTCAGAATCCTACTGACAGATGGAAAATTTTGTGTCTTTTTAAACGAATAGACCTAGAAAGCGGGTACCCTAAAGCTGACTTTGGTCTTTTTCTTTTCTTTTTTTTTCCTTTGGAAGCTGAATTCACAGGTGAAGGGCGCTGATTTGCCTTTTGAAAATGGGATAGTTCCAGTTCTCAATGTTTGGATAGGATGAGTTTTGCGTGGAAGCTTATGTATTTTCAGCGACTATATAGAATCTGAATTTAATCTCACATAAAGATAAAATTCTGGTTGCTAATCAAATTTAGCTTGACCTGCATGCACCATCTTAAACTGTTACATTTACCTGAACATGGTGGATCTGTCTAGCACATTCGCCTCTGCTACTAAAGAGATGGTCTGAAGCAGCTCTAAACATATTGCCACCGTGAAACAAGGTTCTGTTTGGGAAATTTCCCTTGTTTTTTCTTTCTTTTAAGTCGTTTTAAACTACCGGCTGCACATAATTTCCATGGGAAAGACTAGAAAATAAAGAAGCACATCGTTGTCGAGCTGGGCAAGAAACCACATTCTAATAGGAGTGGAAGGAGGCTTGCTTGGGGAATTTCCAAACTAATTCAGATCCTAGGAGAAGGCTCTGTTAACAAAATTCTAGATGAATCCGTCCTTCTCCAATACCTTTAACCTTGGGCTATGAAGAGAGAGATGAATGTGCAGACCAAATCAAGCTCCCTTAAAATGTAAATTGAGGTGGGAATTCAGAGTCCAGTTCTGGCGTTGATGCACAAGACGTTAGACCAGAGCATCCTGGTCAGTAGAGAGAGAAAAAGAAAAAGAGTGGGGAAGCACCGTTTAAGATGAATGTGCACTAGTTTTTCGTGAGAAAGGAACCCCACCCCCATTTTTGAATTCAAATCTAATCCAACGAACGAAAGAATTCTATCATTTCCTAATATATTTCGAGACTCGAACAAATGGGGGGAAGATAAATCCTTGGAGCAGCCGTGCCTGTGATGGCGCCGCAACTAAGCGGAAGCGGTTCAGATTCGAATGGGGCTAGATGATGCCAGAAGCTTCTGAATTTGTGCCTCTTGCTGAGGATATGGTGCTAGATAAAGGAGAATAGTGTGTACGGTTCTGTGGGGGCCTATTGCAAGAAAGCTCATTTTCATTGATAAAGAGAAATTCAATGTAGGGTGCTAGACGGGCGCAAACCCATGTACAGAAGGAGGTCAAGATTCCAAAGAGCTTAATCACGAGAGAAAGCATATATTAGCAACCAATGCATTTGCATCTACTACTAATTCCATTATCCTAAAATCATTAGTTTTGCACCAGTCACGAAAAATTACGAAAGGGTTTGAAGACTCTTCTCCTTCAACGGCTTGCTTTATTTGCTTTTTCCAAACCAGCCAGAAGATAGAGAGGATGTTCCCAAGATAGAAATCGCCAACCCAAATTTTCTTGCACTCAAAACACCGACCGTTTGACATGGTTCTATCAAATAAGACATGAAGACTTTCGATTTCCCTTTCTAGGCCATGTTGTTTGAGCGGCACTTGTTCTCCCTTTTAATTGCATCTTCACTGCATTATATGCTCTTTTTCTACTACGTTTGTTCCACTATCCTAGGCTGCCTATATTTTTATTTGTCCTATTCTCTTTTATCAATTTTGATGCTCTATATGTTGCTTGAAGACAAGCGACACAAAAAGGATTTTTTTATTAGTTCTCCCATAGGACGGACGCCAGCAGATAGAGGAATAGTTTCTTTTATTCTCTTTTTTCGGTTTTTCTTTTTCTTAATCAAATTGGCGAGAGGATGCTTCATGTGTGTGGATTTTGTGGTTCAGCGTACAATGCAGCGTCGTCCGCTATTTGACTCGAATGGAAACTGTCCAGTTCGGAGTCTCTCCAAGTGTCTTCGGGGAGAAAATATTAGGTGGGTTTTACACTCTTTGGGTTCGGATTTGGGACATTATGTCAGGGAAGCAAACCGGGGATCTGCCGGTACTTGGTGACCTTGCAGACGTCGCTTCCGTTCCACACGAAGACTTACCTGCTCATGGGTGATCCGGCGGTGGACGATTCGATTTCGTGGAATGAGGATGAGGTGATGTTCATCAAGTGGCGGATAGCAGAATTAGGGTTTTAATTTAGTTTACTTTTTAATTTAATATAAATAAAATTTGTATTAAAAATAAAATTGACACTGTTTTAGCCTTATATTTTATATTTTTGTCATGTCATCCCAATTTATGAGAGTGGAAATATTATAAAAAAGTCATGCCGGCATTTTCTATTAGCAAGTTGGTCAGACTTAACAAAAGGACTCGATTGTATAACTTGATTGTACTTCTGTATGTTTTAGGCTTTAATTGTACTTTTATAACAAATTTTACGTTGTTCATTGCATTTATCCCAAACTGAAAAAAACATTAGACTCACTATAAAGATGAAGGAAGTGAAGATCATGCGAAAAGTCATAAACATTGACTTCGACATGGAGTTATCTGTGGACTTGGCGAATAAGTTATACTTGGACTTTCACTTTCATGAACTTTGATTGAAAAGAACATGTAAACTCTCTTTATTGTAATTGAAAACCAAAGTGATAGATTAGATTCTTTACTATCATTAGATATGCTAGATGCATGCATTTGTTTTTCACATGGCATGTATGAGATGAAAGGAACATGTAAACTCTCTTTTCATTGTAATTGAAAACCAAACTGATAGATTAGATTCCTCACAATCATTAGATATGATAGATGCATGCACTTGTCTCTCTCACAACACGTAGTTCCTAGGTGCACAAGGCAACCTATGAAATGCGAATACACCCAAATACTAACATGAGCATTCTAAACATTCCAACACACTAATTGTTGTTACTTCCCAACATATATTTTTCATTAAATATTTTTTATCGGAAAACATAATTAAAAGTAATAATTCTTGTCTGAACATGAAACTTAGTGGTTTGGATATGTTAGAAACACATTATAATGTTTATATTATCTATATAGTAAATACAAAATCTGGTCTTATCCTAATTATAGGATAAAAATGTCCACCCTCATCATACCGCATTTTTGACAAGGAGCACTTCCAAGATCCCTTTTTCGTTCCACTTACCGGTCCACATGTCGAGTAACCTAAGTCTAGCCTTAGGTATTGGATATTAGCACTAAATTACTTGACCTTTAGGGCAGATCCCAAGTGGCCCTTTTCCAACTTGGAATGATTTGGAGCAACATATTACAACGGAGACACAAGTGGAGGACCATATCATAACTCTCTCAAATGCTTCCATTTATGGGGCTTTGCCCAGTGTTGCGACCTACCCTCGGGAGAAAGAATAATAGGTTTAGAGGTATTACCCAAAAGATGGATAGTTTAGATGCAGGCTATCCCAAGCCCATACCCCGCGCGACATTTGGTATTTAAATTGTGGCTATAAAGCTTGGTTACACTAATTGTTGTGACCTAACTTCGGGTGAACTATCTAAGGGTTTGACTAATGGATTATTAAGCATAAACTTCATTCGAATTTTCCCAAACTCATACCAATTTGCGACTTAGGTTCATGTTCTTAGCATACGAATAATTTTTCAATTAGAAGTCGCCACTAATCTATTTTTGGTGTGTCGATTAGAAATCCAAATAGAATAACAGGAGAATTACCTCACTTCTACGAATAAGAGATTAAATGAGTTTGGAGACTTGATTAGGTTAGATTACTCTAATGCCCTTTTAGTTTTTTTCTCTTTTATTTTCAATTTATAGGCAGCTTGGGTTAATTTTAACCTATTCTCTAACAAGCAAGGTGATCATGTGGGTGCACAACTATTATTGAACACTCAACAAAACAATGCAACAAATAAATTCCAAACATGGGGAGGAAATACTTAGCTTGATGCAACGCAAGCATTTGCAACAAATATTAAATCGAAACACATATTTAACATAAATATGATTCCTAATTATCACAAAATTTCACTCAAATCTCTTTTTGGGTTTTCTTATTTAAGTGAAACTTAATCTACATGCAATGCAATGCAATGCAATAACGTACAAAAATGTCTAATTCATGCAACATGCAACTTATCATGCAAACTATATGTCACGCAACATTAATTAAATAAACTAATCTAATGATGGGCAAAATGCAACTATTTTAACATGTCATGCATTTTAATTTAAATGACCCTAAACATACAATTTACTAAATTACGTGCAATGAATGAACTAATATTATGTGACATGCGTATAATATTTTTTGTATTTTTTATTGAAATTCATAATTAAAAATCACTAAAAAAATCTACCCAAAGTGAGATATTATCTATTTCAAGTTAGGAAATAAACTAATCCGAATCCTATGTTAACTTAGAAACTTATCTCAACATGCAATTTAATTCAAATATAATATCTAACCTAGATATAATCTAAATATGCATTCTAATATAATTAGTTGGGCAAGGTGCCGCGAGCTTGCCGAAACCTCGCCAGGCCACTACAAGCCTCGCCATTGTAAATCTAGGTGAGGCTGAGCCTTGCTGGTGGCTAAACGTTTGGTAATGTTTCCGTTCCTAACAATTTTTTAATAGAAATAGTTTTTTTTTTTTTTTTTCATTCCAAGGAACAATTTCGAGTATAAGAACGCGTTTGGTAATCGTAAAAAATTTCTACTCCGGGAATAGAAACGCATTTGGTAAACTTGTATAATTTTTTTAATATTTTTTGTTATATTTTTCTTTTTTTCTTTTTCTTTTTCCTTTTTCTTTTTCTCTTTGGCCGGTTGCCGGCCACGTCGTGGTAGGCAACCTACGGGCGATGCCCGTGAGCTCGCCGGAGGCCGGCTGGCCCCGGCGAGGCTTGGCCTCGCCCGGGCGGCGCGAGATTGGCCTCACCACGGCTTGGCGAGGCTTGGCCTCACACCGGCCGGGGGGCCGAGCCTCACCGTGGCCCCACGAAACTCGGCCTCGCCGGCCACCGCCACCGCCGGCGGCGGAGGTGGCCGGCGAGGCCGAGCCTCGCGGCCACGGTGAGCCTTGCCGTGGCTTGGCCTCTCCTGGGGCCGACGCTCCGACGAGGTTGCTTAGGCCCTCGTCAGTCACAGTCGGTCGCTTGTCTTGGCCATGGCCAAGGCCGGTGGCCGACAAAAGGAAGAAGAAGAAGAAGAAAAGAAAGAGAAAAAAGATAAAGAAAATTGAGGAGAAAAAAAGTGTTTTTTGGAAGTGTTCTCAGGAGCAAAGAAACAAATTTTTTCTATTTCTTGTTTCTCGTTTCAAAATCTGCTTAAACAAAAAAATAGATTTTTGTTCCTGGGAACAAAAGTGTAAACAAACGCGTTTATGTTCTTTTTTTGTTAGGAACAAAAGAACAAAAATTTGTGTTTCGGAGAACGAAATAGAAATAAACAAACACACCTAAGCGAGCCTCACTGGCCACCGGGAAGGCTCGACCTTGCCCAAGTGGCACGAGGTCAGCTTCGTCTTTGCTTGGCGAGGCCTAGCCTTGTGCCTCGCCTTGCCATTGGCGAGGCTTGGTCTCACTAGCCACTGTGAGGCTAGGCCTTGCCAAGCCAAGGCTTGGCCGACCTCGCACCACTTGGGTGAGGTCGAGCCTCGCCGGTGGCTAGGCAAAGCTAGGCGAGGCTTGCGATGGTCAAGTGTGTCCCTGGTGAGCTTGCTAGCGCCTCGCCAAAGAAAAAAGAAAAAAGAAAAAAGAACAAAAAAGAAAAAGAAAATTAAAGTATTAAAAAAATGAAAGAAAAACAAAAAAAAAATTAAGAGTCCCACCAAATGCATTTTTCTATTTCTAGAATAAAAAATTTAAGCAGTTATCAAACGCTTCTAAAAGCTTGAAAATTGTTCTCGGGAACATAATAAAAAAATCATTTTTGAATAAAAATTATTTTCGAGAACAGAATAGTTATTAAATGTACCATAATTCTAGATTCAAAAGTTAGGAAACAAACTAATATGAATCCTATGTTAACTTAGAAACTTATCTCAACATGCAATTTAATTCTAAGATAGTATCTAACTTAGATATTATCTAAATATACATTCTAATATAATTAGTTGGGCAAGGTGTTGCGAGCTTGCCGAAACCTTGCTAGGTCACCGCAAGCCTCGCCCTTGCAAATCTGGGTGAGGCTGAGCCTTGGCAGTGGTTAAGCGAGCCTCACCTGGCCACCGGCAAGGCTTGACCTCGCCCAAGTGGCACGAGGTCGGCTTCGTCTTTGCTTGGCGAGGCCTAGCCTCATGCCTCGCCTAGCCATTGGCGAGGCTCGGTCTCACTAGCTAGTGCGAGGATGGGCCTTGCCAAGCCAAGGCTTGGCCGATCTCACCACTTGGATGAGGTCGAGCCTCGCCAATGGCTAGGCAAAGCTAGACAAGGCGAGGAGGCGAGGCTTGCGATGGCCAGGCGAGTTTCGCGAGCTTGTTAGTGCCTCACCAAAGGAGGAAGAAAAAGAGAAAATGAAAAAAAAAAAAAAAAAAAAAGAAAATAAGAAAAATATAAAAAAGTATTAAAAAATTAAAAGAAACAAAAAAATTTAAGAGTCCCACCAAATGCATTTTTCTATTTCTAGAATAAAATTTTTAAGCATTATCAAAAACATAATTAAAAAAATAATTTCTGAGCAAAAATTATTTTCGGGAATAAAATAATTATCAAAAATACCTTAATTCTAGATTCGAAAGTTTGATGCACAAAACTTGAGGGTGGACCTGAGACCCTCTCCCATGGACCTGGCACCCCAGGGGCTAGTCCAAGAATGCCTGTGCCTCGACTCGGGACTGAGATCGTAATTTGGGACCTTGGGGCATGGACTGGGGACTTCGACGCCCAAACACGAAATTGCAAGCGCAGGACTCCAATATGCAGCTCTTGGACATGGACCCTGGAATATGGACTGGACGTTTGGAGGACAGACCGGTGCCACAGGCAGTCGGACTCAGGACACTAGGTTCGTAAAGCATGATTCTTGATTCTAGGTGCCAAGTTCCGAGTTCTACTCACAGGGATCTCGGTCCGTTCCCCTAGGCCTTAGTCGCATCCTCAAGGCTGGGAGGCCCCAGCCTGGCCTCGAGGTACGGTGTCTTGCGCTCAAGGTCCATTTGTTATGACTTATGAGGGACCAGCCCTCCGGCTTACTTTTCAAGAGTACGTCACTTCCTAAATTTCTCAGTCATGAATTGTTATGATTCTGTCAATTATAGGGAAACTTGTTGCAGATGTATTCTTGAAAAAGGGAAAACCACATGTTCACGAATTTAATGCAGTTGCAAAACATGAGGAATACATACATGTCAGTATTCTTTTAATTTTTTGTCTTACTCATCTCTTCTATGTACATGTGTATGCTGTTGTTTATGGGGATTGGATTCGAACCTATACGGTCCCACCCCCCAACAGCATGGCCGCATGCCTGTTGACATACAATGTCATAAACAATGAGAGAGAGAAGATGCGCAGAATCGTGTGACTTCGCTTTAAATTCTTTCTACACTTTTAGAGCGGGGGTTCACTATATGGAAATGTCATTTTACAGCAAAAATTACCCTGTTCTTCCGGTTGTTCAATTGCTAAGCAAGATACTTTTCCAGTTTCTCAACTTCCTCCACGCTCCCAATGTACAACGGCACTCGCTGATGAATCTGTCAAAAAGCCCATGAAAAGCAGAGCCTGTTATACATCTGCTGCAATCTACTCAAGAAACACCCTGCAGATAACACGTCAAGTCACTAACCTCGACAGGTTGAATGTCTAGTATCCGCTGGTGACCATCCGATCCCTTCCCTCCGGCCTGCTCCACGATGAAGCTCATCGGGGCACACTCGTACAACAGCCTCAGCTTCCCGTTCTTGCTCTTCTTGTCCCTCGGGTACCCATAAATGCCGCCGTACAACAGGGTCCTGTGGAAGTCCCCCACGAGGCTCCCAATGTACCGGGCCGAGTAAGGCTTACCGGTCGGGCCGGGGTCCTTGAGGTCATCCATGTACTTCTTCAGCTTGTCGTCCCACAGCTGGTAGTTTCCCTCGTTGAAGGAGTAGATCTTGCCGGCCTTTGGGATCTGGATGTTCTCCTGGGTGAGCACGAATTCGCCATACATCGGGTCGAGGGTGAAGGCGTAGACGCCTTTGCCAATGGTGAGGACAAAGATGATGGAGCTCGAGTACATGCAGTAGCCCGCTGCCAGGAGGTTGTCCCCCGGCTGGCACACATTCACCACGCACCTCTGCTCTGCATTGTCGAGCTGTTCGAGTGATCATGGCATACATGAGAAAATACAGTGTAGGCTGAATCAGGTTATTGTGATCGCCAATTTGATAATATTCTATCTTGGGAAGAAGTAATCAGTCTTTCAGTATATCTAACAGTATTTCTACCACATTACAGGACTAATCAATTAAACAGTTAGAGAGATTGGCTGTTATCTATGAGTGTCATGGGCAAAATATTCCCGTTGAGGGGAAAGGGGAGGCTTACATTCTCATCATCGCCGATGTCGGCTAGGCACTCGTCATTGGGGCTATAGATCCCAAAGATGGAGCCAGTGGAAACAGCAGCATCGATGTTGGATGATCCATCAAGTGGGTCGAACACCACAATGTAGTTGCCGGAGAAGCTCTCCTCCACGGCCACTGGCACGTCCTCCTCCTCGGAGGCTATTATCCCAGTCCTCCCGCTCGATCTCAGGCAGCTTGAGAACACCTGTGCAAATTTACAAACCATTGAATAAGCACAGAAGTAGACACAGAGCGATATTATCGCTCGAGACTCCATCAAAGAGCTCATTATCACCACCGGTATAGCCAGTTTTGCGAGTCTTGCTAGTCATCTTGGACAAAATTCAGAGTGAAGCCCTAAGCATCAGTCTATCTAACCAAATTCAAGTAATGCTTGGCTTAGCAGTTAAAGAGACTGACAAGTTTTTGTAGATTAGGCATACATGTTGTCATATATACCTAAATCGAATGCACGGACATGAAATTCAATTCAGCATTGCTGTCAATGTTTTAAATGCTAAGGCAGAGGCCGAGACCGAGAGATGGCGGCGATGTTACCTCATTAGAGACGACGTCAAGCTTCTTTTGGTCCTCGCCCTGGACGTTGACAGCCCCCTGCACCCCCGTCAGGTTCGAAATGCCTGCCCGCTGGACCAGCGATGCAATCTGCTTGCACGCCATCGAGATGCTCGATAGCACAATGGTCAGCTCGGCGTCGATCACCCCTTCCTTCTCCTGCTGCAGCAGCCATGTCGTCAGCGTCAGGATATCGTACCCGCTCTTCTTCTTCGCCGTCCCGGCCGTCTCGGTCGCCACCGCCATGCACTTCACTCCGCCTCCGGCAGCTCCGGCAGCTCCAACATGTCTCTTCTTCAACGAGACGAGCGCCCTGGAGTCTAGCGTGCACAGCTTGAAGGAGGAGAGGCTGGAGAGGGAGCAGGATGGGTTGGAGAGGAGACGGTGAGGTGCCGCTGCTGACGTGGCTGCCGAGACCATGGCTTCAGGATTCTTCTACGAGTCTCTCTCTTGGGTGTCTCTGCAACGCGTTCTTCTCGCTGCTGCTGCTTCGTCTTCCTGCTGACGATATTTTTTCCTTGGCTCCGCCGATGGAACGAAGTGAATCTGGTGAGATTGAGTGGAGCATTGATGGAGGGGAATGTGAGGCCAGCGACGACTTCTGTTAACCTCGGGACCCGCTTATCCTTCGGCATTGGCTTGCGTTGCGTTTTCTGTGATCGTGGTTCCCCCGCTGTGAAACTCGGCTCTGTACCTTCAGGCTTATCAATCCCTCTCAACCCTTTCTTTTTTTATTTGGAAGAAATATGAACATTGCTAATCAAGATGTATGAGCTCAGTACAAAGAACATAGCCAGTATATTCGGATCATGCCGATTTTTTCTTTCTGGCGTAATAAATGGGCTCAAAGCCCATTATATCCCCATTTTTTTGTTAGTATTGCCCAAAGCCCAACCCATTACTCTAAAAGCTCGGCCCAACATTTCATTTCCTTTTCGTGGAGAAACCAAGAAGAGGTGCATTCGTTGAGAAGGGGTCCACCGCGAAGAAGAAAAGAGGAAAGAGTAGGAAAGAGGGAAAATCTTTGCATGTTCACAATCTGGACACCTCGACTAGCCGAATCAACGGTGAATTGCAATGCTGGATAATTACTTATGCATATTATTCTTTTAATTGAAGTAATATTCGAAGTTATGGCACAAATTTGAAGTTATGTTGATTTTAACTATGAGATTTGATTGAGGAGTTATTGAGCTTTATATAAATATGAAAATGGTAAATGAAGGCATTATGGAGCTAATAGGGTTTAACGAAAATAGATTCCGAAATATGGTTTGGTTGGAACAAAATTATGAAGTTTCGCTCACGAGTTATGCATTCTAATAATAAGCATTATGAACGAAAACAAATGTATACTATAGATGAGTTTACTTGTCAGTCCCACGTGGGTGACATTTTATCGAAGAGTAAGTGTAATTAGTCGAGTCATTCGTTAGGATTGTGTATTACTTGATTTTTTTTATTTTATTTCTTTTGAATGATTAATAGGAATTTGAGTGCGTTGGCTTGAGAAACTACCCTAGGTTGGTTTTTGGCTTTTCCACGTGAGTGATATTATCTCTTCAATGAATTTATAAGCTCATACATTGAAAGTGGTAGAGATTTAATATAGTATGAGTTATAAACAAGCATATTTCTTGCATAAATTGAATTGGACTTTTACTATCATTTTGTTTATTTGAAATGAGAAAGCACCTATTGATTACAGTTTGAGTTGATTGTTCTAAATGGTTTGCGAAATATTTTACGAAAGAACCATGGAAAGTTTATGACTTATGAACGTGGTTTCTAATTTTGGTTGAGTTATTGGAGATTGAGGTTGATAGACTATGCTCATATCGCTATGATTAGAACCCACTAAGGGGGTGGTATGCATAATGTTTCGGGATGTCCTTCTAAGTCGAACCATCAGTTGATATAGGTGGTGCATCTAGTCAACGAGGTAAACTTGGTCGCCTTTCTCACAAACGTTAAATGTAACCATAGTTGGATGTTGAGCATTATATTAGTTAATGAAATAGACATTTGATGTTGATTTGATCGAAATTAATTAATGGAATAGACCATTGATAGTTGATATTGTTGATTTAGCTTATATGCAAAAGGGTTGTTGAAAAAGTGTGGTCCAAGTTTGATATGTTATGTATATGATATAGTGGACTGGAAATTGTTGATATTAAGGCATGTTTAAATTTCGAGGATGAATTTCTCTTAGAAGGCTAGATCATATTAGATGGGCTCAAAGCCCATTATTCCATTAGTATTGCCCAAAGCCCAACTTATTTCTCTAAAAGCTCAGCTCAGCTCAACATTTCATTTCCTCTTCAATAGATGAAGAGGAAATCGGCAGAGAAAGCACAAAGAGGTGCATTCTTGGAGAAGGGGTCGACGGTGAAGAAGAAAAGAGGAAAAAGGAGGAAAGAAAGAAAATCTTCGTGTATTCATGATTCGGACACCTCGACAAATGGTGAATTGCAACACCGGGTAAGTTTTCAAGTCGATCATTTGTTTCATTGAAATTTTTTTTGACATTAGGGCAAAAATTTGAAGTGTGGTTGATTTTGAACTACGTGGATGGTGAATAAGGGTGTCGTGGAGTTTTTAGGTTTGACGAAAATTGATTCTTAAGTATGGTTTAGATGGAACGAAATTTTGAAATTTTGTGCGAATTACGCTTACGGACAAAAACAACTAAAAATGTGAAATGAATTTTCATTATATCAATTGAATTGAAGTAATGAGCCTCCCAATATGAATGTTTGCTATGACGAGTTTATTCATTTGTGCGTGGGTGTTGTTTTATAAAAGAACAAGTGTAATTAGTCGAGTCATTGGTAAGGATAGTGTGTTACTTGGTTTTTGATATCACTTTTTGAATAATTGATAGGAGTTCAAGTGTATCGGCTTGAGTAATTACTAGAGGTTGGTTTTCGAATTTTCCAGATGAGTGGTAGTATCTTTTTTAGGAATTTACAAACTCATATTCTGAAAGAGGTAGAGATTTAATATCGTATTAGTTATAAAGGAGCATGTTTCTTGCACCGAATTGGATTAGACTTTTGCTACATTTTGTTTATTTGAAATGAACTTGTTGATTACAGTTCAAGTTGATTGCTATAAATGGTTTAGGAAACTTTTTATGAAAGAATCATGAAAAATTTATATCATATGAATGTGGTTTATGAAAGGTAATGTGATATATATATATTGAATCGTGAAAAGTTTTGTGTATTGATTGGTAAACCTGAGTTTGATGTGGTTTTTGATTTTGGTTGAGTTATTAGATTGAGGTCGATGGACTATACTCATATTGCTATAATTAGAACTCATTGAGGGGGTAAACTCATATTACTATCTCAGGACACCTTTCTAGGCCAAACCATCAGTGACAGTGATATAAGCGATAAATCTAGCCAAGGGGGTAAACTTAGTTGCCTTTTTCATGGGCGCTAAATGTGACTACCATAAGATGTTGAGCATTAGATTAGTCAATGAAATGAACCATTGACATTGACTTGATTAAAATTTATCAATGAAATAAATTATAAATGGTTGATATTGTTGATTCAACTTATATGCAAACGTGTGATCCACGTTTGATATGTTATGTATAGTGTATATTGGACTAGGAATTGATGATATTGATATATAAAAGTGCAAATTGAATTTTTGATCCACTTAGAATATATGTAGTACTCATTGAGTCATGAGTTGTATTTCGATATCGAGTTATTGTTAGTTTTGTCCTTTGGGGGAAATGACAGTTGTGCCATTACCCTTATTCTTGCTAGGTTGGGGATGTGACACTTTCAAGATAAAGAAAAGTATCAAAAAGTTTAAAACGTATTATATTAATACCAATTTTGTCATAAACCTTTCAATTAAATTGATTTAATTCTAAACTTTTTCACATTGATATCAATTCAATCCATTAGGCTAATTTAGGCCGGAACTTGTTAATATGAATTGATATCAATGTAATAAGTTTAGAACATTTTTGATACTTTCTCAAGATGTCAAGAATACTTTAAACATTTCGATATAACATGTAACGGATCCAAATGAAGAATGGGAGACGATCAGCGTGCTCTAATTTCAATGACGGGTTCAACGGAATCGTAACTCACGTCTCAAAGAACCTGTGATTGTTCCATGCGAGTCAAAAGAGTAATCACCCACTTGAATTGACACGCGTATGTTCGCAACAAATATGCCCCTCGATCTCAAAGAACACTTGCTTGCAACTTTTGGAGAATCTCCATTGTGTCTCGGCACCGCGTTACTCGAACATTGTAGGATTTTCTTCTCTATGGGGGTGTGTTTATTCAATGAAAAAAAACTTATGTTTAAGGAAATGATTTACCTAAAATTCAGGGTTAAGAAAAGTGATTGATTTTCCCTTTTCTGGTTGTGAGTGAAACTGAGAGCGAAGTAGTTTTTTCAAGTTTGAAATTTTCATTTCTTAAAATATTTTTCTTTAAGTAGTGCTATATAAAGGAAATTATACTATGCAATGAAATATGAAGCTATGAATGCGCAATTGTTGGTACGAAAAACATCAAATGAGTGATTAAAGATAGATGAATTTCCAAATAAAATCTTTTAAAAAGCAAATATTGAAAAAGGATCTAAAAAGCCTACAAATGCGGACATACATGAAAGTATTCAATCTCCTTATTCTTTTTCGCTGGTTCCAAAATTAGCGTTGGAAAGTAGTGAAATGTTCGGTACATACTTTGACATTTGAATAAATGCCTTTTGTGCCTCCCATTTCAGCCGCAAAAACAATTTTTAACCCGGCCCCGCGAGGGGGGGCACTGATTGAAAGTACTATTTTAGAGAGAGAGAGAGAACTTTATTGATGCTTTAAGCTTGATGAAAGTTCTCTTATGTGTTTTGTGACATGAAACAACGTGAAATTTAGCTAATAAAAATGTCTCTCTTATTTGAATTAGAAAATCGCTTTCCTGATTTTAAGTGCAAGCGTTTTGTTCGAGTGGAAACAACATCCTTTGAAATAATGTGCTTATCACGTGCAACGGCACACACACACAACCACTTTCATGTGTCAAACAAATTCTTTTGCATCATGCGTGGTTAAGTTTACAAGAGAAGTGTTTTCTTATTCCCTCGGCGGAGCACTCAAAATGCAAATGGGTTAGGCTTGGGCCAAGCCCAAAACTCGACAGACGGTTTACTCCCAGAATGAATCTTCCATACGACCAATGTAGCAGTACATAGTGATCAGATTTTGCAAAGCAACCACGACTAATTTCCTGCGGAACAACCTTGAGTTATTAACGGCTACTTTAGATTCTAGCATGGGGGTCACTTAACAATAGAATTCCTCTGACAAGACAAGAAAGATCGGCTTCGCAACAGTTTTGCTAATTTAGCCGGTGACTAATTTCTAGATATTCGTAAGAGTTAGCACGTTTTCTTTCATCCAAACACGCAACAAGACAAGCAAGACAGATGCATCAAAGAGACCGGTGGGGAATTGCTTAAATACAGAGATGTACGGTCTTTTGGACGTTTGGTCGTGATGATAAGTCATGCCGTAGGAAGACAATTTTACAGCATGCTGTAGCATTTTTGTACTTAAATACGACGATACGTCATAACATTGCCTGATGCACCGATTTGAACTCGAGAAGCTGTGTTCTATTCTGTATTGGAAAGAGGAACACCTACTACCGATTGCTTTATCCTTGAGTCCGTTGTCATGTACGTCTCTCATACAAGCAGACGAATCAAGCGATCATCAATCACGTTTTGTGCTGATACCCCAACCTACTGTTGCTAGCCTTCTTAGGCATGATGCATTTCTGTGTTCTACTGCTAGCCGCCGTAAATTTGCCTTTGTGTGCATTAAAGTTGGAGGCGCGAGAATAAAGAGGTGTGTACGAATTGTATCCCGGAGGTAATTGCAGTTTGCACGACGGATTAAATTTCGTGGTAAAATTTATGCACTTCTTTTGTGAGATTAAGTGATTTTCTTTCGTGTGAAGTTAGGTGGGATTATACATTTTGGTTTTAAACATTTTGATAATTTTTGAGAGAAATTGTCCAAAAAGTTCTAAATCTATTGTACAAAAGCCAATTCAATTTTAAACCTTTCAATTGTATCAATTTAATCCTAATTATTTTGATAATTTATCAATTTAGTTTTAAATTTTAATTGTATTAATTTAGTCCTAAACTTTTTGACGATTTGTTATTATAATAATTACGCCAAATATCCAAATAATAAGTTGAGCACTAAATTGGCAAATTTTCAAAAAGTTTAGGATTAAATTGATATAATTGAAAGGTTTAAGATAGAATTGATAAATTGTTAAAAGGTTTAGAACTAAAATAACATAATTTAAAAATTTAGAACTGAGTTTGCCGCCAAAACATTAGGCTTAAAACTTTTTGGACAATTATCTAGATTGTTGTCCATAATTGGGGATTGCAAAACACCTCGAGAATATTGAGAGGTTGAGTGTAGTTGTAATCTCATTGTATCTCCTTGATTTATAATAAAATCTTGCATTGTGATTTGCTTTTGATCGCTTGTTTTCACAATAATTGGTATTGGAGCCGGTGACTTAATTGAATAGGCCCACAATCAATTTATTGCCTTAACAGTCGGTCTAACGAGAGAGACGCTGGAGAGTCTGTCTAGCGAAGTGAGACGTTGGGCTACTGCAACGACAACGTAGTTCAAGTTGGCAATTGATGGTGGTTGATGTGCGCAGTTTGCGGGTGTACTGTAACGACGCGAGGAGGTTCAAGTAAAGATATGTTAATTAAGATGATCCAAGGATTAAGGGAGAGCTTATCTCTAAACCGCTGGAGCTCACACACGTGCTAGATGTAGATTGGGTGTGATTTGGAACAATTTAATTAACTTAGTCCGATTAGAACTTATAACTTACGTTTTCTTGAAACTTTTGAGTAAATGCGCTTTGATCTGATTACGAAGATAGCGGATTTTCATTGTGCGTCCCACCAATAAGGAAAAACCCTCAGCAATTCCAGGAGCACATGAATGAATGGAACCTTCTCTGGCTTTCTCCAAACTGCCAGCCTACCGCCTTTGATTTCCACGTTTCACAACGGGAAGACTTTTGCGACTTTTCCAACACGGCCAATTCGAATGCGACGTTTCGCGTAATTTGCGTTCTCATCGTGTAGGCCAACGAATCAACTCGTAACTTAAACTTAGCGCAAAGGTTTCATGCCCTTTTTCCAATTTCTACTCTTTTTTTTTTTTTTTTTTTGGGGTGGTCAACGTTGACAACTGTTTTGGTTGGCTCCTCCTACGGTCCTTCCCTATGTATGCTCAAGCCGTGAATGTGATGGCACGTTTTGTTTTTGTCGCCCAACATGGACCGCATTTTAATAAAAATAAATAACACAACGGAAAATTGATTAATTACACAGATTCCGAATTCATATTGCAAGAGGCGTGCTACCACTTTATAGGAGAAGTCTTGTTCGATGTATGTGGATGTGATAGCTCCCGTCAATACATAGAGATCAGTTGAGTCGACGGTTTGAGTGCCACGTTAAAAAAATTGATGGTGCACTTCGATATTCTTACGAGCCATGTTGATCCAACAAAGGGCATATGGATCCAAATTCCTACGCTTCCCCGAAAGTTAGATGCAACCATGTGAACATCAATTGCCATTTTATTTTCTGAGACGACCATTGACGGCCAAGTTCGGTCTTCCTCCACATAAAACTATCTTCCACAACTAGGAGACTCCCCAATTTTTCTTGTCGTCATCGACGCGAGCGACAAACCCAATTTCTTAATTTTCCACGATTGACTCGGTAAGCAGAAATTAAATAATGACGTATGAATTAACGTTGACGTAATCGCAAGGAAGGCCTCTCCAACCCGTCCCTCCGCCACCGAAACGCCAGCGTTTTGGCGTCAAAGACGCGTTCCAGTTACCGGCGACCAATGCAAATGGATGACCTAAGCACACGTCCGTCTATAAATGGCCATGTTCGCCTCGTAGGTTCTTAGATCTTGCGGCACCAAACGGAACATTCAAGTACACAAAACCAATCCTCCTCGATTCTCTCTATTCACCAAACAAAACCCTACTTTGATTGGCAAGCTTCAATGGCTTCTTCCTCAAGCAAATTGACTTTGGTTCTCCTCCTCTCTTTCCTCTTCCTCCATGCAACATTAGGTAAAGCAACATATCCCATATTTATGTCTTGGTTTTCGAAACCCTTGATTGTTTCTCCCATGTTCTTTCGTTGCTCGCGTTGATCCTGTCGAGACTGGAATTCTTTGCAGCTGAGATCGTGTGCGAGGAGTTGCCAAAGGATCTGTGCGCGTTCTCGATCGCGTCTTCGGGGAAGAGATGCTCGCTGGAGACATACGCGAACCAGAGTGGTGGGGTCGAGTACCAGTGCCGGACGTCGGAGGTCATAGTGGAGAGGATGGGTGGGTACATTGAGACTGACGAGTGCGTGCGCTCCTGCGGGGTCGATAGGGATGCCGTCGGCATCTCCTCGGACGCGCTTCTCGAGCCACAGTTCACCGCCAAGCTTTGCTCCCCGGCGTGTTACCGCAGATGTCCCAACATCATCGACCTCTACTTCAATTTGGCTGCCGGAGAAGGTATGAACATGTGATTCACCATCAACGTCAGAGGCATACAAAGGCCATAGAAAGAGTTTGTGCTTAGTCCCTTTTGCTTTCGCCACGGAAAAATTGAAACATTCCTTATTCGATCCTTCTGTTTGACCCAAGGAATTTTCTTTTGGGTACTCAATCGTGGTATTTGACCAAATTCAATCCTTTTTTTTTTTTTTTTTTTTTTCTGTAAAGATTTTCCTTTTGTGAAGAAGTTACCGTTCTCAAATTTAATAAAATAGAAGGGTCGACTTATGTTTTTCTTGCATCGAAATGATTTTGCAGGAGTGTTTTTGCCGGACCTGTGCGAGGTGCAAAAGACCAATCCGCACCGTGCGATGATGGTGCTGTTGAGCTCGGGTGCAGCTGCCAGTCCGGCGGGTAGCGAGTCCTCGGACATCACGGCCGTTGCTCCGGCTATGTCGCCCATGTAATCTATCGATGTAATAAAGCCAGTCTTCACTTTGTTGGTGGGTGATATTATTCGTTGTCTTTGGTTGTTTCTATCTTAGATGGAGAAGAGGAATTATTAGCCAAGTAGAGAAGGAAGAGAGGTGCCTACTCTAAATTCTTTGTATTTGGTTGGGGCTTGTTGGGATCTCGTTCAAGAGGACATAAATATCATTTTTAGTTATTTTTATCTCCCCCATATATATTTTTTTCTGTTATGATTATAAATGGATAAATAAATAAAGAATTGCCACGCGCGAGACTTCCTAGTGAATAAGGGAAATGAGATTGGTTGTGATGTTATGACAATGGCAAATAAGGCATGTTTAAGAGTGCCGGACATCCCAAGCGCCAAAACTTGATACGGATGGATATTTAAGTATTAAAACTTCCAAAAGATACACTTAAGTATCAAAATCGGAGAAGAAATGGACATTTAAGTGTTAACGACGAGAATTTTCGGTTAAAATGTTGACGTGACATTTTCCGGTAACATTTTTTATCGAGATGGTAATTATTTAAAAAACAATTATCTACATGGCTAGCTTGTTCAAAAATTACATCGTTTTACCCTCAAAATTGATTTTTAATATAAATATTAATTAAATTAAATTAAAAACTAAATTATAAAAAGGATTGTAGTAAAGCGGCAAGGGCTTGCCGCACCGCTGCCACCCCACCATCACTAGAAAAGGCTAGTGACAGTGGGGTGAGGGTTGGCCAAGGTCGTCGAGGCGACAGTAGCAAGGGCTACTTTGTGGTAACCCCTTTTCTAGTTTAGTTTTTTAATTTAATTTAATTAATATTTATATTAAAAATCAATTTTCGAGCAAAATGATGTCATTTTGCACATTCATTGTTCAGTATGGAACTCCGGCGAGCCACGTAGACCACATTTATTCTTAAAATAATGCCAGGTCGGATTTTTGGTTACCCTTGTTGGAGTTGGCACTTAAGGGCCTATTTGTTAAAAACAATTTCTGTTCCCCGGACAAAAATTTCTATTTTTTTGTTATAGGAAACGAAAAAAAGAATAGAAATATTTTTGTTAAAAATTTTGTTCCCGAAAACAAAAAGTCTATTTTTTTATTCCCGGGATTAATTTTGGAACAGAAACAAGAAATAGAAAAAAGTAACTTCTTGTTTCCGAGAATAATTTCTAGAATTAATTTTTTTTCTCTCTTCTTTTTTTCTCTTTTCTTCTTCTTCTTCCTTTTGCTGGTCGTCGGCCTTGGCCATGGTCGACGCTAGCGACCGGCCAAACGAGGGTCGGCGACCTTGCCGGAGCGTCACCGGCCCCCGGAGACGTCAAGCCACGGCAAGTCTTGTCGGCTCGAGCCTTGCTGTGGCCGCGCGAGGCTCGGCCTCTCCGGGCCACCTCTAAGACGGTGTCGCCCGGCGAGGTCGAGCCTCGCCAATGGCTGGGCGAGCTTGGTCTCTCTAGATCTGGTGAGGTTGACCTCACCTAGCCCGGTGAGGCCGAGCCTCGTGTGGCCACGGCGAGGCTCGGCCTCCCCGGTCGTCACGAGGTCGGGCTTCACTAGGCCAGGGCGAGGCTGACCTCGCTCCGCTTGGGCGATGCCGAGCCTCGCTTGGCCATTGGCGAGGCTCGACCTCGCCTAGCCGGTGGCCAGCCACGGCGGTGGCCGGCGACCGGCCAAAGAGAAAAAAAAAAAAAAGGAAAAAGAAAAGAGAAAAAAATAATAAAAAATAAAAAAAATTAAAAATTTATAAGAACTAAAAAAATCTAAGAATTTTACCAAACGTATTTCTATTCCAAGACTAGAAATTTTGGTAAGTTACCAAACGCATTCTTTTTCTCAGAAGTTGTTCCCGAGAACAGAAACAGAAAAAATCGTTTCTCATCAAAAATTGTTCTCCAGAATAGAATGGTTACCAAATGCGCTTTAAATGTCCTAATTTTTTTTTAAAAAAGTGCTATTAAGTGCAACTTAAGAGTATCTTTAAGAAGTTTTGGTACTTAAGTATCCTCCTTGTGACGTACTTTTGTGGCATGTTTAGAGCAAGTTAGTCAAAATTGAAAATTGGGTTGACTAGAGAAGTTTACAAGAGATGTGTATATTGATTCCTATTTTCCTAACATCAAAAGTTACATGAATTATGATCTTAACTTTACGGAAGATGTCAAGATCTATGAGCCCTCTCCCCCAAAATATTATGATTGAGGTGGGCTTAGGTAGATCAATTTGGAATTCGAGTGATTTTAGTCGCTTTTGCGATGGAGGCTAAGAGCTCACGGTCATGCCGCAGCACGAAGTCGATGAAAAATTCAACTTACCATTGCTCAAAACATGAACAATTAGGAAATGGATTATTATGCTGTATATAAATTGCCTAAAAACTAGGAAAGCTACTAGAAAAAGTTATAAATCTATTGCATTTGTGCCAACTCATTTATAAATCTTTCATTTATACTAATTGAGTTATAAACTTTTATCACATTTTGCTAATTGAGTTCATTGAACTAATTTTGACTAAAAATCATTGAAGTGGACACTTGCCGACCTATGTAGTACGGTTGACACACGTGGACTTTGTTAATAATATTTTAATATTTTAATATTTTTGTGCTTTTCTTTAATTACTCTTTTATTGATTGAGGGCTGAAAAGGGTTGTTGGCCATAGGTGAGGGTTGAGACGCCCCAGCCAGCACTAGGCGAGGGCGGTGCGTTCCTCATTGGCTTTGGGTGAGGGTTGCCATGCTCTCACTGGCCATAGCAAGAGCTCACGGGCCCTTGCTGGGCATGATGGCCCTTGCCCAATGCCCTCATTAGCCCTAGCAAGGGTGTCGCAGCCCTTACCAAATCCAAGTAGTGAGGGCGTTGTTGCCACTAACCCAGATTTAGTGAGGGCCACGACTCCCTTGCTAGATTTGGGCCAAGTGAGGGTGTTGCCCAAATTGATGAGGGCATTGCATTCTTTGCCTTAATCTGGCAAGGGTCAGGATGCCCTTGCCCATGGTCGGCAAAGGCATCCCAGTGAGGGTTGAGCGCCGGCCCTCAATAGAAAAAATAAAGAAAAGAAAAAGAAAAAGATCAAAAAAATATAAATATATTATTAAAAATGTTCATGTTAGCGCTATATGATGACTTACATTCACTTTAATGTTTTTCAATCAAAATTGACTGGATGAATTCAATTGATAAAATGTGAAAATGATTAGAATTCAATAGGCAAAATTTAAATATTTAAGACTGAATTGGCATAATTTTAACAAGTTTAGAGCTTTTTTAGTACTTTTGCCCTCTAAATAAACTACTTGCAACACAATCCATTCTCATCGCCATCGATATGGGCAATTTAATTCAAAAGAGCGACCAACTTCTTGGTCAATAGTGATTATCATGGGTTTTGTAATAGATGGTTAAACAGGATGAATATCTATCTATGATTAATCCTGGTAAATGACTAATTGATAAAACAGAAATTCTACAATGGATCTAGTATATATTTGGGAAAATGACACAATAAGTTTCATAACTCTCGACGGTTATTTAGGTGCCATAACCCTTTCTATTTATTTATCACTTGAGTGTTATTGTTTACGTATGTTGTTCACTTGAGCATCATGAATTTTTTTTTTTTTTCAATTATTTGAGTGCTATATAAACTTTTCAATCGCTCGCATTGAATGCCATAATTTTTTAAAAACATTATCCACAAGTGTTATGTCACAGCAGATTTTCGACACTTGGATAAACATTTTAAAAAAGTTATGGCACTCACGTGATCAATTAAGGTTTGACAATGAAATGAACATTTTTAGAAGTCATGGCACTGAAGTGGCCGAATAAAAATTATGGCACTTAAATGAGCGGTGTATGAAAGTTATGACACTTTTAATGTCCTTATTTCCCATTTGGGATATACCATGAACACTTCGTCACATTTGACTTGTTCTCCTCCTGTCAAAATCTTTGTCTTGGTCTTCTATGAACTTGTAGAGACCATCGATATCATCACTGTCCATCTTGATACCACCACAAACATTTGCATTTCATTATAGTGGATATTATTCCCATGATAGTTTTTCAAATCACCAAATTTCCATAGGGATGTTTTCCCAAGACTTCCGTGAGATGAAAACTCCTTGTTCATTTTGGTTGATCTCTATGCAAGGAAGTGATGCATCAACCCAAGTCCGTTGTCCCGAACGTCTTTATCATCATGTCATATTTGAATTCTCAGGCTATGTTTTCATTGTTATTTGTATATATGAAATTATCCACATACAGAGACATAATAAGATTGTCAAAATTACCTTGAGTCTTAATGTAGAGTATTGGCTCACTTATGCTCTTTCTCACTCATGTTTGATGAAATATCCGCTAATTCTGCGATACCGCACTAGCAGTGCTTGTTTGCCAATAAAGTCCTAAACGCTGCCATCAAAATTTTCCTTTTGGTCCCGAAAAAAAACTCTTTATTTGGCTTAGTGGCAGGAGAAAGTGCATTACGTGTATCTTTACACAATCAGATCCAAAAAGCCTGTGTTAATTACAAGGCCCAGTTGGAAGACTATGCTTCTTGGTGGCCTTTGGCAGCCCAGCCAGCAACACTACTAACCTGTAAATTCAGCAGTCAGCCATCCTCCATTAACTGGTTGACCTCTTAAAGTGGTCGTCCTTCTCCGGTCAAAGACTAACTCAGGTTTGGATAGTTCACTTTCCGGGTACATGTTTTTTCTCCTTCTATTTCAAACTGGTTTGAGGGTTTCAAGCTAGTTTCGATTTGTAGAACTCTTGATCACTTTAAGTCCTTTGTGATTTCTGCAAACTACAGTCACCGATCACTAAAGCCATTAAAGGTTGGGAGTTTGAGTCTTCGACTCCAGTTTCCAGCCCTTTCCTCGTTTCCTGGTGAACCTCGCAATGATGCACATAAAAAAAGGTCAAATTATGTGGTGATTATATCTATCTTCTCTTACGTAACGCTACCACGTATGTCTTAGTTAAATAGTGCACTCGGCTATGATTACAATTTTTTTTTTTAATATATTTTTTGCTTTTTCATTTTGTGCCAGCATAACTATCTTCAACTCATGCTCATATTACACGTAGAAGTCTGGGACGATATGGTAGCATGACACATATTATATACCTCATTTTATATAAAGAAAAAATGGGTAGGGCAAGACAACGGGAGATTGAGGGCTGTGAATTTGCAAGGGAGTCGAGTTGGGGTAGCCACCTCAGCAAATTCACCAAAGTCCATTCTTCACCGTTTCTCTCTCTTCTTCACCGTTTCTTTTTCTTTTCCCTCCTTTTTCCTTTTCTTTCCCTTTGACTTGTGGTCGGTTGTCAACCACATGTAAGGGTCGCCCTTACTGGATTTGGTGAGGGTTTGGGAGGTGACAACATCGGTGAGGGTGTCGTAGCACTTGTTGGCAATAAGCGAGGGTCGCTTTCATCGCTTTTGGCAAGAGCTTGACTCTTGTGGCTAGGGTGAGGGTCATCCTTGTCGGATCTTGCGAGGGTTTGCAGCGTGGATGTTGAGGCAACAACATGGTTCATCAAACAATGGGCTTTGTTGTGAGTCGGAACGATCGCATGAGTGGGAGGAAGAAAGAGCATAGTGTGAGAGAGAAGTGCGAATGGGAGAAAAAGGAGAGAGAGGGTGAGAGAAGAGCGTGAAATTGAGATTAAGAGAGAGAAGGCTTCTGGCTTGCAATTGGCTGGGGTGATATTTGTTGCCCAATCCCAGCTCTACCTAATATTTTCTTTTTATAACCTTAATCTAGACTCCAAAAAAATGGACCGATGTCAAATGGACCAAACTAGTAATTTTATTGCAGGTTGTAAAGGTGAGAGGATATGTCCTTGTTGGAGAAATTGATGCAACATTCAACGGCACTAACTGAAGTGGAAGAGGAAAATGGGGGGAAAAGCGACTCCTTTTAGCTTTCAATGTGAAATAAAATAAAAAGAAATAGTTGGTTTGCTGGCCTTGGCCCCTGTCACATTCGATGTTGTGAAGATTATATAAGAACTTCAGTGCAAGATAGACAGAGTATTTCTTTTCTGCAAGAAGCTCCCATCTCTTTAAGTGAATGCCCTTTCTAGCTTTTGAATTCTTCCACCGAATGTAGGCGATGTTTTTCTGAATGGCTCAGCCAATGAATACCGGTATTATGAAAAAGAAGAGAATCTATTTTTGTATTGATTCAACTTGTCTTGATTATGTGTATGGGCACTATTTATAATATAACGTATGAGCCATTCAAGGAAATAATAAAATATGTATCATGAAATCAAATGAAATCAAAGCCAATCTTGAATTGATTCAGATGGTCATTATCCATAATTGATATTGCATTTTTCCAACACCCTCCCTCAAGCTTCTGAGCTGGTATATATCCAAGTTGCCAAGTTTTTTTCAATAGATCTGCATGTTGCCTTTGGCATAGTGGCTTGGTGAATCCCTTCTTAAATTTTGTCTCGAGTGAAGTGATAATCAACTTCTCTATGCTTAATTCTTTCATGGACTATGGGATTTGTGTGAGCTTAAGTGCTGTGTCGTTGTCACAAAATAAATTGGTTGGCCCTTTAACTTGTACACCAAAGTCTAAAAATTGACCTCGCATCCAAACTATCTCATAGACGATTTTGGCCATGGCTCGATATTTAGTTTCAGTTGATGACAACGATACAATGGACTGCCCTTTTGTTTTCCATGAAAGTAAAGATTTTTCCAGCTTAATATAAAAGTCAGTGGTGGATCTTCCGCTCATGGGACATGTGGCATAATTCGTATCGCAATAAGCAATCATTTCCAAATTGCAATCTCAAGAAAGAAGTATACTAAACCCTAGGCATTTCTTCAAAGACTTTATGAATTTCAGAGTTGCATTCATGTGAGATTCCTTTGGATTATACATGAATTGACTAAGTGGTTGTACTGTGTAGCATATTTCCAGTCTAGTCATTAGGTATATAAGTTTTCTTATGAACCACTGATAACTGGATGGATCTTCGAGAAGTGGGTCATCAATTTTAGATGATGATCCCATATCATAATCAACCGTGGTTAATTTTGCATTTTGTTCAATAGGGATAATAGATGGCTTACGTCCCAACAATCTTGCTTTTGATATGATTTCTAGAACAAATTTCTGTTGACTGAGGGAAATTCCTATGTATGAACGAGTGATCTCAATCCCAAGAAAATATTTGGGAGGCCCCAAATCTTTAATATGGAAAGTAGAATGTAGGTATTCCTTAAGACTTTTGACATCTAATCCATCATTTCCCATAATGAGTATGTGATCAACACACATCATTAAATAGATTAATGACATACCTTTTGTCCATGTGAATAGGGCATAGTTGTGCCTAGACTGTGTGAAACCAGCTGGTTGGTGAGAGCTCTAGTGAATTTTGCATGCCATTGTTAGGATGCTTGTTTGAGATCATAAAGAACTTTATAGAGATAACATACCTTACACTCCCCCTATCATTGTAATTCTTGTGGAAGATCCATGTATATTTCCTCATCCAGATCGCCATGGAGAAAAGCATTGTGAACATTCGTTTAATGTAATTGCCAATTTTAGAAAGCAATGATAGATAAAAAAGACCAAACAATGATATTTTTTGCTACTTGAGAAAATGTTTCGTGGTAGTCAAACCCTTCTCATTGTGTAAAGCCCTTGGCTACCAATCAAACCTTGTATTGTTCAACAAATCCGTTGATCCTGTACTTGATTTTATATACCCACTTGCATTTAATAAGTTTACGATAGGGAGACAATGGTACTATTTCCTAAGTTTGATTTTCCAATAAGGCATTTAGTTTTGTCTCACGGCCTTCTACCAACATGGATTATGAACAGCTTCACTCTGAGAAGATGGTTCTCTCTCCTCGAATATATGACTAATGGAGCACATATATTCGGAAGATAGTTGCTTTAACATAGGAGGAAACAGGATATGGAGTACCTGATGAGTTGAGAGAAGCGTAGATATAATCCTTAGTCCATGTAGATAGACGAGTAATACACCCTGAACATTGTGGGGGACATGCTTAGACATAGGAGGTGATGACTCATCTACCATAAATTATGGAGATGATATTCCTAAAGATGAAGCAGAAGTCTCTTCCAATGGTGGGACTAGTTCTTCAGCTGAATGTCTCTGAATGTCTAGAGGTTAATGGATTATTTGTATTGTTCTCCATAATTAGAGAAGATGTTGGAACATCCAGAGGTGTAATAAGCCTGTATTGTGGAGTAGGTGATAAGACTTCTTTAGATAAAAATTGCCCATGACGATTGGATTTAGATTGCTTGGTTGATGGTAATTTATCTTCAAATGGAAATATGTCTTCATGAAAATCAATATCTCTACTCACAAAAAAGTTACATTTTGATGGCTTGGAAACACAATACCCCTTTTGGAGAGTTGGGTATCCCATAAAAATACATCGCCAAGCATGAGGACTCATTTTGTCTTGAGAACCCATAGTATTGACATTGCACAAGCAGCTAAAAATTCTCAAGTGATCTATTTCAGGCTTCTTCCCGAAAAGCATCTTAGAAGGCATCCATTTGCCAATAAATCTAGTCACAATGCAATCAATCTGATAAGCTGCCGTGACCACACAATCTCCCAAAAGGTTTTAGAAATGGATGCTTGAAATTTAAGGGTACTTGCAACTTTTAAAAGATGACGGTGTTTATGCTCAAATGTCCCATTTTGCTGAGTTGTGTAAGTGCACGAAATTTCATAGAGAATACCATGGGAAGAGGAGGTGTTTACATTCATGACTAAAGAATTATTTCTCATTGTCTATTCGAATGAGTTGAACAAACTTTCCAAATTGATTTTGCGATAAGGTGAAAAAATTCTTTTAATGAGAAAAAACTTAACCCTTTGATTGCATAAGAAAAACCCATGTGGCACGAGAATGATCATCGACAATTGTAAGGAAGAACCTTGATCCATCACGATGCAGGGTGTGATAAGGGCCCTAAATGTTAGCATGTATTAGTGAGAAAATGTCCATAGCACCTGATTTGCTTGTGGGAAAGGGTGAACATGATTGTTTTGCTAAAGGGCAAATTCAACCCTGAGGATGAGAAAGGGGACACACTATGACTCAAACGTTGATGAGTGAGAATAATTTTATCATTGATAGCAACATTACACAATGAATTTTTATTCATGGAAATACATGACAATTCAAAGTTTTTGTGAAAGTTGGTCCAGAGATACAACCCTTGTAAAAAACTACCAAGCCCATTAGTTTGACAGTCAAAAGGGCTTGAAAGAAACAATTATAATAATTGAAAATGATAGGACAAGAACTATCCTCATTGACTTTTGAGATCAAAATAAGATTGAATTGGATTTGAGGCACATAAAGGACATTATGGAGTGTAATGGAAGGACTAAGATTTACGATCCCAACGCTCATGAAATAGGTCGTATTTCAATTCGGGAGACACACAAAAATGGGCAATTGAATATTTTTGTGAGTATAGGAAAAGAAACCTTTATCATAGATAATGTGGTCACTTGAACCTGAATTAATTATCTATGCATAATGTGAAATAGAGTTAAAGTAGTAAGAAGTACCTGAAAAACTTGCTTTCTTGTCAGAAATGTCTAGTTGCTTCAAGACTTTCATAAGCTGCTGGTATTGATCATGGGTAATTGATTGATTGCTTTGTCCAGTGACTTAGTAAGCAGAATATTCCCTTTCCTTTTTTCCTTTCTCCTCGGGCCTTCCATATAATTTCCAACAAGTGTCTATCTATGACGTGGACATTTGCAATAATCACATTACATTTTACCCTTTCCCTTTGAATTTGGTCCATTTCGTTGATGTGATGAAGAAAAACTGTTGGATTTGTACATTGGGGCCCACATGGCATCATGTGGAGTGTCCAATCTAGGTTCTAGGAAGACTGCGTGTGAGCCGTCTGATCCATCCATTGGGAAGTTTGTCTGTGAGCCATCCGATTCAAGCGTTGGAAAGATCACCCGTGAGCCGTCCGATCGTGTTTTTTGATTTGGATCGTTCATTCCTTTCGTGAAGTCTCTTAAGTTTTCGTCAGAAAACATTAGCCCCTTTTGCCGCCTCCTTGCTTCGGCCCCAGCTCGCCTGAGTGGCGAGAAGCAACCCCTTCTTGACCCTTTTGCATGTTTCGGTGAGGTGAGTCACTGACTTTCTTCTTGAATTGCAAGTTGATAGATGTGTCCGAGCAACGACATCGGATCCATGGCGAGGATCTGAGATCTAAATGGCAAGTAAGTTTCGTTCAATATCAAATGGAAACAAGTTACCTTCTTGCGTTCATTGATAATTTTGTACTGCTGTAATGCGTGGTCAGGTCCTTCAAGTTTTTCTCCAGCCTCTAGTTTGTTCTAGAGGCTTGAAAGCTTATTGAAAAGCAGTGATGGATAAATTCTTTTGCTTGAATTTGAATAAAACTTGGGTAAGACAAAAAATCTTCGCTTAATCTAGTTTCTCGTATGTCCTTTATGTTATCCCACATAGATTTTGAGTCTTCAGTCAGAGGAAGCTTGGCCGTGACCTCTGGAGAGATAAAATTGCTTATCCACATCGGAGGAGCTAGTTGCACTTCTTCTAGAATCGCACTAGGTGATCGTTGGTTGGGATCAGGACGGTTCCATCATGAAACCATCCTTATCCTTCGTCACCAACGCCCGGCGAAACTCTTGAGACCATGTCCAGTAGTTCTTTGTGCCAGCGAGTTACTGGTGATGAGACGCAGCTCCAGTTCGTCGGTGATAGAGGTGTATAGCGGGTTGCTGGGCTTTGGGCGACCACTCACAGCGGAAAATGGGCATGACATGAATCTGAGTTGAGGAATCAGGCACGGATTCGTTCCTAGACCTGTGGTACCCGGTTTGGACACCTGACCCGGATGAAACCACCCAGGCCTGAAGGACGGGCTTGCTCTTTTAGTGGCTGGTGGACCTCCTTGGGTTGGGTGTGTTCGCCATGGGCCTAATTCATCGGCCCTTGAGATATGAGCCATGGACTGGACTGGGCTGGTCGATATATCTATACGTTGGGAGTGGCTTGGATAGGCAGCCCATTAGATGGGCTGGCCCGGAATGAGCTACCCTTGTTCAACTGGGTTTGGATAGGAAAACATTGGATGGGCTGTGCTTGGGGCCCAGATCTTTGCTCCTGTGCCACTTCAGTTTGGTGCTTCGACTGTGTAGGCGAGTGAGGTAGGTCCTCCAGTTTTGATCTTTCGGGAATTCTATTTTCTTTCGATGGTGATTGGTCTTTTTGCATAGTATCAGTAAAAGAAAATGGACTTTGTGTTTATTTGCTCAAATACTGATTCCTACACCTGTGTACTAACATTGTTTTGTTGGTTAGTATTTTCTGCAACAACAAGGATAGAAGGAGAAGAAACGGGAGGCAATCAGTAGAGAGACTGAGGCTAGATCAGAAAATAGCGAAAGCTAGGCCAGGAGTGTGAAAGCTTTGATACCGTAAAACAAAGTGAAAAGGAAGAGAATGTACTTTTGCATTGATTCAACTTGTCTTGATTACATGTATGGGCACTATTTATAATACAATGTATGAACAATTCAAGGAAATATTAAAATATGATACACGAAATCAAATCCAATCTCAGATCGATTCATATGGTCAATTATGATCAAAATGATTAGTCATAATCCATAATTGATCTTGCATATCTCCAACAATGTAAATATGATCAATTATGATCAAAATGATTAGTCATAATCCATAATTGATCTTGCACATCTCCAACAATGTAAATGGACATCGCATGGGGTGGGCAATGCCTGAACTTGAGGTGAGCAAAAAGAATTGCCTAGATTGGGAATCGCTTGAACCAGACTAAATCGGTTGGTTTTAAGTAGTTTCTAAGAATACCGGCTTGATTCCCAGTTTCATAAAATTGAAATTGGTGAATTTCGATCCGATTCCTAGTTCATGACATTACTTTGTGATTAGACCTTCCCGTGGGCCTAGTAGCTTGACGGTCTCGACAGCTTGCCAGGTGAGAAGACCGATTTAAATGGTAGTCGTGTGTAAACCTTCCATCTGACCAGGTCTCGTTTCAATGAAGACTTCACAAAAATTGGAGTTCATTTTACGATTGGTTTGCAACCCATGATCACTTTTCGAGGATCTGGCAAAGCCCATGGGGTCCAATCACTTGCTCCTACCACATATGCAGAACTCCATTTCATTTCCGTACATCCCCACTTTTAATACTGGCGTCTCGACGATTCATTTCAGTCTTGTTCCCTGCTTTAGTTTTCTTTTCTTTTGGCACAACATATTTACCCACCGGGCTGCTGTAGAAGATCTTGCGATACATCTATATCGGAATTTAAATACGTACAGAGTTACAACCAAGATGGATGCAAGAGACTCTTATCTTTGCTTCCTATTTTGCAGTGTTTTCACTTAAGCCAAAGGCATTTGGACCGAAGGCTGGGAAAACATGAACTCTCTTCATCATAACCGCGTTTTCAAAGAAACGAAGCAACAGATGACTAATCATAATGGGGTTGCAAGTAAGGAAGAATGGAAAAGGATAGCCTAACTGCCCGGACAAGTTGGAAGTGTGTATTGCGTGCTCTTGGTCCTAACACTGAGGTAGATCGGGAGGCGGCGGAGGCAATGTTGATGATAGGGTGGGCCCGTTCTCGACGACAAAAGCCATCGCTAGTCCCATTGTCAAGTGGCTGTCCAGGTGACAGTGCAATATCCATACACCTACAGAATACACAGAAAAGTTGAGATACATTAATCATCTTGCTTAGAGTGATAAAATAATCATTTTTTTCAGTATGTTATAAGTTGAGCTTATCATCGAACTTATCTAAAGGATTTGTTGAACCGTCGCTATCCATTCATGTCGTTCCATCTAATATGCCAAACTCATTCCTTCTTCTAACTCCCTCCCTTGAAAAACATTCATGCTCGCATATACAAAAATGCAAGTCCAAGCCAAATGATATCAACGTATGAACCGTCACTATAAACGACAAAAAGCAATGTTTTGACTAGTTAACTTAAAGATAATGATTAGATTGCCCGATGTTAAGTGGATTTAATCCCATTCATCTTGCTTAATTACTCCCGAGAAAAGGTTCTATATATCCGCTACACTTGCAACTCATCGTTCATCATACTTAGGTTATCTTCTTTTTCGGCTAGGAAATAATCATGCTTAGATTAGACACTATATAATCACTCAATTACGAACTACATTGAACTTTTTAAAAAGATGCACCAACTCATTTTTTTGTTTTCAAACACTAGTCAATCATACTTTAACAAACGATAAATGCCACTTTAGACCCCAATGATATTCTAGCAGTACTATTTTATGTGGTGTATAATATCATAATTAATACAATGAAAGAGCGAAAAATATTACCTGGATTATTTGCTTGGAATCTGATGGCAGCCCAACCTCCCACGGGCACACCGATCGTGTTACGTATCACCGGGTTGAAGAGATTGAACTTCTTCCGATCCTTGACCGGCTCGAAGTTCCCGAACCCTTGCCCCACCACGTGGAAGTTGTGGCCGTGCAAGTGCATGGGGTGATTCTCCGCGCCGATGATCGTTGTGTCCTGGAACACAATCTCGACCGTCGCGTTGTACTTCACTTGCTTCACCCTCGTGCTCTGGGGCGCGAACGCGAACGCTGTGTTGTTGCTGTTGGCGGGGTTCGTGTAATCGAATTTTAGCGGCGGCTGGTCGGGGAAATCGGGGGTGTAGATCCCTTTCACGTCGAAGTAGTGCGCTTGCAAGAGCGACAGCCTCGTGGGGGATTGGAACGACGCGTTGTTCATGTTTGCAGACAACCGGAGGGAGGGGATATTGGGGATTGCCTTACACGTGGCCGTCGACCCGCACGGGGAGAGGCTCAGTCCGATGGTCACGAACATTTGCTCATCCACCTTAGTTGGCACCGGCATCCAATTCGGGCTCCCGACGAGGCTGGTCAAGGAGGAGGAGAACTTGTGGGCCGTGGGGGTGTCGTTGAGGGCCGGCAAGAGAGGCATGATTGGGCTCGTGTAGGGCAGCTTGTCGTAAATGAGGATCCCGGTTGTGGTGGTGTTGTTGGGCGGCGGAGCATTCAGGGCGCTAACGTATGGGCGGGCTGCCATGTAGTAGGTCCCCGGGGTCTGGTCCGTGGTGAGGAGCACGTCGACCGTGTGGCCTGGCGCGAGGACGACGACGTCAGTGACATAGGGGTTAGTGTATGAGGCGTCGACAGCGACGACAGCGAACTTGTGATTGGCTATCTTGAAGAAAAGTTGGTTATTGAGTGCAGCATTGATGATGCGAAGCATGTAGATCCTTCTCTGCACCACCTTTAGCTTGTAGGTATCTACGCAGGAAAAAAAGTGCCTTAAGTATTTAATTATCGATAAAGTACCAGTTAAAATTTCTCTGACCTTTGTTCCATTTCAAGATCTCTCTGAACTTTGTGCAAAAATTCATAGTCATCAAGGTTATACGAAGAAGAAAGGTGCAGTTTGTTGTTGGTTGTTTTGCTTACGCTTTCTGGAGCAAGGATAGAGATCTCCGGGCCGTCCATTAATGGTGTATGCATCTGAATTGGCAGGCGGCACGCCGAGCGCTTGTGCCTGGTTCTGCATATCAATCACATTTCCGTTCCACCACTCTCCTGCAGTACCACCTAAATCGTTTGATTATCATGTTGACAAATGACACGGTGACGGGATCCGCCTTCTTTGATTAGTCTAGTCCGGTTGATTAGTAACTCGGGTACAGGCCCAACACTCATGAATGAAGAAACTGTTTTACTGGTTCTAATTGGGTGAAGAGTGATACCTAGAATAATAGGAAATTCTTTGTGGGGCGTGGGAAATGGGTAGTGACCCGACTTGGGACGGATGATGAGAGCGCCATAGACGGTGGTGCGGAGCAATGATACGTGAGCGTGCCACCAAAGTGTGCCTTCTTGTTTAGTGATAGTAAATTTCTGGATATAACTATGTCCAGGTCGTATTGGACACTGTGTAATGTAATTTGGTCCATCTGCCCAGCCACTCAATAGTTGTAGCACTCCGTGCCTGTACAAATCACGCTAAGTGTCGTCATTAGCAACTTTAGGGGAAACAATGAAGATAAAAAGACATCGCAAAGTAGCCACTTGGGAAGTTCAATGGGACAAAGTTGATTTTTTCAAGCGAATAGTTGACCAATTGTGGGTGAGGTGAAATCTCATCTCATGTTCGCAAGCCATCAGCAATACCTAGTCAAAAAGCATGTGCTCATTTTATCTTTCTTTGTCGTGTTAACCATTCTAAACAGCTGTGAAAGAAAACAACAGAAATGAAAAAACTATCCTAGCAATTTGTCAAAGTCAACTTCCCCATGCATCTTCAGTTTATCTTATGTATTTCTATGGTCCCCTACTTACCAGTGAATAGTGACGTTGTATGGGGACTTGTTGAAGACGTAAACGACAAGTGTGTCGCCTTCTGTGACTTGAATCGTCGGGCCAGGAAGAGCTCCGTTCACTGCAGTGATCACACGGTCGTGGCATAATCTCCTCACTGTCGCGTTCTCCACCTGAATGGATCATTAAAAGGAAAATGATTAATCCCATGCCGTGCACTGGAATTTAATCCATGCTTTTGCAGTTTAATCCACGAAAATTGAGACTATGCACAGTCCTAACGCTACTCCAATACAGTTCTTTCCTGGAGAACCAAGAGATAGATAAATGAGCGATTGAATTAGGTGAGCAATCGAATTAGGTCTTGCATGCAAAACAGAATCATGCTGCAGACGAAAAAGTGTGGGATAGAACAAGAACATAGAACGGGTCGGTGCGTAAAACCCTCGCATGGTATGTACATAGTTGGAAAAGAAGCTTTAAAAAGAGTAAAGCAAAGCCCGTTACATTGAATATGTGCTCCACGATTGCAGCTGAAGCCATTGAAGACAAAACTCCAAGAGCAAAAGCCCATGCACGCAGAAACCCAGTTTGTTCATGTCGTCGCGCCATCGTTCGGTGCAAGCTGTTTGTAGGTCGGGGAATGTCTCGACGATTTGCTCATATTTAAATCACAAACCCTCCTACGTTTCTTCTAGGGAACGAGAAGTGCACATCAATAAATTTTATATCAATAGAACTTTGTTGCAATTGGGAACCTCCGATGGTGATTTCTTTTTGTTTTTTTGTCAAGAATGATGTAATGCAGATCATGGACTTATTCGTAAGCTCGGACATGATTGCGTGAGGACATTAATTGAATTGGAGAAATGGTCCCTGAGGGTGTTTTCTCAACGACGGTAGGACAAACTTCGCTGTCCTGCAGTTCAAATGGCTTCTATTATAAAAAGAAATGAAGAAAATAGATTAAAAGGTGTATAGGTAGAAGAGAGGCATGGAACTTTATGTCATTGTTTTCGTAACATAGTCGGTCCTTGGAATTGGTTAATCCAACTACGACTAAGCAACCTCGGAGTTCTAGTTGTACCAAAATTCAGTTCATTCGAAGGTTCGGATGCAATAGTTTGGTTCACTAAGTTAATTCTTTTTTCATTCTTCCTGAATAGCTGATGAGATCTCATAGAGGTTTGGTGAATATTGACGGGGGAGCCATGTTGAAAAGTTGATGCTTGTCCCAAAAAAAGAAGAAGATTATTTTGAAGGGATAATGAGATGGGGTTCTGTTGAACTCTATTTCGAGCTCGTGGACAAAACACTATTTGAATTGGACAATTAGATCGGTTTGTTAAACCAAATGGCTTAGAAAAATCCAAACACACTTATGCTCAAGTTTGTTTCACAAAGAACTTTAACATTTTTCGAAAATATTTTCTGATGAGCCATTTTTTAAAAGAATGATAATGCTTTTTAATTTTTCATTGAAATCTGAAAATGAATTGAAAATTATTTTCCTTCAATTGGAATGGAAAGCTTACTTTTAATTACCTAAAAAGACAAGCACTATTAGCTAAGATTCCTTGGGCCCAACCTTTGTGAACTTGGGCTTTGTCATAGAGGAACCGGGCCTTGACACTAGCGACTTGGATGTGGGGTTGGGCACCTAGTCACAAGTATCAGGGTCCCAGACCTAGTCTAGAAAGGCTGGGCATGAAAGAACCGTGCTTGGCCTTTCTAGATAGAAGCTCAGGCATTGGTCACTTGGGCGTGAGAGTTGGAATCTCGACAAGGCCGCCAAGGACCTGAGCATGGGCACCAAGGTCTTGGGCCTAGCCTTGAGGAACCTCACCCAATGTTTGTGGACCTAGCCTAGGTCTTTCGCCTTGGACGCGGTAGTCACTTACCCTAGCACGAGCATCGAGTTCCTGACCTTAGCCTCAAGACACTCGAGCTCACCCTTTGTGGACCAAGGCACGAGTGCTGTGACTTAGGTGCAATAGTTGAGTATAGCCACCAAGGAAGTGGACACAGGCATTAGGGTCTTGGGGGGAAAAGAACCAGAAATTTCTATACATATTGCATTGGTACCAATTTAGTCCTAAACCTTTCAATTTGAATAATTTATTCATAAACCTTTTTACATTAGTACCAATTAGTCCATTCATCCAATTTAGACTGGAAATTGTTGATATGGATGCAGGCCATCCCACGTGGCAATATTAGCTAACATTTGATGTGGACAATTTAATTTTTTGATACTTCTAAAAAAATTATATTATTTTTTCTTTTTCTTATCCTTCTTCTCTTTTTTTCTCTACATTTTTTTTTTAACCTTTCACTTTCTTCTTTTTCCATTCACTCGCCTCCGTGATGGCTGAAGAAGGTTGCCGATTGCTTGGGAGGGGGCAGCTTTCTAACCACTGGCAAGGCCAGCCCTTACCAACCTTTGGCAAGGGCCAACAAGGGTTGGCATGAGGTAGGCTGAAAAGGCTGCCTCTCGCCTGCCACATGCCATCTAGGTGAGGCTATCGCTCACCAAATCCAATGTGGGTACCCTCGTCGAACCAGAGGCTAACAAGGGCTAAGACACCTTCGCCATCCCCGGAGGCTTGCTTGCCTAAATAAGGCCGCCTTTCACCAAGCCCTTGTCAAAGGTCGGTGGGGCGCAACCTAGTGTAGATGGTGTGAGACCTCACTAGGTCTAGCGGGGGGCACCCTTTCCTAGCCCTCATTGGTCCTCATCAAAGGCTAGTAAGGGTTGCAAGGGCTGGCCCTCGCCTTAGCCACACGCCCTCGTTGGTGGCTTGTAACCTTTGTTGGCCATCATAGAGGCTGGTGGATGGAAAAGAAGAAAGAAAAAAAAGGGACAAAAAAAAGGAAGGAAAAGAAAAAAATTAATAAAAAGTTAATGTAATTGTCAATGTTAGTGTCAATCGTGTTACATAGGATGGCCGACATCCACTTTAGCAATTTTTAGCTTAAATTGACCTGATGGACTGAATTGGTAGAAATGTGAAATGATCTTGGACTAAATTGATCCAATTGAAAGATTTACGACTAAATTGACGTCAATATAATATGAACTTTTGGTAATTTTCTAGGGTCTAAGGCCTAAGCTTTTCCTACTTGGCCTCAATAAACATGGACTTGAGTGTTTGTGACTTGAAGATGGGAGCTAGGTATCCCAACATGGCTGTGGAGACTCGGTCATGAAACTAGAGTTCCGAGATCAACCTTTGAAGACTCGAGCCCAACCTCAATGGCCTCGGTATGGGCATTAGTGACTAAAGCGTGAGAACCGAATATTGAGAGACGGCCTCCTAAGACTTTGGCATGATCATTAAGGTCTTGAGCTTGGCCTCGAGGTACTTGAGTCTCCAATCTTTGTGGACTTAGGCCCAAGCAATGGTGACTTGGGTGCAGGTGCCAAGTAGTGGGTGTGGTTGCCATGGACCGAATCATGGCATCAAGTTTCCAAGCATGACCACTGGGACCCAGGCATAGGCACCAAGGTCTTTGGCCCAACCTTTGTGGGCCGAGGCCTAATCATCAGTGACATGGATGAAAGAGCCAAGTACAACCACTAGGAATCTGAGCACAAGCATTAGGGTCTTGAGCCTAAACTTTATGGACTCTGAGTTGGTCTTGATGGAGCTAACTAAGGAGCAAGTGACTTGAAGGCATAGGCAAGAGCCAAGTACTCGGGCATGGCCTTAGAGGCCTAAGTCTAGTCTCTATGCACTCGAGCTGTAACGTCCTAGTATGTGATCTCACTAACGGGAGTTATTTAATCTTTTCACTTATTGGACAAACGGAAGCAAGCATAAGAATCAAGCCACCATAACAGCAACAATGGATGAACACAAAAGCAGAATAGGCAATAAGCTTTCATTTCATTATCATATTTATACATATGGGTGATTAACAGAATTACATCGAAGGTCCAGAGGATGTCTACTCCCATTAGCTATCCATACAAGCGACATAATGAGCCCACAGCTATCAATATCACCCATCACCAACTACATGATCCAATCCCACAAAGTGACAACCGTGTCTCAAAAAATGGTTCCCTACCTCCAACCTATCTCCTTTACTCCATATCACCCGCACAGGCATGGCTAAGGATCTGTAAAAAAATAGGAGTGAGTTAATGCTCAACAAGGGCAATAACAAACTCATAAACCACTTGATATAATTGACTCTTGATTCCTAGGTCAAGACTAATATTCAAGTAAGCAAGCAAGCAGATAAGTATGAGTACACAATATACTGCGAACTATTTCTAGTCACACAAGTAGTGCCAGCATGCATACAAGACCTATAATATCGCTTTAATCCGAATATAAGATACATATACATGACCATGATTGCTACACATCATTTCATGTGTAATCCAATCATTGGAACAATAAACAAAGTAAGTCATATACCATTAATTTAGCAAAGGCAACAATACATACATTATCAATAAGGCATAGCACACCTTATCAATTGATCAAGGCATAATGCATTCATGCACTTTCGGCACCACACATAGGAATTCATAATGCAATTACCACATAAAACTATACATTTACACACGAACTCATACGCATATAAGTTATTTAGTAATCTCATGTGATCACATTGTCCACTTTTGAGTCGGATTTACACTGGGTTGCTAGCCGATTTGCTTAAGTCACTTCCGGAATTTCCATGGAAATTGGCCTTAGGTATCTTACTTTGCGGCATGTCGATATCAAATGGTCGAGGCATCTAAGGGTCACTAACCTTCGATGTGACATTTTGAAAATTCAGTTCTGATTTCGATTGGATAAATTGGGCCTTTCATCGACGTGACTATAGTGAATTTCTCTGAGATGGCCACTCTGGAGATAACTAGCTTATCAGGTGAAGCCATTAAGGAATATTAAACGCAATAGACTTGAGAATTCGACTAGGAATTGACTACTCGACCGTGCTAGTCTGCAAGGATCATTACAGCACAGTTAAAAATCAATCAGAGATCAGAGATAGGTCGGTTCGATTGAGATGTGTGGCTAAACATGGGTGATTCCACTAATTTGCAAAATTCTTGTTGATCGGCACTAGACGGATTTTTCTGTCGTTTTGACGCCTTATGTCCGTATTTGAAAGAACTGATAGTGCTGATGCGAGAATTGCTGGATAAGGAATTTTATACGTCTCAGTGCATCACCTTAGGGAGCACTAGTTCTCTTCGTGAAAAGGAGAAATGGTTCGTCGCGCCGTGCATCGATCATCGTCAATTCAATCAGGTGATGATTAAGAACAAGTATCCACTCCCGAGGATCGACGACTTGTTTGTTCAACTACAAGGAGCGTCGATGTTTTCAAAAAATCGACTTGAGGACAAGGTATCATCAGTTGAGGATCAGAAAGGAGGATATACCAAAGTCAGCGTATCGTACTTGATATGGCCTTTATGAGAATACTGTAATGCCATTTGGTTTAACGAACGCTCCAGCTACTCTCATGGATTTGAGGAATATTTAGATTAGTTCGTGATCGTGTTCATCGACGATATTCCGAGTGTACTCGAGAAGTGCTAAGGAGCATGAGAACCATTTGAGGATGGTACTTTAGACCTTGACGACTCATGGATTATACGCTAAGTTTAGCAAATGCTAGTTTTGGCTGACTCGTGTTGCGTTTCTAGGCCACGTGATTTCAGGTGAAGGAATCTCCATGGATTCGACCAAGATCAAAGTAGTTATTAGTGGACCAAGACCGACAATAGTATCAGAGATAAAAAACTGTTTGGGTTCGGCAAGTTACTACAGAAGGTTCTTAGAAGGATTTTCAGCCTTAGCATTGCCGTTGTCTCGACTCCTGAAGAAAGAAGAAAATTTTGTATGGACAAACAAGTGCGAGCATAGTTTTCAAGAGCTTAAGCAGAAGCTGACTACCACACCTGTGCTGACCATTCCATCTAGTCTTGGAGGATACGAGATCTATAGTGATGCATCGTTTAGAGGACTGGGTTGCGTGCTGATGCAACATGGTAGGGTTGTTGCATACACCCTCCATCAGTTGAGATCTCACGAGCTGGTTTACCCGACGCATGACTTAGAACTCGTAGCAATCACTTTCGCTTTAAAGATTTGGGGTCATTGCTTGTGTGGAGGAAGATTCCAGTTCTTCAATGACCATAAAAGTCTTAAGCATTTATTCTCCTAGAAGAAGTTGAATAGGAGACAGCGTCACTGGATGGAATTTCTGAAGGACTATGGTTGTGATATCCTATATCACCCGGCAAAGGCGAATAAGGTCGCCAACGCTTTGAGTCGGAAGTCTTCAGTCGCTCAGATGATGGTTAAAGAATGGGTTTTACTTGAAAGAGCTTGAGATTTGGATTTCAAATTTAAGGAAGGCCACATTTTGAATCTTATGGCCACACTCAGAGTTGAGTCGGGTGTGCAGATCAAGATTAAGACACTTCAATTGATAGACCTAAATGTTCAAAAGATTCTGCAAGAGGATACCAATAAAAGAAAAGTTGATTTCAGATTTCTAAAGCTTGTACTTGACGATGTAGCACTTGGGGAAGAGATCTTGTCAGAAGCTCATCATAGTAGTTGCAACATTTATCCAGACAACACGAAGTTGTGTCAAAACCTATGTCGATATGAATAAGGGATCGATATGAAGACGGATATAGCCAGATAGGTCGCCAAATGCTTGATGTGCTAGCGAGTGAAGGCACAACATTGCAAGTCGGGAAGACTTCTATAACCTCTCGAGATTCCCGAATGGGAATGGGTGCATGTCACAATGAACTTTGTGACAAGATTACCAGGAGTCAGAAAGGTAATCATTCCATCTGGGTAGTGGTCGACAGACTGACAAAGTCAGCTCACTTCATTGCAGTGTGAAAAGATCTTGATTTGGATAGACCCGCAGAGTTGTACGTACGCAAAATAGTTCGTCTGCACGAAGTGCTAGTGATGAATTTATATCTGATCTAGACCAGAGGTTCCTAGTTTCAGCAGAACGTCAGATGGTTCCTTTTGAAGCATTGCATAGGCGAGTGTATAGAACTTCAGTTTGTGGAAAAGAAGTTAGAGGATGAAAGATCATCGGCCCAGAGTCAGTTCAGCAGTCAGTGATTGCAGTTGCCGTGTTTAGAGATAGATTAAAGACCGCTCAGAGTCACAAGGAAAGTTGTCCTGTTGAGTGTCGAAGACCGAAATTCCAAGTTGGTGATTGCATCTTTTTGAAGGTGTCACCAATGAGGAATACCTGGCGCTTTAGCAAGAAGGGAAATATGGAACCGAGGTACGTAGGTTCCTTTGAGAGTCTTGCATTTCCGCCGAAGCTGGCACAAATGCACGATGTCTTTCACGTGTCAATATTGAGGACGTATGAGCCTGACCCGACTCATGTGCTAAGTTTTGAAGAATTAGACGTGCACGACAAAGTGTCGTACATGGAAAGCCCGGTTTAGATTGTAGATTGGAAAGATCAAGTTTTGTGTACCAAGATGGTCCTCTTGGTCAAAGTGGTCTGACAACACCACGGGACTAAAGAAGCAACCGGGGAAAGTGAAAACTCGATGAGACAACGATACCCCCACATTTTGTTCAAGATTGGTAAAGGTTTAAATTTCAAGGATGAAATTTTTATAAATGGGGAAGAGTTGTGACATCCTGAAAATTCAGTTCTGATTTTGATAGGATAAGTTGGGCATTTCATCAACGCGACTAGCCTATTGGGGGAAGCCGTTAGGGGATTTTAAACGCAATAGACTTGAGAATTCGACTAGGAATTGACTGCTCGAACGTGCTAGTCTGCAAAAGCCATTACGACGCAGTTAAAAATTAATAAGAGATTAGAGATAGGTCGGTTCGACTGAGATGTGTGGCTAAACGTGGGTGATTCCACTAATTTGCAAAATTCTCGTCGATCGGCATTAAACTGATTTTTCTGTTGTTTTGGCGCCCTGTGTTCGTATTCGAAACCTTGAGGTTTTCACGACAATCGAGAGTTACTAATGTGTCGAAGAGGTACGTGTGGCTCGGAGAAAATTGACCACGGGTCAATTGCACCAAAAATTCCTAAAAGCTACCCGGTAGGTTAGGTTACGCTAAAATCGTGTTAGATTGAAATTAACCGGGAATTTGAACCCGATTTCAGAAATTGAAAGTTCTGTCATGTCACGAGTCATTTTAGGGACATCAATTCACCTTTCGAGGAATTTTCGGTAAGTTTGGGATTTTTTACGGAAAACCGATTCGGACGATTTGGAAAACGAACGGAAATTCGAATTGGCCAATTTGAAGGAATTTGGATCTCCTGTGCAAGCTACTTGGTGAAAGGAAATTGTGTGGGCTTTTTCTTCAACAAAATTGGACATCAATCTGAGAGATTTGTTCAGAAATCGGACTCCCGGAAAAAGGAAATAGAATTCGAAATTGAGAAGAATTCATAGGTTTGAGGGACCGTCACATTTTGATCTTTATTTGGACCTAAATTGGGGCAAGTTGGTGTTGAAATTGGTCTTGGATGACCAATTGTTTTTGTAGGTTGAAGATGAGCTGAAGTTGAGGATTAATTATCACTCAAGTGTTTAAGGTTAATTGTATTCAATTACTTTTTTCTTTTTCCCCTCCCCCACTAGAGTCCTTCTCTCACACGTCTCTCTCCTTTTTTCTTTTCGCACGTTCTTCTCTCCTTGCCAACATCTTCCTCTCTCCTCTCTCTACTCAATCACGCTACCAGCTGCCCCCAATTTCCCTCTTCGGTCTTCTGCTTTTACATTCCTTTTTCCCATGGCCCGTTCGTCCTTCCCCATTTGGATGAGCTGCATCTGTTCTTTTTCATTTTTTTTGGTTCCTTTGAAGCTGCCCATCTCCTCCGTTCTGCATGCAGCCATCCCCACCGACAGCCATTCTGCCCCATTTCTCCACGCCAGCGTCACCTTACGGACTTCCTGTTTTGTTGACCGAAGCAACTCCGTGTGTTCTCCTCTCTTCGTGCAGCTCCTTTGTGCGCTAACTAGTCCGCCGAGTTCCCGCCAACCTACAGCCAGCACGTCCCTGTTTCATTTCCTTGCAACGTCTCCACCCATGGCTGTTGAAACCAGCCAAGCTGTGCCCGTGCAGCCACCATTTTCGTCTATACATAACCGGAGCAGCAAGAATAGCCCCAACCGTGGACTTGTGTGGCCGATTTCAGGCCCGTCTTGGCCCCGCTTGGTACCGCCGCTTTGGAGTTTTTGGCCCGTCTCCTTGTCGCCGTCGTTGTGGTTCCATCGGATTGTTAATCAAGTGAGTTTAACTCACTAATCCCTGCTTAGTAAGTTAATGACACCTAAGGGTTGATTAGTTTAAGTTAAGCTCAGTTTAGGTGGTTAGTTAGAATGGATTAGTGAATTAGTTGATCGTTATTGCATGTTAGGTAGTTAGTTTAGTGGAATTAGAGTCTAGATAAGCTCTAATATTTATCTAGAGTGGTTTAGAAATTTTCCGGGCCCGTCTCAGCTTTTAATTGGGCTTTACGGGCCTAAGTCCTATTTATTGGCATTTATTAATTATTTTCTGGAAATTAGACCGGAATAGTCGGTGACCGGATTTTTATGTTGATTATAGTGGTATGATCTGTTTATTTAATTGACTGTTATTTTGTGCAAATTGAGTATGGTTTGTAATTTTGGGTATTTATCCCAAAATTTATTATTTTCATTAATTAATTAGAAAATCACCGGGCGTCGGTTTACAACGCCAAAAATGTGTTTATGGATCAGTGAAAAATTAGTGGGATTTTCAAGAGGAAAATATTATATTTTGGCTAAGGCCAACCGTATACCCACACACGATTATTTTTATCGGGTTTGATAATAATGATGAAAATGTGTGATGGTTTATAGTCGTAGGAAGACGACTATCGAAGCTGAGATGATGCATGTTGTGCGTGATGTTATGAGTTAGACTAAGTAAACCGCCGAAGTATGGCTATGCCCATTGGGCCGTAATGAACCGCCGAAGTATGGCTGTGCCCATTGGGCCGTAATTTACCGCCAAACTTGGAACAGGCTATGCCCGTTGGGCCATAATTCACCGCTGAACATTTAGTAGGCCGTGCCCGAGTGTGGCCATAATTAATAGTTGGAATGAGTAATTGAATGGAATGACCGTGTAATGGTCTTCTTGACGTGGATTTGACCGAGTCAATTGATCGATAGTTCGATCTGATTAGATGATTCAATTGGTTGAAATGATTGGATGAATATTTGAATTATATTGACTTGCAGGAAGGAACTGAGGTCAAGGTAAGTCATCCGACTCATGCTTGTGCTTAGGTAGCCCTTAGGGTATATTTTCTTCTTAGTCGAGACTTAAGGGGTGAACTCGCTGAGACGTCGTCTCACCCCGTTGTGGGATAACATTTTCAGGTCCCTAGGATGAAGTACCCGGAGCGTGAGGTGGAAGGGTCAGGAGCATAGGTGGTTCAGAAGTTCTTTTTGAAGATAGACTTCCTATAGTTAGACCCTAAAGTTGACCTCTATTTTAAACCAGATCGTTTGTAAAAATTGTGCTAATTGATTTGAAAATTGTGGTCCTACTTTTCTATCCGATCTTTGTGTTGTCTGGGGAATAATTATTCGCTCCCGCATGCGCATTAAAATGAATGGGTTGGCGATGCATCCTGGGACGTCGCTGGTCAATCGACCACAGAGGGATGGGCACGCGCTCAGAGGATCGGGGCGTGACATTAGACATCCCGACTCTCTAGGGCATCTTGGTTTATTATCCAAGGCATCTAAAGGTCGCTGGTCTTGGCCATTCTGACTTCTCTAGGGCATCATTCGGGTCACTAGCCGATGGATATCTTTTATATTCATTTCATTTCACACAGTTCGCATTTCCACACCGTGAATTAATCACATCACACTAATATATCGAACACTCATGGCATTCACAATAACAAATGGAGCTAATTCTCACAACATTCACAAGATAGCAAGTCACTAGTCAACTTTCGCATCACATAAGGCTCAAATTCTAGAATGTATGCTCACCCTATACCTTAAATTTCCACAAGTAAATGATATTAGATTAAAACTAAATAAACTAGCCAAATTAATGCAATTTCTACCATCAGTAGGCCACAATTTAAGAATCCATCATCTTCCTATAAAATTTAACTAAAGTTGGACCAAAGGATGGAACTGACCACAATTACATAGTCACAAAAATTGAAGCCACAACCATAGTAAATAAACTTGAAAAATTCTAAAATTTTAGTATATCATAGAAAAGACCTTAAAATTTTTTAATGTAGAAGACTAGGTCTAAAACAATCTATGTAAAGAGCAGCAAATTGCACAAAGTCACTCAAAATCTAGTGCATTGGAATAGAGTGAGCAATCCTCAAATTATACGCATCTCACTGCCTTAAACATGTCGAAACATCTTGAATTTTGGATATGTTATAGATCAAAATGTCCTCTACAACTTTTATGGGAAGCGATCCAAAATCTAAAAGGAAAATTTCATAAAAATTCAGAAAGGCAAATGGGGTCACTATTCCTGCTACGTTGGATAGATCAAGCACAATAAAGGAGAAGTCCATTGTACCATCCATATCATCTTAGAAAATTCCAAAATTAAAATATATTATACTTCAAGATATTTTGTATAACTTTAATGAAGGAAATCTCCTCAAATCCAAATGACATGAAACTCCACAAAATTAACAAACCTAAGAGGTTTAGCAACTCCAATTTTTAGAAATCCAAACCGAGGCTCCAAATGGCTTATTATTACGAACACATAAGTACACTGCCCAAGAATACACCAAGACCAGACATTATAGACAACATGCAATAGAGGTCTTTAATCATAGATCATTAAAAAACTTCTACAAGTCGAGTACAAGCACCGAAGCTTATATGCAGCACAATTCGGGCTACAACAGCAACACTATGTCCTTCCTTCCTTTAAATCCTACAACCGTAGCATCTCAACAACCATTTCTTACCATCACAGAACACATGCAAGGCCATAAACACAAACAAACACCAAGAACAACAACAATCTTCTATATTCTACAAAATTAAGCCTCAAAGATATTAAAAGATTTCAAAGAATGCCGTTTCTCCTTGCCTCGCTTCCTTGATCAAGCTGGTCGTGTCTCTTTAGCTCGCTGGCCATTTGTCCAAGCCAAATAGAATCACAGCTTGGAGAAGATGAAGAGAGGTGCGGCCGGGAAAGAGAGAGTGAAAGAGAGCTCAGTGAGAGAGAAGGTCGGGTGATAGGGAGACATTCAGGAGAAAGATGAAAGAAAGAGAGCCAAGAGAAATTGAAAGAGATGGAAGGGGAAAATGAGGGCCAAGGAAATAAGAGGGAAGAGAGAGAGAGAAGTCAAGATGAGTTGTCTTGGGGATGTGACCTTGCATGAAATATGATTGGTGAGAGAGAAGATGGTGCCACTTGGCCCATCTTTGGTGCCACTTGGCAAGGGAGAAGAAGAAGAGGTGGAGACAAAGGGTGACGGTCTAGCGTGAGGAGGAAGGAAGGAGGAAGAGAGAGAGACAGTCACAGCCATAGAGGAATATTCATACCGATTGTCATTAATTTTTGCGTAGAATAAATATCTACGATTGAGTACCATTCTCTCGACTCTTTTAAAAAAAAAATAGAAACAAATTTCTTTACTAATATAAGGGGCAAGACCATTATTCTAAAATTCTATAATTAATTAAATTCTAATTTGTGCCTATTGGCATAACCTAATTATTGTTACTTAAATTACTAATCTGGCGAACAAAAATCTAGATGTCACAAATATTCCCCTCTTAAGAAATTTTGGTCTCGAAATTTAAGTTCGTATATGTTCATTCAAAGAGATAAGGATAACGATTTTTCATGTTGTCCTCACTTTTCCACGTCATTTCTTCCATATCTTGACATTGCCATAATACTTTGACGAGAGGAACAACCTTATTCTTGAGAATTCATTTGCTTCGATTCGTTATTTGCATTGGGCCCCCTCAACAAACTTTACTTGCTCATCTACCTCAATTGTTTCGAAGTCCAAAACATAGGTAGGGTCGGGTTGACATTTTCTCAACATTGACACGTGAAAGACGTTATGCACATTAGACAACTTTGTTGGTAATGCCAACCTATATGCCAATTCTCCTATTCTTTCTAGCATCTCAAAAGATTTGATGAATGTTGGGTTCAATTTTCCTTTCCTTCCAATCCTTAATGTACCCTTCATTGGCGATACTTTCAGAAACATGTGGTTTACCACGTTACATTCGAAGGGTCTACATCATCTATCAGTGATGGCTAAAATATCACCTAGAGGGGGGTGAATATGTGATTTTGTGAAAATAAAAAATTTAAATAAATATTGCAACAAGACAACTTTTGATGAAGTGGTAAGTTCTAACCAATGTACAATTCTTTCACAATTAATAAATAGAGTAAGGGATAGAGAATTGCACACTCAAGATTATAGTGGTTTGGCTTTTGCAAGCATATGTCCACTCTCCCATGCTACACCCAATTAGTTGGAATCCACTGATAAGAACTAATAAGAGGTTATAAGATTTGAACTCTGAACACTCAAGCTCATGTGTAACTCCTCACACACTCTCAACCTTTAAATGATTACACAATGATGCTCACAGAAACGAATGTATAATTAAGACACTCTTCTGACTTTGGAATTAAAAACTTCAATTCTTGTGAATGGTAATTCTGATTACTTCAGCTTCGAGATCTTCTCTTATACTCCTCCTAGTCCAAGCCGACCATTGGACATATCTCTAGGAGGACTTATCTAGCCAATCTACCCGTTGGCCTGGATCTGGTTGAGAAGATCTGATGGCTTTAGGATTGCCGAAGTTGATACTTCCCATAATTTTTGCCGCCCATACAATAGTTCAGGTTTCCATAAGTTAAGTGCTTACGAATGGAAAGAATGTTTCACCTCAAATAAGTTGTTCCAAGAAATCCAAATCTTTAAGAGACACTTTCCTTTAGAACTCCTTATATATAAGGCAGGAAATCCAACCAATTGCTACTAGCCGTTCCATGAGGAGATTATCTTCTTTCTAGCCATTTGACATAACACATAAGGAAGGAAATAAGTAAATCACAATGCTGGTTCCGATTGATAACGTCTAATCACATCCAATTAGACTTTCAATCGCTGTCCTTGATTATCATGACATAACACAATATTAATCATAGGCAACCAAAACGTTTTGATAAGTCTTTGAGTCTGGTTCTCTGAGTCTGATGAGTAATTTTTGATGATACATATCAGAGTTTCCATTAGAACTTCATGATCAACCAAATTGCTCCAAGAATATCACTTGGAAATTCTTTCATTAGAACATTGAACACTTATGGAAATGTTTTGCCAATCTTCAAAATCAATTTGGTAAATTTCCTCAACAGTTCTAAGTTTATCCTTAATAAGCTTCACTGTATCTAATGTTAGTTGTACCAATTCAGGCCTAGTCAACTTTCTTTCACCTACTTCATTCCAACATATAGGAGTCCTACAGGCTTGTCCATATGGTGCCTTAAATGACCCATCACTATACTCAATTGGAAGCTATTGTTGTACGCAAATTCCAAGTTTTTTGTCCCAACTACCCTTGAAATCGATTGCACATGCTCCTAACACGTTTTCTAATATTTGAATTACTCTTTCTGATTGTCCATCTATCTGTGGGTGAAAAGTTATGCCGAAATGAAGTTTGGGCCCTAATGCTTCTTGGAGACTTCGCCAAAAAGTTAGATATAAATCTCAAGTCTTGATCCGAAGTTACCATCAATCGGACACCATGTTATCTTACTACACGCCATACATACAATTCTGCATACCTGTCTAGTGACTATTCTCCTCATACGGCCAAAAAATTGGCAAACTTGGTCAAACAATTTACTATTACCCAAATAATGTCGTAACTACTTGATGTCCTAGGTAATCCTTGGATAGAATCCATAATTATGTGCTTCCATTTCCTTTCAGGAATTTCCAAAGGTCTTAACATTCCTGCTACTTATGACTTTCGGCTTTTACCTATTGACAGCTTAAACATTGCGCTACATGCTTCGCGATATCTGTCTTTATCTCATTCCACCAGAAATGTTGACAAAGGTTCCGATGCATTTTCGTATTTTTGGGGTGGATACCATACTTATTTTTATGTGCTTCTGATAAACTTTCCTTCTTTGACTCCTCATTGAGTTCATGAAATCTTACAATTCCTTCACCCATAACTTAAAAATCCGACTTTTTCCCTTCTAATGCCTTAATCCTTTCTATAATTTCAAGTTCTATCCGAAGTATAGCCATCACACAAATTTGAGCCCAATGATTCCACCTCTTGGCTTAACCAAACACACAATCTAGCCGAATTATCCCTACACCTTCGTCACCACAAATTCAAGACTAAAACCATCAAAATCGACACCACTAACAACTCATCTGGCTTAGTCTAATCAAGACATTTACTACACCTTTGCGGCAACATAGATTCAAACATAAAATCTAACACCATTCATTTCGTTCAAAGATCAACAATCCACCAAGACTTATTCGACTCAATGATCGACAATCCACCAATATAAGAATTTGTCTAGTTTGCACCAAGTATTGCTAAAGTTCCCAACATGAAGGATCATCACTTAGACTAATCATTCATCAAATCCACAACTTAAACTTTCACCATTTCACCTTAGAAAGAGTAACCACAATTGATCATATCTATTGATTCCACAGAACCTTTTAAACTAAGATCATCACCTAAAATTAGAAGTTGACCACCATTGATTAAACCTATTACTCGAACATATAAACCATAAGTAATTTCACGTCTCATATGACAATTCATACTCATACCTTCTAGGATCAATTCTTACATACTAAATACCTCCATGTAATGCATCAAAACTTCAATGAGATTCTCTAATAGGAAATCATAACCTAGCTCAAACGATTATAACTTAATCCTCAAATTCATAACTCGCATTCACATCTTAAGCTTTGTAATCTTAATCCATCTATGCCATCAAGAATCAAAGTTTATCCATTAAGACTTGATATAATTTAATAATTGCCTATAACCATGTGAATAATATCTAAGCACTCCAAAAGATTATAATTATCATTAAAGCCTAGAGCTAATAGTTAACACTTCTAAAATCTTTTCTTGTCATGAAGAAATTCAACTGATACTAACATCCTCAAGTCTCTAATAGTTGCTTACGAAGTCAATACATCCTCGTAATAACATCGAAGTCATATATAGCTAGCACCATCAAGTCTAACATTTGACTTCATCTTGCTATAGTAATCTTATGATCCAAACAAGTTAAGGTAGACTGAACAACATCCTTTAAAGGCGTAGTGACACTTAAGGGTACTTCCAGCAACTTAGGTTTCAATCAACATAGTCGAACAAGGAAAGGTTATATGAAATGACAATCTTCAAAGCCGCAACTTCCTCCCAAGTAACTGCATACACTCATCCTTGAGCTGGTGGTCTTTGTTGGTTTCCGTGTTGTGGTACTCCACCTAAAGAGGGTTGTTGTGCTGGCATAGTACGTGGCTACTATTATCTCTCTTGAGGACAATCCTTAAGTATATGACCTTGCTACCCACAACCATAACATCCCCTCCGCACCATACAAGGCGCGTTTCCATGAAATCTATTACACCGACGACAAGGACCATTTAGTAGTGCATGTGTCCAACTATTTGACTACTTTCAGCTCATCCATAGTTTACAAAATTATGCTTCTTATTGGGGTTAAAGGGTTGTCTACTTAATTGGTTAGGCCTCTTATCCCGTCCAATAGGTACGCCCTATGTCGACGGCCTTCTTCGGCGACCCTCGACCCTTAAGGCTCGCCACGCTGCTCATTGGTCCCTGTGCTATATCATCGCGGAAGCAAATATCTTACTCCCTCTTAATTTAGAATGATGCGCATGATATATAAACCGGGCAATTTTATTTATTTATATCTTTCTGACGACATTAGTCGGTACACATAGGCCAAAAATTTCTTATATTTGGCTAAACCAAAATTGGACCGACTATTTGGCTGTCTATCCACATCATCATCCTGGGGTCATGTCCTAGCTTTCAAAAATGCTAGCGTCCTCCCGAGTCCTCCACTACTCCACCCCACTCGATCCGTCGTCACCATCCTCCGGCAGTGGCAGTGGTCCCACTGTGTGCCCATTGACTCGGGCATACAGGATAACAAACCCCATAAGCACAGGGCTTGTGGTAAGTCTGGCATCCACGGTGAGGATCACCTGGATCCGGATAAATGTGATCTTCGGTAGGTCGGGGTCAGGGTGCTCCGTCTACTCCCACCTAAGATCGATGGGGATATCGTAGAACACACCAGAGGACATGGGCTGCAGCGGCATCTCTACGTCTCTAAAATATGATGGTCCCACAAGGGGTGAGTACGACTACTCAGCATATGGAAGCCTGTCAAACCATATTATACAAATCTACAACAACTCTAACTACCACATTCTAGCATACAACACGTAAGACATAATAACTCAGGGTATTGCAATGCTACAAGGACATTTCGAGTGAAACATGAGGAAAGTAAGTAAACAATCGGAACAGTTCATTGTTAGGGAAATCCTTTATGATGTTTTAAAGATGACAAAATAAATCAAAGGCTACTAACATGTTTGATGGTTGAGTAATAGACTATGCAGATGATAGAATGTGTAAAGGATATTATCAAAGTCTATACTTGGAAGAACCATAAGGAAGCTGAACTGTGTACAGACCTTAAAGCTAAATTTGTTCAGAAGCAATATATGTTCAGACTCAGATTGTAAAGTCTATCGCATTCAGACTCAGATTGTAAAGTTTATTGCTCTCAGACTTTACATCCAGAACGAGACAGATCGTAACACAAGCCCCGAAGATATAATGGCTAGCGATCTGGTTTGGATTCTACATCAAGATTGATTTAATTGACTCAATCTAATTGATTGACAATTGGATATTGAAGACAAGAACTTTCTATATGAAGAAGTTGTACTTATGGAAACCAAGATTCTGTTTGTATGGGCGATCGGAATCAATTTGGGATTCTACCTCTATCACTCAACGGCTACCAAATCTTGTAGATACAGATCTGTCCAATGGGTAGATTGGAAGACGATCCTCAAGATGCTGTCAAACGGCTAGTTTGGTAGTGGAGGAGTATTTAAGGAGATCAAGGACCGATGAGCAAGTAAGAGATGGAGTGTAAAATTTATAATTCCAAAGTTCGAGCGAACTTCGATCATATACTTGTCTTTGATGAGCTTAAACGTTTGTAATCGTGAGAGAAATACCAAAAGAGTGACTTAGTGAGATAGTGTGATCTACTACTAAGTGTTTACACTCAAAATTGTAATCTCTTGTTGATTGCATAGTGGAATTCAGCAAAAGGCTGTTAGCGAGGGAGAGTGGACGTAGGCTTGATCTAAGTCGAACCACTATAAACCTTGTGTTCTTATTCTCTTCTCTGAACTTTATTTTATTCTGCATTTATTTGCCAATGTTTATTTTAAACACCTATTCACCCTCCTCTAGGTGTTCATACTAGCACTTACAATTGATATCAGAGCAAATGGTATTTGGATAATGGTTGTTCAAGACATATGACATGAGATTCAAGCTACTTTATAAAGCTTATTCAAATAAGCGGTGGAAAAGTCTCTTTTGGCGGAAATGGCAAAGGAAAAATCGTTGGATGTAGAACTGTGAATATTGGAAGTCTCACAATCAACAATGTTACCTTGGTGGAAGGCTTGAACTATAATTTGCTCAGCATAAGTCAATTATGCTACACAGGATTCAAAATCAATTTTCAAGAAGACATTTGCTCAGGAACTAGTAAAGATTTGTCTCAATCTTTTACTGGACGAAGACATGGAAACATCTATCTACTGGATATAAAATCAGAAAGCTCTCAGTGTCTAATTTCTATTCAAGATGAAGAAAATCTTTGGTATCGAAAGCTCGGTCATGTCAATATGAAGCAAATAGCCAAAATTTCCTCCAAGAAGCTTGTTCGTGGACTACCCAATTTGGCTTATCGAAAATCCGAATTATGCACACCTTGCATTTTGGGTAAACATGTTAGAAGTTCTTTTAAGCCTATAAATCAAGTATCTACTAACCGTGTTTTGCAGCTTCTGCATATGGATCTTTTTGGACCAATAAGAACTCAAAGTATTGGTGGAAAGAAACACTGCTTAGTAATTGTGGATGATTACTCTCGCTTTACATGGGTATTCTTCTTGGCAAGTAAGTTTGAAGCATTTTCTCATTTTTCAAAGTTTGCCAAGAAAGTTCAAAATGAAAAAGATTATGTTATTTCAAGCATACGAACAGACCATGGAGGTGAGTTTGAAAATCAAGACTTTGCAAATTTCTGTGATGAATTTGGTTTACAGTATGTTTTCTCATCACCATATACTCTAGAGCAAAATAGAGTTGTGGAAAGAAAGAATATATTGTTACAAGAAATGGCAAGAACTCTTTTAATTGAAAGCAATATTTCTTATCTTTTTGGGCTGAAGTAGTTTCTATAGTTTGCTATATTATCAACAGAGTATTTTTTAGACTTATTCAAGAGAAAACTCCTTGTGAAGTGTTTAAAGGAAAGAAGCCAAATGTTTCTTATTTTCATGTGTTTGGTTGTAAATGTTTTATTTTGAAAAATGCAAATGATCGAACTGGTAAGTTTGAAGAAGAGTCAGATGAGGGAATTTTTCTCGGCTACTCAATATCAAGCAAAGCTTACAAAGTATTCAACAAAAAGACTCAGTATGTTGAAGAGTCTATGAATGTCAAGTTTCAAGACTCTACATAGAATTAAGTGGTACAGACTCAACTTGAAGAGACTGAACCTGCTCGAGACGTTATAAAGTCTACTTCCCTCGCAGAAGTCCAGACTCCTGAAACTCAACAACAAGAAGAACCAAAAGACTCCACTGAAGCAGAGGATGAGGAGACTCACAAATCAACCAACAATTGGAAGCATAAGTCTAGTCATCCTAAAGAACTCATCATTGACAACATTGATGAAGGAATTCGTACTAGATCCAAAAGGAGAGAAGAGTCTAGTGCTTTGGCACTAATTTCTGAAGTTGAACCCAAAAGTATAAAAGAAACCTTGGCTGAAGAAAGTTGGATTGAAGCTATGCAAGAAGAACTCAGACGGTTAAGCATCAATGATGTTTGGGAGCTAATTCGTAAACCAAAAAATAAATCTATTATTGGAGCTAAATGGGTTTTCAGAAACAAAGTGGACGAGAAAGGAAAAGTGACCAGGAACAAAGCAAGACTTGTGGCTAAAGGATATACACAAGAAGAAGGGATAGACTATGACGAAACCTATGCACTAGTAGCAAGGTTAGAAGCAATTAGATTATTACTTGCTTTTGCTTGCTATAAAAGTTTCAGGTTATTCCAAATGGACGTAAAGAGCGCATTCCCAAATGGATTTATCCAAGAAGAAGTCTATGTGAAACAACCGCCTGGTTTTGAAGATCCAAGAAAACCAAACTCGCCTACAGGTGAAAAAAGGGCCCCGTATGGACTGAAGCAAGCACCTCGAGCCAGGTACAAAAGGTTAAGTAATTTCTTAACTCAAAATGGATTTGTTAAAGGAAAAGTAGATACTACCTTGTTCATTAAAAAGGAAGGTAAAGATATTCTACTTGTTCAAATTTATGTTGATGACATTATTTTTAAATCACCTAATGAAAGTCTATGCAAGAACTTTTCTAGATGCATGCAGGATGAATTCGAAATGAGTATGATGGGTGAGCTAAATTTCTTTCTGGGATTACAAGTAAAACAATCAAAGGAAGGAATTTTCATTCACCAAGAAAAGTATTCGAAAGATCTCATCAAGAAGTTTGGATTGGAAAACTGCAAAAAGACAGAGACACCTATGTCAAGTTCTTCAAAGCTAAATAAAGATGAAGAAGGAAAGACTGTGGATCAAAAGCTATACATGAACATTATTGGATCACTTCTTTATCTTACTGCATCTAGATTTGACATTTTGTTTAGTGTTTATATCCATGCTAGATTCCAATCAAATCCCAAAGAATCTCATCTCAGTGCAGCAAAGAGAATCATCAAATATGTTGCAACTACTCCAAAGCTAGGTCATGGTATCCCAAAGAAGGAGACTTTACTCTTCTTGGTTATTCAGATGCAGATCTTGCAGGATGCAAAGTGGATAGAAAAAGTACTTCTGGTACATGTCAATTGCTTGGCAACAAGCTAGTGTCATGGTTTTCAAAAAAACAGAGTACCGTTGCTCTTTCAACAGCTGAAGCGGAATATGTGGCACTTAAAAGTTGCTATTCTCAAATCTTATGGATGAGGCAATAGCTAAGAGACTTTGGAATTGAAGAATCATGTACTGAAATCAAATGTGACAACATAAGCGCCATCAATCTCACAAAGAATCCAATTCTTCATTCAAGGGCAAAGCATATAGAAATACGTCATCATTTTATTAGAGATCATGTTCAGAATGGAGAAGTTTTTATTCAATTCATTGATTCGAAAAATCAACTGGCGGATATATTTACAAAGCCACTGGATAAAAACTTATTTGAGTCTATTCGTGCAAGACGAACATTCTATCTTTTGCCGAGATAAAGTCCGAAGGTGTTCGGACTCGGAATTTCCGAGATGTTACGACTGTAAGTAAATTTCTTCTAAGTTAATGTGAAGTTATTTTTGGACAAAATTTTGAATAGGTACGTTATCCTTTAATTGCTTTTTGCCTATTCTGTTTTTAGCAGTTATCTTTATTGATGATTGTTCATTTTCGAAAAGGAAGTTATTATTTTTGAAAAATGCAGTTATTATTTTTGAAAAAGGCAGTTTATCATTTTGAAAAAGGCAGTTTTTACTTTTTCCTTGCGACGCTTCGTATACCTGCTTTATATATTGTCAAAACTCGTCTTCTTCATTTACGCTCTCTTTTTGAAACCCTAGAATACTGTGATCTCACTCTTTCTCATCTACTTGAGTTTCATTCAAAAAGTTTTAACCTTTTCGAAAGAGCGAGTTCGAGAAATCCTCCCAGACTTTAACAATGTCTTCCCAAAGAAAGTCTTCGAGAATCGCAAGTCAGGGACCACAGCGTATGCGTGAGGGACCTACGCATTTCGATTTGACCGAGGAAGAAGATTCTCCTCAAAAATGACAACAACAGCAACAGCCAAGACAACATTCTCAACCGTGTCAACAAGCAGCACAAGATCCTCCTCCACGGCAAGAACATGAAGAGGTTATTGAAGATGTTGAACCTGTAAGGACTCAAAAACCCCAATTTATCTATAGACTATATTCGAACTTGAAGAGGGGTGGTTTTGCTATGAATCCGATTGATGAGTTCTTAAAAGCGCACGGTTAGAAGAATGAGACCTTTTTCCTAAACACTATGGAAAGATTAGGCATTGTGCCTTAGGGGATGGCACAATGGTCGTTTGAAAATTTTCCTAGTGATTCGAGATTTGGTCAGCCAGAGGAGATGGACGACGATGAAAAAATGTTTGCTCTTTTTCAGCCCAAGATAGGCGTTGCTGCGAAAGTTGGTGGTGAAGGGACGAACTTATTTCGTTCCAAGGACCACAAAAAGTGTTACTTGAGTTTGTTGAAAAGAGGGGTTATGAATCCCAGAAGCGTGGATTTCGATTTTCTTGACTCCTTGAAGGTTAATTTAAGGGAGAAGTTTAGGTCACTTCAACTTGAACATTTTTGTACAGAGACAACCGTTGCATATCCCGAACTTATTGCCTATTTTTATTCAAATCTGTCATTTATAGATGTGAATAAATTTAGTTTCTCTATGAGGGACAAAGAGTTCGAAGTTGATGTAGACAGTTTGGTTGACATAATTGGTGTGGAAAGAGGACAATTCCAACCAATTGGTATATCTCATGCCCATGCTACCTTGTCAATTGTTAATGACAGAATGGTCGAAGGCAAGATTTCTTATTCAAGAATGAATGCCTATAATATTCTTCTTCACAAAGTAGTGATTAATTGCATCAGACCAAAGTCTACCTCAAAGACAGACGTTTCACGTTCCGAAGCAAAGCTCATGTACGTGATCATCTCTGGCCGTAAGTTCCCTCTTCCTCACACAATTCTTATGCACATGTATAGAACTGTGGTGAAAGACAAGGGACAACTCGGCGCTTATCTCTCAACTCTTCAAGTATTTCAAAATCAAACTTCCTACTCCTTTTTATGCTAGAACCATTGCTTTAATGGTTATTAGTCTTAAAATGGTTTATAAGATGAGGCTGAAAGAACTGAGCAAGGAGCTATAGCGCTTTAAGGAGAAGTCCCTTATGAAGGTGAAGCAAGACTCTGCTGCAAAGAAAAGGAAAGGCAAGGAGCCCATGACAGATTCAGTAAATAAAAGGAGGAGATCTCTTATCTTAGAAGTCGAAGAAGAAGAAAATGATCTCACTATTTCAGCTCTTGCCTTGCGAAACCTACAGAGTTATGTGAGCCATTCGAAGAACAGAGAGAAGAGAAGAAGAAAGAGAAGAAAGAAGAAAAGAAGAAGAAGGAGGAGGAGAAAGAGAAGAACAAGAAAGAAGAAGAAGCGAAGAAGAAATGAGTCACGATGAGTCTTTTGAACCAACACTGGCTATATCCTTGTTCGAGGATTCGGAGAAGACAAGGAGTGGAAAGACTGGAGAGCAACATTGCTACAGTGCTGAAGCAGAGCATGAAGAAGAACCTACCTCTCCACCTGAAGGCATGAAGACCGGGGGAGATGCTGAAAAACGAGGTACTTCTTCACCTATCTTTGCTAGTGATGTTAGTCGATCTCCACCAGACCCAAAAGAGGTCTATGCCTCTCAATTCCCTGAAGCAGACTTCGAGGCATACACTCCTAGTCATGGTGATCGAACCACTGATGTTCCCCCTCATTTTCAAACTCCTGCAACTGATTCGGCTGGTCCTAGCACTACTACAGATCACTCAACAGATTTTCAGAGAGTGATGGAGCTTCTTTTGGAATTAAAGGGATAGCAATATGTCTTTGAGTTTGAGATGAAGCAAATGATGACTGTCTTCAAGGCATCTACAGACTCTCTTCAAGAACAGATTCAAGCCCTACACCTTCAACTGCAAGAATAAGCAAAGGGTGCTGATATTCAACAGATTAAAGAGTCTTTGCAGAAGCTTGAAGACACTATCAAGTCCATGGGGGATTTCCAGCTCATTCGTATTCCCAAGAAGCCCTTATTTTATCCAACTCATTTCAATTGTTTACCTCCACTTTTTGCTGATGCCAAAAATGGGGAGAGTTTGAGTGCAGATTTGTATTTTGATTTGATTATGGTTTTTATTTGACTTTGAACTTTACTTTCTGTGGATCTTTTGTGGTTTGGTTTGACATTTGACATTTGGATATTGTTAATCGTTTGATTCTTGCAAGTGCAGTGATTTAGTTTGCTTTATTACTTATAATTTATTTGGACTAACATGTGTTCTGTGGTTGCATAATCAAGGTTTTCAAAGTCCTAATTAAAATTATAAGATATTATATATTGCATAAGCACTGTTTTGCAGGTCAAAAGATTTTCCAAATCTGTAGGAAAGTTTTGTCACATCAAAAGGGGGGAGATTGTTAGAGAAAACTCCTTTATTGTTTTGAAGTTGACAAAACCTTTCCAAGTATATATTGGAAGATCTGAAGACTTTATCGTCAAAGTCTAAAGACCGACAGACCACCAGATTTTAATCTCAAAGTCTATCCTCACTGACAGTTCCAGACTTAAGTATGAAGATTCATTCGAACGCAGGATTATTATCCAGATGCAAGATTATCTTCAAAGTTTCTTATCATATGGTTATTGGAAGATCTTGTAGCTGGATTTCACATCTAGTTGATTGATTATTCTTATTGGAAACTACTAGATATGAAGATCTTTGAAAGGCGAGCTAATTTTGGAAGGTTCTACTTATGGAAACTCAGGATCCTGATTTGTATGGGTGAATAGGATTGACGAGCTTTCAACACAAATTATCTAACGACTCGAGATCACCTTAATTGATTCTGTCCAACGGGTGATTGGAAGAATTCCTTTGTAAAGTGCCAACGGTCGAAAAGGCATGAAGGAGTATTTAAGGATTGATTCTTGGGTTGATTCGATACGGTACTTGAGAGAGAATTGCAAAGTCTGAAGCTTTCTAATCTCTTGCTTTTTCATTCATTGAGCTGAACATTGTATACAAAAGAGAGAAACTCTTAGTGAGACTGTGTGAGAGTTAGATAAAGACTCATCACTGTGATAGTCAAGATCACAAGCTGTAACATCTCTTTTGATCTTTAGTAGAATCCAGCCAATAGGCTGTCAGCGAGGAGAGTGGACGTAGGCTTGGTCTAAGCCGAACCACTATAAACTCTGTGTTCATATTCTCTTTTCCCTGAACTTCATACTTTTATTTATTGGTTGTATATTTGCCTAAAGTTAATATACGCTTATTGTCTAAACCTCTTCTGAAAGCAAATTACTTTCATTAAGTTCTGCGAAAATTTTTTTTACACCTATTCACCCCCTCTAGGTGTATTAACTAGCCCTTTCATTCATAAGTTGAGTCAATGATAATTCTATTTGTCGTCATCTTCCGGAGAAATCAGTGTTTGCATACCTCTAGGCATCTCGCACCTACCTGGCATCACGAGGTCCTCTGGTTCCATATTTCAGTCATCGGACATCCAAAGCGTATTACGTCACACCTGCAGGCATCTTGCACCCTGCCTAGTATCATGAGGATCTCCGGGGCTTATCATGTCCCTAGGCATCTGGAACGTGTTACGTCACACTTCCAGGTATTTCGCCTTCTGAGGCACCTCAGAGGCTCATCAGTCCCCAGGCATCTAGAGGCATTACCATCACGATCCTCTAGGCAACTTGACACCTGAGGCATCGTCGTCCCAGGGGTCTGACGGCATCAATAATGTTTCAACCATGACGCAGCACCTAACAGGTTTTATTAGAATCATCACACACACTTACCCAAGGTCTGTACCTCCTTTTTGTTCTATTTGACTTAATTATGACGACTCGCCTAAGGTCTTCTAGCACTTGACCTTAGACGATGTATACTCCACTTACCTTAAGTTTATGCCGAATCATGACAAGCGGGACCGATTAGCAGGACTAATTCCACTAATAGCCGATATAACAATCCTACGACTATAATAGCTCATAACCTTACATCCGAATCTACGGTGACCCTACAAATGGTCGTCACGCTCACAACAGGATCGCTCAACGCTAAGCTCGACTCATCTCGCTGAGGACACACCAAGCTGTCTAAACTTTATATTAATCAGCATCCAACAATGGTGATTCGACCGTACCGTCCATACCAATCGACCAACACTAATTCCGTAACATCCAACCTAATCCGAACACATGAGTAGGGTATTCTCGCACAATATAGAGTGGCAAAGCTACCATTTGCCTCAAGTCCACGAGGCGTGTGCAACGAGCGTGGCTGTGGCGAGGCGACGTCGATGGCAGCGTGCGGTGAGACGTGAGCTGCTGGTCTCTCGATCCGGCAGCGGCTAAGGGACGGTGGCGAGGCACGAGTTGCAATGTCGATAGCTAGCTGTGGTGTGGTGGTTGGCTGGATGGGGCTGTGGTCGACTGTGAGCGACCTAACAGCGGTGAGAGGTTGGGACACGGAGATGTGGTGGTCGGCAGCAATCACGAGCGTGTCGTGAGGAGCGAGGCCGGCAGCGGAGGGGGCTGGGGTACCGCACCAAAGATTTATGGCCAAGACGGGGGCGAGAGGGTGAGAGCTTTTGGATTTCTTCTGCTGGCTGCGCTGTTGAAGTGAGGAAGATGCAAGTTGTAGGAGAGAAAGAGGGCCGAGGGGGTGGGTTCGTGAGCTCCGCCTTTATTGACTTCCCCGGTCCACGTCCCTCTTCGCTTGTGGCAACTATGGGCGAGGACAGCTCACCTCCTCTTGATCCTTGCATGAGACACCTTGCACATCTCATGCAAGGACGTGGCCACCAAGGGCTGACGCCTTGCGCCGATTGACCACTCGGTCAACCCTTCGATTCTTCTAGCCAAAATTCCTTTTGTTGGCTTATCGTAAGGAGAGGAAAGCGTAGCCGGAGACGTTCGTGATCGAGGTCCACGATCCAGTTAGTTGGCAGGAAAACTCGGGTCGGCATTTCTCATTTTTATCAGCTACGATGGCATGTGCATGGGCTAGATGTCACGACGTCTCAATAATGATGAGGACGGTGATGAAACGGGGCCGTAAATGGTGCCATTGACGTAGTTTGACGACAAACTCGTCAACCCGTCATGAACCATTACATATTCGAGGTCCGGCGAAATCCGGATATCACAGTTTTCCCCTCCTTAGAGAATTTTGTCCTCGAAATTGTACGTCACTTATGTCTCATTGAAAAGGTGAGGATACTTTTGCCTCATTTCCTTTTCTCTTTCCCACGTAGCCTCTTCAAGGTTGTGGCGTCGCCACAAGACTTTAACTAGTGAAATTTTCTTTGTTCGAAGAACTTGCTCTTTCCGATCCAGTACCTGGATCAGCTCTTCCATGTACCTCACTTTCTCATCCACCTCGATGACTTCATGATTGAGTATATGAGCAGGGTCGGGCTGATACTTCCTCAGCATCAACACATGGAAGACATCATGTAGATTTGTTAATTTGGGAGGCAATGCCAGTCGATAGGCTACATCCCCTACCTTTTCGAGGATCTCGAAAGGTCCGACAAATCTGGGGCTTAACTTACCCTTTATTCCGAATTGCAATATTCCCTTCATCGAGGATACCTTTAGGAATACGTGGTCTCCCACGTTAAATTCTAAGGGTCTTCTACGCTTATCCGCGTAGTTTTTCTATCAACTCTGGGCCATTTTGAGCCTATTCCTGATTATTTGTACTGCATCCGCTGTAACTTGCACTAATTCGGGCTCTGTCAGTTTTCTTTCACCCACTTCATTCCAGCAAACAGGAGTTCTACATCTTCTCCCATATAGTGCCTCATAAGGAGCCATACCTATACTTTGCTGGAAACTATTGTTATATGCAAACTCCACTAGGTGTAATCTTTCCTCCCAACTTCCTTTAAAATCTATTATAAAAGCTCGCAACATGTCTTCCAATATTTGGATCACTCTCTCGGTTTGTCCGTCCGTCTATAGATGAAAAGTAGTGCTGAACTGTAGTTTGGTCCCCAAGGTGGTTTGGAGACTTCGCCAAAAATTTGAAGTGAATCTTGAGTCTCGATCGGACGTGATAGTTATAGGAACACCATGTAAGCGTACTACTTGGCTTACATATATTTTTGCATATTTTTCCATCGAATAATCTACATGGATTGCTACGAAATGGGCAGATTTAGTCAGGCGCTCTACTATTATCCAGATGGAGTCGTGACCACTTGACATCCATGGTCCCTACACAAAGTCCATCGCTACGTGTTCCCATTTCCACTCTGGTATATCTAACGGTCTTAATAGTCCTGTGGGCTTGCGATGTTCCGCTTTCACTTGTTGGCATGTTAAACACTGAGAAACATGTTTAGTGATATCTGTTTTCATGCCATTCCATCAGTGCTTTTAACGTAAATTCCGATACATCTTTGTACTACCAAGGTGGATACTATAGCTGTTTCTATGCGCTTCTGACAAAATCTCTCTTCTTATTTCCTCATCGTTGGGGACACACAATCGTCCTTGGTATCTCACTATTCCATCCTCAGAAACTTGAAATTCTGATCTTTTTCCTGACGACACTTCGTCTCGCAATTTTTCTATTTCCGGGTTTGACTGTTGTAGGGTTTTAATTCTCTGAGGAATTTCCGGTTCAATCCTCAGTGCGGTTAATGCACCGGTGAGATGGTCTATCTCTAAGTTGAACTCCGAATTTGCCATTGTCTCTAGTAGGTTCCATTTCGTCACACTCACATTTGCTATATCCATAGCCGATTTATGATTGAGAGCATCCGCCACTTTATTTGCCTTCCCTAGATGATATAGTATTTCACAGTCACAATCCTTTAGCAGTTCCATCCACCTTCTCTGTCTCATATTCAATTCCTTTTGTGAGAATAAATACTTTAGACTTTTGTGACCTGTATAAATTTCAAATTTCTCTCCATATAGATAATGTCTCAATATTTTCAAGACGAAGATTATGATGGCCAATTCTAAATCATGAGTTGGGTAGTTCAACTTATAGGGTTTCAATTGTCTTGATGCATAGGCTATAACTTTACCATATTGCATCAGGACACATCCCAATCCTTCGTGAGAAGCATCACTATATACCGTGAATCCACCGGATCCAGACGGAATAGTTAGAATTAGAGTCGTAGTCAATCTTCTCTTGAGTTCCTAGAAACTCCATTCCATTCAAACTTTACGTTTTTCCGAGTCAACTGTGTCAATGGGCCTGCAAGTTGCGAGAATCATTCTATAAATCTCTTATAGTAACCTATAAGTCATAAGAAACTCCGTATCTCAATCGGCGTTGTGGGTATCGGCCAATTTACTACCATTTTGACTTTCGCTGGGTCCATCGAGATTCCTTCTCCTGACACCACATGTCCTAAAAATATTATTCGATCCAGCCAAAATTCACACTTACCGAATTTGGCATACAATTTATGGTTCCTAAGAGTTTACAACACTACGCTCAGGTGCTGAGCATGTTCCTCAGGTCCTTTGGAGTAGATTAGAATATCATCAATGAACACAATCACAAATTGATCTAAATAGGGCTTGAATACCCTATTCATTAGGTCCATGAATGCTGCAGGGGCATTTGTCAATCCAAAGGGCATCACTAGGAACTCATAATGTCCATAGCGAGTCCAAAAGGCAGTCTTAGGAATGTCTTCCTTCTTAATTCTTAGCTGATGACATCCTGACCTCAAGTCGATTTTAGAAAAGACTGAACTCCCTTGCAGCTGGTCAAATAAATTGTCAATTCTAGGCAATGGGTATTTATTCTTAATGGTCATCCGATTCAATTCCTTATAGTTGACGCACAGGCGCATTGACCTGTCCTTCTTTTTCACAAATAGGACCGATGCACCCCACGAGGATGCACTTGGCCTAATGAATCCTTTATCGAGTAACTCTTGCAGTTGTATTTTCAACTCTTTTAATTCCTAAAGCCATCCTATAAGGGGCTTTTGATATCGGTTCCGTTCGAGGCATCAATTCGATTTCGAACTCGATTTCCCGTTCCGGCGGTAATCTAGGCAGTTCCTTAGGAAACACATCCTAAAATTCCCGGACCACTCGAATTTCGTTGAGCTTAGCCTCCTCCTTTGTATAGTCCTTTACTACTGCCAAGTATCTTTGACATCCTTCGTTAAGAAGTGCATGTGCCTCTACTATCGAAATGAGAGCTATGGAGGGGTTTGTTTGATCTCCGTAAAATTCAAAGCTAGGCTGATTAGGTGGATTGAACTGAATCATCTTTCTATAATAGTCCATCATAGCTCGTTGCTTACGGAGCCAGTCCATTCCTATGATGATTTCAAAGTCATACATAACCATCACAACTAAGTTTATTTCTAGATCTCGTCCCCCTATGGTTATCTTACACTTCTCACATATTAATGTCGACAGCACCATGTCCTTCAGCGGTGTAGAAATACAAAGAGGCATCTTAAGAGATATAGTCTCTATTTCGCTCAGTCGTCTATACCTTTCAGACACAAAAGAATTTGTGGCACCTGTGTCAAATAACGCATATTCCTTCTTGTCATTAATAGAAATCGTACTCGAGAAAACATTTTTGAAGGCTTCCGCTTCCTCTTGGGTGATCGCGTACACCCTTCCTTGTGTCGGTGGTCTCTGTGATTTCCCCTACGGAGGTGGTCCACCTACATGTTGTTGCACTTGTCGCACCGAGTTAACATTCGGCTGCGATCCTCCTTATGGACAATCCCTCCTAAAGTGTCCTCTCTGTCCACAACCAAAACACCTATGTTGATCATTACAGGGTCTTAGCCCATGTTGTCTACCACACCTTTGGCAAGAATTGTTTTGATACGGCACTTTTCCTGGAGCCTGACCACTCTTGGTCTTCCCGAAATTTCTAAAATTTCGCTTCTTCTTAGAATCCCAAGGTGGTTCTCGGGTTGGATAGGGTTTCTTACCTCGTCGAGCATCACTCACTGTCAACTGCCTCCTTGATTCCATTCGCTCCCTTATTACTTCTTGTTCCACAAGCTGTGCCCTTTCATAAATCTTAGTGTAATCTCGTATATTTAGGGGCACTAGTTGTTTCCTGATATTTGTCCTCAGACCTTTTAGAAATCTCTTAGCTTTTTCCTCTCGGTCCCCTATCAATCTAGGGGCATACCTAGACAGCTCAGAAAATTTCGCTTCATACTGGTCTACCGTCAACTCCTTTTGTTCTAATTGAACAAATTCTGTGATTTTCTTATCTCTGGCATAGTAAGAGAAATGCTTTCTATTGAAAGCTTTAACAAACTCATTCCAGTTTACGGCAGTATCGGGTGAAAAGATTGTGTCTCTAGAAGCTCTCCACCAATGTTTGGCGTTTCCCTCTAGTTGGTACCCTGTCAAAGTTATCCTTTCCGTGTCGTTGAAATTCAACAACTAGAAAATTCTTTCTATCCCATCGATCCATTGTTCTGCCTCCTCAGGACTTCTCATTCCCGTAAACATAGGTGACTTCAATTTCAAAAATTGTTCCACCAGTCCTTGAGTGCGGCGTTCTGCTTTGGGTTGTTGTTGTTGAGCTTGCCTTTCCATCAAATTTCCTATATTAGCCAATGCCTACAGGATGTCCTCCATTTGGGGTTATGCCCTTGAAGCCATAGCTTCAGTCCTTGATGGAGGAGAACTCCCAGTTCGTACCATGGTTCCCTGCATGTCATCAAGCATTTGCCTCGGGAACAATTAGTGACCCTATGTCACTAATCAACTAAGAAAGAAAAGTAACGTAAGAACGTTACTAGAATCACTTAAGTAACATAAAAATGTTACTTGCACGCATAGGTAACTTACAATCGTTACTAGTATTTTACAAGTGAACCCAATCACCCGTTGTTCATAGTTATTCAACTACCCCCAGATAGTTCCTTATCGTGTGCAATCGTTATATCATCCTTTTCTACTAATGCACCTTATCACTCCACATAGACCTAAGCTCTGATACCATTAATTGTGACGCCCTATGTCGATGGCCTTCTTCGACAACCCTCGACCCTTTAAGGTTCGCCACGCTGTTCATTGGTCCATGCACTATATCATCGCGGAAGCGAATATCTTACTCCCTCTTAATTTAGAATGATGCACACGATATATAAACCAGGCACTTTTATTTATTTATATCTTTCAGATGACGTTAGTTAGTACACATATGCCAAAAAGTTCTTATATTTGGCTAAACCAAAATTGGACCGACTATCCGGTTGTCTATCCACATCGTCGTCCTGGGGTCATGTCCTGGCTTTCAAAAATGTTTCTGTCCTCCTGAGTCCTCCACTACTCCACCCCACTCGACCCGTCGTCACCATCCTCCGGCAGCAGTAGTGGTCCCACCATGCGCCCATTGACTTAGGCATACAGAACAACAAACCCCATTAGCACAGGGCCTATGGTAAGTCTGACATCCACAGTGAGGATCACCCAGATTCGGATAAATGTGATATCCAGCAGGTCAGGGTCGGGGTGCTCCATTTGCTCCCACCTAAGATCGATGGGGATACCGTAGAACACTCCAAAGAATGCGTGTTGTAGCTGCATCTCTACGTCTCTGAAATATGATGGTCCCATAAGGGGTGAGTACGACTACTCAGCATATGGAAGCCTATCAAACCATATTATACAAGTCTACCACAACTCTACCTACGACATTTTAGCATACAACATGTAAGACATAATAACTCAGGGTACTGCAATGCTACAAGGATATTTCGAGTGAAACATGTGGAAAGCAAGTAAAGAATCGGAACAGTTCATAAGTTGAGTCAACGATAATTCTATCTGCCTTTATCTTCTAGAGGAATCAGTGTTTGCATCCCTCAAGGCATCTCGTACCCTACCTGGCATCACGAGGTCCTCCGATTCCATATTTTAGTCACCGAACATCCAAAGCGTATTACGTCACACCTCCAAGCATCTTGCACCCTACCTGGCATCACGAGGACCTCCGGGGCTCATCACGTCCCCAGGCATCCGGAATGTGTTACGTCACACTTTCAGGCATCTCGCCTTCCGGGGCACCTCTAGGGCTCACTAGTCCCCAAGCATCCAGAGGCATCGCCATCACGATCCTCCAGGCAACCTAACACCCAGGGCATCATCGTGCCAGGGGTCGAACCGCATCAATAACGTTTCAACCATGACGTAGCACCTAGTAGATTTTATTAGAATCATCACACACACTTACCTGATGTCCATACCTCATTTTTATTCTATTCGACTTAATTCTGATGACTCACCTAAGGTCTTCTAGCACTTGACCCTAGACGATGTATACTCAACTTACCTTAAGTTTATGCGGAATCACGACAAGCGGGACCGATTAGCAGGACTGATTCCATTAATAGCCGATATAACGATCCTACGACTATAATAGCTCATGACCTTACATCCGAACCTACGCCGACCCTGCCAATGGTCGTCACGCGCACAATGGGATCGCTCAACACTAAGCTCGACTCATCTCGCTGAGGACACACCGAGCCATCTTAACTTTATATTAATTAGCATCCAACAATGGTGATTTCGACCGTACCGTCCATATCGATCGACTAATACTAATTCCGTAACATCCGACCTAATCCGGACACACGAGTAGGGTACTCTCGCACAATATAGAGCGACAGAGCTACCACTTGCCTCAGGTCCACGAGGCATGTGCGGCGAGCACGGCCGTGGCGAGGTGACAGTGACGGCAGTGTGCGGTGAGATGCAACTTGCTGGTCTCCTGGTCCGCAGCGGTGAGGCACGAGCTGCGGTGTCGATAGCTACCTGTGGTGCGGTGGTCGGCTATGAGCGACCCAACAATGGTGAGAGGTTGGGACGCGGTGATGTGGTAGTCGGCAACAACCGTGAGTGAGTCACAAGGAGCGAGGCCGGCGGCGAAGGGGGTTGGGGTATCGTGCTGAAGATTTGCAGCCAAGACGGGGGCGAGAGGGTGAGAGCTTCTAGATTTCTTCTGCTGGCCGCGCTGTTGAAATGAGGAAGATGCAAGCTACAGGAGAGAGAGAAAGGGCGGAAGGGGTGGCTTCGTGAGCTCCGCTGTTGTTGACATCCCCATTCCACGTCCCTCTTCGCTCATGGCAACCGTGGGCGAGGACAGCTCACCTCCTCTTGTTCCTTGCATGAGACACCTTGCACATATCATGCAAGGACATGGCCACCAAGGGCCGATGCCTTATGCCAATTGACCACTCGGTCAATCCTTTTATTCTTCTAGCCAAAATTCCTTCGGTTGGCTGATTGCAAGAAGAGGAAAACATAGCCGGAGATGTTCGTGATCGGGGTCCATGATCCAGTTAGTTGGCAGGAAAACTCAGGTCGGCATTTCTCATTTTTATCGGCTACGATGGCATGTGCACAGGTTGGACGTTGCGTTAAATTCCACTCGGCAATGTACGCATAAGAGTAAACCCTTGGTCTCACGTGTGGCGATTCGAAAAATTTCTAAATGAGGTATTATCGTGATGTCCCGACGTCTCGATAATGACGAGGACGGTGACGAAACGGGGCTACAAATGGTACCATTGACATAGTCCGATGACAAACTCATCGACCCATCATGAACTGTTACATATTCAAGGTCCGGCGAAATCCGAATATCACACATTATTGGCCTGAGCAGCTTGGTGACCTAACCTTACTTGAGTCACTCTTCTTGTTCCTTTACTCATTAACTCCTACTCTATGAGTTGAGCTCGCTCATAAAGTTCATCATAATCCTTTATATTTAAAGGCACTAGTTGCTACTTTATGTCTGTCTTTAGACCATTTAGAAATCTCTTAGCCTTATCATCTCTATTTTTATCAACTAGGAGCATACTTGGAATGTTATGAAAACTTTACCTCTTATTGATCCACTATCAAATTGTTCTGACTTAACTGCATAAACTTCATCATCTTTTTATCCTTAGTGCAGTCAGAGAATGCTTACCAAGAAATGCCCTAACAAAAGTCTCCCCATTCAATACCGCATTAGTTAGGAACACCGTGTCCTTCTATGCTCTCCACCAATGCTTGGCATTCCCTTCCAATTGATAATCTACCTGTGTCAACTTTTCAGCATCATTACAATCTAATATTCTAAAGGTTGTTTCCATACCATCGATCCATTGCTCAACCTCCTCGTGATCTCCTATTCCAATAAACTTAGGAGGCTTCAATTTCAAAAATTGCTCTACCAAACCTTAGGTACGACACTTACCACCTGCTTGCTGTTGAACTTATCTTTCTAACAAAGCTCCCATGTTCACAAATTCTTGAGAATCCTCTCCATTCAAGGATCCATTCCGGAAGTCGATTCACCCGACTTCTTCATTTTGTCCTATAAGCTCCTCCACATTGGCAATTCAAAGTGCCGTCAACTACCTAATAAGTAACATTCGTTACTATCATCATAGCATTAGTAGTTGATGTGCAATGCAGCTACTTGCTTCTCACAGAGCAATAAGTAACGAGCTGTTACTAACATCATGGAATGAGCAATGTCCATTACTAGTATAAGTAACATACATTACTTGTTTTTTTTTTCAAAGCAAGACAAACACATTCACTTAATGTTTTAGACAAGTGTGTTCACCCTATTCGCCTCCACCATTAGCGCGCCTTATTACTCCAAGCCATAACTTAAAGCTCTTCCTCTGTTTGGTGCATAGTTTAGTTCATTCCTACCTCTTTCGTCATCCCAGAAGCCTATTAGAAGCCGCTTCTTGTCCAGACACTTTGGCCTCGGTAACCACTCCCAGCCCTCATTGGACCAGGTTGTTATAGGCCCACTAACTTCCGCCTAGTTCATCCCCAAACGACACAGGTACTAGAGGTGATTAAGCTTTGATACCATAAAACTAGGCTATGACGTCCCAATACGCCACCTTACTAAAGCGAGTTATTTAATCTTTTTGTTTATTACTCAAGCGAAAGCGAGCATAAGAATTAAACCACCATAATAGCAAAATGGATGAACACAAAAGTGGAACGGGCAACAAGCTTTCATTTCATCATCTTATTTATACATAGTGATTAACAAGGCTATATTGGGAGGTCAAAAAGGTGTCCACTCCCGTCAGTTTTCCACACAAGCGACGTAATGAGCCCAGGGCTATTAACATCACTCATCACCAATTATACCAATAATATCCATTACTGGTTAAGTAACACACATTACTTGTTTTTTTTTTTTTCAAAGCAAGACAAACACGTGCACTTAGTGTTTTAGACAAGTGTGTTCACCCTATTCGCCTCCACCATTAGCGCGCCTTATTACTCCAAGCCACAACTTAAAGCTCTTCCTCTATTTGGTGCATAGTTTAGCTCATTCCTACCACTTTCGTCATCCTAGAAGCCTATCAGAAGCCGCTTCTTGTCTAGACACTTTGGCCTCGGTAACCACTCCCATCCCTAATTGGACCAGGTTGTTATAGGCCCACCAACTTCCGCCTAGTTCATCCCCAAATGGCACAGCTACTAGAGGTGATTAAGCTTTGATACCATAAAACTAGGCTATGACGTCCCAACACGCCACCTTACTAAAGCGAGTTATTTAATCTTTTTGTTTATTACTCAAGCGGAAGCGAGCATAAGAATTAAACCACCATAATAGCAAAATGGATGAACACAAAAGTGGAATGGGTAACAAGCTTTCATTTCATCATCTTATTTATACATATGGGTGGTTAACAAGGCTACATTGGGAGGTCAAAAAGGTGTCCACTCCCGTCAGGTTTCCACACAAGCGACATAATGAGCCCAGGGCTATTAACATCATTCATCACTAGTTGTACACTTTGATCCCACAAGGCGACAACCATGTCTCCAAAAATGGTTACCTACCTCCAACCTATCATACCACTCACATAGGCTTCTCGAGCCAATTCCAATAATTATGAAACCCATATGAGATACAGAGGAATAGGCTATTCTAAGGATCTATAAAAACAACAAGAGTGAGCTAATGCTTAACAGTAAAATAATAAACTCATAAACCACTCAATCTAATTGTATTTTGATTCCTAGGACATGACTAATATTCAAGCAAGCAAGTACACAAGTATAAGCACACGATATACCTCAGACCATTTCTAGTCACACAAGTAATGCGATCGTGCATTTACATAACATAAACAATACAAGACCTATGATATCACTATAATCCTAATATAAGATGCATATACATAACTGTTGTGACCTGATCTCACCGCCCGATCCTTCTCATGAGGAGAGGAAAGGGGAAAGGTAAGATTTATGGGTATTTGACCACGAAAGTTCCCGCACGGCTTCTCTAAAGACAAACCTCTTATGAGTTTCTTTTATGAGGTCGTGAGTTCTCCCAAACTTGTACACCACATGACAGTGGAGTATTGAGACCGTACCCACATGGGCAACACACCTCGAGAGAGGAGGTTGGGTGTGGATATCGGATTTAAGGGTACATTTATCATGGTAGCCCTCCCTCTAGTACTCTTTTTTAAGGATGATATCACTTCATTTGTTAGGAATGTTCCACATATGAGTATGCTAAACCATGGTGAGTCTTATTAAGACCCGTACCCCACGCGATGGGTGCATTTATATGGTCTAGTTATTTAGGATAACCTAAAAATAAGACGAGGGTTGCCACTAGTCTCTTTTTTAGGGGTCGGCTAGAAATCCAATCAAAGGTCAGGAGTATTCCCTCGATTCCTACGCAACCAGATATCTAGGTCAAAGGACTTAGATTACACCAATATTTCTATTAGCACCCTTTTGATACCTAAGCAATATGTTGTGTTTATCTAATATGTCAATGCATTTCTTCTTACATTTTTGGGGTCATTAGTCCTAAACTAAGTGATCATGCATGGTTGGCAATTTTCATGATTTTCTATTTTTAAATAAAATGAAAAGGAAACACCCAATTGAATTGAAAATTGCGAAGTAGTAAGTAAACAATCAAGAAAAGCTGTAAATATATCATGTAAAACTAGAAAATATAAAAGATAAACATAGTAGAAAAAGATAAGAGAAAAAGAGAACCCGTAACTTGTCGGGCTTTTATAAAAAACAATGAGAACTCAAGACATATGTCGGGGATGAATGGTACATAATAATGATCAAAATGGACGTCGACCTCCACCGTTTTCATGTCTTTTCCATCTTCAAGGTCCTAATCTATATCTAGTTTAGGAAATCTATAAGTAGGTACATATAATGGAAAGAAATAGGCATACATGTCAAAACAAACAAAAGCACAACATTATACTAAAATCAATCTCTTAAAGGGAGTTCAATTGAAAAAGAATATTTTGGCCTTGGGGTCGGCCTTTGTAATTCATATGCAGGTCCCTCTAAGACACCTACCAAATCTATTTTTGTGACTTATAGCCATTATTAACCAATTGTATTTTTGTATGACCAATAACATTTGTAAGTCCCTAATGAGGTGCTTTATGTGATCTCAAGATTTCCCTCAATGTCATGCATCGATCCTACCATTCATCTAGAAATCACATGCATTTGCGGAATCAAACATGCATCTAGGTCTTTTAGACCTTATTTATTTATCAATCAAATAAATGAGTGAGCCATTGGCAAATCACTTATTATTAAAGGTATGCGCCAATCGCAAACATAAGCATTTCTAAATGAATGACATGATTGTATGCATAGGGAGCACATGTGATATTCCAAATACGTCTTTTTGAAAATCATCCAAAAAAAGTTTTGAGACAAAGTGAATATCTTAGCTATGAAAAGCATTCAATTATTAAGGTTAGCCCGAGGCTCGCATAAATGCACTCACAAGTACCGCATATATTTTGAATACAATTCAAACCGTGATTTTCCACAATGTCAAATCATGATTGAAAAAGGTGTAAAGATATTTCGGATGAACAAATATTTAGACTATGGAACACATTCAATTGTCAAGGCTAGTTCAGGGCTCGCATAAATGCATTCATAAGCATTATAGACATTTTGAATATGGTCTAAACCATGACTCTTCCTTAAACCAAATCAAGCTTTGGAAAAGAATTTCTCAATAAATGCTTTTCAGAAACATCACATATACTAAAGTATTTTAAATTTGATTTGGAAAGAAGACTCGTTGAAAATCATTTAAAAATGAATATCGAGGTATTTAAAGCAACTTTTATGAAAATGGAATGACCGAGGTTCATGCACAAACTAACCTAGGAAGTTTATCTAAACAATCACCATCAAGCTCACATGAGGAAATATCAGAATAAGTACGTAAAGACAGCAAAATTGGGCAATGCTTAATGACAATTTGGCGATAAAAAAATTCTCTATCATGCATGACACGATAATGAATGACTTTTGTGAAGAAATTTTTCCTAGAGGAGCTACACATGATTTTACAAAAATCAGACAACAAACAATAGCATGTCAAAAAATTATCAAAACAACATGACATTTAGTCAATATCGCGAGGATTTGTCCTATCAAAATAAGTCTAAAAATCACCCTATTTTCACACAACATAGCCAACATAATGAAACATAATTTTCATTAAGAGATCAAGTGCAGAATCCTTATAGAAAAAATAGAACAAAAATGTCAAAAGTCTATCTTAACAGAGGTTAGAACATAGTACCAAATTTGATCTCATGTCTAGATTCTGATCTAGTTTTGAAAAAAAAATATAAAGTGGTACAAACGATGAGAAATATGCATGAAATTAGTGGCATTGGAAACCTTTAAGTGTGCCTTACCACTTCCTATAAGTGCTTGAGTCCAAACTAGGTCAATTTGATACCATAAGATCGAGATCTCTAAAAGTGTGCATATCAGTAGCTAAAAATCAGAATATAAACATGCATTAATATGCCTTAAAACCGTTCAAGCAATGCACAAATGGTATGGAAAAATTGCATGCGATAAAAAATTAGGGTGATTATCTAACCCTAAGTCGGCATGAGAAAATATCATACAATTCGATGACAATACGAGATGACTCAAGATCCATGATGAAATGTTTGAGGATTTTTAGGTGAATATCCGCTTTTGTGGCACAAATTTAACATGCAAAATGACATTCAAATGCAATGACATGAATATGTATTCAAACCTTGTAACATGTAGTTTAAGTGTCAAGAAGGCATTATTGCAAGATTTGGTCTCTAAAATACCCAAACAAGCATTGCAAAGTACATATATGTAAGGTTCCGTTCTAATCTCAACATCACAAAGTGAGCATGATTTATATTATTTAAAGACTTGCAAAACTCCAACGAAAAATCTCACATATAAAACATACGATGAGGAGTATTTTTTCTTAAGAGTCCAAGACCAAGATAAAATCACATGAGTAATGGAAAAAATGGCAAAATAGACATGCATATCTATGTTATATGTTACTGTAGCATATTTTCACATTGACTCATGTAATCGACACACTAAACAATATCAAAAATTTGCAAATTATGCATCAATTGCACACATACAATAGGTATTCCATATTTCATGAAGGATTTAAGATCAAACAAACTTATTTATAGACGTAATTTTACCAAAGTGCAATTCGGAATAGTGCAGGGCAGATCATCCTATGTTCAAATTTAGGAAATTTTGACCTAGTTAAGTACATCCAAAAATTCTGAAAACATTCCAATGCATTCTCCACAAAATTATGAGCAACTTTCATGGAGGAAAGTTCCTTTAGAAATCAAGATAGAGATCAGTACAAAAATAACAAAGTCAGAAATCAACATTAAGCAGAGTGATCTAGGCTCAGATTTGAGTGGTTTTTGACCTAGCTAATAATGTTTAAAAATTCCGATAAAAGTACGAAACATACACCACACAACAAAAAATAACTTTCATGGAGGAAAGTTCCTCCAGAAATCAACACAGGAAGCTACGCAAAAAAAGAAAAAACAGAAGGCGGAACTGGAACAAAATTGAAAAGTTATCCTAAATTATTATAATATCGCTCATCTTTGGAGGTGTTTTTCGAAGGTCAAATGTTGTTCGATCGGGGCGTATGACCTATCGATTCAAAACTTGTGACGTGTATTATCAAAGTCTAGAGGGACTTGAACTCAAATAAAGCTGTTTCTGACCTCATTTTGACCAAAACAGTAAGTCTATTACAGAACCATGAAAATGCATATTAAGGCCAAATCAAGTTTAATCATCCATATCATTCAAGAATAATCAAGTACGCAAATCAACATCCAAATTCTTCGATCTAACATCTAAACATAGCATATTTTCCTAAAATTGAACTTTAGCCTCGACTAATTAATTCAATTTCGCTTCACGAGGTTGGAGATCGAGTGTCAATTTTGATCGCAATCAATCGAAACTTTTGTCGAAACTTCGATCAAACTCCAAGGATCAAATTTGGACAGCAAGGATAAACTTTGAACCAATTGGATCACCGACTTGGATCAATACTGAACCGATCCAAATGGACCGGTTTGTATCACTAAGGGAGTTTGGTTTGATTGGAAAAGTTCCTATCAAAATCAAGCTGATCACCGACTTGCAATGGCTAGGAGAGGAAGGTGTGGTCGTCGAGGGCTAAATTAGTGACCAGTAGCTCGTCGGCATGAGGTTGGTAGCGATAGATCGATAATAATTGGTTCTGCATAGAGAGAAAAGAGAGGAGAGAGAGAGAGAGAGAGAGGTGGTTAGCTTGGAAAACAGAGAGAAGTGAGAGAGAGAGAGAGATTTGGTAGAGAGAGGAAATTTCATGCACAATGAGCCCCTCTCCAAAATGGATGGAAAATTGAACTTATATACTACCCCAAGTTATGTAATTTCGTCCGTCGGTTCAATCCGACATTCGAAATTTCGATCCAACAATTAAAATTTGGTTTCGAAGGTTGGATTATGATCTTGAGGAGTCAGGTAACCTATCCAATGAGTTTGATTTGCGAAAACCTGAGCCAAAATCGAGAATTGCGTCGAAATGTTCAATTGTGGGTTAATTTGCAATTTAATGAAATCCGAGATATAAGCTATAAAATTTCTAGAAATAGAAGATGTAGAAGTGAAATTGACATTGACAGGATCCCGAAACCGATCGCCGGAGGTTAGGATCCAGCCGACAAGGGGCTAAACCGGCCATCCCCGCCGGTGGCCAGTCAGACTGGTCAGACCAGTTTGGTCTAGTTTGGCCAGTTTTTGACTGATTTAGTCCGATTCTAACCATTTTGCACATTTGGGACCATTGTGGGTGCAACATTTATGTAATTTGGTCCATGAAATTTATCCTATTTAAGAAGAAATTGACCGATTAAGATTCAATTAAGCTAATCAAACCTTATGAATGTGATCTAGAGATTTTTTATTGACGTAATTGAAAAATTATTGTGAAAGATAATAGGTCAAAACTATGAGTGTTTTGAATTGAGCCTGGCTAAAATAGTCAAATTTACAATTCAATGGGCAAAATTGCAAATGAACTAAAATCGAATTCAATTAATTTCACATTTGCCCTATTTAATGACCTACCCATGTGTGAAATCACTTATCGAATTCAAATTGACATTGAATTAAAGTGCTCGAGCTTATGTCAAGAATGAATCTAGGCTTAATATTAAAATTGGACCTAAATTTATGATATTAAACCATAATCATGAATGGGTCAATTCGAATTTTGCCAATTGAAACTTAATTGCTTGACTATCTTATGTTTATGAGGATAAAATTCTTTAAATTAATAAGTTCTTATGTGAATTTCTCAAAATTGATTTCGAATTTGGACTTATCTTAAGAAAACGAGTGAAGAACAATCATCCCTTCGCAATTCATGAATGATCAATTTTGGTTCGCTAATTAGGGCTCAAAATGGCAATTCACATTTCAACTTAGGAATTTGCAAAAATAAATGCACGAGTTTATTTAAAATAGTCTCTAAACCAAATGTCGAAGAAGGAGCTACACCTAATTATGACTAAAATAAAAGTAATTTTATTTTTAATCGATTTAGAACTTAAAATCGAAAAATTCGAAAATCAAGGTTCTTAATCGAATTTTGTGAAATTTTTGACACAAAAGTCAAATTGACATTAAAAAAATATATATTTGTGAATTTTTTATTTTTTCAAAATTTTTGGTTAAAGGTTTGACCAAAAGTCAACCATTTAATTGACTTTTCCGAAAATGCTAATTTTTTGGTCAAATCTTTGAATTTATGAGAAATTGATTTAATAAAAGTAAAATTAAAGTTAAATTGCATCTTTTTGACCTAGGGTTGACTTTTGGTCAAAGGTACTATTTAACTTTTCGGGTTTTCCTTGAAAAAGAACGAGAAATTGCTTAAAAAAGATAAAGTAAAAGAAAGAAATGAGAAATGATATTTTTTTGGTCAAAATGGGTTTCATCGTAATCGGAAACTCTAATCTCTATTTTTTAACCTTTTAATGATATGTCGACTAAAAATCAAGTGTCAACAATGACCATAATTGCTACACGCATCATTTCATGCGTAATCCAATCATAGAAGCATTAATTTAGCAAAGGCAGCAACACTCATACATTATCAATAAGGCTGGCACACCTTATCAATTGATCAAGGCATAATGCATTCATGCATTTTCGACACCACACATAGGAATTCACATATGCAATTACCACACAAAACTATACATTCATACACAAACTCACATGCCATATAAATTATTTAGTGATCTCATGTAATCATATGGTCCACCTTCGAGTTAGATTTACATTGGGTTGCTGGCCGGTCCACACGAGTCATTTCCGAGTCGCTGGCTAGACTTTCATGGGAAGTTGGCCATGAACATCTCATTTCAAGGCATCTCAGTATCACACAGCCGAGGCATCCAAGGGTTGCTGGCTTTGGGCATCCCGACTCTCCCGGGGCATCATCCGATCGCTAGCCGATGGATATCTTTTATGTTCATTTCATTCAAACAGTTCACACTTCCACACCTTGAATTAATCACACCATACTAGTATATCCAGCACTCATAGAATTCACAATTACACATGGAGCCAATTCTCACAGTATTCACAGTTACAGTAAGTCACTAGTCAACTTTCATGCCACATAAGGTTCAAATTTCAAAATATGTGTTTACATTATACCTCAGATTTCCACAAGTAAGTGATATCAGATTAAAACCATATACACACTAGTGGATAGCCAAATAAATGTAATTTCTACCATCAATAGACCACAATTTAAGATTCCATCATCTTCCTATAAATATATTCGGACCAAAGAATAGAACCCACCAAAATTGCACAGTCGTGGAAATCGAAGCCAAAACCATAGTTAATGACAATATGTTATAAAAAATACCTTAACAAACATTTTTAGAGAAAAATAAGTATAAATTTTTCTGTAAAGAGCAGCAAATTGCACGTAGTCATGCAAAATCTGGTGCATTAGAATAGAGTAAGCAATCCTAAAATTATACTCATCTCACAACCCTAAACACGTAGAAACGTCTTGAATTTTGGATATGTTATATATCAGAATGTCTTCTACAACTTTTATGAAGTAAGCAAGTCCACAATATAAAAGGAAAATTTTATAAAAATTCAGAAAGTTAAATGGGGTCACTATTCCTACTGCCCTGGACAGATCAAGCACAATAAAAGAGAATTCCATTCTACTGTCCATATCATCTTAGAAATTTCCAAATTTAAAATATGTTATACTTCAAGTTATCTAGTACAACTTTCATGAAGGAAGTCTCCCCAAACCACACGAAACTCAACAAAATTAAAAACCCGAGAATTCCGACAACTCTAGTTTATGGAAATCCAAACTAAGGCTCCAAATGGCTTATTATTTTGAACCACTCACGTACACAGCCCAAGAATACACAAAGACTAGACATTATTGATCATATGCAACATAGGTCTTCAATCATAGATCATAGAAAAATTCAACAAGTTGAGTACAAGCACCAAAACTCACATGCAACACAATTCGGGCTACAACAATAACATGCATGTCCCTCATTCCTTTAAATCCTACTACCACAGCTTCTCAGCAACCATTCTTACCATCACAGCACACATGCAAGGCAATAAACACAAACAAACACCAAGAATAGCAACAATCTTTTCTATTATACAAAATCAAGCCTTAAAGAGATTAAAGGGCTTAGGAGAATGTTGTTTCTCCTTGCCTTGCTTCCTTGACCAAGCTGGCTGTGTCTCTTTAGCTCGTCAACTATTCGTCCAAGCTAAACCAAAGTTCACAGCTTGGAGAAGATGAGGAGAGGTGCGGCTGGAAAGAGAAAGTGAGAGAGAACTCAATGAGAGAGAGGGTCGGGTGAGAGGGAGACATTCAAGAGAGAGATGAGAGAAAGAGAGTTGAGAGAAATTGAGAGGGAAATGAGAGAGATGGAGGGAAAAATGGGGTGTTGGCCAAGGAAATAAGAGGGAAGAGAGAGAGAGAAGTCATGATGAGTAGTCTCGGGGAGGTAAACTTGCATGAAATAGAATTGCGCCACGTGGCTGGGGAGAAGAGAGAAGAGGGGGAGAGGAGGGGCAGCAGTCTGGCAAGAGAAGGAAGGATGGAGGAAGAGAGAGAGAGAGAGTGTGTGTGTATCCCGGCCATAGGGGAATGTTCGGATCAACCGTGTCTAATTTTTGCATAGAATAATATCTACAATCGAGTACTGTGCTCATGACTCATTTAAAAAAAAAAACAGAATTAAATTTCTTAGCTATTATACGGTCCAAGACCATTGTTCTAAAGTTCTATAGTTAACTAAATTCTAATTTGTGCCCATCGGCATCACTCATTATCGATACTTAAATTACTGATTTGGTGAACGGAAATTAGGATGTCACACAAGCCTAGCCTCAATGGAATTAGGCCCAAATGCTAGTGAGTTGGGCATGGGAATAGGGAATCAAGGCATGGCCTTGGAGTACTCAAGCATGGGCATTGGAGTCTTGGATCCAGGCTCGAACTCGATACACCCGAACTTGAAAATTGGGTTTGGGAACCATGTATTTGGTCATGGTTGCCACAGACCTAAGCAAGGGCGTTGAGGTCCTAGGCATAGCCACCAAGACTCGGGCACATGTATTGGGGTCTCAAGCCTAGGCTCAAAAGAGTCTAGCCCCTTTGCACCTAGGCTTGGACATGATGGCCTCTATTGCAAAAGACAAAGGCAAATAATAAAATAAACAGAAAAGTGGACATCATAGTTATGTGGTTTGATTGGTAGAACCTAATACATGAGAAGAGCATATTGAATTCTCAAGTGATATAATAGATATTATATCATGGTCGAGTCATTCATATACTCTCAGTATTTCATAAACCCCAATTATACTCAATAACTCATACAATATTTCGCTTTCATGATGACTTTCAAAATAATCTATCAATACTATAAAAAAATCATAAATTTTACCACAAGATTCATTAGTTGCAGTACTTTGGATTGCTTCATGATGTAATTCATGAAGAAGCAGCCTCTTGAATGCGCTTCACAACAAAGACACTTATATAGAAAAGAATTAGATCAAAAATATAAAATCTCTATCAAGAGTCCTAGTCAAGCTAGGAAATCACTCTAATTTGAGACCTACTTGAATGAAGAAAATTCCCTTTCCAGACTCAAATTCGAGACATATCTCAACACTGGGCATGGGCATTGGTATCCCCATACCTAAGGGTAAAGTCCTCATGCCCAAGCGTCGAGGTCTTTGATGTAAGTGCCAATGTATGGTCATATTTTGGGAATTTTTCTGATTCTTAGAAGAGCAAAATATTTTTCTGAATTTTTGCATAAGTTTTCGGTAGACTCATTTTTCAGTATAATTCAAATGCCAAAAAATGAGGAAAATTTCCATCCCACAGACAGCTTGAATATTAACCATGGAGCGACAAATGGAAAATCATTTGTATGGCTGTACTCTGTACTAGTCCTTCCCATGCGCCTTGTACCTTGATGGGCTTGACAGGTTGGTTGGTGTGAAGACCAATTTTGATGGGCTTAAGAAATGATACTAATCTATAAAAGTCCAACCCTATGTCCTTTCTAATAAATTTTGAAGAATAAAGTCTTGTTTCAATAATTTTTTTTTTATAAAAATTGGATTTTATTTTACGATTGATTTGCAACCCAAGATCACTTTTCAAAGACCTGGCAAAGCTCATTGGGTGTCCAATCATTTGCTCCTGCCAATCTACTACGCAAGCAAGCTTCGTTTCCTTCCCGTACATCGCCACGTCCAATGCCACCTCAACCTCTTCTTTCCTACCGGGTTATTGTATTGGAAGATATTAAAATTTACAGTTCGGTTTTCAATCACTTACAAAATTACAACCAAGGTGGACGCAAGAACCTCCTCTTTCCTACCGGGTTATTGTATTGGAAGATATTAAAATTTACAGTTCGGTTTTCAATCACTTACAAAATTACAACCGAGGTGGACGCAAGACATTCTTCATTTCACTTCCTCTTTTATTATGTTGTTACATAAATAGATGGGAAACGGGTAGGCTTTCAGATATATAAACGACCATAAATCATCAGCCAAAGGCGGTGGTGGGGTGAATTAAGGGATGTATTTGAATCAAAGGTTGGGAAATTGGCATTGTCGAAGGAATGAAGCTATGGATGACCGTGCATCACAATGGTTTTGCATGAAGAAAGAATGGAAAAATTAAACTCAATACAAAACAAATAGACAAAGCGTGCTCCAAGTACTTTCGGTCCTAACACTGAGGCAGATCAGGAGGAGGTGGAGGCAACGTCGACGATGGAGTCGGCCCGTTCTCGACAACAAAAGCCGTCGCCAGCCCCAGCGGCAAGTGGGCGTCCAGGTGGCAGTGCAATATCCATACACCTGTATAATGTACAAAAAAAAAAAAAAAGAAATTGAGATACAATAACCTTTTTGTTCGGGGTGATAAAATATAATTATATATAGTATGTCATATTTTGAATTCATCATTGAAATGGTCTAAAGGATTTGTTGCACTGTCACTATCCTTCAACTCATTCCATCTAATGTACCAAACACATTCCTTTACCTACTTCCTCCCCTGAGAAACGTCCATGCTTGCAAACACAAAAATGTAGAAGTTCAAGCCACATGATATCATATGTTACATGTGATTGTAGAATGCATATGGTTCACGAGTAAACTTAAAGATAATGATTAGATTGCCTGATGTTTCGTGGACTTTGTCCCTTCTATCTTGCTTAATTGCTCTGTGTTGGTTATACTTGCAAGTGATCGTTGATCATGTTTGGACTAAATCCAATATAATTACTCAATAGATTGCTATTTCTAGTCTTTTTTTTCCAAACACTAGTCATTCATACTCTTAAGAAACAATACATTCTACTCAATATGGTATTTACTTTCATAGTTCATAATACGGAAGAGAGAGAATCAAATTACCCGGATTATTTGCTCGGAATCTGATGGCAGCCCAACCTCCCACAGGCACGCCGACCGTGTTCCGGATCACCGGGTTGAAGAGATTGTACTTTTTTGGATCCTTGACCGGGTCAAAATTCCCGAACCCTTGTCCCACCACATGAAAATTGAAGCCGTGCAAGTGCATGGGGTGATTCTCTGCGCCGATGACGGTCGTGTCCTGGAACACAATCTCGACTGTCGAGTTGTACTTCACTTGCTTCACCCTCGTGCTCTTGAGCGCGAACGACAATGCCGTATTGTTGCTGTTGGCGGGGTTCGTGTAATCAAATTTCAGCGGCGGCTGGTCGGGGAAATTGGCGGTGTAGATCCCTTTCACGTTGGAGAAGTGCGCTTGCAAGAGGGACAGGCTCGTGGGGAATTGGAACGACGCGTTGTTCATGTTTGCGGAAAGCCGGAGGGTAGGGACGTTGGGGACGGCCCTGCAAGTGGCGTTGGGTCCGCACGGGGAGACGCTCAATCCGATGGTCACGAGCATCTGCTCGTCCAGCTTGGTCGGCACCGGAATCCAACTCGGGCTGCCCACGAGGCTGGTCAAGGAGGAGTAGAACTTGTGGGCCGTGGGGGTGTCGTTGAGGGCCGGCAAGAGAGGCATGATCGGGCTAGTGTAGGGCAGCTCGTCATACATGAGGATCCCGGTCGTGGTGGTGTTGTCTGGCGGCGGAGCATTCTGGGCGCTAACGTACGGGCGGGCCGCCATGTAGTAGGCCCCCGGGGTCTGGTCTGTGGTGAGGAGCACATCGACTGTGTGGCCCGGGGAGAGGACGACAACGTCGGTGATGTAGGGTTTAGTGTATGAGGCATCGACAGCGACCACAGTGAACTTGTGATTGGCTATCTTGAAGAAAAGTTGGTTATTGAGTGCAGCATTGATGATGCGAAGCATGTAGGTCTTTCCATGCACCACCTTTAGCTTGTAGGGATCTGTGCCGAGAAAAAAGAAAGTATCGAATGTCAACAAACCAACAATAACCAAAGCAATAAAAAATATCGAATTTCCTCTGATTCGAGTTGAACTAATTCATTAAAAGAAAGCCATCGTTGTAATATGAAGGAAAAATCGCAGTATGTTGTTGTAATTGCTTACGCTTTTTGGAGCAAGGATAGAGATCTCCGGGCCGTCCATTGATGGTGAATGCATCTGAATTGTTAGTCGGCACGCCGAGCGCTTGTGCCTGTGTCTCCATATCGATCACATTTCCGTTCCACCACTCTCCTGCAGTACCCACGTAAATCATTTTACAGCTTAAAGAGTATCTACAATAAATGGTTTTACCGGTTATTGTAGATCCATTTAATGATATAGAAAGGCATTACTTAGATAAAAACTACTTTTTGGGATATATACATTAGAAATTTGGAGAAGAGGGATACCTAAGATGATAGGAAACTGTTTGTGAGGCGTGGGAAATGGGTAGCGACCCGACTTGGGGAGGGTGATGAGAGCGCCGTAAACAGTGGCGCGGAGCAAGGAGAAGTGAGCATGCCACCAAAGCGTGCCTTCCTGCTTAGTGATAGTAAATCTATAGGTATAACTATGTCCAGGACGTATGGGGCACTGCGTAATGTAGCTTGGCCCATCTGCCCAACCGCTCAATAGTTGAAATATCCCATGCCTATATGAATTGAGCTAAGTGTCATCATTAGCGACTTTAGGGGGGGAACAAATAATGAAAATAAACGACATTTCACAAAGTAGCACTTGGCAAATTCATCAAGACAGAGTTTTTTTTTTCTTCCCATTTTTGTAATTTTCATTTAATTTAATCACATGTAGTTGACAAATTCGTTGGCGTGGTGAGGTCTCATAATCGCATGCCATCATCAATAATTGGTCAAACAGCAATTGCTTATTGCATCTTGTTTAACTATTTAAAACAGCTTGGATGGGCATGTAAGAAAACAACGAAGCAAAGAAAATCTCGTCGTTGTACCTCAAAGTCAAACTTCCTATGCGAATTTTAGCTTCTTTTTTTTTTTTTTTTTATGCAGTTCAATGGTCAGGATTAATCACCAGTGAATAGTGACGTTGTATGGGGACTTGTTGAGGACATGAACTACGAGGGTGTCGCCCTCCGTGACTCGAATCATCGGGCCTGGCAGAGTTCCGTTCACTGCCGTGATCACATGCTTCTGGCATAATTTACTCACCGTCACGTTTTCCACCTGAAACAGATCACGTTTTCCATGAAAACCACCGGACAGGACAGGAACATAAAACGGGCCCCGACGCCTAAAACCATCGTACGTTAAAGTACAAGTTGCGTACGGTCGGAAAAGCAGCACTAGAAGGAGGAAAGCACGTTACATTGAATGTGTGTTCCACAGTTGCAGCCGCAGCCATCCCAGACGTAGCTACAAGGGCAAAAGCCCACACGAGCAGAATCCGGGCTTGTCGTCCCCCCATCGCTTGGCGCAAGCTTTTCAAAGGTCTTGGAATTTGCTTCGACGGTGCACGAAACACAGAGGACACGCCCGTATTTAAACCGCAGTTCTGTTGTTAGGTTTCTTCCAGGGGGCGGGAAGCGCGGATCCTTATTTTATATCAATCGGACTGTGGTATGATCGTGAAGCTTCGTTGGCGATTTTCTCTCTACTTCTTTTTTCGGGAAGTATGATGTAATGTGGATCGTAGGACTTATTCTCAATCCCTCGCACGGTTGCGTGAGGGACATTATATTAAATGAAGAAAGGGTCCCTGAGGGTAGGTCTTGCAAAGCGACAGCGCAAGCTTCGCTGTCTAGCGGTTTAAATGGCTTCTATCACTTGATAATAAATTAGAATATAGAAATATAAGCAAAGAAGATAGATGAATAAATGGATAAGGAGAGAAGCAAGGAACTCATGTTATAATTTGTTGGCAGAGCCGGCCCTTTGAATTGTTTAATTCAACTACGACTAAAGAACCTCCGAGTTCCAATTTTGTCATTCTGTTTTAGTTCATTCGAAGGTTCGGATGCAATAATTTGGTTAATTAAGCTGTTTCCCCTTTTTCTTAATCGATTTTCTTGAATGGAGGATGAGATCTCATAGTGGCCTGGTGGATGTACAGATGTGGGAGCCATGTTGAAAAGTTGAGGCTTATCCCCCCACACACATTCCCATTTGGAGTTGGAGATTTCAATGCGAGAATGATCATGACTATTGACAACAATTTTAAGGAAGAAATTATTTTGAAGGGATAATGATATGGGGTTCTCAACTCTTTATAATTTGGGACAATGTCGTTCCTTCAATTTTTCTTTTCTATATGAGCAATTGATTTATTGAACTATATGTTTGTTCCTGTTGCCCCCCCCTTGAAAATCCAATGGATAATAGGGTCATAGTCCTTTAGTGTCACAAAGCCCACATGGTAGAAACATGGCGCGTACATAGCAATCAAAAGCTCAAATGGCACCACTCGATCAACAGCGAGGGTTGTAGACCCTTGCCACTCAACTAAATATGGCCTCGACCCTCCTTTGCCGTCAATTGAGACAGTGGCGGTGACGGCAGCTAATTGTCAAGCTAGCGAAACTGGCGATGACTGGAGACAAGCCTGGAGGTGACGGTATTAGAGCTTGATAGCATTTGAAGAGAATGGAGAAGAAGAGGAAAAACAAGGAAAAGAAAGGGAAAAATAGACCCCAACTATCCAAAATCATTGGTGCTTATGTTTTCATTAAATTTCGAAGTATCTCATTTCAACTAACCTATTAGGGAAAAGGATGCTAGAGAGGCTTCATTTTTGGCTTTTTCCTTCTTTACTTTTTGGTTTTTTTTCTTTTTTCCCTTTTGGCCTTTCTCCAAATGTGGCCTCAAGCCACATCGGCATCACATGTGCTTGAAATATATTTAATAATGGGGCTTTACTAGCATAATAATCCTTAGACTAATATAGGTAACATTTTGTTATGAAACACAAATTATTGAGAGAATGAACTCACAATAATTTATAATTATTTGTTATTTGATTTTTTATAGTCCAAAATACACTATTATTTTCACAGAATATTAAAGTATGTCACATAATCATTTCTCTTTAAAATGCAAGTAAATATTTTTTTCCTCTTTAGCATACTTGTCCCTCTAAAAACCAAATGATGTATTTTTTAAAAAAATTCGAATATTAATGATAAAAAACAGAGACGATAAATTAAAAAAAAAAATTGTTAATATACTATCTATTTCCCCTCTCCCTTCTCTTTGTGATTTCCTCTCTTAGAAATGTCATCCAAGACCACCGCAAGCGACCAAGCCCTGCCGCTGCCGCGGCCGTTCGCCATGGCACAGCTGCGTGATCATCAAGCTCCATCAAGAGATGTAAGTCATTGGCCCACAAAAAGGATGGCAACCTAAATAAATATGTATTTTATAGTTGGCAGGAGGCTGTCATAGTAAGTTGCATTGAAAGCTCATGTAGATCATTGACCTTCGATTAAATAAGAATAATGGAATACAGTTGTTCATTCATGCATTGAAAGCACGCATGTATAAAAAAATATAGTGATGGATACATCGAATGGTCAATCAAAAGTTTAGCTAGGGAATATCTTTCACTAATCTTGGCCCCAACCGAAAATATCTTCTACAAATCCTCAAGCAAAACAACAAAAAAAGAGGGGAAAGAATTGAAAAAAAAGAAGAAGAGAGAGTACATTTTTTTTTGTGAAGCCGAGCCGATCAAACACAAGAAGTTTTGAAGGTGAAATCTCACAAAAGATTTACATTGTTTACAAGTTGATGCAACATTTTTACGTTATTTATGATTGATGTAATTTATCTTCATGGAAAGAGACTTTTCAAATTTCGATAACGATTAATAATTTCACAGGCAAGTTTATTATTGTAATTATTATTATTATTATTATTATTATTGTTGTTGTTGTTGTTGTTGTTGTTGTTGTTGTTGTTGTTGTTGTTGTTGTTGTTATTATTATTATTATTATTATTATTATTATTATTAATTTGAATCTCACAAAATTCAGACAATACTCATATTGTATAGAACCGCTGCTATAGACCAAGTCAGACTCAAACTCACCTTTATGGTCTTTGCACGCTTTACCGATGTGTCATTCTTTACCAAATCAAATCACAACTAGGCTTGCTAAAGAAAAGAAGCTGAATATTCACAAGTTGACTAATACCTCGATTAAAAATGACTCTTTGAATTATAAAACATCTTCTCGGCGGGGTGAAAACCATGGGGAGCAAGTCAAATTCGGTTCATTTTTATCAAGATTTGGCCAAGACATTGGATGGCAAGGATAAATAGTTGGAAATGATGAAAGATCCAAGCAAGGTAGGTTGATGGAGATTGCAAAAAGCATAGTCCTGTTGAATCCATTGGTGGGTGTTGATTGAAGTGACCAAAGAGAAAGATGTTGCAATATTGTGGGCAAAATTTGAGTCGGTCTATATGATGGAGGGTTTGAATGATCGCCTGTATATGCCGAAAAAGATCTTTCAATTCGGACTTGTTGAAGATACATCTATCAAAGCTCATTTAGATGAGTTTATCATATTCATTGTAGGTTTGAAGAATGTCAATGAAGCCTTTCTTGATGAGGAACAAGGCACGATGTTGGCGGCATCTTTATCATATTCTTTTGAGTACTCTATTGATTCATTAATATAGGGACTCCCTACAATTAAGAGATACAGCCGGCCTTGTTTTCTTAGCATAGACCAAAATACCTAGTGGAGAATATGAAACAGAGTTTGCTTATCCAAAATAGAGACAAATGTCAAGGATCTAGAGTTAGCCAATGGAAGAGCTACTCTATCGAGGTCCAATTTAGGAATCATGGATGTTATCACCTCAAAGAAGTAGAGCATTATTGGAGAGCTTGTTTGAAGTACAAGGGTAAATGAGTTAAGGTGAAGTCTAAAAGTGATCATAGTGCAGTTACTGCAAAATTCAAACGTGACATGCTAGTTTAAACTTGCACAAGACTAATCTACTGGCATAGTAGCCTATATCTAATCAATCGAAACGAAACCTTTAGGAGAAATTGCTGAAAGGATATCAATTCAAATCCTAGATTTTCTTAGATTCATGGACACAATTCAATTCCATGTGATCTTTAATTCATAGTTTTTTTTCCACTAAGAATGTTTTCTAAATCTCTTAGACCCCTGAATTTGGAGTATCCTACTTCAATGCAATTCACAGGGTTGATATTTCATGATCAAGAGTGTAGTGTTACTTGTGATAGTAGTCCTTATATATCGTTTAACAATCAAAATATGATTGAAATAAGAAATCTCTATTTGACAGGACTTCTTCTTATACCTATGAATTCTATTGAACCCATAAATGATACATTGGAAGAATCTTTCAGATCTTTCAATATCAATAAGTTGATTGTTTCGCTCCTTTATTTTCCAAAAGGAAAAAAAGATCTCCGCAAGCTTTTTCCTCAGGGATCAAAGGCATGCGCGAAATCCAACAAACAAATTCAAAAATCGATTTTGTTTCACAATCACCGTGCGGACCGCGTGAGCTTCATAGCTCTGACCGAAAGGAGTCACACTTTTTTGTGATTGCGTGCACTTCATTGCATTCGCGTCAAGTTTCTCATGCTATTTCAGGTACATGTGTAGAGAATCTAGATGATTAAATTAATGGTGATGCGTCCTTTTAAGGTTGAAACCTTCAAGAGGAACTGTTTTAAGGCTTTCCTAGTATTTTTCACAAATTAGGTACCCGAAAAGAAAAGAAAACCAGTTGACTATAAATAATCTTTGTTTGCTACGACATTTGCGTATTTATTTAAACATGAACTTTTCCCCTTGTCTTGCCTTGGGCTCGAAGGTTTACTTCTGATCTTGCATGGACACGGTTAACGATATATCTCTTGGGTCTACATTCTTAGGTGGCACAATGAGTAATCACCAAGATAATAAGAAAAACTAGTTGTCAAGAGCGTCACTTGTTTTTTTTCTTCGAGACTTCATGACTTCCTCTCAGTCTTATTTTTTTATTTTATTTTTTATTTTTTTTATATATATACCACAAAAGACCCTAAACTATAACCATCATGACATAAGTATCCGGAACTTTTTTTGTGTCATTAAAAGCCTCAAACTTGCCTATTGTGGCATAAATACCTCGATTTTTTGGTATAAAAAAAAGCTCCAAATTTATACCAACGTGGCTACTATGCCTTGGATAAAACTGAAATAAATGGTACAGAATGTGTAAAATTTGGGGATATTTATATTAGAGTGGCCAAATTTAGGGCTTTTGGCGGCACAAAATAAAGTTTTGGATACTTATATCACAATGGATGTAATTTTGGTTTTTTGTGATACTTAATTTTTCTGTTGAATTGCTTGACATTGTTCACTTAATTGGGACCTTCGTGATTTCGGTACACATTAATAAATAAACTCCCCACGTACTCACGCCGCATTCATTCCCACTCTTTTCCTTCTCAGTTTGTGATCTTCAGCGAATTAATGTTATTCTCCGGCCAAGGTCAGAATGAGTTTGACTTTTGAGTGCCCCCTACTTTATATCAGCTAAGAGAGCAATATGGAGATAATTCACCGTAAAAGATGTATGTGTCTCCATGTCTCTATGTCTCCATGGTCTTTACAAGCAAATGGTGAATTCCCAGGTGATCCTTCGGTCGCGTATACACACGACAATTATCACGACAAATCAGGTTTATAATTTTTAGGGAAAATCTCAAATAAGGACCTAAAGTAGAGCCATTTTCTCAAAAAAGGATCCAAAGTGGACACTATCTCAAATAAGGACCCGGAGTGGTTAACTTACTCTCAATTAAAGACCTGAACTTCTAATTTTATTCACAACCAGGGGTACTTTTGTCCAAGAACATTGTTGTTTATCAAACTCAAGAGTGCATCAAACTCCACTTAAAATTTTAAGTTTCCGGGCCAACATTCACTTTAAATTATGATCCCATAATATGAATATGCTTTTGCTAAGACTCAACCTAACCCAAGCAACTACAATTTTCTGTGTTGTTTTTTCGGTCCCGCTTGCCAACAACGAGTAGCAATATCCAAGCATCGCCAGATCGTCTTGTTTGACTAACTTATGTCTCTATTCAATTAACACTTGGTGATCAACAATTTCACGCCAAAAAACAATTTTGTTGTAGCTGGCAACTATTTCAACCTCGGCAAGAGTTTGCCTCATCAATTTCAAATTTGGGTTTGCCTCTCTTGCATAAATTCAATCTTTCAAAGATCCCTCTTCCCCTTTGCAATGCCAATGACTCCTTTCAATAATCCCTAGTCTGGAGACACCCACTCACACTCTTGCCATTCTCATCGACATAGCTCTTCTCCTCAATCAATACCCCATCTTGAGATTGATCATTAGTCGTATTTAACATCATTAACTATAGAAATTGTTGTACTTTGTTGCCCCATTGCCGCCATTGACAAGTCTTATTTGAGCTCTCAACCTCATCAACCACTGACCCTGATAGAAAATCCAGCATCGTCGTCATCGGATTGAGGTCAATCCGAGCTTTAGGTTGAGCAAAAGCGAGCCGAGATTTGATGCATCTTGAGGAACTGAGGATTTTAGCATCCGAGAAGGTGACCAGTAGCAAATAACTCCAATCCGACTTCTTGTCACTAAGACCAACTACGTGATGACATGAAGCTCACGAGGTTGCTGGTAGGGGCCTTGATTATGGTGTTGAAGAAGGAGGCAATGTAGAGCGAAGGAGGAGGGGTGAGGAAGATGAAGAAAGAAAAAAAAATAAAAGAAAAAATGTTCTTGGACAAAACTACCCTAAGCTGTAAATAAGATTGAAAGTTTGGGTTCTTAGTTGAGACAAAATTAGCCACGTTGGGTCATTATTTGATACAATGTCTACTTTGGGTCCTTTTTGGAGAAAATGAACCCACTTCAGGCCCCTATTTGAGATTTTCCCTAATTTTTATGGTGTCCCTCGTAAAAGTACGTCGTCGTGATTTTTGAACCCGAAACCTCGACCAAGAAAGGCAGGCGCGCCTGCCCCTCGAACTAAGTCCTTTCGCGAATTTTGTATCTGACATTAAATGATGCTGTTTAGGAGCATTAAATGGTGCAGGGTCAGAACCTATCAGGACGGACTAAACTATATTACGGCCTAAAATCTCGCAGATCCATCTAATCTAAATCTTCAGAGTGGACCCAAAAAAAACGCAGATTTGACATGAAGTTTCATTACCATTGATTTCTGGAAACCCACTTCTGCAATTAATAGAATAATACCATACAAGAGTCGAATATAAAATGGAAAAAATATTTAACAAATCAGTACGTATACTGAACTGAATATGAACTGTCAAATATGATAAAATCCTATAAAGAAATCTACATAAAATCCACAAAGGGTTCATCATTTCCATTGGTTTAAATCCAGTTTAGTATATAAACTACACCCATTTAACAATCTTTCTATGAAATGAGTAAAACGAAAGAAATTGTTCGATGTGAAGACGCCACGTGTGAGTTGTTCATTTCATACCGAACCTAAATAACTTACTGACCAAAAAAAAAAAACCTAAATAACTTAACCCCCGGAGCACTCACGAATGCAGGAGGGCCGGGGGAGGCCTGGTCCCTCTGCAGAAAAAGGTAAAAGCAAAGCCCACCCATACAGTTTGGGTATAAGGTATTATCACAAGCCCAAATGAACTTTCCTAACGTGACTTCGGCCCTCCAAGCCACTCTCTCGCTCCTCCTGTCTCTCTCACTCTCTTCTTTTCCTTCTTTTATAAGTTCAAAGGGAAGGAGGGGCGATAAGCGCAAGTGACACCCGTCGAGCATTGTCATAATGGTATCACACCCGTTATCGTACATTTGGTTTGAGCCGTTATTACTTCTTCACCACTCACAGAAGTTCCAAGATAAGCAAGCTTATCGCCACAGCCCACTAGAATACTAGCGATCAGAAAATGTACGCAAGCGAGGTATGACGCGGTTGAACCAACACAACATGAGCCATCCAAAGATTTGCTAATGACGTAGATTGAATTCTTGATCTTGTAAACAATAGGTGACCATTTTAACTCGTGGCCAATCATATTTTGTCTCTCCCTCTTACTATTTAGGTTACATTTGATTGTCTGAAAATAGATTTCTTTCTTTACCGAGGATGGTTGCAATACATTTGGATTAACTCATTAGAGGTATTATTCTATTTGATCCATCACATTCCAAGTCTTGTAGTTTTACCTTTGGCGTTTATGGTACTTTTCCAAGAGGTCGCCTATCTCATTAGTAATCTCACCCGAGAATGCTTCCAATGTTAAGCATCATCACTACATCAAAAGGTGTGTTCTATTAATTAATTTCAGTTTTACATATATATTTTAAGAGTACACTCCCTTATTTCATGAATAATTCGGTTCATTCATACCTTTTTCGTCATCTTAGAAACCTATCAAGATCCATTTTTTGTCTGGGCCCCCTATCTCAACAAACACTTCCACCCTCATTGGACCAAATCATTACAATGGCAATGTTGCCTCAACTCATAGGGCCAGCTCTGCCCTACTCCAATTAAGGGAATCTTCAGACGGGGAATATGATGTGATTGCACGAGGGGTGAGTAAGGGATGGGGCAGGTTGTTGGGGTGCAAGGGACAAGCTTGGGGTCATTGATCCCGGCCCAACTTGGCATCCGTATTCTACTAAATTTATGGAAACATTTGGTTTGTTTCACAAAAAAAAATTCGGAAAAAACATTTTCCTCATTTTCAGCATTTAATTCGTTTAAGAAAATCAGTCGATGGAAAATATTTTTCTAGTTAATGGAAAAAAATATCCTAACAAAATTTAAATTTAGGAAAATAATTTCTCCTTGAAAAGAACCGGAAAATGTTTTCAAAATATAACTATGTGTGGTGCTTGGACTCGACGCTTTACCAAACCTAAAAGTTCCAAACCTAAACTATGGCTGCTCTAATCCAATATGTAAGTCATGAAGACAATGTTATTTATTTTGTAATCCCACATTTTCGGACGCACATTTTCTCTTTAAAGTGGCGGTTATTCCACATGTAGTTTTTCCACATTTTGTACATTTTTGTGACAACTGCCCATTTGGTAACCGCCTTGATGGAAGACGGTGTATAAAGGAACGATCGTTCATTCTAACGGGGCGATTACAAGGTCTAACTCAAACCCTCTCATTTGGAATACACCATTAGTATGTGAGGGAATTGGGTTAGTAGTGTGTGCCCAATTTTTCTTTGAATTTTCAGGTTTTTCCAACGAACGTAAACAAGAACAATAGCTGGAGGTTTGTCTATAATCGATCCTGGTTTCCGCACTTGATTTTATATGTCTTACATTTGGTATCAAAGCATGTTTAGTGCCTCTGCCTTGTTATTGTTGAATTTTCGATGTATTTTCTGGCATTTATGAAGATGAATAGTAACTCGGAGTTTTGAAGCCAAGAGAGAAACTCGCCGATTCCGGAAAAATCCGATGACCCACCGCTTGATTTCGGACCCATACGGTCGCACCGCCATGAGGAACATTAGCCATGAGTTTTTCCAGTATATTGGTGCTCACTGGAGGCTAATCGGGCGGCGGAAGTCGCAGTGGTTAAAGTATTGCGTTATGAGAAATTTTGGTTTGATTTGGGGCCAATTTCTTGGTCATTTTCGCCGAAACTTGAACCCATGTAGTCGTGCCGGCATTCTCTTCAAAACCCATCATTTAGTTATGTCAAAAATGGGATGCTGGAGAAGAAATGGCCGGCGAAACCACGGCGAAACGGCGAAAATGACGAAGAAATGGCCCTATCGCGTGAGGAAGAAGGCGCGTGGGGTCAACACGCGCGCTGCAGTTGCAGGCGCGTGTAAACCATGCGCCAAGCACCGTCACGTGCGCACAACCGTTGCGCGCGTGGGATCCACGCGCGCAGATTTGCCCGCGGCAGTTGTAGGCGCAGTGTTGAGCGGTGGACAACACGCGTGCTCGGCACGCGCCTGATGTCCCCGCGGTGTTAATTTACGTTTTTGTCCCTCTCTTTCCATGTTTTTACAATCCTGCCCTTGGCCTATTTATTTACTGTTCTGTCCTTGCTACATTTATTTATTATTTTGTAATTTCATGCATTTTTATGAATATTTTATGCATGAAATTAAATGTCCAATGATCCATATATTTAATTAATTAGAGAGTAGCCACAGCATCTTTAATTAATTAAATTATCTATTAAGAGCCTCCGGATCATATTTAGAAATGGATATTGATTGTAATTAATTATACTAATATGATGAATTTTATCCCACAGGAATTTTTATTATATTAATATGATTAATTAGGATGAAATATTATATTATTTTTCTTAATTTACCCACAGGGATTAAGAAAATATTTATAATATGGTAGTTTCTTCATGATGTAATTATGAATCTATTTAAATTAAAAACTTAGCCCACATGCAGTTTTTATGTTATGTGATTCATATTCGTGACATGTTTACATTGGTAAAACATGATTTATGTATATTATGCCTCAAATTTTGTGACATAAGCGTGATTATTTGATATGCAACTTTATAACCTGTGAATTTTTCTAAATTTAAGTTTGATGTTCCCGTACTGAATGGTGAGAACTATAAAGTTTGGAAGGAGTCAGTTCTTCTTCAATTGGGGTGGATGGACATTGACTATGCTATAAAGAAAGACAAACCACCTGCTCCTACTGATTCGAGCACTGTAGCTGAGATAGCCCTTTATAATCAATGGGAGCGGTCCAACCGCGTTTGTGCTATGTTTATAAGGGCTAAGATATCTCTCAGTATTCGTGGTTCGGTTGATCAGCATAGCAATGCTAAGGCCTTGTTGGAGGCCATAGATGCGCAGTTTGAGAGTTCTGAGAAGGTGCATGCCTTGACCCTAATTATGAAGTTTTCATCATTGTAGCTCACTAGTGTTAAAGGGGTGCGTGAGCACATCATGAAAATGAGGGATATTGTGGCTCAACTTAACAACCTAGAGGTTGAGATATATGAATCCTTTCTTGTCTATTATATTCTGAACGCTCTCCCACAACAGTATGCACCTTTCAAGATCTCTTACAACACACATAAGAATAAATGGTCAATTAATGAACTCATGACCATGTGTGTTCAAGAGGAAGAAAGACTGATTATGGAATTGGGAGAAGGTGTTCATTTGGCAACACAAGGAAAGAATAAGGGCCATGTCAAGCCTAAGGGAAACGGTAAAATACCTCCCCAAGCTGACATTAAGAAAGAATCCAAATGTTTCTTCTGTAAAAGGAATGGGCATATAAAGAATGATTGCGTCAGATTGAAGGCCTGGTTTGAGAAGAAAGGTAATCCGATTTCTTGTGTTTGTTATGAATCTAATATATCTGATTTAAGTCACAACACTTGGTGGATTGATTATGGATCTACAATCCACATTACGAATTCCTTGCAAGGTTTTCAAAACCACAGGAAGTCAGTGGGAAGTGAACAAAGCATCTATTCAGAAAACAAGATGCGTTCGCATGTGGAAGCTATTGGGACATGTAGACTAGTTCTCAATAGTGGCTTTGTTTTGAATTTGGAAAGGACCTTTTATGTTCCTAGTTTCTCTAGAAACTTAATTTCAGTTTTAAGACTTGTACCTTTGGGTTACTCTTTTAACTTTTCAGATTTAACATTTTGTTTATCGTTTAAATTTGAAATTGTTGGGAGTGGTACTTTGTATGATGGTTTTTTTCGAATTAATTTACAAGACAATGCCTATTATGATGCGATGCATGTTCATGATAACGCTAGTATAAAACGATGTGTTGTGAAAGAACATTCCTCTATGTTGTGGCACCGGAGATTGGGACATATCTCCATAGAAAGAATTAAGCGATAAGTAAATGATGGAGTACTTAGTACTTTAGATTTTATTGATTGTGATACTTGTGTGGACTGCATAAAGGGAAAGCAGCAGACCAACAAGACGAAGAAATGTGCCAAGAGGAGTACAAAAATATTGGAAATCATACATACGGATATTTGTAGTCCGGATATGGACTCGTGTGGTCAAAAAATACTTCATCTCTTTCATAGATGATTATTCACGTTCATGTATCTGTACTTGCTTCATAATAAGCATGAAGTGTTATATGCCTTTAAGGTATTTAAGGCGGAAGTAGAGAAATAATGCGGTAAGCAAATTAAGATCGTGAAATCAGATAGAGATGGAGAATTTTATGGTAGATACACTGAAGATGGACAAGCACCTGGTCCATTTGAAAAGTTTCTTCAAGAACATGGGATAGTTGCCCAATATACTATGCCTGGTTCTCCGGACCCAAACGGTGTAACGGAAAGAAGAAACCGAACTTTATTGGATATGGTGTGGAGTATGCTTAGCGGCTCCAAACTTCCTATGTCCTTGTGGACTGAAGCACTTAAGATTGCAGTGTACATATTAAACCGAGTTCCGACCAAGGCTGTCCCAAAGACACATTTTGAGTTATTTAAAGGTTGGAAACCGAGTTTGTAACATGTATGCATTTGGGGATGCTCGTCTGAAGTGAGAATTTACAATCCACAAGAAAAGAAGTTGGACCCAAGGACCTTAAGTGGGTATTTCATTGGATATGCCAAAAGGTCCAAGGGATACAGGTTTTATTGTCCATCTCACACCACTAGGATTGTGGAATCAAGAAATGCTAAATTTCTTGAAAATGACTTGATTAGTGGGAGCGATCAATCGAAGGACCTTGTTCCTAAGAAAAATCATTCAGATACTCAACTTTCCATCTCAAGTTTAAGGTTGGTTATTTCTCATAATGCCCCTTCAGTTCAACCGGCTATTGAACAACCAATCGGTGATATTCCACAACCTGATGATATTGATCCAGTAAATCCAATTGTTCAGCAATTACCAGAAACTATTGAACAACCAGTTGAGCAACACGCTCCTCAAGAGAGTGTTGATTCAACATTAAGAAGATCTACTAGAATAAGGAAATCGACAATTCCTAGTGACTATATTGTGTATTTACAAGAGTCTGACTACAATATTAGAGTTGAGAATGATCCCGAAACGTTTTCACAAGCCATGGATAGTAATAAATCCAACTTGTGGTACAATGCCATGAAGGAAGAGATGAGTTCTATGGCATCTAACGAAGTCTGGGATTTGGTTGAGTTACCTGATGGTTCGAAGGCCATTGGTTTTAAATGGGTCTTCAAAACTAAGAAGGATTTATTGGGTAACGTTGAAAGATATAAAGCTAGACTCTTTGCCAAAGGATTCACTCAAAATGAATGAATTGATTACATGGAGACTTTTTCTCCCGCATCTAAGAAAGATTCTCTTTGTATTGTTTTGGCATTGGTTGCCCATTTTGATAAGGAATTACATCAGATGGATGTGAAAATGTCGTTTCTCAATGGAGAACTAGAGGAGAAGGTTTACATGAAACAACCTGAAGGATTCCCCTCTAGTAAAGGTGAGCATTTGGTGTGCAAGTTTAAGAAATCTATATATGGCCTGAAACAAGCATCCCGCCAATGGTTCTTGAGGTTCCATGATGTCGTCTCTTCATTTGGTTTTGTAGAAAATGTCATGGATCAATGTATATACCAAAAGGTCAGTGGGAGCAAAATTTGTTTTCTTGTGCTATAGGTGGATGATATTTTACTTGCAACCAATGATAAGGGGTTACTACATGAGGTGAAATAATTTCTCTCTAAGAGTTTTGATATGAATGATATGGGTGAGGCATCTTATGTCATTGGCATTAAGATTCATAGAGATAGACCTCGAGGAATTTTAGGACTATCTCAAGAAACCTATATCAATAAGGTCCTAGAGAGATTTTGGATGAAAGATTGTTCACCAAGTATAGCACCCATTGTGAAAGGTGACAGGTTCGATTTGAACCAATGCCCGAAGAACAATCTAGAAAGGGAACAAATGTACAACATTCCATATGCTTCTACTATCAGAAGCTTGATGTATGCTCAGGTTTGCACTCGACCTGACATCGCTTTTGCTATGGGAATGTTGGGAAGATATCAGAGTAACCCAAGTATAGACCACTAGAGAGCTGCAAAGAAAGTGATGAGATACCTTCAAGGTACCAAAGATTACATGCTTATGTATAGACGAACTGACAACTTGGAAGTAGTCGGTTATTCGAATGTGGACTTTGCGGAACTACGTTGATTCACGAAAATCAACATCTGGATACATTTTTATGTTAGTTGGCGAAGCCGTGTCATGGAGGAGTGCCAAGCAGACTTTGATTGCTACTGCCACTATGGAGGCTGAGTTCGTTTTTTATTTTGAGGCTACCTCACATGGTGTATGGTTGAAGAGTTTCATTACTGGGCTTAGAATTGTCGATTCTATTTCTAGGCCATTAAAAATATATTATGACAATTCAGCTGCGGTTTTTATGGTTAAAAATGCCAAAAGTAGCAGTCGAAGTAAGCATATCGACATTAAGTATTTAGCCATAAGGGAACGTGTTAAGGAGAACAAAGTAATCATTGAACACGTTAACATTGAATTAATGATAGCTGATCCTTTAACTAAAGGCATGTCACCAATGAAGTGTAAGGATCATGTGACTAGTATGGGAGTAGGTCCCATAATGTAATTAGTCGTCATATGGATGATTTTTGTTGTATGAAACTCTTATTCAGTTGTAATGTTGATTCTCAATTTTGATGTACACATTTTGTTGTTTATGAGAATAACATTTATCCTTGGTTCTAGAATAAACATAGGGTTTATTTATTAAGATGTGTTGTCACATATAGGCTGACATTAAAGAAATAAGATACATTGTGAAACATGGAAGATATTACTCACTCTTAGAGGACATGTCGCATTGATCCATGTGTTTTGTTTCTTTTCTTTAAGCGTAAAGTTTTCGTGGAATTAGTTGGATAATCCGTATGATGAAAATGATGGGATCAAGTGAGAGAATGTTATTTATTTTGTGATCCCACATTTTCGGACCTACATTTTCTCTTTAAAGTGGCGGTTATTCGACATGTAGTTTTTCCACATTTTGTACCTTTTCGTGACAACTGCCCATTTGATAAACGCCTTGATGGAAGACGGTGTATAAAGGAACGATCGTTCATTCTAACGAGGTGATTACAAGGTATAACTCAAACCTTCTCATTTGGAATACACCATCAGTATGTGAGGGAATTGCGTTAGTAGCGTGTGCCCAATTTTTCTTTGAATTTTTAGGTTTTTCCGACGAATGTAAACAAGAACAATGGTTGGAGGTTTGTCTATAATCAATCCTGGCTTCCGCACTTGATTTTATATGTCTTACAGACAACGCCCCAAAATCTCCATAACTAGAATTTGGAACACATTAATGTAATAAACAGATATTTACGCATCTTATTTGGAATTCATCGTTCTTGATATGGAATAGCGATGATTTAGAGCTCAAGTGCATCTCTTGTATTGCGTTTTGTATCACTAAGCTCAATGAGATTGCTCATCACGAATTACATTAAGTAACTATTCTTTATGCGAGGTTATTTGTGGATCAGGGTTAGAGAACAAACTTTAAACACCATTTATAGATTTTTTAGCTATAGACCCTCATTATAGGCTAAACTTTACTCTGCCCACATAAGCCAGTCTCATATTAGACTAATTAAGAATCTTCATATCTTACCTTATTAGACCAATTCCGTACAACAATAAATTTTAATCTCAATTAATGTGGCCTACATTGGAAAAACTCTAACGCAAAGTACAAATGTTATTCCTAAATTAGTCTTCAGCTTGCATGTTTTGTTAGAAAAATACAGTTTCTTTCCATTATCTTAACTTCATTGTAATTCCTTTAATTACTAGTTTCCTTGCTCACTTTTTTCCTTCTTTGGTACCACATATGAACCACTTAGGTTATTGCATTGCAAGATATTGAAACATACATTTGCTAAGTCACAACCAAGGTGGACACGAGAGACTCTTCTCTTTATTTCTTCTTTTATTATGTTTATACATAAACAGATGTAAACAGGTAGACATTCAGATATATTAAAGACATGAAATCGCCGGCCAAAGGCAGGGGATGTATGTGAACCGAAGGACCGGCAAACATGAACTCTCTCCATTGAATCGGCATTGTCGAAGGAATGAAGCAATGGATGACTGAGTATTATAATGGGATTGCATCCAGAAAGAATAAATAGACAAAGCGCGTTTCGTGTGCTGTCTGTCCTAACACTGAGGCAGATCAGGAGGAGGTGGAGGCAACGTCGATGACGGGGTCGGCCCATTATCGACGACGATGACCGTCGCTAGTCCCATCGTCAAGTGGGCGTCCAGGTGGCAGTGCAATATCCATGCACCTGTAAAATGTATAAGAAAAAACAATGAAATACAATAATCTTTTTGTTTGGGGTGATATACTGATCGTCTATTTCCAAAATGTCATATTTTGAGTTCATCATCGAAATGGTCTAAAGGATTTGTTGCCCTGTCCATATCCTTCAATTCGTTCCATCTAAATTCCAAACCCATTCCTGTACCTAACTCCCTCCCCTGAGAAAATTCACGCTTGCAAATACAAAGTGTGAGTTCAAGCCACATGATAACAACGACAAAAAGTAATGGGATTATAGAATGCATATGGTTGACGAGTTTGCTTAAAGATAATGATCAGATTTCCCGATGATTTGTGGACTTATTCCCTTTTATCTTGCTTAAATAATCAAGAAATGGGTCTGCGTGTTTGCTACGCTTGCAAGTGATCGTTGATCGTACTTAGATTATCTTCTTTTTTGGCTAGAAATAATCATGCTTAGATTAAACCCTATATGATTACTCAATTACGAATTACATTGGACTTCAATAGAAGAATCGCCTACTCATGTATTGTTTTTTGTAAAAAGATAATCATATCTAGTCTTTTCTCCAAACCCTAGTCAATCATATTTTAAGAAACAATAAACCCCACTTGAGACTTCAATAATAATAATCTAACATTATAATTGGTTTTGTTTCCCCATATCTTGATGTTGGAATGCAATAGATTGATTCTCTATAATATTTACTATCATAATATATTATATGAAACAAAGACAAGGCTGGCTTGTTTGTAGGGATAGACTACTGACAACAGAAGCCATATGACGGTGGATGCTTCTAGTTGATATTTAGTGTAATATTTGTATGGCCGGTATCGAAGACAAAACTCATTTGTTCTTTCAGTGCAACTGGACTAGAAGTATATGGCGTAATATCTTTGCACAACATGGGATCTGGCATTCTTTAAGAGGCTAGACTGATGAACTTCAATAGTTGATTGAGGCTACTAAGGGCAAAGTCACAGCGGCAAGGCTCCTCAAGATATCTTTCCTAATGACTATATAATATATTTGGATAGAGCACAAATGTGGACAATTCAATATAACTCAATTGATAACCACATTATTTTGGCTAAGGACCGCAAAATCATAAGAGATAGAACTTCACTTTACTGAAATTGCAGACTTTCCTAAGCAAATGTTGTATTGGCTACTATAAGGAGATTTTTTATTTCCAATTTCTTGCATTATTAATTTTATTTGTAATGCTGAGATACCCCAACGCTTCTGTACTTCATCTGACTAATAATACTAGCATATATACAAAAAATAAATAAATAACAATATTACCTGGATTATTTGCTTGGAACCTGATGGTAGCCCAACCTCCCACGGGCACACCGATCGTATTGCGTATCACCGGATTGAATAGATTGTATTTCTTCGGATCATTGACCGGATCGAAGTTCCCGAACCCTTGTCCCACCACGTGGAAGTTGTAGCCGTGCAAGTGCATAGGGTGATTCTCTGCACCGATGATGGTCGTGTCCTGGAACACGATCTCGACGGTCGCGTTGTACTTCACTTGCTTAACCCTCGTGCTCTTGAACGAGAACGCCAACGCTGAGTTGTTGCTGTTGGCGGGGTTCGTGTAATCGAATTTCAGCGGTGGCTGGTCGGGGAGATCGGCGGTGTAGATCCCTGTCACGTTGAAGAAGTGTGCTTGCAAGATGGACAGGCTCGTGGGGAATTGGAACGAAGCGTTATTTATGCTCGCGGACAGCCGGAGCGTAGGGAGATTGGGGACGCCCGTACAGGCGTTGGGGGGGCCGCATGGGGATACACTCAATCCGACGGTCCAGAGCAATTGCTCGTCCAGCTTAGTCGGCACCGGCCTCCAATTCGGGCTCCCCACGAGGCTGGTCAAGGAGGAGGAGAACTTGTGGGCTGTCGGGGTGTCGTTGAGGGCTGGCAAGAGCGGCATGATTGGGCTCGTGTAGGGCAGCTCGTCGTAAATGAGGATACCAGTCGTGGTGGTGTTGTCGGGCGGCGGAGCATTCTGGGCGCTAAAATACGGGCTGGCTGCCATGTAGTAGGCCCCTGGAGTTTGGTCGGTGGTGAGGAGCACGTCAACCGTTTGGCCTGGGGCGAGGACAGCAACGTCGGTGACATAGGGGTTGGTGTATGAGGCGTCGACGGCGACGACAGTGAACTTGTGATTGGCTATTTTGAAGAAAAGTTGGCTATTGAGTGCAGCGTTGATTAAGCGAAGCATGTAGGTCTGTCCGTGCACCGCATTTAGCTTGTAGGTACCTGCGTGGAGATAAAAAAAAAGCCTAAGTATCGAATATCATCAAACCGCCCATTGAAATTTCTCTGAACTTCGTTCAAGTTGAAATTATTCTTTATAAACAAAATCATCGAGGTGATATGAAGGAGAAAGGCGCAGTATGTCGTTGGTGGTTGCTTACGGTTTTTTGAGCAAGGATAGAGATCTCCGGGTCTTCCATTAATGGTGTATGCATCTGAATTGTTAGGCCCCGCGCCCAGCGCTTGTGCCTGCTTCTGTAAGTCGATCACATTTGCGTTCCACCACTCTCCTGCAGTACAACGTAAATAATTTAACAGCTTGGTCGAATTTCTGTTAAGAGAGATTAATTGCGGGATAATTGAATCTAGCGAACTTAAATTTGATTAGCATGTTGACAAATCATTGGGTCATGGAATTCGGGTTCCATGACTAGTCTGGGCTGGTTGATTAATGACTCATGTATCCATTCAAAGATATAGAAAGATATATACTAAGATTGGGATATATACGTTAGAAATTGGGTGAAGAGTGATACCTAGAATAATGGGAAATTCTTCGTAAGGTATAGGAAATGGGTAGTGACCGGACTTAGGGAGGATGATGAGAGCACCGTAGACGGTGGCGCGGAGAAACGAGACATGAGCATGCCACCAAAGTGTGCCTTCCTGTGTAGTGATAGTAAAGTTGTAGGTATAATTGCCTCCAGGACGTATCGGGCATTGCGTAATATAACTTGGTCCATCTGCCCAACTACTCAATAGTTGAAACACCCCATGCCTACATGAAATCAACTGAGTGTCATCCTTAGTGACTATAGGGGAAAGAAACAAATAACGAGACAAATAACGAGGAAAAAAAAAATTCCCAAAGTTGGCACTTGAGAAGTTCACCAAAGTCAACGTCTTTTTCTCCCTTTTTTTAAATTTTCGTTTGTTGTAAGCAAACGTAGTTGACAAACTCATGGGAGAGGTGAGGTCTCATGAACGCATGCCATCATCAATCTTGGGTCAAAAAGCAATTGTTCATTCCATCTTTCCTTCTTTTGTTTAAAAAAGAAAAGCAGCTGAAAGGTCATGGAAAAATAAAACAACAAAATGGAAAAACCTAACGTTGTCCTAATCAAAGTCGAACTTCCTATGCGTATGTCAGTCTTTTGATGTAGTTATTATTAATTACCAGTGAATAGTTACGTTGTATGGAGACTTGTTGAAGACGTGAACGACGAGGGTGTCTCCCTCCGTAACGTAAATCGTCGGGCCAGGAAGAGCTCCATTCACGGCAGTGATCACATGGTCGTGGCATAATTTTCTCACTGTCACATTCTCTACCTGAAACAAAACATTGCATCCACCCTTAAGTGAATAAACGAGAGGAAAGATAATTCTAGATAAAGGAGCATTAATGTGATGAACAAAATCGTGGAGCGGATTAATCCCATGCCGTGCATCCAAGTTTAATCCTTGTTTTTTTGCAGTTTAATCCATGAAAAATGAGACTATACAGATTCCGAATGCTACTTCAATATAGTTCATTCCCGGAGATCTAAGAGATAGTTAAATGAGCAATCAAATTAGGTCTTGCATGCATGGGAAAATCACATTGTGCATGACTCGGATTGGATCGAACAAGAACAAAAAATGGGTCGATGCATAAAACCTTCGTATGGTATATACATGGTTGGAAAAGAAGCTTTCGAAGAAGGAGAGCAAGGCACGTTACATTGAATACGTGTTCCACGATTGCGGCTGAAGCCATTGAAGACATAACTCCAAGAGCAAGAGCCCATGCAAGCAGAAACTCGGCTTGTTGTCGCGCCATTGTCCGGCGCAAGCTGTTCGCAGGTCGTGGAGTGTCTCGATGATGTGCTCGTATTTAAATCGCAAACCCTCCTACGTTTCTTCTAGGGAACGAGAAGGGCACATCCATAATTTATTTTGAGAAGACTTTGTCGTGATTGCGATGATTCGATAGTGATATGTTTTTCGGTGTCCTGTCTAGAATAATAATAATGCGGATCGTGGACTCATTCTCAGCCTCTCGCTCGATGACTATTTGTTGGTTTGCTCATATTGGCAATACTTTAAAACCCAGCGAAAAGTGGTGTCATCGTTGTTAAGGGTCACAGCACCCTACGTGGCCAAAATCAGTCCATTTGGTTATTCAATTTTCTTGAACTCAGTTTGGTCGTCCAATGTTCTTCGAGAAATACACGTCAAGATTCGCCAATTTCCTCCTAAACGCAAATTAATATACGATTTACCTTTGCACACTTCCATCACTCTTTAGAAGGCATCTAACTGCCTTGCAACCGAATTCTCGGTGGCCTACGAATTATCTTGTCATTCTCCTCCTCTAATGTGAGTGGATAAGTACACTAGGGCAGGAGTGCTTTAGTCTGATAGCCATACCTCTCTCTTTAGAGTCTTGCCATCCCTGAAAGTATAGTAAAGGGACAACCAATTCTTGATAGCACAAGCAAATTAACTTCGTTTGCGATTCACGGCATGTTTTGTGGGGAATAAAGAGAATTAGTGGTTCTTGCCACGTTACTACCAATTTCATATTTTAAAAATTAATAACTTGTTTAATGAAATATTTCCTATGCATGCTAAATTAGAAATCCATATTCTTGGAAGATAGGAACAAGCTAAAGCGAAGATGTAAGGAATGGGTCCACAATACAGACAGCGACCTAAATACATGTTGTACAGTTGGTGGGAGGCTATCATACAAAGTTGCTTTCGGTGCTCATTCATGCATGAAACTGTCAGTCAAAAGGGGTTAGTTAGGGAAGATCTTTCATTAATCCTCAAGCTAAACAAGAAAAAAAGGGAGGAAAGCAAGGAAATGATATGATAGAGTGCATTTCTGTTGTCAAGTCAAACCTACCAAACACCATAAGTCATGAAACTAAAATCGCACAGTATATTCATGAAGAGAGGCTTTCCAAATCTCGATTGCATATAATAAATTCATAGGCAATCTTCTTATTTTAATATGATCTCACAGAAATTAGACTTAAAATACTCATATTTTACATAGAATCCTCGCTATTTGATCAAATCATGGGTCAAACTTGGAACACAGTTTGAATAGCTTTTACGCTCTTTTGCACACTTTACTGATGTCATTCATTACGAAATCAAATCACATATAAGCTTACTAAAGAAAAGAAGCCGAATATTCACAAGTTAGCTTATAACTCGATTGAAAATGACTCTTTCTACTATAGAACATCTTGGCGGGGTGAAGACCGTGGGGAGTGAGCCCCATCTGATTCGTTCTCCTATTATAATTATGACTTCAATACTAACCATTCTTCAACATTTTTTACTTTACAAGTATTTCAATAGCTTCCTCTGAATTTCCCCGGCGGTGACTTAGTGAAATTCAAACTCAATAGGAGTATTACTTTAATAGCCCCCTCATACCCCCCCCAAACACACACCATATAAATTGAACAAAACCTGATTCTGATGCTATTGTTGAAAGGTCAAACCTAAATTTGTAAGTGTATAATTACAAGAAGACAACGTGGATATAAAAAATATATAAACCTCATAGACGATACAAGATACTATAATATTATGGATCAATTGAAATGAGTTGATCTCATGTGAATCGATGATTTAATTTATGTGCACATATTGATGGTCAATAGATCGCATGATCTTTTCAATAAAAAACAAGAAGGGAGAATTACCAAAAAAATCCTAAACCTATTGCAATTGTGCCAATTCAGTCCTAAACTTTTTTTTTGGCCAATTTAGTCCTAAACCTTTTACAATTGTGCCAATTCATTCCATCCAGCCAAAATTGGCCGGCCAACGCTGACGTGGACTGGCGAACGTTGACGTGGCATTCTTAAATATTTTTTTTCGAATTTTTAAATATATTTTTGAATTTTTTAAATCTTTTTTTCTTTTTTTTTCCCCATCTTCTCCTTCCCCTGGCCGGCCTCAAGACCAGCTGGCCAATTTTGGCCGAATTGACTGAATTGGCATAATTGTAAAAGGTTTAGGACTAAATTGGCCAGTTTAGGACTGAATTGGCACAATTGCAATAGGTTTAGGACTTTTTTGGTAATTCTCCCAAAACAAGAAAAATTGACATTTTGGAAAAATCGAAGGACCCTTAAAAGCTTGAAAGTTTTTCAAATTCCATGTTGAAAAAAATATAAAGCATCCGAATGACGTGTTTGTTTTATGAAAAAGATATTCATGAAATGACTATTCAAATTTTCATGTTGTTGGTTCCCCGAAAGTAGATAATGAAGGGAAATTCAGAGTCATGGAAATAATCATATTTAAATTGAGGAAAATGATTTCTCCATCATTAATAAAAAAAATCATTTTACCAAACCCCTTTTCCACACGCATGCTGACACAGACTTTCATGACAGAGAAATTAAACTTTTCAATTGCTTTCATTTTCTGTTTTTTGGTATCCTTTTTTTTTTTTTTTTTTTTTTGGGGTTGCTTTATTTTGAAATAAAAAAATGTACAATTCATACTTCGTATATTAGTAATATCTTATAAAAGCGTTTTGATATTACTTGAGTATCTTGTATTAGGAACATTATATAATAATAACAGAGAATAATTTTTTAAGTAAATCAAAACATCGAAAACCTCTTTCCATCTCACTTGGCGGTGCACCACAAGTTGGCGAGCTTGAGCTCATCAACCTGTGGCAAGGCTCGTGCTCGCCGATTTGGCAAGGCCTTGAGCCTCGCCAACCTATGGCAAACTCAAAACTTGTTGATCTAGCAAGGCTCAAGCTTGCATGTGACTGGCTATTGACCCTCACCATGGTTGGCGATCGGATAAGGAATAAGCAAATATAAAATAAAGAAAAGAATACATATAAAAATAAAAATAATTTTAAAAATACAATTATTTTATAATTTTCTCCATAAAATTTTTTTAGTAAACAATGGAAAGTACTTTTTGATTCTTTTTTAGGTTTTAGCTAAATATTGAAAAACAAAGTCATTTTGATGCTAGAAATAGAATATTTTCCGTAAACAAAATAAAACGTTAATTTGAAAATAAGTCATTGTTTACCCAAGAAAAAAGTAACTTTTCCTTGTAAATGAATGTCGTTCTTGCTACATGAAATTTTCAGTTTATTGTTTCTTAATTTTTTTTCGCTTAATTTTTTGCTTTTTTTTTTTATTTACTTTGGTCAGTTTGGGCTTGTTTGGCAAAAACAATTTCTGTTCCCCGGAACAACTATTTCTATTCTTTTATTCTAGAGAACGAAAAAAAAAAATAGAAACGTGTTTGGTAAAATTTTTGTTCCCAAGAACAAAAAATATTTTTTTTGTTCCCACGAATAAATTTGGAACAAAAATAAGAAATAGAAAAAAGTAGAGCTTCTTGTTCCCGAGAACAAGTTTTTCTTTTCTCTTCTCTTCTCTTCTCTTTTCTCTTCTTCTCTTTCCTTTCTTTTTTCTTCTTTTTGACCGGTCACCGGCCTCGGCAATGGTCGACAACCTCACCAAAGCATTGTCGGCCCCTGGCGACGCCGAGCCATGGCGAGGCTCGTCAACCCGAGCCTCGCCGAGCCACCGCTAGGTCGGCGTTGCCCAACGATGTCTCGGTGAGGTCGAGCCTTGCCAGGCCAAGGCGAGGTCGACCTCGTGCAGGCCTAGCGAGGCCGAGCCTCATGGTGGCCAGGCGAGCTTGCCGGCCCTTGCCCAGTCAATCGTCGGCTACTACCATGGCCAACGACAGGCCACAAAGGAGGAAGAAGGATCGAAAAGAAAAAAGAAAAAAGGAAAAATATAATAAAAATATTAAAAAATTAAAATGAAAAAAAAAATTATATAATTTTACCAAACGCATTTCTATCCCGAGAATAAAAATTTTGTACAGTTACCAAGCACGTTCTTTTACTCAGAAATTGTGCCTGGGAGCAGAAACAGAAAAAATAATTTCTGATCAAAAATTGTTTCCGGAAACAGAATCGTTACTAAACGCGTCATTGGTGTGTGATTTGAAGGCGTTTGATCCAAAAGTATGTGTTCGAAAATTGAAATGAGATTTTTTTTTTATCAGTCACGAGCTTGTTTAACAGGTTCTTGTAACATATATAAGATATAATTTTCTATATAAGTGGGTAGCTTGTTTAAGAGATGGGGAAAATGGATATTTTTCTTTTTATTTTATGGTTGGTGTGAGATCTAATGTCATCATGAGGTAACCATACAGTTAGAAGCCCCGGGCAGTCGATAGAATAAACATTCCACAAGTTTCCTTTATCTCTATCGAAAGTCATGTCTCTTAAAGTAATTTATTAAGGAAAACGGTGGAGTCGCATGTGATATATTTATAAAGAGAGAATTACCCAAAAAAAAAAATTCTTAACCTATTATAATTATATCAATTCAGTCAGAAACTTTTTTTTTACCGGTTAAGTTTTAAACCTTTTGTAATTATGCTAATTTAGTCCATCTAGCCAAACTTGGTTGGCTGGCACCATCATCCAACAAAAACTAAAGTGAACAATTTTTTTTTATATAATTTTATAATTTTTTTTTAATTTTTGAATTTTTTTTTTCCTTCTTCTTTCTTCCTCTGACCAGTCACTGGAGTGAGGCAACCGGCCAAAGGCGAGGGCTAATTGCCAATTTCGCCTCACTATTGGCCAACGCCCTTGCCTATCCTTGGCGAGGCTCAACCTTGCCCCGCCAAGGGGCAAGCCCTCGCTAGATCTGATGAGGGCTAACAAATGTTAGAATATTTATTAAATCATGCATTTATTTAACATCTTGATCTTCTTTAAAATAGTTAGTAATGATCTTGGAAGATTTAACATATTGAATCATCAATATTTTGACACACGTACGAGCTTTATCTGGGACCAATCGTAGTCATGTAACTAACTAGGCGATTAAATAAATGGCAATGAGTCCTTCCTTGGTTGAAACTTTTAAGACGCTTTCCTAATACTTTTCACGAAATTAGGTGCCCAAATAGAAAAAGAAAAGAAAAGTTGACTAGAACATCCGCCTTTACGTATTTATATGAACTTGGCCACCTACCTTGGTTTTAAAGTTTGACTTCCAATCTTGCGTGGCCCCTGGCCTTTGTGTCTTTATCATTGAGTAATCACCAGCATTATAAAAATAAAAGTGATCAAGAGCCTCACTTGCTTTCTTTTCTTCAAGATAGTTTGAGGTAATATCAACTATCGCCGGCCGTTGTACATGACTTCATTGGTAATGAGAGCATAAGAGGTCGCCTCCTAATCCCCTATCTGTTGCCACCTTCCAAGTCTCTACCATGTATCTCGCCTAAACGAGTGACTAGTCATTGATATGTAAACTTCCCATATATTCACCTTGCACGCACTCTTATCTATTTTCTCCTGAATTTTGTAATGTTCAGCTAATTAATCTCATTCTCTGCCCAAGATCAGAATGATATTACTTTTGAGTGCCCCTTATGTCATATTAGCTAAGAGAAATATGTATGTCTCTTGATTTTATTGTCATTACTGTCTAGGATTTCTTCCTCCGACAATGGCGTTTCTAGTTTTTTTTTTTTTTTTAAAGCAAATCATGAATCACGAATGTCGCATTTGCATTCGGCAACTATCACAACAGTAAGTTTTGTGGTTTCTGTGGCGTCCTCTGGAGAGTATTTTATTGTGATGTTTTGAACTCAAGGCCTTGAGCGAGATGGGCGGACATGCATACCCCTTGAACTTAAACCTTCGTCGTTTCTTGTAACTGATAATCTATATGAGCATGTAGTATTAACCGATGTCATTTAGAAGAATTCGACTCGGTCCAGGGTTAAACTATCACTATCCGTCTGACTATGAAGTTTGGGTTAGTTAAGTTTGAAATTTTAATTAATTGGTTAAAAAGGGTTATGATACCTGAACTCTTATCTTTAGAGTAGTTAGAACCAAATCTCCAATTATGATAGTTGCCATCTTAGCAATAGATAATGATAGTAACTACGTAGGACAAAACCCAATTTCTACGTGGGAATGGACCAAACGTCTGACCGGTTTTGGACAAGGACTGCCTGAGGGCCGAAGCAGTTGTTTGCACAATTGCACTCTTTTTCTTTTCTTTTTTTCTATCTTCGCTATGCTCATGCATGATGCATTAACGCGTATCCTTTGGCTCTATTTGGTGACAGACTAAACTAAATTACGAGGTAAGAACTCACAAATCCATCTTATTAAAATTATCTTTAGTGTGGACGCAAAAAGCGCAGATTTGATTTGAAGTTACATTCTCATCGGTTTCTTTGAAACGCGCTTCCGCGATTTATAGAAGGAAAAAGAGTAGATAATGACCCCGTCAATCTCCGTAGAGTGACCGAGCCTTAGCCACCACTCATTTTATGCAGAAAACTGGACGACACCTGTGTCCAGCTTTTAGCTTGCAGCATCAAAAGCCACTTGCGTGGGATGGCACACACCAAATCCCACTATTTTATTATTTTCAACAAGTAGATAAAAAAAAAAAAAGGAAATGTAAAAAATCGAGCATCGGATGCCTTAAGTACCAAAACTTGGCACGGATTGACACATAAGTACTAAAACTTCCAAAATGTACACTTAAATGTCAAAATCGGAGAAGAAATGAACACTTAAGTGTTAATGACAAGAATTTCCCACCAAACTACTGACGTGACTTTTTTCGATTAGTTTTTTTACTGATGTGGCAATTCTTTTAGAAAAAATTATACATGTGACTAGAAGCGTAAAACAACATATTGACCCCGAATTTGACTTTTAGTACACGTATTAATTAAATTAAATTAACAAAACTAAATTAAAAAAGAAGTAAAAAAACAAGGCAGCATTCAACGAGGGACTCCATAGCACTCACCGCCACTACCTCCCCAATCGTTGGAAAGGGCCAACAATAGTGAGGCGAGGGTTGAGTGAGGTCACCAAGCCTTGGTTAGTGGCCAACAACTCTGGCCAACCACAGGCGAGGGCCTACAGGCCTCGCCCAAATTTTGGGTGAAGGGTCATTGACCCTTACCTAATTAGGCTAAGGGTCGCCTAGCCCCCACCACAGCTAGTGACGACCCTAGGTCCAATTAGGCAAGGGCTTGCAGGCCCTTGCTTGGCTTGCAGGCCCTTGCTTGTAGTTGGCCAAGGTCACTAGCCACTGGCTAGCACCCGGTGACCCCGGCTGTCATGCCTCGAACCCCAATCGCGTGCCCATCCCTCTCTGGTCGATAATATTTTGCGATTTCCCAAGACGAGTCGCCGACCCTTTTTGTTTTATTGCATATGTGGAAGCAACAATAAATCCCCTTACAGTAATCATCTCGGGATAGAAAAGCAGGATACAGATTCAAAACAACCATGCTTTTATATTCACATAGAATCTATACAAGGTCTATGACCCAAAAGACTACAAGGACTGGCCTTCCCAAAAAGAAGCAGTCCTAACTGACCTACACTTCAGATCACCTTCTCTTAGCTCCAGGTCCTCCACTCGACGACCCTGAAAATGGTTATACAATAACCGGTTAGACAATATCTCAGCAAGTTCACCCACTAAACCCCGTTTAGGAGGGAAATACGCCTAGAGGCACCCTAACCACACAATCATACAATTGGCACAAATGACTCACCTCGCCTCAGATCCACCCTACAGGTCAACACAATTCATATCTCAAACCAAAGCAGCACTCAAGCTCAATCAATTAGAACGCAATACTCAATTCTCAAATAAGCACAAGGGTCCTTATTATAGGGCCAAATCGTTATGACACGTCCCATACCATGTCGCACAATTTTGTCCCATAATACGACGCATCTATTTCACTCAACATGCGTTCCAATTGATAATTTCGCCCACTCTAGGGTACGGCCTACTCGAAGTTCGGCGGTCTACTAACATAGCCACGCATCGTCTCACCCCATTGAGCACGGTTACGTCTCTAGAAGACGACTTTCCCAAAGAAGCATAGGTCCAAAATCTACTACGACCCGAATCCCAATAAATGGGTAACATCCATCCGACACAGTTCGGGGACGAATTCTCTTAACCAACACACAACCACTCAATCTTGGCTCAGGACACTGTGCATTGCACTCAAATGCCTCAATTAAAATAGTGATCCTGGCCTATTTCCTTCGTATTAAAAACACCGAGTGAAAATAGTCGTGCATGGGTACACGGTCAGATTGGACCCGAAAAATTCATAACCTTCTTTTCAAAATCCAACTGGTTTATATAGTATATAAAACCATTTTCAGTGTTTAAACCCGACACTCGGGATTTTATGAATAAATATTGAATTTTATAAATTTTTGGAATAAATGTCCAAAAATCCAATCAGCATTCAATTTGCATAATTTAACACTCGATTGTAGAAATTAACCACATCATTGCAATCGACGAAATTCCAGTCACCGGCTATCCCGGCCTAATTTCCAGAAAAATATTTAATAATGAAATAATTATTGAAATTAATTAAATAAATACTAAAAATACTAAAAATGCTAACTTACGCTAAATAATTCTAATCTAACCACATATTGAGCTAAATAAATTATCCTTACCATTCCAACTAAATAGCAAAATACTAATTTAACTATCTATAGTCTCTAACCACATATTTAACTAATTCTAACTATCCTAATTTAACTAAATAAAATAATAATTAAACTAATTACACTTGAATAAATCTAAACACCCCTTAGACGTCATTAGCCTACTAAGAAGAGTTTAGTGAATAAACTCACCGGTTAAAAACGAGAACCAGTTCACCGCGACGGCAGCGCGACGGCGGCCGAATTTGGGCTCGCGACAACACCAACGGGCTTGGACCGGGCCTAAACTTGGCCCAACAAATCTCAGCCCAAATTGAGATTTGTTAACGAGTCGGGCTGGGCCTACTTCACGGGCCGATGGGCTGACTTCAACATTGGGCCTGGATTTGCTGAAGTTGGGCCGAAAACTGAACCGGGCTGAGGACGGGCTGTTGAATTGAATTCGTGGGCCGCAGCTTGGGCCAAAAATGCTAGATGAAGGCCCGCTAGACTGTTGGCTCGGTTAATTCGATGGCCCAAAGGAAGAGAGTTGGACGCTGCTGGAGTGAAACGGAGCACGGGAGCTGGCGTCTTCGGTGGACTGCTGAACGAGTGGAGGTCTCCGATCAACAAATTGGGGAATAAGTTGGCTTGACGGAGAAGAGACAAAACTCGGTGGAATTGTGGGCTTTGGCCTTCGCCTGCAAGCTGTCTTCAGTGGAGATGGGAGAGGATGGCGTGATGATGGTGATGGGAGTAAAGAAAGATGATGTGGTGGACGTCGGATGATGATGATGGTGGTTGATGGGTGGGGTAAATGGAGTGGTGGTGAGAGATGGAAATAAAGGGGATGATGATGAAGATGGCCTGAACAACTTCGATGGATGGAGATGGTGCGGTCAATAACCCATCTGGAGTTGATCGATGCAGAAGAAGATGAACGTGTGGCAGCGGAGCGGTAGACACGAGAGGGAGAGAACGTGAAAAGATGGGCAGATTTGCGGGCTGCCGAAAAAAAAAACATGAAAGAAGATAGAAACAGAGGGGGATTGGGAGAGAAACACTCGAAGGAAAATGAAGACCGGCGGGCGATGGAATGCTCGAGAAGCTTGGATGGAAGGGGAGCAAAAGTCAAGATAAAATATCCTAAATCATAATTGCTTGGTCCCCCTAAGCTTCATGTATATCTCTAATGTTCCCCATAATTCTTTCTTGCTCAAAAATCCATAAATAATCAAATTTTGGTGCCAAAATGTAGCCCTCCTCTTTTGATCCGAATTTCTCTTAATTTAGACTTCAATATCATCCTCAATTTCTCCAATTCGAAGTCCAATTTTGATGAAGAAAAAGTCCACAAACTTTCTACAAGTTCCCAATACCCAAAGGCTCGGCTTGGGAGTTGAATTCCATTCAATTTGGCCGATCCAAATTTCCGCTAATTTCCGCGACGTCCGAATCGATTTTCCATAAAAATCTCAGAATCTCCGAAAATTATTCGGAGGATGAGTCGACGTTCCTGAAATAGATCGTGACATGACAAAACTTTCAATTTCTGAAATCGGGTTCAAATTCACGGTTAATTTCAATCCGACGTGCTTTGAGCATGACCTAGTCTATCGAGTAACTTTTAGGAATTTTTGGTGCAATTGACATGTGATCAATTTATCTCGAGTCACAAAGTACATCTTCGACACATTGACGACTCTCGGTTGTCGTGAAAATCTCGATGCTTCAAATACGGGCACTGGGTACCAAAAAGATAGAAAAATCGGTCTAGTGCCGATCGACGAGTATTTTGCAATCAGGTGGAATCACCCATACTCTGATCACATATCTCAGTTGAATCGACCTATCTCCGGTCTCTTATCGATTTCAATAGTGCCGAAATGACCCTTGCAGATCAACACGGTCGAGAAATCAATTCCCCGTCAAATTCTCAAATCCATTGCATTTAGATTCCTTAATTGCTTCCCCAGATAATCTAGTTATGTCGTGAGTGATCAGCTCAGAGAATAGCACTACTGGCGTGTCGACGAAATGCCCGATTTATTTAATTGAAAACAAATTCTAAAAATTTAGGCTGTCAAACCGGCCGCCCCTCGCCCCATCATTGCTAGCCCATTCTGGCAATGATGGGACAACAGTGACGAGAGCTATGGAGGCATTGGCTAAATGCTGCCTCCTTTTTTAAATTTAATTTAATTAATTAATTTTGAGGCAAAATGACATCATCTTGCACATTAATTGCTGAATGGACATTCTAGCGAGTCACATAGACCACTTTTATTATTAAAATAATACCATGTCGAATTTTCAACAAGCCTTGTTGGAGTTGGTACTTAAGGGTGCGCATGGTAAAATTTCTAGGCTGGGGAAGAGTTTTTTTCCAGAAATGAACTTTCACCCTATATTTTTACATCGAGCTTTCCTTAATTTTTTGTATGTGTTTTCACAGGAAAAATAGATTTGATTAAGTTGATATACATTCTCTCACATTGCAGGTTTAGTTCAGCAAAAGGTAGTAGACAAAATTGCTTGGGCTGTGCTTGTTGTGGGGAGCTCTGTTTTTTTTTTTTTAATATTTTAACGGGAGGGAAGACAAATAATTAATGTGGCGACCTCTTTTTTGGCTGTCATGTAGGGGCATATTGTCAGTGTGGGGACCTCTGTTTAATAAAGTCCATGAGAGTGGGGGGACTCCCATGTGCAATTGTCTATTGTCCTTTTGTGGATGTGGTCCCAAAAATAATTATTATTTTTCTTGTTCTTGGTGTAGAAATGGCTTGTGACAAGGATTATGTCGCTGTCATAGTTTGCTATGGTGGGAAATTTGTGATTGGGAAGGATGAGTGGGAGTATGAGGGTGGAAATGAGGGCACCATCTTTGTTGAGATAAAGAAGGCATCTTATATAGGATTTGTTAGGGATATAAGGACTTATTTGCCTTGTAAAGTCCAGAAGTTGTTGTATTGTATTCCTGGGAAAGACTTGAGAGATGGTTTGATATGCTTAGAAGATGATAATGGTTTGGGGGATGTTCTATACCATTATCTTCATGGTGAAGAGGTAAAAATATATGTTGAGTACGATAGTGAAAGTGAGAACAAAGATGATGATGGAGAGAGTGCCCAAGTAGGACAAACAGGAGATGGTATTCAAGGTAGTACTGACGTTAGGGTCGAAGGAGGGAAGGATAGATATGATGGACAGGAGAGGAGCGCAGATGCAGTTGACCAAAGTGATGATGACATAGGTGATGTCACAATCACTAGATTAGAGTGGGAAGTAGCTGAATCAACTGATGATGATGATGAAGGGTTGCCTGCTAAAAATTTCATAAGTGATAATGACGACAAGGAGCTTGTAGAGTTAAGAAAAAAACGAATGGATTTTTTGACAGATAAGTTTGCAATTTTGAAGGTAGCTAATGAAGTTCTAAATTGGGCCGAAGGCCCTGCAGATGCTGGTGTTGCTGGCGAGGAGACTGATTATGAAGAAAGCGTCGAGAATGTTACTTCCCAAGATGAGCCTAAAGAAGATGAAGGAGCTGTGCGTAGAAGGAAAAGTAAGTTTTCTTCTTATGATTCATCCGTTGCATCTCCGACTTTGTCGGTAGGTATGAAATTTCATGATGCGAAACAATTTAAAGAAGCTATACTGAAGAACTCTATTGTTGCACAAAGGAATATTGACTTCATTAGAAACACTAAGACCTTTGTAAGAGCTAGGTGTTCGCAGCAAAACTGTCCATGGAAGATCTATGGCACATTTGTTAAGAGAAGTGGATCTTTCCAAATTAAAGCCTATCAAGAGGAACATACTTGTTCCATTAATTTTGAAAATAAAAGGGTAACAAGTGCATGGTTGTCGAACCACTTCTTTGACTTGATTAAGCCGATGCCTCAAATTAATACTACTTAGTTCAGGATGCTGGTGAAGGAGCAGGTAGGCATTAATATATCCAGGAATCAATGTAAAAGATCGAAGCAAAAGGTGATGAAAATACTCATTGGTCAATACAGCACCGAATATGGACAGTTGTGGGATTATGCTTGGGAGTGTAGGCTGCAAAATCCTTCAAGTAGAGTGTATGTAGAGGTCGTGGAAAGACCACTTCCTGATATTGGAACCAAGTTCGATAAGTTATATGTTTGCTTCGATGCATGCAAACGAGGATTTTTATCTGGTTGTCGATGGATTATAGGATTGGGACTAGTGTTTTTTGAAGGGCTTGTGCAAGGGAGAATTGCTGGCAACAATTGGAAGAAATGCAAAAACCAAATGTTTCCATTGGCTTGGGCTGTTGTGAAGGTAGAGAACAAGGACAATTGGTCCTGGTTCCTAAAAAAATTGATGACTGATTTGGAGATAATAAATGGGGCAGGGTGGGCGCTCATGAGTGACCAACAAAAGGTAGTGTTTGCTTTTCGAAAAATTTGGTCAATTGTTTGCTTTTTGATATCAACATGTCATTTGCTTACATTTATTATTTTGAATTATTGCAGGGACTGGTTCCAGCAATAGCTGAGTTGTTGCCTTATGCTGAACATCGAATGTGTGCGCGGCACATATACACAAATTGGGCAAAGAACTATAAAGGGGACAAGCTGCAGTCGCACTTTTGACAGCTAGCAAAGAGCACAAATATGACTGACTTTAGGATGGCCAAACAAGAACTGCTTCAATTGACAAATGAAGGTTGTGATGCACTATTCCAAATAGAACCAAAGTATTGGTGTAGGGCGTTCTTCAGCGAAGAATTCAAGTGCGATAACATCGAAAACAACATCTGCGAATCATTCAATGGGAGGATAATAGAGGCCAGATGCAAACCAATTATCTCGATGCTTGAAAACATACGGGTTATGGTCATGACTCGGCTGCACAGACAAAGAGATGAGGCTGCAAATTGGACTAGGCAATGTGGTCCTAGGATTGCTAAGAAATTGGATGAGAACTTGGCTGCAATCAAGTATTGTCATCCCATTTGGAATGGGGATGAAGGATATGAGATCATGAAGGGTTCCGATAAATATGTTGTCCATTTAGATACGAGGAAGTGTTCATGTAGAGTATGGCAACTAAGTGGAATTCCTTGTGCACATGCCATATGTGCCATTGAATTGAAGGGCCACAACACAAAAGACTACATTGATGATTGGTACAAGAAACCAAGATATCTTGCTTCGTATCAATTCATGTTGCAGCCAATCAGAAGTAGCAAGTTCTGGGAGCCAACAGATCGCGAAGCACCTCAACCTTTGCCACTAAAGAAGAAACTGGGAAGACCGAAGCGAAAACGAAGAATGACAAAGGGAGAGGTCTCATGTCAGCGTAGGATGAATAGGATAGGTATACCGATAAAGTGCTCTTTTTGCCACATAGCAGGACACAATAGTAGAAGTTGTCAATTAAGGAAGCAGTAGGAACAGTTGAGTAGGGCCAAAGGCCCTAGTGAAGGGACAGTTGGAGAAGAAAGGCGAAGTGACTCGACTGTTCTTCAATTGACGACAATAAACCAAGTAAGTCATGACAATTGTGTTTATTTTGCTTTATGGTTGGTTACAAATATGTACATATATATAAGTGACATGTATGTAATGTTTTTGTCTTTGTCAAGTCATGGAAATGACACGTGAAGAATTGACCGAAGCTCCTGCTATACTTGAAATTGAAGGGCCTGTTCAAAGAACGCAAGGAAGAAGACAGCCACGTGAAGGATTGGTCGAAGCCCCTGCTATACCTGAAACTGAATGGCCTGTTCAAAGAATGCAAGGTAGAAGATAGCCAGCTGCCGAATTGGCTGAAGCAACTGGAGGGCCAGTTAAGTCGACTGTTCGTCAGTAGCAGCAGAGAAAAAAATACCCGGTAAGTTCACTAATTTGAGTTTAGTTTTCCTTAACGTTGTTATATGGCCTGATGTTATATTTATGATGATGTCCTTTGTCATTTTCTTAGGTTCGAAGAAGGCAAGCTACAGCTCAGCTGCCAATAGAGGGCCCAACTGAAGGGTCACCACAAGATCCATCACCAAGGTCACCATAATGGTCACTACAAGGGTCATCACAAGGGCCACCACAAAAGCCAACCGAAGGTGTCACTGAACCTGAAGGGCTAAATAGAAAAACAACCAGAAGAAAGCCAAATCAAGAGCCACCTACAAGAAGGCCATCTAGAAGACGCCTAGCTGAAGAATTGGCCGAAGAAGCCCCTGCTGTAGCTGAACAGCCACAACAAGAGCCCAAGAAATCACATGCGAGAAGAAGAGCCAACCAATTACAAGTACCTGAAAGTGACGCTCCCATTCGAATAAGAGGGGCTCTTGGGAAGAGGCTAAAACAATATGGTTATGGCCTTTATACGGATGAGCATTCGGAACAGTTATTCTTAATGTAAGTTTTATAGGCTACATTTAATTTTATTTATAGTGCAAACTTTTGTTGATAATTGAGTTTTCTTTTTGAAGCCTGGGAGAAGTTCAGAGGTTCTTATCTCTCAAGGCCCAACTCAAGAATCAACGGCTGTGCCAACAAAGAAGAAGACATTGGCTGCGCCAACAAGAAAGAAGAGTAAGAAGAACCCAGTTGCAGGTCCATCTGAATCAGTTTAGCCTACGACAATTGCAGCTCCATCAGAATCAACACATCCTGAGACAATTCAAGAAGAAGTCTCACGTCCAGTTGTTAGAAAAAGTGCACGGATTATGAATCAAGTGAAAAGTCCATCAAAAAGAGCACGAACAAGAGGCATTGTGCATATTGATTGATAAAATGGGATGGGATATGGTTTGTGGGGCTAAGGAGTCAGTTAAACAACCGTCGATGTTTTTTTTTTTAATAGTTTGTCATTTGAGTTTATGAGACTTCAGACTTCATTTCAATATCAATGGAACGATCTACTTGCTTGTCATTTTTGCCTTTTTCATTTTTTTTATTTTGTTTTTACTTTTACTTATTGCTTCTGGTGGTGGATCTGTGGTGGTGAATGGGGTGCTCGTGTGGCTGGGGGTGGTGGCTGGTGAAGCCTGGTGGTGGTGGATCCATTGTGGGGGTTGGGTTGGGGCCTCTTGCTGCAGCTACTACTGGTGCAAGAGTGCAATGTGCATAGCTTGCACGAGCCCCTTTTGCAACAGACCCACGACCCACCACCAACAGTGGCTGCTAATGGCAGGTCTATGGTGGTGGCTACGTGCTGGTGTTTTAGCTAGGATGCTGGTGTTGCTAGTGGTGGTGGCCAGTGGTGACTGCTAATGCCTACTGATAATGGGTCTATTACAGGGGTTGGGTTGGGGGTTTGTGCTGCACCTAGTGTAAGATGTAAGTGTGCAATATGCACATCTTGCACCAGGTAGTGCTAGTGCGAGCTGGTATAAGGCACCTTGCACTAGCAACTTCTGCAGCAGCATACCACCAGCATAGTGATGGCTGGTGGTGGTTCAAGTGGATGCCTGGGATGCTTGGTGTGGCTGGCGGTATTGGTTGGAGGCCGATGGTGGCCAGTGGTGGGCGGTGGTGGTGGCTGGTAGTAGCTAATGGCTGGTGCAATTTATAGAGGAAACGTACAAAAAAAATTGGCACTTAACTGATCACATTCTAAAAATTTTGGCACTTAAGTGTTCACTTTTAATCATAAGTGGCACTTAAGTGATAACTTTTAATCACAAGTGGCACTTAAGTGATAACTTTTAATCACAAGTGGCACTTAAGTGATCACTTTTAATAATAATTTGACACTTAAATGACTCTTTTTTTTTATCACGACTGGCATGTAGTGATTACTACATACAACTTATAGCACTCTAGTAATCACTCGTGTCTATCCTATGTATATGGTTTGCAGAAAACCAAAGAAGCTGCTGGTTTAATATGGCAACTCCATTCAATTCAATGTTTGCTGCTTGTTTATATTCAGTTCAAGTAAAGAAGTCACCACAACACATCGACCCAATATACATTCCATCATCACCGATTTATATTCGAAAATAAGTAAAAACATAGTACAAACAGAATCTCATTCATTCATTCATTCATTCCCTTTCCTTGACCTCCCCACAAGCAATGACAGCCCAAAAAAAAAAAGCCACAACAATCTTGTAGACAACACAAAACTTCTTCTCATCTTCCAAAAAGATAAGTCATTCATTTCATTCAAAACAAGTACATTTCTCCACTCATTTACAACTATGGCAGTCGAAGAAACTTCGTCTCAGCTTCCAGTACTTTACATTTCATCATAAAGTAGGATAGACAAAAAAAGAGCAATACAATAAGCGCTTGGTAACACTTCCATTCAATTTTCATCCTTGAAACTTCATTTTTCAAATGATTAGCAGAAGATGCTTGAGCTTGCATTGAGTTAACATCGTCCAAGTCGTCCACAAGCGTAGATGGAGGTTGATGACATCTATCAAGTAGGTCCAATATCACCTCTGTGGCTCGGTGAGAGAATTTCGCATCGATCCATTTGAAATATTTGCACTTCGACCCTTCTCTGTATCGGGCACATCCATAGAATCTTCTCCTGGGATTCGTTCGAGTCCACGATGTTCTTCTTGGACTTGGTAACCCACAAAAACATAAACGCTCGCCTTCTCCTTCGCTTGGGCGAGAGATATTTGAGTCGCTGCTGAAAGTCCTGCTCTCCATTTCCAATATTCGACTGAAGAATTTGGGGCAAATCGAATTAAGGTTCGGGACTACGGCTCCAACGCTTTAATGGCATTTTGCCCGATTTAGGGTTTTAGATTTAGGGCAATTGGGGAGATGACGTCGTTTTGGTTGATTTAAGGACTCTATTTTGGCCAACTATAGAAATGACATCGTTTTGGGTGAATTAAAGCTGAGTCAGCTCTCCGGCGAGCCACCTCGGCGAGAAATATTAATATTTATATGCCACGTATGATTTTCGGCTGGCTTCACCAGAGGTGGCACTCAGGTGTCCCACTTTTCTTCAAATGTGGCGCTTAAGTGTACCTTTCGAAAGTTATGGTACTTAAGTGTCCTTTTGTGCCAAGTTATGGCACTTGTAATGTTTTTATCCCCTCATTCGAGGTTCAAATTTTTTGAAGATTCAGGACATTGCAATTCATATCTAGTAACACCACATGGGGCCACTAATTCAACATGGGCTCGAAGTCTCAAAACCCAACTAATTGATACAAATATTCAAAATAATATACAGCCATATTCTTCAGTTTGTTCTGGTCCTCGATCTAATCACCATCCAAGTTCTACAATACTGTGATCCAGTTTCACAACCTCTAGTGGATAGTGGTTGAATGAAAGAATTTAGTAATTTTATCACCAAGTTTAAGCGAGTTAATTTTGGATCTCATTCCCTAGTACATTTCCTCTTGCTTCCACAATTTTCCAATCTTCCCTTGTAAATGACATTACCCGCTTCCTATCATAAAAGTCATTGTTTCTATTTATAAGCTATTGAAGTTCCTATGTCAACTAATTGATCTTTTGATGCCCATTAAAAAATCTTTTCCTACTCCATTTGGCAAGTGCAAGGGACATTGCAAATAATTTCTAGAAAGATTTGTCTCTTATAAAATAGGAGATTCCCAAGAATTGATAAGCACAGTTCGGCACTCTTCATCTTCCATCTAGAATGCTTCAAAGTTAAATTCCTTTTTCTTTTCACTCAATCTGCCTCTAAAGATAATAGCATCAAACTATGGTCATATTCGATAGTAAGTAGCACAAAAACTTTAGCTTGTGGGAATAGTGGGATAAGTACACCGAAAGTGCCAAAAGTTATGTACAGTGCTCACTTTTGTGCCAAAAAAAAAATTTGAACATTTAAGTGTTAATTTTTTTGAAAAACAATCTTTTTAGTGCCGACTCCAATTTGATTGGCCAGGAATCTGACATGGCATTTTTTATTAATTTTTGAGTCCGATATACACAACTTTTGATACTTCTAGTGTACCAATCCCTAAAAACAACAGTCTCCATTCCGTTGCACAATCCACTTTATAAAATCATCTTCTCCTATTGTTTGCCCAAGTGAATGTGCAACCCTTATTGTCCAAGTCCATTTAGGAACTGGTCATTTAGGAGCTCTATTTAAAGCATTCATTCTACAAGTTTGAACTATCCTCTTACCTGCTTTCTTCCAACGATAAAATAATTCATTGAAATCCCCAATACATACCACGGAAGAAAATTTGAAAAACTCATTTATTGTAGTTCCTCCTAGAGTTGTAATCTTATTTGGTACATAGTCGACGCAGTAAGGCACGTGATGCACATCTTTTTTCTACTATCCATCTCCTCACAAAACATATTTGTAAACTCCTCAGCCATGCACTCATATTCGAAGATACCTTATCATTCCACGCCATTGCTAGCCCCTTTGCTAAGCCTTTGGGATTCACTACACAACAATATGGAAATTTCAACCAATTCTTTATTCTTTGGATCACCATCTCTTGGTTATTTTTTCATTAAGAACACTATATTGAACTTTTCTTGAACCACAAGGGCTCTTAGTGCTTAGACTGTCAAGAAATTGCTCAAACCCTTACAATTCCAACTAATGAGCTTCATTTGTCACTTGGTAGCTTATTAGGACAAGCCATCAAAGCTTATCTTCCTAACCCCTCACCTCAAGAATCGGGGTGTCTAACAATTGAGTCTTATCAATCCCATCCTATAGATTTTCTCTCAGTTCATAAGGATTTATAGTGGTTGATTTTTTACTAGATGATGTCATTGACTCCATACCTGTAAGCTTCAATTTCTTGACCTTTGCCAAACCCTCTCCCTTTCCCTTCCCTGATTCTAAGCTAATATTGGTGACGAGGGAGTAATACCCCCATATCCTATCGTCTCTCTATCCCGGTGACGTTTTACTCAGTATACCAGGTGCTACATACACCATCGCTACCCCCATCACCTCCACAATCTCTTTGTCTTTGTTATTGCAAGGTGGCTCAAAAATATCGAATTGAGATCCTAGTGTTTCAGGGATAATTTCATCATTTTCCTCTACTTTCACTTGTTTCCCATTAAAAAAAAAAACTATCCAATACAAGCTATATTTTCTGAACTTCAACTTGTAGCCATTGACCAAAGCATATCTCCTCTTTTCTTTCCAATTTATCTTCATGAAAAGGTATATCTCTTTGCAATAGATTACATAGTGTCCCAGTTTCCCACATAAAAAACAAAAATGTATTAATCTTTCATACTGTAAATCCAAATTATGTATTCTTCCCTTCCAACTTGATTAGCTTACCAGATTTTAGTTATTCCTGGAAGTTGATTTCTTTTTTGGCTTCCCCCGCCATCTTTTGTTTCCACCTTCGCCTCTATAACTTTTCCCAACTCTCAAACGGCTCTACAAATAGCCTTCTCAGTGACCCTTTCCAAGGGAAAAAACATAAACTTGGACCCAAAATGCTTATAAAGTCATAACTTTGAAGGGAGTAATGGGAATTCAAGGTTTCAGAATCAATTGGTGACTTAAAAAGAGCCAAGGGTTACTCTCCAAAACCCTACTTTTCTCTCTTTTCTTTCAAAATTTAAACACATATAAATCAGACTCACGTTGTGCGATATCAATGACAACTTTCCAAGCCCTTTTCATCGTAAAGGCTTGAAAGTTGATGGAAGGGTTGGACAGGAGCAGACCCACTAAAATAAGTTGGCATTCCTCAAGTTTTTCCTTTGGCGCTGCATCATCCCATACTTCAATCTCCTCTTCTGACCATAATCGACCTAAACTTTTGTAGAGCAAAGCCAGGTGAGCTTTTCCTTCCTCAGTTTCTTCCATATGGATTGGAAGAGAGATGCTTAAGTAACAGCAACTCCAAGGGAAGAAATTGCGTACTGCTAAGTGCATAAATCGGAGTAAAAGGACAGGGGAAAGGGGGGGGCTCAGGACTCGATGGAGTATTGAGGGGAAATCAGATTTCATGGGTAGGGTTTATTACAAGGCGACGAAAATTTAGGTTTTAATGCCTAATGGAGAACAAATCTCTGGTTGGTGAGTCGTTCTAGACAAGTATATTCTAGGGAACAGGTCCAACTTTCAACGGATAATGGGTAGTTTCTTGTGGAAAAACATAGTGATCTATTTTTTTATGGAAATGGTAAAAGTCGAGCCTTGTTTCATCTTTTGTGGGCTAAGAAAACTCCAACATAAACTGTATGGTGGGAATGATGATAGTTAAATGTAAGAATGCGGAAAAGTGAAATTGGGGAATTTGTATATATATATATATATATATATATATATATATATATATATTTTTTTTTTTTTTATGAAATTGGGGAATAGAGTAGATTAGTCTATTTATAGACTTTATGAGAGACAATTACAGGTGACATATATCAATCAAAAAATAAACAATCAAAGGAGATATTGCACAATCTTGAGATACAGAAAACTAATAAAAATATTCTAATATCTAATATAGGAAAATATCTAGAGAATTATCCTAATTATCTCAAACATTCTCCCTCAAACTCAAGATGCATTGAATATGTCAACTTGAGTTTGAATACGAGTCTTAATAGTGTCCAACAGTTAAGTCACGGCAGATGAGGTGGCATTCTATAGTTGCTCATGGCAAAACTTCTAATTCTAGCTAGTCTAAGATTGGCAAGTCTAATGGTGATGTTGCTTCTCAAAATGACACACAAAACATTGAGAACTAGAGGGAAAATAGCAAGCGTCTAAAGTGGTTGACTTGCAAAATAGTAACTAAGCAACATAACCTATATGACTGCCGTTATGGCATCAAGGGTCCTATCTAGCTCACTTGGAAAAATAGTTACTAAGTGATGCGGCCTATGCGATTGGCATCGAAAGAAAAGCCACCTCCGTGAAAGGCTTGATTGGGTGATGCGACCGGTGCAATTGGCATTGAAACATGACCATCATGATGGACTCGACGAGGCGCTTTCTCATATGAGGGGCTCTGCAAACTATGCGACAAAAGTATGTTGGCTACTGGATGAGATCAATATTGTTGAAAACAACTTGACTGGAGGATATTAGGACTTATTGGAAAAGAAATGACAAGAAACAATATTAGCTTTAGAAACGCCCTTGGGTGTGCAACGGGTGTGAGCACACCCAATGCACTTCAAGATTGACTAGATCTAACACCAAGTTAAATGTAAGAATGCAGAAAATTAAAATTGAGACATTTATATATATTTCGATATATTATAATAAAGTAGATTAGCTTATTTATAGGTTTTATGAGAGACCATCAAATGTAAGACATATCAATCAAGATATGCACAATCAAAGGAGATAACACGAAGTTAAGATATATGAACAGAATATTCTAATTATCTGTAATATAGGAAAATATCTTAGAGAATTCTTCTAATTATTTTTAACCGTGATGAAGGGGGACAAGGATACAAACGGAAAAAATTAGGGTTTATGCAAATCGAACTATCATGGAAGTAAAAGAAACTCTACATACATAGTCGAGAGAGGAGCCGTTTTGCGACCCAAGATCACTTTTCAAAGATCTGACAAAGTTCGGGGTGTTCAAACACTTTCTCCTATCAGGCCACCACACAAGCAAACTTCCATTCCTTACCGTACATCTCCACTTTCATTGCTACCTCAACCTTTTCCTTCCTACCATAATGCCTCACCAGATCCATTTAGTTTTGGTTCCTCCCGTCCAAACAACAAATGTCATTCCTAAAATTTCTTCAGCTTGCATGTTTTGTCAGAAAAATACGGTTTCTTTCCATTATATCTTAACTTCACTGTAATTCCTTTAATTACTTTTTTTTAATATGAAACCATTAGGTTATTTTATTGCAAGATATTGAAATATATATTTGCAAAGTCCTAATTTAGGTGGACACAAGAGACTCTTCTCTTTATATCCTTCGTTAGTATATTTTTACATAAATAGATGAAAACAGGTGGACATTCAGATATATTAAAGACACAAAATCACTGGCCAAAGGCGGAGGATGTATTTGTTGGGATTTCATGAATCATGTATAGGTAAAATGAACAAAAAGAACGCAGCGAAAACAAAGATATATTTTATACATGATTCTCCGAAGGCGTTGTTCGTGCGTTTTAATCAAAAATATGAATATAAAAGGGAGTAAAACCAATTACCTCTCGAAGCGCACTTTATACGAATTGGTTCGGATGTTCTACAGTTCGAGCCCCACAAATGTCGGACCTCTAGTTCAGACACACCAACAACGGACGTCAAACGGAAGAGAGAACTTTCGGATATTCACCACTATGATCGTGCTAGCAATCTCATGAAGATAATCCACCGTATCCTTGATGTTTTAGTCACGGGCCAGATGAGAGAAAATCCTTTTCTTTCTTGTGTCTCGAAGACAACACAAGAACACACACCCGTTTCTCTCTTTTTTAGCAACCCCTTGTTATATTGCAAAATCAGCAATTTTAAAAAATAAATAAATAAAACCGATCAGCAACGGTTGCCGATCGATGGACGATCAGAAACCGTTGCCGATCGTCCGCTGATGCACGATCGTACATCAGCGGTTTGCTCATGCACGACCACTGATGCACGATCTTGTGCATGATGGTCAGCAACCGCTGACCATTATGCTTCGTGCATGTGCACGAATTCATGCACATGCATGAAGCTTCAATTTTTTTTATTAGTTATTAATTAATTAATTAAATGAATAAACAATTAATTAATAAATACCCTTTAAAAATAAAAAGAACATAATCTTTATATGTACAATTGGAATACATTAACATGTATCTACTTTGGGCATGCATGTGCATCATATGCAAGTAAGCTCGTCTCTATAATACAAATTAAATTAAATCTCATTTAATTTAATTTCAAATTGACTCAATTCGATTGCAGTAATTGCAAACACATTTACAATATTATTTCTCTCTTGTTCCACGTTATCCTAATTTTTTATGATGTGTGACATCCCTAAATTCATCACTAAGCTAGTAGTAAGACTTGTATTAACACTTTAGTACTCTCAAAAGAATTAATTGTCTCGATTAATCTTTTGGTCCTACAAGCCATGATTGACATCTAGCAATATGTCATGGCTACTCAAATAGTGTGAATGCTTTAAGAACATAATGAACCTGTCAGTTTTGGCTACAGTGTAATTCAATCCCTCTGTCTTACTATGTCCCGATCAAACAAAGACCATAGAATATTTGTCAAGTCACCAATTTGATCATATGCACAAATCTAATTGACATGCATTTTATTTAAGACATAAACAATTTATTCTCGGTTACAACCCCAGCCGATGATTTCAATGTAGTGTCATAATTAGATCGCATAGGACATCATTATTATACCTTGCATGTAACAATGAGATGGATTCCATATTGCGCACATGCACAACTTCATATATGAACAAACTATGACCATCAGGTATAAAGACAGATCAACGACCTGGCATTACGTGCACCCGTGAACCATAATTGTTTGACACACAAGTTAACATTATGCCTCAGCTCTAAGGATTATTTACACGTGACCAAAACATGAACAATTAGACATTGACCACGCTAAAAGCTTCCATGTCGCTAATCGTTCCATATGCGTCACATTCAATGAACTTGTCTAATACAAACACCTGTGTTCTAACTCAGGCATCATAATACCTAATGACATGTGACTTATCATTCCCTTCAATATCCAATACTTAATGGTGAAATTAAGAACACACCGGTCTCAACAGGATTATTAATATCCACTTAATAATCCATCGACCGGGAACGATTTAAAGATTCAGTCTAACTATAAACCCATCACATATATTCTTGACATCTCAAGAATAGGTCTAGTTGTAACTGATCTTATGGAATCATTCATAAATATAAAATAATTGGACAAATGAATGAATACGTCATTGTCATTCATTACATGATAATGATGATGGTACAACTAAAATCCCTAATATGTAACTATTACATAGTAGCTTTAGGGCATACATTCAACAATCTCCCACTTGCACTAAAGCCAACTTGTCTGATACCTTAAACCCATTTTGTCAATATGCCTTTCAAAAGAAGATTAAGGTAAGGCCTAATGAAGGAATCTGCAATGTTTTCCGCTGAGGCAATTTTCTGCAAGGTGATATCACCTCTCCCAACAATTTCTCTGATGAGATGGAAGCATCTCTCAATGTGCTTGGACTTCTGGTGAGACCTTGGTTCCTTAGCTTGAGCTATCACCCCATTGTTGTCACAAAATAATGTAATCGGTTGCTCAATTGAAGGAACGACTCCAAGTTCAGAAATAAACTTCTTCATCCAAGCAGTTTCTTTTGCTGCTTCAGAAGCGGCAACATACTCTGCCTCAGTGGTGGAATTAGCAGTTACGCTTTGTTTGGAACTTTTCCAACTAACTGCATCACCATTGAATGTAAAGACAAACTTAGACGTGGACTTATAGTCATTAGGATCCGATTGAAAATCGTAATCTGTATAAGCTATAACTTTAAATTCTCTTTCTCCATATATCAAGAATAAATCTTTAGTCCTTCGCAAGTACTTAAGAATATTCTTGACTGCTATCCAGTGCTCTTCTCCTAGATCAGACTGATATTTGTTAGTAATACTTACAGCATGTGCAATATCAGGTCTAGTACATAGCATAGCATACATTATGCTTCTAATAGTGGATGCATATGGTATCTTCGCCATCCGCTCTCTTTCTTCAAGAGTGTTGTGACACATCTCCTTAGAAAGATGGATCCCTTGCCTAAAAGGCAATAATCCTCTTTTGGAACATTGCATGTTAAAATGTGTTAACACTTTGTCTATGTACGTAGACTGTGAGAGGCCAATCAATCGTCTTGATCTATCTCTATAGATCTTGATACCTGAAATGTAGGTTGCCTCTCCTAAATTTTTCATAGAGAATTTCTGTGACAATAATAGTTTTATCGATGATATCATTGGTACATCATTTCCAATCAAAAGTATATCATCGACATACAAAACTAGAAATGCAATTTCACTCCCACTGATCTTCTTATATACACAAGGTTCATCCAGACTTTTGATGGAGCCAAATGATTTGACTACCTCATCAAAACAGATATTCCAACTTCTCGAGGCTTGTTTGAGTCCATAAATTGATCTCTTAAGCTTACACACCTTCCGTCTTTCACTATTGGATTCAAAACCCCGTGGCTGTTCCATATAGTTGTCCTCATCGAGAAAACTATTTAGAAAAGCCGTTTTGACATCCATCTGGAGTATCTCATAATCAAGGTGTGTAGCTATAGCCAACATAATCCGAATGGATTTTAGCATGGCCACAGGTGAGAAAGTTTCATCATAATCAATTTCTTCTTTCTGACGATATCCTTTCGCCACCAGCTGTGCTTTGTAAGTTCCAATTTGACCTTCAACATTCATCTTCCTCTTGAAGATCCATTTACAGCCAATTGGTGTAATACCATCAGGCAGGTCAATTAAGGTCCAAACTTCATTGGAATACATTAAATCCATTTCAGATTTCATGGCTTCTAGCCATTTACTAGAATCAATGTCTGACATCGCCTCCTCATAGGTTTTAGGATCACTAGGTTTATTACTATCATTCACAATGAATAATGGTTCAATATGATCAACCGAGTGTCTATAACGAGCAGGTGGGCGAGACGTTCTCGCACTTCTCCTAAGAGGTTGTGTATCATAAGCTCCCACTGAATCAGAGATTGGTATCTGAACTCGGTTGTTTGGTACTTCATTATTTTCTTCTTGTAAGACTATTTTCCGCCCAAACCACCTTCTTGGACGAACTGATTCTCCAAAAAAGAAGCGTGCTTGCTCACCAAAATTCTTTGGTTTGAATGAAAATAGAAATGATATCCAAGAGTTTCCTTTGGATATCCAATGAAGCGACCTTGTTTAGATCTTGCCTCCAATTTTTCCATTTTCAGCTTTTTTACGAAAGCTGGACAACCCCAAATCTTAATATGATTAAGACTAGGTATCCTACTATGCCATATCTCATAGGGCATAGTTGGAACAGATTTGGACGACACTCTGTTCAGTATATATACAGTTATCTCAATGGCATATCCCCAAAGGGATATTGACAAATCAATGTAACTCATCATAGATCGCACCATATCTAATAAAGTACGATTTCTTCATTCAGATACACCATTATGTTCTGAAGTTCCAAGAGGTGTCCATTGTGATAAAATGTCATTCTCTTTAAGATAATCCAGGAATTCAGTACTAAGGTATTCACCTCCTCGATCCGATCGAAGAGCCTTAACACATTTTCCTGTTTGTTTCTCAACTTCAGCCTTGAATTCATTGAACTTTTCAAAGGATTCAGATTTATACTTCATGAGGTATAAATAACCATACCATGACTGATCATCGATGAAGGTAATCAAGTAATTATAACCACCTCTAGTAGTTTCATTAATTGGTCCACATACATCTGTATGTATTAATCCTAATATGTCAGCAGCTCGAGCACTTTGTCCCACAAAAGGCGCTTTGGTCATTTTTCCTAGAAGACATGCCTCACAAGTCGAATATGACTCAAAATTTGATGGATCAATGTATACCATGCTCAACTTGTTAATTATGTCTTCTCCAATATGACCTAATCGGAGATGCCAAACATACTTTTTATTTGGACTATCTCTAAGTCGTTTATTAGTAATGGCATTTATATCAATTCTATTTTGCTTATTGATATCGATAATCGCATTACCAGACATTATAATGGTATAAAGATTATTAGTTAATAAGCTAGAACCAACACATCTTCTATTATGATAAATAGAACATGCATCATCAGCAAAAGAAAATTCATAATTCTCTTTACCCAAACGAGGTATAGAGATGATGTTCCTAACAACATTCTTATAATGCAAACAGTTCTTTAAAACCAATACATGTCCAAAAGGCAAACATAAACGAAAAGTCCCTATAGCTAATGCAGCAACTCTTGCTCCATTGGCAAATGTCGAGACAATCTCATTTCGCCCTAGCATCCTGCTTATTTCCGATTCTATAAAGACATACAAATATGTGAAGTTGCAGCAGAATCTAGAACCCATGAGCTGGATTCAGCACTAACCATAAGATTAGTTTCCATAAGCATAGACACCATACCTTCATAAGGTTCGTCCTTGGGCTTGACTTTCAAGCTCGCAAAGTACTTCCTACAGTTCCTCCTCCAGTGTCCCTTGACACCATAGTAATGATATTTCCCTTTATCAATCTTGGGTTTTAGTTGCACAACAGGTTTGACAAGCCTCTTCCATTTCTCTTTCTTTAAAACGGTCTTACCCCTTGAAGAAGAGGCCTTAGCCATAGCCACTACATTTGGTCTCGTGTTGTGTATTTCCTTCTCATAAACTACCAGCATGCTATGTAACTCAATGAGAGTTTTCTCCATCTTATACATATGGAAATTTTGGACAAAACTAGAGAAGGAATAAGGTAAAGATTGGAGTATCAAATCCATAGCTAACTCGTTGTCCATAACGAGATTCAACCTAACCAATTCTTCAATGTGCCAGATCATTTTCAAAGATCATTAACTAATGATCCTTGAGCCATCCTCATACGGTACAATGTCTTAGATATCTCATATCTAGATGTTCGACCATTCTCATCAAAATATTCTTTTAAGTGCAAAATGATCGACCTAGCATCTTCCATAGATTCATACTTCTTCTGTAATTCATTATTCATCGAAGCAAGCATATATGACCTAACTTTTAAGTCATCATCACGCCACCTATCATAAGTGACACGTTCCTCTTGGGTCCCACCCTCAGGAAAGGAGGTTGGCATTTTTTCATCAAGCACATAGCCAATTTTTTTTCTAAATTGAGAACAATTCTCAAATTCCTCACTCAGTCAGTGAAATTGGGTCCAGTGAAACAATTCTTGTCAAGTATAGAAGCAAGTGGGTTTGTGGTCACCATTTTCAGAGTAATAATATATCTGTTGTAGAAAATAAATTTTTAGCCGTTGTATCTTTCAAAGTAACTATTTCATTTTGTCCTTTATATGAAATAGATCATCCCACTAAATTTATATTCAAATCCCATACTCCTTAAGATGGGAAGCGGTAATCTTTGTTGGGTAAAGATTACTAGTGGGGATTGAAGTCCCACTAGCCCAAAGCCCACCTCACCTAGTAGTTATTGGTGTTCTATGAACTTCGTGAGTGAACCAACTTGGTCAACGCATCATATGCGTGTCCCAATCATAACTTCGGCCTCTAGATCATGAAAACCTCACCTAACAGTTATTGGCATCGTGATCATAGTTAAGTCTCGCCCATCATCTCATGCAAGTATTGAAGGCACAAACAATTCCCTCACCTGACAGTTATTAGAAATCATTTGGCTCCAACCCCACAACATCACATGCATAATGGAGTGATCCAATATTATGAATGGTAATTAACCCCTATGTATCCATAACCAGTCAGTTAACCAGTATAATATTGGATCAAACCACAACAATGGAAGGCCACGAGTCCTAAACCCGTTTCGCCTTAATATTATTTTCTAAGGAGATTTGGGTCATTATTAACGGTCTCACTTTGCACATTAACAGGTTTAACATGCATGATAACATAAACACAATAAGTAAATAGATATCACATAAACATCTATCCTACGTGATGATCATGGAATTATGGTTCAATGGGTCTCGAGCCAAAGAGACCCATTTAGTCATTTTAATGTTTTAATAATATGGGCCTGCTCTTCACTTTTTCTTCAATCTTTGAACTCTTCAAAGACCAGGCCCAAAGAGCTCACCAGTTTAATGGCTCCTCCAATGGCTCCTCCTCTCTTGTAGTATTTACATCAACAATTGAAATACTAAACTGTACTAAAATTACATTTCATAAAAATAAATATAAAGGAAGGATGCAGCCTCCATTTAATAATTACAACCCAAAAAATGAATACCTATAATCATCATACATTCATCCATACAACAATCATAATGATTAGGGATTTTTCCATGATCACCACCCTTCCTTATGAGCCATAAATTCATAATTTAAAGTTTCATAAGGCATAGATAAAATTCTGTATTTAATCAAATTTAAAGTCGAACAACGCAAATTACGTCAAGAAATCAAGTCGATGAAACAAAGTTCACGAGCGTGATTCTGAACGGAAGTTGCGTTGTCAACTTTAAATTCATAATCGCGACTCATTCGCAAAATATAAACACAAAGTATAAGAAGTTACGGATTTTTTATTCAAAATTGATTTAGTTCTAATTTTTGCTTAGTTGATTAAATTTATCATATAAATTAATCAACTTCTATAGGCCACATAAGAGAAAGAGAACCAATTCTCTTAACAAAAATAAATTGGTCATTAAAACGCAAAAATATATTTGAACTATAAATCAATTAAACGCACAAAAAACGCCTAAGGTTGGCTCCGATACCACTGTTGGGGTTTCATGAATCATGTATAGGTAAAATTAATAAAAAGAACGCAGCGGAAATGTTGGGGTTTCATGAATCATGTATAGGTAAAATTAACAAAAAGAACGCAGCGGAAACAAAGATATATTTTATACATGATTCTCCGAATGCGTTGTTCGTGCGTTTTAATAAAAAATCTGAATATAAAAGGGAGTAAAACAAATTACCTCTCAAACCATGCTTTATACGAATTGGTTCGGATGTTCTACAGTTCTAGCCCCACAGACGTCGGACCTCTAGTCTAGATACACCAACAACGGACGTCGAACAGAAGAGAGAACTTTCGAATATTCACCACTATGATCGTGCTAGGAATCTCGTGAAGATAATCCACCGTATCCTTGATGTTTTAGTCATGGCCCAAATGAGAGAAAATCATTTTCTTTCTTGCATCTCGAAGACAACACAAGAACACACCAGTTTCTCTTTTTTTCAGCAACCCCTTGTTATATTGCAAAACCAGCAATTTTTAAAATAAAAATAAAACCGATCAGCAACGGTTGCTGATCGATGGACGATCAGCAACCGTTGTTGATCGTCCGCTGATGCACAAACGATTGTGCATGAGCAAACCGCTGATGCACGATCTTGTGCATGATGGTCAGCGGTTGCTGACCATTCGTGCTTCGTGCATGATGGTCAGCAACCCTTGACCATTATGCTTCATGCATGTGCACGAATTCGTGCACATGCAGGAAGCTTCAATTTTTTTATTTTTTATCAGTTATTAATTAATTAAACGAATAAACAATTAATTAATCAATCCCCTTTAAAAATAAAAAGAACATAATCTTTATATGTACAATATGAATACATTAACATGTATCTACTTTGGGCATGCATGTGCATCATATGTAAGTAGGCTCGTGACTATAATACAAATTAAATTAAATGAGATTTAATTTAATTTCAAATCAACTCAATTCGATTGCAGTAATTGCAAACACGTTTGCAACATTATTTCTCTCTTACTCGATGTTATCCTAATTTTTTATGGTGTGTGACATCCCTAGGTTCATCACTAAGTTGGTAGTAAGGCTTGTACTAACACTTTAGTACTCCCAAAAGAATTAATTGTCCCGATTAATCTTTTGGTCCTACAAGCCATGATTGACATCTAGCAATATGTCATGGCTACCCAGATAGTGTGAATGCTTTAAGAATATAATGCACCTATCAGTTTTGGCTACAGTGTAATTCAATCTATCTTACTATATCCCGATCAAACAAAGACCATGGAATATTTGTCAAGTCACCAATTTGATTATATGCACAAATCTAATTGACATGCATTTTATTTGAGTCATAAACAATTTATTCTCGGTTACAACCCCAGCCGAGAATTTCAATGCAGTGTCATAATTAGATCGCATAGGACATCATTATTATACCTTGCATGTAACAATGAGACGGATTCCATATTGCGCACATGTGCAACTTCATATATGAACAAACTATGACCATCAGATATAAAGACGGATCAACGACCCGGCATTACGTGCACCCGTGAGCCATAGTTGTTCGACACACAAGTTAACATTGTGCCTCAGGTCTAAGGACTATTTACACGTGACCAAAACATGAACAATTAGACATTGACCACACTAAAAGCTTCCATGTCGCTAATCGTTCCATATGCGTCACATTTAGTGAACTTGTCTAATACAAACACATGTGTTCTAACTCAGGCATCATAATACCTAATGACATGTGACTCATCATTCCCTTAAATATCCAATACTTAATGGTGAAATTAAGAACACACCGGTCTCAACAAAATTATTAATATCCACTTAATAATTCATCGACCGGGAACGATTTAAAGATTCAGTCTAACTATGAAACCATCACATATATTCTTGACGTCTCAAGAATAGGTCTAGTTGCAACTAATCTTATGGAATCATTCATAAATATAAAATAATTGGACAAATGAATGAATACGTCATTGCCATTCATTAAATAATAATAATGATGATACAACTGAAATCCCTAATATGTAACTATTACATCGTAGCTTTAAGGTATACATCCAACAGTATTTGAGCCAAAGGACGAGAAAACATGAATTCTCTTTATTGTATCGGCATTGTCGAAGGAATGAAGCGATGAATGGCTGTGCATCATAATGGGCTTGCATCCAGAAAGAACAAAAAGACGAAGAGTGTTTTTGTGCTCTCAGTCCTAACACTGAGGCAAATCAGGAGGAGGTGGAGGCAACATCGACGATGGGGTCGGCCCGTTCTCGACGATGATGACCGTCGCTAGTCCAAAAGTCAAGTGGGCGTCCAGGTGGCAGTGCAATATCCATGCACCTGCAAAATATACAAAAAAAAAGTTAAGAGTTACATTAGTCTTGTTTGGGGTTATAAACTAACCATCAATTTCCAATATGTTACATTTTGAATTCATCGGTCTGAAGGATTTGTTGCGGTGTCACTATCCTTCAACTCGGTCCATCTAAATACCGAATTTATTTATTATTTTTTTTACCTGACCATGCTCCCCTGAGAAACAGTCACTCTTGCAAATACAAAAATTCGAGTTCAAGCCACATGATATCAACATGTGAACCGCACGTAGGAATTGGTAAAGGACACGAACAATGGGATGATATGTTACATGTAATTCTAGAATGCATTTGGTTGACGAGTTAACTTAAAGATAATGGTCAGATTGCCCGATGTTTCGTGGACTTAATCCCTCTTTTCTTGCTTAATTTATCACGAGAAATGGTTCTGTGTATTCGCTACACTTGCAAGTGATCATTGATCGCACTTAGATTATCTTCTTTTTTTGCTCGGAAATAATCATGCTTAGATTAAACCCTATATAATTATGAATTACGATAATTATGTCAAGTCTTTTTTCTAAACTCTAGGCAATCATACTTCAAGAAGTAATAAATACCTTTTTGGAATACGACAGAATGATTGATTTTGTCTCCCCGTATCTTGTTTAGAATACAGCAGAATGATTCTATGTAGTTTATGCTCTCATAACTAACCATATGAAAGAGAGAATAATATTACCTGGATTGTTTGCTTGGAATCTGATGGCAGCCCAACCCCCTACGGGCACGCCGACTGTGTTACGTAGTACCGGGTTGAAGAGATTGAACTTCTTCCGATCCTCAACCGGATCGAAGTTCCCGAACCCTTGTCCCACCACGTGGAAGTTGAAACCGTGCAAGTGCATTGGGTGATTCTCTGCGCCCACGATGGTTGTGTCCTGGAACACGATCTCGACCGTCGCGTTGTACTTCACTTGCTTCACCCTTCTGTTCTGGAAAGCGAATAACAACGCTGTGCTGTTGAAGTTGGCGGGGTTCGTGTAATTGAATTTCAGCGGCGGCTGGTCGGGGAAATCGGGTGTGTAGATTCCTTTCACGTTGAAGAAGTGCGATTGCAAGATGGACAGGCTCTTGGGGAGCAGGAACGACGCGTTGTTCATGTTTGCCGACAGCCGGAGGGCAGGGTTCTTGGGGACGCCGGTACACGTGTTGGTGGGCCCACACGGGGAGACACTCAATCCGATGGTCACGAACATTTCCTCGTCCAGCTTAGTCGGCACTGGCTTCCAATTCGGGCTCCACGCGAGGCTGGTCAAGGAGGTGGAGAATTTGTTGGCCGTCGGGGTGTCGTTGAGGGCCGGCAAGCGAGGCATGACTGGGCTCGTGTAGGGCAGCTCGTCGTAAATGAGGATCCCGGTCGTGGTGGTGTTATCAGGTGGCGGAGCGTTTTGGGCGCTAACATACGGGCGGGCCGCCATGTAGTAGGCCCGCGGCGTCTGGTCCGTGATGAGGAGCACGTCGGCCGTTTGGCCTGGGGCAAGGAGGACGACGTCGGTGACGTAGGGGTCGGTGTACGAGGCGTCGACTGCGACCACGGTGAACTTGTGTTTGGCTATTTTGAAGAAAAGTTGGCTATTGAGTGCAGCATTGATTATGCGAAGCATGTAGGTCTTTCCATGTACCACCTTTAGCTTGTAGGTATCTGCACGGAAAAAGAAAGTGCCTAAGTATCATCAATAAACCCAAAAACTAAAATTTCTCCGAAATTAGTTTCGGTTGAATTATTCATAAAATAAAATTCATGAAGACGATATGAAGGAGAAAGATGCAGTATGTCGTTGGTGGTTGCTTACGCTTCTTGGAGCAAGGATAGAGATCTCCGGGCCTTCCATTAATGGTGTATGCATTTGAATTATTAGGCGCCGTGCCGAGCTGCTGTGCCTGGTTTTGAATATCGATCACATTCCCATTCCACCACTCTCCTGCAATATGACGTAATTCATTTAAGAGATTGTCAAGTTTCTATGCAGAGAGAGTAATTACGGCATAATTGAGTCTAGCAAACTTAATTTGATCACCGTGTTGATAAATCATAGGTTCAAGGAATTCGTGTTCTGTAGATCCATTCAACAATGTAATAAGACATATACATTTGATATCAGGTGAAGAGTGATACCTAGAATGACAGGAAATTGTTTGTACGGCATGGGAAATGGGTAGTGACCAGACTTGGGAAGGATGACAAGGGCACCATAAACAGTGGCACGGAGAAACGAGAAGTGAGCATGCCACCAGAGCGTGCCTTCCTGCTTAGTGATAGTAAATTTATAGGTATAACTATGTCCAGGTTGTATCGGACATTGCGTAATATAACTAGGTCCATCTGCCCAGCCACTCAAAAGTTGGAACACTCCATGCCTGCACGATCGAACTGAGTGTCATCCTTAGTGATTTCTAGGTAAAAAATAAACGTTGAAGACAAATAATCATTTCCCAAAGTAGGCACTTCGGAAGTTCATCATGACAATGTTTTTTTCCTTCCCAATTTTCAAATTTTCATTTGTTTGATGCAAATGGGATTGACAAATTCGTGGGTGAGGTGAGTTCTCAGAATCGCATGCCGTCATTAGTGAATGGTCAAACAGCAATTCCTCTTTCCATCATTTTTTATCTTGTTAAAGATACCAAAAAAAAAAAACAACTGGATGGTCATGAAAAAGAAAACAACAAAAAAGAAAAACATAACGTTGGACTTTGTCAAAATAAAACTTCCTATGCATATGTCAGTTGTTTTTTCTTTTATGTTAGTTCTACAGTTAAACTTAATTACCAGTGAATAGTGACGTTGTATGGGGACTTGTTGAAGACATGAACAACGAGGGTGTCTCCCTCCGTGACTCGAATCGTCGGGCCAGGAAGAGCTCCGTTCACTGCGGTGATCACACGCTCGTAGCATAATTTCCTCACCGTCACGTTTTCCACCTGAAACAAAGCATCGCATTGTATATTAATAACACTTAAGTGGTTGATTGAGAGGAAAGTTAATTCTGAATAAAAGACATAATCGCGCAATCTTGTTCAATTACTTCCATGTTGCCTATGTATCGTGATGAACAAAATTAGTCGTGAATACGAGGGGGAGAATTATTCCCGTGCTGCTTTCCCTTTTTTGGCTGAGTTAAATGCTTGGTAATCGAAAGTGAGACTATACGACAGTAATCTCCATCGCCTGAGAACGCCATTTCAATAGAGTTCTTTCCCAGAGAACTAAAAGATAGATAGAGCAATCAAATAAGGTCTTGCATGCATGACAAAATCACGTTGTGCCATGAAAACCATTGACAGAACAAGAACACAAAACGGGTCGACCCATAAACCCTAGTACAAGTTAAACAGAAGCACTAAAAGGAAGTGAACATATCACATTGAATGTGTGTTCCACGACCGCAGCTGAAGCCATTGAGGACATAATTACAAGAGCAAAAGCCGATGCAAGCAGAAGGGCAACTTCTTGTCGCACCATCGTTCCGTGCAAGCTTTTTCGAAGGGCTTGGAGTGTTTCGACGATGGATGAAACAGAGAGGAAGCGTTCGTACTTAAATCGCAAGCCATCGTTAGGTTTCATCTGGGGAACGAGAGAGTGCACATCCTATTTTATCTCGATGAAACTTTGCCGGGATTGCGAAACTTCAGCGGTGAGAATGAAAATGTAGATCGTGGACTTATTCTTAACCTCTCGCGCGACTGTGATAGGACACCAAGTATATGGAGAATGAGTCCTGAGCGTGAGTTCCTAATGGCGGCGGTAGGACAAGCTTCGCTGTCTTTCAGTTCAAAAAGCTTCTGTAAAATGATGACTTAGTAAACGGAAAACTTAACAAATAAAATAGATAAAGTAAGCGAATAAGCATTGGATTTATGCTATAGTTCTCTAACTTTGAATTTGGTTTTGTTAATGGCTGACGAGATCTCATAGTGGCTCGGCGGGCTATAGATGAGTGAGCCATGTCAAAAAGTTGAAGCTTGTCCTTACACATTTCTATTTGCCATTCGGGATCCCAATATGAGGATTTTCCATTACTATTGACAACCATCGCTAAAAATATTTTGAGGGGATAATAATAGGGGTTCCCTAACTTTTTCAATTTTTACAACATGATATTGAACATTTTTTTTCATTATATGTAAGCAATTTTTTAGAAAGAAATATTTATGTAACTGTCATTAATTTTTGGTCCACAAAAGGATAAATGATGAATAATTAGAAATTATTATAAGATTTACTTTTTCAAGAATTTGTGGCTTACAACATATTGTTATTCTCATAGTGGCCTAAAAATTATTATGCTAGCAAAATATTTTATTAAACTCTATGTACATTCATTCATATTGGCCCTACTTTAAAACCTAATGGGAGATGTTGTCATGGTCATGAAGTGTCATGGCACCTTAATGGCAAAAAAATCAATCATTTTGCTTATTCAATTTTTTTACGCTTTGTGTGATCATTCAAATTTCTTCATACGAGCAATACATGGGCATCTTCTCCGTCAATGTTAGTGGATAAGTACTATAGGGCAGGAATGCTCTTTTATCATGTATGCGGATTGCTTGATCGATTACCTATATGCACCACTCTCATAGTTACAGCTATGTCTTTAGCTTCTTGCCATTCCCAAAAGCAAAGGCACGACATATTTGTGATAGCACATTAATTTGGTCTACGATTCATGGCATGTTATGTGAGGAACTGAAAAAAAAAATAGTGGTTTTTGCTGCGGCACTGCCAATTAAATGTTTTAAACATATTTTACACATGATAACTTGCTTAATGGAACATTTCCGCTGTATGCTAAACTACAAACAAGCTAAAGCGAAGATGCAAGCAATGGATCCCATAAAAGGAAAAAGTGGTAGGGAAGAAAAGAATTGATAAAGTATATTTATGAAGTCAAGTCGCAAAACTAAAATCACACGACATATTCACATTGTTTATATGTTGGTAGAACCTGAGTCCATGGAGATAGACTTTCCAAATCCCGCTTACATTTAATAAATTCATTGACATGTTCTTTATTTTTATATAATCTCATAGAAATCAGACCTAAAATACTCATATTTCACACGGAATCCTCGCTATAGATCAAGTCAATAGTCAAACTTGAAACACAGCATGAATAGCTTTTGTACTCTTAGCACGCTTCCCTGAAGTCATTCATTACGAAATCAAATCACTTATGAGCTTTCTAAAGAAGAGAAGTTGAATGTTCCCAAGTTAACTAATAACTCGATTGAAGTTGACTCTCTTTTAACAAAAAAATTATCCAAAAAATCTTAAATCAATTGTACGGTGACCCATATGATTATAAACCTTTCAATTTTTCCAATTTGTCAAACCTTTTATAAATTTTCTCATTCAATCCTAAATCTTTCAATTGTATAAATTTCGTTATAAACCTTTTCAGAATTTACCAATTTAGTCTTGAACCTTTTTCGATTGGAAATTATTGACGTAGCCATTCAGTCAGTATTAGACGTCCTATGTAGCTCGGCCGATACTAATGTTGATGAATTCATAATTTCTTTGAAAGAATTCCAATTTTTTATTGATCTTTTTCTTTTTCTTTTTTTCTATCTTTTCCTTTTTCTTTTTTTTCTTCATAGGGGCCACTAGCCACTAGGCGAGGGCCACAAAGCCCACTAGAAAAATTGCAATTCCAACGATACAAAATTACACAAATGAAGTAGCAAACCTCTATTGCAAGTTTCAGTTATTAGTTTTGCCCTAGATCCACGATTTTAAGGTTAGGTCCAAGGAAGAGGATGATTTTCCCCACATCATCTATTATGAGGTTAGAGTTTAAAGAGCGGTTGAATTTGGGGCAATTGGTTGTTAAACGGCGTCATTTAGGGCTATTAATGCTAACTAGACATGCTAGCGAGCCATGTCAAGTTGGTAGAAATGTTAGAATATTGTCATGTTAGATTTATAACATCCTAGATTGGAGTTGGCACTTAAGTTTTAGAAAAAGTAACACTTAATTAATATGATCTAAAATTTTGGCACCAAAGTAATGAGTATTGTCCAAATGTTATGACACTTCTAATGTTCTTTTTTTTCTATTTCTAGATGATTAATGTTCTTATTTAAAATTAATTTCAAACGCTTAAGACAAAATTCTTAACTTTCTAGTTTGCCATTTCAGGTAAACAGAGCTTTAAATTTTTTACTCAATAAAATTGAGTCATCATTAGAAATCTTAAATTATATTTTTTGAGAAATAAGAAGAAGAACAATTATATTTACCATTACAAGTTAATTTTACCACAAACACCTCTTTCTTTACGATCTTTATGAAGAACAAGTTGAATTTATCAACAATAAATAAGGTTTACAACTGTTTAATGTAAAAGTAACTCATTGTTCACCCAAGCAAAAGTAACTTTTCCTTTGTAAATGCATGTTCTTCTCAGTGAACGCAAATTGTTCTTGGTTAGTACAAGTTATTCTTGGTGTACATAAATTGTTTGTACATACAAGATGTTTGTGGTAAACATAGCTTGTACTTATTTAATATGAGTTTTTCTTTTTCTGCTTTGTTACGGAAAAAATAACTTAACATTATTGACTATGATGGCCTTGATTAAACAATTAAAAAACTTATTTTAAGTTTTATTTGAATATTTACCATGAATGAATAAAATTTGCCATATATATGTTACATGGATAAATTAATTCATCACTATTGCAAAAATGACTTGTTCTCCGTGAATGCAAGCTATTCATGGTAAAGGTAGGTCGTTCTTGATAGATGATACTTTTTTAATTAAAAAAAAATTATTTTACTTTGGTGTTTCTTAATCTTTTCGTTTAATTTTTTCCTCATTTTTAGATTTTGTTTTTATTGACTTTGGTCAATCGGTGTGTGATTTGGAGGCCTTTAATTGAGGAGTGCCGCAACTCATGTGTTCGATTACCGTAAATGAGACTTTGTGTCAGTCACAAGCTTGTTTGCCACAAATGAAGCTTTTCACAATAAACAAAGGCACCATTTGTTTTGTGGTAAATAAATAATTTTAAAATATTTTCTTAAAAATAATTACTTATATCGCTTGAATAATTGATCGATGAAATATGTTTCATCATTGACAATAATTTATGTCTAAATATTTTTGCAGATGATATAATCACTTTTAGAAAAATATTTTCCAGATCATATATTTTTCATAAAATAAATGGAGCTAAATAGCATTTGACAGATACTTATAACAAATATAAGATATATTTCTATAAGATTAGGTAACTTGTCTAACAGATGGAAAAAATGGACATCTTTCTTTTTTATTTCATGGTTGGTGAGAGATCTATTCTTGTGGTGAGGTCACCGCCTCATCGGAAGCCCCGAGAGAGTCAATACAATTAAACATTCCACAAGCGCCACCTTGTCTCTGTCGAAAGTCACGTTTCTCAAAGAAACTTAATTAAGGAAAACAGAGGAATTTGAAGCGAGCAGGGCTAAAGATCATCACAGCTTTTTAATTCATACTAGTTTATTGTGACAGCGTGCATTGCATTGAATTTGCGTCCGATATCGATTATGTATATGTAGAGTATCTTATATTAAAGTACGTCTTAATCTAATTACTTAAGTATTTATAATAGTTGACGGTAACCTCACAAAATCTCATATAGTATCATAGTAGAAAGGCCTTAGGCCAAAATTTAGTCTAAAATGTGGAGGAATATTAGAATATTTAAATATTAAATCATGTTTTCATATAACGGCTTAAATTTTTTATACAATTAGCAGTAGCTTCACAGAATCCTACATCTTAAATCCTCAAAATTTTGACATATATCGAGCGGGGACCAACCTTAGTCATGTAACCTAGCTAGAAGATTAAATTAATGGCGATGAGTCCTTCCTAGGTTGAAACTTTAAAGAGGGAAGTGTGTCGTTGCTTTCCTAATATTTTTCACTAATTTAAGCAACCCAAATAAAAAAGTGAAAGAAAAAAGCAGTTGACCAGAATTCGTCTTTGTTTGCTACAAAGACTGTTTGACTTCTTCTCAGCCCTTTTTTAGGGGCCTTCGTGACTTCGTCGGTGATGAGAGCATAAGAGGCCGCCCCCTAATCCTCACTTGGTTGTCACTTTTCAAGCCTCCACCATACAACTAGCCCTAACCAAGTCAATAGGCATTGATATGTGAATTCCCCCTCTATTCACATTGCATGCTCTTCTATCTATTTCTCCTGAATTTTGTAGTATTCAGTTAATTAATGACATTTTCTGGCCAAGGTTAGAATGATTTGACTTTTCAATTGCGCTATTAGGAATAAAGATATCACAAGTGTCATAACTTTCATACAGTGTTTATTTAAGGGCTGTAACTTTTTTTGACCACTAAAAGTGCCATAATTTCTATTAAAAAAAAAAAACTTCACTTAAGTGTCATAACTTTCAATCGGTCACTTAAACGCCAAAAATTTTTAAAAACGTTCACCCAAGTATTGAAAATCCTAAGTAGCATAGCACTTATGATAAATGTTTTTAAAAGGTTATAACACTCAAGTAATCAATTAAAAAGTTATATGACACTCAAGTAATCAGAAAAAATATTATTGCACTCATATAAGTACCATACATAAGTTTTGTCTCTCAAATGAATACAATATGAAAGTTTTATCCTCCCCCTACCCCTCCTTAATATTAGCTAAGAGCAACATGGTGATGATTTTCCCTACCAGAATATATATATATATATATATATTGATTTTATTGTCATGACTTTGTAGGGTTTCTTCCCCCTGACAAAGGGGGTGTCCATGGTTTTTTCGAGCAAATGATGAACATCCAATGAATCCTTAAGTCGCATTTGCACTCAGCAATTATCACGACAAGAAGGTTTGTATTTTATCTGCTTCATTGTGATTCTTTGAGCTCAGAGCCTCGAGCGAGAAAGGCGAACAGGTACACCTCTCGAACTTAATCCTTCGGTGTTTTTCGTAGCTGACATTCTATACGAGCACGTGGCATTAAACAATGTCGTTTAGAAGCATTAGACTCGGTCCAGGGTCAGAACTATCACTATCTCTGACTATGAAATTGACTTGGTTCATTTGGGTTAATTGAAGGTGAAACATAAATCAATTGGTCAAAGAAGAGTTGTGATACCTAAACCCTGTCTTAGGAGCAGTTAGAACCAAATCCACAAGTATCATCATTACCACTTCAGCAAAAAAATAATGAGAATGATCACATAGGACAAAACCCAATTCCCAAGCAGGAATGGGCCAACCGTTTGACCGGTTTAGGACAAGGCCTCCTTGAGAGCAAAAGCCACTGTTTGCACCATTGCACTCCTTTTTCTCTCTTCCCCATGCTCGTGCATAATGCAAGAACGCGTATTGGTTGGCTCTATTAGGTGACGGACCAAACTAAATTACATGATAAAATCTCATAGATTCATGTAATCTTAATTATCTTTAGTGTGGACATAAGTAGCGCGGATTTGACTTGAAGTTGCATTTTCATTTATTTTTTTGAAACTAGTACAATAACGCTATACAACAATCGAATATGAAACAGAAGTTCAGCGGACCTAGTGTACGTACAAAAGTAAATTTGAACTTAGATATGACTGAAACCATGTGGGATTCATATAGGACTTACCAGTTTTAACAGGCCAAATTTAGTTTAGTACATATATTACACTAATGTAACAATTCTTTCTCTCTCCTTCTGTCTCTCCCCATTTTTAGTTCTTTTATTAGTTCAAAGAGAAACGGGGAGATTAGCACTAGTAATCTCCATTAAGCGTTGCCCTAGGGCATCACACTTGCTACAATATGTTGTATTTGAGTCATCACTATTTCGTATAACTCACGACTCAAAATCTCAAAGCTGGCAAGCTCGTCATCCAGCCCAATAAGACACTAGTAGTCAAAAGGTCTTTCAGTATGACTCAATTAGGGGGCACAGCACGAACTGTGCAGAGATTTGCTTAATGCATGAACCAAACTCATAACGTTTTGACTTTGTGACCACTTTAACTCGTGGCCAATCAATTTCCGTCTCTCCATCTTAATAATAAGTGGAGATAAATATATTAGGAGTCTTAAAACTCATTATGAAAGTGCAATTTAATCCTAAAACTTAATAAAAGTGCAATTTATTCCCAAAACTTATCAAACTATTTTGATCGAGTCTTTCCGTTAACTTTGTCTAATTAGACTAATAGATAATGCCAACATATTTTTTTATTATTTTCTCTCTCCATGTGACTTTTTTATTATTTTCTCTCCATTGAGGCATTGACCATAGTAAAACATAAATTATAATACTAAAACCATTTTTTTTTGCCTAAATCCTAATTTTTTAACCAAAATTTTAATTATATTAGATTAAACAAGGTAATTTAAATAAATAAAAAAGGCAAGGGCAATAGGTCATTGCCACCACCGCTGCCCCACCATCGTTGGAAAAGGTTAGCGAGCACTCAGCAAGGGCTATCGACCCTTGCGCATTGCAAACAAGGGCCCGATGACTTCTACCTAGATATGGGCAAGGGTTGTCAAGCCCTCACCTACAATCAACGAGGGTCATTGACCCTCTTTGAGCCCCTATCGGCCCTTTTGATGATAGTGGGTCGATAGCAAGCCCTCACCGCCCTTGCATTTCTTTTTCTTTTTTTTGTTTTCCTTTTTGAGTTCTTTCTTAAAAAGAAAAATTAGCTTTCAAATTTTCTTTTCTAATTTAATTAATATTTCGGTTAAAAATTAGGATTTGGGCATAAACAATGTTGTTTTATTATTATATTTCATGCTTTCATCAAGGTCAATGCAATACATAGGAGAGAGAAAATAATTATAAAAAAAATTCACATTAGTATTTTATGTTAGTCTAATTGGACGAAATCAACAAAAGGACTCGATTACACCAACTTGATAAGTTTTAAGACTTAATTATATTTGTTTTGTGAGTTTTAAAACTCATTTACACTTTTATAATAAGTTTTAGGACTTTTAGTAGATTTATTCCTTACTCAATCCGTCTTTTTTCCTGATTTACCGAATGACGGCTCTGGGCTGGGATCACTGGTTCCCACCCCTCTCTGGCATTCCCCGTTCTTTGCTGAACTTGTAAAACTGAACTTCATCTCCAATGCGAGCAGGATTGAGTAAGAATCTTATATTACTGTTTTTGAAATGTTATCGATAGGTAAGCGTTTCCTTGAGAATTTTTGCTACTAGAAGAAGTTCCATCCACCAGAGCGCATTCTGCATGCAATGGAAGCGGATAAGGCTTTTCATTTTCTGGATAGGTTACATGTATCGATTACATAATTGGCGTGGTGTAATTGATCGATGTCATTGCTTGCATAATGAGGCATGTCAAATAAGTTTTGCCTTTGGAATTTAAACACTTTTTCCCATGAATTTGCTTTTCCACATGTCATTTTTAGGTGGTGTGTTCGGTACGTATCACGACTTCCTGAGAGACTAGAACCACCTATAGTCTAATTTGCATCATTTTAGCTTATAACAATCACAGTCCCCCCTGCATAATATGAACTTGCCACGTAAACTAAGTTATTGTAATGTGTCATTAAACTCAGCAATTTCATGATAAAATTTAACAAAAAATAATGGAGAGTAAATAGATTACAAATGCATCAATTTGAGATTTTTGATGACCCAAAAATTATTTTGAGGTAAATTCATAATGGATATATCAGTTTGAAGTTTTTTACGAAAATGTAAATGTTTAAGAATATAAAAAGGTTCAAAAGTCCGTACGCCGCAGTCAAAATACTTTGATAGAGAATCTCGAAATGCGTGCTGGGCTGTTGTTATGACTTTTGAATCGTCACTCCTGATCAATCACTCCTTTATGCATTGAATATGATGTTGGCCTAGTGTTGGGGACCTGACCGGTTTAAGAAGGACAAACGTTTAACGGTTCATCAAGTGATGGATTATCCTTGTTGATATTGTGCGTGTATATTGCATACGAATCGCTCACACCTAGCTTGGGGAGAATACGGTTGAGTATGAGATTGACTACTAATATGTGCAGTAAATGAAGCTGATTCCGAGTAAAACCCCTTATTATTCAACCACTAACTCATCATCTGGGGTCGGCATGCGCGAAACGAAATACTTTGCCAGTTCAAATCTGGAGATGATTTTCTTAAAAGCACAGAGGTTGCCAGCGGATTTAGGAGAATTCAATGCACCCGTAAGAGCAGGACCTGTATGACTAATGGATTCACGGTTGTAATGGAATGTTACCATGGCGTGCCACGACTTGCACCTTGCAGCTGTCTCTTATAATTGATCACATGCTCAAGCACGCTCAAAAAAAGGAGAGAACAAATTTCCACTCTCCAAAACAATGATCTCTAACTCGGCACTCAGAATTCAAAACAATGATCTCTAACTCCGCACTCAGAATTCAAATCAGGCAATTGTTCTCTTTGCATATAACTCTAGCTTGATTTGTTTATTTTAGTATGCTAAAGAATCCAAAAACAACATACCCGAGCTATTTTCAATGCAGTACCATACTTGATCCTCACTGGACCTCTTCAGAACAGCAAGACCTTATTTTAGGCAATGGCGCTCAGGAACATGCTACCATATCCAATCAAGTTGGCAGAGGGGTGACAGGGAGACATTATCTCAACGACATAAGCATATTATGCTCCACATAAAGCTTCACATATACATAGAAAACTCAGACACGGCAACTGTGATATGAAGACAGTCATGTTCATACAATCACAGTGCTTCAGTCTCATTCAGCAGCAGAAAAGGGTGATTTTCCGAGTGAAGTTCTGCAAAATCAAGGGCTCCCTAGACTACAAAAAGCCTGACAATTGAACCATGATCCACTAACAAGTTACCAATTGGAAGAAGATAATTTAGATGATAATCATTGTCTACAAAGTGATAGCTAACCGAGCTTATACTTCAGCAACATAAAAGCACCCCTATAATCCAAAGGGCACCCATTGGACGCAGCATGAACACAAATCCTTTTTCAAGAATATACTTGTAAATTACCCTGTCAAACCAGAAATGAAATCAGAAAGGACCCCCACATGCAGGGAAATGGAACTGAGGATCGCAACATGTGGCAATATCTAATTAGCATCCTAATTCCAATGAATTCTCAGACTATGCCATGCAAGACAAATTCCAATCAGTTCAAGAACCATGCCTGCTATGGTCGAGGTACATTTATCCACTAGCAGTTTATTATTGATGTTCATTAGAGGAAGAGTGGCTAAGTACTCTCACTTAAGACAACCTTAAACTTGGAGGTAAGAGTACTAAAATTTGCATGAATCACTGCTCCTAGACATGGCAAATTTGATCATTCTTTCCATCTACAGGGATGAAATGGGGTCATGGCAGGTGTGATGAGCAAGAGTGGGCTAGCCAAACCACAGAAGTCTTATTCTATAAGAGAGAGTCTACATATTCATATAGTGGCAACTTCGCAAATAGAGGAAAAGAAGGCTTTTGAAGACAAAAATTATCTGTGTTCTATTGACAAATTTAGAGACATATGTTGGAAAACTAAATACTTTTGAAATACCAGAAAGATGTTTAAAGAAGCAAATCTTTGATAGTCATTGCAAAATCTCTCTTGTAGATGAACTCTTTAAGGTTTGAACTAAGTTTCTGTGTATCCAACCCCTCTATCATTCGAGACACTCCCATATTCATCCCACATTCAGAAACTTCATTTCAGACAAGAATGAACCACCTATAGTGCAATTATAATAGATGATATAGCCTAAAGAATAATAAAAGATATATTTCTTTACTATCAAAAAGAAAAACTGCAATTTAAGAAGGAAAAATACATACCAGAGCAAAACTAATGATTAGCATCAGGAGCTTTAGCATTAGCATTAAAATTATCAAAGCCTCCACTAGTCGGTCCTGCTGGATTCATTTGATAGGCAGGAGGTGGAACCATTGAGGGGGCACTACCAGAAGAGGTTAGATTCGGTGCAATTCCAGGACCTGAAGGAGGGACATTCAATGTAGGAGGCCTTGGCATACCATTCATCTGAGGCATAGAGGGAGCACCAGGGGCTGGCGCCATTGCTGGCATCCCTGGAGGAGGAATGTAGCCTGCCAAAAAAATTTCAACCAATAAAATTAGGTCCATGTTTCTACTCTGATAGCCATCTTAAAATAGAAAGTACTATGTGAGGAAATAAAAGGCATCAGTAGAAGGCAGCAGGCTCTCTCAATAAATAGATAAGAATATACATGAAACATACTGCCCGCTAGATTTACAACGTCCAAAAGAAAAAGTCAGTGCCCTTTCGCGCACTATCACGAATCTGAAGGGAAAAGAACAGGAGAAAAGCAAACCATAACTCAAGCTTATAAAAGAAACACGGCACCGTATGAAATACGTGAAGTTTGTGCCTAGAATAAGGACTAATTAAGTATGACAGAATGTCTTTTCCTGCCAAATAATGACTATGATTTGACAACTGTCACCATTAGAAACAATTCAGAGTGAATTAACTTCATGCGTATTTGTCCTTGCCTCTCAGAAGTAACCATTTACATGGTTGAGTTAAAGAAATAATGAAAGAGAAAACACAAGAAGTCAGCATCATGTATCCATCTATGCCATTACATAGCATGCAGCATTTATCCTACCACGTCTTCTACACCCTGTCTTATCCATGTTAACAAGAACACTTCCACAAGGACATTTACTCAACTCATAGCAACATCCACACAATCAATGTCCAATCAAACTAACTTTAAAAGATATTTACCCTATTTATTTTTTCATATGGGAGCATGAAAATACCGAAAAATTGACAGTAGACAAAAGAAACGAAAGAAAAATTTCAGTGTCCAAGATGGTATGTGTTTCATTTGGAAGATCTAACAAGAAAATTAGGCAATCTAGTGAACAATACTAACAATTTCATGAAATGCTGTGTTATCCACAATGGATGTTAACCATTTACTACATTATCTACCAATCTATGTTCAGACAAAGTGTCTGTAAAAGATAGGCTTTCTTATACCATTCACAAAATGAGATGAAGCATAGAAACTGAGTGGATAGGCATTCTTTCAGTGAGGCTTTTCTTGGGAATGGCTGTAAAGCTTTGATATGGAGAAAGATAGTTTGTGAAGAAGCGTATAGTTCCAAAATTGGTTTTGGAAGATGTATAGTGAAGAACAATATCTAATCGAGCGGCACACAAGATTTGGCTTTCAAAGCAAAAAATGCAAGGGTGAGATAACTTCAGTAGCAGACATTTAAAGCAGGCAATTATAGGAAAACTGTGTCATTGGATGACAGATGGTGGGGAGATGATGCCTTAAACTATATATTTTCCAATTGGTTTGCATTACAAGGATCATGACAGTTCATGCAGGTTCATTGGCAGAGATATAGTAGACATATGGGGTGGAAGGTGGAATTTTTACATGGGACTCAAGATAAGCAGCTCAATGCTTTCTCTTAACTTTTTTGAGCTACTAGCTTAGATGGCACCAGGTGTGGGAGAGGACGATACTCTATGATTGAAAGTTTTGTGCATGTAGAAACTAATCTATCAAATTCTACTACTCTAACCTCGTCTCTAGTCAACTGCAAGTACAACGGAACACATTCTCCACTTGGGAAAGTAAAGGTTTCTTTTTCTCTACGGACGCAGCTCAGAGACATAATCTCAATCGAGATAATCTTCGAAGAAAGGAAAACATTGGTAATAGATGTTTTAATGCAAGAATGAAAAAGAGAGTGTGAATCACTTATTGCTACATTGTCACTGGAGAAGATAAGTTAGGACTATGAATTTTGCAGTTTCGGAAGCAAAGTGAATCACTTTAGGCACAGTGCCAAGTGAATGTTGGGCTTGGAGAGGGACCATTAAACTCTCCGTCGGAAAGAAGAAAGTAACTCAGATAGTTCCTCTCTTCATATTTCAGCTCATTCCAAAGGAACAATAGGCACGTCATAGGTAGCTTTTTGTTCTTGGAGGCATTCTTTGGAACTGTTGTATCTTTGAAGTTTTGTATCAGAGTTTTGTGTCTTGTCTGATCTAAGAGTGTTGTTACGTGTCTGGGTTGTAGAGCTATACCAACTGTTACTGCAGTTTGCTCGTGTATTTGATGATGGAGGACTATGGCAACAACCAGACTTGCAAAAGGTGTGCCAAATGAAGATTTACTTTTAGATGATAATCTGCTTAATTTGCCTCATTAGATTAAGAATCTTCATTAAGTGTTTAGAATCATTGAGCAAATGGAACTTTAAGTTTCTAGTTTCTAGGATATCATTTGTTCTTTTCTATTTCCCATTTAGAATAGAGACTATATGAGTCTTTTAAAATGGTCTTCCTTTGGCTTATGATGTATCTATCTGTGTATCTATCCAATGAGTAAATACAATTTCAGCATTTCTTTGCTGAGACTTGTGCAGTGCAATTCTCCCCTAGGTGTGAGCTCAGGCACTTTGGAAGTAAAGCCTAAAGCTTTTTTTTTTCTCTTCTAACCTTTCTTACAACATCACCCAAACTCTTACCAATTTCTCTATCATTCACTTATCAGCCGATAAAAACCCCGCATTGTTCACTGCCTTAAAACAGTACTTCCAGATCTGATTCAACCAATCAGATTGTCCTACATCATTTGAGCTGTAGGTTTGCTAGTTCATTGGGGTTGTACACATATTTCACTTGTATTTGTTCATGATTAGCAAAGCTGGCTGATGATTATCAATGACGGGAAAAAAGAAAAAGAAAGAATAGGCATTTCAAAAAGTAGATCCCCTGGGATTCTTTTAGGGATAACTAATTATATACCTCTCACTTTTGGTATTGTAGGAAACTTCGATTTTCATACTTATCTTTTGCTGGAAATGTTCAAAACAATCATATTGGCATAATTTTTGGCTTCCCTTGTGAAGCCGTTCTGCATGGAGGCAATACCCCACAGCACCTTTTTAAATAGAACTTTCTTTATCATTCAGAGAAAGTGCAAGTAACATCCAGATCTCAGTTCTGCATATACACAAGTAAACTCTCTTTGCTCACTATGGGTACAGAGCATCTCCATATTATTTAGCCAAAAATCTACAACAAACTCACGCCAAAAATTTCCATCATAAAATTCAATACTTTAACGAAGCCCGGACACAGAAATGACAAATTGCAGCCCCTAGTCAATCAATATGGCAAAACACACGGAAGCTATTTGCTCAAAGTATGTATCAGAAATCATGTATTAGCTAGTTTGGATATCAACATAATACCTGGTGCACCGGGCGGTGGCCTTGGCAAGACAGGTGACCGCATTCCAGGAGCCAGTTGCATATTTGGTCCCATAGGCATCATAGGCGTTGGTAGTACAGGTAACCGAGGCCTTTGAGCCATAAGATGTTGATTATATGCAGCACCAACTTGTTGGAAAGCTGCTGCTTGCCCCAAATGTTCCTTAATCCTTTGATCAATTAAACTTTGAGTTTGCTGCTCCTCAAATTGCTGATAGTAAATACGCACATTTGCCTAAAACCAGTTGCCAATTCAAGTTCAAACCCGTAATTAAGAACATGGCTTCTTCAAAAAACCAAAGATAAATGCACCGAAAGGCAACGTGGTAAAAACTTGGAGCCCATTCAAAATGTTACAACCAAGAATGGAAAGAAAGGAACACGAAGCAGGTGCTGGTAAGATGAAGTACCTTGTGCTTGTACCCTGCATTGTGCTGCTTTCTGACTGACGGCTGAAGTATCAAAAGACATAATTAGGGACAAAAGTCTTTCAACATTCTAAGCCTCTAAGGGATTAAAAGTCTAGTGCATGCTAATCATGATTATAGTTTACCAAGAAAGTTAATGAAATTACACATGGCATGTAGTTTTCTCAAGCGAAATGAACCCCATCTCATGAATAGAGGGTCAAAAGGCAGATTTCATTAGACACACCTTCAACAAGATAGTCATTACCTAGAGCTAATAACTATAAGGTCCCTGAGCAACTTGGAGAAGCAGGCAGCATTATAGCATATCATTTCAAAGCCCTTGTCCCCAAGTACTTAACACTTCCAACCAAACTCATACACCAGTCGAGATTGCAAATTACATACAGCACAATGCCGACAGGATTACGAATTCGATTGACGAAGCAAGCAGGCTTACAGAGTCGTGCGTCAAGTAGGTATCGCAGTAGTCACAGTAATACCTGCCAAATATCGCCAAGAAAAAGACAGAGGTCAGCAGAAACTAAGCAATGCGCGACGTCGGAGACGAGAAGGCGCGAGCGAATGGGACGCGTCGGACGTACCGAGGCATGGCGGCTTCGAGCTCGGGGGGAGGAGCGAGGACCCGAGGGCGGAGAAGGGCGAAACCCTAGGAGAGGGACGGAGAATGGAGGACTTCTTCAGTTCCAGAGCGAGCGAGAGAGAGAGATGGACTGAGGGAGGTTGCTCGCGGGTCGAGGGTCGACGGAGAGAGGTTCCGCTTTCCTCGCGGGGTGGCGGCGGAAGGTTGCGCAACGAGGGAGATTGCTCGGTGCTGACGGCGGACGGCGTGGGAGCTCGCCCGGCCGGCGGCGGCGGCGGCGGCGGGGGGCGGGCGGGCGGACGGCGAGAGGCCGCTAGCGCCGTCGCCGCAGCGTGAGACAGAGAGAGAGAGAGAGAGAGAGTCGAGCCGCGCGAGCCTGACGTTGTGTTTGGGTTTGGGCGATTTTTGAATTATTTCACAAGAAAATACGGGCGAATCAGCTTAGTTTGGAGAATCTTTTTCTTATATATTGTTATACTAATATTAATGCCACGAAGACCCAAGGTGAGCAGTTTGATTCGAACTTTGGGCGTTTTATCGTAGAGTTACCATCGAAACTCCGCAATCGCTAACACGTTTTAAGTTGGCGCCACAGTGGGTCCCATCTTGTCTCTCCCCGGCGCACGGGCTCGGTCTTTCGGTCGTCCGAACACGAGGCGGGCCCGTGATGATAGAGTCATCGGTTATCAATATATATATTTATATATATATTAATGCCACAAAAATTTTAAATTGCTAAACATGTATTACATTTTATCAAACAGATTTTCATGTCATAAAAGTCCCAAATTAATGTATTTGTAATAAATTTACCAAAATATTAAGAAAATTGGGGGAAAATTGGAATTTTAGCATATTTTTGAGATATAAGAAAGCTTAGAGCAAAAAAGCAAATTTTCCCATCTCGATTTTTTTTTTTTTTTTTCGGATCTAGTTTCTCAAAACGAGGTCCTTTTCTTTTTTTTTTTTTTTTGTTGGGAAAATAACTTCGTTTAAAAGATGCAATTATATTAAACTTCCATGCCGGAGCCATGTCACATACTGATCATTTGAGTCGTTTGTCAAGTGTATTTTCCTATCAGCAATTTACATGATATTGTACAAGAAGTAATGGATGGTAGATTTGTTACCAGTATATCGATACAATAATTTTTGTGACACAAAAATCAATTTGAGGCTAATGATGCGAGGGTAGATTAGTTTGGAAGTTTCAGTAGTATGGACCCGATTTAATTACCATAGCTCGAGAAGCGTGATGCCTTTTAATTCCTTTCAATAGTATGTTATTTTGTGTCAACGTTTTTCATTTACGTGCCCAACATTTGTTATTTGTTCTCATAAATCTTTATAAGCATGCGATTATTTCAATTTTAAAATTCTCTATAATTTCATTGATTTCTTACCTTGATCCTAATCATATTTGCTATCAATGTCTAGTACATGTAAAGATGGTGATTCTAATCACAATAAGTAATGTCATAATTTGTTAGGTAATTTTATTTGAGCATTCCATTTCTCGGGTCAATGTATTTTGTTGTGATAATAACTACCAGTTTTGTATAAAGTTGAAGACATGTGTATTATTAAACTCGTGCGATTGTCTTATAATGGATGTTTGGAAAATTTTATTGTGCTTCCACATGTGTGTGAGTATAAATGGAAAGGACACATAACTCGTGTGACATTCTGAAGCATCACAACATTCCTTATAATAGAGCTTTCGTGTATGGTAATAATTATTATAGCCCACAATAGTATTTTTGTGAACAACTGTAGGTCCTTGTACATTTCTTAGAGAAGAATTCCTTTTCGGATAAATTTTTGCATGTTAAAAATTATGTGATTTATGGACATTTTTAGATAATTTCCTTTTTTTTTTAAATTAGAGATTTATTTTTTCTGAAAGAACCATGATTGAACAATAATTAACAATATGCTCCACCACTTGTACGGTCCCCATTTCAGATTTATTAACTTTAATGCTTTTATATTGACTTAGCCTTGTCAATTTTTTTTTTTTTTAATTCATAATGTAAGTTATAGCAATTTAGAGATAGACTATAGTTGGGCCAAGCTTGTGAAATTCTTTGTCCTTTGTTCAATTATTTGTGCAGGTATATGAACATAGAAATGTAATTACTCATCGAAATTGGGAAAATTGTCAAAAAAAAAATCCTAAACTTATTGTATGGCGACCAATTCAATCTTAAACCTTTTAATTATGTCAATTTAGTCCTAAATCATTTGACATTTGTTAATATAATCATAAATCTTTTGATGACTTGCTAATATAATTCTTCAAGTCAAATTATCCAAATATTACATTTAGGGCTAAATTGACAAATCTTTAAAAGATTTAGGACTATATTAGCAAATGATCAAAATGTTTACAACTAAATTGGTGCAACTGAAAGATTTAGAACATAACTAATTGTTAACTCGAGAATCCATACATCCCTTATCAGTGTATGGACAGCTATCTCTCGAGCACAGGTTTTCTTTGATCTTGGGCATCTCACTGGGCTAGGTAAAGGGTCGACGAAAGAGCTTGCCCGCGGCATTCGGGTAATAATAATTGAATTTTTTTCTTCATTTTCATAAAAATTTTACTTTTATTCTTTCGATGGATACAGGGATTCGTATTGAAAATAATTCGAAATCTAGGAATTCGAGCTTTTCCTGGGAGTATGGCATGGGTTACTTCAGCGCCGTAGCGCCCGGTACTCGAACATATTTTTTTCATGAAATGGGTTGAATTGGTATTAGTCCGGATACGGGGTTTTTGATTACAGAATCCCAGGAATAAGACTTCTTGTTTGTATCACAACCAATCGAACGAACCAAAGCTACTCATAGGATAATTGTCTGGGAAGCCGATGAAGAGGCTTTCAAACAAAATTATCGGAAAGATCTTGGGATTACAAGAGTCATCTTGATTCTCAGGATGATTCTCCGTGCGACGGCGGCGGAGGCAGGTTCGGGATAATCCATTCAATCTTCTTCTTTTCTTTCTCTTTTCTCTCTTTTAGAAAGAAGCCTCTATCAATGAATTTATCCATCTTGCACTAAGTTAGCATGAATTGCTAAAGAGCGTAATTCTATGTCATTTGAAATTTTATAAAAAAATTTGGTGATTGTTGTGTACTATTATGGTTTTGAAAATAGAGAGTAAATTTTAGCTGACATTAGGATGTAAGAATAATTTCTACACATATATACAAAAAATGCCATTGATATTCTTGACCAAAACTAATAGTGAGGATAAATTATCCAAAATTTTCTTTTAAGCCAAAAGAGTAAAAGCAATCAACTTCAATTGAAGAAAAAGGAAATTTTTCATTGTGGAAGTAAAGATGAAAAAGCAAAAAGAAGCTCCTTCTTAAAATAAGCGAATCTAATTTTTTTTTTTTTTGGTAAGAGGTAAGATTTTATTGACTTTAAACCAAAGAGCTATATATAACTATACAGCAAGAACACGGCACCAAAAACTTACACTCATGAAAACAAAAGTCATAGCGAGTGGAAGGGTGCCAAGGTAAAAAGACCGAAGGCAAAGCCAAAATAGCGGCAAAAGCACCCAAAAAGGCTGTTAACAAGAAAAACAAACAGCACAAAGGCAACCCTTACAACAATACAAGAGCAGGGAAAGGATCCCAACTCTAAGATTGGTAGATAAGGACGACCCACCGCTGAAGAAGCTTCGAAGAAACTAGTTGCGGCCCCGCCTTCAACTTCGAACTTCAACAACAAGGATACTAGGAGAAACCTCCAGATGGAAGAGGGTTGAAGGGAACCCCTTACTCATGAATGTCAATCAAGCAAAAGGTAAATCAGTCCACGAAAATAGATGGGTTGAGCGACCAACATAGTAGCAATCTTCGATTTGTGGTGTTGGGGGGAACCTGATGGAAGGACAAAGCTTTGTCCTTAACAACCTTCTCAAGACAGCTTCTTCATGGCCGAAAGGGATGGAGTCCTTCCCTGAAAGAGAATATTGTTCCGCTCCTTCCAAATGATGTAGCACAGGGTAGCAAATGCAAATCGGGCAAGAGTGGAGTGGAACGAAGTTTCAAATAAATATTTGATCGCCCAATGTAGGTTATCCACCCAAGATTTATTTCGCCAAGCGAAATTAAATCTAGAAGCCCAAAATGTGGCTAAGGTGGCAGGGATGGGACATCCAAAGAATAGATGGTTGATCGAGTTGGACGACAAGAGCGGAAAGCACAATTCACATCTGGGATTCTGCCATAGGTAAGAAGCAATACGTGAGTTGGTAAGTTGTTCTTGGTAATCAACCAAAGCAGGAAATGATAACGGGGGGAGAAGGGAATTGTTCCAAATAAAAGGAGCCCATTGCATGGGCTGGCCTCTTGGTCGCAAAGCATCCCAAGTGGACGCAGCAGAGAAAGCGCCAAACGGGATTCCCAACCAGGAGAAACGATCAGGTTCAGAGTTGAGCTGAGGAAGGGGGTCATCCCAAGAGGCAATCTCGTTCAAAACACTAAAGGTTCGACCAGAGAATGAAATAAAATCAACAAATGAAGCTCCTTTGGAAAGCCGAGAATGGGTGATGTCTACATTGGAAAGTAACAAGTTGGGCTGTCCTTTGAGGTGCCAATTGTCGAACTAAAAGGAGACGGAACATCCATTCCCCACCTAGTGAATCTAATTATTTCCGGCAACTTAATCAATTAAGTAAAAATTCAGAATTTATTTCGATGATTGTAGAATTCAGACTCCACCGGAAGTTCAAACTAACCAAATGGAAAAATTAGGAGCAATTTAAAAGAGTTTTCCAACAAAAGAAGACTAGAAATAGTGTATATTGCATTTATGCAAAAAAAAAAAAATAGTGTCAAGTGTTTTTGCAAAATCACTTTATTATGAAGAAAAATGGAAAGCAGTTACTGAGGCAATATACAGACTTTGTATGGACATGTATATATACGTAGAGAGAAGATATTTTAAGATTTGAAATTGTTGGTGAGATTCTTAGAAGATAGAAAAGGTCAAATTTTGAAATTGAAGTAAGGAAATAGAATTATTAATTTATGCAGCTGCCCATAAACAGAAAATTCCTAAAATTAGCTAGCGGAAGGTATTAAGGGAAAGGAAAAAAAAATGATTATGGTCCCTTAAAAATAGCGCACCCTTTATTTCCATTTATATGATAGTAGAGCATAACTGAAACATTCTATCACGAAGTTTCCTTTTCTTTTTTCGGGCCGCAATCCTACTATAATCTTTTTCTTCGTAAATCAAACGTTCCCAATTCTTTTACTATTTCACATCACAACATAGCAAAAGGGGGTAAAAAAAAGGGTCTTTAAGATCGTCCCGAAATTTGACCCCCCCCGGAAAAAAAAAAAAAAAAAAAAGCACGAAAAGATGGACGGCCCCGTTAAAGTTGGTGAAAACGGCTTTGGATACTCAACCCAAGTTTTGAGTTGATTCCTTTTAAAACCAAGTAAATTACTCGACCAAATCCATCCAATGCGACCCCTTATAAAATATCTCCCTCAAAGACCGACTGCCAAATGCATTCCAAGCACACAATGTCACCCATTTGACCTCCCTACCCCTCCCGCACCACCCTGGCCGAGCTCCTTTAGGGGAAAAAGCCGAGGGGGCTCTCCCGTCTTTTCACCGAAAAAAAGCAGGTCTTTCTTTACGATAAAATAAAGGCAAAGACATGGAAAGCCAAAGGAAACGGACCGAGTAAAATCCGTGCAAGAAATTCTGCCCCCATTGACCGATCTCAGTCCGGAGTCTCGACCCTCCTACACCCCCACGACCACGATCCATGTTCCACGTCCGAAAAGCGCACGAGAGGCCCGAGCCGCGTGCCGTCCGACGCACGACAGATCGTCAATGATTCGGGGACTCTGCCGAACCCGCGTCACACGGTACGATCTCCGCTCCTCCTGTCGGGAATATAATAAACCAGGAATCGAGCTGAAAAATCCTCCGTGTGAAAACTCCTCCGAATGAACGCGAGCGAGCGAGCGCGAGGCGAACAGGATGAATCCGACCCGTGCAAGTTTCCTCGTTCCCCCTGTGACCATGTCCCTGTCCCACTGCCAAAAAGTAAAAGCGGCCCCCCTTCTCAAAAGACAGTTTCTTTCTTTCCTTCTTCGTGTCGCTGTTCTTATTCTGTCTCTCCGTTTCTCTCTCTCTCTTTCTGTCATTATTCTCCTCCTCCTCGTCAATCCCAAACCCCACTGAGATTTTACCGATTTCTTTCTTTTCATTTTCGCCGAATGCTCTAATGGAGTTCGCAGCGGAGTAGAGGGAATGCCACCTAATCCATCCAAACCCGACAGTCTCTCCCCCCTCCTCTTTAAATCGACGGGTTCCGTCGACGCTGCTTCTCAAGCTGTCCGGAGCTCGCCGGTCTCCTTCTTGAATCTCCCGCAAGTCCCGAACTTTGGGCCTCCCCGGGATTCTTGGTGCTCACGAAACCGTTCTTGAGCTTCTGGGTATGCCCCATGATGGCCTCCCTTGAAATTTCCCACGTCGATTTGGAGAGAGGCGAGGCCCACGAACACCACCGCCACCGTCACCACGATGTCGTGGGCAGCGACGACGACGACGACGACGAGAGCGTGTGTTTCTCCGACGCCGACGACGGCAGCGGCTCGTGCTACTCCCAGTTCTTCTCCACCGCCGGGGGTCCTACGACGAGTGCGCCTTCTCCGGCGTGCTGGACATGGACTACGACGCCGAGGGCGGGTCGGGGAGGCCGTCGTCGGCGTCGGATTGCTCGGTGGTGGCGGAGGGAGGAGGGAGGGTGGTGAAGGTGCATTTGGCGAGAGCGGAGAGAGAGAGGGATTGCAGGATTTGCCATTTGGGGTTGGAGAGCAACAGCCACGAGTCCGGGGCCCCGATCCAATTGGGCTGTTCTTGCAAGGGCGATTTGGGTGCTGCCCACAAGAATTGTGCAGAGGCCTGGTTCAAGATCAAGGGTAACAAGTAAGTACCCACAAAAGAAAAGTGACACGAAGAGCCAAAAAATTTAAAAATTTAGAGGCTTCATAATGTTTTCTGATTGCTGTTTGTTCTGTATCTGGAGTCGTTCTTAATGCGAGTTGCAATTATCCGTTCCATCTTCTAGCAAGTCTAACGGGGTGATTACTTGAAATTTGGGGAGTTGGAAATTCTTGATAATTGATTGATTCTCATGCATTTTGAATTTGGGCTTCTCAATATTCCAGTTGAGGGATCATTCCAGGTCATAGAACGTCGTATGCAAGTGTGATTAACTTTAATATCAATTTTGAGTGTCCTGACTTATAAGTACGTGAATAAATTCATTCATGATCCAATGATTATTATTGCTTTAAGAGCGGTTCCCTCAGTATCTTATAGAGATTCCGAGAAATATAGCAGTTGAATCTGATGATATGGATGGATTAGGAATGGGGATGTCATCCTCTGCCATGATACCAGTAGGCAAACACGTCAAAAGGGGCACTGCCCTTGTAAGTGGGACAATCAAAAGTTTTCTTGCTCTGATTATAGAAACTAAAAATTCTCTTAGCCAAAAGAAAAACGGAAGGGATATAAATATGGAAAGGAAAAAAGGGGAAAAAGAAAGGAAGAAGATGAAAGATTAAAGCATCGAAGTGACCAGATTGCGTGTCCAACGGCACCGCCCCATTGTTCTTTTTTTCTTATTTTCATATTTAGAAGTCCTTATAGTCTCTACTCTGTTGCTCTCTCCAGATTCTGCTGCTTTTATAAAAGTGGAGGAGGGACCCCATGTGATTTGGTCATTTTCCCATGGCTGAAGATTGTTGTTCTTAACAGATTTGATCAATAACATCACGTCACTTTTTCGTTGTGTAGATTCCAGTTATTCACATGGTCCTTGAAAATGATGTTTCTGGCATGGATATTCTAATTTTCGAGTTTTTTGCGGGCATCATATCATGATATGATTCTTTGTTCTCTTGTTTAAAGATGTGGGATGTGTTAACATGTCACTCTCATCTTTGTTGATGATGCATCTTTCAGTCTTTTCTATGTGTCGCATGTTCTGTGGCTTCAATTCAATGAGATTAGTGCTCATTTGTACTTTATTATGCTATGGTTGAGAGTTATATTATTAAGGATAAGTTAGTTTCTTCTAGGGTGAAGAACTCTCACTGATACTTCATGTTCAAATACTATAGAGGTCTAAAGAAATCTTTAAATGTAAAAGCTGTGGAACTAGAGATGCAGGACTCTAAAGCTGCTAGTTTAACTTCAAGTGCTTGAGCTTTCATTTACTTCTGTCTCTGTGGGTTGGTGAGATGCTACATCTGGCCTGTAACCTTTTGAAGAGCTTTGCCAATTAGCAGTGAAGTCTATTTAATCCATGGGCTGATGGAATTTTATCACTACAATGATTCAGCAGAAGAAAAAGATGAAAGGACATCAATTCAAATTTTGGATTTTTGAGTTGAGAGTAGTTCCCCGTTTGTTAGATACATTGATGCAATTCAATTCAACTTAATGGGATCTTTCATTAGGGTTGATTTCGAAAATCATGGTGTACATCTATGCTCCCCAATGTTTACAGTACTGCACAAATGGCCTTCGTGATAGAAAAACCAGCTTCTTATCTATCCAATAGACATTAACATACTCTTTAATCTCTTTCTGCTGCCCAGTTAAGAGCCATCTACATGACGTACTCTTTAAGACTATGCATGACATACTCTCTCCTCTATTTTCGGATCTTCTTTGATTGCATTTATTTTGATCTCCTTGACTTTCTAGGACCTGTGAGATCTGTAACTCCATTGCGCGGAACATTGCTGGTGTCAATGAGGTAGAGTCTGCCGAGCAGCCGACCAATGAGATTGACATTCCTCCAGCCTTGTCGGCCATCCCAGCCACCCCAACATTGCCCTCGGAGACCCGGAACTTCTGGCAGGGCCACCGCTTCTTGAATTTGCTGCTAGCTTGCATGGTATTTGCGTTTGTCATATCGTGGCTTTTCCACTTCAACATGCCATCATCATAGAGACTCGGGTCGCCGCCGCATTCTCTTCACACGTAAAAAAAATCAAGCAATGTAGTCGCAGTCGCTTTTTACAAGTAAAATTTACAGAAAGTGAAAAGGGAAGTAGGGAATTTTTCCATTTACCTCATCTTCAAAGTTGTTCTGTGCATTTTTATGTGTTCCTCCATGGATAATCGGACGTGCATGTTTATGGGAGTGTTTTCTCATGATTCAAGAGCATACGAGCTTATTGATTTTCTTCCTTCCTTGCCTTTGACATTACACGTGGTTTGGCACTAAAATGGAGTTTCCTTGTTAAGAGGGAAAGGAAGCGTGCAACTGTATATGTCCAGTATTGCTCTGGTAGTGCCTTTTGATGATTTCTTATCATCATTGAATCGCTGTTGTAAAGTCTTAGCCCCTTTTTATAAGCCATTTATTGCGAATATTTTCTGTTGTATGTACTATGATGTCTTCTGTCTTTCAATCAAAGCAGTAGAATAATAATGTATGGCTAGATTAATCAGCTTAGAAATAATTTATCTCTAGTTGAAATGATGTGTTTGAGATTAATGTAAAATATTTAAAGAGATATTCAAATGTAGAAATTCTAACTCGGATTTAATAATTGTGTTGTGTTTAAATTTCAAAGATAATACAATTAATAAACGTGTTGTGCCTATTGTACGTAAATTGTACACGACGCCATTTTGAGGTGTAGGCATCAATTGACAGCCTTACAAATATTTTTGCTCCATCATAAGTTCATACTTATTCACGAAAAGGTGTATTGACCGAAAGGTTTAAGCTAAGCGTTTTTTTATTGTCCTTATGATAATAAGAACACAAGGCTACGAAATAAGTGAGATTTAAGGTCTATTTAATAACCATCCCTTTTTTATGTTATTTTATTTCTCAGAATGGAAAAAAATAGAAATCTGTTTAATTATGTCAGCTAATTTTTTAATTTCTAATAATAAAAAAGTGGTTAGGAATTAATTTGGAATAGAAATAAGAAAGAATTTTTTTTTTTTTTTTTTTTTTGGTTCTAGGAAATAAGAAAAGAAATAAGGTCATTTGATCATTTTAGAAAAAAATGCTCAATGTAACTTAATGTGTATCTTTACACAATCAACACAAGGTCCGGTTTCTTGACTCAATCCAAGTCCCTATTTTTCAAAATAAAAAATTAAAAAAATTAAAAAATCAGAAATTTAGGATAAAATTAGAAATTAGATTTTGAGTAATTTTACACGATTTTAGTGTTAATTCTAGTTTAGAATTAAGTTAACATGAAAAAATGTGAATCTTTTGATGAAAATTGAATTTAAAATTGAATAAGCTTTTAGTGCTTCACTAGATGAATTTTTAGGGCCATTTTCTTTTAAAGAAAATGCTAGGTTGCGGAAGCTTGATGATTTCAGTCTTCTTTTCTCAAGATTCTATTTGAGGCATCCTTTAAGATCTCTAGTCATTTCTAGCCATCCATCTTTGACTAATTATTGTTTTGGATTTTCTAAGGCCATCTTAAAATATCTTGATCAATTAAATTTTTATAAAAATCTAGTTTTATCCAAACATGAATTGTTAAGTCTCCATTAATATTTTTATAATTCAGTGAAAAATATTGGGAAAGAAATTTTTTAGGGTTGTAGCAAATGCAATTTTATTCTTTTTCTATTCTAGGAATAAGGATTTTATGCAGTAATCAAGTACGTTCTTTTATGCATAAACTCATCTAGGAAATAGAATTAGAAAAAAATATTTGAATAAAAATTATTTCTCGGAATAAAAATATTAGTAAATGCATCCGTTGGCTCATGGACTCGAGAAACAAAGGCAATCTACGTATAATGGCCCAAGCACCTCAAAAGAGGAGGCTAGAAAATCCCTTCTTTCAAGGAACCGTGCATATAAGCAGGATTGTTTATGCACGCTGGTGCCCCGTAGGACAAAGTCGCCGACCCAAAAGAAGGTTCAAGCTAGGAAAAATCAAAGCTTGATCCACACTGAATATTTTATTTCTTGCTTTTCTTTTTCGTTCCACTCGAAATTAAAAAAATTCCTGATCAACTCTTGATAAATTGCCAAAATTGCAGCTGCGCTGAACTTATTTCTGCTCCTAAGTGTTTTGATTGATTTGTTTGGTAATACATGTTTTAAAAAGGCAACAGGCGGGTAGGAAAATTTGTCAAAAGTAGTAACTTATTGAGGGCTTTTGTTGAGATGTTTGCTAGACGCTTCTAAAAGCCGAACCACATCACTTCTTTTTACAGCTCAAATTGTTGGAGGGAGAGGCGGCGTACAATCTTCTCTATCTATGAATTATTCCTAGTCTGATAATGAATTTCAGCATATCAACCAAATGCGAATAAAATAATATGTAAAATCAAGTTTTCACGTTTGGCGCCAACTCTCATTACTATTGGTGAGAGCATAGAGTCCCACCATTAATAAAAAACAAGCATACACATTTCAATGTTATTCTAATTTCCGTTTATTTCGCGAGAAATAAATGATTAAAATCATTCTCAAAATGATCGTTTATATTACTTACAAAAATGAATGAATAAAATTTTTTTCACTGTGCATGAAAATACTTAGACATAAAATATTATTTATGACAAAAATATTTTTTTATTAACTAATTATTTCAAAATACACAGGCAATCTTTTTTAAGAAAGTGTTTTTAAATCATTCATTTTCTAAGAAACAAATATGGCCCTCATTTGGTTCCATATTCTGCTTCAATTCAACTCGGTTCTTTGATTTAAGCAGATTGTTGGCGTTCCCTGAGACATAACAGGGAACATTGTTCTAGGCTAGGGTGGTAAATTAGTGAGATTGTTGGTAATTGTTCAAATACGTAGTTAACTAAATTTCGATAGACAACTTATTGAGTCTGTAACGAGTTAGTAAGTGCAATAGGTTTTCGAAGAGTACCAACATTTATTTGCACTTCCAAAATTACCAACTGTTGTAATAATTTATGGACATGTAGTTTAGTAGCTTACCAAAACGTTAACATTACTTACTTTTATATAAAATTACCAAATTCAATTTGAATGATTGATTAATATTCCTCCCATTAAGTTATCAGTTAATTTAATTTTAGGCATTTATTGAGTCAGTTAACAACTTTTATTTGATTATTTCAAAATTACTAACCATTATCACGATTTACTAATATTTATTTTCGGAGCTTACAATATGTTAAAGTTACTAATCATTTACAGGAAATTGCCAACCGTAGTTTGAGTTTTCTTACCAACTTATCTTTGATGAGTTACCAAATAAGTTTATTTATATGAGCTCTTATGTAAGTCACTTAGCAACTTATATTTGATTGTATTAAAAACTATTGCAATCATTTACTCGTATTTGGGTAGATATCCAACTTACCAACCCTTAATATCTATTTCAATATCTACCGATAGATAATTTTGGATTTTAGCAGTACCAGCGTATTAAAATTACTAATAACGTTTATTTGACTACTAAAAAGTATCAATTGTATAATGATCTACCAACATTCATTTGCGGAGCTTAAGTTACCAATGTATATTACCAAATTACCAACTTATTAAAGTGGCAAACTTCCATAAGAAATTATCAACTCTTTCCATAATTACTTGCTATTACAATAATTTACTAACATGTTTTGCAGGGCCCTAAGGATGCGTTTGGTAACACTCCCAGAAATAAGTATTTTTGTTTTTTTGTTCCCCGAAACAGAAATAGAACATAAATGCATTTGATATTTTTTCATTCCCAGGAACAAAGTTTTGAAATAGAAATAAGAAACAAAAAAAAGTTGCTTCTTGTTTTCAGAAACAACTCAAGAAAAAACTTTTTCTTTTTTCTTTTCTTCTTTTTCTCTTCCTCTCTTCTTCCCCTTAGCTGGTCTCCGACCCTAGCAAGGTTGCCTCGAGCTCGCCAACCATCGGCGAGATCCCCTAAACCTCGCCATGACTAGGCGACTCCTCGCCAGATCTGTGTGAGGTTGCCTTGCCCAACTAGGGCGAGGTCGAGCCTCACCGAGCCACGGCAAGGCTCCCTTGAGGCCGGCAACCTCGCCGGCCCTCGCTTGGCCTATCGCTGGTTGGCCATGGCCAAGGCCAATGACTAGCTTGAGAAAAGAGAAGAAAAAGAAAAAAAAATAAAAATGTAATAAAATTATTTAAAAAATTTAAGTCACAAAAATATTTGGGGTCGTACCAAACGCATTTCTAAACCTAAAGTTGTCATTTCGTATATGAAACTAGCAACTCTTATTTGTTTCAGCTACTAACTTTTATTTGAATTTTTTTTTTGATAACAAACTATTTCCAATTACTTATGCACTTATTTCTTATTGTTTCAAAAGTACCCACTTTTCCAATAACTTATCAACAATCATGGAGTTCACGATGGGTTAAGGTGACCAAATTTTACACGAAAACCATCGACACTGTCAAAAATTATTGATTGCCTCAAATGATTCACCAACATTGATTCACGAATCTTCAAGTTACCAAGTATATATGAAAATTACCAATTCTAATTTGAATTATTTACCAATTATAACTTACTAGTCTGCCAACTAGACACACATCACAGCTACATCGGATGCTTGTGCAGATAGATCCTTTGCCAAAGAGCAGTTACAACCTTCCCACAACTCCTGCTAAGGAGATTGCATGACTTTGTCCCAAAGCTGACCAGACCTCTCATGAGCTTTATACCTATTTTATCTATTGCCAAGATGGGGTCAGACAGATGACCTGAAAATTTATATTCGACACCTTCAAGTCCGATATACACGCATATCGCCCTTCCCCAAATCATCGTCTTGGAAATATGCTTTTTAGAGGTTTCACTTGAAAACTTTCTAGTTCAGATAAATGGACAAGTCTGTTGAGTTAATAGCGTTTAGAACGGGGGTGTTGACTGTCAAGAGAAGTGAGATGAAACATTAATGGATGATGGATGGCGTCTGAACAGGTGCTTGACATGAACGACAAGCACAAGCGAGTCGGGCAGGCCCGGTTATGAAGGGCATGGTAGATTTTGCGTGAGAAAAGATGACAATAGATCTTGATGAAAGAAAGGAAGGACTTTCATACATTACAAAAATGCAAAGCAATCAAGATTTTTCCAAAAAGAAAAGGGGCAAAAAAGAAGAAGAAAGAATCTCATAGTCGGTCGCTCCGATCGAAATCAGAGCAAATAAATACAGGAAGACAAGCATTACCACGGAAGGAAGCAAAGGGGCTCGAGCGAGGTGGCGGAGGAAGAAAAGTAGGGAGGAAAGGCGAAAAAAGAAGAAAAAGCTATACATTTATTTAATGTTTGGTCCTTTTTGTTTCTAAGCTTGTGGCGTCCTTGAGAGACTCCTGCGCTTCGTTTTCCATGCCGAGGATGAACAGGCAGGCTGCTTGAAGATACAAAGCCGTGGGCCACTCAGGAGACACCACCAGGGCTTGCATCGCGTCCCCGAGAGCTTCTTGGGCCATCTCGCTTATCAAGTACGATAAGCACCGCCTAGCAAAGACAGTCGGCGAAACCATGGTCCCGCAATCGATGAACTACAAAGCAAAGAGCCAACATGAAGTCGGACCATTTTCTGTCGGAAAGAGGAGCTATCTCTGCCTTCCCAGACAAAGTGCAGTTGAAACATAGCTTAAAGTAACTGTCTTGTAATATGCTTATTCTGCAGTTGGGCCCATTCCTTTTTCTTTTCATTTCTCTGGGACAAGCAGAAACAAAGGTCTAAACTGGGAAGTTGCTTTCTCTTTCAAGTTGTTATCTCATTTTGTAACTTATCACCAGAAATAGATCTGATTCTTTTTATTCCAACCCTTAGTGGTCTATCTACAATGATGGGTCTACTAACAATATTATAAGTAACAAGGTACGGTATCAGAATACTTACTTGGCTATAGCAATCAATAGCAGTTCCAAAATCCTTTGCCCGAAAAGCAGTATCACCGTGCTTCTTTGAGTTCAAAGTCTCCTGCATTTGATTGGTCCACATTTGAAAAGACAGCTGCAGGACAGAACTAGGGATCTCAGAGTTGGAAGTTGTTATCCATCCAAAAAAAAAAAAGAGTTGGAAGTTGTCGACAGACAGTTGGAGAAAAATGATTTGCTTGGAGCTTTTATCTTTATGTTATTGAAAAAAATAAACACAAAGTTAAAACTGAACAGAACATACTTGGGGGAAAAGTTCTCAAAATCGAAATCTAGGTCATTAATCCCCAACAAGAAATGATTACACAATTCCTACTAATGTGTGGTTGGTTATGTTCATTTTGCAGGGAATGTGTTTGAGCCACCTGAAATTGATAAGCAGGACTGGGGATTTTTCTAAAACAGCAACCAGATGACACCAAATAGATGAAACATAATAATCCTCTGTACAACCTGAAGCAAGCACACAAGTGTTGGATGCTTCAACTAAGTTCTGGAGAGCACAATAAACACTTGCACGAATTTAATGACTCTCTTGAGAACTACTGAGAACTACAGCCTGGTTGCCTCAAGCAGATGGTTTCCTAGATTAGGTCAAAATAGGAAGCTATACCATTCTTTCCAGACAGACACAGATGTATGGCGAAAATTGTGTTCAGAGTCATCAAGGAACATAATTCATGCAGGAGTTAAGAGAAAAGTTGATACAGAAAAACAGGGATTTACCTCATTGGCAATTCCTTCATCGTCCTTGTATCCAATCTTATCCAATATCTCATGAATTGCAGTGAGATCCATTCTCAAGCAAGCTTCACCAAATGGTGTCAGTGACAATGGTTGGGCAGGAGACTGGGTCTCCCTTTGGATACCCATAAGTACATGTGATGGAACCTGCTAGAAAACTCTTGGAATGATAGACAGCTTGTGCATAGACAGGGAGTGATCAACTTTTTTGTAAAAGAAAAAAAAAAAAAAAAAAAAAAAAAACAGAAAAAAAAAAAAAAAGATCATCGGACATATTGCTATACTATTAGCATAGCCACAGGATGCTCAGACCAGCAGCCGTTGGGCCAGGGTGGAGACTTGGTTTTTGCTTGTGCTTAAAGCAACAAACAGCAATTTTTGCACAAGCAAAAACTGCTGTCTTATGCAGGTAACATGTGTATGAAAGATTTCAACATAAACATAGAAGAACCTTCTTGGTACTGAAAAAGAAATGATTAAAAGTGAAAGACAGTGCGCAATCGATCATACTTCCGTTTCCTTCTGCAGCGACATAAGGGCTGTGACAAGGGACTTTGCATTTGGCCTCTCCCGAGCTTCATATTGCAAACAGCGGGAAGCTAAACGAACTAGCTCAGTCCCATCATCATTGGAAAAGTGACCCTCTAAAGCAGAATCCATCAGCATCAGGAAATTTTTGCCACGAATCAGATCGAGTGCCTAAAATTAGGCTCTATGTCAGTAAGCCCATATTTGGGAGTTTCATGCTTAAAAAACAACGGAACAGAAGCAGCAATAAGAAAGATTAAGCAGAATCCTAGGGGATGGCGAGGAGGAGGAGGAGGAGGAGGAGGAGGAGAGCAGGAAAATAATGTGAACAGATTCACAGAATGCCACGGCCCATTGTTGTAACACAAACCTCCAACCCTGGAAGAGAGAAATTCTTGAAATTTGTGCAGGAAATCTTTTTTTCTTTTCTTTTTTCCACTTTGTTACATCAAGGAATCAATATCGTGAGGATCAAAACCTAGTACTAACTCATCCACTTTGTCCCAAACGTTGACCATTTTGACACTGAGATGAAGGTGGTCATAAAATGAACCCCGGCGCTAGAGTCCAGAGTCAAAACCAGACATAACTATCGCTTCAAAAAAACAGTAGGATCAAGTATATCATCGACAAAGCAACCACAACACAATGACATATCAAATGTGATAGCAAAAGATATTTAAAGATTAGTTCTTGACGCAGCATAACCAGCTTATTCTAAACTTACGTGGCTTGGGGGTATATGTTTGCCACTTAGAAGATCAAGTAACATGGTCCCAAAACTGTAAACCACACTTTCTGCTGTCACTCTGCCTGCGAAATGTAAAAAGTTATTCAGATTACAACAGGAACAAAGAATTAACATTATCCAATCTTGGACATATCTTTCAGAATGCTGGCAGTATAATTAAATGATATAACTGCACTGAAGATATGTTTGTTGTTCAGATTGTTTATGTGCTTGTAAACCCTCTCAGTATAATCAATGAACATGGAAACTGAGATTGGGCAAAAGGACAACATACATATTTCTTTAATATCCATTAAGAAGACAAGAAGAAGGCTTTATTCAGAAATCAGAAAGAAGTGCTAACACCAATCTAGATTGCCAGCTAAATCCAAGCTATTTACAGACCAAGAGCATAGAGGAAGACATATTTATCACATCAATTAAAGGGCCTTCATTTAGCACAATTTTCTTTCCCACTTAAGTCTCAGGTGTTTTTGGACCATTCAACGAAATACAGTTTAATATTTGCAATTTGGAGACCACATCATCTCAAGTAAGAAGGTTGCACAAGCATAAACAATTGGGCATAAGGAGACCTTCCAAAGTTCCAAACCAGTATGAGAAGAGAGGGTTTGGGAGAGAATATTCTTTTTCACATGGTTCAACAGCATGAAATTTTTTAGTTGCCATTAATGTGCACAACTCATCAAACTCAAGCTACAATTATATGTCCTCACAGCAATTGCAGACTCGTGAGGAGAAATGCATATACCTGTCCTCAAGTATTCTGGAGGTGTGAAGGCTAAGTTGGTACTGTAACTCTTGCCGTCTCTACTGTTTTTCATAAGGCCAAAAGAAGACAGACGTGGATTTGCATCCTGTCGAGAAGATCAAAGTCAAAAATGCTCACAGGAGAACCAAGAAGAATAGAATTGTGAAGGGCTGTACCTGATCAAACAAGACTCTGTAAGCATTGAGATCGTGATATAAAGCCCGGCCTTTACTGCTGCAGTAATCCAGCGCTTGGGCCAAGTAAAATGCTACTCTCAGTCTCATTGCCCACTTCATAGGCTGGTTTTCCCCTGGAATCAACCAAAAAAAAAAAAATTCAAGTCAGAACAAATGGCAAAATAGGTTAAAAATTCAAAATTTGTACAATGCAAGTGTTCCATCTACACCAAAATACCGCATTGAATTCGTCCATGCATGTGATTTTTTTAACTTGGCACGGTTTAACAGCATTTTTTGAAGTGCCAATGTGCAAAGAAAGAGAAATAACAGCTCTGCAGCAACCACTAATATCTTTAACACCAATTTCCGGGAGCCAGATCAAATCCCTCATTGACGAAAACAGAATTTGTGATTACCAAGTTGTTATGAACACTCAAGACAATCCAAAATTAAGAAATTACAATGGGATGGATACATTGAGCCTAAAATGCATGCTCAATGCAATTAGCAGTACCCATCCACTGGCTTGTCCTAAAACGACAGGACTTACTAGATCATCATCAGCATTTCACTCTTCCAAGACCTTTTCATTACCTTTAAATCCGAATTACGACACCATCACCGTCATTACCAAGCTCGAGAAATTCAGGCATCGAATTGGCAGAAATAAATAAATAAATAAAATGGCGGCATACAGTGAAACAGATGCTTCGCAAGCGTCTCATTCGGCATGAACTCCGCCACCAGCAGCCTCTCATCTCCCTCGCAGCAACACCCGATCAGATTCGCCAGCCGCTCGCTCCGCAGGCTCCCGACGGATCTCGCCTCCTCCTGCAACCACACATTATTCCGATCAAAAGCGATCAACAAAGCCTCCGCAAAAGACGAGCATTTCGATTCGGCCCGATCATTTAGACCGGCGGAGGAGGACGACGGGACGCACTAGGAACTGGCGATTGTCGGGCCAGGCGAGGCGGTTGAAGCGCTTGACGGCGATGCAGCGGCCGGTGTCGAGCTGGCCCTTGTAGACGATGTTGGGCGCCTTGAGGCCGTGCTCGGAGACGATGTTGTCGGGGGAGAAACCCCCCGTGGCGGCCTTCAGCTGGTCGAAGCTGTACTCGGTGAAGCTGGGCCACGAGCTCTCCTTCCTGTCCCCGTTCTCTGCCACCACCAACAACAGAACAAACCCAACATTCGAAAACGCCACTCGATCACACCCACGAAAAACCCACCTCCAAAAACCCGCTCAGTGACGGAAAGAGAGAGTACCGAGATCGGAGGATTCAAGAACGGACGGCTTGAGGTGGGAGTGGAACCAGCAGAGAGAGAATTTGGAGCAGCGAGCTCCCATCGTCAGAAACAGAGAGAAGAAGGGAGAGAGAGAGAGGGAGGGAAAGAGAGATCAAGCGGCGGGGAGAGCAGGGGCAGGGGAGGTCAAACGATCAGACGGCGCGCATTGCCGCTCCGAGGAGGAACCGGAGGCTGACCAGTTGCAGAGAAGATTGCCGCGCTTGTTTCAGTGGCGAGAAGAGAAGAGAGCAGAGGAGAGCAGAGCAGCAATGGCGATCCAACGGCTATTCTCTCTCTCTATCTCTATCTCCTGCGCTTGCTGCGTCGACGATGAAATGAGAGCGAAGCGAAGCGTGGTGATGGTGGCGGTGGTGGTGGTGGTGGTGGGAGGTGGTGCTGTTCGGCTAATAATAATATTACTTTATCATTGGAGGACACATTATTGTTCGGGTTTGTGTCTCCAACATCATGCGTGTTTGTTTCAAAAAGGGCCTCAAAAGCAAAAAGAACAAAAAAAAGGGTTTTTTATAAAAGCCCCTTATCTTTTCTAATTTCACCTTTTTCAACCCTTTCTGATTTCAGCTTTTCTTTAATTTGTGTGTGTGTGTGTGTGTGTTTCCTTCCTTTCTGCAGTTCCCATCATTTCCCGGTCCATCTCCGTGTCTCGAATCAAGGTTTCATTTCGCCACCGAGAGAGAGAGAGACTGATGGGTGTGCATGTAGACCCGTGATGGGCCTCATCAGCAAATTTAGTATATTATCATGGGTTGTAAATGGAAATATAAATAAATGGTTGTCATTTCTCCTTAGGGCCGTACTATTAAATATTTTAATTTGGTACCTCGTGGCATATTTACTCCCGCACAAATTTACTTCTTGCAAAAAAAGACAATCCCAAATTAAGCAACCAAATGACATATATATAAAGGATTTATATATTCGACATTATACTCACAATGTTCGCATTTTAGTGGAGGGTAGAATCGGGTTTTATGGGTAACCGGGTTGGGATTCTTTTCGAGAAGGAAAATCAATTTGCTGTAAGCATGCTTGAGAAATTTTGTACAGAGAAAACTAATTCTGGGACATCAATGTCGGGTGAGTATCAATATAAGATTTTCAATCGGTATCGACCCTTCACTTCATCAATTTAAACGAATTAGTCTTAGCACATCAAACATTTTCATTATTACCCATGATTAGATCTGAATGCCCATAAGTTCGGGAATGATCTAGCTAAATTGGACTCGCTGACGTGGAAATTCTTGTCGGTCCAAATTATTAGTTTGAGTGGGTTTTGGTAATGAATAGGGAGGGCGTGGAAGAGTTCCACATTCTGTCAAAGTCAAAGGAAACCCAAAAAGAAAACAGTTAATTAACTATCGCACTGCCTGGGGGTCAGGTAAAGCGGCACTGTTATCGGATTAAGTTGAATATTAATTACCTGTGTAGACATGTCCTAATCAAGTTTGACAACGACTCAACATCAGCCTTGTTTGAATTGTTAACGTTATTCCCATGAATAGATAATGAAGTTTGTTAGCACGGTTTGGCTGGGGAGACCGAAAAAGGACCAAAGACATTAGGTTGTTAGCATGTCAAATTGTTAAACGTCAGGGCGGACGTAGTGTTGGAATGAGCACAAAACAAGTCTAGAATCACATTAAATATCTCACGCACGACTAGAAACTAAAAAAAAAAAAAAAAATTGAAATTAAGGCAATGACAGAAATGGGTTTGAGGCAAAAAGAAAAGGGTTTTATTTTGTTCGGTTCGATAAAACAAGTTTACCATTTGGTATGAAGAGTTGTTGAACGGGTGAATAGGATTGAGCTTGTGTGGGTTGAAAAGCGGTCGAACCTAAACTGACTCATTCGATCCATCTCAATCATTTTTCTTTAATATAATTTTAGTAATTCATTTTTCACTCAACCTAACCTGAACTAAATTGATACCCAATACAATCCAAGTCCCAATTCTTGGCCATTTTTCCTCTTAAACATGGAAAATAGAAACTAATCAACTAAAAAAATTAAACTCGAAAAGATCGGCAAATAAGAAATTACTAATCCTTTTAATGACTCAATATACTAGAACAAATCTTTTGTTACTTCACCGGTTCTAGAAATTTTATCTAATTTTTTTTTTCTAAAAGAATGCTGTTCTTTTACTTATTAGAAAAAACACAAAACAAAATGTTTACTACACTATAATAATGAAAAAAAGAAAAAAAGAGAGGATGTTTTTGTTTTGATATTTGAGGACGCATACCAAAGCTTCATAAAATTAAATAAAATACAAATGTTAAAGGAGTTGAAAAAGTGAATTCTCATGTTGCTGTAGGGGGCCTCTTTTCACCCTTCCCTGACAGTACTCCTTCGCTATGGGTCGGTCATCCGGGAGTATTTAGTCTCGTGTAAATATGTCTATTTGCAAATCATATTGTTAGACTAAAACCAAGTTTTTATTGGCAGATAAGTTGGATGTAATCACTGACCGAAAAGAAAGGTTGGGGGTAATTCAAGATGAAAATGGATTTGAAATAGGTTTATGTTCCCAACATATTATAAGACTCATCTGCAATTATATATATATATATATATATATATATATATGTTTAGCCAATTTCCGCCCGTTTTAGAATTTATGCAACTATTTATGATCCAACCCATCAAAATATGGTTTAAAAGATGGATCTTAGACTAATATTGCCCACCTCAAGATATGACGGATGCGTAATTTTTATGGGATAAAAAGTTAGGACATCTTTATTTAAATGGATTTCGGGGCAACAAAATGACTTTTATTTCGTTTGGTCTCGATGTAAAACTCCGAACGAGTTTTATCGGTTCGCTACGGCAGACCCATAGCTTTCCCGGGACAAAAAGTTACGGCGTCTTTACTTGAGATTACGTGAATTCTTATCCTGAGCCCGCCTTTCCAATTTGTGCTAATCCGAACTCTTTTAGAAAGTCTCCATGTCCACATCAGAAGTCAAACATTCTGCTGATGGGGTGGGGTGGATTGCATGCCTGCCCTCCATCCTCCAAATGGTAAAAAGCATGTTTCTTCCTAAATGCCATTGGCGTTCTCCTCGTGAAAGAGTCGATTTCAACATGACCTGACCAAGGACCAAGGGTCACTTTCTAGCTTCGGCAAAGGTCGCTTTTCCTTCACAAGAATCACTCCCCAATCAACGCCACCTACGCTATGCATGTTGTGTCCCGTCGTTTCGCGTGATGTAAATTCTAAGTTCTCAATATATGCGGGTTTTTAATGGCCAATTGCGCACAAACACATCTTCCCTTTGGCTCATGTTACTCCTCTTCTAATTTTCACTTAAGGATGAAATGCTGAGTTTATTTAAAGATATGATCATTTTCTTGAAAAGTACTCACAAAGATCCTCATTTTCCGTTCAATGCTAAGGCACACTATCTTTTATTTTCTTTCTAAGGGATAAATTGAAGTCCTAAAACTTATCCAAAAAATACAATTGAGTTTTAAAATTTTTAAAGTGTAATCATGTCTCTCAATTAAACTCATCCAATTAGGCTCTCGAAAAAATTGACTCGATTTTTTTGTTAGTTTTTCAAGACACATGACACCTATGTCGCACCTACCAAGCTGAGAAAAAAAACTCGAAAATATATATATAAAAAAAAATAAAGAAATTTTAAAAAGCAAAAGAAAAAAGAGGATGAAAGAAAAAGACTGAGAATTAAAAAAATAAAAGCTCCAAATTTCCTTCGCTTCAGCTGTCATGTCTGGGAGCTCTTTTTCTTTATTTTTTTTCTTTTTCTTTAATTTCCTTCCCTCGCTCTATTTTTAAAAGTAAAAAGACCAAAATGCCCCTATGATTTAGGGTAAATGAGCCTGATGGAACTCAGATAATATTTTTTTTTTTTTCCATAGTTCTCATGCGCCTGTTGTCATTTGTCGTACCATGGACCATCGTCATCAATCAAATGCACAAGATTCGGACACAAATTCCACGGCTCACCAACAGCTTTGAAAACCAGCCATATAACATTAGTTTGAACAAACAAATACTACACATCGTTCGTAGGCCAAGTCAATTAAGTATGCATTATCTATAATTATAATCCAACTAATATAGCCGCTACTATTTCCAATGCTTAAGTTTAGTGAGGACATAATCGCTAATGCTCCCACCAGAAGGATAAGCGATCTTGTCTGCAAGTCCTGGGTCTACACCTTAGTGATTCCATTGGGAGCTTAGAAAATCAATAAATGACAAATGTGAGGTTTTTTTTTTTTTTTTCCAATTTTTCAGATGCAAATTGAAAATCAGTAGTTCCATACACAAATCAAAGCATTCACAAGATGAACTGAGATGGATAATTAAATATAGCAGCATGAGCTTCACTGAGCTCATGGAGGGAGAGCTTCTTCGAACCCATGGTCATGGCTATTTGATCTTCATTGAACCTGGGGATCGGCAAGGTCTTGCCTTTTCTTTTTAACTTCATTTTTAGCTTTTTTATTTTTTGAATTCTTGTTCTTTTTTTTTTCTTTACTGTATTTTCTTTATAATTTTTTTCTGTATTATTCTTATTTCGTCCGTCTTAAGAAAGTGACGAAAATAAGCCACATTATCATTTTTTGTTAGCTTAGTTAGATGGAGTCGATAAATTGACTCGATTGCATGCACCCATTTGACTTGTTTGGCGACTTAAGTGTACTTTTTTAGAGTCTTATCACTTAATTGTATTTTCCTGATAAGTTTTAAAATTTTTTATATACTTATCTTTAGAATTTAATTTACTGTGAAAGTCATTAGGCCACTTAATAATGGGTCTCTTGCTTATAGTGCCCTTGACAAACCTATCAAACATACTTCCTAATAAAAAAAAAAAATAAAAACTACTACAATTTCGCAAAGCATCAATTGCATATTATATGAGAAGGGCAAATTTATAAACTTCTCCTAACGAGTTATACAGCAAGTATCCTAAGCCGAAACACTCGTAAACAAAAACCCTAATAATAATAAACCCATATCAAAGGACAACCTTTTCTCTCATCTTCCCTCTATTAACAATGTTTAGCAATATCCTTCACTAAAACGCACGTAGCATCATTGCAATAAGGAATTAAGGAGAGGGGGGAGATGATGAGAAGGATGGGGGCAAGAATGTGAGTCATAATTGCTACCACCTCAAGAGGGGTCAAGAGGCCCCCTCTTTCCCCCCCAATCCACTTTTTTCACAAGGGGGGAAAAGGATGGGAGGGGGAGCATGCAAAAGGCAAAGCCTCTCCCTCCCCCTCTCCAAGACATAGGCATGCCTCGTCTCATGATCACCGATATTCCCCCTCTCCCCCCTATCATAAAACCCCACACAGCTTTCCATCTTTATTGACCAACTTTACCACCACCACAATTTCCGCCAACATTATTTTCCCCGGGTCTTAGTCCACGGGATCTGCCTCGCGTGTCGCCTTTTGGCGTATTTATCCTGCTCCATTTCTCATGTCGTTTTCGGTCCCGTCTACGCCCTGAAGCGTGTGTGTCAAAAAGCATATTTCACATCGCCCCCGTTCATAGAATTTCAATGGCTCATGTTAAACTTCACATCGAGTTAAACTTCCTAACGTATGAACGCCGCTTCAAGAATTAGGTCTGCTCTGGCCTTGAAAGGACTGGCGAGCACCATATTTTCGTCTATCAATGACCAACTTTATTAGCACAAGAATGTCAGCTTAGCATCATGATAGCAACAGGGAACATTGAAATTTTTATTGACGACAAGATCTATTTTTTTTTTTCAATTTTCTTTCGAATTTTCTCTTTGCCTCACGGAGTAAAAGCCTGCCCTACTTCGCAATCTGGCTGGGGGACCTCCTTTTTGTTATGAAGCGTGGCAACACAACGATTATATGTTGTTCTCCCTGGAAATGATCCCACAGGCCGGGCAACAATTAGCTGTATTACAGCTAATGGGTCTGCATCCCATGGGGGAAGACAAATCCAGCAGACAGTTCCTCTTTGGCATTTAATTCTCGAGCCGATTATATGGTGGCCATGAATAGGTACAATAAACAAGTGGTTCACTTTAAGTGAGCATTTGATTAGAAAGTACCATGGGTGGAGTCCTCGTTAAGTAGCCAAATACAACTGCAATTTCCAATGCAGTAATTGTCCTTGTAATATGAACGACCAATATGTCAAAAAATCTTGTAGTTACTCATTAAGCATGTTTGACAGACACTCATTAATGAAATCTAAAATCAATGTATAATATTAATTAGATCGAGTAGTTGAGTGATTTCTTACTTGATTCAAGTCATGGCGTTTTCTAGTCAAAATAACAGCATTACTGTGTCTCTTACCCAGTGAATTGAGTTTCATTTTATGCGTGGGGACATGGCATTTTGTGTGTATTAATCGCGAATTTTCAATTCAAAAGTTTTGATATTTTGTTCCAATATATATTTTGCATTTGAATGATTCGCTAGAGAAAAACTACTTTCAATTTTCCCCAAGGAGTTGGCTAAGTAGTTAGACATTTAATGTTGACATGACAAATTTCGTGTACATATAATTGAAGTTGAATTCCAACATCATAGAGAGACCATTAAGAGAGAGTTAATGTCTTAGTCCTTTAATATATTCGGTTTGATATTTCTTCCCTTAAAAACTTAAGCTAATAATTTTTTTTTTGCCAATTACGATTTGTCAATTATCCCACGCCATATCAATTCTACAATGTGGGACTTGTTAAGTATCACTCAAACGTATACCTCAACAACCTCAGCTTCACTTGTGAGTTGTTCCTATGTTAGCCTACTTCCACTTAAGAGAGAGCCCTAGTTTGGCCACATTAACATATCCAATTGAATTAACATCTATTCAAAAGTTCAAGCTAATAAGTTATGACCGAACTAAAATGTAGCAACATTCCACAATACGAGACTTAAACCTCTTCACACAGGCACCTCAACAACTCAAACTCAAAGATATCTTCGACAGCCACTTAGAATAATCTTAGGAGTCACACTTACTTCTCTATGATAGAGATTTACATAATAACCGTGAATAAAATGATTTACATGCTTTCATGAGGATAAATTGGTACAAAAAGTTTGATTGTCCCATAGTGTAGATAAGGTGCCTATAGTAAGATTGCTATAAGAGTAGGCAATACTTGCATGAACTCGACTTGCAATCCATTTGAGCTGTCATATCATATGGCTCCGTCGAATTTGATGATTCACGTGAATTTGACTTACGTGGTGGTGTAGCGCTGACAATAAATTTTGGTAGAGCTGTCGGAGGAATGTGTATTTAGACGATTTAGAGAAAGAAAATAGTGCACGCATGAGAAGTAATTTAGTCAACTACAAAATCATGAACTTCCCTTTGTTTTGATGCACAGCTTGGATGGAGCGGGTCAAGAACCGAAAAAGAGGGCACACCACATGTCTATGCCTTTTGTTTCTGGAAAAGAAGAATTGTACACGTTCATGTCCTAGGGACAAAATCTGTCCCATTCTTACTTTTCTGAAGGCAATCTTAGTAGAGAAATAAAACAACCTTTGAGACCTAACTTGGGAATAAAAGCTATCTTGTCGATTCTTCAAATACATGCCACCTACACACATCTCTTTTGGGAGAAAACTATTAGCTACATTCAGATCACATGTGCATACTCACCGCAACGGTTTAGACAGTATGAACCTCATGTAAGACTCACAAGATTTAATGGATCACATGCGTCGAATTATTGCACCGAACGCATACAATAACTTTTCCTTTTCAGGCTTGAATTTGTGCACAACTTCAATCTTATGATTTAATGTACACATGTAAACTCCATCAATTGAAATGTGTATTATTTTCTGACCAATTTTTTTTTATTTTTTTATTTTGGTATTCTAACTTTCAGATTAATCGTGTTGATAATCTTACATTAAGTATGTAACATGGCAGCTCTTCCTTTTGCATTGTGTGGATTAGTGACGATTAAATATACAAGTACATGAACAATATGAAATTTGAAACAACTAATCTGTAGATGCATATTTGATCGATATCATGCTTTTTGATGCGCGATTTGGTCGGCAATGTTTGACGCGACAAGCTCCCGTGATCGGATCTGAGCACCACAAAGACAAGTAGTCCTTCTAAATTTTACTTCAGGAGAATCCCTCGATGCAAAAGTGAAGTAGGGTTTCTGGGCCATGCCTTTGCAAGGAGTTGGTTTCCAGCTTTGGACCCCACATCGACAGATTATATCCACAAAGTATAATAATTTAGGAATAGGGTTTATCTAAATGGGCCTTAAGTGGAACATCAGTCCAGTTAATTTTATCCACATCGTATTGGAATATAAATGTTACCTTTAGTTCTTTTGTGTGTAAGTCTTTAGATAATAATAAATTAACTTTTTTAGGAGGATTTAAATAAGAAAATGAAATATTGAAAGACTGGACGAAGGATATACGGAATGTAATAACGTGAAGAATAAATGTATATGCAGTAAAATATTCCGAGCAACTTAATATAAGTTCATCATTGAATATTATGACAATAGATAACATAAAACATCATGCAGGCCCCGTTGATTCCTTTGAGTTCAAGTACACATATTTTTTTAATAGTGTTCTAACTATTTTCGTCGGAAAAATTGTTTAGAAGTCTCGGACCTATTATAAAAAAGTCAATTTAGTATTGAACCTTTAAATTATGTCAGTAGTCCTAAACATTTTGATAATTCGTTAATTTAGTTTTTCTTGCAAAATTTGATTAGAAATCGTTAACATAGATATTGGTTGTTTTACTTGGTATGGCCGACACTAACATAGATAATTTTTCCAATTTTTTTTTTCATATTTTGTTATCTTTATTTTCTTTTTACACTATAGGGTCGATAGAGAATCACTAGCCACTGGTTGAGGCCCCTTGGCCATTGGGGGAGGGTCACGGCCCTTGTTCACGTCCCGTGGGGGGTCACCAACCCTACAATAAAAAGAAAGAAAAGAAAAAAAAAAATTATAAAATTAAAAAAATTATCCACATTAATGTGATTATGCCACGTATGGTGACCAATGTCCAAGTCAATGATTTTTAGTTAAGATTGGCTAGAGAGACTTAAATTGACAAATTATTAAATGGTTTAAGACTAAATTGAAACAGTTGAAATGTTTAGAATTTTTTGAACGATAATCCCTATTTTATTCTTTATCTCAAATACTTTTACTTCTTTTAATTTCTTTCAATTTCAATAACACTTTTATTTACAAATGCAACCATAGTCCATGAATAATAAAGAGTTACAAATAAGTGGTGAAACGGTGAAGAGAATGTAAGGGGTTGAAAGTTAATAAACGGACGAAATGTGAAAAGGAGAAAAACTCCACTATTGCCAGTTGTAAAACGTCATAATGAGTAGCAAATTTACTAGGTTGCATTGGTGTCAATTTTTCAATAGCTAACATTGTATGTATGTATAAATGAGCTAAGATTTCTTCAATATCCTTTTATTAGAAGAATACAATGATTCTAATTAAATATCAGATTCATATGAGATAAATCCACTAGGGTCACGTATTCACTTTTGGTGGAGGTGTTGTATGTTGGAAATCAGCCAAACAACTTATGGATACGAGATCTACTTTTTATTTAGAGTTTATAGCTATTGAGCTGGGTAGTGATGAGGCTGAACGATTGAGGGATATCTTGGCAGAAATTCCGTTGGGTTAAAACTATGAATGCATAGTGATTGTAAAGCTACAATGGCCAATGCTAAGAATAAAGCTTACAATAGTTAGAGAAGACGCATCCGATTGAAACATAATATCTTAAGGCAGCTGCTGAAACATGGAATTGTATTAATCAATTATGTAAAATCAGAAGTGAATTTGCTAAACCTTTGGGAAGGAAACAAATAGTGAAATATCGAGGGAGTGGGATTTAAGGCAATTTTAATATAAAAAAAGTTGGTAACCTAATCTATGTGATTGTAGATCCTTTGAAGTTGGTCATATGGATAATAATAAATCACTAGTCACTACTGTAGCAACAAATTTTATTAAGTTCCCTCCATTGTGTGCTATTGAAATTGCATATTAGGCAAGGATAAATTAAGTTCTTAACAAATTCAATATCTATCATAAGTGGTCTATTATTTTCAATGCACGCTTGATAAAATCTTCTATACGTATGTGGAGTAGGGCCGCTTCTATAAGATTCATGGCCAAATCTCTATTACACTCATGACTAATAAGGTGCATGCATGGGCTATTAGCACAAACCTGTGTTCAACAATTGAAACTGTGGATGGGTAATGTGATTAATGAGAAATTTTGCTTCCAATAAGAATCCTTGCTTCAAGGAAGCTATTAGTTTCACCATTGGGTCTGTAAGTGAAGTCTCATTTTTCTATGTTAGGGTCATAGTCCAAAAGATGCCGGATTAGATACATTGCCATCCAATGTGAAAATAGTTTTAATTCCTTCTATACTTTGATAAATATTTTAGAAGTATGCAAGTAATTGTTGTAGAAGGTGTTGGACTCACGCACATGAACTTGGGCCGAACCAAGTGTGAAGTTGGAGCTTGCCCTCCCCCCTTTCGCACAAAATACACGTGAGACCCGGTCCAACATTTCTCTCACACAATTTTTATTTTTGTCTCCGAAGGGCGAAAATTATTATTGAGAACAACGCTTGCACGGCTAGTTGCCACCATCGACTGCACAAACACTATCTTGTCGGCATCGTCAAACGCGTTACGTTACGCCGCTGTCGGCGGTGGCTCAAATAAATGAATACGGCATAGATGTAGTGTGTTCGCCATGAAGATATTATTGAACAATAAATGGCCCTAACTCGATTGAATGACCTTGCACACTTGCTCGGTACCCAACATGGCATAGATGTAATGTGTTCGCCATTAATTCCGCTACGCAAAATGTCATTTAATGATGTCTGCGCTCGTGTTTTCCTCCCCCCCGGCGGATGTCCAACAATCCATCACAAGACATTCCAACATAATATACCTTCGACTGTTCAGCCTACAATCATGTGGGACTTTTGATCCATTGATTATCGATGTTATATATCTCGAAGACACACATTTAAATAAAAATAAAGACATATAACCATCATATTGAGTAATTTAATAGAGAACTATATTAGATCCGAACCATGTTAAACTAAAAGAATCCATTGTTTTGAACCCTCGCCTTATCTAAGATCTATGCTTTCATCATAGTAACATTATTGCAATCGTGTTTGGATGTCCATGTAAGAAAGAGCGACCAGGGCGTGCATGCATGTGATGCAAGATAAAATATTTTAGAGTCTAGGGGAAAAAAAAAATGAAATCATGAGATATTGAATTGTCTTGTTCCCCGTATTAAATGAACATGGGGACAATAATTCTTGTGAAGTGCAGACAAAGGAGCACATAAGTTACTCCAACCGACCGACACATTAACGAGAAAAATGCAAAAAAGAACAAACAAGACTTGTTCACATGCTATGTCGTGAATCGAATGCGTGAACGTAGACGTTCTCAACACCAATCGGTCAATTAGACCATGTTAGTCTCTTTCCTGTTCCAGCAAACATGTCTCTCCCTATAATAGTGAGATTCACATTTATTACATTGATCACGGTCCCTTTCTTGTTCACTCAATATTGAGTTTATTTCTCTGTTTATTTTCCCCTTTTATCTTCTTGTGGAAAAGGAAGAAGACCATAATACGTCCCGATCTGTTTCCTCACCAGACAAATCGTCCATAAATTCAATGCCGAGTTTGCAAAGATGATGATTCCCTTTAAAAATTGAATAAACAATTAAAGTTACTAAATTCCTATAAAAATTAGAACCTTTAACACGTTAATTACTCTTTAAATAAATGTTAAAAAACTTTGAAATGGCTGGTGGAATCAAATAATTCAATACCTTTCTAGGAGTATTGGTAAGTTACTAACAAGTGACAAACCGAGCAGGTGAAGAATTGACTTTTTGCTACCAACAAGATCCATCTCTTAGTGGTGCTTTTGAAAATCTATGATTGTGGAAAAGATTTATGATTTTACATGCGTCGAAACTAGGGTGATATCGTCCTCCAATTTTTTGGTAATGGCCACTGGACTGGTTGGTAACACTGTTCAAGGCCTAAAGGCTCTTTGGGTCCAAAAAAATCACAAAAATTACCAAAAAGGCCTAGAAAAGGCTTGACATGAAATGGGCCCGTCTCACTTACAAAAAGGGTTCTGACGCGCCCAGGCCGACCGGGCCCATTTGACATCAGGGTTAGGTTTTTGAAAGGGGGGCTATGCGTAATTTTTGAAAATGTGGGGGCTGTTTATGATTACGCGAGGGATGTCATTTTAATTCTTGTTAGATTGCTGATGCATCAACTATTTAGAGGGGAATATTTCAGGTTTAATATACATTGAATTCTCGATGAATCTACATCTAATGATCACTTATTTTGGATTATCTTCGACGTTCAATATTATATGAAATTAGATTATTAAATCTGAAAAATTAAAAGAAAAAAATAAAATTAGCAAATCACTCCTTACACGGGTTTGTCTGTCGAGAAGTCATGGTATTTGTCATAATTTGGTAGATTATATTCTAAATTTTATGAATCGGAGAAATAAATGTCTGGGAAATAAGATATACATAGAAAGATTTAAGCGAGAGTATGAGTGTAAACGATAGGATAAAATGAAGAGAATTTTGAGGAAAAAAAGAAGAAGAGGATAAATTTTGAAATCCAGCAACGCACTTGGGACCCTCAATAGAGGCCTTTCATGGAATAGTGGAAGTATCCAAGTCTAGTCAATATAATTGATTTTGATAAACTGCGATGTCAAATTCTTATGGAAGAGTTGAGTGGCTTATAATTTGATTTTGTGATTCTTAAAGGTAGTTGATTCATTTCAAAATGGTGTCCGTATAATCTTGTTGATTTATTTTAAATACATGAGTCCAGAGACAAGTTAAAAGTTCTCTTAAAAAAGTTATATGAAGCCCAAAAGACGGACTATCTTTGAGCCCAAACTCACTTTCATTTGGCATATGCTACATTCTCTCTTCACATGTGACTTGACACTTTCCTAGGCTATTCTTTCTTGGGCCATGAATGGTAGCCCAATAACATACAAAATATTTTATCTAGTGTTTGGTGACATTTTCAGAGTGGATAAATCTGGATTTGTAACACTAGGTCCATTGGGTGAGCTGTGTGGAGAGGTGATAGTAACAATAGTACCAATTTCTCGTGGTCAACAGAATAAAATTGCTGACCACCACAATGGTTGGCCTTCTCTCTCCTGATTCAAATTTGGGAAGTTCTACCATGTCTCCATCTCTTGATTCAAATATACGAAACAACGGCCACAAGGTAGCTACTGGCCTAGTGATTACAACATAGTGGTCACCACACTAAGGCAACCATCGTGCTGTGGTCATTGGCCCGGCAACAATCTCTATCATAGATAGCCACTAGAAACACAATTGAGGGTTTGTCCAAAAGATCAACCATTCACTAGTGAAGTCAACCACCATACTGTTGTAATGTTTAAATATTAAGTCATTTTTTTATTTAACAGCTTAAACTTTTAAAATAATTATAATGATATAACAACTTAAAATTAAGCTAAAGCCTAGCCTATCCTTGAGAGAGAGTGTTAGATTACTTACATGTTAAACCACATTTTTAATATGAAAATTTAAATGTTTTGAATGGTTGGCAGTTTTTGATTAAAAAAAAAAATTGAACAGTAATATCACAAATTTTTTACATATAGTGTGGCCGCTGCTATTGTACAGCCACAGGTGGTGGTTGCCACCACCCAAGATGCCATTTGCAGTAGTCACTTGGCCGTGATTGAGGGAGGTCTATGTTGCTTTTATATATATAAAACTTTTTTTTTAATGTCTTTTCAACTTAACATCCTTTTTATTTCAATATCCATTCTTATAGTCAATCAAGTAGTGAAGAATATGTTCAAAAAAAAAAAAAAAGTAAGATATAAAAAGAATCCGAGGGGATTTCTTGTTATATTTTCCAATTCTATCCTTATCTTGTCTTTACGACTAAACATGGTCTAATGTCTCAACTCTCCTTTTGAGTTGTTCTAGTGTGTGTTTAGTATTATTTCTATTTCGAGGAAAAATTTCTTTTCATAAATAATATTTTTCTATTTCTATTCTCCGAAATAATTTCTAAATAAAAGAACATCTTTAGTAACTATACCATTTTTATTCTTGAAATAAAAAAAAAAAGAGCATAATTGGTATGATCCATAAATTTTGTAACGTAGATTTTTTTTTTAATATTTCTTTTCTTTTTTTCTTTTCTTCTTCCTTGCCGCCGCCACCACCACCACTGTTGGTCGATGCCTGCCGCCGGCCAATAGTCACCCGGCTGCAGTGGCGGCGGCATGGCGAAGAAGAAGAAAAGATAAAAAATAACTTATTTCTAGAAATTTTTCTTAAGAACAAGAAATTAATTTTTTCTACTTTTTGTTTCTATTACAAATCTATTCCTCAACCACTTCTCTATTATGAGGAATAGAAAAATTAATGACATTATTAAATGATTTATATTCTTTTTCTATTTCGAAAAGTAAAAACAAAACCATACGATACCCTAATAAATTGAGTGCATTCTTTCAAAGGGTGGCTGCTTCTAAACACGGTCTCCATCTACCACCATGGCCAGGGGACACAATTCCACATCCACCAAGTCCATTCCATACCGAACCGGCCTAGTTTATATAATAACTATAATATAAAATTTAACAAATATATTAGCAATATTATATTTAATTGTAAATTTATGTGTAAATTTCCATTTCATATGCAAGGACAAAACGAGTTAAGCTTGTCTTTTTAGAAGAGATAGGTGTGGGGCTGGGGCAGGTCTCGGATGTCGGTCCAATTGCCTTCTTAGTAAGGCGATGGTTGCTGCCAGTCGAGCGCGACATGTTAACATACGGAATTACCGGTGCAATATTTCGGATTGCGTTGAACGTCGGTTATATTTCTTATCATTAGAGGAAGGTTTTCGGTTCTTTTCTATTGAAAATGTCATTAGCAAAAAGTCCAATGGCCAACCTATTCGATATAATTTAATTATGCCCAAATTTTTTGTTATTTTACTCTCATTATATAAAAGTTCAAATCGAGTACTTTATTTATTACTTTTTCATAATTTCATTAGAAACACGATGAGTTTAATATTTTAGAATCCTGCAAACAATTATTCGGAAATATGTATCTTCTACCCATTTTCAGATTCAATGAAAATTAGCATAGAAATATCTATTTTTTGCCGCAGAATTGGGCCATATTAATATGTGTTTTGTTTAAGATTTTTAATCTAATTAATTTTCAGGTTGACTAAAGTTCAGGTTAAGCTCGTTTCTTTGGATTCGTCCCTACTCAAGTTGGCTTCCATCAATATGCGCACTTACTTGTCTCATCTTCATTTTATTTATAAAAAGGAAAATCAAATATGAGATATAGTGATTTGGCGTCTCTAAAATAAGAAAAGACAATTCCCTACATGCGATGCAATTTTTCTTTCCATCACAAATAATCTGAAGTTTGAAAAAAATTGACTGAGGCTCTACATCATGTCTTGTCTGATCAATGAGATGAATTTCATAGAGGAGATATTGCTTCTTGTCATCAAAAAACACAAAATAAGAGAAAGTAGTATATATAAGTGTGCTAGTTTTCATCGTTCTGAAGCCGGCAATATCACCAAATTTCCAGGGAAAAGCACCTACGCAACTCGTGCTAACGACAATGTATTATGGTCTGCTGTCACATAAAACATCAGATAACGTAGTTTACTTTGCAAGGAGATTGAAAGACTGCAAATTTGCCTGCATATTGATGCTCTTCTTCTAGGTTGGCCATCTCTTACTGGCACTTCGGCATGCTCCTGGTTTCCGGTTCTGTTTGGGTTTTGTTGAATCTGCAACAATGGTAGAAGCATCCGTCGCCTTGAGAATGTCAATGTTTTCATCCTCGTTATCGCTGCAATGAGTAGGACTTAGGATATGCCTTTTGTGTATGAGGAAACAAGCTAGTAGTTTTCTGCACAAATCAAGCGGAGGCTTGTCCTAGACTGTTTGTCGCGGACTGGAAAAGCCAAAAATTAGAACTATGGCAGGAAACTATTTAGCCCTCCAAAAGCGAAAATATTCTTGGTACATCAATATCCAAAGTTTATTCCTCTTGCACTTAGCCAATTTTTGGCCAGAAAACTGTTCTCGACCATGAAACTTGGATGTGAACCTGTCGTATTAACTGCTATCAAGAGTATATCCAGCTCAGACAAAACAAGTTTCCCATGATTCTAATTCAATCTAGCAACCTAGTGGTTAACATGCCAAATGAAGAAGGATCAAAACCTTCGAACGGTCTGAGAGTGGTGAACTTCAGCCCTACAACTCCTCAGAGAAAGCAAATTTGAAGGATGACAGAAGGCAAAAAGCATAAGATTAGACTTAACTTTCATGGTTGCCTCCCACCTTTAATCGTATGCAATCATAAAATTGTGACGATAGTTTTAATATTGTATTGTAACTATTGTTCATCCACATCTTCAAACTTGAGGGTAATAAGATGCCAACATCTCAGTACAAGGAAAACATAGTTTGCATACTGTTAATTTCCCCTGGTTTGCCCCAGTGAAAGAGATTGGACCGAACTTTTCAGGTTTTGCAAACACCATTTTCTATGTTCTGGTACTGCAGCTAGTCAATACAAGACCCATAACAACCTGAGTCATCTGCCGTGGAACTAACCCCTTTGAAGGGCATGCAGTTCATTGCAATATCCAGGTTCTACCAGGACTTTGTCGTCAATCCTCTTGGTAATCAAGGATTTTAACCATCTGGCTGCAAAATCAAAGCACCCTTGGCCCTGAATTAAACTCTATCGAGCGGTGAGAAAGGAGGATATTTTGGGGGAACTTCAAAATGCGGCGTCATGTTTGGCAGATTCACATCATTTCCGTTTACTGAATGTCCCCGTGAAGTTCTAGATTTGGAAAGTTGATGCCGATCAGAGGGCTCAGAAGACGTCTGGCAGCTTATTACAGCTATGCAAATGGCAAATGCTTGTAATGACGAGATTGTACGATTGAATTTGACCAGGTAGATTCCTGTTCTATATAGTTTCAAGCTGAAAATGGCATTCTCTTGTTGAGCTTCTCCCTGTGAACAAGAAAATAGTAGGTGAAACCAGAAGCATTAAGTGCACAATGCAATTACCTGAAAAGATGAAGTATACACACACCTGAACAAAAAGTTCAAGGTGATCTGACATCGAGCAAACACTTGATGTTTCATAGAAGTCCTTTAGGGGAGAAAGAATGCGCAATTTGCAACCGACATCCCAACCTCCACAATCACATGATCCACCAGATCTCCATCTATCGATCAACGATGAAGGTTCTCCGTTACTCGGCATACTATGATCACCCCCTGGAAGTATAACCATTAGATGATTTTTATCTTCATTTGAAAGTTTGGATCCTTGCAAATCCACTCTTAAAAATTTATGATTAGTAGCCTGTGCTTCGCAGTTGCTAGGCATGTCCATAGGAATCTTGAAGATGATGGCTGCAAGTTCCCTGTTCATTGGTGGATACGGTAATTCCTTGTCAGCTCGACTCAATCTGGGTCCCGATAAAACATATTCTCTCTTAACAGTCGGCTCATTGCAGTTGTCTGAACAAGCATTACGAAATGTCAACTGACCAACTACATTGTGCACAGAGCCGCCACTTCTTGTCTTGCTTCCTTGTCCAATCCAGCCGTTGCTCTTCTTTATCGTTTCGTCCACAGAATAGATTGTGTATTTTCTCACACAATTGCTCTTTCCAGATAGTGTCGCATCTTTGGTGGCAGCAGCAACAATGTGGCCGTTCTTGCCAACCACAAATTTGAATAAGGGGAGTCCGTCAGCACTAGTAACTTGGAGAAGAGCTTCAAGTGTTGATACCTCATGGTTACCGATTTGAAGTGATTCAGTGGAATATTCATGGCTCGAGCTTAGGGAAGCTACGCTCTGTTCTGGTTGCCGAATGCTTTCAGAGCGATGGTATGAAATTGATGACTTGGACCTCAGAAGTGGGTCTAGTAATCTTCTAATGCCAGACCTAACCTTGCTAGCAACGTCGGGCTTCTCTTTAGTGAGACTGCCACGGCAAGGAAAATCCTCTGAAGCCATCGGACCAGATCTATCAGTCACAGATGCTGAGCTACAGAGAGGAGCAGAAGCACTTTCTCTGAAACTGAAACTTCTGCTTATCCTACCGAAACTGAAGCTGAACCGGTGGCTGGGTGATGGATGCCTACTTTTCTTGCCTGCGGAGTTAACAGCTTCTTGAGTAAGACTTCCCATACCCTCCCCTCTGCTTGAATTTCTAGTCTTGTCACTATCATTTGGCTTTCTCATATTAGAAATTTTACTGCTAGACAGGTCATCCCCTGACCTGCTGCCGCCAGAGAAAGTTGAAGATTCGTCAAATTCGGGCTCAGAACCGCTCCTAGCAGTCTCCCTCTGGGAATCAACTTTCAACGACATTGGACATGAGTGTGGTAATTCTGAGCATGGTTCTCTTGAGCGAAGCTCCTCGGAAAGTGACACATCTGAGAAATAATTCCGAGTCGCATCCATCAAACTGTGATCAAACAATTTTCTGGTGTCACTTTTCTGGGATGCATCCATTGAGCTATTATGTGGACGTTTACTGGTAGAAAGTTGAGCTAAGGTTGCTTTATTCCACGAAGATCGTTTGTTGGATGTTTCTCTATTTAATGACTTTTCAACTTTTTTCTCGCTCTCGTCATTCTCAGCAGTAATCATCTCCTTTAAACTGATTGATCCGGCATCGATGCTCAGCTTTGATGATGGAGTTCCAGCCACGGACATGCATTTCTGTTCTCTATTATTTCCTCCGGTGCCTGATTCAGCCATTTTCCCCACTCTGATATTTCCTTTGCCACTGGAAACTCTCCTCTTACTCTTACTACGCAAGTCCAATGAACCACCTAACTCTGATACAATCATCTGATTCAATGAGTTTCTGTTGTCCTTCTGGAGCGCAATGTCTGTACACTTTTTTCTTGAAGATCTGTAAGTTCTATCTATCTTTTCATGCCCCCCAACATACTCTTAGAAGCACTTTCAACATCTTGAGAGAGCACAACTTTGCAAGCATTTGGCTTGACACGTCGAGAAATCCCATCTATCTCGCAATAACTAGAGCTAGGACAAAGAGATGCCCACTGCTCACTTTGATGATTACAAGTTGTGGTATTGCAGTTGCGAGTGAAATTCTCTAGACGACTCCAGTCCAGGACTCCAAAGTTCAGAGCTTTCCCCTGGAGGTTTCCTCTGGTTTCGACACGCTGGAGATAATCAGGCAAATTGGTCATGTGCCTGACAAGCTCATCTTCTTTAACGATCTCCCCGCTAGCACGCTGTCTCTGTTGATCTGTAGAGGATTTCAGCTGAACAGCATGGGCATTCGCATACTTCTCCCCTGGGTAACCCTGCTTTAAGGTTGGTTGACCCTGACAACTTTGTACCATTGATCTGTCTGGATATCCAATCCGATCGGACCATTGTGGTTTCCTGACACTCTCGTTCACTTTCTTGGAGTTCTGGTGTGGCTTTAGACTCTTTCTGACCAATGAGTTGGATTTCCTATCCCTGTGAGGAGGGAAGACTTCATGCTTTGATGGAACATCAGACGCCATGGCTTCAGTTGTTTTCACCACCCATTGTCACTGCAAAAAACGGTTCAGATCCTTCTTCATCAGCATCATTGTTATAAGTAGTCTGAATCTCCTCAACACTATGCTAAGAATTGAAAACAAAATGATATTAGCATTTCATCTGAAAATTTTGGATGAAACAATAAAATGGTTATACATATAATGCAGGTCTTTGTCAATTGCCACTGCAAGCTTGAAGTGGAATGACAAGCCACTGCAAGCTTGAAGTGGAATGACCACAAACATTGTCAATTTGACATGAAAACTCACAAAACTCCAATAAGGAGAAGGAACATGGTTTCGGCACAAAAGCAGATTCAGGATTACCAGTTAACATGTTAGTTGCAAGCGACGAAAACATATAAGGAAAAGAAAAATCAAGGTTCTTTGTCTTCACCAGCAGTTCCCCAAATGTCCCATAGCAAAATGGTAGCAGGCAACACTTTTATCAATCTATCAGCTTATGCAAACTGCAAAGAAATCATTCATTCTGGTTAGGACAGCTCGAGCAGAACCATCTTCACTGTACATGGACAAGAAGAAGTTACACGGTTAATGGAATGGAGCATGGAGTTCCACCCAAATAAGCCCTGCTTCTGAGTTCTGTGTGCGGCAATAGTTAACCTCAAGACTTCAACTTTCAGTTGTGGAAAACACCGATGAACGAAACAATGCAATGCCGATGATTATACAATGCTTTCCTCTAAACATGCTTACTCCGAAGCAACTTCACTTTAAATTTTGAGGTGCCAAAAAAAGATTTCCTGCAGATTTTCACTGTTCACCTTCCTCCCTCTCCCGCTCAGATCTAAGGTCATCCGAGACACTGAAAATGACACAAACCGATCCCAATTTCTTGCCAAAAACACCAACGAACCAGTTCTTAGCCACACGGTGGGGAAGATAAGATAACACAAGAAGTGCTGTGGTTTGCTTTGCTTTCTATCCAAGAAGAGTAAATGCCAAAGCTATTAATGGGGGACAAAGCCACTATACCAAGAAAGCAGAGCATCAAGACTAGGGGAAACAGACAAATGGGGTTACCAAGAGAAGCTTTAGAGCTCGCTTCGAGTTGAGAGAACGTACGGGCACGAGGAAAACCCAGAGAATGCGCGGCCCCTCCAATCCCGATGAAGATGAACTGAAGAAAATCACAGTGGAAATCAACCCGGTAAAAAGAAGAAACGGAGAGAGCGGAGTATAGGACTCGAAACGGAGCGTTTCCTATCGGGCGCGAGATTCTTATAATAACGCCAAAGGAGACGATCGCTATCATCGATCTTTTCCACCGATCAGAACAAAAAGAGAGCGGCAGACCAAGCAAGAAGCTACGTAGATTATAAGCAAAGAAAGGAATTCACGACAATCCACATTACCCAAAAACGAGGGCAGTCGAGAATGATCACCCCATTTAAGTATATGAAAAAATCATTTGTGGGAAGCAAAAGCAGAGACATCAGTGGCAAAGAAGATGGATCTTGGCTCTCCTCCTTTTTGACTCTCTGCATCAACTCCAGTCAGCACTGCCAAGAAAAGGAACCAAGCAAAGACAAATTCAGCAGCTAGAGAGAGGGAGGGAGTGCGCCTTTCGGGGACGTGGGTCCGATCATGGAGACTTCTGTCCTCCGGCGAATCCCGATGCTTGGCTATGGTGGCGGGGCCGACCTAAAGCTCCCTAATGATTTTCTCTCTCCTTAGCCATGAGAAAGCAATAGAGGAATCTGGCATGCATACTTAAATTCAACTTGGAGGACAAACCTGGTGGGCCTGCGTTGGATCGACATGCCATCCTTTGTTTTCTATTCCACATTTGACATGTCTCGCACCAGAATTTCCGATCTTGCTATAATACAGATTCTCAAATATGCGACTGAGGATGATAAAGTTTGGCGCGCGTGTGTATATGTTGCCTGGGATCCACCACGACATTTGATCTAGTGATAAGTGGGTCATCTATTTTTCATGAGATCATGATGGTGAGCGAATTTTTGAATTGATCGCATTATATTTGTCAACTGCAGACCTTCGAGTCACTAGTGATGCAAAGTAGTTATGACTCCATTTGAATAGTTCTTGGTGGATGTGCGATTCTTATGACAATGCCCACAAAGAGTTGTTAGCACGGCTTGCCCACCTCTACTCTTTTATTTAAGAAAAAATGTTGTTTGGAAAAAAAAATTGAGGGGAAATTACAAGAGTATCTATATATTGTTGTCTATCTCTAATTTCGATATTGCATATTTTATGACAAATTTTGGCATAAATTAGTACGACATATATGCATAGGATGTACGGAGCCTATGGATTGCCCATTCCGTGTGTGGGCATACGACTGTCATGTCTATATAGAAAGTGGCGGGCCTATGTGCCGTGCTTGGATCGACCATGTACAGGTTTTCGTGAACTGTTTGTGGTGTTTAATATTTTAAAGCTGAAGCTTCTGTTTGGAGGGATAGTTCTCGCGCTTGAACTTTACTCGTCGACACTTCCACTGAAACATGAGTAGTAGAAGTCTAGGCCTATTCTCGAGGTTCATTATTGCCGGAACTCGGGTTTGGATGTTACAAGGTGTCGGGACTAGGCTGTTATGGAGGAACAATATGTGGTCGATGGTGGAGTTATAAGGTGCGATAGATTTACTGCTGTGTCAGAGTATGGTTCATACTCCTTATTGATAGGAAAACACGGAGGTCTCACTTTCTGATGAAATAAGTAGCACCGATACCGACACATGACACGCGACACGATATGATACGACGCGCTGATACATTTTTTCTTAAAGAATGGAGAATTCCGATACGTTATGATACTTGAAAATCAAATGTATATTTTTATATATACATATGATTATTATAATCAAATTAATTTGATTCAATTCACAAAAAAATAAATAATAGAAAAGGAGTTTAGAATAAATTTACATTTAAAATATCAATCCATCATTTGTCAATATTATTCATTATTTTAATTTGATAAATTTAACTCCACTCCAATAATCCATAAAATTCAGGAAAAAAAAAAGTAATCTACATTTTGGACTCACATATCATAGCGTGTCGGAAGAAAAAAGAAAAAGCAAACTTGGGAGTGAATTGTGTGTCATAGGAGATGAGAGTCGAAAGAGAAGAGAATACTAGAATTTTCTTCTTTCCCCTTTTATTATTTTGACTATTTTTTATTTTCTTATATATTTACATTTTGACTCCTCATTTATTGAAATTTTTTTAAATTGACCTCATGTGTGTTAGAATCACGTGTTGAAATTCTAAAGTCGCATATCAAAATTCCAGACTTGCGTGTTGGAGGGTTTTGGGAGAGTTGATCATGTGTCAAATTTTTTGACACGTATTGATCGAATGTCAAAAAGTATCGAAGAGTGTCGAAAACGTGTAGGAATGTCGGACATGTGTTGCAATGTCCAACACGATGAGTGGGTGAGGGTTAGAGGTCACCTTGGCGAGGTCACGAGAGCAATGCTCTCGAGCCACTAAAGGACTTTCATAATTTAAGCTGATATTTTATTAGTAGTTTGGACTTGGGCTTTTAAATAGTTACTAGATGTATTTAATCTATTTCTCTTGTAATTTGGAAGTGTACTAAAGAGGTGCAATGTACTAATTATAGTGGAATAATCTGTTGGATGTACCTCCATCTTCTTTTTCTCACTTTTATTCTCTATTTCCTTGTTGTGACATTCTTTGATTAACACTCTCAAGGTATTGTCCGCCTTGTCTCATTCCATACCGAGCCTTATAGTTTTGTCTTTTAGCGTATAAGTATGCACTTTCATAGGAGGTAACCCTTCCTAATAGTGCTCTAGTTTGAGAGTAAGTTGAGAGAAAGTTTTGAAATTCCAAAGCAAAACTTGTTGTTATATCAAAAAACACATCCATTAATTAATTTTCGTTTTCACACATGCACGCGTGTGCATGCACATTCTAGAATTGCTCTTCCTTTATTCGATGCATAGTTTAATTCATTCATATTCCCTTCACCATCCTAAAAGACTGTTAAGAGTTGCTTCCCCTTGGGTTCGGCAACCACTCTCTGCGCTCATCAGACCAGGTCGTTTCATTTGTGCGCCGAATCCTAACACGCTGTAATTAGGGTTTGATCTTCAGGCTTTATAAGAATTGGTTTTGGCTTGTCTTAAAGCACATGGGACGACCTCCTTTGGCTCCACAAAAGAATCTGTAAATTCACAAAATTCCAATGCTGCACTTGTCTTCGTTGTCAAACGAAGACAAGAATTGGTTCATGGAAATAATTTCGTCATGAATTTCCTTGTCGAACGTTGTACCAGACATTAATGTGACAGCCGACCTACCGGTGGTAGCGGCCAAAACTATAACAGGCCCAAAGTTTAGAGTAAGCCGAGAGAAAGGAATGTCCTAAGGTTTGTCGACCACACAAAGCATTTATCTCTTTTGACTGTTTCGTACAGATGTATAATGACAGAGAATGGGTATAATTGCCAAAAATTGAATGACACCATGGTCCCAAATCAAAAGGATTGGTGAAGATATATTCGTTCCCATATGTTGATCAGCTGTGGAATTGAGAGGGCAAAGAAATGGAGATGGAAACTAAACTCCCCCCAAGAACATGATTGATACTGTTTGATAACCCAATCATGTCATGAAAATTGAAAATTCGGTATTTCATGATATTAAATTTGTTTTGATTATCATAACTAACGATGACTTAAGGATTCGATTAAGTTGATAAAGTAATTGATGGCAATTAAAATCCTACCAATTGTATTGCTAAAGCATGTCGGTAATGATCACAATGCCTTGTATGAGAAGCATTTAACAATCAGTCATCAATTTTAACTTAATATCAAACAACTTTAAATTTCTAATTTCAACACTTGAAATTCAGTGCTTAGTTTCTCAATTTTTATCAAGTGAGCCCTTATGCATTTTGCTCCAAATCACTAGGGAATGATCATAAAAGCATAAAGAAGTCTGAGTCACCAAATCAAAAATTATTCAAACGCTAATTTAACAAGAGATATTACGTGTTCCATCAATATATCATCTTAAGATGGGAAGGGATCCTTTTACATTGGTTTAAAATATCTGGTTTTTACACCGAATCTACTCAATTCATTCACTGTTCGTTGAAAGGATGGGAGATCGACGCAGTTCGTCGGCGTGCCAAAAGAGACTTCCGGCTCATGAAACGGAGGTTATATTGTTTCCATGCACTTGTCCTAGATGGGGATTATCTACCTAGATCAAACGTCTAAAATTAATCGATTCATGAGGTTTGCATAATGTTCTACGGAATTTTAGGTCGCCAGACATCACGTTTAGGAGGCCTGGCTGCAGACATATGATTCTTGTTCACAAAATACTCATCGTGGTCTATTACCTAAAGGTGCAAGACAACTAAACCAGGTGTTGTGTACGGACTTTCAGCACATGTTATGCAACATTTCACTCATAAAAGAAATACTCTGTTCATGTTTAAAATTTCAAGAACGATTAATCGGGCAGACGCTGCTTCCCAACTGTAGCTAAACCTTTCCCTTTTTCTTTTTCCTTTTCGTACGTTTGCTCTATTCGATATGATTTGAGCGGCGGGCCTTTACTTTTCATGGATCGATTGGAAATTACAACTTAGGTTAGTCCTCGAATGTAATGACAGAAAGGTTCTGAATAAAATATGGGACATCCTATGATATCTCCAGACCAAATGTATCAAGAGAAAGTGGAAATGATAATCTTATACCTTGTACTTAAAGTTACTAGAAAGCTTAAATTTCACTTAGTACTCTCTGGACGGCACAACATTCATTCTGATACAACATATGGGAACTTACATTATTACAGAGCATGAGGATGTACGCAGAACAACGTCTGATGGATCACAAGATCAAATTATAACCAAACCACGCGCAAAATTGTGACCATTTGAGATCGTGCCTTATGAATCATTTAACAGAGAGGTTTTTCATCCAATAAGTGACGTCTTCATCAGCGTTACTCCATATCACCCGCAATACTACTTCAATGCAATGCCTGATTAGATTAGTTCCTACCCTCTGAACCACGTAAAAAGTCTGTTAGAAGCCGCATGTTCAAGCTATCTCGCCTAGCTATTACTTTGCTCTCATTAGATCAATGTATGGATCTACTCCATACATGAACCACACATTCACCTTTGATATGATCACCAATAATTCGGCGATTTCAATGTGGGTCGGCACACCGAAGGGAATACTCAATCGTAACCACACAAGTATGGTGACCCTCTGACTCTGGCTTGGGTCTTATGAATAACTTAATGAGGTCCATTGCAATACAATACGAGACTTTGGAATGTCACTCCGACAAAACACATCTCACTCCATAAATGATTTTCGGCATCCTATCAAATGGTAAGCGAGGTGTTCGTAGTTATTTTGCCAAGAAGTATTAGCTTCGGTCTTTCCGAGCCAAAATAAAGAGGAGAAATGAGCATTAGTACTATTTTTTTTTTTTTTATTCATAAGATACCGTCATATAATACCAAGTCCACGAATACCGTGGGGAATAAAGCTCTTGGGCATAGGGCAATAATCAGCCATCGGGATCATACTTTAGAGGCTAGTCTAGTTCCAAATCTGGGCGTGGATCTTTTGCTCTCATAGTCATACTTTTTCTCTGAAATAAGAAAAGCATTTCGGCTCGTCATTTTTGCTTTAGCAAAGGTGAGATGTTAACAACAGAAAAAGAAGCAAAGATCAAAGTTAAAAAGGAAAAGCGGTACCCCAAGAAAAAAAGGCAAAGGCCTCTTGCAACACCGTTACGAAAAGTGTAGATATACTAAGAATGCCAGATGAAGTGTAGGAACGGGATTTAACGTCTTAGCCGTTAGTCACTGAAGAAGTTATGATTTTATTTTGGTCAATTGCGGATTAAGATTTTCAAAAAGGCCCAATTAGCGTTCAAGCTCGCCGTCGATGAAATTCAAGCGTCAAAATATCAACGACGCCCTCATGTGGAATATTTGGTCACTTACTACGTTTCATATCTGACATTTGATTACTATCAATGGTGAGGTCGAGATCTGATCTTCTTTTTTTTTTTCCCTTTTTTTAAATCCTTAAGTCCTCAATTTACCAACATCCAAAACCTTAAGTCTTTTTTTCTAGACTTATTCATTAAGATTGCATATAGTTTAGTTTAAGAAGTAACGAGAAATATGTTGGCAAATAAATAAATAAATAAGAATATTTGTGCTTTGTGGACAAAGTACACCCAAAATGCCAAAACTTGGCATAGAAGGATACTTAAGTGCAAAAAGTTAGGAAAGTTACACTTAAGTGCCAAAATCGGAGCAAAATGGATTACTTAAGTGCTATTTCGGCCAAAATGACGACGTGATGATTTTCCGGCAAAGGAGGTGCAAAACGACTCCGTTTTGCACGCTGACGTGGCTAGACAATACAAAAGCGATGTCGTTTTGGTGCCGATGTGGTAAGAAAATTAATGTAAAAATTAATTAAATTAAATTTAAAATTAAATTTATTTAAAACATTTAAAAAAATTAAAAATTAAAAAAAAAAAAAGGGGAGAGGGGGTGCAGGCAGCTGAGGGCTAAGCCCTTGCCACCGCCACCTCCCCACAACCGCCGAAAGGGCCGGCGACAAAGGGTCACAGTCCTCGCCTAGATCCGGTGAGGGTTGGTGGCCCTCGCCGGCCGGGCCAAGGGCCGCCGCTCGATGGGGTCGCCCCAGCCGCCGGCGACCATAGCCGACCCTCCCCCCTCCATCGCCGGCCCTTCCAGCGACGGCGGCAACGAGGGCTCAACCCTCAGCCGCTTGCCCCTTTTTTTTTTAATTTTAATTTTAAATGTTTTAAATAAATTTAGTTTTAAATTAATTTTTTACCATGTCGCACTAAAACGACGTCGTTTTTGTATTGTCTAGCCACGTTAGCGTGCAAAATGGCGTCGTTTTGCACTTCATTCGCCGAAAAATCGCCACATCGGCATTTTGGCCAAATTTTTGCCGAGTGGCACTTAAGTGATCCATTTTGCTCCGATTTTAGCACTTAAGTGTCACTTTCTTAACTTTTGGCACTTAAGTGTCCTTCCGTGCCAAGTTTTGGCACTCCAGGTGTTCGTACCTCGTGCTTTGTGATTGAAATTATGATCATTTGATCAAGTCCATTGATTCTGATCACGACCCTCTTGAAGTGAATATTGAGGAAGCTAATAGATTACTAAACGGCAAACAATCCTTTTTGAAGTGTGCCCATACTTTGCACAAACTCTTCCAAGCCTTATCAATTTCAACATGGTTTCTCTCTGTTAGAATAATTAAATATTAAATCACGTTTTTATCTAACAACTTAAGTTTTTAGAATAGTTGACAATAATCTCACAAAATTTCACAAGATATTAGAGTATACCTCTACGAAAGCAAACACAGCCTCTCAATATTGTCCTTTTTTGAAATCTCCAAAGAAGATTCATCAGTCACAGCTTCTGAACCAGTTGGAGCCTTTGAATCAGCTCCAGCATCCTTACCAATCATGGCAATTCCACAATCTACTCTAGGAAATCAATCCCACATCATTACCCTTCTAGCCGTTGGAGTAAAGCTTAATGGTAATAACTATGTTGTATGGAAAGCAAGGCTGCTTCCACTTCTCCGGGCAAACAAACTTCTGCCCATTGTTGAAGGTACCTCTTCTTGTCCTCCAACTCATATCACACAAATAAGTGCAGATGGAACTACTACAATTGTTTCGAATCCTACCTATGAAGAATGGTCAACACATGATCAAGTTTTCCTCAAATGGATTCTTAACACCTCAGCTGACGCAATTGTCGGATGGCTCTCAACATTCACCTCTTCAACAGACGCATGGTGATTTAAAGCCACATCCTATGCAACACAAAATCATGCCTGAGTAGCTCAACTTCGGATGTAGCTGCAAACTCTTCATAAAGGTAACCAAACGGTTACATGATTTCTTCAACAAACAATAGCAATTGTAGATCAGTTCTCCTCCATTAATGAAGTCATCTCTCCTCAAGAACACCAAACCCATGTCTTTCATGGGTTGGGTCCATAATATCAAAATCTTGCATTCTCTATTTCAATTCAATGTCAGTATCAAGACGTGACCCCTGAGACACTTCACGGTTTGCTTTATCTCAAAAGGCTCGGCTCAAGCTCATGGAACCCTTAGTGCAAGGTTCAGCTACATTTATAGGGAAGGCCAACTATAGATCAAATTCTCATAAGTTCCCTGGGCGTGTACATGAGAATAGTACACGTGGTGCTAGGCCACAAAATGCCAACAGATTCTCAAACATTCGCAATTTTAGGCGTGGCAATGGTGGTAACAGATGTCAAATTTGCAACAAATTTGGCCACAGAGCCAATGTTTGTAGGGAAAGATATTTGCAGCAGCAACATGAGCAATCCCGTACATCATCACAACTCAATTTGGCGGAAATTCCTCTTTCGCAGTTTGTTGTCTCCTTAGAGTCATGGTACCTAGATTCAGATACTACTCATCACATGATAAACAATACCTATTAGCTATCTGATGTTCAGCACTATCATGGTAATAATTAGGTCACCATAGGTAATGGATCTTGCTTACCCATCACTCATATAGGTAGTTATATTTCCCCAAATTTTTGTATGTATCATATCTTAGTTGGTCTTTCCATTAAAATGAAACTCCTATTAATTCATCAATTCTCTGAAGAGAACAATTGTGATTTCATATTCTCACCTACTTCTTCAATCGTTTAGTGTCGCCATCCAGGGAGAATCATACTTCAAGAAGATCTGGATCATGGTCTTTACTCCACTCCCACGTCTTCAACCTTTTGTTCATCATCACCACTTGCTTTTCCAGTGTATAAGATAGATTCCATCCACAAATGGCATTTTTGTCTAGGTCAAGCCTCCTACAACTCAGTCAGTCAAGTATTAAATAAATCTATAGTTTTTGTTTCTCCTTGTCCTGCATGCCTCTCCAGCAAGAGTCATAGTCATGCTCACCCACTCTCCAAAATAAGTCTTTGGCCCCCTACAATTGTGACATCCTAATTTTTCAGGTTCTGATTTCAATTGGATAAGTTGGCCCTTTCATCGACGTGCTTATAGTGCTTTTCTCTGAGATGACCACTTATGAGATAACTAGACTATTTGGGGAAGTCATTAAGAGATTTTAATGCAATAGACTTGAGGATTAGACTAGGAATCGGCCGCTCGACCGTGCTCATCTACAAAGATCATTACGACACAGATATAAATCGATTAGAAATCAGAGACAGGTCGGTTCGATTGAGATATGTGGTTAAACGTGGGTGATCCCACTAAATTGCAAAATTCTCGTTGACCGGTACTAGACTGATTTTTCTATCGTTTTGATACCTTGTGTCCGTATTTGAATCCTCGAGATTTTACGACCACCAAGAATCGCCAATGTGTCGAAGGGGTTCATTGTGGCTCAAAGAAAATCGATCACGGGTCATTTGCACTAAAAAGTTCTGAAAGCTACCCGATAGCTTAGGACACGCTAAAAATACGCCGGAGTGAAATTAACCACGAATTTGAATCCGATTTTAGAAATTGAAAGTTCTGTCATGTCACAATAAATTCTAGGAGCATCAACTTAGTCTTAGAAGATTTTTCTATAACCTAAGACTTTTTGAGAAAAAGTCGTCCTAGGACCCTTTTTGCCCGGAAAAAGCCAATGATCGTTTTTGATCGCGCAAGTGGGATGCAAGATGGATCATATGGTGAGAAAAAATACCAATTTGTTAATTGAGGTGCTAAAGGAATTTATTGAGCCTGGTATGTGTTGATTCAAGAATGAAATCAAGTCCAATTGAGAGGAAACCAAAGGAAATTCGTAGCTCCCCCTTCTCTTAGCCAAAATGGACCAATTCAATGTTGTAAAGAGAGTATTGGTGGCTCATGGACAGCCAAGGAAGACAACTTGGCTGAGGATGAGTCAAAGGGGGACAAACATATGGAAAATAAGGCTTGGTAGGCCCCATCAACCTCATCTCTTTCCTCTCTTCCTCACCAAGCAACCGACCATCTTTCCTCCCATCCTTCCAGCCATTTTCGACCACCAGCAGCCAGCAAGAAGCCAGCGGAAAGCCAACAGCATCGCCGGAGACAGCAGGAGCCGCTCGTCGTTGTCCACGCGTGCCACCGCCCGCGAGAGCTGCCCGCGCACGTCTGCCTCGAACCGTGCCAACCCGCGCGATCCCGACCCCCAGCGAGCTGCCTCGCCGTCCAGCAAGCTCAACCGGAGCTATCCTTCGCCGTTCCACCACCGGTAAGCCTTCGCCAAGGCCCGGTTTGGTCCTTGCACTCTTCCTCGATCAATCCCTGCCCTAAACCGAACTTGTGGCTTTTTGTTTCAGCAAGAACATAATAGAAAGTTTGTGGGTTTCCAGCAAGGTGTCGGGCCTGTTTTGAGGTGGTCTCAAATCTCGAAAGTTAGGCCCGCCTTAGGAAAAGTCGAGCCCCATCGCGTTCCCGACGATTTGATCCGATCAAATCGCGAAACAAGTGAGTTTGCACACTAAACCCTACTTAGTAGGTTAATTATGTTTAAGGGTTGTTTAGATTAGCTTAAGTATGAATTAGTGATAATCTAGAATGGTTAGATTAGTCTTAGAATATTAGTCTTAGAATGGATTAGTGATAGTTTAATTAGTGAGATTAGTACCATTGATGATGGATTAGTCGAATCCAGTGAAATTCCTGCCGTTTGGATTTCGAGACCCTCATCATTTGCCATTTTTGTAGATCGAAATGGGTTACGAATTTAAGATTGATGTTTCCTTGAGAAATGTTTTAGACATCTTTAGCTACAACATATATTTTTTTCAAGATTTTTATGGACTTAAAAGAAGGAGATATTAGCTCCGTCATTTGCAAACAGAGCCTCAGTTTTTGCTGAAACTAATGACCTTATAGGATTCTAGGGGTTTTTATCAACTCTTAGGATACGAATTTCAAAATGGTTTCTTCACAAAATTTTTTTTTTCCCTCTTCTAGTTTAACATACTCAAATTTCAGATCAAATGGATATGTTTTGGACTTCAAACCAAACTGATTTCGGAAAACAGACTTTCTGGAAACCGATCCAGTTTTAGTGCTGGATTGAGTGATTTACTGGGCCAAATATAGAAGGATCTGGGTTAAGATGTTTTCATGAAAAATGTTCATTTATGTGTCTATTACAACATATTTAAATTCAGGAATTTTCTGAACTCGTTTGATTGGGTTTTTGGATTTAAACTTGGAAACGTGCGAGTGGGCCTATTCTGCCGTTTAGGACCGGTTATGAGTTTGTGATGGTTCTTGAGGTTTTTATTGCTGGAAATTGCATCTTTGATGATTTATGGTTGGTTTTTGATATGCCTAGAGTTTATGCTTGATGATTGTGTGAAGGTTAAGAGATCCGTCCCCAGCGTGTGTTGGTAGACGTTAATAGTTAAGAGAACCCGTCCCCAGCATGTGTTGGTGGACATTAGTAGTTATTAGTCGTTCCCGGCGTGTGTCGGTAGTTATTAGTCATTCCCAATGTATGTCAGTAGTTATTATTCTTTCCCGGCGTGTGTCGGTGGTTATTACTTAACCCCGGCGCGTGTCGATGGATATTACTTAACCCCGGCGTGTGTCGGTGGATATTACTTAATTCCCGGCATGTGTCGGTGGATATTATCTTACCCGGCGTGTGTCGGTGGATATTATTTAACCCCGGCGTATGTCGGTAATTATTATCTTCCCCAGGCGTGTGTCGGTAATCATTATCTTTCCCCGGCATGTGTCGGTAGCTATTATTCTTCCTTAGCGTGTGTCGGATAAAACTGCTCGTGTGGGTAGTATTAGTTAATTAATTGGAACGCATGTTGAGTTGAATTGATGGATCGACGTGTGTCGGTAATTATTGCTTTGATGTGTATTGGTAATTCTTGCTCGTGCGAGCAGTGATTTAATTATAATTATTGCTTTGATGTGTATCAGTTGTTCTTGCTTGTGTGAGAAGTGATTAAATTGTGATTCTTGCTCGTGTGAGTAATGATTGGTTTGGACGTTCCAAATTGGTGTGTGAATTTACTATATACACATGGTTGTGATAAGAACTATGCTGACCTGTAAGAAGGAATTGAGGCCAAGGTAAGCCTCTGTGATTGTATGACTATGCGATTAAGACGTCTTAGGCGTATTACCCTTCTAATCGGGGTTTAGAGTGTGAACTCGCTGAGATTCATATCTCACCCCGTCGTAGGCTTCATTTTTGAGGACCGTAGGGTGGAAGACCTGGAGCCGAGTTGAGGGGATTTGAAGTGTAGGTCAGATAGGACAGTTTCTTTTTGAGAGTCAATCATTTGAAATCTTGTGACTATAGACTTTCGTATTTGACTCAGTATGTATATATCAACATGTTTTGTTTTTAAATATGATGTCATACTTTTCTATCCCGAGATGGTTACTGTCAGGGAATTGTTATTCGCTTCTGCATGTGCAATAAAATGAAAGGGTCGGCGACTAGTCCCGAGAAGTCGCAAAATTTTATCGACCACTGAGGGATGGGCACGCGCTCGAGGATCGGGGCGTGACAACAATTAGTCCACTTTTATGTATGGGGACCAGTTCTAGTGACATCCTTTTTGGACAACCCTTATTATATATGCTCCACTGATGATTTCTCTCAGTTTTCCTGGATATATCTTTTTCAATTCCTTGATCAATTTCTTTCCATTTTCACAGCAGTTTTAAATTTGGTGGAAAATCAACTTAACACTACGATAAAAGCCATTCAAAGTGACAATGTAGGGGAGACCAGTCTACTCCTTTCCACAGTAGACTCTTGCAGGACCGAGGAATCCACCACCATACCTCTTGTCCGACACCAAAATGGTACTGCTGAAAGAAAGCATTGACACATTGTAGAGATGGGAATGTTGATGCTCAACCATGCCTCAGTTCCAGCTCACTTTGGGGATCTTGCATTCTAAAGTGTTGTTCATAACACTACTAGGTTACCTTCAGCAGTGCTCAACCATAACTCACCTTGGGAGGTTCTCTATAATGTTAAACCCTCAATTCATCACGTATGCGTCTTTGGCTGCACTGTCTATCCAAACCTTCAACCTTACGCAAAGAACAAACTACAGCATTGATCTCATTGCTGCATTTTTCTGGGTTATCCTCCTAGCTTCCATGGTTATCCATGTTACTCTTAAGGATAATTGATTCTATATTACCACTGATGCTATTTTTTATGAAGACTTATTTCCTTTTATTTCTGCTGCATCATCAGTTCATGCTGGTCCATCTCTTGATTTATTAATAGATTCAGAATTTTACCCCTAGCCAGATGGTATTTCCGTCCCTATCAGTCCACTCATGGCCTCCCCAAATCAAAATCATTCCACCTCAATTTCGCAAAACTCTTTTACTAAATCAACAACACTATGTGTTATCGCACCATCAATAAAAAATGCTTCATCTAATTCCACATGTTTTATCGTATGCTCCACTGATTAGTCCAGTCCCTCTACTAACCAAGCCATCAACTCTTTGGCTTGGTCAGAGCCCTCTCTTGTTCACCCATGGCTCCTACATACCCCATGGTCACACAACTTGGAGATGATACTTTGGCCCAATGTTATCTCACTAAGGACCACACATACGCCCTTTATTCTATGGTGCAACTGATACCCACTCCAACTTGCTTTAGTCAAGCAGCTACAAATCCTACATGGAGGGCTGCCATGGCCACAGAATATACAACCCTTATGAAGAATCAAACCGGGGTTCTAGTCCCTCGTCCATCACAATTTAAAGTAATTGGATGTAAATGGGTGTTTCACATCAAATATCGTGCAAATGGCTCACTTGAATGGTATAAAGCGAGATTTGTGGCCAAAGGATATGATCAACAGGAAGGAGTTGATTTCCATGAGACTTTCAATCCCATTGTAAAGCATGTACCTATCCGTACAATGATTTCACTTGCCTATAGTTAGGGTTGGACACTTTGACAATTTGATGTTAAGAACGCATTCATTCACAACGACTTTACCGAGGAGATTTATATGCAACAACCACCAAGTTTTGTTGATGCTAATCATCCCGACTATGTTTGCAAACTTCAACGGTTGCATTATGGATTAAAGCAAGCACCACGAGCTTGGCATCAAAGGCTAAGTTTTTTCCCCTTATCTATTGGTTTTCATGTTTCTCGTGCTGATTCTTCCTTATTTGTCCTACATACATCAGCATACAATGTATTTCTCCTTGTATATGTGGATGATATCATCCTTACAGCTCTCCCTAGGCACCATTATCCACTTTAATTGCATCTCTACAACAGGAGTTCGCTATCAAAGATCTTGGTGATCTCCACTACTTTTTTGGGGATTGAACTACAACACATTGCCTCTGGCCTTCTTTTGTATCAAGGGAAATATGCCGCTGAAATTCTTAAGAAGGCCAACATGGACAAAGCACAAGTTGTAGCTATACCACACCTGACCAGTTCGAATCCTCGATCTCTTCATCAAGGTGTCCTGTTTCATAATCCTGCATTATATCGTAGCACGGTGGGTGCATTACAATATCTCACCATTACTTGACAAGACCTTGCTTATGCTGTGAATACTACTTGTCAGTTCATGCATGCCCTTACAGAAGCCCATTGACAATATGTCTAACATATTTTATGCTTCGTCTTTGGCACTCTTAGTCACAGCATCCTCTTCACCAGAGGATCTCAGGATTCCCTTCATGCTTTTTTCGATGTAGGATGGGCTGGTGACTATGATACTAGATGTTCTATGGGTGGTTATGCCATTTTTCTTGGTTCTAATTTAATCTCCTAAAGTTCTCGAAAGCAGAGAATGGTTGCTCATTCAAATACCGAGGCATAATTCAAATGTCTTGCTAACACCACTACTAAGATCATATGGATTCAAGCTTTACTTTCTAATTTAAAAGTCACCCTGCAAGGGTCCCCAATAATATAGTGTGATAATATTTCAACTATCTACCTCTATGGCAATCCTGTTTTTCATGCTCGGATGAAACATGTGGAGATTGACTATAATTTTGTTCACGAGCAGACTCATTAACACCAATTACATGTTTAGTATATCTCTTCAACGGACCAACCGGCGAATTTATTCACCAAAGCTCTTACAGGATCTCAGTTCCACCTCCTTCAGGCCAAGCTTACCGTGACTACCGCCCCATCAGCTTGCGGAGGTTGGGTGTTAAAGGAAAGAAATCCCAACAACGTTGGTTGTGGAACTGCTATAATTCCTCCATGACTTGGTCATCAAGTCAGATCATTTCCTTCCAAGAATACACCCACAATTCCTCCATGACTTGCTCCTCAAGATAGATCATTCTGTAGAGATTGTATCCCACAGAATCACGTCTCTTGTAAGCCTAGTGCTTAGCCTATATATATTCATTGTGTTGTGTAGCAAAAATGTGTATAGAAGATATTCTTTTGAAATATACATAAAATACAAGGCAACATTGTGCCTAAATCTTCTTATTCTATTCAACCCTCTTTTACCATTTTAACATGGTATTAGAGCTGGAGATCCTAAATTTAAATCTTACCAAGCCCCATTTGCCTTATCAATTAAATTTCCACACTTAATACTAGACAGAAAGACCATACTTAATGTGAGGGAAACTGTTAGAATAATTAAATATTAAATCATACATTTATTAGAATAATTAAATATTAAATCATACATTTATCTAACAGCTTAAACTTTTAAAACAATTGACAGTGGTCTTACAAAATTTCACACTTTAATCAATTCATGATTGCCTTAGAAGTACTGCCAAATAATTTGCCAAGTAGGTTAGGAGCTCAATAAATTATAGGAGATCGTTTTACAATTGCAAACTAGATAATTTGGACATAGAGACTTGGTTATATTAGATTAAACTAACACCCATTATTGGCACCTTTTTTTTTTTTTTAGGAAAACCTTTACATGCAACCTTAATTGATATCATTTCCTAACCATGGAAGCTTAAATGATCATGCCTTACAATCAATGTAATGAAACACTCCATACAAAAAAATGTTAAATACATGATAAATAAATAGATTCAATCCGATCTATCCTAGGCAACATGAAAGCAACGAAATTAACCTGAGCCATCTTGGGCAATAATTAAGCATAGCCTCTTTGTTACGCCTTGAGAGTTGACATAGGACCCCTGTGAGCGGATAAATGGAAAGTCCAAAAATATTCATGCAGGTTTCTAAATTAAACCAAACTAAAAAAGAAAAGTGAATATGGAAAAGTGATATGCTATGCACATATATCTATTAAATAGATTATTTTCCTAAAATCAGGTATTAAACATGATATAAATTTAAAATAATGAACTATAAAATGCAATGCAACACTAAGAGAATGAATATATTTATATTGCATGAATGTGCAAATGAATATTTCCCTAAAGGGACCCCCATATATATATTTTCATTGAAAATGGAACTAAAATTACCAGCATGCAAGATGTTCTTTTTCTTAGATTTTCTAATTTATGACATGTGATTTGTGATGAAGAAAACGTGCGCATATGACAAATTTCTTGCATTTTATGATAGGATTAGATTAGCTTTTTGTTACTAGTTTTATTGTAATTCAGTAAGAATTAATTTCTCATCAAATAATTTGGGAGATTTTCTTTTCTTTGATTAGTGCAAGCTTACTTTTTTATGCATAGCTCACAAGAACCCAGTCAGGGTATTATAACATGGTCTTGTATTAACTTCCTTGGATGTGAGTCGTGTCTCTCTTTTTTCGTACTTCAATTTTTACGTACCATCGTTATTGTTGTTGCCGATCTCTCTGCTTTATTGATAGTGTACATTTTCATGGACATTTAGATTTGCACGATTGGGTAAAATAAAAACAAAAAACTATTTCTTAAAACAACGTTTTCTTAAAGGAGAAATAGGTAGCAATGATGGGCATTACACGAAATTGGTGAAACTAAGTCCTCAAATCCAAACTCTCTAGACCGCAAAAATAAGGCGATCTTCGGCACCTTACTCGGCTTCTAACTGGCCTAATATAGGTTAGTGGTGAGTCTAGTCTCATTCATAAAAACAATAAATAAACAATCAACTTGAGGTCGGCGGGGTTTAAGAGAGCCCGTACAAACCTTAAGCACCACCTCACAAAAGAGTTACAAATGCTCATCTACCAATCCGTTAAACCCAAGGTTTATCTCAGGAGGTTCACCATAAAATACCATGAGTTTTATCAAACCAAAGAAGCATTCATTTTAATGTTTTAAATTAGCAATTATTGAAAATTTTAGCCTTTTTAGTAACTCTTCTTATTATGTATTTTCTTGGAATTTTTTAAGATTAATATAACGAAAAATCTCAAATTGGTATACTTGTAACAAATTTACTCCAAACTAATTTTTTTACTACAAAAAATATTAAACTGGTACCCATGTAACAAATTTAATCCAAATTAATTTTTTAACCACAAAAAACCTAAACTGGTCATTTTTTTATAAATTTACCCTTTGTTAGTTTCCATTAAAATAAATTACCACCACAAAAAATCACAAACTAGTACACTTATTATAAACAGAGAGTAAAACCATAAATTGGTATATCCATCAAGTGTCATGTGTTATCCAAATTAGAAATTTAACAGTAAAATTTAACGAAAATTAATGAAAGATAAATTTGTTACAGGTGTATCAGTTTGGAGTTTTTTATGGGCAAAATATTAGTTTGGGGTAAATTTATTACAAATATACCTATTTGGGGTTTTTCATGGTATTAATATTTTTTTATTATTTTCTCTCAATTTAAAATTTCCCAACGTCATATAATAATGACAATTAGGAATTTTCTAAGTGTTATTAAGTTCCTATAGTTTACATTAATAAACTAAAAATGACTTCTTTTTATCAAAAGAATAAGATTTATATGAAATGTGATACAACTTGACTAATAGTTTATACTAAAACACATTTTAGTTTTACACAACCGCGGAATTTCATGATGTGCAACGCATGAATATGCTACTAGTATTGTTTTGATAAATATATATTTGTCATCGATAACGATTTTATCCTTAAAGAAGCAAAAGAGGCTCTCTTCCTAGTTATGAAATTAGATGGAGTCCCATTTATTAGAAACAAAATATATCGGTTCACTTTGGGGAAAATTGTCCAAACAATTCTAAATTTATTGTATAGCAGCCAATTCAGTCCTAAACTTTTCAATCTGGTCAATTTAGTCATATGCCTTGTGACAATTTGTTAATGTAGTATTTCTGATCAATTTTTGCCAAAAATTAGTGACGTTGATGATTTTTTTGCCACTTTCTAATATTTTTTTCTTTTCTTTTTCTTTTTTTTTCTTTGTTTCTCTTTTCCCCATTTTTTTTTTTTTTTTTCCTATTTCCCTTTGCCAGTCGTCGGGGCCTTGGCAATGACCAAAAAGGGTGTTGCAGCCCTTGCCCAAGCCCAATGAGAGCCGAGACACCCTTACCTATGAATTGGCCGAGATATGGACATTGGCAAATTGTTAAAATATTTAGAATTAAATTGGTTAAATTGAGAAGTTCAGAATTAAATTGATTGCCGTACTATATATTTAGGACTTTTTTTTTTTTTTGACAATTATCACGTTCACTTCACAAACAACCAAAAGAATAGGCATTCAGTTGTGGTGATCTGGGCCACTGTCTCACCTCAAAGGATCCTATGATGTGTCGTATCCTCAGTCACAAGTAGTATCCTAATTGACTCAAGCACACAAGTCCCCCATCCAAAGGCCCACACACAAGTCGTAGGATCCTTTGTAAGGAAGAAATAATAGAACTAGGTCATGAGAAAACGAACTACTTAGTTGTATTATTAACGGTATAAGCAATGTACATTAACAGACTATTGATCGAAAAGTTTAGTTGTTGACCCCCTAAAGGGCTTTGCAAACATTATACATTTTTGCACGAGTAGACATTCCTGGTATTTGAGATAGCATCATTTAGAAATGACCAAAAATAGAAAACTTATGGAATATCTAAAGTACCTCTACACTATATTGACACGTGCTTGACCCAAGTGGCCATTGACATTGCGCCTGGTATGCCTGAATCATGGTATTCACAAAGAACTGTGACATCAAGGCACCGCTCACCCAATTAATATAGTAGATACCAGCGGTATTTAGTAACCCTTCTGTGATCGATGCTTCATGAATACAAATCATCATGGCCAAAGAAAAGAAAATTATGTGAAACAAGCATCATCCCCTATCAAATAGAAAAATTATGCAGTTTGGGAGATTCAAATTGTATTATATTCTAATAACTCAACTCGTTCAATCAATCTTCCTTATATTTTTAACTAGCCTTTCCAAGTTCTTCGATGAAGATCCCTCCGGGCCAACACTATTTGAACTCAATGCCGAAATCCTTGCCATCGATTTCATGATCTCCTCTTTCTTGTCATCCATCAATAATCTGACCATTGTCTTGACTGTCGATCTATCACATGTATCCTTCATGTCAAGCCCAATTTTCCATACTTCACTAACCCACCGACTATTAATTTGTTGATCTGCAATTCGAGGCCAACAAATCATGGGGATTCCTGCCACTATGCCCTCCAAGGTCGAGTTCCACCCGCTGTGCGTCAAGAAACCCCCCACGGCAGGGTGGGCGAGCACCTCTTCTTGTGGCGCCCAATCCACGACGTGTCGCCTTTCACTAACAACTTTCAGTTCTGAAAGTAGTGATCTCTCTTTCTCCTCGTTCTCTCCCAAAATCGCATCCTCCCTTAAGACCCACAAGAACGGTCTCCCGCAATTGACCAGGCCGTGCCAAAATTCCATCAATTGATCGACCGTGATCTTCACCAAGCTCCCGAATGACACATAGACGACCGATCTCGATGCTTGCGAATTAAGCCACACCATGCAACTTCGGTCTTCCATCCGAAGACTGCCTACAGATTCAGAACGCCCCGAAAAATGCCCAACATGGGATTTGACGGCCAGGGCATGGAGGGGCCCAATCGTGTAGACATCGGAAAAGATGGTGGCGAGATGAGAGAGCATCGGTGCTTCGAGGGCATCGAATGTGTTGAGTATGAGAGCGCAAGCTCGGGTCATGGCAATGGTTTCATCGAAAAAATAGCGATATAAGTTGATATGGATCGGTGATCTGCAAATACTTGGTAGGTCTCTCCGTCGCAGAAGGCCTTCAGCTCCCAGCAAGCCATGGAACTCCTTGTCCAGATCATCATCTGCCAAATCTCGTCAGAAAGATGAAAACTAAAGGGAATAGATTGACCTCATTTTTCCCATGATCACCGGACTATTTTTACATGTGTTTGTTCAATCATTTTGCTAAACTTTTCTATATGTACGGAAATTTCCTATCTTGGTCCTCTAAATACATAATACAGTCTTCAAATCTTGTGACTTTCCCGCTTTACATCGTATGTTTTCAGAAATACATCTTTACATCCTCGACCAAAGAAAAAAATAAACTTAGCTCTATCATCCGTAAATCCACCTACCCCAAGAACCCTAGTCTTCCCACGATCTTCAATCGCCGACTGAAGCCCCACTACCCTACACTCGCATCTACCTAATACTCACATCTACAATCACATCTACCTAACTCTCTCTCATCACGTGCCGCGCCTGGGCCATGGACATCCATGCCCCCAGCCATGGCCTGCAACCTCTTTATTACATTTTCGAGGTACAGCCCACCATGGTCGTCCATGGCCTGAAACAGACCGACGACCTTGATTCGAGGTTGGTGCACAATTGTTTGGAGGGCGCTCCGCGACAGTGGCTGCTGCTAGGTTGAGCATTTTAAAAAATGGGTCTAGGATTTCAGGGTCACTTGTAGCCATAGCAAAGTGCCTGGGTATGTTAGGGAAGAAATGGCTTGGAAAGATTAGAGGGGCGGCCAGGAACTCTTGTCAAAGCGAGCATTGCATTTCCTTGGATTGCTGGACTCATTTTTTCATTAGATAATTATATGTTCAGATCCATTTTAATTTCAAGCTCAAGAATCTCTACACCCCTGAACAGAGCAGATTACGTACATTTATCCATAAATCATCATTCATTTGTATTTTTTTTTGGTAAGGTATCATTCATTTGTATTTTCGTTTCGAGACATGTCAAGAATAAACGAGCCCCGTAAGAATAACAAAATAAGGATATCCTTTGGCCTTTTTGATCGAATTACCAGGAAATGGAAGCTTGCCCTCATGGATGAAGGTGGGAATGCAGAAGTAAGTCCACAAGCAGCAAGCACTGAATGTCCGGAACGAGATTGCCGGAATGCTGAGCTCCTCCGCGACGTCAATCCCGATCGACATGATCCCGTCCGCTATAACGCAGGTCACCGGAGGCTCTGCATTTTTGGAAAACAGAAACTCCCTCAAGAGAGCTTTCATCGCCGTCTTGATTGAGAGGAGAAGCTCTTCAATCCGTTCCAAGCTTCGTGGGTGGTCATCGGGCAAGCCATCAGAGATGGACTCGAAGCGGAGGAGGGAGGAGGGAGGAGAGGAGGGGCCGCGGGGGAGGATGCGGCGGTGGTTGTGGTGGGTGTTGAGGAAGGTGACACGGAGGCCAGCAGCGGCGAGGAGCTTCGCGAGGCAGAGCATGGGCTTGATGTGGCCCTGCGCCGGGAACGGAAGGACGAGCACGTGGGGCTCACGTGGCTCCTCCATCTCTTCGATGTTATGGATCCTTCTGCGCAGGGTGGCTTGTTTGGGGAGTGGATGAGAATGGAGATGAGACAGGAGAGGAGCGGATGATCATAAAGTTTTTTTTTTTTTTTTTTTTTTTTGGTAAAAAGGATGATCATAAAGTTTAGTCACGGGTCCTCCATTATCGTTGATCGAGGTGGGCAATTTGGATTTGTCTAGAAACAAACGTATGAGAACGGAAGACCACCATTATGCCCAATGATCTAGATTCTAGACTGGTTGGGCAAACACGATTTGGACTCTAATAGGCATATCCTATAACTGGTCAATTCCATGCACTTTAAATCCTACAGTTCTCATTTCATAAGTTCAAGTACTAAAACTTGCAACTGCGGTACATATTAAACCGTCGCTTCCGTTGACAAAAGAACTCAATTACGCCAAAAGTTATAAATTTTGGGAGTTAAATGCATGAAATTAAAGTTTTAGAAATTCAATGCTCAAAATTGACAAATTTTTAGGACTTGCTCTTAGTCTTGTCATGTATTTAAAAAGAAAATGAGGGGCCATATTCAACCCCCTAAATAATAATTTCTTCTTCTTCTTTTTTGCATCGTTTGCACTTGCATTCTATATCGCATATCTTTGCATTTAGGATCTCATGATGAGGAGTCACTGCTTCTCTCTCTCCCTCCCTCCCTTCCTCCCTCCCCCGTCTTGTCTTGATTTATCTAGAATCAAATTTCTGCAACAGGTAGGTAGTATTTGTGGTATTGAAGTTCCTTAGTTGAAATGAGTGGATGAAAATCACCGAGAGTAGTTAAAACTTGTAATTCTAGGAGAGTCCACATTGACCTCTTGTGAAGCACTCCTTTTGTGCTGAGTCGGTGGAAAATAGCCTATATATAGGCAAGAGCTCTATCTTTTTGTAGTATGCTTGAGAACAAACAACCCACTCTTGTAATATACACGACAGCTCTTCCTTTGCCATTTGTTGCTCCTTCACTTAAATCTCTTGCCATGGTCTTGTCTTACGCACATATACATATTAGAATTTTACACATCCACAATCCTATAAGTGGTATCAGGGTTAGGTAGTCAGGGACCGTAAACCCACCGTTTGGGATCATCGAGTGAAGAAGGAGAGTACGCTAGAGTTCTAACTATGCACAATTTGAGACTATGAAATTGATTGGTCTGAGACCAAGCTTACTTGATATAGGGGAAAAGTGTTAAAAAAGTCCTAAACTTTTTGTATTTGTGTCAATTTAGTCCTAAACATTTTTTGGTGTCAATTTAGTCATAAACCTTTTTATTTTGTGCCGATTTAGTCCTTTCCGGCAAATTTTGGCCAGATTTTCTTGTCGACGCCTTCGGTCGGCGACGTGGTATGATCGGTGCTTGACGTGACAACTTTTAATAATATTTTAATATTTTTATTTTTTCCTTTTCTTTTTTTTTTTTTTTTTCTTTTTCTTTTTCCTTCCCCTTGGCCTCTAGTCGGTCGCGAACCAGGCGAGGTCGACCTCGCCGACCACCTTGCCGGTGGCCGCAAGGGCGGCCTCGCCCCAGGCGGTGAGGCTCGCCCTCCGGATTTGGCGAGGGTCAAGCCTCGCCCATGGTCGGCGAGGCTCGACTTTGCCGGCCGGCAAGGGTGAGCCTCCCGGCACCGCCACGAGAGGGCGGCCGAGTGCCGGGCTAGCAAGGTCGAGCCTCACCTCGCGATGGGCAAGCCTCGCCGCCCGATCCGCAAGGGCCCCCTCGCGGCCACTAGCGAGATGGCCGACGAGGTTTGGCGAGGTCGACCTCACCGGCCGTCACCTCTAGCTGGTCGCCAAGGTCCAGCGACCGGCTAGAGGAGGGGAAGGAAAAAAGAAAAAAGAAAAAGAAAAAGAAAAATAACAAAATATTTAAAATATTATTAAAAATTGTCCACATCAGCACCAATCGCGCCACATCGGCCGAACGTCCAATCAAAAAATCCGGCCAAAATTGGCCGGAAAGACTGAATCGGCACTAAGTAAAAAGGTTTAGGACTAAATTGGCACAAAAAGGTTTAAGACTAAAACAAATACAAAAGGTTTAGAACTTTTTTAACACATTTCCCCTTGATATAGTCATAGGCATTACAACTAAGTCACAATAGTGGATTTTTCAGTTCGATGAACAATGTCGAGAAGCTCAAGAACTCCAATTATAATTATTGGAGTGCCGGCATGCAGTACTACTTGGTAGATCAAGATTGGTGGGATATTGTAGGTGATAGCAATGCTATATCACTAGGGGTGTTCAAAACCAAATTGAACCAAACCAAAAAATTCGTGCATTTTCAGTTCGGTCCAGTTTTGGTTTGGAAAATAAATAAAGGAATTTGGTTAGTTTGATGGTTGAGTTCAAATCGGATCGGATTTCAGTTTCTCTTGTTTTTTTTTTTTTTCTGTTCCCTCGCTCTTACTGTTCACTAATTCATTACTGCTCTCCCCTCTCCTCCCTTCCCTCTCTTTCTTTATCTTCGCACGCTCATTGTTCTGATTTCCTCTTCCTCACTTTCTTTCTCTTTCTCTTTTCTGTTTTATTCTCTCTTCCTGCAGAAGTGACGAAACACAAATTTTATCTCCAAAAATTGACAAGACACAGATCCATTTCGGTGTGGTCCCTCACCGTGCCCTTGAGAATTAGTCCCTCCGCCATTAAGCTCAGGGTTCCGAGGAGAAGGGAGGGTGCGAGCGCTTATTTGGGAGTTTTCTTCTTCGGCGAGCGAGGAAAGAGTTGGAGGCAAAGGCGCGACAGAGATGGATGGATAGATGGAAGCGAGATTACATACTCCCCTTTTGGATTAAGGTTTTCTTGTGGCAAAGAGTCATTAGTCATGTTGAACCAAATTAGACGAGGAAGTGATAGTTGGCTTCTTGTAGTAGTGCGCAACCCATAATGACTCGTTGGCCAACTTATCGAAGATGTCGTTGATGAATTGTTCATGATGCCCATGGCCTTGCTCCAGATCTCGTACGCCTTGACCCTCCTCTCCACCCACTCCTTCTTGTCACCGGTCTCCTCCTTTGGGAGCTTCTTCTCGGCCACTGGCTTCTTCTCTACCATTTCCTCAAGCTATACTGTCGCATCGGACTTCTCAGCCGCCACCGCCGCCTCATACTTGGGGAAGCTCGTGGCTACGATGAGGTCGCAACAATGTAGCCATGTCACCGGGCCAGGTCGAGAAGCGGAGTGTCTGAAGGGAAAAAAAAAAGCACTAAAAAAGAAGTAGATAAAACTGAAAACCGAATCAATCCGAACTGTGTTTTTGGCTCAGTTCATGTTACGTTTCTGTTCAGAGCAAGCACACATCAAAATGGTTCAGTTTAGTTCGAATTGGTTTGGATTTCCAAAAAATCCAAATTGAATCGAACCAATGACACCCCTTCATACCACCCACAAATTATGACGAATTAAGAGAATGAAAACATCAAAGCGGGTAAGGCACTTTACCTTCTTGTTGTGGCTCTTGAAGATGAATTATTGTAGCACATAAAGAGCATGAAGACCTCGAAGGGGGCATGGGATAACTTGGTGGTGCTTTTTGCGAGGACAAATGATGCCAAGTTGCGAAGGTTGGAGAATGAGCTATTATCGATGTTGTAGCAAAATATGACAATGAGTCAATTCTTCTCCAAAGTGAAATATATTTGTGAAGAAATTTCCAAATTAGATACTCATAATGCCATCTCCAAGACAAGGATGAGAAAAATTATTATTCATGAGTCAAGGCTAGAGTATGACAATATCGTTATGGCCACGTATAGATGGGCAAATGAGCCAACTCTAACCAAGTTGGAGAATATATTAGTTAATCAAGAGGCCTTAGATAGACAAATGTCTAAGGTCTCAGTTAAGAAAAATGAAAGTGCCATCTTCAGTAATAAAAGAAGGTTCAAGGGTCAAAATAGAAATGTTGTAGGCATTAGAGATTACGAACATAGAAAAAGTCATAGAGAATAGGCAAAGCGACTAGTAGGGATGGGACCTCAACCAAGGGGAACTCCTTAAGATCGCAACAAGGATGATAATGAAGATAAGAGTAAAAGAAGGCGTGACGGGAGGTGTTACAAATTTGGTAAAATGGGCCACTTTGCTAGGGATTGTGTATATCACACATTGGAAAATGAAGACAAACCTATTGTCCATGTCATAATTCACAGACTCAGTCAATTGTTCGGTCCAAAAGATGTTAAGGTGTGCCATAATTTGAAACCTACTAGTACACCAAACATGGAGGGGCATCAACTAGAGTCTATCTACATGATGTCAACTCAAATCGCATATATGGACAAAACTCGAAAGAGTGATATGCCCGATTTATGGCATGCATAGCTCAGGCATGTAAGTTACCATAAATTAAAGGTGATGATGAAGAAAGGTATGCTAAAGGTATTCCTTACTTGGAAGTTTAAGAAGATGTAATTAGTGTTAGATGTCAATACGGGAAGGCATATTAGCTTCAATATGAGGAGTCCATATTCAAAGCTAAGATGCCTTTGAAGTTCATCTACTCATATGTATATGGACCAATGAATCAACCGTTTGTTAGAGGATCAAAGTATGTGATAACATTCATCAATGACTTCTCTAGGTACGTCTCGGTCAACTTTATGAATGAAAAATTTGAGGTATTAAACAAGTTAAGGAGTTTAAAGCAAAAGTAGATAATATAGTAAGAACATACTATGCTTCCGTATGGACAACAAGGGAGAAAATGCATCAAATGAGTTTAAAAAGTATATTCAAGAATGGAAGATATGTCAACAATTTACCTGCATGAATATGCCACAACAAAATGAAGTTGCCAAAAGAAAGAATTGGCATTTGGCGGAGACTTGCAGGAGCATGTTGCATGTGAAGAATGGACCACCCAAGTTTTGGGCCAAATGTATGAAGACAATAGTGCACATGATCAACAGACTACTTCAAGCAAGGCTTGGCTTTGTATTACCATGGAATAAGCTATGGAACCATATGTTCATAGTAAATCATTTTAAAGTATTTGGATGTGTATGCTATGCACTTGTGCCGAACCATCTATGCAGTAAGTTTGATAAAAGACGGTTCGTTGCATATTTGTGGGCTACGACAATCATAGGAAATGGTGGAAGTATTGTGATCCTACAAAGGGAAGTGTCACACTTCCAAAAATGTGGTGTTTGACGAACTATCCTTGTGACAGTTATCCCAAGCTCTTGAACAACCAAATTCAAAACAAATTGATAAAGATATAAAGAATGGAAGAAAATGACAATGACAAGCTTGGTAAGGGCTAGCCAATTGAATAAGGAAATGATCTCGTAGTTGGAAAAGAAGAAGTTAGAGCATAGTCACTGAAAAAAATCCAAGAGCCCATGGCAAACTAATGTATGTCTAAGAATAACAAAAGAGCTCCAACCAAGTCAGATGGAAGAATCCGAAGAGCAGGAACCTCAACTTAAGAGATTAACAAGGTAAAGAAAATCAAATCCCAAATATGCCAATGCAGCGTTGATCGAAGATGTCAGAGTATTTGAGTAGCCTACATTCGAAGAAGCCTCACAAGGTGTGGAATGGAGAAAGGCCATGGAAGAAGAGATCCAAGCACTAAAAAAGAACGAGACATGGGATCTAGTGCCGAAAACTAAAGAGGTACATCCTAAATCTTGCAAATGGGTTTACAAACTTACAATTCAACCAAACTAGTCAATAGAAAGATGTAAGGCACGATTAGTTGCTTGAAGATTCTCTTAAAAGTATGGCATAAATTATGATGAGACCTTTAGCCTAATAGCAAAGGTTTTTATAGTTCAAGTCCCACCAGCCCTTGCAGCAAGCAAGTTATGAAAATTATGGCAAATGGACGTGAAGAATGCCTTCTTACATGGAGAAATAGATCGAGATATATACATGGAGCAGCTAAATGGTTTTATGAGTAAAACTCACCCAAACTAAGTCTACAAGTTAAAAAGAAAAAAGAAAAAAAAAAAAAACCTCTATGACTTAAAGTAAGTCCTAAGAGCATGGCATGGGAAGATTGCTTAATTCTTGGTGCAAAGTGGTTACTCCATAGCCCAACAAACTTGAACTTGTTGGCAAAGGCAAAAGATGGCAATATTGCAATAGTATTAATCTACATGGATAATCTAATCATCAATGGAGATAATGAAGAGGAGATATGCTAAATTAGAGCCAACCTCTCAATGTGGTTTCAAATATAAGAGCTTGGAGAATTAAAACTTTCTCTAGGACTCAAGCTAGATGATTTTTAGAGTAAGATTTATCTAGACTAAGTCTGCATGTTAAAGAAAACCCTCTATGGCTTAAAGTAAGCCTCAAGAGCATGGCATGGGAAAATTGCTGCATTCTTGGTGCAAAATCTTTACTCAATAGACCTGACAAACTCAAGCTTATTTGTGAAGGCAGAAGATGGCTAGCTTGCAATAGCACTAATCTACATCGATGATCTAATCATCATTGAATATAATGAAGAGGAAATATCCCAAATCGGAGCCAACCCCTTAGTGCGGTTTCAAATGAAAGATCATGGAGAACTAAAACATTCTCTGGGACTCGAGGTTGAGAAGACCAAGGAAGGACTATTCCTATGTTAGCAAAAGTATGCATATGATTTCCTAGAAAAGTTTCGGATGCTTGATTGCAAACCTATATTGCTCCAATGGATGGAATTGTAAAGTTATGTGCAAATGAATGACGAGAATTGGAAGGCTCAACTATATATAGGCAGCTGGTGGATAGCCTTATTTACTTAACCATAACACGGCCTGACTTTGCCTTCGCAATGGGAGTAACAAGTTGATTCATGGAGAAACCATGAAAGCCTCACTTGGATGCAATCAAGTGTATACTAAGGTATGCAAATGGTACATTTGACTTTGGACTCTTGGACAAGAAAGAAGCATCATGTGAGGTAGTAGGCCATCGCAATGTTGATTTTCTTGGAGATCGTGACACACGATGATCATTTGTTGGGTACACATTTAATCTCGGATTATTAGTAGTATCATGATGCGATAAAAGACAACCAACTATGTCATTGTCTACAATGGAAATTGAGTTTAAAGTAGTAGTGATGGCAACTCAAGAGAGTATGTGGCTAGTATAATTAATGGAGGATCTTCATCAACCGATAGACTACTCAACACGGCTATATTGTGATAATCTATTGGCCATAAGTTTAGTAGAGAATCCTATATTCCATGTAAGGACTAAGCATGTAGAAGTACATTATCATTTCTTGAGGGAAAGAGTATTACGAGGTGAGATAAAGACGCAATATGCCAAGACAAATGATCAAGTTATTGAGATCTTCACCAAAGGCCTTAGAGCTGCAAACTTCAAAGAGTTTTGAAGGCAACTTGATATGATCGCGAGGTCTATGCTAAGAGAGAATAGTCAATGAGGGGGAGAATTGAGAAATCACCGCCTCTTTCTCCCTCCACTTGTCTAGATTTATGTAGAACTAAATATCTACAATAGGTAGTTAGTATTTGTGGTGTTGAAATTCCTTAGTGTTAGTTGAAATGAGTGGATGAAAATCATTGGGAGTAGTTAAAACTTGTAATTATAGGAGAGTCCACATTGACCTCTTGTGGAGCACTCCTTTTGTGCAGAGTTGGTGGAAAATAGGCTATATATAGGCATTAGTGCTCTGTCTTCTTGTTGTACGCTTGAGGACAAACAACTTACTCTTGTAATACCCACAACAGCTCTTCATTTTGTTGACCTTTCCCTTAAATCTCTTGCCACTGTATTGTCTTACACACACATACCTATTGCGATTTTACACTCCCACAACCCTACACATAATGTAGGTTACTTATCCTTGCAATTAGGATATCATAATATTTAGATTAATCGTACCTCGCATCGAGTATCTGTTTTCTTCTTCTTTTTTGGGTTCAAATGCACCGAGCATGTTCCAAGGTGGTTGAGGTAATTTTGTGAGGAGATCCGGGGTACAATATTTGTAACCTCACATTCCGAAATTGTGGAAATGGACTAGGTTTAGGACAGATCGGATTAGGTGCAGACAAGGAATCGTTCAATCCCAGTCTTTCAAATTCACGCCCACATGCTTGGTCACATGCCATGCACATGCCATTATCAAGTGCCCATTGCATGGCTCTTCTATCTCACTTTTATGGGCTAGCATACATATATCATTTTTCTCAGTCATATTGAATAGAGTTATTGAAAGAACTTGATTGCACCAATTTTACAAATTTTAAAATTTGATTGTACTTTTTAAAAAATTTTAGAATTAAATTACACTTTTATGTCAAGTTTTAAAATTTTTAATATACTTAATCATCGATATAAGAAAAGTGAAGTGGTAATGATCATTGAGTAATGGATCTTTTAGGGCGCGCATGACAAAATTTCCATTTCTCTATTTCTTTATTTTTTGTTCTTCGGAATAGGTTTGGAACAGAAATCCATTGGAAATGCAATTTTATTATTCTATTTCTAGAATAGATTTCTAATCCAAAAATAGATTTTGAGCAGAAATCAAAAGCTAAAATTTTTAAATTTTCTATTCCTTGAACAAAAGTGAGAAATGAAAGCTCTTTTCATCGTTCACTTTCGTCATCACCTACCGCCCACTCGTCATCTATGGGATGCCGAACACCCACTACTAACCACTAGACACCCGCTACTAATTGTTGGACGCCCACTACCGATCGCTGAAAAGAGCTTTATTTTTTATTTTCGGAACGGGTTTGGAACATAAATTCATTTGGTAACGCAATTTTATTATTTTATTTCAGAACAGATTTCTAGTCCAAAAACATATTTTGAGCAGAAATCAAAAGCTAAAATTTTTAGATTTTCTATTCTTGGAACAAAAGTGAGAAATGAAAGCTCTTTTCATTGTTCACTCTCGTCACCACCTACCACCCACTCGTCGTCTGTGAGATGCCGAACACCTACTGCTGATAGCTAGACACCCGCTACTAATCGCTTGACACCCACTACCGATCGTCGAAGCCCGCCGCTAGATGTTAATTGCTGCCCCTTAGAAATAGAATTTTTTTTTTTTTTATCAAATGAATTTATATTCTAAAAACACAAATTTTGAATAGTTATCAAATACATTTCTCTATTTAGAAACTTGTTTAGGGAATAAAAATTAATTTCTATTCCAAAAATTTGATCATGAAACTTGTTTGGGAATAGAAATTAATTTTTATTCTAAAAATTTTATCATGCACACCCTTAATAACTGTTTCAAAATACATATTGCTAAATTTTAAGTGTCGCGTAAGACTTAATTTCCTTTTTAAGTAATTATCGTTACCTGTCGCTAGTAACTATAAGCATTATGATAATTCGACTAAAAGATAACCAATCGATCAATAATGACTGAATTTCATATTTATCTTTATGCTCTTTATCTTCCAATTCTCTTTTACATGGTTACGGTAATTGTCCCCACTCTTCATTCCTTTAAGTTTCTCGTTAATTTATGTTTCCTACCCAAAAATTGTCAAAGGACGCTTGCAGTCCTTCTCAATTCCCATATCAATCCACACTTGAAAGGTGCTTTGTCACACTTTTGGCGAAACAACAGAGCAAAATCATTATTTATGTGCAATAAAAGCAAATTTTATTAGCGTGCTGGCCGGATTACAATCCTCGATCTCGGCCGAAAGACTCAAGACAGCACACTGGACACACGCGACATCGTACAAAACGACTCATGATCCAAATTTCTCTCGGACTTGTATCATCTTCCTCGCACCGATATCGGATTAAAAGCCGCTCGAACCAACATAACACAACCTTCTCAGCCGGTGATCTGGGCGGACTTCACCCCTGGCTTCTTCTCCGGCAGCTTGGGGACAGTTACCGTCAGGACGCCGTTCTCCATCGATGCTTTCACCTCGTCGGCCTTAGCGTTCTCCGGCAGCCGGAACCTCCGGAAGGAACTTGCCGCGGCCTCTCTCGACCCGGTGCCATTTCTCGCCCTTCTCCTCCTTCTCGACGCTTCTCTCTCCGCTGATCTGAAGAACTCTTCCCTCTTCTATTTCCACCTTCACCTCCTCCTTCTTGAGGCCCGGCAGGTCGGCTTTGAACACGTGGGCTTCCGGCTTCTCATTCCAGTCGACCTGCAGGCTCGCGAGGGTCGACAACTCATCTTTGGACCTGAGGCTGGGTGACCAGAGGCTTGGGGTCAGAGACATTGTCGTCGGTTTTGTGGGGATATGAAGTAACAACCTTCGGTGCTTCTTGTCAGAGAGTTTTTTTTTTTATATCCGTGTTATTTCCTTGCTACGGGATGGTCACAGAGATCGGAGATGGATTTTGATTTGAGGGTGCTTCTTGGGTTGCTTGAAGTTTCGAGGCTCTTCTGGGTCTCTGTAATGGGGGAAGATGCACTCTTGTCATGTCTACGAGCTTCCACAATCTTCTTCTTCCTTTCGTTAATGGCAAGCTGGCGATATGCTTGTGCTTTTGAGACTTGTCCGTGAAGGGACGCGAGCTGAACCATCATTTCTTCCTCGTACACCGTGAAAAGTGGAGAGAAGCAAAACGGGGACAACCAAACTCGGGCCTGGCCTTTTGATGCAAAGATGTCCAGGCTTTGCTGAAGTGTCTAGATCTTTGGGAAATATACGAGCAAATTGCAGACGAGCCCAATCAATGTAAGCCTTTGATATCGGTGGGTTTCGTATGGAACATCTGTTATTTTAGCGCCATGGTGCATTAGGATCACATATGTCCCAAACATCTTTAGATCAAGACTTGCTTATTTTTCTCATTCTTTATGAGAGGTAGAAGTTTAGATTTCCAAGGACATGCCTTTGTTGAAAATTCTGAGTCGGAAGATGTTGGATAAATTACAAAATAATTTTAAACCTATTATAAATATATCAATTTAGTCATTATTCTTTTTTTGTTTTATTAATTAAGTTCTAAATCTTTCGTATTTATGCCAATTCAGCCCATTTGACTAATTTTGGTAGGTTCATTGATATAAACGTTATCTTTCCTATGTGGCACAACCAGCGTTAACGGGACATTTTTTTTTAATATTTTAATTTTTTGGATTTTTTTATTTTTAATTTTCTTTTATTTTTCCCTTCCTTCTTCCTCTAGTCTACTTGGTCGCTTCCTCTAGTCTTTTTCTATGTTTTTGGTCATATGTTGCCTCCTCCAGTCAGTTACCAAACCTTGGCAACCAGCTAGAGGCTAGGCCCGGCGAGGTTGACCTTGCCGTCTTTGGGCAAGGCTCAATCTCGTCATGGCTGGGCAAGCTCTCGCTAGGGAGGTCAGCCTCGCCATGGCCGAGTAAGTCCTTGCCAACCCTTGCCTCTCGCTAGTTGCCGAAGTCCGGTGATCGGTCAAGAAAGAAGGAATGGAAGAAGAAGAAAAAAAAAGGAAGAGAAAAAAAAAGAAACGATAAAATAAATAAATAATTTTGAAAATTATTAAAATGTTCACATTAGCACCCAGATTAGGGGTGAGCGGTGGTCTAGGGTCGACCACGGGAGAAAAAAAGGAAAGGGGACTGGTCGGTCCTTGGTCCTAAAATTCCAAGACCGACACTTTGTGAAATCGGTCCAACCCTGGACCAACCTTGTATATTATATTATATTATTTATAATTCTTTTATATATTCAAACCTAAGTAAAATGTCTATTAAAAAAAAAAAAACCTAAGTAAAATGATGTTAAAGTTGTTGACTCCTCAGGCTCACAGTCACAAATAGACGGCATCCAAAAATGTGTGAACTGGACTCTACATGATCAAATGCTAGTCAAGTGGTGCGAAGCTCATTTTTTGGTTGAGTGGACTCTACATGATCAAATGCAAGAAACCGCTTTTACATATGGTGTTATGAATATTAAAGATAGATGATTACAAGAAGTTTCCATCTTGTCCCATATCTTGATGAGCGGTTAGCAGGTACGAAATTTCTGTTATTGTATCATCTTAAATTTGCTGAATATGTATTGGTATTTATAGTTTAGTTGCACAATGCCGTATTGTCGATGGATGTGTAATTTGAATTTGTAGGTTTGCTTTTTTAGGGAGTATAAAAAACAAGACGAAAAAAATTATCGATCGGTCCCGGGTTGACCTTGGAACCGGACCGAACCCATTGGGTTGGTCTGGTCCTTGGTCCCAGGCTCAATAGGGTCGGTCCTCTGTCCTAAAAATTGAAGACCGACACTGTACGGGTTGGTCCTAGGGTTAGGGGGTGGCCCGAACCAACCTGGACCATGCTCACCCCTACCAGTCATACCATGTAGGAGGATCAATATCTACATTAGTAATTTTTGACTAAAATTGGGCAAATAGATTGAATTCATACAAATGCGATAGATTATTTTCATAATTCTCTCAAAGATGCTTGAAATCTTCGATGACAATTATGCCTCTTGATCCCTTACACTTTGATCTCTTGCTTGCGCTTTGGAGATTTCTCTCTCCTTGCCATCACTTGTGGATACAGCCGCCAAACAAATCCTAATTTGCACGCCCAAATCCTTGTCGTGCGCATATTTATGATCGGGCCATGTCTTCCATCAATCCAAGCTAGATGAAACTTCCTCTAACAGCTCTCTCATTGGTTAATTTTTGAAATATTTGCTCCGTCTAAGTCTCATCCGTTCTTCGAAAATCACTTTCTCATGTCATTGCCGTCTAGATTGCGCAACTTCTGGATCTATAAAGGCATGGAAGCAAAGCCAAATTCCAAAAGAAATAAATCCGTACTCTTTATGTTCTATGTTCCGATTGATTACATTTGTGATTTCTCTTGCAACCTTATTCTAGACAGATTATGCTGCCTTGAGTGGATTTGCAATTGCCATCTTACGTGATGGAGCGATCTGATCGGCAGAGCTAAAGCTAAAGTGTCAAACTTTAATACCTGTCTCCTCCAATGGAATCGCTTGCATATGACTCATCAGAACATTTAATACATACTTTTGTTTTTCTATTTTTGCTCAAACATGGAACTTATATGTACTCAAAACCAAAAAGAGGAAAACACATGTCCATTCCCTTACGCAATTCAAACACCTCCCGACAAAATCGGTGTATTCCGGAAAAGGGGATCCTCTCGATCTTTTAAAGGGTCTTGACAAACAAGATCATTCCTGGAGTGACAAAAACATATACTCCGAGAGCACCCAAATTACTTTCTTTTTGCTATTTACGAAGTGTGGAGGTCGAGAATATTAAAAAGAAGATAAAAACTTGTGTGGATTACGCATAGAAAAAAAATCCAATACTCCATGTCACCAAAAACAAAAACAAAATGTAAAAATTATAAACTTATTGCATTTAGACCATTTTAGTCCTAAATATCTCAATTTAGCCAAGTTATTCCTCACCCTTTGGACAATTTACCAATTTAATTATAAACTTTTTAGTTGTGTTAATTTAGTCTTAAACCTTTCAACGATTTGCCAATTTAGTCTTTTTGACTAATTTTGATCAGAAATCGCAACGTGAATGAAATTTACTTTTGAAATTTTCTATTTTTTTCTTTTTTTCTTTTTTTCCTTTTCTTTTATTTCCTTTTTCCATTCTCACTCCACCAACCATCTTCAGGCCTTAACGATGGCTGGAAAAACTTGACCCTCACCAGGCAAGGGTGACCTTCGCCTAAGGCCAATACACAGAATAAGGGAAAGAGGAAAAAAGGACAAGAAAAGAAAACAAAATAAATAAATAAATAATCCAAAAAAATTACAAAAATTATTCACATAAGTGTCAGGTATGCCATGTAGGATTGCCAATATTGAACACACCACCAAAACAGTGATTTTCCATCAAAATTAGCTAGAATGATTAAATTGGCAAATCATTAAAAGGTTTAGAACTAAACAAATCATTAGAAGCTTTATGACAAGAATTGGTCAAATTGAAAGGTGTAAGAATGAATTGGCACAAGCAAAATAGATTCGAGACTTCTTTGGTAATTTCCCATGCTCGTCTCTTACTTTATATAGAATTTTGTGATGTCACTAAGTTGTTTTAAAGGTAGTATGAAGACGTGTATTGATATTTGAATGTTGTTGTAAAATAAAATTGAAAAGATAGATAAAAAACCTGAAAAGATTTAAACTTTCTTCTGCTTCGATAAATATGCGATTTAACGTCATGATGTAAAAGTTACAAGGTTTGTTTATAAGATCAAATTTACTAACCATAAAGAGAAACAAGAAAACAAGAATTTCACAAAAGCGAAAAAGCAAAAGCAAGCGTACACAATCTGACGGGAGTCATTGATGAGAATCCCACACTGTCTGTCCGGCTTTCCAAGAGGTTTTATAATCACCATACTCAACATTGCTTCATCACCTCCAATAGCAATAGAACTCAGTCGTAGATAGAAACAGCTATGGCGTTCAGAACAACGTCGCACAACGGCATTCCCATCCATCACGCGAACCATTTGATGGCGACGCGCAGGAGCTTCTACTGGGGACACAACACCGTCATCCTCTTCGACCACTGGCCTGGGAACGACCCTGCCATGTACGCATTGGCCATCATCTTTGTCTTCTGCCTCGCTTTCCTCGTCGAGATCCTCATCGGCTTCGAGTTCGCCAAGCCGGGCGCAACCAAAGTCGGGTTTTGCCTTTTCAAGACCGGGCTTTACATGGTGCGTGCCGCGTTGAGCTACATGGTGATGCTTGCTGTCGTGTCGTACAATGGCGGCATATTCTTGGCTGCAGTCGGCGGGCACGCGGTGGGTTTCTTGATTTTCCGGAGCCGGGCTGCTCGGTAAGTAGGAAGGGTCTTTTGTTGTTGTCAAAATGATGTTTTGTAATAATTTAAATCATTCACATATTAAGAATTCATAATGCATAACGGGTCTTGCTAAAAGAATATCAGTTTTTGCCTTAACAATTTACACTGTTATTGTAGTTAGTTCTGCACACCACATTATTTACCAGCTGAATCTAAAGGTTATTATTTTTCTCTTTATTAATTCGGAGGAAGACTTACATTTTCTTTAGCTCCATTATTATTCCCACATTTTGAGCTTGTGATGCCTTCGTTGTGCATTTCAAGAAAGAGTAAATACTGAATTTCCGTAACATATAGTCACTGAAAATCAATATGCGGCATGTCGAAGGTGAAGGCGAAACTGACGTGCGTCTGGGCCAACCGACTTTAGATGACTGCGGAGCGATAGAAATCTCTAGGTAGCTTCACATTCAAACACAGAATACGCGAATAGGGCTTGAATGAAGAGAGATCTATGAATCCAAGTTCAATAAAATGTAAATTGTGAGGAAATCGAAGGGCATTGAAAGGAATTTACAAAGAATTGAAAATGAAAATGCTTTTTGAGATTGCAATGGCGACTCTAGAGAGACTTTCTTTTTCAGTTAGGGTTCTTTATTAACATATCTCTAAACGATGTCATTTAACTTTTTACTTGCAGGTTCCATCTTATCAATGAGTCACATCGGTCATAATATAATTAATTTAATGTCATCATTTTCAAGCAAGACAAATCATCGATGGCACTCAAATGAATGGTTTTTAAAATATATGACACTTAAGTGAGTAAGAAAAAATTATGACACTTAAATAAATGTCAAAAAATATGACATTTATAGAGTTCTTATCCTCCTTCAGCACCAAACTTCTCCAAATATGTCCGAACCTTATCAAAGCCTGAACTTGGACTAGTGAATTGTGCACCATACAAATTGTGGCCCAAAGCCTTTTTCTTCGGCCCAGCCATGGTGCCCTGATGCGCGGCCAATTTCTTTTCAGATCATTTATTACACGCCTTCTTAATTCTAACCCGGTTACAATCGGTTTTTGACCTAGTCACCATGTGCCTGGTGCATCCCGATTCAACGTGTCCATGGGCCGTGTGCATAAGAAGTAATGTTTTTTTCTTTTTTTTTTTGGTAAGTAATAAGAAGTAATGTTTTGATAAAGCGGAAATGCGATAACTAAAGTGGTCCGGCCAACATGCCAGCCGACCCTATTTCATATAATGGCCAGCGCTCGGTCCGATCTAGCCTATCCCCATTTGTCGAGTTTTTTTCTTCTTTTTTTTTTTTCCCCAGCATTTTAAACTGTGAATCTTGGTTATCCAAATTTTGAATTTCCATACTTAGCATGCTAGGTTTTATTTTTAGGCTTCGCATTATTTGATAACTTTTAAGACGTTTGACAATTTTATTGTGTTTACTCATTATGAAGTCATTGTCCATGCATGCTAGGTTAATTTGCATGTTAGTTTGTATGGTAAATTTTTATGTTAGGTTTTACGGTTCAATACATATAAGTTTGCATATGTGATTTATTAGGAGCTTTTTTTTGGTCTACAAATTAATTAGGAGCTTGCATCTCCATTTTGCACTTAAGAAAAGGAACAAAAAAAAAAAAAAAAAAAGTTTGCGTATTTAGCAGTTGCACATGATTGAGAACATGCTCATCTTTATATATTTAGGAATTTACATCTTTCGATATGTTTGGGAATTTATTTTAGAGTATTTAGATATATCTAGGATTTGTAATTCTAGAAAATCGCACGTTTCTTTAATTTGCATAGATAGAAAAAAAAATCAAATTTAGGTATATTTGTATTGCATAAACTAGGATTTAAATGATAGGTGTCATACATAAGGACTCTCATTGGATATTTAGGCTCATATAGATCGTATATTATTTATTACCTCATTTGCACATTTAATCTAACGTTTGCACGCCATTAAGAAGGAAATAAATAACATTGTTTTGCAGGTCAGGTATTTTGGCATTCTCATATAAAATTACGATAGCTAAGCACTGCCATTAGGTTGTTACTAGTTAAAACACTTAGAAAATAGTCTATTAATTCATTCAATTGGTTACTTGACTTTGGGGAAAGAGAACTTGCCAAAGGGGGAAATACTTCCCTCTATGTATTATGAAGCTAAGCAAATGTTAGAATTTTTAAATAATAAATCAAGTCTTTATCTAAAAATTTAAGGTTTTAGAATAATTAACAGTGGTCACACAAAATTTAACATAGTACCAAAGGCAACGATTGCTTCCTAACAGGTGGACATTATGGTGTAGCAACGTGGGCCCGTTAAGATGAAGTTCGACGTTGATAGAGATTCAACTTGAGATAAGTTGATGCAAAAGAAAACCTGAATTAAAAGCGGAGTAGACCCAATATTAAGCTTACATGTGAGGAGGAGATTGTTAATATGCATGTGTGAGTGAGTTGTGTTAAAAAAATCTCACATCGAAGAATCGGTGTGGTGTAGGTACAATCCAATATGTTGCTAAACATTGTCAAAGCCTAAACATAATATTCCTCTTCTTCCTATGAGTAGAAAGGAGCATTAAAGCTAGAAACTACAATAATGTACAACAAAGGCATTTTGTATCTATTAGCCTTACAAGTGCAATACATTATAAATACACTTGAGAAGCTCTTCGTTAGTGCCATGGAGATAGGATGAGAAAAGAATAAATGCGTTAGGTGACACTCAGCATAATGTTTAAAATTGTAAATGAATTCGCCTGCACTAAGTTCTTCCAATAAAAATTGCACCATAGTGTGACGATTTAAATATTCATGTGAGAATTTCACCTTCATGCTGTAAATAGTTTTAACAATAGCGTGACCATTGGGATTACTTTGTCTTAAGGAAGAAAAAATTTGGCAAGGAGGTATATCGGCTTTAGACACCTGTTTCACATGCAAAGCTTCAAATTCAGAAAAGAAACGATGACTAGGATATTTGAACATATCTCAAAGGGTCATGATCGTGTGATGCATTCAATATTTTGAGTGACCACAATCCACTTGGGTTTTTATACCAACAAAGTTCAAAAGGATAGTCAATTAAACAGGTTCTAATCTTTCTTCTATAACGTGCAATAAAAATATTATGTAGATCACAATAATTACCTCTCCTATCACAACCAAGAAGAAAAATTTTATCTCTATATGACCTTTTTATAGAAAAAAAAAATATAACTCCCTTATCACAAGCAAAGAGAACAAATTCATCTCTACATGACCTTTTTTCAGGAAAAGAAAAATATTACATTGGGTAAGGAGATACATCCGAAAAGTACTCAAAAGATCTGCTCCCATTAAGAAAAATACCTAGTAAAGTTTCAAATAAACTTGTTGACGTGATTGATTGTTGTTCTCCATTTGCAGTTAAAATTTAAGCAATTTATGTCATCTTCAAAATTGTTTTCCGTAGTGACTACACTACAAAAAAATAACATAATGAAAGATGAGTAAATTGTATATAATGCATACATCAATCACAATATTCAATCTTTGAGTAAATTCTTGTAAATTTGCATAAAAATTGAAGCTGAAAAAATCACGATCATGAGAATATTCTAAGGAGATAAAGTAAACAATTTGTAGATAAAACTAACATTTATTTACTCCGATATATGATTGGTGCTTACTCAGTTCAAAGGGATATTGGTAGTTTTGTCTTTTTAGTAAATTGAAACCCAAAAAAAAAAAAGGTAAAAAAAATTGTAAATCAAAAGTGGGACCCTTAAGAGATGGTGTAATCAAATCAATGTAAAAGGGGGTGTCAAGAGCCAATGAGAAGATGAAAATAAGGTGAGCCTTTCACAAAATGCAAATAGTGTTTGGGTAAACACTGTTAGCCACAAACTTGTAGAAAGACTATACTTTTAGAAAAATAGATTTATGAAAGTGGAAGCGCAGGCAAGCCTCAAAGAGAGGCAAAGCTTCGATGGTGAAGACAGCAAGTCACAAGAAGACAGCAACTCCATTGCTGAGGCCACGACCTCAGACGAGGGGCTACCAAGGTGACGTAACTTCGGGGAGGCCCAGATCTAGCCCCTCGATGGTTGGTGCGACCGAGGCGATGGCCGCTGAGGATGCGCATGTGCAACGCTAGGCAAGGCAAAGCCGAGGTCATGCTACCTCAATGACCATCGGATGAATCCTTGTTGCTCTATCCTCGACCTCAACCGCCCACGGTGATCCCCAACCCATAAAGACCATTGACCTTGGCGATCCTCCACCGGTGCAATCTTGACCTCGACGACCTCAACCTCAGCGACTAGCGAACTCGACCTCAGCAACAGTCAGCAACCAACAAGCACAAGTATGAATAAGAGGATGAATGGTTCTTTTAGAGGGCAAGAGTGATATATGCTATTATCAGTGAGGGCAAGATTGGAGAGAAAGAAAGTCATTAAACCCTACATAATAGTATTCCGAAAATGTTGAAAGTCGAAGGTAGATCCTCCACCTCCTTGGGCTTTCAGTTTTGCCAATACTAGTATTTTCTCAAAGTGGCTCAAATTTTGTTTTTGTCAAATGCCCTAACTTTTTCTCAAGTAAATTTAGAAACTATAAATCTCTTGTGAAAACTAAATCAAACACATTGTGTCTAGTTTTGGAAAGGAACAAGGACATGGTAAGTGTCAAAGTGCCACTGTTCTAAATGAAAAGAAAAACGCGGTAAATTAAAGAAGAAGGTTTAGACCAATGTGTTGCGATACCTTCCAATTATGTTGAGATTACGTGGATTGTGCATGGGTAAGACACACTAGGCAAGATACAGGTGGCATAAGGATGGAGGTTCGATGGACAAGAATCTAATGATGCATCGATCGGATGGTCAAGCTAGAAGATTTTCATTTCCTAAAATATGAATAAATTATCTTAGGTTAAACTTAAAAAGGCAATTACGGAAAAAAAGAATAAATTATCTTAAGTTGCACGTTTTTATATGGAATTTTAAACAATTTTTGGGTTTTTTTGTCTTTAGCCTTTTCTTGTCTGTTTCTCTTGCACGTGCTTCTAAAACGGCACATGGCAACGCTCGACATACAAATGAAATGCCAAGTGTCAACCTACAACAATATTTCTCTAGTACTTGAAAATACCATATCTGAATATCGGTAAGAAAGAAACATTAACGTTAATGATGGGATGTTCATCAGTGAGAACAATAACGCCTCCCGAACCTGCAGGAGTAACGATAGTCCTGGCGATTTCATCAGTGGCAAGAGAAGAAGGTGAGCCAGCACCAGTATTGACATCAGTGGCTCCAGTATTATAGCTACTAGTATCCGTTGATGTAGTCAATGCTTTTCTTTTCTTACTAATCAAAAAGAGGAATGCGCCGATACCTCTGTATAAAGCAGTAAGAATGAGTGAGCCTAAAAGAATCGATGTGCCTTCTGCTAGACTGAAAGCAATATCAAGAAGATTTTTAAATACTGTTAGAGGAGGATGAAAGAAGACATACTTGGAAACCCAGTATAGCAAAAAGGCCTCCTGTTTGATATGGGTGACATTACCAAACGTTAGACGAAATCTAATTAAGAAACTCCAATAAGAAAGAGCTCTTTCATGATGGATTTGAGGTGCTTTGGAGAACCAATGTCTTTTCAGGTGTACCAAAAGGAAGAAAGCCACAGCTATACCATATTTGCCTAGAAGGGTAATCGGCATTGGTCCCTAAGTGAAAAAGAAACAGTTAGTTGATGGAGACCATAAGCTGATCAGGACAACTAAAAAGCCCAAATTCAGATCCCAATTAAAGCAACTGAACTGAAGTGATGACTGAATACCAGCTTCCTTCGAAGTAGAAGATATTTGATGAAGGGATTTCATTCTTAGATACCATTTATAAAAATAAACAGGGAAGGAAGGATATCTTTTAAATCGCTGGGATTTGGCAGAACAAGCGACTAGAATGGAGGACTTCTGGAAAGGGAGCTTCTCTCCTTCTGGATGGGGAAAACAACATTGAAGAGTTCGTGGAATGTGGAAATGCTGTCTAAAACAAGGGCCTAGAATGACATCGTCAGGATAAGCTCAAGTGAAGTTCTGAAGTTCCGAAAGGCAATTGTCGTTCTGCTTGTCGTCTTGCAGCTTGTCAAAGTAAGTGATGTCATCGACAGACAAGTATTTGGGAGTTGTAGGAGTCGTGGAAGCATTAAAGTTGAAGACAAACGGAACTTTGAGGTTAAGGGTTTAAGCCGGAAAGAAGTTTGAGGCCGCAGACAAAGAAGAAAGAGGGATAAAAATCAAATCTTAGCCAATTTTATACTTTTTAAAACATAGCGTGGAATCCGTAAACATATGATTCATAATGATGATAAGTTGTGCATTGTGTCAAGTGAAGTGACATGTTAGAACTCTACAAGATAGCTATTAGAGCGCAGAGTATTAAGAGTCAAAATTCTGGACTCGTGTGTCGGAAAATATCAGAGAATTGATCAAAGGTCGGATTTTCCGACACTTTTTGACTGAGTATCAAAGATAGTGTTGATAAGTATGGAAGTGCTCAACATAACACGAAAGCTCCTAGAGAATATTGGTGCTTCTTAGGTTCCCATGGCCATTATGCCTCCAAATATCCACATTGCCCACATTCAAATCAAACTAAATTGAAATAAGTGTACTAGAAGTTTTAAAATTTGTCATGAAAATGCAATTGAATTTCTAAATCTTTCAAAAAGTAAAATCAAGTGCTGAAATTATCAGAAAGTGTAATCAAATCCCAAAACATGTCATAAAGTGCAATTGAGTCTTAAAATTTTCAAAAATGCAATCAACATAAAGACTTAATTGCACTTTTTGAATGTTTTATAACTCAATTATACTTTTTGACAAGTTTTAAGACTTTTAATGCGTTTATCTCAACTAAATTAGATGGATCCATGTAAATAGCATCTTTTGGCATTTCCTCCTCCATTGTTTCTTTTATTAAGATCTACTTTAATGTGACTTTTTTTTTAATAAAAAACACATCAACATGGATTAGCCGAGAATCACTTCTTGTCTTTAGTGATTTTCATCATCATCATCACACATTCTCTCTCACCCTAATACCATCACCAAGAAGAGAAAGAAGAAGAAGAAGAAAAGGAGGAGAAGGATGAAGGATAAATTATCAAAAAATTCCTAAATATATTACACTTTAGGAGTATCATTGCGCAATATAGGATTAGGCAGTCTTTAGGAGGATGGAATGAGGGATTTCAATGGATGAACAAAGGGTAAAGATTTGGATGGAGCGCAATCATAGACGATTTCAGAACAAATCAATTGGCATTCATATTATTTTGGCCAAGGTGTGTAAAAATATAATAGATGGAGCTTACTTTATTAAAAAAATTAAACCTTCCTAGTCAAATGTTGTATTGGCTACTACATGAAACTTTCTACCTCCATCTTTTTGAATTATTAGCTCTATTTGGTGGGAGATGCCCCTAAGCCGTTATACTTCATATGCTCTATGATACTTACATATTAAACCAATATATATACACACACATATTGCATCTTTACCAATTCAATTTTAAAATTTTTAATTATATCCATCCAATCAAATTTTATCGAAAATCATTAATGTGAACGCTGACCGTCCTACATGGCATCACTTGAATTGGCATTGACACTTTTAATAATATTTTAATATTTTTCGATTTTTCGATTTTTTTTTGGTAGAAGGTAAGAGATATATTGACTTTAAACCAAAGACCTATACAGCTATACAGCAAAAACTCGGCACCAAAAACTTGCACTCACGAAGACAAACAAGTCAAAGCGAGTGGAAAGGTACCAAGGAAAAAAGGGGGGGAAGCCACAAACTGCACAGGAGCAGAAACAAGCTAAACAGCGGCTAAAAGCAACCAACACAGTGGATACAAGGAAAGGGAGAACGGGAAACCCTTACAACGAAACAAGGAACAAGGCACGCGTGAAAAGGACCCCGGTGAATGGGGAGAAGGGTAGAGGATCCCAACTCAAAGATTGGTAGATAGGAATGAGCCCACTGCTAATGTAGCTTCCGAAGAAAGCAGGTACAGCCCTGTCTTCAGCTTCCGCGACACCAGCAGGACCCCTCGAATAGTAGAGGGTTAGGAATAACCCACTGCTCAATTAAGTCCCTCACCGAAAAAGGTAGAGCATGCAAGAGAGGTCAATTTGCCAAAATAGATGGGTTGAGAGACCAGCACCGCAGCAATCTTCGATTTATAAAGGTGGGAGGGACCTGGTGAAAGGACAAAGCTTTGTCCCTAATAACCTTTTCAAGGCGCATTTTCATCACCAAAAGGGAGGGAGTCTTCTCCCGGAAGAGTATGTTGTTCCGCTCCTTCCAAATGATGTTGCATAGGGCACCAAACGCAAACCGGGCAAGAGCATAGTGGAAAGAACCTCTAGATAAAGATTTGATAGCCCAATGTAGGTTATCCAACCAAGATCTATTCCGCCACGCGAAATTAAATCTAGAAGCCCAAAAAGTAGCAAAGACGGCAGTAATGGAACACCCAAAAAATAGATGGTCGATAGAGTCTAGACGGCAAGAGCAAAATGCACAATTCGCATAAGAGATTCTACCATAGGTGAGAAGCATTACCTGAGTAGGTAATCTGTTCCTAGTGATCAGCCACAGCAGGAATTGGTACCGAGGGAGTAGCGTTATGTTCCAAATAAAAGGAGCCCACTGCATGGACTGGCCTCTAGGCTGCATAGCGTCCCAAGTGGACGCAGCAAAAAAGGTTCCAGACAAGTGACCCATCCAGGAGAAGCGATCAGGGTCAAAGTTAAGCTCAAGTAGGGGATCATCCCAGGAGGCAATTTCCTCCAAAACACCAGAGGTACGGCTAGAGAAGGGTATAAAATTAGCAACGGAAGCTCTTTTGGGTAAGCGAGACCGGGAGATGTCTACATCGAGAATAACAAGTGGAGCGGCCCTTTGGGATGCTAGTTGTCAAACCAAAAGGAAATAGAACATCCATTCCCCACCCGACAGCAAAAGGACTTGCGGAAGTCGCCTCGAATGTCCAGGATTTTCTTCCAGGACCAAGAGTAGAAGATAGGTTTGGATGCCAACCAGAAATTGACATATTTCAAGCAAATGTAATGGATCCATCTGCACCACGGAGATTCATTGTCTGTAAATAAGAACCATATGTGCTTTAGCATGGTTGCAGAGTTGCTTTCTTGGAGCCTTTTAATTCCTAAGCCTCCTTCACCTTTTGGAAGGCAAACATTAATCCAGGCGACCTTTGCACCACCGGTACCAAGGTCCGCGCCTTTCCAAAGGAATTGCCTCAACATCTGCACAATTTTATCCAAAACCGACCGAGTTGAAAATGAAAACATTTGCACAATAGACTTGGACAGAATGGAGCACTGACTTGATGAGTTGCAGACGCCCTGCAAAAGAGAGAAAGCGCCGCATCCACGTCTGCACCCTCGAAGTGATAATATTAACTAGGGTAGTGCAATCAGCTTTCCGAAGCCTGGAGGAAATAATGGGTACACTTAGATACCGGAAAGGCAAGGATCCTTCCTAAAAACGAAAGAGTGACTTGAAGGCGATGCGGGAATCAGAGGAAACCCCTGAGAAATAAATTTCACTTTTCAAAAGATTCAGTTGAAGGCCGGACCATCGAGAGAATCTGTCGATGCCATCCTTGAGGAGAGTAAGAGCAGGCATAGACGCTTCCGCAAAGAGCAGAACATCGTCAGCAAAGAACAAGTGAGAAAGTCTAGTTAGCTTGCATCTCCAAAAAAACTGGAAGGAAGGCTAGTTGATTTGCAGGTTAAGAATGCCTGTGAATAACTCCATAACAAAAGTAAAGAGGTAGGGTGACATGAGATCTCCTTGTCTAATTCTTCTTCCACTTGAAAAGAAACCATGAAGCTCACCATTTAGGGACACAGAGAATTTTGGCGAGCGGACACAACTCATAATAAGGTTGATGAAATGAGGGGGAAATCGAAAAGCTCGAAACATTACCTCAAGAAAGTCTCAGTTGAGAGTGTCATAAGCCTTGCGAAATTCAACCTTGATGACACATTTAAGCTTATAAGGCATAAGGTGAAACCCAACAAAAAGTTCCTAGGCAAGTAAAATATTGTCGCTAATGCGCCTCCCCTTGACAAAGGTGTTCTGAGAAGGGCTGATGACAGCAGGCATGACAGTAGCCATCTGATTGGCAATGATTTCGTAATGCATTTGTAGATCGTATTGCTACAAGCAATTGGTCTGAAGTCATTAACTGTGGACGCATTAGGGCATTTCAGCACAAGGGTGAGGATTGTGTTGTTGATTTCCTTTAGGAGTTTCCTGGTGTTGAAGAAATCCCTAACCGTAGTGGTGACCGACGGGCCTACTATGTCCCAACAATGTCTAAAGAATTCCACACCAAAACCATCAGGGTCGGGGCTTTTCCAGCAGCTAAGGAGAAGATAGAGTCCCGAATTTCTTCATCCGATATAGGTCTTGAGAGAAAAAGAACCTAGCTATCATCAAGCGTACGGGGGAGGACCGAACTAACTTCCTGGAGAGAAGGCAGGGTGGAGAGATCAGACGATGCCATGAGTTCTTGGAAGTGAGAGACAACCATATGTTGGATTTGAGGAGGGTCTTGAATCGTATTTCCTTCATCATCCCGGAGCGATAAAATTCTATTGAAGAGATGTCTTTTGTTCACCGAAAGGTGAAAAATTTGGTATTGAGGTCCCCTTCTTCCAGCCATTTAATTCTAGATTTCTGCTTGTAGAAACTCTCTTCCTGAAGGCGAAGATTTGAGAAAGTCTGAATACAATCTCGCTCTCTGACAGCAAGTTCCAGGTTAAAAGGATCCGCATGGAAAGCTTCCTGAACAGAAGTTAAAGCATTCCGGGCTAAGGCGGCTCTAGCGGAGATGTCAGAATAGGAGTCTTTATTGAGACTCTTGAGCTTGGCCTTTAAAATTTTCAGCTTAACATAGAGGATGTACATGGCTGAACCTATCACCGGAGTGTCCCATGCTTGTCGGACGATCTGGTTGAAGGACGGGTGTTGCATCCAAAAGTTAAAGAACTTGAATGGCTTATTTGTCTTTGGAGTTGGCGAGAATCTTGATAACCATAGGGGAGTGGTCCGAGATACCAACCGGGAGGAAAGATGCCTCAAAGAAGGAGAAGACATTGCTCCAACAAGAATTGATGAGAACTCAATCAATTTTCCTTTATTTACGGCTTTCCCCAGAGGAAGTAGCCCATGTATATCTGCACCCGGTGTATCGCAGATCCTCAAGCTCCACTTGTTGAAGGTAGGTTCCAAACTCGTCATACGACGGCAGCCAAGTGGACAGGCTATCAAGCCTATCGGAGGGATATCTAATGGCATTGAAATCGCTCGCAACCAGCCAATGACTTGTAGCACGTATAGAGCTAGCCTGAACAATATCTTGCCATAGGAGGTGTCTAAGCACAAAGGTGTGTTCAACGTATATAACAAAGAGATCAAAGGATTCGCCTGTGGAAAGACACCTCAAGTGTCCATGGATAACTTGGGAGGAAGAAGTGTGGGAGGTCAACTCAACCAACCTGGGATTCCAACCAATCCAAATTCTCCTTTGTCAGAGTGCTCATAATTAGCAATCCAGGTTCAACCAGGTACAAGGCCGTTAGATAAAGAAGGAAACAAGGTAGGAGAGGCTTTCGTTTCCAAAATGCTCAAGCAACTCAGGCTATTAACTCTAATGAGATTCCTAATCTCAGCCAGTCTAAGAGGACCGACCAGTCCTTTAATATTCCATATGGCTATGTACATATTTACAAGGCGACAGAGATATTTACTTTTTACCTCGCTTCTTCTTCTTCAAGGTAGCCTTTGGTTTGGGGCTTCCAGGGGAGCTTCCACCTGAGCACATAAGCTACCCAACGTTAGGTTGCTGGTCGGGGATAGCATGTTATTCTTGAACAGGTGGGAGAACTGGATCCTACGGGATAGTAGAAGCAACAAGCAAACTATCTTCTTCAACTTCAGAGCCAACATCAATGGCTTCTTTATCCGAGTCATCCTCCCAACCGCATTTGAGGAACATTTAAGTCGACTGTCAAGGAGGGGCCTGTCGAGTGCATTGTGGGTAATACACCCCTTACAAAACCAGACTTGTTTCGGGAAGGGTCGAAGGCAGCAACGGGGACCTGAGTCTCAATCAAGGTAGCTGAAGGAGGATTAGGAACAGAAGAGGAAAAGCCAGCATGCATCATAGGCTGTTTTCCTCGAACTACCTTCTAGGCATCATCCGGCCGAGCGAGAGGTTCCTAAATCTCAAGCCAATCATCGCTTCTAGCAAGGCTAGCTAGATTAGAGATAATGGCTGAGGAGTTTCCAAAGCAAGAAGCAGACTTAGGAGGGCCACATCTATGGCCAAAGGAGTGGCAGGAGGGACAAATGGTGGGCTTCCACTCATATTGAATCGCAACTAGGTGGGTGGCCCCATTCAGATCAACAAGGATCGTATCACAATGGGCATGCTCTGCATTAATTTCTACACAGACACGCGCATAGGATATAATTTTGACTTGTTCCGTTTGCTGGTCCACATAAAGGGGGTGGCTAATAGCACTAGTGATGGCACTAATGCCCATGGTTGTCCAGAGTGAGTAAGGAACGTTCCTGAGGTGGACCCAGACCGGGATTGTTTTGTGGGTGTCTCTCTTGAGTTCTAACGATGAATGCCATTGTTGAAGGATAAGGGGCACTCTAGCCACCGTGATGGCCCACCATCAAGGACCTGTCTTCGAAACTCCTGATCCGGCAAGTGGAAGAAGTAGAAACTGTCATCATTTGCCTTGACTTCGAGTAGGTGGGGACCCCGGGCAAGCTTCAAAGCCGTTTCCGTCAGCTTGAATGGCAATCTCTTGCCAACATAGTAACCTACCAGGCACTCCTTCCGCATGGAATCACTGGCTTCAAGAATTTCTGGTGAAATCCGAATAACCAGCTTGCCATCTACCAAATTCGGAGGCAGAAAAGTGAGGTTGTAACCTTTGGTAGCTGATTTAGCTACATTGGCCCAAGAGCAAGATGGTGGCTTAGAGGGATCAATAGCACCCGGAATAGCCCATCTACGAGAGGGCTGTCACAAACGAGAAGGCTCAGACTGGTCTTTCCCAGAAGGAGCTGCATCGGTATTAACCCCAGGCGCTCGGGCCGGAGGGATAGAGGGTTGAGCAGTACAGGCAGCGGACTTGCCCCTATCCATAGGAGGACGAGAGCTCCTCCTGCGACTACGGCCCCTAGGTCAAGCTTGTTGAGCCTTCATCGAAGTTGCGAGCTCAATTGCGGGAGTATCCATAAGCTCAACGGGATGAAAGCCCAGAACAACAGCAACAAAGATACCCACAAAACCCTAGCAGAGGGAGAGCATACTTACTCGAGGTGGGCTTTCCGGAATGCTTCGGTGCAGATGGAGGGAGGGGGAGGGAGAGACAAGCCACCAAGACCCAGCTCCAACAAACCAGCAGATTACCCAAGCCAGCAAATCGCGATTGAAAATTTAGAAGAAAGAAAGCCCCGATCAAGATAGCATCATGGCCCAAGGAAGACGAGCTAACCAAATAGCTTCGGTGGAGATGGAGAGGGTGGCTGGGAGAGAGAATCCTCCAAATCACAGCTCCAACAATCCAGCAAAACACCCAGAATCAGCAGGCACACATTCGAATTTTTTCTTTTCTTCTTTCTTTTTTCCTTTTTTTTTCACCAAAGAACCTTGTCTGTGGCCAGCGAGGGCGACTGTCACTTAGCCCTCCCTCTCTAGGCATTGCCAATGGCCAGCCAATGCCTAAGACTTGCCATCGACAAAGTGGAAAGGAAAAAACAATAAAAAGAAAAAAGAAATAAAGAAGGAAAAATAATAAAAAATTATTAAAAATTATCCTCGTCGATGTTAATCAAGCCACGTAGAACTGTCACCCCCTTAAATCAGGAGTTTAGATGCTCGAACACTGCTCACACTCCTAGATCTTCACGGCACTTCTTCCACCATAATTTGAGCTGGGAGCAGCAAACTTTCTTCAACCAAAAGGAAAGGAAATCTCCAAGCAAGACGGAGAGAGGTACGATTGAAATGAAGTTCAATCCCGACCTCAAAGGAAGGGATTGGTTCGGGCGGGCTCTCGAGGAGTATATCGAACCGTGTTTAGCATCTTCTCGTCCGGCAAGGAAGAGATAGGTAGCAAAAGAAGGAGTAAGGAGCAGAGCTAGGGAGCAATGTTGACTTGTAAACCCTTTCTCAATGAATGGAGAGAACGTTAAATTTATTAACCATTTCATAGTAATTAATCTGCTCCCTGGGAGCTACAAAATAAAGAATGTCGTATACAAACTCAAGTCAAACTCCCTCTTCCCCCGCAAGCACCTACTCCTAACAAAATGAAAAGCAGCGAGCTCCGCAACAATTTCCAATTTAAATTGACAAATAAACTTAATTAACAAAATATGAAAAATTTTAAATTCAATTGACACAATTAAAAATTTTAAAACTAAATTGATAAAAACTAAATTAATAGAAGTACAATGAGTTAAAAGTACTTTTTTGGTAATTTTCCCAAATTATGAATTGCCTAATCTCACGATAGACTTGTGAAGATGGTACCTCCGTGTATCCCATTCCTCTCGGTGCTCTCGCTCTAGTTCCAGGGTAACACTATCTGCTGACTCTCGAGATCGTTGCCCCGTTCCTTCGTCAAACCCACACGTTACCGAGAAATGAAAAACCAATGGCTATACCGGTGAAAACGTCAACCACTCTTATCCGCTGGTAAGCGAATAACTCATCTGTGCGTGGCAGTGGAATTGAGGAACATGCTAGGAAGATCTCATTAGCACATGATCTATACTAGGGCTAGGTGCAATTCTACTGAAACCACCTCAGCTGGTCTAGCACTTCGGTCAGGTTGGTGGGATGATGTATCATTACTGGTTCTCGTCGTTCGGAAAACAAAATAAAATCATCACTTTACATAAAGTAAAAACAAATTTTATTAGCACATTGACCGTATTACAGCCCTCGATCTATGGCCAAAATGCTGAGATAGCATACTGGACACACAACAACAACATACAAAACGACTCATGACACATACTTCTCTCGGACTCGTATCATCTTCCTCGAACCGTGATCGGAACCAAAGCCTCTCGAACCACCATAACGCAACCTTATTAGCCGGTGATCTGGACGGATTTCACCTCCGGTTTCTTCTCAGGCAGCTTGGGGACAGTTATGGTCAGGACGCCATTCTCCATAGATGCCCTCACCTCATCGGCCTTGGCGTTCTCTGGCAGGCGGAACCTCCGGAGGAACTTGCCGCGGCCTCTCTCGACCCGGTGCCATGTCTCGCCCTTGTCCTCCTTCTCGACGCTTCTCTCTCCGCTGATCTGAAGAACTCTTCCCTCCTCCATATCCACCTTCACCTCCTCCTTCTTGAGGCCCGGGAGGTCGGCTTTGAACACGTGGGCCTCCGGCGTCTCCTTCCAGTCGACCTGCAGGTTCGCGTAGGTCGACAACTCATCGTTGGACCTAAAGTTGGGTGACCAGACGTCCACTGAGAAGGGATCCCATCGGCCGCCGAAAATGCTTGGGATCAGAGACATTGTCGTTGAGCTTGTGGGGTTATGAAATAAAAACTCGGTACTTCTTCTCAGAGAGTTTTTCTGATATCTGAGTATCTGCTTGCTATGAGATGATCATTTAATGTGGATTGCTTTATATAGAGAGAGAGAGAGAGAGAGAGAGATGGGTTTTGATTTTAGGGAGCTTCTTGGTTTGCTTGAAGTTTCGAAGCTCTTCTCGGGCTCTGTAACGGAGTGGGGATGTGTCTTGTCATGTCTACGAGCTTCCACAATCTTCTTCCTTCCCTGCGTGGCAAACTGGCGATGGGCTTTTGAGTCTTGTCCGGAAAGGAGCGCGAGCTTTAAATATCAGGTACACTTGTTTTGCCACGTATTACATGACTCCAATCACTGATCGTGATGTGTTCAAATAAGGCCCCACTTCTAGATTTTTTTTCCCCCTCCTTCATTACTCTCTCTCTCTTCCCTCACCGTATTCATCATTTCCTTTTTGTCCTTTGAGGCCATGGAAGTCGCTCGCGCCCATGGATTGCAACATTACCAATCAGCCATGGAGGACCCACTCACAAGCAAGTCGACGCTCATCCGTGGCCGTATTGGCGTCGTTCATGCATGCTATTGATCTCCTTGGTATCCATCTTTCCAGACACCAGAGACGAGGGATTCTTTTGAAAGATCTCACTGGCCAATCATGGACGACTAGCTCATGAACGACGTCGACGCTCCTCCATTGCCATCTCTAGCGTCGTTTAGGAACGCTATTAATCCCCTTGCTAAAAGACACCTCACTCGTACACGATAGTGCTATTTGGGTATCCATCTTTCCTATCCATCATGGACAAAGGAGGGTTTTCTTTCGAAGGATCTCATGACCATGCCATTGTTATAATTGTCTGTTTCGTTGCAATCGCTCGAAACAAGCGGCCCACAACTCACCCATGGCCGTCGTGGACATCGTTTGGCCGAATCTGGTTGGTTCGATTAGAGGCAGCGACTCTGCCAGTGACGACAGTAGGGGAGGCGCAGGGGTTGGGCTCAGTTGAAGGAGAGGGCTAGTGAACTTTTTGGTAAACTTTGGTGTCCGTTCGAGGGAAGGAGACGGCAAGAGGGAGGAGGAGAGCGGGACCTATTTTGGACACGTAACGATTAATTTAATGAGTGAAGTTATCTACGACCCACATGGCAAATTAAGTGCAGCCGATATTATCTAGAGCTTAACCATCATTTATTCTTTGAGTAGGACAAAAAATAAAAATAAAAATGATCAGTTATTCTTCGTACACCGTGAAAATTAGAGAGAAGCAAAACGTGGTTAACCAACTTCGGCCTGGCCCTTTAATGCAAAAATGCCCAGGTTTTGCCCAAGTGTCTAGATCTTCGGGAAATATATTTACGTGAGCTAATTACATACGAGCCCAATTCATGTAAGCCTTTGATAGGAAGAATTAACAAAAAAAATCATAAACCTATTATAATTATATCAATTTAATCATATATTTTTTTGTCAATTCAGTATTAAACATTTTATATTTATATCAATTCAGTTCATCTGATCAATTTTGGCTTACCAACGCTAATGTAGAGGCCATCCGACGACATTGACGTGGACAATATTTTAATAACTTATATATATTTTTCTTTTATTCTTTCTTTCTTTTTTTTCTTTTTTTTTTTTTTTTTTTTTTTTTTTTTTTGCATCCTTCTTCCTTCTTCCTCAGACTGGCCGCTAGTGAGGGCAAGCCTCACCTCGCCCAACCATGGCGAGGCCCACCTCCACCAGCCACTAGCGAGGTCGAGTCCTGCATTGGCTGGGTGACACTGAGCCTTGCCAAATTTGGCGGGGCCTCGCCCAACCATGATAAGAGCGAGCCTCACTTAGCGACGGCGAGCCCTCACTGTCTCTCACCTCTGGCCGATGGCAACTGACCAAAGGAAGAAGGAAGGAGGAAAAAAAATTAAAATTAAAATTAATAAAATTTGAAAAAAAATTATTATAAATTTGTCTACGTCAATGCTGGATGAACTGAATTAATACAAATGCTAAAAGTTTAGAATTGAATTGGCCTAATTACAATAGATTTAGAACTTTTTCTTCTTCTTTTTTGTAATTTTCCCGCCTTTAATATCGGTGGGTCTCATGTGGAGCGTATGTAATTTGAGTGCTATGATGCATTAAAATCACGTACAGCTGAAGGTTTTTAAGGACTCGGTTATTTTTCTGATTCTTGGATTAAAAGATTCATTCTCCTTCGCTGGGAGGTGGAAGTCTAGATTTTCAGAGACAGGCCTTTCTTGATCCTAACATCGAAATTCACATCAATTGCGCCCGCTCTACTCACCGGTTGAAGAAAATCCCAAGTCGAAAGACCCCCGGAACTTTCAAAGCCAATTATGCCTTTTGATCCCTCACGGTTTGATTACTAGCTTGCACTTTAGAGATTTCTCTCTCCTTAGGGTCACTTGCGGACATAGCCACAAAACAATCCTAGCTTGATACCCAAATTCCTTTCAGACATATGTACGTGATTGGGCCATGTCTTCCTCCGCTGCGAGCTGGATGAAACTTCCACCAACCTAGACTCTCAGCCATTAATTGTTAAAAAAAAAAAATTGCTCCACCTAAGTTTGATCCGTTATTCAGAAATTACATTCTCATGAAATAGTCATTTAAGTTGCTCCACTTCTGGCTTTATAAAGAGAAAGGGACACTATAAGTACCATAATTTTTATACGACGTTCACTTTAAAATCAAATTTTTCATGCAATCACTAAATGCAACATCGATAGAAAAACAATCACTCAAATGCCTCTAGCAATAGATTTCGGCGATTTGTCCAATGTGATTATTTTGATGAGATTTTAATTTCAACGTGTCTTTTAAAAAAATTGTAACTCCAATATGAACAAACGACAAGATGACCTGGCAAAATATTTAAGCCAATATGCCTTCTCTTCTCCTTCTTTTTCTTGGTTTTCATCTTCATCTTCTTAACTATGTTGGGGGATTCATACTCCCCATCGACTGGATGGCACAGGGGTACTACTCCCCAGTGAGCAGGTAGGAGTCCCAAGGCAACCTCGGTGGGGTTGCAAAGGCAAAGCTCCCAAGTCGCCAAAGGTTTTTTTTTTTTTAATTTGAGCTCATATTTTATTAGTAATTTGAGTTTGGATCCATTAATAGCTATTGAGTATATATAATTTCTTTCTCTGGTAATTGAAGGATGAAACAAAAAGATGAGATGTATTAACTATAGTGGAATCCCCTACATAATGTATCCTAATTTAAGAGTGAATCAAGATATACCTATGTGTCTTGAATTTTGTTTCTTACTTTTTACTCTTTATGTCCTTAACATACTGGAACGAAGAAGGAACAAACAGCTCTCCCTCTATCCTCGATCCTCTCAATTTGCCCTTCATCTTTATTGGAACTCCTAGTGCTAGTAGTGGAAACACTGATGCAACTGTGAGAAGATGCTCCTCATGTCATGAGCCCAAAATTTTCTAGCATTCGTCTCTCCCTTCCGAGAAAATGAAAGCAAGTCCAAATCTCGAGAAAACTCAGCGAGCATCGCCTCTCTCTTTGCTGCTGGTGTTATGGTTTCAGAGGAAAGAAGACAATCTGATTTGTTGTTGGGTGTTCCTCTTTGATCTGAAGCAATGGTTTGGATTTAAAGAAAATATTCAAATTCTCTCTCTTCCGAGAAAATGTTCAGATTCTCTCTACCTTCTTGAAATGCTGTTTCCTCTAAAGCAAAGGTTAGATCAACTTAGGGTGAGGTTTGAAGAACATTTTTTATTTGACCGCAAACTCCTTAATTGGAGGCAAATAAATGTGTTAAACAACATCATTTAGCACCAATTATGTTAACTCACTTCACCGCTAGCCACGTCAGGCAGATTATATTAAGAAATTGCCACGTTAGATTTTCCAACCACATGAATCAACAAAGATATAAAAGTAATCCGAATTTTAATAAAAAAAAATAGCACTCAAGTAATCGCTTGAAAATTATGACGCTAAAGTGAGCACTACGTGAAAATTACGACCTTTTTACTATCAATTTTTCCATTTATAAATGAATAAAAGACCACCAAAAGCCTTTGTGGAGGTACACAGAAGTCATGGGTGATCCATTAGCTTTTCTTCAATGTTTTACGTTCGAATTGTTTATGTTTATGATTTTTCTGGCAACGTTATTTTAGACAGATTATGCTGCCTTGAGTTGATCATCAATTGCCATCTTACGTGATGGAGCGATCTGAAATGCGAAAACACCACAAAAACTTCATTCGGGATTGTGGAATAATAAAACTGTCCCGGCAGAGCTAAAGCTAAAGTGTCGAACTTTATACCTGTCTCCTCCAGTAGAATCGCTTGCATATGACTCATCAGAACATTTAATGCATACTTCTATTTTTTATTTTTGCTAAGACAATGAACATATTTTTACTCGAAGTCAAAATGAGGAAAAACACATGTCCATTCCCTTACGCAATTCAAACACCCCCCAACATAATTTGTGCATTCCAATTGAGGGATCTTCTCAATCATTCAATATATGTATATGGTCCAGACAAACAAGAAGTTCATTTCTAAAGTAACAAAACATATGTTCCGAGATCACCCAATGTTTTTTATTTTTTTAAATGTGGAGGTGGAGAATTTGAAAACAAGAAAACACGTGTAGATTAGGCACTGGGCAAACAAATTCAATACTCCACATCACCAACTAAAACAATCTCTTGTGGTGGCATGTAGCTTGCGTTTTACCTTTTCTTTCAAGATAAGTTTTATGTGATCCAGCGTGGATAAGTGGTAGCAGTAAATCATTTGCATGAACTGCTTGGCCGTCTCTTACTTTTGTATGATTTCGTGACACTGTAGTTGGTTTTTCAAACGTTAAATAAAGACGTGATTCAATATTTCGATATCATAGTGCTTGGTCTCATAAATGAGCTTGATTTTGATTAAAATTGAAACATAGTAAATATTATTTGAAAGTAAAATATAAATGAAAAGATAAATGAACAATCTGAAAAGATTTAAACTCTTGATAGCATATAAAATATAGATATTATACGCAAACGCTGTTTAATTTTTAAGTGTTGCAAATGTTACCTGGTCTGTCTGTAGGATCAAATTTACTAACAGAAAAAACAAGAAAATGGAATTCGCAAAAGCCAAAAGCGAAAAAGCAAAAGAAGGCGAAAACAACCTAATGGGAAAAGGGAAATCCTACATTGTCTGTCAAGCTGTCCAAGGGTTTTAAAACCTCCATGCTCCACATTACTTCATCACCACCAAGAGCAAGAGAACTCAGTCGCAGAAACAGCTATGGCGGACAGAATAACGTCACACAACACCGAGCTCAACAATCCTCACGTCCATCATGGGAACCGGTTGATGGCGATGCACATGAGCTGGGGACACGACACGGTCATCCTTACCGACCACTGGCCTGGGAACGACCCTGCCATGTTCTCGTTGGCCATCATCTTCGTCTTCTGCCTTGCTTTCCTCATCATATTCCTCCTTGGCTTTGAGAACACCAAGCCGGGTACGACCAAAGTCGGGGCATGCTTTTTCAAGACCGAGCTTTACATGGTGCGTTTGGCGGTGAGCTACATGGTGATGCTTGCGGTCGTGTCGTACAATGGCTGCATATTCTTGGCCGCAGTCAGCGGGCACGCGGTGGGTTTCTTGATTTTCCGGAGCCAGCTGTTCGGTAAGTGGGACCACGAGTGAGGTCTGGGTTAGAAGCCGGCTGATCTTGCCCATGTCTAAATTTTTGAGCCGTATGGATGAAATAATGCGATAAGAGCTTGAATGATTCTTTACTTGATCTTTTAATGAGGGACCTTGCGCTCCGATGGCAATTGATGAAGGACTCTTTTAGTGAAAAGTTCATGTTTATTGTTTGGGTTATTAGATATGCCTTCTTACAAATCGAGCGAGCTAATTATGAAGACCTTGGAACAAGTCTAACAATTTTTGGTACACACCCGTCTACATATTACATACACGACACATATTTAAGCTTGTTTTTATCAAGTTTAAACGTCGGTTCATAATTTAACAAGTTAACTCCTTTATACAATAATGGAAAAACATGGAATGATCGGGCTGACCATCTCAATCCGTTCATGACACGCCTAAACACATTTAGTTTTGTAGGCTAAGATGTCATTTGTATTAACATAACATGTTAATAGACATTGTGATACGTTTGAATATATTTATACATGTCTAAACACATTCATACAAGTTTATATATAAGAGTCCATGCCTTAAACATGTTAAATTGTCAAGTCGTGTAATTCGTTTAATAAACTTATCACGTTCGGGTGTTAAGGTTATGACATAATTAATAAACGAGTTGGTGTGGCTACAAGAGTGTTTGTCATAATCATGACGCATGAACACGATTTGTCGTCCACCTACTAAGTGGCTGGGCTACATTTATGAGTCAATAGCAGACAAAATAGATCAAAATGAGAGCGAGAAAAATTTGTGTGGGCCTTTGCACATCTTAACAGGTTTGTCAATAGTACTTTGTGCCTATTGCGCGCTAAAGCCATAAATAGCGCTCAAGGCACAACTAGGGATGTGGATCCTCACTTCCCAAGTGCTTCTCTCAATGTGTCGGTCAATTTTAATCGATGAATTCGAACCTGGGCCAAGGCAGCAAATTCAAGCAGTTTGAAGACCCCAAAAAAACACACACGAAAAAATATTCAACCGGTATGGTTGAGAACTGGACCATGGCCCAATCTGGCTTTCGTCAATAGCCCATACTAGTCGTGCACCAATGCTCTTTGCTTGTAAAATGTTCAATTCATTGACCCGGCGGTCGAATTAGTTGACCTCGAAACCGGAAGCCAAGCTGGTTCTTATGAGCAGTCCCACTTGAAAAACATTGATCTCAACTGTTGATATATACCTCATCCACATCACGAATGAATTTTATATTATTCTGAGAGCCCTATACTGCCCCTTTGGTTTATGCACGAAACTTGAATCATCAGAGATATTTTGGATATATTGGATATTATGCCGATTAATTGTAACTGATATTGTTATATTCTGTTACTTTATACAAAACTTATAAATAAGCCCATGTACTCTTCATTATGTATATCAAAATATAAAGAAAAGCCCTAAAATATATTTTGCTAATGATTCTTAACTTGCCATCCAAGTTGTCATAGGAAGCGCTTATCGAGTTCATTTCGGCCAGTCAGTGCGACGCCAGCTGAACCGATCCATCACTCATGTTTTGCCACCAAGTCCATAGCTTCGGTTGTTCTCCAAGACTTCTTCACTACTCATTTCGGGAAACGAACACCACCACCAAACTCACCGTCCTCAGATGAATCAAATCCTAAAATTTTTTTGAACGGACAATGAACGCCGCCACACCAGCGCCATCTCTCCAACCCATTGAAGCTCGTTACCTGTAAGTGCTTTTCTGATGATTTTAGCTGATTGTTTTGAAATTAAAAACACCACCACTAGGTTTACTATCTCCGAATGTCCAACCAGCCAAATGGCACCACAAATCAACATCACACTCGCCTCACGCTTCGATGAGTATTGGGGGCTAACAATACAACCTAGTGAGGGAGGCAAATAGGTTATTTTAGAGAACTTGACAATCTTTCGCGGAAATTAGCTTACGCTAAGTTAAGATCAAGTCAAGATGATATTTCAAAAGCTCGTGATTGTAATGTGTGCTTGTGAGAGTAAAGAGAGTAAACCAATGGCACACAACAATTTATAATAATTCGGCTTTATATCCAAGCCTGCGTCCACTCTTTAGACTAACAGCCACAAGTTGGGCTAGATTGTACTGGTAATCTACTCAGAAAGTTACAATAAGCAAGCACTAATCTTATACGAGATAAATCACACTATCATGACCCAGCTACTGCTCTTACTCTAGTACACTACAGCACATTACTCAAAGAGCATGAATACAATACTCAATGAAACAATTGAAAGAAAACGTATCACTTAGGACACAGCTAAATGTCAATCCTTAAATAATGTTGTTCTCACTCTCTACTTGGCTTCTTAGGCCTTTTCTTTTATATCCATCTTCAATCTATCAGTTGGAAGATGATTAAAGAAGCAAATAGTCATTAGAGTTGCCTTTAGCTACTACCCAAAGATAGAACTACCCATACAGTCCTTTTTCATGAATTTTTTTCGTCTACCTAAGAACAACATCTGCTATTTTCCCTTTGCTACAGACTCTAACAGACCTGTCAAATGACCTAGCTTCTAGATTATCGATTCTAACTGAATTCTACTGCTGTGTGAATTCTCAGCCATAATGGCTAGTTTGTTGACCCAACAAACTTCACCAAATGTTCGTGGTTGCCACGGCAGCAAACACCTTATATTTGTAGCAACGATATAGACATCACCTATCAGCTGATCTTTAGGTCCACTAGACCCATTTACGGACAAACTATTTTTGGACTTGGTGCATACTTCCGTCCACTAAATCACACCATGGATATTGTGCGGTCCTTTCTATCAAAAACATCTACATATACCATAGTAAACATTATACTAAGGATAGTTTGGACATTATCAAAATCACTTAGAGATATTTCTCCAATAATGACAACCTATGCACATAAATCCGCACACACATGCAACGCACGTGACAAGAGATTCGAATGTTATATGTTGACGTCACTACTGATATAATCAAGTCTCGTTCATCTGCCACGTCACCCTCATCACATCATCCTTTACCGTTGACCAAAAGTGACCAATTCGGTCTCAAGGTATTTCGACATTCTAATTCCATTTTTCATGTTTTTTTTCTCCATATCTACACTCTAGATGCTAGTTTTTTGGTATTCCTTCTACAACTTACTAATTTTAAACTAGTAAGTGCATTCAATGAATAAAATGGACGTGCCAATATGCATTCAAATTGTTTTGAATGGATCAAACAATATTTTATAGGCTCAAGAAATGTCAATTTTTCTAAGAAAATGCAAACATTGGATACATCACTAGGTAAATTAGTGAGCCTACTAAGACTGCTAAAGAAACTAGAAAAAAAATTCTCGAATGTTTATAGAAGTGGGACAGCAAAAAAAAATCAAATTTTAACGTGGTTTCAAAATGCTTCAATTCCATCTATCGAGCTTTAGTTTGGTCGCTTGCATGTAATAAAGGAATCGTGGGTTTTGCTTGCCAATTGATATTCCACCTCGAATATTACCCATCAATATCAACTATTAGGAAATCTACATAAATGCATTAGGAGACAGGTCAATCTATCAACCTTTTTTTGTCCTCTACACATGCTATTTGGTATCAACTAGCCTTAACTAAGTTGCAATTGGGAGTGGTTGTTGATGCTCACAAGTTTAATATCATGATCATATGTGTGTTATACAATTTCTAATAGCACTTAATGATGAGTTTGAACCTGTAAAAGCTTCATTTCTTCATCGTGATCTGTTACCTCGTCTTAAGATAGTTGTCCCGGGGTTATTGACTGAGGAGACTTAACTAAATAGTTTGAAGGCACACCACACCATTTTGTCCACTCTTACAAGCGTAGTGCTTGCCACCTGGCTTCATCCATGCCAACTATACTATACATACTACCGTCGAATGGTCACCTTTCATCCAATTGCTATTGCTGACCTAGACAACCTACAAGGAGAAACAACCAATCCTAATACAAAGGTCCATCTACACACTCATCCACCACAGTTGTTATCATTGAGGGTTCCCTTAACAATTCATCTATTACTCTATCTTTAGAGGATCTACACTTTACTATACAAGAATCTAGTGCATTACCTTATATTTTATTGGTTCTTAAACTATCCTTAAAGTTGATATTTGTTGGACATTGTGTGAACTTGGTCTTAGCATTCACTTCTCTTCTAATTGTTGTTGTGTACAAATTCGACGAACGGGACAGATAATTTGGACGGGATATCAAGTGCAATGCTTATTTGAACTCATCTCCTTAAAGCTTCCAAACGCTCTTGCTAGTTGTGCTGCCATGGTATCATCTAAAACTTAACATTCTCGTTTGGGTCATGCTTTTTTCTCATTTGTAGTGGCCATTTTGGTCTTGTTGAAATTAAATATTTTGATTGGTTGCAATATAAGATGGAAAAACATCATGCTTTACATTTGATCTTAGTTAATATGTTTGTTATGCTCCATTTTATTTAATTCATTCTGACATTTAAGGGCCATCTCCTAATCCCACTGTGGGAGGTCTCACTATTTTGTGATATTTTTTATGCTCATTCTCGTTATTCATGACTTTACTTTATGAAAAATCGATCTGAACTTGTTTACTTGATTTTGTTGCCAGGATGAAAATACAATTTTCTAAAAACATTAAGATTTTTTGTATTAATAATGTCATGAATAAAGAGATAGAGTTTCTTAGAATTATTCTTTAAAACAACATTATTGGCTACGAGGCTTTGTTAGGACTAAGGAAGGAATGGGTACTATAATTGAGCTAGCATCAACCAACCAAAACCGAACACTAGTCCCATTTTGTAGACAGGTTGGGACTAGCCTTCTATGTCGGTGAACAATGTTCTACTGATTAAGCAAGGGCAGGATTCGAACTTGCAATCTTCAAGTCATGAGCCTGATGATTTAAATGTTCATTACTCTAGTTACAATTCTTTCCTTTAATTTCAATCTTTACAACTTCAATTTTCAAGCACTTGGATTTCCTTATCATTTAGATCAACATAGCATTTTCAGGATAAACTCAAAAACCAATAACCGTAATCTAAGACGACCTCCTCTTATAGGACAAATACCTTGCCTGACATTCTATTTGCTAAACTCAATAACTACTAAACTTAATAACCAACACGTATTCTTCGATCCGAGATTACGTTGTTTTCATTTCTCACTTCAAAGAAGAATATCATAAGTAATAATAGCGGATATTGTATGATTGGTTTGAGGACAGTTAGTTCGGACAAGAGGGTTTGTACTTGTCTAGTGGCAAGAACAAGAATAAGGTTTCGATGTCGGAAACCGTGCGTGGGCCAAGCTTAGAGCGTGTGAAACTCATCACTACCTCTTAAGGGCATTGGGACCATAGTATGTTACACAAAAGCGCCACTTTCTCTATATGTTCTCACACAACTGCCCGCCTAGAAGAGTCACTCACTCTATAATGTTGTCACACAAGATAGAAATGGACCTTTTGAGATGAGTTCTTTTCGATTAGGACACACAGCCACAACAAGGAAGCAGTTAGGAATGCAGCAATAGTGGAAAGGGATATTCTTGTCCAAAAACTTCCCAAACAAATTAGTCGAACAAAGTATAAATATAGACCATGTTAGATGCTGCACACACTGTTCTAATCTCAACCTCTTGTCCAAAACAGTTTTGTAGAGAGGCTTCTCATATTGCCATATATACTATTAATTGTATTCCATCGCCTACTATAGGTAATATTTCTCCTTATAAAGTGGTTGTATGGTAGTGTTCCTAATTACAACCTTCTTCAAGTCTTTGGCAATGGTTGTTTTGTCTATCTTCTTCCAAATGAATGCACAAAATTAAAACCTCATGATCATCGATCTTGTTTTCTTGGGTATGGCATTGAACACAAAGGGTATTGATATTTGGATCTTGTCTGTAATCATCTTCACATATCTTGTTGGATTACCTTTTGGAAACACAAGATCTTCTCATCATTTCATCCTTTCAACTCCTCTCCTATTATTCCCATCTTTACCAATTTATTGTTTGGGATATTATGAAATTTTTCAAGTATTTTCCTTTAAGTAATTATTAAAATGCTAGTATTGCATAACTTTATACAAAAAATCAAAAGTTAAACTATGAATCAATCACTCTCTAAGGTAAGGATTTCCGACAAAATCATCTCAGAGGACTACATTGAAATGTTGCACAAAAGTTTAGGATTAATATAGAAAAATTGAAAAGTTTATAATTAAGTTGACATCAGCGCAATAGGTTTGAAATTAATTAGGTGATTGTCCCCCTATTGCCGTGCATCACTAAAACCATAAACAGATGCATAAACATTACAAACTATCTAAATAAATAAATAAATAAATAAATCCTTAAACATCTTTTACAAACAGCATTGGCATTGACAAAAAATACTATAAACATCCCAAATCCATAACAAAAATAATGTTGCAAGTTTTCCTTCCAGAAACATAATCAAATCCAAAAAGATAAACATCACATTGCAACAACCTTTCAGGCATACCCTAATACACCAAAAAGAGATGATCATCTTCAAATTATTTGTTCCATGGGAATAAGTACACTAGAAGTGCCAAAAGTTATGTATGGCGCTCACTTTGGTGCCAAAAGTTTCCGCTTAATCATTTAAGTGTTAAATCAGAGAAAAAACAATCACTTTGATGCCACTTTGGCGAAAGATCCTAGCCAAATTGGTTACGTGGCTTTTATATTTAAAAAAAAAAACTAACATGGAAAAAATTTAAGAAAGCCGTCCATGTGGAATGGCATAAACGACATCGTTTTCCTTTCTCCCTAAGAAACGACGTTGTTTTGCCATCATACATGGACTCCCTTACCAAAACGAACGCCGCATAGCTCACATGGCCAAAACAGTGTCGCTGAAGGGGGAGTGAAATGGTGTTCATTGACAGCACATACAAACTTCGATCCTTGCCCAATGCCAACCGTAGCTCGCTCACCCACCGTCGCTTGCTCCCCCTTGCTCCCCCACCTTCGCTCGTTTGTCGTCGCTCGGCCACTGTCATAGTTGTGTCGTCATTCACTGTCGTTTGGTAAGTGTGTCCCCAACTATCACTTACTCAAATTTATCATTTTCTCTCTGTGAGTCTATTGAGTGAAAAATTTAGGGTTTGACAAAAAAATTAGGGTACGAAGGGCAAATTGAAGGCTCGGCTCAGAGGGAAAGTGCTAGGGAAAGTGGTAGGGACCTCGCTTTTGTTTACTAACATGATTTACTTTCTTTTGTGGGAATCAAATAGAAAAATTGGGCACTAAGGGGAAAATGAGGGCTGGCTTGGAGGGAAATAGTTGTGGGATCTCACTTTATTTAATTAGTTTGAGTGCTTTTATGGGGACCGAATGGGATTGAATTGAAACATTAGTGGTGGGGACCTCACTTTATTTATTCAATTCAGCTTCATTTGTTTCTGTAAGGGGACCGAATTGAACAAATTGATTGTCTTTGTTTATTTCGATAAAACGACAAGAACATGCATGTGAAGTTACCGATTCTGTTATGTGGTCCTAAAAAAGTAATGACTTTTTCCTCCTTGGGTGTAGCATCGATATGGACGAGGATCATGTAGGTGTCATTATTTGCTAAGCACCAAAGACTAGGAATATGTCGGTAGAAATGAAGGTACTATCTATGTCAATGTTGAGAAACCATCATATATTGATTTGGTGAGAGATTTGGTGTATTTTTCACAATACAAACTGCAAAAACTGCGTTACCGTTTTCCTAGGAAGGAATTAAAGGATGGTTTGAAATTTTTTGAATGATGATAATGGTATTAAGAATATCATTTTTCATTATCTTAACAGTGACAAAGTTATGGTATATGTTAAGTATTATAGTGATGATAAGGATGGTGAGGATGAGCAGACTAATGAAAGAGGAGAAGTGAGGATCCTAATCAGGTCGGGGATGAGTTTAGGTTAGATGGAGGGCAAAATGAAAGGCAAGTGAAGGCATAGATGAGTAAATAGGGAGATGTCCTAAATCTCAAGTGAAGATGTGGGTGATGAAGACTTCATGAGATTAAAATAGGAAGTTGTTCTATCTAGTGAATCGGAATATGAATGTTTCGCAAAAGTAAATTTCTCAAGTGACGAAGATGATGATGAACCTACACAGTCAAGACAAAAGTAAAGAGAATTTCTCAAAAAAAAATTACAACTTTAAGAAAAAGAACCGAGCTAGTAAATAAGGATTGAGCTCCAGTTGAAAGTAATAGAAGTGAAAATGAAGAAAGTTGCAACGATAAAACTGTTGGTTCGGAGAATGAGCTTAGCAATGATAATGAAAAACCTATGCGTAGAAGAAAAAGTAAGTACCCTTGCTACGATATGACTGTTGATAAATCTTTTTTCTTTATGAGCATGAAATTTGACCATGCCAAACAATTAAAAGAAACTGATGCCAAGAGCTCCATTGCTAATTAGAGGAGCGTTGAATTAATTAAAAATACGAACGAATTTGTGAGAACTAAGTGTTCACAACCCAATTTTCCATGGAAGCTTTATGGCACGCTGAATAGGAATGGTCATTCCAGATTAGATCCTTCCAAGAAGAACATACTTGTCCAATTATATTTTATAATAAAAGGGTAATAAGTGTGTGGTTATCGAAGCATTTTTTTCAATACTATCAAAGCAATACTCGAGATCAAGAGTCCTCAATTTCAGCTGTTAATGAATGAGCAATTAGAGGTTAATGTGTGGAGGAATCAATGTAAGAGAGCTAAGTTGAGGGTGATAAAAATATTGATGGGTCAGTATAAAGAAGAATATGCGCAGGTATGGAATTATGATGGAGAATGCATGCTTCAAAACCCATCTAGTAAAGTATTTGTAGAGGTTATGAAAAGGCCATTGCATGATTTTGAGCCTAGATTTGATAGATTTTATGGTTATTTTGATACGTGCAAACATCTATAGTTGTATGATTGGATGGATGTTTTCTAAAGGGTTTATGCAGGAGATAGTCATTGGCTGCTATGGGGAGAGATGCCAACAATTAGATGTTTCTGATAGCTTGGGCGGTGTTGAAGATAGAGAACAATGATACTTGGTCCTGGTTCCCCAAAAATTTAATGGCTAAACTTGAGATAACTGATGGGGGAGGATGAGCATTCATGAGCGACCAATAGAAAGAAATTCCATTATCAATTAATTCCCTTTTAACATTAATTACTTGCATATTTTTTCTAACTTGTATTTGTTTGTTGGAATTTTTGTAGAGACGTTTTCCTGCATTGACTGAGTTGATGACATATGCTTAGCATAGCATGTGCGCGAGGCACATATATGCAAACTGGTCAAAAAACTTCAAAGGAGATAAGTTGCAGAAGCAGTTCCGGCAAATAGCGAAGAGTATCAACACGCTTATTTCAGATTAGCCAAAGAGGGGTTGTTGCAGCTGACAAATGAAGGTTTTGATACACTCTTTCAAACAGAAGCTAAGCATTGGTGTTGGGCCTTCTTTAATGAAGAATTCACATGCGATGTCATTTGTAACAACCTCAATAAAGCTTTCAATCAGCATGCTTGATGATGTTCGAGTTATGGTCATGACTAGACTGCATAGGCAAAGAGATGAAATTACAAAGTGGACTAGAAACTGTGGTCTTAGGATTGTGAAGAGATTAGATGCAAATGTTGCTGCTAGTAGATTTTATCATTCAGTTTGGAATGGAGATAATGGATATGAGATCATTGGAAATTATAATAATAATATTGTCAACCTAAATAGAAGAAAGTGTTCATGCCAAGCCTAACTACTAGATAGAATTCCCTATGTCCATGTCACTTGTGCCATTCAAATAAAGCAATAAAATCCAGAAGTTACCTAGATGGTTAGTACAAAAAAAAAAACACATGCCTTGCTTCGTACCAATTCATGATACAGCCTATCCGAAGTAGCAAATTTTGGGAGCCAACAAATCGTGAAGGTCCTCTAACTTTGCCACTGAAGAAGCAAATAAGAAAGCCAAAAAGGAGATGAAGAATGTAGCAGGAAGTGGCATCAAGTTAGAGGATGAATAAGACTGAGGTAAAGATGAAATACTTTTACTGCCATAAGGAATTGTACAATAATAAAAGTTGTGAGCTGAAAAACAACATAAACAGCAAGATGCAATGGCTGATTTAGGGTTAGGAATAGGACCTACTGAAGAGCTTGTTATTGAGCCTACTGAAGGGAGGACAGAAGATCCTGCTATAATGCCTACTAAAGAGCAAGCAAAAAACCCTACTGTGAGGTAAGTATCCTCTTTACCTTGATAACTTTTCAGTTCATATATGATAAATTGATGGTTGACCATGCACTAGTTTCTCTTGTCATTTTCCTCTATCACTCACCTATAATTAATTTGAGAAGTTTTGTCCATTTATTTCCACCATGAAAATGAGTAGATGTCTAATTATTTGTTCTAGTTGGCCATAATTCTGATACAGTGCACTATTGTAAGGCCTATTGAAGGGACAAAAAAATGTCATGTTATAGGCCCAAGTGCATTGAATCCATTGTTGAACAAATGAGGAAAAAAATGTCATGTTATAGGCCCATGTTATAGGAACTGGTACAAGTAGAACAGCAACAATGACAATCGAATCCATTGTTGAACAAATGAGGAAAAAATATCCTATAAGTTGTGCATCACTGTGTTTGTCTTTTGTGGGCTGAAATTTAATTTTAGTATGTATTTCTTAGGTGAGAAGGCGAGCAACTGCACAAGTTGCACAAGCTGGTCTCTTTATTGGCTGCTGCTGAAAGTGATGCACCATAGCAAACAACAGGGCTCTTGAAAAAGATTAAGGCAATATGGTTATAGGATTTACACAGATGAACATACAGGAATGACTATTTTGAAAGTAAGATTTATAGGGCTCATGTATTTAATTTGTTGTACTTGAATTCATTTAGTTGATACTATGGCTATGTTCTTGTAGCTTGAGAGAACTTCAGAGATGCTTATCTCTCAAGGTGGACCAACTTAAGAATCAAGGGCGTAGCCAAAGAAGAGTGTTCCAAAGAAGAAGACAGCAGGTACAAGTGTTCTAAAGAAGAAGATAGCAGGTACAGCTCCAAAACAGCCACCAAAAAAAAACCTAGCACCAGTTCCATCTCAATTGACTAATCATGAGAGCAATAATAATCCTACGGACCAACACATGACACATGCTAGGAAAAAAAATAGCCGCTGCCAAGAACAAGAAAAAATATGTTGCATAAAGGCCGATTAAAGAATCTGCACATCCAATTCGAAAGGGTACTCTAAATATGAATCAATTCAAAGCTCCAAAAGAAAAAAAAAAAAAAAAAAAAAAAAAAAAAAGGAGGTGGGGGCATTATGCATATTAACTGATGGGAGGGTGTTGGACATAGCATCCTTTTATGTTTTCTTTTTTAAGGAATGTACTGGATATTTTATCTTTATTGATGGGAGTTGCTGCCATTGTTTTCTAAGGAGGGTGCATATTACTATTGTTTTTTTTAGAATGGTACTGAACTTTCAATGATTGGGGAGTGAATTCAGATATGTTTTTCCTTTGTAAAGAAACAATTAATGTCAATAGCAATGACTATTTTGGTTATTTTCTCTTGTCTTGTTTTCGGCTGGTAATGCTAGTAAGCTGGATAGTTATATTGTACAATCTTTTTGCTGCTGGTGCAACATTGTTATGAGACTGACGCTGTTTTTAGAAGTTATGTGTGCATATATTGTTGCTCGTTAAAATTGTGGGTGTTAATGAATTTGTGGGTTCTGGTTATATGTGCTAGTGCAAGAACAAAATGAACCAGCACATCTTGGTGCAGTTATGGGTGCTACATCTTTTCACATGAGCAATTCTAGATGTTGATGCATCACACTTATGCTGGTTCATCTTATTACATCAACACTTGTGCCAATGCATCTTGTTCCATCAACATTTGTGTTAGTGCATCTTGTTGTATCAACACTTGTATGGGCTAGTGTAAGAACAAGATACACTAGCAACCTAACTGGTGCAACAAAATACATCACGACTAGTGCAAGCCAAGTGACATTTGAAACTAACCTATTCTTTTCTTTAAACTTGTGTAACACAAGTGATCACTTTTTAACCACGATTGACACTTAAATGATCACTTTTATAAAAACTTGACATTCAAGCGATCACTATTTACAACTTACGATACTGAAATAGTCAATCGTGAATTTACTACCATCCCTTAATTTCGCCATGGTTTACAGTAATAGTTGTAGCAAACCAGAAAACTAACAAACCATTATCAAACAAAAAATGTAGCAAACCATTACATTTGAAGTAAAAACTAAGTAAAACAAATATTGACAATACACAACTAAGCAAGAAAATTTTTAAGTGCTTACAACCGATGAATTCTGACTCTACCTTTCCATTTCTACCATAAATTACAACTCCATACAAAAAATGCAGTTAACCAAAAACACATTTTACTTACAAATAATACAATACAAGTACATATTCCATTTCTTCGACTATGGTAGATATACAAACTTTTTCTCATTACTCACTTCGCATTTGAATAAATTACATAAGAGAATAACAACATAATCAATGCTCAATAAAAATTTCTTTCAATTTTCAGTTTTGAAACCTCCCTCTTCAAATGGTCAACCAGAGATGTTAAACCCTTCATTTGAGCTTGCATTGAGTCGACATCCTCCAACTCGTCCATCAATATAGGTAGAGGTTGATGTCGGGCTTCAAATAATTTCAAGATCACCTCTATCGCTTGACCAAAGAATTTTGCATCAACTCATTTGAAATATTCGCATTTTGAGCCTTCTCTATATCTACTGCACCCATGGAATCTTCTCCCAAGATTCAACCGAGTCTCAAATGTTCTTTTCGGAGTCGGTAACCCGCAATGATAGTAATACTCACCATGTAATTCTTTTTTTTTTTTTTTGCACGAATGTGAGCCGTTGCTGAAGCTTCTACCTTCTATTTACAAGAGTGAGCTGATAATTTTAGGAGAAAATCAAAGTACGCGCTCAAATTGGGGATTTAGTGTTTTGAACTTCCATTTCTCTTTCAATTTTTGGATTTAGGGTTCTTACTTGGGGGGAAGACACCAAACGGCATCGTTTTGTTATTTGCATGCTAACTGTACTCTCTAGCAAGTTATGCCGACTTCAAAAATTAATAAAAAAAACTGCCACATTGGTTTTCCAACCAACCAAATCGGCGTTGGCACTAAAATGATCATTTTTCAAACTTTTTAACACTTAAGTGATTCAAAATAAACTTTTAACATCAAAGTGAGCACTGTACACAACTTTTGGCATTTTTAGTATAGTTACCCCATATTCCATGGCACAACTTATCATGTTTATTAGAACAGAACAAAAGTAATAGTTGCATACTATCAGATAACATCTAAGAACATAATTACTTATTAGTTGTGTTATCAGGATAAACTTCATCTCATGCATTCTTGAACAACATCTCAAAGTAGTCATCCTCAATCATTGAAGGTACAACATTCGCATGCAAAGGGTTGTTCCGATATCCATTCATGTGATGTTGGGTAAAATAAGGTTAGATGCAAGTCATGCAATATTTCCCTATTTTCTACACCATCCCCTAATTCTTCGAAGAAAGCCAGACTCCTTTGGAAATCATCATTAATCACGTCACTAAAACTCTTACTTTCACCATCATGAGTCCAACTTTGTAAGACCTATAAATATGATGGACGAAGAGGAGCATCTTGCAATCAATAAAATTCATACATTCACGGCATGAACAACAATATTTTCCATCGTCCCTATGTGATTCATAGCAACCTCAATAAAAGAACTTACACCTAGAATATACTCATGACAAAATCTATGTTGCAGTGGCATTCAACCCATCTTCACACCTTCATGAACGTACTGTTGTCAAATAACTTACAACTGTTATGGTTTGTATAAAACAAAATCAAATGGAGGATCAATAGGTTGTTAATTGAAATTTGAAAGATTTTGCGGAATTATAAAAATCAAGTTTGATATATGCGGAAACAATTTAATATGTGCAAGAGTAAGCTGATAATATCAAGTGTAGTATTCTTCTATTAACTAAATATGGAAATAAATAGAAAGAGATGGTGGTTCGGCTTAGACCAAGCCTACATCCACTCTACTGATAGAACAGGCTGGACTCCACTTGTAACTCTTTGAAAGCTTACGACATAGCCCATGATGCTTCTACTCAAAGTCGATAGATCACTCTATCAAATCTCAAGATCAACTATGACACTCATACACTTCTCAAAAGAGATTGCGAACAGTGAAGCATTCTCAATAAATGAATTTCTCACTCAATAACAAGAGTATAGGGAAAATTGTCCAAAAAATCTTACATCTATTGCACTTTTGCCAATTCAATCATTAACCTTTCAGTTTTGCCAAATAAGTCATAAACATTTTCACTTTTTACCGATTGAGTCCATTCGGCCAATTTTGACTAGAAATTGCTAACATAGACGGCTGGCCGCTGACATGGCTTTTTTAATAATATTTAATGATATTTTGACAATTTTTTTTAATTTTTATGCTTTCTTTATTTTTACTTTTCTTTTATTTTTTTAGGGTTTTGGAGGCAGGGTTGGCGAAGGTGGCCGGCTGACCCTCGCCGACCTCAAGGGAGGGCATGAGGGCCCTCGACGGCTCTAGGCTAGGGCCGTGACACCCTCAATGGCCAAAGCGATTACGCGTGAACCCTCACTAATTCTAGGCGAGAGCTCGTACGCCCTCACTTTGGCCGACGAGGGCCCTGACGCCCTCAACCAAGGCCGATGAGGGTCAATCGGCCCTCACCTGTGGCCAGCAAGGGTTTGCTGACCACCCTCCCCAGCCCTTTCTCCAAAACCTTAAAAATAATAATAATAAAAATTTAAGAAAGCATAAAAATTCAAAAAATTATCTAAATATCATTAAAATATTATTTTTACAAAGTGCCATATCGTGCCGACCCTCCAAGTTAGCAATTTTCGGCCAAAATTAGTCGAATATACTCAATTGGCAAAATTGAAAGATTTAGGACTGAATTGGCAAAAGTACAATAGGTTTATGACTTTTTGGACAATTTTTCACAAGAGTATAAGTGTATTGAAGACTAAAGTTTTCTCAATTGTAGTTGTTCTCATGATTTGTATCATCTTCATCATGTTTTAATCTTCTCATATAGTCTTCCAAAGCCAAGCTAACCTTTAGATAATCTTCAAGATGATCAATTTAGCTATTGAAAATAAACTACACAACCACCAGGAGATCTGGTCACCCATACAATCAAATCTTCTTACCAATAGTGTGGTTTCCGCAAATAGTGTTGCTTACATTAAGAAATAATTGTTTCCACTAAATTGATTGACAATTGATACAATTCTCCTTTGTGTTTCATTTTCTGGAGTTCCAAGCTTGTGGCAAGCTATCGATATTCCTTGAGACTTAGATTGACAGTCAATAGAAAATCTAGATCTTCAAATCACAATGCATAATCTTGTGACAAGCACATTCTTATCAGGTAATATAAGGAACTACTTCCATCGGCAATGCGTGAGTCTATCGAGGCTTCCCACTAGTAATTGACTTACATACTGCCTTCCACTTCATCTTCCAAAGTATAACCAAGAAGATATGATCTATTCACCTTGTCACAATATCATCAAGTTTCCATGACCTTCCCATTCTCTGACTAGTTCACCTCCAGTAAGGTCTATCCAACCATCGTCAAATTTTCACTATGTACATTAGATTCCATCATTGGTTATAAAGCCCCCTTGTATTAGTTCACTCTGAAATGCACAGCATCTGCATTTACCAAATATTGATATTCCAAATAATTTAATCAACTTCAAAATGTCATATGAGGTTTACCTAAAGACAACAACTATCCAAATTGAGTAGTGCACTTATGCTTAATGTAACCAACCTAAAGGGTAGTGGCCCTATCCCATTTAGGAGCAAGAAAAATTTACCTTGTCACTCACTCTTTTATTTTCAAAGAAACTTGGGCAACATTTCCCCTGAGTTCTTCAGATACACGAGCTGGAAATGGAAAGTACTCCATGTCCAGTATAAACTCAGACAACAAAAGGAATTATGCAAACAAAAAAATCTTCAACCACAAAAATGCATCTCAATATAAAAAATCTCCAAAATGTCCACCGAGAACAATTCAAAATGAGAAATGCTTATGCGACAACTCGGTCATTTTTAATAAAATGACGGAGTTATTTCTGCTTCTCATTAATGCATTGTTCTTTCTACTTATAAAGTGGAATCCACCCACGCAAAGTGAAGTGAGTGATTCTTCTTATCCCGTTACTATATAAAAGTAACGGTACCATCATGCTAGCATCTATCATTCAAGATTGCATACAAAATCTAGTACGGTCATGTTTATGTAAGAAGGAACATGAACACCACAAGCAGAAACTGTTTTTCTTCCATGTTTGCCAGAGATAGTTGGCCTATTTAATAGATCCCATTTGTACGGAAATATAAGTAACTAAGACCAATCTGGATAATATAGTTGATGTGGTATGATATAAATAATATATATTATTTTCCAAACAGGTGGCATAATTAGTTGGCTCACTAGTTGATTTTTGTCTTTTCCGGTGAGAGTTGATCCCAACTAAATTCGTCTGGGGATTTGTACTTCTCTTGGTAATTTCCTTGTGGCGATCGGGCTTTGGGCTCTTGAAACACATCCCACAGACGATGTCGGTGCAAGTAGCTGAGTGAATGGCGCCCAATGTGCATCGACATTCGGTGTGTGAGGTGCGAATATAATGAAGAAACCCACTTCAAATGTAATGAAAATCCCTGTTTGTTTCATAACTATAGATACAACTTCTGTTTTTGAGTGAATTTAGATACAGCTGGATATTGGATTGCTTAGTGATGATCTTCTCGTTATTAGGTATTTCATGTTTGTTGCGAGCTCAAAACTCTCTCAGCTTTAATAATGTTAAGAAATTCAATTCAAAAACTTGGTATAGAAAATGTTCGATTGGCCAAAATCATCCGGTAGTATGATTAGCTTGCCAATCATCCTCTTCAAGAAAACCATATATAGGAATACGTACATGGATAATAATCAAGGTAATTGTCCAAAAAGTCTGAAATTTATTTTACCGTAGCCAATTCAATACTAAATCTTTTCACAATTTGAATGTGTTATCTAGTCTTAAACATTCTGAATATTTGCTAATTTAATTCAAATCTTTAAAAGATTTAAGATTAAATTGATAAATAATCAAAATGTTTATAACTGAATGAGCATAATTGAAAGATTTATTATTAAATTGATAAATAATCAAAAGATTTAAAATTAAATTTGTATAATTAAAATATTTATGACTGAATCAGTTGCTGTATATAAATTTAAAACTTTTTGGAGAATTTTTTCCTTAAGAGTCCGGACATATCTAAATTTCCGTGCCTAAGAGCTAGGGACGCATAGGGACAACGATGAAAATCATCTGCCGATGCAGACATTGAATTCGTCAATTAACTCGTAACTGGACAAGTCCAGGTCATTATCAGAGAACAGCGTCCGGAGAGAGAACAGGTGTGCCCCCTTACCTCTGCAGTTGTCACGACAGATTGACAATGTGTAGAGTATAAAACTAATGACGTAAAACAGCCAACGCATGGCCAAAAAGCTGATTATAGAAACAGTACTAAACCATGGCCGGCTCATGTTTGAAAAGACTCCAAGATCGTAATTTACCATGTCTCCCCTCCTTTGTCTTCACCCGTGACTTCTCGTTTGGTTGGCTTCGGTGTTCTTCTCTCTTTTTTAACAATCCTGTGAACTGCATGAGTGGTTTCTCGACAGAGGACTAGGAAACATGGTGTTTTCTTTTGAGGTTTTTTATTATTTTGGTACCCATTACTCAATCATCCCAACTGAAAATTTATCCAAAAAGTCATAAACTTGTTACACTTTTTCCAATTCAATTATAAACCTTATAAATTTGTCAATTGAGTCACAAATCTTTCAACATTTTATCTATTGAGTCGATCTGGCCAATTTTGGCCAGAATTCACTCACGTGGACACTTGTCATCCTATGTAGCACGAGTGACGCTGACGTGGCCAAATTTTATTATTTTTTAATTTTTTTCGAATTTTTTTTTATTTTTTTTACTTTTTAAATTTATTTTCTTTTCTTCTCTTTTTTTTTCTTTTTTTCCTTTTCTTCCTCTAGGAGATCGCCTAGCCTCCGGCGACCGGCCAGAGGCCACAACCGACGAGGGTCGACCTCGCCAGCCTCATAGGGATCTGGTGAGGGGCAACCTCGTCGTCCTTGAGCGAGGGTTGCCCTCGCTAGATGCTAGCGAGGGTCGGCCTCGCGAGCCTCAGGTGAGGTCGCCCTTATCGGGATCTAGCAAGGGTGAGCCTCACTCGCAATCAGTGAGATCACCCCTCACTAAATCCTAGCAAGGCCAACCCTCACCAATCGTGGCCTCGGCCCATCACTGGAGGCTGGGCAACCAACCAGAGGAAAAAAAAAAAAAGAGAAAGAAATAAAATGAAATAAAATAAGAGAAAAATAGAAATTTAAAACATAAAAAATAATTTAAAATTCAAAAAAAAAATATTAAAATTTAATAAAATTTGTCCATGTCAGCAAATTCCAGCCAAAATTGGCTAAATTGACTCAATTAGAAAAAATAAAAAGATTTAGGACTCAATTGGCAAAATTAAAAGGTTTAGGACTGAATTGGTGAAAATGCAATAGATTTAGGATTTTTTGGATAATTTTCCCTTTTCTAGGTGCTACAAGGTTGCTACAAGGTTTACCTGTTCCTATGAAGTGTGCTTACATAGGTTACGAGTAACTAATAGTTTCCCCTTTGGAGGTCCAAAATGTTGATTAGTGGAGAGTCTCTTTTGAAGCTCTACGGTTTTTCTTTTTCTTTTTTTTTGGTCGGTGAAGCTTTACAATTAAACATTCAATGCTTTGAACAAATTCTATCCATATCGACCCATAGAAAACCTTTTACCTAAATAATTTAATATGGGATTGAGCGTGCTAATAATCACCATCACAGTCAACCATCAATCAATACGCATGTTGTAGTACCTTAGTAATTTCATTCATTTTCTCGTCCCCATCTTGGACAAATCTCTGACGTACAGCACATATCGCATATTCGAAATTCGAATTGTGACACTTTTATCTCATCTTCATTATTGAGTCTTACAATACTCCTCAGCAATCTCAACAATTTTTTATTGCGACTATTATGTTTATATATTTTCCATGATCCTTATTTATACCATAGATTATGTTTACACCCGATTTCACAAGGCGAATGTGGTTTTAACACCTCCGAATGCATTATCAAATCAACTACAAAAATATTGAAAAGTCTACTTTTTCTATATTCACCAAAAAGCAATGAATTGAAAGAATCTATGCTTTAAATTTGATGAGGTGACGCTCGATCCTCGTCACCCACCTCGACCAGCCGCCCCCATTGGTCACAATAATGAGTGGTGAACCATCTTTAACTCCAGCCAAGATAACCTTCCCAAGCACAAAAGCCACCTTGTTACTTTCTCCCAAGTTCCTAACCTCTCTCTCTCTCTCTCTCTCTCTCTCTCTCTCAACTGAGCAAAATGTCTCAGGGCGATCATGGAGGAATGAACATGACTCCTGGTTCAATGCCGATGAGCAACTCATCCTCCAACGGCTACGACGGCATGAACGTTAAGATGATGATGCACATGAGCTTCTATTGGGGCAAGGACGCCATCATCCTCTTCTCCGGTTGGCCGGAGCAGCGGCTCAGCATGTACGTGCTGGCTCTCTTCTTCATCTTCGTCCTGGCCTTGGCAGTGGAGGTTTTGTCCGTCTCTCCCAACATTAGGACCAGCACGAACCCGATCGCGGTTGCCACGATGCAGGCAGCGATATATGGGTTGAAGATGGCCTTGGCCTATATGGTGATGCTCTCCCTCATGTCCTTCAACGTCGGGGTCTTCATCGTGGCTGTGATCGGCCATGCTTTTGGCTTCTTTCTAGTCAAGAGTCGGGCTCTGGCGGCAGCGAATAAAGCGGCCGCTGCTAGTTCCTCTGCCGCCAGCTTTGCTGCTAAAGTTTAAGTCTGGTTGCTTGTCACTTGTTAGTAGTTTCTCCCCCTATATGATCTATCGAATTTATTTGTAATAATGTGCATATGAAGACCTTTTTCATTTATGGGTGACTTGACTTGACCAACCATAACATTACAGGAGTGATTTAGTAGGTGAAATTAGAGGAGTTGGTTTCTTGCCAAGAGGAGTTATTTACTTCTAAGCGCAACACTTTCTTTACAAACCTATCCCCAAATTGAATACTTACTAGATTCGGAGTTGCTCATGACTATACTCTTATCATGTGAATGCATAAGATAGCTGAAATTGAATGCTAAAAGGATGATCCCTTGTTTTAATGCCAAATCGAAAATATGGGTAATTGAGATTCGAGAGGTTCGTAAGTGCTACACATGGATGGATACCAATTCGCTCATATATTAGGTATTAATCATGGGCAAAGTTAATTTCTTTCATTCAGAATCAACACAAGCGCATGATTTTGAAACTTGAAAGGGGGCATGTAGACGTAGACAGAGATGGAGATGGGCAATTGAATATAAAGAACGATGGCTCACTTGGTGCCTAGATGAACCAGACCACTAGGCAGGAGCTTGGCCAACCAGTGGTCGGGTTACTGACCAAGTCCAAGTACCATGTTGTGGAATTTGAGCAATCGAATAATAAAATAGATAGAACAAAAAAAAAATGAACACCAGATTAACGTGGTTTGATCATAGTGACCTACTTCCGTGGAGAAAGCAATGACAAATTTCACTAAAAATCAAGCGATACAATAGAGATTACACACTCGAGCCATTCAAACACTCTCGGTATTTCCCAAACCCCATGTACGCCCAATAATGCATGCAATGTTTAGCCTCAAAATTCCTCACAAAATAATCTCACAATCTCACGAAAGAATTAAATAAATCTTGAACTCGTAAGATTTAATTGGCTTGAACTCTAAATAACAAACGAAACCAATGCCAAGCACTTATGTGAAAAACCGCGCTTCAAGATCAACTCTTCTCTTTCAAGCACGACCCCAAAGAAAGTCCCAAAATTTGATTGGTCAAAGGAGTCATCACCTAGTTGGAGAAGGAAAGAAAATTCGTTTTTGGTTGTTTTCTTTCCTCATATCTGACGCATTGACCGAGTCAAGGTCAAATTCAAAATCCCCTTCCCAATTCAACCCAACAACTCCGCTTATCGATAATAATGATGTCCGTTTATCTCCTTTCTCTGTTTTTTCTTGAAATCCTTATCCAACTTGGATTCTTTAACGCCAAAACAAAGAATCCGGACGTCCATGATATATCTTTTAGCATCCATAAAATAATAATAATTCATTTTGAATTGGCTTTTGTATACTGGCTCAAATTCGGGACATATAATACACCAGACTAGTCTCAGTAGCTGCGGCACTATTCAATGCACTACCCAGGCGCCCGGATTAGCGCAGTAGCCGAGTACCCACGCCCACTTAAAGCATGCGCCTAGCCCTCAATTTAGACCAGATCCATGTGCTTCATCTTAAATGCTGTTTTTAAGTTAATGAGAACCATTATCCAAGAGAGTTGATAACGTGGAAAACTCCTTTTGAATTGATTAATTATCGTGAATATTGCTGTATCTAGGATTGGAAAACACTTTAGTACGAGTGTTGTTAAAATAATTAAATATTAAACCACGCTTTCATCTAATAGTTTAAACTTTTAGAACAGTTGACTACAGTCCCATAAAATCTAACATTGTATCAAAGTAGGAAGTCCTAAGTTCAAATCCTATCAGGCCCCAAATGCTTCCCAGTTAAACATGTCCACCCTTAGGCTGCGTTTGGTCGACCGGATAAAAACTAGGATAGGATATGTTTTATCCTATCCCGTGTTTGGTAGCTGTCTAGGATAGGATAAGGTCGGATATACAAGGGATATAGACCGGATAAAAAAATCCGAGGGGGTGGGATAAGGTCGGATAGGATTTCTTTTATCCGAGACATAAAACCCTACGCTTTTTTCTTTCTCCGTCGTTCACCCACGACGACTTTCTGTTTCCAAAGTATCGACGTAGAAGCCTTCTCCTCAATATCTCTCCGATTCTCATCAAAATTTTACGAAAGCGACGAATTTTCAAAGGTAAATAATCATTCTCTCTCTCTCTCTCTCTCTCTCTCTCTCTCTCTCACGTTGATTTCTAAAGTAGGGTTTTGGTTTACGGGTTCAATTTTGGTTGAAAGGCTTCGTCTTTGCTGTCATGGGATTGTGCTAAATCAGTGCAATCTGAATCTTTTCTCAACTTCTCTTTGTTCGTTAGATCTAATCCTGGCAAATTGGTGTCGAAGTAGTGTAAGTTAAGGCTAGGCATCCTCTGTTGTGTGATGTGGAGACCAATGCTAGTTTGATTGATGATGTGTGGTGTCGAAGTAGTTTGATTGATGCTGTGTGGTGTGAGTTTGGTTTTCAGCACTTTGCGAGATTCGTATCTTTACCACGTCCAACATCCAACCTGCATTTAACATGGTCCTCATCAATAAAAAGTCTTTTGACATTGGATGAACGTTTGCTAGCTCTACAAGATTATGATAGGCTAGAACAGGACATAACAAACACAACGAAAGATTTCCACGTTCGAACACTAACCAGTAGAAGAAAGGCTCTGTACTCTCGCTATGGAACCACACGTCATAGTAGAGATGCAAATTGTGGCCATAACAATGCCGTGGGTCAATTTGTTCAAGCAGGAGACTATCAGCAGTATTCTTTATTTTTAGATCTCCTTATCTTAGAAAGAAAAGTGACCTTGCTGTAGCATGTCTCAGGAGTTTAAGGGACTTACAGCTTCAAGCCAGTGGTGTAATGCTAGCTTTTGAGCCTTCTCGTCTTTTGACAAACCTTTTCCTACCTGAAAGATAATTTATCAGCGTCCTAATGATATTGTTAATTGTCACGTAAGTCAAAAACAAGAAAACAAAATGGGCTCTTTCAAAAGATTGCCTTTTATGTACCTTGGCGACTCTAGTTCTTGCCCTCGCCCACCGAGAACCAACTGTTTCAAGCTTATCATCCTTGTAGAATGATACGGAACTATGCTTCAGGGCTGCAAAGTCTATCGCCTTCCAACTGAAACATTGGCATATATTTGAAAGTTTCTTTTGTTATAATTTTTGCACACTCCTTTTGTTTGGGACCTTTTCATGTAGCATGTGCTGGAGTTCCATTATAAATTTATTTAGGAATAGATATATAAATGTATATGTATATAACCTGGCACTGATATTGAAAATATGACATTCAATGCTACATTGTTCTACTCTTTGGAGAATTAATCAAGATCATTGATAGATTGTTGTGAGTTAGGTTGTTAACATGGCCCGATTAGCAAAAAGTAAAAGTATAACTCAAATGTAAAACCCTATTGATTATGCCTTTATAGGTCATACATTATGTATTGATCTTCTCACTCCGGGTAAATCTCAAGTAAATTTCTTTCTAGTAAGAAAAGTTCAAGTAATGAAGGAGATCCCTGTATTTAGTAGAAATTGCAAGATATTATCTTATGATATTTGCATCTGCTGTTTTGAGGTCAATCTGTAGCGCATTTGCTGTTCTGTCAATGTCTGTGTTGAGTGTCGATGATATTTGCTTTAGTGGGAGAAGGAATCGATTACTTACCTAGACATATCGTTTCTACCATTCCCATTTTGCTTATGTGAGGAAAAGTCACTATTGATATCGCATCACCTGCGAGGGAAGGATATATCTTGTTGTGTGGTTTGAATATCGTGGCTGATTGAATGTTGAGTTAGTTTTCTGTTTCTCTGTTTTTTGTTACTTTAAGAAATCTGGGAGTGGTTCAATCGACATATATGCTGAGTTAGTTTTTTATTTAGGAATGGAAGGTAGCAATTTCAATCAAACTCAAGGAAGGGGAACAAAGAGAGACCGACGTATATGGACAATAGATGAAGAAAATGCACTTCTAGATGGTCTTGAAGAATTAGTTACACGAGGAATGAAAGCCGATAACGGCTTCAAGAGTGGTTACATGGTTATGTTAGAGAAGTGGTTTGAAGAAAAGTTTCCTTATTCTGGCATCAAGGGTAATCCTCACATAGAGTCGAAAATGAAAAACTTGAAAAAGTTGTATAATCAGATATATGACTTGAGGAATCAAAGTGGCTTTGGGTGGGACCATGAAAAACATTGTGTCGATATTCATTCTGAGGATAGTTGGCAAAAATATTGCAAGGTTTGTGTCACTTCTTCTCATTTGTCTTCTTTATTAATTGCTTCATTTTTCACAAAATAATATAATTTTCTTTGTAGACCTATCCAGGAGTTGCTTCTTTGAGAGGGAAGTCCTTCCCTCAATATGATCGACTAGCAACCGTATTTGGAAAAGACCGTGCCAAGGGAAATCTCAGTGAAGACCCTTCAGAAGCTCATGCAGCTGTAGATCATGAGGAATGTGAAAATTATGATAATGTGGCAACCAACGGTGTAAGTCAAAACTCACTGCCACTATCGTCTTCTCAGGCACAAAATGTTTCTGATTCTTCAAGAAGAAAAAGGGCTAAAGCAAGTGACAAATGGGCTGCTGGCTTAGTTGAGATAGCAGGAACTTTTGGCTCATTTTTGGAAAAAGCTAACGAGAGAATGGAGATGATCGCTAGCCGCATTGGACATGCCAAGGATTTGGATAATGACAAACGAAAAATCAATGAGGAGCTTCTTCAAATGTCTTTAGGTACTATGGATAGAATAAAATTATGTAGAAAAATTGTGAAGGATCCTGAGAATATTCATCTAGTTTTGGGATTTCAAGGAGACGACAGGAAAGCATTTGTGGAATTACTTCTCCAAGAGATGAGAGAAGAGAATGAGTGATGATGAGTTGTTTATGAGTTTGTAGGAGATATGTTTTCTCTCCATACTTTTTCTTTTTTTTTCTTCTTTATGTTTTTTTTTAAGGGTTTTTGGGGCTAGCTATAAGCTTTAATGTTATCTTTTTAGACCTTTTAGTTGTAGCCATGACTTGAAAAGAGGTGGATATGGCTTGAAACTTTATCTCTATGTTCATTGCCAAGAAAACCATTATCTATAATATTCTTTGCCTCTGTCTTTTATTTTCATAAATAGTTTCTCTGTCTCTTTGGCAAAAAACCCAGCCATGATTTGGTATTGGACCTGTAACAAAATGGAAACAAATGAAAAACTTGTAAGAGAGAAAAAGAATTCATGTTTCAAAGTGAAAATATTGAAATTGAGGTTATTCTAAAAACATTTGACGTTGAAGGGGGTATCCAAAAGATTATTTCAAAGGAACGGAAAATATTATTACGATGCGTAATCATGAAATTCAATGAGAATCTATTAATTTGAAAAGGATATATTGTTTTGGATGATTTTGTGAATATTAAACCTGCAAATTTGTACTTGCCTAATGTTATTGTTTTTAAAATATCCGAAATTAAATCCATAGTTCACCAAACGATAGATTGGATAGGATATGAGGATATCCGACTTTAAATCCGTAGTTCACCAAACAGTTGATGGGATATGAAGAAATCCATGGATTTCTTATCCTATCCTATCCAGTCCTATCCCATTTAGAAATCCGAACGACCAAACGCAGCCTTAGTACTAGGCAAAAAGATCAGGCTAAGCCTAAAGAGGAGAGTTAGAATAATTAAATATTAAATCACGCTTTCATCTAACAACTTAAGATTTTATAATAGTTAGAATAATTAAATATTAAACCATACTTTCATCTAACAACTTAAGATTTTAAAACAGTTGGCTATGATCCCATAAAATCTAACAACCATCTCTTAATCGATTATAATGTCCTCTCTGCTATCTACAACGGAAAAATTTCGTTAAGCTCTCCCCGTGAAGGGGGCATACCGCAGAACCACATAACTCACTCGGGTTCAAGGTTAATTCTGCAATTTCTCATCAAATCCCCTTGATTCATTCACGCTTCCACCTTCGTAGTAACATTAAGAGTGTCCAAATCCAATGCGTAAATGAGCGTGTATGGGTCTCAATTTGCTCGAAGATTGAGACATGATCCAAGTCCCACGATTGAGAGGGTGTATAGTCTGCGTGTCTAATTTGCTTCCGTCAGCATTAGGACTTTATTTAAGGATGTTTCGACTTTTTGGAGCTACTGTAAATTAATTGAACTGATCATTGGACGAACTCATTTCGGACCAGTATAAGTGGTGACACTTTTCGCGTCTGTGCAAAACCACCCAGCCTTGGCGGTTTGATAGGAATCACGAGCCAAGCTAACCCAATTTTTTTCTAATCGTTTTCCCTTCCAATTTAAAACTAGTCAAGCATTTCCTAGTTTTTTGCCTACATTCAGCCTTAACAGAAGAAGATGCTATAACATCAAAGGGAAAAACAGAGAGAACATGCTGTGAGCAAAACTCTTATCAATTTATATTCGGGGCTTATGCTATTTCATGGGAAGAGACTTCTTAATTTCTAACATGTCGATGGGGTTCTGGTGACGAGCTTGTACACTTACAAGCAAACTAAGTAATTATGATTCAAATCAAATATATCATAAAGAATTTAAGATCCCCCACCAGTTGCCCCTCTCCACTCTTTTTACTTTTCAGAAAAAGATAGAGCATTCACGGTATTATTGCCTTTAACAACAATGTAGCTCGACTAGGATGATGAGTGCTCATCAAAGCAAGAAGACTCAAACTAGATTTGACCCTTAACAAGTTTCTAGGATGGCAAAAGAAAATAAACTAGATAACTTGATGAACAAAGGAAAATAGTTGTGTATTTATGAAAAATTGGAATTAACTCAATAGATAACCCTTTAAAGTTACAATATAGTTGAGCATGGAACTCCGACAAATAAAGGTGAGAGCACTACATGAATGAATGAACACTGGTAACGATATGTGAGCTTTAGTAAAAATAATTTCCTAAAATAATATGACCCAATCATTCCATATAGTCTAAGTGACTTGACTTCCTGTTACATTTTTACTTTAAATACGCCCAGAATGTTTTCTCAAGAGAACACGAAAATTGTATTTTTTAATTCCTGTTAGTTAATCTATCGACACTATAACACAAAATTATTAAGTGAACCTAGTAAAAATATCTCCAGTACTACATAGCATTATTTCGTCTTAATATTCTAATTAATTAAACATCAATGGCTCGTTTTAAAGAATTTAACACAAAGGTTTGAGTTTTTTTCATACTAGGTTGATCTCAAAACCTATTGAATTCTCTTTCAAATCCATCGCTCATTACAACTTCTGCAACTTCGGTGGTTGCCGCCACCGCCGCCGCCATCACCTTTTAAAACTAATTCAATTTCGGTTTTACCACTTCTACTGTCACGCCCCGATCCTCGGGCACGCGCCCATCTCTCACCTTGGTCGATTAAAAGTTTGCGATATCCCAAGACGTATCGCCGACCCTTTCATTTTAATATGCATGCGGAAGCATATAATAAATCCCCAGACAATAAAACATTGGGATAGAACAGTAGGACTAAATTTCAAACCCTTAAAAACATTCACTCTTATGTACATTGCAAACCAGTGCACATATATATACAGGGTGAACTATTAAGTCCAATTCAACTTAAGCCAGTTTAAAAACAAGGTCTACAAGCAGAAGTGGGGTTCTACAAGCTACGGGTCCCCGTCCTCCTCTTCATCATCCTCCACACTCCAACTGGAGCCTTCAGCAGACTGCACCGGACTTTCGAGATCTTCAAAATCCAAGTCTACTACGTCTAAGAACTTGAAATGGTTATTCAATAACCAATGAGACAACGTCTAAGTAAGTTCTACCTCTAAGACCCGATTAGTAAACCAATACATCTTAGGGCTACCTATGCACAACACGAGTCAGAGGACTTACCTTGACCTCAGATTCCGCCCTGCATATTAGCACAGATCAAATAGGCACCCAAGCAATCACATCACAGATCGAAGTATCGATCAAATAGACCTAGTCGATTGCATGTCAGCCGGACCAATTCTTAATCATTTCAACTCAATCAATCCACGACATCAGATCAAGGCAATGATCAATCGACTTAGTCGATTACATGTCAACAAGACCACTTCTGGCCATTTAAACTATTCCAACTCAATTCCCAATTAGGAATCACGGTCTTTAGGACACAACTTTTTTATAGGTGGTAATCACGGCCCCACCGAGCAATTTTCTTAGATTTAGTGGCATCACGGCCCCACTCGGCACTTTCAATATTTAGTGGCATCACGGCCCCACTCGGCACGGCCGATTCCTGTTTCGGCGGTAATGCCGAATCACGGCTCAGCGGGCACGACCTCTATCAGGTGGTAAATCACGGCCTAATGGACATGACCTTTAACAGGTGGTAGATTGCGACCTCAGTGGGCACGACCGATTCCAAATTCGGTGGTAATGCTGAATCACGGCTCAGCGGGCACGGCCACACTTTAACGGTTTAATTAACTCAACCCATGACATCCCACGACCATTCAACCGCGGCCAACGATATTGCACTTCGTAATTAAATTCCTCAATTTCATAATATCTTGGCCTAATTTCTTGGTATCAAAGATACCCGATAAAATATCGTGTGTGGGTACATGATCGGCCTTAGCTAAAATAGAATAATTCCTTTCTATAAATCTCACAATTTTCTATAGTCCACCAAAATATTTTTGGCACTGTCAACCGATGCCCGATTATTTTTCAATTGATTTCCCAAAATTATTCAATTTAGGAATAAATCCTAAAATCACTCATAAATCAATTTAGCACAAAATAAAGCTCAAATAAATAAACGGACTGCGCCACGATTATCAGCACAAAATCCCGGTCACCGACCATCCCGGTTGAATTTTCGGAAAATAAATAATTAATTAAATTAATTTCTAAAATTAATAAATAATTACTAAAAATCCAATTTAGACCCGTAATGCCTAATTGAAGCCCGAGACGGGTCGGGAAAAATCCCAAAATGCATTCAATAAATAATAGAGCATTTCTACTCCCTAATGGTTATGACTAACCACCTAACATGCATTGCAATCAACTAATAACCACTAATCTATTTTAATCTAACCACGTAATCCTACCTAATTAACACTAATCAACCCTTAAGAATTATTAGCAAACTAAGCAGGGATTAGTGAGCTAAACTCACCTAATTTGAGAAGACCGGAACACCGCGACAACGGCGCGACGACGGCCGAAATCCAAATTTTCGGCAGCGTCGACAGACACTCGGGCCGGGCCTACAAGCCTTGCAAGGCCACAAAAATTCTGGGCTTAGACCGAGCTTGGGCCAATTAGCTTCGCAGGCTGAGCTGCAGAAACTTCTTGGGCTTCAAAACTGGGCCTGAGTTACTAGATCTTTGGGCCGAATTGCAACTAAACTGGGCTGAGCTTGATGGACCCACTGAAATTCGCCGGGCTGGCTTTCACGGAGATGGGATGCTAAAGCTGAAGCCCACGACTTCAATTGGCCTAAAGTTTGCGACTGGAGATGGGCTGCTAAAGCTGAAGCCCACGACTTCAATTGGGCTAAAGTTTGCGACTGGAGATGGGCTTCGGTGGAGACCGAAATTTCGGTCGTTGCTGGGAGAAACCGAAATAGCGAAGTCGTTGATGCTGAGGGCGGAGTGGACAGACGAGCTAGCTGAGGGCGCACGATGGAGAGCAGCTTCTGGCTTTTGCTCGCTGAAGACACGAGCTGGTGAAAAGCGGTCAATAATCCAGCTGGAGTTGACCGATGAAAGCCCACGATGGAAGAGACGCGCGGCAAGAAGACCGAAGGGGGTGGCTGACTGGTCTTCGTGGCAGCTCGAAGCTCACGGACGTGAAGAACGTGGGCTTGCAGGCGCTGGATTCGGCTTCACAGGTTAGGTGGTGTCCAAATGGTGGGGCTTTGGGGTCAAATAAGCCTTGTTGGTTGACTGGACATGGGCTGCATGGCTTCGGCAGAAGCTAGGCTTCGTGGAATCAACACCTGGGAAGCAGTTTCAAGAATTTTGCTGAAGTTTGACCAAAGAGAATTGGTGGAGCAGCAAGTGGGGTTTTGGGGCATGCGAGAAGAAGAAAATGAAAAAAGGGGCAGAGGCGTGGGTTGGTTCATCCAAAGAAAGAGGGAAGAATAAAAGCAAAGCCGAAGCCGACCGAGAAGATGGGGTTGCGGGGGACGTGCGGAAGAAGCTCGAGAAAAAGGGAAGAAAGGTCAATAAAACCTATCCAACCAATTAATTGTTTGTCCCCTAAAAGCATGCAATCTTATCCCTTGGTCTCTTATATTTTTTTAGCCAAATAAATCCACCAATTATCCAAATTTTGTTGCAAAGGTTGCTGCTCTTCCTTAGTTCCGAATTTCACTTAAATAGTCTCCAATTTCTTCATGAAATTCCCCAATCCGATGTCCAAATTTCAATGAAGAAAAAGCCCATAGAATTTCTACAAGTGCCCCTCATCAAATAGCTCGGCTTGCAAGTCCAAAAATCTCTTCAATTCGGCCAATCCGAATTTTTTGTTATTTTTCCACGACGTCAAAATCGATTTTCCGTAAAAATCTCGGAATCTCTGAAAAATCTTCTAAGACGAGGCAACGTTCCTAGAATTTATTGTGACATGACAGAATCTTCAATTTCTGAAATCAGGCTCCAATTCACTGTTAATTTCCAATTGAGGCGTTTTTAGCGTGACCTAAACTACCGGGTAACTTTCAGAGAATTTTAGTGCAAATGACCTGTGGTTGATTTTCTTCGAGTCACTATGAACCCACTTGACTCATTGGTGACTCTCGGTTGTCATGAAAATCTTGAGGATTCAAATACAGACACAGGGTACCAAAACAATAAGAAAATCAGTCTAGTGCTGGCTGACGAGAATTTTCTAATTTAGTGGTGTCACCCACGATTAGCCATACATCTATGTCAATCCAACCTATCTCTGATTTCAAATCTATTTTATACTGTATCGCAATGGCCTCTAAAGATAGACACGGTCGAGAAGCCGATTCCTAGTCAAATTCTCAAGTCTATTTGCCTTAAAATCCTTATTGGTTTCCCCAGATAGTCTAGTTATTTCGAAAGTGATCAGCTCTGAAAACAGCCTTATAGGCGCGTCGATGAAATGTCCGATTTATTCAGTAGAAAACAGAGTTGAAAATCTGGGATGTCACAGCTACACCATTAGATCATCACGACCAAAACTATTGTATTTGATAGGAGAGTTAATACCATAAAAAATCACAAACTAATACGTATGTGACAAATTTACTCTAAACTAATTTTTTAATAACTAAAAACCTTAAACTAATACATTTGTCAAATTTACCCTTAGTTAGTTTACGTTAAATTTGATTTACATAACGAAAAATCACAAACCGGTACACATATGACAAACGGATGGTAAAATCCCAAATTGATACAACTGTCAAATGTTATTTATCATCCAACTCAGCAATTTGACAGTAAAATTTAAAAGAAACTAACAAATGATAAAATTGTCACAAGTGTATTAGTTTATGATTTTTTATGATTAAAATATTAGTTTTGAGTAAATTTGTCACATGAGCACTAGTTTGGAGTTTTTCATGGTATTCACCCTACATAATAACCTCAAATTGTATCGCTGACCGTCACTTTGCCACCGCCACTACCACCGCCATTCCTCTTTTATGTTATTCTATCACCACCAGTTAACAATTTTCTTTTCCCCCTCAAAGTACTCGAGTGAGTTATATACATAGCTAAAGCCTATAAAACAAACTCGATGTCTTAAAACCCCATAATTAAAAATTTCTAGGTATTTAATGGGATTATCAAGCGCATTCTTAATTAATCAATTTTACAAGTCGGTCTAGCAAAAACACATATAAAGAAGGCCTTAGAGATCCATATGGATCATCAGCCGCAGGCCGCCTTGGTTTGTGGGTTGACAAATAGGCCAACGGCCGATTTTCCGGGCCCGTAAAAGAGCTCCAAAGCCCAAGCTTATTTGAGGTCCTAGTCCTAAATCAGCTTTATAAAAGCAGGCCTTAATTTCGCTAAAATGTGGAAATTACCCAAACAGTCGTGCACCTATCATACCCCTCAATCAAGTCCTAAGCATTTCAATGTCATCAATTTAATCTTAAACCTTTGTGTGAAATTTCAATATAATCATTCCGACCATTTTTTGTCAGAAATCACTGATGTAGCGATCTAATCCTCAAATGATTTTTCTTCCAGCACATAAAAATAACACATTGGATATATTATGCATACTATTAGGCTCATACATTTCCTATATCTACAGATGAAGGAAGTTCTTTGAACTACAGATATGGACGATACCTACATTTGAATTTAATTGAGGCTGCATGTGCATCATGTACATAACTTGTAAATCACCAATTAGAAGCATGGTCTAAAGAAAATTTAATCCTCATAGTTGTGAAATACTTCACTCGAGATACATACCTCAGGTTATTCTAATGCATCGATTCTTAAAAAAAAATCATAACACATATTTTATTCAAACTCTAAAAAGCATGTGTTTATTGAGTATGTAAACCTTGGTACGTGCATAATATGTTATACTCTAGATCTAATGAAAACAATATACTCAGATAATTGTAACGATGTAATCATATGTATTCTTATCAAAATCTAGGGGGGCTATCCATTCGACTTTTCTATAAGCAAAAGTTAGTTTTTATTTTTCCATCAAAACTAAGATATTATCCGAATTTATAAGGAAAGACAACCATAGTAGTCACGATATATGAGAGACGAGGGATTATATATTTCCTTAAATTCCTAGGGTGCATTATTATGCAAAAAATAAATGATTTGAAAAATATTTTTCTGAAAAAGATTGATTGTATCTCTTTAAAAAATAAATGAAAAAAAAAATTCTCTACGAAAATGTCAATAACAAAAAAATATTGACTAATCTTTTTAAGAGATACAAGTAATCATTTCAAAAAAATATATATTTTTCTAATTATTCATTTTCTATTAAATAAACGGAGCCCTAATGACAATCAGCTTTTTATAAACATTTTTTTTTCTTTTCTTTTTAGCCGGGAGAGTCTACAGCTTCACTTTTAATTTTTATAATATTTTTCAAATTCAACGACTCGAGCACTTCGACTCTGTGCTTGAAACTTCTCAAAAATATAAAATTATCGATATGTAAGACCTACAAAAATTAGTTTGATTTTGATATTTTGACTTTGGCCAACTTTTTGGCCGTCCTTCGCAGGTGGGACTTTTGGATGACAACACGGTTTCATCCTCGACAGCTTATAACCCAAGGCAGTCTTGAAAAATGTCAACATTCGTATTAGATATGTTGACCCTCAATATATTTGGTAGGTTATATAGTGAAATTAAAAAAAAAAACACACACATATTATCTAGATTTCATTTCTTGATACATGGCGACTCACTGCCATCGATGAACCGACCATCCGAAAGTGAGCTTGGCGTCCCATGTCATGGTACCTAATCCCCCTAATGTAGCTTATAATGAAATGGGATTCTAGAATTAGTCACTATTCGTATGTCAGCCGTCAATGTTTATTAATAGGTTACGTGATTAAAAATGTGATCCTCTCTCTTGCAAAACTTTGCCTGAAATAACATTTTGGCAGTCGAGGACAATAAATGAAAGTGACCATGGCAATTATGTATGTAGTATAAAGGCATTGGGAGTGCTAAGTCACTAAGCGAAAAACCTTTTTTTTTTTTCAATAAAACTTCCGTCTCTCACACATTTATTGAGTTTGTGTATACATACTCGTTATTTTGGGATCAAACGGATGATCCACATATAAAACACAAGCTATATTATACAGTGATAAAGATACTTCAATTGCTAACTTATTTTATTAGTCAGCCAATCTATAATGTCAAACTATGATTATGTAAAATCAAACTTACAAGAGGAAATATATATTTACTATATACCTCATCAAATAGCAAAGAGCAGTTGCAAAACTCAATTGTTAACTATGATTATAAGTTAAAAGTCTTGTAATTATTTGAGTTTTCCTTATTTGGGAAATTACAATTACAAATCCTCAATTATACCCACTACCACATCAATACCGAAAAGAAGTCTTGTACCATTGTGACAACTACCTCCGCCTACCACAAAAAATTCTAAATTCTACCAACCATGACGCTAGTACACTAAACTTTTTTTTTTCTGTGTCACTAATACCTTAAACTCATATGAGTGTGATGAAAGTTTAAGGTATTAGTATCACAATGAGCATAGTCTAGGAGTTTTGGTCACACGGCAAGAAAACAAAAAAGGAAAATTTCTCCAAAAAGTCCTAAACCTATTACACAATAGCCAAACAAGTCCTAAACTTTTTGATTTTGTAATGTAATTTATCTATTCTTTTTGGCCAATAAATATTGACATAAGCAATTTTTATAATTTGTTTTCCATTTTCCATGATTTTTCTTTTTTTTTTCCTTTTCTTTTCTTTTTTTTTTCTTTTTCTTCTTTTCCTTTTCACCTTGTGGCTAGTCTCAACAATGGCTAGCAGCCAATCATAGGTAGGGGCGTCAAGGGGTTGGATCAAGCCAAGTTTTAACGATACCCAACCCGACTCGAAACCCTATAAGGGTGCAATTAAACCATTCCAACCTGCGCAAGACTCGAATATCATATAACCCAAAAAAATGAACACCGATCAGCTAGGCTCAAATCAAAGGTTTCATCCTCGTCGCACTATGCTCTAAGGGTGTCAAAAAGCCCACACCGATCCGACCCCAACCCTAGCAATACCAACATCTAAAAGTCCCTATGCGAAGAACACTATGACCCAGCCCCAAAATACCCTAAATTTTAAGGTAGGGTCAGCGCAAGTTTTTTTGACACCCCTAATCACAGTTGAGAACCAGCAAAGGCCACGCTCAACTAGACCTGAGTGAAGGCACCGCGACCTCATTGGCCACAAGCGAGGGTCACTCTCACCTGAGTTTAGGTGAGCGCAACCTTCACTTGTGGCTAGTTGCCAACCATAGCAGAATTAGCCGTAGGCAAAACAAAGAAGAAAATTAAAAACTTTAGAAAGTTATTTGAAAAATAGCAAAATATCATCAAGCACTAGTCATGCCACTAAAGACGGCAGATATCTGCGTCAGCAATTTTACACCAATATTAACTAAATTGAAAAGTTTAAAACTGAATGATGTTGTACAAGAAGTTTAGAACTAAAGCTATCGAAATATGGAGCAATTAATTAGATGTGACAAAACGTGTGTGTCAACATACATTATTCAAAACAATTTCAAAATGCGCATTCAATTTGAAATCTCACTGAATACATGTGAATAAGCAATTTTGGCGTACATTCACAAGGACAAGTGGAGTCCAAAGAATCAAACAGGCTTCGTCATCCAAACAAAACCTAATCAATACAATGTCGGCATGCAAATGGCCGTTCCAATGTCCATTCATGTGATGTTGGGTAAAATAAGGTTGGATGCATGTCATGCAATATTTCCCTATCTTCTACTCTCTCCCCTAACTTTTCCAAGAAAGCTAGACTCCTTTGGAAAGAAGCACTAATCACATCACTAAAACTCTTACTTTCACCATCATGAGTCCAACTTTTTGTAAGACCCATCGATATCATGGACAAAGAGAAGCATCTTGCAATCAATAAAATTCATACATTGACGACATGGACAACAATCTCATCCATCGTCCCTTGTGTGATTCATAGCGACCTCAAAAAAAGAACTTGCACCTACAATATACTCGGGACAATGCCTATGTTGTAGTGGCATTCAACCCATCTTCATACCTTCAAGAACGTACAATTGTCAAATAATTAACAATTGTTATGGTTTTTATAAGAAATCTAAAAGGGGATGAATAGGTTGATAATTAAAACTTGACAGATTTTGCGAAATTTTTAAAAATCCAGTTTGACATATGCGGAAACAATTAATATGCAAGGGTAAGCTAACAATATCAAGTGCAATATTCTTCTATCAAATAAATATGAAATAAATAGAAAGAGATTGTGGTTCAACTTAGATCAAGCCTACATCCTCTCTACTCACAGCCACCAATAGGCTAGAATCCACTAGTAACTCTTTGAGAAGTTATGACATAGCCCATGATGCTTCAACTTTAAGCTGATAAATCACACTATCGAATCTCAAGTATAACTATGACACTCGTACACTTCTCAAACGAGATTATTGTTGACACCTAAATTTTGACTATCTATTTAGAGTTTAATTACATACAAAAATATGAATTAATTTTTAAGCCCTAAACAAAAATAATTTTCACTAAATTGCAGAGCTATAGATGTTAGAAGAATTGCATTAATATTAATAGAATTTATTAGAAGAATTTTTAAGAAAAAAAAAAAAAAAAGAAAAGTAAAAACTTAACTAATTACTTAAATAAATAAATAAAACAAGGGCCCTTCTTTTCTTTTCTTTTCTTCATCTGGGCCTAGCTTACACTTCCTCATTTCCCTTTTTCTTCTTTCCGTCCTAGGCCGGCCCCGTCCGTCTCCTCTCTTCCTTCTGGCCTAGCCTTCGTCCTTCTTCCTTCTTGGGATAATGACACAAATAGTCTTTGAACTTTAACCCAATATATAATATATCCCCAAACTTTTAATTTGTTCAATATAATCCTTGAACTTTAACTTAATATTCAATATAGTTCCTAAACTTTTAATATGCTCATTATGGTCCTTGAACTTTTTGTATATGTTCAACAAATTCTCTAGACTGTATGAAAATATCCAATGTGGTCCATGATCTTGATTAGATGAAAAGACAATATTGAACATATTCGTATAGTGAAAAGTTCAATGACCACAATGAATAAATTAAAAGTTTATGGACCACATTGTACATTAAACTAAAGTTCATGGATCACATTAAATAAATTAAAAGTTCAAGGACTAATATTGCACATTAGATTAAAGTTCAAGGCCGTATGTGTCATTTTCCCTTCCTTCTTCCCCTTATCTTCACGCTCGCAGCAAGAACGCAGCAAAGGACACGGTACAGGGGACACGACATGCCACAGGGAACATCGCAACGTCTGGTCGGGGCAGATGAGTAGTGACAACTTGAGAGAAGGGGGCAGAAATTAAGAGAGAAGGGGGGACTCACTTGAGATATAGACAGATCGAAAAAGAGAAAAATCACGAGAGAGAGAGAAAGAGACAGAGAGTTAGAAGTTCTCCGATCGCTCAGGCACGCTTGATTCCCATTTGACAACCCCGACTGTTATCCCTGTCGTCCCGTCCTCGCTTTCCCTGTACCCGCGTCTCCGGTAAGTGTCTTTTCGGTCCGAACATCCCTTGCGCCAAGGATCTCGGCTCGGGGACATAATGAGGCGGTCGGCCATAGCTCAGCTTGTCTCGAGCTCACCCCTTAACTGCTGTCTCCAAGTTGGTAAGGGTCTCCACGATTAAACGTTTGTTCCTGCGGACCACTTTTGCCCCATTCGGTTCTTGTTGAAATTGAAGTCTAGATGTAGCTTTGTTCGTTGACACGTGTTTTGGACGAGGATGAGATGTTTCTATCACTAATCTCGTGTTTGGTTTGATGTTTTTGTCTGCGTCAGGCCCCGTTTGGTTCGGCTTTCCCAAGGAGCTTTAAAGCCCCTTGGAGAAAATATTTTGCGTTTGGTTCATATCTTTGAGTCTCCATTTGCCAAATGCTAGCATTTTCGGAATGCTAGTCTAAGGTTTAATGAATTTTTTTCTTTCCAATATTGCCCTTTTACTGATAATCATGTTTTCCTCTTTTGCCCTCGAAAAATACTGTTCATCGTCTTATTCCTTCTTCCTTGGATTTGCTGCTCCACCGCGAAGCTCAGCCGATAGGCGGCGCTTAGCCGCAAGCGACTAGATCTAGCCGCCGGGAAGCCTCGCCTGAGGTCACACGACCTCAGCCGTTGCGTAGGCAGCGCAACCCTAGGCGTCGCCGCTTGGGTCACTCGACCTCAAGCGGCGTCGCCTAAGGCCGCGCGACCCAAGGCCTCGCCTGAGGCTGGCACGACCCAAGGCGTCGACCTTAGGCGAGCTGCCACCCCCACCGCCACCAGCCGCCTCCCCACCACCACCACCATTGCCAAGCAGCTACATCTCCTCCTCCCTTTTCTTTTCTTTTCTTTTCTTCCTTTTTCTTTTCACCTTAAAGTTGCTTTGCAAAATATACACAAAAATGAGTTTCCAAATATACTTGCCTTCACAAAATGCCCATTCATTCAAAGATACTTAGGGAAATGCAAAGTCATTTTCCCAAAGTTGAACCAAACAAGCCCTCAACCCCCGAATCTCATCTTTAGATGGTTCCAATTGTTCTCAGCCGGTCGCACATAACCTGTTTGACAAAATGTTCATGAAAACTCTGTGAAAGTTATTAATTTCCTTTTGTCATCCGATAGTGTTTATCGAGCCTCAACTCATTCCCACGATCAAATGCTTTTCTGCACTACCATTTACTTTGCTTTGTGCTTCCTGCTTTGTGTGCACCAGTGACAGTCCGGTGAATGGTGATGGTGATAGTGTTCGTCTGGAGTAAAATACAATTAATAGAAAACAAAACGAAAGAAAACATCATCTTATTTTGCAAATGTTTGCTTCATACCGCGGTTGGGATCTCCCCAAATACGGACGCGACCACATCATCTTCTATTTGAAAACTCTTAGTCTCTCTCTCTCTCTCTCTCTCTCTCTCCATTTGTTTGACCGCTTCATCTTCTGGATCTTCCATGCCACGTTGCTTCGGTTCTGATGGCGGACGTTTGGTGACGCTTGGTGATGAAATATGTTATTCTTGATTTAAAATGAGTCATGAGTGGCGTTGTTGTTAAATATGTTTTATTCCGAGATTGATATGGGATGTTGGAGCTTCTGGGTGGCTGTGGTTACTCGGAGAAGACGACCATCTGGACGTGCGGAAGAGAGAGAAAGTTGGCGTGGGCTCTTGCTTGTCTCTTGTTAGTGAATTTGGGCTTGATTTAGTTAAGGTATTTTTTAAGTTGGGCCAGGAATAATAGCTTTGAAAGAAAAGAGGTTTTTAGTATGGGCTGGGTCTATTTTAGTGAATGGGGCTAGGGGTGCAGGAGGCCCCAATTGTGTCCACGAACCCGGTTTCCTAAGAACCAGTCGTAGCCCATTAGCAGACTGGGCTCTACGGCCCAGCTCGAGTCTCTAATTTCGGAGTAAAAAGTTAAAAAATAAAAAATAAAAATTCGAAAATATTGAAAAAAATTAAAAAATCAGAAAATGCTTGGAAATAGTTCTTCATTAGATTTTTCAAGTTTTAGCATTAGATTTAGTTTAGTTTTACTTGATTAGTAGATATGTAGTTTAGTCTTGGTGGAGTATCCTTTTGAAAGAAATCAACATGACTTGGTTTTAGCTCATGGGGAATTATGTCCCAGGGCTTATAACATGGCCACATATATTCATTTCCCGACTTGTATCGGTTTTTTTTTTTCACATTTACTTTGAAGTCATTTCAATACTTTAGTGTTTACTTACTATTCCGTCTTTCAATATATTGGTTATTTATCATTTTTCTAAAATAGGTTAGGATTAGTTTAGGTTTTGATTAAATGTACACTGTGAAAACATTTGTATGATCATTTAGCAACTTTGATGTCTTTAGGGCTATAATTGACAATCAAGACCGTGTCACCACCTTAGTAATGACCTTCCAAGTTAGAGGCACCGAAAAGGCGCTAATAGACGTTAGCATAATCAAGTTTCCAACCTTACTTTGATTGCGTAGGAATCGTGGTGACACTCTCATGTCTCAATTGATTTCTAGTTGACCCCAATAGGCTAGTGGTGACTCCTAAGAATACTTAGGTTGTTAAGAACTTAAAAAATGAAATCCAACGCCACACAAGATATGAGCTTGAGAGAATTCATATCTAATCAAGGGTCCTTGGCCCAAATTAGACAATACCTCTAAACTTATATTTCTTTTCCCTTTTGAACGGAAAAGGTAGGTCGTAACAATTACTATTAGTGAAGCACTCTCGGTAAATGAATCTTTCACTCAATAACAAAAGTACAAGTGTATCAAAGACTAAAAGATTTCTCAATTTGTAGTCATTCTCACAATTCATATCGTCTTCATCATGTGTTAATCTTCTTCTCTAGTGTTCCAAATCCAAGTGAACCTTTGATAATCTTCATAAGATCAATTTAGTTGTTAAAAATAAACTAAACAATAACCGGGAGATCCAATGGCCCATACAATCAAATTTTTTTACCAATAGTGTGGTTTCCACAAATAGGGTTGCTTGCATTAGGAAATAATCTTTTCCACCATATTGATTGACAATTGATAGAACTCTCCTTCATGTTTCATTTTTCAAAGTTCCAGGCTCGTGGCAAGCTATCAATATTCCTTTAGAATTAGATAGCTAGTCATTAGAAAATCCGGGTCTTCAAACCATAACGTATAATTATGTGATAGCCACGTTCTTATCAGGGGATATGAGGAACTGCTTCTATCAGCAATGCATGAGTCTATTGAGGCTTCCCACCAGTAATTGACTTACATATTACCTTCCACTTCATCTTCCTAAGTATAACCAAGATCATATAAACTATCCACTATATCATAACATGACCAAGTCTCCATCAAATTCTCATTCTCTGACTTGTTCACCTCCATTAAGGTCCACCCAGCCATCCTCAATCCTTCACTTCATAGTTCAAATTCCATCATTAGTTATAAAGCCCTCCTTGTATTAGTTCATCCTGAGATAACACAACACCTGCATTTATCAAATATCTATTATATTTATAATGTGATCCTTCATTTTCAGACCCACGTTTTCTTTTTAAAGTAGCGGTTATTCCACATGCAGTTTTTTCACACTTCGTACCTTTTCGTGACAACCGCCCATTTGGTAACCGCCTTAATAAGAGACGGTATATAAAAGAAACAATCGTTTATTTCTTAAGGGTAATCACAAGATCTAATACAAACCCTCTCATTTTGGAATACACAATCAGTACGCAAGGGGATTGGGTTAGTAAAGTGTACCCGTAATTTCGTTGAATCTCTGTGAATTTTCCGACAAACGCAATGCGAACAATAGCTAGAGGTTTGTTTACAATTGATCCTATTTTTCCGCATTTTTATGTCTAACATTTAGTATTATAGCATGTTTAATGCCTCTGCCTTGTTCTTGTTAAATTTTTCGGTGTATTTTTTGGACCCTTTGAAGATGAACAGTATTCGGAATTTTGAGGCCAAGAGATAAACTCGATAATTCCGAGCAAATTCCGGCAACCCACTGCTCAACTTCGGACCGGTGTGGTTGCACCTCCATGAAGAAGAGTAGCCATGAGTTATTTCGACATATTGATGTTCGCCAGAGGCTAATCAAGCGGCGGAAGTCGCGGTGGATAAGGGTTTGCGTTAAGGGAATTTTGTTTGATTTGAGGCCAATTTCTAGGCCGTTTTCACCAAAACTTGGACCTACGTGGTCACACCAGCATGATCTCCAAAATCCATTATTTATTTTGTTGCCGAAGAAGAAACGTGAGGCAAAATCGAGACAAAAAAATGCGAAAAACAGTGGAAATCGTGTCTATCGCACGAGGAAGAGGGCACGTGGAGTCCATGCGCGCACTGCGGTTGCAGGCACATGTCGCGCATGCGCTCGCAAACAGCAAAGAGGGTGGTGGTTGAGGCGCGTGCGAGGCATGCACCCACCCTCTTTTTCCTTTTCTTTTATTTTGCCCTTCTCTTTTGTCGTTATTACGATTCTACCCCTTAGCATTTATAATTTACAATTCTGTCCTTAGCCGAATTTCTTTTCCTATTCTGCTCCTTTGTGCAATTATTTACAATTTTACCCTTTCATGCATTTCTATAAGTATTTTATGCATGAAATTAAATGTTCAATGATCCATATATTTAATTAATTAGAAAGTAGAGCATCTTTAATTAATTAAATTATTTATTAAGAGCCTTCAAATCATATTTAGAAATGGACATTAATTGTAATTAATCTTATTAATATGATGAATTTTATCCCACGGGAATTTTCATTATATTAATATGATTAATTATAATAAAACATTTTATTATTTTTTTAATTTACGCACAGGGATTAAGGAAATGAATATAATATGGTAGTTTCTTCATAATGTAATTATGAATCTATTTAAATTAAAAAATTAGCTCATGGGCAGTTTTTATGTTATGTGATTTATATTTGTGACATGTTTACATTAGTAAAACATGGTTTATGTATATTCTGCATCATATTTTGTAACATAAGTATGATTATTTGATATGCAGTTTAAGAGCCTGTAAATTTCTTTGAATTTAAGTGTGATGTTTCCATACTGAATGATGAAAACTATAAAGTTTGGAAAGAGTTAGTTCTTCTTCAATTGGGGTGGATGGACATTGATAATGCTATAAGGAAAGACGAACCACCTGCTCCTACCGATTCAAGCACTACCACTGAAATAACCATTTATGACCAATAGGAGCGATCCAACTGCCTTAATGCAATAATTATAATGGCTAAAATATCTCCTAGATCCGTGGTTCGATTGCTCAGCATAGCAATGCTAAGACTTTAGTGGAGGCCATTGATAAATAGTTTGAGACTTCAGAGAAAGCGCATGTCATGACCTTGATTATGAAGTTTTCATCGTTAAAGCTCACTAGTGTTAGAGGTGTGCATGAACACATCATGAAGATGAGGGACATTACAGTTTAGCTTAAGAACCTTTAGGTTATAATATTCAAATCCTTTCTTGTGTACTATATTTTTAACATCTCCTGCAACTGTATACACCTTTCAAGATCTCTTAAAACACACATAAAAATAAATGGTCAATTAATGAACTTATGACCATGTGTGTTCAAGAGCAAGAAAGACTGATTATGGAATCGGGAGAAAGTGCTCATTTGGCGACACAAGGAAAAAATAAGGGTCATGGCACGCATAAGGGAAAATGTGAGATACCTCTCCAAGCTGACATTAAGAAGGAATCCAAATGTTTCTTCTGTGAAAATAAAAAGTATGTAAGGAAAGATTGCGTCAGATTTAAGGCCTGACTCGAAAGAAATGTAATCAAATCTCGTGTTTGTTATGAATCTAATACGGCTGATGTGAGTCACAACACTTGGTGGATTGATTTTGGATCTACAATCCATATTTTGAATTCCTTGCAGGATTTTCAAAACCACAGGAAGTCATTGGGAAGTGAACAAAGCATCCATTCGAGATATAGGATGCATTTGCATGTGGAAGTTATTGAGACATGTAAGATAGTTCTAGATAATAGCTTTTTTTGAATTTGGAAAGAACCTTTTATATTCTTAGTTTCTCTAGAAATTTAATTTCATTTTCAAGACTTGTACCTTTGAGTTATTCCTTTAACTTTTCATATTCAAAATTTTGTTTATTATTTAAATCTGAAATTGTTGGGAGTGGTACTTTGTCTGATGGTCTTTTTCGAATTAATTTACAAGACAATTCCAATTATAATGTGATGCATGTTCATGATAATGTTGATATAAAATGATGTGTTATAAATGAAGATTCATCTATATTGTGGTATTGGAGATTGCAACATATCTCTATAGATAGAATTAAGCGATTGGTAAATGATAGAGTACTTGGTACTTTAGGTTTTACCAATTGTGATACTTGTGTGGACTGGGAAAGCGACCCAAAAAGACGAAGAAATGTGTCAAGAAGAGTATAGAAATATTAGAAATCATACATATAGATATTTGTAGTCCGAATATGGACTTGGGTAGTCAAAAATACGTCATCTCTTTCATAGATAATTACTCACATTACATGTATCTCTATTTGTGTCATAATAAGCATAAAGCATTATATGTCTTTAAGATATTTAAGGCAAAAGTAGAGAAATAATGCGGCAAGCAAATTAAAATCGTGAGATCAGATAAAGGTGGAGAATTCTGTGGTAGATATACTGAAGATGAACAAGCACTTGGTCCATTTGCAAAGTCTCTTCAAGAGTATGGGATAATTGTCCAATATATTATACCTGGTTTTTTGGACAAAATGGTGTAGCAAAAAGAAGAAACCGAACTTTGTTGGATATGGTGTGAAGTATGCTTAGTGACTCCAAACTTCCTAAATCTCTATGGACTAAAGCACTTAAGACGGTAGTGTACATATTAAATCGAGTTCCGACCAAGGCTATCCCAAAGACACCTCTTGAGTTATTTAAAGGTTGGAAACTGAGTTTACGATATGTACGCATTTGAGGATGCTTGTCTGAAGTGAGAGTCTACAATCCATAAGAAAATAATTAGACCCAAGGACCATAAGTGAGTATTTTATTAGTTATGCCGAAAGGTCCAAGGGATATAGGTTTTATTATCTATCTCACACCGCTAATATTGTGGAATCAAGAAGTAAAAGTTTCTTGAAAATGACTTGATTAGTATGAGCGATCGATCGAAAGATTATGTTCCTAAAAAAAAATCATTTAGACACTCAACTTCCACCTCAAGTATAAGGTTGGTTGTTGTTCATATCACCCCTTCCATTTAACCGGCTATTGAACAACCAATTATTGAAGTTCCACAACCTGCTGATATTAATCTAGTAGATCTGGTTGTTCAACAACTACCAGAAACTACTGAACAACCGGTTGAGCAACACGCTCCTCGAGAGAATATTGATGCAACATCAAGAAGATCTACTAGAATAAGGAAATCAGCAATTCCTAATAATTATATTGTGTATTTACAAAAATCTGACTATAATATTATAGTTGAGAATGATCCCGAAACGTTTTCGCAAGCCATGGATAATGATAAATCTAATTTGTGGTACAATACCTTGAAGAAAAAAAAATGAGTTCTATGGAATCTAACGAAGTTTGGGATTTCTTGAGTTGCTTGTTGGTACAAAGGCCATTTGTTGTAAACCGATCTTCAACACTAAGAAGGCTTCATTGGGCAATATTGAAATATATAAAGCTAGATTCGTCGCTAAAGGATTCATTTAAAAGGAATGAATCGATTACACTGAGACATTTTCTCATATATCTAAGAAATGTTCGCTTCATATTGTTTTAGCATTGGTTGCCCATTTTAATATGAAATTACATCAAATGGATGTAAAACGGTGTTCCTCAATGGAGAACTAGAAGATGAGATATACATGAAACAACCTGAAGGATTCTCCTCTAGTAAAAGTGAGCATTTGGTATGCAAGCTTAAGAAATCTATATATGGCTTGAAACAAGTATCCAGGTACTTAAAATTTTATGATATCATCTCTACATTCAATTTTGTAAAGAATGTCATGGATCAATGTATATACCAAAAGTCAATGGGAGCAAAATTTGTTCCCATGTGCTATGTGGATGATATTTTACTTATAACCAATGATAAGAGATTACTATATGAGGTAAAACAAATTCTTTCTAAGAGTTTTGACATGAAGGACATGGGTGAGGCATCTTATGTCATTGGCATTGAGATCCATAAAGATAGGCCTTAAGAAATTTTAGAACTATCTCAAGAAACCTATATCAATAAGGTCCTAAAGAGATTTCGGATGAAAAATTGTTCGCCAAGTATAGTACCTATTGTGAAGGGTGACAGGTTCAATTCAAACCAGTGCCCCAAGAACGATCTAGAAAGGGAACAAATGAATAACATTACATATGTTTCTGCTATTGAACGCTTAATGTATGCTCATGTTTACACTCAACCTTACATCGCTTTTGCTATGAGAATGTTAGGAAGATATCAGAGTAATACATGTATAGACCATTGGAAAACTACAAAAAAAGTGTTAAGATACCTTCAAGGAACCAAAGGCTACAGGCTTATATAAAAACGGACTGACAACTTGGAAATAATTGGTTATTCGAATGCGGACTTCGCGGGTTGCATTGATTTTCAAAAATCAACATCAAGATACATTTTTATGTCAACTGACGGAGCCATGTCCTGAAGGAGTGCGAAGTAGATTTTGATTGCTACTTCCACTATGGAAACTGAGTTCGTTTCTTGTTTTGAGACTACCTCGCATGGTGTATGGTTGAAGAGTTTCATTTATGGGCTTAGAATTGTTAATTCTATTTCTAAGCCATTAAGAATATATTATGACAATTCAACTGTAATTTTTATGACTAAAAATGACAAAAGCAGCAGTCAAAGTAAGCATATTGACATCAAGTATTTAGCCATGAGGGAACGTGTTAAGGAAAATAAAGTGGTCATAGAATATGTTAACACTAAATTGATGATAGCTAATCCTTTAACTAAAAACATGCCACCAATAAATTATAAAGATCATATAATTAGTATAAGAATAGATCCTATCATCGAATTTGTCGTCATATAGACGATTTTTGTTATATGAAACTCTTATTCAATTATGATGTTGATTCTCAATTTTGGTTTTTGCACATTCTATTATTTATGAGAATAACATTTATCATTGGTTCTGGAATAAATATAGGATTTATTTATTAATATGTGTTATCACATATAGGTTGATATTAAAGAAATAAGATGCATTGTGATACATTGAAAATATTACTCGCTCTTAGAAGACATGTCGCCATGATCTATGTGTTTTGTTTCTTTTCTTTAAAAACAAAGTTTTTGGTGGATTTGATTGGATAATCCTATGATGAAAATGTTGAGATCAAGTGGGAGAATGTTATATGAGTAATGAGATCCCTCATTTTCGAACTCACGTTTTCTCTTTAAAGTAGCGATTATTCCACATGCAGTTTTTCCACACTTCATACCTCTTCATGACAACTGTCCATTTGGTAATCTTCTTGATGGAAGACGATATATAAAAGGAACAATCGTTCGTTTCTTAAGGTAATCACAAAGTCTAACGCAAACTCTTTCATTTTGGAATATATCATCAGTACGCGAGGGGATTGGGTTAGTAAAGTGTGCCCATAATTTCGCTGAATCTCTGTTAATTTTCTAACGAACGCAATACGAACAATGGCTGGAGGTGTTTACATTCGATCATGTTTTTCCGCATATGATTTTTATGTCTAATGATATCAATATAGGCAAATAATTTTATAAACTTTAAAATGTCATGAGAGGTTTACCTATCAACAACAACTATCCAAATTGAGTAATGCACTTATGCTTTATGTAACCAACCTAAAGGGTAGTGATTTTATCCCATTTAGGGGCACAAAGAATTTCCCTTGCCACTCACATCTTTTATTTTCGAAGAAACTTAGGCGACATATCCCAGAGTCTCCAGATACACGAGCTGGAAATGGAAAAGCAAATAACAACCGTACTCCATGTCCAGTACATACTCAAACAACAAAAGGAATTATGCAAACAAAAAAATCTTCAAACCCAAAAATGCATCTCAATGCTAAAAATCTCCAAATTGTCCGCAGAGGACAACTCAAGATGAGAAATGCTCATGTGACAACTCCATCACTTTTAAGAGATTGACGAAGCTAATTCTGCCACTAATTTAATACATTGTTCTTTCTACTTATAAAAAAGAAAAGAAAGAAAGTGGAGCCCATCCACGCGATATAAGTGAGTGGTTCTTCTTACAACGCTGCTACATAAAAGTGACTATACCGTTATTTTAGCATCTCTCATTCAAGATTATATGCAAAATCTAGTATGGTCATATTTATTTGAGAAGAAACACGAACAACACAAGCAGAAACTGTTTTTCTCCCATATTTGCCAAAGATATGTGGCCTATCTGATAGAACCCATTTGTGCGAAAATATAACTAAGACCCATCTGGATAAAAAGTTTTTTTTTTTTTTTTGTCAGAAGATGGTTGATATTCATTACTAGCCCGTAAAATGGGCAACATAAGCTGGTATATCTAGACATAATATTGAAAGCAAAGGCATAGGAGGATAATTAACCCAATTACTAGGAAGGGTGTTTGATCGATGTGCACGTGCGACCCAATCCGCTGCCATATTGGTCTTCCTGGGCTCGTATTGAATAGAGATATCACCGATTTGGGCTGCAAGAAGCTTGCAATCCACAATGAAAGGTTGGGCTTGCCAGGGGGGGTCTTCGCGGCCCATGATGCTGTCAACAAGTGATAAGCTGTCTGTTGATACGTGGAGTGGCAGATCAAGAGTGTCGAAGACTTGAGGGGCTTCAATTCGTGCGGTTTGGTTGCTTCTCATCTCCTTTACCTACTGCAAAGCCCTGCGCAGAGCTAGGGTTTCCGCGATCATGGCTGATGGAGCAGAAATCGGCTCGGCGAAGAGTTGGCATAATTAGTTGGCTCACTGAGTGATTTGTATCTTTTGCGGTGAGAGTCGGTTCCAACTAAATTCGCCGTGGGCTCAAATTCGTGCTTACTTCGGTAATTTCCTTGTGGCGATCGGGTTTTGGGCTCTTGAAACGCATCCCACCGACAATGTCGGATCAGGTAGCTGAGTGAATGGCGCCCAATGGGCATCGAATAAGGTTCGCGAGTGAGGTGCGAATATAATGAAGAAACCTACTTCAGATGAAATGAATATCCCTGTTTGTTTCATGGCTATAGATATAACTTCTGTTTTTGAGTGAATTCACATACAATTGGATCTTGGATTGCTTATTGATGATCTCCCCGTTATTAGATTTTGCATATTTGTCGCGAGCTCAAAACTATCTCGACTCTAATAATATGAAAAAAATCAATTCAAAAACTTGGTGTATAAAATGTTCAATTGGCCAAAATTATCCGTTAGTATAATTAGGTTGCAATCATCCTCTTCAGAAATACATGCGTAAAAGTCTGGATAACTGTTCAAAATTTCTAAACCTTTTGTACAATTAACCTTTTGACAATTTGAACCACCGCCCGCGGCGGCCTACGGATAAGGCCCCATGATCCTGCGAAGAGGAGAGGAGTTCGAATCCCGCCGGCCGCACGGGATCTTAAGTGCAACGTCGGGGTGGTGGGTCCTCCGCTAGCGTCGCCCTGGGTTTACCCCCCGTTATCTCGGGCCTGTCGGGCTATCCGTGTTGGTACGGTGCGCGGGTTCCCTAGGTCATCAAAAAAAAAAAAAAAAAAAAAAAACCTTTTGACAATTTGAATGTGTAAAATTAGTCTTAAACCTTCTGAAAATTTTATAATTTAGTTCTACCTATTATTTGGATATTAGGCATAATGACTACATGTCAAATCATCAAAATGTCTAGAACTAAATTGATAAATTATTAAAGTTTTTGATTGAATTGACACAATTGAAAGATTTAGGACTAAATTGACAAATCGTAAAAAGATTTAAAATTAAATTGGTACAATCGAAAGGTTTAAAATTGAATTGATCATTATATAAAAATTTAAATTTTTTTTTATAATTTTTTGGCCAAGCGTCCGGATATTTCTAAATATACATGCCTAGGAGTCACGGAAGCACAAGGACAACAATGAAAATTACCTGCCGATGCAGACATCGAACTAGTCAATTAACTCGAAACCGGACAAGTCCCCATCGTTATCAGACCACAGCGTCCGGAGAGAGCAGGTATGCTTCTCCAACTCCGCCGTCGTCATGAAAGATTGACAACACTTAGAACTCGAAGTTAATGACATAAAACAACCAACACCTGGCCAAAAAACTAATTATAGAAACAGAACACAACTGTAGCTGGCTCATGTATGAAAAGACCACAAGATCGTATTTAACTCCGTCTCCCCTCCTTTGTCTTCACCTGCGACTTGTCATTTGGTTGGTTTCGGTGTTTCTGTCTCTTTTTTTAACAATTCTGTGAGCTAGATACATGGTTTCTCAATAGAGGACTAGGAAACGCGGTGTTTTCTTCTTCTTTTTGAGGTTTTCTTTTCTTGGGGATACTCCCAACCTTCGTTAATCCAATTCACATGAGTTGTTAAATCATTTTGAGTTCTACAAGATCTAACAGTTCCTATGAAGTTCGCTGACATAGGCTACGAGTAACAAACAGTTTCCCAAAAATATGGATTAGTGAAGAGTCTCTTTTGAAGCTCCACAGTTAAATATTCAATACTTTGAGCGAATTTCATCCATATCAACTTATATATAACCTTCAACCGAAACACTTTAATATGGGATTGAGCATGCTAGCAAATCACCATCACCGTCGACTATAAATCAATATGCATATTGTGGCACCTTACTAATTCAATTCATTTTCTTTTCCATGTCTTGGACAAAAGTCTGACGTACAGCACATATCGCATATTAGGAATTCAAATTATGACGCTCTTATCTTATCTTCATTTCACCTACGATAATGAAGTTTTAACAATACTCCTTGGCAATCTTAACGATTTATTATTATGACTATTCCGTTTCTATATTTTCCATGTTCCTTATTTTTATCATAGATTACGTTTATACCCGATTTCACAAGGCGAAAATGGTCTTAACACCCCAAATGCATTATCAAATCAACTACAAGATTACTGAAAAATCTACTTTTACCAAAAAGCAATGAATTGAAAGAATCTATGCTTTAAATCTGATCAGGTGACTCTCAATCCTCGTCACCCACCTCCGCCACTACCTTTTCATTGGTCACATCTCCTTTGTATGCATCATCTTTAGCTCCAACCAAGAAAACCTTTCCAAGCACAAAAGCCACCTTGTTACTTTCTCCCAAGTTCCTAACCTCTCAGCTGAGAAAAATGTCTCGGGGCGATCATGGAGGAATGAACATGACTCCTGGTTCAATGTCGATGAGCAACTCATCCTCGAGCGGCTACGATGGCATGAACATGAAGATGATGATGCACATGAGCTTCTACTGGGGCAAGGACGCCGTCATCCTCTTCTCCGGTTGGCCGGAGCAGCGGCTCAGCATGTACGTGCTGGCTCTCTTCTTCGTCTTCATCCTGGCCTTGGCAGTGGAAGTTTTGTCCGTTCCTCCCAACATTAAGAACGGCATGAACCCGCTCGTGGGCGGCGCAGTGCAGGCTGCCGTATATGGGTTGAAGATGGCCTTGGCCTATATGGTGATGCTCTCCCTCATGTCCTTCAACGTCGGGGTATTTATCGTGGCTGTGATCGGCCATGCTTTCGGCTTCTTTCTAGTCAAGAGTCGGGCTCTGGCCACGGCAAATAAAGCAGCCGCAGCTAGTTCCTCTGCCGCCAGCGTTGCTGCTAAAGTTTAAGTCCGGTTGCTTGTCACTTGTTAGTAGTTTCTCCCCCTATGTAATCTATCGAATTCCTCTGTAATAATGTGCATATGAAGACCTTTTCCATTTATGGGTGATTTGACTTGACCAACTATAACATTACAGGAGTGATCTAATAGGTGAAATTGGAGGAGTTAGTTTATTGCCAAGAGAAATTAGTTATCTCAAAGTGCAACAATTTCTTGCCAAACCTATCACCAAATTGAATATTTACCTAGATTCAGAGTTGCTCGTGACTACACTCTTATCCCGTGAATTCATAAGATTGTTGAAATCGAATGCTAAAAAAATGATGCAATGGCTTATTTTAATGCCAAATTGAAAATATGGATTCCTCCCTAGATTCATATTCGAGAGGTTCTTAAATACTACCCATAGATGGATACCGATTCACTCGTATATTAAGAGTTAATCATGGGGCAAAGTTAATTTCTTTCATTAGGAATCAACATAAGCTTGTGATTTTGAAACTTGAAGGCTTCCAAGGTAGTTGAGAGGATGAAAAACTCTGTTTGAATTGATCGATTCGTTTGGATTTCGGTGTATCAAGGATTGAAAATCACTTGAGTATGATGTCTTTTGAGAGATTGTAATCTCCCCCTAGCCATTTATAGCCAAACAATTTCTCCAATCTCTCCTCGTGAATTGGGCATACCGCTAAACCGCGTTACTCGCCTGTGTTCAAGGTTAATTCTCCAATTTCTTACTCAAATCCGTTTGATTTGCTCACGCTTCCACGTTAATAGTGACATTAAGAGTATTCAAATCCTACGCGCTAAGGGGTGTATATGGGTCTCAATTTGCTCCAAGACTGAGACATGATCCAAGCCCCACGCTTCAGTGGTTGCATAGCCTGCGCGTGCAATTTCCTTCCGTTAGCATTAGGACTTTATTTAAGGATGTTTCAACTTTTTGGAGCTACCGTAAATTAAATAAGCCGATCATTGGACGAACTCATGTCGGACCAATATAAGTGATGACACTTATCGCGTTTGTGCAAAACCACCAGCCTTGTCGGTTAGATAGGAATCAGGAGCCAAGCTAACCCAATTTTTTGCTAATAGCTTTCCCTTCCAATTTAAAATGATCCGAGCATGTCCTAAATTTTTGCCTACATTTAAGCCTTAATAGAAGAAGATACTATAACATCAAAGGGAGAAATAGAGTGAACCTGTTGTGAGCTATCTAGGGCACGTGCTACCACATGTGAAAAGATTCCTCAATTTCTAGCATGCCAATGGGTTGTGGTGACAAGGTCATACACTTACAGGCAAATTGAGTAATTATGATTCAAATCAGACATTTCATAAAAAGTTTAGGATCCTCACGGTAATGCCCAAAGTAGGTGGCCACATTGGTTGCCGCACCGGTTGCCCCTCTCCACTCTTTTTACTTGTCAAAAAAAGATAGAGCATTCATGATACTATTGCCTTTTACAACGATATAGTCCGATCAAGATGATGAGTGATCATCGAAGACAAAAGACTCAAACTAGATTTAAGTCTTAACAAATTTCAAGGATGGCAAAGAAGATAAACCGGATTACTTAATGAATAAAGGGAAATAGTCGTTGGGTATATTTATATGAAACTAGAATTAACTCAAACTATAATTGAGCATGTGTTGGGGTTATTCCAGGAGTTAATGGTCAGTTTATGAGTATGAGGAAAAGCCTCATATTTTAATCTAGTTTTTGAGGTAAAAGAGGTTCAAAACTATCCAACTGTAGTATCAAAGCCTAAGTTATCAACAAATCTAGACCTAACCGTCATATGGGAGATATAAGTTATTGTTACTCTGACCTATGGTCCGATGTGTGAGGAGGAAATCATTTGTGTCATCCTGCATCCATTGTAGAAGGGATTGTGGTCAGTTTATAAGTGTGAAGGGAAGTCTCACATTTTAAAATAATTTTTTAGGTGAGAGTGGCCCAAGATCACCATAGATAAAAGTGATAGCACTACACGAATGAATGAACACCTAAAAAAGCGATTACCAGTAGGTAAGGATGAACACCTAAAAAAGCGATTACCAATAGGTAAGGATACGTGACCGTGAAAAACTTTTAGTAGTTTAGTGAACTATTTCTTAAACTAATTATAATTCAATTATACCATATAATGTAAATGACTTGACTGCCTATTACATATTTACTTTAAATACTCCGGGAACGTTTTCTTAACAGAACACGAAAATTGTATTTTTGACACCTATTAGTTAATCTATCGACACTATAACAAAAAAAAATTATCCCGTGAATCCAGTAAAAATATCTCAGTACTCTAAAGTATTATTTCCGCTTAATATTCGAATTAAGTAAACATCGATGGCTTGTTCTGAAGAATTTAACACAAAGCTTGAGTTTATTTTTATTCTTGGTTGATCTCCAAATCTATTGGATTCTCTTCCAAATCCATCCCTCATTAAAACTTCCGCAACAATTAAGTTAAACCAGTTGATATTGTTCGATATTCAGAAGAGAACTCAATTAAAATGATCGATTAATGATTATAATTAGGTGGTTGTCGCCGCCGGGGCCGCTCCCTTTTAATGCCACTTTATTTTCAATTTGGCGAGTACCAGGCCACCACTTCACTTCTCTGTTAGACCAGCACGACCATTACTATTGTATTAGATAATGACCTCAAATTATATCACCGATTATCGCTCTGCCGCCACTGCCGCCACTTGGGGTTTATGTTATTCTACTACCACTAATTAACCATTTTCCTTTCCCCCTAAAACTACTCGAGTGAGTTACATATATGGCTAAAGGGTACAAACAAACTCGACATCTTAAAAGCCCACAATTTAAAATTTCCTGGTATTAATGGGATTATCAAGCGCATTCTCAATTAATCAATTTTGCAATTCGGTCTAGTAAAAACACATAAAGAAGGCCTTAGAGATCCATGTGGATCATCAGCCGCGGGCCGCCTTCTTTTGTGGGTAGATAAATAGGTCAATGGCTGAGCTTCAAGGCCCATAAAAGTGCTCCAAAGCCCACGCCAATTTGAGGTCCTAGTCCTGAATCGGATTTATAAAAGAAGGCCATAATTTCCCTAAAATGGGAAAATACCTAAACAATCGTGCATCTATTGTGCAAATATCAATTTAGTCATAAACATTTTCATTTTACCAATTTAGTCCTGAATTTCTGCGCGAAATTCTAATGTAACCCTTACAGCCAATTTATGCCGAAAATTGCTAATGTAACGGTCCAGTCCTTGAGTGAGTTTTCCTTCTTGTGCATAAAAACAATCCATGGATATATTATGCGTACTACTGTTAGGATCGTACTTTTCCCCATATCTGCAGGTGAAGGAAGTTCTTTGATTTACAGATATGAACATTACATACATTTGTATTTGATTGAGACTGCATGTGCATAACGTACATAATTTGTATACCATCAATTATAAGCGCGGTCGGAAGTTACTCAAGATACACGTCTTGATGCATCGATTTGTAAAAGAAATCTCATAACAAGGATTCGATTCAAACTCTAAAAAGCATGTGTTTGTTGAGTATGTAAACCTCCACTACATGGTACGTGCATAATATGTCAGACTCTAGATATAATGAAAACAATATACTCAGATAATTTAACGATGTAATCATATGTATTTTTATCAAAATGGCTGCTCCGTTAGTCTTTTCTATAAGCAAAAGCTAAAAGCTAGTTTTAATTTTTCCATCAAAATTATAATATTATCCATATTTAATTGGAAAGAGAACTACACAAATGAGAGATGAGGGATTATATATTCCCTTAAATGCCAAGGGTGAGTTTATGATGAGAAAAAGGAATGATTTAAAAATATTTTCTTGAAAAAGATCAATTATCTCTTTCAAAACTAAATGAAAAAAAAAATCATCTACAAAAATGTTTAAATATGAAATGTTATCGATAACAAAAAATAATAATTGACTAATTATTTTAAGATATACAAGCGATCATTTTAAAATATATATATATATATTTTTTCCAATCATTCATTTTTGTAAAACTAATAGAGCCCTAATGACAATCGGCTTTTCATAAACATTTTTTTTTTTTCTTTTCTAGTCAGTAGAGTCTATAGCTTTATTTCTAATAGACTACTATTTTTCAAATTCAACGACTCAAGCAATTCCACTATGTGTTTAAAACTTTTCAAAAACATAAAATTATCAATATGTAAGACTTATAAATATTAGTTTGATTTTGATATTTTGACTTTGGCCAACTATTTGGCCGTTCCGGCAGGTGGGATTGTTGGCTGACAGCGTAGCTCCATCCTCCATTTGCTTTTAACCCAACGCAGTCTCGGCAAAAAGTCAACATCCGTATTAGATATGTTGACCCTCGATATATTTAGTTAGCTTATGTAGTTGGGGGAAAAAACAGCATAAATTGTCAAGATTTCATTTCCCGATACGTAGGTGACTCACTGCCGCAAATGGACCAACTGTCCGAAAGCGGGATCAGCGTCCCATGTCATGGTACCTAATCCCCTTAATGTAGGCTTATAACGAAATGAGATTCTAGTATTAGTCAATATCCGCATTAGTATGTCAGCCGTCAATGTCTATTAATAGGTTACGTGGTCAAAAATGTGGTCCTCTCTCTTGCAAAACTTTGCCTGAAATAATTGGCAATCGAGGGCAAGAAATGAAAGTGAACGAGGCTATTATATATGTAGTAAAAGGGTATTGGGAATGCTAAGTAACTAAGCGGAAAAACATTTTTTTTTCGATAAAACTTCTGTCTCTCGCATATTTATTGAGTTCGTGTATATATACTCGTTATTTTGGGATCGAATGGATAATCCACATATAAAACACGTGCTACATTATACAGGGGTTAAAAAAATACTTCAATTGCTAACTTATTTTATTAGTCGCTAATATAAAATGTCGACTATGATTATATCATATCATACTTACAAAAGCAAATATATATATATATATATATATATATATTTATATTTTTATACCTCGTCAAATAGCACAAAGCAATTGCAAAACTCAATTATTAACTGCGATAATAAGTTAAAGTCTTGTAATTATTTGAGTTTTCCTTTTTCATAATTCGAGTTTTCCTTATTTGAGAACTTACAATTACAAATCCTCAACTATACCCACTACCACATCAATACCCAAAAGAATTCTTGTACTATTGTGACAATTACCCTCCACCTACCACAAAAATTCCTAAATTCCGCCAACCATGACACTAATACTCTAGACTTCTTTTTTCATGTCACTAATATCCTAAACTCATGTAAGTGTGATAAAAATTTAGGATATTGTTATCACAGTGAGCACAATTTAGAAGCTTTGGTCACACACACACGAAAAAAAAATGTCATAAAAGTCTTAAACATATTGTGCGGTTGCCAAAATCCTAAACTTTTTTATTTTCCAATAGAGTCCCTTCATTCAATTTTGGCCAACTGACATGGACAGTTTTTGCAATTTGTTTTAAATTTTCCATAATTTTTTCTTTTTTTTCTTGTTCTTTTCTTTCTTTGCTTTTTCTTCTTTTCCTTTTCACCAGTGGCTAGTCTTAACAATAGTCGGGTGACCAAGCATAGGTGCGAACCAGCAAAGGCCACATTCAACTAGACCTAGGCTAGGGCATCACATCCCTTGTTGGCCACAGGCAAGGGTCACCCTCGCCCAGGTTTGGGTGAACAAAGCCCTCACTTTTGGCTAGTTGTCGACCATCTCAAAATTGGTCACAAGTCAAAACAAAGAAAAGAAAAGAAAAGAAAAAGGAAAATCGAACAATTGTTTTAAAAAGTTGCAAAATATTGCCATATGCTAGCCATGCCATTTAGGATAGTCAACATCCACATCAGCAATTTCACACAATACTAAATTGAAAAGTTGAAAACTGAAAAAACGTCATACGATACATTAAAGCCATTAATTAGATGTGACAGAAAAGTATTTTTTCCAAATAACTTCAAAACGGGCATTCAATTTAAAATCTCACTCAATACACGTGAATAAGCGATTTGATGTATTTCCATAGGGATAGGTGGAGTCAAAAGAATCTAATAGGCTTAGTCATCCCAACAAAACCTAATCAATACAAGAAAACGGCTCGATCAGTGCCTACTATTGCCCAATGCCAATAGCGGAACCTAATCTTGACTTCCTCCACATTATTTTTCTATTCCGTTGGATTGTGGATGGGGATGGGGACGGAGAGCCGGCCGGGGAGGGCCGGCAAGAGTGAGGAAGGGAACAAACAAGCCTGGGGGAGGAGAAGAGTGAGAATCCAAGTGGGGAAAAGCGACGGGGTAATCCGAAGAACGTTTTGCCGTCCGAGTTTTTAAGTGCGAGCGCGACCGAGTCAAAAGCTCGCGTACCTTTCAGCAACGCGTCGCCCGCTACACGACACATCACCCAACCGACCGACCCGTTCTTTACCCCACAACACAGCACGAATTTCAAACCGCCCTCCCATGTTCTTGCCCACTTATCGTGTCACTCGCATCGCGGGGGTCACATCACCGCCGGCCACGGTGGCTGCCGGGTGGCGGAGCCCGGCCGCAGGCCAGCAGGACATCCTGCCAAGAGCAAAACAGTCCTTTGCTCTGTTTCTTTTCCTTATTTTCCTCATCCGGCCTAACTCGACATTGATTGGTATTGCGATATCGATGTTAAGTTGCAGATACCTTCTGCCTTGCATAGAATCATACAATGAATTGTCTTGTTCTGTCCAGAATAAAAAGAGGCCCGGAAGGGCAGTCGGCATGGATGACCTCTCTAGACCCGCAATCGGAATGTTCAATTCAAGCTGGCTCCATCTTCATCGCACCACCAAATGCAATGCCGTTGTTAGTCCTACGTTTGCCACAAGCTTAACCAATGCACGCACCAGCTAACATTTCCTAAGATCGAAAAACACATTACTGGGACATACGAACGCGAAGCTGAGGAGCACCCAAATCACAAAGTAGTGAATCTTAATTGATCTGATCCACCCACTTGGTGGCTACTAATGCACACCTCCTTTTCAAGAGGGTTCGTGGCACCTAGTCGCTTCTCGTGGATTTTTTTTCATAACCTTGCTATGAATTGCACAAGTTAGATTTGCAACTAGCTTGTTAGGATGTACACGTGATTGAATTGTGCTAGATAATCTCTACATCGGAGAATTAATGTAGTATAAAACAATTAATATAACAATATTGGCCCATAACACATTGATTTAAGCTTTTGAATAAATGGTATCGGACTTATGCTGTGCACTCCCAACAATGACATCAGGGGCAATGGTTGCGGTTTCTGAGCATATGAGTGTTGTGGCATAGTAACGTAAAATTGATGCATACATTAATTAAAGGAGAGCAAACCTAATGTTAAGCTCACACCCGTTGAGTAATTAATATATTATAATTCATAATTGGCTCATAATTCATTGGTTTAAGTTTTTGAATAAATGTGGGTTAATTAGATATATCGATGGGCTCTCATTTGAGCCCTCTCTTGACGATCTCCCCAAATTAAAGTTTCAGACTTCTACTGCACATTCCCAACATAGCTCAGTCCAATATCCTCAAATTTGGATGTCGAGAAAATTACAGCGATACAGTCGATTTTGTTTGGATATAAAGAGTCGAGAAGAGTGATCTTATACTGGACACTTCCCTTACCTAGAATTTTGCTAAGATCGAAAAGCTAACTGGGAGATTCAAACCAAAGCAGCAAAGCAGACCTTAAAAAGACCAGACCGGCCACCTCGCTGGTTACCAAAGGTACAAGTTACAGCGCCCCGCCCCCACCCCCTAAAAGGGAAATGAGAACAGAAATTGAAAAAGCAAAAACGCGCTTGGAGTGGTCCAATAACATCAAGCTTGACACGACACTAGTCATATGCTCACGACATTACTTTCTTCCTAAGTTACGGCAAAGAGCATACCCCAGGCACGTTCTCCTCGATCCGAAATCGCATTTCACTGTAATAAAAGCCACAATCATGTGGCATTATTGAAACTTGGTCGAGTGACCCCCACCTATTATCCACTCACCCAATGTCACATTTAAAATAAAACAAAGCTTCCCCGAGAACGAATACCTAAGACTTCACTTGATCCTTGAAAAATGAATAATTTAAAAAATATTTTTTCTAAAATTAATCGTTTTCATCATTTAAAATAACAAAGTAATATCTAGATACTCTTGTGGACTACAAGGACATGGAGCTCCCACTTATTTATCATTTAATTGGTCAAAAATAGATTTAAATTAGCAGGCAGCATTACAATTTCCCAGGACAGGGCCACCGGAAAATATAAATTAGAAAGACTAAGGAGTGGGGGAGTTTCGATAAGAATCCATATGGAAGCAAAAAGCAGCTCAACGCCTCCGCTTCCAGGCACAACATATTATTACAATAATGTCTTTCCGAGGTACAAGACCAGACCGTAGATTCCGTGGACCACAATACTAGGTAGTCAAAACATTCAATTAAAACGCTAAAATAAAACAAATTATAACTCATATCATTTTATTAATTATTATTATAGAATATATGAGGGGGGGTGGACAGGCTGTCTAGAACGGAATCCCAGAAACAAAAAACACAGCGAGAAAAATCAGAGGATTGAAACTTCCTCTTTTTCCCCAAAACACGGACCGACGGTCGACCCTCCAAACTTCAATCCTCTCTTCACTCCATTCCCACAAATATAAAAATAGCAAAATACTTCAAAAACAAAAATTAAAAAACAAATCTTTCACTCCTTTCCGCTAAATCTATGAAAAAAAGCACATCGCTTATTACCCAGAAGGCCATTCACCGCAACCTCGTCCTGCGAGCCCGAGACATGGAAAAAGCTCGCCATGATTGTGCCGTTGCATGCTTGGTTGCTGCGTCATTCGCTTCCCTTCGATGCAAACATTTATTGCTTTCCTGCTGTTTCTTCTTCTTCCTTCCCTAGGAACGAAACCCTAATCCCCCCTCACAAAAAGAACTCTGTTTTTCTTCGACGCTTGTTTCAATGGTGTAACCCAACTAAAATCTTTTCTTTCGCCGCTAAAAGAACTGAAGTAATAGCCTAAAACCTTTCATCTTTAATACCCTATGGAGAAAGACGCCGCTCGAGACGGCGCCGGTCGGTCAGAGATGAGGTGGTGTGTTAGTAAGTCCACTCCTGAGGGAGCCGGATCTCGTGGCTCATCGCCGGTGACCGCCGGTGGTGGTGGTGGTGGTGATTGCCTCTCTGTTGGACGTGATGAGGCCAGTTGCTTCTGAATCTCCACGCTCCATCTGCGCAAAAACCCAAAACAGAGAGAAAAAGAAAGGAAAAATTCAGTAAAGATCTCGATAAAAAGAAACAGAACAAGATTCGCAGAGAACGAAAGAACAAGACTCGTGTGAAAAGAACCCTTTTCTTTTTTTAGTGTTGACGGAGTGGAAATCTCCGCAAGCTTGTATTTGGGTTTTGGCAAATCACACTCCACGACACTCGAGCGGAGCGAAACTTTTGGGGGGACCACGGAGAAGCATCATGACTAACCAAAGACTTACCGCTCTCAGGCGTGAAGCAGACGTTATGACGAGACTGAAGCTGGGGCTGGGATCCCGTGTCGTCCAGGTTCAGGTTCAGGGCCTGCACTACCTTTGCAGGGATCAACACCGTCGAACCTGAATCGAAACACCCGAAATCAGGACGGAGCAAAGATCGAACTACATCCAAAACGACAAAAAAAAAAAACAGAACATGGGCGGGGGCGAAAAATTCGCACTAAGTACAGGGGTTTTGATTCTTCCCCTGCCCCCACGCTCCCTCCCTCACGAAATCCACACGAAACCAGTCAAAACTCCCCCGCCAGGGGAGAACAGAGTGAAAGCGAACTAAGGGAAAAACGTCAAAAATCACTTCGAAGGACCACCACACCACAGAGCTTAAGAGATCTATTCCCTGACCTGTCTTCGTGCGTGGTTCGGGCTCGAGGCCAGCCCGTCGAGGCAAGAACACGCCGGTCCCCGTTGATTCCCTCTTGAGCCCCGCAGATCCGAGGAACACGGCCCTCGTACCCGACCCGTGAAGGTGGTGGTGCTGGTGGCTCCGGAGCTCCGACTGTCGATGCGCCTGCCGCAGAGTCGGCCACGCGGGGGCCGCCGCGCCGACGAACCGTCCGTTCCCAACGCCCGCGAAATCGTTGTTCCTCGCGCCTTGGAGCGGGGTTTGAGGCATCGACTTCACGTGCCGAAACTGCCGGCAGAGCAAACGAAAAAGAAAACATCAGCGACGGCTCGAGACTGCTGGAGACTCGAAAGCCTGGTGAACCTGCTCGTGGAATTAGAACTTTACCGGAGCGGCGGCGACGCCCGCCCCGGAAGGGCTGGGGCTGCGAGATCGACTGGTAAGAGTAGGGCGCGGCGTCGTATCTGCTGTGGTGCTTCGGGAAGAGGTTGAGGCCGTAGAGCTCCTCGTCGTTGATCCCCAGGTGAGCCACCCGGCCGGCGGCCTCGCGGAGGAGGTTCAGCGTGCCCGGAGGCGACGCGGGCTGCGACGGGCCGTTCGGGCTGCCGCGGCTCGAGCCCTGGCCGCAGCCGCAGCCGCTCCGGAGCCCGCACAGCGTCGATTTCGGCGAGCCCGACAAGAACAAACCCTGAACAAGCAAAGCAACCCCAAAAAAAGAAAAAAAAAAAAAAAAAGATAACCCTAATCAGCTACGGCGCCGAAAATGGGAAAGAAGGAAGAAAATTTTGAAAAAAAGGGAAGTCGGAAACTTCCTTCTCTCGCGCACCCACCTTCGAGTACTCGAAGTCGTCTTCGAGCGTCGACTGCGCGACCTTCCGAGTCAAATCGGCGATGCGCACCTCCTCGTCGCTCCACTCCTCCGTCGACCCCACCACCGACTCCACCGGGGAGCCGAGATCCGACGACCGGCCGGCCCCCCGCGCCGGCTCGAGGGGCGGGAACGCCGCCGCCGCGGCGCCCGCTCTAGCTCTCCTCCCGCCGGTGGCGGCGGTGAAGCGCCGCTCCGGGAAGACGAGGAGGTCGTCGTCGTCGTCGGCGTCGGAGAGGAACTGGGGAGGGAGCCAGAACTCGCCGTCGTCTATGCTCTCAGCCATGGTGAAGGGCGCGAGCGAGCGCAGTAACCAGTCGCGGGTCGGTGCTCGAAAGGGCTTTTTCTTGCTTGCGGGCGAAGGCTTTCGCAGAGATTTGAAGGGCAAACTCCCGCTTTGAGGAGGAAGAGCTGAGAAAATGGGGGAAGAGGGCGGTGGGGGCTCAATTATAAGGGCGAAACTCGAAGGGGGAAAGTGGGGGAAGCGCGCGTGCGGCGCGCGTGCGCGGGGGGAGAGATGGATCGTCCCTCCGAGGAGGAATGCTCTTTCTAGAGACGAGACCCACGCGTGGTAGCCACGCGTGGGAGAGAGTGGGGAGGAGGTTTTCGTTTTGGTGGGGCCCGGGTTTGCCGAGTTGCTGCCAGGTAAGATGGATGGGAGGGAGGGGGAGGGGGTGGGTTGCAGCATGTGAGGGAGTGGGGCCCGCCCCGGGCGGGGGTTTTGAATATCTTCTTTCGGCTTTTTGAAAAATAAAAAGGAAAAGGCGAGCGTCAGTCCAGTGGTGAACAGTAGCAGTGGGGCTCGAAAGTCGTGCCCATGGCCTAATTTATATTTCTTGTCGTATTTTTCTAAAGAGAAAAAAAGCTACCAAAAAATCCTCAACTTTATCTCGAATCACGCATTTACTCCAAATTTTATTTTGTGACGCGAAAAATCCCGAAATTTCTTAATCGTGATATTTACCCCAAAATTTTATTTGTGACACAAAAACCCCGAACTTTTATTTGTGTGTGACACATTTACCCTAAATCATCATGAACATTTTTGGTCTTTTTACTTTTAAAAACTTTTTTTTTTTTTTTTCTTTTTCTTCTTCTTTCTTCCCTCCGCCGACTCCGCCATGGCCGGCGGAGGGAAGCCTTGCCGGCGTCCGGGGAAGGCGGCCCTCGACGGCGTCGGGCAATGGCCACCCCTCACCAAGCCCTCGCCCAACGCAGCGAGGCCCTCGCCCGACGTCGGACGAGGGCACCCTCCCTCGTCGGGCGTCGGACGAGGGCCTCCTCGCCCGACGCCGACGAGGGCACCCCTCGCCAAGCCCTCGCCGGTGTCGGGCACCCCTCGCCCGACGCCGGGCGAGGGCACCCTAGCCCGCCTCGTAGGGAGGGCGACCCTCGCCGACGCCGCGAGGGCGCCCCTTGCCGGACGCCGGCTTCCCTCCGCCATGGCTCCGCCATGGTGGCGAAGGGAAGAGAGAAGAAGAAAAAAAAAAGAATAAATAAAGAATAAAATGAAAATACCCTTAATGGGATAAATGTGTCACGCAGAAAGTTCGGGGTTTTTCACGTCACAAAATAAAGTTTGGGGTAAATCTGTCACTCAAGGCAAAGTTAGGGTTTTTGGTGGCTTTTTCCCTTTTCTAAATACATTTCCGTGGCATTTACAAAGCTCATGATATGAGCAAAGATGAGGGAGGGGTTTGAGATTGTAGAAATGTAATTATGGACTCTATTGTAAAATGTAATTAGAGATATCATTAGATATTATTTGATATTTCGTTATTCGCGTATAAATATCCTCATTTAATAACGTGTAAAGTGAAATCAATTTATGCATGTTATTCGGGTATGAATAACCTACACTAGTGTTGTGGAAAGTGAAGTCAATTGAGTAAAAATGTAGTCTTTATAAGTTCTTTTTCCCTCTCTCTTGAAGATTCTAAAATATTTACAAAGATTTTTATTAATAGTTCATCTTGAACCCAAACTGGACATAACATCGTATGTTGAACATCCTGATTTAATCCACAAATTGTTGGGCAAATATTAATTTGAACCTTAATAGTGTGCAGCAGAGAGAGAGAAACGAGAGAGGTTTTGGGTTTAGGGGACGAGGTAGTGGACAGCGTGGTGATATTTGTTTCTGGAAGTTTTACCGATAATTTATTGCAGTCATAGAGATTCAAAAGAAGAGAACTGGAAATGTGAAATAGATGAAGGGGGCATTTAGTTTTGCGGAGAATTGAGGATTCAGAAAATGTTTTTCTTAAAATTGATTGCTTATAAAAATCAATAGACAAAAAATATTTTTATCTAGTGAAAAACGTTTAAACTCAGTTTTCAAAATCATTCATTTTTTTGGGAAATAAATGAAACCACAAATTTAAGGTGCGTTCGTTTCGTAGAAAATGATTTATTTGAAAAATATTTTTCAAAAAATATTGGCTTATATTGCTTACAAAAATAAATAGATGGAAAAATTTTTCATCACCCACAAAAAGAGTTAATAAATCGTAATCGATGAGGAAAACATTTTCAATTGATTAATTTTTCTAAATGATATAGGCAATCACTTTTCGGAAAATATTTTTCAAATTACTCATTTTCCGCGAAATGAATATACCCGGTATAGTCGATGAGCGATAAAAGTCATCACTATCCAACTCATCTCGATCTCACATCGTGTTTTATCTTTTTTTGTTTTTCATACTCTAACCTTCCCTATCGACGTAAGAAATAATTTACACGATCGTTATTAAATATAGAACACATAAAAGTGCAAATAAAACAATTTCCAACCCCAAACGGCTAACCTAACGATAATCGTTGTTTTGAATTCCCTCGGACCCTATCGAATGCCACGGTGTTTTATAATTTCAAACATTCCTTCTTTTTCTCCTATCATATCCTTATTTTTAATTTCATATTTCAAATACACAAGAGAATATCTCAAGTCATTATAATTTTATTTTTTTTTAAATTCTCTTCTCCTGCCATCCAAATTCCAAGCCACGTTATAAATTCGTTGCCTAAATCCATCAATAACCGAAATTTATGTTGGGAGTTAACGGAGGAGACTGTAGGAGAGAAATGAAAGACGGGGTTGTGACCACCTTGACAAGACGTTCTATAGGGACGCGATCGCCAGAAAAAAGTGGCAAATCACGGCGGCAGTGGAGGGGGGCGGGCCCCACGGGGCGCGCACCGCCGTCCCTCAGTGGTGGCGTCGGCAACTGGGGAGGCGGACCGCACATCTGTGCTGACCCGGAGCTCCATTTGGCAGCTCTGTGTCCCCATGCTTTGCTGCGAAGCGACCGGCATATTGGCAAATACCATTATTATCCTTGTCAGCTCTTTTGCATTCCCGTGTTCTTTCTCTCTTTCCTTTTTTTAATTTTTTCTTTAGTGCTTAGCGACGATTAAAGGCGCATTTAATAACGTTTCTATTCCATGAAACAATTTTTGAATAAAAATAATTTTTTTTTTCTATTCCACGAAACAATTTCTAAGTATAAGAAGGCGTTTGATAACTGCAAAAAATTTCTACTCTGAAATAAAAACACGTTTGGTAACTTGTATAATTTTTTTGTTTCTTTTTTTAATTTTTTAATATTTTATTAATACTTTTCCTTTTTTATCTTTTTTTTCTTCTTTTTGGCCGATCGCCGGCCATGGCCGAGGCCGACGGCGGCCAAAAGGAAGAAAAAAAAAAATGTTTCTCATAAGTGTTCCCTTTTAATAAGAAACAAATTTTTTGTACTTCTTGTTTCTATTCCCGGGAACAAAAGTGTAAACAAACACATTTCTGTTCTTTTTTTTTTTATTCCCGGAACAAAAGAACAAAAATTAGTGTTCCGAGAAATATAAACACAAATAAACAAACACACCCTAACACGCCATTGTACCTCGATGATGTGATGAGCATAATCAATCGAGAATAATAATGCTTGTACGGTTTATTGCGATTCAACTCAAATTGTATTATCGTTTGACGGCGATTGAATAGAGTTGCGATTGATAGGACCAATGTAGTGACGTAGGATTTCTAAGTCATGAATAGGAAGATCGCATGTTCATATCTCACTAATTCTATGCTAGGATCGATCACATATTTGAAACGTCGAGACTCAATCGGCCCGTGAATTTTGTAGGGCACGCCATGGGTCTTCAACTAAACAGTCCGCGCATTCGACTTAATCGGCTGCGAGTTTTATAATTGTTCGACATGTGATGGATATGGTCTACTAAATCGAAGTTGACGCAGTTGGTTGGGTAGTAGGGATGACAAGGGATTCTCGGTTCGGGAAACTTAGAAATGGCCACTAATCAAGTCCCGTAAAGCATGTGCAAGCTACTTTGTGAGGGAGCCACCTGCATAGGTCAGCCTTCGGGACTTGAACGGTTTGTGAAATTCGTGCGGTGCTTCATGGATCTTCACTTGATCGATGTACTGAAACTGCAATAGAGTTACGAAACTTTCAAAAAATGCAATAAACTCTTACAATTTATCACGAAAGTGCAACCAAATTTTAAAATTTTCAAAAAATACAATCGATTCTTAAAACTTATTACAAAAAATGTAATTATGTTTTAAAACTTTAAAAAAAATGTAATTAATTTCCAAAACTTATCATGAATATGTAATTGTGTTGATTGTAGACTCAATTGCATATTCATGATAAGTTTTAGGACTTGATTGTATTTTTTCATAGTTTTAGAATTCGATTGCACATTCGTGACAAGTTTATAAACTTAATTGCTTTTTTAAAAAGTCTTAATATTCAATTACATCTCCATGATTAATTTGAAATTTTCAGTGCACTTATTATTATAAAATAATAACTATTATTATTATAATGACTGCGCGTACGGGATTTTTTTATTTTTTTTTAACAATTCTGGAGTGTTTGACCGGTGGCATGTTCACACATATGCGAGTGGGTCCAAAACAAAGGCAAAGAGGGGAAATAGACCCCCGCCAGCTATTTCGGCGCAGGCCCTTTCCCCACCACCACCCAAAAAAATATCTGAATCTCCAAAAGCATCCAAATTCCTATCCACAATTTTTTTTTTTATTTCTTTCGTTTTTCCAATTGAAAAAATGATTATTTTCTGTGTTGGTTTTAATTTTGTTTCACTTCGATCTCTTATTTCATTGCTCATATCCAGCCAAATATATTATCATCTTGCACAAATAAAAGCCTGACAAGTGCACGTTTGACGGCTGCAATAATTTTGACAGCCCCCTCCACTTTCGGATTCTTATTGTATCTATACATACCATCGACTCTCTCTCAATTTATTTTACGAAAATAATTATTTTCATATATTCACTTATATTGCTTGTAAAAAAATAAATTAATTACATTTTTATCATCGACGAAAACATTTAAATACAAATTATTGTTGGTAATGAAAATTTTTTCATTAACTAATTATTAAAAATAATAATTTTAGAAAAATATTTTTCAAATTATTCAATTTTCCTGAAATAAATGAAATTAATAATCCCTCGTATCATTTAAAATAATTAAATTGGGTAAAAAAAATTATTATTGACGACAGTTTATATCCAATTTGTCATTATACCCTTGCATTTTATCATTTTGTCGTTACACTAATGGTTCAAAAATCTCCATTACACCATGCAAAGATTGTTTTGGGTGAAGAGAAAACTCACCGTAGAGAGAATGGTCATGTTGAGTGAAAATAAGAGAAAAGTACTTTGGGATTAGTTCTAAATTGCTTCCTAAGTCATTGAGTGCTATGTCACCTCGTAAGTTGTTCTCGAGTTACATTGAGTAATCCCCCACTTCGTCCATTTTATTTAGTACCCACTTACCTTTTTCACTTCGTATGTGCACCTCTAGTTCTATCAATAAATAAAAATTTTTAATTTAGTATATGCTCGCAACTTTAGTAAAATATCATTAAGGTTTCCATGATACTTACAGCAACGAAATATAAATAATAATTTATATAGGTAATGTTTTTCGTAATGGGCGGTCACCTCCAGAAGATCCACTTCATGGCTACACGCTCCCTTGAAATATAACCACTCGCTTTCTTTTTATGCATAGTCACTCAACTTCGCCGACAAATGTAGCGCAAGCCTTGGTCCAAGTCTAGATCTAGGACTAGCAGTCTTTTGTCTTAATTCTTCTTAGTTCTTAAACTGTGCATGCGCAAGTTAGAAAAATCACACATAAGGTTATCGATGCAAACTCAATGAATATTTTACTCATTTTAAGTTGCCCTTCAAAGAAGGAAGATAACCACTTAGTCCACTCTCAAAATATGTGGTGAGTACTAATCTATAGCACCAAGATAACCTTTTTTAATTCGGTTTCCACCCACAAATTTACTACAATACACTTTTAGGTATCTATGATTGTTATGACGTACCAACTAAATCCTAGAGCCAATTGCATCAATTGACTGCTCAACTTATAGTGATGTGCAGCAATCATGTATGATCAAAGATTCTTCTTTACTCAAATTGAGGATTAATTAAGTGAAATCATCCAACTGAATAACTATAGGGTAAGCAGTCTTAACAACTTTTTGTCTCTTCCAAGTATTCTTTGGTACGCATTCAGGATTTACATTTTCCTTAAACAAAATGATTAACTAGTCAACGAGTTGCTTAATCTTGCTTGCATTTAATTTTTTTTTTTAAAAGAAAAGAAAAAGCAAAAGATTAGTTTTCCCTCCTTGGTTCTAGCAGTCTCATTTGGATGTGCACGATTTTTTTGTTCTATATCCAATTAAAATAAAATATAACTTACTAACACCCCGTTGCTTTTACTATACAAATAAGGTATGCTATTACCGTGAGATTTTGGCAACAATATACTAAGAGTAAGCTATGTGTGTATAGGGTGGGGAATGCATTTTGAGTGATAATGGGATTTATGATAAAAGGTTAATGATCAATATCTAGGTATAATAATTATGAATAAATGCATTTAACTAAGATTAGATGCATTGTAACTTGATCCTCCAAATGGGCAGTCGAATAGACACACTAGAAGATCACCCAACAACAAAGGAAATCTAGGTAATTAACACATACTCAATTAGTAGCTTTGAAGTCAATGTCAAACTTGTAAATTGACATCTAGGTAGTTGATCACAACTAGTCTTGCGAATGAAAACTAGCATTTGGAATTGACATCCATTGAACCAGATTTTAGCTGAAATTGACCTTTTCTTGCAAAAGTAAGGATTAGGCTAGATTAATCGATGAAATATGGGTTAAGTTTGAGACTTAATCAATAGAAATGGATATTCCCGCATTAGTCAATATCATTCAATTATTGGGAATTAACACATACTCAATTTACTATTTACAAGGGAAATTTCTACTTTAAAAGAAAAATTACATCTTATAAAGCAAATCACAACTTTCACTTGCTTCCAATAATGTAATTACTTCCTCTTAAGGAGTTTTACTGCCTTGAAGGTAAATATTCATTTTGAGGAATTATAGCTAAAAGCAAGTTCTCCCCAAGAAAGATGCTACTACGTAAAGTTCTCCTAGAATCAAAATTACCACAATTATTAGCAAATTAGATGATTTAAAATCTCTAAATTTGGGTAGATCAATCTTTTTACACATCGTAATTTGTGGGCATTGTCATAAGTAGTTATCCAATAATACTATAATTTTCTTGAAATGGTCATATTTGGTAGTTCATTGTGATTGATAATTTTCATCATTGATGATGATTTACCCTTTTCACTTCGTAACTTGATGATAGAATTCACTCGCTAATTATCTTATCATATTGTAATTATCCCCATTAGGTCATAACTTATGTTTCTTGATCACCTTGACTTGCGTAAAGTTGTCGTGATCTCGATTGCACCTATAACTGATGCTTTCCCTTTTCACATAGTAATTTAGCTACCAATTTGGTAACATGAAATTCCCATCTCTTAGTAATTAAATGATGGGGTAGTATTTTGCCTTAAATTATTGTGAGAGATAGCTTATAATTAGTGTTTGACCTCAATAATCATAAATTACCTATAAATCTATGTAAGTGACGACTGATGATTAGTAATCTATCTTTAGAGATAGTAAATTATCTTAAGTTCTCATAAGCTTGAAGGTCTTAATAATTATAACTTATACTGAGAAAATGTAACCTGCCATTAGAGTAATTGTCTGTTCCCCCATTCCCAATAAACTTACCAATATGATAACAATGTTTCTTTGAATTGGTAAACTAATGAAGTCTATATGTAAGTAATATCCTTAGTTGTCGCGAGCTCCTTTTTAAAATTTAGAGTCTTACTTAAGTGAACTTGCTAAAATGTTAGTTAATAACCATTTTGATGTGTAACCGATTACATTTTTCAGAAGGAAAAATGACACGAACGGTTCCTAAATTGTAACTAAATATGCAATGTCTTTCTTGAATTTTTAATTTATTCAATATAATCTTTAAACTTTAGCTCAATAAGCATCATCGTCCCTGGACTTTTAATTTATTCAATATAATCTCGAATTTTTGGTACATATTCAATTTAATTCTAATTAAATGATAATATTAAATATTTTTATATAATCAAATGACTAGATTAAACATTAGAACCACATGAAAGTTCAGAGATGGTCATTATATCAGTATCCCTTTTCAAAATTAATTGAGATTTTGTACTTTAAATCCAGTGGTCCAATTCTGTACGGCATCGGTCTGTCAAACATCCTACTGGACCCAAGATATTTCCTGCACTTGCTATCAGAAATCGCAGCTGTACACGTGGCTTTGCTCCATTTCAGAGGAGATCATGCTCGTACTGTTTTTTGGAAATTTGTTAAAAATTAAATTTCAAATGCCCCCATCATAAAATAATGCAATTTAAAAATTTATGCCTCCTCTAACCCCAGAAAAAAAAAAACAATTGATGCCTCTGAATTTGAAAAGCATCACAAAAATAGCATCAAGCTACAAGTCTCACCCGCTTCTAATGTTTTTTTCTCGGTCCAGTTACAATTTCAAATCTGTTTATGAAAATTTGATTTTGCTTTGTTCATTAATAGCTGTGACAACAATTTGCACCGTGGATAATAAACAATTAGATTTAGATAATTATATTTGCCTAGACATCTCAATTATGTGAAATTTACTTAGTTGTGTTTCATCGTCTAGACATTTTCACCTATCGATAAATCCCTAATGGTATAAAAATAGGGTAAGATCCGTGCTATCCTATACATTGTTCAGTAAATGTCCAAATATAGCATGGATTGGATATGAATATCTATATTATACAAATGAGCATTTGATGAGTGGACAAAACTGGATTAAGCATTAATGAGCAATATGCCATTTATTGATTTTGAGAAGAAAAATAAATTTATGAAAGCATGAGGCATGGAGTCGCGAACAATGTTCATGCCTCACGTGTAGACCTGCCATGATCGCATGGAGTTGCGAGTAGTGTTCACGCCTCATCGCCTAGGCCTGCAGCGACCATCTCCGTTCTGCAAAGGTGGTTGCAAGACTACATTTGGAGCATTGTGCCTAGGCACACGAGATAGAGGGGCGCTACAACACATCATGACACTATTACTACATAAAATAGCCACATCATCATTGTACCAAACCAACTCTCTAGAAAGATATGCCGTTCAATTTCATATTGTTCATTTACAATTTAGAGATTGTTTGGGATAGCTGGAATTATACTGCAAATTTGCTAAATTTTAGTTGTGCTATGAAGTACTTTAAGATTCATGTAAGGTAGCACTTGTTTAAGTTTGTCATTTTACAGTTAAGTAAGAGGGTTTCCAAAAGTCGATATAAGCTGCTATAATTGAAAATTTTCTATAGAACAACTTATAAAAAGGTTGTGGGGTCCCTTTTTTAGAGCTAACCATGTGGGAAAATTCTACCAAAAGATGAGGGTAGTTTTTATAATCATCGTTACACTCCCCCCGGCGTAAATTTTGTCAAATTCCTCATCTCGCCCTCGTGAGCTACCATACTAAAGCCACCACTTTAACAACTTGAGCTTTTAAATTATATCATATTTAGGTTTTGTCCCAATTTATTTCACATGTTAGTCAAATTTCACGTGTCATTTTTAATTCAACTTACATACGAGGGAAGTGTTGAAATATTTTACATCTCTTGATTACAATGTTTTATATACTATATGGTCTCGTAAAAAATAAACATTCTTAAATTGGATCACCGCCCATATTTGACCGCATATAGAACATTCTATGTCAGCTTCATGTCCAATCACATCAACGAGAGTGAATTCCACCCTTTTTTTTTTTAACGGAAATTCCTCACTTTTATTTAGTGTCCAATCAAGTGTCAGAGATGCACATGCACTGCGCGTGGTCTGATATGTCCTATGGCCCAAGTCACCGAAAGGACTCGCATTGACCAAATTGATTATTTGGGGTTAATTGCACTTTCAAATCAAGTCCCTAGTCATCTTCATATCACATGAGACTTGAGATGTCACAGAAATTGTTAATATCGGATTGTATTACTTAATGATATCTTGTCTATTTGACGTGTGATTCAGTTCATTCGCTTTATTAAATTTACTATTCCTAATGGCAAATCTTTCTTAATTTGTGTACAAGCTTTTCATGCCATTCTCACTTGCCTTTTGGCTAAGTTTTGATAAAATTAAGTACCCTGTGAGATATTGTGTTGCAAGCGTAATGAAGAGGATAATTCATGTCTTCGACATGGTATTTGATTTGGGGAATCTTTTTCTTACAAAATGGACTATGTGAGGTACATTTTCATCTTTGCTAGAGTAGATGACATACAGATCAATTTGTGCACACCGAACAAAATAGTTTTAAATATCAATTTCATGCCTTTTCAGCATGAAAGGCACACTTGTTGTGTAAACCTCTCGCTATATATTTCGATTTTAGATAAGGGAAAAAGTCATAAAAAAATTCAAAAATTATGCCTGTTAAACAAATTTATCATAATTTTTTTTTGTGATATTGTAAACCCTAAACTTATATTTATGTGACACATTTATATAAAACTTTTTTGTGACATTAAAAACCTAAACATGTATCCTAAACTTGTACCCGTACAACACATTTACCCTCTGTCAAAATTTCATTAACAAATGTCCTAAAGATCTTATGTGGCTGCCTACATGGATGACACAAAGTAAACAGTGTTGATGTGGTGCTCGAGTGGCAAAAGTATGTCAACTCATTGTATTTTTTTCAGATGAAAAGAATTCCTCGTTTTCTTTTTCCTTTTCTTTCAACTTACTCCTTCATTTTCTTCATTGGTTTGACGATGAAGCGACAGTAAGAGGGGTAGCGGCGACGGCAATGAATACGAAGAAGGAAGGAAAAAAAAGAAGATTTAATACCACAGAAAATCCAAAATTAGTATACTTATGATAAATTTACCTAAAATTAATATTTTTGCCAAAAAAATCCAAAACTAATACATTTGTGATAATTTATCCTCAATTAGTTTATACTAAATTTTATTGTAAATTTACTGAGTTGGATAACAGTTGATATTCAAAGAGTTAATATCACGGAAAAACCTCAAATTAGTATAGTTGTGACAAATTTATTTAAAATTAATTTTGTACTATAAAAATCTAAAACTGATATACCGCGATAAATTCACTCTCCGTCAAATTAATGAGTTGCATAATACGTGACTCCATTAGATTTTTCGGTGCCTTTTGCCTTCTTCATATAATCAAAAGTCGTCTCCTCTCCACGACTGAATCATGGCACGGGAGAGATGCTTTCTTCTCTCGCGGGATGATGAGCCGCGGGACGCGCCAACGCGAACCATGAAACATGCCCGTCCGTCCAAAGTCCAAACCGCAAAAAATAAAAGAAAACGAGGAAGAGAAGGGAATGGTCGGAACGGGGATCCGAAAAGAAAAGTCGATTTGACGAGATGGCCATCGAGAAAGGCTGAAAAAAGCAAAGAAGAGAATCCCGCAGGATCTCCGACGTGGCGCTCATCGAGGGGGTCCGATCGTCAGTCGGCAGGCAGCTCAACCGTCTTACCTGTCCCTCCGGTCAAAAAGGCCACCCCTTTCCGTCCGATTTCACGGCGCGTCGCTGTCGCTGTCCTGTCGGCTCTGCAGCTTTTTCACCCCTCCCCCCACCACCACCCCTACGGCGCGTCGTTTTCCCGCTTGACTTGGGGGGCGGCAGCCGGCGCTGGACGGCGCTGCCCCCTCCGTCCGTCTCCTGGACGCTACTCCGTCGCCATCGACTTCGCTTTCGTAGTCGGACCGAGCCGTCCGCCTCTCATTATTTTGTCCCCAAAGGAAATACCAAAAATATACATGTATGTATATATGGAGAAAGATAATTTATTCTTTTGGAATACTTTATTCCATGTTTGAATCTATAATTGAACTTTCCGATAACGAGGGTTAAGATGATGCGTGTGAATTTACTCATTCGGCGAACCGAAAAAAGATAAAGAAAAGGAGAGGTTGCTTTGGTCAAGCCAAATAGGAAAAAGTTCGAATCTGAACACCCGTGACATGGCCGCCCACTGAAAATTACTGACTCTAGAATTCGAAATAATAAATCATGGAAAAATCCCCAAAGTGCCCGTGTCACCCGATTAGTGATCCTTCCCAATCACTTTAGCATACGCGCGAATCTAAATTGTGGGGATACACAGGGCCTTTTAAGTTTATTCACTAGTATATATTTTTTGTATTATTTCAAAAGTAGGGAAAGTAGCTTTTTTAAAATAGCAAAACTAAGGAACGTTAGGACTTACGAAAAAGGTCACTAGGTAGCTTGTTACATGGGTTGTGACTTGTGAGTGGGAACTCAGCCTTTCCAAGTCATTCGGGATAAGATTTTAAAGTCGAACTTTCGATTGATTGAGGTACTTGGGATCCTATGAATAGAGTCATCCAATATATTTCTATGATGTACAACAAACTTTAATTTTCTGAATCTTGAGGATGGACAACTTTTGCAATTTTAAATTTTAAATTGCAATAACCCCATCAACATTGCTAATTCACTTTATTTATCACCATTATGCACACTTAACAAAATTTGTAATCAGTGCTACATTTTCTAAATATTACTCTAAGGTTTGATCATAATTATTGTTAAACCAAGAGTGAGAATGAAAAAATACCAAAGCAAAGTGAGGATTGAGGAAAAAATTACCTAATAAAGAATTCTCGAATACCCAAGTCTCCCTTTACTATATTTTTTTTTTATTGACTTCATTTGGAAAATAAGAATCCACAGAAATGTCAGGTTCGAAGAAAAAAATTAAAAATCATCAGAAGACCTCAACAAAACATCATCTTGTACTCGTGTTTACTATTTGTTCCATTTATTTACAATAAAATACTGAATACAAATAATAGATTTAAGGTAGGGTGAAAATAAATAAACGAACATTGGTAAAAAAAAAAGTTTGTTTGGAAAAAAATAAAAGCCATGGAAATTCTCAAAGAAACGCATCGTCTCATTACTATTCATCATCTAATGACTTTATCATACATAGAAGTAGAAAGATACCCAACGCTGCCGTAGAAAATCAACTTCTTTTAATACAGTTCTTTGATTTTTATGTTTAGGGTATTTTCTAAAAATAATAACGAGAGCACTATAAATTTAACTTGAGAAACATAGTAGAGCAAGCCATTTCATAAAAGTCTCAAAATAGATAGTAGATGTACTTTTTTGTGGATGAAGAACGGGTAGATTTGCTATTGCAATTCCAGTCAAGTCTTAGTGTATTATAATAATTTCATACCCGTTGAATGTTCATTTAGTGCCTGTTTAGTAACGTGTCAAACCATTTGGTAACTTTTCTTTTCCCGAAAATAGATTTGAAATAGAATTCGAAGTAAAAAAAAAGTTGCTTCTTTGTTTTCGTGAATCAAAGCTAAACCATTTTCTTTTATTTTCTTTTTATTTTATTTTATTTTTCTCTTCCTCTTCTTCTTTTCCTAGCTAGTTATCAACCACGGTGATGGCAAACAATCGGCCAAATGAGGTATAGTGACCTCGCTAGTGGCTGGGCAAGGCTCGACCTTGCCTAAATTTGGTAAGGTTGAGCTTGCCCACCGCCAAAAAGGCTTGGGTCGGCCTCATCGATGGCTAGCGAGGCTCCCTTGAGGTCCATGGTCGAGTCCAGCGATTGTCAAAAGGAAGAAGAAGAAGAAGAAGGAAAAAAAAAAAAAAATATAATTAAATTATTAAAAATTTAAAAAGAAATTATAAATTATAGAAATAATTTACGAGTCTTACCAAATGTATTTTTATTACAGAAGTAGGATTTTTGTATAATTATTAAATGCCTTCGGATGTTTAGAAACTTTTATAGGGAATAATTTTTTAAATAAAAAAAAAACCATTTTTGAGCATAGATTATTCTAGGGAAAAAAATGAAAAATGGTTACCAAACGTACCCTAAAGTCATAATTATTGTTGATTATGTGGCCAACTAGATTATAGGAAGGGTAAGCCCTTGCTGCAAAACCTTTAGTAAATCGTTGTGAAGAACGTTCTTTCCTAGGAAAGTTAGCCGGTGCGTCTCCCATAGATCTTTTGACCTTGTGAAACACTAATAAATGCAATGATATGTTCATGAGTCCTTCACTCACCAAAAATTATTTTTCATATTCATTAATTACCTATACAAATAGATATTGATTTTGTTGCACCGTGCATATTATACATAAAAAGGACATCGAATGGAATTTGAAAAATTATACAGAAAATCAAATATTGAACAATGAATAAAAATCAATGTTAACTAAAAAAAATTGATATATAACAAAATTTGGTGAATTCAAGTGAAATCATATCCTTATATGTAATATTTTTACGGATTGCAACATCAAATCAATCTAACAAAAGATAAAAGTTAAGTAAAAGCAAATTAATGGAAAAAATTTAAATATATATGAACCCAACATTTTTAAAAGTAAGTTAAAGATAAAAAAAAATAACAAATCAAAGTGATTAAAGTAAAAGAACTTAAGATAGACACAGAAAATGCTATTATTATAAGAATACATTAGAAAAAGAAAAACTACATTTGAAGAAAGTTATATTCCTTGAATAAGAGTTTATTTCATAAGACTCACCTTTTGTAGGTACACTTTAGACTTGCGAAACACTTCATCGATATAAGCATTAAGTAAAACACAGGTCAATCCCCAAATGAACAGTCTAAATGAAGAACTACCAGTATTCATTGGAGTGACTAATTGAATTCATACTACCAGTACCACATATCTAATCCGCACTCGCAAATTTGTTTCTTAACTACTAAACCTCTCCCAATGGAAAAAAAAAAAGAAAAAGAAAAGGCTTCACATCTTCTGTTTGAGGTGTAAATTTGGGAAGCTTATATCATAAGATGTGCTGGCAATTTTCCTCTAGAAATTGCAGAATACCTCATTGATATAACGCAATAATTAAGACACACATCAATACCGTACGATCTAGATATGGAATCTCCTTGTATTCGAATCCGTATCACTCGACTAATCCACACTCACAAATTTGTTCCTTAACTGTCAAGCCACCTCCATCGGAAAAAGAAAAAAAAAACTGGCTTCACATCTTCCGTCCGAGGTGTAAATTTGGGAAGCCGATGACACGAGGTGCGATGGCAATTCCTTCTCGGAAAAGGGATAAAATCGAAATGAGCAAAAACGATAAGCAGCAACGTGGAAAGGAAGCACTTGCAATGGGGGGGCAAAGGGTCACCAGGACAGCAACATGGCTTCGATTCAAAGGAATGGCAAAGCGAAAAGAAGGAAGAAAAGAACAGCGATGAGTCGATGAGTAGGCGAAAGTGGAGGAGGATCTTTCGACTTCCCTCTTTGATTTTCTCTCTTCTGTGGAAAGGACGACGATAGGGGCAAACGAGGGTTTCCTTGTGTGGAAAGGAACTTCGCTCACGTCGGACTGATCTGATTGCCTGATGCTCCTCGAATCTTGTTTTCTCCGTAAATTAATCTTGATCCTTCCCCGCCGAAAGAGAGAGAGAGAGAGAGAGATTATGACGTCACCTCCTCATCTTTTTTACCAGAGTACAAAAGCACATGAAACCATCAAAGTGCTTTGGTCTCGCCCGCTGGAAGTTGGGGTGTCGTTTCACGAGTGTCATCATTCAATTATATTTATGTAGAACCAATAAAAAAACTTAAATCGATATATTTATGATAAATTTATTTTAAATTAACTTTTTGAGTATAAAAAATTTCAAATTGATATACCTGTATTGAATTTACTCTAAATTAATTTTTTGATCACAAAAATCTCAAAACTGATATATATATGATAAATTTATATTCCGTTTATTTATATTAAATTGAATTAATATTATAAAAAATTGCAAATTCATATACTGGCAACAAATAGAGGATAAAACTCTAAATTGATACACTCGTGTATTGCCATGTATTATTTAATTCATCAATTTGACAGTAAAATTTAACGGAAATTAATGGAAAGTAAATTTGTTTTATGTATATAAGTTTAGGGTTTTTGGTGGTTAAAAAATTAGTTTAAAATGAATTTATTATATGTATACCAATTTGGAGCTTTTCGTGATATTGACCTAACTATATAGACTCATTTCGATGTAATAACTAATTGCTCGTCACTAAGCTAATCAAAACGCGTCGAGTTCATGTCGATTTTGAGTTGCCAATGTTTACATCGGGCCTGGTTCAAATTTTTTCTTACTTAATCTAAGTTTTGAGTTGTATTCTCGTCTCGCATCAAGAATCGACATCCCCATCTCGAGTGTTATGCTCGAATCTAGCTACATTTTCCTGAAATATACTAATGGCGGGAGAACAAATCATTTCAATTAAAGTCACAATGTATGGACCGATGATGTGACAAAATTAGTGATGACATATTGTGGTAACTTCTAGCAGAAGTTTCTTTTCAAGCGAGTGAAGACAATTGATCTGTTAGGAAGTCCTTGATTTGCTCTCGAAATTGAAAAATTCGTACACCTAGAAGCCCTCGGCAGATCATAAAGGTCCAAAAATTTGAAGGTTGTATGTGAAGAATAAAGTAAAAGATGGGTTCGATCAGTACGGAGCTGAGATGGAAAGGATAGATGGTTTTTTTTTTTCTTTTGTTTGATATGTGAATCCCAAAATGCGATAGATACCACACTAGAAGTCACTTTAGACGATTAGAATCCGAAAAGCTATCTCTTTAAGATTAGATTGGACCCCTTTCCCCAAATCTAAAGACATTCTACCAGACATGTATAAAAGATCAAAAGTCTTCTCCCACCATTAGGTAGTGTCGGGAAATCGTAAGTGTGTGAGTAATAATTTATTGTGAATATACTGTTCACTTGTTTCCTAACAGATTAAAATTATAAAAAAAAAGGAAAAAAAAAAAGCTTAATATAATATGGCATCGTCATGTGGGTTTTGAGGGTTCGAATTTTGACGCTCTCTCTTAATTTTCTCTTGCCGAAAGTGTTGAGTAATATAGTATAAGTACACTATAGGAATAGGCATAATTGATCCTGCTTTTTAAATATCTCTCATTATTTGGAACCCTATGCAATTTGTCTAATTTAAAGGAAGAGATGGTCTTTAGCTACATGTGCACGGAATTTGGGGAATTTGTCCAATAAGTCCTAAACCTACTGTATGGATACCAACTCATTCCCGAAATGACTATATTGGAATTTTGCACAAAAATTTAGAACTAAATTGGCAAAATTAAAAAAGTGCATGACTGAATTGATATATATATACACAATAGATTCAGGACTGATTGGGTAATGATTCAAAACTCATTAGGTAATTTGCCCCTTACCCGACTTAGTCTGTCATTGACATGTTCCCAATTACTAAATTCAGCTGACCTCATGTGTTGGGTCATTGAGATCACTTAATTCATCATGGACTAGAATAACCCGAATGTGTTGCCTATATACCACAAGTAAGCCCCCTAAGAGGGAAAGGTCACATTCATCAGAACCGATCCAAATTTTGATTTCTCTCTCTCTCTCTCTCTCGGTATTCATTCGTCATTGAAGGGCGAATGACGAGCGGTGAATGCTACTATAAAACTTACATATCGTGTATTTCAATATTGAAACCCTAGCTTCTCCTCACGTAAGATGCCACGATTTCAATTGGACAAAACTGAGTTAATTTTAACACTTCCGGCGATAGGATCCGTACACGCCAGGTTCTCCTGAATATGGCGCAAAACAGCTCTGATCACGACCTACGTTGTCCCCAACGTAATTGGTGTAGGTTATGCTCAAATTGAATAAAGAAATCCGATGGAAGCGTGCGGTTTCGTAATATACGGCGACTTAAGGAAAACATCTTAGGGAAAGATAGCTATAATCTCTGTCAATGATTATAGTTTATCCCACCTTTCATTTTTTTTTTTTTGCATTTTTCTTTGAGTTAATATCACAGAAAATTTTGAACTAGTATACTTGTAACAAAGTTATTACAAATTAATTTTTTTGACCATCAAAAACCCAAAATTGGTATATTTGTGACGGATCTACCCTATGTTTCTATTCAAATCGGATTAATACCACGAAAAATTATAAACTAATACACTTATGACAAATGGAGAGTAAAATTCTAAATTAAAAACTTCATACTAATACACTCGTCAACTAGTAGTTGATGGAGTTTTACCCTCCATTTGTAAATTTTGTGATTTTTCGTGGTATTAATCTAATTTTAACGGAAGTAAATAGAGGCTAAAGTTATCACAAGTGTACAAATTTAGGGTTTTTTTGGAAAAAAATAGTTTGGGATAAATTTATTAAACACATACTGGTTTAGTGTTTTTTGGTATTAACCCCTATTATTTTTGCGATTATCCTATTCTATAATGATCTTTAAATTCTCGTCGCAAATGGGTATTTTTCACTCCACGGGCACGACAGCATTTATCTATACAATTATCACTAAGATCATGCTTTTCCCATATGATTACCTTTGACATTAGGAGGGAAGCGCGTATCGGCCAGCTTGGGCAAATGATGAGCAGGTTACCCCGTCCACAAGCTCCAATGATTCCCAATCGCGGTGCGCACGCACTGTTGCGTGCGTGCATGTCCCCGAAGGAATTACGGCTGGACTCTAGGGCAATTCGTGCGCATCATGCGTGCATGATCTTAGGTTTTCCGTTCGTTATGTTCGGCATGTTCAGTGGATGGGACTTGGACTAGACTCATGTCTTTAGTCAAATTCTGGACGTGGGATGCTTGGTGGATGATGACGCTGCTAGATAAGGGGGAATATAATCTCCGAAATGAATGTGGAGATCCTATGAATTCGATTTGAAGTAGCTTGAATTTGAAGTTGTCGATGCATTGATGATTAACAAAAAGGGCCCCTGTTGTGTCACATCACCTCAGGATTTGCGTAGCTGGCTAGGGGCATTTGGAGGATTTTTAGCTTAGGAACTGAAGCTCATCCATTCAGATCTTACAAATTGTGAACAAATTAGTTTGATTTAGATCACTTGCGCATATCAAGGGTCTGATCTTAATTAACTAATGAAGGCCTCGAGAGAGTCACAAGGTGTTTTATGAATCTCCAGATACTCGAATTTCTTTGCCTGTGCATCTAGACATGACTCATTTAATCCAACTTTGTAAAAGAGAAATGCACCCATGTTTTATTAAAAATTACATAAATCACGTTGTGCTGATTGCCCTAAAATGCGCTACGTGGGCGTGCGAGTATACAATTGAATATTGCGAGCATCTTCGTGAAAAGATGCATAAGGATCATACGAAATAGAGTTGCCGCAAAACTTCATTTACACGTACGGAGACCTTTTTTTTTTTTTTTTTTCAAACAAGAAGAAGAAGAGGAGGGCCACATTCGTGCTAGCAATTGTGCAGACCATTTCTCATTCACGATGAAGCAGGTTGGATCTTATGCTAAGGCACGGAGTTGCTGCGATCGTTATACTCGGACAATGCACAAAACCTTTTATCAAAACGCAAACCAGTAAGAAGATCAAGCATGCATAAAGTAATGTGTAATACTTTGTGCAGTTCGGTTTCCTTGTCCCTTTTCGGCCGTGACAAGCGCGCATAAAACGTTCAAGCAGCTTCCCACTCAGATGCGTCGTTTACATAATAAATCCCATTAACACGAATTAAGCCACAAAAGAAGTGAACCCACCACCAGGATAACATTCTTTATTATTCCTTTAAAGCCCATGAGAGCATGCCCAACGAGAAACCATCATTGGGAGATAATCAAAAGCGGGGTGTGTGGGGTTCTAAAGAGTGGAAGACAGCATTCGAAGAATTTGGGGGGGAGGGTGAGAGGGAAGAAGAACAGCATGTCTCCTTAATTAGCGGGGAACTGGCAAAAGGCTTTAATTACATGGGGATGTCCGAAAAAGCTTTTGTCGTCGGTCGTGGATGATGCTGCGGTCTGATTGTCGCACTGTCCATCCACAGGTTTGTCACGGCAGATTCCCTTCTGGGCCCAAGCGCTTGACAATCTGTCCCCGCTGTTCCCCTCCCTCTTTGACCCGCAACGCGTCGCACCCCCTTGCCACCTTGGCGAACAGCTCTCTCGGACAAGACAATTCAGCACGACGCAAGAATATGGAAAGAAGAGAAAGAATTCGAACGGTGAATCGGTTATTAGATCTGCTGCTGAATCGCTAATTATAGTGTTATCGACCAAATGATGGGGGGCCCAACCATTAATCACTTCTGCTATAAGGGGGATGGAATGTTGGATCTACTGGCACGGTCAGAAGTGCATCTAATGTGCTATTTAGATGAATAAGAACTCCCTATGCACTGACGTATAAATAAATTCATAATTCGAAAATGTTATTATGTTGCACCTTATTCGATATGTTAGTGCTTGGTAAGTTCAGAGTTCACTCTTTGAATACGAGTGTCGTTGTTAGTTTGATGGAGAGAATATTTCCGGTGCTTTTAATCTCATTCAAGCCTGAGATTCATGTGGACCTCAACGTGCTGACTCTTATGCTCTTCTTGTTTGGGTTCTATCCATATCGAAACATTCATTAAGGTTTTCTGTACGGATTCAACATGGATATCCACTCTCAAGAAATTGGCTGAGTGGTAAAGCGCTTGATTTGAATGTATAAAGGTCTCATGCTCAGATAGGTGAGAACCCTTCGCTTGATGCGCGTGGGTAACATTGATGCCGGTGCATTCAGGGAGATTAGTTGAACCGCAAGAAATGAATACCCTCTCTTGTAAAAGAACAAACCAGGTATGATGATGAGCACTGCTTTCTGCTTTTTCTTTTCGGCTCGCTGGAGCTTTTGATACGCTGGGCCGTTGGCCACGATGGCCATTGTCGGGGCTGATTTTTGGGTCAGGATTAGATTTGGGCAGACCAAATGGATTTCGATTCGATCCGTTCATTTCAGAGTCCAATTGTCCAGGCCATGACCTGACGAGAGAGACCAGCGAATTGGAGAATGAGCTCGCGACCTTTACGCCAGCGAATTGATTCGTAAGGAACAACCACGCGTACAGACGAACCCTCGAAAATTGAGCAGACTACATTAAGCCCGACGGAGCCCGGTTAGAGGTGGCGACATGGGTCATCCGTCGTATTTTGACTCATATTTAATGAATTTGTTGATATCTGGGCTGCCTATGATTTAAAGGGTGGATTGGAAAGGATCTAATAAAGCAAAACCCAAGTAATGATGCGTTCTAGCGGGTCTTTGGATCTGAAAAGAAGTCACTCTCGATCTATGGTCTTATAAAGCCACCTCTCTCTCTCTCTCTCTCTCTCTCTCTGTGTCTCTCTCTACATACGGTGTGAGTTGGGTTTTTTGGGCCCAAAGTAACACCAGCCTACGGCTTTTCGTTCTTCTTTTTCAAATTTTTTGATGTAGGAAATAACTGCGTTTTAAATCCTTGAAATAAAAAAGGTTTTACAGAGTTAACAAAGTTAGTAATCCGTCTTATACCTTACGAAAATAAGAAGGAATATTCATTTTCGTATGTCATAAGTTGATGCTCAAAAATTAAATGCATTGCTGGTCTCCTATGCCATACACCGGCATAGCAACCATGTCTGTGGAAAAAAACAACAAATCATAGGAAATACTTTAACTTGGAAGAACTTCATCATGTAGCTAAAACTTAGAAAATCAAGTTGTACACTCCCTAGGTAGCTTACAATTTTTAGCGGGCGGACGGGGGGAAGAGGTCCTGTCGAGTGTTGCCATCGAGCTTGGAGGAGAGGTGCTGGGTTGCCGGCGATGTCATGGAGTAGGCGCAAGCCTACACCGGCGGAGTCGGGCGGGCCAGGAGATGACAGTTTCCAAGTTTGGAACCTCCGCTTTCGGGTCGTGGACGCTAGGTTAGGGTTTGGAAAGGTAGAGGATGCCAATTACATTTATTGTTACAAATGACAGTTTCCTTATCATCCCTTTTCATGTTACAGATCATCATGGAATTGAGTGTTTTCAGCTCTTAGTGCTTACGAGAATGGAAATTTATGTCGCATATATCTTTATAGGCGTGGACTCTTTTGCTTAATTAGAACATATTTCTAGTACCAAAAAATATGTTCTCTAAGAACTTGATTCATCAAATTTTTTAGTAATATCTTACTCTCTAATTTTTTTTTCCTAGCATGCTTTTTGTAATATTTAAGGGGAAAAATGCTAAGAATTAAAGCCCAATTGGGTTGGTATAAGTTGCTACAACTATATTACTTAAAAATGGTCAATTTGGATAGGATTAAATTTCAACCCCCAAATTTAACCCAATTCACCCGGTTGCCCATTACACCTTATTCAAGAAAGTACCCAACTTTTAGATTTGCATAGAACCGGAGTTATCAAGTGAGACATGACTCAGCTCGGCTCTTGAAGTGGGCTTGCTTTGGTGAGGTCTATGCTGTTAGTGCCTCCATAAAAGACCTCCGAGGAAAGAAAACCCCTTTCATAGAGAATCTTTTGTGTAAATTTGAGTCCATATGGACCGAATCCATCGTACCCGCTGATCTCATAAACCGCACATAATCAATGGTTGTGATTGTGTACTCGAGTCTAGATAAAAGTAGACCTTCCATGTGACAGGGAGTGTTTGGCTTTTGAAGCAGTATTGAAGTAGCTGTCACCATTCCCAATCACCTTTAATTTCAAACTCGAATTAGTTCCCATAATTACCGGAACCCTTCTAGCTTCTTCTTTAGCCTCTTTAACTTGCACACATGGGTTCTTCTCCGCTCGATGCGATCTGCACCGGTCGCATTCAAGACTTTCCTGGGTTCGTCGTATATATATATGTACGAACCAAAAAGAGCGTGGGTGATCAATGTAGTCAAGACAAATGGCCATCAAACACTTCCTCTTTTGATGCCTATACATCTCCTGCAATGTTAGCTTTTATTAGCGAGGCTCAGCTCCAGTGAAGAGAATGGAATGGCCGGGGGGATTCGTGGTCCCATACGATATAAATCAGTGACAAAAAGGCATCCAAGAGGAAGTTTCCTAGCAACTTCTTCTCCCCCCCCTTTTTCAGGTTCTCTATCCGTGTTTCGATTCTAGCTCATCTTCCAGAAATTTTAAATGCATTTTGAATTCGAGGCTTGTTCTGATCTGACACCAAGCATAGCCCATCTCCGCACCGTGCTGTTAGGAGAATCGGAGGCAGCCTAGCCACGCGACACGTGAACAAAAATTTGGACTCGGACTCGAGAGACCGATGGCTGGAACGACATGATATCTGATCTTTTACCAAAACGAGAGGCTGAGATGGAATGATGGGTTGAATCGGGACATCTGTCACGCGGGACTGCGTCGTCTATGGATTGCAACTTGGAGTCATACTTGTTCAAAGCTTGATTTCGCCACGCACATGAGAAAATTCAACATTCAATTATATCGTCTTCTGCAGTTCTTGGTATTAAGGAAGACTCGGAATTTTTCAAAGCAGCTCGAGATGCTTCGTATAGGATGATCACAGATGGTTCGACTTATCGTTTGCAAGATGATGTTGACGCGAGCCGAAGTTGACATGCATGTCTAGCGGGAATGGATGGTGGTACATGAAGTGCTTGGTCGTGGTTAGCTGTTAGGTTATACTAAGACATTCGGTCGTGAGACTTTTGCTTCGAAGAACTTTGTTCTTGGTAGCAGTTTTAATACCTTGGTTGTCTGCCGAAAACAGGCTTAGGTCCATCGTAGAAAGGATGTATACAATCATACCCATCCCACAAGGCCATAATCAATTTTATTGGAAGTGATCGATTTCAAGACGAGTAGATTCTAAGGCTCCGTTCGTTTCGTGGAAAATATTTTCTAGGAAAATGTTTTCCGGATTTTCCGGCGTTCGTTTCACGGAAAATGAATTCCTAAGGGAAAATGTTTTCTACTTTTGAAAAGTGGAAAACATTTTCCTCACTTGATCTCTCTTATCTCACACATCTACAAATCCTCTCTTCCTCCTCCCCTTCCTTCTTCTTCTTTTTTTTTTTTTATTCGAATTATTTTTAAATTGTATTTTTCTTTTTTTATTCAAATTATTTTTATTTTTCTATTTCTTTTTTTCTTTTTCTTTTCTTTGTTTCCCATATTATTCTTTCTTGGCTAGTCGTCCGCCGTCACTAGGTGAACCTCAAGATCGTGGATCTCAAGCTCGCGCTCGTCGATCTAGCGAGCCTTGAGCTTGACGCTCGCGCTTGCCAATCTGGTGCGCGGAAAATATTTTCCTTACCGAATACTGGAAAATATTTTCCGAAACATTTTCAGGTTTTAACCGAACACCAGAAAATATTGTCATTTTCTTGGAAAATGACTTCTGGGAAAATATTTTTCGGAAATGGCATATTTTCCACGAAACGAACGGACCCTAAATCTAGAATTTAGAACTTACCTTAGAACCGGTTCTTAGTTTTATAAACTTGGAACTCACCCCATTTTTCTGGTCTAGTTTCGAGTCTACCTAAAAACCTGTTTTTTTTTTTTTTTTGACAAGCCTATGTAGTTGTAAGCTTAGCATCAATTGTCTTGAAAACATTTTTTTATAGCAAATAATATGAGCAACAAAATGGTTCAAAAGAAAAAAAAAATGAATGAGAACGAGCATGCGAATGGACTCAAGAATGAGTGAGGGTGAGCTAAGAGCGAGAATGTCTTGGTTCAAAGCAGTTTACATACAGTTTTGATAGATTTTGAATGAATGATTTTGAGCTCTTGAGCTCATGAGCTCATAATTTCTCTGCACCTCAAACAACTATGTCGATGCGGGAGGTTTCAACTACATAATCTTATCCTAAATTGAATCATGATCATCCTCAAAGCTTGAGCAATCATGCCAAGCTACTTAGTAAACAAAATTTCGATGAAAAGTCTTAAGTCTCCTAAGATTTCTCCCGAGGATCTCCCAAATGGTTTTGAGTTTGATGACTACTTGAGATGCAACGTACGTCTCCCACGATAGCAGAGAATTGTATCCATTGAACGTTTGGTAATAATATTCCTCGTTTTCAAAGTTCCGACGCTTTGATCAAACCAAATCAACGTCCAACGAATTTTCTAAAGGCTAATGAAGTATGAAAAGTTCAGCTATCGCTATAGCAAAAGAGCTTGAAATAGTATGCGAATAGTTTTTTGTCATGTAATTTAGAAATAAAGTACGAAATGCATTTGAAAACAAATGATATCCGCAATCACGTAAAATCGTATGAACCTAACAAAAGAAACTAATGCATTTGATTGCACCCTCTCTCAATTGCGTATCACAAATTACATGAGAGAATCACAGTACAGCAGCCCGTATTGATGATAATAATTATGAGGGCATGCCGTGCCACCCAATGTTGCTAGATATGCCATGAATGTTAGACACAATAAAGATGTCTCGAAATATTTGAATCATTGATGTTCATATTTCATAATGTTGTTTCGAATTTCCCCACTTACATTATTCGGAAACCAAGTCTGTTAGTATTTTCATTCTGAATTTCGAGCTACTTTGTCTCGTTAGGTAGGATGTTTGCCTCGAGGCTCTTATTGGAGATTCATCTGCTTTATATAACACTCTTGATACTTAAGGCTTGTTTGTTTACGATTCAGCATGATTTTCCTATTATAATCTAAAAATATTATACAAATTCTAAAAGGTTAAGATAAAAACACATATGTAAATTTACATGTTAATATTTACATTTTAAGAAAATTTTTAAGTGTTTCGGATTTTACGAAGTCAATGCGCATGCAAAGATTCATACTCGATAAATAATCTTATGGTTGTTGAATGCATACGTGAGACTCCCTGAATTGGCCTATCTAAAAAGTGAAAAAGGGGCTGCGTGCGTCATCCGTTGTTTTGCACAAAATATTTTGCAAACACATGTTATCAATTTTGTTGCGAAAAGCGAGCGATCGAACAATAATATAGACAAAAAAATAAAATAAATCGAACACCAGATTTACATGGTTCGGTCGTAAAGACCGTCCACGAGGAGAGCAGCGACGAATTTCACTATAGATCAAGCGATACAATGAGATTACACACTCGAGTTACTCAAACATTCTCTCGATGTTTCCCAAGCTCCAATTATACCCAATAACGCAAGCAGTGTTTAGCCCCGAAATTCCTCAAGAAATAATCTCTCAATCTCATGAAAGAATTACCCGCAAATCTTACCACAAGATTTGATCGGCTACAAACACTAATCTTTCTTGGATATCATTCACGGACACGAACGACAAAGAAAATTCCTCCCAAACACTCGACGACAAGACGGCGCTTCAAGAACACTTATTCATGATCGGTTTCTACCATTGAACAAGCCTTGAGAATTTGTATTTAGGCCACCGCCACCGCCAGAGAAGTCGACGGATGAAGGAAACCGAATCAAGCTAGGATCCAGTCAACCCAAATAAAAGTTGGACTTTTCTCTGGAGATATCTTGCCGATTTCAACCAAAAGATATCTGCATATATTTTAAACAAAATTCAAGTCCAAGTCAAAGTTGGACTTTTCTATTTTAGTGGCCAAACTCTCCAACGCAAATTCGAAAATTTGGGAAGTTGATCTTCGGATGTTCTTTGCTCGATTTCGAACGTCCGCAAAATATCCAATTCAGAATATTCGGAATTTCGCACGACGCTTAAACTTGAGACATATTTTAACAAATTCAGTCCTAAATCTTTCAATTATATCAATTTAATTGTAAATCTTTTGATGATTTGTTAATTTAGTCCTAAACATTTCAATTGTGTCAACTTGCCAATTTAGTCATACACTTATTATTTGGAAAGACCATATTTACAAATTGTCAAAATATTTAGAACTGAAATGATACAATTGAAAGGTTTAGACTAAATTGACAAATACACACAAGATTTAGGACTAAATAAGCACAATTAGTGGCTTATGATTAATTGGTATCCGTGCAATAGATTTAGGACTTTTTGGATAATGTTCCCCCTATCGTGGGTGAGATAGAATACAAAACAAATTTAATCCAAAATCCCATGAAGAGTCTAGTCTTATTTAGGGTGCATCCATCTTGCGGAAAATGAAGCAGTCAAAAATTATTTTCGAAGAAGGGATGTGTCTCCAATTCCGATTGTTAGCTGTTGTGCGATGGATCACGCGAATAGGGTGCGCACTATTGAGTAGGACCCATGAAATTTCTTGCACGCGACCGTTCCAAATCTCTTATGCGGACACACAACAGAAATGTCAATGACCCACCATTTTAATGGACCCTTTTTTCTATATCTTTATAAATACATAATAGCAAGCTCTTCCTATAGGATTGTCTCTAAGAGTGATACATAGAACTCTAATTTGCAAAAGATCGATCATTTTCTCCGCTCATTTTTGCTTCCGACAAGGAGTTTACCTGTTTCCAATTAGCATTTTATTGGAAATTCTAATGCTTATGTAATTCTTCCTATTAAGTGTTTTGTTGAAAGATTTTTCTTTTATTTTTTGTCAGTAGTGCAATTATGTTTTTGATTACATATAAATTTTTCTTACTCATATAACAACAATAATTAGGAATTTTCTAATGGTTCTCGAACTAAAAATTTGGCCTTTATTTAGGGGAATTATCACATGAAATATGATGCAATTAACAGGTAATTCATATTAAATTTGGCCGAGTGCCACCAGATCTGGCCAAGTTTCATCAAGATCTAGCAGCCTGGCTTGTGGGTGGCAAGGATCGCTAGCCATTGATCGAGGTTCAGCGATTTTTTTTTGGTTGTGAATTTAGCTTTTTTTCCAATTTAATTTAAATAAAATTTAGGTTAACAAATCAGATTTAGATCAAAACATCATCATTTTAGTCTCGTGTTTCATATTTTAGCCAAGTTAACGCCACATAGGAGAGAGAGAAAATTAAAAAAAATCACGTCAGTATTTTTCATTAGCCAAATTAGACGGAGTTTATGAAAGGACTTTATTGTACAAATTTGACAAATTTTATGACTTAATTACAATTTTTTTTTTTAAATTTTAAAACTCAATTGCAATTTTTTGACAAGATTTAGGACTAATCTCTCTAAAATTAATGGGCACGCTATTTTCTTTTCCTTCTTTCACTCTCATTTTTTTGTCATCACTTTATTTGTAACTCCTCCTTTTATAATATTTTTCTTTCCCTTTTGCAAGTAACAATCATACAACAATAAAATAATAGAAGAATTGAACGTACTTGAGATATACAAAATAAAATTTATAGTACTTCTCTAGATAACATAAACAACATAAAATATATCAACATCCACATATGCATGAGTTCCTCTAAATACTATTTAGTAAATCAAATTTTATATTTCTAGTTATTCTTTTACCATAATTTGTAGAAAAGTCTTGACGCGCGAATATATGCCATTTGCCCAGTTGGGAATTCAATCCAAGACGAAGAAAGCATCCAATTTCTCATTCTTGTCTGCTGCCTTCATCTTTCCATCCTCCTATAAAAGGGCACTAGCTTCCCAATCAGCTTCATGCCAAAGCATATCACAAAAAGAGCCCAAGAACCCGTCGCGAAAGCAGCATCCATTCTTGCCTTTATTCTCGACCGTTCACACGCTATCCGCGTTTCCTTTTGGTCCTTTTCCGTTCAGCATCCGTCCAAGAACCGGCTTGAAGCAGATCGATCAGCAGATCAAGAAGATGGGGAGAGATCGACAGCTCGGCGTGGCCATGGACTTCTCCAAGAGCAGCAAGTGCGCCCTGCAATGGGCCCTCGACAACCTCGCCGACAAGGGCGACACCCTCTACATCATCCACATCAAGACCAACTCCGTCGACGAGTCCCACGATCAGCTCTGGTCTAAATCCGGCGCACGTAAGTGAACGTGTTAAGGAGTTCGCGGTTAGTGTTCATTTCATAGATATCTGAACTTATTCGACTGTGATTGTGTTGCAGCTCTGATTCCATTGTCGGAGTTCCGAGAGCCGCAGCTCATGAAGAAGTACGATGTTCCGACCGACATGGAAGTTTTGGATACGCTCGACACGGCCTCGCGACAGAAAGAGGTAAAGTCCTTTGTTCATCGAGTTCGAATTCGTCGAATCCGATCAGATTGTCAATTGCGACGATGATATTGCAGGTGAAGATCGTGACGAAGCTGTACTGGGGGGATGCGAGGGAGAAGCTGCTTCAGGCGATTGACGATCTGAAGCTGGACTCTCTGGTCATGGGAAGCAGGGGACTTGGCACCCTCAAAAGGCAACTCTCTCTCTCTCTCACCATAAAGATATGAAGAAAGACAAAATGTTTTAATTCGAATTATTCGGGAAATGAATTAAGATAGTCATAGGAAAAAATATATTTAGAAACTAAAACTTGAAATCCGAGATATTTATGAGACTACTTGCCGATTACTTTGGCTAATTAGGTGCAGCTGTTCCCTTTGCTGCAATATGTTATTATAATTAAACTTTACACGATGTACGTGCCAGCATGAGGTTTCTGGACGAAGAATGGGGTTGAAAAGGTGCCTTAGATTTGGTAGAGATAATTTAATCGGAATAAAATTTTAGGGGTAATTGGATTTGAGGTAGGCCGGTTGGGAGGACTGGAATCTAGAACTTACCTGCTAGATCTTGGTTCCAACAAATGGAGCCGGATGGAGCCGTTCCGGCCAGTTTCATTTTTTACAATGACATAATTGATGTTATTACAGTTCTTGTTTACCGCATGACTAGTCAAGTCATCTTGGTTGTGACAAAAAAGAGAAATAGTTATGATGGTCGAGTGATCTTGTGTGCTGCCTACTACAAGCCGGAGGTCATAGGGTTTCGTTCTCCCTTGTTGCGTCTCCAACCGGCTTGCTTGCTTGCTTGGTTACAGAGTTGATCATACGGTTCTGACATGAAAAACGGGGACCAAGCCGGTTAAAGGCTGGTTCCAAGATTCAAAAGCGAGAGTTCTTCCTAGAATGGACTTAGAACCGGTCGGGTAAGGCCAGTTCGGACCAGTTTACTGGTCGAACCAGCCCAATTGCTCCTGCCCAAATAAGTTTATTACAAATTATTTTCCACAAACATCATGTTAAGATAGTACACAACTATCGGTAATTTCATCTCACGAAAATGACGTAAATTGTTTATGCAAAACTAATTTCACGTACGCTGAACTGTAGTACAAGACAATCTCTTGACCACATCACATTCGGTTTTTTTTTTTTCTTTTTGGTTTGGTCATTCTTGAATGCTGCGATCGTAGATAAAGCAAGGCATTAATTGGGTTGGGTGGCGATTCTGAATGCAGGATAATATTAGGGAGTGTGACCAGCTACGTGACCAATCAAGCTCCTTGTCCTGTGACCGTCGTCAAAGAACCCGGCTTCAACAAGATCTGATTGTCATCACCTTGACCAGGAGGTCTCCTGAGGAAGAGGATCTGTCTCAAGTGTTTCTCTTTAATCTTTTATTCGAGGCTCTTTTTTTTTTTTTTTTTTTTTTTTTTTTTTTTTTTTTTTTTTATCTTAAAATTTCCTACTAAAGAATAACTACCTTTGTGATACCAGATCTTATGGATACACAATTTACTCATATATGAAATTAATGTATTACTTCTAGCCATGCTTTCTGTTCTTGGGTAGGGCTCGCCATTTTTATGAATTAACATGTATATGCTTTCTTGAGACAAAGGGATTGTTAAGTAGATTTGATTTGCAGTGTTCAGCCGATACATGCTACGAAAGCTTATGTATCGAACCTTTACAAGTACCGGCGAAAAAAGGATTCTATTGAGCCATGGTCACGTTAAAGTAATCCCCAGATATATAGGCTTACAGAGTATACCGTAGCCATGTTACAGTAATCCCATTTCATAACTGAAGTTGCCGCAAGAAAATTGTACCAAGTAATTTCAAAGTCTTCTCGAAATACTTTTCTTTGGATGAAAGTCACTGAATCCAATCCCTGAGAGGTTGGTCAAGTAATGAACACCACGGGAATTTTGCTCGAGAGGTACTATGAGATTTCGAGTTTAATTCCTCCTTAACACTGTTTTTTGGAATTAGGTCATTAAGAAGTAATTCTTCGGTTCGCTTGACTTAGACCAGATTGAGAGAGGTGTATTTTGTTTGAGGCATCAAAGTTCCATTTTTAAATAGGAAAGGAGATCAGAAAAGGGAGGCGAAAGTCCAAACATAAAATATGTTTAAAACAATTTACTTTCACTTGTGTCACATGAGCATCCAAATGAATCCTCCTTTCAGGACGTGCTTGGGTATCGGGAACGAAACCACTAGAAGAGGAGTGGAAGCCCCATTTTCTCATTTCTAAAATTCAAACCACAAAAGATGTATTGCATTTCCGATGCATCACCAGATGCAATAATTTCTCTTCTCGTTCCGATTACCTAATTCATATTGCCAAACGGGGTATCCTGGTTGAGCTTGTCATGTTAAGATCAGTCCCCTCACTACAAGGCTAGCTTTTATATTGTGCCCCAAAAAGAATATCTCAACAGGAACCTCCATTTTCTTCTTGCGGAATGTGATGCCGACTAGTGCAAACTTTTTACACCTATTGTCACATTAGGCTAGAATATGATGACACATCAAACCCAGCAACCCTTTTTTCTTTATGTGCCTATATATGTGGTGTTCTCCTCTTCATATAATTGCGATGCCGTACTTTGATCGCCAATTGATCATTTGGGAGATTCTTCTCTTAAAATTCATGTGTAAGGGTGTTAGTAAAACAGGACTGCATATTAGATAATGAATCTGGAATAGAGCAATTAATATATCTACTTGGCTCATTTGGAATGACACCCCATGATTCTTTGAATTATATTATGCATCGGTCTTGAAACATTAGTATGATTTGTAAGATAGTTTGTTTTTTTTTTTTTTTTTTTTTTGGGTGGATACGAACTAGATTTCATTTAATGAGCAGAAAAACGAGAAAAACACCGATTAACTTCTAAACATAATAAAAATTAAAGGAGTTGAGGGGGCTTAGAGAGCCAATTAGCAGGGAGGAACCCTAATCTGTGGGATTTTGGAATCTAATCTGCACAAAGATTATCCTCTCTTGGATAATGGATCACCGATAACCCTTTTAACTAGGCCGAAAGGCCTAAGCAATCTTCTATTATCAAACGGAGGGTCCATGGGCTTTGGCTTCTTGACATTTCAAATAAGGAATCAAATCTCAGCCTTACAGTCACTAGTGTCTCAATAACTCAATTGGGATCTATTGATATCTTAGATGAGACAGGCCTTGACATGTTTTACATGAGACAAAAGATGGGCCTGGCTGACTGCGAAGTGAATTTCCTCTGCTCTTGGGATTACTGATCGCCCAAAATGACGGATGCTGGACCGTGGACGGATTGAGGAATTGCCATGATTCAATAAAGGCATGGATACGCAATCCCATGAAAAGAGTCCCTCTTCCACCTTAAACTGATAGCCAAATTATAGGCCAAATTTCCCAAAGGATCACTAATTTATGGGTTCAATCCAATTTTGACACCGTCAAGTGTGCCAAAGAGGCCAACAGTTCACTTAGACAACGTCCGTCAGTGCACGGTGCATCCTCAAATGTTGGTTTCGAAATTGGGTCAAAGTCACGATGTCACGACTCATAAGAAACCCAAATTTAAAAAGTTGCTGCCAGGAAATAAACTTGTCTGATCTAACTTCAATATTCTAGCGAACCTTGGTTACCTTCCTTGTTTCAGCTATGGCCCGGTTCAATGGTGCTCAGAAAATGATTTGATCTGCCCTTATTTCGCTTTCCTTGTCGTCCCCATAATCTTCTTCTTCTTCTTCTTCTTTTAAATATTTATATTATATAATTTGGACGTGCACATAAAAAGGACCATTTCTAGGTCAATCCTCATCCCTTAACGTTGGCTCGGATCCTTTGGGCTTATAATCGGGCTGAATTCTTCAGTGAAGCCCGAAGTGAATGATAAAGATTCGAAAGATTATCCAGCGAAGTTGGACTGGACGTTTATGATACTGATATCCAAGGCTTATGATCGGGCCGAACTCTTTGGTGTAGCCCGAAGTGAACGATAACGATTCGAAACATTTTCCAATGAAATTGGGCTGGACATTGATGATACCGGTGTCCAATGTTTCCATGCTTTGACAAAAGAATGCAAGATCACAGCATGAGTAATTTGGTGGGTCGATTTCATTTTTTGACTGCACACACCTGGTCATGACAAAATGAGAGTGGAGAAACAGAAAGAATTTGAGTCCAACAAGGCCTGTTTATTGCAGCCCTCATTTCGGCAAATCGTTTCTTCAAGTGATTTTAACGATTAAGCAAGTGGTCGACAACGAACATAGAACATATGACTTCACGTTCCCTTTGCATATAAAATCAGTCCTTACACGCGCAGCGGGAGATGTGAATATAACTATGGGACCGGATCGGAACTACTCGGAACTGGTGATTTTTGAGGGAACCAGTCCGGTTCCCGGTTCCAATTTATGGGAACCGGTGGGTACCAGTCCGATCCCCGATTCCATGGGTGGATCCGCCTACCCAGACTGGACCGGTTTTATTATAATACTATATTAATTTTTAATATTAAAAAAATTAACCTTAAGAAAGAGCTTGTGCTGTCAACCCTTATAAAAGTGTCAATTTATCTACATTATTAACTTTATCCTAGAGATCACATCAGCAATTCTTATGTTCACTTCATTACAGTGGCATAACTTGGAAGCATGGGTTGATAGTTTTGAGGCATTGAGGTTAATGTACTGGTCAGAAGAAAAAAGATGCCTATAGCCGAGTGCAATACAGTCTATCCATATTGTCACTATATTGTCACATGGTGACAATATATCAATTCATTGTATTAATGCTTTTTGGCTCTCTCTCTCTTCTAAATATCAAATGCCCAACTTACATTGGCATAGTCATCAAAAATAATTTTCCTTTGATTGCTAGTTCTAATAACTACACTTTATTTCCAAAGGGCTGTTGAGCTTGTGAGACTTAGAAAATCATTGGTCATAATTTGAGACAATTTTATCGGCAACACTTTGTATAATTATTAAACAGTTTTTGGTGAAACCAATTCCATGGATCCATCCGGAAATTGAACTATATTGGCAGTCTAATTCTCGGGTGGATCCATACAACTAACGAGTGGTTCCTGGTTCCAATTTTTTGGAACTGGTCCTTAGCTAGTGGTTCCCACTTCTAGGCCAAGAACTGTCCACTTGGATCATGCACAACCCTAAATATAATCACATCAAATAGACAACCAGAGACAAGAAAAACATGCAAAAAGACGTGTGTGTGTGTGTGTGTGTGTGTGAGGGAGAGAGAGAGAGAGAGAGAGAGAGAGAGAGAGAGAGAGAGAGAGATTTGGGATTGGAATTGCATCGGTCCATGCTCTAATAACGTGTTAGGCAAACTCTTTCTTAAAATCCTTAAACTGTTAGAAAGAATGCTGCACAAAACATTTATGTAGGATATTGCTTAACCTTCGAGAAAAATGAAACAATACATAATCCCCTAATTCCTAGTTTTGCCATCATTTTTCTCTCCAGAGAATTATAAAAAAAAATCATAAATCTATGTAGTTCTAAATCTTCTTTTTGAGTCAATTGAGTCTTAAACATTTTATTTTTGTTTTTTTAAAGTCAATTTTAGCTATAAATTGTTGAGGTGCACATTGCTCGTTTTATGTGGTGCAGCCGGTGTTGATGTGTGTGTGTATATATTTATAATACTTTAATATTTTTCAGAATTATTTATTTATTTGTTTTTTCTTTTCTATCTCTTTGTTTTTTTCCCCTTCTTCTTCCTTTCTTTCTTGCTCCAATTTGTGGTCGGACCTCAGCGACCGACTAAAGGTAAGGGCAACTGAGGTTGATCTAGTTGGCCATTGGCAAGGCCAACCTTGCCATCCTAGCTGGTTGATGAGTCTAGCAACTGGCTAGAGGAAGAATGAATGGAAGTAGAAAAAAAAAAGAGAAAGAAAAGAAAATAATTCACAAATAAATAAAATTCGAAAGAATGTTAAAATATCATTAAAAATATGCACGTCAATGTTGGCCGCGTCACATAGGATGGTTAACGTCAATATTAGCAATTTTTGGCCAAAGTTGGCAGGATAAATTGAATTGATACAAATGCAAAATGTTTATGACTCAATTAAAAAAACAATAATTTGGGATTGAATTACATAATTGTAATTTATGATTTTTTTTAGTAATTTCCCCTTTTTCTCCCCTATATTCGCCCTTTATTCCTTTTGATACTGATATAAAGTGGTAATGTAATCGCATTTTAAACATATACTCAGTTCATGTAGAGTTTCATTCAAGCGATCTTTTTCCATGAATGATCATGTGTGAATTCGAATCGGTAAAATGGTGGGTTGGACTTTAGAAATCGCATCATCAATATGAGATCGTTACCATAAAACGAAATTTTACAGCGCATGCCTAAAGGCTAAAAACCCTAAACAAATTTCGCCTATGTCACTTTCATTCCCTCTTTCCTCTTCCTTTCCATTTTCTATATATGAATCATAACGTAAGTCTGAAAAAGCAGGTAAATGTCAAACAACGTTTGTCTCTTGTCTCTGTCAGGTGAAGTTCCTGAAGTTGTAAGCTTTGGCTCCTTTCTTCTGTTGCTTCAAATCAGCAGTCCACATCGCAAGCTATCAGAAGTTAATGATGCGATTGAGAAGATTGCCGTCATTTTCGTGTCAGTTGGAACGACCAGCACAATTATTGGACACTTGCAATGGAAGCTAAAAGAAGAGCTTGAGGGTTTATATGGTCCGGCCATTATTGGATCTCAACCGCAACTCCCCTTTTTATCACTGTAATTTCATGGTCACTTAGTACTTTATGTTCATAATAGCTTGTATGTAATGACATTATGCAAAACATGATCATTATATCGATTTAAAATTTCGTTTGAGAGAATCTAGGTCAGGCTGGCTTCATAATTACCTTTCTGTTAATCATCTATGTGACTTGGCCATTAAGAATCTCCCTTCAATAAAATTTTACAGCTAAGTCAAGTATATATCTATTTGAAATTATTTTGCCCAAAATGATCAAAGGGTTATTATTATTCGAACGACCGATTTGCTTCATGAATATATACATTAAATATATATATGTAGACACGTATGTTTTAATGAAGGAAAACTAAGAAATTAGGCTGCTTTAGAATACATGAGAGAAATAGTACCCAAAAGCTCTAAAATACTAGGTGGAAGACATTTGTCTTCCTGCAAGATTATTATCATGCCATTAAAATTTTAGTTGAAGGAAGATTGCTTGCATATAAGATCCTTGTGAAAACTTGCAAACATAAGATTAAAAAGAATATGCATGGAATATATGAAAATTGTCTCATGAAAGATGTGAGAGTAGATCATCGCATCATGTTAGATATTATTAGTACAACTCTACAAGTTTATGTTATTAGGTAGAAAAAGATTGCATGTATATAACATATCTTATAGAGAAACTATAAGAAATAGCATAGATATAATTGGTTCATGTTTTTTTTTTGTATGTCATCCTTTTTTCTACTGCATCAATTTTAAATTTGGTTTATAAAATTGTTTTGATTTGCCAATTTCAATCTTCATGATACCCTAACTTGGTCAGTCATTCATTATTCATTCATTCATTTATTTTATTTATTTAATGCAATAGAATGCGATTGCTTTTCTACCTTTTGCTGTGTGGGTTGGTGGAAGTGCATCCTCGGTAGCACGTTTGTCTTTGGCCAAATAAAAAAAAGTTTTTATTTACCGAACGATGAAAAAGTTTGTGAAGGTCAAGGCGAGGAGCGCAATGCTCGAGACCCAAGGTTCTTCGTCGCTTTCGTTTGCATTTTTGTTCTTTGACTTTGTTGCTTTTTCAATTTTCATACTTTATTGGATACAAAGAGATTTTCCTTCTTTTTTTTTTTTTTTTTTTTCTATCGATAGTGCTATTTTATTTTTTGGTCTGATGTCGATAGTGCTGTGAAATCTGAACTTTGAAGGGGAGGAAAATTATTATATGATTGCAATTTTATGTACCAAACCGAATCTAAACCACGAAAGAAGATGGATTTTATATGATCTCATCCGAATCTCATTGAATATGGCAGTCCAAATTGAATTTATTATATTTACTAAATTCATGAAATACTTGCTCGAAAAGGTGACAAAATGCATCTTTTTAGGTCACTCCAAGTAGCAAACAATTTCGAAAAAGTCAAAAGTTTATTGGAGCTTTGCCAAAAAATTTAATAAAAAAGAACAACTATGTATTTGAGCACTAATATTTCGTTTATTAAGAGTACCTCAAGGCACTTCTTACATAATTGATTAAGAGCCATGGCTGGAAAAAAAATTAATTAAGGAAATTTTACAGTTTGTAATATACCAAGTGTTTTCGTAACATGTGCAATCGTCATTTTTTAAATTGAACTATTTTTGAATTAATTGTACTTTACATTGTCCCCAAGGCACTAGTTGACGTGATCTAAAATAAAAATATTGTTCCTTCTCCTAAATGGTAAAATTGAATCAAAAGAGCCGAAATTTTAAATTCATCATCACCTCAAAGATAACTTAAGTTTTCTATCGCATGATGAGGCCTTTTCAATCATTAAGTAACCATCAATTATTTTTTCATGAACTCTCTCGCATTCTCCAATCACCCTCATTTACCTACTTTAAAAGATGTTTTTATTATGCCATTATTTATCAATTTGCCCGTGCAACGAACTGCTAAAGACCCACAATTTACGAGTATGAGATTAACAAGAATTTTATTATAGAGGGATATCTGCAAAATCCATCCTTAACTTTGCTTTTGGTATCAAGTGTTATCCTCATATTTCAAAATTCATATTTTGCATCGCCTCGAACTTGCATTCAAAATCTACAACCTAACCCCTCTCTTGCTCTCTCACCCTATCATTTCTCTCTTCTCATACACAACAACAAAAGTAATATCACAACAACAGTAATATCAAGAGCCACACAGTGTCAACTCATCGCTAGACGTCATCGTTGGACACCATAGCCAGACCCTGATGCCGATCTTGATACCATTGCCCTCACCTTCACCATTGCCCTCGCCTGTTGCCCACACCCCTCTCCCCACATGCGTGTCTCTATTTATGATGAGGTTGCATGCGGCTCGCGATGGCCTGGCCACATGAGCTTGGCCTAAGCCACAGCTCGAGGTCAATGAGGCCATGCAAAGTCAACCTCGAGTGTTTGAGGGCCGTGGCTGGCCGCGAGCCTCTACAACAGGCTGGCCAGCCATGCAGGTTTTGTAGTAAAGATTGGCTGCACGGCCATTGCCACTGGATTGAGGTTGCATGATTGACCTCGACCTAGACTGAGCTTTGCTGGTGCTGTGATCATTGTCAGCCTTCAATATGAAGTCAGCGACAATTGTAGATTATTGAATGCTCTCACAATCTTACATGTTGAGAATCTTTTGAACACCTGTAAGATTTGCAATTTGAGAGTATGAGGTGCTTGCCTACTTCACTAAATAATTGAACTTCTATTTTGGAGCCTTCATAATAAATGATGGTGGAGATTGGCCAAAAAGGAAAATAGATAAAGGTGGAGTCGATAAAAAGCGTAGCAAAAGTGAGACCAACATTATATATACATATATATGAATATATGTGTTTGTCGAGAGAGAGAGAGAACTTTAAAATCTTACGCGACCAAAGCTAGTAAACTTTTTTGGTGGACCAAACAAGGGGCATCCTCCACCTCGAAAACGCCGCCAGTTTCATTTCAAGACATCATTTAAAGCAGATCCGTTGCTTCCACGATTTCACTGGATTACTTTATTATTGTGTTCTTGGATGATATAATTGCCTACCACGTAGAAACCTTGTTTAAGCAAAGAAAGAGCGGCGATTCTGCAGATGTTTGGCATACGACTTTTCAGTAACAATTATACACGTGAAAAGAGATACTTCGACTTTTATTACGTGTTACAACTACAAGATCGTCGTAGCTGGAGCATCATTGCACATCATGAGAGCTTCTTCATCAGATTCCAAGTCACGAAAATTTGAAAAAAACATATATATTAGAATTAATATTATTAAAAACTCCAAATAGCTACGTTTGTACCAAGTTTATCCAAAACCAATTTTTTTGATTACAAAAAATCTAAAATTAATACATCTTTGATAAATTTACGCGCCATTAATTTCTATAAAATTTTATTGTCAAATGGTTGAGTTGAATGACATATGACGAGTGTACCAGTTTAAGGGTTTTACCTTCCATTTATCACATGTGTATTAATTTGTAATTTTTCGTGATATTAATCTAACTTAACAGAAACTAACGAAGGGTAAATATATCATAAATATACTTGTTTAGGGTTTTTGATGATCAAAAAATTAGTTTTGGAATAAATTTATCACAATGTATCAATTTTTTGTGGCATATATATTATTTTGAAATTTTTCGTGATATTAATCCTATAGATTATCAAACAATATGACAGGTTACAACGCAAATACTTAGACAATTCTCAATATTGCCTGGCTCAAAAGCAGAAATTTTATATTCCAAAGAAATGGAAATGATGATTGACTTAGAAGCATCTGAAGGGACCAGCATAGGCTCCTCCATCGACCCATTTTCATATGACTCTCATGATGAGAGTCCTAGTGTTTGAACCAAGCTTCCCTAATCATGACATGCCTGGCCTTGCCAACATAAATAAGCAAAGCTCCCCCCCAACTTAAAAAAAACCCTGGAGACCCAAAATTGACTCTCTTTTTTTTTTTTTACTTTTTGTCCCTGGCCTTTCCAAAATTACCTTGTCTTTTCCCCAACTTTTTTTATTTTTACTAGACAAATGTCTTCGTTGTAATCTCATGGGTGGCGCTTTCGACCAACAAGGAGAAGATAGAGAAGGAACCGAAGGCAGAAACCCTCCCACTCCGCACTACCAACTCAAGCTTTGCCTGCCCCTGCCAAAGCCCAGAGCGCTCCATAACTCCACCTCTCCATCTCCTCTCAGCCTCCTGGTGTTGAAGTTCCTCCGGAGGCTGCATTCCTGGGCTCGCTTCTCAAGTGGGTCGCGCTCGAAGAGGCTTGGCTACAATGGCATGGTAGTGAACAACTCCGTGTTTCATGCTTCTCCTGGTCGTGTCGAAGCAGAGGCGGAGGCAGAAGCAGAAGAGGGTCCTGAAATGGAGGGTTCGAGTGTCAAGAGCGAAGGCACTGAGGGAAGGAGAGATGGGTTTTGCGGGAAAGTTGGTGAAGTTGGGATTTTTGCGGATTTGATCGAGGAAGAGAGGCGGGAGAGCAGCTCAAGCTCTGCTTTTTTGACATCGGAAGCGACGGGGGATGAAGAGCAGAGTCAGAACAGCTCCGAGGTGTCGTATTCGCCGCCTCCTGTACTGCATTGGTCGGTTGACAAAGCTCCGGCGTCGGACTGTGCCAGTGAGAATGGCGTCGTGGAAGATGCGGAGAAATTCCGCTCCAGTGACAAAAAGTTGGAGAACCACGGCTCTGCAATTTCAGGTTTGAACCAAGAGAAAACCGAAGCTGAAATTTATGTAATAAATATTGTTTATTTTGATGTTATTACTGATTACTGTTTGGTTGATGGGGGATGCAGAGGTTGAGATGATGAAGGAAAGATTCTCAAAGTTGCTTCTTGGAGAGGACATGTCGGGTTCCGGGAATGGGGTCTGCACGGCATTGGCCATATCAAATGCCATTACTAATCTTTGTGGTATGTTGCCTATTTGGAATTTGTTACCAACTTCTTCTTCATTGCTGTGGCGTATTGGGTTAAACATCGAATTTGATTGCTCCAGCTTGTTGTAGAAAGTAAGGTTTCCACCTGCATTGCTGATTGAAGGACAAATGGTTGTTTGACACATAAAATGGCGAAACTAGTTTTCATATATGGATCTCTTGTTGTATGCTTCAACTAATTGCGGTTTTTCCACCTGCATTTCTGATGTTCGATCTTTTGTTTCGTAACTGCATTTGTGAAGCCACCCTGTTTGGGCAACTTTGGAGGTTAGAACCTATTCCTCTGGAGAAGAAAGCGATGTGGCGAAGAGAGATGGAATGGCTTCTTTGTGTTAGTGATCACATTGTTGAATTCACTCCGACATGGCAGACATTCCCGGATGGAAGCAAGCTTGAGGTAAGGCCATTTGCTTATTAAATTGCACCTATGAAATTGCATCCTTTGACATATAAAAGCCTGTTTCTTGCCATCCCATTTCTCTAGTGACTTCGAAGTCTTGATTAGCGCTAGAATTCTCCACTCTGACATGATAGGGATGATTTTTTTTTGCTTTAGCTGCTTCAGTGTTCTGTGGGCATAAGAATCACTGTGGTTGTTAAGAACATGTGCACTTAGAGATCCATGGTTAAGGAAGAACGGCAAACGACAGCAATAATTGTTGCTATAGAACCATACATGTAAAATAGTCTCAATTCATGAACACTTTGAAATAGGTGATTGCTAGCTTCACTTCAGGTAAACAACTTGGCAAGATGATTCCATACTACTTGCTGGTGGATTAGAAATGAAATTAGTCAAAATTGATGGGCCAATTGGATTTGAGGTTTCTCAAAAGTCATTTCTTCAATTCTTTGTCTGTGTTTCAGGTCATGACATGCAGACCAAGGTCCGATCTCTATATGAATCTCCCGGCTCTCCGAAAGCTAGACAATATGCTTCTTGTAAGGTTTCTTCCAAGTGGTTAAGTGGTCTATGTTTTTAGTCAGGGGAAGGAAAACTGAGGATCATGACTTGTCTTTATCAGGAAATATTAGACAGCTTTGAAGACACAGAGTTTTGGTACGTGGATCAAGGGATTTTGGCGATGGAGGCCGATGGATCAGCCTCTTTCCGACGAGCCCTTCAGCGCCAAGAGGAAAAATGGTGGCTTCCCGTACCTCGAGTCCATCCTGGAGGTCTCAGTGAAGATTCTCGAAAGCATTTACAACACAAACGCGATTGCACCAACCAGATATTAAAAGCTGCCATGGCAATCAATAGCATTGCCTTAGCTGATATGGAAGTCCCTGATTCATACTTGGAAACTCTTCCTAAGGTATGAAGCACATATAACAGTCATGTATATTCATGTATATATGTGGCATATGAATGCAATTTATTTAGTCTCTAAGAGTTCTTCTAAAACTGATTACAGAATGGACGAGCGTGCTTAGGTGATATTATATATCGCTACATTACCTCGGATCAGTTTTCTCCTGAATGTCTGCTAGATTGCCTGGACCTTACATCTGAACACCAAGCTATAGAAATTGCCAACCGTGTCGAAGCCTCAATATATGTTTGGCGTAAAAGAACTCATTCAAAACCTGTCAATAGCACTAGCAGATCTAATTCGAAGTCATCATGGGGAATGGTAAAGGAGCTTATGGTCGATGCAGAAAAAAGAGAATTTCTTGCAGACAGAGCAGAAAGCCTCCTGCTGTGCTTGAGGCAATGGTTCCCTGGCTTGCCTCAGACCACCTTGGACATGAGCAAGATTCAATACAACAAGGTAACTTATCTAGGACTCTCTCATTCATTTGTTGTGGGCGATTTTCAGTTTTTCCAATTAGTTTAGTCCCTTGTGAAAAATCATAAGAAAACCCTGACAACATAGATCCAAGTAATCTTTTTGTTGGGACTTATGATTGGTGATGGGTGACAAATTAAATATATTAAAGATTCGTACTCTGGAAAGTATCTGAAGTGTTCTAGGTTTAGTTTCTATATAGATGTATCAGTAGAGTGATCCACTTTGCATTTCAACTGTAGGATGTGGGCAAATCCATTCTGGAGAGCTATTCGAGAGTACTAGAAAGCTTGGCATTCAACATTGTGGCTCGCATTGATGATTTACTCTATGTAGACGACTTGACAAAGCACTCCGACAATGTCCCTTCAATCTCCAAGGTAAGTTTGATTGCGCACAAGAGCATTCCGATCCCATACACTGTGCCCCTCTCGGGCACTCCGTATAAGTCGGCTTTCTCCACGCCAAGCTTCTCTCCGGCACGTCTCTTCAGCCCCATGAGGGGCGAGAGATCTCCTTTCATTGCCAGCAGCAAGCTTCAGCAACGTGGGTTAGGCGAAAAAAAGGCTTTGACAGATTATATTGCCATGGACATAAAAGGAAAGGACTCTGGCAAGCCGAATGAGGAGGCAGATGCATTGTCGAATGTCGGTGTCGAAGCATCTGCATCTCCAAGTGGTGTAATCTCCGATTATGACAAAGGTAAGCTCCGCGTGAGGGAACATTTACATGCCAAATAAGGAACAACCAAGAGGGCTTCTCAATTTGATTTGTCAATGTCACTGCTCTGAACTATTCCCTCCTGTACTAGATGTATACATATACAGGTCCTAGGTTTGTTTAGATCATGCTGTTACTTGTGACATCTTATGTATAAGCTGAGGCCTGACTGCTCATGCTACTACATTGTACCTTAAAGGCCATCTGGGGGATTGTAATTACAAATCTCCATCGCGACAGCAATTCCCTTGAGATTGAGTTGCATATGGCTCAATGCATATAGAATTGCAGACCTTCTTCTTTAAGGACTGACATGCAATTTACTGCTTTACGGGTAGATGAGTTGAAACGCTGAGCGCAAGTAACAGAAGTGAAAACATGAGCCAACGGAAGGTACTACTAAAGATAGGTTGAAATCATCTGATGATCTTGGAATTACTATGTTTGTATTCTCTTTCTGTGGACGCTCAGACATCAAAATTATGCTGGAAAGATAGGCATATCCCGGTGCTGCATTGTTTTTGCCTACTGGATAAAGACAATATTTGAGCAATTTGAACTTTCCGAGAGTTCTCAAAGACATATCACTGTTGCTTTTGTTGCTGCCCAGGCACGTATACTAAGTAAGGCGCCGGAGGTTTAGGAGGGGTTGGCGACTCGCGCAACATACAAAGAGTAGCCATAAATAGCGAATGTATAGAAGAACTGCGATGTACATCGAGTTCATTCCTGTGAAATCAGTCGTCTCAGCCATTGACCTTGATGGGTCTTCCCTAACATCAGCATGATGCTTTAATGAACTCATTGCGCTCGAGTATTGACTCATATGGATGAGAGTCTCCTTGCCCCATATAATGTGCTTAGCCCGGTAGCTTGAGTCTTTCCCGGGCCCAGCAAGTGTTGGGGTAGTGTTGGGGTGTGTGGACTTAGACAAGAGTCTCCCACCCCAAATCTCAGCCATTAAAGCTCGACATCATTATTGACTATGGAGAAATTATCCCATCAATCCTACATTTATTATACAAAGACCTGTTCGGTCCTAAAAATTTTCCGCTTTACCAATTTAGTTATGCATTTTTGCGTATTATTACAATGTAGTACTTCCGATTAATTTTCATCATATCACTCACGTGGCGATGTGTCACATAAGACGATTGACAATTACTAGACCATTATATCAATGATTTGCGATGAAAATTGACTTGAAAATTATATTCGAATTTTAAATAAAGATTTAGGATTAAATTGGCATTTGTAAAATGGGTTTAAGGTTGACTAGGTAGTTTTCCTAAGTTATTCACTTGCAAAGACTTGGAGCTAGAAGGCTTTGTCTTTGGAAAAATTACCATTAAAATTAAATCCAAACCAAACTAAGTTTGTGTTTGTTGTGGGGAAAACTTCATGATAAAAGAAAATACTTTCAGGGAAAAGTTATTTTCTTGAAATCTTTTCTCTTTTTCAAGTTAGGAAATTTATTTTTTTTAACTTCAAACATGCGTATTTTCTTTGACTGTAAACAATTTTTCATTAACTGATCATTTTAACTGAACCGGACGTTTGAAAGTTTAGAAAATTAATTCTTGGAAAATTTTTTTACCCAAACAAACACACCCTAAATATGAAATGGGTTTAGTACTCCAACTTTGGCTTGTATGCTCTGTTAAAAAGAGGATCTTGATGCGAAGATTCCTTCTTTACGTTTCTTGATCTTAGAAATGATAGGTCCTAATCACATGTTTTAAAGACTTGCATACTTAGATTTAAAAATTGTACAACCATACTAGATTGTTATAGTCACTGTAAATACAAGTCTCCTTCCTCCTTATTTATACATGGAGAATCTCCAATAAATTTTTTCTTACATCCTCGACAACTTGAATTCAAAAACATACGTCCGTCACCTACACAAATTACTAAATTGATAAAGTTGTACTATTAAAAAAACTTTGAGGAGTGTGAAAGATCGCGATATTTATTTTTGATGACTTGGGAGAGCAAAGCCCCTGAAATACTTTTTAAGTCCCATGAATCTGTAAAATCTAGACATTTTGGTCAATGTAAGTGACCGCGACCCAAATCAACGTACATACATAACACTTTGAATTTTCTATTAGCTCAAGAAAGCACTTAATTGGACCTCGATAACAACTTTAAGAGATGACTACACTATTCGAAAGCTTCATAATTTGATTACATTCTCCTTGCAAGTTTGAAGAGTTTTGGACTACTTATCCAAAAAAAAGTCAGAAATGATTAAACTGAATTTTTGTGTTAAAATTTTAAATTAAATTGGTCAAATTAAAAAATTTAGTATTGAATTAATATATATAAAATAAATTTAAGATCAATTCAATAATTTTTCCTCAGACATACGAACCTTGGAATGCGTAAAATCGTTAATAATCTTAGTAGTCTTTCCTTCTAGATACGTCGTTTTTCTTTGCACATACGATGTGACCTCGATGTGAAATGCCTCTTCCCCCCTTGACTTCTGGTACCCCTCTTTCCTCTTCCACGCGTATCCAACTCGTACCATCCATTGAACCGGTTAACGTCCCCATCGAACAGCTTAACGAATCATCGTGGACCTTCCACGAACAACACGAGCACGCATTCGCAGTTTATAATATTAATGTTCTATAGTTTTTTCATCTTTTTTTCCTTTTCGTTATTTCCATCGTGCGATAAGAGTTTGAACAGAGTCAAATCCACTCACATCCTTTCCTAATAACGACAAAAGGGAGGTCCCAACCCGTTCTAGAAGGTGGGGGCGGCCGATCGCGATCATAGAATACCAACAAAATTGACCAATCATCTCAACTTGCCAGAACATTGAGAAAAGATACGTACAAAAAAAAAAAAAAAACTTGTTATGCCCCGTAATTTTATGTGATGCTGCCAATTTATGCGTCCGAGCTTTTCTGTGATGTGCGCTACAACCCCAACATCAAGCTGGGAACTTTATTGGCCCTTAGGCAGAGAAATTCACGAGGACCCTTGTTCTTTTTTTCTTTTTCTGATAGAAAATATGACAAAAAAAATGTAGTTTATCTGTCTCCCCCTCACTACTTAAATTCTTCTATTTTGACATATGCATCCTTCGCTAATGTGGCGGTTCGATTATCGTTGGCTTATTCGCCCTATGAGGTATGCTGCTACGTTAGTAATTTTTGACAAAAATTGACTGAAATTACTATATTGGAATTTTGCACAAACGCTTAATATTAAATTGGCAAAAATAGAAAGAATGAATTGACATATGCAGAATAGTTTTATAACTGATTGGACAATTTTTCTAAAATTTGCTAATCTTCTACAATTTGTCAAGAAAATCTTATTGAAGTGTTTGGCCTTTTCTTGCTTTGTAAAATCCAAGATCACTTTTTATTAGGATGCACATGTGAGTGAGTTATGTTAAAGAAATCTTGAAGAATTCCATCTCGGAGAATTAATGTAGTGCAGAGCAATTACTATATTTTACTTGGTCAATAACTCATCGAATAAATGTGGGTCTAACTGGATATATTGACGAGTTCGTACTATATCTATAATAGTGTAGAGTAATTAATATATCTTAGTTGGCCACTAACTTATTGGCTTAAACTTTTAAGTAAATATGGATTTAACTGGATATATTGATGGGTTTGAAGGGTTTCCTCTTGGCGATTTCCACGAAGAAATGTGTCAGACGTTTGTTGTGCATTCCCAACAATTGGTATCAAAGCCCATGGTTGCGATTTTTGGGTAAGTGAGCATTGTTGTGTAGCAATATGGACCCGTAGGAAGTTGATGCAAAAGGATGCCCGGATTAAGGGGGAGCGGAGTGAACACTGAGTTCACATTTGAGGGGAAGATTGTTAAAATGCACGTACGAGCGAATTATATTAGAGAAATCCCGAAGAATCCCCCATTAGAGAATTGTGGAGGGAGATTGTTAGGATACACATGTGAGTGAGTTGTGTTAGATAAATTCCGAATAAATCCACATCAGAGAATTGATGTGGCATAAAGTAATTGTTATATTCTAATTGGCCTATAACTTATTGACTTAAACTTTTGAGTAAAGGTAGATTCAATTGGATATATTGACGGGCTCGAATTTCGATTCCCTCTTAGCGATCTCCCAGGAAGAAGGTATCGGACTTATATTGTACGCTCCCAATACTTTTTGTTTGTGTTTGTTTCTTAAAGATATTCTTATAAATGGGGACTTTGTTAGTAGGGGAGTTCTATTGGTAACTACTTCTCATCAATACTGCGAAACAACTCCTTGGCCTCTAAACATAGGAGGATAGACGAACCACGGGAACATGTGATGTCTTTGGCTTTTCGCTTTGATTGTTGACGTAATTTCTTGGTCGTTGCCAGGTCGTTTGCTTTTGGGCCTCGACCACGCGTGCACGCTACTAAGTTTAGAGGACGAATCCACTCAACCTTCCAACCTTGTACTCGTAAGGCAAGAATTTTTGGTCGGCTATCATGTCAATCGGACGCGCGATTCACAGCTCTTGGAAACCATCAATGCAGACGTACCACTCTGCAGGAGCACTCGACTCGCTGCATCGTCGAAGGTAGTCCTCCGTTTCGCCACAACGTTAAAAAAGGAACTGCCGTTTATCTCGACGAAATTCAGGTGACCCTAATAAGTTAGTTGTCTGTTTTTACTCAAATTCGACGATTTTTGGGTACTTTTACGAATTAAGAGGATGGTAAGGTGCGACCGGCATAGCAACCCATACTATAAGAGTCCCCTGCTATCGCGAAGTGTTGAGTATGTTTATGTGAACAAGTGAAGTAGCTCAATTGGTTAAGGTTGGAAAGCCCATCTTTTTTCCCCCCATAATTTGAGGACACGGGCGCAGAAATCCGTTTACCTGGAGTCCCGTTGCACACAGTAAGGCTTGAACAAATGACTCCCGGTTCCTGGGAAGATTTGAACAAGATGAAACTTGTAATTTCGGTCGCACAAGAACATTAAATGTCCAGAACCCATATGCACAAAAAGTAGATATACACATATGCTAGCGCTGCTGACGATTTCGGCCTGTTGACCTCGCATTCGCAAATTAATGTCTCGCCCCATTAGGCCGTCCCGATCGATGATATGAAGCAGTGGTTCGAACAAGTATATGTAAATGAAATTACCTTCGAACTCCTCCTCCGAGAGGATTTGGTTAATGAAACAGAGGCACTACTCTGCTTGAACACGAGTCATGGCGTGAATCAAAGGTTTATATTTATAAAGAGGCAAACTGATCATGACAACAGCGAGGGAACTGTAGTGTCCGGAAGAGCTAGTGTTGCCGGACTCTTCATCGGAGCTCGCTCTAACTCTGTTTATATTTATTCACGATCAAATTGCATCTTGGTACTTAGCTTGGAACATCTCTAGCTGCTTCAAAATTGAGGTGTTTTTATACATGCGGTTGTCTAACTCTACGAGTGGGATGTATGCAAACTATGTACCGAAGAGAAAGATAGATACAAAAGGGGGCATGCGCCTCAGCCTAGTTTCCACGGTAGGCATTGGAGCTTGGAGCAAGACCCTTCCCATGTAACTGTACACTCTCCGCCGCCGTCGCAACACTTGCAGACGACTCCGAGCGTCGCCAGGATCTTCGAGTACCCTGCGAGTCGATCGCAACAGAATTCGATTAGTAGGGATGGATGGACGGGAACCAATTCGAAGGGGGTAGAACCGAGACCGCGGAATCCGAAGGAGGTTCTTACCAGGTTGCTGAGATGGGAAGCTGGGCAATGTCCTCGATTCGACGAGCTGCGCGACCTCGGATGCAGAGGCGGCGACCAGAAGCCACAGCAGGAGCAGAGAAGAAGGCTTGGACACGCCCATCGCTCTCTCTTCTCTTCTTGTCCGCGAGAACTTCCCCACTTGCGCGTCTGGTTTGCCTGCCTCTCGCTCCGAGGGGGGAGCTGGGTTTTATATGCTGAAGGGCGTGTACCTTGTGAAAAGCACCTTCTTTTAACATTCACTTTTTATAATCAAATACCAGTCAAGAAACAGTTCAATACGGCTTAAATTCAATAAGGAAAACTTTTAAATAAGGATTCAGATTATCCTCATTTTTTTTAAAGAAGGACTGAGTTGAACGTTATTTTAAATAAGACCTAAAGTGGTCATAGTAATCTCAAATAAGAGCGTAACCTCATTAGCTAGTTAAAAGTATTTCTGTCTTTTATATATATATATATATTTTTTTTTTTTTTTTAACTAAAACTTAGAAAAATAGAAAAAGAACCATAGGCGAGGTTGTCGACACCTCGGTGGTGCGGCAGCCACAGGTGAAAGGGCTGGGGTCAGCCCTACCTCCTGGGTTTTTCTTTTTGGGATAAATTTTTAGCCTCTTCTTTTTCCTTTTTGATTTTTTTAGGAAAGAAAAAAAGAAAAAGAAAAAAAGGACAAAGGACAAAAAAAAAAAATGAAAGAAAATACAAAAAAAATGACGAAAAAGTCCTTGATTACTTGGTGAGTTTAGGCTTTTTCTGATATTGATATAATTACTTCAGATCTTTATTTAAAAAATGATGACATTTCAAGTCTTTATTTAAAGATAACATTTCATATCATTATTTAAATAAATTCTTCCCCAAGTCCTTATTTCGGGTGCCCTTATACGAAGATTTTCCTTTAAACAATTATTGATTTCTAGAAGGACGATGGTTACGTGGTCGGGGATGGGCTTCTAGACCAAATGATGGAGTCGTCGTGCAACACGTTTTCCCTTTCCTTGCGTTTACATGGGGCTTTCGCAAGAACTTGAGCAGAAGCTTCATGTGTAGTGCTCGCAAAGGTAGGCGGGAGGGCCCCTCGCCTGTCCCTTCTTGTCTACACTGAGAAAGACCGGGTAAAATCCAAACGATAAGAGTCGTGATTTAGTGGTGGAATCCACCGTATCTTGACTCAAGTCGTCTGTCGTTGTTTTCACCGCTAGTGAAATTGGCGTTTAGTCTCCCGTGGCGCGATTCGGAAGTCTTGGATGCAATCTCAGCGCTTTTCGCGGAAATTGCTTGTTTCTTCCGACTTTAGTCTTACGTTTTGATAGTGTGGAAGAGCTGTGCCAAGTCTCGAATGGATCCAAGCTATAGTAGTGATATTATCCGTTTTGATGACGGCTCGCCCGCCTGGCACAGTTTTCAGACGCTAGTATTGAGTTGATTTTGCGGAGACTCATCTATTGGTGGAATAGGTTGAACATGAGCGATGATGGACAGGAAGCAAATCTGAAACCCAATGTGCCCGTCCTAGCTTTGTGATCACGCCGTAGGCAGCCCGTCGAGCCCATCACCGATGTTATATTATATGCTTTGGTCACGGCTCCCTCGCATCCGCATCAGTTAAAAACGTGTCATACTCGTTTGATGTTGTGAATGACCTATGTACATTTGCGACAACCTAGACACGAGCAAAGTACATATATGACGTCCGTAGCTGTATTTCCCTTTATTTTAGGAAAAGTATCAAAGAGTTCTAAATTTATGACATTGGTACTGATTGAGTTATAAATATTTCAATTGGACTAATTTAATCCTAAATCTTTTCACATTAGTACCAATTCAATTCATTCGGTCAAATTTGACTGGCTGGTGCTGGTGTGAATGTCAGTTGGCTGGTGAATGCTAATGTGACAATTTTTAAATATTTTTTTTTTGTTTTTCAAATTTTTTTGTTAATTTTTTCCTTTTTTTTTTTTCCTTGTTCTTTCTCTTGGTCTTCTTCTCCGGCAGTGGCCAGCAAACCTTCGACGGCTCACTGACCACCGGGCGAGGGCCACGAATCCCTCGGTAGACGTTGGCAAGGGTCGCGACCCTCTCTTAGCCTCATCGTGGCCTTGCCGCGGTTGAAGGTGGCATTGCCAGCGGTTGGTGAGGCCATGGTGGTGTTCGCCAAGGCCCAAGTGAAGGTCGCCATGGCCTCACTAGCTGTGGGCGAGGTCGCCTTCTCTCGTGGCAAGGCCACGAGGAGGCTAGCCTCGCCCGCAGCCTTCCGCGAGGCCCGTGGCCATCACCTACGGTTGGTGAGGGCTTTGTAGCCCTCGTCCAGTGGTCGGCGAGTCGTTGGAGGTTTGCCGACCACTATAGGAGAAAAAGGCTAAGAAGAAGAAGAGGAAAAAGAAATGGAAAAGGAAAAAAAAAAAGAATAAAAAATTCAGCATTAGCTAGTAGGGTAAATGGACTGAATTGGTACAAAAATGAAAAGGTTTAGGATTAAATTGGTTCAATTAAAAGGTTCAAAATTGAATTGGTACAAATGCCATATGTTTAGGATTTTTTGGGTACTTTTCCCCCATATTTTGCCATATTAGTCGTGATATCTATAGAACCTCAATGAGTTTAGAAGGTTATTGGAACCAACACAAGCTATTAAAATTTGAGCTGTTATGCAAAGGCATAGTGAAATTTTTGAAGAATTTGTCGCTTCCTTTCACACATAAGTTGGAGTTTGACTGCTTCGGAATAAACATAATGGGAGAGGTAAATAAGGGGCCTTGAAAATATTTGAATGCATCTTCTCCTATTTTAATACTATGCTAAGTTTATGCAAGTAATTCCAACAAGCTTAAACTTAGAGACACTTGCTTTGTTATTATATAAAAAATTCCACATGACCATTATCAATTTTCTAGAAGTTTTAACTTTTTTACTTGGCGCCACAACTGTAGTTGACGAACTCGGTTTGCGAGCCGAAAGTTTTGGCTTCTGTCAAAATTACGTCTCAATGTTGAACCCGTTTAAACGAACCCCGATCCGAAAGTGTGGGGAAACCTGACCTATCATGCTCAACTCTCAGACGTGACTCAAAGAAAGTCCAAATTGTACTTAGTATCCCCATGGGAACATGGAACATGAGTTTTCTAATCTAAGTTGGAGTCAGCAAATTTAGCTCCCTATTTGGAGCTGAAGTAGAGTGAGCAAGGGTTCCACTCCTGGTATCACTTGATCGGGAGAAAATTGTCTTAAAAATATTAAAAATATTATATGAGAATCAATTTTAACTTAAATTTTTTAATTTTGACCAATTTGATCTAAAATCTTTTGAAAATTTTCTAATATAGTCATTGCAGCAGATTTTGACAAGAAATCGCTGACACGGCTGATGCTAATATGGATAATTTTTATAATTTTTTAAAATTATATGAGTTTTGTGTAATTTTTTTCTTTTATTTTTCGATTGTGGTAGGGACTTAAAAATTGTAAAAACTGTCCATGTTAGTGTCAATTATCTATGCAGGACGGGTAACTTTACTACATAGGATGGCTAGCTTCCACATTAGTGGTTTGTGGCCAAAATATATTGGAAGGACTACATTAACAAACTGTTAAAAATATAAGATTAAATTGGTTAAATTAAAAAGTTTATGATCACCGTACAATATGTTTAGGATGTTTTAGACTATTATCCCCATAATGGGCCCTTTACTTATTGCAAGCACACGTGATTGCCCCCTTCCTTTGGCTAATCTGCCACTTCTTCCTTAGCGCAGTGAAAAAATATGTTGAGTGCCAATAGCAAGATATCCCTTTCAACAAGGCCAAACCTTTTATGTCATGCTTTGTGCATTCGGGATTAAAAGGGGTGGAAGGTCCATGCGCCAGAAATGAACTTGAGCTTCAAGAAAAGACGGGATTAACATATCCGTAACTCTCAAGCAGGTAATAGTAATAATGTAGAGATGGAAATAACAATTTTCAATGCACATTAAAATAACTTTGAATTTTGAAATCTATTCTCTTCTTAGTACGCCACAATAAAGTACACAACTTTCAAGGCATAATTAATACTTCTTATTATGTGCCTCACAAGGAGTTTTTTTTTTTTTTTTTAAATTCCATAGTAAATTAGTCTCCCGTGTTTGCCGCATAATGAGGAAGACAAATTCGTACGTGGAGAATGAATGATCTAAAATATATATATATATATTTTTAAAAAATAATTAGTTATCTTGCTTGAAATGATTAAAGAACAAAAAATATTTTCATTATTAATAATAATTTATGCCTAAAATTTTTAGTGAATGATGCAAATATTTTTTATTCATATGTTTGTTAAATGATACAAGGAATTATATTTAGAAAAATATATTTCAAATCGTGAGTTTTTTGTGAAACAAGATCCTAAGAATGCCTAAAATCAGCATCATTACCTATTAGACATTATAAAACTACTTGCTATAACGCTAACATCTACAACTATGCAATGGCAGAAAAAAATTGTTGAAACATAGAAAAATACTTGGTGAAGTGCCATCCTACCAAGTGATTGTCTAGAAACATGTAACGAACATTCCAATAGATTTCACACGGTAAATTGACTTTTCTAGGTGGTTGAACGCCCTCACCACACCGCACAACAAACCTCTCCCTACTCCCATCATCGATTATTCTGGTTCACTAGATGTTCCTTTCTTTTTAATAAATGATTAGGTCATATGATATATTGCACGAATGAGAGGCAAGTCGAAATCTTAAGTTTATTGAAGCATGTCGTATGTTGAGTTTCAAATCTAGGGAGCGCTTGATGTTTGGTGCGGGAGACCAACAACCGGAAGTCAAAGATGCACTCGTAAGCCTTTTTTTTTTGTCTCGATGCATTATCCTGTTTGCTCAAGTTTAAATTTGACTTGCTTGATTCAATTATTAATCACTAAATCTCGAATTTGATTATATCTACCCTTGAATCACTTGAATCTCAATTCTTACTCAGCAAGATCTCAATAGATTCGGAGTTCGAGTTCAAAATGTCATTTGATACGTTGCACTCTAAATATACAAATCAACCACGTAAACATTTTATTGGTTAAATGGACGATGTAAGAACTTTGAGTTTTCTTAATGTCCTTAGGTCCATTGTCAGTGTAAAAGTTAATGTACACGTTAATTGCTGAGAATTGGGAATTGAGGGGTAGGGTTCGTGTGCTTGGTGTTTTGTAGAAGGGAGGGTAATTTGACCGTTTAGTTTGTGGGTTTTGTCCTGAGCTGCACGACGTTATTTTCAGAAATAGAGGGTTAAAAATGGTAATAAAAAAGAGTAAGGAGAGCATGCAGTATTTTTCTTTTAGTTAATGTCGCGAGACATGTGAGTCAGGCTAACATCCACCGTTAGATGTGTTAGGCCATATGCAATAAACCTGACGTAACGGTGGATGAGATATGGGCTCATATGCATCAAGCGTAGGAAATAACTAATTTATGTCCGGGCCTCCCTTGTATCTCTCATTACTAGTTGAGGACCCGTGCAATACACATGCACCATCTCCAAAATTAATTATTAATGACTAAGATAGTATACTAATTTACATAATTCTCAAAATACAATTGATCTTACTTTCTCATATACATCACGGGTAGTCTTGTACATAATGTATAAAATAAGCTTCAACCGATAACATTGAATCTTTTGAAAAATCCGATAAATCAAAGCATAATTCGTTGATGTCTCAATTAATATCAAATTACTAAAATGGCCCTGGAGTGTAGGAAATGGAAAATAACTAAGGGACTTTTTATATATTAAAAGGATATAACCTTTCTCATATTTTAGTATGACTTTAGCCGATTAGGCACATACCAACCGCGACTGCACGTTTGCTAATTGCTGATCTTGTATGTCACATGTCCAGTTATGCCACATCTTGAGATTCTAAGGTCTCGGCCTAAATGTCTCCACTTTTCTCTCTCCATGTTGGCACCATCACAATTGGCCAATCCAATCTCAAACATGTCAAACCGTAGCAAAAGTTACGTCGACCATGACTTGGTAATTTTATGAGAAAATTACATATGGAAAAAATAAAACAAGAAGGAAATCTCAACTCAGTTATGTGCCAAATTCAATTTTAGATCCTAATTGTGATGTTTTAGGTAATTTGTAAAACTCCTTTGTACATCTAATTGGATCATGACAATATTCTCGATCCATATATTTTTGGGAGCCCACCGAAAGGCCCACGTTCAGCTAGGCCTAAAGACAATTTTTGGAGAATGTATAAGAAAGAGTGAATGATACCCGCATGAAAGGGGTAAAGGAAAGCTCAAACAGTGGGGCCCACGGTCACACTTTGTCAATTACTATTTAGTCACGGAGGAGCGTTGGAAAGGAGTATATTCAATGATGTCATAATAGCAAATCATTAACTTATGTGGCGAGCTTGTCAATTACTAGTCAGATTCATTTAAGAGTGACATGTCTATGAGGCATCAAATAAAAAAGAAATTTAAAAGAAAAAAATGACACAAACATTTCATGAACTTTGGCAAATGTATAATTTGGTTTGTAAACTTTTAATTTGTTTAATGTGGTTTATAAACTTTAGCCAAATGTACAATATGATCTTTGAATTTTTAATTTGTTTAATGTAATCCATGAACTTTTATAGTCCCTGAATGGCTACAATAAATATTTTCATACAGTTCAAGAACTATATTAAACACGTATAAAAAATTCAAGAACCACATTGAATAAATTAAAAGTTTAAGAACTATAATGCATATTTGGTTAAATTTTGTGGACCACATTGAATAAATAAAAATATTAGGGATCAAAGTACACATTTAAGTCAAAGTTCAAGGACTGTAATTTAAAATTCACGTGTAGTTCTTTTCAGTTTTACATTTCTGGCATGCTTTTTAAAGAAACCCAGTCATCTGACTTTCTCCTCAAATGAAAAAAATTTAAAATCCGCAGGTGTGATGGCAGGCTACAGAAGTATCAAAGTTTCTGACCTATAAGCTTTAATAAATATTTGCAAAATTTAAACGGCTCGCCAAAACCCACTGTTGTTACTTTCTTCTCAGTTTTACATTTTTGGCATGCTTTAACCAAACCTAGTCGTCTGACTTTCTCCTCAACTTGGTTTTTGGTTTTAGTTTCAGAGGGAAGAGTTTAAAAACTTCATCCTCAAGTCTGCGCTCTCAACTTAGTGGGAGGTGCGATTTTGGAGCCGAAAAAAGAAGGAAGCTAAGAAACTTGAAGCTATAACAATTCCATTATGTTTTGTAGTACCAAAGATATTGTGATTTTCTCTGATAATTTTACTTTCCTCTTTTCTCAAAATTTTAGTTTGGCTCAAAAGACGATTTACGATAAATTTGGTAGGTTTTCGACATTAGAAGGAAGGGGTGTCAAGTTTGTCGCCATGAGGTCGGAGCAACGGTAGGTGTTTGCAAGGTGCAAATAACATTATGAATTTCTTTGTGTCCTTTTTTTTTTTTCCATAAGCATTACTTGTGACATCCAGATTTTTCAAATCTGTCTTCTACTGAATGAATCGGGCATTTCATTGACTTGTCTATAGGGTTATTCTTAGAACTGATCATTCTTGAGATAACTAAATTATTTGGGGAGATTATTAAGGAATTTTAAGGCAATAAACTTGAGAATTCGACCAGGAATCGACTTCTCGACCGTGTCCATCTTTAGAGGCCATTATGGCACAGTTAAAAATCGATTTGAAATCAGAGATAGACTGGATCGATAGAGATGTGTGGCTAATTGTGGGTGACACCACTAAATTAGAAAATTCTCGTCGACCGGTACTAGACTGATTTTCTCATTGTTTTGGTACCCTATGTTCGTATTTGGGTCCTCGAGATGTTCACAACGACCGAGAGTCGCCAATGAGTTGAGTGGGTTCATAGTGGCTCGAAGAAAATCGACCACGGGTCATTTGCACTTAAAAAATTTCTGAAAGTTTCCCGGTATTCTAGGTTACGCTAAAAACGCGTCAAGTTGAAATTAACTGTGAATTTAAGTCTGATTTCAGAAATTAAAGTTTCTGTCATGTCACAATAAATTTTAGGACCCACGACTCAGTCTCAGAAGATTTTTCTGGCAACCGACACTTTTTGGGAAAAAGTCGTCGCCAGGTCGTTTTTATGTAGAAGAAGCCGGTAATTATTTTTGATAGCAAAATTGGGATGCGTGATGGATACATGGGTGAGGAAAATTGTCAATTGAGGCATTGAGATGTCAATTGATTTTTATAGAAACCATTTGAGGTTGTGTTGAAGTGGGTCAAGTGTCCATTTGAGGGGAGATTATGCAAAATTCGTAGCTCCTCCATACCCTAGCATTTTTGGACCATTTGAGAAGTCATGGGAAGTGTGTTGGTGGCCTAATGAAGGCCAAGGAATATACATGGACTAGATTGAAACTTGGTGGGCAAGTTGTGGAAAATATCAAGCCAAAGGCCCCCACCTTCCCTCTTATCTCTTCATCTCTCTCTTTCCCCCTCATTTCCTCTTTGTTGCTATCCAAGAACCACCCTCCTCTCTCTCGATTTGCTGTGTGCGACCAGCATACCAAGAAGATCGCCGGAAGTAGCCTCGCCGTTGCACCGGAGCCGGGACCGCCTCATGTGCGCGCGTGCCCGCCTCACCGTGCACCGCCGTTCCCATTGGCCGTCTCTCCCTCTCTTGCTAAGCTGCTGTCCAGCCACTGTTTCTAGTTTGTAGAAGCTCCACAAGGGCTGGTTTTGAGTGTTTCTTCGCCGGTAAAGTCCCGTCAAGGTCCGGTTTGGTTATTTCTTCATTCCCATGCAAGTCTAGCCTAAACCGAATGGTTTTCTTCAATTTTCCAGCCAAGAACAGAAGGTTTCGGTGTGGGTATTGCAGCGGCTTCTAGGCCCGTTTTGAGGTGCTTGTGGGCCTCGGACCCTAGGCTCGCTTCGGAGAAAAATGTCCCCGCGACGTTCCCGATGTTTCGATCCAAGCGGATCGTTAAACGAGTGAGTTTTACTCACTAATCCGTGCTTAGTTTTCTAATTATGCTTAAGGGTTTATTAATGTTAATTAATTAGGATTAGGTTGTTAGATTAGAGTAGATAAGTGATTATTAATTAATTGTGATGCATGTTAGGATTATAGTTAGTGCATTTGGCTAGAGAATAGCCTATAGTGTTTATTGAATGCATCTCGAGATTTTTCCCAACTTGTCTCGGGCTTCAATTAGGCATTACGGGCCTAAATTGGATTTTTAGTAATTATTTATTAATTTTCGAAATTAATTAATTAATTATTTTTTCAGAAATTCAACTGGGATGGCCGGTGACCAAAATTCCGTGCTGATTATCATGGTGCAGTTTATTTATTTGAGCTCTACGTTGCGTGGAATTGAATTAATTGTGAAATTTTAGGATTTTTCCTAAATTGTTTGACATTGAGTAATTGATTGGTAGATGGCCGAGTAAGAGTATATAGCGCCAGTTATACGCTGATGGGCTATATAGAGGGAAAATGATGAGAACTAACTGAGAATATTATTGGCTGAGACCAATTAGGCACGATATTTTTTTGGACATACGTGGTTCGGTGATTGGAAGTATCACTGGCGAAAACGACGTCTTAAAGAACGCACGTAAATGACTTATAGACAAACGGGTTCGGTGATTAAGGAAATATCACTGGTGAAAACGACACCTTAAAGAACCCACGATGTTGTCTATTATCGATGTCACCTTGGCGAAAACGGCGCCCTAGAAAGGACACGTGGTTCGGTAATTGAGGATATTACTGGTGAAAACGGCGCCTTAAAGAACGCACAGTGTCGGTGATCGGTATGTCATTGGCGGAAACGACGGCCGAGAAACACATGTGATTAGGGAATGGGCATACCATTTGAGAATCAAGGTATGAGTGGGAATGACCTAGAGATGGTCCGATTGACATGTAATTGACTGAGTCGATTGATCAACACTTGATTTAGTATCTTGAATTGAGTGAATGTTTGATGTGTATATAAAGCATCTGTGTATAACATTGAATTGCAGGTTGGAACTGAGGCCTCCTCTGACTCGTGTTGTGCTTAGGCAACTGTATGGCGTTTTAGTTTACTAATTGGGTCTTAGGGGGTAGAACTTGCTGAGACGTAGTCTCATCCCGGTTGTGGGATAATATTTCAAGCCTCTAGATCACCTGAGGATGAGCCGGCATTTGAAGCCGATGATGAACTTGAAGAAGAAGATGAAGAATTTGAAGAAAACAAGCCTAGTGAAGAAGAGTTTGAAGAGGATCAGGATGATCCCGAGTATGGCCCGGATGATGATTGAGATCCTATCCCTTTTGTGAACCCTGTCTTTTGTAGATAAGTGTGAGACTAGAAAGTTGTGGATAGTATTGTAAGATACTATGAGTTGTGCTAAGAATAAAAGTGTGGTTGTGAATTTCAATATGAAAAATATGGCCTGCTTTTCTATTCCATTGTTTTATTGTCTGGGGATTTATAATTGTTTCCGCATGTGCAATATAAAATGAAAGGGCCGGCGATACATAGTCCTGGGATATCGCATTTTAAAATCGACCAATTAGAAGGATGGGTGCGTCCCCGAGGATCGGGGCGTGACATTACTTATCCCCGAGGATCGGGGCGTGACATTACTTATCCCAAATTGTTAACACTTTTTTTTAGTCAATTCCAATTAATTTATTGTAATCTTAGTCATGACGATTTATATTAATTGTATAACTTTTAGTTGATTAATAATGATAGTTAATAACTTGTGTTAGTTATGTTAGAAGAGGAAGATTACATTTTGCTTGCTACATTTTCCCTGCAAGATTTATTAATTGGAATTTTAAGTATCACTAGTCCTCATATTATGTATTACATGGCCATGTATTCTTACAACATAATATTTTGTGGTTAATTCCTTTTTTACCTAAACTAAGTAATGATTATTTCAATATAACTCATTTTTCTCTTATAATTTCCTTGGTCACGTGCAAAGGCTTTGTTTTGCATTTGTGCCACATCAGGCTGAAAATTATCATGCAAATTTATGCCTAGCAATGAGAAAAAAATCAAATTATCTTAATTAATTTTAACAAAACTCATTCTATTTTGCCAAAGAACCTATTTTTGTTCCTCCAAAACTCAAACAGAAACTGCATGTGTTAAATCCACTTTTCAATCCAAGAATTTGGAGAGCAAACTTTATATTCAAGAGTTACTAAGGTGGGGAAAGTAATTGGTAGCTTGTGATTTGCGGTTGTGTCGAGGTAAGTGAAGTTTCTAGTATTTAGTTAGCTTAAATCTACTTAGTTACTTCTATATTGATTACTGACCAAAAAAAAAAAAAAAAAAACTTCTATCTTGATTGGTTGGATGAAAGGTGAAGTCTTGATATGGGTATAGTGGTTGTTAAGTGGCTTTGATATCTAATCGTGACATTATATTGAAATTCTTAGCTGAAGTTGTAACCGAGAATGAATAGTTTATGTTTCGAAGAATACATGTCAATTAGATTTGGGTTTATGATCGAATTGGTGGCTTGACCAATTTCATGGTCATTGTTTGATCAGGACATAGCGAGATAGAAGAATTGAATTACATGGTCGTCAAAGCTGATAGGTCTATTATGCTCTTGAAATATTTCATACTATCTAGGTAACCATGTTATATTGCTAGATGTTACTTATGATCTATAGGAACTAGAGATTGATTGGGATAATAAGTTCTCTTGGTTGTGTTAATATGTTAGTATAAATCTTACTGGCAACTCAGTGATGAACTTAAGGATATCACACGTCATAACCAATTCAGAATGACGTTAAAACGAGAGAGAAAATATTACACATGTGTTTGCAATTGAGGCAATTAGAGTAAGTTGAGCTGAAAATCTAAGCTCTGAAATGGTTTTAGACTTTACGGTTGAATTAAAGATCTGAAGCGAGCTTCAGCCTTTACAGTCGAATCAAAGATCTGAAATGAGTTTAAATTCAATGACCAAATTAATTATCTAAAGTGAATTTAGAATTAATAGTTGCATTAATGATCTGAAGTGAGTTTAGAATCAATGACCATATTAATGATTTGAAGTAAGTTCAAAATTAATGGTCGTATTAATGATTTGAAGTGAATTTAGAATCAATAACCAAATTAATGTCTTGAAACAGTTTCAGACTTAAAGACTAGATTTTTTTTTTTTTGGTCGGTAGACTTAAAGACTAGATTAAAGATCTAAAACAGTTTTAGATTTAACGGTAATATTAATGTCTAGAAACGGTTTTAGACTTAACGGCTAAATTACATATCTCAAACAGTTTCAGATTTAACGGTCATATTAATTATCTGAAATGATTTCAGACTTAATGACTAAATTAAATATCTAAATGGTTTCATACTTAATAGTCATATTAATGATTTGAAATGGTTTCAAAATCAATGGGCACTTTCATGATCTAAAATGGTTTCAAATTCAAATAACTAATTGGTGTTCTGAAAAATTTCAAATATAATGATCAAATTAAGGTTTTGTAATGGTTAAAAAATTAATGCCCAAAATAAAGTTTTGCAACAGTTATAAATTAATGTCTAGAATAATATTTTATAATGGTTATGAAATTAATGCCCGAATTAGTGTTTGAAACGGTTTCAGAACTTACGTTTAAATTCTACGTCTAAAGCGAGCTTAAACATTACAACCGAATAAATTCTCTGAAATAGTTTTAGAGTTGATGAGCCTAATTAAATGTAATAAGAGACTGATTCTAAAATGGCGATTGAGAGAGAAGATCAAAGGATGTCGACAATAACCGAGTGATAATAGTGATTACTTAAATAGTTACACACAAAAGCAATTGTTAGTATAATTGTGGTGGTGAGCTCTCTTAAGTTTCTCTCTACCATTCAACTCGAGCAGGTAGTGTGTTTGAATTAGAGGTCCGACATTTGTGGGGTTAGAACTGAAGAATATCAAAACCAGAGTAAGTTAGAACTTGTGCCACGAGAAGATCAAACATTCATAGTTAAAATCCGAAGAACATCATAACCAACGCTACAAAGATACCACGTGTTTGCTGTTTGGATCCGAACACATTAGAAGAACGTTGAAACCAACGTTACGAGAAGACCAAACTTTCGTGGTCAGAATATGAAAAACGTCAAAACCAAACCTTTTGAGCAAGGATCAAGGGTAATATGATTAGACTCCTCATTTCTACGTGCTTTTTATTAAAATGCCCAAATAATGTTAAGGAAATACGTGTGCGGATGTTTTTGCTTTCGTTGCAAATTGTTTTGATTCATTTTTGCCTATGTATGTGGTCTTCTTTTTCGAAACAAATCCCAATATGTCCATAGTCTCGTTCTTCGTTCCTCTCTTTTCTCTCGAGTTCGTGTTCCAACACACTGATCGTGCACCAAACGCCCGGCCCTCGATCACCGTCCTCTTCACAGCCTCCATCCCCGGGATCAGCAGGGCACCACATGTGGAACAGCAGCCAGGCCGGGGCGCTGGTGGCGGCGGTGCCGCAGGGGGGGAACGTGGAGGGGTTGGGGCTCTTGGATAACTATCTAACGTAATGCACTGTCAAAATATGCGGATAAAATCAAGACTCACATCATTTCACATTTATACATCTCTGCTTATTTTTTGATATCCCGAGCCCCCGCATCAGATGGGAGAGACCTTGAAGTGCTACTCCCTCTGAGGCTTTTGGAGCTTGGCTCCCGTGGAATTAGCCAGACCATCACGGATAATATTAGAGCATGACTTGGTTTCGACAAATAGAGGACAGTTTAGGCCCCAGCTGATATGACGAGAGAGGAGAGCGTTTATAAGTAGCGAGAGTTAGGACATGACGTGACTCGTAACAGACTTTTAGGACGGTAAAGGGCCGGGAATGGACTGAATCACCCTTCATATTGGGGGAACATTGGTAGGCTATATCAGCCGCTGCTGACGACGACGCAAATACTGTAAGCGGGAGAGGCTTTCTAGAACGATTGACACTCAAAATCCATTTCTAAATCATCACCATCTTACATGATCGCTTGAGTACTTTCTTTGGAGGCTTAGTGTACGCGAAACAGACCGTAGCCATATTTTCATCACCAGGTTCAGAGGAGCTTTGACTAATCATTTCACAGGACGCTTCAGAGGGGAGCGAGACAGAGAGAGATAGAATGGGAAGCTTTCGTGCATGGCGCAATCACTTTGCGAAGGAACAAAAATTGGAAATATCTATTGAATAAACCCTTTACAGATTGATCAAGAAGGTGGCTTGTATTCTCTCCGACTATATGCATTTTACGTACGAAATAAGATCCAGAGGAAGCGAATCTAGGCATCATCAGCCGTGTTACTAGCAGCCTCCGATTTGTGTCTTCCCGTCGCTCTTATGTAGCAGAACACCGCCACCAAGAATGTCGTGGCGAGGCCGCCAAGTATGACCCCACCACCGGCCACAGACTTATCCACCGACGAGTGACGCTTCTGTTTCGCCAAAAGGAGCTCTTGCTCGACCGACGAAGTCGGCGACAGATCAGAAGAGCTCGCCTCGCTCTGAGCCAGGGCACGAGACGGGCTTGCGCTTGGCCCTCCGAAGGCCATCTCAAGTCTCATTTGATGTCTCCCAAGCTTCCGATTCGTCATCTCTTGGGCCGCTGTCAGCGTTGCGCCGCGGACAGCTGAAGTCGAAGAAGAATCGGGAGAGTCTGACTTCAAATCTGCCGTCGCGAAAACCAAAAAAGCATCAGCCATAATGAAGAAAAGGAGGAGAGATCTTGCCATTGCTCTTTGTGATGAGTGATAGTTTTTCTCTTTTTGGGCTGATGCTGTTGTGGAGGAGATTGATAGAATTGGCTAGAGCTCTGATCCTTATATATAGTCCTCAGGCAGCGTTGCGTTGTAGAAGGGATTGCCCAATCGTGTGGTATGATGGAAATTTCCTCCCCTTTGAGACACTGCACGACTTGTTTGTTGATTATATTAACTTTTGTCTTAATGGGGTTGTCTGTGGAATGGGAGAAATTGAGGGAGATACACGTGTAGGGTATAAGTTAATCAGGGATACAACTAAGAATTTAAGCAGGGGGAGACAAGATCTCTACTATGTTTATTGGTAAAGAAGCATTACATTTAGGTTGGACAAGAGATAAAATTAAGAAAAATGGAAGGCATCGATGACCCCATTCAAGCTTTTGTTTAACGCACATTTTTTGAATTTTCTTGAGATCAGAGAAGGTGATAGGAAGTTACAAATTCACTTAGCACTGCAAGAGCATTTAATTTCGCTAACCTTCACTTCGTTTATACGTCGAACTCTTACATCCTTCACCTTTTGTTCTTCAGATCTGTGAATTAGGTCTCGCTGATTCTCTGAATTTTATGTCCGATTATTTATTTAAAGAAATGGTACGTGTAAAGAGATAATTACCCGAAAAAGAGTCTGCTTTAGTAATTGGTAACATTTCGAAGTAGACTAGTTCTCTTTCGAATTTTTACATGTCTTGCATTTACAAATGTCGACGGTCTTATTCTCTTTTCTCTTTTTCATTTTGCCAGAAAAAAAAAATGCACCCACAGTTTGCGTGTAAAGTAGAGCTGGCAATATGAGTAAAAAACCCATATTATGACCCATTTTTAGTTAAATGGGTCATATATGAGTCAAGTGAAAGTTAAATATGGGCCAGAAATGGGTCAAGTGAATGTTAAATATGGGTCAGAAATGGATCAAGTGAAGGTTAAATATGGGTCAAAAATGGGTTAGTGTATGTAAAACACAAAAAGAAATAGTCTAAATGAGTTATAAGAAAACCCATTTTAAAGTTTAAACCCTTGGTTTTTTTTTTTTTTTTTTTTTAAATTTATAAAAATGTTTGTTTAATAAAAAATTGAAATTATAATTTTTTTTTTTCATATTTCAATTTTTTTCTTTTCTTTTTCTTTTTCTTTTTCTTTCTTTTTCTTCATTCCTTACCGGCGGCCGGCGGGGTGGTGACCGGCCGTCGGTTGGCCGGCGACAGCCTCACTAGATCCGGCGAGTCTTGAGCCTCGCTAGTCGTCGGCGAGGCTCAAGCTCGCCGGCGTCGTGCGGGGCTCAATCTCGCCGGATCGGCGAGCCCGAGGCCCCGCCCGACGCCGGCGAGCTCGAGCCTTGCCAAATCCGTTGAGGCTCGGCCTCGTCGATGACTCGGTGAGGCTCGAGACTTGCCGGATTTGGCGAGGCTCGAGCTCGCCGGCGTTGGGCGGAGCCTTGGCCTTGCCGGATCGGCGAGATCGAGCCCGCCCGACGCCGGCGAGCTCGATCTCGCCCGTGGCCGGTCGGCCATCGTCGTGGCCGGCGGCCGGCCGAAGGAGAAGAAAAAAAAAAAAAGAGAGAAGAAAAAAAGAAAAAAAGAAAAAAATTATTAAAAAATAAAAATTATAAAAATTATATTCTTAAAAAATAAAAATTATTAAAAATTATATATATTTTAAATTTTTTAAATTAAAAATTCTATTTTTTTAAAATATTTTAAAAAGAATTATAAAAATTTTCCATTAAATTTGTATTGCATAAAAATTGTTAAAAAATTTGTATTACTTAAAAATGTTTTAATAATAAATAGATTTTAGTAATACGGATCGGGTCGGGTCGGGTCCGGTATGGGTCGGATACGCGTATGGGTCGGATATGGGTCGGGTCGGATATGAGTCACTAGATTTACACTACAAGAATATGGGTCAAAACGGGTTAAATGGGTCAGATATGGGTCGACCCATTTTCGACCCGACCCACCCATTTGCCACCTCTAGTGTAAAGAAATATACATGCTTGTTTTCATCTTTAACGAATTTATACACACAATAGATAACAGATGTTCTTTTAAATCATGCACGAACGAGAGTTAGTCAACTCATTTTTTAGGGGGAAGTAATGGTGAGAAATAGGCTAGTGGCAGAGGGATCATATATCATAGTCCTTAAACTTTGTTATTGTCCTTGGACTTTATTTTGGTTTCATCAAATTCTAAACCTTTTGAAATTGTTATGCTACATCTTCAACCTCATATCAATTGGAAGTGACCCTCTAAAGTTATTCATATGTTAACACCAACCTTCAAATGGTCACTAGTTACTCAGAGTATGCCATTTGGACCTAGTTCTTCATGGAATGAACCGGGTCATTGTTATAGATGGTATTAGAGCTAGTCTCACAAGATTAGTGCCTGATGCAGCTTGTAGAATATTTTTAAGACGACAAAAGAGATCGGACTATACCTAACCACACGTTGAATTCTACAAACTGACATTGACGAGGATGTTAGTTCTTTAAATTTAGTAGTTTGTGACAACCTATGTGCTATGTGGAGTTAATTATAAAAAAATTCTAAACTTATTTTGCGAATGCAAATTCAGTTATAAACTTTTCAATTTGACCAAATTAGTTCTAAACATTTTGAAGATTTGCCAATATAGTCCTTTAAGCCAAGTTTGGCCAAAAATCTCAGTTGTGGACTTTAACTGTCCTAAATGGTATTGTTGTTATTGACATAAACAATTTTGCATTTTTTTTATAAAATTTATAGATTTTTTTTAATAAATTGTTTGATGTTTCTCTTTTCTTTTCTTTTTTACAATTGGGTCTAATGACCCTTGTCAGCCAACGATGGAATAAAAAGAAAAGAAAAAAAAAATAAAAAGTTACAAAATTTAGATTTAAACAATTGCAAAAAGTGCCTTATCAATAATTGTCAGCAAAAATTGGCCGGAATAACTACATTGACAAATCGTCAGAATGTTTAGTATTAAATTGACTAAATTAAAAAGTTTTACATTAAATGGTATCTATACAATAAATTTAGGACTTTTATGGTAATTTTTCCATGCCACATGGGTTGGAATATGTCCAAATGAATGGTTCATAAGTTAGCGCTTCTATTGTGGGCCTGAAGAGCCGGGGGGGTGGTGTTTGTTCGTTTCATGATTACTTTAATGTTTTCTCATCGAATAAAGACAGACATCTCATGATTTTGTTCCGTTATGATGTTTTACTCTATGAAGAATTTCGAAAATAAAAGTTATGAATTTTGCATCTCTCTTCAAAGAAAGGACATGCCAGACTTCAAAATGTGAAATTAATGTGCACTATACAGTGAGGTGTGTCCGTCTCAGTCAGTAGTATTATGTTAACTATATAAAGATCGGGTTGATAAACATTTACAAAGTTTAAGGGTCTATTTATTCAAAAGAAAAATATTTAAATTTTTTTTTTCGACTTATTGGTAATTGAATAATGAAAAATTAATTGATTTCTAGAAATCGTTTTTCATAAACTGGAAACAAAGATTGAGAGAAGATAACTTCCCCTTACGATAAAAAAGAAATCACTTTCCCTTAATTGCCAAATAAATGATAGCTAAACATTTTCCTTAAAAATGATTACCATTGAATATATTTTCCTATATCATGAAATTTTCAGTGAAATAGATGCATCCTAAAAACACATTTCATTGAGTGGTCTAAATGCATTTGTTATAGCTCAACCCGTTAATTAATCTTTGGCGGGACAAATAATTTCGCTTCTAAAAGTTGGTTAACGGAAGATGTGATGTGGCTAGTTCTTGCTTAGAGCATGTGACATGCAATGATGAAGAGATCATCGTTCCCTAATCGTATTGATTCGTTTGGTGCATTGGTGGCATAAGGAGGACAAAAGCCATGCATGCCTTGCAATTTCTTTTTGTGGGGTTAGGGGGAGCATAGGATGGTTAGGAGTCTGTCTTTTGTCCATGGGTGGCTCTGACCAAATCATTCACGTCTGTAGAAGAAAAAAATTGGTGGTATCGTGTGCATCGGGTCATGTTTTGTTATCACCTAATTTAGAAACAGATAAATTTGTAGAGCATACAATCACTCACTTTAGTTGGTCACATTTACCCTTTCGATGCTTGAATTTCTCCTTATGGTAAATAAATATTAGGCTCCAATGAGAGAGAGAGGTGAATAATGCACAACGGCATTTTGGAGGGACGATAAAAAAAATTAATCGATGTTTACAATCATAAGTAGTCATCGCGCGCATGTGATAGAGAGAGATGTGTGTGTTGGGGGGCGTGGCTGGGGGCATCAACAATTACAAACTCATGCAGATCTTGTGAGCAATCAATGAAGGGGATCCGAACTTGGGACATTCCACTTCTTGAGACAGACTGGCAAAGGCCTCGCCATTTCATTAATCTCTGCATTACTAAAACACTAGTTTATCTTTTTGTTCATCTCACCACCTCTTTCCTATATTGTGACACTGTTTCCCGCCACATCAAACTGACCCTATGCTAATTGACACTTGGCTAAACCATGTACAATTTGTCTGTGGAATACATGTCATCCTGATGAGGAGCTATAGGTGCCATCTTTTGTACGAAATAACATTAGCAGGGAGCGACACTGGTGTCCACCCCATCATAAACTTATTCCAATGCTTGTTGAACCAAATGAATACATATCTCAGCTTGTCCCAATGCCGATAGAACCAGCACGATATACAAGGAACAAGCATATTCTAAACCAGGAATAATTTGTCGGAACATATATGTATTAACCCCCACATGATCTTCTACTCTAGGTCCAAATACACTATGAAACCCATTATCATTTCTTTTATCTGTAATTAAGGCCCTTATATTTTTCAAATTGGAATCTGCAGCCTACCTTCTTGGTGAAGAGTGCCAAGAAAACTAGAGACACCGTACAGGCTTTTTTAATTCTCCAAAGCTTCTATAACACCATTTTCGCATAGAATAAACCATTCTTGAAAGCAAACAGAGAGGCAGGAGATGCCCTTTATGTGGGAAACAATGAAGGTTCCGTGGCAGCTTGAAGTGACCAGACCAATGCAAAGATAAGCTTTGATTAATGAGTTCTGCGTCTGTCGCTGTCTCCATCTCTCTACGAATAACGTTACAAACTGCCATTTGATCCGGAGAATAATATATGATAGTAAGGTGAGCGATTGCAAGGTTCGCTAAGTCACATTTGATAAAAATAAAAAACGAAGGGTTTGCTGGAGATCCTGAAGGTGCCAGCTCATGGGCGGGTGGTGGTCAACCTCCATGGTTGGCCGGCTCGCACGTGCACTGAGTCCCCCTGACAGAGACAGCCTCTAGCCAGCAAGGCCTTGATCAATATGGAGCGAAGAGTGCAGTGGATTCTTCCCCACAAATACTAAACATATTAGAATCAGTCAATAAATTTTGATATATTAAGTGATACGAACTATAATTGGATGCTAAATATGGCCTATTATCTGTGGCTATGTACTCCGTTGACTTGGGGTGAAAGCGCGTTTCTAGGTTTTTGAGGACGACCGGAGAATTGGCATGGGCCCGGATGCCAAACTGTGGGAGCGGAACACGATGACGGTAACCAGAAAATCTGTTAGGCGTCCGGGAAAAGGGATCACCTGGCCAGGCACTTGGGCTAGGTGGCCAGGCCACTGGCCGAGTGCCCGAGCCACTTGTTGGGCCACTCACCGAGTCGGCAGTCAAGTAGTTGGGTGCCGGGACAAGTGGCGGGGCCAGTGGCAGAGATTCTCAGCCACACTTGGCCCACAGGCCGAGCTCTCAGGTCACACGGTCATGGGCTCGGCCCAGAATTTCGGGTACCCGATATATCCTTTGCCCATTTCATAGCAATAAGAAGGCACCCGAGGTGATTTGGGCATGCATCCGACTGCTGATATGGACCACGATCTGCAGATTTTAGAAAGATGTTTTTTTAGGTTTGGCTTGAACCCTAAGCCATTACAAACATTATGTGAGTGACAAAAACACTTCTTTTGTGAGATTAGTTAGATCTTATGAGGAGCTTGAGCGTAATTGGGTTTGGAAATCACTTAGAGTGCATGTATAATCAAGCGATTGTTATCTACTTTTTCTATTCCTAGATCTCGTCTATTTTACAGAAAAGTCTCGACGAAATTCTTTTCATGAATGTGGATGGATTGATATGAATCAGCAAAATTACGAAGGGTTCTTTGTTGCTTTTGGATAGGAAAGTAAATGACAGGAAATTTAAAGATACGAAAACTAGAGACAATCATAGTCAACCATTTAGATTGCATGAAATTAATATAAAAGAGTTCTTTAATTGAATGAAAGTTTTACAAAGAGCACGATGTGACTATTTAAAGCCCATAATCGATGGTTACAAATGGTTTTTGAATTTTTTTTTTTAAAAATAACTTCTTAATCTTTATCTTCATAACAACTAAATTCTTAATCCTGTATGCGGTTACAAAAAGTTATATTATCCACAATTTCTTATTATCTAGTAACAAAGTTACAAATCCAAAAATGTTGCTATGCAGCATATTGACGACTTCATCTCCATCAAGCGGTCAATAACTTTCTTCGTGAGTTGTCGATACTCTTCAAGTTGTTGTTTATTCCTTTATCAATGATTTATGTTGCTCACAAGACTCTACTATTATCAACTAAGTTTGTCGATTGTCGATTATAATCAAAAGTCACTCATTTTTTATCGATTTAAAAGAAATGAATAATACACTGATCATTTGATTTTTTGTAAAAAAAATTGGATAATCAAGAGTCATCATATATTCCGATGCCATTAGCAAATTTGATTTTCCCCACTAAATTGGCTCTTGAATTTTTTTTTTCTTGAAAACAACACAATTTACTATATTATGACTTCAAGAGTGATGCCACTTGCAATATTTTTGTTTATTAAATCTTCTTTGCTTATATAATTTGGCTTTCCATTAATTTTATCAAGCCATATTTTAAGAGCAAATAGAATATTTTGTCCATCTTGTTAATGTCGAACGAAAAAAAAAACTTGAGTGTATTTGACCCTAGGCATTAATTTTCCTTTAATTTTGGTAGGCTTTAAGGATCGATAAAGTAAGGCTTGTCAAGCATTGTATTTGCCACATTTATTTCAAAGTTTTCATTTGAGTCAGATTTATACTCTTATTCACAATTTTCCATTAAAGGCATGTTTTGTGCAAATATTTCATGTGGTCTTTTATCTCTATCTTTAAGAAGTTGTTCATATTTGAATACGCTCGTTGCCAATTGAAATAAATCATCAAAGTCCTGGCTTTTGAACTCTTCTCTTAAATTAAATTTCAATCCATAAAAAGCTAAATTTGTGAAATCTTTTTCTAAGAGTGAAATAAGATATTTCTACTTAGCCTTCTTTAAATCGCGCAACAAATTGATTGATCAACTCATTGTATTAATAGGAGAAAAGAGGATTGAAAAGTCAAAGAAAAGGAGAAAACAAAGTGAGCCGCTCATCCTTTTAAGGGGGCCGAAGTAGTTCGGGAAAAGAGCGAGGCAAGTAAGAAGAAAGAAGAAGGAAAGGGGAAGAAGAGGAAGGGGGTTTCACATGTGCACATCAATGAGACCTCGCCAAGCCAACTTAACTACGTAACGCAATGCCCGATAAGTGGTTGCGCCCCTCGTTTGTCCGATCGGAGTAGTTTTTAGGTTTAGGGCTCAAGTTCGAAGTTTTGTGAGAATCAAGCTGCGAAGTCCAATTTTTGTTGTTGTGGAGCTTTAGGATTTCATGAAAATGGTGGTTAATAGCATCGTGGAGCCATAGGGTTTGTCGAGAGTTGTTTTCAAGCAATGGATTAGTCAAGCGAAATTTTAGGGTTTTGCATTCGAGTTCCACATTGAGATTAAATTCGAGTAATCGCTTTGGATGAGCAATTTATTAGCGTTTAGATGTACTTTAGTCATTTCATAGTTAAGATAAAGTTTTATTTGATTTTAACATTATTCATCGCTTATTTGTTAGAACCAGGAGTTCAACAATATAAGTACCGTTTATTATTTAGTCGTAAGTGACAAGGTGAGTGGTACTATGTATTGAACTAAAATGAACATTTTTGTTGCATAAAGCGGGATCGATTATTCACTACCTTTGAGTTATTTGAGAATGATAAACATATTATGAAATGTATCGTGATAATTTATGTATATGTATTGCTTGGTGAAAGGGTTTATGAATGACTTGAGAAATGATTGAAAAATGACAGATGGCTATGTTGCGAAAAGTTATTTGCTTGGTTTATGAGATTGATTTCTGAATTAGATTACTAGTATTGGAGGATGGTTTTTTATGCTCGTATGATTGTGAAACCGGTGAAGGGTTTTTGGAGGTATGCATACCAGTTTAGGATATTCTTCTAGGTCAAGTCACCGATTTTATGAGTGGAAACCTTGCCAAGAGGGGACTCTTGATTGCTTTGTCACTAGGTATTATGTCGTAACCATGGTAGGTTATTAAATAATAGATTGGTCAATGGATGTACATTGACATGTGGTTTTTGATAGAAATTAATCAATAGATTTGACCATTAATGCTTGAGTTGTGACAATGGTTTCAATGAATTTTTCATATTAGTATAAACCTTATTGATAAGAAACAACTCATACATGATTCAATATGTATTTTAAACTTTGAGTTTGAGTTATGAAGTTCTGGTATTGCTTTGTATATATGCATCGTGTTACTTGATTTACTTAGACAATATGTACTACTTATTGAATTGTGATTGCTCATTGCACTCGTCTTTCATGTTTTCAAGTCCTCGATTAGCATCAAGTAGAGGAAGAGCGATATTGATGAGGACTTTTGGGATTTGGATTTGGTGGTTTGAGGCTATGTCCTTCAGATGAAAGGATAGTTACGTCATCCCCCATTTTTTTTTTTTTTTGCTTTTTATGGTTTTGGAGTGTGACCAAATTAGTATACCAGGTAAAAGCAATTTTTGAAAAAGACAAATGAAACAATTTAAGTCTTAAAAACTCATTTGTTCTTACTTCCTTACACTAGGCTATCGAATAATGTATTTGATGGTTGATTGTTCATCTTCGCCTACAAAAATGATGCAATTGCGCATTTTAAAACATCTTGGGAATAGCATAATCTCTGTTAAGTAAGCAAGCCATGTCAGCAAATGCATTTAACTTTTGCTTACTAAATGGGCCACGACTTTGAGCCCCTTAAAAAAAAAGCCATGACAACAAAATTGCATGACATGGCAATTTATCAAAACCTCACGTTGAGCCAAATTTGAAAAGTTTTAGTACTTATTGAAAAAAAAAAAATAGGTACTTAAGTTCTAGTTATTTTACGGAAAATGTGATATTTTTGGAAAATATTTTCTAGAAAATTATTTTTAGAAAAATGACAAAATTTTCGGATATTTGGCTAAAACTTGAAAATGAAAAAATATTTTTTTGTCGTTTGAAATGGAAAAATTGATTTGATTTTTCAAAATAGACATGTACTATTTGAGTGCTAGTAAGTTATCGGAATTGAGTATAAGCACTAGAGTCCTAGGTTTGGTGGACTCAAATACGGGCACCTAGGATTGAGACACAGGCACTGGGGGTCGAGACATGGGCACCTAGGTCCCTATGCCCAACCTCGATGGACCCAAGAGTGGGCACCGAGGTCTTGGGCCTACCCTCAATGGACCTAGGCATGACCTTTGTGGACATGCGCTCGGATACTAGGATTCTTGCGCTCATCCTTTGTGGATCCTATCTCGGGTGTTCGGGAATAGAGCACAAGCACCAGGGTATTGGGCTCGATCTCAATGGACCCATGCAAGGGCATTAAGGGCCTAAGCACAAGCACGGGGTCTCGGATTTGCCTTGATAGACCCAAGCAATATTATTGAGGATCTAGGCATAGGCACCAAGGTTAGGAGCCCAGCCTTGATGAACCCAAGCTTAGGCGTTGGATAGCTAGTCCTAGATGTCGGGGTTTTGAGAACTAATGTTGGGGTTTTTGTGCCTAAGCATAAAGTTTCGGGCTAAACGTTGATACCTTGTCATATTTTGAAAAGTGATTTTCGATTTTTCAAAAAATGACATCATTTTCTTGAATTTAGGCATAGGTTTTCTATTGACTAATAAAACATTTTCAATTGACTCAATTTCTATGCAAAATAAACATGGAAAAAAGAGGAAAATGTTTTCCCGGAAAATATTCCGTTAAACATACAAAGCCTTAATTTAAAAAGCACAAAAGTTCAAGTACTTATGACGTCGTTACCTCCTCATTTTTAAATTATATCTAAATATTAAGCAAAGATAAACACACACAAAAAGAAAAAAAAAAAGGAGCTTCTCATACTATTCTATCCTATAGAAAGTAGTTGATACCAATCTTAGTCTCATATCTTATGGATAAAGATGCTCAAGAGATTCCTCTATAAAACAATTTTGAAAATGAAAAAGGTGTGACTAGAGTTTGAACCTCATTTTGCATTTAAAAATAAGCTGAAGAAAGTACATGCAACTTTACTCTGGCTTTAAGTACCTGCAACTTTACTCTGGCTAATGTCAAAGGCTGCGTTTGGGAATGGCATTTATAAGGGTCTTTAGGCGTTCAAAGGCCCTTGGGGCAAAATTATGGTGTTTGGCAAATTTCTTTTGAGTCCCATTGGGCAAATGCTAGGCTTTTACAATGCTGAAAGCCCAAGGTGGCAAGAGGGCTGCCTTGGCTTTCTAGCATTCTCGACAAGCCCACAGTACCCTTAAAAAAAAAAAATCTTGTTTTTCCTTTGTTGTCCCCAAAATTTTATGAAAATTCCAAATTTGACAGATACAAACCCTAACATTTGCAATTCTTTTCCACTTGAACGCCGTTGTTCTCTTCCCCTCTACTCTTCTCGACTCTCCTCGATATCTTGCTCCAGATTCAGGGAAATATGTTCCCTCTTTCACTGGCATTTCTACTACTCGCCCTCACTTGATCAGAACCCGATCCTCTGGTGCCCTCGCCTCGCGTCGATTCCTCTCCGCCCGCCTCGATCGTTCCCCTTGGAAGGTTTGGATCTCTGTGGTTTGCTACTGTTATTTGGGTAGCCCCCGATGGCCTCTCTCTCTATCCTCTTATCCTTTTTATTCTTCTTTTTCCATTTCGCTCCAAGAATGTCTCTGCCACTCACTCTCTCCAGCTGGAACCCGCCCGTGATTCCAAATCTCATGTCCCTTCGGCCGCGGCCCGTCATGGGTCATTCTTGCTCTTTCGCTCTCCCCTGTTGCGGGATGCTGTCTTTGGACCAACATTGGAGCTTAGTGACTTCGGGTTTTGACAGAGGTTCAAGTCTCATACGAGGCCATCTATTTTGCTTTTCCATTGATTGGGTTCGTGTTGTTGATTTCTACAGGTGCATCGGGTTGGGCTACGGGGTTTCTTGTTTGAAAATCAAGCTCGTTGGCTACTTCTTGCGAGGTATGGGTTTGTGATCAATGGCGGAAGGCATAATTTTTCCTTCTCATTTGGGTGTTTAGATTCTTGCATGTGGGTTTTTTGTTGTTACGTCCGTTGTTTCTGAAATTCCGATGATGACGGGTACATCTTGTCGGGCTGTAGTTTTCTTTTTCCCCGCAAAATCAGGCTAAAAGGCGGAAACTTCCTAATCATTTAGAACTTTGATATTTGGCTAGAGAGATTGCTAGAAACGATGGAAGTGGGTTTTAACATCATGCACGTGGTTTTTGAAATCGAACAAGAAAAAAAGTGGAAACAAGCACTTTTTTGGCAGGTTGAGCCGGAGGCTAATAGTACACATGCTTGGAGGAAAATTCTTGAATCTTGAAGTATTATGAAGCCATTTATTTGTAGTTTCTCTTGCCATGCCTTCCAATTTCTGTACCTACACTATGCCCTCGGATTACATCAAGTTGCTGGTTTTGATATCTCCTTGCAGTGTCCAATTTTTTATGCTATCTCCATTTATAGAAGTTCGTTTAATTGCGTGAAGGGTCAAACAAGAGCAAATGAATGCAGAATGTCTTCTTGAGGAAGTTCTAATAGAGGTGATAGAGCATTGAGTCGATTTACGAGCAACGATTGCAACGCTTCATGCAAGCATCAGCGGCAAGCAGCCCTCCACACCTCATGCTCCAAGGTATCTTGCAAGGAGGTTCTTCTGTTGTTTAATAGGGAGGGTGAGTAATTTATAACCTGTTTGATGCAGCCCTACATTTTAGAAGTAAAGCCACACTAGTTAGCTATCAACTTTAGCAATTTTGAACAATGTTGTGATTATGAACTTGTTATAAATCATTTATATTATTTTCACGGATTGACAATGATTGTGAATCTCATGTCAATATTGTGAGAATTATAGTCATGTCATTACTTTGCTTGATTCGCCTCTTTGTTTCTCTCTTTGCTTAGAATCCAGGGACTCAACTCTCTCTTCGCTCACAACCGAAGTGCTCGCCTCTCTCTTCGCTCAGAAGGCGTTGGTCGTCCCACCTCGAATCCAGGTTCTTTCACTTCTATTCCTTTTGTTTCTGTTATTTTTCCAAACTTAAATGTTCGGCTTGGTGTGCTCTTTCATGGGTTCATGTGAATTGGATTTTAATTAATTTGCGGTGCCTCCTACTTTGGAATTGGGTCATAGTTAACATCATTTGTTTTCATTTTTCAAATATGTTTATGTTCATTTTGTTGGAAGATGGCAAGTTCATCAAAGGAAAAGGCATATTGGAGCCCTGGAGATGTAGAAATTGTTTGTTGATTGTGCATTGAACAAATTGAAAAAGTTAATCGTCCCGTGAGCAACAAAAAGGATGGATGGACAGTTATAATTAGCAAGTTTGAGGAGCTGAGAGGAAAAAAAGTATAAAAAATCAAATGAAGAGTAAGTGGGATAATTTATTGGAAGAATGGAAAACATGGAAGCAATTGGTTCAAAAGGAAACAAGACTAGGATGGGATACAAGGAAAAAAACCATTGATGCGAGCGATCAATGGTGGGAGAGAAAAATTCAAGTGTTTTATCTCTTTTTTTGTTATTTGTTTTTGTAAGTTCATCTTTTATGATACAACTCCTGAAATTTTTTTATTATAACAGGTCAATCCTAAGCTTAAAGTATTTAGAACAAAAGGCATACATCCGAATGTTGAAGTTTTGTTGGATCAAATGTTCCAGGGTATAGTTGCTACTGGAAGTGTTACCATTGATGTGAGCGATCAATGGTGGGAGAGAAAAATTCAAGTGTTTTATCTCTTTTTTTGTTATTTGTTTTTGTAAGTTCATCTTTTATGATACAACTCCTGAAATATTTTTTATTATAACAAGCCAATCCTAAGCTTAAAGTCTTTCGAACAAAAGGCATGCATCCGAATGTTGAAGTTTTGTTGGATCAAATGTTCCCGGGTATAATTCCTACTTTGGAAGTGTTACTTGGAATCCTGCACAAGGTTTATGCAATAATAAGAATGTTGAGGCCACACAAGCCAATATTGGTGGTTGTGCAAGATCTACTGATGATACTTTAAAGCGTGATGTAGGTGAAACGAATGTCCAATTAAGCCAAAGTAAGAGCCCTAAAAGAGCGGTAGAAAGTTCAACAAAGCAAGCTCAAGGAAAGAGAGGAAAAAAATTGACTAGACTTGATAAGTTAGCCTCACAAATTGACAGACTTTGTTCAACTGTTGAAAGTGGGAGCAATGCAACATCGGTTGCAAGGGAGTTTGCGCCTTACAAAGAAATTGTGCAAACATTGAAAGCCATACCTAAGATTAATCAAGACAGAAAGATGTTCTTCTTTGCACTCTCACATTTTGCTGAAAAGAAAGACAACGGGCAAATTTTTATGAACTTGGATGATGATGAAGAAAAAGTCGAGTGGCTAAAGTATAAGTTGGAAGAGCATAGTAGTCGTCACTAGGATGCTAGTTACTTGTTTGCGCTCTTTCATATTAATTTATATTGTAATGTGAAACCTATTTCGATTGGTTATTTGCACTACTTATGAACACTTTTTCTAATTACGTTCTAATGTGAGACATATGTTTTTAGTTTGTGTTCATTTGATTAGATGGAGTTTGCATATATTATGGATGATAATTGTTCCATTGATGGATGATTATTCGTCACTTTTCTTACTGTTTTGTTATTTCAAATAGATATGGATGATTCTCCTAAAAGAGAAATCAATGAAAAAAAGATGATGAGGAATATTGGCAACTTGTGGAAATTACTCAAGCCGCAATCGCTTATCAAGCAATATACAGTCACAAAAAACCTTATAGGACATCATCATATATAGGAAATGTATGGTTATGAGAGTTGATGGGTGAAGATGATAATCCAATAAGGTGCAATCAAATGTTTAGAATGGATAAGATTCTATTTAAAAATATAATGCATGATTTAGTAACACGCTATGGTCTTGAAGGTACTAGGAATATTGATGTTATAGAAATGCTTGGAATATTTCTTCATATTTTAGGAAATGGTATAGGTACTAGGTTAACACAAGAGCGCTTTCAACGCTCAAATATTCAAAAGGGAGACCATAAGCAGTTACTTTAGATTAGTATTAGATAAAGTATGTGAAATGGGGAAAGATTTGATTCAACCAACTAATTGGCAATTTAAGGGTGTTCTAGAGAAGATCAAGAATAATCGAAGATTTTATCCATATTTTAAGATAAGTTTCAATTATACAATAGGAAGAAAGAACTAAATACCCTGGCCCCCAGTAGGCGTCGGCCCACGGCTTGGGCTCAGCGGCCCCTGGCGACACTCCCCACCTCCCGGCGACGGAGGGAGGTGGCGGCGCGGCGCGGCGAGGGCGAGCCCTCGCCCGGGCTACCTCCCTCCTCCTCCTTCCCCCATTTTTTTTTAAAATTTTAATTTAATTAATTATTAATTAAAATTCAAATTATACCAAAAAACGTCGTTTTGACACCGTTTTAGCCACATCGGATACAAAATGACATCGTTTTGCGTGCAGCTTGCCGAAAAATTGCCACGTCGCATTTTGGCCGGATTTTCTCGCCGGTGGCATTTAAGTGATCCATTTTACTCAAATTTTGGCACTTAAGTGTCACTTTTGTAACTTTTGACACTTAAGTGTCCATTTGTGCCAACTTTTGGCACTCCAGGGGTCCGGGGTCCATTTTTGGCTACATTTGTCAAAAAATTCTTCGATTGAAATTGGTTAAAACTAATAGGAGTTGACAACCCAACCTTGACAATCTCTTTTGGTGTTTTGTTTGGATGATTGATGAGTCTCTTTCCTACAAAAATGTGCATGGAATGACAACACATGAGAAGCTTATGGCAAATGTACATCAACTGTGCACGGACTTATGCACGGAATGAAAGATAGAAGGAAATTTTGGCTCACAAAATTGCTAGGGAGTTAAGTGAGAAAAAAAAAAAAAAAGTTATGACACTCAAGTGAACGTTGTTGACATCTAAATTTTACAATTTTATTTAAGACTTAATTGTGTAAAAATTAGAGATTAATTTTCAAACCCTAGCCAAAAAAAAAAAAAAAAAAAAAAAAAGAAAAAAAACAATTTTTACTAAATTGCATCACGTTTTAGCATTAGGAATATTTGCATCACTAATGATAATTTTTATTTTTATTTTATTTCATTTTATTTTTCCAAAATTTTGCTAATTAAAAAAAGAAAAGAAAAAAAAAGGAGAAGAAAATCGAATGAGGCCGAGTAGAGGGCTTTTCTTCGTCCGTGGGCTCGCCGACCTATCTCTTTTCCTTTTCTCTCTTTTGTACTTGGGCCGGCCCATCTCCTTTTATTTCAGCCCAGCCCATGCGTGAGTTTTCTTCCTCCCCTCACACCAACCACGCTCCTGCAAAAGGAAGGAGAAAAGAGAAACGTACGAGCCAGGGGTGAGGTAGAGGATCGCGAGGTCAGAGGACGGCGTGATCCCAGGGTCGGAGATCAAGCGGCCACGACAGGCTGGCGGTGGCAGAAGCCATGCGCGCCTGTTGTTGGCCGAGCTTAAAAGGAAGAGAGCAAAGAGAAGAGGAGGGGGTTCTTTGGTTCAAGCGAAGGACAGGGAGTTGGAGAGAGCTGGAGAGAGTAGAGGGCGAGCCAAAGGGAGAGAGTGAGACTGAGAGAGCGTTTCGCCGTCTTCTGAAGTACACCCGTTACTCGCCATCCGAACCAGGTAGGCTTCCCTAAGCCATGTGCTTCTTTTCGAGGTCTCGGGCCGGAGCTCACGGCCGACCAGTTCGCGCGAGCTCCGGCCTCACCGGTCCTCCATGAAAGCTCATAGATGTCCTAGTGCATGTTGATAGACGCCTAGCCTTGTGCTCGAGTCCATACCAGTCCGAAGACCCTTCGTTTCTGTTGTGTATGCTAACCGGTTGTTGAAATGCGTGAAAGAGATTCGAGTTCGTGAGTATGTTGTGGCTGAAGATACTTGCTGTGTTCACATCTGTTCGAGTGTGATTAATATGTCCCTTAGCGGATCTTGAGTGTTGCTTGTGCATGTTGTGTTGATCTTTACCCGAATCCGAGCCTCGAGTGAGCCCGTATGGCCCTTTTAGCCGCTGCGCACCCAATGTTTGACAAAATGCTCCAAAGAGAGCCGAAATATAGTTTGTGTTTTTTCTAACTCGGAATCGACTAGTGCCTGTTGCTATCTCTCTTAAATCGTGTTAGTTTTCATTGCTTACGCTGTGTTTCTGTATAGTTTGCGTCAAATATTCGTGTGTTTCAAATAGACGAATTTATTCTTGGCGTCGGAGACGGTGGCCCGAGTAGGTGGTCGGCACCGGTGGTGATGGACGACTGGTGGACGGCGGTGGTTCGGCAATGGAAGGGACGATGGTTACGCCAATCGGTGTTGTCGTGTGGGCGAGGTCCGGGTTGAAGCATGGCTTCGGTGAAGAGTCGGGCGTGAGAACGCAATGTGGAAGAAGGTCAGAAGGGAGGAGGGAAAGAATAAAAAAAAAAAAAGGAAAAAGAAAAACCAGCAAATAAAAAAAAATTAAAAAAAAAAAAGCAAAAGAGAAAAACCCAAAAAATGGAAGAAAAGACAATAAATGGGGATGTTCGGTGAAAAGGCCAGAAGGGAGGAGGGAAAGAATAAAAAAAAACCAACAACGAGAAAAAAAATCAGAAGAAAAAAAAGAAAAGCAAAACCAAAAAAAAAATATAAATATAAAATGTCAAAAGTTGGCCTCGGGAAGGACAGTCGAGCAGAAGGTGCAGGGAAATGGACGGAGTGAGGAAAAGACCGAAGAAAAAAAGAAATCATTAAAAAAAAAAAGCTATAAAATATTAAAAAATGATTTTTTTTTTTTTTAAATTCGACTGAGTTGGATCCGGGTTTGGGTTGGGTCAATGGGTCGGATTGGGTTCCACCCGGTCCGAACCCTTTTTCCCGAATATAATAACATTAAATATTAAAAATTTCAAAAATCTTCAAGAAAAATTTTAAAAAAATTTTAAAAATTTAAAAATTTCGAAAATAATAAAAATTCAAAAACTCAGAAAATTCAAAAACTGAAAAATGAAAAAAATTCGACCATTTTTTTTAAAAAAAATTTTAAAAAAATTTAAAAAATTGCAAAAATCCAGTTTTTTTTTTGGAAAATTCGAAATTTCCTTTTAAAAAATAGAAAAATCTAAAAATAAATAAATAAATTTCCTTGAAAAGGTTGAAATTAATCTTTGGAGTAATTTTCTCCTAAAAATAGGAAACCTTTCAATTTGGAATTATGTTTAAGTTTGATTATGCCTTTAGGGCTTTACCTTAAGGTTTCAATTGTCCTTAGGGACAAATGCCTTTGAATGCACAATGTTGATACTTGGAGTTTGGCTTCTCTTTAGTCTAGTTAGGATTAGCATTTATCTTCTCTATAGTATTAATTATTTGCTTTCCCATGCAATTTATTTAACATTTTCCTTACGCCCTAAATAACCACATCAAATCCAGGTTTGTTTAGATTTGAGGAATGGTTGATTAGGGGGTGCATGACAACCACCTATTTCTGTTCCAGAAACAATTTCTCTATTCCAGACTTGTTTTTGGAATAGAAATCTGTTTGATAAACCTATTCCGTTTTTCTATTTCTGAAATAGATTTTGGTTCCAGAAATGGGTTTGGAATAGAAATCAAAAGTAAGAATTTTCTACTTCTCTATTTCTAGGATAGAAATTAGAAATAAAAATTCTTCTTATCGTTCGTTGCCGTCAACCATCATCCGCTAGACGCCGCCGGCCGCCGGCCGCTGACCATCATCCGCCGGACACCGCCCACCGCCGCCGCCGCCCCCCGTCCATCGCCGCCGGTCACCGGTCCATCGCCGTCCGAAAGAAAGAAATTTTTTGTCGTTATCAAATGAATTTCTATTTTTGGAGTAGAAATTTTATATTGTTATCAAACGGTTATTTTTGCTTAAAAACTCATCTAGAAATAAAAATAGAAAAATCTATTTCTCTTTTAGAAATCAATTTCTGGCCAAAATGGTTATCATTCGCGCCCTAACTTTCAATCAACTTGAGTCTCTCGAATTTCTCTTTGCTGTTCGTTGGTTAATTTGGAAGGGAAAGAACAAATTTGTGTATTGAGTGCTAGTCTCGGACCCAAAGAAACTATTGGAAGCGGCTTTGACCTTGTATGATAGTATCTCTTGCTGGACAGCTAGATCTAAGTTGAACTCAGACAAGCTTTGGATTGAGTTTGGAACCACCAAAATAGGGCATCTTGAAATTAAACATCAATGGAGCTTAAATGAAAGGGACTAACAAAGGAGTCATAGCATGTGTGTGTTGCGATACCTCCGGTCTTCTAATGGATGGCTTCATGCGAACTATCATGGCGTCATCTATAGCTCTAATCGAGGCTCTGGCTCTTTTGATTTGAATTCAGATCAATTTGATCTAATAAATGACTTGCTTGACCACAAGTGAGTCGGTGATCCTCGTCAACCATTGGGCAATGGTCATGAAGCCCTCATTGATTACGGGCAAGGGCGATCCTCGCCATCGGTTGGTAAGGGCTTTGCAGCCCGCGAAGGCCTCATGACCGTCGTCAAGCTTGGAAGAAAAAAAAAGAAAAAGAAAGAAAGAAAAGAAAATTATAACAAAATTCATAAATCTAAAAAAAAATTATAAAAATTGTCTACGTTGGCACCAGTCGTATCACGTAGAACGACCGATATCCCTGTTAGCCATTTTGGGCAAAAATTAACCGAATTGACTTAATTGATAAAATATGAAAATGATTAAAATTCAATTCGTAAAATTAAAAATTTTATGATTGAATTGATCAAAATGCAAGAGATTTAAGACTTTTTAGATAATTTTCTTGCAAATACTAGGTTGCTAAAGCCCAACATAAGAAAACCCTTCTTTCTAGCTGGGCCTTATATATTGGGTTCTGATTTGTTCTAATTTTACAACAATGGATGCTCATTTTTCAGGTTAATGAATGAGAACCATATTTCAGACCCCTAAAAAAAACAAGCCAAACAGCAAGTTTAATTTTATCAGCATACTCCACCCTACTGAAAATCCATCGATTCTACCGAACAGCACCATTGTGGATAACATCACCCCTTTCCTTCCATAAAAAGTACAGAGCTCCATTCTAAGTTAACTTCAACATCATGCTCCTGATTGATTTACCTTTTAAACTCCATAAAACCCACTTATGCTCTACATTCCAATGTCCAACAGCTCTGTCAGTATTAAACAGATGGATCAGTTGGCTCCAAACTTGCTTGCAGAAAAGGCTGTCAAAGAATAAATGCATCCTTGACATTGAGGAAGCATGCCACACGAATTTTATCGATATTAGCCCATCTCTTCAGCCTATCTTGAGTCCGCAACTCCCCTAAAGCTGCTGCAAACTTGAGCACATTTGGCACAAACCAGACCGGCCCACGCCATTGAATTCAGGTACCCTCAGGCCTTACCTACTCCCAAGCATCTTCTAGTATTGTTAGAAGCATAGTAGAGTTCAACATGATTTTTCAATGGAGTAATGAAAAGTATACGAACTTTTACAATTTTTATAATCGAGTACCAAATTTATATTCTTCGATAAAAAATCTTGACTTTTCAAATTTGTTCAACATGAGACCTCCGTTAAAATTGTAAAAGGAAAATACCAAAATGAATGCTAACACTATTAAATAGCCATCATTATCCACATTGACAGCTTATATGGTCTCTTGAGATGATACCATGTCAACAAAAACATATTGAGTGGCTAAAATCTTCCAAGTCAACACTTCCTCTCCTACCGTGTTACTTAACATTAAAATGGAGATAGCATAATTTCTATGAGTAAGCAAACCACTTCAGCAATTGTGTCTAACTTTTGCTGAGTAAGCGAGTCACGACAATAAAATTGCATTAGATGATGATTTTTGCAATACACCTCATATTGAGCCAAATTGGAAATGTTGAGAATAATATGATTTTCAAGTGCATTCAACAATTCAGAATAATTAACGCAAAAAACTCAAATGAAAGCACAAATAAGCTATTGTTAATGCAGTTTACTCCAGCGAAAAACCAGCAAGATCAAAATATGGTGGGAGAGAGATTTTTCTAGTCAAAGTTAGAGAGAGAGAGAGACTTCTCCCGTTGCATCTTTTTCCTTTAGATTCATTTTATTTTTCGATTTCTCAGAAAACAGAAAATCATTTTAAAATAAATATGATCTCTTTGGGAAAAGATTGGATTGTTCATCTTGCAAATCTATCTTTGTACTTTTCCTCAATCAATTCATGGTTTATGGCTATTTGCTCTGGTAATGTTAGTATCTAAAAGACTCTCTTACCCTAGATGAAAGGAGCCACTACTTTGCGGGATCGGTAAGTAGTATGCATGGTGCAAGAGAGAGGGACAAAGTAAACTTGGCACAGAGGGACACTTAAGTGCCAAATGTTTGGAAAGTGACATTTAAGTGCCAAAATCGGAGCAAAATGGATCACTTAAGTGCCACTCCGGCCAAAATGCCGACGTGGCAATTTTCGGCGAAGGAAGTGCAAAACGATGCCGTTTTGCACGCCGACGTGGCTAGACAATATAGAAACGACGTCATTTTGGTGCTAACGTGGTAAAAAAAATTAATATAAAAATTAATAAAATTAAATTTAAAACTAGATTTATTTAAAACATTTAAAAATAAAATAAAAATATTAAAAAAACTAATTTAAAAAAAGGGGGGTGGGCGGTGGGCGAGAGCCGAGCCCTCGCCGCCGCCGCCGCCTCCTTGCCGTCGTTGGAAGGGCCGGGTTCAATTGATGCATGCTTTGCAAGGTTTTTACATTGGCAATGTGAATCATTTGCATGCATTAGAGTAAAAAGTACTGCAACAGCATGTGTTGGACATATAGTATGATCTGTTTTGCCATTTTTGCCACGATTCATATAATCTTAATTGAGTTTCGATCTTTTATCGAGAAATCTTCATCATTGTATGCTCTGTATGTGAGATTTTTGGTATGATTTATGCATATCTTGAGGATGGCTGAAATCATGCTTGTTCTGTAAACTTACTACCGAAATGAAACCTTATCATATGTGCACATTTCCATGCTTATTTGAATCATCTAAGGATCAAATCTTATAATCATGCCTTCTTGATGATTGAACTGCATGTTACAAGGTTTGCATACGTGTTTAGGTCATGTCATTTGAGTTTCATCTTGCACATCAAATTGTATCTCAAAAAGTGTTTGTCACACTTAGAATTCCCAAGCATATCATTAGAAATCATAAATCATCTCATAATGTTGTTTAAATTGTATAACATTTTGCATGCCGACTTAGGATTAGATGACTATCCAAACTTTCTATCGCATCCAATCCTAAGTCCCGTGTGATTTCTTCATGCAATTTGTGCATTCTTTGAATGATTTTAAGGTTTTCTAATGAATGCTTATGTTTTGTTTTCTTAATTACTAATGCGCGCACTTTTAGAGATCTTGATTTTAGGATACCAAATTGTGTTAGTTTGGACTCGAGCTCTTCTAGGAAGATATATGAAACATTTAAAAGTTTCTACTGCCGCTAATTTCATGCTAATCGTTCATCGTTTGGACCAATTTTCCTTTTTTTTCAAAGTCAGATTACAATCTGAATGAGGGATCAAATTCAGACCCTTGTTTTAACCCATGTCTGGACAGACTTTTGATATTTTTGTTTCAATTTTTCTATTTGGAATCTGAACTTGGCCTCTTAGTGAAACTTGCTTATCATCATGTTGGCTATGTTGTGTGTAAATTTGATGATTTTTAAACATGTTCTGATAGGACAAATTATCGTGACATTAGCTGGACAAATTTCTGATGTGTTGTTACTTGTTTGATTTTTCTAAAATCATATGTACATTGTTTGAGAAAACTTTCTTCACGAAAGTTGTTCATCATCATGTCATGCATGTTAGGAAATTTTTTTAATTACCAAATTATCATTATGTATTGCCCAATTTTGCTGTCCTTGCACGATTGTTCTGAAATTTCCTGATATAAACATGATTGTGATTATTTAGCTATATCTTTTAGGTTAGTTTGTGCATGAAATTAGGACATGCCATCTTCACGAAAATTGTTCTAAATATTTTGATCTTTGTTTTTAAACAACCTGCCTTTTCAAATTGCATCTTTAAAAAAATGTTTTGGTACGTGTGATGTTTCTAAAAAACGATTCCTAAAAAGGTTATTCTCCAAAACTTGATTTGGCTTAAGGACAAATCATGGTTTGGACCATATTCAAAATGCCTGCAATGCTTGTGACTTCTAATGCGAGGCTCGGGCTAGCCTTGGCAATTGAATGTTATCTAAAGCCTAGATTTTCCTTAATCCTAAATATTTTCAAACATTTTTAAAACCCTGTTTTGACAACGTGAAAGTCACGGTTTGAATTGTATTCAAAATGCCCACGATGCTTGTGAGTTCTAATGCGAGCCCCGGGCTAGCCTTGGCAATTGAATGCCTTTCATAGCTGAGACATCACATTGTCTTAAAACTTTTCATGAATGAATTTGAGATTTTTTTTTGAGATATCACATATACCCTTCATACATATAATCCCATCATGCATTATAAATTGCTTGTGTTCGTGATTGACGCATGCCCTTGGTAATAAGTGACCCGCTGACGATTCACTTTCTCGCTTGATTGGTTGGGAAACAAGGTTCAAAAGACTTGCATGCATGTTTATTATTTTTTTTTTTTATAATGCATATGATTTTTAGATGAATGGTATGATCGATGCATGATATCGAGGGAAAACCCTGGATCATATAGATCGCTTGATTAGGAGACTTACATGCGTTATTGGCCACGTGAGAATACAATTGGTCAACAATTGCTGTAAGTCACAAAAATAGATTGGGTAGGTGTCTTAGTGGTACCTTCGCATGAAAGACAAAATGTCTTGTTTTTTATTGTTTTGATGTGTATCCTTATTTCTTTCCATTATATGCACCTAGTTATAAGTTTCTTACATTAGATTTATATTAGAATCCCAAATATAGAGAAAGTGCGAAGACAGTGGAGGTCAATGTCCATTCCAACCATTATTATGTACTATTCATTTTCCCAACATATGTCTCGAGTTTCATTTGTTGTATAAAACCCGACGAGTTGCGGGTTTTCTCTCTTTCTTTCATATTTTTCAATTGTGTTTCTCTTTTAAATTTTTTAGGATTGCATGATAGATTTATTACTTTCCTTGATTGTTTACTTACTGTCTTGCAATTTCAATTCTATTGATTGCTTTCTTTTCTTGTTTTTCTAGAAGTAGAATAGAATGAAAATGACCAACCACGCATGATCACTTAGTTTAGGATTAATGATCCCGAAAATGTAAAAAGAAACGTATGGACATGTTAGGAAAACACAACATACTATTTAGGTACCGAAAGGGCGCTAATAGAAATATAGCGTAACTCAAGTCCCCAAACCTGGATATTTGGTTGCGTAGGAATCGAAGAAACACTCCTGAACCTTGATTGGGTTCTCTAGCCGACCCCCAAAATGAGGCTAGTGGCGACTCCCGTTTTATTTTTTAGGTTGTCATAAACAACTAGACCGTACAAATAACTCGTGGCACGGGGTATGAGTTTCGATGAATCTCACGATGGTTTAGCATACTCGACATGGCAATAACCCAAAGGATGAAGTTATGCAATCTTTATGGGCGAGCTTGTCGAGAGGACTACTATGGTAAATGTATCCTTAAATCCAATATCCACACCCGACCCCTTCTTTTAAGGGGTGTCGCTCGTGTGGGTATAGATCACTACACTCCGCTGTCACGCGGGGTACGAGCTTGGGAGAGCTCGCGATCTCATGGAGGGAACTCACGAGAGGCTTGGTCCAAAAGGCGAGATGATGTCTTTTGGAACGTGAGTCGTGAGAGCTCTCGTGATCAAGTACCTCTAAACCTGACCTTTCCCCCTTTCCTCTCCTCGCGATGATGAGGGATTCGAGGGCGGCGAGATCGGGTCACGATAATTTATTTTCATACGTATTGGCTGATGTTATGTAAGAGTAATTCATGATCCTTCTTTTCTTTATGATGTAACCACAATGTTAACGACATACTAAGACCCAAACCATTAATGGTTAACGTTATGTATTTGTTAATGTCATAGCCAGACTCGAATTGCTAACTATTCGCGATTGCTGACCAATGGCTTCGGCTTTGGCTGTCGGTTCATACCTTTTTACTAAACTGGACGACCACCATCATAGCTAAACACAGTCATCGCTAGTAGTTAATGTTATGCATTGGTTAATGTCATAGGCAGACTTAGTCAACGCAAAAAGTGATAAATGTATTGCTTAACTAGCCGAAGCCATTGGCCAACGATTGCACACAGCCAAATTTAGCCGTCTCGAGGCGGCACGGGGAAGGCTATGATGTTCCCTCCACTTGCTCGACAAATCACTACGGTTCAACTATGGGTTGGGCTTAATGGTCTTTGCGTGATTGGGCCAGCCATTCATGAGACGTCGATTGGGTCGAATTGGACATGGGTTGGCCAACTGAAGGCTCGCCTATTGGGCCTGCCACATTGGGCTAGGAAACTGGACCGTTCACATGTGAAATGGGCTAAAAGAACATGCCTCAATATGGGCTAGTTTTAAGTTTTGCAAAATGGGCTTAGAATTGGAAATAAAATTCGATTTTGTTCTTGTTTAGAGTTTAGGTGAAGTTCTAGGTTAGCTAAAGTAGGGGCCAACCTTAGGCATGGACTACGATTGACTCAGCCAAGGCCTAGGGTTAGAGGGCTAGATCTAGGGCCAAAGGCCCCGACCCCGGTCTAAAGGCAAGAACATTGCTTGCAGCTGGCTAAAGGAGGCCAACGCCCCGTGAGAGTTTGGTTGGGTCTAGCGGGGCGTACGTTTAGGCTGGCTTCTAGCCGGAGTGGGGTCTAGATTGAATTGCATGAAAGTGGGCTTGGACGGGGCTTAGGCTAATTTGGGACAAGGCTGGATGAAATAGCAAAACTCGGCTGAGGTTTATAATAGAAAGTGGGCTTACTCTGGGAGAAGGCTGGATCAGCCCAAGACCCAAGTTGATTGGACCTAAGCTTGGGCTAGGTTCTTCGGGTCTCGGGAATCATATAATATTATGTCGACACTTGATTTTGTCAATCGGGTAAAAATCTGTTAGAAAAATATATAAAGGGGCAAGGTAGCATAGGCAACAAAAAAATAGACGAAAAATATATAAATAGGCAATTTCAAAAATTAATTAATTTATTAAAAGTTCGATTGCTTCCCCTTCGGCTTGCATGAACCAGCCCAGCGTCCACGGCCTTCCATTTTTCTCTTGGGTTCCAGATGGGGAAACCGACGCCTACAATTCACAAGCTCACGAAAGTCACTCAAAAGAGTGCCACACCAGATCGGCACCAAGATTGAGCGGAAACCCTAGCTATCCATCAATGCAGATAGAGAAATCGACAGGCCGGATATGCGGTCTCACGAAAACAACTATGAAACGCACCTGCAGAAGGAGGTGCGTCCAGGGGGCACGGCGCGACAATCTGCAGAGCCGGTGGTGCCAAAACGAAAGAGGAAACAAGAAGGGAAAATAGAGGAAAAACAAAGGTGGCTCTTTTCCGTCGGTCTCGGCCGAACGAACCCTTACCCCTCGGTCGCGCCCAACCAGCCGCCTCCACCGTTGTTATCCGGCGGTCTTTGGGTGGCATTGTCGCATCTCGAAGCAGTTGCCCATAGCTCCTCCTCATTCCAGGTAGGGATTTTTATGAGCAAAGCTCATTCCCCCGAAGCCTTCCCTTTAGCTTTGCCCTGTGTCCTGCCATTTCCGGTTCATTTGCGTGCTATGTCGAAATGAGTCATTTTCATTAGTCTTCAATGCTGTTTGTTGATTCTTGATTCCTTTTGGCCCTTAGATGCGTCTTTCTTTTTTGAATGCTGGATGGGTCTGATAAAGCAACGCTTTTTGCTATGTCCGAAGGCACTTCAATACAGCTTGCATATAATGTTTGTTTTGTTGGTCATTGATATGGTTTTCTTGATATGCTAAAGTAGGGGCTGACCTTAGGCATGGACTACGATCGACTGAGCCAAAGCCTAGGGTTAGAGGGCTAGATCTAGGGCCAAAGGCCCCGACCTTGGTCTAAAGGTGAGAACATTGCTTGCGGCTAGCTAAAGAAGGTCAACGCCCCGTGAGAGTTTGGTTGGGTCTAGTGAGGCGTAGGTTTAGGCTGGCTTTGAGCCGGATGGGGTTTAGATCGAACTGCATGAGAGTGGGCTTGGATGGGGCTTAGGCTGATTTTGGACAAGGCTGGATGAAATAGCAAAACTGGGTTGAGGTTTATAATAGAAAGTGGGCTCACTGTAGGGGGAAGGCTTGATTAGCCCGAGACTCAAGTTGACCGGACCTAAGCTTAGGCTAGGTTCTTCGGGTCTCGGGAATCATATAATATTATGTCGATACCTGATTTTGTCGATCGGGTAAAATTTCGTTAGAAAAGTATATAAAGGGGTAAGGTAGCATAGGCAAAAAAAAAAAAAAAAAGACAAAAAATAGATAAATAGGCAATTTCAAAAACTAATTAATTTATTAAAAGTTCAGCTGCTTCCCCTTCGGCCCGCACGAACCAGCCCATGGTCCACGGCCTTCCATTTTTCTCTTGGGTTGCAAATGGGGAAACCGACACCTATGGTTCACGAGCTCACGGAAGTCACTTAAAAGAGCGCCACACTAGATTGTCACCAAGATTAAGCGGGAAACCCCAGCCATCCATCAATGCAGATAGAGAAATCGACAGACCAGATACACGGTCTCACGAAAACAACTATGAAACGCGCCTGCAGAAGGAGGTGCGTCCAGGGGGCATGGGGCGACGATCCGCAAAGCCGGCGGTGCCAAAACAAAAGAGGAAACATGAAGGGAAAACAGAGGAAAAACAAATGTGGCTCTTTTCCGTCGCTCTTGGCCGGACGAACCCTCACCCCACGATCACGCCCAACCAGCCGCCTCCACCGTTGTTATCCGGCGATCTCTGGCTGACATTGTCGCATCTCGAAGCGGTTGCCCATAGCTCCCCCTCATTTTAGGTAGGGATTTTTACGAGCAAAGCTCATTCCCTCGAAGCCTTGCCTTGTGTCCCGCCATTTCCAATTCATTTACGTGTTATGTTGGAATGAGTTGTTTTCGTTAGTCTTGAACGTTGTTTGTTGATTCTTGATTCCTTTTGGCCCTTAGATGCGTCTTTCTTTTTTGAACGCTGAGATGAGTGTGATAAAACGACGCCTTTTTTTTCCATGTCCGAAGGCACTTTAGTACAGCTTGCATATGATGTTTGTTTTGTTGGTTATTGATATGGTTTTCTTGGATTTACCCTGCCATCGTTGCTTTGTACGTTGTAATTTTGCGTTCATGCCCACGACGCTGTTTGGTGGTCTGCGAGGGAGCAAAACCCTGAACTCATTCTCGGGAGTTATGGCGTTGGGAAGGGTTTGTGCTAGTTCAACTTTGTAGCCTACGCTTTGATCATTTTCTGTGAACACCTGGCACCAAATGAGAGTGTTATCAATGGGGACCTTTGGAAGTAAACTTTGGGTACGTTTTGAGGTTACGTCCTTTGGATGGAAGGACGGTCGTGTCACCCAAATCCCTATAGTTTTTGGGGTGTGACATTAAGGATGTACTTATGAATACTTTAAAAAGTGTGGTTTAAGGCAAACCCACTAACCATGTGGTTTAAGGCAATCCCACTAATCGTGTGGTTTGAGGTAATCCCACTAATCGTGTGGTTTAAGGCTGGCCCACTAACCATATCATACCTCGAAAATCATCATAAAAAAAGGGTGACACGGCCGTCCTTCCACTCAAAGGACGCAGCCTCAAAGCTCCTAAAATCCAATTCCTAAAAGTCCGCTTGTCAATATCACTCTCCTACTACTCATCATTAGCTGAGGAACCTGAAAAAGATTGGCAAATAGAGGAGTGAGCAACCACAGCTCAGTGAGTAGTGCATCTCTTCTAACCAGATTGAGTACTTACTATGCATACTTACAAAACAAAACCATAACTCTTTTAACTCAAATTTAGGATATAACAAACATAAACTAAAACAATATAAGTTACATGTACTTAAGAATAGCTACATTCATTTCACAATAACATCAAAACAAATGTCAATGGTCAATTCCATTGATCAATCTCATTAAGTCACACGCCAATGGTCCATTCCATTGGTTAATCTCATGCCACACATCAATGGTTTATTCCATTGATCCATCTCATATGAAACCACACGTCGATGGTCCATTCCAACGACTAAACTCAAATCACATGTCAATGGTCCACTCCATTGACCAAATTCATATCAAATGTCAATGGCCCACTCCATTGACCAATCCGTTGCTCAATATCAAACTATGTTCACGATATAACACCTAGTGACAAGGCGACTAGGATTCCCCCCTTGGCAAGGTCTCCACCTATTATTAACCGGTGACTCGGCCCGCAAAGATATCCTCGAATAGTATGCGCATACCCACAAGCCCCTCACTGGGTTCACAACAATATGGAACATCAATACCAATCCTAAACAATACCATCCACATTCCATAAAACCAAATCCATAAATCATATCATATATCACCAAAAGATTTCGCAACTCAAATTATTCACCAAAAATACTTTTTATAAAATATTCTCAAATAATTTCAAGACTCGCCTCATAAATCAATTTTACAATCCGAATCAAATTAAATACATTTTAAAAAGCTTATCACAAATTGATATCTACATAACATTCCATAAATAATCTCAAAGTTGAGCTTTTTGTGAATAGGTTTCACAAACCCAAAATATGTAATATTTCTCAACTTCGTTTTTTTTTTGGTAAGGATATTTCTCAACTTCGTATATATATATACACATCAAAAAGTTCTCAACACTATTTTCAAGTATCAAAATGTAGCAAATGCCTGATCCAACTTTTATGCAACAAACATGCCTATTCATAACTCATAAAATATCAAATCTTTATAATTTTGAAGACATGAGTTTATAAATTCTTAGAAGAGATAGCACCACTCACCTTGGAATACTTAAGACCAAATAACAAGCTTTACTCGAATTGTTGAACTTGCGATCCTATCAAATAAGTGGGAAGCAATGTTACAATCATGTAAAACGCTACCTCAACTACAATTCGACTCAACTAAGCTTGAATGCTTGCAAAACGACTCCCATGCGCCAACAAATCGCTCACCCAAAGCAATTTCTCGAATCTATCCATAGCACAAAGCTTAAGCGCGAAATTTTTGTCATGCCATGACTTTCTCCGCCGAACTTCGTTTCAAGCGTACTTATAGTCAATGGAAAGCCCATCCAACATACTACAAGAACCCCAATTTAGCCAACCCTAAATCAAGCCAAAAATCAACAAAATATGGCCCCGAAGTCCTGGTCGCGCATTGATCATCACGAGCGATAAACTTAAAACTTTTGTTTTGGGCAAACCGTAAGCTCAAATCATGATCCGTAAAATCCTACAGCTTCACAACATCCCAAGCTATCATTTCTACAAAAATGCGCAGCTCAACGACTCAAAAATCATACTTTGCTGCTCGATTTTTCTAAAATTTCGAATTTCAAACCCTAGGTCCGAAATTACTCCGATTGAACGAACATGCGGCACGAGCGCTTACCGGGCATTGCATTACGTAGTTAAGGTGGCTTGGCGCAGCTCCGATGATGAGAACGCATGAAGCCCTCTTTCTTCTTCTTCTTCTTCTTCTCTTCCTCTTGCTTTCTTTGAGCGAGAACTCTTTGGTCTCCCTTTCTCTCTCTCCTCTTTTTCTTTCTCTCTTTTACTTTTATCTCCTCCTTTTCCCCCTTTTTCTTTTCTTTTCTTTCTTTCTTTTCTTTCCTTCTCTCTCTCTTCTTTTTCTTCTTCTCTCCCAAAGACTCTCGGTCTCTCTCCTTCTTTCTCCATTTTTTTTTACTGGGTCAAAACCCATATTTTACAACCGTGTGGTTTAAGGCAGACCCACTAATCTTATGGTTTAAGGTAGTCCCACTAATAGTGTAGTTTAAAGTAGTCCCACTAATAGTGTAGTTTAAAGTAGTCCCACTAACCGTGTAGTTTAAGGTAGTCCCACTAACCATGTGGATTGTATGATTTAAGGATGATTAAGAACCTCTTGAAAATGCATGGTTTAAGGCTAACCCATGAACTCTTTGGAATTGCGTGGTATAAGGATAACCAAGAAGCTCTTGAAAGTACATGGTTTAAGGTTAACCCATGAACCTTTTGCAAATGCATGGTTTAAGGGTAATTCATGAACCCTTTGAAATTGTGTGGTTTAACGATGACCGAGTATCTCTTGAAAATATATGGTTTAAGGCTAATCCATAAACCCTTTGGAATTGTGTAGTTTAAGGGCAATCCATGAACCCTGTGAAATTGTGTGGTTTAAGGATGACCAAGAACCTCTTGAATATACATGGTTTAAGGCTAACCCATAAACCCTTCGGAATTGCGTAGTTTAAGGGTAACCAAGAACCTCTTGAAAGTACATGGTTTAAGGCTAACCTATGAACCTTTAGAATTGCAAGGTTTAAGGATGACCATGAATCTCATGAAAATGCATGATTTAAGGTTGACCCATGAACTCTTTGAAATTGTGTGGTTTCACTAGAGAAACCTGTCATTCGAGAATATTCAGAAATGGGCACTGCACATCAAATAAAATTCATTATAACAAGTATTCTAGTAGCGAAAGCATACTAAATGAAATCAATTTCAGCACATGTCATCAGAAATAATTTCAAAAGTGTATCGGTAATGAGAAGGCAATGATTGCATAAACAAATCAAACTAATTCCGACCACTTGACAAACTCGCAAAACTATCATCACGCTCGGAAGATATCATTAATCGTCAAATTCTCTTGGGAGAAAAGTCCTTGTCGAAATGACCTTGACTTATGAGAAATGTCTGTTAAGTATGCCGAGCAAGGACCCCTAGTAAGAAAGGGCTTCTCGCATATTCTCAAGAAAATGGCTGTTTGATCCCATCTATTCATGTGGGAAATAAATTGATCACTCAATCTCACTCTTCCAGTGTGCAAGGCTTTGAATCATTTGCAATAAGTACACATTGACCAATCTAAAAGGTCTTTTAGAAGGACCGTAATGTAGGTTTGGTCATGATTTTAGCAATGGATAAGCATCATTGGCTATGAAATGAATTAATCACCAATCGACATCTTTGCCAGGTTTACAAGTCAAGAAACCTTAAAATGAGATAAAACAACCTTGCTCTCACTTCTTCGAGTGGCATCTTCTTTGGGAAGTCCTTATTTCCACTTTGAATCATCATCATCGAGGAAGAAAAATTGGAAACATTCACTAGCAATCGAGTTTCCAGAGACTCACCGAGTGAACCCAGTCCCCGAGCCGTCGACGATGGTTAGCCGCACACGGACCCAAATGCGGCTCCACCCTCTTTGATCCTACCGAAACTGGCGCCGTTGTTGCCAACCCCAGCGAGCAGCAACCCTTGGCCCGGCCGAGTGAGGGCTCGCCGGCCCTCGTCGCCGGTTTGCCGGGTCGCCGACCCTTGGCCAGGACCCGGCAACCCCGGCCGACCCTCCCTCCTCTCGCCGTCGGCCCTTCCGGCAACGGCGAGGGCTCGGCCCTCAACCGCCTCCCCCACCCCCCTCTTTTTTTTTTTTTTTAAAATAGTTTTTTAATATTTTTATTTTATTTTTAATGTTTTAAATAAATTTAGTTTTAAATTTAATTTTATTAATTTTTTTATCACGTCGCACCAAAACGGTGTCATTTTGCACTTCCTTTGCCGGAAAATCACCACGTCGGCATTTTGGCCGAAGAGGCACTTAAGTGATCCATTTTATTCCAATTTTGACACTTAAGTGTCATTTTCCAAACTTTTGGCGGACTTAAGTGTCCATCCGTGCCAAATTTGACACTCTAGGTATCCATACCTCCAAGAGAGAGTGTCCGTCAAATCAAAATCCAAGTTGATGACGTCATCGTCGTCCAATCAAGATTAAGAAGTAATGATGTCGATAACGCCTTTAAAATATTGACAAAGCAATGAAGTCATTCTAGTTGTTATCTTATTATTATGGATGATTGATTTCAAAATGGGTCAATTCTACCCTAAAATTTGGAATCATACTTAGGTGAGATCGGATCTCGATTTATGAAATCGAACTGCCCACCCACCCCACCCAGTCTTGGAACAAGACTGGATAGTGAAGTCAATCAAAAGTGTCCAATTCAATCCGGTCCAGTTCGATTCTTAGAGGGGACCTGGCCCGATGCACGCCCTAGTTGTTGTAACGAAAATGAACAAGAGCCTGGAAATTCAAGAAATTACAGAAGCTCAAAAAGATGAACATTGAAACAAAAATCCTACAAAGCCCAAAAACCAAAGCAAGCAGACAGACATGTTGGGCCGGAAAGAAAGAGTTGGGTCTTGGAACAATCTCTAAATTCAAAGATTTTCACGGCGGCGGAGGCCTTCTCTTCCCATCATCCATCCCTGGACCATCCGTTCGATCTTATCTCGCCGTCGCGTAAGCCAGAGCAATCGGACACGACGACCACGGCGACGAAAAAGATCGCAACCCGCATCTGACCCACAATCGCAAAAGCCCCGTTTATCATCTTCATCCCTCGCCACCACCCATATTTCCCGGCGGCCGCTCCTCGCTCCGGTCACGTCTCGAGCTGCAGAACAAGGAAGACGAACGGAATGTCCACCCTGCGGATGTCTCTCCTCCTCCCGACCCCTCCGCAGACCCTCTCCTTCTCGAGAACCCTGGCTTCTCCCAATGCCCAGGTCGTCCTCCTCCGCACCGAGCTCTCCCACCTCTCCCTCCGCCGCGCCCCCGGGACGGCGCCGCCCATCCGGATGGGCGGGGGGCCGAGGACCTTCCCGGGCGGCGTCTCCAAGTGGCAGTGGAAGCGCATGCAGAAGAACAAGGCCAAGCAGCTCCTCAAGGCCCGCCTCTGCCGGGAGCGCCAGATTTACGAGATGCGCAAGCGGGCCGAGCTCAAGGCCGCCGTCTCCGAGCTCGAGAGGCCGTGGGAGGCCGTCGAGAAGGCCCCCCGGCTGTTCTCCGTGGGCGCCGACGACCAGCTGAAGGCGCTCGCCGACCGGTTCCAGCGGCCCGGAGGGTTTGACATGTGGACCGATAGGGACGGGCCGCAGGTGTTCGGCGGGGCGGAGGCGGAGCTTCCTTCCGCCAGGTTTTTCCCCAAAGGGGTTGTGCACAGCGTGAAGCCTTATGGGAGAATTGGTGATGGCAAAGAGGACGAATCGGATGGTGGTCCGGGGAATAGCAGTGGCAAGGCGATGGCTCAATGGAATGGCGGTTACAGGGGAGGAAATCTCGCCGGGCACGCCGGAGGGGAATGATTGGGAAAGATGGGCATTCGGGTTCCGAGTCGGCCGATTCGGATGGGGAGAATATGAGTTCTCAAGGCTCTGTGGAATGGAGTGGCGTGGCGGCAGTGAAGAACAAGAGGGAAGTCGACGTCGGCTTGAGGAAGGGAGGTGATAGGAGGAGGGACCATGGTGGATCAAATGGGAAGGATTATAGGAGAGTTGGGACTGATCAGAAGAAGAGAGATAAGAGTTACTCCAGTCGAGGTTGTGGCAGTAGGATCGGCGAAATAATTGATGGTATGAAGAAGCCAAGGGATTCGGTTTCAGAAGTTTATGATATGAGTCTGCAGCGAGATGGAAGTTACGGGCTGTGAGCTCTCTGTAGGTCATATCATTTGAATTTTGGGGCCTAGGAGATTGAAATTAATGAGGCATAAAACTTCTGTCTGGTAATAAGAATTTGCCTGATTGGCAACGTAGCTGACGGATGGTCGTGCAACCCTGTGATGGAAGAAGCGTATCTGGAGGACGGTCAGGTAGAAATCACTCCTCGCTTCAAAATGTACAAATAGGCTTACGGTTGTTAGTTATCTCTTTCTGTACATTGGCCTTCTCATTTGTATATTGGATGCAATAGTGGAATTGTCATAGGTTCAGAAGCCAAGAGACCAGGAAATGTTATGTACATCTGCACCCACATTACATGTCTGAACTAGCTTCATGATGCATCGATTATGGTTTATCATGGGCTATGCAGACTGAAGATGACTTGTTTAAACTAGTTGCTGTGATTTTCACTATCAAGTTGGTCTGTTATTAGCTCTACTCATCGACTTTTGTGGGGATTTGCGACAGAGAAACATCCTTGGTAGGCTTACATATTCTGTCGGTACCTATGTTATTTCCTCAAGAAGTTTAGCCAGTCTTGCTATTGGATTGGTTCCTACTTTCTCTCTTGCTCGTTTAAGGACAATATTGAGAGGAATAAAGGTTTCAGTTTTTCTTTTGTCGCTTGGACATAAGAACAGATCTGATAAATAGTCTATCCCCCTTTTATGTGCGACTGAACAAGATACCTGCAAGGATTGGGACATGCTAGTATGGGACTTGGGGGGGAAAGCAAGCATAGCCTTGTCAAATTTTGGCTTTTCCAGCAAAATCAACCGAGTGTATCCAGTTTTGTCCTTGCGACAGCCAAATTTACTTTGTGATTGCTCTGGAAATTTGAATGATGGATTAATACAGTTATTACTTTGGCACAAGTTGTCCTGAGCTTTCCCATGAAGCCTTTTTCCCATCTGATTCACTTGCATGCTGGCTGAATTCAGATGACAGTTTTCTCATGTTTTAATCTGTACTAGGACTACATGAAACTATCCATTGCTTACAATTCGACTTTCTGGTATATGCTTTTCTAGAGAAGTCAATGAGTTGTGGAACATCTCCTGCGAGAATGTATTATAGTGAATTACTGATCTGCAACTTTCACCTGTATTTCTTCTCATGAAGGCATCAGGCATCGATGCAAGTTACCTTCAGATTTCGTGACTTGCCATTGCAAATTCATTTCTCTTTTTATATTGTTTGTCTTTGCCCTTGCTCTGCAATGCATGCTCCAAGGATGCAACCTCCACTCTTTTATCTGTTGCTTGAACTACTCTTTTTTTGAGCTTCAAAATTACTGTCTGGTCCATCTCTTTGGGCATCTCATGTATGTGTCTTCAGTTGTGTGGCTGGAACGTGGGTTTCATGTGTTGCGACATTCATGGGGAGATGATGCTCAAACGTTTCCGAACATGTTGATCTGCTGATAACAAAGGATCATTAACGCTCCACATCTGCTTTATTGGTGAAGAAACTCCATTGACAGCAGGAATTATTCACTTAAAGTTTATATCGAAAGAAGAAACTTGTTCCCTATCTGCTTTAATTTCCTGAGCTGCCTTCATGCTCTTTCGACATTGCGAGTAGTCAATGTTTTATATGATGCTCGATTCTCTTTGTAGTCTGAACTCTTGAAACGTAAGTGGGGCTGGCACTTTTTGGACCATGGGGTCATCAATTTCTCATAGGTGATCACTTCGCATCTCAGTTATGATTACATACCTATACATCGGTACGTACGGGAGCTGATTCGCATGTTGATGTTCAGATCTGGACCTGACCGGAATATGAATACTGAGTACCGAGTAAAGTGCACTGTAATTACCTGCTTCCGTGACATCAGTCTTCACAGTTTAGAGTATGAATAGTTGAAGATTTACATCAAGGTAACGCTGGCCAGTTTGCGCTGTCGTCACCCATCATGAGTTAGCTTTGATTAATTCCATGGCAGTAGCACTAATCGGCCCTTAGTTCGCCCTTATCTTTTATTTTTTTATCTATCACTCATCTCTTTCTCAGTTTTTTACTCCATTTTTGTAAGGCGTGAAAGTCAAAACTCACAATTATAATTGAAAGCCCCCACCCTTATCCCCACCCAAGTCGCTTGTCACTGGGTAGTGGGTGGCGCGTCATTAGCTGAGCGCCCAGTATTTTTCTGATTGAAAAAAGACTTGTCACTTACAATTTGACATGTCTCAAATAAAAGAATTATAAATCTTGTTTTTCTTTGTCGTCCTTACAATCAACATCTGCCCAGCCACTTGAGAATCCGGCTCAGCCATCTCCACCGCACAAGTCTTCGCAACCTCCATCCTTGACGCCCATAGACGTGTTGTGACTGTTGCACCTAGCACAAGTTTTTTCGTTGCGGCACCTCCTTCATCCCTTCAGTTCTGGTCAGGACGGCTCTAACGGGGGCCATGAGCTTGACGGCAAAATAGAGGGAATGGCTCAGCTTGACGAAGGCTCCACGATGATTGCGACCCTTGATGGAGCCGACCATAGAGGCCGCGATATTAGACAGACCCGAAAACTTCCAGATCTGGTGAAGCCCCTTGATGAAGCTCACCACAAAATTTGTGATGTAACGCCACAAACAGAGCCGAACTTCCGGAGCTGGAGCCATGCCTTCAGATCTCGCGATGGTGGCTCATCAATGGCCAGTCTTGACGGCGAGGTCGAGATGCCATGGACGAGCCACTGCGATGGGCAGTATTGCGAACTCAAAATCCAAAAAGAGAAACAGCGTAATAGGGGTCATTCTTAGAAAGACAAAGCCGACCACGAAGACAGGTGGTGACGGCTGAGGGAAGCGCGGAGCTCAGGCAAGGCGGTGACCAGATGGAGGAGGAAGAGAGAGAGATAGGTTTTCTTTTATTTGAGACAAGTGTCAAATTGTAAGTGAATCTATTTAAAAAAAAAAAAAAAAAAAACTAATCGCCACATGAGCTAGTGAGTAACACTCGCACATCACTGAATATTTTCTTGTCGCTTTGAACAATTCCATGGTAGTAGCAATAATCAGTCCTCGGTTGCCCCTACTTTTTTTTGTTTTTTTGTCTATCTATTGTAACTCTTCTCTCTCTTTCTGACTTTTACTCTGATTTCTTATAGAGTATTGAAGTAAAACCTCACATCTAGAACTAAATTTTCTTTAGACTTTTGCATATGCCATTCAAAAGTCAACGGTAGCCTCGGGAGGATGTTGTAATGGTGAGTTGGGTTGGATTTGTTTATGGTAGCCTAGTCGATTAGGGACCAACTTGAAAGCCAACTTGACCACCATGTCAAACTCGAGATCAGACAATGAGTTTGATTATTGTATAAGATGGTCTTGCCTTTTATTTTATTTTTTTCATTTTGAATCTTTTAATTTTCTACTTTCTCATTCAATTTTTTTCTTTTCTTTTTACATTTTCTTTATAATTCTTTAAAAATTCACATCAACATTTGATTGCACTACGTCATGTGTCTTAAGAAAAAAATCACATCAATATTTTTTTTACTAGCCAAAATGAATAGAATTAAGGAAAATATTTAATTGTACCAATTTGATAAGTTTTACAATTTGATTACACTTTTTGAAAATTTTAAAAAATAAGTTGTTCTTTTTTGTCAATTTTCAAGACTCCTAATATACTTATCTTAACATCTAATTATGGTAAATGAGTTCCAATCATGATCAATTTTAGACCATCGCGTATTGCGAGGATTTTGAACGCTGTTCAAAATTTATCTTATAATTTTGTGCAAAAAATATAGATCGGGGAATTTCTACCTATCAAAATAGGTTTTAATGTGCCCATTTTACCATATCGCATTTAGGTTTAATAATTCTTACAACGATATCTAAACACAATTCAAACACGACATGAATATTTACCGGGAAATACAAACTCGACTACCACTACGGCATAATGATTTCAAAATTGATCATTAACAAGTAAATGACACGTGTCATCCATTTTACTAAACAATAGTTTGCAATCACATTACAATGTTTTATAACAAAGTGAAATGACACAAATAGTCCATATGAATGTAACAATATAATACAAATTGTCCTCCGTAATATCATTGATATAAATTAATAAATTTTCATGTGGTGATATTTATTGGCTGTGCAATATTGGCATTCATCTCTTTCTTCTTTCTCTATTTTATGAAGTGTTCTCTATTTACACCAATCCCCATTTTTTAGAAAAATGACACTAGAATTATCATAATTTTTGTACGACGTTCACTTTATTATTGAAACTTTTCTCAAGATCACCTTAGTGCTACATCAGGAAAAAAAAAAAAAAATGACCACTTAAGTGCTTCAGAAGATAATTTCCTATAAAAAGTCTTGCATGGCTTTTTTAATAAAATGTTAATTTATACACGTGTTTTAATTTTAAAAAATAAGTTCAACGTGAACAATGAGGTGACCATTCATAACAAAACGACGTCCTCACGCTCCTGCCCGTTCTTCTTCTCCATGATTCAGACAAAAATAGAGAACGGAGCCCCCTAGATTTTGGGGAAGGATCTACATTTTCATTTGATGCTGGTTCTTCGTTCCGCCGTGGAGGAAATAATCATTTCTTTCCCGAGATTTCCTTTCCATTTCCAGATTCATCCTCCTTTTCATCTTCACCATCGAACCATCTTCAGGATCTTGGCTCCTTCACCTTCATCTTCCGCTCCTGGATTATCGGTTTTCCTTTTCTGCTGATGGCCAGCACCTCTTATGAGATTCTTCCATGATTCTTGCCCCGTCAATTGAGTTCATCTCCTCCATTTTTACTCCCTGACCTTCATCTACGACTGCTGGACTTTATGAGCAGCTTATTTTCATAGGCTTTCTTGACACGAACTTGAGTTGCTTGCAGAGGTGAGCAAAATGAATCATCTGGACCTGACTGAACCGGTCACAGTTCCGAGGTCACCGGTCTGGTTCCTAGTTCCATTAAAATGAATTGGTGAATTTTGGCTCAATTTCCTATTCTAGGGGTAAAATCGCCAACCTGGACCACCCGGTCAAGACCGGACTAGACTGGTTTTTTTAAATGTTTATGTAATTTTATTACATATCTATAAAACACCAAAAAACTGAATCTAATCCTTACTTCCTTTACAACTTGAGCAATGCATAATGAAGTCCTTGGCTACGCTAAATCATTTCTTAACTTAGAGGAGAAGTTTGAAGGATTTTATAGAGATTTTTGTTAATATAATATGGAGTGGGAGAGGTAGTAGTTGATAAAAGTATCAATATGATTGACACTAAGACTTTGAGGACAACCAAGGAAAATTTTTCCCCTTGGCTTTCTAGGAAAAGGGCTACTTTTTAGACCATGATGCAATTGATATCAAGGAAAATTTTACCCATATGGGTACCAGACCGACTGATAAGTTGGTTTGGTCCAGTTGCCGATTCAAGAGAGTGGGAAACCGGTCCCAACAGTCCAATTTTTTATTCTTGAGCAAGAACCGATTCAAGCTTACTACTCTTCATTGCAAGATTCAGCTCCTAATTTTGCCACAAAATCATTGTTCTGAAAAGGTGTTGAAGAAGAGAGCAAGATTGAGAGGGGAATTGTCCCCAATTATGTTAATTTGGGTTTCATGCATAACAATGTCGTTTTAGGGTTTTTTCATTGAATTTTGGGACATTGAATATTCAACATGCCATGTTGGCTAGAAAAACTGTTAAAATATCAACACGCCATATTTTTGACATCCCAAATTGGAATTTGCACTTAAGTGTTTGTTTGTTTTTTTTTTAACCAAAGTGACACTGAAATAATCCAACGAAAACTTTTTGCACTAAAGTGTGCTATATAAAAGTAAAAGTAATGACACTTTTAATGGCCTATTCTCTTCATTTTAGCTCATATTTAGGCGTTGTAATATGTACCAATATCAATTAAATGAAAATTCAACCCATGTGCCTGATTTATTTACTTTCGTTGTTCGACTAATTAACGATTACTTCTTCGGCATTTCTCGCACAATTTTCCATATTCCATAAAATTACAAAAAGATAGAGCTTTAATGGAAAAAAAAAACTGTAAAAACAAATGGATTGATAAGAACTTTAATGGGAAAAACTATTAATTCATTGGGTGACGTCATATAAGTTATATATTGTTTGACCCTTCTTCAATAGACCTCATTACGCACCACTTCTCAAAAGGCTGCGTCTTTGGAAATCATGACATTCTTAAACGAACCTTTAAGATAAAGGGTCCATGAAGGTACCTTTCGCTTCAAGATTTAGACAATTCGATGAATCCATGCGACATATAAAAGAGGTGCGAAATTATTGCCATATGTCATATTTAAGTTGATTCTAATTATTTTAACTTAACAAAAAAAAAGAATATCTTATAGTTCAAAACGTTTTTTCCGACCGTTGGTGGGCAGACTCGTCCAACGCTCCCAATTGAAAGGACTTCAAGCAGTGCCTTGTCCCACGACAAGACGGTGAAATTCGCAATCAATCGCCCATCAATAGTTTCAAGGGCCAGATTGCAAAGCATTCACTTTTGCGTTAAAGGCAGAAACAAAAAGCACTTGCCATTTCTCAAATTAAAAAAAAAAAAATTTGAACTTAAATGGACTATACTGGAGTCTGGAGATGCCAAAATCCTGTCCATTATCCCTTTCGACCATCGACTAAAACAAGAAAAATATGAAAAACTAATGACATGACGTGGCAATTTAATAGGTCCCACCAAAAGAGACTATGCTGCCAACTGCACCCAGCATGCCACGCTCGGCACGCCTTGGTTCACCGCGAACGCCATGTAGTAACCGGGCGGCGCAACCACCGCGGTCGGCGGCGCCGTGCACCCGATCCTGTACCGGCCGCTGCCGTCGGGGATCGCCGACGTCACGGCCAGTTTGACCAGCCTCTGACCCTGGGAGAACGAGTGCGTCGCGAAGGGCGCGCTGTTCAAGTTCACCTCCACGATCCCCACCACCGGCAACGGGACGGACACGTACACGTCGAAGGCCTCCCCGTAACGGACCGTGGTCGGGATGTCGTCCAGCGCGGGCCGAAGGTTCGCCCGGTCCGGCGACAGGTACTCCGGGGAGAACGCCTCGATGCGCAGCTCCGTCGGGAATTCGGCGTTGAATTTGTAGAAGTAGTGCGGGTTGCTCCCGGCGATCAAGAGCCGCCCGTCCGGCAACAGGTTCGCCGTGGAGTGGTACAATCTGGGGATAGTGGTTGGGGTCAGCGTCATGAACCGTAGCCCCGCGGGCTGGTCTGGCCTGTAGAGGACCGGGTAGAGGCACGGGTCGGAGGCCAGCTCGAACCCCTGCGTGCCGGCCTGAGCTCCGTTGACGATCAGGACGTCGCCGGTGGGGAGCATTACCATGTCTCCCATTATCCGGCGGAACGGCATGTCCTCCAATTCCCAGGAAGGCTCGGCCGCCGTCGCCACGATCCGGCCGCAGCTGCCGCGGGCCGGCTCGTCCGTGTTCTGCTCGATGAACGCGCCATACGGGGCCCCGCCGCAGACCACGATCACGGCGGTGTCGTAGGCGCCGTCGAGGGCGAGCATCGCGGACGAGCCGGCCGAGGGATAATTGCGGGGGCCGCCCTCCAGGGGCGGGTACTGCCGGACCACCCGAGCGAGCTTGTGGTCGAAGGAGACCGCCCTGTCGTTGGCGAAGACAAAGAGGTGGCCGTCGGGCAGCAAGTGGACGTACGGGTAGAGATTGTCCATCTGCTTGTCCCCGGCGTCGGCGAGGAACGGGAAGAACACGGCGCCGCCCTCCCGCGGCGGGTAATACTCGACGGTGTTCGCTGCGCGGCCGCCGACGACGATCACCGACCCGTCAGGGAGGATCTGGTTCGTCCCGTACCACCGGCCGTCGGCGAGCTCCACGTGGTCGAGCTCGACCCAGTCGCAGCCGCCGGCTGCGTCGCAGGGTTCGAAGCGGCGGATCTTGCGGAGGCCGTCGAGGTCGCCGCCCGTCTGGAGGAGGGAGCCGTCGGGGAGGAACTGGCCGGAGGAGCACCAGGTGTCGGTGAGGATGGTGAGGGGGCGGATCCGGTTGGTGGCGAGGTCGAGGACCGCGGAGTGGGCGTAGCAGTCGCGCTTGAGGACGGCGTCCCGGGGGTCGCGCAGGCAGCGGCCGCGGGGGAGGCGGAGGCGGCTGGGGCCGATGTTGGTGCGGTCGAGGAGGACGACGGTGTTGAAGCGGGTGACGGCGGTGTGCATGGAGGCGATGCCGGCGTCCGCCACCAGCAGCTCCCACGTGCCCGGGAGGCCGGCGCGCGCGAGGGAGGCGAGTAGGGAGATGGTCATGAAGAGGAGGAACCGCCATTGTCGCGAAGGTGAAGCGAGCAGCCCCATTAGAGAGAGAGAGAGAGAGTGAGTGAAGAATGGATGGGATGGGATGGGACGGGCAATTAGCGATGGAGAAAGGAAGAGTCTAATGAAGGATCGATCTGTGGGGCCCGCCGTGTATTGGTGAGCTGGAATATTATAATAATTAATTAGCGATAAAGAAAAGCATTGACTAGGAAAAACAGGGAGAAGGTTCTGTGACGTAGGACGTAATATGTCTCTTTCTCTCTCTCTGTCTGTAGGGTCTTCGATGGTAAATGGGCAAACAAATGTTGTTTTGCAGGGAAGTACGCACGTGAAGGGGTCACGTAAGCATGGATTTGCCTACGTGTCGTGGCTCTCTCCAGTCATCTGAGGAGACGGTCTTAAATGCATCGGGTGCATGTCGGGCTAATGCGTCCCGACTCTGGGTGGTGTGGACCTTATACAAAACCCCACCAACATCAACGTCTCAAATGCTAGATTAGGGATGCCCAAGAAAAAAAAAATGCTTGATTAGGAATGAAATTATGTGCACGTGGGGGGAGCGAGTTTAAAACTAAGTTTATTTATTTATTTATTTTGACGAAGTGAATCGGCTTGAGAAGTAAATTATTCCGACTCTAATTCGTTGATATGAGCCGTGTTTAGTTTTTTAGATTCGAATTGAGATTGAATAACATAAAGGGTATTTAAAATCCTCCAAACATCCTTCGGATTGTAGAAATATCAAATCAAATGTTTGGTGTAATCTAAGATAAGATTTCGAAATCTTTGAAAATCTACAATCTAAGATTGGATTAAAAATCTTTTAAATTCCTTATATTTTGAAAATCTATGAAAAATCACATCTTTGATTGGCTCCTTGTGTACTTGACTACTCAAACCCTCTCGACCACTTTCGTCGAGAAGCAATCTCCAAGAAATCGATCTCGAGAGCTTGACGACCTTCAATAGATATGACCTATTTCATTAAGCAAAATTCTAAATTGAAGGCAAGGAGGACCTCTTTCTAATGTTTCATTAAACATGTTTGGTGATGGTGGAAAACTAGAAAATCAACTGAAAAAGAAAGTGAATAACGAATGAGATGGTGAGTCATAATCTTTTAAGTAAGTCAGTATTGATATCGAGGACACCAAAATGGTGGTGGGGTGCCATTTGTGAGAAATGCCGAGAGCACTAAATTTGACTTAAGGTGGGCTTTTCTCGATGCATAGAAAAATTATGGTTAATTTTTAAAATTTTATCTTCAATATAGATTTATTCTACCTCTTACGGTGAATTTCTTATTCCACATTTTATCAGGTTGCATATGGTTTTATTCCATCCGAAGAAGGCCTCAAAAACTGCAGTCAAAAGAGGGAAGTTGGTTCAGTGACGTACAATTAGCCCTAAGCTAGGTTACACCGACATGAACACGCGACACGCGACACGACACGACACGTTAATACGCCATTTCTCAAAAATAAAAATTCCGATACGGGACACGTTATATATTAAATGAATATTTTTATTTTTAATTAATTTGAATCTAATTTATAATTAATTAATTAATTAAAAAAAAGAACCCACTATAAATTTACACTAATCATTCAACATTTTTGGTAAGATTCTAGGTTTTTTTTTTATTTCATTATCCCAAATTTACTTTTAATTTTTCGAAATCAAACACTCAAACCCCCACTCCCCCTCCCCCTCCCCAAACTCCCTTTTTCCCTCAACAGACCCCACCCTCAAATTTTTTTCACTTTTTTCCCTCTCCACCACCTGACAGCCCGTCCCTTCCCCCTCCCTCCAACACGCAAGCCCCTTTTTTAATCTTTTATTTTCCTTCTCAGTTCTCAAAACCCTAGCAGCACGGCACCTTCTTCACCTCCTCCTTAGTCCTCGCCGCACGACGCCTATCTCCGAAAGCATCGAAGACTCGATCAAGAAAAGCACCAGCATTCGCCGAAGGAGCGGAAAAGGGAGTAACCCAGAAAAAATTTCAGTGGAAAGGGATTGGAAAAGAAGGCGGAGCGCGCGGTCCTTGTGCACCGAGAGGCTGCACACCGCTGTAAACTCCTCCTCCTCCTCCCCCTTGCCGCCTCCGCCGCCCTCCCCCACGAGCGCCTCCCTCGTGAAGTTTCTCCTCACAGCCCTCGCCTCAGTCTCTGCTCTTTCTCTGGCCGTCTCTCGCCGTCGCGGGCTAGCCTTCGCTCGTGGCCTCCACCCTTTCGGACGCGTGTGTCGACAAAAGTTGACCACGTGTTGACAAATCCGACATGCGGTCAACGCCCAATACGTGTCGGACACGACACGGAGCCCTATGAACGTGTCCGTGCAATATAAGCCCTGAGAAGATAAACGGACGGACATCAGTCGTTCGAATTCAGTGGAAGGTACACACGTGGACGTGACGTGCGGGCACGGAGCCGCTTACGTGTCGTGGCTTTTCTGTTCAAGGGGGTTGGGAAGGTGGCTGACGTCAGCGGGGAAGAGAATTCAATGACAAAGAGGCAGCAAAAGTGGATTTGGAATTCTACCCGCAAAAGCAACTCTCGAGCCCATCTCGATCTTGCAATCACGTGAATTGCTTACGAAATCCACGTCATTCGATTGAGATCGATCGTGTCTCACGCGCATAACAAGGACTTCCGAGAATTTCTATCGTATACATTCAAGCGAATCTCAATCAATGATTGAATAAATCTTAAATAAGAAAATACTATTATAATCGAGAGAAGTTTATCGTTCAAATTGCGCAATATGAAAAATACATGATTTATCAAGGTTTCTAAAGATTACCCCTCCAAAATTGTACTGAACCACAAAAATAGCTTTGTTTAGTTTGTTTCGACGATTTGAACCATATGATGCCCACCCTTTACCTCTAGATGTCCTCGGCAAAAAGTGCAAATGTGCATATTCTCTCCATAGTAAGATCTTCATGGTTTTACAAAGTTCGCTAAATTTAAGGGTAAAACAGTATTGGGGGCAATGGCAGTATTGACATCAAAACTACGTACAATATTCACTTGGGCAAGTGTCATGATTTTAAGGAAAAAAGAAAAAAGAAAAGAAAAGAAACAAGTGCCTCTAGCACTGAAAAATTTAACAAAATCTTAGATTATTAAAACTCATCGAGTTGCTTAAATTGACAATTTAAACAGTCTAAGCACTAGAGTGATCGCTTGTAATGCAACGGGACTAAGTTGATCATCGTAAGGAATAACGATGGCAAGATAAGAATTGATTTTACTTCTAACTCATGACATCTTTTTGTCAAATTTCTAATTCTATGCAGCTTAGTGCCACCTCTGAAAATACTTTAAGTCACATTCTAAACTTTTTTTTAAGGTCAAAGACACATTTAAATCTTTAAATGGTCTCATTAATGGTAAGATTGATGAAAGAAGAAAAATGTACATTTAATGTAGATTAATTGATTTAATGATTTTGAATTCACCTAGTCTAAACGGTTGTTTCTTCTTCTTTTGTGTTCAAATTGGAGAAGCTTACACGTTCGTTGCTTTTTACGAGAATCATCTTAAATTCGATTATTTTAATAAATTTAATGATCGGGCTTTTAATTTAACGGAATATTAATTAAGTATATTTATACACAATGCCTCTCTAAAGTTCAATTTAACAACTTCTTGTAATGCACAACTTTTTTTAGTTCAATTTTTTTAGGTGTTTCTCCCGTTAAAGTTGTGGACTATCATAAATTATACTTAAGATATGCGAATTAACAAAGATTACCAATAAAATTTTAGCTCCTTAGAAAAGAAACCCTTCATAAAAATCAATCGTAAGTACATTACTAAGTAGAATATGGAAAATGAAGTTTGCATATGAACAAATGAAGAAAATAACATAAGATGATCAACTAAAAATTTGATTAATAGTATGAACATTCTTTTTTTGTATGTTCGTGATGATGTGCAACTTTTGCATTTTCAATAAATAACAACTTTCATCGTTTCCATTTGTGATTGTGACTAATTAATTCTTTTGAGATTATTTTCGTCAACTCAACAAGTTAAAGAGTGTTATAGCCATTTTAAGTATGAAGATAGTTTGGCACCTAAATTTAATGTCAAAACCCTATAAAATATCACATTAGTGCCAAGACCGCTAAAAATTGTTCATTTAAGTGAATAGAATGATTTTTATTTGTAAAATAATACCACATTAGAGTTTTTTTTCATGTCGGAGCCACTTAAGTGGTCACTTTTTAAAAGTTGCGGCCTTAAATAATTGTTACCAAAGTTGGTGCTGTGATAAAATCATTTTTCCTACCCAAATGAACATGGAAGAAACGGGCAAATTACTTGATGAGATTGCAAAAACTGAAAATTGGGGATTGATTCCAAATGAGAAACTATTATTGTTTTGAATGTATCGCCTGTTCTTGTAATATGTATAATTAATACCTCAACAATCGAATAATTTTCTCATAAGTAATTTTAACAATCTGGAGGCACTTATTAATAGGAATCATCCTCTTTTGCGGATGTACGGTCGATAATTGCAAGTTTGACTTAAAAAGTCAATGGCTGTGGACATTCCCAAGAAAATTTGGTTGATGTGCCTCTGGGAAACGAAATTTTAGGCAAGAAGGACGAAAATGAGCTTAACACTCAATCTCATACCTTAGGTCAATTTCTCCACAATATTGTCAGATTTTGCTTTTGGTATCAGAGAATTTTCGAAATTTTTAATTTCGTTATGCAATTCATTTCATGAATATGACAACTAGACTTAAAAAATGTACCTGTAATCTGTAGATTTTTATTTATTCATTTAACAATGGTGAACAAAACCAGTCGTGCCACCACCGGCCGTGGTGGCTCCACTGGGTAGGCTTGAGTGAACCTTTGCGAGGGAGGTGAGGAGTTCGAAACCTTTGCAACGCAAAGGCTCTGGCGGAGTTACTTGGTGTCTTAAGTGTGCTTCCGGGAGTGGTGGGTCCTCCCGCTTAAGTAGCACCTGGGGGTTTACGCTTCGGCTACCGGTTGAGGCGGTTCCTCCAGCACCAAAAAAAAGAAAAAAACAAAAACAAAAACAAAACCAGTCGTGCCAAGTGTAGATATTCCAATTTTAATGTATCAAAACTATTTGACTTGGCTTGGAAAATTACAAAAGTAAATTACTCCGACAGTTCTTTGGTATTAGACGAAATGTATGTCGGTTCCACTAAGAAATACTACCAAACTACAAGTAATTTATATGAAAGTTACTATCGTTTCTGGCCAAAACTACTAAGACCTAAAATAAACAGATCAACCGTGTGTTAGGGGTGAGCAGTTCTAAGGACGGTCTAGCTCTAGCTAGAATTTACCCTATTAGGACAAGTTCTCCAGATTTTGGAACTTAAAATTTACCCCACATACCATAGACTTTGAAACTTATCTAATCAATCGGTTCCAAGGTCTGCTAGGGAATTGGCCAGTTTTTTTTTTTTTTTTTCATTTTTAATTAAGCTAAATGAAAGTGAATGCAGCAACAAAAATCCCCATTTATCAATAACAACAATCCATAAAGGGCGAACGCGTAAAATAAACTAAATAATAAAAAGTTCAAAATATGTGACACATAACCTAAATTATATAACTTTAGTCCTTAATTATCCATGAAATAATTGTACTAAATTCTATTCACCCGAAATAAATAAATAAAAACAACAAACATAATTAATTACTTAAAATATTTTTAAGTTAAAAGTATTATTAATTAAACTAAAATAATCATCATAAAATCTCACTGTATATATTTATCTTTCTTCGGAGATTAATTTGCATGCTTTTTGCAATAACCTTATTTCCATGATGCTGGAGAATTTAGGAAGGGAAGGCAAATTTTTGTAAGCTATGGACAATGACGAAGATTTCACACAAGTTGAAGTTGTTCGATTGGAAAATCGCATCTTGATATGAATTGAATGTCGAATGTTTGTAAAATAAATAAAATAGTAATTTTCCTTGTCCCACGTAAGAAAGTTGGAAGTATGAGGGCTATTATATAAGTGTAGACATCTTCTAACTTATTCAAATGAAGACAATGAGCTATTAGCTAGACTTTATAATACCCACGTGTGGGCTAAATAAAGCATTGATACGACACGTTGACACGTCATTTATCAAAAAATAGAGAATTCCAACACGTTGGGATACGTTATATATTAAATTTATATTTTTATATATACATGATAAATTAATTTGATTCAAATTCACAAATGAATAAAAAAAAGAATCTAGATTGAATTTACACTAAAAATATTAATTCACCATATGTTAATATCATTCATTATTTCAATTTGACAATTAATCACTTCTTGTTCCCTTTATTATTTTTATTTTTTAAATATTTATATTTTAATCCCGTATTTATTAAAAATTTTAAAATTAACTCGCACATGTGAGAATTTTGTGTCGGAATTTTGGACTCGTGTATTGGTATAGTTGACCACAAGTCAAATTTTGACCATATGTTGGAGCATGTCAGACACATGTCGAAGCATGTCCAACACGACCTGAAGGCTTCCAAAAAGTGTTGGTGCTTCCTAGGCTGCGCATGGTAACCTTCCCCAGCCAAAAATTTCTATTCTTTTGTTCCCCTAATAAAAAAGAACGCAAACCCGTTTGGTAACGCCAAGTTGATTTTTATTCCCCTATAGAAAAGTTAGCCTAGGAATAGAAATGAGAAACAAAAAAAGTTGCTTCTTGTTCCAGGAACAATTTCTAGAAATAAGCAAATTTTCTTTTTTATTTTTGTTTTATTTCTTTCTCTTGCCGCGCCACCTCCAACCGCCCACCGGCCGCCGCCGCCGCGCCGCCGCGCCGCCGCCGCGCCGCCGCCCGATCGCCGTCCGCCGCCACCGTCTCCGCTGCACACGACATTCGCGTCGCCGCCGGCCGCCGGGCCGATCGCCGACCACCCCGCCGCAGTCGCCGCCGCCGCCACCGGCGCCGCCGCCGCCGCCGATCGCCGTCCGCCGCGACTGACGTCTCGGCTGCACGTCCGCCGGCAGCCACCTCCACCGCCGGGCCGCCGCCGCCGTCGGCCGCCGCCGCCGCCGGCCGCCGTCGCCGCCGCCGCGCCGGTCGCCGGCCGCCGGTCAATCACCGGTCAATCGCCGACCGCCGCCCCCCGGCGGGCCGGTGGCCGCGGCGATCCGTGGGCAAGAATAAAAAACAAATAAATACAAAAGAGAAATTGTTGCGTTACCAAACGCATTTCTATTCTTTTTCTATTCCAAGAGTAGAAATTTTGTGTAGTTACCAAACGGGTTCTTTTACTCAGAAATTGTTCCCCGGAATAGAAATAGAAAAGAACTATTTCTGAAAAAAAAACTCTTCCCTAGCCAAGAAATTTTACCATGCGCACCCCTAGCATGAGGGTGCATGATTCAAAATTAAAAAAAAAATATTATATGTTATTATTTTTATTCTGAATTTTTAATATGCCTTTCCTACGTACATTTAAGAACATATTTGTTCACTTTACAACATTTTCTGAGAGGCTACCTTTAGCGAAAAAGATTGAGACAAGTACGTCGATTTATGATATCAGTGATTGTCAAATCTTGTCGAAGTTTCTTTACAAAAACAAATATAGCCTTCCTTTCAATTCTTTCCATTGGAGAGTTCTCGGAAATGTATTATAATAGCTATTTGATATTTTCAATTGAGATTTTGTTGTATTTTGAAGAATAGTTGTGGGGCAAATAATTTATTAAAAAGAGTGTTATCATGTCTCAAAATCTGATACCAATTCTTCCCAACCCGAAGTAATTTTTCCCAACACTCCCCATATACCTTCTTTCTATGATGCCAAAGGATCTAGGCAGAGGAAGACAGGGCGTTGCAATGTATAGACGATGATGAAGATTTCACACAAGTTGAAGCTACTCGATTGGAAAATTGCATCTTGATGTGAATTCAATGTTGGAATATTAAAATCTTTGCCGGAACTTATAAGACCTAAAATAAACCACACGAATCGTGTGTTAGGCGTGAGTGGTTCCAAGGTCAATTTAGGTTCCACTTGGAACCTACTCTATGGAAACCGGTTTCATAATTTTTAGGGTACACTAGAGAATTGTCCAATTTTTTTTTCTTCCGTTTTTCATTTTTTTTTTCCTTTTTTTTTTTTGTTTAATTTCAATTAAGTCAAATGAAAGTGAATGCAACAACAAAAATCCCATTTTTCAATAGCAACAATCCATAAAAGATGAACAAGTAAAATAAATAAACAATAAAAAGTTAAAAACACGTTACATGTGACTTAAATTATGGAACTTCAGTCCTCAAATTATCCATAAAAAATTGCTCTAAATTCTAACCACTTGAGATAAAAAGAAACAACAAAATTAGTTAATTACTTAAAATAGTTTAAAATTAAGAGTACCATGAATTAAACTAAAATAATCATTAGAAAACCTCACCACATATGCTTATCTTTATTCGCAGATTATGTCGCATGCTTTTGGCAGTAACCTTCCCCGAAGATAATGGAAGACCTTGCACAGGCTGTCCTGTCAGATCATGACCTCCCCATATGCCTTCTTTCCATGATGCCGGAGAATCTAGGAAGATGAAGACATTGTGTTATAATCTATAGACGATGATGAAGATTTCACACAAGTTGAAGCCGTTCAATTGGAAAATTGCATCTCGATGTGAATTCAATGTCGAAATATTTAAAATCTCTGTTTTCAGTCTTGAACGGGAGAATTACCAAAAAGTTTTAAACCTATTGCAATTGTGTCAATTCAGTTCTAAACTTTTTTTTTTGCCAATTTAGAGTCTATACCTTTTGCAATTGTGCCAATTCAGTCCTAAACTTTTTATAATTGTGTCAATTCAGTTCATCCGGCCAAAATTGGCTGGTCGGACGACGTGGACACTAGCCATCCAGCGAATGCTGACGTGGCAATTTTTAATAATTTTTTTATTTTTTTCGAATTTTTTAATATTTTTTTGAAATTTTTTGAAATTTTTAATCCTTTTTTTCCTTTTTTTTTTTTTTTCCCTTCTCCTTCCTCCGACCGGCCGGCGTCGGCCAGAGGCAAGGGCCGGCGAGGCTCACCCCCGCCGGCCACTAGCGAAGGCGAGCCTCGCCTAGTGATGGTGAGGCCGCCGTCGCACATCCGGCGAAACTCGGCCTCACCCAGCCATGGCGAGGTATAGCCTTGCCATCCTGGGTGAGGAGCCTCACCAATGGCTGGCGAGGCTGCCGTCACTAGATCTGGCGAGGAGCCTTGCCAGTACGAGCGAGCTTGGCCCTCGCCAAGGTTGGGCGGGGCCGAGCCTCGCCAAATCCGGCGGTAGTGGCGGTGGCGGCACACAAGAACGGGAATGGGAATGGCCACGCTTTGCCCGCCGCAACGGCTCCGCGAAGCCGAGGAATGATCCACTAGGCTAGGGGGCCGCGGCGGAGTCGCTGGCCGGGAGCCACCTCGAGGAGGTGAAGCTGATGGTTGGGGAGTACTGGAGGCCGATGCTGTGGCTCGACGGGGAGACCTTGACCGTGGCGCAAGTGGCGGTCGCGGCGAGGGGCGTGGGGCTGACGGTGGAGCCGTGCGAGTCGATTAGGCACAGGGTCGAGGCCACTAGCGAGGCTCGCCTTCGCTAGTGGCCGGCGGGGGCGAGCCTCGTCATCCTCACCGGCCCTCACCTCTGGCCGGCGCCGACCGGCCAGAGGAAGGAGAAGGGAAAAAAGGATTAAAAAATTCAAAAAAGGATTAAAAAATTCAAAAATATATTAATAAATTTGAAAAAAATAAAAAATAAATTAAAAATTGCCACGTCGGCATTCACCGAACGGCCGGTGTCCACGTCAATGTCCGGCCGGCCGGCAAATTTTGGCCCGATGGACTAAATTTGCACAATTATAAAAGGTTTAAGACTAAATTGGCAAAAACAAAAAGTTTAGGACTGAATTGACACAATTGTAATAGGTTTAGAACTTTTTTGGTAATTCTCCCGTCTTGAACAGCAGAATTCCACCATGAGTGTTCCTACTCATTGCAAGTTGGAACCTGAGTATGATGAGATAGGGAAGAGGAACAACCACTGAGCTTGTGGAGTGAATGGATCATAGTAGTGGGAAGTCATATCACTAGATCCCTCGCATTCGGCTTGGAAGAGAACAGTCCATCAGATTTTCAATTTGGGGTCCTTTTGCCAATCAAATCATGCATGAAAACGAACCAAAATAAATATGCTCAAGTCTGGTGTGGACCTCTAGACCGTAGGAGCATTTTAGTTTCACCTTCTCACGTCTAGAAAGAGATGCATGCATGAAAGTTACTGGCGTTAGGGCAACATATTCATAGACCAAGCCTTTTTGTGTCTAGTTTCCGATTCGGTTCTCCGGTTCTTGGTTGTTAGTCTAATTGGATTCAGTTCTCACCCTAAACCAAGAACCGAACCACATAATACATGTTCCAAAAAATATGGAATCATGAACTAGCTGATTTCACCAAAACTTGGAATTGCACCGATTCCTATAACCGATTCGGTTGGTTCTCGATTTTATCTGGGAATTATACTTATCCCTATCGTGCATGACCTTTTTGTAGTTTATTGGAAAAATTCTCAAATATATATATATATATATATATATATATATATATATATATATCTTTCCCAAACCTATTTTCCAAATTACACTTCTCACCACCCAACCATTGCTGAAGTTGTTTAGATCGTCCCTCGCTTTGCCTCTCTTGAAAAATATCCGAGTCTTGCTAAAGATCCCCTCCTAATCCAGCTAAAAGCCTTGGCAGATCAATTTGCTTCTCTAAAGGCGCACTCGATTGATTTTTACATCTCGAAACATCTTCAATAACTTCCTGTGATTATGGAGAGTTTGTTTTGATGAGTAATTTATACATGAAAGACTTACTAATACCGCAGATTACAGATGATCCATCATTTCAATTAGTATTTGAAAATACTTTGATCATAAGCTATCTCGATTCTTCTATATCAAAACCATCATTAGTCCCCAAAGTAATCTTATGCTTAACCACTTAAAGTTAAAGGTAGCTTAGTTTATCATATAATGTTAGGCGAAAATATTAAATTATTTCATCAACTTGTCGTCTTGATTGTGACAAAATGCCTTCGTTGCGCCTGACCGTTTCTATATTGTCACGAGATGAAAATTCGATGTCATTTTCAAGCACAAAGGCAAGTGGTTGGAGCACCTTGGAATCCCGGGAATCAAGAAAGACTTCTTGTTACCAAATATGCCTTGTCACAACATTCCAATCACTTTTCCTAGGCCGCACAGAATATCTTATTTCCAAATTCATCACATTGGACCCCAATATCAAAAGGAAAGGAAAAAAGAATGCTACCATATTCTTTGGCCTGAAAGATTACGATATTGAACTTGATGTAAAGTTTAGGAATTGATATAATTACCCCTTTTTGAATACATTACTGGTGTTTTTGCTTATTGGCTGCGAACGAAGGAATCTAATAGAAAAGAGCGAACATCATGTAACGAAGGTCCACATGGCTACTATCCTTTTGGTTAGATGATGAGGACAAAACCCATTACATACTTGAAGCTTTTCATAGGCATGAATGGCATGTTATCTCATTGGCATCGGGATTTGACGGGGCTAGTAGGGGCACAGGAGTAATGGAACACATTTAGAAATGATGTGAGCCCAAAGACTTAACTTAAAGTATTTTCTTTGTAAGGTTGGTATTTGGTGCTAGGCAATACCAAAATATGACAATGTCAGACTGAGATATGTGGAGTTTGTTGTTTTGCCAAACTTTTGCTTTTGTAAATTTATCGTGATTATGCTCTCAAGATTGTGACTTTGATTGTGAGCTCAATTCAATTCATTGTGCTTGATTGCCAAGTTTGGTGTTCAGTTGGTAACTTTTTAGGAAACACATCTAAACTAATTGTTGTATAAAGTTCATTTAAAAAAGTTTGCTTGTTGTATAAAGTTCATTTCAAAAGTTTGTTTCCCATATATGATATATGCCCTCATCTCCTTATACTTTTGTTTTTTATTTGTGGGAAAGCGCCTTTTGTTCTCTTTTATTGGTGAGTTCACTTTACTTTGTCGTAAACCTAGCAATTATGCTGAGATGCTGCCCATATAACAATGACATGGCTTTTGAAGAGTTGGCACTTGTTCTCAATATAATGTGCTCACTGGAAAACCGTCAAATGCTTTAATTCCAAAGTTATAAAAATTTGGGTGCACATGTTTCGCTAAAAATCAATAATTTGTAAAAGATTTTCCTAATTTTAATGGTTTACATCACTTAGGAAAATGAGTTGACAAAAAATATTTTCGCAACAAGGAAATGCATCTAAATCCGGTGGGCTCTTCTACTTAGCAAATGGATTTCCATAGTTCAGATGAAACTCTGTATGTTCACTAAAAATCAGTAATCTGAAAAGATTTTCCTAATTTTGATTGCTTATGTCACTTAAGAAAATGAGTAAACAAATTATATTTTCGCTATAAAGAAATTTCTCGGAATCCGGTGAGCTCTTCCACTTAGAAAATGGATCATTATCCATAGTTCAAATGGAACTTTGTATGTTTCGCTAAAAATCAATAGTTTGTAATTTTTTTTCCTAATTTCGATGGTTTATATCACTTAAGAAAATGAATTAACAAAAAATATTTTCGTTATAAAGACATGCTAGAATCCGGTGAGCTCTTCTCCTTAGAAAATGGATCATTTTCTGCAGTTCAAATGAAACTTCATATGTATAAGTCCCCATAAAATCTTTTGAAATATGCTTATAAATGGTTTTTCAACTATGCACCGGAAAGTAAATGAGCAATAACCAACACTCTTGATATATCTTCTAGAATGTCAAGGCACGGTACGGGCTCATCCTGGCCAATTTCTTGAGTTATTTTTCTCAATTTTTGGCCCAAAGGGCCTTTTCCTTTTAGGCCCAAATTAAATTGTTTTGGTTGCCCTTTCGGCCTCATCCATCAATATCCACAATAACTGATGGACATAAAAAGTTTTCAAAATCTTAAATTGGGGTTTTAACTTCCCATGGAAAAATATATCAATGCAGGCTAGCTTTTTCCTTCCATTTAAAGGCCCTCTTGCGCACAACCCCGCAATCTCAAATCCATCCTCGTTCTCTTGCTATACTTAGCGGTTTTAAGTGCTAACTGTCCATTCTCTTTATGAATAATTATTGTGATTACTGGTGATTGGTTCTGGTTGTATTGGCTTGAACCATCCTTATCCTTTGGTGGACGAGTTCCTCGATTTCTCATATCTCGCTGCCAAGCCCGAGCATCAATCTTCCAACCACGATGAGACTAAAAATAGAAATTCCTTGGCTCTACTGATATATTTGGACTGAAAATGATAATCTAGGATTTTGTTGTGTTGCGGGTCAGCGGATCGAGGCAAATTGGGTTATAAAGCAGAGAATTTTAATTTTTTTCGTATGGTTTCATATCTGCAAACCATTGAAGATTTGGACATTGTCTTTAATTACTAGAAATAATGCTTCTCCAAGCATTATTTCTACTCAACATTTACTGTAAAAAATGAACCTTGTTTATAATGTCAACTTTTTCATGTCCAGTGCATATGCTACCAAGTTATTTTATGCATGCAGGATGAGTTGCATATGGTGAACGATAACGCATCTACTACAAGATTGTGGATTGCTCATGTTAGATCTTCACCCTTTAGGTATCAATAATTGAGAGAACTCTTCATGCAATTTAGGGTTAAAACTATTAAATATCTGTTGGACGTGGAAACTAGGTAAAACTCAACCTTGTGCTCGAAACTGTCATTCCATAGCCTCTTCTAGTTGTTCTGTGAGCTTGATATCACTTACGAAAAACTACACGCAAGAATTATGTCAATGTAGGTTACCTAGTGTTCAAAATTATCAAGAATTTGCTATTTTGACATAATGGAAAGGGAATGTGAGAACGTTGTCAATGCTGTCCACCATGGCCCGTGATATACTAATCCTCTTTGGATGCATGTGGGAAATATCATTACATAAATGCAAAGGATTTTATGTTGAAGAGTTTTAATGACATGCAAAGAATTGCGTTTGGTAGTGAGGACAAGAACTATGATTGGATAAAGTGGGATAAAAGATCCTCCCGATAATATCGTGACATATTTAACCCTATCAAGTGTTTGGTACACTTCAAGTAAGTCTGAAAAATAAAAATTCAATAGTTTAAAAAAACTGAAATTTTAAATATTCAATTAGATTAAAAGAATGAAATGAAAAACCTTAGAACCCAGGTTGCGGCCACCGCTACCACCATGGTGGCTACGATCGAAGACGACCACCACCAACGTCTCCTTCGCATGATGGCGCAAATCCAAAATGATCTAAAAATGAGTAAAACCGCGGCACTTACTTCAGGGCTTCCTCTACTAGTATCCGCTTGTTTGAGCCGTCTCTAATGCGAGTGTAACATCAATACTATATGGCTTCACTATTGCACTGAGATCAGCTTGGAGCCTTTTGCTCCAGCAAGAAAAACAAAAGAATCGATGCTTGTGACTTGACTAAAAAAAAAAAAAAAAAAAAAAAACTTTCCGGGTGGAAAGTCGATTTTATACGGTATACGAGTCCTGTGTTAGTGTCCATTTGATTTTTTCCATATTCAAGGCATGTTAATTTGATCAGATGGTGATCTTGCCATCAACCACATGGTCACCTTTTGTAGCTGTTCTAGCACGTATGGACCTGCAGTCCCTGAGATATTATTACACTGGTCACATTGCATTTCTGTTTACAAGAGAGAAGCTAACATTAGGACAAGCATGGATTTTACAGGACATTGCCAAATTTGCTTACGAAGTTTCGTCTTTGCACAGGCTATCCCATTTCAAACTTTTGAATTTGACCCCGCAGATTTTTATAGAAGGTATATATCGGCAAGTTTGGTTTGGAAAGATTCGTGATTGATTAGTGATTATTAATGAAACAAATGACAATTCTCATTTTGTTAATTTTCTTTTAAAATTTTTTCTTTTCCAATTTAACTTTATCCTCCTCTCGGATTTCTTGTCCGGACATATCTACTTCGGAGGACATCCGTAAACACAGATAAAATAACAACTTTCCCATTTAGGCTCAAATTCGAACTACCAATGAAGCCATGCTTTAAACCTGGTTTTGCACAGAACTTTTTTTCTTTTTAAAAAGAGAAAATTGCAAAGATCAAAGAAAACCGATCATGAAGTAGTCGGAGATGGTGACCTTGATCAATGGCTGCTTGGGGCAGATATGAGGCGATGCCAGCAAGATCTGAGGTAGGTGGTGACAACTCGGGATGTTGATTATATTTGCACAAGAAAATGAAGGTGAGGAAAAAGCTAGAATTTAGATAATTTAATGAGGGCAAAGATTTTTTTTTATAAAAAATTTCATTAACCTTGAAAGCAGCACTTAAAAAATTCCAAATGCCAATGCTTAGTAGGACTTCCATTATGCTAAGGACTTTTGGAAATGCTAACTTCGACTCAAAGGCCTTTGCCTTTTCATTTCCATATATCTTGGCATTTTGCCAAAGGCTTTTATGAGCTCAAAGGCCTTTGACAAAGCTGTGCCAAACACAGCCGAAGTGGAGGAGGCGGTGTTCCAGCTACCAAGGTACCAGGATCGAACGGACTTAATGAACAAGGTTGACATATAGCATGATGTTTATAGAATGGTGGATAGCAATTTCGCTACACGTATCTTGATCCCAATTTAAATATGACATGTATTGTTCTTATTCTAAAGGTAGCAAATCCAGAAAGCATCACCTAATTCAAGCCCATTAGCTTGTGCAATTTTAATTATAAAATTATTTCGAAAGTAATGGCTAATCGCTTGAAGCCGTGGCTTCTCAAAATAATCGCAATTGAATGGAGTGCATTAGAGTACGTTTGTGAGTGGAAGATAGATACATGATAATATCCTAATGGTTCAAAAAGTGCTTCATCAACTACGCATTATAAAGAGGGAAAGGAAATTACAGGCGATTATTAAATTGGATATGAAAAAGGCATATGATTGAGTATAATGAGACTTTCTATGTGACTGTATGTAGAGATTGGGATTATGTAAGAATTGGGTCTAGCTTCTTAAACAGTATAGTCTCATTTAGTGTGAGATTTAATGGGGATTTTCTGAATACTTCCAACCCTCCTGGGGTATAAGACAAGGGAATCCATTAACGCCCTATCTTTTCATCATCATGGCAAACGTGTTATCTTCGTTAATAAATAATGCGATATTGGATGGCAACGTGAGAGGAATTAAATTGAATATGTGGTGCCCCATGCTATCGTACTTATAATTTGCCGATGACGCCATTTTTTTCCTATATGGCATGGTTAGGGAATGCCACAGATGTGGCTAACGTTCTGAACCAATACTGCTATGCATTAGATAGGCCATAAATTTTAAAAAAGTCTATGTATCTTCTCTAGCAAAGACAATCTGGAGCTATTGAAGAAGAATATGGCAAATGAGCTAAGAGTTCCTATCATAGACAAAACTAGAAAATATCTAGGCATCTCGCCAGACTAGGGGCAATCAAACAAACAACTTTTTTCATGGGTTTTAGTAAGGATGAACTCAAAATTGGAGGGATGGAAAAAGAATCTAATGACCAATCTTGATTTGTAAATCAATTGAAAGAAGAATTGCATCCTTTTGGTGGAAACAGAATGCTACAAAGAGAGGAATCCCCTTAAGGAAATCAAAAGCATTGAAGACTAGGAAAGATGCGGGAGGCTTGGGATTTAAAGATCTAGTTGCCTTCAACAAGGCAATGCTTGGGAGACAAGTATGACGATTAATGCAAGCTCCTAATGCACTATGGAGTAAGCTCATGAAAGGCCTTTACCACCCACGATGAGAGTTTTGGAATGCCGATAGAAGCCATTGCCCCTCCTGAGATGACAAAGCTTGTTGGCGAGGAGAGAAGTGATTGAACCTGAGGGAAGATGGCTAGTTGGAGACGGAAAAAGAATTAAAGCCGGGGAGGATATATGGTTGCCTAGAGGTTGAATCGGAGGACTCGCAAATCAAAATAACCCCCTTTATGTCAAGGAGTTGATAAACCAAGACCTTCAAGAATGACAAATCTAGAAGTTGAGGGAGCTCTTTGATGAGGATGTGGTGCTAGAGATTCTGTCTATTCCCCTCACCTTCATCCCTCGCTCGATAGACTTATTTAGAGAGGAAATACAGAAGGTTCCTACTCGGTTCAAAATGGCTATAACATGCTTTGTTTCAAGACTATAAAACCTAATGCCACCCTGGCGTCACCATCATATCAGCCTCCTAGAAGTCCATGGACATCAATATGGCATATTCAAAATCACTCGAAGATTTGGTTTTTCCTATGGAGTGTATGCAACAATGCACTACCAATGAAGGAAAACTTATAAAAGGAAAATGGTACTTGACCTGCTTTGTCCAATATGCCATAGTGCCCTAGAAACTATTAAGCATTTCCTTGTCCTGTGTTGACACTTAATTTTAGCAAATCTAGGGAAATAAAGAAAATAAAAATTGCATTTGAATAAATAAAAGGAAAAAAATAAAAAATGGAGGAAATTGATTTGATTGATTATGCATGGAAATTTGAAATTCTAATGAATATTCGGATTTTGTTAAATGCAGAAGCAATTTAAAAATCAAGTGAATAAAGGGTAATAATTTTTGCAAAATAGAAGAAATCTAAGAAAATTGAAATGATTCTTCAAATCACGCTTTCCGATTTATAAACTTTGATTTAATGTGACTGGAGATGGAAACTCAGAAAATGACATACAAGGCGGCCATCTGAAATCATTATAAAAGAGAGCTTCATTTTTCGTGAAAAGGGGGCTTTTTTTCGAAAAATTGAGAGCAAAATTCAGGGAGAAAAGTCAGAAAAAAAGAGAAAAAAGAAGAAAAATGAGAAGAGGGGAAAGTGACTGATCAGTGAAATGACGTGAAAAAAAAAAAAAAAAAAAACTTGTTCATCTCCTTCGTCCGGCGACCCGCGCCCGCCTCGGCGGCGACCAGGGCGTCCGCCTCGCTGCCCGAGCCGCGACGCCGCCGTAGCCCAGTCGTCCGCGACCCTCCTGCCGGAGCCGCCCCGATCTCGTCGCATCTCCACCACCGCCAGCCCCGCCGCTCCGCTCTTCGACGTCCACCGCTCGAGATCCCACCACCGAGCCCCGCACCGTAGCCGACGCCACCGTCCAGCGTCGCCGCGACCCAACTCAGCGACCCACGATTCGCTCGCCGCTCGAGGTCCCACAGCTGAGCCCCGCACCACAGCCGACGCCGCCGCCCAGCGACCCGCGATCCAGCTCCACTGCTGCCTCTCGCCCGAGCGACCCATCTACAGATCCCGAAGCACCAGCGTCGCCCGCGCCGGCACCTCCCGACTCGCCACCATCCTCTTTCCGGCGACCCAGCTCTCGACGCCTGCCGGTTCGCCTCAGCCCGACGATCTGCCGTCCCGACGCCTCTGCCCGAGATCCGCCGGTCCCTGCCGCGACCAACAGCCGCCGTGGCCCGCGCCCAACGCCGTCACCGCCCCCGCCCTCAGCGCCACCAGCAGCCCCGGCGCCGTCCAGCCCTCGCCGGAGCCCCGACGCCGGCCGCCGGCCATCCTCCGCTCGGCGCCGCCCTCCTGTCCCCGTTGTTTCCCCCTAGGTAGTTTTTTTTTTTTTTTTTTTTTTTTACTTTTACTTTTCACTTTTTTTGTAGTTTAGTTTATTTTACTCTTTTTATTTTTCATGTTATTTTTCTACTTATTTTGTTTGATAGCATTTTTTTAGTTTAGCTATTTAAGTTGTAATATTGAATGTTAATATTTGTGAATTTTGTAGGCCTTATCCGTAGAGATTTTATCCAAAATTATTGTAATTACTAATTTGATCGTAAGACGTCGGATCATTTTTTTTAATTATATTAATTTTTGGGCTTTTTTTAGTAAATTTTAATCGTTAAATCATTATAATTATTAATTTGGTACGTAAGATTTCGAATCAAATTTTTAATTATTTTGAACTCTTTATCGTGATAATTAGGGTTAGAATAATCGTTAATTTGACCCGTGAGACAAGTATGTTATTTTTTTGATTATTTTAATCTTTTATTTTGTTGATAGTTTAGATTTAATATTTATTTAATAATTACTTATCTTAAAAAAATAAAAAAGATCAGAAAATAAAAAAAAAATCAAAATTCTGCATGAGCATATAGGTTTAGTAAATCAGACATGTAGGTTTAGTAAATTAGCATTTTTTTTTTTAGGATTGCATTTTTAGAAATAAGTTAGGGTTGGACCTAAATAACTTTTTAAAAAAAATAGGGTTTTAGATAATGTTCGCATATTTTAAATCTCATTTTTCCAAAAAAATAGTTTTCTAAGATAGGATAGGGTAGTCAAATTAATCCCTAGAATAAATTAGAAAATTATCCCTTTTTAGATAGTTCAATTAGGGTTTTTACTAATTCTGAATTTCAATAAAAAAAATTCAAAAAATACTAGGTGCATGTTAACTAGTTTGCATAATAGGATCATTTAATCAGGATTTGTTCATTAGTGAAGTTAGATCATGAGGTGCATAATAACTAGTTTGCATAATAGGCCCATTTAATTAGAATTTGCATATTAATAAGATTAAGTCATTTAGCTAAAAAAAATGCATTTTTATAAAAGAATTATAATTTAAAAAAAAACCCAAAACAAAAAAAAAAAAAATCCTTTGCTTTGTGTGAATTGTTTTGTGTGATGCAATTTATTTATTAAATGTTTAATAATGGTTGAGCATCCGTGTGGCTACCATATTTGCATGGTAGTAATTTAGGTTAAAATAAATCCAAGTTGCTTGTAAAAACATTTTTTTTAAAAAAAAAAATGGTACCAAAAGGGCATTAGAAAATTCTAGTGTAACTAAGTCCCCATACCCTTAGTCTCTGGTTCGTAGGAGTAAAATAAATCTCCTTTTATTTTACATAAGTGTCTAATCGACCTACCGTGAACCAATTAGTGGTGACTCCTAGTTAATAATCTTTTGTATGTTTAAAAATTTAGACTTAAGTCGTGATTTGGTATGGGATTGGGAAATCCCAAGTTAAGTTTAAAAACTTAGCAGTCCATTAACCTAGTTTTAGATGGTGCACCTAAAAAAAATAGGTCACGACATCCTGTGTGAGTGGACAAAGCGAATTTAGTTAGACTTGCATTTAAATATAGCCACCTCCCCAGAATGTATCACTAGATTCGACAATTGGATTTTAGAGAACATCACCCACTGAAAATGACTAGTCCTCGAAAGCCCTCATTGCTGACATTTTTTGGCTAATTTGGAAGGAACGAAATGTATGGGTATTTTGCAACAGCAAACCAAGACCTAGGCAAATTGTGTAGGAAGCAATCAGCTCACTAAACCTCTGCGAAAAATGGAACCCAGCAACGTGAGGCTTAAAGGATGCAAAGACTCACCCGATTGTTGGACACCACCACCAGCGGCCTGCTAGAAATTGAATGTCGATGGGTATTGGTGCAGTGGATCAAGGGTGGGCGCTGTCGCCAGTGCGTGTAGAGATTCTTGGGGGCTACTCGTTCGTGGTTTTACCAAGAAATTCCATGCTCCATTGGCCCTTGTCGTTAAAACTCTTGCGGTGTGGGAAGGACTAACATTCGTGGAAAATGAGGTTGCGTGCATCAGGAAAAGTGAGTAGAACCCCACAAGTACAAAAGTGGAGGTGTTGCTCGTGTCTGACAATTCGACCACAATGGACTGAGTAATGGATCAGATCGAAGTTGCTTGGGCCGCTCGGTCTGTGATGTTGAAATGAAGAACACTTATGGGCCATATAAATGGTAGGGGTGTGCATGGTCCGGGTGGGCGGTTTCTTAACCGTAACCGCTTTCATTGGGACCAGCCTCCAAAAAAATTAGAATCGTGAACCACCTGTTGTTGCATGGATCCACTCGAGAACCGGACCGTTGGTCCGGTCCGGTTCCCGGGTGGATTCATGAAACCGGTCTCACCAATAATAATATCGTTTTTCAAGTTCCGCCGTGAGTACTTTTCATATCAAGTAATATTTTTCTTTAAATCGACAACGTAGATAATTGTAATCATATACATATTGGCTTAATTAAGGGTACCAATTTTCTTTATTTTATTGAAAACACTACCAAAGAAGAGAAATAAGTTTTTTTTTTCCTATTTTTGAATCATTTCAATTGAAATCTAAAATATTCTTTAAGTTCAAGATTCTGGATGATTGTCATATGTAGATCGTCTTTTCCTTTATCCTCTAACAATGCTCAATCTCTTACAACATTTGCTTTACTGACTTTTTTTTGTAGAAACAATTCTACCGGTACTCCACATATTCTTAAACGTGGTGTCATATGTGAGTTCCGAAAGTATCCTTTGAATGAGCCATTTGTTGAGTTGTTAAAAGGTAGCTTACACACTTTACTAAATTCTTATTAAAACATGGAAACCAAGAGGAGATGGAGCCCTAAAATTTAGATTTGCTAATTAGTAATTTCAAATTTTATTTTAATATTAAAAATAAATATATTATTATAATATAATCGGTCCGGTCTGGGTGGGCGGATCGGCCCATGGAACCGGGAACCGGACCGGTACCCACCGGTTCCTATAAATTGGAACCGTGAACCGGACCGGTTCCCTCAAAACCACCGGTTCCGGGCGGTTCGGGTCCGGTTCCGAGCGATCCGGGCGGGTCCAGGTTCTTTTGCACACCGCTAATAAATCGTGTAGTCGTTGCTTATTGTTCCCAATAAACAAACCGGATGATGGATTGGGTGGTGAAAACCCACATGACCAACTCTTTTGGCATGGATTGGCTGATTAAGTCCCTTCACTCTCTTTGGTCTTTATTATGTTATGATTATGAAAACTCTCATATTACGTTTGACGGTCATGATAAAATTTAAAATAGAATAAAATTGATCATATTCAACGTTTGGTGCTTATTTAAGATATGATAAAGTCGGATATAAAGAGGATATATGTCGGATAAAATTATCCTATAAGGTGTGGTTGTTTGGATTTCTAATCGGAATAGGACTGGATATGATATGATATAAAATCCTGAGATTTTTTTATATCCTATCCATTGTTTGGTGTATCGCAATATTAAAGTCGGATATATTAACATCATACAATGTAACGGCATATCATTGTAAATAAAGATGGTGAAAATCTCTCGTAACACTATTCCTTAATTTATTTTTATTTTATTTTTCTTCTTTTTTATATTATTTTCGTCATTATTTCTTTAATCCCCTTTCATCATTATTTAATAAAATTTTATCAAATAGTAAATTATACTAACATACCTAAAATGAAAAAAAAATATCTAAAATATAATAAGTATAAATATATAATTTATAGATTGAATGTTTATTATAAGATAGAATTAAAGTTGAATATATAAATTAAAATAAGATTAATTAAAAATATATATTTTTAAATTTCTTAAATTAGAATTCAAATATTATTTATATTGAAATATAATTTCAATTTTGCTAAATTAATAAGTTTATTATTCGAGAAAAATAATCTTCCTATTATGGACATTAAATCCTATCCACCTTTATCCCACATCTCTCATAAGATAATTTTATTTGGCCTATATCTCTTTATATCCTACTTTTTCCCCGTCCCGAAATGAATACAAACGTAGGATAGGATAAATCATATCCTATCCCGAATTTTTGTTCGACTACCAAACGTAGCCTAAGAGATATGGGATAAATATTTATATGATTTATAATATCCATAATAAAATTTTTTTTTCTCAAATAAAAAAATTCTTAAATAAAAAATTTAAAACTATATTTCAATATAAATAATATTTGAATTCTAATATAAGAAATTCAAAATAAAAAAATAAAAATTTATTTTTTAATTTAATCTTATTTTTACTTATATATTCGAATTTAATTCTATCTTAAAATATAAAATTTAATTTTCAAATATTTATCTATATTTATTACGTATTTTAGGTATTTTAGTATTTTAGGTATATTAGTAAATTTTTCTATTAATAAAATTTTATTAAGGGGAAGAAAGAAATAAAAATAATTAATTGAAAAATAGAGGAAAACAAAATGAAAATGAAAATAAAGTTGACAAGAGTGTTACAAGATATATTTACCACCTCTGTCTATAAAATTTGTGATTAATTTATATTGATATGACATAATATGTATCCAAGTTTATTATTGCAAATACCAGAAAGTGGATAGAATATAACAAAATCCTCTAGATTTCATATCCTATTCTATCCAGGTTTTATTCGATTAAATCCAAACGACTAAACATAACATGGTACATTTTCTACATAGTAATGAATGAAATGTTTTAATGACAAAAAAAGAAGTCATGATCGGTTAAATTGTTGTACTTGTACATTAATCACGGAGAAAATGGTGAAGGGGGTATTATTTAAATCGATTTAACATGGAATCTCACTATTCGGAATTGTGTTGCGTGCTCTTTTCCAGAAAGCAAATATATTTTTGGTTGGCCGGACCAACCCAAAAATGCCCCAAGAAAGGTCACTTTTGAAATAATATTCTTCTTTACCGACTAAAATATATATATATATATATATATATTTATATATATATTCTTCATCGCCAAACTTTCTTTTTTATGCGTCCAAACAAAACCCTAGACTCTAAACTCAGCTTTGGCATCTCTCGGGGGGAATATTCTCAGTGGATCCACGGAGGTGCGGTGCAAAACTCTCGCTACAAACGAAAAAATCAAAACGAATTAGCCGAAAAAAACCAAAAGAAAAAGGATTTTCTTACATGAGTTTCAGGTGCAAAATCCAAAGTCCATAGACTATGCAAGAAAAAATAAAAAACTTATTCCAAACACCAAACTTTTCCTAATTTAACCCAATTCACACCACAAAAAACCAACCAAAAATATATACAAATACATATATATGTATGTATGTCAATTAAGAAAATAATTTAAAATCCTCCTTCAACATCAAAATTAGCCCCCACCTGCGATTTTAGGATTCTAAAATTTAAGGTTTTGTCATAGGTCTCCAAATTTCCATCCATACTTTTTTTTCTCAAGTGAGTAGAAATATTGGGGTGACATTTGCAGAATCTCCCGTTATCTCGGAAATAAAAAAAATTTATTCCAAACACCAAATTTTCCTACTTTAGCTCAATTCATACCACAAAAAACCCACAATATATGTATACCTATATACCTATATATACGTATATGTATGTATATAATTTAAAAAAATATTTTAAAACCCAGGTTCACCATCAAAATTAGCCTCCACTCGCAATTCTAGGAGTGCAAGGTCTAGGGTTTTGTCACCCACCTCCATCCATCAAACCCTGAAAAACCTCCCCACCATCTTACCCAGAAGAATTCCGCAAGAAAGGAAGAACCTTTCCAGTACCCACAGGACACCCAGTTCCTGGTTTTTCGAATTCTATGGTTCTTGAACACGCTCTCCACCTCGCACCCACGTCGATGCTCGTGTCGTGTCTTCCTCAGGTCGCGCGGAGGGAACCCTGATACGGCGGTGAACCGGTGTGATCGAGCCATGAACGTGGAGGCCCGAGTCGGGGTCGTCGTGGAAGGCGGCCAGAGGGCTCTCGGTTCTGCCCACGGCGGCGTTCTTGACGGCGGGCCGAGGAGCTTCCTTCAGCAGCAGCAGCCCTCGCCGCCGCAGCAGCAGCAGCAGCAGCAGCTCAAGAAGCAGAGCTTGAACCCCCAGTCCCAGATTGGGACCGTGCAGCAGCTCTTGGCCGGCGGCGTCGCCGGGGCTTTTAGCAAGACTTGTACCGCGCCTCTTGCTCGCCTCACCATCTTGTTTCAGGTTCAGCCATTTCTTTTGATATCGTTTTTTGCCCTTTCTGATTCGAGGGTCGTTGGAAATTTCAGTTGAATGTTTGCTTCCTTAAATGAATGTTTGATTCGGGGATTTGCCTTGTGATGAGCTTTAGGAAGTGGGTGTTGGAATTTAACATGGAAAAGGAAATTATTTTGTTTTTCACTTCTCTACCTGTCACTACCTGTAACTTTCGCAAATTCATGTAGTGCTGACTTTGGCAGTTTCTAATGTGCTTCAACAGTTTATTGTGATTTTAGTTACATCTGTGTTGGGTTTCATGTGCTTGATTGATGTTTTTTGCGGGTTGAGTCTCCTTTGGTCTGTGCTCGGTTATTGATTTTGGTTCTAAGAATTTCTATTGAAGTTAATGTTCAGATTTGTGTTAAGTTTGGTCTTAAGTTATTGCTTACAGACTCGTATGTAAGCTTTGTCTGAATGGATGAACTTAAGAAAGCTATGTGATGTGAGATGAAGAATTGTTGACGATGAAATGTGCTGGCGGGGACGGGACATATTACGTGGAGCTTATTATAGGTACAATAAACAAGACAGATATTGGCATATAGAAGTTGGAAATGCTCGAAATTTCTTCTTGGTCCAGCCTATCCTTTTGCTGGATTTCCACAAAACCTATTATGGAGAGATTGACCTCATGGCACGGAGGCAATATGATGGTTAGAAACTAAAATCTGTGTGGGTTTCTGGCTCTTCTTATTTTCGAATTGGAAACTTCTTATCAGCTATTGATATTAGATCAATAGTTTTGTAGTTCTTAGAATTATCCGCTAATAGGAAGAATAGGATGGAGTACTGGATGTGATTGTCTTTGTTATTTTAACAATGGAATTGGATGGTATCTGAACCCCTGATATTGATGCACAAGACTTTTTTTTCCTGGGATATCTTTCTTTGAGGTGGATTATATAAAAATCACGGCAGAAAGTAGGTTTTTTATCTGGGTGGTGGGGGTGGTGTTTCCCCTTGTGTATGAGAGGGTGGAGATATTGTGGGTCATGGCAATTTGTATTTCGATCAAACGGTAGCTTTTATATACTTGATATTGAATCTTGTATGTTATTTGATGTCCCAAGGTGCAAGGTATGCACACAGATGTTGCAGCTCTGAGCAAGCCTAGCATATGGCATGAGGCATCACGCATTGCCAATGAAGAAGGGTTTAGAGCCTTTTGGAAGGGAAATATGGTTACGATTGCTCATCGCCTTCCTTACTCTTCGGTCAACTTTTATGCTTATGAACGGTACAAAAGTGTCAGTAACAAAATACTCTGGCCAATTCCAAGATGTTCTTAGAGCAGAGTGATATCGTGGAGAGTCCCTAATTGTGTTTTTTTAGTCCTGCAGATGTTACAGTCAATTCTTGGGGAAAATAGCAAAGGAAGTGCCAGTGCAGGTCTTTGTGTACACTTTGTAGGTGGCGGAATGGCTGGAATAACAGCTGCAAGTGCAACATATCCTCTGGATCTTGTTAGGACACGCCTCGCTGCACAGGTGAGTGTGTAAGTGTTAAAAAATTACACTGTTTTGAAGTCCATCTCACGTGTTCGCTCCCCCCGCTCTTAGGGTAGTGTTTTTCTTTTCTCCTTTTTCTGTTTACTCATCTACTTGTTTATTTGGGTTGGGGGAAGTCAAAACAAGAGGTATCAATGGATCATATAGATTAGGGATGAGTGTTTCCAGGTTCTAGTTCCAGCTTGCGTACAGTTTCCACTTGAAATCTGGAACCTACTCACTAGAATAGGTTTTTTATTTTTCAAACATGAAACCTATTCTGTATACCTTGGAACCTAAAACCTACCCTGTCACAGTTTTTAGGGTTGGTTCCAGGTTCTGCGTAGAATCCGCCTGTATTATTAATTGAACAATTTCTGTGAATCATTATCTTTAATGATCACTATTTACTGTTATAATTTATTAATATATTTAGACAGACGAATAATTTGAAACATTAAAAAATAAAAGTTTCAGTCATAAAAAAAAAGTTCAGATTAGTGGTTTCAGATTATATACTTATCATTGAAAGTTATGCAATATCATAAGATCACGCAAAGATTAGACCAAGAAAAACAGATAAACTTATTTCAGGTTTCGGGTTATAAGTTCTAGGTTCTAGGTTCTAGGTTCTACCTACCTAGAACTTGAAACTCACCCGTCGAAATAGGGGCCATAATTTTTGGAATCTGAAACCTACTTTGCATACCTTGGAACTTGGAACCGGTCAGATTTTCACCGGTCCGGTTTCAGGCTCTAGGTTCTACCTTGGAATCATGCTTACCCTTAATATAGATAGATTGTGGGATAGATACATGTTCTTTTAGATTTGGTTTGTGATGTTTGGCTATTTTTCTTCATTTAATTCGTCTTCACACTTCGTGGATTTTGCAGAGAAATACAGTATACTACAGAGGTATTTGGCATGCATTTCATACCATTTGTAGAGAGGAAGGCTTCTTGGGGTTATATAAAGGGCTTGGAGCCACGTTATTGGTACAGTTGTGGTTCAAGTGTCTGTATCTTCAAATTCGTGAAGTTGCTTACTACTTACCTGTTTTCTCTGCATCTTCTGTTTTGCAGGGTGTTGGACCCAGTATAGCAATAAGTTTTTCTGTGTATGAGAGCTTGAGATCTTTTTGGCAATGTCGAAGGTGAAAATTTTGCCTTTTTATTTGTTTCTGTCTGATGCTTCTTTGGGTCTGTGAGTGTATATCTTTCTTTGTCTTAACATTAGGCCGAATGATGCTACTGTGATGGTCAGTCTGGCTTGTGGCAGTCTCTCAGGCATTGCATCATCAACTGGTTAGTAATTGGGATTCCATTTAAATCTTGCTTCCTAGAAAAGATCTTCCCGTTTTGCAAGCTTTTTGCTAGTTGCTGAGTTCTTTTTCAAGATTTGAGTTATTGAGTGAGTTATTGAAAGCCTAGATGGAGTTATCTTGAGTATAATCTTCTAGACGGAGTTATCTTGAGTATAATCTCTTATTCTTAAAGTCTTCATAAAATCCTCTTGCTTTGCCCTTATAGCTACATTTCCTCTGGATCTTGTGAGACGAAGGATGCAATTGGAAGGGGTTGGGGGTCGAGCCCGTATTTACAATTGCGGTTTGTTTGGGACGTTCAGGCACATAATAAGGACAGAAGGCTTCTGTGGCTTGTATAGAGGGATACTTCCGGAATACTACAAGGTTGTCCCTAGTGTGGGCATTGTTTTCATGACCTACGAGACACTGAAAATGCTTCTATCTCAAATTTCTACTCCGGATTAGCCGTGTTCCACTTTCTTGTGCTGACAATGAGTCCATCAAAATTGTAATGAGAAAAAAGAGAAAACATTCAGTTGATTTTAAGGTAGCAAGTAGATAGATAGGATAAAAAGAATCTACAATATTTGTGATGAAGTTCCATGGCGGTTAATTTTGCTGTTACCGTCATGATTTTGAGGTCAAATTTTTCTGTTCATAATTTGCTCGCCTTTTGGAAGTTGTATGGAGTTGAGGTTAATTAGATCTTTATCTTTGGAGGAGAATCAAAGTACCATGAGGCTACAGATTTGGTCTTTGCTCTTGTGACCCGCTTGGTAGATTATGCATTTGTCGATGAGACAGTTCTGTAAAATATTCTAATATCATATATTGCCTTATTATGAGGCTAGTTTGCACTACCTATGTTTCGTCATTGATCTGATTTGGCCTTGTTTGCTATCATCCGATGTGGATTTGTAAATTGATCGAACTATTATCCTGCATCTAGTATGTGAATTGTGTGATACACCGAACTCTTTATAATCTCCATCGATTCACTCGTATGTCTCATAGCAGATTGGAGCCCGAGCACTTTATCTTGTTCAGACTGTTGCTTTGTGTCTTGGCTGAAACCCATATCTGACAATTTATGGGGTGATGCTGCACTGTGATAGATCATAACTTGAATCGCTCGCGCCTTCTCGGGTGGCTGAGCTGCCGAGGGAATAAAGTCAAAAGATCGAAAGCTTGGAATATTATTTCCTGCTTCCAAATTCTGGCTTTGTTAATATGATCGTGGATGGTTGTTCATGCGGTTCGAACTGGCTGTTGCCCGCTGAGTCTAGCATCGGGGCTGGACCCAATGGAGTAGTCCTGGATTGCACGATCATGAAGATCCCATCCCTCGCGAATTAGGCTAGTGCTCTATGTGGTGCTTTGGAGTGTTAAAAGAGTTTGTATGGAGAATTTATGCCCTGATTACCGTACATCTTTTGACTAGAATTTTGGCCAAGCACCTAAACCTAGAGAAGTTGGCAACTTTATATGGGGGATTGAGTGGGGTCTAGGACACGATTGGCTTTGGCATTTTTCCAAGTTTGCTTCGAATCGCCTCTGCTTTCGGTGTGGTTCATGTCTCAGCCTGGTGCGTGGTCGTCTGCCAAATCTTTTTTTTGGATGCAATGATTCAAAGAGAGAAGTATAGACTGAAAACGCTCCAATCAAAAGCACTTAGGCCCTCAAATATCCATGATAACTTGGTATATTGCAGATAAACTAAATGAGGAATATTAGATTTGGATTCATATTCGATATATATTGTAGTGGACAAAATCAATCACATCGCAATAGATAGTTTTCGCATATTTGAAATTTTCTTTGTGGGATCTAATGCAAGACACGTAATTTATTTAAAACGTGAGTTAGTTTGATCTGGTAAAATGATTCGAGAAAATGAGGAATGTTCTATTTCCATTCTTTTTTTTTTTTTTTTTTTTTGGAGAAATGCTTAATAGGCCATGGCATGGATTCTCCAAATGGTACGACGTAGAATTGCGTTAGCTGTCAAGGGACCCATGCATGATTGGCTTTGCGTTTATTTTTCCCTCCTCTTATGCCTATTCTAACTAGAATCGAATGCTGCAATCTGCATCAGAGCTTTCCCTCCTTTCTCTACTTCTTCTGCAACTTGCAAAGCTGCTGACACCATCTTGTGTCGTGTTGCCGATTTTTCTATGCTTTGATCGGTTATTCTTTCTTAATGATGTTTTCAATGAGGTGAATTATGATATCGATAGGCCTCCTTGTGACAAAACCTGTTGAACTAGCTAGTAGCATGAATGTACTCAATGCGTGGCATGGAGCGAAGTAAGTTCAGCTCAAGTGAAGGATCAGAAAGTTTTACACTTGGGAGCACCATGAACACGGCATGATTTGAACATACCAATGAAATTGCCGAAGTATAGGAAGCTGGGTTTGGCGCATTGTACCGGTCCTGTCAACCAGTGATATATCTTGAGCACCTCACTAACCCCAGCTTGTGAGAAAGATGTTTGGCATTGGTTGGGAAATGTCAATGTCGTGCAGGATTTAGTACAGCCTGACAGCATGAGCCCACTCCTGGAAAGAGCGGGCATCGGATGATATTTGTGTCGACACGTGTTGAAGTGTAGTAGGGACATGCTAAAACGAGTCATTAAACGAGCGAATCGACTCGCGCTCGCCACGTACGCGGCATATATCCCTCCAAGAACACAAGCTTTGTGGTGGCTATAGAACTAGTTAGGAATAAGAATATGATTAAAAAGCAGATGGAGACCACAAAAACCAGATTTTATTTTAGGAATTGATGAGACCCCTCTTTCCATTTTTTACACTCATCATTTCTGAAAGCGAGACATCGGCTGGGAGACATCAAATCAATAGAACAAGAGTATCTATAAAAGCTTTTTCAGATTCTTCCAAGTGAATTATACTGAGATAGCTTCAAGCACACTAATTGTATCGACAAAACTAGCTCACGATTCTAAATTTCTTGCTTGTGTCCTCCAAAAGGTCAGTTACAATCATTTCAGGCGAGAATTTAAGCGTTTTCTTTATTAGTTAAGTTGATCCTCTATCAAAAGCGGTCAAGCCAAATTTCATTACCGAGCAAGGAAATTCTTCTCAGATCATTGGCTATGGGAAGAACAAGAACCAAACCTAGAACCTATCATGGTTTATTGCTAAGATTCACAAGCCTCCTAACCTCTCGTTCATACGTCTTAGTTAATTAATATATATTTCATATCACGCTAGCTTTAAATGCAGTATAAATTCTCAAGCTTCAGGCTCATTACCCTCAAAGTCCTTCCTCGTAGAAGGCGGTTCCTTAGTAAAAAAATTTCTTTCTGATCCTCCATCTGCTAACGATGCCATATCGTGTTATAGATCTATGAGCTGAGATGATTTCTATCGGGTGCGGAACAGGTAATCTGCATCCTGAGGTTTGGATCATCTCACCAATTGCATCTAATCCTCAGGATGTGGATTATCTATTCCTTATCGATAATGAAGAGCTGGAGGGGTTTTCTGTTCTTCTCTTCTGTAAGGATTGAGCAATTCTTCCTGTCTTCGTGCTCTCGGACAAAAGTAGCTGCACTTTCTGGTAACTTCCTCTGTGTAAGATATCTATCTCGAGCAAAACAGCTATAATCATAGTACAGAAACCGTCTCCTCTTGTTGTATTGACATTATCAGCATGGATTCCCGTGGTCTTTGCGCTCCGACAAAACTGGCTGCACTTTCTGGTGATTTCCTTTGTATAACAAATCTATCTCGAGTGAGACAGTCATAGTACAGAAACTGTCTACCCTTTTTCTTTCTCGTTTTGTTGTATTGGAAATTATTGGCATGAATTTGGACGTCCTTTACGGGAGTCTTCTCGACAGAGAATCTCATGCGTTGGTATTACTCATCTCCTTTTTCTATTTTCAGTGATGAAGGTCGACCTGCTTGAACTTGCGAGCTTCTATTGTTTGATACGTGTCTCCTATGAGGAGATAAATTAATGGTTGGTTCACCGGTCATTTCTCAGCTTTACTTTATCGAGTTTCGTCAAATGGTCATCGAGATCACTTGGAATTCTTTATTAGATAATACGTCACGACTTCATCCTCGATTATGCGATAAGAAATAGCTAAATAGGAGAGCAACAATGACAGATAATTCAGCACCACCAACCAATTTAGAGAGGCTCGTTTCGTGGATAAGACGGAGCTTTCTAATCGAAGAAAAGCATATCTTTTTCTTCTGCAAGCTTGAATATGCCCAAGAATAATATTACACCCACTCGTCTTGCCTGGAAGATGCCAGACAGATTTGGCGAATATTATAGTTAACATCATGCCTGATTGCACTATTAGGGGGGGCAAAGAAAGAGAATCGACCTGAGAAATATAGAAAGTTCAAGAACTGCTTTTGCTCCTTTGCAGGGCTCCAACCGCCTCTTCCTTGCTTTCGGCGAAGTCCTTGCCGTCCTTGAAGATGAGAAACTCCATGGCATCGATGTGGAAGAATATGAAGCACCCGCATAAATGAGTGATGCATGACCCAAACTCCTTCCCAACCACACAGTGCCACGACGAACCGTAAGCTTCATCAAATTTCTGTTATCATTCATATGATGAGTTAACACACTCTCCTCACAACTAGCTTGAGTTTCGAGTCAGCAAGACAGCACTCATCAAGTAAGATTGCAAATAGAACACGAACTATTCCTAACGAAAATTTCCCAGTTAATTTAGGACCTTTTTTTCCCCCCAGCTAAATAGGTGCTGCAGCAAAACTGGTTCAGATTAGAAGGGCCTGAAATCTGACTAAGAGAACTTTTTACCTGTAAGTTCTTTGGGAAAAGAAGAAGCAGAGTATTTAGCAAGTGGTTGAATCAATAATAATGGTTACCCCTCAAACCGTGCAAAGATAGAGCAAAGGTAGTGCCTTCTCAGTGCAATTATCCTATTAAGATCCTCCAGCAGAATTATGACATACTACCAGAGAAACCATAATTCATCACTTGTCTCACACTACTTTGTTGTAAATTCCATCTAGTTTCGAGAAGAAAACTCTACTCATGCTCCAAAAAAAAAGTAATTCGCCAGCTATTGATTTTGAGAGCAGGAGAGCAAGTGTTTCTCCACAGATGAAGAGGACAGCATGCCAACACCAAAAGATTAATTCAGATTAAACAGAGAATATTGCTAGGTGGGTCTATGACCTGCTTGATATGATGAGCAATGGCCTGAAAATCGGAGGACTCATGGAGGTCCAGAGCTTGGTAAGCTAAGTCCATTACATGGCTACGCATCGCTTCTGCCATGTCTGCCTCACGTACTACAGCTCGTCCCTCCAGCATCTCGCCGAAACCTCGTATCAATTGAAAAAAAAAAAAAAAAAAAAAAAAACCTTCAAGGAGAGTAAACTGGTATTGCCAACATTTATACAGCAGGATGCTATAAGTAAATTGAAGCAACGAGTGGTCGCTGAGTTCACTTGCGCGTTTCAGAATCTTCCAGCTCAATTCCACGAACGGGTACTGAAAAATATCTTGCTTTGAGCCTGTTTCTTATGTAGGGACGCAACCTTTTCATCGTTAATCAGGGTGAAGTTCCTGGACTACGTTCGCACATGGAACACGGCTGCAACTTGAACTACGATAGGCTCCAAGATCACCCGAGTAAAAGACAGAATTCGGAATGTTTATGGACAACAGATGCAGGCTTGAAGATATAAAACGTGGCTGGAAACTTCTTGTTTGTCTGCTTCATGGCAAGTGGTCCATGTTTGATGCAAAACGGTTCTAGCCCTTCCTTTTATTTCTATTTTTTTTTTCCTTCTCCTTTTATGTTTGCTTTTTCCTTTTCTCAAAGTGAAGAATCTATAGAAAGAATCAACTTCCCTGACCAATGTTGGGGAGAAAGTACCTCTAAGCAGCATGGAATCGCTAAGCTCGATTTTGGGACATTATAAATAAAAGTGCCGAAAAGGATTTGGAATTCGCTTACACAGTGATGCTGCTGCAACAAGGGCCGCTAAAGTGATGCTTAAAGGGGATGATCAGTAGTTCAAGTTCATCTTTTTGGCCTTCCACAAGCTAATTGAATTGAAATACTGTCGACGATACATGATTAATGAAAATAATCGAGTCTTACAATATTTGAGATATCAGCACAATCAGAGATTTATTGGCTAGCCGCCTCTTTATGGGGGCCAGAGCCAACCCAATATTAAAAAAAAGAGAGAAAAAAAAGGGGGAAGTTTCCAAGGAAAAGAAATGAAGTGACGGAACTCTCTTGCACACTTTTTTTTTTGGGCGACGGAGAGAGAGCTTTCATCTAGAAGAATACATAAAGATAAATGGAAGGAGGATTGGCGAAGATTCGATCGCCAAACATTGTTGGAATTGGCTCAAATTTCGGTATATTGTTCGTGTGACCGAGGTCTACAAGTTAATGGATTTTGTTTGTTGAAATTCTTCTCTATTTTTTCTCTGGTCTAAATCTTTATTGTTCCTTATTTTAACTAACTTTTGTGGTGATAAAATATTGTTGTACTTATGGATGTAGAGCCTCCATGACTAAAGAAGAACCTTTTTGTATCATTATTTTTGGTGATTAGTGGAAGTTCTTTAAGTAGTAGCTTTCCATGTGAAAAAAATTGATGTTGTTTTCACGTTTCTTTAATATTTTACCATTATATTTACTTATTTTAAGGTTGTTTTGCGAGAACATACTACTAGTTGTTGTTGGGGCTGAGTCGATTTTAGTCATTTTAGTTTTGGGGAAGAAATTGATTATAGATTAGGTTTAGTTCATGGTGAAGAAATTGATTATGGATTAGGTTTAGTTCATGGTGAATTATTACCCGGGTTTCCCAACCGGGGGGTGTGAGAGAGCTTTCATCTAGAAGAACACATAAAGATAAATGGAAGGAGGGTTGGTGAAGATTCGATCGTCAAACATTGTTGGAATTGGCTCAAATTTCAGTATATTGTTTGTGCGACCGAGGTCTACAAGTTAATGGGTTTTGTTTGTTGAAATTCTTCTCTAAGTTATCTATAGTCTAAATCCTTCTTGTTCCTTGTGTTAACTAACTTTTATGGTGATAAAATATTGTTGTACTTGTGGATGTGGAGCCTCTATGATTAAAGAAGAATCTTTTTGTATCCTATTATTTTTGGTTATTAGTGGAAGTTTTATAAGTAGTGGTTTTCCATGTGAAAAAAATTTGATGTTGTTTTCATGTTTCTTTAATATTTTACCATTATATTTACTTATTTTAAGGTTGTTTTGCTAGAACATACTACTAGTTGTTACTGGGGCTAAGTCGATTTTAGTTGGTTTAGTTTTGTGGAAGAAATTGATCATGGATTAGGTTTAGTTCATGGTGAATTATTACCCGGGTTTCCCCAATTGGGGGGGGGGTAGAAGAACACATAAAGATAAATGGAAGGAGGGTTGGTGAAGATTCGACCGTCAAACATTGTTGGAATTGGCTCAAATTTCAGTATATTGTTCATGCGACCGAGGTCTATAAGTTAATGGGTTTTGTTTGTTGAAATTCTTCTCTAAGCTATCTCTAGTCTAAATCTTTCTTGTTCCTTGTGTTAACTAACTTTTGTGGTGATAAAATATTGTCATACTTGTGTTGTGGATGTGGAGCCTCTATGACTAAAGACGAACTTTTTTGTATCCTATTATATTTGGTGATTAGTGGAAGTTTTTTAAGTAGTGATTTTCCATGTGAAAAAATTTGATGTTGTTTTCATGTTTCTTTAATATTTTATCATTATATTTACTTATTTTAAGGTTGTCTTGTTGGAACATACTGCTAGTTGTTGCTGGAGCTGAGTTGATTTTAGTCGGTTTAGTCTTGGGGAAGAAATTGATCATAGATTAGATTTAGTTTATGGTGAATTATTACCTGATTTCCCCCAACAAGGTCTTACTGGGTTCCAAAACAGGAATTTACCAGTTAGTTTCATCCAACAATCTTTGGCTTCCGATCTGAACAAAAATCTGCTCATCGAGAACGCAAATCAACGCAATTCTTTCTGACTAAAAGGAGCAAACCGATCTGAACAAAAGGTTACGACTAATTCGAAAGGCTCCTGGGGAACAAAAATGTAGAAGACTTCTGGTATTTCATTTCACTCGCTGTTCAAAGTTTTACAAGAATCCTGAGAAGAATCTCTGCATCAATCTGGAAACTACAGAAAAGTACCGAAAAGACTAAAAAAAATGAACTTTCTCTTTGCCCTTGAATGAGCTTTTCTCCTTCCAGCCTACCACGTATACCAGTCAACAAAACCAAAATCCTAAGGAAGAAAAAGAAAGAGGACATGTCCAGATAAAGTTACACGTCCTCTCAGTCATCCACTTTCTTGGAGACCAAGAACTTCTTTGAGCATCAGTTCTAAAAGCAGATCACATCTGTGTTCAACTTCACTCTCTCTCTAAATCAGTGAACTAGGCTAAGCCAACTTGCACGAAGATTCTTGAATTCGCGCTCTGTCAAAGTCGGGAATCAAAAGATATCGATTCGATCTGCACCCTAAGAAGAAACTCAGAAACTTCTGTATAATTTATCGGGTCCTGAGCAAGAACAGGCTGAGTTCTTGACCCGGGCAGTCGTCCGGGTTGATCAGATGGAAGGACTCCGAGTCGGCGCTGCCCACGACGTGCTCGTAATTCGCCCGCATGTACATGATCTCCTCGGAGAGCGCGGACCCGGTCCCGGATGGTATGACGCCGGCGCCGACCGTCATCGACTGCATCGTCTTGAGCATCGACCGGTTCTGCTCGCTCGCCTTCCTCCTCGTCGCGAAGCCGAGCTTCCGCCCGTTGCAGGAGAGGGTCCACACGGGCACGGACCGCAGGGGGCAAGAGCCGAGCCCGGGCTCCGAGTCGGCCGAGCATTCAAGGGCGATGCGGACGAGCTCGCTCGACTGCATCTCCTTGACGAGCTGCTGGGTCGGGATCGAGAGCTCGAGGAGGAGGGAGGGCTTCGTGGAGAGGCGGTCGTGCTGCACGCAGAACCACACGTGCCCGCGGCGCGGGCCGAAGATGGTCCCGATCGCCATGGTCTTGGAGGGGCGCGGGGGCGCCACGGCCACCGGGGACGTCGAGCCGGCGGCGTTCCCCAGGAATCCGTCGTCTTCCACATCGTCGCTCCCCTTCCGAAGTCGATCAAGGTCAAGATTGAGTTCTTGAACTTTGGGGTCGTCATAAATATAGTCTCTAAGCGAGGTGCTTATGCGCTTCTTGGCGGGGCGGCGGTTGGCGGGGCGGCCAAGGGAGGGGCGAAACAAGGGAGGATGAACCGACGGAGGGTGTCGATCTTGGTCATGGTGGGGCGGCTTTCTCGCGGCGGAGAACGAATCAAGATTCTCGACGCAAGAAAGAACAAAAATTTGATCGACTGGGGGCGGACGAAGGTGGAGACGCGAGTGAATTTATGGATGGGAGGGAGAGAGAGAGAGAGAGAGAGTGAGAAAAGAGGCGGGAAGCTGTCGAGGGGGCGGGGGGGCTAGCCGTTGCGTGGCAGCACGAAGCGGGCGTTCGCCACGTGTAGGGAGGCGATTGGACGGCGGTTCAAAAGGGAGGACGAGGGGTGGGGTTGGGGAGTGAGCCCGGTCAAAACCCGTCCGAGCTTGCTTGCACTGCTTTTGCGTCTTTGCAGCTTTTGCGGTTTCGTTCCATCTGGTCGAGCGGGAGAAGAGCAGGCTGGCTTCTTCTTCTCCTGTCTTTGACCGGGAAAAGACTGAGCTAAGAATGTCAGTGTGCAGAATCTCGCAGCATCACCATGGATGGTGATGGCATCATCGTCTTCGACTCGATAATATGCCAAAGCATGGTTAGGAGAATCTCGCTTTACATGGATGAACCTCGAGCTCACACGGATCGCCCCTTTCGAGGGCGTCGCATGGCGGGCAAAACGCGAGTCCCAGCCCAAAGCTTTTCCCATGCTTAGGGAAGGCGTTTATCGCGACCACAGTCGCTTGAGAGCAAAATTTGCGGGATGAATTTGATTGAATAGAGGGAAAATTCCAAATAAAGACTCAAAGTGCATACTTTTTCTCAAAAGAAAACCTCAAATGGAGTCTGTTTTAAATAAGGACCTAAAGTGGTTATTTATTTGGGTTTGAGGACCACCACTCACCGGCTGGTGAACAGATGCATCTCCAATGCATATTCCCCTGATCTAATCAAGAATATTTTTGTCGAAAAAATTCTTTTTTTTTTTTTTTTATTTTCGGTTTGTTGTGTTCCTTTTTTTTTTTGTCTATGGTTGCACTATTCATCACCTTCTTTGTCCCCTTTTCATCTTCTTCTTACCCAGACCAAGATCGGATTTGGAAAGGGTCGACGAGGGTTGGACGCCCATCGCCGGCAGGGGCCGTCAAGCCCTTGTTGGTTGTGGGTGAGGGCTTGCAGGCCCTTGCCGGCCCTTATCAGTGGCCGGTGAGGTGGGCAAGCTCTCGTCGGTTGCGGGCGAGGCCACCCTTGCCACATCTGGCGAGGGTTAACCTCTCCCAGGGCCAGCAAGGGGCGACCTCCCTCACCTCCGCCCGTCACTCCAATGACAACCTCGTCTTTCGATAGGACTACGACTGGGACTCCCATGTCGCCTTCTTCGTCCCTTCCTCCCACCATTGCTCCCAAATCGATGGCTTCTCCGGCTACCCCTTTTGCCCTCGAGCACCTCCTTGTAGGGCCTTGATTTGGACGACCCTCCTCCCCCACGGCCAGCGAGGGCTCGATGGCCCTCGCTCACTACCGCCAACGATGGGCGTCGAGCCCTCGCTTGTTGCCGGTGATGGGCGTCAAGCCCTCGCCGGCCTTTCCCCAAGTCCATTGTTCTTGATTTGGGCAAGAAGATGAATAGGGAGAGTGGAAATCGTTATCAAATTTTCACTTTCCTGTCGTTTCATTCCAACTCCTTCGTTGTTCTAGGTGATGATGTCCGAGAACCCATTCCTCAGTCTCTTCCAAAATCTTGAGAAGATGTCCAACTCCATCCAAACCCATCTCTCTACCTTCATCACTTGTCTCGCTAACCCGTCGCAGATCGATAACAATGCTCTCTTCTCCGTCTCGAGCTTGCCCAAACCAAGCGTGCCGAGTGCAAATTTCCAAGCTCTTGGACTAGAAGAGGTGCTTAAGAAGGTGGGCACTTCGTTTTCCTTCCCCTTTGCTTTGTGTCATTATCGTCTCGAGTGAACAGTTCATGGTTCTGTGTGTTTTGATATAATGGTGTGTATGCTCGGTCGGTGTTTGTTGGTATTCCTAAGTGAAGGCAGCAAATGGGTGCCTTTCGAAATGCATAATTGCAGCGTGTTGTTTTATGGGGGAAATCAAAAGAGACGTGCCCTGAAGAAGACGATGAATAGGACAACCAAAAAATGAAAAAAAAAAAAAGTTGGACGAAAATACCCTAATCAGGCTACCGGAATATGCATCGGAGATATAACTATTCACCGGCCGATGTCTGAGGTCCTTCTTTGAGACTAAATGACCACTTTGGGTCTTTATTTGAGACAGATTTCACTTTAGGTCATCTTTTAAGAAAATGAGGGCACTCTAGGTCCCTATTTGATATTTTCCCTTGAATAGATGAATGGGTCTTTTGTAGGTGGGAAAATCCATGGAGGAATCTTTAATGTCGGGTCGGGTGGTGTAGGCATGCCCTTGTATTATCTTCTCATGCGAGCATTCGCATAGTTTCGAACAAATATTTTAGGACTGGGAGTTACTAAGGTCGGGCGTTGGAGCTTTTTTAAGTTTTTCTCCCCAGTTTTGGTACGAGTTACCAAGATTGAGATGGTCGAGTCTAATTCATTCATTTATCAGTCCATCTAAAATAATTCCAAAAAATGAAAATATGTTTCGAATTTCGAAATACAAAAGTTAGGAAATAAACAACTATTTAAAAATCCAGTAAAGCCAAGAACCAAGTTGAGACTAATAATCAAACGGAAACTTCACCAAAAATGATGCGGTCTAAGGGCCAAACTAAGGCATGTCCCAAAACACACACACACACATATATAAAGGGTTAACTGTTTTAGGCTGAAGGAGGTGTCAGACACCTACGCCTCTTTCGGCCTTTGGCATCATGGGGCTCTGAATGAACTCTTGATGGCCCGTATCATCTTTAATCATTTGGGTTAATTTTCTAAAAAAACCCCAAATTTTAGTTATAGTCGCAATTCTACCCTAATTTTTTTTTTTGTCTTAACAAATGCCCCCAATTTAAGTCCAAATCAAATCCGCCTCAAATTTTTTTTGGTAAAAAAAAAAATCATTGGTCAAGCTTTTTTGTGTTTAAAAAATCACCAACTTTAAATTTAGTCCAAAATCTACTCCCTTTAGATCTCCATCCAAAAATTGTTGTTATTCATCCTTAATTTCCCTTTCATATCTCAAAAAAGTTTCAATTTTGGAGATAATTTTTCTTGTCATCTTGCTAATGTGGATTTGTTACCAACATGGAAGTTCTATGTGAAACAACTAATGACCAATTTTAGATAGAGTTTTTTTTCTTTTTTTTTGGGTCGGCTCAAATGGAGGGTTAAAGGAGTATATTGGAGACTAGATTGAAAGTCAGTGATTGTTTTAAAAAAAATAAATTCAAGAGAGATTTGAGAATAAACTTAAAGTTTAGGTTTTTTTTTTTTTTTTTTTTTTTTAAAGAATTTGGACTGAGCCTAAAAGTTGGGGGATTTTTTAAAGGAATTAGGCCTACTTATCTGATAACTATATGCTGAATTTTTCAATATCGATGATAAATAACACTTTGGAAAAAAAATGTGTGATAATAAAATCAGGTTTGATCCAAACTAGCCTGGAATGTCCTTGATTCCTTTATCCAGGCCCAATTCCTGTTTTTACTCAGAACTGAGCTTCCAAGCCAGACCGGAAAAACCGCATCTGGTCTGCTCATGCTGGATCGAAAGGCCCGGCCTGATTACGCCGGCAGCAACAAGCATTGGCACTTGATGCGCTATTCTCACATTATGTTACAAATTCATTTCTGCAGAAAAACTTCCTAAGGTCAAGAGCAACACTCAATCTCTACATTATGGCCAAGTGGGAATTCGAAAGCAGCCTAAAAAATCACCAAGCGTTAATATAGATTTCGACGCCTATTCCAGGGGGGATAAATGCCCTGATGCAGTCTAACCAAATGGCCCGAAGCATCTAGACTTCCAATCGATGAGCTGATGACTGAAGGGGAAAAAATTAGATAACTATTGCACCCCACTCAACCTTGCCCAGTCCACGAATTGCATGCCACCATATATGTTGTTTCCGAATCGTACCCCCACCGTGAAGGCCATTGCGACGGGCGGCATACGCTTGGCAAGAGGCGATGCTTCCACCAGTCTCTCTAGTCCGTTGATTATCTGATACCGGGTGTTGGAAGAGACAGCAAGAAAAACACCTGCGAGTTTCGAGATACAAAATAAACAAAGGAGAAGGTATTAGTGGGGCTGGTTGAATGATCACCTGGAAGGTTGACAAGCACCTAATTAGCTCATCGGTTACTGCTTGAGGCTTATATTACACTCCTCTAGGTAACAAGTGGAAAAAGGAACAGGAAATATGAACATGAAAGTAGCCATGATAGACAAGAAATTTCTTTTCAAGTGGATCATTCAATATTAAATACTCATAAGAGCAACAACTACAGAGATAATTTGGTATTTTGGCCGAGGAGATGGTTCAGACCATTCTCATATGGCAATATCCAATCAAATTTTAATACATTGTCACAACTCAAGAAACTATCATCTATCATCATTGTGAAAAGTTTGATGCAGCAGATTTGTGCGAAGAAAATCATGTTCCACCATGATAATACAGCTATTATGTTGTTGACAAGGGGCACCAAACATACAGACAACGCCACAATTCGAGTAGACAAAAAGGTAGGAGAAACAAAGGAACTATATTGAGAGCATATAAAGAGTCAGGGAAGCATGCGGATCAAAAGCTTGAGGTAATCAAGAGAGACTGAGAAACACAAAATATCATAGCAGTGAGGAAGAGATGGGCAAATCGGTGAGATCAACAGAATGTTACAAAATTTTTCTTAGTATGCTATAAGTAATATAATTTGTAACTTAAGAATTACCCCAAAGAGCTGCACTCTTCAGAAGAGGTGGCACTGGAATGTCCTCTTCAGATTTTTTTATGTTCCTAAAAACGCAAATGGAAGATTAAAGTGAAAGTCTGGGACAAGATACATATAACAAGAAACATTCGAATCAATTGAATAGTCAGAATGAAGGGACAAAAGTAGCTCAGATCCAATACATTTTTGCTTATATGCACAAATAATTTGCACAAGGTGGAATTTGGTTCTTCTAAGGAACTCCATAAGTTACATGGGAAGTAAAGGATGAGCATACAGTCAGAGGAGAAGGAAAGGCAAGCACCATTACATCAAACAGATATTGGACATGCCACGTGTTATTAACAATAGGAATCATAAAGACAAAGAAGGTAAAAAGAAAGGTCACTTCCGATCATCCCTCTACAAGTACTTAATTAGAGGACATAACAGATGTTCTCGAAGTCAGCTCTTCCGCTTATAGAAAAACAAGTAATTCAGCTTTTCCTTTGGCTTCAATTCAGATGAACAAATAGCGTGCTATTGTAAGGGTTTGAGCCACAAAATGCCAATGCTTTGTGATTGTTATTGCCCAACCTCAAATTTTGGCATGTCGGAGACATTGACTTTTACCTTCAAAGTTACTAAAAAGTGAATGTACCCCATTTGACTTATTTTGCAGCTTCCATGCTTAAGTCACTTCTAAATTACTTCAGGATGATTGAAATGAAAATAAATCATCTAGGAACACCATGGACAAGGGAAAGGCATACACGACAGACAGTACATGAAGGGACAGAGACGCAAGAAATGCATAATGAGCAGTGTAGATGCAACAGAACGCCAATCATCTCCACAATCCCACATTGTTTAGATATTTACCTTATAACTCTGAAGGCAAAAATCCAGACACTCATGCTCTTCTTGTGAGCAAAATCATGAAAAAAGTTGAAAGCAATGACCGAAAAGATGTGATTATCATGCCGAACATGCAAAATTAAATTTTTACCGCTTTGTTGTCATGATCAGATTTGCAATTCCTTGTCCTATGATACCACATGCAAACCCAACTGCACCATACAGGACTCCCTGTAATTGTTGTAGAGAATGAAAAACATTAACCAACTATTACAGCTCTCTACTTGTTTATATGAAAAACAAAAATTCAATCTACACCTCTCTACTTGTTTATATGAAAAACTAAAATTCAATCTACACCAAGGAAGCTCACCTTATAGAAGTATGTGCCTACTCTCTGATTTACAGAAAATCTACACCCTGGTCTTTCAGCTTCAAATACACTAAGAAAGATTATGATTCACAAATGTAACAGAATGATAAGTCATTTTTCTCAACAAATTTTTAGCAGTAGTGAAAAAGTCACTAATGCAAAGCAATGTAGCAACTTATGCCTACTCTACTGTGACATTGAAAAATCCGAAAAAAAACTCAAGGACTCAAAATTCATTAAGAGAAAGCATGAACTGAACCTGCTAGGAAGGGCTGCATATGCATGCTGCATGCGCCCAAGGAATCCCTTGGCAAAAGAAGGTTGACCAATCCTAGCATAAGGAGCTAGCATACCAACTAAAGCAATGTTGACCACCACCCCAACCAAAAGATCTGCAACATACAGCTCGAATTCTGCCCAGAAGTCTTTGCCCCTCTTTTGAACTTCCGCAATTGTCGCACAACAAGAATCAATAACTATCTGTGCCAAGTTATAAATTAATAATTAATTGCCAGGGGAAACAATACAAATTGGATAGATGAGCTTTCACACCATACCAACATGAGCAACAACAGGAACAATAGTATGAGATCGGTCATCCTGAAGAATTACTAGTTATTAAAATTTCCCTAATATTTCTGTGTTGGGTCTCTCAACCATAATAATAGCTTCATGGCTATATGAAGATGACGGTACATGACTAACCAAAAACGAAAGCACAGTCCAGTAATGCAATGAAAATGGCATAGCATTTTAGTCAAGGAGAGCAGTTAAGAGGGAGTTTGTTAAAGCTGTTAAAAAGTCAACACAGAAGGTATTCGGGTTCCAGGGATGACACTTTCTTAAAGCAAGTAACAAACCTCTGTTCCAATTTTAAAAAGAAATGATGGATCAGCCAACATTCGATTCCGAAGCATGGAACACGACTTTATTGCAAAGCCCAATGGCCAGACAGAACCCTACAATAAGCATAAGAAAGGGGGCAAAAATTAGCAGCAACAATAACAAAATAAGGGGAAAGAGTAGCGCCTTCTACAATTTCTTTCTGAAAAATATTTATGCCTGATACTTCCGTTACCAATGAATGAGCACAAGAAACCTCGATAGATCTACCTGCAAATCCAGGAATCTTTCCAGAAGAACCTTGCGAAGCCCGACACTCTTTGCCGCCTCCAACATATCTGGAGGAAGAGTAACCCCCCGAGCCTTGGTTTCCCTCATCACTTCCTCAAACTTCATGATAGGCCCGAACTCCTCCTCTTCCTTGTCATTCCCGTCATCACCATCTCCGCCACCACCTCCGCCACCACCTCTCCCATTTGAGAATCCCCCGTCGCCGCCAATACCATCGAACACATCCCCGCCATTACCATTCTGATCTGTCACCATCTCATAGTCATCTTCCACAATCTTAAGATTCTTCCCCGCTACCCCGCTAGCTCCCTTTTCTTCGAAAATCCCGGTGTTAACTGCACCAATAGACTGTGACTCACCCTGTGGCTGCGACACACTCATCATGACCACAAACTTCTCCACTTTCCCCACAGAGCATCGACGGACACAAGCCTTACTATGAAGCAACAAAGCTACTTCATTTACGGACCGCTTGAGGACATAATTACCGGGCATCGACTCGAAAGAATAAACTCTCTTCAGAACAAGTTTGTTTTCCAAACTCGCGAGTTGCAATGCCGCAACCATCGACGAATAACTCGCCATGTCTCTCCCTCAATAAAATTTAGATGTGTCGACGAATTAGCAACCAATAACTATCGTAAACAAAACCCGACAACTAGAAACAGGCGATGTTGAGGAAGCTTCTTCAGATAAAGCTTTGAAAGATTAACCCCTTTTCACTAGAAAGACGAAGCGACGCCTTTCCCATCTCATCGAAGGGAAATGAGAAGCGAAAGAAGAAAACCCACTTGATCTTTTGTCCAATCTGGGTGGGGATTTCTTGAAGGTTTATGCAGCAATGAGAGAAGGCCAAGAGCCGGAGGAGTAGGAGGCGAGGAGACGGCGAGGAGAGAGCGCTCAGCTTGGGCGGTGCTTTGTTCCCCCGCTGTTTCTCGTTCTTGGTTGTTTTCAAGGAGAGCGAGTGAGGTGCGACATTCGTACTCGAGCTCTGCCTCGAGGGGGATACGAACTCTGCGAGGCCCTAAAGATTTTACGTTGGTTCACGCTCGCAGCTTCGAGCGAGAAAATGGAGCACAGTCAATCTTAGCTCGTTTCGTGCGATTCTTGAAGGAGAAGTTGTCTTCTAGTGATCCTAACAAGAACACGAGCACGATACGGTCAAGCTCCAATAATTTAGCTAGGGTTTTGACTAGTTGAGCCGAATGGTCAAAGACTTCCGCCGCCGACCAGTTTTGATTTGGGTTTGCTTCTTTACACATGTTATGCCTATTGGTGGAAAATGTCTCTCTACAAAAAAGAAATTTAAGAAATTGCTCTCAGTCAACATCATTCCAAAATTGACAAACTCATTCTATAAGATTTATCTTTCAATGTCTAAATGTGGCAACTTAGCAAGTGTATTAAAAGTTTCCAAAATTGACAAACTCATTATATCTTTCTTTGTATGGAAGAATTATCTTTCCGTATATAAAGGTCGTAACTTTGGAAAGTCATCCTATTGCATTTATTCTAGCTAACGTATCTCTACAAAACTTTAGTTACCTTATATTTTAAATACATGTAAGAAGTAACCATAAATGGTGCGTTTGGTTGTCTAGATAAAAGCCATAATAGGATATGTTTTATCCTATCCATGTTTGGTAATTGTCAGGATATTGGAGAGGGGTGGGGTAAGGTTAGATATGATTTCTTTTAGGGAAAAAGCCACCAAAAACCCCCAACTTTACCTCGGTGAAAGATTTACCCCAAACTTTGTTTTGTGAAGTGAAAAACTTGGGGATTTATTTTATTTGTGACAAAAACCCCGAACTTTCATTTGTGTAACACATTTACCTTAAATCATAAGGGCATTTTGGTTAAAAACTTTTTCTTTTTTTTCTTTCTTCTTTCTTCCTCCGCCGATGGCCGGCGGAGGGAAGCCTCACCGGCGTCGGGCGAGGGCGGCCCTTGCCAAGGCGTCGGGCGAGGGCCTCCTCGCGTCGCCGGCGAGGGCACCCTCGCCCGATGCGGCTGAGGGCACCCCTCGCCGGAGCCCTCGCCCGACGCAAGCGGGGCGACCCTCGTGGCGTCGACGAGGGCCTCCTCGCCGTAGGTTGGATATGATTTCTTTAATCAGTAATATAAAACCCTACGCTCTCCTTTTCTTTCTCCTCCGTTCACTCCAAAGACTCGTCCGTAATTAAAGCATCGACATTGAAGCCTTCTTCGCGGTAACTCTCTGGTTCACATCAAAACTTTACAAAAGTGGCGAATTTGCAAAGGTAAATAATCATGCTCTCTCTCACTAACGTTGACTTCTAAAGTAGCGCTGAGGTTGGTTGTGGATTGTTTTCCTGCTTCATCAATGTTTTGGGCTTATGTAAGTTAGAATCGTGATGTTGGCATTTTTGTTGGTTGATTGGAGAACTTGTTCTTGCAAGTGAAATTTTCATAGTCAAAATTGTGACAAGGCATTTGTGAGACCTATTTTTCATAATGGAAAAGAATGAAAATTTGGAGAGCAGTATTTTTATGACCACATTATTGTTGTAGAGGACGGCAATCCAATTGATGATGGACTTCTCTCTCTCATAAGAGGAGGTTTTTTAATTTCTTTTGATTACAAATGGTTTTGCGTAATTATCCATGATGGGTTCTCTATCATCTATTGCATATGTAATATTACAAGAGTGACTTGTGCTTCACTCTCTTTTTTGGTCGGGTCCTGCTTCCAAGAATTTTTTGTTGATTCTTTGACGGTTCTTAGTTGACAAAAGGTCTTTCTGATAGAAAATCCAGAAGCATGATGGCTTTGTATAGGAATTGGATAGGCGTTGATGGGTGTCTCCATGTTATATGTGTAGTGTAATGTATGTCTTGGTACATTGGTGTTTTGTCCGCTAGTGATTGGCATCTCAAAGTTTTGGGTTTTCTTTTGGGTTGAAAAAACATGACAGAAGTTTCCAATTTTTGCAGGGCTTTTTAAGTTTTACATTGAATTCATGTCTTTTTGCGTATTAGCTTCATCATGTCAACTTTAGTTCCTTTGCGTTTGTTTATTTCTAGCAATAATCATAGATCAAATTGGTGAGATTCTTTGAAAATCTATTGATTTGAAAGGTATTGTTTTGATATTTTGCTATTATCTAACCTGTTAGTTTGTACTTGTCTAATATTTTTTTTTCCTCATTAGAAATGGATCATGATGATAGAGAGGATGTTTTTACCATTCTGATCTTAGAGGAGATGAATCTCTAAATTTTGCTTTTGTGTATGATGTATATGATTATGGTGTCCACTTCTACTGAAGGGTACTATCGTAAGCATATTTTGAAGGATCACACATTTGGTAGAAGCCAAGCTCGTTTAGATCACCTTGACCGTCTCATTAGTAGTGACTTGAAATGTGTGGCACAACTTAGGATAGATAGACATACATTTATTCCACCATGCAAGTTGGCACATATAATTGTTGGGTTAAAAAAAGATGGACTTGTAATTATAAAAGAACAAATGGTAATGTTCCTACATATACTTGCTCATCATGTGAAAAATCGAGTCATCAAGTTTAGATTTATGAGGATGGGGAGACAATAAGTAGGTATTTTAACTTAGTATAGATGCGGTAATAAGAACGCATAGTGTGCTTCTTGTCTAACTTGAACTAGTTCTAGAGGAATGTGTCGACAAGAGATGGAAATAGTTTAAGGTATGTTTGTTATGCTATTACATGGATTAATTTAATACTTTATAGGTAAGCTTATTTTATTAATTTCATGTCTAGGGTTGCTTAGCATCATTAGATGACACATATATTAAGGTACGTGTTCTAGAGGTTGATAAACCAAGATATCAAAATAGAAAGGGTGAAGTAGCGACCAATGTGTTAGGAGTTTGCTCACATGACATGAGATTAATTTATGTTTGACCTAGATGGGAAGGCTTAATAGTGGATTCTAGAGATGCTTTTGTTAAACCTACTAGTTTGAATATTCCCATTAGTAAGATAAGCCTTTATCAATATGTTGCATTCTTTGTATTATAGGTTTTGACAATTCTAAGATAACTAATAATGTTGTCATTTGTTATTAGGTAATTATTATCTTGTAGATGCTTGATACACAAATGGGGAGGGCTTTCTTGCTCCTTATAAAGATGTTCGATACCATCTATCTGAGTGGACAAGAGGTTGTACACCAACTTCCATTGAGGAGTACTTCAATATGAAGTATTCTCAAGCTAGAAATGTCATAGATAGATGCTTCAGTTACTTGAGTTATAGTGGGCTATTCTTGGGAATCTATTTTTTTATCCAATTAGAACGTAAGGTCAAATAATTATAGCTTGTTGCCTTATACATAACTTGATAAGAAGACAAATGGCTATCGATCCAATTGAGGCACAGTTAGATGAAGTTGCTAACACTACTGAAGATGTGGAAACAATTAATGTTGTTGAACCTCGGATCATTAGACAACATGGAGGCAAAATTTGGTAGTACAAATGTTTAATGAGTGGAATGCAAGTTGAGGATATGGAAGAGTTGTATGATTTGATATTATTTAAAAAAAATCATTTGTTTCCCATTGTTGCAAGACTTGTGTTGTAAGATTTTTTTTTTTTCATTTCTATTAGACATGTGTAACATGGTGCTAGTAAGTCATTATTAAGACATATATTCCTTATGTAATGTTTGAATTATGGCTTTATCATTTTAAATTTGAATTATTTGCTATCTCTATCATTAAATTTTCTCTATCGTGCTATTCTCCATCATTAAAATTTCTAAAATTGCAATGAGATATTTAGGACTGGAAGATAGCGATTTCAGTCAAACTCAAGGAAGGAAACAAAGAGAGACCGACATGTATGGACAATAGATGAAGAAAATGCACTTCTAGATGGTCTTGAAGAATTATTTGCGTGAGGAATGAAAGCTAATAACGGCTTCAAGAGTGGTTACATGATAATGTTAGAGAAGTGGTTTGAAGAAGAGTTCTTTGGTTCTGGCATTAAGGGTAATCCTCACATAGAGGCGAAGATGAAAAACTTGAAAAATTTGTACAATCAGATATATGACTTGAGGGATAAAAGTGGTTTTGGGTGGAATCATGAAAAGCGTTGTGTTGATATCCTGTCGCGACCAAATTTCGGGTGAATCACCTAGGGTTTGGCTAATGGATTACTAAGTCTAAACTTAACTCGGACTCTCCCAAACCCATACCAATTCGCAACTTAGGTTCAAGTTCTTAACATGCGATTGATTTTAAATCAGGAGTCACCACTAATCTATTTTTAGTGGGTCGATTAGAAACCCAAGTAAAGTAATGAGAGATTTACTTTACTCCTACGAATCAGAGATTGTGAGTTTGGGGACTTGATTATGCTAGATTTCTCTAACGCCCTTTCGGTACCTTTTTCTTTTATATCGAAAAAATTTTTTTTGCAGGCAGCTCGAATTGATTTTAATTTATTTCCCTAACATGTGAGGTTATCATGCGGGTACACAAACCACCAATTTAACACCCATATAAAGCAGTGAATAAATTACAGGACTTATCTCGTAACAACGAAAGCATCTGCAATGTTAGATTAGAATTCACATCAACAATCCTAGATATGATTTCTAATTAACGCACAATCACTTAATTTTTGTTTTCACTTACTTAAATGAAGCCTAGAAATTACATGCAATGCAGTGCAGTGATGTACAACATTATTTTAATTAAAATGATATGCAACATGTAACCTAACATGCGAACTATATGTCACGTGACATTTATTAAATGACCTAGTCAAATGATAGGAAAAGATTAATGCAACTATTCTAACATGTTATGCATTATCCTATATATGCACTTTACTAATGACATGTAATGAATGAACTAATCTTGCGTGGCACGCGTATGATTGTTTTTTAAAATTAAAATTCGAAATTAAATGTCCCCAATAATCACGCATGCAATTTAAATTAAGAAAATCTAACATTCTAGATTAATTTTTTTTTGGGATTTTTATTTAAGAGATTCAAAATAAATAAATCTCCTAACATGCAAACTACCCTAAAACAAACGATAAACCTAATCTAACTCAAACATTTTTTTTTGGGTTTTCTTTTACGGAAAATAAATTCAAACAACTCGACAGCAAAATTAGGCAAGATAAGATTGATATCCATAAATTGACAAATCGTATCTCGCGCATGAGATCGAATTTAGCTAATTTCAAACAAAATCGTGAATCGAATCTCGAGCTTGAGATCAGATTGACGATTTTTCGTGCGATTGCGAGTCAGATTTCGGGCGTGAAAATCGGACCGTCAACCATGTCAAATTAGGGATTAATCACTAATTTAAAATGCTACTCGAGTTGCAAATATCAATCGAGGATTTCGATCATACATGAGGGATAGTTCAAATAAGGAAATGGAATATTTAGAAATCGAAATAGATAAGATTTTCACCTAGTTCGAATATTGGCTTCCAAATTCGGATCCTCGAACGGCTACTCGCGACTCGACGCGTTCAGCTCATCGATAGTCACCCGATGGGTTCCACGAGACGTGCGAAACAAAAATTTCCAAGCTCGACAGGGATTAGGACTCGTCGATGATTAGGCGCCCAGGCACAACCAATCTTTCTTCTTTTTTTTTCATTTTTAATTGGTTTGTCTTTTCACTGTTGGCTCCGTGGAATCCTTTAATCTTCTGATGATCCCACTAAATTTTCAAACTTTGACCACAAATTCTCCACCTGCAAAGAAAACCAGTATGCGTCGTTGATAGGGATTCCGCGGACGACCTAATGGGTCAACGTCGTGGTGATCGACCAAGGAAAGGCTGCAATGGTGGCCCTGGTAGTGTGCCCTGAGTGACAGTCGGCTAAGGCTGCGTATGACAAAATTTCTGAAACAGAAATTGATTTCTGGCTAGAAATCAATTTCTCAATTTCTATTCCCTGGACAAGTTTCCTGAAAGCAAAAACCCATTTGATAACGACTCAAAATTTCTATTTCTGAAATAGAAATGCTTGATAACGAATAAAATTTCTATTTCTAGGAATAGAAATTGATTAGATAACAACATGAAATTCTCAAATACAAAATAATAGTCGAAATAATACTAAAACAACATAGGAAATCTTCAAATACAAAATAATAGTCGAAATAATACTAATACATTATAAAAGTTGAAAATACAATTTCATGGAATTTCCGGCATATTATTATCCCTTGCCATTTTATTGGCAATAGTTTTCCTAAGCGTATTTATTTGGTTTCCCTCATCGGTCAATATATCGTTTGTAAGCTCATCCTGCGTAGGTTCAGACAAGTACTGCAGAAGCATGAATATGGGTGCCATCAATGGCGCCTATACAAACCTGTCATTTTATCAAAGACTAGTATTATACAAGATTATCAACAAAATAAAATTGATGGTGTAAATGAATATATGAGAATTCTACCTTGAAGTAACGTTTATGGTTAGGAACCAATCGGGGGAAGGTCGGTTTATTTTGATTCTCGAATTGAATCAGTCCGCTTGCTCATCCCTAATTTCTTTATTGTTGCTTAATGAACCTTTAATGGCTCTTGCATAGCAAAGAGAGAGATTCTCTTGAATCTCTTGCCTTCGAATTAAAATTCAAGATTGTGTAACAATCTAATTATTTTGATTTTGCAAGAATTTTGAATCCATAAAGAAACAAGGTTAAATTTCTAGGCACGTTTTTTATTCCTCTATTACGTAAGAACTTTTTCTTCAATCAAGGCCATGTGCGTGCCCTTTCTAGGAGGAAAGAGCCCCATTGTTTTTAAGTAAGCATTTTGGAACTTTGGTCGTTTTTGAAAATTGGGGACCCATTTGATTGCCTTTCATTCTAAAGAGGAAGTTATCAAAAAAAATTTGAAAAAAAAATGAAAAAAAACACGAGATAAATAAAAAAAAAGAAAATTAGCAATAATTTGTGAAGTTGTGGTTATAAGTGAATTAAGTTAGCAAGAAAGCGCAAGGTTCTTTTATATGGTTTGATTTCGCTTTCGATTTCTATTTCAGAAATTAAAAAGTTAAAAATTTCAACTTATGATTTCTTCAATTTCTCTATTTCTAGAATAGAAATCTATTTCAGAAATAGATAAATCAAATTGTGTTACCAAACGGATTTCTGTTCCAAACCTATTCTGGGGAACAGAGAAACAGAGAAATCGAGAAATAGAAATTTTGTCATGCGCGCCCTAAGTGAGCTTCTCGGAACAGCAAGAAATCACGGGAGCCTTGCAAAAATAGAAACTTTGTTGTTCTGTTTCAATGAGGACACGGCTCGGCTCACAGTGCGCTCGGCTTCTTGTCGCTCGTGGTGCAGCAACTCCGGGCCGGCATGGAGAGGGAGGTGTATGTTTTGCAGCAAAATTTAACCAAATCCGAGAGGGAGACTGAAACGCGAGCATCGTCGTCAATGGACCTGGAGAGAAAGGGAAAACTCGCTAGGCTTCTCTTAAATGTTAGAGAATTTAGTAGCTCGCTCAAGTTGGGATGAATAGCAAGGCGTGGCGTCGGTATTGTCGAGGCAGCGACAGGAAAAGATGAGCTCGTAGCGGTGCGGTGAACACACGTCTCGTGTCTCTGGGGGCAACAGAGTGGAACATCAACCTCTAAGTGTATCTCACGTTTTTCTTTGTGTGTTGTGCTGGCCTTGAAATAGAGAAGCCCTTTTTGCAAATGTTCTTCTGGTGTCCGCGAGAGAGGTGGAGTCATGTGTCTATTGATGAGGGGGTGAGATCATGAAGTGGGTGACGAATATTGGAGAGTGAGAGAGAGAGCTCTCCCTTGTGAACGTGTTCTCTGTGTATTCTAATATTAGGAAATTTTTGACTCCATGTGGCCGTGTATTCAATGTAATGTGGCCCCCCCCCTTTGATGTGATAAAAAAAAAACCCTTTTATAGGCCAAAGACTAGGGCTTTATTTTCTTCTTCAAATCAACATCCACGAAAATTTTCTCCTGAACACAATATTTCTTTTATTTTTTGCATCTCTTCTAGATTTCCTTTGCAAAAATGAATATTCTCCACCGATTTATCACATATTGCCAAAGATTCAAAATTGCAATAGGATTTTTCTCAAATTTCAAATCTTGCAAAGATGAGCTCATAATATCTCCTCGAGGATACGGGCCTGGGCCAATTTGCTATCTTCGTGAGCTTAGTCCAACTTGTCAAATTATAGCTCTGAACCATCAAGTCGAACCCATCCGTCGACGGTCCAATGCAAATAAAAAAATGCTCCTAAAACTATATGCTATGCCACTTAATTCTAATATTTTTGCTTAGGGGTTAAAAATTAATCTCTAATTTTTAATGCGATAAATAAATGACTAGGTCGCCAAAATTTAGGTGTCAACATATCCATTATGATTTGACAAAAATATTGAAAGTTTTGTGTACTTCTTCTCATTTTTCTTCTTTATCACTTGTTTCTTTTTTTTTTTTAAACAAAAATATATATTTTCTTTGTAGGCCTATCCAGGAGATGCTTCTTTGAGAGGGAAGTCATTCCCTCACTATGATCATATAGCAACCATTTTTGGAGAAGACCGTGTCAAGGGAAATCTCAATGAAGACCCTTCGGAAGCTCATGCGACTGTAGATCATTAAGAAGGTGAAAATCATGACGATGTGGCAACTAATTGTGTAAGTTAAAACTTACCACTACTATCATCTTCTCAAACACAAAATATTTCTATTTCTTCAAGAAGAAAAAGAGCTAAAGCAAGTGACAAATGGGCTGCTGGATTAGTTGAGATAATAGGAACTTTTGGCTCGTTCTTGGAGAAAGCTAACGAGAGGATGGAGATGATCACTAGCCATATCAAATATGCTAAGGATTTCAATAATGACAAATGAAAAATCAATGAAGAGCTTCTTCAAATGACTATAGGTACTATGGATAGAATAAATTATATAGAAAAATTGTGAAAGATCTTGAGAATATTCATCTTTTTTTGGGATTTCAAGGAGACGACAAGAAGGCATTTTTGTGGAACCGCTTCTCCAAGAGATTAGAGAAGAGAATGAGTGATGATTTGGAGTGATCAGTCACAATGAATTTGTGTGAGTTGGAAAGGGAAAGTTGTACCTAATTTTATCTTTAAATAATAAGTTTCTTATGGAGTCTCTTTGTTGTTTTATGACAATTAATAACATCGAATGATGTTCTTTACGCTATTTATTGGAATCATATGATTTTTGAAGTGGATTGTTATTTAATGTGTTTCTAGATTACTCTTTTATCATTTTGTCCAATAGTTTGCTTTCTTTTAATTCCTTTATTTGACTCACTCTTGTTGACTTATTGTCAATAGTTTGCTTTCTTTTAATTCCTTTATTTGACTCGCTCTTGTTGACTTATTGTCATCGATTATCATGTGTCATTCTAGAAAATTGTTCCATCCATTGATAGAATACTTAGCTGGTGATGCTAGCTGTTAAATATAGAGAAAGGTGGTATTAAGAATGAAGTTGTTTCGAATTAGCACTTTAAGTTTTGTTCCAATTGAACAACTGTCTTAGAGTCTTACATTTGGTATTCATGATTTTAGTTATATTGAGTTGTTTTTGAGTTTGTAGGAGAGATGATTCATGTATTAAATAGCAGTTAAGCTTTGTTCCAATTGGACATCTGTCTTAGAGTCTTACATTTGGTGTTCATGATTTTAGTTATTTTGAGTTGTTTTTGAGTTAGTAGGGCAGATGGTTCATGTATTAAATAGCAGCTTGTGTTTCTTTCATTTGGTATTGGGCTTGTAACAAAATGGAAATGAATGAAAAACTTGTAAGAGAGAAAATAATTCATGTTTCAAAGTGTACATATTGAAATGAAGGTTACTCCGAACACATTTGATATTGAGTAGGTAATCAAAAATTATTTAAAAGGAACGAAAAACATTATTATAGTGCATAATCATGGATTGATTCAATGAGAATCCATTTATTTGAAAAAGCTATATGGTTTTAGATGATTTTACTAATATTAAATCTTCAAATTTGTACTTGTCTAATTTTATTGTTTTTGAGAATATTTGACTTTAAATCTACAATTCACCAAATAGTTGATATGATAGGATATGAGAATATCCGACTTTAGATATGTAATTCAACAAATAGTGTATAGGATATGAAGAATCCCTATATTTCTTATCCTATTCTATCAAGTTCTATCTTGTTTAGAAATCCGGATGAGCAAACGCAGCCAAAAAGTATCTTGTCCAATTCGTCATGATAATAAAGCCTACTGCTCACAACCATATCATTCAATTTTTCTCTCAATAAAAGAAGAAACCTCAAACATCAATGCTTACATGATAGTCATTAGCCCCTCTGTTGGGATATAATATGCGGAAACAATATGATCTTACAATTTACGTCAACGTGAAATCGCTAGAGAAATAAACGAGAAATAATAAGGACACCAGAAATTTACGTGGTTCACTCTGAGTATCGGTACCTACGTCCACGGGGAGAGCCAGCAGCAAATAATCCACTATAATCAAATAATCAGAGTTTACAATCACTCACACGCTCAAGTGTTTCCCACACCTAGATTTAACCTAAAACCCAAAGTGTTTGTAAATAAACAACTCACTTGGATATAAACTCACTGCACAAAATTACCGCGCGTTCAAGCTTTAAAAAAAAACGCTCTACGTACACCAAAATCAGGAACTCCAGAGTTCGTATTTGGTCTGCATACGTACGGCTTCGCGTATCTCTTCAAAAGCTTCGCGCGGCTTCTGGCTCGGCGGACGTGCTACTTCTCGCTCGCTTCTTTTATGTAGGGCTTCTTTTTGCCGCTCACACAAGCTACACAAAAGGGAATTCGTGTGCCCAAAGGTCAAATAGTTGACCTGGGCCCACCAGCTCCTTTATTCGGCAAGCTTCACGCCAAAAGGAAATTCTTCATGTTATTATACGTGTGTGTGCCCAAGGTCAAAAGTTTGACCTTAGGCCCCACCTTTCTTTCCTTCTTCAGTGAGGGATTCGAACACTTGTAGGGGAAGATAAAACTTCATATTTCTTTTTCTTTTATCTCTTATTTCCTCTTTTGTGCAGCTTTAAAAGTCTAGCGAATCATGTTTTGTCAACGCTCAAACTTGAGACATAATTTAACAATTCTTCACATTGGCTCGATGTTTGAAGCCAAGTTATAGTGCTCATCATCCATGCCGCTCTCCCAACGCCCCAACGGACGCTCACTCTCCACAGATGCTAATAGAGCTCAAGCAGAGCTTGAGCTTCGCCAAAGGAATAGACTTAGTCATTATGTCTACCGGGTTATCTGCTGTAACAATCTTTTTAAAAGTAACATTACCCTTAACTAAAACATCTCGGATGAAGTAGTACCTGATGTTGATATGCTTCGTTCGCTAGTGATAAACTGGATTATACGCCAAATATATCGCACCTTAGTTATCACAATGTATATCCACACTTTTTTGTTCTAACCCAAAGTCCGAGAATAAACTTTGTAACCATATCGCCTCCTTCGCTATAAAGTTTAATGCCATGTACTCTGCCTCAATCGAAGACAAGGTAATGTGATTCTGTAAGGACGCTTTTCAACTAACTGCACCACTCGCTAGCGTAAACACGTACCCTACTAAAGACCTGCAATCATCCAAGTCATCGGTGTGATCTGAATCCACAAAACCAGTGGTTTCATTGCCATTACCGTCCCTCCGGTACACTATACCCACGTCTGTTGTCCCCTACAAATATCTGAGGATCCACTTTACAGCTTCCCAATGAGCTTTACCAAGAAGGTTCATATAGCGACTAACCACGCTCACAGCTTGTGAAATATCAGGCCTAGTGCACACCATATCATTCATAATACTACCTATGGCACTAGAATAAGAAACACGGGATATATGCTCCTCCTCCTCCTCCTCAGTCTGCAGTGATAATTTATATGAAAGTTTAAAATGCTTCGCTAAAGGTGTACTTACAAATTTTGCCGATTGCATATTAAAATGCACCACGATCTTCTCAATAAATTTCTTCTGATCTCAGAGAGGGATTCGGACACTTGTAGGGGAAGAAGAAAAACTTCTTATTTCCTTTTTCTTTTATCTCTTATTTTCTCTTTTATGCAGCTTTAAGAGTCCAGCAAATCGCGTTTTGTCAACGCTCAAACTCGAGACATAGTCATATTGTCAACCAAATGAGAAATAATAAGGACACCAGAAATTTACGTGGTTCGGTCGGAGTATCGGTACCTACGTCCACGGGGAGAGCCAACAGCAAATAATCAACTATAATCGGAGAATCAGAGTTTACAATCACTCACACGCTAAGTGTTTTCAACACTAGATTTAACCCAAAACCCAAAGTATTTATAAATAAACAATCACTTGGACAAAAACTCACAGCACAAAATTATCGCGCGTTCAAGCTCAAAGTATAACGCGCACAGCTCTCTTCAACTTGACGTGCGGCTCCTTTTCTTTCGTAGGGTTTTCAGCCGCTTCACCTCCTGGATATGTTGCTTTATATTTATATGTGTGCCCAAAGATGAAACCTTTATTTCTTTTATTTTATTTCCTCTTTTGTAATCCTTCATGGAGTCCAACGAAGTTTCTTCTACTTGGGAAATCTTTATCAACCAATTCGGTTTAACAAATCGTTATCTAAATTCAAACTTGAGACATTAATTTAACAATTCTCCACCTTCACTCGATGTTTGAAGTCAAGTTATAGTGCTCATCATCCATGCTGCTCTCCCAAAGCCCCGACGGACGCTCACTCTCCACAGATGCTAATAGAGCTCAAGCAGAGCTTGAGCTTTGCCAAAGGAACAGATTTAGTCATCATGTTTGCTGGGTTATTATCCTTAGCTAAGACATCTCGGATGAAGTGGTACATGATGTTGATATGCTTCGTTCGCTCGTGATAAACTGGATTATACACCAAATATATCGCACCTTAGTTATCACAGTATATATACACACTTTTCTGTTCTAACCCAAAGTCCGAGAGCAAACCTTGTAACCATATCATCTCTTTCGCTACAAAGGTTAGTGCCATGTACTCTGACTCAGTTGAAGATAAGGCAATGTGATCTTGTAAGGACACTTTCCAACTAATTGCATCACCCACTAGCGTAAATACGTACCCAGCTAAAGACCTACAATCATCCAAGTCACCGGCGTGATTTGAATCCACAAAACCAGTGGTCTCACTGCTATTGCTGTCCCTCTGGTACACTATACCTACGTCTGTTGTCCCCTTTAAATATTTGAGGATCCACTTCACAACTTCCCAATGAGCTTTACTAGGACACTTCATATAGCGACTAACCATGCTCATAGCTTATGAAATATCAAGCCTAGTGCACACCATAGCATACATAATATTACCCATGACACTAAAATAAGGAACACGGAACATATGCTCCTCCTCCTCCTCAGTCCGCGATGATAATTTATCTAAAAGTTTAAAGTGCTTCGCTAAAGGTGTACTTACAGATTTTGCCAACTGCATATTAAAAATGCCACTATCTTCTCAATATATTTATTTTGAGATAGACGTAAAATTTCTGCAGTCCCATCATGCAAAATCTACATACCCAATATTTTCTTTGCAGTACTTAAATCTTTCATCTCAAATTCAGCATTTAACTGTCTCTTCAGCACATCAATATTAGACATATTCTTAGCTGCTATCAGCATGTCATCAACATATAAGAGTAGATAAATGAAAGAACCGTTCTCCAATCTCCTATAGTAAGCGCAGCTATCCATCTGACTTTTTGAATAATCTTGACTAGCCATGAAAGCATCAAAACATTTATACAACTACCTAGGAGACCATTCTAGCTAATACAAAGATTTCTTCAACAAGCAAACATGATCTTCCTTACATGGAATAGCAAATCTCTCTGGTTGCCTCATGTAAATCTGTTCCTCCAACTCACCATGAAGAAATGGAGTTTTTACATCTAGCTATTCTAACTCAAGATCCTGTGAAGCAACTAAGGTAAGTAAAACACGAATAGAAGTATGTCTTACCACATGAGAGAACACCTCATTATAGTCAAATGCCCTCACACTGTGTATACCCCTTTGCCACAAGTCTCGCCTTATACCTCGCTGCCTCGACACCGGGAATGCTCTCTTTCCGTTTAAAGACCCATTTACTTCCGACAATCTTTTGGCTCTTGGGTACTTTGACCAGCTCCCAAGTCTGATTTCAATGGAGTGATTCCATCTTTTCACTCATAGCCCCTAGCCACTACGACGACTTCGAACTAGCCATTGTCTCAGAGTAAGACGAAGGCTCATCTGTCTCCACCTCATCACCTACAATCAATGCATAAGCAATATATGTATAACCATAACGTACCGGTGATTTAATTTGTCTTCTTTATCTATCTGCGGTTATAGTGTGCTGCGGCTTTGATGGTTGTTCACTATCACCGACTTCAGGAACAACGGCTTCATCTGCGGTCTTAACTTCTGTTACCTTTGAGGTCTTCGAAGTCTCCACCTGAAGCTCCACCTCACTAATGACACCATGATCTGTCTTCTCTGGTGGTTGTGTCTCAGAACTCCTTTGTTGAAGCATTGCAGTCTCATCAAAGATCACATCTCTGTTGATTAGAAAACCGGGTGATCTGGGATCAGTGCACCACAGCTGGTAGCCTTTCACCCCATGTGCATAACCCAAAAATATGCACTTCTTCGCTCTTAGCTCAAGCTTACCATCACTCACATGAGCATACACAAGACATCCGAATATATGTAATCCGAGTAATCAATAGGTTTCTTCGACCATACTTCCTCAAGAGTCTTCCACTCGATAGCACATGCCATGTTCACTACTTCGGCCCAAAATTCCTTGCCAAGTCCTACATGCGAAAGCATGCATCGAGCTCACTCAAGCAAAGTTCTGTTCTTCCATTTTGCCATGCCATTCTGCTGTGGTGTCCCAAGTACTGTGTGATGTCTCACAATACATTCTTTCTCGTAGAACTCGGTAAAATCTTTACCACAGAACTCCATGCCATTATTGGTTCTTAGGCACTTGATTTGTTTATCTGACTGCTTCTCAATCAATGCCTTAAATTTCTTGAACCAATCAAACACATCATATTTGTGCTTCAAAAAGTAAACCCATACTTTCCTCGAATAATCGTCGATAAATGTCAACACATATCGAGCACCTCCTTTCGAAGGAACCGAAGACGGGCCCCAGACGTTTGAATGAATATATTCAACTAGTTGTTTGGTCAAATGAATAGCTGTAGTAAACTTAACTCGATGCTGTTTCCCAAAGATGCAGTACTCACATAAGTCAAGTTTCCCTGTCTTTTGACCCTTCAACAACCCACTTTCACTTAGCATCATCATACCTGCCTTACTCATGTGCCCCAAACGCATATGCCATAATTGAGTCAGGTTAGATTCTGACTTACCTAATGAAATTGCAGTGGTTCCTATCATGGTCTCTCCTAGTAGATGATAGAGAGTATTCACTTTCTTCCCTTTCATCACTGTCATGGCACCTCGAGAGATCTTCAGTACTCCACCTTCAATGATGTACCTACACCCGATGTCATCGAGTGTCCCCAGAGAAATAAGGTTCTTCTTGAGCTCAGGTACATGCCTTACATCTGTTAATGTGCGCACCACCCCATTGTGCATCCAAATCCGAATTGTCCCTATCCCCACACTCTTACAGACTGCATTATTCCCCAAAAGAACCCTACCACCATTTGCAGTTTGGTAAGTAGTAAATCAGTTCTTATGAGGCGTCATATGATAAAAACACCCCGAATCTAGCATCCATTCATCTTCTGACGAAGCAGTAGTCACACATAAAACAGATTCTACATCACTAGTGCTCCCCGCGGCAACGTTTGCCACATTGCTTTTGGCATTCTGCCTATTAACTTTATTCCTCCGCTTTGGACAATCTCTCCTAATGTGCCCCCTTCGTGACACTCAAAGCACTTCACGCATCCCTTGGACTTTCTATGGCGTGATTTCGATCTGTTTTTACCTCTGCTGCTACTAGGCCCTCGATGTTGTTCTCTACCCCGAATCGTCAGTGCTTGCGCTACTCCTTGCGCTACACCATCATCTCGCAACTTTCTCTGCCACTCCTCAGAGAATAAGGCGGACTTTACCTCTTCTGAGGTAATTGTAGTACGCCCTTACAACAGTGAATTAACAAAGTGCTCCCATGACTGGTAAAGAGGCTAACAACATCATGCCATGTTCTTCATCATCAAGTATCTTATTGACATTCTTTAGATCCATCGTGAGTTTATTAAATTCACCTAGGTGGGTTTTGATAGACGTACTTTTATTATATCTAAATTGAAACATCTTCTTCAACATGTACAAGCGATTGTTCAAACCTTTCTTCACATAGAGTGCTTGAAGTTTTGCCCATAATGCTGCGGCATCCTTCTCCTCAGCAACCTCTATTAAGACCTCATCCGACAAATTTAACAACATTGTGCTTTTTGCTTTTTCCATTAGCTCTACCCTTTCAGAGGCTTTCATTATAATCAGCAACTCATCTTCACCATCTAGTGCCTTGGCCAAACCTTGAGTTGTTAATAAAGCTCGCATCTTGATGCTCCATAACACAAAGTTGTTACTCCTGTTAAACTTCTCAATTTCATATTTCCTCTTAAACATAATTGCAGTAACAGAATTTCCAGATAATAATCAGACAAACAAAAGCTTCAAATCACAATCAAGAAATCCAACCCCAAGCTCTGATACCAATTGTTGGAATATAATATGCGGAAAACGACAGGATCTTGCAATTTACGTCGATGCGAAATCACTAGAGAAATAAACGAGAAATAATAAGGACACCAGAAATTTACGTGATTCGGTTCGAGTATCAGTACCTACGTCCACAGGGAGAGCTAGCAGCAAATAATCAACTATAATCGGAGAATGAGAGTTTACAATCACTCACACGCTCGAGTGTTTTCCACACCTAAATTTAACCCCAAACCCAAAGTGTTTGTAAATAAACAACTCACTTGGACATAAACTCACATCACAAAATTATCGCACATTCAAACTTAAAGTATAACGCGCGTGACTCTCTTCAGCGTGACGTGCGGCTCCTTTTCTTTCGTAGGGTTTTCAGCCACTTCACCTCCTGGACATGTTGCTTTATATTTATATGTGTGCCCAAAGAGGAAACCTTTATTTCTTCTATTTTATTTCCTCTTTTGTAATTCTTCATGGAGTCCAACGAAGTTTCTTCTACTTGGGAAATTTTTATCAACAAATTTTGTTTAACAAGTCGTTATCCGAATTCAAACTCAAGACATTAATTTAACAGTTTTTTTTAGGAGGGTGCCAAATTTTCAGTGATTAATGAGTGAAGTCAGACATGTTTTTCTTTTGTGAAGAATCAATCAATGTCATTGGCAATGGTTGTTTTTGTTATTTTCTTTTGTCTTAGTTTCGCTTAGTAATGCTAGCAAGTTAAATAGTTATGTTGTATAATTTTTTTGCTATTGGTGCAACATTGTTATGAGGTTGATATTGTTTTTCAAAATTGATGTGGGCATATATTGTTGTTAGTTGAAGTTGTAGGTGCTAATGAATTTGTGGGTTCTGATTGTATGTGTTGGTGCAAAAACAAAAGCCATCAACATGCCTTGGTGTAGTTGTGGGTGCTGCATCTTCTTGATGAGAAATTCTAGGTGTTGGTGCATCTTGTTGCATCAACATTTGTTGCATCAACACTTGTATGGGCTGGTGCAAGAACAAGATGCACCAACAACCCAACTAGTGCAACAAGATGCACCACGACTGATGCAAGCCAAGTGACATTTGAAACTAACCTACCCTTTTTTTAAAACTTGCGCAACACAAGTGAACACTTTTTAACCATGATTGGCACTTAAATGATTACTTTTATAAAATTTTGGCACTCAAGCGATCATTATTGATAACTTATGGCATTGAAATAGTAAATTGTGAATTTGCCACAATCCCTTAATTTTTCCATGGTGTCCAGTAATAGTTGCAGCCAACCGGCAAACCATTACAATACAAAAAATGCAGCAAATAATTACATTTGAAGCAAAAATTAAGCTAAACAAACATTGACAATACACAATTAAGCAAGAATACTTTTAAGTGCTCACAACCAATGAATTCCAAGTCCAATCTTCCATTTCTACCATAGATTGCAACAAAACTTTTTGTTTCATATGAAAATTTCAACAAACTAAGAACACACTTTACTTACAAATAACCTAGTACAAGTATATATTCCACATCTTTGACTATGGTAGACATACAAACTTCTTCTCATTATTCATTTCACATTTGAATAGACTACACAAGAGAATAACAACACAATCAAGACTCGATAAAAGTTTCTTTCAATTTTCAACCTTGAAATCTCCCTTTTCAAATGGTCGACCAAAGATGTTGAGCCCTTCATTTGAGCTTGCATTGAGTCGACATCCTCCAACTCGTCCATCAATGTAGGTGGTGGTTGATGTCGGCCTTCAAGTAACTCCAAAATCAATTCTGTCGCTCGACTAGAGAATTTTGCATCAACCCATTTGAAATATTTGCATTTCGAGCATTGTCTACATCTGCCGCGCCCATGGAATCTTCTCTCTAGATTCAATCGAATCCCAGATGTTCTTCTTGGACTCAGTAACCCATAATAATAGTAACACTCACCATCTTATTCATTTTTTTTTTTGCACGAATGTGAGCCACTGCCGAAGCTTCCGCCCTCTATTTGCAAAAGCCGGTTGATAATTTTGGGAGAAAATCGAAGTACGCGCTTAGATTGTGGTTCTCTTTCAATCTGGGGATTTAAGATTCTTACCTAGGGGAAAGAAGCCAAATGGCATCGTTTTGTTGTTTGTATGCTGATTATACTCTCTGGCGAGTGACATTGGCTTTAAAAATTAATAAAAAATTGCCACATCGGATTTCCGGCCAACTAGATCGGCGTTGGCATTAAAATGATTGTTTTTCAATCTTTCGACACTTAAGTGATTTAAAATAAACTTTTGGTATCAAAGTGAGCGTTGTACATAACTTTTGGCACTTCTAGTGTACTTGTCCCATCTTATGTAGACAATCTAAGACCTAACATTTTTCTAAGGGAAGTCCAAATTGAATTTGTATTGATCAATTGGGTTAAGGTGCAAAACACATAAATCAAATTATGTCCTGTAGATGGCTTGACAAGGGTTTGATTTTTTTTTTTCTATAAATATCAATACTTGTTGGATTTTGTTATTTTGTGTGCTTCAAGAGGCACTAGTATTATGCAATGAAGGGGCGATGGTTAATATCATGAAAAACTCAAAATCGATACACCTTTGATAAATTTGTCCTAAACTAATTGTGAAATTCCTAAAAATCCAAAATTGATACACTTGTAACGAGTTTACCCTAAATTGATGTGGATTTTTCCACATGAACTTATCATGTCGAATTTAGTTATTGTCATGTGTCCAGTTCAACAATTTCACGATAAAATTTGACCGAAACTAATGGAGGGTAAAAACGTAATAAACATATCAATTTGGGGTTTTTTATAATCTAGAATTTAGTTTGGATATATTTTTCATAAGTATATCATTTTAGGCGACTTAAAAGTTACTTTGGATAAATTTATTATATATATTAATTTAAAATTTTTTAGGATATTAACCTTTGATTTCAAGATGGAGTATAAATTTTGAGAAATGGAACCCCCTTCCACTGCAGCAACTTCGACAAACGGTAATTTCCAACAGGTGCCGGCGGAAAAAAGCTCCAAAATCCGTTTGCCCAATCGGACACTTCGCACGCAGGTCTTCGCGAATTCAGTCCCCCCCTCTCTCTCTCTCTCTCTCTCTCTCTACCCCTCCGATCGCCGCCCTCTCGCCCGTCTTCTTTAGGGTTTCCATCTCCCGCCTCTCGAGCCACCGCCGATCCGCCTCCGCCTCGATCGACGGCCGATCCCGCCGCGTGCGCTGATGGATTGGGGCGCGGTGACGGCGGAGGATCTGGTGAGCGCCCTCCGCGAGGTCGAGTGGTCGTCCCCGCCCCGCCCCCTCGCCGAGTTCTTCTCCAGGTTCACCCTCCCCAGGTCGTACGCCAAGTGGAGCAGCCGCCTCAAGTGCAATCTCTACTAGTACGGTCTCCCCTCTCGCGACCTTCTCCGCTTGATCTCGCGTTGTTCGGTGCTTCTGGATTTGACGATTGTTACTGAATTTAGCTGCATCAGAATTTGAGAAATGTGATTATAATGTCTTTTGTGGATTGTTATTATTATTTTTTTTTTTTAATCGAGGATTCTTTGGATGTTGGCAACTGTATTTCGCCCCTGCATGATAATAAGAATTGACCTTTTCTCATCAGCAAAATGATAAAATTGACTTGAGTAGGCCATTTTATGCCATTTCTGTCAATTGCCTGCAGAGTTTCTCTGTTGAGTGCTCCGTGAATTGTATGCATCTATTCATTTGAAGCTTATTTTTTTCGTCATTGTCATGATCGACGGTGTCCCGTCGAAATCAGTTCGATTCTCCTGATGGGTTGTGTTTGTTTAGTTCATGTTTTGGGTAAAGTAACATTGGTGAATAAGACACCCATTTGTAAATGGGAGGAGTGGTGCGTGTGTTGGACAAAATGTTTATAGGAACATATCTGTGAGTTTTAGGTGATCATTTATTGGCGAAATAGTTGGTCTTTGCATATTTTTGGAGATATCCTGACCATATATTTTGATTCAAATATCGGAGTTAGCTGCTTGTGTTGAGATTCCAGAGATAATTCCAGTAATTGTCATGCAGGAAATGATCGATTGTAGAGAATTTCTTTTCCCCTAGATATTCCTCCTGATATTTTTGCTTCCACTATACCAGTGCCATGGTGTTTCCATGAGGAGATTGTTGCTCCATACTGATTCTTTTCCTTTTGGCCATAATGTCCTTTTATACTATTGCAGCTATCGGACCAACTATTTCATCATGATCATGGTTATTCTAGGTGAGTGGAGGTAACGACTTGATTATTATGTTTCTTTCTGCACATCACATGTATGCATGCATGCAATCAAAGGTTCATAACTACCTGTTCATTTTATAATTAATTCTTCCTTTGTCAAATTTGATTCTCAACTACAGGATTGGGATTCCTTAGGAGGCCTCTTGCCATAGTTGCTGCTCTTTTAACAGCTCTCAGTACTGCATGTCTTAATGACAGGTTCTCCATCTTACCCTCCTTTCTCCTCCCTACACTCTGCTTATGATCTTTCTTTTCCTTCTTTTTGTTTTTTTTTTTTTTTTTTTTTTTTTTTTTTTGGGGGGTTATTAATGTGCTAGTGATTGCCTTCAAAGAGTGGACTGAGCCATCCAATGCATGTTGTGTGGAGTCCTTTTGCTGATGATGTGATGTGTGCCATATCTACCCATCTACCTTCATTTGTTAACTGTGGTATATGTCTTATTGGTATCCTACGTATGACATAGATTTTTATGGGAAGCCTTCAATTCAAAACTTGCTTCAATTTTTTCCCAATATAAATAGAATAGTTATAATTTTACTAGGGCATCAATCAATCATGTGAAAAATCAAATCAATTAAAATTAGTAAAGGAATGACAACTATGAAAATAAGGGCCTCCGTTTGTAAATGTTGTGAAAATTGTCTACTGATACATAGGAGACAAATTGAAGTACTTGTTCCCATTTGAGACATTAAGAAAGACAAGGATAATCTTTTCAAATGAGACTCTAACGTAAAGGATCCATTGGTGAAGATCAACCTCTTATATCTAGATTAACTCTTATCCATCAAGCAACGGGCCTTCCACTCAACGTTGTTGGATCACTTACGCTGACTAAGTTCTTTCCTTTTTTAAGAGGTGGAATGGAATGACCCATTGAAGTGTAATGATCATATATCCGTGGTGCATTATTTATCGCAGAGTAGGTCCCATGCTGGTGATTGATGTTGTGTTGCCATGATCTTGTGCCAGTATGGGAGCATATCTTAGGTTTTCTTAACTTGAACATGATACATGTATTAAGTTATAAACTTCTTCATCACAGACTCGACGTGGGTAAGGAAGCATTTCGCATGGAATGGCACGCCTGACATGCTAATTAGTAACAACTTAACACGATGACTGGACAGTCACCATGTCAAATTTTAATGATACGACTATGTGACATGAAGTAACAAGTATACAACATCAGGTATTACACCAATTAATATTAAAGGCTCCATTAGTTTGTATCTCAAAGTCACAGTTTGGTTGCAAAGAGCTTTGTTTAGAGAAGAGTTTAGGCATTTGAGTTTTGAGCACTCCCACTCCACTCTTGTAACGTGAAGAAGAAATTAAAAGGATGTGGTTTGAGTGACATAGGATGACATAAATGAGTGATTTTGCGGGAGGGAGGATGACAATGAGATGGAAGAGTTTGATTGGGTAGGGTTGTCTTGAAATGGGCTCGGCAGGCCTTTAGGAGAGGGAGGGAGAGTGGTTTGGTAGCTGGGATTTGAGGTTGAGCATTATAAACCTCTTATTTCTTCTATATGAGGGTTAAGTCAGCTAATTTTTGATAAAGTAAAATTTAACCAACACTAAAAATTGCAATAAGTTATTGACTGAGTTTTCTTTCAAAAGCAATAGGTTAGTTTAAATGGGTCAATTCGTATTAAAATGGGTTAAGCTGGTCAACCTCATAAAATGTGATTTCTGTTGTACTATTGGCTGGTTGATTTGTTTATGCTGAACTCCCCTAACTACTTGTCACATGAAAGGATCTTGTAAAACACTGCTAGTGATAGAGTTCATATATTGAAAATATATGTTATGAGATTAAAGCACCTTGAAGGTGAATGACATCTTTCTAGAATCTACCATCAGGCACCTTAACAAGGGCGGCGTGCCAGTTGAGAGTTTTTTGCCAAAATACCTAAGGAATTCCGTGGTACCGCTATTTAAAGCTCTAACTGCTATGGATTAGTTACAGGAAACATCCACACAGTACCATATTTCTCTGATTTGTTAGAAAATGCATCACCACTGCTTTGTCTTGAAGGTCAAACCTTTAACACACTGAACTTGATGGCTGCATTAATGGCATTTTCACCTTTTTTTCTCTGGAACAAAGAAAAGCTAGTGTCCAATATGCACAGGCGTACAACACCTAGTTATTTCAAATTAGTGGCCTTTTTGAACGTTTTAATTTAGATTACGGTGGGTTGTGGCATTGATGCTGCAGTAACAGCTTGTGCCAAGGCTAACACTGTCTGTTATAACAGTGTAATTAACAAATTGCATTGCTGACAGTCCAAGTGTCTGTCATAATGGCTAGTGGTACCTGTAATGGCAGCTACAGTATTTTGCAGGCTGCAACTCTGCCATTATGTCCCTCAATTGAAATTAGAAAGGATATAAATATATAGTAAACAGAGCACCGCTAATTTAATTCTCTCTTGTTGCTCAAAATCTATTCTCCAGGTGGTTGTCCTCTACTTTTGGTGTGCTCAACTTGATTCTAATTGTCTGCATATTTAATTCATTGATAAATTGAAGGTGCTCTGTGTAATTCCTGTATCTCCATACTTTGTCCAAATGTTTATATTTGGACTGGGGCTTAGGGCCTTATGATGGGAGTTATTTGATGATCTCTGGAAAAATAGAAGGATACTTTATAGTAGTTTCTTTGATGGTCAGTAAAGTGTCATACTTGTTTTGTTTGTTTTCTTGTACTTGGTATATGTCGTTCAGCATTATCTAGATGCTAAGGATTCTAGTACAGCTTTGCAGGCACTTTCAGTGAGAAGATAACAAGGACTGTGAGGCAGTTTTCACCGCATTTTGCTGCCAAATTGAGGCCCTCTCATATGTAAGTGAAGTGCTTACTGATTGTACCTACAAAAAAAATTTCAGAGCTGTACTTAGTTCTATACATTCTTCTGCAGACCTGTTATTCGTGGACGTCCATCAGCAAAAAGATCAATCCATATCTGTGGCCAGCCTCGCTGGGTGTTTGTCTTGATATTTGGCTCTGGTTGGTGCTAACCTATGATCAGCATTTTTAGTGATCAATTATATCTTTGTTTTTTGGATTTTGTGCATATGGTGACTGCATTTTCCTTTTTCCTTTTTTTTTGATCCCTTCCACTTCTTATTCTCCTCAGCGAGTCTTGTGCTTTGGTATGTTTCCTGTGGAATCTTGACTGTCCTCTGGGCTTTCGCCATTGGACTCCTTGGTGCGTCCCTCTCGCTCTCTTTCTCTCTCTCTCTCTCTCTCTCTCTCTCTAGCACAGATTTGGCCTCTAGCATCTTCTCATTTTTATTCTAATTTGCTTTTGTTGCATTCCCTTGTTTTTTTTCAGTCACTGTCCTTCATGCAAGTTTCAGAACACCAAACCTGAAAGCACGCCTAAATACATTTCGTGAAGAGTTTCGTGCAGTTTGGCGCAATTACAGCGACCTTTAATGAAGCAGAGTAACTGGGAAATGGGTTGCTGATTTTTCTGTATGTATGTCTCTAATTACTCTATCACGACCCTTTTGCAGTCTTATGCAGTTGTGATTCAACAGCTATGTAGCTTACATTCTTCTATGTTTTTTAAGGCATCCATGGATATAAGCTGCTCCCCTTCTCATTTTAAGTTATTTTTATATTTAGCTCGAATTTGAGTTGCTAAGTTGATCAATATTGCTTTACTTTCGTTTTTTAACAGCTTCCAACAAACCAGTCCGGTAATAGGGTTTTACTCCAAACTGGTGAACTGCTGAGATGGCACCTACTGCTCTTAACAGCTTCAGGTTATTGGAGTCTGGAATTGTCAGGTGAAGGCTGTTGACTCTAGCTGATAATGGAAGGAATGTAAATTGTAAGAACTTTGTCCTGTAAAGAAAACTAGTCCTCTGGCATTATTATCAGAAAAACAATAACAAGTGCAATTCATTGTTAGAGTTCTTGCAGATTTGATATGGTAATGGAAACCTGGTTCATGAACTATGCTTGAGGTGGCTGCTTATTTGTGATTCCTCCCACTAAAAGAAGAAAAGAAATGTTGAATATGGTTCTGCTGTTCAGCTTATGATGTTAGGCGGAAAATGCGGTTGCATCCAAGTTATTTTCCTGCTGATCAATTGGATGGTGTCTGGAGCGAGTGACTAGTGTATGCTTTTCTTAGAATCCAAGTCTCAGTTTTACTCTGATTTAGTTATCACAGCATGGATGACATGGATGATCTCTGATAATACACATCTTCGGCTATTGACACTCTTTTTGGGGCATACTGTATCCAACCAAAATAAATACTGATTAAGATGTTGTCAGGGACTGTGCATGTTTGCTCATTCATATGTCTATTCTTGAATGCATGCATTGATGCATTATGGCAGCAATTAGCTTCTCATGTGATGGTTGAGTTCACAATCTTGGAGAAGCTTTTTTCATCATTTACGTTCTGACTCTTAACAGTCAACTGGGTGTAATTGCAATTTGGTGGCGCAACACCATGGTGTTCACGATCGCAATAATTGAAGCTCTTCTCGAACCGACGGAGATTCTGAAATGATACATGTCTGATGCATATGCGAGAGGAACTTTTGTACGCAAATGGAAAAGGAAAAAGAAAGCAGAGAGGATCTGTTGGCTGTACGTGTGGCTCTTCCTGAGGAATTGAAAGTACTTTTTTGCCTTTTGCCTTTTGCCCCGCTTTCTTTACAACGTGGGTTTCTTCTTTTTGGTTGCTCTGTCATTCAATGCCTTTTTTTCGATTCCCCATTCTTTCAGCTTTCAAATTCCATGTTTGGAAGGGTCCACCTTCAACCCCTTTCCACAAATTCCCACATACGTGCTCCTTTTTCTTGCCTCTTGTTTTTGGTGGTGTTCTCTTTTCGCTTTTCAATTAATTCGACCTGGGCCTGTCTAATGAAGTTGTTGGTAGCAAGCTTTTGTCACTACGCATTCTATTAATGGTACAGGAAGGTCCATTCAATATCGGCATCAGACTCTTTGAAAATCTTGTGCTCACCTCTCTCTATTTTCGAGATACGACTATTCTCTTGTTCAAAAGAAAAGATGCCATCGTTCCATTAGCAGCAAAGAACCGTGCGACCTGAAATCCCATCCACGAAAGAGACGCGCACATAAAAGCTGCGAGCTAGAAACAGTTTCGCTCGAGACCAGCATCGGTTCAATTAAACAAGAGCAAAGGGAGGAGATGAGGGAATGGTTACAAGCTCTGGCCTCTGCATCGGGATTCATGCTGCTGATTGGCCTCATGTGTTGCTGTCTCAGCACCAAACCTCCCCGGCAAGGCAACACCGGCGGCGGAAGTGCCAGCTGCAGCTGTGATGGTGGCTATGCCGGTGTGGTCTAATACCATCCTTTTCGGCTTTTCCTTTTTTTTTTTTTTTTTTTCCTACTGAAAGTAGGAACATTCATTCTCCTCTTTCTCTTCCTCATTTTGGTTTTTCTCGTTTTTGTACTTCCAACCAATTATGCTTCTCAAAATGGTCTCAAATTCAATCCGGCAATGAATGGTATGGCAAGCAGAACCGATCGCGAATACCAAAAATTTCATATTCATTCATGTCGGTGCTATGCTCGGATTTAGTAATTCACTTTAATAATTAAGTTGAAGTTCAAAAAATAACATCTGGACCCAAAAAAAAAAAAATGAGAAGTTTGATGAACTGTTTTGACTATGCAGATTTTTATTAGTCCCGGTCATTGCTCAATCCTTCGGCATGGATGATCATTGAATCGTGCCTTTAGGACAATATATCACCTTGATTGTGTATTATTTAGGACAATATCTCAAAATTTACGTTCCATTCGTTTCAACATTGATTTCCACCAAGTCCCCCAAACACAAAGCTACATTGATAGAGCAGATCTGATTTCAGTGAGTTATGGCCTTCTAGATAACAGCGTGACTCTGCTTGTCCGATGTATGCATTATCGTGGTAAACCATATCTTGGGTGCCGTTAACGGCGGTGATCTGAGCCATGAAGCATGTCCTCTGGTACATGCTGTTTTCGAAATGGCCGCTTCCCATGGGAGGAGTAGATTTGTCGTTCGGCAGAGAGAAAATTGCATTCGTCCAAATATCCACAAGTAAGAACTTGAGATAAACACGTTAAAATGGGGAGTAATCATATATTGCCTTGGCAAGGACTCAACATGATGATTAAGCAAAGCATTTCAAGCGTCTTTCAGTACTAGGAAACTTCACGAAGTAGGTGAAACTAGGGTTTAGCTTCTAGGGTTTCGTCAAATGTATTAGCCTCCTCACATCAGTAAAAGCAGTAGCTGAGCAGAAAAGAAGTGGAGTAGCGGTAAATGGAGATGTGTTGAACTCACCTGCCTAATGGCAAATCGCACTACATTCTGAATCCCGTCATAGACTGAGATGTTACTAAAATAGGATCCAAAGTGACACTTGACGATTAAGGTACACAAGGCCTGGGCAATCGATGCCATAGCATCCTGTGGATTTGTGATTATCATTCTGATCCACACGCAAGCAAGAACAACACAAAACCCACTTGTAGATAGCCCTTAATTTCTCTTTTTATATGCTTTCGACCTTCTGATTATTAAGGTTACACAAAGTTAGGGCCGCTCACCATCCATGACAAGTACCAATGAGTCTAACTGCTGCAGTACAAATCCTGATTCACCTGTCAGGGTGAATGTCCCAAGTTATTAATTGAATGCAGCAATTCACGTGTATAAGTATGTTGTTATGTGAAGGTAATTCTGGGAATTGAGCGCGATGTTTTCAGACCTTCTTACTATCCACCCAACTTGTATTTGACTTAGACTAGGCAGATTTCCGGCTTCTAGAGAAATGGCAGCTGAGCTATATTGGTGAGGCAAAGTAACTGCCGGATTGTAGATGTTGAGTTGGGCCCCTGTTCCTAGGTACTGTTTTCAGGACTCTTCAGGGTGAGAATTCCAGCACTGCAAACCAAAGTCTTGCTTGAACTAACAATACTTGACATGCGTCGCATTGTTGGCAATTCGCTCGTGCCCTTATTTTCCCAATCCATACAAACATCGTCTCTAACAAGAGATCAAAATCAGATGTCTCATGGGCGTGATAAAAAAAACTTACTTCAAGACCTCCAACAAATAATGAGGAACAAGGATGATGTCCTTTGTCGACAATGGGTGGAACTGCAGATGGTTTTTGTCCGTTCACCCTTAAGACTGGAAATGACCCTTCAGGGCAACGAATTCCCTCAGATTCGAGCGTAGCACATTGAACTCCATCAGGCAATTCAATCTCGAGATCTTGGGCCATCATCTCTCTTAATTACTTGCTAGGTTGTCTCTGCCAAAAATTAACTATGTCAGAAGTAAATCTGATTGTTTTCTTTTGTTCATCAGATGCATGGACATGGAGAAAGTAAAAGTGGACAAAGGCAAGTTTATAGCTATTATTTTATATGATTGAATGAACCCTCAAAATAGTTTCAATCTCAAAATTTTCACCGATAAGTTTCAAGAAAGCACATACATTATATTGAGTAAATCATAATGATATAATGTCAAATGAGGGAAAGATTATAATTCGATAGTAATGTGAATCTCTAACGACTAAATCACAATTCCTCTTCAAGGCTTTGATGAATATTTATATAATTGAAAAAAAATTATGTTGACACATCTTGTTCGTGTCGTTTCAACTTAAGACTATTTTAATAAATAGGAAACCCATGCAAGACTCATTTACTAATCATGTCAAACAAAACATTAACCGGCTTGTTAAATAGGTGACCTGAACATGACTTGCATGACCCGTAATATTTGATCAAATAGGGTCACTCAAAATTGAAAGTCACACCACCGCATGAGTAGCATCTTTGAGATGAAATTTAAATTTGATGTGTTTAAAGATTTTCCCCCTCAAATTTGATGTGTTTAAAATTTTTTATAATTAAAAAATTGTCGAAGCATACAGTGATTAAAATGTCAATTTCACTTATATAATAATCATTGGTAGTAAAAAAATAGAAAACAAAGCTAATTTAATAAGAAAAGGTCAATTTATCGGACGGGTGAATTTTAGGTTACATGGATTGAGCTTGAACTTGACCTGCTTATTAATCATGGTGAACCAATGGAGGCAATTTGGATGCCAACAGGAAAAATGAAAATCCAAACCTGCTAACTTCCTTTTCTGAATGTTGAGATCTTTAAGTGAAGGATGATTTAAGCTGGGTTGGCTGTAGGTGTCCAGATAATCGTGCACATCTCCAATCTCAGTCTAGAATTTAAGTCAAGAAAACATCCATGGACATCACAGGCATCACCAGAAGAGGAGATTCTGAAGGCAAGAGACTTCGTGACCTTACCTTGATGCTTGTTACAAGAGATCCGAGTGGACCGATCTCGCCCTTGACTGAGTGAAAAGAGACACCCATCATGGTGATCGCAAGAACAACGAGAGCTCGCAAATCCATGATTTGTGTCGATACGCCTTGCATGATTATGTGTGTATGAGAGAGACAGAGATCTTTTGTCAATCTTGCTGATTAGGCAATGAAGACAAAGGAAAACGAAAACATTGATAGAATTTCCAAGAATTGCTCCTTTTTATATCAGCTAACATGGGATTTAGGGATTTCCAAATTTCCCATTTCAGATTATTTGTGAGTAGGATTAACAATTTATTTTTCTCATTAATGCAAGGAATGCGCATACCAACGTCAAGGGGTAAATAATGAGAAAATTGTTCAAAAAATTTTAATCCTGTTACACTTTTGTTAATTCAATCTTCAACCTTTTAATTGTGTTAATTGAATTCTAAAAATTTTCATATTTTATCAATTGAGTCCATCCAAATAATCTAAAATCGCTTACTAGATAATTTTTAATAATATATTATTTTTATTTTTTATTCTTTTCTTTTCTTTTCTTTCTTTTACTTTTTCCTCCTTTATTTTATTTTTTATTGTTAAGGGCCGGCAACCCTAGCTAGCCATTAGGTGACACAAGCCCTTGTCGGTCATGGGCGAGATTCCCAACCTTTGCTCTTAGTTGGGCAAGGGCCTACTTCCTTAGCAAGTAGTCGGTGAGGGCTGCAAGCCCTCGACTAGCTTCTAGGGAGGGCCGCTAGCCCTCGCACCTAGCTAGCAAGGGTTGTGAGCCCTCGCCCATCGGCTAGCAAGGGCTCATTGCACTAGTGAGGGCTCACGGACCCTCACCTAATGGTTGGCGAGGGTTGTTGGGCCTTGGCCGGTGACTCACTGCTAACCCTAAACAATAAAAAAAAAAAAAGAAGAACAAAAAGTAAAAAAAAAAAAGAAAAAGAAAAAAGAAAAAATTCAAAAATATTTAAATATTTTTAAAATTATTGATGTCAATATTGATTATGCTATGTAAGATGGCATGTGTTTATATTAGCTATATCTAATCAAAATTAGTTGGATGGATTCAAGTGATAAAATATGAAAAAATTTAAACCTGAATTGATAAAAGTAAATAATTTTCCCAGTAAACAACTTTGCATCCTTTCATCAAAATGATGATTTTCTACTGTTTCTTACTTAATGTAAGGTTAATCCTTTTACTGCCGACATTTTCTCGTTGCAATAGCTAAAAGACAAATCCTATAAAATTGAAAAGTCTCTGCGCGTGCATTCTGCAGTTTATGCATGGATACGGTAAAGAGGATGATGAGCTGAGGTCGTTCTTGAACATCGGAAAGCAGGATTGCCCTGCGTTTGACCACCTTTCCCAATCTTGTTATGACGTAGTCGGCTGCAAGAATAAGTAAAAACATCTACATCACATAGAACGCGATGCATTGACATGTTCCTGCCCATCAATTTAAGACAAAAACGCTTGTCTTATCAGGAAGTACGCACATCATCGTGTTATCACGTCGCTGGTGATAAACGATTACCCAAGAAAAGCATAGACAAAATAGCTCAAGTGCGGCAAATGCAGTGAGATGGATATGTTCATGTTCATCCACTCCCTTGGTTGCTTCCAGAGTCACAGCTAAGAGAACACAGCATCCTCGTCAAGTATCGATGCTATGAAAAATACGGGGAATATTGCTTCGGATGTAACACCAGGGCAGAGAGAGAGAGAGAGAGAGAGGACCGCAGGCGCTCAAAATCCCGAATGGCGCCCATTGTTAGTGAAGGAAGAGAGAAGGAGAAGGCAGAGAGCGGTTTTCTTCTGTTTCTACCGAAGAGAGCAGATTTTCTTTCCATTTCAAAGCTTCCATCACCATTTCAAGACAAATTATGGACATCTCAATTCATCATCAAGAGCCCCATGACTGACATGTTGCCTGAAGAAGGATCACAGATAACAAAGTGGACGAGAACAATAGCACTCTAAGTGAAATGAGGGTTGTGACGACGTGAGGATTGATGACTATGCGAGTCTGCAAATATAAATCAGCTTTTTGCAGATGGCAATTACAAAAGCACAAATGCTTCCCTGTAACATTTGATGGAATAAGGCAGTTTATTTGCACAATGTAAACAAAAGCAAGAAAGGTTTGAATCAATCGAGCATCGTGCTGCATCATGCGGACACTGGTTGCATTTTAAGCATCTCAAAGGTGGGAAGCGAAAGAATCCATAAATTAACATGACTACGGTAGAGTGAGAGAATATCGAGCTTAAAAAGAAAGAAAAGAGGATCCCAAGAACCTGAATGCACAAGAGATAGTCCCAAGGACAAAATTGCACTCCAGGGCCCCATGTTACAATTCATGGGTGGGGCGAGACGGCTGGTTCGTGAATAGCAGCGTTGAAAGTAAGTGTAGACACATATGACAGAAAGTACGTCAGACTGGTCTAAATCCATAAACATTGCGAAAACTGTCAATGGGAGGGATCGAGCCCAACCATGCATTAATACCTCGTTAAAGCATATGGTTCACTTACAATTGTAAAGTACAGAAAAGCAATCGAGCATGCACGTAGAGTCGCTGGACGGCTAATTGGCTTTAAAGCGACTCTTATGTAATTTGTCTGAATCTCTTAGTTATCTTGTGTTATACCCCTAAAAAACATATTGTTCCATTTCGATCTTGACCCTTAGCTTTCTCTTACATAATGACCTCATCCCATGGAAGACTTGACTTTTAACCAAGAAGCTTTACAGCAAGAAACTCAGCACCAACAAAACTTGCACTTATGAAGACAGACAAGTCAAACCGAGTGGAAGGGTGTCGAGCATAAGGAAAAGAGGGGAAACCCAGACAACGGCAACCCTCAAACGAAAAACAAGGAAGACATGACACCCAAAAGCAGCATGTCTTCAACTAGGATGGGGAAGGCAGCAACGACAGCAACCAACCTGAAGTTACAGGGAAACATCCGACGTCCCAGGAGAGAAAATGGACGGGTCCCAACCCTAGCTGCGTTGTGACCTATTTCTTGAAGTGTCCACAACATTACGAAAAGTCAAAACTTTGTCCATGACGACTTTGATGAGGTGGTTCTTCAAAGATGGTAAAAACAAAACTTGTTCCCGAAAAAGAATGCTGTTCCGCGTTTTCCAGATCACATGGCAAAGGGCTCCAAAGGATAAATGAGCCATGCACTAATAGAATTCACTACCCGATAGAAACTTTAAAGCCCACTGGAGGTTATCCTACCAAGACTTGTTCCGCCAAGGCAGGTTGCATCTAGCAGCCCAAAAAAACGCAAGGCCGGAGGTAATGCAACATCCAAAAAATAAATGATCAATAGAATCCGGCTTGGAATTGCAAAAGGCACACGAGCGTCCTCAATCCTCCCATATGAAAGTAAAAGAACCTAGGTATTCTTAACAATGAGCCACAGGTTGAATTGATACCGCGGCGTGAGGGCATTGCTCTAGATAAACAAGAACCAAGGTACTAAGCTTCTCTTCGTTCGAATGGTTTCCCACGCAAATGCAACCGAGAAGGTGCCTAAGGTGCTCTCAATCCAACGGAAACGGTCCGGGATTTGCGAAAGGACGGGAAGGGGAAACTCCCATGACTCCAAAATGGCTTTGAACTACTGGCCCTCTACGGAAAAAATATCTGCAACCAAAGCTAGCCTAGGTAAACCCGACTAGTAGATGAACGTGTCCGAGAACACCAAATTAAGGGGGCCTCTAGGATGTCAATGATCGAACCAAAAGGACACGGAGCGGCCCTCCCCGATACTCCATTGGAATGACTAGCGGAAATCTCTCATAAGCTGGAGTATCTTCTTCTAGGCCCAAGAACAGATGGCTGGCTTGTTTGCAACCCAGAAATTTTTCCTTTTTAAAAAATTTGAGTGAATCCACTTACACCACAAAGATTCATTGTCAATGAAAAGAATCCAAATGTGTTTAAGCATGACTGTTGAGTTGCAACCCCTCAGCCTGCATATGCCAAGTCCCCCCTCTTCTTTTGGAAGGCATATATCTTCCCAAGAGACTTTCGCACCTTCTTTTCCAAGGCCCGGGCCTTTCTAGAGGAACTATCTTAGAATTTGCTTGGTGCGATCCAAAACAACTCTAGGTAGCATAAAAACACTAGCCCAAAAAGCTTGTATTGTGTGGAGGACAGACCTTATAAGCTCCAAGCGGCCTGCGAAGGAAAGAAAATGCTGAACCCACGATTGTACCCATGCAGTTATACGGTTGACAAGAGTGTTACAATCAGCCTTGCCAAGCCTCGTTGAAATAATGGGGACCCCCAAGTAACGAATAGGTAGAAATCCTTCCTGGAACCCAAACGTCCAAAGTATTTGGGTCCGAATAAAAGCCGTCCCTCCAGCAAGGTAAACTTCACTTTTGTTTATGTTGGGTGTCAGCCCACTCCAAGAAGAGAGATCTCTAAATTAGAAATAGGACGAGATAGAGCTCTTACTTGTTCATCATTGAGGGTATGTTGAACAACCGCCGAATGTCCTCAAGAGTATCATAGGCTTTCTGGAAATCCACTTTGATAGCACACTTTGGCAAGTATGTGTCGAGGTGGAAACCACTAAAGAGCTCTTGGGCAAGGAGGATATTGTCCATGATCCATCGGCCCTTGACGAAGGCTTTTTTTTATGGGGGGGGTGATTATATCTTGAAGTACAGCAGCAACACGATTATCCAAGAGCTTGGTGATACATTTATAAATTGGAAGTGGTTAACAAAGAGTTTTGCCACACCAAGCTCACATAGCAATCTACCGAGAGATAAAGAAATCAATGACTAGATTGCCTCCCAATTAGACGCATTAAAACCATCGACTAGGACCGAAAGGAATAAGAATTCTATTCCTCAAATGCCTTTTGTTGACCAAATGATGGAAGAATTTGGTGTTCTGGTCTCATTCTTTGAGCCACCTAACCTAGATTGGGGCATCTCCTTATAGAAGGATTCCTCCCTTTTGTTGACCGAATGATGAAGGTCCAAGAAAGTCCATGTCTGCTAGTTCTTTTCAAGCTCTGCAAGCAACACGTTGGTTGGGTCTAGCTGGAGGGCATCTTGGGTGACCCGTAAAGCGTTCCTTGCCTATGTTGTTCTGGCCGAGATGTTAGAGAAAGATTCCCTATTGAGCTGCTTAAGGCGGCCTTTAAGAGTCTTTAGTTTACAAACCAGCTTGTACATGGGAACACCTTCACCCGGGTTCTCCCATACCTGAGTAACGATTGCATGAAAAGCTAGGTGCTTCATCCAGAAGTTGAAGATCTTAAAGGGTTTTCTCTGGAGAGAAAGGGCCAAGACTTTGACGACAATAGGAGTATGATCGAAGATGCCCGGGGCAAGGAAGGAAGCTTCCGAGAAGGAGAAGTGTTGTCTCCATTTGGAATTGACAAAGACTCTATCAATCTTCCTTAACTTGCGGTTGGCACCCGAAGAATAAGCCCAAGAAAAACGATAGCCAACGTATTTTAAATCTTCTAACTCTGTCTGGGCTAAGCAATGCCTAAACTCGTTAAAAGAGGGTATCTAGGTATCTGAGCCACCTACCCGGTCTCGAAGGGTCCCTGATGGCATTAAAGTCTCCTGCCACTAACCATGCCGAATCCCGCATGGTGACACTTGATCTAATGAGCTCCTCCCAAAGTGATCATCGAGAAATGAAGGTATGCTCCGTGTAAATAACTGAGATTGCACAATTCGAGCCGGAGTTCAGATACTTAAGCCTACCATGAATCGCTTGGGCATTGACCGAAGAGACTTCAAAATTAACAAGAGAATGATTCCATCCTACCCAAATCCTCCCTCTAGGGGAGTAATTGTAGTTGTTCCACTAGTTCCAACTTGTCAGAAGACTTGAAGAAATGGCCGGGAACAACGACATTGAAACTTTGGTTTCTAGCATACCAACAAAACACAGATTATTTGTGAAGACAAAGTTCTAGACTTCAACTTGTCTAAAGGGATCCACAAGCCAAGCCCTCTAATATTTCATATACCTATGTACATATAAATAATAAATACAAGGTAGATTGAGGTTACCTCCGCTTGCTCGAGCATCGTCGACTAGTCCCCGGTTTGGGGTGAGTAGTAGGCGGCAGAGCTGGGGAAGGGTTCTGAGCCTTGTCCTGCTGTGAAACTGGCTTCTTACCAGTAGGATTAGTTTTCGGAGGCCGAAGGCATGCTTGTACTTGATTGTCCTCATTTGAGCTATTAGCCAAGCTTGCGACATCCTTCAAATCATCCTCCAAGCTTGAAGACGGGGCTATGGGGTTAGATCCCTCTTGACTGACTTTGCTAGTAGGGATGGAGGGAGCAGGGGCATAACCAAGTTTTGGCTGCACTTTCTGTCCCTTCTGGATCATCCGAGCTGCAGTAGCAAGCTTCACTCCCAGAGTGGGATCACTCAACTTTAAGGTCTGGTTTGTATCCCTAGGAGTCACAGCTTGAGGATTCAATGCCTTGTTCGACACCAAGGGTTGCTTTTTCTTTTTGCCCCCAATTGTTTCCAACCCGTTTGAGGGGCCCCGAGACTTCAAAGAGGTTTGGAGTAGAGGCGGGTGCCTGGTCAAGGGTAGGGGAGCCATCACTAGTTGGGGGATGCCGAGCCTGTTCCCTGCCATCCTCAGAGGCCAGAACCAAACTTGGGACATGGGCAAGACCAGGGCGTTAGGTAGGAGCATTAGGGACCGACGCAATCTGAGGGGCTTCAGCTAGAGCAAGTAGATTCGCTTGCGTCGGGCATTTGTGGCCAAAGGTACCGCAAGTTGGACAGGAGATTGGCCACCATTCATATTCAATAGCCATTGAACGAGATTCCCCATTAAGGATAATATCCACCAAATCACACCGAGGGTGTTTGGCGGATATCTCCACGCAAACTCTTGCAAAAGAGATCATTTTCATCTGTTTCATTCTAAGATCAACATAGAGAGGCTTCCCAATGAAGCTTGCCACCGCACTTATCCTAGGGGCTGACCACAAGGCAAAAGGGAAATTCTTCAGCTTGACCCAGACCGGGACAAAGTCTTGGCGATCCTTCTTTAGCTCAAGCAACGGATGCCATTGTTGCAAGATTAACGGGACCTTGGCCACTATCAATGGCCCATCATTCAAAATTTTCCTTCAAACATCCGGATCCGGGACGTGGAAGAAATAAATTCCTTCATCGTTTGCCAAGACTTCAGCAAGATTAGCACCCCAAACATGTTTCGAGGTAGCTTCAGTAAGCTTAAAGGAAACTTTTTGCCCACATAATACCCGACCAGGCATTCATGCCATTTTGGGTCCGTTGCATCTAAGATTTGCTCAGACAAGGTTACCACAACTTTGCTATTAACAATGGTAAGGGGTATATAGGTGAGATTATACCCTTTCATGGCTGATTTGGTGACATTCGCCCAATAGCGAATTGGGGGAGGGGGTTTTGAGGCCTTTACTTGTTGATCTTGGGCCTGGAGTCTGTTGGCGGGGAGCCTGGCCCGACTTCTCCCTCGTCGACCAATAGTGTTTTGAGGGGCTTGGTTATGGCTCACCTAGGTCTTCCTTTCAATAGAGAAAGGGCCCCGAGGACGAGTGGGTGAATGCCTGCTCTGGTTTCGATCCCGTATCTCTTCAACAGCTAGTTGGGCCTTGCCCTTCTGGCCTTCACTTACAGCAACCAAACGGATTTGACTGGTAGCAGGTTGTTGGTCTTTAGCTAGGCCCGAGTGGCACTCAATTGTTACGGGTGTAGCCATGGTTCAGATCTACTACAGTGCAGTCGAACCAGAGAAGAAGAAACCCACAGAACCCTAAATAGAGTCGAGCATAATTACCCAAGGAGGCCGATCCAAGGAAAACGCTACGGTGGAGATGAAGAGGGAGGAAGAACTAAGCTATCCTCCAAAAACCAGCTCCAACAACCGGCTGGAACGCCCGAGATCACGCGAAGACTGACCGGTGGCACGGTAACTCGATCGCCCAGCTGGAGAGGATGTGTGAACAATACCTGAGAAAAGTCAATTAATTAAAAAAAAATTATTAGAAGTTGGTAGTATGACAGTTAAGAAATTATAGGTTAAAAGTATTATCTACTTATTTTACTTTCATACATTTGAAACATTAAAGACCAATGTTTGATCTAGTTGTTTTGATTCAAACGTTAGAGAGCACGAGTTCCGGCCCAAGCATGGCACTGGCTGTTCTGAAAATGTTAAAGTGACTCTTATGTTATTTGTCTGAATCTTAATTTTTTTTTGTGTTATGCCCCTAAAAAAAATATTGTTCCATTTCGATCTTGACCCTTAACTTTGTCTTACATAATGACCTCATCCCATGGAAGACTTGGTTTTGTTGATATGTTACAGAAACAACTCTATTTTATCTCATCTGCTGGTGTAGGATCTACCAATGATACAAAAGATTATTAGAAGTTGGTAATATGACAGTGAAGAAAATCATAGGTTAAAACTATTATCTACTTATTAAACTTTCATACATTTGAAACATTAAAGACCAATATTTGATCTAGTTTTTTTTTTTATTCAGAAGTTAGAGAGCATGAGAGCATGAGTTCCAGTCCCAGCATGGCACAGGCTGTTCCGAAAATTCAACATAGTTGTCCTCACTCATGCGAGGTGGGTCGCAAGTATATCACAGGGCAAGTGGCAGGCAATCACCGCCTGCATTATTTCTATCAAGGTGCGGTGGTCGTGCCAACGCTAGCTGATCCTAATTATGCGGCACAGACACAAACAAATGCCTCTACAGGCATTTAGGCATGTAGCAAAGGCCTCACAGAGAAAAGAAACATCGCATTAATCATCTATAGCAGTGGAGGCAAATACCCAATAGTCCCGACAGGCAGATGCAGAAGCTGGTGAAAGTGATGCCAGAGGGGAGTTAGATGTGTCCTGAGTTATGATGGAACAAAACACAGTGCTTCTTTTATTACTTGCCAAAGTGTTTTGGCGGAATTGGGGATCTAAAGACGCTGACAAAGCACTAACTGCCTATTGAGCAGCAGTACATCTGAACTCACGTCCGTCCTTCGCAGGCTGACCAAGATTTCTCAAGACCAAAGACGGATTAGGGAAAGTCTTGGATCGTTGAACCAAACCACCTGATTGGTAATAACTAGTGCTACTATAGCTGCAGTCAGATTACATTCCAAACCTCATGGTTGGCAGTGTAGAACACCCTATCGTAACCTATAATCGCAAGTAAATGAGATTCTCATTCAGCATTCAAGAAATATTGCTTTGATCCATGAACATGCATTTGTAAATTGGCATTAATAAACGATCATTCATGATGCAAAATGCCAATCTTTCCTGTATCAAATTGATGCATATTCATACCGTATATACATTTCGACCGTTTTGTTGTCCACATAAATAATCTACCTCACAATTGGGCGCCTCTTGTACAAGTCAATGATTGACCCAACAAGCAATATTTCTCAATCAATGATCTAATTGCACACCATGTCAAAATTTCAAAGGAATAACCCAAAATCCAGCTAAACCATGAGTAAAAGTGAATCTAAGTACCAAAACTGCGATCACCTGCATCTCCAAGTCCAGGAATTATGAACCTGAAATAGGAAAAGAAATTGTTGTATTGGACTGTGGTACCAAATTGTGTGAACGTCAAAAAAAGAGCTGATTCTTACCCCTTGTCATTTACTCTTGGATCAATGATTCCAGTGTAAACATGAAGCCTGTAAAAGCCAGACACCATTGGTCAATCTTGTCTTTTACAAAAGCCTTTAAGACAGACAGACTTTCCGCTACATATACCAAAAAAACGACATCTTTACCCAGGGAAGTTTTCACTGAGCTTCTGTAGAGCTGGAGGAGCAGCAACGGCTGATATCTGTAAGGACAAATCTCCTAATTATTTTTAAGTGACAATGTTAAAAGCATGATGACGTCATCTCTAACGATATGTAAAGTTGAAAGATCCTGAGATGTATCACTATTCTGACTGAAATATGCAGTTTTGCGCTCCTCATACTTCCAAGTCACAATATATTGATTTTAAACCATGAAGATAACAAAGAGCTCGGACAGAAATAAACCAATCCTCCTTTTATTAAATGAATGACACAAAACAGCTAAATCACCACAATGATTCTGTCCCCACCTTTGGAAAACACAAATCAACAAGGGAACTATTTATTCAGATTTTCCTGCTCTCACTAAAAATCATCTGTCCAAGCACATAAAATGTGCCTGCTCTTTCCACACATTTGGCTAACAATTACTTGCCAATCACTACCTAGAAACTTGTATAATCCATCAAGCACATTGTACTCTTCTTAAAAATCCAACAAAACAACTCTCACAGTGCATCCAAGTAAATCTGTGATCTTACAATTTGAAAAGTTAGACGGAGAAAAATTAAGCTTCAATTAGAAAACCTGTTATAAAGAGAGCCCATAAAAATATGTTTATCGTACATCACCAATTAAAGCTAACAATGAACAGCATGATCTGATATGCTTTGATCACAATGCATAAATCTAATTCCATGACCAGTCCATAAATGAACAACCTGAAATATGACTAAAGGCTCAGAGAATCTAACCCCAGAACAGGGACTACATATACTTACCACTTTGATTTGCTTGCTGTTAACCCCACGTTCCTTCAAGAGATTAAGCGCTGCCACTATTGTGCCCCCTGCAAAAGAAAGGTGAGTTGCATCAGACCAAACACAAATTTTGCTCTAATAAAATATCCATAAACACCTGATTTGATACAGATACATATGAATCGGTCACTTTGATAATGCCAATTACATCATCAAATGACCTAAATATCACCGAAATTACTAAAACAAGAGAAGACCCTTTGAACAGATAGGATAGGATACCTGTTGCCAGCATCGGATCTACCACAAATACTCGAGAAACATCAGGTAATTTATCAGGCAACCTGGGACACAGTAAAAAATGGGGAAGAATCAGAATGATGTTGAAGATAATGGAACCAACTGATAAGCACTTTGGTATAATTTGAGAGCAGAGAAATTGTCAACCAAAACCTGTAAATTTCAGATTTTTCAATGCACAAGGTTATGATTACAAGTCCAAATATCAACAAAGAGGAGATACACAGAAGAACTGCAACCCTGTCTGTTCATAAGGAAAATGGAAAGTGGCAGAAAGAAATGCTTCCCAAGGAAAACTTTTCTTTTGTTTGGCCAGATAAAATGAGAGTGAAGAAAATGGAAGTGGGAAGAAGTGTTTCCTTTTGGCCCCACATTTCATTTTCTCATAGAGTTGGAAGGAAATGAAGGGACCTTAACCTCTCATGCACACGTGCCCTCCACTTCATTCTCAAACATGAATATGACAAGCATATTGTACTCCACTAACTAAGCTCATCTCCCTACATCATTTTCAGCAACACACATCCAAGCACAGTGCAAATATAGTGCGAATACACCCTCGACTTTCTCTTGCTTTTCCCTCCTTTCCCTCCTAACTTAAATGATCAAACATAGTACAAATATCGAGTGGATTCTTACTTGTTCAAATATACAGTTGGCTGAAGTGTTTCCTCATCTCTGCTGATGCCTTCATTTACAGAAAATAAAAGTCACGATCCTTATCGTAAGAAACCAACACTGAACCCATTTCATGGGAAACAGACAGATGATCAACTAAAAATGAAAAGATAAATGAAAAGATAATGAGAGTTTAAATAAGTAATGGGTAGGAGGACACTAACACTCCCAAGACAGTCGAGTCATTAAATAACCAAGAATTGGCTTGTCACTTGGTTTGAAGAATTATTAAGTAACAGGTGCAAATGATCACTATATAAAGGAAGAAAACACCGGGTGAAGTGCGCCCAATGCATTCCTTGCCCTTAGATCATGCAGGTCCTGTGTGTGGCCAGCAAAAAGGGCTGAGAATGCATTGCAGGCTCTCCACCTGGTGCACCTAAATCCTCTCCTCTTAATGCCCTTAGAATGCAAATAGGGATGTGTGAAAACCTAGATGATATGTTTTTGTCGCCGGTAAGATTGATGATGCATATTCAACAAGAGCAAGACCAGCTCTTAAGATTGGAATAACCTGCAAAAGAGAATAAATACCCCAATGTCAGTTGCTGTCGCCCATAGTAATGGAATGGAGAAAACAAGGTCCTGTCCTCTGGTATTTTCATCAATATTGGGCAAATATGGGTGAAGAATGCATGGGCAACGTGGGGCACCCAAGAATGGATTGAACTGACCAACTCAAAATCTACCCCCCTTACGAGAAAACCACAAGCACTAATTTTCACAAGAGACAAATAAACATGTCAATGTCATATTTTCTGTGGGAAAGTCGCCAACATGAAAACTTACCACCACAGGTTCCCTCGGATCAATGAATTCAACAGAGGCAACACCCATTGGCGATTGAATCTCCCCAGCAATCGTAGGCTAGTGGGACCCATATAAAAAAAGGCACACATGGCAGTGAGTATAATGAGGGTTCCACCATAAAGAATATAAAAAGACAATTCTTCATCTAAAGAAATGGACGGATTCTGTCCGAAAAAGAATCCTAGCTAGGAATGACAAGAAAATGACAGGAAAAAATGAGTGCTTTTGAATGGGCATCTTTCTGTCAACACAACAGTGAACTTTTAAAGTATTCCAAGTGAAGATAGGAGTAATCTGAAGAATTAGGGGCATCATGTAGTTAATGAGCATCTATCTCATCCTGAGACAGGATTTAGGATACTTGCAATCAAATAAACTGAATGCATATGAAAAAGAGGATGATTATGACGAAGCAGCAGTCCTTGGAAAGATGGAACAATTGGTCCATTCAGTTACAAAGAAAAAATAAATGTGAACATCCCAAAGGATACATCAAAGAAAATTTGGTCAGAAGAAATTTCAGCTTAAAGGTCCTTCTAAGAACTAGCACCTTTAGCTATGTCTTACAAGAAAAAGGGTAAATACTACGAAAAACCCCAAACTAGTATACTTATGACAAATTTACCCTCTGCTAAATTCCATTAAATTTTACCGTCAAATTGCTGACTTGGATGATACATGATGGTTGACGGGTGTACTAATTTGGGTTTTACTCTCCGTTTATCATAGGTTCATCATTTTGTAGATTTTTGTGGTATTAATCCGATTTAACGGAATGTAACAAATGGTAACTTTGTTATAAATGTACCAGTTTGGGTTTTTGATAGTCAAAAAATTAGTTTGAGGTTAACTTGTCATAAATGTGTACTAGTTTGGGGTTTTTGGTGGCCAAAAAATTAGTTTTGGATAAATTTATCACGGTGTCCACTAGTTTGGGGATTTTTATGATATTCACCCTAAGAAAATTATGAACATATTACCAGAACACCTTAAAAGGAAGGTAAAGTTTGTGCAGCACAAAACAAATGCCACAAGTCGAAGGTAAACAACAATACACACAGTTTCTACTCAAGTACAAATGAATGACTAACCAACCAATCTCTTGAAGCTTCATACATGAGTAGCCTCCCCAGCTCAGCCATTGCATTTTCTACAAGTGATTGGAAAGGACATGTAAAATTAGTACATTGAGATTATATCTCGAATATAGACTTCCATAATTCCCCCTTTATGTTTTTATGCATGATCCATGCCAAATGGAGTAGAATAAACAGTAGAGCAGGCGAGCATGGATTAGCTAAAGAGAACAGATCAACGAGCAGATAAAGAAGAGTCAACGATGAGATAGATTATTCAATGAAAACGATTGTTAGAAAGCCAGAACAACAATAGGTAGATTTATTGGTTCAATCTATAGTTATTGCCCAAACCATAATACCAAAAGATAGATGTACTTCAAAGTAGGGAGTGAATAATATCACAAAGGAAAACATCACAACAGCAATATCCTAAACCTACTACATTAGATGAAACAATGAAGACCTTGATCATGAAAGCTGCAATCTGATTCTGTATGCAAGTCAAGCATTTTAACAGTGATACACAGGCTTTGACTAAAATAGGAGAATTGAGGAAATTCACGATTTTGTCTCTTTATCATAAGATACGAGAAGCAAAGACATGGCGAAATGGCAAGTATACTCCTTGAATTTCAACTAGCAGAGCAAGAAAACCATATTTTCTAGTTATAGAGTAAGGAAGATTAAGGAGATATCTTGATCCACATCACGGTTTCTGTTGCCTCATGAGTCATAGCAACAACAGAGGGGCTAAAACAATGACCGGAAAACTTACTGAAAATGGGACAGGGAGTCTGTTCGTTCCTTAGAACCGAAACCCAGTGCTTGATTAAGGGATGTGGAGGAACAAACACCTGAAGAAACCCAGCAAACAAATTTCACCAATAAAACGATACGAATATCCCCATCATGTCATAGAGTAAGAGTGACGCGAAGAGCACAAAAAACAAAAAAAAGGTAAAGCCACTTGATGTGAACTTTTAAACTCACGGCATCTAAACTGCAATTTCATCTTCAGAAATAGAGCACACAGCGTGCGGACGACGGAAACGACAAAATCGAAGCAACTGATAAGACGTCATGAAGCAACAGCCTAGTTCTAAACGAAAAATACCAACTTGGTCGGGAGAAAAAAATAAATTAAATAAACAAATACAGGAAAAACAAAACAGAGATACATGGAGATGCTCATCCCGGCTAGATACTACCTAGTAATCTACTCACGCCACATTTCAGCTCAGCACCCCGAAACAGCACCGGGCCAAAAAACAATCGAATCCCAGTATTCATCCGTAATCTAAAGAGCAGAGAAAGCAGCGAACTGACAAGCATCTGGTCCTCCGAAAAAGCGGGCTTGGCCTCCGTCGCCATGTGGGAATTCAAGGTGAAAGCCATCCGCCGCCGTGTAGCGCCGGCGCAGGAGATCTGCGAGACACAGCAAAAGAACCCCCGTTTGTAAGCCGTCGATGAACGAGCGATCCACACCCTCACCCACCCACACGCACGCACACGAGCACGCGCGCACGCAAGAAGCGGGGACGAGATTTCACCTTGCGGGTGCAGCGGAGGGAGGAGGAAGGCGAGGGCTTGGTGGGGTCGAGGGGGAGGCGGGAGGGGCGGAGGAGGCGCGGTGGCGGATCGGAGGAGGAGGGGCACCGGAGGGAGGGGCGGAGGCCGACGCCGCAGGGAGGAGACGAGGAGGAAGCCATGCATCACGGGGGGTGGGAGCTTCTTTTGAAGTGGGAGAGCTTGAGGAGAGAGAAAGCGAGAGATGCTCTCAAGCGGAGGCTGATTGGGTTTTTGCAATTTCGTCCTTCCAAAAGACGATATTCCGCCGGAAGCTCTTCAGATGAATTGGGCTTCGCGTTTTAGCCCATTGGGCCTCCTTTGGCCCATTTACGAAGTTGGGCTTAATGGCCCGTCCATTTTAGAGGCCCACGAATGTACTTCATCCAATGGACAGATTTACGTAAAGGTGTGCTCGATAACATTTTTACTCCCATGAATAATTTCTATTGAAACATAGTTTTTTTCATTTCTATTTCCTCGACAAGTTTCTAAGTAGAAGCACATATTTCTATTCCCTGAATACAAAAAGAACTGGAATGTGTTTGGCATGATCTTCAAATTTTTTTTTTTTTTTAGTTTTGTGATAATTTTCTGAAAATTTTCTTTTTTTTTAATGTTTTGTTTTCTATTTTTTCCCCCCTTCTTCATCCTCCTCTAGCCGGTCATGGGGCCTCGGCGATGGCTAGTGACGACTGGCTAGAGGAGGAAGAAGAAGAAACGAAAAAAAAGGAAAATGACCTTGTTTCAGAAATTGTTTCAGGAACAAAGAAGTAGGTTTTTTCTACTTATTATTTAGGTTCTAAATTAATTCTTTAGCCACTGATCTGTTCTAAGGAATAGAAAATGTAGCTACTGTTACCAAACAATATTATATTCCTTTTCTATTTAGGGAAATAAAAGAGCAGAAAAATAAATGAATAGAATGGTTACCAAAAAGGTCAAAACCCCTTGTCAAAATTTTGCATTGTTGTGCAATAGCCTCAAACTTCAAGAAGTTACTTGATACTCCTCCAAAGTTTGCCATAGTTGCACGGTATCAATTGAACTTTGAAATGTTACAGGTCAATCCCATGATCTTTTGATTTTTTTTTTTTTTTGTGTGGTCAGTAGTTTTTCTTTTTCATATATATGGATGTTAAGTGTTACCTGAAAATGGTCTTGCTTCTTTTTCTTGACTTGAATAATCGCTATTACAAGGCTAATAAAGTTAAACAAATAGAGGAGATGCATGGTGATGAAATTGAGGAAAATTAGTAGCGGCTGTTTTGGTTAGGAAAAAAGAGGTGATTGTTTTTAGGCATTACTTAATGGCTATGCAGATAGATAGACTAACAATTGCAACGAGGGTATGTTGTAACTTTTCAAAGTTCGAGTGCCATTGCATAATGATGTCAAAGTTCAAGAGGTTAATTTATAACTTTTCAAAGTAAAGGGCTATTATACAATGATAACAAAGTCTAGTGGGGAAAAGTACTAAAAAAGTCTTAAATTTATGACATTTGCATCAATTCAGTCCTAAACTTTTCGATTAAACCAATTTAATTTTAAACTTTTTCACATTAGTATCAATTCAATTCTTCTGGTCAATTTTGGCCGGTAAGCATTGATGTGGAAACCTCTGGCCAATGCTGATGTGGAAATTTTTAAATAATTTTTTTATTAATTCTTTTTATTTTTTCTCTTCTTCCTCCTTGGGCTTCTTCTCCCTACAGTGGCTGGGGAGGCTCTAGCGAGGCTCACTGGCCACTTAGGGCGCGCATGATAAAATTTCTATTTCTCGATTTCTTTGTTTCTCTGTTCCTCGGAACATGTTTGGAACAGAAATCCGTTTGGTAACACAATTTGATTTCTCTATTTCTGAAATAGATTTCTATTCCGAAATAGAGAAATCGAAGAAATCGAAGCTGAAATTTTTAACTTCTCGGTTTAAAATAGAAATCGAAGCTGAAATCAAACCATATAAAAGAACCTTGTGCTTTCTTGCTAACTTAATTCACTCATAACCACAACTTCACAAAGTATTGCTAATTTTCTTTTTCTTATTTTGCTTGCGTTTTTTTTTCATTTCTTTAATTTTTTTTTATAACTTCCTCTTTAGGATGAAAGGCAATCGAATGGGTCCCCAATTTTCAAATACGACCAAAGTTCTTAAATGCTTACTTAAAAACAATGGGCCTCTTTCCTCCTAGAAAGGGCACGTGCATGGCCAGTTGAAGAAAAAGTCCTTACGCAATAGATGAATAAAAAAGGTGCCTAGAAATTTAACCTTGTTTATTTACGGATTCAAAATTCTTGCAAAATCAAAATAATTAGATTGTTAACAATCTTGAATTTTAATTCGAAGGCAAGAGATTCAAGAGAATCTCTCTCTTTGCTATGCAAGGGCCATTAAAGGTTCATTGAGCAACAATAAAGAAATTAGGGATGAGCAACTGGACTGATTCAATTTGAGAATCAAAATAAACCAACCTTTCGCCGATTGGTTCCCAACCATAAATGTTACTTCAAGGTAGAATTCTCATATATTCCTTTACACCATCAATTTTATTTTGTTGATAATCTTGTATAATACTAGTCTTTGATAAAATGATAGGGCTGTATAAGCGCCATTGATGGCACCCATATTCATGCTTCTGTACCTATGTCGAAGCAAATCTCATTTAGCGGTAGAAAGGAATCACCACTCAGAATGTGATGTGTGGTTTGTTTATTTGATATGAAATTTACTTTTGTATATGCTGGTTGGGAAGGCTCTGCCAACGATTGTCGAGTGCTTGCAGCAGCACTTGAGACTCATCGCTTGGAATTTCCTAGGCCGCCACCAGGTATTTGCTTGTCCTTTAAGGAGTAATTTTCTTTATGATCATATTTATAGTTACAAATTATGACCAATGTATGAATACATTGTTGTAGGCAAATACTATGTTGTGGATTCTGGTTATGTAGTAACTCCGGGATTTTTAATTCTTTTAAAGGTGAACGGTATCATTTAAATGATTATAGGGGTACAATGAGACGGCCAACAATTGCAAGAGAATTGTTCAACTATAAACATTCTTCTCTAAGGAATTTCATTGAAAGATCATTTGCGGCATTGAAGAATCGTTTTTTCATATTGAGGCACATGCCCTCATTTGCAATTTGAAAGCAATCACATATTGTAATTGCATGTTGTGCCATCCATCATTACATCCGCGATCAGGACAAGATGGATAAGAACTTTTCCCTATATGGAGATCCGCAGTACTTGTTTGAACCTATGCAGGATGAGCTTGCAAACGATACATTGACCGAGAAGGGAAACCAAATAAATACGCTTAGGAAAACCATTGCCAATAAAATGGCAAGGGATAATAATATGCCGGAAATTCCATGAAATTGTATTTTCAACTTTTGTAATGTATTAGTATTATTTCGACTATTATTTTGTATTTGAGGATTTCCTATGTTGTTATCTAATCAATTTCCATTCCTAGAAATAGAAATTTTATACTGTTATCAAACGGATTTCTATTCCAGAAATATAAATTTTGAGCCATTATAAAAAACGGGTTTCTTTGCTTAGAAACTTGTCAGGGAAATAGAAATTGAGAAATCAATTTCTGGCCAAAAATCAATTTCTGAAACAGAAATTTTGTCATGTGCACCCTTAGTGAGGGTTGCAAAAGCCCTTGCCCGAGGTCCCCAAGCCTTGCCTAGTGGCCTGCAAGCCTCGCCAGCCACTATAGGGAGAAGAAGCCAAGGATGAAGAAGAGAAAAAAAAAAGGAAAAAAAAGGAAAAGGAAAAAAATTAACAAAACTTTTTAAGATAAAAAATTATTTAAAATTGCCACATCAAAGCAGAAAGTGCATCTGGTTGACTTCTGAAATTGATTGTTACCAATGTTTAAGATTGCCGGTAAACCTTTTGACAATGTGAAAATCTCGTTGTCCGCTCTTACATGAAATCGCCACCTCACGAGGTGAACAACTACTTGACTCCGTCATGTTGTGTATGATTCGTGTTTTTTCCCCCTTCAAAATTGCAATGCATGAATGTAGTAGAATTAATCCAACAATAGAGAAATCCAATCCACATGAGACAACATTCAAAAGACACAAATCTAATGCCAACAATATGTTTCAAGACAAGGAAACAAGGACGAATCTAGCCTAGTCAATTTGAAATTAGTCAATTGACCTTATGTAAGAAAACTAAGCAAACCGGCGAATCTAATCCCAATCATGACAACAAATGATCCAATCAGCATGCACCTTTACAATAACGTTAGATTTCATGATGATGAACATATAATAATTAATGGGATAAGAACAGTAGGAGTGACATAACTTCTTTTTTTTTTTTTTTTTTTTTTTCTGCTCACTTAAGTACCACATTGAGTAAAATCGATCATTTAAGTACTACTTCTAGCAAATTGTCCTACGTTGATTTTTTTTTTTAATTTCCTATTCCGACGTGAATATTTTTTAAATTTTTTAAATTTTTTATTAATTGTCTATAACAGTATAGACGATGCCATGTAGGATGACTAGCATTTGTGTCGATTTTTCCGGTGAGACAAATCGCTGATGACATTTGAGTAATCAATTTTTCAAATTTATGGTATTCAACTAAGCATTGCACAAAAGTTATGACACTCTTAGTATACTTGTCCGTTAAGTTAGTGATTATTTAAATAATTGGGAAAAATTATCAATTGAGTCTTATACCTTTCACATGAATATCAATTCAATTTTAACTTTATGATTTTGTCAATATAGTCCTACACATTTGCGCAATATTCAAATGTAGTCTTTCTTGCAAATTGTGATGTGGAAATCAACAAAATGCCCACATCAGCATGCCACTTAGGACGGCCAGTAATGACTAAACACCACATAAGTGATTTTTGGTGACAATTGGTGGGAAAGACTACTTTGAAATATGGCCTAAAAGTTTAGGACTACATCGGCAAAACTGAAAAGTAGGTCTAGTTAAGTGGAATAATTACTTGTTGACAAGAAAATTATGACAATTGTAATTGCATTATAATACATCATAATTTATATAGATGATGTTCTTGTCTTCTCATCCAATATAGAAAAATGAAAATTACATGTATTGAAAAGTACACAAACTAAAGCATCAAGTCATCCACTAGGGCGGTAATCCGCACTCCAGGGAGTATTGATGTTTGTATTACAAGAAATGGTTAACCAACTATCATGTAAGTTGGTAACCCTGTATAAACTATGCTATATGTATTTGAAAACAAACTTACTTTGTAACCGGGGTACAAGGTAAGAAAGCTTGAGGCTTGAAAGGATGAGGGTTTACAAGAGGGTGAGGAGGAAGAAGAGAGAAGTGAGGTCTAAAAATTTCGAGTCCCTCTCTCTTGTGATGGAGGACTGTATTTATAGAAGGTGCTACGGTGTTGAACAGTGTAAAATGAACAATACTGAGTGAACAGTACTGGGTGAATAGTGGATAGTGAACAGTGTATGCCTATTTTGCTACAGTGTATAGCATTTGCGCCGCTACAAGAGTGTTGGCATGTGATGTCTTGGCTTTTAATCTCTGTCTAGGTTGATTCCGTAGCAGTCGTCTTCATTAGTGTTTTCGCTGTGATGTGACTGTGAGGATCCGTCTTGACTGTGTTGTGTTTTGGAAGATCCACATTGTGATTCTTCTACTTCAGAGAGCATTGTCCTGAGGATATTGCAGTATTCCTCTCTGCTTTGGACTGCGGCAAGCGCTGCACTTGCCATGGATTTCTCCTGCAAAAACGATGTATTTGATGGAACTGTAGACAACTGGGTTGTTTTTGTGTAACAAGTGGGGAAGGATTATTGTTTACCTCAATGGCACTAGATGGCTCTTTCTTTACTGTTTTCTGTAAAGATTAGGCAAGTAATTGTAGTGTTTCTTTGGGTAGTATGGCAGCTAGTTGGGCTAGGGGTTCTTCTTTTTGAAGATGTATTTGGTATTTGATGTTGTTGTAAGAATGATTGGTTGTTTTCTGCCATTTGGAGCCATGTCTTGATGGGTGTCAAGCCTGTTGGCTTTAGTGGTGTATTAGAGGTTTCAGCAATGGCTTTGCCTTTGTCTTTATCTTTTTTGGATCTTGGCATGATGGTATCCCTTGTAGAAATTCTCTTGTGAGGAAATCGGGTAATGAATTTGAAGAACCATTTATAAATTCGATGTCAAAATCAAATACTGAAAGTATGGCTTGCCATCTGGCAAAAATCTGTTTTGATGCAATGTTTAATACGTCTTTTTGTAAAACGTCTTTGGCTGATTTGCAATCAATACGTAAGGGAAATTTTGGTTTAATAAATCTCCTTGGAATTTTGATATAGACAAAACTATAGCAAGTATTTCTTTTTTTGATTGTTGAATAATTTTGTTGGGTAGAATTCCAATGTTTTGAAATAAACTGAACAACTTGTTCTTTGCTATTTTTGACCTGTTTAAGAATACCGCCGTATCCTATTTCTGAGGCATCTGTTTCAACAATTTTGAAAGTAGATGGGTCAGCTACGAGTAAGCATGGTATATCTTTAACATGAATCTTTATTTGTTCGACAATGTTAGTATGGACAGAGGTCCATGGTGGAGGGTCCTTTTGTAACCTTTGATGTAAGGGTTTACAAATGATATTTATATTAGGGAAGAAATCTAGAATATAAATGAGACTACCTAAGAACCTTTGTAATTGAGTTTTGTCTTTAATCTCATTTGGGAATTTATCAGTAAAAGAAATTGATCTTTCTATGGAAATTATAGTGCTTAAATGAATGTAGTGACCTAAGAATCTAATCTTGGTTTTGACGAGCGCAATTTTAGTAGGAGAGATTACAATGTAGTCTCTCCTACTAAAATTGCGCTCTTCAAAATAGTGCTTGTAAATGCGCTAATCTTGGTTTTGAAGACCAAGATTGCGATTTCAAAACCAAGATTAGATTCTTAGGTCACTACATTCATTTAAGCAATATAACTCCCATAGAAAGATCAATTTCTTTTACTGATAAATTCCTAGATGAGATTAAAGACAAAAATCAATTATAAAGGTTCTTAGGTAGTCTCAATTATATTCTAGATTTCTTCCCTAATATAAATATCCTTTGTAAACCCTTACATCAAAGGTTACAAAAGGACCCTCCACCATGGACCTCTGTCCATACTAACATTGTCGAACAAATAAAGATGCATGTTAAAGATATACCATGCTTACACGTAGCTGACCCATCTACTTTCAAAATTTTTGAAACAGATGCCTCAGAAATAGGGTATGACGGTATTCTTAAACATGTCAAAAATAGCAAAGAACAAGTTGTTCAGTTTATTTCAAAACATTGGAATTCTACCCAACAAAATTATTCAACAATCAAAAAAGAAATACTTGCTATAGTTTTGTCTATATCAAAATTCCAAGGAGATTTATTAAACCAAAAATTTCTCTTACGTATTGATTGCAAATCAGCCAAAGACGTTTTACAAAAAGAAGTATTAAATATTGCATCAAAATAGATTTTTGCCAGATGGCAAGCCATACTTTCAGTATTTGATTTTGATATCGAATTTATAAATGGTTCTTCAAATTCATTACCCGATTTCCTCACAAGAGAATTTCTACAAGGGATACCATCATGCCAAGATCCAAAAAAGATAAAGACAAAGGCAAAGCCATTGCTGAAACCTCCAATACACCACCAAAGCCAACATGCATGACACCCATCAAGACATGGCTCCAAATGGCAGAAAACAACCAATCATTCTTACAACAACATCAAATACCAAATACATCTTCAAAAGAAGAACCCCTAGCCCAACTAGCTGCCATACTACCCAAAGAAACACTACAATTACTTGCCCAATCTTTACAGAAAACATTAAAGAAAGAGCCATCTAGTGCCATTGAGGTAAGCAATAATCCTTCCCCACTTGTTACACAAAAACAAGCGGAATACAAAAGAATTTCGAATGAGGTGGTCATTAGGCCACATGCAACCCCTCATTCTCAAAGATCAAAGTTTTTCCCCAAAACATCTTTTCAAAAGATACTGACTGTGGAAGATGGATTCTTTGACGAAGATCCAATCAAATTCGCAAAAAATATCTTTCCAAAAAATTGGCTTTTCAAGCCACACAATACGAACAAAACCCTTGCTTTTTATGAGCAAATCTTAGTGGAAACAGAATCGGCAAGGTTTACTCACTTTACTGACAAAAACACTACAGAAAACATCATATACTCCACTATATCCATCAGCAAAGTCATATACCCCTCACACTGAGGAAATTCACCTCATACACCCAGAAAATTCCAAACTAGACTTACCCCAAAGCCTACCATACTCCTCCTCATATACCTACTGGGACTACCAACAAGCCTGGTGGAATGTCTTCTACAGACAAAATACAATTTTCCAACATACTTGGCTAGTATTCTTCAAAGACAATTTCCCAAGACAAAGCCTACCAAATTGGTTTGACTCCTGGTGGGATTTCTTTGGTCCTTTGGAAATTACACTACACCCCACAGTTAATCAAGGATAACAAATGTTTTGTAAATACTTTATACCAACTCCACATGATCTAAGGTTCCCATGCCTTATGCATTTTTTCATAATATTCAAAATCTCATGGGTAACAGCTTGGGAGTTTGAATACAATACATCCAACAGATTGATACTCGTACTTGCCCGAAAATACAAGACAAGATGGTGGGACAGATTCAAAAGACTGGACCAAGGTTCCGAAGATGCGGTTAAAACTTGGCTAAATAGCCAAAAAAACCCAGTTGTCTACAGTTCCATCAAATGCATCGTTTTTACAGGAGAAATCCATGGCAAGTGCAGCACTTGCCGCAGTCCAAAGCAGAGAGGAATACTACAATATCCTTAGGACAATGCTCTTTGAAGCAGAAGAATCACAATGTGAATCATAATGTGAATCACAATGTGGATCTTCCAAAACACAACACAGTCAAGACGGATCCTCACAGTCACATCACAGTGGAAACACCAATGAAGACGATTGCTACGGAATCAACCTAGACAGAGATTAAAAGCCAAGACATCACATGCCAACACTGTTGTAGCGGCGCAAAGGCTATACACTATAGCAAAATAGGCATACACTGTTCACTATTCACTATTCACCCAGTACTGTTCACTTTTATACTGTTCACTTAGTATTGTTCACTTTACACTGTTCAACACTGTAGCACCTTCTATAAATACACTTCTCCGTCACAAGAGAGAGGGACTCGAAATTTTCAGACCTCACTTCTCTCTTCTTCCTCCTCACCCTCTTGTAAACCCTCATCCTTTCAAGCCTCAAGCTTTCTTACCTTGTACCCCCGGTTACAAAGTAAGTTTGTTTTCAAATACATATAGCATAGTTTATACAGGGCTACCAACTTACATGATAGTGGTTAACCATTTCTTGTAATACAAACATCAATACTCCCAGGAGTGCGATTACCGCCCTAGTGGATGACTTGATGCTTTAGTTTCTATACTTTTCAATACATGTAATTTTCATTTCATATAATACAAGTTCATACCACCTTCATGGTTGGTTTTTGTTTATGCATACTCTTACTTTATATTTTATATGTTGCTTTCGCTCTTTATATTATCTTTAATTCACAAGACTTTATTTAATCTTTTACATGTTTAGAATCATATACTTTTCTTAATCTTAGTCTTAGCCATACATTAATTTCTAAACATATCTTATAGATCTGTTAATCTCTCATATTATATATATATATTTTTGTCAATCTTGAATGCATCAAAATTTTCAAAGAAGGAGAAGAAAAAAAATTAAGAAATAATTTTAAATATGGGACCCGCAAGAGATATTGTGGTCAATTTAAGGTAAAAGAGGATGTTGGAAATCAAAAAATAGATTCCGCAAGCCTTTATGTGTTTATCCTTTTCACATAATTGCTCATTTATATGGTAAACCTAACATACTTATTTATATTTGAGTTGGCACAAATAAAATAGGAGAGAGTTAGATGGATTTCTAGAGTCAAGGGCCATACGGTGGTTTGGAAAAAGGAGAGGCGAATGAGGTAATTCATAATTAATTCCATTTATGTATTAATACATAATAACTGTTTTGATTATATTTTTTAATTTCGATCCTTGTTGAAATTTTTTTTTTTTTTGAATTTTATATGCAATGTGCCTCATTCATAAGAAGTACCTAGTTTTATATATACGATACCACATTCTATTAATATGTTTTATAAAGAATTAATTAATTAATGCAAGACATTTGTCTACGTGGGACCCTTATGGAAAAGTTCATAAAAATAGTTGCATTGGCCCTCCCTAACCTTTTCACTTATAAATAATAATGCTGGGATAAAGACAGTAGGATTGCCATAACTTTTGTATAGAGCTCACCTAAGTACAATAATTTTTTTTTCGCTCACTTTAAGTGCACATCGGAGCGTCATTCGCAGCAAATCATCATACATGAATTTTTTTTGTTAATTTTCCATTTTGTGTTGATTTTTTATTTTTGAATTTTTTTATTAATTGTTCACGTTAGCACCAACAGTGTCATGTAGGACGACCAGCATCCATGTCAGATTTTCAAATGAGGCAATTCACCGATGGCACTTAAGTGATCGATCTTTCAAATTTATGGCACTCAAATGAGAAAAAAAAAAAAAAAACAATTATGGCTCGAGCGCTGTATGAAAGCTATCGCACTTCTAGTGTACTTACTTCACAATTAATAATGACAGTGTAATTTTCAATCAGTGTACAAATTCGATTAGCTTTCTGATTCAACCAACATGCAAGTTCAATCAGCGTTCTATTCAAGAAACATGCACATCTAATCAACGTTCTAAATCAATCAACCATGGCCTTTGATCCCCAAATAGTAGGTAGTCAAGAGAACTATGCAAACCTTTTAGGAAATGCTAAGTGCTAGTGCAATTGGTTTTAATTGTAGCTAGGAGGTTCACTTGCATCTAGTTGAGTTCCCCTGTGATAATAGCTATCAGCGAAGAATCGGCATGACTCTATTCTAATGTCACATGAGTTGTTATAGAGAGATTTTGGACTGCATAAAGTCAGACTGAAGTCTTATGTAGATAAGAGGCCACAACCTTTAGAGTTTGAAATTAGAAATAAGTTTTTCCTGAAAATTTCACCAATGAAAGGAGTAGCTTGGAATTGAAGAAATCAACTCGATACATCGGGATCGCTTCAACTTGGAGTAAGCCTTTATCATCATCCTCTTTTAACTTCTTTGTATCATTACTTGTTATAGCGAGCCAAATAGGCAATCCCTATATTCCACATGAATTGCGTTAGGTTGGTGATGCGTGTGCCGAAAAAAAGAGGGAGAATCATCACACAAAATCTGAAAATCATAGTGATTAAAGTGAAGTTCACAGGATGTTTAATTTGAGCAGTGATATAGAAACAAAACTTTAACACTTGGCCTATATATTCTTATCTTCACATCTAAAGCATATTATACTCATGCTAGTACGAATATTGGACCAAACTTTATTGCTTTACTTCTCCCTCAGGCAAATGCAAAGGATGGCTTGACAATTATGCATTCAAATGCAAAGGATTGCTTGACAATTGTGCTAGTACGAATCATGGATGTTTTGAATAGCGCACTGTTTTCTAATTCCTTGTAAAGTTATGCAAGGTAAATAGGTGCTTTTGAACTAGACTCCTATCTTTTCAACCAAAAAGAAAAAAAAAAAAAACAAACTTAGATTCCTATCCCAAGTGAATGCTTATAAAATGGCAGTTCTGAAGATGATGGAGGTAAATTCAAGGCTAATGCTGTTTTGCCTTACTTTGTCAACACCATATATAATCCTAAGTGTGACCGCTCTTCGATACGGGGCCGGATAGTTGCGCCTTTCGGTTCCAACAGTTCAAGTTCAACCATGGGGCTTTGGCTGCTCACCCAAAACATTCATGCAGTGTGGAAGGAGTGGGAGTTGCGGTTGCTCATCCTCCTTAGCTTGTTCGTCCAGTTGACCCTTGCGAGTTTGGGTAGCAAGAGGAAAACCAACTCCAGGTACTGGATCCAATTTGTGGTCTGGACGATGTACCTATTGGCCGACTCCATCGCAATCCTCACGCTTGGCGTCCTCTCGAACCGTCTGGCCAACATCAAGGAAATGAAGGGGACGTTGGATCCAAAGAGCCAGATTACAGCATTCTGGGCACCGTTTCTTCTCCTCCACTTGGGCGGGCCTGACACAATCACCGCGTACGCCCTGGCGGACAACGAGCTATGGCTGAGGCAGTTGGCGCGGTTTTGTGTCAAGGTAGGACTAGCGTCTTACATTTACTTCATGGCCTTGTCAGGGTCTGCACTGTCCATATTGGCGCAGGGTATGATCCTGGTGGGGTTCATCAAATATGCAGAGAGGACATTGTGTATGTACTTGGTGAGTAGCGGTCGACTTCGAGATTCGTTGCAGCCGGTTCCCAAAATAGGTCCCGTGTACTCTAGGAAAATGGAGCAGTAAGAGGAGGGTTACCGGGTCAGAACTGAAGAGGTCACAGAGATTGAGGATTTCTGTTTATATCGGTCAAGCCTACGACGAAGAAAAAGCCAGGACTCTGGTCCAAGCCTATGAGTTGTTCAAGATCTTCAAGCTTCTCTTCGTGGGCCTGGTCCTCAACTCTGGCGACCTGAAGGCCAGTAAGCGCGTGTTCATGGTTTGGGACATGGATTCGAAGAAGGCTTTTGAGATCGTGGAGATTGAGCTTGGGTTCATGTATGATCTGCTTTACACCAAGGTGCCGCTGTTGAACTGTGCTTGGGGCATCATTCGGTGGGTCATCAATGTCTCGGTGCCGTGTGCCGTGTTGGTATTACTCGTCTTACAGGATTGGAAGGATTACCCTAAAGTTGACGTCTGTATAACTTTCTTGCTTTTAAGTGTGACTATACTTTTAGAGATTTACTCGCTTTTTCAAGCAATTTCGTCCGATTGGGTCGACCACTGGCTGCTTCAGAGACCCAGGAGATCCACAATTTCGTCCGCTGTCCGTTTTCTCCAGTTCTTGCCGAGCCAAAGATGGGGGAATTCCGTGGCGCAGCTTAGCTTCTTGAAATTAATCATTGGGAAGAGAAACGGGATCTTCCATAATTGTCTAAGGTTCGCCAAGTTAGACGAGAAGGTGGGGAAGAACTTCAACATCACTAATAGAGAGTGCAAGATAAACAGTAAAGAATGGATCCTCGATCACTTGAGGGAAACGCCGGAACAGAGGAGGTTGGTGACTCTTAAGGAGGAGGTGAGCGATCTACTGAAGTGGTCAAACCTCGATGATCTGAGATGGAGTGTGGAAGCGGTGGAGTTCGACCAGAGCATCATGATCTGGCACATCGCCACTGAGCTCTGTTACTATGAGGACCGTGGCAGGATGAAGGGTGAAATCCCGGTCACAGAATTCAAGATGAGTAAGTTGGTCTCTCGGTACATGCTCTATCTTTTAGTATTCCATCCTTCCAAGTTGCCAACAGTGATAGGGGAGATCCGATACCAAGACACTTTAATCGAAGCTCAGAAGTTCTTCGAGACAGGAAAGAGGACATGCAAAAGCCACCCCCTTCAGGTCAATGCGGCTGCAACAAGCAACACAAGTCAAGAGAGTCACGCCATCTGTGCAAAGTCTGCCATCTTCTGCTCCAAATGAGAACTGACCTCCCCCCACATAAGTTGCGTGTAGACAAAAGCACGTCGGTGCTGTTTGAAGCATTCCGTCTCGCGTCCCAGTTAAAACTAGATGACCAGAAATGGAGAGTAATCAGCCAGGTCTGGGCGAAGATGCTGTTCTATTCGGTTCGCCAAAGCAAAGGCTACGAACACTGTGACAGCCTGAGCAGAGGAGGAGAGCTTCTCAGCCATATTTGGCTTCTCATGGCACATCTCGGCATAGTACAGACAGTACACCCTCCCGGAGGAGATTGCATCACCAAACTTATCACGAAGTAGAAGTTTCGGGTGGAATGCGTCTTTCGGTTAAACTGATGTTATATGAGTAAGATACATAAGTTGAGCTCATCATGTAAAGATGGTGGGGGAGTTTATTTCGCTATTTTGTTGTACTTCGAGTTGTCAGGAAATAATGAATCTGTTATCAGCAGTTCACCGGGGGCATTCCACTGAAGCCAGCCAAACTGTGATGGATGATATGAGTCCCTTTAAAGGGGTTAGTAACTTTCGACCTATGAGCAATTGGTAACACCTTACCGTAATCAATTTTCACTCTGATTTTGGGTGTTTTTAATTTTGAGAAAGTATGAGTTTATCTACGAGACTGAAAATCGTAATTTTTTTTTTAGTGATTTCTAAGTTTCAATTAAGAAAAGTAACTTTCAATCCATAAAAAATTAGTAGCTAGCTTGTCCATGTGATTAATGACTTTTTACCTAGAAAAATCAAGTTCGTAAAAATAATGGATAAGTGCTATGAAAATCATAAAACTTGTTGCGAAAATACGTCTTAAAATTTTAAAAAAGTGTAATCAAGTCCTAAATTTTACCCAATCAGTGCAATCAAGTATTTATGTTAACTCCGTCTAATTAGAGTGACGAAAAATACTGATGTGACATTTTTAGATGTAATTCAAACACATCAAAATAAAGACCAAAAATTAAAGTAAAAGGCCAATATGATAAAAAAAAATTTAATTATTTTTTTAAAAATAAAATATAACTTGAAGAGAGTACGAGTGATTGGTTTTGGGGTGGACAGTTCCCACCTTGAAATTGGGAATTGCTCATTGATTTTAGGGAACTACTTGAGAATTGGACTAGTCAAAATGTCCCCACATATACTAAAAATTCTACGTAAATATTTTGCATTAGTCAAATTGGATGGAGTTAATGGAAATACTTGATTGCACTAATTGGACAATATTTTAAACTTGATTGTACTTTTTGAAAGTTTTTAAGATTCGAATGCACTTTCTTAACAAATTTCAAAACTTTTTGTGCACTTATCCCTAAAATTGATAATATATGAAGTTGATTTTTCCACTGAACTTGATTTATGACGATAGGATTTGGAGCTCTTTTTGTCAAAATCCAAATATTTCGTAAAAGTATTTTTTGACTACTCAAAGAGAAATCCAAGTATTTTCTTCTGAGCTTTTTCATCGAAACACTTTTTGACACCTAAGGAGAAATTCAAGTATTTTGTTTAAACACTTTTAGGGTATTATTGCCCAGACCATAATCCCAAGAGATAGAAGTTATACTTCAATGTAGGGAGTGAGTAATATCACAAAGGAAAACGTTACAACAGCAATATCCTAAACCTACTACATTGAATGAAACAAAGATGACTTTTTTTTTTTGTCAGTCCTACTCTACTCCTATTCTAACTTTTACTCTTAGACTTTTGCCATGCCTCATTGCAGAGCGTGGGAGTTGAAACCCAAACTTAAAACTAAATTGTCCCTACCCCAACCCCCGTGAGAAGACGGGGATTCGAACCCCCCACCTTCCTCTTTCATATTGGAAGGGTGGCCACTGGAGCAAACCCCAGTGGATCAACAACGATGACCTTGATCACGAAGTTTTGCATTCTAATTTTGTATGCAAGACGAGCTTTTTAATAGTGATACACAGGTTATGACCTACACAACTCCCATAAGGGAGATAAAGATAAATGAGTGGCAATAAAGATTGATCTTATGAAAGCTTATGACATGGTAAAATGGGATGCAGTTTTTGGGGTTATCAAAGCTATAAATACACATCAATACTTGTTTGATCTAATATTCAAATTCATCACTAACCCAAGGTTTGAAGTGAACTTCAATGGCAAACAGGTCGGCTATTTTAATAGTACTAATGGGCTACGACAAGGTGATTTTCTTTGTCTTGGTTATGGAACTTAATAGAATTGTTAGTACGAAAGTTGCTACTTCTGCTTTCAAGGATCACTAGCACTGTAAAACGCAACAGATTACCCACTTATGCTTTGTTGACGATGTGTTCTTATTTACTCGTGAAGAAGTAGATTTCGTCCTTTGCCTTGTTGATGTCCCTGGCGAATTTGCAGTTCTCACAATACTATGGTTTAACCTTGACGAATGCCAAATCTTTTTTCTATTGGTCAAATGAGGATGAGAAGCTTCTTATAGTGGACCACACGCTTTTTTCCACGGGTACCTTCCTTAGCAGATACTTGAGTGTTCCCCTTGTTGCTAGAAGACTCACTCACACGGACTAGAAGAGTCTTACCGACAAGATCTTTAAGAAGATCGAAAGCGAGGACATGAAACATATGAGTTATGCAAGTTGTCTATAGTTAGCAAAATCAGTCCTCATTTTCATTTGTACCTATTGGATGCAAACGTTCTTATTTCCAAGGCAAACCATATACGAGGTTGAGAGGAGGATCCGTTAATTTTCATGGGCAAGTAATACAGTAAATCATGGATCACACAAGGTGGCATGGCAAGTAGTTTGCTCACCTAAAAAAGGAGGATTGGGATTGCTCGATTTGAACTTATGGAGCAAAGTATTGTTAGGCCACAAGATATGGAGCCTCATCAATCATCCATCCTCTTCCCTTTAGAGTATATGGGTCCACAACACCAAATGCAAAGGCACTCTAATTATGTAGATCAACATTAGGGGCAGTATGTCTTGGAGTTGGCAATGTCTCCTTAAATTGCGACATGTTCAAAACTTAGTTATCCATAGCTCAGGGTATTGTTGATGAGAAATTTATGATGAGCTCTATTGCGACCTACCCTTGAGGGGGAGGGAGTAGGTTTAGGGGTATTGCCTAAAGAACGGGCCTAAGGCCCATAATTAGGCGCGAGCTCTCCCAAGCTCATACTCCGCGTGACATTGGGTATTCTAAAGAAGTTTGCACAAAAGGAGTCACCACTAGCCTATTAGGGTCGGTTAGAAACCAAGTGAGGTATGAGAGTGTACCTCATTTCCTACGCAACTATAGAATATAGGATCGAGAACTTGATTACACTAATTGACCAATTAGTGCCCTTTTGGTACCTAATCTTGTTTATTTTAGAAGAAAAGATTTTTGTCAGACAGTTTGGATTGATTTTACACCTATCCACTAACATGCGAGGTGATCATACGAGTTCGCAATATTTAAAGTAACAATCATAGCTACCAAGATCCTAATTGCGATAAAATTGAACACGTGCAATTAAACATAATTAAATATGCCAGTTAAACATGCAATATAATTAATATACGAGCAAATAAAAGCCTAATTACACTAAAAATGCAAAACATGGCAATTCCTAACCAAACCCTACATTTTTTTAACTTTTGATTTATTTTATTTTATTTTTTTTTTTAGAAAAAATATTTTTTATATTTTTATATTTGGCCGGGCCGGGTCATGTTTGGTTTGACTGGACCCGAGTTTGGCGAGGATCGGGTTCGGTCCAATTTGGGGGGCCCGAGCCGATCAACCCGCACAAAAAGGCAAGGCCCCTCGGGCCTTTAATTGAATGCGGGTTGGGCATGGTCAACGGGCCCAACCCCTTGTGCAAAAGGGCTCCCATGGGCCTTTAAAGGCAAATAACTAAATCCAGCCCAAGAAAACCAAACAAGCCCAACATGCCAAAAAATTCTTAGCCCAAACCCGGCCATGATATACCTAGCCCGAATTGTTCAAAACCCTACCCGGTTCGTGACCCAAACCCGACCCGACATTCTAACCTTCTTCTCTAGGTCTTCTTGGCGGCGTTGACGCCGGGTGGACAAGCGGCGACGGCGGCGATGGGCTTGACGGCAGCGTCGACAATGGTGACGAGCTTGACGGCGGTGGTGACGCGGTGGCCGGCACCGGCGATGAGGCGGGCGGCAACGATGATGCGGCGTTGGGTGGTTCGACAACGACATAGAACAACAAAGGGGCGATGACGACGTCGGGGCCGGCGGTGTCGTCGGTGGCCGAGGCGGTGGGCGCCGTAAGTCGACGTTCGAGGGTAGTAGGGCATAGGGGCACGGCGGTGGCCGGCGAAGACGCGGCTAGGAGCAAGTGAGCGTGGAGGCGCGGGCCGATGCGGGGCTCGCTCGCGACTTTGGGGGCGTGAAGCGGCGGTGAGGTTCGGTGGCTTGGTTGTTAGCGTTGGGTTGCGGGCGGTGGGTCGAACGGCATTGCAGCTTTGGGCTGTAGGGGACGGCGTTCGAATGGCAGCGGCTCGGACGGCGTTTGGTAGCAGTGGCACGGCTCTGAATGTGACGGCACGGCTCCCTCTCCTCGAGCTCTCTCTCCCTTTGTTTCTTCAGATCCGGGCTCCGGAAGGCGGCGGCGAATGGCGTCATTGGGTGGCTCGTCGGCGACGGTGGCGGTGGCGCGGCTTTGAACGCGGTGGCACGGCTCCCTCTCCTCGAGCTCTCTCCCCTGAGCTCTCTCTCTATTCCCCTCTTGCTCTCTCCTCTCGTGCTTTTCTCTCGTTGTTCTTTCTTGGTTTCTCTTCTTCCTTCCGCTCACCGGAGCTCGAGTCTAGCGACAATGGAGGTTCCGGTGAGCAGGATCGATTGCCTAGAAAAGCGTCGCTCTTTCTCTCAGTTCTCTCCTTTTGCTCTCTCTGCTCTCTCCTTTTCCCCCATGGTCTTTTTTTTCTCCCTTTTTTCCCTCCCGCTAGGGTTTCAGCGTGAAGAGGAAGAAACCGGCATGGGCCGGGCCAAGGCGAGATCCGGCCCGGCCCCTTCCACATTTTTTTTTTTTTTTTTTGTTGTTTTTGTTGTTTTTGTTGTTTTGTTTTTTTTGTTTTAGTGACTAATTCCTAATTTTGTACACGATTAAGTCCTAAATGAAATTGTAAAATTTAGGTGTCAACAAGCTCCAACATGTGGGATCGGTTATGTACTAGCGGAATTAGCAAACAAAATTTTATTGGTTGGCTCATTTGCAAAAATTCACTTCCAATAGCAGAGATCATTGGCCAGTTGATATCTTGTGTCACTTCTGCATGGCGGACATAGAAGACAAAACACATTTGTCTTCCAATACGAGTGGACGGGCGGCATTTGGCATAGTATCCTTGCACAACATGGGATTAGGCGTCCTCTAGGAGGATGGAATGAGGAACTTTATTGGATGATTAGGGCAACAAAGGGCAAAGACTCGGCAGCAAGACTCCTCAAGGTATCCTTTCTAGCATTTATATATGGCATTGAGATGAAGCATAACTGTGTGCAGTTTCAAAACAAGTCAACTGATATCTATATTGTGTAAAAATGTAAGAGGTAGAGAGACTTTCCTAGACAAATATTGTTTTGGCTACTATGTGGATGTTTGCTACCTTAATCCTTTCAAATTATTATCTTTATTTGTAATATTGGGGACTGCCCCAAAGCTGTTATTCTTCATCTGCTTTATAATACTTACATTTGACACACACAAAAAAGATTGGAAAAGGGAGGGAATCCAAAATTTTGTCGCTTTTTCATAAGATACAAGAAGCAAAAACATGGCATAAAAGCATGTGCAGTCCTTGAATTTCGTCGTGTATAGCAAGGAAAACATATTTTCTAGTCATAAAGAAAGGAAAGTAAATTTCAGGCCAAGGAGATATCTTGATCCACATCACCATGTATAGCAACAAAAGAGGGGCTAAGACAATGACCGGAAAACTTACTGAAAATGGGACAGGGAGTCTATTCATTCCTTAGAACCGAAACCCAGTGCTTGATTAAGGGATGTGGAGGAAATACCTGAAGAAACCTAACAAACAAATTCCACCGACAAAACGAAGCAAATATCCCCACCATATCATTAAGTAAGAATGACACGAAGAGTATAAAAAAAAAAAAAAAAAGTAATGCCACTTGACATGCATTTTCTAATTCACGGCAATTAAACTGCCCTTTCATCTTCTCGGTGAAGCAAACAGGAAACGGATAAAATGACATGAAGCAACAACTTAATTCTAAACGAGAGTTGCCAAATTGATCGACAGAAAAAAAAACATATAAATAAATAAATACAAACAACAAAACAAAGATACGTTGAGATGTTCATCCTGGCTAGATACTATTTAATAATCTACTCACGCCACATTTCAGCTCAGCAGCCCAAAACAGCACGTGCATCATAAAACACTCGAATCGGAACATTCATCTCATGTAGGAGCAGAGAAAGCAGCCAACTGACAAGCATTTGGTCCTCCAAAAAAGCGGGCTCGGGCTTCGTTGCCAAGTGCAAGTTCAACGTGAAATACATCCGCCGCCGAGTACTGGTGCAAGAGATCTATGAGACACAATAAAAGATCCCCCATTGGATGCCGTCGATGAACTAGCAAGAGAAAAGTACGCAAAAAGTCTTAAAATTATTGTGCTTGTATCAATCCAGTTCTAGACTTTTCTGTTATATTTTATTGGTGCATCCATGATAGGGTATGACTAAGATGCACTGGTTCGACTTGATGTGATATAATGGAGAGGCGCCTTTTGAAAATGTGTGAGGGAAGTTATATAAATAACTTTTGGAGATAACAGCCATAACGGTTTCTCTTTCTTCTTCTTCTCTCTCCATCAAAGAAAAAAAGGCAATTTCGTTATTGCTTTGAGAAGACAATTGGCATTAACGTTGTGTTGTATTTGGACCATCACGAAGCATATTGTCCGCCGTTCACTCATGATTCAACGTACATTCCTGGGTAATTCGTTTGCGCATCAAAGACGTTAGTCCATTCTTCCACCAACTCTTCTTCCAACATTGGTATAAGAGCTTGTATTATGATCTTTGTCTTATTTTTCCATTGAATTTTCTCGCTTGCTATTTAATATGAGGATCAAGAGGGTGAACTTCATATTGTATGAATGTTCATTACTCAAAAATTGTAACATGATTTGTCAAAAATGAACCGAAGTGAAGAACAAGTTTGAAGGTTGCGGATGATCGTACTATTTTGGCCATTTTTCGGAATATTTTTTCTTTCAAAATCAATTCTTGAATATACGGGGTGAAAGTACTCGTCGAGACGATCAAAATAGCGGGTGGCTGCCAGACGATGCTGGATTCGCCCACATGTGCGGCCAAAAACTCCAGCGTGTGAGTGCCATGTGCCCTACGCGTTGGGAACGTGTGAGTGCCACTCATTTTTCGATGAACTGATGCGTGCTGACGTCGGTGATGAGGTTAGCAAACAGTTGATAATTGACCCGCTAATGTCATCGATGATGTCACCCACCGGCCAGCGACCGACTGACGACTCGATCCGACCTGACCTGACCTGGTTGACCGGTCAGGTGGTCTTATTGGTTGGATTGATCATCGTTTGGATCGATTCAACAAGTCGGATTGGCTAAGAGCCTTATTGGCCCGCTAATGCGTAAGCCTTATGCGTCGCACACATAGGTAATGTGTGTAGGTGCGTGTAGGCTTCAATGGGCGCGTAGTTAGTGGTGTTTGGTTCGTATGTATGTGCTCTACATTGTGGTGTAGTTATTTTACGTGTTTAAGGCTTTTAAAGGTATAAAAATATGTATGAAACCGTAAATATGCATATTTTTAGGGTATATATGCATTGTTTATTCCTTCTAACTTTTATTTCCCTATGATTTTGGAAATACAGAAGTTAGCCTACATGAAAATGACCACATATAAGTTGTGTGGAGCTTATTTCGATGATAGCATGTATATGGTTTAACATGCTTGCAATTTCTTGGTTTTGAGCAAATTCAAACAATGGTTGGAGATTTTTGATCTTTTCATTACGTCTTGAATTCCGCTTTCGATTATAGTTGTTGCATGATTATTTTGTATGTTGGTTCACATAATGTTACGCCTTTTGATATTAATAGAAAATTGTGGAAATTAGATGAGGTCATATAATTATTATTTTTTCTAGTGGGAGTTCGTAAGTTAGTAGAATTCGAAGGGGTCCTCACTTAGAACTTAACATTTGCACAAATTAAACTAGTTAATGATAGTAGAACAATAGTATATAGTAGGTGATTGGGAACATAGTGAACCTTCGTTTTTATTTCTTTTTGTTAAATTATCATTTACTTAGTTTCTCTTTACTACAAATTAAATGTGTGTTATTGTGGAAAATGTGCTAGTATTGATTATGTGTTTATTATGACAATGTGTAGTAACAATTGATTTTGACTTCGGCATCCAAGACCATTGTGGCTGACCTCACTAAGGGTGAAAAGCTGAATGGTGATAATTATTATATTTGGCATTAAAAAATTCAGTACATGCTTGAGGAGCAAGAGGTTTTAGAAACCCTCAACTGCACCATGGATGAGGCTAAGTATGAAACTTCAACTCAGCACAAAAGAGATTAAGAAGCTTATCAAGCTTGGAAAAAAAATAGCATCGCTCACATCACGTTACTAAGTTGAATGCAAAATGATCTCATGTGTGAATTTGAAGATTATGATAAAGCTTAAGTAATGTGGGCTATCTTAAAAGATAAGTTTGGATGCATGTCTGCCACTAAATTGAGTATACTCACTATCAAGTTTGACACATATCAAAAGTGCCTAAATCTAACGATGAGGCAGTATCTTCGAGAGATGTCAAACATAATACGTGAATTGAGGTCAGCAGGTTACACTCTTACTGATGAATAGCAAGTTCAAGCTGTTATAAGATCTCTTCTTGACAATTTGGAGCATATAAAAATCAACTTGACGTACAATGAGAATATTATTATTTTTTACAATATAGCTCATCATTTGGAGCATATAAAAATCAACTTGACGCACAATGAGAATATTATTATTTTTTACGATATAGCTCGTCATTTGGAATTAGAGAATGAGCATCTAGATGCTGCAAGATTTTCTACCTATGTTTATATTGCTGAATCGGGTTTGTGTAAAGTTTCGGGCTTCAAGCACAAGATGAACCATAAATTCAACAAAGGGAAGTAGATTGATCATGCATCCAAGAGAGTTAAGATCCTCCAATGCAAGAAGCGTGGTGAGAAGAAGGACAAGACCAAAATAAAGTGCTATAATTATGGCAAGCTTGGTCACTTCGCTTGTGAATGCACTGAATCGAAAGTGGTACTTCATTATTCTATTACTTTAAGTAATGTTTGTGTTCTGCCACTGTAATACTTACTGAATCTCATCTTATGTGGACTGTAGACTTGAGAGCAATAGACTGCATAACTAGAGATTGAGGAGCATTTGTAAAAGTATCGTTGGATATAATCTGGAAAAAAGATGGATATATATTGAAAATAATTTAAGAGTTGAAGTGAAGGGTATTGATATATGTAAATTAATCTTACATGGTAATCGAAACTTATTCCTACATGATGTCCTTTATACCCCAAATATTCGACGAAACTTGATCTCTATAATTGTTTTTCTAGGTTTAGGTTATGTATTGAATTTTCATGGTGATTATATTGACATTTTGTATGGAACAATTATTATGGTTCTAGTTATGTATTAAATGGTTTTATGGTGTTAGACATTGACTATGATGTGTACAATGTTAATGTTGATGGTTGTTTTATTAATTGCATCTTCTAGTAATGTGGAAATTGATGCAAGTACTTGTCATGGTAGACTAGGTCACATTAGGTTACAAAAAATGTAAAGGTTAGCTAGAGAATGCCTTTTAGGGTTACTCGCTAACGTTGATCTATCCATATATGAATATTGTTTAGCAGAAAAAGCAACTAAAAACCATTTGGTAAAGGAACTAGAGCTGAGCTTCCATTACAACTAATATATTCTAACATTTGTGGTCTATTAAACGTGGGCGAGGCATTGAGTCTCATATTTCATCACTTTTATTAGAGGTGAGCACGGTTCTCGGGTAGAACTGGAACCGACAACCGAATCGATGGGTCCAGCTCGGTTCCCGATTCTAGGGAGAAGGGGTCCAATTCTCGGTTTCAGTTTTTTGGAACCGCCAATTGTCGGTTCCAATAGGAACTAGAATCAGAATTGGGAACTGAACCAGGAACTGAGAACCGAAACCGAAATCGAAAGGAAATCGGACTAGGAACCCTAAATCCAAAATTATTTCCCTCCATTCCCGAGTCGCTTCCCTTGTCTTTCTACCTCTCAATTCTCATATGTTTTCCTTCCCATGACGTTGAGCCCTTCCTCAATGTTGAGCCCTATGCTAAGGCCTTCGACTCCATTTGTTTCCTTTCTATCGTCGCCGAGCCCTTCGCTTGTCGCCGCCAGCTATAGCTCAGGTCTGAGGAGTTTGGTGAACTCTCTCTCTCTCTCTCTCTCTCTCTCTCTCTCTCTCTCTCTCGCTACAGTGACCATCATCCAGCTATCGAAGTTTGCACGCATGTTGTTTTGGGTTGGTGATTGCCAAATCGGGGCTTAGTTTTGGGCTTCTCTTGGTTTACTATAGACATGATTGTTGTTGGGTTTAGGGGTGTTGGTTGATTCCATATCCTCCTCTTTGCAACAGATAAGGGGGAAAAAATGAAAACTGGCGTGAATGTGGCGCTTGGTTGTGGGGTTGGGGTGGGCCATAGGTTTTTTTTTTTTTTTTTTTTGGTTGATAAGGCAAATATATAGAATTAAGGATGAGTTACACCATTTGCGATTAAGTCAGTACAGAGAATATCCAAAAGAGAAGGGGGAATAAAAGAGGGCCAGTTTGGAGGTAGGCTTTTGGACTCATGGGCTTTTGCAATATGACCAAAAGAGGCCGCAGCCTCGGCGAGGGGTGGAATGGCGTTGAACAAGGATTGTTCATCGCGTCCACGAGATTTGGCAGTCCGGCGATCGTCCTTTATGCAACAAATCTCGGAGAGTGAGAGTGAAAACTAGCGGGAAAAAAAATGGTGGTGCTTTTGGGGCGGGCCACTTTTTTGGTCATGGAAATTTAGAATTAAGGATGAGTTACACCATTTGCAATTAAGTCACTACAGAGAATATCCAAAAGAGGAGGGGGAATAGAAGAGGGCCAGTTTGGAGGTAGGCTTTTGGACTCATGGACTTTTGCAGCCCAGTTGGCGGCCTCGGTTGCTTCTCTTTGGGAACCCTTGGAGGAGTGCCGCAGCCTCAGCGATCAGTGTGTGGATCTCCCATGGCGTTGAACAAGGATTGTTCACCACGTCCACGAGGATCTGGCAGTCCGATTCCAAGGTAAGAGTTCGATCTGCTTGTCCTTTCTGCAACAAATCTCGGAGAGTGAGAGTGAAGGCTTGAGTTTCCGTTTGCAGAGCCGAAGATGCATTGACATGTCTTGCAAATCCTGCAACAATTCTCCCAGAATGATCTTGAGTTATGGAAGCCATCGATCCTTCATGAGACGCAGGGATGAAAGCTCCATCAATATTGATCTTCCAGGCACCAAGAGCCGGAGTGCGCCATCCCCGATCTGTTACTGAGGATCGAGTCCGAGATGCCGAGCTCACTGCAAATAGGCGGCGATCTACCAGGGCGTTCGCAAGAGCCGTTTGAACCACCTGTGTTGGATCGGGGTGAACCCTACGAAAGACGAACTTATTCCTGGCTTTCCAGATCTGCCAGAGAATATGCGCAAGTGTTGCCAGATTAGATAAGATAGTTGTATTAGCTAAGAGATCTATTAACCAGGCGTCCATACGTTGAATATTATATGCCTCCGGTAGAATGTTAATCTGTGGATGTGACCATACTTTCCGCGTCCATGGACATAGTAAGAATATGTGCTCTGTTGACTCTAGGTTATGGGCTTGACATAACTGACACCTAGAATCCGAAATTATATGTCTGTGGTGGAGATTCTCACGAGTAGAGAGGGTATTGTGGCAAAGAGACCACATAAATATATGAATTTTTGGGGATGTCTGCATCTGCCAAATCTTGCGCCAAAGGTGTCTAGGGGTTTGGTAGGAGGATGATGCGCTGCTTTGATCATTGTTGTGTGTTTTAGCTCTGAGGTAGTTGTAACCATTCTTAACTGTATATACACCATTTTGAGTGCCTTTCCAAATAACCTTATTAGCTGTGCATTGGGCACGAAGCTGTATAGCTAGGATCTCGGTCACTGTCTGGTCATCAAAGGAATTACGCAGCATAGGTTCATTCCAAGTATATTGACTTGGTAAAATAAACGTTGCAATCTTCTTCAGTTCGCCTCATGGCGCCGGGCCGCCAATGGTACCTCTTGAAAGCCATATGTCTTCGCGGATCGAAATGTGTTGCCCATCTCCAACAGACCATTGAATATTATCCAATATCGAGTCTCTGCCGTCAATAGACTCTGCTAGCCCCATGATGGTCTTACACCTTTTCCAGCATGCAAGAAATCCATAGAATGATAGTAAAGACCTTGAAATAGTTTAGTCCATAGGGAAGTGGGGTTATGAATGAGACGCCATGCCTGCTCACCAAGTAAGGCTCTATTAAAGGTGATGAGGTCGCGAAAACCCGTGCCGCCAGTGTCTTTTCTTGTAGTAAGGGAATCCCATTGCTTCCAATAGATACCTGTCGTAGTGTTATTATTCTGGCACTAGAATCTAGCAATTTTCTGCTGAATAGATTTGCATATAGAGATAGGGATCTTGAAAATAGACATCACATATTGTGGGATTGCTTGGACAATAGTTTTAATTAAAAGTTCCTTACCACCTTTTAAAATGAATTGCTCCTTCCAGCCTTCCAGTTTAGAATGAACTCGAGCTAATATCCAGGCAAACATTTCCTTTTTAGATCTTCCCCAGTCTGAGGGAATGCCGAGGTATTTACCAGTTTTGGTAATCACAGGAACCCGGAGTTCTTGGGCTAAATTCTCTTGTAGTTGGGTAGGACACGCCTTGCTGAAAAAAATACCAGATTTGTTTCGGTTCACAGTCTGGCCAATCGCTAAGCAGTATTGGTTGAGCAGATTCGCTAGGTTCTGACATTCCTGTAGTTTGCCATCCAGAAAGAAAATTGCATCATCAGCAAATAATAAGTGAGATAGGGTTGGACACCACCGATTTAATTTGATGCCTTTAAGATTTCCCATATGCAGAGCTTGCTGGATGAGTATGGATAGTACATTTGCTACCAGGATGAACAGATATGGAGATATAGGGTCGCCTTGTCGGAGTCCTCTAGTAGGGTAAAAATATGGGAGATTTTCTCCATTAAATCTAACACTGAGAGACGAAGTTGTGATACATTGCATGACCCATCGGACCCATACGGAGTTGAAACCTAATTTGAGCATATAATCCTGTAGAAAATCCCATTCAACCCGGTCGTAGGCCTTCTGCATGTCTAACTTTAGGACTGCTTGAAAGCGTTTCTTTTTGTTCCTGATCGTAAGCTAGTGAAGGACCTCTTGCACGACTAATATGTTATCTTGAATCTGTCGACCACTAACTAAAAGCAGATTGTTCTAGGGAAATCAGTGCTGGTAACCAAGGTTTGAGACGGTTGGTTAAAACCTTTGAAATATTCTTATAGACATAGTTGCAAAGGCTGATTGGACGAAATTGGTCGAGTTGTTCCGGGTTGGGGACTTTGGGTATTAAAGTTATAGTTGTCCGATTGAGTTCAGGTTGCAAGACTCCAGTGCAGAAAAAAAATTGTACCAAGCCGAAAGGATCATCTTTCAGAATGTCCCAGTGATGCTGGTAGAACAGCCCATTTAGTCCATCTGGCCCTAGCGCTTTGGTGGCACCCAATTGAAATGCTGCTTGTCGTATTTCCTCGTGAGTGACAGCTTGTGTGAGTTTATTATTCATGTCCTCCGTGACCATACGAGGGCATTGCGACAAAATAGGTCCGTAATCATGATGCCCCATAGATGTATACAAAGTTCTAAAATGATTCAGGGTCATGTCCTTCAGTTTTTGCTGATCACGCACCCAAGTCTGATCTGTATCCTGTAGCATACTGATCCGATTTCTCTGTCTACGTTGGATAGTAAAGGCATGGAAGAATTTGGTGTTTTTATCACCCCATCTGAGCCAGTTAATGCTGGATCTCAATGCCCAATACTGCTCTTCTTGTTGCCAGAGGTGTTGAATCTCCATCTGCAGGCGAGTCATCTCTTCATTATCGTGATGGTTGTGGGGCTTATTCATAATATCTTGGAGTTGTTGTTTCAAATAGCGAAGTTGCTGATTGCCATTTTCAATTTTTTTTCTACTCCATATACCAAGGGCACCTGAAATAGTCTTGATTTTCTCTGAAATTGTAGGGTTGGGCCGTGGATTGGAGTGCCAGGATTCAGCTATAATCTGACGGCATTCCTGATCCTGAAGCTAGAAAGCCTCAAAGGTGAACCTTCTTCTCCTTTTGATATATTTAGCGTCCGTTGTGAGTAAAAGTGGACTGTGATCCGAGGCCAGGGCAGGTAATACAAACACCTCAGCTGCTAGAAAAGCTAAATGCCAATCTATTGTACAAAGAGCACGATCTAGTTTTTCCTTAATTAACTCCTTTCCCTCTCTATTGTTAATCCAAGTGTATGCACAGCCTTTGCTTGCAACCTCCATAAAAGAACAGGTATCTATAAAAGCACGAAAAGACCTCAAACGATAGGGATCCGCTTGGCGCTTACCTGTTTTCTCCCAATGGTAAAGGAGTTCATTAAAATCTCCAACACACACCCAAGGTAAAGTATTGTAGTCGCTAATTTGGCATAACTCCTCCCATATGTATTGTCTTTGATTGTACATCGAAGGGGCATGAACACAAGTGAGGCGCATGGTTAGCTTAGTTTCTTTATCCGTGCAGATCATATCTAGGTAGTATGCTGATTGATGTTCAAGAGATATGGAGACTCCTTCATTCCAAAATACTGCCAGTCCTCCTGCTATCCCGATAGGCTCTTCTAGTAGACAGTTTGCAAATTTGAATCTCTTCTGGATTCTGAGTAGCACTGGATTTTGATTCTTGGTTTCCATAAAAAAAACTACATGGGGCTTTTCATGGGCCACTAGGGCCCTTAGGGCTCGAACTGTCAGGGGATTGCCCAAACTCCGACAGTTCCAGCTTAAGATCTTCATTTATCATGGGGTGGCTGATTTGGGCTAGCCACCACAGCCCATCTGTTTGGTTCTTCAGCCGCAAAAATTGGAGTATCCATCAGATGTGAGTCATCAAACGCCTCTGGCCCCTGAGATTTTAGCTCATAAGGATTGTACCGTTTTGCTTTCTTTGTGGGACTGGCTTTGGAGATTGATCGATTATTTTTAACTTTCTTCTGTTTAGGAACACCAACTGCATCAAGTGACTGATCTTGGACGTGTGTTGCTATAGGTGTGTGAGCGGGAGATGGTAAGATTCCTTTTGGAGGGCCTGATTGATATCGCCATTGAAGTGGTTCAGCTAAGGTAAGAATAGGTTGTTCTGGAGGAGGCTCAACAATTGCCTTTCCCTTATCCTTGTTGTGCTGGTCCACAGGCATTAATAGGTTTGGTGGCTGAGGAGTTTCCGGTATAATTTCTGCTGTGTCCTCTGTATTGCTGTTCTGCTCATAAAAAACCACCCAAAAGGGGCCGTGCTCCTTAACTTCGGCGCGGAGCCATTGGCCATAATAACGATTTTCTCTATTATCCATTTTTTCTTCATCGTAAGGAAATCTTTTACAATGCATAGCATAATGACAAAGGATTCCACATGAATAGCAGAAATGGGATAGTTTTTCATAGCGGAAATCGACCCATATATTTTTTCCTTCTACTCGAATCAGCTGGCCTGGTTTCAGAGGGTCGTGAAGATTGACTTCCACCCGTGCCCTCCCTGCTTTGTAAGTACCATCTCTGGCTTCTAGTTTAACTTCTAGCACTTTCCCCACATGTCTCATTACTCTATTGATCATATTCTCAATACATCTCTCTAAAGGGAGACCAAATATCTGAACCCAGAAAGCACATGTTGTAAAATCATAGCAATGGAGAGGTGTATTCGGTAGCTAGGGCTTGAGAATTACAAGGTGTTGTGAGAACAGCCAAGGTCCATTTTCTAACACTCGCAGCTTATCGGCTTCCTTAGTAAATTTAACGACATATAATCCTAACTCAGGTTGGGAAATTTCAACATTTTCTGCACGCCAAGCACGTCTCATGGTATTTTGGAAAGCCTGTAAATTGATCGAGGGGTTAGATAGGATTTTACCTACCAAAATAAGCTTGCATTCTTCTAACTTCTCTGTTGGGGCAGCCTCATCGCAGATTTCAACTTGCTGTTTAGGCCAAAGGCAACCCAATCTCTGGCATAGAGCTGCCAGTCGAGCATCGTCGTCCAAGTTAGAGTGTTCCATTTGCAACACTACAGAAACAGGGCAGCTTCAGCTGGGATAATTGGGATTGACAAGGAGGGCCATAACTTCGAAAATGAAGGGCTGTGACAGAGACCCAACTCGCCAATCATATCATCGAAAAATGCATCGAGCTTGGTCAAGATGGCTAGAGGGAGAGTTGGAAACTAAGTAGGTGATGCATGCAGCAGCCGAGGAGGCGGAAATGGCGGAAACCCAGAGACTACGCACCTCCAGTGCTCTGGGATAGCCAAAGACGAAGAAGGAAGGGACTTTGAGAGGGAAGGGTGGAGGGCTAAGGATGAAAATCAGAGACCAACATTCAGCTTGGGAAGGGATTCATGGTGAGGGAAGAGATGAGACTGGGTAGAAAATTCTGTAAATTGAAGAATGAAAGTGACGATGAAATTCAAGAGATAGGGTTCGGGGATGAAGCTACCAAGGCGGTAGATAGAGCTCTGCAAAACGAGAGAGAGAGACAATTTTTTTCAAGGAGTCCTTCCAATCGGCTAGACACGGGCCATAGGGTTTGCGTACTTGGATATGATCTATTTGGTGTGTCTTGCAGTGCGGTTGTTGCTTGTTTCAAGCGATTTCAACATGTTTTTTCTAGTTTCCAGGACTGTGGTATTTGATTCGTGCGATAGGTATGGGTATTAATGGGTTTTTTAGGTATAATTGATTCAGGGCTATGCATGTTGTGCTTCAATTTCAATGAAGATGGATTAGTGTTCTAGTTTGATTCGGATAGGAATATTAGATAAATTAGGGAAGTCAGCGAGTTGCATGCATAAAAAAAAACAAAGAAGAAAATCATTTTAATGATCCTATGCACGTTCTATTTCTATGTCATTCAGTTGATTGATTTGATTGTTTATTTCCTCTTCATTTTGATTGATCAACAGTTGCTGGGTAGCTTTCACATTTAGAGATTAGAGTTTGGTGCATGATTGAGTTTGGAGTTGAATTGAAGAGGTTGATGTTGTTGAATTGCGGCTTACTAAAAATTAGACTGTGGTGTCCTTAGTATATGGTTCTGGTGTGTTATCTGTACTTGGGATGTCAGTATTAAGGTTGGATAGGTGAGTTTGTGCATTAACCGTTGCTATCTAGTGATCGATTTTTTCTAGTAAAATTAGTGAGATGTGGCTCTTGGAGGAGTATGTCGAATGCAAAATCAAGTGCTTGAGAGAGAGGGCGATAGCTGTGTTCATGTTCCTGCAAATATACCAAATTGTAATTTGAAATGGCAAGGTTTCTCATTAAAACTACACTTAAATATTCCTTCAACTTTGACTTGAGTCTTTGGATTGTTTGCTTAGAAAATGGTCCATGCAGTTATTCACAGCACGTAACCTATTCCAATAGTTCATTAGTAATGGCATTCATAATAATTGCTACTTTAGCAAGCATACATTGTGTTGGGAACCATAAAAAAAAACATAGATGAAAATCATTCTAATTTTAATGTTCTACTCTTGGCATTTTATAAACATGACAATTAGCACAATTAGGTTGCCATCCATAAGGTTATGTTCTTGTCTAATTCTGCTCAATGCTGATTTTCTAAAGAATGAGAGAAGAGGAAAGACTAACAATGGAAAGAAATTTGTTTACGTTCTTGTCATTGGCTCGTGTTTTGTTATTTTACAAATGTTTGATCTTTGTTTTGAAATTTCTAATTATATTCATTTGTTGTTATGTATATGTGAAGTTGACGTGTCAAGATAACACGTCAATGGAGGTGGATGAATTTGAGGAGTTAAGTCCAATCATGGAATTGGAATTATTAGACAATTAAAGTGAAGAAGAGCCATCTCCTATCATGAGTGTGACAAATAAGGTACTTAGTTCTCATCTTCTTTCCCGTGATAAGAAATATATATTCGATTGTTGGAATCATTATGCGAGAATCAAATATGAGAATGGAAAAACATATCAAATGAAGTGCATTCATTGTGGGTTTGTGTATAAGCATGGTGTTGCTAATGGTACCTTGTTGTGTTCATTTTCATTTTGCTTAACAAAAAATGAAAAAGAAAAAAAGAAGAAGAAAAAGGAACCTATTAGAACATAGAACCGACCCTGGAATCTGTAATAGGGTAGGTTTCAGGTTATGATGAGTAGGTTCCAGGTTCTAAAAAATAAGGAACCTTTACTCGATGGTAGGTTCCAGGTTCCAAGTAGGACCTCTAAGGAACCTAGAAACGCTTACTCTTAACTTTTATAGATGATTCATGTGTTTCAATTGTGTCTTTTTGATCTCCCATAAGTCAAAAGCGTTAAACTACTTTAGACAATATATAGAGTTAGTAGAAAATCAATTAAACAAAAAAAAAAAAAAGGAATTGAGAATCGATCGAAGACATAAGTATCTATTTGTAATGAAAGGGAATTGTAAGATAATTGACTATTCTTGGTACTTTGCAACAAAATGGAGTTGCTAAGAGAAGGAATAAAACCCTATTGGAAATATTTAGGTCTATGATGGTGTAAGCAAATCTATCTATCTGGTATTGGGAAGATGTGTTATTGATTTTTGCCTATATACTTAACCGTGTGTCCTCTAAGTAAGTCAGTTTCACCATTTATGAATTGTGGACTTATAGGAAAATAGACTTAAGTAATCTACGACCTTGGGGGTGTATAGCTTGTGTTCATGATTCTTCCCATAAATATGACAAATTAGGCCATAGAGGGAAAAAATGTATTTTTATAAGATATTCTGGATGTCACGCCCCAAACCTCGAGCGTGTGCCTATCTCTTGGTGGTCGATAAAATTTACGACTTCCCAAGACGAGTCGTTGACCATTTCATTTTATTGCACATGCGGAAATGAATAACAAATCCTCTGACAGTAATCATCTCAGGATAGAAAAGCAGGACAATAGATTCATAAACGAAACATGCTTTTATGTACACATTGAGTCATATACAAAAGTTAGCAACCAAAAGTTTACAAAAGACCGGTTCTCCAAAAAGGAGCTGTGCTAACTGACTTACACCTCAGACCCCCTTAGCTCGGCTCCAGATCCTCCACTCTACGGTCCTGAAAAGAATTGAGCCCACGACGGGGTGAGATATAAATTTCAGGGAGTTCACGCTCTAAACCCCGATTAGGAGGGTAATACGCCTAGAGGCGTCCGTCTCAAATCCTCCCTACAGGTCATCACAATTCATATCATAGACAACCACGAAAACATGGGTAACAAATAAGCTCATCAACTGGAATGCTACACTCAAATTTCAAATAGGCACATGGGTCTTGATTATAGGGCCAAATTGTTATGACACTTCCCATTCCATGTCACATAATTTTGTCCCATAATCCGGCTCATCTATCTCAATCAATCATGTGTCCCAATTGATTATTACTACCCGCACAGGCAGTTTTACCCAACACACATCGGTCCTTTGACGTAGCCAGGCTTCGTCTCACTCATTTGAGTACGGCTATATCCTCCAACACACATCGGGGACAGCATTCCTTAGGGCATTCCCGAAGGAGCTTCGGTCTAGAATCTATTGCGACCGGCTTCCCTTGACCAGGGGCGTCCCATATAGGGTAACGTCCACTGACACACACCGAGGACGGGTTCTTTTAACCAGCACACGATCATTCAATTGCAGCCAAGGACATTTTGCTTTGCACTCACATGCCTCAATTAAGATAACAACCTTGGTTTGTTTTCTTTGTATTAAAAACACTCTATGAAAATAATCGTGTGTGTTGACGCGTGGCGTCGGGGTGGTGGTTTCCCCGCTAGCGCCACTTGGGGGTTTACGTGGCGGCTGTCGGCCAAAGTGGTTCCTCCAGCACCAAAAAAATAAAATAAAATAAAATAAAAAATAATCGTGTGTGGGTACACGGTCGATCGAACCCAAAAAATTGATATCCTCCTTTTTAAAATCCCACTATTTTATATAATATATAAAACCATTTTCGGTGTTAAAACCTGACACCCGAGATTTTCTGAATAATTATCGAAATTCATAAATTTTGGAATAAATGACTAAAATTCCAATAAGCACTCAATTTGCATGAATTAACATCCAATTGTAGAAATTAACCACACCATTGCAATCATCACAAAATTTCGGTCACCGTCTATCCCGGTCTAATTTTTGGAAAATATTAAATAATTAAATAATTGCCAAAATTAATTAAATAAATCAATTTAAATTCATTAAATAGCAACTTAGGCCGGAAATGCTAATCTAACTACCTAAACGAGCCTAGAAAATTTCCGAACACATCTAGATAAATAATACATCCTATCTAGCCCTTAATTAATCTAATCTAACCACCTAACATACATAATTAAATAATTAAATCACTAATATAATATAACTAACCACCTAATCCCTAATTAACTTTAACTAAACATCCCTTAAAGGTCATTAACATCCTAACGAGAGTTTAGTGCATAAACTCACTAGTTTAGCGCGAAAACCGATTCACCTCGACAGCAGGCGTGACAGTAGCCGAAACTCGGGCTTACGGCAGCGCTAACGGAGGCTCGGGCCGGGCTGAAGAAGCCCAACAAGCCCACCGCTTGCTGCCTGATTGGTTGCTGGCTTTTGTCTTGGCTGAGCTACGAATAAATAGCTTTGATGGTGATGCTGGGCTCGTGGGATGGAAATCCGGTGGAGTGGAGCGGCGAAGGAGTTGACTCGGTGGAGTGGAACACGTGTGGCCGATTGAATTCGCTAATGGAGGTGGCTTTGGTGCATGGGAAAGCACGAGCTGCAGGTGGTGGAAGCAGCAAGTGTCGCTACTGGGGAAGATGGAGGGGAAACAGACAAGGGAGGGGAGCAGCGAAGAAGTTCTTTCGGTGGGGTGGACTTCGTGAGTGGAGGAGACGCAGAGGTGGAGGATGATCACTGGCAGCTTCAACACCTGGGATGGTGGAGCCTCGACGAAACAAAAAGAAGGAAAAACAGAAGTAGCTAGCTTCAGTCCAAGGAAAGAGAAGATGGTCGCAAGAAGAAGAGGGAAGCAACTGGCGTAGCTTGCTCAAGAAGCCGAAGGAAAAAGGGGGGAAAGTCAAGCAAGATTATCTACTCAATTAAATGCTTGGTCCCCTAATTCTTTCTTGCAAGATAATCCCTCAAATAATCCGCTTTGGTGCCAAATGTTGCAGCCCCCAAGCTAACCTCCGAATTTCACAACTTTGGGCTTCAATTTATTCATCAATTTCCCCAATTTGATGTCCAATCTTGCTAAGGAGGAAGCCCACACAATTTCTGAAATTTCCCTTCACCAAATAACTCACTAAGGAGGCCAAACATCCACTCAATTTGGCCCCTCAGAATTTCCTTTCTTTTCCAAATCGTCTGAATTGATTTTCTATAAAAATCTCGAGCTTGCCAAAAATTCTTCAAAGATGAGTCGACATTCCTAAAATAAATTGTGACATGACAGAACTTTCAATTTTTGAAATCGGGTTCAAATTCGTGATTAATTTCAATCTGACACGATTTTAGCGTGACCTAACCTACCGGGTAGCTTTTAGGAATTTTTAGTGCAATTGTCTCATGGTCGATTATTTTCAAACCATATTGTACATCTTCGATACATTGGCGACTCTCGATTTCATGAAAATCTCAAGGTTTCAAATATGAGCATAGGTTACAGAAATGACAGAAGAATCGGTCTAGTACCGTTCGACAAAATTTTTGCAATCAGGTGGAATCACCCACACACTAATCACATACCTCTATCGAATTGACCTATCTCTGGTCTCTGATCGATTTTGACAGTGCCGTAATGACCCTTGCAGATTAACACGGTCGAGCAGTCGATTCTTAGTCGAATTCTCAAGTCTATTGCATTCAGATTCCTTAACGGCTTCACCTAATAGACTAGTTATCTCGTGAGTGGCCAACTCAGAGAAAAGAATTATAGGCGGGTTGATGAAAAGCCCAACTTATTCAATCGAAAGCAGAACTTGAAATTTAGGATGTCACACTGGACACTCTAAAGGGTATGCGTTCATAGGTAAACAAGCTAAAGAAAGTGTGATTGGAATGAAGTCACGGGATGTTACGTTTTTGGAAAATGATTTTCTTAGTAGAGATGAGATCGACAAGGACTTCCAATTATATGAGATAGAAGATCCTGACAACACACCTACTAATGTTGTCGAGGGAAATGAAGATTTACCTCAACATATAAGACCTAGTGGGAAGTGTCGCATTGCTTGGTGAACTAAATTCAGAAGAAGTTCAGCTATGTAAAAGTAATCGTAAAAGTATTTCATGTCATCATTTGGAGATTGAAGGGAATAATTTATGATTGCTTCACAAGACAATGATAGTCTAAGACTGTTCAAGAGGCGCTGTCATTCTTTAACAAGGAAGAATGGAGAAAAGTTTTAGAAGATGGAATTGAGTTAATGAAGGCAACCGTGTTTGAGATTTGGTTGATCTGCCACTTAATCACAAGGCTATTAGAAACAAATGGATTTTCAAGATTAAGTGAAGAGCAGATGGATCCGTTGGAAAGTATAAGGCTTGTCACTAGTTGCAAGGTTTGCCTCTATACATTTTATCCTAGCCATTGTCACACATTTGAACTTAGAATTACATCAAATTGATGTAAAGACGGCATTTTTCAATGGAGAACTAGATGATGAAATCTATGTAAAGCAACAACTAAGTTTCATAACTAAAGATTAGGAGCATGAAGTTTGCAAGCTTCATTGCTCGATATATGGCCTTAAAGAATCATCTAGATAGTGGTATTTTCGTTTTTATTGAGCTGTAACATATTTTGAGTTCACGATGATTGAATATTACTGTGTATGTATCAAATGGTCCGAAGATAAATTTGTGATTTTATTATTTTATGTGAACGATATACTATTGGCTAGAAATGATAAGGGTTTGGTTATAACTATAAAAGAGTGGCTGTCCTCTAATTTTGAAATGAAGGACAAGAGAGATGCTGCTTATATATTGGGAGTTAAGATCAAAAGAGATCGATTAAGAAAACTTATTACTTTGTCACAAGAGTCTTTATATAATGAAAATTCTTTAGCATTTCAATATATAGTATTGTAATCCCATTTATACTCTTATTATGCAAAGCGAACGCCCGAGTACTAAGATGTGTCTTAAGACTCCAAAAGAAAAGAAAGAAATGGAAAATGTTCCTTATGCTAGTGCAGTTGGAAGTTTGATGTAGGCTATGATGTGTACTCGACCTGACATATGTCATGCCATTGGATTAGTGAACAAATATCAATTAAATCCCGATCAGGCACATTGGAAAGTAGTGAAGATGATCCTAAGATACTTGAAAGATACCATGGACTATCGACTTTGTTATCAAGGGAATGATTTACACTTATTAGGATACTTAGATGCTGATTGGGAATGAAACCTAAATGAGTGTAAATCGACTTATGGATCTGCATTCTTGCTCAATAAATATGCAATTTCTTAACATAGCAAGAAACAGACATGCATGGCTTTATTTATGATAAAATCAGAATTTATTGCATGTTCTGCCATAGTGCATGAAGTAGTATGATTAAAATGTTTTTTTAGAAAATTTAGCCACTATCACTAAGGTTCCAAGACTAGTGACAATCTATTATGATAGTCAAGCAGCTATTACTTATGTGAAAGATCCCAACTATCATGATAGGACAAAGCATATTGACATAAAATATAACTTCATTAGAGATATATAGCGTTGAAAGAAGTGATCATTCAATATATTTCAACTAATAGAATGGTTATTGGTCTGTTTATAAAGGCTGTTCCTAGAAACGTGTTTTTGACTCACAGAATTTCTTTAGGGTTATGTAGAATGAGATATGTTATATTGTTGAGGATCACTTGTTTATGTATATGTGAACATATGTATTATATTTTTTGTCTTCAGTGACTTCATGTTTTATCAGTAAGTAAAAATCCATTACGAGACTTAGCACAAACACACACACACACACACACACACACACACACACACATTGTTGAATGGTATGTCAGCAGGTAATGATTGGCTCACTCACACGAGCAATCACCTCAAGTGTTATAATTAGCACATTGCGATGAGACGTTATGTACTATTAATATTGGAAGAGCAAGTTTACTACATAAAATAATTTATGTCATCTTGATTGGAGTCAAGATGAGGTCCGTGATTTGTATGTGAAAATGTTGAACATGATAGTTCCATAATTATGTATGCTTGAAGGATGCAAGATGCGAGTACTTAATTAAGTGCAAAGAAAATAAGTTAATATAGCATTCCAGCTAAATATGAGTACGTGAGTTATTATGTTTAGGCTGAGATTCGTATGATTCATGTGTTTAATAAATGACATACGCTCTTATAGAAAGAGAAATGTATTATAGCATGTAATTCATACTACATATGCATAGTTTAATCAACAAGGGAAGATGAGGGAAATTATCCTTATTTACTTATCGTGTTAGCACTTGAGGTAATTTATAATTTATCTTATTTTGTGCTCTATATTACTTTTGATTATGTTCTCGAAGTGAAAGATCAATGTTGCTATTTTAACATGTTATAAACGGTCATAAATAGATATGGTTTTATGGGACGTGTCTAAGAAAATAGTAGTTTTGAAATATAGAGAGACACGAGTGCGAATGAAGACTATTGTTGTTTTACATCTATTACATGTATTTATCGGTCGACCAATTATATCGCTTTCTGTGGTTTTAGATATAATTGTAAAAACATGATATTATGATAATAGTTAAGTATAGCTTTTAAGGGATATGTATACTTGGATTAATGTAGCAAAATATGTCTAGGGTACTATGAGACATCAATTGTTTATTTCTTTTTTGGGTTGTAACCATTATATTATCCCTAACATATGTATAATTTGAGCTCCCAAGTACAAGTATATTCATTGGTCCCATGGCTTTATTGCTGGTATGAATTATTTTTAAAGTAGATGAATGTTTAGTGTTTTACATTCTTGATAGAACACTATCAAGCCCATCATATCCAAGTGGAGGATGCTATATTTTATTGGTACATCCTTGATGGGGTATGATTAAGATGCATCGGTTCGACTTGATGTGATATAATAGATGGACACCTTTTGAAAGGGTGTGAGGAAAGTCATATAAATAATTTCTAGAGATAACTGTCATAACAGTTGGCTGAAAGAACGTTATGAAAAATTGTTCTCTCTTTTTCTCCTCTCTCCATCAAAGAACAAAATGCAATTCCATTACTGCTTTGAGAAGACAATCGGTTTTAATATTGCGGAACGTAGATACTTTCCTCATAATTATATTCAAACTATCATGCAGTCGTATCATTCGCCGTTCGGTCACGATTCAACGTGCACTCCTGGGTAATTCATCTTATTGCATATCGAGGAGGTTAGTCGATTCTTTTGCCAACTCTTCTTTCGACACTTTCAATTGTATAAATTGAGTCCCAAACCTTTTGATGATTTATTAACATAATTTATTTGGCCAATTTTAACTGGATATTGTTGATATGGGCACCAGGCATAGACAAGGGCTAGTGACCCTCACCTAGTTTGGACGAGGATGTCATGGCCTGTACTGGCCATGGTAAAGGGTGTTGGGTCCTCACCTTGATCTTGCTGAGAGCTATGATGCCCTCACTTAGACTAGAAGAAGGCGTTGTAGCCCTTGCGAGCAAACGGGCGAGGGTGTTGGCCACCACTTAGATTTGGGTGAAGGCCCAATGCCCTCACCTATGTCTAGCTATGGTTGGTCAACAATTTCTTTTTATTGTAAAAAAAAAGGAAAAGGAAAGAAAATAAAATAAAATAAAATAAATTATAAAAAATTATAAAATTATAAAATTTGTCCATATCAGCATTGGTTTTGTCATGTAGGATTGCCGATGTTCAGGTTAGCAATTTTGGACAAAATTGGCTGGATAGATTACATTGGCTAATCATCAAAATATTTGAGACTCAATTGGTTTAATTAAAAGGTTTATTAAAACACAAGTACAATAGGTTTAGGATTTTTTTTTATACTTTTCCCAACGGGTAATCAACACATTTGGACACGCACATACACACATAGATATATGATTTCACCTTGAGGGAGTTGTAGAGGGAAGAGGAGGGTGAGAGCTTGGGTCAAGAGGGAGGCATGAGGCACAGGGACGCAATAGATCAGAGGAGAGGCATTTGAGAGAGAGGTTGAAGTCATTGGAAGAAGATGAGTAAGCGATGTTGGCGTAAGGGTGAGCATATGTCTAGGATAAACCTTGGATTGAACTTGGATTAGTCCAACCCGGTCAGTCCTAGTTTGGTTCCTAGAGGGACTGGGTTGGTCATTGATCTTGAGACCCCTAGACTCTGCACTATATGGGTTGATCATCGATTTTAGAAGTTTAGGATTGGTCTAACCCTATACATACATATATATATATATATATACATATCATATATTATCTATAATATACTTTTGTTTACTCTAAACCTTAGTGTTTCCTCTCCAGTTCTCTTTACATTTCAGTTTGCCATGTAAATTAGAAAGTGAAAGAAACCCAGCCCTAATTTGACAAAAAAAGAAAAGAAACTCTCTTCACTTGCCTCGACCTTGCTCGCCCGCCTTGGCCTCACTCGCTCACTCGCCTGCTCATCTTGCTCACCGTTCACCTCTCTTCGCTTGCCTCACTTGCCTTGTTGCTCGCCTTTGTTCACTTGCCTCGCCGCTCCCTGTTACCTCACCTTGCCTCGCCTCATGTGTTCATTTTTATGGTTTAATGCTTTTAGCAAGTGTGGAATTTTTTATTGCTACCTTATATAATATTTGCATATGATATTTATTAATGTTTATAGTTTGATTACTCAATGTTGCATTGTTGATAGGTATGTAATTTAAAATAATATATTTGGATCAATAGGATTGATTATTGATCTCAAAAATTGGAAACTAACACTGTGCAGGTTGATCCCAATTAGGTGCCGAACCGACCTAACTTGGATCATCCCCACCCCTAACTTGGAGCTTCGTTTGAAGTGGATTGTGAATAGAGAGAAAGTGAGACGCTTTCCTGTCAAGACTGATTGGGTTTGCATCTTCGTCCTCCAAAAGATGATATTCCGTCGACAATTCTTGAGATAATTTGGGCTTCCGCATTATAGTCCGTTGGCCTCCTTTGGCCCATATACGTAGTTGGGTTTAATGGCCCATCCAGTTTAGAGACCCAGAATTGTACCTAATTGAATGGAGAGATTTACTCAAAACCCCGGAACTTTCGCATCATTGCGCGATAGCCTCAAACTTTAAGAAGTCACTCAAAACTCCTTCAAAGTTCGCCATGGTCGCACGACATCAGTTGAACTTTTAATAGTTATAGATCAACCTCAAGAACTTTTGACTTTTTTGCGTTCAGTAGTTTTTCCATTCATATGGACGTTTAAGTGTTACTTAAAAGTGGTCTTGCTTGTTTTTCTTGACCGAATAGTCGCTATAACAAGGTTTATAATGTTGAGCAAATAGAGAAGATGCATCGTGATGAAGTTGAGGAAATATAGTAGTGGCTATTTTAGTCCAGAACAATGAGATGGTTGTTTTTAGGCAATACTTAATGGCTATGCGGACAGAAAAACTAGCAATTTCAATGGAAATCAAGATCAAGGACGGTACTTTGTAACTTTTCAAAGTTCGGGCGCTATGGCATAATGACACCAGAGTTCAGGGGTTGTGAAAAATTATCCCCTTGTAGTGATTCCTAGTGCAAGCATTGAAACATGGTTCTCGGAAAGACAATTGAAAATGGGAATTTGAAAATCGAAGAACTGGAAAGTAAAGGTTTCTAATGCAATTTTTGAAAATCTGTCCCAAAAGTATAAGTCCTAGAGTCTTCCGTTCCTTAAGTCAGATTGGGGACTGCCACCACCCACGTTAGACATCATTCAAAAGACAAGACACAAATCCAATGCCAACAGTAGGTTTCAAAACAAGGACACCAGGACAAATTCAGTCCAATTAATACGAAATTAGTCAATAAACCTTGTGTATGACAACTAGGGAAACGGGACAGATCCAATCCCAGTCACGACAACATTCGATCCAATCAGTGTGCACCTTTACAACAGTGTTAAATTTCAGCATGATGAACATTTAACAATTGATAACGGTATGTGGTTAACAATTGACAACCGCGTATGGCTTTCAATCAGCATGCAAATTCAACGAGCTTTCTGATTCAACCAGTTTGTAAGTCAAATCAGCAATCAGTGTTCTATTCGAGAAACTAGCTGTGACATTCCGAATTTTGTCTAACTAATTAGTGAGCCATGAAGGGTTATTATAGCAGCGACGATCGGCTTTAATGCGTCCGTAATGACCCTTTAAGGAAATTTAGGGATGAAGGCATTTAATCTATGCCTTGTACGGGTACTATTCTTACCTAAAGTCATACCATAGGACCCTAATATGTGTATATTTATGGTTGGGCCCCTAATTTCATTTTTTTGTATTCAATTTAGTCCTATAATTATAAGTTGCCGCCCCGCCTAGCCAATAGAATTGCATGCAAAAATAATTTAGGCATGCAAAAATAGGCTAATTTTGCCCTAATGATGTTACTGCCCCCTTGCCCATTTGGATTTCATGGCAAGTGTATGGGAGAAGAAAGCTTTTATTTTCCCTTTCATTTCCCTCACTTACTCGGTAGCTCTCTCTCTCCCCACCCCCCCCAACCAAGCCCTCTCTCTCTCTCTCTCTCTCTCTCTCTCTCTGAGCTCCTCATTCACCCCAAAACTCTTCCATCCTCTTCCTTAAACTCACGGCAGCCTCAAGGAAGAAGAAACAAACTCAAGTGGTGCTAAGGCAAGGAGAAGTGGCTTACTTCTACTCATTTTGATCCTTTTGATACTTGGTTTTTCTAGAAAGGAGCCGTGCTTGTTTTTCCCCTTTTGTCGGCTTGTGTTTGTGAAGGAATGTGGATTAGTGGCTAGGCTAACTGTGATGTTATGATTTTATGGAAATGAGGCTTTGCATGTCGATTCTGGAGCCGCAATAGTCTTGCATGCGATCCATGTGTACTTATTTGGTTGTCGTGAATTGTTTTGTTGAGTTTGGTTGGAGATGGACGTTGCATGTCGTCTAAGACCTCTGGTTTTGGTGTGTTTTTGAACTAAGACCTCGTGTGGTTTGAGTTTTGCAATTGTTCTTGAACTTTAGTCTGGATTCCTAGAATTGGAATTGCTGGACCTTCTCTGTTTGTTGATTTTATAGAGCTTATTGTGGGTTCGAATTTGAAGAACTCCCTTCATTAAGGTTGTACAAAAATTCTTCAACTTTAACATATATTAATTTTAGATTTTTATGAGTTGAAATGGTCGGCCCGAAGGCATGATTTTTTACTGTAGTTAATCTGTCCAGAACAGTGAAAACCACGACCTCAGTGCTTTCTTGAATTTTCATCAAATTATCCAGCTTGAATTTTGACATGCTTCCTTCATAAAAGTTGTAAATGACATCAATGTTTATAACATAGAAAAATTTCAAAGTGTTTTGTGAAGATTTTGATTTTGAAATGAATTTTTTCTCTACAGTTGTTGAATCTGTTTGACGAATCTGTTTGACGGACCAATTTTGAATTATATTGGGCAAAGTACTGCTCTGTCTACAGAATGATTTGAGTTGGCTTCATTTATGAAAAATGTTATTTAAATTATTTTCTATAACATATCAAATTTTTGTGATTTTTTGAGTTCATTTGCTAAGGTAATGGCTTTGATTTCGAAGATTGCTCAAAACTGTTCTGTTTTATCCATTTTTTGGGGAATTCATGAACTTCTATCAGAAGGTGACGGAATCTTGGTTGGTGATCGACTGAAAAATAGTAACTACACTCATTAGCTTATCTAATGAGTGTATGTTTGGCTTTAATAAGATGTCATTTGCTTGTGAAAATTGGGCTGATTTTGTGAGGACAGATTCTGGAATTTTTGGTTATTCATAGCTTGGGTATGCTAATGAGGCACTGATGTGCTTGCGGTGGCATGGTATCCTTCCTTGTGAAAGATGTGCTGATTGGAATGTATTTACAGTGAGCGAATGTCATGTCATTACATATGTGTGATATGCTTGAGGTGCTTGAGGATGGTTGATCTCATGTGATGCTTAAGGCTAGCAAACCTTGCAAGTCTTGGCTAGCAAACCAAGAACTCGACAATGCCAGCATTGATGTCAAAGGAGAATGCCTTTTCTAGCAAATCAAGATGTCTCGGGTGGTAGTAGGGATGCCTGAGGCTAGCAAACTATGAAAGTTCGAACGGCAAACTGGAAGTGACTCGCACGGATCGGCTAGCAAAGTGGTTGAATCGTGAGATGGGGTTGGACCCGAATGACATGACGAGATGGAGAAATGAGACATGTGATGCATCATATGCATCCTGGCACTTTATATTTGACCATGTATGGCATTTGAATTGTGATGTGTACTCATGCTATTATGCTCGTTGGTTGATGCTAGTTGCATCCTAGGAATCGAGTGCTACTTGGATCGATTGGTGTATAAGTTAGCTATTTCTCTTGCTGAGCATTCGCTCACTCCTGTTGCTTTTACATATCTTAGGCATGCCTTGACTCTAGCATCCCCTATCTCTTGCTATGGTGCACTGGTAGATTTTATGGATGATTTGTATGAGTTCACGGACCCTGCTTTCCCATTGGTGGTGTTTGTGAGATGTACCGCCACACTTTTTCTGTGGATATAGGATCTTCGGAGGGTCTTGTTACGCATCGTTTTGTAGCGATTTTCATACTGGTCGATGGGCAATTGGTAGGACCGATCCCGTATCCGATTGATGGTGATGGTAGTGAAGGAGGCGACGGCAAGGCTTAGCAGCTAAGGGCGCGCATGATAACCATTTTATTTCTGTTTCAGAACTATTTTTCTATTCCAGACTTATTTATGTAATAGAAATCAGTTTGGTAAAATTATTTCATTTTTCTATTTTTGGAATAGATTTTTATTCCATAAATAGATTTGAAACAGAATTCAAAAGTAAAAATACTTCTCTATTTCTGGAACATAAATGAGAAATAATAATTTTTCTCAATCTTTGTCCTCTATATTAGTTGGTTGCTCATCTGTCGTTCACCGTTCGTTGTTGCCACTCTCAACCATCGGCCACCGTTGCCGACCGTTGGCCGCTAGTCTCCAGCCGTCGACCGTCGCCGCCTGTTGTCGGCCACCGTTCACTGTCTGTTGTCACCACTCCTAGCTATCGGCCATCGCCGCCGGTCGCCCACCGCCGCTGCCACTGGTGGTCACCGCCTGCCATTCGCCGTCCGTTGTCGCAACTCCTAGCCGCCGTCCACAGCTTGCAATCGCCGATTGCTGTCCACCGGTCACCCATCACCATCCATCGCTCGCCAATCGCCATCCGCCGGCCGCCATCGCCAGAAATGGAGAAATTTTGTGTCATTATTAAACGGATTTCTATTTCGAAATAGAAATTTTGTGTTGTTATCAAACACATATTTTTACTTAGAAACTCAACAAGAAATAAAAATAAAAAAAAATTATTTTTCTTCCAGAAATCAATTTTTGATTAGAATGGTTATCATTCACGCCCTAAGTGACGGCCTAATATGTTGGGAAAAACCATTTTTGAGTATGGCAGTTGTAACTTTTTAGCTTGGACAGTGATTTTAGGTGGTGATGGATGGTGATAACTATGGGATGTTCGTATAGTGGTGGACAAGGAGTGGAGTACCTTTTTGGTTCTCCCAGTGTAGGTCCCTTTGGTAGTATGATCGACCACCTGATGTACATAAATAAGTTTTCAATGAAATGGATGTGTCGTTGCCCTTTCCTTCTTGTTAGTAACATTGAGTACATTTATTTACAATTTATGTTATGAATGCTTAAGATAAATTAACGTCTACTACTTGCATGATAATATAAACGAGACTAAGATAACCCAAATAGAAAGTGACTTACTGGGGCATCACACAAGCAAATCCAATCGGTGATCTAATTCAATCAATCGCGGCCTTTCGTCCCCAAACAGTAGGTAGTCAAGAGGACAATTCAGAACTTTTAGGACATGGTAAGAGCTGGTGCAATTAGTTTTAAGGGTAGCTAGGACATTCGCTTGCATCTAGTTGAGTTCCCTATAATAATAGCCACCAACGAAATATTGGCATCACACTACTTGAAAAGTTATGTGGCTGCAAGTGTAGATCTCGTATTTTTTGGGAGGAGGTTGGCAAGATGAGATTAATTGTGCCAACAAAATTCAGATTTCGTCTAATGTGACACAAGTTGTTTTAGAGAGACTTGGGATTGCACAAAGTCGTCCGAAATCTTTGGTAGCTAAGCATCGACGACCTTTAGAGTTTAAAGTTAAAGATAATGCTTTCCTAAAAGTCTCATGAATGAAAGAAGTTGCTCAAAGCAATCAACAGGATGCATTGGGATCACTTCAATTTAGAGCGAGCATTTATCACTCTCTTTTGGTCTATTTGTGTCTTTACTTGTTATATGGGAAAATGACACTAGAAGGGTCATAACATTCGTACAATACTCACTTTAGCACCAAACCTTTCGCCGGATCACTTTAGTTTTACTTTAGTCGAAAAAGATCACTTAATTGCCAACGCTAAATTGGGACATCGAAATTTGACATGATAATATGTTATCATTTTTTCCAGCCAATGTGACTCATTGGAAGTCTGAGTCAGCATAAATAGTCCTAAATGACATCGTTCAACAAGTTGGTCCCAAATTTAAACCCTAATTCAGACAAATTAAGCCATTTCCCCTCTTTAAGCCCTAATTCAGACAATTATCGTTGCAGTGGCCACAGAGACGCATTACATCGCAAGTAATGTTGAACCGAGACTTGATGAAGCCAAACCCGAATCAGTCTTCTAAACTGCTCATTTATTTCATATTCACCTCAACACCAGTAAATCCTAGTGATAATCAGTAACTCTGCCAGGCGACCGTGTTTGCACCAAACAATTGGCATTGTCCTTGATATGAGTAGGCATGTGACCAGAGGCTGGATATAATGTGAGCTGTTGTTGACGACCATGGGGATTATTACCGATATTGATGTTGATGACCATTGATCAATTGTCGATAGACGACAACGGATGGTTAAGCAATAGTCCATGGGGATTGTTATCGATATTGATGTTGATGACCATTGATCAATTGTCGATAGATGACAACGGATGGTTAGCAATAGTCAACAAGAATATCAATTAAAAGAGACGATAAATTACCGATGGAGGTGCCAAGAGTTAAAATCTAGAGAATGTCAAGATGCAGTTATGGGTTTTCAAATCCGAAACCAACAAAATAGTTAACAAGGATATATATTCAACCGGTGTCTATTAGCTGTTGTTTTTTCAGATCCATGTCATCGATTGAATGTCGATTTATATCGGGGGTGTCATGTTGTGGAACAAATTTTGGTGCTACATCTTTGCGTTGTCAAGCTTTGTCGTGATTAAATTCAGCATGGTTTATGTAAGTATAGTTCTATTCAAAGCAAAGTTATCAATTCTCTTATAAACCTTTGATATTTTTTGTTCGGAGTTGCCACAGAATCTGTCTTTTCTAATAAAAATCGAAGAACGAATTTCGGTGAAAGATGTCTTTGTCGAATCCAATTCAACAGACTAGCAACGGTGACAGCCTCAAGACGTGCCGGGTCAACGGCAACTCCAGCGACGAATCGTAAACGTGTGATGGTAATAGGTCTTGATGAAAAATTAGTCACTTGGTGGCAGTGGTACACTCTTTTCCCACTCTTATTGATGCATCGGCAATGGAGTATCCAATGCTGAAGTTGTTCTAGGATTTGCCACCATCATTCTAGGGTCATTGGAACATGAAGTTCTAGGTGCTAGGGAGAACTCCACTAATCATCTAAAAGACCAACTAGTCTACGAAAATTGAATTTAGAGAGACGAGGGTTCGGATATACGTGGGAAAGGTAAAGTACCTTTCACATCACACTTTCGGTATCATGTCCTTTGGTAAAGTTCTATTAGGCAATATCACGTGAATTCCTGTTTTAGTACACATATAGTTTTCATTTTATGATTTGAAAACCAAAAAACCTCGTTTGCCGCCCTTAGATGAAAACTCGGCAAATGGGATGGATCCAATCTTGATCTTGACAACATGCGATTCAATCAGCGTGCACCTTTGCAACAACATTAAATTACCATGATGATGAACATTTAACTATTAATATGACGTGTGGATTGCAATCAGCATGCAAATTGAATTGCCTTTCTATTTCAACCGGCATGAACATTTTGTCAGCGTTCTTTTTTAATTAGTGTTCTATTCAAGTAACATGTAGATCCAATCAGCGTTCTTCAATCAAGCATGACCTTTCAACCCCAAAAAGTTGGTTGCCAGACTTCGTCTAATGTCACTCCAAGTAGAAGCAATCTTGATGCATCGAGTTGTTTTTTTGATTCAAAGCTACTTCTTTCATTGGTGAAACTTTCGGTAAATATGATCTCTAAGCTGACACTCTACCGTAGCTGTTTATTTGCGCAATATTTCGGTCCAATTTTGTGCAGTCCAGAGCTCCTCTCTAACAACCCGTGTGACATTAGAAGAAATCTTAATCTATTTTGGCCCTGCCAATCTCCTCTTGACCTAGCAAATAGGAGATCTACATTTGCGTCCTATAACTTTTTAAACAGAGCCATGCCAATACTTTGCTAGTAGCTATCATTATAGTGAAACTCAACCGTAAGCGAGTGCTACACTCCCAGATACCCTTAAAACCAATTACACAAGCCCTCCGCATCCCTCCAAGGTTTCAATAGTGTCATGGCAAGCCAATTACGGGATTTCTATATTCCACATGATTCACGTCAAGCTGGTGATGCATGTCGGATAGAGCGTGAAAATCGTAGTGATTAGAGTGAAGTTTTCAAGATTCTAATTTTGAGTAGTAATTGAGAAACCAAATTTAACAATTGGCCTATATTATGATCTTCTCAATCAAAGCAGATTATACTCGTGCTACTATGAATGCTAGAATCTAATTTTGTTGCTTTACTTCCTCTTTGGGCAAACACAAAGAATTGTTGAAAATTTGTGCATCCGAAGGTGGTGTCGTGAGTGTTCTGTTGCGGATGTTTTGAAAAGCGCACTGCTTTTTTTTCCCTTGTAATATTGTGCACGGTAAAGAGGTGCTTCTGACAACGATGTTAAGGTAAATTCGAGGCTAAAGTTAATGTGCTAAGGTGCTTTTCTATTCCTTGTAATGTTCCTTTTCTATCCCAAAGTTAATGCTTATAAAATGGCGGCACTTCTAACGGTGATGCTGAGGTAAATTCGACGCTAAAGCTCTTTTGCCTTGCTTCATCCTTTCCATAGATTATCCTAAGTTTGACTGTTCTTTGAGACGACACCTCGATTATTGCGCCTTTCGATGCCGACATTTCGAGTTCAACCATGGGATTTTCGCTGCTCCTCCGAAACACTCATGAACTATGGAAGGAGTGGGAGCTACGGTTACTCATCCTCCCTAGTTTGTTCGTCTAGTTAAGCCTTGCGAATCAAGGAAGCCGGAGGAAATCCATCTCCAGGAACTGCATCGAATTCCTGATTTGGACGACGTACCTATGGGCCGAGATTGTCGCAACGGTAACACTGGTGTCCTTTCGAACCGCCTGGCCAACATCGAGAAAATGAAAGGGACAACCGATTCGAAGAGCCAGATCACAGCATTTTGGGCGTCCTTCCTTCTCCTCCACTTGGGCAGGCCTGACACCATACCGCGTTTGCCCTGGCGGACAACGAGCTATGATTGAGGTAGTTGGCGCCGCTTTGCATCTAGGTAGGGCTAGTGTGTTACATTTTCTATATGGCCTTGTCGGGGTCTACATTATCGATGATAGTAAAGGTATGATCCTGGTGGGGTTCATCAAATATGCTGAGAGAAATTATGCTTGTACTTGGTGAGCAAAGATTGATTTCGAGTTCAATGCGTTCTCTACCCAATTTCGGTCTCATATACCCTAGGCAAATGGAGCAATGTCTTCTGAAGAGAGAGGAGGGCTGCTGATTCGGATTCGATGAGGTCGTAGAATTTTCGGTGCCAGAGAGTCTGCTCAAAGCATATGAGTTGTTCAAAAACTTCAAGCTTCTCTTCATGGGCCTGATCTCAACTTTGGCAACCTGGCCACCAATAAGCGCATTTTCCTGGACCCGTACATGGATTCAGAGAATGCTTTTGGGATCGTGTAGATCCAGCTCGAGTTCATGTACGATCTGCTCTACTCTAAGGCGCGGTTGCGGAATTGTGCTTGTGTAAAAGATAGGTTTGAAAAGTCAAAAAGAGGGAATAAAAAGAAAAAGAAAAAGAAAAAGATGTGTTATAAAGGGGGAAAAAGGGATATCAGCTGAGAGCACGCCCAGAGGAGAAAAGGGGGGGGAGGGGGAGGGGGAAAAAGACGAAGGAGGAGGAAGAAGAAGAGATTGGGGGTTTGGCATGTGCAAGCCGCAAACACCTCACCAAGCTGATTTGACTCCGTAACACAACACCCGATAAGCGCTCGCACTCCTCGTTCGTCCAATCGAAGTGTTTTCCGGGTTTATGGCTCAAATTCAGAACTTTGGGAAAATCGAGCGGTGAAGTTTGATTTTTGAGTCATTGAATTGCGTATTATAGAAATGATAGTTAGGATGTTGTGGAGCCATAAAATTTTTCGGATCTTGATTTGAGCTTCTGGTTTGCTCGAACAAAATTTTGAAATTTCCCTCGTGCGATGAATAGTGCTTGTCCAGCAACTTTGAGGTAATATTTTTAGGTTTTCGGCTTGATTTTGGGATGGTCAAGTTGGGATTCTTGTAGTATGTTTGAAGAGCTTTTTATTGACTATAAGTATGTTTGAAATGGGGTTCGGTAGAAAGAGTTATGGCTTGATGAAAAGTTTCACGCTCAAGCTCTACGTTGCGGACGGCTTGAATAATCGCTTAAGTTATGTGATTTATTAGCGTGTAGGTGTTGTTTTACCGATGGCTAAGCATAGTTTAGTCAAGTCATTAGTTGAGATGGCATTTTACTTGGTTTTAATGTTATTTTTCACTTATATGATAGGAATGCGAGTTCGTTGATCCGAGGGAGCCTTGTTCCAAGTGAGTGATGTTATATCTTCTTTGGGTTTGTAAAACCCTTGCCTTGAAGCATGTATTTGTGTATGTATACATATTGAACAGAAAAAGAGCATTTTGTTGCATAAAGCAAGATCGAGTATTCACTACCTTTCGGTTATTTGAGAATGGTTTGAGAAATGTATTATGAAATGTGTCGAGACAGTTTGCGTATGTGTATTATTTTATGGAAAGGTTTATGAACGATTTGAGAAGTGGATGAGAAATGGTGGATAGTTATGTTACGAAAAATTATTTGCTTGGTTTATGAGATTAGTTTCTAGATTGGATTTCTAGCATTGGAGGATGGTTGTTTGTGCTCAATATGACAATGAATCTAATGAGGGGTTTGACATTTACTACATTTTGGTAACTGTGAATGGCTTGAGAAATTAGGAAAGATATTGCGAAACAATATATATAATTTGTGAACTTGGTTTATGATATGAGTTCTATAATGATTTGAGCAATGTTGATGAAAGACATTTTGAAATTTCGCAGATTTATGAAATAGATTATGAAAATGACGTCAGATGTGCCTAGTGAAATGTATGGTTCGATGTAAGGTTTGTGAAACGATATATTTTGGGTTTGCGAAACCTTCTTGTGAGGGAACTACATTGACTTGGAGTATGGTTCGATGAAAAGTGATTTGATTCAGCATGTGAGATCAATTTATGTTGTGGATTCTAGATCGGTTTTGTGGAAAGAATTGATTTATGAAAGGCTTGTGAAATCGACTGTGATGTAAATGGGTAAAGGACTAAGTGCTACGCGATAATGTAATTTTGTGGAAGCCACCTCTAGAGCCTTGTATTACTCAAGGGCTAAGAGCTACATGATGATGTGGTCTCATGTGAGTCACCTCTAGTCTTGAGATGTGATGGGTTATGAGATTGACTAGATGGATGTGTGCTTTGATATGAGATAGATCCATGGATAGACTATTCATGTGAGTCACCTCTAGTCTTGAGATGTTTATGGATGATTTTAGTGAGTGTATTCTAAATTGTATGAAAGCTTGTTAAATTGAAAGAACTCGTATATGATTTGATATGTACTACTCACTGAGTTGTAGTTGCTCACACTTCTCTTTTCCAACATTTTCAGGTTCATTGGTTAGCAGCTAGTAGAGCAAGAGTGTTATCGATGGGGACTTTTGGAAGTAGACTTTGGGTATGATTTGAGGCTGCGTCCTTTGGAAGGAAGAACAACCATGTCACTTTGTGACATCCTGAAAATTCAGTTCTTATTTCGATTGGATAAGTCGGGCCTTTCATCGACGCGACTATAGTGTTTTTTCTCTGAGAATGCCACTCAGTAGATAACTAGCCTATCAGGTGAAGTCGTTTAGAGATTTTAAACACAATAGATTTGAGAATTCGACCAGGCATCGACTGCTCAATCATGCTAGTCTGCAAGGGTCATCACGGCACAGTTAAAAATCAATCAGAGATCACAGATAAGTCGGTTCGACTGAGATTCAATCAGAGATCACAGATAGGTCGGTTCGATTGAGATGCGTGGCTAAACGTGGGCGATTCCACTAATTGGCAAAATTCTCATCAATCAACACTAGATTGATTTTTTTATCGTTTTGGTGCCCTGTGTCCGTATTTGAAACCTTGAGGTTTTCACGACAATCGAGAGTCGTCAATGTGTCGAAGAGGTACATGTGGCTTGAAGAAAATCGACCACAGGTCAATTGCACCAAAAATTCCCAAAAGCTACCAGGTAGGTTAGGTCACGCTAAAATCGTGTCGGATTGAATTTAACTGCGAATTTGAACCCGATTTTAGAAATTGAAAGTTCTGTCGTGTCATGAGTCATTTTAGGAATGTCGACTCATCTTTCAAGGCATTTTCGGCGAGTTCGAGATTTTTATGGAAAATCGATTCGGACGATTCGAAAAACGAACGGAAATTTGGATTAGCCAAATCAAAGGGATTTTTGGCCTCCTGTGTGAACTACTTGGTGAAAGGAAGTGGTGTGCGCTTTTTCTTCGTCAAAATTGGACCTCAATCGGAGAAGTTTGTTCAGTCGGATTTCAAAAAAAAGGAAATAAAATTCGGAATTGAGGGAAATTACCAATTTTTGCTGTCCAAGACTCGTTATTTAGGGGAAATTATATGCAAGAAAGTAAGTGGGGACCAAGTATTTTAGTTTGGAAATTTGTGGGACCAAGATTGGATATATATAGGAGGTTTTTATATAATTCCCCCCCTCTCTTTTTCTCTCTTTCTCTCTCGTTCTCCCCCCATCCGACCACCTTCTGCCATTGCTTTTTCTTCTTTGACCTTTGACCCATCATCTTTATCCATCCACGTACATTTGTTTCCTCCCTTGGCCGACCATTCTCTCTCTCCCTCATCCCTCCTCTCTTACTGCTTTTCCTTTTTGTTCTTCAGTTGGTCGAAGACTCCAACGCCCCCCACCCATGGTCTCTTCTCCTTTGCCATGCCCGAACACGTGTCCACCCACTCCCCTCTGCCAGCAAATTCCCAACGCCAACACCATCCTTGCCGACTTTTAGTTTTGTTGACCGAAGATCCCCACGCTAGCTACCACGTCCGTCTCCTTTGTTCGCCGTTCCATCTGCGCCGTCGAAGCCCCGTCCTCAGTTGCGTCTCAACAAAAGCAGCTCTCTCCTTTGTGCAGCCCATCAACCACCGAAGCTACCGCGAAGTCGAGCCCATCCCGCGGCCACCGTTCCAGCGTTTCTCGGCCGTCGAAATCAGCCCAGGCCGAGCTGACCAACAGCTCCGGAACCGGCAGCAACCGTGATGCTTTGCGTGGCCGATTTTAGCCCGACTCGAGCCCCGTTGGTGCCACCGCTTTGGGATTTATAGCGCCGCTGTCACCTCCCCGTCATTTTAGTCCGAGCAGATCACAAATCAAGTAAGTTTAAAAAACTAATCCTCGCTTAGTAGGTTAATGATGCTTAAGGGTTGATTAGTTTAGACTAAGCATGGATTAGGTATTTAGTTAGATTTGATTAGTGAATTTAATTAAGTACCGATGCATGTTAGGTGGATAGTTAGTGCAATTAGGGCCTAGACAAGCTCTAGCATTTATCTAGAGTGATTTGAAAATTTTCTGGATCCGTCTCGGCTTTCAATTAGGCTTTACGGGCCTAAGTTTTAATTATTGGCATTTCATAATTAATTTTTGTAATTATTTATTTATTTATTTTCCAAAAATTAAACTGGGATAGCCGATGAGCGGAATTTTATGCTGATTACTATGGTGTGATTTTTTTATTTAATTGAGCTCTAATTTGTGCCGATTGTGGGTGATTTGCATTTTTGGGAATTTATCCAAAAATTAATTAATTTCAGTAATTAATTGGAGAATCATTAAGCGTCGGTTTACAGTGCCAAAAATGGATTTGTGGACCGTTAAAATTGGTGGGATTTTCAAGTGGCAAAAAGTCATATTTTGGCTAAGACCGATCGTGTGCCCACACATGAGTATTTTCACAAGGTATGAGGAAAACAGTGATTTTGTGAAATAGTCAGGATAGTATACTATATCATCCTACGATTTCTGATGTGTTAGCTTAACGAGAGCAGTATACTAGCATACTATATCAACCTATGGGCTATGATATATCAGCTTAGCGCAAACAGTACACTTTATCAGCTTAGAATGAGCATCAAGGGTATACTATATCAGCATGTGAGTGATATGTCAGCTTAGCGAGAGCAGTATACCAGTATACCATATCAACCTACGGACTCTGATATGTCAGCTTAGCGAGAGCAGTATACCTTAACCTTATCAACTTAGTGCGAGCTATACTATCTATATATCAGCTTAGAGTGAGCAGTCCTGAATTATGGTCGGACTTATGGATAGTATTGATTGAGATAACCGGGGAATGGTCTTGATGACATGGAATCGACTGAGTCGATTAATCGATGATTCGATTTGATTGATTGATTTGATTTGTTGATATGACTCGATGAGATTGTGAATTGTATTGACTTGCAGGAAGGAAATCGAGGCTAAGGTAAATCCTCTGACTCGTGATTTTGCCTAGGCAGCCCTTAGGGTGTATTTTCTTCCTAGTTTGATCTTAGGAGGTGAACTTGCTGAGACATCGTCTCACTGGTTATTGTATAACCATTTTCAAGTCCCTAGGGCGAAGAACCCGGAGCTTGAGGTGGAAGGGTCAGGAGCATGAATGGCGCAAAAGTCCTTTTTGAAGATAGACTGACTAGACTCTAGTGTTGATCTCTATTTGTAAACCAGATCGTTTGTAAAAGTTGTGCTGATTGATTTGAAAATTGTGACCCCACTTTTCTATCATATCTTAGTGTTGTCTGGGGAATAGTAATTCGCTTTCGCATGTGCATATTAAAATGAAATGGGTCGACGATGCATCCTAGGACATCGCTATTTAATCGACCATTGAGGGATGGGCACGCGCTCGGAGGATCGGGGCGTGACGTCCCCGTTTAATGGTATTAAAGCAAGATCTGTGTTTGGAGTGATAAGGTGCGATGAGTCATGGGGTAGTTAGTAGGAATGACCTTTGTTTCATGCTAGTGCATGTCTGTGATAGCTGTTTGGTAGCTTGTTTGTGTGGGTAACTCAAATTCTAATCTGGTATCGGGATTAGAAATCAAGTTTCTATAAAGATCCTGTAGTATGAGTCATCGCGAACTGAGGATTTCTAGTAAGAAGGTAGTACCCGAGGTAGTCGAGATAAGGTCGGTACCCGAGGTAGTCGAGATAAGGTCGGTACCCGAGGTAGTCGAGATAAGGGCAGGTTCAGACCAACGCTGGTGTAAGAGTACTGCCGCAAGTCGGTACTAGTGTAGCAGCACCGAGTGATCCTAGGTTCGACAGGATTGTTCAAGCGCTAATGTTCCTTGGGAATTGGATAAGCCAGAAAGCTCAGGAGTGAACCGCTATTGTTTTCACCTCTGCCGAGGTCCAACCTGGAACTGTGAGCAAGGAACAGACTACAGTATCTGAGTCAAGATTCAGTTCAGGCAGAAATGGAAATCGGTTAGGGAAAAGACCGATGTCGAGAGAAAAGTATTCTATTCCGCCCAATAGGAAGGGTGTGATAGTCAGGTCAGCACCAAGTCAAAATGGAACATGTTCTTCCTGTGTGTGACGACGGAGATCGGCCTTATGTCTTTCCTAGGACAAGAATTTGTTTTGAGTGTAGTCAACAAGGTTACTTGGCCAGAAACAGTCCTAGAAGGCCGATGGGACAGATCAGAAGGAGTGCGCCTTAGAACGCACTGTGGAGTTTTTAGAACAGGCCTCTACTATAAGAAAGAATGCATGCTGTCACCTGATAGGAGATAGAGGACTCACCAAATGGGTGCCGAATTTGTGGAAGGAAGCATGGATAAATCTAGTGTCCGGGTATGGCTAGAACTTGCTGTGATTGTGACCAGCACGGCCATCAGGTGAGGGACTATCAGTGAGAATCCAAGGGAGCACAGACACCGCTACCATAGTTAGGACGCCACTAGGATGGCGAAAGGGACAGGAATATGGAACCAACCCTGCACCAATCAGAGGAAGAATGTTCTTAGGGAGATTTTATCAGAGTAGCGCAGCAGAGCTTTGGACTAAGTTTGTAGAATTTTAGTTTGTTAAAATAAAGCGGAAGAAAGGGGAATCTCTAGCTATAGTTGTACTCGACTAGTTGCTGAGGTATAACTTTGACGTCTCAGATTAACAGAGTTGGCTCAAAGAGCCTCTCGTAGTGGTGAATTGTTGACGTGAAATAATCCAGTTTAATCCGTTAACATGTGAAAGTGTCGAGTTTATTGGAAGTCGAAAAGGACCCTCGATTTCATTAATCTCGTTGTAGGAAGGCAACCCTTGTTAGATGAAGGTTGCCAAGGTTACTTGGCGATTGTCATAGATAGGACAAATTGAAGAACTGAAGACTGAGGACATCTCAGTAGTCTAAGAATTTGTTGTCACAAGAATTGTCAGGCCGTCGCCAGGGAAAGAGATAGAATTTGCGATCGAGTTAGCACCCGGGACATAGCCACTCTATAAGGCTTCTTACCAGATGTCGTTGTCTGAGTTGAAAGAATCAACGATGTATATGCAAGAATTACTGGATAAGGAATTTACATATGCCAGTGCATCACTTTAGGAAGCGTCGATTTTGTTTGTGAGAAAGAAAGATGGTTCGTTGCAATTATGCATCGGCTATTGCCAAACTCAATCAAGTGATGATCAAGAGCAAGTGTTCATTGTCGAAGACCGATGAATTGTGTGACTAGTTATAAAGAGTGTCGATACTTTCAAAGATCGACTTGAGAACAGGATGTCATCAATTGAGGATCAGAAAGGAAGTTATACCGAAGATAACGTTTCATACTCGATATGGCCCCTGTGAGAGTATTGTAATGCCATTAGGTCTGACGAACGCTCTAGCTACTGTCATGGATTTGGCAAACCGAGTGTTCAAAGAATATCTAGATTAGTTGTGATCATGTCTTTCAATGATATTCTGGTGTATTCGAGGAATGCTAAGGAGCACGAGAGACATCTGAGAATGGTGAAGGAATATCCATGGACCTGATCAAGATCGAAGGAGTTATCAGTGGACCAAGACCGGCAACAGTATTAGAGATTAGGAGCCGTTTGGGTTGAACAAGGTACTACATAAGGTTCGCAGTAGGATTTTCAGCATTGGCATCGCCATTGACTCGACTCCTGAAGAAAGGAGAGAAATTCATATGGACAGACAAGTGCGAGAATAATTTCCAAGGGTTTAAGCAAAAGTTGACTACCGCATTTGTGCTGATCAGTCCATATGATTCTGGAAGATGCAAGATCTGTAGTGATGCGTCGTTTAGCGGATTAGGTTGCGTGTTGATGTAACGTGGTAGAGTGTTACATGCGCGTCCCATCAGTTGAGACCTCACGATTTGAATTACCAAACGTATGACTTAGAGCTCGCAGCAATAATTTTCGCTCTGAAGATTTGGAGATATTAATTGTGTGGAGAAAGACTCTAGATATTCACTGACTGTCTCAGAGTATTTATTCTCTTAGAAGGAGTTGAATATGAGACAGCGTTGTGAATTAGAACTTCGAAAGGATTGTAATTGTGATAATTTGTATCACCCTGGAAAGATGAATAAAGTCATGGATGCGCTGAGTCAAGAGTCTTCAATTGTGAATATGATGGTCAAAGAGTGGGTTTTGCTTGAGAAAGTTCGAGATTCGGTTTACAAAATTGAGATAGGCTACCTTCCAAATCTTATAGCCATCCTCAGATTGAGTCGGATGCTCATATTAGAATCAAGGCACTTCAATTGACAGACCTTGATGTTCAGAAGATATTGCAAGAGGATACTGATAAAAGAGAAGCTGACTTTTAGATTTCTGAAGACGGAAAACTAAAGTTCCGAGGATGATTGTGTGTACCTGACGATGTAGCACTCAGGAGGAGAGTTTGTCAAAAGCTCATCGTAGCAGTTGTGGTATTCAACCTGACAGTACAAAGTGGGTCAAGATCGGCGTCAGCTCGATTGGTAGACCAATATAAAGATAGATATCGTCAAACAGGTTGCAAGTGTCAGATGTGCTAGTAAGTGAAAGTTCAGTAATGCAAGCCGAGAGGACTTTTACAATCACTTGAGAGTCCCGAGTGGGAATGGAAGTATATCACAATGGAATGTTGTGACAAGTTTACCAAGGAGTCAAAGGAGTAATGAGTCCATTTGAGGTTATGATCGACAGACTGACGAAGTCGGCTCATTTCATCGCGTTAAGAAAAGATCTCGATTTGAATAGGCATACAGAAGTGTATGTGTGCCAGATAGTTCATCTGCGTGGAGTGCCCGTGACGAATTTATATCAGATCAAGACCGGAGGATTCCCAGTTTCAGCTAGAACAATCATATGATTCCTTTTGAAGCAGGACAGAGCATAATGTATAGAACTTCAGTTTGTTGAGATGAGGTTAGAGAAAGAAAGGTCACAGCCCAGAGTCAGTTCAGCATTCAGTGATTGCAATTGCCGTGATCAGAGACAGATTCAAGACCGCTAAGAGCCGCCAAAAATGTTGTATCGTTGAGCATCGAAGGCCCTTAGAGTTCCAAATTGGTGATTACATCTTTCTGAAGGTGTCACCAATGAGGGATACCTTGTGCTTCGGCAATGAGGGAAAACTGGAACCGAGATACATAGGTCCCTTTGAGATTCTGGAAAGAATCGGGATCCTAACGTATCGTCTTGCATTGCCACCGAAGTAGGTGCAAGTGCATGACGTCTCTCATGCGTCGATGTTGAAGACATATGAGCTTGACTCGACCCACGTGCTAAATCTTGAAGAATTAGATGTGGACGACAGAGTGTTGTACGTGGAAAGCCCGGTTCAGAGTGTGATTCTGAAAGAACTGATTTTGCGTACCAAGAAGGTCCCGTTGGTCAAAATGGTCTGACAACACCATGGGACTGATGAAGCAACCGAGGAAAGTTAGACTCGATGAGACGACGATACCCCCACCTTTTTGTTTAAGAATTGGTAAAGATTTAAATTTCGAGGACGAAATTTTTGTAAGAGGGGAAGAGTTGTGACATTTTGAAAATTCAGTTCTGATTTCGATCGGATAAGTCAGGCCTTTCATCGACGCGACTATAGTGTTTTTCTTTGAGATGGCCACTCACGAGATAACTAGTCTATTAGGTGAAGCCGTTAAGGGATTTTAAACACAATAGACTTGAGAATTCGACCAGGCATTGATTGCTCGACCGTGCTAGTTTGCGAAGGTCATCACGACACGGTTAAAAATTGATCAGAGATTAGAGATAGGTCGATTTGACTGAGATGCGTGGCTAAACGTGGGTGATTCCACTAATTGGCAAAATTCTCGTCGATCAACACTAGATTGATTTTTCTGTTGTTTTGTTGTCTTGTGTCCGTATTTGAAACCTTGAGGTTTTCACAACAACCGAGAGTCGCTAATGTGTCGAAGAGGTACGTGTGGCTCGAAGAAAATCGACCACGGGTCAATTGCAGCAAAAATTCCCAAAATGAAGCACTCGAACTTAGGTCAAAAATGGATATAAACCTAATATTAAAATTGGATCATGAAATTCAACTATAGCCATAAATGGGTCAATTCGAATTTTGTCAATTGAAGCTTAATTGCTTGATTTTCTAATGCTTGGGAGGATAAAATTCCTCAAATTGATGCATTTTGGTGTGAATTTTCCAAAACTGATTTTAGATTTGGATTTATCTTAAGAAATTGAGTGAGAAACAATCATCTATTCACAAGTTATGAATGATCGATTTTGATACCCTAATTAGGGCTCAAAACGACAATTCGTATTTTGACTCGATAAATCGAAAAATTGAATGCTCAAACAGATTTTAGATAGTCCCTAAACCAAATGTCAAATTACGAACTATACCTAATTATGACTAGAATAAAAGCAATTTTATTTTTGGTCGATTTCGAACCTAAAATTGAAAAATTCAAAAATCAAGGTTCTTCATCGAATTTCGTAAAATTTTCTACACAAAAGTCAAATTGACATTAGAAAAAATGTTTTTGTGCATTTTTTTCTTTTTTCCTTTTTATTTTTTTGGTCAAAAGTTCGACCAAAAGTCAACCATTTAATTGACTTTTCCTATAAGGTCGTTTTTTGGTCAAATTTTTGAACTTTCGAGAAATTGATTTGAAAAAAGTGAAATTAAAGTTAAATGAAATTTTTTTGGGTTAAAAGTCAATTTTTGACTTGGAGTTGACTTTTGGTCAAAGGGTTGACCAAAAAGTCAATCAAAAGTCAACTGTTTGACTTTTGGGTTTTTTTCTTAAAAATGATTTAGAAATTGCTTAAAAAAGACAATGTAAAAAAAAGAAATGAAAATGACACTTTTTGGTTGAAAAATGGGTCTTCGTCGCGATCAAAAACCCAAATCTCGATTTTTTACCTTTTAATGATGCGTCAACAAGGGGAAATAAAAATGTTATTGAAGTTTGAACAAGGATAAGATTCTAGAACAAGGTACAAAATCAATTGTGTAGTAGAATAGACTTTAGAAGCATCATGCGAATGTGCAATAGACTATAACAATAAATAATAGGAGATTAGGGATAAAAGAAATTACACTAAAGGTTTATAATGGTTCAACATAGATCAAGCTTATGTCTACTCTTCCACGTTGGTTGGATTCCTCTAGATGATCAACAGGAGATTACAATATTGAGTGTTCATATTCAGTGATAGATAATACTATCTCACTCAGTCACACTTTCTGTACTTCTTTCATGATCACAAACTTTTAAGCTCAAGAAATATAAGTGTATGATTGAAGTTTGCTAAGACTTTGAGAAGAATCTTGTTGTCTCAACCAAGAAGTTTCCTTTTTTGGTTGTTTGCATTGTGAATGTAAAATGCCATTTTTGAATTTTCAATTTAGTTCTAGCCATAGACTAGAATTAGGATAAGTCCATAGAGATGACAATCCTGAGGACTCAAAGACGATGAACGATCGATGTCTAATCGACCTTACCATTTGTACTATTCATTCCTCGAAATATGTATCAGGTTGTTTTGATGTTGTATGAACATTTGACAAGTTGCGGGTTTCCTTTTTTTAAAATTTTGTAAACTCTTTTCACTGTACTCTTTTATTATCCTTGGGCGTTTACTTACTTGCACCGCAATTTCAATTACTTGGTTGATTTGCCTTTTCACTTTCTTATTAATAGAGTAGAATGGCACGAACGAACCATACATGCATGATCACCTTTACCTTATAAACCTACACGAAAATATATAAAGAGACGCATGATCACGTTAGATAATACATTGACTGTTAGGTACCAAAAAGGCGCTCATAGCAACATTAGCATAACCTAAGTCCACGAACTGTAGATCTCTAGTTGGGTAGGTATTGAGAGATTACTCCCAACTCTCGATTGGGCACTCTAGCCGGCCCCCAAAAATGAGGCTAGTGGCGACTCCTAAATGTTATATGGGTTGTCTTAAACAATTCATAATAATAAATTTACCTATCAAGCGAGGTATGGGCTTTGCAAAAGTTCGTGGCTATGATTGAATAAGCTCAAGTGGTTGTGACCCCAACAAAGGATGATGTGATGACATCTTGTTGGGGGGAACTACCTTGAGTGAATTTTCATAGTTAAATACCTCTAAACATCACATTTGCACCTTTTTGTTAAAAAAAAAAATGACGCCAAGGTCAAGACATGACAAATTCCACTATCACGTGAGGTGCGAGCTTAGGAGAGATCACAACCATGACCGAGAGACCTTGTGGCACCAATCCCAGAGATTGGGGTATGGCATCTTTTGAATTACATGTTGTGAGGACACTTTCATGGTTAACCACCTCTAAATCCTATCTTTACACCCATTCGCTTGTCGATTCTTATTGGATGCCGAGATTAGGTCGCGACATAACCAACCTGTTGGCTTATCAAATTTATATGTAGATGGAGATATATATGTTGATAACATGTGATTGGTTTTCGTTTAAGGCTGTGTCATTTAGGTGGAAGGACGGCGGTGTAATCCTAATTGTTGTTGGTTTCAGGTGGGATATGGAATCTAGAAAGAGATCGTGAATCCATAAAAGTGGTAAGGAGAGCAATTGAGCATTTTTGTAATTTTCATGGACGGTATATATATATATGATTTCTATTCCATGTAGACTTTCTATTTTGCAATTTTCCTGAGGAAGCCATGCATCAGGGGACTTGGAACTCTTTTGAAGTGGAGTTGAAAGAGAGAAAGTGAGACGCTTCACGCGAACTGGTTGTGTTTTCATCTTCATCCATCCAAAGATGATATTCCGCCGAAAGTTTTTTTAAATAACTTGGATCTCGTTTTTTAGCCTGTTGGGCATTTATTTTTTTGGCCCATTTATGTAGTTGGTTTTACCCCCAACTTTGGCACCATTGCCCTCATAGCTTCCGAAATTAAAAAGTCATAGAATGCCCCTATGAATTTTGGCACAGTGGCACTATAGCTACCCAACTTTGAAAAGTTATAGATTAATCCCATGAGTCAGTTGTTTTTATATTTGTATAGAGGTTAAGCGTTACACACAAAAGATTTTGGTCAGTTTTTTCTTGATTTCAATAACCTTTATTACATGGTTAATGACGTTAAGAGAATAAGGGGGATGTAGGGTTGATGAATGTTGACACCTAAATTTTTGCATAAAAAATGGGATAATTTTTACCCCGAAAAAATAAAATTAAGATTGCATAACATATAGTTTAGGAGCATTTATTTTATTTTATTTCATTTTATTGGACCAATGGTGAGCGTTCATACGAGGTAAGACTTTTCACATATTCGGATAATATACATCGATGGATATATTTTTAGGCGGAAATGAAGGTTTTGGATGGAATATTACAAAATGGAATATTGCGCAAGGTGCGTATATTTCAATGATATATTTGAGGAAATTATGCACATGCAAAATGGGAAATAAAATATGCCACAAAGGTCTAAATTTTTCTACTATAAAATGTGTTGTTCATGTACGGACAAAGTTGGGGGGTTTTCTAAATTTTTCTACTATAAAATGTGTTGTTCATGTACGGACAAAGTTGGGGGGTTTTTTCTAAATTTTTCTACTATAAAATGTGTTGTTCATGTACGGACAAAGTTGGGGGGGGGGGTGCGATATTTGAAATTTTAGGGAGCAAAACACGTGTGGAGGTTTTGGGGCTTTTCCTAGGGTTTTCTAAAACAAAAATTCAAAAAAAATATCTTTTGGGAAGGGGAAAAGTCAAGTCGTGCAGGAAGAGAGTGTACGGCGTCGAGCCGAGGAAAAAAAAAAAAAAAAGGGGCCCGAAACCCTAGCGGTGACTATTCACCTTCCCCGGAGGACCCCCGACCGCGCCGGCGCCGTACCCGCACCGGACCAGAGCCGCCGACCACCGCGACGCCAACCCTCGACCACGCCAGCACCACCCGTGCCGGCGACCAACGAGCCTTCTTTGCTCCATCGCCGCTCTGCCGCTCCGCCGGTCTCGCCCGACGCCCGTCGACCCAGCAGATCTGCTCTGTCACCCGCAACTTCCAGATCCGGCGATGACCTAACGTTTCTGCTGCCTCGCCGCGCTTATCCTTGCCGCTGTGACCCTCCTCTGCCCGTCGACCGCCGATCTCGCCGTGTCGCCCCTGCTCACCGCTCTAACCTTCTCCGACCTGTGAACCGTAGCCTACAGCAGCCCGAGAACTCGCGCCGGCCACCGGATCCCAGCAAAACCCCCTCGGTCGCGAACCAACTGCAGCTTCGGGCCACTGCCCCTTCGTCGCCGCCACCGCAGCAGGTCCCCCACCGACCTCACCTGTCCATGTTGATCCGCCGCGCCTCTGCTCCGACGCCGTTGCCCTCGCCGGACGCGCTGCTTGCCGTTGGTGCCCTCGCCGGAGCTCCGACCGGCTGCCAAGCTTTTCAGTTTTTTTTTTTTTTTTTAAAAGAGAGAAAAGAAATCAAATTAGGTATAGTTGCTTTATTTTATTAGGCAAGTTTATTTTTTTATATATATTTCTTGTTTAATTATTTGAAACATTTCCCCTATGCATAATTGAAAATTTTGGCATACCACTTGATTCGCAACCGCGCCTGGGTTTTTTATTTCATCTATAAGGCTTTAGATAAAATAATTAATCAAGCGGGAATAAAATTGATATTTTGATCTTTAAGGCTTAAGATCAATTTATCGATTTTTATTAGCGAGATATTATCCTTTGATCTGAACAATGTATGATACCTTTGGTGATATTGAATGGTCTGTCTTGTCTTGATTGCTTTATTTATCTTGAAATATGTTTAGATTAGAATATTGCATGCTTTAGGGTTATTTGCATATTTATGTTAAGCATTTTATTTATCATGAATTGTCGAAATAAATGAAATAAAAAAATAAATTTAGGATGTTAGATTTTTGTTTCATTAGCTTAAATTGCATGTTGAATTATTTGACATTTTTTTTTAAATTTCGAAGTTAATAAAAAAAAACAAAAATCATCATGCATATATCATGTAGAATTAGGGCATCATTTGTACGTCATTGCACATTAGGATAAAATTGCATATTTCATTTTCAATTTAGATTGATTTAGATAGACTACATCTTAGGTTAGAGATTACTAAGTTAAGATAATATCTTGGTTTTAATTAGGGTTTAGTCTGACCTAATCCTTAATATAAGTTGGATAGAATCTTAATTTAGCTAGACAATTTTCACATTTTTCCTAATTTCGAATTTTATGGAAAAATACAAAAAATGACTTAGGATAAATTAGTTTCAATCTCTAGGATAGATTACATTTTTTTAAGAAAAAAATAAAAATAAAAAATAAAAAATGTCATTCCATGTCATTTAGAATCAGATTCACGAAATGCATGCCATTTAGTGATTGTTGCTAGATCCATTTAATTAGAAATTTTCTATCATTAGCATTAGGTCATTTAGTTATATTGCCTTGCATAAAGCATGATTCTCATTAATTAAATGAAAACAAAAATAAATTGCATGTTAATTAGAAATCATATCTCGAGTTGATGATGTGAATTATGATCTAATGACGCAGATGCTTTCGTTTCTATAAGGTAAGTCCAGTAATTTATTTATTACTTTATTGGGTGTTAAATTGGTGATTTGTGCACCCGCATGATCACCTTACATGTTAGGGAAATAGATTTAAAATCAATCCAAGCTGCATTCAAAAACATTTTTTGAAAATAAAAAGAAATGATACCGAAAGGGCATTAGAGAAGTCTAGTATAACCAAGTCCCCATACATAAAGTCTCTGGTTCGTAGGAGTAAAATAATCCTCCCATTATTTTACTTAGATGTCTAATTGACTTACCATAAACTGATTAGTGGCGACTCCTAGATAAAATTCACTTGCATGTTAAAAACTTGAACATTAAGTCACGAATTGGTATGGGCTTGGGAGAGTCCGAGCTAAGTTTAGGCTTAGCAATCCATTAGCTTAATTTTAGGTGGTACACCCGAAAATTAGGTCGCAACAGTGAATAAAAAGAAAATCTGGAAGTGGTTATTATGGTCAAGAAAAATGAGGTAATCATTTTTGGTAATACTTGACAGCTACGCAGAGAGGAAAGTCTAGCAATAGCAACAAAAATAAAAAATTAATGAGGACGATTTGTAACTTGTAAAATTTCAAGTGTTATTGCACAAGGGTGCCCCAGTTCCGAGGGGGGTTAGTCTGTAATTTTTCAAAGTTAAGGGCACAGTTGTCCAATGATGCTGTCCCTTGTAGCGCTTCCCCACGTGATCACAGAAGCGTGTTTCTCATAAAGACAAATGGAAAATGGAAATTCGAAAATTGCAGAATTGGAAAGAAAAGGTATCTCATGCAATTTTCGAAAATCCGTCCCAAAAGTCTACGCTCCGGACTTTTCCGTTCCCAAAGTTAGGGTGAGCTACTATGATCCAATACTGAAGCAATTCTAGGATTTCACACCATCATTTCTAGTTGTTAGAGAGAAGTCAACTAATCATCTAAAATCAACTGTTCTACGAAAATTAAAGTTCGAGATACAAGGGTTCGGGTGTACGTGGGAAAAGGTTAGCACCTACACATTGAAGTTTCGGTATCATATCCTTTGCTTAAAATTCTTTCATGCAATATCACATGAATTCCTATTTTCATATACATATAGTTTTCTTTGTATGCTTTGAAAACCAAAAATTCTAGTTTGTCCACCCTCGGATGATACTGACACATCACAGCGTGGACAATGAATTAACGCCACATCCGTGTCTTTTCAAAATATGCAATGCATTAATCAATGGAGGAATCCAATCTACATGGGCATCGCTCAAAAGACAAACAGCCAACAGTATGTTTCAAAACAAGAAAACGGGGACGAATCCAATCCAATCAATTAGTAGACCTTGCGGATGAAAACTCGGCAAACGGGATGGATCCAATCTTGATCATGACAACATGCGGTTTAATCAGCATGCACCTTTGCAACAACGTTAAATTTTCATGATGATGATCATTTAACAATTAATATGACGTGTGGATTACAATTAGCATGCAAATTCAATTGCCTTTCTAATTCGGCCAGCATGAGAGTGCATTCAGTGTTCTTATTCAATTAGTGTTCTATTCAAGTAACATGTAGATCCAATCAGCGTTCTTCAATCAAGCACAACCTTTCAACCCCAAATAGTCAGTAGAGAAGGAGAACTATTCAAACCTTGGAGAACATGCTGAGGGCTTGCGTAATTGATTTTAAGGGTAGTTGGGAGTGTATCATTTGCTTATGGTTGAGTTCCACTATAATAATAGCCACTTAGCAAAGTATTGGCATGGCTCTATCTAAAAAGTTATATGGATGCTAATACAGATCTCCTATTTGCTCGGAGGAGGTTGGCAAGAGGAGATTGACTGCGCTAGAATAGATTAAGATTTTGTCTAATGTCACAAAAGTTGTTAGAGAATAATTTTGGACTGCACAAAGTCGGACCAAAATCTTGTGCAAATGAGAAGCTACGATTTTAGAGTTTCAGCTTAGAGATCATGTTTTCCGGAAAGTTTCACCAATGAAAGGAGTAGCTTGGAATCAAATCAATCAACTCGAAGCATCGAGATTGCTTCAACTTGGAGTAAGCATTTATCGCCCTCTTTTGACCTTTTTGTGCATCTTTACTTTGTCATAGCAAGCCAAATAAGGGATTTCTACATCCCACACAAATCACGTCAAGCTGGTGATGCGTGTCGCATAGAGTGTTAAAATCGTAGTGTTTAGAATGAAGTTCATAGGATTCTAATTTTGAGTAGTGATTGAGAAACCAAACTTTAACAATTGACTCATATTCTGATCATCTCAATTAAAGCAGTGCTAGTACGAATGTCAGAATCTAATTTTGTCACTTTACTTCACCCTTGGGCAAATACAGAGAATTGCTTTAAAAATTATGCATCCGAAAGTGATGTCGCGAGTGCCGTGCTGCGGATGTTTTGAAAAGTGCCCTGCTTTTCTGTTCCTTGTAATGTAACGCAGTGTAAAAAGGTGCTTCTGAATTTGATTCCCATCCCAAAGTTAATGCTTCTAAAATGATGGCGCTTCTGACGATGATGCTGAGGTAAATTTAAAGCTAATGCTGTTTTGCCTTGCTTTATCCTTGCCATATATTATCCTAAGTTCGACTGCTCTTTGAGACGGCGCCTCGATTTTTGCGCCTTTCGGTGCCGACGTTTCGAGTATAACCATGAGATTTTCGCTGCTCCTCCGAGACACTCGTGAATTGTGGAAGGAGTGGGAGCTGCGGTTGCTCATTCTCTTCAGCTTGCTCGTCCAGTTGAGCCTTGCAACTCAAGGCAGCCGGAGGAAATCCATCTCCAAGTGGAGCAACCAATTCCTGGTCTGGACGACATACCTATTGGCCGAGTCTGTCGCAACCGTAACACTCGGCGTCCTTTCGAACCGCCTGGCCAATGTCAAGGAAATGAAGGGGACGTTCGATCCGAAGAGCCAGATCACAGCATTATGGGCGTCGTTCCTTCTCATCCACTTGGGCGGGCCCGACACGATCACTGCATTTGCCTTGGCGGACAACGAGCTCTGGCCACGGCAATTGGCACGGCTTTGCGTTCAGGTAGGGCTAGCGTGTTACATTTACTATATGGCCTTGTCGGGGTCTACACTATCGATGATAGCAAAGGGTATAATCCTAGTGGGGTTCATCAAATATGCTGAGAAGACATTGTCTTTGTACTTGGCAAGCAAAGATCGATTTCGAGATTCGTTGCGTTCTCTACCCAATTTCGGTCCCATATACCCCAGGAAAATGGAGCAGTATCTTCTGAGGATAGAGGAGGGTTACCAGGTCGAATTCGATGAGGTCATGGAATTTTCGGCGGCAGAGGATCTCTCAGTGAGCGGTCAAGCCTCCGATAAAAAGACTCTGCTCAAAGCCTATAAGTTGTTCAAGATCTTCAAGCTGTTCTTCGTGGGCCTGATCCTCAACTCTGGCAACCTGGCCGCTAGTAAGCGCATTTTCATGGACCAGTACATAGATTCAGTGAATGCCTTTGGGATCGTGGAGATCGAGCTCGGGTTCATGTATGACCTACTCTACACCAAGGCGCTGTTGCTCAACTGTGCTTGGGGCATCATCCGTTGGGTCATCGGTCTTTCGGTGCCCTGTGCCGTGTTGTTATTATTCTCCTTACAGGATAAGAAGGCTTACCCCAAAGTTGACATCTGTATAACTTTCTTGCTTTTAAGTGTGACCATACTTCTAGAGATTTACTCGCTTCTTCTGGTAATTTCATCCGATTGGGTTGACCGCTGGCGGCTTCAGAAACCCGAGAGATCTATGATTTCGTCCGCCATCACTTCTCTCCGGTGCTTCCCAAATAAAAGATGGTCGAATTCTGTGGCCCAGTTCAGCCTCCTGAAATTTTCTATGAGGAAAGGAAAAAGGATCGTCCCCAAGTATCAGTTGCTCACCAAGTTCGACATGAAGGTGGAAAAGCACTTCTATATCGGTCACAAAGAGTTCAAGAACAATGTCAAAGAATGGATCTTCCATCACATGAAAGAAACGGTCAGAGATCTGGAATCGACCTCCAGATCGAAGAGTATGTTGGAGAGTATTAAGTTGAGGGCAAGCGATATACTGAAGAGGTCAAACTACAAGGAGCTGGACTGGAGTACGGAGAAGGAGTTTGACCAGAGCATCCTCATCTGGCACATCGCCACTGAGCTCTGTTACTATGAGGACCGCGGCACGAAGCATGGTGGAAACTCAGAAGACCTTGTGAACTCCAAGATGAGTAAACTGGTTTCTAGGTACATGCTCTATCTTTTAGTATTTCATCCTTCCATGTTGCCAACAGGGATAGGGGTGCAACAATACGAAGACACTTTGATCGATGCTCAGACGTTCCTCGAAGAAAAGCAAGCGGTTTTGCCAAAGAAGGAAGGCCGCATCTCATCGGTCATCAAGTTATTCAAGAACGAGGCACATGACCACACTGGTGATTACGGCTGCAACAATGCGCACAAGTCGAGACAGTCACAAGATCTGTGCGAAGTCTGCCAACTTCTGCTCAAAGTGAGAACTCACCGTCACCTCCCCACGTGGAAGATGCGCGGAGACAAAAGCATGTCGGTGCTGTTTGACGCATGCTTTCTTGCGCACCGGTTGACTGTTGTCCCCAGGAAATGGGACATGATCGGCCAGGTCTGGGCGAGCATGCTGATGTCTGCGGCTTGCCAAAGCAAAGGCTACGAACACTGTGAGAGCCTGAGCAGAGGAGGAGAGCTTCTCAGCCATGTTTGGCTTCTCATGGCGCATGTCGGCATAGCGCTGCCAGAACAAACTCCCGGAGCAAGACGCATCACCAGACTGATCATGAACTAGAGGTTCAGGTGGAATGTGTCTTTTGGTTATTCTAATGTTATATGAGTAAGATAAATAAGTTAAACTCGTCATCTTGAGATGGTGAGGTAGTTTAATTCCATATTTTTGTACTTGGAGTTGCCAGGAAATAATGAAACTATGTTTCAGTTGTTCACCAGAGGCATTACACTGAAGGCCACCAAATTGGGATGTAAAATTTGAGTCCCTCAAAGTGATTAGTAACTTTTGACCTATCCGCAGTTGGCCACTGCTCCATGTGGTTAGTAACTTTTCATATAGTGATTTGGTTAGTAAATCCTTACAGCAATCAATTTTCACTTGAATCGTAAGTTTTTAATTTTAGGAAAGCAAGCATATGTCTACACGAGAGTGAGACTAGCAATCTGTTTAGAGTGATTCATAAGTTTCTATAGTAGCTTTGCTTGTGCATGTGGTTAATAACTTTTTACTGGGCCCAATTTTTGCCTATATATAACTTCTAGTTACGACTCTTCCTCCCATTTCTTAAAGTAAAAAAAATTAAATTTCAGAAAATTATCAAAAATTCATTAAATGTGATTTTATGTGACAATATTTGTATACTTTAAAAATTTTTCTTAATGTTTCGTGATGAATAATGTCAATGTATGAGCAGCACAAAATCTATGCAAGATTAAAAAGTAATTTTTTATCAGTTAAAAATTGGGAAAATTACCCAAAAAGTCATAAACCTATTACAATTATGCCAATTCAATCTAAAACATTTTTTTGTTAATTTAGTTCTAAACTTTTTGTATTTATGCTAATTCAGTCCATCGAACCAATTTTGGCTACCAACGCTAACATGGACACTGGCCATTCAACGAATGCTAACATGGAGGATTTTTTAATAAATTTTTTATTTTTTTGAAATTTTTTTATTCTTTTCTTTTTCTTTTGTTTCTTTCTCTTTTTTTTCCTCATTCTTCCTTCTACCTTAGGCCAATTGCTACTGGCCAATGGCGAGGCTCACCCCTGCTAGCCACTAGCTAGGCTCGGCCTCACCAAGCCACGGCCAGGCTAAGCCTCATTGTCACTGGGCGAGGCCCCGCTAGAATTGGTGAGGCTTGGTCTTGCCCAGCCATGGCGAGGCCCAACTCGCCGGCCATTGGCAAGGGTGGCTTCACCATCACTAGGCGAGGCTTGACTGGCAAGGGTGAGCCTTGTTGACCCTCACCTTTGGTTGGTGGCAACTGGCCAGGTGTAGAAGGAAGGAGGGGAAAAAAAAGAATAAAAAATTTAAAAAAAAAATAAAAATGTTATTAAAAGTTGTCTACATCAGTGTCTGTCAGATAACCAGTCCCACTTGGCATCCACATCAGCATCGGCAAGGCAAAATCTAACAAATGGATAGAATTGGCATAAATATAAAAAGTAGAGGATTTTGAATTGACCAAAAAAAAAAGTTTAGGACTGAATTGATATAAATGCAATAGGTTTTAGATTTTTTTTTTGATAATTTTCCCGTTAAAAATTGGTTATTCCTCAACGTGGTTAGTAAATTTTATATGTAAAATTAAGTCTGAATATATCAAGTAATTATGCTAAGTATTTGTGTCACCATGCTTAGAGAGTTTTTGCATTGTAAATGTAAAGTTGGTTCCTCCTTATTAATTATGCCTATTAGTGTAAATTTGACTCATCCCCGTATCCTATTTGAATTCAAAACAGGGGGCTATTCAACTCAATAATAACTTCAATGGAAAAGGTTTTCACTCAAAGAGAAGGATTCTAAGTCAGTGCCATCCTTGCTTGACTTATTTTCTCTAAGAAAGAAGAAGAAAAAGACTAGAAGCACTACCTCGGAAATAAGATGCCATGTACTAAGCTATGGTTTTAGCATTTAGTTGGATTTCTAAATTAAAAAAATAAAAATAAAAAGATTGATGACCTTTCTTGCTCGTGTACTTCTTTCTCTTAGCCTTCCTTAGTCGAGCTTCCCTTCCTATATCCTAGATCTTTTAGTCACTTCCGCTGTACGTTTTGTCTTCATTTCTCTTTTGAAGTTTTCGATGGATTTGGTAGTAAGGAGAACTCGGATTTACAACTATAAGCCAAAGAGATTAGACTCGAAAGTCTTAAATTAAGTAATAGCCAAGGCAACAATAAAAGGTTGGATTGAAGCCCTGTTGTGACCTGATCTTTCCGCCACCCGACCCTTGGGGAAAGGTATGAAGGGAAAGGTTGGATTTAGGGATACTTGACCACGAAAGCTCCCTCATGATTCTCATGCACAAAGGTGTCATTACTTCACCTCCCAGACGAATCTCTTGTGAGTTCACTTGATCATAGTCTCGAGCTCTCCCAAGCTTGTACCCTGTATGACAGCGAAAGGTATTGTGACCCTACCCCAATGTCGCGGCACATCTTGATGGATGGTTTTAAGGTCAAACAGAAACCGGACGTAAATATGAGTTTAAGAGTATTTTCATGATCATGATAACCCTCTCAAGATGTACATCTACCAAAGGTGGCATCACTTCATCTATATCGACTTTAACATCTTGAGTATGCTAAATCACAATCGTGAACCTTTTCCAAAGGTTTATACTTCTCACGATGGGTTTATTAAATGATCCAGTTGTTTAAAAAAACTTAGTAATAAGACGGGAGTCGCCACTAACCTCGTTTTTGGGGGTTGGCTAGAGAACTCAATCAAGGGCCAAGAGTAATCCATTGATTCTTACGTAACTAATTATCTAGGTTCAGGGACTTGGGTTATGCTAATATTTCTATTAATGCCCTTTCAGTACCTAACAGTGTGTCGTGTTACCTAAGGTGTCCAGACATTTCCTTTTACCTTTTCGAGATCATTTATCTTGAACTAGGGAATCATCCGTGGATAGTCATTTTTGTGTCATCTATTTCTAAAAAAGACAAAAGAAAGCACTCAATTGAATTTAAAGTACGAAACGGTAAGTAAACAACCAAGGAAAGCGGTAAATCTATTATGCAATCCTAAGAAAGGTAAAATGAGGAAATGAAATGAAAGAACAAGAAGGAAAGGAATCCACAACTCATCGGATTTTTATACAAATAAAAAGAACCCGAGATATATGTCAAGAATGAATGGTATAAGTGTGACATCTCAGATTTTCAACTCTGTTTTCTATTGAATAAATCGGGCATTTCATTGACGCGCCTATAAGGCTGTTCTCAGAGCTGATCACTCTTAAGATAACTAGGCTATCTGGGGAAACTAATAAGGATTTTAAGGCAAATAGACTTGAGAATTCGACTAGGAATCGGCTTCTCGACCGTATCTATCTTTAGAGGCCATTGCGGCATAGTATAAAATCGATTTGAGATTAGAGATAGGCTGGTTCGACAGAGATGTGTGGCCAATTGTGGGTGACACCACTAAATTGGAAAATTCTCGTCGATCGGCATTAGACTGATTTTCTTATTGTTTTGGTACCCTGTGTCCGTATTTGGATCCTCGAGATTTTCACGACAACCGAGAGTCGCCAATGAGTCGAGTGGCTTCATAGTGGCTCGAAGAAAATCGACCACGAGTCATTTGCATTAAAAATGCTTGAAAGTTACCCGGTAACCTAGGTCACGTTAAAAACGCATCGAATAGAAATTAACCGTGAATTCAAGTCTGATTTCAGAAATTCAAGATTTTATCATGTCACAATGAATTCTAGGAACATTGACTCAGTTCAGGAGATTTTTCGGAGATTCCGAGAGTTTTATGGAAAATCGGTTTGGACGTCGTGGAAAAATGACGGAAATTCGTACGGGCCGAATTTAAGAGAGTTTTCAAGCTAAGCCTTTGAGTGTCAGGGACTTATAGAAAATTGTTCGGGATTTTTCTTCAGCTAAATGAGACGTCAATTTGGATAAATCGTGAAGAAATTGAAGTCCCAAATTTATGAAATTCGGATTTAGGGTTGGACAGCAATTTTTGAAATCAAGATTTGAATTATTGGTGGGTTAAAAGGCTAGAAAGAATTAGGGGGACATAAGGGATAACCATGAAGACTTTTGGGGCTAAGACATGGTGATTATTGGATATTTTTCTTTGACTCTTCCCCTATCCATCGGCTTCTTTTTCGTTTCCTCGGTGCTGCCCTCTCCACGTCAGTTTCTCTCTCTCTCTCTCTCTCTCTCTCTCTCTCTTTTCGTTCCTTCGAAGACCGCCTGCTCCTCCACCAAGTTCAACACAAGCAGCAACGTGATCCCCCGCCTCAGCTCTCACCCACCGAAATTCTCAACTCCAGCTCTCTCTATGACTGTCCACCGAACGAAATCTCCACCGCCAGCAGCTACAATTCTCTTCATCCGCGCCATCTGTCCACGATCCAGCCTCACTCAGTCAATCCTCAAGCCGCAGAAGCTCTTTCGTTGACTCATCTCCTTCGCTGCTCCCTCATCCAGCAGCAATTCGACCGAAGCAGCTTCTGCCCTGCTGCTCCTTCATCCTAAGCTTCTACAGCAGCAGCAACGCACGAAGCCCAGCTTCATTTCTTTTCAGCCCAAGGCACGGCTCAGCGTCTTCAGCTCAAATTCCACACTCACAAGTCCATCTCAGCAAATCCTCAATGGCCCAACCTTCAGCAACAATTCGGGCCCAGCGGTTCTTTTCTTGTTCGGCCCGTTAATTCCAGCTGCAGCCCATGTGAGATTCAGCCCATCTCAGTCGAAGCCCAAGTGAACCTCAGTCCAGTAGCCCAGTTTTGAGGCCCAATGCAGCGAATTCTTGAAGTCAGATCAACTTCGGCCCAGCAATTCTTTGGTTGCTCGGCCCAACAGCAGCCCTGCTGCTTCGTCCTTCGGCCCATTCAGTTCAGCCATTTCGGCCCAGCTCTTTGAAGCCCTAGCCCGTGAAGCAAGTTGGCCCGAGTTCGGCCGCCGTCGCGTTGTCGTCGCGGTGTTCCGGTCTTCACTTTGTCAAGTGAGTTTTACTCACTAATGCTTTCTTAGTTTGCTAATTATACTTAGGGGTTGTTTAGATTTATTTAATTAGGAATTAGGTGATTAGTTAGATTAAATTAGAAATTTAATTATTCAATTATGCATGTTAGGTGGTTAGATTAGATTAAGTGAGGCCTAGAAAAATTATGTTATTTATCTAGAAGGGTCCGGGAATTTTCTGGGTCTGTATTGGTTTTTAATTTGATGATTTTGGCCTAGGTTAGTATTTTTAGAAATTATAATGAATGAATTAATTAATTTTCGAAATTAATTATTTAATTATTTATTTTTCCGAAAATTTAACCGAGATGGCGGTGACCGGAATTTCATGCTGATTGTCGTAATGCAATCCGTTTATTTATTTGAGCTTTGAATCGTGCCGAATTAAATTAATTGTGAATTTTTGGGTATATTCATAAGTGATGTGATTTTAATTCTTTGATTGAGAAACTGTCGGGTATTGTTTGTCGGTATCGAAAGTAAGTTGGAAATCACTTGAGAGAAGATACGTGGGCTCGGTGAATTGGGATATCACCTAGAGAATCCACGTGAGTTCGGTGGTTGAATATGTCATCTTGGCGAAAAGGTCGCCTTAGAGAATGCATGTGGCTCGGAGACTCGATATGTCCTCCTCGAGAATGCACGTGGCTCGGTGACAGGGCCCGGCATCGTAAAAATGGTCACGTGGGCTCAATGAATTGATGCATCACTTTGGCTGACTTGGCGCCTAAGAGAAAGCACGTGGGCCCGGGCATCGTAAAAAGGGCACGTGGGCTCGGTGAATTGATGCATCACTTTGGTGAACTAGTACCTAAGAGAAGACACGTGGGCCCGGCATTGTAAAATGGTCACGTGGGCTCGGTGAATTGATGCATCACTTTGGTGAACTAAGTCCTAAGAGAATGCACGTGGACCCAAGGACTTAAGTGTGGCATCTTAGAAGAGACACGTGGGCTCGGTGATTTGATGCATCACTTTGGTGAACTAGTGCCTAAGAGAATGCACGTGTGCTCGACAACTAGATATACATTGTGAGGAATGTATGGTCTGATTGATATGTAATCGATTCGGTCGATTGATCATTGTTTTGATCTGATGTCGTGAATTGTTTGATTGAATGGAAAGGACCGATGAGTGGTCTTGTTTACTTGTAATCGACTAGGTCGATTGATCGAGATATCGATCTTTGTTATGATTGTTAGGGTGCCTATTGAACTGTGCTAATATGCAAGTGGAATCTAAAGCCAAGGTAAGTTCTCTGACTCGTGTTGTGCATAGGCAGCCCTAAGGTGTATTAGTTTACTAATCGGGTCTTAGGGGGTAGAACTTGCTGAGACGTAGTCTCATCCCGGTTGTGGGACAACATTTCAAGTCCCTAGATGCCGCAGACCTGGATTGTGAAGATCTCGAAAGTTTGATGCAGTTTGCTGAAGGCCCCCAGTTGGAGTGTGGACAATGATGAAGAGGAGGAAGAGGACCCATAGTTTGTAGAACCCCACTTCTGCATGTAGACCTTGTTTTTTTTTAAACTGGCTTATTGTGAACTGAACTTAATAGTCCACCTTGTATATAAGAGTGAAGGTTTCTAAGAGTTTGAAATTTAGTCCTACTGTTCTATTCCAATGTTTTATTGTCTGGGGATTTTTAATTGCTTCCGCATGTGCATATGAAAATAAAAGGGTTGGCGATACGTCCTGGGATATCGCAAATTTTTTTTTTTATCGACCAAGGTGAGGGATGGGTGCATGCCCGAGGATCGGGGCGTGACAATAAGATTATGGTCAAAATGGACATTGGCCTTCCACCATCTTCATGTCCTCTCTGTCTTCAGGATCCTAATCTAAACCTAATCTAAGAACTATAGCTTGATACATACAAAAGAAAGAAACAATCATGCATGTCAAAACAATCAAAAGCGCAACATAAGGCCATAATCAATTAATTAAATAAAGCAAAGTTCAAATTCAACCAAATTTGGGCCTTGGAGTCGCCTTTTACAATTCATGTGTAGGTCCCTCTAGATACCTACCCAATTCATTTTATGTTTTATAGCAATTATTGACCATTTGTATCCTTATATGGCCAATAACACTTATAAGTCCCAAAAAAGACGTTTTAGGTGATTTCCCAAAATCTTCCCTCGGTGTCATGTATCGCACCTAACATACATCTAGAAATCACATGCATTAGCATGAATAAAATACACAAGCAAGCCCTTTTGACCTTATTTCTCAATTAATCAATCAAGTGAGTGAACCGTCGGCGGGTCACTTATTACAAAGGCATGCGCCAATCACGAACACATGCAATTCTAATGAATGATGTGATCATATGCATGGAGGGGTACATGTGATGAATTTGAAATTATCGATAATGAAAAGTAAGGTTTTTCAGGCAAAGTGATGTCTTGGCTATGGAATGCATTTAATTGCCAAGGCTAGCTCGAGACTTGTATAAATGCATTCAAAGGCATCGCAGACATTTTAAATATGGTTCAAACCATGACTATTTTAATGGCAAATCAAAGTTTAGAAAGATGTGAAGACATTTTGGATTGAGGAATAGCTAGGTTATGGAACGCATTTAATTGCCAAGACTAACCTGAGGCTCCCACAAATGCACTCATAGGCATCGCAGACATTTTAAATACTATCCAAACCATGACTTTTCCTAAGTCAAATCAAATGTTGAAAATAATTTCTAAATGTTTGTCTTTGGAAACATCACATGTACCAAAGTCGTTTCAAAGTTACGATTAAAAAATAAATTCATTGAAAATCATTTGACAACAAAAATTACAGGATTTGAGACAAACTTCATGAAGATGACATGGTTTCATGCACAAACTAGCCTAAAAAATCTAACTAAACAATCACAACAAAAAGCCTATAACAGGAATTTCATACCAAGCATATCAAATCAGCAAAAGTGGGTGATATCCATTGATGATCTAACTATGAAAAAAATTACCTAACATGCATGGAACAACTTTTGTGAAGAAAGTTTCCCTAAAAGAGTTAATTATAATTTTTTAAAAATCAAACAATGAGCAACAATGCATAATAAAATTGCCAAATCAATAGGACACCAAGTCATTGCGATCAAGATTTACCCTACCAAAAAATCATTAAATTTTACCACTACACAAAAAAAATGGTAATAAACAAACTTTATTAAGCATGAGACTTAAGAATCCCTACCGAAAAATTGGTAAAAAAAATGGCAAAGGTCTATCTAAACAAGGGAAAAAATAGGGTTCCGAATTTAATTATAAGTTTGAATTCTAATCTCAATTAGGAAAAATAAAATATAGACCTAACAACGGGCAATTTGCATGAAATCAATGGCATTTGAAAGGTCTAGGTGTGCTTTACGAGTTCCTAGAAGGGCCCGGTTCAATCAAGATCAACTCGGTGCTCTAAGGTCAAGATTTGTGAAAGTGCACGTGTCGGCCATTAAAAACCATAATGCAAATATGCATTATTAAGTTTTAAAATCATTCATGCAATGTATGAATGGCATAAAAATCACACACAAGCTAGAATTAGATGCAACAAGTGATTAGGTAAACATCTAACCATAAGTTGTCATGTGAAAATGTCATACAAATTGATGTCAATGCAATATGAATTAAGACTTATAATGTCATATTTAAGAATTTCTAGGTGCAACTAGCATAATTGTGGGATGATTTTTACATACGAAATGATATTCAATTATGATGAACCGCATATGCACACGAAGCTTGTAATGCATAGCTAGTTAAAAAGGCACCTACATGAGATTTGGCCTTTAAGAGACCCATACAAGCATGATAAAGCATGCACATGATAAGATTTCCTTCCAACATTAAGATTTCTAAGCATGCTTAATTTCAGTAACCTTAAGACATGCAAAAATCTTACAAAAAAATTTGGCATATGAAAATGAATGATGGCAAGTATTTGCCATTAAGAACTCAAAACCTAATTTGCCGCGTGGAGGTAGAAGGCCCACGGGTCGTGAACTTCTTTTCCCGGAGAAGAAGCAATGACAGTATCTGGGGAATAAGCATCGACTAACTTTGTGCCAAACGCTGCAGTAATACAGAGGATGCAAGCGTTATCCGGAATGATTGGGCACACGACCTAGAATTAGATGCAACAAGTGATTAGGTAAACATCTAACCCTAAGTTGTCATGTGAAAATGTCATACAAATTGATGTCAATGCAATATGAATTAAGACTTATAATGTCATATTTAAGAATTTCTAGGTGCAACTAGCATAATTGTGGCATGATTTTTACATATGAAATGATATTCAATTATGATGAACTCAATATGCACACGAAGCTTGTAATGCATAGCTAGTTAAAAAGGCACCTACATGAGATTTGGCCTTTAAGAAACCCATACAAGCATGAGAAAGCATGCACATGATAAGATTTCATTCCAACATTAAGATTTCTAAGCATGCTTAATTTCAGTAACCTTAAGACATGCAAAAATCTTACAAAAAATTTGGCATATAAAAATGAATGATGGCAAGTATTTGCCATTAAGAACTCAAAACCTAATTACTATGGTACGAATTATGACGAAAATGACAAAACGGATGAACATTACTAAACAATCCTAATTGCAGCAAAACCTATATGCGTTTGCACATGCATTTGACATATCAAATGGCTATAAAATTATTCAAATCATGCACCAATAGAAAGGACATGGCATGTATTTCATTCTTCATGAAGATCCTAAGGTCAAATAAGCTCATCTATATGTTCAATTTTGCCTAAATGTGCCTCGGATTAGTGCAAGGCAGACTGACATACACTCAGATTTGAGTAGTTTTGACCTATCAAAACTTGTCCAAAAGATCCCAAAAAAATGTGAGACATTCTCAAGGCAATTTAGAACAAGTTCGGACCGGTAGCTATTCTGCCAATCCCTGACCACAACAAGGTCAAGGATACAGGGATACACTGAGGGCGATCGGCAAGATATGCTTCGCTAATCGTGGTCCCCGAACCGGTGACCAAGTAGGTAAACTCAAAGCCGGCTTAGTCATTGGTTCTTTTTGGATCGATCTAGATTGGATTGACCTTGGCCAATTAATCAGCCATTGGAACAGGTGGCTATCATCAAGGAATTGAGAGAAAGGATGAGAGGGACCGTTAGGGGTGGATGACAGCCTGTGAATTGCCAGTGTGAGGTTGGTGGGATTGAACTAGCGTGAGGTTCATTTAGTTAGAGAGAGGGAGAGAGAGCAGGAAAAGAGGAGAGAGAGGGAGAGAGATCTATGGAGAGAAAGTGAATGCTCTGCACAAATGAGCCCCTTTCATTTTGGAGGGAAAAATCCTATTTATATTACCCCAAATCGGTCGATCTCGACCGTCGGTTCGATCCGATAGTCAAAATCTTCATCTAATGGCTAAAACACAATTTTAAACGTCTAATCAACATTAGGAGGCATCAGGCAATCGATCGGATGGGTTCGATTTCCAAAAATTCGAGCTTAAAATGAGAATTGCGTTTAAGGGCCTAATTAGGGGTCAAATTGCAAATTTACGAAATTCAAGGGCCAATCTACAAAATCATGGGAAATTGAGTGCATAGAGTGAAATTGATGTGGCGAGGATCTTGGAACCGGTCACTAGAGGTTTACAACCGGCCGATAAGGGGCTGAACTGGCTTGCCTAACCGACAGCCGGTAGGACTGGTTAGACCAATTCACGCTTTTTTGACCGGTCCTTGATCGGTTCTAAATTGATTTTGGCCGATTCTAACTATCTTGTACGTCTATGGCCCTTGTGGGTTCAAAATTTATGCAATTTGGTTCTCAATGACTAAATTGAAGAGAAAACTTATACTATTTGAGGAGAAATTGTCCAATTTCAATTCAATTAAGCCAATTAAACTTAATCTATGGACCCTTTATTGGCTTAATTGAGCAATTATCTCGGAAAAAAAAAAAGGGACTAAAACCATGGGTACTTGAGATCAAGCCTAAAGAGCTAAAATGAGAAATTTTGCAATTTCTTGGCCAAAATTGCAAATTAATTGAAATTGAATTCAATTAATGTTGCAATAGACCTATTTAACTAATTATCCATGTAAAGGATCACCTAATGAATTTAAATTGACCATGAATTGAAGTGCCAAAACTTAGGCCAAAAATGAATCGGTAATATTACAATTGGACTTAGATTCATGCAATTGAACCCTAATCTTGAATGGGTCAACTTAAATTTCTTCAATTAAAGCTTGATGGTTCGGTTTTCTTACCTACAAGAGAATGAAATCTCTCAAATCAAGAAGTTCTCTTGTGAATTTCTAAAATTTGACCCCAGATTTGGACTTCTCTTAAGAAAATCAGTGAAAAACAAACGTCCATTCGTAAGTCATGAGGAATCAATTTCGACCCCCCTAATTAGGACTTAAAATGGTAATTCGCCTTTCGATGTGACAATTTGCGAAATTGAATGTATGAGCGGATTTAGAATAGTCTTTAGACTAAATGTTGTAAAAGGAACTACACTTCATTATGATTAATACCAAAGTAATTTTATTTTTGGTCAATTTTGAATCTAAAACCGAAAAATTCCGAAATTAAAGTTCTTAATCGATTTTTGCGAAATTTTTGACACATAAATCAAATTGACACTAAAAAGAAGTATTTTTAGATTTTCAATTTTTTCAATTTTTTTAGTCAAAAGTTTGACCAAAAGTTAACTATTTGGTTGACTTTTTCTTAAATGTTGATTTTTGACCCAAATTTTTGAATTTTTGAAAAATTGACTCGAGAAAAGTGAAATTAATTCCAAATGACATCTTTTTGGATGAAAAACAAAATTTATACCTAGGTTGACTTTTTAGTCAAAGGGTTAGCCAAAAAGTGAACCCGAAAGTCAACCATTTCACTTTTTGAGTTTTTCTTGAAAATGAATAAGAAAATGTTTAAAAGCAACACTACAAAAGAAACAAATGAAAACGACACTTTTTGATCAAGAAATCGACTTCGTCACGATCGGAAACTCAAATCTCGAGTTTTTCACCATTTCAACTCGTCGATTAAAAATCAGGTATCAACGGACCTGAGAAGGAGAAAAACAATATCTTTGCAGTGGAAGTGACTGATGATCAATTGAGCTTCAAGCGTGTAAAGGAGAAGCCGACCCTGAAGACTTATATAGCGTATAGTTACCCCCTCCAAACTAGATGGGAAAAAAAGCTTATCTATAACAACTCTAACATGGAAGCTTCCTTCCAGTTAACGAGTATTGTAGGGAGATTTACTAGAAAATTGTGCAAAAAATCATAAATCTATTACACTTTTGTCAATTTGTTCATCAACTTTTTAAGTTTGTTAATTTAGTCTTAAACATTTTCATTTTTTACCAATCGAGTCCATCTATCCAATTTTTGCCAGAATTGTTGATGTGGATGCCGGCGGTGTCATGTAGGACAGTTGGCACTAACGTTGACAATTTTAATAATATTGTAATATTTTTTATTATTTTGATTATTTTTTCTTTCTTCTTCCCAGCCTCGGTGAGACTTGATGAGGGTCAGCCTCACCCAAGCTAGGACAGCCTTGCTAGGCAAAGGTGAAGCTAGGTGAGGCCAACCCTCACCTAGCTAGGCCGAGCCCCAGTGAGGCTAACCCTCACTTGGTGAAGCCAACCCTTGCTTAGGCTAGGGTAGCCTCGCTAGGTGTCACTCAAGTGAAGGCAACACCGACGAGGCCGTCCTGACTTGTGCAAGGGTTAGCCTTACCTAGCTTGGGTAAGGGCTTGCCCTCACATAGCCAAGCCTCACCTATGGCGGGCGAGGCTAGCTTGCCCAACCATTGCCTATGGTCGATGGCCAGCCACTGGCAAAAAGAAGAAGAAAGGAAAAATAAAAAGAAAGACAAAAAATCTGAAAAAAAAAAAAACTATTATTAAAATTTGTCAATGTCAGCGCCAGTTGTGCCATGTCGAACAACCCACGTCCACATTAGCAAATACTAGTCTAAATTGGACAAGTAAACTAAATTGGCAAGATGTGAATATATTTAAGATTGAATTGATAAAAGTGCGATAGGTTTAGGATTTTACATAAATTTCCCAGGGATTTACTGTAACATCATTGTTGAATCTTGAGGACAACATCTTACTTTTTTGGCATTTTTGCATCTCATTTAGTAAGACAAGCCTTTCATGTTTTCCAAATAAAAGTTTAAAAGTTTTGTACGTAGTTTTAGGAACTTTAGCAATTTCAATGCACTTGAATGAGAGGAGCCTTTCTTCAATAAATAAAAGTTCGGAAAATGAAAGTATAAAATTTGGGGCAATTTCCAAATAAGGGCCTAAAATGCTCTCATTTTCTTAAATAAGGGTATAAAGTAAATATTATTTCAAATAAGGTCCTGAAGTGGGTCTTGTTTCAAATAAAAACCTAAAGTACATATATTAGTTTTAAAGAAGGGATTAAACTCACCAAATGTGAAGGGCAATTTCATCTTTTTAAATTTTAAATTTTCTTCAAATTTTCTTTATTTTCTTTTAAAAAATATAAAAACTATTAAAAAAAATACAAGCGAGAGGGTGCTCCCTCCTATCTCTGGCCATTGCCCTATTCCCACTAGGCGAGGGTTGCCGCCCTTTCTTACCTTTAGCCCTCACCTTTGGTCAGCTAAGGTCTTCGGCCCAACTCCAAGTGCTGACAACCTGGCTAGCCTTTACCGTCACCCCATTGGCAATGGGGCAATGCCCGCCAACATGTGTTTTCTCTTTTTTTCTTCTTTTATTTTTTAATTTTTTTAATTTATAATCTAATTTAATTTAATTCAATTTAAATGTATTTGGATGAAACCCTTGATCAACTAGAATTTTTTGCCAACGGGGAGTCGGTGAGGTTAGGCCCTTATTTGAAATAGTCATAATCACTTTAGGCCGTTCTTTAAGATTGATATAGGCACTTCATAACCTCCGGGGCCCCTTATTGAGTTGGGCCCTTGGCCCGAATGGGTGAGGGCTAGCAACCCTTGTTAGATCTAGGGAAGGGTTGCAACCCTCACCCCAGATCTAGGTGAGGGATTGCAGGCCCTTGCCGTCGATCAGCTAGGGTCACCAGCCCTTAGCTAGGGCCCAGTGACCCTAGCCGACCCTTCCCCTACCGATGCTAGCCTTTCTCGGGGATGGTGGGGAGGTGGCGGCAAGGGCTAAGCCCTCATCTTCTGCTTCATCCTCCTTTTTTAAAATATATTTTTTTTAATTTTATTAATATTTATATTAAAATTAAAAAAGACAAAACGACATCGTTTTGATTTTTTGTTGCTGACTCAACTCTCTGGTGCATCATGTGGGCGAATTATATTATTAAAATATTGTCACGTAAGATTTCCGATCACCTTCGTTGAACTTGGCATTTAAGTATCTTATTTTTCAAAAAAAAAAAAAGTGACACTTAAGTATACTCCATGCCAAGTTTTGGCACTCTAGGTATCCTTTTGTCCCCTTATTTGAAATAAGGTCAACTTCATGCCCTTATTTGAGATGAGGATACTTCGGATCCTTACTTGGAATTTTTACTAAAATTTGTGATACATCTTGAAAGCCTCAATCTAATTACAAGTGTTTTATTTTTTAAAAACTTCTGTTTTGTAAAATGAACTAGGACCATAAGTTATGTGATAGAGAAAAACATTTAAGAAAATGTCTGTAAATCCATTGTGATTCCTATCACATGCAAAGTAGGTTCATCGGCTATGCACAATTAACCTATGTTATTATCATTCAAGTTGAACATTGAATACTTAAAGAGTGAGAAAGAAACTTTTTTGTTGTTTTATTTTTTTGCCTTCTATCTACTAATGAAATAGAATAGTAGAACGGGTTAACTTTTAACTAGTTTCAAAATAAGTTTTCCATTGACTTTTCAATTATGTCAAGCATTTTTTGGAATGTACCAATTCAAATTCATATATTTAGATAAAGAACAAACATGCCCGTCTTTGTCCATCCAATCCGTCATACTCCACGGCGTTAAGGCTTTGCCCTTTATAGCAAGGGAACTTATTTCAGAGATGATCATGTTTTGTTTTTTAAATATAACCATTTTTATAATCCGACATACTCATAGAGGGTATTCTGGTACTGTGTCAGAGAATATTTACTTCAAATTCTATATGCATGAATAAATTTCATTGGCCAAAAGAATCTCTATCAGTACTACTCATCCTCGTGTGACCCAAATTCAATCAGCTTTCTGATTCAACCAGCCTGCAAGTTCGGTCAGCGTTCTTTGTGCTCTATTCAAGTAACATGCAAATCCAATCAGCTTTGTGATTCAATCAAGCACGGCCTTTTAACCCCAAACAGTCGGTAGTCAGAGAGAACTATTCAGACCTTGGAGTACATGCCAAGAGCTTGTGTAATTGGTTTTAAGGGTAGTTGGGAGGATCACTTGCATATGGTTGAGTTTCCCTATAATAATATAGCTTCAACCAAAATATCGGCATGGCTCTATTTGAACAGTTTATGTGGAAACTGAGTGTAGATCTCCTATTTGCTGGGAGGGGTTGTCGAGAGGAGATTGATTGGGATCAACTCAGAGTTCGTCTAATGTCACACAAGGTGTTAAGAGAGAGAATTTGGACTGCACAAAGTGAGACTGAAACCAATTCGTTTTAAGGATCATGCATAATGAAACTCCAAGTTGAAGCAATCCCGATGCAACCTTTAGAGTTTCAGCTTAAGGATCATGTTTTCCGGAAAGTTTCACCCATTAAAGAAGTAGCTTGGAGTCAAAGCAATGAACCTGATGCATCGGGATTGCTTCAACTTGGAGTGACCATTTATCGCCCTATTTTGGCCTTTTGTGTGTAGCAAGCTTTATAGTTATTTTTATATTCCTTATGAATCACTTTATGCAAGTGATGTGTGCCAGATAGAGTGCGAAAATCACAATGATTAGAGTGAAGTTCACTAGAAATAAATTTCAAACGGTGATGGAGAAATCAAACTTTTAACTTTTGACCTAAATTTAAAAAATACTTGTGCTAATATGAATTCCGGAACCTGATTTTGTTGCTTTACTTCTCCCTCAAGCAAATGCAAGGAATTGCTTGACAATGATGCATCCAAAAGTGATGTCTAACCTTTTTGTTCCTTGTAATGTTTTACAGGGTAAATAGGGGGTTCTAAATTGGATTCCTATCCCAAGCCAAAGATTATATAACAGTGGCAATTCTATTGGATATTTCAGCAGTTTTTAAATGTTGAAAGTTATTAATTTTTGTAATGATTTTTTACTGTTATCAATTTGTAACAGTTTTTGTCTGCTATTAATATAAAACGATTTAGTAACATTTTATAACGGTTATTTAACAATAATGTAACAACCATATAACAACTTTCTAATGGCCATATAACGGCTTTATAACATTTCATTTATTTCTACTTAAAACTTTTCATTATTTTATGGAAAATTTCAAATGAGGGCTAGAAGTGTCCTCATATTCTCAAATAAATGCCTCATGTGGATTTTGATTCAAAAAATGACATGAAATAGTCATATCAGTCTTAAAGAATGGTCTAAAGTGGTTATGACTGTTTCAAATAAGGTCTTGACCTTGTCGGCTCACCAGCCGGTCATGGATATTTTTGTCTAAACACAATTTAAATTTAAATTTAAATTAGATTAAAAATTGAAAAAGAAAAAAAAAACACAAGCTGTCACCCCATCATTGATGGGACGATAGTGATGGCTAGTGTGGTCATCGATTCCTAGGCGAGGGCCGGCGACCCTTACTGGCCATTACTCGACCTCGCTAGCCATTGCCACCACTAGTGATAGGGTGGCCCCTCTCGCTTGTGTTTTTCCTTTTTTTTTCAGTTTTAGTTTTTTATGAAAATTAAAACAAAAAGGAAAAAGGAAAAATTTAAAATAATTTTAAAAGACGAAACTGCCCTTCACAAACTAGTGAGGTTAGGCCTTTATTTGAGACTAATATAACCATTTCGAGCTCTTATTTGAATCAATATCTACTTCAACCTCTTATTTGAAATAATTTTCCACTTTAGACCCTTATTTGAAAAAAAAAATGAGGGCATTTCAGGCTCTTATTTGAAACAATGTCTACTTCAAGCTTTTATTTGGAATTTTCCTATTATTTTATAACAGTTATACAATGGTCATCTTCTTCTTTAATTATTGATTTATTTTTTAATTGTTTCTTAACGGCTCTCTCTCTCTCTCTCTCTCTCTCTCTCTCTCTCTCTCTTTTACCTATAAGTTGTTACTTTGAACGTAATAGAAAATTGATATAGATATATCAAAACTATAATATGTTAATTATCTTTTCATATATTTTCTCTTTTTTGATGGGTTATACACATAACGTTATTATGTTTCCTTCTATTATTTAGTGTGGAATAAAGAAGAAGGTCCATTGTATCTTGGGAGCATGGTTGCTAGAGCCTTAAGTACTAAGTTTCATACTTTGAGGGGTGAAATTATCCTCAAGGACAATACTTGCACGTCTCAGACATTTATTTTTATCTTCTAATCTTTTTTAATGTATTTCCAACAATTATTATTTTCATATTCTCTAACATTTTTCCAACAATCTCAAGGATAAGTGCCCTATGGATTCTCAAATTGGAACTGCCGTCGCTATCATTGATGATGGAATTGAAGGACTTAGAGATGGTGAGAACAAATATTACATATTCGTGAGCGGTTTGCCATGGAACATTACCGAGCATTAGCACAAAAGATCTTTTGGTCATTTCGGTAAGTTTATTGAATTTTAGGTAAAAATATTTTTCGAAACCTTTGAATTAAAGCCGGTGTCTTGAGGAATTATCACCATTATCTCTCAATTTGCTGCTGATCTTTATTGAGTTAAAAAATTTAAGTGATTTGAACTACTATCAAGGTTTGCTTTACGCGGTTCTTACCCTAAAATAGGACGATGGTTCCTTTTGTTGGCTTGACTAATTGATAGCAATAGCTTAAAATCTGCTTGGTTAAATTTGGTTCAAATTATGTAACAGTTTTAGGTGAACACAAGACTCCTTGCTATGTTTATGGCACTTGAAGTTGATGAACAAACACATAGGTCATGATCCTTCCAGTCTATTTTTTGAAATTTGACATCACATAAGTGAGTTTCAGGTGAATTCTTGTATTGTGTGTTCTATTCAAATTTGATTTGATCGAATGAAACATATTTCATAAATTTGTGTTATTATACCTTTTTTTATAAAGGACGCTTACAAATTTTTAGGGGAAGGACATTAGAATTGCCACAAGTTGTGTGAGGTGCTCACTTTAGTAGCAAAAGTTTTCGCCGGTTCATTTAAATGCCAAAATTGGAGAAAAATGATCACTTTTGTGCCTTTGGCGAAAAATTCCGGCTATAAAAATTATGTGACTTTTATAATTAAAAATTTTATCTGAGGTAGCATTTTTTGGCATTGAAGTGATCATTTTTTCATTAAGACTGACACTAAAGTGATCACTTTTTAAAAACGATTAGCACTAAAGTGATATTTCTTTTACAATGACTAGCACTGAAGTAATCACTTCTTAACTTGCTACACGATATTGTTTAGGGAATATTTTTGGCATTGAAATGATCACTTTTTCATTAAGATTGACATTGAAGTGATCACTTTTTAACAACGATTGGCACTAAAGTGATCATTTTTTTTACAATGACTAGTATTGAAGTGATCACTTTTTTAACTTGCTACACAATATCGTTTAGAAATTATATGCTGACTGAGCATGCTGGCAAGCCACGTAGAATTGAGAAATTAATAAAATATTGCCACGTCAGATTCCTAGCAACTCAAATAAGAGTTGGCACTTAAGTGATCATTTTTTTTTTTTTTAAGTGGTACTTAAGTGATCCGAAAAAAACTTTTGGTATTAAAGTGAGCGCCGTACACAACTTATGGCACTTTTTGTGTTCTTCTCCCCAAATTTTCAAATTACTTATTTAGAAAATCTTTAAAACGACATTGTGATTCTATGTGGCTCCTTAAAAAGAAAAAGAAAAGGAAAACCATAAATGAAATGAAAGGAAATCGGGCTAATCTTTCGTTTATATATTTATTTTTATTTGGAGGAAGTCATGGCCATAGATTACATATAGCTGATACTCGAAATTAGGAGAAGCGTGTCGTGTCTGCATGAATGAAGAGGTTGATAATCGTGTGTGGACTCTTACTGATCTATGCTTGTGCAATGTGCTAAAAGCGTTGTGATTGAGGACTTACGGACAAGATTTTCTTGAGATGGAGTTGGATTTGAAGTGGGCTACTCGAGTTGCTATTTGGTCTTTTCCTTTAATTCCAATGTCCAATAAGTGGGTGCTAGGCCGTGTTTGATATGTGGACTAGTGAACATAGCTAGGAGTGTGCAACCGGACCGGGTATACCCGGGAACCGGACCGGATCACCCAGAAAACAGGGTCGGGAACCGATTCCCGTTGAAACCAGTCCAGGAACCGGTTTAAAACGATCCAGGAATCGGGTCCGATTGATTACCCACCCAGGAATTGGTTCCTGGACCGGTTTGAACCGATTTGGAAACCAGTTTTGTAAGTGTAGGTCCAAGACCCTATTTTTCCCCTTTATTTCTATTCTTACTCCCGCAATCACACGGTGTGTTTCCTCTTGGCTCTCTCAAACACGCACAACACTCATTTGCCGTTCCTCTTCCTCACTTGCTTCCCTCCCTCATCGGCTCCCTCTCGCACCGTTCGACGGATGGACAGTGTTCATCGTCGCCAAATTCTTGTGTACCACGTGGATTGGCTCGCCTAATTTGTCTTTTGTAGAATGAGTTATGCTTGCAAAAATTAGTAGCTTCGTGTAGTAGTTGTGGGAATAAGACTAATATTAGACCAATGTTTGTTGCTATTCTTTGCCTAATGATTTTATTTATTATAATTAGTCATGTGGATTCTTACTTTTTCGTTTAGTTAAAAAGTTTATGTATTTATTTATTACAAGTACTTAATGTCTCAATACAAATTAGGAGGATTACGTTATTTTCTCGCGTATTAATATAAAATTCGAAATCGTATAGGATATCGAGAAATTACGAAACAAGTTCCAGTGGAAATAGGGTTGATCTTGGAACCAAACCGAAAAAAAACTAGGGTGGATCGGGTACAGGGTCCAATACAAACTGGGTTGGGTACAGGGTCCAAAAAATGGGAACTGGTTATAATAGGGTCGGGTACAAGGTCCAGATCTAGACCCTAACCCGATCACCCCTAAACATAGCTCTCGCATTCGCATTAAGAGGGATCCGTATAGCCAACGCCTTTTACGGAAATAAGGCTCAGTGGTGCTTGCTATTGTTCTAGTATATTTTTTATCCTGTTCGGAGGAGTCGTAGAAGTGTATTTCAGTCCTCCTACTGGAGAGCACATTGAGGATGTCTAATCTTTCTATGAGTAGTAATAATTGAAACGTGGAATAGACGTGTTGATGTTGTTTATAGTGCGCGCGGTTGATGTACTCTTAAACAAGCATCTGATTTCATATTTGATGCTTGATTGAGTTTGTTCTGCAATTTTCGAATGTTTGGATGATTGATCTGAGAAATCACTTGATTTGAGCTTGTAACCTTTGTTTTTTGTGTTCAAAGTCTTCATGAAAATCGAAGACGGTTCGAATATCTTTTAAACAAGCCATAAAATGCCTCGCTTGGGCTTCATTTGATATGGTTTCCGCATGCTCAAAGTCAAGTCTAGAATCTATCATCTATTTTACTAATCTACTAAGGGCACGTTTGGTAACGATTCTATTCCCAAGAACAATTTCTAATTAGAAATTATTCTTTTTTATTCTGTTCCCGGGAACAATTTCTAAGCATTTTAAGTCGTTTGATAACTGTCCAAAATTTCTAATTCTGAAATACAATTACGTTTGGTACCATGCTCAAAATTTCTACTCCAAATCATTTTCTTTTAATTTTTAAATAATTTTTTATTTTTTTCCTTTTTTTTTTTTTTTTCTTTTTCTTTTTTTCCTTTCTCTCTCCTATTCTTCTTCTTCATGTGGCTGATCGCCGGTCTGGCGACCGGCCAGACGAGGGCTAGCAACCTCACCGGAGCGTTGTCGGCCCTCGGCGAGGCCAGCCCTTGTCGGTCGAGCCTTGCCGGCAGTTGGGCGAGGCTCGACCGGCCTTGCCGGGGCTAGGCGAGGTCCGCCTGGCTACTAGCGAGGCCTGCCTGGCCACCGATAGGGCTAGGAGAGCCTCGCCGGGGCTGGGCGAGGCCCGCCTCGCCGGTGGCTGGGCTTGCCTCCTGCGAGCTCGCCGAACCTCGCCTTGGTCTAGCAAGCCTCCGGCAAGCTTGCCAAACCGGTTGCCGGCAACCGACAGCGATAGGCGGCGGACGGCGGATGGTGGTGGACGGCAACCATGGCGGTGGCGGTAGATGAAGAAGAAGAAAATGGAAGAAAAAGGGAAAATATGGGCTTGATTCTTAAATTTGTTCCCAGAAATAAGAATCAACATTTTTTTATTCTTGATTATGTTCCAAATCTACTTTTAGGAATAAAAAAAAATAGAAATTTGTTCCCGGGATCAAAAATTTTACCAAACACGATTCCGTTCCAAAACTATTTTCGGAAACAAAATAATAGAATCTGACACTATTTGGATAGTTACCAAACAGACCCTAAGCTGCGGTTTGCACTTTTTGTCGCTTCCTTTTATGATTTTTGTAATCTGATTTTGAGGTTGGTCCCTTCATGAAAGTTGCTCGAAATTGCTTCGGTCATTACATATCTTTTTGCTAGTTTTTCTGGAATAGATTTGATTAGGAGAATCTCAAAAAATCGTCCTCATGTTGATCTGTCTTGTTTGAGCCTGATGTGTGTTTGTTTAAAAAGGAGCTAGTAAACATGCTTAATCTGATTTGTACCTTTCATGAAAGTTGTAGAACACTCTGTAAGCTTTCTAACAAGGTATAAATTGTGTCAAATGGTCATCGTTACTTGCACGAAGTCATCTTTGGGTTGCTACAATCTACAATAATGGGTACTTTGCCCTGTTTTCCTATTTTCATATAGATTTTTGTGAACTAAATTGGACATCGATGTTTCATAAGAAATAAGCAGGACATTTGATTCTATACACATGAATTTTTGTAGATTTTTTCACGCCATTAGATCAAGGAAAATCATCCCTATTTTGTACAATACCTGCTGCAATTATGACTAATTGTGTCTCTCTGAAAGTATCTTTGATTGAGCTCCTTAAGAGCATAATTGATGCATGATGCCTCTAGACGTACTTAAAGAACATCATAAGCTTCGAAACAATGTATGGCGCTTGTCATTTAAAGGACATTTGCTATATGAAAACCACTTGCCAAGTTGATACATCACTTTTGAAAATTTCATGCATTCTATCATGTGTGCTTCTTAGTGATGAGCTACTATTAACATTCATGAATTTGTATGATTTTTTGTGCATCAATCTAAGCTTAAATGTCTTAATCAAATTTTTCTATCGCATTTAGCCCTATGTCACGTTTGAATGTCACAATTTTGTGTATCATTTAAGTGGTTTAGTTAGCCTATTATCATGCATCATATTTTACCATGTTTATTGCTGATTTGCACACTTCTGCCAATGTCATCGTTTGAGCATGAAATAAATCTTAATTGAACTTGATGTCTTTTAGAAAGTCTTAGGGCATATCTTAAGCTTTCTAACGACACCAATTTAATCTCATTTGCATGTCGTTTGACCCATTTTAATTTTTGCGGAATTTGTTTTGAAATTTGTCACAAATGAAACTCAGAATGCTTGTTCTGCTCTTATTGAGTCAAACCCTTTGTGATTTTTATATGAATTTTTCGGTAAGGAGTTTTAAGGTGAGTCCCTAACAGATTTTGTTTGTCATTCATATGTCTATATTGTGGTCAATTTTCAGAATTTTTAGACATCATTTACTAAGACAAATAGTCATTGATTTGCCATGATATCCTACTGCCCTATTCTATTCCTGATGCATTATTTTGTGTTCTTGGACTTTTATAAAATCATGTTGTTCTTTATCCAGTGTTTGATGTACTGTAATTTTCTTAGGACCAATTATCCATGGGTCCTAGCGCGATTGTTCTGATCTTGATTGCCTTGTTTGATGTTTACTATTGTGATTCTTTGTTTCAGTTCTGTTCTAGGATTTCTTAGAATATCTTATATGTTGAACTGGGGTTACTTGTCTTCACGAGTTTTGATCCTCATGTCCTGAACTTTATACACAAAAATTCTTAAAAAGAATAAAAAGCATTTTGCTATGCTTTTCAAACCCCTCAAATGTTGCCAAACAATATGAAATTTCATAGTTTGATTGATTCAAATCCAATTCTCACTCATGTGATGCCTATAGAAAATTCCTTTTGAACATTCTTTGTGTTTCAATTTGACATGACTTTATCAAATCCTTGATTCATGTTTACGATGTTTGTGATGCTTCATCAATTGTGCCCTTGGATGCACATGAGCTCACCTTAACTATGACATCCTGATTTTCAAGTTCTGTTTTCAATTGAATGAGTCAGGCTTTTCATCAATGCGCCTATAGCCTTTTTCGCTAAGTTGGCCACTCACGAGATAACTAGTCTATCTAGTGAAGCCGTTAAGGAATCTAAACGCAATAGACTTGAGAATTCGACCGAGAATTGACTGCTCAACCGTGCTAATCTACAAAGGTCATTACAGCACAGTTAAAAAACGATTAGAGATCAGAGATAGGTCAATTCGACAGAGCCATGTGATTAAGTGTGGGTGATTCCACCTAATTGCAAAATTCTTGTCGATCGGCACTAGACCGATTTTTCTATCGTTTTGGTACCCTGTGTCTGTATTTGAAATCTCGAGATTTTCACGACAACCGAGAGCCGCCAATGAGTCGAAGATGTACAATGTGGCTCGAAAATAATCGACCACGGGTCAATTACACTAAAAATTCCTAAAAGCTACCCGGTAGAATAGGTCACGCTAAGATCGCGCTTGGTTAAAATTAACGGCAAATTTGAACCCAATTTCAGAAATTGAAAGTTCTATCATGTCATGATTTATGTTAGGAACGTCAACTCATCCTCCAAAGATTTTTCTACAAACCCGAGATTTTGACGAAAAATCAAAGTAAGGTTATTTTGGACCAGGAAAATTAAAGGGCCGTTTTTTGTCGTACTTTTGGCCATCAAGTCGGATCTTTAGGCAAGGAAAAATGTGGAATGTGATGTGAGCATTTTGGCTGAATTTATAAGCTTTTATTTAAGCCCAATTGGAGAAGAATTGAAGTGGAATTGGATGGGGAATATACAAAATTCTAGGCCAAGGGGGAAGCAACATTTTGGACCACTTGGATGGCTTCTTGAGGAAGCTTGGGAGTGGATAATGGTTGAGGATTGAAGGCTGAAGTGGTGGGGGCAAGTGATGAGTGAATTGGGATAGAATTGTGGACTTTGAAGGCCATTTGGTGGTCCCCCTTCAGCTGAGCAGCCATCTTCTTCCTCTGCCCCTTACTTTATCCATTATTGAAGCCTTTTGTGAACTCAAAGAACCAGAGAACGGCCAGCTCTCCCATTACTCTCTCTCCTCTCCTTCTACCCAAGCAAATTCGCAGCCCTCTCTCCCCTGTTTTCCTTTCTTCCTGCTTCTGCTCTAGCTGACCTTCCTTCATAAACTTGAGTTAATTGTTGCCTTCCCGTGCGAATCAATGCCCATGCCACCCACCACCGTGCTCAGGAGACCCAAACCGTACGGACCAAGTCGACCGTTCGCCGGTCGAAGCCGCCGGCTGACCCGCTGGCCTGCTAGAAGCAACCGCTTGCCAGTCCGCCCGTCAGCCCGCTCGGTCCGTCTGTTTCGCCTTTTCATCCGTTTTTCCTACATTCTAACCCTACCTCCACCCAGCCCAGCCACCAACAAATCCTCCTTGACCCTCAGGTGCCGCCGGTCGCCGGCCAACCCCTCACCAAAGCTCCGATCAACCCAGCCAACTCCCTTTCCCCTCCGGTAGTGCAATGTTTCAAAGTTGCAGTGAGAAGCAGGGTTTGTTGCTGCCGTTTCAGCCTCAAGACCGCCTTGGATCATCGTGGTTGAGGTCCCCATGTGTAGCCTTCGTCATCGTCACCCTGGACTCACCGGCCCGCTAAACCAATGAGTTTACTCACTAAACCTTGCTTAAGAGGTTAATTATGCTTAATGATTGATTAGATTAGCCTTAAGATAGATTAGTGCTAATATAGAATGATTAGATTAGCCTTAGAATGGATTAGTGTTAATCTAATTTGTGAGATTAGCACTATTGAGGATGGATTAGTCCAATTCAGTGGACTTTCTTCAATTCTGATCTCTGAACCCTCACCGTTTGCCATTTTTGTAGATCGAAATGAGTTACGAATTTGAGGTTGATTCCTTCTTGAGAAATGTTTTAGACATCTTCAACTATGACATATATTTTACTTAAGATTTTTAGAGATTTAAAAGTATGAGATTTCAGCTCCGTCATTTACAAACAGAATCTCGAGTTGTTCTGGAATTTGTGGCCTTTTGGGGTTCTAGGGGTTTTTATCAACTCTTAGGGTTCGAATTTCAAAATGGTTTCTTCACAAAAGTTGTTTTTTCACCTCTTTTAGTTTAACATAGTCAAATTTCAGATCAAATAGATAATTTTTGGACCTCGAACCAAACTGATTTCAGAAAACAGACTTTCTGGAAACGAACCCAGTTTTTGTACTGGATTGAGCAATTTACTGGGCTTAATATAGAAGGATCTGGATTAAGGTGTCTTCATGAAAAATATTCATTTATGTGTCTTTTAAAACATATTCAAATTTGAGAATTTTACGAACTTGTTTAATTGGGTTTCTAGATTTAAACTTGGAGACGCGCGAGTGGACCGTTTCTGCCAGTGAGGACCGGTAGTAGTTTTGGCTATGCTTGCTGAACCATGCCTATTGGGTGATGTGGTTGATCTGTAATATACTTAGAAGTGATGCATGATGAGGCGCGAAAGGTTGTGCCATGATTGTGGTTTATTGTTATTGTTTTATGTGGCATCTATGGAAAGAGGATGTGTTGGCTTGAGAAAACCGATTGGTTGTGAGCAGGTAAAGGACTAAGCACTACACGAGGACGAAACTTTGTGTGAGTCACCTTCAGTGCCTTATACTATTGCTTATCGTAATCAAGGGCTAAGTGTTACATGGCGACTTAAGTTGCATGGGAATTACCTCTAGAGCCTTGCAATATTGTCATGCATAGTGAAGGGCTAAGTGCTACACGATATCGAAACTCGTGTGAGCCACCTCTAGTGCCTTATACTATTGCTTATTCTAATAAAGGACTAAGTACTACACGATAGCGAGACTTTGTGTGAGTCACCTCTAGTGCCTTATACTATTGTTTGTTATAATCAAGGGCTAAGTGTTACATGGCGACTTGAGTTGTATGGGAACTACCTCTAGAGCCTTGAGTTTGATCTTGAGTTTGATATTGAGTTGGAGTTTGGGTTTGAGTTTTGAGTATTGATTGTTTGAGTATTGAGATTGAGATTGAGTATGGAACATTGAGAGTGAATATCGGGTGTGGATTGAACCACCGATATGAGTTACCCATGCTTGATTATGGGACGAAATTGCGTGGCACGGTATGGGATGTGTCATAACAATTTGGCCTTATAATCGAGACTTCTGTGTTTGATTGGTTTGATAGTGAGATGTTCCAATTGATGAGTGCATTGATTATATGCATATGTTTTATGAACTGTACTAATGTGCAAGAAGGAACTGAGGCAAGGTGAGTCTCAATGGTTGTGTGTGTAGGCTGCCTCTAGGTGTATTATCTTCCTAATCGGTGTTTAGGACATGAACTCGCTGAGATTTATATCTCACCCCGTCGTGGGTTACCATTTTCAGGTCCCTAGTGTGAAGAACTCGAAGCTTTAAGGCGAAAGGGTCAGGAGCATGGGTGGTTCAGTAGTTCCTTTGGGAGATAGACCTCTTGTACTTAGACCATAAAATTGGCCTTTGTGTATAAACCCGTTTGTTTATAAAAGTGAGGTTTGTTTTATATGGTTGTCCTGCTTTTTTTCTATCCCATGTTTGTTGTTGTTAGGGGATTAGTTAATTTGTTTCCGCATGTGCATAATCGATTGGGTTGGCGACGCGTCCTAGGACGTCACAAGTTTTATCGACCACCAAGGGATGTGCGCGCGCTCGAGGTTCGGGGCGTGACATTAACAACTAAACATGATTCTTGGTTTGATAAAATCTTGTCCTCATCTAATGTTTTTATAATAAACTTCGATTTGACATAAAATTTGTCGAAATTTGGATGATATTTAGAACGTCTATGATGCCTGATCAATTGTGCCCTTTGATGCACCCAAGCTAGCTTTGATGGCTAAATGTGCGCATTAACAAAATTATGTCTCTTTACATCAAAACTTTTCAAAGTATCGCATCTTTCTACCGATCGTTCATGAAATCTTTTTAGGCATCAGGTGAGTCACGTATTGATCTTTTGATTTACTATGAAATGCATGTGGATGTGTTTGGCACGTGATGACTAAATAAGGGATTTGGTGTCGATTCACTAATTTGTTTGATTGATTGAGAACCATGGCCGAAAGGCTTGAATGCGTGCTTTTATACTTATTTTGCATGTTTCTTTTAGATGTATGTTTAGGTGTGATGCATGATCTCATGGGATACTTTGGGTAACATTTAGAACCCATTTTACGGACTTTTAGCATTGGTTGCCAGATGAGAACACAAATGGTGGCCAATGGCTACAAGTCATTTCAAAATGAATTGGGTAGGAGTCTTATGTGGATCATTGCATGAACCACAAGGCCAACCCCGAGCCCATGCTTGATTAGCTAAATATATTGACTTGATTTCTTGATTTATTGATTGTGATTGCTCGTCTATTTGCTATATATGTTTTTTTTTTATTCATATTGTAAACATCTTAGTCTTAGTATTACACTAGAATCAGGATGGGCCCATGGAAGTAGCAATCCCGAAGACATGAAGACGACGAGTGGTTGATGTCCAATCCGACCTTATTTTGCACTATTCATTGCCTAACATATGTCTTGAGTTCCTTTTATGCATTGTATAAATGCCCAAGGAGTTGCAGGTTTTTTCCTTCGCTTCACTTTCAGTTTTAGGATTGTATGTTAGATTTACCGCTTTCCTTAAAATGTTTTGAGTTTTTACTTACCGCGTTGTCTTTTAAATTTTGATTGATTGACTTCTTTCATTTTCTCTTTTTAATAGAAATAGATTGACATGAAAATGACCATCCACACATGATCGTTTTGCCAAATTTCTCATTTGCATGAAAAAATAAAAAGACACGCATGGACACTACAAGAAACACAACAAATTATTAGATACCGAAAGGGCATTAATAAAAATATTAACGTAAGTCAAGTCCCCGAACTTTAGAATCTCTTATTGCATGGATATCGAAGGACCACTCTCGACCCTCGATTAGGTTTTTTAGCTGACCCCCAAAAACGAGGCTAGTGGCGATTCCTAGAATCATATTTAATGTTGTCTATATACAACTTTAAAATTAACTTACCCATCATGCAAGGTATGAGCTTTGGAAAAGTTCGTCATTGTGATTGCAAGCTCAAGTGGTGATAATCCCGACAAAAAAAAAATGAGGTGATGACATCTTGTTGGAGGGACGTACCTTGAGTGAACTTTCATGTCCGAACACCACTAAATTTTACCTTCACATATTTTTTCCTTTTTGACAAAAAATGTTGCCGAGGTAGAGTCATGACAAAATTCCATTGTCACACTAGGTGCAAGCTTGAGAGATCTTATGACCATGAGTGGTACCGACCTCAAAGGATGAGGTGTTGGCGTCCGTGGAGTTATAGGCCGTGAGGACAATCTCGTGATCACTCACCTCTAAACCCTACCTTTACGCCTGCATGGGAGTGTTGAGGTCGGGTCGCGACACCAATAAGTTCTTTTAGGATGAAGATCACCTCTTTTTATAATCAAGAGTCACGTCTTTTTTGATTAAGAGTCACGTCTTCTCTTAACCAAGAGTTATGTATTCTCTTAATCAAGAAACACCTATTTTATGATAACAAACTATTTCAACAAATTACCTACTTATGCTTTACCGATGATTTTTTCTTATTTGCTCATGGAGAAAAAGCTCCTTATACTAGACCACGCGTCTTTTTTAGCAGATACCCTCCCTCTCAAATGATTGGGTGTTCCCTTTGTTACTAGAAGACTCACTCACGCAGATTGTAAGTCTTACCGACAAGATCTTTAAGAAAATTGAAACCTGGGGCATGAAGCATGTGAGTTATGTAGGGCATCTACGATTAGCAAAATTAGTCTTCATTTCCATTTGCACCCATTTGATGCAAATGTTCTTACTTTTAAAGAAAACCATACACATGGTTGAGAAGAGGATGCATCAATTTATGTGGGCAGGTAATATAGTAAATCATGGATCGCACAAGGTGGCATGGTGAGTAGTTTGCTCACCTAAAAGGAAAGGATGATTAGGATTGCTTGATTTGAACTTATAGAACAAAGTATTGATGGGCTGCATAATATGGAACCTCATCAATTGTCCATCCTCTTCCCTTTGGAGCATATTGAAGAAAAAGTCATGTTGGTTGGGGAATGTCTCAAAATGGCTCAAAATCATCAAAAAAGTTATGGAAATCTTAGAAAATGAAGGTGGATTTCAGTGTGGAAAACCATGTATTCCTCAAAATTTCTCCTATGAAGGGCATTATATGATTTGGAATGCGAGGCAAGTTTAGTCCAAGATATGTAGGACCATTCTCAATTTTAGAGAAAGTTTATGAAGTTGCTTATAAATTGGTTTTGTCACCAGCGCTATCCGGCGTACAATTTGTGTTCCACATGTCTTTAGTGCAAAAATATGTGCCACTCCTAAACATGTACTAGATTTTATACCTTTGAGATTAAGAGAGAACCTAATGTATGAGGAGCAACCTATTCATATTGTCGATCAGAAGAATTACGTGTTGTGGCGATGAACTATTCCTCATGTGAAAATACAATGATAGGATCACATTGAGAGAGAGGCCACTTAAGAGCTTGAGGAGGAGATAATATGCAAATACCCTCATTTATTTGAAAGTTGAGGCAAGTTCAAATTGCAATGGCGAAATTATTTTTAAGGAGGGTAGATTGTAATATTGGCCTTTCTATTTGAACATGTCAAAGAGTGGTAGGACTTGCCAAAAAAAAGAAGGAAAATGTTGACCTTATCAACAAAGCATAACAGTGGACACTTCAACTTTAATAAAAGAGGTCGAGAGCCTGCACAAGAAAAGATGAAGAAAGAGAGAAACGAAAAGAAGGAAAGAAGAAAGAAGAGAGAAAGAGAAAGGAAGAAGAGGGTTCTACGCATACACACTAAAAGGTCCTGGCCAAGCTAGATTCGATTTGTAATGCATGGTAAGTGCTCATACCATTTGTTCATCTAATTGGAGTAGTTTTTGGGATTAGGACACAAATTGAAAATTATATGAAATTTGAGCCATGAAGTACGACTTTAGAGTTGTTGAGTTATGAGATTTTATGGAAATGTGGGGTTTGATGGGAGATGATTTGAAGCAAAAGTTTAGTTGAAGCGAGATTTTAGCATTTTGCATGCAAGTTATGCATTACTGATAATTTTGAATAATCATTTTGGGTGAGCAATTTGTTGATGTGTGAGAGTTGTTTTGCTAGTGTTTATAGTTTAATTGATGTAGTATTTTACTTGATTTTAACATCAATGCTCATTAAGTTAATAGGATTGGGATATCGTCAGTTCGAGTGAGCTATGTTGTTTGATTTTGGGCATTTTCGGGTGAATGGTGTTAATCTCTTCTTTGAGTTAGTAAATTTATATTGTGAAATTAATATGGATTAAATATATTATGAGTTGATTATTATGAAATGGTTTGATAAATATTTAACGAAAGGGGATTCTGAACAATTAACTAAGTTGCAAAAGGCTATATGTTTTTTTAAACAAGTTGTGTGATATGGACGGTCAATGACTAAATGCTATATGGCGACGCAAATTTCATGGGAGCCACCTTTGGGGGTCTTGTATTACTGATATATGTAGCCAAAGGCTAAGTGCTACAGGGTGACGCAAGTCTTATAAGAGCCATTTCTAGTACATTATACTACTAATCTTTGTAGTCAAGGGCCTATTGCTACAAGGCAACGCAAGTTCATAGGAGCCACCTCTATGGCCTTCTACTATAATATACATTGGTCAAGAACAAATTGCTACATGATAACAAAAGTTTTGTGGGAGTAACCTCTAAAGCTTTCAGTTAGATATTAAGCATTGAATTGTTCTTTGACATGTGATTTGATGAGATTAATTATTGAACTAGACCATTGATACTTGTTTTGATATTATTGATATAGAAGTAAGATATAAGTCAACTTATTCCTATAAGTTTGTTATATTCTAGATTTGGTATATATGAATTGTGTCTTCAGTCTTAAATGTGTATCATGGAGGTTTGTATCTACTTAGAAAAGAGGTACTACTCATTGGGTTATGGTTATTCTTTTCAAGTTCCTTGGTTAGTGGTCAATAGTACAAGAACGTTATTAATGAGGACTTTTGGGAGTCGGATTTTTGGGTGTGGTTTGACAGAGTTGTATATATGACTGTTGTTAGTTGTTGGGCTGGATGAGTTCTAAGTTTTACATATTCTTTTGATGGATTACAGAAACTCCAATATTACAACCAACATGTTGGTTTATCAGATATATATGTAGATAGAGATATATATATATATATATGTTGACAACATATTATTGTTGACAACATGTTATTGGTTTTTGTTTAAAGTTGTCTCATATGGGTACAAGGATGGCTGTGTAATCCCAAATTTTTGTGGTTTCATATATGATATGGAATCTAGAAAGAGATCGTGAATCCATAAAAGCGGTAAGGAGAGCAATTGCGCATTTTTGTAATTTTCATGGATGGAAATATATACATATATAGACATATATATATATATATATATATATATATATATATGATTTCTATTCCATGTAGACTTTCTTTTTTGCAATTTTCCCGGGAAGCCATGCATCAGGGGACTTGGAACTCTTGAAGTGGAGTTGGAGAGGAGTTGGAAGAGAGAAAAAGTGAGGCGCTTCACGCGAACTTATTGTGTTTTCATCTTCATCCTCCAAACGATTATATTCCGCCGAAAGTTCTTAAAATAACTTGGGTCTCGCTTTTTAGCCTGATGGGCATTTATTTTTTGGCCCATTTACGTAGTTGGTTTTACCCCCCTCGACTTTGGCACCATTGCCCCTATAGCTTCCGAAATTAAAAACTCATAGAATACCGCTATGAAGTTTGGCACAGTTGCACACTAGCTACCCAACTTTGAAAAGTTATAGACTAATCCCATGAGTCAGTAGTTTTCCTATCTGTATAGAGGTTAAACGTTAAGTAGAAATGATTTTAGTTGGTTTTTTCTTGATTTCAATAACCTTTATTTCATGGTTAATGAGTTAAGAGAATGAAGGGGATGTAGGGTTGAGGAATCTAAAGAAAATCTGGAAGTGGTTATTATGGACAAGAAAAATGAGGTTGTCATTTTTGGTAATGCTCAACAGCTACGCAGAGAGGAAAGTCTAGCAATAGCAACAAAAACAAAAAAATTAATGAGGGTGATTTGTAACTTGTGAAATTTCGAGTGTTATTGCACAAAGGTGCCACAGTTCTAAGGGGCCTAGTCTGTAATTTTCCAAAGTTAAGGGCAGAGTTGTCCAATGATGCTGTCCCTTGTAGCGCTTCCCCAAGCAATCACTGAAGCGTGTTTCTCAGAAAGACCAATGGAAAATGGAAATTCGAAAATTGCATAATTGGAAAGAAAAGGTTTCTCAAGCAATTTTTGAAATCCGTCTCAAAAGTCCAAGCTCCGGAGTTTTCGGTTCCCAAAAATTAGGGTGAGCTACTATGATCCAATACTGAAGCAATTCTAGGATTTCCCACCATCATTCTAAGGTCATTGGAACATAAAGTTGTAGTTGTTAGAGAGAAGTCAACTAATCATTTAAAAATCAACTGTTCTATGAAAATTAAAGTTTGAGATACAAGGGGTCGGATGTACGTGGTAAAGGTTTGGCACCTTCACATCGCACTTTCCGTATCATGTACTTTGGTAAAGTTCTTTCATGCAATATTACATGAATACCTATTTTAATATACATATAGTTTTCTTTTTATGCTTTGAAAACTAAAAAATCTCGTTTGTCCACCATCAGATGAAACCGCCACATCACGGCGTGGACAATAAATTGACGCAACATCCCTGTCTTTTCAAAAGATGCAATGCATCAATCAATGGAGGAATCCAATCTACACCAGGCATCGTTCAAAAGACAAATAGCCAACAGTACGTTTCAAAACAAGAAAACCGGGATGAATACAAATTAATCAATTAGTAGACCTTGTGTATGAAAACTCGGTAACAAGATGGATTCAATCTTGATCATGACATCATGCGATTTGATCAGCGTGCACCTTTGCAGCAACGTTAAATTTCTATGATAATGAATATTTAACAATTAATATGACGTGTGGATTACAACCAGCATGCACATTCAATTGTCTTTCTAATTCAACCAGCATGAGAGTTCAGTTAGCGTTCTTATTCAATTAGTGTTCGATTCAAGTAACATGTACATCCAATCAGCATTCTTCAATCAAGCCCAACTTTTCAACCCCAAATATTCGGTAGTGAGAGAGAACCATTCAAACCTTGGAGGACATGCCGAGGGCTTGCATAATTGTTTTTAGGGTAGCTGGGAGTGTATCATTTGCTTATGGTTAAGTTCCACTATAATAATAGCTACTTAGCAAAGTATTGGCATGCCTCCATCTAAAAATTTACATGGATGCAAATGTAGATCTCCTATTTGCTCGGAGGAGGTTGGCAAGAGGAGATTGATTGGGCAAGAGTAGATTAAGATTTCGTGTAATGTCACACGAGTTGTTAGAGAGTAACTTTGGACTGCACAAAGTCGGACCAAAATCTTGTGCAGATAAGAAGCTACGACCTTTAGAGTTTCAGCTTAGAGATCATGTTTTCCAGAAAGTTTCACCAATGAAAGGAGTAGCTTGGAATTAAAGCAATCAACTCGATGCATTGAGATTGCTTCAACTTGCGTGAGCATTTATCACCCTCTTTTGGCCTTTTTGTGCATCTTTACTTTATCATAGCAAGCCAAACAGGGGATTTCTATATCTTACATGAATCACGTTGAGCTATGATGCGCGTTGGACAGAGTGTTAAAATCATAGTGATTAGAGTAAAGTTAACAGGATTCTAATTTTGAGTAGTGATTGAGAAACCAAACTTTAACAGTTTACCTATATTCTGATCTTCTCAATTAAAGCAGTTTATACTCATGCTAGTACAATTGTCGGAATCTGATTTTGTCGCTTTACTTCACTCTTGGGCAAATACAAAGAATTGCTTGAAAGATTATGCATCCGAAAGTGATGTCGCAATGCCATGTTGCAGAAGTTTTGAAAAGTGGACTGCTTTTCTATTCCTTGTAATGTAATGCAGGTAAAGAGGTGCTTCTGAATTTGATTCCTGTCCCAAATTAATGCTTACAAAGTGGTGGCACTTCTGACGACGATGCTGAGGTAAACTTGAGGCTAATGCTGCCTTGCCTTGCTTTATCCTCGCCATATATTATCCTAAGTTTGACTGCTCTTTGAGACGGCGCCTCCATTATTGCGCCTTTCGGTGCCGACATTTCGAGTATAACCATGAGATTTTCGCCGCTCCTTCGAGACACTCGTGAATTGTGGAAGGAGTGGGAGCTGCGGTTGCTCATTCTTCTCAGCTTGCTCGTCCAGTTGAGCCTTGCGACTCTAGGCGGCCGGAGGAAATCCATCTCCAAGAGGAGCAACCAATTCCTGGTCTGGACGACATACCTATTGGCCGAGTCTGTCGCAACCGTAACACTCGGTGTCCTTTCGAACCGCCTGGCCAACATCAAGGAAATGAAGGGGACGTTCGATCCGAAGAGCCAGATCACAGCGCTATGGGCATCGTTCCTTCTCCTCCACTTGGGCGGGCCCGACACAATCACTGCATATGCCCTGGCGGACAATGAGCTATGGCTAAGGCAGTTGGCACGGCTTTGCGTCCAGGTAGGGCTAGCGTGTTACATTTACTATATGGCCTTGTCGGGGTCTACACTATCGATGATAGCAAAGGGCATAATCCTAGTGGGGTTCATCAAATATGCTGAGAGGACATTGTGTTTGTACTTGGCGAGCAAAGATCGATTTCAAGATTCGATGCGTTCTCTGCCCAATTTCGGTCCCATTTACCCTAGGAAAATGGAGCAGTATCTTCTAAAGAGAGAGGAAGGTTACCAGATCGGATTCGATGAGGTCATAGAGTTTTCGGCGCCGGAGGGTCTCTCCGTGAGCGGTCAAGCCTATGACCCAGAAAAGACTCTGCTTAAAGCATATGAGTTGTTCAAAACTTCAAGCTTCTCTTCGTGGGCCTGATCCTCAACTCTGGCGACCTGGCCACTAGCAGCGCATTTTCATGGACCAGTCCATGAAATCAGAGAATGCTTTTGAGATCGTGGAGATCGAGCTCGGGTTCATGTACGATCTGCTCTACACTAAGGCACCGTTGCTGAACCGTGCTTGGGGCATCATCCGTTGGGTCATCAGTCTCTCGGTGCCCTGTGCCGTGTTGTTGTTATTCTCCTTACAGGATAAGAAGGATTACCCCAAAGTCGACATTTGTATAACTTTCTTGCTTGTAAGTGCCACTATACTTTTAGATATTTACTCGCTTCTTCTAGTAATTTCATCCGATTGGGTCAACCGCTGGCGGCTTCAGAAACCCGAGAGATCTACGATTTCATCCGCCATCACTTCTCTCCGGTTCTTCCCGAAGCAAAAGATGGTCGAATTCCGTAGCCCAGTTCAGCCTCCTGAGATTTTCTATCAGGAAAGGAAACAGGATCGTCCCCAAGTATCCGTGGCTCACCACGTTAGACATGAAGGTGGAAAAGAACTTCTACGTCTGTCACAAAGAGTTCAAGAACAACCTCAAAGAATGGATCTTCGCTCACATGAAAGAAACGGTCAACGATCTGAAATCGACCTCCAGATCGAAGAGCATGTTGGAGAGAATTAAGCAGGGGGCACGCGAAAAACTGAAAAAGTCAAATTGCCCTATGCTGACCTGGACTGTGGACGAGGAGCTTGACCAGAGTATCGTAATCTGGCACATCGCCACTGAGCTCTGTTACTACAAGGACCGCGGCACAAAGCATGGCGAAAACTCGGAAGACCTCGTGAGCTTGAAGATGAGTAAGCTGGTTTCTAGGTACATGCTCTATCTTTTAGTATTCCATCCTCCCATGCTGCCAATAGGGACGGGGGTTTCGATACGAAGACACTTTGGTTGATTCTCAGAAGTTCTTCGAAGACAAGCAAGCCGCGTTGTTGAACAAGGAAGGCAGCATCTCATCGATCATTAAGTTTCCGCAGAAATTATTCAAGAAAGAGTCACATTTTACACCGACGATTGCAGCTGCAAGACTGCGCACAAGTCGAGAAAGTCGGTAGACCTGTGCAAAGTCTGCCATCTTCTGCTCAAAGTGAGTACTCAACTCCCCGCGTGGAAGATTCGCGGAGACAAAAGCGTGTCGGTGCTGTATGACGGATGCTATCTTGCGTGTCAGTTGACTGATGTTCCCAGGAAATGGGACATTATCGGCAAAGTCTGGGCGAGAATGCTGGTATCTGCGGCTTGCCAAAGCAAAGGCTATGAACACTGCGAGAGCCTGAGCACAGGAGGAGAGCTTCTCAGCCATGTTTGGCTTCTCCTGGCGCATTTTGGCATAGCGCTGCCAGAACAAATTCCCGGAGAAAGACGCATCACCAAACTGATCATGGACTAGAAGTTCAGGTGGAATGTGTCTTTTGGTTAATCTAATGTTATTTGAGTAAGATAAATAAGTTAAGCTCATGAGATGATGAGGGAGCTTAATTCCATATTTTCGTACTTGGAGTTGCCAGGAAATAATGAAACTATGTATCAGTTGTTCACCAGAGGCGTTACACTGAAGCCCGCCAAATTGGGATGGAAAATTCGAGTCCCTCAAAGTGATTAGTAACTTTTGACCTATCCACAGTTAAACACTGCTCCATGTGGTTAGTAACTTTCATCTGGTGATTTGGTTAGTAAATCCTTACAGCAATCAATTTTCACCCGATTCGTAAGGTTTTTATTTTAGGAAAGCAAGTATATGTCTATACAAGAGTGAGACTAGTAATTTGTTTAGAGTGATTCATAAGTTTCTATAGTAGCTGGCTTGTGCATGTGGTTAATAACTTTTTATCGGGCCCAATTTTTGCCTATATATAACTTCTAGTTATGACTCTTCCTCCAATTTTTTAAAGTGAAAAAATTTAAGTTTTGGAAAATTATTGAAAATTCATTAAATTTGATTTTATATGACAATATTTGTATACTTTAAAAAGTTTTCTTAGTGTTTCATGATGGATACAGGTCAAAGTATGAGCAGCACAAAATCTATGGAAGATTAAAATGTTTAAAATTTGAGGAAAATTACCAAAAAAGTGTTAAACCTATTGCAATTAAACCAATTCAGTCTAAAACTTTTTCTTTTGTTAATTCAATTCTAATTTTTTTTATATTTATGTTAATTCAATCCATCCAACTAAGTTTGACCTATTAACGCTAACGTGGACATCGGCGTCAAGTGAATGCTAACTTGGACAATTTTTTTTGAAATCTTTTATTTTTGTCAAAAAAATTATTAATTTTTTGTTCTTTTCTTCTCTTTTCTTTTGTTTCTTTCTCTTTTTCTCCTCCTTCTTTTCTACCTCAAGCCAATCACCACCGGCCAATGGTGAGGCTCGCCCCTACTAGCCACTAGCGAGGTTGGGCCTAGCCCAACCATGGCCAAGGTGAGCCTCGTTGTCACTAGGCAAGGCCCCACTAGATTTGACGAGACTTGATCTCGCCCAACCACAACGAGGCTCGACCCACCGGCCATTGGCAAGGGTGGCCTCACCATTACTGGGCAAGGCTTGCCCTCACAGTGGCCAGCGAGGGTGAGCCCTGTCGACCCTCACCTCTAGTTGATGGCGACTTACTAGATGTAGAAGGAAGGAGGAAAAAAAGAAATCAAAAAATTAAAATATTATTAAAAATTGTCCATATCAGTGTCCACCGTACAAGTGGTGCCCTCGGCATTCATATCAACATCGGCAAGCCAAAATTTGACAGATGGATAGAATTGGCATAAATATAAAAAGTACAAACTATATCGGCGAAAAAAAAAATTATGATTGAATTGACACAACTATAATAAATTCAGGACTTTCTTGATATTTTTCCCATTTAAATTGGTTATTTCTCAATGTGGTTAGTAACTTTCATATGTAAAATTAAGTATCAATACATGAAGAAATTATGCTAAGTATTTGTGTCGTGTGCTTAGCAAGTTTTTGCATTGTAAATATAAAGTCAATTCCTCCTTATTAATTATGCCTATTAATGTAAATTTGACTCAACCCAATAACCTATTTGAATTCAAAACATGGGCTATTCAACTCAATAATAATTTTAGTGGGAAAGGGTTTCACTTCGAAGAGACGGATTTTAAGTTAGTTCCATCCTTGCTTCACTTATTTTCTTTAAGAAAGAAGAAGAGAAAGACTAGTAGCACCGCCTCGGAAATGAGATGCCATGTACCAAGCAATGGTTTTAGCATTTAATTGGATTTCTCACTTATATATATTTAAAAAAAAAAGATTGACGACCTTTTTTGCTCGTGTACTTCTATTCTCTTTCCTCAATCGAGCTTCCCTTCCTATATCCTATATCTTTTAGTCACTTCCGCTGTACCTTTTCGTCTTCGTTTCTCTTTCGAAATTTTTGATGGATTTGGTAGTAAGGAGAACTCGGATTTACAACTATAAGCCAGAGAGATTAGACCATAAAGTCTTAAATTAAGTAGTAGCCGGGGCAACAATAAAAGGTTGGACTGAAACCCAAGAAGGAGAAAAACAATATCTTTGCAAAGGAAGTGACTGATGATCAATGGAGCTTCAAGCATGTAATCTGTGGAACCTATAACTCATGAGTTTACTTGGGTGAGTGGTGGAATGATAAATGGATTGGACTGATCAACCCTCTCTAAAGTTCCTTTGAATAAAGCTTTTCTTTAAAGAGCCATGTCGTTAGGTTTGACAATTTAATCATTAGAAGAAAGGACCAGCAGACCCTGAAAATTATACAACGTATAGCTACCCTCTCAAAGCTAGATGGGAAAAAAAGCTTTATCTGTAACAGCTCTAACAAGGAAGCTTCCTTCCAATTAACAAGTATTCTAGAAAGATTTACTAGAAAATTGTCCAAAAAATCCTAAATTTATTATATTTTTGTTAATTAAATCTTCAACCTTTTAATTTCATCAATTCAATCCAAAACATTTTTACTTTTTGCCTATTGAGTCTATCTAGCTAATTTTTGCCAAAAATTGTTGATATGGACACTGGTGGTGTGACGTAAGACAGTCAACACTAACGTTGACAAATTTAATAATATTTTAATATTTTTGAATTTTTTGTTATTTTTTCTATTATTTCTTTCTTCTTTCTTCTTCCTTTTGCCGGTGGCTCGACCACTAGCCCTACTGTGACTTGATGAGGGTGGGCCTCGCCCAGGCTAGGATGGCCTCACTAGGCAAAGGTGAAGCTGGCCGAGGCCGACCCACCTAGCTAGGCCAAGCCCTAGTGAGGCTAACCCTCACTTGGTGAAGTTGGCTCTCGCCCAAGCTAGGGTAGCCTCACTAGGCATCGCTCAGGCGAAGGCAACACCCGACAAGGCTGTCTTGGCCTAAGCAAGGGTCAGCCTTACTTGGCTTGGGCAAGGGCTCGCTCTCACTCGACCAAGCCTCGCTCATGGAGGCAAAGGCTAGCATGCCTAGCCATTTGCCTACGGTCAATGGCTAGCTACTAGGAAAAGGAAGAAGAAATGGGAAAAAAAGAGAAGAAAAAATCTGAAAAAAAAAAAATTATTAAAATTCGTCAACTTCAACGTCAATTGTGTTAGGTCAAATAGCCAATCACGTTAGACCGCCAACATCCACATTAGCTAATAAAAGCCAAAATTGGCCGAATTATCTCAATTGGAAAAATATGAAAAAATTTAAGACTGAATTGATAAAAGTGTGATAGGTTTAGAATTTTTTGAATAATTTTCCTAGAGATTTACTATAACATCATCGCTGAACCTTGAGGACAACATCTTACTTTTTGGCATTTATGCATTTAATTTAGAGAAGCCTTTCTTTTCTTTTTTTTCCAAATAAAAATTTCAAAAGTTTTGAAAGTTTTAGTTTTAGCAATTTCAATACACTTGAATGAGAGGAGCCTTTCTTCTATAAATAAAAGTTCGGTAAATGAAAATATCAAATTTGCGATACATCTTGAAAGCCTCAATCTAATTGCAATTATTTTATTTTATTTTGAACTTTTTTGTGGTAAAATGAACTAGGAACATAAGTTATGTGATAGAGAAAAACATTTAAAAAAAGGTCTGTAAATCCATTATGATTCCTAATACATGCAATGTAAATTCATCGGCTATACACAATTATACCTATGTTATTGTCATTCAAGTTGAATATTGAAAACTTAAAGAGTAAGAAAGAAACTTTTTGTTGTTTTTTTTATTTATTTATTTATTATTATTTTTTTTCGCCTTCTATCTACTATGAAATAGAATAGTAGAACGGGTTAACTTTTAATTAGTTTCAAAACAAGTTTACCAATGACTTTCCAATTATGTCAAGCATTTTTGGAATGTAGTAATTCAAATTCATATATTTAGATAAAGAACATAGATGCCCGTCTTTGTCCATCCAATCCGTCATTATACTCCACGGTGTTAAGGCTTTGCCTTTTATAGTAAGGGAATTTATTTCAGAGATGATCATGTTTTGTTTTTTAAATATAGAACTCATGCTCATTTTTTTTTAATAATGCACTGAACCATTTTTATAATCCGACATACTCATAGGGGGTATTATGCTACTGTGTCAGAGAATATTTCACTTCAAATTCTATATGCATGAATAAATTTCATTAGCCAAAAGAATCTCTATTAGTATTGTTCATCCTCGAATGACCCAAATTCAATCAGCTTTTGATTCAACCAGCCTGTAAGTTCGGTCAGCGTTCTTTATGTTCTATTCAAGTAACATGCAAATCCAATCAGCTTTGTAATCCAATCAAGCACGGCCTTTTAACCCCAAACAGTCGGTGGTTAGAGAGAACTATTCAGACCTTGGAATAGATGCTGAGAGCTTGTGTAATTGGTTTTAAGGGTAGTTGGGAGGATCACTTGCATATGGTTGAGTTCCCCTATAATAATAGCTTTGACCAAAATATTGGCATGGCTCTATTTGAACAGTTTATGTGGAAGCGAGTGTAGATCACCTATTTGTCAGGAGGAGTTTGTCGAGAGGAGATTGATTGGGATTAACTCAAATTTCGTCTAATGTCACAAAAGGTGGTAGAGAGAGACTTTGAACCGCACAAAGTCAAACTGAAATCTTGTGCATATAAGCAGCTGCAACCTTTAGAGTTTAACTTAAGGATCATGTTTTACAGAAAGTTTCATCCATTAAAGGAGTAGCTTGGAATCGAAGCAATGAACCTGATGCATTGAGACTGTTTCAACATGGAGTAACCATCTATGGCCCTATTTTGGCCTTTTGTGTGTTGCAAACTTTATAGTTATTTTTATATTCCTTGTGAATCACTTTATGCAGGTGATGCATGCTAGACAGTGTGAAAATCACATTGATTAGAGTAAAGTTCACTAGATCTAAATTTCAAGCAACAATGGAGAAATCAAACTTTTAACTTTTGACCTAAATTCCAAATATTCTTATGCTAGTATGAATTCCAGAACCTGATTTTTTTGCTTTACTTCCCCCTCTGGCAAATGCAAGGAATTGCTTGACAATAATGCATACAAAAGTGATGTCGTGCTTTTTTGTTTCTTGCAATGTTTTGCAAGGCAAATAGGGGTTTTGAATTTGATTCCTATCCCAAGCCAAAAGATTATATAATGGTGGCAATTCTTTTGGATATTTTAGCAATTTTTAAATATTGAAAGTTATTAATTTTTGTAATAATATTTTAATGTTATCAATTTGTAATGATTTTTGTCTGCCATTAATATAAAACGGTTTTGTAATGTTTTATAACGATTATTTAACAATAATGTAACAACTATGTAACCACTTTCTAACAGCCGCATAATGGCTTTATAACATTTCATTTATTCAACATAAAACTCTTTATCATTTTATGGAAAATTTCAAATAAGGGCTTAAAATACCATCATTTTCTCAAATAAAAACTTGAGTAGACTTTGTTTCAAATAAGGGCCCAAAATGGCCATATCGGTTTCAAAGAATGGTCTGAAATGTTTATGGCTATTTCAAATAAAGGCCTAACTCGACCAACTCACCAATCAACAAAAAATTTCAGTCGATCATGGATATTTTTGTCTCTGAACACAACTTAAATTTTAATTGAAATTAAATTAGATTAAAATTTGAAAAAAAATAAAATAAAATAAAATAATCCATTGCCCCCATCACCGATTGGCTGCAACAATGGCCGGTGTGGTCGCCGGTTCTTGGGCGAAGGCCAACAACCCCCGTCGGCCATTACCATGGCCTTGTTGGCCATCGTCGTCGCCCCACCAGCCATGGGGTGGCCCCTTCCACCTGTGTTTTTCCTTTTTTTTTTAGTTTTATTTTTTAGTTTATTTTTTATAAAAAATATAAAAAAAGAAAGAAAAAATTAAAAATAATTAAAAATAATTAAAAAAGATTAATTGTCTTTCACAGCTGGTGAGTTCAAGTCATTATTTGAGACTGATATGGCTACTTCGGGCCCTTATTTAAAACAATATCTACTCTAAGCCCTTATTTGAAAAAAAAAGATGGCACTTCAAGTCTTTATTTGAAATAACGTTCTCTTCAAACTCTTATTTGAGAAAATGAGAGCACTTCAAGCTCTTATTTAGAATTTTCTAATTATTTTATAATGGCTATACAATAATCATCTTCTTCTTTAATTACCGATTTATTTATAACCATTTCTTAACGGCTCTCTTTTTCTTTTACCTATAAGTTGTTACTTCCAATGCAATAGGAAAGTGATATAGATATATCCAAACTAGAATATGTTAATTTATCTTTTCATATGTTTTCTTTTCTTTGTTGAGTTGTACACATAACCTTATCATGTTTCCTTCTATTATCCAATGCGGAATAAAGAAGAAGGTATGTTGTATCTTGGAAGAATAGCTGCTAAAACCCTACGCACCGAGTTTTGTATGGAGTAAAATTATCCTTAAGGACAATACTTGCATGCTTCAGTCATTTTTTTTATCTTCTAATTTTATTAATGTATTTTCAACTATTATTATCATTTTCATATTCTCTAACATTTTTCCAACAATCTTTAAGTATAAGTGCCCTATGGATCCTCAAACTAGGATAGTCGCTAATACCATCGACATTGGAATTGAAGGACTCGGAGATGGTGAGAACAAATGTCACATATTCGTGAGCGGTGTGCTATGGAATATTACTAAGCATTAGCATAAAAGAGCTTTTGATCGTTTTATTAAGTTTATTGAATGTCAAGTAAAATTGTTTTTTGGAAACCTTTGAATTAAAGCCTAAAGGGAATAATTGTCATGTTGGTTTGCTTTTTTCGGTCTCTTGAGGAATCATCACCATTATTTCTCATTTTGCTGGTAATCTTTATTGAGTTTGAAAATTAAGTGATTTTGAACTATTATCAAGGTTTGCTTTACGCGGTTCTTAGCCTAAAATAGGACAATGGTTCCTTTTGTTGGCTTGACTAATTGATAGCAATAGCTTGAAATCTGGTTGGTTAAATTTGGTGCAAATTATGTAACAATTTTAGGTGAACACAAGACTCCTTGATACGTTTATGGCATTTGAAGTTGATGAACACACATATAGGTCATGAACCTTTCAGTCTATTGTTTGCAATTTGACATCTCATAAGCGAGTTTCAAGTCAATTCTTGTATTGTGTGTTCTATTCAAAATTTGATTTGATCAAGTCAAACATATTCCATAAATTTGTGTTGTTATACTTTTCATAAAGGATGTGTAAAAATTTTCGGGGAACACTAGAAGTGCCACAAGTTATATACAGTGCTCATTTTAGTGCCAAAAGTTTCCGAAGGCTCACTTAAGTGCTCATGTCGGAGAAAAACAATCAGTTAAGTGCCTCCAGCGAAAAATTCCAGCTATAGAAATTACGTGGCTTTTATAATTAAAATTTTTTATCCAAGATGACATTTTATGGTACTAAAGTGATCACTTTTTTTCATTTAAGATTGGCACTGAAGTGATCACTTTTTAACAATGATTGACACTGAAGTTATCATTTTTTACAACAAATGGCACGGAAGTGATCACTTTTTAACTTGTTACATGACCTCGTTTATGCTGATCGGGCATGCCGACAAGCCACGTAGGTGTGGCACCCCCGAACGGCCCCCGATCCGCTAGGGTCGCCACACTCCACTTGCCTTTCTCTTGACCTGATAATATATTACTCTGATACCAAAGAATTATAATAAGTCTATAAGTCCTGGGGGTTTATATCTTTTAGATCGGTCCCTACGCAATTTACATAGCGGAAGCACATCCATCAACTCCCCTTTCACAAATTAAAACGATGCACACCTACTAAACATATTATAAGTTAAAGCCGAACACCTTTATTTACATAAACCAGATGGACATCTTTAGTCGGTACATCAAAAACGCCGCGGGTTTCTATACCTAGCTACTTTCCAAAAGATACCCGACTATTACAACGGCTATAAACATAAGTTCATCAAACGGTGTCGGCAACCAAAAATGCTTCTGCTGCAGACCTCAACTCTCGGTCATATCCACCCATCCGGTCCATCGGGGCGGCGGTGGCAAGCGCCCCTGAGCGCCCATCTCGGCGAACAAAGATTGCGATGTACTCATGCAGAATGGCGGCGGAGAGACCAACATCAAATACCACGATAACTCTCACTCGTTCGAACAACAACCCACGCACCTCGGGGTGTTGGTACTCCGACCGTTCCCATTGTAGGTCGACCGGAAGTTCGTAGAATGAACCGGGAGTTACAGGCAGCAGAAGCATTTCTTCTAATCTGAAATGTTAGTCCCCAAAAAAAGGGTGAGTACAACCACCCAGCAGTTGAAGATCTGTTAAACTATACTATGCACACCATCACAATCCAAGTCCATACAAGATAGATAAGACGAGTAATCAGAAGAATGAGTGTGCATCAAATCAATAACACTATTGAAAGCAATGGCAAATGCAGTTTCGAAAGTCAGAATGCATCATTTCAGTCGCACACAGGTCCTGACTATAGGGCCAAACTATAATGACACGTCCCATACCATGCCGTATAATTTAGTCCCACAATCAGGCATAGTTATTAGTAGGGTCGTTATTTTTAGAAAAACTTAGTTCATTTTCGTTTCCCTATGTCTAGCCCAGAGGACCAGTGTTTGCGTCCCTCCAGGATTTCGCACCCAACCTGGCATCGCGAAAGCCTCCGGCATTTAGCCACTAGGGCCACCGAGCATCCAGAGCGTGTTACGTCACACCTCCGGGCATCTCGCACCCCACCTAGCATCACGATGAATCGCTGGGGCTCGCCATGAAAATGGTTACCCCTACCCTTTGGAATTACGTACCAACGTGCCACCGGGCATCCCAACACTCCTGGGGGACCTCCGGGGTACTACGGACCCCAGGCATCCAGCGGCATCGCCTCATGCGATCCTGTGGGCATCCCGACACTCCTGGGGCATCGTCGACTCGAAGGTCCGACGGCATTCACAACACATCTCAGCCATGGTGTCTCAACCAAATTATTTCAATGCCATAACATTTTCAAGACAACAACAAGCTTTGAAATCATAAACCAAAACGTCTTTGAATCACTAATGAACAAAACTCAGTAGTAAAACATCAAGCCCGTAGGTCTACTCCCACGGCTAACCTTCCGATGCATTTCAAAAATCCATGTGAGAATTCTCGGGTTGCACTTGCGCCTCACGACCACAATCAAAGAGAGTTATTAAACACAAGCTATTTGAAATCGACACATTGGTAATTCAAATCTACACTCCCGACTTCAAGGTTCTCAAAGACTCGTTCTTGCAAAATTTGAAGTTTCGAGAACACCAAAATATTCTCTTTTCCATTTTGAAACATTGAAGAATGGCGCCTCAATATGTAAAAATTCCAGCAAGCGTCGGGAGCTTTTCCAAATTAGCCTTCGGCCAAGTTTTGTTCAAAATGATAAATGAGTTTAAAAACTTGTATAGTAAGTCCGAAATGTCAACCCGATCTCCAACGGTTTCAAAAGGTTTTACTCAAAATTTCAAATATGAAAGCACCGTACATTTTCTTAAAACATTGAAGGCCAGTGCCATGGTAAATAAAACTTCAAATACGGATCGGGAAGTTTTCTTTTTCAACTCAAGTCAATGGCCGAACTCTTCAAAAATTCATAGTCGCCAAATCTGTTTTAACTGAAATTCAAGGGAATCGGAGGCATGCATGAGAACCCAAGCATTTTCATCAATCTTTTGGCCTCAAAACAGTCTCGGTTGCTCAATAAACCATTAATCAACATCAAAATCCAACAATCTAGTCTATCAATGCACTTCCTAAGACAGCAACAGCACTACATTATATAGATCAGTAGACTTCAACTTGCCTTGGGTCCTACGGCGCCGACAGCAAGTAAAAACGAGAAGCTCGAGGTCACGGACACAGCTCAACGGCGGCAAATGCGAGCAGCGTCGACAACGGCAGCACACACGGGCGAAAGGCGGTCCTTTCCCTTCTCCCTCGCTGCCCTCTCTCGAATTTTTCTCGCTCAAACTCTCTCTCTTTCGCTCGCTCGCCCGCTGCTCACTCTCGGTTTCTCTCTCTCTCTCAACTTGCTCGACCGCTTGCTTCTCTTTTTGTTAGTTGACTAACTCAGTCAAAAATCGTGAAATTCGGTGGCCGTTGGATGGAGCGACAGCGAGGAGTCCAGCACCGATCGAAGGACATCTTGCATGTCCATGCAAGATACGTGTCCGGCTCCTTGCTCCTGCGCTCGGTGCGCTGGCCAAAGAAGAAGAGAGACGCTCGCACACCAACAGCTGGAAACAAACGTGGCTTCATGGTCAAAGTTTCCTCTTTGGTTGACTTATTTGCCGACCAAATTAAGGGAAAATTCGGGCAGCTTGTTTCCTATGCATGCACGTCTTCCATGCATGCTTTGGACGTCCTCTTCAGTTAATTGACTTCTTTAGTCAATGAATACAATTTCGTAGGGCAGCTTGGATGGGAAGACAGCCCCCATGCATGATCCAATCTTCCTTTTGTTAGCTGCCTAAAGAAAATATAAACGTGCATGAAGTACTTGAGGTCTCCTATTTTTCATGCACATGCAAAAATGGGCAAATTCCCGGTGGCCGATCCTTGAACGTTTCCTCATTGGCACACTCGGGTTGGCAGGGTCGAAAATTATTTGGAATGGATCTTGGTCTCGCTCAAACGTAGGAAAGATTTCCGACGGGACTATAGGTTCTTCGACGATCGAGCCACTACTTGAATGCAACGCATTAGTCCCAACGATGAAAGTAGAATGGTGTCCGTAAATGATACCAACGACACAGTCCAATGATACTTCCGTCGATCGTTAGGGACCGTTGCATGTTCGAGGGTCGTCGAAATTTCCGGATGCCACAGTAGGATTGGGAAATTAATAAAATATTATTACGTCAGATTTCCGACAACTCATATCAGAGTTGGCACTTAAGTGATCTTTTTTTTTTTAAAAAAAAAAAAAAGTGACACTTAAGTTGTCCAAAAAAAAACTTTTGGTACTAAACTAAGTTCATACACAACTTATGGTACTTCTAGTGCTCTTCTCCCCAAATTTTCAAATTGCTTACTCAGAAAATCTTTAAAATAACATTGTGATTCTATGTGGCTCCTTAAAAAGAAAAAGAAAAGGAAAACCAGAAATGAAATGAAAGGAAATTGAGCTAATCTTTCGTTTATATTTTTATTTTTATTTGGAGAAAATCACGGCCATAGATTACGCATGGGTGATCCTCGGAATTAGGAGAAACGTGTCATGTCTGCATAAACGAAGGGGTTGATGATCGTGTGTGTGGACTCTTAGTTTGTGTTCGTTTTTGTTCCCCGAGCACAATTTTTTTTTTTTTGTTCCGTGGAACAAAAAAAATAACAGAAATGTGTTTGTTTACACTTTTGTTCTTGGGAACAAAAAATCTATTCTTTTATTCCTGGGAATAAATTTGGAACAGAAACAAGAAACAAGAAAAACTTGTTTTTGTTCTCGAGAACACTTCCGAGAAACAATTTTTCTCTCTCCTATTTTTTCCTTCTCTTTCTTTTCTTCTTCTTTTCTTCTTCTTTTTTCTTTGGCTGGTCGCCGCACCGGCCTGGGCCATGGCCGACGACCGGCCGTCGAGGGCCGCAAGGCCAAGCGTCGCCAGCCCGGTGAGGCCGACCTAGCGTCGGCCGGCGAGGCTACCGGCCCTCGTCGGCCCGATCACCGGCCATGGCCGAGGCTAGCGACCTGCCAAAAGGAAGAAAAAATAAAAAATAAAAAATAAAATAAAATTATTAAAAATTTAAAAGAAACAAAAAAAATTATACAAGTTTACAAAACGTATTTCTATTCTTTTTCTATTTCAGGAACAGAAATTATACAAGTTTACCAAACGCGTTCTTCTGTTCAAAAATTGTTCCCCCTGAACAGAAATAATTTTTTCTATTTCTATTCCCATGAACAATTTTTTAATAGAAACGTTACCAAATGCAACCTTACTGATCTATGCTTGTGCAATGTGCTAAAAGCGTTGTGACTGAAGACTTACGGACAAAATTTCCTTGAGATGGAGTTGGATTTTAAGTGGGCTACTCGAGTTGCTATCTGGTTTTTTTCCTTTAATTCCAATGTCCAGTAAGTGGATGCTAGGCCGTATTTGATATGTGGACCAGTGAATTTAGCTCTCACATTCGCATTAAAGGGGATCCATATAGCCAATGCCTTTTACTGAAACAAGGCTCGGTGGTGCTTGCTATTGTTCTAGCCAATGCCTTCTACTGAAACAAGGCTTGGTGGTGCTTGCTATTGTTCTAGTATGTTTTTGAGCCAGTTCGGTGGAGTCGTAGAAGTGTATTTCAACCCTCCTACCGGAGAGCACATTGAGGATATCTCATCTTTCTATTAGTAATAATTGAGACGTGGAATGGACGTGTTGATGTTGTTTATAATGCGCACGCTTGACATACTCTTAAACAAGCATCTAATTTCATATTATCTTTGGTGCATGTTCCTAGGCAATTTGTGCTTGCCATGTTCTATAGGCTCACTCCTTTATGAGTCTTCTTGAGATCTAAAGAGAGGTATACATATTTTTTTAGGATGTTTGAGCATCAGTTGTACCCACTTCAAGTAGCAATTTAACCATATGGACGTGCCATCAGGAGTTCCGATGATGTGAATGTGAATGACCTTTTCTCCCGCTTCTTTTGATTACTGTTCTTAATTAATTACTCTATGCCATAATTTGCATCATGGTATCTTACGTGTTCCTTGCAACAACTTTGTGTAATTACAGTGAATGAGCTAATTCGGGGCATATATCAAAGTGAGAAATCGTGCATACTTTGTGTAAATATTGTTTAGCGTATTTATTGTGTATGTGTTCGGGTTAATACGTTGAGTTGCATATTATTATTCATTATGCATGTTCATTATGTTGGAATGCGAACGGATTGGACATATAGGTGATGTATGTCGAATGTTGTTCCCAAGTGTTACTGTGTATCGAATCATGTTCATATGTGATTGTGCATGTCTAATGATGCTCATGCGTGTTACTTTGAGATTGTGAGGTGCTGAAAGGAAAGAGAAGAGAATGATGGGCGTTATCAATTAGATGGGAATCTGAATGTAATGAGCTTAGTTTGATTATTCTCTTACATGCTCATGATTGTGGGTAGTTTCTGATCTCTTTTCTAGGGTTCAAAGCATGTTTAAAAATCACTGTCAACGGTTTTTAAGTACTTTTAAGTGTGTTTAGACCTCATTTTTAGTCCCAATTAAGGGCCGTCCTTACTTTTAAGTATGTTTAGACCTCATTATTGACATGTGTGTTTTAAACTTTAAAGTGGCGTTTGTGTGCATCCACTCACATGCTTGTAAGTTGTAAGGGTGTCTCTATGCAAGCGGATTCACAAGTTATGGCATACTACATAGTGGATTTCCCACTGTAGTAAAAAAAAAAATCACCGACGCTAACTGAATCTCAAATTTAGATGAGATGAAATCCACAAATGAATGTATTTACCCTAATGAAGGTGCTCAACCAAACAAAAAATTGTGGGGGAAATGATAATCCTACTCAACCAAAAGATAATTTGGTTGAAGCAAATGATTTTATTGATATAATTGTTGCGATCATTTCCATAGCCAATATTGTGGCAAATGTGAAAGAATGGGTGGTAGACCTACCAAGCATATATGTAAAGACATAATGCTTTATCCTCCTATCTTTAGTAGGGGAAAGAGAAGAAAATATTTATTATTATTTTTTGGTAATTCTAGAACTTCTCAAGTTCTTTAGGAAAGGAAAATTCTTCTCATATTCACATTTGAAAATGAGGCTGAGCAATTGAGAAACTTCTTAGCAAATGTTCCTTTGAGAATGTAACCGGTACTTCCTATGTCTAGGTAGTGTGATTACCAAGAGAAAATAGTCATTATAAAGAATGAAACATTCAACGAAAAAAAGACACGTCTAGTGAAGACGTGATCTGATAAAGCAATTGCTTGAGGATGGAATTATGTCCATCGATTACATAAAGCCATAAGTGAATTTGGCCTACCATCTAACTATACATCGAGGGGAATGGGACAAGCTGTCACGCCCCAATCATCGACCGCGTGCCCATCCCTCACCTGGTCGATATAATAGCGACGTCCCAGGACACATCGCCGACCCATTCATTTTAATACGCATGCGGAAGCATATAATAAATCCCCAGACAATAAAACAATGGGATAGAAAAGTAGGCTATATTTTTCACGACTAAAAAACCACAACCAAACTTTTATACGAGCAAACCATATAGTATATAATACAATACTATTCACAGAAGTCTGATCTATCAACATTAGTCCACAACTTCAGGTTTACAAAAAAGGATGGGATCTCAGTCCTCATCCGGTCATATTCCGGATCATCCTCGGGATCCTCCTTGAACTCCTCCTCCGGTTCCTCATCAGGGTCCTCCTCTTTAGGTTCTTCCTCCTCAGGTTTCTTATAAGGGTCCTGAAATGTTGTCCCACAACCGGGATGAAACTACGTCTCGGCAAGTTCTACCCCCTAAGACCCGATTAGTGAACCAATACACTATAGGCCGCCTATGCATACACGGATCAGAGGACTTACCTTAGCCTCAGATTTCACCTGCATATTAGCACAATTCAATAGACACCCAAGCATATCACCACGGATTGACACCTCAATCAATCGACCTATCGATTACATGTCAGCATGACCATTCCCCGGTCATCTCAATCCATACTATATACAATTTCTAGTATAATATACTTAGTCACTGAGCCACGTGCATTCTCTAAGGCTCCATATTCGCCAAGGTGACGTACTAATCACCAAGCCCCGTGCATTCTCTTAGGTGATTTATTCACCAAGGTGAAGTGCCAATCGTCGAGCCACGTGCATTCTCTAAGGCGATGTACCAAATCACCGAGCCACGTGCATTTTCTAAGGCGACTTATTCACCAAGACGACGTACTGACCACCGAGCCACGTGCCTTTTCCATGTAATATATATATATTCCCCAATTCATGTGCATTTTCTAAGGTGTCTTATACACCAAGGCGACATAATTGGTCACCGAGCCACGTCATATAGTATTTTCTTTCACTTTTATCTTACTCGATAAAATATCTGCGTGGACACACAGTCGGCCTTAACCAAAATACCATACTTTTCATTTTCATAAATCCCACCATTTTCTGTAGTCCACTAAAATATTTTTGGCATTATCAACTGATGCCTAGCTATTTTTCAATTGATTTTCCCAAAATTATTCAATTTAGGAATAAATCCGTAAATCAATTTAGCATAGAATAAAGCTCAAATAAATAAACAGACTGCACCATGATAATCAGTATAAAATTCCGATCGTCGACCATCCCGGTCTAATTTCCGAAAAATAAGTAATTAATTAATTAATTTCGAAAATTAATAATTAAATACTAAAAATCCAACTTAGGCCTGTAATGCCTAATTGGAGGCCGAGACGGACCTAAAAAATTTATGAGGTTCGCTCAATAATTACTCGAGCCTATCTACTCGCTAATGACTATGTCTAACCACCTAACATGCATAAATAAGTCACTAATTTAATTATTCTAAACTAATCTAACCTCCTAATCATACTTAATTAACACTAATCAATCTCTAAGAATTATTAGCAAACTAAGCGGGGTTTAGTGAGTTAAACTCACCCGTTTAACAATCCGCTCGGATTGAAACGTCGGGAACGTCGCAAGGGACGTTTTTCTCCAAAGCGGGCCTATAGTCCCGGACTTGGAACCACATCAAAACGGGCCTACAAGTGGTTGTGATACCCACTTTCTGACTTGCTGGTCGCTGCTGGAAATGGAGGGAAAACAGCTCGGTTTAGCGCAGTGAGGCTCGGGAAAGATAGAATAGGCCAAACCAGGCCTAGATTGAGGTTTACCGACGAAGAAACGGCTAAGAACAGCCTCGGCTAGGCTCGGGACAGTGAGAGGAAGCTGCTAGACAGCACGAGGAAGGCGGGGTCGCGGGCGGTGCTCGCGTGGGTGGCGCGCGGGCGGGGGCGAGTGGAACCGGCGACAGCACGGCGGCATGAGGCAATGGCTGCTGCAGCTCCTTCTTCCTTGCTGGTTTCGCACAAGATGGAGGAGAGAATGGGGTTGGACAGTGGCTAAGTAAGAGGAAAGGGAGAGAGACCAAGGTGGGGGCCTACCATGCACATTTTCCACATTTTCGTCCCCTTCAAGCTTGTCCATCAAACCAACATCCCATGGCCGTTAATTTGCCACCAACACACCTCTCACAACCTCTCAAAGCGTCCAAAAATGCTAGGGAAAGGGGGAGCTACGAAATTGGCATCACATGGCTTCAATTGGACTTAAATTCTCTCTTGAATTAATCCCAAATGACCTTAATAAATTCAATTGATCATCCATTGATCATCTCGGTATTTTTCCTCACCCATATATCCATCATGCATCTCAATTTTGTGACCAAAAATAATCTCCGGCTTTTTCTGCACAAAAACGACCCAGCGACGACTTTTTCCCAGAAAGTGTCGGGTGTCAAAAAAATCTTCCGAGACCGAGTTGACACTCCTAGAATTTATTGTGACATGACAGAAACTTCAATTTCTGAAATTGGACTTGAATTCACAGTTAATTTCCACTTGGCGCGTTTTTAGCGTGACCTAAACTGCCAGGTAACTTTCAGAATTTTTTAGAACAAATGACCCGTGGTCGATTTTCTTCGAGCCACAATGAACTCACTCGACACATTGGCGACTCTCGGTTGTCGTGAAAATCTCAAGGATTCAAATACAGACACGGGGTACCAAAACAATAAGAAAATCAGTCTAGTATCGGCCGACGAGAATTTTCCAATTTAGTGGTGTCACCCACGATTAGCCACACATCTCTATCAAACAAGTCTATCTCGATTTCAAATTGATTTTTAACTGTGCCGTACTGGCCTCTAAAGATGGACACGGTCGAGAAGCCGATTCCTAGTTGAATTCTCAAATCTATTGCCTTAAAATTTCTTAATGATTTCTCCAGATAGTCTAGTAATCTCGAGAGTGATCAGCTCTGAGAATAGCCCTATGGGCGCGTCAATGAAATGCCCGATTTATTTAGTAGAAAACAGAGTTGAAAATCTGGGATGTCACACAAGCCAATTGAAAAAATCAACAGTGATGGTAACCCAACCTATCTAATTGGCGATCCCATGAATTAGGTTCATTTGGGTAACAACAAGTCACTTGTTGATCTAGTGATGCACTATAAAAACTATTGTTCCTCCTAATGTGAGAATATTGCAAAACTGCTTGGAAAAAGAAGTTGAGTTAAGCTTTTAATGAAATTCCATAGCCATTATTAGTGGTGTATCAACTACAGAATACACATGATGAAATCACCTATATAAGTGTGGAGTGGGGGCACTCCTATGAGAATTATTGGCAATAATCTCTAGAGCACTTATGAAAAACTAAGTATGCACATGACCTATTAGCGCAAAACCGTGTTGGACGACAAACTTTGTGGGAGTGTAATATGATTGGTAAAAATTATGATTCACGAAAAAAAACTCTTGGTCCATAGAAGTTTCAGACTTCACCATTCGTGAATTATATGTTGTTCTTTCTAAAGCTACTTCATAGCCTAAAAGGCACCAGTTCCGATAAATTACTCTCGAATAACCTAGCATTATTCTAATTTTCTTTTCAAAACTTTTTGAAATATGTGGAGGATTTTTGGATATTTTTATCAGTTTTGAAATATTAAAAGTTATTAATTTTTGTAACGATTTTTAACCGTTATCTATTTGTAACGTTTGTCTACCACTGATGTAAAACGATTTTGTAACGTTTGATAACAATTATTTAATAGTCATGTAGTGATCATATAATGAATTTTGAATGGCTGTATAATAGCTTTATAATGTTTCATTTATTTCTACATAAAACTCTTCATTATATTATAACAACTATACTACAGTCATCATCTTCTTTAATTACCGATTTATTTACAATTGTATCTTAACAGCTCTCTCTTTCTTCTTCGAATGTAATTGGAAAGTGATACAGATATATTAAAACCAGAATATGTTCATTTATCTTATCATATCTTTTCTTTTCTTTGCTGGGTTATACACATGACTTTGTGATGTTTCCTTCTATTATGCGGTGCAGAATAAAGAAGAAGATCTATTACATTTTGGAAGGATAGCCGAGAGACCCTAGCGCACCGAGTTTCATACTCTGAGGGGCAAAATTATTCTTAAGAGAAGTGTTTGCACACCTCAAACATTTATTTTTATCTTCTGGTCTTTTTCAATGTATTTCCAAAAATTATATTATTCCCATATTCTATAACATTTTTTCCAACAAATTCTAAGAATGATGCCAAGGTAATTTCAAGACTAAAGCGTTTTTCCTCACTTTGTTCTCTCCATATATAACCCTAAGTTGGATTGCTATTCGAGACAGTGCTCCGATCGTTGCACCTTTCGGTGGGGAAAAGTACTCAAAAGTCCGAAACTTATTGCATTTGTACCAATTTAATTCTAAACATTTCAATTTGACCAATTGAGTTCTAAATATTTTCACATCATTACCAATTCAATCCATCCAACTAATTTAGGCTGAAAATTACTGACATAGGTGCAGGCGATCCTACATGGCACTAGCGGTGCGGTGTTGATGTGGACAAATTTTATAATTTTTAAATATTTTTCAAATTTTTTATTCTTTTTTTTTCCTTTTTTTCTCTTTTCTTTTTTTCTTTTCTCTTTACCCCTTGGCTGGAGATCACCGGCCGACCATCGCTAGCCAAAGGTTAGTCTAGGGTGATAGCACCCACACCCTCACTTGCCATAGGCAAGGACATCAACCCTCGCCCAGATCTAAGCAAAGGCTACCTAGACCGGGCGAGGGTATCGCGACCCTTGCCGGCCACAAGTAAGGGCCTCCACACCCTCATCAGCCATTTTGGGGGGATGGGGGGACAAGGCCCTCGCTCATGGCGAGCGAGGATTATGATGCCTCGACCAAGGCCATTATGGCCCTCACTTGGATTTGGGTGAGGGCATTCATGCCCTCGCCTAGACTAGCCTCTAGCCAATGATGGTCAGTTAGCAACCTCACTAGCCAACGGGTAGAGAGAAAAAAATGAAAGATAATAAAAAATCTTTAAAAAAATCTTTAAAAAATATTTTAAAATTATAAAATTTGTCCACTTAAGAGCCAATAGTGCCAATAAGACCGCTAATACTTACATTAGCAATTTCTAACCAAAATTGATTGGATGGACTGAATTGGTAGCAATGTGAAAAAGTTTAGGTTCAATTAGTCCAATTGAAATATTTATGACTCAATTAGTACCGATGCAATATATTTATGATTTTTTGGGTACTTTTCCCTTTTTGGTGCCAACAGTTCAAGTTCAACCTTGGGATATTCGCTGCTCCCCCAAAATAATCATGAACTGTGGAAGCTACAGCTACTCATCCTTCTTAGCTTGTTCTTCCGGTTGACCCTTGTGACTCAGGGCAGGTGGAGGAAATGCGTCTTCAGGAACGGGATCCAATTTGTGGTCTAGACGACGTACCTATTGGCCGACCCCATCGCAACCCTCACACTTGGCATCCTCTCAAACCGCCTAGCAAACATCAAGGAATTGATGGGGACATTCGATCCAGAGAGCCTGATTACAGTGTTATGGGCACCGTTCCTTCTCCTCCACTTGGGCGGGCTCAACACAATCACTGCATATGCCCTGGCGGACAAGAAGCTATGGTTGAGGCAGTTGGCGTGGATTTGCGTCCGGGTAGGACTAGCATGTTACATATACTTCATGGCCTTCTCGAAGTCTACACTGTTGATATTAGCAGCAGATACTATCCTAGTGGGGTTCATCAAATATGTAGAGGACTTCGCGAGCAAAGGTTGACCTCAAGATTCGGTGCAATCACTTCCCAATTTAGGTCCCATATACCACACGAAAATGGAGCAGCACCTTTTGAAGAAAGAGGAGGGTTGCCAGGTTAAAACCGACGAGGTCACAGAGATTTTGGCTCCGGGGGATCTCTCAGTGAACAGCGGCCAATTCTACAAATAAGTTGTCCGAGATCTTCAAGCTTCTCTTCGTGGGCCTGATCCTCAGGTCTGGTCACTTAAAGGCCAGTAAGCGCATGTTCATAGACCCGAAGATGGATATGTAGGAGGCTTTTAGGATCGTGGAGATCGGGCTCTCAGGGATCTGCTCTACACCAAGGCGCAGTTGCTGAACTGTGCTTGGGCATCATTCGTTGGGTCATCAATGTCTCTGGGCCCTGTACTGTGTTGGTATTATTCTCCTCGCAGGATAAGAAGGATTCCCCCAAAGTTGACGTCTGTATAACTTCCTTGCTTGTAAGTTTGACTATACTCATAGAGCTCTCCTCGCTTCTTCACGCAATTTCATCCAATTGACCACCGGCGGCTTCAGAGGCCCCGGAGATCCACGATTTTTTGCGCCATCCATTCTCTCCAGTTCTTGCCGAACCAGAGATAGGGTAATTCCCCGGTGCGGTTTTGCCTCTTGAGATTATCCATCGGGAAAAGAAACAGGATCATCCACAAGTAGCCGAGGCTCGCCAAGTTAGACAAGAAGGTGAAGAACTCCTACGTCCGTCACAAAAGGTTCAAGAGTAGCATCAAAGTGTGGATCTTCAATCACTTGAAGGAAAAGGTCACACATATGGAGCAGAGCGGGTTGGCAAGTCTTAAGGAGGGGGGGAGCGAAGTACGGAAGAAGTCAAATTACGATGATCTGAAATGAAGTGGGGAAGCAGTGGAGTTCGAGCAGAGCACCCTCATCTGGCACATCGCCACTGAGCTCTTTTACTACAAGGACTGCAACAGGATGCAGGAGGACCAAGAAAATTTGGAATACTTTGTGAACTTCAAGAAAAGTAAGTTGGTCTCTCGGTACATGCTCTATCTTTTAGTATTCCAACCTTCCATGTTGCCAATAGCAATAGGTGAGGTCCGATACAAAGACACTTCAGTCGATCCTCAGAAGTTCTTCGAGCACAAGAAAGAGGCACACGACGACACCAGTGGTTGCAGCTGCAATAAGAAGCAAAAGTCGAGAGAATTCAAAGATCTGTGTGAACTCTACCGTCTTCTACTCAAAGTGAGAACTGAGCTCCCCATGCGGCAGATGCATGGAGACAAAGGCACGTTGGTGTTGCTCAACGCGTGCCATCTCGCATCCTAGTTTAAACAAGGCGACTGGAAATGGGACGTGATCAGGAAGGTCTGGGCGAATATGCTGGTGTACTCGGCTTGCCAAAGCAAAGGCTATGAACACTGTGAGAGCCTAATCAGAGGAGGAGAGCTTCTCGGCCATGTTTGGCTTCTCATGGCACATCTCGGAATAGTGCAAACGGTAGAAACTTTGTCCTAAGCCTAAAGCATGGAAATATACTATTAAGGAGACAAATAGGAGCCTGGAAGATTCGAATTCAGAACCTCCTAACTTTAATATAATGTGAGAATTTGTTAGACCACTACTCCCTATTCTAATAATTTAAGATATTCAATGAAAACATGATTTATTATTTAAATATTCTAATAGAGCTCATCATGTATAGATGGTGAGTGAGTTTATTTCACTATTTTGTTGTACATGGAGTTGTCGGAAAATAATGAAACCGTGCATTAGATATTCGCCAGAGGCATTTCACTTAAGCCAGCCAAATTAGGACGGAAAATTTGAGTCCCTCATAGGGGACACTAACTTTTCATATGGTGGTTATTGATTGGTTTACCCTAATCAATTTTCACTCTAATTTGTAAATTATTAATTTGAGAAGGTATATGTTCATCTGCAAGACCGATATTAGTAATCTCGTTGGGGTGATTTGTAAGGTTTCAAATAAAATAAGTAACTTTAACTACCGGGAAATTAGTAGCTGGCTTGTCCATGTGGCTAATAACTTTCTATTTAGAAAAATCAAGTTTGGCCCGATTTTTGCCTATTCATGACTCCTAGTTATGAATTTCTCACTAAAATGTGAACATAAACTTATATATTAAATTTCGAGAATTTATGAAAAAACTAGCAATTACGAGATTTTCTCAAATGTGTCAATTTAGTATAGTCCGTTTGGCCTCTTCATGTGAGATCTACTAAATTGTAGTTCTGGAAATTTTTCAATGAAAATTTAACTGCAAACCAACACAAATCTGCCCCCACCACCAATGTCACCCTAGTTATTATAAAGCCTGCAATACAAAACTCACACACAAACTACGATTTATTTGAATAATCTCAAGAGATGATCAACTTGTCCCTCCTCCTCTCTGCTTAAATCCTCTGTTTTGCCATGCCTAGATCTCGCCATCCCATAGCTCCTCAAGAGTCCTGTATGGACTCTTAGTCTCATGGACAAAATCGGTTCCTCTAATTAGCCTCGCCTGCACGACGATCAAAATACACGAAGTTGAGAAAATCATGAATCAGAGAATTACACGAAGAGAAGCCTCGGAGTAATCAGTAGTTTTTGCTAAGATACCGAGAAAGATGGCATGATCAAAATGGCAAGGACGTGAAGACGGATAGCTGATGCTGAACATATTACCTGCGGGATCTCGGAAAACTTGGCAAACAAGTCGTCCGGGATAGACCAGTCGAAGACGTCAAAGTTCTCTTTGATTCGTTTCTCGTTAGTGCTTTTCGGGAGCACGCTATGACCCATCTGAAGACCCCACCTCAGAGCAACCTGCGCAGGCGTCTTTCCCAGCTTTTCCGCAACCGTGGTCAGCACCGGGTGCTTCAGGATGTCGCTCTTGAGCCATGGTGTGCCTGGAGATCCCAGTGGGGAGTAACCCTGAAAATTTTATCCAAGATTGAATCAAGATTTTCTATCATTCCAAGTTACTCTTACCAAAGGAGGACGCAACGTGAATGCTATAGTTCTATTTGTCATAGATGACATAATTTAACTGAAGATTTTAAAGGAGTAAAATTCTAGCCGAATCCAACTCACAGAGAGGTGAACGCCTTTGGATTTGCAAAATTCGTGCAGCTTCTTCTGCTGCCACATAGGATGACATTCCACCTGATTGACGGCCGGAAGCACGCGCGCGATCTCCAACAGATCCGCCAACTTCTTGGTGGAGAAATTGCTGACTCCGATGGCCCGTGCCTTGCCAGAATCATATAGCGCTTCCATCGCCCTCCATGTGCTCGGTATGTCAGGTTGCTCGAATTCCTTAGATCCCTTCTTTATCCGTACTGGCCAGTGAATCTTTATAGTTGAAAAGCATAAATCAGTAACTTAAATCTGAATCATTCGATATGTGGAAGAAAAGTTGAAACAAGAAAATGATCTTTTACTTGATATCAAGATACCTGTTCAAGGTATATCATATTCTCATACTATAAATATATGCGAACACAAGTCGATCAGTCATCAATTCAAACCTAACTGCTTGGATAGGAAGCTAGGCTATAGCACATCACTAGGAACAAAATCATCAGATCACGGTGCACTCACCAGGTACAAATCTACATAGTCAAGCTGCAAGTCCTGCAAAGTTCTTTCGAAAGCCAGCGGCACATCCTCTGGTGCATGATCGGAATTCCTGATAAGAATTGTTCAGGAAAATTACTAAAGTACAGATTTAGAAGAAAACATTATGAGAACAAAAAAGACTGAGAACGACGAAGAGAATCCTGATGCCTTAGAAGAAAGTCCTAGAATGCATAAACCAGTAGGGGGCTTACCAGAGTTTGGAGGTAATGAACAAATCCTCCCGTTTAACCACGCCATCTTCAAACAATTTCTTCAAAGCAACTCCAATCTACGGATAAAAATGTTTGAAAAATCATCAATAGAAACTTCAAGTATCCGGATAGAGAAAGGCCAGGCTAATTTCATGTACAAGGAAACATGAAAAACAATTGTGAAACAGCAGAAAAACAAGCAGAGAAAGCGAATGAAGATCAATCAGGCTACAAAGCCAACTAAAACGAAAAGAAAATCTGCTACCACTTCAAGCTTAACAAGACCAACAAATACTGCAATTCACATGACTAGGGAAGAACTGAAATATGCTCAAGAAAAGAAAGAGAGTGACAATCCGAGTCAAAACAAAAAAATGGAGATTCAGGGACAATTTGAAGTACCTCTGCTTCATTTCCGTAAAGCCTCGCACAATCAATATGCCGGTATCCATGCTGCATTACCACACAAAAATAACAAAAAGGTTATCAAGAATCAATTGAACTCATAAAAAGCAACCATATGAAATGCAATCTGATGACAATTAAGACATACTAAAACGCAAGGATAACGAGCTAAAGTGAAAAGCTAGAACACAGATTTAAACGTAATATTGCTCTATTGTTTTAGGTCTGCCTTCATTCTTCCACAGTCGCTTTAGATATCAAATATGGGAACCGCTCTTATATAGTACAACGAAGAAAACAAACAGAAACGTGGTATCAAAACAAGACTTCAAAGGGATAACCTTGATAGCAATCTCTACAGCATTGCCCACGAGCCCAGGATCAGCCTGCCATGTCCCCAGTCCAACCGAAGGGATTTTCGCTCCGGTGTTCAGCTCGAAGTATCTGATGTCCTTCCCCATTTTTCTTTCCCTCGTCTTTAAGGGTCTTTCCTCTTGAAAAAGAAGAAGAAGAGGCAACTATGAAGGAAACCCACTTACAGAACTCAGCTCGGCGGATCGCGAAACCAGAACCCGGCGAGAATGGAAAGATACAGAAGAAGAATGACAGCAACTATCCTGCCCTTTAAGTCTTAGGGGATAACAATGGTGCACTCCTTTTATAGTGGAAACGAACAGGAGGGGACTCCCAGAGCTTTCTAGTCGGTCGTCGTGTGGACGAGAAGTGTCCACTAGATAAGAGTGAAAGTACCAAAACAGTTGTAGATCTATTATAATTTTTTCAATTCACACATAAATCTTATTTTTGACCCCATCAATTTTAAACTTTTTGTAATTGTGTCACTCAGTTCATTCAGCCAAATTTATCTAGTCGACACTGATGGACTTCAACTGACACTGATGTCTCAATCTTTTGATACTTTTTTTTTATTTTTTATTTTTTTCTTGTTTCTTTCTTCTTTTTCTCTCCTCCTTCCTTTTTCCCTTAGCCAGTCGCTGGACCTCAGGAATAGCTAGGGCCGTTGGCCAATAGGGGCGAGCCTCGCCGAACCTTGGCGATCGAGCTCTGCTTTGCCCACCTAGGGCAAGGCTAGCCTCGCCAGTAGCCAGCGGAGGCGAGCCTCGCCGGCCAACGCCCCTAGCCGGTCGTCGAGGTCCGGCAATCAATTGGGGGAAGAAGGAAGGGAAGAGAGAGAATCAAAAATCAAAAAAAAAAAAAAAAAATTGACACGTCAGTGTCAACTAGCCAACTTTGATTGGATAGACTGAATTGACACAATTATAAAAAAATTCAGGACTAAATTGAAAAAATTGTCATAGATTTAGAACTGTTATGATAATTTTCATCCAGATAACTTGTAACTTCTTAACTGGTCAGTCTTGACGGGTGATTAGCTCCATGAAATAACTTGTTTTGCAATTCTAGGCGGTGAGTCGGGAATGGGATGCGGAGACAAAAACTATCTCCGTTGGTCTACTTCAACGGTGATCTTTCGCAAAAGACTCATAGAAAATCGGAATAAACTTTTGTGTTTTGTCTTCTAGTGTTTAATAATTTCTTTATAGTTAGGGTCTGAAAGTTAGAGATGCCCGTGGAAGCCTCCACATCAGTCGGAACATGAATTCCATATTTACGTTTTGACCCACGTAGTATTGCTTAAAATAGGGAAAATGAAAAAAAATGACCAATTTGTTCTAATATGTAATGTTGTCCCTATATTTTTCATTTGTACGATTTGATCTTTGAACTATTAGTAGATGTTTAATGTAATCCTTCAATTTACTCAAATGACAAATTGGATACTATTTAAAGACGTAGCTAATTATATGTTGAGTTAGATGTTTAAAATGATGAGTTAACATGCCTATATTTTATTTATTTTAGATAAGGGAAAATAGTATCAGACCATTACCATGGGTTTATTGTTATTTGATGATATGAATTATTATATCCTAATTTAAGATGAATAATTTACATAAATATCCCACGTGTAACTTCTCTTTTTTTGGGTCCACCATTTAAGCTTAATGGATTGGAAACCATATCGGCATATGTCGTTAACCAGAATTAATAAAAGGATGACATTGAACATTTCATATAGTTTACAGACTACCTTAAACATTTATCAATAGTTCATGGATAGCATTGAACAAATTAAAAGTCAATGGATGACATTACATATTAAACCCAAGTTCATATATTGAACTCAAGTCCATTGACCATTTCTGTCATTTCTCATGAATTTATGATGATAAAGAAACTTAAATACTCAATGCCGAAACCTTGCTCCACCATTTAAGCTTAATGGATTGGAAACCATATTGGCATATGTCGTTAACCGGAATTAATAAAAGGACGACATTGAACATTTCATATAGTTTACAGACTACCTTGAACATTTATCAATAGTTCATGGATGGAATTGAACAAATTAAAAGTCAATGGATGACATTACATATTAGAACCCAAGTTCATATATTGAACTCAAGTTCATTGACCATTTTTGTCATTTCTCATGAATTTATGATGATAAAGAAACTTAAATACTCAATGCCAAACCTTGCTCCGATTATCAACTCTCTTTGATTTCTCCATTTTGACCCTCCAGTTCAACCATTGCCTTGCCAGATGCCATGGCCATCCTTGCGAAGATAAAATTTAGAAGACTACCAAAAAAATTTCCAACCTGTTCCTTGCCTAAATTCTACACCGCCCAATTTGGAAACTCGACGCTATTTACCCCTTGTGCTTCTACAACCGTCTGTTTTGAATGTTGGGAACAAGTTGACTCCTTTTTGGCCATCAATCATATTGATGTCGCAAAGTTGTAGTGAATCACGTCACCGACGATGGAAAGATGGGGCACTGCGATTGGAATTCGTCGTGGGGATGTCTCTTTCGCAGGACACCATTTTTTATTCGTCGAAAGAGTGGCGAAACAAGTCGCGTCATGCTTGTGAACTCTCAACATCGTTCAAAGTGATCGAGAAATGGGCAGCGGTATGTCCTTCCAGATTTATCTTGAGTATGGAAGGGAACAAAAGAGCAGTGTTCTGTATCTCTTTCTTCTGGGTAAAATATGGACGAGGGCGATTTGAAATGTCCGTATCTAGAATAGTGGAAAATACAGCCTTTACTTACGCAATTTCGCTTGCGTCGCGGTTGTCAAAAGCTCCGTCCATCGAACAATCTTTCTCTTTTTCAGGGACTTTAAAGTTAAACAAATTTCTCAAGGAGTTTACAGGAGAATAACCAAAAATATTATAAACATATTGCAATTATGTCAATTTAGTCATAAATTTTCTTTAATTATATCAATTCATTTCATTTAAACTTTTTTGTAAACCAAACCATTGTTGGGCGTGGCTCACCCACACCAATGGGTGGCAAGGGCAAGCCTTGTCGATCTGAGGTAGAAGGAAGAAGGAAAAAATAAAAGGGAAAAATAAAAAATACTAAAAAAAGTCAACATTATCGTTCGTTGGATAGACGAAATTGACACGCCAAAAGGTCTAGGGATTGTATTGGGGCCAAAAGTAAAAAGTTTAAAACTAAATTGACACAATTATAATATATTTTTTTTTATTTATTTTTATCTTGAACAAGATTTTAAAGTGAGTTCTCATAATATACTTTTGTCATTTCTTTTTTTTCTTTTTCTTTTTTTCCCTTCTTCCAACCATGTCGAGCATGAGCCTGGCCAGATTTGGTAGGGCCTCACCATTGTTGGGCATGGCTCGCCCACACCAATGGCTGGCAAGGGCAAACATTGTCGATCTAAGGTAGAAGGAAGAGAGGGAAAAAAGAAAATCTAAAAAAAAATTATTAGAAAATTATTTAAAAGAAATTTTACGTTACAAAAAAATGTGGGTCGTTCCAAATGCATTGCATATTCTTTTTCTATTCTAAAATAAATATTTTATTTAGTTACGAACACATTTTTTTATTATTATTCTAGGGAATAGAATAGAAAAAGATTATTTATGAAAAAAAAATATTTCCTAAAATATAAATGTTACCAATCACGCCCTAAGTAGCTATTCATCGCACCTATTTCTCTCTTTTATCTCTCTTCCTCCTCCATTCCTCCATCCACATCCATCGATAAGCCCGACCTCAAACCCTTCCCCCAAAGGTGCTACGACCAGGCCGACACGTTCAGGCCAAGTCACCCCCTCTGTCATCTTCATGGTCGACCGTGTCTCCTCGAGCATGTATTCCTCCGTTTTACTTTTTCCATTTTGATCTCGCAGTCGTTGCCTATCGCGACGGTTCATCCATGGCCTTCGGATATTAAGCTAGATCTAGAGGCATGACTCCATATTTGGGCCGGGCAACATGGAGCTCGATGCCACATCAAACCTTGCCAGTTGCCACTAAAGTTGTCGGTTCCACATCTAGCAACCATTGCTGTGCGTCCAAGCCGAGCCAGCAAATGGAACAAAGAAGAAGATGAATGGAATAAAGGGAAAAAAAGAAGGAAAATAGCAAAAAAAAAAATTCCTTCGTTAAGATTAGTAGTCATATTATAGTCTTATTTGAGATAAAGTCTATTCAGAAAACTTTTTTAAGAAACAGCCCACTTCAAGGGTTCCATCCGAAATTTTTTGCCTTGTTTTTTGTCAAAAAAGCCTCATTTCATTAGTCATGGGCCACGACTTCCAAATATACAAGGTATTGGAATCATTAAATAAGATACTCTCTACGATGCGATATTGATTAAATATTAGACATGGAAGTAAATTGAATTCACAAATATAAACTCTACTATCCATAATTGACTTTGTTATGCACGATACAATATTAACCGGTCGAATATGTGCGAAGTTCATGCTGGGAGCAAAACAACTAAGTCATATTGGTGGATAATTAGCTAAACATAAAGTGCATAAAATCAATGAAAAATCAGCTCACAGACTAAAAGGGACAGAGGAACTGGCGTGTTGGATTCCCAAGGAGCATATGGTACTTGCTAAATTCAATATGACCGAGGGAGAGAGTTTAATGACCATGAACATTTCACATTGCAAATTAACACAAACAGTAACATGACTACGTATACCGCATGTTTCATCTAGCAGACGTGGCTAGGATTATTTGAACTAACTTCAGACATAAACTGGATGAAATGACAGACTCCCATGCGTCTGCACACTCCTCTTTACTTTAATCCTTTGCCTTTCCATGCTTAGATCTCTCCATCCCAGAATTCCTCCACGGTCTTGTATGGGCTGAGAGTCTCATGGGCAAAAACTGTTGCCCTAAGCAGCCTCGCCTGCACGCCCGATCACAAGCAAAACGAGTAATAATATTGAGCATTGGAGCATCGCATCAATATCCCAAGAGTAAATAGTTTTAACATAAACAGAAATGCGCAGCATAATCAAAGGGACAAGGAGGGAGTAAATGTAGTATATACACCTGTTCAATCTCCGAAAACTCAGCGAACAAGTCATCTGGTATAGACCAGTCGAAAACGTCAAAATTCTCCATGATTCTTTTCTCATTAGTGCTTTTGGGAAGCACACTGTGACCCATCTGAAGACCCCACCTTAGAGCAACCTGTGCTGGACTCTTTCCCAACTTCTCTGCCACTGTGGTCACCACCGGCTGCTTCAAAACCTCGCTTTTGATGAATGACGAGCCAGGCGATCCTAGAGGCGAGTAACCCTGAAAGGACAGATTCGACAAAGAATCAAGATATGCATACTAACATCCTAATTTGCACATACTTAGTCAATTCAGAGCAGCATTCATTTTGCTATGTGCCGTATACACTGGCAGAAACTGATCCATTGATGAATTAGCTCCTACATTGACGCTACTTTCAGATTAATCTTATGACTAACATTTAATAGATCGCATTGTCAACGATACTCTATGTACCATAATCTAACTCAAAGTAACGCAGAAGAATAGAAAAGTGGAATCGAATCCTTCTCACAGTCAAGTGAATTCCTTTGGATTTGCAAAATTCATGCAGCTTCTTCTGTTGCCACGAAGGATGACATTCCACCTGAACCACAGCAGGAGGCACGCGTGCGATCTCCAACAGATCTGCCAACTTCTTAGTGGAGAAATTGCAGACTCCAATGGCTCGCGCCTTACCTGAATCATATAGTGATTCCATCGCCCTCCATGTGCTCGGTATGTCATGTTGCTCGATGTTTTCTGGGTTAAATCCCTCCGTTCCCTTCTTCATCCGTACTGGCCAGTGCATCTTAACAGTGATGAAACCATATTAATGAATAGTGTGTGGATAAAAGCGTCGATGACACTTACAAATACTTAAGTACATGGAAATTAGTCAGAACCAAACGATGGGAAGTTAGAATGCATCGCACTGATAAGACAGAGACAAAATTATCAGCATGTACTTACGAGGTACAAATCTACATGGTCAAGCTGCAAGTCGCGCAAAGTTCTTTCCAAAGCCACCGGCACATCCTCTGGGGCGTGATCAGTATTCCTAGAAAAAAAAAATGCAAATATTGCTAGTAAGTTCAGACAAAAAACTTGTAAGAGGTATCCCCTAGCTTGTCTATGAGGTTTTAATATGCCTTATATTCATGTAATCTTCCAGAATCTAACAGTTTTACATTTTGGATTGGACTTTCTAAAGCAAGAGAACAAGCAACAAAAAATATAATATGGAAGGTATCGGAAGTGTTACAGGTAGTCCTAGAATGCATTCAAGTGTTTCAAGTGGTGATTCTTGTAAGTGTAGAGATACATCAACCAATTTGCAGCACAGCTTTACCAGAGTTTGGAAGTGATAAACAAATCCTCCCGTTTAACCACGCGCTCTTCGATCAATTTTTGAAAACCGCTCCAATCTGCAAAAAAATTCAGTAAGTAATGTAAGTAGAACTCATAAATACAAACAGACGAAAATCATGCGAACTGAGCTCTTGATTAGACGAGTGGTCCAAAACCAACCCAAACAACACTGGAAGAATAATTCTACAGTTTCCATTCCAAAAAAAGTGAATTTTCTTTCCATGCCAGTAAGAGGTGGTAAGTGTCAAAAAAATATCAATAAGAAAAAGTTATCCATCATCTGATTATCGTAATTTGTTGATATATTTTTTTTTGGTAACCGAGGACTCCACCACGGGTTCCCCGTGCCCGGACGGCACTGAAGGGCCGAGCCCCTATATCTCGAGAGAGACTAGCACAAAACCCCACCACCATGGCTCCCCACTTAAGACGTGTTAGCAGCTGCGGAGTTTCAATCCTGGGACCTCTGCGATGAAGTGCTCAAAGCCGAATCAACTCAGCTGCCCACTGATGGGTGTAACTTGTTGATATTTGCCAGCGCTTTTATAAGTTAATAGCTGTTTTTTAATAGTTTGCAAGTTATCAACTTTTCTTATTATCCATCATCTTATTACCGTAACTTGTTGATATTTGCCGGCACTTTTATGAGTTAATATCTATTTTTTAATAGTTTGCAAATTATCTACTTTTCTTATCATTTACTAAATTTTATTGGTCATTCTTACCAACGTTTTAAATTTAGCAACTCTTATATGAATTAACCAATCTTTATTTGAGCAACTTACCAACATTTTTTTCTAATTAAATTATCAACTCTCATTTTAGGTTGATAATCTCTAAAATTGGTTATTAAATATCGAGGTTGCTGATTGAGGTAAACAAAAATTATTAATTCAATAAAAATAAGTTTCTAAATTAAAAAATAATTAAACATTGGTAAGTAGCTCAAATTAGACTTTGTAACTAAAATCTATTTGATAATTTAATTTGACAAAAGTTGGTAAATCACTGTAATATAGGTTGGGATGGAAAATTACCCAATTAGTCATAAACCTATTGTCCCAATGTCAATTCGTCCTAAATTTTTCAATTTTATCAATTTAGTCCTAAACATTTAAGCAAAATTTTATAGTAATCATTTCAATCAATTTTTACTGGAATCACTAATGCGGTGGTTCAGTCATCGCTAGCCGTCCTACATGGCACACTGCCGCAACAATGACTTCCAACAAAAATTCGCTAGAATGACTATATTGAAATTTTCACATAAAGGTTTATGATTAAATAAACAAAATTGAAAAATTTGTAATTGAATTGAAATCTTACAATAAATTGATCGGATAATTTACCTTAGGTTGGCAATTTCTCACAGGAGCTCGTAGTTTGAAGAGTTGGTAATTTATGAAAATAAAAATTGGTAAGTTAGTGAAAAATTTACTAATCCGCGAACTATTTAAAAAGATGGTAATATGGTAAAATTGTTGATAAATTATCATTAACTTATTTGAAAAAAAAATCATCATTTATGTCTTTTTTCTACCAACATTTGTTGAAATTTACCTACACGGTTTAAAATTCGTGTTTCTGGGGACTGAACAATAGATTTCTAAATTATCATGATGGTCTCTTCCCGCCAATTGACGAGCACACCGCGATGAGCTTCAACGTTGTAGTTAGAACAAAAGGAGTCATGCAAACTCGATGAAAGTGAAAACAGCTCGCTAAACTTTCAAAGGGAAATAAATAAGTACGCAAATAACACGCGTCGCTCTATGTTTTTTGTTTTAATAAATTAGGGGTACGACCGTAATTAGCCTGCTATCTGGAGGGGCATTAGTATTGCAATTTATGGCCACGACCCCTACCTAAATCTGAGTTCCCATGGCACTGAAAATCGAATAGGTGGCCTTTTAGAACAAGGAAAAAAAAAAAAAACTTCTGAAACTTCAGAGAGAGAGAGAGAGTGCGTGTGTGTGTAAATGAACAGCCAAATGGAGCATCGCGAACCGAAAAATGTAGCAAGAAAATCGCCTACGGAGCAGACCAAAACAAGAGCATAGAAAATCAAAATCTATACATGCCCAGAAGAGGAGTGACGGTCAAAGCAAGAAAATTAGAGATACAGAGACAATAGCTGATACCTCTGCTTCATTCGCATAAACTTGCGCACAATCGATATGCCGGTATCCATGCTACATTACCACATGAAAAAAGCAGGAGGGCAGTCAGAGACGAATTCACTAGTAACAAACTAGCACTCGCAGACAGGATATTATAAGCTCAGAAGCAAGATCAAGAAGGAGAACCCGAATGGCGATGTTGACAGCTTTGCCCACAAGCCCAGGATCAGACTGCCATGTCCCCAATCCCACTGAAGGGATCTTAGCTCCTGTGTTCAGCTCGAAGTATCTGATCGCATTGGCCATTTTTCCAGGTTTCTTCTCGTGAAAAACAGAGGTCCAAGCAAGTTCAGGCAAGCACAAGAAGACTCGACTCGCACAACCCCGCAGAGTGTGGAACAAAAGCCAGTTCAAAATTAGATGAGAACAGGGAGCGACAGCTACAGTGGTGTCCTTACTAAGGAAACGTGTGGATACTAGTGAATTCCCGTTTCGATAAGGATGATCTAGCAACAGGTCTTGATCATTTGACAGAGTCGATCGAAGTATTTAATGAAGTGGTGGAGATGGTGAACCGAAGAAGAAAAATCTGGGGCCTATAATTGACAGATACTACGTGGTCGGTGGTTCCATTGAAAAGGACAAGCAGAGGGGCCTAACTGGGTGGAACGAAGTTGACAACTTTAAGTGATGATCGACGTCGCAACAGTGTCCCGTGTCATGTCTTGGACGACGGATTTTCTGTCTGATAATGCAAGGTGGGGCTAGAGAGAGAGAGAGAGAGAGAGAGCAGTTGATTTACATGGTGGATCCGACTTGAAGATGGACAATCACCTTTGGTCCAATCAATTTCTTGATATCTGGATTTTCGATAACGTTCGTCGTTGCGACGAGCGAGGGCAAAAGGAAGGGGGGAGAAAATAAGGGCAAATCATTGTTTGCGGTGATATCTTGAGTTTGAGAAACACGTTGTCACGTGTTCCACGAGGGAAAGCTCCTCTCTGCGAATGGGCGATGATGAACGAAGTTAATCTCAACCTACAAAGTTATGAATCTCACGTGAATCTCGCATGATTAAAATGGATGAAATTAAATGAGCTGACAAACACCTGATGAGGGCAAGGCTAGCTCAAAAGTGAGACAACAAATCGTCCCCTTTAGAAAAGTACACACGGTCTCCATTTGGTTCAATCGACGAGGAATCGTATATGCATTCTCATTTCAAATATTACCATGCCATAAAATCAGATACTTTGTTAATTATTTAGAAAAATGCCACCAAAAACTAAAAGTTTGCTTACTGTGACACCAATAGCCTAAAATATTTCTCATGTCATTTAAACGCTCGAATTTATACCAGTGACTCAAAAGTACCTTCTATCATAATTCCATGCAAGATGGACAACAAAAATATGATGTGGGGGCTTGCATGAATTAAGGCAAGCAAACAAAGCTGACATAGATATGATTTGGTTCGGAAAATCCCACAAGTCTAAACTTTTTTAATGTGATACTAATATCTTAAATTTTTTTTTTGTCTAATCAATACCTTAAACTTTTATAGTTGCGTCAAAGATAGCCGCTAATAATCTGAAGTGGCAACTTTTGTGGACAACGATAGGCAAACATAGATGACATGACTTTAGTCTAGTCCAAAGCAACGTCATGCCATGGATCAACAAATATGTGTAGGTACCAACAAAGAAATGAATTTGTATTATTTTGTTGGTGCTCAATCCAATGACGTTAAAAATATGCAAGTGGTTCCTCGCTAGAGGATGTTCAAGACACATTATGGGAGAATCACCGAAGTTCATTTCTCTTGTAGACACCTAATTTTTAACCGACAAGTCACACAAAAGTAAAAAAGCTTAAGATTATGGGTTTCTAATTGCAACATCATTTCTTGTCCAAAAGAAGTCATTTTAGTGTTTTTAGTCAAATTTCAAATTCCAATGTGTTTAATTGAAGTCGAGACATTGATTTGGCCAATAACTCGAGGAAGTCTTTAGAGTTGACTTTTTTTCTTAACTCTTAAAAGCGTGCATGACAAAATTTCTATTTATTTATTTCTTTATTTTTATATTCCTCGAGAATAGATGTGGAACAAATAATTTGGTAATGCAATTTTATTTTCCTATTTTTGGAAAAAAAATTATTCCATAAATATATTTGAAGCAAAAATTATAAACTAAAATTTTTAACTTTTCTATTTTTAGAGCAAAAGTGAGAAAAACTTTTCTCATCGTTCACTCTCGTCACAACTCACCACCCACCCATTGGCCATGGGATGTCGGACACTCGCCGTCAATGGTCAGACGCCTGCTACTGTCACCCCTTAGAAATAGAAAATTTATACTATTATCAAACGAATTTCCAAATTTCTATTCTAAAAACAAAAATTTTGAGTTGTTATAAAATGCTTTTCTTTACTCAAAAACTCGTCCAGGTAATAGAAATTGATTTCTATTCCAGAAATTTTGTCATATACATCCTAAGTTAACCTTGAGTCAAAATTTACAAAAAAAAAAAATTGAAAAAAAATCTCAAATCAACTTCTTTTTACATTAATTTGACTTTGTTATTATCAATTTTACAATATAAGATTGAGAACCAACTTTTCCCCAATTTATGAACATGGTTTGAAATTGACCAAAAATAAAATTAGCTCATTTCTAATCATCTTTTGAGAAAATTTCCTTCATAACATTTTACTAGGAGGTTGTTTGACATTCAATTGTCAAACTAATTTTGAAATTCCAAACCAGCGATCAATTTCCCTAATTTTACCTCTAATTAGGGGTATCGATCGGTTTTTGGTTAATCGTATAGTCAAAATTGAGTCTAGTTCATTAGATGTAATTCAATTCCAATGTCAATTTGACAAAATCACCTCAATCTATTTGGACGAATAAGAACTAGAAGTAAGAGTCTTCAATTCAAAAATATTGCTTGGTGACTATGGATAATTACGTGGATAATTTGCATTCTTGCAAATCAAGTTTAAATCATGTAAAAATATTTTTTTTTTGAAAAAAAGAATAAAAATTATTTTAAAATAAATTTTTAATAAAAGAAACAAAAATATTAAAAAAATTCAAGAAGAGCAATTTGGAAAAATATTTTCATCTTCAGGAATTCATTTTCTTAATTTTTATGCATAAATATTTTTCTTGACTAAAAAGCATTCTCAATTGATTATTCATTTCTAGCGAATCAAAAGAGTGAAAGTTAAAAATTTATATTTAAGGTTCCGTTTATTTTGCGAAAAATATAATATATCTTAAAAATATTTTTAGGAAAATGACAATATTTCCTGATATTTAGTTGAACCAAGCCGTTTGAAATGAAAAATCTAATTTGATTTATCCGGGAAAAATTACAAAATTAATTTTGATTTTAACTATTTTCTCTTTTGTTATTATTTTTTTTTTTTCTTACTGAAAATGAAAATATTTTTTGATAAAAATTACCAATTTCAACCGTCCGGGCGAGGTCGCGACCCAGGCGGTCGCGCGGGCGGCGGGCGATGGCAGAGCGCGCCTGGTCGAAGAGTAGGGCAAGGAGACGGCGGCCAGCGACGCCATCTCGTGGACGAGGATGGAGGACAGGCAGTTCAGAGAGATCGCCATTGCCGAGTGGGAATCGAAGAGACACAGAAAGAGCGGGTGGAGAGATCCGAACGCGATTGCAAGGGAAAAATCCAGCAGATCCAGAAAACCAGAGAGAGACACGGAAGCGAAAGATCTCGTGCTCTGCGCGAAGGCAACGACGCAGAGAGAGAAAGAGAGAAGAGGACGACTAGCTGCGGAGGAGCTGCCGAGGGATCAGGGGGACGGAGGAGAGAGAAAGAGGCAGAGAAAGGATTTTAGAGAGAAGGTCGCAGGGATTTCAGTGTTGAGGAAGACGCGTAAGAAAGAGGAGAAGGCGATTTCCTCCTTTTCTTCAGAAACGGAATTCATTTTCTTCAATTTTAGAAGGGCATTTTTTTTATTGACCGGAAACATTTTCTTTGACTGCTTATTTCCATGCCCCAAACCCTTAAAAAATGAGAAACAGATTTTCCTTCAAAAGAAATGAAGCCATGTTATATTATAATTTCTTCTATTTTTGACATAAATAATGTATATATTTTAGCGTAATGTGGAATGCAGTCTTTGAAGTTGAAAATATTTTCATATAATTTTAGGGCCAAATTGAACAAGTACTAAAAATCCCTAATCACATTTAGCAAATTAAAAGTTTAATGATCAAATTACATATTAAGCTAAAGTTTGCGAATTACATTGAACAATTAAAAATTCATGAATTACATTTTATGTTGGATCAAAATTCAAGAATAATTTGTATAATTTTATTAGTGAGTTACATCTATTACATCATTCACCTGTTTCATCCATAGAAGTAGTCAAATTTGTGAATGGAGAGACATCGAGTTTGCAGATCCACCAAGGAACAAGTGCAGAAGCACGTTGAAACTGCAAAAATGGGGTAATTCGCATTAAATCACATACTTGCCGACAACATCTAGAGAGTCGAATGTGCTTACAACTTTATAAGTTCTTTTATAACCTATCTTGCTTAGTTTACATAATTATGCGTCGATTCTCATATTTGAAACTGTTGAGTAACATTGTAGAAGAAAAAGCTTGTACAAATTCATATATCTTTTGCAGAATTCTTCTTTGAGTGGATAATATCTCTTGTTACATTCATTGAAAATCTTATACTTTCGGAAATCATAACACCGCGTATTGTACCTTTGATATAAACTGATATTATTTTGGCATAATAGTGAACCATTTTCTCTCACACTCAACTTCAAAATCCTAATGCTTGTGAATAAATTTGCATAATGAAAGGTTAGAGATTGTTTTGTCATTATAACTAAGGGAAATTATTGAGAAAATCACTTATGGTGTTTTTAAGATGACAAAATAATCAAAAGCTACTGATATGTGTATTTGAGTGCGGGGATAGACAACTTCTATAAACAAAGCCAAATGCATATAGTGTTAACAACATAACGTTAAAAGCATGGAATAGCTTTGGTTTTGCAAAAGGAGAACAAGCAATTGGTCGAGAATCGTATCTAAATTTGGAAGGACCTTTATAGATGGAGAACAAACCATAGAACGAGAATCCTTAAACCTTGGATCGATTAATAAAATATATGAACTGTCTAAAGATTCTGAGGACGTCTTTTAGCTTAGAAGAATCATCTTGCAGAAAGTAAATGGACCGTACAATGAGATTTTATGAAAAGGATGGAAGGATAGTTTTCCCAAAAAACAATATATGCTAGAGACAAAGTGGTTGGTTCTACATTCTTGGAAGACTTTGACTCTTAATCAATTTCAATTGGGCTCATGCCAGTATTTTGCAACTGTCTTCAAATGTGGTCCCAAGTAGATCAGAACTCGTTTTCCTATTTAGATAAGCAGAAGAGATCTTACGCAGATTGCAAAAGTAGAATGTTCAACTTCGGAAAATTGCCTCCAATACTCTGCACATGCTGCTGGTCAAAGAACGGCACACCAATGGACACTTGACTCGATTAGCCGAGTGTTTGAACTTCAATGTTAATTGTGCTCGAGTAAGAACATTACTTTCTTCTTTTTATTTTTCCGAACCTTTTAATCAATTAATGCCATTAAATACACGTAAACTGTTTTTATCCTATTTCAATCGATAAAGCTCATCTTCAAGATGGCGGGCATTAAGTTAATGTGAGTGAGTGATGTTTTGATATGAATATACGATCTTCCATTAGATATTGAATCAGAAAGTCTAGACCATCGGATCCAATTACACAAACGACGAAGCCAAACTATAAATCGTCATAAATCAACAACAACAAAAACATTACAAAAAAACCCACGTAAGCAGGTCGCGGTCGCCGACCGGAGGCAAATTCTCGGTCCATCAACCGTCGCCACTTAATCGCATATTTTATAGTTAATTCCCAGAAAAAGAAAAAGCAACTTTCGATAGAATAATATGTTTTTTTTTTTTTTTTTTGTGTGTGTGTGGCGATGATAATTGATGTTCGGGAGTAGCGTCTGAAGCGACGACGATTCGGTCGGGCATTGGCGATCGCTTTCGAGCCGCGAAGCGCCACCAACTCCGATTCGTGTCAGGTCACCGGTCCCTTCGCTCCGCTCCTCCGTCCCGGCCCGGCGCCGATCCCGAGCTCTCCATCTCTCTCTCTCTCTCTCTCCGGCCGCGGGCCCGCCGAGCCACGTCCCTTCGCTCGCCGCGAGTTCCGGCGTAGGAAATGCGGGCGGCGGTGGCGGCGGCGGAGGCGGAGCGGCGGTGAATCTAGGGTTTCGGCGTGTGTGTAGAGACAGAGAGAGAAGGGGGGGGAGAGATGAAGGAAATTGTGGGGAGTCCCGGGACGGTGAGCGGGATGGCGTTGAGGGTGGGGCAATGCGCGTGCGCCGGTGCTTCTATCGGGTTCATGGTGTCTGCTCCCGGGTTCTCGAGCTACACTGCTTTCTGGTACTGGTTCTGTTTCCGAGAGTATCGATTTCTTTCCCTTTTTTGCTGGCGCGGTATGGAAATTACTTCGGGGTTTTAGTTTTATAATGCGGGTGATCTGTGACTGGGGACATCGCTCGCCTCGTCCTTGGTTTTTTAGATTTGAACTGCAGCAGGTTGAGTTTAGCCCGATGTGAGCGTTGTTGGTTCACAGGATTCCACGATTCCGGACCTCTTTCCTGTTTGCAGGCTCATTAGTTTTATAAGTCTTACAATCGTTTTGCATCAGCTTGTTTGAGCTGATGAACCTTGGGAGAACTATTTTGCATGCATGGACATGGTTAATTTGGGCATCGGGTGCTTTGGTATCTGAAGGGCCACTCATGTGGTGAAGTCCCCATTCTGAGATACACATAACCGGGAGTATGCATCTCTGCAGTGTAAACAGATGAAATACAGTGGATAGGATCAGCAGAAGTTCTTTAAGGCCGTATGCATTGTAAAATGAAGAACAGATAAGCGAACCGCCATTGTGCTTCTGATGGAGAGATTCATTTTTACTTTCCCTTTTGAAGGCATGCAAGTACCCTCTTATTTGTTTAAAGCTTGTGTTGTATCGGCGAAAAGGCCCTCGCGTTTTTTTTTTTTTTTTTTAAGATGATGATTTTCTGATCTCGGTATAGACTGGCCAGAATTTATAGTGTGTGATCAGATATGCTGACTGCTGGGAGTAAGCGTCCTCCAACTACTACTACGTGCATGAATGTGTTGGTGATAGTTTTGATAACTTGTTTCTATTTTTTTCCCCTCCCCTCACCTCTTTGATTCAACTTTGAAGTGGAACGGACGTTAAAATGAAGAGGGTGATCTAGATATTACATGGCCCTTGATGGTAGATAGACTTGCTTGAGGTAGAGGTGGATTAACCATTATTTGTTGAGCTTCTTTGCAATCATTCACTTCAGCTTTTCCTCTGTCTCTGGATGGTTGTGGGATAGGGAGTTCCGTGCTGTGTTGGTAAGACTAAGAACATAGAGTGCAAAGAATTGATGGTACAAAAGCTGAGCTGGGTAATAGATAACTAAAGAGACAACTGTTTTGTAGATAAAGAGAATAACTCTACAGGTTACGTAAGGTGTACAAACCAAATACAAGGGGAACTTAAGAGCCAAAAGAGAGCTCAGTTACAAGGCAAAGCATCTGTGGGAATCATCAATGCATTTAAAATCCTCAACTAAATTTCCTCAGTAGCAAAATTCAGATTTTGAGCTAGATTTTAATAGTTACGACGAAAGACCTCTTCACAGGCTCTCTTCTTGTGTTTTTTAAATCAACTGATAAATCGGAAAGAGTGTTTGAAGAGATCCTTCTTTTCTTGTCTCATGGAATGAGCACCCTACCAAGCCTTTAATTCTCGTTTAATAAACAATAGACCTACCTCCCATAACCCAACTTAACTGGGTACATGCATAGGAAGCTGCCACATCCTTTCTTGTTCAAGGACATTGAAGGAGAAGCAGCCTCACGGTTGTTGCTTCGTTTTTTTTTTTTGGTATAGGAAGCACCTGGTGGAGACAGTGCAGTGTTATGAAAAGGTTGATTTTTTTTTTTTTTTTTCCAAGTGTGAATTATAATGAGAAAAGCTTCGGAAGTGCTCTGTTCTAAAACATTTCCAACCCCATTAGACTTATATCAGGACCTCAGGTAGCAACTTCTATTTTATGAGTAAAATAATAGATCATTTAGAAAGAGCTACTTAGAAAAAAAAATTGGCAGTCTTTATTCTTTTGGGTCTTAGTCTATCTGATGTGTGCTGCCATAAAGCTGATTTTTGGCTATTCTGTCATTCTGCACAAATTGCTGGAGATTAATGGAAAAGTCAAGTACTTGTCATTCCTAAGGTTCTTTCTTGGTTGGATAGCAGTAGTTGTTGAGATTTTCTGAGATTGTGGAATGATTTCATCTTTTTTGGCTTAAAGGAGCCTTTAGAACTCGAAATTTTATTGAAAGCTTACAAAATGGGTGGAGATAGAACTAGGGAACTGAGTTGATGAATCTGGCATGTTGATCTCATTCTGCTATCTCATAAAAAGTTATATATTCGGCCATTTGAAATGTCCGCAGGTATTCTTCATCTGTGGAAACAATTGTGGTACTTTTGTCTGACATACAAGTGAGGTGATTTGCTGGAAGAGTGTATAAAGGCACCCCCATGGTTCCATTCTTAGGGAATTATCTTAACGTATGAAAAATTGGTGCTTGTATGCAGTTGGGAGGAAGGAAAGTGTGGTATTTTATTATTGGTACTTTAATTAATAGGGTATTCAATTTCTAGTGTTATGTGAATGGAGCTGTTTTTGCTGAGTTAATGTCTCTGCATGGACGGTGCAGATTTTATGGTCTGCGAATGTGTTTGTCCATGAATTATCCTTTGATGAGCTTTTCTATGCGCTTTGCGTGAAATACGTCTTACTGATCTAAGTTTTTTCCTGTTTATTAGAATATTAAATGCTTTATTGTATCAAATAAGTTGCATGGCACTGATATACCTTCTTACAGCTACTTAATTGCATCGATGGGCCTTCAAGTGTTATGGAGCTTTGGACTAGCCTGCCTTGACGTCTATGCTTTGAAGAGAAAAAGAGACCTTCAGAATCCTGTCCTTGTGAGCCTGTTTGTTGTTGGTGACTGGGTATCTATCTTGATCCTTGGGCCTCTGATTTTTGTTAGGCTAAACATCCTTGTGGGAAATATGCGCTGTTTTCTTTTCCATGGATGTGTTTAGAATGCTTTTCTGTAGGTCACTCAATCTTTTAATTTTTGGTTTGAAAATAAGTACAAAATCAGTGGATATCTCAAAAAGTCGGTTTCAACCAGTGATGATGCCTCCGAATTATTCTTCCTCTTTCTTATTAGATATAGATATTGCACAAAAGTTGGTCCCTTCAGTATTTTGTCATTCTTCTGCATTTGACTGGTTAAACTTCCTATGCTTCATTTTATTTTGAATAAGAAAGGCAAAATCGTGTCCTCGTTAGCTGAATTTGCTTTTTCAGATCCTTTTTTTGAATAGTTACTTTTTTTTTTTAATGTCCTTTAAGTTGCTGTGATTTCTTCGGATGCTTGATAAGACAAAGAGTGGAGCCATTCACTTGCACGCCGGCATGGGGCGTCTTTCTACCAGAGAATAGTTTGGCCTATTTATTAGGGTGTTGAGTAATCATGACACTTTCATCCGCAAGAGACCTGCTATGCCTAACCCTTAGCTACCCACTCATTCTGTCTAATTCGCCTAGAATATTTGTAGCATTTGTCACTTCGTCTTTTCTCCCCAAGTGCCGTGCTCTTTAGAGCTGGATCGCCTGGAGTTCACTCCTAGAGATATAGCCATCTCTACCCCGACATCTATCCCACGAGCATCTTCTTGTGAGGATTCTTGACATTCAATAACGTCTCTACCACCAGTTTTCTTAAACAAATTGTCAAACAGATCACTATTTCTTCTGACGGAATATTATGTTGTTTGTTTTAATTGGGTCTGGTCGTGGTGCTGGTGCCTAGGCATCATTTAATGCCCCATGTTGGTCTTAAATTTCTCATGAGAAAGGAAGCATACAGATAGTCAACTTAAGCTATAGGTGGAGCTGTTCTAGTGTCCCCATAAGAAGTCTTCGTTACTTACTCTGCTGATCATTCTTAATCTTTGGGTGCACCCATCTTCAGTGCCTCTACTTTACTCTATGTTGGTTTTTGAAGGATATCTTCTAGGAAGTATTGGCTCTTCCTATTACAGTAAAGGGGAAAATATATGACATCACTGCCTGCTTATCCATTTGGCTATGATCATGCAGGTGACGGCTACATTATCACTTGCAGCTGCATGCTCATCAGCTGGTGTGACTGTTCTATATTCTAGGGACTTGAACTTCTGTAGGGCTCATCTACCGTGCAGCAGATTTCAACTTTCGGTAGCGTTGGCATTCTGTACCTGGGCCCTTATTGCCATGTCTTCTCATGTTATGTTCTGGATCTTGGCATCGATATAGATGGCCTTCCTCTGAGGCCTCACTTTGTGAGGATACTGCAGTATCTGTGGTTTCACTTGTATATTCCAATGCTCCTATCCTTTTTTCACCTTCTTGCCTGTAGGTCAATGAACTAAACTCTTCAAATGCCTAATATTCTGGGCAATTTTCAGGATGTTCCTCTCTGTCTTGTTGGGCTTTGCCTCTTTGGTTTTTCAGTATAAATGAAAAAGCACTTTGCTTGAGCTGTCTAATGCAGATGAAGATTTTTAGTGAATTAATTAGTTTGCCATTGTTTTCTGGGACTGAGCATTTGGTTGCGGGTGAGTGCTTTTTTGCCTCTGTATAAGGAGGTGGCTTGTGATCCACAGCCAGAGTTTGAGGCTTGTTGCTAGGTGGCTTTGGCCCTTTGTCATGGATTGAGTCTAGTTTACCTTGATATGTTGTTACTTGGGTTTCATATCGAGGGACAAATTATGAGGGCAGAGCACAAACCGGCTTTGTTTTCTGATTGTTTCATTTCAGTACTGAGGGTGGGAGAAATATTGTCTAGACTTAAGTCTATGTATGATACGATGGACATGGGCAGCACCAATTACTGTACAAAAGCTGTTTACGATCTTGCTTTTTATAGTGAAACTCCGAGTGGCTAGTATAGAATCGAGAATGGAGATTTAGAGAGTCTAATCCTCTATTTTTGTTGGATTTCTCCATTGAAAGGACTTGAGTTACTTGACTCTTCTACAGCCGAGTAACTTCTCTTGTAAAGATTGTATTTTCTTGATTTTCCAAGAAAACAAACTAAGGTCCGACCCGATATCTTTTCTGAAACCATGAGTTGGCATGTGATCACATTGAAAAGAGCAATCAGACACTCCTTAGGACAGGAAAAGCCAGCAATTGTCAGTACTGACACTGTTTGTCTTTGCATTTGAGCTAATATAGACTCTCCAGTGGTCTTTGACTGGAGTGCCACGACCAGAATTGAAGCTACAGTTTTCACAGGTTGATCGTGACCAAGCATTAATAATCGGACATTAGAATGGAACAGCTTACAATATCGTACTTTTCGCAGTTTTATGGAATTTGACTTTTTAAGAATTGTTCGTACGATACGAGTGCGCACAAATTGTGTCGCCGTTTCTTTATTTTCCAAGACTTAACGTACCTGTACTTTCTTTGAGGATTTTGCTCTAGGTTTACAGTCCAGCAGATCTAATTAATTAGCGCCCACATGAGGTTCCCAAGCCAAGAGTCATGACAGTCGCAGTAAGACTTTAACCTCCTCGAAGTATACTGAAGATGTGTTCGATTTCGTTGGCTACTTCCCTCATGTTGGGGCGGTTGTGCCTCCGCTTGTCCAAGCATGATGACGCGAGATATCCAAGTGCCTTCATGGTCTCCAATTCCAACTTCGTGGCACCCTCTTTGATCGCTGGATCAAGGGCGTCCATCAGTCTTTCTTCTTTTAGAATTTTCTTGATATGTATTGCCAAGTTTACATCTTCCTCGTCTCGATTGAAGTCGATGGCCTTCTTTGAAGTCAGCCACTCCAATAGAACAACCCCAAAGTTGTATACATCGCTCTTATCAGTAAGTTGAAAATTAAGATAGTATTCTGGATCAAGATAACCGAGTATTCCTTGAGCACAGGTCATGATGTGAGTTGCATCTCTCTCGGCTAACCTTGATAACCCAAAATCAGACACTTTAGCATCGAGCTTTTCATCTAATAGTATTTTACTAGATTTGACATCGTTATGGAAAATGGGCGGTACGGCTGTGGTATGAAGATATGCAAGTCCCTCGGCCATTTGGCGGGCGATGATGAGCCGACGGTACCACGTGAGGGGAGCCCATTTACATTTGTATGCGCCGTGAAGATGGTCAAAAAGATTTCCGTAAGATATGTGCTCGGAAATTAGCAGAGGCAGCTCAAGATCCACACAGCAACCCAGCAGTCTGACGAGGTTTCGATGATTCACCTGGCAAAGGATCCGGACCTCGTTCAAGATCTGGTCTATTCCCTTTGTGTTCCCGAGCTTGGCTCGCTTGATGGCAATTACAGTTCCGTCGTCAAGGATGCCCTTGAAGACCTCGCCAAAGCTGCTAGCGCCAAGGAGGTTCTCCCTGGAGAAGTTGCTTGTTGCTCTTGTGATCTCCTTCCCCGTGAAGATCTTGGCCACTTTGCCGCTGCAATTGGCATTTAGGATGTCTTCGCGCATATTGGTCAAAATGAGTTGTGCTTCCTCCTCCTTGATGTGCTCGCGCTGCCGGTAGACGAGAAAAAGAGCTGCGAACCCGAACAGAACTGCAGTGGTGCTCAAGGTTAAACCTGCAAAAATTGGGCAAAGTTTTTGGTCAAATTGGCAAAATTCTTAATGAACTCAAATGGAAACTATCCAGCTTGAAAATTGAAATACGTACCTGCAATTAGTGGACTTTTGCTTTGCTTCTCGCAATCTTCTGGTCTTGGACACTTAATATCTACAAGAAAATAAATTAAGAACTAGTTTATGCCTAGTTCACCACATATGATTGTGTTTGCTGCATATATAAATGTCTGATTGCTGAATCGAACATTTTCCCTAGAATGTGCTTAGTTCTGTGGCATGATGATCTACTTGCTAAAGAACAGGTGACTGATTAAGCATCTCGCTTCTGAACACAATGTTTGGATGAATTTATATGATGCATCTTCCACTATTTGTTGTAATGCATTGTTTCGAAATGCCGTACTTCTCATTAAAGCATGTAGTTTAGTTAATTTGATTATGCTACATAAAGTGATGCATCATGTTTCAATTTTTCACTTATGTTAGCCTAGATTTTAAGAAAACTACTTTTTGTTCTACTTACTGTAACATACGCCTGCAGTTGGATCCCACCGAAACCCGTATTGGCAAAAGCACCGTTTTTGCGCGGCCTTCACGGGGTCCGCAGAGCACATCGAATTTGGTGAGTTCCGGCAATCTACCTGGGAGTTGCACAATGGCTCCTGAGGCAATTCCCACTCCAATTTCAGCCCCCTGAATAGTGTCCAGATTAACGAAGCTCTGGTAAGCCGCACATCGGTCCTGGCGGACCCTGATCCTGTACTCATTCTGGGAACCGCCCGTCTTCACTGAGCAGCACAAGGGGAAGGCACTGCAAGAGGCTGCCGCAAGGGGATTGTCCCTGAGATACACATGGCATATGCTTGTCGCTGTACAATCTGCGGCCAATGACAACACGTCGGTGGAGCAATTCATCAGCACCAGGGTGTTGCTGCTGGTTATGTTAAAGGGAGGCTTCGGTTGAGGTAGATTCCCTGGCTCCTGTAGTCAGCTGAAATGCAAGCATAGTCGACCCAATCCGATGGCCTAATCACTAGCCTCTGCGACTGTGGGTTGATGGATGTGACAACGTAAGACGACTCATTGAGTGCGTCGAAAAACAGTTTGCCAAAGCTGCACTGGACTTTGTATGACTGGTCGCCACAGCTCGGTCCGGTGCTCAACGGATAAGGGACGGTCATGTTGCCACAATTAGGGCAGGTGATTGTGCCCTCTATGCAAATGTCGCACGATAGTATCACCAGCACCCGGGCAAAGAGCGCAATTGCGAGAGCAAGTGTGTTGCTCATTTTGGCCAAGATTTGAATGATACAAACTGGCATTGTGGTTCAGGCCATCCTAGTACAATTGAGTGAGTGAGACACGAACTGTTCTCATTATAATGCAGGAGCAGCGTTGTCCGTTGTAAGTCTCGGATCCAACAAAAAGCAAATTTTCATCTTTCCGAGGCATAGGGAATGCTGGGAAGTGAGTCAACAGTGGACAAGAGAGATCATGGGACAATGTATTAGGCTAAAAGCATTTTAAGGTTTCCTAAAACCTAGACAATTTATTGAATTAAGATCCTTGATACTCGCTATGAAGTCCCAAGAAACTTTAATCAGTCAACTCATTAATTGTGACTTCGATTATTTTTTGGGCTTTGTACAAGTCACTGCCAGTGATCTAAACGGGCCTTTAGAATTGAGGCTCTTAAATTTCCTGTTTTAATTTGAACGAAAAGTTATTGTATGTCTTATGCACCGAGATTGAGGCTTTCCAAGGGAAAGAGAGGATTATTGAGCAAATATCGAGTCCTCAAGGAGTAAATTTTTCATTGGTAGCGTAGGGCTTTTGGGGATGGTGAATCGTCCATCTAGCCTAGAGTACTTATTTTGATACCCCACTAGATCTTAATCATCTACTTTAATGCTTCATATCATCAATTCTACCCATTTCCAACTTTCAGTATCATCAAATGGTCGGCTTAAGTATCAGTAATAATCATCTAGAGAAGTTCTTCTACCATCCTTCTTACTACATCTTTGGGTCAATTTATTATTGTCACGTCCCGAACCTTGAGTGCGCGGACATCCCTCGGCGGTCGACTAAAATTGCGATGTTCCCATGACGCGTCGTTGATTCATTCGTTTTATGCACATGCAGAAGCGAAATAATAAACCCCAGACAACAATTAAACACAAGTGATAGTAAAAGCAGGACAACCGATTAACACAAGTCACACTTTATAAACACATCAGGTTCAACCTATAGGTTTATATACAAGAGTCTATAACCAAAAGAAGTCACCAAGCCAATCCCACCTCGACCCTACCTACTCGGGATTCGAGTCTACCACGACACCATTTGGGATGTCGATGTCCAAAGGATCGGTTTCCTCTACTTTGGACCCTTCACCCTCGAGCCCCGAGTTCGCCATGATATCGTCCAGTATATCGATATCCATGGGACCAAGTACCTCCTCATACTCGAAATCGACGGCAGGCCTGTCAAAACCCTCCAAATGACCCTCCAGGACCCCATTAGGCTTGTTAATGAACCACGCTTTGAAGCGATGAGGTACCAAGTAAGGTAAGCCCTCATTGACCCAAATAGTGGTCACCACAATCTCATGGGTCTAGGTGGTCCCGGGGATGGGGAGAATAGTAGACTCGGTCTTCACCTCTCGTGGACACCCAAAACGGACGTGACGTACCTCCATCTAAGGACCTAAAAATATTTAAACCACGACGGAGTGAGACAAAATCTCAGTGAGTCTACACCTTAAACCCCGATTAGGGCGATAATTCACTTAGAGGTAGCCCAAACATGCACCATCTAGGACTTACCTCGTCTCAGCACAGCCCTGCACATTAGTTCATCACGTATATCATATGCATATAGCAGACATATATCATAACTAGAACACATCAATTCATCTTTCAAACAATCACATGGGTCCCGATTATAAGGCGAAACTGTTATGACACATCCCATTTCGTGCAACATAATTTTGTTCTACAATCAGGCGCGGCTATTTCAATCACTCAAGCGTGTCCTAGTTAATTACCACCCAACGGCCACGGCTAACTCAACAGTCGGCGGTCATCCGGCATAACCGGACATCGTCCCGCTCCTTCGGGCACGGCAATATCTATATCTAGACGACATTCCATAAAGGAGCATTGGCCCAGCCTCCACTGCAATCGGCATCCGTTGTCAAGGGCATCCGAACTTAATGAGGCATCGTCCCACGTGAGCGCATCAGGACGAGTTCCAATAATGACCACACACACATCCAAGTTCGGCCAAGAACATTGTGCTTTGCACTCAAATATTTACATTTCAAATAATGGACTTGGCCAATTTTCTTCGTATTAAAAATACCAAATAAAATAATTGTGCGTGGTCACACATTTAAATTGATCCATAAAACATGATATGCTCCCATTTCAAAATTGCACGATTTTATATAGTACTTAAAACATTTTTGGTGTTAAAACCCGACACCCGATATTTTTCTATTTAAATATCATAAAATCATATTTTTGCAATAATAATTAAAAATCATCACCAAGCACTCAATTGCATAATTTAGCAATCAATTTCACAAATGAATTCAACCACAACGATCAGCGTAAAATTCCACTAACCGGTAATCCCGGTATAATTTACGCTAATTAAAATTAATTAAATACATTGCAAATTATTTAAACTAATCCACTTAATTAATTTAATGAAGCTAACCGAACTAACCTAATTGAGCTAACTAACCAATCTAACTAGACTAACAACATTAATCTAATTAAGCTAACTAACCACCTAACTAACTAGTTGGCCTAACTAGCTAACTCAACTAATTAGTTACACTAACTAACTAACCACTAACCCTTAATTAAGCCAAAAATAATCCACCTAAGTGCAATTAACTTCATAATCCAAGATTAGAGTGTTAACTCACCCGATTAGCAAGGCAATGGGTTCACGATGATGGCAGTGAGATCCCGTGTCTGCGGCGCTGCCAACAGAGGCTTGGAAGAGTCTGAAAAAGGCCAAACAAGCTCATGGCTTGGCTAGCAAGTTCGGTTCTGGAATAAGTTTGAACGGGCTCGGCTGAGGCGGTTGGTTGGCGAGCAAATAGGTGTTGGCTAGTGGTGCGAGCAGGGATGGACGGTGACGTTGCTGGATGCCAGTGTCATGGCTCGAAGGGAGGCCGATCCAAGAGGGTTCTAAGGGACGGCCGTGACACATCTATGGATCAAGCGACCCTCGGCTTGTATCCTCGAGTTCTAGGGTTTTCTCGAGTCTTCTAGAATACTCCTGAGGGCGGGCGATACGGTAAATGTATTTGTATGTAATAAATGCGAGTAGCTGGTAGTTGGGGAGATATGATCTCCACCGTTAGATCGAGGAGAGATCTACGGATATGGTTTGCCTTGTATTTGTATATATAGGGGTCTCATCTCCCTCATTGTACTCATCTCATTCACAAGTAATACAATCCAGAGCTTCTCTCTCTAAAGTTTCTCTCTCTAAAAACCCTCGTGAGTTGAGTGTTGTGAAAGGCTGCTTGGGAGAAATCCTAAGGCCGCATGGGTAAGGGAACGCTAGATCGATTGGCCCGTGACACCGAGCTGGAGCGGCTCGAGCGGGTGGATAGAGGTGGCCTGGACGAGCTTGAGGCGATCTGGTGGTCAAGCGGGACTGGTGGGACAGCAGTAGGGATGGGCGGACGGTAGGGACACGGTTGAGCTGTGACGCGATGACAAGTGAATGGCGGTGGCTGGCTGGTGCGAAGGAGTGAGGTTGGCTGAAGTGGTGGGCTGGAGGGTGCTGCAACAGGGAATGAAAATGAAGAAGATGATGTGAAGAAGAAGAAGAAGCGAAGCTATTTTGCGGGAGGGGGCTGATCGCATAAGGCAAGAAGGGAGGGGGACAAGGGGTTTTTGGAAGTCCAAGTGAGGGCCAATGGGATCCAAGCACAAATATCCTATGCACTCAAGTGAAATGGCCACAAAGTCTTGGCATCAACCAATGACTGTTTTTCCCTCAACTCTTCAATTTTCAAACCAAACTGGTAGCCCAAAAATCCCTCTTTAGCAGCCATACGAATTTCCTCTTCAATATCCTTCCAATTCCTCACCAATTAATCCAATTTGAAGGCTAAGAAGTCCCTTAATTCTTCCCACAAAGTCTAGGGATTCTCCAATGACAATTTAGCTCCCATTTCGTCACAAACAAACCAATTTGGTGGCCAAAATTCACACCAAAGCAGCCCATACGAATTTCTTGATTTTTAATTTGCCGAATTTGATTTTTCCGCCAAAATTTTGGGCTCGATGGAATTTCTCCAAAAGATGAGATGAGGTCCTAAAAATAAATCGTGACACGCTCGAACGTTCGATTCCCGAAACTGAATTCAATTTTATGGTTAAAATCGACCGAATGCGATTTTAGTGTGACCTAACCTACCGGGTAGCTTTTAGGGATTTTATTGCGTTTGACCCGTGGTCGAAAATTTTCGATCCATGTTTGTGCATCTTCGACTCGTTGGCGACGTTCGATTGTTGTAAAAATCTCAAGGTTTCAATTACGGGCATCGAGTATAGAATTGACAGAAAATAGGATTATTGCCGTTCGACGCGGATTTTGCAATTAGGTGGAATCACCCGCAATTCAATTACGTGCTTCCGTCGAATCGACCTATATCTGATCACTAATCGATTATAATGGTGCCGTATTGACCCTTGCCGATTATTACGGTTGAGCAGTCGATTTCCGATCGAATTCTCAAGTTGGTCTTAGCTAACTCGAGAGTGATAAGCTCCGAGAAAAAGGACCATAAGCACGTCGACGAAATGCCCATTTCATATTATCGAGACGGGGTCGAAATTTAGGATGTCACAATCCTCCTTCGGGAGATGAAAGGCCGGGCTTACTAACTCCTAAAGCTGCATAGGAGTTGATTTATTTGGGAGATGTTTGTCGACGGCAAGCACCAATCGTTGTCCACATCACTTCATGTCAAGTCAGTAGTGAGATGGCATAGAGTCTCGGAAGAATAGCCACTAATGGCCTCCTTGAGGAGTGGTGCATTGAGGCACATTCTTTCGTTTGAGAGGCACTGTGGTTGATCCATCGTTTAGGGCCATTGGAAAGCTCCGTGTGGGTTAGAGGATCTTCACTTGGCTAATAGCACCTAAAATAGGCATGAAAAAGAAGCAATCAACAGCTGAGTGTCACGCAATGTTAAGTGTCTATGGAAGATGGACGCGCGCCAAGGGAAGGTCAAGCTATAACGACATGTAGAGAAATCACTTGGGAGTAAGCCTTTGTTCAGCTAAGCTATTTACCTTTGTGGTGAAGTTTATGTGTGATTAAATGTGCTAGGATGAAGAACAAGACGAGTAATGAAAACATAAGCGTCAGGCTTCAATTTGGCTCTAAGTGGAATAGGGTTATCTGCAAATACCGGCAAGTCTCGAGTCATTTCCAATTGAAATCCTAATTAGGCAAGGAGGCAATAGTTGGTGAAATGAGTTTGCTTCCAAAAAGCCTTTACCATATTAAAAAAAGCAGAAAAAACATCAAAAGCACAAACGGTCATAAGTGTTGACACCTAAATTTTGACAAATCATTTAGTAATTAATTGCATAAAAAAATTATGGATTAATCTTTAATCTCTAAAAAAAAAAAAAAGAAGAAAGAAGTTCTTACACGTCCATTGTCTCTTGCTCATTAATGCATGCACATGCACGCCCACAATTCGGCGGACGAGAGAAGGCCTCAAAGGAGCAAAAGGAGCCCATAATATATTATAAAATATGCTCTATCAAGTGTGGGTTGTCAGCTTTTGGCAAAGCAATGAGAAATTTGCTGAAGAAAGAAGCAAGTAGCAAGCAAGAAAGTCAAAGAAAGAAGGAAGAAAATCCATGAATGTCCATTTTTCTCTCCCTCATTAATGCCTCGCGCATGCATGCACAAAATGGGGGACGTGAAATTTCTACCGACGCATGCAAGAAGATGGGCTAACATTTTTATAATACTTTCCTTGCTGGAAGAGTAGATCGGTGGCCACCATATTTGAAAAAAAAAAAGAATCGAACGTGAACAACAAGGAAAAGTTACGGCTGCCTCCCCGTTTACCTGTTCACACTTAAGTCGGTTGTTGCCTATAAATAAGCAAGGATCCTCGGCATTTGGGGGAGGCGAAACGAAAAATTCATCTGAGGAGGAGCTGAACGAAAATTTCATTGTGAGAGGCTTCTCCTTCGGTTAAAAAGAGGAGAGATAGAGAGTCTGTTAGAAAAAAATATGAAGTCGGGAAGAGGAGATTAAAAAAAAAAAAAAACCAAAGAGAGAGACTGCAGAAAGTGAGATGTGAAAGAGAGATAAAAAGAAGTGACCGAACAAAAAAAAAAAAAAAAAAAAAAAAAAAGAGGAAAAGACCCATACTTGTTCATCTTCTTCGGGAGTTCCTCGCCGCCGCCGATCGCCGGCGCTGCAGCCGCCCACCCGCCGCCTTCCTCTCTCCGGCGAGCTCCGAGCCCGCCGCCGCGCCTCGCCCTCCGCGTCACCGTCCCCGTCGCTACACCTCGACCGGCGCCATCATCTCCTTCCAAAGAGCTCCGCGCACGCCACCATCTCCGCCCGCCACCGCGCTTCGGCAAGCGGCAAGAACCAAACCGCACCCGAACCGGTCGCCGCACCCCCTCGAAGTCCGCTTGCCGCTGCCGCAACCCGCCCCTCCGCCCGAGCATCGACGCCGCAGTAGATCCGAGCCGATCGCCGTGCCACCAACAGCCACCGCACCGCCGCGACGCCGACACCCGCGCCACCTCCGCTCCGCTCGACGCCGTGAGCGTGGCCGGCTCGCCTCCACCTGCGCGCCCAACGCCCGCTCACTGCCACCCCCAGCGGCTCCGCCCGCCTACGCTACTCTTCGCCCAAACACCAGCGGCACCGTCTCGAACACCCGCATCTCCATCAACACCTCGCCCGTCACCGACGCCACACGCGGCTCGCCATCATCCTTTTGCAACCAGCAGCCACCTCTCGCTCGTTGCCACCACCGCAGCAACCGCCGCCGCAGCCCGCCCGAGCGCCGTCGCTGCTGCTGCCCACGCCTGCCTCTCTAGTCCGCCAAGCGCCACCAACCACGATGCCCCCGTTCTGAGCTTGCTGACCCGACACCGGTCTGCTCGCTGCTCCGCCGAGTCCACCAGCTCTCCCTCTCGAGTTGCTTTGCGCTTGAGTTGCCCCCACAAAGCTCGCGACGAGCTTGACCAGAATTGCTGCTGCGTTCCAACCGCTCGAGCCTACCACTACTCTCCACCGCGCTCAATCCCTTGCGAAACCAGCAGCCTGTGAAGCCACCTTCTCGCCCGCACCCGCACCTCCGCCCCGGCGTCCATTGCGCAGCCTGCACCACCACGCCGCACGAGACCCGTCGTTGCTCACGCCCTCACCAGCCACCGCCCTTTGCCGAAGCCCCGTTCCGAACGGCGACCCATCACCCCGGTGACCCACCATCTCAAGCCGCGTCGGAGCCGCAACCCGACCCCAGACTGATTGGTCCCGACTTCCGTGAGCACACCCCCGCAGCAGCTCGCACCCGTGTCACCCCGCCGCCTCACCGAGCCCCCCGTCTCCATCGTGGTCCTACAACTCCCGCAGCACCCACCACAGCTGACTCATTACGTTTGGAAATTTGGAAAAAAAAAAAGAAAAAAAATCAAATTTAGGTAAATTTTGTTATTTTATTAGGTAAATTTATTTTACTAGGTTTTTATTTTATTAGGTAGGTTTATTTAGTAGATTTATTTTATCTTATTTTAGTTATTTTGTTTTGTTTCTTTATTTGAAATATTTTCCCATGCATAATTGAAAATTCCAACATGTACATTTGATTCGCAACCGCACAAGTTTTTTTTATTCCATCTATAAGGCTTTAGATGGAATAATTAATCACGCGGGAATAAAATTGATATCTTGATCTTTAAGGCTTAAGATCAATTTATTGATTTTATTAGCGAAATAATCAAGGGTGATTAGATATTCGTTTTCAAATTTGAATGATGGATAATATTTTTGATAATCATTAATGATTTGGTGCTTATCTTTTAATTGCTTTATTTATCCCAAAAATACAAAAAAAAAATTGCATTTGCATTTCATGTATATTAGAATTGATTTTCCTAGATAAACTTGCATGATAGAATAGTTAGTTTTTGTTTTGTAAAAATGCATGTTAGATGGTATCTAGGTTAGATAGTATCTTTTGAATTAAATTGCATGACGAGATAATTTTCTAAGTTAAGATAAGATTCAGATTAGTCTATTCCTAACTTAACATAGATAATATCTCACTTTAATTAGATTTTTATTTTTTAGCAATTTTAATTAAGAATTTTCATAAAAAAAAAAATACCAAAAAAAAAAAAAAAATCATGCATATGTCATGTAGAACTAGATTCATGAAATGCACGTCATTTAATGATTGTTGCTAGGTTCATTTAATTAGAAATTGCTCGTCATTAGAATTAGGTCATTTGGTTAATTTATATTGCACATTTAATTATTAAACAATTTTCACTTCGAATTTCATGAAAAATATCAAAAAGAATTGTCTTAGAATTAATTCTCTAGGATAGATTGCATGCACATTAAAAAAATTAAAAATTAAAAATTAATTACTTTGCTTACGTCATATAGTTTAGGTCATATTGTTAGGTCATGTCACTTCACGTTAGATTAATAGCATGCATTGCATAGAACATGATTTTCATTAAATAAGTAAAAAAAAAAATTAAGTAATTGCGTGTTAATTAGAAATCATATTTAGGACTGTCGATGTGAATTCTGATTTAACATTGCAGATGCTTTCGTTGCCATGAGGTAAGTCTTGCAATTTATTCACTACTTTATCTGGGTGTTAAATTGGTGGTTTGCGCACCTGCATGATCACCTCATATGTTAGGGAAGTAAATGAAAATTAATTCAAGCTGCCTGCAAAGCATTTTTTGAAATAAAAGAGAAAAGGTACCAAAAGGGCGTTAGAGGAATCTAGCGTAATCAAGTCCCCGAACTCATTTAATCTCTGGTTCGTAGGAGTGAAGTAATTCTCCCATTACTTTACTTGGGTTTCTAATCAACCCACCCAAAATAGATTAGTGGCGACTCCATGATAAAAATCATTTGCATATTAAGAACTTAAACCCTAAGTTGCGAATTGGTATGGGCTTGGGAGAGCTCGAGCTAAGTCTAGGCTTAGTAATCCATTAGCCGAACCCTTAGGTGGTCCAACCCGCTTCGGGGAGGTCGCGACAGCTTGGCGACTCCGCTGGGGACTTGAGTAGAAATTCTTAGTGGACTTAGGCCAATTTTTCTTTTCTTCTGAAAAATGTTTTTGTTTGGCAGCGATGATCCCAGGTACGTCCCTAATATTTAAGGTGTTAAATGTTCTTGTAGGATGGGAGGTATAAGGGGAAGTGTTTGCTAACCTTTGTTTTGTAGGGAGGTGTAGGAATGTATGGTTTACTTGCATATATGAAGTGTTGCTTGGTATAAATTGTTATGCATGCTTTGCATTTACACTACACTCTTGCACACACAATCTGCCGCCGGACCTGGGCCGCACTAGGTCACTTAGGATGGTATTGAGTTGGATACGACTTCAACTGCGAGGCCGCGTAGTAGAGATTGCCCAACTCAATCTCGAAAGCTTTTTCTTGATGTCAAGAATGCCTACCTCTGCCCGCAAGGCTGCGCCGCATTAAGGTATCATCCTTGACTAAGCCGGAGTTAGGAGGACTTGACTTAGTATGCGAGGCTGCAACTAAGTCATCTCACCCTTTTAACTCCACTTTGCTTAGCCTTCCTAGTTAGAAATCGAACCCCACCTTTCATGTGCTTGTCTATGTGGTTGTTTTAATCGCCTGGTAAAGTAAGTTCTCTACCCTTTACTCTTGCAATTTACTTACCTTATTGTGTCTTTGGTCGGTCCATGACATTAGGTTGGTCGAGTCTTGGTCTATAAACAATGGGAAGGTCCGACATTCGATTCATGCCTGCACCAAAGGTTGAACTCAAATCATGGTGGAATCGTCTCGGCCACGATGGTCAAAGCTATGTGGAAAGTAGACTTGGTCGCCTTGTTCCCCTCCTCGACATTGATGTCCAAAGTGGCGTCATGCAAGCACTTGCTCACTTTTGGTGTCCCTAAACATCAACGTTCATATTTGGTAAGCACGAGTTGACACCGACTCTGGAAGAATACAGCATTGCCATAGGAAAACCTTTGGAATTGGAATTGATAAACCCACCTCTTGGATTAGAACCTGAATCAATTTTGTCTGACTTTCTTAGGATGGATAAGAATCTGATAAAAAGAGTGTTGAAAGATAATTGTCATGCATGTCCTTTTTCCTTCCTAGATCAAAGTTTTACTGATGCAAACACTCTTTTAAAAAGCAAGATCTTCCTTCTAGCCTTTTTCGGATTTATTGTTTTTCCTCTTCGTAAAGGCGCCTTTAATCCTTCTGTTGCATGGGTGGTCAAACAAGTGTGCGCTAGAATTAGTTTTGTCAACACTATTTTAGCTGAAACATTCTTGTCGCTCACCCGATTTAAGGAAGATCAAGATAAAACCTTTCGTGCACCAATCGAGCTTTTACAAATCTGGTTCTTTTCTCACATGAGTAGGATCGATATTCGCATGAATATTATTAATGTTACTGATTCCCATCATCCCATTGAGGTATTCAAAAATCATCAGAATCGAACTCCAAATCTTTCTTTCTCAAAATGGGTCAAATTGTTGAAAAATCCAAATACTAAGATTTTCCTATGGCATGCTAAATGGTTCCAAGTCTCCAAAGCACGTCTCTCTCATGGCGAGGATGAGCCGATCCCGCTATTGGGGATCACTGGTGCCACCTCCTATTACCCACTCCGAGTGGCTCGCCAATATCGAGTTGTGCAAGATCTACCACCTCCCCTTAAGCTAGGTTTGTTCCAAGTCCGATTCACTCCCAAGGATGGTGATCACAAAGAAGAACTTCGCCACATCGAACAAACTTGGCTCGCATGTCGTGAACAAAATTTAAGCTTGCCTGAAGAGGAACTTGAGGGGAAGGAAAAGACTTACCATGCCACGGCTCGATATATCCGCCAACACAAGATCCCAACTGAGCTTCTCCCAAAGTGCCGATGTGACTGAAAAGCCCACTCGGCAAGCGGAGCTTAATCGTCACAAGAGGAAGATTGAAGAACTTGAGAAGCAAGCCAAGAAGGACGCTAAAGAGAAGAGGCAATTACGTCGAGCGTTGGCTTCCCATTTGTTTATAGATCGGGCCAAATAAAGTGGCTTGAATCTATTTAGTCTTTTTACTCTAGCTTAATGTTTAGGAAGTTGAGTCATTTACTTGATCGGTTTATTAATCGCCTTTGCCTTTTAAGTTTTTACATTGTCAATGTCAAACAATTTCATTAATGAATAAAAGTAGTTAGACTTTCGTCATGGACCGGCATGTTTTACATGAAATGCTTATGTGTATTCATTTCTCCAAATTTAGGTGATAACGGATCCGCCACGTTCGCCGATTATTACACGATCAAGAGCTAAAATGGCTGACCAAACCGAGATGCGTGATCGTATGACCAGTGTGGAAGATCAGCTCAAGCAGTTGCTTACATCTATGCAACTTATGACTGCCCAAATCGAATCCCTCCGGATGACTCCCGTTCCTACACCTGTTCTGCCTGAGTTAGTAATCCCAAAGTAGGCAAAGAAGGTCCAAATGGTTGATGATGACATGCCTGAGTTGGAAGATGATATACCCCCAATCACTGCCGAGAAAGCCAAGTCTGACGGTGCTCCTAAGATGGAGCAAGGTGAACGCCTTGCGAAACTTGAAGAGAAAGTAAAACAATTGCAAGGATCGCAAAACTCACTCCCAATTGACTTGTCCGTCTGTGAGAAGGTTAAGACGCCAAACAAGTTCAAAATGCTGGAATTTGAGAAGTATGATGGTACTTCCTGCCCGAAAGCTCACCTGCAGATGTACCATGTAAGGATGGCTCAGCATGTCAAAAATGAGCCCCTTATGATCCAATCATTCCAAATGAGTTTGGTCGGGCCCGCACCGAATTGGTATATTATGAAAAACATAAACCTCCTTGACACTTGGAATGAGGTGGCTGATGCATTTCTCAAGCAATACAAGTTCAATATGGACATTGCACCTTCACGAGAGGATCTTGAACGAATGGAGAAAAGAGGAGCGAGTCGTTTAAAGAATATGCCATAAGGTGGCGAAATCTAGCCGCCCAAATCACTCCCGAACCTACTGACAAAGAATTGATGAAGTTGTTTGTCAAAACCCTCCCCTTCGAGTTTCGCAATCGGATGGCCAACACATATGTTGAAAAATTCAATCAACTCATCCCAGTGGGTGAACAAATTGAGACAGGATTGAGAGATGGATGGTTTAATGAACCAACCCCTGCACGCAAAAGATTTACTGCAAAGAAAGACAAAGAACCGACCACTGAAGTTAATGTTGCATATGCGCAACCAGCCCCTAGTAAGCCTCCGATTGTTCGTGTCCTTGGGAATCAACAAGATGGAGGCCGAATGCCTGCATCACGGCAATTCACCAAAAGGCAGTTTTCTCCTCTTCCGGGCCCTCTATCTCAGGTCCTGCCGATACTCCAAAAGAAGGGATTGATCTCTCACGAACCAAAGCGGCCAAATGCTGAAAAATTCTCCAACTATGATCCCTCCAAAAAATGTGAGTATCATATGGGAGAGGTGGGCCATTCAACTGATGAATGTATGACTTTGAAGCACAAGATCCAAAATTTATTGGATAACAAGGCATTCTCTTTCCGTACCACCCAACCGAATGTCAAGAAGAATCCATTGCCAGAACATGAGGGAAACGTGAATGCAATCTTTGAGTTCAATGCTGGCAAAAAGACGAACTTGAAGGTGTCTCAAAAGATATCTATAGCGGATTAGTTAGAGTTGGTTACTATCCGACAGATGAGAATCCTCCATTGCCTACCATGAGGGAAAGGGTTCAAGAAATGGTTAAGGCTGGTATCATCGGGTATACTGATCAAACTGGAATAGTGTCAACTATCTCCCAAGTCATCATTGATTGGGAGAAAGAATTTGCTGAGCTAAGTGCTGAAAAGAGTGAACCGGATCCATTGATCGAGGACATGCCCCCGCTTGAAGATGCCTCCGACCATGAAGGACGGATAGTGGAAGTGCCTTCAACTGATGAGGAGATAATAATTGAGATGCCCCAGTTGTATCAGTACAAGGATAACAAAGCCGTCCCCTGGTCATACGAGCTAGATGTTGACCTGATTACAAGGTCTGGACGGACCTATGCTCAAACCAATACCCAACCTGCAAAGCCAGTTACTGATGAAGAGGCTAAAGAATTTCTGGCTATAATCAAAGCAAGTGAGTATAATGTGGTCGACCAGTTGCGGAAATTGCCCGCTCAAATCTCTTTACTTGAACTCTTGCAAACGTCTCCTACACATCAAAAGTCTCTAATAAAGGTTTTGAGCGAAGTTCGTGTACCGGAGACGATCGAGGTAAACAGGTTGGAGGAATTTGTAGGGTCAATTCTTCTCAAAGATTTAATAGCCTTTTCTGATGAAGAATTCCCTCTTGAGGGGAGGGGACATACTAAGGCGTTATACATATTTGTCAAGTGCAAGGCTTCCCATGTGGCACGAGTACTCATTGATAATGGGTCTGCCTTGAATATCTGTCCTTTGGCGACTCTTCACCGCCTTAAAATAGATCCTTCAAAAATAAATGCTGCAAAGACCTCTGTCCGAGCTTTTGATGGTACGAGAAAGGAAGTGATAGGGGAAACCCACCTTGATTTGCAAATAGGGCCGGTGATGTTCAATGTCCTTTTCCAGGTGATGGACATTCCTATAGCATTCAATTTCCTATTAGGTCGTCCCTGGATTCATACTGCTGGAGCTGTGCCATCAAGTCTCCACCAAAGCGTGAAATTTGTTGTCAAAGGAAAGCTAGTCACTTGTTCATGGTGAAGAAGATCACCGGATTTATCATGAGACGGCCATCCCCTATGTCGAGCCGGAACGTATGGAGGAGTCAAGTTACCAATCGTTTGAGCTCGTATCCACTATTCATGCATCTCGAGGATCGACGGCACCCTTCCCTGATGTGTCGAATGCAGCAGTTATGGTAGCAAGAGTGATGGTTGGAAATGGCTTTATTCCTGGCCGTGGACTTGGTAAAAAGGCACAAGGTATCCGGAATCCTATTGAAGCCCCTCGAAGGTCTCGTTCCGCGGATTAGGGTACCATGGAAGGGGTGGAGGGCATGAACAAGAGAGAAAAACTCATTACTCCTCGATATCCGCGAGACATTCCCCGGCCCTGCTAGAATGATGCATGATGAAGGAGGAGTGATCGACACCCGAGGTATCGTGCCCGATGGGTGGAGTAGCATGGATGACCCGACAACTTCAAAGATAGAGGATCCGAGATAATGGGATGGAAGGGATCACGACCCTATTCGATGATCTCCTTATAGGTGCCATTGATGAAGAACCATCGGAGGAAATGGGTGCTAGCCCACAAGAGTAACACGTTTACTTTTCTGCACTCCCCGCTCGGGAATCTTATCGCTTTCAATGTTTTCTAGGATTTGCTTTCGCTTTGATTATCGCATATCGTTTGTCGAAGTTGATGTTTGCTAGGGTTTGATTGTTTTTCATTTCACTTTGATTGTCATGCTTTCCATTCCAATAAATGTAATTCTATTGATGAATATCAATTACAATTACAAGTTTTATTTTGAGGGCATGATGGGGTATACCAAACCAGCCCGGTGATGATATCCAACCAATGAAAGAAAAGAAAAATCCAAGGAGAATTCTGAGGCCTGGGCTTCATCATGCTTCCTCGTGTCAAAAGGTTTTCCAAAATGTTTTGCCAAATTAAAAAAAAAAATTTCAAAAAAGGAAAAATCCTAAGGAAAGAAGGAAAATTAAAAAAAAAAATGGATAAGTCGTTTAGTCCTGTTTGTCTTTCTAAACTATCCACTTTATGTTTCAGGAGCAATCTTATGGTAGGCAAGGGGGCGAAAATGGTCCAGTCCAATGCCATGAGCGATGACAGTGATGACCCTGAGGACCCGAATGGTGACCCCATTGAAGTACAACATAGTTGGGAGCAACATGAAAAATCCAAAGCTCTCACCTCCGAGCAAACCGTGACTATCAATTTAAGTGATGCCAAGGAGCCCAAAGAGATAAGAATCGGGCAAATCTTCCCAAAGATGAGGCTGAGCACCTGACTCAGTTGCTAAAAGAATATCAAGATATCTTTGCTTGGTCATACGCCGATATGCCGAGGTTTAGATCCATCAATTGTGGAACATTGTTTACCCACTAATCCAAACGTGCACCCTAAGAAGCAGAAGCTTCGGAGAACTAAACCGGAGCTCTCGAAGAAGATAGAAGAGGAAGTAATGAAACTCCTCAAAGTGGGATTCATCGAAGTCTCGCAGTACCCCGAATGGGTGGCCAACATAGTACCCGTCATGAAGAAAGACGGTCGACTCCGGGTGTGTGTTGATTATCGGGATTTGAACAAGGCCAGCCCAAAGGACGATTTCCCATTGCCACATATCGATGTTCTCGTGGATAGTACTGCTGGATTTGAATTATTCTCTTTCATGGATGGCTTTTCCGGGTACAACCGATAAGAATGAAGGTTGAAGACAAAGAGAAGACAGCATTCATCACCCCGTGGGGAACCTTTCATTATAAGGTCATGCCCTTCGGACTAAAAATGCAAGAGCAACTTACCAGCGAGCCATGGTTACATTGTTCCATGACATGATGCATGAAGAAATTGAGGTATATGTTGACGATATGATTGCAAAAACCCGACTGGAAAAGTCATGTTGAAACCCTCAAGAAGTTATTTGATCGGCTCCGTGAATTCAAACTCCGTTTAAACCCCGCCAAGTGCGTGTTCGGGGCAGCGTCAGGTAAATTACTTGGGTTCATTGTGAGTAGTAAAGGGATCGAGATTGACCCATCTAAAGCCAAGGCAATATGTGAGTTGCAACCTCCGTCGACAGTGAAGGAGGTCCGGAGTCTCCTAGGGAGACTGAATTACATTGCACGATTCATTTCCCAACTCTCTGAGACCGCTAAGCCATTCTTCAAACTCTTGAAGAAAAATGCACAAGTTAATTGGAATGATGAATGTCGAGAGACGTTCGATAAGCTGAAGCAATATTTGCTGAATCCACCAGTTCTTGTCCCACCAATATCGGGGCATCCTTTGATTTTGTACCTCACAATCCATAGTGAGTCATTAGGTGCGATGTTAGCTCAGAAAAGTCCCGTGGATCAGAAGGAACGGGCCATTTATTACTTAAGTAAAAAGTTCACTGTCTCAGAGCTAAAATATTCTGATGCTGAAAAAACTTGTGCTGCGTTAGTATGGGTATTGCATAGACTACGACAGTACACATTGCATTACCAGACGTTTCTCGTGACCGAGAACGATCCCATCAAGTATTTATTCAATCAACCAGCTCTGGTGGGCAAGTTAGCTAAATGGCAGGTCTTGATTTCGGAATTCGACGTGCAGTTCATGCCACAAAAATCAGTTAAAGGCCGAGTAATTTATGATATATTGGCTGAGAATCCCATAACCTTGAATGATGATGATTGTCCTCTCGGATGATCGTATTTTGGCCGTAAATGAAGATGCATGGTCCATGTTCTTCGATGGAGCCGTGAACTTGTCCGGTTACGAGTGGGGGCGTGCGATATCCCCGCACGGACAACACTACCCAAAGAGCCGCAAAATTAATATTCCCATGCACTAACAATATAGTTGAATACGAAGCTTGTATTCTCGGACTTCAGGCCACAATTGAAATGGAAGTGGCCAAACTGAAAGTATATGGAGATTCTGCACTGATCATACTCCAGACTGTAGGTGAATGGAAGACCAGGGATGCCAAATTACTACCGTATCACAAGTACCTCGAAGAGTTGGTGAAGGATTTTGATGAAATCTCGTTTGATTACTTGGCTAGATCTCATAATCAGTTCGCCGATGCCTTGGCAACGTTGTCATCTATGTTGCAAGTTACTGATGGCTTAGAAGTTGAGCCTTTGAAAATTGAGGTTCTAGCCAAACCTTCTTATTGTATGGTTGTGAATGAAGAACTCGATGAGAAGCCATGGTATTACGACATCATGAACTATATTCAAAAGCAGAATTTCCCCGAAGGGAGCACTCCAACGATAGAAAATACATAATGAAGATGGCATCCAAGTTCTTTGTCAGCGGTAACAATTTATACAAGAGATCTTATGATTCAATTCTATTGAGGTGCGTAGATGAAGCGAAGCTACCCAAATCATGCAAGAAGTGCATGAAGGAGTTTGTGGCCCACACATGAATGGGCACATGTTAGCCAAGAAGATTATGAGACTAGGTTACTATTGGCTTGCGCTGGAAAGTGACTGCATACAGCATGTTAGAAGTTGCCATCGTTGCCAAATTCATGGAGATAAAATAAATGTTCCTCCAACGGAGTTGCATCAGCTATCTGAGCCATGGCCTTTCTCAATGTGGGGATCGATGTGATTGGCCCGATAAATCCCAAAGCTTCAAATGGGCACCGATTCATATTGGTGGCAATAGATTATTTTTCAAAGTGGATTGAAGCCACATCATATGCTAATGTCACGGCCCGAAATGTTGTGAAGTTTATCAGGCGTGACATAATCGCTCGTTATGGTGTCCCCGAGGCAATTATCACCGACAATGGGACAAATCTTAATAACAAATTCGTTGACGAGTTGTTCAATGAGTTCAAAATCAAGCATTTGAATTCGTCACCTTACCGCCCACAAATGAATGGAGCCGTTGAGGCAGCTAATAAGAACATCAAGAAGATCCTGGCTAAGACAGCCAAGAATTATCGAGATTGGCATGACAGGTTGCAAGTTGCCCTTTGCTCTAAGGGCATATCGGACATCAATCCGAACATCCACCGGGGTGACCCCTTTCTCTTTAGTTTTTGGCATGGAGGCAGTCTTGCCTGTGGAAGTAGAAATCCCCTCTTTGAGAGTCTTATCCCAAGTGGAATTGTCCGAGGCAGAATGGACACAACAAAGGTTCGAACAGTTGAACCTAATTGATGAAAAAAGGTTAAAAGTTCTTTGCCATGGTCAGTCGTATCAACAAAGAGTAGCCAAGTCTTTCAACCGGAAGGTACGGCCAAGACACTTCGAAGTAAATGATCTAGTTCTAAGAAAAGTGTTGCCTATTTTTCCTGATCCTGGAGGCAAGTTTGCTCCAAATTATAGCGGCCCGTATATGGTGAAGAAGGTACTCCCTGGAGGCGTCTTAATCCTTACGAAATGGATGGTCGTGAGTTTTCTAATCTCGTTAACTCGATGCTGTGAAGAAGTATTACCCTTGATAGGATTTGTTGTGAATTGAAGGTACTCATTTCTTCATTGAATTGTGTGGAATGGATTGAATGAGGTGAAAAGTAAGCCTTGTTCCATACACATATCGAATTCATATGATTCGGTGTAACAAAGGTGTTGACCCAGAGTCAGTTCAATTAAATGAAAAAAGAAATGCCCTGAGGACACTACCAGCGCCTCGGCCTGGTGGTATGGGGAATGAAAGGGTCCGAGAACGACCAGGGTTCGATCCTTGGAAATGGCAACAAGGTTGTCACACATAAAAAAAAAAAAAAAACAAAAACAAAATTTTTTTTCAATCCTTTTCTTTCTTTTTGAGCTGCAAACTCTTTGTACTCAAAGCTGATGAGTTCATGAAGTGATTGTGACCTTTCAAAGGAGAATTTTGCATTATAGTTTTACCTGTTTAAATTACCAATTCCACTGAAGATTATCACCGCAGATCAAGTTAATGAATGATGTGGAATGGATTGAACATGCTAAATGAGACATGTCAGAATGATGAAAGGCAAGACCTATCCTATACACAGTCCCTTGCTCATACACCGGTAAGATGAGTGTAGGAAGTTCCTTGTTGGTAAGGTAAAGAGTTCTCTCGCAAAAGGTACGGTCATCAAAATGATGAAAGGCAATTCATTCTCTATCCCAAACACTACATGATCATCCATTGTTTAAACCCTTTTGAGCCCACACACGTGGATAATTTTTAAATTACCCCTATCAAGAACCACCCCACATTGGGGCAGGCCCGAGGTAAGACGACATCATGAGGTGAGGAAATTGATGCGGAATATGCTTACTCTCACTTGCATCAATCTTCAGGTATTGCTATTACACTGAATTCATACAATAATTTAATTGCCTTAAGATGATGAAGAGCAGTCCTTTCTCTATCCTACACACTTTATCCATTGCGTAGCCCCTTGAGCCTATAAATTCGTTTCATTTAAACCCAGTTGGTGATTATCCCCCACACTGGGGCAAGGCAAAAGGCAAAAGGCAACAGGCAAATGCTCAAGCAGTCGAGTCAGAGTGCTGACAAAAAAAAAATATGAAAACCCCTCAAGAACCCAAATGTTAAAGCATTACGTGGTTAGTGTGCCAAAAAATTGAGGGGCATGAAAAAGCAATGTGCCTGGTAAAAGTAAGGCCAATGCCCATAGAAATTGAAAGAAAGAGTCAAGATAGATGATTATCAGTTGTAAAAGGGTTTATTCCCCAATGGAATGGTATTAAAAAAAAAAAAAAAACTCAAATGAGTAAAATCCCAATGGTGAAGAAGAAGACCGGTGACAATGCCAAGATGATCACCAATTCTCATCCCCCTATACATATTTTGAGCCTAATGATCCATTCATTTCTCAACCCATAAACTTAACCTATGTTACGCCCCTTACAAAGTCTCTTCTGATTAGGGCACTAAAATTAACGTAGGAATTCATGTGCTTATAAGCACCACTTGAAGAAGTACGAGCAAGACAATTTCTATCTCATTTCGCAGGTTCCTTGACTTGTAAACCTGGAGATAGTTGCAAAGTGTTGTTCTTTCATTGACCTTGACTCGAAGAGTCCCTCTTTGTTGAGCCATTGACCAAGCCTACATTATAGTCCTCATAAAGACCTCTCGGATTGACAAGGTCGTACCACTTGCGAGAATACTCGAACCCTTGTCGACGTGATGATGGCAAGATGGAGTGATTCCTGTGATCCCACATTAATGGTTGGGACAAAATAGCCTTCTTAATGAGAGTGAGTGAAAGTCCTTTCTAACTGAAAGTCTCTCATTTGGTATTCTTGAAAATCCATGTCATGACTGAAAATTGTCTTAAACGATGATTCTCCCCAGTGGAAATTTGGTGGTGCAAATGTGGTAAAACCATCATGCATAAATCTTGATTGAATGGATAAAAGCTTCAGTGGACTTTGAAGTGTGCTGAATTGCTTACTTCTTTGGCGAATGCATGTATTTTTGCTCTAATCATGTCTGACAGGTAATGTTTCCTTGAAGACCCAAGAGCTCTTGACATTTATGTTGCTTTCACAAGCCTTGAGGTGAGAAACCTCCTTGAATATTTGAAGTACATCCTCGATGTTCCAAAACTTCTTTCTACCAAAAGGTAAGTGACCTTCACAAATATCCCAGGTTTGTCCTAGGTATTCCCAAATTCTTGATGAATGTCTCAAAAGTCTTCGTTAAGCATTTCATTCTGGATATGAATGCTTTCTGATCTTTTTCGTTATACCTTAGTATGGATCTAGGTATTTCGAACCCTCTTAATCCAATATTCATCTCACCTAACATTGAGTGTCTATGTGTTGAGTTCCCAATCCTCTTAATTCAATATTCATCTCACCTAACATTGAGTGTCTATTGGTTAAGTCCCCCAAAGTCTTGACATCTCAGTCTGGATCTGGATGTCTCAAAACTTTTTGTTAAGCATTTCATTCTGGATATGAATGCTTTATGATCTTTTTCATCATACCTTAGTCTGGATCTAGGTATTTCGAATCCTCTTAATCCAATATTCATCTCACCTAACATTGAGTGTCTATTGGTTAAGTTCCCAAATTCTTGACATCTCAGTTTGGATCTGGATGTCTTAAAACTCTTTGTTAAGCATTTCATTCTGGATATGAATGCTTTCTGATCTTTTTCGTTACACCTTAGTCTGGATCTAGGTATTTCGAACCCTCTTAATCCAATATTCATCTCATCTAACATTGAGCGTTTATTGGTTAAGTTCACAAATTCTCGACATCTCAATCTGGATTTGGCTGTCTCAAAACTCTTCGTTAAGCATTTCATTATGGATGAATGCTTTCCGATCTTTTTCATTGTACCTTAGTCTGGATCTAGGTATTTCGAATCCTCTTAATCAAATATTCATCTCGCCTAACATTGAGTGTTTATTGGTTAAGTTTACAAATTCTTGACATCTCAGTCTGGATCTGGATGTCTCAAAACTTTTTGTTAAGCATTTCATTCTAGATATGAATGCTTTCCGATCTTTTTCGTTGTACCTTAGTTTGGATCTAGGTATCTCGAATCCTCTTAATCAATATTCATCTCACCTAACATTGAGTGTCTATTGGTTAAGTCCCCAATTTCTTGACATTTCAGTCTGGATCTGGATGTCTCAAATTTCGTCGATCTTACTCGCTATACCTTAGTTCTAGGTATTTCGAGTCATCTGAATCCGACAAGGCATCTCACTTAACATTGAGCGTCTGTTGGATAAATTTATGTGGACTCTTCAGAAACCCGAAATGAAGATCGGACACTTGCCGAGCAAATAAAAATTCATCCCGTACTTCACGATGCTCTGACTGGTAAGTAATTATAGGTATGCTCTCCTCTTCAATATCTCACATTTGCATTACCATTTTCATGACATTGCATTTATAAAATATAAAAAGAAAAAAAGATCCATGGTCCTGCCAAAATATCATCCGTTGTATGTGCATGGTTAAAATTTAGGTATCATACTGTCTTTGAATGCAACCTCTGCGAGCTCACCTTCAAAGAGGGGCATAAGTGTGACACCTAAATTTTGACTAATCATTTAATTAATTGCATAGAAAACTTAATTTTAACTAAAAAAAAAAAAAAGTTTTCATGGATTTGCATCTTTAAAAGGCTCTAAAAAAAATAACAAAAAAAAAAAAAAAAAAAAGAAAGAAAGAAAGAATTCTTCACGTCCATTGTTATGGAGAAAGCTCATTAAGATGGGCATGCACAATTTTATAATGTTTTATAGTGAGTTATTGCAAGAAGGCCTCAAAGGAGCAAAAGGAGCCCATAGATATATTATAAAATATGCAGCCATTCTCTTTCACACAAAGGTGGTGGAACACCTATGGAATTTTAGCCGCAAAGAAGCAAGCACGAAGAAGAAAGAAGAAAGAAGTTCCTGCACGTCCGTTGTCTCTCTCTCATTAATGCATGCACATGCATGCACAAGAATCAAAGGACGTGAAGGAAGAAAATCAAAGGAAGCCCATTTTATATTATAATATACTCTTTGAAGTGTGGGTCGTGAATTTTGGTGAAGCAAGGAAATGTGTTCAAGAAAGAAGCAAGTAACAAGCAAAGAAAAGTCAAGAAGATGTGGCTAAATTTTTATAATGAGTGTCAGATTGGTGGCCACTATATTTTAAAAAAAAAGAACCGAACGTGAACAACAAGGAAAAGTTACGGCTGCCTCCTGTTTACCTATTCACACTTAAGTCGGTTGTTGCCTATAAATAAGCAAGGATCCTCGGCATTTGAGGAGGAGGGGGGAAAAAGGAAAAATTCATCTGAGTAGGAGCTGAACGAAAATTTCATTAGGAGGGGCTTCTCCTTCGGTTAAAAAGAGGAGAGATAGAGAGTCTGTTAGAAAAAATATGAAGTCAAGAAGAGGAGATTAAAAAAGAAAAAAGCAAAGGGAGAGACTGCAGAAAGTGAGACGTGAAAGGGAGACAGAAAAGAAGTGACCGAACAGCAAAAAAAAAAAAAAAGGAAAAAAAGAGGAAAAGACCCCATCTTCTTTCTTCGGAGTTCCTCGCTACCGCCGATCGCCCGCGCTGCAGCCGCCCACCGCCGCCTTCCTCTCTCGGCGAGCTCCGAGCCCACCGCCACGCCCCTGCCCTCCGCGTCACCATCCCCGTCGCTGCACCTCCGACCGGCGCCAAGATCTCCTTCTAGCGAGCTCCGCGCGCGCCACCATCTCCCCGCCACGCTGCCACGGCAAGCAACCAAACCGTCGCCGCACCCCCCGAAGTCCGCCGCTGCACACCTGCCCCCTCCGCCCGAGCATCGACGCCGCAGCCGGATCCGAGCCGGTCGCCGTGCCACCAACAGCCACCGCACCGCCGCCGACGCCGACACCCGCGCCACCTCCGCTCCGCTCGACGCCGCCGGAGACCACCTATAGCCCAACGCCCGCACCACCCCAGCAGCTCCGCCCACGCCTACGCCACTTCGCCCAAACACCGCAGCAAGACCGTCCGGACACCCGCATCCGCATCAACGCCTCGCCGTCACCGCGCCACGGCGTCCTTCGCAACCAGCCACCTCGCTCGTCGCCACCACCGCCAACCGCCGCAGCCGCCCTGCCCGAGCGCCGTCGCTGCTGCTGCCCGCACCGCCGCTGCCTCTCGTCCGCCAAGCGCCACCAACCACGACACCCCCGCTGTTCGAGCTTGCCGACCCGACACCGGTCTGCTCGCTGCTCCGCCGAGTCCACCAGCTCTCCCTCTCGAGTTGCTGCGCCTAAGATGCCCCCACAAAGCTCGCGACGAGCTTGACCAGAAGTTGCTGCTGCGTTCCAACCGCTTGAGCCTGCAACTGCTCTCCATCGCCGCTCAATCCCTTGCGAAACCAGCAGCCTGTGAAGCCACCTTCTCAGCCCGCGCCTGCACCTCCGCCCCGGCATCCATTGCAGCCTGCACCACCACGCCGGTCGAGACCCGTCGCTGCTCACGCCCTCACCAGCCACCGCCCTTTGCCGAAGCCCCGTTCCGAACGGCGACCCATCACCCCGGTGCCCACCATCTCAAGCCCGTGAGCTGCGACCCGACCCCAGAGCCACTTCCGTGAGCACATCCCCGTGCAGCTCGCCGGAGCCGGTGCCAAGCCCCTCGCCGCCAAGTCTCCATCGTGGTCCACAACTCCTGACTGAGCACCCACCACAGTCTCATTTGGAAACAAAAGGAAAAAAAGAAAAAGAAATCAAATTTGGTAAAAATTCAAATTTATTTTACTAGGTTTATTTTTTTATTAGGTAGGTTTATTTATTTTTATTTTATTTTATTTTATTTTTTGTTTTGTTTCTTATTTGAAATATTTTCCCATGCATAATGAAAATTCCAACATATCATTTGATTCGCAACCGCACAAGGGTTTTTTATTTCATCTATAAGGCTTTAGATGAAATAATTAATCAAGCGGGAATAAAATTGATATTTTGATCTTTAAGGCATAAGATCAATTTATTGATTTTATTAGCGAAATAATCAAGGGTGATTAGATATTCGTTTTCAAATTTGAATGATGGATAATATTTTTGATAATCATTAATGATTTGGTGCTTATCTTTTAATTGCTTTATTTATCCCAAAAATACAAAAAAATTGCATTTGCATTTCATGTATATTAGAATTGATTTTCCTAGATAAACTTGCATGATAGAATAGTTAGTTTTTGTTTTGTAAAAATGCATGTTAGATGGTATCTAGGTTAGATAGTATCTTTTGAATTAAATTGCATGACGAGATAATTTTCTAAGTTAAGATAAGATTCATATTAGTCTATTCCTAACTTAACATAGATAATATCTCACTTTAATTAGATTTTTATTTTTTAGCAATTTTAATTACGAATTTTCATAAAAAAAATACCAAAAAAAAAAAAAAAATCATGCATATGTCATGTAGAACTAGATTCATGAAATGCACGTCATTTAATGATTGTTGCTAGGTTCATTTAATTAGAAATTGCTCGTCATTAGAATTAGGTCATTTGGTTAATTTATATTGCACATTTAATTATTAAACAATTTTCACTTCGAATTTCATGAAAAATATCAAAAAGAATTGTCTTAGAATTAATTCTCTAGGATAGATTGCATGCACATTAAAAAAAATTAAAAATTAAAAATTAATTACTTTGCTCACGTCATATAGTTTAGGTCATATTGTTAGGTCATGTCACTTCATGTTAGATTAATAGCATGCATTGCATAGAACGTGATTTTCATTAAATAAGTAAAAACAAAAATTAAGTAATTGCATGTTAATTAGAAATCATATTTAGGATTGTCGATGTGAATTCTGATTTAACATTGCGATGCTTTCGTTGCCATGAGGTAAGTCTTGCAATTTATTCACTACTTTATCTGGGTGTTAAATTGGTGGTTTGCGCACCTGCATGATCACCTCATATGTTAGGGAAGTAAATGAAAATTAATTCAAGCTGCCTGCAAAGCATTTTTTGAAATAAAAGAGAAAAGGTACCAAAAGGGCGTTAGAGGAATCTAGCGTAATCAAGTCCCCCGAACTCATTTAATCTCTGGTTCGTAGGAGTGAAGTAATTCTCCCATTACTTTACTTGGGTTTCTAATCGACCCACCCAAAATAGATTAGTGGCGACTCCATGATAAAAATCATTTGCATATTAAGAACTTAAACCCTAAGTTGCGAATTGGTATGGGCTTGGGAGAGCTCGAGCTAAGTCTAGGCTTAGTAATCCATTAACCGAACCCTTAGGTGGTCCAACCCACTTCGGGGAGGTCGCGACTCTTTTCTGAAACCATGAGTTGACACGTGATCTCATTAAAAGGGGCAATCATACAGTCCTTTGGATAGGAAAAGCAAACAATTTATCAATACTGATATCATTTGTCTCTGCATTTAAGCTAATATGGACTCTGGAGTGTTCTTATATTGGATTGTCATGACCATAATTGAAGCTACAGGTCGATCGTGACCAATGCATCAAGAATCAAATAATAAAATTAGAGTTAATATCATGAAAAATCTCAAAATAGCACACGTGTAATAAATTTATCAAAAATTAATTTTTTAACCACTAAAAACCTCAAATCTGCATATGTGTGACAAACTTTTTTCAAACTAACTTTTTAACCACTAAGAATCGTAAATTAATACATTTGTGACAAATTAACCATTTGTTAGTTTTCGTTAAATTATATTAATACCGCAAAAAAATTAAAAAAATAATACAATTTTGACAAACGGAGGGTAAAACTTCAAACTAGTACTCGCGCCAACTATTACATATTATCCAATTAAGCAATAACAGAAATTAACGGAAAGTAAATTTGTCATAAGTATATCAATTTGAGATTTTTGGTGGATAGTATGTTAGGATGTACATCTAAGTAAGTAGTGTCAGAGAAATCCCACATCAAAAAAATTATTACAGTATAGAGTAGTTAATATATCTTAGTTAGCCTATATAACTCATTAGTTTAAGCTTTTGAGTTAAGGTGGCTCCAATTGAATATATTGATGAATTCGGACTTAAGTTCCCTCTTGGCCTTCTCCTTAGTTGAAGGCATTGAGCTTTTCCACCATGGTTACTTTTTCTAAGTAGGTGGGCATTATGGTGTAGTAACGCGGGCCCATGGGAAGTAACACTAAGCTTACATGGGAGGGGGAAATTGTCACTCCTAACAAATAGTATTAAAGCTCATGGTTGTGATTTTTGAGTAGGTGAGCATTGTGGTGTAGTAATGCAGGCCTATGGGAAGTGACATTGAGCTCACACATGAGGAGAAAATTATTAGAATGTACGTGTGAGCGAATTGTGTTAAAGAAATCCCACACCGGAGAAATTTTATATTGGAGAATTGAATTAACATGGTGTATAGCAATTAATATATAATAATTGGCTTATAACTTATGGATTTAAGCTTTTGAGTGAATGTTGATCCAACTAGATATATTGACGGGTTTGGATTTGAGCTTCTCTCGGGTAAAGATATTAGACATTTGTTACGCGCTTCCAACATATTAAATTTACCCCACACCCACACACACACACATATATAATATATATATATTAGTTTTAATTTTCTCATGATATTAACTTCTTTATGGAACTTGACTTTTCAAGAGTAGTTCAACTTATACAACTACTTGCAAAGGGGTCGCTTTCACTTAGGAGTGTGCAACGAGAATCGTCCGAACTGGGAATCGTCTGAACCAAATCGGACCGATCGGTTTTGGGTGATTCCTGAGAGGGCAGTCCGGTTCCCATTCTTGGAAACCGATGGCCGATTTGTCTACTTTTGACTAATCGGACCGACCGGACCGGACCGGTTGTTATAAAGAAAAAAAAAGCTGAGAAAAACCCTCCTGCCTTTTTTTGGTTTTTGTTTTCCCATCCTTCCGTTTTAGCTTTCTGCTTTTCCCACCTTCCCTGTTTGCTTTCCCCTCCCTTCCGATGAACACAAGCTGAGAAAAATCCACTGAAAAAATCGAAGCTTTAAGCTTAATTCTTGAAGACGGAATTGGAGTCGTTGTGGTCGAAGTCCTCCTGAGGCTGGGCCGAGTAGGGATGGCGCAAGAAGAAGGTGGGGGAGGGTAGGGCTGGGGCGGGTGTGGAGGGCGGCGAGAGTCTTGGGAGCTTGCAAATCGTCCGGGTCTACGCCGAAGGTATTTACGATCTCTTCCACTACGGCCATGCCCGTTCCCTCGAGCAGGCCAAGAAGCGGTACTTCCCTCCTCCATCTCTCTTTGCGTGTTTTCGTTTCCGCGTGTAGACGTGCTCGTGCATTTCCTGACGTACATTCCCATTGGCTCGTACCCATTTGCTGTGATGTCCTATGAGTTTATTCATCACCTTTGCACATGATCCGCTTCTTGGCTTGTTTTTCGTAGTCTCGTAGGGTCTTTTAAAATAGGTTATCAGATCACAATTCTTGGTCTGAGTATGGAGTGTGATTGGATGTTCTTTAGATGGAAGAAGTTCGTTAGCTAAGGCTACCTAGACCCATCCTGTAGTCTTGTGCCCTTATGCTTCTGGGTCCTTTGCCAATGTCTTCCCGGTTCATGAGTTCTTCCCTCGATTTGTATGTTTTGTAGGTTTCCTAATACTTACCTGCTCGTCGGATGCTGTAATGATGAGCTCACGCACAAGTATAAGGGAAAGACGGCCATGAACGAACAGAAGCGCTACGAATCTCTCCGCCATTGCAGGTAGGCTTGATGTTTCTGTTTTTCGCCTCTAGAGAAATTACTGCTTCCCAGTTGCGGCACTGGTCAGTCTGGTTCCTGGTCCCAAAATTTGAGAACCGGTCCTCCCGGTCTAGTTCCCGATTCCACCTCGGAACCGGACCGGTCCAGGAATCAATCAGTCCTACTTTCATTGCACCGATTTCCAAGACTTAACGTAGTTGTAATTTCTCTCAGGATTTTGCTTTGGGTTTACAGTTCAGCAAATCTAATTAATTAACGCCCACATGAGGTTCCCAAGTCAAGAGTTATGACAGTAGCAACAAGACTTTAACCTCCTCGAAGTATACTGAAGATGTATTCCATTTCGTCAGCCACTTCCTTCATATTGGGGCGGTTGTGCCTCCGCTCGTCCAAGCACGATGAAGCGAGATATCCGAGCGCCTTCATGGTCTCCAATTCCAACTTCGTGGCATCCTCCCTGATCGCTGGATCGATTGCGTCCATCAGTCTTTCTTCTTTTAGAATCTTCTTGATATGTATTGCCAAGTTTACATCTTCCTCGTCCCGATTGAAGTCGATGGCCTTCTTTGAAGTCAGCAACTCTAGCAGAACAACTCCAAAGCTGTATACATCGCTCTTATCAGTAAGTTGAAAATTCAAATAGTATTCTGGATCAAGATAACCGAGTGTTCCTTGAGCGCAGGTCGTGATGTGAGTTGCATCTGTCTCGGCTAACCTTGATAACCCAAAATCGGACACTTTAGCATCGAGCTTTTCATCTAGTAGTATGTTACTAGATTTGATATCCCTGTGGAAAATGGGTGGCATGGCTGAAGTATGAAGATATGCAAGTCCATCGGCTGTTTGGCGGACAATGATGAGCCGACGGTACCATGTGAGGGGAGCCCATTTACATTTGTATGCGCCGTGAAGATGGTCAAAAAGATTTCCATAAGATATGTACTCGTAAATTAGCAGAGGCAGCTCAAGATCCACACAGCAACCCAGCAGTCTCACCAGGCTCCGATGATTCACCTGGCAAAGAATCCGGACCTCGTTCAGGATTTGGTTTATTCCCTTTGTGTTCCCGAGCTTGGCTCGCTTGACGGCAATTACAGTTCCGTCGTCAAGGGTGCCCTTGAAGACCTCGCCGAAGCCACCAACGCCAAGGAGGTTCTCCTTGGAGAAGTTGCCTGTTGCTCTTGTGATCTCCTTCCCCGTGAAGATCTTGGCCGCTTTGCCGCTGCAATTGGCATTGAGGATGTCTTCACGCATTTTGGTCAAACTAAGTTGTGCTTCCCTCTTGATGTGCTTGCGCTGCCGGTGGACTACAAAAAGAACTGTGAAGCCGAACAGGACTGCAGCGGCGCTGAAGGTTAAACCTGCAAAAAATGGGGAGGTTTCAGGTAAAATTGGTGAAATTTTAATGAAATCAAATGGAAACCCTCCGGGTTGAAAATTGAAGTACGTACCTCCAATTAGTGGACTTTTGCTTTGCTTCTCGCAATCTTCTGGTCTTGGACACTTGATATCTACAAGATTTAAATAAAGAACTAGTTTATGCATAGTTCATTACAGATGATTATGTTTGCTGCAGCTATAAATGTCTGATTGCTATATTCGAACATTTTCACTAGAATGTGCCTTGTTCTGTGGCATGATGCTATGCTATAGAACGGGTGACTGATTAAGCATCTTGCTTCTGACCACAATGTTTGGATGAATTTATTTAAAGAAACATCTACCACTATTTATGATAATGCATTGTTTTGAAACGCAGTACTTCTCATTAAAGCATGTAGTTTATTTAATTAGATTATGCTACATAAAGTGATGCATCATGTTTCAATTTTTTTAATATGTCTGCGTGGATTTTAAAAAAACAAATTGCTGTCCCACTTACTGTAACATACACCCGCAATTGGATCCCACCGAAACCCGGATTGGCAAAAGCACCGTTTTTGCGCGGCCTTCACGGGGTCCACAGAGCACATCGAATTTGGTGAGTTCCGGCAATCCACCTGGGAGTTGCACAATGGCTCCTGAGGCAATTCCCACTCCAATTCCAACCCCGTGAACGCCACCCACTTGCTCACTGACAGCGAAGTGTCCAGATTAACGAAGCTCTGGTAAGCCGCGCATCGGTCCTGGCGGATCCTGATAATGTACTCGTTCTGGGACCCGCCTGTCCTGAGTGAGCAGCACAAGGAGGAGTTACTGCACGAGGCCGCTGCGAGGGGATTGTCCCTGAGATATGCGTGGCATATGCTGGTCGGTGTACAATCTATAGTCAATGACAACACTTCAGTGGAGCAATTCATCAGCACCAGGGTGTTGCTGCTGGTTATGTTGAAGGGAAGGCTCGGGTCGAGGTAGATTCCCTGGCTCCTGTAGTCGGCCGACATGCAAGCATGGTTGACCCAATCCGACGGCCTAATCACTAGCCTCTGTGACTGTGGGTTGATGGACATGATGATGTAAGACGACCCATTCAGCGCGTCGAAGAACAGCGTCCCGAAGCTGCACCGGACTTTGTATGACTGGTCGCAACAGCTTGATCTGGTGCTCAACGGATAAGGGACGGTCATGTTGCCACAATTTGGGCAGGTGATTGTGCCCTCTATGCAAATGGCGCACGAGAGTATCACCAGCGCCCCAGCAAAGAGTGCAATCGCAAGGGTATTGCTCATGTTGGCCAAGATTTGAATGATACAAACTGTCATCTGGTTCAGGCCATCCTAGTACGATCGAGTGAGTGAGACACGAACTGTTCTCATCCTAATGCAAAAGCAGCATTGTCCGGTGTAAATCTCGGATCCAACAAAAGGCGAATTTTTATCTTTTCAAGGCCTGGGGAATGCTGGGGAGTCAACAGTGGACCAGATAGATCATAGGAAAATGTGTTAGGCTAAAAGCATGTTAAGGTTTCCTAAATCCTAGACTATTTATTGTATCGAGATCCTTGATTCTCGATATCAAGTCCCAAGAAACTTTAATTAATCATCTCACTAAGTGTAACTTTGGTTATGTTTTTGGCCCTTTGTACAAGTCACTCCCGGTGATCTCTACGGGCGAATAGAAATTAGGGGTGAGCATCGGTCTATCGGTCTATGGTTGACTTTAGACCAATCTTGGACCTGCCCAACCTTGCCGATCTTGGTTTGGTTTCTAGGAGGACTAGGTCGATCCTTGGTTCTTGGAGCCTTGGACCTTGCATTGTGCAGGTTGGTCCTCGATCTTGGGAGTTTATGATTGATCTAACCTGAACCAACCCTGTAATTATTGTATATTAATATATATTATATACAATATATATTAGATATATTGTATATTTAATATGTTATATAAGATATTTTGTTATCTATTCTAAAGTCTATAACCCTAACTTAATGTTAATGGCGTTAATGAGTCCTCCTCCCGAGCATTCTGTTATGTACTCTTCTTTCTTTTTATCCTCTTCTTTCTTTTTTATTTTTGCCAAGTAAATCCGAAAGACTAAAGCCCTAATTAGAAATCTAGAAATCCTCTTCATGAGCAACACCCGTTGCTCGCCTCGCTCTTGCTTGCCGCTCACCGCTTGCCCCTCGCTAGGCTCGCCTTATTACTTTGAAAATCATAGGTTGTAAAAGGTTAATCAGCATTACATCAGCCTGAAAAGAATCCTTCTCAATGGTTGTTTCAAGTCATTGGCGTCATTCATTGATGCTGGAACTTGGATGCTTATTTTTATTTTAAGTATGATTTTCACAAATCTTTTCATGGACTGTTAGTAGTGTGGATCTAGGGTAAAATTTTATATTTGAGAAGTAGGCTTCCTTAGTAATAATAGATTTCTTCTAGTGATTCCCAAGACACCGGGTAGGGTTCACTTCTCTAAGTGAAAGGAAAAAAAAACAATGTTTAAATAATTATATTCTTCAAACTTTCTTGCTCCACAACAACAAAGTTTTTTAGAGTTTTGCTTTGAAATTCTCTCTAAACTCTAGAATTGTTGTGTTGAGTATTAGATGAAGGTGCATGGTTTAAGCTCATGTTGCTTTTGGCCTTTTATGTTTTTCACTTTAATTTTTCTTTCCTTTCAAATGAAATTCATGAAACAGTGCTAGTTGGGCTCTGTGAATTTATAGCTTGGTTGATCAACGTTGCATTGTTGATGAATTTGTAATTTTAAATAATAGGTTTGTTTTTTTAGGGAATACAAAAAATGAAACAAGAAATTTATTGGTTGGTCTTAGGTTAACCCTAGAATTGGACTGGACCTATAGGGTCAATTTGGTCCTCGGTCCTAAACTCAATATGATTAGTTCTCGATCCCAAAAATTGAGGACTAACACTATGTGGGTTTAGTCCTTGGGTTAGGTGCTGGATTGGCTCAACTCAGATCATGCTCACCCTTACTAGAAATTGGGGCTCTTATATTTTGTGTTTTAACCCAAATGAGAAGTTATTGTATGTCTCATGTGCCAAGATTGAGGCTTTTCAAGAGAAAGAGAGGATTATTGAACAAATATCGAGTCCTCGAGGAGTTAATTTTTCTTTGCTAGCGTAGGGCCGTTGGGAATGGTGGATTGTCCATCTAGCATAGAGTACTTTTTTTGGTATTCTACTATATCTTAATCATCCATTTAATGGTTCATATTATCAAGTTTATCCATTTCTGAATTTCAGTACGATCAAATGGTGGGCTTAGTATTAAAAAGAGTCATCTAGAGAAGTTGTTCTTCTACCATTCTTCTTACTCCATCTCTAATCACATCATCCTCCTATGATAGATGAAGGGCTAAGCTCACTACTAAACCTGCATAGAAGTTGATTGATTTGGGAGATGATTGACGATAGCAGGCATCAATCGTTGTCCACATCATTTCAGGTCAAGTCAATCAAATGGCACAGGGTCTTGGAAGAGTAGCTACTAATGGCTTCCTTAACGGGTGGTGCATTGAGGCACATTTGTTTGCTTGAGAGGTACTATGGTTGGCCCGTTGTTCAAGGCCATTGGAAAGCGCCTTGTGGGTTAGAGGATCTTCACTTGGCTAATAATACTGAAAATACATGAAAAAGAAGCAATAGATAGCTAAGTGTCACATGATGTTAAGTTCAATGCCTAGGCAGATGGATGCAAGCCAAGGAAAGGTTGAGCTATAACGACATGCAGAGAAATCACTTGGGAGTAAGCGTTTGTTCAGCTAAGCTATTTAGGGGTGAGCATCGGTCCAGGGTCAACCTTGGATCGACCCTGGATCGGGCCAACCTTGCCGGTCCTGGTCCGGTTCCCAAGGAAGAGTCGGTTGGTTTTGGTCATAGAATTCCTAGACCATCACTGTGCGGGTTGGTTCTCGATCCTAGAGTTTTGGGTTGGTTCAACCCGGATCAACTCGACTTTATATATATATTATAATTTTTTTATATAGAATAAACTTTAAAATAAATGGTGTCAACAATATTAAATAGCTCTTTAGTGAGGAGTTTAAGTAATTTTACATTATTCTTTAATAACTTAGATTTTTAATATCTTTTAAGGCATTAAAAGTCATAATTTATGAAGGAGGAAAATGTTTTTGTGAGGAGTCCTTACGGCGTCCAAAAATGCATAAACACCTCCTTATGACATTGTCCTCTCCTATTTGTTCTCTTCTGTCTTATTTGTCCTCTTAGTCTTCAATTTGCCAAAATGGAAAGAAACAATTTCTCCGCTCACCACTTGACACTCACCTCACTCGCTTTGGGTTACTCGTGCCACTCGCCGCTCGATGCTCGCTTGGGTTGTTGCTTCCCACTCGACAATTGATGCTCATTCTGTTCGATGCTCACCCCACTTGACTCTCACCACTTGTCTTTCTTAGCTGACCTCGCTCATCATCGAACCCATTGGGTCAGTATGGTCCCCGGTTGCCCTTTTAAGGAGTACAAAAAATGAAATAAAAAATTATTAGTTGGTCATAGGTTGGCCCTGAAATCGAATCGAACCCATTGGGTTAGTTCGGTCCTCAATTGTTTTTTTTAAGGAATACAAAAAATGAAATTAAAAAATTATTAGTTGGTCCTGGGTTGACCTTGAAATCGGACCAAATCCATTGGATTAGTTTGGTCCTCAATCGCTTTTTTAAGGAGTACAAAAAATGAAATAAAAAATTATCGATTGATCCCGAGTTGACTCTAGAACCGGACTGAACCCATTTGATCGATCCGGTCCTCGGTCCCAAGCTCAATAGGGTCGGTCATCGATCCCAAAAATTGGGGACTAGCATTGTGCAGGTTGGTCCTTAGATTTAGGGGTGGAGCGGCCCAACCCGGACCATGCTCAACCTTAGAGCTATTCACCTTTGTGGTGAGTTTTATGTGTGATTAAATTTGCTAGGATGAAGAACAAGACGAGTACCAAAAACATACTTGCTAGGCTTTATTTGGCTTTAAGCGGAATAGGGTTATTTGCAAATGCCGGCATGCCTTGAATCATTTCCAATTGAAATCCTCATTAAAGGGAATAGTTGGTGAAATGAGTTTGCTTCTAGAAAGCCACTAACATATAAAAAGAAGCAGCAAAAGCATGGAAAGCACAAGCAATCATAACTCTCCTGTCTCGTGCAGGAAAAAAAAAGGACCAATATCTTTTTCTTACCCGTGACTTCAAAAAAAAGTTGGTAAGTAACTCAAAAACTATTGATGAAAAGAATGGGTAGACTTTTTTTTTTTTATTTCCACATGTCTTAGTGCTAACTTACCAACACGAGATTAATAGCTTCTAAAAAAGTGATTTGTTTATGCAATACTTGCTTGGAGAATGGAGATTTAAAGAGTCTAATCCTCTATTTTTGTTGGATTTTTCCATTCAAAGGATGGCCTAGTTACTTTACTCCTCTAGAGCCATGTAACTTGATCTCTTGTGAAGATTGTGTTTTTTTTTTTTCCAAGAAAATAAACGAGGTGGGACCCCGATATCTTTTCTAAAACCATGAGTTGGCATGTGATCCCATTGAAAGGGCAATCATTCATTCCTTAAGTTAGGAAAAGCAAACAGTCCATTAATACTGACACTGTTTTGTCTCTACATTTAAGCTAATACGGACTCTGGAGTGTTCGTCATGACCAGAATTGAAGCTGCAGTTTTCACTTGGTCGATCGTGAACAAGCTTTAAGAATCGGACATTAGAATTAGACATCTCCCAATAGAGTGCTTTACGCAGTTTCTGGAATTCGACTTTTCAAGAATTGTTCATGCGATACAACTGCCCACAAATGGGGTCGCCTTCGCTTCTCCAATTTTCAAGACTTAACATAGTTTCAATTTCTCTGAGGATTTTGCTTTGGGTTTACAGTTCAGAAGATCTAATTAATTAGCAACCACATGAGGTTCCCAAGCCAAGAGTCATGGCAGTAGCAGCAAAGACTTCAACCTCCTTGAAGTATACTTATGATGTATCCAATTTCATCGGCAACTTCCTTCATGTTGGGGCGGTTGTGCCGCCGCTCGTCCAAGCATGATGACGCGAGATATCCGAGTGCCTTCATAGTCTCCAATTCCAAATTCGTGGCACCCTCTTTGATCGCTGGATCGACTGCGTCCATCAGTCTCTCTTCTTTCAGAATCTTCTTGATATGTATTACCAAGTTTACATCTTCCTCGTCTCGATTGAAGTCGATGGCCTTCTTCGACGTCAGCAACTCCAGTAGAACAACCCCAAAGCTGTATACATCACTCTTATCAGTAAGTTGAAAATTCAGATAGTATTCGGGATCAAGATAACCGAGTGTTCCTTGAGCGCAAGTCGTGATATGAGTTGCATCTGTCTCGGCTAACCTTGATAACCCGAAATCGGACACTTTAGCATCGAGCTTTTCATCTAGTAGTATGTTACTAGATTTGATATCCCTGTGGAAAATGGGCGGTACGGCTGAAGTATGAAGATATGCAAGTCCCTCGGCTGTTTGGTGGGCGATGTTGAGCCGACGGTACCACGTGAGCGGAGCCCATTTACATTTGTATGCACCGTGAAGATGGTCGAAAAGATTTCCGTAAGGTATGTACTCGTAAATTAGAAGAGGCAGCTCGAGATCCACACAGCAACCCAGCAATATCACCAGGCTCCGGTGATTCACCTGGCAAAGGATCCGGACCTCGTTCAGGATTTGGTCTATTCCCTTTGTATTCCCGAGTTTGGCTCGCTTGACGGCAATTACAGTTCCGTCGTCAAGCGTGCCCTTGAAGACCTCACCGAAGCCACCAGCACCAAGGAGGTTCTCCCTTGAGAAGTTGGTTGTGGCTCTTGTAATCTCTTTCCCCGTGAAGATTTTGGCTGCTTTGCCGCTGCAATTGGCATTTAGGATGTCTTCACGCATTTTGGTCAAACTAAGTTGTGCTTCCCTCTTGATGCTCTCGCGCTGCCGGTGGACTACAAAAAGAACCGCGAAGCCAAACAGGACTGCAGCAGCGCTGAAGGTTAAACCTGCAAAAAGGGGAAAGTTTCAGGTCAAATTGGCGAAATTTTAATGAAATCAAATGGAACTATCGGGGTTGAAAATTGAAATACATACCTCCAATTAATGGACTTTTGCTTTGCTTCTTGCAATCTTTTGGTCTTGGACACTTGATATCTACAAGATTTAAATAAAGAACTAGTCTATGCATAGTTCACCACAGATGATTGTGTTTGCTGCAGATATAAATGTCTGATTGCTGAATCGAACATTTTCACTAGAATGTGCCTAGTTCTGTGGCATGATGATCTACTAGCTACAGAGCAGGTGACTGATTAAGCATCTCGCTTCTGAAAACAATGTTTCTGGATGAATTTATTTGATGCATCTTCCACTATTTGTTATAATGTATTGTTTCAAAATGCAGTACTTCTCATTAGAGCATGTAGTTTAGTTAATAAGATTATGCTACGTAAAGCGAAGCGTCATGTTTCAATTTTATTCATATGTTGGCGTAGATTTTAAGAAAACAACTTGCTGTCGTACTTACTGTAACATAGACCGAGGATTGGATCCCACCGAAACCCGGATTGGCAAAAGCACCGTTTCTGCACGGCCTTCCCGGGGTCCACTGAGCACATCGAATTGGCCGAGTTCTGGCAATCCACCTGGGAGTTGCATGATGGCTCCTGAGGCAATTCCCACTCCAATTCCACCCCCCTGAACGCCGCCCACTTGCTTACAGGCAGCGAAGAGTCCAGATCAACGAAGCTCTGATAAGCCGCGCATCGGTCCTGGCGGATCCTGATCCTGTACTCGTTCTGGGACCCGCCTGTCTTCATTGAGCAGCACAAGGAGAAGTTACTGCATGAGGCTGCTGCGAGGGGATTATCCCTGAGATATGCGTGGCATATGCTTGTCGGCGAACAATCTACAGTCGATGTCAACACTTGAGTGGAGCAATTCATTAGCACCAGGGTGTTGCTGCTGGTTATGTTGAAGGGAAGGCTCGGGTCGAGGTAGATTCCCTGGCTCCTGTAGTCGGCCGACATGCAAGCATGGTCGACCAAATCTGACGGCCTAATCACTAGCCTCTGCGACTGTGGGTTGATGGATGTGATGACGTATGACGACCCATTGAGCGCGTTGAAGAACATTATCCCGAAGCTGCACCGGACTTTGTACATCTGGTCGCCACAGCTTGGTCCGGTGCTCAAAGGGTAAGGGACGGTCATGTTGCCACAGTTCGGGCAGGTCATCGTTGCCTCTATGCCAATGTCGCATGATAATACCACCAGCGCCCCGGCAAAGAGTGCAATCGCAAGAGTAAGTGTACTGCTCATGTTGGACAATATTTGAATGATATGAACGATTATTCTGGTTCAGGCCATCCTAGTATAATTGAGTAAGTGAGTGAGACCTGAACTGTTCTCATTATAATGCAGAAACAGCATTGTCCAGTGTAAATCTTGTACCCAATAAAAGGCAAATTTTTATCTTTTCAAGGCCTAGGGAATGCGGTGGAGTGAGTCATCAGTGGACAGGAGAGATCATGGGACAATGTATTAGGCTAAAAGCATGTTAAGGTTTCCTAAAACCTAGACAATTTATTGTAATAAGATCTTCGATTCTCGTTATGAAATGGAGATGTTCATGCATTGTTCCCAAGAAGCTTTAATCAATCGTCTTATTAAGTGGAAATTTGGTTACGTTTTTGACCATTTGTAAAAGTCACTCCTGGTGATCTCAATAGGCCTATAGAAACAGACGCTCTTACATTTCCTGTTTCAACCGGAATGAGAACTTATTGTTTATCCTATTTGTTGAGAAAACCTCCTAATATATTTTTAAGTTGACAAAACCATCCATTGTCTAATCTTGAATTTGATAAATGCATTGAAGTGTTTGGTCTCAAGAACTACTCATGAAGGAAAAATCTATATCTATCTTGATCATATTTATTGTCGTTCATGTATTGCGGCTGAAGGTTAATACAGTTGCTTCATGGAAATCATCATAGGTATAACTTATACGTAAACATCATTAGAGCAACAACGAAGATATCAACAGAGCTTACGTGGGGGATATCATCGTATCACTTGACATCTTCAAACCCTATTGCTAAAGCTAAAGATCATCATATTGCAAAATCTCTCTTAGATGATATGTTTAGATATAAACCACATTACTTGCATCATCATAGCTAATGATCTAGCGCGGATTTCCACTATAACCACATTACTTGCATCATCATAGCTAATGATCTAGCGCGGATTTCCACTATAGAAAATGTTGATTGATCTACAATCTTAAATATTGTGTTGCAACAAAATTCTTAAGCAAGACATCTTGATTGATTGACAATCATTTGAAAGACAATTTATTTGTAGGGACGACCAAATCAATGGAAATTCTGATCTTATCTCTCAATGGCTACTCATTCTTCTTTATCCAAGGAGTTGTTTGAAGAAGTAATCCTCTGAACATTGTCCTATGGTTAGATTGGAAGAGGAGGAGTATAAAAGGAGACAAATCCGTCAGATAGAAAAGAGAGGTCTAGAATCATAGATTCCAAAGTCCAAGAGAACTTCAATCTTACATGCTTGTCTTTCTTTAGCTCAAACTAAAATCCTTGAGAGGCATTCACAAACGTGAGTATCGTCACTCACTTCTAAACCTCTTGTTGATTGACTGGTGAAATCTAGCTAGTAGGTTGTCAACGTGGGAGAGCGGACGTAAGTTTACTCTAAGCCAAACCACTATAAATCCTATGTGCAATATCTTCTACCTCTCAACTCTTCATTTTTATTGCACACTGGTGAATATCATTATATCACTGCCAATATTTAGATTCTACCTTCACTTGGGTTTGATAATTTAAACTTGACTCTATTACTTCCGCATTAATTTATGATGAATTACTTAAATCACCTATTCACCCCCTTTAAATAATATTACTAGCTACAACAATTGGTAGTAGAGCTAGGTGCTCATTATTTTGAAGTGTTCACTTTTGAGTTGATGATCTATCATCGCGATCAATCTTACCCTCGGTATCATAGAAGGACAGAGTAGCACCAAACCTCCCCACTTTGAGGAAAAAATTACAGCGTTTAGAAAAACAAAATGAAAGCTTTCATTAGATTCCTAGATTCCTTGATGTGGACGTTGTTCAGAATGAAGCTAATCCTACAACAAATGCTATAAATGCTGCACCATCAAAAACTAAAGAGACAATTAAAAAAAAAAACTCCAGCACCAACAATTTCTTCTATTGAACTAGCCAAAAGAAATACTTTAGATGCAAAAACTCTTTACACTCTTTATTATGCTCTATCTCCTGTGAATATAATTGTGTGATAGGCTTCATGTAACCTTGGAAGGAATTGATAGAGTCAAGGAAACCAAGATCAACATACTTCTTAGTCTATATAAATCCTTCAAGATGAAGCTATATATGAATCTATTTATGAAATGTTCAATAGATTCATAGACATAGTTAATGTACTCGTATAACAAGAGAATCTAGTCTCAACACCAATAGAAGTACAAGTTACTACGAAGACTCTCAAAGGATTGGAACCATGTCAAAATTTCCATCCATGAAACTCAAAAAATCATGCCATTATCTATTGATGAACTCATAGGGACTCTTCAATCATATGAAGTTGAATGACTCAATGAAGAACAACATGCAAAAGGTAAAAAAATCAATTGCTTTAAGATCTTACATTGATTATGATGAAACATATTATGAAGATGATAATGTAGAGCTTGCTCTCATGGTAAAGAAAATTAAAAGAATGATCAAGAAGGGAAGAAACTTCAAAGGGAATAGACATTCAAACAAGCTAAGAAAAAGAAATCCTTCAATGACTGAGAAGAAGGTAAGGACATAATTTGCTTTAAATGCAGGAAATGTGGTCATATCAAACCAAATTGTCCACTTCTCAAGAAAAAGAAAGGCAAGTTTGAGAAATCCAAGAAAGCTCTTAAGGCAGAGATTTGGATTGATGTTGTATGTGAGAAAAGTGACGAAAAATATGAATATATATGTCTTATGGTAGAACCAAACTCAGAAGAAGAGGTTGAGGTGAGTTACCATGAGAATCCTGACAAAATATTTGAATTTATTGATGAATTGTGCTTGATTTACAAGTCTGCTCTTAAGAAGATCTTTGAGTTAAAGAAGGAAAATACAAGGTCAAGGCAACATGACTTTTCTCAAAAAGACAAAACAGAATTCTTGCAAAAAGAATTTTCACAAGTCAAGGAAAGTCGTGATATGTTTGTAAAAGAAAATGACTCTTGAAGAAGGACATTTCAAATGTTGCCAAGAAATTCTCTCTCTATTTGAAAACTTTAGAACATATCTCTTTCATAAACAATAAATATGGACTTGGTTTTGAAAATAAAAGTGATATTCTAAACCTGCTTATTTGAAATCATTATCAAAAGCATTTTGTGAGACGAGACACCTTCAAGTGTTTAAATTGTGGAAATCAAAATCTTTTCAAGAATGATTGCCTAAAAGTTTGGAGACCAACTCAAAGAGTCATATTAAGAATGACAGAGTCTACTAACCCAAAAGGACCCAAGCATGTTTGGATAGTGGCTATTCAAGATATATGCCTAGAGATTCAAATTCGTTGATCTTATCAAACTGGATGGTGGAAGTGTGTCATTTAGTGGTAACAACAAAGGAAAAATCATAGGCAAATGAATAGTGAAAATCGAAAGTCTTAATTTTAATAATGTCTCCCTAATCAAATGACTCAATTAAAATCTCATCAGCACAAGTCAGCTGTGTGACATTGAATTCAAGATAAGCTTCCAAGAAGACAAATGTTTTGGTTTGAGCATAGATAGTTCTTAATCTTTCATTGGATGTAGACATGCTAATATTTATCTTTTGGATGTAGAATTTGATAATTCAATGTCTCGGCACTATCAAGGATGAATCATGCTTGTGGCATGGAAAGCTAGGACATATAAGCATGAAGCAAATTTTCAAGTTGTCACATAAAAAGCTTGTTTGAGGTTTACTGGAATTGAAAATGAGAAAACAGAATTGTAGACAGCTTGCACTCGTGGCAAACAAGTAAGAAGTTCTTTTATACCAATCAAATATGTTTTTACTAATAGTGCCTTGCAACTTCTACACTTAAATTTTCTTTCTTGCTCATAAACATGAAGCTTCCTTATGTTCTGCAAAATTTGCTAAGAAAGTTCAAAATGAAAACATTACATCATTTCTTGTATCAAAATTGATTAAGCAAATGTGACAACACCGGCACTAGAGTCCAATTATTCACTCAAGAGCTAAGCATATTGAGTGTAAGCATCATTTCATTCAAAATTTCCATAATGGTGGTGTTAATATTTTGGTTTATTAATTCAAAGCATCAATTAGCTAATATATTCAAAAAACCATTAAAAAAGGATTTCATTTGAATTATTTGAAATGAATTGAGTATTATTAATCTTTTCACTTACGACTACTTGAAAGACAAGCCATGATGTTGGAGGCCAAATTGGTAATACTTAACGTATAAACTCCACATCATACTCGAGGTGACAAACAAAATATGATGATATTCAAACCTCTCTTGCAAGTAAATGATAATTTATTCAAACCCCTTTTTTTTTTCAATCCAAACACTATTCAATTTATAGTTTTTGATAATGTGTTCACCCCTACAAGTGAATGATTTTGCCAAAAACATTGGTGTGGAGGACTAGAAATTTGCATTTATGTCTATTACCTCAAATTTTACATACAAAATTCTCACTAAAATAAATAATTTTTCTTGTGCCTCTAAATCTCATGTTTCTTATAACTATCCTTCACTCAAACACATCGTCACTCATAAAATCATCATCAATTGCCTTGGATGCAAAGCATCTTCAAAAACTGATGTTCTATGCATGATGCAAAAATCATATGTGCAATAGTGAATGGTGTTCATTTCTTACTGTCTCATACAATTATTCTCCACTTGTATAGGATAATGAAAAAAAAAGGGCAACTACCTTATGGTTCATTGATAACCAAAATCTTTGAGTATTTTAGTATCACAATTCTCCGAAAGTGTACACCAAGTCTCTTCTAGTGATGACTTGGAGAAAATATGATAATAAAGATGCATTTTAAACATATTGTAGAAGGTTGGAGAAATAGAAAGGGAGAACATGTTAAAATTGAACTTAAGGAGAATGACATCTTTTAGTGCCTTTGACATAATCACGCATAAGAGAAAGGGTATATGCTGAGAAATCCCCTCAACCATCCAAGAAGAAATCTAGTGATAAAACTTTGCTAAAAAGGATGGCAGAAGAATCTAATGAAGAAGGGACATCTGAAGAAATTAATCAATCTACTATAGAAAAAGAATTTTCAAGTGATTATATTGATATGGATGAATTTGAAGATGATGAGGAAGAGGATGGAAAAAATAGTAGACTATAGAAAAGAATGAAGAAAACAGATTAGCAGCTACTACTATGGGATGAAGAAGTGGAAATGAGACTCTAGTTTGAAAAAGAAAAATTTGATAAGCTTTGGGAAGTTCTTTTAAATGAAAGAGACGTTGCAACTAGAATGGAAATTGATAAAATCCTTGCAATTCTTATTATTCCAAAAACTCTTATTGATCGGCACATACTTTATGTGAGTTTGAAGCTCCACCAAGAAGTATTAGGAAAGAAATTCTTGAAAAACATTTTGTTAATATTCCTAAGGAAGCTCAAATTTAGGGGGAGTTTCAGGAGGAGAGCAGAGCTCATGATCTTATTGTTAATGATCCTCAAGCTAGCACATCTATTGAGCCAAATATTTCAAACATTTTCGAGCTACTTAAGGACAACACTAATATCTTGAGGGATATAAAGGAAAACATGTTTGCAATAGAGGATGACATGAAGAAAATGAATTAAGAAATTAGAGAAATCAGATGGAACATGTCAACAAAGATGTTAAAAAGAACATGGATTTTTTGACAACTTCTTTAGCCAATATCTGATGAAGGTTGAGGAATTGTGCTTAAGTTAGAGTGTTATTAATTGGTTTTTGTATCGTTGGATTCATCACATGATGCTGAACTTGCAGAGCCGAGTAATCATGCTGTTAATTTCAACCAACCTTCATCTTCCAAATAAAAGTTTCAATTGTTTTTCAATGTTTTTATCTTTAATGACAATACTTTCAATGAATGTTTAGGATATTTAAGGATTGTGGTTTGTTTGCACTATTTGCATCAATATACATTCAAAATTGTGATGTTGACAAAAAGGCTATCATGGTACTAAGCATTGGACATCTTGCAAAAACTAGTTAAACAGATTCTTAAAAATAGAGATTATCATTTGTTCAATTTCTATACTATGCTACTCATTCTCCTTTGTTATTACTTTACAAAGTTCTTATAGAGATTATTATGTGCGTAGGTATCTATTTCTTGCTTTTTTAGTAGTAATTGTAAAGGTATAGCTACAACCAATTTCTTTCAAAAAAATTTTGAATCATTTGTCTATATGGAAAGTTTTGTCATCATAAAATAAGAATATTTTGAAGTTGCCAAAACCATCCGTTGTCTAATCCCTAATTTGAGAAATGCATAGAAGTGTTTGGTTTTAGGAACTACTCATGAAAGAAAAATCTATAACTATCTTGTTCATATTTAGAATCTATCTACTATCATCCATGAATCGTGGATGAAGTTTAAGACGATTGCTTTGTGGAAATCATCATATTATTGCATAAATATCACCATAGCAACAATGAGGATATTGGCATAACTTATATGTAAATATCATCATAGAAACAATGAAGATGTCAACAAAACTCACGCAAATGTCATCAAATCACCTGATATCTTCAGACTCTATTGCTAATGATGGATAACATCATATTGCGAAATCTACCTCGGATTATATGTTCATATACAAACCCCACTACTTTCATCATCACATTTAGTGATTTAGCTCGAATTTCCAATATAGAAAATTTTGATTGATCTTCAATCTTAAACATGATTTTGCAACGAAATCCTTAAGTAAGACATTTTGATTTATTGACAATCATTTGAAAGGCAAGCTACTTTCCTTGATTGAAGGACTTTACAAAAACAAGATTTGCTTGTATGGGCGATTAAATCAATGGAGATTTAGATCTTATTTTTCAACATTTACTCAGTTTTCTTTGTCCAACGGGTTATTTGGAGAAGTAATTTTCACTAGTTAGATTAAAAGTGGAGGAGTATAAAAGGAGACCAAGGTGCTAAAGAGAAAAGAGAGGTCCATAAACATAAATTCCAAAGTCCAAAAGAACTTCAATCTTACATGTCTTTTGTGAGCCAAAACCATAACCCTTGAGAGGCATGCCATATTGATTGTGTGATATATGGGGAATTGTGCAAACTTGGGTATCATCATTCATTTGTATAACCTCCTATTGATTGACTAGTGAAATCTAATCAGTAGGTTGTCTTGGTGAGAGAGTGGACGTAGGCTTACTCTAAACCAAACTATTGTAAATTCTGGGTATGATCTCTTCTATCTTTGAACTCTTGTTCATTATTTTTGCACATCGGTGAATTTCATCATGTTACTCTCAATATTTAGATTCTGACTTCACTCTAGTTTGATCATATTGACTTGATTTTTTGGCTTTCGCATTAATTTGTGTAGAATTGCTTTCATCCTCTTCTAGGTGATATTGCTAGCTACAACATTATGAGCCAAGATTGAGACTTTTCAAAGGAAAGAGAGGATTATTGATCAAATATCGAGTCCTTGAGGATTAAAATTTTCTTTGATAGTGTAGGGCCGTTGGGGATGGTGGATTGTCCATATAGTGTAGTACTTTTTTTGGTATCTTGATAGATCTTAATCATACACTTTTCTGATTCATATCATCAAGTTTACCCATTTGCTAATTTCAATTTGATCATATGGTCAGCTTAGTATGAAAAAGAGTTGTCTAGAGAAATTCTTCTTTCTACATCTCAAGATCACCTTATTTTCCTTTAGGAGATGAAGGGTTGGGATCACTAACTCCTAAACTTGCATAGGAGTTGATTGATTTGGGAGATGATTGTCAACGGCATGCATCAATCTTTGTCCACATCGTCTCATGTCAAGTTAGTTAGATGGTAGAGTTTTGGAAGAGTTGCCACTAATGACCTCCTTAAGGAGTGGTGCATTGAGGCATATTTGTTTGCTTGAGAGGTACCGTGGTTGGCTTGTCATTTAAGGCCACTAGAAAATGTCATCATTTTATATCTAGGCACTTGAACCTTTGTAGGGCATTGACGCATCTACTATGTGGCAGATTTAGGGAGAAGGATGCTAGAAGTGCCAAAAGTTATGTATGATGCTCACTTTAGTGTCTAAAGTTTTTTTCGGATTACTTAAGTGCTACTTTAAAAAAAAAATGATAACTTAAGTACCAACTTTGATCTAGGTTGCTAAAAATCTGACATGGCCATATTTTATTGATTTATGGCTCGTCGGTATGCCTAGTTAGAATATAACCCCTAAACGACATCAGGTAGCAAGTCAAAATGTGATCACTTCAATGCCAATCATTATTAAAAAATGATCATTTTAGTGCCGGTCTTTGTTAAAAAGTTATTACTTCAGTGCCAATCTCAAAGAAAAAATGATCACTTCAGTGCTTAAAAAATGCCACATCAGCTCAAATTTTTAATTATAAAAATGATGTAATTTTTTTTTGAAATTTCTTACCAGAGATATTTAAGTGATTAGTTTTTCCTTCGATTTGACAATTAAGTGAGTCCACGAAATTTTTTGACATTAAAATGAGCATTGTACACAACTTTTAGCATTTCTTCTATCCTTCTCCCACAGATTTCAGCTTTCAATGATGGCATTTTGTACCTGGGCCCTTATTGCCATGTCATCTCATGTTATGTTCGGGATCTTGGGATCGATATAGACGTCCTTCCTTAGATGCCTCACTTTATGAGGAGACTGCAGTACCTATGGTTTCACTTTTATTATCCAACGCTTCTATCCTTTTTTCACCTTCTTCCCTGTAGGTCGATGAACTACATGCCTATTATTCTGGGCAATTTTCAGGATGTTCCTCTCTGTTTTGTTGGGCTTTGCCTCTTTGGTTTTTTTAGCACAAATGGAAAAGGACTTTGCTTGAGCTTTCTGATGCAGATGAAGATTCTTAGTGAATTAATTAGTTTGCCATTGTTTTCTGTGACCAAGCATTTGGTTGGGGGTGAGTTCTTTTTTCCTCTATATAAGGTTCCCTAGCCAGAGTGTGAGGTTTGTTGCTAGGTGCCTATGTCATGGATGGAGTCTTGTTTACCTTGAATTTGTTGTTACTTTGTTGTCATATTTGGGGACAGATTATGAGGGCAGAACACAAACCATCTTTGTTTGTGGATTCTTTAATTTTGCTATAACGGGGATGGGAGAAAATATTGTCTAAACTTAAACTTCGTTCTTTTCGCAGAGTATGTGATGTTTTTAAAAATGTTTTATAGAAAGTATTTTCCAAAAAAATAATAATATTTTTCAGTATTCAGCTAAAAATTGAAAATGAACTAGAAAATTTTTTCCGTCCTTTTGTTGGGAAGTTATATTTTGAGAAAAATCATCAAGAAAATCAAAATTTTAATTATTTTTTATTTTCCTTTTCTTTTATTATCTTTCTTCTTCTTCTTCTTTTCTTCTTCTTCTTCTTCTTCTTCTTTTTCATTTTTTTCATTTTCCTTCTTCCTCAAACCCTAATTTCCTTCCCCAAATTCACCGACCGAGTAGTAGTAGGAGAACGACAACAATGATGGATATTGGGCTCATCGGCTTTCAATCCCCTGCTTTTCACCACTCTCCACCACTTTTTGCCTCATGGACGTCTTCGATGAGGTTGAGAAGTAGACCCGTTAAACGGGTGAGTCAGTCGGGTCATAATTGGTTCAACCCTAATCGACCCATTTAACCCATTTTGTGACCCATTTATTGTAATGCAAAATTTTTGACCCATACCCGACCCGACCCATACCCGACCCATTTAACTAAACTTAAGAAAACTTATTTCTTATATATATTTTTAAAAAATGGTATTGCTAAAATAGTATACTATTTATCAGCTTAGAGTGAGCTATACTATCTATATTCAGCTTAGAGTGAGCAGTTCTCGATATGATCGGACTTTATAGATAGTATTGATTGAGATGGCCGGGAGATGGTCTTAATGACATGGAATCGACTGAGTTGATTAATCGATAGTTCAATTTGATGTCATGATTTGATTTGTTGATGTGATTCAATGAATTTGTAAATTGTACTGACTTGCAGGAAGGAATGGAGGCAAAGGTAAGACCTCTGACTCGTGCTTGTGCTTAGGCAGCCCTTGGGGTGTATTTTCTTCCTAGTCGGGACTTATGGGTGAACTTGCTGAGACGCCGCCTCACCCCATTGTGGGATAACATTTTCAGGTTCTTGGATAGCGAATCCCCTTGAGTGTCATGGTCATCCCATGAGGGTTACAGAGCGGGTTTCGAGTTTCCTCGACCCCGGGAATTTTTGGATCTACGAGCTTGTTGTAACCACTGTCTGGGTCGAAGAGGTTCCACATCAGGAGATACCTAATCGATTCAGAGTGTGGTTTCGCTACAATCCCAACGGTGTTAGGCTAGGGCCCCTTAGGACTTTTGATATCCCTGCTGTGGTGATTGATGTTGCTCTGGACGAGGATCCAGCTGACCCTCCTGATGGCGTAGTGGAGAACCCGCCATCTCGCCCGGCTCATGTGGACACTGAAGAATCGGCAAACGAGTCAAACTAGCTGGTCATAGGACAGCTTGTTTTGGAGAGTCGACCTTTTTGTAGACCTTGTAAATATCGGCTAGTAATGTATATGAATTAGTCTGATATGTATAAAGGTGTGATTTGGTTTTCGAAAATTGGTGGTCCTGCTTTTCTATCCCATCTTGTTGTTGTCTTGGGATTCATTTATTTGCTTCTGCATACGCATTAAAATGAATGGGTCGGCGACGCGTCCTGGGACGTCGCTATTTAATCGACCACCGAGAGATGGGCACGCGCTCGGAGGATCGGGGCGTGACAGTATTAACGCTTTGTTGAATCATCTCTATACCTGATGGTCACAGTTTGTTCATATACGAAGGCACATGTGTGCACGATATGGAATATGTCTTCTTGTTATATATATATACAAGATAGAAGATTGATGTCATATGCAATCTAATTATAACATTGTATTGAAATCCTCGACTGGGGTTGTAATCGAGAATGAATAGTTCATGTCTCGTAGAAATATGTGTTAGTTAGATTTGAGCAATGACCGAATTGGTGGCTTCACAAATAATTCCATAGTCTTTGTTTGATCGAAACATAGTGAGACAGAAGGATTGGATTACATGGCTGCCAAAGCTGAGAGGTTCATTATGTTCTTGAAATATTTACACTGTCTAGGCAACCATGACATATTGCTAGATACTACTCATGATTTGTAGAAATGAGAGACTAACTAGGACAATTGATTCTCTTGGTAATGCCAATGTGTTAGTACAAGACTATCAGCTCAATGATGAACCTATGGATGTCATACACTATAACCAATTTAGAACAATGTTAGAATAGGAGATACGATATCGTAAATGTGTTTGCAAATAAGGCAATCAAATTAAATCGGGTTGAAGACATAAGTCCAAAAACAGTTTAAGACTTTATTGGGCATATTAAATATCTGAAATGGATTTAGAATTTACAGCCGAATAAAAAATTTGAAGTGGGTTCAGATCAACGACTGAATTAATAATCTAAAGTGAGTTCAGAATTAATGTTGACATTAATGATATGAAGTAAGTTCAGAATTAATGGTCGAGTAAAGTACACCCCAAGTATCAAAACTTGGCACGGAGGGACACTTAAGTGCCAAAAGTTAGGAAAGGTATACTTAAGTGCCAAAATCGGAGCAAAATGGTTCATTTAAGTGCCATTCCGGCCAAAATCGGGCCAAAATGCCGACGTGGCGATTTTCTGGTGAAGCAAGTGCAAAACGACGCCGTTTTGCACGCCGAGGTGGACAAAAACGACGTCATTTGGTGCTGACGTGGTAAAAATTAATAAAATTAAATTTAAAACTAAATTTATTTAAAACATTTAAAATAAAATAAAAGTTTCAAAAAAACTATTTTTTTTTTTTAAAAAGAGAGGTAGGCGGTTGAGAGTTGAACCCTCGTCGCTAGCGGCGGCGACTAGGGTTACCGGGCCCTAGCCAAGGGCAGGCGACCCCGGTCGATCGGTGGCGAGGGCCCGTGAGCGCCTAGATCTAGGCAAGGGTCGCGGCCCTTGGCCCGGCCCGGGCCAAGGGCTGCCAACTGTCGAAGCTGGGCGAGGGCTCGCGGGCCCTCACCACCGATCGGCCGGGTCACCGGCCCTTAGCCAGCCCTCGATGACCTTGGCGGACCCTTCCCCCTCGCCACCAACCTTTCCGGCGGCGGCGGGGAGGGCTCGGCCTTGACCACACTGCCTCTCTCTCTCTCTCTGTTTTTTTTTCCTTTCTTGTTTTTTAAAATTTTTTGTTTTTTTATATTTTTAAATGTTTTAAATAAATTTAGTTTTAAATTTAATTTAATTTAATTTTATATTAATTTTTTTTATCACGTCGCACCAAACGACGTCGTTTTTATCCACCTCAGCGTGCAAAACGACGTTGTTTTGCGTTTGCTTCGCTAGAAAATTGCCACGTTGGCATTTTGGTCGGATTTTGGCCGGAGTGGCACTTAAGTGATTCATTTTGCTGCGATTTTGGCACTTAAGTGTACATTTCCTAACTTTTGGCACTTAAGTGTCCATCCGTGCCAAATTTTGGCACTTGGGGTGTACTTTAGTCATTAATGGTCGTATTGATGATCTGAAGTGAGTTCATATTTAATGGCCACATTAATGATTTGAAATGGTTACAAAATCAATTAGATTCAAACGACTAAATTAATATTCTAAAATGGTTTCAAACTTAACTATCAAATTGTTTTGAAATAGTTACAAAGTTAATGCCCATAATAAAGTTTGTAACAATTACAAATTAATGCCCAAAAAATACTCTGTAACAATTATAGAATTAATGCCTGAATCAATGCTTTGAATCGGTTTCATAACAAATGTCTATATTCAAAGTCTGAAGCAAGTGCAAATGCTATGGTCGCATTAATGCTTTGAAACAGTTTTAGAGTTAATGAGCCGAATTAATGTGATTTGAGACTGGTTATAAGAGGCGGTTGAGAGAGTGGATCTATAGAAGATCAAGTGATGATAGAGATCAACCAAAAATTAGTCATACATGAGAGTAATTGCTAACATAATAGTAGTGATGAATTCTCTCGGTTTCTCTCTACTATTGGATGCAAGCTTGGTGGTGCGTCTAGACTATAGGGTCCGACATTTGTGGGATTGGAACTAAAGAACATCATAACCGAAGTACGTCAGAACTAGCATCACGAGGAGATTAGACGTTCGTAGTTGAAATCTAAAGAACGTCAGAACCAAGGCTACGAGGATACTAGGCGTTTGTGGTTTGGATTTGAACAAGATCTAAAGAAAGTCTGAACTAATGTTACGAGAAGGCTAGTCGTTTGTAGTCAGGATTTGAAGAACGTCAGAACCAACGTTGCAAGGATAATAGATGGTTGTGATCAAACTCTGAAAAGTATCAGAACCAAACTTTTGGAGCACAATACAATGGTAATGTGATTAGCCTTCTTTTGGTTCTATGTGCTTCTTATTAAAACGCATGAACAATACCAAGGAGATATGCGTACGGATATTTTTACTTCCATTGTGATTTGTTTTTTTATTCAATTTACCTATGCATGTTTTCATTGTTTTTCAAAACAAATCTCAACACATAGTACTTCTTTTGGTATCTTATTAGACGTTAAACGTCCACTTTAATGATTCATATCATCAAGTCTACCCATTTCTACATTTCATTTTGATCAACTGGTTGGCTTAGCATTGAAAAGAGTCATCTAAAGAAGTTCTTCTTTCTACCATCCTTTTTACTCCGTCTCTGGATCACCTTATCCTCTTTCCGAAGATGAATGGCTAGGCTCACTAACTCCTAAACCTGCATAGGAGTCGATTAACTTGGGAGATGATTGTCAAGGACATGCGTAAATTGTTGTCCACATCGTCACACGTTAAGTCAGTCAGATGGCAGTCTTGAAAGAGCAGTCACTAATGGCCTCCTCAAGGAGCGGTGGATTGACGCATATTTGTTTGCTTGAGAGGTACTGCAGTTGGCCTGTCATTCAGGGCCACTAGAAAGTACTCTGTGGGTTAGAGGATCTTTACTAGGACAACAACACCTAAAATAGGCATTTGTCCAACACCTAAAATAGGCATGAAGAAAAAGCAATAGATATCTAAGTGTCATCCAATGTAAAGTTCAGTGTTTACAGATGATGGATGTGGGGAAAATTACCAAAAAAGTCCTAAATCTATTGCAATTGTGCTAATTTAGTCCTAAACTTATTTTTTTTTACCAATTAAGTCCTAAACCTTTTACAATTATTCCCGATCAGTCCATCCGGCCAAAAATGGCCGGCCAACGCTGACGTGGCAGCCGGCGACATTTTTATTTTATTAATTTTTTTATAATTTTTTTTTATAATTTTTTCCCTCTCCCTCCTCTCCTCCTTCTTCCCTTGGCTCCGGTGACCAGCTAGAGCGGAGGGTTGGCCGGTCGCCCGACCGAGGCGATCGGCGGGCTCGCCTCGCTAGACCGGCGACGGCGAGACCAGCCGACTAGCTAGGTGAGCACTTGCCGGTGACGGCGGGCGAGCCCTCGCCGGATCAGGGTGGGGCTCGCCTCGCCAAACCCGGCGACGGCGAGGCCCCCTTGCCGGATGCGGCGAGGGCTCGCCCCACCGACCGCCTCAATCCGGCGGCCGGCCAGCCCTCCCCTCTGGTCGGTCGCCGAAGCCAAGGGAAGAAGGAGGAGAGGAGGAGGAAGGAGGGAGGGGGAAAAAGAGGAAAAAAGATAAAAAAAAAAAAATTAATAAAATATTCAAAAATAAAATATTATTAAAAAGTCGGCGTCGGCCGACCATTTTTGGCTGGATGAACTGATCGGGAATAATTGTAAAATGTTTAGGACTCAATTGGTCAAAAATAAGTTTATGACTGAATTGGCACAATTGCAATAGGTTTAGGACTTTTTTGGTAATTTTCCTGATGGATGGGAGCTAAGGAAAAGTTGAGCTATAATCACGTATAGAGAGAATTCACTCGGGAGTAAGCCTTTGTTCAGCTGAGCTATATACCTTGTGGTGAGTTTTACGCATGATTAAATGTGCCTGAGTGATGAAAGGAAAAGTACCGAAAACATGTGTCAGGTTTCAATTTGGCTCCAAGTCATCTGCAAACGCCGGGAAGCCTTGAGTCATTTCCAATTGAAATCCTAATTAGGCATGGGGGAATAGTTGGTGAAATGTGTTTGCTCGCACAAAGCCTCTAACATGTAAAGAGAAGCAGAGAAAAAACAGAAAGCACAAAACGATCATAACTCTATTGTTCCATTCATCGATTTTTTTTTCCTAGCGTTGAGTTTTCCCATAACGCCTCTAGCATGTGAGAGTGTTGCTTTCTCATAAAAGTATTGGTAAGTATCAAAACAATTGTTGATGAAAAGAACGACTGACTTTTCTTCTTCTATGTGACTAATTCGTAATTTACCAACACGTTTATAAGATTTCAGTTTCTTGGATAGTTTTGCAAATGGACAACTTTTGTACTTCTCGGACATCATATTTATGCATCAAGAAGTTAGGGACCCAGCTAAATGAATGCTCGTGATTGGCCCTCAAGAACCATAATGGAGTGTGATATTTTCGAAATTTCAGCATATATGATTTTTCACATTCCATCTAAGTTTATCTTAACCAATGATCATTTCTTGCTTCTTTTATCCTCCGTCCCCTAGGTAAGTTTCGCACCACGATGGAATTTTAAGATCCAAAGCCTTTTTATTTTATGTCCTAATCTTGGAGAAAGTAAATTACTCAGCGCATACATTCCAAAAGTCATATACTTTGTCTTTTTCTTAAGTTAATTTTTTTGGCCCAATTTTTTTTTTTTTTTTGGTGTGTTTATGGATGCCGTTCCCTCAAGGGTAATTTAAGTACTCTAATACTACGATGAAGCTCCCTATGTTATTGGAGAAAGCAACGACTTTGCATGCTATCAAGCATTGTGGATAGAAGAGCCGCCAACAACGTGAATCTTTAAGAAGTACGAACTAGAGAACTCCCATAGACTTCTAAAGGAAAAAAACTACGTTCAAGGTTGTAGATCTTAGTCAGAATGTGCAGAAACAATGTCCATCATATTCTTAACCTACTGGAGATTTTGGCCGGCAGAAAGTTCTTTCAATTTAATTGGGGATCAAGAAAACTACAATTTTTTTTTCAAAAAAAGTATTTAATCAAATTCTTTCGGTAATCATCTTTACGATATCTCTGATGTAGTAACTTTTGAGGGTATTTACACAAAAAAAAAAAAAAATTGCTATTCTAACTTTTTAAGGAAAAAAAAAGTGCATGAAATTTATGATTCAAGAATAAAGTATAATATGTAATTACAAATTCAACAGTTTGCTCTAATTCTTTCCCTCTTGGAGACTATCAAGCAAACAAGCACTGTGGAGAAAAGAGCCATAAATTAGAAATTTTTGGAATTAAGTCGGCTTATCTATGGAAGATAAACTATATATACGTTTTGAGGCAATAGAGTACTAAACATTTTATTTTGTGCAATCAATTTTAATTTATTTTTTTTGGTAAAAGTTACCATGAAATCTCTCTGATTTAACAAAGGAAAATTCTAACACAAGTACTTGTATATACGTATTTAAAAAAAGCTTGGGATTCCATTACATCAATTAAAAGATTCTAAGACTCAAATAAATTTCGTGCAAAAAGTTTAGGGACCTTTCAAGTATTCTTATCTGTGTGTGGCTTTGCTACATATTATTATGACCATAGCGAGAATGCCAAGATACAACTCAAGAAAGGAATAAATTGTGGAAATAGAATCTGAACACAGCTAATTTACGTGGTTCAGGGCTGTACCTACTCCATCAAGAGAGATTAACAAGATGGCTCCAATATAATCAGTAAAGAGAAGTTTGTAATTACTTGAAACCCTCATATTCAAGTGTTTCCAATTCCTAAATACACCCAAACCGACAAGAAACAATCACAAAAGAGGAGTATCTCATGCTTTCAACTATTTTCGATGACGGCTCTTAGAAGCTTTTTAAACTCTAATGAGTTTCTCAATAAATTCAGCCTCATGCGACAAAATATCATGTATAAAATAGCACTTGACATCAATGTGTTTCATCTCCTTGTGATGCATTTGATTTTTAGTCAAATGTATTGCACTCTAATTGTCTCACTTTACTTATGCAAGTGGTTTTTATCAGTTTCTTTTAATCTTAAGAGAAGTAGAATTTATTGCTCCCATGGAAATGAACCTTACATGTGAGACTCTTGATTTTGCATCCGCTGGAGCTTGGGCGCTATTTACAAAGAGGCATTGCCAAATGGGTAGAGATGGCATGGTGGGTCGGGTCTAGTAGGGGTACCCAACCCATCCAGAATTTGAGGCTAAAAGGGCTGCAGTTTAGGGTTGCGAGATGGGCTTGGAATTGGATTTGTCTTGCAAGTGACTCAAAATTCGAACGTAAAGGTCATTTTCACCTAGGTAGTTATATATACCCCAAGTAGAAAATCACTTAAAACCCAATTAGAACGTTTTTTTTTTCCACATTCGTAGTTTTTACTTCTTTTTTTCTTGTGATTCATAGAATTCGTATAAAAACTTGAAAGCAAGGTGGTTTCCTTAATCTGGATTTCCATGATTACTCCATTGCAGACGTATGATTAGATGGTCTACTGTTTCCTCAGTTAGATGATCTTTTGGTAAAAAAATTATATAGGAGCTAACAATAACCATACTGATATGGAGGAACCGTTGGGAACCCGATAAGTATCCCGTAATTTGAGGGAGATGAATTTCAGGTTCCATTTGCGAAACCATATTATAGGGTTTGGGACGGGTTTAGGAATACACGAAAATGTTACCATGATGGGTAATGATCATTTGCGAACGGACTTCCATCCCTCGTCGGCCCATCTACAATTCCCCCGGCCCATGGATTACCATGCAAGTGTCACGAGCATTAGCTGTTAGGGAGCAATGATCCCCCTCTGCCGCCGGAGAAAGCAAGGCCAACGACCGTCCGGGCAGTATATTCCTCACTCCTTGATTGGAGGAAGTTTTCTTTTCTGATTACACATCTGATTGGTGGATTAAAAGTCATGGACATCACTTATAAGTATGGCAACAAAGTATGAATGTCAGCCGCGTATAGTCCGTATTGATAACTCACTACTCAGAAAATTGATTTAAGGAATCTATAGAAGGAAAACATGGACGTTGACCAATTACTTGGCAAGTTTACAAACTATCGTGAGTTCATATTATTTTGTCATTTGATAAATCTTACTTCTTTCATTTAACTAATACGATGGGAAGTGACTTTTTTTAAAAAAAAAAAATTGGGTTGCAGGAGCGATTCTTTCTCAATTGGGAAGAAAAGATTGCCTGCCTCTTCCGTAAGCATCCAAAAACGACAAGAACATAAGAATAGTTATTAATAGACAGTTGAGTAGTCACATATAACATGCTGGCCCTTCGGCCATAGTACAAACCTTTTCCTCGAACCTTAAAGAGCTGTATCTACAAGCCTTATGTTTCCATCTTCCTTTTCCTTTTTATCATCTTTGATTACCTTCACATTTCACAGTAGTTAAGACAACAAGAGAAAGTAAGTAAGCGTGTGGCCCCTTTGGTTTCCACAAACTTAGCTGATGACACCAAATAAAAAAATAAAAATCACCAAACCATACCAAAGAAACTATGCACAATTTTCTTGACAATCCTACCATGCATGCCCCACATGTGTCTTGCACCATCTTCGATGTCACATGAATTTTCCTTTTTTCTTTCTTCATGCGACGACACGGCGGGTGGTTAAACGACAGACCGGAGATTGAACGCCAGAGGACACAAGCACTTGCGTGGTTGAAGTCGTCGTCGTCGCTGTGCTGGTTGCTGCCGAAGGCGCCGTGGTGTTGTTGAAGCCACAGTCGGGCCGGAAGAAATGGATGTCGGAGGCTTGAAACCGACCCGAATCGCCCGGAAGCCTCATGTACGATGTGGACGGTGATTCAGGGAACCATGTGGCGAGCGGGCCTTGGTTCCCATTCCTGTACTGCACAATTGCCCTGTAAACAAACGGAATCAATCCCTCCATCAATTCCTTCGCACTTTGTTTTCTCTTTCCGGCCTCTAAAATGATTCTTCTTGTTTGGCTCTTTGAGAGAGAGAGAGAGATAGAGAGATAGGGAGATGAGAGATTTAATGGTGTGAGATAGGTTGGAGATCAATGATTTAATAGAGGAAGAGAGGGATGTGACGTGGCAAAGTGATTGGATTCCAGCTCTTCAAGCAAAAGCCACTGTTCTTGTTTTTTGTTTATTGCCTTTCCGGTTTGCACTTGCGAAACGCAAACCCGCACGAAAGACCCTTTGAAAGCTCTGTTTTAACTGCGGGCACATCTCCATTACATTTCACCAAATCTTAGTCATATCTTTAAGCGTTATTCTAACCATTTTCTTTTAGGCTTTGTTCGGGGGTTGATCTGGTACACGATGTTTGATTTTTCTTTTATGTCCGTTGGTCGGTTCCTAGTTCACTTTTTTTTTTTTTAATAGTTATTTTTCGGTAGATCTCTTTCCAATTTTCTGTCCGTTGTCCAATCAATGGACACTCTTTTCTTCTTGCTGGTGTCATTAGGGTTTTATTTTAGTGAGGTTTGTTTTAGGGGTTCTTTCAGCGTGAGGTATAACGATGGAGGGTGGAGAGGATTAAGCATGTGCCACCTGCACGGTGTGAGATCTAATTTTCCTTAGTGGCATTCAGAGGAAGAAACAATGGGTTTATCCGATTTGTTCTAATGCTGTTGGTACCGACCCATGAATAAACAAATGACGGGGGGAAAAACAATTCCGGGCAAACAAGTAGAGGTGATCTGGCTTTATTATGAATCATGTGATTGTACTGCATTCCAGACAGAGCTTTCTTACAACTTGGGAAAAGCCTCGGAATGCATTTGCAGAATTGGTTTATTAATAAGTCATGGACCGCAATTGAACCTTTAAACATGTCTCCCTTTACAAAAAAACCATTTATCTCTCTATTATAAAGTGACATTTGTCATTTTATCACGTCCTTGCCCAAAAACAATTCCACCTTTCCCCCTTCTCTGCATCCTTTCCCAATTCGCCTTCCCTCCTCCGTCATCGCCGCCTCCTCTAGGTAGCCATTGTCGCCATCGCCCTCCTCCGCAAGCCTGACATCCCCATTACCACCTCAGAGACTACCCTCTTCCTTTCCAATTACGGGGTTTGACTTATCATCGTCGCCCTCCTCCGTAAGACTAAAATCCCCATTTCCAACCCTCTGAGACAACCCACTTCCTCTCCAATTAGGGGGTTTGACTCATGGTTGCACCAGTCGACCAAAATTTTAGTTCCGATTAATGTCCAAATCACCACGTTTCCTACTCAAAGTAATTTTAAGAGTTGCACATTTTCTTGTGAAGCCTAAAGCATGAAAATATTTTATTGGGCACGCAAATAGGAGCTTAAAAGATTTGAACTTAAATGATACGTGTTTTTTAATTTATATAAAATTACAAATCATATTTTTATCTTTACAACTTAGTCTTTTAGAATAGTAAAAGTGGCTATTTAAATAACAACGTTCTTTGAATGATAGCCCAATTAATGTCCAAATCACCACGTTTCCTACTCAAAGTAATTTTAAGAGTTGCACATTTTCTTGTGAGAGGTTCTTAAATGATACGTGTTAGAATATATAAACAACAAATGACATTTTTATCTAACAACTTAGTCTTTTAGAATAGTAAATATTGGTTCTACCAAAATCTCACATAATATCATAGCATTGCCTCCCCAATTACATATTCCATGCTTTAGGATTAGGCCAAAGTCAACCTACAAGTGATAATGAGTGTTGGAACATTAAAATATTAAATTACGTGTTCATTTAACAATTTCAGTTTTTAGAACAATAGTAGTCCGACAAAATCTCACATGGTATCAGAGTTATATGGTCTTGAGTTCAAATGTTTGAGACCCTTATTTGCCTCCCTAATTGAATATTCGATGCTTTAGGTTAAAGCCAAAGTCCAACCTACATGTGAGGTGGAGTATTAAAATATTTAAATACTAAATTACACATTTATTAACAATTTAAGTTTTTAGAGCAGTTAATAGCTCGATAAATTCGTAGTCCCACAAATTCTCACAATACGTTTGCAGAGACGGTTTATGTTATATTTGTGAAGACTAATTAAGTCGAAAGATTCGGATGCCCTATACTATTAACAAAACAAATGAAAAGTTTGTGGTCCTCATTTTGGACATGTGAGAGAGTAATGTTTGTGATCGTCCTCATACACGCATTAGACAGCTGTAACAATTGAAAAGTAATGTTCTAGCACTTCTCCTAGTGCTAGGGTTCTCCCTTGGAAAGGTCTGCCTCAATCCTATATACGCCAAACAGCTTTGGACTAGAACATATTTCTTTTTCCTTTTAGACGAGAACACACTTCTCTGGCAAGTTACATGATTCTGCTCCTAAACTGGCTATTCAAATTACTTTTAATGTCACATCGTGCAAAGTTGCGAATTATCAAGTTGCTGCATGAGAGAAAATAATAATAATTTTTTTTTTTTGTGAAAATTCGACATTTACAGAGAGGATAGAGTTGTGCACGAAGAAGTAAACCTAGAAAAAAAGTCTTCATACATATCCAATGAGCTCATTGTCAACCGTTGCTTGTTAGGTGCATCCAAATGAAAAAGACATGAGGTAGTATTAACAATAATGCTAAAATTAACTTACAAAATTAGCTTAAAAACATAATTTGGCAAAAATTATTGGGTATTTGAATACAGTTCACTTGTTTAAGCACTCATCGAGGATTTGACACGTCACTTTATAATAACCATATTTCATAACCCTATTTAGATATCCCTTATATTATCCAATAATTGAATAGCTTCATTTCTTGAACGAAGTTCACCATATCGCTTCATAAATCATTTTTTTAGCTTCGTTTCTTGAATAAGGTCCGCTTGTGCCGAGGATTTGACCAGTCAAAGCGTGCACCAAAACTTTGAAAATCCATACCGTTAGAAGCTGACAGAAGATTTAATTTATTCCCTATAGAACTAATAGAAAAGTGAAGAAATAAAATAAAATAAAAATTAATGAAAGGAATTGCTTTGCTTGCTTCATCTTTGTACCAACTCCATCTGTTAACATCTTAGATGAGGTCAGGGTTGGCATCATCTCATTGTCAAGATCAATCTGCCGGCTTCTTTATCTTCATCTCGTCCCTTTCTTGCTCCAATTCGAGCCTTTGGCTTCAAAGCAGGAATTGATCTTCTTCCCTTGTCCTCCAACCAAAACCAATTTTAAATGATAAAACACATAAATTAAAATCAATAAATCAAATAAAATAAAAAGAAAGGGAAACTGGGTGCGCGCACAATGTTATTTGGGTGTTAGGTAGATGAAGAAAATTCATCTGATATGTGTCACACGGAAGTCCTTTCTTAGATAATATTATTCGACCTTTTGAATTTAAATGTGAACTAATCAATCAAGAAATAAATGGAACGAAAGTATAGTGCCACATGAATATCGTTTTTTCTATTGGGCACATTATGGTCCTATTGAGACTCGTGCTATCACTTACCTAACTTTGGTGGTGGGACCAAATGAATCTTCTTGTTTTGTTTCGCTTATAATTGAATTTCTATATAGTTCTCTAATGTATTTAGCTCGTACTTTCATATGATTGTCGGAATATGATGAGTACAGGGATTCCATTCCTCTACAGCTCTTATGATTGTGCTATAAAATATTCAAAATATACACAATTAATTTAAAATCGTTCAAACCTGATGTTAAAAAATGTTTATCTGGTTGGCTTAAGGATATATTATACGGTGCTTGCACTCCAAGAGGCCTTGGAGTGCAAGGGATTAAACAAATTAATGATTTGTATAAAACTATTTAAAACATTCTAAAATTATTTTATTAAAATGATTACTTGTATCGTTTAAAAAATGAATTAATGAAAATGTTTAGGCCTAGACCTTTGTTGATGATATAATTAATTCCGGCTAACTAATTTTTCAAAAAAATTCCAAATAAAGGTCTGATGCCATCGTTTTTTCAAATAAGGACATGAAGTAAATATTATTTCAAATAAGGGTATAAAGTGGACCTTACTTTAAAGAATGACCTAAAGTGCCATGTTAGTTTTCAAGAAGGGCTTGATCCCACCAACAAATTGAGAGCATTTTCGTCATTTAATTTTCTTATTATTTTCTTTGTTTTTTTCTTCTTTTTTTCTAAAAAGAGAAAAAGCAAGCGGAAGGGCTAGACCTGTAGCTAACCCCCCATCGATAATGGGGCGACGGCCACAAGGGGGTAGGGTTGCTAATCCTCTACTTGTATTTTTTTTTTTAAAAAGCTATATTTTCCCTTTTCAGTTTGTCTTTTTTGGAAAGAAAAAACCATAAAAAGAAAAAAAAAAAATTAAATGACGAAAATGCCCTTGATCAGTTGGTGAGGTCAGGCCTTCTTTGGGATTGACATAGTATTTCGGCCTTTATTTGAAATAAAGTCCATTTTAAGCCCTTACTTGAAGAAAACAATGACATTTCAAGCCATTATTTAAAATAATATTCATTTCAGGCCCTTATTTGAGAAAATGATAGTACTTTATATTCTTATTTAAAATTTTCCTTAATTTTTCGAAGCAATTCGAACAATCATTTTGAAGAAAAGGTTTTCCTAAGCATTGATTTGCCATGAAACTAACACCGAATGTTAGAGTTTTCTTATACAACAACGCATTCTTAATCATACGAGCTGTGAAGTGTTATTGAATTATTTGTTTTGTAGTATCTTGAAAGCTCAATTTCTAAATCATGATTAAAAAAAATAATTCCTTAGAGGTCATAAATCTCTTCAGTATTATAATTTTCCATTTAACCTGATATATTATTTTCCTTTTATCCAAAGTATACTTTTCCCTGACGATGAATTGAAGAGTATTTTTTTCAAATCTAGGTCTTCTTAATTTAGGTTGGATTCGAAATCTAATATTAATCCCGACAAGATGCCAAAATAGCAAATTCAAAAATTAATGGCTGATATCAATCCATATCACTAGATTATCTTCAAGTTTTGTGAAATTGAACTAGTCTATACTATATATAAAGGAAACATTCAAATTCAATATTCACTTTGCATATGACCATAACACCCTCATCAAATCTCAATATGGAAAAAGTAGATAGAACATTATATATAGTTAATAATTAAAATTCAATTCAGTTCATCAAAAAAATCTGAATTTATCCCTAAATTAATTGTCTTGGGTGTGTAGATTGTCTAATTTATCTAGCTAATTTATTTAGTACATAAAATTGGCTGGGGTGTGTAGATTACTGCACTACCATTTCGTTTTCAAATTTTTGTTGTTTTGACTTTGAAGCGTGGGAATCTTCAGCGGGTACTCAATCCCCTTGAGAACACATTTTTTCTTAGTTGTGGCCGAGTTTGCTTGAGCAATCATCACTTCTTCACCGGCTAAGACACGCGCAATGTTTCTTTTGCTATTTGGCAAATCTTTTACACAATACTTAACCGGAAATCTAGCTTGTAGCTCTCGTTAGCATCCACATTTCATCGGTGGGTGGAAGCTTGTAGAGGAAAGACATTGATGGTGGTGGTTCCAAACAGGACATCACTGTATCTAACTAAGACCTGTTATTTTATATTAATCCATGCTCTCGAGTTTAAACGAGTCGGAGGAGAAAAAATAGGGAGTTAGGATAGGGATGGACATTCTCAGGATCAGACCTAGATTCTGGCCAAGCCCAATCGAATGTGGTACTAAATGGGCATGCTGGCCTAGATGGCCATGATACTCCCTATAGGCCACTGCTAGAAAAAAAACTTGTGGGTTTATAAACATAAGCCCGATCTCTGGAAAGTTTGCTATCCCAGAATAAATACGCTCCGTTTGAACTTTGAATCACTCTATTTCTTGCATTCCGTCGGGGTCAACTTAGGACCATATATTTGTGGGGTTGACTCACAGATGATAATTAGCCATGTCTTCCAAACATCACATAATCTGTGGAAACAAAGAACAGGTTGGAAATCGTGACTTCATATACTGAAAATGAAGAAATCTAGTAGAGAACTATAACTTCATAATTGCACAATCAAGAAAAGAGTTACTATCGATCTCATGAGGTTGACTCAGCAGTTAAGGATTTAATTTGTGTTTGTGGATTCAAGATACAATAAGGGTTCAACTCGATACACTAAGTGCAAATAATTCAATATTTGGACCATCCATCTGAGCTTAGACCCATGTCTTACCTTAATTATGAAGTTAGCAAGGTATTTTATGGGCCCGTAGTTTATCTACTTCAAGTGATCTATACATCTTTAAAAAAAAAAATGATGCTATTAGTGGAAAGCTAAAAAAAGCCACCTAGATTTAGACTTCGTTGGAGCATCGCCTACAATTATATAAAGGTCTTACTTGGAGAAGTATCAAGAATAGAGTAACTGGCTAACCCTAAAAGGTTGTTGACTTGGTGGTGAATTGAAGTTTTATGCTATCAAATAAAGAATTTAAACCTATGGAGGCACGTCTTGCTTTGAGTTTAATCAATGAGAAGTTTCAACTCTCGTGCATGGGTTAAAATGACATATATTATAACATCCCCAAGTATGGCAAAAGCTGGTGATTACTCGACCATGGATTCTATTGAACCGGTCAACCTGTGGGCCTTCTATATTACTTTAGGTCAAATGGAAAGGAGATAAGAATGTGTACGGTATGGGTATGGTACAAGACTAAGGAAAGTGGAGATCCATCATGGAGAGGCAGTTCGTGAATTGAATCTCAAGAAACGCGTTTATCCCTCGAGTTGTATGTTTGAATTCCTTTTGGACAGCTCAAATCCCAAAGGAAAATGTAAGTTGCAAGCCAGTCACGTTGCTGATGAGCATAACTTTTGACCACTTTTTTTTTTTTTTTTTCGTTTTTATAGAAAATGATGGTGAGAGACGATTGGCGCTAGCAATCTTCTCGGAGCATTACCCGAAATGTTTCAAAAATCGAATGTGACTTAGTTGGATTCTCGTGGAAGGATGAGATGATAAATCGTTTGACGAATTTAAAGTAGTCATCACAAACTATTACCATACTTTAACATCAAATCAAACACTAAATTAACAACTTAACTTGCAAACCAGATAGTAGTCTTACAAATTTTTCATGGGATCAAAAAGGATTAATTGAGTTCATCTTGTTTATTTGTTTCCATGCTTTTTCTTAAGTCAAATTCCAATATATATTGAGAGAGAATGCCGCTACATTTAAATGTTTTAATTGCCCCTTCATTTAACAATTATAAGAGTGACACTACTAAGATTAATCACTGAAATCGATATACTAGATGATGCACCAGATAGTAATTAATCGTTTAAAAAAGTCGGTTGGATTCTCAACATCTAATAATACTACTTAACAATTCAATTTAATAATGCTTAATGGTACTCAAAACGACAATATAGAAATAAAACTTTGGGAATGGAAGAGATAACTGAACAATTGGGACTCTTTTTGAAGGCAGCATCCCGAGAGGTTGATTCATGCGTGCCAATTACCTGTTCGATGGGGCAAAGGCATTTGTCTCATTTTAGGCGCAAGTGCATGGAAACAGAAACGAACAAAATGATGAGAATGCATTGAGTTTCCTCTTTTTTCTACCAAATGGTCCCGACAGGGATGAATGAAGCCAGCTTTTGCAGAGAAAGAAAAAGCAGAAGAGATGCTGCAAAAGTTGTGGACAAACGATGGAGGTTGAGATGTTGATGTTTGTTTTCAATGCCCTCACATCCAATCAATGCCTTATTTGATTTGTGTTAGGAAAATTTTATAATATTTTGAAGATGACAAAATAAATTAAAGGTTACTAATGTGTTTAATGGTTGAGTAATATATCATGTAAATGATGGAACGTGTAAATGATATTGTCAAAGTCTATGCTGAAACTGCACTTATTCAGACCGTGTCAGATTTTAAGGTTAAATATGTTCAGACTTACGTCCAAATCGTAAAGTCTACTTCAGACGAAACACACTAAGACATTACATATAGAACGAGACACAAGTCCAGAATGTGATAAAGTTTAAAACAAGGCACAAGTCCATAACGTGACAAGGTCCAGAATGAGATATAAGTTCATAACGTAGTAGATTCATAACGAACCATGTTCAGAACGAAACAACTTTATAGAACGTAACACAAGCCCCAACATATAACGGCTAGTAATCTGGTTTGTATTTTACATCAAGATATATTTGATTGACTCAATCTAATTGATTGACAATTGGATTTAAAGACAAGAACTTTCTAAACAGAGAAGCTCTACTTATGGAAACCAAGATTCCGTTTGTATGGGTGATCGAAATCAATTTGGGATTCTACATTTTACCAAAAAAAAAAAAAAAATTGGGATTCTACTTCTGTCATTTAACGACTTCTTAATCTTTTTGATACAGATCTGCCCAATGGGAAGATTGGAAGGCGATCCTCTAGATACTGTCTAACGGCTAGTTTGGAAGTGGAGGAGTATTTAAGAAGATCAAGGACTGATGAGCAAGTAAGAGACAAAGTGTAGAATCTAAAATTCCAAAGTATGAGCTAACTTCGATCATTTACTTGTCTTTCATGAGCTTAAACGTTTGTGATTATGAGAAAATACCAAAATAGTGACTTAGTGAGATAGTGTGATCAACCACCGAGTGTTTGCGCTCAAAATTGTAATCTCTTGTTGATCATATAGTGGAATCCAACCAGTAGGCTGTTAGCATGGAAGAATGGATGTAAACTTGATCTAACCTGAACCACTATAAATTTTGTGTGCAATTTCTCTTTTGTTAGCTCTCATTATTTAAGTTTGTTGCACACTTACAAGTTATTTCAGGAGTCTGTTCTATCGCATAACAAATTTTGAACATCTACAAGAAGTTTGGTGGTTCGTTTATAAGACTTTGATCCTTATTCAGACTTTGCTCGCAATTTATTTTATTCCACATTTATTTGTCAAGACTTCTTTTAAATACTTATTTACCCCCTCTAGGTGTTTGTACTAGCATTATCAGATTGCATGTCAACAAATCAGGAATTGACATCAATGGTGACAATTTTTGACATTGCTCAAGCTTGTGACACAAAATTAGAGATTTTGGAATGGTAATCATGTTCTTGTTATTATTTTGTTAGCTCTTTTGACATGATTAAGGAATGGGTCATGTTCAGATTCAACCTATGTCATCTGAAATTCATTTGTCTGACAAGTCTAATTGAATAAGTCTGTGTCAAGATGATTTGTTACTTTGCCTACGTTGACCTCATTAATTTAAATGAGTCATATATTGTTTGTTTTTTAATACCTGTGTTTGTGAACTGTTATATTTTAAGAAGGTATTTAGACTTTGAATTCTTCTAGATTTTCTAGAATGAACATTGTATTTTTCCATTAATTTAGCAAAAAATGCCATAATTCTTCTGATTTTCTGTAAAACTGTTTGATTTTTGTTTAAATAATCATTTGGATTTATTAAGCACTTCGATCTCACGAAAGATTCATAAAATGTTTAGGTTTTTTTTCTTGCCACAAGGACGGTAGTCTAGTTGTCATGATCACATTCAGGTTGGACTGACTCAATTCAAACTCCATTAATTTAGCTAGTTTTATGAATTTTGTTTGAGTTACTTAAACTTATAAATGGGTCGTTTTAAGGTGGAGCTTCGTGATACGATTGTTAAATGGATCTTGTTTGTGTTGACTTTGTTAACAATACGACCCTAAGTTAACAGAACACAACCCGTGCACATGAATGGCCCCTCCTACCATTAAATGGGAATATTTGGTTTGCTGTTCATAATTAATAAAAGAGTAATGCTTAACTTATTAAAATTGGTAAAAGAGCAATACTAAGTATTGTGTCAAACTAGAAATTCAAGAACCGATAACGGTCTGACACAACATTTTGTAAATCAATCTTGATAAATCTAGCACATTTAGTTGGAAAAAAAATCAATAATTTTGCATCATTAGTACGAAGATGATAGACAAGGTACCCTACATATGATTGAAACTTCATCAGGTTCCACGAAGCATAAATAAGATCTGGGTTTTTAAGTTCAAGTACTCTTAATTTATTTATTTTTCCTTGCTTTTCTTTTATTGAGTTTTTCGTTATTTGTTTGATTTCTCTCTCTGTTTTTTTTTTTTTTCGCTTGTTTATGTTTCTTTTGCTCTGTCATAACTAACCGCGCCACTTCCATGAGTTTATCTTCTTTCGTTTCTTTTGTCCCGTCCTTTCACACTTACTTTTTCTTTATTTCACTTATGTAATTACATCTTTTCTTGTTTATTTTGTTAACATATCATTAGTGCAGATTTTAAATTTCTCTTTCACTTTTCTTTCCTATCAACCGATTTATAATTCTTTCCGCATATTTTACATTCCTTTTATAATTTTGACGTCTTGCTGTTACTAATCCTTTCAAAGTTTATATCCAAATACAGTATGAAAATAGTTTTATACCCAATTTTTATAATTTTAAAAATAATTATTTTAAAAAATCATTTTATTCCGCCATATCTAAATATTACAACAAAAGGCGGATATACTTTATAATCATATGTGATGAAAAAATTGAAAATTCGGTATAAGCTAGTATATTCTAAACTAAACTATTAAAAGGAGAGTATATGTATCATTTCTCTAAGTTTTTTAAGCCTAAAATCCTAATTTAGTCGGTCTTTAATTAGAAAAGAAACAAAGTTGACTTTGGACATCGTCTTCTTTGCATCGCTTTACCTTAGTTATATAACTATATGTTTTAACGACGTTCGTTTGCACGATCTACCTAATCTGAGAGCTTGGGTTCACGCGGCGCGTATGTGCCCGATGCATCCGATAAGAGCCGACATTACTATTCACAAGTAAACAATGGCCATCTTTTGTGGACCAAAGACTATGATGAGCCCACGTGGGGGGTCCAAAACAAAACACAAATTTTGTTAATGGACCCAAAAGCAAAGGCTGAACGTGGGCTTCTAACAAAAAGCGGAAAAGAGAGCTATGGGACAGACCTACGAATGCCGACGTCAGGGTGAGGAGGCATCGGGATAATTCTTGCATGGACTCCGTTCCATGGACCCAAACACATCCTCGGTGTTTATAACGTGAGACCCACGCGTGCAGCTTACATGATCAACGGCGACGATAGATGCCGGCCTATATGGACCCGGGTTCTGGCAAGTATTTGCAGCAGGACAGGGGAAGCTCTTTACCTGTTGTTGTGCGAAGCCTTTAGGTCCGTGCCTTGCATCTCACTCGACATCCACTTACTCTTTCGTCCCACAAATCACTTGGAATCTTACTCTTTTGGGGACCTCTTGGCTCCGTGCGATGGTCCCATCCGTACAAGACTAGGATGATTACCTCGGTACATGCACTTTTCACAGGGAGGGAGAACTTCTATTGGCGACAGAAGAAAGAAAGAGACAGAAGTTTCTTTTTGTCCCCTTTGCTTGCATAATTATGTTTTGCGCGTAGTATAATTTTTCTCTTTCTACATAAAAGATACCATCATGTGTCTATCCATGGATTTTAATTCTACAGATGTTGGCGAAATGAGGGAGAAAAATAGATGTGGAAATTATCATTTAATGTGTTGTCTTATATAGCAAGAGAGTTTACTCCTCTCCTCATAGCATTAGGTTTGAAATCAAACATTGTTATAAGACTTCAGGAGTAAAACTCCAAATGTTCCAGGATGATATGAGGGGTGCACCTTTAGGATCAATAAGGAGATGGGGTTATCAAGATGCTTGAAAACTGTCTCCAACATCATCCGACCACTATGAAATACAAAAAGATTAAAGGAGGAATTTTCTGTTTTGGTTTTTGATCAATGTATCCTGTGGAATGTCCAAACAAAAGCAAAATAAAAACACATAATCTTTTGCATAGGTAGCGTAAATAAGCAAATATTAATTTGTATTTCCTTCCTTGAGCTTATTTTATTTGCTTTGCACTAAGTTGAGAATCAACATATAGGCTTGCAATTTGTGCTGTGTTGTACTAATCATGTTATGCCCAAACATGGATATAACATAAACATAGCTAATCCGAACTCAACACCTTTGTTAAACTTGATTATTTTGGCATAGACATGACACGACAAATAAATGGATTACATGATATGACATGACTAATACGATATCCAAATGTGTCACTGGATCTAGTGTCACACAACATATAAAAGATGTTTTAAACTGCAATATGTGGCAACAAGTTCAACATGTTTCGACACGTCTTTAGACAATATGAATACACGTTGCATTACATTATATTATTGAGTGAGTGCTTTTTAATGTCTATTTTTTTAATGTCATATGATTTTTAAGGCCCTAATTATGTTTTTGTTTTAAACTTTTACTATAAAAGAAAAAAAAAAGGCCTTTGAGTTTGAGTACTAAACGGACTAGAACATGTATAATTGTGTCACGTTAAAAAGATGACATGCTAACATATTAACTTAGACATGTTAATTCGAACCTATATGGATTAATGCGTTTTTGAAGAGCTACTTATACCAAACCCAAATCTGCTTTTATAGATTGCTATTAATTGCAAATCAAATGTAATTAATCATGATAACCCATAAAAGAAAGATAAACCTATATAATTGAGTATCGTGACATGTTGAGAATCGCTGCATTTACCAACATGGAGTGTCTGGTCTAGAAAAAGAAATCAAGTTTGAATTCCAACCAAGTTTTATTATGAAATTGTGTACCTTGCTATAGTCAAGAATCGACCATCTTTCTGGTTTCTTGAATGATCCGAGTTCACAAACCCAGTTCACAACAATAAAAGTAGGAAAATCCACTTCACAACATCACAATGCACACATGGATCAAATCGTATACATTTTTCGAACTACATGTGATAGATCAAGTTTAGTATCATCCATGATATAACTCAACCATCCAACAATATTAGCATGTGAAGCATAGGATAAATGTTGCACCTCCATCCAAGTACACAATGACAGTTTAGACAATTTTTAAGATGTAGCATGCAGGGTACTTATAGAATTTCTTAATTGCATGTTGAAGTGTCTCGACATTTGTTTGACGTAACTATTTTGAGTCACTCTCAACAATCCAACAATCTCTCTCTACACCTCTATACCCAAAGCTATCTCTATTGCACCCAAATTATCTATTTCAATATATGCATTCAGCTATCGCTTTATCTCATCTACTTCCCCTGACCATCTAAGTTTCATCAATTGTGACCTTGGAATAGCCATTAGCTACTATGGAATCTAGTGACCTTATAGACGCTGTCAAATCTATTACAATAATATCTAGGCTTTTCCCGAAGCCTTGCTTTTTTCCAAACATTATCTAGATCTTTCCCCACAATTGATCTCTCACTCTTCTTCTGAAATAGAGCAAATATGTCAAAGGTAACATCTCTCTCAAGATAAAATTGGGTGAATCTTCCTTAGTACACCATGTGCTTTAAGTAGGAAAACTAAATACTCTCAATCTATTGTAATCGACAAACTTACTTGTCCAAGTTTCCTCATGAGTTTTCTAGTAATTTGCTGGTGATGGTGATATGTTCACTAACTAACAATCGATATTCATTACTTCAGCATGGAAATATCCATCTAATCCAACATTGGAGAGTAAAGAGTGAACTCTCTCCAACGTAATTCTGTTAATCAGTTCTTTAATTCCATTCACTTTTGTTATGTCAGCAATAGTACGGTGTTTCATTATGTCTTCCTCTATTCAAAATCGACTAGGCTCCTTAAAAAATAATTCCAATCCCTTATTAGCTTTGAGGCACGTGATCTATCTTCCTATATGCTTTTTGATAATCTCCTTCAAAGAATTAAACCAACCAAGTACCTCGCTCTTGTGCTTAAGAAGACAAACCCAGATTTCCCTTAAAACGTTATGAACAGAGGACAACTCATACCTAGCACCTCCCTTAAATGAAAATTGAGAAGGTGCCCATAAATTTGAGTGTGCGTAGCCTACAATCTCTGAGGTTTAGTGAACTACTATATTGAACTTCATTCTTCGCTAAATACTCATATCGTAATGATAAAAAAAGTTCAACTTCTCAATTTGATAACCTACTTGTAGACCCCTTTGACTCAAAACAATCATCTCCCTCTCATGCATGTGTCCAAGTCTCATATGCCACAATTGTGTAGTGTCCAAACAATAAGTATTTGAGAATATAGAACACGAGTCTATCTATGTCTTTCCTTGGAGGATACCCTACTGTCGATCATCCCCCACTTCATAGTTAGCACACCTTGAGAGACTTTTATAACACCACCTTGAATGGACACCTCGTATTCGAACTTATGAAGAGTACTCAATGAGATAAGATTCTCTCCGCTCTAGTACATGCCTTACATTTATCAACTTTTATACTTCATTATGCATCTTAGTCTGAACTGTTTTGATCCTTGCTACTTCACAAGTAACATCTTTTCCCATAAGCACCTTGCAACCCTTTGATCACTGATAGGTAGTAAACAAGTGTTTATAAAAAGTCACATGATAAGAATATCTAGAGTCAAGCACCTAATCATCATCTAATGAATTTGTGGTGATTGTAACTTTGGCATCATTAGAACTATTATCCATTATGGGAACAATATAACCATCACCTATAGACTCCACCGTAACCTCCTTTACCCTTGTGATGTGACATCCTCAATTTGAATTCCTATTTAAGACTGCAAGGGATGGACTAACGACAATACGCCAGTAATGAGGATAGGCCGTGACTCAATCCTAGGGATTGTTCATGAGCTGACTAGCATATTAAGGGCCAAATAATTTAGAATTAGGGTTGTGATAGACAAAGCAATCAACAATGAAAGGACCGTTCAACCATAAGGATCATTGTAGACGACCAAGTGCCGTCATGAGTCAATCAATGGATGACTATAGATTGATTTAGCTCAAGTATATACTGGTCACGGAGACGCCGCATAATCAATGTAATGTTCGTGAATGATCTTAATCCAATCCCAAAGGATGGTGAGTCAGGGCAGGCTGATCAATCCTACTCGATTACATGACAACCGGGGTCATTCATGGATTGACCAAGTTCAATTGAAAGCCACATGTAAAAGCTTAGGTAGGCGTCGAACTCAGTTCAAGTCTAGTTGTGTGAATTCTATTAATGCTCCCTAAATTTGCATAGGTCATGCTAAAGTTATTTCCAATTAGAACTCAACCACAAGCCTCGATCCAATAGCAAGTATCAACTGTAGATATTATTAAGGTATTCATTTCCAATTGAAATGATTTTAGTGAGCCCTTTAATGCATTAATTTAGGAAATGCACTAATTTGATGATATAGACTTTAACGGACCTAGAGGTGAGGCCAATTTTGCCTATTAAGATTTAAATTGAGGTGAGGCAAACTTTGTTAGGACATGAACATGAAGTGCCACTTTAGGGATGGATAGGAGGAATGGACTGAATTGCCATTTGAGTCTATCCAATAATTGAAGTTGCAAGAAGCTATCCTAGCCCTTGATATTGGATAGGACATGAGCCAATGGATGGCCAAGATTTGCTCTTGCTCTCCAAGTTTGGAGCAATGATGAGAGAAGGACAATAATGCATCAAGCATTAAATGTGATGGACATAATTCTCTCTTATGTTTCTTCTTCTTTTTTCTCTCCCCCCTCTCTCCCTCATTCGGCTATCCCCTCTCATTCTTTCTCTTTTTCTCTCTTTTTCCTTCCTTTCCTTCACTCCCCACTCTTGTCCACTACTTTCTTGCACATCATTGCCGCCTCCGCCGCACGCCACCTAAATGCCATCCTTGTGCCACACCGTGCTGCCATTGTTGGCCATCCATCATCACGAGTTGTTGCCGTCCGCTTGTTGTCCTTAAGCCACTGTTTGACACCACTTGTTTTGTCTCGATTGTTTGTAAGTAGATTTCCTAGACATTGGCTAGGCCGTTGTGTTACGTGACTTGGATTTAGGAATGTCTCTAGTGTCATAGGACTATCCTAGGTTGAGGAACTTATGCGATTAATTTTGTATGATTGGCTCATGACATGCTTGAGTTATATGGTTTAGGATTGAGCAAGGAACAAGTTTACGAGAGTTGAGGTTGCTTAGGTTTGGCATGATATTTAGAGAAGGTTCATTTAGGCTTAGGTTTGTCGTGGTTGTTGTTGTGGACTGTTTGCTATTGCTACTTATGCTTGATATTCATATTTGAATGCAATGGATGGTTGTATGAGTAGTATGTAAAATGATCTTTGCATATAGATGTCTGTAGGTCATGGTCGAGGCTTGAGCTCATATCGACCCACCGAATCTAGAATGACATTGGTTCTTGGATGTGCATAGAAGTGTGTTAGGGCGGATTAGTCTCTTGGTTCGGCAATATTAAGGTGTATTGTTCAATCTGGGTTTGACTTAGGCTGGTACTTAAGCGTCACGGGTCAAGCACGATTTTAGTTTCATGCTCGACATACTTTATTGTTGCATATACAGTAGGTCATGAGTTACACATCACTTGGCACGCCCTTAGGGTATTCATACTTAGACTAATATGAGAAAAATAAAACCAATTGCTTGAATGCTTGATTCGTGTGGTCATATGAGGAATACCGTCATTGATGGATTTCGAGACGATGTTCTAAGTCAATGGGATGTCTTGTTAATGAGAATGAGATGATGCCCATGTCAACAAGATGCCCCCATGCCAATAGGATGCAGTTCATAGGATGCTTTATAATTGGAATGATGCCCAATGGATATTAGATGCCGTGCTCGAGTGCGTAAGACAATGTTCTGGAGGTTTTTGGAAGAGTTGTAGGGTTTCAATTATATGTGATTAATAATTGGACTTGAGATAATATGGTAGTATGGGATGCCATGTGATTCTTGAGGCACTAAACATATGCAAAGTGTTTGAGTGCTATATGTATACTCTAAAAGTGATGTTATGGCTTGCATATGTTTGGCATGGAATTGTATGAGATGCATGAGACACATGCATGATTTAAATGTCATTTTTAGTGACTTAGAAGGCACATGTATGCTATGATCAACTTTGTTTATGAATTGAGAAACATGTGAATGTCCTGAAGGTTGTTGTTTGAGTCTTGAAAGCTTTGATAATTTGTAAATGCTAATATCCATCACGTGTGAATATTTTGGCTATTATTTGCACCAATTGTAACGCGTGTGGATTTGTATGTGTTTGATTAGAACCCAAGGGATTTAGGTTGAGGTTAGATCCCTTCATGTTTATAGTTAAGGCAAAGTGTATCCTTTACTATTGATCTACCATAAACATGTTTAGGTCGAAAAATTGTAAGACTTCGATGCTAGGCATCCGCCTATACGAGATTTAAGATCTTTACTTTTTGAGTTTTCAATTCATTGTTATTGTTTAACCTTTTTCAGGTCGATAGGTATGGACCCATTATCGCACCACTTCATGCACTTTGGAGCACCTATTAGCATGGAGATTGTGGTGATAGATATGTTTAGGGAGGACATTGTTTTTCAACGGGTCACCACCACAATTTGGGTTGACAAGGGTACCGCGATCTCGTCTTCCATTGCTACCAGGTGTGGTATGCATGGTTTGATGAAGATATTTTCGAACCCCTCTATGTGTTCCGTGGTGCACTTGGATTTGAGGTGAGGTCGTAGGCCTACTAGACAACCTTGTGGATGACGCCTAGGCAATAGGTCCTAGTAGGGAGGCCATTTTTTGGTTATATCTCTATAGAGGAGATAGGTTTAGTTCCCCCCTTTGATATCTTTATTGAGTTTGTGGGGATGACCAAATCAGAACGGCCCTCAAAGTGAAGGCTTATAGATTTGTAAGCGTTCTAGTTAGATAAATAAAATGGGAAGTTATGCGGTGTGTATGTGAATATGTTTTCTCCTTAACTATCCATTATTTGTTATTGATTGATTAAGTGATTGGCAATTGTACGCTCCACATGTACTTAATGAATGATAAAAATCAATGGGACGGCAACACCTCTTAGGACGTCACAATTAATCTCGTGAAGAGGAGGAGGTCACGTTCTTGCGGTGAAGGTAGGGCCTAAGGCATGACATTTGTGGTTTAGACAATTTGTCTTGTAGTAACCTACCTAATCATAGTGATAACATCCACGATTCCAAACATTGGACCTCAATCTAGAATGAATCTCATGTCTGCTACCTCTAAACTCTCTTCGTTCATCTCCACCTCGGATGGCCAAACTTTGCACCATATTTTACACTAGCTTATTTTCTTGTAACTTCTTTTGCCACTCCTTAGAATCAAGTCAGATTTTACCTCTTCCAAGGCAATTGTAGTGTGCCCCTATACTAGTGAATCTATAAATTACTCAAAAGATTCTAGTATAGATGTCAACAATATTTTACCTTGTTTCTCATTAGGCAATGCCTCATTAACATTCTTCAAGTCCATCATGAGCTTGTTAAACTTATCTAAGTGGGTTATAATGGATGTGCCTTCATCCATCCAAAACTGAAACATTCTTTTCAGCATGTACAAGCATTTGTTCAAAGCTTTCATTAGATAAAGTGTCTCAAATTTTGCTCACAACACTGCCCTTCTCTTCAACCATTTAAATCAATCTCTTCAACCATTTCAATCAATACTTCTTCCAATAGACTTAATAGAATTATACTTTTCGCTTTCTCCATCACTCTACTTTATCGGCCTCTTTTAATGTTTAAGACAATTTGTTATTCCTATCAAACCCTTTTGCCAAACCTTGGTTTGTTAACAGGATGCACATTTTAATGCGTTACAAGCCAAAGTTGTTCCTCCTATTAAAATTCCCAATTTCAAATTTTGCTCTAGACATAATTGCAACAATTGAATTTACAAACAATGATCAGACAATTAAAAACCCCAAATCAACTATATAAACTCTCATCTTAGCTTTGATACCATTGATGTATGTAATGCGGAAACACTAACAAATCTTGCAATTAAATCAATGAGAAATAACTAGAGAAATAAAAAAAAGGAACAATAAAGAATACGAGAGAATTATGTGCTTCCGTCTAAATGTTAGTACCTACGCCATAGGGAAAACCGATATAAATAATCCACTAGTAATTGGAGAATCAAAGTTATAATCACTCACACGTTTGAGTGTTTTGCACACCTAGAATAAGCTGGAAGTGAACTCATAAGTATTATCTCACAATCTCTCACATATAACTCACTCTGAAAACTCACAGAGAAAAATCTGGTACTCCTCTTGTTTGCCTTACTATATTTGATATCAAAGTAGATTATATTTTATTCCTATCCAAATAGAGGATTTTTTTTAAAGGAAACCTAATCAAAGTAGGAATCCCACTCAAACTAGAGACTCATTATCATCATATAGGATTAGGAAGTTATTTCTTTTTCGATAACTATGGCATGTAACCATCATAAATAACCATCGATTGAGGGTACCCTAAGTGTACTCTTTGTGAACCCTCAATCAATCAAATAACTCAAAAATTCTTCTACAAATTTATCTTTATCTTTACTTTTCCACAATTTACATGGCTAGACTTGATTGTCTCAAGTCTCCGTAACTTTAATTTTCTCACTAAGTTTCTAGTCTAGAATGAACAAAGGACCCTTCACAATTTTTGCTAACTCATCCATTTTTGGAAAGGTATTTCATCAACACTTTTCTAAGAAAATATTTTTCATCCAGTGGAAGACATTTTGTTAATTCAAGGAGACTATAATGGCAAGAACCAATATTCAACAAGGGTTTGACAATGCTGCTAGCAACTATAATTACTTACCCAAAACTAGCAATGAGATGACTATGCATTCTAATACTTCAACCATGGGAGAGTGACAGAAGATAATTGACACAAGAAAGTTGATCTTTTTATGCATCACACTCAAGACCATTCAAGGCATGCTATTCTAAAGTCCAATATGGTGATTGTTTGAATAGTAGTTGAATGATATGCCAAATTATATTGTGAGTTACCTATCAAATGTGATTAAGCCAATTGTCATCAATACTATGAAGGATGTCTTCCCTATTGTGGCTAGGATCATTCATTCAACCACCATAAACAAATTTAGTGGCAAGAGAATATATTCCTAGTCACTTTTTCCATTTTTGGAGGCTAATGTTGGTCAAAATAACCAAAAGGCAATAATTTGGCAAATCAAACTAGTCAATAGGGTGGTCAATTGCCAAATGTTAAAATTGTAAGGGTAGTAGTTCCATTGATGCAACCTAATGTGAATATTTTTATTAGGCTTAATATGCTGATTAACATAGATAATCTAGCCATATTATCATTGTTGCCTAGAGACAAGATAACCAACCAAATCCACAATTGAACCTAGCATAGTATGTTGAAGAAGTTTGAGCACAATCCAGTTAGATAGATATTATCATATATGTTTATAGGAAACCACACCCTAAATAGATCGACAATTAGCCTTTTCCAAGAGGTTTCAAAATGACTAGCTTTGACGTTTTTAATAGTAAAGATGAACAAGAGATTTCTAAACCCATTTTGAGTTTCTTTGATCCTTCTTATGTAGACATCTCTAATCCATCTGCTAGAGACTTTTTAGGAACTAAAGAATCATTGGGAGTTAATTGAAACAATTGTTAAGGTTTTTCAAAAACTGGAATTTGCTGCCATTGTCACATCTACCGTTCCTCTGAAAAATTGCTAATTGTTCTCTAATATCTTCCTAGTTCTCTTTTCCTTAGCTTGTCAATGGATATTGTCCTTTTGACAAATGGTCATCTTCATATGACACATTCAATAGCATCTTTCAAGAATCAATATCAACACAATCCAAAGTTCTCTATCACTTGATATTAGCTCAAGCACATTGTTATCCGTCTATTGATGTTATCCACAGTTGAACCATAAGAAATAATTTGCAATCAATTATTCAATGATCTTCTTGAGTATGTCAACTTTCCAAGACTTTATCTTGATGACAAATTGACCAAGATATCTCTAGATCCTCATGAAATCATCGTCACATCAGATTTGTTCATCTATTGTCATTATCTTCATTAGTCTTCACTAGACTCTTGAAGATCGTTGATATCATTATAGTTTTTTTTAAGGGTACCAGGACCCTCTGCACTTATCATGAAGATATTAGTATCAATAATCGTTTTGGAATCATTGAAAGCCCATAGGGATGCCTTCCCACAAGTTTGATGTTGTGGCAAACCAAGTCATAAGAAGTTTGACACCGCCAAATTTGTGATTACAAATCTAGGGCTCAAGCTCAACACAATAAGTTAAACATCAATTTACTCAATAAAATACTTCTTCATGCATTGAGTTATATATTAGTAGTTTTTTTCCAGCAAGGAGATGTCTCCTTTATTGAATCAGTTTGAATATCTCTATATATTTAATTTATCCCAACTCATAATTATAAATTTTTTTTTTGACACATGAAGTCATCGTTATTAGGGCTAACAATACATCCTAGAAGGGAAGTTGAATAGGTTGAGTGATGATGTAATAAAATCTTTTGCAGAATATCAAATAATCGGCACTCAAGATGATGTTGTGAATAAACCAGTATGTGTGATGTTGATAAGTAAATAAGAGTAGAATAGATAGATTACACAATGATATAAAGTGGTTTGGCTTTTGGCTAAGCTTACATCCATTCTTAGACTAACAGCCAAAACAATGATTGGATTCCATTAGTAATCATCAATGCAAGTTACAAATGACTTGTGAAGTTCCATTCACTTAATAGATCACACTATGGGGATACAAGATCACTGCACTTACTCTTATACATTTGACTATAAACTAAAACGATGCTAAACCAATGTAATGAGGTTTACAAATCAAGATCAATGACAATTTTTAGCATAAGAGACAATATCAGTAATTCACATACATCTTAGTCCTTAGCCCTTTCTTCACAGCATCACTGCTCCTTATATATTGAGGTCTTCAATAGATCCATTAGAGACCTTCAAGGACAGATAGCTAACCATTTGAGAGACTATTGTAGTCACTAACCAAAGTAGATAACCCAAAGTGGTTACTGATTGTTGTCTTGTCTCTAAGAATTGTCAATCACTTTTCTACTACCTCACCCAGTTTTTTAGTTATGAAATCCAAATGTTTAATGACTATATTCTAAGCCATTAATGGTGTTCTCTCAGTGCATATCTTACTATCATTAGACTCGATACATCACTACCAATCTGCACATACTATCATCAGTGTAGATTGTGAAAGACCAAGATGACCATCTTTAGTGATGATACCAACTATAGATGCATGATGTTAGGATTGATGATCAGTAGTATTAAGGGCTCCTAAGAATCCTATATCGGCCGATCCTTCCAAGTTGCCATTAATGACATTTGTTCTCATAAAAGTCAGAAACTAGCATCTAGTCTTTACTTCTATGAAGAATCATTGATAATGATAACTTCTTTCACTATATCTATTCATTATTGTAACTTATTAGTAATAAGGATAGTTTGGTGATTATCAAAATCTTATAGGGATGTTTTCTAGTAATTGTTGTCACATCATCACATGCCATGTCATTATATCCATGTCATGATATCTATGTCATGATTTTCATGTCATTTAGTGATTGCATTTTTGGACTTATATAAATTACATTGCATGTCATGCTAAATTAGTTCATAATTTTTGCTAGTCATTAAAATAAAATCACGTTACATGTTATGATGTCGTTGCAGGGGCGAGTGAGTTGTGTTTTAAGTGATGTCGAAGGAATCAAGGATAGATCAAAGTTTGTGGGAATGGATATCAATGGAGAAGAATGCAAACTCAAGATAAATTACGATCACTATGAAGGCCTTAAGGATGCACCACCAACTAATGATAAAGATTGGGATTGACGAAACTCACCATCAAGACTTGAAAGACAAACTACCCGCCAAAGATAAAGGACTTCGGAATAAGAGAAACTTATCACCAAGACCCAAAGGGCAAACCACTTGCTTAAGATAAAGGGCTTATTGGTCCACCACCAAGGAATAATCCATTTCTAAGGATAAATGAACTAGAATAAGAGAAGCTCACCACTAAAGCCTTAAAAAACACTAATTAGCCAAGGGTAAAGATACACCTTTCAATGAATTAAAAACTAGGGATAGATATTCACTCACATAGTGGAAAATCTTATATATTCTTAATATTCAAGTCTTTTGTCCTTTACAATGATATTACACCTCCATTTATAGAGATATTGTTAAAAAAAAAAAAACTCTTTAAATCCTTAAAATTGAAAAGACTCTAGGGGAAATTCACCTAATTGTGACTTAAAAACAACACCATGATAAAGACTCATTAAAAGCTATAAATCAAGAGACTTAATTGCATGTGACTAATTATTGAATGCATTGAAACTTGATAAGACTCTAAATTCGTGCACATTGGAAACCAAACAAGCATCATAGAAGGTCATCAAACAACAATAAAAATTGACTAAAACAGCCTCCGATTATTAGGTGATTAAGTAGTTAGCCTTGGAGTCAACAAAAAACCTTATAAATCGACATCTAGATAATCAATAAACAAACATGAAATCAACAACTAGTTCACTAAATCGACATCTCTCTCACAGAAACAAAATCTTCAACTTGAACCCTTCGAGTTAAAGTGTAGCCAAAATCAGCCTTTTTGCTTCTAAACATGGGGATTGAGTTGGACAAGTCGATGAGGTTTGAATTAAGCTATCAAGTTGATCAATAGAGCCCGATGCTCCTACATCATGTCATCAGTTTAATAATTCATGCATGTTTAATTTAGATTAAAATTGCATATTTAATCTTCATAAATGATAAAAACCCAAAAGAAATTAATTGTCATTCCATTTAGAAATCATGTTTAGGCTATGTGTGACATCCTAAAATTCCAGTTTTGTTTTCAATTAAATGAATCGGGCCTTTTATCGACGCGCCTAGAGTGTTATTCTCTAAGCTGATCACTCATGAGATAACTAGTTCATTTGGGGAAAGCCATTAAGGGATTTTAATGCAAAAGACTTGAGAATTCAACTAAGAATCGACTACTCAACCGTGCTCATCTGCAAAGGTCCTTACAGCACAGTTAAAAATCGATAAGAGATTAGAGATAGGTCGATTCGACTTAGATATGTGACTAAGTGTGGGTGATTCCACCAAATTGTAAAATTCTTATCGATCGGTACTAGACTCATTTTTCTGTCATTTTGATACCCTATCTTCACATTTGGAACCTCGAGATTTTCACGACAACCGAGAGTCACCAATGTGTCAAAGATGTACATTGTGATTCGAAATAAATCGATCATGGGTCAATTGTACCAAAATTTTTAAAAGTTACTCGATATGCTAGGTCACGCTAAAATTGCGCCATATTGAAATTAATCGCGAAATTGGATCCGATTTCAGAAATTGAAAGTTCCGTCATGTCACGATTCATTTTAGGAACGTCGACTTATCCTCCGAAGATTTTTCTGCAAACTGAGATTTTTGGCAAAAATTAAAAATAGGGCCGTTTTTTACTGGAAAATTCAAGGGACTTTTTTTATCACGTTTTTAGGATGCAAGTTAGTTCTATTGGCGAGGAAAAATGTCAATTTGATCGTGGACACCTTGGTGAAATTTATAGGATCGAAATTGGCTTCAATTGAAGGGGAATTGGTTCAATTTGGGGGGAAAATACTTCAAAATTCGTAACCCCCTTGGTCCTCAACCTTTGGACCACTTCAATGGCTTCTAAGGGAAGCTTGGTGGCTGCTCAATGGCTGAGGATAGGGCAAACATGGTGGGGACCAAGGCAATGATCAAATGGGAGGATATTTTGGCTTGGAGGGAGCCCCAATGGCAGCTGGCCCCCTTCTTCTTCCTCAGCCAGCCACTTTCCCCATTTCCAGCCACCTTGAAGCTTCCAAGAACCAGAGAAAATTGAGCCCAAGCCCCCCTTGCTGTTGAGTAGCGCGTCGCACGCCACCGGAGCCACTGCGAGCCGCTCACTCGCCCATTGCGCCCCCGCGAGCCTCGCCTACTCGTCTTGCTATTCCGCGCCCTGCTCACTATTGTCCAAAGTGTCGTCCAACTATCCAGCGGCTCGCCGCACCATCGTACATCCCCGTCATGGTCGCCAAAAGCCCCGTCCACCTTTGCCTAGCACCACTACAACCCATCCGCTCACCCTCACTTTTTCCGCGCCAACCGGCCTTCGTTTCGGCCCTCTCGGCCCAAGGAGCAGAGACCAAACCCTTTCAGCCCAGCAGAGGATGTTGGGCCCACTTTGGACCCCTTCCGGACCTTGCTTGGCTTCGCCGCTTCGGAGTTTGTTGCCCGTCTCCGCCTTGCCGTCGTTGTGGACTCATCGGATTTCAAAACCGGTGAGTTTACTCACTAATCTTTGATTAGGGAGTTAATGATGCTTAATGGTTTATTAGTTTAGGCTAAGTATGGTTTAGGTGGTTAGTTAGAACGGATTAGCGAATTAATTACTCGTTTATGCATGTTAGGTGGTTAGATCGACTTAATTAGCGACTAGATAGGTTATATTATTTATCTGGATTGTTTCGGAAATTTTCTAGGACCGTTTCGGTATTTAATTAGGCTTTTCCAGCCTAAGTTTATATTTATGGTATCTATATATATTTATTTAATTATTTTTGGTATTTATTTAATTATTTATTATTTTCTGGAAATTATACCGTGATAGTCGGCGACCGGAATTTTGTGCTGATTACAATGGTATGCTTGGTTTATTTAATTGAGTGCTGGATTGTGCAAATTGAATGAGATTTGTAATTTTGGGTATTTATTCCAAAATTGAGTAATTTCGGTATTTAATTGGAAAATATTGGGCGTTAGTTTATGGCGCCAAAAATATGTTTATGGAATATTATGACTAGTGAGAATTTCTAAAAGAAAGATATTGAATTTTTGGTTCAGACCAACCGTATACCCACACACGACTATTTTATCGAGTATTTTCAATGTGGTGATTTATCAGATTGAGTGAGCAAAGGTCGTTTTATTAGCTTGAGTGAGCACGACCTATATATATCCGCTATGGTCATTTTATCAACTTGAGTGAGCACGACATATATATATATCCCTTATGATCGTTTTATCAGCTTGAGTGAGCACGATCAATATATCTATCAGCTTGAGTGAGCACGATCTATATAATTATTATCTTTAGTGAGCTATCTATTTATATATCAGCTTGAGCAAGCTAAGACCATATATTGCAACTATTGTGAGTAGTGGTGGTGTCAGAGGATGGATATATGGTATTGAATTGATAGATTGTAGTGTTGGTATGGACTTGAGCTGATTGATTGATCGATCGATGATTTGATTTGAATTGAAGTGATTAATTGAATATATGAATCGTACTGACTTGTATGAAGGAACTGAGGCAAAGGTAAGTCCCCTGTCTTGTGTGTGCATAGGTCTTAGGGCGTATTTCTTTCCTAGTCGGAGTTTACGGGGTGAACTTGCTAAGATATCATCTCACCCCATCATGGGTTAACATTTATAAGTCCTTAGATGGCTATTCCTCCTGAGCGTTTCGGCCAGCCAAAGAAGGTGACCGAACATATCTCTCATATTCCCCTCCCTGGGAAACAATGAGATTGGTCTACGAACTCGTGAGATCCACTATCTAGGTTGATGCGGGTCTATCCCAGAGGGTATCCAATCAATTCAGATCGTGCTATCGTTACGGGCCAGATGGACCCAGAGAAGGTCCCCTACCGGAATCTAAGTCCCTCTGTTGGTGCTGGAGATCGCTTTTGGCAAGGTTACATCTAACCCTCCTGGTAGTTCAGTGGTAGACTTGAGCTTCCCGGAGCCAGAGACCCCGGAGCTTTCGATTGAGGATTCGAACACTTAGAGGACTAGTAGCCTTTTTGTCTTTTGTAGACTTGTTTATATAGACTAGTATTGTTTATGACTTAGTCTGTTATGTATAAAGGTGTGATGTGTGGTTTTAAAATTGTGGCCTTGCTTTTCTATCCCATCTTTCTATTGTATGGGAATTTATTTATTCGCTTCTGCATGCGCATTAAAATGAATGGGTCAGCGACGCATCCTGGGATGTCGCAATTTAATTGACCACCGAGGGATGGGCACGCGCTTGAGGATCGGGACGTGACACTATGCATGTGTTTTTAATTAACATCTTGTAGATATTAGGAAATTAATCATAGCAAGGCTGTTCTTTTCTTTACATTGAGGTTAGCCTTATTACTAATAATTTCTTTAATACTTTGATTTATTGAGTGTTATATAATTGATTGCGTATCCGCATGATCACTCATTACATATTAGTGGCTTAAGATTAAAATTGACCAAGACTACTTGCAAAAGAGTTTTGAGAAAAGAGAAAAAGTACTTTAAGGGCGTTTAATTTATCTAGCATAACCACATCCACACATCCATGAATCTCTAGTTAGCAGAAGTAAAGTATTTCTGATATTTTACTTGGGTTTTTACTTAATTCACGATAGATTATTGGCAACTCCTTATTGAATTGATTTTCATGTTAAATTGATTAAATCAAAACTCCAAAGTTGTTATTGGTACATATTTGAGAGAGTCCGCGTTAAGTTTTTGGCTTAATAATCTATTAGCTTTCCATTTGGTAATTGACCTCGGGGAAGGTTGCAACAACGCTCCCAACAACATCTTCACGGCAACTAAGTCAGATTTTCAATTTGTTGTAGAAATTTATGAGTCACATTATATAGAGAACACAAAAAAACTGAGACACGACACTCTTCAAATTGATGGCAAAAGCGGGCAAATCTAGAGCTCAAGCTCGTTGCCGCAATAGAGTTTGAGCCTTGTTGGGGCATACAATACAATTTAAAGGGAGATGAATAGATTGTTTAAGAACATTAAACAATTTTTCTCGCAAAAGACAATAAGCTATAATTTAACTTCAATCCGTGGAGGATCAATGATGACAAGTGCAAGTGTTCCCCATAAGTAGATTCAACCAATAATGTACAGATGAAGAAGATAATGAGAAGATAGAAAAGATTGCATAGAGATTTATAGAGGTCCGGTTTAATCCTCAAGCTTACCTCCTCTTTTCAAGGTAACGGCTTCAACACTGGTTGGATTCCACTAATAATCTTCAAGCCAAGTTACAATCAGCACAAACTGTACCTATGAAACGATACATTACACTATAATAACACAAATACTACCATCACCTTTGTACACTTGCTTATGACTTTATTATAGAGTGACAAGAACACTACACGGAGAACTGTTAGATAGACAAATGTACAATATTATTAACGAAAGAGAATGATGAACAATGCTAGAAATCCAACCCCCATTTGAGCTTCTTTGCTCCTTCTTATATAGACATCTCCAATCCATCCGTTGGAGATAATTTTAGAAAACAAAGATTCGCTGAGAGTTGATTGGAGCAGTTGCCAAGGTCAAAACTGCCCATACAATCCATTCTAGTGGCAATAGCAAGGTTTTCCCAAAATGACAATTGTTGACGTTGTCACTTCCCCGTTCTTCCAAAAAGTTGCCAACTCTTCTCTAACATGTTCATGGTTATGTTGTCGTGGTTTCCTCAGCCTGTCAACTGCTGTTGTTCCTTTGACAAACGGTCATCTTCATATGACACGTTTCACAGCATCTCTCTAAACTCGATATCAGCATGATCCGAAGTTCTTTATCACTTGATATCGACTTGCACACATACTTATAGTTTGTTGATGTTGTCCCTGGTTGAACAGTAAGAAATGAATTGCAATCAATTATTCAAAGATCTTCATAAGTATGTCAGCTTTCCAAGATTTTATCGTAATGACAAATTGACCATGATACCTCCAAAAGTCCTTGTGAAATTTTCGATCATATCAGACTTTTTCTTCTCTTGTCATTATCTTCATCACTCTTCCCTAAATTCTTGAAGATCGTTGATATCATCATAGTCTTTCTCAAAGTTACCATGACCATATGCACTTATCATGAAGATGTGAATACCAAGAATCATTTTGTAGTCATCAAAGGTCCATTGGGATGTTTTCCCAACAAGCTCGATGCCATGACAGATCAAGTTATAGGAAGTCTAATGCCGCTAGATTGTTGCGGTTGATGTAGGGCTCAAGCTCAATGCCACAGCAAACTAATTTGACATCATTTTACTCAATATAATTTTTATTTTTTATGAATCAAGTTATATACTAGTAATATTTTCCTGTAAGGAGATGTCTCCCCTATTGAATCAATTTGAATATCTCCATATATTTAGTTTAGCTCAACTCATTAATATAGATTTTTTTTTGACACATCCCATGATAAGAGGAGAATTACTTTTGGTTCTATTAATCTTTTCGAATGCACACAAATTGCCTGTACGAACATGTCCATCAATGCCATGATCCTAGCGGAAAGATAGAAAAGAAAGTTTGCTTCCCCCATTTTCACTTTGTCGAAACATAATATGTTTAATCCATCACATAACTCAGGGAATAATGATATTATAAGGGTGCGCATGACAAAATTTCTATTTCTCGATTTCTCTATTTCTCTCGTTCGTCGTAATGGTTTGGAACAATCAATCCGTTTGGTAATGCAATTTGATTTCTCTATTTCTCGAAACAGATTTCTATTGCGAAATAGAGAAATTAAAGAAATCGAAGCTGAAATTTTTAACTTATCGGTTTCTGAAATAGAAATCGAAGCCGAAATCAAACCATATAAAAGAACCTTGCACTTTCTTGCTAAATTAATTCACTCATAACCACAACTTCACAAATTATTGCTAATTTTCTTTTTCTTATTTTGCTCATGTTTTCTTTCATTTTTTTTTCAAATTTTTTTTTTGATAACTTCCTCTTTAGGATGAAAGACAATCGAATGGGTCCCCAATTTAAAAAAAAGACCAAAGTTCTTAAATGCTTACTTAAAAACAATGGGGCTTTTTCTCCTAGAAAGGGCATGCGCATGGTCAATTGAAGAAAAAGTTCTTACGTAATAAACGAATAAAAAACGTGCATAGAAATTTAACCTTGTTTCTTTACGGATTCAAAATTCTTGTAAAATCAAAATAATTAAATTGATATACAATCTTGAATTTTAATTCGAAGGCAAGAGATTCAAGAGAATCTCTCTTTTGCTATGCAAGAGCCATTAAAGGTTTATTGAGCAACAATAAAAAAATTAGGGATGAGCAACTATACTGATTCAATTCGAGAATCAAAATAAACCGACTTCTCTCGATTGGTTCCTAACCATAAACGTTACTTCAAGGTAGAATTCTCATATATTCCTTTACACCATCAATTTTATTTTGTTAATAATCTTGTATAATACTAGTCTTTGATAAAATAATAAGACTGTATAGGCGCCATTGATGGCACCCATATTCATGCTTCCACGCATTGTCCGAACCTACGCGAGATGAGCTTGCAAACGATACATTGACCGAGGAGGGAAACCAAATAAATACGCTTAGGAAAACCAATTGGCAAGGGAAAATAATATGCCGGAAATTCCATGAAATTGTATTTTCAACTTTTGTGATGTATTAGTATTATTTCGACTATTATTTTGTATTTGAGGTTTCCTATGTTGTTTTAGTATTATTTTGACTATTATTTTGTATTTGAGGATTTCCTATGTTATTATCTAATCAATTTCTATTCCTAAAAATAGAAATTTTATTCAGTTATCAAACGGATTTCTATTTCAGAAATAGAAATTTTGAGTCGTTATCAAATGGGTTTCTTTTTACTCAAAAACTTGTCCTAGAAATTGAGAAATTGATTTCGCCGAAATCAATTTCTGTTTCGTAAATTTTGTCACGCGCAGCCAAAGTGACATAACTCTGAATGCCATGACTTCTAAAAGACATGCATTTGAATACTATAACTTTTAGTTGATTATTCGAGTGCCATGACTTTTCAAAAGCATTCATCCAAGTGCCAAAAATTCAACGCAACACCATATAATTTGCCAATAAATTATTTAAGTGTCATAACTTTTGAAAAACGTTCACTATATTAAATAATAACACTCAAGTGATTGAAAAAAAAAAGTTATAACGCTTAAATAAACGCCTTACAAAATTTATGACACTTTCGATATCCTTTTTCCCATGACTCAGCCATGTTAACTGCACATGAAATATTTTTATCTTTTAATATGCTAACTGCTTTGATCTACTTAAATGCAACTTGAGCCCATGATTATAGCCCATGATTATGGACATCATGCATGACTTGTTCTTGCATAATCACTTACTTAGCCGGCTCTCTCCTGGTCCTTTTCTTTATTGAAGATGCAGCGAATCGATCGTGTACGCACATCAGCAGTCCTTTTCTTTCCCAGTTGTCATAGAGTTGTTATATCCACAAGTCACGTCATTCCAATCTAAATTAAATGGCCTTTTCACTGTTGCGTACACGTGAAAACCAAACGTGGAAGATGACTGGCCAATGACAATCCCAGCCAGTAGACGTGTTGCAATTTTCTTGCCGATGGATTTATATAACTCAATTTTTTTCCTGATGGCAAAGGCAATGGTGTTACAAAGTACTTTAGTATTTTTATTGAATGAGATATGACGTCGGATATATATAATAAAGCATTGTTATGTTGGATTTTTTGACAATACACAGCGTCTATGCCATTGAAGTAATAGTTTTCTTTTAGAAAGTCATATTCAAGTTATCGATTGAAATGTTTTGATACTAAAGTTATCAATGTATGCAATTTATGATACTTTTGGATGTGGATTTTTTTTTTTTCTGTGCAACTCATATGGACAGTAAATTTATAAGTCAGAGGTTGCTTATTGGGCCGACCCGTTGAAATTAGAAAGGACCAATAATATTTCTTTCTCATTTTTAGAACCACTGAAAATTGAAGTTTTCATTGCATCAGCAACTCCAGAACTCCATGGAGAGGCGTGATTGTCGACATTGTGTAGCCCTCAGCCGCCCCAATGTTTGACTTAATCACACGCCCGCATTCGATGCGCCCGAGGGTTGCCGCGTATCACTTTGAATTTTCGTAAATCTTTTATTAAATTTTACACCAAGTGGGGCTATAAGAAAATCCAGAAAAAGTAACTACAAAACAGAAGAAGTAAAATAAGGGACAAACAATGTGAGGTTAATCAGTTAATTCATTGCATCCGGTCAGACCTGCCGTAATTTAGTGCTGCATTTTATGTAATTAAATACTGAATTATTAAAAGGTCGAAAATGATTGCTGACTAAGCAAGCCACCTACTTTTCAATATATTCTACTGATTAAATCTAAAATATTGAATAAAGTCACTCATGAATGTTGTTGTGGGATGATAATGCCGGTTAAACAAAGATGATTTGTTGCTATTTCTCTAAAGTAGGATTTCTTGGACTCATTAAGGAAAAAACAAATGATGTGCATATCATCTGCTCATAGCATACCCCAGAAAAAAAAAGAAAAAAGAAAAAATAAATAAAACCTGGCAATTGATGGTTGTGCGACTAAACAAGATTGTCAGATGGTCGATTTCACGAAAAGGGGATGATTATTGATGTCTCTCCGTTCCTACATCCATCGATCTCACGTCTAATGACTGCTTATATTGGAAAAACGCAAAAAAAAAAAAAAAAAAAAAAAAATCCGACACTTTTACTCAGGAAAACTGTTAAGAGGGAATCTTAATCTGAATTCAATTGGACTCATAAATACTCCTCCACACAACATCAATTCTCCAAATTAAACCACAAGTCTACCATCGGCTCATTTGCTACACCACAACGCCCACCGCCTGGGAAACTGGATTGGCTATTAAGGGCGTAGATGATAAAGTTTATGGCCAAAAATTTATTTCTGAAAAAAAAATAAAATTTTCTATCTCTATTTTTGAATGAATTTCTAAGTAAAAATTCGTGTTTAATAATAATGCGAAATTTATGTTCTTGGAATAGAAACACAAAATTTCTCCCTCTTGAGGGGTGTGGGGCCGACGGATAGCAATTAGTGGCTGGGGCAACGACCGGCAACGGCGGGCGACAACCGACGGGAATGGGTGGGTGGTCGATTAGTAAAGAGGGTGGGTGATGAGAATAATTTGTATTTCTTATTATAGAGAAGTAATTTTTTTATTTTTTATTTTTATCTAAACCTATTTCTAGAGTAGAAATATATTTTAAAAATAGAAAAATGAAATAGTTTTATCAAACGAATTTTTATTCCAAAAATAAGTCTGGAATGGAAAATTTGTTTATGGAATAGAAATTTTGGTTTGTCATGCATCCTCTAATTTCGTTCCTTGAAATATTCACCAAAAATCGAAACAAAGTGGGAGCCATACTAATCTATAAGAAGGAGGTTGTTAAGAGGGAGGTCAAATTTGAGATTGTCAACATATTCAATTGAATTCATATTCACTCAAAAAATTAAATTAATGAGTCATAGATTTATTAAAATACAAGAACTATTCCACCCATATAAATTCTTCAATATAAGACTTTTTGAACATAATTTAAATGCATATCTCAACATCAGAGCACTTGTCAACATAGAAGACCACGCTGCACATTTCCGGGTAATTACGTGTTGTGCGGAGGAGAAGGGACGGCTGCATCTATTGTAAATTAGTCGAGTGTTCAAGCACGCACATTGTTTATGAGTAATAATAAAAGGGCAACATGTCCTCAAATTATAAAAGCCACAAGTAGTCGTGGGTGCGCCTGCACGCCTTCTCATTGGTGGGTCCCGGAATCCGAACGCATCTTGTGGAGGATGATGCACATTTGACTACAGCCGGCTCCCAGTTTTAACTCCCAAGCAGGGAAATTACCTGAATACAACCGCAGGCAGACCGGATGGACCAGTAACCGGTGGTGCGGTTGCTCTGCCTCTATATATAAAAGCGTTGGGACGTCGAGACTCGTTCATGTTTTGTTCAAAGACAAAGAATTCGCAATTGCTCTCTCTCTCTCTCTTCTTTCTTCTTTCTCTTGCATTTGACCGATTGGATCGAGACTCTGCATTTGAACGCTCTAAGAGCTGCCTAGAACTGTGATTCCGACGTCGGAGCTCGAGTTTTGAGCCCAAAACCATGAGATACTCGATTCTCCTGCTCACTGAGTCGCTGATCAAGCGAAGAGCCAGATTGTGGATGAAGCAAGCAGGGCGCGGTTCGATCCGAGGTAGCTAGGGAGATATATACTCGGTGTTTTTATTGATTGAGGACACTGTTTTGTATCAGAATTCTGTGATTTAGTGGGGAAAAAAAAAAAAATCCTAGTTGTTGTAGCATGGGAACTACTGCTTTACGGCACTTGCTACAGAACTTGTGTCGTGATTCGCACTGGACGTACGCCGTGTTCTGGAAGATCAGGCGTCAAGTCCCTACGTAAGCCGATCCCTTACCCTGTCTTTATGTGATTGCTGTTGGTCTGATGGATATTTCTCTGATTCTCAGCATTTTAGTCCTGGGCTGGAAATAAACAATTTGGGTTTTATAGGTGGTCTGCGCTGTTTAATTTTGTCTTACTGGATGATTGTTGATGGCATTTCTGGCAAAAAAATAAAAATAAAAAATGGCCTTGATCTAGATGTTTGATTATGAAAGACGTGTTAAGCATCTCCGGGGATTTGCTCGTGCTATGTCTGCCCTTGTCATGGGACTTGTCCCTTTTAATCAACATGAAGCAGAATTGCATCGCGATATGTGTTGTACATCAGTCTGTCTAACGTTTGTCTTGACAGTCTCGGGACAAAGACTGCACTTCATTGTGCAAATCACTTTCAAAGGAGAAACTTCCCGTCTTTTGACGACGTTCTGTACACGATTTATTTTCAGGGTTTTAACATGGGAAGATGGGTATTTCGACCATTCAAAGGCTAGAAGAAACATAGAGAATTGTTTAGATGAACTATACTTCAATAGATCAGGCGAGCTATTCTCTTTTGTTGATGAAAATGGCGTACAGAATGAAAGTGCAAGCCAATTCCCCTTAGGAGTTGTGGAAGCCAATATCTCATTTCTTCACTACTCACTGGGAGAAGGGTAATATGTCAGTCTTAACTTCGTGTTAAGTTTCTCCTGCTGCTCCATTTGTGCTCTGCGGAATCCTTGTTAATTAATTTTTTTTCGGGGCTTTAACTGGTGTTTTTAACGAAAGTCCTGAAAATCCAGAAAAAGAATAATGATGCGTGAGCAAAATATTTTGTGTTTAATTGGTGGAGAATAGACCTGCAGAACAAGAATTTCCTTCTTACATGATCCCAATAGCAGTGTCTTGATGTTATTCACTTTACATGCATTAGGCTTGTAGGTGAAGTGGCGCTCACAGGCAACTACTGTTGGATTTCTTCTGATGATATTTTGGCTCTTCAGTCCAACTTGGAGATTCCATTAGAGGTCAGTTCTGACGAGTTTTTCATTCATAATATTAGCTGCCAAAGGAGTTTCTACAGTTTTTTTGGGTATGTGGCAGCTCTAAATTACGTCGTGTCTTTGCAGCTTGCTGAAGAATGGCTACCACAGATTTTTGCTGGTGTGAAGGTAATGAATACCTTGACTATATTATGATAGTTATGCCAATATGATAGGTATTACAACCAAGTATAGTAGGGTAGTTTTATCATGACGGTCCCAATAATACCATGTGTTTATAGGCATAAGGATTTGCTGGCAACCATGTGCTTCGAGGAATGGTTGGAATATGTGCAAGTTGGTTTTCAAGTAAAAGTTACTTCATACGTTAACTTGCGGCAGTAGTTTCTTGTATTAGTAACCCTACTGATCTTGTTTACTATGCTTATGCAGACTATTCTCCTGTTACCTGCTCTTCCACACGGGGTCTTGCAACTAGGCTCCCTTGAAGCGGTCTGTTTTCATCCTCTTCCCTTCTATAATATACAAGTAAATAGCTGGAGGAGTTTTAACTTGTCTCATATTCTATCCTGTTGACTTTAGGTTGCTGAGGACATAGCGACTGTTGCTGATCTCACAGAGAGATTAGTCTCACTTCAACCTGATTTTAGCCATTCTCTAAGTTCCATTATGAACCATGGCCGGCAGGATCATTCAATCCCATCCTGCGTTGTAGATGATGTGGATGAGTCATTGAACATAACTGGCAGCCTGGCTTTTAGGACAAAATCTGAAGGGTTATGTGGCAATTTTGAGGCGAATTGCAGCATGCTAAGTCTTGTACAAGTTCGGCCTCTGTCAGAAATTCAAGAAGATGAATGGGAAAATATAACTTGTGTCTCGGCAGCCAGTCCTTCCAAAGTGTCAACTCCCCCAATTGGACCCGCAAACCAGTCAGAAAGGATGGATGACGATGATTTTGGATTCTCTTGTGCAGAGGAAAAATTGCATGCCTTCAACAAATGTTACATCTCAGGCGGTTTAGGTGACTTTTGTGATGGCATGGAGGACTACCTCACTGCTAGCGACTTTGTGAGCCTACCATTTGGAGACAATGATGTTGAGAATATAAAGAATGAAAACATAGTCAACATGTCTAACTGCTCCATGAACTTTGAACTAGATGAAGCTCCCAAACCAACTTTATTGTGGCCAAGTGAATTTTCAGTGGATTCGTTTTTTCCAGATATGCATGTGCTTGCAAGCTCTAGTTTGACTGAGAATCAAGATATTCTTGATGGCAACAAGCCGTTTGCTGGGGAATCTGGGAGATACCCTCCCAAGGATGAAGACGAGCATCTCTTTGGATCTTTAGTCAGCAACTTCTATGACTGTCCTGATGGTAATTCACCAAATAAATCCAACATCATCACATCTTCAACCGGTCAACCGCAGCAACTTTTTACTTCTTTGAGAACAAAAAGGAAATCTGAAGAAAGCTGCCTGAGTGGAGATTTTGCAAGCCACATAACTCCAGTTGCATTCATCTCTAGGAATATGGGTAAAGAAACTTCCAGTGATTCCTTAACTTCAGATAAAAGCACGCTGAGTACAGTCACTGATAAAGAGCAGCGGAAGAGTGGATCCCTTCATGAACGGGCCAAGGGGAAGAAGAAGATGATCAGCGGTAGCAAAAGAAAGGGAAGACCAGGTGATAACCAGAGGCCAAGACCAAGGGATAGACAGTTGATTCAGGACAGAGTAAACGAACTTAGGGACCTTGTCCCAAATGGTTCAAAGGTCTGTACCGTCTTGTAGTTGGTGCCACCATGTCATTTTCCTGTCCTTGCTCCCTCAGCTCACTAGTTACTTCTATGTAAATTGTGATTTCAGTGCAGCATAGATGCCCTTCTAGATCAAACAATCAAGCACATGCAGTTCTTAAGAGGTGCAACCAATCGGGCAGAGAAGTTGAAGAAGTGGGTGCCTCCAGTGGTATTTAACTCGTCCTATATAATTGCATTCATTCCTTCTCCGATGTTCATTGCAGTGACCCCATCTTTCACACACTGCAGAAGCATTACATCGCATAAGCTTGCAGAGACTATTTATTGGCTTTTAAAAGATACAGTGACCTTGGAAGATTAAGATTTTTCATTTTGTACCTTAATTATTTTCCAACACCCGACTCTATTCCCCTTCATTTGGGCAGGCCTTCTTTTATTGGCTCTCATCAATGACTTAAAGGTGTTTTAGCTGATTACATACTTGTCAATTCCCATCAAGTATAAAGCAAAGCATAACCAGATGTTGTAGTGTATGAGTGTGTATTAACTGAAGCATCACATGCTTAATTCTGTTTATAGCAGTAAAACATACAATTTTAACTATTGTCAGCCCCATATTTGCAGTTTCCGGGTCTTAGTTAGTTCACTGTGATTTCATGAATGTGGGTCACCAGGGACAAGAAATACTTTTGAGAAGTGCAGGAACTTAATAGACAATTAAAGTGAAAAAACGAATGATATAGGAAAAACTGAAGTAGCCTCGTGGGGGGAGAGAGAGAGAGAGAGAGAGAGAAAATTATTATTTTGTAGCTGTGCTCAGGGTGGTTTTTATGGAGAGGGGGCACTGCAAATTATATTTGCAGTTGCAGAGAGTGATGCTTCAGCTGTGGGTCTCATGGCTGGCTGCAGGGCCCTTGGAGCAGGCAGATAGAGTAAGGTCTTGAGATGTCATTTGATCACATGCCTAGCATTGATATGATTTCACAGACATTTAACACACTGTCCAATATACTTGGCTGTTGTTTCCATGAAAAAGGACTGCTGAGTGATGAGCAGAATTCATAGAGAATTTGATTATCCTTATGACATATGTTCTCAGTGATGGAGATTATAGCTGTGGGCCTTCGTAAAGAGATTGTCTGACTAAATGTTACAATAAAACAACTTGGGCGTCAAATTTTGGCTTTCTTCGTTTCAGCCCTCCTTAATATATTTACAATGTAACTTTACCCAAGAAAAATATATTTACAATGTAATTGTGGTCTTTCCTTCCTCTCATGCATTTCTTCATTCAATTAGTTCTCAATTGACTTTGTACAAGATTCTTAATTGTTTAAAATAAATCCTAGTATTTTCTGATTGCATCACATTACTATAATGCGGTCCAACTGAATGAACTTTTGGAGATTTTTTCTGCATCATCGAGGACTTCCAATTTATTTCAAATGTACAGTTTGCCCAAGTCATGATTGATTGTAATTAGTATCAAGACCCTTTCCTCAGAGGAGATTGACGAGCTGGGAGTGAACTTTCCCCAGCCTATATATATAAGTAAATCCTGCTAGACTAGACATGTGCTGCTTGGTACATGTTAAGTATAATTTGCAAATGATAAGTAAATAGTTTCAATTCTAGACTTTGCATGTTAAGATGAAAGCTTTGCAGTACATGATCGTCACTGTTCCTCAAAAGTTAAACGCTTTAGTGTAGACGTCTGGAACTTTTTTAGCTCAAAGACTTTGATAACTTTTGTGTGGCCAAGAATTGAAGTTTTAAAACCTTTTGTTTTTTTCATGTACTATTAAATCAATAAGGTTACATTTAGACCTTCCTGCTGATGGTTCTTCCATGATAAACCTCAAACCAGATTGCTAATGAGACTTTGTGAAAGCATCTTAAGAATATTTACTTCTTCTGTGAATAGCCAATAAGTTTATACCTTGGATTGAAGTTCAATTCAACATTTGAAAGGAAAATTTTAGTATGATTTCTTTATTTCTTTTGCATTTTTTATAGTCAATTTTTTGTGTGGTTTCTTAGAGAGTACTTTGTGTACCTACAGCTGCAAGATACCTTGTGAGGGATGTCATTAGTCCCTTATTGATTAGAATGATTATGCAACACATCACATGTAGCCGACTCCATAAGTACCTATTTAATGATTAAAAATAGTATCTTCACAACTGGATGAAGTGTCATGCTAATGACAGTCTGAGGGAACCTTAAACAAGTTAGGTTGAACACAACCCATGGATCCACTTGTTCTCTGTCTGACTTAGATGAAGATAAAGTAGCAATGTAATCTTAAAAAAGCTCTTTTGGTAGTTTTGCTTAAATTCCTTGTTGATTTGCATCAAATTTACCATATAATCTACATTTTACAGGAAATTATATGGACGTAAGTTGACATTTTTGAACGGTTATGTCACGCAGGACTCCGGACGGAGCAGATGGAGAGCACTTGAAATCGACGCTGATTCCCGGGGTGGAGCTAGTTGGGCTCTTGAAATAGGAGGTGAACTTCAGGTATGCCCTATAGTGGTGGAAGACCTGGAAGACCCAGGACTCATGCTTATTGAGGTATGTACTTTTTTCTTCATTGCTCATCAGCTTTCTCTCCTTATAGACCGAGTTACACCTGGTTATAACTCCACAAACTCTTTCTTGTCGCAGATGCTATGCAACGAGCAAGGGCTCTTTCTGGACATTGCTCAGGTGCTTCAACGCCTAGAATTGACCATCCTAAAGGGTGTTACAGAGAAAGATTCCGGCAATACCTGGGCCTGCTTCATTGTTGAGGTAGTCAATTATACTACTGATGCTGATACAGGGATTCAATGACATAATATCTGTGATTGTACTAAATCGATCTTTTTGTTTTCCTGGACCAGGCCTCCAAGGATTTCCAGAGAATAGACATATTCTGGCCTTTGATGCAGCTTTTGCAGCAACGAAGGAATACCATTCCAACATGACTAAATGGCTGTTGGGTGATTTTTTCACTAACAAATAGGCTGTTTTGGTCTATTGGTTCTAGGATGCCATTCTCGCTAGGAGAGTTTCTTTTAGCATTCCTGCGAGTTATGATCAAATGTTGATTAGAATCTAGCTAGTGAATCAGGTGAACAGATGGTCTTGTAATGCTGCAGTGATCTGTTGAGTGGGTAATTAATTCTTTTTAATTCTCTTTCGAAAACATTTTTCTTAATTCTGATTCTTCTCTCTGGAAAAGGTTTGACCAGGTCTGGCTTGAATGCAGAGTAACATCATACTATAGAATTCAATTGGAGGAGACTGGACATATGAAACGCAAGAGAATTGCTCTTCATGGATAATAGGACTTGAAAAAATTGACTTTAGCATTCTGAAATTTCGTCTAATTTTGGCTCTCTCTCTCTCTCTCTCTCTCTCTCTAAGAACCTGCAGACTTTGCAGACTTTTCTGTCAATTCACTATGTAGTTAGCCAGAAGACCAGTGAATTATATCAATTTGCCCTTGTCTTGCTGTGTTGGCGACAGTCGAGGGAGTAACATTCACGAACGGACCATCAATCAATCAATCCATATGCAATCACTAAAAGTTGAATTCCACAAGCAACAGTCTCTATCCAATACCTCTCAATCATCCATTACTATACTAAATCCATCTACCTGCAAACTTGTTTTTCTGAGGCAACTATGTTGATGTGCCAACTGCCCGAAAATTCTCCTGATTTTCGTGTTCGCTACAGATGGCGGGTCTCCACAAATCCAGTCAAACGGGTTTGAAGCATACGTAATTTGCCGGTAGAAGACAAGTAGGTAGGCTACAAACGTGACCCCTTCCACACTCGAAAGTTGCAGGTTTCTTGCTGTAATGGCGTGTCGCAAGGAGTGGTGATTTGCCTAGACCCATTCCAAGTTGATTATGGAATGTGCTGGATACTTATGACCAGTCTTCTTCCTGAAATTGGGCCCCAAAAAATAGAAATGTCTTTTTTCTTCTGACAGCTTTAAGTATGTGTTTGATATGATTCTCACTTTCATCTTTTTGCTTCAGATTATAAAGCTAACTTTTATTTTACATATATCAGCTTAAAGTATGCAAAATATATCAACATTTAAAGACAACTATCTTATTATTATAAAATTAAAGTACGTTTAAACATAACGATATCGAAATTTGTACTTCTGTTAGCCATATTCTACTCAAGAGAGAGAGAGAGAGAGGGGCTCGTTATACGTATCAGAAGAGATCCTAGGCCAGGTTGGTGATAAGGGGTGGGATGGGTGGCATCTCAACGATGGGCAGGCGGCATCGGCAGCTGCAGCAGAGGCGAGGGCCGGCGGTGGCAGAAGAGTGAGAGAGTTGAGTGAGGTGTTGGGTGAGTTAGTGTGAGGATGGTTTGGGTTGAGAATTGTTTTGTAGGCTTTTGAATCTAAATGAGCGAAAGTGGTAAAATGTCGAAATGGGTGGAGGGTAATTAGTATTTTCCCTAAACAAAAATCTGTACCGCATATAACACACTCTCACTAAATTGACAACAATGTAAAATATAGAACGATTTTGCCCTAATTTTTGGGGGACGAGCGAAATGCATGGTCAACATAGTTAACACACAGGTGAATAACCGCTCATGTACAAATTCATTTTTTTTTTTTTTTTTTTTGGGTTTGAAAACGTAGCATTTCATTCCAAGTAGGTAAAATATTACAACCCTTAGTCAGGGCTTTAGTACATAGCATATCCAAGAGAATTTGGGGAGGTGAGAAGGCCCAGTTCGGAGAAAGGGTGCCACGGCCATGGGCCTTGGCGGCTCAATCAGCTATAGAGTTGGCTTCACGTCTACAATGCTGGATGCGCAAATTGGGAAAACATAGGAGCAGCGATGTGCCGTCCGCGAACAACGCTCGACACTCCCATGGTGGCAAACAGCGATGGTTCACTGTTTCCACAAGCATGAGACAGTCGGATTCAACCAGCAGGTGAGTGTCGGCCTTTCCTCTCTGCAGCAAATATTTGAGTGTGAGTATTAGGGCTTGAATCTCGGTTTGCAGCGAGGAGGATGCTTGGATGCTACTGAAAAATCATCGATCAGGGTGCTTGAGTGATCTCTGCAAACATACGCGATGGCGCCTGTGTGACACGCTATTGGAAAAGCCCCGTCAAGATTGATTTTGATAATGCCAAGCTCCGGGGGAATCCACAACCGATTAGGGTTCGGCAATGGTTGCCATGTTTCCGACGCCGGCCGCAGTGTGCTAAGGGTAAGCGTTGCATTTGTGAGAGCCAGATCCACAAGCTGTTCGGGGTTTGTGCGTTGGTGTCGGAAGATGAAGTGGTTGCGCGCCTTCCAGATCTACCAAAGAAGGGATGCGATGGTCTCCAGATCAGGTAAGTTGGCCCTATTCTTAAGTATATCTTCTAGCCAAGCATCCATTCGATGTTTTCTGTAAGCTGATATATCAATCTTTACTTTGAAATGTGTCCAAATATCCTTTGCCCATGGACAGAATAGAAATATATGTTATGTTGTTTCAGGGATGTGGGATGAGCAGAGCTGACATACCGCGTCTGGGATAATGTGTCGCCGGAATAGGTTGTCCTTTGTAGAGAGAGCGTTGTGGCATAAGGACCATAGAAAAATTCAAATTTTGGGGGCGGTCTTCGCTTTCCAAACCTGTCGCCATAATTGGGGTGGCGATTGGTAGGATGAGGATGCACGGGTGCTAGCAATGCTATGAGCTGTATTTCGGAGGTAATTATAGCCACTTTTCACCGCATATAGACCTATCTACGTCCCTGTCCATATAAGTTGATCTGTAGTGGAAGCTGGGCGTACCTGTAGGGCGACAATGTCCTCTACAGTCTGTTCATCAAAGCTACGTCGGAGTAGAGGAACATCCCAAATGTTCTATTCTGGAATTATAAAACTGGCCACCTTCTCGGGCTCTCCTCTAGGCGTTGGCCCGCCAATGATTCCTTTTGTTAGCCATTTATCCTCGTGGACTCGTATCCGTTGCCCATTACCGACTGACCACTGAAGTTGATTTGAAATTGAATCTCTGCCTAAGAGTAGATTTTGCCAGCCCTAGGATGGTCTAGTTCCTTTTGCTGCATGCCAGAAGTCGTTAGAGTGAAAATATAGTCCTTTGAAAACTCGACTCCACAAGGATGATGGATGTTGGAAAAGACGCCATGCTTGTTTACCCAGAAGCGCTTTGTTGAAGGTAAGTAAATCTCAAAATCCAAGCCCCCCATTATCCTTCCGCTCTTTAAGTAGGTCCCAACTCTTCCAATGTATTCCCGACCTAGTACAATTAGTTTGCCACCAGAACTTGGCTATTTTCTGCTTGATGGACTTACATATAGAGACATGAAATTTAAAGATCGACATGGCATACTGCAAGAGTGCCCGTACCACTGTTTTTAACAGGATTTCCTTCCCTCCTTTAGATATGAGGTTCTCTTTCCACCCTACCAGCTTTGCATTCACTCGCCCCAAAATCCAAGCAAACATATCTTTTTTGGAAACCCCCCAGTCAGACGGTATACCCAAGTATTTGCCAGTCTTTTCAAGCATAGGTACTCTCAATTCTCTAGCCAAATTTTGCTTTAAACTGAGAGGGCAAGCTCTACTGAGGAAGAGTCCTGATTTGTTTCTATTCATAGCTTGGCCCGTGGCTAAACAATATTGATGCAATATGTTTGCTAAATTTTGGGCATTTTAGGAGCCGTCCATCTAAGAAAAATATAGCATCATCCACAAAAGTAGATGAGATAGGGTAGGACACTACTTGTTAAATTTGATCCCCGTTAGGTTTCCCATGTCGACGGCTTGCTGGATCAGGATAGATAAGACATTAGCCAAAAGGATGAACAGGTATGGAGAGAGGGGATCTCCCTATCTGAGCCCCCTTGTTGGGTGGAAATAGGGTAGTGGTTTGCCATTTAATTTAACACTGAGGGAGACCGTGGTAATACATTGCATCACCTACCGTACCCATTTATCATAAAATCCCATTTGTCAAAGATAGGCCTCCAGAAAATCCCACTTAACTCAATCATATGCTTTCTGCATATCCAGCTTTAGCACTGCCTGAAATTTTTTCTTCCTTTCCCTAATTTTTAGCTGATGTAGGATCTCTTGGACAACAGAGATGTTATCTTGTATTTGTCTACCAGTTACAAAAGCACTCTACTCCGTTGAAATCAACTCAGGTAACCATGGTTTTAGACGATTCGCTAGCACTTTGGAGATGATTTTATAGATAAAATTGTAGAGACTAATGGGTCAATATTGATCTAACCTCTCAAGGTGTGGTATCTTTGGGATTAGAGAAATGAGTGTTCTATTCAAAGCGAGGGACAGCACACTTGAGATGAAAAAATCTTGCATTGAGGTAAATATATCTTCCTGTAGTATATCCCAGTGAGTTTGGTAGAATAGCCAATTCAAGCCATCGGGTCCTGGGGCTTTAGTAGCTCATAATTGGAATGTTGCTTGCTTGATTTCCTCCCGAGAGACCTCTGCTATTTAAATTGTATTCATTTCTACTATAACAACCTGAGGACACTGTGTCAGAATAGGTCCATAATCACGGTAACCAACCGAGCTATAGAGGTTTCGAAAGAAGTTTAACGTCATATTCTTTAGTTGATTGGAATCTCGGATCGACCCTTGATGTTCATCCTGCAGCATACTAATTCAGTTTCTTTGTCTCCGTTGTATAGTAGTCACATGGAAAAACTTGGTGTTCTTGTCCCCCCATCGCAACTAGTTGATCCGTGATCTCATCGCCCAATATTGTTCCTCCTGTTGCCATAAGTGTTGGACTTCATCTTTCATACGAGTTACCTATGCTTTATCATAGTAGTGACTGGGTTGATTGATATAACGCTGAATTTGTTGCTTTAACAGATGAATTTGATGATGGCCGTTAGAGAATTTCAATTTACTCCACCTGGCGAGCGCCAAAGAGGCAACCTAAAGCTTGCGGGATAGAGAGGAGTCCATTACCGATAAAGAGTCCCAAGCATCTTCAATAACCGTGCGGCGGTCCTTATCTTGTATCCAAAAGGCTTCGAAAGTGAAAGCCTTCCTCCTTCTTGGTGGAGTGAGTTTAGTATTTAGTAAAAGCGGGCTATGATCAGAACCCAGAGCAGGTAAGGCAAAAACTTCAACTTCCGGATAAGTCAATCTCCATTCCATAGTACATAGCACTCTATCAAGTCTTTCTTTTACCACATCCTAGCGATCTCTATTGTTCACCCATGTAAAGGCACAACTTTTGCTCTCGATATCCATCAGCGAACAGTCATTTAAAAATTTCCGAAAAGAGTGCAACCTATAAGGCTCAGCTAGCCTCTTACCCACTTTCTCCCAGTGATATATTATCTCATTGAGTCTCCAATGGACACCCACGGCAGGGTATTTATATAACTAAGTTGTCGCAAGTCTACCCGTAATTGATGTCTTTGTTGATATACCGCTGGCGCATGAAGGCAGGTAAGACACATTGGATTGCCACTCAGTACATTGGTGCAGATCATGTCAATGAAATGTATAGTATGTCGCTCCACACACAATGAGACCTGATCATTCTAGAAAACCACAATTCCTCCAGCCAAACCCATGAGGCTCACCACAAAACAACTTGGGTATTTCAACCTCCGCTGAATTTTCTAGATCACTATGTCTTGATTTTTGGTTTCCATCAAAAAGATTACATCGGGCCTTTCATGGACCACTAGGGCCCTTAGTGCTTGAACTATCAGTGAATTGCCTAGTCCTTGATAGTTCCAGCTAATGAGCTTCACTTGTCACTTGGTGGCTTTTTTGGGCAAGCCACCACGGCCCAACTACCGACCCCTTCGGCCTCAAATATCGAGGTATCCATAAGATGAGATTCATCAAGGCCGTCGTTTAGATAAGAACGCGACCCATAAGGAGCATACCTTTTAGCTTTCTTGAGGGGACTTGCTTTGGTATGCATTTTGGTGCTCTTTAGTTTCTTAATTCTAGAGGAGCCTGCATCTGAATCTCGGATCACTTCATGTTGTTCCATTGCAAGGGACTTTAGCTTGGCCGCTACAACTTCTTTTGGAGAATCATCAAGGGGTGTACGCCTCAGGATTGGTGTTGTAGTACGATCAAGAGGTTGTTCCGTGTTGACCTTCATGATGGCTGGTTGCTAGCTAGTGCTGTGAGGAACAACAGGGAGTAAGAGAGTCAAATGCTGAGGGGTTTCTGGTATGGTCTCTTCTACTTCAGCTTGTTTAGGTTGCGTCTCATAAAAGACTTGCCAAAACGGGCTGTGTTCTCTGACTTCAGCCCGTAGCCATTGACCATATGGTAGCTTGTCTTTCCCTTCCATTTTTGCCTCATCAAAGAGGATATCTTTACAGTACATCGCATAATGGCCTAGAATGCCATATGAGTAGCAATAGTGGGATAAGTGTTCGTAGTGAAAGTCGAGCCATATGTTCTTCCCTTCTAATCTGATCAATTTACCAGGTTTAAGCGGTTCTTGCAAGTTGATTTCCACTCTAGCCCTCCCTACCCATAGTGTTGTGCCTTCTTTAAGACTCAATCTTAACTTCCTGCACCTTTGTAATATGTCTCACAACTTTACTTATCATATCCTCTGTACATCTTTCCAGGGGAAGCCCAAAAACTCGCACCCAAAAAGCGCAAGTTGTAAAGTCATAGCAATGTAGAGGTGTGTTGGGTACCCAAGGCTTCACAATAACAAGGTGGCTCGAGAATAGCCAAGGACCATTGTCTAAAACCCTATGTTTTTCCCCTTCCAAGTTGAATTTAAATACATATAGTCCAGCTTCACGTTGAGAAATTTCGACTTGGTCATTGTGCCATGCCCTTTTTAATGTATTCTGAAACGCTTGGAAGTTAATAGAAGGGTTAGAGAGGATTTTACCCACCAATATCGGTTTACATTCTTCTAACTTCTCTGCTAGGACCGTTTCATCCCATACGTCGACTTCCTGTTCGGACCAGAGCCGACCTAGTCTGTTGCAGAGAGCAGCGAGACGAGCATCCTCTTCATGGCCAGTGCAGTCCATCAGAGAGCATGCCGCAGGGAGGAAGGCAGAATAGGTAAGTGATTGGTGTGTTTCGCATGCAGAGCACCAGTAACAATAACCAGAATAGGGCAAACAAAACTTGAGACAACAAGATGAAGCAAAGAGGCAGGCTTGGTCGAGGGTGTGGGCACAAGACAACACAGGTAATTTGGCCAAATTGGCGGGAGTCGGCCAGTCGGAGCCATTGGGTTAAACAGGATCGACGATTGGGAAAAATTTCACCGCGCGTGTAATAGGGGTCAAGGGACAGAAGATTGTGGGCGGAGACAACAAAGACGATGTGGGGGGCCGGAAGGATGAAAGCCATGGCTAAATTGGGAAGAAGCGCCGAACAATGGAGTTGATGACAAGAGTGCGATGGATAGCGACTGTGGGTATGAGGGTTTGGTGGAAGAAGAACTACCAATGGGTAGAAAGAAACTCTACATGTCGAGAGAAAACTTCACACCTAAGTAAGTCTTTTTTATCAAGCGAATATTTTCTGAGACTGTATATCTTCAAGATGATGGCCGGAGGATTATCCGAAGTCGATACCCAGCACGAAGTTGGGCAATAACCCGTTCACTCCGTCCAATGGCTGCGTTTGTCAGAGTTTATTTGTTATCACTTTCTCAAAATTATTATCTCTGATTGATTTTACTAATTAGAGCAAACAATATCATATCTCGTTTCCAACAAAGATAACTTGGATGTCGTTGGAAAGATCACATGTGCTTCCCTATTGTATACCATGATCAAATTTTAACTAAATTTTAAGTTAGATCAAAAGTGGTCAATATTTCGAAATGTGTAAGCACATAATAAGGCGTTTACAATGTGTCATTAGAGCAAGAGCAAGTACGAGATTTGCAAGATATGGAAAGAGATGGATATGTCAAGAATCATTTATCTTAAAAGCATCTAAACAAACAATAGATATGCAAGAAGTGCACCCAACAATTAGATATTAACCCTGACTTTGAATGCCAAATATACATAAAAGGACATAAGGCTCTGCTTGTTTTACGAAATATTTGACATTTTCGAGGAATATTTTTCAAGAAACCATTTACTAAGAAATAGTCATAATTTCTAGTGTTCAGTTGAAATTTGAAAATGAACTAGAATTATTTTTCTTCCTTTAAAAATTGCTTTTATCTTCTAAAGGAGACATGCATTATTTGCGTGATAGAGGGGCTATACATGCTGTATCACCAAATTTTAAATTAATTTTTATCGAATTAAATTTCCATAACATAAATACATTTATAAATTGTAAACAATTTTCTTTATTTTGTCTTATGGCATTTTACCAATACGTCGGAGCACACAAAAGGAACGTCGACGGAGGAATCCATTGTACTCGAAAAGTGGCATGAGCTGGTGATTTCTTGTTTTTCCGCATACCAATAGACCACAAAGCGTTCTTTACCAAAAAAAAAAAAAGAAAAAAAAGACCCCGAAGCGTTCGTGTTTCTCAATTTTTTTATTTTTTTTTAATAAAGATGGGAACTGTTCCAATTTATCTCTTGCTGGAGGACATCTGGATGTCCCCGACACCACAATTTGAAGCCTCTTAAAATTTCATCAGTGTAGATGCCAAGGGGAACTCGACCGCCAGAGGATTTGGGCATGGCTACCTTGGACTTGAACTTGGGCATGAGTGCTGAGGTCTTGGGCCTGGTCTCAAGGGACCCAACCTCAATCGGACGGGACTGACTCCCTAGTGCCCAAGCTAAGGTCCTTGGCACCTAGGTGCAATACCTTGGCAACCGAGGATTGCTCGTCCGATTCCTAGTTGCAAAAAGGATGGGTTTTCTTGGGCTTAGTTGCTAGCAACTCAAGCACAAGAATTAGGGATTCAAGCCCATCCTCAATGGATCCAAGCTTGTATGCCGGTGACTTGGGTGTAAGAGCCAAGTGGGTCCAGGCCTTGCCTTAAGGGATTCGAGCTTAGGCTTTGTGAACCCGAGCCTCGCCTCTATAGACCGGGCCCGAGCAACAGTGACTTGGGTGCGAGAGGTAAGCATCTAGGCATGACTAATAGGGACTTGGGCATGGGCAGCAGGGTCCTAGGCCCGACCTCAAGGGACCCAGGCCTAGTCTATGTGGACCTGTGCTTGACCACCAAGGACTTGGGCACTGAAGTTTCACTACCAAGATCTAATTGAACTTTGGAAATGATTTTTAATGTTTTGAAGATAAATTTTTTTTTCCTCATTTTCCAAGAGGTCCAAACTCGAAAAAAGTAATAAATTTTCCGCCAAACATGACCCTAAGACTCCAGCAACCCACTGAATGAAACACGCTGGTTTCCAACTACAGAATATTACAAGTAATGGAGAAAACTAATATTTTATCTACAAAAGAATTTGAAAAAGAAAAAACTAAAGCTATCAGCAGATGCATTCCAATGCACAAGTAGGGGTGTGCAACAGAAACCGCCCGAACCAGGATCGGACCGGACCGGACCGGCCAGTTTTGGGTGGTTCCCACGGTCGGCGGTCCAGTTCCCGGTTCCTAATCTTGGAACCGGCGGCCGGTTGGTCCGATTCCCGGTTCCAAGGTGGGAACCGGACCGACTAGACCGGACCAAAATTTTTTATATATAATTTATATACATATAATATGTAAACACATATAATATATGAATATTATATATGAAACTTATTGCAATGGGATTTGCAATTGAGTTAACAACCTCTTATGTGGCCAAGAGACCCCAAAAATCTTGTTGTTACTCTTTATTTATAAAGAAAACTTACTTGTTAGTTTCATCTTCTACTCGATGTGGGACAAGGCTCTAGGAGTTCCTCATGTTCACACTCTCTCTCTTGCTCCCCACTTGCAAACGACAAGGCACTTCAAGCCTCAAAGAGTCCCACATCAACTAAACATTCAAAGCATAGAAGAGAGGTTGTCTATAAAACCTAAGCCAAGCACAACCTTTAATCAAATTGTTTTTTTTTTTTTTTTTTTTGGTAAGGACCTTTAATCAAATTGTTCATGGCTTTTATGCTTAAAATTAAGCGTGAAACACATAAACTATGATTAATATTCACGCAAGTGAAGTTTGAATATTTTGCATGTGGAAACATGTGCAAGTAGTTTTTTTAGATCGCTTGGGAACCGAATTGGATTGATCAATTCTTTAGTGAATGGTCGTTCTTGAGTGAAAAAAGAAAGCGCCGATTCTATTGGACCGGACCGGATTGGACAGGAACCGATGGTCCGGTCCAGTTCCCGGTCCTAGGACCAAACTGTCCGGTCCATGGTTCCCAAAATTGGGAACCGGTACTCCCGGTCCGGTTCCCGGTTCCACCTTGGAACCGGACCGAACCGGGAACCGATCACCCCTATGCACAAGTAACTCTACATGAACCAGAATAGATTTGATTATCTTCAAAAGTCGGTGCAACTTAGTAAGTTAAGGAGTTAGACGCAATCATTAGACAAGGAAATCATCAGTTATCGCTACATTAACAATCAAAGGAGACTCCTAGAAAAAGAGACAAAAATGTCTAATTCAATTACTAAATATTTCTGCATGTATTATAAACCTACAACAAGAGTAGTAGCTTCTCCGTGAATTTAACTAGCACAGATCTTTTCTTCCCCAGAAACTTACTTTGTTTTTTTCAAAAAATTTCACTAAAATGTTTAGCTTGCACATTTAATTTTTCTAGCGTCCAATTGACTCGATCTTTTCTAGAGGTAAATGATGCATCCTCCATGTCAACTGGAGGAAAAGTGAGAGACAAACTCCAGGAATTGGCTGAATAGAATGTAGCAACAAAAATTCCTGATACGTTATTCGTTTGAACCCTGTGAAGAACTTCTTCATAGGATCAAGTGCATACCTGATTCTATGAGGCCACCGAAGAACCAAGTTAGGATGAAATTAAAAAACAATGCTTCCTTGTCCGTGTGGAACATGGATTAGCATTATGTCGAAATCTGAATCCGCTTAAATCTATTCCTGAATAGCCTGAAAGCGTACAATTTGATTATTATAATAAGGCCACCAAATATGAATTACATTAACATTCGAGTCGATGAATAAAATGCGCATGTCAAAACAAACATGCAAATCGAATCTGCCAACTGTTTTCAGTATATCTCAAAATCAAAGTGGTGGAAGATTAAGGAAAAGATGTTTGGTACATCTACAGGAAACTGGAGAGGGATGGACAAAAGAGATCAACTGTAAAGGGCTTAAACATGAAACATAGAAATAATCGTGTACAAAATCACCACCCATCATCAATCTCTCTCCAAAACATCCGTATCGTCAATTGGGGACACTCAAGCCGAGATTGGAGCCTCTGCCTCGTAACTGTTCGCACCCGAGCCCGCAACCATGGTTGCAGGCGGCCTCTGTAGCACCTTCGACTTTCATGCAAAAGGGCATGCAATCACGAATGCATACCTCCAGTTTCCATTGGCCACTGACATCCGTCGCCTCCACGACAAGAATCATAATCAAGGCAAGTATCATTCGCTGGCCATTAGCCATGTTTTTCTGGCCTAGTTGATGGTCGCTAGGAAAGAAACGGTTTCCTTGAAGGACAAGAGCATGCCCTTCAATATTTCAGGGTTAAATTTTTTATGGTTCTCCGACAAACAAGGACACTCGCTCATGGTGTTATTAACAAGGATGAGGATTCTGATGTTTTTATTTCTTTCTTTTTTTCCCTTTTCTTCTTATATTTATACTAGCAATCAGCCCTGATTCACGGTACTCCAATAGTTATTATGTGTCAGTTTATGGTGAAAAAATATTATTTCATTGTACTTGACATATAATGCTTAATTATCATGGAAAATTGAGAGAAAATGTCATGATTATATGGGAAAAAAAAAGACTTTCACAAAGACATCACACCTTCAAGCCTGCTTTCTTCCTCAAGGATACCTCTATTGGGTAAATGCAACATAAAAACAATTTAGAAGCTCTTACTTTTGAGATATGACAATCTTGCTTTCTTCTTTAAAACATTCTTACTTGGTTATGTAACAAATGTTCAATCAATAAAATGCGTAAATTAATAAACTTATCTTATCTCTCATGTAGTTCGATTTTAAAATTTGAGTATTTTCTATCTTCTAAACAAAGTTCCAATCTTCAAATGTTTTTCTCATTCCTACATGTGTACAATTACTTCATATTGTGTCAATAAATTTATTCTCTAGTAATAATTTTAACATATCGTAATGAGATGATTTTGACAAAAAGAAAATTAGTATGAATTTTCCAGCACACACAATTGCTGTGCACTTTTCTGGTAACATATTAAAAAGAAAAGATACATGCATGGATTTAAGTAAAGTATTGGGATATAACATTGAAACCTTCCGGCTCCAATTCCATCTTAAATTGAGTATATAGCTGTTTATTCAGGGGAAAAAAAAGAGCAGCAGTCAGAGAAATCAGTTGAAAAAACGAAGAAAAATAAAGTATTCTAGTTTAAAAAAAAAAAAAAACTACTTATTTATGCTTCCGTATAAAGTCCTACTTTTAAGGATCACAAACCGGTTTTCCTCTTCAAAATGTCTACGATTAGTTAATTTGTAAATGGTATCAATGGACAAAGATTAGTAATTCTATCTAATCTTTCACGTATTTCAACTTTAAAGTATGATATTTTCTATCTTCTAAACAATATTACTAAAGAAACTCAAATCTTGAGATACTTTCCCCCTTTACACATAATGCGAACAATTTCTTAGTATATTGTGTCAATAATTTCTTTCCATATAATTAAAAAATTCAAGTACTTCATAAGAGTGCGATTTTGTAAAATCTTTTAAATGTCAATTCAAATTTTCGCGTACACGCAATACCAGTGCCCTTTTGCTTCGTAACCTTGGAGGCCTGGGAGAATGCAACGGAGGTCCATTACATGTTTGAAGTCAAATTACTCTCCGCGGACGATGATTTATACATGGTCCCATTGATTAATAGACACTATGTACCAATAATAATTAATTTAAAAAGACTATGTACCAAAAATAATTGATTAATAGAGACTAGTTGAACCTACATTTGTCTTTATTATCTGTGTTTTTATAAAAATCTATGTGCTTGGGACGAGAGTGACCTTACCGACACATTTCATATATTAAAAAAAAAAATCAGTTCCTTAAATATAAAATTTCAAAGGAAAAGTACTCAGCAATTATCCTCAAATAGTTTAATGCAACCGGAGAAGGAAAGGTCCATTCGTTAATTAAAAAGAAAAGGGTGTGAACAACGATGGTCCTCAGAAGTTGATGTAATAGAGACAGTTATGTTATACATTACAATACTATTACACTATCAGTAGTAGTTCGATACGACACGCATAAGAACTGTTCTTAGCCTTGTCTATTTTTTATTGAAAAACCTTGCTTAGTCATCGAGTGTCATGTCACAACCAATATTCCCTGTTCGTCCCCACCTCCACTATTCATATGAAGTCTACTAAATTTATTTCTCTTATTCCGTGCAAGAGATTTTTAATTGCTCGAAGAGCATCATATGGTGTTCGTCCATTTAATCAAATCCTCTTGAGTCGGGCTTATCTTGAGGAAAATATTAAAGAAGTTTATAACACTATGGGGATAATAATCATGTGGTGCTCTGAAAACACCTAAAAATCATGAGAAAATTGCACCACAAGTTACCAATCTTATGTACGAAATGCAATATTGTCATAAACATTTAGTTGGTTTGATCTAGTTCTAGACATTTACCAAAAAGTGCAATTGATTCCTAAGCCTTTTAATTAGTTCAATTAAATCCTCAACTTTTTAGGAAATTAAATGCTGAAATTATCTTGAAAAGTCCAATTTAAGGATTCAATATAAGCACTTTTTAAGTGACACATAGGTCATCTTAGGTACCATTCATCAAAAGGACTTGATTGCAGTTTTCAAGAAAGGTTTAGGACTTGATTTCGCTGTACATATAAGATTTGGGATTTTATGTGTAATTTTCCCTAAAAATCAATCTCAAAAGAGATAATTAATTCCATGGTGGACCTTTGTTGATTCTCACTTTCATCTATTTGAAAGGGAATTCCAGAATGAAGACAAGTTCACTAGAATTTCATTAAACATGAATCCAAATCCGTCCTTAAAAAATTATTCAGTCGTGAGAAGTCTTTTTATAATTGAGCCCATTTGTCAAGTCCTGCCTGGTTGACGCTTTTTTAGTCTGGTAGAATCTGGATTTATCTTAACAAGGCATATCCGTCTTGCCAGTGTACTTTATTATATTAACTGGTCGTTCCTCAAATTTGACGTGATGTAGAATTTTCATCTTTAGAATTTCGCGCACCCCCCCCCCCCCCAAAAAATGACTTGTTGATTTCTTTAAAATTTTATTCCACATCATCTAAATATCTATTTATAGTATAATTCCTTCCACCTAATGACTTAAAATTTTAACATTCTAACATGGTATTAGAATGCAAGTTAAGAACTTGAATCCTAGTACTCTCCTCTCAAACTCATTGCTCGTGGTGTGCTATCAATAACTGGCTCATCGAAATAAGAATCTTGCTCATCTCATAAATAACTGAGCTGGGGATTAGTTTACATTGGAGGGAGGAGTCAACAATAATCTCACATCGATTAAATACGTAGTCATAACGTACCTTAGGGGCATACGGTCTCCCTGATTAAACTTTTTAGGTTGGTCACTCAGTTTTCTCTATATTCTTGATTCTTTAAAAACGCTTTCAGCAGTAGATGAAAAATGAATGACCCTTCAGGCAAGTCTAATTATAGAAATGAAGCTAAAATTCCTAAATGATACTTTAGCTCATAAATTTGAGCTCCTAAATAGTTGTGATCTTCTGACCATATAAGATAGTTGTGATCTAAATGTACAAAACTAATGACATTTTAAGTGTGAACTTATAGTGTTGTTGCATAGATTCACATCAAAGCAACACATTTATGACATCGTCACTTTATATAGAACGTAATGTACATAATGACATCATAGATAACCATGGCCAGAAAGTGGATGCCTCACTTGTCGAAAAATTATTGCATGGTTTACAGATGCCACAACCTAACATCGATTTAACTACTAATTATGTGGATTCCATAGTAAATCCACATGATTAATTATTGAAACGAGTTTGATCTACATGATATTTGGACTATACAATATTTATTTTTTATGCGGGATATATAGCTTGTCATTGCTTCATGCATTTATTGGTACTCATCATCTATCCATCACCTAATATAATAAAATAAAAATCTATTTCCCTCTCTTCATTTCTCTTCTCTTTGCCTATGCTTAGATTGCCAGATATTGCCCCATCCCCTCGGCAACTTAAAAACACATAAGATATGTGAAGTGGTGAAATATCAATTCAGAGAGATTAATCCATATCCAGCCATTTGATGCAGACTTGCTTGGTGGTTAAGTTCATCTCTCTGCTATCAGAATTTCAATTGTCATTTTCTTGTAGAGTAATTGTGCTCGATATACTAAGCGCTGCTGAGGAAAATTGAGGAACCTTTTAGTCTGTCTACATGATTGTTTAGTCCAAAATACTATGTAAGCTACTCGTACAACGATTCTTCAACTTGTCTAACACATCAGAAATGTTTACATACTTATTGAGGAAAAATTACCCAATTAGTCATAAATCTATTTCAAAATTCTAATGTAAACTTTTAATTTTTTAAATTTAATTATAAACATTTAAGCAAAATTCTAATTTAGTCATCCTGGCTAATCTTAGTAGGAAATTGCCAACATGGCAGTGCCATGTTGGATAGTCGTTAATAATTGGACCACCATGTAGACGAGTTTTGGTGGAAATTAAGTGGAATGATTATATTAGAATTTTGCAAAAAGTTTTACGATTAAGTTTGCATAATTAAAAAGTTTATGATTGGATGAATAATTTCTCCAACTCTTTTTAGAATTTCACAACTTCTTCCTTCGAATCAGACATAACAGTCGATATAATAATACTAATTACAGCAATGATAATATTAACAGTAAGCAGTAATAGCAGTAATATTAATAATGGAAACTTCTTACTTTCGTCGCTTCACATGAAGCCAACGGTAAAGCCGAACAAATAGCAAGTGTGCCAGTGCCACACAGAAAAATACACATAGAGAGGCGTTCCATTTCGTTTGCAGTCATGGACACAGGCTGCCTCATTTGAGCTGCCACTGCGCTGTCGTTTTTCTCCTTTCGATTCTCTCAAAAGCATCTTTTGGAAACGCATGTATTAATGGGGACAACTTTTTGTTAGCCTGGTCAACAAAATTGGACAACATTATTACACTACTGTCACATAATTTTTTTTTTTTAATAAACAACTGTGACAGGATTTTTAATTCTTTTTTCAAAATTTTTTTATCAAGGAAAACCCGAGTGACAATCCACAGTAACGTGACTATAGAAATTAGGTCTGATGCCAGTAGAAAGGCTTTTTTACACATCCATTATTAAATGGGTGACATACGGATGAATTCAGTAATACAACTATCTCTAAATACACATATTATCCGTCCAATAATGAATGTTTCAAAAAAAATTATACCGACAGTGGGCCTAATAATAATCCTAAAAATTAAGCCCTTACATAATTAGGTTCACGAGCCGGCATTACAAATTACCGGACACGCCTAAAATATATTTTGAACATCTAAACATTTGCAGCAAATTTTGTATATCTATCCAACTTCTACATCTTGGCATCCACCCCTAAATTACTACTATACCCTCAAATCTAACATGAAATGTAACTTAGTGACGTAATTGAGGAGGGTAATGGTGATTTTTCAATTCGATTACAGCCCGATATCTTAGCCTTCAGGATAGTTGAAGTCGAAAAAAGTAAAAGGAAGCGGAGAAAACGGTTTGATTAATACTTCACTCGAGGCATGAAAAAAAAATGCCTATACGTACTCCATTACCGAAGCATGTAGTCAATCATACTAAAACTCTGTTTTCTTAAAAAAAAAAAATGAATGATTTAAAAAATATTTTTATTAAAATGATTGATTGTATCACTTAAAATAATTAATTCATATAAAATAAATAAATATTATCAAGCATTCATTTTTAAGAAACTAATTTTTAAATCATTTCGTCATCTTTAATCTAATACAACACGCGAGTAGTGCTGAAGTTCATATTATTAAGTACAAGTCGAAGGGTGTCTGACAATAACAACCTTTTTAAGTGTGGTCTAAGGAATCCCATATCTTTAATGAAGGGCTCGATTTTGGTCGTAATAACTCATTATGATTTATGATATGAAAGTTCAAGTTTGGCAAGTCTCTCATTGTAGCCAGAAAAGAAAGCCATAGATCCAGCAGGGGGAGGGGGCGAGATTTCAGCACAATTCACTTTAAATAATTAGCGAAAATGATTATTGACGATAATAACAAGTATCACCAACTAAATTAATTGATTGATAATGCAAAAATGTAAAGATATATACGAATATAGAGTATTCAATCAAAATGGGATAAATTACATTAAGGCCATGTATGAGCCAAACCTAGACACCAATCATCTTAAATTCACATTTTACTGTATGGTTCTTCAATTTTGAAGGAACTAAATTAACTTTAATTATGAAATGAGACGAAAAGATTAAAGACTAAAACTTAATCATGTATGGGTGGTTCGATGACCACTTGAGATCGACTTACCTAATTATCGGTCACGTTCAAGCTTGAGCTACTCAACTGTCATGTCAAGTTGAACTTAAACTCGTCAATACTTAGCTCAATAGGTTGATGATTCTACTTGAGTCTATAATATGTTTAAAAAAAACAATTAACAGTTAAAAAAAAGACACAAATTTCTAATTTCATATTACACCGACATATAAACAAAATTAGGGAAAATATACAAGTTTATTAAACTTGACCTTGAGTTCAAGTTCATTTGTAATTTGATTATAGTCGAACCTTATAAAGACTAGCCCAGTATCTCAGAAAATTGTTTAATTCAAGCTTATGTAGAAAATTTAATACTCAATTGTATTCGAGGTAAGTTTTTAGCATCTGGTATATGAATAAGTCTAGCTCGAATTTTGCTCTATATCTGCTTAACTCGGCTGAATTGCACCCCTAGCTAGGAGAAGTGAAAGAACCATAGATTACTCATTCCAATTACGATTGATTAGGTAAACCTAAGCAAACCCTTTTCTGCTACATGCATAGTGTTCACATCACGTTTGTAGGTTAGGAAATGCTTCTTGTGGGATGGTTCTATTATTCCGTTAAAAAAAGGGACTTTTCCGCATTGTTAGATAAGTGAAGGAGTCAATAAGTTGTCAAAAAGAATGTTGGTAAGAAAACAAAAAATGATGTCAAACTGTGACTGTTGGAGTCCTGAGTTGGCTGCCAGAATGCTGTATTTTTTTTTTTGGTCGAAAAACGGGTGATTTCTTTCATTCATTCATACGAAAATTGCAAGACAAAGGTAAATAAACTTCGGAACACAAAATATCCCTAAGAGGCTGGGGATGGTAAGACATCCAATTGAGGGGGAGTTTTTTGGTTCTATGTGCTTTTGCTATCCAGTCGGCGGCTCGATTTCCTTCCCGGGAGCAATGGGTTGTCTTTTGTAACGACCCGGGCCCCACTGTATAATATTGTCCGCTTTGGACACTGAGTCCTCATAGCTTTAAAACACGTTATACAGATTAAAGGGACCCAAACCTTTATAAACTAGCCTAGGACTCCCCTAAGCGATGTGGGATGGGAGACATGCCCTTAACCTCACCCGCGTACTGCCAAGGTGATCTCAGTCCATCCCTCTGTACTGCCTCAAGTCTAGGTCGTCACATTCTCCCCCCTTAAGGCACAGCGTCCTCGCTGTGGTCCCCACACGCGGTCGGGAGTCGGCTCTGATACTAAATGTGACAACCTGCACTGGGCAAGACAGAGGGATGGACTAAGATCGCCTTGGCACGCGGGTGGGGCTAAGGGCATGTCTTCCGTCCCACATTGCTTAGGGGGGGAGTCTTGGGCTAGTTTATAAAAGCTTGGGTCCCTTTAATCTGTATAACGCGTTTTAAAGTCATAAGGACTCAGTGTCCAAAGCGGACAATATTATACAGTGGGGCCCGGGTCGTTATATCTTTGCTTGGCTGAATTGGGCTAGAATTCTTTTTCCTTCTTGGACTATATTCCTTACGTCCCAATACTCATCTTCACGGCCCATTAAGCTCTCCACTACAGTCAAGTTGTCACTCTCACATACATAATGTATTGTTTCCTTCTGACTTCCCCACACGTGAGTCTCTTGGATTTGCTTCAGAAACTTCAGACCCTTAACTGCAGCTAGGGTTTCAGCTTGAAGAGGAGTTGCCGCTCGGATCTCACACGCGAAGCCTCCCTCCTCCATGCCACTCGAGTTTCTGAGGATTCCAGCAATCGAACTCGGGAATTCGCTCCCCGCCCAAGATGCATCTACGTTTAGCTTCAGGTTTGGGTTTGTTGGGGGCAACCATTTCATGTATTCCTTTCTAGATCTGGATCTTGATCTGCTGCTGTGTGGGTTCCATTTGATGTAGGTGGTGGCGTGGGCTCTCGCCTCCTCCAAGATGGCTGTGGGGTTCGGTTGAAGTCCTCGGAAGACGGTGTTGTTTCTCGCTTTCCACATAAACCAGAGGATTGTGACGACTTCCCCTGCTTCAGGCGAGATTCCGGTTGTTGCCATTGAAGTTCGGCTGCTGTCCTCAAGAGATCTAGCATCCATTTGTCTGCTCTAGGAACATTTTGTGAGCTGTTAAGGTGCTGTAGAGCTGGGTCAGCCCTATTCCTCCTGTCTAGCCACATGAGAAGAGCAGGTGTTCAATCGTCTCAGGGTACTTGGAGCAGAGCGGGCATATTGGGTCCGGTAAGACTTTTTTCTTGTAAAGTTTCCCACGCGTTGGTAGGGCGTCTTGACACATGCTCCATAGGAAGGTGCGAATTTTGGGAGCTGTTCGGATATTCCATAAGCTTGTCCATAATTTTCTCGATGGTTGGAATGATGTTGAGGCTGTTTATGGCTGCCTTGAAGGACTTAGCTCACTCATTGTTATAGCCGCTCTTGACTGTATAGCTTCTAGTTCTGTTTGCTGTCCAGTGTAGGGTGTTGACCTTGGGGGAGGGACTAATGGGGGTTGCTAATATCTCCTCTATAATCTTTTCTGCATAGAGGTTCTGCAAAGTTTGCTCTTTCCACGTTCTGGTGTCGGTATTTATTAGTTCAGCCACTTTGTGCGGCTCATCCCTATTAGCAGGCCCGCCAATAATGCCAGTGGGTAGCCACTTGTCCTCACGAATTTTTATAGTATTACCGTCCCCCACTACCCATCTAAGTTCGAGTTCAATAACTTCTCTCCCGGTTACTATACTCTGCCATCCCCATGAGGGTCGAAGTCCTCTTTTGGCTTTCCAAAAATCCCCATCCGACAAAAATAAACCTCTGAAAATCTAACTCCACAAAGCTAAAGGATTCTGATGTAGTCTCCAGGCTTGTTTACCCAACATGGCTCTATTCAAGGTTTGCAAATATTTAAAGCCTAGGCCTCCTTCATCTTTTTTGAGTTTCATCACTTCCCATTTTTTCCAGTGCATGCCTTTTATGACATCGCTTTGTTTCCACTAAAAGGATGCCACTCTTCTCTCTATAGCATTACAAATAGAGTTTGGTATCTTAAAAATTGACATGGCATACTGGGGAATGGCTTGCACTACACTCTTTATCAATGTTTCTTTTCCTGCTTTTGAGAGAAATTTTTCTTTCCATCCTTCCATCTTCATATTGATTCTAGCCAAAATCCAACTGAACATGTCTTTCTTGGACCGACCCCAGTCAGATGGTATTCCAAGGTACTTCCTGGTCTTCTATATGATTGGAGCGCGTAGTTCCTGGGCCATATTCCCCTTCAAGCTATGTGGACAGCCACTACTGAAAGCGATACCAGATTTATTTAAGTTGACAGCTTGACCCGTTGCATAGCAGTATTGGTTTAGAATTGCTGCCAGGCTTTGACATTCTCTAACCGTTCCATCCAGAAAGAAGATAGCATCATCAGCAAATAACAAGTGGGATAATGTTGGGCAGTGCCTATTTAGAGTGATTCCCTTTAGGCTTCCATCCGCTTATGCTTTGTGCATCAACCATGATAACACATTTGCCACTAATATAAATAGGTAAGGTGATAGTGGGTCTCCTTGTCTAACGCCTCTTGTGGGGGAAAAAACCTGCGTGGGTTCTCCATTCACTTTCACGCAAAACGACACCGTTGTGACACACTTCATGATTAGATCAACCCATCGTTCACCAAAGCCCATTTTCAGCATACAAGCTCTGAGGAAGTCCCATTCAATCCTGTCGTACGCCTTCTGCATGTCTAGTTTAAGAATGGCTTGGAACTTCTTTCTACTCCTTTTAATCTTCATTTGATGCAGTACTTCCTGGACAATGAGGATGTTATCTTGAATTTGCCGGCCTTGCACAAAGGCACTTTGTTTTGTTGCTATTAACTCTTTGAGCCATGGTTTTAGCCTATTTGCCATCACTTTTGATATAATCTTGTAGTTGAATTGCATAGGCTTATAGGTCTAAACTGACTGATTTCCTCAGGATTTTTAACTTTAGGAATTAGAGAAATATGAGTCAAATTCAAGTTTGGGTCCAGGGTACCTGTGTCAAAGAAATTCTGGATCAGGTGAAGTATATCTTCCTTGATTTCTTCCTAATAGGTTCTCAGAATTGCCCATTCATTACATTCGGCCCTGGGGCTTTTGTTGCTCCTAGTTGGAATACGGCTTCTTTGACTTCCTCCATTGTGATGATGGCCATCAAGTTTTCATTTACCTCTTCTCCGATTGGACTCAAGCATTGATCAAGGATAGGTTGGAAGTTCCGGGGTCCTACTGATTCATATAAATTTCGATAGAATTCCCTTATATGACTTTTAAGAGAATTTGGTTCTCCACACCAGCTCCCTTCAGCAGTCTTCAGCATTGTTATCCTATTTCGATGCCTCCTCTGGATTGTTGTTGCGTGAAAATATTTGGTATTTTTGTCACCCCACTGCAGCCACTCAATACGTGATCTCATCCCCTAGTACATTTCCTCTTGTTTCCATAACTTTTCGATTTGTTCCACTATCTTCTGGCTTTCTTCTTTGCTGGTTGCTGCCCCTGGTTTGTTGTTTATCTCTGTCAATTTCCTTTTCAGCCCTTTTATCTGGTATGATGCGTTGGAGAACTTACCTCGACTCCATAATGCTAGCTTTTTTGATACTTCTTGGAGTTTCCCTGGGAAGCTTAGCAGCTGAACCTGTTCCTCTTGCCATGTGTTTCTTATTATTTCCCCACATTCCTGTTCTTCCAGCCAATAGGCTTCAAACTTGAAAGCCTTTTTTCTTTTGTTTTGCAGCGGGTATAAGCATAGCAAAAGCGGGCTGTGATCGGATCCAACAGCAAGTAGTGCCACCACTTCTGCATTCGGAAAGGCCACCCTCCACTCCATGGTACATAACACTCTATCCAACCTTTTCCTCACTAGTGCATCGCCTTCTCTCTTGTTTGTCCGTGTGTAGGCACATCCTTTGTTCTCTATGTCCATGAAAGAACAGCCGTTTTCAAACTCCCGGAAAGCCATAATTCTATGATGGTCAGCCTCTCTCATTCCTTCTTTCTCCCAATTATACATAATTTCGTTAAAATCCCCCATACAAATCCACGAGAGTTGATTTGCAGCATGGAAACTTTTTATTTGTTGCCAAAGTGCTAACCTCTCTTGAAAGTTCGTGGATGCATGAAGGAATGTGATCCTCATATGTTTCCCACTTTCCGGTTCTTTACACTCTAAATCAATGAGTTCTCTCGAGCTGAAATTCACTTGGATTTCTACCTCTTCTAGCCACATAATAACCAAGCCTCCTGCGATTCCTACCGGCTGCACAAGATGGGAGTGTGGGAATTTAAGCCGTCTTCTTACCGTTTCCACCAGCAACTCTTTGTTTTTTGTTTCCATTAGAAAAACTAGGTTGGGCCTTTCTTGAGCCACTAAGGCTCTTAGCTCTTGAACTGTCAAGGGATTGCCCAGCCCTTGACAGTTCCAGCTCAAAACCCTCATGTCGTTGTCGGTGGCTTATTTGGGCTACCCACCAGAGCCCATTCCTTTTCTTCTCTTACCACCTGAACAGGGGTATCTAACAGCTCCCCCTCATCTATCAATGCTATGGCAGATTCTTGAATCCTCTTTTGTTTCTTTGTTCTTTTAAAAATCTGGTTTTTCTTGACACTTGGCACCTTGGTCTTGTTAACTTCAGCAACGGATGGTTCAAACATAGCTATATGCTTACCTTTGGTTACTTGTTCTTTTGCATTTGAAGCTGCACATTCCTCATTCTCAGCTAATACAAGGCTGTCAGGACGTTTTTTGCTTTTGATTAGATCTAGCATTTGAACTCCTTCCTCTCTTACTACAATTTCCATGCCATCTGACTGGGTTTGCGTTTCAAGGACTGATTCTTCTTCTTCTTACTGCAAGTTCAGCACTCCATAGAAAGCCTCCCAATGTGGACTTTTCTCTCTTACTTCAGCCTTCACCCAAGGTCCGTATTTTCCTGCTTTATTCTCAACCCATTTTGTTTTCTCATATGCGATTTCTTCACAATCTGATGCATAATGGCCTATTCTCCCACATGAATAATAGTAGTGGGGTAGTCGTTCATACTTAAATTCCACCCACAGCATTTTTCCTCCTAATTTCACAATCTCAGGAGGGCCATTAAATCCACTTCCACCTTCACTCGTCCTGTTTTGTAAGTCACTCCCTTCGTTTGGAGTTGAATTTCCAGAACCTTCCCTATTTTCACAGCCAAATCAGAGTAAACCTCTCTTAGGATCCATCCTAGGGGTATCCTTGCTATTTGGACCTAGAATGCACACTTGGTGAAATCATAACAATGCTCCGGTATATCAGCCACACACTGTTTCAGCACCAGTAAATTGCTTGCAAAGGACCACGGTCCCTGGCTTAGAACTTTTTCTTTTTCAGCTTCTATTTCAAACAAAAAGGAGTAAAACCCTGGTTCTTTTTGGTTACAGGTTGCCGTATCCGTCTTCCAAGCCTTCTCCATGGTATTTTGGAAAGCTTGTAAATTCACATTTGGCTTGGAAAAGAGTTTGCCATATAGGGTCAGCATACATTCTCTTCTTTTTTTGACTGGGATTTCACATTTCACATTCACGATATCATCCTCCGACCACAAATGGCCCAAACTTCTACATAGCGCTGCTAAACGTATTTCAGTTTCATTGTCCTTCTCCATGATTCTTTCTTGTGGGCGACAAAGGGAGGAAACTTACTGTTAAGATTCTGGTTTACAGCTTGCTTTGAAGGGAGCTCTTAGGGGAGAGTGTCGCCGAGATGCTGCAGCCAGTGCTCGAGAGGATTTCCTGTGTGGGTTTGCACAGTTGCTCAATGGAACAGTGCCACCTGCCAGCCAAAGTCTTGAGGCATCGTATTCTGCTTTTTGGAGTAGCTCGGCTGGGTTTTGGAGACTTCCTTGCAGCCGAGAGCATGATGCTTCTAAGCCGTAGGCGCAGAGGGTGTTGGTGCAAAAACAGAGGAGGAAGCAATGGGTATTTATGCGTTAGGGTTTGTGGTTTTGAGGCTTCACGATTTTTTGAGAAGAAAAAGGTTTCCCTTTTCTGATGAGGGTGATGTTTCTCTCCATCGGAATGTAGGTTAAGGAAATTTCAGGGGGGTTCTTGAGGTTTGTTGATGCTATCATCCATTACAGGGATAGGGATGTTGCTCGCCCAGTGGAGAGGGAAGAAGCTCTTCCGAGAGAAGAGAGGATCCGCTGATGCATCTTTTGTTCATAATGCTGTATTGGAATATGAGAACGCGTCACATTTTTATTTGGACATGTGACTCTGATCCGTCTTATATATGGTGCCAAGTATGCACTATCAATAATGTATAAATTTTAAAAAAAAAAAAAAAACAACAGAGAGAGTGAGATTGTGTCCGGGCAAGCCGTGGCGATGGTCATTGTTGCGTGAGCCAAAGAATGCTGAATTAAAACAAAATAAAAAAAAAATTGAAAATTGGTAATTCACATCATTTTAATTAGATTGATAATTGTATACGAAAATTAACAAATTCGAAGCTAAGTATGCAAATGAAGTTGGTAAGTTCGTACAATAATTTGTAATTAGAAAATTATTAAAAACTTGGTAGTTTTGTAAAAATACCAACAAGTCACTTGGGGAAAAAAATCATTCTTTTTACCATCAATTTTTTTGCACTTACCAACATTATTTGAATTTATCAGCAAGAAAAGGTTCGTGTGCGGTGAAACCAAAAACGGAAGTGATCAATTCTGGAACCACGGTTTCTTGAACCAGCCCATTTTATAATTTGTATGAAAAGCCAAATTCTTATAGTAAATATAAAGTGCACTATTTCACTACACAAACATATATTGTTCAAGTAGTTATGTTGTTTCTTCCTTATGCTGAAGACTATCGTTCGATTTCTCAATGAGTGCAGAAGTTCTTTTTCCCTTAAAAAAAAGGCTTCAAAACCAATTTAAAACATGTCAGTTCTAGCCTTGGAACTAGAAACTGAACCAATCAAAGGTTTGAGAAACCGACAACCAAACTGGTTGTCCCCAAAGCCCGTCTTGATCCAGTCAGTCTAGGCCGTTTGGGTCCGTTGCCTGGGTTGAACCAGATGCTGCTCACTCCTGATCTAGAACGTATGCTTTGTAAGGGAAAGAGTGGAGGGTGAACAAAATGAGGTGCGAAAAAAAGTTGGTGAATTTATAAACTTTTATGGGGAAAAGAAAGGATGGAAGGTTTGAAAATATTTACTCATCTTTCCTCCTCTCCTTGTTCCCAAACAAAGCAGTAAAGAAGACGTCACCATCTAGAAGTTTATTATTTTAAATGAAAGTTGTAATGGGTATTCGTTGTGACTCTAGCTTTTATATTTGGCTGCTTTTTACCATTTAAATTTTGATTAGGGAGCTGGACTAAGCTCCACACAAACTGATCCAACTGAACTGAACATAGTGGTCAAGCAAGTTAAAGAGAACGAGTCTGCCTACACGGACAATTTTGACGGACATTCTGTCCATACGACAAGCATAAAACGTTGCATTCACGAAAATGTAGAACTAAAGAACTTGCTTGTCCTGATTTTACTCCATCGCTCATCGACCTTCAAGAATCAAGATATACAAAAAAAAAAAAAAAGTCGAATGACAACTTAAGTGCTTGTCCATTCTTGGATTTGTTCAAGACAATAATCAATGACAGATGACATGATTGATAATAATTGGAGGGCTTTATATTCTAGACTAAATTTGCAATTCCCGTGGCAATGGAAGCAGAGACCAACCCTTGCTTTAGGGCTTGGTCATGGCGGTCAAACGAACCAAAACCATTGCTTTTGACGAAAGATACGGACTTGGTTTCATTGCTTGCCGCTTGATCATAATAATATATGGTACCACAAGGTTGTCCATTTTCTATACATTAAAGAAAAAGAAAAGGAAATAAAAGAAGCTTCGCTTTCATTGACCACTTGCATACGCACGTCTAGGAGGGCCAAAGACTCGAAGAAGGGTCCAAACATATGCAGACGGTCGGGACCTAAAGGTCAAGATTGAGCTACTCTCACGAGCAGCCTAATATACCTTTTTCAAGATTCTCCTTCCCAGTTAAGAACAAGATGATAAGTTTTGAGTGTACAAGATGGCTTTATGTACACGTTCTTCCTTAGGAAATATGACGCGATGAAAATGGTTAGTAACATGAATACGTCGGCCAGTGAAAACCCGATAGATGATGTTTAGGGAAAATAATTCTCGATTAACTTTCTAAACAAGTGTCAAGGTCACCTTCCCATTCTAAACTTTGTAATTAAATACTCGTAAAGCCCTAGTAAGCTCGAAATTATCCTTAAGTGGGTAACTTAGTCGCTCACCAGACAATTCTGGTCACAACTTATGGGTCGATAACCAAAAATTTGACATGTTCCTTGAGGTTGAGATCCTTGAATTTTGGTGATTATACACAACGTACTCAATGTACTAGTTCTCAAGAAAACTACTAATATAGATAAAATACTTTGTGAATTTTCCACAACGTGTCACGTCAAATATGGAGAAAATTGTCAAAAAGTCATAAATTAATTGCACTTTTATCAATTGAGTCAATCTAGCTAATTTTGGCTGGAATTGTTGAGGTAGACATTGCTTGTTTTACGTGGCACAACTAGCGTTGACATAGACAATTTTTAATAATATTTTTTTTTTAGTTTTTTTCTCTTTTCCTTCTCTACTTTACTTTTTTTTTTTTATTTTTCCAATTGTGGTTGGCAAGGGTCACTTGGCCCTCACCTGGCCTCCCCTAGATCTAGGTGAGACCATTGTAGCTGCCGTTGTAGGCGAGGCAGCCTCACTCGCAACCCTCCCCCAAAAAGCCATTGTTGTTGTGGCGAGGCTACATTCACCCTCAATCACAAAGGCCATGGTGAGGCTGGCCTCACTCGCAGCTGCAATGGCCTTGCCAAGTGGTTGGCGTGAGCCTAGCAACCCTCACCGACCTCAGTTGAAAAAAAAAAAAAGGAAAGGAGAAAAAAAGAAAAAAAAAAAGAAGAAGAAGAAAATAAATTAATATATTAAAAATTATCCATGTTAGCACCAGCTGTGCCAGATTGGACTGGCATCCATGTTGGCCAATTTCATCCAAAATTGATTCAATGGACTCAATTGGCAAAATTTGAAAAAAAAAAAAATAGGATTCAATTGGCAACCTTAAAAAATTAGAATTGAATTGACAAAAGTGTAATAAGTTTGAGATTTTTTGGACAATTTTTCCTAAAATATGATGGTGGTTGAAATTGATTAATTACATAGACGTAGAACATACGGTACACAAGTTCTTTCTCTAGTAGTTTAGAATGTTAGCCGTTCTTCTTGATTAGTGGAAACTCTATACATTTATAAGTCTTGTACATATATAACGGTACAAGAACTAATATCCAAATATTTCCAAATTTCCAAATTCTTATAAATGGCGTTGACTGTTTTAAAGAATGGGTCAAAGTCTTTCTCCCCTCCTTTCCTACATTCGTGTTGCATCCTTTTGGTGATACCTTGGAGAAATCAATATATACTACCAGAGAATTAAGCCCATTATTAAATGACGTCTGTTTATTTCAGTGTGTATCAATTATTGAAAAGATAAGAAAGTGACTAATAAATGTATTTGATTGTACGTGCATAGAAACATTAATCAGAGTTGTTTCTTAGCCACTGCATGGAGAAATATTGTAATCTTTTTATAATTGAACACGCTAGTTCGAAGATAATCAAAGACTAACGGCATTCTTGCTATTCCAATATCCAAGTTTATGGACCTTGTGAACTAGTCATACCATATTGTGTTGTTCATCAAAGTGAGGCCTTTCTCTATGAAATACCAGATATATACAATTTACAGAATTGTCAGTGGTAAAATTGCAGCACAGATCAGGTCGAGTTACATCAAAGGGTGGGAACAGTTATTTGAATTCGAATGTTTATGCACGTGAAGGGCAATTTGCACGGGGTGCTCTAAAGTGAAAGATGTAACTTTCAGATTGGGAAAGCAAAGAAAAAGGTAGCATGATCTTGTTCAGAAAGCTGATGAAGACATAAAATTGATCGGCAGTGGATCAAGGAACAATCCGTTCGTTCTCTGTTTTCTTTTTCAGATTCCCAGGGTGGCTATCGCGGGCCTGCATGACTTGTAAATAGAAGAATCATAAGAAGAGGAAGACAATATATACCATGCTAAATTCCGCTTGATCTTTCATCTGTGCTTTTGCAATGCCTTTCCATTTCAGGTTTAGCTTTCGTGCTAGGTTGGCTTTTGCACTGTGTCTTGTGAGTATGGCTGTTTCGTTCATGTCAACATTGCTGTTTGACCGACACTTGCGTATAACTTGAATTCCAGTTTCCATTCCGTAATCTGGTTTCTATTTCATGCAATCAATTTTTAATTGCCCTTTAACTTAAGCATAGAACCTAAATTTCCTTTAATTTCCATAAAATCTGCAATTCTCACGCTTTGGTTTTCGAACTTCCCTTGTCATTAAGATGGATTTCCATCGAGTTTACTTTCCCTTTGCTCTCTGCGGCTGGTGTGCCTTACACATACCAATCAGCTCGAACCATATTTGAAGAACTTGTCCTGCGAATGTGATCGAGCTAGAACCAGGAGACAGCCTTTTAATGTTTGTTCTCCCAATCGTCTGAGAGTCAATTGGTTCTAGTGCAGTTTCGAACCAACAATATGTTACACATTTGATCCACATCAAGGTACTTGTGAATATGATTTCATTCTAGATGTGCATTGGCATTGTAATGGTTCCCTATAACTTTAGTACTTGCAATCTGATATTTGATAAATGACATACAAGAGTTTTGTCTGGAATTGCTACGTAACAGGGGATTTGAATTTCAGAAAAGAGTTATTAGTCTATGAAATAATTAGTCATATTATCAATGTAAATTCATCTCATCCTTGTTCATGAAGGTCAGGAAAATCAAGATGTTTTCGAATTTATTTGAATATCGCTGATTGTGTTCTCAATTTTCATTAAGTAGTAGAGCTAAAAAGCACTTCTTGCATCCAATCAAAATGTAGCAAGTCCTTCATCAGCTTCAACCACAAGATGTTCTAAGATCTAGAAGTGTCAAGAACCAGACTCACAAGTGTATTTCCCAATGGTCATGCTTTCCTTCATCCCTAATTGAATGAATTATTAGTAAATTACACTTACAGACATTAGCAAACTTAACTAAATGTTGGTGATATTGATAATTTGTAATCTACCCATCAAACCTCCAACTTGGGATATATTTCCTAAACATTGGCAAGAGATTTTTATCAGCAATTGGAGAGTATATTAGAGGATATTTCCTAACCAAAATCACGGGGCAATGTGAATTATAAAGGTAGTGAACATAGAACAAGGGAAATAAAAATTCACAATTTCATCTATTATTCTATGCTTTTAGAAAAGTTGACAGCAACATAAAAAAATTATACATGAGTAGAAGGAACAATTGGTAGTGATCTTGGAAAATTTTACTATGTGACTTATCGAAAAAGAAAATTTTACTCTGTGTGTGTTGTTGTGATTTTTAACTAAACTCTACATAATTTCTCCATGATTCCTAAAAGGAAAACGACTATATTTCTTATTTTCTAACTAACGAATTAAGGAATAGATTTGTTTGTATGATTAGTGTCAACCAAATCCAAAAAATTAAGCAAAGATATCACCGGTGGATGACGCCCTCATGGAAAACTTTCTTTTGCTCTAATTTTTTCATAATGAACGTGTGATATGATATTAACTGCTCTAACAGTACTCATGCATAGGGTGAGGTTTGACCAAAGTATAAATTGATTTGGATTTCGGATTTTAATGCATGACCTCCAACTGACATGGTGTCCACATGGATATCACTTACATCAAGAAAATTAATCACGTAACCTCCACGTCAACAATGTGCCAAAAAAACGACCCATTTATCATCAAAAGCAGATTACTTGCAAAATAATAATGATGATGATCATCATCATGTTCAGTGCATTATGTTAATGAAGTCAGAGTTCAGTGATCAATTTGCGAAAACCACTAAAAAAATCGGTGACTATAATTGAAACCTAGTCTAATTGTAGAGTTCAAGAAAGAGAAGATGGATAAGAACCACATGTGAGATGAAATACCGAGAGAAATATGAAGAGTTGAATCAAATTCAAAATTATAAATTATTGGATAAAGGCATGGTTTAATGTTTAAGTTTCTTACTTTTTTCTTTTTTTGGTCAAAGTAACGGTCCATTCATTTCAATATAAATACAAGAGAGAAACATTGTAGTCCAACTACAAACCAAAACACATACTAGACAACTTTAATATAAAACAAGCTTCAGATAACGAGATGAATCATCATAACAAGGTTAAGGGTCACATGCTCAAAATGTAGATCTATAATTATTTCAAATCAAAATTGGCAGCTGATCACCGAATCATTTTTTAGTAATGAGCACACATTAAGATCTCTAACTATTGCTATGGCTTTAAGTCACGCATGCCTAGATTCAGCATCCCCAATACCATTGCTGTTCAAAGGAACAAGGTTAAACAAGTATAGATTTGATACTTATGAGAGCAAAATCTTCATGAATGTCCTCTGATCTTCTTCGAAATTGGACTTGTACACTAATGAAACCTAAGTGAAGCGAAAACCTAAGATCATACTCATAAAAATCTTCTCAAAATGGAAGAGAGAAGCTTCTAAATGTAGACAAGATCAAAAGAGAAAAGCTCCACAAAATAGGAGGAAAGTAAGAAAAGGTAAACAAATATTTAAATTAGCCAAAGAAAAAGAAAAAGGGAGGGGATGGAGAGACATAGCTCTAATCTTCCCCTTCATGGAGGTTGAATAAGATGGTTATGTGAAGATAAGAAGAAGAGGAGTGAACTCTAGCAACTTCTAGGACGTAACTTCTTCACCTAATTTCAGTCAGCTCACTTTGGTTTCCTTGGTCTAAAAGTCACCATTCTGAAATGCATACAGAGTTTCCCTGCCCTTCAGTTTTTCCCACCCAATATTGCCCTCTTCATCGACATTATATCTTTCCGTTTTTCGGATGACAGACAGTTGCAGGTTTTGTGCTCAGTCTAATAAGTTAATTAAAATAAAGGAAGGGCAATAAAAAAAACTCTTATGTACATGCAAAAAATGGATATTCTTGGGCAGTGGTCTCTAAGTAACCTGGTAATGTGCCTCCAAGGTGACATTGTCTTTGAGCACAAGTAGTGTTGCTGATAATGACTAAGGATAATAGCAAAACCCCCTTTTTACTGGATCATTTTAAGGACGTTTCAGTCAGACATGATATGAAGTTTGTCTTCAAGCAAGCCCGATACTGCTCAGAGACAGTCCCCCAAGGACCCACTCGTTTTTGGCTCTCTCTCTCTCTACCGAGGAAAGTGTGGGTGTGTGTGTGTGTGTGAGATGGGAAAAAAAAAAGCCATCAAAAACAAAAGAGTAGCTTAACTGAGACAGGAAGGTAGAGTACCCACCACTTCACCTTCCCAAATCAACCCTGTTAAGCAAAAGCTTCCCTTTTGTCTCAGATTCTGTGGTTAGCTCTCTTTCAGTTTCTTCTCTAGACGATATAAAGACTTATCATATGATCTTCTCCTAAAACTTCAGATCCCTTAATCCCTCTGGAGCTGGGGGAAGATAGATATTTTGGAGTTGCAAAAATGGAGCATGCTCATCAGTTCTTGATGTGGCCAAAGAGAACGCTGAGTTCTCCCTTCAATGTGCCGAATAACCCCTCATATGATGACTCGTGGGAGGAGCAAGCGTTTGCTGAGGACGCAGCTGGGTCGCTTGGAGGGTGCATATGGCCTCCGCGATCTTATTCTTGCAGCTTCTGTAGGAGGGAATTCAGGTCAGCTCAAGCTCTTGGTGGTCACATGAATGTCCACAGGAGAGATAGGGCGAGATTGAAGCAATCTCCAATTCCCCAGAGTGAAATTCTTCATCCTGAGCATCAAAATCACCCTAATCACATTCGAGAGTCAATGCCACACTTGGGTTTCCCTTCTCGTCCTCAGCTTTGCACCTTGTTTTATAACCCTAACCCTAATTCTATCCGACCAGGTGCTTTCATTTCTCCTACCTCGGCATCACCTTCTAGGGTTTCCTCTCCGCTGATTGAAGGTGTTTACAATGATCGCTCCACGGTCATTAACCCTTATTACTCTTCCCTTACAAGTGAAAGCCGTGCTCGACCACGATGTCCTGCTTGCCATCTAGATCAAATTTGCTGGGTGAGAAATGTTGCCGTATTGTTGATGCTGATCTGATCGGAGAGAACTCCAGCACGTTAGATAGAGAAGGAGAAAGGGCCAAAGATCTTGTGAAGACAGATATGTCGGTGAGCTTAAACTTATTCATCCAGAGTCGACCGACTCTTTCCAGTTGCGATGAAGAGGCGATTAGTCGCAAGAGAAAGAGAACTGATGCTTCAAATTTGCCATTCTTTCTAAAACCTAGCGCAGTGGTCAGGCATCATCTCCAACCAGCTGAGGTATGTGAAATAAGCCCTCGCCCCATAGAAGACTTAGATCTTGAGCTTCGGCTTGGCGACCGGCCTAAGGTAAATTTGCAGAGCTGAAGTGCTTGTGTGTTTGTCGTTCTTGTGTTTATGCGTTTCTATTTGGGTCTCTTCTTCCTCACCTTCTTTCTCGCTTTGATCTGGAAAGGTTGAAGCTTCTTCACTTTGAACGTGATTACTTGACTCTGTACGTAAAGTGTATTGGATTTACATGGTGTAACAAAAATCAACAAGGAAAGCAATTGCAGAATTCAGAAAAGAGATGGGCTTAGTTTGGTCGCATAGTGTTCTACGCTTTGTGAAGGTTGCTTAATTCAATATCGTATATACCTTGTTTCGGTGGTCACAAAACAGATCCCTTCTTGTTGAAGAAGTTAAATTGTTTCGTTGATCTTTACTATGGAAGATGCAAAATTGAGGTCTCATCGTCGTTAGTTTCCATGGTTCTTTTGCATTGTTTGAAAGTGGTGAACCATGTTTGTGGGCATCCACTGTCTTTGTTTTGTGGTTTTTCTTTTCTTTTCTTCTCAAAGCCATGCAATTCCAAGACTTTGAGTTGAAGAGGACTAGGGAGTGAATTCCTTCATCCTTCAGTCTTAATCGGTTCGAGAGTGCTATAGTTTAACCTCCTTGTGTCTCTTGGGAAGTGCTGAGGAAAAGTACTTCGTTTTTGTTGTACTGCAAGTTCCAAAAGAACCCCCATCTTTTTCACCTACCAAATTGTTCATGCAGCGCTTGAAAAATAGTCATCAAATGCCAACTACAAGTTAAACTGGACCATCCCGTGAGAGAGAGAGAGAGAGAAGTTTTGCATGGAGTCTGATGAGCACTTTTTCCCATTTAGTACCTCACTGACATTCTATCAGTACTCTAACTAAAACACAAGACCGCCCAAAAAAAGACTCGGAGATTGATGAGTTTCCAAAAGGCATATAAGTCAGATACATCACAACACGGACTCCCTTTTCATTTTGTACTATTCTTTTATCATCATGATCATCATCATCGTGATTCAGATCTCTGCTTCGGTTTACTGTTAACTGCTCTGCATATAAGTCCATATGCATGTGTACTATCATCTTGCTTTTTCTCTGACAACTCTCTCTCTCTCAATCCATCCAAATTTGCCAACAACTCCTTGGAATCAATTCATTTAAGTATTCTGCAGAGTAATTTAACAAACGTTTTTTAATCCACGGAGAGAATATCATCGCATCACGACTCATTGGCATGTGTACGCTTGTTTTGTTCCTTTGCGAATATATTAATGCGTTAGTATGCCCTATTCCAGCAAGGGTATGTGTTTTGAGTCCGCTGCAAAACCCTAACTGAAATCAGTGCGTGGTTCAGCTAATAAGTGTTGTCTATTCTCTTCTTTTTTCTTCCTTGATAATTTAGCGGAGGTAAAGCATAAGAAAACTTTGATATACCGAGGACATATATTCTTCATCACTTAGAAAGAATGTTACCATTTACTAAAGGCTCTATCCAAATTCATGTGGTAAGTTCCCCCTTAGAACAGTAACTGAAGATTTTTAAGCTTCGCATGTGAGATTTTTGACGGAGTCCTAGTAGAAAAATCTCTTACTTGTTGGTTTGAATTGTGTTTTTTTTGGCATTATTTTGTTTAGCGGTGCAGTTCCAATGATTTTGACGGCTTCTTGTGCGGTGGAATGCATGTGAAAGAACGGCATTCAAACTAGAATCAAGCAAATTCTGACTAAGTTCATACTAAATTCTAGTCTTGAGACACCATGTCTCATTTTCCTATACGTAAGCTCCAACTTAAGTTTTTTGTTTTCTTCTCTTTTTGCTTAGTTTTTATCATGGTTTCTTTTTGCTAGGGATGTTGAAATTCTACCTAAAGTTTCTCGCTAACTATATGGCAATACAATTGAAGGTATTTCAGTGAAAAGTGAAAACATGAATTAAGATAAGACTATTAATTCCATTGAATTCACCAAGGAAAACTGTACAAGCTATTTATAATACAAGATCAAGTAAATGTCCTTAACACATCATGCATTTAATTAACTAAATGATGCATGTGTCGAACACCCCATTGGGCACTTAAGTGCGTACGATCTCCACCATCTTATCATGTAGTGATGACTTAACAAACTTGCGATCAAGTGATGTTCCATATAATATGATATTATTCAAGAAGAAAGTCGTGGTGAAAGAAAGTATAATTAGTAAAGGTGAGATCCGATAGTTTTTTGGCTTGTGATAACGACGGATAAATCTCTGTGGAGAGTTCAAAGACGATCGAACATATTATGGTGTTTGTCTTTATTAGGGTATCGATCAGAAACAAATGAAAACACATCGGTTTAGCGTTACAACAGCTAATCAAGCTCTGAATGATTCTTGGAGGGCAGCAGGCAGAAGTTGCACATGGGCTCAGATGTCGTTTTTCTGTCCTCCTCATGCAGTGTTTATGGGAGTTCGAGCTGAGGAATTTTGGAGCTTATTCTCACGTTGTCCCTAAAGCATTCTTGCCAATTCCTTAATATAGAGTAAAATAACGAATATATGAAGGAATTTCAGTGTAGTTTTGGCTGTACTTGGAGGGATTCTCTGCAGGGTTTTATTTAAACTGAGACTGACAGCTTAGGGCATAATTTGCATGGCAAGGAGTTCCGAGCTCACGAGTTCTTTTCACATCGACATAACGTCTGGGTTCTCTCTGTATTTGTCTTTGATAATATTCACTAATTGCCGGGAATCATCTCGACCGTCGGATTAAAATTATCTGAACTATTGATTTGATTAATCATTGTCAAATATCAGATCGAAGTAAACCACTGTCAATCCTATGACAACTCACCATACTTTTTATTGTCACAAAACCCTCCACGATATTGTAGTAACCCCTAGAATTTGTGGTAGAGCGACGATTTAGAAAGGCACCACACGGTATACATATAAAGCAAAACGGTCGGGCCAAAAAAAATTATTTCAAAAAAGAAATTGATATTGACCAAGATTTTATGTATTTTTCTATTTTGACGTGTTCCTACCTCTAACTAGGTTCATTAAAGTGATATTTTAGAATCACTTGCTTTTCCTAACCATTGCCTATTTTCTCATTTGCGGTCAATATCTTCTAGATAGCAAGTGTCTTTCGTTCTGATAAAACCTACAGTGAATATGTAATTAATAAACTACTCCTAAGAATCACCGCTAAAGTCGTCCAAAAAGAAGTAGGTGGGTAGCCAATTACAGAAATAGGATTGAGGTTTTCTTACATTCTCCCCCAAAGAAGACTACCATCTAGGCTAAATGAAAGCAAATATTATGCTGGATTCAAATCCCACTTCAATTTAACACAAAATACCTACAATCTTGTACTTTCGCTTGTCTATAGGGTTTCAATAAGCCTTATATTTATATAATCTCTCTCCACCTACTAATTTAAATTTAGACTCAAACTTTTGTCATAGTATAAATATGTTTAATATTTCCACTACTATTTGTAGCGTGAATGACGGTTGATGCGTGATGGTTAACTTTTGATTATCTAATTCGATCCCACCCATTCAAACATTGCAAAATCTAGGCTTTCACATTCCTTACCACATTTACTCAAAAAGAATGTGTAGGTTCGATTGCCTAGGTTCAGACACTTCACATTGATCATGCCTAGGTTTTTTTTTTTTTTTTTTACACTTATTCTAACATTCACTCTCGGATCATCGCCCACACCTAGGTTCCCACCCCAACCACCCCCGATTGGGGATTCCCCCCACCTCCCCTTCCAAGAAGGTGGCAGTAGTTATCATGCCTAGGTTCAATTGCATTTGTAGGTGATTTATAAGTCCACTTTAAGTCCTCAATGTCGGCCTTTGGCATGCCCTAGCCTTGGAATGAGATAACCTCCACTCCTGCTAAATTATTATGTACAAAAACAAAATAAACTTGATTATGCACATTGTTAGCAACTTATCTCATTTTCATAAAGCATTATAAATTCAAAAAGAATGAGAAGTAGGATGGATTAACGAATGTGATCTTAAATACCCTTTCATTGTAACTTCTAAGTGCAAAATATAATCAGAGGAGAACAATTATGTAGGAAATATAAATCATCTAGAAAAGAATATCATACAACCTATAGAAAAGATTTATTTTTCCTACATTAAGATCGTTCACAATAAAATCCTAAATTTACAAGTAATATTGTGTTGTACCTCTTAAAAGACCTGCATAAGTTTGAAGGGCTGCGGCAGGAGAGCACATGCACATTTTAATGAGTTCAACCGATGTTGCACTTTTAAAAGTAGTGACGAATGATTATTTTATTTTAATTATTGGTTTAGGTAGTACTGTTGACCAGGGAATAACCTCCAATTCTCACCCTGTGCGGGTTTTCTGCTTCAATATATATTATTATTCCCTTGAAGGGAATGCTAATTGGGAACTACGAAACCCTAGAGGACATTAATTATTACTATTATATTCTCTTAGAACTGAAGGGTACATTCCCATAGGAGCAGGTACAGTCCTCCAATTGGTGGTCCTTCCTCATTCATATGCCCCCCCCCCCCCCCAAAAAAAAAAAAAAAAAAAGGCCCCCAAAAACGCCCTCTTCTCGAAATGAGAAGGAAAATTTTGTAAACTACTTTTACAAATGATTGTATAACCAAAACTACCTACAATATTGTGCCCAGTATCATTTTGTAGTCCTATTATGAATCAGATCACTGTTGATATTATATCTGAACATGTAACGCATATGATATGCATATCGTTCTCTAATAGCCTAAATTGTAAAAAGAAAAATATTTATGCAAAACTTCAACGTCATCCTAGATAAAGTCGTTTGAATCTGCCAAATCCCCTTTTCATCCAGATTTTTGCTCTTTACAGGTGATGTTTGGTGTTGACAAATCATTTACCCACACATATCGAGTGTCTCGCACTTAGGGGTGTATTAAGACTGAAAATGTAATTTGCGTCTTCTTTAAAAGCTTAAGGGCATGTCCTATAAAACGTTTATTTATTACTTTTTGTTTAACCGGTTGCGGTGGTCGCATTCTGACTTTATTTTCCCAAAACACCTTAACCTTTCACAAAATACAAATTAACATACAGCTTTTTCATAGTTTAGCACAGTTTAAACAATATTTTAGATATTGTTAGGAAAGTTAAAAAGTCATTTTTTTAAGTGTGAACAACAAGCTCTAAACACATGTTGGCAAATAGAGACTGAAAAAATTTGAACTCCAAACTTCGGCATGTGAGATTTTGTGGAACTATTGCCGATTGTTCAAAAAACTTAAACTATTAGATAAATGTATCGTTTATATTTAAAAATTCTATCAATCAAAATGAATCAAGATTATAATAATCATTACATTGTCTTACTTACTAGACTAACTAATCTTGTTCTTCACACAAATCATGAGTTCATCTACTGTCTAGAAATACTCGAGGATCATAGTAGATATGCTTCAAATCATTACGGAAGATTCGCTTAAAATTAAGATCCTATTTTTCTAATTTTGGTGTATCCTTTGTACCGGTTAGGATTTTATGTTTTTTAGTTAGCACACTATTTAGTCAATCTCTTATAATTAGCTAGAGATATTGCGTAGATTTTTTTTTTCTTTTTTTCCATTAAACAATATGCTGTATAAATATTTGTACTATATGTTAAGCAATACAAGCAAATTACGATTCATCCTATGGTATCAGAGCAAAGAGCTTAAACATGCTAGACAATCCGACCTATATCGTTTGTGATATGGCTACAGAAGCATCTATAAAGAAGGATTATTTCAACACCTTTGACAATCCCGGAAGCATACTCGTTTCATGTGTGCTAGCCTAGGATAACTATGCAAGATGGTCGAAACCAATTGGATGTGCATTGCGGGTAAATAATAAACTCAGGTTTATTCATGGATCGCTAGAGAAGCTAGATCCAAAGACACCCGAAGTTAATGTCTAGGACATTTGTAATTCCATGATAGTTTCATGGATTTTCAATTCCCTTGAAAATAGTCTACAAGGAAGCGTGGCATATGCAGAAGAAGCAAAAATACCTTGGGACGAGTTGAAGGAGAGATTTGCTCAAGGTAATGGGCCTCACATCCATGAGATCAAAATCAAGATCGAGCTTCTATAATAAGGACTCTCGATGGTGGAATACTACACCAAATTGAAGGTCTTATGGGATGAACTTGATGATTATGATGACATCCTAGAATGTACATGTGTTGTAGCCATAAGATATGTGAAGAAGGAGGTAGAGAAGATCCATTGTTTTCTCATGGGCCTCGATGCTGGGACCTATGGGAATGTTTGTTCTCAAATTCTCAACATCGAGCCACTCAAGGTTTATTCTATGATCATGTTAGAGGAGTGCCAACGCAATCGTCCGGGGGAGGGAAGAGAAGATCGAGGGTGTTGCTTTCTTGGTCGAAAGAGCAAGCCCAAGGAAAACACTATTCAGAAAACCTAAATGTGACCACTGTGGGAAGATTGGGCACAAGAAAAGTCATTTCTGGGAGTTAATTGGATATTTTCTAAATTAGGACCCAAGGTGAGTTGGAAAGGCGCGCAAAGGGAATCATTCCTTAGCGCTTGTACATTCCACACAAGCTAGCATAGTTATGATAATATTGCAGATACCAACCGAGGAGGTTCAAAGGGGACTTAGACAAAAACAACAATTAGCAATGATCAATATCAGCATTTGGTTAATCTACTCATGTCAATGAATCCACCCACTTTGAATGATCAACTCATATGTATGGTCCATTGGCCCAATGATGCCTCCACAAATTGAATAATCGATAGTGTTGACATCTAAATTTTGATTAGGTTTTTAATTAAGCCTTAGTTTCTTTATTTTTGTATTTTTCCTTTTTTTCGGATAATAAATAATAAATAATAAAAACAACAAAAAATAAAATAAAAAAAGGAAGCAGCCAAAGGAGGGCTGGGCTCTTCCTTCGCCCGCGCCCCCATGGCCCAGCCCGCACGACCCGGCCTTTTTCCCCCAAAAGCCCGGCCCCCTTCTCTTCTTCTTCTTCCTCCTTCCCTCTTCTTCCCCTACGCCTCTGCAACTCACGCGCGCAGAGCGTGCCGACGCGCTCGAGAACGCCTACGACGAAGAGGGGAGAGGTAGACTTGCAGCGACGGGACATGCAAGTGGGTAGCTTGGAGTGGACGCCGGTTCGGCCGCACCCAGGGCTGGTCGGCGCAACCTCCGCCGACCGGCCTTCCCTCGCCTATAAATAGGGCGTCGGGGAAGGCCAAGAAAAGGGAGCCAGGAGAGGATCCGAGGCGGCTAGCTCCGACCACTTCCCGCGGGAGACATCGGAGGAGGTCCGAGAGCCGGCCAGCCGGAGATCCAGATCTGGTCGGGCGGGGTTGGTCTGGGTCCGAGAGAACCCTAGATCCGCGAAAGGGGTTGCTGGAGGGAAGAGAAACCAGAGAGAGCCACCACGAGCCGTGCCCGACGCCAACGCCACGACAGATCTGAGAACTGAGGGGCCGCCGTCGCTGCTGCTCGCCTCGCCACCACCGCTCAGCCGCCCACGCCGTTCCTGCAGCCGCCCGCCTCCATCGGCGTCACCTCCAAACGCTGCCGTCTCTTTGCATCTCGTTGGGTCCGACGCCCTCGAGACCCGTCTCGCCGCCGGTCCCCGACGCAAGCCCCGGTTGCTGCTGCTGCTGTATCGCGACGCCGTCCCCGTAAGCAACTTGTGGTCGCCGTCGCCGCCGTCAAGCCCGTCGTCGCCGTCTGCCCGGCGACATCTCAGCCTCCCTCAATAACGCCGCGAGGACACTAGCGTGGAGAGAGGTGCCCGTCGGGTCAGAACCGGGTCGGGCGAAAGTCCCCAGCCTGGTAGGGTTTTTCCCATTCGGGTCCTCAGGGCCCGGTCGTGTGGGCTGATTTTGTGCGTAGACGGGCTTGGGGTTGCTTCGTGGGCTTGGACGATCAAAAGAGAAGAAAAATCGTTGCGGGCCCGTCCGGGTCTCGGGTCGACGTCCCGGGTCGGACCCAACCCGGGGATCAGACCCGGGTGGTCTTTTAATATTATAATATAAAATAGTATTTTAAAATAAAAAAATAAAAAATAAATTATTTTCCAAAAAATCAAAAAAATAAAAAAATCCATATTTTCCCAAAAAAGCCAAAAAACGTCAGAAAACGCCAAAAAAATTATTTATATTTTCAGAAAAAGATCGAAAATTCCAAAAATGCTTTTATGTTCAAAAAAAATGAGAAAAAGACAAAAAATGTTTTTCCTCCACAAATGCATGGAAAATCTCTCAAAAATCCAAAAGGCCTTAGGGTTTAAACAAGATTAGGTACCAAAAGGACATTAGCGATTAACTAGTGTAATCAAGTCCTCGATCTTAATTTCTCTGGTTGTGCAAGAGAGAATATTCCTCCCAATATTTCGCTTGGGTTTCTAATCAACCCATCCCAAATCGATTAGTGGCGATTCCATTTTAAAATTAACTTACAGGTTAAAAACTTGGATTATTAAGTCGTGAATTGGTGGACTTGGGAGAGTCCAGGCTAAAATAGACCTAGCCGAACCAATAGCCTCCGCAAGGCGCTCGTCTTGATCGGGCGCCGAAAGAAAGAGGTTGCGACAGATAGTGGTGCCACCGAACATATGATAAGGTAGCTTTTTCTCCTAAATCAACTAAGGAACATCATGGGTGATTTCCTAAATGAACTCCTGATGAAAAAGTGAGTCATACCATCAAGAAAGGCGATGTTCATTTAAGTCCTAGTTTTATTTTGCATGATCTAGTGCAATCTTATTTTTTTTTTCGGAAAATTGAGTTCAAATTTGCAATACTAGCATTCCTCTATTCTCAATGTGTCATACAAGATCTACCCTTGAAGAGATTGATTGAAGTGTGTAAGGGGTTTATTATCGTGGACACATGGGCAAACATTCAACTTTTCTAGCAATCAAGGGACAAAATATTGACATCTAGCATCAATAATTAGGCACCTATCATGGCAAACGTTGAATGTGGTCCCTGATATTCGAATAAAAAAGAAGGGGATGATTTGTGTGATGTATGTTGTTGTGGAAAACCGGTGGATGTTTTGATTTGTTGCATTGTGATGTTTGGGGGCCATATCAAATGGGCTTTCTCTTTGGTGCACATAAGTTTTTTCTTTTTTTCACCATCATTGATGATTATAGTCAAGTACTTTGGGTTTATTTGATGAAGCAAAAATCAGAGGCATACAAAGTCTTTCTTAATTTTCATATGGTAAAAACCCAATTTGGTCGAGTAGTTAATATGGTGTGAAGTGATAATGGCTGTGAATTTTTTTTCTAGTTCCATGAAGGATTTTTTTCCCCAAAAGTGGAGTCAAGCATTAGACATCATGCACTTATATGCCATAGCAGAATTGGCAAGTTTAAAGAAAACACCAATGCGTCCTCAACATAGCTCAGGCACTTCGTTTTCAAGCAAATTTACCATTTCGTTTTTGGGGTGAATGCATATTAACAACTTCTTATTTAATTAATTATACTTCACTGTATCATTGTCTAGAAAAATGCCTTTTGAGCTTTTGTTTGGGAAACCCCCGGAATTATAGTCATTTACAAGTTTTTAGTGCACCATGCTATGCTCACAAAATGTTGAACGGCAAAGATAAATTTGAAGAAAGGGCAAGAAAATGCGTATTTTTGGGATATCCATATGGTACAAAGGGTTGAGAGGTTTCTAAATTGGAAAATGAAGAATTATTGGCTTCTCACGATGTTGTTTTCTATGAAGAGAATTTCCTATTTTCTCAACAATCTGTACATGAGAATGAAGACTTTCTTCCTCTTTTGACACCAGCTTGCGAACTAGATCCTATGGATAAGGGGTGGAATCAACCTCAAGGGAAGTAAAAAAATGGTACCAAGCCAAGTTTGTGAAGAAAAAGGGTGGACAGTATGGAAGATTGTGATAGTACAGCCCAAGTTGAAGAGCAACCTAGTAAGTAGCCCAATGACCAGATTCTAGTCACAAATTGCCTTACATGACAGAAAAGACAACCAATCCATATGCGAGAATATGTGCGTCATGTGGTCCAAAAGAAGACCTTAGCTCCACAGCCCACTCCATCGATATCTTTAGGTATGGTCTATCCAATCAAGAAGTTTATTTCTTATGAACAATGTATTGAGCCTCACATTGCCTTTTTAGCTGTCGTGGATTATGATATTGAGCCTAGGAATATTAAGAATCCTTTTGTGGAGAGAAGCGATGGTAGCATAATTCAAGTATTGAGCCTAGGAATATTAAGAATCCTCAAAGATAATAAGGCTTGGACTTTGGCAATTTTGCCAAAGGATGAGAAACCCATTGGGTGCAAGTGGATTTACAAATTCAAGTACCGAGCTAATGACGGTATTGAGTGATATAAAGCTTGTTTAATCGCCAAGGGATTCACCTAGATAGAGGGCATGGACTTCCATGAAACCTTCACACCAGTGGCTAAACTAGTTAGTGTACTATGTTTTCTCGCAGTTGCATTGGCTTGTAATTAGGAGTTACATCAAATGGATGTCAACAATACATTTCTACATGGCAACTTGGATGAGGAAATTTATATGAAGCTTCCACCATGTTTCATGTCAACAGTTTCAAATCAAGTATATCAATTTCAAAAGTCCTTATTTAGTCTTCAGCAAGCATCTTGAAACTAGTTTTCAAAATTCTCTAATACATTGAGGGAATATGGTTTTGATCAATCATTAGTAGATCATTCGTTGTTCACATATTCTCATTGTAGTACTTTTCTAGTCGTGTTAGTATATGTTGATGATCTCATCTAGGTAGGCAATAATTGAAAATAGTGTGCAATGCTCAGAGGATACCTTGATGAGTTTTTTCATATAAAGGATCTTGGCCACTTAGGGCATGCATAACAAAATTTTTGGAACAGAAATCAATTTCTAACTAAAAATTGATTTCACAATTTCTATTCTCTATACGAGTTTCTAAGCAAATAAATGCATTTGATGACAACTTAAAATTTCTATTTTTGGAAGAGAAATTCGTTTTATGATAGAATAAAATTTTTGTTTCTAGGGGGGCGTTTGGCGGTCGCCGGTGGGTGTTTAGCGATCGGCAATAGGCGGTCGGTAGCGAGTGGCTAGTGTCCCACAAGCGACGAGTGGGCTAAGGGCCATGACAAAAGTGAATGATGAGAAGAATTTTCATTTCTCACTTTTGTTCCAGAAATAGAAAAGTTAAACATTTTACCTTGTGCTCATGAAAAAATTTCCGTTTCGCTATTTCTTTATTTTTCTGTTCTCCGTAACAGGTTTGGAATAGAAATTTGTTTGATAACACAATTTCATTTTTCTATTTTTAAAACAAACTTCTATTCCAAAAATAGATTTGGAGTAGAAATCAAAAGCTAAAATTTTTAGCTTTTCTATTTTTAAAACAAAAGTGAGAAATGAAAAGTATTCTCATCATTCACTCTCATATATGCTCGCCACCCACTCGCCGCTTGTGGGATGCTAAATGCCCACTGTCAGCCTCCGAACACCGTCCACTTGCTGCCCGCCGCCAACTATCGGAGCCCGCCCCCATCCCCCTAAAAATAGAAATTTTATTCTCTAATCAAACGAAATTCTATTTTAGAAACAAAAATTTTGAATCGTTATTAAACACATTTCTTTACTCAAAAACTCGTTCAAGAATATAAATTGAGAAAACAATTTCTAGCCACAAATTGGTTTTTGAAATAGAAATGTTGTCGTGCATGCCCTTAAAGTATTTGTTTGGAACTTAAGTAATGAGGATGAATTCAGGTTATTTCTAGGATAGAGAAATTATGTACTTGACATCCTATCGAAATGCGGCATGCTAGTAACTAAACCAGCAACTTCTTCGATGGAGCAACAACACTGGTTAGCTATAACAATTGGACCTATCATGAAAGCCTAAGTCATTATCGTTGAGTAGTGGGATGTCTACTTTATCTCACTATCACTTGACCTGGATTATGTTATTCTTTCCATAAGTTTTTCAGTTCAAGCAACAACGGATTCTATCCACATCAGAGCAGCACTAGGAAGCAGCTATACGAGTTCTTCAATATCTCAAGAAAAACTTAGGACAACGGATTCTATTATCAATCTCGACTTCTCTTAACTTGATTGCCTTTTGTGACTTCGATTGGGCAAGTTTCCTGCTCACTCGGTGATCGATTACTGGTTACTTTGTTATGCTTAGTGACTCTCCTATCTCTTAGAGTACCAAGAAATAGACCACAATTTATCAGTCCTATGCTCAAGTTGAATATCGTGCTATGGCAATTGCCGCTAGTGAACTAATTTGGTTACACACTTTGCTTGCCTCCCTTGGGCTATAGCATGACAAATCGATGGGTCTTTATTGTGACAACCAAGCTGCCTAACACATCGCGGCGAACCGGTATTTTACGAACAAGCAAAGCACATCAAGATTAATTGCCACTTTGTTCATGAACATTTACAGTCAAGCACCATTAGAATCGAGCATGTGGCCATTGTACTTCAACTAGCAAATATTTTTACAAAGGCATTGGGTCGAGATTGATTTGCATTTCTCATTAGCAAATTAGGCATTCATGATCTCGATGCGCCAACTTGAGGGGGAGTATTACATATGATTTGCTAAAGATTTACATTATGTTTTTCTAATATTTGGTGTACCTCTTATCATCAAAGTTTACCTTTTTTAGTTTTTAGTAAGCATATTATTTGGTGTGTCTCTTATAATTAGCTAGTAAATTGGGTATATCTTTTCTTTCTCATTTCTGTTAACAATATGTTGTATAATTATTTGTACTGTAGTTTAAGCAATGCGAGCGAATTATGATTTAAATATTTTTTTCTTTTAGAATTGGCTAGTCTGATTAGAAATTCACTGGCCTTTGAATTGGAATTCAAGTCCAACGCAAGTTCTTTCCTATCAGGTGGACGGAGATTAAATATGTATAAATCTTATTTAACTCTTTATAGACATGTGATGTGAGATATTCAATAGGAAATATCTATATATGACAACCTTGAGCCAAAAAAAAGTCTTTTTACACATAATGCCAAGTGACACCATTGTAGATCTCGATTAACTTGTATGGTGGGACGAGTTCGGATAATACTCAATCAACTATAAATCTAGTCTTTTTCAACCTTTAACCATGGGGAGGGTTTGAGCTAATCTCACCCTCTCCTCCATCCATTTTGATTTTCTTTGAGATTTTTGGTGCTTTTCCTCTCCCCAGTCTAGATTTGCGAGCTGTGCTTTCCCTATCTAATTCTAGATTTAAGAGTTTGAACTCTCTAAATCTAGTTCTAGACTTTGGAGTTATTCTCTTTTGATTTAGATCTGGGAGTTTAATAATGTTTTCGGGATTTGATACCCCTATGCTCTATCCGTGTACAAGTCCACTGCCCCCAATTTCAATGATGATTGTAAGAACTCTAGCATTTCACTAAACTATGAAGATTTGCTCTTCCAAAGGTTAGACTTGTGTTAATTTAACCTATTTTGGTTGTCTCCGTATGGCGATGGTGTAGAGGAAGCCAAACCTAGGCACGCATCGCCAAATGGCAACACTATAGTTATTGGAGAAGGGATTTCTAGCATGTGCTTATCATTAACAACGATATGAGATTCAATGATTGGCTGTCAATTATTTTTGCTTGATAGATCCGTTCTTTTAGATCGAGTATGTGCTTAACCCTACCGATGCTTTGTTGATCCTTCTTGGTTTCTAGATTTGGTTTTGTTTTGTAGTATTCTAGCCTTTACTCCACTTCGATTTGATTTATAATGAAAGTCTATATACTTCTCATGTATCCTTTTAAGTCATGAATACAAAATTTTTTTGACCAAGAAAATGGTATATAAACCTAGAAGTTGTAGCTGCTGTTGCAAACTTAACTAGAGCTAATTTCGCTGCAATTGAGCAACAACAGCTGTATTGTTTGTGAGTGACAGGTGCAGGATGAATATATTTCCCAAGATTATGATAGTTTATTTCCTTAGCTTTTATCGGTTTTAGATAATATGTACACAAATATTAGAAAATTTGATTCAATCTTTTAGAATTATCCTTTAGATATCATAGATTTTTTTTTCTTTTTCTTTTTTTCTGAAGAGAAGATATTTCTTTTCATTTATTTCAACTAACTGCAGAAATATACAAGCTCTTAGACTGAATACATAAAACTTCCCAAAGGCCTGCTGGTGGACAAATGGCCCAATTTGACTGAAGCCTGTTCTCGTGTTGGGTTCAGCCACGAAGGTCATAGGTTTAGTAGCTCAATTACTAATGGTTCCTAGTTGGGCCAGGCATGGTCACTGGTTGTATGTGCGAATGCAGTGTAATGCAAGCGATAGGATCGTGTGTAGTAGCTCAATATCACAAGAAATATAGATAAGGTATACAGACAATTGAATTTTGCAGAAATAATAAATAACTAAAGAAACAAGTAGATGTAAAATGCAAATTTTAGGAAATTAAAAGATAATTGTAAAGACGTAATTGAAAAAAATTCACTTGGCCTGAACCCTCTTGTAGTTACTGCTAACTAATCCATAGTGGAGTCGCTAGTCTGTAGCAGGCCCCTTCCGTCCCGGGAATGGAGGTCCAGGAGGCAAGACTGCTTCTGTAGTAGAAAACAGGTTTTGAAAACCTAGAGGTTTTTCAAAATAAAAGTTGGAGTTGCCACCAAATTTTTAAGAAAGCTAGGTTGATTGGACAGGCATTTGTCACTTGCGAAAGCTAAAGGATTTCATTTTCAGGGTTTCTGTTACTCGTGAGAAGGGGCAAACGTCCTTTCGGTATGATATATTCAATTGAATCCATTAAATGCAATTCTCAAATAACTTCCTAAAATACTGATGTAATTATTTATTTTTCCGGAGACGTATTAAGAAAAAAACTTCCTCAAGGTGGCATGACTCTGTGTAACATGTATGTGTTTGAAAACATAATTTATGCATGAGTTCAAATTTGTGACGTTTATGGATGTGCGATTGACTGAATTTTGTTTTATTTAATAATGCATTATTAATGTTGAAATTTGACGAAGCCACATTATAATTTGATCCACTTAGACAGGGGGTAGTTTCGTCCATTATGCCATATATAATTCTTCTTTTGAAATTTGAAAATAACAACGGGTTTCTTAAAAATATATTGAAAATCATGACGTGCATATAAACAAGCATAATAACCGCTTAGTGAAAAATATGAAATCCCTAGATTTCTTTCAACGAAATAACACGTAGCAACATATTTTTGTATTTTTCAAAATAATTTGGCATTGCAACATTCTATTTATTTATGAAAAGCCAAATTTAAAACTAGTAGAGTTACTGCTAATTTATCTAAAGGGGATTCAAAACCCTCAACTGACGGCCCACCATTTTCTTCAATTCCTACCCTTCCGGGATCCCCCGCAAGCTTGTATCTCACCGGAATTTCCTTGCAAAGAGAATGTTAGTGACTTGAAGTTGAAGGCACAACATAAAATATAGAGATTTAGAGTTGATTACATGCAAGAAAGATACAAATGAGAGCCCCCATTGATAAGACCTTTTTGCACAAGGCTATTAGGGCCTTCCAAAGGGTTAGTAGGTACTCTGAAGTTATGTTAGTCTACTTCACATGAGTTGTTATATCACATGAATTCTAAATCGATAACCCAATAAAAGCTCATAAGAATGGCCTTGTGCAAGGCAATGTGGGCCTTGTGTTCAGCTTTGCGCAAGGCAGCCCGCACACAAGCGCAGCTTGGAGCTTGACTACGATGTGATAGTTGTCAATTAGCGATGGTCATTCACTTATTTTTTTTTTAAAGTGTGGTTTCAATTTTTTTTTCTTGTTTTTGAAATGTCAGGGTTACAAATTTTTGAAAATAGGGATGAACATATGACTAGAGCAAAAAGTAATGATATTTCTTCATTAAAAACACAATGGCCATGATTCTTGTGATAGCACTAAAGCTTATGACTTCTAGAAGTCGGATTTAATCAATTGGGTCAAATCATAAAATTCCCAACAACTCACGATTGGACGATCATTTGTAAAGATGTGATATCTGAAGATCTGATCATTCGATTTGGGATATCAGATATCATTAGAAAGCTCCTGAGGGGGATGACCTGGTTATGCGGTTCGATGAGACTTTCAATGAAGTTTTTTGTTTTTTTTTTGGGCCTAAATTTGGTCAAACCTCAAATTAAAAATTCAGTGTCCACCGGGCCTGATCGCTTTAGGGTGTCGTAGCACATTGGGTTTAGTTACTTAGGTTTGAGATTTGGGCCTATTGGCTCTTGGGTTTTGTGGGTTCAGGTGGTTTTGTTGCGCAGTGGCCCTCCCTTTTGTATGGTATCGAGTAATAAATAATTTGAATATATAAAAAAGTCGTATTAGTAATTTATCTCCTTCAATTGCATCGTACGTAGATATTGCGAAATCCAGAAGTTCAGGGTTCTGTCAATTTTCCAATATTTGTAAGCCCTCAAAACGTTTTCATCAATTTTTGCTCTACATTGCCTTCTCAACTCTTTTAGAAATTTCATGAACCTTTGTGAAGTCACGCGCTGAAAAATCACCGCTCTAAAATTGATTCCTTGGATTTTTTCTGAAACTTCACAAATGCCGTGGCAAAGTTGTAATTAGGCAAATATAATAAAAAAATCATGTGAACCACTCACTATCTCAATACCCTAAATAACATAACAAATGCAGCAAATTCAGGCTGTCATAGGTGGCATTGATTCCCCAAGACAGAAAAATGAGTATTAATCGTGCACCCAGTGCGATCCTCCCTGGGGTTTGAGAGAAAAATAGCTATATATAGGGTTCTTAAAAATTATACTGGATATTTTTTAGATGTCACTTTTCAGAAAAATAATAATATTTTCTAATTTTGACTAAAACTTGAAAGTGAACTGAAAAATATTTTCTATCATTTAGTTAGAAACAACTTATTTAATTTTCATAAATAGGCATACCTGATTTGGGCACTACCAACTTCTGCATGGATTGCCAAGAAATTGAGTATAGGCACTAGGGTCCCAAGTTCAGCTCTGATGTTATTTGACTCAAGCACCAGCATCGATCTCGAGTTTGGTCTTGATAGACTTAAGCGTTAGGGACTAGGGCATGGGCTTTAGGATCCTAAGCCCGACCTTAATAAATGGGGCCCAGGTGCTAGGGATTGGAGCTCGACTTTGATGGACCATGACGCGGCGCTGAGTGCTAGGCTCGGCCTTAATAGACCCAACCCTAGGTGTTGGGAATTCAGGCACATGTACCAAGGTCTCAGGCCTAGCCTCAATGGAAACAAGCCCGTCCTTGATGGACCCGAACACTAGCACCGGGGTCTCAGACCTTGCTTCAATGCACTCGCGTCCTAGGCACAAGGACTTGGGTAAGAGTGCCAAGGATTTGAGCCTGTATACAGGGGTCTCGAGCGCAACGTCAATGGACATGGGTGCAACCTCGATCGACACGGGCCCAAGCACTAGTACCGAGGTCATAAGCCTAGCCTTTGATGGACCTGCTCTCCATGTTAGCACTTAAATTTTGTCATCTCGTGTAGTAATTCATTGCATAGAAAATTCAGGATTGACCTCAACTCCTAGCAAAACTATCAAATTAAATTGCATATAGTTATTATGAGCATATTTCAATTAATGCATTTGATGGGACCGGTAGTGGATAGACTTAAATGGATGGCTCTGAACTTAATGAAAATTGAACTAAGCCTGCGGTAAAGAAATTCTTAACCAAGTCCACGGACATTATCAGAGCTTAAATTTTCATTGGAAAATGCTGAGTGTGAAAATAGTGGTTTATTTAAAGCAAACTTAGGGATGAGGTCAAATAATCTGGATATTATCATGATTTAAATTGAACAGATTGATTGATATTATCACAGACTGCAAGAGATATTGCAAACTTTGGGAGTCACAGCCAAGCTTTCACTCACACGGCCGAAGCTTTGCTTTGCTTGCCGCCATTCACTGCTGTGACTCCCTCCTGTTGGCCCGACAAGCAGCTGTTGTTTCGACGAACCGGTGGTCTCCATCGCCTTCTAGCGATTTCTTGCTTTGAGCCATCAAATTTTTCCAATCTCAAGCGAAGTCTACGGTGCTCTTTTTCTAGTGCAAGTTTACCGTCGCTCTAGCAATATCCATCGCCCACGGAGAAGAAAGTCCACCATAATCTGATTGAGTGAGTCCTTGAATCACATATCATATCCTAAGTTCCGGAGTATCCTAAAAAAATTAGGATTATTTCCTAATTTACCAATGTTCACATGGACAGCGATCCGATCCCAATCATGAGATATGATCCCTGTCGAGTGGAAAATCTTCCATCATATCCACAACTATTTAAATAACATCGTTAGGAAAATATTCATCCTATCCATAACCGTACAATTGTCCTATTTTTAAATTTAAATGGATGCAATATTCTTTGGGGATTGTGTAAACATTTTTTTATGATCAGGTGAAACCCAAAAAAAAAAAAATAGATTAAGCAGGATTTGAATTGTTAGTTATTGATAATGTTGCATGTTTAGTGTATATCTTGATTGCTTTCCTTATATAGATTAGAATATATAGCGTTTATGTCAATTCTGAAGATTAAAATTATATATTTAACTTAGATTGGGATTTAACGTAGATTACTTCCTAATTCAAATTAAATATTTTTAATCTTGATTTTTAATTTAGAGTATTTTCAATTTCGAATTTCCATAAAAAATACCAGTAAAAAAATTTATCTCATAATAGATTAGATTTCTTTTCTTAATTTAAATTGCATGTTTAAGTAATGAGTATTTTTAATTACAGATTTTAATAAAAAATACAAAAAATACAAAAAATACAATACGCATGTCGTATAGTCTTAGAATCATGAAATTTCACGTCATTTAGAAATTGTATGTTAGGGCATTTATTTGGGAATTGCATCTTATATTTTGTATGTCACTAAATATAGGCTAGTTTTCGTATAATTAAGAGAAAACCAAAAAAGAAAATATTTGCATGTTAATTAGAAATTAAATTAGGGAAGATGATGTGATTTTCTAACTAACATTGCAGATGCTTAAGTTGCTTCGAGGTAAGTAATTCTTCTATATCTTGCAATCATTTTATCGCTTTGATTAGTGAACGTTACTTTGGTGGTTTGTGTATCTGTATGATCACTTCAAACATTAGGAAGTGATAAAGTTAATTGAAGTCATCTACTCAAATAATTTAATAAAAAAATAATACCACAATGGTATTAGAGAAATCTAGTGTAATCAAGTCCCCACACTCAAAATCTCTTATTTGGAGTAAAAAAATTCTCTTGATACTTGGGATTCTAATCGACCAACTATAAATTGATTAGTAATGACTCATAATTGAAAATTATTTGTATGTTAGCAACTTGAACCCTAAGTCACGAATAGGTATAGGCTTGGGAGAACCTGATTTAAGTTTAAACTTAATAATCAATTAATCGAATCTTAGGTGGTGCACTTGAGGTAAGGGGTGAGCATTTCCAGGTTCTTTATAGGTTCTACTTAAAACCTGGAATCTACTCTCGGGTATAGGTTTATCATTTTTTGGAACCTGGAACCTACCATTGGAATAAAAAACTAGGAACCAACCATGTTATAGGTTCCAAGGTCAGTTCTAGGGTCCGACAGGTTCTTTTTTTTTTTTTTTCCTTAGTTTTTAGTTAAAAAAAAACGAAAATGTGCGCAACAATAACAAATAAGCTTGTCATTCATCAAATAGAATACAAAACGAGCAAAACTATCAACAAAAGAAAAATAAATCTTAGCAAAGAATTCAACTAGATAAAAGAGGGGAAATGGAACAAAAGTCTACATTGAAATGAAACAAAATTCACTACACCATAATATTTTTTTGGGAATTTTGTATCGGGAATTTATAACACCATAAAATTAAGAGCATTGAAATTGCATATATGAGCATTAAAAGAAAGATGAGTTTTTGGTCATCAAACATTCATGAAAATTTGTTCCAAAGTTTAATCACCTAAAATTAAAAGAAACAACAATCATAGTTAATTACTTAATAATATATTTAAATTTAAAATTAAAGTGTCGCATATTGGTTATTTGCAATTGCAACTATAATGTTTTATTTGCAACTGAAAGTTCACCATATGCAGCGTAGCCTGGCATTGCAATTTGAGTAAGTGCTCCTTGGACATGATGAGAACTAACATCTTCTGGAGCATACAGAAAAGAGCATAGCACATGCTCAATTTGACTATATAATCAACTCATATATGAGAACTAAAGTCATTGGATGAAAGTGTAATGGGAGATGCTGGTAAACTAAAATAAGTATTAGATGCCTTACCACATATATTCATTCCACTTTAACTGATAAACAGTATTTACTAACGATAGCCTCCTCATTAAGACAATCCATATCTAAAAAATAAAAATAAAGAAGAGATTAAATAAAATATTTACTTATTAGATATACAAAAGAAATCACAATATACAATGATTTAAACACCACTTACCCAACTCAAGTTTTTCTACATTCTTGATGCACTATTCAACATCAATCGATACACAGACGGCTCTCAACAATTGTTAAGTGCAAATCAAAATTTCCACTACTTTGGGAGTTAAAGAACTTCAAAAGCTGTCAAGCACACAATACATTGAAAGCTGACTCTGAAGCAATACTAGTTACAAGAATATACAAAATATCCCGAGCCATCAAAGAAAGAATCTTATATTTTGAGCCAACAGTCTTCCACCACATCAAAATGTCAAGAACAATAAATTTATCATTTTTTTTTTGAAAATAGCTTGGATTTGTTGTCATCGTAACATTTCATTCAAGTGCAAAAACATTTTCTTCCAAACTTGGGTGTCATACTTCTTTATACCTTTATTACCACCTGCATCGGTATTGGAATCACTACTACTTGCACTCAAATTGTGGCTGCCAAAATTTCAATCACTTGAAACAAGAGAAGATTGTTCATAAAATTCATACAAATGCTCCAATGTATCCTTCACCTTGTGATGCATCTCTTTAGTTTTCAATTCATCATCATAAATTTGTCCATACAAACACTTACATAATTCAACTTGGCTCTAACACAACCGCAATCTCCATCACCCCTGGAACTTAGGATATGATATGTGATTCAAGGACTCGCGTGGAAAATCTTCCATCATATCCATCGCCCACGGAGAAGACCTCGTTGAATTACGTTAGAAGAAAGTCCACCATAATCAGATCTTGGGAGGTTCTCAAAAGAGTCAACTTGGTGACACTTAGAGATCAATGCAAAGCGAGAGATAAAAAAATATTGCTAAAAAGCAGTGTCTCACTCATTTGTTTCCTTGCACGTCTGCCCTCGCACTTCAACACTCGCAGTCTCCACAACCTATAGCAATCTCAGCCAATTCTACAACCCCAACTTATCTTTCTTGACACACTTCACTCAGCTGCGTTAGACTAACTTCTTGCATTTTAAAGATCCATGACGTGCCCGAGACCTCCATCAATTTGGTTATATGCTTTAGGTTTTCTTTGGCCGAATCTAATCACCATCCCCACAAGTCTTGCAAACCAATGAGCTGAGCACCATCTTCACCGTGAATTGGTGCCCCGGCCCTTGCAAACCACCGCGAGCATCAATTAGGTTGGTTTGAGCCAAGAAGCATCCACTATCGAGATTGTTAGTTAATTGCAAGATTCCTCACCGAAAGTCCCGCACCCAAATGGTCCTCCTTGCTGTGATTGTCGACACCACCATGAACTGTCATCACCGAGCATCCTCAAGCTACCATCGATCCACCACTCGTCATTCGTGGTCCCAAGTTGATTCCGTCGAGTTTGAATTTGGAAACACCTAATTTCGAATTAGGTAAGACTTTGATCTCATTTGATCATTGTATATTTTGTTTCCTTGAGTGAGTCCTTGAATCACATATCATATCCTAAGTTCTGGAGTATCCTAAAAAAATTAGGATTATTTCCTAATTTACCAATGTTCACATGGACAGCAATCTGATCTCAATCATGAGATATGATCCCTGTCGTGTGGAAAACTTACATAATTCAACTTGGCTCTAAGATATAACACAACCGCAATCAACACTATCATATTCACATTATCCAAGCTTTCATAATATTTGTCAAATTTTTCTTTCATTTTTCGTATCCATACCTTGAAAGCTTAGGATCCGAAGTATCTGCCGCATCTTTCAAATATCCATACAAAAGAGCTACCCCTTCAAAATAATCATTTGAAGTAATATATGAACTCCCTAACATCTGATTGGTGGCACCATGAATACTTTTAGAAATTCCCAAAGAACAATAGCATTTTCTTAATCATCATCTTTAGGAATTTTATGGTTAAGCTCACTTACAAAAGATAAATCATCTTTTTCCATTCTTTCAAAAGCTTTTCTAAACTCTATGGTGGTGTCTAACATGAGATAAGTGAAGTTCCATCTAGTGGCAACGTCAAGAATAATCTAACCTTGTAAGTGATACATTCACTCTTAATGCAAAATTGAAATGCTTTGGTCTCATGGGAGAACTCCTCATATATTTAATCACATTTTAGTTACGTGCAATAGTCACACGTCGTAGTCAAGCCATCTCTCACAATCAAATTTAATATATGAGCTGTACACCTCATGTACAAAACACTACTATCTAATATTAACAACCTTTTTCTTGAAAGTTTTTCCCTCATATAACCACTTGCAATATCATTCAAATTAGCATTATCCACGGTGATTGTGGATACCTTTTTTTTTCTATTCCCCACTCTCGGATGCATTTCTCCACCATTTTCCCAATCTCCCTACCCCTATGGCTATGTATCACCACAAAATTGATAATTCTTTTATGCAACTTCCAATTTTCATCAATAAAATATGTAGTGAAATACAAATAATTCAGATTTTGTATGGAACTCCATGTATCAATCATGAGTGCGATCTTAGAATTAATCTTTCCAAAATAATTCTTCAAACTAGTTCTTTCACATAAATACAATTTCATGCAATCTTTTAACATTGTAAAACCTGATAAATAAGGTCATAACTTACTGACAATTTCAAGAAATCCAACACGCTTGACCAAGGAAAAAGGTTATTCATCAAGTATGATGAATTGCAAGGAAACTTCTTGCACGTGGTCAAATGCTTCCTCATTGCAAAAGTACCATCAACAACGTGGTACCTTAATATAGACCCATAATGAATACACTTCACTTGACATGTTTTTCTATCATTATCATTGATTCTCGCATAATGATTATAGCATTCGGATGAATATTTTTTATCACGAGGAGGAAGACGAAAACCAAGTATCTTGTTTGTGGCACTCATGATAGGGGATGGCTCTTCTTCATTTTCATTACCAGACAATTCCAATTCTATGATCGGATCATCTCCTTACATCCCTCCACCTCCATTGATGTGTTATCTTAATAGATTAACTTCACATATACACAACAATAATAGAATATAGTTAAAAAATTTCAAAACAAAGATCAAACATTTAAAAAATAACAAAACAAACTACTACTCGTGTATTTCAATTTGGAATGATATGTACTTGTAGTTATTCATCATCATTTGGATGAGGGCTATTTTCACCTCATTTGAAAAGAAAAAGCAATGTTTTCATGGACTTTTCTGGTTTACTCTTCTGATAGGAGCCAAATGGACAGCAAGTGGCATATGCTAAGGGAAACAAGCTCTATCATATCATAAAATGTTGGGGACATTCGTTAACTGTAATCTTTGCAACCCATTTTCCTATTGTGATCTCACTATTACGTTGAATCATGGGCAGAATGTATAAGATCAATATCGAAAATGGAAACTACAAAAATGGAGTTACATTCGACATCTATTATTCTTCCATTCAATGCCTTGTATGAGTTGTTGGCAACTATGCCGGAGTTGAATTTAGTAGAAAAGAAAGCCTTGTTCCAGTGTTTAGCTCTGTCTGAACCAAATCATGTTATGCAAAAAGATTGATTTCCTTTAAAACCTAAAAGTGTTCATCATAATTCATCATAAACTGCTCTTAACTTTTGTCCAAAATAGGCTTTGCATCTATATCTTTTTATACTTCTTGCGCCAATTGACATAGATGTGATTAGCATATATCTTTACTAAGTTACAAGCAATAACTTAGTCAAAGCTTATATAAGGCCTTACAAAAAAGTGATGTCAAAGTGAGGCATACACTATACATGTAATCATCTAAGAGGCATAACAATAAAAAAGAAATAAGGAACTTGCATTTGCTTGTCACTAATCATGACCCAACCTTGTACATATGCATTTATAATTTTGAGGTCTCACATAAAATTCGTCAAGAACAAGCTCGAGTGTGTGTACTCTTAACTCTAACAACTACCCAAGCAAGTGGTTACTGTTGACACCCAACATTGCCCTTATCGTCATATGCCGGTTACAAAGATAAAAAAATAATGACATGTAACGTGCTAATCATGAGGGCAAAGGAAAAGTCAAGATACTCAAGGGAAGTTTGATCGGGTGTCGATGGGCCTATGAATGGAAGTATATGGTTCAACGATAAGGGAAAGAGTTACCACGTGTCCTACTAACGGAATAATGTCACCGGTATTAAATTTGAGCAATATTGACATTGAAATTTGAATGTGGATGTGCAAAGAACCACGCAAAGTCAAGGAACGGTTATTAGCAGACTAAGTCATGTAACCGTTGTCAACTAACCAAAAGCAGTATGGCACAATCGAGGCAATTGTGAGAGATAAGAGGAAGGTAAAGGAACATGTGAGGAGATCAAGGATGGTTACCAAAGAAAAAATTACTGTTTGACGGCTACCAAATTGCTCTATAAATGCCTCAAGACATCCAACGAAGACCCCCCTAAACAACACATCAAAAACCTTTGCTTTATCGTATCTTAGTTTCATAGTTGTAGCTTTAAATTCCCATCGTTGATTAGATTTGAGTGAGTGTCTACATCCCGGTGCAGTATCGTTGATTAAATTCCGATGTTGTAACATAAGTTCAACGTCGTTGATTAAACTCCAATGTGAGTTCTTATCTTGGGAGCATAGCTATTAAGTAAATTCCAGCTTTGCACCAAACTATCCCTAAGCTGTCATTGATTAAATTCTGGCATAACTTAGAACCATAGGTGGAAGTTAGCAAGTTGTGGACTATCGGTGTTGTACTTCAAAGAATGGAAATAATATTTGCATTTTGATATCCTCTATTCGAATTCAACATGGGACCTGAGGCTCCTCTAATAAAAAACGAAACATATCGTTTTGCGAAAGATATTTCATTGCGAGAATAAAATTGGCGAAACCGTTTAATCATTCGCATCTCTTCAACAACACATAAGATCTCCCCTTTAAAAAGCAACCATCTAACTTCATAACTTTTTTACATCTATCAAAAAAGCATTTCTTACATGAAGTAAAACATATGTATATTCTCTCAAACAACGCCTTGGATTACATATAAGTATTTTCAACTTTTACTATAATAGTACTCCCAAGATTTGTCTCCTTAAGTTCCTTTACATAATTCCACATCTTTACATATTCCTTCCATAGTTTCCCATTAAAACTTTATAGGCAAACAACTTATCCTTCGCACATCACTTCCTGCTTACAGTTAAGCCCACTTGCTTCTTGATAAGATCCTTCAAAGTAATAGTTTGACAGATGACAGTGCTCTAATTGTACCAACATACTAATTTGCCAGTTAAGAATTTGTCACCCTCTTATACTTTAAGCTAATGTTACAAGTGTGTTCTTTGTGGTAGGTCTTCACATGGAAAGATAAGATATAGAAATCTTCCAAGAACATTTTTTCTTAACACATTTTGCTCTAACATATCTTTTTTTTCCCGTTCTTTATAAATTTTATCTCTTACACACAGCCATCGAACACTTTATGAAAACATCTTTAAATTGCTTACCATCATCAAATGCCATGGGTATAGTAACCACAGAAAGTGCACAATCAAGATCATATCTTGGAAACCTACTTCTCCTTCTCATAACATCATCATCTTCTCCACCTACATCAAACCCAAAACTTGCATCTACATCTGTTTTGTAGTAATCTATTTGGTAACCAACTTCAATAATAATCATATTAGATTGTTAGGGATTATATGATTTTTATATAAATTGTTAGGATGGTACAAATCCCAAGAATGGTTCCCTTATGATCTAAGCCTCTGTGACCCCCTTGTCAAATTCCCTAATATTCTCCCTCCTTTCCTTCTATAAGATCCACATCATCATTAGCATCATCATCAATAAAAAATTGTGCATCAACTAAAAAGCCTATATCTTTGTTTTTTAATCGATTTCCGCAGTACTTAACAATTGATCTAAATCATCCACCATGAATTCATCACCCTCCAAACCAATATCATCATCTTCATTAGCTAAGTAATCATAATATTTACCATCCTCAATACCTAAACCAATGCCATCACCCTAATGCACTGTCATTAGCACCCTGACCATCACATGGATTAGCACCCGCACTTACCTCACATCAAAACATTCTCCTTGTACCTTAACCATCTCATGATGTAAATAATAAAACAGTGAACCATCTTTTAGAGATATCCTAAGACATTTAAAATATAATATTTTAAATTTACCATTTACCTTTTTCTTTAGATCTCTAATGAAACTTTCATAGCTAATTGACCAACTATTTATGTGCATCTTTCTCAACATATTCAAGCATTGGGCGATGGACAAATTTTCCATTGTGGAAAAGGCAAACCAATGTTGACTTGTCACTCATCTCGATCCTACGCAAAAAGATATGTACCATAAGCAGACACGTAATGGAGGGACAACATAATAGGACATGTGAAAATAATGAGTAACAACACAAAAAAAACTGACACGAGTATGATTCTGAGGAAAGGATTTGTAAGGATAATTTTCTTGTGCTCAAATCAAACCTATATGGTTGTTGTGCTGCTTAATTGATGATTTACCAAATATCTTGACACCCTTCAAGAAAAGTGTAGATACTAAAATCAAGTCGGCTAATAAATTTAGGACATTAATTATGACGGTTTTAATTTGATTTTTTTTTTGTCTATCCTACTTGAACTCTCAACTCACTTTTAGACTTTCGTTATACATCTTTATAGAGCGTAAGAGTCGAACTCCACACTTATAACTAAATGTCCCACCTCGACCTCCCATAAAAGGTAAGGAATCAAACTCTCCACCTTCCCTTTCCAAATGGGAAGGGTGACCACTAGTTCAAATTTAATTTAGCATTTGTTTTAGTATGGATCACTGAAGTAGTAAGAAATTAAATTACACTCATACTTGGACTTTCCAATATGAAGTCTCGTTAGATCATTCTGTATGTGTACGTGCTTCCATTTCTTCTGAGTGATTCTGATCAAGCAACAATATCTGAAATTCCACTACATGATTATAAAAAAGACAAAGATTCTTGCTCTATTTTCGTTCGTGCGCGGCCTTTCGCGTTCAATTGCCAATCAACCTTAGAAATCCATTGAACTTTGTGCACTTTCTAGTATAAAAAGAAAAGGATGTAAAAATATTTCCTTTTGGGATCACAAGCCAAATGGATTCTACTAGATACACTCAGTTTGGGACCATAGAAACATACATTTTTGTCACATTCACTAAGTACCACAACACAAGCAAATTGAGAGCACAATTTGTCGTGTTTACTATAGAATCTCCAAGTTGAATTGGGTCTCAGCCAAGTAATGGGTGAATTGGGTTTTTGCGATTTGGACAAGCAAATGTGGGATTGCGATGAATGAAGATGTCAACTAAAATGGGCTAGATGATTACGGTCAATTTGATGGAAGAAATGCTCAAATCGGTTTGGGTGAGAGGTCGATTAGGGCTCTTTAGGTTTTTGGTGAATTTGGCGAGCATCAATTGATTTGGGACAAGAAAGATGGGTTTTCCAAAAGTGACAACTTTTTCATTAGTTCAGAGGGCTTTCTCTTTTTAATTACTTTGAAATGAAAACAAAAAGTCAATGTTTTGATGTCCCATGTCAACGTCAACACTAGTTCAGCCACGTAGGATGGCCGGTGTTGACTAGGTATCCATGTAAGCATTTTATAGGATACATTGGTTGAATAGACTCAATTAGCAAATTGTCAAAATATTCAAGATTAAATTAGCAAAATTGAAGAGTTTAAGACTTGATTGGCCAAATTACAATAGGTTTAGGAATTTCTGGAGATTTTTCCCTCAATTTTACACGACCTCAGATTTTTTCGAGACTTGCTATGCTCGATCCATTGTCACGCGTGCTTTCATTGTTGCATTTGTAGACTTTAAAAATGATGATAAGGAGAGAAAGAGAGATGGGCTCTTTATCGTCCCTATTGTGGGCTTTTGCTTTTAATTCTTATGGGTTAAATCTTCAATGGACCTCATGAATCAAAATCTTTTTGATTGAACTTCTCTGGGTCCAAGCTAAATATGAATTAAAATTTTATAGGTGGATAGCTCATCCGGGCCGCACGAAATGGGTCGGTTCTTATTTTTGTCTATCTATTATTCATTATTTATACTCTTTTTTTTCTTTTTACTATAAATATTTTTTTTATTAAAATGTGTGCTTGATTGTTGGCTGAAATTTGGGTGTCAACAAACCACGGCCACTTAATGATTGGCCAACTACCCAAGCAAGCCATGGTCCAGTCCATAGGGTCATTGTGGAATTTGGAGTTTTTGATGTTAATTAATAATACAAAGATATAAATATAGTAAATAATTAGGTTAATACTATAGAAAACCCAAAACTAGTACATATGTGATAAATTTACCTTAAACTAATTTTTGGATCACCAAAGGCCAAAACTAGAATGTCTATGACAAATTTATCCTAATTATTGTGAAGTCTCAATTAGGGCACTAATTGAGTATTTTTTACCTGAGAAAAATTCTAATTTTTGTATCCATGTTTATTTCTGGAATGCATTTTCATGAGGGTTATAAATTTATAACAAGTTATAATTTAATGGAAATAATTAAAAAAATGCTTGTTTAATAATTTCAATATACTTAAATTAATTGATATACACACATTGATTATATAGAGTAAGATGAAAAACTATAACAATGGTAATTGTTGGGGGGGATCAATATGCTTCAAATACGTATTAGATAATTTTCAAAGTTAAAATTTAATGATATTTTTTGTAAGTTAGATAGCTTTGTTAATTAGCGGGTTCAAAATTTTTTCTTGACTTGTAAGGGTTTAAAATGGACACTGATTTTCTTGTTTATCTACTTAAATGCATAACTTCTTGATGAAATATCAAATATATGCTTTTTAGGCCATTTGTAAAACTCATAGTTGGCCACATCTTTTATATTTCACCATAAGCTTCATACCCAACTTCATCATTGTTCTTTTACCCTTCCTGTGGCATCCTAAAATTTCATAACGAACCCTGGATACACTACGACCTATGGCGAGATGAAGGAAGCATTAACAGACTATATTATAACCATTAGACCAATGGATTACGATTAAGCAAGGGCCGAGCATTATATGGACTATTGTTTTGTTGGAAATGTATCCTATGTCCATGTGTGACCAAGGATTGTACTAAAGGATAAATTGATAAGAAATTTTCTATACTTGTCGTGTACTCTATGAATCAATTTCCCTTGATTAATGTTGTAATATTTTATGGCCATGTGAATATTGTGATTATGTAATTATAAGTGGGGATTAAAGTGGAAAAATAGGAGCAAGTGTGGGCTAGACACTTAAGGCCCAAAAAAGCCCAAAGCATCCCACCATTTCCCCCTATTCGGTCGACCAAGGCCCGGCCCAAATAAGGCCACCTCCATGCATGAAATTTGACAAGTGGCGAGAGGGATCCTTCAAGTGTTGTAGCCCCTATTGCTCCATCGGAAACCCCCATGCAAACCTAATGATTTTAAGCAATTAAGAAAATAAAAGAAAAAGGGAGAGGGGGCGGAGTGACCGAGAGAACGACCGAGAGAAAGAGAGAGGGGTGAGGGTGTTTCGGCGAGGGGGAAGAAGGAGACCAGCCCCGCCGTGCGTATGCCTGCTGCCGCCATCGACGCCGCCTAGCTTCGCCGTCGATCGAGCCGTGTTCGAAGTCCTCAAATCGTTGTTGTTGCTTGCTGTGATTTCGTTGGATTTAAGGCAAGTGAAGTCCATTGACCTACATTTTGCTGTGCTACGTGGGTCTACCCGATGGCCCCGTGGTACAGGAGTTCCTGTCTATGCATGTTCGTCGTGATGGTATCATGATGGGGATGCTGCCGCCGCCGCTAGCCGATGGACCGGGCTGGGTGTTATTGTACGTGTGATGGGTAGCGGATGACACTTTTTGGGATGGCCTACACTGATCGATGGACCGTTGCACATGACTACTGTGGAGTTGGGTACTTTTGGTTATAGCCGAGCTTGGAAGAGCCTTGGCCTTTTGTTGTACCAACTCATGATGTCCATCAGGTTATGTAAATAAAAGTGATTCGGCTCTAACTTATATATTTAAAGTGTGTAGTTGGTGTGCATTGCATTAATTACTTTGGGTGTGGATTAGGGAGGTATCGAATATGCTTCCGTTATATGAATCTGCGTTGGGACCGATTTAAAAAAAAAAAAAAAAAAAACCCCAGGACTTATGGACCCACTATAATTCAATGGCATCAAAGTGACATGTTATTAGGACAAGTGAAGGATAAGCGAACTGTGGCGACCCTAATGGATCGGGGGCCGTTTTGGGGGTGCCACACTTCCTTACTTAATTATTCTTACATTTAAGGAATAAGCATACTGAAATTTCTAAAACTTATCACGAAAGTACAATAAGTCCTAAAACTTTCAAAAAGTACAATCAATGGAAGGACTTTATTGGACAAAATTAACAATTTTTAGGACTTGATTACACTTTATGAAAATTGTGGCACTTAGCTTAGCTGTACTTTTATAACAAGTTTTAGGATCTAATTACACTTTTTGAAAAGTTTTAGAATTCAACTGTACTTTTATGACAAGTTTTATGACTTTCAATATAGTTATCCCTATATTTTGTTAACTCTTGTGAAGTCTTCCAAATTTACCTTCCTTCTTGGCAGTATAACCCACGACAGTTCTTCATGATTCAAAAATAATTATTATTTTACTATCTTCAAGCCTCGAACTTTCCTTTTCAATTCGCCTTGCAACCCTTTCAAACAAAAGAAAACGTCCCACACTCGCATTGTTCAATCTTTTAATCTCATCTTTTAAGTATTTACCAAAAAAAAAAATTATGGAATTCATTTTCTTTTCATCGAACTAGTTTTCTTGTTTTTTAATTGAGAGTTTTTAATAATTGTTCTTGTTTATTTTTCTTTGACGGTGAATAAGGTTTTAAGTTGTTCAAGTCTTTTATTCAAGATAAGTGAAAACTCTTGAGACTAAGTTAGGTTAGTATATTTAGTACTCCTGGACTTGGTTGATTAATTGTTTGTTCATTTAATCTAAATTTTACACAATATGTGATTGGGTCGAGCTACTTTGATTGTTTGGATCAAATTGAAGTTTGAATGATTACCAAAAGTTTTATTGCATCTTGGATGGGAAAAATGTGACAATGGCAAAAAAAAAGGTATTCTAGTAATTTTGGCATATTTAGGGGCAATTTAAAAAATTTGTGGAATTGAGAGGGTTCTATTAACAATGTGATTTTATGGGTTTTCTTGCTAATTAGTGTGACATTAAGTAACCAGTTCAAAATAATTAGTTTTGAAGTTTTTCGGGTCAAATTTGTAATTTCACCAAGCTAAGGGACTAATATGTAAAAATTGGAAATTTTTGGGCTGTTCGTAGCAAGAGAAACCTTAATATGATAGGTATTAAGTTATTTTTTGAAATAATGTCTTAATCTAGACAATTTATCTAAATAGATAAAACTGGACTTGATTGCACAATTCATTTAAAAGTACATTTTGTTGGCAATTTTACAAAACCTGTGACATGTCTACAGTGTAAATTAATTATTCATTTGCTTTAGATAACATAAAATGCCTTTTGGTTATTAATTTAATTAATATGGCTTGATTAAGTGAAAGATTGGAAGTTAGGGGCAAAAATTGTAAAATGAGAAATTTTGGTTGGGCAATTATGTAATTCTGAAATCTAGAATGAAAGGAAATTAGAGTTAATTTTGAAAATTAAGGTGAATTTAATCAATGAGTGGTCTTAGAAATAAAATTACAAGAATTATGTAGTTCAAAGTTCTATATTTAAATGATGATGGCATGGTAAAAAGAGGATGAGAAATGTATGTAATTAATCGATTGCTACAGTTTATATGGGAAATGCCAAGAGATTAGCATGTTATTATTTGTAACTATGGATACCAAGATATATGTGACATTTATTGTGTTGTAATGAATGTGTGTGAATGATGCCATGTGATGAAAACCTTTGCTATGGCGTATTCAATAGAACTCCCTTGTATGAGTATGTGTATAAGACTTTAAGGAAATGGAAAAAAATTTACCTTCTAAGATAGGTCTCTACAAGTTTGGTGGAGCATGATATCTTATGATTCATACAAAATATAATATAACTTGTGTAGCCAGTAATGTGATATCATGGAATTGCCAGTTTTGTGATATTATGGAATTGCCTTCGTTATGCAATTGTATAATGGTGTATTTATCCTCATTGATGTAGAAGATACCCATGGTGGATGGGTTGAATGGCGTGGCAAAGAGGTGCTTATGATTCTATACTCCATGAGTTGGTGATGACGATGTCTTGTCAATTGTGATATATTGTCAGTTGAGAAGGATCTTAGTGAGTGACAAAGATGGAACATGTGTATATCGATAAGCTACTGTGCAGTAGTTGCGCATGATGAAATAATATGTGATTTGCTTCATTTGAAAGAATGATTTTATGCCAACTTGTCCAGTTATTTTCATTTGCAAAGTATGATAGAAAAGATACTGCATTTACTCATTCAATTAGCATATGTGATTTTTTTATACTCATCCTAAACATATTGTTTTGTTGGTACCGGGTTGATTGGCAAATGATCTCCTACCTAACCTAGAGATTTTATTTACTAAGTTATGGTTCTCCCCATTATTTTATTGATCTGCAGGGCGGATCCTCCTCTGTCACTACGATTTGAAGTATTTACATGCATGAAATGGGATCATCATAACCTACAAGTATTGAGATTTGAGGGGAGGACACTCCAAATGCCAAAACATGGCACGGGTAGACACATAAATGTCAAAACTTCAAAAAGGTACACTTAAAAGTTACTTTAAAAATTGGACACTTAAATGCCAACTCCGACGAGACTTACTGAAAATTCAACATGAAGTCATTTTATTAATAAAACGGTCTACGTGGCTTATCGAATGTCCATTCAGCAACCTTTCTCCCAGAACGACGTCAGTTGGCCCCCAAATTTGATTTTTAGTGTAGTATTAACTAAATTTAGTTTTTCAAACTAAAATTTTTAAAAAAGATTGCAAATCAGTGAGGGCCTCTATGGCCCTTGCTACCGTTGCCCCGACAATGGTGGGGCGAGGGTTGATGACCCTGGCCGACTGTAGATTTGAGGCGAGGGATCGTAGCCCTCCGTAGATTTGGGGTAAGGGTAATTTGGACCAAAACAATGTCGTTTTGGGCTTATCTAGTCACGTTAGGTTACGTGGATATTTTTTTTTTATAAAGGATTGGCACATGTCATTTCGGGCTTATCTAATCACATCAGCACCACATGGATAATTTGTTTTAAAGGAATGGTACATTAGTTAAAAATCTTATCGGAAAAAATCACATAAGCTATTTGGCTAGAAATTCTCGTCGTTGGTACTTAAATGTTTCTTTCTTCTGCGATTTTGGCACTTAAGTATACCTTTTGGAAGTTTTAGCATTTATGTGGTCACTCATGCTGAGTTTTGGCATTTAGGTATTCTTCTTCTGGGATTTGAGATAGTGTATTTAAATGTGGTTTCACTATTTGGTTTGATGTATGGTTACTCAAGTTTATCTCCCATCATTTTATTGCACTGTACGCTAACATTAATGGCGAGATGTTGGGGACCATTGAGAGGATTTGATGATCTACTCGGTCCTGCTGATCGAGGTGATGTGGTGATGTCTGAAGTCATAAATCTTGAGTCGGACTGTACTTTGAATAATATACAGATGGGCTTTTGTTGGTATGAATGTACTGATGTTAAGTTGATCTCAATTTGTCCCATCATTTTATTGTGTTTCCTTTAGAATGTTTGTATTAAATGTAACAATTACCGCTACTAACGTAGTATGCATATTTTTTACACAAATAAAATACTTTGATCTTGTGTGAAATCACGTGTAATTATTTGATTATGTTTCTGCATGTAAAAAGAATTGTATAAAATATAAATATAAATAAATTTAGAAAAGGAGGCGTGTCGCATATAATGTTCCAGGGCATCACAGCAAATTTGGCACCATCATGGTTGGCCGAGTTAAAAGTGGGTTTTTACCTGTACCGGCCGCTAACCCAGCCAAACCAAGGGTCTCACGCCAATATTGCAGGGTCTGCGAAACAGTTTGGAATGGATACATGGTGGTATTGACTAAGTTCGGGTGGCAGAAGAGTTTCAGATATGACGTCGCCATTAGGGCTGTCAAAAAGGCTTGGTCCGATCCCGACCCGAACATCAAAAATAGGGTAATTTTGGAGCTAATATTGTTTGGGTAAACGATTATACAACGGGTAATATATTTGTTCAAGTAAGGTCTGAGTCATAGCCCTTACCGAAACACGTTACCTTAACTTGCTATGTTTGAGTTCAAACACAAATTAGGATTCATTTTTCAGTTTGTCTACAAGCGAGAGTGAGAGACAACCCAACGGTTGCTGTCTCTGCCTCAAGTTCTTCGACGCTTGTTGTCTCTGCTTCAATCCCTTCATAGACCCCCTTTGCTGCAAGGAGTGCAACGTTTATTGCAAGGAGTGCATTCTCGAGTGCCTCTTGGCCAAAACTAGTACATCCAAAGGTGCGACTCTGATTTCGGTTCGTGTGTAATTTGTGCGATATGATTCGAGGTGAATTCTGTGTGTTGGGGCGATTGATCTTTGCTTTTGTTACGTCGTTTGTGGATTTGTCCGAGTTCATCAGTGGCATGTGCTTGATTTTCTTCAAATTAGGGATTACAGTGGAATAGTATCTGGTTTTTTTTTTTTTGGATGATGGAATAGTATCTGGTTAGACGTGCGAAATGTTGGAAATTTCCTATAATATGGGCTTACATTAATTAATTGATTTTCTATTTTAAATAATCGATTAATAGATGTTCCAATATTTATTAAATCCTTAAGTAATCTTATTGAATTGGGTTTTGACATCTATTAATAACGGGTCTAGTTGAGTAGCAAAGTGTAGACAATTGTGTTTAATTGAAGCCTATAATGAGAGGGGCCCAATTTGACACGCTATTTATTAGGGTTTGTTAGGTCCCATCTTTAGCCTATAAAATGATAGGTTATATCTATCCGTTGCTTAACCCCATTAAACGCTGCAATACTGAAATATGTCAAAGAGAGAAAGATCTAGCATTCCAATAGATCTCTGATTATTAAGTTGATCTATTTTTCTTCAAGTGAAGCAATGGCTCAAACATTTATATTTTGATTCTGCTGTGCTTATCGATTTCGGTATTTTACAATCATATATGGATCTGATTGTTCTTGATTAAGTAGTTGTTTACGTGGATAATATTTCTACATGTAGTATCAAGGCAAGTTATATATGATTGTAGAACCTTTTTTTTTTTTTTTTATGAACAAATTCGAAATTTTCCTCTTTGAACCGAATATTGGCGTTATTTAACCTTAGTATTTTTGTTCTACATGTGAAGATCTTTCCAACCATATATAATTTGTATAGTTTCATTGAGAATTGAGTGAGAATTTTGAATTTGAGATTCTAGGGTTTATACATTGAAAAAGTTCTAGAATTTTAAATTACATGCAATTGATTGATGTTCGTTGTAAATTGTTACATAGGTATTGTTATATATATGTTTTAGCATCTTTTGGTTGCATTAAGGTAAGTTTTTTGGGCTTAAATTTAAGAAAATCGAATTTCGGCCATGGATTTTAGAACTGAAATTTCTTGAAGTTTGAATATGGTTGATTTCTTTGTTTTTTCTTTGTTTAATTAATTCTAATCAATTTATAATGACGTTAGAAGTAAGACCCAAGTGAGTGTTTTTGAGTTCCAGGTCCAAATCGGGTCGTGTAACCCGGTTTGCAGACTTTCGTGACCCGGCTGCAGGTTGAAGAAGACCTCCAGTCGAGCCGAGCTTGTATTGTTGGCGTAAGCCCATTTTAGTTTCTTTTAGTTTGTTCTTGATTCTGGGCGTAAGCTCAGAATCTTTATTATTGGGTCGGCTGGGCGTGAGCCCAGAATCTTGGGCCACAAGCTCCTGCGCGCACAGGCCCTTTTGCAGCAATTTTCTGGCCCGCTAGTTCCAAGTCCAGTATTGATTCGTGTGGGCTGAGTGAAGGTTTGGGAACGCGCTGGGCTTGGGCAGCAAGCTGATCCATGTGGGTTGGCCGAAGGCTTGGGCCCCACGGGAGGGTCCGAAGCGTTAAATAATAATAATAATACTAATACTAATAATACTAATAATAATACTAATAAAATTAAAAAAAATAAAAAATTATGGCAAAAATTGTTTTTGATAAGATGCAATATGATCTTGGTAAGCACATGTTGTAAAGTGCTTCATATTGTTAGATGAATTTTGGGCATTGATTAAATGGAACATTATTTATAAATTTTGAAGTTTCCTATTGATAAAAATTAGTATATACAATAACTCACCCAAAGAGGGTTATTATGTATGTTAATTTGGAAAATTGCATGAAGATTAATTCCCAATTTAAAAGATGGGAGTGTATAATTGAAAAATATTTATCTGCTTAAAGGGGATAATTTTTTTGAAAAATCATATGTAATTCCTCTCTATATTGATATAATAGAGAGAATTGATGGGGATATATGACTCAAAAGTTATATCTTCCTAAAGGGGATAAATTTTAGAGTTATATGTAATTCCCCTCTATGTTGTGATAATGGAGATGTATAATTTAAAGGTTTTGTTTGCACAAAGCCAATAAGCCCTTGATGATTATATGTAATTTTGCTTATTGTCTCTATATATTGATATCATGGAGATATATAATTTAAAAGGATTTGTCTGCCCATAGGAGATGGATCCTTGATAATTATATATAATTCTCCTTATTGTCTCTTTATAAACTTCATGCTATGAAAATAATTGTGCATTATACACTATGCCCAAATGGGAGTATATAATGTACTAATTATTGTTGAATTGCCTAATGCCTATTATTGATCTTATTGCATTATGTGTGACAAACAGTTACCTTTGCTATAAACAACAACAATACCACAGTTGAAATGTTAACTGAATCAAACTTCAAGAGACAGAAGTAAGATATAGAGTTTGCTCTGGGAATTGTGGATATGGACTTGACTCTATGTGAGGATGAACCTTCGAAGCCCAATGATCAAAGTACTACAGATCAAAAGGCCCATTATGCTCGATGGGAAAAATCTAACCAACTAAGCATTATTGCTATGAAGAGGTCAATTGCTGAGCATTTCATTAGTGGTTTGCCAAAAGATACGAATGTGAGACAGTTTCTTGAAGCAATGGGAGAAAGATATAGAATCTCAGATAAGGTTGAACCTGGGAAATTGCTGAGTGAGTTAAAGAACATGAGATATGATACTACTATGGGTGTTAGAGAATTTATACAGAAGATGGTCTACATTCAGTCCAAACTTAAGACCTATGAAATTGTCATTTCTGAAATTCACATTGTGCATCATGCCTTAAATGTTTTGCCAACTAAATGTAGCCAGATTAAGACTGCTTATGGTGCTCAAAATGGGATATGGAGTGTTAATGCATTGATTACCAAATGTATGAATGAGGAAGAGAAGTTAAAGAAGGAGAAGTATGAGTCCCCTACTTAATTGCCGATGCCAAGTTGAGTTCAACTAGAAGAAAATGGAAGCCTTAAGGGTCAAATGCTCATGGTCCAAAGAAAGGCCAAGACTTCAAGAAAAATGGGAATCATGGGAGAAATGGAGATAAGGATTTCAAGTGTTTTTGTTGCAAGAAGCAAGGTCATAAGAGAGCCAATTGCTACAAGTTCCAAGCTTGGCTAAAAGTAAGAAAAGAAAGTCACCAAGGTGAGTTGTTGATTTGTGTTGAATCAAATCTAGTTGATGTTTCTTTGGATTCTTCATGACTTGATTCTGGTGCTACTGTTCATGTGACTACTACCATATAGGGTCTTACAAATCTAAGGAATCTAAGTCTGAGGGAGTCAAAGCTTAAAGTTGGAAACGATATTGGAGTTGATGTGAAGTGCATAGGGACAATTGTTTTGAATTTAGACTATGTTTTCAGCTTATTTTGAACAATATCTTTTATTTTCCAGGTTTTAGGAGAAACTTGGTATCTTTTTCTTCACTTGACAAAGCTGAATATTGTCTTTATTTTGAAAATAAAAGAGTAGATTTGAGTTATGATTTCAGAATTATTGGATTTTGCGTTTTGTCTGATGGATTATAACAATTATCCTTATCTCCCGATAGACCATATTGTTCTTTCAATGTCAAGAATAATGTTGCGAAGAGATCCTTAATCAAAGAAAGATCTTCGTTGCTATGACATAAGTGATTAAGGCATATCTCCAAAGAAAGGGTAAAGCAACTCATCAAGAATGATATTCTTCCTCCTCTTGACTCAGATGATATTGAGACTTGTATTGATTCTGTGATGGGAAAATTGATTAAACCAAGAAGGAAGGCGTTACTCGTAGTCAAAATATATTGGAGATAATTCATACGAATATTAGTGGGCCATACTCAACCACTTTGTGTGGAAATAAGTACTTCATCACATTTATTGATGATTTCTCTCGTTATTGTTATGTTTATCATAAAGGAGAAGACTGATGATCTTGAAATGTTCAAAGTGTTTCGCATTGAAGTCGAAAAACAACTGAGAAAAATTATCAAGATTGTTAGATCTAATCACGATGGTGAGTATTATGGGTGATATACTGAGACTAGACAACAAATGGGATCATTTGCTAAATATTTGTAGGACTATGGTATTGTCGCTTAGTATATAATGTCTGAGAGTCCTGAATAGATGGTGTAGTTGAACGGCGCAATCGCACACTCATGGAGATGAAATGAAGTATGATGGGCAGTTCTAATTTGCCTGAATACTTGGGGTGATGCAATTAAAACAACAACTTATATATTGAACCTTATACCTAGTAAATTAGTGCCGAAAACACCTTTTGAATTGTGAACGGGGAGGAAATCAAGCTTGAATCATTTTCAAGTTTGGGGTTGTCCTGCAAATGTGAAAATTTATGATCCTTCTCAGAAGAAGACCAAACTCAGGACTACAAGATGTTACCTTATTGGATATCCTGACCATTCTAAAGGGTATAGGTTCTATTGTCCTACTCGTGGCACTAGAATCATTGAATCTCAAACTGCCAAATTCCTAGAATTAGATGTTGCTGAAAAGAGTTCTTCTCAATCTTTCGAAAAGGAAGAACCAAACAAAACGGTCTCTATTCCATTGCCCATCTTGAATGATGATTCTATGCGAGAACCTTGTAGAGTGGAAATTCAACAAGAAGTAGATACTAGAGATATGACGGTAGATCCTCCTATACAAACAAAATTCCCCAAACAAATGATGCGGCTCCAAAAATGCCTATGCGAAGATCACAGGGATAAAGAAGACCAACGCCTCTAAATGATTATCATGTCTATCTTGGAGAAGCTAATTTTGATATTGGAAATATAGTTGATCTAACGACCTTCAAAGAAGCTCTTAATAGTGATCATGCAGATGAATGGTTAGGAGCGATGAAGGACAATGTGATTTCCATATCAACTAATCAAGTATGGGAACTTGTTGATTTACCTTAGGGGCATAAACCGATCAGCTGCAAATGAGTATTCAAAACCAAGAAAGACAATAAAGGCAACATAGAGAGATTCAAGGCAAGGTTAGTCGCAAAGGGGTACACAGAGAGAGAATGCATTGATTATATGAAGTCTTTTCTCCAGTGTCCATTAAAGACTCTTTTCGGATAATCATGGCATTAATGGCTCATTTTGATTTAGAGCTTCACCAAATGGATGTCAAGACAGCTTTTTTAAATGGAGATCTGGATGGAGAAGTATATATGCAGTAACCTAAAGGTTTAAAGAAGCCGGAAATGAGCATATGGTGTGCAAACTTCAGAGGTCTATCTATGATCTCAAACAAGCATCACGTCAGTGGTACTTGAAATTTCACAAGGTTGTGAGATCATTTGGTTTTGAAGAAAACAAGTTTGATCAATGCATCTACATGAAAGTAAGTGGGAGTAAATATATTTTCTTAGTATTTTATGTAGAAAATATTTTACTTGCTAGTAGAAATGTTGATCTATTGAATCACACAAAAACTTTTTTATCGACAAAGTTTGATATGAAAGATCTTGGGGAAGCCTCTTTTGTTCTAGGCATTGAGATTCATCGTGACAAAATTGAAATTCAGCCAGTTCGATTCCAGCTTGGTGCTCTGACGGAATAATCTACTTCACCATGAGTATTGGGAACAACTTTCTCTGAGGATATTTCTTCATAGAAAGTATGGCCGAGAGGCTGAGAGATATGTCCTTTGCAGCAATTAAAGAACTGTATAGGAACGGATTAGTTACTTCTCTTTTGCATATTATTTTCAGGGTTCATCGTCTACTGTCGCTGGGATGTCCATGTAATGACTATATTTTAAGACTTCTTGGGAAATGTTTCCTGCACTTTATGTTAATCATTTCCTTCCCTCTTGATGCTTGTAGAGTCTTGTACTGGCAATTTGGGATGCTTCGTGCTGATGTTCGAAATCTTTTATCTGTGGGCAATGGCCTCTAGTTTATGCATTCAAGACTTGAATTCTTTGTTCAGAGTGAGCTTCCCCTTGTTGGAAATGCAGCATCAAATTTTTGAAGCAGAGGCTGTCTTTGATAAGGAGTTTGTCAATGTAGGTTCACATCTTTCTTGACCGAAGGCTGACCTTACTTGCAACTGCTGATATAGGACACTTTGAGGTTGCAATGTCGCCTGACTCTGTGCTGTGGATTGATACTTATGTTAATATTTTGACGAGAACAGCTCAAAATTCTGTCAATGGGATGTTGCAGAGTTTCCTCACATGGAAGAGAATGCATCGACTGGCTGAACTATTAAATAAAATCCTCGAGCAGTGTCATCGAGTTGTGCCTGAAACCTTGAGAGACTTGGCTCTTCTGTTTTCAAGAATGGATGTGCAGAATCAGTTCCAGTCTTCAAACCTTTATATACTGTCATTTCTTGATTTTCATTTACAGCTTGATTTTAGAGTCAGCTCCGACTTGGCTTTTTTACTATTTACTAGAATATTTCGACCGTTAGCTAATGGATTTATCTTTTATTAGTTCCTCAATGTGCATGACTCCATATAAAAGGGCCTTGCAAATTCTGGAATTCCCGTCACAGCCAGGAAAAGAACCTATCTACTGTGGAGATATCTTAGTTGCAGAGCCTTTCGTTTGTTAATATGCAACAGCATTGAGGAAATGGTTTCACAAGGGATGGCAGCATTAGAGAGGATAACTGGTGAATGGTGATTTTGTACACTTGGTGGCAGCTTAATCTGGCGGGTCCTCTAATATCTATCAACTCATTTTGACTTCCATCGTATTGAATCGTCTGTGCTCTGACTTTGGTAAGCTGATCTTACGGGTATCGAAAACATTGAAAGCGTGTATGGCATCATCATTTCTGTTCCGTTGGCTTCACATTGTATGATGTATGATGTATGATGCTTAGACCCATAAGCAATTGCGAAAAACATGTTCATCTTAACCTCTACAAAAAAAAAAAAAAAAAAAAAAAGAAGAGAGGGAAGTAAACCCGAAAACCCGAAAACCCGACCGGGTCTGACCTGACGCGACACATATCTTCAGTTCGGGTCCTATATGATTTGGGACGGGGTTCGGATCAGAGAGCGCACAAATCTTTAATGACACCCATAGTGGCTACTGACACCACTACCACCTGCCCCCAGTTGGTATTGCAACCTTCTTGGCCTGAGAAAGTTTGGAACAAGCAGGGTCGCCATTGACTAAGTGAGGATTGTGTGGTACAGAGGACAGAGATAAGATGAGGTTCCCGCTGGTGTCTGCCCCAAAATTATAACACGCCCACCGTTTAGAGCTGCCAGGCCAAGCCACAGCAAAATTTATGTATGGGGTTAACGTTAAAACTTGCCCCTTCTTCGATAGTTTACCTGTTAGAGGCAACTATTTTCCCAAATCAGCCAAACTGGGGGATGCACTTGATTTCAGACCTTGCCCCCAGCATCTCTTGTCTGTAGTTTTTGGTCATGACTTGAATCACCTAATGAGAATTCTCACCGAATTCAAGCTTTCACAATAATTGAACATTTCCAAGCTGGTGGTGAGGACTCGTTTTTAGTTCACCAATAAGCTCTAGAAGTGACTAATTGGCGAACCTTCCCCATTGTCTGTACTTACCATAAGTGCTTTAATAAAATGTTTTAGATCACCATATGAATCGGCAATTATAGTTTCAAACGCTTCGGCCATGTTTTTAATCATGATACGCTGCCTATAGTGTAGCTATGATCCATTTCTTGCCTGACCATTCATAGCCACCTCGTCATCTCCACTACCATAAGTGCTTTAATAAAATGTTTTAAATCACCATATGAATCGGCAATTATAGTTTCAAACGCTTCAGTCATGTTTTTAATCATGATACGCTGCCTATAGCGTAGCTATGATCCATTTCTTGCCTAAACATGTTCATAGCCACCTCATCATCTCCACTACCATACCCATGTTTTTCTCAACATTTTGCTGGTTAGATTCCCCTGCACCAGCTTGCATGTACTTTCTTGCATTACTCTCATGTACGTTCTTACTTTGAATATTCATATTCAAAAGCGAAGAACATACCTGTCACAGGCTTTCACCCCAAGTTCCGCCGGGCCTGCCAAAATATTTCCCCCGAAATTCGCCAAATGGATGCTACCCCCAACACTCAACCCACCCCCCCCCCTATAGTGTAGCTATGATCCATTTCTTGCCTGACCATTCATAGCCACCTCGTCATCTCCACTACCATAAGTGCTTTAATAAAATGTTTTAAATCACCATATGAATCGGCAATTATAGTTTCAAACGCTTCAGTCATGTTTTTAATCATGATACGCTGCCTATAGCGTAGCTATGATCCATTTCTTGCCTAAACATGTTCATCATGTTTTTCAACATTTTGCTGGTTAGATTCCCCTGCACCAGCTTGCATGTACTTTCTTGCATTACTCTCATGTACGTTCTTACTTTGAATATTCATATTCAAAAGCGAAGAACATACCTGTCACAGGCTTTCACCCCAAGTTCCGCCGGGCCTGCCAAAATATTTCCCCCGAAATTCGCCAAATGGATGCTACCCCCAACACTCAACCCCCCCCCAAGGAACACTCCTCAATGAAGACCAACCTCGAAATTGCAAAATGTGAAAACTCATAGTCCTTGCGTCATTAATCAAACAATTGGTAGCTTAGATTGGAAAATTACCGAAGTACTAAACCTATCATTATTATACTAATTCCATCATAAATATTTTTGTTTTGTCAAATGAGTTCTAAACTTTTTTCATTTGTGCTACCTTAGTCCATCTGACCAATTTTTGATTGGCTAACGATGGTGTGGACAAATTTAATAATATTACGATTTTTTAGAATAATTATTTATTTATTCATTTATCTTTTTTTTTTTATCTTTCTTTTATTTCTCTCTCTTCCTTCTTCTTCTAGCCGGTCGCTAGCTCGATGACCAGCTAGAGATACGGCTGACAAGGTCCCTCACCTGCCCTCACTCGAGGCAATAAGGGCAGCTTCACCCAAGCCGCTCGCTAGGATGGCGAGGCTCGCCCTCGTCAGTTCAGGTAAAGGTTAAGCCTTGCAAGCCTTAGGTGAGGCACAACCTTACTAGATCCGGCGAGGTCGTGCCTCGCCTAGACTATCGCGAGCTAAGACAACGAAACGGACCTCGATTTCACAAACTTGAAGTATTGAGGGGGTGAAAAAGTCCTTAAAAACCAAATGACGTGTAAGAGAGGGAGAGAGAGATAGACGGAGAGAAGGAAAACGAAGCCCGAAGATGACAGCAAGCAAAAGAGATGGAATTGGTGAGGAAAAGCGTACCACAACGGGAGATCCGAGCATAAAGATACCATTGTGAGGTACAGCTGTGTTGCGCAGGTGAAGGCAGCCATGGCCTCGCCATCTGTGGGCAAGGCCGCCTTTGCCTACAACTGGCTAGGCCATGGCAAGGCTGCCCCTGCCAAATCTTGGTGAGGCAACCTCACCCGCGGCCGCAATGGCCTCCTCCAAATCTAGGCAAGGAATTCCAAATATATATATATATATATATATATATATATATATTATTGAAATTGTCAACATTATCACCGGTGGCCCCACGGAGACAACCGCCAGCCAAAATTAGCTAGATAGATTGAAGTGACATAAATGTAAAATGTTTATGACTCATTTGGCAAAAAAAAAATGTTTATGATTGAATTGACACAATTACAATAAGTTTATAACTTTTTTGGTAGTTCTCACCGATTTAGGTTGGAACATGAACCAGGCTAATGAGTGGCTCAAAGCTAAAACCTGACAACAAAAGCTCGAAACAAATTCACGAGCAAGAGTTTGGTTAATAAAATCTTGCAATTTGGTTGAATGTGTCCCCTTCTCCATGCTTAAGCTCGACTTTTAGACTGTTTAATTCTTGTGCGCCATACCGCTGACAATTTCTACATTTTAGTGCTTGTTGAGCAAGTTTTAACTCCTCAATTATTGGGCCGTCATCAACTAGGGCCGGTATTGTCCAATCGTCATGCCTGAACTCTCCTGGAATCTAGGGATGCCCGGTAACTGTCTCTACCTCTTTAAAATTGACAAAAGCTAATGTTGCAATATCCAACAGCAAACTGTCTCCACCTTCCCCTGATCGGCATCGTAAAGACTTGGTATCAAAACCTATTGGGTGTTATCCTTTCGTCATCTTGCCAGTGTTATGTCCACACCAGCCGTGCCAAGTTTTGGTGCCAGAAATTATAGTAGCATCCATATTTTCTAAAGTAGTAGGTTTACTTAACTCTTCTTTCTTCACACTCATCTTCTGTGATGATGCTTTGGTGTTTCCTCCTAGTTTTAATCCTACCAAAGAAGGATAGATTGACCTTGGATTATCCCATCTACCGTAGCATAACCTATGTAATGATCTTCTATGTTATTTAAATTGCCTTCCCTTTAGGTAGAAACCAATCAAAGAATTTCAAATTTACTTTCTTTTCCCCTATTTCAGTACATCATTTTGTTCTTGGAAATTTTCTCTTTCTCTTAGAATGGATATTTCTACAAACCATTATCTTTTTCCCTCATTCTTTCTTGAAACACAAATTCTTCTTTTTCACTTCTGTAGTCTATTTCAAAAGGAAATCTGAAAACGTAGGCGAGCTTGCGCCCGGGGATGTCCTCCTTTTGTTAAGATGAGTAGTGGTAGATTCTTTTCCTAATAAAATAATATCCATTGTTATAATATATTTTATTATTCTAAATGTGATCGCAATTTTATATTTCTCAATTAATTTTGATTTATTGCCTAATTATTACTCATGTTTATTACGTGATATTTGCTCTTTAATATGTTATCATAACAGTCTTGATGGAAGATGTCGACAACGTAATAAACCAAATAAAACGTCAAGTTATCTAGTTCAAAGCCTATTACTACAAAAAACACACCATCACCTTTGAGGGGTATTAGCTAGTGAAACATGACGTATAAATATGGTTTTTCCATATTCGCAAATCAATCGTGCTTTGTGGATCTATCCAAGGTTTTAGGGTTTTTTGCATTTGCAGATTTTCATCAATGGCTAGAGGAATGCTGATTTTTACGTTTCCGCAAATCGATCTCAAATGTTTGTATGAATTTATCCGTGAATGATAAATCGAGATCTTCGGGTTTTATTTAGATTTAGTCTTACAGTTGGTATTAGAGCATGTTTATAATCTCTGCCTTTGTGAAAATTTTGGAAATTTTTGTATGTTTTCACTGAATTATGTATGGGTGAAATTCAGATCTTTAGTGATTTGGAATGAAATTTCAAATTCCAGTCAAATTCGGGCGACTCACCATGCAATAACGGATGTGCATGGTTACACCGCCATTAAGATGAAAAACCCTTAAGATTATTTGGCATTTTACTAATTGTCGGATGTTAATCGAGAGGTAAAACTTTTGGTGGTTAGGGTTTTAGGGTAGATGGTTTTTGGCTTAATTCTAGTCAATTTGTTGGTCGTGTTTCTTGGAGATCTTGAAACTAAGCATTTGTCTTGGCATTGTCTTCGTGACCCATTGATCAATTTGATCGAACACGGGCCGTGAAAGAAGACCCAGCGGTGGAACGAAGGTTGGTTGTGGCGGAGCAGGGGCAAAAGAAGAAATCTTGTGGAGAGAAGACCTCAAGCGTGTGGAGGGCAAGCAGCGAGCGCTTGTGTTGCGCGTGCTTGAGGGCTTGCAACAGGCGCGTGCTATGCACGCACCCGAGAGCAAGCAGCGAGCACTTGAGTTGCACGCGCCCGAGCATAGAACGCATGCGCACCGTGGGGCCCCATCACTATGTAGAATTACAATTCTGCCATATGCCACTAATTTACCATTTAGCCCTTCCGTATAAAGAAAAATCACAGTTTTGCCCTGGCCACATAAAATTCTGGTTTTGCCCCCTTTGGGAGTGAAACTTTACGATTTTGCCCTTTTGGGCGCAAAATTCCCATTTTACCCTTTATAAGTGAAATTCCAATTTTGCCCTTGCGTGTAAAATTACAGTTTTAACCCTTTTACACGTGATTTTATTGTTTTGCCCTTACATGCAATTTTTGAATATTTTCTAGTAGAATTAAATGTCTAGTGATCCGTATATATTTAATTAATTAAAAATTAGCCACAACATCTTTAATTATATTAAACTATATATCAAGTACAATCAAATGATATTGATTGTGATTACTCACATTAATATTATGAATTTTATCCCACATGAATTTTCAATATATTAATGTGATTAATTGTGATGAAATATTATTTTATCTTTCTTAATTTACCCAAAGGGATTACGAAAGTGAATATAATTTGATAGTTACATCATGAAGCAATTATGAATATATTTAAATTAAAAACTTAGCCCACATACAATTTTTGATGTTATGTGATTCATATTTTATAAGATGTTTTATATAGGTAAAATATTATTTAAGTTTATTTGTCTCAAATATATTGATACATAAGTTTTCCTTTGATCATGAAGCAATCTTGCCACCTACAATTAGTTTTGGTATAATTATTTTTTAGCTTAATGGAAATAACTATAAAGAATGGAGGTAGTTAGTTCTTCTCCAATTGGGTTGCATGTATCTTGATTATACTGTATAGTTAGACGTTACGACCTGAACCTACTAAGGATAGCACTCAAGCTTAATATACTCTTTATGCACAATGTGAGCGGTCCAACCGTCTTAATGTGATGTACATAAAGACAAAAATTCTCTGCTAATATTCATGGTTTAGTCATTTGGTATAATAATGCCAAGGAATTGCTGGAGGCTATTGATGCACAATTTGAATCTTTAGAGAAGGCACATGCCATGACTCTTATTATTGAAAGGGCTAGTGCAAACACCTAGAGGGGGTGAATATGTGTTAATAAAAATTTTCGCAAAACTCAGTAGAAATAATTTGCTTTTAGAAGATGATAGACTAAGAACCTAATCACTTTAAATGAATAATGCAAATATACGAATGACAGTAAAGAGTTCAGGGAAAGAGAATTAGAACACAAAATTTATAGTGATTCTGCTTAGATCAAGCCTACGTCCACTCTCCCGCGTTGACAGCCCTAAGGCTGGATTCCATTATGAATCAAAAGAGATTTTACAACTTGTGATCTTCGATTTTCTTAGTGATGAGTCTTCTACTGGTCTCTCACAAAGTCTCACTAGGTATCTCTCTCTTTTGTATACAACTTTGAGCTCAACGAATGAAACAGTAAGTAACTAGAGAGCTTTAGACTTTGGAGTTCTTCTTTCACACACACTCGAACAACTAATGAGTCCTCCTTATATACTCTTTCATGCATTCACGACCGTTGGCACTTACCAAATGAATTCTTCCAATGTACCCGTTGGACAGAATCAATCAAGGGGATCTTCGAGTTGTTAGATGATTGTGATGAAAGCCCGTCAATCATGTTCGCCCATACAATCAGGATCTTTGGTTTCCATAAGTAGAACCTTCCAAGTTTACTTGCCTTTCAAATAATCTTCATATCGAAGTAAGTTTCAATAAGAATAATCAATCAAGTAAATGCAAAATCCAGCCATAAGGTCTTCTAAAAACCATACGAATCGAATCCTTGAAGATAATTCGGCATCTAGATAAGTCTTCATTCTTCGGTCTGGAAACTGTCAGTGAGGGCAGACTTTTTAGACTAAAGTCTCGCAGTCTTTAGATTTTGACAAAAGAGTTTGGAGTTCTTCAGATCATAACATTTGACTCTGGAAGTCTTCAGATTGGACTTTTGGAAATGTTTTGTCAACTTCACTAGTAATTGAGTTTTCTCTAACAATTATGAAGTTCTCATCATTGAAGCTTACTAGTGTAAGAGGTGTGCGGAAGCACATCATGAAGATGAGAGATATTGCAGCTTGGCTGAAGAATCTTGAGGTTAAAATATTAGAATCATTTTTCTTGTGTACTATATCTTGAACACTCTCTTGCAAGAGTATGCCCCTTTCAAGATCTCTTACAACTCACATAATACAAAATGTTAATCAATAAACTCATGTCAATGTGTCCAAGAGGAAGACATGATGCTAATGGAGAAAGGAGAAAATCCTCATATGGCAATATAGGAAAAGTACAAAGGGCAAGGCAAGCAAAAGAGAAAAGGTAAAATGCCTCTACCTCCCCAAGCTAGCATTAAGACGGAATCCAAGTGCTTATTCTGTAAAAAGAATAGATCACATGAAGAGGGATTACGCCAAATTTAAGGCTTGGCTTAAGAAGAAAGGTAACCTACTCTCATATAATTGTTATGAATCTAATTTGATGTGGGTCATAACACTTGGTGGATTGATTCTGGTTCTACAATCCACATTTCGAATTCCTTGCAGGGTTTTAAAACTGGTAGAAATTAGCGAGAAGTGAACAATGTATTTATTCAAAAAAACAAGATATACTCTCATGTGGAAGTTATTAGGACATGTAGTTTAGTTCTTAGTGGTGGCTTTATTTTGAATTTAAAAGGGACATTTTATGTTCCTAGTTTCTCTAGGGATTTAATTTCAATTTCAAGACTTATACCTTTGAGATACTCCTTTGAATTTTCAGGTTCACCTTTCAATTTATCGTATAAATATGAAAGTGTCGGAAGTGATATTTTTGTCTAACGGTCTCTTTTGATTTGATTTACAAGATAATGCCGTTTATAATGCAATGCACGTTCATAATAATGCTGGCATAAAGCGATGTGTTGTGAATATGGATTCCTCTATGTTGTGACATCAGAGATTGAAACATATCTCCATAAATAGAATTAAGCGATTTATAAATGATGGAGTACTTAGTACTCTAAACTTTACTGATTATGACATTTGTGTGGATTGCATAAATGGAAAGTAGACTAGCAAGTCAAAGAAAGGTGCTAAGTGGAGTACCGAAATATTATAAATCATACATACATATATTTGTAGTCCATATATGGACTCAAATGGTTAGAAATACTTCATCTCTTTCATAGATGATTATTCACAATTCATGTATCTGTACTTGTTTTGTAATAAGCATGAAGTGCTAGATATGTCACGTCCCGATCCTCTGAGCGCTTGTCCATCCCTCTTAGTCGATTAAATAGCGATGTCCTAGGATGCATCGCTGACCCATTCAATTTTAATACGCATGCGGAAGCAATTAATTGATCCTCAGACAATAACGAGATGTGATAGAAAAGTAGGGCCACAGTATTCCAAATTGAAAATCATAACAAGCCTTTTATAAACACTTTAGGTTTATACACAATACTAGGCTGTTTACAAAAGATCGACTCAACAAAAAGGGAACTATCCTATGACCTATTAGTCAGACACGTTCGTCGATTCTTCGGTTTCTTCCTCTTCAAAACTCCAGGGCTTCGGGTCCTCCTTAACTGTCATCTAAGGACATGAAAATGTTATCCCACAACGGGGTGAGACGACGTCTCGGCGAGTTCACCCCTTAAGACCCGACTAGGAAGAAAATACGCCCTAAAGGCTGCCTAATCACAAGCACGAGTCATAGGACTTACCTTTGCCTCGGTACCTTCCTGCAAGTCAGTATAACTCACAAATTCATCAAATCACATCAACAAATCAAATCATCACATCCAATCAAATCATCGATCAATCGAGTTAATTGATTTCATGTCATTAAGACAATTTCTCGATCAACTCATTCAATCATAGGGGTTCCAACTTTAATCACAGCTCAATGGGCACGGCATATACGAAGTTTGGCGGTTAATCACGGCCTGATGGACACAGTCATACTTTGGCGGTTGATCACGGCCCAATGGGCATAGCCTATTCCAAGTTCGGCGGTAAATCATGGCCCTATATGCACAGCCCGCTTCGGCGGTTAATCAAGGCCCAATGGGCACAGCCTATTCCAAGTTCGGTGATAAATCATGGCCCTCTAGGCATAGCCTACTTCGGTGGTTAATCACGGCCCAATGGGCACAACCTATTTTAAGTTCGGCAGTAAATCATAGCTTGATAGTCACAACTTGCTTCGATGGTTTTCTTGACCCATCCCATATCGTCACGCACAACATATGTCACCTCATCCTTCAATATCTTACCATGACTATAAACCATCACACATTTTCACCTTTTTTTTTTTATCATACCCGATGAAAATAACCACGTGTGGGTACCCGGTCGGCCTTAGCCAAAATATAATATTTTTCCCTTTTGAAAATCTCACTAATTTCAATAGTCCACAAATTCATTTTTGGCATTGTAAACCGACGCCCGGTGATTTTCTAATTAATTATTGAAATTATTAAATTTTGGGATAAATACCCAAAATTACCAATCGCACTCAATTTGCACAAAATAACAGTCAATTAAATAAACAGATCACACCACTGTAATCAGCATAAAATTCCGGTCACCGGCTATCTCGGTCTAATTTTCGGAAAATAAATAAATAATTAAATAGTTACGGAAAATAATTATTAAATACCAAAAATAGCAACTTAGGCCGGAAAAGCCTAATTAAAAGTCGAGACAAGTTCGGAAAATTTCCGAACCGCTCTAGATAAATACTAGAGCTTATCTAGGCTCTAATTACACTACTTTAACCACCTAACATGTAATAACGGTTAATTAAATTGCTAATCTATTCTAACTATCCACCTAATCCATACTTAGTCTAAACTAATCAACCCTTAAACTTCATTAACTTACTAAGTAGGGATTAGTGAGTAAACTCACTTGATTAACGATCTGCTTTGATCAAAATGACGGGGATGAGGAGGGGATCAACAAACTCCAAAGTAGGACCGCTAAGTGGGGTCCGGAAAGGCTTAAAAAAGGGCCAAACAGTGGCTGTGAGACCCACTCGGTTCGGTTCTGGTCTGGGCCGAGAGAGGCTGGACCGGTGGCTGGCTGAGCGAGCAAGGACCGGCGGTGGGCAAATGGAGCTTTAGCAAAGCTTGACGGGTTTCCGGGCGGCTCCGACGATGGCGAGGCGAGCTCAAACATTTCTGGGGATGGCCTGGGCTCACGGCTGAGGCGGAACGATGGCCAGGGGTGCACGGTTCTGGCGCGTGAGCAAGCAGACGGCGAACGGCTCTAGGGCGCGACGGTGGCGCGAGCGGTGGTTCGACGGGGCTTCGATGGGCTACCTGTCTTGCTGGTTCGATTCTCTGAGTTTTTGGAAGTCTTCAAGGAGCTACAATGGAGGGGAGGCATCGACGGCAGCAAGGAGAGAAGGTGGGGACCGGCTGCCAAGGGTGGACCACTTTGGTCTCTGTCTCTCATCTCTTTGTTCCCCTCACTTGGTCCCACTTGCAAGCTATCTTCCACATCCATTTTCTAGCAGCCTAATCTTCTTCTAGAAGCCTTGGAGTGGTCCAAATGTTGGGTCCAAGGGGGTGCTACGAATTTTGATTGGAAGTGGCTCAATTTCCATTGAATTCCTCCTCGAATTCACTCAATTCGGCTTCTAAAAATTCAACCGTCGAGTCCTCGATCAAATTGGCATTTTTCCTCACTAATAGAACCCACTTGCATCCTAATTTCGTGATAAAAAACGGTCCTTTGATTTTCCCGATCTAAAACGGCCCTATCTCGACTTTTACCGCCAAAATCTCGGTTTGTAGAAAAATCTTCGGAGATTGAGTCGACGTTTCTAAAATGACTTGTGACATGACAGAACTTTCAATTTCTGAAATCGGATTCAAATTCACAGTTAATTTTAATCTGGTGTGATTTTAGCGTGACCTAGGCTACAGGGTAGCTTTCAGAAATTTTTAGTGCAAATAACCCGTGGTCAATTTTCTTCAAGCCATAATGAACCTCTTTAACACATTGGTGACTTTCAGTTATCGTGAAAATCTCGAGGTTTCAAATACGGACACAAGGTACCAAAACGATAGAAAAATCAGTCTAGCACCGATCGACAAGAATTTTTCTATTTGGTGGAATCACCCACGTTTAACCACACATCTCAGTCGAACCGACCTATCCTTGATTTCTAATCAATCTTTACTATGCCATAATGATATCTGCAGATGAGCACGGTCGAGTAATCGATTCCTGGTTGAATTCTCAAATATAATGCGTTAAAATTCCCTAATGACTTCCCCAGATAGTCTAGTTATCTCAGGATTGATCAGCTCTAAGAATAGCACTATAGGCGCGTCGATGAAAGGCCCGATTAATTTAATTGAAAGCATAACTGAAAAATTCAGGATGTCACAACTCTTCCCCACTTACAAAAATTTCGTCCTCGAAATTTAAACCATTACAATACTTTAAGCAAAACAATGGGGGTATAATTGTCTCATCGACTCTTTACTCTCCCAGGTTGCTCCTTCAGTGTTGTGGTGTTACCAGACCACTTTGACCAACGGGATAGTCTTTGTATGCAGAACCTGCTCTTTTTGATCAACAATTTAAATCGGGCTTTCAACGTATGACACTCTGTCATCCACGTCCAATTCTTCAAAATTAAGCACGTGGGTCGAGTCAGGCTCATACTTCCTTAACATAGACACGTGAAAGACGTCGCGCACTTGCGCCAGTCTCGGTAGCAACGCAAGACGATACGTGAGGATCCTAATTCTCTCTAAAATCTTAAATGGATCTACGTACCTTGGACTCAGTTTTCCTTTCTTGCCAAAGCACGAAGTACCCCTCATTGGTGACACTTTCAGAAAGACGTAATCACCAACTTGGAAATCCAATGGTCTCCGGTGCTTTTTTGCGTAGCTTTTCTGGTGACTCTGAGCAGTCTTTTTTCTGTGTCTGATAACTACAACGACATCCACTGATTGCTGAACCAATTCTGGGCCTATGATATTTCTTTCCCCAACTTCATCCCAACGCACGGGTGTTTTGCACGCTCTGCCATACAACGCTTCGAAAGGAGCCATCTGAATGCTCTGCTGATAACTATTATTGTAGGCAAACTCAACCAGATGAAGCTGTTCCTCCTAACTTCCCTTGAAATCTAGCACGCAAGCTCGCAGCATGTCCTTAAGGGTTTGAATTGTCCTCTCAAACTGGCCATCCATCTGAGTATGATATGTCATACTATATTGCAGCTTCGTATCTAAAGCAGCCTGCAAACTCTTCCAGAATGCAGCTGTAAACCTCGGGTCTTAGTCTGAGGTGATCGTCACTGGCACCCCATGCAGACGAACTATTTGATGCATGTACAGCTGCGTGTCTATCCAAACTAAGATCCTTTCATACTGCAATGAAGTGAGCTGACTTTGTCAATCTGTCGACCACTACCCAAATGGAATCATTATCTCTTTGACTCCTCAGTAAACCTGTCACAAAATCTATCGTGATGTGCTCCCATTTCCACTTTGGGATCTCGAGAGGTTGCAGAAGTCCTCCTGGCTTACAATGTTGTGCCTTCACTTGCTAACACGTCAAACACTTGGCAACATGCTTGGCAATGTCCGCCTTCATACTCGAACACCAATAGTGTTGATGCGGATTCTGATACATCTTCGTACTGCCGAGATGAATGCTGTAACTGCTATGATGTGCTTCTGACAGGATCTCCTCTCTAAGCTCTATATCATCAAGTCACAACCAATCGTCCTCGAAATCTCAGTGTTCCATCCTTAGAAATCTGAAAATCAGCCTTTCTCCTATTAGTATCCTCTTGTAGAATCTTCTACACATCAGGGTCTGTCTATTGGAGTAATTTGATCTTGATCTAAACATCCGGCTCCATTCTGAGAGTGACCATAAGATTCGAAAGGTAGCATACCTCAAATTTGAACATCGAATCTCGAGCTCTCTTGATTAGATTCCACTCCTTAATTAACATATGAGCAACTGAAGACTTCTGACTCAAAGCGTCGGCGACCTTATTCGCCTTTCCTGGTTGATATAAAATATCACAGTCATAGTCCTTCAGAAGTTCCATCCATCATCGCTATCTCATATACAACTCATTCTGAGAGAATAAATACTTGAGACTTTGATGATCAGTGAAGATCTGGAATATTTCTCTGCACAAATAATGTCTCCAAATCTTCAGAGCAAAAATAACTGCCGTGAGTTCTAAGTCATGCGTCGAGTAGTTCTGTTCATGAGGTCTCAACTGACGAGAGGCGTATGCAACAAGCCTACCATGTTGCATCAACGCGCAACCCAGTCCTTTGAATGACGCATCACTATAGATTTCGTATCCTCCAAGATCAGATGGAATGGTTAGCACAGGAGTGATAGTCAGCTTCTGCTTAAACTCTTGAAAACTACGCTCGCACTTGTCTATCCAGACAAATTTCTCCTCCTTCTTTAGGAGTCAAGTCAACGGCGACGCCAAAGTCAAAAATCCTTCCACGAACCTTTTGTAGTAACCTGCCAAACCTAGAAAACTTCTGATCTCTGTCACTGTAGTCGGTCTTGGCCAGCTAATTACTGCTTCAATCTTGGATGGGTCAACGAAGATTCCTTCGCCTGAAATCACGTGACCTAAGAAAGCAACACGAGTTAACTAAAACTCACACTTGCTGAACTTGGCGTACAACTGATGAACTCTCAGGGTTTGAAGTACCAATCTCAGATGACTCCCATGCTCTTCATCACTCCTCGAATACACCAAAATATCATCGATGAACACGATCACAAATTGATCCAAGTATTCCTTGAACACTCGGTTCATCAGATCAATAAAAGCAGCTGGAGCATTCGTCAACCCGAACAACATTACAGTGAACTCATAATGGCCGTATCGAGTACAAAACGCTGACTTTGGAATGTCCTCCTTCTTGATCCTCACTTGATGATATCCTATCCTCAAATTTATTTTAGAAAATATCGACGCTCCTTGTGATTGATCAAATAAGTCGTCGATCCTCAGGAGTGGATACTTGTTCTTGATCATCACTTGATTGAATTAACGATAGTCGATGCACAAGCGCAACGAACTATCTTTCTTCTTGACGAATAGAACTAGTGCTCCCCAAGGTGATGCACTTGGACATATGAATCCCTTATCTAACAACTCCTGTATATGCACCTTCAGTTCTTTCAACTCGGACAACACCATCCGGTAAGGAGCCTTAGAGATTGGCTCTATCCCGGGTTCTAATTCAATCACAAACTCGATCTCTCTCTCTGGCGGTAGGCCTGGCAATTCCTTCGGGAATACATATGGAAATTCTTGCACCACTGAGATATCTTCAATCTTCAGCTCCTCAACTATCGTATCCACGACAGTTGCCAGGTAACCTTGACAACCCCCGTCTAACAAACGAGTTGCCTCAAGCGATGAGATCAAGGTAATCGAGGGTCCTCCTCGACTTCCAACAAACTCGAAACTCTCGCCCTCTAACAGGTCAAGCTGAATCGCTTTACGATAACAGTCCATCTTAACTCGTTGCTTGGTGAGCCAGTCCATGCTAATTATCAAATCAAAGCCATACATGGCTAGGACTAATAAGTCTATTTTCCCCTCTCGCTTACCATTCACTAACTTGCAACTAGAACAACCCAATGCAGCTAACACCTTATCTTTCAACGGTGTAGATATGCTAACTACTGACTCCAATAATACAGGACTTAATTCTATCAGCTTAACATATTGCTCGGCAATAAAAGAATGAGTTGCTCCAAGGTCTAATAAAGTGTAATAAGTATAGTCGTTAAATGAAAACATACCTGTAATCACATCAAGCGCTTCCTCAGCCTAACCTCTAGTAATGGCATACACTGTCCCCTGAGCTGGGGTCTAATCTGTCCACCCTACGATGCGTTCTGAGGCACATACCCTCTGATCTGTCCCAACGGTGGCGGCATCGGTAACTGCTGTGGTCTCCTCTGTCTTCTAAGACAGTTCCTACTTATGTGACCCTGTTGGCCACACGGATCAGCCTCGCTCAAGATGAGGTAGCTTGCTCGTTCAAGCTTCTGTCTATCAATTGGGCTCGATTATAAACCTCGCAAAAGTCCTTCATATCAAATGACACTAGCAGGTTTTTCAGCTCCAATCGAAGGCCATTCTTGAACCTTCGAGCCTTGTCTTCAGGGTCCTCTATCAACCTCGGAGTACATTGAGAAAGCTCTGCCAACTTGACCTCATATTGGTCAACAGTCATTGATCCTTGGTGGAGGCGTTGAAATTCCTCCATCTTCTGCTCTCGGGCGCTACCTGAAAAGTACTTATCGTTGAATGTGTAATGGCTAGTAGTAACACCTAGAGGGAGGCGAATAGGTGTAAACAAAACTTTTTGCAAGGCCTAGTAGAAATAATTTGCTTTATAATGAATTCAAACCTTAAACAGTTAGATAAAACTATGAATAAATCACATAGTTTAAATTCAAGCAATTAAATAAAGCTATGAGTCAAAATAAAGGAGATGAGGGAAGAGAATAAGAATACAAGGTTTATAGTAGTTCGGTTTAAATCAAGCCTACGTCCACTCTTCCACGCTGACAGCCTACTGGCTGGATTCCACTAAGAATCAAAAGAGATTTTACAATCTTTCAATCTCGACTTTATAGTGAAGAGTCTCTACTGGTCTCTTACAAAGTCTCACCATGAGTTTTTCTCTTTTGTATACAACCTTGAACTCAGTAAATGAAATAGAAAGGAACTAGGAAGCTTCAGACTTTGAAATTTTTCTTTCACGTTCTTCCTCGAACAACTAGAGAGTCTGTCTTAAATACTCCTTCATGCCTTCATAGCCGTTGGCACTTTTCAAATGAATTCTTCCAATCTACCCATTGGATAGAATTAATCAAGGGGATCTCAAGTTGATTGATTGATTGAGATGAAAAGCCCATCAATCCTGCTCACCCATACAATCAGGATCTTGGTTTCCATAAGTAGAACTTTCCAAGTTTGCTTACCTTCCAAAAGATTTGATTATCGGAATTGATTCCATTAAGAATAATCAATCATGTATGTGATATATCCAACCAAAAAACCATCCATAAACTGTGTGAATCGAATCCTTAAAGAAATAAAGATAATCTTGCATCAGAATAAGTCTTCATACTTCAGTCTGGAAACTGTCGGTGTGAGCAGACTTTGAATCTAATGTTTGGCGGTCTTCGGACTTTGACACTTCGGTCTTGAAGTCTTCAGACTAGACTATGGAAAGGTTTTGTCAACTTCAAAACAGTAAATGAGTTTTCTCTAACAATCTCCCTCTTTTTTATGGTGACAAAACTTTCCTGTAGATTTAAGAACTTTTTGACCTGCAAAACAATTCTTATGCAATACAAGATATCTTATAAAAAGATTAGGACTTGGATAGCATCGATTCTGCAACCATAGAAAACGTGTTAATCTTGAAAAGATAAGATAAGTAACTATCCAACCATAAATAGTATTACTCAAATAAGTCACTGCAAGCATCAAAAAGTTCAAAGAGGTTCAACAATCAAAACAAAAAGATCCAGGAGGTCCAACAATACCAAAAGACCAAAAAGCAAACAAAATAAGTTAAACAAAAGTTAAATATGCACATTCTCCCCCTTTTTGTCATCGGCAGAAGGTGGAGAAAGATAAACAAGTTCAATCAAATTAGGCGTTTTTGGGAATGCGAATGATATGGAAATCCCCCATATAGACTAAACTGTCTCCTCTAGCTCTCTCACGATTTCCTTCAGCTTCTCAATATCTCACCCTTTGCAGTCTCTTGAACTTGAAGCTTAAGGGTCTGTACCTGCTCGAGTAGAAAATCTGAAGTAGACTTCAAGGCTTTATGGAGATTCTTGATCTCAAACTCCATTCCATATTGCTGACCATTTAACTCTAGAAGGAGCTCTAGCAGTCTTTGAAAGTCTGCAGTATTTTTTGTTGGTGCACTAGGTCCCGCCATATTAATTCCAGGAGTTGAGAGATTCGAGGGAACGTCAGCACGTTGATCACTAAGACTTGGAGAGGATGCCTCAACATCAGCTTCAGGAAATTAAGAGGCATAGACATCCTTTGGATCAGCAAGAGAGTGACTAACATCATCACTAGTAAAAATTGGGGAAGAAGAAGTACCTAATTTCTCAGCAGCTCCCCTTATCTCTGTGGCTACAGGTGGAGAAGAAAAGTCTTCTTCTTGTTTTTTCTCAACTTCAGCTCCCAAATAATGTTCTTTTGCTATTGTTTCTCCCGTAAGTCTTCTCAGAATCCTCGGATAAGGATACTGCAAATGTTGGTTCAAAAGAGTGATCTTGACCCTCTTCCTCTTTTGCTTCTTTTCCTTCTTCTTCTCTTTCTACTGCTCTTTCTCTTCTCTGCTCTGTTTCTTCTCTTTTCTCTTCTCTTCTTGCTTCTCTGTCCTTTAACTGCTCAAAACTAACAAAACTCTGTAGATTTCTCAATGAAAAAGTAGAAATAGTGAGATCATCCTCATCCTTTTCATCCTGCAGGATAAGAGTTTTTCTCTTCTTGGTAGGTGCACTCATAGGCTCATTGCCTTTTCTAATCTGTGCGGTAGAGTCTTGTTTTACTTTGCTAGGAGACTTCTCCTTGAAGCGCTCTAAAGCTTTGTTCAGTTCCTTCAGTCTCATCTTTGACACCATTTTCAATCCTATTACCATAGGAGCGATGGTTCTAACGCATAGAGATGCTGGAAACTGAATATGAAAGTGTTGAAACAATTTAGTGACCAGTGTAGAATAAGGAAGTTGTCCATTTTCCTTCACAACAATCCTGTACATGTGCATCAAGATTGTGTGTGACAGTGAGAACTTCATCCCATTACTGATGGCGAACATCAGTTTTACTTCAGAACAAGAGACGTCTATTTTGGAGGTCGACTTGGGTCGGATGCAATTGATCACAACCTTGTGCAGCAAGATGTTTGAGGCAGACATTCTGGAATAGGTAATGCCGCCTTCAACAAGTCTGTTCTTAACAAGTGACATTGTTGCATGACCAACAGACACAGTTATTGGTTAGAAACTCCCTCTTTCCACACCAATAATATCCGCCAATGTGTCCACATCCACCACAAAATCTTTTTCCCTCACAGTAAAACGAAATCTATTCACGTCAAGACATGACAAATTTGAGTAGAAATAAGCAGTCAATTCAGGGTATGCAACAGAGGTCTCAAAGCAAAATCTTTCAAGTTGAAAGAGAGCAAACTTCTCCCTTAGGTTTACCTTTAAAGAATCCAAGAAATGAAAATCCACAGATTGAGGGTTCATCACTCCTCTTAACAGTTTCGAGTAAGTCCTTCTATGCTCTTTAGAATGAAACACATTTGTTCCTTCAACAATCACATTTGTAGTAACGCCCGTTCTAGGCTGAAAATTCGCGTACATTTTCTCATCATCATCGTTCACCTCTGGCTGATTAAAAGAACTAAATCGGGGATCAACGGGAAAGTTAACAAACGTTCTGTCTGCCGTTCCTTCAGGCACTACCCTTAACCTTTCAATTGATCGTAAGAAATGAGTCTCATTCCAATATCCTCGTTCTAGCAGAAAATCATCAATGAAAGTCATCGCAGAACCACCCTGCTTTAACTGATTATAGAGTTTAAACATAAACTGAGGTTTTGACGATCTTACAGGTTCGACATCTTCCAATATCTCCTTTTCCACTTGCATAGGATTTTGAGTGGCATGCTGCTGTTGAGAATCTTCTTGTTGTTGTTGTTGTTGTTGTTGTTGTTGTTGTTAAGGTGAATCTTCTTCCTCGGTTAAGTCAAAGTGAGTAGGACCCTCTCGCATATTTTATGGTCCCCTGCTTGCGATCCGAGACGACTTCCGTTGGAAAGACATCTTCACAGTCGAAAAGGATTCCACAAACTCATTCGAAAGAGAAAGATGAAAACTTGTAGAGCAAACTTGAGAGTAGAAATGAGAGAGTAGAAGTGAAAGAGTAGAGAGACTGTATGCTAGGGTTTGGTAAAAATGCTCGAAAGAAATACGGAGATATATAAAGAAAGTGAATGGTCATGAATAAAAGGAAATGAACTGTCACAAATGGAATTACCTTTTTCAAAATAACTGAATAAAAACTGACTTTAAAAAAAAACTGCCAAATATTCAAAATTCAAAAGATAACTTCCAAAAGTAAACTAGGTAAATAATGATTTGAATAAACATACCTTTTTTATTCCAAAAATAAAATACATTGATTCGAGACTTTCTTTTACTGAAGTAGAGTCTGAAAAAATTGAGTCTGACCAACTCCAGACTATAACTGGTAAGAGATAAAATGTTCAGTCTGGTACGAATAGATTCAAATAGATTTTTCTCCAAAGGCTTTGTAAATATATCTACTAATTGATTCTTTGAATCAATGAATTGAATCATAATCTCCTTATTTTGGACATGATCTCTTATAAAATTGTGTCGAATCTCTATATACTTTGCCCTTGAATGAATATTGGGTTCTTCATGAGATTTATTGCACTAGTGTTGTCGCATTTGATCTCAGTACACGATTCTTCAATTCCAAAGTCTGTTAACTATTGTCTAATCCATAAGATTTGAGAATAACAGCTCCCAAGAGCCACATATTTTGCTTCTGCAGTTGATAGAGCTACAGTATTCTGCTTCCTTGAGAACCAAGACACCAACTTGCTGCCCAGCAATTGTCAAATACCTAAAGTACTCTTTCTATCGACTTTACAACCTGCTAAATCTGCGTCTGAATATCCAAGAAGAGTAAAGTCTCATTCTTTGGGATACCACAGACCTAGCTTTGGAGTAGTTGCAATATATTTGATGATCTATTTTGCAGCGCTTAAATGAGATTCTTTGGGATTTGATTGGAATCTAGCACGGATGCAAACACTAAACAAGATGTTAGGTCTAGATGCAGTAAGGTAAAGAAGTGAACGTGAACCGATAATGCTCTTGTAAAGCTTTTGGTCTATATTCATTCCTCATCCATCTTTATCCATCTTTGAAGAACTTGACATTGGTGTTTCTGTCTTTTTGCAATTCTCCAATTTGAATTTCTTGATGGGATCTTTTGTATATTTCTCTTGGTGAATAAAGATACATTTCTCCGATTGTCTAACTTGCAATCCTAGAAAGAAGGTTAACTCATCCATCATACTCATCTCGAATTCATCCTGCATACATCTAAAGAATTTATTACATATATTTTCATTAGGGGATCCAAAGATAATATCATCAACATAAATTTGAACTAGTAGAAAGTCTTTACCCTCTCTTTTTATAAACAAAGTGGTATCTATCTTTCCTTTAACAAAACTATTTTGGATTAGGAATTTACTTAACCTTTCATACCAAGCTCGAGGTGCTTGCTTCAGTCCATACAAGACCTTTTTCAGTTTGTAGACTGAATCTGGTTTTCTTGGATCTTCAAATCCAAGTTGTTGTTCCGCATATACTTCTTCTTGGATAAATCCATTGAGGAAGACACTTTTTACATCAATCTGGAATAACCTAAAATTTTATAACAAGCAAAAGCAAGTAATAGTTTAATTGCTTCTAACCTTGCTACGGGTGCATAGGTTTCATCATTGTCTATCCCTTCTTCTTGCGTATATCCTTTGGCCACGAGTCTTGCTTTGTTCCTAGTCACTTTTCCTTTCTCGTACATCTTGTTCCTAAAAACCCATTTAGTCCTAATAATAGACTTACCTTTAGGTTTAGGAATTAGTTCCCAAACATCATTGATGCTGAACTGTTTGAGCTTTTCTTGCATAGCTTCAATCCAGCTTTCATTAGACAGGGCTTCTTCTACACTTTTGGGTTCTATCTCAGAAACAAGTGCTAGTGCACTTGACTCTTCTCGCCTTTTGGATCTAGTACGAACTCCTTCATCAATGTTTCCAATGATGAGTTCTTTGGGATGACTGGACTTATGTTTCCAGTTATTGGTTGATCTGAGAGTCTGTTGATCCTCCACTTCAGTTGAATCTTCTAATGCTGCTTGTTGCTGATCTTCAGGAGTCCGAACTACTTCAAGGGAGGTAGGCTTTGTAGAGTTTAGAGCACGTTTAGATTCTTCAAGTTGAGTATGATTCAGTTGATTCTGCATAGAATTTTGAAACTTGACATTCATAGATTCTTCTACAGATTGAGTCTTCTTATTGAATACTCTATAAGCTTTTCTTGAAATAGAATACCCAAGGAAGATTCATTTGTCTGATTTTTCTTCAAACTTCCCAGTTCGATCATTTGCATAACATTTACAACCGAACACATGAAAGTAAGAAACAAATGGTTTCTTTCCTTTATATACTTCATAAGAAGTTTTCTCTAGAATAGGCATTAAGAACACTCTATTGATGATGTAGCAAGCTGTAGAAACTGCTTCAGCCCAAAATCGAGAGGAAATTTTACTCTCAATTAAGAGGGTTCTTGCCATCTCCTGCAAGGATCTATTCTTCCTTTCTACAACCCCATTTTTCTCTGGAGTGTATGGAAAAAAGAAGACATGCTGGAAACCAGATTCATCACATAACTCTGCAAAATCTTGATTTTCAAACTCAGCTCCATGGTCTGTTCGTATGCTTGAGATAGCATATCCCTTTTTCATTCTGAACCTTCTTGGTAAACTTTGAGAAGCAAGAAAAGGTTTCAGACTTATTTGTCAGGAAGTAAACCCAAGTAAAACGAGAGTAATCGTCCACAATTACTAGGCAGTACTTCTTTCTACTAATACTTTGAGTTTTGTTGGTCCAAAGAGGTCCATATGCAAAAGCTGCAAAACTCGATTAGTAGAAACTTGATTTATAGATTTAAAGGAACTTCTAACATGTTTTCCCAAAACGCATGAAGTGCATAATTCAGATTTTTGATAAGTCAAGTTAGGAAGACCACGAACAAGCTTCTTGGAAGAAATCTTAGCAATCTACCTCATGTTAATATGGCCAAGCTTTCGATGCCAAAGATTTGCTTCATCTTGAATGGATATAAGACACTGAGAGCTTTCTAGTTTTATATCCATAAGGTAAATGTTTCCATGCCTTCATCCAGTGAACGATTGAGAGAGATCTTTTCTTGTTCCCGATTATATGCCTTCTTGGAAATTAATCTTGAATCTAGTATCGCAAAGTTGACTTATGCTGAGTAGATTATAATTTAAACCTTCTACCAAGGAGACATTATTGATAGTGAGGCTTCCAATCTTCACAGTTCCACAACCAACAATTCTTCCTTTGTTGTTCCCACCAAAAGAAACTTTTCCACCATTTGTTTGAATAAGCTTTATAAAATAACTTGAATCTTCAGTCATGTGTCTCGAGCAGCCACTATCCAAATACCATTTGATTTTCTTTTTTATAGTGACCTGTAATCAAAAGAAGAACTCAATTTTTCTTTAGTACCCAGATTTTCTTGGGTCCAGAGGAGTTAGTACTAAAAGAGTCTTTACCCAATTCCTCTTAACAAGTCTCCAAACCTTGGGACATTCCTTCTCGAAATGTTCTGAGTTGTTACACTTTGAACATTTGAGAACACTTCGACTAATAGGTTTTACAAAATCCTTTTGAAAATGATTTTTGTAAAATGCCTTAGTAGGTCTTTGTTTAATTCTTTCTTTAACTTTGGGAAAATCAATTAAAGAAATAGTTTCTGAAGTCATTCCCAAACCAGTTTTGTTAAAATAAGGTCTTTGTATAGAAAGAATTTTCTCCAACTTTTCAGATTCTTTTGAAAATCTTTTTGTGATATTTAAAATATCTTCTTTCAAAAAAGTATTTTCTTTCAAAAGAGAATATGAATTTTCTTTCAAATCAACAAAAATTTTATCTAGATTTTCAAACTTTTCTTTCCAAGAAGTTTCTTGTTGCCTTAATTTAGAATTTTCCCTTTTTAACTCAACAATCCTTTTAAGAGATATTTTGAGGCTTAGACAGAGTTCATCTATGTACTTCGAGACTTTAACAGGAATTTTTAAATTGCTAACCTCAATTTCCCTGTCTGAGTCTGAGTCAGAATCTATTTCAAAGTCCAAGTCTTATTCTGAATTGGCCATTAGATAAATGTTGACATATTCTTCATCACCTTCCTCGCATTCAGTGTCATTCCAAGTTTCAGCTTTGAGAGCCTTCTTATACTTCTCAGTTCTTTCTTTCTTTTTCTTCAACAAAAGACAGTTAAGTCTTATATGCCAATTTTTCTTGCATTCGAAGTATATTACATCTTTGTTGATCTCATTGTCCTCAATTGATCTCTTCTAGAAATTTTGCGTGTTTTGCTTTTTCCAGTTGAATCTTCTTCCCTTTCTATTCAACTTTCTGAACTTCCTAATCATGAGTGCTAGCTCCTCATCATCCATGTCATCTTCTGAATCTATATCATCAGAATCATTGTTAGATCTTAAAGCAATTGACTTCTTACCTTTAGGATCTTCTTCCTCATTGATTTACTCCACTTCATATGATTGAAGTGTGCCAACAAGTTCATATACTAAAAGAGGCATGATCCTCTAGATTTCTCTAATTGATGTCTTCACATGATTCCTGTTTTTGGAGAGTCCACGCAACAATTTATTGACCTTCATTGGTCCTGAGATTGGTTGTCCTTGGTATGCCAGGCCGTTTACTATCTCTATGAAGCGACTAAACATATCAGTGATAGATTCTCCAGGCTTCATCTTGAAAGCTTCATACTGCCCAAATAGAATATTGATTTTTGTTTCATTTACTCAATCAGTTCCTTCATAGATAACATGCAACCTGTCCCAGACTTCTTTCGTTGTTTCACAGGAAGAAATTCGATTATACTCAGTAGGAGATAAGACACAATATAAAGAGTAGATAACTTTAGCATCAAGAGCTTGTCTCTTGGTTAATTCTTCTTGTGTTAATTCGCCGACTTCTATAACTGCCTTTTCTCTTTTTGAGCTTGATGTAGCTTTGGGATTGATCCCTTTTTCTACCACATCCCATTCTAGGGGATCTTTCGATCTTAGAAATGCCTTCATCTTATTTTTCAATACATTGTACTCTTTCCCATCAAAGTAAGGAGGTCTGGTGTTGCTTTGGTCTTTGACCAAACCTGGAGCCAAAATACTAGCCATAGATCTTTAGCTTAAGAAGTAAAATACTTCAACAAAATAAGCACACAAGCTCTTATACCAATTGTAAGGGCTAGTAGTAACACCTAAAGGGGGTGAATAGGTGTAAACAAAAATTTTCGCAAGGCCTAGTAGAAATAATTTGCTTTATAATGAATTCAAACTTTAAACTGTTAAATAAAACTATGAATAAATCATAGAGTTTAAATTCAAGCATTTAAATAAAGCTACTAGTCAAAATAAAGGAAATGAGGGAAGAGAATAAGAACACGAGGTTTATAGTGGTTCAGCTTAGATCAAGCCTACGTCCACTCTCCCACGCTAACAGTCTACTGGCTGGATTCCACTAAGAATTAAAAGAGATTTTACAATCTTTCAGTCTCAACTTTATAGTGAAGAGTCTCTACTAGTCTCTCACAAAGTCTCACTATGAGTTTTTCTCTTTTGTATACAACCTTGAACTCAGTAAATGAAATAGCAAGGAACTAGGAAGTTTCAAACTTTGAAAATTTTCTTTCACGCTCTTCCTCAAACAACTAAAGAGTGCCTTAAATACTCCTTCATGCCTTCATAACCATTGGCACTTTCCATATGAATTCTTCCAATCTACCCATTGGACATAATCAATCAAGGGGAACTCGAGTTGGTTGATTGATTGAGATGAAAGCCCATCAATCCTACTCGTCCATACAATCAGGATCTTGGTTTCCATAAGTAGAACTTTCCAAGTTTGCTTGCCTTTCAAAAGATTTGATTATCGAAATTGATTCCATAAAGAATAATCAATCATGTAGGTGATATATCCAACCAGAAAACCATCCATAAACCGTACAAATCGAACCCTTGAAGAAATAAAGATAATCTCGCATCTGGATAAGTTTTCATACTTCAGTCTGGAAACTATCAGTGTGAGCAGACTTTGAATCTGAGGTCTGGCGGTCTTCAGACTTTGACACTTTGGTCTTGAAGTCTTCAGACTAGACTATGGAAAGGTTTTGTCAACTTCAAAATAGTGAAAGAATTTTTCTCTAGCAGAATTCTCTAAAGAATGCATCCCACACAGGGATTACTCCTCCTAGGAACACTGTATCTCTGGCGGCTCTCCACCAGGTATTTGCGTTACCCTGTAGTTGATATACTGCCAGGACAACATTCTTTGCCTCTGTGCACATTAGCAGTGCAAAGGCCTTCTCTAGATCTTGAATCCAAAGGGATCAGTCTCCGGATCTCTAGTACCAATGAACCTCGGCGGGTTTAGCTTCAGAAATTGTTTTACCAACTTGTGGATCGGTCTTTCCCTTTCTACAACTAAGTTCCCAGCTGGAACTTCAACAGGTGCAGCAACGGTGGCGGCTTCAACAACAGCAGCAGTAGCAGCAGCTTAAGCGACGGTGGCAGTGGTAACTACTTGATTCTGGGTTTGCTGCCCCATCAGATCTAACACAGCTTCCAGAGCCTGCATGATCCCCTCGAACCTGGGATCTCTAGGGGCTGCGACCCCAGTACCAATAGGCGGCAGTGCTACTCCACTCACGCTAGCCCGAGCTAGCGCTCTACCTCGGCCTCCTCAAGTACCGATTATGGTCGGTGTCTTACCCCAAGTCACAGGTCCTATAGTCCTTTTCCTAGGAGTCCTCTACTCTTGATCGCTCATGACTCAGTTTCAAGTGAAACCTGCCTTCTAATTCCACACAGAATTAGAAGTCGAGCGATCCACACAATAAACAATTCTATCAATCAGCTATCATAGACATGCACCAGCATAAAATAAAAGTCATTCCTACTGACTATCCCATAAACCATCGCACCTTATCACTCCAATCCTAAACCATGCTCGATACCACTTAAACGGGGATGTCACGCCCCGATCCTCCAAGCGCATGCCCATCCCTCTTGGTCAATTAAATAGCGATGTCCCATGATGCATCGCTAACCCATTCATTTTTAATATGCATGCGAAAGCAATTAATTAATCTTTAGACAACAACAAGATGGGATAGAAAAGTAGGGCCACAGTTTTCCAAATTGAAAACTATAACAAGCCTTTTATAAACACTTAAAGTTTATACACAATAAAAAGGGAACTGTCCTATGACCCATTAGTCAGACACGTTTGCCGATTCTTCGGTTTCCTCGTCTTCAAAACTCCAGGGCTTCGAGTCCTCCTCAATTGTCATCTAAGGACCTGAAAATGTTATCCCACAACAAGGTGATACAACGTCTCAGCGAGTTCACCCCCTAAGACTCGACTAGGAAGAAAATACGCCCTGAGGGCTGCCTAATCACAAGCAAGAGTCAGAGGACTTACCTTTGCCTCAGTTCCTTCCTGCAAGTCAGTATAATTCACAAATTCATCAAATCACATCAACAAATCAAATCATCACATCCGATCGAATCATCGATCGACTTAATCGATTTCATTTCATCAAGACCATTTCTCGTTCAACTCATTCAATCACAGGGGTTCCAACTTTAATCACAGCCCAATGGGCACGGCTTATACGAAGTTTGGCGGTTAATCACGGCCCAATGGGCATAGCCATACTTCGGCGGTTGATCACGGCCCAATGGGCACAACCTATTCCAAATTTGGCGGTAAATCACGGCCCTTTATGCACAGCCTGCTTTGGCGGTTAATCACAGCCCAATGGGCACAACCTATTCCAAGTTTGGTGGTAAATCACGGCCCTAGAGGCACAACCTTTTTCGGCGGTTAATAATGGCCCGATGGGCACAACCTATTCCAAGTTCGGCGGTAAATCACGGCCCGATAGGCACAGCCTATTTTGGCGGTTTTCTTGAGCTATCCCATATCGTCACGCACAACATACATCACCTCATCCTTCAATAGTCATCTTACCATGACTATAAACCATCACACATTTTCACCATTTTTTTTATCATACCCGATGAAAATAATCGTGTATGGGTACCCAGTCGGCCTTAGCCAAAATATAATATTTTTCCCTTTTGAAAATCTCACTAATTTCAACAGTCCACAAATTCATTTTTGGCATTGTAAACTGATGCTCGGTAATTTTATAATTAATTATTGAAATTATTAAATTTTGGGATAAATACCCAAAATTACCGATCACACTCAATTTACACAAAATAATAGTTAATTAAATAAACATATCACACCACTGTAATCAACTAAAATTCTTGTCACCATCTATCCGGGTCTAATATTCGGAAAATAAATAATTAATTAATTAATTACATAAAATAATTATTAAATACCAAAAATAGCAACTTAGGCCAGAAAAGCCTAATTAAAAGCCAAGACGAGCTCAGAAAATTTCCGAACCACTCTAGATAACTACTAGAGCTTATCTAGGCTCTAATTACACTACTCTAACCACCTAACATGCAATAACGGTTAATTAAATCGCAAATCTATTCTAACTATCCACCTAATCCATACTTAGTCTAAACTAATCAACCATTAAACGTCGTTAACTTACTAAGCATGGATTAGTGAGTAAACTCACTTGATTAACGATTTGTTTAGATCAAAATGACGAGGATGAGGAGGGGATCGACAAGCGGGGTTGGGAAAGGCTTGAAAACGGGCCAAACAGTGGCTGTGAGACCCACTCGGTTCGGTTCTAATCTAGGCAGAGAGAGGCTGGACCGGTGGCTGGCTGAGCATGCAAGGACCGGCGGTGGGCAAGCGAAGCTCAGCGGGCTTCCAAGCGGCTCTGAGGATGGCCTGAGCTCACGGCTAAGGCGGAACGACGGCCAGGGGTGCACGTTTTCGGCGCGCGAGCGAGCAGACTGCGAACAGCTGTGGGGCACAACGGTGGCGCGAGCGGCGGTCTAATGAGGCTTCGACAGGCTAGCTGGCTTGCTGATCGGTTCTCTGAGTTTTTGGAAGTCTCAAGGAGCTGCAATAGAGGGGAGGCATCCACGGCAGCAAGGAGAGAGGGAGGGGACTAGTTGCCAAGGGGGGACCACTTTGGTCTCTCTCTCTCATCTCTGTCCCTCCCACTTGGTCCCACTTGCAAGCTATCTTCCACAACCGTTTTCCAGCAGCCTAATCTTCTTCTAGAAGCCTTGGAGTGGTCCAAATGTTGGGTCCAAGGGGGTGCTACGAATTTTGATTGGAATTGGCTCAATTTCCATTCAATTCCTCCTCGAATTCACTCAATTCGGCTTCTAAAAATTCAACCGTCGAGTTCTCGATCAAATTGCCATTTTTCCTTACCAATAGAATCCACTTGCATCCCAATTTCACGATAAAAAAAAACGGTCCTTTGATTTTCCCGGTCTAAAATGGCCTTATCTCGACTTTTTCCGCCAAAATCTCGGTTTGTAGAAAAATCTTCGGAGATTGAGTCGATGTTCCTAAATTGACTTGTGAAATGACAAAACTTTCAATTACTGAAATCGGATTCAAATTCGTGGTTAATTTCAATCCGGCGCGACTTTAGCGTGATCCAGGCTACCGAGTAGCTTTTAGAAATTTCTAGTGCAAATGACCCGTGGTCAATTTTCTTCGAGCCACAATGAACCTCTTCGACACATTGGCGACTCTTGGTTGTCGTGAAAATCTCGAGGTTTGAAATACGAATATAGGGTACCAAAATGATAGAAAAATCAGTCTAGTACCGATTGACGAGAATTTTTCAATTTGGTGGAATCACCCACGTTTAACCACACATCTCAGTCGAACCGACCTATCTCTGATTTCTAAATGATCTTTACTGTGCCGTAATGATCTTTGCAGATGAGCACAGTTGAGTAATCGATTCCTGGTCGAATTCTCAAGTCTAATGTGTTAAAATTCCTTAATGACTTCCCCAAATAGTCTCGTTATTTCAGGAGTGATCAGCTCTAAGAATAGCACTACAAGCACGTCGTTGAAAGGCCCGATTAATTTAATTGAAAGTAAAACTGAAAAATTCAGGATGTCACAAGATACCTTTAAGTTATTTAAAATCGAAGTAGAGAAACAATGTGTCAAGCAAATTAAGATCATAAGATCAGATAGAGGTGGATAATACTATGGTAGATACACTGAAGATGGACAAACATTTGGTCCATTTGCAAAGTTTCTTGAAGAGTATGGGATTATTGCCCAAACATAATTGGACATGATGTGGAGTATGCTTAGTAGCTCCAAACTTCATAAGTTATTGTGAACTGAGGCTCTTAAAGCAGCAGTGTATATATCAAACCGAGTTCCGACCAAGGCCGTTCCAAAGACGCTTTTTGAGTTATTCAAAGATTAGAAACCGAGTTTGTGACATGTATGCATTTTGGGATACCCATGTAAAATAAGAGTCTCCAATCCATAGAAAAGAAGTTAGATCCAAGGACTATAAGTGAGTATTTCGTTGGATTATGTCAAAAAGTCCAAAGGATACGGGTTTTATTATCCATCTCACACCATTAGGTTTGTAGAATCGAGAAACGCTAAATTTCTTGAGAATGACCTGATTAGTGGAAGTGATCAATTTAGGAACCTTGTTCCTGAACAAGATTATTCGAATACTTAACCTTCCACCTTAGGTACTGGATTGGTTGTTGTCTACAATGCTCCCTCTATTCAACTAGCTATTGAGCAACCAATCATTGAAAATCCACAAGTTGCTAATATTGATCTGGTAGGCCCAATTGGTCAACAATTAGCAGATACTATTGAACTTCCAATTGACCAATAAACTCCTTAGGAGAATGTTAATGCAACGTTAAGAAGGTCTACTAGAATTAAGAAATCAGTAATCCCTAGTGACTACATTGTGTATCTGCAGGAATCTGACTATAATGTTGGAGTTAAAAATGATACTAAGACGTTTTCACAAGTCATAAGTTGTGATAAATCCAATTTGTTGTACAATGTCATGAAAGAATAGATGAGTTCTATGCCATCTAATGAGGTATGGGATTTAGTTGAGTTGCTTGATAGTAGGAAGACCATTGGTTGTAAATGGGTCTTCAAAACTAAGAATGATTCATTAGGTAATATTAATAGATATAAAATCAAACTTGTTGCTAAGGGATTCACTCAAAAGGAGGGAATTGATTACACTAAGACATTTTCTCCTGTATCCAATAAAGATTTTATTTGTATTATTTTGACATTGGTTGCTCATTTTGATATGAAGTTACATCAAATGGATGTGAAAACGACGTTCCTAAATGGAAAACTAGAAGAAGTGGTTTACATGAAACAACTAGAATGATTTTTTCTCTAGTGCTGGTAAGCATTTGGTAAGCAAACTTAAGAAGTCTCTATATGACCTGAAATAAGCATCCCACCAATAGTACTTGAGATTCCATAAGGTCATCTCTTCATTTGGTTTTGTAGAGAATGTCATGGATCAATGTATAAACCAAAAGGTTAGTAGGAGCAAAATTTGTTTCCTCGTGCTATATGTGGATGTCTTTACTTGCGACTAATGATAATGGGTTATTATATGAGGTTAAATAATTTCTCTATAAGAGTTTTAATGTGAAGGATATGGGTGAAGCGTCTTATGTTATTAGCATTAAGATCTAGAGGGATAGACCTCAAGGTATATTAGAACTATCTCAAGATACTTATATCAATAAGGTCTTAGAGAGATTTCAGATGAAAGATTGTTCAACAAGTATAGCAACCATCATGAAGGGTGACGGGTTTAATTTGAACCAATGTCCAAAGAACAATTTTGAAAGAAAACAAATGAAGAACATCCCATATGCTTCTACTGTCAGAAGCTTGATATATACTCAGGTTTGCACTCGATCTAACATTACTTATGCAATGGGAATGTTAGAAAAATACCAAAGTAATCAGTGTATAGACCACTGGAGAGCTGCAAAGAAGGTGATGAGGTACCTTCAAGATACAAAGGGACACATGCTTATGTGTAGACAGACAGACATCTTGAAGGTAGTTGGTTACTCTGATTCAGACTTTGCTAGTTGCATTGATTCTAGTAAATCAATATTGGGATACATTTTTATATTTCTTGACGGAGTTGTATCCTAGAGGAGTGCAAAATAGACCTTAGTTGCCACTTTCACCATGAAGGCAAAATTCGTATCCTGTTTTAAGACCATCTCACATGGTATGCGGTTGAAAAGTTTCACATCGGGGCTTAAAGTTGTGGATTCCATTTCTAGGCTATCGAGAATATTTTGTGACAATTCAGCTATAGTTTTTCATGGCTCAGAACCAAAAAAGTGGTAGTTGAAGCAAGTACGTATATTTAGCCATCAGAGAACGTGTTAAAGAGAAGAAAGTGGCATAGAACACATGAGCATTGGATTGATGATAGCTGATTCTTTAACTAAAGGCATGCCACCAATGAGTTATAAGGATCATGTATTCAGAATGGACATTAGTCCAATCATGTAAATTTTTCTTTATATGGAAGAATTTGTGAGACTTTTATTCATTTGCAATGTTTTTCCCATTACAGTTGTATACATTCAATTATTCTGAGAAAAACAATTATGTTTGACCTAGAGTAAACAAAAGGTTTATTTATTAAGTTATTTTATTACATATGGGTTGATGAAATGCATTGTGATACACAGAAGATAATACTTGCTCTAAGAGGACTCATTACTATGATTCATGTGTTTTTATTTCAGTATAAAGTTTATGTGGGTTTAGGTTAATATTTCATTTGATGGAATATTGGGATCAAGTGAGAGAATATTATAATATATTTTATTATTCTAAATGTAATTCAAATTTTGTATTTCCCAATTAATTCTGATTTATTGCTCAATTTATTACGTTTGTTTATTATGTGATATTTGCCCATTAATATGTTATCATAACGCTCTTGATGGAAGATATCGGTAACATAAGAAATAGAATAAAACATCAAGTCGTCTAGTTCAAACCCCATCACTACAGAAAACACATCATCGCCTTTGAAGGGTATTAGCTAGTGGAATAGGACGTATAGATCTAATGTTTCCTTAATCGCAGATTGATCATGTTTCATGGATCCATCCAAGATTTTAGGGTTTTCCGCATTTGCATATTTTCATTAATGGCCAGAGGTATATCGATCTTTACGTTTCCGCAAATTGATCCCGAATTTTTATTATTTAGATTTAGTCTTACATCCATCAATTAAGTAGGATGTATTACTTGGTCTTCTGTTCCCCTAAATCCATCGCAAACTATTCTCTCATGATCTACTTCTGATACAGATGAGCATGGTGACTTCGAAGGAATTCTTTATGAAATTCTTGGAGGAAGTTTTCTTCGTTCAATTCTGCAATGTTCAATTTCATCAATCTAGTCATGTTAGACTTGATCTCTATTTCTCCATCTCCATATTCAATTATCATTTTAACGTCTTGATTTTGTATAGGTTTTTGAACTTTTTTTATTGGACAATTCAATTTTCTACAAGTCAAATTTTATTCCATCTAATTGTATTTGTCACTACCATGTTTGATTTTTCAACGTTTGCACATACTAAAATGGTTTCTCCTCTTTTTGACCCTAAATTACTTGTTCTCGGATCAGTCATTGGTAATGTAACATTTTAAGAGATTCTATCTACTGATGCTTGAATCTGAGATTCTTCAATCATGTCAAATTCTGAGGTTCTTAGATTTACTATTAATATTCTCATGACATTCTATTGTTCAAGTTGTAAAATTTGGATAAAATGCATAGGTCGTCACACAATGTGGGTTTTATAATTCCTAGTAAAGATCTGTGAACTTATCATGCCTACAGTCTCCTAAACATATAATAACAACTGTTTAATTCAATCTTTGTTAGGGTTTTAAAGCAACTTAGACTTATCCCGCATGTAAATAACTGACTTTCTTTCTTTATGATAATTTGACACTCCATTTAAAAGCCATTGAAAGGTTTCAGCATTTATACTTAGATTGTTAATGAAACGGTCTTGGTTACAATCTGTCCTTAATTCCAAGGTTTCTCTTTTCTTCTGTTCAAGGCGTATATCTAATTGTAATATATTCCAATTCTCTAAACTTTTTTTACAATCCTTTATTATTATTTCTTCAAAGTTCTTAATTTTATTTTGCCAATCTATTTTTTTTTTTTAAATAATCTAGGGACACGCATATGGAGATCTCATGAGGCTGATGAAATATCCTATTCAAGCCTTTGACCTGGGTTGGTGACCCTAATCCAAATCAATTTGAATTTTTCCAAACCAATAAATCTTTCTTACAACTGAAACTTGTCCATGATTTAAATATTAGGGCCAACCATGCAATTTCTAATTAATACGGTCTGTTGGGTCCAATCTATTATCCGTCAATGATTTATGTCATTTCTCTGTCCCAAGGCAACTATTAATTGGACATGAACGTATACATGAGTCACACAACTTGAATGATAATCACATGCAACAGGACTAATGATAATTCTTTTCTGATCAATGTTTGTCATATCTAATCCTTAGATAAATAATTTGCTCTAAGAATGCGGAAGGCAAAAAAGAAAACCCATTCAAAAAAATAAAGACAGGATGGCAATTCTATATATGTTTTTTTTTGTAAAGGGAAAAGAAACCTAACAAAAAGATAGTTTCGTTCTAATGAAGTATGACGGCAAAGTAAAGGTGAGATTCATTTTAGATTACATTTGGTTATCCGGATTTCTAACTAAGATAGAATTGGATAGGATATGATATGAAATTCATAGTATTTTACTATATCCTATCCACTAATTGGTAATTGCAATAATAAAGTTGGATATATTCACATCATATTATATATCTTATATAATATAAATGCCAATATGAATCACAAATTTTACAAATGGAGACAGTAAAAGTCTCTCGCGACGCTCTTGTCTACTTTATTTTTATTTTATTTCCTCTCTTTTTTAATTAGTTTCTTTTTTTATTTCTTTCTTTCCCTTCCATCATTCTCCAATAAAATTTTATGAAATAATAAATTGCACCAATATAGGTAAAATACTAAAACACCTCAAATATGTAATAAATATATTTATATTTTTGAATTTATATTATAAGATAGAGTTAAATTCGAATATATAAATAAAAATAAGATTAAATTAAAAAAATTATTTTTTGGTTATTTTGAGTTTCTTATATTAGAATTCAAATATTATTTATATTGTAATATAATTCTAATTTGTTAGTGTAAGAAATTTGTTATTTGGAAAAAAAAATTCTTATTATGAATATTATAAATCTTATTCGTTTTTATCTTAACTCTCTTATGAGATAATTTTATCTGATCTATATTTCATTTATATAAGACTTTATGCTATCTTGAGTAGGCACCAAATGTATCAAGGATTTCTATGAGATAGGAAAAAGATCATGATAAATGTGTCTTAATGGGTTTAGCTTGGGCTTTATTATGCTATTTGTCTCATGGAAAATGCACGAGGTCAACGAGATAAATTTCAAGCCATCAAATTTCCATTCCATGAAAACTTGTAAGTTTGGTCAAGTGCTTAAGTTACTCTTGGTAATATGAGGGTGCTACTACTGTATTGCAATTGCGATGAAGTTGCGATGAAGTAGCCTCACCTCAAGGTTGATCAACAAACAAAAGTCGACTTGACATATACATCAATTTAACCCTAAAAATCTTCAATAATTTTCTCTAGGGTAGTAGTTAAAACTATAAAGTAGTCCATTCCATCTTTGCTAACTACTTCCATACGTACTATTGCCTTACCAATGACAGCGACAAGCAACCGACGTTTTTCCTGCACTTCTCTTGGATAACGCATCTTGAGACCAGACCTACAACTCGATCGAAATTTTCTTGAACGAAAGACTTGTTTAATCTTAGCCTTTTCCTTTTTGCAACAAGATGTGCTAACCTCTAAGTAATTTGACACGTTAGCAAACTTGATTTTGAATACTATGATATATTTCATTTTTTATCCCTTTTCCTGCTTTCATCTTTCTCACATCTTCTCGTTCTCTTCCACTACACACAGGAAGCCCTAACTCCGAAGGTTGGCACCACCATTATCATAGGTTTTCACAACCGTCACTGCCCCCGTCTTCTCCTCCAGAGCCACCATGTTAGATTGGGCCTTTGTCGTCTGTTCTGAGATCTTTGGTTCAATGCCTATGTTATCAGATGTTGTCCCTATTGAAGACAACTAATTCGAGGTCATCAGCCATCGAAGAAGCTATGGCCGGATTAGGGTAAAACAGACCAATTTAAGATTTATTTATTTATTGCAATATTCACAGTGAAAATCACCTGTCTTACCTTTGTTCTAGATTCCCAATCCCAAGCACTTTCAACCTAACAGCAGAGATAATCTGTTAATTGATCCGCTCAATACCAAAAAACTTATCTTGATGAAACTTCAAGTTCCTAACTTTCCAAGTGAAGTAAAGATAAAAGCTACCCATGCCAGTTTAAGCATCAGGGGTAGATTGTTTTCCCCTTCAAATTCTTAATGACCCAATGAAATAGTGGACGTCTGTCGATATGAAAGTCATGCAAAATACCCAGCCAAGAAGAAGAAGCAGCCACACATCCAAAGAAGATATGTTCTCTAGCCTCCCAAACCCCACCACATAGCAAACGTAAAAACCATCAACATGGACACCCCACTTGGACATTATATCCTTTGTGAGTAACCTGTTCAACACCAACTAGCGCAATAAATAAAATTATGCTTCGAGATACAAGGTGAGGGCGAAACCAACTTTCCCCAGTAAACATGAAAAGCTTATTGTTCTAGGTTGCAGCTTTTTGAGCCCTCCACTTATAACCATTTATTATGGCAGACTTCTCTTCCCATAGAAAGAGTATAATTACCAGAGAGAGACAATCGGTCGTTATAGACTTCTCAAATCAATCAATTAGATCATGTATTTTCTTGTGTTTTGTTACATGTTTTGATCTATCAGAACATAAACAAAAGTACTTAGAAAAGCCCTCTTTTCTTTTGGCAACACAATGAATTTATTTTGCTAGAAAAAAAACAATATCACAATCCTCACAGGTAAAAAAAGCCAATCGTCCCATGTGTCACCATTATATTCATGACTAAAAGCATACATAAATCCTGCAGGTACAAACACAGATATCATTAGCTTTCGAATTCAGTTTGCCCAACTTAGCATGCTTCATGCACATATTGCCTCCTTCAGCACCCGCCGAAGCTTCTATTGCCCAATTTAACGAAGTTATGTCTCATATTTAATGAAGATGTTCTCTATGAGTGGTGGAACTTTGCACGGATCATTCCAATATTGAACTAGAATGATTGAGTCTCTTTCAATTTCTGAACAGTCAATATAACACTCTAACGCTCCTCTAATTCCATCTAAAAGCACATGGGCCTCACCTAGTAATGTCGAAGCTTCTCCAATGTTACAAACGGAACTGCTCACTCAGTTTCCGACACAGTTAAGGAGTACTCCTGTTCCAGTAGTTTCCTGCTCCTCAGTCACTGCTCCATCTGGATTTGACTCGTGCCATCCATTTTCAGGTTTTTGCCAAGAGATGCTATAATTAGTGCCCCTCTTTCCATGTTTATTCCCTGTGCAAACAATTGCAAATTCTACAGCTTAACAAAACAGAAGTTAGTAAGATTTATAGGTAATAATTCAGGATCAAAAACAGCTACGTAACATTGAATCCGAAATCCCCAAAGAGCCATGAGGAAAATCCCTCTCGACAGTAACATTGCAATCGCTACTTAATTAGACATTTTTCCTTCTAATCATCAAAATATGTACTTTTAGTCCAACAGATTAACTAGTGAAAAAACATGGTCTTAGCTTCTTCAACCCTCCAACCTCACTGCAAACTAATTCCAATAGCGAACCTTGAATAACAAGCTACTCGCTAAAACACGTTTAAATTTGCCGCCCCATTTGTAATATTTCTAAGCTTCAATAGCCTTGACTTCTGCAGTCTGTCTTGTTTAAAAGCCTAAATCACTTCTCATGTAATGGGATTGCATGGAATTGAAAATAATGAGAACCCACTATTACTTCCTACCAGCGAACAGCCCGCACTTCAATAGGGAATGAGCATTTATTTTTCTTATCTTATGTAATTTGACCCAAAAGTAAGATATTACGCAATAACTTTTCATTTCACTTTAATATGAAAAATAAGTTGCAGAAATATCATATTGACTTTATCACCAGTTTAGATTATTTCATTGAGAAAATAGCATACAAATGGCATTTTCCTCGTATTATAGGATAAAATGAAAAAAAAAAATCATTTTTTTTTTAGAAAGAATATTGAAAAGATCTTTGTTGTGAAACGGAAAAGAAACGAAGACAGTGATAAAATAAAATAACGAGAAATTGAAGTGGAAAATAAAATTTGGCGACCTAAAACCTTGTAGGATGTAAATGACTTCACACCAAGAGTGCATTGTCCCATAAATTTGAAGAACTATAATGATATTGAGTGTTGAAGGAGAACACACTTTTTTCTAAGTACTACGATACACTAGTAACCTAAATCAGCTTTCACGTAGCAGATTATTTCTACTCCCAAATTCGGCCAAATGTAGATCATGGGCCATCTACATCAAAAGGTAACGGAATTCACAACAAATTACTTCCTCGTAATTGATTCAATAAATTGTCTATCGGGTGAAATAGACCCAATGTGTTTTAACGCGCAAAACCCTAATGTTTTATCATTCAATCAAGTGGAATTCACAATAAAATACTTCCCCGTAATTGACCCAGTAAATTGTCAATCGGGAGAAATAGACCTTGCGTGTTTTAATGCGTAAAACTCTAATGTTCTATCACTCTATCAAAGACACTTGTCGGATATTTACTTCATGGGAGGTATTTTGAGGTCATCATTCATGAGCATGCTTGTTCCTAATCCCCCCCGGGCGAAATCAAGCGGGCGGGTTTGACCCGCCATTAAACAACTAGTTGTAGTAGACTAGGTCCTTAAAAGGCTGCTCATAGAGCACAGTTCTTTAAGATCAATCTCTCCTCATGTCGTAACTCATCCTATCGGACTCCAATTTTCAAATCCATCTTTATAATCAGATGATGAAATCGTCGGTTAACCTATCACAGGGGCGTTGCTCATTCACGATCTCTATACAGTCGTTGTCTTGTGGGTCGGTCTCATCGTGTCCCAATGTTTTCAGTTTAAATGGAGCCTCATATTAATTACTTAATCGAGCTCTATGGGACGGTGGCGGTTGCTTTGATTATTGAGCTTCTTTAGTGTTATTATGTACTTTCGATCTCTTCAAGTGTCGCCCTCTTGAGAACGTCATGCGGAGATGATAAGTATGATGAGAAAGTGCCTTATCGCGAAGCTGTTTTTCAGGGAATATTTCGTAAAACAGCCGGTGATGTCGGGCATAGAAAAATCACTCATAGATATTGCCAAAAGCATTCTTAAGAAATCCTTAACCTCATCGACATGGGATTGTGAGAAAATAATCATTCGTCCACATCTATATTTAGATGACCTATGATTTACCCAACGGTGCTTTATTTCAAGCTCGCGACGTATGGGAAACGCCACCAAGTTGGGATAAACTATTGCAACATCAACATCATTTAGAAAATAATTAATTTGCTACTACAACACTTGCATGATTTTCAGAGACAAATGAGTTGTCCTAGATGATTTTGAATAAAGGGTTATATTTTCCTTGTCTTAGATGAATCTCCCACTTGGCTGACTAGTAGGTTACGAAGTTGTAGACATCACTCAACTACAAATTTAATAACATATAAATGCAGGTTATATCCATATTTGTAATTACTAATTAGATAAATGGTTGAAAAAAGTTTCCTTTAATAACAATGGAGAAAAATGTGGTTTTTGTATAAACGCCCTTGAAGTCTGAAGAGATCATTGCCATTCGATGATGTCTAATTTTCAGACAAATTCATATGCATGTGACGCCACTTAGAACGATTATCAACCTTCCTAATCCATTTAAATTATCAATAACCCGTTGAGCAGTCATACAAAGAATATTATAGTACTAACTAAAATAGTCATTGACAAAGTTTTGCCTCCAGCAAGAAAAATTTCAACGTCCGCCCCCCCGCTGTATTCAAGCGACATATATCTAGAGAGCGATAGAGAGCGAAAGGGAGAAGGGAATCGGAATTGCAAGGGCGATGGCTATAGTGGAAGTCATGTTCGCGAGAGCTCGTGCTAGCGACGAGCGGCGCTGACATGGTAAAGGGGCAGAGGTGCTTCGGCTGGCATTTGGTAGCGAAGAAGAAAGAAGGTGAAGAGAGAGAGACGAAAAGAAAAGTGGAAATTTTCAGAGAATTAAATATACCATATGCTCATGCATTATTCTCGGAAGAGGATAAACTGTAATGTCAACTAATTTTCAAATTTAGACAATCCTAATAAATAAAAGTTTTCCGGCTAAAGCACAATGGATGGGGAAAAAATGCAGGAAAACAGAGAAAGGAAACGCTGAAACTGGTATAAGTGGAGCCAGTGTCTCAAGAGGTGGACGGTTTAATACCTAAATGCTAAAGTGTGTTTTTGATCGGCCACAATCCAAATAAAATTAATCTTTAGTTGGCAAATGTCTCTTCCAATAACTTCACCAAAGAAGAGGATGTTCTATCAAATTAAGATATCTAGAAGGAGCCAAATAGTCGGTATTGTCCATCTGATTGCGGGGTCTACATGTCGGAGATACGAAGGACAAAACTATATGCTCTCACGGAAACCATAAAGTCCATTAAAAAAACGAATATGATAAGTCCCACCTAAATGCATGCATAGTTTAAAGAAATGTAGTGAGTGGAATCACATGTCTTTGATGCATGTACCAAGAAAAAAACAAGAATAGAAGGGAAAGATTACGTGACTGGTGAACTACCTGAGTGCACATAAAAAAATTCATTTTATTTCTCATAGTCCTCTTTAGATCCATCGTTTGTTGTGGACATAGTGGTGCAGCATCTTCTCATGAGTTCGTTGTTATATGTACTTAAGCTATCATTTGCGGAACCCTAACTTATGAAGAACAAGTTAATGGATCTGACGCTTCTTAGACCAATTACATTTAATCACAAGTCATTCTATAATCATTGGGGGTCTCAGGAGATATATTTTTTTAGGTTGAAAAATATGAAGTGTCAATATCAAGGAGTGATCTTCTAGAGTTGTTGTAGGAGAATCCAACTTCTCCTAGTTATTATCTTGACCATGTAGATGAAATTTGAGAGCAGGGGATATGAACCCTAGAACTAGGAGATCCTTAAACACGGAGCAGACGGTCGAATACTAAAGATTAATTTAAGCAGTAGGTCAGATTTCGCCCTGAATTCCTCATATCCTTTTTCATCCAATTATGAATTTCCTTTTCGTAGAGAACTTGAATTTCTATAACCATTCAACGTGGGATAGATATAATGGATTCACGCACACTTCAGCTTTTCCTCTCCATATGAACTTTTGTGTGAATGAGAATATTAATTTGTAAAACACGCGCATGCATAACAGATCCGGCTTATAGCCATGAACACGCGCATGCATGAAATTTATAAAGTATCGATATTCAAGGAGTGATTATCTAGAACCATATATTCTAGAATGATCTTTGTCCTAGTTAGTATCTATACTTGTAGATGAAAATTAGAAAGCACTGAAAATCAACCCTTGAACAAGGACATCCTTGAACAAGGATATACTTCTATGCTATGAAATATGAAAGATTTTGTCTTGCTTTCAAGAACAAAAATGGAGTTATGTTACACATCATTATTAAAATCAAGTGTTCGATCCAAGGCAAAGTCAGCAGCTTCAATAAACTAATCAGTAAAAATCTTAGTTACGTCACATATACAGTTAACAAGATGTGTTTATAAAGCTTCTAGCTCAGAGAGCTTACCTACCATTCCTACATATTTATATACATACATACATACTTTGACCTATCGAAGCCTTTTGGAAGCATTAGCATACACGCCTTTTGATCTTCCCATTTTCTACTCTTGAATGTTCACATAGAATACATTAGGTCACAGCATACGTTAAGTGCGCGAATACTGCTAAACCTACAAGATAAAAATACGGAGGGAACTTTTACGTGATCGAATTGTTTTTGCCTTGATTAATAGAGAGATTACAATTCTATCCTTTATTGCTATTGAGAAAGCAGTGAACATGTCGAAAATAAGTTGGAATTTGTCAGGGTTCATACAATTTCAACATTGTCCCCATATGTTTTGACACATTATACCTGTAGGCTCGTTGAACGATAAACAATTTAGGTTAACGCAACCACATCTAGAACAAAGTGAGCCCGCATTAATACCCCTTAAATAAGTCATACACGACCGACCCGCTTGCGTGCTCCTCCTCTTGATATCCTTCTCCCCCCCCACCCCCTCCCCCCCACCCCCTTTTTCTCTCTCTCTCTCTCATGGATATCAATCAATTGAATCTAGAAAAGCCAGAGCGTGTATTCATGAGCATAGACCATGACCAGAGTCCTGTGAAATCCTATACTTGTGCCTTCTGCAAGCGGGGGTTTTCAAATGCCCAGGCACTTGGAGGTCACATGAACATTCACAGGAGAGATAGGGCCAAGCTCAGGGAATCCATGGAGGAGAGCGCGCTATCACTTGGAGTCATCCCGAGCAAGAACACCGCTGCCGCTGGAAGTCACGAGGACGAGAAAAGCGGTAACAAAACCCCCCCGAAAGGGCCACGTACCATGTCTGCAGAAGATAAGACAGGTGCTCAAGCTAGAGATGACGGTGTTGAACAAGAGAGGATGCAATTGAGTCAGAGTTCGGACCGGATAGAATTGGACCTCGAACTTCGGCTAGGCCACGAGCGCCCTCTCGAGAGATCCTCAGCGAGTCCCAAATAATTCTCTTGATCTTAAGGTACACATCCACAGCGCAAAGGCTTCTAGGTTCCTCCACACGTAGCCTGCTTTACCTGTATCTTTTTTGTTATTTCACTTATAGCATGAGTATCTTGTTGAGGATGTGAAGTTCATATACAATCTTCTTGAAATTTCTCTGTTTATTGCAACTTAATTTCTTTGTAACTTCGACCTCATCGATGGAAGTCAATATTTTTCTCTCTGCAACTAATAGACAGCAGATTGGTAACAAACTGCTTCTCCATGGTAATGCTAGGGTTGAGGAGTAAAATTTTGTCGGTTTACTATTAACGATTTTAAGAGTTAAATTGTTAGATAAAGGCATTATTTATAATTTAAATACACTAACACAGCATCATCTTTACTTTTGATTTGAATGCCAAAGGAGTCTTGAGTAGCTAGATATGCGCTTGTAAGGAAAATAGCACAAGTCCTGACTTACCATTTAGACACTTCATGGAAAATTTTCGTAATTTATTGCACAAAAACTGACATCATGTTGGAAATTCCTTAAGAAAGCACTTCTAATGGTCGGATGATATACTTCATGGTAAAAAAAGTACTTTTAAAGATTTGTTAAACATAAAAGATGAAACCGGTCATGTATTTCTATATGTAGAGGGTTTTCTGATTCGTAGATACAAAGAGAGAAATCACCTTCATTCATATTTACATAATTAATTTTGCATGTCAATGATACAGATAATTTGCAACCTACCATGAAAGAATGCTTACACATTTAACAGCTTGGGAGAAAATCAAAGTTATCATTATAGGAAATTAGGTTGAAATGGGGAGACTTTTGAGATAATTTTACTAATCCTCTCTCTAAACACTTAGCAAATTTTGCAAATAAATAACAGCTTGGGAGAAAATCACAGATCAATCTTAAACTACTGTAGGGAATGCAATCTAAACATTTTAATTGAATTAAATTAGTCCTAAACCTTTAAGTGCAATTAAGCGCTTTCGATCAAGTTCGCCTGCTCTATTTAGCATGAAAATTCACTTATCAGGACACCTTACATGTAACAGCGACAGCGTGACATGGACCGAAATTACATGAAAAGACTGCTTCTTTTCCTTAGACAAAAGAAGTTGTTTCGGACTCTTTCTTCCAAAAAGCTGTCGTTCCACTTCTATTCCCTCCTCCTCCATCGCCTTCACCGCCCCACGCCCTCGTCCACTCTTCTTCGCTCGCCAGCTTAATTTCGCTCTTGAACTCACCTCACGAAACCCTCAGACTCGCCCTTGCTAGAGCCTACGACGTCCTCGTTTCAGTCTCTCCGGCCACCAAGCAGCCTCTACTAGCTTTTCCTTCTCCATTGATGACGGCAACGCGACCTTCGTGGATTAGGAGAGCGTCCCTCTCAAGGGCGTCATCCAAATTGGGAGGCCAAGTTCTGCCTCTCGCCTCAAGAAATAGGGTTCCGTGGGGAATTTTTGTTTTAGCTGTCGAAATTGCGTTTGTTCTGTTTTAAGGGGGTCGTGTTGCTTACTGGTGGGGATGTTGCGGCTTTGCTTCTATTCACTGCTGTTGGTAAATTGAGTCATGGATTTCGGATTTTCGACCTCGAGACTCTGTGAACTGCCTACCCTTTTGTTTAATCCAATCATCAGAGCAAAGGATTTGGTCATTTGGGGCCTCAGTCGCTCGACCAAGCAACCACGTCATTTATCTTAAGCAAAAGCAGCATCGTTCTATGTAAGACAACTAGCGATGACTAAATTGTCAGGTTAGATAAATCAGTCAAGTGTTTTTCGAGAGGATTTGACTGCACTTTCCTCCAAAAATTTATGAGTAAATTAATTCAATTAAAAGATTTAAAACTCAATTGCATTTCATTTCCATACAATAAGTTTAAAACTGATTGTTCAACTTTTCCTTGGACTTCATTTTCAATTATCGAATGCATCAAAACTTTCATTTCTTCGTTATTGATGGAATTGGCCAAAATTTGACTACTTTGCCAGTATCCGGAAAACCCACCACATGACTGCCCTGTATGATTTCTATCAAGTAATAATGGATTATTGAATGATCTTACTTGTTTCACCTAATTATTACATAGGCTTCGAGTTAGACCCTTTGATATTACATTGTTTCAGAACATGGTTTGAATAGGATTTACAATGTATTTTAGGTTCGTTCACTATTTTTTTTTTTTTTTTGGTAAGGTAAGATATGTATTGACTTTTAACCAAAAAGCTATAAACAAGGGGGTCTCGGCACCAAAAAACTTACACTCATGATGACAAACATATCATAACGAGTGGAAGGGTGTCGAGAAAAAAGGGAAACACAAACAGCCAAACAGCGGCAACCAAACTTAGGTTCGTTCACTATTGATGTCACGAGATGGCAAAAATCGGGCAGATGTGAGGCTAATCAACCCTGCATAGCCTCTTCATTTTATCATTGAAAATCAGGCATACGTCTTTGTAATTTACACCTGACCACTCCCAAATTATAACTGACCAAATCCGACAATCCTCTTCTCTCTCTTTTCCCCCATTCTCATTCCTCGTCTTTGCAGACTTCGTTGCCTTCATTGTAGTCGTCGTTAAGTTCGCCACGGTGAGCTTGTATTGGAAGGGCGCAGCACATTTCACCTGAGGAGATTATCAAGAAAAGTCTATGTCCAAATTTGTCGATATATCCAATTGGACTCATATTCATTCAAAAGTTTAATACAACTCCACACCAAAGCAATTCTTCGATGTGGGTTATCTTTTAATACAACTCACACATACATCTCAATAATCTCCCCCTCACGTATAAGTTGAGTGTTGGGTCTACTCCTCCCAATTCAAATATCCTTCTAGATGAAGATATCTCAACCCAAGACTTCAACACATCTCTTTCTCAAGACTAAACCATGGAGGCTGCCATTGGGACCGTAAAACCCACCTTATCTCTTTCTCTAGACCAAACCATGAAGGTTCCCATTACGACCATGTTGCTACACCGCAATGCTAATTGCTCAAAAACCATGTTGTTCATGAGATTCTTTCATTGAGATATTTACCGAACACCCGAATAGACTAAGAAGCCACCAATCTATCAGCAGCCCCAATACCGCTTGTTGAGAGCATGTAATAGAAGTCTAACACCTTCACTTGAGATTGTCATGAAGGAGCATAAGTTCAAGCCCGTCAACATATCCAATTAGACCCACCATCATTAAAAAATTTAAACCAATGAGTTATGGGCTAACTAACACCTTGCCAAATCTCTAATATGATCTTGTTTTTAGCACAACTCACACGTGCATCTCAACAGTTTAAAGCTGCAACCATGGCCTTCTGCAATCATACATATTGTCCTCTGCAATCATTATCTTCCATGACTAAAATTAAGTTCAAACATATTCATTTGGTCATATAAAGAGATGTGCTCGATAATCACCGCAAGTTTGTTTTTGTACAATTCAAACACTTAAAGAAAAACAACTTATCCAAACATTCTCAGAGTCGATGTGAAAGAGTTTTTTTTTTTTTTTTTTATGACCGAGGGATCGCCGGAGATCACCCTTTGAGGATCACGACCCTCCAATGCTCGGTAGCACCGGTGGGGCCTCGCCGCAAGCCGCTATTTAGACCTAAACCCTCGGAGGGGCTGGCCCAATAAACCACCCCTGGGACCTCCACTTAAGTCGCGAGCATCCGGAGATTCGAACTCGTTCCCTCGGCGATGAGGTAGTAAAGCCCAACCATCACGGCTACCTACGAATGGTTGTCGATGTGAAAGAGTTTAAATCCAATGAATCCTAAAAATTGATTTTTTACTATTATTCTGCATGTTTTCCTTATGTTTCATCCTTACCTCATATATTTTCTTGATGCGGTACATCAACGTCTTTCTTGCCTAAAGTTTAACTTGTGCACGCACAAATTCATTAATCAAGATACCTAATGTTGTAATTATACTTGTGGTTGGGAGAAGGGGGATGTATATGTCATGCATGTTTTTTTTTTTTTGGTCAAAAGCACCGCTTGTATTCAAGACAACGGAAATTTACAACCTGAAGATAAAGCATTCGTATAAACTAAATCAAGCATTACAAACGGAGGATATAGTATCCAATTTTGGACCGAATTTGAGGTTTGGGCCTTCGCAGCCTTCACGCCGACAGTGCTGCAACTTTAGGTTAGAAAATCTGGAAAGCCAAACAACAGCCTCGATGATCACAAGTCAAAGCTCCCACGGCGGTGATCTCACACCTTGCACCACTTCAACAAGATTGAGGCAATCGGATTCAATCTCCAGATTAGCTTCATGGAGTCCTTGCCGGAACAGATGTTGAAGGGAAAAGGTAAGAGCTTGGGCCTCTGCTTCAAAGGCAAATTTTGCTTGGAATCGTCTCGAGAAAAAATTCGTGAGTTTCCCGTTGTAATCTCTACAAATACAGGCCATCAAACCTTTGGTGTTACCCGGCTTATAGCTTCCATCAATATTACATTTCAGGGTACCCACTTCCGGAGGACGCCACAGTTGTGCAAGGTCGAGAGATTCAAGGCCAATCTCAGTTTAGATGCCGCAGAGGAGATCTGGTATGATTTGGTCTGTGCAACTACTGTCTCTACTGCAAGGGAGGGATCTAGTAGCTGATTGCGAAAGATGTAATTATTCTGCATCCGCCAGATCTGCCAAAGGATATTGGCAACAAATTCTAGTCCAGGTGAGTGCTAAGGTGATTTCACCCTTTCTATTAGCTAAGAATCTAAGCGATTGATTGTACTAGTTGAAGTCAATAGATTGATCTGTGGGTTAGACCAAATAGCACGAGTCCATGAGCATTGTATGAATATGTGTTCTAGGGTTTCAGGAGCATTCTGCTTACATAGATGGCATAATGGATCTGTGATGATATGACGATGAAATAGATTTGCTCTGGAAGCTAGGGCATTGTGACAAACGGACCATAGGAAAGTTCTGATTTTCGGTTCTGTTTTCATGGCCCAAATACTTCTCCATAATAATTTCGGATTCTGGTGAGATGTTGATGCTTTGTTGCTGTTAGGATTGCTGAGTGACTGCATTACAGTATGGTAGTTACTTCTTACAGTGTACATACCATTAGTCATGGCTAACCAAACCATTTTATCTTCTGAGTAAAGAGGTCTTACTGGGATAGTAAGAACTTCTGCTGTGATTTGTTCTCCGAAGAACCGTTGGAGCAGAGATTGGTTCCAATTGTGGTGTATTGGATCAATAAGATCCACCACCATAACTGGTTCTTCTCTAGATGTAGGTCCATGGAGAATACCCATTGGTAACCACCGATCTCCACATATTCTGATGTTGTTATCATTACCAACTGACCAGCATATATGTGGTAGAATAGCATCTTTGCCCGTAAGGATGCTTTGCCATCCCAAGGATGGCCGAGTTCCTCTAACAACCGTTAGGAAATCTGTCAAATGAAAATACAGACCCTTAAAGATTTGACACCATAACGATTGAGGTTGATGTAACAATCTCCAAGCCTGCTTTCCAAGCATCGCTCTATTAAATGCAATAAGGTCTCAGAATCCCAATCCTCCTTTGTCCTTTCTTTCTTTCAGAACTTCTCATTTTTGCCAATGGATACCTGCTTTATTCTGATCATTTCTCCACCAAAATCGAGCAATGCGTTGTTCAATAGATTTACAAACAGAAAGAGGCATCTTAAAGATAGACATCACGTAATGTGGAATAGCCTGAACAACAGACTTGATGAGAATTTCCTTACCCCCCTTTGAAATGAATTTCTCTTTCCATCCCTCCAATTTGGCGTTGACTCTTCCAAGTATCCACAAAAACATTTCCTTCTTTGATCGACCCCATTCTGATGGTATGCCTAAATATTTGCCATATCGTTGGAACACAGGAGTCCAAAGTTCTTGAGACATGTTTTCGTATAGAGTAATAGGGCAATTTTTACTGAAAATCATACCTGACTTGTTGCGATTTATTAGCTATCCTGTAGCCAAACAATACAAGTTTAAAATGTTGGCTAAGTTATGGCACTCCTGAACACTACTAGCTAGGAAGAATATCACATCATCAGCAAAAAAGAGATGGGCTAGGGTAGGACACCATCTATTTAACCTGATACATTTGATGTGTCCTATACTGACAGCTTGAGTAATAAGAGTCGATAAAACATTAGCCAGCAGAATAAAAATATATGGTGATAAGGGGTCACCCTGGCGCAAGCCACGAGATGGGTAGAAATAAGGCAACTGCTCCCCATTGAACTTCACGCTAAAAGATACTGTCGTGATACACTGCATAATCCGCCTAACCCATCTCTAATGGAATCCCAATTTAAGGAGGTAATCATGGAGGAAATCCAATTCGACTCTGTCATACGCCTTTTTCATGTCTATTTTTAGTATTGCATTGAACTTTCTTGTCCACTTTCTAGTTCTAAATTGATGAAGAACTTCTTGGACAATTAGAATATTATCTTGGATCTGTCGTCCCTTCACAAAAGTTGATTGTTCCTTAGAAATCAGAATATTCAACCAAGGTTTGAGATAGTTAGCAAATACCTTTGAGATAATTTTGTATGCAAAGTTGCATTGGCTGATTGGGCGATATTGCTCCAGCTTCTCAGGTTGAGTTGTTTTGGGAATCAACATTATAATCGTCTGATTTAGACCTGTAGGCATTACCCCCAACATTAAGAAATTCTGCACTAGAAGGAAAAGATCTTCTTTGACTGTTTCCCAATGTTTTTGATAGAATAAACTGTTTAAACCATCAAGGCCCAGGGCTTTGGTAGTTCCCATCTGAAAGGTGGCTTGCCAAACCTCTTCCATAGTAAGTGAAGCAGTCAGGTGGTCATTCATATCACAAGTGACCACCTAATTGCATTGATCAAGTAGAGGTCTATAGTCCCTATAACCATCAATTGTATATAATTGCGAAAAGAAAGTGGATGTCATATCTTGAAGAGTAGGTGGATCACGTACCCATTGCTGATTATCAGTTTGCAACATAGTAATTCGGTTTCTCTGCCTTCGCTGAATTGTAGATGCATGGAAGAAACGTGTATTTTTATCGTCCCATTTCAACCATTGAATTCTGAGCGTAAGGCCCAAGATCTTGTTCTTCCGTTTCCAAGTCCGACGAATTTCCTCTTTCGCCTTTTGATGCCTCTACTCTATCATAATTGTAATGCTGCTGGTTCATTAGGTTCTGTAATTGTTGTTATAAAGTCAGCACCTTGTTATGTCCATTTGAAAAAAAAAATTTCGGCTCCATTTAGTCAGAGCTTTTGTTACAGTCCTGACTTTAGTAATAAAACTCGAATCTAGGAGACATATTGAATTCCAAGCCCTAGAGATAACTTTGCGGCATTCATCATCCTCATTCCAATAAGCCTAAAAAATAAAAGGTTTCCTTCTTCTTTGATAAGTTGCTGAAGTGTGAATTAGTATAGGACTATGGTCAGATCCCACCACTAGAAGTGCATAAACTTCTGCCCCAGGAAACAATAATCGCCATTCCATTATGCATACCACCCGGTGTAATTTTTCCTTAACAAGCTCTTTCCCCTCTCTATTGTTCATCCATGTATACTTACAGCCCTTGCTTTCTAACTCGGTAAAAGCACAGTCATTGAGGACAGCTCTGAACGACATCATTCTAGATAGGTTAGCAGGTCGCTTTCCTATCTTTTCCCAACAATAAAGTATCTCATTAAAATCTCTAGCACATATCCAAGGTAAGTTGTTGCTAGAACTTATCTCTCGGAGCTCATCCCACACAAGTTGACGCTGCTGATAGTTAGTAGGAGCATGAATAAATGTGATACGCATAGCTCTACCTCCCTTCCCAATCCTACCACTCATATCGAATAGGTGAGGTGTGGATCAAATCACTTGTTAATAAACCAAATCATTCCATAACACCGCTAATCCTCCAGCAAAACCAACTGGGTTTATAGTATGTAAATTTTTGAACTTTAAACAGTGCTGAATATGTTGAAGCCTTACTTCAGGGTTCTTGGTTTCCATTAAGAAGATCACATCGGGCTTTTCTTTGGCCGTCATGGCCTTAAGAGCCCAAACCCTGACAGTTCCAACATAGCATCCTCATTTGTTAGCGGGTGGTTGTTTAGGGCCAGCCACCAAAGCCCAGCTTCATCCGCTGCATATATAGGAGTTTCCATAAGATTTGAGTCATCATGTTCCTCTATTATCAAGCCCCTAGTCTAGTATGGGTTGTATCTTCTTGGTTTTTTGGTAGCTCCCAATTTTGGTGTTGATCTTGTATATTTCATCTTCTTTGTTACATGTATATCCATGGACTCAGTCTAAATTGCTTTTAATTTAGTTGCTGCAGGTATGAGTGCTGTATGGAGAGAGGGCTGGTGCACAACAGTTCGCTGATGGTGTTGATGGTCAGGCTCTAGTGATGGTGCACTGAATCTGTTAACTGCGCTGGGTAGATTTACCACTATAAGATTAGTTGGTGGGGGCAATAAGGGGACAGTTGGAATCTGTGAGGGTGGAGTTTCAGGTACGGCTTCTTCCGTTTGTTCTGAAATTTCTCATGGGTCATAAAAAGTGTGCCAATATGGACTGTTTTCCTTAACCTCAGCACGAAGCCACTGACCATATGCCATGTTCTCTCTACCCTCATGTTTTGCCTCATCATATGGGATATCCTTGCAATACATCACATAGTGCCCGAGTTTTCCACAGGAATAGCAAAAGTGCAATAGACGTTTGTAGTAGAAATCTATTCAAAGAGGTTTGCCATCTATCCTTATCAACTTCCCTATTTTAAGAGGTTCTTGTAAATTTAATTCTACCCTTACTCGACCAGCTCTTGACGATACTCCTTCCTTCGAATCGACCTTTACTTCTATTACTCGACCCATTTGCTTGCACTGCTCTGCTAAGCATATGTTTAGAACACCATTCTAAAGGTAAGCCAAACACCTGTACCCAAAAGGCAGAAGTAGAGAAGTCGTAACAATGTAATGGTGTGTTCGGGATCCATGGTTTGAAGATAACTAAATGGCCTGAGAATAACCAAGGGCCCCCTTCAAGAATTCTCTGTTTGTCGGCCTGAGATTGAAATTTTGCAACATATATACCTGCCTCACACTGTGATATATCTACTAGTTTAGTCCGCCAAGCTTTCTTTAGTGTGCTTTGGAAGGCTTGGAAATTAATGGAAGGATTGGAAAGGATTTTTCCAATGAGAGTTAATCGACATTCATCCAATTTTTCAGGTGGAGGTTCATCATCCTAGTCTTCGATTATCTGGTCGGTGGTGAGGCGACCCAACCTATTGCAAAGTGCTGCCAGACGCGAAGAATCAACATGGTCTTCCGAAGCCATTCAAAGTCGGCAAAACAGGATTTAAAACAGAGGCTTGCTAAACACAAGAAAAACTAGACAGAGTGCTGAATTACCCAAATCAGCCTTCGAAGAAGCAAAATTAAGCCAAGAAGACGAAAACGGTGACCTTCGACCCACGACTAACTCTGTAACCACATTCTAGTTGCAGATAGAAAGCAATCGAAGGCATGCAAAACAAACCAGAGAGAATCGGTGGGAGGATGAAGGGTCCAGCCTGACATTGTAAGCCAATGAAGCGAAAGACGAAGTGAAAACGATCGTAATTCAAGCGAATGGAGAAGCGAAAGTGGAAGAAATGGGGGATCAAATGAAGATTTAGGGTTAGAAAGAGCTACCCGAAGGTAGAAAGGACTCTACATTTCGAGAGAAGAACTTCGCCTAATCTGCATGTTAGTTTACGTGCATTTGCATCTTAACTATATAGAAAGGAAACACAAAAGGGTATCCAACGATAGTTTCTTTTCAATGAAAAAAAGAAATTGCCAATGCTTGTTATCACTACTTTAAAATGATAACCGCACAAGAAGGTAAATAGATCAATATCTCACAAATCTTCTACACTTGGAATTAGAGGTTAAATGTCTCTCGTTGAGTAATCATTTAAGTTCATTTCTCAAAATAATCTCAATCTTCCTATATAGTCATGGTGTGTACTTATATACCACTTAGGCTCTATTTGTTTCACAAAAAATGTACCATTTTTGGGAAATGTTTTCTAGGAGGTCATTTTCTAAGAAAATAACAATATTTACTGGTATTTGGTGAAATATGAAAAGAAAAAGAAAATATTTCTTTTGATATGGAAATTCTAATCTTAAAGAAAATTATAAAAAAATCCGTTTCTTATATTCTTTTTCTTTTTTTTCTTTTTTTTTTCTCTTTCTTCTTCCTTGGCCAGTCGTTGGCCATAGTGATGGTCGGCTACTAATCACAGCTAGATTTCGGCAAGCCGAGATGATCTAGTCTTGGGAGAGGCTCCACCTCGCCAAATCTAGCAAGGTCAAGCTCACCGGCCTTGGAATAGGCTCGAGCTCGCCTGTGGTCATTGTCGTGGCAAGTAATCAGTTGACAAAGTAGCAAAAAGAAAAATAAAAATAAAAATAAAAATAATAAGAAGAAAAAATAATTAAATTTTTTATTAAAAAGGAAAAAAATAATTAAAAGGAGTGCATGAAAGACATGCTTGGTCTAGATGAAAGAAAGATGAGGGAACATGATTAAGAAGAGGAAATCATTTTCCCCACTTATAAATGTACTTTTTTCATTGATAGAAAATGTTTTTCCAGATTAGCTTATTCTCTGTGAACCAAACATGGGAAAATTCTGAAAATGTTTCTCTAAAAATTATTGTCAATGAAATAAACAGAATTTTATTTTGGATTGATTTCGCGATGTCCAGTAGGTACATTTATCATCATGCAACAAACAATGATCTCATATGTAGAATGTCTACTTGAGAATTGTTATGCTGCTTTCGACATAGTAATTTGTGCAATAAATTTTGTGATTTTCTCTAGTGTGCATAACATAGGAGGGAGCGTTGAGTTAATTAAATTGCCCTCGCCCATGATCAAATAAAGTGCTTAGATGTGAGGAGCTTCAAAATTTTAGTCAAGAAAGTAAAGGTATTGGAGGGGAGAAGGAGAGAGAGACTCCTACTGCAGGGGCAAAACAGAAAACAGGTAAAAGAGAAAAAAGAGGTGAAAAGAAAATGAGAAAGAAATTGAGTGTTGAGGTGTCGACTCTCAATTAGAGTAAATTTAAGACGTAGTTGTCTGACCCTCTTATTCACTATAGCATACTTATATAGATGAGTTTGGAACAACCCTCCAACGACTCTTTGGAAAGACAAAAGGACTCATGAAGAAGACAAACTAGTTTTACTAGAAAACAACGACAATTAATTAAGAAACCTAAAAAATTTAAACGATATTTATTAAACCTTGAAAATATATGAATTAAATTTTATTGGGGTGCGTGTTTTCAAGATTTACTTGTTCAAATGTTATTGAGTTAATGACCTTCAACGAATTTGAACACCCTCCAAACGCGAAGTGATCAAATTAGACTCGGAATCAATAATTGCCATTGACAACTAGGTTGTCAATTGATAACAATATGATCGACCACTTGCCCACTAAATCGACAACTCTTTTGCAGAATAGACAACTTTTAGGAATGCTCCATCATCAGGATCTCCTTTGAGTGCTATGACTTTTCTTATCCGATCACTTGAATGTCATAACTTATGTATGATACTCACTTAAATGCCATAACTATTTTCCCAATCACTTGAGTATCAAACAACTTTGTAATTGATCATTTGATTGCAATAATTTTTTAAATCATTTGCCACAAGTGCTATGTTATGTTGGATTTTTGACACTTTGGTTAATGTTTTTAAAAGTTTTTTGCACTTATATGATCAATTGAATGTTGTGGCACTTAGGTTAATGTTACTTTAGAGGTTGTGCAGCTCATTCAGTTAAAAAAGAAGTTTTGGCACTCAAATGAGAGTTGCACGAAGGTTATAGCATTCGGGTGGTAAAACAAAAAAAATTATGGTACTCAAGTAAGTGGTATATGAAAGTTATAGCTATTATGGTATCCTTATTCCCTTTTGTTGAATTTAGAAATCAATGAAAAAATTGTCCAAAAAGTCCTAAACCTATTGCTCTTTTATCAATTCAATTTTAAATCTTTCAATTTTGTCAATTAAGTCATAAACAATTTCACTTTTTTGCCAATTTAATTCATTGGCCAATTTTGGCCAAAAATCACTAACATGAGTGTTGATGGTGGCACATAGGATGATTAACGTTGACGTGGATGGTCGATTAATAATATTTGCATATTTTTGGATTTTTTATTATTTTTTCTAATTTTTTCCTTCTTCCTTCTGCCTATGGGCGACTAATTGGCCTTGTTTGCCACAAGCGAGGCGTGGTCGGGCAAGGTCGACCTTGCCTAGGCCGAGGCGGTCTCGCTGAGCGTTGGCCAAGTGAAGGAGATGCCAGGCAAGACCAACCCTTGCCGAGCCTTGCCCTTGCTCGACCAAGCCTCGTCTGTGGGGGTGAGGCTAACTTGCCCAACCATCGACAAAAGGAGGAAGAAATGAAAAAAAAATAAATAAATAAATAAATAATTCAAAAATCAAAATATTATTTAAAATTGTCTATATTAACCCTGGCTATATCATGTAGGATGGTTAGCATCCACTTTAATGAATTCTAGCCAAAATTGGTTGAACATACTCAATTGACAAAATACGGAAAGATTTATGACTGAATTAACAAAAGTGTAATAAGTTTAGGATATTTTGGACAATTTTCCTGAAATTAGTTGGGTTTAGTATGCCATTGTTGATACCTAAATTTTGGCGATCTGGTCATTTATTTATTGCATAGAAAATTAGGGGTTAATTTTATCCCTGAAAAAAAAATATTAATTGCATAGCATATAATTTTATGTGCATTTATTTTTTAATTTGCATTTTTTTGCATTTATTTATTGGACCCGTGGCGGATGGGTTCGAATTAGTGGTTCTGAGCTTTAAATTGACAGGCCAGACTAAGCCCACGAAGCAAGCAAATTGACCCAAGCCCGCTTTTTTATGATCAGAGATTATCTCGTGAAAATAAGAATTTGAAATTTTCCGAGATATGATGGAATTTTTCGGATAGGGCAAGTGGAAAAAAATCGAATATTGTGTTCGGCAAAACAAATATTGCGTTTGGAAAAAGAATCTTCGTGGATATCAATTTAGAAAAATTAAAACCCTAGTCCATGACCTATAAATAGGTTAAAACGTGTAGGGTTTTAGGGGCCACACATTGAATACCTGGCCAAAAGTGAAACACTATAGCAAGAGGCGTCCACGAGAACATCCAAAAAAGTTTCAAAACCTAGTTCCTCCATCACGTCTACCGTCCCTCATCGAGCGCCCCCGCTGCTTCGCCTGGCCCAAACGCCAACCTGCACCAGCGAAGATCCGCAACTCCCGTGCTCATCATGTCCTTTTTGTGCCTCGTGAGTGTGCCCGATCGAGTGACTAACGGTGTCATCGCCTTACGCCTTCATCGCTACACAATTACCAGAGAAGTTTGCTGACTACCACCCATTAAAGCAACAGCCCACTTTGATAGTCAAACACGTGGACCAGCAAGAATTACTTCTTTGGGGGCAGCCACAGCAAGAGCACACGATCAAAAGGTTCTTTGAAAAAAAGCTTTGTTGAGCTTGTAAATTCACGAAGGCCAGCAAGGACTCCAGCAAGCTCAGCCCAACAATGCCGTGATCGTTGTTGAGAACAGAACCTGCGTTTGCCATCGCGTCTGGGTTTGAGCTTTTGTAGGTTTTCTTGCGCTTGAGAAAGCCCATCATCGCTGTTCAAGTCTTCTCGTGGCTACCCTTGCCGTGCTTGTCATTCTTGTTGACTTTGCCAAACCAGGGAAGCGACGAGTCACCATTCGAAATTTGTTGCTGCTTATTAAGCCAAGCACCACCGAGAGCTCCTCATCGCTTTGGCGTGACCCGACGGAGTCCCTCCTTGAGCCTAGCTGCGCCGAGCCTCAATCGTGGTCCATTCTACCAATCGGATTTTTTGGAAAAAAATTCAAATTTAGGTAGAGATTTATTTTATTTTATTAGGTAGATTTATTTTGTCTTGTTTTAGTTTTTGATATTTTGTCTCTTTGTTCGAATTATTTCTTGATGCCTGGTTGAAATTCCCGATGTACCGCCTCGATTCGCAACCACACACAAATTTGTATTCCATCTATAAGGCTTTAGATGGAATAATTATTAACGCGGGACTAAAATTGATATCTTGATCTTTAAGACTTAAGATCAATTTATCGATTTTATTAGCGAAATAATCAAGTTTGAATTTCAATTCGAACGGTGGATAACATTTTTTATGACCATGGATAATTTGATGTTTATCTCTTAATTGTTTTGTTTATCCCGAAAATACAAAAAAAAATTACATTTTGCAGTCCACATAGGTTAGGATTGATTGCGTGATAGGTTAGTTATTTTTTTAAAATGCATGGTTAGGATCTATTTGGATAGATAAGATTTCACTTTAGTTTTCACTTTAGTTAGATTTTTATTTTTTTTAGTGATTTTTATTACGAATTTTACATATAAAAAAATACAAAAAAAAATCATGCGCATGTCATGTAGGATTAGTTTCATGAAATGCCCGTCATCTAATGATTATTGCTAGGTTCATTTAGTTAGAAATTGTTCGTCATTAGAATTAGGTCATTTGGTTAATTTAGATTGCATATTTAATTCTTGCATTTCTTTAATTTCGAATTTTATGAAAACGGAAAAAAAAGAAAACTTAAAGTTAGGGCATTCTTTGTACGTCATTGCATCTTATGGTAGGATTGCATGTTTAATTTTATTTTCTACTTAGTTATAGTTAGAGATAATTTTCTTTAGGATAGACTGCATGCTTATATTTTATTTATGTCATATAGCTTAGGTCATATTGCTATGCCATATCATTGCATGTTAGATTAGTAGCATAGCATTGCATGTAGATTAGATTCTCGTTAACTAAGTGAAAACAAAAAAATTGCGTGTTAATCAGAAATTATATCTAGGATTGTCCATGTGAATTCTGATTTAACACTGCAATGCTTTCGTTGCTATGAGGTAAGTCTTGTAATTTATTCACTACTTTATCTGGGTGTTAAATTGGTGATTTGCGCACCTGCATGAACACCTCACATGTTAGGGAAATAAATTTAAAATCAATTCAAGCTGCCTACGAAAACATTTTAAAAATAAAAGAATGGTATAGAAATGGCATTAGAGAAATCTAGCGTAACCAAATCCCCGTACCCAAAGTCTCTAGTTCGTAGGAGTAAAATAATTCTCCAGTTATTTTACTTAGGTGTCTAATCAACCTACCATGAACTGATTAGTGGCAACTCCTAAATAAATTCATTTAAAAAAAAAACTTGAACCTAAGTCGCGAATTGGTATGGGCTTGGGAGAGGCCGAGTTAAGTCTAGACTTAACAATCCATTAACCAAACTCTAGGTGGTTCACTCCGAAAATTTCGTCGCGACAGCCATCATCAAATGTGGTGGGATGCGCCATATCGTTTTATATACATTCGCATGAATTAGCTAGCTCCGCAAAACTTGGAGGATGTTCAAGGTACGGGGGCCTTTTTTACAACCTTAAATTATAATCATTTCAACTTGAACATGATCCGATAATTTCCGGGTTTCATCGAGTTAACTTGATTTGATCGCCATCGACCTGGGACTGTCCAACATTTTTTTCGTTTTTTTTTGCTTGTTTCCTAATTAATGACGGAACCTTTCAATGTTGATAGCTAAATTAATACTGCGAAGAATATCTAAAATTTCTATATACTATCTCAAAACAGGTTTAAAAACTTCAGTCCTAAGATTTACATGATTAAAACATAAAACCAACAAATTAAAAAAAAATGTTGTTTGGTGAAAATTTTCGTTGCGTAAAATCGTTGCACGCTTAAATACAACATTCATTTTAAGGAAATATAGGTCGACCTGCTTTGAATAGGATAAGGGATATAAGTTTATCAATTCTTGACCTGGACCCAGGCAAAAATAGACCCGACCCGCCCCCAGTTGCCTGGTCAATTTGCTACAACATATTAAGAACATATGGAACTTATATGAAATCCCACTACATAACATAAATAGGAAAATTTGTCCAAAAAATCCTAAACATATTACGCTTTTTGTTAATTCAAGGGAAAATTCCAAAAAGGGACCCGAAGTGCCCTTATTTTCTCAAATAAGGACCCGAAGTCGACCCTGTTTCTAATAAGTACCTGAAGTGGCATCATTTTCTCAAATAAGGGCCTGAAGTGGATGTTGTTTCAAATGAGGACCCAAAGTGACTATGTCCATTTCAAATAAGGACCTAACTTTTCGACAATCAAGTGTATTTTCATCATTTTTCCATTTTCCCTCTTTTTTTACTAGTTCTTCTTCTTCCTCTCGCACCGGGTGGCTGGCCGGCCACCAATGCCCACAGAGGGCTAGGCAAGGATCGCCCTTGCCAATGAGGGCCGCCCACACTAGCGACGGGCGAGGCAACCTCGCCCGGGGGCTATCCGCAATGTCGGTCCTCACCGGCCCTAGGCGAGGCCGACCAACGCTAAACCGGTTGTTGTTAAGGGTCATCGCCAGTTGGCGAGGGTGGTTGAGCCCTCGCCTAGGCCTTGCCCGTGGCTAGCGAGGGTTGGGCGACCGCACTGACTACTAGCGAGGGTGGTCGAGCTCTCGTTTAGGCAATCTTGCGAGGGTCATCGCAAGATTGCCCCAAACGAGAGCTCAACCACCCTCGCTAACGATCGGCGAGGTCACCCAGCCCTCGCCGATCAGAGAAAGGCCACCTTCACTAGATCTCGGCGAGGTCGGCCTCACCTAGGGCTAACGAGGGCAAACCTTATGGATGGCCCTAGGCAAGGGTCGACTCGCCCGTGGTCGGCGTGGGTGGCCGAGGGTGACCCTTGCCCGGCCCTCGTGGCATCGCCGGTGGCCGGCCGGCCATCGGCAAAAAGGAAGAAGAAGAAGAAGTAGGAAAAAAAAAAAAAAAAAGGAAAGAAAATAAAGGAAAATGGAAAATAATGAAAATACCCTTAACCGGTCAAAAAATTTAATCGACCGGCGATCGGCAAGGTCGAGTCCTTATTTGAAACAACTAAAACTACTTCAAGCCTTTATTTGAAACAACCAAGGCTACTTCAAGTTCTTATTTGAAACAAGGTCCACTTCGGTCCTTATTTGAGAAAATAAGGGCATTTCGGGTCCTTTTTTGAAATTTTCCCTTAATTCAATTATAAAATTTTCAATTTTGCTAATTGAATACTAAAAAAGTTTACATTTTGTCAATTAAGTTCATTCGATCAATTTTGACCAGGAATCTCTGATGTAGACACTGGTTGTTTTATATGGCACTGTTAATACTAACATGAAATATTTTTAATACTTTTTTTATTAATTTTTAGATTTTTCTAAATTTTTAATCTTCTTTTCCTACTTTTATGTTAGTGGCTGACAAACAATCGCTAGACACAAGTGGTGGCCGTTGAGGGTCACTCTCGCCATCACAAGTGAGGATAGGCCTCATCGAACCTCACAAGGGTGAGGGGGAAGGCTAGCCTTCGCCCAAGCCATGATAGCCTCATTTGCCTTGCCTTTATAATTTTTAAATAATTTTTTTGATTTGTTTCTTTTTTCCCCCTATTCTTTATGACGATGTCTGATGAATGGCCACTAGCCACAGGCGATGCTCGGCAAGGGTCACCCTCGCTTGTGGCATCAGGGGTGAGGGTTAGCCTTGCTAGATGTGGCAAGCTCTCTAGCGAGGCTCGTCTTCGCTCGCCTTGCCCAATGTCATTGGGCAAAAGTGATGCCGACAAGGCCACCACTGCTTGGGCAAGGGTCAACATGGTCAGCCACTGCCTATGGCTGGTGGCCGTTCGCCAATCGCCAACAAAACGAATTGGGAACAAAAGGAAATAAGAATTATTTTAAAATTCAAAGATATTAAAATATTATTTATAAATGTCTATGTTAGAGCCAGTCATACCAAGTAGAATGGTCAACATTCATATCAACGATTTCCTACTAAATTGATCGAATTGACTCAATTGGAAAAATATGAAAAGGTTTAAGACTCAATTGGTAGAATTAAAATGTTTAGAACTGAATTGAGAAAAATGAAATAAATTTAGGACTTTTGGACAAATTTCCTCTTAACGAAGATTTTGTCTATCACATTGTTCACCTTATGGAATAAAATTATACATGTATCTTTTATGTATACTCTATCCATGTCAAATTTCGAATTTAGCTCACCCATAGTAAATATTACTAGACACTAAATGATAATTTATAGTTAGTTACTTAGCCCAGGCTCTATGCAGCATGTCCATATGCATATGTTTGAATCAATAATAATGCTTTAATATGATATTTCTTGTAAGAGAAAAAGGTAAAAAATTCGTGTAACTTGCTTATTAGTATTTAGAAGAGTCAAAAACTAATATGTACTAGAAAACCTCTATTTTCTTAGCACAGTAAATATAAATACAAACGAATTTAGTGCACGATAAGAAAAGCTAAATCTGAAATATGTTTGATAAAAAATTTGAAAAATATAAATGATCTATTCTTTAACTAAATTGCAATTTAATCTTTCCTTGAATAAATATTTGACTTCATGATTAAAAAAAATTAGTATTTTGGTAAAATTAAAGCGTTTGATATCCCCAGAGTAATTTAACAAATCGTGTTACAAACTAGCTATAATTAACTACAATTGTTTTATTACTCAAACTAAGTGAATTTATTTATTCTCTATGATTTTTGGGAAAATTATCAAAAATGTTTTAAACATGTTGCATTTGTGTCATTTCAATCCTAAAATTAATTAACCAACTTTGTTTAAACTTTTTGATAATTTGTCAATTTAGTCATAAACATTTCAATTGTTCCACTTTAGTCCTAAAACTTTTGATAATTTGTCAATCTAGTAACAAATATTTTGACGATTTGTCAATTTTCGCTAGAAATCACCTATGTAGGGATCTAGTCATGATCGACTGTCCTACACAAGTATCACTAGTGTTGACGTGAATAATTCTTAATACTTTTAAAAATATTCCTATTTTTTCTCTTTTTTCTTCTTTTGTTTTTTTTTCCCTAAGCATAGGCCGGTGAAGTCATTGGCCATGGGTTAGTACATCAGCCCTTGCCCATCCAAGCAAGGGTCGTGACGCCATTGTCAACCCATACTAGGCAAGTGTGTTGCATCCCTCGCTTGGATGCTCTTGCTTCGATTGATGAGGGCAGGATGGCCCCCCTCCCATGGTCAATGATCCTTGCCAACCTAGGGTTCGAAAATAAAAGGAAAAGAAAAATAAAAAAAATTAAGAATATCTTAAAAGATTATTTACGTTAGCACCGGCTGTACTATGTAGGACGAGCAATGCTGATTAGATCACCACGTCAAATTGGAAAATGGTAAAAAAAAGGTTCAGAACTAAATTGGTCAAATTAAAAGTTTTAAGATAGAATTACTATAAGTGCAATAGGTTAAGGACCTTTTTAATAATTTCCTATAATTTTTCTACTAGACTAAATCAAATTCCTTGAAGAAAATCAATTACACTTTAGTTAGAAATTAAATACTTATCAGTAACATAATTATTTAAAGTGCGATTTGAATGTTTTAAGTTTTTCTACTTTAACTATTTTGTAACTAATTTGATTCTAAGATATCAATTAATTGAGATAGATGTGAAGAAATAGGTTATATCAACTCTACGGTAAATGGATATTTTAATTGAGTGGGACAAATGCAAAAATATAGGCTATACTTGACATACTTAAATTTAACCATTTAAAATTACTGAAATTTAACGATTCTAAGTGAGATTTAATCAAATGAAATGAGTTATAGTTTCAAACTATGGATAATATATCTGAATATGGAGCATAATATCTTGAATTAATTTAATTCGCTTGATTATACTATTGAAGATAAAAACTATAACTATAACTAAAAACCATGGACTTTGAATCCATAAATTCAAGGGAAAATTCCAAATAAGGACTTGAAATGCATTCATTTCTCCCATTTTTGGCGAGAGTTGTCGGCCCTTGCCCAAGCACTAGTGACCCCATTGGCCATCACCACCACCCCCCTTCAGGGATCAGGCGACAGCCACAGGCCCTCCCACTTGAATCTTCGCTTTTTTTAAATAAACAAAAAAACAAATCGTTTTTTTAGTTTTTTTATGAAAAGAAAAAAAGGAAAAAGGACTAATTTAAATAATTTAAAAGATAGAATTGGCCTTTTGGTAAAGCTATTCTTTCAGGCTAATATGGCCACTTTAGGTCTTTATGTGAAACAAACTCCACTTTAGGCTATTCTTTGAGAAAATGAGAGCACTTTAAGCTCTTATTTAGAATTTTCCCTAGGTCTTTATGTCCTCGGTCCTTGTGCATTGGGCAACGGAGATTGTATATCGACAATTGAAATTTTTACTCTATATTTACTTGGATTTAATCATATACCAAATCCCTTTTATATTTGATATAGATAAATGCTAATTTGATTTAGCTCATCCAATGTGCCTATAGCTTTGTTCATAGCTAGTTTTTCAATTATGAATAACCGTGATTTGATTGGGCAATCACACTTCCCAATAAGAAGGTGTTGAGCACCAATATACTTATGAATAATTCTATAATTAGCTAAAAAGTTTCATTCTTTTTCAAGTTTAAAAAAGTACATCTTATGACCCAAAAAAGAAAAAGAAAAAAGAAAACAAAGAAAGTACATTCAAGCCATGCTAGTGAATAGTATAATTCGAAAAGAAAATTAAAAAGAAAATCATAAATCTATTATACGGTTGCTAATTCAATTCTAAAATATTCAATTTAATCAATTTAATCTTAAATCTTTTGATAATTTGCTAATAAAATCCATTCTGACATGATGTCGAGCATCCGACATGGCACAATTGGCTTTAACATGAACAGTTTTATAATTTTTAAAAAATTTACTAATTCTTTTAATTCTTTGCCCTTTTTTTCTTTTTTCTTTTTAAGTTTTTTCACATTTCCCTCTGCCATCTATCAAGGCCTTGGTGATGGGCGGCGGAGGTCGCTAGCCACAAGCGAGGTTGTTGCAACCCCCGCATAAAGTCAACTATTAGCAAAGGGAGATAGGGAAAAAATTCATTTAATATATATATAGAAAAAATCATTCATGTCAACGGCATTCATGCCGCATAGAACTATTGACAATTTTCAACCAAAATTGGTCGGAATGACTATTTTGGCAAATCACGTAACGGTTCAAAACTAAATTAGCTAAATCGAAAAGTTTAAAATTGAATTGGCATCCATATAATTTTTTTATAATTATCCCATAGATTTAAAAAGCTTTTTTGTTCAAAAAGGGAGGGAGGGGGATTTGACCTAGACCTCTCCCTCCCCTCCTAAATGTTTTTTCTTTTATTTCTTTGTGTCTTTCTTTACTTATTCTCCCAATTTAGTTTTAGATTTGGGAGTTTTTCTTTCTCAATCTTATATTTGGGAGCTTTTCTTTTCGATCTAATTCTAGATTTTAGAGTTTTAATGAATAATTATTCTGCCTCTAGTTTCAATGGTGTTCAGAGCAGCTTCAATATCACATTTGTGCTTGTTTAACATGTTTTAGTTCAAAGCTTTGATGCTTCGCATTGGCTACAAGGCTTGCTCTCACAGGTGTCAGATTTAAATTTTGGGAATGTCGAATTACACAAAGTTGTAACTATTGAGAAAATATTTCCTCAGTGGTTTCGATGATTAACAAAACTTAGAGATTTTGTTTTTTGATAAAAAGTATTTTTCAGGTGAAAAGTCTAATAAGATATAATCAGATAATTTCAATCAGAATAAGGTCGTGGATTATTCTTCTGTCTTTATGTATTTTATCAAATGGCTAGGAAGGAGTAAATCATCCATGCAAAGGCTAGTGGAAAATTGGTTTTGATTCATTGCTTTATTTATAAGGAGTTTCGAAAGGAAAGTCTTCCCAATGTCTACCGAAGATTCAAGCTTCCAGAAACTACTTACTAGAGGCGAAACGTTCTTTCCAAACATAGACACTCAACTTTTGGAACCTAATTTTACTATATGGGCGGCAAAACATATGGAAGCTTCACTCTCGACAATCTTGAAGCAATCAGATCTTCTCAACCAAATCCAGGGCCAGCGGGTAGATTGGCTGAATAATCCTTTTGAAGACATGTCCAACGGTCGGCTTGAACTTGAGGGAATATAAGAGCAGGTCTCAAAGCAAAAGACATTAGAATTTGCATTCACGAGTATTGAAGCTTTTCATTCGAAAGTCCGAAGAGTGTTCTTGATCTTTTACATTCATCTTTGTGAGCAAAATTATGTAACTTTTTAGAGGCCAAGAGTGTGTTTGTATAGTGCGTTACACAAACTTAAGTATTAGCTCCGTACTTGTAACTTCTAAACGGTTCTTATCCATAGATTCTAGCCAATTGGCTGTAGCGCGGGAGAGTGGACGTAGGCTTGCAAAAAACCGAACCACTATAAACCTTTGTGTGTAATCCTCTATCCTTTACTACTTTTTTATTAATTTTGATAGAATTGTACACCGGTAAAATCTAACCACTTCATCAAAAGTTGTCTAGTTGTAATATTTGTTTAAACTTTTTTTATTTCCGCACAATCACCTTCCCACAATCTAGATGATAGATCTAACCATAACAATTAGTATTAGAGCACGGTTACTCTTTACTGAAGTGTTTTATTACTTTTGAGTTAACGACCTTTCGATGGCTAGTAATATTGCACCAGGTATGATGGAAGGTCAGAGTGACACAAGGCCTCCGTACTTCGATGGAAAGGATTATAACATCTAGAAAAACAAGATGAAACATTTATCAAATCCAATGATCCTTTGGAATGGGATGTTATTCTGATGAGCATAAAACTCGAACCTCCCTCGACTAAAGAAGAAGCAAAAAACCAGAAACCTCAGTCCTATCTGATGTGGATATTGTCAAAAGAGAAGCACTAGATGCTAAAGCTGGCTATTCATTATGTTGCATGTTATTTCCATCAAAATAGAATCGAATTTCTTCTTGTGAATCAACAAAAGAAATTTAGGATAGATTGCAAGTGACATACGAAGGAATTGATCGTGTCAAGGAAACGAAGATAAACATTCTTCTCCAATAGTACGAAGCCTTCAAAATGAAACCTGAAGAATCCATAACAGACATGTTCAGTAAATTTTATTGACATTGTCAATAGATTGGCATACTGAGGGCAACCTGTATCAAACCCAATGAAGATTTAGACAAATATGACGAAGACGACAAAGAAATTGCCTTTTTGCTGAATAAGCTTAAAAAAAATGGCCAGAAAAGGAAGGAAGTTTAAAGGAAAGAAATTCTTCAAAACATCTAAGCAAAAGGAAAGCTTCAATGACAAGGAAAGCAAGGATGTGGTCTATTTCAAGTGCAAGAAGCAAGGACACATCAGGCCAAATTGTCCTCTTCTGAAGAAAAGAAAGAACAAGTATGAGAAGACAAAGAAAGCACTAAAGGCCGAAACGTGAAGTGACACTAAGTGCGAAGAAAGCGATGAAGAATATGTGAATATTTGTCTCATGAAAAATTTGATTCTGAAGAAGAATATGAGATAAGAGATTTTGATATTCTAGTTGAAGTATCTAATTATATAGAAGAATTACTTGTTGATACGCTTAGAAAATTCTCAAAATAGGAAAACTCAAGATTGAGACAACAAGATTCTTTCCAAAAACAAAAGATTGAGTATCTTGAAAATGATCTTCTTCGAACAAAAGAAAATCATGATTCTGTTTTAAAAGAAAATGATTCTTTGAAAAAGGAAAATTCAAATGTTGCAAAAATATTTTCAATTGGCTCAAAACTTTTGGAACATATTTTGTCCATCCAAATCCCATACTACAACAAATCAAGACTTGGATGTAAAAACAAAAAGATTTGAGAAAATGATTTTCCAACTCACAAAGAAAGGAAGAAGCAAAAACTTCCAAGAGTTTTCTATGAAAATCATTTTACTCCAAGCCTTGAAGAACCACGAAAGCCATATCATGTCTACCAACTAAAGAAAGCACTACACGGTCTGAAACAAGCCCTTCGTGCTTGGTATGAAAGGTTGACAACTTTCCTCATTCCGAATGATTTTGAGAAATGTAATGTTGATACTACTTCATTCATTTGGAGAGAATGTAAGGAAATTATATTGGTGCAAATTAATGTCGATGACATTATTTTTGGATCTCCTAATGAAAATCTCTACCAGAATTTTGCTAAGTTGATGTAGGACCAGTTTGAGATGAGTATGATGAGAAAATTAGATTTTTTCCTTGGATTGCAAATCAAGCCATCGGAAGAAGGGAGTTTTGTTTTCCAAGAAAAATATGCCAAAGAGCTTGTGAAGAAATTTCACATGGAAAATTCGAAGAATGAAACTCCCATGTCTTCATCTTCAAAGCTTGACAAAGATGAAAATGGCAAGAAAGTTGATTAGAAGCTATATGGGAGCATGATTGGCTTCCTACTTTATCTCACCACCTCAAGACCTAATATTCTTTTTAGTGTATGCATGTGCGCAAGATTTCAATCAAATCCTAGGGAGTCTCATCTTTCTGCAGTAAAAAGGATTATCGAGTACATTTTATACTTACCCATCTCTAGGACTCTAGTATCCTAAAGATAAGAGTTTGTGTTATCTAAGTATTCCAATGTTGATTTTGTAAGAAGTAACATTGATCGAAAAAAGTACGTTTGGAACTTGTCAGTTGTTGGGCAACATGCTTGTGTCATGGTTCTCCAAAAAGTAATTAACAATCGCCTTATCAACCACTGTAACTGAGTATGTCACACTAAGCAGTTGTTGTACCCAAATCCTCTGGATGAAACAACAACTGAAGGATTACGAGTAGAGTACTCAAATACAACCATCAAATGCGACAATACCAGTGCCATCAACCTGACAAAGAATCCAATCTTACATTCTAGAGCCAAGCATATAGAAATCAAGCACCATTTCATATGTGACCATGTCAACAACGGTGATATAAACATTCAATTTGTTAATTTTCAAAATCAATTAGCCAACATTTTTACTAAACCTCTTGACAAGAGGGCTTTTGATTTCATTTGCAACAAACTTGTCATTATTAATCCATTTGCTCCAAGTACTTAAGGACAAGGTACATTAGAAGACGTTGAGCAGATCGACTATTGCAATTTCAAATTTTTGGCAATAAAAATATTTTAGGAAGCATATGAAGTATCATTTCTTCCTCATTTAATTTATTGCATAATAAATTTTATTTTCAGAAGTTGTGTGATTTATTTATAAAAACCACCTTACAATTTTTCTCCTAAAACACCATACCTTCTTTATGATCCTTTTTTTCAATCACAATGCTTCATCTTCATTAAAATGAAAGTTCTTTTTTTAGTCTTCTTTGTTCTTCATCCTTCTTCATTCTCCGAAAAACTCTCTTTGCAAAACCATTCCCATATTCTCTTCCCTCTTGCAAAAAGATCAAAGCTTTTCTCATCTTCCAAAATCATGGTCCCAAAAACTGCTCCAAAGTCGAAGGCTAGATCCTCTGGTTCACGGTGATCGAATCAGATCGAAGGTTTTGCATTCCACAATCAGAGGGAGCTCGGAATTTTTCGATCTGTCCGACTCCTCCGATAGTGTTGAAAGATAAAGGGAAAGAAGTTGCAAGTGTTGAGGGAAGTCTAAAGCTACTAGACAGAGAAAGAGGACATCAATATGGTAATGAAGCTTGGGGTTGAAACTAAACCTTCAAGAATCCCTATTATTGATAGCACTGAAGACAGGCTGTTTTTGCGAACTCTACTCAAGATGATGGAACACAAAGATAAAATGGAAAAAGAGCTTAAGAACCTTTGTGTTTGAACTTTGGTCTGACCTTTGTATACTGGTTTGCAAATAGTATTATATTTGAACCTTTATCTTTTTTGTTGTTGACAAAAGGGGGAGAAAGTGGTGGACCAGCAGAACTGAGGTTGTGAGCTTTACTATACTAATATTTTCCTTACAAGTTGTCTAAGACTCTGAGCTTCGCAAAGCTAAGGGGATTGGTTAAAATTTTTATCCCTTATCTTTTAATTCAAAGTATTGACTATAAGAGTTTTTACTAAAATTCTTTCAATGTAGATATAATTATAGTTTGATTGCGCCTCATTGTTAAACCGGCTTTATTCAAGAGCTATTTAAATTTTACAATATTTAACCTTTTAAAAGTTCTACTCATGCAAGTTTTGTAATCATAAAAAATGGACAGATTGTTGAGAAAACATTTCCTCAGTAGTGTCGATCATTGACAAAACTTAGAGACTGTGTTTTCTAATAAAAAAGTATTTTTCAGGTGAAAAGTCTTATGGGATATAATTAAATGATTTCAATCAGTATCAAGGTTGTAGATTATTCTTCCTTCCTTCATATATTATATCAAATGGCTAGGAAGGACTAAATCACCCGTGCAATGGCTAGTAACAAATTGGTTTGATTCCTTGCTATATTTATAAGGAGTTTTGAAAGGAAAGTCTTCCCAATATCTACCAAACATCCAACCTTCCAGAAACTACCTACTAGAGGCGAAACGTTCTTTCCAAACATAGACACTCAACTTTTGGAAACTCGGTTTTGCTATATGGGCGGCAAAACATATGGGAAGCTTCACTCTCGGTGATCTTGAAGCAATCGGATATTCTCAAACAGATCCAAAGCCAATGGGTAGATTGGCTGGAGAATCCTTCTGAAGATATGTCCAACGGTCGGCTTAGACTTAAGGGAATATAAGATGAGGTCTCGAAGCAAAAGGAATTAGAATTCGCATTCACATGTATTGAATCTTTTGATTCCAAAGTCCGAAGAGTGTTCTTGATATTTTACATTCGTCTCCATGAGCAAAATTGTGTAACTTTTTAGAGGTCGAGAGTGTGTGTGTAGAGTGAGTCACACAAACTTGAGTATTAGCTCAGTACTTGTAACCTCTAATTGGTTCTTATCAGTAGATTCCAGCCAATTGGCTATAGTGTGGGAGAGTGGACACAGGCTTGTAAAAAAGCTAAACCACTATAAACTTTTGTATGCAATTCTCTATTCTTTACTCTCTCTTTTTTATTAATTGTGATAGAATTGTACACCAGCAATATCTGAGAACTTCATCAGAAGTTGTCTAACCGCAATATTTGTTTAAACTTTTTTATTTTCGCACAGTCACCTATTCGCCCCCTCTAGGTAGTAGATCTACCATAACAATAACTACATATGAAGATCCTAGCGTGTGCTTATCACTAATAAAACTATGTCATTCAGTGATCAGTCGCCAATCTTTTCACTTGGATGCAATCTCAAATATGTTCTTGAAGGACAAGCCTATGATTATCCTTGTCAATCATGCTCTAATGATAGGCTTTAATTTTTATTTTTATTTTTATTTGTTTTGGAGCTCTATGGGCTTGCCTTGTTATTATAACTTTTGAAATTTCCTTTCATGTATCATTTTGGTAATGAATTGATATTTTTTTAACAAAAAAACTTTTTTGTAATTTATCTTTTTTTTTAGACTTAATAAAAGATAAAATAGTGATATACTTTTTTATCCATTTTCTAACATTTAAAGTCCATATAATTAGAATATACATTGGGAGATTATAAAATATAATTGAAATACTTTTTCTAATCTATACTTTTATTTGCAAATTTAAAATTAATAAGAGATAAAATTATAATATAATTGCTCCTTATTTAGTTTTTGAAATTTAAATCTGATCAAAGATAGAAACTTGTAGACAACAAATTATTAAGCTGAAAGCTTATTGGTCGAATATGCATGGTAAAACTTTGCGACATGTCTCTTCACATGGCATATATAGAGGCAAAGTGAAGTGGGACATGGCCAGCACTGAAGTGTATATTTTCTTAGCTTTAGTTTTAATTGTATAAAATAGATAGTTCCTTCACCTACTAATATTGATTTGTTTCATCAATAGCTTATGTTAGCCACATTTTTTATTTTACTTTCCTTCTAAATTCCAAATACGGAAACATGTTCGGACGGTCATTGGGACCTCACTATCTTTTGAGTCGAGTTTCAATACCGAAGTCTGGACCAGGATCTTTTCGTGTGGGTCAAAAAGATTCTGTTCATTAGCAATCTTAGAGTATTTATTAAATATGCTTCACTTTAAATAATTCAAATTTTCAAAATATTGCTTATGCATATCACAATAACAATCGGGGGCATTAGAAACTTTACGTACGAGCGCCTCCCTATCCCGATTGCCCGCTAATAAAATCCCTTGAAAGATATTTTATGTCCAAGTACCAAGCTTTTGACTATTTTCTTGACCTAGAACTGTGGGACTGAACTGTGTTTCCACTTTGCGGCCAAAAAGTGAGACCGCCTTTTACACTAAACATTTGGACTGTCAAAAGAAACATAACCTTTTTTAGACATTGAAAGATAGAATTGCCAATGAAAAATAGAATCTTAACATAAAGGGGGATCAAAACAATATAGTAAGGAGGAGCATGGATAGAACATGGCGAGAGACAGAAGCACGAGATAACTTGGCTAGAGATAGGTAATGTGAAGATATTATTCCCATCATATTTGGAGGGAAAAATGTCAAACAAATTCCTAAATTTATTGTAATTATATCCATTTAATTTTCAACTTTTATTTTGGCCCATTTAATCCTAAATTTGTTGTATTTGTGTTCATCAATTCAATCATCGGCCAACTTTGGTCAACCGGCCATCGCTGAACCAGCCCACCAAGAAAATAGGGTTGGGAATCGGTTCCCATGAAACCTTTTAATGTTATTAATATTTTTTTTCTTTTATTTTTCTTTTCTCTTCCTTATTTTTTTCTTCCCTTCATTTCCTTCCTCTCATCGATCATCGAGCGGCCACTAGCTAGAGTAGAGGGCCAGCGAGGTTGACCTCACTATCGCTAGGCGAGGCTGACCTCATCCTCATCTCGCCATGGCAACCATCATGACTAGTGTGTTGGTCGTGGAAGATGCGTTTTGTTCCAAGGAGGAGTTGCATCTCACATGAAGAAGCCGTCTCTGTTCCAGAAACAAATCAACTCAGATTTGCCATGCTAGGGAGTCGGATGGGGGAGTACAATCACAACCAGAAATCTTCCCTTTTCCAATCAACATTTTAGCAAACTAATCATAACCTCTTTTTTTTAAAATCAAATTCCAGCCGATTTTAGAAGTCGAGTCCGATTCAACTCAACAAAAAAACATCTAGATCGCGAGGCACAGCTAGCCAGGCTAGCCTCACCTCACCGGAGTCTCGCTAGCCACTATGGGAAAGAAAAAAGAAAACGAAAATGAGAAGGAAAAATAAACAAATATAATAAAATAAATAAAAATATAATATAATAAAAAGTATCCACATCAACAGTGGCAAATGATTAGCGTTGGCCAACTTCCATGTCAACACTAGTTAGCCGAATTTGGCAAAAAAAAAGAAATATTTATAACTGAATTAAAACAATTATAATAAATTTAGGACTTTATTGGTAATTTCCCCATGTTTGGATGGTTGATAATATCATATAAACCCATGCCTTTTTTAATGGAATGATACGTGTATTTTCTGAGTACAGGCGCAATATATGATCAGCCCTATCAAGCAACCATATCCTCCTCGCACGATATTTGCCATGTAAAGATATTTGCCATGTAAAGTTCTAAATCCATTAAAGGTTTGCACGTTCAGAGACAGAGAAGACAGAGAGAGAGAGAGTTGCCAAAAGTCTATATCCAACGCCCTGTTTTCTCAAATTCGATCAACCCAGGTTCTTTTTTCTTCATTTTTTTTTTTTCGGTTTTTAGTCTTGATCAGAAGATCATAAATTCGGTTGAAAATACAGGAAAAATCCTTCTCCTTCTCTCATCTTCTCAAAATCTCAATGAGCTGATCAAATCTCGATCCCCTCCAATCTCTCTCTCTCTATCTCTCTCCCATTTTTAGGCATTTGTATTTTCGATAAAATGTCTTCAACGGGAGAAACGACGATTCACGATGCGCTGAAGCCATGGAAGTCGCTGCTCGTCCACACGGCCAAGGTCGGCGACGCCTTCTCCCTCTTCATGAAGACCACCCTCACCCTCTGCACCTTCGCTTCCATCTCCCTCGTCCTCTATTTCGTCTTCTCCACCCAGTCCCGCCTCTCCGCTTGTCCCCACTGCGACCGCGTCCTCCAGCCCTCCGCCCTCCGCTGGATCGCCCGCGCCTCTGCCTCCGCCGAGGCTGAGGCCTCAACCAATCTGTCCCACATCCTGTTCGGCATCGGCGGCTCCGCCAAGACGTGGGACGAGCGCCGCCACTACAGCGAGCTCTGGTGGCGCCCCAACGTCACCCACGGCTTCGTCTGGCTCGACCAGGAGCCCTCCCTCAGCAGCGGCGGTGGCGCGTGGCCAGCCGGCTCACCGCCGTTCCGGATCTCAGCCAACACGTCGAAGTTCAAGTACACGTGCTGGTACGGGTCGCGGTCGGCGATCCGAATCGCCCGCATCGTGAAGGAGAGCTTCGAGCTGGGGCTTGAGGGCGTGCGGTGGTTCGTGATGGGCGATGATGATACGGTGTTCTTCCTGGAGAACCTCGGTCGACGTCCTTGCCAAGTACGACCACAGCCAGATGTATTACATCGGAGCAAACTCGGAGAGTGTCGAGCAGGACATGATCCACTCGTACACGATGGCTTACGGCGGCGGCGGGTTCGCTGTGAGCTACCCGCTGGCGGCGGAGCTTGCGAGGGTGTTGGATGGGTGCATTGATCGGTATGCGGGGATGTATGGGTCCGACCAGAAGGTGCAGGGCTGTTTGAGCGAGATTGGCGTGCCCATCACTAAGGAGCTTGGGTTCCATCAGGTAATATAATTTAGATAAGTTTTTCAGTACTCGATTTCATCAATTCAGGTCATATCATTTCAAATTTGCTAGTCCATGAATGTGATTCATCATGTAAAACATAAAGTTTATTCTAAACTAAATCGGGCACCACCTGATCGCTCCATTAGAAAAGATCATTCTTAATCAAGACATCGTGTTGAAATCCCTTTAGGCTTAAAGGGCTTATTTCTATTAAGATATACTTAATCAATCATGAGAGCAAGTCTTCTAAAAGAATTCGTGATATAGGAAAGTAAATTTCAAGGACTTGCAATATATGTTCACAAACAATTACGAATAGTAATGAAAAAGGCTATGATAATCTAAATTCAAATAAACCAAATCTTCTCCTTATCCTCCAACATCTTTCTCAAATCATTTCACATCAAAACTTATTACGAATCCCTTGCTTTTCATAGAACACCCGAACTGTAATTATATTAGTAAATTGCATTTTGAATGAATTTTCAAATTGCCGATTCAAATTTAACACTATTTTTTCTAAGAGTATACTAGTCAAATAAAAGTTAATATTTTGAATCTTTCTCAAATCATTTCACATCAAAACTTGTTACGAATCACTATATTTTCACAAAACATTCGAACGGTAATTATATCGGTATAAACTACATTTTGATTTTTTTTTAATTGCTAATTTAAATTTCACACACATTTTTTTGAGAGTATACTAGTCAGATAAAGGTCAGTATTTTGAATCTTTCTCAAATTATTTGATTGATTGGTTACAACACATATTTTTTCCTCAGTTAGACATACGTGGCAACCCATACGGCTTATTAGCAGCGCACCCGTTGGCCCCTCTGGTCTCCCTCCACCACTTGGACTATGTAGACCCCATCTTCCCTGGCCTGGACCAGATCGACTCGTTGAAGAAACTCCGGACAGCATTTGAGTCGGACCCGGGCCGGACCCTCCAGCACAGCTTCTGCTACGACCTAGCCCGGAACTGGTCTGTGTCCGTGTCCTGGGGCTACACCGTCCAGCTCTACCCATCCCTCGTGACGGCGAAAGAGCTGGAGACGGCAATGCAGACGTTCCAGACGTGGCGGAGCTGGAGCAGCGAACCCTTCACGTTCAACACCCGGCAACTCGGCCAGAACCCGTGCAAGCGTCCTGTGGTGTATTTCCTGGACCGGGTCCACCGGGTAGGGGACGGCCAGATGCTGACCACGTACGTGAGGCGGCCGTCCGCGGATGAGAAGGACTGTGACCTCCCGCAATATGCTCCTGCTCTGGCCGTCCAGAGCTTCAATGTGTCGAGTTCAACGTTCAGACCAAACATGTGGAAAAAGGTACGAACGTCGACTTCTCAATCTCATCCGTTTGTGTTTTTTTTCAAGGTCGAGTGGAAAAATTTAGAGTTGAGTTTAGAAATTAACAGTGTGAACTAACAAAGGAGGCACCCAATTAGATAGATTTTCGTCGGACAATTGGCCTGTGAATATTGGCGAGGACGAAAGGTCGATGTACTATAGTTTTTTATTAATTTTGACCAATGTTTACTATTGACTTTTGACATGATCACGTCACGAAAGACGTGGAGACGACTAAGAGGCCTTTGCGGACGCACAACCCGTTGCATGCGATCATTTAAATCTTGATTTGCTCCTATAAAGCACCATTCATTGCGCGATGCGCGCGGGATGCGAAAAGAGACCGTCCCCTTTCACATTCCATGATTACCATCCTAGGGTTTGACCAAAAATGACATATCATTGAAAGAAATGAATGATGATGTCGCATTGATATTGGGATTATGTCGACTGATTCACTCAATTTTGGAATGGCAATAAATGGTCTTGGAGAGATAATCTTATGAACCACCAGTTTTTGTTAGGAGTGAGCATAATTTCATAGTAAAATCAAGAAGTTGAGAACCAGATCAATAGGAACTAGTTCGATTTTAAGTTCTAGGATATACAGGGTCAATTTCATGTTTCGAGGAATCCGTCTCAATGGGTAGATTCAAGTTCTAAATCTAGCTTTTGTGTTTTTCTTGTTCTATATCTTTACGCGATCTTATAGCGTTTCATAACATCCAGAGATGTTTTGGTAATCTAAAATCAAAAGTGTGAGCCTATATTTCTAATGATATTTATGATTGAGACTTTTATATTGTTAATATTTCATAATTTTCATGTATAAATATGAGTTATCATTAGTGAATTATAAAATAATAGTTATTAAAAGTAATGATTCACTACAATCGTTTGATTAAGAATATAGGTGGATACTGGGTAAATCCTAAAATCTATGATAAGATAGGAATCTTTTCCAACAAGTAGGTTTCAATAAAACCTGGACTAAATTTGGAACTGGGTACTCCTAATTTTTGTAGACCAAAGTTACAACTATACAATCAAACTATTTGTGTCGATTGCAGGCCCTGCGGAGACAGTGCTGCGAGGTAATCAACGGCACGGACTTGACGGGCCGGACGGTCGAGGTCAACATTAGAGGGTGCAAGCCCATGGAGAGTGTGACTCCCCCCGACCGCATCAAGATTGATTTCACAGGACCATCTTAAAGAAGTCAATAACAAAAGAGAAGCTCAGGCAGCTGTTTGTGAATCGCCCCTTTGTAACCTTTCTTCGTGCGCTTTGTGATTGGTCGGTTCAGTTCAGCTCGGCTAAGAGATTATCAGAGAAAGTGGTAGGCACAGAGATGACAACAAGTCTGAACTGCCTCTTGCAGTACATATACACAGTCGTGCTTGGTGACTAATTCACGAAGGCATTGAGAAATGATAGAGGATCTAACAGGAAGTTCTGTTCTTTTTTGTTTATTATTTTCTACATTGCTAGGGTTTAGTGCTTGTCAACAATGGAACATTACATTCACATTTTAAAAGGACACTGTTCCATTTTATATATGGATTTCATTAATGATTATTCTCAAGAAACTCATTAAGCATTTAAATAAAGAAAATTTGTCATTTACAAAACATTATCTTTCTCATATCATACACAATCAAGACTTTAAAAATTAAAATATTTCTTTATTGCATATGATTGACAAGTTTCTCATTAGGGCCACCCATTAATGAGACGTTCATATTTATGTATGTCTCTTTTTCGAATCTGGGTGTGTAATATCGAAAAATTACGTTCTTGGGTACTAATTTAATCCATCCATTTTTCTGGTCTTGTTAATGAGCAGTTGTCGAAAGTCATGATTACGAGAATTGTCAAAATAGCATAACCATGCGAGAAATTATGATTGAGCTAGCTATAACTCATATTTTCTAAGGGCTTGTTTGTTTAGAATAAAGTTTATGTCAAACGTAATTTTTGCTTTTTCATCATAATTAAAAAGATTACTTGAATTTTAGAAAAATTATGAAATATATATATGCTAATCAACGTGTCAATATTTGTATGTTGTAAAAGGTTAAGGAATATATGGCTAAAAGAAAAGTCAAAATCCTTTGACGGGAGATTTATATTAAGCAAAAGAATAAAATTCTATTCGGAAAAAGTTGAAGTTAAAGCTGGTCTTTAAGCTAATCTAGCCTAAGTGAGAAACTAAATTCCACACTTGTTATTTTTCACCGTCAACCTTTTGAGGCACCTACAAATTTCATTTCTCCTTTTTTTTTCCTCAATTCTATTCTCAAGAAAATTATGTTTCTTGATGAAGCATTAATCCGTCGAGGTCTGGAATTAATTGAAAGTAGGGACTTATGTAGCTGCAAGGGGTCTTAGCCCCCAAAACTTTCTAATATTTACATTATGTATCCAAGAATTTTCAGAATATTTTCGTTTGCCCTCTCCAAACGTTCTCTCCTCGTTTCATTATAAAACGATACATATCTTCTTTCCAATTAAAAGCTCATTACCTTTTCACCAAATTGTGAAATCAAATTTTGCTAAATAAGGAGTCCTGTTATACGTATATTGGTAAACCCGTTTCCTAATAGTTTAAGTTTTTGGGAATTACAAGCAAAACAGGGCAGCGGTAAGGGACCGGCTTGATACGCGATTGGGCTACGACGCCCAAGTTCCACCTTCTAATGTTTCACTAATAAACACCAACCCAAAATAGTAACCACTTTCTAGGGCTACTCAAGGTGCTCCTTTTGGGGTTTAGCCCACATGGGATAGGCAGGGTCAAGAATGAGGAGTGATTGCTGAGGCGAGTAGCCTCGGATAAAGTGTGATTCTTAATAAGTCTCGAGAATAGCAAAAGGTTAAGAATGGATTGAACCACTTTTTGTTTTTTTTTTTTTTTTTTTGGGTGGTAAAAATATAGAACCACATTTGAATAGATCTTCTTTTAATAAAAAAAATAAAAATAATAAATAAAAAAAAAAGGGGTGGGGATGGGTGACATACGTAGCTACCACCCTAGACATCAGCACTCCCATTGTGGAATGTTGGAATCTAGCACAAGCTGCTTGGACGTTTGCTAACGATACGGCTTGAACTTAGTGATTTCATGAAAGATGATCAACTTCTGTCCTACCAGAATACCACGCTCGATGATTTATTGACACGTGGACTTGATATCCCTTGGATAATATCGTCCCGAAAGAGCTGGACTCTATCAACAGACCGCTTCATGCTTCGGCCCAATAACGCCACCTCAAAGTGGGCTCACCACCCCCAGTGTGGATAGCAAATGAATTAGTATGGACATTCATCTTTGGGCCCACTTAAATATTGAAGTCCACGTGTATACTTGTCTCCTGCGTGTGTTTTCTTATTTTCCCAATTTTGATCTCAAGACACATCGACGGTTTGTAGTGCATAAATTCATTCAAGTCTCCTTGGTTCATAAGATTGGCAATTTCTCATTGACTTCGAACGATCGTCTTCTTTGGACAATAACTATAATATTATTACAATAATATCCGGGTACGCATATGATTTAATTCTCTTATGAATAAAATGAAAAAGGTTGGAAAATAAATGGATAAGACCTAGGAATGCGTCACTTGGGGCATAGTCAAAGTTTCATCCATCAGGATTGCTCTGCCTTAGGGTGACCGATTTTAGGATAAACCTAAGCGACATAACGGTGGCAACCAAACAAATAGTATTTAGAGAGAGGTAGAGGTTTCTCATATTTAATCATAGGGGTCGTGGCTTTTCTCAAAAAAAAAAAATCATGGTCAGCAGTTTTTAGGAAACTACAATACTTCTCAGCAAACCAAAACTCACCGACGCACCACTGAATTAAAAATCAGGAGCGCATCTCTTATCATTCAAATTTGTAAGAAGAGGCGCGAAACATTATAACAAGTATAGTTTGGACAAAAGTTACCGGAGTACAAAACCCTATGGCCCAACCACTCTTCATATCTCAAACTCACAATATGAAGAATGGCCTCCGAACATCACTGCTAATGCTCATATGACAGATAATCCAAGTAATCTTGTCTCAAAACCTATGGAACTAGAGATTTTAAGGTCGAAGACTTAATTGCACTAATTATTTAGCTAGTGCACTTTCAATACCTAAAGTTGATTATTTGTCAACTAAAATGTTCAAGCAATCTTTTCACCAATTATGTGTCCTAAGTTTCTTGTTCGCTAGGTTTCCATAAATTGTTTTTATTAGTGTTTATTATGATCCTAAAGAAAATAACCTACTATGCTAGAAAAGAGAAGAATAATCAATGTATTGGAATTGCAGAAAGTAAACACTCAAGTAAAGAAAAAAAAATCTAAATAGAAATGTGAAAACGGAAACACGGTAATGCTTGTCACCAACAACATACCTCACGAGCTTGTTCAATTTGGGTTTAATTTCTTGTCCAAAGGTTTGACATTCTAAAACTATGCTAAAATAAGATGTTTATTAAAACCTAAAATATGTATACACTAACTAAAGGCATCTAAACTAATTATAAACTAACATTAATACTAAATATCTAACAAAACTAATCAAAATCTAATTTTTAAGCCGTTTCCTAAGTTTTATTTTTTTATCATTTTTTTTTCTAAAAATGAGGATTCGGATTGGGTCAGAGGACCTGGTTCAAATGTGGGTCTCACCCTAAGTAGAGTCCAGGTCTGATCTAAAACTCGAAATGGGCCCCAGGCCCATTCCGAATATGGCTTTTACAACGGTAGGCCAAATCTCCAAATTTTTCCTCGGCCAGCCCATACTCTCAACCTAGCCTAAATTTTCAGCCCATATTTTCTCTTTTTTTTTTTGGTTATATATATTTTTTTCATCTTTTCTTTACATATATTTTTATTTTTTGATATCTCTTTCTTTTTTTTTTCCTTGTTCGCTCTCTTCATCGAGATTTCTTCACTGAATCTTCTTTCAATCCATGCCCATTGTCATCACCTTGAGTCATTGGAACAACGTCATCAATCATCTACTCTAACGATCACCAATCTACTTCTAGCGATCTCTAGCCATTGGACTACCATGTCCAGTCATTCCTATCGGCCACAAATCTGTGCCAACTACCATTCATCATTTCCATCAATCACCATTGTTATTTACTTTCACCAACCAGCTCCAATTATCAAATAATGACATTATTGACCTATTGACACCTAAATCTTAGCAATCCAGTCACGCATCTATTACATAAAAATTAAGGATTAATCTTTAACCACTAAATAAAAATAATATTTGTTGCTCCGTGTTGCCGGCTCCTTTTGTTGCTTTGGTGGCGTGGTGTTGTTGTTTTGCCAATTGTTTTCGGCTGTTTTCTGTTTCTTTTACTCCGGCTCCCTTCCACTCATTCTGCTTTGCATGAGTGAAAGTTCTTGGCGCCGGATTTTTGTATAGTTGTCTTTTCCTCAATATATTCTTACCTTTACCAAAAAAAAAAATAGTATAATTAAATTGCATAACATACAGTCATTTGAAGCGTATTTTATTACATAACTTTCATATTTCAATTAATTGCATTTAGTCAAACTAGTGGTGGATGGTTCTGACCTTACTTGAATAAACTGAGTCCATGAAGTGGGGGAAAATCGACCAAGCTAGGGAAGACAGGTGTGGCTGAAAATCATAAGAAAAAAGGCCTTAATTGGCCTAATTTCAGCTTAATTCAGCCCATTAGGAGTCTAATTAGCGACTGACCTTAGAATAATAGAACCCATCAAGTTAAAAGGCCGAAACTCAAGCCCATAAAATCGAGATTTAACTTAGGTTTACATTATAAATACATGCTTATGTTTCGTAAGTCGAGGTTGGCAAATCATAATCTTAAAGCACATAAAGATTCACGTGAGAAAAGAGAGAAAGAGAGAGAGTACTCGGCCTTGGCCGAGATGCCCAACGCCAGCACCCTCTTTCACAAGTAGAGTTGCCAATTACTTTGCTACCACATCGATGACGACGCCAGCCACTTCCTAATCTCCACCGCGCTATCCCTAGCAACAACGACTGAGTCGCTACGAGAACCGGCGAGCTATTGTTGCGACGGCAGAGCCTAACGATGTTGAGCCACTTCCTGTTGCTATGCTGCCCGTAGAGCCCCGACGTCGCTCGTTATTCCTCCGACGAGCTGCTACTTGCTTGACCAAGCTCGACGCTGCTACTTCCAGCTCATGTCGCCAGCTCTTGCACCAACACGCTACGACCAAGCCATTGTCCCACGATGACCCTACTGCCTTGCCATGTCCCTGCTGCCGCTCCGAACTCCCTGTTGCGGAGCCCATGAGCCCAACCCAGCCCCGACGCGAGCCAAGCTCCACATCGAACCCACCACCGCCGGCCACCCATGTTGCCACGCTAACACACAAGCCGTCTGCCACCATGCCCCAACCGTCGAGCCCCATGATCGCAATTTCAATCCGACTACGTCGAGCTCAAATTTGGAAAGTCAATCTTCAAATAGGTCATTCTTTTATCCTTAATTGATTTGAAATTATTTACCTGCCTACTTTGATTGATTGTTGTATTCTGTTAAATATTCAAGCAAATGTGCATATCCACAAAATCTAAAATACCACCCCTAAGTTATGAAATTTTCCTAACTTAACAAGGTGCTTGGATGATAATCCGATTTCTAATTATGAGATACATTACTCGGCGGTACCGGTACGGAATATCTTCCCTCCTATCCATAACTTCTTGGATACATCGTTGATTCACCATGTTTTCAAATTTAAACATAAAACCTTTCTTCAATATCCTTAACTATTTAGATATAATCGCCGGTTTATTCTGTTTTCAAATTTAAACAGATGAGATAAGCTTTTTGGATTACCTTACTTGATTAAATAGTGCTGCTGGATTGTTTTCATCTTAAAAAAAAATCCAAAAAGATTAGATATAATTTGATTTGATTTTTGTCAATAACGGTTGCCTGTTTTAGATTAGATTGCATATTCATATTAGATAATTTATTTATTCCGAATTTTCATAATAAAAAAATAGAAAAAAATTGCTTAGGATAGATTAGAGTTCTTTTTCTTAATTTGAATAGCATGTTTAAATATTGGGTATCTTTTATTACGAATTTTAAATTAAAGAGAAAATAAAAAAATAAATATTACGCCCATGTCATGTAGAATTAGTTACATCAATTATTGCCTCATTAGATTAGGTCATTTACTTAAAATCATGTGACATATAATTTGCATGTTAAGTTTAATTAATTACATGTTGCATGTCATTTTAATATTGACTATTTTTGTAAGTCATTGCATTTAGAATAATTGCATCACATATATTGCATGTAGTCTAAATTTCATTTAAATAAGTGAACATCCTAAAAAACATTGAGTAAATTATGTGTTAATTAAAAATCATACTTAGGGTGTTGGTGTGTTTTCTAAGCTAACATCGTGATGCTTTCATTGCTTTGAGGTAAATTCTGCAATTTTTTTTTACTTTATTGAATGTTACTTTGGTGGTTCGTGCACCTACATAATCACCCACATATTAGGAAGTAATAAAATGAATTCAAGCTGCTTGTCATATATTTTTCTCATAAACAAAATGGTATCGAAAAAGCATTAAATAAATCCAACGTAACCAAGTCTCCATATTCAAAGTTTCTAGTTCGCAAGAATAAAGTAATTCTCCAATTATTTTATTTGAATTTTTATTCGACCCACCGTAAATTGATTAGTAATGACTTATTAATGAAAATCATTTACATGTTAAGAACTTGAATCATAAGTTGTGAATTGGTATGGATTTGGGAGAGTTTGAATTAAGTTTGAGCTTAAAATAATTCATTAGCCAAACTTAAAGTGGTGCACCTCAAGCTAAGATCACGGCACGATGACCAATCCTTCACTGCTGACTACTCATTCATGGCCACAAATCACCGAAATGAAATCAAATGGACAACGCACCCCTTGAAATCCAGATGTCATTGTTGCAATCAGCACCTAATATGAAAGCAAGAAAAGTCCCCTTAACTGACTCTGGTAAAGATAAAATTAAATTACTGACTCTAACAAATAGCTGGAATCTTCAAGGTGCAAGCTGGTGGTCAAAAGAAAATCAAAAGAAAACAATCAAAGAAGGAAAGCAAAGTTCAACTTGTCAGCTTTGACTTTGGCTTGGGAAAAGGAGTTGCGGCAACTTCCCTTTCACGTTGAAGTCAGGCTACTGGACCAATAGGCGATGAAGCTTGAGCCTATGAATAGGCCTTTAAGTGATAGCATTGAAGATGAGTCATCATATGTGAGGGTGAACTTCATAAGAGAGAAAGTAGCTCTGTGTGAGCGAATTGCCCCCACGTGAGGGAGAGGGAAGACAGAATAGCCAAGCATGCGCTTGCATTAGTTAGTTTGCTTTGAGCCTTTTGAGTGTGGTGAGAGAAAATATATTATAATAATTGTGTGAGATAATTTTTTTTAGTGTTATACTAATATTGCAGTTTAGTGTAACGAGTGCCATGAGTTGTCTATTACAATTTTCTCGTTTTTCCACGACAATGCTCTCGCATACCCTACAAGTGGTATTAGAGTAAGGGTGTGCACTCTATAATAATAAGCTCAACTCCATGCCACTTCTCACAAACAATCATCACTCGCCACTATGCGGATCATGGATCACAAAACACAAAAACATAATGATTCATAAATGCATTTGACTATTCCGAAAACATTAGAACTTGTGTTTAAATGACTCGAAAATCAATTAATATCACTTGATCGACGTCAACCTATTTTTAAGTTTAGAACATGACAAAATTAATTCACATCAAAATCTTAGACATTTTGTCGAACATATTGCCATTGATTGATTAAGGAGCAGATTTTCGTAATTTCAAACTTGCATTCATGACCATACACTTAGATGAAATTAACATGTGAAATGGACTCTAACATGACTGAGCCTAATCAAAGTAAAACGAGATTTACATTCATTCCACCTTCCCCAGAAATTAGTCTGATAGAGAATCAGAGATTACCTTGTCAATGAAGTCAAGTCAAGTCGTATCAGGCGGGTTGATCAACTATGGAAACTCTCACTGTCAACTAAAATGAAGCCCAGTGGATATGCTTCAAGCGTGTTTTAGTCACTTTAATCTTCACGGCTGCAAAACAGAGTTGAACAGTGGCTTCTCGAGAAGGATGTTTTGGCAATAGCTACGTCGCCTTAGGTGCGATTATGAGCCAGAAACTGTGAAGAAAGTCTTTAGCTCTGATCTTGTTGCAATGATTGACTAAGGAGCAGAAAAATGAAGATCTATAGCTTGATCGGGCTTCAGTTATGGCAGATCTTGGGACTATGGTCTTTGACCATGAACAGCGATAGAATAAGGAACCCAGGTTTTTCTATGTAATTAATTTCTTATAGATTTTTTCTCTGATTGGGCTTTACCGAGGGGATTTGGATAGTGGGCCCAGCTTAAATTAATGCAAATGGGTGGGTATTTTTTTTTTGTCATTTATTTTTGTTATCTTTTTTTTTGTTTATTTATATTGGTACATTTACAAAAAAAATTGAATTACTTGACTAGAATTTAGCTGTCAACACACATGATCAAAGCGGTGTTGCTGAGAGGAACATTGACATATTGTACATTACTTGAGATCTCCATGCTAGTCAATTATTAAGTGGAAGTGTGTACGACAATGAATAATTTGGTCAATCGGCTTCCTTTCACTACTCTAAACAACCAAAGCTCATACTCGGTCTCATTCAAGGACCCTAATTATTCATTAATTCAAGAGTTTATATGTAACTACACAATGAAAACAATTGACAAGGCTCTTTGTTGTATGTATTTTGGGATATAGTGAAAAGCACAAAAAGTTTCATTGTTTTCATCAAATCTACCAGTTGTGTTTATATATCTTGACACATTTTTATGAGCATTATTTTCATTTGCCTTATCTTCTCACATTATTGCGATGATTATGGAATTTGAACTTTTAAGGCCATCACAAACAAAAGATGCTAGTGATCATTGGACTATGCCCCAGTCTAGTAGTCTATAAATTGTTCAGATGGTTGTTCACCAACAACTTTTGACTCGGCATGCAAACGTGCACTTCTAGCTCCAGAGATAGAACTATAGTCATTATATGCCACAACTAGCGGAGAGTGAATCTTAACTTCAATTTCAGCCTAAAACTTCTACATCCTCGGTGCATCCCATGATCATCTATTGAAAGACCGGGATCTTGAAGCCAATTCCGAGGTAGTTCAATCTAACAATATCAACTATTCCTCTCAAGCCAAGCAGAGTCCATTCAATCTTAAAATAGCTTGGTTGGACAGCCATTATATGACATTCCTAGATCAACTCATTAGATGTATTGTCTGTTTTGGCCCATTCATACTACACCTCAAGGTTTTTTCCTTCCTCATGCAATTGATGATAAAATACTCAAAGAATCAACAGCATGAATATCAACAACCCAAATAATCAACAAGTGGATAAAATTAACAGGTACGTATAGCTGACAAGTGGGTATAATTAGTAAGTGAGTATAATCGGCGAGTGGGTATAATCAATAAGTGGGTATTCTCAGCATATGGTTAATATTACTTTAAATTCCATTTTTGTCATTTTCACATTTTTCATATCTAACATGCTACCATATCCTAAGTAGCACCGATACTGACACGCGACACAACACGCCGACACGTCGTTTCTAAAAAAAAAAAGAAAATTCTGACACATTCGAACATGTTGTACATTAAATATATATTTTTATATATACATAATAAATTATCATTTTTATGATTATTTCAATCAAATTAATTTGAATCAAATTCATAGATAAATAAATAATTAAAAAGGCCTAGAATGAATATACACTAAAAACATTAATCCACCATTTATTAATATCATTCATTGTTTCAATTTGATAAATTCAACTTTATTTCAATAATTCATAAAACTTGGAAAAAAAAACAAGCGATTCATATTCTAGACTCACGTGTTAGATATGTTGGAAGAGGAGAAAAAAAAAACTTAAGGGGTGAATTATGTATCACGGGAAGTGGGAGTCGAAGATAAGAGAATATTAGGTTTTTCTTCTTTCTTCATTTATTATTTTTATTATTGTGTTTTATTTTTTCACATATATATATATATATATATATATTTTTTGACCTCTCATTTATTGAATTTTTAAAATTGACCTCGATATCGGAATCACGGTTGAAAACTCGTATGTCGGAATTCCAACTCGAGTGTCAAAGAGTGTTGAGAAAGTTGATCGGGTGTCGGATTTTTTTGACATGTATTGACCGAGTGTCGGATAGTGTCGGACACGTGTCGAAGTGTCCGACACGACACGGAAGCTCTTGGAGAGCGTCGATGCTTCATAGACCATATCTCACATGAATCAATTAAACACATTTTAGGCATGCAAGAATCCACAGATGCAAGTCAAATCATCACCATATCTCAACAAACCATTAGTAAGACCTACACACACTTAATATAAATTCACACTAAATTAACAAATGTCAACAATCAAGTCAAGAGTACTAAGTAGACCAATCTAATTTAACTGCTAGAGTTTTCACTTACCATCGAATTTAAACTAAATTGACAAACATTAATCAACCAAGTTAAGAATACTAAGTAAATCAACCTAATTTGGCTCCTAGAGTTTTACTTACCTCAAAAAAAAAAATACTTGTATAAATCAAAACTTTAACCACCTTCAAAGCAAAATAAGCAAAAACAAAACTTAATAACTTTCAACCTTTTAACAAAACTAGTTTAAGAAAAGAACAAAGTCCATCAAATCACCCTATATCTCTTGAAAGATAGTAATTGAATCTTTAGTTTCACTTGAAAGATTGGAAAGTGAAAATAGAATAGAAAAGTGATAGAAGATCTCCATTTCTTTGCAAGAACAACTTAGAAATCTTTTAAAACCTGAAGACATAAGAAGATCTATTTATAAGCCAAGGGGAATGAATCTGGTTAACCGTGCTAGATTTAGAATAGAATAAGATTGATTAACCAAGATTAAAATAATGATGACCTTGAGTTAAAAACATGTGTTGATACTTGAGAGGAGATGTGGCCAAGTAAAAATGCTACACATGGCCATAATTAGTTTGCTTCATGAAGATATTTTATAAGTTACAAAGTGCACTGGAAGTCCTAAAATGTGTTTTGAAAGTGCAACTGTAAAACTTTCAAAAGTATAATCAAGTTCTAAAATTTATCATGAAAATACAATCAAGTTCTAAAAAGTGTCACGAAAATGCAATCAAATCCTAAATTTTTCCAAAAGTACAATAAAGTTGTAAAACTTGCTAAAACTGTAAACAATGAAAGGACTTAAAATGGATCAATTTGATAAGTTTCAGGATTTGGTTACACTTTTGAAAAGTTTTAGGATCCAATTGCACTTTGTAACAAATTTTAGGATTTAATCGCACATATTGAAAATTTTGGGACATAATTGTACTTTTGTGATAAGTTTTAGAATTTATGATGCACTTATTTATTCGATCAAATAACCAAGGATAAAGTAATGATGACCTTGGGTTAAATATAATATCAAGAGGGGATGTATCTAGAAAACTATACAAGGGTTATAGAGGATAAGGAGAAGTAACAATGTTAAAAGTAGTAATGACCTTAGGTTAAACACTATGTGTAAGAGAGAGATAAGTGTTCTAACCCAAAAGCTACAAGTGGCTTAATGTGAGTAGTCAAAAGGAGATATTTGATGCATGAATGAGGACTCAAACTTATAATAGCATTAACGAGTTGAAAATGTGTTCAAGTGGAAAATTTACTTGTGGCATAATCATATGGTTCCATCCAATGATACGGCCAAGGGAAATGAACTTAGAAGACCAAAAGTTACCAAGTGATAAGAATAAATAAACAAACTAAAGTGATGATGGCTTGAAGTTAAAAACACTTGGTTGAAATTGAGTGAGGAGTGTTTAATATAGAAAGTGACAAATGGCTCAATTATACGGTTTTCAGAGTAGATATTTTGTTAAGTTATCAAAATATCTAGTAAATTAGTTCGTAGGTAAGGAAACCAATTTTTGTTGCAAACACTAATAAATAAGAAAATACTTTGAACATTCTAAATTATAAGTGAAAGATAACAGATACTAGGAAAATCTCAATTTAATAAATTCAAAACTTGAAAATCATCAAATACTAGCATATTAGTCCCTTTTTGTAACTAATACACCAGTAAATCAATTTCCATTACTCTACACCATCAATGTACATGTCAATATCTGTCAATTTAATCCAAAAGTATTGCACTCTGTGCGATTATGGTTGCGGAAAATCATCCTTTGCCTTTTCCAATTGTCACAAAATTAGTAACTCACTTTAAATTCCATGAGTCATCCAAAACTCCAAGCTACTTAACTTTATATCTTATATATTATTATCAATCATACAATATTCCGAATGTCACACACTATATTTAAGGAGTTAGGTGCTACTGCAATCAACAAAACATATGAATTTTTTCTCTATGATTCATTGATTATTGTGGTTGGATGTAAATTGGTATAAAAAGCAAAGCTACATGTAGATGTTTTGCTTGACTAAATGAAAACTTCACTTGTTGCAAAAGGCTTCCATCAAGAGGAGGGCATTGACTTCCTAGAAATTTTTTGTCTTGTAGCTAAACAAGCCACCATTCGCATTATTCTATCCGTTGCTAATGTTCAAGATTGGGAAATTTGCCAAGTAAAGGTTAAGAACAATGTCTAGACATAGCGATCTTGATGATTCTATCTATATGGAATAACCACCTAGATTCATCTTGTCCTAATTATGTGTATGTGTGCTTACTTTGACATGTGCAATATGGGCTCTAACAATCTCCTAATGCATGGTTCAACAAGTTCAACAACTTTCTTTTTTAATTTGGATTCTTCCACAACCTTGTTGATTCATCACTATTGTTTATTCCCATTGGGTTCATATTGTAATTCTATTGCTCTATTTGGATGATATAGATCTCATTAGTGATTCCTATAATTATTGAACTATATTAAGCATGCACTTGGTCAAGTGTTTTCCATGAAAGACCTTGGTGTTCTTCTTTATTTCTGGACATTCAAGTCAATCATTTCATCAATGGACTATTTTTCTCACTACGAAAATATGTCTCGTATCTTTTGAGCTGAGTATCCATGGCACAATGCAAGCCAATTACTACTCCCAACTATCAAGCAAACATAATTCAAACATGTGCTATGATAATTTAAAAAAAAAAAAAAAAACAGCACTCAAACATAGTGATAAGCCCTATGAGTCCCTCTTACTTTTGAAGCATTAAAGGCGCTCTTTGGTACCTTAGCTTCACCCTCCCAACTCTCATTTGCCAATATATGCATGCCCCAACTGTTGTTTACAATTAGCTGATAAAATATATTCTTCGATATATTTGTGGTACTTTACACCTTGGCTTTTGCATTTTGTCTTGTGCTTCTCTCCATTTATTTTCTTTATCTAAGCACACTTGGCTGGGTGCAAATTCACTTATAACATTGGTTATTGTAATTTTCGCAACTTATATTGTGTTTCATGGTATGACAAGAAACAACTTACTGTGGCTTACTCCACAGCTGAAGCGGAACATCACGATCTTGCTTCAACAACTGTTGAACTGATATGAATTCGTGACATTGGGATATACTAACCTTGGCCTTCTTTACAATTCTCTAGCAACATGTTAGCATTACATCCCATAACTAATTCAGTTTTTTTATGCTTGGACAGAGTTCATTGAGATTGATTATCATTTTGTTCAGAAAAAGGTCGCTCTTGATTTTATTGTGATTCATTATGTTTCATCTTCCTCACTAGTTGTTGATATTTTCACTAGACCATTGACTCAAGATAGCTTTGTTCGATAATGAACTAAACTTGGTTTGGTCCTCCTCAACGATTGGTTTGAAATGGAGTATTGAAGTAATAAACTAAATATCAATATATTAGCATGGTTATACTACAGAATCTTATACAACTAGCGTAAAGATAACACATCAAATAGAGCATCTACTAGTTGATCATTTAAAGATTTTTCCCTAATTCACTTTTTTATTAGAATTCCATGTAGATAAAATCGTTACATTTATTTTTACCATCCACCATAATTATAGGTGATGATATTTCTCAATTTGTATTGTACAAAGTATCAACGAAATTTGAGTACTTCAATCATTCAATTTTGTGTTTATCTTTATAAACCTACTCATTCACAGTGTGGGACGAAATGGCCTCAAGTCGTCGACCATGATAAATCCGACACTCGAAAAGGTGTTCCTCTATGGTTGAATATATGTGATAACGTACTGACTCATCATATTGTTCTTGATATCTATACACAATAATTAACATTTATTTTCGATTTACCAGATAATAACTTCTCGTTCATCGATCCTTTTTCCATATGTCACTCTCCTTTCACACGTTTGCTTCTTCATATTTCTCGCAATAATGTCCGGTTGACGTAAGGTCTAGTGTGAAAACCTTCTTGTCTCACCTACTCCCGAACCCAACCACCTCCGAAAGCATAAGCGAGTCAACTCGGGAAATCCGACTTTCGTTCCCAGTCATTGTCAAGTCGAATTCTCTTTCACGACCAGAGGTGGGACATTGCAAGAGATGGTGGGACTCCTCCGACATTTTCTTGAACTGATGCACAAGGACCGAAAGAAACCTTGTTGGTCAAGGTCTTGGTTTCAGTCTCGCCCACGGGACCCAACTTTAATAATACTTTCTAAGTAGTGGAATTAAGGAACGCGCATATATTTAAGCATGATTGCTTTAGTGTTAAGGTATATATTCATATGGCATAATTACGCAAAGATCCATAAACGTTGATCCAATATATCGTGTTGTCTCTTAATTTTTAGCTTGTTCAATATGGTCCATAAACGTTAGTCCAACGTGAGTTTAGAGGCAACATAGAATTTTTTTCATACAGTCTATGAACTAAAATGAACTGTACCAAAAGTTTGTGGACCATATTGAACAAATTAAAATTTCAAAGGTGACATAAATTTCAATGACCACATTAAACAATTTAAAAATTCAAGGATACTGTATATTGAACTAAAGTTTAAGAATCATTTATATTATTTTTACTATTTATTATTGGGAGTGCGTAACAAAAACTCGATATCTAATACTTTCACACGGGTGAATTGCCAAGAAAGAGCCCTATCCAAGCCGGTCTAACCATTGAGTTGTGAGTCAATACACCACGACGATTTTTCGAAGCGGGATTCTCTAACACAACTCACACGTAATGTGTATAACTCAACTCATCAATTGTGTGAAAAGAAAGAGAGACTTGTGGTTAAGGTTTGAAATCAGATAACTTCGACAAAGGCCGTTAACTGTTGAAGCGTGGAACGGTGGAAGCATCGTGCTTTCGACAACACGGCTCGTGCTTCGCAATCTTGACTCGGCGACATGAATAAAGAAAGGCCAAGGAGAAGAGTCCAACAAGAAATCAGCGGAGGACTCGATGACCGGTCGGACTATGATTCAGGCGGACCACCCCAAGTCGCAATCGGTCCCGCAAGGAGCCAGAAGAAAGGTGATGACACATCGATTCAAGCAAGGAGTCGTCACGCGCGTTGGACCTATAGGGGAATGTTCAGATCAGATCCAAAAGGAAGATGTTCAATGAATGCCCGATGGGTTTTTGAGATTTAATTAATCTTTGGACGAAAAGTGGGAAATAATTGAGCAGATGAATGCAGAGACGTGTGGATCGAACTCTGAAATCGACGTGACCCATCCTCAGACTAAACGTCATTTCTCGCAAATATCTCTCCTGCTGCTTTTGCCCGGGTCAATTTTCCCTTTTGAGTTTCTTTAGCCGTTGGATCTCACGGAAGCCGCGTTTGATCTGACAATTACGTTCGGGTATCAAATGATATTTCGGAATATAGATGGAGTTCTATGTATTTGAGTATATAAACTAAATGACATTTTTACTTCTTAGAGACGGATTTTCTTTTTCTTTAAGGTACATATGTAAATTATTATTTACAAAAAAATTTATTTTGTTGGTTCGGTGAAAAAAGCCTAGCGATCAACGCAATGGATATCAGATTGAGCACATTTATTTGGAAATCAAAGACGACAATAATGCTCATAGGATGGAAACAAAATGTATATCAAATGCTTCTTTGGCTACTGATTTATACAATCGAGTATTTAAGCATGGAAATTTCATTATTTATGTAAGTTATGTAGAATCGACGATCATGCATGGTGTGAGATCACCTAGTTATCTTATTTGAATCGCCGTATTGTTGCATACTTTTTCTATTTTCTTTGAAGGGAATAACAAAAGAGGACGTAGTCCTAAATATAAAGATGACAGGGTATAAAATTCTAACATGTCCTAGAAAGCCGCGGTTTCTAAAATCTAGATTGTGCAAGTTCTGCAATATTTGTGGCAGTAGGTCTTCAATGCCTTGTAGATTTCTTTGTACAAGGCGTTCTTACTTTTTGCCATACATGGATTTGCTTCTCTGAATATTGTGATGAAAGTTCTTCAGGAGAGTCCTGCATTCTTCCCAAGAAAAGAAGTGGTCAAGCTTGCAAAAATGAAGAACCTCTCTCTCTCTCTCTCTCTCTCAAAATGTGGTTGCCAGGTGGCACGATGTGAGCTTGACAATGCTTTTTTAGAATGGACAAAATTATTCAATCACGGGTCAAGCCAATGCTAATAATAACTCTCTCTCTCTCTCTCTCTCTCTCTCTCTCTCATATGACTTCCAGTCTGCATGAAGCAACTTCCATGGAGTTTCTCCATCCATAAACCCAACTGTCGAAGCGCGTGCTCTCGGAAAACCGCCATATAAATTCATGTCGCTCTCTCTGTCTCCATCTTCCTTAAACCCTAACAAGTGACAACCTCATAACCACTGACATCCCCTCCATACAAGTATACAACTCAACCGCCCAAACAATCTCAAGCAACCAATCTCGTCATCATCATTCACCATTTGGGCCATGGTCGCGGCCACCATGTCCTATTTCCCGGGTCTCTCCATGACCACCACCGGCACGACCGCCATCTCTTCTGGCGGATTCCATTTCTTCCGCTTCCGCGCTGACAGCAAGCCCCAACCCATGATCCTCGGGATCCTTGCCTTCGATGCCGCAAAGACCATGTCTCGCCTCGTCGCCCTCTACAGATCCCTCACCGATGCAGAGTTCAACCGTCTCCGGAAGGAGATCATCCGGTCCGAGGGCGTCGCCTACCTGAACTCTCGCGATGAGTGTCTCCTCCTCAACCTCGCGTGCGCCGAGCAGCTTGAGGACCTGGAGGGCGCCGTGGATGCCATCTCTCGCCTCTGCGGACGGTGCTCCAACCGCGGCCTCAGCCGTTTCGATCTTGTCTATGCCAACCTCAAGCAGGGGCTGATTGACATTGGCAAGCTCGACTACGGCTCACGGAAGGTGAACCGAATTGTCGAGAAGATAGAGAAGTACCTCTCCACAACGGCGAATTTGTACTCGGCATTGGAATCACTCACAGAAATGGAGACATCAGAAAGAAAATTGAAGCAATGGAAGAAAAACTTCAAGGCAAACCCATTGCAGAAGACAAACTTCGATCTCTTTGAGAGCAAGATCGCCTTCCAAAGGAAGCAGGTGCGAAGCTTGAAGGATGTGTCGCTCTGGAACCAGACCTTCGACAAGGTCGTCAGCCTAATGGCGAAACTCGTGTGCGTTGTGTATGCCCGGATCTGCATCCTCTATGGGCCCTACATTTCCAAACTGCCGAACGCTGTGAAGCGGAAGCAGCAGCAGAATAACATCCGGGTCCACCCAGAGACATTCGCACCAATCGTGCATAGAGACGAGAGCCGCCACAGCATGTCGAATTCAGGCCCCATCACATCCACGTCCAAGAAATCGGGCCTCTCCAAGTTCTACAGCCGTGAATTGAACGTCAACATGTTGCTATTGCCCGATAAGGCCTCGCTATTGGCTGGGCTAATGCCTGGAAATAGTTGTGTGAAAGAGGAATCATCAGGTGGCAATTTACGGCACAACAACGTGGTGCTCCACTCGGCGGCACGGACGACGGTGGGTGGGGCAGGCCTGGCGATGCGGTATGCAAACGTGATCATGATGGCCGACCAGTTCCTGCAGGGGCCGGGGAGCATGGGAGAGGGGGCACGGGGGCAGGTGTATGAGATGTTGCCAGCGCAGCTGAGGGAGAAGGTGAGGGCGAAACTGAGGGGGCTGTGGAGCGGGGGCAGGGGAGGGGGAGGGGGCAGGGAGATGGCAGAGGGGTGGAGGGAGGCGGTGGAGAGGATGATGGGGTGGCTGGGGCCGGTGGCGGAGGATACTCTGAGGTGGCAGGCGGAGCGAAACATGGAGAAGCAGAGGCCGGGGAGCTTGGACACGAAGGGAAGGGTGTTGCTGATCCAGACGCTGCACTTCGCCGACGTAGAGAAGACGGAGGCTGCCATAGTGGAGGTGCTTGTTGGATTGAGTTGTATATATAGGTACGAGGATACACGGTCGTGTTACTACGAGTCTGATTAGCGGCTTTGATTTAGATACAGATAATCTTGATTTTCCTTTCCTTTTTTTCTCCCTTCTTTTGATATCTATATTCTTTAGATGGAGATTGAATAACAATGTGGATTGTTGGGTAGAGAGTGGTGATTAGCTAGATTTGGGTACCTGAAAAGATTAGGTGCCTCAGAAATTTAATTTGTTCTTTTTCTAAATGTCTCTGTGCGCCTTCTCCAAATGGTTTTCTCCTGTCTTGACCCCATGAAGGAATGTGGAGTTCACTTCTTGGAAATACAATTTGAGCAATAGGAAAATCTTCACTATTCTTTTTCCAAAGATAATGATGTTTATTATTCAGTCGACATCTGGGAAACTGGGGGAGGAATAAGCATGTGGTGTGGTCATCTTGGTTTTTAGCTGCTTATGCATTTGTTGTGGGGAACAACATCCATGTAATCTAATGGTTTTTACCTTACCATTGCTGTAATTTAAAGGAGAGTTTTAATGAAGCCATAGAGAGACATTCGTCCACGGTACTGACAATCTTTCAAGGACCTTCTTGACATTGGGTTCATACATGGTGGTATAATGGTTTTTCTGTAATATAGAACAATGTGCTACACTTCTTGCGCAAAAATATTCTCTGTTCTTGTTGGCGAAACAGCTGCAGTCGACATAGACCGAGGTGAAACAGAAGCTTGAGGAAGCCAATGACAAGTATAAACAAGGGTCGGAGAAGCAGCTGGACGAAACCGAAGGCGTTGGGTTTTCTAGGTTGGCAATGACGTGATGGTATTCCTTCAACGAGAGCTATTTCTCATGGGGTAGGTATGGCAAGCTTGGGCCAAGGATCCGGTCCATGCAAGATCAAGCAGAGAATCAACGAACAATGCCCATGTGGCTGACCTTCCAGGTTCTGTGTGTATTTCTCCGATGTTTAATGTCTTCTGAAATTTATGCCTGTTTTGCAGATGAAGAACCATTTTATCCTTTAACCTAAGCCTGACTCGAGGGCGAGCTTTTTCCAAGGGAAGGGGATTGACGTGGACGCTGCTGCTGAGCTAGATGATTTAGACAAGGAAAAATTCGATAAATGGGCTCGGGGCAAGAAGTCATGCAGCGCCTGATCAGCAGACCAAAACTTTTGCAATCATTTGGAGTCTCAAACTTCATCAAGGTTACGTTTAGTCATCAGAACAAATATTGGAACGGGATCAAATAAGATAAAAATAACAGATAGTAAAATTAGACATATCTAATTCCATCAAGCGTTTAGTACACTTTAAGATAAGATCAAAAAATACATAAAAAGTTCAAACATTAAAATCTGAAATTAGAGAATTAGAGGTGCTTCACCTCCGACTCGATCACCGCGACAGAGAGCCCAATTGCTTCAGGAAGTGCTTCACCTCGGGCTCCATTACCACCTCCAGCACCTCCTCCATCTTCAATGCCGACCCGAAGAATTTATACATGAGCTCGAGCAGACCCAACATGTGCTTCTAGTGCGATCCGAACACCATCTCAAACTGCCCTTCAATGGTCAAGAACAACATCTAGTTGCGCAGCGATGTCACGTTACGACACACATCGTTGAGCATCCACGGCTTGCCAAAGATCTGCTAACGAGGCCTAGCCTCAGGTGACACCAGATCTAAGGTCCCTTGAGACCGGCAACCTCAAATCTAAGGTCGCAATCCTTAGATCCAAGGTCTAAGAGTATTGGACTGTGTCGATCCGATGGTCCTTGACAGAGAGAGCGTGAGAAAGAGGGGGAGGACCGCAATGGGATGGGATAGGAACGGCCCGCACATTGCGGCGACACATGTTAGGCCCACAACGACAGCTAGGCAACGTTAAAAGCGGTGGAGCTCGCACGCTTTATCTCTCGTTGAACCCTTTCCCCTTTGCCTTCGTGGTAACCTTTTTTTTTCTTATTAATTTTTGCCAGAAGATGTATTCAATCCTGATGTATCCTCCCCTAAATGGGATAGTTCTATTCAGATTATGTCGGGTTAATAGTTATATATATCCGAATATTACATTGCTCAAACACCAAACAAGATAAAAGTTATCATATCCTGAGTTATATTCGGTCCACCAAAGACAGCTCAAGTATGTTTTGAGGTATCTTTCTATTTTTATGTCTATTTTCCCATTATTTCAGGCTTTTTAGTAATTTTTCCCTACTTTACTATTTAATGTTATTTTCGAGGTTTCTTATGCTGCCTAGGGTTTGCAAAAAAAAAAAAAAAAAAAAATGTTTGTTCTTTTCGATATTTCAAACAATATTGCCTCTTTCAAAATACAAAAAATTGAGAGATTTCTCTTTGTGCGTGTACGTTTCGGGTGTACTTTTGCAAGTTTACTCATGCTTACCGTTTCCTCTCGTCAAATTGTATCTAGATTCAGGTTGACATAAAAATGCAAAAAACGTAGTGTTTAACTTTTTTTTTCTTTTTATAACCCCGAGAAATGTGCATAGACCCCGTTTGGTTCGGCATTTGGAATGAGCTTTGGGACTCTAAAGTCTCTTGGCCAAATGCAAACGTATTTGATTCGTATTTTTGCTTAACTTTGGAAAAGTACAATTACATCTCTAAAGGACTCTAAAGGCCTTTAGTTCAAAACAGGTCCCGAGTTACTTTAGGAAGTTGCATTTTCGGAATGTGAGTCTTGGCCTCGGTTACTATTCATTTGCTCCAAAGGCCGCCCACGGAAAAGTAATTAGAGGCCTATGATCGCCGGCCAAGGAGTGGCACGTGTCAACGACCGCCGCCTGAGGGTTGCCTGACCCCAACGACCATTGCCGGACTTTAGGCGATGCTTGAGTCATGCGACCCAAGCGTCCGATGGCCTAAATCGCACGACTCAGGTGGCCACCGAGGTTGCCCGACGGTCACCTATGTCGGCCGACCCCAGCGACCGCCGCCCGAGGTCGTGTGACCCTAGGCGGTCACGCGAACCCAGGCGGCCGACGCGTGGGGTCGCATGACCTCAGGCGAAGGCAGCTAGGGGCTAGATCCGGCCATCCGACTACCAGATTCGACAGTCCGGTAGCCAGGTCCGGCAGTCCGGTGTCCAGATCTAGCCAATCAGTGGCTGGACTTCAAAAAAAAAAATTACAAAAATCTTTTTATTCTTTTAATTTTGTAAAAGTCCTTTAAAAATACAATTTTTAACAAACAGTATTTTGTTTCCCAATATACTTTAGAATTACAATTCACCAAATGCTATTCACGTTTTGACTAACTCCCCTAACCCAAAGGTATTTGCTTTTTCCAAAAACATTCCCCCAAAGTTGAACCAAACGAGGCCATAGAAGCCCAACTACTATGGCATGGGTAAGTTTTGCAGGGGCACGGGTCCATGGATCCAAAGATCATCATGGCCATTGACCATATGGGGGACCCACGTGATCAACGGCACAATGGACTCGGCCCATGTGAGCCTTAGTCCAGACAAGTATTTGTCCCACAAAATACTCTATAAACTCTACAAATGCGTTAAGTCTAGGTCGTTAGCATGGGCAATTAGTGGAATTTGGCCCATGTGGTATTTATCAAATTCGTATCGAATGAAATCCATTCGCTTTTATCCAAAAGAGAGGTGTGGGTGTACTCTTGGTAAATGTTTGATTGCCGAGGAGTGTGCGTACCAAGGTCTATTTGGTAGTGAGGTTTATGATTAAAAATGCTTATGCTCCTTCTGTTACTTTCATGATATTGACAAAATAATATGTTTTACGCTGGCTTTGTCCGCTTTCATCAAGTGGGATAATCTGTAGCACACAACGATGGTACTTACGAGTCGGCTCAAAATTTGAACTCTGGAGTTCCTAATGTATCTTGAAAATCACATTTTATGTGCCAAGTTTGACAAAGATGATGGATTCAATCGAAGCTGACTTGGAAGACACTAGAAGAAAAACCATGTATGACAAGCTTGCTGATTGTGGCGTGGCGTTCTACTTTTAAGCGAGTCTTTGTCGGTAACCTTCTAACTTTCTAATATTCTATACCGGTGCTAGAAATGCTTTATGCATGCTAAAATCATTTGTCACAAGGAATTGCTTTCATTGGGCGCTCCAGGATTCTTTGCACAGATGAATTAAGTGTCATATGGCTTGGTCCATGATATAAACAAGCAAATGGAAAATCATCATGTAAAAGAAAAAAAAAAAAAACTTAGTGTATAGGTTTCCCTCCTCGATGCGTGGTGGCTCCGACCGTAAAGGGATTCCATGCTAAAGAAAGTGGGTTGCTGGCCAGCATCGGAGCTCAATTCCCCTTACTCTAATTTATAAACCAATGCAGTTCCAGATTTTTTTAAAAAAATAAAATAAATGCAGTTCCATATTTAGTCAATACCCGCATTTAGCATTTTAAACCCCACAAATTAATAGGTTACGTGGTAAAAGAAATGGAAAAATTCATGCCTACCAAGTTGGTCAACAATATCCACCCGCAAGAAGTTCAAATCAAAGGAGTCGAAGTTTCAGAGTGGGTAGGGTTTTTGCCATGCGCTAGAACTGACCCCATAACCGCTAGTTCCTATTTTTGAAACCTAAAATCAATCCTGTAGGTTCTTGAACCACCCTAAAACTTGGAACATGTGGCTTCGCAGGTTCATGGGTACCATGCACTATCATCTATTTTTCAAAAATTCATTCAATATGAATAAATTTATCTTAATTTTAGTTATTATGCCATTAACATTCATCATATAACATAAACGGATTACATGATAAAATACTTGTACATGTCTAATAGTAACACAATCCTACGATGATAATAACATGGAAAGTAAAAAGCCAAATATGAATGAGCCTTCACTCTTTGGTTAAAATCCATGAGTTTACATAAAAAAGATATCCCACTCTATGGAGAGTATGAAATAATATTAATATATACGAGGCATCTTTTGGATAATTCAAATCAAAGCAATTGAATGAACGACTTAGACCTAGCTAAGCTTTTTATACACCATATACACCACATAGCCATGGGCGAAGTGGGGTTGAAGATTTGTTTTTTGGAAAGGAGTTGGAAAATGTTAGTAAGATTTTGCACATTGTAATGTGAACATTTCATAGGAAAAATCGAAATTCATAAATAATTAAATATGCATATTTTTAATTATGAAATATTATACGCGATAAGTAGTACCTTTCAACATATATAAGGTGCAAGATATAAGATGAGTAGAAGGTGATATGAACCCAAACATTAAACCTTGTTCTCACACGTTTTGGAATTTTGGAATGTGAAACTTACCTAACTGTTTTGATTCCAGAGGTTCCACAAGTTCTCCTGCACACCCCTATTACAAAATGCCATGTTTTCGGATCATCTACTGAGCGCTCGTGTTACCAGGTATATATTATTGGTGGGGTATCTCACGAGTCTATGAATTTCTTAGTAAAGGTAGGCTTTCTTGTAAGAAAGCCAGCTTGCAAGAAAATCCAACGACAAATCGCATAGTGAGACATTCAACCTCCACATCCTTGGAAAAGAAATCAACTTTTCGATTATTTTCAATCAAACCAATGAAATTCATAATTTAAATTCATCTTCCTTGAAATATCCAAGTACCATTGGCTCCATTGAAGTGCTATTAGTAAGCTCCACTCTTTTTTCCTTTTTTTTTTTTTCTTTTTTCTTTTTCGCTTTTCGGACAAATAGAAAAAAGAGACACGACCACAGCCAGTACAACTAAACTAGGAGCAGAGGGAGATCGGATTGAACGAGGATCAGAAGATTGGGGAGCGGAGATGCTTCCCTGAGTTTGGTCGAAATCTGAGCTTATCCAGTCAAAAGCATCTACAAAAATTTAATTTTTTTTCTCTTTTATAAGTGATTATTTACTAAGAAAAGGACAAAGGTCAAAATGAGTCAATTTGTGGAGAGCAGACATGACTCTTCATCCATGTGCTGCGTAGCCAATCATGTGCACCCCTTCCTATGCTCAACATAGCACATGATTGAAATCTAATAACTTCAAAAATATTAGTTTCTTGATCAGATTAGGATACTAACACAAATGATCTTTGAATTTTTTTTTAATGCATAATATAGTCATTGAACTTTTAATTCGTTTAATATGGTCCCCGAGCTTTAACCCTATATAAATTGTGGTCCTTAACTTTTTGTTTTTTTTAATGTGGTCCTTATATGAAAATTATTCAACGTAGCCTTTTCATTAATTCAAGATCGAAGACAATATTAAACATTTTCATAAAATGCATGGATTAAATTGAACCTGTATCAAAAGTCTAGAGATCACATTAAACAAATTAAAAGTTTATAAATCACATTGTACATTGGGACAAAATTTAGAGACTGCATTGAACAAATTAAAAGTTTATGGACCACAGTACACATTAAATCAAAATCCATGAATTATATGTATCATTTGCCCAATCAAATTCAAAATAGCCTCCAAATTTGAATAGGGATACTCGTCTCGAGGTTAAAGAAAGATCATCAGTCACATCGGAATTACGTAAGCCCAGTATTTGTTTATCCATTGGATCGTGCGGGCCTCCGCATGAAATTCATATGATCTAGCGGATGGCGTATATTGAATTCGCCCTATGGGAGCATGCAAGAATGTCCCGTGCTTAAGAGGGTAATCGACACCCTTTGTCCTCGATTCAGCAAAGAAATGAAAAGGAAAGGAAAACGAAAGTGGTCTGGCTTCGAGACCGAGTCAAAGGTCCTCGAGTCGCCACCGTGAGTATCACTCACCTCCAGCAAGAGGATTATGGTGATGCGACTCCAATGCAAAAAGTGCACCTCTCTCTGAATGATACAAAGCTGCCAACGTTCGCGACCCGCAAGCACCTTTTCAATTCCGATCTGCCCCTAATTAGAAGTCAAAGACGAAAGCATCTTAGCCATGGAATTCAAAATCTTGCGGCTCTTTCGGGATGGAATAGTTGACTGGGGATCTCAACTTTTCCACCGAGAGGTGAAAAGGCAAGTGTGCTTGAGGTTGCCTCAAATAACCAAAATCGTGATTAATGCCGACACGGTGGACTGAGCAAATCAAAATAATTACGAAAGCTCGTTGCTTATCGCTCTTGCATCCCTCAATATGCATGCCACATCATCTTTGTGATTTGATTAGCTAAATAAATCAAAACAAAAAAAGATATTTAAAAGTCATTGACATTCCACGCTATTTGGATCTTTTTTAATAAAGATACGGTATGTGTAGCATTATTTGACAATTAATAGAATTTCACGTTCGGCACTTTCTTTATATGAATCATCTTTGCAGGTAAATCTCCAGTGATCAATCGAATAATGCTTGCCAAGATACAATTAAAGATAATAACGAGCATATTTGATTCCAAAAATCTAAGCACAATAAAAACATTTTCACAAGTGTATCTAGTGCTCTAATAGGGACAAGATTTGCAAATTGGACTCATCTATCTTAGCTTAAATTCGCTGGCCCCCAAGGTTGTCACCTTACTTGGAACGTGTGCCTCAGGAGATGAGGGGGATAAAATCCTCAGCGGTATTAAACACCGCCATCGCCTCAGATGCAAGTTCTAAGTTTTTTTTTTTTTTTTCCCTATAAAATCATTCCTTTTTATGAATTTTATTAACGACTGTCCCATAAACACTAATTAGTTAACAAATTAAAGAAATTTTACAATTTATATTCTGAAAATCGAACTAATCTAATAAAGTGTATGGATTTTGTTAGTGAGTGCCGTCGAGACACTTGATAACCTTATCATTAAAGAAATATTCTCTTATTTGATCTATTGTTTAAGCATAATGCAAGACAGATAATTATTTCAAAGTGATGAACTTTTCATAATTGAGTTATTTAATCATTATACTTCACAAGCACTCCTTTACAAAATCGAAAATACAATCAATGAACATTTTGGAGCGCACTAGTTAATAAAGTCCAATTTCTATGTCCGGTCCAACTAAGAAGTGGGTCATGTGACTAAGTGATGCCTAATTAATTTATAAACAGCGTTCCTCCTTGGAACCCCACCACTTGAGCCTCCCTAGAATTTGAAAACAAAAAACAGCAATGGTAATGGTGATGATTAATGGGAGCAGAGCAAAAGACATAGAGTGGCTGGAGGATACTTTATATTTTCTGTTTTTCTTTTTCCTTTGGAAAATCAACTTTCTAAAAAGTCTTTGCACCCATATCTTATTTTCTCCCTCTGCCGGTTCTTCCAAACAAAGCATAAAAAACCAAAATCCTTGATTTATAATAATAATAAGGGTTAGTGCCATGAAAAATCTCAAACTCGAACACTTATGACAAATTTAACAAAATTAATTTTTTGACCACAAAAAACCTAAAATCTTCGTTAATTTCCGTTAAATTGAAGTAATACTATTAAAAACCACAAATTTATACATCTATGAAAAACGGAGGATAAAACTCTAAATTGGTTTGCCCGTCAGTTGTTACTTGTTATCCAATTCAGCAATATGATGATAAAATTTAATGGAAACTGATGGAATGTATATTTATTGCAAGTGTACTAATTTAAGGTTTTTCATAGCATTAACTCTAATTATTAAAATACATGAAAAAACATACTCTACCTATATTCTTATACATTATAAGGTTGAAATTTGTCTCCCTTCACACGGCCCATTTATATTCTCCTTATACCCTCCTAAGCCTATTCTAATCAAAGCATGACATTTTCAATTGAAATTGCGATTGAAAATATATACTAAGAAAAACATTCTATGATATATATATTTTAAAATTAGATATAAGTGCATTGGAAATCCTAAAAATTTTCATGAAAATGCAATTAAGTCCTAAAACTTTCAAAAATTGCAATTAAGTCCTAAAATTTATCATAAAGTACAATCAAGTCCTAAAATTTTCAAAAATACAATCAAGTCCTAAAATTTATTAAAGTAGTTTAATCTAAGTCTTTCCATTGATTGTACTTTTAGAAAGTTTTAGGCATCAATTGTACTTTTAGGATAAATTTTAGGACTTTATTGAAAGTTTTGAAAGTTTAGGACTTGATTGAACTTTTGTGATAAATTTTAGCATTTAATTACACTTTTAAAAGTTATAAAAGTCAATTGTATTTTCATGATCATTTAGTCCTCTCCCATCTCTCTCGCCAAGATCCTTCTGTCTGCTGAATAAAAGCAGCCGCCACCACTCTACCAGTCGCAGTAGAGAGCGCCACCATCCCTCCAAGCTCCATCGAAATCTCTGCGAAACCATGTCTCGATCTTCGCATCCTTAAACCCTAAAAGCGCCATGGCTCCCCTCTCCCTCCTCCTCATCTTCCTCTCCTCCTTCACCGCCTCCTCCGCCGCCGGCGAGTACCCCACCGACCTCTTCTTCTCCGGGTTCCGCCGCGCCGCCTCCGCCGGCAACATCACCCTAAGCGGCGTCGCCGAGATCGACGGCCGCGGCGTCCTCCGGCTCACCAATGAGACGAGCCGCCTGATGGGCCACGCCTTCTACCCCTCCCCGGTCCGGTTCAAGAGCTCCCCGGGCGGCGGCGTCTCCTCCTTCTCCACCTCCTTCGTCTTCGCCGTCGTCCCCGAGTACCCGAAGCTCGGCGGCCACGGGCTCGCCTTCGTCGCCTCCGCCGCCAGGGACCTCCATGCCCTGCCCAGCCAGTACCTGGGCCTCCTCAACGCCAGCGACATCGGCAACTCCTCCAGCCACCTCTTCGCCGTCGAGCTCGACACCGTCCAGGACTTCGAGTTCGGCGACATCAACGACAACCACATCGGGATCGACATCAACAACCTGGTTTCCAACGCCTCCGCCGCGGCGGCCTATTATGCCGCCGGCGAAAACTCGACCAAGCTAGATCTGAATCTGAAGTCTGGGAAGACGCTTCAGGCGTGGATTGATTACGATTCGGGCGAGAAGGTGATCAATGTGACGATTGCTCCTAGTTCAGTGAAACCCACGAAGCCAATCCTGTCCTACAACGTGGATTTGTCGCCGATTTTCCGCGAATTCATGTACGTCGGCTTCTCTGCTTCGACTGGCCTGCTCGCAAGCTCTCATTACGTGATGGGTTGGAGTTTTCGCATCGATGGGGCGGCGAGAGCTCTCGAGATTTCGTCTCTGCCTCCGTTACCGGGCGCGAGGAAGAAGCATGCCCCCAGCACAGCTCTAGCCATAGGAATCTCGGTGTTATGCGTCGTTCTTGCAGGGTCTGCGGGTTTTCTGGTGGTCCTGATCGTCCGGAGGATCAAGAACGCCGATCTGGTCGAGGAATGGGAGCTCGAGATCGGTCCCCACCGGTTCTCCTACCAAGAACTCAAGCAGGCCACCAATGGGTTCAAGGAGAAGGAGCTTCTCGGGCAAGGCGGGTTCGGCAAAGTGTACAGGGGACCTTGCCGAGCTCCAAGATTCAGGTCGCGGTGAAGCGGATCTCGCACGAGTCGAACCAGGGCCTCCGCGAGTTCGTGTCGGAGATCTCGAGCATCGGGCGGCTCCGCCACCGGAACCTCGTCCAGCTCTTGGGCTGGTGCCGGAAGAGGGGCGACCTCCTGCTGGTGTACGAGTACATGGCCAACGGGAGCCTGGACAAGTACCTGTTCGACGAGCCAAAGGTCACTCTAGACTGGGAACGGAGGATTCACGTCGTGAAGGGCGTGGCTTCCGGGCTCCTTTACTTGCACGGGGGTTACGAGCAGGCGGTCATCCACAGGGACGTCAAGGCCAGCAACGTGCTGCTGGACGACGAACTGAACGGGAGGCTCGGCGACTTCGGGCTCGCGAGGCTGTACGATCACGGGTCGAACCCGGGCACGACCCGGGTGGTGGGCACGCTGGGGTACCTGGCCCCAGAGACGCCAAGGACCGGGAAGGCGAGCATGAGCTCGGACGTGTTTGCCTTCGGGGCGTTCTTGCTGGAGGTGGCGTGCGGGCGCCGGCCGATCGACCACGGGGCCGGGCCGGAGGAGCTGGTCCTGGTGGATTTGGTCTGGGAGAGGTACAAAGAAGGGAGGGTCCTTGATCTGGTGGATCCTAAATTGAAGGGAGAGTTCAACGAGGGTGAGGTGATGGCGGTGTTGAAATTGGGGCTGTTGTGTTCGAATTGCAACCCGATGGAGAGGCCTACGATGAGGCATGTGGTGAGGTACTTGGACGGGGAGATGGACGTGCCAGAGGTCGCGACTGCGCCAAGCGGCTTCGATTGCACGAAGGCGGGCCAAGGATCCAGGTTCGAGGACTTCGGGCTCTCCTTCCCTTCCTCCTCCTTCGACAAGATGAGCTCGTCCTCCTTTGTGGCGAACCGGGACGCCAGTTTCGCATCGTTTTCGACTTCCCCTATCTCGATCCTCACCGGTAGAGGTGATAGCGGGTAGCGACGTTTGCATTCGTTCGCTCCTCTCCCTTTTCCCTTCTTCTGCTTGACTGATTGATTTTTATTCTTGTTCTAAGATACGGATTTCTACCAAAAATGTACCATATGTTCATGGTTTTCTCTTTTTCACCCTTTGTATGAATGATGATATCGATACTTAGACATCGTCACTTATTTACGGAACCAACGACCTATCTATAAATCGATCGTTTCGCAACATCAGCGAGAAAAAAGAGCAAAGGAAAGCACACTAACTCGAACTTAACATGACATAATTGATAGGAAAAACTAAAAATGCTTGATCAAGTTAGCCGACTCGGGGGTTCCGTGCCACGTTTCCAGAGGAATCAACGTACAACCTGACCCGTTGCTGGTCGAAATCCATGGTGACGAAGGTGCTTGGTGGAACGACCTGGACACGAATCGAATCTCCGAACTCCTCTTTGATTTTCTTCTTGGCTCCCTCCGCGGTCGACCCCACGAGCTGCGGCCACGTTATCTTCTTCGGCGCCGCGTTTGCTCCACCTGAAAACAAACGGTTCGTTCTCGTCACTGTTTCATGCGATGAACCTCTTTCTACGAGTCTTTCCTTACAATGCATCAACCGGCCGCAATCTTTCGAAAAGCGAACTCCATTACCAGGGAGTGGGACGTCGTGGACGACTTCGTGTCATACGAGAACCTTGCTTTACATGCGCAAGATATATAAAGTGGAGTAAAAGCAGACCCATTTTCAAAGCGATATGGGTATTTTGATGTGTTAAAGGTGGCTGTTCATGATTGACCTTGGATGCATAATTTGATGTTTGAAAGTATGCTTTTTCAGTTTTTCTATATTGAAAGTATGATTGGTGTAGCTATCACGAGATGGGATGCATTTCCGATCTCATGCATAAATTATGGTGATCCAAATTGTGAGATTGAGAACAATTTTTTGTGATAAGTATCAATTTATTAATTGAGGAAGACCGATGCACTTTCGACTTGAGGGACTTAGCAGTATGCTTATTTATGGCCAATAGTCTAACTTTGTATTGGCTCCAATTGGTGTATTGGGTCATGTCGTGCCTGTGCTTATGACATGTTGTGCTTGTGCTATGCTTGTGTTTTACCTGTTCCATTTTGCTCATACTTTGTGCTGTGACATAGAGTCTTGTAGAGTGAAACCTACAGAGATTGACATTGCAATTTTCACATGAGAATGAAAATTTTGAGGATTTCGGTAGGGTAAATTTAGGTTATTTATTGAATAAATAAATAAGAAATAAAGGTGACGAGAAGAGGGATCAAACTAAAATTAACAAACAAGAATTGCACGTTGATGGAACAATCTAGAAACCATTGGGCCGAACGACCATATAGCCAAAAATATTGGCCGGTTCTTCAGCAACTAAAATGAATTCAAGGGGTGAAAAAGGCCAATCGTGCTGGCCGGACACAATCGGACAGTGCGGTGCCAGTCCACGGGCTGATGCTAACTACGCCCTAAATCCATCACGGCCCGTACCATGCCAACGGTGCCACCCACTGTGGTCTAGCCCAGCTCGACCCCACCCGACCCCGACCCCGACCCCAACCCCCATCCCGGGTCTAGCCCACCCCTGCCCAGAGAGAGAGAGAGAGAGAGAGAGAGAGAGAGTGGCGTAAATTTACCGGTTTGGTCTTGGGAAGTGTTGGCGTTTCCGTGCTCCTCCGCCATGACGAGCTGAAGAATTGCATCGATAGACACTTGCCCAAAGGCGTCTTATATGGAGAGCGACGTTCCTGAAGGGGGACTTTCTTGTTCTTTGGTTGGATCTTCGCTCGTCTCTTCCAGACACCTGTTTCGCTAGGGATGCATTACTCGGCCGGCCAAGGAAACAAAAAAGTCTAGCCCATCTTGTAGAAGTCTGTCGTGATGTGAAGGAGGTTTTGGCATTTAGCTATGAATCTCTTTTCAAGTGGTATCAATCACGCATGCTTTAGGAGTAAAGAAACCTTTAGAACTTAGAAGAAACTAACACTTGAACAAATCATACACGTTACCACGTCGTCGTCAAACTTGCCAACTTCATTTTTCTAATTTAGTCCGGCTTTTAGCTGACGGATATTACGCTACATATGAAAATTTGCAGCGAAAAATGAGATGGACTGGCCGTATTGGAGAGGTTTATCAAAGTTTGAGGGTGACATTGCTTGACCGGAGTATGCTCGAGGTTGATTTCAAACCGACGATGAGTACATAGCCCCGGCCTAATAACTAAGAGGCTAAAGCCTAGTCGAGTCCTTAACAAATGAGAACGGTTGTTTTAATCTCAAGGGCAATAAATTGACCGAGCAAACCTAAACGGGTCATCTTTTTGGGCCTTCGTGTCATGACTCTGGACCAGCCCAAAATGTACCCATTTCTAAGTTGGAACATCTTATTTTTCATGAACAATCTCCATGATAAAATAGATGCTTCCTTGAATTTTTATCAATCTTATCATCATCTGATCCCCCGAAAAGTTGCATATGAAATGCTGCTTCTCATATGAATATTGAGTTCACTAATCTCCATATGCAGTTTTAAAAGTGAGGTACTTTCTTGCAAGTATTATGTTGGGCTCCATATACTTTTTGTCGGGAAAATCATAAAAAAAAAAAATCATAAATCTATTATATTTGTATCAACTCAATTATAAACCTATCAATTTAACCAATTTAGTCATAAATATTTTAACGATTTGTGTATTTAGGTTTTCCAACCAATTTTGGTTAGAATCATTGATGTTGACAATTTTTATATATAATTTTATGAATTTTTAAATAATGCGAACCGGCCCATGCACAACACAAGACAAGCCCGTGGCCGTTTAGTTTCTTGTGTCAAGTGTTATGTCAGGCGACCCTTTGGGTTCCCCATGGACTAACCTTGCAGACCTACGGCAAACGTCCCTTGGGCTTCCCCACACCTTAGGGCCTCTTGAGCTGCATGTAGCCTTATAATGATTGTACATATTTGAATACAACCATTGGATCGGCAGGAGATCAATGGCTGGGATTAAACTCACTCATGTATACATAGGGGACCCTCCTCCCCCTTCAGATGTACACTATCATTCACGAGTAATACATTCGAGCTTCACTCCCATACTCTATTCTTGTGAGCGAGTGCATGTAAGGCTGGCTTAAGATCATGATCTTAAGGCCGCACGGGTGTGTGATCATTCAGAATTGACCGACTCGTGGCAAGTGATATTTAAGCTTTTGTTCCAAGCGCAATGGCTGACCAACGTTCCAATGTTGCAATTGCTCAAGTTGAGGATTGTGAGGACCACAAAAAGGCCAACAAGAAGGCTCACCCCAAGTCAAAGAAAACTTGGGTGCCTCAAGTTCGAGAGATCAAATGGGCAACTTGGAAAGCTGAATGGCGATCATGGAGGAGACCGTCTCGAACGTCCAAAGGATGGTAGAGGACTTGAGCTAGATCGTCGAAGGAGCGGAAGCCGAAAAAGAAGAGCTTTGGGTGAGGATGCAAGAGCTCAAGACCAGCATGGGAGAGCTCCGCGACGAGTTGCTAGGGTCCCTGATCCACGAATTGAGGCAACAAGACAAGACTTGGAAAGCCGCGATGGCAGCCATGTGCATGGAAATTGTCGAGCTCAAGGGGAAGCTCGCAAAGGTTGAAGCAACGCGCATGAACGGGGGGTGATCACCATACAACCACGTGCTAACACACCCAAGCCAAAAGAGTTCAAGGGTTCACAGGTGGCAAAGGACGTGGACAACTTCCTGTGATACATGGAACGATACTTCCAAACCAAGGGAATGAATGACGATGCAATTTGGGTAAACACTACAACAATGTATTTAGTTGATGACGCATTGTTGTGGTGGCGTCGTAGGTCAAATGATATGAGTAGCGATCCTATCACGGCATGGACTAGGTTTGTGGAGGCATTTTGGCGGACCTACTACCCCGCTTATGCTGAGGAAGAAGCTTGTGTAGAACTCAAATGCTTAGAGCAAAAAGGCGGAGTTTGTGAGTACGTGAAGCGGTTCTCAGAGTTGTTGCTCCAGATCCCATATATGAATGAGATGGAGGCGTATCATCAGTTCATGAGCAAACTCAAACTGTGGATCAAGCAAGAGCTCAAGCAGTGTCACACGGCGGATCTTGCAATGACTACCTCCGTGGTCGAGTCTCTCATGGAGTACAAATCACTATCCACAACTAAACCAGACTCTCGTCCAAGAGAAAAGGCCAATGGTGGGGAGATCAAAGTCGGTACAACCGTCCGAACAAAGGCAAACCACCATTGGCCCCTCTTAAGACTCCACCAGAGTCGAACAATGGAGGATATCGGAAGATACGCACCTACAAGTGTTTCTTCTGTGACAGGCCACACATGACCCGAGATTGTCCAAAGAGGGGAAAACTGGCAATCTTATGCAAGGAGGATGAACCGCAATAAGAGGCAAGGTTGGGTTCACTGTGTATTCTTGGATTGATCAAGACCAAGAAAGCGAAGGAACCCAAAGGGATGATGTTTGTGGATGTGAAGATCGACGGTATCACGATGAGTGCACTCATGGATACCAGGGAATCCGGCCTCTTCATATCCCAAGAGACCGCGAAGAAACTGAATCTTTCGGTCGAGAAAGAGAAAGCTGGTTAGCTCAAAATGATGAACTCCAAAGAAGCCCCGACTAACGGCGTGGCTAGGGACGTGGTGCTCCACCTTGATCCATGGACTAGCAAAGAAGATATCGAGGTAATCCCCCTTGACAACTATGATTTTGTGCTTGGTTTTGGATTTCTCGATAAAATCAATGCGGGTGTTATGCCTTTCACGGATTGTATATGTATACTAGACATGCGGTGCTAGTGCATGGTTCCCATCTATCGTGAGTGGGGATGCGATAGGAAGATGCTATCGGCCATGCAGCTATCAAAGGGAGTAAAGAAGGGCGAAGTGACCTTTTTGGCAGCGTTGAAGTAGGAGGGCATAAAAGAAAGTGAGAAATTGAAGGAGGTGATCGATCTCATTGACGCCTTCCAAGATGTGATGCTGCCTGAGCTACCTCCTCAAAGAGAAGTAGATTATTGGATTGAGATCCTGCCCGATGCTCGACCTTCAGCCATGACACCTCATCGCATGCCCCGCTTGAATTGGATGAATTGCGAAAACAACTAAAAGAGTTGCTCAATGTGGGATATACTCGGCCGTCCAAGATTTCGTTCGATGCCTTGGTCTTGTTCTAAAAGAAGCATGACGGATCCCTCAACATGTGCATAGATTATCGAGCACTAAACAAGCTCATTGTCAAGTACAAGTACCCGATCCCCTCATTGCATACTTGTTTGTTTAGCTCGGGGAAGCTCGATGGTTCACCAAGCTTAATCTTCCATTGGGATACTATCAAGTTCGGATTGCCGAAGGGCATGAGTCGAAAACTGTGTGTGTGACCCATTATGGATCATACAAGTTCCTCATCATGCCTTTTGACTTGACAAATGCACTAGCCACGTTTTGCACCCTCATGAGCAAGGTACTCCATCCGTTCCTTAGTCAGTTCGTTGTAGTTTACCTTGATGACATTATTGTGTATAGGCAGACGCTCGAGGAACATGTCGAGCACTTGAGGCAAGTTTTCCAGGTCTTGCGAGAAAATAACTTTTACGTGAAGCGTGAGAAATGCGCTTTTGCACAAAACAAAGTCCCTTTCCTTGGGCACATCATTGGGGGTGGATGAGTGCGGATTGACGTGGTGAAGATTCGTGCCATCGTTGAATGGGAGTCACCAACCAAGGTGACGAAATTGAGATCATTCATTGGTCTCATGAAATATTATCAATGCTTCACTCGGGGATACTCGAGCCTCACCGTGCCACTGACGGACATATTGAAGAAAAAAATACCATGGAAGTGGACAAAGCGATGCCAAGAAGTGTTCAAGCGGTTGAGGCGGGCTATGATCGAGGAGCCGGTGCTTATGCTACTCGACTATGCCAAGCCATATGAGGTAGAGACTAATGCCTCTGATTTCACTTTTGGTGGTGTCCTCATACAGGATGGACACTCGGTCGCCTATGAATCTCGAAAATTGAATGACGCCAAGTAATGATACACAGTCCCAGAGAAAGAAATAACCACGGTGGTGCATTGTCTTCGCACATAGAGCATTACCTTTTGGGATCCTGGTTCGTTGTGAGGACGGATAACGTGGCCACGAGCTACTTCCAACCACAAAAGAAGCTTAGTCCAAAGTAAGCTCGATGGCGAGACTTCTTGGCTGAGTTCGATTATGTGCTGGAATATAAGCCTGAGAAGTCTAATTCCATGGCCGATGCCTTGAGTTGAAAGCTGGAGCTAGACAACATGACGAGCTGACCTAACTACTTGTGGATCGATCGTATCAAGGAAAGGATGAAGCACTACCAAACAGCCCAAGCTCTCCTTTGATACGTACAAGAAGGCAAAGCAATTTTGGTGTGAGGACGACCTCCTCTACACCAAGGGACGGTGACTCTATGTGCCACTTCATGAGAAACTAAGGAAGAAAGTGTTGTGCGAGTGCCATGATTCTAAGTGAGCGGGCCATCCGGGTGTCCACAGCACTATGGCACTTGCCGATGATCAATACTATTGGCCTCACCTGCAGGATGATGTCGAAGCCTATGTACAAACATGTCTTGTGTGCCAATAGGACAGGATCGAACAACGATCGTCGGCAAGGCTCCTTGAGCCGCTGCCTATCCTAAAACATCCATGGGAGAGTGTCTCCATGGACTTTATTATGAATCTGTTAAAGTCCGAAGGACGTCGGACCCTCATGGTCATGATGGATCCCTTCTCCAAGTATGCAATGTTCGTGCCATTAACCAAGGATTGCCCAGCTGAGGAGGCAGCCAAGCTGTTCCTCAAGCACTTTAAGTACTGGGGCATACTAGACACAATCGTAAGTGATCGCGATTCTTAATTCACCGGTGGTTCTAGACCGAACTCTTTAAGTTGATGGGATTGAACCCAACTTTTCCACAAGTTTGCATCTCCAAACCGATGGTCAGATGAAGATGGTGAATGTGCTCCTAGAAAATTGCCTCTGGCATTACGTGAGCAACATGCAAGTGAACTTGGCACGGCTGATCGACATGGCCCAATTCTCATACAACTTGCAGCGGAGAGAGTCCATGAACCATAGCTTGTTCGAGATCGTGACCGGGTAACAACTGCTTACACCAAGCGCGATCGCGTCGGGGTATCGAAGAAGCAATCCCTTTGTATACAAGTTTGCAAAAGAATGGGATGAACAATCAGATCTTGTGCAGGCATGCCCACATAGGGCCGCCAAACACATGAAGAAATGGGTCGACAAGAAACGATGGCATGAAGAGTTCTAGGTCGAGGACCTAGTGCTGGCCAAGTTATACTTGGTCCTTCGATATTGAGACATGTATAAAGTGTTGATCCGTCACTATGAAAGTCCCTTCTAAGTACTCCAGCAGATTGGGAAGGTTGCATACAAGCTGGACCTACCGGCCAAACTCAAGGTACACCCCGTGTTCCATATGAGTATGCTCAAACCTTTCCATGCAGACAAAGAGGACCTAAACCGAGGCATATCCCAACGGGCACCTCTTGATGCCAAAACCTCATATGATTTGGGGGTCGAGTGCATCATGGCTGATCGAGTCATTCAAAAGAGGTATTGTGCCCCAAGGAAGGAATACATGGTTCGATGATAAGGCCTTCCGTAGATTGAGGTGAGTTGGGAACCCTCCGAGGCTCTGTGGCAATTCAAGAAACCTATCGACATATTCTATGCCTTAGACGCGACGAGGGTGTCGCCCGACAAGTGGGGGAGATTGACACGGCCCAAGGACAATCATGATCCAAGACCGTCCAAAACGAAAGGGCCGTGTCCCACACAAGGGCCAGCCCACAAGCTACCCATGAGTAATGCGAACCAGCCCATGCGCAACACAAGACAAGCCCGTGGCTGTTCAATTCTTTATGTCAAGTGTTGTGTCAGGCAACCCTTTGGGTTACCCATAGACTGACCCTGGAGACCTATGAAAAACGTCTCTTGAACTTCCCCATGCCTTAGGGCCTCTTAAGCTGCAGGTAGCCTTGTAATGATTTTACATATTTGAAGACGACCGTTGGATCGGGAGGGGATCAACGGCTGGGATTAAACCCACTCATGTATAAATAGGGGACCCTCCCCCTTTAGATGTACACTCTCGTTCACAAGTAATACATTCGAGCTTCACTCCCATACTTTGTTCTTATGAGCGAGTATGTGTAAGGTTGACTTTAGATTGTAATCCTAAGATCGTACAAGTATGTGATCGTTCGGAAATCAACTAACCCGTGACACAAGTCTCATTGATTCTCAAGGTTTGTATATAGTTAATTATCTTCTAAAAAAAAAAAAGAAAATCTTCTTGCTTCTTGTATATATTTTACTTATTGTTGCCTTCATATTTGGGAAATAAACAAGTCTAATTACAGAATTGTGGCATTTGCTCTTGATCCCTATCTAATTAGAGTTGAAGATTTCCACACGCCTATTTGTACATGGATCATAGATGTATCCAGCATGTTGCCCGCTTCAACATGTTAGTGGTACTAGTAGACATGTTTAATTTATTTAGACTATGTAAGTATGTTATATGCATCAACACAACATGATTTGAAATATCATTTTGATATGCTTATATGATAGCTCATCTTCTAATAATATCATTATGTGTGATCAATTTACTAAATGAGTCTAGTTGAGTTTTAAAGTTACAACACAATTTATTATGGGTGACTGGTTTCAAGGTGGGTCAGTTCACATCCTGAAACTTGGAATCGAATCAAGTAGGGTCGATTCTCACTTTTCTGGAATCGATTGGCGTCAGAATCATTTGATACATCATATAGAGAAAAAGACAGACATTTCACTTGAAAATAATGATGTCGAATCTCTATTCTCTGTGGATGAAAAATCATCTGAACAAACTCTTTATGTCATTCCTTGTTACCAAACTCCCAGTGAAACTGATTCATATCCATAACTAGATTCTGAAGACCTTTTTCACATATCTCATACCTCTCTAAAATAAAGCCTTGACATATTTTCAAGCCAACTCCATTGTCCCCATTTCCCTTTGAAAATCTTCACTTCAAAGTTTGTCAAACCCATCATTGTCATCGCTCTCATAGATATCAAAGCTAGCTATTCTATCTTAGACACTAAAGTTCTTCCTGAAGAATATTGGACTTCCTGTGTTCGATATTTTAATTCTGCCTCAGGAGATACTTTGTCTATTAATGTAAGAACTACTCCAGTAATTGTCCAGTTTTTTCTCCAATGCTCTATAACCACAAAAATCTTCGGATTCAGTCTTCCCAACAAAGATTTGATCATTGGTTGGGATATCATGACTCAAATTTCTCAACTTTGTATCATTCTTGGAAAATGTCTCAAGTATAAGGACCAATTCTCTGAATTTGTCAATAGCCAAAGACTTTTTTCCATCAAAATGAGTTTGTTAGACCCAATCATGTAGAAGTTGTTAGAATTCTATTTAGAATCTCATTCTGAATTCTCTCAGAAATGTTCTAATCTTTTATGGAAAAATCCGGAATTCTTTGTTCGCCTTCCCTTAAGAAGAATGAAGATATCAACCTAACTAAGGCGAGTCACATGGGAATGAAGCCTAAACACCTGGTTTTGGCACAGAATGCTTGAAACTATTGCAACAAAGCCTTATTGAAGTTTCATATTCTCAATGGATTTGTGAAGCTTTTTATGTCAATAAACGTGCCAAGCAAAACAGAGGAAAAATGTGACTGATAATTAATTATCGGCCAACCTTTTCCTCTAAGATAACAAATTCCCTTTACCTTCTAGGAATTCCCTCTTTACCGGATTATCAAAAGCCCATATTTACTCCAAATTTGATCTCAAAGCCAGATTTTGGCAATTAGGCATCCATCCTGAAGACAAACCCAAAACAGGGTTTTGTATGCCGAACCAACATTTTCAATGGAAAGTTCTTCCATTTGGCGTAAAAGTAGCACCATCATTATTTTAGAAGGTCATGTGTCGAATTTTCCAACCAATCTTGTCAAGCGCAACAGTATATATTGATGATATTCTACTCTATAGCCTTGATGAAGAATCCCACTGCCAACTTCTTGGGTAGTTTGCAAAAATTGTGAAAAAACATGGAATTATGCTCTCTCAAAGAAAAATGAATATTGCCCAAACAGAAATCGAATTTCTTGGTATGCACCTTAATAAAGGTACATACTATCCAGGGCCACACATTGCTCAGGAATTGCTAAAATTTCCTGAAGAAAACTTCACGACAAAATAAGTTAAACAATTTCTTAGGATAATTAATTATCTTAGAGACTTTGTTCCAAACATTGCAAATCTATTGATTCCATTGCAATCAATGCTGAAGAAGAATCCCCATCATGGGGAAAATCTCAGACTAAAGTAGTTGTTGAGCTTAAGGAGATTATGCAGACTCTTCATCCATTACAAGTCCCATCAACAGGAAAGAGAATTCTCCAAACTGACGCAAGTGATGAATACTGGGCAACCATCCTATTCGAAGAGATTGATGGTAAGAGACACCTATGTGCCTACAAAAGTGGAAAATTTTCCCAGGCTGAAATGCATTATCACTCTACTTTCAAAGAAATCTTGGCGGTGAAAAATGGAATAAAAAAGTTTGAATTCCATCTCATCGGCCATCACTTCTTGGTAGAATTGGATATGGCATCAATTCCTCAGATGACCAAGTTCAAGCAGAAGCAAATTCCAAATTCTCAAATATTTCGATGGGTTGAATGGTTTTCAAAGTACTCTTTTGAAATCAAACACATTGCTAGAAAGAAGAACATGCTTGCTGACTTCTTGTCAAGGCCAAAAGCACCAATAGAAATCAACATGTACATTATGAGGCATGCTTTCCATACTCTTCATCACAATGAAAAGTATAAGATTGAAAGAATACGAGATTGGTCAAGTTGGCAATACCCACAGGAAATTGTTGAACAAGTCCAGAATGATAGCCTTACTGAAAATCTGGAAAACCTCATGTGGCAATCTATTTAGACTTCATGGAGGTTTGATTCTTTACCCTTTTGGATTAAATTCGGACTATCCGTTCATACATCCTTTAATCTAGAAGGAATATGACTTTCCTGATCAACTTCGATGGTTATTATGGTACTTAACCAATAAGTACTTAATAGCTATTGAAATTCCAACCAGAAGATTCATTACCAACCTCACTAGGATATTCGAACTTGGCCAAAACATCGAAAGAGAGAGTGACAGGAATCTCTTGGCATTCCTTAACTAGTTTTATCCTCCTACTCACTGGAGACATCTCTTGATGTAAGAATTAAGAACTACTCAACCAAACCCTGAAATCCACATCATTTTATTCTTCCGACGTCCATGGGCTTTTGTCACAAATAATAGCAACATTAACAATGCCCCGCAAATTATAGGTACCACATCCTATAAACCTCAACCGCACAGTGCAGAAGCTCAGATTTACAAATCTTTTCCAAAACCTGTTGGTTGTTGGGAACATCAATACCGAGAACTCCAGAAAGTTTTGTGCCAAGAAAATAAAACCATCCCTGAACATGCATGGAACTATAATGTACCAACTACATAGGATCATTATAGCCTTGCACCAAAAACTAAAGAAGCACTCGAGAATTTCAGACAAGCTGCATCATCACAGGAGCATGAAATGACAGACACTGATGACATTGCACAGTCCTCTCAAGACCCCTATGCGAAATAAGGAGGACCTCTTTCCCAAGACCCTTATGATCAAGGACCTTTGTCCTTATCTTTAGGCATGGACACATCCTACTATGCTCAGCCATCCAATTGGCCTCAGCCAAACATTCCTGCCGACACTACAGGCTCCTCCTAGAATCAAGAGGAAGCATCCTCGTCAAATCAAATTCTCTCACCAGATTCACTTGCAGGACTTGAGCAAAAATATGAAGTACATCTTCTAATAATGCATAGTTCGGATGACTCAGATTACGACTACAATGCTCGTGATGGACGAGACCGGTGATTGTAGCATTATTGTAGCAGTAGGCTAGGGAAATCATTATTCAATGTCACTGTTCATACCATATAAATAATTCCCGACCGGAAGTTTCCGGTTCCTCTGTTTGTTTCAGGACATGTGAGCATGGTCCTTGTTTGTGTGTGACCTTCTAATGTCTATAAAAGGCAAGGATGATGTAATGTGCTGGGCAGAGTCCCTTGAAGTAAAGTGAGTGTTTTGTGAAACTCTCAATGTCTTTCTAAACTCATCTTCTTCTCCAGCCTGGGAGGATCATCTGAGAAATGCAGCTCAGATAGTTAGAAATGTTACCATCCTGGCATCTCTAAGTTTCTCTAGACTCTGAACCAAAGGGTATAGTGATTTTCCGCTAAAAGGCTGTTCCTAAAGGGCTTGAACGGGAGTTGTTCGCTCACTGTGGGAAGGCATACCTATAGAAACCGACTCCATCTGCGTATTTTTTTTCAATTACTTGAGTACTGTATAACTGTTGAATTAATTACTTGAATGTAATAACTTTTCAAAAACATTCGTCCCAAGTGTTATGCTACGTAAGATTTCTGACATTGTGATGAATGATTTTTAAAAGTTAGTTATTGATTAAAAGCTAGACAATCAAATGAGTGTGTTTTAGAAATCATGGTACTTAAGTGATCAAGAAAAAAAATTATGATATTCAAGTAAGTATCGTATGAAAGTTATGACATGTGTTGCTCTTATCCTCTAAATAAACATGGAATCAATTTGCTTATTCTTGTTCTCGAAATAATCAACAATTCCAAGGTTAAATATGGGAATGAGATTAGCATTGCGATTATTTCAGATATATAGACTTTGTTTATTTTGCGAAAAGGTAATATTTTGAAAAATATTTTCCTAAAATCGATCGTTTGTATCACTCAAATAATAAATGAATAAATAATATTTATTTATACATGAATTGTTGTTAATCATAAAAAAAATTATTGATTAATTATTTTGAGTAATACAAATAATTTTCTTCTAAATAATTAATTTTTGGCAAAATAAATACAGTCATGGAATCGAAAGTGTCGGATGGGCCGGTCCGGGACGAATCCCATAGCAACAGCAAGGACGCGTCTCATGATCAGATCATGAGCAGGAGGCGTCTCTAAGGACAGCTGCCCACGCGGGAAGATAACGGCGGTGGGGACCCACACCCCAGCTGTGAAAAGCAACTGCACAAAAAAGAACGAAACGAGTGGGCCCCACCCGAGGTGGGGAAAGAGAATTGAGAAGGAAAAAAAAAAAAAAAAAAAAAAAAAGTCCCAGCGCAAACATCCCCGGTCCCAGACCCAATCAGCACTGCTCTTTCCCCATGCTTACGCGAAACAACGCATGCACGGCATTAAAGCAGAAAACTATTCCCTGCCGGCCTTCACAAAATGAGCCCAGCACGCCATAGCCCTTAGATCCACGTGGACCCCACACGGGGGCGTCAAAATCAGGGGCTACAGTGCATTGGGCTCGCGTAGTACGTGAAGCGTGCTAGGAATTTTCCCATCGAAAACCCCGTCGTCATCATCGTGCCCATCGTTCCTCGTGCTCTCACGCAGTTGGTTCTACTGCGGTCAAAAATTAAGGCCTCCCCCTACCCCCTCCCTTCCTCGAAGGAAATATCTCGATCGGGCCTCTTCGCATTTACCGCAGTTCATGTCGAACGTGGCGTTTTTATAACTCTCTCTCTCTCTCTCTCTCTCCCCCTCTTTCTTCTTGTAGCCACCACGTCCACGAACTCTGTCGTTCCTATAAGTTGGCTTACTGTACAGTTTCTTGAGGACAAAACCTTTCCTTTTCGAATAAGTACGTAGAGAGCAGAGGAGTCGCTATTCAGTTGTGTGTGTTCGAGTAGTGATATGGAGAGCTTGCTCTGCGATGAGAAATGGGTCGTGAGCCCTTCCTCGGTTTCGGATCATCACGCGCGCGAAGCGTTTGAGAACTCGCGCGATTCAGAGCACGTCTGTCATGGTGGTTCCTGGTTCGGTATGACCCAGCAAGACTGTGATGCAGAGCTTGCCATTTGCTTGGAGAAGGAGAGGGGTTACATGCCCGAGCCTGGTTATGTGGAGTGTCTGGAAGCGAAAGGTTTGGTCTTTGCTAGGACCAGGGTCATGCAATGGCTCATTAAGGTTGATGATTTGCAAGTGTATAGCCCACCGTTTACTTGGGAAACAAGTTTATTGTCTTGTTGTCGATTTGGGTATCTTCTTGATAAGTACTTAACCTTCTCTCCCTTTTCATTTTTGTCTTCTCAGTGTCGAAGTAGATTGAAGCTGTCTTATGGTACGATATTTCTGGCTGCGAACTCCTTTGATCGATTCGTCTCCATTTGTAAGTGCCAGGTAGGAGGTGTTTTTTTAATCTTGTCTTACAGTCGGGTATGACGACTTGAGTTTTTCCCAAGGGACGACCATCCTCTCCAATAGGACATAGTTCCATTCCCATATTTATCAACCCTGCATTACACAAAGTTTTGTAAGCATATAGAACCCATATTAGTGTTAGATATCTCATATGCTAGAACAAAATTACTTTATCGTGTCATTTATTGCATAGATTGTTAGTTTTTCAATGAAGAAACGAGACTAAAGCCACCAAAACCTTTATGTTGTTCCAAGGTCTCAAACAGATCGGATGTACACCTAATCCATTGATATCTTCATTTCTTCATTACTCCCGCGTGTTGAATTTCCAGGAATGGAAACACTGGATTGTGGAATTAGTGTCCATCGCATGCTTATCGGTCGCATCGAAGTTCAGCGAGACCCTTGGCACACTTTCGTTACATGAAATTCAGGTGACGATTATTATCATCCCATTGGTATATGCCCGTTAATCTGGTTGTTTTGAGGGTTTCCTTCTACTTTGAGCTGTTTACCAATTGCTAATGCATCGTGAAGATGGAGGATCTGGACCATTCTTTCCAGTCAAGCACCATCCAACGGATGGAGTTGATGCTGCTCCAGATGTTAGGATGGCGTCTGAGTCCCATCACTGCATATTCCTACGCGGAACTGCTGACGTGTAACAGTGACTTCTTGACATCTCATCTTCAAGAGCAGTTCATTACAAAAGTCAATGACTTGCTCCTCCATTCGCTTCTGGGTATAGCATCTGGTCTTTTTAAATTCAAAGTACCTTGATGGCCAAAACAGTAAAAGGAAAAATCACACTGTGCAAGTACATTATGTTCGCCTTAAGTACCCCAATGTATAATTAATCAGCTATTATCCAAAATAATCTGAGAATAACATGAACTTTCGAACCCCTCATAAGCAACGTGTATAATTTGAAGCCACCTGAAAGACTTACCGAATTGTTTCAGATATCAAGTTTGTGGACTTTAGGCCAAGTGTTATTGCTGCATCGGCTTTTCAATGTGGATTTGACAGTGTATTTACATTGTCATCGATCGTGTGTCTCACTAACTACATCCGCCAAATCATCGGTCAAGATCAAAGGGTAAGGATCACATGAGACTCAAAACTTTCGTGTACTTATTTGAATGAAGATATTGTTCAGTTGATGACCTTGTTAATCCAATATCAGGAGATGGATTTGATGAAATGCCAGAAGCTTATGGAAGTTCAGATAGCCAGTGAATGCTTCAGAGCAATTGCTTGCGGGAGTTTCAGCTACCGCCCTTCGAGTCCGGTCACTGTTCTATTGGCAGAGCGGATCGATGTTAATGACGACCACGTTGATCTCTCTATTTTCATGGTGCAGGCACGGTCATGCATCGGCATCACCAAATCAAAGAAGACAAAGAGACTAAGGAGAAGCATCAGTTGAACAACTTCTAGTTAGAACGAGAAGTGAACATAGAATTATACGCAATAACCTTGGGTTGCTACAAATTGCCAATCCATGGGAGACAAACTGAACTACTTCATTTCATCAGATTTTTTGGTAACAAGTCAATGTTAACAAAATTAGACATCAATTTATCCATCTTGGCGCTCGTTAGTATGGGTATTGACATCTGTTGTATGTTTTGGGGCTATTGGAAATGTCCATCCACTCGTTAATGTCCGCTTTGCCGGTTGATTATCCGTTGGTATTTCATGCTTAACATTCTCAAATTTCGGCCATTGGTCTACCAAGTCTAAGACCACCAGTGAGCAACGCATGGCACGGGTGTAGTTAAACTAAGTAGGTGGAGGCTGGAACGTTTGTGTTGAAATGATGCTGCCACAGTTCACAAAATTACAACTGCAGGACTAATGGAAGGAAGCTGGAAAACTAACGAAGAAAGATCTCAACAGTATTACCTTGTCTTTAGTTAGTATAAAAGCTAATTAATGTGCAAATTGGGTGGCTACTTTCTGTACAAGGGAGGTGAGCAACCTAGTCTGGGATTCTTATCCCCCACCTCCACCTCCTCTACATAAGTTGCTTGAGGCTAATCTTTATGATAAGCTACCTTGATATAATGTTGAATCTGCTTCATGAATGAATTACTGTTTTGTTAGCCAAAAAGAAGATGGCTACGTTGCAAGAATTTTGTGTGTTGCCCACTACATGTGGAGCCTACTTGATTCACCGGAACATGGAAGGGAAATAACAAATCAAATCAATGAGACGTCGACTAAATTGTTTGGTTCACGCAGAATTGATTTCTTAAGTAAGTGCAACTATTATTCGAACTTAGGTCATCATTGGTGGGATCAAGCTATCATTACACTGAAGTCACTATTTGGTATTCGAAAGCCTCCAACTTAAAGCAGTTGCTTTTGATTTTGACTCTTCAATAGTCAGTTGTGAGTTGTTACCGATTAAATCAAGTAACCTTTTAAACCAGAAAATTACATAAATAGTTCATGAACTTGAGTCTAATACCGCAATATCGTCGCTGGATTTTTAATTTATTCAATATGATCCCTAAATAATTAATAAGTCCAGTCCCTAAACAATATAAAAATAAACAATATTGTCATTCTGTTAATTCAAGTTAACATAATCTACTGATATGACTTCTTATCCATTAAGTTTGAATGGTAGACAACAAAAAAGTTACACATGAATTATTCAAGTAAATATTCATCTCAAATCAGGATATAAATAATCCATGTCATCAAATGATAATAGACATAGTAATGCCTAAAGTGGATAAATAAAAAGATGGACATGTTGACTCATCCTTGTTAAAAGTCCAACTTAGCGCATAATAATCCACATTATCAAATAATGTCATGATTTGACGTTTAAGCAAATTGAAGAACTACATTGAATACTTATAAATAGTTCATGGATCACATTGGATAAATCAAAAGTCTAGAGACGACATTGCATATTGCGCAAAAATTCGGGATGATTTATGTCATTTTCCCTTTTAAACCGTACATAGCATTAGCATAATATGCTAGTGACCTTACCTCGGGTGAGCCACCTAGAGGTTGGCTAATGGATTACTAAAGTTAAACTTAGCTAGAACTCTCCCAAGCACACACCAATTCGGGGACTTGATTATCTTGGGCGAACCACCTAGGGTTTTGGTAGGTTAATTAGAAACCCAAGTAAAGTAATGGCAGTATTATTTCACTTTTACGAGCTAGAGATTAAATGAGTTTAGGAATTTGATTATACTAGATTTCTCTAACGCTATTTTGGTACATTTTCTCTTCTATTTCAAAAAAAAAAAAAATACTTTACAGGTAGTTTACATTGATTTTAAATTACTCCTAACATGTGAGGTGATCAAACGGGTGCGCAACCATTATTTAACACTCAATAAAGCAAAACAATAAATAAATTGTGAGCACAAGAATGAAATACTTACCCCAAAACAACGAAAGCATCTACAATATTAGTTAGAAAATCACATCAACAACCTAGATATGAGTTCTAATTAACACACAATCACTTAATATTTTTTTTTGGAGTTTCACTTATTAAATAAAACCTAATCTATGTGCAATGCAATACAATGATATACAAAAATGCCTAACTAAAATGGCATGTAACATGCAACCTATTATGCAAAGTATATGTCACACGTCATTAATTATTTAACATAATCTAATAACAGGAAAATATTAAATACTGCCTTATATGTCACGCACTCAAATGATCCTAAACATGCAATGACTATATGACGTGCAAGGGATGACCTAATTTGAGATGAACACGCATGATTTTTTTATGTTATCTTTTTATAAAATTCAAAATTAAAATTGCCCCATAATTAATCATGCAATTTAAATTAATGAGAAGAAAATCTAACATCCTAAATTAATGTTTTTGGTACTTTTTATTTCGAAAATTCGGAATAAATAAATTTCCTAATCTAAATATACAAAGTATCCTAAAACAAGCAATATTTTAGCATGAACCTAATTCAACTCAAATATATGTATTCGGGTTTTCTTTAACAGAAGCAAAAGCAATTTGAACAAACACATAAAAAACAACACAGCAGCAAATCAGGCAAGATATCATCCATGTCCACTTAATTTTAAAAATAAATTGACGAATCGTATATTCGGACATGGGATTGGATTGAACAATTTTTCACTAAATCTCAAATTATATCTCAGATGTGCGATCAGATTGGCAATTTTTCGTGCAATCGTGAGATTAGATTGGCAATTTTTGGTGTAATCACGAGTTGTATCTCAAGCGTGAGATTGGATTGGAATTTTTAGTGCAATCGCAAGTCGTATCTTGGGCGTGACATCAGATTAACGACTATGGCACCATGTGAAATTATAGAATAGTCCCTAATTTAAAATGCTGGTCGATATTATGGATAGGATAATATATTGGAAATTTCAATTATGGATAGTATAATCCATAATTTTCTACGCAATAAATGAATGATCAGGTCGCTAAAATTTACATATCAATAGCAATCAAAATTAGTCTTAAACCCATGTATAATCCAATTTTATTTTGACGTGAATCATATATAGGTCACTTCCAATATAAAGAGTCTACCCTTAATAAGTTTTAAAATTTAAAGTATTATATAAATGGGTCTAGATGGGTTCAGTTTAGAACCTATTTCCAATCCTCTAGGGCTCAAACTCTCTTTTCCCTCCCTCCTTGTACTTTCCTTCTCGCCAGTTGCTGTCATCTTCTCCAGATCGTTGCTTGCATCACTAGAAGACCAATCCTCGAGCCAATCAACTCACGTGACTAGACAGGGCTTTGTGCGGATGATGCAAGTAACTCGGAACCGTCCTGCCCCTTGTAGATGAGGAAGAACCAATCATCAGCGAGGTGCTTGTGCTTGACGACCTCTTCGACGTCCGTTGTGCCTGAGATAGAATTGGCGCACACGACGCTGAAGCTGAGGTTGGCCTAGAGGAGGGTGCATAGCGTCATTTAGTAATGGAACTCGAAGATCCAGAGGAGGATTGTGTTCGGAAAGAGAACGAGGGGGAGGGGGAAGAGCAGGAGCTCAGCTACGTCGGAGGAGGATGCGAATTTGGCATAGCGATTCACCAGGAAGGAGTGGAGCATTGGAGAGAGCCCGATTTTAGCTGGCGCTGCCTATGGCAAGAGAGCCTAAGGTGAGGGGGAAGCCAAAGAGGAGAGATTGAGATTGGGATTGGGATTGGGGTTTGGGGAGTTTGGTATGGTGAAGGAGGTTTTGAGAGAAGGAGAGAGTACAAATTTAAAAAAAAAATGGAAAAAAAAATGAGTTAAGTGGGTACCTTTGGATTGTTTTGAGTTTTTTTTTTTTCTTTCCAGTCCTATTTTATTCATACTCTAACTTTTATCCTTGAAAGGCGTGGAAGTCGAAACCCACTTCTGAAACTAATTCGTCCCCACCCCAATCCCCCTTGAGAATGTGGGGATTCGAACTCCCCACCTCCCCCTTCCATGTTGGAAGGGTGGCCACTGAGCAAACCCCAGTGGTTGATTGTTTTGAGTTAAACGAGTGAAATTGAGTTGAACCTAATTATGACCCGCTCAAACCCAACACAACCAGCTCTTAACACTTGATCTTAGCTGACAAGTCCAACAAAGGTATTAACAAAAAAAAAGAAAAAAATAATTCTACATTAGGCATCCTGATTGTAATGGGCCCGTTTCTTGGCTAAAAGAGTAGTTTCAATTTTTTTTTTAAATATTTGAATTTTCATTACATTCTATCTAAACTTAGGTATTAATTTCCTCAAAAATTTGATGTTGACTTTTGAGTTGAGTTTTTAGTCAATATTTTTGAAAATTTGAAAATTTTGAAGATTCCTCAATCCAATCCTTTACAAGCTTAATTAAACTTCCTATTCTTAATTTTTGCGAAAAAAAAAAATGTTCCAGAGTTAAGTTTCGGCCAAACCAAGAATTTTGCCCCTTGATTGGCAAATTTCAAAATTCATTAAATTTTAGCCATTTTTAAGAATAATTTCCTTCTTAAGATCTATTACGAGGTTTGTAACACATCAAAATTTCAAGTCAATTTGGACAGCTCAAGTTTGAAATGGGTCTGCCAATTCTTGAGTGCCAATTTAAGGCCCGATCGGTCTTTCATAAAAGTTGCAATTAACCCTATTCAAACCTAGTTATAAAACAAATTAACTCAATTTCAAAATCATGGTAATTTGGCCAAATTTGGTTGAAATGACCAAAGGTGTGACGCCCTAGGTATGTTATGCGCTACATGTGTTGTATTAAATTAATTTATTCACAAATGGAAGCATAACAAAATAATTAAATAGGTCATAACATTATCTTACAAACAAGTCATTAATGGTGAACAGTTATTCTTTCAATCTCAATTATATGAATAATTTTATAAGATTAGTTGTGACCAAACCTATTCATAAGGTGTTAAGAACATGTGTGACAAGTTTACTATTAAATTGAATTTTTAAACAGTTCCCGGTCAATGGATCATTAAGAGGATATTGATGATCTTGTTGAGACCGGTGTAATCTCAAGCTTCACCATTGAATTTTGGATACTTTAGGAGATGATGAGTCACGAGTCATTTAGTATTGCGATACCAATCTAAAGCACAAGTGCTTGTCTAGGACAAGTTCACTGAACATGATATGCATAGAACGATTGGCAAAATGGAAGCTCTTAGTGGGGTCAATAACTAATCATTCATGCTTTCGGTCATATGTAAAATCCTTGAACCTACGGCACGATGTTGACTTGTATGTCAGATGGTTGTGGTTTACAAGTGCATTTTAATGCTTCGTCAAACTGTTTCTATACTTGATGGTCATAATTTGTTTATATACGAAGGCACATACGTGCAATATGAAATCTATCTTCTTTTTATATATGTAGATATATAAGACAGAAGATTGATGTCCTTATACAAATATCTAAATTAGGACTTATATGATCAAAATGTGACTAATATAGTAAGTAATATATTTACCTCATTATATCTAAAGAGATATATAGTCTATCTTAAAGATCATGGTAACGCAGCCTTGGTGGTGGCGAACAATAGTTTAACTTGAATAGGATGGTAAATTTGGGTTGCTTGTTTTCCGGGAAATCATTGCCTCGGAATTTATTATATTTAAAAAAAAAACACTTGTATTGCTTATAAGGATGAATGAATGAATGAACAAAAGATAGAAAATATAATCATCATCGACAAGATTCTCTAAGATAGGTATGCTCATGGGCTATGGACACGACAAGTGGGTAGCGTTTGAGAAAAGGAAGTGCCAAATGAAACAATTTTAACTGAGAATTAGTAGTTTTACCTTCTTTGAATCGGATAAGAAAGAATCTATGTGAGCATCGGATTTGGTTCAATTTGAGAATCCGCTAAAATTGCCCCAATTGGTACGCTTTTAAGTTGGTTTTAGAGAGAATTGATTTAATTCATGGTTCCGAAAATCTAAATGTGACTTTGGATCGATTTAGTTTTCAATCCCAAGGTTGAAATTGCCCACTTATGAATTGAACCGGTTTGGAAAACTCTTCTTAAAAAAATATTACTTTTGCTACCATAAAATTTTGAACAATGGTATTCAATATGATTAAACGACAGGACAACGAACCAACGAAGTAACGTTTTTGTAACAAAAAAACATAACCTTTTATATTTCGTTGAAATTTTTTTGTATATTTTAATCCAAACCATAAAATTTGGTTTGTCCAATAGTAAATTCAAGATCTGCTGACGTGGCTCTGTCCACGTGCATTCCTATTGGACGCCTCCCTGGATGGAGCCAAAAATTTTGACTATATAGAGAGAGAGAGAGAGGAGAGAGTACCTCCCTTTTTAATCCATTCATTTTCTTGGCTCCTTCCACTCCCGCCTAAATCTAAAAAGTCCTTCTCTCCCTCTCTTTTCCTCCTAAACCTGCCCAAAAAGTTTGAACACTCTCTCTCTCCCTCCCTCTCTCTGTCAGAAGCAAAAAAAGACTAGAAATAAGAACCAAACCGAGCCATAAAATTCAACTATCCAGCTCCCTCCCTTCTTCCAAAAACCAAAATTCAACCTTCCACCCAAAAGGAAAATGCCCTCCACAATTTGAACCCGCACCCAACATTACAAATACCTCACTCCCTCTCTTCAACCTTCAAGCCCACCCTCATTTGCCTCTCTCTCTCTCTCTCTCTCTCACTCCCTCTCACCTTCATTTGTCACAGACAACCCGAAATGGAGGCCGTCCCTCTTCGTGCCCACCACGACAACAAAGAGAACGTCCCTCCCCTTTCTGCCGGCCAGATCGACCCGAAGCCGGTGGACATCGGGCCGTGTCTCAAGAAGCCCATCGTTGACAAGGGAATGGCGCGAAAGCCGCTTGCCGATGTCACCCACCTCTTTGTCGGCAGCTCCACGTTGACTCGTTCGAGCTCAGCTAGAGCAAGTAGCGACCTACTGGTGCTGCATTTGCCCTCCCTGTATCCAAAGAAGAGGAGAGCATTGGACGACGTCGATTTGTGGCGAGCGACCGCCCGCTCTGCCAAGTCCTTGAGGATGGGTTTTCGATAGTCGGAAGGATCTTGAAACATCGTCCGGAATTTTCCCGATGCTCGATTCAATTAGGACAAGAGGGGAGTCGGTCCTCTAAGGCTCATTCACCTTTACATTATACTGAAAATAATTGTTCTTGTATTCATGAAAGCAAATAGATTGATACATATGTTTCCCATCCATTAATTTCTCCTCCTAATCAATTCCATTATCTTTTTATTTGTCCTATGTTTTCGGCAATTATTTAAAGTCATACTCGGGGTTAAAGATCACTAGTGATTAATTTGGATAGATTTAATTCGATATGCCAAAAATAAATAAATAAAAAAAAACCGGGTATGCTAGATTGCTGTGAACAAAAGATTACATCAGTTCAATACAATCCAAGCTCCAAAATTAGATGCGGATGACAAAAGTGGTACCCTCTCTTTTTGGTAATCAAATTCAAAATTTCTCTCTTTTGTCATTGTATCGTAAAGTCGTGGCCCTTACATGCCTGGAGATTCTGCTTTTCAATTTCAACATTTGCAATGAATAATGGGTGCTAATCTTGATATTAGCTTTTCACTTTCTTTTTTTTTCTATTCGAATTCACCATGCTGCTAGATATACTTATTATCTATTTGCTCGACTTATAGTTACTCTACTCTCATAACTATCTTTAGGTTTATGTGGAGTTCAATCGGCAGGCTATAAAGTCAGTTTCGATAGATCAATATTCAAAAGATGCCCACAACGCAATTATTTGTTTGTAGGGTTAATTGCTCGGAATTCAATTAAAAATATGGATGATGAATATGCTTTTCTTTTTATTGGCAAGGAGTACCATTTCATTCATATTGAAAAAATTGATAAGTGTATCATGTGGGTTTCTGAGCATAATAAATCTTAAAGGGTTTGGGTTTTGATTGAACCTAACTAAGAGAAACGATATTTTGGGTTTTGGGTCTTTACAATTTAAGTAGCACCAACACATGACATGACGTGCCGACACATTTTTCAAAAAATAGAGAATTTTGACACATTAAGACAATATAAATGTATAATTTTATATTTACATGATAAATTATCATTGTTATGATTATTTTAATCAAATTAATTTGATTCAAATTCACCAAAAAAAAAAAAAAAAAAGCATAGAATGAATTTTCATTAAAAATATTAATTCACCTTTTGTTAATATCATTCATTAAAAATATTAATTCACTAGGCCCTCGCCCAAAGCCGGCGAGGGCATAGCGAGGGATGCCCTCGCCGGCGTCGAGCGAGGGTGCGAGGGAGGCCCTCGCCCGACTTAGCTAGGGGCCACCCTCGCCTGACGCCGGCGAGGGCGGCCTAGCCAGCCAAGGCAAGGGTGACCCTTGCTCGACGTCGGCGAGGGTAGCCCTCGCCGAACGCTGGCTTCCCTCCGCCGGCCAACCATGGCCGATGGAGGGAAGAAGAAGAAAAAAAGAAAAAAAAAGAAAAATTTAAAAAGTAAAAAAATCAAAATGCCCTATAATTTGGGGGTAAATGTGTTACACGATAGAAGTTTAAGCTTTTTTGTGTCACAAAAAAAGTTTGGGGTAAATGTGTCACGGTTGGCAAAATTCAATGTTTTTCACGTGATAAAAAAAAAGTTTGGAGTAAATCTATCATTTTGGGTAAAGTTTGGGGTTTTCCGTGATTTTTTCCCTTTTTATTTTCCTTAGACTACATGAGTGACATGTCCACACTATTTGTTTTTTAGCATTCACGTAGGCAGATTTTTAACCGTTCTCATTAACATAATTTTGACAAAGAGTAAATGTGTTACATAGGAAAAAATTTAGGATTTTTTTTTGTCACAGAAAAAATTTGGGTAAATATATAACAATGGGTATAATTTAGGGTTTTTGGTGGCTTTTGAGAGAGAGAGAGAGAGAGAGAGTTTTAGTTGCTAGGAGCAGGTGGGTTTAGTGAAAAAAAAAAAAAGAAAAGGAAAAGGAATGTGAAGATTCATAGCTGCTCAAAAGGAGCTCGATCATTTTAAAAAGGAAAGAGGGATCAAGCGCAAATGAGGCACAAAAACAATGAGAAGCCAAAAAGGAAAGAGGGAAGTGAGGCCTGAATGTAGGGCGGATCTCCACAAAAAGATAGAGGAACATTGGATAATGACACATATAGCACATAAACTTTGGTCCAATGTACAACATGATCTCTAAATTTTTAATTTATTTAATGTGGTTCGTAAACTGATCCCTCAACTTTTAATTTGTTTAATATAATCCCTAGACTTTTAGTTCATGCTCATTATGGTCTCAAACAATTTGAAAATGTTCAATGTTGTCATTCAATAATTTAAATTCATGGATTATATTGAACATTTTCATATATCTAAAGGCTAAATTGAACATGTACTAAAAGTCCAAGGATCATATAAAACAAATTAATAATTTAGGGATTACATTGCACACCAAAGTAAAATTTAGAAATCATATTGAGTAAATTAAAAATCCATGGATCATATTACACATTGAGTCAAATTTTAAGGATCGTTTGTGTCATTTTCTTAGGAATATATGGCTTCATAGGCTATATTCTAGGCCAAACACCAAGCTTTCGCCACTGTGTTGCTAGCCGGAGTTTGCTAGTTCATTCAATCAAAGGCAGTTGTAACTCTTGGTAATTGCAATGTTCACAAAAAAGGGCAAATACCACAAAAAAAAACCCGAAACTATACCTAACTGCAACACAAATACCCTAACTTTTTTCGTATCATCAATAACCTTAAACTTACCTATTGCGACACAAATAACCCCCAATTTTTTGTGTCATGAAAATACTCGAACTTATACATTTGTGAAATATATGTTCTCTATTTCAATTCCATCTAAGGTATATTTATCACAATAATATAAGTTCGTGGTTTTTTATGATAAAAAAAAATCTGAGGTAGTTGTGCCACAATTGATAAATTTAGGGTTTTTTATGACAAAAAAAGGTTCAAGGTATTTGTATTATAGTAAGTATAGTTTAGGGTTTTTTTGTGGTATTAACCCTCAAACAAATATATGAACTTTGCTCCCGATCTTTTGAATAATTCAATTGCATGAGCCTACTAATCGTGTGTTGTAGTTTGATTCGAGAATTTGTGCCTTAAGTGTGATTTCAATCCCAAATTGAAGCATGACAAGATTTATTGTCGAACGAACACAATGTTTTAAGTGTGATTCATCATTCTTGTTAATGTGTTTGCATTAAGGCTGTCAAAATGGGCGTATCAAGTTTGGCTCAAGTCGAAAATGATTTGAAAAAAATCGACCCATTTATATGCAATATAAATTTAGTTACCCATACTCAACCGCTACCTAATGCATACCTCACTTGACTCATATTTGATCCAACATATGAAAATTCATATCCACTCAGTCAACCCACTTTAAGCTCTTCATGTGTATATATTATTTGGATAAAAATGTTATTTCGACTATAAGTTGCTAAAGAATTGACTTTCGACATAACATAAACTTTTCAATTTTTGAATTAATTCATAATGAAGAATAAGATAAAGTTAGTATGTAGCATTGAACTTATAAAATTACGGCAATAAAGAATACGGAGGAATTGAAATTGAAAGTAAATGGAATGCAAGATATTGAAGAAGATGAATTATGCTAACCATGGATTGCAATACCAAATGAAACCAAAGAAATATATACTCTAATAACTAATAGATGAAACCTACAAGATTAATAAGAATAACAAGTAACAAAATAAGCCATCTTGATAATTTTAATAAGGGTGAAGACGGACCCATCTTGTGAGCCCTAACTTCTCTGAACTTAGAACAATCTGAGAAGTCCATTATTTTGTAATAAAGGTTTAAGTAAATTGTGAACCTATTAACAATCATATTTTTTTGGGATTTGCCATTCCAAACCCTTTTATAACCCATTTACTAAACACAACTAACTCATATAATGACTCAATCCATCACATATGGGTTAAGAAATGGGTTTACTAACCTATATAATCCCCCCTGTTCAAAAAAAAAATAAAACCTATATAATCCCTAGGGGTGTGCATGGTCCGGGCGGGCGGTTCCCGACCTAGAACCGGGAACTGCCCGCTAAGGACCGGTTCCGAAAAATTGGAACCGGGATCCACCCGTTTGTTGCATGGATCCACCTGGGAACCGCACCGCTGGTCCGGTTCGGTTCTCGGGTGGATCCATGGAACCGATCTTGCCGCGAAACAATTTTGGTTTTCAACATAGAACGGTCGGGTCTATGAGTTGGGAAGGAGGGGAAGAGGTCTATGGTCGGGTTTTCAACATAGAACGGTCGCGAAACAATTTTCCGCGGCTATGGCGGGTGGCGGCCGATGCGAGGGGGCAAATAGTAGCGGCGGAGGAACAACGGCGATGGTGTCGATGCTCGGGGAGGAATCGAAATGGCGATAGGATTAGGAGAAATCGAGGAAGAGACAAAGAGAGAGAGAAACGAAGACGAAGGGAGTGAGGAGATGAGATCTAATCTAGGGTTTCTTTTAGTAATGTTTTTTTAATATTAAAAAGGTTCCGGTCCGGTCCGGGTGGGCTGATCCGCCCATGGAACCGGGAACCGGACCGGTACCCACCGGTTCCGAAAAATTGGAACCGGGAACCGGACCGGTTCCCTCAAGAACCGCCGGTTCCGGGCGGTTCCAGTCCGGTTTCGGGCGGTCCGGGCGGTTCCCAGGTATTTTGCACACCCCTAATAATCCCCCAACTCGTTATTTGTTTTGATGTGGATGTACCAGTTTTAATCTGATTGAGTTTAATTTATATGTTTGTGTGTTAAAATTCATGTTGGCAAACATTTTATTAGCGATTAGGTAGTCTTGGTGTAGGGTCATGGATGGTCGAGGTTCATTCCTGGGCCGTTTTAAGCCTGGAATTGGATGGCTGTCCACCCTGTTGGTCTCTTTAAACTTCTCAGGGGCAGTCCTCGGCGATCCCTTCGGCCTATGGTCGCTCTAGGATAAATTAAGCCCATTTCACAAGTGTGTTTTAGCCTGAGGACGGGCTGAACGCCCATCGCCCAGACCATCCTGGGTCTGAACCGGTCTGAACAGTGGGCGTCCAGCCCACTAATGGTTGATCTCCGCTTCCGGACTGGTCCTTGGCGATCCCCTTTGTTTAAATATACGTTTTAGCATCGCATAACCTATTTTACTCATGTATGGGTCCTTTGTTCATGAAATTCCAGCATTTATTGCATCCTACTATTCTTTCATTGGGATATATCTTACAGACAGTGAAAACGGAGAGATTGAATAATTATTGGTTCCACCAATACCATTTTATCATGTGAAATTTAGGCGTTTTTATTTCATTTTTTTTTATGTTTTAACATGTAGGTTTATATCTCTCACACAAATTTAGACAATCCCATTGATTAATAATAATAATAATTAAAAAAGATATAAAAAGGCATTTATATTGCATTTAGGCGTTTCTTGCTTTACATGATGAATAGATTATTTTTATTATTGCCAGTTTCAACATATTGCATTTAGAATTTATTTCTCATCGAATAGATGGAGGAATTTACATTTATAAGACATCGCATGTTTGTTTTTATGCATTACTGGTGAAGTTTTGTCTTGAGGCTATATAAAGAGGTTTTCAATTTTGCAAGATATGGCTCCGGTTAATTTCTTTCCCATATTTTTATTTATTTTTATTATATGTTAATTTATTATTTGAGTTCTTATGTGTAAAATATAGGATTACATGTTTACAAATCAAAAATCGGAAAAGATCGAATGAAACAACATTTTATTTACTAGAGAAAGGTACCGATAATGGGTGTCAGTACTAGCATAACCAAGTTCCCAAACTAAGATCTGTTATTTGTAGGAGTAAGGTGAAATCTTGCAATTTAGTTGGCTCCTAATTGGCTAGAAGATCACCTCTCTTGCTCGAACTAAAATTTTGCATTAACCCATATGATATATCTACTAATGAAGTCTTCTTTATACCTAGCGCATCCATATAATATTTTCTTGCTATTCCATCTAGTTCAAGCCGTTGTTGTTGGAATTTGAAGCCCATAATAGAAATAATATTCACCTCCGCTTGGCGAAAAGAGCCTAACATTTTTTTAAGGTGAAAATGTAAGTAATTTAAAGCCAATGAAGTACAACAGCTTAGGGGTATCCTCTGGCATTATTAATATAGCTAATAAATCAAAATGATAGAGGTAGGAAGTCTCCACATAGTATAGCCAATACAACATTTGTATGGAAATATTTAGTTCTTTAGTAAAGTGAAGCTTTGCCTCTTACATATTTACGCACCTTGGCCAAAATAATATGGATGTCAATTACTTATTTTGAAAAAAGTCTATGATTATGCTCCATCCAAATGCCATATATAGTTGCTAAGAAAGATATCTTGAGGAGTTTTGTCTCCAAATCTTTGCCCCTTGTTGCTTTAATGGATTTTGCTAGCATAATAGTCTTTGAGTTACTGTGAGAATACAATTTATAGTTATTTATTATTTTGATATTTTGCGATTTAGAGTAGATTTTTATTCTCATAGCAAATTAAAAACTATCATCCAATCATTTGTCTTACCCAAATCATCCATTGAAGTTGCTCATTCCATCTCCTAAAGAATGCCAAATCCTATGTTACGCAAGGATACCACACAAATGCTGCCTATCCATTCACACTAGAAGAATATATGAGCTTTGTCTTCTATACCGACACTATTGTATATCAATTAATGTCATCCATCATGCTATGATTTCTATTGTCAATAGTCCATCTATGCAAACTAGCTAGCCAACAAAATTGTGTTTGCTAATACCACTACTCCAAATTAGGTTGTACCACTCCACAACCGGACCCCTATGTCTAAGCTTGTTTTATATATATACAGCTTTTACCATCCCTTTTGGCCAATACGAATGGAATGTTATGACATTTGGTCTCAAGAATGTCTCTTCAAAAATCTAGAGAATTATGAATGAAATTTTCAATCCTTATTTAGATTACATCATAGTTTATATAGATGACGTCTGGTCTTCTCCTCTAATGTAGAACAACATTTCAAACATTTTTCTACTTTTATAAAAATAATCATACAAAATCGTTTATTAGTTTCTCCTACTAAAATTGCACTCTTTCAGACCAAAATTAAGTTCCTAGGTCATTATATCCATTTAGGCACCATAATTCCCATAGAAAGATTAATCTCATTTACTCATAAATTCTCAAATGAGATTAAAGACAAAACTCAATTACAAAGATTCTTAGGTAGCCTCAATTATATTATAGATTTATTTCCCAATATAAATATTCTTTGTAAACCCTTACACCAAAGTTACAAAAAGATCCTCCGCCATGGACTTCATTTTATACAAATATTGTCAAATAAATAAAGATTCATGTTAAAGAAACACCATGTTTACACCTAACTGATCCATCTACTTTCAAAATAGTCGAAATAGATGCCTCAGAAATAGGTTACGGTGGCATTCTTAAACATGTCAAGAATAGTAAAAAACAAGTTGTTCAATTTATTTAAAAACATTGGCATTCCACCCAGTAAAATTATTCAACAATAAAAAAAGAAGTACTTGCTATAGTTTTGTCCATATCAAAATTCCAATGAGATTTATTAAACTAAAAATTTCTCTTGAGAATTGATTGCAAATCAGCCAAAGATAAGACGTATTAAATATTGCATCAAAACAGATTTTTGCTAGATGGCAAGTCATACTTTCAGTATTCGATTTTGATATTGAATTTATAAAAGGTTCTTCAAATTCATTACCCGATTTTCTCACAAGAGAATTTTACAGGGGATACAATTATGCCGAGACCCAAAAAAGACAAAAACAAAGGCAAAGCTATTGCCGAAGCCTTCAATACACCACCAAAGCAAAAAGGCTTGATACCAATCAAGTCATGGCTTCAAATAATAATTCCGAATTTGATTATAATACATCTCCCACCAAACCAAACCCAGTGTACCTATACTTGTTCGAAAATACAAAACAAAATGATGGGATGGATTCAAATACCATGAATAGAGATCTGAAGCTGCGGTTAGAACTTGGCTAAATAGCCAAAATACCCATATAACTACAGCCCCATCAAATACAACAAGGAAGTATAAGATATTGACAAATCTAAGAGTATAAGAAAACCTAGTTAATATAAACGTTTATGTTTGTTTGGACATTTGTTTGGATTATATCTAATTATCATATATTGAGTAGATCCAGATATGAGAGCTAAGAAAGATATAGGTTCTATATCTTCTAGATCTTCTTATATTACTCTAAGGAGTTCTCTGAATGTCTGTAGAATATTAGAGATTAAATGTATAGTTAATACTATGACTATGAAGTTGAATAAAATCTCAAACATATATGAAGACTAAATAAAGTCTCGAGAATAAAAAATAATATAAAGATAAAAAGAAATATATAAAATATAGAGTAAGAGTATGCAGAAGCAAAAACCAACCATGTAGGTAGTATGAATCTATATTTATATAAACTGGAAGTTACATGTATTAAAAAGTGCAGAAACTAGAATATCAAGTCATTCACTAGAGCGATAATCCACACTCTAGGGAATTTTGATATCTGTATTACAAGAAAATGTCAACCAACTATTATGCAAGTTGGTAACCCTGTATAACCTACACTAGATGTATTTGAAAATAAACTTACTTTGTAACCAGGGGTATAATGTAAGAAAGCTTGAAGCTTGAAGGGTTGAGGGTTTGCAAGATAGAGTAAGGAAGAAGAAGAGAGAAATGAGATATGAGTCGAGCCCCTTTCTTCCGTGTTGGAAAAACGTATTTAGAAGGGGTGCTAGAATGAAAATGCTACAGTGATGAATAGTGTAAAGTGAATAGTACTTAGTGAACAGTATTTGCTACAGTATGTCTGCCATTTGCCATAGTTTATTGCTTTTCCGCCGCTGCAACAGTGTTAGCATGTGATATCCTATCTTAATTTTGGACAAGACTGATCCCGTAGTAGTCATCTTCATTGGTGTTTCCACTTCTTCATAATATTTAGAATCTGGTGCGGTGAGCGTGGAACCTTGTATCATGTGGCGTTGGTACAAAGTATCCACGAAATATTTAGTATCCTTGTTTGACTGTAGGGTGTAGTATTACATCCAAAAGACCAAAGAGATCCCACGAGAAATCAAACCAATTTGGTAAGTTTTCCCTTGAGAAATTATCTTTGAAGAATACTAGCCAAGTGTGTTAGAAATTTGTATTTTGATGGAAGAAGACATTCCACCAGACTTGTTGGTAGTCCTAGTATGTGTATGAAGTGAAGAATGGTAGGTTTTAGGTAATCCTTCTTTAGATTTTTCTAGGTGTATGAGGTGAGGCTCCCCATTGTGAGTAGTGTATGACTTTGCTAATGGATATAGTGGAGTATATGATATTTTTTGTTTAAGATTTGTTAGCAAAGTGGTTGAACCTTGCTGATTCTGTTTCAACTAAAATTTGCAAATAAAAAGCAATAGTTTTATTTGTATTTTGTGGTTTGAAAAATCAATTTTTTGGAAATATATTCTTTGCAAATTTGATTGGATTTTGGTCAAAAAAATCCATCTTCTATAGTTAGTATTTTTTGAAATAATGTTTTAGAAAAGAACTTTGATTTTTGAGAATGAGGGGTTGCCTGTGACCTAATGACCACCTCATTTGGAATATATCCTTTTCACTGATTTGTATTTGCCAAAATCCTGATTTTATTTCAAATTTTGAAAATATTTTTTTATCTATATAATCTATTTAACAAGTCCTTTTTATTAGGTATTGGATACCTTATCCATCTAAGGGCTGTATTCAAAGGTTTATAATTAATAACTAACCTGGGAACTCCTCTTTCTAATTCAACATTTTTGTTGATAGAATGCAAAACAACTCCAAGGTGATTGACTTTGAAAGGGCTAGTAAGAACACCTAGAGGGGGTGAATAGGTGTTAAAAGAATTTTTCGCAAGACTTAATAAATCAAATCGTCTTTAGAGATAATAGACTAAAGATGTAAACGACTAAAAGCAGTAATATAAAGCTACGAATTAAAGTAAGGAGTTTAGGGAAAGAGAATAGAAACACAAGGTTTATAGTGGTTCGGTTTGGATTAAGCCTACGTCCACTCTCCTGCACTGACAGCCCACAGGCTGGATTTCACTATGAATCAAAAGAGATTTTACAGTTTCACGTCCTTGACTTTACAGTGTAGAAACTCTACTACACTCTTTCAAAGTCTCACAAATGTTCGTTCTCTCTTTTGAGTACAAGTTAAGCTTAACGATTGAAACAACAAAGAACTAAGAGCTTCAGACTTTGGAATTTTTCTTTCATGCACATACTCGAACATTTTGAGAGTTTTCCTTATATACTCCTCTATGCCTCTACAACCGTTGGCACTTTCCAAAGGAGTTCCTCCAATCTACCCGTTGGACAGAATCAATCAAGGGATCTCGAGTCATTTAAGGAATGTGATGATAGTCCATCAATCCTGCTCGCCCATACAATTAGGATCTCGGTTTCCATAAGTAAAACCTTCCAAGTATACTTTGCTTTTCAAAAGATCTGATTATCCGAATTGATTCCAATAAGAATAATTGATCACAGGTGTTATCTCCAGCCGTAAGATCTTCCACAAACTGTACGAACCGAATCCTTGAAGATAAACTCGCAACCAGATAAATCTTCTCTCGTCGGTCTGGAATCTGTCAGTGAGGTTAGACTTTGAGCTTCAATCTTCAGACTTTGACAGAAGAGTCTTGAGTTCTTTAGACCATAACACTTGAGTCTGCAACCCTTCAAACTAGACTATTTGGAAAGGTTTTGTCAGCTTCAAAACAATAAGAAGTCTTCTTTAACAATCTCCCCCTTTTTGATGATGACAAAATTTTCCTGCAGATTTGAAAATTTTAACTTGCAAAACAACACTTAAGTAATACGTGATAAAAATAGCATCGATTCTGCAACCACAGAAAACATATTAGTCCTGCAAAACAAACTAACTATCTAGTCACAATTAGTATCACAAACTAAGTTGTTGCAAGCGTCAAAATTCAAATCCAAACAGTTCAAAGTTAGTCCAAAAAAATACTAAGTCCAAAGTACCAAAAACAAAATCACCAAGCCAACAAACAATCAAGCTAGAAATGTCAAATAATCAAATCTGCACAAACTCTCCCCCTTTTTATCATAGCAAAAAGTGAGGAATAACCATAAAAAGAGTTGGATAAAAATTAAGGCTTCTTGGGAACACGAACGATCTGGAAATCCCCCATAGATTTGACAGTCTCCTCCAGCTTCCTTAAGTCCTCCTTCAGTTGTTGAATATCTTCACCCTTTGCATTAGCTTCAACTTGAAGCGTAAGGGCTTGTACCTGATCGTGCAAAGAAACTGAAGTGGCTTGATGAGCTGACTGCATGGTATGAAATTCACACTCCAATCCATAAAGCTGAGCTTTGATCTCCACAAGAAGCTCGAGCAGTCTCTTAAAGTTTGCTGTATTGCCGATTTGAGTACTCGCTTCAGCACGTGTAGTGTGAGGAGTGTTAACAGATGATGGAACCTCAGCAGGAACAACCAGACTTGGAGATGAAGCCTCATTACCATCTTCAGGAAATTGAGAGGCATACACATCCTTTGGATTGGCAGGAGAACAACTAACATCATCACTAGTAAAAGCAAGTAAAGAAGTACCTATTTTATTAGCAGCTCCCCTTGTTTCTGTGCCTTCGGGTGGAGACAAGTACTCTTCTTCCTGTTCTTGCTTTTCTTCAACATTAATGTGATATTGTCCTTCTTCTTCTGCATGAGAATCATCATGACCTTCTTCTTCTTTTTGTTCTCTTCCTCTCTCTTCTTCCTCTGTTCTTCCTTCCTCTTCCTCTGTTCTCATCGCTTCTCTTTCTTCATCTCTCTGCTCTGTCTCTTCTCTTTCTCTGTTTTCTCGATCCTCTGTCTCTGGAAAGCTAACGAGACGCCGTAAATTTAAGGCAAAAGCGGAGAGAGTGATGTCATCCTCATCTTCTTCATCCTGCAAGATGAGTGCTCTCCTCTTCTTAACTAGTTCAATCATGGGCTCTTTGCCTTTCCTTTTTCTTGTTGCAGAGTCTTGTCTTGCCTTGACAGGGGACTTCACCTTCATGCTCTCCAAAACCTTGTTCAGCTCCTTTAGACACATCTTGGAAACCATCTACAGTCCCACTACCATTGGAGCAATGGTTCGAATACACAGAATCTTAGGAGGCTGAATGTTGAAATGTTTGAATAATCGAGTGACAAGAGCAGAATAAGGGAGTTGTCCCTTGTTCTTTACCACTGTCCTATACATGTGCATAAGAATGGTATGAGGCAGAGAGAACTTGAATCCAATGTTGATCGCATACATCAGCTTCGCTTTAGAGTTTGAGACATCAGTCTTTGATGTGGATATTCGAGTCCGAGACAATTAATCACAATCCTGTGAAGCAGGATATTGGATGCATTCATTCTAGAGTAAGAAATCCTGCCTTCAGCAAGCCTATCCCGAACAAGCTCCAAAGTAGCATGACCAACAGACACACTGATTGGTTGGAAACTTCCTCTTTCCAACCTAATCACATAAGCTAGAGTATCCACATCGACCACAAAATCCTTGTCTCTAACACTAAAGGAAAATTTAATCGCATCTAAAAAGGATAGATTTGAATAGAAGTAAACTGTAAGTTCTGGGTGAGCAACAATCATCTCAGAGCAAAAACGTTCAAGTTGAAGGAGTGTAAACTTCTTCCTCAGTTTCACTTTCAACGAATCAAGAAAATCAAAATCGACACTCCTAGGGTTCATTACCCCTCGCTTCAGCAGTTTAGAATAAGTTCTCTTGTGGTTCTTAGAACGAAAAAGATCTGTCCTTTCACCACGAACACTCGCAGCAACGCCCATCCTAGGCTGAAAATGGAAGAACATTCTTTCATCGTCATCTTTCCCTTCAGGCTGATTAAACCACCAACACACGGATCACCTGGAAAATTGGCAAAAGTCCACTCTGCTAAACCTTGAGGCGCAATGCCTATCCTTTCCATGGCATTTAAGAAAAGAATCTCATTCTTGTAGCCGTGTGCTCTCAAGAATTCGTCAATCAGATTCATCGCAAAACCACCCCTTTTCAAGTTAGAGTACAGTCTAAAAAGAAATTGGGGTTTTTGAGTCCTTACAGGTTCAACGTCATCGATGATTTCTTCTTCTGCTTGTTGCTACGGAGGAACTTAAGTTCTAGGCTGAGAAGAATGACGCAGTTGAGAATGTCGTTGTTGACTTTACTGCTACTATTGTGGAGAGTCTTCTTCCTCGGTCATATCAAAGTGCGTAGGACCCTCACGCATATGCTATGGTCCCCTGCTCGCGATTCTAGAAGACTTTCTTTGGGAAGACATTGTCACTTTTTTTGAGAGATTTCTCAAACTCCATCGTGAAGAAAGATGAAGTCTTTTTGGAATAAACTAGAGAGAAAGTGAGAGAAAATGGAGTTCTGTATTCTAGGGTTAGTGTGAAAATGAAGATAAAGAAAATCTACAGTATATAAAGCAGACGAAACGGGGTATACAGATCGTCATTAAGGAAAAAGTAAAAACTGCCTTTTTGAAAATGAAAAACTGTTATAAGTTCAAAATTAAAAAGATAATTGCTAAAAATAAAATAATAAAGTAACGATTCAAAAAGTAAATGTACATTTTCAAATTTTCACCAAGAAATTAAATTACTAACACAGAATTAACTTACAGTAGCCACTTGTTGTTATTCTAAGTCTGATCATCTTCAGACTTTCACTGATAAAAGATATAATGTTCAGTCTTGTATGAATAGACTCAAATAGACTTTTCTCCAGTGGCTTTGTAAATATGTCCGCCAACTGATTCTTCGAGTCAATGAACTGTATCATAACTTCTCCATTCTGAACATGATCTCTAATGAAATGATATCGAATTTCTATGTGCTTAGCTCTTGAATAAGAATTGGATTCTTTGTGAGATTGATTGCACTGGTGTTGTCACATTTGATCTCGGTGCATGAGTCTTCGATTCCAAAGTCCCTCAGATGTTGCTTTATCCACAATATTTGAAAACAGCAGCTTTCAAGAGCCACATACTCCGCTTTTGTTGTCGAAAGATCTACAGTACTCTGTTTCCTTTAGAACCAAGATATTGTCCTATTACCTAGCAATTGACAAGTACTAGAAGTACTCTTTCTATCGACTTTGCAACCTGCTAAATCTGCGCCTGAATATCCAAGGAGAGTAAAGTCCCACTCTTTTGGATACCACAGACCTAACTTTGAAGTAGTTGCAACGTATTTGATGATGTGTTTTGCGGCGCTTAGATGAGATTCTTTGGGATCTGATTGAAATCTAGCATAAATGCAAACACTAAACAAAATGTCAGGTCTAAAAGCAGTAAGATAAAGAAGTGAACCAATAATACTCCTATAGAGCTTCTAGTCAACTTTCTTTCCTCCTTCATCTTTGTCTAGCTTTGAAGAGCTTGACATTGGTATATCAGTCTTTTTACAATTCTCCAATTCGAACTTCTTGATGATGTCTTTTGCATTTTTTCCTTGGTGAATGAAAATTCCTTTCTTCGATTGTTTCACTTGTAATCCGAGAAAGAAAGATAATTCACCCATAATGCTCATCTCAAATTCATTATGCATAGACTTAGAAAATTTCTTGCACAAATTTTCATTAGATAATACAAAGATAATGTCATCAACATAAATTTGAACGAGTAGAAAATCTTTACCTTCATTTTTAATAAACAATGTAGTATCTACCTTTCTTTTAACAAAATCATTTTGAATTAGAAATTTACTTAACCTGTCATACCAAGCTCGAGGCGCTTGCTTTAACCCATATATGGCTTTTTTCAGTCTGAAAACTGAGTCTAGTATTTTTAGATCTTCAAATCCAGGTGGTTGTTCCACATAGACTTCTTATTGGATAAATCCATTTAGAAGTGCACTTTTGATGTCCATTTGGAATAACCTGAAATTTTTATAGTAAGCAAAAATAAGTAATAATCTAATTGCTTCTAACCTGCTAGTGGTGCATATGTCTCGTCATATTCTTGCGTATATCTTTTGGCCACGAGTCTTGCTTTGTTTCTGACCACTTTTCCTTTCTCGTTCATTTTGTTCCTGAAAACCCGTTTAGCTCCAATAATAGATTTACCTTTTGGTTTAGGAATTAGCTCCCAAACATCGTTGATGCTGAATTGTCTAAGCTCTTCTTGCATAGCTTCAATCCAGCTTTCGTCAGCTAAGGCTTCTTCTATGCTTTTGGGTTCTATCTCAGAAATAAGTGCTAGAGCGCTAGACTCTTTTTGCCTTTTGGATCTGGAGTGAATCCCTTCATCAATGTTGTCAATGATGAGTTCTTTGGGATGACTAGACTTATGCTTCCAGTTATTGTTTGGTCTGATAGTCTGCTGATCTTCTATTTTAGCTGAATCTACAACTTCTGTTTGTTGTTGATCTTCAGAAGTCTGAACCACTTCAGGGGAGGTAGACTTTGTGAGGTCTAGAGTAGGTTCAAATTCTTCAAGTTGAGTCTAATTTAGTTGATTCCACATAGAGTCTTTGACGTTCATAGATTCTTCCACAGATTGAATCTTCTTATTGAATATTCTATAGGTTTTGTTGGAAGTTGAGTAGCCAAGGAAAATTCCTTCGTCCGATTTGTCCTCAAACTTACCAGTTTGATCATTTGCATTTTGCAAAACAAAACACTTACAACCAAATACATGAAAATAAGAAACATTTTGCCTTTTCCCTTTAAATACTTCATAAGGAGTTTTCTCTTGAATTGACCTTAAAAATACTCTGTTAATAATATAACAAGCTGTAAAAACTGCTTCAACCCAAAAACGAGAAGGAATATTGCTTTCAATTAAAAGGGTTCTTGCCATCTCCTCCAAAGTTCTATTCTTTCTTTCCACAACTCCATTTTTTTCTTGAGTATATAGGGAAGAGAAAACATGCTGGAAACAGATTCATCACAAAATTTAGCAAATTCTTGATTTTCAAACTCACCTCCATGGTCTGTCCATATGCTTGAAATAGAACTTTCTTGGCAAACTTTGAAAATTGAAAAAAGGTTTCAGACTTACTTGCCAGAAAGTAAACCCAAGTAAATCGAGAATAATCATCCATAATTTCTAGGTAGTATTTCTTTCCACCAATGCTTTGAGTTATGGTTGGTCCAAAGAGATCCATATGCAGAAGCTGTAAAACACGATTAGTAGAAACTTGATTTATATGCTTAAAAGAACTTCTAACCTGTTTTCCCTAAACACATGGTGTATATAGATTAGTCTTTTGATAAGTCAGACTGGGAAGTCCACGAACGAGTTTCTTAGAAGAGATCTTGGCGATCTGTTTCATGTTGGCATGGCCAAGCTTCGATGCTAAAGATTTGCTTCATTTTGAATGGATACTAGATACTGAGAACTTTCTGATTTTATATACAGAAGATAAATATTCCCATGTCTTCATCCAATGAAAGATTGAGAAAAATCTTTACTAGTTCCCGAACAAATTCCCTTTTGGAAATTGATTTTAAATCCAGTGTCGCACAATTGACTAATGCTGAGTAGATTGTAGTTCAAATCTTCCACCAAGGAGACATTGTTGATTGTGAGACTTCCAATTTTCACAGTTTCACATCCAACAATTCTTCCTTTGCTGTTTCCACCAAAGAAAACTTTTCCACCATTTATTTGCACAAGCTTAATGAAACAACTTGAATCCTTAGTCATGTGTCTCGAACAGCCACTATCCAAATACCACTTAATCTTTTTCTTGATAATGACCTGCAATTACAAAAAGAATTCAAACTTTCTTCGGTACTCAGATTTTTTTGGGTCTAGAAGAGTTAGTTTTAAACATAGTCTCTGCCCAATCCTTCTTAACAGGTCTCCAAACTTTAGGACATTCTTTCTCGAAATATTCTGAGCTGTTACACTTTGAACATTTGAGAGCACTTCGGCCAACAGGTTTTACAAAAACTCTTTGAAAATGATTTTTGTAAAGTGTTTTTGTAGGTCTTTATTTGATTCTTTCCTTTACTTTTGGAAAATCAATTAAAGGAATAGTTTCTGGTGTCATACCCAAACCAGATTTGTTAAAATAGAGTCTTTGCACAAAAAGAATCTTTTTTAACTTCTCAGATCCGTTTGAAAACCTTTTTGATATATTTGAAATGTCTTCTTTTAAGAAAATATTCTCCTTCGAAAGAGAATATGCATTTTCCTTTAAATCATCAAAACTTTTGTTTAGATTTTCAAACTTTTCTTTCCAAGAAACTTCTTGTTGCTTCAGTTTAGAATTCTCCCTTTTAGCTTGGAAATCCTTTTAAGAGATGTTTTGAGATTAAGACAAAGTTCATCTATATACTTTGAGACTTTAGCAGGAATTTTAAAATTACTAACCTCGATTTCTTCATCTGAGTCTGAGTTTGAATCTGTTTCAAAGTCTGAGTCTGATTCTGAATTTGCCATTAGACATATGTTGGCATATTCGTCTTCACTTTCTTTGCATTCAGTATCGCTCCATGTCTATGCTTTCAGAGCCTTTTTGAATTTATCTGTATTTCCCTTCTTTTTCTTCAACAGAGGGCAGTTGGGTCTGATTTGCCACTTTTTCTTGCATTTAAAGCAAATCACTTCTTTGTTTGTCTCATTGTTTTCATTTGATTTCTTCTGAAATCTCTGAGTGCTCTACTTCTTCCAGTTAAACCTTCTTCCTTTCTTGTTCAACTTCCTGAACTTCCTTGTCATGAGTGCAAGTTCTTCATCGTCCAAGTCGTCTTCTGAATCTATGTCATCAGAATCATCGTTAGATTTTAAGGCAATCAACTTCTTACCTTTGGGATCTTCATCTTCATTTATTTGCTCCACTTCATATGATTGAATTGTGCCAACTAATTTGTCTACTGATAGAGATATGATCCTTTGTGTTTCTCTTATTGAAGTCTTAATGTGATTCCAATCTTTGGAGAGTCCACGAAACAATTTATTGACTATCATCTGCCTTGAGTTTGGCTGTCCATGATATGCTAAACCATTTACAATCTCTGTGAAACGACTGAACATGTTAGTAATGGATTCTCCTGGCTTCATCTTGAAAGCTTCATACTGTCTGAGTCGTATGTTGATTTTTGTTTCTTTAACTCGATCAGTTCCTTCATAAGTAACATGCAACCTATCCCATACTTCTTTTGCTATTTCACAAGATGAAATTCTATTATACTTAGTAGGAGATAAAGCACAATATAAGGAGTAGATAGCAGCATCAAGAGCTTGTCTCTTGGTTATGTTTGCTTGTGTCATCTCGCCAGCATCTGTAACTTCTTTTCCTCTTTCTGAGGTTGATGTAACTTTGGGAATGATTCCTTTTTCTACCACATCCCATTCCAAGGGATCTTTCGATCTTTGGAATGCCTTCATTTTGTTTTTCCACACATTATATTCATTTCCATCAAAGTAAGTAGGTCTGGTGCTGCTCTGGCCTTCAACCAAACCTAGAGCCAAAATACTAGCCATAGATCTTTAACTCAGAAGTAAAAACACTTCAATAAAATGAGCACACAGGCTCCGATACCAATTGAAAGGGCTAATAAGAACACCTAGAGGGGGGTGAATAGGTGTTAAAAGAAATTTTCTCAAGACTTAATAAATCAAATCGTCTTTAGAAGATAATAGACTGAAGATGTAAATGACTAAAAGCAGTTATATAAAGCTACGAATTAAAGTAAGGAGTTTAGGGAAAGAGAATAGAAACACAAGGTTTATAGTGGTTAGGTTTGGATTAAGCCTACGTCCACTCTCCCGCACTGACAGCCCACAGGCTGGATTTGACTTCATAGTGTAGAAACTCTACTACACTCTTTCAAAGTCTCACAAATGTTCGTTCTCTCTTTTGAGTACAAGTTAAGCTCAATGATTGAAATAGCAAAGAACTAAGAGCTTTGGAATTTTTATTTCACGCACACACTCGAACAACTTGAGAGTCTTCCTTATATACTCCTCCATGCCTCTACAACCGTTGGCACTTTCCAAAGGAGTTCCTCCAATCTATCCATTGGACATAATCAATCAAGGAGATCAGTCCATCAATCCTGCTTGCCCATACAATCAGGATCTCGGTTTCCATAAGTAGAACCTTCCAAATATACTTCGCTTTTCAAAAGATATGATTATCCGAATTGATTCCAATAAGATTAATTGATCACAGATGCTATCTCCAGCCGTAAGATCTTCCACAAATCCGTACGAACCGAATCCTTGATGATAAACTCGAATCCGGATAAATCTTCTCTCGTCGGTCTGGAATCTGTCAGTGAGGTCAGACTTTGAGCTTCAGTCTTCAAACTTTGACAGAAGAGTCTTGAGTTCTTTAGACTATAACACTTGAGTCTGCAACCCTTTAGACTAGACTATTTGGAAAGGTTTTGTCAGCTTCAAAACAATAAGGAGTCTTCTCTAACAAACTTTTGCTAATGAATTTTTTGTTCAAAAGATCTTGTATATCTGTTTGGCAAAATTTTAGAACTTCTTGGTTCATTTCTGTAGGACGAGCTTTTGTAGGTATTTTGTATTAAAAAAATCTTGTTCATAAGGTAAATCTACAATATGCTTTTTTCTTTCCCAAAAAGCATTAGGTAAGGTGGAGCATATAGTTTTTCTATGTGTTTTTTTAGGGATGCTATTTTATCTATGATGTTTGGTTTTTCGAGATTTTCTTCTATTCTTTTGAATCCTAAGTCTTCTTTAAAGAATTCAAGCCGGTTTTCTTTATCTTTTATAAGACAATTTATTTCTGAAATTGAATGTTCTTGTAAGATATTTAAGCTTCTCTTTTGTGGTTTTGTTATGAAGTCAAAGATGATTTTTCTATTAAGAGCATAAGTTACAATTCCTTCATTTGTTACTATAAAAGGTTGAATTAATTGTATGAAAGGTGTTCCAAGAATCACTTCCTGTCTCATATTTATTACTAAAAGAACTGAAGTTTTATAAGACATTTGGTTTTTTTATAATGAAGGCTTCTGGCAATTTATATTGAATATTTAATTTGTCTCTTGAGGTTGATTTTAAAAATTCAGATGTTTTATCGAAATATCTTGTTGGAACAAGGCATTCTTTGATACAATTGAGATCTGCCCCTATATTAAAGAGTGTTGTTGTTTCAATAATAAATTCATTATTGATTTTTATCATTATGCTTATTATCCATTTTCTAGAGGTTATTTCTGTTAATAGCATTAGAAAGTTTGGATTAGAAGTATTGAAAGTATTGATGATTTCATTTTGATCTTCTAATTTTGTTTTTCCCTTTGTGACAAGTGATTTTATATCTGAAATTTCTTGTTTCATTTCTATTTGTGCTACCTTCGAGGCTTGCATTTCTAATTTTTGTTATTTTATTTCATTTTGGAGATCATTAATATTTATAGGCCTGGACTGGGTTTTTTTTTTTTTTTTTTATTTTTTCTATTTAGAATATCTTTTAGATGGTAAGAAATATTGGTTTTGAAGTAATATTCATTGAAGATTGAAGTCTATCTAAGTATTCTATTTTGGCTTTTGGGTCGGTTATTTTATCAGCAGTGCTGAGGAAGAATTCTTCTTCTTTTGTCAACATATTTGTTTCCGGGGTATGTTTATCAGGAGAGGCATCTTCGTATTTTGATTCTGAAGAGGTTTCTATTTCATTTATTTGAAGACCTTCTTCTTCAAGAAGTTCATCAAAAGAGGTATCATTAGTTTCTACAAGGATGTTATTTAATTGGTGTAAAATATTATCATTTAAAGAGAGTTCATTTAATCTTTTATTAATCCTACAATATTTTGAGATATGTCCTTTTCTACAACATGAGTAACATTTAATGTCTTTAAAATTTTTCTTATTAGTTTGTGGGCTATTATGGTGTCTTCGTTTATTTTTAAGAGGTTATGATTTGTTGCGGTGCTTCCTTTTTTCTCTTTCAGAAGGACAATTTCCTTTGCATTTTGGATTTTGATTTTTCATTATAAGAAGGGTCGTATTGGGCACAGAAATCTCCCAGACTTCTGTTGGTGAGAGATTGTTCTTCTTTGAGTTGTCTTTGTAATTTGATTGTATTACACATTTGCGTTCCTTGCCTATAAACGTAAGAGACTTTTTTTTCATATGAAAGTAGATCATAAGGTATTTGACCACTGTATTCTTCTCTAATACTATTATCTCTAACTTGGTCACCTATTATTTGGGGTAAACTTACTAAGAATTTTTCTTTCCAAAATGGTTGGTTACAATCTGGTCTAACAACAACCCTTTAAAGGATGGAACATGTCATAACTTAAGGAGACATCGTCAACTCCAAGTCATATTACCCCTAATGTCGAGCTACAAAATTAAGGTACCTTTGCATTTTGTGCTATGAACCCAAATGCTCCAGAGGGAAGAGGATGGATATGGTTAATGAGGTTCCACTGCATGCAACCTAACAAAACGTTGTTCTATATGTTTAAATCAGACAATCCTAATCCTCCTTCCCTTTTGAGCAAACTACTTGCCATGCAACACCACATAGACTAAAAAACTTAAGAATTCTCTCTCATTGGAGAGCTTTCTCTACCATTTGGTAGCTCCTGAAATCCAAAAAACCCGAATCATTCCTCCACCTATCTCCAACAACCCTTTTAACCTCTACTTTTCATCCTTTGAGACTATGGCTGATACACGTGGCAGTAACCCATAGATCTTCTCCCACCTTAAACCCTTTACCCTCTTTCTATCTTAAACCCTAAACCATTCCCATCTTCATCCCCTAGCCATATACTTGAGACTACCAAGCTCGCTCAAATTACCCATTCCCTCTTCTATTACCCTTAAACTGCACTTGATCGACATAAACATCGTAAGCCCACTTTATGGAGGAGTCAAAAGATTCGGAAATTCATCTTGCTACTCTTTGTAATTGACTAGGAAGGCTATGGCTAAAGAGGAAGATAACAGTTGTGGATGAGGAGATAACTGCAAAGAAAATAGAAGAATGCAAATTATCCTTAACCCAAAGGTAAATTTTCAAGTATTTCAACATACAATACGTAGGTTTTGGAAAATGGAAAATATGGAGATATTTCGGTAGCCCCTGGCATTTTTGAATTTTGATTTTGGTCGAAAACAAAGAGATAAGGTTCTTCAAAAGAGCCCTTGGTCATTTGCGAATCATCTACTCTTGTTGAAATTGTGAGAGCCCGACATCTCTTGCTTGTTACAATTTTAATACCTATGAATTTTGGTGCATATATATGGCTTGCTGATAGAATGGATCTCGAATAGTGTTATAGCAAAAGTGACTGGGGAAATATGTAATGTCTCTAACGTTAAGATTGAATCTAGAGGGTATACATCCTATAAAACAGGAAAAGTGAGGGTCTCACTAGACATCTTGTCCCCCCTGATTCCAGGGTCAATTTTCAATAACAGGAGTTATGGATGGATTTCAAGTATGAAAGACTGCCTTACTATTGTTATTCATGCGAGAGATTGGGACACCATTCATAACACTATGAGAAATTTCAATTTACTGAGGATCGGTTTAAAAATATGAAAAAAATGCCATTTGGCTCTTGGTTGAAGGGGGAAGCCAATGAAGTCAACCCTTATTGGGAACTATTTTATGAGAAATCAATTGAGGAACTAAAGAAGAGACCATACTTGAGAAACTAGTGGATATAAGGCCATTAGCGGTGTATAAGGGCAACTCAGTAGACTTGAAGAATAATAGTAGTGATAGGGTCACTAATGGAGGAATGGTAATGATGACGGAAGCCATGATATGAGAAGAAATAAATAGGACTATGCTGAATCCTAAGCAAGAGTTGACAGGTTGGAGAGGAACACTTTTAGCATGTAAGCAGCAAGGGTGCTTTGAAGCCAAAAACCTAAAAAATGCAAAAATATGAAGACGCATGTAAGCAAAAAGTAGAAAAGATATTTGCCTTATGATGTGCAGCAATCCAACAATGATGTTTGTGGCATCCCAAAATTCATGGCAATCTCTAGAAGAATTAAAGTCCATGATTAGGTAATGGAAGTGCCATTGGATTTTGTATTAGCCATTGAATCAATGAATTTCAATTAATTTAAGACCGAGCATTGTAATGGACAATTGTTGGAGGGAGATGTGTCTACAAGTGACCCAAGGATTTTATTAAGGTGCAAATTGATATAGAAATCTTATTCTTGGTGGTGCACTTTATAAGTAGCATTTTATTGATTTAAATTACAAAGTTTTGTGAGTTTATAAGTTGAAATTAAGTGTTAATTTAAATGAGGGTTAAATGGAATAGGAATAGGAGAGGGTGGGCTGATTTTTAGGCCCAAAGACCATCCAACCAGCCCACGCCACCCCCTGGTCGACCGGCCCATGAAGGCCCAAGGCCCGGCCCATGGAGCCCATGGGGTAGCCAACGCATGAAGGAGGTGAAGCATGGTGGACACTTGTCTTTGAATTGCCTCCACTTGTTCATTATTTGAAGCCACTTGTCCATGCATCTTCCACTTGTCCCTTACATGCAAAAATAGAGATAAATTTGTTAATCAAAGAGCAATAAGGGAGGGGGATTTCGACCAGAAGGGAGAGAAGAGAGAGAGTACCGTCCAAAGAAAGAAGAGAGAAAGGGAGGAAGAGAGAAAGAGAGGAAGAGAGTTCGTCCGCCGTTCGTTGCTGCTTTGCCTCTGTTTGCTGCTGTTTTGTGCTTGAATCTAAGGCAAGTGAAGTCCTAAAACCTACTCTTTGCGTTGCTGTGTGTATGTGTAGTAGATGGTAAGTCTTGGTTGTGGTAGATGGGATGAGATTTCGGTGCTTTGAAGAGAGATTCGTTGGTCATGCATGCTGATTTCGGAAAGACCAGTCCGACCGTCCGCGAGTTTGTGTGTTGCATGTGACTTTTTATTTGTAATTTCACTTCGACCTCTTCATGAAAGTTGTAGATAACATCTTGAAGAATAACATACTGAAATTTGAGATAAAACGAACAAGTATTTCTTGGTGAAACGATTTTCCTTTGGAGAGACTAGATCTGGAATTCGTCGTGATGACCTTCAGTGGTTTCGTGGTCTGTAAAGTAACTTTCTTGTTGAAATCTCACTTTGATATCTTAACTAAAGTTGTATTATACTTCTTGAGGTAGAACATATCAAAAATTTAGAGGAAATGAACGAAAATAGGTCGGTGAAACCGTTGTCTTTTGAAGAAACTGGATCTGGGAAAAACGCTGCTTCGACCTAGTATGATTTCGGGATTTTTATAAAATCATAAATTTCAAATTTGATAGTGTGTCCTTAATAAAAGTTGTAGGTAATATTCTGAGGAACAACATACTGAAATTTCAGAGTAAATGGACCAGTAATGACCAAGGAAACGATTTTTGCTTCAACACGGGTAGATCTGGAAAACGATACCGAGAATAGGAAAAGTAAATCGATTTTATCTTTTAATCCAGAACGAATTGGACTACGATTTCTTCATGAAACTTGTACTTCTAGGTCTTAAATACAGCGTGTCCAAATTTCAGAATTTTCTGAGTTTATTTAAGGGATTAATCGAAATTGTTTTCAAAACTGTGCATGGATGATGTTAAAATCCTTTCTCGGTGATGCATGGACCTGTACGTATTCTGTGAAGCCTTGTTTGATATGGTGTTCTTCACGAAATGTGTTTTCTTAGATCTTATATACATTGTGGTAAATTTTCAGAATTTATTTCCATCGTTTGCTAATTTTCTAGAATTTTTCATGAATAGTACGCATTCTGTTTAAGCTGGAAATTGTTTTATTTACTGTTTATTGGATTTATTATGTAAATCATGATATCCTGGATTATTACTCGTGCAATGACATGATGACATCCATACATTTCGTATGACATCAAAGGATTGATGGATTTTCATGAACTCAATGAAGTTTTCAAAACCATTGCATCAAATGATACTTTTCCCAAGGCATATTATATGATTTTAAAAAGGGCTGCTGTCAAATCATTGGCATTGTTGCATCAAATGTGAAATTGAAAATGAGATGTATGGGAATATGCATTGTGGTGATGAGAAGGCCGTCGGAGGTGTGAGCCGACGATGCCCCTGAGTGTCGGGATGCCCGGAATGTGGGGGTGCCGGATGCCCGGTTGTATTACGATACATGCCCGGATGTCCTCGGGAGTTTCGAGATGCCCGGTGGTATACGATCACGTAATTCCAGAGGGGGGAATCCTGGTGGTATGTCGGCACGTAATCCCGGAAGCCCTGGAGGTGTGTGCCCGGGGATACCTCGTGATGCCGGTTGGGATACGAGATGCCCGGAATGTGGGGTGCCGGATGCCCGGTTGTATTTTGAATACATGCCCGGAGGTTCCTCGCGATGCCCGGTTGGATGCGAGCGATAAATTGTGGGATGCAAACATTGGTCCCTGGAAAGAGAAACTTATGAGATCCTTGTGAAAGATAAGAATTGAAAATGAATCATGTGCATGAGTGCATGGTGGTATATGCACATATGGCATGGTGATATATGCATGAATGCTTGATGATGAGTGCATGGTGGTATGTGCACATATGGCATGGTGATATATGCATGAATGCTTGATGATGAGTGCATGGTGGTATGTGCACATATGGCATGCATGAATGCTTGATGATGAGTGCATGGTGGTATGTGCACATATGGCATGGTGATATATGCATGAATGCTTGATGATGAGTGCATGGTGGTATATGCACATATGGCATGGTGACATATGCATGGCTGCAAGGTAAGTTATGCCATGAATGATATGTGCTTTGTTATGATGCCTTTATTGTTCGTTTGACGCAATGAGTAGTTTGGTGGATCTTTACCGCGAGTGGTTGTACTCACCCCTTTTGGGGATTAACATTTCAGACTAGATAAGATTCCTTTGCTGCCACCGCCACCGGTAGATGGATCAAGTGGTTGGATATGACCGCGAGGAGGAGGATAGCAAAGGAAGGAACTTTTGAACGCCGACACTGATCGATGGACTTTAAGTATACGACTGTTGGACGAGATGTCGGTCATCTTTTGAAGTATAGCCAAGTATAGAAAACCATGGCAATTTGATGTACCGATGAATGATGTCCATCTAGTTTAAGTAAATAAAAGTGTTCGGCTTTTACCTATAAATGTTTAGTTGGTGTGCATCGTTTTCTGAATATAGGGAAGGGAGTTGATGGATGTGCTTCCGCTAGATGAATTGCGCAAGGGACCGATCAAAAAAAAAAAAAAAAGTAAACCCCCAGGTTGTATGGACCCACTGCAATTGAAATGGTATCAGAGTGACATGTTATTAAGGAAAGTGAAAGGTAAGCGAACTGTGGCGACCCTAACGGATCGGGGGCCGTCGAGGGGTGTCACAATGTTCTAGATGACACTTAACTAATGGACACTCCTATACAAACTCTAGAAGAAGCTCAAAGAAGGGTTTTGGTAACTAGCCCTAATAAGCCATCAGGTTTCATGAATTGTTAGGGTTTAGGTTCCCCACTGACAATTTAATCCTTACAAGTCTTAGTAGCTGAAGAAAAGCCCACCATCCTATGTTTAATGGATACGAAGAATAAAGAAAATGTCATGAAAAGGATGTGGCAAAGACTAAAATTCCATAAGTGCTTTATAGTAAATCCAAGGGGTTTAGCTGGAGGATTAGCAGTGTTCTAGAATGATGAGGTTACCATCTCCATTATCTCTAGCATTTTTGTCGATTTGGTCTGCGTTTTGGAAGAGACTAAACAGAAAAAGCGTATCACATTTCATGCACCAGACGACTTTCAGGACGGACTACAATTGTGGGATGGAATTTTTCAAATTTTAGGTTGAACCGTGACCCTTGGTTGTGCGTTGGGGACTTTAATGAAATATTATATCATTGGGAAAAATTAGGAAGAAAAGTGACGGAAAATTATAGATGTAAAGCTTTTCAAGGTTTTATGAATACTTGTGCTCTCATGGACTTGGAATGTAAAGGTCGTGCCTTTACTTGGGCAAATAACAGAGAAAGGGAAGAGTTGATTAAGAAGAGGTTAGATATAGCCCAATCTTATTGAATCTTTTTCTTGAATATGTTAGATGAAGTTTTCTTGTTAGATGCTAAGGAGTATGAAATCCTAGAATTCTTTTCGAGGGAGATAGTAGATTAAATAGTTAGTTTAAAAAAAGATGGCTGAAAAGCTAGCTGAATGGAGTAAGAGGAGATTTACAAATGTAGAAAAATAAATTTCGATGCTAAAAAGAGAGATGTAGGCAATTACTAATAACCCACGTTTACATTTTCATAGGGATAGAATGAATTGGTTGAAAATAGAGGTGGAGAGATTATGGAGACAGGAAGAAGTATATTGGGGAATGGGATCCAGGATTAATTGGCTTAAATGGGGTGATAAAAACACTAAGTACTTCCATGCTACCACAATGCAAAGGAGGCAAAGAAATAGAATACTAATGTTGAAGAATGAGCAAAATGAATGGTGTTGAGATCCCACTTGATTGAAGGACATGACAATCAAGTATTTCAAAGAGCTTTACACTTCCATAGTGTCAAGAAACTTCCAACCAGTAATCAACCAAATTTCATGCATTATAAAAGGGTATATGAACCAGGGCTTGACTGGAGAAGTGACTCTAAAAGAGGTTGCTTGTGACTCTAAAAGAGGCTACTAAAGCAACCTTCCAGTAGGGTGCCCTGAAAGCTCTTGGACCAAATGGTTTGTATGGGAAGTTCTATCAACATCACTGGAAGGATATCCAAGAGGAAGTATTTAGGTAGGTAAGGTCATTCTTCAATTCAGGGACTCTTAATCCTGAGTTGAACAACACCTATGTCACCTTCATATAGAGAAATTGGAACAATTTTGGCCTATCGGCCTTTGTAATTTTGCATATAAAATCATTTCAAAGATTATGGCAAATAGATTAAAATAGTTGCTTCCTGATGTGATAGAAATGGAGCAAAGTGCTTTTGTCAACGAGAGATAGATACAAGACAATATCTTGATAGTAGAGGAGGTGCTTCATCAATTACATACCCAAAAGATAAAAAAATAAATTTCATGCAATGTTGAAATTAGATATGGAGAAAGTATACAACCATATAAAATGGGATTTTCTTGAAGCAAGCATGTTTAAAATGGGTTTCCATGATACTAGGGGCGCACATGACAACATTTCTATTTCTCTATTTCTGTGTTTCTCTATTCCCCGGAACAGGTTTGGAACCGAAATCCATTTGGTAACGCAATTTCATTTTTCTATTTCTGGAACAAATTTCTATTCCAGAAATAGATTTGGAGTAGAAATCAGAAGTTAAAATTTTTAGCTTTTCTATTTCTGGAATATAAATGAGAAATCAAAACTTTCTTCATCGTTCACTCTCGTCATCACCCGTCGCCCATTCGTCGCCCGTGGGATGCCAAATGCCCACCGTTGGTCACCGACCGCCCGCCACCAGCCTTGGCCATCAGCCACTCGCCACCAACCGCCAGCCATAGTATCTCTACGGTCTCATTTAGTGTCAAAGTTAACAAGAAACCCATGGCTTCCTTTTAGCCCACTCATAGTATTAGACAAGGTGACCTCCCTCTCCCTATCTATTCATCATTGTGGCTAACGTATTATCTATGTTGCTAATAAGAGAAATAGAAAATGGAAGTATTAAGGGAATTAAACAGAATAGATTATGTCAATTATTATCTCACCTACTTTTTGCGGATGATTTAATACTATTCCTGGAAGGAAAATTGGTCAAATGTCAAAATGTAGCTATGATCCTCAATGAATATTACTTAATGTCCAAACAAGCCATAAACTTGAACAAGTTAGGCACATTCTTCAGCAAAGATTGTCCAAGAGAGTTAAGAAAATATATTACATATAAAATGAGAGTACTAGAGTTAGAAAATATAGGGAATGATCTTGAAATACCCTCCAATAGGGGTGGTTTTAGTGTTCAATTGGATCCTTGCAAGAGTCAACATGAAACTTGAGGGCTAGGAAGAGAACTCTTTGTCAAAAGTGAGGAAAGAAATTCTCCTTAAAACTGTGGTGCAAGCTCCATCGCAATATACTATGTTCATTTTTAAAATTCCCGTATCCATTTGTCGAGCTAATGAAAGATAGCCACTTTTTAGTGGAAAAATACTAAAAACAGCGTAGGTTTGCATTGGAGAAACTGGGACACACTTAAATCAAGAAAGAATGAAGGTGGATTAGGATTTTGAGACTTAATTAAATCCAATGAGGCGATGTTGGGTTGGCAAGCATGGAGGCTAATTCAGAATCCCCATTCTCTCTGAAGTCATTTTTTAAAGGATTATATTATCCGCATACAGATATATTGCATATAGAGAAAGGTTCACGACCCTCCTAGGGATGGCAAAATCTAATCATGGGACGAAATATTATAAGCCAACCAATACAATGGATTGTTGGAAATGAAGAAAAAATCAACATAAGGGAAGATCAATGGTTACCGAGAAGTTTGATTGAAGGACTTACAAATAAAGATGACCCATCTTGGGTTTTAGACCTGATAAACAAAGAGGATGCTAGTTGGAAAGGAAAACAAAGTGAGAGAGTTGTTCGAATGTAAAATGTCTCAGGATATTCTAGCTATCCACCTAAACTCTCAATTTCCAGAAGATAAACTAGTGTAGAAGCCAACCAAAATAGGCCGATTTACAATCAAGAGTGCCTATAACAATCTTAGGGCACAAGGAGAAATCTATAAACAAAATCGAGCATCATCATCCTTTCAAACCCTAAAGAATTGTGGAACTGAATATGGAATACCAAAAACAGCCCAAAATCATTTTTTTTTCGCTGACAACTTTGTCAAAACATGCTGGCAACCAAAGAGAATTTATATCAAAGACATATCACACCTAGGGGCACTTGCACAATCTATAATTAGCACCTCGAATCCATCAAGCATCTTTTCCTTTTGTGTCCGTGGATGAAACATGTGTGTAATGGTACTATGGTGAACATACAAAGTGATGGTCATGGAGTGACCCAAATAGAGGAGTGGCTAGTTAATTTTCAACATACCTCAGTCTCATTCGAGTAGCTTGCCCTGTTATTATGGCAAATCTAGAAATCCTGCAACAACTGGTTGTTTAGTGCTAAACCATTGAATCCTAAGCATGTAATCACCTCAGCAAAGGCTATGGAGAAAAAATTTAACAGATGGATGGGAAAAAAGGAAGGAAAATTGCATATGCAAACTAACATACCTATGATTTGGACTCCCCTTCCCTCCCTAAAATCAACGTGGATGGGTCTTATATTGAAGAAACAGGGGAAGGGGCATAGCTAGTGTTTGTCAAGACAGCTGAGGTATCCTTATTAACGGATTTGCTCGTATGGTGAGAGTTTCTTTAGCGATCCAGGCAAAGGCAGCGGCTGTGCTAAAAACCCTGAAGTACTTTGAAGGAAAAACTGAACTGAAAATGGAGATGGAGACTGATAATTCTGAATTGGTGAAGGCGATAGTTGAGGGTAACAATCAAGTTAGCTGGGAAGCACATGCGTCGATCACCGAAGCCCAAGTGCGTGCAAAAAAAAAAAAAAAAAAAAAAAACTGTGCCGTCCGTGATTTGCTATAAAGCCTAACTTTGTTGAGATGATCGTGAACCGCTTTCCCATATCTTGCTCTCCATTGCAAATTTCAGGAGCAACTTCTCATTAATCTGCAATTTTTTTCATTTGCAGATGAGAATGTGGGATGAGGGTTCTCGATTGGACAAATTTAGCCCCAATTTGTCAACTAGAGGTATGGAAAGGCTACATGATGTCGTTCTACACGTTTTAAGGACATCGTTCTTTGACTAGTCATATCGGATGATTTTATATTAAATTGATGAATTAATACCACATCAAATTTTCCGGTAAGGGAAATTCCATATGTCACTCAAGCGAATGTGCTTAAAATTTACAATTCAGTTGAAACGTTATGACACGAAAGTAATATCATACGAAATTATAACATTGTTAATGGCCTTCTCCCCTTTAATTGAGTCAACCATTATCATTTTTGTTTTCAATTTTGAATGACTTCGGAAAGAATTTATTAAAAAAAGAAAAGAAGGAAAATCACCACTATGATCACCACATGATGCCTCAAAAAATTCTCAAAGTTTCTTTTTATTATTATGGACAACGAGAGTGAAATCATTAACATTTAATAGATATCTCCAAGAGGCATACCAACCCCTTGCAAATTAAAGGATATATCACAGGCTTACCACTTCGATACAAATTCTCATCTGAAGACCTTTTTCAAAGTCGTGGCTCATCAAGTAGTTAGCCTTTTTGTACTCATTATATCAAGAAAAAAATCATCGAGAGATAGTTTTGACCCAACATCCAAGGGTACGCAAACTCCAAAGAAATTACCGCTCATTATATCTTGGGTCAATATTCTTTTAGGTGTTGTTAAAAATTAATTTTATTATATGTTTAAATGTGATTGATATCATTCATTTGCTTAGAATGACAAGGGGATTAAACGGCATTTACTGCCTACTGCACAACAAAGGTACAAATACCACAATGCCACACAGAAACCAGTATGGTAAGATCCAAGTAAGATCACCAAAATAAAGATTAAGTTGCTTGGCCATCGAATATATATATGCCAAGCTTTTACTGTTTATTTTTGCTTTCACTTTTTCCCACAAAGTAAAAGAGAAAGCAAATGCCCGAGATATTACGATCACGTAATGATTTCCTCCTATTAAAAAAAATCATTCGAAACGATAAATATGAGGCTACTGTAATTGGTAAAAAGTATGAAGAGAGGCAATTATCACGGCTATCCCTCTTCGCATTATCATAAGGTCTTAAGCTAGCTATCCAATTTCCAATTTGATCTATAACTACTCAGTCCACCCATAAATATACAAGCTTGTTACAATAGCCTCATTTTGTGCTAGATGTTAGGTAGTCTCTCTACCGACATAGCAAATTGCCCAATATATGAGCTAGCCAAAGGTTTTGTGACATCCCAAAATTCTATATCAGACGGTAAAAACTCTGTGGTGTGATTTTTAAGTAAAAAATTCATCCCTAAGTGGGTACCACCTAGTATGGTTACTCAAAGCACTCATTTTGTAGGCTCGGCCTATTTGGAATGAGTCGGGCGGTCGCAGACGGCATGAGAGCAGAACACTATATAGTTGGCGTATGGTTCGTGAATAGCCGATATCTGATTTGACGAGGGCAAGAAATGAACGCCAGTGCGAGAGCCTTGGACAATGTGAAAGAAAGCGCGGAAATGGATCGAACACTCGTGAAATAGGAGTAACGCTAAACGAACGGATCCGACCACTAATTAAATATTTAACAATATGACGTTTAACACAAGATCGAAACAAGGTTGCAGTTAAAGTTTCTTTATCGATATAGCAAGATCAAAAAAATAATTCATGAAATGTTTGGTTTCCCGTCCTGCGCGGTTGAGTCTTTCCGATCACGGGTCTGCCGCAAATTGAACATTTGACAAAGTGAAGATGGCATTTGATATGAGTATCATTGTTAAAGGGATATTCTCTGAAGTTTTCCTCATTTTCTGTCGTTGATGTCATCTTTATCCCCTTTCTACTTTTTCTTGCCGAAGAAGTCTGTTATTTTGAATCTGCTAGTCTAAGTATGTTAAAGATAGAACAACAAAAGACAGCCCATATTCCAAGCAAAGGATATGTACTCTTTCTCCCCAAAAGGGGTGATTGAGTGGATAAAGAAGAAGGCAAGTAATGTGAGTGAAGATTGGCTCCTCTTACTCATTAAGTAACAGCGATTGTCAGGTAAATTAAAGTTTCGATCGGTGCAATTTTCGTTTGGTTCCAATTTTGCTTGTATCTTACGATTGTGATATCCGAGTAAACTTAATTTGAAATTAAAGCAATTTTAAGAGGATATAACCATTTTTTTTTTGTGAAGCGACAATGTAAATTCTATCCTTTGTCATTGATTTTGTTACGATGATAACTTAAGATATATAGTTACACAATCTAGCACTTTAAAGTTTTAGAAATCCCTAATTAGGTTTTCAGCTTACCATCGGTGTGATTTAGGTGTCAAAAATCCATCATTGCTCCAAGTTGGAACATGTGGTCACGTACCATGTGTCATTTCAGACGTGTGAATCCGTCATCAAACTCAAGATCTTCACTGGCCTCTTTAAAAAAACTGCGAGTTCTCGATTGACAAACGATCAAAATCTTAAATCATGTTTACGCACTTAAACCACGGCAGGAAATAGTGCCGATGATGCCATTCAGATTTGTGGAAATTGATCAAATGTACTCGAATGGTGAAAATGTTAAAGCACATGGGAACCCGACGACGAAAATACAGGGACCGAAAGCGTAATTTACCCATAATTTGATTCCTCATCACAAAATCCTTTCCGACACTAAAGTTTGCACCCAAGCCCCTCTCAGGACATATATATACTAGACACTCCCTCGCTCACTCTCGCTGTCCCTCTATAGCTCCTCTTCTTCTGCGTTCTTACTAGCAGATATGCCGAGGTCATCCTGTTTCGCTCTGCTCCTCCTCTCTTGGCTGACTCTCTCCTGCATTTTTACTGGTAAAAGTTCTTGTTTTATCAAATCAGTTGAACAACCGCAGCAGTAGCTTTGATTTAGTGTTGATCATTTTCGTTAGCTCCATGATTAATCCACTTTCTTCGTCATTCGCTAACATTCCCAGACGCCGCGCAACAACTCATACTGGTAAACAACTGCAACCAAACCGTCTGGCCGGCGACTCTCGGCGGCGCTGGCCACATGACCCCGCACGACGGTGGCTTCCGCCTTGACGTCGGTGAAGAATCAATCGTTGATGTCCCCGAGCTGTGGTCCGGCAGAGTCTGGGCCCGGCAGGGCTGCGCCTTTGACAAGCATGGCAAGGGCGCGTGCAGCACAGGCAGCTGCGGCGGGGCCCTCCACTGCCTCGGCAGGAGCGGCGAGCCGCCTGCGACAGTGGTGGAGATGACGCTGGGCACGAGTTTGTCACCGCTCCACTTCTACGACGTGAGCCTCGTGGACGGGTTCAACCTGCCGGTGTCAATGAGGCCGGTGGGAGGCAGTGGAGGGTGCGGGGTGGCGGCGTGCGATGCGGACCTGAACGGGCTGTGCCCGGGGGCGCTAGAGGTGAGGAGGGAGGGGAGGGTGGTGGGGTGCAAGAGCGCGTGCTTGGCGATGGGATCGGCCAAGTATTGCTGCACGGGCAGGTTCGGGAGTCCGAGGAACTGCAAACCGACGTTGTTCGCGAATCTGTTCAAGGCGGTGTGTCCCAAGGCATATAGTTATGCATTCGACGATGTTAAGAGCTTGAACAAGTGTAGGGCGTCGAGGTACGTCATCACCTTTTGTCCTCCTCAGTGAAGTGATGAAGATGAAGATGAAGAAGAAGAAGAAAGAAGAAAGAAGAAATAAGAGAGACTATATGACCGTTTATTTAGGCTTTTTGTTTCTCTCGTCTGTTTGAGTGATCTTTACGCCTTTTTTATGGTCAAATTTTGTGACTTTCGTACTTTATTTTGCAAAGATAAGTGACGGTTCCAGTCTCATTAGACTATTGTACTCTATTACTTTTCATAATTGCAATGGCTGGGAGAATATGAACCTTCATTTATCATTCGATTCATCATTTGAATATCTGGATTTTCGAAATACCACCACCTCCACCTCGCCCTGAGGACCACCGCCACGGCTCTACCACCGTGAATCGGGACTCGTAGATTTCTCATCCGTCATGTGACCTTAGGTTCGAGGTGGCCTGACCTTAAATCTGCGGCGGTGAGACTTCGAAATAGAGATGGCGATCTTCATTATCGGTTGGGGGAAAGAGGGGTGGAGAGCGATGATTGTTTCGGGCGCGCAGGCGCAATGATGGTGTGGCCAACGGCAGCCACGGTACCAAAGATGGAGAGGCGATGGCACCGGGAAGTTCATGTCACACCATAAGCTCAATATTATTTGATTGATTCCATCATTAAAGATAACGCATTCAGGTTCTGTTGATCATCGTGAACAACTCTTATCACCATGGTTGAGTCATGCCACACCAACCATTCAGAATAATGAAACCTATAGTATAGAGAATGATCCAACTCGCTGAACGAGAAAAACAGACTGTGTCGACGAGGTTGGAACAGATCGAGGCCCGCTTCCTCACGCAACTTGCAAAGTTAACGAATTCAGAATCAACTCAAGACGAGAGTAGAAAATGCCAGTCCGACAGCTTCAGGTAACGAAACATGGGCTCGAGCGCTAATGTAAACCTCAGAGAAGGAGATGATGGACCTGAAGAAGCACGACAAGCCGCTGTTTATGGGGCATCAATGCCAGAACCCAATGTGCAGGAGATGGTGAGGAAAGACCCTCTTCAAGTCTCTCAGAGGGACATCAGAACAGAAAAAGACACCTTGGACAAAGCCGTGAACTGTCTCTCGTCCGATGTCCTTGTGATCAACTTGTTGTCGGTCTCGGGGATAAGCAGGAGCTCAAGGAATTTGATATTGCTTGCAAGACTGCGGATTTTTCCTGGTCTTCCGACCACTAAGAAAGCTTCAGATTCATTCTTTTCTCTCTATGTTACAAAAGAAAAGTCAGATTCTCCCTGCTATATTAGCGAAAATAGTCTGGCAATAGAGCCTCTCAATGAAAGTGGGTCTGATTGAATATATTGACGGGTTAGAGTTTGGGCTCCCTCTTAGCGATTCTCTCAAGTGGACCCAACATGGTATCAGATGCGATGGTTTGATTGGTGGCCTACTCTCAATATATATCAATATTTAGTTAATATCTCAAGAAAGAAATCCAGTGACCAATGCAATTTCCAGGTAGGTGGGCATTGTGGTGTATCATTGCGGTCCCATGGTGGTCTCCATGGTTTGGTCTGGAGAGAGACCACAAATGAAGGCGGGCATTGGAGATTCAAGTTAAGATAAATTGATGTGGAAAGAAACCTCAATTAAGGGAGAGAATACTTAACACTGAGCTTACTTATGAGCGGGAGATTTGTTGAATATTTTAACGGTTTTGAAATATTTAAGCCATTGTTTTATAACAACTTTAACAGAAATTATGACTGCCATAAATTTCTAGTGGTTTTGTAACGTCTAATTCGATTTGTTTTTTTATTAACCCTCTCCTTTTGATTATAAAGAGAATCTCTAAATCATAATCAAATATATCAAAAATAAGAAATCATCACTTTTCTTTCCATTTATTTGGTGGGCTTTATATATATAATATTATTGATATTATTCCTTCTATAATTTGTGCAGAGGAAAGAAGAAGATTTGTTGCATCCTAGGAGGATAAACGCCGAAGCCCGTCACACTAAGGCGAAACTATTAATACAGACAATGCTTCACGTCTCATATATTTGTTCTTATTTTTTCATCTTTTCCAACTTATTTTCCAACAAAAGTTAGATTCCAAATAAATTTTAGAATCAATTTTATGTTTTGATTTTTTTTTACTAAAAGTTTTTATATTCTGCTTCTGTGTGTCTTCTCAAGCTTGGAAAACCATGGGTGAACTTTGGCTGTCATTCGTGTCGTGACACACCTGAGCAAGTGATGTAGAGCAATTACGATGGAAGTGTCAACGGCAAGGTCATCGATGGGGACGAAGAGTAGAATGTTCATCAGATAGTGATATTACTAATTTAGGTATGTGAATTCTCTCCCTTCGATAGTGATAATTGGTAAAATCTGCCATTAACAGCGAGGTCAAACTTTTCTAATTATTGTTATAGCACCGGAAGTCGATGAACACACACTCTCGATCCTTTCATTCCAATTTTGAAATTTGACCTCTTGAAAGCAATTTTATGGTGAATTCTCATTGTGTGTGTTCTCTTCGAAATTGATTGAATGAATCAAGCATGTTCCACGAATTTGTGGTTCTATACTCTTTATGAAGAATGCTTACAAATTTTCCATTACCTATTTAGAGAAATATTTCAAACGGCATTGTGATTGTATATGGCTACTTAGAAAGAGAGAAAAGGAAAGCTAGAAAAGAAATCGGGCTAATCTTTTTTATATTTATTTTATTTTTTGGGGGGATTAAAGAGGTGAGTGCTCGAGTTTTTGTGGCTATTGAATTTGATGGGTAATTTGACACTCTCATCTCATGAATTAGCTTACTGAAAAAATACATCCAATAAGCATCAGACATATCCTTTTTCTTCAACCTCACGACCATTCACACATGTTCCTTTTCTAATATTTGTCCTATGATCGTTTTTGAATCTTTGGTCCTTTAAGTAAATAGATAAGAAATAATGATCACTTAATCTCATGGCTCTTGATTATTTGTAATTAGTCAATAAAGTTGATGCAAATTGGTTTTTCTTATGATGTGTCCATGTTGGATGTCAAAAGAAACAACAAGAATTTCCGTCAATTTGGCATTACGTGATTCATGTTTACCTCTAAGCCGATTTGGCATCCAAAAAAATTCTGAATTTTAATATGTATTGCTATGTTTATATATATGGAAAATTTCAAATAAAAGCCTAAAATACTTTCATTTTCTCAAATAAAAGTCTGAAATGGATTTTGTTTCAAATAAAGATCTTAAATGGTTATATTAGTCTCAAAGAAGGGTCTGAAGTAATTATAACTATTTCAAATAAGGGCCTTATTTCGCTGACTCACTAGCCAGCAAAAAATTTTGATCGATCAGGGATATTTTTGTCCAAACACAATTTAAGTTTAATTTTTTTATATTAAAACCTAAAAATTAAAAATTAAAAGAAAAAAGAAGGGGAACACATAGACGGGAGGTGGGAGGCTCCCTCCTAACTATGCCCGCCACCTCAAAACCTAGGCGGCTAGGTCCGGGCCCGGGCCCACTAGGCCGGCCCTCGCCTAGGGGGTGGGGTGACCCTTGCCCATATCTAGGAGAGGGTTGCGACCCTCTCTCGTCTCTGGTAAGGGCCAGCAGGCCCTCGCCTTTGGTCGGCAGGGGTCACCGGCAATCGCATAGGCACGACGACTTCGTTGACCATTGCCAACACCACTCGGCATTGGGCTGGCACCCATAGGCAAGATGAAGCCTATGTTTCCCCTTTTTATTTTTATTTTTTTAGAGTATTCGTTTTCTTTACTTTGTTTTTTATAATAAAAAAAAATAAAAATAAAGAAAAAGGGAAAAAAATTAAAAAGATGAAATTACCCTTCACAGCTGGTGATTTTAGGCCCTTATTCAAGGCTAATATGGTTATTTCGGACCCCTATTTGAAATAATATCCACTTCAAACACTTATGTGAGAAAATGATGGCACTTTGGGCGTTTATTTGAAACAATGTCCACTTTATGCCCTTATTTGGAATTTTCCCTTATATGTATTAGCTTTGGATGGTTGCTAAGAAGATTCAATGTCATAGTCAACTTCATGAGATGAAATTTGAGTTCCATTAAACCCGATCTTGTTACGAAGTGATATCGGTACATGTGTGCTTGACTTAGTCTACGTGGATCATTGAAATTATATACCTCCACCCCCATGTTAGACTTCTTATGAATTTGCATACTATTGAGTCACTTTACATCATGTAGACACATTTATTGATTATGCTTAACATGGTGCTGTATATAGATTTCTTGTATTAAAAAGTGATTTGTTTGATAGTAATACAATAGTTGAGACAAAAAAAAAAATGCAGCATAGTATAAAAAGAGAATAATGACATTTTATATAATGGATTTCCTATTGTATCAGAAGGATAGAGTGATACTAACTGGATCATAGATTCAAATGAGACAAAATCCACCAGTAAATATGTGTTCACCCATGGTGGAGGTGTTGTAACTTAGAAATCATCCAAACAAAAAATTGTGGGAAAATAACAAACCTACTAAACCAAAAGTCAACTTTGTTGAAGTGTTCTGATGACGTAATTACTGGAGTAATTTCCTAGGCCAATATTATGGCCAATGTGAAATAATGGATGGTAGTCTCAAGTGCTACCAAGCATATATGTACAAATATAATGCTTTATTTTCCTACACTCTAGTAGGGGAAGGAGAAGAAAATATATATGTTGGCGATTTAAGAACTAGTCAAGCTCTTGGGAAGGGAAAGGAAACCAACACTATATGCATTTTGATTGCCAACCACGCAATAGCCATTGCAAATAATTAGCTTTCAATGGAAAAAGGACACATCCATTGAGACATGATGTGGTAAAGTAATTATTTAAAGATTATGTCCATTGATTATGTGAAGTTAGAAGTGAATTTGGCCAACTCTCCTACTAAACCTTTGGGAAGAAAATTAATGATACATTGAGGGGAATGAGATGTAAGCTAATTAATGATACATCCAAAATACATCAATGGTGATCCCATGAGTTATGTTCATATGGGTAATAACAAGTCACTTGTTGATCTAGTGATGTATTATTAAAAAAATTTATCCCTCCTAAGGTGAGAATGGTGCAAGAAAACAATGAAAAAATGGTTGAGCTAAGCTCTGATTTATATAGCCATTAGTGATGGTGTATTAAGCTACACTATACACTTGACAAAATCACCTATTAAACTCTTATGAGAATTTTGGAAAAATCTCTAGAGCATTTATGAATAATCCAGAGATGCGCTTGGCCTCTTAGTGCAAAACAACATTAAACAACAAAATTTGTGGGGGTGTGATATAATTGGTAAAAATTAAAAGGTCGCTTTTTTTTTTTCACTCTCCTTTGGCTTAGACACTTCTTTTTGTTTTGTTTTGACATAATATCCCTTGTAGAGCCCGTTGCTTTTGGTACAAGTGTACATAAGTGATCTTTTTATTATTATTATTATTATTATTATTACTTGGTCAAACAGTTTTATTTTGCTTCTTCTTTTTTTTTTCCTTGTGGGTCCCACTTTCCTTGTTCTTTCTTTCTTTCCATACCTTTGATGTGTCGGTTCTCCTCTCTTGCATGTTGTCTCTCTGTTTTGTCTCTTACAAGTCATTCTCTTCTTTCCCTCTCTTTCTTCTTCCTCTTCCACAAATCTCTCCTACTTCTGCAATCCCCAAAAGAAATGCTTACTTTAACAACCCAAGCCCTCCTCCTTTTTTGTCGGAGGTGTAATTCTAGGAAAAGCTTGTTTTTTTCCTTTTTAATTTTTCTTGGTCTCACATCATACTCATTTCGGTTGCTATTGAGTGTTTTTTGGTATCTTTTCTGAGTGGAAATGCTTGATCTTTCGTTTCAATCTTGCATTTAGAGTGTAACATGCATCAAAATAATGTTTATGAATTAAGTGTGCTATTGCTTTGTAGTTTGTAACATACTTGCGTCCTATAGACTTTTGCTCCCTCTAGGTTCAGTTTCTTAGTACCATTTCCATTAGTTCTTCATCATCAGTTTTGTGATGCTATCATTGCTTCTCGTAATCATCCAACTATTTCAGCAATACAAAGCTCCTCTCTCTAGAAGCTTTCTCTCTCTACGATCCAGGTGAGCAAGTGAGTGTCCGATCGATCGAGGAAGGCTTGGCTTAGACGATCCAAAAGTGCCTGAGTCACTGCGCCGTCATGATCCCAATCGATCGCTCATGACACATGAGTGATGTTTACTTTAATTTGTTCTAGTTGTTGAGCTCTCGTAACTCAAGTCCTTGTAACTCAAGTCCTTGCTTTCTGCTTCCTGCCAGTCCTTAACCATCTGATTCTTCGTTGTCGTCGTCAAATGGTTTCCATTTCTCAACAAGTGGAGCCAGTACATTCACAGAATGGCCCATATCTGGCCTTTGGTTTGGCTCCCTTGCAGTGCAGTGCTCGGCTAATTCAGCAATGATGGAGATACTCTTGTATGTCTCCTCCTCTTTCTCCAAAGTTGGGTCAATAGCAGTTATTAACTTTTCTTTATCTAATTTTATATTACAGAAATAACCCACGAGGTATGGCTTTCCTCTGGTCTTTCTTCATCAAGTGCCATCAATCCCGCAGTAGTTCCATTAAAACAACTCCAAAACTGAAGACATCAGCTTTAGTAGTAATTTTCCCTGTGACTGTAAGTGAAATGGGAGCAATCAGAATATGATGAGAACTAATATGAATGATAAATACAAGTCAAAGAAAGTAATATGAAATTCATCTGTAACCCAAAATTTGCACGCAAACAATGTGGGCAAAGGTCGATACTTGTTATGAAAATTCAACCTAGTCATAAAGAGTTGAATGTCAAGAGTAGCAGGACGCAGTAACAAGACAAATATTGATCCATTGTAATCAACTTGTAAAATCAATTGAGTGGATGTCAAACAAACAAGAAATGGTTCTATGGAGGCCTACCATAGCAGCATGAAAAGTAACACCAATTCCTCAAAGAGACAGCTAATAAATGTCACAAAGGAGGGAGGGATAATGCATCCACAAAATATAACTTTAGAGGACGATTAAGGGAAACCATAGCTAGAGGATGCATTTGTCCCCTTCTCTGGAAGCCACCACATCAGTACATATAATAGACCCCCTTTAACTTCTTCACCTGGAGCACCTTTGGCACCTACTCTAACACCAGCAGCTTTGCCAGGGAAGCTAAACAATTGAAAAAAGTAGGAGACATTAGGAAGCATTCGACTCTAAAATCAAATAAAATGCTATAACAAGATGAGATGCGACAATGCCGAAAATTTCTCAACTTCAACAAATTCAAAGCACACGATGCAGGCATGCACCGATCTTCTCCCCAAACCATATCAAGAAAATCAGGCGATCGAAATTGTTGACCTTAAATAGGGCCTCCGAATATTCTTTCATGCAAGTCTATAGAAATAACAGGCATTTGTAAACACAGAAAAATCCTCGCTTTTCAGGAACCTTTTGGGTACTGGTACCAAGATGCTAAATCATGAAACATGGTACCAAGAACCAGCATCTGAAACTTACAATCATCAAATTAATCACTACACAAACTACTAGAAGCGATCCTATCCAAAAAGGAAGTTCTGAATCAAGCAAAACCGAGCAACCGAGCAACATAAGAGCCAAATCGAGGAGAGAAATGAACCTCGAGGTGAGATGTGAGGACACACACTCCTACCACTTGCTAGCGTTCAGGAACGAGCCTTCGGGCTTCTCGAGAACCATGGCATACACCTTGATGTCGTCCTTCGTGAGCTGATCTCTGCCATCGAAAATGACGCCGATAAACATCCCAAACAAGCAAGGGGGCCCAAGATACCGAATCAACCAATCGATTCCCCGCACGAAGAGCGGAGAGAGAGAGAGAGAGAGAGAGAGATTGAAGCGTTACCCAGAGATGTAGGTCTTGCCGGAGAGGAACTCGTCGAGGGACTTGAGGCCTGACTCCGTGTGGAGGTCCGAGAAGGTGATCGCCCGACTTGTAAAGGAACTCGTTGAGGGCGAGCAGCGTCGGCGATGGGGCAGAGGCAGAGAAGGGGAGAGGATAGAGGAGAACTACGAAGTGTGAACTGAGGAGGGTAAACATTAAAATTGATTTAGGGCTTTTTTGGAACCCTAACCGGTTCCGGTTCTAGTTTCAGTTCCGGTTTCGATTCCCAGAAAAAAAGGAACCGGGAACCGAAATCGGTCTCTTTAGAACCGGGAACTGAATCGAACCCGCAGGTGCGGTTATGGTTCTCGGTTCTACCCAGTAGGGGTGTCAATAGGTTGGGTTGGGTCGGGTTTTGTTGTTACCCGACCCGACCCGAAACACAATGGTCACACACTGTGACCCGACCCAAACCGACCCGAAACACATTAGACCATCTAATTTGTTTCGGGTCCGTTTTGGTCGGGTCGGGTCGGGTTGCTGGGTTTCCTTTTTTTTTTTTTTTCCTGGGGTTGGTTAAATCCTTTTAAAAGTAAGCCATCACTGTACCATATCTAATTCCTACATGTAAAATGTAAGAGTACACAGAGAACAATCTATAATTCTTCATATTCACTAGATCACTGGAATGAATGGGAAAAGAATGGTAGCAAAAGGAATGCATCATCTATCTAGACTTCTTGTCAGATATGATGGAGACTCAGTACGCCCAGATGAGGATGCCAAAAAACGGCATAGGTACTCACAAAAAGAGCAAAGCAATTTATGCTGCTCAAACCAATCTAACCATGGAGTGTGGACAATCCACCATAATATTTTGAGACAGAAATGTGAAAACTGAAATGATTTTCTTTCACCAAAATGCTCATTTCTCCTCATAATCATTGGAGCTTTGCTTGCTAGATTGCATCTCAATTAGCTGCTGTTGTTCCTCCTCAATCTCTTCGGCTTCTACTTGTTTCTCAAGCTTAGGTTTGCTTGTAGATTGCTGATACATGATCCCTCCAATCATGCAAATCAAAAGCCCCACTGTCCCTAGCAGTTTGGAATGCTTGTCCCAGATAATTCGCTGTTGACTTGCACCTGACAAAAGAGAATCAACAAATCTACAGACAAGCAACATCCGGTAATGTATAAATCTGAGGCAAACATGTATGACACACCATGAGGGTCTCGTACACCCAACAAGAGACAGCCAAATGATCATCGAAAAACTAACACACCGGGCTACTACGGTTCAGGAATTTAATCGACCAGCTGGTAGGCATCAAATTCGTGAGACCATATCCGACAACGATGAAGCGATTTGCAACCAAACATATCACAACATCATTAAAAAAAAAGGCTCAACTCACTCACCCACCCACCAAATTTCTAATGGGAAACACTAACCCAGGTTTATCCTTCGAAACACGCACAAAAATTCTAATGAATGGAAATTGTGTACAGCAGCGCAAGCTGAAACCCGAATCTCACTCGCAACTACAGCTCACCTCGACAACGACAATGGCGAATCGGAGACCGACGATCGGGCGTAGGGCTTGGGAGGATTTCCAGGTCAGCCCCAAGAGCGAACCCAGATAGGCGGGAGAGAGATTGAGCTCCTTCCAGTTCCTCCCAAGTCCCAACATTTGTGCCTACGCCCAGACAAACGGAGGGCGGAGGTGCGTTGATCGAAGGGCAACAACAGTCGTCGGAGAAGAAGCCGAAGGGGAGGGGTTTTCACTTTTCCGCGACGTTTTTGACTCTGTGTTTGGTTGGCTTGTTTGGAATAGGGGTGTTAATGTGTTTCGGGTCAAACAATGTTCCAACCTTGACCCGATCCGAAACATATTTCGTTGTTTGTTTTATATTTGTTACTCGAACAGAATCAAGACCCGAAACATGTATCATACTTGTTTCGTGTTTGGGTCGTGTTCGGGTCGGGTCGGGTATTTTTGACACCCCTAGTACCCGGGAACAGCGCTCACCCCTAATCACAATCAAATGCACCGAAAAATAAGAAACTTTTTCCTTTCCACTTATTTGCTGGATTTTATATATAACGTTATTTTTCCCTTGTCCTCTATTATTTTTCAAGGAGCAAAGAGAAAATTTTGTTGTATCTTGTTCGGATGACTGTTAGAGCTTGTCAAACCAAGTTTCATAATTTGATGGGAGGAATTATCTTCAACAACCATGCTTGTACGCCTCAAACACTTGTTCTTATTTTTTTGGATAAATACACTAAAAATTCTAAAACTTTCAAAAAGTGTAATTAAGTCGCAAATCTTGTTACATTTGTGCAATCAAATCTTTCTAGTGACTCCGTTTAATATGGCTAACGGAAAATACTAACATGACTTTTTGATTATTTTTTTCTCTCTTACATGATAAAGACGTGGCTAAAGGGATCGTTTTGATCAAAATCGGAAGAAAGAAGAAGCAGGCGAAGGTTGTAGCCGCCGCCACCCCACCATTGCCAGGCGGCAGCAAGGGCTAAATGTGGCGAGAAAAGACCCTCTCGAGTGTTCCTCAAGCAAGCCTCCGGAAGGAAAGAAAACAAAGGCCACAAACAAAAATGTGTGCTTGCCATCGAAGATTCGAGAATTCGACTTATCGCTTCTTTGAAGCAAGCACGACCTGGCGCTGAAAAAATTGGACTCGTTTGCAAAGACCGGGGATTTTTCCAGGTCGTCCGTGGGATGGAGACCAATAAGTACATCGCATATCAATCAACCGAGATGCGAATTAAAGCCCTGTCAGATTCATAACTTCAACCGCAAATTGGGATGTATTCAACGCATTTTCATCCCCTATTTCCCTATCAATTGAGAAAAGTGGCGGATAAACTCTCGAAAAATTAGATGCTTTCGTTTTTAAGGATTGTGGCTCATCTCTCTTTGCTTAATTCAGAGCCCTAACAATAGCACTAAGTAGCGAATCACGGAATGGGTCAATGAAGAAGTGTGCAACCGACTTCTTCGAAATGTCGCCACTGCAAGAGAGGAACAAGTTCTCAATGGATTCCAATGACACACAAGGCTATAGACATTTTCATGTGGTCTCTGCAGTTATCTGAAGCGGATTGGAGAGGCCAAAATTCAGTCCGGCCACAACGCAAGATTTGATGTATGTTTAATTCCTACACGACCGTGTTATGATTTATGAAAGGACCATTATAAGAGATGGGAACAAGCCGTGCAACAGAAAGAAATCATCGAGTCTTATTCAACCAAGAGTGGCAGACGGAGCTTGTAGACTCGGCTTTCATTGATCATGGGATTCGACAAGCATCTACTCACTGAACTACAACTTGCAATAAGCCAGATCAAGTATTGGAAGCGAGCCGACATTCAGTTTCAGGCATCATCTCTATACTCACGCAACGTGATGATGTCGATGGCCTCCAGATCCGAGCAAGACAACCACAAGGTGCGTGCCCGTGAAACTGATTCTAGATGCTCTCGTCATGAACAAATGTTCTCACGGTACGCGAGGAAAACCCAGCATTGATCATGGTGGTTGGACACTCCATGACGGTGAGAATACATAAGCAGATGCCTTGCGTGTTCAACAAGTTTGGGCAAGCGAGAAGTCAGGAAACGTGGAGCAATGAGCAATGGCAACCCGATATGAGCCGAGAACGTCTTTCGCTTGATGAGCCAAGAACGTCTTTCGCTTGAGCCGCTCGACCAACACGATCGATGAAAAGAGGCTGGTTAAAATGTACAAGGGAGCGAGACCATCTATAGGAAGCAGCAGCGAAAGGCGCGTATTGAGATGGCAGCAATGGGTAATTAAACCTTAACCTAATGACGCGACTTTTTATTTACCAATTGACGTCTTCTATTTAGGCTGAACGAGTACATCAGGATTGTTGATCCTCAACCAGCTTAGTCCTGTTACTGTTTGCATCGGGTTAATCTTGTACCAAAACCTTGTCGCAATGCTCAAAATAATTCATGTCACTTGGGTTATTTTTTGAGATCCGTTGCGAGGACACAAAACCCCTGCAATGGACGAGGGGTTCAATGTATATCTGCATCGAAACGAGAATGCATTTCATCATCGAAACTAGCCATGGGTGCTACGAGAATAACAGAGGGCACTTGGGGCGACAAGCTCGATGCTTAGAAATTTGACAATTGGAACAGTCGAACTGAAAGGTATGCCCCTGATCCCTTGGCAGACGGGATAAAAACAAGGCCACTCCAGACTGAAGAAAACAAGACCATGAATACTGAAACATAATTTGATACGTGCTCTGCTGCCTATGAACACAATGGAGATTATGGAGGAAACAGAAACCAAGAAAACAGACGAGAGCCCTATATGCTATGAAGTGGAGGGGAACATCATTCCCCAGGACCCATACGAATTTCTGCATCTACAAAGGTACAAAATACATTCTTTTCTATTCCTAGCCGATTTAAAAGCACGTCCATGAGAAGCCAGAGAATAACCTAGCTGACTCCTATGGATTCCTCTGTGCATCAGCATTTTCTTCTCTCGGAGCTGCATCGGGAGGAGGGCCAGGTCCTAATAAAAGTGGGGGTTTACTCTTCTGAGCATCAGAGCCTTTATTAGCATCAGCTGCAGCCCACGCTCTCAGAGGTGGTTCAAAGTGGCGACTGGCAACATCAGGTGGAGGAGGCGGTGCATCCTCTCCAGGTAGAACGAGGAGGCCCTTTTCACGTAGGGATGAAGGTTCATTGTAGCAGGCATTCCAGATAGAGTCCACCAGTTGCCTCTCCTCTCTAGCAGCTCCAAGATCATCGGGTGACATCAGGCTGATGCCATTGATACGATCTTGGAGCAACTGTTTAAGGTTCTCATCGTCCTCAGCTAGTCTGCTGCTGGTCCCGTCATTGTCTCGCGCAAGCTCAAGCAGGCCCCGAAGAGCAGCTTCTCGTACATCTGCGTCGTCACTGGCTGCAAGATGCATCATGACACGCGGAAATCCAAGCTCGTTCACAATGTTGCAATCAGAGCCATTTTCATGCAGAAGGTAATGGATCAGGTTCAGTGCTTTCCTGAAGGACAATGAACAAGGTTTTATAAGAGCCATTTTCAGCTAATTTAAGGCAGAGACTGACCATTCCCCACTTTTGTTCACTGTAATGAACCAAAGCTTCAGTGTCCATTCCCCAGACTCATAAGAGAGCAGTTACTTGCAGAATGAGAAAGCGGTAATACAACTTACTTTCTCATCCTGCAAGTAAGTGGTAAATGGTCTTACCTTTGAAATCTCACATTGTCTGAACTCAAAGCATCTTTCAATGCAGCGTAACCATTTGCCAGACGAAAAGCAGTGATTCCAGGTTTATTGTGACGAATCAGAGCTGCATCAAGAAGTAAATTAACAAGATAACTAAGATTCTTGCACTGAAAAAACCACTTCTGACGCATCCGCAATAAAATAAAATTATATATATATATATATATATATATATATATGGCAATAAGCATCACTCACAGGATATAGCACCAAGTGCTTTGGTACGGACTGTCACATCAGGATCTGAAGTAAAATTAGAAAGCAGATATTCTAAGCCATTTGCTTCCATGACCAGTTGTTGACTCCTAGGATTGTTCTGAACTATGGTCATGACAACATCGGCAGCCTTTGCTCTAATGTTCGCGTGTGAATTCTTCAAGTAATTGAGAAGAGGAAGTAAACCGCCAATTGAGTGGAGATCTGTCGCATAAACAAAGAAAAGCGCATGACAATGCAGGGAAAATTCAGAATGCCGCCTTCATAATCTCTTGCAAGAAAAACAATTAGTAATTACCAAACAAGGGACACAAAAAAGCAGACGGAGCATGAAGACGGACAGAATAGAACATAAATGCCACAAAGCAGAGACATAACCATTAGAATAGGTTAATAATGCGGTACTGAAGAAGAAAGTTAAGTGCAAGAGGAGAAAAAGACGGGCAAAACATGAAAATGGAAACCAAAACTACATAGAAAGGCGAGTGCAAATGTCCATCTACATGTGTACTATCACCACTGTCCACCAGTCAAATAGGATATTCATTGTCACCTATCTAATAGACCTTATTAACAAGAGAAGCCAATATCCCCTGAGGACATTTTGAGCGAAACACAGTAAGTAGGTGGAGGAGATTCATCTGATTCAAAATTCTAAGAAGTGAGGCAACGAGCTTAAATTATGACACTCCAAGAACATTAAAAGGGCGACAAGTTTAACAAATAACACTCCAAGAATACTGAAGGGTGGATCGCTTTGGTTCTTGAGACAAAAGCATATATACAGGGAGTAATTTGATAGCTGTACAGAAAAGACTTTCCTGTGTGGACAAAATAAGACACTGCTGCATCTAAACCAGTGACTGGAAATATAACTAAAACACCAAATTACTCACTGTGCCTGGAAATTTTTCTCACAATTCATTTCTCTAAACATAGGATCATAGTCTATATAATATGTCATGCTGTATAATAATTTTATCTATGCGACTTTATTTTAAGCCCTGACTTACGTGTACTCTGGATTCTTCAGAGTACACCATAAAAACTATACTTTTTATCTTTTGATGCACAGTGCCTCAACCTGCTCATAATAATGCTGCTCAAAGTGCATCAATACTCTGGTAATTGCAACATCTTTGACAGGGCATCCATTCTATTCTATCTTTATATTCAAGCTTCAACCTACACAACTTAATCTGTTCAACTCACATATATCTATATTGGCAAATTGTCTTATTTATTTAACCTAATCAGGGCCAGGAACTATATCTATAGTCATTCCAAATACCCCAATACAAACCCACAATCTTTGAAAAACTTGAAAGAGAAACCTACCAATAAACAACAGTGACTACAAAATCATCCTTTAAAACCAACAACAGATTTCAGATAATTCCCATCTGTTCCAACCACTTAAGATCTATAATTTGATTGAAAACGAGGAACCAGAGAAGTAAAGATAGTGTCACAAGCCAAGGCCCTGAATGATAAGACTTATTCATTTTCCGTGGTCAGTCCCAATAGGAAGCAAGCGAGTGAGCTAAAAACCGTTTAAGAGAAAATACTCATGGATCACATAGCCACCGATGTTGTAAATATCGTAATGAATCAGGTTCCAACAATCATGTGAAACAGTATCTATAATTCTAAAGATGCATTGCAGACTGCTAAGGCCAAGTTCAACCAACTATACAAGTTCGAACTGTCTTCACCACATTAACACATTTAGCTTCACGAAGCCTAAATTATATTATATCTCACACTTAACAGAACCAGCAGTGTTAATAACAACGAAAATCTGCACGAATCTCAGTGCCACAAATCTTTCCTCTCAGACAAAGGGAAAAAGAAACACACACAAAACAAAAACACACCAAACCACTTATGCGAATGAAGACCAAGAAACAGGAAACAAAATCTACCGTTGGCCATGTCAATAGACTCGACGTGCTCCTGCAACTCATCCAACATACCTGCCATAAAAACAGAAGTCAGCCACCGCCAAAAAAAAAGGGGGTAACGCAACTTCACGAGCGGCCGAGATCACGAGCTCCGCGGCATTACCTTCGATATCACCAGCAGTAACGCCATGAGACTCCAGCACCTGCTCCGGCGTCTGCATCACCAGCGTAATCTCCTTCATCCGCTTGATCACGTCCACGGTCTGGGCCTGCATGGCCTCCATGAACCACCTCCGGTCCTCCTCGCTGCCAGAAAAAGTGGGGCGAAACACAAAAAAAGCACACGAAATCAGCACACACGGCGCGCCAAGGCCCCCAAAAATCGGAGCCCGATCGAAGATCGATCCGAACCTCAGGTTGCGGGTGGAGCGAGTCCCGTCGGAGTGGGCGACGCTCCATTTGAAGAGACCTTCCCAGTTGGGTCCGCCGCCGCCGCCGGACATTGCGGGGTGGTCCGCCGAGGGCCGAGGTCGCAGAAACCCTAGAAATCGAAATCGAAATCGAAATCGAAATCGAACTCGCGCGGTGGCGACGAGGCGGGCGTAGGAAAAGGAAACCAGATTGAAAATGAGGATCGAGCGGAATGGAATGGAATGGAGGGAAATATATATAGTATATACGACTATATCCGGGGATTTTTTTATTTTTTTTTTCTTTGAGGGGGGGATGGATTAGGCGGTGGGGACTGGGAGCCGTTCAAGAGACTTCTCCACGCTTCCGGAACCGGAGGTGCTCCTTGAAGCTTCCAAAATGAAACTGCCGATTTTTCTCGGCAATGAATCTGCCCATTTTGTTTAGACCCATTTTTTTTCTAATCAAGTCCTTAAGGGATTAATTTTGAGCTAATTCGGCTAAATATGAGATGAGGTTCGAACTATGTCGATGCATGACGTGACAAAGATTTTACTTTGTCGGCAAAGTCACCATAGAAGAGATTTAATGCACAACATTAGGTAAATGATTTTGGATTCCAACACTCCTTTTTGAGTGTCGCGCAGGAAAGGTTGGGCATAATATAGCATTGGGTGCATTGTGAATCATCTTCTTCACCTTCAAAAGTTCACGAACGGTCCCTCAGATTTTCCGTCTCGTCTTAAGATTCTATTGGCATCTCAAAACCTAGCAAGAGCTGCTCGTCCCCTGATGAAGTTCTCGAGGTCGGCGTTGGATGTAAATCTTCCACCTTCTTTTCTAGCTCTTGTTTGCTAATTGACAAGGAAACCTTTTCGGCGAACTCTCGCCAGTGCATCCCGTCTTGCACCTTCGATTCGAGGGGAAGTAGCCTCGACCTCAGCTTTGTGTTTGATTCTTATTCGCCATTTGTTCAATTCTTTAGTTCATATCTTTCATTATAGATGAGCATGGTCCATGAGTAGAATTGAGAATCAAACCGAATAGGCCTACAAATCGCTCTCATTCCAAATTCCCATAGTTATCAATCCAATTTTCGATTTCAAAAAACATAAAATCAGTCTTGTCGATATAGTTTTTGATTTCTAAGTAAAAACCAAATCTCAACTGGAGTTCAATTAACTCTAAATTCTCTTTTTACTCTTGCAATGTATGCTATTCAAACTTGAATGCAAGCTGAAATAAATGAACCACAAAGCCTTCAAATCGGATGTCTCTTATATGGAAAATTATTCACATAAATAATTAATTAATCAAGAACAATCGGATTCATATATGACTATAAAACACCGAAATCGATAAACATAGCGGAATTCAAATGTATCTATTTGAGCCATTGCTTCACTTGAAAAAAAGTAGATCAATCTGATAATCAGTGATCTATTGAAATGCTAGATCTTCCTCTCTATAACTTATTTCAGTATAGCAATTTTCAATGAGATTAAGCAACTGATAGGTATAACCTACCATTTTATAGGCTAGAGAGGAAACCTAGCAAACCTTAATCAATAGCGTGTCAACTGGACCCCTCCTATTACGGGTTTCAGTTAAATACAATTATGTACACTTTACTGCTCAATTAGACCCGTTATTAATAGATGCCAAAACTCAGTTCAATAAAATCACTTAAGGGTTTAACAAATATTGGAATATCCATTAACCCGATTATTTAAAATAGAAAATCAATTAATTAATGTAAGCCCATATTATAGAAAATTTCCAACATTCTCCCACTTGGGCTACATTAATTAGCTTATTTTATTTTGAAAAATATTTTATATTGAAAACGACACTATCGGGTTAATAACTGAAAATTTTGTTTTATGTGACCACAACTTTAAAAAATAATATTCCAATAATGGCATCTCAAAACTAATCCAATTCTATATAACCTCAGTATAAGACTATGGGGATCAATGCGTTAAGAAACAACCACAACACATGACCTTTCATAATCACATCATGGACCTAGTAGTGTAGTAAGAAATAGTGCCAACATGTAATCAAAATATACACCATTTCTTAAAGATCCTTGATGCAATTTCTCGACGACATGAAACTACATTAACGCAATTTCTAAACAACATAAAATTGCATGATTCTGTTACAATTCGACGTCAAATCTCATAATTAGTGAAATCCAGTCGTCTTTAAACTAAAATTTATTTAAAGATATTGTTTTATACTTCAATTTCTCAGTTAACAGGAGAAAAGATAATAATAGAATCAACAATAATAATCATTGAAAATAAATGCTTTAATATACATCATGAAAACATTATCAGTTTGCGTAAAATATCCAGAAATACAAATTATATAACTCCCACTAACAAAAGAAATCCAAATAATCTAAAACACCCATATTCTTTACATGTTCTTTAAACAAAATCGGTCGTAAGTCTTTTGTTAGAGGATCAGCCAACATAAACTCAGTTATGATATTTTCAATCATAATATCTCCCTTTTTCACCAAGTCTTCAATATTTGATCTTAATGTGTTTGGACGCATAGTTGATCTTGTCATTCTTAGAATAAAACACAACTGCAGTGTTGTCACAGTAGATCACCATAGGTCTAGTAATAGAGTCCACAACTCGCAATTCTAAGATCAAATTTCTAAACCAAACAACTTGAATTGATGCGTCATAACACGCTACAAACTTAGCATACATTGTAGAGCTCGTAATAAAATTTGCTTTATGCTCTTCCAAGAAATAGCACCTCCAGCCATCATAAAAATATATCCAGAATCATTCGAATAACTAGCAAAATTAGCATCTGAATATCCAATCACCTTTAGATCCTCTACTCTGCTATACACGAGCATGAAGTCTTTTGTTCGTTGTAGATATCCCATCACCTTTTTAGCTGCAACCCAATGTTCATGACCTGGATTTGATAGATATATTCCAAGAGTATTCACAGCAAAAACAATATGAGGTCTAGTACATACTTGTGCATACATAAGACTATCAACTGCACTAGCATATGAAACATTCTTCATGACTTCTTTTTCAACATCATTCTTGGGGTATTGTTCTATGCTCAATTTATCTCATTTCACAACAGGAGTTTCACTTGACTTGCAGGTCTGCATATTGAATCTTTTTAAAACACGGTCTATATAACTTTTCTGAGATAATCCCAGAACCTTCTTGGATCTGTCACGATGACTCTCAATGCCTTGAACAAAAGAGGCTTCCTCAAGATCTTTCATATCAAACTTTGTAGATATAAAACTTTTTGTGTCATTCAATAGATCAACATCTCTACTAGCAAGTAAAACATCATCTACATAAAGTACTAAATAAATATATTTACTCCCACTTACTTTCATGTAAATGCATTGATCAAACTTGTTTTCTTCAAAGCCAAACGATCTCACAACCTTGTGAAATTTCAAGTACCACTGACATGATGCTTGTTTGAGACCAGAAATGGATCTTTGAAGTTTGCACACCATATGCTCCTTTCCGGCTTCTTTAAACCCTTCAAGTTGCTGCATATATACTTCTTCATCCAGATCTCCATTTAGAAAGACTGTCTTGACATCCATTTGGTGAAGCTCTAAGTCAAAATGAGCCACCAATGCCATGATTATCTGAAAAGAATCTTTGGTGGATACTGGAGAAAGGACTTCATTATAATCAATACCTTCTTTCTATGTGTACCCCTTTGCGACGAACCTTGCCTTGAATCTCTCTATGTTACCTTTATTGTCTTTCTAGATTTTAAATACCCATTTGCAACCGATCGGTTTATGCTCATCAGGTAAATTAACAAGTTTCCATACTTGATTAGTTGACATGGAAATCATCCCGTCCTTCATTGCTCCCAACCATTCATCTGCCTAATCACTATTAAGAGCTTCTTTGAAGGTCGCTGAATCAACTATATTTCCAATGTCAAAATCAGTTTGTCCAAGATAGATATGATAATCATTTAGAAGTGTTGGTCTTCTTTGTCGTTATGATCTTCACATAGGCATTTTTGGAGCCGCATCATTCGTTTGGGGAATTTCATTTGTAATGGGAGGATCTACCGACATATTTCAAGTATCTGCTTCTTGCTGAATTTTTACTCTACAAGGCTCTCGCATAGAATCATCATGCAAGATGGACAATGGAATAGAGACCGTTTTGTTCAGTTCTTCCCATTCAAAAGATTGAGAAGAATTCTTTTTAGCAATATCTAATTTCAGAATTTTGGCAGTTTGAGATTCAACGATCCTAGTGCCACGAGTAGGATAATGGAACCTATACCCTTTAGAATGGTCAAGGTATCCAATAAAGTAACATCTAGTAGTCCTAGGTTCAGTCTTTTTCTGAGAATGATCATAAATTTTCACCTCTGCAGGACAACCCCAAACTCAAAAATGATTCAAGCTTGGTTTCCTATCTGGAATTCAAAAAGTTTTTTCGGTACTGTTGACACTTGATTTTTAGTCGATACATCATTAAAAGAGATGAGTCCAAATTTAGGGTCAATTTTGGGAGATTTGCTCGGATGCCTTCTAATTTGGTCGATTTTGCGTGTTCAAAAATTAGAAAGCCCAACTAAGGTGATTCAATTTACGTAATTCAATTTGGCCAGTTGAGATTCAATTGAAGATGGGAGTCTAGCTTGTGGCCTCACTTTAATATGAATTCAATGAATATGAATATTTTGTGCACGATCAGTCAACTTGAGACAGCTCTATTGCATCTCATTTGAACCGATTCATATATAAATATTTGATTTTGTTTAAATCGGGCAAAACCAAAAAAAAAAAAAAATAGTACAAGCTTCGGACAAAAAGTCAACCCGGTCAATTTGGCATTGACCATATTTGACCGGCATTGACTGGCGAATTTTTTTTCGGCGATCCTTTGGTAGGAAACCACCATTTGTTGGCCCACTTCATGGCCAATGCATCCGTGCCCTTAATTTTAGAATTTCCAATTTTGTTACGGATTTTACGAAATTCACAAATTGACCCCCCATGTTATGAAAATTGCAAAAAGAGACCCCAATTAATATACAATTGATCATCATCTGTTCATTAAGAATGTATCATGGCCATTGAAATAGACATGTGCTCGATTAGGGGCGCTCTTAACAAATTTAACAAACCAATTAGGTAAGAAGATCCAACCCTAGCCCTTGGATTACTCCAAGGGCTAAGATTTGATCTTGCCTTAAATTATATAACTAGTTTTCCCTCCAAAATTGAGAGGGGGCCATTTTTCCAGATCTAGTTTCTCTGACTAAAATTCTCTCTCTACATCTCTCTGTCTCTCTCTCTCCGTTTTTCTCTGAATTCGGTCAAGCAAGAAAGAAACGGAGCAATCTTTCGCCCATGTTCTCGCATGCAAGAAGAAGCCCCAAAGCCTCCACTCATTCTCTCACATCTAGTTCGTTGTTCTTCAAGGGGCGATCTCCACATTTGGTCTAGCTTCTACAAAGTGGAGGATTTCTCCACCGATTCTCTCTCTGGCACAAGAACTCCACAGATTTTCTTCTTCTCTTTGATTCATCTTTGATCGGATCAATAGAGGACGAAGGAGAGAATTCCACTCATTCTCTCTCCAACACCTCATATATCACTCACTCTCTCCTTGATGGATTCACACGTTGTATATCAATTGGAGATTGATGAAGCTGGTGGCCATTTCTCTCATTTATATCCCTGATTTGATTGAATGGCGACTCGGCAAACAAAATCGAGCTTGATTTCTCGATTTTCCCCAAGTTCTTCAACATTCCAGTAGTTTTTTTTGTCTCGCTTATTCCACATGGAGATTTTTGAAGTTTCGTTTCCAAGTTCGAAGGATTTTCCTCGTGCTGTTCAGCCATCAAAAGTTGCTGGCATTCAGTTTTCCAGAAAAATTACAACAGCAAGATCTAGCTAACAGAATCTGAAAATGGACGTTGAATAGCTCTTGTACTAAGTCGAACTCGATATTCTTCAAAACTGGCAATTCCTGAAGCGAGATGGAAGCTAGTAGCTTCATTGTCGTTGAAAGGCAGACATCTCCGAAAGTCAATTCTTCGCTGGTTCAATCAAGGTAAGCGTGATGAAACTCCATTTAATAGCATCTGATGAGGCGAGAGCTTCTCGTGTCAAAATACATGATTGCCAACGAAGGTTCAGGGCCAGGATGCAATGCAAATCTGATTAGAATCAATGCTTGAATGATCTAGAGTTGATTATATTTAGATCTTTTGGTTCTGTGATTTTCGAATCTTGATGAGCATGTTTCTTTTAGGCTGGTTTTGAGCTCTTAAATGTTCTTATCTTGTGAAGTTATGAACTAGAAGTTTGATATATACTTCATGAGCTTCGAAACGGTAGGTCGCACGCCCTAATCAAGTATCGTTTAATCCTTGAAAAACACCTCCGAAGATTAATGATTCTACAATAGTTTAGACATATTTAGCTAAGTCAAAATTGCTTAGATCGGAACATAGGTCAGTCTGTCCCGCATTAATCCGAGATTTGTTTTGGTGAAATTGAGTCCATAAATGCACCTATTTGGACTCAAATCCTTCACGAGAGTTGAAATACATAATATATATACACACACACAATTGATGCATGCTTTGCAAGGTTTTTACATTGGTAAAGTGAATCAATTGCATACATTAGAGTAAAAGGTACTACAGCAATATGTGCTGGACATATAGATTGGTCTGTTTTTCCATTTTTACCATGACTCATGTGATCTTAATTGAGTTTCGATCTTTTAACGAGAAATCATCATTATTGCATGTTCTATATGTGAGATTTTTGGTAGAATTTATGCATGTCTTGAGAATGGCTGAAATCATGCTTGTTTTGTAAACCTAATGCTGAAATGAAACCTTGTCATATGTGCACATTTCCATGCTAGTTTGAGTCATCTAGGGATCGATTCTTATGATCATGCCTTCTTAATGGTTGAGCTGTATGTTGCAAGATTTGCATACATGTTTAGGTCATGTCATTTGAGTTTCATCTCGCACATTAAATTTGTCTCACAAAAAATGTTTATCACACTTAAAATTCCCAAGCATATCGTTAAGAATCATGAATCACCTCATAATGTCATTTTAATTGTATGACATTTCGCATGCCGACTTAGGATTAGATGACCATCCAAACTTTTCGTCGCATCCAATCCTAAGTCCCATGTGATTTCTTCATGCCATTTGTGCATTCTTTGAGTGATTTTAAGGAATTATAATGAATGCTTATATTATGTTTTCTTGGTTACTGATGTGCACACTTTTAGAGATCTCAATTTTAGGATACCGAATTAACCTATTTTAGACTCGAGCTCTTCTCGAAAGACGTAAGGCACACTTAGAAGCTTCTAATGCCACTAATTTCATGCCAATCACTTATCGTTTGAACTATTTTCCATTTTTTCAAAGTTAGATCACAATTTGGACAAAGGATCAAATTCGGACCCTTATTCTAACCCCTGTTTGGACAAACTTTTGATATTTTTGTTTCATTTTTTTCTATTTAGAATTTGAACTAGGCCTCTTTTTGAAACTTGTTTGTCATCATGTTGGCTATGTTGTAGGTAAATTTGATAATTTTTAGACATGTTTTGATAGGACAAATTGTCGTGACATTAGCTAAATGTCGTGTTGTTTTGACAAATTTCTGATGTGTTGTTGCTTGTTGTTTCATTTTTGTAAAATCGTGTATAGATTGTTTAAGAAAAATTTCTTCATGAAATTTGTTCATCATCATGTCATGCATATTAAGAAATGTTTTTCATTGCCATTATCATTAGATATTGCCCAATTTTGTTGTCCTTACACGATTGTTCTGAAATATCCTGATATAAACATGATTGTGATTGTTTAGTTATACCTTTTAGATTAGTTTGTGTATGACAATAGGCCACGCCATATTCATGGAAATTGTTCTAAATGCTTTGATCTTTGTTGTTAAACAATATATAATCCCATCATGCATTAGAAATTGCCTGTGTTGGTGATTGGCATATGCCCTTGATAATAAGTGACCCGCCAATGGTTCGCTTTCTTGCTTGATTGGTTGAGAAACAAGGTTCAAAAGACTTGCATGCATGTTTTAATTTTTACAATGCATGTGACTTTTAGATGCATGATATCGAGGGAAAACTCTAGGATCCCATATATCATTTGATTAGGAGACTTATAAACGTTATCGGCCATGTGAGAATACAATCGGTCAACAATTGTTATGAGTCACAAAAAAAAATGGATTGGGTAGGTGTCTTAGTGGGACCTCGCATGAAAGACAAAGGCCGACTTCAAGGCCCCAAAATTTGACTTTCGTATTGCACTTCCTTTAAATGATTGATCTCGACATGATGTCTTGTTTTTATTATTTTGATGTGTATAATTGTTTCTTTCCATTGTATGCACCTAGTTATAAGTTTCTTAGATTAGGTTTATATTAGGACCCCGAAGATGGAGAAGCACGAAGACGGTGGAGGTCGCTGTCCATTCCGATCATTATCATGTACTATTCATTTTCTTGACATATGTTTCGGGTTCCATTTGTTGTATAAAGCCCGACGAGTTGCGGGTTTTCTCTATTTCTCTCATCTTTTTCAATTGTGTCTCTCTTTTATATATTGTATGATAGATTTACTGCTTTCCTTGATTGTTTACTTACTGTCTTGTAATTTTCAATTCTATTGATTGCTTTATTTTCTTGTTTTTCTAGAAATAGAATAGAATGAAAATGACTAACCATGCATGATCGTTTAGTTTAGGACAAATGATTCCGAAAATGTAAAAAAAAAAAAAAAAAAAAAAAAAAACGCATGGACATGTTAGGAAAACACAACATACTATTAGGTACCGCAAGGGGGCTAATGGAAATATTAGCGTAACCCAAGTCCCCAAACCTAGATTTATGGTTGCATATGAATCGAGGGAATAACCATGGTTTAGCATACTTAATATGGGAGTAACCCAAAGGATAAGGATGAAGTGATGTCATCCTTATGGGCGAGGCGTACTGTCGAGAGGGCTACCACGGTAAAGGTACCCTTAAATCTGATATCCACACCCGACCCCTTCTTCTAAGGTGTACTGCTCATATGGGTATGGATTGCGACACTCCGCTGTCACGCAGGGTACGAGCTTGGGAGAGCTCGCGATCTCGTGGAGGGAACTCACGAGAGGCTTGATCTAAAAGGCGAGGTGATGACGTTTTTTGAAACTCGAGCTGTGAGGGAACTCTTGTGATCAAGTATCCCTACACCCGACATTTCCCCCTTTTCTCTCCTCGTGATGATGAGGGATTCGAGGGCGGCGAGATCTAGTCGCGACAGGCTTGACGACTCCATTGGGGACTGGTTATTAGATTATGAGGACTTGAAGTCATTTAAAAATGGTTGTTGTGCTTTAACTAACATGTCTTGTGTAGGATCACCTGCTTGTCAAAGTTGCGTGGAAAATCAGGTTAGTTGCTAACCTCGTGTTAAATGGTCTCGTAGGTGAGAGTTATAAGGGAAGGCGTACTTGTAAACCCTTTGTTTTGTAGGTGGTGTAAGGATGTATGAATGTATGAGGGTTTATATTGAAGTGCCGGATGTTTAAATTTAAATACATGTTTACAAGCTTTAGCACGACACCACACACACAATTGCGGTCTAAAACCTCGATCGCCCAATCTAGGACCTTAGGAGGGTTTATTAGTGGAATCTGCGAGTGAATACTCGTGGTAGTCCATTACTTACATAAACTCGCTCATCCCAACCGATAAAAATAACACTGACCAACAATAGTAGCAATGGGTAAACTATTTTTATCCTTTGGGATGGGGACCTTGAGCTTTTAGCACCTTCACCTTAGGCGTCGAAACCTCACAGTTTCATGCAACATATGATTTGTGCTTGCCATGTGTTTGATGGGTAAGATATTGCTCCTTTCTTATCGTTTTTATCTTTTTACTCTCTATATTTTAATTATGCGTTTTTATATTTCAACGACGATACATTTTAATCATGGATGCCCATTTAGGTTTAGGTTTAGATGGGTAAACCCGAATTGGACGTGGTCCCTATGCCAGGGAATCTCAAGACTCTATGGGTGATCTCGACCCAAGACATCAAGATTACGTGGAAAAACACATAGGCTTCCTCCCGACTTTATTAAAAGTCAAACCACGTATCGCGATGGTAAAAGCATTGGTTCATTTTTGGAATCCCATGACTTCCACTTTCGTGTTTAATCGATATGAATTGACCCCTACAATTGAGGAATTCCGGAAAGCCATCGGGTTAGGTAAAGCCTCTTTAGGTTTCGTCACTCCTCCTATTGGTCAAGATCCAATATCTCTTCTAAGTCAATTCCTCAATATCCCTACCGACAAAATTGAGGCTATTCTTAATGGAAATTCTCATTCCATGTCTTATAATTTCCTTGAACAATATTTCCTTAGCCTTAAGCCTAAATCTGGGAATCAAATTCCTCATGTCTTCCTACTCATATTCTTTAGCTTTGTGGTATTCCCACATACCTGAAAAAGAATGGATCCTTTAGTCACTCACATTGTCAATCAAGTGTGCGCCTTTAATTGTTTTACACACATAATCCTTGCTGAAAATTTTGTGTCTCTTAATCATTTCAAAGCAAATGGCCGAAGAACTTTTAGAGCCACATTAGGAGTTCTCCAAATTTGGCTCTTTTCACATATCAAAGAATTTGCCCCTCACTTGAAGATTGTCAATGTCATGAAATATCATCATCCCATTCTTAGATTTTTCCAAAAACATGAATTATTTCCATCATGGTCTTTCTATATATGGTTTCATTTCCTCAAAAGCCTTAACCTTAGCTTATTTCAATGGCATGTTCGGTGGCTTGGGAATCCCGAGGTGCGCCTTTTTAGTAGAGTTGATGACCCACTCCCCCTTGTGGGATTAACGGGTTTAACGTTATAGTACCCTTTAAGGGTGCTCCGTCAATATCACATGCTTCAAACAATCCTGCCAATCCTCAAGCTGGGGTTATATCATATTGATTATCACGATAAAGCCATCGAGGAAAACCAAGTTGGCTTCATCAACCACGATTCAAGCCACTATTGGAATTTGGTACTCCCGTTCCTCACATTACATGGTTGCCGTCGATGAAGCCAACTTGGAAGGATAGATGAGGACTCATCAAGCCACTATTAATTACATATACCGTCAAGTAGAACCTGAGCTCAAGGTTCAGTTGCCTAATATTCCCGAGCGTCAAGGTTTTCGGCGAGCTCCATTAAGGAGCAAGAAGACGATGCCTTAATCGATGAGGAACGCTTGGCCCATGATAACAAGCGTCTCCGCACGATCCCACATAGTTCTTAGGTTTCCATCTTATATTATTTTCTTGTAAAGGGACTTCCTTTATGTTCCATCCTTTCTATCGAGGTTTCCCTGTATTTATTTTCATATCACATGTAAAATTGAACCACTTTGTAAGCTTCAAGAATGTAAGGTTCTGTCTCTCTTGTAATTTTTCGATGAAATTAATAAAATTCATAAACATTTTCATGTAATTTTTAGAAAATGGACATTCTGATTAAATATTTGTCGTCGTTCCTTTTCAATTGTATAATTTCTTTAGAAGAAATTTTGATGAGAGGATATTATATGATACTGGGATCATATCATATACATTTCTTATCATTATTTCCTCTCAAGAAAATATAAAATTGACTGGGATTTGTATTTTCATGATTTCTTTTAACTTGTACTAATTCGAGTCATCTTCTTTTACAAGGTATTGAAAGACGGCTTAAGAACGGTCTATCATACGTACTCGCCACCAAACAAGAATGGAGAATGAAGATACCCGTGCGCGTGTTATTAGCATGGAGAGCCAAATGGCGCAGATGGTGGCGCTGTTAGCTGATCTCTCCAACCAAGTCAAGAACTTAACTTCTGTAGTTCCTACTTCTCCTACCATGAATCTTCCTATCGCACCCTCTGAAGTTCCGGTAGCAAAACTCGTGGGAAAAGGGCCTGCTGAAGAGGTTCCTACTGCAACCCCGACAGTTATTAATTTAGAGCCTCCATCTAAGGAGACTCCAGCTCCGTACTTTGATAAGGGAAATTCAAGACGCCTCACAAAGATTGAGGAACGTCTTTGCATGCTACAAGGCTATCAACTACAAGGGTTCGATAAGTTGTTACCCTTTGTTAAGGTTAAAGTCCCCGAATTCTACAAGAAGCCTAAGTTTACAAGGAAGTATGATGGCATTGGATGCCCCAAGACCCACTTAAAGTACTATCTGGGCAAGATGGCCCATCACTTAGACAATCCTTCGCTCATGATTAATTCCTTTCAGGATAGCTTGATTGGTCCTGCATTGACATGGTTTATTGAATTGGACTTGGAGAAGATCCACACTTAGGAGTATCTCACCGACAAATTCCTCCAACAATATAAGTTCAACATTGAAATTGCTCCGACCCGAGAGGAATTAGTTCGGGTCGAGAAAAGGAGAATTGAAATACTTAGAGCTTACGCTCAAAGATGGAGAGCTACTGCATCTCAAGTAAAGCCACCCTTGTCTGATAAGGAGGCTATGAAATACTACTTCAAGCCATGTCTCGAGATTTCTTCGAGAAAATGTACAACCACACATGTATTAACTTTGCTGCATTGGTGGAGTTAGGTGAATGCATTGAGGGGATCATGCGTGGAGGAAGGTTGACTGAGACCACTAATTGTCGATATGTCTTGAAGAGAGATAAGGAATCGACTGTGGAGATTACTTATATACAAAAGTCCTCTTCTCAGAAACCATATAATCCTCAGGCTAATAAACCTGCAATGGAGGTAGGGAGCTCTTTTCGAAATTTTGAACGTAAAGGGAAAGCCCCTCAAAGGCAATTTACTCTATTGCCTAAACCCATGCTTCAGCTACTTCAGATGCTGATTGAAAGTCATCTCATGGGGAGAGATATCCCAAGGGATAATCTGCCAAAGTTTGTCGGGTTCGACCTTAATAAAACGTGTGAGTATCACATGGGAGAAAAAGGTCATCATGTGGACAATTGTCTAATGCTCCGTTCCAAGATCCAGAACTTGCTGGATAAAAAACTACTTACCTTTAAGGATTCAATGCTGAATGTCCAACAAAATCCCCTTACGAAACATTCTAAAGATGTCAACATGATTTTTGGGAATGATGACAAGCATATACTCCTTATGGATATCCAAAAGTTGGAACAGATCACACCATTTGTGATCGCCAGCTGAAAGGTGACATCACTCATGATGAGAAGATAGCTTGCTTAGCGAAGCTAGCTGAGCTGGGAATTATCCAATATGAAGATGGTGAGCCCGCTTTGAGACTGATGTCTCTGGTTGAAGTCGATTTGTCTGGTGAAGATATAATCTCAAAAGTCATAAAGAAGGCTGGGAATCCAAGTCAAGATGACACTCGAAAGGAGGATCATTGAGCCTCGAAAAGCAAAACCCCTATGTACCAAGACTCGACATTGGAAGGGAGGATGAATGTAAAGCTTCTCGCATGGACCGTGAGTTTGTTTGAAAAGCTCGCGAAAATGATGAAGTTGTTGGTATCCTTGGCCAACCTAGTTCACATCACCACCAAGTTTCTTCGTTGATGTGAAGGATATTGTCCCGAGTGGATGGGGTGATGAAGAAGACCTTACTTTAATTTTGCCAAAAGATAAAGAGGTCCACTCCTATGACGGGGATGAGGATGAATACAAAACTTCTCTTTCGGATCGTGAGTTCGTAACGAAAGCTCGTGAGAGAGGTGAAGTGGTGGACACCTTGGGATAACCAAGTGGGAAGTATGACTTTATGGTCAAGTATACTCCTCCAAGTTATTTTCAAAACCCCAAAGACATTGTCCCTAGTGGATGGGGAAATGAGTTCGGGGATGACTTCGTGGCCATGATTGAGCCCGTTGTGATTGATATGATTAAGGAGAAAATCCCTCATGGGGTTGATACAACTGACAAAGGCATCATCGAAGTCGGCTCATTGATTGACAATTTTGGAGCCATGAAGATCTTAAGCGCGGGTTTTGGACTCGTTGTGATTGAATTGCCACCAGAAGTTGGTGAATGTTCTAATACTAAGGTGACTCTACTTATGACACTAAGGCGGTCCCTTGGAACTATAATACAAATGAAATCGACGCCGTCACGCGATCAAGTCGAATCTACCCACCATGTGAAGGTGTGGAAAAAAAGGCCGTAATTGATGAGGAAGCTAAACAACTCCTCAAAACACTCAAGACAAGTGAGGCAGAAGTGATAGACCAATTGCGTAAGATGCCAGTGCAGATTTCCCTATTGAAGCTTTTCAAGACCTCTGAAAAGCATAGAAATGCTCTCCTCAAAATTTTGAATGAAGTCCACATGCTCGAGACCATTGGAGAAGTGCAGTTGGAGGAGTTTGTGGTTGCTATACTTCTTAAAGATCAAATTACCTTCTCAGAGAAAGACCTCCCTCCTGAGGGCCAAGCACACACTAAAGGTGTGTTTGTTTATTTGTGTTTCTATTCCCCGGAACACAAATATTTGTTCTTTTGTTCTGGGGAACAAAAAAAGAACATAAATGCATTTGTTTACACTTTTGTTTCCGAACAGATTTGGAACAGAAACAAGAAGTAGAAAAACTTGTTTCTTGTTCCCGAGAACACTTCCGAGAAAAACTTTTTTTCTTCTCATCTTTCTTCTTCTTTTTCTTCTTCTTCTTTTTTTCTTTTTTCTTCTTCTTTTTTTTTCCTTTTTTCTTCCTTTTGGCCGGTCGCCAACCTTGACCATGGCCATTGAGGGCCGACGACCTCACCGGAGCGTCGCCGGCCCTCGGCGAGGCTCGACCTCGCCCAGGCGACGCGAAGTCAGCCTCACTAGGGGCTAGCAAGGTCGCTGGCCATGGCCGAGGCCTCGGCAACCGGCCAAAAGGAAGAAAGAAAAAAAAAAGCAAAAAGAAAGAAAAAAATGAAAAATATAATAAAAATATTAAAAAATTAAAAGAAACAAAAAAATTATACAAGTTACCAAACGTGTTTCTATTCTTGAGTAGAAATTTTTCACAGCTTACCAAATGCGTTCTTATACTCAGAAATTGTTCCCGAAACAGAAACAAAAAAAAAACTATTTCTGTTCAAAAATTGTTCCTTGGAACAGAAACATTACCAAACTCGCCTAAGGTGCTATATGTGTCCGCTCAATATTTTAGGACTAGGATTTCGAGGCTCCTGGTCGATAATGGTTCTGCCTTGAACATTTGTCCTTATCCACCCTCCGTCAATTGGAGATAGGAATGGAAACTGTCTCCCCTCCAAAGATTCCCATCCGAGCCTTCGACGGGATGAGAAAAGAAACAATAGGGGAAATCGACTTACCACTGGCAATTGGCCCTATTACCATTACTAAAAAATTTCAAGTACTGGATATTCCAAGTATCTTTAGCTTGCTATTGGGACGGCCTTGGATCCATGCTACAGGGATCATTCCTTCCAGTCTTTATCAGATGATGAAACTTCCCATTGATGGAGAGATCGTGACTATCCGATGTGAAAGAGATGTGGAGACTTTCCATAATACTGCCATACCTTTCATCGAGCCTGAGGTTAGGGGAGAATCGAGCTATCACTCGTTTGAGATGGTGTCTGTCACTCATGTGCCTGTTGGGTCGATCATCAGGAAGCCTCAATTCTCAAAGGCATCCTTGATATCAAGTAAAAAACTGCTCAAGAACGGTTTTGCTATTGGGAAAGGTTTGGGTAAGCTCACTCAAAGCACGCCAAATCCCATTAAGGTGGTCAAGATCAACAAGCATGAAGGCCTAGGTTATCAGGGCGACAGTAAGGGTCAAGGTAATCATAAAGGCCCAAACATTAAAAGTAAGAGCTACCAACGTCTCTTGCCTCCACCTTTGAAGGATTTCTTTCCTGGTCTGCCAAAGTTCTTGCAAGAAGAAGAGGCCAATGTCTACCCTTGACTGATTTGCTTGAAGATTGTTTGGTTGGCACTATTGGTGAAGATGAAGAACCTACAATTCCCGCTATATAAAGGATGTTTCTAATTCTTGCATTTCATTTGTAGTCGTATTCCATTCATTCCCATGCAAGGAAATTCCATTCATTTCATTTGTTTACACTTGTAATAATCTGGATCATAAATTCTTTGGATCCAAGATGATATACGTTGTAATGCAATTTTTGCATATCAATAAAATTCACATTTTTTTAATAGACGTGTGAGGTTTCCCAAATCAGTCCTATGATGATGCTTTGAGGCTTGAGACTACACACGATCTATAGTTTCCAAAATGTTTTAGTGGAAAGAGGACGTCCAATGATATGAGGGCTAGTTTCCAATAATTTTTTTTTTTCGAAAACTCGAATTTGAAAATAAATTTTTCATGACATTTACATACATTGCATTCATTTATATGTATATATACTGACCATTTTTTTTAATTGCATCTTAGGCATAGCATTTCACATCATGATAGTCATTTGCATGGCTTGGATTCACATTCAAAATATTTTGACAAACCCGATTATTCCGACTCAGAAAATGAGGATGATCTTCGAGTTATTGAAAAGGAATGGCTTAGACATAAAGAGTCTAAACCTCCTCTCGCCAAACAACCAATCGCTGTGAATTTAGGAAATTCAGATAACCCTAAAGAAACGAAGATCGCGGCAGGTCTCTCTTAAGCCGATGCCAATAGATTAATTAAACTTTTGAAAGAGTACCAAGATGTTTTTCCTTGGTCATATGCCGATATGCCGGGTTTAGACCTCGAGATCGTGGAACATGCGTTACCACTTGATCCTAATATTTCGCCGAAGAAGCAAAAGCTCAGAAAGAAGAAACCTAAGTTGCCAAAAAAGATTGAAGAATAAATCATGAAGCCTTTAAATGTTCGTTTCATTGAAGTCACCAATTATGCTGATTGGATTGCTAATATAGTCCTAGTTATGAAGAAGGATGGACGAGTCCGAGTCTGTGTTGAATATTGTGACCTGAATAAGGCAAGCCCTAAGGATGATTTTCCTTTGCCACACATTGATGTCTTAGTTGATAGTACTGCTGAATTCGAACTATTCTCCTTCATGGATGGATTTTCTGGTTATAACCAAATCTGAATGAAAGAGGAAGACAAGACTAAAACTTCCTTAATCACCCCATGGGAACATTTTGCTACAAAGTTATGCCCTTTGGCTTGAAAAATGCAAGGGCAACATATAAAAGAGCCATGGTAACACTATTCCATGACATGATGCGTAAAGAGATTGAAATCTATGTTGATGACATGATTGCAAAGTCAAGACAAGGTGAAGATCATGTTGAAGTCTTAAGAAAATTATTTGACCGATTGAGGAAATTCAAGCTGAGGCTCAACCCCGTAAAATGCATATTTGGGGCAGAGTTTAGGAAGCTTCTTGGATTTATGGTTAGTAATAAGGGTATCAAGATAGATCCCTCTAAGGTGAAGGCCATATGTGATTTGAAACCTCCTTCTACTGTTAAGGAAGTCCGAAGCTTACGAGGAAGATTGAATTATGTTGTGAGATTTATTTCTCAATTGTTAGAAACCGCTAAGCCGTTCTTTAAGCTATTAAAGAAGAACGCCAAGGTCAATTGGGATGAAAAATGTCAAAAATTATTTGAAGAACTTAAGCGATATCTTTCGCAATCTCCAATCATCTGATCTTTCTCACCATTCACGAAGAGTCTTTAGGAGCATTTTAGCACAAAAAAGACGAAGGGATGGAATAGAACGTGCCATATACTACCTCAGTAAGAAGTTTACTACTACTTTCGAGATCCGATATCCTGAAGTGGAAGACTTGTGTAGCATTGATTTGGGTTTTACACCAATTGAGGCAATACACTCTGCACCACCGCATCCTTCTAGTGACTGAGAATAACCCGATTAAATATCTTTTATAGAAGCCTGCATTGGTTGGAAGGCTCGCTAAATGGCAAATATTACTCTCTGAGTTTGATATCCAAAGCATGGTACAGAAGTCCGTCAAAGGGCGAGATATAGCCGATATGTTAGCTAAAAATCCCGGGAAATCTAATGATTGTGATGAAATTGATGAACAGATTTATTTGGTCTCGCTCGACAAGTGGACCATGTATTTTGATGGTGCAGTTAACCTTTCTGGTTCTAGCACTGGGGTAGTTTTAATATCCCTAGAAGGTCAACATTATCCAGTAGCTGTAAAGTTGGTATTCCCTTGTACCAATAATATTTCTGAATATGAATCTTGCATCATTGGTTTGCAATTAGTCATCGATATGAAAGTCATAAAGCTTCAAGTTTATGGTGATTCCGCACTCATCATCCTCCAGATGAGAGGTGAATGGCAAAACGCGAGACGTAAAGTTAATTCATTATCATGAATATCTCGAATACTTGGTCAAGGAATCTGATGAAATCTCTTTTGATTATCTACCAAGATCACAAAATCAATTTGTTGATGCCCTAGCGACTTTATCTTCAATGTTACAAGTAACTAGTGGCTTGAGTGTTGATCATTTTCAAATCAACGTCTTGAAGAAGCCTGCTTATTGTTTGATGATAGAAGAGGAACCTGATGGTCAATCCCGGTATTATAACATCATGAGTTACCTTCGAGAAGGCAAATTCCCCCAAGGGAGTCAAGCCAATGATCGAAAATACTTGATGAAGTTGGCATCCAAATTCTTCCTCAATGGAGGAGCCCTTTATAAAAAGTCTTTCGATTCTGTTTTACTGAAGTGTGTGAATGCACAAGAAGCTAAGCTCCTGATGGAAGAAATACATGAAGGAGAGTGTGGCCCTCATATGAATGGTCATCTCCTGGCTAGAAAAACTATTAGTTGACCATGGAAGCCGATTGTATTCAACATGTGAGGTGCTCTCACCAATGCCAAGTTTATGGAGACAAAATCAATGCTCCTCCTAATGAGCTACATCAAATGTCCGAATCCAGGCCTTTTTCAATGTGGGGAATCAACATCATCAGATCAATTAATCCTAAAGTATCGAATGGACATTGTTTTATGTTAGTAGCCATTGATTACTTCACCAAATGGATTGAAGCTAGTTCTTATGCCCATGTTACTACAAAGAGCGTGGCAAAGTTCATACGTCATGATATCATTGTTCGATATGGAGTTCTTGAAGCGATAATCACAAACAATGGATCAAACTTAAACAACAAGGTGGTAGAGGAATTACTTGGAGAATTCCACATTCGCCATTTGAATTCTTCTCCTTACGCCCATAAATGAATGGAGCTGTGGAAGCGGCAAATAAGAACATCAAGAAGATTTTAGCCAAAACGGTGGAAAATTATCATGATTGGTATGATTGGTTACCATATGCTTTGCTTGCTTACCGAACTTCAATTCGCACTTCAACTGGAGCAACACCATTCTCATTGGTTTATGAGATGGAGGCTGTATTACCCGTGGAAGTGAAAATCCCTTCACTGATGGTACTTTCTCAAATCAAGCTCTCTGAAGCTAAATGGATTCAACAAAGATTTGAACAACTCAATATGATTGATGAAAAGAGGACAAAAGCCTTATGTCATGGAAAAAGTTATCAGAAGAGAGTAGCTAGGTCGTTCAACCGCACTATTAGGCCAAGACATTTCGAGATCAATGATCTTGTCGTGAGAAATGTCTTACCTATCATTCCAAATCCTCGTGAGAAGTTTACTTCAAACTATGAAGGTCCATATATTATAAGGAAAGTGCTACCTGGTGGGGCACTAATCCTTGTAGAAATTGATGGTCAAAAACTGCCAAGACCTGTAAATGCCGATGCTATCAAAAAGTATTATCCATGAATAAAAGTGAAAGGACTTTGAGCTACTTTTGGATTGAATCCGAGTCACTGTAGGATTGTTTGCAACATGCATCTCATGCTAAGTAGCACGGACACGCGACACAGAAACGTGACACGACACACCAATACATCATTTATCAAAAATAGAGAATTCCGACACATTGTGATACGTTATATATTAAATAAATATTTTTATTTTTAATTAATTCGATTCAAATTCACAAATAAATAAATAATAAAAAAAGAGCTTATAATGAATTTGCACTAGTAATATTAATAAATGTATTCATAGGAAATTTGAAAGACATATTAATAGTTAATGTGTATACATATTTGAGAACATATTTCTAACTTTAACAAAAAAATTATAGAAGAAACTAATGACTAACAAAAAATTATAATTAACTTATTTAAAAAAATCTATGATCTTCTATAATAATTAAAATTTATCATTATTTAACTTTTAGTATTTTCATTGTTGAAAATTATTTTTAGCTAATTTATTTATTTTTTTTAACAAATATAACATCGCTATCCAAAAATTATTTTCCTCCCTTTTTTTTCCCAAACCCTCATTCCCCAAAATTTATTTCCCTCCCTCATTCCTCTCTACCCCAAAGGACCATATCGGAACGGCAGCCAGCCCTCTTTCCTTTCATGTGCAATTTCATCGTTTTGCAACGGATGGTGAGAGAGTGACGATGAAAGACAAGTTGAGAGAGGCTTCAATGCTGTTTCTTGAATTCAAGAGAGAATTTAAGGAGGCAGGTGGACTCACTTTAGTGAGAGGAATCAGAGAGAGATTCTCTCTCGGAGCGCATAGGGAACTTCCCGATCCTGGCCTCCATGCATGTTCTTGATAAAAAGAAGATAGAGAGGTTTCCACTCTCGTCTCTTGTAGTAAACTGGGATGGAGGGTGCGTTGGGAACACACCCTGCTTTTGCAGTGCATTGAGCTTTTCAGGTTGACGTGCTATCATTTCCCTAGATTTTCTCTCCCATCCCACGCCACTCCTCGGATGTTTTTCCCTCGTTCCCCCCCCCCCACAGTCATCATTTCTCTCTTCCCCCTTTCCCCTCACACCACCCCCACCCCTTGCCCCCCTCATCAGTCACCTCACCCGTTGTTCTCTCTCCCCCCCTCACCCCCACGCCACCCTAAGCCCTAGGCCCCCTCGCCTCGTTTCTTCCCCTTTCTTCCACCCCTTCCATCACCCATTGTTTCTCCTTCCCCCTTCTCTCCTCTCCGCCTCTGGTTCTTTCCCTTTCTTCCCCCTCCCCCCCATCACCTACTAACCACGACCTCCTCCTCCTACTTCTCACACGATCCTTTCTGCTCTCTTTTAGTCATCTCACCGCCTCTCCTCCAGCCCTTCCACCTTCATAGCCGCAACCTTAGCCTCGTATTCACTATGAATGAACCCTATGTCCTAAAACATGGTTCTCTTTTCACTAAATTCTCTCAAAGAGTGTGTAAGGATGTGTTTGGCAAAGAAGTTGCCTCTCATCATTTTAAGCACTTTCATTTGGCATATTTAACAATCATTTTCGAGCTGTCTAAAGCACACTTTGGTTAAATTCAACTCCCTAGGGAATGAAAAGGTAACGAAATTTTGTTTAAAAAGACATATTCCCTTGACCTTACTAGGGAGACTTTTGGAAATAAGGTTGAATAAAATTTGTGAACAGAACAGGCTTTGCTCAGCACAGGAGTTTACTTCTAGAGCTCTAACTGTACTTCTAGAGTTCTAACTGGCTCTAGAGTTCTAACTGACTCTTTTGGCATTTTAAGGGATAGGGTCACTCCTAAGTTCTAAAGAAGATGAGCATTTTTTGAAAGTTCTACATTTTTTAGATCAACCTCCTATTGACAGGTAGAATCTTCTCCAAATATCCTGTAAAATGAACAAATATGCAAATGCAATATGTATACATGAGATCTATGAAGCACAAGCACACGGTCTGAGCTTTCGTGTCGAACTTTTCGACACGTGGTCAACTTTTTTCGACACGTTCCGACATGCGTGTCCGAGAAAAAAAATATTGAAGAAGACGATGGAGGGTGGAGACGAGAGATGATGGAGAAGGAGTGGAGGCAACGCCATGACGGTGAGGGAGGGCCTGCTTTGAGATGATAAAGGCATTTTTTTTCTCAATCCCAAACACTATTGATATCCCTTGCAAGCCATTTTGAGCCAAATAGGGAGTATTTCCAAAATAACCCTGTCAAGAACAACCCCACATTATGGCAAAATAGGGGGTCTTGGTTGAAAATTATGGAGCAAAGGATCAAGAAAGATTTTATTGCTTTCACTTACATCAATCTTCTTGTGCTAGCTTCTGGTGATTTCTTATCGAAGCTCAAAGCATCGCAATGTGACAAAGAACATTCCATTCGCTACCCTAAACACAATTACCCTTTACTTAGCCAATTTGAGCCTTATGCAATTCTTTCGTAACCCCAGGTGATGATTATCTCCCCACATTAGGGCAAGGCACATGATTTACTAACAAAATTAAAAACGTTGGTCATGCTTATAAATACCACTCGAGAGTCTTAGATGCTTAAAAGAGAGTGAAACTTAGGGGGCATGAAAAAATAATGTGCCTGGTAAAAGCAAGACCAATGCCCATGAAAAAAATGCAAAGGAAAGCGAAAATACAAGGAAGAGCAAAATCAATGGTCATGCAAAAAAAAAGACCATCCATTGAAAAACAAAATAAAAGCCTTGCAAAAGAAAATATGTATGGCAAGCAATGTCATTAGAATAGGGAGCGAAGCTCTCATGTCTCAAGACAAACGATCAAAATGACTCTTGAGATAGGTTAAATTTCAAGAGTCAAATTTTTGAAAAGCCGTGTGATGGTAATGATGCCAAGATAATTACTCACTTTTAACCCTTTGATATCTGAAAATTTTTCAAGCCCTTTTAAGCCTCAACTGAACCAACATTACAACCATTATCCGAAGTCTCTTCCGATTGGGATGGTTCGAGTTGAAATGAGAGTATCACACAGGAGCTACCGCTAGAAGGAGTGGAAGCCATCATATCTTATCTTATCTTTGAGGTTCTTGACTTGTAAGCCTGATGAAGATATTGATTGAATATTCATTGCCTCAAAGTGCATGCCCTTTATGTAAGCCCATGACCAAGCCATCGTTATGGTCATTTCAAAAGACCTTTTGATCAATAAATTGTATTCACTGTGAACGTTTCCGAAAGCCTTAAACATAGGTTGAGTGAGACCTCTTTAGTGAGATTTAAACAGTTTTCCCACATCAATGGTTGGGAATAAAAGCCATTTTTGAGAGTTAGTGTGAAAGAACTCTTTTGATTAGGATATTTCCACTTGGCATAGTTGACTTAACACTTAGATGGTTAATTAAATCTCATTTGGTTAAAATCATCTCCAAAGGGATTTGACAATCGACATCGTTTCGCAAGATTGGCTCTCAAGCAATCTTGAAACCCTTTTTCAAAATATGTGTTCCTTAGTGAATCGGTTTTTGGTTACCCTAAATCATAATTTTTGCTTTTGGCTTTTGGTCATCCTAAACCATACCATTGTTTTTGTTTTTTTGTCATCCTAAATCATAACCCTTGTTTTTTATTTTTGGTTACCCTAAACCATACCCCTTGTCTTTAGGTTCTAGGTTATCCATAAACCTTGTCTCTTAGGTTCTAGATTATCCTTAAACCTTATCTTTAGTATCAAGGTTATCCTTAAACCTTGTCTTTTAGTTTCTAGGTTATCCTTAAACCTTGTCTTTTAGGGTTCTAGTTTATCCTTAAACCTTGTCTCTTAGGTTCTAGGTTATCCTTAAACCTTGTCTCTTAGGTTATAGGTTATCCTTAAACCTTGTTTGTAGGGTTCTAGATTATTCTTAAACCTTGTCTCTTAGTATCTAGGTTATCCTTAAACATTGTCTCTTTAGGTTTTAAGTTATCCTTAAACCTTGTCTTTAGGTTAATGGTTATCCTTAAACCATTCCTTTTTTCATTTAGTGATTTCATTTCCTTCATTCCATTCCACGAGAGAGAAAGAGACAGAGTAAATAAATCCCAACAAGAGTTTAGATACCCCGACGAGCAAAGGTAAGTGTCAAGTATGTCCCTAACCAAATATCATTTCAGGGCTAGGATGCATTGCAAATCTGATTAGAATCAATGCTTGAATGATCTAGAGTTAATTATATTTAGATCTTTTGATTTTGTGATTTTCGAATTTGGATGAGCATGTTTCTGTTATGCCGGTTTTGAGCTCTTAAATGTTGTTATCTTGCAAAGTTATGAACTAGAAGTTTGATGTATACATCATGAGCTTCGAAACGGTAGGTCACACGCCTTAATCAAGCATCGTTTGATCCTCGAAAAACACCTCCAAAGATTAACAATTCTGCAGCAGTTTAGATCATTTTCGGTTCTAATTCTATTCCGCCTTCTAGCTTTGTTATTTTTTTGCCGACTTTCATGATCATTTTTTTGATAAAATTATCTTCATGAGTTTTGTTCCAAATCATCTCATTCATATTCTGTAATTTTTTCATGATTTTTTTATCTGTTCAACTAGGTCAAATCTACTTAGATCTAGGTTTAGGTCAATCTATTCTATATCAATCTCTAATTTTACTATTTTTGTACTGATTTTTTTGTTGATTTATGGAACAACTGTCATTCATGAAAGTTGTTCGTATATGTGTTGCGCATGATTTCTATTTTTTTCAAAAATTTTAGACATATTTAGCATGGTCAAAATCGCTTAGATTTGAACATAGGATATATCCTGCATTAATCCGAGATTTGTTTTGGTGAAATTGAGTCCATAAATGCACCTATTTGGACTCAAATCCTTCACGAGAGTTGAAATACGTGATATATATGTTCAATTAATGTATGCTTTGTAAGGTTTTTATATTGTTAAAGTAAATCAATTGCATGCATTAGAGTAAAAGGTACTGCAGCAATATGTGCTGGACATATAGATTTGTCTGTTTTGCCATTTTTGCCACGACTCATGTGATCTTAATTGAGTTTCGATCTCCCAACGAGAAATCATCATCATTGCATGCTCTTTGATATTTTTGGTAGGATTTATGCATGTCTTGAAGATGGCTAACATTATGCTTGTTCTGTAAACTTAATGTTGAAATGAAACATTGTCATATGTGCACATTTCTATGCTAGTTTGAGTCATCTAAGGATCGATTCTTATAATCATGCCTTCTTGATGGTTGAATCGCATGTTGCAAGATTTGCATACATGTTTAGGTCATATCATTTGAGTTTCATCTCGCGCATTGAATTTGTCTCACAAAAAGTGTTTATCACACTTAGGATTCCCAAGCATATCGTTAGGAATCATGAATCACCTCATAATGTCATTTAAATTGTATGATATTTCGCATGCCGACTTAGGATTAAATGATCATCCAAACTTTCCGTCTCATCCAATCTTAAGTCCCATGTAATTTCTTCATGCCATTTGTGCATTCTTTGAGTGATTTTAAGGTTTTCTAATGAATACTTATGTTCTGTTTTCTTGGTTACTGATGCGCACACTTTTAGAGATCTCGATTTTAGAATAACAAATTAACCTAGTTTAGACTTGAGCTCTTCTAGGAAATGTAGGGAACACTTAGAAGTTTCTAATTCCGTTAATTTCATGCCAATCGCTGATCATTTGGACTATTTTCCATTTTTTTCAAAGTTAGATCACAATCTAGACAATGGATCAAATTCGGACCCCTATTCTAACCCCTGTTTTGACAGACATTTGATATTTTTTTTTTCATTTTTTATATTTGGAATCTGAACTAGGCCTCCTAATGAAACTTTCTTGTCATCATGTTGGCTATGCTGTGTATAAATTTGATGATTTTTAGACATGTTTTGATAGGACAAATCGTCATGACATTAGCTGAATGTCCTGTTGTTTTGACAAATTTCTAATGTGTTGGTGCTTGTTGTTTGATTTTTGTAAAATCATGTATAGATTTTTTAAGAAAACATTCTTCACAAAAGTTGTTCATTATCATGTCATGCATATTAAGAAATTTTTTTCATTGCCAAATTATCATTAGATATTGTCCAATTTTTGCTGTCCTTACACCCTTGTTCTGAAATTTCTTGATATAAATATGATTGTGATTGTTTAGTTATATCTTTTAGATTAGTTTGTGCATGAAAATAGGCCATGCTAAATTGTTCTAAATGCTCTGATATTTGTTGTTAAACAACATGTAATCCCATCATGCATTAGAAATTGCATGTGTTGGTGATTGGCGCACGCCCTTGGTAATAAGTGACTCGCCGATGGTTCACTTTTTTGCTTGATTGGTTGAGAAACATGGTTCAAAAGACTTGCATGCATGTTTTATTTTTTACAATGCATGTGACTTTTAGATAAATGATAAGGTCGATGCATGATATCGAAGGAAAACTCTAGGATCACATAGATCGCTTGATTATGAGACTTATAAGCGTTATTGGCCATGCAAGAGTACAATTGGTCAACAATTGCTATAAGTCACAAAAAAAAATATGGATTGGATAGGTGTCTTAGTAGGAACCTCGCATCAAAGATAAAGGCTAATCCCGATGCCCCAAAATTTGATTTTCGTATTGTACTTCCTTTAAATGATTGATCTCGACATGATGTTTTTTTTTTTATTGTTTTAATGCATATGATTGTTTCTTTTCATTGTATGCACCTAGTTATAAGTTTCTTAAATTATGTTTAGATTAGGACCTTGAAGATGGAGAAAGCACGAAGACGGTGGAGGTCGATGTCTATTTAGACCATTATCATGTACTATTCATTTCCCCGACATATGTCTCGGGTTCCATTTGTTGTATAAAGCCTGACGAGTTGCAGGTTTTCTCTCTTTATCTCATCTTTTTCAATTGTATCTCTTTTTTATATTTTCTAGGATTGCATGGTAGATTTACTGCTTTTCTTGATTATTTACTTACTGTCTCATAATTTCAATTCCATTGATTGCTTTCTTTTCTTGTTTTTCTAGAAATAGAATAGAATGAAAATGACCAACCATCCATGATTACTTAGTTTAGGACAAATCACCCTAAAAATGTAAAAAGAAACGCATATACATGTTAGGATAACACACTGTTTAGGTACCAAAAAGGCGCTAATGGAAATATTAGCGTAACTCAAGTCTCCAAACCTAGATATTTGGTTGCGTAAGAATCGAGAGAATACTCCCGACCCTCAATTGGGTTTCTAGCCAACCCCCAAAATGAGGCTAGTGGCGATTTTAGGTTGTCATAAATAACTAGACCATATAAATAAACCCGTCGTGCAAGGTATGAGTTTCGATGAAACTCACCATGGTTTAGCATACTCGATATGGGAGTAACCTAAAGGATAAAGTGATGCCATCTTTATGGGCGAGGCATACTATCGAGAGGGCTACCATGATAAAGGTACCCTTAAATCCAATATCCACACCCCACCCCTTCTTCTAAGGTGTGCCGCTCGTATGGGTATGGATCGCAACACTCCGTTGTCACGCGGGGTATGAGCTTGGAAGAGCTCGCGATCTCGTGAAGGGAACTCACGAGAGACTTGATCTAAAAGGCGAGGTGATGACGTCTTTTGGAACGCGATCTCGTGAGGGAGCTCTCGCGATCAAGTACCCCTACACCCGACATTTCCCCATTTTCTCTCCTCGTGATAATGAGGGATTCAAGGGCGGCGAGATCGGGTCGCGACAGGTACCAATTTACTAGGTACAAGATTCAATATATAAGTTACTATTTTAATTGCATCACCCCATAAGTATTCGAGCAAATTAGAACTGCCCGTCATACTTCATTTCATCTCCATGAGTGTGCAATTGTGCTATTCAGCTACACCATTCTATCCAGGACTACCAGGTATTGTACATTGAGCGACAATACCACAGTCCTATAAATATTTAGCTAATGGTCCCATTTGTTGTCTAGTCTCGGTATATCGCCCATAATACTCACTACCGCGATCAAATCTAACAATCTTGATAATTTTTCACAATTTTTTCACAACTTCAATGCAAAATACTTTGAACATTTCAAGAGCATCAGTCTTCTCCTTAATTAGATAAACATAGCAATAACGAGAGAAATCATCAATGAATGTGATGAAGTACTTATTTCCACACAAGATAGTTGAGTATGGCCCACTAATATCCGTATGAATTATCTCCAATAGATTTTGACTGTGAGTAGCGCCTTTCTTCTTAGTTTTAGTCAATTTTCCCCTTATACAATCAACACAAGTCTCAATATCATCAAAGTCAAGAGGAGGAATAATATCAAATGAGTCGATTTACCCTTTCTTTGGAGATATGCCCTAATCGCTTATGCCATAACAATGAAGATATTTCTTTGATTAAAGATCTCTTAGCAATATTATTCTCGACATTGAAAGAATAATATGGTTTATCGGGAGATAATGATAATCGATATAATCCATCAGATAAAACGCAATTCCCAATAATTTTGGAATCGTAACTTAAATCCACTCTTTTATTCGCAAAATAAATACAATATCCAGCTTTGTCAAGCGAAGAAAAAGATATCAAGTTTTTCCTAAAACCAGAAACATAAAAGACATTGTTCAAAATAAGCTGAAAACTAAAATCTAAATTCAAAACAATTGTCCCTATGTGCTCCACATCAACTCCAATATCGTTTCCAAATTTAAGTTTTGACTCCCTCAGACTTGGATTTCTTAGATTTGTGAGACCCTATAAGGTAATAGTCACATGAACAGTAGCACCAAAATCAAACCATTAAGAATCCAAAGGAGCATCAACTAGATTTGATTCAAAACAAACCAACAACTCACTTTGGTGACTTTCTTTTCTTGCTTTTAGCCAAGCTTCGAATTTATAGCAATTGGCTCTCTTGTAGTAAAAACACTTGAAATCTTTATCTCCATTTCTCTCATGGTTTCCATTTTTCTTGAAATATTGACCTTTATTTGGACCATGAGCATTTGCCCATTTAGGTTTCCATTTGCATATAGATGAACTCAACTTGGCATTGGCAGTTAAGTAGGCGGACTCATACTTCTACTTCTTTAACTTCTCTTTCTCAGTCACACATTTGGTAATCAAGGCATTGACGTTCCATGTCTCATTCCGAGCGATATAGGCAGTCTTAATCTGGCTAAATTCAACTGGTAGAACATTTAAGACGTGATACACAATATAATTTTTAGAAAGGACAATTTCATGGGCCTTAAGTTTGGACTGAATGTGGACCATCTTCGGTATAAATTCTCTAACACCCATAGCAGCATCATACCTCATGCTCGTTAACTCACTCAGCAAGTTCCCACATTCAGCCTTATCTAAGATTCTATATCTTTCTCCCATTGCTTTAAGGAACTATTTGGCATTCGTATCTTCTGGCAAATCACTAATAAGATGCTCAGCAATGGACCTCTTCATAGTAATGAGACTTAATCGATTAGATTTTTCTCATCTAGCATAATGGGCCTTTTGATCTGCAGTATTTTGATCATTGGGCCTGGAATGTTCATTCTCACATAGAGTTAAGTCCATATCAACGATGCCCAGAGCAAACTCTATATCTTGCTTCCATCTCTTGAAGTTTGATCCAGTTAATATTTCAACTGTGGCATTGTTGTTATTTACAACAAAGGTAATCGTTTGTCACACATAATACAATAAAATTAATTATGTGCAATAAACAATTCAATAAAAATAATTAATACATTATAAACTCCCATTTGGGCAAAGTGTATAATGCACCAGTATTTTCCACAGCATGAAGTTTGTAAAGCAACAACAAGGAGAATTACATATAATTGTCAATGATCCATCCCCTTTTGGTAGACAAATCTTTTAAATTATACATTTCCATAATATCAATATAGAGGGGAATTACATATAATTTTCAAAACATCTATCTCCTTTAGGCAGATAAATATTTTTTAATTATATATTCCCATATTTTAAATATGGGAGTTAATCTTCATGCTATTTTCCAAATTAATATACACAATAACCCATTTTGGTTGAGTTATTGTATATACTAATTTTTATCAATAAGGAACTCTAAAAATTTATGCACGAAATTCATCAAACAATATGAAGCACTTTACAACATGTGCTTCCCAAGATTATATTCCATTTATCAAGCAACAATTTTTGCCACAACTTTTTTAAAATTCTATTTTATTATTATTATTATTTTATTATTAGGGACCCTCCCACGGGCCCTAACCTTAGCCCGGCCTTCAGACCCACAAGAGCCGAGGCCCAACTCTCTCTGTGGAAAGGATTGGGCTCATATCCATGAATAGAAAATAAAAAATAAAAATGCGTTAAGCCCATTTATTTGGTTCTGGGCCCAGAACCTGTCTCATCTTTAGTTCATGGGCATGAGCCCAGAACCTTTATTTTGTTTATGGTTCAAGGCTTTACGCCGAGAACCCCTTTTTTTTTCAAATTTTTAGTGGGCGCGACCCCAATTTGATGGCCCGGCCCGGCCCGGCTGGAGGTCTTCTTCAACCTCCAGGCGGGTTCCAAAAGCTGTAAACCGGGTCACACGACCCGGTTTCGACCCGAAACTCCAAAAACGCATAGAATAATTGATTTTTGATGAAATCTCTTCATGTTTCTTGCTTCTAACATTAATATAATTTACTAGAATGAATTAAACGAAGAAAAAACTAGTAAATCTTCCACATACAAGTTTTAAAATTTCGGATTTAAGCCTCCCATGGCCGAAATTCGGATTTCTTAAATTTAAGCCCTAAAAACTTACCTTAATGCAACAAAAGGATGCGAAAACATATTTATAACAATACCCATGCAACGATTTACAACGAACATCAATCAATTGCAAGTAATTTAAAAATTCTAGAACTTTTTCATGTATAAACCCTAGAATTTCAAATTTAAAATTCTCTCTCAATTCTCAACGAAATTATACAAATTATATATGGTTGGAAAGATCTCGACATGTAGAACAAAGTCCCTAAGGTTTTAGAATCAATTGATCAAAAAATGCACATGAAAAAATAAAGCCCATGTTCGGCTCAAAAAGAAAAAATTTCGAATTTGTTCACAAAAAAAAAAATAATTTTGGATTCTACAATCATATATGACGTACTCCGATACTACATGTAGAAAATTATTCACATAAATAATTAATTAATCAAGAACAATCGAATCGAATCTATATATGACTGTAAAACACCGAAATCGATAAACACATCAGAATTAAAACGTATCTATTTGAGCCATTGCTTCACTTGAAGAAAAGTAGATTAATTTGATAATTGGTGATCTATTGGAATATCATATCTTTCTTTTTATGACATATTTCAGTATAACAGTTTTCAATGGGATTAAGTAATTAATAGGTAGAACCTAACCTTTTATAGGTTAGAGAGGGGACCTAGCAAACCCTAATCAACAGCATGTCAACTAAGCCCCTCCCATTATGGGTTTCAGTTTAACACAATTGCCTACACTTTACTGCTCAATTAGGCCCGTTATTAATAGATGCCAAAACTCAATTCAATAAAATCACTTAAGGATTTACAAATATAAGAATATCCATTAATCTGATCATTTAAAATAAAAAATTAATTAATTAATATAAGCTCATATTATAGAAAATTTCTAACATCTTAGACATAACAAAAGAAAGAGAGAGCAAATACCTTCGATGTCATGCCACTCCTCCATTGCATCTGGTCCTCTTCTATCAGTTCCACCACTTGCCCTTCTGCTAACATAAGCCACCTTTTCCCATTGTCCTTTCTGTCTCGTCTACAGGAGAGTTACCCACTTGTACCTGCATCGACTGAGAACGGACTATTGCATGGAGATTCCTCGAGATAAAATGACAAACGAGAAAAGACCACTTTCAGGACTATCCATAATAAATTAAAAACAATGCTTAATAAACTTTGACATTAAGAAAATTATTGAAGGCTAATCATTTAAAAGTAAACTACTAAAGCATAAGCAAGACATGAGCACTTTGGGATCAGTAATTTCCTAAAAAAACTCACGAAACAAAATAATAACTATGAATGTTGATTGCCAATAATTAAGAATCCTAATTATCGAAGTGGACTTCTTTTTGACGTTTGTGCTTTTCCTTTTCCTCTGCATTGTCTATGTTACTGTCAAGAAGCTCCAACTAGAATTACGATGTATTCTTGAAGAGCTACTTACTATCTCGATTCATATATATGCATGGTCAACAAGAAGCGTTCGAATCTCAATATATGTATATACTTGAAATTTAAGCAGTTGATGATAACTTCGTGTATACACTTCTTCACATCTTGAAAATCTGTCTCCCTCAGACAAGAAGATAATAGTTTTTTTTTTTTTAAAGTTTTTATTTTAGTTCGAGTAGAAGTAGACTGCCGGTGCTGTGTACCTCGATATGGGTTGGGTTTGTTTCAGCCTCTGAATTTTATCCATCATTCAAGAAGACACTTAGCTATTAAAGCACGTAGGATCAAGAAATTGGCATAATTTGCTAGTCCAGGGTAAGAGATCAAAAGAAAATGGAACAATTGGATAAGGTTTCATGTCACCCATTTTGAAGCAATTTTTCATGGATGATTGAGGAATGAAGTTAAATAATTTAGGTTTTATGTTACGTGTTTTGAACTTTTTATGGTTTATTTTATTTTACGTATTCATCTTTTTATGGATCATCGTTATTGACAAATGGAAATTTTTTTTTATTGTCTTCACTTTCATTTTGCTTTACTAAAGAATGAAATAAAAAAAAAGGAAGAAAAAAATGAAATGAAAAAAGAGACTGGCCGATTCTCATGTAGACCTTGGAACCGATTGACAATGTCGGTTCCAAGTTTCAAAAATTGAAGAACCAGTCCCGATAGGATAAGTAAAATAGGTTCCACGTTTTAGGTGGAGCTTGAACCGACTCTAAAATCACTCACCATCATCTTCAATTTCAGCAAAAGTCGATTGAGTCGAGGCATTTTATATGGCTATCCAACAAGTTGTCTACTTCCTCTTTCAAACAGTGGACAGCAAGCACGGCATCAACCGGTAGTTGGGTCTGATCTTTCCTCATTTCCACCAACAAAGGATTGGTGTTCCTCAGCGGGATGTTGAGATTGACCGATGATCTTACTCATCTGCTCTTTTGCGACTCTTTCCAAGTTTCTCTAGAGGATGCATGAGCAGAAATGATGGATCGAGCACCCAGCCATCGGAAATCTTCGAATGGAAGAGATACAGTCGTTGCTGCGTGGTCAGTCCCTTTGTGTTGTGGCACTCCATGATGCTCTATTTTTTTTTTTCTTAAGATGCTTTCATTTAATTCATGAAAATGAATGATTTAAAAAATATTTTCTAAAAAATAATTATTTGTATTGATTAAAATAATTAATCAATAAAAAATTCATTATATATGACAAGTTATATATAAATATTTTTCATGAAGGATAATTATTTTTCGTTCATTTATTTTTATAAGTGATATAAGTACTACGTGTTAATCAACTCGACAATTTAATGGTAAAGTTCAACAAAAACTAATGAAGCATAAATTTGTCATAAGTGTACCAATTTGAAATTTTTTTGTGGTCAAAAAATTAGTTTAAGGTAAATTTTTTACAGATATACTAATTTGGAATTTTTCGTGATATTAACCCTTACGGAAATATTTTTTAAATCATTTATTTACAGTAAAACAATCAGAATGTTTCTAAAATTACCTTGATTTCTATTTTTGACTTGAAATTTTCCTCATTTTCCTATAAGGTAACTCTCTAGTCATACAATATAGCAAGAAAAAATGATTTTAATTAATCTTTTTTTGTTAAGCAACTAGTTCGGCAATATTCGTGATTTTGGATATGCTATTTGTAATTGCTTCTTTGAAAAATCGAATTAATTCAAATTAAGCTCATCATTCCTTAACGTGTCCTATCGCTCTTTTTCCACTCCTTCTTTAGCTAATACACTCTCTATAACAGTATTTTGATCATATTATCCTCCATGGGTTTTACTTTGTAAGCATTCTCTGAAATTTGGTTTCTTTCCTTTTGTTTTCATGCAGGTCCCATCTTCCTCCTTCTTCTTAACTCTCTATGTTCTCTCTCTCCCCGAGGTAATTCTGGCCGTCTCTTATTCCTCTTAATTAAATTTCATCATGGTTGAAAGTCTTGGTAGTTATTTATCAATTATTCGAAAATGAAGATGCCCCCTCTCATGTCAATTGCGCTCCAAAGAAGATTTAAAATTTCCAATTAGCCAAGAAGATGAAAAAAAGGGAAAAGAAGAAAAAACTTCGGAGTCAAAATTTCGTTTTTCTTACTCTCATCGGAAGCAACAGGAGAAATCTCATTGCTAGGTTTGATTTTTTACTGCTTGCTTTCTTCATCAGCAACCGAATTGATGACCATGGACAACATGACTCTCAACATAGTCATCGTCAATCGAATCACGAACATCAACTACAGGACCATCAACATTGTAGTCCTCCCCTCTCTCTCTCTCTCTCTCTCCCCGCCTTTGATTTTTTCCATTTCTTCGGCCTCTTCTTCTTCATCGTGACAGACATACTAAGTAATATTTGCTTCAGCTAACCGCTCTTGACTCTCTCTCCCACAGTCTCACCCTCAGCATAACATTTCTTCTCTTTCATCTTCGCTTACTTCACTCTCTCTCACTCACACAAACTATCCTTTTAACCTTCGCGTAGACCACCTTGATAAAATCTCATGGTACTTGGATTGATATTGATTGAGAGAGAGAGAAATCAATCAATTCCGTCATCTAAATGCATGGCAAGCATTCACCTGTGAATCTTTTCTTGTCTGAGCTTCATCCACCCTTAATTCACTAAGGCCTACTCATAAGAAGTCAAGACTCTCACCGAAGCTCGCCACCACAACCACCACCTCCTCCAGTAACTCCAATACCTTCACCCTCGACATCGTCTCCCCCTTCCTCAAACACCACTCCAAGGTTGCGCCTTCTACCCCTTCCACCACCATTCCCTTGGGGTCCGACTAGGAGGCCATAGCGCCGAAGCGCAGTGAGTCTCGATTCTCACCATCGACATGACAACGAATATTGTCTGCCGGGAGATAAGATGGAAGGGTCCCACAAGAAAAGAAAAGGAAAGAAACCAAAGGGGCATCACATTTGAGAGAAAGAAAAAGGGAACACTTTTGGTAGAATAGTAAAAGAGGATGCTGGAAAAAGGAAAAAAAAGAGACCCATGGTACATAATATGGTCAAAATACTAAAATAGGGAGTGTATTAGCTACCAAAGGAGTGGAAAAAGCGTGGCCCAATAAAAAAATAATCATATTAGTGAAGTTAATAAGAACACTTGTTAATCTGCCTAATCAATAAGTATTGTCATTTTCAATGGATTCATTATTCATAATACAAGGAAGACAATACTTTGAAATTAATAAATTTGTATTTATTTTATCTTAACCTAGCTTTGTCAAACGCCTTTTGACGAATCCAAACAAAAACTATCCAGTGTTACACTGTATTTATCTTAGTGAAAGAATTTATCATGAATTAGTTTTCTAGACTTTCAAGCATTTGGTTTGCTGAAAATAATGAATTAACAAAATATCACTTATGGTAAAAAAAGATATGCATGTTTAAAGTTAGAAAAATGAGTTTTTCTGGCTTCATTTATTTTGCATAAAATGAATGATTTGGAATTTATATTCCAAAAGATGATCACTTGAATTAATTAGTCTATGAGAAATATTTTTATTATAGATAAAAATCTATGTCTAATATTTTTTTTATGAACAACGAAATTATTTTTCGTTCATTTATTTTTGTAAATGATACAAGGATTGGGTTTTAGGAAAATTTTTTAAACAATCAATACAAGGTTACTTTATACTTTTATTTGATTTTCATGATAGATTGTCTAAGCTAAAGAAAACCAACAAAAAAAGAGAGAAAAGAAATAGCATTGAAATATAATTTTATTGGCCAATTAGAATTGCCTCCCAAAACCTATAATTGCCTTAAAAGGTACAATATACATACATTAGGTGACATTTTGGATAAGAGTCAAGAAGACCTTATCGTATGATTGACCGACAATTATTAGCATCCTATTTCATAGAGGTAAGTTGTAGCTTGCAATTCAAACTAAGGATAGACAAATTCCTTTTATTTTATTAGGGACACATGTAATATTTGTCATGATGCTATCCCCATTAACTACTTCATAATAATAATATATAAATATCTTATCAAAATAGAATTTGTAACTTGCTATCTTCTTGCCTAGCAGGCTTCTTTCTTTGCTAGAATCCATGTCGTACAAAACAAATAAAGCTTGAAAAAATATTTTTCTAAAAAATAAATTTATGAAACGTATTTTTCTTATTGCAAAATTTTCTCCGAAACAAAGTTTAATGTGCTTTTGCTTCTACTTTATCAATCCATTAAAAAGAAATCGAGAAAAGCTTAATCGCCACGCGAACGCCATCTTTATGCTTACTGCAGAGAGGCTTCTCTTTTTCCCCCAACAGCGCAACCTCCCTCCCTCCATCCAACCATCCACCACTCTCTCTCTCTCTCTCTCTCGTTTCCTGCAAAATTAGGGTTCGCCCCCGTTCAATTCCTCTTCTTCCGCTTCGCAATTTCGCAATCCATTCCTCATTTCCCTTCTCGTGCTTTTACTTTCTCATCCGATTGCTTCTGTATCTCGATCCTTTTGGTCTCCAGAATTCAACCCCAAGATCCAATTTTTTCCTTTTCCCCCGTGCAATCCGTCGTCCCCCGAACAGAATCAGAGCTCCAGTCCGAGTTCCGTGTGGGGCGTATCAATGGCGTCCGTGGATTACTCGTACTGGTGCCACAGCTGCAATCAAGTCATTCGGGTCGAGACCCAGGATTCGGATTCGATCAACTGCCCCAATTGCGGCAGCGGGTGCGTCGAAGAGCTCGAGTCCCCGTCCGCGATCCCCATCCACCACCGGTTCCCCGCGGCGGCCATGTACGCCGGGAATAGCTCCGATTCGGACCGCAGCACGAGCCCCTCGCTGCGGCGCAGGAGGAGGAACGGCAGCGACAGATCCCCTTTTAATCCGGTTATTGTCCTCCGTGGAGGAGCCGATGGCGGCGGGGACGAAGGGATTGTGGTCGAAGGAGGTAACAATTACGAGTTGTACTATGATGACGGTTTGGGTTCTGGCTTGCGGCCGTTGCCCGCGAGTATGTCGGATTTCTTGATGGGTTCGGGGTTTGATCGGTTGCTTGATCAACTGGCTCAGTTGGAGATAAATGGGACTAGAAGGTTAGAGAATTCCCCAGCTTCAAAGGCGGCGATTGAGTCTATGCCTGTGGTTAGGATCATTGGGAATCATATAGATACTGAATCGCATTGTGCGGTTTGTAAGGAAGCTTTTGAGCTTCATGGTGAAGCTAGAGAAATGCCTTGTAAGCACATTTACCATGCAGATTGTATATTGCCCTGGCTTTTGATAAGGAATTCGTGTCCCGTATGTAGGCATGAATTGGCAAGTGATATACAAAGCAGTGTGAGCAATGTGAATGATAGAGATGGGATTCGAGAGGAGGATTCGGTAGGGTTGACAATATGGAGGCTCCCGCGTGGTGGGTTTTGCGGTGGGGAGGTTTACAGGGGGAAGAAGAGCTGCTGAGAGGGAGTTGCCCGTTGTTTACACTGAAATGGATGGTGGTGGGTTTAATGCTGGCGGGGTTCCAAGGAGGGTTTCGTGGGAGTCAAATAATAGGAGATCCAGAGAGAGGAGTGGGTTGCGTCGGGCATTTCGCAGTTTCATTTCATTCTTTGGGAGGCTTCGAACTTCATCGTCCAGTTCAGGTGCTGATCCTGAAGTGGGGTCTATGAGGAGAAGTCACTTGACTGCTGTATTTGGTAGATCTGCACGGAGGCGCAGCCAAGCCCTGTTCTAGTATAAGAGGCCGTCAATGTGTCCCTCATCGTCAAATTAGTCTGCACTTGATGGTGCATTTGGCTGGCTCAATTTGATACATGGCAAAGGTGGAACATTTGCACAGTTATTGTAGATAATAACACCAATGGAAGTAGGATGAAGAAGCTCTCTTTTGAAGGTCATCTGTTCGAGGAGTAAATTGTGTAAGGGTGTGTGTCCACACAAATTTTGGCCAGAACAAGTTAGAAGTTTCTGATGCAATGCATATGGCTTTCAAAGGTAGAGAATAGGTCATTGTGTATGGCTCCAGCTCTGCCGATAGCTATATTAGAGGAGCTCTATCAGTTTTTGGTGGCTCAAAAGTTATGAAAGCAATTTTTTTTTTTTTCCTCCATTCTAATTTATCAAAGTTCCTGTTCATCTTTTGTGTCCTTTCTGGTTCCATATAAGATACTATTTGGGTATTCTAACTTAACGCAACCTGATGTTTACTCTCCTAATAGTTGTATGCGTCACTGGTCCTGTACAATTTGTGGGCCATTATGAAGAGCTTTACATAGTTCTGCTCCTCACAGAAATTGCCACAAGTTTAGTGAAGTAGCGAAGCCTTTTATGTAAGAGTGAATGGTTACCTTTTATAAAATGGATTGTTTTAAATGAGTACAGTGTTATCTACTCTAACGTCTATGAGATGGCTCCCATTGATGGTCAAGTGCTTGTTTTATCTGCTCGAAGTTGTGTATTTTTTCACAATTTGATTACGATCTTCTTTGACTAACTAACTGCTTTAAGAGATGGGTCCCATGTATGTTCAGTTGCTGCTATGAACTGCCTTTTTCAACTAATTGCATTGACAGGGTTTGTGAATAATGACTCTGGAACATGATAATTTATTTGCTTTGGTCTTCTAATTGCTGATCAGTGCTATAAGGAGCTAATTAGCAGCTTCATCCTTTACAAGATATCCTTTCAAATGCTTCATTTTAGTACTTAAGATGATAGTTATTGATTCTTAGGGCAAGAATCCAGAGGTTGCAGTTTAGTGGTATATTGGGGATAAATTAAGCACTTTTTCCTTTAGCAAAAGAATGGAAAATTGACTGTGTCCATTGACTTAGGCTGCCATGAGAATTTCGTGGTGTTACTGTCACAAGTCTCCATCTGGTAGCATGTCCACATTCAGAATTAAGCTTGTCATAGACTGTATTTTCTTTCACCCAATGGCCGAAAAACACTATTTGTGTTTGCTGTGTTTGACTCTTTTAATTGGATATAAATTATTAAGTACTCTTGATGGACTTATGATGCTTTTGCCATTCTGACTTATTTTGCTCAAGTAATAAACGAAGGTACTGTCAACCAAGAAGAAACTTTTAGGTACTATGTCTGCTAGTTGCCTGCATGTACATTTTCATGGCCAGGTTATATGCTCATGTGACTTCTGGGATCTTTGTGATCAGAATAAAGCATAAAGTCTACACATGAACATTAAAGAAATTTTGCATTGGTGTTTTCTTTTTCTTTCCTCTGGATTTGATTAATTTGATCCATCCGTTAAAGCACCTCATTGTAGAGAACTTGTGAGTAGATTGACAGCCTAAAACTTGGGGTTATGGGAGATCTATTTCACATGGTTTAGCCATTAATGCCTCAGACTTCTTATTTTAGTCCATAAGTAAAACCTGTCATGCAATTCGAAAATCAAAATGAACTCTACAATACAATCTTCATGCTCTTTCTCATTACATGAGATTGTAGACTCCCTTAAGCAGTGCATTCGACAATTGATGGAAGGTTGGAAGTCTTGCATCTGGCAGTAACATGGCGCTACTGCAGCATGTGTTTTCTGGTTGTTGCATCCTCTGAAATTTTTATTGCTCCACTATTGACTTAGACGTTAATCTCATTTGACACTGCGACTTTATTAGGAGTTTTGTTTTCCTATTGTGGACAGGCATCCCGATTCCCAAGATTGTGTTTGTCGCTGCAGTTCCTTTTCTGGAGTTACTGAAAGCAGTGTATAAATTGTGGGGAATCGTGGAAGTGCTTAGTTTACAGAGAGACAAACTGAATTTGATGCATCCTTTGTTTATCCATGCTTTGACAAAGAATTTCTTGCAATGGACGGTGAAATCCTTGAGCAATTATCATGCCGGCACTGGTTTGCCTGCCCGTAGCTACCTCGGGAGAGGGAGTTAGAGTGGAATTCAACATTGAGGGCTAGTTTGATTGCATGACATATGATTTCTGGTCCTGCTGTGATAGCATATTGAATGTAGTGTTGGAGCCACTATCCATGAGGATAGCGCTCTGATGAGAATTGAGGTAGAATGATGTTGTAGAGAGGTTACAACTGGTGCTGATTTTCTATGCTGTTTACTGGATCAATGGTTACCTTTCGAAATAGTGAAATTTGTGATGTCATTGCAGAGGCTGTTCGTTTCTGATGGATAAATCGCCATGAATAGGTAAGTTACTTTTGAAACTCAAGGAAGAATCATGTATTCTGTGGTTCAACGTTCTCTTTCAGTCCTTTGTGCGCTGAGATTTTGGATCATGGTATAGCATTTGGTTGGTGCTTGATGAAAAGGATATGTCAATGTTCCCTCCTAAATCTGGAGTTGGCAGGTTGAACCATGGAATTTGGTTGGTATAATTTTTTAAGTACTTGTTAGTTTTGCAAATCGTTTGAATTTGAATATTAATTTAATGTTGGATACTTCAAACCTTCTAAAGTGTATAAATTATAGCATGTGAAATCAGTATGCACGGTAGAAAATATAATATTTTGTAATTGGAAGTTAGTAAAATAAGTACTTTTAGTTAAATATATCCCAACAATTGATTCAGCATTTGTCGATAATAGTTTTTTGGTAATGAGCACTTAAGTTGTTAGATGAAGACAATTCAAAAAGTCAATTTGGGGGGGATAGATTTTTGGGATAATGCAGTAGAAGTCTTAAAATTTATTACGAAAATGCGATTGAGTTCTAAAAATTATCAAAAAGTGCAATAAAGCCTTAAGATTTGTCAAATGGGTGCCATCATCTTTTTAACTCTATTTAATTTGATTAATAGAAAATATTGATGTGATTTTTTTTCTTCCTCCTAAGTCTTTATTATCGGAATTCTAGTTTCTACACCAAATCTTAATGACATTAGTTTTTAAAAACATCAAAACAATTTTTCTAAGAAAAGGGCTAAAGAAAAAAACACAAAAAAGAGAAAAAAAAAAAAAAAAAAAAAAAAAAAAAAAACCACGCGAAAGGAAAGCCTGGCCCTTGGCGTGGCGGCCACAGGTGGGAGGGCCGGTCCTAGCTCTCTGCTTGTATTTTTATTTTTTTAATAAAAACTGTAAAAAAATTTTATTTTTTAATCTAATTTAACTAAAACTGAAGTTAAAAAAAATTGAGCTTTTGATCAAGTTTTAGTTAACCTTAAATCCATGTAAGAGAGAGAGAAAAAATCGTGTTAGCATTTTTCGTTAGCCAATTTTAACGGACTTCACAAAAGGATTACATCGTACTAATTTAATAAGTTTTAAGATTTAATTCACATTTTAAAAGTTTTAAAATCCAATCACACTATTGTGATAAGTTTTATGATTTTTACTGCACTTATCTCTAGATTTTTCTATGTAAACACCAGGTAACTCATGAAATGGGAATAATGTTTGCAATTCAGAATTCAACTAATTTGAAATTCTAAATCATTTTCCAATTTATCAACGGCGTTCTTTCTTGATTCAATTGCGTTTAATAAACTTAGAGAGTCCATCTATAAATCATGTTTAATGTAACAATTTTGTTCTCTTCTTGAGTGATAATTTGGTTATGATAACCCTGCTACATTTGGTCGTGTGAATTTCCAAATAGGATATGATAATATATGAAATTCAGGGATTTTGTTATATATTATTTACTATTTGGTGATTTTAATAATAAAGTTGGATATTTTCACATCATATCATATATATTATTTGGTATAAAAACGACATATTAGTATAAGTAAACCAAAAATTTTACATACGACAATGGTAAAAATCTCTCACAACACTTTTGCCGACTTCATTTTTATTTGCTTATTTTATTTTATTTTATTTTCCTCTCTTTTTAAATTAATTTCTTTCTTCTTGTTCGTCATTCTCTAAGAAAATTTTATTAAATAGTAAACTTTACTAATATACCTAAAATACTAAAATACCCAAGATATGCAATACATATAAATATATATTAAATATTAAATAAGATTAAATTAAAATAACTAAATTGTTATTTTTTATTTTGAATTTCTTATATTAAAATTTAAATATTATTTATATTGAAATATAATTTTAGTTTTGTTAATTTCATAAGTTTGTCATTCGAAAAAATAACTTTCCAATTATGCATGTCAAAAATTATATCCACGTTTATCTCACATTTCCTATAAGATAATTTTATCGATTTATATCCCATTATATTTGACTTTATCTTATTTTGAGCAGGCACCTAGCGTCGGATAGAATAAATTTTATTTTATCTTGAAATTTATCTTGACTGACAAACACAATCTTATAGATAATTCATATTCTTTTTATATTGTATACGTGTTAAAATTATAAAAGGATTTTCATTTCTTTTAGAAACTTGAAATTTTTATTTATATCATAAGAATATGCCCACAATGGGGGCATCCCTATAAAGGAAAGCTTGAGAGGAAGAGAGTATTCCATGATAAGCAAGCATGAGTTCCATGAATATTGATATGCGGAGGTGAAAGCTATTATAATATCTATTTGGTTTGACTAAATGCAAACACTACCTAAATTTCTTTGTACGAACTGAAGACCTTTAAGCAAAGCTAGGGCTTCAACCCGAGTTGGAGTGGAAGATTTGATTGACTTGGTTTTACTTGGCGACGAGGGTCCTAGTGAAGTCTTGACATATGCATGCTATGATGCCGTTCATCGTGTCCTCCCCGAGAGCGCCCTCAACCTTAATTTTAAGTTCGCCTTTTTCCAACACTACCTAGGCAAGAGGAGTTGATGATTCCTTATTTTTCTCGACTTGCGAAGCCTGAAAGTCCCATTTTTTGAAGTTTTCTCGTAGGATTTGGGCTAATTCGATAATGATTTCTGCATTTGGGAATTGGACTCTGAATATTGCATTATTTCGAGCTACCCAAAGGCGCCATAATACCGATGCCACCACTTTAAGGGAGGGCATTTTGTTCTTGTTCTCCATTAGCATCCAATCCAAGCATCAAAACGGTTATCTCGTTTAACATATTTTGCAATTGGAGGTTAGGGGCTGATTATACTTGTTGTGTCTAGGGGCAAAGCAAGAGGATGTGTTCAATAGTTTCCACCTCATATCGATAGAGTACATAGATAGGGTCAGGTATGATTTTCCTCTTCCACAAATTCTCCCTCATAGGGATTGGATTTTGGCATATGCTCCATTAAAAAAATAAAAATAAAAGATCTTCACTTTAGAGTTGAGTCTTTAAGTTCCATATGGAAGTCCATAATGCTTTGGGTGGCAAATATGAAGATGATGGTTGTTTAGTGTTTGGTTTACCGGCAGTACATTTTTTAGTAGATTATAGGTGTTTTTGACCTTGTAGTAGCCAGACTTTGTACTTATCCACATTGGCTAGTCTTTTGCCTCATTAGGATTGATTGGGATGGAAAGAATTTCCTGCTTGGTCTGTTCATCAAAGAGCGCATTTAGATTTTTCTTATGGAAGATCAACTCAGCCACTTTCCTTTAATCATTCCAATTTGCATGTCCACCCATAAGACCTCTTTTCAACCACCAGTATGTCCTCATATCAACCTTTTCCCCATTTCATATTGAATAAATTGTCGAGTTGGAGATTGCTTCCCTTCTCCCAAGTGGGCTTTGCCATCCCCAAGATGGCTTTACTACTTTATGTGAAAATAAATGCCTCTGAAAATTCTACTCCATTATGATTCTGAGAATTTGATTAAACGCCATACTTGTTTACTTGGCATAGCTTTGTTAATGGTAAGTTTTTAACGCCCATGCATCATTTATCTTTCTTGGTTTTTATGGTATCTTACTTTTTCAAATATAATCCAGCATTTGAATCACTATTTTTCCATAAAAAAAAGTTTTCTATTTTTTGCTCGATAACTTTACAAATGGAAATTAGGATTTTGAATAAGGACATTGCATATTGTGGTAAGGCTTGAAAAACTGCTTTCGACAATATTTCTTTTCCTGTCTTGGAAATCGGTTGTTCTTTCTACCCTTCCAATTTCATGCACTCTCCCCAAGATCCATGAGAACATTTGCTTCTTTGAAGGCACCCCAATTCGAAGGAATTCCTAGATATTTCCTTTCGTGACTAATCTATGGAATTCTTAACTCCCTAGCCATTTTATCCCTCAATGATTGAGGCCATCATGTACTGAAGAATACACATGATTTTTTCATATTGACCGGTTGCCTTGAGGCAAAACAGTATTGATTGAGGATAGCCGAGAAATTATGGCATTCAATAAGTGATCCATCTAGAAAAAAAATATGGAATCATCCACAAATAGCAAGTGGGAAACGGTAGGGCAATATCTATTCAGCTTAATCCCCTTTATGCTTTGAGTTTCCATTTGTGATATCTATCAAAGATGACAAGCAGTTTGCCACCAAAATGAAGAGATAGTGTGATAGAGGATCACCCTATCTAATCCCTCTTGTAATGGTGGAATAAATGAAGTAGTTCTCCATTTAATATTACACTGAATGATATTGTAGCAAAACACTACATCACCAATTTAACTCATTTTTCGCAAAAACAAATTTTCAGCACACACGCTTTAAAAAAATCCCACTTCACTCTATCATATGCCTTTTACATATCAAGTTTAAGGATGGCTTGAAACTTTTTCTTTCTATATTGGATCCTCAATTGATGGAGGACCTCTTGCATAATTTGGATGATGTCCTACATTTGTCTACCACTCACAAACGCACTTTACTCCTTAGAAATCAAAACTAGCAACTTGGGCTTTAATCTGTTAGCCATAGTCTTTGAGATGATTTTATACATGGAATTGCAAAGATTAATGAGGCAAAGCTGTTCCAATTTTTTTGGATTGGGTATTTTTAGGACCAATGAGAAGTATGTTCTGTTAGAGTTGGTTCCATAACACCGGACATGGAAAACTCCTTCGCAACCATAAAAATATTTTGTTTAATAATTTTCCTGTGATACTGAAAAAACATATCATTTAAGCCATCTGGCCCAAGGGCCTTTGTTGCCCCCTATTATTGTCACATCAGCTACTAATAACTCATTCATTTCAACTCCTACCTACCTAGGACATAAATCTAATACTGAGGTTATGTTTCATTGGCCTACTGATGTGTAATGGTCTCGAAAATAATTAGTTGTTGTAAGCTGAATCTGGTTTCTCTACCTAGTCCACTCAACTTCTGAAGATTTCAACATGGACATTCTATTTCTTTGCCTTCTTTGAATAGTGGTCGCATGAAGACATTTAGTATTTATGTCTCCCTACTTTAACCAATTTATTCTCAACCTCATTCTCTAATATATCTTTTCTTGTCTCTACAATAATTCATTCTCCTCTTTTATACTTTGAGATACGGATTTGTCATGAATGAGACTAGTACTATTTGTTAAAAATAGCAATTCCTTCTTAAGGGCTTCTATTTTTTTATGGTTGTTTGAAAACTTCTTGTTACTTCTAGAAATCAAGGCCCTAATAACCTCCTAAAATTTCTTCTGTAACCCGGCATTTGCCAAATGGACAGAATACCATGCATGATGGACAATCTCTTTACATTCAACATCTTTAATCCAATAGGTCTCAAATTTGAATTCCTTCCTCCTTTTAATTGTTGCTATCGAACAAACTAGCGGTAAAGGTCCAATGATAAGAAGGGCATAGGCTTTGGCCTCCGGGAATAAGAACCTCCATTCTAGTTTACATGATACCCTATCTAATTTCTCTTTAACAAAATTTTCCCTCCTCTATTATTCGCGCAAGTGTAAGCATAGCCCTTAGTTTCAATTTTCATCATTAAGCAATCATTCAAATATTCTTGAAATGCATTGAGATGGTAATGTTCAGTCATTTGTTTACCCACTTTCTCCCAATTATATAATACTTCATTAAAATCCCCCAAGCACAACCAAGTAAGGGAGTTTAACAAGTTAATGTGTCTCAATTAATTCCAAAGCTGTAATCTCCCTTAATATACATTTGACAGAAGGTTTTTACGGTAAAAAGTACAGGCACAATGAGTACATGGTCCTTGTTTGAAAGCTATTGAAATTTCCCCTTATCGTCGGTCATTCTTTCTCACTTAAATTTGAACCGATAAAGAAACAATAGATAATGAGTTCCCTATGAAAATAAAATAGGTAGTAGTGAGCAATTTTTTCTTTAGGGTTAATACCACGAAAAAACTCAAATCGGTACACTTATGATCAATTTACGCTAAATTGATTTTTGGATCACGAAAAACCCAAAATTAAAACACTTGTGACCATTTTACCTCAAACTGATATGGATTTTCATGGGAACTTCTCATGTCAATTGAGTTATTGTCATGTATTATATAGCTCAACAATTTTATGGTAAAATTTGATGGAAGCAAATAAATGGTGAATATGTTACATTAGTACCGGTTTGGAGCTATTGGTGAACCAAAAATTAGTTCAAAGTAAATCTGTGCAAGTATACTAATTTATGATTTTAAATGACCCTAATATTAGTTTAGGGTAAATTTGCCACATATATATCAATTTAGGTTTTTGGTAGCATAAATCCAGTTTTCTATTAAGACTGAGATGGGCTCACGTAGTAAAGCCATAGTGTAAACAATTCTAAGAGTTATCTCGTTAATGAAAAGTGCCACTTCTTTTTATGTTAGTATCAATGTTTTTAATTGTTGGTTTAAATAATTAGGACTTCGATGCATAAGATGTTATGGATCTATTACTAATTTCCTTCCAATTTCATAATTGAATTTGCATTTACACGCGCAAATGTATCATGATAACGAAATTATTTAACTTTGCGAGGGCATAAGCTCTTTTCCTCCTTATCAGAGGCTCATTTGAGCAAATCTTGTACAATGTTTATTTCTTTATCTATTATTATTCTTTTAGGATAAAGTAGCTATTTTCTAATTATTCCTCCTGCTATCATCTCCAGTAATTTGTTAATTAGATAATTGCACAAATAACTCATAAAATTTAACCAAATATGCAATGTTATAGTTTTTTGAATTTTTTAATATAATTCGGTTTGTTTAAATTTATTTAATTGATCCATGAATTTTATATTTTTTAACCTACGAACCCCGATCTCGAACTTTTAATTTATTTCCCAATGTGAATCCTTCCATCCCAGGGCGAATTTTGATACATGTTTAATCGAGTCTTTAGACTATGTGTAAATATCAAATATTATCATTCCATTAATTCAAATTGAGAGACAATTTTAAACATTTTTATATAATTTAATCACTAAATTCGAATAAATTGAAAGTTTAGAAATAACACTATCATTAAACCAAATTTCATGATCATATTGAACCGATGAAAAGTTAGGAACAAATTACATATTAATTTCAAATTGAGGGATCATCCGTGTCATTTTCCTTAGGTTGATTTAGGAGGCTGATTGACAAATTCCCTGAATGACAAAGTGCTTCGAGAAATGAGTTCGAGTGACCAAGGAAGATTTTGCGTAGAAACTAGAAAGTAAAAATGACTTCCCGTCGTCATTATTATTATTGCTGTTGACGAGAAAAAGGAGTGAAAATCTTCCGCCCGCGTTCGTCTTCCATCTCTGATCCGAGAATCGAAGCAGAGAGAGAGAGAGAGAGACGTCTAAGCTTTCGCTTTCCCTTCTTTCCCACTCCACCGTCGTCGCAGGCGCTCGAAGCCACCCACCGCGGAGCCCCCTCTCTCCAGTAAATTCGAGAGCTACCCACCAAGCGTCGCCGCCGCATCGCTCCTCCCCACCTCTCAAGCTCACTCCTTTTCCGCCGCCGCGCCGCCTCCGGAGACGCCGTCGCCGCCGCCGTCTCGCCGCCGGTGGTGCCTCCGGGAGGACGGGCGCGCCTGCGTTTCTTTCTTGTTCGGTCTTGCGCGATAGGAAGCGACCCATGAAGCGGCGGGGCGGGATCGGGTTCTCCCTCCCCGTGGCCGCCGTCGTCCTCGCGATCGGCTTCCTCTACTTCTCCACCGTCTTCGTCTTCATCGACCGCTGGTTCGGCCTCGCCTCCTCGCCGGGCCTCATGAACGCCGCCGCCTTCACCGGCGTCGCCCTCATGTGCGTCTTCAACTACGCCGCCTCCGTCTTCACCGACCCGGGTCGGGTCCCTCCCACCTTCGTGCCCGACGTCGAGGATGCCGAGACCCCGATCCACGAGATCAAGCGCAAGGTATGGCCCTGATTCCGTTCCAAGAATCGCTGGTTTCTTCTCTTTGCCCCCTTTCAATTCCAGTTTATGCGCATTTGATACCTCGATACTCGATTCCTCGCGTTGAATGGATTGTTAGAGAATCTTGTTACATGCATGGGCTGATATGTAGTGCTCAATTTATGGAGGGGATCTGGACATACGGGCATGATGGTGATTGGTTTTGTTTTACTTTTCAAGATTTCTCTTTCCCAGAAAAGGGTTGTGAATTTGCAACTATCAGATCTTTGTTGGTGGGTTGCTGATGCGATCCCTGTAATAAAGATGGAGTGGAGTATTCATTGTGTCGGCAATGTTGATCTGTGTAGAATGCTTGTAAACAATGAATAAGTAAAGGGATGCTTGTAAACAATGAATAAGTAAAGGGATGCTGAGTTGAGAATATATGAAGTGGAGTTCAGTTTTAGGTCTTGGCCACCTCGTCCATGCGATTCCACAAGACGACAGGGATAGCCTGTTGAAAGATTCTGGAAGTAATTGTAGCTTGTAAATAGATCCTGAGAATAATATGTTCCTCTCTGCTTTCCTTGCTCTAGCTAATGAAATAGCATCAGAGGTGCCATTACCATTATTGCTTGTGGGCTATTGCAGAATGTGAATGCTGTCTAATTTAAAAGATAGACCTGGCCCGTCGTTAATATCTGACATATAGTTGATTTTGACTGTGTAGTTTTAACTAGGTATTGACCCTGCAATATGACCATGGCACTCTGAAAACCTCGTCAGGTGTCCTGGCCATCCTATAACTAATGCAACACCAACTCTCGCATATTTTCTATCACAAAATGGTTGAAATTGCCTCCTTTGTGGAAAATTCAATGATGTCCTTTATGTAAAGTTTGAATTGTCCACTCATGATGATGCTCGCATAATAATGATGCTTTCGGCAATGAAATTTATGATGCCAAACGGTGTACTGAATTGTATTTGTAATCACATTTCACCTTGGGAATCCAGTGTGTTTTGCAGAATTTTGGAAGAATCATATATCCTGTGTTTTATATTCCTCATCTCCCAATTGTTTTCACTTGCTGTTCAATTTGTTGAGAGAATTGTTTGAAATGTCATTTCATCATGGCATTAATATATCCCGATCTTAGGGTTTTGCTCTATAGGAGTTGACAAATTTGAGTGTGTTCTCGATTCTCTTCAACTTCTCATCACTGATATCATATATTATGCACATTCATGTATGGGGAATTAAATTCCATTTATGTTGTCTATCTAGTTTTAGTATATTCTCAAATTTAGTCAGGCCTGATCAAGTATCTTATTTCCCACCAAGCCTGGGTTAGAATCATCATTCGATCTGGTATGTCTTCCCTACCATCCCTTGGCACTGGGCTACAGAACAAATTTCTCTGTTTGAGACATCGATGCTGTGAATGATATGCTGCTGAATCTGCGCTGATGCTACTCTTGGTAAATAGGGTAGGCTCGGCATAAAGTGCTGGTGCTTGGTTCTTGTTTGAGCTGCCTAATTGATTAGTCCTACTTGAGTTAGTAGACAGAAAGAAGCTAGTTGTTAAGTATTTTGCTGTCAAAGAGAACGCGATTATATCTAATAGGAGGGTGATACTCAAACTTTTTATGCAGCTTCTACTTAGTCTCTAAATTTGGAAATTTGGACCTGCAAATATGTTATTTTGTGGATTTTTGCAGGGTGGCGATTTGAGATATTGCCAAAAGTGTTCCCTCTATAAGCCTCCACGTGCACATCATTGTCGAGTCTGCAAAAGATGTGTTCTGCGAATGGTATGCGTGACGCATGCTATGGTCTGTGGATTAATGTACTTCATACTATGTTCACTTACCTAGTGTCACTTGATTGTCAGGATCACCACTGCATTTGGATAAACAATTGTGTTGGCCACGCAAACTACAAGGTCTTCTTTGTATTTGTTGTCTATGCGGTAACGGCATGCATCTATTCACTGGTATGTATGTAATTTCTTGGAGGATTCCTTCAAAGGATTTATGTTTGAGTCCAATTCACTAAATCCATATGCATTTGCACAGTTCCTTTTAACTTCATTCAATTCAACGTATCCATCTATCCTCTTGAGGAGAGTTTTAATTTTGGTTCCACAGTTTGGGGCCTTGTTTACCTAATGCTGGCATGCTTTCTTTAATGAACTTGTGCCTCATCTGTATTCCATCCAGAAAGGACCTCTTTTTTTTGTTTTTTTTTCTCTCTCTCTCTCTCTCTGGTGATCTAAGTTTATAGGCAACAACTTTTGGACTAATTTCCAGCAAGAGCATTTGAATGAGGTTAGTTTATTTATGCTAACCCTATTGGATGAACATATAGGTCTTGCTTCTGGGTAGTTTGATCATTGATCCTGAAAAGGATGATCAGCAAAGTGAAGACTCCTTCCGAACTGTATATGTAATACACTCGCAACACTTGGTTTATACTCCATATACTCTTGAGTCCGTTTGATTCATTGTCTGCTATTTACAGGTTATTTCGGGGCTGTTGCTTGTACCTCTGTGCATTGCATTAGGTGTCCTATTGGGTTGGCACATCTACCTTATTTTGCATAACAAGACCACAATTGAGGTTGGTAAAGTTGACAGAACTATCATCTGTCCATTGTTATTTGCTGATGACTCTCTTCTTTTAGCTATTATTCTTTTTCAACAGTATCATGAAGGTGTGAGAGCAATGTGGTTGGCAGAGAAGGGAGGCAGTGTCTATAATCATCCATATGATCTCGGTGCCTACGAAAATTTGACCACGGTAAGAGCAATATACCCTTAATATTAGTGGGTGGTCAAATTCAATGTTGCCCTTTGACTTGATTCCAGGGCTGAGAATTTTGATAGGGTGGAGTAGTATTACTACATGGTGAATAAGATATTACCGATAGATACAAAGGTGAAGCAAATGCTTTTAGCTCAAATGGACATATAGCTTCTCTACATACACAAGGCTCGATTGCTGCCTCACTTTGAAAGAACACATGTTTTAGTCTGTACTTTAGGAACTGAGGATGATTGTCCTCTTTGTTTTTTTTATCTCCATCTTGCCTCTGGCTCACGTCATTTTGTTTCCTTCAGGTACTGGGTCCCAATATATTAAGCTGGTTATGCCCCACAGCTACACATATTGGTTCCGGTCTTCGCTTCCGCACCTCATATGATGAGTTGGCGGCTTCGCCTGATTCATAGCCAGTTTTGCTTTGTTGGGAATTGATCTCTGAGTCATTCCACATTCTTTTAACTCACTAATGCGGAGAGCGCTCCTCATTTGATTTAGAGATTCTCACACCGTACGCTCCTGTGGCTTTGCATTCGGGAATTTCCATGACTAGCGGCTTTCTGATGCCGAGCTTTTGGCTGTGAGGTTCTTGGAGGTGCACAGCCCTCCACATGCGAAGGCACAGTGTAATCTTTGTAAGATCTGGGTACAGCGGGAGTTTGGTCTTTCTTCTGATTTGTTGTGTCATAGGTTGGTTGTCCTCAATGTGCATGCGGATGGAATAGAGCTCACACGCCTGTATGAAATTCGGCTTGCAACTGTACAAAAAGGAAGGTATATAAAAGGATCATTCGCTTGCCAGATTTCCTTTGTAACACAGGTTTGGTAGGAAGCATAGAAACATGAATGCAATTTCTTATACGTTTAGAGTTATAATGCATGAAACGGGTTGAAAATAAGATTCGAGTTCATCAAACTTGTTTTCTTGTACTTGGTGCCTTCGAATCGACACCTTTATCGTTAGCTTTCCTCTGTTCAACCCAATTGGGAAATAGTACAAAATCATTAACTCTAGGAGGCGCACGTTCGTCCTCGACTATCGACCGTTATACATTATCATATGTGGGGAAATTTAAATTCCGGGATGGTATTATTGCATTTGCTGCACCTAGATTGCTCCCAAACAGAAAGTGTCGCCCATGATTATGGGATAGATTCTGTGGGGTGGTGGTAATTCCCGACACGATTTGACCAAGAAAGTATTAAACTTATGGAACGTGAATTCAATCTTAACTTTTTAATTTGGCCAATTTAGTTTTGAATTTCTTGATAATTTATTAATTTAGTCATTCAGTGAAGTGCTGATGAGTCCAAGTTAGCTATTTTGAGCCAAAATTAGTTCAATGATTAAATTGGTAAATTATCAAAAAATTTGGGATTAAATTGATCAAACTGAAAAGTTTATAATAGGATTAATATTCATACATTAAGTTTCACATTTTTTTTTGGTAAATTTTTTGAGCACGATTCATGCCTAACACAATTTATGGAAAGAAACCGAATTCGATATAGCATGACTTTATTAGAAATTGATATAAATTGACACGTCTTAATTTTTTATTTAAAAAAATCACATGATTATATTGAAACATTTTTGCAACGATAAGAGATGACACAAATAATCGACATGAACACGATATGCAAACACACAAATAATCGACATGTATGCAAACACAAATTGCCGGTCATTCTGGTCCCTTGCCCTCAGGTCTACTTGCTCTGCTTTTAACTTCTTAGGGGTAGTTTGGGAGGAGCTGGTTTGGATTTAAATTCTGGAAATGCAGTCTCCGAGCAAAATTGCATCCCTTCAAAAATAAATAGAACAAAATATATGTTCCATCTTACCTAATGTATTTTTGGAAAGGAAGAGGCATATTGTCAGTTTACCAGATGAACTTGATTTTTTTGATGAACAAATTCGTACAAAAGTTAGACCACTCAAATGAATCAAGAAGTTTTGAAATTTTGTCAAAAAGAAATTCAAGACTTATTAGATATTAATCAGGAAAAGTCAATCACCTTGGAGTTGCTATGCTTTTTATGTAAATGAAAAAGCTGAATTAGAAAGAGGAGTACCTAGATTAATCATCAATTATAAGCCATTGAACAAAGCACCAAAATGGATCAGGTATCCAATTCTTGATAAAGAGGATCTATTGAATAGACTTCATAATTCAATTTTTTTTTTCAAAATTTGATATGAATCAGGATTCTAACAAATACAAATTAATGAAGCGGATAAACATAAAACAACATTCATAGTATCATTTGGACAGTATGAATGGAATGTGATGCCTTTTGGCCTAAAAAATGCTCATTTGAATTTCAAAGAATTATGAATGATATTTTCAATCCATATTTTGAATATATTTTGGTATACATAGATGATGTTTTAATATTCTCAAACAACATAGATCAACATTTCAAATATATATCTGTCTTCATAAGCATCATCAAGAAAAATGGCTTAGTGGTTTCTCCCACCATAATATTACTTTTCCAAACAACAATTAGATTTCTAGGACATTACATTTCTTAATGAAGCATTATTCCAATAGAAAGATAAATTTTTTTCACAGTAAAATTTCCTAATGAAATCAAAAGTAAAACCCAATTATAAAGATTTTTAGGAATTCTCAATTACATCTTAATTTCTTCCAAAATATTAACTTATTATATATATTTACATCAAAGATTATTAAAAAAATCCCCTACCTTGTACATCAATTCATACTAATATTGTTAGACAAATTAAAACCCATATTTAAGAAAAACCTTGTCTCCACCTAATTGACCATATGCTTTCAAAATTGTAGAAACATTTGCTTAAGAAATAGAATATGAAAGTATTCTCAAAAGGTCAAGAATAATAGAGAACAATTCATCCAATTTACGTCCAAACATTAAAATCAAACCCAACAAAATTACTTTACTATTGAACAAGGAATACCGGTCATTCTTTTGGCAATATCCAAATTTCAAGGTGACATGTTAAATCAAAAATTTCTATTATGCATCGATTGCAAATTAGAAAAAGAAATATTATAAAAAATGTAGTAAATATTGCTTCAAAATAGATTTTTGCTCGATGACAAGCTATTTTATCAGTCTTTAACTTTGATATTGAATTCATTAATGGTTCTTCAATTCTTTTTTTTTTTTTTATATCCAGGGAACCTTGTATAGCTGGTAGCCAGCGGGTAAACCCTAGAGTGACGCTAGCGGAGGACCCACCACCCCGGCGCCGCACTTAAGACACCAAATGCCTTCACTGGGTTTCGAACCCCTTACCTTTGGGGAAGGATCAACGGAGTTCTTATCCAGCGGAGCCACTATGGCCGGTGGTATGATTCTTCAATTCTTTATATGATTTTCTTATGAGATTTTTTTCAGGATAAATAGTCATATACCTCCAAAACTATCCATAAAAGAAAAAAAAGGGAAAGATCTCACAATCACAACCGGAACCACCAACAATGGATTAACCCCAACCTTGTCAAAGCCCAACAATTACCATCACCTGATACCACCCTACTTTTATCACATATATCCCAATTATTTTCCCAAAGCCAAAATCCACCCAAAAAACCAAACGGGAATCATCTTCATCACAATCATAAAAGCCCCAAACAAGATCACAAAGCCAACGATCACCATCACTTTTCGCTCTCATCAAAACTTAGGTAGACATAGCCCAAGAAGACCCATGAAAACAAATTGAAATTATTTTAAACCCATCACCATTAGCCTCTCACAAACCAAAAGAGTCACAACCAGTCAAACGAATTTCCAGTTAGGTAGTTATAAAACTACCCTATTCCTCAATCACAAAACCTACCACCTTAGTGGTAACAGCACAGTCTTCCATAAAATTACAATTCATCACCAACATCCAACACCAAGTTATTAAGGAAATAGGAAAAGAATTTTATCTTGAAACCCAATTTTTTTTGTGAATTTTTTTTCAAGGAAATCGGTATTACAAACTACATGGTTTATCAAAAACCCAACCTTAATATAAACAAATCCTGCTTGAAACCAAGTTACTTACTTTTAAACACTTCTTATTATCCGAAAACCCAAACAATATTTAACCATTCCACACTTACAATCCTTTAGGTCAGTTTACCTAACTTGTGAAAACTAACGATTCATACCCAATTACAATTTGAAGCCCGGTTAATTATCAAATTACCTTACCTTGCTACTTACATTTACTGGGATAACCAACAAGCACGGTGAAAATGCATTATTCCGCCAAAATGATGAAGATATACATGGCTCTTTTACTTCTCAATAGACTTCGCCACTTAACAACTATCATTTTGGTTTAGATGTTAGTGGGATCACTATGGTCTTGTTATTGAAATATTATTTGAACAATACAAAAATAGCTTGCAAATTTTTTTTATCCATTTCAAACCCACATCACATGAATCAAAATTTTCAAATCTCATACAATTTTTATTAATTTCAAAATATCTTGGGTTACGACCTAGGAATTCGATTTTAATCACCTAGTTCATCTCTCACATGTCTCAAATCTAGTTAGGAGATACAAAACCAAATTGTGGGACAATTTCAAATTCACTGATAACCTTTTCAAAAAATCGGTCATAAAATGGTCGAATTGGCAAAGCCCCCTAAATAGCCAATCACTCATTGAATACAAAATTGCCCAAGCCTAGCTTGCAAATCCAATCACCAGATCAATATCTTCTTGCATTGCAAAAAAATCATGACAGAAATCAATTCTATAGGTTTCTCTAGTGAATCCCAACATAGTGGCAACACTAATGAGGATGATTACTATGGAATCGATTTGTTAGACGATGATGAGGACGAATAAAGGAACCTGCAGAAAATCACCAAAAGAAGACGAGTGCCTGCACAAAATCACCAGAGGATCACCAAAAGAAGTCAAGGTGTAATTTTTTTTACTGTTCACTCCGGACAAAAGTGGCTAAAGATATTATGAGAGGAAGGCAAAGAGGAGAAAAAGGGCAGACCTTAAGACTATACAAGCTTTCTTTGATTACTTTCCTTTCCAAATTTCATCTTCTTCTCTCTTCTTTTTCCTTCACAAGGACCCCCCAAATCACTTTTCTATCACTTGAAACACCTTGTATTCACTTTCCAATCACTTGAATAATTTGTAATGACCCCGTCACTTGTATTACTCCTCACTTGTATTACTCCGTTTTTTGTAAGTATTCTCTATCACTTGATGGGATCACCAACCAATGTTTGTTTGACATAATTACTCTATAATTTAGTTCCATTCCTTTTATTTATGTCTAAGGGGGATCTCCACTTGAGTGTGGACTACCACCCTTATGGAAGGTCGCGTTTTAATTTTCCTTTAGTTCGTTTATTAGTGAAATCCATACTTGAATACGGATTACCGCCCATGAGTGAGGTCACATTGTGAATTTAATTACGTTCTATCATACCTCACTTGAGTGCGGGCTACTGCCCTTGTGGATGGTTATTATATATTATCTTATATTGCTTATAATATTATATATTACATTTGCATTATATATTATTTTTCATGCTCGAGATTTTATCTTGTTTTATATTATCTGTTCGCATAGAACATATAAATCTAACCATAGAAATCACAACTGATTGCTTTGATTGTTTTTTAGATATAGAAGTCACCGAACTCTTTTAATCGTACTTTAATAATAATGAGCGTAGTTGTTTAAATTAAGAAGTATAATAACTAATCAATACTCCATTTTCTATAAATTTACTTAAAATCCTTCTAAGTTAGCTTATTTTCTTTATATAGATCTCTACATCTTGAGGGCAATATATATCTCTAGATCTCGAGGGCAATCTTCTATATATATATATATATATTATATATGTATGTATGTATGTATGTATGTATGTATGTATGTATGTATGCATGTATGCATGTATGTATGTATGTATATGTATATGTATGTATAGTGCAAGAGCCTTATGGTATAGATTAAAATTTTCTAAAGATTAAAAGAACGTCCATTTGAAAGGCCGAGAAAGGGTCATGTGTTGTTAGACAGCATATTTGTCACAGATAATAAATAGTTTATACAATAGATCCTAGGAGTTTGCATTGGTCCAGATCCAACTCAGAAACCGGATGGAGCCGGGCTGTTTTGGGTGGCTCTCATGGAAATCGATCTAGTCCAATTTCCAATTCCTGGGGAGGAATAGAACCAATCGGATCGAACCAACCTAGAATATATTATTTTTTAGATTTTTAGTCAGTGAGGATAACAATTACATCTTATTTATGGGAATAATATATTCTTTCACTAATCACTTCCTTGTGAGTAGTAATTTCATCTGACACTAAAGTAACTTTCAATATATTAAAGAACTTTTAAGAAAGAAAACATAATATAAAAAAAGAAGTAACATTGTCGGTTCTTCGCTGATCCGGTCGGCTTTTAGGATAGACATGGTCATTTCCTAATCTCACAAGTGGGGAATTGTCCATGTCCAATTTGGGACCTAGTTCCAAGGTAGGAATTGACCCACCCTGAAACTGATCACCTTTAGTAAACTTATTCATGGTATCAGAGCCATTTCATATTAATTAGAGTAAGATTAAAACTGTATACCTAATAATGTGTCGGTGATAAGAGGAAGAATCAATTCACCATGTCCGAATGTCTAGAATTCACTATACTTGTTTCTATTAATGCTCCTATGATGCTTGACTCTCAAAGTTCTCTTCAAAAATCTAATGTGTCCAAGATTGATTATCTTTATGAAGTCTTATCGAAAAGTTAGACAAGCCAAGTTAATATGATAATAGTATAAGCACACTTGGCATCTTGAAGATGCATTTTCAGGATAATAATACAGCATCTTGAAGATGCATTATCAGGATAATAATACAAACTGTAGATAGAACCACTAGACACATAGGATCACCTTTAAGGATTTTTCTTGAAAGATTAATGTAAGTTTAAGGAAATTCAAGCTGAATAAGTTTATACTGGTGCTCTTGCCCATATGAAAATCGATTGACATATAGATAATACTATGACAATGTCTTTATAATTTGATGAAACACACTTTCACCGGAAGAAAATGGGACTCCTTGAGCAATTTTATTAAGATAAATGATATTACCACCTACAAACAAGAAATGTGAATCCAACAAACATAGTAAAATAATTGCCTTCAATACTTTTCACTTGTAGTCATTTTTCAATTTGTTTAGATGGAGATATCTATTTATTTTGGTTCAATTCAGTTGGTGTCATGATGAAATTTGACCACCCCCCCAAAAAAAAAGAAAAAAAAGAAAAAAAAGATAGATATTGGCTTTGAACTTCTAGTTACACGCATTCACTTTTGCCATTTGCATGTTGGGGATGCAAACAATTGTTTTTCCATTTATCTTTTTAAGCATCAACCTGACTCAGACCACTTGGCACATTATATATAAAGAAGTCTAAACTATGGTTAATTTGATAAATATGATAGAATTACATACTTATGTAAATTTAACGTTTAGAATACATCTTTCTTAGATATTTTATTTGGAAAAGCATAACAACTCTCTGATTGATGGTAATTGCATTAGATGCACTCAACGTGCAAAAGTCAGTTTTACTAATAAATATTAAATTAAATTAGATATTACCTTTTTATCCCTAAAACGATTGGCTTAATGGTGTAAAACTTACTCTTTAGTGGTTGAGGGCCTCTGAGTCACATGTTCGAAACCTACGCTAACTTCTCAACCTCAAGAAGCCTTGATTTGTCTATGGGTAGGTTCAATTGTGTCACTGACTTTACTCACACTAACATTATGGTGGAGTAGTGATGCCTAAATTGTTTAAAATAAGCAGTAATTATGATTTAAATTGAACATTCCATCTGAGTGAGGGAAACCCATATGATAACTCAGAGAAATAGGTGACATTGGTCAATTGTTATTTTAAAAAAAATATTATCTTTTTAATTATACCCGTTTTGGATGGTAAACTAGTTTTATGCTATGTCAATGACATTTCTAACAATTTTTAAGCACTTGATTTATTATCATTATGGCAATTTGTATGTCCTACATAGTCTTATTCCAACCGCAATAGATTTTTTTCTAAGCATTTTTGCGATAATAAAAATTGAGGAAAAAGCTATTAAAAATCTCAAATTATGTTTACGGTGATATAAAAAAACTCAAAACTTATATTTGTGTTGTACATTTATCCTTTGCCAACGTTTTGTTATACGGTGGGCATTTTTATTTTACTTGAGTCACATAGGTGTGTCAACATCGTTTGTCTTGATTTTTAATAGTGTTTATTAATGAGATCTTGACGGAAGGTAAATGTATCATACAAATACAAACTCAAGATTTCTTACTCAAAAAAATACAGAATTAATTCAAATACGGGTATAGTTCGGGATTTGTAGCCGTCTTTTTTTAATCTAAAAAATAGGCTAAAATGGGGAAACGGATAATGTAGGTCGGACCCACTGAGCCTCATACATGACGTAACGGCACGTGAGGATGAGATGGCCCCGTTATGGCCTCCCCCTCCCGCGCGCGCTAAGCGAGTCTGGCGCCACGCGCGCGTGTCAGCGCGCACTGACTACGGAGAGAAGGGCACGGCTCGGCAGTGGTTCCTGGTTCCCAGTGTACCAGCGGCCACGCGCACACGCGCCACAACCCGCGTCTGGCCCTCGTAGCCAGACAAGAAGAAAAAGCCAGAGTGAAGGTAACCTTGAGTAACCGAAAGAGAAACAACTCCCATGCTCCTCTCTCTCTGTCTCTCTCCCTCTGTGCTTCGACATGGATCAGGACGACGAGAACCCATCCGACATCAATAGGTTGGATCCGCTGCTTCTTGATTTCCTGGGTTTTCGTTTTCGTTTTGTTTCCTGGGAGTTGTCTGGTTTTCATGTCGAGCGAGTGCAGTAGTTATTGTTCTGCCGAAATTTGTAGCTAAAATGATTGATGGGTCTCTCTGCGTCGTCTTCTTTAGCTTTGGATGATTTCGGGAAATGGGGTGAGTCGTCTGGTGGAGTTGGATTAGGAAGCTAAACAAGGAGAGATTCGGCAGCTTGACTTCTGAGAGAGCGTCTTTTCTCTCTTTCCAGGATTAGGCTAGAATGAAGGAATCTGTGAAGATGCTTGCGAAAGAGAAAAAGTGCTGCAAAATGTGCCGTCTTTTTGTGCTAATTAGGTGATGTGAGCTGTCAGGAGTATACTTGTTTCTCATGGAAATGCGATTCCTTTTTACTGGAGAGCGGAAGGCTGTGAATTGAAGTTAGATCTTGCGCATAAGTTTAAGTACCCCGCTTCTGATTTTCGTGTCTCGGTTGTCTTTCTGGTGTTCCTGCTCACACCCGTCTGCCTGATTCATGATGTCAAAAGCAATAAAACACGGATACTCACGCTTTAGTACTCTAAACAGCTTACGCTTTTGGAGACACGGTTACGCACTCAACTCTATGGCCTAGGTCGATATTGCGTTTGACGTCTCGAATTTGATTCTTCACTCCCCCTCTTCACCCAATTACGGTGTATCCCTTCTTTTATATACTCTGGGTTTTGACAATTCATTGCTCTTGGGGCTTGCATATTGGGTTTGTATGCTAGGGAGACTTTTTGTCATATGAGACTTAACATGAGGGGGTCTTTTGTTATAATATGCACTCCATGCTGTACTTTAATGACATAAGTTTTTTTACAGAAAATTGGTGGTTACCCTTAACTCTAAGTAAACGGCCCTTTTGTAATCAATATTACTTTTGGGGTGTATTTATCTGTTAGTTAGAAAAAGAAGATATCTACTTTACTCCTAAAAATTGAGATTGTTCTCCATCAAGCACCTTTACCATTTTCAACGATTTGGCCCGATCTTGAATAAATTAGGCCTCAAATTTGTTGTCCTTAATCGAAGGTTCCTTCTGAAATGCATGGTATGGCTAAACTTTAGGTGGTGGCTTTTGTTCAAATGGCTTCACCTTTGGTCTCATTTCCAGAGGACATATGGAAATAATTGAGAAAACAAAATATAACAGAACTCATATAGTTTTCCTGTAAAGATTCTTTTCTCCTGATTATCTAATGAAAATATCAAAGCAATTTCTTATAAACAGTGCTCTCTTCCTTAACCTTAGTCATATCCATTGTCGATTGATGCATGATCCATCTATGCCCTGTAAAGTGAAAAAAGGACCAGCGGCTTCATGTCCAAAGGGGTGTAAATAAATCATCTCGGATCAATGGATTCATTATAAGATCCCTCTATGATATAATGCATTTTTATTACTATTTTATCAAGCTTTCCCATTACCTTAGCACTTGATAAGAACTTTTGTTTTTGTCTATATAGGAAAAGAAAGTTGCAGCCTGAGCTCTTGGTTCTGCCTCTGCCGAAGCACCAATGCTGGGATCAAGGCACTATTCAATTCTCTACATTCAATAAGCACCTAGAAAAAGATGACATCTCTAAAGTTGCAATCAAGGGTAAGGTGGACATAAGTCATAACAACGATGGTACGAGACCTGAATCGGAAAAGGATAGTTACAGTTTTGTGGAAAATTCCGATTCCACGATGTCGTTGTATGGAATGGATAACTGTGAAACCGAGTCCACCTCAATATCCAACTTGCATTCAGTGTTGTCCACCAGTTGCGGGTGTGTGAATTCAGAGAATCCATCTTATTCATCGCATGGCATGATGATGCTGGATAAAGAGGATAGCAATGATAATCTAGTGCCAGGTCTTCAAGACGTCATTCCTCTCAGTCGCAACAGTCAATTACGAGTAAAACAGATCTTGGAGGAACATCTCCTTGAATTTGGAAACCATGCAGATCACATATGCTTGGAAGAGGGAAAGGACTTCATCGACCAATGCCATGATGATGAAACTGAAGATATCATCTACTCCAATGGGGAGCCTTCTAATAATTTTGTTCTTTCCTCTGGAAGATGGATCGTCAACCGAGGTATGGTTTCTTGTTGAGCATCGCATAAATGTAGAAACACCCCTCCTTACTCCACCTTTTCAATTCATCCTTGATTCTGCCAATATCCAGCTGGTGGCTTGGTATATTCTCAATGTTCTGGTCGCTGACTTCTCTGTCGCTATTTCACTGCAGAAGCCCAACACAGTACGAGAAGACCGACAATAGACCAGGAGTTTGAGCAGTACTTCTCCATGCTCATGCTGTAGCAGGGCATTGCCGGAAATAGACATCAAATGTAAATATTACTAATATCAGCTTCCTAGATTGTCTTCCTGTACTCTGCCTTAGGTACAGAGATCATAAATCAGTCTTGCCTTACTTTTCAGTTGTTGCATACTCTATAATAAATACAATTGCTAGCAAAACTTGAGTGAACTTTCTTTGATGATATATTGCCCTGTTTTTGGTTGGGATGTATGTACATACTCGTTTTCACTAGAAGATGCAAGTTACTCTAAATGCTTACTGCTCCCCAATCTCCCTTTTGATATCGCTTGGGTATTAATTTCACTCCTGGGTCAAAGACGCATCAGATCTCCTAAGAGTGCTTAGATGTATACAGGATTCGATTGGATATACGTTTTAGAGAATTTTGATCAGGTATGCTGTTGAACCGGTATTTTAAGGAAAACTTGCCCTTAACTCCTTTCAGTTGAAAGTATCTGTAAACCAGTAAACTGTAGCAACTTAATTACCAGATAAATGACGAGATCGCCATTGCTTTTACTTTTCTTCTTGCGCTTGAATATAAGTTGACAGGTTATTTACCAAGCAAAAGAACTAAATGGAGGGTTGAGACACAAGTTTATTTAAACCGTTTTGATCCGTCTAGCTTATGTGGTTTTCATCATTCGCATTAGTTTGACTTTCCTTAACTTCTGTTTTGTTCTTTAGAAAGTGTAAACTCGGATGGAGCGTTTGAACAAGTGAAATCTTTGCGCAAAGTAGTTGGTATGAAATATTAAAAAAGACTTAGCATTATCATTCAAACGGACTCCTAGTTGTAGTTCCTGGTGTCCGTGTCTATAGTTATTATTCTAGTATTGCCCCTGATCTCTTTTCGATTTTTAGTAGGCTGGGCATTATTTCAGGATTGAACCTAGGACCAAGGAACCATACTAGTGGGAACTTATCCAATTCTAGGTTTTAAGATATGTAGAGTAGGTTATAGGTTTTAAAAATTAGGGAACCTATTTCAACATGTGGATTCTAAGTTCTAGGCAAGTAAAACTTGGAACCATAAAGTAAGTTTTTGTGTGTGTGTGTGTGTGTTTTTTTTTTTTTTTTTTGATGAGTGTTTATATCTTCGCAGTTTAAGTTTCTATTTTTGATGCAAGCCAAGATTAGGCTTTCTCAAATAGTAGGATCGGGAGAGTGACTCGCACACGGGAAAATAGGACGAACAGAAATTTCAGTACTGTGCAAGCTCAGGAGAACAGTGGTATCTTTGTCGATACAGATCGGATCGACCTGATTCCAATGAACAAAGACTTCTGGATCTACAATTTCTCTGTTTTGGGTTTTCTGAAATAAGCTATAGTTTAAGTTTCTATTTTATAACTAAGATTTTTACTTTATTAATTTTTATATTCTTCCTCAGTCTAAATATAAGTCGTGGTCTATAGATTGTGGCAATAAGTAGTAATTATTAAAGGTGATGATTCACTTTAATCGTTCAATAAATAATATAGGTGGATCAATTTTATAACTAGATCATTAAAATTTTCCTAAGTCTAAATGGGGTCTATAGAGGGTCAAAGTTTTATGATATGCAATAGGGGGTCAAGGTCAAAGTTTTATGATATGCAGAAGAGGCTCCAGGTTCCAAAAAATGAGGAATTTGTTCTAATAGGTAAATTCTAAGTTCTAAGTTTCTCTATAGAACTTAGAATCGCTTGGAATCGCTCATCCTTGCTTATTAGGACAATTTGCCCTTTTTGTTTTATCAAGTGGAATTACAGAAAAGAAAGAAAAATCAAGTAGTGGTCAAGGCCAATTTGATAGGGAAAGAGCAACAGAAGCAATCGCCACTTGCCAATATGTAACAAGCCACCAAATTGCGGCAAATGACCAGTCCCTCTCGAGCGCAAGTCGCTGTTAACATGGTACGTTTGAGCAGTAAGTGAATGCAGAGTTGAACTGTTGCTTGCAATGAACTTTGATCAGAAGCAAAATGATCATGAGATGGACAGAAATCTCGTCGGACGAAACCACTTCTGGTAGTTGAGGATTAAGATTGATAAAGAGATTATTAAAATAATCGACCGCATTCATGGTCGCAGTCGAGCTGTTGTACTGTCTTTCTCAACCAACATTGAAAGAAGGGGCAGGGTCGCTATGATCAAGAAGAATGACACAAAAGAATTATACTGACAAACGATACATAATTACCAAAAAAAAAGGAAGAACACTCGGCGGAGAAAATCTTCATTTTTGCGGTGGCTCGGTTACCGTCCTGGGTCGCTGTCAAAGTCAGCACTTTGGAAGGTCCGACGGTGGCGGCGGTAACTTCTGATTGGGCTGTGGTCCGTCCAGGACTAACCATGCCATCTTCAGACCCCAGCTCGTGTGCACGTCCAAATGGCAGTGCATGAACCATACCCCTGTTTCAATTCAAACATATATTATATGTTTCTTTTTTTATGATTTAGGGGCACAACCTACGTAACACCTGCTAAGCCTTGCTAACAAGTAAAGTTTAGCCTTTGACTAAGGTAAACTATCTTTTTTGACTTGGAAGTCTCCCGACGCCCTGATCAACTGTGCAATCCTTGAGAATTTATTAGTGACCAATACTTGAACCTATTAGAACTATTATTAATCTTTTATTGAAATTAATTGAGAGGATTTAGTAATGACAAGTTGAAGCCGAGAGCACTGCCTATCTTTATTGCTCCATAATACTAAAATTCGATGGATTATAAGATATATTCACTATACTGCACACATGTAACAGTATTATGTACCTGGGTTGTCAGCTAGGAAACGAATGGCCACCCATCCTCCTGAGGGAACACCGAACGTGTTCCTCTCGATCGGATCCACCAAATTGAATTTGGCCGGGTCTTTATTCGGGTCGTAGTTCCCGGACCCTTGCCCGACCACAAAGAAGTTGAACCCGTGCAGATGAAGCGAGTGGCTCTCTGCGCCGAGGATGCTCGTGTCCTGCATCACCAGCTCTACACTCGTGTTGTATGCCAACACCACCGTCTTGGTGCCGTTGGTCACCATGGTATTGTTTGGCGGCGTCCCCGTGTAGTTGAACTGGACGGGCGGGTTGGTGGGGAAGTCCGTGGTGTACACTCCGTTGGACTGGCCGAAGAAGTGAGCCTGCAGGAGAGCGACGGACGGCAGCACAAACGATACGTTGTTGATCGACGCGGTGAATTTCGTGCCATTTGTTGGTCCTTGACACGTGGTGTTTTTGGGGCACGGATCGGTCCCGAGGCCGACGGTGAAGAAGAATTTTCTGTCGACCTTTTGTGGCACGTTGGCAGGAAACTTAGCGCTGGCCAAACTTCGCAATTGCCCTGTAAAGTTGGCGACAAAACCGGTGCTGTTCATGGGAGGGAGAGTTGGTTTATTTTGGGGGAGCTTCTTGAGCGACGGGTAATTTGAGCCCTTTGGATGTTCGTACTCAAGGATTCCGGCGACGGTGGAATTGTCGAAAGTGCCCATGCCGGTGAAATAGGGCCACGCTGCCATGAGAAAGGTGGAGTTGGGAAAGTCGGTTTTTGTCTTAAGGAGGACGTTCATGGTTTGGCCCGGGGTTATGTGGAGGCAGTCCGCAGAAAAGGGCTTGGTGTACACGGCATCAACCTCAACGACGGTGACGGTGTGGTTGGCTATGCTGAAGAAGAGCTCGTCGTTGAGTGCAGCGTTGATCAGCCGGAGGAGGTATGTCTTCCCGGGTTTCACCTTCAACTTGAAGGTATCTGTTGGACAGGTTTCAAAGCAGAGTAAGGTCTAGTGCTCGCCTAGCGAGAGAATATTGTATACGAAATATGATAGGATTAATTTACCCAATTTAAGGCAGAAAATAGAGAAAACCTTTGATTTTTCCATTTGTTGGGTTGACTAGGGTGAATCATAATACTTACGTGATTTGTATAATTTAGTACAGTGAATCTCCATCACCCTTTCTAACATAACGTCAGGAAGCAAAAGATGCCGCAATGTCATAAAATATTTTTGTGATGATGACGTTAATTCGAGTAAACATTTTAGGCTATAATCTGATGATTGCCATGGTAAAATCTTATTAAACACAACATAGAAACCACTTTGTAAATATAAGATTTGTGTCTTTTCAGATATGTTATCAAGTATAAGTTAAATTTCACAATAAATATGAGGGCAGTAGGATTGAAGTAAATCCTAGATTTTGGCCCCTAAATAGAAATTGTTGTACATGAGCTATGACAACTTGTAAAGAGAGATTATGCCGTATGTTGGACTCATTACATACATTGGTGCAGCATACTAAACCAAGTAAGCATGTAGAAGGATTAGCATGGATGAAAAATTATTAAGTGAACCAGGTTCATTCATCCGAACCGTTAAGTCTGGTGGGTCTCAAATGTAAGCAAGGGGAACTCACCGGATTGAATGGTTCGGACGTATATAAGTGCATGCGTATGATGCGGCCAAAAAGCTCTCGTTCATATGATACCATAAGTTATCAAAGAGTCCCTGGCCACAAAGGTTTTGACTAGAGCAATGTGCATGGGGAGGTACCTTTAGAGGAGCAATTGTACAAGGGTCCTGGAAGGCCATTGATGGTATAGGCATCGGAGACATTGGGACCTCCTCCACTCTGAAGAGCTTGGGCGATGACCGCTTCGGGGTCTACATTAAACCACTCTCCTATAGACAATAACAAGAGGTATAAGCTTTATCAAATGAACCATATAATGTACGTATCTGTGCAAGATTCATTGCACATGTTTCGGTCATCTTTACGCCATTCGCGGAAATTTTCTCCATCGACAGCGGATGGAATAAAAACTCTTTCATACACAACGTTCAAATAGCTCACCAAACATTATGGGGACTTCCTTGTAGGGTTTGTCGAACGGGTAGGACTCGTTCCGCTTGGGGAGGATGATGATGGGGCCGTAGATGCTCGATCTTAGCCACGAGATGTGTGCGTGCCACAGCAGCGTTCCTCTCTGGCCGGTGAGGGTGAAGTTGTAGGTGTAGCTCTGGTTCGTCTGTATGGGACACTGGGTTACGTAAGCCGGTCCATCCGCCCATCCCGTCCTCAGTTGCCGAACCCCATGCCTGCCGTCGCCATTAATCAACACACACCGAGCTCCTTTTATTAGTTATTCTAACCGACCGGAGAGGTTGAAACATTCGTATCTCGCCTAAGATATGTTTGTGTCGACATGGATGGAGAAATTCTAGATATCCTTAGAATGTCACGCCACGGCACGCCTGTCTCATGAATGTCCATCTACTCTATATTGTCTAGTTTCAATTGCCATCTCATGGTATAAAGATATCATCACGTGAAACTAAGAAGGTTCCAAAAATCTATCCATATGTACACTTGCCCTTCCTATGAAATTACACCGGCACGTATATATATTGTCCCACATAAATTTAATAGAAGAATACTATTCTGTAAACAGTTTCCACTTTAATAATTATCAGTTGAACTCTTTTAATTTTGAAGTATGTAATTGAGAGTAAAATAGAAGACAGAAGCATATAATGTTGATGAAAGTGACAGAAGAGGCATTTTTCTCAACAACATTCAAATGTTTCTGATAGCGTAAATTGATGAAGTTGGTCACACTCCTCTTCCTCGTACCAGTGAATCGTGACGTTGGTGGCAACATGATTCACCACCTTGACGAGGACGTTGTCGCCTTCCCTCGCCACAAGCCGCGGCCCTGGAGACTGCTTGTTTACACTCAGCACACTCCTTGTGTGGCACAGCCTCGTCATGTTATGGTAATCGATCTATAAATCAGTCATCATTCAAGAAGTTCGGCGTCAGAACCACCGTGGCCACGAATCCAAATAATAACCTCAACTCAAATTATAGAATGACAAAGTGATTAACAAATGTACGTACATGGAAGGTGTAGTGCCTTGTTTTGCCTTCTGCCAACTTCAGAAACCCTAGTAGCAACGTGCAAAAGATGAAGAGCTGGTTCTGGAAGCTCATCTCTCCAATTTGGTGAAGATTACAGCTATAAGAAGTAGCGATGATGTGCTGGCCAAATGCAAGTGATGAAATACGTGGACCACCAAGTGCGAAGGCATTCGAAGAACGAGAGTCGAATTTATAGTGGGCGAAGGATGATTAGGTGGAATATGACAAGAAAATAGGTTTGAAAGAGGAAAAAATATTATGATAGTGAAGGGTTTTCACATGGTCAGTTTGATCTGTCCGAGGGTGTCCACCCTTGTCTGATCCGCAATTGCTCTTGGTCGTGCTGAATTTTAGAGTGTAGCCAAAGTAAGAATTTTCCTTTCACTGTCCGGACATTTCGATTGCTACATGGACATTCCCGTGTCCACCCATTCTTGAGAACCTTCGAGTGCAAAGCATGAATAACCCACCTTATAGTATATAGATTGCTGAATATGCCTAGGGCGCGACCATCATCGAGACGGAGTTGGGGTGCTCCGCTCGGCTCAGCACCACCACCACCACCACCACCACCATTGGGCGCTGATATAGCGACTCCACCACTACCCCAACCGAGGTTGGCAAACTCTAGATTGTACATGGGATATCTCGGAGTAGTTGAACATGATCAGATCAATGGTAGTGGTTAAGACTCTAGAAATTATTGAAGCAATATGTTAAATCAGATACGTGTGAGAAAGTGACATACTAATTGCTATGGTTTTCATGATACTTAAACTTCAATGAATTGGTAATGTGAAGACCAATGTGATCTCCACAAATACTACTAGAAGGCGAAGTCCTTTTCTTTATGCCGAAGTCCTAAAATTTAATATTTCAACTCCACCAATATCAATTTTGCATGCAAATTGCATAATCGCACTGATTTCTATGGTTTTATTAATCTAGATAAGAACTCTCTCCAAGACATTAACTAATTAAGATTGACCCCATTTAAAATTTATTTTTAAGATTACGATCTAGATTTTAATAGGCATGATAACGGCCCACATTGTTGCCGCCGTCGCCACTACCACCACCATTCGACCAGTAGCGGTGCGATGGTAATGAACTAGATGAAGAATAAATATAATGATACTACACTATTTTAACGCATTTCTTATAATCTTTTTAACACAACTCATTTATGAAATAGAAAGCCCGTAATTTTCCTCGATTTTGAAAAACTCCATTTACTAGATCCTCTGTGTGTGTGTGTGTAACTGGTTGAACCATTGAAGAAGCAGAAGCCTACTGGTCAGTGGCCAGTATTTTGCAACAGCATGGTGAATCCTCTCAAAACTCACCACTGACAGAAAAAGCAAGAGATGTAGTAGTTGAAGAAATGACCTCCTTTCCCTCGGTATATTTCCGTTCATTCTACTTAACTTGGGTTCAAATTCATGGCGATTATCTTGGGGACTAAGTAATGGTGCATGAGACTCTAAACCGCATGACTGGCTCTTTGCTTATAACCTATTAATGCTAGATTATGACCCCCTACATGTTCTCTTTCAATGAACAGCTCTCACACCCCCTTCCAACAATTTCAAAGACTAAGTATTGTTGGGTACGAAGATTTGTTATTCCGTTTCCTAGACATCCCGCGTTTATCGCCGCTGCTATTAGTAGTCAAGTACTAGTTAAAGATAAAGCTCCCATTTCTAAATTTTTAACTATGAACATGTGTAAAACGAATGTTATTTAACCTATCTACCCAATATTTATTGTCTATATACATAAATGGACGCTTTTTTAGAGGAAGATCATTTGGTTGGAACGTAAAAAAGTACTTGAGATTATAGGGCTGACCAAAGTTGATTAAACTAAGACTAGTAACATTTCAAGTTTGACTACAATGCCTGTTGGTGAGACGATGTTCATCATGTTAAATTTAAGATCTGCAAGTCCTCAAATGCGTCCTAGTTCTGTGGACTTGAGGATGAAATATCAACTTACATGTGTACCGGCATTGGAAAATCGAGACCTCATGCTACTATGCAATTTTTTTACTGGTCTTATATATGCATCATTGGTTAAAATCAGACACGCAGTTGCTAGCATGCTTAGGCGACAATTTTCCTGGTTATAGTTTCAGATGACAATTTTTACTTGTCATAGTTTCATTAATCGAGTTGAGGAGGCGACAGACGAGGAAACTATTGCGATGACAATTCCACAGTTGATATCTGAGGCTTTGACGGATCGTGTTGGATTAGGTGTTGAATATTGAACAGAGACATCTGTCGTACATTTCTTGGTTCTAGTTGGTGATGTTGCCTTTCGCAAGCTCGTTGGGAGACAAGGATGCTTCATCTTCTCCACTGCCACGTGCCAAAACGACCTCCGCCATGTCCTTAACGTCGAGAGCCTTGGATAGATCCGGTGTAGGTAAAATATAGCCGAGAATGGGAAGAAATGGAGTTGGACTTTACAGCGTGATAACACTTTTTTTTAAGGAATTATCTACCCTATAACATTGCTAATGGTTACTGACAAAAATCTTACAGGATACAATAAAGTCTAGAATGATAATAAGAAATAGCAATTCTGGTAATTCGTCAATAACTCTTTTTCTTTTTTTTTTTTGGGTCGGTCCTACTCTACTCCAATTCTAACTCTCACTCTCAGACTTTTACCTTGCCTTTTGTAAGGCGTGAAAGCCGAAACTCATACCTAAAATTAGATAATCCCTACCTCTCAGCAGGGATTCGATTCCCCATCTCCCTCTTTCTATGTGGAAAGGGTGGCCTTTAGGGCAAGCCCTAGTGGTTATCCAATAACTCTTAAAAGGAAATGATCCGAAACAATGACTGAGAAAGAAAATAGATAAGACTTCATAATTAAAATGGGATGGAGAATTGACGAATTTATTTCAGTCTTTTGAATGGAAACAACCCTTTGAAAAATATTGCAAAGTGAATAGATGTTTACTCAAAAGACACATTGAAATTCAAGATTAAATAATAAAAATTATATATTATTTTTAGAATTCCGAATTTTGTAATTTCTAAAAATTAATGATTGAACAAATATAATCTTTTACAAGCTAAGAAGTTTGTCCGAATAGAAACAATCTTCTAAAGGTTGTAAGAGCAGCTAATAACCGTTAGGCAAAAATAATAATAAACTTCTAAAATTAAATAATAATAATAATAATTTGTACTCTATTGCTAATAGTCACATTGTTTCAATAGTAACATAAGTTATTTTATAAATCCAAAATTTCAATAATTAAAAAATAATAAATGAGGATTAGTGCCAATAATGACCTGTGAGCTTGCAAGTGCTAAGTGTGTCTAATAATTACATATCCGCATGTAGATATTGTCGGTCTAACCCACTAAGCCCAATATCTTTATTTGAACAGGTTAAAAGACATACATATTCATATAGTGGCCATATTCCTAACTTTCCTATATGGGATAAGGAAAATCACAATGTCATTTGTTTTACAAACAACAAACAACACTTGATACATGTGAGACTGTTTCATCTCAGACATTAGACCATGTGGATTCCATGTGATGCTCTTGACATTTAATGGCAGGGATGAAGTTGTTTCACATGCTCTGGGATTTAGAAAATTATAAGAATGATGGAATGATTAAATTGCTTGAGTAAGACATTACGTCCATGGTCCACTTATAAACCTCAAACGAAATAAAAGAAAAATCAGTATAGTATTTGATATGGTGAATCTAGACATATATCTGATTGTGCACAAGATCTATATAATACGCTAAATATCTGAACGATTTGCAAAATATGTAATGTATCGTATATCCATAATATCTAAAAGACATCCTTAACACTCCCTTCATATTCAAGTTTATACTATAGATTATTTAAGTTTAGAAATGATATTGATAAATGACCTAAATTTTTAAAATTTGCAAAACTTTCAATAGTGCTATCGATATCAGCTTGTCCATACATCGCTTGAAAAGCAATTACCGTCCAAATAAGCTTCCCGAGTAGACAACGAGAATAAGTGATAACTAAGACCGCTTGAAAGTTGGCGCCGTTGAGCTTTGCTTTCAAGTGGACGATGCTAAAAGCCGATTACATCATTTAAAAGTGAGCACTATTTGGACTAGCCTTGGGTTAGACGATTCATATTGTGAAATACTGTTAAAAAAGCACGCAATGAAGGACATCTTGTCATGTCAACTGCTAATAAGAAGCCACGATTGGTTGCGCTGGGGCCAATGCGACAAGGTTGATATAGTTTGAGGATCTTGTTTTGGCTCTCGGGGAAAAGCGAGGTGGATGAAAACAGATGAATGGTTGTGAACGAGTGTGTTGAGCTAGCAGGGGAAATTGTATATGAGTGTATTGAGCTAGCGGAGGCAGTTGGGTGCACACCAGGATTGCCTAACTTTGGTACCAATTTACAAAAATTAAGAAGAATGATGGAACGATTGAATTGCTTAACTTCAATATTACAACAATGACCTATTTATAGGCTTGAAACAAAATCAGCAAAAATTCAGTCTAATACTCCATATATCATCAATCTAAACACAAATCCAACCATAAACAAAGTATACATAATTTAGGGAAGAGTACAAAAAAAATCATAAACCTATTATATTGATAACAATTCAGTCATTGACTTTTCAATTAGACCAATTTAGTCATTAACCTTTTCATATTTGTACCAATTCAGTCTATCTAACCATTTATGAAGGAAATTACTAACGTGAACACCGATCGTCTTTCGTGGCATGATTGATGTTGCCAGGACAATTTTTTATAATTTTTGTAATAATTTCTCGATTTTTTTATTAATTTAATAAAATTTTCTCTTTTTTTTCCCCTTTCCTTTTCTTTTTTGTCCTTTTATTTTCATTTGACCAGTGCCGAAACTTAGACATGGCTAGCGACCGGCCACAGGTGAGGGTTCGCGAGGGCTCGCAAGAACTCGACCTCATCGAATCTAGCAAGGGCCGCCCTCGCTTGGGCGAGGGTGGCCCTCACGACCTCTAGCGAGGTCGCCTTCGTTGAATCTGGGCGAGAGCAAGGTGAGGGACGCCTTCGCTAGAGGCCGCGAGCGCAAGTAGTGTCGGTTGCCCTCACCTATGGCCGATCGTTGGCCATGGCCAAGTACTAGCCATAGGTTAAAGAAAAAGAAAATGAAAAAAGGAAAAAAAAAAAATTTAATAAATAATAAATAATAAAAAATTGTTCACGTCAATGTCGGATGTACCATGTAGGACAGTCAGTGTCTACATTAATAATTTTCGACCTAAATTGGCTAGATGACTTAATTGGTACAAATATGAAAATATTTAGGATTAAATTAATCAAATTAGAAAGTTTAGATTTAAATTGGTACAAATATAATAGGTTTATGACTTTTTGGTACTTATCTCCATAATATGCTAAATATCCAAATGATTTGTAGAATATATGATATGTTAGTGATATCTCCTCAATATCTAAAAGGAATTTTAAATACTGGTGCGTCCATGAACTTGCCCTTGGCGCCTAATAGATGTGTACAGACAACTCATTTATTTCTCTAAGACAAAAGCATTTTGAGGATCGAGGATTGATATTTTGGCAAAGAAAGAACATGAGTTCCTTGTTGAGAATGCGTAAACATTTGTTATGTAGCACGTCCCCTTTGACAAGTACGTGGAGAAGCAAATCGATTAATGCTCGGCTTCTCTGCGAAGTTCGAAAGGTTTTTCCATTTACTCTCTCATGGAGCAAAGTGATATCGTACGTCGACAATAGGCTTTGTATCACGCAAAGCATACTAGGTACAGCATCAAGGTGGCATGTATTTCGGTATCTGTCCACGTCAAATTAGGGCCAGGAGTGCAATTATGATCGAGTCAAAAGTTTCTATTAGCAGTAATGCACTAGGTGCTTTGTTTTGCATTGGAAAACATTGACACAGTCAAGATGTGGAAGCAGCAACCGTGCCATCTCCTGTTGCTTGTATCTGAATATGATCGCCGAACAGATTAGTGGGATCAACGGGCACCTGAAACGTCTTAGCAAAACTGGAAAAAGATATCTCCGCTTCTTCGACGAGAGTGTTATTCCATTCTTCTCATTAAGCTGAGAAATGCAGACTTCCTCGATCCATGTCGGTTGACTTGGTCATGGATAGAGAGATCTTCGACCCTGCTCGGTGAGATTTTCTGTCCTGTTTGGTGTCCCCATGAGTCAGTGCTGCAGCGAATTGTGATGGGTAAGTCGGAATATTTTATTGCATACTGGAGATGTGGGATGAACCCACTGCACAACACAATGTCTTCAGGACCAGACCAGAACTCAGGAAGCCAATAACAGGAACAACAAGAAAACATCTCACGCAATGCCTCGTTTTACACGGACTTACATCAACATCGATTGATAAAAGGTTACCCGACTCGCAAGACTCTCTAAAAATCAGCATAAAATCCTCCAATTATGAAGGCATAGGCCTCGATGTTTGTGGCCTTCATCCCCCTGCAACCTTCAGTAATACATTATATCTCACTGCATATGTTGTTGGGAAAACAGTAATAACCTGAACAATATCGTATTAACGCAGCGGAATAAAATAATCTCCCCTCTAGTTTAAACCTAATAGTAAACAATATAGTAGAGCAACAAAAACACCAAGCACGCAAACACAAGGCGTTTTTCCATAAGATTGGAGTCTACCCAAAAATGCTCACTATCAACAAAACTAGGTAAACAAAGTTCTTCTCTAATACATCAAAGACATAAAGACATCATTCTTGGCAATATGCATATATTTCACAATAGATAAAGGACAAATCTCACCAAAAATGCAAGTTTTGTTCAATCCATGAAAAAAACTGATGTAGGGAGTTTTAAATGAAAATCAAACCATTTAGATTCGATAAGAATGTGCCACAAACATGCTAACCAAATTTCAAATCAATCGGACCACGAATCGACCTCCGATACTGGCTTGATGAAAATCAGATACTCCCCTTAACCCAAATTTTCTTCTTTCTTTCTCTCTTGTTATCATATCTCAATTAACGTTCATTGCAGCAATTACATAAAAGATAGTAAAAAACCTTATTTCTCCGGATGACTATCATATGGGCTCAAGCCCTTGGGCCTGCAATTCATTGGGTTTCCTTCACATGAGAGTGAACCCCACCAACAAATCTCCTTCTCACGACAATGTGGAGGAATTCAACATCCCTGCTATCAATTTGCAATGTTCAAGCTTCTCTCTTGGTAGAGTTTTTGTCATCATATCTGAACCATTATGGTCCATATGAATTTTCTCAAATTCCAACAACTTCACATCTAGAACATCTCTTATATAATGATATCTAACATCAATACGTTTTGATCTAGAATGAAAAGATGATCTCTTATTAATATGAATTGCACTTTAGTTGTCACAAAACAAGACATATCTATTTTGCTTGAACCCAAGTTCTTCCTAGAACTTCTTCAGCCAAAGCATCTCTTTACTAAATTTAGTTGCCACAATATATTCAACTTCTGTTGTAGAAAGTGCAACACACTTCTGCAATCTTAACTTCCATGACATTGCCCCACCAACAAAAGATATCAAATAACCAGAGGTAGATTTATAAGTATCAATATCTCCAGCTAAGTAAGAATCTATGTATCCAACAAACTTAAGTTTCCCGGTCCCAAAACTGAGTTTCAGATTGGAATTTCCCTGAAGATACCTCATGATCCACTTTATTGCATTCTAATACTCTCTATTAGGATTTGACAAATAATGACTAACAATGACAACTGCATGTGCCAAGTTTGGCCGTGTGCATACCATTGCATACATTAAAATTTCCATAGCTGAGGCATATGGAGCACTTTCTATGTCTTTCTTTCCTTTATCAATTGTAGGACTTTGTTTCCTATTCAGCTTAAAGTGGACAGCAAGCGGAGTACTAACTACTTTAGCCTCGTTCATGTAAAGTTTTTGAAGAATCTTCTCGATATACTTCTCTTTTGACAAGAACAACTTCTTAGCATCACTATTTTGGGTAATTCTAATGCCAAGAATTTGCGTCACCTAGCCCAGGCCTTTCAAGGCAAAAGACTTGCTCAACTCTTTTTTCAACAACTCAATTCACGAAACATTCCAACTTATAATCAGTTTATCATTAACATTAAGCAAGAGAATAATAATGTCATCATCAGAGAATTTTTGGTCCATCATAACTGACATAAACATTTTGTACCATTATCACGGTGCTTGCTTTAGGCCATAGAAACTTTTCTTTAACTTGCATACACAATTCTCTTTTTGTTTCACTTTGAAACCCTTAGGTAGTTTCATGATTGTGAAGTACGTTCATCTTGCTTCAACTTGTATACCCACCTGTTCTTCAAAGTTCTTTTATCTTTAGACAACTTTACTAGCTCAAAAGTATGATTATCATAAAGTGAATGCATTTCATCCTGCATAGCATAAAACGATTGCTTTTGCATTCATTTCTATTGCTTCTGCATGGCACTGTGTTTTACCTACATAAGTTAATATGACATACTCAATTGCTGAATATCTGGTGAAAGGTTGTTGTTCTATAATGAATCTCCGAACTAGAAAATCTGGTGAAACATCTAATGGAGCCTTTGGTTCAAGAATAATATTATTTGTCTCAACATGTTTTAGGACATGTGCATTGGGGGTATCGGTATATACAAAAGCTTTAATTTTCGTGCTTATCCTAATTGTTGGTTTAGTTTATGCATGGTGAAAAGGAGCATTGGAATGATCTTGATTCCTGAATATTCAGCCAATTAAAAAAGTAAAATAAAATAAAATTGAGACGGTTATGAATTTTATAGAATTTCTCTTACTAGAACATTCATTTCTTGCTGCTCCTCGTCAACTTATGCAAGAATATATGTGTGTGAGAAACTGGATCTAAGTCAATCAAAATACGTCTAACTTGTGGCATAAAATCATCTTTGATGTTTTAATATCTTGTATTGTCTGATCTTCTATAAACACAACATCTCTACTTTTTACAACTTTCTTCTCAGTTGGATCATAGAATTTGCAGCCAAACAAATCTTGCCCACAACCAATGAATATGTATTGTCATGTTTTCACATCAAGTTTAGACCTCTCATATTTGGTAATATGCACAAATGCCTTGCACCCAAAGACATGCAAATAATAATAAGAAACATCTTTGCTTGTCCAAAATCTATTAGGAACATCAAACTCTAAAGGAACATATAGAGTAAGATTTAATACAATGTGCAATTGCACTTACAGCCTCACCCCAAAAGGATTCCAATAGCTTTGACTGTGAAAGCAAACATCTTACCCTTTCAACCAATGTCACATTTATTCTCTTAGCTAAGCCATTTGACAGAGATGTCTTGGAAGGTGTCCTTTGATGTTGAATACCTTGTTGTTTGCTATTCATTAACATGTCTAGTATACTCTCCCCTATTATCAGTTCTAATGCATTTCAACTTCTTTCCAATCTGTCTCTCAATTGAATTATGAAACTGCTTAAAAACATTCAATACTTGATCTTTAGTCTTCAAGGCATAAACTCAAATTTTCCTTGAAAAATTACCTATGAAAGTAAAAAAAATAAAGAGAGGCACCAAGTGATTTTGTCTAGGGGTGAGCATCGGTCTAGGAGACCCTAGACCGATCCCATATAGGCCCAACCTAGTCGGTCTTGGTCCAATTCGTAAGGGAATTAAGTCATTCCTTGGTCTTGGGACTCCTGGACCTAGCACTTTGGATTAGTCCTTAGTCCTCGGACTTTAGGGTTGGTCCACCTTGTATATATTATATATTTTTGTCTACTCTAAATCCTTACGCCTTTACCTCTATTTTTTCTTGTATGGTTCTATTGTGTAAATTAGAAAGTAGAAACCCAGCCCAAATTCAACCAAAGAAAAAATAGAAATCCTCTTCATTTGCCTAAGCCTCATTTGCCTTATGGTCCTTCTCACTCGCCTTACAAGCGCAATTGAGCTAGTGAAATTGCTTGCCTCTCTTGGTCCACCTTATGAACGCTGCTCAACAATCATTAATGGAGATTCTTGTTGATACCTTATCTTAGATTTATGTTTGATATGTGCCATTTTTCATAATTTGATTCCTTAAAATCGCATTATTAATAAATATTTAATTTGAAAGAGTATATTTGTCTATTCAAGGGATATAAAAAAAAAAAAAAAATAGTTGGTTGGTCCCAAGTTGACCCTAGAATCGGATCGGACCCATAGGGTCAATCTAGTCTTTAGTCCTAGGCTCAACAAGGTCAGTCCACAATTCCAAGAATTAAGGACCAATACTGTATATATTGGTCTTTGGATTAGGTGTTGGACTGGCCTCACTCGGACCATGATTGCCCTTAGAATACTTGATCTTTAGTTTTCAATGTATAACCCAAATTTTCCTTGAAAAATCACCTATGAAAGTAACAAAATAAAAAGAGTCACAAAGTGATTTTGTTTTCATAGGACCACGAGTGTAGTAATATACTAAATCAAGTATTCTTGACTTTCTCGAAATGGAGCTTTTGAATGCAACTCCATTTTGTTTCTTGTCAAATAGTGAGCACACTTCTTTAGCCTTGAACTTTTTATTTGCGAAAAGAGCTTCTTCTTGGTCAATACTGACAAACCCTTCTAACGATGTGACTGAGCCTCTTGTGCCATGACTAAGCCATCTCTTCGCTGTCTATTGCATTAATTTTGTTTGTGGATAACTTTGCTAGCATAATGTACAATAAAGAATATTTTTCGCCTTTAACCACAACCAGAAAACCTTTAGTGAGCTTCCATCATCTATCACTAAAGGTTTTGCAATACCCCTCATCATCCAACTTACCTATGGAAATCAAATTCAAATGAATTTAAGTTATATGTTTAACATCATTTTAATACTAACCTCATGCTATTGCTGGTCTCTTGGCACACACCACCAATGCCTAAAACTTCACCCTGCCCATTGTTTCCTATATCACGAATCCAAAGTCATTGGACATGTACGATGTAAAGAAATCTCTACGAGATGTAGCATGAATAGATGCACATCTATCAATTTCTCAATTGGTCTCATGACATACAAGATTCACCACATCACTATCAAAGATAATGAGAAAGTTTTCTTTAAGTGTAGCAACACGATTGTCATTGTTGTCGTTTTCACTTTTCTTTCATTTACTTTTCTCTTTTCGTTTCTCCTTTTTGAACGAACGACAAAACCTCTAAATATGTCCTTTCTATGGCAGTAATGGTACTCAACATTTGCAAATCCATTGTATTCGTCTATACTTTTATATAAGCTTTTATCTTTATTTTTCGGACCTCGAGGCTCACTTCTTCCCTTTTTCTCAACAACCAAGGTATTGGAATGTGAAGAGGATGATCCTTGTGTCTTCCTTCTTATCTTTTCATTCAAAATACTACTAAAATCCATGGTAATCGTACTATTCGGGGCTGAATTAGACAAAACATTCTACATGTCTCCCAAGAGTCGGGCAAAATACCAAGTAACCATAACACTTGTATCTCATAATCAAACTTGATTCCTATTGCAGTTAATTTATTAGAAATAACTTGTTATTCCTAGTCTTTCGAGCATACAACTATTTGAGCTTATTCCACAAACTGTGTGCATGTCTTTCCTTAATGATATGGCTCAAAACATTATCATCCACTCACTGCCTAATATAACCACACAATTGATGATGAATTATATAGCATTTGGCATCAGTTTTGTTCTCCGGTTTCTCTTCAGCAATTACGGACAAATAATAATCGTTCACATATAAAATGTCTTCCATCTTCCCTTTCCAAACATGATAATTTGAACCATTTAATTTAACCATTCTACTCATAGTCATTTCCACTTTATTGGGGGAATAATAACAATCCGAACAATATCAGATCAATGTAGCGAAACAAAATAATCTCCCCTCTTGTTCAAACCTAATAGCAAATGATATAATAAAGTAATATAAATTTCCAAACACGCAAACACAAGGCAATTTTTTTTATGTGGAAAACCACATCGGTGTGAGGAGATTAAAACCACCGGAATTGGAGTCCACAAAAAAATCTTCATTGTCAACAAAACTGGGTGAACATAGTTCTTCTCTACTAAATAGTAGTGGTACATAGTAGGAAAGACATCAAGATCATCATTCTTCGCAATACACATAAATTTCACATGGGATCAAGAATAAAAAGATCATCAAAAACGTAGGTTTTGTTCAACCCATGAAAAACCTGATGTAGGGAGCTTTAAATGAAAATCAAACTCTTCAGATTCGAGAAGAGTATGCCATGAAGATGCTGACCAAATTTTAGTTCAATCAGACCAAGAATCGATCTCCGATGGCAGCTTGATGAAAATCAGATACTGCCCTCAACCTAGATGTTCTGCTCTCTTCGTTCTTGTTAATGTGCTTCAACTAATGTTCTTTATGGCTATCACATAAAAGACAATAAGAAACTCTATTTCTTCATATAGGCTCAAGTCCTTGGGCTTGCAATTCATTGGTCTTCCTTCACATGAGAGTGAACTCGACCAACATATCTCACACATTCCATGATGGTTGTACTAGGAGTGAACGCGAGAGAATCATATCATTCTTGGCCTTTCAAGTGTCGTAAATAGAGCAGTTCCAAACTAGTCTTTGTAAGCATTTATGTCAAATCTCAAGTGTCTAATACATTTGATATAATTTTCAAGCGTTAATACATTAGTCGTAATTATGACTAATTAGGAATATTGATCTAAATCTAGTGGTGGATGAACTTCGGCTTTTTCTTAGCCCGAAGCACTTGAAACTTTTGCAATATACAAATGTTGGTATGTAGATTCACCTACAGTTTTTTTTTTTCCTTCAGATTTTTAAAATTTGAATAATATTTTAAATTCTGACGGGAAAGTTGTTCGCTTTCACGTTTGTAGGTATAAGTAATGTTATCAAACACCTGTAGAATGAGAAGGGTTTAAAGGACAAGGGCATTTGGAGAATAATTATAGCTTAAGGTGCAAGAACTATTATATAGGGGAACCGTAAGCAAACACTATAATAGGCTCTAAACTAGGACATCGGGACCCGTGGAGTGCCAAAAGTTGGCACAAATGTACACTTTAGTGCCAAAAGTTACGAAAGTGACACTTAAGTACCAAAATCGGATTAAAATTGATTACTTAAGTGCCAATCCAGCCAAAGTGCTAACGTGGCGATTTTTCGGCGAAGGAAGTGCAAAACGGCGTAGTTTTGATGCTGACATGGTAAAAAATTAATATAAAAATTAATTAAATTAAATTTAAAACTAAATTTATTTAAAACATTTAAAAAATACATTTTTTTTTTTTAACAAAGGAGGGAGGCGGCTGAGGGCTGAGCCCTTGCCATTGCCGCCAGGAAGGGTTGGCGACGGAGGGCCAGGGCTCGGCGACCCCGGCTGACTGGCGGCGAGGGCCCACAAGCCCTCGCCCGATCCGGCGACGGTCGGCGGCCCTCTCCCGGCCGGGCCAAGGGCCGCCGACACCGAGGCGACCCCGGTGGGCGGCGGTCCTTGGCTTGGCCGGGCAAGGACCGCGACCCTCGCCCTAGATCGAGGCGAGGCTCACGATCCTCCCCTCCCCCTCCATCGGACCTTCCCTGTGGCGGCGGCGAGGGCTCAACCCTCGGCAGCCTCCCTCCTTTTTTTTTTTTTTAAATAATTTTTTTATTTTTTAAAATTTTAAAATTCAAATGTTTTAAATAAATTTGATTTTAAATTTGATTTTATTAATTTTTATATTAATTTTTTACCGTCAGCACCAAAACGACGTCGTTTTTGCATTGTCTAGCCACGTCAGCGTGCAAAACGACACCGTTTTGCACTTACTTCGCCGGAAATTGCGCACGTTAGCATTTTGGCCGGATTGACATTGAAGTGATCCATTTTGCTCCGATTTTGGCATTTACGTGTCCCTTTGTGCCAATTTTTGGCAATAGCTTCATCTTAGGAGCTCATATGACTTTGTTGCACTTTGATCCTTGCTCTTGTGCTTATGCGCTCCATGTTATCAATTCAGCTTCAGTCTTGCTTCATATAGCATCCAAAAGCCGGTTCTTATTCCTTTCCCGATTGTAATCATCTTCGTTATAAGGATAGCGACGTCGATAGAAACACAGGCTTATTACATTTCTCTTGATTCCTCACGGGCTGGGCCGACTTGGATCGGTTTAGTACATTTCACACTGTTAATGTTGGATGCATCATGATTATAGAAAATTAAGAGAATATAGGGATGCACAAACTACTTGGCGTCAAGCATATTAATGTGACCATTTAACATGTTTGATAAAATAAGTCATGTGTTGGGAAATTTTTAGCACCAGAAACTAAACAATGAGGGTGAAAGATAAAAAAAAAAAAAAAAAAAAAAAAAGAGAACAAGTGCTTTAATTTGTTCATTGAGCCCGAGTAAAACGTAGGCCCGAATCCATATTTATTGACACGGGAGGAAATCATTGAGTGAGTCCAGACGGATCTTTAGGTCAGGCCTAATTTGGGTGACTTTGGTATTTTGAAACCGCCTCATTGGACCGATTATATCTACAATATTACAAAAGAAAATAAAAGAAAAGAAAATCTCTTTGATAGAAGACGGAGACGACATAGCAGGCTCCGGTGGACGTGGATACTTTATCTCGGACGATGTTCTCCGTGGTGCTTTAACAAATCTTGACCGTTGATATATGAAAATGAGAATTTGATCAACGATTGAAATTGATTGAGACATCAAGGAAACATTGGAGGAGAAGAGGTTCTTCTCTTGTTTCCAATGCATGTAAAGAATCACAAGTTCGATTTACGAAATTGACTCTTCTCCGGAGTGCTCGGCATGCTTTCTCACTTGGTCCCTATCCTCAAACTTTGCCAAGACTCACCACTAACTTCTTTCCATTATCCTAGCCTTGTGCCGCTACCTCAGTACCCATATTAGCTGAAACAAAGAAGAAACGATGGTTTGAGAGAGGGACATATACATTGTACAAGTGAGTTCCATTGCAAGAACCAACTCAGCATAAAAAAGAAGAATTTGCTTAAGTTGATGGACCAAAATATCGATGAATACTATCCAAACACAACTTTTATGGACTGCTCTCGTGATTTTTTCATGCGTCAAAGAGCCCAAACCTTGCTGCATGGTTGATCGGAGACGATCTAATTGACATCGTTATGAAACACTAGTCATGGACATACAGACAATCTTGCCTTTTATTTTGTTGGAAACGTGCAACATAAACCCAATACCTATACCTAGGGAGATTACCAAGGGAGAACCCCAGTTCGAGCTAGTCAGATATCTAGTTGGACTTACCTTTGCTTAAAAAACTTAAACTAATGAGCTAGAGCCAACTATGAAATATTAAATTCTCCGCAGCACATAAATTCTCAATATGAGACTTTTCTAACACAACTCATATGTGCATTTCAACAATTCCCCTCGTGTGTGTTCCCCTCGTGTGTGAGCTTAGTGTTAGGTTTGCTGTAACTTAATTTAGGTATCTTTTGCATCAACATACTCAACTTGAATCCCCAACACCCATCTTCACTTGGCCATCAGAATTGCATTGTTACACCACAAATGCCCACCACTCAGCAACCGTATTGGTCACGAGATCCTTGAGATATTTATCAAAGGCCAAAACAAAATTGAGGCCAACCAATTTACCCTTGGCTCAGATATTGTTTGTTAAGAGTGCGCATCGAAATTTGAAGTCTGAGTTTGTCAACATATTCAGTTTAACCTACATTTATTCAAAAGTTTAAGTTAATACGTTATAAACCAACTATAATATATTAACTAGTCCACACCATATTAATTCTCCAATGAGAAATTTTTCTAATACAATTGACTCTTGCATTTCAACATATTTTTTTGGCAAAGATAAATAACTTATGATAGAAAAATACACTAACATAAAAAATAAAATAAAGATTTTTGTGTTAACATTTTAGATACTAAGGGGCTGTTTGTTTAAATTTGTTTCTGTTCCTCGGAACATAAATTTTTGTTCTTTTGTTCCGAGGAACAAAAAAAGAATAAAAATGCGTTTGTTTACACTTTTGTTCCTAGAAACAGATTTGGAGTAGAAACAAGAAGTAGAAAAAAATTGTTTCTTGTTCCTGGGAACAATTCCAAGAAACACTTCTTTTTTTTCTCTTTTTTCTTCTTCTTTTTTCTTTGGCTGGCGACCTCGCGGCCCCCGCCGAGGCCACCGCCAGTCGGCGTCGCCCGGCGGTGGCCCGGCGAGCCTCGCCGTGGCTGGGCAAGTCCGCAAACCAAAAGGAAGAAAGAAAAAAAAATAAAAAAAGAAAAAAGAAAAAAGAAAAATAAAAATAAAAATAAAAATTTTTAAAAAAATTATACAAGTTTACCAAATGTGTTTATATTCTTTTTCTATTCCAAGAATAGAAATTTTATACAGTTACCAAACGTATTCTTCTTCAAAAATTGTTCCTTGGAATAGAAATAGTTTTTTCTATTTCTGTTCCCGGGAACAATTTTTGAATAGAAACGTTACCAAATATAGCCTAAATCACTCATCTATTAAATTAAACTTTTAAAACAATTGGTGATGGTCTCAAAAAAACTCACATGGTATTAAACATAGAGATTTCAAGTTCAAATCTTTCGAGATCTCTTAGCAAATGTCAGCCTATGCATGAGGAAGAATATTAGAATATTTAAATTTTAAATCATACTTTCATCGATCCGCTTAAGCTTTCAGATTAGTTAACTGTGGCCCAAAAAACCTTACAACTTCTTGTTACTGTGTCAAATGATACTATTCTTCCTATAATTAGGAAATTAACCCTTAAAAAATGTTCGAGAGAATCTTGTCCTTCCTCAATTAGTGAAGCTAATTTATGTTAAACAAAGCACCACATAACAGAGTTAAAACTTTGCCACGAGGGGCGACTTTTGCATGTAAGGAAATATCGATCGTCCTTCTAATTGCTAACATCCATAAGTCCCGATAGACTACAGAGCTTAATAGAAATGGGCCATGGGTCACGTCTCCATTGTCGAACCATGCATTTCCATTTCTCTACTCCATCTCAGCATAATATTGTCTTGAATGTATTCATCTGTATTTCTTGAATTTTATTCTTTGAAGAAATCAATTATAGTTCCAAAAATCACATGAGAGGTTCTTTCATAAATAGATTGGAGCGACTAAGGACAATATAAATATTTAATTATGTCTCAAGTTTGAGACCATATGCAAAGACCAACCTTGTAGAAGTTTGACTCATATATTGAATGTCTTCTTAGTTTTATCTCCAAGCAAATGTAGTGGAGTCCAAAATTTGGTGGATTCTGATCTTAGATTAGAGATAAAGAGAAAGCAAATCAATGTTTCCAAGTTTTAGTCAGCAAGTTATATAGGAACATATAAAAGTGAAATTTTACTCTGTTATTACGCATTGAGCAAATAAGGCTAGTGTTAGGGCTTTCCTTATGTGCTTTTGGAGTGATATCTATGAGAGACTGTAAGAGACTGTTTGTGGCATAATCTGTCACGCCTTGACCCTCGATCATGCGACAACCCCTATTTCTCTTTGGTCATTTAGATGTGATGTTCTAGGATGCACCGCCGGCCCATTCTTTTTATCTTTTGATTAAATGCAAATGGAAGGATATAATAAATAGCCAGTCAATCAACAAAGATGGATAATATAAACATAACATCAAACATTTCCATAAGCACTATTTTTTTTATATAATTGTTAATCATGTGAAGTTAAATACTTACAAGCCCTTGCATGGCAATTTCCTACCAACCAACACAAAACCAACAGGGGTCAAGGTTAATCTAAACTTTTCTAACGCAAGAGCCAACCAAAAAGTGATGCATCTCACACTCATGACCAGCCGTGGTATTTGGGTGGAGTCTTAGGGTTAGACTCCTCATCTGGGTTAGTCTCCAAATCCTCTACAGCACTGTTTGGGGTGTCGATACCCATTGGGTCCCAAATTTGCTCCCCAAGACCCCCGCCAAGTGATCCATCAAAACCACGCATTAGGCCAAAACGTTCCTCTCCAGCCCAAATGAATCACGCTTTAAATTTTTGAGTCACCTAGTTGGCCAACCCTCGTCTATCCAAACCATCATAACAAAAAGTTCATAAACATGATTGATCCTTGAGATAGGGTACAGGGTTATAATAGTGTCTTGGTCCATAGGGACCCCGAACCGAATATAACAGTTCTCCATACTACGTGCCTGAAATTAATAAACAACAATGAGTGAGATAAAATCTCAGTAAGTAAACATGTCACGCCCGATCCTCGAGCGCACGCCCATCCCTCTTTGGTCGATTAAATAGCGACGTCCCAGGACGCATCACCGACCCATTCATTTTAATACGCATGCTGAAGTAGATAAATAATCCCTAGACAACAAATCAATGGGATAGGAAAGTAAGGCCACAATTTTGAAAACTAAAATCACAACCAACTTATATTTACAATACCAAGTCAGGTCATACACATAACCAGTTTATAAAACAAAGTCTAAAAACAGGGGTGGGGTTTTCAAATAACTACGGTTCCTCGTCTTCCCCGTCATCTCCCTCCACACTCCAGCTGGAGCCTACTGCTGAGTACACAAAAGATCCTAGATCTTCAAGCTCGGGGTCCACCGGGTCTACCACCAAACCTTCTCTAGGGTTTGCAATGCCCTTTCCAAAAGCAACCTCCTTCACATACAGAGGTATCTCAGATTCCGGTATGGGGCCCTCTCTCTATCCATTACGATCCTAGCGATACCACGCTCTGTATTGATGGGGCACCTTTTTGGGTAGACCCGTATCAACCTAGATTATGGACTTCACCAGTTCGTACTCTAATCCATTAGGTGCCCATGAATCGGAATGTAGTACTTTTGTTCTGTGATCTTCCTCGGTTGACCAAAATGCTCGGGAGGAGCTGCCATCTATGGACTTGAAATGTTATCCCACAACGGGGTGAGATGACGTCTCAGCGAGTTCCACTCCCTAAGATCCGACTAGGAAGAAAATACGCCCTGAGGGCTGCCTAGGCACAATCATGAGTCGAAGGACTTAACTTTGCCTCGGTTCCTTTCTGCAAGTTAGCACAATTTACAAATTCATGGAATCACATCAACCAATCAATTCATCCCCTTAGATCAAATCATCGATCAATTGACTTAGTCGATTCCATGTCATCAAGACCTTTCCCCGGTCATCTCAATCAATACTATCTATAAAGTCCGACCATAATAGGACTGCTCACTTTAAGTTGATAATAGATAATATAGCTCGCTCTAAGCTGATAAGGTTAAGGTATACTACTCGCGCTAAGCTGACATATCGAGGCCCTCAAGTTGATATAGTATATCGGTATACTGCTCTCGCTAAGCTGACATATCACCCGCAGGCTGATATAGTATACCCCTGATGCTCACTCTAAGCTAATAAAGTGTACTGCTCGCACTAAACTGACATATCATAGCCCTCAGGCTGATATAGCACACTATTCTCACCAACTGAGAATTTCATCGTTTTTATCCTTCATGATAAAAATAATCGTGTGTGGGTACACGGTCGGTCTTAGACAAAATACAATATTTTCCCATAAATCCCACCATTTTCTATGGTCCACCAAAATATTTTTGGCGTTTTAAACCGACGCTTGATTATTTTCTAATTAATTATTGAAATTAAATAAATTTAGGAATAAATTCCTAAAATCACAATCACACTCAATCAACACAAATTAGAACTCAATTAAATAAACAAATCACACCATTGAAATCAGCATAAAATTCCAGTCACTGATTATCCCGGTCTAATTTTTCGAAAATAATTATTAAATACCAAAATAGCAACTTAGGGCCGTAAAGCCTAATCGAAAGCCGAGACGAGCCCGGAAAATTCCCGAACTACTCTAGATAAATACTAGAGCTTGTCTAGGCCCTAATTGCACTAAACTATTGACCTAACATGCATCGATAATTAACTAATTTACTAATCCATTCTAACTAACCACCTAATCCAAGCTTAACTTAAACTAATCAACCCTTAAACGTCATTAAATTACTAAGTGAGGATTAGTGAGTTAAACTCACTTGATTTACGATCCGCTCGGATCAAATCGACGGGAACACCGAGAGGGATGAGAAACTCCAAAGCGGGCTTGCCAAACGAGGTCGGGAACGGCTCAGAAACGGCCCAAATAACGGCTGCGAGACCCACAAGCTTTGGCTCTATTTGGTGGCTAAGAAAGCTAGATGGTGGCTCGGCTGAGGCAAAGAAGGCGACAGCATCTGGCGGAAGGGCTTTCGGCGGCTCGACGGGCTTCCCTGGTGACAGGCGGAGGTTGGACAGCGGTGTGCAGGCTTCGACGGTGATCCAGAGGCTTCGTAGGACGGCAAGCAAGCAAGATAGAAGCGGCTGGACGCGGCAGAGGCGGAGGGGCACGCACGGGCGAATGGCGGCGTCGGGGTGGCTTTGGCGGTGGCGAGGGGTCGGCGGGGGAGGAGGAGTTGCTAGTCGGCCTGCTGGGTTGCTGAGCTCAAGAATAGCCAAAAGAAGGAAGGGGGATCGACGGAAATGGGGGAAGGAATAAGAGAGGGACTGGTTTGGATGGGGGGGACCACCTTGGTCTTCTCTTACCCCATTTAGTCCCCTTGACCAGTCCAACCTGTCCAGCTGGTGTCCATAGCAAGTTTCAAACTAAAATGCCTTTTTCTAGAAGCTTGAGTTGGTCCAAAGGTTGGGTTCAAAGGGTCAAGTGGACACCAAATGCCTTTTGAATCAACACCATTCGGCCTCTATAAATTCCAATAGCAAATCCTCGATCAAATTGGTATTTTTCTTCGCCAATTGATCCCACTTGCATCCCAATTTTGCGATAAAAAATGGTCCTCTGAATTTTTTGGACAAAAACAACCCTACCTCGACTTTTTCCCAAAACGTCTCGGTTTGCAAAAAAATCTTTGGAGGCTGAGTCGACGTTCCTAAAATGACCTGTGACATGACATAACTTTCAATTTCTGAAATCGGATTGAAATTCACGATTAATTTCAATTCGGCGCGATTTTAGCGTGACCTAGGCTATTGAGTAGCTTTCATAATTTTTTAGTGCAAATGACTCATGGTCGATTTTCTTCGAGCTACAATGAACCCATTCGACACATTGGTGCCTTTCGATAGTCGTGAAAATCTCAAGGATTCAAATACGGACACAAGGTACCAAAACGATAGAAAAATCAGTCTAGTGTCGGTCGACGAGAATAGCACTATAGGCACGTTTATGAAAGGCCCGATTAATTTAATTGAAAGCAGAATTGAAAAATCCAGGATGTCACAAAACAACCTAAGCCTCGTTTAGGATGCTAACTCGCCTTGGGTGTAGCATATACATGCAGCATTATATCTTTGCCTTCAATATAATCATGATCAAACAATTCAACCCAAAGACAAATATTAAAGCCGTCAAATAATCTTGTAGGCATTCTTATCTCACCTTGGCACACCCCTGCATATTTTTAATTAACACATGCCCATCACAACAATCATTTTTCATGGCATCACAATTTTCAAACAACATAAAGCATGTATAATTTCACCCCATAACTCAAGTGTATAACACATATAATCACTACTTATCATCCATTTAGCGATAGCTTATCACCTATTTTTCGATAGCTTATCACCTATTTGTCACCTATTTGATGATAGCTTATCACATAATTGCCAATAGCTTATTACCCCTTGGGTGATAGCTTATCTTCTTTTTCATGATAGGTTATCATTTCCATTTATCACTTCCCTTGATAACCTATCACTACTACTTATCACCTATCGTGATAACTTATCAACTTTACTTATCATTTATTGCAATAACTTATCCATTAAACCATCATTAATTAAGATTAACTACAATTAGCCTTAATTTAAAACTACCATTGAATGCAATTAACACCCTAGTCAAAGATTATGAAGTTAACTCACTGTTTAACGACGACAACAATGAGAGTGTGGTGCTCACGGTTCAAATGGCGGCACTAATGGTGGCATTTTGGCGAGGCTTAAGGGTGTGACCTAGGTTGGTGGGGCTGGTGGTTTGCGAATGGCAAAGCACGATGATAAGCGGCATGAGGGATGGTGACGGCGGTGCGCCAGACAGTGACAATGGCGTGAGGCAGTTCGGACGATGAATGGTAGTGGAGATGGTGGCGTAAAGAAAGAGAAGAAGAGAAAATGAGAGAGAGAAATGAAGGGGGAGGGGTGGCCCAATGGGGTGGGGGAGCAGGAGGAGGGAGGGGAGAGAGAGATTTGACTGAGATTTTTCTTCAAAATACTAACCCTCTTTAAAACCCTCCCATCCCATCGATTATTTGCCCCTGTGTCTTCATCTTCTCCAATGCCTAAGTCTTCTAGAAGGGGCATTTTAGTCATTTCACCAACTTTAACATAAAATCCCAATTTTGCCCTCGGACCCAATTGCTTGAAATGGGCTTGGCTTGGGCTTAGTAAGCTTCTTTGCACGCACTTGGCCAAGCCCCTTAGGCATGAGACCCATTGGGCCTTTGCTTGGTGCGGCTCCTTTTTCCCGGCTTCCAATTCTCGACCTACTAATTCTTATCCATAATTTATAGCTTACCGATAAATTGGCAGATAAATGAGGCGACGTCCAATAGGTTGGCCTTGAAATTCTTGAAAGTTCGATATCGAAATCGAATTAAAATTCATGGTTAAAATCAATCAAATGCGACTTTAATATGACCTAAATTATCGAGTGGCTTTTAAGGGTTTTCACACGTTTGACCCACGGTTGATAATTTTCAACCCACATTTGTGCCTCTTCAAATCGAGGATAACCCTCGGTTGTCATGTAAAAGCGAGGAATCAATTATTACCATGAGTACAAGATTAATAGAAAATTGGTTTATTGTTGTTTGTAGCGAGTATCGTAATCAAGCGGAATCACTTGCAAACTGACTACGTACTCATGTCGAATCGATTTATGTCCGTTTGCTAATTGACTTGCAACAACGTAATATTGTCCCTTGTCAATCATTGTGGTTGAGCAATTTATCCTGATTGAATTCTCTAGTCGTGCGCGTTTCAAACTTTGATGGCCTCTCCTAATAGATTAGTTAATTCATGAGTGATTAGTTCAGAGTAAATTCGACTAACAATGCATTGATAAAACAATAATTTCATATAACTCGAGAATGGTCGAATTTCAGGGTATTACATAATCTAGTATTGGAAAACACTTAGGGCGCGTTTGGTAACGCTTCTCTTCCCAGGAATAATTTTTGAGGAGAAATTATTCTTTTTAATTCTGTTATCGGGAACAATTATAAATAAAAGAACGTGTTTGGTAACTTGAAAAAATTCTGATTCTAGAATAGAATTGCGTTTGGTACCGTACTCAAAATTTCTACTCCAAATTATTTTCTTTTAATTTTTAAATAATTTTATTACTTTTTTCCTTTTTTTTTCTTCTTTTTTTCTTTTTTCTTTTTTTTCCTTTTTTTTTCTTGTTTTCTTTTTTTCCTCCTCCTCCTCCTCCTCCTCCTCCTTCTTCTTCTTCTTCAAGTCGCCGATCGCCGGTCTTGAGATGACCGGGCGACCCGCCATACGAGGGCCAATGACCTCACCGGAGCATGCCGGCCCTCGTCGACCGAGCCTTGCCGGCAACCGGGTGAGCTTGGCCTCGCTAGATTTGGGCAAGGCCGCTCGCCCGACATGGCTCGGCCAAGCTCGCCTCGCTGCCGGTGGGGCTTGACCTCGTTGAGCCACCGCGAGGTCGGCCTCGCCTTGGCCTAGCGAGGTCGAGCCCCACCGGCGGGGCGAGCTTGGCCTCGCCGGATCTAGCCGAGGCCGCTCGCCCGCCATGGCTCGGTCGAGCCTCGCCGGTGGCTAGGCGGGCTTCGCCCGCCCCATCAAGCCTCGCCTAGCCCCGCGGAGGCTCGCCTAGCCTCGTCGGGGCCACGAGACTCGCCCGGCCACCAACGAGGCTCGGCCTCGCCGATGACCGGGCTTGCCTCCGGTGAGCTCGCTGGACCGATTGCTGGCGACCGGCGGCAATGGGTGGCGAATGGCAACCACAACGATGGATGAAGAAGAAGAAAAGGGAAGAAGAACAAGAAAAAAAAAGAAAATACGGGCTTGATTCTAAAATTGTTCCCGAGAACAAGAATCAACTTTTTTTTTGTTCTTGATTATGTTCCAAATCTACTTCCGAAAAAAATAATATAAATTTGTTCTCAGGAACAAAAATTTTACCAAACACGATTCTGTTCCAAAATTACACCCGGGAACAAAAGAATTGAAATTTTTACTATTTGGTTGTTTACCAAACAGGGCCTTACTTGGTAAACGATTGTGACTTTGTAATTCTCCAAATTCATAATGGATTTATGTGTTGTTAGCTCTTCTCATAAAGTAGGTACAAGTACAATACTTGGATTGAATTATGTAAATCCTAAGTGTTCTTTATTATTCTCCGTTGATTTCTCTGGTGATTTTTGTTTCTTATGTTAGATTTGAATTGCAAAATTTGTTAACTTTCGCATTATTAATGTTAGAGCAAAGGATAGAGTTTCTAGAGTTAATTTGGAGCTCTTGCTTATCTAATCATTGTCTACAAAAGTTGTGTTTGCAATTATAGTTGAAACAAAAGTTGAGATTAAGAAATTGAATGGGAGGAACAATTTTGAGTTGGGGAGCATTAAGATGAGTGTCTTGTTAACAACCGAAGGTTTGGCAAAAGAGTTGGATGGTGATAATAAATTGCCACAAACAATGACAAAAGGTGATAAGGTAGATTTGTTAGAGAAGTATGAAATGTACAATCCTATTGAAGTTGTCAAATGAGGTATTAATCGAAGTAGCCCAATGTAGTGTTGGAGGCAAAACTTGGGCACTTTATCTTACGAAGGTTTTAACAGCGTGGGTATGCTGAAAAGGTTGTTTTGATTTTGAGTAATTGAAGACTTATCAGAAACTACTTAGGTGAATTTAACAAACTCATGATCGATTAGAATAACATCAATGAGGCCTTGCCTAATGAAAGTAGTTGGTGTCTTTATTTTTTTCTTTTGAGCACTTCACTTATATACTACTATAGGGCATACTACAAGTATCTTGCAAAGGGTAAAGTCGATCTTGTTTTCTAAGGAGCGACAAAAGAAGCTGCCAAAAGATGACCAGGAGCAGGATATTGCACAAGGTTTGATTATTTGAGGTAGAAACAAAGGGGTAAGTACACTAGAAGTGCCAAAAGTTTATTTTGGAACACTTAAGTGCTAACAAATTTGAAAAACGATCATTTTAGTGCTAACGCCGATCTAATTGGCTGAAAATCCGACGTGACACTTTTTTATTAATTTTTGAAGTTGACGTGGCTCATCGAAGAGCACAGTCAATATCTAAACAACAAAATGACTCCGTTTGGCATCTTTCCCCCAAGTAAGAACCCTAAATCCCCAAAATTGAGAAAGAGAGAGAGAGAGAGAGAGAGAGAGAGAGAGAGAGAGGAGGCATGGGCTTCCTCCTCGTCTTCTTCCTAGAAGAACAACACCAATAGTGGCACCAGCAACGGCACCAGCAACAACACCAGGAGCAACACCAGCAATGGCACCAGCAACAACACCGGTAGCAACACCAGCAATGGCACCTTTGACCCCCCTTCTTCCTCCTCCTCCACCCTCACGTCCTATTCTTCCCGCCACTTCTTGCCTGAGCAACAACCTCAACCTCTCATCGCTCACCTGATTGAGCAACTACGATGGTGACCGAGCGACGGTGGTCGAGTGACGGCGGCATTGGCCGAGGATCGGACAAAGAACCCTAATTTCAATCTCGATATGAGCTATACAGCATCATTTTTGTGAGGTTGTCCACGTATGATGGTAAAACGACGTCGTTTCTTAAGGAGGATGGAAAATGACGTCATTTAAAAGCCACCACAACTTCTTCTTCTTCTTCTTCTTCTTCTTTTTTTAAATATAAAAGCCTCGTAATTAATTTGGTTGGAATCTCTCGCCAGTGGCACCAAAGTGATTGCTTTTTCTCATTTGACACTTAAGTGATCCAACAGAAACTTTTGGCATCAAAGTGAGCACCGTACACAACTTTTGGCACCAAAGTGAGCGCCGTACACAACTTTTGGCACTTATAGTGTACTTTCCCCTAAAAACAGATGCAGAGGCTCTAGAGATAGCAAATGGAAGAGCCGTTCTAAATTGAAACCCATCATTTAGAACTATTGATGCTTTCACTAGGATGAGATAGGGCACCATAACAAAGATAGTATAAAATCCAATGATAAAGGAGTTAAGATGGAGTTTGCAAGCGATGGTACTGCTTTTACCATAGTAGATAATAGTTCTAGTCATGCAATGTTGTGTTAGTAGTCAGCACCAGTTCATCAGGTGATGATTAGGAATTTGACTCTCGGTGTTCTTATCATGCAACTTCTCACAAGCATCGGTTTACTACCTATTAGTGTACAAATGGTGATAAGGTGTTCATGAGAAATGGTGCTTCTTGTGAAGTAGTAAGCATCGGAACAGTCCTTGATTAGTATGAAATCCCTAATTCGGGCCCCCAATCGATTAAGGGAAATGGCCTCTGAACTAGTTTTGAGCTCAACCATGAATTAGTCACAAACCTTGGCCTGAATAGGATAGTTGATCGTAGATAAACATTAAATTTCTCACCCAATAGTAGAAGCATCTATATCAGCTTAATTCTTAGGATTGCCATAATGACTTTTGGAAGTTTGTAATTTAATGAAGGGGTGACTCATGTGCCTAGTTGTCTTGATCATAAATGCAAGAAAATGACTCATGAGCCTAGTTGTCCAATGCTTATTAAATGAAAGGGATGATTAATGGTCTTAGGTGTCCCTATAATCTTAGGATATCATGATCCTAGAGTTAGCCTTGGAAGACGAGTGTTCCTTAAGTATCTCAAACAATTAATAAATGCTCCTAAAAATTTAAAGAAAAAAAAATTAATGGGAACTTGGTAGAAGATTCTAGAAGGAGAGGCTTGTCTTGGAGAGAGTAAGTAATGGATAAGAACAAATCCAAAGCCAATGATTGCACCAATTATAGGCATTAAATGAAGGGTGTGAGTCATAAGGCTTAGGTGTCTTCAACATCATTACATCTCATTAAATACAAGATGATTCATGCCATGGGTGGTCCAATATGAAGAGAGCAAGTGTCTTCCTAAAATCTAGGCATGCCACCTCCTCAATCTAGGGTGTCACGTCAAGAAATTTTATTAGTCTAATTGGAAGAGCAATGATGGGAGGTTGGCCTATAAATAGAGGCACTAACCCCTCATTCCACACACACCACTTCCTCTTCTCTCCCTCTCTCCTTGTATGCCCCTTTCTCCTCTTAGGCCTCCTTGTCTGCACACCCTCCTTGCTCGATCATCTTAGGCCAAACTTGGCTAGGGCGATGCGCTACGTTATTGGATTGAGCATGAGCTTACTTGTGTTTTACTATGTGTGTGATGTCATTGATTGTCTTTTGTATGATTTTACTCATTTTTTTAATTGACCACATGTGGACACGCCTTGAGTCACGACGGGTTTCCACTTGGTTGTGAGACCGGCGTCGAAGCGTGACGGTATGAGCCTTACTTAGTCTCGAGTTGGTATTGAGATGTGCCAACTTTGAGCCGTGTGTGGTTCTAGGCTAGCACTAAGACAGGTGGGCTCAAGCCGTGGATAACGTACGTGCTCGGTTCATCGTTTAGGTTATTTTTGCTAGGTCATGACACACACTTGCATGAGTAATCCTTCGGGTTTTGGTTGCAATGACTAATGATAAAAAATAAGATTTGAGTTTGTGTAAATTCTTACTTGGGTGGTCACATGAAGAAACTAGCCGTCACCGATGGATTTTGAGATGTTGTCACCACCAATAGATTTCGGGATGATGCTGCCACCGATGGATTTTAGGGCAATGCCACCATTGATGGATTTCGGGGTGATGCCGTCATCAATGGATTTCGAGATGATGCCTAGTGGATTCCGGAAGAACCGACATATTTTGGTTGATTAATAAATGAATCTAATCTGTTTGATCCTATAATATTCATGTGCATATGTTAATTGCCTTGTCTTGACCTTGAAAACCCCGTGCATATTTGATAAGCTCTTATTCGAGTCTTGAAAGTCACGTGCATATTTTATATGCTATTATTCGGATCATGAAAGTCACAAGCATATTTTATATGCCATTATATGAACTTGGCCATGCTTGTTTTACAAATAGTTGATGATTCTCGTTTGTTTTAGCCAAGGCAAAGCACGTGTTATACTGTTGATTTGCCACCAGCACTTATTTGAAGTCGAGACTGACATGCTTTGGTCCGGTGACGAGGTGCCATCTTAACCACGATTTAGTGGTTTTACTTACTGGGTCTATGACTTATTCTTATTATTTTTCAAACTTGTAGGTATAGACCGTGGACAATGAGTAGGGAGCCAGCCTATCACAGGGGGAAGCCAAGTTTGTAGGATGTCCTCTTTAGAGTAGTTAAGGTTATCCCAACCTTACGTAGAAAAATAAATCGAATGTATATTAGAAAGAGTAGAATGCCCGCAACAGGAGCTTGTACAAAGAATAGTCTTGTATAATATAGTATTGTGATGTGTTTATCCCTTGTTTCCCCATGTTTGTTTTTTTTTTGTACGGGTGTTGATGTATTTATGCTTCTGCATTGTTCGTAAGAAAAGATAAAAAGAAAATGGGATGGCGACGTGCCTAAGACGTCGCAACGATAACCCCATGACCTAGATTCAGGTCGTTACAATTAGGATGTATGATGGAACAGTGAGAATGCTGACTCAAGTAAAGCATATACCAAGGTTGAGAAAGAACCTTATTTCATTAAGTGCTCTTAACGAGTTCAAATACCAGATCCCTACTAAAGATAGAGTTTTGAAAGTCTCTCAAGGCATGCTAACTATGATGTGAGGGAATGTAGACTATAGGTTGCATCTCCTCTAGGGAGCCATAGTGATTGGTTCATTTGCTAAAATCTCTAAAGCTTTAGATTGAGACGCAAGACAATTATGGCACATGAGTGAGAAGAAGATGATCGTTCAAAGTCGAGGGGTGTAATATCTTGAAATTCAACTCCTTTCAAAATTTATGAAATGATTATTTCATCAATGCACTGATAGTTAATTTACTCTAAACTGATCACTCATGAGTTGATTAATCCATTGAGCAATGTTGTAAAGGGTTAAAACATGAAAGACTAGAGAATTCAATCAGGGATCGACCGCTTGACCATAAGGATTGACAAAGGACAATATTACATTGTTATAAGCCAATTAGTGAACGAATATAAATCGATTCAATAAAAGTACATAGTTAGTTTACGGTGATTTCGCATGTTTACGACACTCACTACAAATGACGATAAACTGATTTTCTATTGAACTCTCATGATTACATGACAACTGATGGTCATCCCTAATTGAAGAGGCATAAATGTGGATTGAAAATCGATCACAGGTCAAATGCGCGAAAAACCTTAAAAGCCACACTGTAGTTTAGGTTATACTAAAGTCGCATTTGATCGACTTTAATCATGGAAATTTTAATTTGATTTTAGGTATCGAGCTTTTGAGGATTTTAAGACTAACCTATTAGACATTGCTTCATTTGTCCATCGATTTATCGGCAAGCTTAAAATTTTCAAATAAAAACTAAGCAAGTTGAAAATTGGAAGCCGGAAAGGAAGCTAGGCTAGGTGAAGGCCCAATGGGCCTCACACCTTCATAATTCAGCCGTGAAGGCCCAAGTGGGCCAAGGAGAAATTTGGAAGTTTGGTAAAAAAAAAGTGTGTGAAATGATAAAATGTCATTGCATTTATGGGCTAAAAGACAAACAAAGTAAATGCATGCAAGAGAGTGAATTGAGAGCAAATTGGGGATTTTTGTTGGAATTATGATGAGATATTTTTTGAAAAATCTCTCTCTCTGCCCCCTCCCCCACGTTTCCACCCATTCAGCTGAACTTCGCCCCTCCATTTTGTTCTCTATGCCCTCTTATTTCTTCATCTTCATCTTTCTTCCTTGGTTGTCCTCACCTTGTCGTCCATAGCCATCGTTGCCGTCGTTCGCTCCATCATGCTACTGTCAATGCCAACCACTTGCGTCCTTCACCACCGAGCAAGCCACCATCAAACCCCCCCACCAAGCTTGGCCATTGGTTTTGAGGAGCCACTGTTGCCCATGCCACCTTCGCCGTCACTCGTCCATGTCGCTCGCCATTCCTCATGTTGCAGCTTGCCGTCCTTACCATCGTACAACGCCACTAACACCATCACCACCACCAAGCCAAGCCCAAATTTGGCCGTGGGTTTTGAAGAGCTACCTCCGCCACGCCGTGGTGTCGCCATTGGATCACAAGCCCCATGTTTTTGTTGTTGTCACATCGCCGCCGTCGTGAGCTTGCGATCGTAAAAAACACTGAGAGTTAACTCATGATCCTTGATTGGGGAATTAATTATGTTTAGGGGTAAGTTTAGTTTATGGATAATGCTGGTTAGTGTTAATTATGGTTTTGAGGAGCCACTGTTGCCCATGCCACCTTCGCCATCACTCGTCCATGTCGCTCGTCATTCCTCATGTTGCAGCTTGCCGTCCTTACCATCGTACAACGCCACTAACACCATCACCACCACCAAGCCAAGCCCAAATTTGGCCGTGGGTTTTGAAGAGCTACCACCGCCGCGCCATGGTGTCGCCATTGGATCACAAGCCCCATGTTTTTGTTGTCGTCACATCGCCGCCGTCGTGAGCTTGCGATCATCAGAAAAATCGAGAGTTAACTCATGATCCTTGATTGGGGAATTAATTATGTTTAGGGGTAGGTTTAGTTTATGGATAATGCTGGTTAGTGTTAATTATGGTTAAGGGTGGATTAGAGTAGTGGATTAGATTAAGGCTATTATAAATTAGTCTTAATTAATAACGATTAGTTTAATTAATCATGGTTAGTCCAATTTATCGCAATTAACTTAATTAATTGTAGTTAGCTTAATTAATCGCGATTAATATAAATTAATAATGGATTAGTTGTTAAGCAGAATTTTATGCTTAATTTATTAGATGAAATTATGCATAATTATGGTTATTGGACTTTGTTATGCCATGATGTTGATTGTCCAATTCATAAGCCCTAATTATTATCTTTAAAGAAGGTTCTATTAGCAAGAAAATGAAATATTTTGAGGTGTCGGGTTTGGACATTGTGTTTTACATGTTAAATGGGCAATGGGGTTTTGACATGGAAGTGTGCAAATTTTAGTGGGTTGATTTTAAGTAACTACGTGAAATTATTTTTAGCGGAATTTCAAATGTAAAATTTTCCAAGGTTTGTTGTTTGAGCACAAACATTGTTGCATTGGGCTAATTGATAGCAAATAAAATTGGTTTGACTGTTGTCATACTTAAGTGGTTACCTAACTCGTCACCTAATGGGAGTTTGGGGACAATGCCCAATGTTTATCGGATGTTCGGTGGGGGTCCGGATGCTAAGTCACAGTTGAGGCCAAATCGATGCTCCTTAAGGAATGCCATCTAGGTGGGAGTTCTAAATGATGCTGTGCCCAATGGGGCGGGACAATATTTGGTTATGCCGGAAGACCACCAACTCTTGTGTTGGCCATGGCTCGAAGTGTTGTAATAATTGGAACACATGTGTTGGCAATGCGTATGAATATTATGGAATGCATTCTGATTATTTAATATGCTCAATGCATTGATATTAGCATATGTGATGTATTAACATGTAAGAGCGTGCCAAGGCAAGGTAAGTTTTTATATCATTGTGTTTTTAAGCTGCCTCCAAGACGAATTTGTGTCCTAATCGAGACCTAGGTCGTTAATTCACTAAGATTCATATCTCACATTGTTGTTATTAAATATTTTTAAGTCCTTAATATGGAGCACCCTAATCATTTTGGGGTCCCTGTGTTTTTGAGTAGGACATGACCTAATATGCTATATTAGGGACTGAGACAACTGTTCTGAAGCACGCCATCACCTTTTGAGTTCAAGAGGGACTAAATCACTTGGTTTCCCATCGTTTCATAGCTTGGTTCGTTAAGTTCGATAGGGATTCCCATGGTCCTTTCCCGAGGATCGATGGTCTACCGTAGAGGACCAATGTCGATGTGGGAATCACCTTTTTGGATGGCCCTTGTGTTAGAGGAGTAGGTTAACCTCAACCTTCCAAACCCTTTTGTATGTTGGTTGTTTAGAGAGTTGCCTTCTAGGATAGGGTTGTAAATTACTAACTTCCTAAGATTAACTGTAAATAAATAAAAGTTGTGCTTTTGGAAACGTAGTGGTGATGTTTTTACTATCCCTATTTTTTGTTGGTTGACTACATGTTTGTATTAAATGCTTCCACTTGTGTTTAAGGTATGTTCGTGTGCTTGGGATTTAAGGCGTGACAAAGGGTCACTAGGAGATCATTAGACTTAGAAGCTGAACGTCTATGAACACTATGAGATCAATAGTTAATCGAGGGTGATGCCAAGTATGTGTTGTTCCTTATTGATGGTGTTTCAAGAAAAGTTTGGTTTTGTCTTCTTAAGCTCAAGACCAATATGCTTGGTTAGTTCAAGTTGTGGACAACAATGATTGAAAAGCAAATAAGAAGGAAGATCATATGCCTGAGAAGTAACAAAGAATTGGAATTCTATTTCGAGTACCAATTTTGTGTAAATGAAGGCATAGTGAAACACAACATTGATACCGATACACCGCAACTAAATGGAGTCGCATAAAAGATGAACTAAATTATATTGAAGAGAGGTCTTTACTCTCTAATGTTGGATTGGGTGAAAGTTTATCGACTAAAGCAGCGAATACAACTTGTTAGTGAGTGAACAAATCACCATTATCAATAGTTGATCAGAAAAATCCCAAAGAAACGTGGTTAGGTAAGCCTGTTGATTCATCGAATTAAAGATGTTCGGTTGCCCTACTTATACTCATGCAAGTAATAGTGTGTAGGAGCCAAGGGTAAGCATGTGCATATTCTTATGCTATGAACATGTGATGAAAAGATATTGGCTGTGGTGCATTGTGAAAGATTCACTAGGTTTTATGTTATGTAGAGAGGTTACCTTTGATGAATCTAAGAGAGGAGTGAGGTATTGATTGTAGAGAAACATTCAGACAACATTCAGATATAGAAGGAGCTTCAAGGAGAGCCTAAAGATGTTCACAGTGCAACAAATGTGACCGTGTTTGTATAGTTGCTAGATTTCATAACCACTCACATTTAATGAAGTTTTGAGGTGGTTAGCTAAGGTAGTTCTCATAAAGTGACAATTGTATGCCGATATGGAAATGGATTATTTGGGTGTAGTAAATATAGCTTTAGGTATGGATATTCATAAGGTGAAGACTGCATGAATATTGTGAGTGAATGGAGAAGTTATGTTAAGAAAGCGTTTAGACTCTTCAACATACAATCAAATTTGTAAGTGCCCCACTTGCTATACATTATAAATTGTATAAGATAGCATTGTACACTTGAATGGAGGTGGAGCACTTGTCCATTCTTCAAAGGCTAATTGTGTTGGTTGTCTAAGTTAATGGGCAGATAGTACTATGCTTGATCTTTCATGTTCAGCAAGAAGAATGTATATGCTTAAGCTAATCATACATTGCGATGATTTGAATTGGGTCCTAGTTTTTTGGGTATAATAGATGTTGGAATATGTTTCGGAGAATAAAGTGCAAGTAGTGTGGTAATAACTAGGTGTGTGACTTGCATCAAGCTAGGAATCTGAAAGATGATTGATTTTGGAGCACTAATGCCTTTACTTCAATGAGTTGTGAGGTCAGTTGGGAGGAGTCATTGAGAGACACAGTAGTTCAGTCAACAACCGAAGTTGGAAACATGGTGATAACCTAATTAGTGATGTTGGCATGGGACATTGGTTGATGTGGTGTTCAACAGAAGCTAGAGATGTCACGGGAGAGTCAAGTTCTTAGGTGATTGAGATTTCTACATCATATATAGCATGTCAGGAAAGAAGAAATTTCTTATTGTTAAGAATCCTACGAGCATGTGGACTGAGTTCATTCCTTTAAGCAAGTCCAAGCTCAGCTTAGGCATCTCTTATGGTTGAGTGCCCGTCGAGGAATAAGGAAACCTGACATAAATGATGAGCACTATCATTTGGCTAAAAAAATCAAGCCAATGTGGAGAAACGTTAAATAATATCTCGAGTTTGAACTTACATGAACCCAACCTGGTAGAAGCCTGGCTAGTATCCTAATAATTTTAACTCTATCTTTGTCTGCATTCATAATGGATTTCTTTGTGTCGCTAGCTCTTCTCATGAAGTATCTGCTGACACTCATACTGAATCATGTAAAACTTCGATGTTCTTTATTATTCGTCATTGATTTCTCTGGTAATCTTTTGTTCTTGTATTTGACTTGAATTGCTGGATCGATTAACTTCGGCATTATTTTACAACAATACAAATGACTCATCTCTGCTCTTTGGGTCTTAAACAAACAGGACTTTGACGTCAAAGTACGTTCTTCTAAACGGACTGAAACGCCCCAGTTAATTTGACCAATTGATATCTTAGAATATGCTGGACTATTAGATTGATGTGCAGATGGGAATTGCCTTGATTAATCTGAGGGACCTTTCGGCATGCTTTTAAGTGAGGATTTAGTGGATTTATTCATTATTGTGCCTTTTCACCTCAGAACAACCTGCTTCTCAAGAACTTATCGATGAGGCCAAAAGGCCCAAAACAAACAACGGATGGACGACGGCCATTGGGCGGTTCTGAGCTATAACGTCCGACCGAATTTATAGCAAAGCGACTTTTGGAGCATCTATTCAGTGAATAACTCTACTGGATCCTGATTTCTGGATATTATGGCTTTCTATGTCTGTATTATGGTGGTCCCACTGTTTCTTCTTCCTCATCTATAATAATTATCAGACTTATTTAGGCATATTATTTAATGGTGGGAAAAGTTTCTCAGAGAAAATGAAAGGCAGAAAAGAAAGAAAATTCCTAAACGTGTGGTCAGTGGGGATTCTAGCTTGGTCGACGTGGGCTCATGCACCTTTAAGCAACGTAAAAAGAAATGGCCTTTATTTAGGATAAAGATGCTCATCCTCTGCTCGTACACAGGATTCGGTAATCGTCGAGATGACCCATCAGCAAGACACGACACAACACACAATTCACAGGCATATTTATGTCTTATGCCTGTCAATCGCTTAGCTTATTTACACGAATTAGCACGTTCAAATTAACTTATCATTTATTTCGACAAGATATAGTTATACATATTTTAATACGTTTGACATTTACATATGAAGACTTCTTTATCCTTGAAGATTTATAAAAAATACACCCATACTAGGGCTTTGTTTGAACTGTACGAGATGAAATTCTCAGATTTTTATATTTCGGATGAGATATAAATATCTAAATTGGATATTTTTAGATACTTCTCAAAACAGATACTAAGATAAATGGTAAAATAAAAACATATTTAGAGATACAAAAGTCATTAAATATAAATTAACTCGATTGAAGCCAAAATAAGCCATGTATGGAGATGGCCACCGGCAGGTCTAAGTTATACCGTCCAACTGAGTGTATTAAAAAAAAAAAGACTGTTTGGAGCATCTATTCATGGAATTGGAACTACTCAATCCTGATTTCTGGATTTTGTGGCTTTCTAGTCTCAATTATGGCGGCCCCACTCCGTCATCTTCCTTATCTACAATACTTGTCATATTATTAAGGCATATTATATAAATTCCGCTTATTTTGTTAAAAATAATAATTTAAAAATATTTTCTTAAAAATGATTGATTGTATCACTTAAAAATAATTAGTCAATGAAAATTATTTTCTTTGTAAAAAAAAAATTATGTTTAAATATTTTCGTAAATGAAGAAAAAAATATTTTCATTCATTTATTCAGGGAATTGACCTTTGTCGACCCTTTCTAGCGATGGGCAATAGTGATGACTATCGACAAGGGATTGTCCCTCTATTTTTTGTTTTTACTTGGTTTAAAACAATTATCCCTTTTTATGTATTTAATCTAATTTAAGTAAAATTTGAATACATAAAATAATTTTAAAATGCCATGTAGGAAAGATAAAGTATTAAAAAGATGTCACATCAGCATTTTTTGTTTGTTAAGTTGGATGGAGTTAATAAAATGATTTGATTATATTAGTTTTACAAATTTTAAGATTTGATTGTACTTTTGAAAGTTTTGGGGTTCAATTACACTTTTTTACAAGTTTTAGGACTTCCAGGTGTATTTATCCGTTTTTTGTCTCAATTTTTTAAATTTTTTTCTTATTTTCCTTATTATATACTGTATATTACATTAAAAAAATCAGACACTCTATTAAAAAAGTCTAAAAGCTAAAAAATTGTTCTGAATTGATGTAGTTATCGAGGACCAAGACAAAGGATTTTCTTTAAGACATTGAAAACTAACAAGTGACTCATGAACCATTATCAAATTAGACATATTCCATTGTCTAGATAAAAAATAAATAAATAAAAAATAAAAAAACTTCAAACGTTCTTCATGTAATAGATCCTTCTTCTCATTGATGTTTCATCCGCATAATTTTCAAATGGAACTAAAATTTATTATTTGGAGCCATTAGTCATTGACTATGATATAATGAAAGCTTATAAGGGAGGAATGCTTTTTTCCCCTTGTATGAAGTTCAGAGTCTCTTTTTACTCATTTATTTGTCGGGATATGAAAACTAAATAAATTTATATTTGCTAGGGACAAAATAATTGATTCACATGATTATGGAGTCCAACACTTCAATTTTGATAAATTTGATATGCGGACAAATTTTTCTTTGTCAAAATATGATTGCCAAAATCCTCGGAACTTTTAAAATTTTCAATCCCTTCTAGAAAAATCGTAACAGTATTATAGTATCCATCATATTAAATTGCTTTATCTGTAAAAGAGTAAATGGTAAACGTAAATATGTAGATTTTTCTAGAAACCAAAATGCCGTGACGAAATATTCCGTGCCAAGCCATGGGCCCTCTCTAGTAAACTACAAATCATGAGATAGCAAGGTAAACTAGGATATACATTTGTATGTAATGAATGAGGATGTTAAGTGATTAGTGACTCCTTTCTGGCAACGAAGTTGAAACCTTATCTGGGGAGGGGGGAGATTATTGATAGATTATTGATAGATTATTAATACGTAATTCATAAAGATTCTAGCTCATCTTTAATGTCGGTAAAAAGAGCCCTGGTTTTAGTTTTTCTGGCCATGGAATATCCCTCGCTCAATTTCTTAATTTTGTGGTTCTAATGCATCCAAAGAAAAGAGTATTTCCTTTTAGATGATGACTCAAAAAGGGCCTCGAACGTGAGGCCATGCTCAGAGGCCGAAAGACAATCAATAAAGTAAAGAACTAATCCTAGGCCACACCAATCATTCAGGTTTTCCTAGACATGAGACAAGACCCCATAAGTTCTACCTATTGGGACTACATTTAAGCTAGTAGATGATGCCACAAGCAATTCCTATAAATTTATAGCGATCTCTTGTTTTTGTGCTAATGAATGCCCTCTTTTCTGACGTTATATTAGTGATATTACTTATTTGAAAATCCTATACACCTGATACGGCTTGCTTTAGAGATAATGATAGCAAAGATGATTTAAAACCATATAGGTAAAAACTCTTCTTGCCCTCCCCCTTCCCCCGTTTGAGGATCTGCGACTAATTTAGGTTGTAGTTCAACACAAACAATAGGCTCTCTTTTCAATTGCAAACCAAAATCAATGCTTCACTTCGAACACCACACCAGCTGCTCTCCTCCTTCGGCCGCTGCCAACGTCATCATTTTATCTCTCTCCCTCCCTCTCTCTCTCTCTCTCTCTAAGTCCTTGATACTCACCATTCTGCCCTCCACAGCTAGTCCCAACGTTGAACCTTCCGACGAGGTCATGTTTGGTTTCACCAACGCCTTGGCTGTCGTGGTACGAGATGGGCTGACTCACCTTTCAACAATACGTTCAGATTGAAACTGGGCTTTGGGTAAGGGATTTTTGGGAAGCAAATCAAACTTAATTTCTCAATTTGGGGGGAGATTTGGTTTATGGAGCAAATTGAACCTAATTTCTCAATTTTGGGCAAGATTGTGTTGCCAAATGACACTGTTTGATCTATATCTCAAGTGTTGAGCATCTCCGTTGTGACACACCACTTTATTTATTCTAAAATAATGCCACATATGATTTTCTAGTGATTCAAGTGGCTGATGTCACTTCAATGATCAATTTTTAAAAGTTGTAGCACTTAATAATGGCTTGAGCCCCTCAAATTTAGGAAAGACACTCCGGAGAGTCATGAGCAGGATACCTTCAGTGTCCTTTTCTTGAAGGTGTTGCGTAGACTCATGTTTCAACATTGTAGTAAACGATGGATGATGAGCATAGACATCCAGTGCAAATAACATCTGGTACCGTCATCGAACTCGATATATATGTCAATGTTTGCTTACATGACTGGCTTGATCCAGTGCGGAATAGACATTAATAGCCACTTCTGGTATGAAACGAAATTAGATTCTCTAAATTAGTGGCCAATCATTTGGCGGGTTTGCTCATGATGAGCTAATCCTTTTGTCCTCTTTGAGGAGTCGTATGTGGTACGAGCACAAGGGTCGTTCGGATAATGATGGGGAGTCAATGGCGTGGATCGTGAGATGTCCCAAGAACCGCATTTAGTGACTAGCGGCTGCATAATGATTCATGCTACCTGTAATCCAACACCACCATTAATTAAACTTTTCCCTTTCGTGACACAAACAAATTAAGCCTTAGAAAATAATCAAAAAGAAATAATCGCCCGCCAAGTTGGGTGGTCTTCCTTGCTCAATTATTGGTCGATCAGTCGAACTGACAGATTTTTCTCCTGACTTAAGACTATATTTGCTTTAGCTGTCAAAGTTCCCTTGACAATGCAATAACAAGAAAGAAGACGGAGGATGCAAATTTGACTTTGAATACTAAAGAGAGTTGCATTAGGCAAGGAATTCAAAGTCTACATCATGCCTGCTCCATTAACCTTCTCGTTTTGGAGTGGCCACACTAGTGCCTAGAAGCATTGAAATTTTTGTTAAAATGTGAATACTAAATGGTATGTTATTGGACCATATTGAATATACAAAAAAGCACACCATTAAATAGCACGCGGGTCCTACTTTTTGTTCATAATTTGAGGGTACAAGTGTAAACGCCCAGCTTATTTGATGTCTATGGAATATCCAGCAAACCCCATGATAAGTTTAAGCCTTTGTCCTATGCATATAGTCCTAACCCATGCTGATTTGTACACAATTTGTGAAATTTGAACAAATGACCTCCAATTCATAAGCCGAGATTCCTTAACTATCCAACCAACTACACCGACATTGGAGGTTCGTGGGATTTCCATTTACTTCAACACTAAATCAAAGTTTGCCTTATCACTGAATGAGCAGACTTTCATAAAAATTCATTCTATTTGTAAGATAAATTGTGCTCTAACCATCGTTAGTGGCTAACCCTTCGGGTTGGCTGATTAGTTCAATAGTTGGTTTGGATTCAACGCTCCTATATCAAATCATGTCTCCTGCTCGAAATAACCTTGGGCACCACGTCTGGCATCTTGTGGGTAATCCTTATTTGATGCAGTTGATAATTTGTGCACGTCTGTAGGATTGTTGAAATTAAAAGATTCAGAAATCTTGTCATATTAAAAAAAAAAAAAAAAAAAAAAAGACATCCATGAGTGATGGTAGCGAGAGGTGCCAGACTTGTAGTCTCTCATCCACGAGGCCACAGGCCGAACAAGCTTATTATGATAGTAATGTGTGATCTTTCTGCTGATGATTGGGTTTGTAAACTTCTGGTGCTCTAATGGTGCCAAGGTGACGAGGTTCGCATGAGACCTTTATGCATTAATGGTGCTGAGGGTCTCGATTAAAACGGATTCAACCTAAATGTGAACATTGCTTAGTGAATGTGAAACTGTTATGGTGATACTTAAGAGAGATATTGGTCACCCCTCTCCATCCTTTTCAATTTACCAAAAGAGTATATCTCTCTAAGTTCCACTTAAAGAACGAATACTCAAGAATAAGAGCAAAAGGATCAACTAATTGATAGTACACTCAAGTACATGAAAAACATGAAACTAATTTTCGTGAGAAGACTATTTTAGTTTTTAGCCATAAACATTACTTTGATGCAATAATCATATATTCATTGGAAGTCTTGAAACTTATTACAAAAGTACAATTGAGTCTTAAAACTTTCAAAAATGAGTGCAATCAAGTATTAAAAATTTCAAAAAGTGCAAACAAATTTCAAAACTTTTCATAAAGTCAAATCAGGTCCTAAAATTTTCAAACTATGCAATTTACATAAACATTTGATTAGATCAATTTTACAAGTTTTAGGACTTGATTGACTTTTTAAAAATTGTAGAACTTAATTGCACTTTTGTAATAAGTTTTAGGACTTAATTATACTTTTGTGACAACTTTTAGGACTTTCAATACACTTATTCATAATTGTGAATTACATAAAGATATCATAATCTTACCTGCGTAATCTGTTATCTTTTCTTTAAATTCGATAGTCGTCCACTTGACTTAATATACATCACCTCCTAACTTACCAATTGAAATAGGAGCTAGAAAACAAAAAATTAGTCATGATAAGAAAAGGACAAAAGATCAATACTACCCAAAACATAACAGAAATTCTGAAAAGTGGAGATCATATTTGAAAGGAAAATAAAATGAATACGAGAATTTAGTATTTCAATGCAGTCTGATGTGAAACTAACCCAATTTAAATTAAGTGCAATCAATATTTTCTTCAATTTCTACTCATATCCATCCCGAAAAATTATCGAACCGTCCAATTTGGCTGACGATACCAGGAATTATTTAGACCCTTCTAAACCAGTCATTCCTCTGGCAATCATGTGCCCTGTCCTTTCTTGCAATTTCTTTACACCTTGTAAACGTTCACATCTATGAGGAACTCGCCAAAGAAAAAAGAATTCGGGTGAGTGCCGTGGATTTGAATTAAAAAAGTATAACGAAATGCTTGGGTATACGTCTTCACAGACTCCATTATTGGCCTCTCTTTCAAGAGCTAGCAAAAACGTGTATCTCATGTATTCCGGCCTAGTCACGCTTAATTGCCAAAAGTAAAAACCACAAGTCCTAGACCTTACGCAAGATATTTTGGAGATACCATCTACTTACCTCTATTTTTAGATGAATAAAATTTACAAATCACCAAATCATCGAGGAATTTCTTGTTATAACTATCGGGTAATTCCCTTCTTTTTTTTTTTTGTGACACGGGATATTTGAACTGTCAATTTTGTTGGTCTCCTCGAACGTAGGCAAGCCTTTCAGTCCATATGTATTGATTAAGACTTCACCTACAAAATGACAGGTGTGATCTAAGGTTACTTTGAGTGCAAGATACTACGAGTTGAATGCAGAATTGGCCGTATCCAAATTAAGCGCTTATCTACTTAACCTGATGGAATCTTGGTCAGTCTCTACTAACTATATAAGTCCATTTGTTCAGTCCAGCAGCGAGAAAAAAAAGATTTGCGGGAAGTTACTTGATATTAATTGACCCTAAATGGGAACATTGAGTAACTATCCAATTTGAAATCTCACATTTTTTTTTTGAGGTTTGGCCACTAATTAATCAAACCCTTAAGACCGATCACCCCTTCTTCTACTCTCATGATTAAGAAATTAAGAATGATTAAGAAATTAAGAATGCTAGATCACCCCTTCTTCTGCTCTCCGTTGCTGTCCCTTTCCTAGTCAACCAAACCACCTCACCCACTGGAACCTGGAGCCCCCCGTGACAGCAACAATTGACAATTTTTAGTGGCTAGAAAACAAATGCAATTTAATATGTTTAAGTCCCATAATGGAGGTGTCCAGGTGGTTGTTGTGATAATTGAGGAGGGAAAGAGTTAGAAATGGTGCTTTCTCAATAACCCACTTCAATGCTTCTTGTCAAATACGTAACTTTCTTCCCAATATTTTAAGGCCGTGATGAATAGGGATCTATGACTAAACAAGACCCTCCTGGTTTTGTATATGCAGATACTTTCATCCTAAGAACTTTTACTTGTACTCTTTCCTTTGGCATGTGATCTTACCTTTGTCCTTGAACTTTTACTTGTACTCTTTCCTTTGGCATGTGATCATAGGGCTACTATAATTGGTTCCCAAGAAAACTAAAAGTACATGGGTATGATCAATAGGGTACTATCAGGTACCTACAAAGAAGGGGTCAGTCTTTTTCACTAAAATAAGTTATGATACTGGGATTCGCAAGTATTGTAAATACCCAGGTACAACCAATTGCCCCTACTCAATACAAATTTCATACTACACTTATTCTCTTTCACGAGCGCAATGTAGCATGCCCGTCTGTTGAGATGGCATATCAATTTACCATTCCTTTTATCTACCTGTTTAGCATCTAAATTTCTAGGTATTCAATCAACTTAGGAAGAGATTATATAAAAGGCTTACTTGGGGGGATTGTTTTGATATTGATGTATGTTGTTATCACGAACCCAAATTCTATCCCCGACATGCGGTTCCCCCTCAATTATGGAGATGGAAACTATCAAGCAATCAAGATACTCACGTAATCTAGTACTAGGGTACAGACTCATAAATTTGCATCATCATTTGATGGAGTACGCTGATGATAATTGCAATAACAATAATTTGAACAACGTGTCACTACATGCCTGATACCAAAAGGGCAAAAAACACACATCAGCACCCTAAGATAAGGGTCGATGCCAAACACATGAGAAAGCTAAGAAAAGATGACCATCATAGAGATTGGTTTGAATCTTTTTTGAGTTATTTGAATGTGATGGACAAGTTCGGATTGTCTACATTCTCTGAGTCTGATATGGAATTTAGAAGACATTATTGAACTGACACAACACATATCTTTAGAAGAAGTTTAAAATTAAATTAAGTTAAATATTTTTATTGAGTTGTGACATAAATTCACTTCTAATAATTTGGATAAGATGATTCATATGTTATGTCATGAGGTTTCAGATTTAATTATTGTTCATACTTTTTTTCAATGAAAATAGTATCTATAGGCCATGGAATCTTGAGAAATAATTGTTCAAAGTTGAGGTGTCGAATAAACTGAGTGTGGGAGAATTTGACAACCCCACGTATATCTAGTGAAACATCCAGCCAAATAATGGCATAGAAGATATAAAATAAATAGAAGTAAAAGACCCCAAATTAGACCTTGCTAAGAACTGGTCATAATCGATCTCATAATAAATGTCGATGCATCATGTAATCCAGAAAATCCAGACAACAGAACTCGTAGCCCCCTTGAAGAGAGGTACAAACGAGTTTAGCTGTTCGAGGCATATTCAGCAATTACTCAAACTCGCTCGATTCATCTTCAGCTTTAGATCGCACTTGTTGCTGGAATTAGAAGAGCAAAAGGCTGGCTTTTTTAGACCCGAATCTAATTATAAATATTGCGAAAGGATTTTGTTGACAATGTTCGATGATGACACTTGTCATGGACTTCAATAAATAAATAAATAAAATTGTCTCATTATACCGCGTCAGTCACAATAATTGCATACATCCTTACCCATCCAAACTTTATAAGATTTTAAGATCGATCCCGCCAAAAATTCTTTATTTTGTCATGTGGGCACCAATATTGCAATTTTTTTTTTTTCCTTTCACCGATAACTAAAACCTATACAATCGACGCCAAAATGTTGTCCACTTCTGTACGTAATGACTGTTTAAAATCCTTAATGGTGTTGTCCACGATGCTGCCGCGTCAAATTTTTAATTACCACAAGATATTTGTAGGTCACTGGTACAGGTTAAGGGAATTAGTGAGACAAAAGAAAATTTGGGGTGTTAGTGTTTCACATGGAAAAGTTTCGAAATTTTTGTGTAATGTCCAGATATTATATTCATTTGGGCCAACAGGTGATGGAGCTAACGGTCTTCTTGCCTATATAAACTCCACCAAGTCCCTCCTGCTTCCTCCTCGCTCTCTTTGCATTTTTCACTTCAGCATTTCATCTCAAGAATCTTTCCTTTGAGTTGAGCTGCTGGTCAACTTCTCTCTCTGAAGTCTGAACAGATCGCCTTTCCATTCTGAAACTCTGTTGGTCTTGCCTAAACTGTCAACATTTGCTGGTTCAATCTTGGTGAGTCGATTTTCCGATGCGAACTCATTTCACATGCGGATTTTCTTTGTGGAATTTTACCTTCTATGACACCCTTCTTCAATATTTTTGATTCCTTTTAATGAAAGTGAAACTCTGAGATGTATGATAAAGCACGACAAACCTGATACAGAGGGAGCTCTGTTTCTCCTCTCAAAGAGTACCCAGATGTCATTAAAGGAAGCTGATGGAGACTATACGTCTAACTTGACATCGTAAATGATCTTCAAATTGGGAAATGCAAGTGCTGATCTTTGTCGAATCATTTTGCTCTAGTTCGATGGTTATGACCCTCAAATCGTTTACTTTTATATGTCGGGTCAGGCAAGTTCTGGTTGTTAGTCACTGACGGTTTGATATGCTGCAGTTGGTTTCATTTGATTTGAGCGGTGTTTTTTTCACATAATTGGTTGATTTGATTCCTTTTAATGGAAAGTGAAACTTGGAGATATATGATAAAGCAAGACAAATCTGATACAGAGTGAGCTCTGTTTCTCCTTTCAAAGAGTACCCAGATGGCATTAAAAGGCGGTGATTGAGAGTATATGCCTAACTTGATATCATAAATGATCTTCAAATTGGAAGATGCAAGTTCTGATCTTTGTCAAATCATTTTGCTCTAGTTCGATAGTTATGACCCTCAAATTGTTTGCTTTTATGTCGGGTCAGACAAGTTTCGGTTGTTAGAAACTGATAGTTTGATATGCTGCAGCTAGTTTCATTTGATTTCAGCGGTGTTCTTTTTTCTTCGTTTGTTGATTATGAAGAGGACGAGAGAATTAGAATATATGAATCTTAGCACAAGCTGGAAGCTTTTTCGGTCTTCAACTTTAAGCTAATTGCTTACTCCTTACTGTCTATTGAAGGCCCTTTGGAGACGATTGAAATGGAGTTTGAAGGGATGTACCGACAGCCTCAGAGGCCAAAATATGACTCTCTCTTGTTCGGTAAGTTCTACGTTATTCCATTAGACACGAATAAGTGAATGGACAGGAATATAGATTAATTATGCAATGCCCTGGCTTGAATGTGCTTCTAGATCTTGACGACACCCTCTATCCTGTAAGCTCTGGCCTTGCCGCATCATGCCGCAAGAACATCGGAGGTAGCTATGCTTTTTCCCATATCCACTTCCATGGTGCTGTGTCATGTTTTTCCCATATCCACACCCTCTATCCTGTAAGCTCTAACGTTGATGCTCTTTGCCAGATTATATGGTCGAAAAGCTTGGCATAGATGAGGACAAGATTGATACCTTGTGCAACCTTCTGTACAAGAATTATGGCACAACAATGGCTGGTCTTAGGGTAAGAGTTTCACATTTTTTTCCAGCTTTGCAATGTAGACAAAAAGATCGACTGTCGTTTACACTTAATTGGGTGTTTTTCACTTTCCAGGCAATCGGCTATGACTTCGATTATGATGACTACCACAGGTTAGAAAAATCTCTAGCGCATCATTATTTGAACACGTCTCCCCGTCTCAAGCATTTATGCATTTATGCGCTTTTGCTGAATATTGTTTTTGCACCCATTCAATAGTTTTGTCCATGGGAGACTGCCCTACGACAACCTAAAACCGGACCCGGTCCTAAGGAGTCTGTTGCTCAGCTTGCCTTACCGTAAAATCGTAAACTCACTTATCCTGAAATGCCAGAGATTTTTTCACCAAAATTCTGAGGTTTTTCTAACCTGTTTGTTACATGAAACAGATATTCACAAATGCGGATAAGATTCATGCTGTCAAAGCACTAAGCAGGCTCGGACTTGAAGACTGTTTCGAAGGGATTATTTGCTTCGAGACACTGAATCCTGTTCACAAGAACGCTGCATCCGATGATGAAGATGACATTGAGTTTGTGGGATTGCAGAACACAACCAGAAGCAGTGACTCCAGGTCTGAGATTTTCGACATAATTGGGCATTTCTCCAGACACGGTGATGGGTTGGGATTACCAAAAACCCCTGTCGTTTGCAAACCATCAGAAGACGCCATTGAGCAGGCTCTCAGAGTCGCCAACATCAATCCCCAGAGAACGGTGAGACAATCTTCTCTAAATTCCACTGCTGCATCGTTCAATTTGACTGTCAATTATTCACCCAAATTTATGACTGCAGATTTTTTCGAGGATAGTGTTAGGAACATACAGGCTGGGAAGCATGTCGGCCTTCAAACTGTGATGGTGAGTCATTAAATGGGGTACCGAATAATTTAAGTCCTCCATTGATAGTCATCTGAACCAAACTCTACACTGATGCATACCTAAGAACCGTAAAGGGATATTAGAACTCTAATGTATCCTTGATGGGTTTTTGGTAAAATTTTTGCAGGTTGGCACTTCTAACAGGCCAAAAGGTGCAGATTATGCACTTGAGAACATCCACAACTTGAGAGAGGCAATCCCAGAGCTTTGGGAATTCGAAGTGAAGTCTGAAGTGGGTTACTCCGACAAGGTTGCTGTGGAAACCACTGTGACAGCTTAGATTCATTTCTCATATTGTCACTCCTCTTCCTCTCCCTTCTAACTCACAAAATGTGAAATGGTGAGATGGAGATGTATTTCACCCTTTGTGTTCACCATTTCGTTGCTTAGTCTCTGTAGATGTCTTCTTTTGCGGTGATAATAAAATCTCAATACTACAAAGGTTCCGCTTTCGCATGCTGCTGTACCAAAAGCTGATTGGACCGATCCCTCTAGAGAGTGCCTTTATCATTGAAGTCGCAATCGGTTTCCGACTCTAAACAATTCAGTAGCAAGGCCGTGCCAATTAATGTCGACAGTAAAACAAAAGACCAACATACTATTTTATATGACAAGATTGTTTCGGGCCAGAATAATAATAGTACTTTTACATCCCGAGGATTGTCACGTTTTTGTCCTGAGTTTAGGGTCTCCCGTTCATAAATAATATGTCTTCTAGATGATGTATTTGTTCATTTCTTTTTTGTTTCTCCTATTTCTTGACAATAAACGTTTAAATAAGTACAAGCCATAATTTGGAAAACAAAAACCACATCTAAAATGAAGCTACAACTCCACGGTAAATCTCTAAATCTGGTATAATATGTAGACATTGAGATTGCGTTTTCCTATTTCTACTCATCACGATTTGTCCGTTAGTAAGCTAATAGGCTGATCAAACCTCTAGAACGAGTGTTATATTTGTCTTTGGTCAGACTGTCAAGCATCATATTCATTCTACTGGGAGTTCATCGGCGAAGTAACAGACGGGAACAGAACAACAAGAAAATCCAGATTTGCAGTTGCAAGGATTGAATGCTAGATCATCCCTTCCTCTGCTCTCCGTTGCTGTACCTTTCCAGGTCAACCAAACCGCCTCACTAAATGGAACCAAGAAGCCCCCGTGACAACCGCAAATGGAAGTTCTTTTGTGCCAAAAAGACAAACGCAATCGAATGTATTTTTAAGTCCCATGACGTGGATGTACAGGTGGCCGTCGTGATAATTGAGGAGGGAGAGAGTCAGGAATAGTGCTTTCAACAAGAACCCACCGCCATGCTTCTTGTCGAATACGTAACTTTCTTCCCGATATTCTAGTGTCGGATTTGCAAACCCTTCAATTCATCTTTTGACTTTCACTTGCACTTTTCCCTTTCGACTCTAGTCATAATGTTCTCAAGGAATATACAAGTATCTATATACGGTCAATTACGGATAAGTTCATTAAAAGTGCCAAAAGTTGTGTACAGTATTCATTTTAGTGTCAAAAATTTTTGCCAGCTCACTTAAGTACCAAATCGGAGAAAAAACGATTACTTAAGTGCTAATGGCGAAAATTCGGCCAAATTGATTATGTGGTATTTATAGTTAAAATTATAATATGACTTGACAATTTTTTTAAAAAGTCCAATCCATGTGGCATTTTCATATGGCATATTTGGCACTAAAGTAGAACTGAGAAATTAATAAAATATAGCTCACTTTAAATTTTGACACTTAAATGATAACTAAATTTTAGAATTGGTATTTAAATGATTTTAAAAAAATTAATAAAATATAGCCACGTTAAATTTCCGACAACCCAAATTAGAATTGGTATTTAAATGATTTTAAAAAAAAAATACACTAAAATGAGCGCTGTACACAACTTTTAATATCTCTAGTGTACTTATTCCCGGTCAATTGAGTACTTTTCAACCAAAAAAAAATAAAATTTGAGTGCTATCATGTACCTACAAAAAGGGTTGGTCTTTTTACTAAATTAGTTGTGGCATGGGGACTCTTTTAAGTATTGTAATTTTCCAAGTACTATGTGATCTTAGGCTCCAATCATTTGTTCCCAAGAAAACAAAAAGCATATGTATATGGTCAGTTGACTACTATGATGTATCTCCGGAAAAGGGTATGTCTTTTTTCTCTCAATTAGTTGTGGCGTCGGGACTCTCATGTCTTGTTAGGATCGAAATGCTACCAATTGCCCCAACTCGATAAACATTTCATGGCACGTTTTTTTCTTTCAGACACAAACGTGGCATGCCAGTCTGTCGAGATGCCATAATAATTGGCCCATGCCTTCATCTACCAATTTAGCACCTTAATTTCCATATACATAAACTAGGGATGAGATTATATCAAGGCCCACCTTTTCTTTTTTGTCTAATGAAGGTGTTTTGATTTTGATGGATGTTATCACCATTCATATTTTATTCACAATATGGACCTCCCCCTCAATTATGGAGATGAAACCGTCAAGCAATCAAAATACTCACGTGATGTAGTACTAGGAGACAGACAGTAATTTGCATGATTATTTGATGGATTACGCTGATGATTACTGTAATAATAATCATTTTTAGGATGTGCCACTATATACATGATTCAAAAAGGTTAAAATCCACATAAGCACGCTGGATAAGTGTTGATTACAATTACATGTGAAGCTAAAAAAAATATCATAACAGAGATTGTTTTAAAACTTTTGATATCTGAATGTGATAAAAAGTGTGTTTTAAACCTTTGAGATTGATATAGAACTAAGGGAAAATTTCAACAACAAAACAAACCCACTGAAGGGAAGCAATTTTTGTTTTTAGGGCAAAATGGGGGTGTTTGTCTAAAAAAGGTCCTAAAGTTAGCGACATCATCTAAATTGACCCTCCAACTCACCCGTAGCTCATGTACTTTTCAGGTGACAACCACGTGCGTCTTGCATGCCATTATAAGCACCAGTGGACCGGGCATTTGTGTCTAAAATCGTCTGAACACCTAAACCAAATTTCACAAATCAAACCTAGTCCCCAATATCCCTAAAATATTATCTAATCCCAAAAGTTATACGATTTCCCAATTAAACTAAATTGATCGTTCCTCCACCCAAGGCAATTGCCGTGTGTTGCAGCAACGTGTTGTCGAGTTGGTCGTATGTTATCAAACTGCGAGACCGACGCAATGATGCTACGGGAGGAGCACTTTTTTTTTTTTTTTTTTTTTTTTTTTTCGTGTGCTTTAGATTGTTTGGGAGGATTTGTCTTTGCGTTCTCTCTCCGAATTGAAGCATGTGAGGTATATTATATAATTACAAGTGGTATCCATGTGTGCATTTTGTGACTGCAAGTGATGCTGTTATGGTTCCTAGGTGACCAACGTGGTCCTTGTTTTGGATTTTCTATACTGTTTTTTTTTTTTTTAACGGTGTTATGGTTTATTGTGTATTGCATGGAAACATAATGCCATTAATTTTCTTCCATTTAGCGCCAAGTGAGGGATGCGAAGATGTGAACTACAGAATCTCTTATAGCAAGGATGTTGAATAATAAGTTTGCCATTATTGATCTAGATATCATATATAGCAGAAATTTAACAAATCACAATGTCAATAGTGATGGTTCGATGGAAAGGGATAGGGAAGTAGTAGGCAATAGTAAATATGCAGATTTTCAACTGATATTATAGCTTTCTTGAATATGAGAAGTCAAAATGAGTATGGACATTTTGAATTTAATATTAAAGTGGATATGGGGAATCATGTCCTCAAGTTGACATGTGCTATATTAATGTTCAGGAGTTTAGAAAAGCCACCGGGAAATATGCCATGAAAAATGGGAGAAGGGGTTCATTGAGAATGAAACAAATAAGTTGAGAGTAGTGTGTTCTAACAGCTTCGATTGGCTACTATGTGCTTTCAAAGTGTAGAGAGAGCATAACTTATAAGTCAAAACCTTCAAGCCTGTAGAAGCATGTAATAAAACTCTATATGTTCCTCAAATAAGCATTAAATGGCTAGCAACCAAGTACTATGATAGATTGAGGAATAGTCTCATATGGCCACTTGCTTTATGAAGAGAACAATGGTGTCTAAGAAGTTTTGAAAATGTCAAGGCAATGGTCCACAAAGTCAAGGCTACAGCAATGAGGATGATCAAAGAAAAGGAGAATGACCAATTTTGGTCGCTTAGTAGCTATTGCCAGGCACTTCTTGGTGCCAACCCAAGATTCAAATGTGTAATCAAGACTTAAGCATTTTAAGAGTAATTCAAGTTTAGAGTATACATTTTTCTAAATGCGTTAAGGTAGCTTTCTAGAAGGATGTAGACGCCTTGTAAGGTGTGATAGTTGTCATGTGTTATCATGATACAAAGGTATAGATGACAATATGATTTGTTCCTTTGCATGGGTAGTAGAGGCACAAGAAACAGTCAAAGTACTAGACTTCCTTGTTTGATAAACTGCAAGGATTGTTGCAAGTATTGACAAATCTAATACCTAAAGTAGAACATTAAGTTTGCTTGTGGCATCTTTTATGAGAACTTCAGGCTGCATAACAAAGGACTAGAACTTCAAAAGTTGGTTTAGAAGACTACAATGGCAACTGAGTATGTGATTTTGAGTTGGCAATGGAAGAGAATGATGGAGTAGGCTCAAACACGAAGAATGTTTCAAAGGTATTATTTGATTCGAGACACTGAGGCCCCGTTTGGTTCAGCATTTGGGAAAAGGCTTTTTCCAAATGCAAAGGCCTTTAGCCCAAAGAGCTTTGAGGAAATGCAAGACTGTTTGGTAAACTATAACTGAAAAGTGCTTTAGGGAAATGCAAGACTGTTTGGTAAACATATATTTGAAAAACACTTTGGTGTGACCAAATTAAATTTTTTAGTTTTAGTATTTTTAAAATTGCAAAAAAGAAACAATGACTATATAACATTTTACATTTTCATGTTGAGAGTAATGTAAAAGATACATATTCGTAAATTTATTTAAAAATTGTATTAAAAGAATTTGATTATAGATTAGATGCAAAGCTCAACTTTTGGCCTAGTGTTCTTTTAGGTTTGTTTTCAACTTTGAATAATTTTTTTAATTATTGTAGTATTAATCATCTTCGTTAACTAATGATCATTCTAGTGTATTGATAAAAGTTGGGCTATTGATTGTTAGAAGATAAAAATAATATAGAAAAAAAAAGGTGAACTTATTCGGTGGATGGTGAAGCGACCGATTGTGGATGCCAATTTTTTTGAGTAAGCACCGCATATAAAAAGGGAGGTCCTCATTAAGAAAAATAAAACCAAGTTCCTCTCATACAAATTTGACTAGAAAGAGTCATTTCATGATAGTAAACATGGTCATATATGTCCGGAAAAAAGAAATACGTTATACTTAGTATTACAAACCTCAACAACTTTGTAAACTTATGGCTATTTCATCACGTAAACCTGCCATGTCCGGAGATGCATACGACTTTGAAGCACCCACCCATTTATTTGCATTATCATGGTCAACTGAATATCCATAATTGGGATCCAATTCTGCTTGTTCAAAATCCATATCAGTCACGTTATTTCTCCGTATATAATTGTGCAAAATCATTGCCGCTACGACAATTTGCACTTGCTTTTCATTTGGATAACTTGGCATATGAGTTAAAATCCCCCACTTCTGTTTTAATACACCAAAGGCTCACTCAATTGTCGAGCGTAGCGAGGAATGGGCACGGTTGAACACTTCTCGATATCCCATAGGTGAAGGATCTCCAAAACTCTAGCAAATGATATCTAACTTCTTTATATGGCCCCAAATAACCAGTAAGATTTGGATATCCAGCATCTACCAAGTAATATTTACCTATATAAATATATTGTAAATTTAATCAACATATGCCAATTAGATATATGGATGTATCTAAACCATTGACTAACATACCTGGAGGAGGATGGGGAAAATGTACGTCACGTCTTCTAATAGCTTCATAAAAGATACGGGTATCATGAGCTTGTCCCTCTCAATCGGCCCAAACATAGACAAATTCCATATTAAAATTACATATGGCTAACACGTTTTGAGTTGTTCCTTTTCGACCAATAAAACGAATTTGATCATATGTAGGTACAATCGCTGGAATATGTGTACCGTCAATAGCTCCAATGCAATCCTTAAAATATGGATAAAATCTTCGATCTTTCTTGATCTTCTCTAGAACTTTTCTATATTGTGGATCAGTTGGTTGGATCAAATATTTTCCCATATCACATACTTTATCTAAATCTAAGCTGGAGTGCCTACTTATGGTTTCCCCGGAGCGTTGAAAACGCTCTTGTGCTAATCTATTACCTATACCATGTCCTAGAATATGAAGAAACATACCAACCATTTCTCTAACATCAGTATTCCTAGATCCTCGAAGGCCATAACGTGTTACTAAATCATGCGTTAAATTGTTAAATACAATCTTATGCATTCTAAACATATTGTAGCACCTTATTGGATTAGCATCTTCGTCAATCAACTCTTTTAACCATACATAACCTGTATATGTTGAGGTCATGCAAGGTTGTTTGCAAAGGTCGGTCGCTTGATAAAGAATTACAGCTTGAGTGACTGAGATAAGATCCCATAATTCATTTTCCTCTTGCTCATGATTTTCCCTTGTATGTGAATCATCCATAACTTGCTTCAAGTAACAAAATATAAAGAGAAAGAATGTATTAACCATCGCATATATGCAAACCATCACATTAAGAGAACACCAAATGAAAACAATTCTAACATCAAACATTAATTGAAATTAGGTTCACAAGGACTGCAAATAAAGATTCATAAATAGAAACAAAGTGGAATGATTAAGCTTCAATCGCTGAAGCAAAAAACACGTCACAAACAAACGATCGAACAGACCAAGAAGATTGAGATAACAGGCAGATCCGTTTACCACCCAGCGACGAAAAGGAAGTAAATAGGGAGGAAGAGAAAGAGAGGCGTACCAGGTAGAGGAGAGAGAAGAGAGAGAGGCGGGGAGAGTGGAGGCAATGCTGCGAGCCACAGGGTGGATATCGGCGAGAGCGAATGTGCTGTGAGACGAAGAAGAGAGCCGTCGCATGATATGCTGCAGAACAGAGGAAAGAGCGTCGAGAGAGTTAGGGTTTTGTTTTGTATTGGGTAAAATTGGACTTTTAATACAATTTTGAGGGTAAAATAGGCAATTGGCAAAAATTCATTAATAAGAGGTCTAGCATTCCGAAAATGCTAAATGCCCAAAGCAAGTCTCCAACTACTTTGGGCTTTCAGCATTTCAAAGGTCGGCATTTGGCTAAAGACACTTTCAAATACTTAACCAAACGTCTAAAATTTTTCCCAATGGACTTTCGGTCTCAAAGCCCCTTGGAAATACTGAACCAAATGGGGCCTGAGTTGTGTTCCCAAAATGTTGCATGAGATGATGAAGGCAATTTAGATTTTATGGGATTGCCAAATACAAACGAAAGTAGTGACTATGTTTGAGATTTTTGACATGATTGGGCCCCGGGCTGGGTCATAATTACTGAAAACCGCTGTTATTTAACCACTAGAAGACACCATTGAGCGCCTCTTAGAGTCGCCAACATCATCCCCCATAGAACGGTGAGACGATCTTCTATAAATTCCACCGTTGCATCGTTCAAGTTGACTGTCAGTGACTGCAATCATTCATCCAAATTTATGAACTACAAATTTTTTTCGAGGATCATGTTAGGAACATACAGGATGGGAAGCCTGTCAACCTTCAAACTATGCTGGTAAGTCATTAAATAAGGTTACAATTTATTTTAGTCCTTCACTAACAGTCGTGTGAACCAAACACTAAACTAACTGCAAAAGAATAAAGAATCTGTAAAGTATATTAGATCTTAGTTCAAAAACAAAAAAAATATATTAGATTAAATTCTAATGTATCCTTTATGGGCTTTCGGTAATATTTTTGCAGGTTGGGACTTCTAATAGGACAAAAGGGGAAAATTTTCAAATAAATGCCCAAAGTAGATAAGTTTTCTCAAAAAACGGGCAAAGTAAATGTTGTCATAAGGATTTAAAATGGTCATTTATGGCATGTTTGGTAATCATCTTATTTTTTGTTTTTTCCCTCAAAACTAAAAAAGAACAGGAATTCATTTGGTAAAATTAACTCAATTTTCTATTCTCTAGAATAGAAAAGTGGCCATGGAGCAAATTAGAACGGAAATAAGAAAAAAAAAAAGTTATACTTCTTTGTTCTCGGGAACATTTTCTAAAACAAGGTCATTTTCTTTTCTTTTTTTCTTTTTTTTTTCTCTTCCTTCTTCCGCCTCTAGCCGGCGCTGAGTCTCAGCGATGGTCAGGCGAAACCGAACTTGTGGTGGCTAGACAAGGTCGAGGGGTGAGGCTTGACCTCGCCAGCCACGGCGAGGTTAAGCATCACCGAGGTTTGGAAACTGGCTAGAGGAGGAAGAAGAAGGAAGGAAAAAAATGAAAAGGAAAAAATCTAAAAAAATTATTAAAGACCAAAAAAAAATTTCACGTCTCAAAAGAATTTGAGGATCATACCTAAACGTTTTTTTTTTTTTCTTTCTCCATTATGAGAACAAAAATTCTAGGATTGTGCTAAACACGTTCTTATACTCAAAAACTCATCTAGAAAATAAAAATGGAAAAAACTATATCTGAACATAAAGTGTTCCTGGGAACAGAAATATTACCAAATGCTCTATTAGTCTCGAATAAAGGCTTAAGCTCGCCGTTCAGTCTAATTTTCGTCAGCCATCAGGCACATCCTTATTCTAATGGCACAATTAGGGGCGTAATGATCCAAAGACAAATCTTCTTCTTCTTCTTCTTTTCCTTATCTTTTCACTTTTTTTTTTCTCTTCTTCATCCTTCACATGCATTTCTATCTAGATTTGGTCATCTTCCATGGCAGTCACCGATAGCCCGTTGGCCCATGTTCAAGTGTCTTCTTGCTTGGCTCTTTAAATCTAGCTGTCCGTGGCCATTGGTGTCGAATGAGCCATCGTTGCTCATGGCAATGGCTTGAGCCGATCTTCCTTTGTCATGAGCTCCTCTTTGAGAAGGTAATCCTTGATCCGCTCTAATTTTAGTAGTTGGAGCTTGCACTTGGTTAAGGGCATGATGGTCAGACTGCGTAGCGGCCTATGACCCGTTCTGCTGCTGATGTGTGATGGCAGTGCTACCAGCTCAAACTTCTTCTTCTTTGTTGGAGCCATGCTGCTTACGATCGTCGAACTAGCAATGGAGGGTTTTCTTGTCATAGTTGTCTCATGGCTCTTTTGGGGTTTTTTGGCGGCGAAATTAAGGTATTAAGAGAATGATCGAGGGTGATTTTATCATAAACTAGTTTTTTGGGCAAAAGCCAGCGGCCATGGAAGATGCTTGAATGCCGGCTGAAGTGGGTGAAGGAGGAAGATAACACACAATCTCTTTGATCTTATGATGATGATGTGTTTAGCTCCCTCTAATTAGAGAGATTGTGTGTGTGTCATGGTTTTAGCTCCTTCACTCATGTTTCTATCCATCATCATCACCATGGAGACTTGCCACTTACCTCCACTGAAGAAGACGAACAGTGAAAAAAAAAAGGGAAAAAAAAGTCTCTAGACAAAAATGTCCTTGCTCATGCTGCCAGAATAAGCATGTACTCGCTGGTCAACAAAGATTTGGTCATCCATCGAGCTTATACCATTGTTTGAGATCAAATGACTACTTAAAACCTTTATTTGAAATTAAATGACCACTTTAGGCCTTTTATTTAAGACAACGTCTACTCTGAGCCCTTATTAGAAAAACGCATCCATGTCGACTCCTTATTAGTAATTTTCTTGGCCAAAAGGTGTAGACTATGCACCTGAGAACATCCACAACTTGAGGGAGGCAATCCCAGAGGTTCAGGGGATTTGAAGTGAAATCTAAATTGGGTTACTCTACCAAGGTTGCTATGAAAACCTGTGTGACACAGCTTAGATTTATTTCTTATGTAATCACTCCTCTTACTCTCCCTTGTAACACATGAAATATTAAATGGTAAGATGGAAATGTATGTCACCTTTTGTGTTCACGATTTTGTTGCTAAGTCATTGTAGATGTCTTCTTTTGCGGTGATAATAAAATCCGAATATTATAAACGCATTGCCTTCACATGCTACTGTTAAAGTAGTTTGCTATCATACAAGAGATGACTCTTAATTATTAAAAAAAAAAAATTATTGACATGAAAAGTGGTGATGATGGAGATAAGGTACTTATTCCCAAGAAATGTGTTGATTAGTTATTTGATAAATAGAACTAAATTATACATTGTTCATCATAGTTGTTTAAGGAACACAACTGTTCAAAACAACAACTTCTTCATAACTCTCTCTTCTTTTCTTTTTCATACACATAACTTTGATAACACAATCAAGATGAAATTTCAAGAGAGAAATTGAGTATATTCTTGAGTTATATTTGTTCTAAACCTGGTGACAACAATCATGGAGGCAAATAATACCTTAAGGATAATGATTATCATCACACACCAACACATCAAACATCTATAACTATTGCTTTATCTTCATCAACAATCAATTTTTCCCAACAATCTTAAGGTATTATAATTTTCATGAAGATGGAAATAGTGATTCCATCAAGTGTTGGCAATCTTGATAGATAAGTATTAATGAAACTTTTGTTTCTATTAATATGCTTGAGTCATTTTCCTTGTGGCAAAATAGATTATCTGATGTTGGCTATATGGTACTTTAAAATTTATGAATAAAAGTGATATGATATTATGTGGATGATATTAATAAGAAAATGACTATGAAAGAAGGTACCGAGGAAGAACTTTCAATGCTCTGTCAGATCATCTACATGAAATTTTTCAATCTTACACAAATCCCATAGACATTATTCCTTGGAGACCAAATACAATATTGACAAACAATTTATGGATAAATTTATTGCTTTGAAATATTTTGAATCTATTGTGGTTAATGGAAAATCTATCTCTAAGGTAGTAGATGAACTTCAAAGATCTTATGTTTGAAGTTAATGAACCTCTTCAAGTGGCTATAATTATTTGAAAATTGTCTTCAACTTGGAATGATTGTTGAAAGCAGCTCCTCCACACAATTGAGACATTGATTGTAGATGATTTGATAAAACACATTTTAAATTGAAGAAGATTCTTGGGATCATGAGGCTAATAATGTGAAAGCAGTTAAAAATAAGGTGCATTTTGTTGAGAATGACGACATTAGCAAAGATAAAGAAATCGCTGAAACAATGGCATGAGAAATTTGATTTGGTAGTATTATTATACAAATGTAAGCATAACAATGTTGATATGTGCATTTATTAAAAGTTCATCAAAGAGTATGAAGTTAAAATATGTTTAAATGTAGATAATATCCTGGTTGTTGATACAAATATGCTTGGCATGAATGAAACTAAATGGTATTTATCTTCTCATTCCTATCTTCTTAGTTTAAAATAAAGGATTTTACAAGAAGTGGAGACAATTTTAGGTATTGAAGGGATCAACATAGTTGGGGTTATGCATTAAGTTAAGGCCACTATGTGGAGAAAAATCATTCAAAAATATTAGTATTTGGGAATTAAAGAGTCAAACGTACCGTATGATATGTCTGTTAAATTGATGGAAAATATTAGGAAATCTTAGCACAATCAGAATATGCTAGTGTAGTTGAAAGTTCGATATATGTTATGTATTGCGCTAGATCGAATATAGCTTTTATTGTGTGCAAATTATCCAAATCTACTGATAATCCTAATATTGTGCATTTGAAGGCCATAAGTAGAATAATTGGTTACTTAAAGAAAACAATGCATGGTCTAACTAGAAGGATATTCTAGTAGGATAATTAGCAAAATTGATAACTAGCCAACATTTAGATGGTTTTCAAGCTTGCAAATGGTGTAGTTTTTTTGGGCATCAGATAAGCAAACATGTATAACTAATTCAATGATGGAATCTTAATTTATATCACTACCTACGGCTGGTAAAGAGACTGAATGACTATAGAATTTGCTATTGAATAAAGATTTGTGGTCACAACCATTGGCAACCATATCTTTACATTGTAATAGTAATGCAACAATATCTGACCACATAGTAAAATATGCAATAGAAGATATAGACATTGGCTTACAACATGAGTATGTTTACAATTAATTATTGACATAATTATTTTAGTAATATATGCTTCGATAACAATTAATTATTGATGTAATTATTTCAGTAATATATGCTCGAATAGAGAATAACATGGTCAATCCAATTACTAAGGGACTCTCGAGAGGTTTATTAGGAGTGCCATCAAAGGAATAAGTCAAGCATAGTGGAAACCCAACTTTATTATCTCTAACGAAATTATTAAAGTTCAATGAATAGCAATGAGCTATTGTATCTTGACGGTAATCGAGTACTAGGGCACAAGGTTAGTAGTCATGGAAAGTTAGAAAGACAAGTGTAAAAAAAGACTCTTAAAGAAGCTTAAGGCTTTAGCACGGCAATGCTAAGGTAAGTTAGGAACTTCACCTCTATGAACATAAGAAGTGGTGACACTTCTAACAAAAGTCAGATTAACTTTTGTAAATGTTTATGAATGCGAGAGGGAGCATAAGGCCTAAAAAGGCATAGGAAATTTATCCGTATGTGTGTAAATTCATAAGTGTGGTAGTTCAATGAATAAATGGAATCATGGTTCAAAGTTTTATCTAATGTCAAATTCATTAATGGAATTGTTTACATTAATTGAAGGTTCAAATCTTTTTTTTTTTGTCAAAAAAGGTTCAAATCTTAACATATACCTTTTTGTATGTATGAATTAATGTAGATTAATATATGAGTTAATACCCTAAAAAACCTCAAACCGGTACATCTATGATAAATTCACCCCAAACTATTTTTTTGATCACCAAAAACCCCAAACGGGTATACTTTTGACAAATTTACCCCAAACCGGTACACTTGTGACAAATTACCCTCTGTTAGTTTTTGTTTAATTTTTTTGTCAAATTATTAAGTTAGATGACACGTGATAGTTGACTGGTATATCAATTTGGGATTTTACACTCTGTTTGTCACAAGTTTACAATTTTTGTTATTTATTGTGATATTAATCCAATTTAACGGAACTAGATTGGAGTTTTTGCGGTCAAATAAATTAGTTTAGGGGTAAATTTGTCATAGATGTACCAGTTTGGGATTTTTCATGGTCAAAAAAATAGTTTGGAGTAAATTTATCACAGATGTACCAGTTTCGGATTTTTCAGGGTATTAATCCTTAATATATTGTTGAAATAGTTAGTTATCATGAAAGATGTGAAATTTTATTATAAAAAGAAGTGATTGCTAACATGAAATGTTGTGATGACAAGGATAAGACACATATTCCCAAGAGATGTGTTGAGTAGTTATCTATGAATAGCACTGAAACATCAATTGCTTATTACAACTATTTAATGAAAGATGTGACTTTTTGTTATTAAAGGAAGTAACTCTTAGTTATGAAAAGAAATTATTGTTGACATGAAAAGTGGTGACCGTTCATCATGAAAAGTGGAAATGGTGGGGATAAGATACCTATTTGTGACATCCCGAAATTTGGCCCCTGATTCGGATATACGAAATAGTTATTTCGTCGACGCGCTTATGGTTATTTTACTCGGAACTGGCCACTCACGAGTTAACTAATCTATTAGGTAAGGCCGTTAAGGAATATAAACGCGACAGACTAGAGAATTTGATCGGAAACTGACCGCTCGACCATAATAATCAGTAAGGGTCAATACGACACCATTATAAATCGATTAGCGAACAAATCCAAGTCGATTGGACGGAAGTACGTAGTCGAATTGCGGGTGGTTCCGCACAATTACGATATTCGCGTCGAACGGCAATAACCCGATTTTCTACAATTCAAACCCTCGCAATTTTATGACAACCGAGAGTCGTCTACGATTCGAAGATGCACAAACGTGGATCAACAATTATCGACCGCGGGTCAAACACGGTAAAATCCGTAAAAGCTACCCGATAGGTTAGGTCATACTAAAATCGCGTTCGGCTTATTTTAACCACGAAATTAAATTCAATTTCGGGAATCGAACGTTCGAGCATGTCACGATTTATTTATTGGATGTCATCTCATCTTTTGGCGAATTTTCGTCGAATTCGAAAATTTTGCAGAAAAATGATTTTCGGACTAAAGGGGAAAAAAAGAATTGAAATTCGGATTAAGAGGGAAAAGGGGAATTTGTTGTCCAAAAAGGCTTTAAATTAGGGAATTAGAGCTAATTGGTGATTGGTGGAGTGAATATGAGCTTAGGACTTTTGAGGCATGGGACTTTTGTGGCTTGGTGATGATGAATTAGGATATTTTTCCTTGACTCTCTCTCTCTCTCTCTCTCTCATGCACATTCCCCCTCCCCCTTGCTTTGCCGACCTCCTTCCTTCGCCATTCCCCTTCTTCTTCCCCCATGTTCTTTCCTTCCCTCACATCTTCATCCCCTCCTTTCCACTTCTCCATCTTCCAAGCACCCACTCACACCATCCCAAGCAGCCACCTTGCACCAACCCACCTTCCTATCTTCAACTCACCCCACTGCCACATCCAATAGCTTCATCACCACCTCACCAACATCAACGACTCCACAACATCACCGTCCAGCACCACCAAACTGCCACCAACATCAACGACTCCACAACATCACCGTCCAGCACCACCAAACCGCCACCAACCCTCATGTCCAGCCACTCCATGCCAGCGACACCACCCACCAACAGCTTCACCGCCTCAACCAGCAACCACTAGCAACTCCTCACCGCACCGTCCAGCAGCACCCACGGCCACGTACCAGCCCCCAAGCAACCGAGCCAAGCCTCCCCTTGTCCGAGAGTTCGTAGGGCCGTAACAGCCACCATCGAGCCTCCGTGCGAGCCATGGCTGTTTCGAGTTTTCGTCGCAGTCGCATCACCGTCGCCACAGCCTACCGCCATTGTAAACGAGTTAACTTCCTAATCTTTGATTAGACCATTAATTGCATTTAAGGGTGGTTAGATTAATGCTAATGAGGGTAGTTTAGCTCGATCTAGTGGATTTTCGGGTTATAGGAGCTAGATCTATGTAGGATTTTAGCTTGCATGTATGCTACGATGGGTGGGAAGTCTTGCATGTGAGTTTCTTGAAGGTTTATGGCTACTAAGCTTGCAAGGGACGTGCTCAAGGGAGCTGAGTCTGGGATTTCTCTTCGATCTTTCTTTTGGACACTCGTTGTTTTCTATTTTCGTGGGTTAAAATGTGCTACGATTTTGAGGTTACTTCCCTCTTGAAAAATGTTTAAAACATCTTCATTTATGACATATATTTTACTCAAGATTTTCTAGATTTAAAAGAACAAGATTTCAGCTTCATTGCATGCAAGGCAGAATCTCGTTTTGTGTTGGAACCCGTGACCTTTTAGTGTTTAAGGGATTTTTATCAACTCTTAGAGTTCGATTTTCGAAAGAGTTTCTCCACAAAATTTTTTATCACATCTTGAAGTTTAACATAGTCAAATTTCAGTGTAAACGGACGAGTTTTGGATCTCAAACCAAGCTGGTTTTCGAAAACATAATTTCTGGACACTGACACAATTTTGGTAACGATTTGAGCGATTTACTACTCCTATTCTAGAAAGGTCTAATTCAAGGTGTCTTTATAAAAAGTGTTTGTTTAAGTGTCTTTTATAACATATATAAATTTGAGGATTTTTTGAACTTGTTTGGTTATGTTTCTGGAATTAATCTTGGAGACGTGCGAGTGGACTCGGTTTCTATTAGTGAGGGCCGGTTGTGGTTTTGTGGTTGTTCTTGGTGTCTTGCTTGCTGGAAAATGTACATTTTGTGATATGGTTGATTTTTGGCATGCTGAAAACTTATGCATGATTTTGATGACTTGTACGTGTTTTATTGTGCAACTGATTGCTTTATGGTTGGTTCTGATTTTTATGTCAAAAGATGGCTTTATAAGATTTTAAATAGAAAAATAATGAGGTGTTGGTTTGGACGTCAAATTTTATGTGCCTAATAAAACAAGGAGGTTTTGAAATACAGTCGTGCAAAATTTGATGGGTTGATTTCAAGTACGTGTCCACGTATGAATTTCTTTCCAAAAGTTTTAAAGCAAAAAAAAAAAAAAAAAAAGAGTTGCGAGGCTTAGGAAGTGGACTCGCTGCCCTCAAGTCATTTATCTCACCTTTAGTGTTGTCTTGGTTAACCTTTTTATGCTTGAAGACTGCCGCCTTTTTTGTTGGCCGTGACCCGAGGGGTCGTAATAATTGGAACACGTGTGTATGATTGTGCTATATTGCGCTTGATTATGGGGTAAAACTATTAGGCATTGTATGGGACGTGCCATAATGGCTTTGCCTTATAATCGAATGTTTGCGGATGTATTATGTGATATTGATAATGGCATATGTGACATGCTAACCTACAGGGGTGTCTTTGAAATGCTTGTTTAAAATGCGACACTTTTTGCTGGCCCTGCTGTTAGTGAAGTTTAGGCTGACCCTAATCCCTGAGGATAATTGAAAAGGGTCGATAGGAAGTGGCCGTAGAAAGGCTTGTAAGTATTAAACTCCTTGGGTTAACCAATTGATAAAGAAATCGTTGTTTTTGGGGAAATTATTCCTATTGTTTGCTATCCCTATTGTTTGTTTGTTGGCTGGGCGTTTATTTAATTCGCTTCCGCATATGCTTAATTGAAAGATAAAAATAATGGGTCGGCGACGCGTCTTGAGACATCGCATTTTTAGTCGACCATCAAGGGATGTTCGCGCACTCGAGGTTCGGGGCATGACACTATTCCCAAGAAAAGTATTGATTAGTTATCTATTAATAGGATCAAGTCATACATCACACAATTGTTTAAGTAACACAACTGTTCAAAACAACTTCTTCGTAGCTCTCAATTCTTCTTTTTTCCATATACACAACTTTGATAACACATTCAGAGTTCAATTTCAATAGAGCAATTGAGTAATTATTGAACTCATTTCTCTGTGACTTTAGTGTATATCCTAGAGGTATATTTGTTTTAAACCCATCAGTGGAGCAAATAATACCTTAAAGACAATGATAATCATCATGCATCAAAACATCAAATGTCTATAATTACTACTCTATCTTTATCAGCAATCAAATTTTCCAGATAGTTGCCGTACCAAAAGCTTATTGGACCAATCCCTTTAGAGGAGTGCCTTTATCAAACGCTGTGCCAATTAATGCAACATTAAAACGGAGAACGAACATGCTATTTTATATGACAAGATTGTTTCGGGCTAGAATAATAATAGAACTTTTACGTCACGTTTTTTGTCTTGATTTTAGGATCTCTGGTTCAAAAATAGTATGTCATTTAGATGTTGACGTATTTGTTCATTATTTCTTTTTCTATTTCTTGACAATAAACATTTAAACAAATACAAGCCTTAAAATGGAAAACAAACGTCTAAAATGAAGATACAAATCCACGGTAAAGCTCTAAATCTGATATAAATATGCAAACTTTGAGATTTCGTTTTCTTGTATCTACTCATTATGATATGTGCATTGGTAAGCTGATAGGCTGATCAAACCTCTAGAACTGGTGTTGTTGTTTGTCTTGGTCAGACTTACGAACATCAAATTCATCAACCTGGGAGTTCATCGGCAAAGTAGCAGACTGGAACAGAACAGCAAGAAAATCCAGATTTGCAGTTGCGAGGATTGAATGCTAGATCATCCCTTCTTCTACTCTCCGTTGGTGTACCTTTCCAGGTCAACCAATCCATCTCACTTACTGGAATCAAGAGGCTCCATGACAACGGCAAAAAGAAGTTCCTTAGCCAAAAGGACAAACGCAATCGCATATATTTTTAAGTGCCATAACGGGGGTGCCCAGGTGGCTGTCGTAATAATTGAGGAGGGAAAGAGTTATAAATGGTGCTTTCAGCAAGAACCCACCGCCATGCTTTTTGTCAAATCCGTAACTTTTTTCCCAAAATTCTAAGGCCATAACGAATGGGAAATCATGACTAAACAAGGCCCTCCTAGCTTTGTATATGCAAACCATTTACCTCACCTTTGAACTTTTACTCGTACTTTTTCCTTTGGCATGTGATCTTAGGGCTCCAATTATATATTCCCGAGGAATATAAAAGTATTGGGTATGGTCAATTAAAACTATCGTGTACATACAAAAAGGTTGGTCTTTTTCACTAGATTAACGATGGCATGGAGTCACCTGAGTATTGTAAGTATCCAAGTACTATGTAATCTTAGAGCTCCAATTATTTGTTCTCAAGAAAATAAAAGGTAAATGTGTATGGTCACTTGAGTACTATGATGCACCTCTGAAAAAAGGGTATGTCTTTTTCACTAAATTAGTTGCGGCGTTGGGAATCCCATGTGTTGTAAGTATTTAAATAATACGGATAACCCAACTCAAGACACATTTCATCCCACATTTATCTCTCTCATGAACACAACGTGGCATGCCGGTCTATCAAATGCCCTAATAATTGGCCATACCTTCACCTACCAATTTACCCCTTACATTTCAACGTATTTGAGATCATATCAAGGCCCACGTTTTTTCTTTTTTTTTTGGGTCTAATGGAGGTGCTTTGATATTGATTTATGTTGTTACTATTCATATTTTATTCACAATATGGGTTCCTCTCAATTATGAATGTTAGTAATATTTGGATATTAATATATGTTTTAAAGATATTTAGTACATTTTCTCTAATTTTCTATATCCATTTTACTTATGCACATTTGATTTAATTTCTCTAATTTCCTCTATCTAATACTATAAATAGGCTCTCCATGTACTCTTATATATATATATAGAAATTTCTATTCAGCATTATTTTAACTTATTCAAAGCCTCATTTCTTAGGCAATCCTAATGCACCAGGTGCACTTTACACCAATCCACCTTAGAAATTTTCCAATTTTTTTTCCTACTTTGCACCCATGCATCCAATCAAATAAATCCATCCCTGTCACTCGATAATATTCTGCCAAGTGCATCATTCCCGTTTGAGTAAGCGCCGCGGTAAATGTGTTACGAAATCTTTGACGCATTGCCAAGTCAAGGTTTTCATTTCTAAGGAGGTATTTTTCGATGCTGCGAAGACGCATCTTTGCTAGGGGGCGGAAAACAGATCGCCTGAATCAAGAACCAGTCGGAACCGAATCGGACCCAGCTAATTTGGTCTCATTCTTGAGAGTGTCAATTCGATTTTTGATTCCTAAAAGTGAAATCGGTGTTCAGACAGTCCAACTCCCAATTATAAAGGAAACCGAATCAAACCGACTACATCACTTTTTTTTCTTCAAAAAAATTGGTAAAATGTGAACTAAACGCTATTTCAGTCCTATTCCAAGAAGTGGGAAAAAAAAGTGACCGCGTTGGAGATATGATTTGTGCAATTGATTTAATTGAATATACTTGAATCAATTTATGGTTTAGATTGATATCAATATTTTCCTTTTATTGTCTACACTTTGTAATAAAAATACATGCAAAGAATACATATTAAATTACAGTAAATATGAAGAAATTCTTCAAGCTCCTTTTCTCTTTCACTTTGTGTTAGACCGGTTTCATTGGATTGGATTTGAACAGTGGTCTAATTTAGTTCTCAATCCTAAGATCAGAGTCCTAAGTCTAGTTCCTAGTTCCACCTTAGAACCGGATAGGATCGGAAACCAATCACCTTTAATCTTCGCATAGTGACTTTTCCCTTAGCAAAGCCTGGCTTATTCCACTCGCTATAACCACGCCAGCCATATCGGCCATGTTTAAGTTACTTTCCCACTAGCAAGTCGATCGCAAAGGATGCATGCTGCTCCATTATAATATTTCTGATTATTGACTTTTCATTTCTCGTTTTGAGAAGCCAACTCCACCATCAAATTCGCCGCCATCAAACAATCAAGATATTGAAATCTTCTTGTCAATGGAAGCTGGAGCCATCACATGTGCCATCACACATCGCCTCACCTTGAATCTGCTGAGCTCATGTCAATCAAAGACTTCGTGACATTGTTCGGATTATTTTTCAAACTCAAGTTAATTTATTTCAGTTCATCTTGCATTTGGAGGGGATGTTAGCAATATTAAAATATCTTTTGGATATATTCATGATATTTACTCTTATCTTCTATATCTATTTTGATTATGCACAATTGATTCGACTTTTTTTTTTTTAATTTCCCTCTATTTAAGCTTATAAATGGGCTCTTCATATACTCTTTTATATATATCAAAATATACAAAATCTTGGATTCCTCTCTTCCGCATTATTCTTAACTTTTGAGATGAAACTGTCAAGCAATCAAGATACTCACGTTATGTAGTACCAGAATACAAGCACATTAATTTGCATGAGTTTATTATGGATTACGCTGATTATTATCGCAATAATAATCATTTTTGGAACGTGTCACTATATGCCTGACGCCAAATGGGTAAAACACACATAAGCACTTATGTTTTTATTAATAATACATTAGAACCTAAAAAATTACCATTACAGAGATTGCTTTAGAACTTTTTGGGAAGAAATACATTCTAAGTGCCAAAACTTGGCACTAATAAATACATATGTGTCAAAACTTCCAAAATGTACACTTGAATGTTACTTTTTTAAATAAATAAATAAATAAAATTGGGTACTTAAGTGCTAACTCCGGTGAAACTTGCTAGAATTCCAACGTTGCGTTTATAAAACCATCTATATGGCTTGCCATAATGTCCACTCAGCAACTCATGTCCCAAAACAACGTCATTTTGCCCCAAATTTGACTTTTTATATAAATATTGATTAAATTAAATTAAAAATATTTAATTTAAAAAAGGAAATCAGCTTTCCCTTTTTAATGTAGTTTTTTAATTTATTAAAAATCAAATTGGGACCAAAACGACGTTGTTTTGAGCTTATCTAGCCACATCAACACCACGTAGATAAATTTCTTTAAAGAAATACCACATCAGTAAAATTCTCACCGCAAAATGGCACATAAGTTGTTTGGCAAAAAATTCTCGCCATTGACGCTTAAATGTTCATTTCTTCTCCGATTTTAGCACTTAAGTGTACATTTTTAAAATTTTGACACTAATGCATCCATCCGTGTCAAGTTTTGGCACTTAAGGTGTCTGCTCCTTGAATTTTTTGAGTACTTCGAATGTGATAGATAAGCATGGAATATCTACATTCTTAGTGTTTTAAACAGAACTAAGGGAAAATAAAAAATAAAATATCATATCAAGTTATAAACTCTAATAGAATAAATGAACGAACAAATAGATTTTAGCTCAATAAACTTTGGTAAAGTGAATGGATACTAGGTGGATAGTACAATGACGATCAAGTCTAAAACTCCAAAAACAACATTTTCAAGATTAGATTCATCAATTTCAAGCAGATAGAAGGTGTAACGACCCGACTCCAATCGCAGCCAACGGGAATTATCATTGTGATGTGCCAGGGGCATCGTTGTCCCGTTTCTTTTATCTCTTCATTAAGAGCATGCGGAAGCATATACATTAATCAACACTCAAACAACACAACAAACAAGTAGCCAAGTAAACATAGCATGTAACATTTCTTTTATATCATGTTAGTACATTTACAAAGCCCTTCTCTATGGGCACTTTTTTATTTAGGCCTTGCTATATCTATCCACGGAGGCTGGAGGTAATCCATATCTCCTCTATGGAGGCTATAGCTTCAAAATTTGTGCCATACCTATAAAACTGAAAGATAAAAGAGTGAGTCGAGGGACTCAGTAAGTAAAACCCCTAATTTTCTACTAGGAGGACATCTCATCCTCGATTTCAACAAGTACAACATTCGTAATACAATGTCGATGGCAGACCAATAGCAAATCCATTGCTATCTCTCGACTATATGCATGTGATCTACTTTCAACTTACCAAACAAGCTATTTCACCAAACAAGCTTATCAAACTACACATAGTAAAATGCACAATAAAGTTCATTAACTATCTCAAACGGTTGTTCCTGTACTTTTAGGGGCTTCCAACTTCAAGCTAAGCATTTGGCTTTAGGCTAGACATTCCATACTTGCAAAGGCTTCCTACTCAACCAGGACATCTTATTCTCATGAACGAGGCAACGTAACACGTCGTTTAGGGTAGAGGCATGCTCTTGAACCATTCCTCATCCCAACCCTATATTGTCCTCTTTAGGGTTTGCTCCTGGACCATCCCCCTCAAGGATTTGCCTTTGGTGAAGCTAAGATGCATTTATGGCAATTTAACTTTCCTTTATAAGACCACACGTTATATATCACACAAGTTGATTTTCTATCTTTCCTTTTAGCCGACGTATACAAGGCCCGAGGGCATGCTCATTCAATTGTGTGTTCCATGACCCTCATTACTACACTATACAATATGTTGAGCACGATTCTGGGCTCATGGCTCAAACCAAACGCCTATGCTCAATCCCCATACCGAGCAAGACTCGGAACCGCTATGCCTTAACGTTGTACCAAGACCTTGTGGGCTTGGGCAATACTCGTACTACACAACACTTGAAATTGGCACGCCTTAATGCCGATCCAAGACCTCATGGCCTTGGGTGATCCCCACACTGAACAAGACTTGAAATAGCATGCCTTGATACCGATTTCAAGGCCCCGTGAGCTTAGGCCATCGTGACTTGACATTGATTCTAAGCCAAGTGAACCTCGACTTTATCCCGAGGTGTGAATGTGATGCTCCAAATGTTATTCAACTAATTAATTAGTCGTGGCAAGCTTTATCAGTCTATTAATTTTAATTTTCATGGTAAGTTTGGTAATATAGGCGATTTAATTTAGTAAGATAATTTAGGGATCGAGGCAAATAAATTTTCACCTTGTATGGATGTCATGTGCGGCTAATGTTCTATGTTAGTACCTAACTTAATTTCTATGTGATTGTTCTAATAGGGAAGGCCATGCAAATTCTTTTTTTATTATCAAATAGAACTAAATAGGCCTATTAGCCTGCCTTTGGGCGTCCATCATGGCTATTTTCCCTTACTCAAATGGTTTTTCATGCAAGGGAGCATTTTCCATGCTATCATCATTCCCTTCTCTTCCCTAGGTGCGGCAAGTTTCTTCTCCTTCCCTTCTTCTTTTTGTTTCATTTCTTCTTCTTCTTTTCACTCATTTCTCTTCCCTCACCGAACCTCCCACTCTCCCTTACTCGCTCTTTCTCTGTCGGTTTTTCTCTCTCCCCGCAAGCTCACTCTCTCCTCTCTCGCTCTCATCTTTGTGCTCGAGTAAATTAGTAAGTCGAGAGCCTCCTTGGAATCACAGCGTGTTGAGGAGAAGAAGACGAAGTGCTGAGACTTTGAGGCAAGGAGAAATGATGGATTTCTACTCCTTTTGATCTCTTTAGGACTCGATTTTGTAGAATAGGTGGTCTTTTAATTGTCCTGGTGAATCTGTTGGTTGTGGTGCTTTTGCATGTTGCTGTGATGGTGTGGATGTGAAAAGAGGGAGCTGTGGTCGTGCGTTGTGGATGGGAGTTGGAGTGCATGTCGGTTATAGGAGGTTCGATAGCTTGCATGTAGTCTTTTGTGCTTGTTCTAGCTTGCAAGGATTTTTCTTGTGGTCAATGCTTAAGTAGATGCTCTGTACGTGTGCTTTGAGACTAGAAATAGACATGCATGTGAGAAATGTATGCGTGAGAAGCTGAGTTTGCAAATATTTCAAGTTTGCCCGCTGTTTTTCTCCAAAACTGTGAATTCCTGAGCCATCTGCTTTGTCATTTTGGTGCAGCTCGTTAGGATGAGATCTGTGTGAATTTCTCTTCATAAAAATTATTCAAGAGACCCTAACTATGACATATTTATTTTGGGAATTTTTGAGTTGGAAGGGTTGGTTCGAAGACCCCGTTTTTCTCAATGAACAATCTATTCAATAGCATAGTTCGTAGACCTCGTGTGTTCTCCAAATTTTATAAACTTTTCTAAACGAAATCTGGTTATGCTTTCTTCATGAGAATTGTAGGGAACATCATTATGTACATCATATCAAAAATTTAGAGCATTTCATTAAGATTTGGATGTCCGAATCGATATTTCCTTTTGGTTGATGATTCTGCTCGAAGAAACAGTGGATAGTGCTAGTTTAGGAGTGTTTGCTCTTTGTACCATTCTAATTAGGTCTCAGACACTTCATGAAATATGTTATTTTAGGTCTTTTTTATAACATATTAAAATTTCAGAATTTTTTGAGCTCATTTATTAGGTTTTTCCTATTTCTTTCTAAAATTGTACAATTCTGGTTCCCTGGTGTATTCCGAAATTGGTACAATATTATGCCAAAGGTAAGGAGACTTTAATTTGTGACATTTGGTGATGGGATTTTCGACAAGATATTACATGCTAAACTTGTGACGTTAATGTGATATGCTTTAATTGAGTGTTTCATGTAATATTTCTGATGATCTTTGTAGTGTTGTTGGTGCCCATCTCATGGTTGTGCATGTCAATTATACTGTGAAAGATGAATTATGAAAATAGTGGCATGCCATGAGTGCTATGGGTGTGTTTGATTCGACTTTTTTAAGGGCTTTCAACCTCCAGAGTTCCTCAGGGAAATGCTAGGATGTTTGACAAGCCTATCCAAAGGGCTTTCAGCCTTCAGAGCCTCTTGGGGAATTGTTAAGGTGCTCGGCAAGCCTGTCCAAGGGACTTTCAATCAAATCTTGGCATTGGGAAAGTTGAAAGCCTAATGCTGATAGGGATCAGTTTTGGGCTTTCAGCAGCATTTAGCCCCATGCCGAAACTACTTTTCTCTTTAAAAAAAAAATACTATCATAAATTTTTTTAATTTTTCGATTTTATCTATCATTGTTCCAAAACTATCTTTACCTTTACCAGAGTCGGCAAAGAGTTTAATATTTTTAATAAAAAAGAAAAATAAAATCCAAAAGCCATTTATAAAAAAAGGATTTGCCTAACACTTTTTATGCCAAAATAACTTTGCAAAGAATTTTTTACCAAACGCAATTTACATTTCCCCAAAGCCCTTTAGGTTAAAGATATTTGCATTTCCCCAAGACCCATTTCCAAAACTGAACCAAATGCAGTGCTATATATATAAATAGTTATACATGTTTATGTGTGTGTGATGCATGAGATGGATGTGGAACTCAAGGCACACGGTCCTTGGATGCCCAATGATGACCCCGAGTGGAATGTCGGAAGAGAATACCTTGGCAAGTGAACCAAGATGCCTCGCGTTTAAGTAGTTAAGCCCAAGAAGGGACAAATCCTGAGAGTTTTATACCCGACGATGGCCTGGAGGGATGTCGGAGGTGAATTGTCTTGGTGACAAATGCCTCGGTGGCAGATTACCCCGGAGTTGGGATACTTGTAGCTTAGTGCCGTATATGCCTAGCGTGGTACCTGAAGTCATTGTTCATGCCGCCTGCGATGGACTGGGAACAGTTGAAATGAGACTGAAGTTGGTGGTATCATACAGGTGTTATGTGGAAATTTAATGCATGCGGTAATTGTTCCCGATATATCACGAGTGTGTGTATGTCCGAAATCTATGTATTTTGACTTTATTTGCGCGGCTATATAGGACTGAAATTATGTCGTGTGTTTATAGACTTGTAATTGTGTGTTTGTATGCTAGCCTGTGTCTTAGGAATTGATTGATGATTAGATCAAACGGTTTATAAATCTATTTTTTTCTCTTGCTGGCTTTAGCTCACTTTTGTTGTTATCTTTTAGATAAGTAGAAATGCCTACTCTTCCTACTACCCCCACCTCTATCTATGGCACGCCTGAAGTGCTTAAAACCAAGACTCAAGAGTTCACTGACCCACACTTTCCTAGCACCGCTTTTGTTCGTCTCACTACTGAGATTCGTGTAGATATCGAACAGCCTGATTTGATCCTATATAGTTTTAAAACTATTTTTGTGAAGGTAGGAGATCGTTTGGTTGAGCCCATTCCGTGCCCAACGACACCTGGCGTGGGCGAAGATGGTGGCAGTGGAGGAGGGAATTAGGCATGGACAGGACAAGTGTTGGGAGGAATCGTGTAGACTAAGGCACGATAGGACCCTTTTGAGTAAGGTGCCAATAGACGGATGGGCCAGATGGAGGACATATGCAGGGTAGACGACCTGTTAGTAGTGGGCTTAGCACGAGAGGCCCCTTTTTATGTACTATCGTTGTTAGATCCTCCAATTTTGGTTGTATAGTCCCCCTTCCTATTGTTAATCGTAGTTATGATATAAATAAAGGCATGATTCGCTTTTGTTTCAACGTGTCTTGAAATATCGTTTATAATTCATGTTATACAAGCAATCCTAAGCTAAGGTTTCCGCTTTGTGTTATAACTCAGATGCTTAAGGATAGGATTAGTGTAAGATGATTTAGTACTTGACAGTGAGCACATTCAAGTGCGCAAACATGGGTAAACCATACCAAAGAACATTACAATATACACACAGCTTATACAGATAATAAACACACAACTAAACTCAACGACTTAACTTATTGCCCTAATCAAGAGTTGGAAATTCTACTTACATACAAATGCATGAGGAAATCAATTGTCAACATGTATACAAACTAAGCCCAAATGAGAGCGCAATCAAGTCTGAGCAATGAGACTCACACCTTGAACCGACACTCCTCAATGATGGTCTAAGGTCGAGTGATACCCATCCGTGACCCGGAGCATGATTCAGCTTAGGAATGTAAACATGTGAGCAATCAATCATCAACATGCATAAAACTAAATAGGGATGTGTACACAACTAAACTCGACAATGTTGATTATCGCCCTAATCAAGAGTTAGAGATTCTACTTACCTTCAATTAACTAAGGATGGTGCCAAGAGTTGGCAATCCGATGAGGCGGCGGCATGGTGAGGGCGTGAGCGTAAGAGTGAGACCGATCAAGAGATTCAGTTTAACTATAAACCTATCACACAAATTTTAACCCCTTAAAAATAGGTTCAGCCACAACTGATCTTATGGACTCATTAATATAAATGGGACGATAAATGAATATTTATTTGCAATTAAATAAATAATGCAATTTAAATCCCTAACATGCAACTATTACATTATTGTTTTAGGGCATGTAGTTAACACCTTCTACATTCCATGAAGCTACCATCAATTAAAAAATTTGAGAAGTGGCTTGTTGCGATGAATGAAGAGGTGGAGTCTCTTCAAAAGAACTAAACTTGAGGTCTTGTGAAATTGCCTAAGAGCAAAAGAGCTGTTGGATACATATAAGTCTTCAAAAGAAAATAGGGAACTCTAGTGGTTGAAGAAGAAATATTCAAGGCATGCTTAGTAATGAAGGGTTTAAGTCAGAAGAAGGGGATTGACCTCATTGAAGTGTTCTCTTCAATTGTGAAACATAATCTCATTTGTGTGTTGGTCATGTTAGTGTCCTTTGTGATCTAAAAATTGAGCAACTTAATGTCAAAACCACTTTTCTAAATGATGAGCTTGAGGAGATTCTATATGTCTCAACCCAAGAGCTTCATTGTTGAAGGTAAAGAAGATGATGTTTGCAGGTTGAAATGCTCTTTGTATGGTCTCAAGTAATCTCCATGGCAATGTAAAGAACATGTTAAAGATACAATGGTTGAAAAGGCAACTTAGTAGAGAGTTTGATACCAAAAAGATTTTAGGTATGAGATTCATAGAGACAAACTGGATCGGTAGTTTCACCTTTCACAAAAATGTATATTGAGAAAGTTCTTGGGTACTTTGGCATGGCAATTAAGGCTTTTGGTTTCTTTATCGCCTAAAATTAAAGAAGAGGAAGATGAGATGTCTTAAGTGTCACGCCTCGAACCTCGAGCGAGAGCACATTCCTCGGTGGTCAATAAAATTGCGACATTCCCAAGACGCGTCGCCGATCCAAATTGATTCATGCACAAGCGGAAGCAAAATAACTAATCCCCTAACAACAAACAACATGGGATAGAAAGGCAGGATAACAATTTCACAAACCAACATGCTTTTATAAACAACCAAGGTTAGCCTACAGAGTTATATACACAAGTCGAAGTCTCAAAAAGGGCTACCTAGCTAACCCTAACCCCAGACCCTCCTACTTGGGATCCGGGTCTACCACGACACCGTCAGGTGGGTCAACTATGCCCTTGCCCGTAGCGCTGACCACAACGGTAGGGACGTCCAAATCCTATAGGGGACCCTACCGCACTCCATTAGGCCCATGACGAAACCACGCCCTGAATCGATGAGGCACCAACTGTGGTAGGCCCTCATCGACCAAGATGGTGATCACATTGAGCTTATGGAGCCAAGGACTCCCGAGGACAGGGACGTCGGCACTCTGCTCGGTATACCCCACGGCTGTCCAAAACGCACAGGTCTCGCCTTCATCTAAGGACCTAAAAGTTAAACCCACAACAAGGTAAGACAATGTCTCAGCAAGTCTACGCCCTAAACCCTGATTAGGAAGAAAATACGCCTAACCACACAACCAATGATACTCACCTCGCCTCAGCACTTCCTTGCACTTTAGTACAGTTCATATCACAGATGCATATAATAAATGCACACATCAATTGGAACGTCTCACTCATATTTCAAACAATTACGGGGTCCCGATTATAAGGCCAAATCGTTATGACACGTCACATTCCGTGCCACACAATTTTGTCTCATAATCAGGCGCGTCAATTTCAATCATCCATGCGTCCCAATTGATTACGACCCAACGGCCATGGCCGACTCAACAATTAGTGGTCTTCTAGCGTAACTAGGCATCATCTCACCTCATTGAGCACGACAATGTCTACATCTAGACGGCATTCCACATAAGAGCATCGGTCCAGCCTCCACTGCGACCGGCATCCGTTGACGTGGGGCATTCCCAAAGGAGCATCGTCCAGCCCCAAAGGCTCGTGATAGGTTCTCATAGCATTCATGCATACATCCAATCCCAGCCAAGACGTCGTGCTTTGCACTCAAATGTCTTAATTAAGATAATGTACCTAGCCTATTTTCTTCATATTAAAAACACTCAATAAAATAATCGTGTATAGGTACATGGTCAGCTCGAGCCAGAAAAATTAATATCCTCTCTTTTAAAATCTCACTATTTGATATAGTACTTAAAAATATTTTCGGTGTCAAAATCTGACACTTGAGATTTTTTTTCTAATTAAATACCAAAATCCATATTTTTGAAGTAATAAATCAAAAATTCATCAATCGGCACTCAATTTGCACAAACTAATTGCATCACGACAATCAGCACAAAATTTCGGCGACCGGCTATCTTGGTATAATTTTCGGAAAATATTAAATAATTAAATAAATTGCAAAACTAATTAAATAAAAGCAAATTAAATCAATAAATGCCTAATTAAGCCTAATACACTAATTTAACCCCCTAATTGGACCTAGAAAAATAATGCACCATACTAATTAAATACTACAATCTAATTAACCCTTAACTAATATAATCTAACCACCTAATTATCCTAATTAACTAACTAAATCACTAATTAAACTAAATTAACCACATAAACCAAGCTTAGCCTAATCTAATCCTAGCCTAAGCATAATTAACCTCTTAATTAAGGTTTAGCAAGTAAACTTATTGGATTAGCAAGCCAGTGAGTTCACAGGACGGCGACGCGGAGGCGAGCAAAACACAGGCCTACGGCAACACACAATGAGGTTCGGAAGGGGCCGAAAAAGGGCCACGAAGCCTCAGCCCACAGCTGAGAGTTCGGCTTCTGTCCAAGGCTAAAAGGGACCGATCAAAGGCTTGGCTTAGTTGGAAACGGGCCAGGCGGGCTGCTGGCTGCTCGGCGGCGATAGCTGGCTTGGACGGGCGGCGAAGATGGCTCAGGCGGAGCTGCGACGGTAGCCAAGGCACGAACGACGAGCTGAACGACGTGCGAGCTCAAGCGCGAGAGACGACACGCGAGCGGGAGGCAGGTGGACGGCGACACCGTTGGGCGTGCAGCTTGGCTAGTCGACAGCAGGGTTGGCTTGGTTGGTTTCTCTAGTTTTCTAGCTCCAAAACAGCAACAATAGAGGCTCAAGGGACAAGGAAGAAGAAGAAGGAGCTCTGCTGGTTTGTGGGGGACAAAGGGGACTCAAAGTCTTCACAAATATCTTGGACACTCAAGTGTCATGCCCCTAAAGTCCACAGCTGCTCAGCTGCCTTATCCCCTACCAATCTTCCTCTCCAAGCTTCAATTGATGCCCCAAATGTTGCACCCCACCCATAGCTACGAATTTCGCCCATTTTCCCTTCAAATTCAATCCAATTTCTCTCCAAAACAATCCAATTTAATGCTAAAATGCCAAGAAAGATGCCCACATCAATTCCATAATTTTCCCTCACCAATTGATCCATCGTGGCAGCCAAAAGTGCGCTAAAAAACGGGCCTCCGAATTTACTGGTCCAAAATCGTCCAATTTTGATTTTTTGCCGAAAATTCGGACTCATCAAAAATTCTTCGGAGGATGAGTCAACATTCCTAAAATAAATTGTGACATGACAGAACTTTCAATTTCTAAAATCGGGTTCAATTTCGTGGTTAATTCCAACCAAGCGCAGTTTTAGTGTGACCTAACCTACCGAGTAGCTTTTAGGAATTTTTAGCGCATTTGAACTGGTGATCGATTATTTTCGAGCCACATTATACATCTTCAACTCATTGGCGACTCTCGGTTGTTGTGAAAATCTCAAGATTTCAAATACGGGCACAAGATACAGAAATGATAGAAAAATCGGTTTAGTGTCTTTTGACGAGAATTCACCCACACTTTAATCACATGCCTCTGTCGAAACGACCTATCTCCGATCTCTGATCAATTTTGATGGTGTCGTATTGACCCTTGCAGATTAGCATAGTCGAGCAGTCGATTTCTAATCGAATTCTCAAGTTTGTTGCGTTTAGATTCCTTAATGGCTTCACCTGATAGATTAGTTATCTCGTGAGTGATCAACTTAGAGAAAAAGACTATAGGCACATCGATGAAAAGCCCAATTCATATAATCGAAAACAGGATTGAAAATCAGGATGTCACATTAAGTTTCATATTCTAGTGATTTGGATAGTCTTATATATGCTATGGTTTGCACTCGTCCAAACATATCCCAAGCATTTAGTGTTGTAAGTAGGTATATGGCACATCCGGGTAAAACTCATTGGCAAGCCATGGATTTTCAGTATATCTAGGGTACCTTAGATGTGGGTTTGGTATTTGACAAAGGTTGTGATATAGAACAGTTGGTTGTGGGCCTAGTTGATTCTTGTTATGCAAGTGATCTTGACAAAAGAATATCTTTAACAGGTTATGTTTTTATATTAATGGCTCCACAATTAGTTGGAGGGTAATTTTACAAGACATAGTTGCTTTTCAACCATCGAAGCAAAGTACATTTTAGCGACGATCGCAGCAAAGGAAGCTCCTTAGTTAAAGCGTTTCATTACATAATTTGGGGTAAAGTAGAAGGGAGCTTCGATTATCTTTTACGATAATCAATTACTATTCAATTAACCAAGAATGTAATGTATCATGAGAGAGTTAAACATATCGACATTTGGTATCACTTTGTGCGTGATGAGCTTACTGAGGGAATGATTAAGATGAATAAAATACTTATGGTGGATAATCCGATAGATATATTGACGAAACCAGTTTCTTTGACCAAGTCCAAGCACTTGATTTGCGTTTTCACCATTTGAGTTGCCTAGGCATAGTTGATGGCATTTCATCCCTTGTTTCCTACATCGAGTACGCTCACATAGGCTTAGAAGTGTATGTCATCAATTCTGCCTTTTGGGGGTTGACCCTGTGTTGTCACTCTTAATGGTTAAGGCAAGAGGTCTTGTGGTGTATAGTATAATACTCTTATGAAAATTTTAAGTCAAAGTGGAGATTTGTTGAATTTTAACTTTCAAATTAGTGACAATGGCATTTTGGACAATGCTCATTTATTTTATGGCTTTTTGTGAAGGGGGGCTATAAAAGGAATATGTTACACAACACATCTCGAACCCTAACCTCCATATTCTCTTCCTTCTTTGTTCTTCCCATCTTCTTGTTAGATTTTAAATCTTGTGATTTACCAAATGGTTTTTGACCTTTTACATTATACTTTTATACTTGTAAAGATAGTGAAGCCTCTCTCTCTCTCTCTCTCTCTCTCTCTCTCTCTCTCTCTCTCTCTCTCTCTCTCTCTCTCCATGGTTTTTCTCATCTTGTGCTTTCACATATATCTTGTTACTTGTGTAGTTTTGATTTTACCTTCATTCTTTGCTAGTTGTGCTTTGATTGTGCATCTTTTGGTTGTTTCACAACATTACAAGTTACATCTAGAAGAAACTAATTGAGTGAAAAAGTCAAAAGATAGAGTGCCTATACATGCTTGTGAACTTTTTATTATGAATGAGGGTGAATCTATTTTTGATATGTTTTGGTTTGAATTGTCTTAGTGAGGAATATCTCCAAGAGGAGATTAATAAGAAAATTCTAAAAGCTTTGTCAAAAGCGGGGGAGTCAAAAGTAGAGGCAATTGAGATGCTCATGTTCTCTCCAAAATAACGCTTGATTAGCTTCTTGAAATCTTTCTTACACATGAGATATTTAAAAAAAAAAAAAAAAGGGGGGGAAGCAAAGAGAGAAGAACATTATGACAAGATGAAGAAATCTATTGCTTTAAAAAGGTGATGATTGATACTTTGACAAATGAAAGCAGGGATTTGAAAATTGAAAATGAAATCTTGAAAGAAAAAGGTGTTGATATGGAGAAAACACGTGAGTTTTTTTAAATTGGACTTGAAATTTTGAAAAATCAATTTGGGATTTTGAAAAAGAAAAATGAAGACTTCCTTTTAAAAAGGTCAAGGAAGTAAGAACGGGGTAAAAGTTATGTTTGGTAGACATGATTTTACCCAGAGAAAAAATAATGGTGGTCATAGACATTTCCAATCTAGAAGGTTGCATCTGATGTATGCCAATGTTGCGGTAAATTTTGGATACATTGCTGGAAATTATTATTTTAGAAGAAATGCTTCTGTGGTTAGGAAGATTTGAATTCGTAAAGAAGTTATATATGGATCCAAGGTTGTTTTAGACACAAAGTAGCATTTATTGTTAATTTGAGGCGGAGTTTCAATATATTATAATTTTTCAAAGGTTGAGAGTTTTTTATATAATTTTCAAAAATCTGTTTTCAGGACCTTTTTGGTTAATGACAATAGGAGGGAGACTGTTAGATATTCGTATATGATTGATATGCACGTATTCAGGTAGAGTTTTTGAGTTCTTGGAATTTTAAAGTTTTTATGACAATGTCTTCATTATAACGTTGCATGGTTTTATCGTTGTTTAATCTTCATGTGTTTTGATAATTACAAAACCATAAATTACTCATGAATTTTAAAGGATTCGTCACATTGTTTAACGAATCATTTTATTAGTGTGTTTGGTTGCGACTTAATTCTTATTGTACCTACCAATCATCATAGGTAATATGGCTATTCGGATTACGGTTAACAGATTTGCATATCTCATATCACCATTGCCACGTTTATCTTGTTTTTAACACTAAGGCATGCTAAAGAGAATTTTCCATAGCGTATGTGACGTCCCTAATGAGTTACAATCGACCATGATCATCAGGGTTTTAGTGACGCTATTTAACCACCTCTTTGACTAGAGTGCGCTTGGTTATAACTTAATACTTATCGTACCTATCATTGACTATGATGAACCTTATTGAAATTACCGTCACCGCACTCGTGTATCTCGTACTAACATTTGCTACATTCATTTTCCTTTCAACACTAAAACTAATTGAAGAAAATTTTCTGTAACATATGTGATGATCACCGAGAGGCATGCGTTTCACTGAGAGGCATGCGTTACAACCTACTACGGCCCCGTTTGGTTCAGCATTCCCAAGGGGCTTTCGGCCCCGAAAGCCCCTTGGAAAAAATTTTAGGCGTTTGGTTCAGCATTTGGAGGTGTACTTGGCCAAATGCTAGCATTTTCGAAATGCTGATACAAGGTTTAATGAATTTTTTTCTTTCCAATATTGCCCTCATCATAATTGTGTTTTCCTCTTTTGCCCTCATAAGACACTATTCATTGTCTTCTTCATCCTTCCTACCCCACCGCAAGGCTCAGCCAGTGTGCGCGGTGGTCGGCGCTCGCCCACGAGCGGCCGATTTGGCCGCCGGGGGGCCGATCCGCGCCGGGGGCCTCGCCCGAGGTCACGCGACCTCGGGCGAGATGGCTTGAGGTCGGGCAACCTCACGACCTCGGGCGGCGGCGCCTAGGTCGCGCGACCTGGCGACCTCCCGGGTCGCGACCTCAAGCCACCTCGCTTGAGGTCGCGGCGACCTCGGCGCGCTCGACCTCGGGTCGCGCGAACCCGGGCGACGCCCGACGCACGACCTCGCGGCGGCCTCGCGCGACCCGACTCGCCCGAGGTCGCGCGGCCTCGGCGTGACCCCCCCCAACCGCCGCCCACCGCCACCACCAGCCATCTCCCACCGCCACCAGCCACCTCCCCACCGCCACCGGCACCACCGTAGAGCCACCTCCCCCCCAAACGATTTTCCCTCTCCACCCAGTTGATCTCCCTTTTTTCTTTTTTTTTTTTTTTTTTTTTCTTTTTCTTTTCAACCTAAAGCTACTTTGCAAAATATACACATTTTTGAGTATCCAAACACACTAGTATTCATAAAATGCTCATCCAGTCAAAGATACTTGGGAAAATGCAAAGCCATTTCCCCAAAGTTGAACCAAACGAGCCCTACAATGGTCAGGGTTCTAGTAATGCCATCTAACGAACACTTTTGCTAGGGCACCTTTGGTAATAATTTAATACTTATTGTACTTGTTATTGACTATGATGAACTTCACACCGATCATCTTATATAATGCTAAATATTGGAATTATTCGCAAAGATGATCGTACGTGAAGCTTACATAGCTATTCAAATTATTGGTGTCCTTATCGTCATAACAAAGAAATCTTGAGGCCGCACATTGCCGAAATTTTCTTGGATGGTAAAGCAAAAAAAGTCAATTTATTTTTATAAGATTAGAGATTTAGAATATCATCTTTTATGTTGGCTCTAAACCTAAGTTTTTATGCAGATTAACACGACTGAGGATAACTGGTGTGCTCACCATGATAATGATGTTGCATGAGGAAGATGCCTCCCTCGTGGAGAGAAGAGGGGTTCGATGGCTTTTGTACTGAAGTTGGCATTTGTTATGAGCTTTCTCTATTAAGACTTTCATATCAGAAAGCAGGATTTCCATTGGACGGAGACCTCGATCTCGATGCCCTTTGTTCGTTTCCTTCGCCAATGCGAAAGGGGGAAAAGATTAGCCACGCCGGTTGCTCCGCTTCACCTGACCTGCCTTGGCAAAGTTTTGTTCAAAGCATATTTTCAAAGAAGTATAAAACTTGTCACGATGAGTCCAGAAATTTTTAGAAAACCTAATTAAGTTCTAAAATTTATCAAATTAATGATCGAATCCTTTCATTAACTCTATCCAATTCGATTAACAGAAAATACCAATGTGGCTCTTTTCATTATTTTCTCTTTTGTATGTTGCGTTGATGTGGTTAAAATAAGAAATATAACCCAAAATGATGTTGTTTTAGCCCAAATATGAATTTTAATAAAAAGACTGATAAAATTTATGAATTTTAATAAATATATTAATAAAAGTAAAATAAAAAATAAAGTTAATTTCAAATATATTTATTTAAAAAAATAAGGAAAAAGGGCAAATCGGCGAGGGCCTGCAGGGCCTGCACAGGAAGAATGCAGTCTGCAAAAGGGAAAGTCCAAAATTGCTTTCTCTCTTTTTAATGAAAATAGGAGCCCTTTCTTTTGTTTTATTGGGCTGAGCCTTAAATCGGCGGAGGAGAATAGCATGCTAATAGCGTCAGCCTAGAACGTGGCCCTATGCAACCGTCTAATATTTTCTCCATGCAAGGGCAAGTGGACTTCTTCAAATCAAATGTAAACCATCCGAACAAAGTCAACCGTTGTTCGCTAGAGTTACTCGGTTTAACTTGGACCGCGATTGCTCGACAAATTAACAGTTAAATTTGCTTGCTTTAGTAACTTGAGTTTTGATTTAGTAATTGCCATTGTATTTTTAGGTAAACAAAGCAAATTTAGGTCTTGTTACAGGTCCTTTATATTCGATGGTGAAATTTCACTAACAAAGTGGGAAAAAACGCAATCTCTAAAAGAGTAAAGATGATCTATTTTCTAAATTGGTATGAGAGCTTCTTAATGGTGTTTCTTATCTTGTTGATTTTAAAATGTTCTGTTAGCTTATGGGTCTTTATCATTTTCGTGACTATATTTATTATGTTTTTTTCTTTTGATGACCCGGGAGCCGCCGTACAGCCGGCAGCTAGCGACTTAAACCCGGGACAACGCTAGCGCAGGGACCCATCTCCCACGGCGCTGCACTTAAGTCACACAATTGCGCACGCAGTGACTCGAATCTCCCCCCAACCGGGATGGGGGAAACGCCGAATCAACACGCCCACAGCGGGGTGGGTCTGTATTTATTATGTTGATCATAATTGGGAAGGAAAACGTTCCAATGGGGAGGATCCAAATTCTTTGACTCATGAGTATGATAAATGCATTTGTTGGATTGTTTTTTTTATCTCTTTCTGCTTCAAGAAACCCAAATATTGTTGCTTTCTTCAAATCTGGATTGGTATCATTTTTCTAGATAATTGAGTCTCAAATAGAAGAAAACTGGTTAATTTGTATATAATTTGGATCATTCTTCAATTGTAGAAAAAGAAAATCTTGAAAAATTCACAAACAAGCAAGAGCAAGAGAGTATAGAATTGGAAAGCTTAGGTGATTTTTGACGGAATATTTCGTCTAAAATATGGTTAGGCCACACTTGATCCAAATATGAAAATTAACACCTTTCTTTTAGGCTTTATAGTTTATACCCATTTTGATTGCGGAAGTGCATAATCGATGTCCTTTTTAACTTTGGAATTTGGCCAAATTAGTAGGCACTAAACTCGTGTGAATCTCAATGGAGATTTTCAAGAAGAAATACAAAACTACTTACAGTCAAATGTTCGGAATAGTGCAAGTGATTAAGAAAGCGTGAATATTTCAGATGAACCTCTTAACGAAATTAGAAGAAGCCGTTCGATTTAACTCCGTCAATGATGTTGGATATTTCAACAATTATCAAATACTGAAAGCTATTGATTTTTGTAGTGGCTTTTTACCATTATCAATTTGTAATGGTTTTTGTCTAACATTAATATAAAACTATTTTGTAATGTTTTACTAACGACCGATTTATTACGGTTTTTGTCTATGACGTTTCATTTATTTCTACATTAATTCTTCATTTTTTTTTTATAACGGCTATATGATAGCTATTTTCTTCTTTAATTACTAATTTTTTTTATAATTGTTTCTTAACACCTCTCTTTCTTTTATTTATAAATTGTTACTCCGAACATAATTGGAAAATGATGTCGATATATCAAAATTAGAATATTCTTATTTCTTTTTCTTATCTTGTTACATATCTTTATTTTCTTTATTATGTTATACACATAACATTGTTCTTTCCCTTCTTTACTAGGTTATACACATAACATTGTTATGTTCCTTCTAATATTCAATGCTAAGTGTAGAAAAAGATCTATTGTATCTTAAGAAGTAATAGCTGAAGTCTTATTTACCAAGTTTCGTACTTCAAGAGGCGAAATTATTCTTAAAGACGGTGCTTCCACACCTTAGACCTTTATTTTTATCTTTTAATTTTTTTTAATGTATTTTCAATAATTATTATTATTTTGATGTTCTCTGACATATTTTTCAACTGGTGATCCCAAGTTTCATCAAGACCGACAAACTCAAAAATGCCTCCCGACCACGGCATGTCATGGGGCGGCGGTCCCGCTGGCCGGCTAATGCAGCATTCGCTCGTGTCACGGCAGGGGGATCCATCGACGAAGGGAGGAGAGCTGGAACGCCAAAAAAAATGTATTCTCCGCATCAACCGCGTCGGACGTACAGAGAGAGAGAAGAAGGACCGGCCGGTCAACGTAAGAAAAATCTTCGACTCTCGAGTCGACTTCAAACGAACCGAACCGCCAAATTGGATCGTTCGCCCCTCCCTCTCTTCGTACATCTTCTCCCTCCCCTTCTCCGCCTCCGCCTCCTCCTCCTTCTCCAGTCGCTGAGTCTCTCTCTCTCTCTCTCTCTCTCTCTCTCTCTCTCTCCCCGCTTCGTCTCTGTTTAGACTCGAGAGAACGGATCTCCGAGGACCCGACTGAGGGAAATGGCTGCGGACGATCCCAAGCAGGGCGGCGGCGGCGGCGGCGGCTTCTTCGCTTCCATAGCTTCGAGTTTCTCCACCTTCAGTAGCGCCATGACCAAATCGGTTAACGGGTGACTGCCCACTTCCCTTCTTGATATGGTCCTTCCCTTTTTTCCGTCTTCCGCAAAATTTTCTGCAGGTTTTTGGCGTCAATCTACGCTTGAAATTCCCGTCCGTGGCCCTTTTAGCTCAGAGGGTGCGCTCTGTGTTTGGGATGTGTTGCACTTGTCTGTGCGATTGAGATATACGATACGACTATCTGGCGAACCCAATTTTCTCACTTTTATCTATTTGATCTTCTTCGGTGCTAGAGTTCTACTTTATGTAGATATCTGTTGTTCTGTGGCGATGGATAAAGTTCCCACCTCGTTGAAATTTCGATATATTTTTCTCTTTCAAATTGAGCGTGCACCCTGTTTGTTGAAAAAAGTTTAAGCTGTTAGAGAACATTGCAGTAACAAAAGTGATGACTTTACCTGTTATGGTTGTTGGTATTTGGTTTTCTCATGATAAATTGTTGAACTGAAGTTGGCTTCTTTGTCTTATTTGAAACCAATATACCATGACCATCCGACTTTTTGAACCGATTAGCTGGGTTTTGAGAGTGGTTCCCAGGGTCAAATCCGGCTATAAGAAAGTTGGTCAAAACGTGAAATCTGAACTGTATGTTTTTCTAGGATGGGCTAATGTACTCAATAATGCTTGACTAATCTGTGGGATACATATTGGGCTTGCAACATTAATTCATGTTTCCCTTTATAGGCGTCTGGGTTATGAGGGACTGCAGGTCATTAATCCAGAAGGAGGCACCCAAGATGCGGAAGAGGAAGCGATGAAAGGGAGGTGGAAACAGGAAGTACGCTTTTTGGTCTTTCATGGTTTTTAACTTTGTACTTTTTAGGGTGTAATTGGTAATTGAATTAATTGGATGTCATTATTATTGAGGAATAGATAGAATAGAACATACTTTTACAACTGGGCTTGGCAGCACATTTTTTGTCAACATATCATCAGGCTTCTTGTTCCGTGTACAATATCTATGATACTATGTACAAGGGATCATTGGCATTGGGTAGTTGGAATCAAAGAAATTTCGAGGCTGCCTCATCTACATTTGGCCATTTCTTTTTGTCATAGCCAATAGATTATTCTTCACAGTTGGGTACTTGGTTTCCTCGCTAGGCTATCATAGTTGCTACTCTTTTTTTTCACTGAAAACCACCCTTGGTAAGCTCTATTGATCCATATAAAATTTTCAAGTGATTATGCATAGTTAGATATTATTACCCTATTATTTTGCAACGTACTGTCTACATGTCTCATCTGCATGTGTCATGGCCCAACACTAAAAATTATATTAGCCTTGTTTATTTCACTATGCAAAGCATCCACCCATGATGCAGGTGAGACTTGATTTTTCATGATAACATTATTATGATTTTTGGAAATGCACAATCACACAAGTAACTCAAGATTCTGAAGTTCTTGAGCTGAAAAATTAACTGTGACTGTTCCGCTAGCTACGTGGACCAGGGCATATGTGATATCAATAATAAATTATGGCTTATAATGTTCCCTGAAAAATTGAAATTAAGACCACACAAAAGAGTGTTAAATTGTTTTTCCTCTCCACCTGAGTCATAAACAGGGGTCTTGCTTATTTGTCACATCATACATCTACTCCCTGTGAGATGGTATTGGGGTTCTCATCTATTACTCCATTGGGAACTTTAGAAAATTGTTGTTCTTATCAAATGTATTAGGAGGCCCTATATTAGCATGTCCTTTGGTATTTGGTGACTGTGTCAAACCTTGCTCTTTAAGAAGGAAGAGAACCCTTCACAACTGTGGAATGCTCATGCCTGTTCTTTTAAGATGATAATTGGTGTTATGACCTATAAGAACATGATAGATGCACTCTCATTTCTTATATCCTTTCTTGTCATTCTAGGACCAGGATAGTTACTGGAAAATGATGCAGAAGTATATTGGTGCAGACGTCACATCGATGGTGACACTTCCGGTTCTCATATTTGAGCCCATGACCATGTTGCAGAGAATGGCCGAGGTTTGTCTGCACCAATACCTTCATTGATTTGATGAACCGATTAGTCTGGATGTTGTCATGTTAGAGGAACACTATACAATTTTGTAAACATTGGTTGCAGATCACGGAATACTCTTACCTTTTAGATCAGGCTGATGAATGTGAGGATCCCTACATGCGATCGGTATATGTGGGTAAGAGATCTCTTCTTTTGAATTTATGGGGCACATGCGGGCATCTGTTGTTGTATGTGCCTATAGATGCATCGATATACGTACATAGATATATGAATGTTTATATATGTATAAGCCTTTGTATGGTGGGTTATGTGGCATTGGACTCATAGTCTTTATGACTGCAGTGTCATGGTTCATATCCATATATTATGCATTTCAAAGGCCTTGGAAGCCATTTAATCCTATTCTTGGTGAGACTTATGAAATGACAAATCATGATGGCATCACCTTTATAGCAGAGCAGGTGAGTTGTTGAAGCTCAGTTTTATTTCCTACTCTTTTTGGATGATACCTTTTGAGTGGGAAAATAATGAAACCTTTCTTTATCTTCTTTAAATTTCTACTTATCAGGTCAGTCATCACCCTCCAGTGAGTGCTGCACATGCCGAAAATGAACATTTTATATATGATGTAACTTCAAAAGTGAAGACCAAGTTTTTGGGGAACTCAATTGACATTTATCCACTTGGAAGGTGAATATTTGTCGGTTTCATCGGTCTCTGTCTAGTCCTTAATGCTTCTCCGTCTCTTCGTGCTACTATGTGACTCCATCCTAATAATCATTGTCTACATAAATATACAGGTCTCGTGTGACCCTCAAGAGAGATGGAGTTGTTTTTGATTTGGTCCCTCCACCCACAAAAGTCAACAATCTAATCTTTGGGCGTACTTGGATTGATTCTCCAGGGGAAATGGTCTTGACAAACTTGACAAATGGGGAAAAAGTCGTGCTATATTTTCAACCATGTGGCTGGTTTGGGTAATGTTATCTTCTTTTAAAGAGTATTTTCCTTGCATCTGCTTTAGATAGATGTATACTTTGATCACTTACATTACATACTTTCTAAAGCCAACATTTCTAGTGGCAAAACTGTGATATCTTAGGGCCTTGCTAGATCTATTATCAAGGTTGTGGGAACTTCCGCTCAGTGTATTGCTTCTGTCATTCGATCATGTATGTTGATTTTCCCTTCATTTTCACCACTGTATAGACTTGCGACGCAATCAGGTTGAACTACCAACTCAGGGTGGCATTATTTTCTCCACATTGTTGGGAAATTTATTTCCATCATTCCTTCTGCATTGAATAAGGTGATAAATCATCTGTATTCAGTCTTAACATTCACAGTTCAATTCCTTCTTGTTGCAGGGCTGGTCGCTATGAAGTTGATGGCTATGTGTATGATGCTGCTGAGGAACCCAAGATATTGATGACTGGGAAGTGGAATGAGTGCATGAGCTACCAACCCTGCGACAAAGAAGGAGAACCACTGCCAGGCACTGAACTGAAGGAGGTTAGTTCTTTCTTATCCATGTTCAATTTTCTTGGTAAAGATGGCATTTTTTGGCATTTATGTCTCTCACAATGGCCATGACAGATAGATTTCAAGTACTTCTGAGCATTGCTTACGTGCTCTACACTCCACACGGGCACGTGCACAGTACTTGTTTGCTCAACATTAATGTTTAGTTGTGTATGCTTTCATGGTGATTTCGTATGTGTTGTCTTATGTGCTTATTGGTGATGTGGTTGGACCTCTGATTATGTTTGCACGTTACATATTCTCTCTTACTATATTAAATCCCGGATGACTTTGGAATTTACAGGAGTGAAAAGAAACAAAACTACTACCTTTTGGAGCATTTGTACATCTTAGTCATCCATGTGGTTTGACTTTTCTAGCCCTTCTTTTCAGGTTCAGGATGCAGTATTTTAATAGAATAATGGACTTTGGAACACCTATTAGCTTATACTAATCTTACTGCATGTATCATTAAATTTTGGCTTTCATGAATCAATAGAGATGCATGCATATTGCTACAAGGATGATCTCCTCTTTGATAGTATATCCTACTGGCATATGCCTAGTTTTTTTATTTTTTTTATTGTAATATGTTTTCGGGGATCGTGTTTTATTCTTCTACTTTAAGATTGGAAGTAAACTTCCCAGTTCCAACCATAGGAACAGCTTTTTGTTTTGGTGGATTGCTTTTTACTTAAACGATCAGTGTTTGTTTGAATGAAGAGGGTAGTTAATATGACCCCTTCTTAATCATTAAGTGCAACATGCTGTGTATATATATATATAGATACAGGTACAGGTACAGAGAGAGAGAGAGAGAGAGAGAGAGAGAGAGAGAGGGAGGGAGGGAGGGAGGGAGGGAGGGAGAGGGATGTTCCAACCATAGGATCGGCTTTCTGTTTTGGTGGATTGCTTTTTACTTAAATGATCGGTGTTAGGTGGATTGCTTTTTACTTAAATGATAAACTTCCCAGTTCCAACCATAGGAACAGCTTTTTGTTTTGACCCCTTCTTAATCATTAAGTGCAACATGCTGTATATATATATAGATACAGATAAAGGTACAGGTACAGAGAGAGAGAGAGAGAGAGAGAGAGAGAGAGGGAGGGAGGGAGGGAGGGAGAGACCGTTCCAACCATAGGATCGGCTTTCTGTTTTGGTGGATTGCTTTTTACTTAAATGATCGGTGTTTGTTTGAATGAAGAGAGAGAGAGAGAGAGAGAGAGAGAGCGGATCGGCTTTCTGTTTTGGTGGATTGCTTTTTACTTAAATGATCGGTGTTTGTTTGAATGAAGAGAGAGAGAGAGAGAGAGAGAGAGAGAGGGAGGAGCGAGGCGAGGCGACCGTTCCAACCATAGGATCGGCTTTCTGTTTTGGTGGATTGCTTTTTACTTAAATGATCGGTGTTTGTTTGAATGAAGAGGGTAGTTAATATGACCTCTTCTTATTCATTAGGTGCAGCATGCTTTATATATATAGAGAGAGAGAGAGAGAGAGAGAGAGAGAGAGAGATCAAGCCGTGGCTTTTGGTGGATCTTTTGTTTTGGTAGATCGCTTTTTACTTAAATGATCAGTGTTTGTTTGAATGAAGAGGGTAGTTAATATGACCGCTTCTTATTCATTAGGTGCAACATGCTTTTTATATGTAGGGAAGGAGAAGGGGGTGGGGTTGGGGGAGGGAGGGAGGGAGCAAGAGAGAGAGGGAGGAAGGGAGCGCGAGAGCAAGAGAGAGGGAGGGAGGGAGGGAGGGAGGGAGGGAGGGAGGGAGTCTAGGATTTGCAGTTGGAACTACTGTCAAATGCTGTTAAGAATTCATCGTATCTTGATATGAATAACCATTGGTGTGTTTGCATAAGGAAAAGAATCAGATGACCCTTGTATTTGGAGTCATTGTCAACTGTCACACTTGCTTCCTAGTCTACCAGGCTTAAATCTCACCCATGCACAATGGGAACCTGTCCCGCTGGTCCCTGCACCTAAACACCACCCTGCTAAGGCAAATAACAAAGTTTTGAAAGGTTAAAGGGATAAACAGTCCACTCGGTCATATTCCTGGTGCATTGTAACTTTTGATGTCAAATTGTACAGTTTCTCAGTGATTACTGTCATACTTTTTGTCTTGTTAGAAAGTCAGGCCGAGTTCCTCACGTTAATCTTGATATTTTTCACTCCTGTAGGCCTGGAGAGTTGCTGAGGCTCCGAAAAATGACAAGTATCAGTACACATACTTCGGACACAAGATAAACAGTTTCAATACTGCTCCCAAAAAAGTTCTGGCATCTGACTCTCGTTTACGTCCCGATAGATATGCACTTGAGCAGGGTGACCTTCCTAAAGCTGGTGCTGAAAAGAGCAGGTTTCTCTTCTTCTTCTTCATCTTCTCGACCGTTAGATGTGAAGTTTTAATTTCACATTAGTTAGTACATGCGAAAAAAATGAAGACTAATTTGCTTTGAGAATATGGTGTAAGCTGCATTGTTGGAATGGATAGTTTTCCTTTTCCATCTTTGTTTGGTGGCAACATTCTGGAAAAGGGCAAAAACAGAGAAGGGTTTTATTTACAGGCAATTTATTCTTTTTTTCAGCTTGGAGGAAAGGCAAAGAGGAGAGAAAAAGAACCGAGAAATGAAAGGCCAGAAATTCACTCCAAGGTGGTTTGATCTGACTGACGAAATTAGTCCCACACCTTGGGGCGATTTGGAAGTGTACCACTACAATGGAAAGTATACTGAACATCGGGCTGTTGTAGACAGTCTAGACACCATCGAAGAGTCTGACATTCAATCAACTGAGTTCAATCCCTGGCAGTACTAGGCAACTTTTGCTGAATAAGTTATCTAGTGCAAATTCTACTTCCTGAATACTTCTTTTTCACCTCCTTTTTCTTACGTAGTGGCCAATGTATATCATAGTTGATCGTCTTGAATGCGATTAGCATGTTATTTGCCCCTTCATTCTTCTACTCAGCATTTTTTTATTCATAGGAGATCGTATTGTATAATTTACCCCTGGCTGCATTGCAGAATGGTGTTAAAATAGTCACTTGAGATCACATTCTGAGTACTATACATCTCATCTATTCTTCTTGTATTGATGTCTGTGAATTGCGCTAAGTTTTTTTCCTTTTATTGTCAGTATGAACTGGGTTCACTTGATAGTGTGCAATCTCTGCATTCTGCAATCGGGATGTGAAGTTTCCTTATTCTGAGTGCAATTTTGCTGCTGGGATTTTATTATCCCCTGTGCTAATATCTCATGAGCGAGTATGGGATGCCGATGGGGGCACATGGATTAGTACTGCAGACATTCTAATTATATCATGGGTAAGATATGTATGATCATCCTTAAGTATGGTAGGATAGCCATATTAAGCACAGGTATCTATTTATGCCCAACGGTACCATTTTTCCATGAATGATGCAGTTCAACTCATTTCAGAAACTGGATCATATGTGATTTATGAGAGCTTCATAGATAGATGTGGGTCTTCTCTTCTTATGTTAGGGATTCATCGTCATTCCGGGTTTCTAAAGGTTCGTGTAGGCTGCAGAATTGTGGGTGGATAAGACAATAAACACATTTTGACATCAGCAGATCACTGCAGTGAGAAGCGCGGTAAGCATGTTGACCTTTCTTGTTCAAAGTCTTGGGTCAGACCACTGAACTCGCGGATTCTTTTAGGACCACGCCTTGAGCAGAGTTTCGCATTTCTATTCCTTTTCCGTTTCCCGCTTTTGAGGTGCTTCACAGTTGTTAATTACATTGGTTTTTCTATGGTTTAAGAATTCTTTTGCTTTATTCACAGAAAAAAAAAACTAACAAAAGCACACACGGTTTGCATGTATGCAAAAAATTGACATTAAAATCATTTTGCAAAATTGTCTTTTTACAAAAATTTTGAAGTATTAATTAATAAAAAGAAATTGCTTACACGATATGAGAAAATTGTTTATGTAGATGTAGAAAGAGAAAAATTCTATGATTCGGACTTTTTCTTAAGTTATTTATAAGATAAAAAGATTTAAATTTTTAAATTGATATAAATGAGAAATAAAAATAGAATTATTAATTTACGCATTAGTCTATCGATAAAATGTTTACAAAATAACTGATTGAGAATCTTTTGGAAAAGAAAGAAGCGGAGTGTGGTCGCTTCAAGGTAGAAGACTCTTTTTGTATTATATAATATTAAAGATAATACTATATGCACTAAACCTTATTTACCAATTTGTTTATTAAATGGTCCATTTATTTTGCAAAAAATTACATATATCATTTATAAAGATGAATAAATAAAAATATTTTTATGTTCATGAAAATATTTAAATATAAATCGTTATCCATGATGAAAATATTTTTCATTAACTAATAATTATTTCAAACAATATAAAAGATCATTGCTAGGAAAATATTTACCAAATCTTTCATTTTCTAATAAATAGTCACATAAAACATTTTTCAGGAAAATTTTTTCCTTATTTTCTAGCGTTTGATTGGTTAGAAAAATGAGTCGATAAAAAATCTATACTTAAATTTAGGAAAATTATTTCTTATCCAAATTATGATTGGATATTGACACTATAACTTGAAACTCTATGCTTAGACACAAGAACCCCAATGCTCTTTCTCAATACCTTGGTAGTTGACCAAGGTCTAAAGGCCAAGACCGAGGTCACATGGGTCCATGAAGGCCAAGCCCAAGTCCACACAAGTTGGGTTTAGGACCCTAGTGCTTGTGTGTGGGTCATTAGCACTAGTGCCCACGTCCAGTGAGGTCGAGCTCGACACCCTGACACCCATGCTCAGTTCCATCAAGGCTAGGTCAAGGGACCTAAGTTTAGTGCTTAGTTCCCCAACAAGCACACCTAAGTCCATAGAGGTCGGGCTAGAGATCCTAGTCCCCATGACTGGCCACCCGGCGCCTAGGCCCCAGTCCATTGAAGTCAACCCTAGGACTGCAGTGCTCATGCCCAGGATCCGAGGCACCTTGACCCATGTCAATTCAGGGTGAGCCCAGGTTCCCCTAGGTCTAGTCAAGGCATGAACTTGGGAACCTGATGTCCATGCTTAGATCCCATTAGGTAGGCCAAGCCCAAAACCCCCAGAGTCCATGCTCAAGTCCATTGAGATTAAGCTGATATTTAGGTGCTTGTGCCCGATTCCCTACAGTTGTGGCTGGGTTCATCAAGGTTGAGCTCGAGATCTCGGAGCCCAACCTTGGGACTCCTTTGGTCCATCGAGGCCGAGCTTGGGACCCTCGCACCCATGCTCGATCTCCCAGCGCTCACACTCGTGTTAATCAAGGTCAAGCTTGGCCTTGATTGATTGGAGTTTCAAGCTTGGCCTCGATGGACCCAAGCACAAGCACTAGAATATTAGGTTTGACCTTAATGGACTTGGGCATGGGCATAGTTACATGCACGGATATTAGGGTCTCGGGCACTAAGGACCTAGTCTCAAGCTCGTGCATGAGGAATCTAGGCACCAATACTAGGGTCTTGAGCTCGAGTGCCTAGGACTAGGGCATGGGCACTGGGTCTCGAGGCCAAGCCTCAATAAACCCGAGCCCAAGCTCCAAGGACCAATGCACGAGCGCATCGATGGAGGAGGGCTTGAGTGTCAGAGATCTGAGCTTGAACACTAGGGACCCAAGTGTTGGGGTCCATTGAGGGCAGACCCTAGTGTCTGTGCCTAATTCTCCAACTACCTCTATGCAAATTATTAGTGTCCAAAAAGTATGTCTATTTAAGAAAATTAAATTAAAATTTTCTTTTATAAAATGAGAAAAACATATTCTTTTCATATTTTAACCAAACGCCAGATATCATCATTTTTTTTAGAAAATGACCTGTTAGAAATCATTTTTAAAAATATATTATTTTATTGTGAAATAAACAAAGTTCTTTAATATGGGAATCTATCGACATTGCCTTTTCATGGAGCAGGAGAACTGCTACTAAATCCTAGATTTGGTCCCACTATAAAAGTTGTCATTCGCCCAGGTTTCGAGCTTCGAGCCCCGGCATGAGCGCGCAAAAAGATGCCCCAATGATAGGATTTCTCGTACAAGGACGCACAGTGGTATGAAAGAGAATGCTGCTGCTTCTGCGGCGTCGTCTGCACATCGAGTCGCAGACACACGGCCAGGTTCATTGCATCCTCTTTCCAAGTGCCATCTTACTTTAATCTAGAGGCCGTTCCCAAGTTGATTCCTTTCTCTTGTCCCCCCACTAAAAAAGAGCCAACAAAAAATTAAAAAAAAAATAAAAAGTGCGTTGAAATACAATGATTACATATGATTCTATTTTTTAATATATCTACTGTAGTTAATGGTGGTGTGCACATCGGCTAAACTATCTTGTACTCACACGATATGGCGGACGAAATCAATTGTAATATGCATTGATATCATTAGAAACAACTCCATGATAAAAGTATCTCAAATTACTTTTCATTCCATAAAAAATCTAAAACTAATACTACATGATGTATTTATTCAGATTGATTTTTGTCTCATAAACTTGCAATCTATTATCTTGTAACATGTTTATCTCAAATTAATTTTCATCTTTCAAGAAATTCATAACCCTTACTCAAGTACTTATCCTTTGTTAAAATGCATACGTGTCAACATTTATGGATTTTTAGTTTGATTTTTTCATGGTCATTCCACTAATTTCTTGCTCCAACAATTATAAACCATCTAGATAGTAGATGCTATGGTCTAAGCCTGCCCCCTTTTTTTTTTGGTCTGTTGGTCGAAGCCTACTTTTTTCTTCTCACTTTTTTTTTTGGGCTACGGTCCAAGTCTACTTTGCCTCTTCTAGAATTGACGTTTTATTGACTCCGAGAGAGATTCCCTGTTAAAGGATAAGAAAATTTAATGAAAGTTGCTGTTAAAATATTCAAAATATCAAATCGGATCTTCATTTGTCAATTTAAATTTATATAATAATCAATAGCCATTCTACAAAATCTTATGGTTGCTGGCTAGTCTCCATTTGTGCTAGAAATTCCAGACCCAATTTTATAATAAACATCTTTATTGCTAATATGGTACGACATCTACATTATTTTTCTAGAAAAAGACCAATTCCTTTATATTTTATTTTCCCTTTTCATGTTCTTGGTTTCTACTGTCTGATGCTTTCTTTTTTGAATTGACTGTCTAGATCCGATCTATACATTGGTTATGTCGAGTTGTTGGTGACTGCTTTTTTGACCCGACGATTGCCACATTTTCCAATTGACTGGCCCAATTTTTCTCCCTCCTTTTTCCCCTTCAAAGCACACATAAAAAGATAATGTTGGGTCAAAAAGTCATTTATGTAGCAATTGTCATGTTTTTCTCAGCGTCTGATAAATTTAGTCTCTTGTATATTACTGGCACATATGCGCACGTATTGCAAGTACGTTAAACTCTTTTCCGGGATGGTAGGAGGGCCCCATGCGTAGCTCTGAATAAGTCCGAGATATAATGCAAACTGGTGTTCGAACTTGCACCCCCCTGGGTCGGATCAGAGCGGTGCCACCAACTGCTTTGCACCTCGTGGGCTTATTTGATATTGTGCTGTTATTTAGCATCAATTAGTTAAAAAATTTACAGTGTTTCAGTAACTAAAATTATTTGAAATGCTTTGACACACCTTGCGCAATTACACGAGATTCCGATTATCTATATTAATGGTATAAAACACAAATGACCTCCTACAACAAATATTATATCCATGGACAAAACCGCAACTTAATGATTTATCTTTATCTCTCATGAATTTCAATATCAAGGTTTGCATACTTTTGTTCTAAAATGACATTCTTAAAAAAGTGCATATTGGAAATTTTTTTTTCTCTTTTCACTTGATATTATCCTTCTATTTGCTATATTGTCGATGACAATGATACATCAATCTTTTTTGCGCGACATATGGAATCAATCATTCCGAAAATTAAAATATTTCTGAGTTAAGTATACTTGTTAGCCGCAACATTATAATTTCGAGATCGATAATAAAAATGTAGTCGTGGTCTTAGGTATAATGCAAAAGCGCGTCATTGAATGTGAGAGACTTTTGTGGATACCCTAGGACATGGGGAAAGACAAAACTAGCGAAAAAAAAGTGCAAACCGACAAAGAAAACTTATAGGCAGTCGCACGTCGCACTTCCAATCACGCACGGCAATTCACGTTGGGCCCATAATTGAGATGATGAGATAGTTTGTTAGGAGGCTATGTGGTATAAAGAAAAGAAAATATCGAGATAGTTTGTAACCAAGGAGGGAGAAAAATTACTCAATTGACCAATATAATTTTAAAATTTTCAATTTTGTCTCTAAAATTTGTGTATAATTCTGATGTAGTAATTCGAGTAAATTTTCATTAGAAATTGCTGACGTAACAATACACTTTTTGCCGGCCATTCTATATAGTACATTGTCAAGTTAGCAATTTTGAGTAAAAATTGGCCAAAAAGATTATATTACAATTTCTCATCATACTAAATTGGTAAAATTGAAAAGTTAATGATTGAACAACTTCCCTTGTAGCAATCCATCCATGTAATGATTTCGTTGAAGAGTGACTTTAGAACATTTATTAAGTAACTAAATATAAAAAAAATGCATCTATTTAAACTAGGCATCCCAAAATTGATATATTGGATAGTAGTAGAAAAAAATAAAAAAAATGACAAAAAATTCTTTGAATTATCTATCTTCACAAGCAGTTGCTAGTAAGTTATTATTACGAGTGTACATTGGTCCTGGTCCAACCTTGATTAGTAAATTATTTTCTTTTTTTATATTGGGAGACTCTCATTTGTAGGAAATAGAAGAACTAAAATAAAATAAAAAAGAAATCACTCATTTTGAGACTGAACTTGTGGGCCAATTCCACAAACTGAGAACTCACCCCTGCTTGATCCGATTTCAAATTTAAAATGGGAACCAACTCATCACGAAACTAGTCACCCCTACTTATTATCTAATAAATTCTACGAGGTTTATAATATTGATAGAATTATTAAGCAGTGAATACAACTTCAATAGGATGATTTAAAGATTGCCTAACTTTTAGTCCAAACGACAGAATCATTATTGGGATTTTAACCCATCTGTTAAGATCAGCTTATTAAAACACATTGACTTGATTGGTTTTTCCCCCCTCCCCTTATTTTGACCGAACAGAGGTTCAATTACTTAGAATCGCATAGAAATGACAATTCATGTAGGAACATCATAACATTGTTTACACAAAAGAATAATCAGCTCATTGTGGTTGAGGGAGAAGTGCCAAAAAAGTCCTAAACCTTTTGTGTTTGTGCCAGTTTAGTCCTAAACCTTTTTTTGGTGCCAATTTAGTCCTAAACCTTTTTATTTAGTGCCGATTCAGTCCTTTTGGCCGGATTTTGCTTGACTGGTCGCCGGCCACCTGATGTAGATAATTTTTAATATTTTTTTAAAATTTTTAAATTTTTTTTTCTATTTTTCTATTTTTCTTTTTTTCTCTTTTTTTTTTTTTCTTTTTTTCTTTTTTTCTTTTTTTTCTCCTCCTCCCTTCGGCCGCTGGCCGGACCACGGCGACCGACCGCAGGCGACGGCGGGAGGCTTGCTTGCGGCCACCTCGCTAGTGGCCGTGAGGGCGGCCTCGCCGGATCTGGCGAGGGTCGAGCCTCGCCCATGGCGGCGAGGCTCGACCTCGTCGAATCGCGGCCTCGTGCCGGGCGAGCGAGGCTCGCCATATCCGGCAGGGCGAGCCTCGCGCGCCGCCCGGCGCGAGGCCGCCCTCGCGGCCACCGGCGACGTGGCCGGCTCGGCCGGTCGGCGTGGTCCGGCCGGCGGCGGAGGGAGGAGGAGAGAAGAAAAAGAAAAAAAAGAAAAAAAAAAAAAGAAAAAGAAAAAGAATAAAGAATAAAGAAAAATATTTAAAAATATTAAAAATTGTCCCATATCAGTAGGCCGGGCGTCAGGTCAAGAAAATCCAGCCAAAAAGACTGAATCGGACTAAGTAAAAGGTTTAGGACTAAATTAAGACCAAAAAAAAGGTTTAGACTAAACTAAAGACAAACACAAAAGGTTTATGACTTTTTGGCACTTCTCCTTGTGGTTGACATACGTCAAAATTTAATTGATGGGATTGGTTGATGAAAGTTAGTTAGGTCATTGAACTGTAGATAACTACATGACATAAATACCAACATCGACGAAGTATAGTCATGGACAGCTATGTGAAATTGACATCCACAAGTAGTCAAGAGGTGTTTGGCGAGACTTATTGAAGGAACAAGCGCCGGGGGGCATCTTAAAATTTGGCTAAGTATTGGAGATAAAAAGAAGATTCATGGATTAGAATGTCGAATGAATGCATAGATACCGAATGACGACGTTCCAGTGACTTTGAACGTTGTAGCTACGTGTGAATAAGGTCAACGTGTGAATAGGAGGCTTGGAATCTTGGTAGTGCAATTGTAACCACGCTTAAAATAATAACTGTTGGTGAGCGGTGATTATTAGTGGACTATATAGATGGTAGCGTGTAATCATGGAGGAGAGACGCACGAGAGGACACAATCCAAATGTATTTTTCTCGGTTTATTATAGTTATCATCTTTTCATTTTCCTTAATTATTCATCATTTATCGTGCTTTCCTTTTCATCTTCACTGTAAAGTTGAGTATGTTCATGTCCAAAATCACAAGAGAACCAATTTCCACTAAAAAACCAAGGATTCGCTTTTGGTATAAGATTTTTCACTATCTGAGTAAACGCCCTAGTGAAGCAAATATGTAGGAAAAGCTCATTGACCTTTACCAATCAAAGTAAGAAGTCTGAAAATCGAATCAGCGAAAGACCGAAAATTCAACTCTCTTAATTGGCTTCTTTGGAGGGAGACAAGATAATGTGCCCATTCATTGATCATACTTATGTTAGGAACCCAACTCAAACTCATTTAGGTACTTCTAAGTAGGGGTGTGCATATTATCTTATTCAATCCGAAAATGGGACCAAACTAGTCTAATCGATTTAGGGCCAATTGTAAATAGAATTTGTTCGATTCCCAATTCCGTGAACCTAGAATTAGCCAAAGACCAGTTTGATCCTTGATCGTAAGATAACGGATCATTTCAATGACACGTCTAATCAGATTGAATAGGATTTGAAGAATCCAAAATTGCCAATTCTAAACTGATTTTGAAGTTTCTTTCAAGGAAATAATTTGCACCCATCGAGAATCAAAACCATGGTTTTAGACAAGAAAGAATAACACATAATCACATGACAAAGCATATATTTTTTTTTTTTTGGTGAAATGGTACAACTTTTGAAATTTTAATATAAGGATTTGATTTTTCCACACGAAACAAAAAAATGATCCATCCAAGAACTTGATTGAAACCAACCGTCTCGGTTCCCCGTTCCAATTATTGGGTCAATTTCCAACTTATGGCCAAAAATTGACTTATTCCGAAACCAACCACCTGCCTTTCTATAACCAGAATATGATTTGCACCAAATCAATCTACATGTGAAGATGTAATGGTTATTTTAGTATATGGTCATTGCATCAGTGGATCGCTCCACCAGTCATGGACCGCCTAGATACTATATGGTCCCCGCCTACTAATGGGCAGAGAGAGAGAGAGATAAGAGAATACAACGGAAGTTGCCAGCCACTCTTCGATTGGCGCTGGAAATTCCAGCCCCAGTTATATATATAATAAACATCTTTAGACTTTATGTGGTGCGATGTCTACATCCTTTTTCTTTCTTGAAAAGACCAATTCCGTTATTTTTTTTTTAATTTTTCCTTTTTCATTTACTATTTGATGCTTCCTTTTCTGAAGTGATTTCTAGATTCAATTTCTCTATATGAAAATGAAAAATAAAAATATTTAATTGGATGTAGTTTCTCTACATGTCGTAAATATGGAAAATATTATCATTTCACCTCACTTCTTGCTTTGTTAAAAGTTGACCATTTCGCTATGTTGTATACTTTTATTTTTATCTTTATTTGAACTCACACCACATGGGTCAGATCGAAAGCACCGCCTCACCAACTGCTGATAGAGTAAAAGATTAGGTTGTTATATAAAATTAATTAATTCAAAAATTTTAGAAATTCATATCGAGTTTTCGTAACTAAAATAATTTGAAAGGCTTATACACGTCGTGTTTGCTACAGATGTCGCAAACAAAATAGCAAATGAAAGAATAATATTGTGCTGATAGTGAAAAATATTTCAAATTCAAAATTTTTAAAAATGTTATTTTAGTATGCCAAAAATGCAAATCATAAATTGAAATTCACGAGCGATAAAATTTAAATTACTAAGTTATCTTTTCTATGTGGACCAAATATTTGTTACATAGACAATCAAATTTCCGATTAAATTAATGAAATTACAGGCTTTTTCGATATGTAACTTGTTCCGATATAACATATAACTTATCGTTTTAAAAATTAAATTACGCTGGATTGGGCATACTTAATAGGGCGTCTCTCGAAAAATTGTTAAAATGATAAGTTGTAACTTTCGAGCCAATACTAAAATAATAAAGTTACTTTATCGGATATTGCGCATTAACAAGTGATTCGAAGTAATTCACATTGCAAACACCATAACGTGGGGAAAGATAAAAGGAAAGCTAGCGAAAAAAAAGTTAAGAACTACGAAGAAAAACCTCGACAGTGCCACGTCAGACTTCCACTCGGACGCAGCACCACCAGCCAACCTAAGACGGATCGAGACTGATCGGGCAATTTCTGGCTGTGGGCGGGCCCCACGCTTCACGTCACCCTCGATGCGGATCGGAGTCCCGCCGTCTCTCTCGCGTCCCGACGTGCGGCCCCCGCATCGGCCCCGAGGGCAGAACGGTAATTGCGCCCCCCGGCGAAGGCGAGGCGAAAGTGACTGTTGCGGTTCCGAACAAAGGCCCGCCTGCTGTCTCCCTCCGCATCAATGCGAGTGCGGGCCCCGGCGGGGACGCGCCGCGTGGGCGGCGGGGGGTGTTCGCTCTTACGCGCTGACGAGGCGGTCAAGCAAGCGGACGGGCGAGAAGAGTCCACCGCGCGTTGATGCGGGGGAGACAGCAGGCGGTGGGACGGTTTTTGCGGACAGCAACGGACGGTGGGTGATTCGCTGCACTTGCTCGCTGAGAGACAAATTTACCTTTATGTTATAGAGCTCCAATCGAGAAGCAAAAAAGGAGGAAAATTATGTGATCAGATTTGTGGAATCTCTCGCATATAGTGACACTCTGTTTGCCATCCAGACTAGAAAAGAAAAAAAAAATTGAAATTTCAAATTTTTATACGGCGCAATTTTCTTTTTTAAAATGAATAGCTTGAATAATATTTTCATTATCGATAATAATTTATATCTAAAAATAATAATAATCGAAGAAAATATTTTTTATTTATTCATTTTTGCAAACAATATAAGTGATTATTTTTAGGAAAATATTTTCCAAATCAATTATTTTTCACGCAATATATGCAAAATCATGAGTGAATTGATTTTTTTACTTCGGTTGATCATTTACATCATGACAAATTTGAGGAGAAGAAGAAAGGCAAAGACAAATGTCGAAATACCCTTCATGTAATTGGATGCACGTGGAGCCGTGCCTAATTTTTTTGAAAATAGCATTTCAATCTAGAAAAATTGTGAAAAATTATGGGTAACTTTTTAGTTTTAATAGTGAGATACAGGTATTTAACAAATATAGGTTTCTTATATAGAGAAAACACATATTTGTCTCCCTTTTAGACTTCCTAAATTTACATTTCTTTCCTTCACATCTCTACAAAGAAATTTTATCCGTTTCAAAACATTGTCTTCCCTCGTATCCATGAAAATGAATATCTTTTTTTATTAGACATCTTTGATTATTCTCGCGAGACACTATTTAATAAAGATCATTAACAAATGACCATTAACCGGTCCGTTCTTTCCTCATTTTTTCTCGCCATTGCAATGCCCAAATTGCCCTTACTTTTTTGAACCTGCCTTGCTCCATGCCCGACACTATACATGTTTCCTTTGGACACGCAGTCGTACCGCACTGCGCATGCTTCAAACTAATATGAACCACGAGATATTATTTAAAAAGAGTCGAGATATTAGAAGAAAAGGCGGATGCTAAAGGGAGAAACACCCACTAATCCAATCGAAACGATGGGTCCTTATCAAACTTTGCAAACTTTTCCTTCCCCTTGAGGGTGCCTATTTAGAATACGAATATTAAGCGCGACCGAGATTATCAAGATCGGTTAGTCTCACGCCATCCCTCGCATAAAAAATATTCCGTGACTCGCCACGACCCGGTCTCTTCCCAAAACAAAGCGCGACTCCATCTGAGCTCCAGCTTCTCCAACCACTCTCTCTCTCTTTCTCTCGGTGCGGGGAAGGAGCTGGGTTCTGTCGAGGTACGCACTTCGTTCGCTTGTTCTTCGTCTGGACATTTGAATTCGCTGGAGTTGAATGTTTTCCGGGTTCTGTTTCTTGCCTGCTTAAGCTCTGTTTCCTCTCTCGTGAATCTGATTGAAAAGCTCGCGGCTTTTGGATGCTCGGGCTTGAGTGACCGGAAGCTTTATCTGGGTATCCCAGTTTGTGTATGCTCCGTTTTAGTATCGCGGTTTTTGTGTGTCCTGTCGCCTTGTGATTTGCTGGATATATATGCATAGGAGTGTTCAGTATGTCAAAACTCTGAAACTCGGGCGGTCGGATCGGTTGGCTTTCTGCACCTTCTTCTGTGTGCTTTGGCACTGTGGGGTTGCGAGGATTTATCCGGGGAGGATTAGAAGGGGGTCGCCCGTGGGGCGTCTGTTGTTTCCCGAAATTCTGACCTGGCGGCGGCGGCGGTGGCGGCTTGGATTGTGGTCTTTCTGGTCCCAAGCTCTGTTTGGTGAGATCTTGTGGAGTGGATGGGTATGGATCCTCGCTTTAATGGGTATTCCGCTTCTGTGGCCGGGCTTTCATTGGATAAGCAATCGTTGCCGTGGTTTGCGGATCCGACTTTGGTTCCTGGAGCCAGATTGGAGACCAGTGGCTTCAGAGGAGGAGTTCAATACGTTCCATCCCCTGTGGCGACACAGATTAGTGGAGCCCCGAGTGCCTCGAATTCATGTATGACCCAGGAGGAAGATTCGCCAGAAGATTGCGACTTCTCTGATGCGGTTTTGAGGTACATAAGTGAGATGCTTATGGAAGAAGATATGGAGGAAAAGAATTGTATGCTTCAAGAGTCCTTGGACCTTCAAGCTGCTGAGAAATCTCTTTATGAGGCTATCGGTAAGAAGTATCCTCCTTCGCCTGAACCAGTCCCAAATAATACCTATCTAAGTGGTGAGAGTCCCGAGGATGACCTCTCTGTGAATAGCTACGGCTGTTTAATGAATAATCCTCTGGTATCACATTCGTGTGAGAACACTTCCTTGCGTCAAGTGCAGAGTCTTTCATTATATGGCATTTCTCAGTCATCTTACGCATCTTCCAATAGTGGCGTCAGTGGTATGGATGGATTTGTAGACTCCCCCGCTAGTGTTGCTCAGGGTCCTGATTTGGGTGGTGAGAGTCAATCCATTTGGCAGTTTAATAAGGGAGTTGAAGAAGCTAGTAAGTTTCTTCCTGGTGGTAACAGGTTTTTTGATTAATGTGGTGTCAAAAGGGTCCTTAACTGAGTCGAAGGTAAGATCTAGCGAGGTGGCAGCCAAGCTAGAGAGGAAGGATCATTGCGAGTGTTCTCCTAATGGATCGCGGGGGAGGAAGAATCCCCACAGAGGGGATGCCGATCTTGAAGAAGAGAGGAGTAGCAAGCAAGCTGCCATTTTCTCTGAATCACCTCTCCGATCAGACATGTTTGATAATGTGTTGACTTGTGATGCAGATCAGGATCACATAACCGTACTTCAAGAAACCTTGCATGATGGGAGGGATATTGTAAATATGTTGCGCAATGGGCAATCTAAGGGATTAAAAGGCGGTAAAGGACGTGGGAGAAAACAAAACGGGAAGAAGGAAGTCATTGATTTGAGAACTCTCTTGATTAATTGTGCACAAGCAGTTGCAGCTGATGACCATTTAAGCACAAGTGAGTTTTTGAAGCAGATTAGGCAGCATTCTTCTCCTTTTGGGGATGGCAATCAGAGATTAGCTCACTGCCTTGCAGATGCACTTGAAGCTCGCCAGGCTGGCACGGGTAGCCAGATCTATAAAGGTCTCATTAGCAAGAGAACTTCAGCTGCCAACATTTTGAAAGCTTACCATCTTTTCCTAGCTGCTTGCCCATTTAGGAAGCTTTCTAACTTCACTGCAAACAGGACAATTATGAGCGTAGCATCAGATTCCATGAGGGTCCACATTATTGATTTTGGTATTCTTTATGGTTTTCAGTGGCCAACACTTATGCAACGGCTCTCATCAAGACATGGTGGACCCCCAAAAGTTCGGATCACTGGGATAGATTTCCCCCAACCTGGCTTTCGGCCAGCGGAGCGAGTTGAGGAAACAGGTCGGAGATTAGCAGCTTATGCTGAGCTTTTCAAAGTCCCATTTGAGTACAATGCAATAGCAAAGAAATGGGAAACCATTCAGATTGAAGAACTCAAAATTGACAAGGATGAGTTACTTGTTGTTAACTGTATATATCGCTCAAAAAACTTACTTGATGAATCGGTAGCAGCTGACAGTATGAGAAATATGGTCATTAAATTGATTAGAAGAATCAATCCAGATATTTTTATCCATGGGATTCTCAATGGGTCTTACAATGCACCCTTCTTTGTTACACGATTTCGGGAGGCATTGTTCCATTTCTCTGCACTTTTTGATATGCTCGAAACTCTAGTTCCCCGTGAAAATCGGGAGAGAATGCTGATTGAGAAAGAAATATTTGGTAGAGAGGCTTTAAATGTCATAGCTTGTGAGGGTTGGGAACGAGTTGAAAGGCCAGAGACATACAAGCAGTGGCAAGTACGTAACCTGAGAGCTGGGTTTGTGCGGCATCCTTTTGATCGGGACATTGTGAAGATGGCAACAGAAAAAGTACGGTCAAGCTATCACAAAGATTTTATGATTGATGAAGCTGGCCGGTGGCTATTGCTAGGATGGAAGGGCCGGATCATATATGCTCTCTCTGCTTGGAAACCTGCCTAGTTACTTTGCCATCAAGGGTTTAAGAATGGGGTTTGACAATGTTGGGCACACAAGAGTAGATGGAATACCAAGGTGAGTTTTTGTTTCTCTATGTTTTATCTCTCCTGGAACCTGCTTTCGTTACCTGTCCCTCTACTGGCACTTTCGTTTGACATTACCATGTTAAACTGGCAGGTAGATGATACAATCTGGTGAGTTTGTTCAATTTTCATGACAGAAGATGTAGATTTAGAGGTCAAAGTCCTGCGGAAGAAGATGGCGTAAAGGCAGAATTTGTGCCTTGTGGTCTTCCACAGGATCTCAAGCAGTTAGTCCAGTACAAAGAGTAAAGGAAAGAAGTGAACATAATTCGCAAATTTTAGGGCATCTTCCTGAATATGGACATGCTCATTTGCAAGTAGTTCGTGCAGTTGATTCTAACCCGTCCCTGAAACGCTATGGTGTTGCTAACAGCTTGGTAAATTACATGGCCATCTTTCGCTGTTTTAGTTTATTAGAAAGTTGTTTTATGTTTGTTTCGAATACGGGGTGCCGTCCTTTAGTCGGTCTGTAGCTTGAGGTGGGTAGCTCAATGGAGACTTAGGAGGAAAGGCGGTCACTGTGATCTTGCGCAGATGTCTCTGATTTGTGCGGTGTAGAGTCTCAGCTGATGAATGAGCAGGCTCGGAATTTCCCTTGTATCCCGTCATCATGTTTTCATGAAGAGTCCAAGGATGGCACATTGATTCGAAGGGGAAACCCGTCTCTCTCTGATGATTTTCCTTTCTGGAAAATTCGACGCTTCAGTAGAAAGTGGATGAAATGAGTCGAGAAGAGAAAAGGAATTGGGCCTGGGGAGGGGATAGAACACTGTTCGTGCAATAATACGAAGCAATCTGTTGAAAAGGGACTAAACCCAAGTTTTACGGGAGAAATCCAAAAGGTACCCTCGAAGTGGCGGCCGTTTCTTGCACTTACCCCAAACTTGCCTTTATTGAAAAATTACCTCCAGAATTCAATGACATTGACTCCGTGATCTCCTTAGATTGGTGCTCATTCATCGAAATTTTCCACAAATTTGACTTCGTTTCAAAATGTTCGGTGAACCTGACTGTTTCGACGATCCAAAAGTCTTCCGAACTTTGCATTGAAAATAATGGCCGACCGATGAACATATACTTTTTTTTGGGTCAAATAATGAACATGTACTTGTCACGTGCATGTTTTGCACCTTTTTTTTTTAGTATTTCGGTCCAAAAATCACTGTAACTCCAAAACCCTAAATCGAGTTTGAAATAACCAGCGACCAACCTCATCCCTTACTTCATGCCATGCACTCTAAAAAGCACCTTGTCGGGTTTGCAAGTCCTTGATGTTCTCAACTCTATTCGCACACTTGCAGTAATTCTCCATTTCCAATTTTTTTCTTCTCTATGCTCGAAGAGCCCTGGCCCCTAACTTTTTGATATGTGAAATTGGGGGAAATTAAAGTTTTTCAACGTTTTTTATGAGCACGTGAGCGGCATGGAAATTTTTTTGTTTTTTTCCTAGACTAAAATTCTTCTAAAAAGGAGCGAAACATGCAAGTGTCGAGAGCGTTCGTTGATCGGCCATTAGTTCCAACGGCGACAAGTTAAGGTTAATTTGTCGGATCAAAATGATCAAGTTCATGAATACTTCCAGGACGATTAAGGTGATGCACTGAAGCCTCTAGACAACAGTACTTTCTGGAGATTAGTTCAGACAAGCAAATTCAAAGATGGTAGAGCAAGAGTTGCCATGGAAAGTGATCTCAACAACGAATGCATGGCTGGAAGAACTGAACTCGCAGCAGAAGCCCCACACGAGCTACCTTAAAACTGGTTCGAGTTTGAAAGATTTGCGCCTCCAATGCACTGTTTAAACAGTCTTATAAAGAGAGCTTGTGATTTCCAATGTAGTGTCTTTCATGTCATGGGTAATCAGTGCATTGAAATAAGAACCTTCTTTTTTATCATAATATGGTTAACAAATGCCTCAGGAGCAACTGGTTAACAAGACCCTTATTGCAGATGACAATCATCTTTGAATTTGCTTCCCTTCTTGTCTGTCAAAACGAAAAGCGACTTGTCCATTTATGATAATTTACAGATGGAATAATTAAGTCCTTTCTTCGTTTCCCAGAGTCAAGAAATTCCATTACTACTATTGCTCTTTGACAGTCTGGAGCTTGCAAAATCCTTCCCATTGGAGATGGCAAAAGGACCGCGGAGGGTTTATGCCATAGGTACCTGACATCCAGCAAACAATGGCATGAGGATGTATCTGTTCCCCAATCGCAATTCCTGATAGTTCCATAAGACGCCAAATGATACACTTTGTCGAACAATAATGGACCATAAGCATTCAATATTAGCTGCAATCACGAAACAGGAGGGCCAAACTAAAACGCATCCCTCTACTCGAAGACCTGCACAGGAAACGTGCTCATCAGTGTCCATGTTTTTATGTCCAGCCGGCACAAAAAAGGATTTTCTTATCAGACGGCTCATCGATCCTGTTTCATAATCCGTGATATGGTTTGATAGCACACTTCCCCCACTTTCGTCGACTCACTCTCGGCCAAAACTTACTTCCATAGTCTCTTGTGCGATTTTGGTGCCAACTTAAGCAGTCTACATGTTGTCAAGGGTTTCCCTCAAATAATGCCTGAAAGGCAACAAAGGGTGCAGCCATTCTGTTGTAATACCAATGCAAAAGAAAGCATTATCTAGAGTTTCAAAGTTTCATCCCCCTGTTGTCCGAGACATTTATAAAAATGCTGGAGAAACAGTTCTCTCAATAAAATTAGCAGAAGAACTACAGAACACGTCATGTACTTGCTTTGCCATCGTTTTCCATAAGATTTAACCAAAAAGAAGGGGATGCAGAAATTCAGCAATATTATTTTCTTTCAGTAAGATTGGCAACGTGATTAACTACATTGGTTCATAATATGCAAAAATAGGATCTAGGTGCTTGAACTATTGCAAAATGTTCAATTAGGTTCCTCGACTTTCTTTTCAGTGCAATTAAGTCCCTAAACTATATATTTTTTCATTCGAGTTGGTCCTTCTATTAAAAAGAAACGTAGATGCTAATATGGCTTTCGAGTTGCCAATAAATGTTGATGTGGCACCCTACTGACATCCAACCAAGCAACTAAAGACTTCAAAAATGTTTTTTTTTTTTTTTTTTCTGTTGAGAATTTTAGGAAATTGAAATATGAAAAAAAAGGAAAAAAAGAAAGAAAGTGCAAAACCAAAGAAGGGGATGTGGTGGCGGAGGCAGCACCCACGAACCAGCGAGGAGCCAGGATTCCTTGCTGAGCTCAGGCAAACCTGGTGTGGCCACCACCCACCGCCACTTCCCCTCGTTATCCTTTCGGTCAATCTCCAAGTACAACTGATTTGAAAATCATCTCGACAATCTCGACCTTGCTCTGATTCTCTTGAAATTGAACTTTTAAGTTCATCACATTAGGCAATCACCAACTTAAGCAGAGTTCCTTCATTCTTCCCTGTAAAATAGCCTGATGTAATCTCCAAAGATGAGAAACCAGAGCTTCATCAGCAGCCTTCATGCTTTCCTCAACAGAAAACAGCACCTGGCAATTTTCAAGTCTACATACAAAGCTTCGGAGAAAGAAACAGTAGTGGACACACAAGAAAGCAAATTCTCATCCATAACCCTTCTCCGAGTCTTCTCAAGTGAGACTCCACAACCGACAACCATTGCAAATTTGAAGAAACATTGAGATTTTGCCCTAACTTTACCATGAATTGAATTGAGATTAGACACTCCAAGGAGGTGCCACCATCTGCGGCCAAATCGAACACTGACAAAGGTCAATGGACCCTCGTTGGTGGCTGAGTGGCCTCGCCTCATCGCCCAGCCACCACCTCCCATCTTCGTTCTTCTCCTTCCACCCTTGATCTCTGTTATGTTTTTCTTTTTTGGCTTTTCTGTTATTGGCTTTTTGTTTACTACAAGTCAGCAATGAATTGGAAAAGCATGCCAATGTGGTTTGCCATGTGAGCATCTTCGTCTATAAATTTGACTGGAGGACCAACTTGAACAAAAAGTATATATTGTATAGGGACTTAACTGCACAAAAAAGAAAAAAATGAGGGACCTAATTGAATATATAGTAATAGTTGAAGGACCTCTGGTGCCTTTATCCCCTAGAATATTACTCCTATTGATGAAACAAAAAATCAATCTAAAGTCAACTATTAAAAATAGCGAACCACAAGATAGATATTAAGACTTGTTCGCCTGAATCAAAAAAGACTGCAACTCCCAGATCCAATCTCAGAGACAGGCTAAGCCAAGTTCCCTCAAAGATGGGGAAAATATGCCTGTTGGCCCAGCAGTAAATATAATGAACTCTCATTCTTCTTCAGATGGACGTTCTTCACCAAACCAGCGCGGGGGATCAAATCCAGATCCACCTAGCAAAATGAACACCTGGGGAAAATGAAAATCTTTTCTTCCTACATTTATTATGGAGAAAGCAAGAGCTCAACCGAGGGCACCCTACTTTTCTCAATGAACAGAAAGCATTGCAAGCTGCTGATACAGTGTACAAAAATGAATCATGCGAATGGCATCAAGGGCACTGGTGGAGCCCTGCTATATGGTGAAGTTTATACTTTCCAGATACTCAAATGAGTTAAAGCATAACATAAAATTAACACGCAAAAGAGAAATTATCTTATTTCATTTCCAAAACATACTAAAGCTTAAAAAGAGCCTTCAGATAATAAGGTGCTCAAAAGGCAATTACCAAGAGGATTGCAACGGCAGAGACGCCAAGCCGTCAAGACCGTGCCCTTGACAACCCCATACTTCTTGTAGGCTTCCATTGAGTACTCGCTACACGTTGGCACGTATCGACAACTATTCGGCAGAATTGGCGATATTTCCCCTAACAGAAGGCAACCAATTAAAAGGAAAGAGAAATCTTTTTTCAATCTTCATCCTCGACATCCAATTCAATGAAAACACCCACCTTTCTTTGACTCCCTCCATGCCAACAACAACATCAAGCAGCGACAAAGAAAGTGTGACCGACGCATTGAACTATTTAACTAGAGCAGGACAATTGATCAAACACCTGAGATGCAAGTGGAGAAACTCACTCTTGTAGAACCTGAGCATACTCAACGCAGCTTTAACTCCTAAACTGTCTGCCTTGCTCTCTGTGTTCCGCGACCAAAGCACAAACTGAACGTGAGATTCACGGTAGCACAAGAGTAATTCAACTCAAGCAGAGAGAGGGGTACCTGGTGGATTGCTCGAGTCGGAGTTGCTCCTGAGCTCGCTAGTAATCGACTGGAACTTGAAGGAAGTTCGAAATTTCAAACGAGGGTTTCGACTCAAGGGACGAATGGAGGAATGGGAATTAGGAGAAAGGAAAGGAGGGAAGAGCTTCTGCGAGTTCAGGGAAGCGACGACCGCCATGCGAGACCATCACACCTGTGCCGGAAGTCGAATGAAAGAGATGATGCTTGTTATGTTTTTCGGTTGGGGGACAAAATTACGAAAAACCCTCGCCCCTTCTCGCCCCTTCTCCCCCTCCCCACGCCACACTCCGTACAAAAATGCGTAGGAGATTTTGGCCGTAAATGCCAGACTAAAAATAAAATGGATTAATATTATGAAAAGTCTCAAATTAGCACATTCATAATAAATTTATCTCAAACTAATCATTTTACTATGAAGGACCATAAACTGGTATATCTGTGACACATTCAACCCAAGTAATCACAAAAAAACCAATACAATTGTGACAAATTTATCATAAACTAATTTTTTTATTACCAAAAACGCCAAATTGGTAATTTAAGATAAATATACCTTCTGTTAAATTTGATTAATATGACAAAAAATCACAAAGTTAATACAATTATAATAAATAAAGAATAAAATTCTAAACTGATATACTAGTTAACTGTCACATATCATCTAACTCAGCAATTCGATAATAAAATTTAACGGAAACTAATTGAGGTACAATTTGGAGTTTTTAGTGATAAAAAAATTAGTTCTAAAATCCACCTTAGCTCTAAAATCCATAAGTCGAGGTGATATTGGTGGCTCACCTTAGTTCTAAAATCAAATTTTTTTTCATGTGGATTATAATTATTGATTCTGTTGGATAACCCCAAACATACAAGTCTCATAAACTAGGTTTGCTTCCCATCTATAATATAAAATGAGTCTTTGGAATTACCTTACTAGGAACCCTATTTAATAAATACATAGAAGTCTTTAACGCGTGTCCACAATGATAAATATAAAGATGAATAACTTATTATACTCTAAACCATTTCCATTAAAGTGCGACTTTTTGCTACGCTATTTTCTTGAGATGTCCCTCGCATCATATATTGAGCACAATTACCATGTCTTTTAAGGAATTTAGCAAATTAACCCACACATTATCCTGATTCATTATACTTTCCATAATATTCACCACATCTATCTAACCTTACTATTTTCACCACTTCTTTAATATACACGTTAACTGCATTCACTTATTGGGATTTATCATGCAATGTAATTATAACGTGAAATATCATCAACAAAAGTGATAAAATAATTTTCTCCACCTAAAGATGGAATGTCAAGGGACCACATATATTAGTGTGTATAATTTCAAGAAGTTGTATTCTTCTTGTGGCACATTTATTAGTGTGTTTGTTTGTTTCCATTAATAAAATCAATACACACTCCATGATATGTAAAAATCAAATTCGGAAGAGTTTCATTTTTCAGTTATCTTTGCATTCTTTTTTTGAATATGTAACCCAAACATTTATGCAACAAGTTAGCAAAATTCTTATCAACTAGTTTGTGTTTAGTGCCAACATTATGAAGTAAGGTCATTAAAGTCTCAACAAAAACATTATTGAGTTTATACTTGTAGAGACCATCACATAAATTCCAGTTTTAATAAGATTGTTATTCTTGAATGAACTAAAAGATCTAGAACTAAACTTAAAAGAAAATCCTAGTACCCCAAGTTTTGGCAAAGAATAAATTGCAGGAATATCTAGGTATATGAAAGGTTTGAAACAAATCCAAATGTTATCTAGTATCTAAGATTAATTGGTAAGTGCTAATGCCTTCAATTGGAGCTTTATTTCTATTTCTCGTAAGTACATGTTCTCATTTGGCTTTATGGTTTGGATTATAAGAAATCTCTATATCATACTTGAAACATGAGTGGTGACACCAAAAAATCCAAACCATAAAGCCAAATGAGAACATGTACTTACGAGAAATAAAAATAAAGCTCCAGTTGAAGGCATTAGCACTTACCAATTAATCTTGGATACTAGATAACATTTGGATTTGTTTCAAACATTTTATATACCTAGATTTTTCCTGCAATTTATTCTTTGCCAAAACTTGGGGTACTAGGATTTTCTTTTAAGTTTAGTTCTAGATCTTTCAGTTCATTCAAGAATAATAATCTTATTGAAACCGGAATTTCATGTTATGGTCTCTACAAGTATAAACTCAATAATGCTTTTGTTGAGACTTTAATGACCTTACTTCATAATGTTGGCACCAAACACAAATTAGTTGATAAGAATTTTGCTTACTTGTTGCATAAATGTTTGGGTTACATATCCGAAGGGATTGAAGGGACATCTGAAGAAAGGCAAACGGAAGGCCCAAGTGAGTCAATTGTTCTTCAATTGATACTAAGAAACCTAGTGAGTTATGACATTTGTATTTATATTACTTTATGATTAATTACAAATTCGTATATAGCCTTAATTATCTTGTATATAATGTCTTTGTCAAGTCACAAGGATGACAATTGAAGGCTTGGATGAAGCCCCTGTTGTACTTGAAACTGAAGGGCTTATTTGAAGAAAGTAAGGTAAAAGAGAACCAACTGAGGTATTAGCCAAAGCAGTTGAAGGACCAGTTTAGTCGACTATTCTTTAGTAGAGAAAAAAATGCATATTAAGTTCACAATTTGTGTTTTTTTTTTTCATTTACGTCATTATATGGCCCGATGTTATTTTTATGATTTTTTTGTTTTTTTCTCTGATTCGAAAAAGGCAAGCTAGAGCTCAACTGCCAACTGAAGGGTTGCCACAAGGGTTATCAAAAAGGCCAACATGAACAGTTAGTTGAGAAGCTAACTGAAGGGCCTAGTGAAGGGACATATGAAGAAAGGCAAATAGAAGGCCCAAGTGAGTCAACTGTTCTTCAATCGATGCTAAGAAACCCAGTGAGTTATGACATTTGTATTTATATTACTTTATGGTTAATTACAAATTCATATATAGCCTCAATTATCTTGTATGTAATGTCCTTGTTAAGTCACAAGGATGACACTAAAGGATTGGATGAAGCCCCTGTTGTACTTGAAACTGAAGGGCCTATTGAAGAAGGTAAGGTAAAAGAGGACCAGCTAAGGGATTGACCAAAGCAACTGAAGGGCCAGTTTAGTCGACTATTCTTTAGTAGAGAAAAAAATGCATAATAAGTTCACAATTTGTGTTTAGTTTTCATTTACGTTATTTTATGGCCCGATGTTATATTTATGATTTTTTTGTCTTTTTCTTATATTCGAAAAAGGCAAGCTAGAGCTCAACTGCTAACTGAAGGGCTACCACAAGGGTCATCACAAGGACCACATTAGGTGTCATTGAAGTTGAAGGGCTAAATAGAAGGATAACTAGAAGAAATCTAGCTCAAGAGCTAGCTACAAGAAGGCCATCTAAAAGACGCCCAGCTGAAGTATTTGCCGGAAAAGCCTCTACTGTAACTAAAGGGCCAAATGTAGCTGAAGCTTGATGGCTAACTGAAAGGCCAAAAGAAGAGCCCAAGAAATCACAAACGAGAAGAAGGGTCAACAAATTACAAGTTCCTGAAAGTGACGCTCCCCTTTGAATAAGAGGGGCTCTTGGGAAGAACTATGGTAATAAAATTATGGCATTTATATAGATAAGCATGCTGAAACAATCAATCTTGATGTAAGTTTTATTGGCTGTATTTAATTTAATTTATGGTGCAAATTTTTGCTGACAATTTAGTTATCTTTTTGTAGCCTGGGAGAAGTTTGGAGGTTATTATCTCTCAAAGTCCAACTCAAGAATCAACGGTTGCGCCAACAAGAAAGAGGAAGAATCTAGTTACTGGTCAATTTGAATTAGTTCAGTTTGGGACAGCTGTACCTCCATCCAAATCAATTTAGCTTGAGACAATTACAGCTCCATCTGAATTAGTGCATCCTGAGACGGTGGTAAAAAAAGTTGCACATCTAGTTAGAAAGACTGCAATGATTATGAATTAAGTGAAAGGTTCATCAAAAAGAGCACAAACATGAGGGGTTGTGCATATTGATTGATGAGATCAGATGGGATAGGGTTTGTGGGCTCAAGAGTCAGTTTTGTTTATAACTTTCTATGGATGGTATTTTTTTTAGTTTGTCATTGAGTTTGTGAGACTTAATTTCAAATCAATGCAATGGTCTTATTGCTTGTCAATTTTTTTTTGCCTTTTCATTTTTTCAATTTTGCTTTTACTTGCTATTAATGATAATAGGTCTGTGGTGATAACTAGGGTGCTAGTGTGGTGAGTGGTGATGGCTAGTGATGCCTGATGATGAGTCTATGGTGAGGGTTAAGGGCTTGGGCAATACCCAATGCAAGTGTGCAATGTGCACATCTTATACCAAGTGGTGCTGGTACAAGTTAGTGCAAGGCTTGGCTTGCACTATCACCTTTTACAGCACAACCAACACAGTGGCTGGTGGTTGGGGTGCTAGTGTGGCTGGTGATGCCTAATGGTAGTTGGTGTTAGGGGCTCGTGCAGCACTTGATGCAAATGTGCAGTGTGCACATCTTATACCAAATGGTGCTGGTACAAGCTGGTGCAAGGCTCAACTTGCACTAGTACCTTTTACAGCAACATACCACTAGCATAATGCTGGTGGTGGCTTGCGGTAGTGGCTGGGTATTTGGTGTGGCTGGTGGTGGTGGCTGGCGATCATTGGTGGCTAGTGCAATTTTTAGGAGAAATCTATAAAAATTGACACTTAACTAATCACATTCTAAAAAACTTGACACTTAAGTGTTCACTTTTAACCACAAGTGGCACTTATGTGATCACTATTAATAATAACTTAATACTTAAGTGATTCTTTTTTTATTACGACTAGCACTTAAGTGATCGCTAGATACAAATTAAAGCACTCACTCATGTTTGTCTTAATAGCAAACCAGAGAAGCAACTCATTCAATTCAATATTTGCTTATTTACATTTAGTTCAAGTAAAGAAATCACCATAAAACATTGACCTAATACATATCCTAGCTAATTTATATTCAAGAAGAATAAAAAAAAAAAATAGTACAAGTAGCATCTTATTCACTCCTTCCCTTTTCTTGACCTCCTCAAGAGCACAAGAAATAAGCCATAATACATATGACAACACAAACAACAACAAAACTACAACAATGTTGTGGACAACATGAACTTCTTCTTATCTTCAAAAAAAAAAAAAAAGACTACATTTGATCTGAAACAATTATATTTGTCCACTCATTTTCAACTATGACAGCTGGAGAAATTTCTCATCTCCAAGTTCTTTTCATTTCATCATTAAGTATGATAGAACAAAACAACACCACAATAAATGCTTGTTAACACTTCCGTTAAATTTTTATCCTTGAAACTTCATTCTTCAAATGGTTAGTTGAAAATGCTTTAACTTGCATTGAGTTAACATCGTTCAAATCATCCACGAACATAGATAGTGGTTTATGTCATCCATCAAGTAGGTCCAATATCACATCTGTTGCTCAGTGAGAGAATTTTGTATCAATCCATTTCAAGTATTTGCACTTCGACCATTCTCTATATAGGGCGCATCCATAGAATTTTCTCCTAGGATTCATTCAAGTCCACAATGTTCTTTTTGGACTTTGGTAATCTACAAAAATATAAATGCTCCCTTCTCCGCTTCGATAAGAGGAATTTGAATCGCTAATGAAATTCCCGCTCTCCATTTCCAATATTCGATGGTGGAATTTGGGACAAATCAAAATTAGGGTTCAAGATTAAGGTTCGAGCACTTCAATGGGGATTTTAGCCGATTTAGGGTTTTAGGTCTGGGGCAATTGGGGAGATGACATCATTTGGGCAGATTTAGGGCTTTTATTTTGTCCAACTATGAAAACGGCATCGTTTTGGGTGCGTCAAAGCTGAGTTAGCTCTTCAGTGAGCTACATAGGATTTATGGTGGGATTTGCCAAACTCGGCACTCAAATATCCAATTTTTCAAAAAAAGAGGCACTTAAGTGTACTTATTGTAGTATCCCCTTGTAACAAGTGACTACGATATTTCTTGTGGTGGCTAGTGATCGGTGGTAGCTGGTGGTAACTGGTGGTTGGTGCTATTTTTATGGGAAACCTACAAATATTGGCACTTAATTAATCACATTATAAAACACTTGACATTTAGATATTCACTTTTAACCACAAGTAGCACTTATGTGATCACTTTTAATAATAACTTAACACTTAAATGATCCTTTTTTTCATCATGACTAGCTCTTAAGTAATCGCTAGATACAACTTATGGCACTCGAGTAATCACTCATGTTTGTCCTATGTATATGCTAATTTGCAGCAAACCAGATAAACAACTCATTCAATTCGATGTTTGCTGATTTACATTCAATTCAAGTAAAAAAGCCATCACAAAACATTGACCTAATACACATCCTTGCTAGTTTATATTCAAGAAGAATAAAAAACATAGTACAAGTAGCATCTCATTCACTCATTCCCTTTTCTTGACCTCCCCAAAAGCACAAGAAATAAGTCACAATACATATGACAATACAAAAACAACAAAGCCACAACGATCTTGTGGACAACACAAACTTCTTCTCATCTTTAAAAAAATAGCCTACATTTGATAAAAAAAAAAAACAATTACATTTGTCCACTCATTTTCAACTATGGCAGTTGGAGAAACTTCTCATCTTCAAGTGCTTTAGATTTTATCATTAAGTAGGATAGACAACAAAATAACATTACAATAAAAGCTTAGTAACACTTCCGTTCAATTTTCATCTTTGAAACTACATTCTTCACATGATTAGTTGAAAATGCTTCAGCTTGTATTGAGTCAACATTTCCAAGCCGTCCATGAACGTAGATAGAGGTTGACGTCGTCCATCAAATAGGTAACAATATCACTTCTGTGGCTCGGTGAGAGAACTTTGTATTGACCTATTTGAAATATTTACGCTTCGACCCTTCTCTATATTAGGCGCATCCATAGAATTTTCTCTCAGTATTCATTCGAGTCCACGATATTCTTTTTTGGACTCGATAACCTACAAAAATAGAAATGCTTCTGTCCTCCTTCACTTCGATTAGAGGAATTTGAATCACTGTTGAAAGTCCTACTCTCCATTTCCAATATTCGATGGTGGAATTTGGGGCAAATCAAAATTAGGGTTTATGATTATGGTTCAAGAGCTTCAATGGGAATTTAAGCTAATTTAGGGTTTTAGGTTTGGGACAATTAGGGAGACGACAACATTTTGGCAAATTTAGGGCTTTTATTTTGGCCAACTATGGAAATAGCATGGTTTTGGACATGCGGACCCCTGAAGTGCCATAGCTTGGCAGAAATGGACACTTAAGTGCCATAACTTACGAAAGGTACACTTAAATGCCAAAATCGGAGCAAAATGGATCACTTGAGTGCCACTCCGGCCAAAATTTGGCAAAAACGCTGACATGTCAATTTTTCGGCAAAGCGAGTGCAAAACAGCGTTGTTTTGGTGCGACGTGGTAAAAAATTTAATATAAAAATTAATTAAATTAAATTTAAAACTAAATTTATTTAAAACATATAAAAATTAAAATTAAAATATTAAAAATTAAAAAATAGAAAAATAAAAATAAAAGAAAAGGGGGAGGCGGGCCGAGGGATCGGCCCTCAACCACCGCCGCCGGAAGGGACGACGACGGCGGCCCGGGGCCCGGCGACCCCAGCGGACTCTCCCCCCCGTTCTGCGGCCCTTCCCAGTGGTGGCGGGGCGCGGCGGCGGCGGCGAGGGCGATCCCTCGGCCGCCTCCCCCTTTCTTTTTTTTTTTTTTTTTAAATTAATATTTTAATATTTTTAAATATTTTAAATAAATTTAATTTTAAATTTAATTTAATTAATTTTTCTATTATTTTTGTTACCACGTCGGTGCAAAACGACGCCGTTTTTGCATTATTTGGCCACGTTAGTGTGCAAAACGGCGTCGTTTTGCACCACTTCATTGAAAATTGCACACGTCAGCGTTTTGGCTGGATTTTGGCTGAAGTGGCACATAAGTGATCCATTTTTCTTCGAATGTGGCACTTAAGTATACCTTTCGTAAGTTATGGCACTTAAGTGTCCCTTTGTGCCAAGTTATGGCACCTAAAGAGGTCTTTTACCCATGGTTTTGGGTGCGTCAGAGCGGCGAGCTACGTAGGATTTTCGATGGGGTTTGCCAAACTTGACACTCAGATGTCTCTCTTTTTTTTTTTTTTTTTTTTTTAAATGGCACTTAAGTGTACATTTCACAACTTTTGATACTGAAGTGGCTCTCGTGTCAAGATTTGGCACTCCAAGTGTTCTTTTGCTGTCCAAACCTTTAATCACAATACGTGATCACAACTATGCACACTCTTTAGTCGAAGCCCCTTTTAATCTTGAAAAACCTGATAGCCTGGTAAGCAAAAGCAATTGATAATTGCGCATTTCCAAATTATGCATATTATTCGATTGCTGCTCAAGCACGTCACCAAATTTATTTAGCCAACAATCAAAGAGGAACAATTCAACTAAATTTGTCATGTTAGGAAAGATTGGCCATTCTATTTGTGACTTGACATTTCTTATATGTAGGTTGGCAAGATTGGACTGAAAGCCCCGTCAAAGATCAAGGGTCAACATAATTATTCAAAGAACCTAAGGTTAAGAAAGAGTAGCCAAAAAAATTGGAGAAAGTGTGAAGTCTTCCAAAATGAGTGTCAAGCTCTCCAATTTAGATGACCCCACAATCTACTCTAACTTTAGAGGTTCTTGTCCCAATTCAATTGATTTGTGTAGGCCAATATAAGAGAGATCAATTAAATTCATAAGGTATGAGAGGTTAGAAATTATCTGTAATATTCTAGATGAGAACTCAATCCTTTCAAAAGTGCTGGCAACCGTTCAAGTATATTTTAAGTCCCAAAACAAGTTGTTAGGGATGAGAAAGTTGGTTCACATTATGGGCAATCTGTTGACCTTGCTCCTTATTAGATCTAGCGTCCTAAAAAAAGTAAAATAAATCCCAAATTTCGATTGGAATTTCCTACTCCAAATTTCCATAATATAGGACGACTTAATCTTTAAGATTTTCCAACATTCCTATATAGGAAACTTATACGAAATGATGTTATTTCGATTCATTTTGTCTATGTCCAGTTGTCAGCCATCTATGTAGGATAGCTGATGATGATTAGACCACCACATCGCAATTTAGGAATGCGACATCCATTACATCGGGATTAATTTGCGATGTCCCAAGAGGCATTGCCATCCAATTGATTTTTATTTTTTCAACATTAAGAACATGCGGAATTGTGCGACTCAATCACCGAATCAACAACAATATCGGATAGTAAGGAAAACATGGATATACTACACAACTTATATGCTTCATTTATATAACCGAAACGTTTCATTTACAAGCCATTTTCTTTAGGGCCATTTCGATTTTTATCCTCACACAAAATATAAAGGGGGTTAGTCCTAGCTCCTTGTATAAGGACGACTGCCAAAAATGGTTCCCATTAAAAACTGATATCCTCACGACTAGGGCTCGGGCTCTGGATTGTAGCTGAGGTTGGACTCAAGGTCAACCATGGTGCCATCAGAAAGGGGCAATACCAATCCATCAACGTCATCGGGTGGACCGTCGAACCCGCACAGAAGACTGTAGAAGTCCTCGTCGACCCACCAGGCCACAAAAAGATGGGGAACCAAGTACCCCACACCCTCATCCACCCACACCGTCTTGGTGTGGTGTTGGAAGAGGATGTCGGTCGTAGCGTCCTCATAATCAAGTACCATGACTTCCATATGTACTGGGAGACCAAAACGTGAAGGTGGAAGACTCATTCCTCCAGACCTGAAAAAGGTTAAATAACAACAAATGAGTTGAAAACTTAATAAGTAAATAACCTAAATCTCGTATAGGTGGATGCCTTGCATCAGAACCTTACGATGACCTAACCTAAGCATGTTGATGGCAGATCAATAGCAAAGTCTATGCTTTGCCTTAACTATATACATGAGGGAGCCCATCCTCTACCTAGACATTCGTCCTATCAGAAATCTACGAGGTATCCCTTACTCATAAAACAGACCAATTAATGACTTCAACATCATAGATAAGTCCCTCGAGTCCTATAGCATAAATATTCACATATGCTATAAATAATGCAATTAATAGCCAATAATATTACCACGTGTCAAATATTAACATCTAAAATGTGACCATGGCTTTCGAGACTCAATTAACAGCCTTCAGAAGATCCACATGCCTCTCACGTCACAAATAACAATTATAGCATGCACATGCCTTTCAAGTCACTAAAAATGACAATTAAATTATACACGTGTCTTACACATCTCATATAAGGTCATATCAAACATGCATGAGTCATAAAACAACCTCCAAAGTATGCATATAACAATAAAATGTTTCGCGCACGTTTAGCGCCTCCAGAATCACATAATATCCCATGATATCATGCTATCTAGAGTCCAATTATTAATCACACATAATCGAAATCCACTGGCTCTTCCGAAACCTCCAGGACATTCTTTTGCCCCATCAAGTATAGCATTCGAAACCCCGTCAGGCATCCTTTCGGGTATCATTCCAATATGACACTCCTGCAAATGGCATCCAAAAACCTCTAGTCATCACTCGTCGATGTCTTTTGGTGGTGGCATCTTCCCCCAAAACCTTGGGTGACAGAATCCCTCGTGTGACCATACGAATCAAGTACACAACCAGCTTTATCTTTCCTATTAATTTGAGGTATGAACACCCCAAGGGCATGCCAAGCAATGTGTAACTCATAACCTATCGAAAATGCGTTGATAAAATATGCTGAGTATAGAACTAGAATCGTGGCTTGACTCGTTATACTCGAGTACCGACCTAGGTCAAACCCATATCAAACAATACGCCTCAATATCGCCAAACTAAGAGAGTGACCCGGCCTGGCATGCTTCCACGCATGTCCAAGAACCAAAGAAATTCTAGCTTTGGAGGCTTGACGTGAATTTAGGCATTGATCATGACCTATGGACTTCTATATGCGAAGACCACATCCATATCGCAATAATAATCCTTAATAATAAAATCTAATAGCAATACAAATGGATGATTCAACCACAATAGCCATGACACACAATAATAAAATCTAATAGCAATACATCACATAATGCTTATACAATCAACCATAGCAATCAAACATAAAGGTTAAGCCTAAGTATCGATAAAAAATGGTCCACAAACAACAATCACGGCAATCTTTCTAATCCAAGCAATAATCTAAGCCTAAATGAATTATTTCTACTAATCATGCCAACCCAAACAACTTTGACGACCAAATACTCGATCCTCGCTCATTTCAAAGCCTTATAACCCAAACATATCATGAGCAAATTATACAAAATTAATCACATGAGCTCATTTACCTATGATAACTTTAATAACACTAGAACTGAACCTAAATCCGAGTTACATAACGTAAGGGCTTAGTCGACATTTAGGAAATCTATTTACAAATAATCGAGACGTGAAATAAACGAATGACGAAGGGACGGCGACTTGAGGATGGCATGGCAGCAACGACGGTGGACAGCATGAGGACAGCGGCACGATAGTAGCAGCATCAACGGTGCAACGACGGCAAGCGGGTGGACTAGCGAAAGGGTGGACAGACAGGCGAGCTAAGGGAGAGAAGAAGGAAGAGAGAGAGAGAGAGAGAGAGAGGGGGGGGGGGTGAGGGTCGGCCAAGTGAGGGGGAGAGGGAGAGAAAAGAGAGCAATAAAGAAAACTTAAGGAATAAGGAGAAAGGAGAGAAGAGATGGGTGTCAATCACGTTTAATGCAAGGTGCATTATTGTCCGTTGTTCATGATGGCCCCGAACTTGATTGGCAATAAGAGATGTCAACCCTACAAGTGTCAAGCCAAGAGCTCATCTTCAAGTTTTAATTTTGGCTAAATGCAAGAAAGTTAAATTGTCACACAAATTAAATAGTCCAATCCTCCTTGTCTTCTTCCAATGGGCGCCTGCCACCCTTTGAATGACTTATAAGAATTTGTCTCATTTCAAAATCTCAACAAGCTAAATTGGTCTCGTCTCTAGGTCCACTAAAGTCCATTTCCTCAAATTAGCACATTTCTCCAACTAATGCACTAACGGGCTCACTAATATCATTTCAATTGGATAGGAATGTCTTGATAACATCTACAATCGACGCTCGTAATCAAACTGGAGTTCATGGCTGAGTTTCAATTGAAAACGGCTTTAGTGCGACCTACACGAATTTGGGCGACATTGGCGGAGCTTGCGCGGCCAGACTGGAACTGAGTTCGGCGCCTATTCACGGTTTTATGCATGACTTTTATTTGAGTTTGGTCGACCTATGAATGACCCTCGATTGTCATGTAATCAAGTAGGATCAATCAACCTATCCTGAACTCACAGTCATTTGGGATTGGATTAGGGCCGTTCACAAGCAATACATCGACCGTACGGTGTCATCCACAACCGGTATATACTCGAACTAAATTGATCTATACTCGTCCATTGACTAACTTGTGAGGGAACATGATCGTCCACAACAATCCTTATGGTCCTTTCATGGTTGAACGCTCCGGTCTATTGCAATCCTGATCCTGAGTCGCATTACCTCCAATCAGCTAGTTAACTTGTGAACAATCCCTAGGATTGAGTCACAGTCTATTCTTATGGTCAAACAGTCCTTCCATCTGACTGAGGTTTTTTCGTTTTCCCATGTGTTTACTTAAAGAGGATGAAGACGTTCTCAAGATAGAGGTGAGCAATCTCCCTGCCTCGAAACGCCGAAGACCGATTATCGTTGATCCGCTGCAAGGACTTTTCAATAGAACCCCCTGCACCAATCCTGTTAGCCACCTTGTCTTAATGGTTGCCGCCGGCCACCGTGAGTTCCCTTCCCAACAACTTTGTACTCTGCTCCCTGCAGCTCTACGCCACAGCCACTCTCATCTTCCGCTTGCCTTCATCTTCACATCTTCCTCCATTGTCGTATATCATAAGACCTTTGGTTCCCATCACCGCGACTGTCAATCTTCACCTGCAATCGATCTGGGAATCCATGCACCAATTCCGCCATATCACTGTCTTGTCACCAATTCACCAGCCGGCAAAGAAACTGCCATCCAGGCCACTCCCGTGTGGCCTAGGTTTCCTTGTATGTTGCAGACACAAGTCTTGCAGATGTGGTGCTTGGATTTGTAACGTGATATCTCCAGGCGCATTTCAACGCTTGTTTCTCCTGGTCTTGTTCACTTGGTTGTGATTTTTTGGCTACGACAAATCACACCCTATTTCCCCCAGTAAAAGGAGTTCAAAACATTTATTCAAATTTAACATCTGTTGTTTTCGCAAAGGAAATACATTTTTGAGAAAATATGAAACAAATTTTTACTGAAAAGGAGAACGAAAGGATCCTGATGTTGAGGCACCTCTTTGTTCAACCATCACAGTATAACAGGACCAAATTGTGAATCTGGCATATGCACTAAGAAGTTTCCTGTTTCCTTGCTTTTGCAGCTTTCAGATTCCCAAACATGTAATCCATACCTACTTATTTCGATCAACATCCAATGCTTCCTACTAGCATTATGATTTCAATCTTCTTACTAACATTACGGCAAGTAGATTGAAATATATTCTTCTCATTCTAAACAGATTGGTCTATCCTACTCGACTAAATATCGTTCCATCAGCCCATGGAAGTCATAGCATGGTTCATCGGCCATAATGTATCAATATCATCAGAACAATGGGTCATGTAGGTTCAGCAGTGGGACTGATATGAGCAACAATCCATATGGGTTCAGTCTACATTATCTGTAGATCATGCAAAAGTTTCTCCATCAACAGAATTCTGAACAAAGGCTCGTCAGGCGTACACAAGGGAGAGATGCAAGCATATAGCACCTGCTATGTATTTGTCGACCTAAATCACCCATTACCGCTAGCATCAGAAACGGACCATCATCTTAGGGAGGAAAAACATGTCCAATGCACATTTGTCAAATAGGCATGCAGTTTTTACAAGTAAATAATACCCAAATTTTGTTGTTTGATCATATTCTTGGGCCACATCAGATGAAGTTTACCACAGAATTGAGACTTGCACCGTTCTATGGAGACATGAATTCTTGTACACCTGCTTTTATTTTCCTTATCTTTCTTTCCCCCTCTCCATAAACTTCTTGCAATGTTAAAATTTAGTGCTCACACTGGCAAATAGAGCCTTAAAATCTTTTGTGGGTGTACCGGCATCTTCAGGCTTCGAGGCCAGATCGAAAGCCTTGTATTTTGACTCTTCAAAGAGCAGCGCCTATTTAAGAGGAAAAGACTGAATTGAGCGCTTATTTAAATTGGATTGGAAAATCTAAATTCGCATGTTAAACTAAAAGAACGATATACATAACAGCATTAATAATCACCTGAAGGCAAACTTCTGCGACATCCACCCTTGCGATGGTTTTTGTTGGTGTCTGAAGAATCTCATCATCCTTGCCCACAATTAATTCACGGACACCCCCTTCTTTGTCTTGCAAGCCTCCAGCCCTGAATCAGATAGATGTCAGTAGGCATGCTCCAGTCCAGTTAAAGCAACAACAGTTGCTACTATGTTCAGCCAATAAGCAATGGTATTTACTAAACCAATACTTTGATTTTCATTAGAAGCTGGCATGCTCATGACTAATTAATCGGTAATTAATCCCCAGTTTAGAACATTAAATCAGATCAACTTCTCCAATTAAAGTGTTTTTGTGTCGCTTAGAAAGAAAATATACCACAAATATGATGTATTGCAAAAGTGGATTATAATGTCCATTCATCTCTGGATATGCACCTGAGAGCGGGCAAGAGAGAGAGAGAGACTTTTTTTTGGGGGTCGCAGAGAGAGAGAATAAGTAATATTGTTGGGAAAAAATTTTAGATCTCAGAAGTTCGAATCTACCTTATTATTGTGTATGGAACGCCAGAATCAGCCAGATACTGCTCAGCCTTCCTCTTCCACACCTGTAAAATAGCAAAATTTAATTTGCCATGATATACAATTCCTTACTCATATACTGACCCAGTAAATAATATTAAAGGAAGGCATTCATCTCCAGAGACAAACAAGATGAAAGCTGATACTTAGCACTCGTAGAAACTCACAGAAATAAATGGTAGTCTTGAGTCCTTCTGTGAAGAACCATTCAACTTAAGCATTTGATATTCACTTTTCCCTACCATAGGCTCGTAGTTGCTTTCCCAATAACATGAGTAGGCCTTAGACAATATAAATTTATCTTAAGCAAATTTCAACAATCTGTCAGCCAACATCTGACATCTACCGTAATTGACTGAAAAATTTCGTGTGCTTTGCATTTTGCAAACATTTCCACTAGCGGAAGAAGGATTAACATCCCATCCTCACCCCCCCCAACTTTTCTTCCACCCTTTATTTGTCTATCTCCCCTCCTCCCAGTGAAAACAAGCAACACGGAAAAATTACCCACAGTGATGGTCAATGAAATGGAAGCTCCATGACAAAATATGCCCAAGTGAGGAGATCAAAAACCATATCAAAATATTTTGCGGAGATTAATGAATACAGACCAGAATGTTTCCATTCCCCAAGCTGTTCAAAAAGTGATTGGGATTTGTTCCACCCATTGAACCAACCAAAACTATTTGCTTTACTCCTGCAGCTTTAGCTGTAGAAAGAAATCATATATATCAGCAAAAGGCATGCCAAGGAACTCAGAATCTCAAAATCAATTCCAATGGGCACAATATAGAGACCAGCATCAATTTGATTTTTCTGTCCAAGCCAATCAACCTGAGATGCAAAATATTTTGTTAGAGCAGATAAAAAGGACAATCGATGTCCCTAGGCTGTGTAAACAGAGTATGTAAAATGACCTGCTCAGGATAAGCTCCTTCTTCATAATAGTACTCCGGCCTTCCACCCTTAGTGGGATCAAAACCAGCCTTTATCTTTGGAAAAGCACTGGTGAGAATAATAAGAAAGTCAGCGCCTTGTATTGCAGGAACTATACTGCTGGCATCCCTTATATCGCCAACATAAACATCATCAGCTCCCCCAATTTTCTCCTTGCTCTCTTCTGATCTGACGAGACCTCTTGCAACAAATTGGTCTGGCCTCTCCTTCAATTTCTTATAAACTATTTGACCTGTCAAAGAAAAATATCTCAAAGAATAAATAACAATGATAACCTTAAAAGCCATAAGAAGAAAGGAGACCTTTTGAAAGTGAGGAAAACTCAACATCGTGTCTCTTCTCAAAATGTTCTGAAGATGGGCAAAATTGAGAACTAGAGAGAGAAAATCAGCACCTCTCACGTGAATGAGCACGCGCACGTGTACATACTCTTTTAGAAATTGAGCCATTAAAATGCAAGACGCACCATAGACCAGATCTTAAGCGGCACTAGTTCATTTTCTTTTGCACGCTGAATTGATACCAATAAAGAATTTCTATAATCGCCTCTTAAATCCAAGTAGGGCAACTGTGCAACTGGAGTATATTAGACAGCACTTAGTATGATCTTACCAGATAGCAATTTCCAAGTATTAACACATAAATGAACTTGCACAATCGTCCTTAGTCCAATCATTCGGTAGAACCAATCAGACTGTAGCTTTGATCACTCTTTTGCTCCTTTCCGCGGATAATGGCTTATCGCTTTTACATATCGTTGTTATCATGGACTTGTTAACCTCAAGTAGCTATTTGGTTCATGATTATGCATGGACATAATCATCGATTATAATGAATTCTCAGTGTAACGGTGCAGCTTGCCAAACCACTTTGCATTCATTAGAGTTGCACGTCTCTAATATTTAACCCAGATGATATTTGTCCCCATACCAACTGGAAATGCTAGCAGCAAAAGTTTTCGACGGTGGACGATGCATCTTTCCTCAACGTTTCCTCCTACCCACCATATCCGATTCACTAAAAGGGAAAAAGAGTTCCTTCACGAGACTAACCGCTTTTGTCAAGGTTCGTGTCTCCAAACTTTTCCTCAAATGCTACTTTCCCTAAGTTAGATCAAAGAAATGGCAATTGAAGCCTGACATACTGATAAAATGATACGAATTGCAATCCCGTTCGCTTAATTTGCAAATAGCATCGGGATTACGTTGCTTTGCTGCTTCGTTTCCTTTCTCTTGCCCTAGATCTGTTCTTTTTTCACACGCCCTCACGACCTAATCCATTGTCTACCTCAGTTTAAAAAAAAAAATCAGAAAATAAATTTAAAGGGATAAAGAAAATCAGGTGACGTCAATTTTGAAGAATCAAACAATTATAAAAACAAGCAACGAGTCGCACAGCAAAGCCCAAACAGAGGAAGTTATCAGGAATTCAAAACTCAAACACCAAAAAATATAAGTTGTTAACGAAAGAGAAGAACCTGTTTGACCACCAGCACCGGTGACGAGTACAGTCGGCGTAGGTGTGTTGGCCATGGAGAAAAAGCTTTAGAATATTATTTTCGAGCACTAAAAACGAAACCAGTTTTAACTACAAGCTTTTAACAATATGGCTGTGATCTATCATTACATGTAACTATCTCTGCTACATAAATAAAAAAGGAAAGACAAAAGAGCGAATCCACCACATTAAAAACATTTATTAGAAAAAAATAGGCTTTCTACATCTGTATGGTCCGCTATAGCAAAGAAAGGAACTCCATAGAAGTCAAGATAACCAAAAAACGTATTATATCCACAGGAATAGGAAAAACGATTATGAAATTTCTATTTAGGAAATTGTAAAAAAAAGAGGAAAGAAATCTAAAAGATTTTTTTCCAACAATTTTTGTTTGGCCCGTTTAATTTATATGATGCCCCAATAAATATTTGTTATTACTATTTTATTTAACAAGAAAAATAATAATTTTTATCTTTCATATATACTCGTCAAATGGGTGGGTCGAGTTAAATATGATTTAATCCAAACTAACCCATTTAACCCGTTTTGAATTTTTTCACGCATTTTAAATTTAGTAACTCGTGCCTGACCCAACCCATACTCGATCCGACCTATGTTGTTAAACATTTTCATATTTAATCAAATTTAGAAAAACTCATACCTAAATAAAGGTGAAAGCACGAAATGAGCAAGCACGAGATCAAGTGAAGGATAGAGAGAGTGAAGAGAAAGAGGTGAGATAGATCTAAACAAGTTGCGAACCCTTTTTAATAACTATATTATTTTGGGTTTTACCATCTTAAATTCATTTATGACCCATTTATTAAATATAACTAATCATATAATAATTTAACCTGTCAAATATAGTTAAAAAAATGGATCGATCACCTGTTTTGACAAGTCAGTTTCATCTCAATGACTAATATCAAAGGCATTCAGTTTTATATGATTTGTGTTATGTACAAGGTCAATTTTCAAATTTGGTGTACAACCCTTAAAAGACTAATATATCATTATTTGTAATTTTCAACGTGTAAAGAATAATGGGTAACTTTGCTATGTTCAACATCCTGATCAGTTACCTCACAAATCGCTTACTTTTATATGCAACGCATATCCTACTTTTGAAATTCGTTATCCCTCTGTTTTTTTCCAAGAAACCATCAATATCCATTTTCAATTGGCTTTTACATAGAGCATGCGATTGTTCTAGTGTAATTAATTTGAAAATTCCGATTCAGATAATCTTGTTTGTCAATTACACGTTTTGGATCGCACATTCAAAAACAATCAAATAACGAGAAGGACAAATTCTTCCTGCAAATATCTACCAAATCTAAATTAAAAAAATAAATTAAAAGGTCTCAAAAAAATTCTCAAGAAGCATAGGAGTTCTTATAGCGAAATGATAATCCTAAACCCACTAGGCATAGGGATCATTTGTACGTGAGCAGACCAACCCCTAAAAAATAGAAACATCAACAAAGCACGAAAGAGAGAAATTTTTGTTAAAAATATGTTTCGAGTTTGAGCATGAAAAAAAAATTCCTAATTTAAGTAGATTTCTTCTTTTGAATATATTTCCTAATTGGAGAAGGTTTCATATTTTGCATCCAATTATTGTCTATATATATATGAAGTAAATGTCCTTTGTGAAGAACATTTAAGAGGCTACTTCTTGTGAATTGCAACTTGAAGCAAGTTGAGAGTGTCAACGCAAATTAAATATTGTGAGAAAGATTTTGGTAATTCCTTTGTGAAATTGAGAGATTATTTCGTGAGAAATTACGGGGCCATATATTGTGTGAGATTATTAGGTGTAATCAAGGGCTGACAAAAATTGAGAGTGTTTGAGTAAATTGAGTGGAGTTCTAATCTTTATTGTGTCACTTGATTTATACTGGATTTTTTTGTTGCTCTCACTGTGAACTTAGATCACATCGACCAAATCACGTAAATTTAATATCCGATTTATTTTTTTGTTTTGTCTATTTTAATGTTTGATCGCTTGTTTTTGCAACAATTGGTATTAGAATTAGGTTTGACTGAATTGAAGCAAATCAATGGCGATAGAACAAGGGCAAAGTGAAAATCAACAGATTTCATGGGAAGGATTTTGGATTTTGGATTCTGGAATATGTAGATTGAGGATTATCTATACCAAAGGAAAATGTACTTACCCCTGTTCAAAGAAAAACTAGAGTCAATGAAGGAAGATGAAATGAATTGCTAGATACACGAATGTTGGGTGTCATTTGGCTGACGTTTACTCGTAACATTGTGTTTAACATCATGAGTGAGAAGACCAATGTAGGTTTGATAAAGCCTTTGTCAAATATGTAAAAGAAGCCTTATGTGATCAATAAGATCTACTTAATTCGATGTCTCTTTAACTTAAAGATAGGCGAAAGTGCATTAATTGCTAATCATATATGAATTCTAAGTGGTTGGTAGTCAATTAAGTTCAGTTAAGATCGACTTTAAAGATGAGGTACATGCTTTTGTTCTATTATCAGCCTTGTCTGATAGTTAGAAAACTATTATTACTATTGTTACTATTGTTAGTGATTCCTATGGGCCAACAAACTTGACGTTTAATAGGGTTGGCAATTTGATTTCGAGTGAGAATATTTATAGAAGAGAATCTGGTAAACCTGTATCTACTGCTTTAGTAGGTGAATATAGATGAAGAACTAGTACTTGTGTTAGCAAAAGTATTATAAACCTGAACGAACATAGTCAATCTAAGACCGATGGTGATGTTGGAGTTGTGGCAAGAGAGGGCATCATAGATGGGATTGCCTTAACCTGAAGAATGAGAAAGGCAAAGGAATTAGAGTTGAGTCTTCAGATGATGTTGTTGTTGTTGTAGTTAATTGTAATTCGTATAGTGCTTATTTTGTTAGTGTGTTACTAATGATTCGTTATTTGACGAATTGACTACAGATTCTGGTTGTTCGTTTCATGTTACACCAAATAGGAACCAGTTTATTACTTATTAGTACACGGATAGTGGTAAAGTACAGTTGGGAAACAACGTTGAGTGCGACATTGTGGGTGTTGGAGAATCTTTTGTAACGATTATTTTTATAAGTTAATAATTCTACCATATTGCACAAATTCACGAACATTTAAGAGAAAGCTACAACATTGACATTGATTGGAGCTTCGATTAAAGATAGAACTTACAAGAGTTGTCTCACCAGTACCGCCCATTCCATCGATGACCAAGTAGTAAACATCATGAGAACCTTCATTTAACAAGTCCATGATAGTTTCAACATGATTATGAATCCTGACTAAGTGATCAGCAGATTTCTCATTATTTTTATCAGCTTGGTGAAAATCTCATCAATAAAAGTGCTGATGATTTCACCATGACTGCCATATTGGCACTAGAATCTTAGCATGAAACAGATGAGAGATAAAATCATGAATAGAGGACTATTGTAGACACAAAACTAGTGGGATTTCTGAATGGGCAAGGTCTTTTGATGACTTTCTTAAATAATAGGAAAAGTCGACTTATGAAAGAATAGGTCCATACTATGTTTGGATTAGTGGTTCAGGAAAGGAAGACAATAATTGTTGAAATAATTTGTTATCATGGAAGAGGTGTCTCTTGATTAAGAGAACACATAATTCTTGGTTAAGAGAAGGCATGACTTTTGATATTAAAAAAAAAAAAAACGTGATTTTTTTTATCAAAGAAGACGTGACTCTTGGTTATGAAAAGATGTGATTCTTCGTCCTAAAAGGAGGTTATTAGTAATTATTAAATGAAGTGATTTTTGACATGAAGAGTGGTCATGGTTGGGGATAAGATACCTATTCCCAAGAGATGTGTTGATTGGTTGTTTGTGAATAAAGACCAATTCACATATTATCTATAATAACCACAACCATTCATAAATTATTCTTCTTCAAAACACTCTCTCTTCTTCTCTTTTCATGGACGTAACTTTAACACATTCAAGGTAAAATTCCAAGAGAGAAATTGAGTAATTGCTTGATTCATTTCTTTGTGACTTTGGTGTATATCCAAGAGGAATATATATTCAGAGCCTAGTAGCAACAATAGTGGAAGCTAATAAATCCTTAAGGATAGTGATCATCATTACACATCAAAGTATCAAGGATCTACTATTACTTTTCTATCTTCTTTACCCAGCAAATTTCCTAAAGCAATCTTAAGGTACTATTATTTTCGTGGAGATGAAGATAGCAGATGTATTAAGTGGTCGCAATCTTGATAGATAAGTATTAATAAAAGTTTCATTTATGTTTATATGTTTGAGTCATCTTCCATGTGGCATACTAGATTATCTCATGTTAGCTATAGTACTTTGAAATTTATGAATAAAAGTGATGTGACAATCTTGACAATAAAAGGATAATGAAAGGAATTGCGAATGAAGGATTCCCAATACTCAGTCAGATCGTCTATATTATATATTTCAATCTTACACAAATACTGTTGACATTTGGAATGCTTTGGAAACTAAATCACGATGCTGACAAACAAGGTATGTATAGAATTATTGCTTTGAAATATTTGGAATTTGGTATAAAATTGGAAAATATGTTTTTAAGCAAGTGGATGAACTTTAAATATATGTTACCAAGCACAAAGACCTTATGATTAAAGTTTATGGCCTCTTCAAGTTGCTACAATTATTTTAAAATTGCCTTAAACTTTAAATAATTATCATAACAAACTTCTTTACACAATGGAGAATCTAATTATGGATAATATGATAAAACGTACTCAAATTGAGGAAGGTTCTTGTAATCATGAGGCTAATTATGTGAAAGAAGTTGCAAATAAGGGGCATTTTGTTGAGAATGAAAACATGAGTAAAGACAAAAAAAAGCATCGAAACAATGGCATGAAAAAATTTAATTCATTGGTATTCATGTGGATGCATATCAACGCTTATAAGTGCATCTACTCAAAATTTACCAAAGAGTTATAGTCTACTCATATGTTGATGATATGTTGATTATTGGTACAAATATGCATGGTCTAGATGAAACTAAAAAGTATTTGTCTTCTTAGTTTAAAATGAAAGATTTGGGAGAAGTGGATCCAATTTTAGGTATCAAAGTGATTAGATATAGTGGGGGTTATACTTTAAGTCAAGGCTACTATGAGGAGAAAATCATTTAAAGATATCATCATTTGAGAATTAAAGAGTCAAATGTACCATATGATATATCAATTAAATTGATAAAAAAAAACATTGAGCAATCTTTAGCACAATTAAAATATGCTAGTGCAATTGGAAGTCTAATGTACGATACGCATTGCATTAGACCGGATATAGCTTTTATCGTGTGTAAATTATCCAGATTTACTAGTAATCCTAGTACTATGCATTGGAAGGCTAGAAGTAGAATTCTTGTTTATTTGAATAAAGCGGTGCATTATGGTCTATTTTATGAAAGACAATTAGCATTACTAGAAGGATATTCATACGCTGGTTGGATAACTAGCACAATTGATAACAAGTCAATGTATGGATAGGTTCTCAAGCTTACAAATGGTGCTATCTCTTGGACATCAAAGAAGCAAATATGTGTAGCTCATTCAAAGATGGAATATGAATTTATATTACTATCAGCGGCTGGTAAAGAGGCTGAATAGCTGTAAAATTTGTTATTAGATATAGAGTTATGGCCACAACCAATGGCAACCATGGAAAATCTAAGGCATACAATAAAATATACAATGGAAAATCTAGACATATTAGTTTGCGACATGAATAAGTTCAACAATTAGTTATTGAAGAAGTTATTTCAGTAATTTATGTTCATACAAATAATAACTTGGCCGATCCATTCACTAAGGGACTCTCGAGACGTTTAATAAATAGTACTACTTAGGGAATGGGTCTTAGACCAATTGATAAGAGTTAAGTATAGTGGAAACCCAATTTTATAATTTAGTTAAATGGGTAACAACAAGCTATTGAAACTTAATGGTGATTGAGTACAACACGAGGTTAGTACTCATGGAAAGTTAGGAGGATGAGTGTGAGAAAACACTCTTAATGAAGTTCAAGGTTTTAGCAAAGCAATGCCAAGATAACAAATTTAGGAACTTCACATATATGAACATAAGAAGTGCCGCTTTTAACAAAAGTTGGATGAACTTTAATGAATCTCCATGAATGTAGGGGGAGCACATGGCCATAAAAGTGCTTAGGTATTGAAAATTCGTAACCAAATTTGTATAAATTCATATGTGTAGTAATTTGGTTAACAAGTGGAATCATGGTTCAAAATTTTATTTACCGCTGATTTCGTTAATGGCATTATTTACACTAATTAAAGGTTCAAATCTTAATAGATTCATTCTTGTACATATGAATTTATGTAAAATAGTGTAGATAAAAAACTAAGTGAAGGATTATTGAAATAGTTTGTTGTTATAGAAGAAATGTCTTTTGATTAAGAGAATACGTGAATCTTGATTAAGAGAAGGCATGACTTTTGATTAAAGAAGACGTAACTCTTGGTTATAAAAAGAGGTGATTCTTCGTTCTAAAAGGAGGTTATCGGTAGTTATGAAATGAAGTGATTCTTGACATGAAGAGTGATGATGGTTAGGGATAAGATACATATTCCTTAGAAATGTGTTGATTAGTTATCTGTAAATAGAGACCAATTCACATATTATTATAATAACCACAAATGTTCATAGATTCTTCTTCAGATTTATCTCTTCTTCTCTTTTCATAAACATAACTTTAACATTCAAGGTGAAACTTTAACACATTCAAGGTAAAATTTCAAGAGAGATTGAGTAATTGTTGAATTCATTTCCTTACAACTTAGGTGTCTATCCTAGAGGTATATTTGTTCTAAACCTAGTAGCAATAATAGTAGGGGGCAAATAATATCTTAAGGACGGTTATCATCATCACGAATCAAAACATTAAGAATCTACCACTACTTTATCTTCTTTATTTAACAAATTTCTCCAACAATAATTACTAGTAAAATAGAAAGACAAAAGAATTTACTATAATACTGCGTTTACCTGGTAGGAGTAATTTAAAGAGGAATAATGGAAGAAAATTCTATCCATTATCACCATCTCACTATTATAGAGATCTACAAAATAATTAACTATGAAGTAGGAAAAAATTTCTTCTCCTCCTTGTTCTTCTCTACATCAAAAAAATTAACTATAATGGCAGTATAACAATCTTTCTTTTGAGGTAATAAGCAGTAAAGTTTCTTGAGAGCACACTATCACTCCAACCAAAAATGTACTTCTCTAGTGGATATGCATAGTTATGCTTTTAATTGCCTAGAACAATATAAAAGAAAGAAAATTTCAAACTAACACTCCTACCCTTTGTCCTTCAAGCCCCATCCCTTGATTCTTGCGACCTCGATCAAAACTTTCTTCCAATATCGAATGTCATCGTGGCCAAACTTCTTCAGGAGCTTCTTTATAGCGTAGAGATATAATCAACTTTTGAGCTCCACATTGTAGAAAATGGGTAGGATCACTTTATTGTTCACTTTGCTTGAGCACTCCACCATTTGCGTAAGCTCATGAAGACGATCACATGTAATCATGTGTTGAATGCATAGTCCCTATGGAAGATGATAACGTATATTTTGGGGGATTTGATGGCATGCAAAAGCTCATCTCCAATCTTTTCGCCTATTTGGATCTCTTTATAGTGTCCAAAAACGCAAATCCTAGCTCCTACCAGGGAGCGATAGAGGCAATTGGCGAAGTTGAGTCTAGTGTCGAGGCCTCTTGAAATTCAAGAACGCCTCGAATTCAACTCTAAACGACAAATAGCTATCATCATATGATGTCGCATCGTCTGATCAATGCCTCTTTCTCTTCATCCTTCTTCAGGAGCTCAAAAATCTTCACCACATTTGATGACAGAAAGATGTGGATGTTAGCAATAATGAAATTCAATAATGTAGAAATTCAGATTAAAAAATCTTAGATCTTCATGATTTTTTACAACAAGAGGGATAAAACATACATTTATCCATATAATAACTTTGAGAAAATGGTTATTGCAAAAATAGAAGGAAATGAAGAAATTCGATTTCTTACCCTGAACTCACTTTAATCTTAACGTTTTTTATCCGATAGAGAATAAAATACAAACTTCCATTGTCTTGGGTGTAGAGAGGACTAGACTCTTTTTATACACGCTATCATTGTCTTAGGTGGAGAGAGTACTATACTTTTTTTGTACAAGCTATTAATAGGTGCCTTTTATCAAAACATATTCTATTTTCATAAGAGTCGCACTTTTCTATAAGCATTGCACCTTCTCATAAGAATTGCATATTTTCATAAGAGTTACATCTTTTATAAGAGTTGCACCTTCTCATAGCCAATATTCTTTTATAGCATTCAAATAATTATTAAACCATTAATTAATAATACCATATGGGACATTATTATTTTTACATTCTTCCACTTAGCCCATATGACCTTTCTTTCATGGTTTAATAAAGACCATAATGTGCACAATAACATTATGCTAAAACCTTTATCAAATGTCTATCACATAATAATCACAATTAAGTAAAGAAAATAATGAGAGGCATAACAGTTGTATGTCATTAATCGACACAATTCCTTCGATGTACTATACATATAACTCTCTACTTAACATGATCCATAAATAAGGGTATAGTAATGGTCCAACTATTATGTATTTGTTAAAGACTATCCTATTAAACGGGGTAAGTACACTATCAATGCCAAAAATTGTTTACGGCGCTCACTTTGATGCCAAAAGTTTATTTTGGATCACTTAAGTGCCAAAATTTTTGAAAAACAATCATTTCAGTGCCAACGCTAATTTGGTTGGCCGAAAATCCGACGTGACAGTTTTTTATTAATTTTTGAAGCCGACGTGGATCGCTAGAGAGTACAATCAGCATGCAAACAATAAAACGACGCCGTTTAGCGTCTTTTCCCTCAAGTAAGAATCCTAAATCCCCAAATTGAGAGAGAATCGGAAGTTTAAAACCCTAAATCCCCAATTTGAGTGCATACTTCGATTTTCTCCCAAAATTATTAGCTCGCTCTTGCAAATGAAGGGCAGAAGCTACAGCAGCGGCTTACATTCCTATTAAAAAAAAAAAAAAAAGCGAATTAGATTGTGAGTGTTACTGTTATTGTGGGTCACCGAGTCCGAGAAGAACATCTTGGACTTGGTTGAATCTCAAGAGAAGATTCCATGGGTGCGGCAGATATAGAGAAGGCTCGAAATGCAAATATTTCAAATGATTTGATAAGAAATTTTATGATCGAGCGACAAAGGTGATCTTAGAGTTTTACTTGAAGGCCGACATCAACCTCCACCTACATTAACGGACGAGTTGGAGGATGTTGACTCAATGCAAGCTCAAATGAAGGGTTTAATATCTCTGGTCGACCATTTGAAGAGGGAGGTTTCAAGGCTGAAAATTAAAAGAAACTTTTATCAAACATTGATTGTGTTGTTATTCTCTTGTGTAGTCTATTCAAATGTGAAGTGAGTAATGAGAAGAAGTTTGTATGTCTACCATAGTCGAAGACGTGGAATATGCACTTGTATTGGATTATTTATAAGTAAAGTGTGTTTTTGGTTTGCTGCAATTTTCGTATGGAGCAGAAGGTTTTGTTGTAATCTATGGTAGAATTGGAATGTTGGAGCTGGAATGCATTAGTTGTGAGCACTTAAAAGTTTTCTTGCTTAGTTGTGCATTGTCAATGTTTGTTTTGGTTAGTTTTTGCTTCAGATTTAATAGTTTGCTGCATTTTTTATTTGGTAATAGTTTGCTAGTTTGCTGCAACTATTGTTGCAAACCATGGCAAACCTAAGGGATGGTGGCAAATTCACGATTGACTATTTCAGTGCCATAAGTTGTAAATAGTGATCGCTTGAGTGCCAAGTTTTTATAAAAGTGATCATTTAAGTGCTAGTCGCGATTACAAAGTGATCACTTGTGTTGCACAAGTTTTTTTAAAAAAAGAACATGTTAGTTTCAAACGTCACTTGACTTGCACTAGTCATGGTGCATCTTGTTGCACCAGTCGTGGTGCATCTTGCATCTTGTTGCACCAGTTGGGTTGCTGGTGCATCTTGTTCTTGCACCAGCCCATACAAGTGTTGATGCAACAAAATGCACTAGCACCGAAAATTGCTCATGCAAGAAGATGTACCTCCCACAACTACACCAAGGCGAGCTAGTGCATTTTGTTCTTGCACCAGCACCCAAAATTGCTCATGCAAGAAGATGCAGCTCCCACAACTACACCAAGGCAAGCTAGTGCATTTTGTTCTTGCACCAGCACATACAACCAGAACCCACAAATTCATTAACATCCACAACTTTAACCAGTAACTGTATATGCACACATCACTTCTAAAAACAATATCAACCTCATAAGAACATTGCACCAACAGCAAAAAATTATACAGCATAACTGATAATTGTCTTGTCGGCATTACTAGCCGAAACCAACACAAGAGAACATAACAAAAACAGCTATTACCATTGACATTGATTGATTCTTTACAAAAGAAAGACATGTCTAACTTCACTCCCCAATCACTAAAGGTTCAGCACCCTCTTAAAAAAAGACAATGGCAATATGCACCCTCCTCAAAAAAACAATGGCAGCAACTACCATCAATAAAGACACAATATCCAGCACCCTCCTAAAAAAAGAAAACATAAAAAGAGACCATGTCCAACACCCTCCCATCAGTCAATATGCACAACACCCCCATCTCATTTTCCTTTTGGAGTTTTGAATTGATTCATAATCCGAGCACTCTTGCAAATTGGATGTGTAGGTTCTTTAACTGGTCTTTCTGTCACCTCCTTTTCCTTGTTCTTGACAATGGTTATTTTTGTTCTAGCACGTGTCGTGTTGGTCCATATGATCACTATTGCTCTCATGATCAATTGGTTGAGATGAAACTGGTGCTGGGTTCTTTTTGGATGGCTGTTTTGCAGTTATACCCGTTGTCTTCTTCTTTGGAGCATTCTTCTTTGGCTGAGCCCTTGATTCTTGAGTTGGCCCACCTTGAGAGATAATTACCTCCGAAGTTCTCCCAGGCTACAAGAACATAGCTATATTGTCAACCAAATGAATTGAAGTACAACAAATTAAATGCATGAGGCATACAAATCTTGCATTCAAAATAGTCATTTAAGTACGTTCATCTGTGTAAATCCTATAACCATATTACCTTAATCTTTTTCCAAGGGCCCCCCTCTTGTTCGCTATGGTGCATCATTTTCAGCAACAGCAAATGGGGGAGCAACCTGTGCAACGTGTGCAATTGCTTGTCTTCTCACCTGAGTGAGAAACACATAACAAAATTAAATTTCAGCTCATAAAAGACGAACATAGCGATGTACAACTTACATGATATTTTTTCTCGTTTGCTCAACAGTGGACTCAATTGTTATTGTTGCTGTCATGCCCGTTCCAGTCCCTGTCCCTGCACTTGAGCCTACAACAGGGGCATTACAGCAGGGCCTTCTGTCCTCCCTTTAGTAGGCCCAATAAGAAGCTCTTCAGTAGGTCCTGTTCCTGACACTAAATCAGCCATTACATATTGTTGTTGGTGTTGCCTTTTCAGCTCACAACCTTTCTTATTGTACCCTTACTTGCGGCAATAGGAGCATTTCATCTTTACTCCAGCCCTACTCAACTTTTGACTTGATGCCTCTTCCTGCTGCATTCTTCGTCTCATTTTTGGCCTACCTATTTGCTTCTTCAGTGAAAAAGGTAGAGAGCTTTCATGATTTGTTGGCTCCCAAAATTTGCTCCTTCTGATAGGCTACATCATGAATTGGTACAAAGCAAAGTATGAGCTTTTTTAGTACCAATTATCTAGGTAATCATCTGGGTTTTCTTGCTTCATCTTAATAGCACAAATGGCATGGGCACAAGGAATTCCATTTAGTTGCTAGACTCGGCATGAACACTTTCTTCTATCTAGGTTGACAACATACTTATCATGATTTTGAATGATCTCATATCCATTCATCTCCATTCCAAACTGGATGGCAGAACCTACAAGAAGCAACGTTTGCATCCAATCTCTTCATAATCCTAGGACCACAGTTTCTAGTCCACTTCGTAGCCTCATCTCTTTGCCTATGTAGTCTAGTCATGACCATAACTCGAATACTATCAAGCATGCTGATGATTGGTTTGCATCTGGCCTCTAAAATTCTACCATCGAAAGCTTCACTAAGGCTGTTATCAATGATATCGCATTTGAACTCTTCGCTGAAAAATGCCCGACACCAATGCTTAGCTTCTATCTCGAAGAGTGCATCAAAACCTTCTTTTGTCAACTGCAACAATCCATGTTTGGCTAATCTGAAATCAGCCATATTGGTATTCTTCGTTATCTGCCAGAACTGCTTCTGCAACCTATCTCCTTTGAAGTTCCTTGACCAGTTTACGTATATGTGCCTCACACATTCTATGCTTAGCATGTGGCATCAACTCAACCAATGCAGGAATAAGTCCCTACAAAAATTCAAACTAATAAATACAAGTTATGACATCCTAGAACTTCAATGTTGTTTTCAATTAAATAAATCGGGCCTTTCATCGACGCGCCTATAGTGTTATTCTCAAAACTGATCACTCCTGAGATAACTAGACTATCTGGGGAAATTATTAAAGAATTTAAACGCAATAGACTTGAGAATTCGACTAGGAATCAGCTACTCAATCGTGCTCATCTGTAGAGATCATTAGGGCACAGTAAAGATCGATTAGAGATCAAAGATAGGTCGGTTCGACTGAAATGTGTGGCTAAACGTGGGTGATTCTACCAATTTGCAACATTCTCGTCAATCGGCACTAGACTGATTTTTCTGTCGTTTTGGTACACTGTGTTCGTATTTGAAACCTCGATATTTTCAAGATCACCGAGAGTTGCCAATGTGTCGAAGAGGTTTGTTGTGGCTCGAAGAAAATCGACCACGAGTCATTTGTATTAAAAATTTCTGAAAGCTATCCAGTAGACTAGGTTACGCTAAAATCGCGCCAGATTGAAATTAATCGCGAATTTGAATCCAATTTTAGAAATTGAAAGTTCTTTCATGTCACGAGTCATTTTAGAAACATCGACTCATCCTCCGAAAATTTTTCTGCAAACTGAGATGTTTGGCGAAAAGTAAATATAAGGCCGTTTTCAACTGGAAAATTCAAAGGACCGTTTTTTATCGCGCAATTAGGATGCAGGTTGGTTCTATTGGCGTGGAAAAATGTCAATTTGATCGTGCGTACCTTGGTTGAATTTTTGGAAGCCGAATTGAGTTCATTCAAGTGAGGATTGAATCCAATTTGAGGGAAATACCTTCAAATTCGTAGCCCCCCTTGCCTCAACCTTTTGGACCTCTTCAATAGCTTCCTAAGGAAGCTTTGGCAGCTGGAATTGCTGAGGAAGCCAGCAGCCATGGTGGGGCCAAGTCAAGGGGACAAGAGGATAGAGAGAGACTAAGTGGCCCCCTCCAAGCTTGTTGTGCCCCCTTCTCCTCCGTTGCCGTCGACCCCTCCATTCCAGACCAGAAGAAGCTCCAAAAATCTAGCGGAAACCGAGCAGAATAGCCCCTGCCCATCGCTAGCCCCATCCGATACGCCCGTGTCGCCATCGCTCGCCTTCGCGCCGTCCGCGAGTCCTGCGCAAGCCGCGCCCGTTCCGCGCCAATCCATGTGTCATTTCTCCTCTACTATGACCCCAAGCCGTCCCCCGAGCTGTTTGAACCTCCCCCGCTATCGCCGGAGCTGCTTGGCCGCCCGTCCAACTGTCGGAAGCCGCTCGCCTGCGTCCGCCAGCCACCCGCACCGTTTTCCAGTCCAACCAACCTTCATCAAACTCCTACGGCCTAACCACAGAATCGAGAAGCCCTAGGTTTGCTGAGCACTGTTTAGCCCGTTTTGGACCGCTTCCAGGCCTCAAAAGGTGCTCCCGCTTTGGAGTTTATGGCCCGTCTTCGTGTCCCCGTCAAAGTGAACTCACCAGCTCACAAAACCAGTAATTTTACTCACTAATCTCTGCTTAGGGACTTAATTATACTTAAGGGTTCATTAGTTTAGGCTAAGTTTGGTTTAGGCGGTTAGTTAGAACGGATTAGTAACTTAATCGTTCAATATTGTATGTTAGGTGGTTAGAGTAGTGTAATTAGCAAGTAGATAAGCTGTAGTATTTATGTAGATAGGTTCGAAATTTTCCGGGCTCATTTCAATATTTAATTAGGCTTTTCCAGCCTAAGTTGCATTTATTGGTATTTAATAATTAATTTTGGTAATTATTTAATTAATTTTTATTTTTTGGAAATTAGACCGGGATAGCTGGTGACTGGAATTTTGTGCCGATCGCAATGGTATGCGTGGTTTATTTAATTGAGTGCTAGATTGTGCAAATTGGGTGTTGATTATAATTTTGGGTATTTATCCCAAAATTTATTAATTTTGGTAATTAATTAGAAAATTACCAGGCATCGGTTTATAGCGCAAAAAATATTTTTATCGACTATATAATTAGTGAGATTTTATAAAATAAAGATATTATATTATTGGCTAAGGCCTATCGTGTACCCACACACGATTATTTTACCGGGTACAATGAAAATAGTGAAATAATCAATGGATGAGTATAATATCCATAAATCAACTTCGGTGAGTATATATCAGCTTTGGTGAGCTATACTATCTATCATTATCAGCTTAGGCAAGCATTCATATATATTAGCTTAGGTGAGCAATGATCGTTTCAAGGAAACAACTTGATAGATAGTATTGAAATGATTGACCGAGAGATGGTCTTGATGACATGGAATCAACTGGGTCGATTGATCGATGACTCGATCTGATTTGAGGAATTGATTTGTTGAAATGATTGATTGAGTGGTTGAATCGTACTAACTTGCAGGAATGGACTAAGGCAAAGGTAAGTCCTCTGACTTGTGCTTGTGCTTAGGTAGCCCTTAGGGCGTATTTCCTTGATAGTCGGAGCTTAGGGGGGTGAACTTGCTAAGACGTCGTCTCATCCCGCTGTGGGATAACATTTTCAGGTCCTTAAATAGCTGCTCCTTCCGAGTATTTTAGACAGCCGAAGAAGGTCACCGAGCAGAAGTGTTTTATTCCGCTTCATGGAAACCGAGGGGATGGGTATATGAACTTGTGAGGTCCGTGGTCTGGGTTGATGCGGGTCTACCCTATAAGGTACCCCATCAATACAGATCATGGTATCGTCAGGAGAGGAATGGACAGATAGAGGGTCCCATACCGGAGTCTGAGGTCCCTATGTACGTGTTGAAAGTAGCTTTTGGGAAAGGCACGGCCGACCCACCAGGTGGTTCAGTGGTGGACCGTGTCTGTCAGAGCCAGGGACCCCGGAGTATTCAATTGAGGACTCGACTGATTAAAGGATCTATAGCCCTCTCCCCCTCCCCCTTTTTGCAGACCTTGTATATATATCGGCTAGTATTGTAAATGACTTGTTATGTTATGTATAGAGGTGTGTTGTGGTTTAAAAAATTTGCAGCCCTACTTTTCTATCCCATCTTGTTGTTGTCTGGGGATTAATTATTCGCTTCCGCATGCACATTAAAATGAATGGGTTGGCGACGCGTCCTGGGATGTCGCTATTTAATCAACCACCGAGGGATGGACACGCTCTCGGAGGATTGAGGCGTGACACAAGTCAAGAAAAATATGCAAGTGATTAATATTAAAAGGGAATGAATTACAATGGTAGTACCTTATGTTGGTTGCTCATGAATGTCCATCCTTCCCCATCAATTATCTCAAGGTCCGCCATTAAAGTTTTGAGAAACCAGAACCAAGTATCATTATTTTCTATCTTCACCACCACCCAAGCTATCGGAAACATTTGATTATTGACATCTCTCCCCACAGCAACCAACAACTCTCCCTCGCATAAACCCTTTAAAAAGCATACATCCAATCATATAACCCTTCTACAACCAACCAAGAAGCCCCGTTTGCATGCATCAAAACAGACATAAAATCTATCAAATTTAGGCCCAAGATCAAGGAGTGACCTCTCCACAACCGCTACATATACCCTACTAGATGGGTTTTGAAGCATGCATTCGCCAGCATAATCCCATACTTGCGCATATTCTTTCTTATACCCCCCATCAATATTTTCATCACCCTCATCTTAGCTCTCTTGCATTGATTCCTCGACACATTAAGCCATAATTACTCATTCACTAACAGTTGAAACTGAAGACTCTTGATCTCAGGCATTGCTTTGATAATATTAAAAAAAATGCTTCGATAACCACACACTTATTACCCTTTTATTGTTAAATATAATTGAACAAGTATGCTCCTCCTGGAAGGACCTAATCTGGAATGACCCCTTCCTACTCGGCGCACCATAGAATTTTCATGAAGAATTGGGTTGTGAGCACTTAGCTTTAACAAATTCATTCGTATTTCTAATGAATTCAACGCTCCTTTGTTCAGCAATGGAGCTCTTGACAATAGCTTCCTTTAATTGTTTGGAATCATCAAATCTCATGCCCATAGACAAAATAGGTTTATCAACAGTCGAATCATAGTAAGGGCACTTACTTTTTCTTCCACGAGCAAGTTCTTCATTAACATTGCCAAGCTCATTCTCCGAACCAGCAATTTCATCGCCGCGGCTTTTTTCATCTTCACTTCTATTACCTTCAGCTAGAGCTCTATCCCTATTTACTGGCTCGAGCCTCTTTCCCGAACTGCAAAAAATTTTCTGAGAAATTCTCTTTGTTATCTTGACTGTGCGAGTCCATCATCATCTTCGTCACTTGGGAAACTTACTGAAGCCAAATATTCATCTTCCGATTCACTGGATAGAGCAACTTCCCATTCTAATCCAATGAAGTCTTCATCGCCCACATCTTCACCCAAGATTTCAAGATATCTGCCCGTTTGTTCATCTCTATCAATATGACTTCTCTCCCTCTCATTTTGCCCTTCATCTAACCTAAACTCATCCCCGACCTGATTACTCGCTTGAGTAGGATCCCTCACTTCTCCTCTTTCGGTGGTGGTCTGCTCATCCCCAGCCTCATCCTCATCCTCACCATCCTCATAATCACTATAATACTCAACATATACCTTAGCTTCATCGCCGTGAAGATAATGGAAAATGATATCCTTAATATCATTATTATCATTAAAAAATCTCAAACCATCCTTCAATTCCTTCCTAGGAACACAATAATGTAGTTTTTGCACTTTGCATCTTAAAAAATACACCAAATCTCTCACAAAATCAATATATGATGGCTTCCAAACATTGACATAGATAGTACCTTCATTTCCACCAGTATATTCCCAGTCCTCGGCATTAATAACAAACTCTCCACCTTAGCAAACAATGACGCCTACCTAATTTTCGTCCACGTCAATGCTACACCCAAGGAAAAAAAAAGTCATTAGTTTTTAAGACCACATGACAGAATCAGCAACTTCACATGCAGGTCCTTGTCGTTTTGTAGAAAGAAACAAATGTGACCAATTTATTCAATTCAGTCCCTTTATAGAAACAAAGGAAGCCGAATTGAATAAACAAAGTGAGGTCCCCACCACCCATTTTTCAATTCAATCACATTTGGTCCCCCACAGAAGCAGTCTAACTAATTAAACAAAGTAACGTCCCACCATTGTTTCCCTCTTAGTCGAGCCCCCATTTTCCCCTCCGCACCCTATTTTTCTAGTCAGTCCCCACAAAAGAAAGCGAACGATGAAACCCTAAATTTTTCTATTCATTCCCCATAAAAGTAAGATCCCCACCACTTTCCCCACCACTTTCCCCTTAAGCCGAGCCCTCAATTTGCCCTTCGTGCCCTAACTTGCCTGTCATAACCCTAAATTTTTCACTAAATTGACTCACGTAGAGAACATGACAAACCTGAGCGAGCGAGAGTTAGGGACACAGCCAATGAACGACCGGAACGACGACGCAACTACAGCGATGGCCAAGCGACGGTGGGTAAGCGACGGCAGGCGAGCGAACGGCGATGGGTGAGCGAGCTACAGCTAGCATCGAGTGAGAATCATAGTTCGTATTGTACAAACCCTATTTTCTCCCTCTTCAGCGACGCCGTTTTGGCCATAGAGCAATGCGGCATCGTTTTGTAAGTGAGTCCACGTGGAATGGCATAAAACAACGTTGTTTCTTACAAAGAAAAGAAAACAACATCGTTTTATGCCATTCCAGGTGGACGGTCTTCTTCAATTTTTGCCACATCGATTTTTTTTTTAAAATATAAAAGCCACGTAATCATTTTGGCCGAAATCCCTCGCCGGTGGCACCAAAATGATCGTTTTTCCTCCGATTTGGTACTTAAGTGATCCGACAAAAACTTTTGGCACCAAAATGAGCGCCGTACACAACTTTTAGCAGTGATAGTATACTTACCCCCTGTTAAACATTCATCCATTTTCATTGTGTATACCAAATAGAAAACATGAGATATCAAAAATACATATTATAAGCTCGAAGTGTCAAATAATTAAATTAAATGTAATCATAATACAATATCATTAATAATGTCCAATAACACCCATCATTTCAACATGTTCATCAAAATTTTGGGCGGCAATCCTTTTGTTAAGGGATCTACAATCATAAGATTGGTGTTAATAGGCTCAATTGATGCTCTTTGTTTCTGAACTTTTTTCTTTAAAGGACAAGTATTTGATTTCCCATATATTGATCACCCTTAGAATACTTGTCATGGAAGTGCTCCTAAGATCATAGAAAGAATTCATTTCCGCAGTTCAATGGCTTAGAAATTTGACTTGTCCAAGAGCGCCTGTAGTCTTGCTCCTATAACCCATGTACAACCATCCTAACAGCTAGCCAATGCTTCGAGGAGCATAACCTTTGATTCGTTTTCTTTTGAATCATAGCTAGAAACAATAGAACTGTCACGCCCCGAAGCCCGAGCGCGTGCCCATCCCTCTCTGGTCGATAATATTTTGCGACTTCTCAGGATGAGTCGCCAACCCTTTTTGTTTTATTGCACATGCGGAAGCGGAAATAAATCCCCTGACAGTAATCATCTCGGGATAGAAAAGCAGGACGACAGTTTCACAAACAACACACTTTTATATAACACTGAGTCAGGTACAAAATTCTATGGCTAAGAGACTACAAAAGTCTAGCCTTCCAAAAAGAAGCGGTCCTAGCTGACCCACACTTCCGATCACCTCCTCTCTGCTCTAGGTCCTCCACTCGATGACCCTGAAAATGGTTATTCAATAACCAGTGAGACAATGTCTCAGCAAGTTCACCCACTAAACCCCAATTAGGAGGGAAATACGCTAAGAAGCGTCCTAACCACACAATCACACATTTAGCATAGAGGACTTACCTCGCCTCAGTTCCACCCTGCATGTCAGAATAGTTCATATCTCAAACCAGAGCAGCACTCAAGCTCAATCAATTAGAACGCAATACTCAATTCTCAAATAAGCACAGGGGTCCTGATTATAGGGCCAAATTGTTATGACACGTCCCATACCATGTCACACAATTTTGTCCCATAATCCGGCGCATCTATTTCACTCAACATGCGTTCCAATTGATAACTTCACCCACTCGAGTGTACGGCCTACTCGAGGTTCGGCGGTCTACTGGCGTAGCCAGGCATTGTCTCATCCCATTGAGCACGGTTACGTCTCTCAGACGACTTTCCCGAAGGAGCATAGGTCCAGAATCTACTGCGACCCGCTACCTTAATGCATGGGCAACCCAAAAGTGGGATTTAGTAACGTCTGGCGTAAACGCTAGGACGGGTTCAGTTAATAAACACACGACCAATCAATCTCGGCCCAGGACACTGTGCATTGCACTCAAATGCCTCAATTGAAATAGTGATCCTGGCCTAGTTTCTTCGTATTAAAAACACCCGGTGAAAATAGTCGTGGGTGGGTACACGGTCAGATTGGACCCGGAAAATTCATAACATTCTTTTCAAAATCCCACTAGTTTATATAGTATATAAAACCATTTTCGGTGTTTAAACCCAACACCCGGGATTTTCTGAATAAATATTGAATTTTATAAATTTTTGGAATAAATGTCCAAAAATCCAATCAGCACTCAATCTGCATAATTTAACACTCAATTGCAAAATTTAACCACACCATTACAATCAGCACGAAATTCCGGTCACCGGCTGTCTCGGCCTAATTTCCAAAAAAAAAAAAATAATTAATAATTAAATAATTACTAAAATTAATTAAATAAATACATTAAATGCTAAAAATGCTAACTTAGGTTAGATAAATATAATCTAACCACCTATTGAGCTAAATAAATTATCCTAACCATTCTAACTAAATAACAAGACATTAATCTAATTAAATATAAGTCTCTAACCACCTAATTTCTTAATCTAACTATCCTAATTTAACTATCTAAAATAATAATTAAACTAATTACACTTAAATAAATCTAAACACCCCTTAGACGTCATTAGCCTACTAAGAAAAGTTTAATAAATAAACTCACCGGTTAATTGCGGAAACCAGTTCACTGCGATGACGGCGCGACGACGGCCGAAATTCAAATTTTCGGTGGCGTCGGCGGACTTGGACCGGGCCTAGGACCGGCCCAACACAACTCAGCAAGGCTGAGTTTAGGTCTTGGGCTTCTGCAGGGCTGCTCGTCGCGGGCTTGAGTCTTCTTCTCGGGCCCAAAATGGCTGAACTTTGAATGGGCTAAAACTAACTGAACTTGGGCCTAAGCTTGGGCTTCAAAATCTGCTGAAGCTGGACTGAAAATCACTGGGTTGAGGACAAGGCCCAAGATGCTGGAGTTTGCTGGGCTGACTTCAACTCCACAAGATGGGCTGCAATGGAACAATCACGTGGGTTGCTTGCTTCGGTGATGCTGGGCCCGTGAAATTTCGTGGGCTGAACTGCTGTAAACCGAAGCAGTAACGGAGGAAGGAGTCTGCTTCGTGGCTTGCTTGGTGGACGTTGGATTTCGATGGAGTGAGAAACGAACGATGGGCAGCCAGCTGCGTGGGATCGCTCGAGTCTTCAAGCAGTGCAAACGGTCAACAGCGAGGCTTCTGTGGATGGAGGTGTTGACCGACTCAAGCGGTGAAGGGACAAGAAACAAAATAGAAAGAGAAAACGTGGAGAGGGGGCGCGGCTTCGGTGGAGTTTTGTCCGAGCAAAGCAAGAACTGAATTGTTCGAGAAGTCAACCTCGGTAGCCGTATGGGCTGGTTTGTTGACCGGAGGAGGCTAGTTTGTGGACAAATGGTGTGGATGAGGGGAATTCGGTGGATGGGGCAGCTTCAACGAAGAACAAATGAAAAGAGGAATGAAAGGAAATAAAACTAGAAACAAAGAAGAGAGAGAGAAGATAAGTTTTTTTTTTTTTTTTTTTTTGAGCAAGTAAACTAAGATGCATTAAAAGGAAAAGTTTTTAGTACAAACCATACTAGCATCATCATATAATAAATCCATAAGAGCAGATGGAGGACTGTTAACCCAATTCCTAAGAGGGTACTCGATACGTTGAGCTTTAGCTAGCCAATCAGCTACTTTGTTTGTATCTCGATTACAGTGGGCTAAAGTGATACTTGAAGATTCTTCCAGCTTGCGCTTGGCCCGGTCCACCAAAGGCTGTATCTCCCAATTTAGGGTGTCTGAAGATAGAATCGCAGCCACTAGTGTACTACAGTCAGAATGTATGATTATCTCTCGTTCTGATCTTTTCGGGGCAATCTTTGAGGAGACAAAGTCTAGGGTTTCAACCAACGCGTGTGCCTCTGCTAGTTCAGCTGATTTCGCCTCGATAGATTTAGTAAACCCATTAATGATCCTTCCAAAAGTGTCCCCGCAAATACAAGCCACAGCTGTAGAAGAGGGGGGAAGTTGCTGCTGTGAGTTTGAAGTGTTGTCATCTTCGTCAATGCCCAGATCTGTGCACGTAAATTGCTCACTACTTGCTGCATCTGATTTGTGTAGATCCAACCGTCTCCTGTTGCTGGTGTTGGAGGTACAGCAGTTTCCAGTATTTTCATACTGCTCACTCGACCCACAGGTACTTTGGTTACCATTGTCGGCAACTATTTTTCCCCGATCTAATGTTCATCTATGATCTGCAGCCACTGCGTTGGATAGAGATGGCATGACTGCAACTTTTCTGCTAGAGATGAGTTCTGCATTTTGTTGGGCATTACTGTGGTTAGAGATTGCAGCCTCATCCGAGATGGGATTTTCCTGTCCTGTAGCGGAGGATCCATTGTCTTCTTCTTCTCTCAAATCTAGGATTGTGTGAAGGTTGTTGCTGGTTCCTTTCTTTTTTGTTCTCAATAATTTCTTTCCCTTTTGATCCTCATCCTCGGCGTCCCCAACTCGGACCTCCAAGCCCTGGCTTCCAACCCCGCCAACGCGATGTCGTGGGTGCAGAGGAACGTGAAAAACTACTTGCCCGGCATCAGGTTCCACTACATCGCCTTCGGCAACGAGGCGAGCCCCATCAACGGAGGCACCGCGCAATACGCCGAGTTCGTCCTCCCTGCAATGAGGAACATACATGCCGCACTCAGATCGTCCGGCCTGCAGAACCAGATCAAGGTCTCAACTGCCATCGATATGACCCTGATTGGGAACTCCTACCCTCCATCCCAAGGTGCATTTCGAGGAGAGTAGTCCTGATTCAGGGGTGCTGCTAGTTGGATCACAGTTCAGATCCATCGATCCTCTATTAGCAATGGCCGATGCAGCTGCTGGTGAAGGAAGATCCAAGCCTAATCTAACGAGAGTGGTTCGGCCCGTGCTTCTTGTTGTGTGCAGGGGACTCCGTTCACAGGTTTGTGCTTTTCTTGTGTTATGATTTGATGCAAGTCGAACTTGTGCCTCACTGGTGCTCGAGATTTTAGGGTCATTGTTCACACTTGAGGCGTGATTGTCCTTTGCTTCAGCACTTTTTTGAGCTTCTGTACAAGTTATAGCAGATGTTGGGGAAATAGCTGTTGAGGGGTTGTTAGGCCTATTTGGGTGTTGAGTCTGTTGTTGTGCAGTATTTGGCGGTGGGTTTACCTAGCTTGAGTCGGTTGCTGTGTAGTCTTTAGAGGCATATCCAAATGATGCATCTATGTTTATTTTGAGTATGCCAAGGCTTGGGGGTTGCCATTTGTTTGATAAGTTGTCGTCTTGTTTCTGCCTTCTTGATATAGGATTCCATGTGGCGTAGGTTTCCTGTTATGATCTGGCTCTAAACAGGGTGTGGTAAGGATTTAAGGGGCTCCTCCTAAATATAAAATGATTTCTGTCTTTCCATATACACCATAGTATAGTCACAATCAGGTCAAAGCAATTTGATTTTCTTGAACCTTGGCGAGCTTTATATAACCATTTATCAAAGCGGGTTAGACCCACTTGGTTCACTTCGACTTGCAAGGATGGGTCGTTCCATATTTGTGTTGTCCACGGGCATAGGAGAAGAGTGTGTTCGATGGTCTCCGGTTCCAAGTTGCATATTGGACACACAGGTGCAGGTATGACTTTCCTTTTGTAAAGGTTATCCATTGTAGATAATGCATTTTGACACGCACTCCATAGGAAGAATTTTATTTTCGGTTGTATAGCTACATTCCAGATTTGTTTCCATAGATCTGGGTTGAATTGGTGGGAGGTTGTTGGCGCATGGTCCCTTTCCTACACTGTATGTTTTCTGCACATCAAATATCCACTCTTGACCGTGTAGTTTCCAGATTTGTTATGTATCCAGACCAATTTATCCTCTGTAGTAGGGAGGCCGATAGGGATGGCAAGAATTTCCGTGACGGTCTGATGATAAACATTGACCGTAAGATATGTTCATTCCATTTAGCGGCTGCAAAATCTATCAAGTCACCCACTTTGCTTGGTTCGTTTCCTCTTGCTAATCCACCAATTGGTCCCCTGCTTAGCCATTTATCTTCTCTAATGGATATTCTTTGTCCATTCCCCACTACCCACCTAACCTGGGGGGCGATCGCTTCTCTTCCTGCTAGTAAACTTTGCCAGCCCCAAGATGGGCGCGAGCTTTTCCTTGCTTGCCAGAAGTCACAATTTGGAAAGTATAGTCCTTTCATGATTTGACTCCATAGAGTATCTGGGCATTGAGAAAGACGCTAGGCCTGTTTGCTTAGCATGGCGATATTAAAAGTAAGTAGATCTTTAAAACCAAGCCCACCCTCCTCTTTTCGAAGCTTAAGAGTCTCCCATTTTCTCCAATGTAGTCCAGCCGCTTTGTTATTATTTCTCCACCAAAAGTTAGCTATTTTCTTTTCAATAGTTTTGAGGATAGATATAGGGATTTTGAAAATTGACATTGCATACTGGGGTATTGCCTGTACTACTGCTTTGAGAAGAATTTCCTTACCGGCTTTGGATAGTAAGTTTTCTTTCCAACTCTCCAGCTTCATATTAACTCGAGCTAGAGTCCAGGCAAACACTTCTTTCTTGGAGGCACCCAAGTCTGAAGGGATTCCCAGATATTTCCCTATTTTCGTAATTTCTGGAACTCGTAACACTGACGCCATGTTTCTTCGTAGTTGTTCTGGACACCCTTTGCTGAAAAATAGCCCTTATTTATTTAAATTTTAAGTTTGACCTGATGCATAACAGTATTGATGGAGGAGAGTCACCAAATTTTGACATTCCAAGATTGTTCCATGTAGGAAAAATATAGAGTCGTCTGCAAATAGTAAGTGGGAGAGGGTGGGACAATTTCTATTTAGTTGAATCTCGCGAAGTGTGCCTGCTTCAAGAGCTTGCTTCATCATAAGAGAAAGAACATTAGCTACGATGATGAAAAGATAAGGGGATAAAGGGTCTCCGTGGCGAATAACCCTAGTCGGCTTGAAGTAGGGCAAGGATATACCATTAAATTTGATGCTATAAGAAACTGTTGTGACAACTGCATGGTCCAGTTAATCCATTCTTCACAAAAGCCCATCTTTCTTAGGCACTCTTGAAGGAAGTCTTTTGCATATCGAGCTTAAGGACAACTTGGAATTTGCGGTGCCAATCACGAGTTCTTAGTCGGTGTAACACTTCCTGTACAATCAGAATATTATCCTGAATTTGCCGACTTCCCACAAAGGCGCTCTGTTCTGCTTCAATTAGATCTGGTAAAAGGGGTTTCAGTCTGCTTGTGAGGATTTTTTATATGATTTTGTAGGCAAAATTGCACAGGCTGATAGGTCGATATTGTCCTAACTTTTCGGGGTTTTGGGTTTTTGGGATGAGCGTAATTTGTGTTTTATTTAGGGCTGGGTTTAGAATTCCCGTTTGAAAGAAGCTCTGGACCTCACAACATATATCGCCGCCAATGTCGGTCCTATGGTGTCGAAAAAATAATCCATGTAATCCATCCGGCCCGGGGGCTTTAGTAGGTCCCAATTGGTGAGTAGCTGCTATAATTTCTTCCATGGTGACAGGTGCCATTAGTGTTTGATTCATAGATGCATTCACCAAGGTTGGGATATTGTCAAGAATGGGCTGAAAATTCCTAGGACCTTCTAAAGTATAAATATTTTTGAAGAAATTGATCGTCATGTTCTTAAGATCTTCTTCATTCCTGACCCACTCTCCTTGGTCATTTAAAAGCATGGATATTCTGTTTCTACTCCTTCGTTGAATAGTAGTTGCATGGAAGAACTTTGTATTTCTATCTCCCCATTTTAACCATTTGATTCTTGATCGCATACCCCAGAACATCTCCTCTTGTCGCCATAGTGATTCTATCTCTTGGTTGATGTGCTGAATTCTGAGATGATCGTACTGAATGACTTGGCTGTTCATCAAGGTTTGAAGCTCGCATTTCAGCCCATCTATCCATTGTTTTGCATTGGAAAAACATTTTTTACTCCACGCAGTGAGCTGGATAGCCACTGAATATAACTTATCAGCCATATTTTTATTTTGTGCCGCTTCCCAAGCTCGCTTTACAATGCTCCGACATTCCACATCTTCTATCTAGTAAGCTTCATACCTAAAATCCCGACATTTTCGTCTTCTTGTAGGAAAGAGTGACAGGATGAGTGGACTATGATCCGATCCGATGGCTGGTAGGGCGACTACTTCTGCAGCTGGATATGTTATTCTCCACTCCATGGTACATAAAGCTCTATCCAGCCTTTATTTAACATTTTCTGTACCATCTCTTCTATTTGTCCATGTGAATGCGCACCCCTTGCTCTCTAGGTCCATTAGGGAACACGCATGTAAAAAATCTCGGAATGTTGTAAGGCGATAATTTTCTGCCATCTTCTTTCCCACCTTTTCCCAATGGTATATCACTTCATTAAAATCACCTATACATAACCAAGGTAGTTGATTTAAGAAACTTACTCGTTGTAATTCCTCCCAGAAGAGAATTCTATCTGTAAAATCTGTAGGGGCATGTAGGAAAGTGAGTCTCATAAGATGCCTGTTGTCTTGGAGTCGGCACTCAGTGTTTATATAAGATGCTAACGATGAATCTACTTTTATGGTAACCATGTCATCCCAGAAAATAGCCATACCCCCTGATATTCCTTCTGGATTCACCAAAAAACCGTTTTGATATTTTAGTCTTCTTCTCCAACGCTGCACCATCTGCTCCTGGTTCTTGGTCTCCATAAGAAAGATAACGTTGGGCTTTTCCTGAGTCACGAGGACTCTTAGAGCTCGAATTGTCAGGGGTGAGCCCAAACCCTGACAATTCCAACTAAGTAGTTTCATGGATTCCCCGATGGCTTATTAAGGCTAGCCACTAAAGCCCAGTGTGTTGAGTGCTCCTCCTCAGTAATAGGAATGTCCACTAGTTGTAACCTGTCAGATGCTGGAGTCTTTGAGGATTGTGCTCCATAAGGAGAAAATCTCTTTGCTTTTTTTGATGTAGGAAGTTTGGTGTTTTTGGTTTTACCCTTGTTTTGGGGTCGGTTAATTGCTGTTTGGTGATGCTGCTCTTTATCTTGCTCTTTTAACTGTTCATTATAAATAATTATCATAGACTCCTCATCAAGACAGCTGTTATTTCTCTTCTGTGTTCCCCTTCCTTCCCTTATAGTTATGGCCAGAGATTCAGTCTTTTGTTTCGTAGCCTCCCTCATACAACGCTGACTTTGTAAGGGTAGGATAAGTTGGTCTTTTGCGCTTTGTACTTGCTGATCAGCATTGGTTGTTGCGGCAAGAGGTGATTCTGGTACAATATCTGGATCATCAATGAGTTCAGCTTGTTTCCCATAAAAAACTTTACCATAAGGGCTAAGTTCCCTGACTTCCGCCCTTAGCCAACTCCCAAAGTTACCTGGTAAGTCCTCCTCCAACCTTGTGGCTTCATACGGTATTTCTTTGCATGCCGTGGCATAATGTCCGATTCTTCCACAAGAGTAGCAGTAGTGAGGGAGCCGCTCATACTTGAATTCTATCAACAACTTTTTGCTTCCCAGATTAATGAATACACCTGTTTTTAGGGGGGAATCAAGGTTAAGATTAATCCTGGCTTTGCCAACCTTATAGGTGCTATTTCCTTTGGCTTCTAGTTTAACATCAATAACTTCACCAATCTTGGCTGCTATGTCTTTGACAATTTCTGTTGTCACTCTTCCAAATGGTAGGCCATACACGTGCACCCAAAAGGGGCAGTGAGTGAAATCATAACACATTTCAGGAATATCCGGGTCGCATTGTTTAAGGACAAGGAGATTACTGGAGAAGGACCACGGGCCAGAGTCTAAAACTTTCTGCTTGTCGGCTTCAGACTTAAAGGAAAAGGAAAAGAACCCCGTTTCAAGTACGGTGCAGGATACATGTTCCGTCTTCCACACCCGTTTCATAGTATTAAGAAAAGCCTGAAAATTCACATTCGGGCGAGAGTACAGTTTTCCAAACAAGGTTAAACGGCATTCTGCTAATTTTTCTTCAGATATTCCTTCCTTAATATCGATCACATCTTCCGCAGACCAAAGATTACCCAGGCTTCTACACAGTGCCTCTAATCTATTCTCCTCAAATGACTGATCAGCCATACTTCACTTGTTGGTACTAGGCACAGGGTTACCTCAGCATAGAAGACACGGCGCCTGTCCTCGTTTAGTGATATAATCCTGGGATGGAGATGATGTCGTAGCACAGAACAGGCTGGCGCACTTTCCCCTCAACTATGTGCAAGGGTAGGCGACAAAACGGTCCGAGATAAAAGGGCTTGTGGGCCTTTTCGAAAATATAGCAGGGGCGGAAGGAGGTGAGCAGCTAGAAGATATGTCAGGGGACAGGGATCGCGAAGGTATGTGAGGGTACAGGGTCGCAGAAGGGGAAGTAACTATTATTTATCGAAATTAGGGTTTGGAATTACTGGTGAAGTGGAAATAACGACAAGATGTAAAAGACGTTGTTAAAGGGAGTAAGGGTTTGGGCGAAACAACCCGTGAGATTGGGGAAGGAGATCGCAAGATGGCTCGCACAACCCATGGAAGGTTACCGAGGAGGATTCGGGGGAATTAGTGTTGACAAACCAAGGGAACTACCATGCAGTAGAAAGAAACCCAAAACACCTGGGAGAATCAACGTAGAGAGAAGAGAGGGAGAAGCTATTCCGTCTTTGCTCGAAGGAAATAAAAAAAAAAATGAAAGCAAAAGTATGAAAGGGGGAGGTCGGCCAAGAGACGTATAGAGGAAGCCAAGGTGAAGGGGAGGCCAAAAAGTCCAAAATCTTAGCCAAACTCTTAAATGTTTGGTCCCCAAATAGTGCTCAATCTTGTCCCACTTGTCCAATAATACTTTCTTGTATTATCTTCACAATTAAACCCATTTTGATGCCAAAAATGCTGCCCTTTTCAAATTCCGAATTTCACATTTTGGTCTTCAAATTCTTCAACAAATTCCCAATTTGATGTCCAATTTTGATGTAGAAAAAGCTCACATAATTTCTACAAGTCCCCTTCGTCATATAGCTCTGTTTGCAAGTCCAAATTTCCATCGACTTAGCCCATCTGAATTTCTACTAATTTTCCGCAACATTCGAATCGATTTTCCGCAAAAATCTCGGAATCTCCGAAAATTTTTCGGAGGATGAGTCAACGGTCCTAAAATTGATCGTGACACGACAGAACTTTCAATTTCTGAAATCGGGTTCAAATTCACGGTTAATTTCAATCTGATGCGATTTTAGCGTGACCTAGTCTACCGAGTAGTTTTTAGGAATTTTTAGTGCAATTGACTCATGATCGATTTATCTCGATTCACATAGTGCATCTTCGACACATTGGCAACTCTCAGTTGTCGTGAAAATCTCAAGGTTTCAAATGCAGATACCGGTACATAAATTTTAGAAAAATCGGTCTAGTGCCATTCGACGAGAATTTTGCAATCAGGTGGAATCACCCACACTCTAATCACATACCTCAGTCAAATCGACCTATCTCCAGTCTCTGATCGATTTTTGACGGTACCGCAATGACCCTTGCAGACCAACACTGTCGAGCAGTCGATTCATGGTCGAATTCTCAAGTCCATTGCATTTAGATTCCTTAATTGCTTTCCCAGATAGACCAGTTATCTCATAAGTGATCAGCTCAGAGAATAGCACTATCGACGCATCAATGAAATGCCCGATTTATTTAATCAAAAATGAGATATGAAAATTCAGTCTGTCACAATAACCGAGTAAACAACAACAACTTATTCAAAGTGGATCTAGTGAGGATTGCCCTCACGGCCTCTAGTGAGGATTACCTTGCGAGTGGTGATGGTCTGGGTGAGGGCGGCAACCCTTGTCAGCCATAATGAAACAAAAAATAAAAAGAAAAAAAATATAAAAGAAAAGAGAAATTAATAAAATAATTCAAAATATATATGTCAACATCAATCTTTGCCATGTGTCGCGTGGACGGCAAGATTTACGTCAATGATTTTCACAAATACAATAGAATTATGTCTTTTTCGATAATTTCCCATTCTAGTATTTGATAGATTTATATACAATTATGTCCATTGTTTAACTTTATATAATCATCATCCTCCTCCTCCTCCTCCGTTGTTGCTAGACCAAGACAAAGCTTTTATACGTATCCTTCTCTCTTCTCCACCCTCAACTTTATTGACAACCAAACAGCGTCATTTCGAAAGTCTCCTCTTTCTACTTGAAATTGCTCAATGTAGATTCTCAAAGTTGCTTCACTACAATCCCCCCAAATACGCCATTCTCTCTCTCTCTCTCTCTCTAAGGTCAAAAAAAGCAGTTGGGCTTCAGTTGGCGAGTCTCTGTGGAAGAATCTCTCCACCCATCTCAGACGAACGTAAGCAACCGCACAGCCCCGACAGTCCAGGAGGTCCTCCAGGCGGCGGTCCCCAAACCCATCATCGAGCTCTCTCTGTGTTTGTGCGCACGAACTCGCAAGAGTTTTAGGAAGGTTTTATTGAGTTTTGTAAAAGGCAAGTTTGAGGTCACTTAAAAATAGGATGGCAAGAGAGGAGTGGGAAGAAGAGAGAAACAAGAGGATTGTTTCCATGCAACATGTGATCCTCAACTTATTATAGCCTATCATTCAAAGCTCAAGCTTCGAATTCTCTTTAAGCCACCAAAAAAAAAAAAAAAATCAGTCACTGGGCCAATTTGTCAGTTCCGACTCAACATGCTTATCAAACCAAATAAGTATATTAGATTCAATATAACTATTTTGTCATATCCAAACTAATACCAATTCAACCCGTTCCATGTTAAAAAAAAATGTTACCAATCAACCAGTCCTTTTCTTGCTCTAAATGTTGACGAGAGCCTACGAGCACTGTCAAATAGAATTATCGCAACCCAAATCGCATTAATTTTCCATGGTTGGAAACTTAGAATAAGGGAAAAATAAGAGAACTATGAAGGTCAACTTATGAAGAATTTATTCATGCGCATGAAATCATGGAGGCTTCGCCGTTGAGTATACACACATAGAGAGAGAGATTTAATATTACTGAAGGTCGATTAGGAACTATGCAGGTCCCGATCTGTATACATTAGCTATGACCTTAGAAAATTCAGATTTTCAAGTGTGTTTTTATGAAGATGATTTTTTATTTTTTTTTATTTTCTTCATTCATTTGCTTTAGTTCATCTTTCAGCATTTGGAATAAAAAAAATAAGTTGCATTTTAAGAGAACACTTACGTTTTCATTTATATTTGGATTATTTTTTTAAAACCCAAGCTCCATTTGTTTTGTGAAAAAAATGAACGACTTGAAAATCATTTTATTAAGAACGATGACCTCTATCGTTAGAAATTATTAAATAGATGGTTTTAATATGTGGTGGCACCACTTAAAAATAGAGTACTTTTTCAGTTGATGTAGAAATGTAATAGTAACACAGTTGGAACCACCGCCCGCGGTGGCGCAGCTGGCTTCGAGCTCCCTCCCCCTCACGAAGGGGAGGAGTTCGAATCCCAGAGGCGTCACGTTCGCACGACTTAAACGCAGCTGGGTCTGTGGTGGTGGCTCAGTCCGCCCCGGGTTTACGTCTAGACTACCGGCCGACGGCGGTTCCCGGGTCATCAAAAAAAAAAATAGTAACACCGTTGGAGAGCTGACGCCACTAAAATTTGCTTTTGGAGAATCTAAATTAAAAGACAAGAACCCAAGTTGAAGGCAAATGCAGTTAAAACAGCCTTACGGTAGACAGTTTGAAATTGTGAAACACCGTTTGAAAGCATGCAATTGAAGGCGTCTTGTTACTTACCAACATTACCATATCGATCTTCTTATTGACATTACATCACACAACTTCAAATATAGACATCTCGTTCCAAATACATTGGTCTGTCCTACTCGACTAAATATCGTTCCATCAGCCCATGGAAGTTGTAGAACGGTTCATAGGCCATAATATGTCGATATCATCTGAACCATTGGTCATATAGGCCGACAGTGGCACTGATAAGAGCAACATTCCAGATGGCTTCGATCTACATGATCTATAGACCATGCAAAAGTTTTTCCACCAACACAGTTCCGAACAAAGGCTGGTCAGGCGTACACAAGGGAGAGATGTAAGCATATAGCACCTGCTAAGTATTTCTTGACCTAAATCACCCGCTACTGCCAGCATCAGTAGCGGACCATCATCCTAAGGAGGAAAACCATTTCCGATGCACATTAGTCAAATAGGCATGCAGTTTTTACAAGTAAATAACCAATTTTGTTGTTTGATCATATTCCTGGGCCAAATCAGATGAAGTTTACCACAGAATTGAGACTTGCACCATTCTGTGAAGATATGAATTATTGTAAACCTGCTTTTGTTTGCCTTGTCTTACTTTCCCCCTCTCCATAAACTTAGCAAAGGCAACTGAAAAACAATTAAGCTAAGAACCGATGGCCACTTGCAATGTTAAAATTTAGTGGTCACACAGACAAATAGAACCTTAAAATCTTCTGTGGGTTTACCAGAATCTTCGTGCTTCGAGGCCAGATCGTATGCCTTGCATTTTGACTCCTCGAAGAACAGTGCCTATTTAAAAGGGAAAGATTGAATTGAAAATTTTAAATTTGCAAATAAACTAAGAGGACAAAATACATAGCAGCATTATTAATCACCTGAATGCAAACTTCTGCAACGTCCTCCCTTGCGATGGTTCTTGTTGGTGTCTGAAGAATCTCATCATCCTTGCCCACAATTGATTCATGGATACCCCCTTCTTTGTCATGCAATTCTGCAGACCTGAATCAGGTAGATAGGCATGTTCTAGTCCAGTGAAAGTAACAACAGTTGCTACTATGTTCAGCCAATAACCAATGGTATCTACTAAACCAATACTTTGATTTTCAGTAGAAGCTGGGATGCTCATGACTAATTAATCAATAATTAATCACCAGTTTAAAACATAAATCAGATTAACTTCTCCAATTAAAGTGTTTTCATGTCGCTTAGAAAGAAGAGATACCACAAATATGATGTATTGCAAAAGTGGATTATAATATCCATTCATCTCTGGACATGCACCCAAGAGCAGGCAAGTAAGAGAGACCTTTTTTTTTTTTTTCCTGTTTTTTTTTTTTTTGGGGGGTGTCGGAGAGAGAGAGAAAGAAAGACTTAATCAGTCATATTGTTGGGAAAAATTTTTAGATCTCAGAAGTTCGAATCTACCTTTTTATTGTGTATGAGACGCCTGAATCAGCCAGATACTGCTCAGCCTTCCTTTTCCACACCTATAAAATAGCAAAAGTTAATATTTTTGCATGGTATACAATTCCTTACTCGTATACTGACCCAGTAAATGATATTAAAGGAAGACATTCATCTCCAGAGACAAACAAGATGAAAGCTGATACTTAGCACTCGTAAAAACTCAGAAATAAACAGTAGTCTTGAGTCCTTCTGTGAAGAACCATTTCAACTAAAGCATTTGATATTCACTTTTCCCTACCATAGGCTCATAGTTGCTTTCCCAATAACATAAGTAGGCATTAGACAACATAAATTTATCTTAAGTAAATTTCAACAATCTGTCAGCCAACATCTACCATTATTGACTGAAAAATCTCGTGTGCTTTGCATTTCGCTAACATTTCCAGTAGCGGAAGAAGGTTTAACATCCCATCCTCACCCCCTGCCCCCCTCCTCTCTTTCTTCCACCGTTTATTTGTCTATCTCCCCCTCCTCCCAGTAAAAACAAACAACACAGAAAAATTACCCTCAGTGATGGTCAATAAAATGGAAGCTCCATGACAAAATATGCCCAAATGAGAAGAGATCAAAAACCATTTCAAAATATTTTGTCAAGATTTATGAATACAGACCAGAATGTTTCCATTCCCCAAGCTGTTCACATAGTGATTAGGATTTGTTCCACCCAATGAACCGACCAAAACTATTTGCTTTACTCCTGCAGCTTTAGCTGTAGAAAGAAATCATATATATCAGCAAAAGGCATGCCAAGGAACTCAGAATCACAAAATCAAGTCCAATGGGCAGGGACTTGCATCAATTTGATTTTTTTGTCCAAGCCAATCAACCCGAGATGCAAACAATTTTGTTAGAGGAGATAAAAAGGACAATTGATGTCCTTAGGCAGAGTAAACAGAGATGTAAAATGACCTGCTCAGGATAAGCTCTTTCTTCAAAATAAAACTCCGGCCTTCCACCCTTAGTGGGATCAAAACCAGGCTTCATCTTTGGAACAGCCCTGGCGAGAATAACAAGAAAGTCAGTGCCTTGTATTGCAGGAACTATAATTCCGGCATCCCTTATACCACCAACATACATCATCAGCTCCCCAAATTTTTCCCCTCTTCTCTTCTGTTCTGACGAGACCTCTTGCAAAAAACTGTTCTGGCCACTCCTTCAATTTCTTATTTGACCTGTCAGACAAAATTATCTCAAAGAATAAATAAAAATGGTAACCTTAAAACACATAGGAAGAAAGGTGACCTATTGAAAGTGAGGAAAACTCAACATTGTGGCTCTTCTCAAAATGTTCTGAAGATGGGCAAAATTTGAGCGGTAGAGATAGATAATCAGCACCTCTCACGTGTACACATGCATGCATACAGAAAGCACCATAGAACAGAGCTTAAGCATCAGTATTTCAATTTCTTTTGACGCTGAATTGATACCCATAATGAATATCTTTTGCATCCTCCTAAAATCAGCAGAAAGAGATACTTAACTCTAAGTTAAGACTTTCATTAGGTGCTCTAGGAGCGATTCTCTTGAAATAATTTTTTGAACCAAAAGCCATAGACAAGAAGCCAGAAGCTAGGTAACACAACTTCTGGCTTCCAGCCTTCATGCCAGAAACCATCAGTTGGCAAACGAATCTCCCCAAAACTCACTCCAAAGCACTTTTACATCACCTCTTAAATACTAGCAGTGCGAGTTGAGTGCATTAGACAGCACTTAGTATGATCTTACTAGCTAGCAGCTTCCAACTATTCACACATAAACGAACTTGCACAATCGTCCTCATTCCCATCATTCAATCAAACCAACCAGACTGCAGCTTGGACCTCAGACAATAAATTAATCGCCTCCACATATAGTTGCACTCGTGGACGTGTTCACCTCAACTATCTACTCGGTTCGCCATGCTTTGTTTCATGATTGTGCATCGACATAACCACCCATCACTTTCGTCAGGGGTTTGTCTCCAAACTTTTCCCCACATGATATTTTCCCGTGGTATGAACAGGGAAATGGCGATCAAAGCCTACCGGATCGATAAAGCTATATGAATTGCAATCCAATTCGCTTAATTTCAAACATCAACAACGCGATTAGGTTGCTCTGCTTCTTCTTCCTTCTTTATGCGCTAGATCTGTTCTAACTTTCGCACGCACGCACGCACGCACGCGCACACTCAAAGCTTAATCCATCATCTACCTCAATAAAGAACATCAGATAACAAATTCAAAAGGGGATAAAAATCATCTGATGACGTCAATTCTGAAGAATCAAACAACAAAATACGAAAACAAGCCGCAAGCCGCACAGAGAAGCCCAAAACAGAGGAAGTAATCAGGAGTTCTCGCAACTCGAAAACCTCACCAGTCCGACCACCAGCACCAGTGACGCGCACGGTCGGCGGGGGCACGGCGGCCAGGGATGATGCAGCAACAGTCAGGAACCGCTTCCCCGGCGAAGAAGGAGAAGGCGCCGGCGACAACGAAACCGAGGCGAAGCGACATTTGACTGGCACTGCTGCTGCTGCTGCTGCAACGATGACGATGGTGATGGTGATGGAGCGATAGCGAAGAGCGACGCGACACGCGTGCCTTTGCCGGCCCGTCGCCACGAAAATGCGCTCAGCCGCACCGGGTCGCCTGAAAATCTCGCGATGGAGAGAGACGCGAAACGTCGCTCGGAGGGTGCACAAAGGAAGGTATAAGCTCGGCTGCTCTACAGTTTCCAACAGTAGAGCCGGGAAAATTCATCGTTTCAATTCCTCATTTTCATTATCATTTCTCTCGGGATAAGCCCCCCACAAAAAAATAAGTAAGTAAATAAATGATTCACCGACCCAAAAAAAAAAAAATAAATGAATGAATGAATGAATGGGATCGGTCGATCATTGATGCAAGCAATCCGGCCCATTTGACTTGACCCGAACTCTACAAGGCAATCCTAAAAAAAATTGGAAAAACGGTGCAAATGATCCAAGAATTTTAAGTTAACGTACAATATGATCCTAAATTTTCAATTTATTAGTGCATCTGTAATTTTGTTTTTGAATTATGTTATAGTTCCTGAACTTGAATTAATAAAATAATAATATTGAATATTTTTATATAGCTCAGTAACTAAGTTGAATATATACTAAAAGTTGAATAATTACTTTGCACATTAGATTAAATTTCATGAATTACATTAAACAAATTAAAAGATAAGAGACTATTTGTATAATTATCCCAAAAAAGTAAAATCTCCCAATTGGAATGGTTATAAGACAAATTTAAATTGGAGAGATGAGACTTTGTTGGCTTTTTTACAACTTACGTTGAGCAATTATTCATTATAACTCACCCTATATTTTAAATAATTCAAAAATAGAGCTATATAAATGTATTACTACAAACCCAACGCCACTCTCACAATTCATTTTTTGTCTCAACTCTCGTACAAGTAGCATTCAGTTTTATATAATTAATACTCTACACAAGGTCAGATTTCAGATTCGGTGTCTACCCTTTTAAAAACTAAAAAGTGCCCTCATTCATAATTTTCGGCATGAAAACAGTAAAGGGTATATTTAATATGATAAAGGATAATTCGACGTCTTGATCGGTGCAAGCGCACACCCCACCTTTGAAATTTGCCATCCCTCCCTTTCTTTCTAGTCCATCTTTAATTTAGAGGATGCATAACGGATAATAAGAAAGTCTATAGCACAACTAATTTGAAAATTCCAGTTCTGATAATTTTGATTATCAATTAAACGTTTCGAATTGCACATTCAAAAACTCTAGATAATGAGAATAACTAACTCACCCTGCAAATCTCTACCAAATCTAAAGTTACAGCCGTACGAAGTCCTAAACCGACTAGACTTAGGAATCCATCCGTACGTACGTGAGCAGACAAACCCCCTGAAAAATAGAAACCTCAACGAAGCACGAAAGCGAAGAAGTTTCAGCCACATCAATGGAGACGCCGGAGAGAAGAGAGAGCTGCGGACGCGGGTGCGAGGGGCCGATGCCTGACGCCTCGTCCGTGAAGCGACTTCCGCCGGGAATGGCGTTTTACCCCCATGACCATGAGCTCATCGGCTACTCGCACCAGAAGCTCTCCGGCCAGCCTCTCCCGCCGCTCCTTCCCGTCATCGACCTCAACGTCTACAAGCACACCCCTCAACAACTCTCCGGTCAGCGTCTTCATCTTTATAGTTTGTTTTATAACGATGACATGCTCGTTCTCTCGTGTACTTTACAAGGTCAGTTTGCTCTGGTGCATGGCTTTGTAGCTGCTTCTGAAATTCTATATTATCCTTTCTCGTTCTTGGCAACGCGCAGAGCTGAACGGGTGTGGAGTCGGAGAGAAAGAGTGGTATTTCTTCACGACGAGAGACCGGAAATACAAGAACGGGAAGCGACCCAATAGAGAGGCCGGAGGCGGATTTTGGAAGGCCACCGGCTCTAAGGAGGAAATCGTTCATGACAGGCAAGTCATCGGCTGGAAGAGGTCGCTCGTTTATTACCACGGCAAGCCTCAGAACGGCGTCAAGACCGGTTGGATTATGCACGAGTTCACAGCCAAGGATGCCGATTACAACGACGACGACAATCCTAATAGAACGAAGGGCGAGAACGACATGCAGGTCAGGACCCATACATTCTGCAACCTGAACCGACTAGTTTGATAAGCGTACCATCGGAAACTTTTGAAATTCGAACTTGAGTTCGCTTTGCGCGGTGATAAAACTGTTTTCCTTATCGACTGATGCGTCTTTGTACAGCTTGATGGCTATGTGATATGCAAGATACACTTGAAAAGGAGCAAGTCGAAATTGGCCAACCGCAAAGAGGAGGGCGGCGAGACTGGCCAGAAGAAGAGGAAGAGCATGGCTTCAACCGAGGGTGGACGCAAAGCTCCTCACAAAGATCTGGGCAATCGAGACTTCCACACCGAAAATTCATCTCCTCTTCCTGGACTGAATGATGGCGGGCCAATCACGTCCTGGGGCCAGGCTTCTATTGCTGAGATTCTGAGCGTGTGCAGCAGCGTTCCCATGCCTGATCAAAAGCAGCAACCGCTGCAGGCAGCGAAGGAAGGGACAATTTGTTTCGAACACGCCGACACTCCTGATTACACGGTAGTTAATGCCATGCCTCTGGACATGTTCAACTTGTGCGAGACTCGGGAGCAGCAACAGCAGACGGCCAACCATGGCGCAATCAACTACAGTCCTCCTGAAGTTCCCGTGGATTCGGAGGCTTGGCCTCCACACATGCCCTTTATTTCCTCAGCTCCTGGACAACTACAGAAAGCGACCAATCAAGTTGTGGGGATCAACTTCAATCCTGAAAAGAATCTTTCCGTCAATTCAATATTGAACGGGGCGAATGCCGTCGGAGGTTTGTCGTTGGACCGCCTACACAGTTCAGCATTGCCGGCTGACTTTGGTGATGATCTCCTAGACAATGAGTCTTCCTTGCTGAGGTATTTCGACTATAATGACTTTGAGGTTACGTTAGATATGAACTGCACGAGAGATTGTATAGGCCATGAGAGCTGTATTCGGTCAAGAAACTTTTAGCTGCTTTTGATTATCCCAATATGGATAGGGATAAAATAAAATAAGACGAAGGTGGAGATGTCAAAAGGGGAAGCTGCAGTTGGGTAACACAACGATGACATGGCGGTGGTTCTCGTGGTAGCTGGCCATGCAATGTTAGGACATATCTGGATTATATCCTGGTTGAGATTATTTTATTTAGATATATCCAGATTTTGTGAATTAAGGATAAGATAATTTAGGATTTTGATATTTGGTATAGTTGGACTACCTGTTGCTCTTATTAGCTGGTGTCTTGTCTATCCATAAGCTTGTGTCGCATAAGCTAGAGAATGGTCAAAAGAGAATTATAAGATATATTTTGTCACCAATTCTATATTGCTATTTACTATTTATAAACACTAGTAGCATAGAATGAGCTCAAGGGTTTCTATTATATAGCAGGGAAAACTTGTACAAAACTCCTAAGAAAAGTAATGAAGTAAAACAATACACACCCCTAAAGGTATTTTTCATCATTTGTTATCCAATTCTATTTAATTATTTATTTTGGCTGAAAAATAAATAAAAATTTTAAAAAAGAAAGGTGCCTTGATGGGTGGGCCATTTTCCCTCGGGCGGGCCAACGTAGGACCTCAGAAAGTTTGGGCCTGAGCAAGTCAGCTCAAGCCCACTCAAGGCCTTCTAATGAGCCTATGTAGACCCAACCCAACTTCCTATTGTAAGCGCTAGGTGAAAGTAGTGTTGTTGTTGTCACGTGCTTCAACAAGTGATATCCTCGATGTGATAATTTATTAATGGAGTTCAAGTCCAAGCAGCAGGCGGCTTGGGTGACTTTAGATTTCTCGCAATGATGTTATGTCTAAAAATCAATAATTTGGAAACTGCAAATCACTTGTTCAAATCTCACTGAATGCATGCAAATTGTTATAGAATGAGCCATTAGTATAAGCTAAAAGGCATAGACTCAACTATTTCTTGAGTCTTATAAGGTATTCCATAGCTCTTTAAGGCCTTATTAAATAACTGGCCAAACATTAATTATTTATGTTCTTTTGTTTCTTGAATTAAAAAAAAAAAAAACAGTTTGGTAAGATTTTTGTTTTCAAGAATAGATTTGAAATAGAATTTGAAACAAAATCAAGAAGTCAAAAAAAGTTGTTTGTTTGTTCCCTTGAACAATTTCAGAATCAAAGTCTTTTCTTCTTCTTCTTTTTTTCTCTTTTCTTTTACTTCAAAATCATGAAATAAAATCAAGAGAAGGCATCATAGATGGGATTGCCTTAAGCTGAAGAATGAGAAGAGTAAGGGAATTAGAATTGAGTCTTTAGAAGATGTTATTATTGTAGTTAATTGTAATTCGGATAGTGTTTATTATGTATTGTCTATCACTAATGATTCATTATTTTATGAATTGGTTACAGATTCTAGTTTTCATTTCATGCTACACCAAATAGGAACTGGTCTATTACTTATTAATGTGCAAATAGAGATAAAGTGTAGTTGTGGAACAACGTTGAGTGCAATTTGTCGGTATTGGAGAATCTCTTATAACAATTATTTTTGTAAGTTAATTATTCTACATTATTGCATAGATTCATGAACGTTTAAGAGGAAGCTACAACCTTGACATTGATTGGAGCTTTGATTAAAGACAACACTTGCAAAAGTTGTCTTATCGATACTGGCCATTCCATGGATGACTAGGTAATAAACATCATGAGAAACTTCATTTAACAAGTCCATGATAGCTTTGACATGATCATGAATTCCGACTAAGTGATCGCCATATTTCTCATTATTTTCATTAGCTTGGTCAAAACATCTTTAATAAAGTGTTGATGATTTCACCATGGCTACCATATTGACACTAGAATCTTAGCACGAAACAGATGGGAGATAAAATCATGAGTCGAGGACTATTGCAAACGTAAAACTAGTGGGATTTTTTAATGGGCGAGGTCTTTTGATCACTTTCTTAAATAAAAGGAAAAGTCGACTTATGAAAGAATAGGTCCATTCCATGTTTGGATGAGTGGATTGGGAAAGGAAGACAATATTTACTAGTAAAAAAGAAAGAAAAAATAATTGACTATAAAACTGTATCTGTCCAGTATGAGTAATTTAAAGAGGAATAATGGAAGAAATTTCTATCCATTATCACCATCTCACTATTGTAGAGATCTGCCAAAAGAATTAACTATGAAGTAGGAAAAATTTTCTTTTGAAAGTCGCGAAAACACAATCCCACGATCTCCATAACTAGAAACAAGAATACATAAAATCGAGTAGAAAAATTATTGGAATCCATCTTCTTGATACAGCTATCCGGAAATTGTAATAGAATAAAAAATTATGCAAATAGAAAGATCATTGTCTTTCCATTCTCTAACTAGCCTAGATGATCACGATGAATGACGCTTTCTTTGTTCATACAGTTAATTATTGAGAAAGCAAATCAGAGCAATAAATAAAGGGCAATCAAAGACCGAACAACTAGTTGCATAAGAATTGTGGTGAATTTCACGTTCCTAATAATAAACTGCGTTTAAGCCCTAAGATACGCGTGATATTACGTTAACTTAACACTTGATTTGTCAATTACTTACACATGAAAACATATAAATCAAATAGAATGGGAATAAGCAAACCGGTGAACATGCCGAGCTTGAAATTTGCATGAGAGCGCCAGGCGAATAGTTCGGAGTTTTGTACCGCATCGCATCTCTCCTTGCACGACTTTTGCCAACTTTCACTTCATGCATCGGTCGCTGGATCGACATCCATTGGTTGAGATTGAAACCATTTCCTACCATATAACTCATATTGTTCAATCTTTGAAAATTTAAACTTACAAGGTTGGTCCAACAAGAAGATTTGATTTTGCAAACAAGCTTTACATTTGCCACTTTGATGGTCCCGTGGATCGAAAAGCCAATGGAATAAATTAATGACATCTGAAGACTTAAAAAGAGTCTTTTAACTTTTAAGTATAAGGGCCCGGCCCTCATGAGCCATTCGAGCATGGGAGGTCCGTGGTGGAGTCCTTAGTTACCTAAAAAAAAAAAACTTTTAAAAGGCGACAGAAGGGTCGTGCTGCGAGAGAGCGTATTCCATAGTCATCTGAACCTCGTATTCTCGGACGTGTTTGGTGGTTCAATGATTTATAGAAGAGCGCGCATGTACGACGTTGTCCGCTAGATGCTGAACGCGAGATTATTCGCAAAAATCAGGAACGTCTCGACGAAAACGACAAGAAAACAGCAGTAACGACCAGAACGACGTCGGCGAACGAGCGAGCAAGCCGACTCTGACTCCGTCTCCGTGCGCAAAAAAGTCTCAGCTGTGGCGCTGTGGCCGCAGGTTCTGCTCGCGCTTGCACAAGCTGCGCGGTCCGAGCGCTCTCCTCCTACTCGCCTTCCTCTCCACCGCATCCCCGGACTCGCGCGGTGCTCCCAGCCCGGCTTGACCCGGCGGCCCGCCTCCGATACGGGTCGGGCTCACCGAGTCAGCCAGCCAAGGCGTCTTCGCGATCCGGTCGTGTCTCACTCTTCGCTCCATTCCCTCCACTCCGTCTGCTACTACTGCTTCAGGAAACTAGACAGCACGGCCTCTCCATCTTGTGCGGCGTCGTTCTGTAGCAATGACTGCAAAGCGCGCTCCAAGGTAGGGACTGCTTGAGCTTTTGGTTGTGCGTGCAGTCGATTCGTAGAGGTAAAAATGAGTTCGCTTGTTCGAAAGATTGCACGCGAGCTGTCTGTAGTTTTGCCTCGACGTGTTGAACGGTTAGTGACGGTGAAAATTGGGGAGTTGGCTGTAGAGTGGTTCTCGCGTGGCCGGGGGGAGAAACTTTGGATATATAGATGGTTGTAACGTTAATCGTAATATATTGTCTTTACTGTCCTTATAGCAAGCTGCGGTTCACTTAGAAAGGAACGGCTTTGAATTTTGAACTTATCTAATATTGTCTTTACTGTCCTTATAGCGAGCTGCGGTTCACTTACAAAGGAACGGCTTTGAATTTTGAATTTATCAAACGTTTTGTTCTTTAATGAATCTTACGTGATATCGTATTCAATATTGGTGCACGGGCATCTTATGAAGTCGAGACAAGGGTAGACTAGGGTGCGCATGGTAAAATTTCTTGGGAAAAGAGTTTTTTCCGAAATAGTTATTTTCTATTTCTATTACGGAAACAGCTTTTACGAAGCAAAAGAACCCGTTTGATAACCGCACAAAATTTCTACTTCTTGTAATGAAAAAGAATAGAAATCTTTTAACCCAACGATTCTTTTTTGTATTTGGTTTTTTTATTTGTTCTTTTTTATTTGTTTTTATTCTTTTTGTATTTATTTGTTTTTTATTTGTTCTTTTTTATTTTTTATTTTTTTTTGTATTTATTTGTTTTTTTTTGTTTTTTTATTTTTTTATTTTCTTGCGTTTTTTTTTATTTGTATTTATTTTTTTTATTTATTTGTTTTTAATATATTTGTATTTATTTGTTTTTTATTTGTTTTTTGAATTTATTTGTTTTTTATTTTTTTGTATTTATTTTTTTTTTTTTTTTGTTTTTTTCTTGCGTTTGTTTTTATTTGTATTTATTTTTTATTTGTTTTTTGTATTTATTTTTTTGTATTTTTTTGTTTTTTTTTTTTTTTATTTTTTTATTTTTTTATTCTTGCTCACGGTTGGCGGCGATGGGCGGCGGTCGGCGGTGGCTCCGAGCGGTTGGAGGTGGCCACGGAAGAGAGAAATAAAACAAAATAAAAAAAGAAAAATTTGCTTATTTCTAGAAATTGTTCTCGGGACAAGAAGCAATTTTTTTTTGTTTTTCGTTTCTATTCCCGGGCTAACTTTTCTATTCCGGAGAATAGAAATCAACTTGGCATTACCAAACGGGTTTCTATTCTTTTTTTGTTCCGGGGAACAAAAGAACAGAAATTCTTAGGAATAGAAATGTTCTCATGCAGACCCCTAGTCGCTCTACGATGGCTATTGTCGGTACGAAGTATCTCTAGTCTTGTTACTATTGTTTGCTCCCAGAAGTAGATTCCATTGCCAGCCGGCTATGGTGACTCACATGCTGGACTACATGTGGCTGCGACTAGGCAACAGAAAGAAGCCACCATGAGAATTTTTTTTCCTTTTATGTCTACCCATCTGCATCCTGATTGAGTTTCACCTGTTTTGGCTACATATGCTTCTGAGGTATCATACGCAAGTCATGTGTCAATCTTTCATGGTTGTTGGTTAGTCTCTTTTTGCTGACAGAAGAGAACTAACTACGGTTTAGAAATCTTATCAACCAGGTGCTTTTCTTAGGACCCGATGCAGCTTCTCATATCTAGTAAAAGTGACCATGCGACGATCTCATTTAAGCTTTTATAAAAGAAGCACGGCAGATGTTAGTCTGATCTGTCAAAGCCTCAATGGCCTTTTCCTAGTTAGAGTTGCTTTATTTTTGGTCAAGCTTGGTTTACAGTCCAACCTCTTAACGAAAGAATTAATGGTTTCCTTCTTCTCTATGAAATTTAAAAGCAAGCAAAGACCATCAAAGCACCAGTTTTTATATTTTGTGTGAGTAGAAAAACTTTCATTTCAAAGAAGAGTAGTCGATAGTTGAGTTGGCATTATTAGATTGTGATGAAAAAGCTCAAGCTCTTAAGGGGTTTCCATCATCTTGATGTATAATTTCATTTATTAATCTGCAAAGCACCCGAGGTTTGAAATGTCCCCTCCTGGTAAAACGGCTAGCTTGTATGGTTATATCAGGCGCAACATCCAGCACGACTGTCTTGACATACTTCAACCTGCTAATTTGTCTCCTGAGATTCTGAGGTGAGAAACTTGTACCAACTTCTTTGAATCTGAAAATTTAAGTCTGTGGATGAGTGGTTTGTGATAAAAGTTTTATTAAACCGTAAACCATTATAATGTTTCGTCTTCCACACTTATTTTTCTTATTATACTAAGAATGTTTGGGACTGAATTAGCAGCACTAGAGCCTTTTATCATATTGTTGATGGGTCTCCTTAAATGAAAAGCCTTATCCCTGGACAACTGAGGGTGCGTTTGGTTCAGCATTTCGAAGGGGCTTTCAACCCTGAAAGCCCCTTGGGGAAATGCTGGACCGTTTGGTTCGACTTTGAAGTTGGCTTTTAGCTTTCAACTTGCCTTCAAAATGCTGAAATTATTTTTTCTCTTCCAAAATTATCCTCATTAATTATTCATATTTCTGATTTTGCCCCTATTTATTTTTTTTTTTTATTTTTAATTGAAAAATGAGGCAGCCCTTCGCCGGACTGGCGAAGGGCTATGACCGCCGGTGAGGGTCGCTCAACCCAGGGGCCGCGCAACCCGGCAACCGCCGCCTGGGTCTCGCGAGGGTCATGCGACTCCAACGAGGGACGCTTGCGGCCGCGAGACCCAGGCGGCGATCGCCCGGCTCGCCCGAGGTCGGGCGACCTCCGGCGGCCCTCGGGTCGCGCGACCCTCGTCGAGGTCGCCCAACCTCGGGCGACCTCGGCCGACGACGCCGACGCGCCATCCGGCTCGCCGGCGGCGTAGCCCTTCACTAGTCCGGCAAAGGGTTTAGTTCAATTTAAAATAAACAAATAAAAAAAAAAAAAATAAAAAAAAATAAAAGAATAATATATATATATACCCTTCAAAGCCCATTGCGAAAGTTTTCTTTACCAAACGTTCAAAGCATTCAACTTTACAAAGTCCATTTGCAAAAAAATTTTACCAAACACAATTGCATTTCCCCAAGTAGCTTTGGACTTTCAGCATTTGCATTGGACTCAAAGCCCCTTGCAAATGCTGAACCAAATGCAGCCTGAGTGCTCCTCTTTAAATTTGTTTGGTGCTGTTTTGGTTCTCAAGAAGGCGAAGTGCAGCATTACCTTTTCCATGTAAAGCATAATGTGCTTTCCTTTATGAATTTGTAAGGTGCAAATTGGAAACTTTTTAAGATCCATTTTGGAAATTTTCTTCAACATTTGAAAAAAGAATTTATCACATTTAGAGATGCTGCAGAATGTATCTTTATTTGTATTATAGGATTGCGGAAGGCTCACTTTTTGTAGTCTCAATGCTTTGAATATAATTAATAGACCAACAATTAGCAGGAAATCTTGTTGGACTTCCTTTGACCTTCTAAATTAATGTGATTAGATGGAGGAAGGGTTCGGATTGCTGAAGTGTGTCTTCACAGATGCTTATGTGAAGGATCTTATGTGAAGGATAAGCAGATAGCATGTATCCTTCATGCAACACTTATTTTCATTTTTCCTTCTTTGTTTTGTATCCTGCCCTTTGTCATTCTTATGAGAATGATTGTCTTTGACATTTCTAGTTCTGCCTAAGCAATGGTACACTATGTTGCTTGCATGGATTCGTATCAATGCATTTCGTGTAGAGGTGGTTGGAGGATCGTTTGAGGACCTGCTTTCAATGGCCCCGGCATCTGTAGAAGCTGAAGCTGCCGTTGGAAATGCGGTTTATATGCTTCTTTCATTCTACAATCATGACTGTGGTACTTCCCTGCTCCTATTCTCGATGATTGTTGCCTCGGTGCAGTGCAGACTTGAGGGAGGGAGGGAGGGAGGGAGGGAGGGAAGGATTTTGGGCTTAAGACCGGACTGTCCCTCCCGTGAAAGAAAGTGTATATTTAGTATGACTTGAATTAGCAAATATAGAATTTTAGTATAAAAATTTGATAATTTAAGAGATTAATCATCGTTTCAATTCCTCTTTTTTTTTTTAATTTTCAACCAAAAAAAAATCCTCATTTTTATAATCATATCTCTTGGGATTAGCCCCCAAAAAAAAATAAGTAAATAAATTATTCACCGACAAAAAAAAAATTAATGAATGAATGGATCGGGTCAGTTCATCGGTGATGCATGCAACCTGGCCCATTTGACTTGACTTGACCTGAACTCCAACAAGGTGACCCTAAAAACAAAAACTCGAGAAAACAATACAAATGATCCAATAACTTTGACCTAACGTGTAATGTAGTTTGTAGGAAGAAATGTTTTCGAAAGTGAGGAAGATACAGCTAAATTCTGGAAAACTTGACATTGTGTCTCTTCTCAAAATGGTCTGAAGATGGGCAAAATTTGAGAACTAGAGATAGAAAATCAGCACCTATCACGTGAATGAGCACGCGCTCTTGTACACTCTTTTTAGAATTTAGCCATTAAAATACAAGACGCACCATAGACCAGATCTTAAGCGGCAGTATTTCATTTTCTTTTGCACGCTCAATTGTTACCCATAAAGAATTTCTTTCATCGGCTCTTAAATCCTAGTAGTGCAACTGTGCAACTGGAGTATATTAGACAGCACTTAGTATGATCTTACCAGATAGCAACTTCGAACTATTAACACATGAATGAACTTGCACAATCGTCCTTAGTCCTATCATTCGGTAGAACCAACCAGACTGTAGCTTTGAATCTTTGATCACTCTTCTGCAGATGATGGTTCATTGCTCCACATATCGCTATTCTCATGGACTTGTTAACCTCGAGCAGCTACTTGGATTGCCATGATCCGTTTCATGATTGTGCATGGACATAATCATTGATTATAATGGATTCGTGGTGTAATGATGCAGGTTGCTAAACCACTTTGCATTCATTAGATTTGTACGTCTCTAATTTTTAACCCAGATGACCTTTGTCCCCATACTAACTGGAAATGCCAGCCACAAGAGTTTTTAACAGTGGATGATGCATCTTTCCTCAACGTTTGCTCCCACCTACCATCACTTAAAGGGAAAAAGAGTTCCTTCACGAGACTAAACCGCTTTGGTCAAGGTTCATGTCTCCAAACTTTTCCTCAAATGCTATTTTTCCTAAGTAAGAACAAATAAATGGCAATTGAAGCCTGACACATTGATAATAGCATCGGGATTAGGCTGCTTTGCTGCTGCTGCTTCTTCCTTTTGGGCTAGATCTGTTCTATATTCACACACGCACGCACTTACAACCTAATCCATTGTCTACCTCAGTAAAAAAATAAAAAATAAAAAATAAATTTAAAGGGATAAAAAAAAATCAGGTAACGACAATTCTGAAGAGTCGCACAGCAAAGCCCAAACAGAGGAAGTAATCAGGAGTTCGAAACTCAAAACACCAAAAAAAATAAGTCGTTAACGAAAGAGAGGAACCAGTTTGACCACTAGCACCGGTGACAACTACAGTCGGCGTAGGTGTGTCGGCCATGGAGAACATACGAAAGCTTTGGAATATTATTTTCGAGCACTAAAACAAAACTAGTTTTAACCACAAGCTTTTAATAATATGGCTGTGGTCTGTCATTACATGTGTTTTTTTTTTTGGTAAAGACCTGTCATTGCATGTGTTTATCTCTACTACAGAAAGAAAAAAGGAAAGAGGAGTGAATCCACGACACTAAAATAATTTACTAGAAAAAATAGGCTTTCTACATTTGCGTAGTCCAAAAAATGATTTGAGCTATAGCAAAGAAAGGAACTCCATAGAAGTCAAGATAGACAAATAAGCTATATAGGATCCAAAGGAATGGGAAAAAAGGTTATGACATTTCTAATTACGAAACCTTTTTAAAAAAAAGAAAGAAATCTAAAAAAAAATTTACTAGAATTTTTGTTTGGCCCATTTAATTTATATGATACCTATGGCCCAATAAATATTTGTTATTACTATTTTATTTAATAAGAAAATTAATAATTTTTATCTTTCATATATACCCGTCAAACAAGTGGGTCGAGTTAAAATTGGTCTAATCCAAATTGACTCATTTAATCCGTTTTAACTCATTTTCATGCATTACAAATCTAATAATCCGTACCCAATCCAATTCATACTCGACCCGACTTATATTGTTGAAATATTTTCATATTTAATCAAATCTTGGAAAACGTATTTCCAAATTGAGGTAAGAGCATGGAGTGAGCGAGCGCGAGCTCTAGTGGGGGGAGAGAGAGTGAAAAGAAAGGTGAGTTGAGTCTAAGTAAGTTGTAAATCCATTGAATAACCATATTATTTTGGGTTTTATCATCCTAAACTCATTTATGACTTATCTATTAAATATAATTAATGCATATAATAACTTAACCCATCAAATATGGTTAAGAAATGGGTATGTGTTATGTATAAGGTCAATTTTTGACAGGTCATCATCTCAATGACTACTATCAAATGCATTCAATTTTATATGGTTTGTGTTATGTATAAGGTCAATTTTCAAATTTGGTGTCCAACCCTTAAAAGACTAATATATCATTATTTGTAATTTTCAACGTGCAAAGGATAACGGGTAACTTTGCTACGTTGGATATCCTGATCAATTACCTCACAAATTTCTTACTTATTATACGCAACGCGTATCCTACTTCTGAAATTCGTTATCCCACTTTTTTTTTTAAAGAAACCATCAATATCCATCTTCAATTTAGCTTGTGCGTTGAGCCTGTGATCATTCTAGTGTAATTAATTTGAAATTTCCAATTTGGATAATCTCGTTTGTCAACTACACGTTTCGAATCGCACATTCAAAAACAATCAAATAATGAGAATGATAGTAAATTCTTCCGGCAAATATCTACCAAATTTAAATTAAACAAAATAAATTGAAAAATTCTCAAGAAGCATAGGAGTTCTTATAGCCCAATGATAATCCTAAACGCACTAAATATAGGGGTCATTCGTACGTGAGCAGACAAACCCCAAAAAATAGAAAAAGCAACAAAGTGCGAAGGAAAGAAGTTTCTCTTGAAAATATTTTTCGAGTTTGAGCTTGAAAGAGAAACTTTCCTAATTTAAGTAGATTTCCTATTTTAAATAAATTTCCTAGTTAGAGAAGGTTTTTCATTTTGCATCTAATTGTTGTCTATATATATGAAGTAAATGTCCTTTATGAAGAGCATCCAAGAGGCTACTTCTTGTGAATTACACCCAAAAGTAATTTGAGAGTGTCAAAGCAAATTAACTATTATTATATAATTCCTTGTGAAATTGAGAGATCATCTGGTAAGAAATTATGGGGCCATATATTGTGTGAGATTATTGGGTGTAATTGAGAGCTAAGAAACATTAAAAGTGTTCGAGTGACTATGGTTAAAATCTCCGTCGTGTCACTTGATCTAGAATAAAATTATTTGCTGCTCTACCCATGACCGTAAATCACATCGACTGAACCATGTGAATCTAGTGTCCAATTTATTTTCTTGTTTTGTCTATTTTAATGTTTGATTGCTTGTTTCCACAACAATTAGTATCAAAGTTAAGCTTGACTGAGTTGAAGCGAATCGATGGCGACAAAAAAGGGAAAAGTGAGAATCAACAAATTTCATGGAAAGGATTTTAGATTCCGGAAAATGCAGATTTAGAATTTTCTATGTCATGCCCCAACCCTCGTCGGATGCGCGACATCCCTCAATCACTTAGGTCAGTTGAATGCGATGTCCCAGGAGGTGTTGCCAACCCATTTGTGTCATCGATAATTATACGCAAGCAAAAGCAAAAACAAAACCACCCAACCATTCAACCAAGGACAGCCTAGGAACACATCAAACACTTTCATAAATACATCCATTAACCACAAGTTAACTTTAATTACACCTCAAAAGCTTAGCCATACATACACTCCAAAAAGGGTTCGGGGTTGGCCTAGCACCAGTATTTTACAAGGCAACTTCAAAGGGGTGGTATCCCCTATGCGTCTAGTACACATCAAGGTTATAGAATCATGGCCTAGGTTCAATACTTGACTCCGGATTTAGATCCACCTCCGAGTTAATAACATCGCCGTCAGGGGTATCCCTGTCCATGGGGCCCCAACTAGCACTCTTGGATTCCCCACCTGATGGTCCATCAAATCCCTAAAGAGGGCCCCAGCACTCCCCTCTAAACCAAACGCACCAAGCCTCAAATTTATGGGGCACTATATTAAGCAATCCCTCATCAACCCAAAGGGTGGTCACATACTTCTCGTATCCAGTGTCCGTACCCTTAACCAGATAAACGATCACCTTGGTGTCCTGATCCATAGGCACCCCAAAACAAACATATCGGAATGGTTTAGACATGCTTAGAGCCTGAAAACATGTAAATAATAACAATGAGATAAAACCAAGCGAGTAAACTTCTTAAACCTCGCATAGGGAGGTAATTCACCTTGAGATCACCCTAAACGTGCAACTTATCTATCGATAGCATATCAATAGCAAAACCTGCTTTGCCTTCTTTATAAAAAAATTAAAAATAAATAAATAAATAAAGGCAACTAACTCACCCTCTCAATGCCTTTAGCACATAATCACATAGACAATTGCTTTCTACACCAAACAGCCAACCCAAGCCATTGAATCAAACGATGCAAACATTCTTACCTTGCCTTGGCATATGCATTACACACAATCAAATTTACAACATGCCATAACTTTCAACAGTATCAAGCAAAAATCAGATCACTTCCCACAATTCTCATCCATAAACCATTCACACAAGTCTTGATTATGAGGTAAAACCTATTTTGGCCCATCCCATACCATGCCTTATATTTTTATCCCATAATCAGTCACAATGCATCACAATCTTTCACTCAAGGCGTCTCATGCAACTCATACAAATCCATGCCACATGTGTGCAAGCTACATCATCATTCTCAAAATATGCATTCGGCACTCATGCACTTTGCACACATAGTGTCTCAAAAATCACATGGCATCCCATACTACCATGCTACTGTCGAGATCATGCTTTTAGATTATTACAACCACTCTAGGCCACGGCCAACCCGAAAGTCGTTGGTCTTCTTGCATGATCGAGCATCATCTCGCCCCATCGGGCACGGCATCATCCCACGTAAATGCATCAAGACGGCATTCCATTAAGAAGTTTCGTTCTGAAATCCATCCACAAATAGCATCCCGTTGACTTGGGGATATCCGAACTTAATCGAGCATCATTCCGCGTAAATGCATCAAGACGAAACCATTACCCTGCATAAACACATCAGGATATTTAGGTTATTACACGAGCGTACAATCACTCAAGCTCATTTCTTATCTCTCATATTAATTAATGCAAGATTGTGTAATGCCCGTACAATATGCAATAACGCATGCCACATATAACCACGTCATACTTGCATCTCATATCATATCACTCCAATGCATCACTTAAACGAACTCACGGTTTATCTTTTCATATAACCTTGCATGCATAACAATTGATTACAATCCCCGAGTTCCATAAATACTTATCATTTCCCATTCTAAGCGTCGCACAAGCATGTATAAATAATCAAATTGCACAACTAACGATGCATCTTACTATTAGAACTCAAAGCATTGGATACTCATTAAAGATAAGTTAAATCATTGCATAAAGTCTAAGTTATTACGATTACCTATCCGACAACCTATTTCATTAACATAACATGTCACAACAACGTATCACATGCCATATATCACAATATAATAACTTATCACATTATTATAACATGACATAACAACTTATCACATATCATATATTAATAACTTATCGACTATAAAAAGGACTTATTACGATAACCTATCATAACCTACGATACCCTATCACAATAACCTATCGGGAACCTATAATAACTTATCACGATAACTTATCCGGAACCTATAATAACCTATCATGATAACCTATCGGAAATCTATGATAACTTATCGGAAACTAACCACAACTTAGTACAATAACTTATCGAGAACCTATAATAACTTATCAAAAACTTACCATGACTTATCGCAATAACTTATCAAGAACCTATGATAACTTATCACGATAATCTATCGCTCAAACCCACTTATCACATCATCAAAGCATCATCTAGCCTTAATCTAGTCCTAATCTAAGTCCTAAGTGTAATAACAACCCTAATCAACGGCTAGAAAGCCACTCACACCCAAATCCAGGCTCGACAAGCTATGGAGGAGGAACGGTAAGGCTGGACAGCGGGCGATGGCTGCTGATCACGCTTCGAATAGCTCACGGTGGGGCTACAGTGGCATCCTGGTCAAGGCACAGAGGCGGCAAGGCGAGCGAACGGCCTCATGGCTTTGCGGTGGACCAAACCTATAGAGACAAAAGGGAGAGGTAAGCTATGGAACGCATCGTGTACGTGAGCAAGTCTCGGCAGTAAAGTCAGCCAGTAGGCTAAATTACCTATTCTTTCAAGAATTTCAAAGATCCTACGTACCTTGGACTTAGCCTTCCTTCGTCTTTCCGTTGAGCACTCTGATTATTATTCCTTCAAATGGTAAACAGTCAACACGACTAGTTCTATTGTTTTCTTTCATGGTCACCTGATTTTGAATACTCATGTGACAAACCTATAGAACGACTATAGGAATTCTAAAGGAACTTTTCTATACCACAATAAGAAGTTAGGGGTTACAAACTACCGTCAGAAAATCAATCAAGCAATCACATGCATGAGGTGTTTTTCTAGTTAACTATCCCATATCTCAACGCACCTTATCACTCCAAATAATAACGTCGCTCTAATACCAAAACTATCACAACCTCAACTCCATCCCTAAGGTCACAAGCCGCATGGGTTATTTTCGCAACGTCCTAGGTGCGTCGCCGTCCCGTTTCTTTTTATATTTTCATTAAGCACATGCGGAAGCATACATACAACACCCGGACAACAACAAGCGGATAGGAAAACAATCACTTGCAAATATATAATTATATAAATTATATTTACAAGCTCTTATATTATAGGCCATTATATTTACAACCACTACATTTTCTACGCTTCAAATATCGGGTAAACCTTAGCTCCTCTAGCAAGACTGCAACTCCAGCACTAATGGGAGACCTCAATGCCTATAATTCTGAAAAACAACAGGGTGAGTCGTGGACTCAGTAAGTAAAATCCACTAATTTCCTGGTAGGAGGATGTCTTGCCTATCAACAAGCATATAACTCATCCAAAACATTAGTTAATGACATATCAATAGCAAAACAAAAACTTTGCCTTGGATGAAACATGAGGAATCCTCAATCAATAATATGCAAGCATAAACCAATATTCACCAACAACATAAGGAACTCACGCCTCACTCAATATTATACAAGCATAAACAAGATCCATTCCATAGTATGAGGAACTCACGCCTCACCATATGCAAGCATAACCAAAATCCATTTCATAATATGAGGAACTCATGCACACGAGATTCATTTATTAACAGTCGAAACCCATCGACTCTTCCGGAATCCACTGGGCATCCGAACGTAATCGGGCAATGTCCCCTAATCAATGGGTGACAGTTAGAATTATCACAACATTCCGTCCTTCTGACGATGCATCCCGTTGGTGTGGGGGCATCTCGTTCTTATTAACAAGGCATCCCGTTGGCGTGGGGGCATCCTGTTGGTGAGGGGGTATCGTCGCCAAATCCATCAGTCGACGGCATAAATTAGTCCATCATGTGTCCATGCATCAAGCATCACAATCCAGTTCTTATCTTCGCTTTTAGTTCAAAAGCCCGAAGGCGTGCCATGCATAAGTGTGTGAAATGACTTACCGAAACCGAGACGTTAGGCATGCTGAGCACGAATCAAGGATCGCAACTTGATCCGACACGTTTGAGCACCGATCTAGTACCCAACTTGGCTTGGGAACGATATACCTCGATATCACACCGAGACCATGATAAGACCGGCCCGTCGTGACATGTTCACCAACCTAGTACCAGACTCGGCTCGGGAATGGTACGCCTCAATATCATACCGAGACCATGAAAGGACTGGCCCGTCGTGACATGTTCACCGACCTAGTACCAAAGTTGGCTCGGGAACGATATGCCTTGATATCGCACCAAGACTAAGAGAGGACTGATCCATCGCGATTCCACGTACGTCAAGGCAGACAAAACCCTTTTTCGGAGCTCAGGGCATGAATTAGAACATGCACTTGTGAGAAACGGTTGGAAATAGTTTTGTAAGGAAATAGCAAGTTTTCACAAAAACGTTTTTCAAATCAATTTGAGTCAAAGCATAACCGAATCATATCGAACAAGCACGCAAATCGGACTTCTTTCAAAGCAATTCAAGTCAAAGCATGAGCCAAGCTCAACAAACAATAACCAAACTCAATCAAGGGACAAAGTCATAACCCAATCTCAAGCAACAACAAGTAAATCAACTTCAGTCAAGGACTTGTCACACACTCAGAATAGCGTAACACAACATCCTGACCAAATATTAGTAAGTTCTACTTACCACAGTTCAATGGATAGACTAGGTGACCGAGCAACGTGCAAGCGAGCAAATGGGCAAGAGGGGCACAGCCACAAGAAAGAGAGAGGGCGACGGTGAGGTTAAGGTTGAGAGAGTGAAGGAGGAAAAGGAGGTGGTGTGTTGTGGGAATGAGGGAGGAATGCCCCTCCCTTATTTATAGGCAATCCTAACTTGTCCTCCAAGCCTTAAAAGTCAAGACTTTCTCTCTAAGTCAAGAAGCATTAAATGTAAGGTAACTTGGTCACCAAGTCCAAGATAGGATAGGGCTTTAGCTTGGTAGCTTGGGACACCTCAACATGGCATTTAAAGACTTGAGTCCAAGCTTGGGCGTGACTCATACCTCTTGAGTGAGAAAAACAGTTTTAAACAATTTTCGAAATTAGTGTCTTTACCTTATCAAACGAAATCAAAAGATTATGAAATTTTAATATATTGTAGAGAATACCTTAAATAAAAATTTTCATGAAGGAAGTCAAGTCAAATTCATGCTGTGCAAAGAGAAAAAAATCATTAAACACAACCTGAATATTTGTCCGTCGAGCATATTCAACAGTCAGAGAGAGAGACTCATTTTGAGATCCAAATCTTCACAAAACTCTTTGAATTTTTTATATATTGTGAAAATAGATGTCCTTTAAAACTTTCATGAAGGAATCATGATGAAATTTGAAATGAAAAATTTTATAAAAAATCAAGAAAGCAACCTGGTCACCTTTTTCACTACACGGACAGGTTCCAAACGGTGAATAATTGGGCCTTCGTCCCTACCATTTCACCTTATAAAAATATGAAATTTAAGTATATTTTAGATAAAGATGTTTAGAATAACTTTCATGAAGAAAGTTTTTTTTATATTCGTACCACAAAAATCTTTGTAAAATTAGCAAATAGCGAAGGTCGAGTAATTTCAAAATCAAATGTGGCAATCTTAGTTGGAAAAATGAGGCGTCCCACTTGGTCAAGAAGCATTAATTGTCGAGCATCCTCATCTCCCAAGTTTCCAACTAGGTCATAGGTTAGCTTGAACACTTCATTTCGGCATTAAATAACTAAAAGCCAGATGTATTTAATGTGCTCTTATCTTGTCTAAGAATGCTTGACTTGCTTGCTCTTCCTTCCAATGAATGTGTAGTCCATTTCTTGGCCTCCAAGATCTTTTAATTAGGCTTAGGTGTCATCCTCATTAATGAGCCAAAGTCCAAATTTCAAACTTGTCTTCCAAGGCTAGAGCCTTTCATGCCAAGTGTCCACCCTTAGTCAACGTGCACTAATTAACTACAAGCCAAAGGCATTGAATGCACCTTAGGAAAATATCTAAGTTTTGAAGGCCTTGTCATTGGGTAGGGATTAATCAAGTTTGATCGCGATCAACAACCTTACTTGGCCCAAGGTTCATGCCTAAGCCATGCCCAAACTTAATTGACCAAATCGAGTTCGAAATCCCCTTTATCGAGAAAAAGGGTCGTAGCTGGGTTTACTGGCTAGGTCCTGGCCCAGTCGGTCGATTGGTCCTCTGATCAGTTCATGGGCTAACCCGTGGATTAGTTATACTTGGCCAGTCCTGTGGTCAATCTTTGGGTCAATCGACCAATCCTGTAGCCGGTCCTGTGACTAGTCCAAGGTTCTACACCACAACTCCTGGTCAATCCAAAATTGAATCACGTTGAGTTTATTCAATCCATGGTCGATTATCGATTGTCATGTAATCATGTGGAATCGATCGATTCATATCAACTCACGATCGCATGGGATCAGTTCATGGTCGTCCATGACTAGCATAACGACCGAGCAGAATCACCCATGACCGGTGCGATGATCGGACGGAATCGAGCCATGACCGTCCGTCGATCCATAATGGTACTTGATCGTCCCACGACTAATCTTTATGGTCGAATAACCTTTCCATAGTCGAACACTCTAGGACCAGTCTCTTGGTTGCCAATTCCCAAACAGGCTAATCGACTCATGACCAACCCTCGGATCGGCTCATGGCCTAGTCTCGCCCTTGACATACCGACCTTTGACCTACTAGTCGGAGCCAAAATAAGGGTCGAAATGGAGGATGTTACAATCCTTTTGTGGAAGCTCAACAATCTTCATTGCATATTATCAGAGAATGATGTGGATGTTAGCAATAATGTAATTTAATAATGTAGAAATTCAAATTAAAAGAAAATCTTAGAATTTCATGATTTTTCACAACAAGAGAGGGATGAAGACATACATTTATGCATATAATAATTTTGAGAAAATGGTTATTGCAAAAATAAAAAGAAATGAAGAAATCCAATTTCTTTCCCTGAACTCACTTTAGTCTTTATCTTATACAAAATAAAAAACAAACTTCCGTTGTCTTGAGTGTACAGAGGACTAGACTCTTTTTATACTTGCTATCATTGTCTTGGATGGAGAGAGGACTACACTCTTTTTATACAAGTTATCAATGAGTGTGTTTCATCAAAATACATTCTATTTTCATAAGAGCTGCACTTTTTCATAAGCCTTGTACCTTCTCAAAAGAATTGCACATTTTCATGAGACTTAAATTTTTTTATAAGAGTTGCACATTCTCATAGCCAATATTCTTTTATAGCATTCAACTAATTATTTAACCATTAATTAATAATACCACAAGGGACATTATTATTCTTACATTCTCCATTTAGCCCATATGACTTTTTTTTCATGGTTTAATAAAGATCATAATGTGCACAATAATATTATGCTAAAACATTTCTTAAATGACTATCACATAATAATCACAATTAAGTAAAGAATGTAATGCCAATCAGAATGATTGTATGTCATTAATTAACACAATTCCTTCAACGAACTATAAATATAGCTCTGTACTTAAGATGATCCATAGATGAGAAATATAGTAATGATCCAACTATTATGTCTTTGTTAGAGACTATCCTATTATACATCCATCAATTTCCATCGTGTATACTAAATAAAAAACAGAAAATATCAAAAACACACAAATAAGCTCAGAATGTCAAATAATTAAATTAAATGCAATCATAATACAATATCATTGATGATGTCCAATAACACCCATCATTTCAACATGTCCATCAAATATTTTGGGCGCCAATCCTTTTGTTAAGGGATCTGTAATCATAAGATTGGTGTTAATAGGCTCAATTAACACTCTTTGTTTCTAAACTTCTTCTTTAAAGGGCAAGTATTTAATTTCCATATAGCGATCACCCTCACAATCTTGTCATTCTTAGAGAAAAAACTACTGGAAAGTTATCACAAAAATGAAACCGATAGCATAACCGAGTGAATGATGACATCAACCGACTTGAAGTGGATCTAGCAAGGATTGTCCTCACAACCTCTAGTGAGGATTACCCTGAGCGAGGGGTGTGACCCTTGCCGACCATAATTAAAAAATAATAATAATAAATTTAGAAAAATATATATGTCAATGTAAGCGCCGATAGTGCCACGTAGAATGGCTGGTGTTCATGTCAGCGATTTTCACAAATGCATAGGTACCGATACAATAGAATTATGCCTTTTTTGGTAATTTCTCATTGTATTATTTGATAGATTTATATACAATTCTGTCTATTGTTCAACTATATATAATCATCATCATCATCATTTGTTGTTGCTAGACCAAGACAAAACTTTTATATATACCCCTCTCTCTTTTCTCCCTCAATTTTCTTGACAAAAAAACGGTGTCATTTCGAAAGTCTCCTCTTTCAACTTGAAATTTGCTCAGTGTAAATTCTCAATTTTCTTGACAACCAAAGGGTGTCATTTCGAAAGTCTCTTTCAACTTGAAATTTGCTCAATGTAGATTCTCAAAGTCGCTTCAGTACGATCCCCACAAACACGCCTCTCTCCCTCTCTCTCCAGAAAAGACAAAGAAAAAAGACTCGCACACGCAGAGAAAAAAAGAGAAGAAAGAGAGAAGATCAAAGCGAAAGCAATGGAGCTTCAGTTGGCGAGGCTCCGTGGAAGAATCTCTCCACCCATTTCGGACAAACCCAAGCAACCGCACAACCCCCGCGGTCTGGAAGGTCCTCCTGGCGGCGATCCCCAAACCTAGCATCTCTCTCTCTCTCTCTCTCTCTCTCTCTCTCTCCTGTGTTGCACGCATGAATTCGCGAAAGTTTTAGGAAGATTTTATGGAGTTTATAAAAGGCAGGTTTCGGGTCACTTAAAAATAGGATGGCAAGAAAGAAGTGGGAAGAAGAGAAACAAGAGGATTGTTTCCATGCAATATGTGATCGTCTATCGATTACAACCTACCATTCAAAGCTCAGGTTTCACATTCTTTTTAAGCCAAAATAAAAAAAAAAAAAAAAAAAAAGGTCAGTCACTAGACCGATTTCTCAATTCCGACACAATATGCTATAAGATCAAAGAAGTACATCCAATCCGATAGAACTATTTTGTCGTGTCCAAACTAATACCAATTCAACCCATTCCCTATTAAAAAATGTTACCAATCAAATAGTCCTTTTCTTGCTCTAAATGTTGACGAGAGCCTATGAGCACTATCAAACAGAATTATCACAACCTGGATAAGCACATTGCATTAATTTTCCATGGCTGGAAACTTAGAATAAGGGAAAAATAAGAGAACTATGAAGGTCAACTTATGACAATTTTATTCATGCGCATGAAATCATGGAGGCTTTGCCGTTGAGTATATATACATAGAGAGAGAGAGAGAGAGAGAGATTTAATATTATTGAAGGTCGATTAGGAACTATGCAGGTCCCGATCTGAGTACATTAGCAATTCGTTATTATTTATTTGCTTTATTTCATCTTTCAGCATTTGGAATCAGAAATTTTTAAGTTGCATTTTAACATCCCCTATATTTGAAAGAATACTAAGCTTTCTGTTTATAGCTATTTGGATTTATTTTTTTAATACCTAGGTTCTGTTTGCTTTGCAAAAAAAACAAATGACTTGAAATTATTTTACTAAGAACGATGATTTGTATCGTTCGAAATTATTAGCCAAAGAAATGTTTTTGAAAAGTGGATTTTTTTAATTGGCTTTTTGATAGATGATTTTAAAAACGAAGTACCTTTTTAGTTGGTGTAGAAATGTAACGGTAGCACCCTCGGACAGATGACGCCACTAGAATTTGCTTTTGAAGAAAATGTACTAAAAGACAAAATCTCAATTTGAAGACAAGTGCGGTTAAAATAGCCTTATAGTAGACGGTTTGAAATTATGAAACACCGTTTGAAAGCATGCGATTGAAGACATCTTGTTGCTTACCAACATTACAATTTCAATCTTCTTACCGACATTACGTCACGCAAATTCAAATATAGAAATCTCATTCCAGATAGATTGGTCTGTACTACTCGAGTAAATCTCGTTCCATCAACCCATGGAAGTTGTAGCATGGTTCGTAGGCCACAATGTGTCGATATCATCTAACCCATTGGTCATATAGGCTGACAGTGGGACTGATATGAGCAACATTCCAGATGGCTTCAATTTACACGATCTATAAACCATGCAAAAGTTTCTCCAACACAGTTGCGAACAAAGGTTGGTCAGGCATACACAAAGGAGAGATGTAAGCATATAGCACCTGCTAGGTAAATCTTGATCTAAATCACCCGCTACCACCAGCATCAGTAGCGGACCATCATCTTAAGGAGGAAAATCATTTCCGATGCACATTAGTCAAATAGGCATGCAGTTTTTACAAGTAAATAATACCCAATTTTGTTGTTTGATCATATTCTTGGGCCACATCAGATGAAATTTACCACAGAATTGAGACTTGCACCGTTCTGTAGAGACATGAATTCTTGTACACCTTTTTTTATTTGCATTGTCTTTATTTCCCCCTCTCCACAAACTTAGCAACAGCAACTGAGAAACGATTAAGCTAAAAACCGAGGGCCACTTGTAATGTTAAAATTTAGTGGTCACACTGGCAAATAGAGCCTTAAAATCTTTTGTGGGTGTACCAGAATCTTCGGGCTTCGAGGCCAGATCAAACGCCTTGTATTTTGACTCCTCAAAGAGCAGCGCCTATTTAAGAGGGAAAGATTGGATCGGAAAATCTAAATTCGCATGTTAAACTAAGAGAACAAAATACATAACAGCATTAATAATCACCTGAATGCAAACTTCTGCAACGTCCTCCCTTGTGATGGTTCTTGTTGGTGTCTGAAGAATCTCATCATCCTTGCCCACAATTAATTCACGGATACCCCCTTCTTTGTCTTGCAAGCCTCCAGCCCTGAATCAGGTAGATGTCAGTAGGCATGTTCCAGTCCAGTGAAAGTGACAACAGTCGCTACTATGTTCAGCCAATAAGCAATAGTATTTACTAAACCAATATTTTGATTGTCAGTAGAAGCTGGGATGCTCATGACTAACCAATCGGTAATTAATCACCAGTTTAGAACATTAAATCAGATCAACTTCTCCAATTAAAGTGTTTTAGCATCACTTAGAAAGAAAAGATACCACAAATTTGATGTATTGCAAAAAGTTGATTATAATATCCATTCATCTCTAGAAATGCACACAAGAGCGGGCAAGAGAGAGAGAGAGAGAGAGAGAGAGACCTTTTTTTTTTTTTTTTTTTTTTTTTTTTGGGTGGTCACAGGGGGAGAGAGACTAATCAGTGATATTTTTGGAAAAAAAATTTAGATCTTAGAAGTTCGAATCTACCTTATTATTGTGTATGGAATGCCAGAATCAGCCAAATACTGCTCAGCCTTCCTCTTCCACACCTGTAAAATGGCAAGAGTCAATATTTTGCCATGATATACAACTCCTTGCTCACATAATGACCCAGTAAATGATATTAAAGGAAGACATTCATTTCAAGAGACAAACAAGACAAAAGCTGATACTTAGAACCGGTAGAAACTCACATATAAACAATAGTCTGAGTCCTTCTGTGAAGAACCATTTTAACTTAAGCATTTGATACGCACTTTTCCCTACCATAGGTTCATAGTTGCTTTCTCAATAGCATGAATAGGTAGACAATAGAAACTTATCTAAAGCAAATTTCAATAATCTGTCCGCCAACATCTACCATAATCGACTAAAAAATCGTGTGCCTTGCTGCAAACAGTTTCGGTAGTGGAAGAAGGCTTAACATCACATCCCAACCACACACCCCCGGGCGCGGGGCCCGACTAGTGAAAACAAACAACACAGAAAAATTACCCACAGTGATGATCAATTAAATGGAAGCTCCATGACAAAATATGACCAAATGAGACAGAAACCATTTCAAAATATTTTGTGGAAATTGATGAATACAGACCAGAATGTTTCCATTCCCCAAGCTGTTCAAAGGGTGATTGGGATTTGTTCCGCCCATTGAACCAATCAAAACTATTTGCTTTACTCCGGCAGCTTTAGCTGTAGAATCATATATATCAGCAAAAGGCATGCCAAGGAACTCAGAATCACAAAATCAATTCCAAAGGGCAGGAGATAGAGACCAGCATCAATTTGATTTTTCTGTCCAAGCCAATCAACCTGAGATGCAAACAGTTTTGTTAGAGGAGATAAGAAGGACAATCGCTATCCCTAGGCAGTGTAAACAGAGATGTAAAATGACCTGCTCAGGATAAGCTCCTTCTTCAAAATAAAACTCCGGCCTTCCACCCTTAGTGGGATCAAACCCAGGCTTCATCTTTGGAACAGCACTGGTGAGAATAACAAGAAAGTCAGTGCCTTGTATCGCAGGAACTATACTACCAGAATCCCTTATATCACCAACATAAACATCATCAGCTCCCCCAATTTTTCCCTTGCTCTCTTCTGTTCTGACAAGACCTCTTGCAACAAACTGGTCTGGCCTCTCCTTCAATTTCTTATAAACTATTTGACCTGTCAGACAAAATTATCTCAAAGAATAAATAACAATGGTATTCTCAAAACACAAAGGAAGAAAGGTGACCTATTGAAAGTGAGGAAAACTCAACATTGTGTCTCTTCACAGAACGTTCTGAAGATGGCAAAATTTGAGAGCTAGAGATAGAAAATCAGCACCTCTCACGTGTACACACGCTTGCATACATACTCTTTTAGAGATTTAGCCATTAAAATACAAGAAGCACCACAGAACAGAGCTTAAGCAGGAGTATTTCAATTTCTTTTGACATTGAATTGATACCCATAATGAATATATTTCGCACCCTCCTAAAATCAGCTGAAAGAGATACTTAACTTAAGTTAAGACTTTCATTAGGTGCTTTAGGAGCAATTCTCTTGAAATAATTTTTTGAACCAAAAGCCATAGACAAGAAGCCAGAAGCTAGGTAACACAACTTCTGGCTTCCAGCCTTCATGCCAGAAGCCATCAGTCGTTGGCAAACGAATCTCCCCAAAACTCACTCCAAAGCACTTTTACATCACCTCCTAAATCCTATCAGTGCAAGTTGAGTGCATTAGACAGCACTTAGTATGATCTTACTAGCTAGCAGCTTCCAGAACTTGCACAATCGTCCTAATTCCCATCATTCGGTCAAACCAACCAGACTGCAGCTTGGACCACAGAAAATGATTCATCACCTCCACATATAGTTGCGGTCGTGGACGTGTTCACCTCAAGTATCTACTCGGTTCGCCCTACTCTGTTTCATGATCGTGCATCAACATGATCACCCATCACTTTCGTCAGGGGTTTATCTCCAAACTTTTCCCCACATGCTATTTTCCCTTGGTATGAACAGCGAAATGGCGATCGAAGCCCTACCAGATTGATAAAGCAATACGAATTGCACTCCAATTCGCTTAATTTCAAACATCAACAACGCGATTAGGTTGCTCTGCTTCTTCTTCCTTCTTCCTACGCTAGATCTGTTCCAACTTTCGCACGCACGCACACACGAACGCACGCACTCAAGGCCTAATCCATCATCTACCTCAATATAGAACATTAGATAACAAATTCAAAAGGGAATAAAAATCATCCAATGACGTCAATTCTGAAGAATCAAACAACAAAATACGAAAACAAGTCGCAAGCCGCACAGAGAAGCCCAAAACAGAGGAAGTAATCAGGAGTTCTCGCGACTCGAAAACCTCACCAGTCCGACCACCGGCACCGGTAACGAGCACGGTCGGCGGAGGCGCGGCGGCCATGGATACGGCAGCAACAGTCAGGAACCGCTTCCTCGGCGACGTAGGAAAAGGAGATGACGGCGCCGACGACCAGGAAGCCGAGGCGAAACGAAGCGAAGAGGGAGGAGAGACCCTAATTTGACTGGAGCTGCTGCTGCTGCAGCGATTGTTTCGGTGATTAATCACGCGAGCTGTCACCGACCTCAATTTATGACCCTGACGTGACGACGATGACGATGGTGATGGAGCGATAGCGAAGACCGAAGGGACACGCGTCGCCATTGCCGTCCCTACGAAAATATGCGCTCAGCCGCACCGGGTCCTATCCCATCCAACCGTCGCCTGAAAATCTGGCGATGGAGAGACACACGAATCGCCGCTCAGCGGGAGCGCCAAGGAAGGGATAAGCTCGGCTGCTCTACAGTTTCCACAGCAGAGCCGGGAAAATTCGTCGTTTCAATTCCTCATTTTTATAATCATTTCTCCCGGGATTATCCCCCGCTAAAAAATTAAGGAAGTCATTAAATGATTCACCGACCATAAATAGATAAATGAATTGGCCCGAACTCTGACAAGGCGACGCTAGAAAAAAAAATTGGGGAAAACGGTATAAATTATAGATGAAATCTGATCTAACGTGTAATGTGATTATTGAATTTTCGATATAGTCCGTAAACATTCAATTTATTGATACATATTTAGTTTAGCCTTCAAACTATAATCATTGAACTTGAATTAATAGAAAGACAACGTTGAATATATTGAACAAGTATCAAAAATTCGAGGTTACATTACATATTGAGCTAAAATTTATAGATCGCATTAAATTAAATAAAAAATTTATGAACTATTTATATTTTTATCTCAAAAAAAAACTAAAATCTCCCCAATGGAATGGTTAAAGGACGAATTTAAATTAGAGAGTAGAGACCTTATTGGCATTGGTACAACTTACGTTAGGCAATCATTCATTATAACTCACCCTACATTTTAAATTACCCTAAAATCAAGCTATATAGATATATTATTTACAAACCCAGTTCCTTTTGCATAATTAATTTTTAGTCTCGACGGCTCATACCGAAAGCATTCAATTTTATATAATCTATACTCTGCACAAGGTCAAATTTTCAGATCAAGCGTCTACCCTTTAAAAAACTAAAAATAGCCTCATTCAAATTTTCGGCATGAAAAGAGTAAAGAAATGATAAATGATTATTCAAAATCTTGATCAGTTATTTCACAAATCGCAGACTTTTATCTGCAACATATACCCCACCTTTGAAATTTGCCATCCCTTCTTTTCTTTCTTTCTTTTTTTTTTTTTTTTGTGCTAGAAACCATCAACATCTATCTTTAATTTAGCGGATGCATAATGGATAATAAGAATAGTCTTAGCACATTCAATTTGAAAATTCCACTTAGTATAATTTTGATTATCGATTACACGTTTCGAATTGCACATTCAAAAACTATCGGATAATAATGAGAACGACGACTAACTCACTCTGCAAATGTCTACCGAATCTAAATTTAAAAAAAAAAATTACCAAACCTTACAAAAATATCTGCCAAATCTAAATTTAAAAAAATAAATTACTAAACCTCACAAAAAGAAAATCTTGAGAAGTACAGGAGTTCTAATAGCCGTACGAGGTCCTAAACCGACTAGATTTAGGAATCATCCGTACGTACGTGAGCAGACAAACACCCTGAAAAATAGAAACCTCAACAAAGAACGAAAGCGAAGTAGTTTCAACTTTCAACCACATCAATGGAGACGCCGGAAAGAAGAGAGAGCTGCGGATGCGGGTGCGAGAGGCCGATGCCTCACGCCTCGTCCGCAAAGCGACCTCCGCCGGGAATGGCGTTTGACCCCCACGACCATGAGCTCATCGCCCACTTGCACCGGAAGCTCTCCGGCCAGCCTCTGCCGCCTCTCCTTCCCCTCATGGACCTCAACGTCTACAAGCACACCCCTCAACAACTCTCCGGTCAGCGTCTTCATCTTTCTAGTTTGTTTTATAACGATGACATGCTCGTTCTCTCGTGTAATTTGCAAGGTCAGTTTGCTCTGGCGTATGGCTTTGTAGCTGCTTCTGAAATTCTACGTTATCCTTTCTCGTTCTTGGCAACGCACAGAAATGAACGGGTGTGGAGTCAGAGATAAAGAGCGGTATTTCTTCACGACGAGAGACCGGAAGTACAAGAACGGGAAGCGACCCAATAGAGAGGCCCGAGGCGGATTCTGGAAGGCCACCGGGTCCGCAGAGGAAATCGTTCATGAGGGGCAAGTCATCGGCTGGAAGAGGTTGCTCGTTTATTACCACGGCAGGCCTCAAACTAGCGTCAGACTGGTTGGATCATGCACGAGTTCACAGCCAAGGATGCCGATTACGACGACGACAATCCTAATAGAACGAAGAGCGAGAACGACATGCAGGTCAGGACCCTCACATTCTGCAACCTGAACCGACTAGTTCGATAAGCGTAGCATTGGAAACTCCTAAAATTCGAATGTCACTTCGCTTTGCGTGGTAATAAAATTGTTTCCTTATCGAGTGATGCGTCTTTGTGCAGCTTGATGGCTATGTGATGTGCAAGATACACTTGAATAGGAGAAAGTCGGAATCGGACAAACGCAAAGAGGAGGGCAGCAAGACTGGCCAGAAAAAGAGGAAGAGCGTGGCTTTAACCGAGGGTGGACGCAAATCTCCACACAAAGATCCGGGCAATCTTGACTTCTGCACCGAAAGTATGTCTCCTGTTCCCGGACCGAATGATGGCACGCCACTCGCGCCCTTGGGCCAGGCTCCTATTGCCAAGCTTCCGAGCGTGTGCGGCGGCATTCCCGTGCCTGATCAGAGGCAGCAACAGCCGCAGGCAGCGAAGAAAGGCACAACTTGTTTCGACTTGTGGGAGACTCAGGAGCAGCAACAGCAGGCGGCCAACCATGGCGCAGTCAACTACAGTCATCCTGAAGTTCCCATCGATTCGGGAGCTTGGCCTCCACGGATGCCCTTTATTTCCTCGGCCCCTGGACAACCACAGACCGTGACTGATCCAGCTGCGGCGGTCAACTTTGTTAAATTAATGCCTCGAGTTTGAATTCGGATGATAATTTATTATACCGAACTTTGTTGATAAAGATTTTCCAAGTAGAAGAAATTCGTTGGACTCATGAAGGATTACAAAAGAGCAAATAAATAAAGAAGAAGCAAAGTTTCTTCATTGTTCGCAGGATGCGAATTAGGTAATCCACGTGGGGACTTTGGGCCCACAATACAGGGCTGGGTTTTTTCGTTTCTTTCAGCCGATGAAGATAAACGGAATGAAGCCTCTGCACGCGTGGAGACAAATCCAACGTTGGTGGGCCCAGGTAAACTATTTGACCATGGGCACACGATTTCCTTCTTTGGCGTGCGCGTGAAGTCGGTTTTAAAAAGAAAAGAAAACCCTACGTATGAAGCTGTACGTTCGACGATCAACGTAGCCACACGTCCGCGCCGCTTGCAGAAACCCTACGAAGAGGATACGTACGTGAAGACGCTGTTCTTGTTTGATGTACGTAGAGCGTTTCGTTCGAGCTTGAGCGCGCGGTAATTTTGTGTCGTGAGTTTATACCCAAGCGAGTTATTATTTATAAACACTTTGGGTTTTGGGTTAAATCTAGGTGTGGGAAACACTTGAGCGTGTGAGTGATTGTAAACTCGATTCTCCGATTTTAGTGGATTATTTGCCGCCGCTCTCCCCGTGGACGTAGATACCGATACTCGGACCGAACCACGTAAATTTCTAGTGTCCTTATTTTTCCCTTTTATTTCTCTCGGTGATTTCGCGTTGACGTAAATTGCAAGATTCTCGTAATTCCGCATATTATATCCCAACAATTGGTATCGAGCTTGAGGTTGGATTTCTTGATTGTGATTTGGAGCTTTTGCTTGTCCGATTATTATCCGGAAATTCTCATACGCAATTATGTCGAGAGGAAATCTCGAGATTGAGAAGTTTAACGGGAGCAACAACTTTGTGTTATGGAGCATCAAGATGCGAGCTTTATTGACAACACAAGGTTTGGCTAAGGCACTGGATGGTGAAGATGAGTTGCCTATTATCATGAAAGCCTCTGAGAGGGTAGAGCTGATGGAAAAAGCAAAGAGTATAATCCTGTTAAATTTGACAGATGAGGTCTTACTAGAGGTTGCTGAGGAGAAGAATGCCGCAACATTATGGGCAAAACTTCAAGCACTCTATGTAAAGAAAGGTTTGAACAATCGCTTATACATGCTGAAGAAGATGTTTCAATTTAGATATACTGAAGGTACGTCTATCAGAACCCACCTAGATGAATTTAATAAACTCATGTTGGATCCGAAAAACGTCGGTAAGTTACTTGATGATGAAGAGCAAGGCATGATGTTGTTAGCCTCTTTACCAGAGTCATGGGAGCACTTTACTGATTCACTGTTGCAGGGGCGTACTACTATTACCTCAGAAGAGGTAAAGTCCGCCTTATTCTCTAAGGAGTGGCAAAGAAAGTTGCGAGATGATGGTCAAGCGCAAGGAGCAGCGCAAGCACTGACGATTCGGGGTAGAGAACGACATCGAGGGCCTAGTAGCAGCAGAGGTAAAAGCAGATCAAAATCACCCCATAGAAAGTCCAAGGGACGCGTGAAGTGCTTTGAGTGTCACGAGGAGGGGCACATCAGGAGAGACTGTCCTAAGCGGAGAAATAAAGTTGATAGGCGTAATGCCACAAGCAAAGGTGGCAAACGTTGCCGAGGGAGCAATAGTGATGCTTTGAAGCTGTCTTATGTGTGACCACTACTTCGTCGGAGACGAATGGGTGCTAGATTCGGGGTGTTCTTATCACATGACTCCTCATAAGAACTGGTTTACTACTTACCAGGCTGCAGATGGTGGTAGGGTTCTTCTGGGCAATAATGCAGTCTGTAAGGCTGTGGGGATAGGGACAATTCGGATCCGGATGCACGATGGGGTGGTGCGTACATTGACAAATGTGAGGCATGTACCGGAGCTCAAGAAGAACCTTATTTCTCTAGGGACACTCGATGACATCGGGTGCAGGTACACCGCTGAAGGTGGAGTACTGAAGATCTCTCGAGGTGCCATGATAGTGATGAAGGGGAAGAAAGTGAATACTCTCTATCATCTACTAGGAGAGACCGTGACCGGAACCGCCTTTGTTTCATCGGTGAGTCGATTCGATTTGACTCAATTATGGCATATGCGTTTAGGGCACATGAGTGAGGCAGGTATGACGATGCCGAGTGAAAGAGGGTTGCTTTGAAGGGTCGAAGACGAAAGCCGGACTTATGTGAGCACTGCATCTATGGGAAGCAGCACCGAGTTAAGTTTACTACAGCTATTCATTCGACCAAACGACCTGTTGAATATATTCACTCAGACGTCTGGGGCCCGTCTTCGGTTCCTTCGAAAGGAGGTGCCCGATATATGCTGACATTTATCGACGATTATTCGAGGAAGGTATGGGTTTACTTTCTGAAGCACAAATATGAAGTGTTTGATCGGTTCAAGAAATTTAAGGCATTGATTGAGAAGCGCCGATAAACAAATCAAGTGCCCGAGAACCGATAATGGCATGAAGTTCGTGGTAAAGATTTTACCGAGTTCGTGAGAAAGAAGGTATTGTGAGACACCGCACAAGCACTGGACACCACAAATGAATGGCGTTGCGAACGGAAAAACAGAACTTTGCTTGAGTGAGCTCGATGCATGCTTTCGCATGTAGGACTTGGCAAGGAATTTTGGGCCGAAGCAGTAAACATGTCATGTTACCTGGTAAATCGATCTCCATCATCTGCTATTGAGTGGAAGACTCCTAAGGAAGTATGGTCGGGGAAACCTGTTGATTATTCCGGATTACGTATATTCGGATGTCCTGCGTATACTCATGCTAGTGATGGTAAGCTTGAGCCGAGGTCGAAGAAGTGCATATTTCTGGGTTATGCACATGGGGTGAAAGGCTACCGGCTGTGGTGTACTGATCCCAGATCACCCGGTTTTCTAATCAGCAGAGATGTGATTTTCGACGAGACTGCAATGCTTCAACGGAGGAGTTCTGAGACACAACAAGCAGAGAAGACAGATCGTGGTGTCATGAGTGAGGTGGAGCTTCAGGTGGAGACTCCGGAGACCTCGAAGGTAACAGAAGTTGAGACTGCAGATGAAGCCGCAGTTCCTGAAGTCGGTGATAGTGAACAACCAAAGAAAGCCGCAAAAACTATAGCCACGTATAGACAAAGAATGCACATTAAATCACCGGTACGTTATGGTTATACGTATATTGCTTATGCATTGACTGTAGGTGATGAGGTGGAGACGATGAGCCTTCGTCTTACTCGGAGGCGATGGCTAGTTTAGAGTCGTCGCAGTGGCTAGGGGCTATGAGTGAAGAGATGGAATCTCTCTATCGAAATCAGACATGGGAGCTGGTCAAAGTACCCAAGAGCCAAAAGATTGTCGGAAATAAATGGGTCTTTAAACGGAAAGAGGGCATTCCTAGTGTCGAGGCGGCGAGGTATAAGGCGAGACTTGTGGCGAAGGGGTATACACGCGTGAGGGCATTGACTACAATGAGGTGTTCTCTCCCCGTGGTAACACATACTTCTATTCGTGTTTTACTTGCCGTAGTTGCTTCGCGGATCTCGAGTTAGAACAACTAGATGTGAAAACTGCGTTTCTTCATGGTGAGTTGGAGGAGCAGATTTACATGAAGCAAACCAGAGGGGATTTGCTATTTCGGGTAAGGAAGATCATGTTTGCTTGTTAAAGAAATCTTTGTATGGGCTGAAACAATCTCCTAGGCAAAGGGTATAAACGTTTTGATGCTTTCATGGCTAGTCAAGACTATTCAAAAAGTCGATGGACAGCCTGCGTTTACTATAGGAGATTGGAGGATGGTTCTTTGATTTATCTCGCTTTTATATGTTGATGACATGTTGATATCAGCCTAAGAATATGTCGATATTGATGTACCGAAGAGGCAGCTAAATGCTGAATTTGAGATGAAAGATTTAGGTGCTGCAAAGAAAATTTTGGGTATGGAGATTTTGCGTGACAGATCGGCAGAGGTTTACGTCTTTCTCAAAAGAAATATATTGAGAAGATCGTAGCACGTTTTAATATGCAAATCGAAAAATCAGTAAGTACACCTTTAGCGAAGCACTTTAAACTTTCGATAAATTATCACCGCAGACTCGAGGAGGAGGAGGAGCATATGTCCCGTGTTCCTTATTCTAGTGCCGTGGGTAGTATTATGTATGCTATGGTGTGCACTAGGCCCGATATTTCACAAGCCGTGAGTGTGGTTAGTCGCTATATGAAGCGTCCCCGGTAAAGCTCATTGGGAAGCCGTGAAGTGGATCCTCGATATTTGAAGGGGACAACAGACGTGGGAATAGTATACCGAAGGGACAAAGAATGGCAGTGAGACCATTGGTTTTGTGGATTCGGATCACGCCGGTGACTTGGATAATTGTAGGTCTTTAGCAGGGTACGTGTTTACGCTAGCGGGTGGTGCGTTTAGTTGGAAAGCATCCTTACAGATCACATTGCCTTGTCTTCGACGAGGCGAGTACATGGCACTAACCTTTGTAGCGAAGGAGGCGATATGGTTACAAAGTTTGCTCTCGGACTTTGGGTTAGAACAGAAAAGTGTGGATATACACTGTGATAACCAAGGTGCGATATATTTGGCATATAATCCAGTTTATCACGAGCGAATGAAGCATATCAACATCAGGTACCACTTTATCCAAGATGTCTTAGCTAAGGGTATTGTTATTGTTAAAAAGATTGCTATAGTAGATAACCCGGCAGACATGATGACTAAGTCTGTTCCTTTGGCGAAGCTCAAGCTTTGCTTGAGCTCTATTAGCGTCTGTGGAGAGTGAGCGCCCATCGGGGCGTTGGGAGAAGAAAGATGGATGATGAAGACTATAACTTAGCTTCAAACATCGAGCGAGGTGGAGAATTGTTAAATTAATGTCTCGAGTTTGAATTCGGATGATAATTTATTATACCGAACTTTATTGATAAAGATTTCCCAAGTAGAAGAAATTCGTTGGACTCATGAAGGATTACAAAAGAAAAGGAGAAGCAAAGTTTCTTCATTGTTCGCAGGATGCGAATTAGGTAATCCACGTGGGGACTTTGGGCCCACAATACAGGGCTGGGTTTTTCGTTTCTTTCAGCCGATGAAGATAAACGGAATGAAGCCTCTGCACGCGTGGAGACAAATCCAACGTTGGTGGGCCCAGGTAAACTATTTGACCATGGGCACACGATTTCCTTCTTTGGCGTGCGCGTGAAGTCGGTTTTAAAAAGAAAAGAAAACCCTACGTATGAAGCTGTACGTTCGACGATCAACGTAGCCACACGTCCGCGCCGCTTGCAGAAACCCTACGAAGAGGATACGTACGTGAAGACGCTGTTCTTGTTTGATGTACGTAGAGCGTTTCGTTCGAGCTTGAGCGCGCGGTAATTTTGTGTTGTGAGTTTATACCCAAGCGAGTTATTATTTATAAACACTTTGGGTTTGGAGTTAAATCTAGGTGTGGAAAAACACTGAAATACGTGTGAAATGATTAGAACTCGATTCTCCAATTTTAGTGGATTATTTGTCTTCGCCTCTCCCCGCGGACGCAGGTGCATCGATACTGCACCGAACCATGTAAATTTCTGGTGTCCTTATTTTTCCCGTTTATTTCTCTCATGATTTCGCGTTGACGTAAATTGCAAGATTCCTGTAATTCCGCATATTATATCCCAACAAACTTCAATCTTGCAAATAACGTTTCCGATGATTCGATTTTGAACGGGGCGAATGCCGTCGGAGGTTTGTCATTGGACTGCCTAGACAGTTTAGCATTCCCGGCTGACTTTGGTGATGACCTCCTGGACAACGAGTCTTCCTTGTTGAGGTATTTCGACTATAACGAGTTTAAGGTTACGTTAGATACGAATTGCAACAAAGATTGTACGGGCCACGAGAACTATACTAGGTCAAGAAACTTTTAGCTGCTTTTGGTTATCCGAACAAGGGTAGTAATAGAATAAAATAAGGCGAAGGCGGAGATGTTGAAAGAGGAACTCCAGTTAAATAACACAATTGGTTGGTCGACGATGACATGGCGGTGGTTCTTGCAGTAGCTAGCCATGTAATATTAGGACGTGTCCAGATTATATCCCGTTTGAGATTATTTTATCTAGATGTATCTAAATTTTGTGAATATCGGATAAGATAGGTAGGATTTTGATATTTGGATTAGTTAGACTACTTGTTGCTTGTGTTAGCTTGTGCCTTGTCTATATCTATAAGCTTGTGTTGCGTAAGTTAGAGAATGGTCGATAAAGATTGATAAAATATATTTTCTTAACAATTCTATGTTACTATTTACTATTTGTAAAAACTAGAAGCATAGAATATGCTCAGGGGTTTCTATTATGGTTGGGAAAAATTGCATAAAAATCTTAGGAAAAGTAATAGATTAAAACAATACACGCCGTAAAGGTATTTTTCATCATTTGTTATCCAATTCTATTTTATTTTATTTTTTTTGGCTGAAAAGGTAAAAATAAAAATTAAAAAAGAAAGGTGCCTTGATGGGCGGGGCCGTTTTCCCTTGGGCGGGCCTGGGTAGGATCTCAGGAAGTTCAGGCCTGGGCAAGTCAGCTCAAGCCCGCTCAAGGCCCGTCTGATGAGCCTATTGTAAGCGCTAGCTGAAAGTAGTGCTGTTGTCGTCCTCGTGCTTCAACATGTGTATATATATATATATTGGTCTTTTTTTATAAGGGCTAATATCACGAAAAATTCAAAAATGATATATTTATTACAAATTTACTCTGAATTAAAAACTCAAACTGGTACACTTTTGACAAATTTATCCCAACTGGTATAATTGTAATAAATTTACCCTCATTTAGTTTTCATTAAATTCTACTGTCAAATTACTGGGTTAGATGATACGTAATAGTTGACCGGTGTATTAATTTGAAATTTTATTTTCTATTTGTCATAATTGTACTAATTTGGTGGATTTTTGCCGTATTAGTCCTATATAACAGAGGATAAATTTGTCATAAACATATCGGTTTAAGATTTTTGGCATCAAAAAAATTAATTTTTGTTAAATTTGTCACAAGTGTGCCAACTTATGGTTTTTTTAATATCATTTGAGGTAAATTTATCACAAATGTGATAGTTTAGGATTTTTGGTGGTTCAAGGCAAATTTATAACGGATGTACTAGTTTTAGGTTTTTCGTGATATTAATCATTTTTATTACTAGTGCTCGCCTGGCATGACATTAGTGTTGCGTTCTTGAAAAATCTATAAAGATGCCACGTTAGGATTTTCCATCATTTAAATTGGACGATGTTAATAAAATTCCTTTATTCACTAATTGGACAAGTTGTAAGACATGATGCCAATGTTTCTAGTTTTTAGAACTTTTTATGCACTTATCCTTTAGCTTTACATTCTATAGGGATACTTACAAAGTTATAATTTTCAATGCGATGAAGTTATTGATGGAGTTCAAGTCCAAGCAGCAATGGTTTGAGTCACTTTAGATTTGTCACGATGATATCATGTCAAAAAATTTATAATTTAGGAACCACAAATGACTTGTTCAAATCTCGTTAAATGCATGCAAACTGCTCTGGAATGGGCCACCTGTACAGGTCAAGGGTCAAGAGGCATAGGCTCAACTATCTCTTGAGGCTAATAAGGTGTTTCATAGCTCTTGCGCATCCAACATTGCAGAAGAGAAGCCAACACCACAGCTAATTGGGCCGCTAAAGCCCATGGCCGCGGCTCACTTTCACCCAATTGGCCTTCCTCACCTTCACAAATGTTAATGAATTTGCTATGTATCGATGCCTGTTCTACGGGTTGTAATTTCAGTCATACTTGAATGAAAGGCATTGTTTTAGACCCAAAAAAAAAAAAAAAAAACTAAATCTCTATCCCCATGTCTCGGAATATTAAAGAAAAGGATCCCAATGTATTGTGGAATCAATTTCAGCTTTCTTATGTTACTTTTTGGACAGGATTGCGATTCTAGCGGGAATATTACTCCTGGTGTATATTATGGAAAAAGGCTTGGAAGCCCCTTTGTTTTTGGTATTTCTGCTCGATATCATCTCTTACATAGGTTAGAGACAATGACCACCTCCCAACAAGAGTCAAGACAATCATCGTATGTTTTCCCACCTCATATCATCAATTTACTAATAAAACTGACACACTAAAGTGGACAAGGCGTGCAGTACTATAATTGTATCTCTATATTGATCTTATGATGTAGTTAAAGCCTTAGTGTCTTTTATGTCCAGACCATATATAATCCTTTAGTATCAATCATGAATTGCTCTCCGTCATCACAAAAGAAGTAGGGTCCATTGACCCTAAAAAAAAGGACAAAGGACAAATCTATCATTAAAAAAACAAAATAAAATTTGACGAGCATGGTAACATGTCCATCCTCATGCGCGTAAAGTTGCGATCCGGCACATGGGCGACAACGGCAGTGACATGTCCATTACTCTCAAGTCTGAACGCGTTCTCTCCTTTTTTCCCCGAGCAAAGGACCAGAAATGGGCAATTGGCGCCCTGCTCCTAAAACCGTCAATGAATTATAAACTTAGTTCTTAACCATTCGAGTGTCAAATCGGTTAATTATATTAAGTACATGAGTCATAAATAAAGTTTAAACATAATATATGTGTTAAATGGATCAAAAATTGATTGTAATTGGGTCATAAATTGGTTTACAACTCATTAACACCCAATTCATTTCTATGACTCTCTCTTCGGTCTCTTTTGCATTTACTCAAATTTCCTACTCACTCACCTCTTAATCTTTTCTTAGTTTAGTTATGAGTTTTCGTATATTGTGTTAGATATAGAAGTGTTTTAGTAATATGAATATGGTTGAGTTGAATCGGTTATGTATCATTAAATTTGTATTGCATTAAAATATATCAAATTTAAATGGATTTATCTCGATACGAATGGAAACAAAGGGAAGATTATCTTAAAATCGAACTTAGGTGGCGGATGAATCGAGGCTTCCTACGTTAGCAAGTTGGCCCATCGATGTGGTCCATATCCCAAATGGAAACGCCAGTAATCCTAGCCACGCATACCTAACGATGGAGAAAAGGTCAATCTCGGCATTTACTCAAATATCGTGCTCACTCACTCCATATTCTTATCACAGTTTAGTTATGAGTTTTCGTAAATTGTGTTAGATATAAAAGTGTTTTAATAATATGAATATGGTCGAGTTAAATTAGTTATGTGTCATTAAATTTGTATTGCATTAATATATATCAAAAAATTTAAATGGATTTATCTCGATACAAATGGAAACAAAGGGAAGATTATCTTATAATCGAACTTAGGTGGCGGATGAATCGAGGCTTCCTACGTTAGCAAGTTGGACCATCGATGCGGTCCATCTCCCAAATGGAAACGCCGGTAATCCTGGCCGCGCATACCTAACGATGGAGAAAAGGTCAATCTCGCGAAATCCAAATGTAAAAGGAAACGACACGTGGCCCGATTGCTGGAAACCTCTTCCACTTAAGAATGGACCAAAAACGTGGGGAATGTACTACTCATTCAATCATGGAGCGGGCGGCCCCACGTTCGTCTGTCTGTTGGCAATCAAACGAGGAAAAGGAACGCCCCATATCCGACATTATTAAGCGCACTCGGAGCACCGGACCCGCATGGGATCCGCCGGATCGTGTCGGTTTTTTTCACTCTTGTGGGGCCCAAATATTCCCACGGATTGCATGTGAGCGCAACTTACATTGATGACGCAATAATTATGCATATATATGTCGTGAACTAATATATGATATTTGATATTCCCGTCCAAATTGAAATTGTAAAATTTCCTTGACATGGCTATGTACTTTTTGTGCTATGTTGTGAATGTGTTCTCTAGAGCTGTTCATATCACCCACGCTACATATTTTGATGTCGCAACACTTTCAGATTAAATGAAATAATAGTGGAAATTGTGAAGAGTTTGTCAAGGTTGAAATAGATGGGCTCTTAATTCTTTAATTTTAAAGGAGGTGATATGGAATGAATTTGATAGAACTTTGTTAAACAGTATCATTGGGGCATCGTGAGAACTATGCAAAGAAGGCTTGCGATATTTGAACATACCATTTTTTCTGTGTTATGTGTAATCTAATCAACGCATTCCTTTATTCCTTTCCGATGCCAATTAACAAGATCTTGGATACAATGATATTTTGATTTTAAAATTAATTATAGTATATCTAACGTTATTTATTATTCTGTAGGGAAAAAAGAATTACTCATTATTTAATTTGGTTTTGCTAGGGAATATTCTAAGTGCACTATTCGAGACAAAAAAATAATAGTGATAACCCATATGGCAACGCACTTCATGAATCGAGCAATAAAAACATTTTGACGAAATCACCTACCTAAGAATACGAATATTTATATTTTCAAAGCATACTTTGACCCTCGATTGGTCTCCTGGAGATAATAAAACTTTCATATTATTCGGCAGATTATTTTTTATATTTAAAAGAGAAAGAAGGTACAATGTCCAACCTCGGCAGCCTATTCTGATGAACGGTTGACCAACTCCCTCCACCTTTGCTCTTCTTCCTTTGCTACTTTCTCTCTCCTATTTCACACATCTCTCTCTCCTCTCTCTCTCTCTCTCTCTCCCTCCCCATCGGAGCTCCGTTCGCCCGCATCGTCTCCAATGGCGGCATCACGCGGAGAGCCCGACCCCCGGCCTCCCCTCTCCTCCTCCTCCTCCGCGTCCGAGATCCACGTCCGGGTCAACTCGCGCCGGGGCGCGAACGCGATACACCCGGTGGACATACCCACCACGCCGACCCCTCCGGCGTCGGCGCCGGCGGCCGCAACCCCGAGCCCGGTCGTGTTCCGGGAGGTGAAGCATTTCAGGAGCTGGGTGCCGTGGCTGGTGCCGACCTTCGTGGTGGCCAACACGGTGATGTTCGTCATCACCATGTACGTGAACGACTGCCCCAAGAACTCCGTCTCCTGCATCGCCAGGTTCTTGGGCCGGTTCTCGTTCCAGCCCTTCAAGGAGAACCCCCTCCTGGGTCCTTCCTCTTCTACGTGAGTCGAAATTGAGCTTCCCTCTTTTGGGCCTCTTTGGGTGGAGTCCTGTTTGAACTTTGGTGCGTTGAGTGTTTTGAGCCATGGAACAAAGCAAATAAGAGAGGTGCTTTCGGTTTCTGGACAATGTTCGTGTTGTTTCGGTCTGCAGAGTTTTGGAATTTTGTTTCCAAGGATCAGATTGTTGTTTATGGACTGTAAGCCTGTGCTACCCGTATAGTAATGGTTTCTCAAAGAAAGAAGGATTTTGAGATCTTGGATGAGTAGTGGTCCTGCAATGTGTGCAATTACACCAAAGCAAGTTAGAGATGTTTTTAGCATTAATGATTGTGTCGACGATATCATGAGTACTAGTTAGCTAATTTCTCATGGTGGAGCTAAAAGAAGGATGGGCTACTATCTTAGCCCCCGGTGACTCTGAGATAAGATTACAGCTATTTCTACCAAAGCAATCGTCAAGGACGCTAGACCTTATTCAACTTGACTGCTGTTTTACGCCTATATTAAGTGATTTCCTTTTGGAATTAGGTCACAGATATTTCTACCTCTACACTTCGTTGTGAATATGCAATCATGCGTAGATTCTCTTATTCAACTTGACTGCTGTTTTTGTGCCTATATTGGGTAATTTCCTTTATGATTGGTAATTATCAAATTTAAGTCTATGCTACATCTTTTTAGGCTTCAGAAGATGGGTGCTCTAGAAGCAAGTAAAGTGGTTGACCGGCACCAGGTGTGGCTCCTTGTCACCTGCATTTGGTTACACGGAGGAGTTTTCCATTTATTGGCAAATATGTTGAGTCTTTTAGTTATTGGCATTCGGCTTGAGCAAGACTTTGGTTTTGGTATGTATAAAAAACTGCTTTTCCCACCTCTGCTTCATCACGCTTATATTTTCTGCATGCCAGCCATCTCTAACAAAAATTCCCATCTCATGTAAAATGCTTACATTGTCCAAAGCTTCCCATTGTTGTCATGAATCTCATGATGGTGAACATGCATTTGAATGTCTATGTACAATTGTTAAATATCTAAGAGTTTGCTTTAGTTCTGACTCAGAACTTCCGAATTGGGGCTTGCATGGGAGACGACATGTGAGGAGGTTGGAGACATTGGATTCATTAGAGATGCCATCTAGATAGATATGATTTGGCATCAAAAGCGAAGGAACTAATAACATCTGAAGATTTGCAATATAGCAATAGTTTTTAGGCAAGTTTTGTTTGATAGCGTTGAATGATTGTTTTTCTTTACCTACTCTTAGTGACTTCTGAAAACAATCTGGAGGAAAAAATTTGTGAGGAGACTAGTATCTAATTTGACAATGCAAGGAATGGAGAGGCTTCGGTTTTGATCTGTTCAGATGTTTCCAAATGCTCACTAGGGAGTGGATAACAGAACTTGTTTCTTTTCCAATGGTCCATGCACCTTAATCTTTTAGTTTGCTTGTGAAATTCATTGCTCTCGGTGCTACCATTGCTGCTCTATATCATGATGTATACATTTTTCATGTCCCAATAACCCTAAAAAGGAAGATTTCAGCCTTAGGATGTAATTGAGGTTTTCTTCTTTCTTACCTAATCAACATGCCCACCATGATATGTTAGTTTTGTTTTAGCCTAATATGCTTTTTTTGCATGTATTATTTTTGTAGACTCGCGTATTATTAGCTCCCTATACCATGATGCCTAAATTCTTTTATGGGCCAATATTAATAGAACATTGCTGATCTACCCCTCCTTCTTATACCCCTTTAAGTTCTATCAGTTACATTTTTTTTCTAGATTTTTGTATTGGTAGTTTAAATGCCATCATCGGTGATGCTTAAATCTGCAGAGTCTGTCTTTCATGTTCATTTTGCAAATTAAATTCTAAAGAAACATGGCCTTTGCATCATCCTCATTATGCAACTTCAACATGGTTCGGATTCAAAGGCAGTTTATTGGAGACAATTACTTTGTATATCACTGCATCCATGGAGTATCTTCATTCATGCTACTAAGATCTGTGGAACTGTCAGATAAGCTACGTTAATCTATTTGGCTTCCATTAACTTATAGCTTTTCCTGCAGTGCGAATTGGTTTGCTATACATAATCTCAGGAATTGGTGGAAGTTTGTTATCAGCTCTTTTCCTTCAGTCAAACATTTCCGTTGGTGCTTCTGGTGCACTATTTGGATTACTAGGTGGAATGCTCTCTGAACTCATTATTAATTGGAGCATTTACACCAACAAGGTATGGCATCGTTATGCATACTTTTTCACGACCCGTCAATTACTATCCATCAAATTCTCTGTTTCTTTTAACACATACTGATTTTTCCCAGGTTGCAGCATTTGTGACCCTCTTGTCTATCATTGTGCTGAATTTGGCTGTTGGGATACTTCCTCATGTGGACAACTTTGCCCATATTGGAGGATTTCTTTCCGGGTTTTTTCTGGGATTTGTCTTTCTGATCCGACCCCAGTTTGGATGGGTTAGCCAAAGATATGCTCCCCCTGGATATTTGACGACTTCGGTTAGATCCAAATTCAAGAAGTATCAGTGCATCTTGTGGATTTCCTCTCTTATCGTCTTCATTGTTGGGTAAGTACTCAGTGCATATGTTCTTAACAATCAAGGGAGAGAGAGGATTCTTAGAATTTCCAAACTTGCTGACTTTGATGAACTTTCGATGATCCTGAGACAAAGAAAGCTGCCAAATATCTATTTCCCAGGCATTAGCCGATAGATAGCTCATGTTCTGGGTTAATTGGGAAGTAATTGCTTAAACCAATGTAACATATGATCTTGTGCTGAGTTTATGCAAGTAAATGTTGGAACTCTGCGTAGCTTAATGATGAAAGCTTAACGAAGTAATGACAGTCCCTCTACCCACCAGTTATGCTTCTAAAACATTGTCTCTTGAACATTTTTGTTTATCACTTCCACATTCCATTTCCATTGTAGTGTTTCTTTGCTTTTTCAGGTAGTTGGTGCTTTCATTATGCACCAGTACTTGGACTATAATACACTTGCAGGGGTTCCAATTTGAAATCTATGCTTTTTTAATAGGTTTACTGTTACTCTGGTTTTGCTGCTCCGGGGTTTCAATGCAAATGATCATTGTTCTTGGTGCCATTATTTGTCTTGTGTCCCAACTTCAAGATGGAGCTGCAATTCAAATCCGGGATACTGCTCAGTAAGGAATCTCTCCATTCATCTTAAATTTTCAGTATTCAGTTCCCTTGCAATATCTTAGAGCATTCATTTGAGACTGGACAACCTTTCATATGGACTAGAAAATGCCCACGTGATTTATGCACAACCATGGGTGGCAAATCACAATTTTCTTACTATAGCCCATTTTAAAAAGAACCTTAATGTGAAATTCATGGTTATAATTATCATAAAGCAAACCAAATCAAAATTTGAGTTTATGAAGGTCTCACGGTCACTTGATGACATCTCTCGCAGATAATATAAAAACTATGCATGGTGTACATCTGTAACATACAAATTTTTTGTTGCTTGAACTTTACTTTCATTTGTATTGCAAATAATGAAATTGCTGATCTCTATTGTTTGTGGCGCTGATCATTAAACCCACGTCCTTTGCACATGAAGACTTCGTAATTATTATGTCAGACCAGTCTCATTTCTCTCCAACCATCTCTTTCGAGAACTGCATAACCCCTTGACCTGTGTTGCTTGCTTTTAACTGCAGTCCACGCAGTTAGGAAGCCAGCTGAACTTGACATGCTCGACCAATGGCAAATCCAGCACATACGCGTTGCAGAATCCAACAAATTCTCAGATTCAGGGGCTGTGTTCTGAGCTCTGTAGTTAATTATCAAGAAAGCATGGTGCGTGCAAGCATCCACCTTTCTCTTGATTGCTGTAAAGTCACGTCGACTTCAGGTTACTGGGTTCATGTAAATTTTTGCCCCCCCAGGGGGGACGGGGGTGGTTTGTTTTGTAGACTGCCTTTAGACTACAAATTTGAACTCACTTGAACCTTTATATTACATGATTTGCTAGGAGTGATAATTTATTGATTCAGTTCAGTTTTTGTGCTTGAAACGATGGTTGATGCTTTCCTTATTCGAAATGCATGATTTTCCAAGTATCATGTCGTATGTTCTCCTGATGACTTACAGTCTAAGCCCAAATGGCCTAGTAAGACTAATACCTGCGAATTTCTATCTTAGGATCTCATGTTAATCTTTAGCATTCATAAGAAAACTTACAATTTGTATGAAAAGTGCGGATCCAACCAGTACCTTTCTATTGCAAAACTCGTGGTCATCGTGACCTTGGATCAAGGTTGTATCGCTTCGAGTTTCTCCTCCAGATATGAAGGCAACTGCTCCTCCGTGGCTGTTAGACTTGACTGTTGAGGCTGAGCTCTCCCCCGGCCCTGGAGGAGTTGCCGAGCTCAATGGCAATGGGGAATTGATTTGTTCCATCCAACTTTAGTTTCAATAGACTGGTGAATATTTCGCCAAATTTGTGAAAGCAACTTGACAAAAGGCTGACATTTAATATCTGATAAAAGTTCAGAGACCTAATCGAGTCCATTGAAAATTTAAGGGCAAATTTATATATTGAACAGAAAACATTTGAGGATCAAATTGAACTAATTGAAAGATTTTCGTCCCGTATCTAATGTTTTTATGTACCAATGTAGTTATGATGACAATGGACATACCCACCTTGTGCTGTTGCTTTTCATGCTAGGGATAACCCCTGAATTAGTGACTTAATTTTTCTAGCATGTATCATAGTTTCTGCTGTGCTGCACATTCAATAGTTTGGAAACGAGTGGGGTCGTTATTACAAAACATAATTATAACTCTTGTCATTAGGAATTAGGACATCCGGATTTTCAAGACGATTGCAAATAATCGGGCTCAATCTGAAACAAAGAAAAGGCATGAAGTGTTGCCATATGGACAATTTGAGACCAATCTTTTGGCATCTAAACAAAAGCATCGAGCTATGTCAGTGGCATAATTTTGGCCACAGCTAATCTTTCCGTCCACAAGTGCCTATGTGTCTTTTTAACATGTCTAGCGGGGTTGATTTACAATTTCTAGGGGACAAAACGACACGGTTTGGACTACTGAAAATGATGCTGATGAGCTGGGGGTTTATTGCAAAGCTCGAGTGGGGTTCCAAATTTGGTAAAAACTGAAAAAAAAAAAAAAAGTTAATCGAAATCTTCTATGGCATCGATTGGTAATGATTGTTTGCATTTACTAATAGCCTCCGGCTTGTTGTATACGAAGTAAGGTGTATGAAATAAAAGTTGGAGTGAATTATAAGGAATCAGAATATGAATTAATTTTAAAATAATGTAGTTTGGTAAAACATTAGAAATAGAATGTATTAATTTATGGTTTGGATTTTATTGTTCTGATTGTTCTGCAAAATAGCAAATGTTAAATCGATAAGTGCGCCCACCGTATTAATCTTTATCCTTGCAAGAGTTACCAAATCAAAGCCTTACTTAATGGTTCACGTGTTTACTTGCATTTCGGAAAATTATCACTAAATTTTAAATTAATTTGCAATGTCATCTTTGAATTGTTCATAAAAATTCAATGTAATTCTTTTGTTTGACAAAATAAGGAGTAAAGTCACCAAAAATCCCTAAGTTATTACAAAATATGCAATTTAGTCCCTATGCTATTGCTAAATTGCAATCTAGTCCGTGCACTTTCAGTTTATTCAATCTAATCTCTCAACTAAAGTAAAATCATCCTTTGATACTATTTGCAAGTTTTCATAATCAACCATATTTCATAATATCTTTAGTTTAATCAATTTCCTAAATCAATAAAAAAATATGCTATCTTTTTATTACCATTGTATCTCTTTAGTCATTGTAGATATCATAGTTTCATTTAAGTATTTTGTAGCTTACGATCTTTATAATTATAATAAAACTAGATTTTATAATTGTATGATGTTGATATTCCCGCTATTTATGTGCTAAGTGTTTTCATAAAGGTATGATATCAACTTATCTATAGGTACTTGTACAAATACAAAATCTAAATCTTGCTCCTCATTTTTAGACATAGACTTTCTAGCTTTTGTGTTTCATGTTTACCTTGTTAAATCAATGTGTTTTCAAGTTTTACAATTAATTATAGAATTTTGTTATGACAATAAAATAGTTAACTAAATTTATTTTAGAATCATTAAGTGTAGAGCTTATAAACACATATTTAACTAAATTTAATCAAGAAAACATAAAACACAAAAGCTAGAAATTTTTATCTATCCGAGGAACAATATTTAGATTTTAATAAGCATGAGTATCTATAGATAAATTAAGGGTTAATACCCCAAAAACCTAAAACTAGTATACCTATAACAAATTTACTTCAAACTAATTTTTTGACCACCAAAAACCCCAAACTAGTATATCTTTGACAAATTTATCCCAAACTAGTATACTTGTGATACATTTATCCCTTGCTAGTTTCCGTTAAATTTTTTTGTTAAATTACTAAATTAAATGATATGTGACAGTTGACTAGTGTATCGATTTGGGATTTTACTCTTCGTTTATCACAGTTATACAATTTTTGAAATTTTTTGTGATATTAATCTAATTTAACAAATGGCATATTTTTCACAAATGTACCAGTTTAGAGTCGAATAAATTAGTTTATAGTAAATTTGTTATAGGTATATTAGTGTGGGGTTTTTCATGGTTAAAAAATTAGTTTTTGATAAATTTGTTACACATGTATTGGTTTGAGGTTTTTCAGGGTATTAATCCATAAATTAATGATTTTTTGATGTCCTTATGATAACACTAGACTCAAAATAGCAGGATTATCAATTTGTTATGACTCCTTGAGGATATACTATTACTATTATAGAGATGATAAGTGGAAATATATATATAAAAAATTTATGGTGATGTTTATATGAAATAAGTACACTAGAAGTCCTAAAACATATTATAAAAGTGTAATCATTATCTAAAACTTTCAAAAAGTGCAATCAAGTCCTAAAACTTTCAAAATTGTAATCGAGTCATGAAAATTTTCAAAAGGTACAATCAATGAAATGAATTGATTGTACTAATTTGATAAGTTTTAGTATTCAACTGCACTTTATGTGATAAGTTATAGTACTTAGTATTTGAAAGTTTTAGAATTAGATTGTATTTTTGTGACAAGTTTTAGGACTTTCAAAACATTTATCTCCATTTATAATGACCAAAACAATAAAAAGGTAATTAGATGATGTTATTGTTTTGTCGATTTAGGTTATTGATTGAATTGAAAAGATGTTCTAATATGGGCAAAAAGGTGATTATTAAAATTTGTGGATAATGTCGAAAGACTAATTTGATTTTGTTATGAAAGTCTATGAATTAAATTGAACAAATGTCGAATTTAAGGTGGACACACTTATCAAATTTAACATTTGCTATTATGTAAGGATGATATTATATGGACTACTAATGTCTTGCTTTTTCATTGAGCGATAGATATAGATTTAACATAGACTGAATATATATGACAAATTTACATTCTATTAAATTTCATTAAATATTACCGTTAAAATGATCAGTTGAATGATACGTGATAATTAAATATGTATTAATTTGCAGTTTTACTCTTCATTTATCACAAGTTATACCAATTTATGATTTTTATAATATTAATTTAATTTAATGAAAATTGACTTATGATATAATTTATCACATGTGTTTGGAGTTTTTCTTTGAAAATGAAAAAACAATTTTCTTTCTAAAGGCAAAAGGAACAAAAGAAGAAAAACTAGAGGCGAGCGATTTCCTCCCCTCACCAGCTCGAACCGAAGCAGAAGCAATCACTCCCACTCCACAGAAACCGCCTCGCCTCCAGTTCCTCCTCTCGCGCAACCGCTACGGATATGAATCTCGCCGCTCGCGTCCGTCGCTGCTAAACCATCGATCGACACCGAACGACGATGATGACGATTCGGGCGGCGAACGGCTGCTCCTCCGTGCTCCGCTCCCCTCCTCCCCCTCTCCGCGCCTTGCGCCGCCTCTGCTTCTGCTCCCGTGCTGGGACGCCCCGGGCGTCCTCCCTTGCGGCGACGGCGGCGGCGCTCCGGTGCGAGCGGACCTCGTCCGGGCATGGCGGCGGCGGCGGTGGTGGCGCTCGGAGGTATTGCGTCCACAGCCTCGTCGAGAGCGTCATCGAGGAGATTAGGGAGTCGCGCCGGCGGAGGCACACCTGCTCTGCTTCCAAGTAAAAGTCCCTACCTCCTCGTTTTTCTCGCTTCCTCAATCGTGTTTTCGAGCTGGTGTTCTTCAGCAGGACACTCCTTGATGGTGGGTGGATGAACCTGGGTAGACACGACTCGTGAGAGGGTCGGAATGATGAGGTCTCTGCGTCATGTTCGGTCTAATTAGGTTAATTATTGATCGGTCTGTCGACGCGCATGCATTTTGCTGATGCATTGGTCAGTCTAGTATCGATAAGTTGTTGCTCAAGAGTATTTTCTTGTCGGACAAGTTTACCTGAGTTGTCCTCCCGATAGGCTGTCATTTCTACAGCTCTCATACGCGATGTTTGAAATTCCTTTTCCTAAGTCTCATTTGAGCTGGTATAGATGATGGCGGGGTGTTACTACAGTAATTTCTGATTATTTTAATATTATAATGCCAATCGCAGAATGGCCCTCACCAGCAGTGGCGAATTTTTGGAAGATAAGCTAGTAAACCGAGCACTCCAGAAAGGGTTGCTGCTGGAGTTCAAAAAAGATTCCGAGAAAGTATTGTTGGCGGTCACTCAGAGGCCCGATGGCAAGAAAAATTGGATGGTTTCTGATCAGGTTTTGCTTGATACAACTAAAGCACATAGGTTGCTAGTTGTTGGCAATAAATCTTCTTTCACGAACCTATTGTTTTAGCTGCTTAAATTCATTCCTGGGTTGATGTCAGAATGGCGTCACATCATCAATCAAGCCACAGCAGATTACTTTTATTATTCCTGGTGTTGAAAATTTTGACCAGAAAGAACTTTCAGACTTTTTACAGAGGGCTGAGGATAACTTGGTTAGTTCCTCTTGTATATTCCAAACACAAGAATGTTTTTGTGTAGGCAAGTAATTTCTTGTTTGGTTTCATGCAGGACCCAACATTGCTTGAATTCGCTTGGGTTGAGCTTCTGGAGAAAAATAAGTCAGTAACAGCAGAGGAATTGGCGGAGGTACTATAAGATGCATTTTTGAATGCTAGTTGTGCTGTTGTGTTTAATAACCCCAGCTTATTCTACAGATGATCTTTGGCAGTTCAGAACCCTTGGAGAGCTATTGTGCACATCTTTTGCTCTCAAAGGATGAAATTTACTTTACAGTCCTTGAAGCAAAAGGCTCACGTAGAATTTATGGTCCTCGGCCTGCTGCACAGGTACATGTTGCTTATGCTGCAGTGAGAATGTCTACAATAGGATGAATGATGTATCTCAGATAACATGGGAAGGAATATTCAGTTCGTAGAAACTATTGTTCTTAAAATATGTCATGTTAGATTCCGATGGCAAATTGATGGAATAGTTAGCTTTGTAGTAAGTGATGTCCTTGTATGTCTAAAGAATGCTAATTCAGTGAAGATGGGGGAAGTTTATCAGAAGAGTGCTAAATCAGTGAGATGATTTTGAATCTCTACCAATTTATAATATTAATGAGGGCATGACATTTTACTGAAAACGCATGCACAAAACTTTTCTTTCTTGAGAAACTGTATCCTTTCACCATCTTGATTAGCTTCTAAAATACTACCTTAATTAATGAGTGACTATTTTAATTTTGGAAAGTTTGAATGCGGATACCTTGAATTATTCAAGTAGAACTTAAAAAGTTTTTTTTTTTTTTGAGTCACTTCGACTTTTAAGTGTCCTCAAGGATTTGAAAGATGAAATATTGCATCCTTCTCTCTCTCTCATGGTCCTTTTATAACACTGGTTATGGCTACATGATATGCTAGGTGGAAGAACAGATGCGTAGGAAGCTTGCACGAGAAGCAGCTGAGAAGGAAATTGAGGAGTTTGTTCAGTTGTTGACATCTGCTAAGTTGATGCCTTTCTCTGCTAAACCTCGGAAATCTTCATGGTTTATGGAAGAGAAATTTCGAAAGAAAATAGAGTCTCTTGAATGTTACGCAATTGATGCATGCAAAAATGATGAGCAGAGGAAATTAGCAGGCGTGGTACATTCCTAGATCCATGTTACATTGTTTAACCCTTTACCTATCTCCCTGGGAAAGGAGAAAGAGAGAAAAAAAGGGGGGGGGGACTGGTGGTGTTAGGCTTTGATTCTTTTGGGTTTTCTCACTTGGAGTGATGAGGGGAAAAACAATTATTACACTAATAGTTTTTTGATTGGGGGAAGCAAAACTAGTGATGTAATTTCACGAGTATCAGTTTTCATTTTAGCTATATATGCCTTAGGATCGCTTCCATTTTATTGGCACGAATGCAGTGTCACATGGTAATCATTCTTCTCCATTGTCGCAGATCCTGAAGGCAATGGGACTGACAAAAACAGCATCATCAGCAATGAATCTTCTCATAGATATTGGCTATTTCCCTGTACATGTCAATCTTGATCTGTTAAAACTGAATATCCCTACCGTTCATTCAGATGAGCTAATATCAGCTGCTGAGATTCTTTTATCACAGTCAGTTGACATTGATGAGGTATGTATATTTTTTGCTTCAAAGTTAATGAAATCACTTTTTAGGTCTGAGATTGGTTAAAGTAACTTTGTATGCAATCCTTCATCTATGGATGATAGAACAATTGCTTCCACCTTTTTGCGGGTAAGGTTCTAACAACGATGAATTCACAAATAACCACCAAAGTTATGAGGCGTTAAGTTTAATTTCTTTATTAAATCCTTAATTTGATTTTTAACCCTTCATTCTTTTTCTTTTTGGAGATTAGACTGAACGGAAAGATCTTACTGACCTGAAGGTGTATGCAATCGATGTTGATGAGGCTGATGAGGTAAGCATCAATTAATTTATAGTTAGCTTCTTTGAACTATAATCTCCAATATTGGTTTCTGGGAGATATGAGCATATGAATAAGAGCAGGAAGGATGAATGTACTTGATTGGAAAATGATGTGTAGGAGGGATGCTGGAAGGAACTAAGGGCCTGTTTGATATCAGATATATGCCCAGATAAAGCAAAAGCTTATATTCTAATCTAGGGCTGGTAATATTGGACAGGACCATTTGCACAGATGAATTACAGAAAGAAAACTCAAACATGACTCAATATGATGTGCATAGCACTATATATTGGCACGAATCATACAAATTAACATGTTTCCATAATAATTTAACCATTTGACATATAGAATCAACTTGTGATGTTTTATTCTAACTAAAATCAACTAATTATGAATGCCATTATGACATGCTTACACAAATTGTCAGCCCTACTAAAATTTTTGAAGGTGATTGGGAGCTTTGAACGACAATGAGGAGAATCAGCATATTTATCCTCATTGCCTTCTTTCCCATCACGTGTAAACAAAAGGCAAGCAAATTAAAGCATTTTGAATTGATGTGCAGTTTTGGAAAAAGAATGAGAGTTTTTCTCACATGCTGTGAGCTCAAATGGATAATTGGCAATGATTTGCAGCTTGATGATGCCTTGAGTGCAACAAGATTGCTGGATGGCCGAATCAAAGTCTGGATACACGTTGCGGACCCAGCCAGATTTGTACGACCGGGGAGCATAGTTGATAGGTAGTTTTGGTAACTCATACGTCTAGAAATACAATTTAGAGGTTCATCCTCTGTGTGTCTATGATATGTAGGGAAGCGATGAAGCGGGGAACTTCTATTTTCTTGCCTACGGCCACCTATCCAATGTTCCCTGAGAAACTTGCTATGGAGGGAATGAGTTTGAAACAAGGAGAGCTCTGCAATGCTGTTAGTGTTTCTGTTGTCCTGCACTCTGATGGAAGGTAATCTCTAGGGTTTTTTGGCCATTTTATCCGTGAGCATCTAACTTCATTGTGTTCAAGTGCTCTCTCTATTTGTTAGTATCTCATATTCTCTGTGACATGGAAACGTTTTAGGCCAGACATCAATTTAACTCCAGGCCTGGAGCTTCTTAATTTTATGGGTGATTCTCTTACTATTTCAAGAAAAGAGGAGTATGTACCGTGTTCCTCTGGAATACATGCAGTTAAAAGCAAGAACACCATTATATGGAATCATTAAGTGTGTAAAAGAGGTGACCCTCAGTTTTTCCTGGGACCCCTCCCATCAGTGCCATATACAAGGATTATTGAAATGCTTACACTGCTGGAATCTTATCTTGCTATCTGAATCATTAAGTAATCAATACGAGGATATTTCATGGGACCCCTCCCATCACTTATATATATATATATATAGATGTTAGTTTACTTTCTTCAAATTTATTATCTTCATGGTAATAGGGTGTTCCGTTCCTTCTTTGTGGTCAACTTGCTGATTTTGAATTTCCAAGAGATGATGACACAGTTCAAATTGTGTGTGCTATAGCATTGCAGAATTTGCAGTTGATAATTCTATCATCAAACCAACATATATGCTGACCTACGAGAGTGCATCTGAGCTGATTCATCTGAACTTAGAAGAGGAGATTGAACTGAAAATTCTATCAGAAGCAGCTGCTCTTCGATTGCGATGGCGTCGACAACAGGTTGGCCTAATATTGATTACTTCATTTCATTTCTGGAGAATATGTATTCTCTTGAGAGTGCTTCTCCCCGTTTTAGTTGAATCTTGGGTTTTTAGTTGAATTAGTGTAATCAGTTGTCATATATATATATATATATATATATATATATATATATGAAGTTTTACACCACTATTGGAATGCATTAAATTGATCTATGAATCAATTTGATTCGAAAATGACCAAGCCAGAAAAATAGATAGCCATTTCTGTCTAGTGACTTAATGTGTCAAAAGAATCTTTCCTGGTTTTATGGTATAAAAACCAAGCGTTGCTCAAGAACCGTTTGCTTGTATCATTCATCTATCTTTCCTGAATTTGATACCACTTTCTCATTGATCAGGCCCGGTTTGAAAGATAGATGTGACAATAGGTTTGTATGAGCTTCTAGAACATCTAGACTAAAGTGCAACTGCAGTAATTTTCCCTTTATTTGACTTGATTTATCATGTTCTTTCAAATTTAACATCTGTTGAAATTTTTAGGGTGCAATAGACACAGCAACTCTGGAAACGCGCATAAAGGTACCTGATCCTGATGAGCCAGAACCTGAAATTAAACTCTATGTGGAAGACCAAGCTGACCCTGCCATGAGACTTGTCTCTGAAATGATGATACTATGTGGCGAAGTTATAGCCTCCTACGGTTCTCAAAACAACATTCCCTTGCCTTACAGAGGGCAGCCACAATCGAACATTGATGTATCTGCATTCTCACACCTTCCAGAAGGACCAGTTAGGAGTTCTGCTTTGGTCAGGATTATGCGTGCTGCAGAATTTGACTTCGGGAAGCCTATACGCCATGGCGTTCTTGGAATTCCTGGTTATGTTCAATTTACATCTCCTATCCGTAGATATATGGATCTTCTTGCTCATTATCAGGTGAGTTCTTTTATTTTCGTTAATTTCTAATCAGCCTTAGCAAAACTTGAAACACTTAATACCAAACCCTGCCATTAAGAATGAAATGATGAAAACATTCTCAAGAAAACAAAATGGCCCTAAAAAGAGAAAGATTAATACAGAAGCACTATTACTCTGCCTTTGGCCACCTCTCCTGCTTGTTACGATGGAGAAAGGACCCAAGAAGCACCTGGACATCTCAGTTCACCATCAATTATATGGTCAAACTTCTGGGACTTGAAAAGGTCATGGCAGGGGAAGTGTAACACTGATTTAGTTGGTACTGTTGTCTATTTCAGTAACTGCTTGTTGTGGAATATTTAGAAAACATGCTATCCTTTGTGATATGCATAAGAACGGATTTAACAAGCTGTGTTCCCATGCAATGCATTGTTCCATAAAGATATTTTTGTAGTATCGTAATTACAGTCCTCAAGCTCTTTTTATTTAATGCATTATCACCCCGCTTGATGCCTAATAGTGAATTTCTTGTTATTTATCCAAAGAAGAAATAATTGTCTTGTAAATGGACTCTGAAGCATGATTTCATCAGGATTTTTGAGATTGCTTCAAAGCACTGCTTTCTTAATTTTTCACTCTGGTGTGATTTTAATATCATTGTTTTAGGCACAGAAGAATTGTAGAGGATTTTATCCTGTATTTTATATTCTGGCTGAGGGGCTATCGTTTCTGAAATTAAATTTGTCCATTCGTGCAGTTGAAGGCATTTCTTCAAGGTGAATCTCTCCCTTTTTCAGCTGGACAGCTTGAAGGGATTGCTTCGAGTGTAAATATGAATGCTAGGCTTGCTAAGAAGATCTGCAACACGAGTCTTCGTTATTGGATACTGGAATTTTTGAGAAGGCAACCAAAGGAAAAGAAATATCATGCACTGATTCTAAGATTTATTAAAGACAGAATTGCAGCATTATTGTTGGTTGAGGTGAGTATCCTTCGCAACTTATGGCCTCTTGTGATAGTTCATCATCTCTCCTCTATGTTAACATACATCTGTGCCTTCTGTGAGACAAATGTGCATGTTTAACAAGATCTACTGAGCGCTCGTTATTTGCCTTTAAATTGCTTGGTTAAAATAGTTTGTCACTTGGAATCATTAGATTAGATCCTCGATGTTGATTTACAAGATGCTGGAGAGTATGATATATTCAGTTGAGCTGAGAAATTTATGAGGATATTTTTTTTAAAGAGCAAATAGGGCAAGGGCCTTCTCATTTCACAGTTTCAGTTTAATGGGCTGTAGAGATGATCAGATTTGGAGAGTGTCCCATTCTTCTCCAAGCGCATGCAAGTTTAAATTTTATTGTCTATTGCTCTAACCCAATCAACAGTAATCTTTAACTTCTATATTCTTATTACTCCGAGTCCTGGGTTGATTAAGATGGCTAACTAGCATCTTTAACATGAAACCTGCCCTTCAGTGTTAGGATTTAGGAACTGAGCATTTGTTTTTGAAGATCTGCCTTCTATTTGAATGTCAACCTATCCAGAGTGGTAAGATTCAGTTTGTGGATGAGCCTGTCTGATTGCGAAGCCCTAATTAGGGAAGGAAATTTTAGAAAGATAATCACTGAAGGAAGGGGCGGGGGAAGATGACTGCTTTGTAGTGCGTTATTATTCATTTTTGGGTGAAATCGTGCCTACGACAGCAGTGTGGCATAGGAGGATCCAAGGATTTCTAATAGAAGGCGGTGAAGTGGCTGAACCACTCAACCTAGTGGACTGCAACGGTGGCTATATGATTTAAGTTGGGCTGCATATTTATTTTAACATGACAAAACCATCTGTCTAGTTGTTGGTGAACTCATTATGACGTCACATGGTAGATTTGACTAAATGGAATTGGTCTTAATATTTCTAAAGAAGGCTATTTTCGATTTAGAAAATATCGTTAGCAGATACAAAAGATCCATGGCAATCTCTCATAAGTACTTTGATCTTCGCAGAGTTTTATCTGCAATTTTTTTGGAATGGTGTGTTTTCAATTTGCTATTTGTTTGTTGTTACATTCCTATGGTGTAAGAATAAGTTTCTGTTGAGTAATATCTGGGACTATGTTTCAGGTTGGACTTCAAGCTTCAGCATGGGTGTCTGTGGGGAAGGACATTGGGGATGAAATAGTAGTTCGGGTGGAAGAATCTCATCCACGGGACGATTTTCTTTCTCTCAAGGAAGTCATTTGAGGTATATAGAGATATGTTTGATGGTTATCAACACCTTTTCGTCACATAGGGGTCCATGACTGATTATCGGTAAGCAAGTTTCTGTCTTTCTTCATTGTTTTCAATATGAATTCAGAGAGTGCTGCTTTTCTGACTTGCTACCATCACCCATTGACAGAGGATTGGGAACCCAAAGCTAGCAAACCTCAGCATGATAAATAGCATGGATGACTCACTTTACATATAATGAGCTTTTGTGGCCAAAACATCTTTTGAACGAGTTTCTTCACATTGTTGTGCTTTCTGGATGGGTGCTTTGAAGTAATGAGCAGAAGCGGGCTGACATCAAGAGTTTGATTGTCTTTGCATTTGGTAACTCATCTTGATCCATCAGGACAATGAAAGAAAATTCGCCTTTCGTTGTCTCGTATGCTTCTCTCTTCCAACGAGGTGATGGCATTCTTTATTCATTCCTAAAAGTGCATCTGGTGGTAAATTGGCTCCTGAACTTCTGCGGTTGACAGAGGTAGTTGGGTGTGGGGAAAGTCGACTGCAAATTTTGGCAAGCGAGATTTGGAAAATCCGTTTCTTTTTTTGTTGTATCGATTCTGTAATATACAACAATAGATGTAAGCAAAAGGAGAACAAGTGGAGAAAGCCAAGCAAAGCTATTTTCATTATGCTTCCCAGGGCTTTTTTAAGAGATTGCTGGAGTTTTAGTCTTCTGGAATGAAGTTCTTTCCCAAACTCCTTTTCCCCAATGACATGAACAATTACGACATGTATACTTGTGAACTGGCCTTTTGAATCTCTTTTGTGATTTTTATAGGGTCTTTTAAGATCGGTGCAAACATAAAGAATACATGTTCTACTCGTTCTGTTGTCTGTCCCATTGAATTGCGCTCATGGGTTGTTTCTCCTTGTCTATGACGACGGCTAACTCCCACGGCGATTCTTGTCAAGCGGAGAGACAATTTCAATGGTTTTGTCGCTTTGTTCTCCATGGAAGTGCTCGACAACCTTGGGAGGCCAAATTAGTCGAGAACGCTAGAAGGAAATTGGGCGTCACAGCTGTTGTTGATAAAAACGACGAGCTTCGAGTCTTGCACTTGGCTGCCTCCACAAACCCAGGCAAGGGCTCCAAGTCCAAGGTCACCCCGGATGCGGCAACGGCCCGCGACAAACAAGCAGATTTGGCGCTCAGTGCAAACGTCAGCGAGCGTCAACCAAGCAACCAGAGATGATCATGCGATCCAAGGCAACCTTCGCCTTATTTGCAAATGGGCACAAAACAGGAATATGAAAATGTTGGGAAAAGTGTCTGAAAAGGCCTAAACCTTTTGTATGGATATCAATTTAGTCGTAAATATTTTAATAATACCAATTTAGTTTTAAATGTTTTAACCCGATGCCATTTCAGTTCTAAACCTTTTAATAGTACGAATATAGTTACAAAGCTTTTAAATTTGTGCCAATTTAATTCTAAACATTTTGACTTGATGCCAATTCACTCATTCTGGCTTATTTTGGTCAGATTTGCTAACATAGATGTCAGTCAGCTTATATGGCAATACTTGTACTAATATGGATAATTTTTAATAATATTTAATGATTTTTTGATTTTTTATTATTTGCCTGATTTTCTTTTTTCTTTTTTCTCTCCTTCATTTCTTATTCCTTTAGGCAGGGCTCGCCATCGGTCATGGCTTGGTGAGCTGGCCTTACCTGGCCAGGTAAGGTTGAGCTTCGGTGAGGGTCAGCCTTGCCACATTTGCCCTGAGCAAGGTTGACCTTGCCAAATCCAACGAGGTCGCCCTACCTGGATTTGGCAAGGGGAGCTCTTGCTGGGGCTGTCCTTGCCAATGCTAAAACTGGGGAGACCGACGGTCGCCCAGGCTAGGGCTACACCTCGCCGAGCATCACCTTCACCTTGGTGACGCTTAGCGAGGGGAGACCTTATCGAGACCCAGCCTCGACCTGACTTGGTGAGGCCAACTCACCTTGCTATGGTTGGTGGTTGGCCATCGCCTGTGGCTAGCACCGCCTAATAGAAGAAGAAATGAAGAATAGAAAAAGAAGAAGAAGAAAAAATAAATCGAAATATTATTAAAATATTATTAAAAATTGTCCACATTAGCACTAATGGTGACACATAAGCCGGCGGATGTCCACGTCAATAAAATCCAGTCAAAATTAGTTAGAATGACTGAATTAGCACCAAGTCAAAAAGTTTAGTACTAAATTAGTATTAATTCAAAATGTTTAGACTAAGTTGGCACCATTAAAAGTTTAGGACTGAATTAGCATCAAATCAAAATAATTAAGACTAAATTGGCACCATTAAAAATTTTAGAACTAAATTAGCATAAATGCAATATGTTTAAAACTTTTCTGACACTTTTCCCTAATAATGTTAGCGGGGAAAGAAAGGTAACTTAAAAAACTCATTAATCCTTAGAGTGATTTTCTGAAAATGTTGAAAATCTCCACCTACTTTGGGTTTTCAACTTTGCCAATATTGGCTTTCACTCTATTTTTCAAAAAATATTTACTAAACACCACAACTTTCACTGAAGGGATTTTTGGGAAAACTGAACCAAACGTAGTCATAGTTGTTTGATATGATCTTAGTAACCCAAAGTTCATAATTGTCACTTAGGCTGCGCATGACAACACTTCTTGGCTGGAGAAGAGTTTTTTTCCAAAAATAGTTATTTTCTATTTCTATTTCGGGGAACAATTTCTAAGTAAAAAAATGTGTTTGGTAACTACAGAAAATTTCTACTCTTGGAATAGAAAAAGAATAGAAATGTGTTTGGTAACGCAACAGTTTCCTTTTTGTATTTATTCGTTTTTATTCTTGCTCACGGATCACCGATCGCCAACTGCCAGCCGTCGCCACTCGCCGCCGCCGCCGCACGCCCACCAACGGGCGGCGGCGGGCTGCGCTATGGGCGATGGCGGGCAGCGGTTACGGCGGGCGGGTGGCGGCGGCGGCGAGTGGTCGACGGCCGGTGGTGGCTCCGGGCGGTTGGAGGTGGCCGCGACAAGAGAGAAGAACAAAAAAAAAAAAAGAAAATTGACTTATTTCTAGAAATTGTTCCCGATAACAAGAAGCAACTTTTTTTGTTTCTCATTTCTACCCCAAATCTATCATCGGGCTAACTTTCTATTCCGGGGAATATAAAAATAACTTGGCGTTACCAAACGGATTTCTGTTCTTTTTTTGTTCCGGGGAACAAAAGAACATAAATTTGGAGGAATAGAAACGTTACCATGCGCTGCCTTAGTGTGTGTATTTTAAATTATTTAAGGATTAAATTGACACGGACGTCAGAACTTCTTACTTTAAATGAACAAATCAATCTCTCTTTGCTTATTTAGGGTTAATATTGCCAAAAATTCCAAACCGGTATACTCATGATAAATTTACTCCAAACTAGTTTTTTGATTAAAAAAAAAAAAACCGAAGTTCATACAACTGTAACAAGTTTACCCTCTATTGGTTTTCATTAAATTTTACGGTCAAATTTCTAAGTTAGATGAAAAGTGACAGTTAATTAGTACATTAGTTTGAGGTTTCACCCTTTATTTGTTACAAGTATACTAGTTTTGTGATTATTTTGGTGATATTAATTCAATTTAATATAAACTAATTGAGAGTAAATTTATCACAAATATACCAATTTATAATTTTTTGTGGTAAAAAGTTATCTTAGAGTGAATTTATCACAAATGTACTAATTTGAGGCTTTTTGTGATGTTAATTTGCTTACTTGAGCCACTTAATCGACCTCCTTATCCTTATGCATATGCTATGTGAAAATGAGATGAGAGAATTTATCGTCGTGAAAATTTTGGATCCGAACACTCCAATTCTAGTTTGTCTTGTCCTAAGTCATCTCACATTTTGTCCCAATGTTTCCAATAAATTTGTCAAAATTTCGTGACTTGAGATAAATAACATTAATGGTTACGAAGATGTTAATTTTACTATTCCATTATTTGTCTCTTTCTTTAAGAGAAATCTCATCATAATATGGTAATTTTTACTGATTTTTTTTACTTTTTTTTTATGGGTTTGAATAGCTTTTAATCTCATTGGCAAGTGGAAATGTGCGGGAAAAGTACTAAAAAAGTAATTCAAAAAAATTTAAAGATAAAAATTTTAAAAAAATGATTTATGTTAGCAATGAGGATACGGAGGCTCTCACCTAGATCTAAGAGAGGATTAACCCTTGCCTAGTCTGTGCGAGGGCTTCATGGCCCTCGTTTGTCTAGAGTTGTAAATAAAAAATAAAGAAAAAATATTAACAAATTGTATAATTTATCCACGTCAGCATCAGTTGTGCTACGCAGGACAGTTAACATGCATGTCAACAACTTCCAACCAATTTTGGCCGAATGGACTATATTGACAAATTATCAAAAGGTTGAGGACGTAATTTGTACAATTGTAATGTTTATGTCTAGCACAAGTGCAATATGTTTAAAGCATTTTTATACTTTTCCCTAACTGCATTATTCGCCAAAAACTATGCTTGGTCATAATCAAATGTCACACATGGCATTAGGCGTAAGATGAGTGCTTTTTGAAATTTATTTGTGCGATAAGATGATAAGATAGATACCAATTCAATCCATTTGGCTAATTTAAATCGGAAATTGCTAACGTAGACGCCAACAATTCTATATGACATGACTAGCATTGACGTAGACATTTTTTAAAAGAAAGACTTGTTGGCCAAAATAAAGGAAAAAAGAAGAAGAAAGCAACAAGAAAAAAATAATAAAGAAGAAGAGAAAAACAAAAAAACATTATAAAAAAATTCAAAACTATTCATGTTAACGCCGACCATGTTATGTAGGAAGGTTAGCATCCACGTTAGCGATTTCCAGCATAATTGGCTAGATGGACTAAATTAATACTGATGTGAAAATATTCATAACTAAATTAGTACAAATAAAATATTTATAATTGAATTGGTATCAATATAATAAATCTAAGACTTTTTTTTTTGTCGTAATACAATAGATTTATGACTGAATTGGTTCTAATGTAATAGATTTAAGACTTTTGTTTGCACTTTTCCTTTAAAGTTAGTTTGGCCTCTTCACTAGTATAAACAAAAAACTAATTACTCTTTGAGCTTTGGAGATGCCGGCTAGCGTTTTGAGGAGAAAATTACCAAAAAGTTCATAAACCTATTTCAATTGTGCCAATTTAATTTGAAACCTTTCTTTTTCTACCAATTGAGTTCTAATCTTTTGCATTCATGCCAATTCAATCCATCAAGTCAATTTTAGCCAAATATTGTTGATATTAGACAATTTTTAATCATATTTTATTTTTTTGATTTTTTTTCTTTTCTTTCTTTTTTATTTCATTCTTTTGTTTCTCGTTGTGGCTGGCGAGGGTTGCTAGAGCTCGTCGGCCCTCGCCAGCAACTAGGCAAGGGTCGAGAAACCCTTGCTAACCACGAACGAAGGTGACCTTGCTTGCGGATAGTGAGGCCATGGTCACTTTTGCCCATGGCCAACAAGGCTAGCCTCAACTATGGTTGTGCGTGGTTGGTCTCGCTTGTGGCCGTGCGGACATTGCCCATACCATCATGAGGCACGGCCACGGTTGAGGCCAACCTCTCCAAGGTCTTGCCGGCCACAGGCAAAGGCGGGCATGGCCTCGCCAACCATGAGTGAGGCAGCCATTGCTCAAATCTAGGCAATGCAACCTCACCCGCAACCACTATGGTCTCACCTAGATCTAGGCAAGGCCGAGCAAGAGCCACAACCCTCGCTAACGAGCTCCAGCAACCCTTGCTAGCTATAGTGTGCAAACAAAAGAATGAAGGAAAAAGAAAAGAAAAGAAGAATTAATAAATATTATAAATATTATAAAATAAAAATATTATCCATTTCAATGGCAGCCACGCCATGTAAGACAAATCGGTGATCACGTCAATAATTTCAAGTCAAAATTGACCGGATTGACTAAATTGACATAATTGGAAAAAATTTAGGACTCAATTAGCAAAAAAAAATTGTTTAGCATTGAATTAATATAATTATAATAGATTTATGACTTTTTTTAATAATTCACCCCGTTCTTAACTCTATAAACGGTCTAAGTTTCTTGTCTATTACTGAGTTTATAATTTGAAGAAATAGATAATTAATTAGAACTCCAATCTATCATTTTGTTAGAACAATTCTCGTGAAAGTTCCTTTTATAAAACGAAAATAGGGGAGCAAGTGAAACTATATTTCTAACGCGATTGCCATGTTAAATTGATTCACTTTTCAGACTGCAGTTCCAATTATGTCCTCATTCACATGCAGAAGGTTATGCATTGCGCATTGTCGACGGCCAATAGAGTGATGCCCGCTAATTCCAATAAATAAAATAATACGTGAAGACTTTTTCAGGAGGACATAAAAGTTTGAATTGATTATCAAAAAACTCTTTGTACTCTAAAATGTACGGTGAAAGTGCACATTCTGTACTAGCCTGTGCTTAGAAAAAGAATCGGATCAACCAAGCAATCCCTCTATGAACAAATATTCAAAGGATCAAATTTAAATATCGAGCGTCTGCATGTTAATAAAAGGTAAATTAGATCTCGGGGGGGAACATACGAGAGACCGACTGCTAAATAAATAGTCAATGTTGAACGGTCAATGCACACTTACTAAATATATTTCTCTGATTCCCAAAAAAAAAAAAAAAGTGTGTCAGCAAGTAATATGCCGATTCCGCGTGGGCTTATCCATTGATCTCTTTGATGTACTGAATGTCAGACTCATCTTTGAAATTTAAAAGGTAAAATCAATGTTTTTATTTCTGTAGCAGAAGGCATTCGACCTTTTCGCTCCGTTCTCATAGTGAAATCAAGAAAAAATTTATAAATATGAGTATCAAGTGAGATTGTATGTTCAAAAAGGAATTAGGAGTAAACATTATCTTAAATAAATTCCGATAACAGTGGCCTATCAAGTCTTCATCGACTGGCGAACACATACATGACACGTGCCACTTTCGTGAGATGCACGAGATTTGGTCGACCTATGAGTTTAGGGACTTATTTCAAAATTAATTTGGTCATTTTAGTGTCTTATTTAAATCGAGGTTTGCTCTAAGCCATTTTTTAAGAAAACAATCCTCTTTCAAGCTCTTGTTTGAAATGTCCCTTGAAATCAAAAATCATTGATGAATAATGTTTCTCTAAGCACTCTTCTATGTGTTAAAAAATTAGTGAAGCATTTTATAGAGATGAGCATGGTCTAAGGTATAACCAGGAACTTGAGAATCGGACTAATAAAAACCAATCTAGTTATGGGTTCTAATATATGTAGGGTAGCTTTAAGATTCTAACAATTGGGAAACTTGTTCCGATAGGTAGGTTCTAAGTGAAAACCTAGAAACTAGAACTTGGAACAAGTCTCTGGGTTTTTCTCGTTTTATGTCTTTGCGCAGTTCTACGTCATTCTATGGTGTCTAGTGATGAGTGTGCAATCTGAAATTACTAGTTTGAGCTTTCATTTACAGCGATATCCATGACTAAAACTTTTTACTTTGTTAATATTTCATAATCTTCATGTATCTAAATATGAGTTATGATTAGTGGATTGTAGTAAATGATGATCATTAAGTGTAACAATTAAAAGTATAGGTGGAACCTAAGTAGACCCTAAAATCGATTTTTGAACCAGTGATAAAATATGTTCCAAATTCAAAGGTATGCCAGGTAGATTCTAAGTTCCAAAAATTAGAGAACCTATTTCAATGGATAAGTTTTATTTTTCAAGTGGAATTTGGACAAAACTTAAAACTGTTTCTGCTAGTATTTTATGACCTTGAGATTTACTTACTCAATTGGATTTCTCCATTATAAAAGAAAATCTCTTTCCACAAGTTGCTTTTTAATCTTTATATATGATCGTACAATAGGAAAGCATCTTTGAAGGTTAATCGTTCAGTTTGATTGTGGATATGTAAAAATTGAATCTGGATCATGTATATAACAATCTAATTTGAATAATGTGGATCAAACTCTTAAAAGACTGAATAGTGATCTTTGTGATGAGTTGTTGCTTACGAACTTAATAAAACTGCATCCACTCTATATAGACTTTGGAGGTTAATTGTTAAAATAAATAAATGTACTGTAAGGCTTAAAACTTGTCAAGAAAGTGCAATTAAATCCTAAAACTTATAAAATGTGTAATCAAGTACTAAAGTTTGTCAAATTAATATAATCAAGTTTTTTTATTTACTTCATCCAATTTAGCTAATATAAGGTGCTGACTTGACTTTTTTTTTTTTACTTTCTTTTTCCTATGTGGCATTGACATGACTAAATATGAAGGATGACACGAAGACAACGTTGTTTTGGTCTAAATTTATTTTTTTTTATTTAAATATTGTCTAAATTAGACTAAAAATAAATATAAAAGAAAAGGGAATATGCAAAATGGCAAGGGCCACTTCACCCCCACCTCGCCTGCTAAGAAGCACTGACACTCTCTGGAAGCTTTCGTGTCGTGTCTGACACTCCGACACATGTCTGACACGCTCCGACACGTTCCGACACGCGGTCAATGAGTGTCGGGAAATTCGACACGTGGTCAACTCTTTCCCGACACGCTCCGACACAAGAGTCCGAAATTCCGACACGTGATTCTGACACGCACGGGGTCAATTTTAAAAATTTTCAATGCTTGAGGGTCAAAATATTAATATATGAAAAAATAATGAAAATAACAAAAATAAATGGGAAAAAAGAAAATTCTCACTCTCAAGTTTTGACATTCCCATGAGTGACGATGGAACACCCCTCTTCTTGCCGGCGTTGCTCCTCCACCCGCGGCAAACTTAAAGTTGCGATTTTTTTTTTTTTGCTTCTTTCCGCCTCTCATAGGCGTCACCTATGAGTCATCTCTTTTGGTCTATGTCATTAGCTTGTGATTTATCTCTTACATTTTCCATGGCGAATTTAGTTATTTCATTTTTTTCTTTGGTCGTACTTTGAAAGTTCTTGTCCTAAATTTTCATTTTTCTCGAACTTTGTTTTATAGAGGAGCTCCAAGCCGCCTATATCATGAACTCCGAATTTTGTCTGGGACTATAAAAAATCTTACTAATTTCCGACAAGTGTAAAAAAACATGACATGTTCCTTCAAATTTACTTTTTTGTGTTTACAATTTTTGAATTTCTTATTCAATCTCTATCAAATTAAAACAATGAATGATTATTAACAAATGTTAAATTAATATTTTTAGCATAAATTAATTCTATACTCTTTTTATTATTTATTTTTGCATTTATATATAAAAATATATATTTAATATATAACGTGTCGGAACGTGTCGGAATTCTCTTTTTTGAGAAAAGACGTGTCGGTGTGTCATGTCGTGTCGTGTCTCGTATCCGAGTCGGTGCTACATAGCTCACCTGTTCTGAGGGAGGGAGGGCTGCAATTGTCCAGCCATCCCCCACCTTTCTGGCAATGGTGGGGCTACGGAGGAGGGCTTTTCTACATTTTCCTTCTATTTCTTTAAAAAATTTTAGTCTAATTTAATAATATTTAGATAAAAAAATCATATTAGAATCAAAATGATGTCGTTTTAGTCTCGTCATTCACATTTTAGCTACATCATCACCTCGTAAGAGACAAAAAAAAAATCACACTAACATTTTCCGTTAGTCAAATAGCACGGAGTTAATGGAAGAACTTATTGCACCAATTTGACAATTTTTAGAACGATTATGTATTTTATAAGTTTTATGATTCAATTGCATTTTTGTGATAAGTTTTTGGACTTTCAGTGCACTTATCCCTTGTTAAAATATCCATCATTGCTTATATATGGGGTTTTAATGGTCTTTACATTCATGTAATTCCCTTCCATTTATATATAAGGATATAAAGTCTAATTCAACTCCACTTTATTTCTGAAACTTTCATTAGTGTTGGCCCGAACATCGCAGTATGATATGATTAGTAAGTGTGATAAATCCCACAATTTTCAAGCGGGTGCACAGTTTCAAAACATTACTTCAGAAGGACCATGCAAGTTGTCCAACGAAAAGGTTCTTGTTTATTCAAGTGGACTTAGAATTTTGAAGAGCTCATAATTAAATTTTAATGGATCGCGTTGAGGGAGTTCGCAATTATAATAAACAAAGAAAAATCGCCGGCCTCTATCCCTACGTACGTTTGACCTACTACATATGTCAGGCTAAGCTTGTTGTCGCTCAGATTCTGGTACGTCGATCATGATTAATTAGAGTGGTTGGGAAATAATGTGTCATTATCCGTACCATATGAGTGTTAGGAATTTTAGTGCAATATCATCTATAATTCACATGGCCATCTCTATAGACAAAATAATGGGCTAGTTTTATCCGCATATATGGTGGCCTCTACAAATTAATTAATTTCTTTTTTGCAATTAATTTATAAACACGGTGAGATAAATAAGTGGGATAAGGACAACAGATTCCAACATTGTTGCACGTAATATATTTTAATACCTCAACTTTTTGAACGACCACTTAAATTTCAATTTTTTTAAAAATTGCCCAAAACATATACCATAAATGACTTGCTTTGACTAATAATTGTTGGATAAAAGTTCTCTGATATGAATGCGTTAACTCAAATCTTTCCTCAGATGTAGAAATTTATTTGCAAATTGATTCTTTTGTTTCCAAGGGTTCCAACTAATCCATATATTTTTTTTTTCGATTTTATGAGTCTTTATCATTTTGATTGAAATTAAATACATAATTTGTCTTCTCATGGCGTTTTTCCACATAAACAAATGAATAATTAGTATTGAAAGAACATTTTTAGCTACAAATTAAGATAAAATGGCTTTCAGGATTTCTTTTTGGCCTATATTACTTTTAACGAATTACATGCAATTTGAATAAATTTGTTTACCCATTGAACAAGAGTCAAAATCGATTTTACCTTCTAGGTTAATCCCATTTCAATGAAATCATATAATTGATTTTGTCAGTGCATTCCATTAACCTAATGATGCATCTAAGTATGTAGTTTGCTTTTACACTACTTAAAATGAAGATGAGACAATTAGGAGGAGAATGGCAAAACCAGTAGGCAGTTGGTCTAATAATTCTCCAATAAATAACAGTCAAGACCAACTTTGATCTTGAGTGATTAATGTTGGGCCAGCTTATATCTGTTCAGGGAAAAGCACATTACATGACTATTTAAATACCAAATCGAGATACCCCAGAAAAGGAGAAAAGGAACTTTTTGCTCTTTTATTTTTCTTAGTGACTTAATAAAGTGATTCATGCATATATGCTTGGTTCCAAGGAATCCAAAATGTAAGGTCATCTAGACCTCCCTTTTGACGTTCTTCGAGCCCATATATACATTTCATCTCTATCCCTCAAATCCGTTAGCTAGTCTTACTGATTCTTCGAGACTCGTTCCTAATTTATTTCTTATCAAAAAATTAATAATAAATGGTTCACATCATTCTAAGTTTTAAAGCTTTTATTGCTGCGGTCAGAGAACTTTTGACTATGATCCATGAGTACCGTTTTTCCATAGAATTTTCTTGCTCCTATTTACGTGAAATTTGCAATGTTTGGATCTATGGATTGAACGACTTGAACGTGTCCAAGCCCTGGCGTGTCAAATTGTCTCATCATTTTGCGGTAAATGATGGAAGTGGAACAGACAATAATTTTGGGAATAATAGACATAGTACACATCTATAGTTAGCCTTCGATACCCAAGAGAAAAGCACATCTTCGCAGCTTTTATGTATCAGAAACTGAGAAAGCAGAAGCACCTACCAAATGCCATTGGCCTACCATTCACGTCCAAAAACATTGACTCATTGAAGAAGTTTTACTTTTATTTGTGAGATGGTGGGATTAATTCATCTTTTGCAAGTTGTCGATTCAACTTTCTCCGGCCTTAGCTACCTTCATGAGGTAATTGCTCAAGTGGCAAGCACATTGGTCTTCGTTGCTTATGTCACTTCATGGGAAATCTGATGATTTTTACATTTTTTTTTTTTTTATGATTTATGGATTAGAGTCCAATGTGGTCGAGCAACTAAGTAAGATGCCCGCCTTTCTATGCTGTGACTCCTCTTGACTTTGATCGCGAACTTTGGTCGATTAGTGAGTATCACATCTCGGTCAATCAATCGGTCCGCTGATCCATCATTCCCATGTGTGATGTTGAAGGAGAGCGTGAATCTCTGCATTCATTGCTTCAACCCACTTAGTTAGGGTCACTAGCAGCTTCACGAAAAGATGTTGGAATAAGAATTCGAATGATTTGCAACCTGTTGAGTGTGCAAGTCAGGAGAAACCAACTCCCTAACTCGTTCGAGTTAGGCCGAACAGCTTTCCCGCTACGCGATCTATCGTTGGTCGATTGAAGGTTTAGTTTAGCCACATTGATTCCCATCTTGGGCGGCCATAACATAAGGCTATTACTTTCACATCTCTCTCTCTATCTATCTTTAGATATCTATAGAGAGATCCGGTGTGTGAACAACCCGACTGTGCGTTACATGTGCTCTAGCCATAAGCTATGGCAGCTCTAGCTCGCAACCACAGGGGCCCGCCCTGCGAGGCCAGATTCGAGGAATGTTCACTTTACGCTAGAGCACAAAAGGCTGACTACACCTATAGTTGATCACGTCGATTAGTTCAGCTATCACTGCTGTAAGCCCCTGCGCTTGTTCGGCTGCATTCTTTTGCCTCTTTCGCCGTCAAAGTGCCTATGGTAGGCATGGCGGGATAAAGCAACAAGCAGCAAGGGATTGGCTGGGCTTCGATGAGGAAGGCGGCGCAAAGGAGCGGAAAAGAAATTGCAGGTGTCGAATGGATCAGAGAAGGTAGGGTTCCTCTACAAACCATTCGTTGGTTTGTTCGCCCGGGCGGTGAACCCTTTCTACCACCTTATTGGACTTCGGGGACTTTACGGCTGCTTCATCTGGGAGCAAAGAATCATAGATATGCTGAAATCTCGATTGATAGCAAGAATTTCGCTATTTCGATTTTGCTAGTCCTTGGGAACAGCGTAGCGACGCCCAATTCATCGTCGAGCGCCATGTGGAGGCCGTGTTCTCGCGCTCAAACACTGTCTTGAGATCAGCCAAATGACCCTCTACAGGGAAAGACTTCACGGTCCGGTCGGACAGCTTCTGGGCAAACAAATGGCTTTCGTTAGCTGGCCGAATACTTCCCACTTAGTGATCTCTTTCTTTCTTGTCTAGTTAGCTGTACTAACAAAATCCCAATTTTCATTTCGTTGAAAAGCTCTTGCAAAATTTCCTTTTATAGAAGGAAGATAGGTGAGCAAGTCAAACCATATTCTTACTCAACTTCCACGTTAATTTAATGTCAGCCACATGCAGAGAAGGTTGTACATTACCTATTGTCGACAACCGACAGACTGTTGCCTTCGAAATTCAATTAATAAATTAATATGCGGAGACTTCTTCAGAGGACATAGCATAATGAAGCGATTATCTAGAAACTCTTTGTACTTTAAGGGGTACGGTGAAAGTGCACATTCTGTGTTGGCATTTGCTTAAAAAAGGAATGAATCAATCAATACCCAATCACTCCATGAAACAAATATTCAATTCATCAAATTGAAATATTAAACTACTGCGTGTTAATTAAATCTCAGGTGTGGAAGTATTGGTATATAGAACCGTCTAAGCACACTTATCAATATATTTCTGCCATTCCCTTAAAGTAATAAGAAGAAATTCACAGTCATATATCCCCATGTGAATCTAAAAATTATTTAATCATAATAGATTAAAGTTGTTGAGAAATAATTTTCGTCATCCGTAGTATCCTCTAAAATTCACATGGCCATCTCGATAGATAAAATAATGGGCTAGTACTATCCGGACCAATGGTGTCTTCTACAAAATAATTACTCTCCATTTTGCAATTACTTATAAACATGCAGAAGTAGATCGTGTAAACAAGGATATCTAAAGTTCCATAATTATCGTGCATAGTAAAAATAGTAGTAATGTAATTTTGTTTATTGTAAGCGATTTCCTTTTTTTTGGTCGAAATTAAGCTATTTACTTCGCCTAATTATCTCTGTGGTTGTCGGATTATCTTCCCCAATATTCCCAATTTCTCCCTTATAAAAATAATAATAGTAAGTGATTCAAGTCAGGCTGAGTTTTAGGGCTTTACAAACACCTAGATTTTGATCCATGCAACATAAATCACGGGTGGATTTGCAATGTTTGGGTCTTTGCACTAAAATACCACCTTAACTCTCATCATTCCATGGTTGATGATGGAGGTGGAAAAGGCATTAATTTCATAAATAGTACATCTATAGTTATACTTCAAATGCCATTGACCTACCATTCATGTCCAAAACATTCACTTGTTTAAGCGCTGATTTCATCACGAGATGGTGGTGAAGTTAATTCACGTTTGCAAGTTTGTCAATTCAGCTCTCTCTCTCTCTGACCTAAGCTACTTCCATGATGGAACTGGCTAATTCTTTATTAATCAGGGCTGCTCGATTGGTATGTGTATTCGCCTTCCTCATTCAAGACATTAGTTTGAATCATCACGCTTTCCCATTCTCTTGGGACCACCCTAGGAGCATCGACACATGTGGCTCGAATATTCATCCGATGCTTGTGTGGGATCGGAGAATGTCATGGTCAATGAAGATTACTCGAATACTAAAAATGTCTCTGACACCCATTGACATTAGTAAAAAGGCTTTTTTTTTGTTAAACACGGTTCATAAGTTGATTTCACTTCACACCCACTATAATTAATGTTCAGATTCTCTCTCATACACTCTGAATTTAGGTTGTAATCAATTCACAATCGTTGAAGGAAGGTACCTAGCACCGACGATGGATTAGGATGCATATAGAATGGACCTTGACTTTCACGTGGTCGAGAAGAAGTTGTCCTGTGGTTGGCATCGCAGGGTTCCCACAATTTGGAGCAAAGCCTTCGCATGGAAGTAGCCACATTTCTCATGCCCTCTCACATGGCTTAGGCTAGTAGCCTTGTGTGCAAGAGAAAACTAAGGGAATCGAGCAATTATTTGCTAGATGAACGACTTCATATGATCTCCTATTGTTATTAGAATGGACAACAATAATGTGCATATATCGCACGAGTATAATGTGCGACAAAGAATGAATCTAGCCCTGATGCCAATGGATGAAGACAAAAGTTGTTCTAATATCAAATAATACGGAATGGATATAGCTCCAATGCTGCGATGTAGAACAGAGCAGGCTCCAATACTAACTGAAGAAAAACGAAGATTGCTCTAGTACTAAAATAATGCATAATGGATATTGCTCAGTTACCAATTGATAAATAATGAATCTGACTTCGATACCAATTGATGGAGAGCGGGAGTGTGTAGCAAGATAGATTTGAAATGGGCAAAAGGAAGAAAGTTCAGATAGCAAGAAATAGAAGTAAGTAGAGAAAGTCGGAGGAAAAAGAGAGATCGTGAATCCAGGAGGAACATGGTGGACGCTAAGCAGGGCAAGGCAAAATTCCACGATCAAATCATCTAAAGTTTAAGAAATGATTGTTCAGGTTTGCATGTGAGTAATAAATCAAGATGAGTCTCTTAAATCCTAGATAAAGTCAAGGTAAGATCAGATTGGCTTCCGGAAAGTAAATTCCGTGATCGCGGCGCTAAATGTTGATTTCAATCGCCACAATTCATCGAGCTGCTACTTTCTCTCCTCATTGTGGTCGATGTTCTTCAACCGAAAGTCCCGCCAATCTCTCATCCGATCACCGACACGACGGCCATGTATTCAGCCACGACGGCCATGTATTCAGCTTTTCCAAACGCCGCATGTTGCCGGGCCAGTATCTTGTCATAAAGTCGGTTTGATCTGAGATCGATTCTATGGTCTGATTGGGGGAGACCCATTTGAAAGGCCAGCAAAAGAACACTCAAGTAGCCTTTTTGAGACGCGCGTCATCTTTGCATTACAGATCTCAAAAGAGGAAACCTAGAAAGTGTGTGTTCGCATTGAGGGGATTGGAGAAGAGATAAGGCAAAACAATAAGTGAAGGCACATGGGAGTGGGGGCTATAAAATTAAATAGTTTAGAGAAAGGTGCCAAATTCATGATTCGGTGATCACATGGGGACTGTGGATTTAAATTTTTTGTTTTTTTTATTTGTTTGGGATGGGATAAGGTGGTTTAAATAGGCAAAGAAATAATAAATAATTCATATTTATAAAAGTAATTTGATTGACTTGAGGATGAGATAGAAAACTGTGCATAGCACATGGGACTCTATCTAGCGCGGTTCATGCATGACATGACGTGACACCGCCACTCAAACTAATGGTGCAAGTCCAGAACGATCTACCTTTTTGGCAAATGTATTTTTTTTTAATGCTTTTGTCATTGATCAACTTTTAAATATTACCCACCCGTAGGCTAAGAAGCATCAACACTCTCCGGAAGCCTTCGTATCGTATCCGACACTCCGACACGCTCCGAAACGCGGTCAACAAGTGTCGAGAAATCCAACATGTGGTCAACTCTTCCCGACACGCTCCAACACGCGAGTCCGAAATTCCGACACGTGATTCCGACATGCACGGGATTAATTTTAAAAATTTTCAATACTTGAGAGGTCAAAATATAAATATATGAAAAAATAATAAAAATAATAAAAAAAAAGGGGAAGAAGAAAATTCTCACTCTCAAGTTTTTCATTTATAAGTTTTGACATTCCCGTGAGTGACGATGGAACGCCCCTTCTTCCGGCGTCGCTCCGCCGCTCCCGCAAACTTAAAGTTGCGATTTTTTTTTTTTTTTTTCTTTTTCCGCCTCTTGCAGGCGTTACTTGTGAGTTATCTCTTTTAGTCTATGTTATTAGCTTGTGAGTTATCTCTTACATTTTCCATGGCGAATTTAGTTATTTCCTTTTCTTTTAGTTGTACTTCGAGAGTTCTTGTTCTAGATTTTCATTTTTCTTGAACCTTGTTTTGCAGAGGAGCTCTAAGCTAGTCTATATCATGAACTCCGAACTCTGTCTAGGACTATAAGAAATCTTACTATTTCCAACAAGTGTAAGAAAACATGACACGTTCCTTCAAATTTACTCTTTTGTGTTTGCAATTTATGAATTCCTTAATCAATCTTTGTTAAATTAAAACAATGAATGATATTAACAAATGTTGAATTAATATTTTTAGTATAGATTAATTATATACTCTTTGTATTATTTATTTTTGCATTTATATATAAAAATATATATTTAATATATAACGTGTCGGAACGTATCGGAATTCTCTATTTTTTTAGAATCAACGTGTCGGCGTGTCGTGTCGTGTCGCGTGTCGCGTGTCCGTGTCGGTGCTACATAGCCCGTAGGTAGCTGTGATGGTTGGGCTTTACTACCTTATCGCAGAGGGAACGAATTTGAATCTCCGAATGCTCGCGACTTAAGTGGGGATCCTAGGGGTGGTTTACTTGTCCAGCCCCCCGAGGGTTTACGAGCTTGCATAAGTGGAGGTCCTAGGGGTGGTTTACTAGGCTAGCCCCCCAAGGGTTTACGAGCTTGCAGCAAGGCCCCACAGATTCTACCGAGCATCGGAGGGTCGTGTGATCCCCAAAGGGTGATCTCCGGCGATCCCTCAATCATAAAAAAAAAATTAAATATTGATTCAAACAATTTTTCAAAAAATTAGTTTATTAGTTGTTAACATGATCCAAGTGGTCTTACTAGTCCAATCTGGTTGATAATTCATTGAAAATAAAGCCAAACGTGCAACTATATATCGAATTCAACTTTCGTTCTTTTAATTAACATTTGCTAATCATAAAAAAAATAAAATTGAATTTCAAAATAGTCAAGCCTATATATCCAATACAGTTCACTAATCTAGCAAGAGTAACAACTCGAAAGTTGTCCATCCAATCCACTGCACCATGAACCAGCAAGTAGTGTCGTGGTTATGGATGCTATGGTCGGTACCATGGGATGCTTGCGCCTTATTGAATTGTGAGTAGAACGAAATAGGATTTTCCTTTTCAACTATACCTTCTAAACCCTTTATACGGATTCCATTTTTATATATATTTTTCTTCAGTGTGATTTTCAAGGAAGGGATTAATTCCATTGAAAATTTGGAAAATTAGTGAATAAAAATGCGCATAACAGCAGTGTACAAAAAACCGAAGCGTTCGTTTGGAAATTTTTCTTTGCATGAGTTTTTAATCAGATTTACGGGCGTTAAATGCAAGAAAAGGACAAACAAAAAAAAAAGGTATCTGTACTCTGTTCACTAAATATTAGAGATAATCTCTCAATGATTATTTGTTGAGTTCGAGATTGAATTCTCTTATTTATATATGTAAATATTTTTTTTAATGGCAGCGTTATATGTTATTTCGTGGACCCCTCCGTGACTAGTGAGCTGAGCTCTTGAAGCGACGATAAGCCGGGGGCGGGGGCGGGGGCGGAGGCGCAAGTCTCTAGGCGGGTTCCGCAGGCGGTTACGATGTTGTTGTGCTAATGAAAGGGCAGGGCGGCGGGTCCCACAACTTAACGCGTCTTTCTTCGCCCTTGGCTTTCCGGCCTTTTTGCCTTATTCCCCTGCCAAAAAAAAAAAAATCCGTGAAAATATAATGAATTTTTGTCACGAAAGACAAACGCCTTAATATCACGAAAAGCCTAAACTATCGTACTTATAATAAATTAATTTTTTACTATAAAAAATTTCAAATTGATATGCTTGTGATAAATTTAGTTTCTATTAATTTTTTTTATAAATTTTACTATCAAATTATTACGTTGGATAACACGTTATAGTTAATATGAGTATACCAACTTAAGATTTTACTCTCGGTTTATCATAAGTATCAATTTGTAATCTTTCACGGTATTAATCTAATTTAACGGAAATTAATAGAGGATCACACATATACCAATTTGAGGATATTTATTGTCAAAATAATTAATTTAAAGTAAATTTATCATTAATGTACCGGTTTTAGGTTTTTCGCTATATTAACCCAAGATAAATAAACCTGTCACTAACTATTTATTTCATCCCTGCAAGTCAGATGCAGCATCAGAAATTACTAATGGCACGGCTGCACGGAGGTACAAGATCAGGGTCACTCCGGATCTTTCGTGATCGGATTGAAATTCAGGAACTCCCGCGCGTTTAACAGATCTGGACCGGGACATTTATGATTTTTTGATTTCCCCAAGTGAAAATCTATGGAGGTACAATGCACGAAAAAAGCCGTAGGCCCGCGCATAAATTAGGCACATCAAAAGGCCACACACACCAGCAAGGCGAGAAGATGCCGTTTCTCGCGAAATAACATCGTCTTTAGTTGTCCATGTCGAGGACTCGGACCGTTTACACCGGGTATCCCAAATTGACGAGCTCAAGCGATTCCGTCGGCATGGATGGAAAACTTACAGATGATCGTTTCCGTCTTCCAAGTAAAAGTTGGTGCATTTATTTTTCTCGTGAATATTTGAACTTTATCATCTTTCATCTCTCTCTTGGATTAATATTGCGAAAAAATTTAAAATTAATTTTTTGATCATCAAAAACTTAAAATTAGTGCATATGTGATAAATTTACCCCATACTAATTTTTTGATCCCAAAAAAATTTAAATTGATATATTCGTGATAAATTTACCTACATTAGTTTATACTCAAAAAAACTCCAAATTGATATACCTGTAATAAACAGAGAGTAAAACCTCCAAATTGATACATTTGCCAATTGTTGCACATTATCCAACTTAACAATTTGATGGTAAAATTTAATAGGAAATAAATATGCCATAAGTATACAAATTTGGAGTTTTTTTAATAAAAAAATTAATTTATGGTAAATTTATGTCAGGTATACCAATTTAGAGTTTTTTTTTTTGTGATATTAACTCTTTTCTATTTATTTTATAGCCATTGATTAAGGCATCAACGATAGGGGGGCCTTTTCCTCTTCTGGTATTTTTCGGATTGATGCGGAGGGTATTATAGTCGTGGAAAGTTCATGTGATGATGTCTATAGATTAGATAGGAAGGGACAAAACAAATGGAAGTTCACGCATCAAATGCCTTTTATAAAGAAGGCAATGACACCGTTCATGAAATGCTTACAGATCAAGTCAGGATGTTTCCAAGCAATTTGCAGGAAGCATCCTTCGTGAAAATGCTTCCATTCTCAAAATGGACTTGAGGATGAAGATTCCCAGAGATAAGATGACCCCTCTAATTTAATGAATCCTACGCTTACTCGATTCATTCATGCCCCGGGAGTCAATTGATAGATGAAATTTGGAAAAAGCTCTATTGAGCGAAACACTGAAACTACAGTATAATTTAATTCTTTTTCTTTTAATGTGATAATCTAGAGGCACATGCATAAAGGGGTCCATGTGCGAGTATTTCCGAGTATTTTCCCGCTATCAAGCCGTTCACCATGCTGTGCCTTAGATCCGAAGATCAAAACGAAGCTCATCCCTACAATTTGCACAAATACTTTTTGCTCGCCCTAAACCCTAAATCGACGGAGGCAAAAAGGCAAAGAGGAGAAAAACGGAGAGTGAATGAGGTAGGAGGAGAGCAGGATCTCCATGTCGTTGGGCCTATGTTGTGTGATAACGTTGTCAGATCGAGCATGTGCTCCTTCTCACCGGCCTCTCGGCCTCTCCCGAACGAGAGAACCCTGGCATTGCATGCCTCCTTGGCCCACTCTCTTCTCCCTCAATTCTTGCTTTTCCCATTTATTACCCCATACTGCTCAAAAAGAAAATTCGAAATTTAAAAAAAAAAAAAAAAACTTGGTATTCAAGATACTAAATTCCCAACACCAACTTAAAAAGAAAAAGAAAAAGAAAAAAAATCAGCAACAAAGGTGGATCTACCATAGAGAGAGAAGAGGAGAGAGAAGAGGGGGGAGGGGGGCATTGATAATTGCATTGAGCAGCCAATTTTACCCTTCGCCCGCATCCCCTCTCGCCATAAGTAGCCCCCGCCTCCTTCCTCCCGCTTCCCATTCGCCTCTCTCTCTCTCTCTCTCTCTCTCTCTCTCTCTCTGTTTCCTTCTGCTCGAGTTTGTGTGTGAACAGAGGAAAAAGGCAAATGGCTCGTGCGACAGCGCTCTGCGTCGCCGCCCTCCTCCTCTCGCTCCTCGCCACGGCAAGCGCCCGGATCCCCGGCGTCTACACCGGCGGCGACTGGCAGAGCGCCCACGCCACCTTCTACGGCGGCAGCGACGCCTCCGGGACCATGGGTAACGCTTTCGGAGCTCTCGGGAATTTCGGCATTCGGTTCTCCCATTTTCCCGTGCCGTTCTGTCATCTTTAGAAAAAAAGGCTAATGTGTAGTAAATGTTGCAGGCGGGGCTTGTGGGTTCGGGAACCTGTACAGCCAGGGGTACGGGGTGAACACGGCGGCCCTGAGCACGGCGCTGTTCAATGACGGGCTCAGCTGCGGGGCGTGCTTCGAGATACGGTGCGCCGAGGACCCGCGCTGGTGCAACCCGGGGAACCCGTCGATCACGGTGACGGCCACCAACTTCTGCCCGCCGAACTTCGCCCTGCCCAGCGACAACGGCGGGTGGTGCAACCCCCTCGCCCACACTTTGACTTGGCCATGCCCATGTTCCTCAAGATCGCCCAGTACCGCGCCGGCATCGTCCCCGTCTCTTTCCGCCGGTCAGTCTCCCCCCGTTTTCTTCGCTCTGCAGAAGTGCTCCAATGCGTTCTTTTTTCGGTTTTCTCTTCTGGGTTCGGCTGAGTTGCGTGTGTGTGGACTCTGCGCTTGTTTTCGTTCTTCGCTTTTTCGCGCGATGAACGTGGCGGTGGTTGACGGTCCTTCCCTTTCCGTTCTGCTTTCTCGGAGAGAAACGGGGAAGCGCCTTCCCGGGTCTAGCGATGCGGATATGGGCTTTTTCGGGTGGCCCCGAGAAATTGGACCCAAGGGTACTTTCGTCATTAAGTGCCAGAATCTCTCCCAGTAGGCCTAATTGTGGTTACCCCCACCTCTCTTTTTTTTTTTTCTTTTTTCCTTTTTTTTTTTTTTCATTTTTGACCACTTTTTTTTTTGGGGGTGTCTTCTGAATATGCCTTTGCAGATAAGAAATCCTTCTTTAGTTCACTTTGCATCTTTTTTTTTTTTTTATAATTATATATTTTGCGTCGTTTTCCCTATAAAAATAATAACCTCCAAAGCCTAGTCTCGTAGGCGATTTTACCGAGTCCACTTGATCTCTGACTCGGTTCTGACTCACCCGTCACCATCCTGTAACCACTCGCTTTTCCCCAAAAATTATCAATTTCGGGAAAAAAGAAAAAAAATTCAAATGGGTTTTCGTTATTGGAAAATCGGTAAGCGGAAAAATCACCGGGAAACCGGGGCGGGCCGTGACGGTAGTTAACTCAGGAGGTCGCCCGCCGGGGGGGGTTGCGTCCCACGCTGGTGTCGGATCGCTCCGCCCGATGCGTAATGTCGACAGAAATCGGGCCACATTTCTCGGGCTCCGCAACGCGACCCGCCCGCCCGCCCGGTTTTCAATTACCGATTTAACCGGTCAGACTTTTAACGGTCCCGGTATTTATTTAGTAGTTTAATTATTTATTTATGTACTTTGTTTTCGTTTTCTTTTGTTTCCGGCAGGGTGCCGTGCAGGAAGCGGGGAGGCATCCGGTTCACCATCAACGGCTTCCGGTACTTCAACCTAGTGCTGGTCACCAATGTGGCCGGGGCAGGCGACATCGTGCGGGTGAACGTGAAGGGGTCAAGGACCGGGTGGATGGGCATGAGCCGCAACTGGGGCCAGAACTGGCAGTCCAACGCCGTCCTTGTGGGCCAGGCCCTCTCTTTCCGGGTCACCGGCAGCGACAAGCGCACCTCCACCTCGTGGAACGTCGCCCCCGCCGGCTGGCAGTTTGGCCAGACCTTCGAGGGCAAGAACTTCCGGGTCTGAGCCCAGCGCCCCGCCCGCCTCCTGCCTCTGACCCCGAAAAACTTTTCAAATTGGAATGTCTCCCCGCCTTCCGTTTTTCCCAAATTTTCCCGGGAAAATTTTGGAGTGGCCAGGGGGAGGGGAAAATTTATAGATAGGGACTTTTAGTAGTTTCGTATTAGGCTCTGAATAGGTGAAAAGTGAATAGGGAAATATATATGAAGTGGCTTTTGGTAAAGAGCTGGTGAGGAAGTTTGAGACCGACCAGCTTTTTTTAAGGCTGAAGCGGCTGCTACCCGGAAAGGTGTGCAGCCCGCAGCTATCGTATAGGAACTCTCAGTTTGAAGAATTATATGATATAATATATTATATATATGTACGCTTTTTCTACGTTGTGATTTTTGTCTATGTTTGACACTTCCTCAATCGAAGATTTGTGTAATGTGGCGCGATGATGAGATATAAGTATGTCGTAAAAAGGTTTTGTAACTTGCCATGTCAACGACAAGGGATGAGGGAGCCGAATTGCATGCCGTGATTGCTCGGCGGGCCAGAATTCGTTTCTAGGTATGAAGGACGTCGAGGGTGTTTGCGACGATCTTCGAGAAATCGATTTCTAATTCCTCAATTGTCGGTCAATTGTAGAGCCTTGGAGGTTTAGTGTGTTGTAACATCTGTATGAGAGTTACGATCTGTTATGACCTAAAAATCCTTTAATTGGTGGGCCATAGGACAACCCACGGTGTCGGTACCAAGAAACAATTAGGAGGAGATTAACAGAAAGTTATTTACCATGTTATTAAACAAAAGAGATTCCCCCGGCTTGTTTGGTGCACTATCGATAAATTCAGGCATAAGACCCAAGTTATCAGGGAGACTAAGTCCATAAATTTGAAAGACAGGAGGTGATGTATATAGAAGTAAGTAAGATCCACATGATCGATAGTGGAGACGTATTCGATTCATGTGAACCTAACAAACAAATCTCACCTCATTAAAATTTGCCCTCTTTCTTCTTTTTCTTTACGAAGGTTCTGCTTAGAAGAGTAACTAATGACCGATAGCAATACTTCATTTTTTAATGCCGAGTCACAAAACAACTACTCATTGACTTGTCTAACTACTTAACGTGTTCTACACAAACTAAACCCTCAAAAAGGAGCACTCGAGATAACTACATGAGGAGGCAATTAATTAGCAATTGGGAGTTTATTTTCAAACAACATCATAAGGTCTTGCCCATTCGACGTGGAATATGAGATAACACAATATCCTTGCATTTGTATTGCGTTCTTGAGGATTGGAGAATCATATCCCGGAATTGAACCGCAAGTTCGATGGAGTTCCTTTGGATTATTATCGCCCCCAAATTGCAACGGCATTCATTCCACCCACTCCGGCCAGAAGGACAATGCACTTCATGGAGAACCTGCTTCGAGAACCATCCTCACTCCCCATGCGTGACCCTGAGACTCTAGTAAATTAAATGCATCCGCACGTAAGGAATGCTAAGCAAAACCAGCCTACTACCTCTATTCATTTCGTAGAAAATATCATGTTTTTGAAAATATTTTCCATAAAGCCATTTTTCAAAAAAATATAATTACTTTTCAGTGTTCAAGTAAAATCTGAAAATAAAGTGAAAAATATTTTTCATTGTTTGGTAAAGAAATTCTTTTCCTCCATACACTCTTTTTCATTTATTATTTTTAAAATCGACTTTTAATTATTTTATTATTTAAAAAATCTATTTTTAATTATCTTATTTTTAAGAAATTGATTATTAATTTTTTTTTTCAGTTTTCTTTTTCTTTTCCTCTGTGGCCGGCGATCGGCCAAGAAAGAAGAAGAGGGAAAACAAGAGAAAGAAAAAGAAAAATGAAAAGAAAAAATAATAATTCGAATTTAAAAATATATTAAAAAAATAAGGAGGGGGAGGAAGTGAGGGCTTGTAGAGATGTGAGGTAAGAGAGACCAAGTGAGAAAAATGTTTTTTACTTTTCAAAAGTGAAATATATTTTTTCCTAACTTAGAAGACCTTTTTTCCTTCATGGAAAATGTTTTCTCCAAGTAATTCATTTTCCGTTAAACGAACGCTGAAAAATCTGGAAAACACTTTCTTGGAAGTTATTTTCCATTAAACGAATGGAGCCTAAAGTTGATCTTTTAATTTACAAATCTTTGCTTGACTTAATATAGTGAAAAGTATTGGAAAATTATTTAAAAAGTCATAAATCTTTTAATTATGCCAATCAGTTCTAACGATTTCCCAATTCACTGTTAAACTTTTTAATTGTGCCGATTTAATCATGAACTTTTTGATTATTTGCCAATCTAGTTCTAAACATTTCGACCATTTGCCAATGTAGTCTTTTCAGCAAATTATCCTAATAATATTTTTAGGACTAAATTGACAAATTTTCAAAAAGTTTATGATTAAATTGATACAATTAAATGATTTAAGACTAAATTGACAAATCGTCATAAGGTTTAGAACTATATTGACACAATTGAAAGGTTTATGATTAAATTGACCATTGTATAATAAATTTAGGATTTTTTTGACATTTATCTTGAAAATTGTACATTCGCAAAATAAAAATTTTCTAATGGACGACCTTTTTATGAGACTGGATGAATATGGAAGGTCCCTACTATGTTAACTCCACCTTAGTCTCGGCATATGCGTTGCAACTGTTCTTCTCTTGCCCCAAATTACGATCTTTGATGATGTTAAAATTGTTTTCTTCATTCATATAGCTTCGTCTCTTGAATGATAGGATTCGCGTTTCGCAGCACGAAGGTGGACACATTGTCGTGTCATGTAAGATGATCTCAATGCGGTACTTTTTTTTTGTTAGCAATGTTATTTTCTTTTTTATGGGTTCTATGTGTGTATCATTAGTTAGTGCAGCTTCACTCATTCAGACATTCACTCATGTTGGTAGGACTAATTGTCAACATACTAATCACAAAAATCGTACTATGATTATTTTCTGGCTTTAGTCTAGCAGCCCGGTCCTGAGTTCGAGTGCGTCTGGAGGAAATTACTGAAAAGCACCCCCCCAAAAAGTGGAAAACCCTATCTGCTTGTTTCAAGGAAAAAGAGTTGGGTACATCTACTTTTCTTATCTTATCATTAAAATGAAAAAATTGACTTTCGGCATGCAAGGAAAAATCTTTGTTTTAAGTGGTAAAAATGCAAATGGAAAATGCTAAATGAAGTAAAAAGGGGGGGGACTCATACTAGAATTTAATGGGATAATGAACCAAGTGGAACCCATCCATTAAATCATTAGCTTATTTAAATACCCAAAACAATATTACCAAGAAATTTGACTAGATTCCTCAGTACATGCAAGCGTTGTTGAAATGTAAATATTGATATTAACTTTAGTGTCCAACTTACGAATATGGAGACCAAATATTCCAGGATATGATGTGTGCCACCCAAATTGTCCTTTCCAATTGGGGCATTGCGGGAATGGCACATTGAGGTCCATGAAGAAAGTTAGAGAGAGAACCCCCAGGCAGGGGGTGGAGGGAATTTTGGATATTATTCGAGAGAACGACTTTTTTGTTTGAATTTGGGAACCTTTCATTTCTATTTGCAAGCATTTTCGATAGCACCATGCCAGATTCTGTGTATGGCCTTTTCCATAAGTGTAAATCTTGTCGAAAACTTATTTCTTTAAAGCCATGACGAGTTTGAGTCGATTGACTTTTTGTGTTTAAAGAGGTCGGCGAGATAAAAAGAAATTTTAAGTGTAAAGGAAAAGCGTTGTGTAAAGAGCAACCTTCACATTGAAGATTTGACTTTTGCTGACTCCATTCCCACATACTCCAATTCGAAAGGTTCAAGTGCGAATGACTCATGGTGCCGCCATGGCGTTTTGAGATGGAAGTGGGACTACAAAAGCACTAAGCACTCTTGTAGCTAAAAAGAGATAAATGTCTAAAACGTTATAAATCCATCGTATGACAGTCAATCCATTTACAGACTTTTTAATTATCCTAATTTAATTTTAAACTTATTATATAATAATCAATTTAATTTTAAAACTCTTGATAACTTTTAAACGTTTTAACACTATGTCAATGTAATTATTCCAAGTAATTTTACTTGAAAACCATTGAAGGATTAAATTGGCAATTCATCAAAATATTTAGGCCTAAATTGATTTAATTGAAAGGTTTAGGACTTAATTAAGTATTGTACAATAGATTTAGGACTTTTTGAACATTTCTCCTCAAAAGAGATGTCCAACATCAATAAATTATAGACCATCCGGCACTAGCGGGAACATGTTCAGATGGAGATGTGCTATTGGCAACTTATATTACTGCTCCTTGGAGTACCCCGTCGCTCCTATCCTAGCATGATGCAAGAGGGGAACCCAACACCGATAAGTCACATAAGCGAAGCCTCGTCTTTTGCAAACAAACCGTGATTTGCCAAGACTGAAGTGAACGATATCGTAACGGAAGGTGGGTGCGACATTTTTTTTTTTTACACTTTCGGGTAATTCGATACGAGATACGAGTTAACCAATTAGAGGTTTTGTGATCGAATGGTTGTGATCGAATGGCAATTGGACAATTTCCATCTTATGGTGCACCATGCTTCTTCCTTCATGAAGAACTCGGCACTCTCTTTAGTATTTCAATTTGACCGCTCGCAAACCCTGCTTTGGACTCCTGTGCTTTTTCAAATTGAAAAGGCGGCCCGGGAGCCGCCGTGGTTGCCATAGTGGTGGCCGCCCAAGCAGGCCAAGATTTCCGGTGTCCATCACCGGCCTCAAGTCAAGGCTGCCCAACCACCGTTCTTCAGTCTGTTTTCTTTTTTTTTTATGTGTTCTTTAATCCTCCTTTTTGATATCCATGTCAGCATTATGTAAAAAATTCCACGTCATCATGATTAATCTAGTCAGCGACATGGTGTTGATGTGGCATCACAAGTCAGCATTTCTGGTTCGAGGACAAAAAGAAATTAAGGAATCGGATCAAACAATTTGAAGAAGTTGAAAAACCACCGGTATCTGAGATCATCCTCCTTATTATCACATTTCATGTGCTAGAACTAACTTTGAATTCATCGAGCTTAAAGGAGAACATCATTCAGGTAAAATCAGCAGTTTAATCGTCTTGAGCTAACATAATTGCAAGTGATGGATGGCCAAAACGATCACTTTTCATGCAAGTCGTCCGCCTCTCATACCATCACCATACAGAGACTCCAACACAGCATGATAAGTCCCAAGATTCAACCGGCAAAAACAGGACTATGCCCACAACTCCATCGCAGCGATAAGCAGATTTCTTGAGTGAATCAGTGACATCCTGGAACAACTTTCTACTGGAAAGGGAGGCAGGAAGGAGAGTGAGTTCAGTTATGTTAACACATCGACTGAGCAAATCAACTCTGGGAAAATTACATTAATGTTTCTTCACCATGCGTTTCAAAACTCTTGGCAACATCAACAAATCAAAAGGGCAGAACCTAGTACATTAAACCTAGACGACGACTGTACAATGCTCAAACAGCAGAAGGCACACACAAACCACATGCCCCGAACTCAGAGAGAGCGGAAAAAGATCCACCAAGAGAACACTTGCAGCGGAGCTGCACCTGTTCTACAAAGCATAAAGCGGAGAAGCAGAAGGCCGTGGATATGCAGCGGCAGACACTTCCTCCGCACTGCTTCTACAGGCTCTTGGGGCAGCATTTGAACTTCTGCGACCAACTGACCGCCGATCCTTGTGAGTACCCCTTGTGCCCTTCGATTCCTGAAGCTGCTCTAGGGACGTCACGATTTCGTCCATGGTGGGTCTCGCCCGGGCCTCTGTGGATATGCACTGAAGTGCAAGGAATGCCGCCTTTTGGGCTTGATCCATAGAGTACTGACCTTCGAGACGGGAATCAATGACGCGGAATATTCTTCGCTTGTTTGTGAGGTATGGCTTTGCCCATTCCACAAGGTTGTGATGCCCAGCTGGACGGTTCTTGTCTATTGCTCGTTGGCCAGATAGCAATTCCAGAAGAACGACACCAAAGCCATAGACATCGCTTTTGGGAGTCAAATGGCCTTAAAATGAAAAGAGATTAAAATCAGAAACCAGCCACAGCTCTTCTACTTTTTGCTCAAGAATTTTGAAATACAAAGCAGATTGTAGTAAAGAAGACAGTCAAAGGTACTATGAGGATTTTAGACAACTTCCTGACAATCCTCAGGCAGGTTAAAACTGACTAAAGGGTATGTCAATATGTGCTGTCGCAGTATACTCACAATGAAGCAGAATATGAACTGGAAATATACCAAAGTTTCATTTCTCTTGACAACTTGTAGTAAGACTTCCTTCAACATGAAAATTAAATGTCTAATCGCTCAAAAGAACAGGAGATAATCTGATTATAAGGATCTATAGCCACTTCCATGAGGGATTTGATTAAATTATGCTTGGCAGTACCTGTGGCTAGATATTCTGGAGCAGCATAACCATAAGTTCCCATGACCCGAGTTGATACATGACTCTTGTCATCAGTCGGCCCGTCCCTGGCCAACCCGAAATCAGAAAGTTTTGCATTGTAATTCTGAAAAGAAAGGCCAAATGGCATTAATAACCATAAGATAGTGATGAACCAAAACTATGCACTTCAACCAAGATACAAAGACAAGGGCACTAGATTGCCAATGACAGCATCATCACATACCGTATCAAGCAATATATTTGATGTCTTGAAGTCACGATAAATAACTTTGGGTTCAGCATTGTGGAGAAAGGCAAGCCCCTTAGCTGCACCAAGGGCAACTTTCATCCGCACGGTCCATGAAAGTGGCTGGAAGTATGTCCCTCCTGTTCGAGCAATGATATGCAATAAGAAAAGGCAAATAGATATTTGTTTCTCAGCAAGGGTAAAAGAAAACCAAGCCAAGACCATTGAAGATACTCACTCCTGAATAGGTGATTTTCCATGTTTCCTTTAAACATGAACTCGTACACCAAAAGCCGCTGCTCATCCTCTAAGCAGAATCCTATCAGCTTCACAAGATTAGGATGATGCAGCTGCCCCAAGTAATTGATTTCAGCCTGCATATTCCAAAATCACACAGAAAATTAGACTTTACCACTCTGAGTCCATGTCATTGTAGGGCTTGCTTGCATTTTGATATCAAGATTGAGGGGACAAAGATTATCCTTCAACGTTCATAATGCTTCCAAATGCAAAAAATTGAAGAAAGGGTCTTGTTAATCAGTTCCTTCAAAGACCTTGTTAACATACTTAAGCTTTGTTTGTTTTGCAGAAAATGAATGATTTAGAAAACATTTTCCAAAAAATAATCACTTGTATAATTTGAAATAATTCAGTTAACAAAAAATGTCTTCATTGCCAAAAATAATTTATGTCTAAACATTTTTGTGGATAATGAAAATATTTTTCGACAATTCATTTTTGTAAGTGATGCAATTGATTATTTTTAGGAAAATATTTTCCAAAATTATTTATTTTCCGCTAGACAAACGCACCCTTAATAAGTAAGTTTCCATTTACATACTCAGACAAAAACACGCCGATTACACATAACACAAAAAAGACAATGCCTTGAAGGTGAAAAACTTACTTGGCTGAGGTGTTTGACTACTGCCCTGGAGGCATTTGTTACTAGAATTCTTAAAAAGAAACCTTAATAAAACTCACAGTAGTCTGCGTGAATCAGAAAAGTGGGGAGGAGGATTGCAGCGTAGAAATAAAAGCTTCAGAAGGTTATGAGAAGGAGATAACACTTACCAACCATTCACGGTGTCCCTGGAAACCTTCTTGGTTAAGCCTCTTTACCGCAACAATCATGCCGATCCCAGGCCTGGCAGGAGCCAATGTTTGCTCATCGATCCACCCCTTAAAAACTGCCCCGAAACCACCTTCCCCAAGCACACTGTCTGGGCGAAAGTTTCTCGTGGCCGTTCTTAGTTCGCTGAAACTGAAATTCTTTAAATTAGAAGACTGAAGGATTTCACCCTCGCTTCGGGGAGTCTGAGGTCCAGAAGCAGAAGAGATTCTGCTGCTCAAGTCGTTCCCATCGTGGCTGACATTCTTAGAGCTCACCCCTGCTCGTACATCATTTCCAAGCATCAACTCAGTATGTCTACGACAAAAAAAAAGGTTCCATTTTGTGTATTTGAGTTTAGGACTATGGCAGACTAATTCCTGAGTCCAAGTTAATGTGAATCCACAATGCTTAATTGCGGGTTAGCAATGAGCCTTACACGCATTTAGTCTCCTTCCACCAAACAACATAGTAAATCAGCCCAGTTTGTACCTTTCATGCCCAAATTAACTAATCATTCCGAGTATAGAATTTCACTATCTAAGTGAACTGATTCATGAAAGTATGATCCGTGGGCACTTCCACCGGCAAGACACTTTATAAAATTCAAATCCAAATTCAGAGGAAATTCTTAACCATCCTTCCATTCTATCTTGGAAGATCCATATCTCATTGATTAATGAGCGGGAATCTACACCACGCATTTGCCGCAGGCTGAGGTAATTTATTTGCTCTAGCTAGGATCACATATTCAACACCCCTTAGACCTGACATCAGCAATTTAAGCATCACCCACTACCCATAAATCTTAACATTCAAATCTTACGCAATTTGTGTCAAACAGGAGGATCCTTCAGAAAACTCAAGAAAACCAATAAAAACCAAGATAGCACCAACCACAAAGCCTGCTTCTTTACATAATGAGCTAAGATAAGCTCAGAAACCATGTCAAAGTTATGGAGCAAAAACCCAGCAGAAACAGCTTCCGAATAAGCTGAACAGATCAGTAGCTAGTACCTGTGTTAGTAGGAGTCTCGGCCTTGATCCTATTGCTCCAGCAAATACCCATCAAGACCCCAAAAAGAAGGCTTGAATATTCAGCACCAGCAGAAAAACCTTATAAAGACAGAGCTATATTGTTCTTTCTTGAGGTGCAGAGAATCTGAATAGAACAGCACCAAGTCCGTGAGCTCCCCGGCAAAAGAAGAAAGCTTACAGATCTTGTGCCGTCTCTCTCAGAAGAAGAGAAAAAAGAAATTCTCAGCTGTGAAGATCGGTGCAAGTTGCTCCAAACAGTGAAATCCCACCAAGATTCAGGCCAACCCTTTTGGGTACCAAGGAAGATGAACGTATTGAATAGTGTCTGTCTCTCTCCCTCTCTCCTCCCCCGCTCTCTCTCTCTCTCTCTCTCCTTTTTGCTTTCCTGGCTCTTTTGTTTTTTGGGTTTCCTGGTTCTTTCGTTCTCGGAGAGAGAGGGAGAGAGGGAGAGAGAGATGGCCCAGCGAGAAAGAGCGTGAAACAGCGGTCTTCGGGTGTTTCCTGGTAGCCTTTTTAGACCCTTTGGCCAACCATTGATAAGGTTAACTCGGCACTTCGGCTGTCCCTTTGTCGTTTACTAGACAAACCCCATGATTCCCCCCAAAAAACGCGAGAAACATCGGTCGTGATGCGTAAGATTTCGTTTGAGATTCGGGGTGATTCTTACCAGGAAAGCGGACGGACTTTCATCATATGCTCTCTTTTTACAACGAGAACCTTCTTTCATGCTTCTAATGGAGGGAGATGATATCCCTTTCTTTTTTTCAATTTTTTTTTTGTCGAATATCCCGTCTTTCATCACACGCGCAGCACATGATATGGGAATTTTTTCAATTGGATTATAATTATGAAAACTTTTGTCCTATACGGTCTCCTTCTCTATCTCAAACGGATCTCTTCGATTTCTTCTATGAATGTTTGACCATTAAGTTGAGTATGATCAATAGAGAAATTACAACTCCACATGTAAGGCTGGAGACAGAAATGGAGACATTTTGGACCAAGCATTCTAATGGCAAATTCATTTTGTCCTGATAAAAACCACTACATCGCTAAAACCTTTGAAGCTTGAGTGTCCAAGCATTCAATCTAGGTATAGATTGTGGATCACCAACTCAACCCTCCTTTTTGTCTTTGTCCATATCTTTTCTAGATTCTACCGAGATTGAACTTAAGTTCCTATATTTTAGGGTTAGAACAAGTTTTAGAAAATCAATGAGAAGTAGAACAATGGTTTGAAGAAGATTTTGGATTATAGTCATAGGGAATTTCAATAGCTTGCCTTATGTGCAGCAAATTATTCTAATTTTCTACCGAGCTTCAAATTATCACAAAAAGCGTGGTCAAAATTGACGCTAAGGAAAATTTTTATACCATATAAGATCGGTACAAAAAAAAATAATTTTCAATAAATTATTATGATTCCAGAACGTTAGAATAGTAAAAAATGGAAATACTAATGCTAAAGCTTCTTGTCAAAATTCCGTCGCCGGACCAAAGCTACTTGTGAAAATTCACAACATAGGAACTATATATTAGGGTTAATACACTGAAAAACCCCAAACTGGTACACCTGTGACAAATTCACCCCAAACTATTTTTTTAACCATAAAAAATTCCAAATCGATACACCTGTGACAAATTTACCCCGACTAACCATAAAAAACCCAAAACTTGTATATTTATGATAAATTTACCCAAAAATAATTTATTCGACCACAAAAATCCTCAAACTGGTAAATTTGTGACAATGATACCCTCCGCTAAATTGGATTAATACCACAAAAAAATCACAAAAATTGTAAACTATGACAAACGGAGTGTAAAATCCTAAATTGGTATACCAATCAACTGTCACGTTCATTTAACTTAATTAAAATTTAACGAAAACTAATAAAGGGTAAATTTGTTACAAGTGTACCAGTTTGGGGTAAATTTATCAAAGGTATACCAGTTTGGGGTTTTTGATGATCAAAAAAATAATTTATGGTAAATTTGTCATATGTGTACTAGTTTGAGGTTTTTTAGGATATTAACCCTATATATTATATAGTAAATTCATGTTATTCTAGCTCGCCATCAATGACTATGCCGAGTCAAAAGGTCTCCTCCGCTTGCGGAAAACGTACGGTCAACATATTATTCCCTTTTCCTTCCTTTCATGTCACTGTCATTGCATTAAAATTTATAATAAAAAATAAAAGAATAATAAGAAGACGCTAATCTTATGATTAGATTTTTTTCTTCTGGTGTCTGGGGTTGGATTAGGTCAGCAACCTTGAACTTGAAGTCAAGGTCAATGCCGATGGCTTGATTATGCTCATTCAACGGCGTGGGAAGGAGAGCCCATGTTGCTTACCATGTGCATGCGTGTGCCATAGTTGACAAGATGACATCATCCTGTTTTTTTTAGGGCGCTAGCCTATCATCACCTTCATTTGCAGGCTTTCCAATTTTTTCAAACCGACCAAAAAGGGACGTGGGTCGCCGTGGAAAAGGATTAAATTTCTTTTTCAGTCCGTCGCGAAAAATTCAGATCTCTGAAAAATACCTTTTAAAAAAGTCATCTTATACGAAAATGACGATTGGGTTTTTGGTGTTTGGACGAAATTCGCCACTAGGCTGGAAATTTATTTTTCATCCTTTGAAAAGGAAAAGTCACTCTTATTTTCCAAAGAAGCACATTATATTTGTGTTTTTAGAAAAAATTCTAAATCAAGATTTGAAATGCCATCATTTTCTCAAATAAAGATTTTAAATTAACATTATTTCAAACAAGAACTTAAAATGTTTTTATATTCCCAAATAAGGATCTAAAATAAATCTTATTTTAAATAAATATCTAAAATGATCATTTTAGTCTCAAAGAAACACTTGACCTCACCGCCGTCACCAGTTGATAAGGGCCTTTTCATCATTTTTTCCATAAAAAATAAAAGAAAAAGAGGCCGAAATTTTAAGAAAATAAAAGAAAACACAACTAAAAAAAGACAAGAGGAGGGCTGGTCCCAACTCTCACGCCTATGGCCACCGCCCCATTGTCGAAGGCTGGGGAGGCTCTCTCAATTATGGCTAGGGCTAGGGCAAGTGTTAGGCGGCCCCACTGGCCATGGTCGACACCCCACTGCTGATGGGGCGGCGGCCACAAGTGAGGAGGGCTGCCTATATTTTCTTCTTCTTCTTCTAAAGTTTTAGACTTTTTTTTTTCTTTTTTTGAATTTGTCTTTTTTGGAAAGAGAAAAAGAAGAGAGAGAGAGAGAGAATGAAAGAAAAAAAAAATAGAGTGAGAGAAGAAAAGGAAAAAAAAAAAACTAGAGAGAGTGAGAGAATGAAAGAAAAAAAAAATTGAGGGACAAAAATGTCATTGGCTAACTGGTGAGGTTAAGTCCTTATTTGATAAAATGAGGACACTTCTAGCCCTTATTTGGAACAAGATCTATTTCATACTTTTATTTAAGAAAATGAAAGCATTTCAGGTTATTATTTGAAATTTTCCTCTGTTTTTAATATAATGATTACCCTTTTTATATCATCAAATTTCAAATAAATTCGGTGAATTGAATTTTCACAATATAAATACTTTTGTAGATTATAAACAATTTATCTTTTTTTCCCTCTTTTTTGATTTTTAAACTGCATTTATTTTCTGTAATAGTTGAAATAAGCACCCTCATATGCAAGCCGTTACCTACCCAACATCGAAGAAAATTACCCTCATTCAATCGACAAAATAAAAAGGTGAACTCCAAAATTGGAGAAGTAATAACAAGTCAATCTTGGGTTCTTACTTCTTAGACATGGTTGTGTCGTGGCACGAGGGTGTCATTGAACACATGGTGAATTCAAATTGTCAACGCGTGCATATCCCGATAACCATGCCACGGAGAAAGTACTTGTGCTGTGGAAAAACGGAAAGGGAAGAAGATAAATAATAGCTGGAGAGAATAACGGAAGAAGCAGATTAATGGAAATTGAGGCATCGGAGCAGCCGCCACCGTCGCGGCCACGGCAATAGCTGGCGAAGCGCCTGTCTGGGATTCTGAACTTTAGCAGCCACCTGTCCATTTCCGGTGACGAGGAGGAGATGTCGAGGTCGGCTTTGCCCACCTTGAGGTCCGAGGAGGAGGAGATCGAGAGGAAGAATTGGAGGAAAGAAAAACGGTCACGTCGAGGAGTAGCCAAGAGATTGCGTTCTGATTCGCAAGGTCAGTGAAGCAGGGAAGATACACGGTGGTGAAGATCGGGTGCCACATGATTAGTGCGGAATTAGATTTTTGTTTTTCAAGATAGGAAGTCATATTCCTTCTTTTCTTTTCTTTTTTCAATTTGGATTTTCCAGAGAAAAAGATATTTTTCAAGATCAACAAATTTTCTGCGCCAAACTCGGAAAAAGGATTAAAATGGTTTCCAGTACACAAATAGAGGCCATTTTAGCGAGAAAATCGTTTCAATATTATTAATTTTTTTAAAGATTGAATGTATTTGTTGAAATTTTATATGATTGCAGCTAAAAAAAAAAGCCACATGTCATATCATATTATCATATTCTTGTTAGTTTGTAAATCAATAACTCACATTAAAATTTTTGAATTTGTCTATCATCAAAAATAAATTTTAAATTTTTTCAAATTGCTTGATGATTGAATCGTTTTATCTCTATTAAAAATAACTATTTGTTTTCCATGTAGTATTAGGTGCGATAATTATAGTTTTATTTAATAAAAATAAAATAGCAGTGGATATAAACGAAATCAAAGTAAAAAGATATCCTTGAATAGAAAGACATTTTTAGGAATTGATAAGAAAAAGATAAAATGAATTAATTTGGCACATAACCTAATTTTTTTAACAAAAATTGTTTTGGTGACACTCGTTTAACATGCTGATTCTTCTTTCACTTTAGTCTTGATAAAATAAACTAATAAAATATTGAAAACCCGATTCCATAAAAATAAAACCAAATTACGCAAAAACACGAGCCTTTTTTTTAACAATACTAATAAATTAAATTTACATAAAACTTTATACTGTAGTTCTAGGACAAGTGATAAATTGAGACGTGGCACATTAAGTAATGGCCCCTCCCAAAACCACCTGTTGAGAAATACATATTAAGTAGGATGAAGATTAGGGATATTAGTTATATCATTTGAAACTAAATTAATTTTTTAACTTATCCTACGTTTAATTTTCACATAATAAATAGATTTTGAAGGAGTTTTTCATATGTGGATTTGATTGTAAAATATTAATCAATGAAATGAAATTATAGTACAATAACAAAATTACAGTTCTATGTTCACAGGATAAGTTGGGAAACAAAAAAAAAAAAAATCCAAAAGAAAAATTTGTCTTCCATCAGATTGAAGAAGAGAATAAAACAATGAGGAAACTAAAAAATGAGTAAAAAAAAAGAAATCCTGGAATATATTTTTTTTTTAGAAAAAAAGAAAGAGAACAAGTTAAAAAAAAAGGAAAAAAAGGAAAGAAAAAATGACCAGACGCAGTTCGGCACACAGCAGCAAAATACTTAAACAGAGAAATTTTGAAATGGAGATTGAACCTACCACCTCCAAGATAAGACAGTGAGGGCCAACGCCTCCTTTCTATACCTATCTTGCAAGCTTAACGTATACACAAATAAGTAGTACCAAATAGACCAATCACAAAATGACATGTGGTGCATTGGGATGGATGCCGGAGACTTTTCACATTAGTATTTTTGTAGGAAGAATTTGGTATGAATCGATTCTTAAATTTGAAATTAGGTAGAGCCGTGGTCCCAAAGTGAGGACCACCAACAGTGAGAGTTTGGGAATGTTTTAAAGACCACACCTAAATGAAAGAGACATGGATCCAAAGACTTTTAATTGATCACAAGTAGCATTTGGTAATTAGTTTCACACACTATTGTAAAATATCTTTAGATGGAGGACTATTGTTAAGTCCATCGTCAAGGGAAAAACAATACTTACACATTCATCATTAGATGAGTAACACGTGTATTTGAAATTAGTTTTGTAACCGGATTTTTTTCCTAAGTCAATAATTCAATAATGAAGATGTAAGTTATTTCTTGCATCGAGAGTGATTTATTTAGCCATAAGTTTGATTATCAGCCAATAAGCTTTAGCAAAAAAGAAAAAGAAAAAGAATTTAAAAGGTCAACTAAAGAAAACCCAATTTTAAGGTTATCTTCCCAACTAACGGTAGAGTTGCACATTCCACTTGGAGAAGGAGACCAACATCCAAGAGGAAGGAGAACCTAACAGCTAAGGAAGCATTGGATTACGACAAAAACAAAGAGAAGCATGCCGTCGCCGCAGGGGTCATGGGTGCCAAGCGACCGCAAACGCTATATGACAATCGCACCGCTCGGACATCGCAATTATCTGCGTGTGTGTAAGGAAGAAGACACCATCAATTTTAATTGATTTTTGCCCATTACACTCAATTTAGAGTCGTACCAATTTCAAAACTCTAATTGATTCTCCAAAATGCATTTTCCGAAAAACCCTTATCCTTTTCTTTAAAAATTTTCTAATATTTCCAGTTTGTTATTTTTTATACATGCTCATTTTGAGGAACTATTATAGTCAACAATCCAATCGTCCATGTCAGCATTCAAATTGCCAATGTCAGCAAAAATCGACCCACAAGAGAGGAAAATATTACAATGGAAGACCCGCGTTGATCATTTTTGAAAGTAGAAGGATTATATTGAATTAAAACTATGGTTAATATCACGAAAAAATTTAAATTAATATATTTATAACAAATTTACCCTAAATTGATATGGATTTCCGCGTGAATTCGCTAATATGTCATCCAACTTAGCAATTTTACGGTAAAATTTGAGAAAACTGATGAAATGTAAATATGTCATGACTCACAAGAGTGTTTAAGATTTTTGGTAATTTTAAAAATTAATTTAGGATAAATTTATTATAGGTGTATTAGTTAAAAAAATTATAACTGAAAAATTAATTTAAAATAAATTAATCACCAGTGCATCAATTTAGTATTTTTCATGATAATAAACTTTAAAACTAATAAAAATAATTTTAAATTTCCTGCAAAAATATGATACCGTTACACGTTCTCCCATAAGAGAGGAAAAGAAAATGAAGTGAAGAGAAAAGGTATGGAAGGGCTGCGTGCGGCGCTGCAGCCGCGCGACCAACGTTGCCTCAACCATAGGTTCGCATGAACCCATCAACTCATATTCAAGGCCCTAGTCCGCATAGTCTGTCGAGAAAATGAGTTGCATGGTGTCGCTTGCAACTCCATCAACATCGTCCAAAATTTTAGAATTAAATTAACTCAATTATAATTTTTAAAACGAGTATAATAAATCGTCAAAAAATTTAGAATTAAATCTGTATAATTGAAAATTTTATGATTGAATTGATTGTTGTACAATAAATTTAGAATTCTATGGAATTGAGCATATTAAACGTTAAGCTCTAACTTGAAAGTCTTGCAAGCCTAACCAAGCTCTTACAATTTTGTAAGGATATTTAATAGTCTTAAAAATAGACAAATTCTTTGGAATTACAAAATACATCGATACTATTCAAGCTTTTTAAAATTGAGCTCGAGCTTAGTAATTAGGACAAGCTTCGGTATCATGATTTACTATTTGGCTGGAGCTCGAGTAGAAATTTAGAACTTACTCGAACTCATGTGGATCAATCGATCGATGTGATAGTGAGATGTAATCGAGTTTAGTCAAGCTTGGTTTTGGAATTGACATAAAGTTATTGTTATATGTGTTAGCAATATTAGGATAATTAGTTGATTCCGCGTATCTCTTAGAATTATGCATATATCTTATTTGATAGAGTCTTGATTGATTACATTTGATATTATTGTTATCTTATTACCTTAAATAAGTATCATGTATAACTTATAAATAGGCTGATCGAAGTACAGAGAAATTCTATATTCTTATCTTTTGTTTATTATTTTATTTATTCAATTGTATGAATTCAAGATCAAAAGCATCCATACATTCTTAAATTCATAGTAGTTCCATTCCGAAAAAAACAGCTGAACGAAAGAAATATATACTTTAAGAATCCAATTACACAAAATAAAAATGTTCAAGAACTTGATGGAACAATTTGCGAAAGTTCGGAGACTTCCGATGCGTTTTATTTAATTAGAGGATTCCCTTATCATTGTTCTTTTCTATGAGATATATTATCACATTGGTCAACAAAACAATTCGTAGCCTTGGGAGTCGAGAAAATTATCAAAAAAACTTCTAAATTTATTATAATTGTACAAATTTAGTCTTTAACATTTTTTTTGTGTCAATTTAGTACATTTTATATTTATGTCAATTCAATCAGTTTGGCCAATTTTGGCTCGCCAGTATTGACATGGACGTCAGTCGACACTAGCTGTCTTGCCCTATAGCCAACATTGCTATGCCAATTTTTAATATTTTAATTTCTTTTTCCCATAGTGGCCGGCGAGGGTCACGGGCTAGCGGTTGCGGGCGAACTTAGCCTCACTCACTACTGGTGAGGCCATGGCCACCTTCATTAGCGGACAGCGAGGCAGTGACCAACTGTGAATCTATAGGCTTGCAAATCTCCTATTCAAGGCCCCCTCTCTCTCTCTCTCTCTCTCTCTCTCTCTCTCTCTCTCTTCGTGTGTGCAAAGAATTGCCGAAATGAGTGGAATGGGTTAGGCATTTCATCGAGCAACTAGAAGGATCAAGGCGACGTTGGGTTTGAACGTGGCTCTGCCTTTCATGTGACATCTTGATTTTCCATTTCTATTTTTAATAAAATGAGACGAGCATTTCATCTTCACGCATATAGTTATTTTCCCTGAGTCGGCCATTCATATGAAAACTAGTCTATCAGGTGAAGCTGTTAAGAGATTCTAATGCATCAGACTCGAGAATTTGACCAGAAAACGACATTTCGACCGAGCTAATCTACAAGGGTCATTACGGCACAGTTAAAAATCGATTAGAGACCGAAAATAGGTCGACTCGACAGAGGCATGTGATCAAGTGTGGGTGATTCCACCAGATCGCACAATTCTTGTCGATCGGCACTGGATCGGCTTTTCTGTCGTTTGGGTACCTTGTGTCCGTATTTGAAATGTTGAAATTACCACGACAACCGAGAGTCGCCAATGTGTTAAAGATGTACATTGTGGCTTGAAAATGATCAACCATAGGTCAAATGCACAAAAATTTCTAAAAACTACCCGGTAGATTAGGACGCGTTAGTATCGTGCCAGAATGAAATTAACCGTGAATTGAAACCGAATTCAGAAATTGGAAGTCCTAGTATGTCACAAATCATTTTAGAAACATTGACTCATCTTCGGAAGATTTTTCATGCAAACCGAGTTTTTCAGCAAAATAATCAAAGTATGGTTAATTTGGTTCGGAAAATTGGTAGGCCCGCTTTTGGTCGTACTTTTGAGATCTAAGATGGTTCTATGGTCAAGTAATTATATGAATTGAAGTGTGATGACATTGGATTAATTTTATGGACTTCAATTTGGCTCAATTGGAAGTGAATTGAATGGAATTGAAGAATGTAATGTACAAAATTTAAAAATTCGGATGCTGCGACGGAGGAAGCAATTGGATCCATTGGAAGATTGTTGTGGAAGATTTGAGTTAGTGGAGTGTAACATCACCTGATGTCATGGTGGGGCCAAAGTGAATGGGGTTTGGACAAGTGTCAAGAGCCCATTGGCTCACCAAAAGTGGGGATTTCACTTCACCTATCAACATCATCTTCTACCTTGGGGCTTCTTGGACTTGAGGAGAGAGAAGGGATCGTGCGAACCAGCAGCCCGACGCCCCCCTTCCCGCTCACTCGACACCGCCGTGCGTCGCCGGAGACCATCGCCGTCACTGCCGTCTGCGCGCGCCGCCGGTGCCGCTCCTTCTTCGCCCGCTCGTCGGCCTGCTCGCGCTTTACTCCGCCTCCACCCGAGCCTCCAGCACAGTCGCCCTTCGTCGTCCAGCTATTGCCGCTGTCGCCAAGGCCACCGGGAGACCGCCGAGCCACCGCCAGTCGCCACCCAAGTTACCGCCGCTCGTTTCTACCGATCCCATGCCCAACCGGTGACCAGAGCACCTCCGACCGAGCTTGGACAGCAGTCGGAGTTCCAACCCTAGATCCGGATCTTCAAGGTCCGTTTTGGGTGCCTTCCGGTCCTCTTTTGGTGCCGCCCTGAGGAAGTTTTCCGACCGCCTCGCCGTTGTCTTCGCCGGAGACTCATCGGAAAGCAATTCCGGTGAGTTTTGCTCACTAAACCTTGATTAGAGGGTTAATGATGCTTTAGGTGTGCTTTGTTTAAGTTAAGTAAGCTTAAGTGGTTAGTTTAGTTTATTTCAGTGTGGATTAGATTAAGGGGTGTGATTAGTTTAGTGTATGTTTAATTAAGGCTAAATTGATGTTTATGTTAATGTAATGGTGATTTAGCTTTAATTGATTATTTTTGAATAAATAAATATTTCGAAATTATTTAATAATTTAATAATGTATTATTATTCGAAATTATTAAAATATTATTATTTAATTAATTTTCAGAAAAATTTAATTATTTAATAAATTCGGAAAAATTTTCGGGACCTTATTTTCTCAGAATTTCACGCTGATTGCTGCTATGTATTCAGATTTTGAATTTGATGAATGGATATTGCAAATTGAGTGTTGATTGTGAAAAATATAGATTTTATTTAGAAAATCTCAAGTGTCGGGTTTTGATACCAAAATTGGATTTTAAGGATTATATTAAATAGTGGGGTTTGAAAAAGTGAGATATTAGCTTTCGGGTTCGAAATTAACGTGCCCCCACACACCTGAATAATTTATGGAATATTTTTAATATAAAAAAAATGGCCAGGATCACTATTTTAAGTGGAAGTATTGAGTGAAATGCAAAGTGTCCCGGGCCGAATATGAAATTGTTGTGTGATAATTAAGAGGAAGTTGTCATGGGCTATTGAGCCGTACTTGCCCTATATGGGATGCCCCTTACAACGGATGCGGGTTGCAGTAGATTCTGGGCCCATGCTCCTTCGGGAACGTCGTCGACGTAGTGACGAGGCCGTGCTCCAAGGTAGGGAGACGATGCCTGGCAATGTGTCAGTAGATAGCCGAACTGCGAGTAGGCTATGTTCATATGTGGTGATAAATAAAAATTGGAACGTGTACTGAGTGTAATTATTGATTATATGAAAGTATTACGTTCCAATTGTTTAAGTTCTTATGACTACCTGTGATTGAGTGATTTGAACTGTACTAACCTGCAGGAAGGAAGTAAGGCGAGGTAAGTCTTCTGTATAGTGTGGCTAGGCCACCCTTGGGTGTATTTTCTTTCTAATAGGAATTTAGGGGGTGAACTTGCTGAGATAATGTCTCACCCCATTGTGGGCCAAAATTTCATGACCGTAGATGGCGGAACCCCCAGAGCGTTATGGTATTCCCATGCATATTATGGAGCGAAGCATAGTTTTCCCGATCCCGATAGTCATTGGATTTATGAGCTTGTCAGGACCACGATGCAGGGTCCGAGAGGCCTTGTTTGTCAGGGTGCCTCATTGATATAGGGCGTGGTTCTGATTTGGGGCCAATGGTTTCAGGGTTGGTCCTTTTAGTAGTTTTGAAATTCCACCTGCTATAATGGAAGCCATTCTAAGTGAGGGCGTAGCTGACCCTCCCGATGGTAAGGTGGAGGACCCATTGTCTCCGGAGGCTGTTCAGTCAAAAGTGGGATCGGCGAACGAGTCCGACTAGTGGACTAGGACTGTTCATTCTTTTTGGTGAACCGATCTTTTTGTAGACTGACCCTTTTTGGTATATATGTAAACTCTGGAGTGAATATCTATGAAAGCATGTTTGTTTATGAATGAGTTGGTTTCCTACTTTCTTATCCCGTGAGTTTTTGTCAGGAGTTTTGTAATACGTTCTGCATGCGCAATAATAAATCAATGGGGTCGGCGACACTACTTGGGAATGTCGCATTTGCATGACCATGGCGGGTTGTTCACGTGCTCGAGGTCCCGGGGCATGACATTCCATCTTAAGGCATCGTTGCGAGCGAGGCCCGGGTCTAGGTAAGGCCTGGTGAGGGTCGTACCATGGCCAGTGAGGGTTTTGTGGCCCTCGCCCAGGCTTATTGACCACTTTGGGAAAAAAACAAAAAGAAAAGAAGGAAGAAAAGGAAAAAGAAAAAAAAAACTAAAAATCGTCACGTCATCGTTAGTCGGACAGTCGACGTTCTTGTTAGAACTAGTTGGATAAATTGAATTAGCAAAAATATATTAAAAAAAATATTAAATTGATACAATTACAATAAATTTAGGATTGTTTTGGTATATTTACCCTGGGAGTCCATGTCTCCTAAGTGTGCTCTTCATCAATCGGTTTGCTCTTTCGCAAGATGCCCTTTACATGTGGGGATTGCACTCATCTGACGACATCAAAAGGAGAGAGATTTTGGATCTCATTTCTTATGTAAGTTTATCTTGGATTTTAAAAAGCAAAAAAATATATATTCAAGGTCGTGGTTCTATTTCTAGTGTTTTGCAATGTAAAATATTAATCCTCTCGTAAGTTGTAACTAAGAAAAGCGGAGATATTATCTTCGGCAATCTCTGTACTTTTGTCCGAATTTAAAGATCGTCCCTCTACCGGTTCTCTCTACTTTTTTGTTCGATACCAATTCTCTCTATTTGCCGTGTGTACGCGTGCAATCTGACTCAAACCACTATACATGACCTCTGCCGACGTCACCCACCTGGGACCTCAACCACCGCCCTACACACTTTCGCTGTTGTCCACACTTCTCTTATGAAGCATGCTCGCATCATGTGCCAATAAGTATACGAAGGGTGATCGATTTTAGAATATGAAAAAACCACCAATTAAAGATCAGTTTAACAAAATGAGAATAAAAAATCATTTGCCAATTCCATGGAACTGCTTTGATTTCCGAGTGGAGTCATGAAATTGGTATACAATTACTATAATCCTAGCTACTCGTCATGATATTTGCTAAGAAATGACTGGATAAGCAAGTTTTATTAGTACAATAGAAATCTTTTGTCGAACATCCAAAATGGAAGCAAAAATAGCTGAGGGAATTTAGTCTCGTCATTGTCAATCGGGGTTAAAGATTATGGTTGGTCGGGGAAAGACGAACATGCCAATGATATGATTGTATAGTGAGGTGGGATTTCTATGCGTGTTGCTAATCGTTTCATTTGTCGTCATGCCTAAAGGCCTACGGACTTCAATTTTGTCACTTGGCTTCCGGTGCTTCCTAGTTGACTGGGAAAGGATACCAAACTCGGTCCTACTTATTTAGTTGCTTCTCTTGTTTTGGAGTTGGATTTTGTTAAGAGAGGAAGATGGTGCGCATGGCATGGTACCAACTTAGGTTGATGGGTTGTGGCATTCTGTTTCTTCCTTTTCTTAATTAAAGTATTTCCTAATAAAGAAAAAGGTGGCATTCAGTGGAAATTTAGAAATTGCTTTTCAAAAGTAATATATGTATCGATCCGATCCAAGTGGGTAGGTAGGCGATTCCACACTTGGAATTGGAAATCGGACTGATACTCATTGATTCTAATTATTGGAACTGAGAAGTGGACTAGTCCACATGGGAATTGCCAGTTCTCGATCGATTTGGTTCAATTTCGAGCGGTTCCCTTTTTTTGGACATACCCGAAAATGTGATATTTGATTTTGTGTTAATTCCACTATGGATGGTTTCCTCTCACCAAAATCATCCGATGATGGAACTTACCACTACAAGGACTTGACATGGTTCTAGTATGTGACAGACTTGTAGAAGCTACTTTCCTTTGCTCTGAGCTCAACTTGGCATCTAGAGTCTTCTCGGGGATAAGAGTTGAAAAGAAGATTCCACTGGACGGTTTCCTCTCACCAAAATCATCCGATGATGGCACTTACCACCGCAAGGACTTGACATGGCTCCAGTGTGTGACAAACTTGTAGAAGCCACTTTTCTTTGCTCTTTGCTAGAGCTCAAAAATGAGAGAGAGAGAGGGGGGAGGGTTTAACTTAAACAACTTTCCTTCTTTTCCCTAGCGATTAGCTCGATCATTTTGCACCACTCCATTGAAGGGCGTTTTGATCTCGTTAGTGGAGAAAGTGTCTATGGAGCCATTTTAGGTGTTCATTAGTCCTAGTCGAACTCAAGAATCGGATTGGATTGAATTGACTGGTTCTGGCCCTTCCGGGTGTTTTCCATGGGAATCATTCTGGTTTTGTATTCTTGGGGAGGAAGAGGACTGATTGGAATCAAATTGGCAAAACAGGCAGAGTATGTTAGAGTATATTATATTTCGACTATTTTTTATTCGGCAAGGGGAAAATTACAAATTATTTGTGGGAGTACTCTTTACTTTTTACTAGTAATTTCCGTGTGATTAATAATTTCTTCGTGCACTAAATTTTTTGAGAAAGAACATAAAATAATTAAGAACATAAAACAATTAAGAACATATAACACCGCCGATTCACAGAATAACCCCAAAGTCAAATCGAAACTTCTTAGTTCAATCCGATTTGGTTTTAGGGTGGATAGGGTCAACTCTTGATTCATAGATTGGGAATTGACCTAATCAAACCCGATTCGCTATTTCAAGGTGAAAACCAAGCACTTTGGAATGGATCACTTGTGATATTCATGGTATAGTTGGGTTCAATTCGGTTTAGAGGTTATTTTTAGTCCAAACCAAATTTATCGATTTGAAAAAATCTCGACCTATGCTCAAACAAAACCAACCAATAAAATTACAAGTCAAATTAAACAAATAATATCAGGTCGTTATCGAATTGTTTGTTAACAATCACCATGATGTGGATGTACAAGTAAGAAGTTTGACACATAATTAGACTATCTACCTTCAACATGCCACGGAAGTTGACAAAAATATACCGCTATTTCGGCACATGTCGAAAAATAGAAACATTTGATTTATTGGTTCAATTCGGTTAGGTTAACCTACCAAAATTTATCGGTAGAAAAGAAAATAAATCTATTTATTAAATTAATCCGTTTTTGAAGTCCCTAAACTGAAATCAAACCAAGAAACCAATGACAAAAATGTCCCAAATCGCTAGACCGGAGTTTTTGGTTCAATTCGGTTCAGGCAATTGATCTAACGATTTTTGGTTAATCCATCTAAAAAGGAAAGGGATAACTGTACTGAAAGTTCTAAAATTTGTCATGAAAGTGTAATTGAATACAAAACTTTCAAAAATTGCAATTAAATTTTAAAACTTGTCACAAAAGTGCAATTAAGTCCTAAAATTTTTAAAAATTATAATTAAGTAGTAAAACTTGTCATGAAAGTCTCTAAAAAGTGCAATCAAATCATAAAACTTATTGCGAAAGTACAATCAAGTCATAAAACTTTCTAAAAGTACAATAAATATAAGGACTTGATTGAACTAATTTGACAAGTTTTATAACTTGATTGTATTTTTTAAAAGGTTAGGGTTCGTCTATATATTTGTAATTAGTTTTAGGACTTAATTACATTGTTTGAAAATGTTATAACTTAATTATGTTATAAGTTTTAGGATTTCGAATTCACTAATGTCTGAAAAGGATGAGATAAGTGCATTAGAAGCCCTAAAACTTGTCATAAAAGTGTAATTGAAACCTAAAATTTTTAAAAGGTTCAATCAAATCCAAAAACTTGTTATGAAGGTTTAATTGAGTACTAAAACTTTCAAAATGTCCAATCAAGTCTTAAAGCTTGTTACGAAAGTGCAATCAAATCTTAAAATTTTCAAAAAATGCTATTAATGGAATGACTTATATTTGACCAATTTGATAAATTTTAGAACTTAATTATATATTGTGAAAATTTTAGGATTTAATTATACTTTATGATAAATTTTAAAATTTTATTATAAATTTTTTAATGCACTTATCCCCAAAAAGATAATGGGATCGAATTACAACGGGTGGGTTTGGGAGAAGCTTTTGGGAAAAACCTTTAAGGAAATGCAAAAACCTTTGGTCTAAAGGCCTTTGGTGAAATGCAAACTGTGTTTGGCAAATTGTACTTTGAAAGCCCTTTGTGAAATACTTTGAGCAAAACGGTGTTTAGGGAATTACATTTACAAAAGAGTTTTGTGGTAAAAAAAAATTATCAAAAGAAAAATTAAAAATAAATTGACAAGGCAAGGGTAGCGGCCACCGGCGACCTCGGATCGGGGCGGCGAGGTCGCGCGACGCGCCACGCGACCTCCCGGCGACCCGGATCCGGGTCGCGGAGGCGGAGTCCGTCGTGTAGAGGTCGTGCGACCTCTGCGTGTCGCCGGAGGTCTCGCGACCGGATCCGGTCGCGCGGAGGTCGTGCGGCGAGGTCGCGCGACTAGATCTGTTCGCCGAGGTCGCGCGACCTCGCCTCGACCGGATCCGGTTGCCGCGAGGTCACGCGACCTCCGGCGACCGATCTGGTTGCGCGCGAGAGGTCGCAGTCCTCGCGGCGACCCAAATTTGGGTCGCCGCGAGGACCTACGACCTCCGGCGGACCCTCGCTGGAGGTTGCCAAACCCTGAGGCTCACGGCGTCCTAGAGAAGATGAACAGTGCTCATACAAGGGCACGCACTGGAAAAACAAAAAATTCGTGAGGACAATTTCGGAAAAAAAAAAAAAATATGAACAGTGAACTCCCAAAGCATGCCGAGAATCTTTGAAAAGCCCAAGCGCAGCCAGCCTTCCAAGTATTTGCTTTCCCATTAAGAGACTTCGAAAGCTGGTTCCCAAACACCCATTTTTTGGCCCAAAGGGCTTTTGATGCCCAAAGCCCCTTCCAAAGTTACTCCCAAACGCACCCAACGTTCGGCAAAAGGCCCAAGCCCAGCAGCCCCCAAAGTTCCCGTGCAAGCAAAGCCACGTTCGGCACGAGTCCTACACCGACTCTCTGGCCGAAGCGAGGAGAGCCGAGTACATAAGGCAAACAGAGCGGCTCCAACACCGAGCTATCTTCTGCTTTCGAGATTCGACCATCATCGTTCCCGATCGTACCTTCTTCCCCATCTTCTCTCTCGTCCCCCCGAGGTTGTTCGCGGCCCGCGGGAGCGCCGCCGTCGAAGGAGGAGCGCACGGCAGAGCCATCTGCGATCGGGGCGCCTTCTTCTTCTCGGGAGCTTTGAGACGGGGGGCACCGAGAGATGGTCCTGCTGCTGCGGGCTGTCGAGGACTTGGTGCGGCGCGCGTGAGTTCGATCGGTAGTTTGCAGTCGGCGGCGGGGGGTTGGAGGAGCCAATCTGGGGGTGAGAGCTCGTCGGGGCTCTGGCGCTGCCTGCGTTGCGCGGAGTTCATCTTGCCGTTCGTCCGGACCCGCGGAATGGACATGGACACTGATCGTTCTTTCGAGGCTAGCAATCTCAGCCCTCGAGATCGAATTCTGGAGGTGCGGCGGTTTTTTCTCCCCATGATTTGTGTGTGTGTTTTTTTTTTCTCACTTCTTTCCGGTTCCCCTTTGGTCGTTTTTTCTTGAAATCGTTGGCTGTTGTTTGTATCCTTTATTTTGCTCTTTCAAGTTTAGGAATTGAGAATGTCTTGCCATGAGTTTCGATGTGGTGTGGTCTGAATGGGGTTTTGGGAGCTTCTGTTTGGTCTTTGGAAGCGAAACGTGTAGGCTCTACTTCAAAGAGGCTAGGAATTGATCTTTGACAGGTTGTCTGCCGTTTTTTGTTCATTTGTTTTGAGCTGCTTCGTTTTTCCACAAATTTGTCGCTGCTTCATAATAGGACATAGTTGTATGACATAGTTGTATGGCAGTGTGAAGTGAGCTTTGTGTATACAGAAAATATATGGTATGTGAGGGTAGTGTGTTCGTAGTACTTAGGTTGTAGCCTCGAGGGGCATTTTGAAAGTGAGTGTATCTATTGTCTTTCTTTCTATTTTCAAGAATGGATGGAGATGTAAAAGGGTTTCTGCTACTTTTCCTGTGATAATTTCATTGTTTGCCCAGTTTTTCTCTGATGATCTTTTCTTTTACTGTTGGGTAATATTTTGCCATCAATAATATGAAGCAAGAGACAAATTGTAACAGCAGGTTATAAGTAGGAAATAATAAGGCAATGTATCTTACACTCCTCCTTGGTTATTTATGCTAGAGGCTTGCACAAATTGAAGTTCCACGGGAGTACCTTTACAACTCTGAAACTGGCGTAGTTGCTTTCCTCAAGGATAATGAGTCCTGCATCCCACAGCTTGTGTCTGCAATTTTACCGTTAGATGACGAGTTGGTGGAGATCCATCGGAATCAGCAAACAGGATCTGAAGATGTTCCAGAAGAAAATGATATGAGAAAGTTTTTTAGAGAAAGTATGGTTTGGCTGCAGTGGTTGATGTTTAGGGATGAACCCACCTATGTTCTTAAGTGTCTTTCGGACATTGATGTGGGTCAGAGGGGAGTTTGTGGTGCTGTATGGGGAAACGATGATATTGCTTATAGGTGCCGAACGTGCGAACTTGACCCCACATGTGCAATATGTGTTCCTTGTTTTGAAAATGGGAATCATGAGGACCATGATTACTCAATGATATATACTGGAGGGGGTTGCTGTGATTGTGGAGATGCGACGGCATGGAGACGAGAGGGCTTCTGTTCGAAGCATAAAGGTGCAGAACAGATCCAGCCCCTTCCTCAGGAAATAGCACACTCTGCTGGACCAGTCCTTGATGCCCTCTTTGTGTTTTGGAAAAACAAGCTGTTGTCTGCTGAGTCTTCCACTCAAGAAGACAGCAGAGGAAGCGACCATGCTGCAGAGTATAGTGAAGTTGCAGATGAGCTTACTCTTGTGATAGCTGTAATGCTACTAGAATTCTGCAACCATAGTGAGAGTTTGCTAAGTTTTGCTTCAATTAGGATATTTTCCTCTGCTGGTCTATTGGAGATTCTAGTGAGGGGTGAGAGTTTCTTAAGTGATAAGGTCGTGAAGAAACTTTATGAACTACTTCTTAAACTGCTTGCAGAGCCCTTGTTCAAGTATGAGTTTGCCAAGGCATTTTTAAGCTACTACCCAGTTGCTGTAAAGGAAGCTATAAAAGAGTGCAATGATGGTGTTTCTAAGAAGCATGCTCTATCGACGTTTTCTGTGCAGATCTTTACAGTGCCAACTCTGACTCCACGTCTTGTGAAGGAACTGAACTTACTTGAAATGCTATTTGGGTGCTTAGGAGACATATTTACTTCATGTGCTGGTGAAGATGGTCGTTTACAGGTAAGACACAAGTTTGTCTCCTAGTTGGTTATTATTTTCTCCATACATGCCTTTGATGTTGTCCATTGGATGGATACTGACATTTGTGCAGTCTTTAGTGATTTAGTGGATAGGTTGTCGGGTCTACTCTAGTAGAACATTGCTATGAAATATATTCACGCTACAAGGGCATTAAATTAATCAATGAGCATTGGGACTCAAGCATTTCCATGGAATAAAAAGTCATTCAATGGTTGAATAATTGGTACTTGATTAATTATTTTTATTAAGACCTTAATCTTTTCATTACAGATTCCTATTGCCTTATGATATTTTTGAAGTATATTTGCTGGTATTAGGATTTAGTTAGTAGGTGAGTCTTAAACAAGGAAGTTAGGGTTTTGGGTCTCTCATGCTGTATATTTTGTTAATTAATTGAGTATAGATGTAGCCTATAAGTACTTTCTCTCTCCTTCTCTCTTGATGATCCTAGAATATTTACATGGTATTAGAGCCACAGGAGAGAGGGAACCAAATCAACACCCTCACATTTCTTTTTCCTCATTGCCATCGATTTAGAGAAAAGAATTCAAAGACCCATCAATCGACCCCCACTGATTCCTGTATCAGTTTTCTTGTAAGGGCATTAACATCCAATGACCTCGTCATCGCTTGCCATGTGCTGCCGCCATTGCTTGCTGTTTGTCGCATGTTGTTGTCAACAATTGTTTGCTCATGTCGTCATCCTTGAGAGCAGGTACACCTGGTTGTCTTCAAGAGAAGCATCATTGTCCACTGCTTGTCCCTGTCTCAAACCAGGTCTTGTTGCCTTCGAGAGTAGTGCTATCTTGAAATTGTCAACTTCAGTCATGCCGTCTCTTTGAGCTCAGTGGTGTCGTCATCACCTGTGTCCTCTTGGGCAACCTTGTTTTTCCTAGTCGTGCATCCATTCAAGCTCTGTAGAGATGTTGGTTGTAATCTTTGTTGGTTCTCTACTACGACCCCCTCGGGGTCTCTGTTACCCTCATCTTCATAGTCTCTTTCTCTGTCCCGAGCAACATTTTGCTTGCTTGACCAAAGTTCTCTCCTTTATCCGTCTCTTGGTCATTGAGCTCGTCATCTCCAGCTTAGATCTCGTTGGTCTATACTGATCATCAGGGGGATGACTCTTTTTTAGCGAGTTTTGCTGCTGTCATCGTTTGTTGGGAGCTGTCCTCTTTCATCGTTCACCTGTCTTCCTTCTCTGTCACTTACTTGCTAGATCACCTTTTCTTTTTCCAGCACTGGTTTCTGTCAAGATTTTGTCGCCTCTCTGATGCTGGTGGTTTCTGCTTTGGTCTTATGCTTGTTTCATTCTAATCCCAGAAAATGGTTAAAAAAAGGGGGGTTTTCTAGAGACACATAAAAGCTCTGATATCCAGCGATTCATCTTTGGCAACTTCTCCAATTTTGGTCCTTTGAAATCTCAGCTAGCCTATTGTGGATGTAGTTGTGAGACTCTTCTTACATTGTGAGTGTCATCGACGGGCAAAGTCACTATAAGTTTCTAGTTAGCTGTGAGCACTGGAGTCAAGCATGCATCTGTTGAGCAGCCAGAGTCGAGCACTGTGGGGGTGATGCAGTTTGGTTTGCGACAACACAAGTTGGGTTCTTACATGATTTTAACCAATATTATGTGTGAAAGAGGTGTCAATTTTTGATCCTTTCTTTCTTCAGTGCTTCTCTGTCAAATCTAGTACTCACGTAAGGTTTGGCTTATGCTAAGTTGTCTTGAATTTGATTGAATGTAGCCATGTCCATTATCTATTGGATGGTCTAGTTTACATAGCACTTTGGTCACGCACTTCAAGAGGAAGTTGCAACTAGAAAGTTGCATTTGTTAGTTGCAATTTGGATGCTCTAGCTTGAGGGTGAGTGATGAAGTATAGTTAGTGGCGTTAGGAATTAGTAGGTGAGTCTCAAATAAAATAATCAGGGTTTTAGATGTCTATCATGTTCTATAAATAGAGCCATCTCATGTGCTTCCTTCCTTTACAACATGGGGTATGTGAACCTTGCATCTTGGTGAATTTCATGCGAGCCACCCCATCCACATACATTGGATAAGGCTCCTCTGGCAGGATGGCGGGCGTGACCCCTAAGATTAATATGAGGAGTGATGCTGCGCACACAGGATCTTGGGGGTTACCATCTTATGTACTCTTCTATTAAGTTATTAAGTAAAGATGTATGCCTTTGATTATTTTCTCTCTCCCTTTCTCTTGAAGATCCTAGATTATCTATGGATATCATAAATTATAACTTTATGTATGATTGACAGCTATAGAAGTCGTTATCGAATTTTTTACAGCAGGATAGACTGTTTCTGGAATTTTAATGAAGTAGATAGTTGTTCTCTGCTTTCAGAATACTTGAAAGTATTCTTTGGAATTCCCTTCAATGGATATTGTTTCTTTCTTACTGATGGGTGGTGATGTTGTTCTGTAGATTGATTGTAATCTAGACATCTTACAGATGATACTTTAAACAAGAATGCACATATGTAGAATGAACACTGGAAGATACTTCCAATTAAGACATATCTTATACACTGTCAATAAACTTTTGAATAATCATTTGCTTTTTATGTCAATGGTACTGTTTGAGAATCTTATACAAAACAGATGAATGGAATGCATTAACGGATTAGAAGTGGTGAATGATATTAGGAAATAACAGTACATTTAGTTTATGACCAAATCAGTGCTCTTTAAGTGAAGTCTTACCACATGGAAGCACCTTTTAGTGAGAATCTGATCTATATAGAAACTCATTGCTTGCATTACATGCATTTTTGAGTTAGTATTTGAATTCCGTGTCTCTGGTTTTTAAATTAAATTACTATATTGTCATGAGGGAATATTGAATAATCAACTGGCTTTCTATTAGGTAGTCGATCGTGCAGTGTATCATTTGGTGTATTTTGACAAAGCACGTCTGCCATTTCTTTTGCTAGTTGCAGCAGCTGTAAACTATTGAGCGAGTTTTTTTTTATATATTTATTTGTCATAAAGCACTTGGTATTCTATCAAGGATCGGCCATCTAACAGGTGTTCGCACTGCACTCATAGATGGCTCGGCTAGGGCAATAGACAAGTTAACTGATGATGTTCTGTGTATCTCATGAAGTTTTATCTCTATTTAGCTTCAAAGTGTCAATGGAAGTTGAGCTTCATTGAAAAGTAGGTTTTGATGGTTTTTCCATTTTACCTGTTGAAGCAAATCCACTATAAATGTCTCATTTTGTTTTTAAAAGTAATTTCAATAAAGTATAGTTTGGTTTTTCCTTTGACATCTTTTCCTTTGTTCTGCCATGTACTAAAATAGCTGAAAAATTCTGTTGGTAGGTCACCAAGTGGCAACATTTGTATGATACAACCTTTCGTGTGGCTGAAGATGTACGATTTGTTGTGAGCCATGTGATCATACAGAAGTATTTAATTAATGAAAAGAGGGATAACTTAAGGACTTGGATGAGGCTTTTGAATTTTGTGCAAGGAATGAATCCTCTAAGGAGAGAAACAGGTATACTTATAGAAGAAGAAATTGATAATACACATTTTCCTTTTGGTCTATGCTCTTCAATAGCAAATACTCACTCCCTACTGGTTGATGGAGCATCTTTGGATGAACCTGTGAAAGAGACAATTGATGAAATGGACATGGATGATGGAGAAAGTTTGAGACATGCAAAAGTAGTACGGTTATCTCAGGAAAGCTCCGCATGTAGCACTTCAGGCAGGAGCAAGGCATCAGCGTCTGGATCTAAGGCTGCTGAAGTCGATACCATAAAAAATAGTCATCCATCAATTCCGCCGTCTAACACATGGTTGATAAATGAATGTTTGAAAGCTATTGAGAATTGGTTATTAGTTGATAAGACTTCAGGGGCCCCTGTAATTGATTTATCTCAGAGCAACAGTAGTATTGCCACTAGCCATTTTTCTGCATGGAAGAAGACAATATCGAGGATCAGAAAAGGTAAATATATATTTGGTAGACTTGGTAGTCCTAGTGACCAGCAAGGTAGACTTAATCATGGTGATTGGCCCAATGCAAGTGTAGATAATGGGGAGGACGCTGATCCTGAAAGTAAGTCCATTCCTGTTAGTGACAGTGATGCTGCAAATGCTTCTGTGGCCTCCGATAATTGTGCAGTGGAAGGTGATTATGCTTCAGAAGTGGGTGCTTTGCGTGTTCTTAGCTTGCAGGATTGGCCAAATATTGTCTATGATGTTAGTTCGCAAGATATATCTGTTCACATTCCGTTTCATCGCTTGCTCTCATTACTTCTGCTTAAAGCCTTGAAAATATGGGATTGGGATACCACAGCATCCAATGGAAACGCTGCTGCTTTTGCTTATCAGCCATCAGGGCCCTACACCAACTTTTTCAACTGCGTTTTGGGACTTTGTAGTCCACTGGGTTTTTGTGCTTTTGTCATGGAGCATCCTTTACGTATTAGGGTGTTCTGTGCTGAGGTTCATGCTGGAATGTGGAAGAAGAATGGGGATGCAGCCCTATTATCTCGTGAATGGTATCGCTCAGCTCGGTGGTATGTGATTTTCATCTTGTGTGATCTACATTCCAGAGCGATAGATATTCCTTCTCACTCAATATTGATTTTTATATATGATTGTTCTCCTACTATTGTTCATTACAGATTCCTATAGGGCATGGCTAATTTTGCTTTTCTGCAGGTCCGAGCAAGGCTTGGAGCTTGACCTTTTCCTGTTGCAGTTCTGTGCAGCTGTAGCCCCTGCTGATCTTTTCGTCAGCAGAATAATAGAACGTTTTGGGCTACTGAGTTATCTCTCTCTTAATCCTACACGGGATGGCGAGTATGTACATACTTTCTTGAATTGCACATACATGCCTTTAGTTAAATAACATAGCAACCTCTTTTAGATGAGGATAGTCATAAGATTTGCATTAATATAGACAAGTAGGGTAGCTTTATTTGGATATTGAATTTTGCTGTGAGTCTAGTTTTATCTTCTGGTAGAATGAATGGACTGAAGTTGCTTTGTGGTCCCTCTTTTTGGGCCTATCGTTAAGCTGCCCATCCACCCTTGGTTTATTCTCTCTGAAAAAGCAGCGGAGGGGTTCCTGGGCTTATAACATATTCCCATAGAAGTGAGTAGGAATTGGCCGTGTCTTAGGAATTTGAGGTTCATTGTGTCGTATTTCTAATCCGAATTCTTTCAAAGTTTCAATCACTGATAAAGGTCATTAGAGCATTTGGCCAGTGGATGGATGCTTCAAAAGAACTTCCCTTGCATGTTCAGTTATTGTTATCGAGCAATGTACCATCTGTTCTTTGGGACTTTGTGCTATGTCCCTGTTAAGAATATTCCTTTTGGATGGTGCATAAGTAATCATTTATATCATTGTTGTCATTTTCGTTTTGTTTGAGTTATTCAACTTTTGAAATGATTCCTCACTCTGTACGTGCTACAACCAACTCCTGCTCACTAGCTTCTAGAATGACAAGTCATCTGGGTTAGGGAAGCCAGTTAAGAGCTAATCTTTGTGGGCTAGAAGCTGAAGTTCCTCTAGGTTCTGGCTTGTCAACTCGGCTTTTGAGCAGAAATACAGATAAAAATTTGTTTTACATCTTAAACCATGAAATGTCTAAAGTACAATAATTTGTCGTTACTGAGTAAAACACAAAATAGTAATTTAAAACTAGCAGCTTCCATGTACTGAGTTGTATAATTGGTGATCTTGATGGAACTGATGGACTGAAGAAGATCTGCTGCTTTAAGAGCGGTTATAAGTATCGGGATGCTTAAATTAGTGTCTTACCAAACCTTTGATAGGTAATACTTGCATGTTGTCAGCTTTTCCTTGTCCATTAGCCAGTAATTGTAAGATTGGGACTTAGTCTCCTCACCTACTTGTTAATGAATTGCCATGCTTATTAAAGAAAGGGAATGGTTTTTGATAGTGCTCCTCTTGTAAGAGTTCTAGGCCATAGAAATCTATTAGAAATTGGAAGTAGTTAGGTTTTATTAATCCACCCTGTGAAAATGAGAAGACTGAATCGTTACTTCTACTTTATAATTTGTCCTTGGCTTGTCCAAAATTTTCCTTGAGACACGATATTTATTGCTTGAATATGTTATGTTTAGTAAATATCCCATTCTTGTGTAATCGGTTTGGGTGTTCCAATGGAGATTATAGTGAGAAAATTATGAATGGTCCTAATGGGTAGATGAATCACTCCTAGTGAAAGTTAATTGTTCTATACTTAGCATTGGTGGTTCCACTAAATCGGTGTGCACAACCATTTGTTCTGAATGCTTAAGGACATAAATGAGGATGTTCTTTCATGGGGATCTGACCTAAGTGCAAAAATTGAATCGTATAGGGGTAGGATGGTTATGAGATGGGATTTGGGATGGTTGATCTCGTCCCAAACCCATCTGACTAATTTTTGAGTATTTCCCAAACTCGTTTCAGAAACCCGATATGGTTTTGTGAATGGAAATCCCACTGTTGGGTTCTCAATGGGTCTTGATATCACTACAATTGTTATTTTCTCCTAAGTAATTCTTAAATGAATTTTTTTTTAAACACAATATAAATTGGAAACCATCGTGAGTACACATCCACCATCATGGAAATCCAGATTATGTAACCAATTCAATTTCAAATTCTTGTATGAATTCTTGGAATCGTAGAACATAATTTATAAGCCATGAATATTTGGAAGAATGTAAAGGGGCATAAGTAATTTCTCTTGTCTTTGTATATAATTGAATGTGAGACCTTCTATTCTTTAGAAAAGTAAAGTTATTGTATTAAAATGGCTCTCAGGTTCAGGTTACTTGTGAGACAAATCACAAACCGTCACAAGCCCTATAAGGTTTTGTAAATAAAATCCCGAACCTGTCCTGCGACCTGTTTAAGCCCTATTGGAATGGGTAGGGTACCATATTTGACCCAACCCATTGCCATCTCTACTTAGGGGTGGGGTGGGGTGGGGTCAGGAGTATGTAGAGTGGGACCTCATTCTAAGCTGCTGGTACCTAGTTTTTTGTATTGCAACAAAAATCGAACCATCCCATTCCCCTTTTTCTATGGTCTAGCTGCTTTCTCATGCCATGTTTACAATTGTGGGACCAATTTCCACTTATTTAAAGGTCTAAGCTTTCAGAACAATCAATTATGCACTAAACTTTAAGTTGATGAGCCCCGAGTCCAGAGTTAGAACCCTTGTAATCTCTTATAATCAAATAATCTTCCTTCTTTATGGCTATCATGTTTCTTTGACAGTTTGAGCTTTGAGATAATTGGAAGAGGATTGGTAGTGGTCCTATAATCCTTAACATATCCTACTAACAAGAAAGTCTTATTGGGTGCTAACTTTTACATTTGTATACGCGTGTCAACCATTGTAATTTATCTAGTTGTCTTGTTTTTTATACTGCAAATTACATATTAATTTCACACTTTTTTTAGCATCCTTTCTGTTCACGTGTATGTGCACGCAATTTTGAGTGAAAGATTTAGGAGAAGCAACATATTTTTTAAAGAAAAAGGAGGGGGCGGCGGCCTGGCCCCGGGGGGGGTGGGGTTGGAGTTCTAAATCATCTTTGGTTGTCTTAGGCTTGTACATACTACATGCGTGTTGTTATCTATTCCGATCGTTCATCCTGTGTAGGAATGTGTCTTCTTGTATAAAGCCTGAATGATATGGATTTTCAGGTATGAACTGGTTCTAGTAGAGGAAATGCTTACTCTTATAATCCAAATAGTTAAAGAAAGGCGATTTTGTGGACAGACTACAGCTGAAAGTTTGAGAAGAGAGTTAGTTTACAGGTTAGCCATTGGAGATGCCACTCGGAGTCAACTTGTGAAGTCACTTCCCCGTGACCTGGCTAAGTTTGAGGGTCTGCAGGAAGTTTTGGATGCTGTTGCTTCATATTCCAATCCTTCTGGCCTTAATCAGGTAATTTTTTTACGCTCACGCACTCTCTCTCTACTAGCCTTTGACAGATATAGTCCTAATTTGTTGTTTCTTTTGTAGGGTACATATTCATTGCGATGGCCATGCTGGAAAGAACTGGATTTGTATCACCCGCATTGGAACTCAAGAGAATTGCAACTTGCAGAAGAAAGATATGCACGCTTTTGCAATGTTTCGGCATCAACTGCTCAGTTGCCTAGGTGGACCTACATATATGCACCTTTACGAGGAATAGCTGGAATAGCTACTTGTAGAGTGACCCTTCAATTAATCCGCTCAGTGCTATTTTATGCTGTTATCAGTGATAAGGCTCGTGACTCACGCGCATCTGATGGTGTCCTGATTGTCGCATTGCACTTGCTCTCTCTAGCCGTAGATATTTGTTTTCAGCAGAGAGAGTCCGGAGATAGAACATGGCTCAATGGAGATCAAAATTCCATGCTATCCTTTGTTACTGAACAAATTAATGAGGGATTATCTTATGGTTTTGGCAAGTTCAGCTTATTATCGCTTCTTGTTTTTCTGATGAAGTTACATAAGACAGAAAGAGTTGGGAATCAGACGGATGCATATGGGTCTGACCTTTCAAATTTGATTGAAAGCTTATTGAAAAGAATTGCTGAAATCGATCCATACTGTATGGATGAGTTGCAACAGCTAGCCCCAGAAGTGTTCATTCAAGTACCACGGTCCATTTTAGACAGTGATAATGGAAGTTCAGGATCTCCTTCTAATGAAGGGAAGCACAGAGCCAAAGCTCGCGAAAGGCAGGCTGCTATAATGGTAGGGATGTGAGGCATTGTCCATGCAGATAATCTTTTTTTCTGCTTGCTTGGTGTAGTAAGTAAAATTTAGAGCCACGCATTTCAATAGAGACTCGGTCAAAGTTAGTAAAAGTTGGCTGTTGTCGTCTTTATCCTAATTGTTGATTTGTTCATGTTTGTTTGTGTGATGTTTTATCTGTGTACAGTGCTCTGTGGTCTACATACATGTATATTTCAAGTCATTATTTTGTTATACATGAGGTTTTAATAATACATGACTCTGGGCAAACTTCATCTCGAACTTTTTTTTAGATGAATTGATATTAAATAGAAAGAGTATATGGCTAGATCTAATAAACTGAAGCATTTAATAGAGCGAAATTGATGTTACAAGAAGGAAAAAGATTGGTAATTGGAAAATAAATGTGCCAAATTTGGTGGAGCATGTTTCCGGCAAGAAGAAATTTGTTGCATGTATGACTAAAGTGTGCTCCATAGGTTGCTGTATTAGCGGCACAAATTTGCTTCAACCTATTGGCTTATTGAATTTTGTTTTGCAGGCAAGAATGAGAGCTGAGCAGTCCAAGTTTCTAGCGAGCATTTCAACTGATGAGGGCTTATCCTCTGCGGAAGAGGCAACTCGTTCGGCTGCTGTTAATGAGACCAGAGAATCTGTTCAAGATGTTTGCTCTCTTTGCCACGATTCTAATCCAGAGAATCCTCTCTCTTTCTTAATTTTTCTCCAGGTAGCAAGTTATATTTTTCTTTTGTTTCCGTTTTTCCTGTTCATCTCTTCTCAATATTAATGTTTTTTTTTTTGTTGCCGATTTAAGAAATCTAGGCTGCTAAGTTTTGTCGACAGAGGACCCCCATCATGGGATGGGGTTCAACAGCCAGAGAAGGAAATAATGCAGATTGAGAAGAACAAGGAAACTGAACAATGTGGGGTTGAAGTTACGGTGGCTAGTTGCTCAGAAGTAGATCCACCTACTAAGTTAGTGCGGTTGGTTTGCAATACTATAAATAAATTCATGCATAATGCCCAGCCTTCTGAAGTCAATGCTTTCATGGAGTTTGTCCGGGCTTGCTTTCCTTTGTTGAGAAACCTTGACGTGCCGCAGATGTCTAAGGATAAAAAGGAAAGCACTGTATATATGTTTGAGACGCTGGAGGAAGATATGTACCGAATTATTCGAAGGGGAATTCATAACAATGCACATCTTCTGGAGTCAGTTGAGGGAGAGAAAAATATTTCAACATCTCAAGAGGTTGCAGGGGATTTTGAAGATGCTGAAACTGTTCTGCTTGCAAAGTATATAGCTTGCCTTTGTGGAGATAGAGCAAAAGATCCATCAGCTTCTGAACACTTGCACATTCATGAGAACTCAGATGAAAGTGCTAAACAAGGGTCAGCATATGATGGATTTGGTCCAGTTGATTGTGATGGAATATTTCTCTCTTCCTGTGGTCATGCCGTGCATCAGGGATGCCTGGAGCGCTATCTATCTTCATTGAAGGAAAGGTTAGTTCTGCTGGAAATTTCTTTTCTCATCCTTTGTTTGGTAATATGATTGTGATGGTGGTTAGGTTTCATTGTCATCGATGGCAACCAGAGGATAGAAAAGGATTGACTGGTGCATCGTGTTATTTAGGCTGGAGGTTTTATAAATGTCCTAGTATGCATGAGTTTAAAATTCTGCTACATTATGGGATGCCTTGATAGGAAGTTTATATACTGGCCAGTGGTGGCCGCTATGTAGTGGAAGCAGTGGCTGCCGATAATGCTCTTGTTGCTACAACAATGAGAAAAATGTTTTGGGTCAATAGTGGATGCTTTTGGCAGTATGCAGTGATAAAATCCGTCACCTGATGAGTTTCATCACTGTTATCCTAACATCGAAAAAGGAAAAAGAAAACAAGAATGACGAACATACTTGACCTTTAGGGACCAGTGGCTATTTTGTGACACTCCAGTAACTTATGCCAAAAGCAGTATGAGCTTGTTTGTTTGTTTTGATAAATAAAGGGTGGCGCTATTTACAGCCCCTACATAACTAAATCCACCCCCATTTACACTAAAAAGACAAAACGACTCAATCTTTCAATTGCAGTTTAATGTGAAGGCCCGACTCCTTTGTTATCTATTTTTTCTTTTTCTGTATAGCAAGTTACCATAAGTAAACATTTCGCATGTTTTTTCTTTAGTGTATTCAAGAAAAGTGCATTCTTGGATATTCTTACAACGTTTTACATGCTCCTTGTGAAATTATCTTACTAATAATAAGTAAAAATGACATTTTTGGATATAGTATAAAACTGAAAAGTCTCTTCTTTATCATTGATCTTATAACAACTTATCTATTTTTTGTCCCTCTTATATCAAAACCTCACTTTCACGGTGAACTTTTTATTAAGTTAATTAATCTAAAATGTATATCAAGTCTCATTTTTTACTATATGAAATAATTTTTTTCCTTATTATATTGGCGAGATACTTTTATATAGAGCATGTAAGATGTAGAGGAATATTTAGGAGTACACCAAAAACATTATGCACAATGAGGTATCTTGATTTTTTTTCATAAATAGTTCATAGATGATATTAAATTTTTGTCAATACAAAATAATGAAAATTCACTGGCATTTTCAAAAAGAAATTTTTACTTTATCCATAAATTTCATCTACTTAACAATTTATCCAAAAATTTGATCGACAATGACGAAAAGAACTAAACTTTTTGGGAATTTCTCTTATCGACAAACAAATTTTATATGGAAGTAATTTGAATTGCAATTAAAGAAAGATACTGCCAATTTTAATTTATATATTCAACTAAAAGATAATATATGTGATTTACGTGTCAATATTAGCATATTGTGAAAGTTCCAGGTATTTTGGGTTTAAAATGTCAAAATGTTTCGACGACAAAATTTAAATTAGAAAAATGTATAAAAGATGAAAGTAATTTTATACAGGCAATATAACTTGCATAAAAGTTTTCTAGTCTTGTTAAGGTTTTTTCAGAGGGACTTCTATCTTTTCCTTTCTTGCTTTTTTCTAAATCTAGCGGCTCATGCCTCTTGACTATTTTACATGAAACACCAAAAATAATTCAGAATTGATAGATTTTGGCTTGTAGATTTGCATATCATTTTTTACAATATTTTAAACAAAATAATATTTAACATTGAAGATTTGACCAAAAAAACCCAAAAAAACAAAGCCAAGAGTTGCTATAAGCACAAAAAATGCACCATCCAATAGTTAATTCAAGATTCTTCTTCATGTTGTGCTGGCATTTTGGAAATAAATGGCTATTGTGATGGCTATCTGCTTTTGTGTAGCTGCTATGCTTGCATCAGCGAGTATATGCTATTGTGAACCTTGCTTAATTTTAATAGGGTAGTTTCTTTTTTGTTTGATGTTATTTTTTCTTGCATCTGACGTATGTTAACACAGCTTGAGCTTTGTGAAGTTGTCTGTATTAGAATGTGATATTGGACTGTGGGTAACAGATATTGTTTGTATCTTGACTTTGCTTTGAAGATTAAATGTACCGCATTTCTGCTTCGAGGATTTTGATGCACTTTAATCTTAGTTAGGTCAAGTTCAAGTGTCTTTATTTCAGGCTGAGACATTGTCATGTTTCATTGGAAGTTCTGGCATTTACCTATGATCATTGTATATAAGAGTGGTTGATTAGTTTCATACAAAATGAAAAATACTGCACGAGTTTTTTCACTAATGTATTGCAAGAATAATAGAATGTACCAATAGGTTGCCGAAAGCAAAATGCTGAATCATTACCTTGCTAGTTGTTTGCATCTGCTGGGAAAAGGATCAGTTTGAGTAATTAACCTGCCAAAAAATGATCGGTGATCTATCAACTTTATGGGCAACCTTTTGATGGAGTTTCAGCCTGTTGTTGTCCTCATTTTGCTGTGTTTTGTGAACTCTCTGGATATCGTCAACCTTTTGATGACTGTAATCTCAGTGGACCTTTTCTTAAGCAAATCAAATTGTTATCAATGTCTATGTTGTGCTTTTCCAACCAATTAGCAATCATCTTTTTCATGCATACTGTTCTTTCCTGACAAAGATGACTTGTTCCTGGAACAATTGTTGCAGACATACAAGAAGAATTATCTTTGAAGGAGGGCACATTGTGAATCTCGACAAGGTGCGTGTCTTTTAACTCTCTTATTGTTGATGCTTATGCTGCATAAGGTAGTCATCTAATTTCTGTTAATCACTAAGAACTTAGTGCTGTTGGTCAATGGTTATATTGGTTTTAGATACTTGCGTTGCTTATAGTAGATTTTGTCTCCGTTAAATCATAAAGGACATTGTCAAACACCTATAATCATAGCTAGAGAGTCCCTCTCTTATTTAGTCTTTGTTATTTGGCAGCATATTTCCCCCTCAATTGTAGCTAAAGAGTTGGAATGACTTTCCTTGGACTGAGAGATGAGGTCCATTTGTACTTCTTCAAGCTTTCCTGTCAATCTTATTGTCTTCAACCAGTAGGCTTTAAGACACTCTCAATGTTAACTCGGCACAACCAACATGGGGAGCTTTTGTATTCCTGCCAATTTTGTGAGTTATTTATCAGTGCAAGACAAAGATATTGATGCCATTACGGACAAGCTTTGTCCAATTAGTGAGGAGTTCTTATTATTATTATTATTATTATTATTATTATTATTATTTTTGGTTGGGGGGTTTTTAGAGAGAATAGACCAATGATTTGATCTGCTTTTACCTAAAAGGAAACCATGCAATCTCCAGCAGATGTGAATGTTAGATTCTACTGTGGTTCACCATGTGGAATGCCTTAGATAGCATAGATGCTTAGTACATGATGCAGGAGAATTAGTTTGCTGGCTTTTATTTTCTAAGAAGATGATAGTCAAGGAGGGCATTTTTGGGGCAGTCTGGGACTACTAGTAGAAATGCTAATAAGGACGAAATAGTTTCAGTGGAAAACTCACTGTTACAAACTAATTGTAAATATTAAAAATAGTTCATATTTGATTTGCTCTTTGAAATTTGATCTTCTCGTTCCCTGTAAAATTTGTTTATGTATATATTTCCTGAACTTCACACTGATTTAATTTGCATTTGTCCTACTTTTTGCCTACAGGCAATACTGGTTCACTCTCTTTCTTATTTAAATTTGGATAAGTTAGACAAATCTTTTGACACCAAATTGTATTCCATACTCGATCGTCTAATTATAGTCAAGAACTTTAAAATCAGGTGAGCAAGATTTGATTCTGCTCAAAAAGCGAGTTGCATCAATACTTAAGTAGAAAATAAAGCTAACTAGTGAAGCTTTGTCTGGATGTTTTGTTTTGCTCTTTTTGGGTGGGGGTTGAATGGGGCAAAATATTAATGAGAACAGAAAGAGACTAGGACCGAACTTATCGTGTAAGATAAAATTTTTCCTAAACACTGATGATGATGATTTAAATTTTTCACGGTTATTTTCTACAAAGTCTAAAGAGCACAAGAGTTAACTTTTTTTTTACATATTCTTTTTGTTGTTGGGGGAGGGGTTACTTCAACCTATTATTTGAATTGATTCTTTCATTATTACAATCCATATCATGAGCTGTTGATGCCTTGAGCATGTCTGTTTGTCTTGATTTATGTCTCTCTTCTAAGTCCTATACTAATATACGTTTCTTCCCATGTTAGGGGGAATTTCTATGCCCTGTTTGCCGTCGTCTGGCAAATTCAATCTTGCCTGCCCTACCGAGTGTTGGTCAGATGATGTGGAAGCAGTCAGTGAGTTCATTTTCCAATTCTTCGCAATGTCCTTGGCCTGGGGCAAGCAGCGACACAACTTCCCTTCATTTATCAGAAGCCTTATGCCTTTTGCAATCTGCAGCTGATTTAGTAAAGAAGGGGGAACTTTTTAAAGCTTTTCCTCTTCAAAGTAACTCAAGCTTAAGATCGAAACTTGAATTGCTCTGTGATCTGCTATCTAAGATGTATTTTCCAGGACAACACAAAAGATCATCTGGGACTGCTAAGGCAGCTTGCTCAGTTATCATGTGGGATACTCTTCGTTACTCACTTATATCAACAGAAATTTCTGCTCGTAGCGGAAGGACGTCTCTCACTCCAAATCTTAGCCTCAGTGCGTTATTCAAGGAAATTTCATCTGCTGGGAAGTTTGTTTTCTCCTTGTTTTTGAGGGTTATTCAGAGCATGAGGACTAAGGATACCCTGGATGTTCTTCAAAGATTTAGAGGTATTAAGCTCTTTGCAGATTCAATCTGCTTTGGCATTTCGACGGATCGTCCACTTTCTTCTGATGGCAAAGAAGGTAATACCTTGTTATATGATTGAAGTGTTATATATATTGTTTTTCTATCTGCCCCACTTTACTGTATCATAGCTAGTCAGGCGTCCTCTATAAGAGATGCTTCTCCTCTATTTCTTTATTGTTTGCTCTTTCAGTCACTAGCCAAAGAGACCGTGCATGGATTCTATTTCAAGCTGTCAGCGTTATCTTCATCATCTGTCTTTTAGAACATGTTCCCAACGTATCTATGGAAATGGTGTTAAATCCTGGGAAATACATTGGCTAATTTAGTCCATTACTTAATGAATCTTAGAGAATCAAATCTTTTATCATTTTTATATGTCTTGTTAGCTTGAACTGTTTATATCCCGGCCCTTGAATGATTATGGAGGTACTTGTTGTATGTCTATATGTTTGATCCTTGTTTTCTCTTCTCCTCATGACGACAGTTTTGTCATATTTATTTTTTCATTTGGTATATTCAGTATGTTGAAGGGTGAGGAGAAATATAATTTGCTTAATTTCTAGGTCTTTATCTTCTTTACTCATTTGTAACTTTCTATACAGATGAGCTGTTAAGTTTTAAATTAATGGCTCATGTTTATCTGTATCTAAATAAAGTTAGTTGCATCAGATTAAACTGAACAACTTGCTTTTTTCCAGTGCGAAACTATTTCAGCTCCTCATTAGACTTTTCCAAGGAGCATATGTGTTATTAAATAAAATTAGATTGGATTAGATTAGCTTTTTGTAATGTTGATTTTGCTTCTTAATCTCTTGCCAGTTCTATTCTTTCTTCGGTTAGTTCTCTGTCCTAATGTCCTTTTAATTCCCTGAATTAGGGTAGCACCCATGACTTGAGAAAGCTTTTTAGTTTGTTCCTTTGTTATTTGATTCTATATGACATCATTTTAATATCCATTTGAATGAGATAAGAATTGGTTGCAAGGTCATAATGCTCATATAGCATTGGACAAGCAGCTAAAATAAGTACTTGGATCGTGTTGTTAGTTTTCACTTCATCACTTGATTACCTGTTGAAATTCTTGGGTCTACGCTTCATAGGCAGTATGTTGTGTATCTTGGAAGATTTCAAGGAGGAATCACCACATCCTGATCTTCATTTCTGGAAACGAGCTGCCGATCCTGTCCTTGCTCATGACCCTTTTTCATCACTGATGTGGGTTCTCTTTTGTCTCCCTTGCCCCTTCTTGCAATGCGAGGAGTCCCTATTATCACTTGTGCACCTTTTCTACATTGTCTCCATCACTCAGGTTTGTTACTGGCATCTATTTTCTTTTACGTTGCCATTTGGGGCTATATTTGTTTGTTTTCATTTTCTTTTTTCTTCTTTTTGGTGCGGTGGCATATAGTTGTTGCCAATTGCCATGTGGTTGGATTTCTTATGTGTTAATTTTGTGGATATGCAGGCTATAATTTCATTTTGTGGGAAACATAGTGGTGAGATGGATGAATTAGGTTTTCATAATGGTCTGGTCAGTGACATTTGCAAATTTATGAGAGAGTCTGGATGTGATTTCGAGTATGCTGTTTCTGACCATGTCGATCCATCATGGGGCATTGACAACGTAGTTCGTAACTTGAGCTTACCTTATTTGCGGAGATGTGCATTGCTGTGGAAGCTTCTGGACTCTACCCATAGCCCATTCTTTGAGAGGGGTAATGAGTCGGATGTGCCTTTTTATGCTGCCCATTTCACAGACTGTTCTGTGGAGCTCAATGAGTTTCAAAAGCTCGAGAAGATGTTCAAGATCCCCTCAATTGATAAGATATATAAAGATGAAAAGCTCTGGCCTTTTGTCTTAAGGTGGATTCGTCATCTCTGCAATGAGACTCAGCTTAGTAGGGTCACTTCCATTGTACGTTGTGTCCCTGCAGTTCCTTTTAAGCTGATGCAACTACCCTACCTATACCAGGACCTTCTGCAGAGGTTTGTTTAGATGGTGAAATACTGTCAAGATTTTCTGACACATTTTTTCCCCATCCTTTTCTGCATGCTAGTATACATCATTCATGTTGCAAATGTATGCATAGGTATATTAAGCAGGCATGCCCTGACTGCAATACTGTCGTAGAGGAACCCACATTGTGCCTGCTATGCGGTAGAATATGCTCGCCAAGCTGGAAATCATGCTGCAGGTTTTCTCAATTCACCCCAATTAGCTGTACATAGTGTTTGGATGGAATGCTGCTGGACTGGAATCATAAGTTTAAATGTTGAACTCTTGGACTTTATTGACCTTACTTGTCTATTCTTTTCCTGAAGGAAAAGTGGATGCCAAAGTCATGCATTTGCCTGTGGTGCTGGTATTGGAGTATTCTTGCTGATCAAGGTATGACTGCTTCCTATTTGTGGATTTGTGGGAAGTCCCATTTAAGACCCCTCTCTCTCTCTCTCTTGGTGCCATTTCACTTAGTGAACTTTCTTTTTCTTGTGGCAGAGGACAATGATTTTGTTCCAAAGGTCTGCACGTCAAGCGCTTTGGCCGTCTCCATACTTAGATGCGTTTGGGGAAGAGGTTAATTCTTTTACCTGGATGTGTTTTGGATTTTTAATTCTTTTGTGGAAGCTTATTTCTCATGCTTTCACTGAAGCAAATTTTTTTGGGACTAAATTATCTGCGAGGATTATGTTTGAGTAGCTTCTCTCTAATTTGCTATGATGTGGCTTTGCAAGATCTTAGCAGAAGGGTATAAATGTTGATTTTTTTATTTTTTATTTTTTTTTATGGTGGAGAATCATTTAGGGTGCATTTGTAGAGGCTTTGGCCTTTCTTCTTTTGGTTCAATCTTTAAAAGCATGTAAACATTGACATTTAGGATCATTTTGGAGTGTTTCCTGTTTTGCGTTTAAATTTCTGCATTTCCTTATTTGGCAGTGAAGCAATGTTTAGCAGAAAAGCGAGAACTTATGAGAGTTTTTACTCCCGCTATATTCTTCGGTTTATCAAAAGAGCATGGTACTTTGTTGCCTTGGCTTGAGAGTATTCTCTTTCTTTGTTTCAGGGGAAAAGCAAGAAAATTTAAAGTTTTTAAACAAACTTTAGTATTCGGTTCATCAAAAAGAGCATGTTACCTTGTTGCCTCGGCTTGAGAGTATCGTCTCTCTTTTTGCTGTTTCCAGTTCTATAAACGTGTCAAACAGTTAATGGCCAAGAAAAAAGAAAGTATCAAACAGTTCATAGTGACTCGACAATTGCAATTACTCATGCTGTCTTCTGTTTAAGTTGGCTTCATTACTTTTTGTAAAGCGTATAGTATACATGTAGTTTCATTTACTCTTTTCCCATGAAGTGATTGGGTTTATATTCATCTTTGAGAGATGGCTGCTGGATGGCAAAAAAGTAATTTTTTCGGTTTTCTGGATGATAGCATCGTGCATGAGCCACAAATTCTTCAACTTTAGAAGTGGATGCTCGTTGATGACTCATAAGATATATACTTTTTTGTTTAAAATTGATTGATAATGGCCGTAATTTTCCTGGACAACTTGCGAAAAACGAGGTCAAGTCTTGGGAAATAGGTGTTGCCTGAAACTGTTCTCGGTTGTTGATACGCTGTGGTTGGTCAAGAATGCTTTGGAATTTGGCTTTGTCAGTTGTGGGCATTAAGTAGGTCAGTGCAAAGACTGCAAGAGGAGCTGAGAGCTTTGCGGAAGATAAGCAATAAAAGCGAGAATCTAGACGGGAACAAAGCATTGGGATCAGATGGTTTCACTATGGCTTGTTTCACGGAGTACTGGGCAGTAGTGAAAGGTGACGTGATGAAGGTTTTAAGGATTTTCACTTGAGAGGTGATTTTGTTGGTAGATTAGATGCTACTTTTAGCACTCGGGTTCCTGAAAGAGGCAGTGTGCTTATCATCAAGGATTTCCACCCTATTAGTTTAGGGAGCAATGTGTACAAAATTCTCTCCAAGGTGCTTGCAAAGAGATTAGAATGTGCAATGCAGTGGGTCCTTTTCAGAGAGCTTTTGTTGAAGGAAGACGCATTCCAGATGCAGCTTTCATTGCGAATGAGTTAGTGGTCCCAACAAAAGGCAAAGAAGAAAGGTGTTACCTGCAAACTTGATATGGAGATGATGTATGACCATGTCTCCTGGGATTGCTTTTTTTTTCCTGAAGAAGATGGGTTTTGGGAGCATTGGTGCAACGGGATAAAATGGTGTACCTCACGCTTCTCTGGACTTATTAATGGCAGATCAACAGGTTGTTTTCAATCTTCTCGGGGTCTTAGGCAAGTTGACCTCTATGCCCCTTGTTGTTTGTTCTGGTGATGGGGTCCTTAGCAAAATTTTGTGCAAAGCGTCTGTGTTGGGTTGCCTTTCTGGCTTCAAAGGTGTGCAGTCATGGCATGGAAATGATTGTTTCTCATCTTCTCTTTGTAGACGATACTATCATTTTTGTGAAGATAGTGTTCAGCAATTACTTTATTTGAGGAGTGTACTCATGTTTAGAGGCAACTTTTGGGATTAAGATCAGTCGAGTGAAAGCGAACTTATTCCACTACTTGAAGGAGTCAACGGTACTTTGACATGTTCAGTTTTTGGGTGTTGGTTAGGTTCTCTCCCTATCACCTACTTAGGTCTTTCTTTGGGCGCTAAAAAGAGTATCTGAGAGCCTGGTTTTGAGGAGTTTGAGAAGAGATGTCTGGTTGAAAAAGATGGGAGGCTTGCTCTTACTAAGAGGGCTCTGTCCAATCTTCCTATTAATTTTATGTCTCTCTTTCCCTTCCCTCGGTGGCTAAGTGGTAGGAAGACATTCGGGATAATATTTGGTGGGTTGGTACTGAGGAGGCTTGCAAGTTCCATTTGGTCAATTGGAAAGCAGATAAACAGCCTTTTTGCAATGGTGGATTAGGCATTAAGTCCCTTCTGTTATTCAACGAGGCACTTATCAGCAAATGGCTTTGGTGGTTCACTGTTGATAATGAACATCTGGGGAGTAGAAGAGTAGGTAGTGGTTGCTATGGCCTCAGTGTTGTCAAAGGCGAAAGGCACACTAGAGGCACTAGGGCCAAAAAATGTCTCAGGTAAGGGAAAAGAACATAAACTGAGCAGAGATGCTAGAGAGAGAGAGAGAGAGAGAGAGACATGCACACGCACGTGCACGCGCACAAGAAAAGTGGGAGTTAGGGTACTGTGACTTTGGTCAATTCTTCTGGTGACATGTTGTAGCAGCCTTTAAAGGTAGCAATAGAGACAGGTTGCGGCTTTCTGTTTAAGTCTGAAAACTTTTTGGTCTTAAAGTTACTTTCTTTACCCTTGCTATGGCTAAAGCTTTTTCCCATTAACTACTCTGAAAAGTTTTATGAATATGAAGTACTCCTTTTAGCCTCTTTTTGGTCAGGCAAGGGCTTTAGAGTTTTTTGCCTGGTGGCTTAAGCTTTTCATTCTCAGAAAAGAAAACCTGATGCCCCACCTAGCCTGACTACCTAGGCGCTTGCCTGTTGCGCCTTTGGCTACACGGTTCAACCTTGAAAAGGCAGGTTGATCACTAAGGATAGGAGAGTTTCACACGATACTGGGAAATAGAAGAGGATTAAAGAGGATTGGAGTGAGTTTATTCTCTTTACGTAACTCAAATTATGTAATGGAAAGCGATTTTTTGCTTTGATGTTTGGTGGGTGAACGGTTTAAAGGATCGCTTCCTAGATCTCTGTGTGAAGCTTTGGTAGTGGATTGTCATTGGGAGATTGATTACTTGAGACAAGCCCAAGATTGGGACTTTGAAGCTTTTGCCTGCTTTCTTGCTGTCTTCTATAATTGGAAGATTTCAACTGCTTCGGAGGATGATTTGGTGTGGAACAATGAGAGAGAGGGAATCTTTTCTGCAAAGTCTTACTACGAACTGCTAGACGGAGAGGCTGCTTGTAGAATGAATTTTCGTTGGAAAGTGAGTTTTCCAACTAGAGTTTTCTTTTTTTTGCTTGGATAGCAACTTGGGGATGAATCCTTACTTTAGATAACCTCCAACAAAGAGGCAAAGTACTGTCCATAGGCGTTTCCTCTGCAAAAAGGAGGCAGAGTCAGTAGGGTATCTTCTCGTTCATTATTGTTGGATGAGAAGGTTTGGACAGTTTCCTTTGCTTGCACTGTTTTATCTTGAGCTATTGGTGGTTTCATCCAGCAAGAACCTTGGGCTTGGCAGCGTATTCCTTTACAGCGCAAAGGGGAAAAAGGATTACCTCAATTCTTCTCTCTGTTTTTTGATGGAGAGGATTCTCCCATTTCTATTTTTATTGAAAATTGGCCTAGAGTTATACACTTTCTGTGTAGTGCAAATTGCATATGGATGTAAATGCCTTAATTGATATGGTTGACGATTTATCTTTTATGTGGGCTCCCTTTTGGTTCTGAGAACTTTTTTGGGTTCTTTTTGTATATGTTTGCACCCCCTTGGTGAACTATATTTATACTTTTTATCTATTGAATAAACTAAAATGTATGCCATTCTAGACCAACTAGACTCCGCCCTTACTTGATTTTGTAAATGGTTTGGCGTTCCCTTGGTGCTTTTTTAATAATTTACGTTACAATACCTCAAAAAGATGACAGAAGTATTTTATCTAAATGGGAGAGCAGCTAGTTTGAGTTCCATTTGCTCATTATATGATGCAGAAATGCGTCAATGCACCATTATGCGGAAGTCTTAGCTTTCAGCAGTTATTTGATTTTTGTTCGTTAGATCTTGACTTATCGACGCACAGTGACCCTGAAGCTTCAGTTTCAGCAGTCTTATTAATGTCAGCTAAAACTTTTTAACATGTTACTCATTTTCACTATTTTTCTGCAGGACATTGATTTCAATAGGGGAAAGCCTCTGTACTTAAACGAAGAACGTTATGCTGCTCTTACCTATATGGTGCTGGTTTTTTCCTGTTATGCTTCTTCCATCGAGATATAACATAAATTTTAGAAATGAATCTCTCTTTTGGGCAGTGGCATTTAGATATAAAATGGGGAAAACTGTTGATTGTGATTGTGTCCATTAGAGAATACGCCGATCTTGTGCAGAATATTTTTGCAGTGGGCATGAATTCTACTTTTGTTCCACCTTTCTTGATTAAATGTCATATTTTTTCAGGTGGCTTCACATGGACTTGACCGAAGCACGAAGGTTCTTCGTCAAACAAGTATTGGTGCCTTATTCTTTTAGATTAGATGCTAGGAGGCACAGGTCAGGTTATGTTTGGTTCCCTTGGGTATTGTTCCATCTTTTGAGGGCAGCCTATTGACGCTTGATCTTTGATCATATCAGGGGACTATCATTATGAAGGTGATATTGAGTGGTGGCAAGATGGCTGTGCATATCTCAAGGTTGTTGATATGTGGACAATATGGCGGTTAAGCTTTCTCTGGTCCACTGGTCATGAACTACGTACAGGACAATGGTAGGTTGCTCAATCATTTGCTTTGTTTGGCTACTTTTAGGGCCTGGTTGATAATTTTAATTAAGTGTTTGACATTAAAAAATTTAGCTGTGAATGAAATTAAGCTGGTTTGATAATCATAATTAGTTTTAACGTAAAATATTCAATTAAGTGAAAAATTCACTTAATCCACTAAGTAAAGAAGGGGCCCCTAATTCACTTAATGGAAAAGTAATTGATTTTAATTAAAATCATGCCAATTATATTATTAAACTTACCAATGATAATTACAATTCCATACTTGGAAAGTAATTAATATCATTTAGTAATCCATTGCCAGTTATCATTAAACAATTCTATTCTTCTCGTCAGTACTAAAAGTTATCAACAGTAAAAATTCAGAATTTACATATTTTCTGGTTTTACCAAACAAACTCATATTCATGTATTTCTAGTTGAAGCCCTCTTTTTCCCTTGTAAGTCATCTAGTTATGGAGCATTTGATGTAGTTCAAGCATAGACATGCGGGAACAGAAAAAGGCTTTGCGGGCATACAAAGTAATAGGTTGGCTGCTAATTCTTTGTTTAATACGAAATCGTGAGGCTGGGAAATGCCATTAGGGTAAATGAATATATCATGTCTTGTCTTTGAAATTTAAGTGTTTTAATTTTATTTCACTGCTTGCCGTTTACGAGTTTTAGCATCAGAGCACTCTTATTGGAAAAAAAAAAAAAAAAGAAATTTGCTGTGGACGTCCCCTTTTCAGGGGATTATCTCGGATTAATATATGTTCTATTATTTGTTTTAGTAAAAATTAGTAAAAATGGAACAATTTGGCTCAGAGGAACAGTGAGAAGACTGTTGAAGTGCTAGCAGCTAGTTCAAAGATCCTTTAGTTCCATTTTGCCTATGTTAGTGTGGTCAAAGGCGATTGCCTGGTGCCTAGGCACTCATGTGAGGCAGGGCGATGAGATGTTGCTTCTAGGAAGTTTACATGAGGTTCATGCCTTTTGCGCTATCTTCATCAGGCGCTCGCCTGATGGAGAAGGAAGAGTTTTGGAAAACCCAAATTGCTGTCCTTATAAAAGTAAACTTCTATCCTTTCAAAATAACATATTCAACCACTGTGCGTGGTTTAATTTCCAAGACTAGAAATACTTATTTAGACTATCAGAAGCAGAAAAGGCAGCGTATTCACCAGGACAGCAGAATACCGGCTTAGTTTCCTAATTCTCTCTCTCTCTCTCTCAATGGTTAATCGAAACTCATGAGACCACATGACTATAGTGGCCTATGTCACCTGGATCTACTGCACATTTAAGTGGGTGGAAGTCCAGAGTGACACCAATTTGATTGTTTATTCTTTTTTAACATGACTCAATTAAGAAATTCTCAGCATTGTCGTTTGTACATTGTTTGATTAGTTGTCTCATCTCCTTTTTCAGAATCATACTAACTTTCTTAGAATGAAAAATATCTTCAACAACAGCAATTTGATCCTTGGGTAAGTAGTCAACCTAATTGGAAATTTCGATCGGTTCCAGTGTACTATTTAAATTGCTGATTGCTCTATGTATTGTTGGTTGCTTTCTTCAACTGAAAATTCGACCACTTTGTATCTTTATTTAAGTTTTGACTATCTAAGCACCCTAGGCTTGTCCGCTCTTATGATTAGCATTAGTCCTCCTTGATCTGAGAAAACTCAAACTTGAGTTTTGAAGTTTCGGAAGACAAGGCACAACTACACTATCTTTAACTCTCCAAGTGGATCTCAAGGATCATTGATGCTTTCTTTCCTTGCAAAACTTGTCAATTGAGGTTCTATCACTGATCTTTTGAATTATTTGGTACCAGTGTATCACGAAATCTATTCACACATCATATTGCTCGATCATCTTGCACTTGTTTTCTTTTGCACCTTCTTCGCTATGTTTGTTTCCTTGTCTTTATCACAAATCTTAGCTGGAGATTAATAAGCTATGTGACTCCATTTTTTGCGCAAAAAGACACTAATCTTGCTCTCTTGCTAGCTTAAGTGGTCGTTTTTATGATTCTCCTCCTCATCTATTGCGATTTTAAGGCATTTATGCATAATGTATATACCACTTTGGTCAACATCCATCTCTTCTTCCTGATCATCCCATTTGATTGCTTGTTCTCTCTCATCCCTCTAAACAAAACTTTTGGTTTTCCCCAGAAAAAGCAAATCAAAATCAAATACGATATTATGTTTGTACTATCCTATGATCCAGATCAAATTGAAAATAGCAGGTTCTGAGGATCAATGTTATTGCACAGGATAGTAATCCAACCATGACTGTGATCCTAATCTTATCAAGAAATTGGGGCTAATTTTAGCTCACCCAAAATCCACATTCATGTCTCATCATATTTTATGGCATCAGATTTGGAAGGAAAATTACATGTGAATTTCTTCTTCAAAATATCCGTAGGAGAGATGAAGGTCATGGGGAGTCCAGCTTCAGTCTTCTAAACAATATCTGAAGTCAAACTTAATCAATTTCATCTTTTCTTAATTATTGCTAAGAATAATTTACTCTTTCTTGTTGTATGGCAACTTGTGAATGTGGTGAACTTCTGGCTGCTTTGTTAGACCAGTGGAAGTGGTTCTCTTCTTCGATTTCCTTCGGTTCTTTTCATGTCCTTGTGCTGTTGATATTTTCATTTCTTTTTATCCATCGTCGTTTTTCATTTTTTATTTTGCTGAGTCAGTTTTCCTTTCGTGCTAGCTGCTTGTCTTTTTCCAATATCCATTTGCACTTTTTGTTTATCGTGTCAATAAATCATATTGACTTGTGTTTAGTTGTGCTGTTTCTCTTATGCTCCATTTGTTAGTGTAATATGAATGATTTCAAGTATTTTCCAAAAATCGATCGCTTGTATTACTTGAAATAATTAGTCAGTGAGAAAAATTTTAATTATCGGCAATAATTTATGTCTAAAAATTTTCGTGAATTGATGAAAATATTTTTTGTACATTTATTTTTGTAAGTGATATAAGTGATTGCTTTTATGATAATATTTTTCTGTTATTCATTTTCCACGAAACAAATGCACCCTAAGATCACATCCTTGTTCGGTTGCAGCTTGCAATATCTAACATATTTATTTCAAGTAGCAAGAACATTAGGGTTTCTGATAATAGGAGTGGAGACGGGAGCATACAATTGGGAATGATGGAGTTATAAGAAATGCAAGGAAAAGTTGTCAAGTTATGTGCGCTGGTGGAACTATCAAAACATCATTTTATATGCTAGTATGTCTTTTATACTTAAGTTGAAAGTCGGCAACGAGATTGTTCTCTTCTTCTGTTTTCTTTATGGTCTTTGGGGATTTGGAATAAGAAAGGAATGTGAATAGAAATTGGGATGAAAGAGGCTTTTACTATGTTTTTTAACAAAAGGGAGGTGGGAATTCATGAGAAAAGGTATGCATGAGTCAACAAAAATGATGATTTCATTGATTCATGATTTATTATGGTTACGATGCTTGTCCCTCTCTTTTCATTTTCAATTTCTTGGAGAGTTTTTTAGTAAATTTTTATGAGTTTGCCTGCTATTATCAATTTCTTCTACACTCCTGAAAAACATGTCATTCCAATTCCAAGGCTGTAGCGTGTGAACAGATTATATACCGCTCATTAATTATTGCTTACTTCAAGTCCTTTCATTTCGTTCCAATTTTCTCTTTTGACTAAATATACGATAGCTAGGAGTATAAAGTCAAAGCCAACAGTCATTGCTTACCCAAAAATGCATTATTCACCCTTAGCTATTTTTCCTTGTTTGGTTATGAACTAGTGTTACATCTCCTACTACTTGTTCAAGCAATATACTGACAGATATCTTCCTTTGTTTCTTCTTTTTATACTGTCCTTTGTCAGAATTAACATCCCATTAATATCAATGCCCTTTTAATGAGATTGGTTGAAAGTGTGGCTTTTTATGAAGCTGTTTAGACTTATTTTTGTTCACTTTGTTATCTATAGCCATTGTTTGTGCTTGAATCTCATCTTGTTGAACTTATTTTGACAGGTAATTTTGCTCTTCCGCCATCCATGGGAGTTTGTTTGCACCTAATTTCTTGTGTCGTTGGCTCATACCTCTACTGTACATTCTCTCTACTCTGTACATGCATTTTATCAGTCTTCTGAGTAGGGTGTAGAATCCAAGATCTTAATGTGTATGATCTTTGACCAAACTACAAGATTGCTTGCCCATGCTCTTGCAATGGAATTGTGAGATTTTGGTGAGACTGCTGTTATTATTTAAAAATTTTAACAGTCCCCTTCACGAGTAGACCTGACTTTGGCATAAGCCTAAAGTATGGAAATATATAATTGGGGAGGCAAATGGGGGTTTGAAAAGATTTGAACGCAGACCTCTTAATCTAATATCATGTGAAATTTTATGGGATCATAACCAATTGTTCTAAAAACTGAAAATGTTAAATGAACGTGTGATATTTATTATTTAAATATTCTAATGAGTATTCAGCTCTTGGTCGCTTTTGCCAAATGCCTTTTTGCTTTCAATTCCTATATTCACTCTTTCACGCAAAAATCCTAGAGGAATCTGCATTGTTCAGCTTGTATTTCTAATGGTCACATAGGATGCAATCAATTAGGTTATTGTCACGATATATGGTAACCGCTTTGGTTGCATAAAAATCTAGCCATAGCTGTGAGAGAGTTGCCTCGCAAAGGAAGGTGATTGGTTCTACTGTAAGCTCTTTCCTATGGATGACTTGTGGGGCGCCTGGATCCCGTATATCCCTAGTTTAATGTGGAAGATTGGTTGCTGCTGAATGCATTGACCTTTTGAAGCAAATTGTTTGTCACCATTCTTCTGGCTGGTGATCAATGAGGGTTCTAGTTTCCAAAACGAGTGACTTTTTCTTGCAAGGAGCAGTGACACAGAGCATCAAGTTAATTTGACTTGATCTGAAACTTACAGAGTAATTAATTGTTAAATAACTCCGAAAGTTGAATTGACTTTCTTTGGCTGAACTGACACAGGTCACTTAGTCCGCTTACGGACTTGTTTCATAGCCGGCGTATTGTTAGTAGAAACTATCAAAAAGTTTATTTATGATGCAATGATATCCTCTTTTATTAAGAAAGTATTGTTCCAGCGAGCGGGCTTAGTTTTATTTCCGACAACGTTTGGGGTGTGCTGACTACAGTGGAAGGTTTAGCTGAACTCATCTTCACTGTAACTCATTAAAATTTGGGTCTCGCATGCAATTAACAATCACGATATGCCCCAAAAATACCACAAACTCCAGGAGAATCTAATTTCTTCTGGTCAGATGCTCTTGCTGTTACAGGTACAAAAGATGACAGAAACTGTCTCATAGTTGTCGAGTGAAATGAATTTTGCATTGGCAAGGAAACATTAAAACTAACGTAGATTGGTTGGCATCTTGTGGAGTTTAATCGAATCTTTAGCTCTTAAACGAGAAAGGTAGGAAAGTGGTGGAGATGCATCATAAAAACAGACATTAAATTGAACTTGACTATCGTTTCATTCTGAATCATGTAGATGACAAATCCAGGAATGTCGTGCTTCAGGTGAATGGGTTTCAATATGTGAAAGCTCCTTCTGAAAAATACAGTCCCTTGCGAATGTTCGAAAAACCTTGTAACTTGATGCCCGTGCTCAGAGTAACCACCTATGAATGCGAGCATCAAAGTATCCAAGAAACAAACAGAAACATCACTAAAATGCATCCAGAAAGAAGTAACAACAGGAATGCCATTACTTGAAAAGATCAGCCTGTCAAGTTGGGTCATCAAAACACGACCCTTTCAAGCTAATCACTTATCGCTCACTTTACAGAAAGAATTTCCGTCTAAAATCACGTCAGTGGCAACACATTATTGTGTTCCTCTATTCTTTTACACTCATGCAAGAATATCTATCACTGCATCAAACTCCCAACACGATAATGCTGTCTCATTCCTTGTGGATCTTCTCTTCTCCGGAGGAAAAAATAAAGCCAATGACAACACATTTTTCCTATCAGCGAGGGTCATCTTGGATTTGATTGCTGTTCTGCTTGGTTGAGCTCCGCCAGTCTCATTCCAACATGTGCTGATACCTTGAGGAATTTTTCAGCACAGTGAAGCACACATCTCTCCTCTTGCTTGCCAAGAGACTTGCGGTAGAAAGAATCGATACAATCGATAAAGCATCTCTCCACCAAAGAATTATACAACCTTAGACTGCAATAAAATATCCGAAGCAGGAGAAAGAAATCAGATTCTCACATATGGCATAACCCTCACTCACATAAATGAAAAGTATACACAAGGTGCACATATCCAATTTAAGTCCGAATGTATAAGACTCATAGAATTACAGTGGAGTGAAGAATTAACTGGAGATTTACTGGGGTCTGGGAAGGGGAAGTGAAACATGAATACTGGATGCATTGATGCCAACGATTGATGAGAAAGAACAGGCTAACTTCTGCAGATTATGATAAATAAGGATGGGCAGAAAAGAATAAGAAAAAGAACGGACAAAAAGAATCAGGCTGTTCCATTAGAAGATGAATCTCATCTTCCGTTATGACAGTTGAAAAGCATTGGATGCAGAAAAGAGAGGACATGTCAAAGATCAAACTGGTAATCCTAGGACCATTATGGGATTAACTAAAATAAGCTGACCCCCTATTTGTTAGTGTTGCCAAGTTCACAAGAGACTTCAATGAGCATAAAATCTTCTTAGTTTTCATGATCATTCATGTGGAGATAAACCTAACTGTTTCTCATAGCAGCAATCTTGAAGGTCAAAGCCCCATTGAGCCACTTCTGTCAAATGCACAGCAAGTTCTAGCAGAATACGAACTAAACTTTGTAATATTACCATGTTGAGCCACGCTTCCTTTGCAAGAAGAGAGCCATCTGTGGATCATATTATTATCCATTTTCTATCTATGACATCTGGAAACTTTTTTAATTGAAAGATGGAATGCTCCTGGTAATGCCACAAAATGCTTCTTCTTACTGGAGATGAAAACAGAGGGTCAGATTTGACCAGAATTTTTAATGAGCTACACAATCAAACATTACACAGAAAATTTGGATGAAAGGCACTGAAGAAAATTCACGGAGAACAACCAGGCCCACAGAACCATCTATGCTGGTAAGCATGATAAAGAGATCAGTTGAAGGCTGCATCAGCATATGTTAGTCGGAAAAACCTGAAGTCATATGTTTGAGTCTTGATTTCTTTTATTTACACCTTCTCTTTTATCCACACGGGATAGTAACTATTCTTTATTGAATAAACTTCTTAGTCTTAACAAAAGCAAAAAGAATTTGTCTCTCCATGCACAAAGATTTTGCTGAAACTAGACATTAACTCCGTGAGTCATCTCCAGATATAAGATAGTTGGAATGTGATGGTTAAATCAGAAGTTGCAAGAAGATGCCAATGCCATGCGAATGAAAAGTCAGTTAAGAGGTTTCACATATGCCATATATTATGCTCCAAGCTGACAGCTTGCATGGCAACAGAGAGACACTTAACAGACTAATTCAGATTACCACTCTCAAATAAGAAAAGAATAGAATAAGGCATAAAACAAGAGTAATAGTGAGAAAATTTCAGTTTGGGTACAACCAACTCCACAGATTTTGTTCAACAATAAGAGAAGACCCCTTCCCCAGATAAAATGGTTAGAAGATTTCTTGTTTCGGATAACATCTTTTCGAAGTAACATATGCAGATAAACCAGCAGGAAAAGGCCAGAGTCACTCCTTAATTTTAAGATCTGTGAAAGAAGCTGCATCACGTTAACTTTCTTGTGGCAGAAAAAGAACAGGAAATTGGAAGTTTGGGAGAAAATTCTTGGCCATGAACAATGTAAATACTCTGGATAACAAGACTTGTTACATCTACATTTTGAGCCAGTGTTCCTTTACCTGAAATTCTCGACAACAGACTACAAACTTACCCATTGACACACACACATCATAGATTATTAAAAAAAGAAAAAAAAGAAAAAAAAAAGAAAAGACCAAAACCGAAATGTCAAAGAAGATGACTGATTCAATGTTAACGCAAACAAATGTAAATGCAATATTAGAGCGGAACATGATTAACAATCGGAATAACACTTAAATCACTGCATGTGCACATATTCGATTAATAGAAGAGGCTATTACTGCAACCGAATCAACACAGTTTCCCAGTAGAATACAAAAAGCAAATTGGAAAATGGAAACTTTAAGAGAAAATTCTAGCAATGAAGAATCAAAGCCTCTGCATAACAAGACTTGTTACATTCACGGTCTTCCTTTGCCTGAAATCAACATGTTATCTCTACAGCGAACAGACTAGAAACCCATACATCGACCAACATCAGAGGCATCACAGATCATCAAAACCCACAAACGACAGCTAAACAAGAAGACTCGTCCCACGTTCTTTCTTCTCAGGCAATAACGCAAACGCAACGCAAAACCCAGTTGCAGCAATGTCAAATCACAGCACGTCCACACGCATTCGACAACGCGAGCAATCAGGCGACGACAAGCGGGGGCCCACTTCGATTCTTAAAGCTCGGGGGGCTGCGGGCTGACCTGTCTCGCGCTTGGAGCCGATCGACGAAGGCGCTCATCCGGAGCTTGTCTTCTTCGGGGAGGGAATCCAGCTCTCCGAGAATGGTCTTGTCCATTGTTTCCTGCTTCAAAGCTTCGACCCGCGGAGGAGTGCAGAGTGCGATTACGACTAGGGTTTAAGGGCGCAGTGACGACGCCATGAGCGCTTTCTCCCCCTTAAACCCTGAAATGACAGAGACAGGTAGTGTGGGACCACGAGCATCGCACGTGCCTTGGGGGGCTGTTGAATCAGCGATTCAGCGTTGCTGATCCTCCTCTAGTTTTTAATTGGGATAAGTATATCTGTAAATTATAAAACTTGTCGTGTATAAAAAGGGCAATTGAATTTTTAAATTTGTCAAATTAATATAATCAAGCCATTTCATTAATTCTATCCAACTTAATTAACGAAAAATATTGATGTGACTTCTTTTAATTTTTCTCTCTCTTATGTCGTGATAATATAACAAAAACAACGTCGTTTTTATGTACATCTATTTTTAAATGTAAATTTTAGTTGAATTAAATTTTAAAAAAGCAAACATTTTTTTTTTTTTTTCAAAACAAGACATGAGAAACAAGCAACCGACCATTGCCCCTACCATTGTCGAAGGGTCGATGAGGGTGGGGATGGTTGGCAGGGCAAGTCTCCTTTTTCCTTAATTCACCTTGTTTTTCAATTTAATTTAAATAATTTTTATTCAAATTATATTAAAATTAAAACGACATCATTTTAGTCATTTCAATATCATGTAAGATAAAGAAAATAATACTAAAAAAAAAAGATCACGTTCACATTTTTGGTCAATCAAGTTGTATGAAGTTCATGAAAACACTCAACCATATTAATTTGATAAATTTTATGATTTAATTGCTTTTTTTTTTCATATTTTAAGACTCAATTATAATTTCGTGACAAATCTTACAATTTTTGATGCATTTTATCAAATACTTATCGACTTTTTTGCCCAACCTTTGCTTATTCCATTGCTTTAGAACTTAAAATAATGTTGTGAATTGGGTCTAACTCCGCAACGCTCATCCTTTAAATTGGGTCTCATTCCCCTGCCCCCTCTATTGACCTTGTTATATTCTGAAGCACATACGATGTATCCATCTACGTTTCCTTGTTGAAATGAAATGATCTTTTACTGAAAAATAAAAAGTGCATTTATCAAGTGCCTCAATACTAAAAAATAGCTTGCCAAAAGATACGGAGTCCCTCAATCCTTTTGAATTGTCAATTAAGCCTCTTAATATCTGACCTAAAAATATTTCAAGCCTCTTAATAATATTGGTCAAAATGAAGAAACAAAGAAAAAATATTCACCTTTTCTTATTGATGAGACTGCACTGTCTGATCCAATCATATTGAATGTTAAATTAGATCGATCCTATGCTTATTACACAAGGGAACAAGTGCACAAATGATGTCTTGTGTAATAATGGGTCTTAGACTATAGTGGCGTGATTCTTTGGGTTTAGATGGACGAGACGGTTCACTTGAAGGGACGACGAAAATTACAACATGCTTATTAGGCTTGGCAATTTGATGCGCATCAAGGTAGCTGCTTTTGCCACGTCACAAATTTAGCAACTCTTGCTAAGACCTCTCTCCGCGCGCACATCGTCGTGCGTATGCAAGTGTGCGTGTACAATGAGCAAGGTAGCACGATGTGGGCCACGGAACCCCGTCATGCTTGGGTGGATCGAACTAGGGGTGAGCGGTTCCCGGTTCCTTACAGGTTCCGCTTAACCTACCCTCGAGTACAGGTTCCTCATTTTTTGAAATCTAGAACCTACTCGTCAGAATCAAGAACCTGGAACCTACCCTATCACAGGTTCTAAGATCGGTTCCTGGTTCCAACGGGTTCTTTTTTCTTTTTTTTTTTGGTTTCATTTTTAGCTTAAAAAAATGGAGATGAATGCAGCAATAATAAACAAACTTATCATTCATCAAACAGAATATTACATGAACACAATCTATAATACTCATAAGCGTTTAATATTCTAGAATGTGAATTATTTCTCTTTTGCAAAGTCTAGTGGTTCACTTCACAAAGGTATTAGATTAAAACATTGAAGAGATAAGCACTTCCTATATTATGAGCTACAATGGATTTACCTTAAAACCGTCATACCAAGCTGCTCCATTCGTAATTCCTCCTTCAAATTCTTTACTCAATGACATGTTAAGGTGAGAGTGACCATATATACTTGCCATGAACCGAAAGGCTTCATCATCAGGCTTGGGAAAGTAATGTCTCCTGCAATTTAGGATTGCCAATAAGCATTAAGAATATAGGATATGAAAGCAAAAGTATAATTACTGCAGTAATTTATGAAAAGTTATAAACAACAAATCAAGTAGGCCAATAAAAGATCACATGTAAACTTCGATTAATGTGCAGCACCTTTCTATATTCTGCGGTCCCTCTAAAACTAAATGATTTCAACTTTTTTGTCACTATGAAAGGATGACGTAACATAGGAATAATACAGAAAAGGTTTGGGACACGCTGCAAACTGGAGATCAAAGTAGACCTTTGATGTTAACTCTAATTGACGTTAAAATGTGACCAACTACATTATTTGTATACGAAGAACTTAAAGAATCAGGAGTTGTTCTAGGTTAACAGGATGGAAAGTTTTCTTCTAGTACAAAAGCATTTAAAAGAACCACAATCACCAGAACGACAATCAGTAGCTTTTCATGTAGGTACTAACCATCGTTTCAAAAGCCCAATGATACCGAAGCTTACAACAAGTATGGATGAGAAAAAAAATACTGAAGCAACTAAACACCCCTAAAAGCAAAAATGGACAGATTCTTAACATGATTAGATAAAGATCCCACTAAAAAACACAAGTAAAGTTAAGCATGAACTGCTATAGTTGGAAAAACAAATTAAAAGTTGCCAGCATGTTCCATCATCATTAAGTTGAAGCAAGGTCAAATGCAATTTAAATCAGACAATAACTCAAAATGACTAACAAATGCTATTGGTTACTTTCCACCAAAAAGAAAAAAAAACAAACTTACCACTTTTTGAATTAAAGGCTCTAGAATTGGCTCCAGCAGATGCTGAACAGGTTGCATCTTCATCACTTCAAGAACCACACTGGACAAAGCAAATATCAATGAATACACTGCAATCAATGGTTATGGTCCAGTTCACACTGGAGCAAGATGGGTATGCACAAACTTCTTATATATATATATATTGTATTATCATGCATGCAGTTCAAATGGTAAGCCTTTATTTGTAGATGACTACTCTTTTGACTAAAGTTTTGTTATTTTCTCAAACTTTACAAGTTCAATGACATGATCAACGCTCCCCTGTCTTCGGAACCATTTATCACAGGCTGTTTGGCATATTTCCTGGATAATACATTGCTTAAGAAGAATGGTCAAATCCGAAAAGACAGGGCTAAGGAGTGGTGGGACAAGTTCAAGTCATTCAAAGGTGATACAAGAAGTGAAGAGTTCTACTCACTGCCCTTCAACCTAAACAAATATTTCCCATCCGTGTCACTCGCATCACTCTGATTGACCACATGTTGTATCATCGCTCTGCACTCAACAACTGATTTCTAGTGTGTATTTAGCATGATACAGACCTATTTGCTTATAAGTAAGAACCACTATCTTTCTGTTCTATTATAGACCAAATGATGAATATTCAGCAGTGGAGATCCACTGAAAAAACAATAAAGCTATTTTCTTCTCTCACATGTTCTTGAGTTCTGATGTTCCACCACATTTCCTTTTTTGCATCTTTATACGCAGAATTGCTTCTCAGGAGCTCGATTACGAGTTGATTTTATGCAGGACGAAACTGTTATGAAACTGATGGAGAAGAGTTTGTGTCTTATACATTAATATGCATCAGTAGACTAAATTGTGAACTAGTCACATTTGATCAGAATCTGTCATGTGCAAACCTTTACATTTTAATCAGATCAGATCATGTACATAATTTCATGAAAACTATAGACTTGGAAAATGGAAAGTGAAAATAACAAACTAGATAAGTCTGTGTTGGCCTCAGAGAGTTGATTTCATACTGGGAGAAAACAAAACCGCTTCACACTACAATAATACACAAACCTCGAATCTATAATATAAAGATCTCAATACTGTCTCCCTGATCATTGTCTTTTCCAAACCTCACTGACCTTGCCCAAATTCTCAAACCAAAAGACTAAGCCACAAACTGAAAAACCTGTAGATAAACAGATAATGATGTGGTTTGTGCTTTAGAAGGAAATGATGCCCATTCATCATCTCTTCTGGGACCCCTAACTAATCAATCATCCACACATTAATTGAGACATACCATCAAACTTAGTTGCTCAGAGGAGCGTATTAAAGAATATAAGTGGAGTTTACTCTGCAACTTCGGCAACTGGCACCTTAGGTACCTCTTCTACTTTTGCATGCTTGTCTAGCTGGCTAAAGTTCCCCTTTACCTTAAAAAGTTGGTTATGGTGGTGCTTACAGTAGAGGCGATTCGGATGAGTGATGTAGTTTGATGAGCTAATAACACAACCTCCATGGCTGCACCTGAAACAAGCTTTATGATATGATGTTCCATCAACTGCCACCTGAAAGAATCAATAGCCAACAGATTAATTTAAGAAGCTACAAGATGAACAAGAATGAACTCCTGAGATAAATTATGCTCAGATGTAGATTGCATCAAATAACCAATCCTTCTAAAAAACAATTAAGTATAGAAAGAAGGATGGCTTAGATGAAATCATATGGACAGGAAATGCAAGAACTCATGCTAAAATGACCGTGATTTATCAAAGTTTTTCATTTTGTACTTTGTGCGAACAATGTGAATGACATTAATTATGCTGCCAAATTACTCATGCTTACTCTAAATCTGGTGGATAATTGTGCTGTACTCATTCCACATCACTTAAACAAGGGTAGATCAATCATTCATTAACACAATGATGACCCTCAGTCACAACCACTTATTTTTTTGGTCGAGGCTTAATGTTCAGTTGATGCCCAAAAATGGCTCCAAAAAAAGTAGTAGCTTGCCAGCATGTTTCTGACGCTTACCTTTTCAATTGGATAAACAGTCTTTTTGCATGCAACACACTTCTCTTGGGTTCCAGAAAAGAATCTCGAGACTTTGCTGTTTGTTTGTACCTGTCAAAAATCGACCATCATAAGCATCTTAGCATATTCTTAAGAACTTGATATGTTGCAGAAGCAACTGATTTAGCTAAATCTAGCTCATATAATGAAGCTAGTCGCATAGGTACTTGGCAACCAAGGGTTACCTGATCAGCAGATTTATTGACAGTTCTCGGAGTACCTACATAGACATGCAAAATGGACTGTCAAAAAGTGAATCATTGAGAGATTAAAGTCTATGCTAGTGACTTTCGATCACCTTCAAAACTTTTATCCAGGCTGCCAGTCATCTTAAACAGTTGATCAAAGTGGGGCTTGCAATATAATACGCCCTCAAAGGAGGAGTAGTTACTCAGCTGCAGGAAATGAGAAGAATATTAGAGATTTACAGACTAAATCATCACAGAAGCAAAGGTCAGCGGTGGCATCAAGCAGAGGCAGAGAACAGGATAGACTAAGAGAAGAGAGAACTGGTCTTCTTGTTTGCTATGAAAGTGTCGAGCAAAGGCAGGGACATTTCTGATTTGGGGCTTTTTTTGCCGCCCTAACCAGTTCCGGTTCCTATCCCATAGGAACCGGAACCGGAAACCGCCGGTTCCCAGAAAAAGGGAATTGGGAACCGGAAAATTCCCCTCAATAACTTCCTGAAAGTGACGGACTTCTGCGCTTTGGAAGAATTGCCAGGCCCATCACATTTACATTCTGTGCAGAAACTTTCCTAGAAACAAATTCCAAAATACGTGATTACTTCACTTGGCACGACCTTTTAATTACACCCTCAACACTGGAGGCAATGCCAGGGTCTCCATTGCACCCATATTTATTAGGCAAAGCAGGACTGAAAGCGCCTTGTTCAACAGGAAAATGAAAACCTCAAGTCTGTTCAAATGATGGAGAAAGTGTAGTTATGGGAGTTTGAAGAGCTTCTTTTTCTTCAGAAGCAGAAGAGATGACACTGGCCATCTTTAATAGGGAGCTCCAAGATCCAGGTGAATGCCCCAAACAACTTGGTGTGCCATGATACTGGATATGAGTTATGCATCTGAACCGCACACATGGGCCTATGTACCTTTACTAATTTTAAAGCCCCTTATATCTAGTCATGCTTCTAGTTCAAACACCTTCCCTTCGTCTAAAAACATAAGTGGCCCTCAAATGACGAGCACTTTTATGGTTTACTTTCTTCACAATTTTTCTTGTAGACCAGATGTCCTCTTTGTGTTTGCATAACACATCCTCCTTTGATTTCTTATCATTGATTTGAGCTTCATTAGTTTGGCTTTCGGCAGCCGTACTGGGACTCCTTTTTCTGCATGAACAAAGAAATTCTCCATCATGCTCAGCACCACTTCCCGACATGCCCACAACATCATCGTATATTTTCTTCATCAAGAAAGAATCATCAAGATCGCCCAAACTAAATAAATCACGTAACTTTGGCACAGTAACATCATCAAGAGAAGTTGCCTCAAAGTAATTTGTAGTGCTCCTTGACCGGAAGTCAGTTTTCTCGGAAGCTGCAGCCTTAACTGAACCAGCTTGGACACTAGAGTATTCACCATAGCTGGAAGTTGAATACTCTGCCCAATCATATGGAAATCCAAGCAAGAATTTGTTGCACACCTATTCAGATCGATCAGTAAGATGCATGCACTTGATAGTACAAGAAACTATTAACTGAATTACAAGCAAACAAGAGTTATTGTTCACAAGAAAGTATTTTATATACCTTTGTGGAAAATCCATTTTCCAGGGTTCGTAGCCGGTTGATTAGACCACCAACCATAATTGCCATGCCATCTGCTGTCTCAAAGGTGGTAATATCATGCCTCTTCACAATTGGTGCAGAGCAAAAAAGGCTAACTCTTTCACTGCTGTGATAAGTTAAAACAAAACTTGCTTAGGCTTCAACCATGACATGTTATAACTGCTAACACAATGATGCAAAACCTTTATTCACAGATTCAAATACCTTCTTGAAATTCCAGCCCAGAAATGGTACTGAAAACAAGTGATGTAGCACAGACATGTATAATTATCCCTTCTTTAAAGCACACAATTTTATAGCAAAATGCATGGATAATTGGATCATGGAAAAGAAGAGCTAGTACCTATTTTTATTACATGCTAATATTTCTGTTCCATAAATATGGAGTACTTGAAAAATGGTGAGCACCACTGTGTTATACCATTTCTCTCTCGGTATCACACATTTCCAAATCAAAAGCCTGCTTTATCACTGCCAATATTTCTTGTGCAGGATAAATGAAATCCCCAATGACGGCTACAAAATATTAGGATACTCGCCTGCTAATTCTTTTTTAAAAAATTATTTCTTCTTGTTAGATAATACGTATGAGAAATCTCGATATTATTAATAAATTTTAAAAGCATTTTTACTGCTTTTATGAAACATTTTGTATGATACATGGAAAATAAGAAAAATAGCATCTAGGGATTCTAATTTGTTTGAAGACCTAATAATTGATTGATTAGCCAATAAATCCCACACTTTTAACTCGGTCCTTCCAATCAATCAGGCTAATGAATAATGCGTTAGGCATCAGGGAGTCCTAATAGCATAAGAGCACCTAGCACTTTAATGACATTGGAATGGATTCTATCGGACGATGACTTGAGATAGCTGGTAATTAACCTACTTCGCTCAAGTACAATGTTTAAAATTTTGAAAGAGAGGTAACCCCAAGGAGTTTGACCAGAAAATATAGATCTATCGCAGCGAGAGCTACACTCGTGAATCTCTCTCAAAACCAAAGTTGTCACTACAAATAAGCTAAGGGATTAGGTGCCTGCTCTTCTACAGATTGTGCTTGCGCAGGATGGGTTCAGCCATATTTATAGTTGGCAATAATATGAAAGATGTATATGCAGTGTGAACAAATTTGGACTTGTACATGAGAAGATCGATGGATGACAGCATTTTTACAAATGTATATATTAGACAATGCATATGTAAGACTGCAGCAGAATTTTTTCAAAAAATAATGAAAACACACACATATATATATATATCAAAAAGAGAGAGATAGAGAAGTGGAATACTCTCTATGAGCAAACCCTCCAATAGCTAAACCCTTTCCATTAGCATCGACTAGCCACCACTCAATCAAAAACACCTGGGCATTAACAGTGACAGATGAATAAGGTTATCCAAAGAGAGCTACAACTTAAACAAGATGTTTCAAATGTCCAGATATACTTGATCGTATGACAAGGAGGATATAGCGTTTAATACCCTATCCGGTCAAAATCATGTTTGACAAGTAAACTCCATGCAATCTTACGAGTAGGAAATCAACCTCACTCAAGTAAAATAATTACGGGATCAAAAGTTGACCAACCTAAATTTTAGTCGACAAAATTAACCAGGAAATTTAATTCTCTACACTATCTAATGTTCTCAAACTAACAGAGAGTCCAAATCAGATATGTCCTAACAGCCTGGAAGGCAGAAAAACTAAAAAGGAAGCAACTTCAGGAAGCAACTTCACCAATAGAAAAACTGAAAATGAAGTCAGCTTCACTTAGTTGCTTGTTCAGGTGTAAAACTAAGGGGCTCTGTGGTCCTTATGTTTCTTATCCTATAAACCAATAGGAGGCTCATATCTGGGAAACAAGCCCTGAACAACTAAACAAAAATTTACCTTCCAACCAGAGCCTTATAAAAAGCAACAAAGATGTAACTCCCAATATCCCCACCCCCCATTAGTTGGAAAAAGGTTTCTGAACCACCTTCCAACTGACCAAATGGCAAATCTAGTTGAATTTCAAACTTTTCTTTAAATTCGCTGCTATATCTATGCACATCAGTAGTCAAACAGTACATTAGTCTCAGAAACTTGTCGTCCATTATTTTGCAAGCCAGCTAACTACATTTGCCTCTTTTTGCAGCTCATAGTATTATGAAGTGGATCTTCTGAACTAAAAAGAAAAACTCTTTGCAAATCACTCACACATCGTTTTTTATACCATGAGGCTGTCATTTCTGTTCCAAATCCAATTAATAGAAAACAACGCCATAACTTTCTTGTTCCCAGGACAAGTTGACTGTCATCCAAAACTATTCTCAAATATTCCACAAACCCATCTACATGAATGTTAAAACATGTATTTTAACCTGATTGTTCGGAGGTAAAGATGGGGGCACCTGCGTCTGCGAAGGCAGCGACTTCATTATTCTTCCCACCTTGTGCACCTGCCCTTCTTCCTGCCTTCTTCCACTCCTGTCCATTTTCTTCATTTTCCACCTCTTCCGGACGGCGAATTCTCCTGCAATCGAAACCCATCGCTCGTTAACGGAGAAGGGTCGTTCCGGTAACAGAAAGAAACGCAAGAAAAACGCACACATTCCAGTCGCGTAATCCAATACACTAAGGTACTGGGTTCGACTTCCTAGACCCAGATCTCTCCATGGCTAAAGTTAAAACCCAAGAACCGCCGGAACCCGAGGGCTTTGCAAGACAAGCTGATGAACTAGAAGACGGTTCGAACTTGCATAATCTCCAAGAAAACCCAACGAAAAGAAACGGAGCAAAAAACCATCTCAACGGCTGAGGCAAAGAACAAGAAGAACATCAACGACATTCGACGAATCCGGCCAAACCCAGAAAACCATACCGATCGACTCAGTGATTGGAGGTCGAGCGGCGTGCGGAGAGAGAGACAGAGAGAGAGGGAGAGGGAGAGAAGGGGAAAAGGCCTTCTTTTTCTCTCTCTTGTGGCAGGGACATTTCTGATTTGGGGCTTTTTTTTTTTTTTTTTCCGCCCTAACCGGTTCCGGTTCCTAGGAACCGGAATCGGTCCCTTTAGAACCAATAATCGAAAACCGCGCTCACCCCTAGATCGACCTCACAGCTTTTCCTTCCCTCCTCCGCCTTTGTTTTACTTAACAGTGCCAATTTTTTTTTCAAATTTTATTTTAATGAAGTTATAGAATTATTGATTTTATTTTATTTCTTTTTAAAGTTACTAATAAATAATAGCAGCGTAGCGCTTTAACAATAATTGAATGATCATGTGAGCGTGAGACTATTTATCCTTTTATTAAAAGGCCCAATGAGCAACTAGTATCTACATTTCAAAGCTTCGACTGATGGATAAGTACTTTGAAGGGCATCGGATGAAGGATTTGAATAGTTGCTGGAAAATAATTAGATAAAATTTATTATTATTTTTATTAACGAATGCTCATGAATTTCTATTATTTAGAAATATAATTTGAAGGTGCCATTTATCTCACTCATTAAGCATCCATGAAAACCCCAACATTAAAATAACAGAGTCAAAAAACAAGGGCATAATCATGGTCAAGTATATCTACAAAACTATTTGCCACTTAAAAAGATATTTACCCATTAAAATTGGAGGAAAACTCACGTTGGGATTCGGGAATTCACAAAATAATCATGAATTGAGAAAAATTTAAAAAGAATCACGCACGCTTGAAATGTTTTGATTTTTAAAGCATTGACTAGACGTAATGGGAGACAGGAACGGCACTGGAACTCACAAAGTTTATGTTAATTTGGTGTATACCAAGTGCCCGAAAACACTCGTTAAATAAAGCTTTCTATTAAGTATCATCCTAAGTCCACTCAATAAATAATTAACTAAGAAAATCACATATAATGACTTTTTTTTATCTAATTCTAAACTTTTGCTAATCTCTTTAAACTTTTTTTTTTTTTTATCGCTCTATCTCTTTATAGAGCGTGAGAATCAAAACCCATACTTGAAATTAAATCATCTTCTCTGCAATCCTTGAGAATCCCCTTTCATATTGGAAGGGTGGCTATTGGGACAAACCCCAGTGGTTTCACTATAATGATTTCAAAAAAACTTTGAAAAATCAAAATTTTCTCGATTAATCTTATTTAACACGGACGAATTATTTCAACCCTTGCCCTAATTAAACGCTAAGATTTGGATAATGAATACCGACCAAACCTGCACGTAAGTATTTTGCGTACCAAGTGGCGTATTCTGACCAAAAAACAAAAAAAAAGTATTTTGCGTACACGTGGCGTTCGCTGTAGCGCCGCAATTCAAATGGAAAGGGCTTCGACCCAGACAGCAGAGCCCAAACCCCGAAGCCATCCGCAGTTTTCAATTCAAATCTCCCTCAACTCCAACGGTCCAACTCCCAACTGCCCTGCTCCGTCTCCCGTACATCTCTCCCACCTCCTTCCCTCCCGATTCCTTCGGTTCTCTCGCGATCTTCGACTCCCATGGACGCACCGTCCGCGGATTTACCCTCCAAGGTCCGGGTGGTTGTGCGGGTCCGCCCTTTCCTCCCCACGAAGCCGCCGCGACGGAGGGCGAGCCCGTCCCCTGCGCCTCCGTCCTCGATCGAGCGAGCGGGTCGTTGCCCGACGGCGAAGTCACCGTCCATCTCAGGGACCAAGCCACGAGGTCAGTGAAAAGTCCCTTCTCGATCGTTCGGTTTCTGCTCTCGGAGATCGATTCGTCTTTTTGCTTTTGTGGGTGATTTTGTTTCCTTTGCTTTCTGTGCGCGCAGTCGGAACGAGCGCTATAAGCTGGACTCGTTCTTTGGCCAGGAAGACGACAACGTGAGGGAGATATTCGACAGAGAAGTGAAGCCCCTGATTGCTGGCGTTTTCCGTGGGTGCAATGCTACGGTGTTCGCCTACGGCGCCACCGGCAGCGGTAAAACCTACACGATGCAGGTTGGTCCTGTAATTTTTGAGGAAAAGTTTAGCTTTTGAGTTTTTGTTGCGACTTAGACCGCTGAATTTTATTATTGCAAGAAAACAGAAGGAAGTACTGAGTTCCCAAGTTAATCTGGGCGCTTCTGAAGCTGACTGGGGGAAATTGAATTGAATACTGGGCTCATATTGACATGCAGCTTGAGATTTTGAGAAAAACGTTCGGACGATCATCGTTCTGTTGTTCAATTTCGTTTGACTTTGTATGTCATTAGTCTCCGCTTGGGTTTTGGGAGAATTGGTAGGAAGGAAGGAGGAAAGTTTTCTGCAGTGAACAGAATTCGCAGTGCTAGAGACTTCTATGTTCCTCATGATGAATGCCCTGATGTTCGAAATACTAATAGAATGTCGTCACAAATGAGCATGTTTGGGGGGTGGATTATTGGTTTTCAAATCTCTTCTTCTTGTCGGATTTGGACTTTAATGGTGACAGAATTCGTTTCCTTCGCTTGGATAGCGCTATTAGCATTTTTGCCGAGAGAGAATTGATGAAATGATTAATGATTTAGGGTACCGATGAACTGCCGGGCCTTATGCTGTTGGCCATGTCCACGATCCTGTCCATGTGTGAGACCACAGGAAGCACTGTGGAGATTTCGTACTATGAGGTCTACATGGAGAGATGCTATGACCTTCTGCAAGAGAAGCCAAAGGAAATTGTGATTCTAGACGACAAGGATGGGCAAATCCACCTGAAAGGACTCTCGCGGGTCCATGTCCAATCAATGTCTGAGTTTAATGAGGTGTTTGCTAGTGGAATCCAGAAGCGCAAAGTGGCACACACTGGTTTAAATGATATCTCTAGCAGGAGCCATGGCGCGCTCGTTATCGCTGTCACCACGCCTTGTGGCGATGATTCTGATGCTGTAGTCACTGGAAAGTTGAACCTCATAGATCTAGCTGGTACTTTCTAATTATCTCGCTGTTAAGTTGTTCGCTGCAGCTCATTTTTGCCCACGTGTATTTATATAATCGTTGTTCATCAGGGAACGAAGATAACAGGAGGACCTGCAACAAGGGAATCCGTATGCAGGAGAGCAGCAAGATAAACCAATCACTGTTTGCATTGTCCAACGTGATTTATGCTCTGAACAACAACAAACCTCGCACGCCCTATCGAGAGAGCAAGCTGACTAGAATACTGCAGGACTCTCTTGGCGGAACAAGTCGTGCCATCATGGTTGCTTGTTTGGTAAGACTAAAGTGTTGAAGTTACCTCAACAATTTGCGAATATACGTCGGATCTTTAACAATTATAATTTCTATTTGGTGTTTTACTAATAGAATCCTGGAGAGTACCAAGAATCTGTTCATACAGTGAGCTTGGCAGCTCGGTCACGCCACATCACTAACTTTATTCCTTCGGCTCAAAAGCAAGAGACTCCTAAGTTGAAAGTTGACATGGAGGCAAAACTGCGTGCTTGGCTCGAATCAAGAGGCAAAACAAAGAGTGCAACCAGAGTTGGAGCATTGAAGACGCCAATTTCTGTCAAGAGAACTGCTGAGCATCAAACTTCTGTTAAAACGAAGGTCAGCTCTAGACAGGGTAATTCTGTCTCCCGAAGGTAATGTCTTGATTGCCAATGAAAGTGTTGAATGACATACTATTCCTTCAATTTTATCTGATGGTCACAATAAATGCAGGATCTTGCTGGTCTCCTGCAGAAATTTATTTGATAATGGAGGTTTGGAGGAAATGGACGCAGAGGTATGTCATGCTTAAGAGGCTCAATTTGTACATGACATTATGCACCCTGAAATGAAAATCCAACCAGCAATAGGACCTATTCCACATGACATCCTTACCTATGCCGCTGTTCTTTATGACTATGATGTGTTCATTGCTTCGGCCAGTCCCTTAATATTTTTGAGTAGTTTTTAATGATATAATGCAATGATTATAGTGGTTTCTTGTCAATTATGATCTGAAGCATCTCTTTACGAAGAATGCATAGACTTTTACGAAGAGATGTACAGGTTTCTCTAACAGTTAAACATGTTCATTTCAGAACCTGCAGTATATTCCTGAGCATACAGACATCAAGGTGAAAGATGCACTTGATGCAGTTACTTTGGAATCAAGAATAGATCTCCTAGGTACTCCAATCTTCAAGGATTCTTCTATTAGTAGTCAATTTAGATAAGCTGCAATTTGGAATTTCTATGATACATGAGAAATATATGCTTCATGCTATTGTTTAAGGTGGCTTTAATTATATGTAGGTGAGCCAATGGAAAAGGATGACCGAGCTAGTGCCAAAATAGCCATCGATCTCACTGAGTCACATCAAGTTACCGACATGAAAAGTAAAAGGCAGAGCCCACAAAGAAAAGTGCTGTCTCCAGGAGGGAGTACCAAAACGTCTATCGACTTCATTGAGTCATATCGAGTTACTGATACGAAAAGTGAAAGGCAGAGCCCATTAAGAAAAGCACTCTCCCCAGTAGATGTAAACACTGGACAAAGGGCTCCAGTAACATGCTCCGAGCCATTCGAGCCCCAGACCCCAGTAACATCTTCCAAGAGCTGCACAAGCGAGCTCCAGAATGTTGTCACTCCACTTGATAAATTTAACGAGTGCAGCTCTTACTTGAAGGCAAGTTGAAATAACCTAGAAACACTTCGCTATCATTGCCTACATTTTAGTACTCTGGATGTGGAACTGATGTGCGTTATCTGATCTGCAGACCTGTCTTATTAAAGAATTCATCGATGTCTTGAATGTCGCCAGCAGGTAATGTGTCTGTCTATTGTATTAAGAGCATGGGTTTATTCTTGTCAATGAGTACTGAACACGTCCTCTGGTTGTTGCAATTGCAGAGAGGAGCTTCTCGAGCTTAAGGTACGCATGTGGTAGGAATTAGGTACTTCAAAATGAACTTTTCGGGTCGTAACACTGCTTGATATTTTCTCTTGAAATACAGGGCATTGGGCCGAAGAGAGCAGATTACATCCTTCAACTCAGAGACTCCGGCCCTTTGAAATCGGTACGACTACTTTTTTTCATCAACTTCCTTCTCCTTTCGGTTTATGAAAGCGGGAGACTAGCAATGAACGCTATTCTTTCTCTAACCCATTTTGTCATTACGATTATCTGGGTAATGCAGTTGGATGACTTGGAGAAGATCGGCCTCTCCTCTAAGCAGGTGCACCCTAAACTTGCATTTAGATGCACGAATATGTGATCTCCATCGAAGACAAAATTCTGACGTCTCCGGATCTTTGACTTTAGCTAATTTATTTCATTTGACTTCATGTGATCCGGAATTTTTTAGCTAATTTATTTCATTTGACTTCATGTGATCCGGAATTTTCTGCAGGTTCATAGCATGTTTGGTAGAGTCGCGAGAGACGTGTTTGAGTGATCTAGAAGACTGGTAACAACCTTTTGTGGAACATTGCCGTTTGAATCATCTCATATGTTCTCCCAATCTTATCCCTGTTCTGGGAGATTGTAAACAAGCCACGTCTAAGTTGACAAGAGTCTTGAAATCCATGAATCGTGAGATCAAAAAGGATCTAATGTCACAAACACCGTCAATCCTATTCTTGATCTATGATGTCTCATTATTTGTTGTGTCCGTCCATTTTACCCAGATCACGTGTGTCGACAAGCTTTTTAGCATTCCGTCTCTGCCCCTCCTGTTAATTCGTATAAAAAGGGCAGAACTATAAGTGCAAACGCCTTCTAACGTGAACGTATACGTCGATGGGACCGTCATGCTCTCATACAAAGTAAGCTTGTTTGGTGCAAAATGAATAATCTAGAAACGCTTTGATGGATTTTGAGTTTTTTTTTTTTTTTTTTGTCTCACGGGAGCACATACAAAGTTTTGTGGTTTTTTGATCACGGGAACACGTACAAAGTGATAAACCCAAACTTTGATGACGGGAGCACATGACAAACCCAAACTTTTGACTTAATGAACAACCCGAAAAAGAAAAATCGACGGTCCTGATGTAAACAGTGTATACGCCCGTTTTAGAGATACAGAGATACATGTACCGGATGACATCTTAGATGTAAACAGTGAATCACGCTCGTTTTAGAGATGCATGCACCGTATGACTTCTAAGGTACATCCAAGGTAGGGGTCAGTGATTGGATAAGATTGACACAAAGTCCAACTTCGATGACTCCGTGGATAAAGTTAGGCACGCGTTTCAACCATTGAATTGACAGCTACCCGCTTTTGTTTCCTCAATAATTCACCCCTTCCTAGTCTCCCTCGAGTCACCATAGAAACATAATGTGATTTGCAACCCAATCTTTATATTCCTCACACTAATCTCTAATTCAAGAAAAGGGTAATGTGTTTCGGTACCCATCAGTCAAAGTATCCATGACACCAGACGAAAACGAGCAATTAATTCAAAGAGATAGTGCCAACTTTTTGACCGCAAGAACAGATCTTTCAATCGCCTTTATCATTCATTATCTGATCCCGACACAAACCAACCCACCCGAAGCAGAGACACCCAGATCAGACGCGACCTTTACAAAGAAGACAGACAACAAAATAAAAAAAAGAAAGAAGAAAAGACCAAAGCCGGCCACGGCTGAAGCCACCTTCTTCAAAGGAGGACCCTAAACAAGGGAGTTCAGGATCAGTCGCACATATCTAGCCGTGGCTGCTTTATTCCGACAACAGGGTAAAAGACCCACACGGCGAAGGACGCACAGACAACACTAAACATGTTATGTACTAAGACATTAGACCCGGTCTCTCTCGATCGGTCCCGCCCCCCCCCCGCCGCGGGGATCGGGAGGGTAGGCGGGGCTGGAATTCAAGGTCGCGATCCGTTTCATTTACAGCTGCACGGGTCGCAGCTGCAGTTCGAGCCGCACTTGCACCCGTTCTCGGCTCCGGCCTCCATCTCCGCCCCCCGAAGTTCCTGAATGTCGAAAAAAAAATGCGTATTACATCACGGATCAAACGGGAAAAAGTTAGATTAGAGACGTCTCCTGATAAAGTTCCGATTTTTCGGGAAGAAGAGAGGCGTACGATTTTTCGGGAGCGACGCCCATGACGAGCTTAGGGGTGTTGATGCTCTCGGCGTTGTAGGTCAGGTCGGCATGCATCTTGCACCTGCATCAACATCATCGTCATCGTCATCGTCGTTATCGTTTAACGCAAACAACGTTTCATTTCCATTCAACCATATCACCACACGACTCGACGAAGTTTTCGATAGGCGTAGAACAGGAATCGGTGCATCGATCGTCTACGACAAGGATCGGACTCAGGAAGAGAGACGACGTACCCTCCGCAGCCGCTACCGCACTTGCAGCCAGAGCCGCAGCCACAGCTTCCTCCGCAGCACGACATTCTCAGATTACGGTAAAGGCGAATTGAAGTCGAAAACTAAGGAGGATCGAAGTTGATACTGCACTCTTCTCGGCGCTGAACGAGTTTTAGGAGACGCCGCGCGGCCCGGATTTATAGCGAGGAGGGAGAGGACCCGGGGCCACATCCACCGTCCACGTGTCGCAACGTCTTCCCCTCGCTCCTTCCATGCGCGTCGTTCCGAAAAACGATACTGTGTGCGGGGCCCCTTTCCTCTCCCACGCGAGGAAGTATCCCGTGCGCCTGATCCCGCCTGACCGTAATCTCATCTCGGCCGTCAAATGATGAGCATCGCGTGGGACCCACGAAATTTAACGGTTCGAGATGGGGTAGGCTCTCGCGCCCCGACGATCCGCCTGGATTTTGCTTCCTTCCACTTATCCCCACTTTCGTCGGCTTTTTGGCGTGGCGGGACATGTGGGCCCCCATGGTCTCCTCGGATGGGATGGTTTCGCGTCCGTTGGATGAGGCGTTGGGACTATCGGACGGCCTGAATTTGTTTGCGAGATACCGCTGGAGACGAAATAGGCGGGGCCGGCTTTGGAGCCTCACGTCATCATCAAGCCAGCAGCGTGATGCACGCACCGTTTCTTCTTATCTAAAAGCCCAGATTTTTCTTTTTTTGATCATATAAAAAAAAGAGCCCAGATTAGCCTCCATGTTTTAGTGCGGAACGGAGCCAAAGCTATTTCCCAGGCTCGCCACTCAATAATTTATTCGAAATTCGCTTCGGGGATACCGAATTTATTAATACATTTAATATTTAGGATTTGTTTGTTTTACGTACAATTCAAGTTTTGAAAAATATCTTTATAAAGTAATTAGTTATATGGTTTGGAGTAAATAAATAATAAATAATATTTTTATTGTTGACAGTAATTTTTCTATTAATATTTCCGAAAGATATAAATATTTTTTTGTCATTCATTTTGCAAGGAAATAAGCGATAATTTTTAGAAAATATTTTTTAAATCATTTATTTTTCATGAAATAAATGAACCCATAGGATAGATGGCTTTTTTATAATTATTTTTAACAACAATTGATCCTATTGATTTAGATCAAATTTCTTGCTATTTTGGTGAATTTCTTTTAGCACATAATCTTTTGATCGATTTCATGTCGCAAACGGTGCAAAAAATTCGATGATCTCGGTCTTTTTCCATACTTATGGTTAGATCAATTTCAATATATTAGCGCCATGAAGAGAATATTTAGGTCCTTTGAGTTAGTATCTAGTGACAGTATCCCCAAGTTTCAACAATCGCTATGGAAAATGAAAAAATTTAGCTTCTTCTTCTTCTTAAAAAAAAAAATATCGAGTCATTGTTGGTTACAAATACTCTTGACAAGGCTCCGTTTTTTCAACATATTTTAAAGAAAATAAAGCTTATTGACCTTTTCACCCAAATCAATATTTACAATAGGAAATGAATTTTACTTTTCAAAATTATGAAAAATATCACATGACTCTACTAGGAAAAAATTATTTATCGACCTACGAGGCTCTAAAGATACGGTTTATTCCATATCAAGAACCTTAAATACTAAAAAAAAGCGTTTTATTAAAAATTAAAGTTTTACATGCTAAGCTTGTAGCATGAATTGGAATCCAAATAGGCAAAGCTCCTTTTTCTTTTCTTTTTTTCTACATTAGTCCTACTTTATTCATACTTTAACTATCAATATTTGACTTTTGCCTTACCTTCTTATAGGATGGGGAGTCGAAACCAACAACTAAAATTAAATTGTCCCCACCTCAATCCCCGAGAAGGTGGGGATTCCCCAACCCCTCCTTTATGTGGGAATGTTGGCTACTGGAACAAACCCTAATGATTAGAGAAATAAATAATTTGAAGAAAATATTTTATTAAAAACGATTATTTGTATTGTTTATCAAAAATAAATGAAAAATATTTTCTTTGTCCATAAATTATTGTTGGTAACGAAAAAATTAAATAATGATTAATCATTTCAAGCAATCATTTTTACGAAAAGGTTTATTAAATTATTTATTATTCGCGAGACAAACGGAGCCTATAAAATAAAGATTTGCATAGAGATTCGACCAGAACCAATGAATAACGTTAAATAGCTGAGGACAAATAAGTGACGGACACGCCGACTTAGGCTTTCTTTTTACTAGAGATTAAATTGGGGATAGAGGGTGAAAGAACAGGTGAGAAATGTGACCTGTGAAAGCGTCATTCCTTTGAAAGCCTCACCCCATTGAAAACGGATGAACTCGACCTGTCCAACTTTAGTAAAAGGTTAATGAGTGCTAGGGCTTGATTGATGTGTACATGGACATGACGTTGATGTTGATAATGAATTTTCACCTACCCAATTCCATCAGTGGATCCGGTTGAAATGTTTATCTGAAGGGGTGATGGCTTCAGTAGCCCCTCTTACGACTTTATGTAATAATTGGTTCCATTCAAGCTCTGAAATCATAACACACCACCTTTTGATAAAATATAGATGAATGATGATGGACGGGGTCTAGATTTCCAAGGTCCGAAAAACATTATTTATAAAGTAATGTATTTTGATTAACATGATAAAACAATTGTAAATTGACTTTAAAAAATTCATTCGAGATAAGAGTCGAATCTATCATTAAAAAAATAAATATCTTTCTTTTTTTGGAATGACTCTAAAAAGGTTTATCATAAAAGAAAAAATCGGTACAAGGAAGGGAAAGATGACAAGTCAGACTTCTTGCTTCTATCTAAAAATTGTTTGAATTGAAGTTTAAAGGAGCATGAGATTGTTGATCTTTGATGGGACAAAGCAAGTCAATTCGCTAAGAAGTATAGAAAATGGTTGATACTCCACAGCTGTTCTTTTGTCTTTGGAAAGGGAAAGGAATTTCTGTGGATAGAGACTTATATGGCAGTGAAAATCATCGTCCAGAATTTTGGTCCTTTCACACTCTTTAAATATTATATCACCATGTTTGACGGGTTATGGAAGAGAATACCTTGTCTTGACTTTAATTGAAATATTGAATGTCATCTTTCTTACATGAAATTTTCCCATCGAATTCCCTTGAGTTTCTCTAAATCTTTTAGCTCTGATCATGTTGATCAATTTTGGTGGGCTTGTATAATTACGAGTGGATTAAATAGATTTACTTGAAATTGGATATTTCACGGCAGATATGAAATTCTGATAATAACGCCTTGAGATGGTAGCTGTCAAGTTGTCGCTCGCCCCTGGAGCACTTATTATATATATTTAATTAGAAATATTTCAATTTTCAAGATGATATTTACACATAGCACGAGTTAAATTTTTCGTAGAACTTTGTCCAGACAAGACAAGACATGAAAATTAAAAAAATGCAAAAAAACAAGTCCATCTCAAAATGAGTGTTCTCTTATTCTAACTTCCTTGGAGCCTTCCATAGCACAGTCATGCCAAAGACGGGTTCTTTAAACCTGGGGATGGAGGGACGTAAGTTTTGCGTGTTGCTTGCTTAAAGGTAGAGCAGTAAGAGCAAGTACAATCCCTCGGTCACCCTACAACGAGGACGTAATGAATATTAAGTAATTTGTCATTGATCAAAGACTTTTTATTTTCGAATATGACCTCGAATTCATTGGAAACGTTAACGAAACTTTAATTGGAGAAGAATATGGTCACTGAGTTTCTTTTGTTGCAACTATCATCTCATTTACTCTGGCTTCGAATTGTTCTGGACTCTTTTGTCGTGGAAAATCATATAATTATTTCATTGGGATTGAAATTTCATGTATCGATTCTTGAATATTTACTATGGTAGAATATACATGTGGTGTTGAAACCAAACATCTCCTCGAGAGGATAGATAAGGTGATTCTGGGCCGTGATTGTTTTCATCTCTGTTTTCATCTCTATCTTCTGACAATAATAGGTATCAATATTTTCAATTTATGTCTTGAGTTTGAGCCCGTATCAAAATCCGAGTGGATCGAAGTGTGACACTTGTTTGGATATGTGTGGTGGTTACTAAGTAAATGTTGACCTGCATTTTAACCCCAAGCAAATTTGATGGAGTTTGATCTTGGATTAAAAAGCTAAAGAAGATGAAGAAGAAAGTCACTGTTTTCAAGTTCGAATTAAAAGGTATTGGAAAAAAAGTCATCAGAAGAATCGACTAATCTTTTTGATGCACAATAAGTGAATTACCTAGAGATGTACGTTGGATCACCAGAGAACGATAGACGATACAACTTCATGTTGATCCGAATACAATCACGAGGAAGGTATTCTCATTCTACAGCATTAATAGCGATTGTATTCTCAAAGTAATAATGGAAACCTTTTGTGTATGTTGTTCTTTGATTGATGTAGAGAGGAGAAAAGAACCATTCTCTTTTTGAAATGTTCTTTTATTTATTCATTTGTTAGTTATCTTAAGAAGTTATCGCTTTTATACTTTCCTTAAAAGATAACTACTCATATCCCTTCAAAGGGTGTCTCTCAATCACATCACATTAAGACGAGCCAGTGCCTCTTAAACGCACCCCATTATGGGTGTATCACCATAATATAACATCTCTTACTTGAACATGATGGATTTGATAGAGTATGTAAGGCATTCAATATTCATCTACTTTAGAAACAATTCATACTAGTAAGAAAGCCATGTGACGTGTGAGTACACTTGCACTTGGGAGCTTTAATTATGCACCTATCACGGATAACACAATGGCCTAAGTAACACTGACATCGATATATGACACGCGACACGACACGCCAACACGTCATTTATCAAAAAATAGAGAATTTTGACACGTTGTCTATTAAATGTATATTTTCATATTTGTATGATAAATTATCATTTTTATGAATGAAATTAATTTGATTCAAATTCATAAATAAATAATAAAAAAGAGCCTACAACGAATTCACATTAAAAAACATTAATCCATAATTTGTTAATATAATTCATTGTTTCAATTTGACAAATTCAACCTCACTCCAATAATCCACAAAACTTGGAGGAGAAAAACAAACAATCCACATTCTGAACTCATATGTCAAAGTGTGTCTGAAGAGGAGAAAAAAATAAATTTGAGGTGTGAATTGTGTGTTATGGGAAGTGAGAGTCGGAAGAGAATAAAATATTAGGTTTTTCTTATTTTCCCATTTATTAGTTTTATTATTATTATTTTTATTTATTCACATATTTACATTTTGACATTCCATTTACTAAAAATTTTACAAATTGACCTCGTGTATGTCGAAATCACATGTCGAAATTTCGAACTCGCATGTCGAAATTCTTGACTTGCATGTCGGGAGAGTTGACCAGGTGTTAGATTTTCTAACACATGTTGACCGGATGTCGAAGAGTATCAGACATGTGTCGAAGTATCCGATACGACATGAAAGCTTTCGGAGAGTATTGGTTAGGATTGATCGGTTTCCTATTTGATCCAGTTCCGAGGTGGAACCAAGAATTGGATCGGGAGGATCGGTCCTCAAATTCTAGGATTGGGAACTGAATCAATTGGTCTTGGAATCGAGAATTGGATTGATCGATTGGTTCGATCCGATTCGATGGAACTTGTAATTTGCAGTTGAAGCAAAAAAGGCAAATTGAAGCAATGAACTGAATGCTGGAGCCGAAAAGGAGGAAAGTACAATTGAAGGTGAGTCCCACGACTTTCTAGTACGGCTCGAGCAACCCATCCAACACTTCAAACCACTGCAATCCATCAATCGATTCATTTATTATCTTTGTTTTTGGGTTTTGATCTTTGTCTCTTTTTGTCTATGGAGGGGAAGTTGAAGAGGAGGAGAAGAAGGGAGAGGGATCTAAATGACGTGGTCCTTGAAGCTGATGTTCTCTTTCTCCTTCTTGGTTGGGTACTCAATGTACAAGACACTGATGAGGTAGGTGATCCAGCTTCCTAAGAGGTTGTAGAAGATTTGCAAGATGATCCCTGAGACGAGAGGTTTACTGGGAAATGGTGGAAATTGGGAGGAATTAGGGTTTTTTTAAAAGAAAATTAGAAATATATTATATATAATTAACCGGTTTGGTCCAATAGGTCTGATTCCTACCTTAGAACCAGGAATTAGATCGACCAGTTGGAACCGAGAACCAGATCGCACTCTCTAGGAATCGCCCAGAACTGGCCGATTCAGTTTGGTTTGGGTGGTTCTCGGTTTAGGCTGTTCTCGTTGCACACCCCAAACATATTTTGCTATATCAGTCCAAGTATACCTATCTCTTCAAAGCTATATTTGCTATTCTCAAAACACCATGTATTTACAATTATCTCAAAACCATGTATTTACAATTATATCAAAACCATAGAATGCGAAATAATTAGTCAACTAGTAAATATATGTAATAGATGTAAAATAATAATAGTCTTTCTTCGCACTCATATTTCTATCAATTTTAAAATAACTGGTTTCCTAGACACGTACTGTAAAGTCATATCTATTTATGACCGTCAGCAACATGCTAAAGTAGCATCATTGACCCCAGTCCTTTTTGGTCGTACGATGTATATGTAGTATGAATTATATGCTACAATGAATTTCTCTTTATATAAGAGCGTATGTCATTTATTAAATACATTCACTCTATGGATCTTAGTCTAAACAAAGTCACATTCTTCTTGTGTACTTATATACCATGTTATTTGTGTAGTTTTCAGTGATAAGGTGATCCAAAAGGCTCATTGTAAGCCATGAATATTAATAGATTTTAATGCACTTATGTTTATTTAAATTCACATAGAGATATAGTGGATTAATAAGCTGAGTAAGTTTGCTATACTTAGAGATATAATAGTAAATAGATTAGGAAATTTCACTATCACATGTTTGATATTATTTTTGTATGCGTAACAACCTGAAATTCATATCTAGTGGTTATGGGAAAATCGAATACTCTAACATATTTATTTGATTGATTTACTGCATTTAGTCTCCAAATTTTGATTTTAAGATTTTTAGTTATAATTTATTCTCAATTCTATTTTGATATGTTAGATAAATTTTAGAATTAATCTATTTTTAATATTAAATTAGTTTAGTAGTCATCAATCTCTGTGGGACGATACTCTTTCTCATCATCATATTACTTGTTCGATACATTCACTTGCATTTAGAATTTGATGAATCCATATCAAACAATAAGCAAAAAGACTTGACGGAAAAACATGGCATAGATCATAATGTAGGCTTTGATATCAATGTTGGAGAAAAAGTCGGTGGAAAAAATTGACTAACCTCCTTGATGCACAACAAGCGAATTACTCAGGAATGTATGTTGAATCACCAACGAACGATGAATGATACGACTTCACATTAATCTAACTACAATCACAAGAAAAGTATTCTCGTTTTATAGCGTTAATGTCGATTGTCTTCTCAAGTTAGTAATAAAAAACTTTTTGTGTCTATTGTTCTTTGATAGATGGAGAGAGGAGGAAAGAACCGTTCTCTTTCTGGGAATGTTCTTTGATTTATTCATTCGTTAGCTATCTGAAGAAGTTATCCCTTTTATACTTCCTTAAAAGATAACAACTCATACCCCTTTGAAGGGTACCTCTCAATCAACGAATCGGTACCTCTTAAACGCACCTCATCATGAGCATACCACCGTAATATAACAAAAAGTCACACAGGAACATACAAAAACGAAATCCTTCCTTTGAGTGGGTTTTTGGTTCTGCCAAAGGAAGAATTTCTAGTTTGTCTTTGGATAGAGGCTTCTATGGCAATGAAATCATCACCCCGATTTTTGGTTCTTTCACACTCTTTAAAAATTATATTACCACATTTTGAGAGGTTATGAAAGAGAATACATTGTCTTGACTATAATTAAAATGCAAAATGCCTGCTTTCTTATCATGAAAATTTCCCATCAAATTCCATTGAGTTTCTCTTCATCTTTTAGTTCTGCTTATGTTGATTAGTTTTGGTCATGTCTGAAGTGCGCATCTTGCAAATGCATCTCCCATGTGATGGGCTCGAAGATTTATGGATAGACTGAATAGTTTTACTTAAAAGAAAATAATAATAGAAGTGTCAAAAGTTTTGTATAACACTCACTTTAGTATCATAAGTTTTTGTATTTAAGTGTTAAATAAAAAAAACATTCATTTAAGTGTCTTCCACTGTAAATTATAGCCAAAAGTTCTATGTGACTTTTATTATAAAGCGTTTGATCTGATATGACTTTTTTTTAATATAAAAATGAGTCCAATGTGGAATTCTGAGGTGACTAGTTTGGCTAAACGACGTCGCATGGACCGTCTCTCAAGATAGATAGATTTCTCTTTCGTTCGTTCAACACTTTCTTGCCGGTCTCTCCTTCTCACTGTTGTTGACGGTTCGAAGTCATTTGTCGACATCACTCACTCGCTTGCGTGCCGTCCCTCTCGTTCTCACTCAGTCACTCACTCGACCATCGTCACCCTCTCTCACTCTCTTGCACAATTGGCACAAGAAAAAAAACTAGGGTTTGGTGGTCCAGGCAAAAATTAGGGAGAGTCATGACTGAAAATGCCTATCCACACTTTTTCAAGCTAATACGAATGACTGGCCCTCAATAGCAATACTAATTAGCCTAAAATTTATCTTCCTCTACTTATTTAGGACTTGTAGATAAGTGCCTTTGGAGCTCTTATTATATACGTTCGTTAAGAATATTTCAATTTTCAAGATCATGTTTACTCATAGCATGAGTTAAATTTTTTGTTGTACTTTGTCCAAAGAAGAGAAGATATAAGGGTCTAAAATGAAAAGAAAATGCGGAAAAGGCCATCTCAAGATGAGTGTTCTCCTATTCTACCATGCCTTCCATAGCACAGTCATGCGAAAGACGGGTTATCTAACCTTGGGGGATGGAGCGACATAAGTTTTGCGTGTTTTCCGCTCTTAGGTTGAGCAACAAGAGGAAGTCCAGCCCCTCTGTCACCCCAAAATGAAGACAATCAATGAAAATTAATTAATTCGTAATGGATCAAAGACTATTTCTTTGAATATGACCTTAAATTCATCAGAAACGTTAGCAAAACACTAATCGGAGAAGAATATGGAATTCCTTTTATTGCAACCATCTTCTTATTTACTTTGGATTCGAATTGTTTAGGACTCTTTTGCCATGGTTTTTATAGATGATATAACAGTAAATTAAGTTAGCTAATGAAATATTATTTTTCTAAAGATGAAAAAAGAAATTAGATTTTCTCCCCTATTTGACGCCCTCTTCTTTTGTATTTCATTAATTGACTTCGTTCAATTAAGATGAAATTATGTTAAAACACATAGATCCGTGAATCCGTGATCAATTGTGATGCTGGGATCTTGGATAGAGGTGGGTGATGTAACCAACATGTCAACTAATCGATTACGATAAATTGGATCGGATTTTGCAGTTTTAATTTGGATTTTCTTATATAATTAGGATTAAGAAAAGACAATTGTTGAGTTCATAGATATTTTAGATTGGAATTGACGAACAACCAAAAACAATACTATTGTTTAATAGGATTGAATACAAGCAGGCATTGTACCAGAGGTTTATATTATGTCAATCTACAAAATCATATAGTTACATAATTGGGATTGAAATTTCATGTATTGATTCTTATATATTTACTACGGTAAAATATTTATGTGATGTTGAAACCAAACATCTCCCCAAGATGATAGATGAGTGATTCTGGGCCATGATTGTTTTCATTTCTATCCTTCTGACAATAATAAGTGTCGATATTTTCAACTTTCACTTTGAGTTTGAGTCCATATCGAAATTCAAGTCGACCAAAGTCTGGTGGCGTATGTGGTGTTTACTAAATAAAGGTTGACCTGCACTTTGACTCCAAGCAAATTCCAAGGAGTCTAAAATAGATGGAGTCTGGCCTTGGATTAAAAAAAGACGAAGTAAATCACTATTTTTCAAGTTTGAATAAAAAAGGTCACACAAGAGTATACAAAAAAGGATTTTTTCTTTATGTGGGTTTTTGGTTCGGCCAAATTAAAGTGGATATTCTATACATAGAGTTTCTATCTGATGTTTAGTTTTGTCTTTGTGAATATTTTTTGTGAGAATACATTTGAGAGATTGGGCATTAGCACAATTGGTAATCTTTCGGGTGTAATTTATGATCGGGAAGCATTTGAGCAATTAATTGAATGTGAATTTGTAATTCTCTAGATTCATAATAGAATTTAATTTTGCGATTGACTCTCCCAATGAAATCAACACCAATAATTCGTTTTCTTACGTTTGATATTGAATTACAAAATCTATCAACTTTCATATTTATTTTGCAATTTCTCTAAGAATACCTAAATAGGAATAATACTTGATATTCAATACAAATACTCCAAGGTTCCACTCACCCCAGATTGATTCATGCTCCTTTAGGTTTTTTAAGTTCTGTGGTTGACGTTACTTTGACTTTTTATAATCGTGAATCGTCCAAAATCTATTTCAATATGTAGAGATTATATGCAATTATAGATTTAAATGCTTTTTCTTTAATTTTTTAGATGGAAAATCATAACTACTTCAAGCGAGGTTGCATTTACCAAGTTGTTTTTGGAGTTTAATGGACGCGGGGCTAGAGTCTTGGGACTTGCGACAGGTTTCTTGAAGAAGAAACTTCCCATTAAGTCCTAATTAAGGCTACCCTTATCCGACCCAACGGACTCTTCGAAAAAAGGTCCACTGATTGCACAGGTGCTAAAGTTGCTGTTTTGACAATGTTGTCAAGGATCAAAGAAGACACTAAAGAAAAGCAATTTCGTCGAGAAATGAGGAAGGAGACTATTTCTAGCCATGATAGATAATTGTAGACACCCAGATCTCTAGAGTGCCAAAAATTGGCACAAATGAACACTTAAGTGTCAAAAGTTACAAATGTGACACTTAAGTGCCAAAAAAAAAAATGGATCACTTAAGTGCCATCGGTGAGCAAATTCAGCCAAAACGCGACGCGTGGCAATTTTTCGACAAGCCTGCGTGCAAAACGACGTCGTTTTGTATACGATGTGGCTAAACATTGTCAAAATGACGTCGTTTGGGTATAATTCGAATTTTAATATAATAATTAATTAAATTAAAATTTCAAAATTTTAATTAATTAACTTTTTTTTTTTTTTAAAAAGAGAGAGGGAAGGAGGAGGAGGGAGGCGCTGCGGGTGAGGGGTCGCCCTCGTTGCCGCCGCCGCCATCTTCCCTCCGTTGTCGGGGAGGTGGGGGAGGGTCGGTCGAGACCGCCAAGCCACGGCCGAGGGCGGCGGCCCCGGTGACCCTCCCCACCTCCCCCGGTGATGGAGGGGAGGCGGCGGCGGCGAGGGCTCAACCCTCAACTGCTGGCTGCCTTCCTTCTCCTCATCCTCCATTACCAAAACAACGTCGTTTTGGCCAATTTAAGGGCTCTATTTTGGCCAACTATAGAAACGACGTCGTTTTGGATGAATTAGTTGAGTCGGCTTCCCGGTGAGCACGTAAGCAAGCAATATTAATATTTAATTGCCACGTGTGATTTCCAGAGCTTCGAACTTGAGGTGGCACTCAAGTGTCCCACTTTTCTACGAAAGTGGCACTTTCATAACTTTTGGTACTTAAATGTACCTTTGTGCCAACTTTTGATACGTGAAGCGAATTTTTGCTGATAATTGTATTTAGGGGTGTATAAGAGAATCTTTGAAATTTGCAGAATTCGCGAAACTTGCATGGCCGGATCATTGTACTTTTTAGCACCTATGAGAGCATGTAACCACTCATTACTTGAGTAGATACATGTGAAATTTGTAGAATTAATAAGTACATTAAAATAGTTAAAAAAATATATATTATGAATAGTACAAGTATAAACAACTTGTTACCACAATATTCCATTTGCATATCATTATAGTATGTTTGTTATAATATTTTATTATTTTAAATGTGACCCTAATTCTATAATTCTCAATTTATTCTAATTTATTATCGGCGTTTATTACATGATATTTACCTATTAATATGTTACGATAACGGTCTTGATAGAAGACGTCCGTAACGTAAGAAATTGAATAAAATGTTACGCCGTCTAGTTCAGATCTTATTACTACAGAAAAACACATCATCGCGTTTTGAGGGGTATTGGCTATTGGAACAGGACGTATAGATCTGGTGATTCTATATTCGCAGATCGATCACGTTCCACGCATTCGTTCAAGGTTTTGGGATTTTCCGCATTTGTAGATTTTTATCAATGGCTGGAGGTAAGTTAATTCTTTATGTTTTCGCAAATTGATCCCGAATAATGCACGTATTTGTTTGTAAATGATAAATCGGGATAGTCAATTTTTATTTAGATTTGGTCTTATAGTTAGTATCAAAGCATGTTTATGATCTCTGCCTTAGTGAAATTTTGGGAATTTTGTATGTTTTAATTGGATTATGAATGGGTAAAATTCGGATTTTTAGTAGCTTGGAATGGAATTTCAAATTCCGGTCAAATTCGGGCAACCCACCAGGTGATAACAAATCTGCATGGTCACACTAGCATTAGGAAGAAAAGTCTTAAGATTATTCGGCATATGACTGAACGCCGAAGGCTAATCGAGCGGAGAAATTTTCGGTGGTTAAGGTTTTAGAGCAAATTGTTTTAGACTTAATTCCCATTAATTTATTGGCTATTTTTGCTGGATCTTGGAATTATATGTTCATCTCGGCGATGTCTTTGAAACCCATTGATCAATTTGATCGGACATGGGTTGTGGAAGAAGACCCAAGCAGTGGAATGGAGACTGGTCGCGGCGGAGCAACAACAGAAGAAAATTTTCAGAGAGAAGACCTTGAGCACGTACATCACACGCGCTCGAGCGCATGAAGCGAGTGCGTGCATGGAGGGCCGCGTGCAACGGTTTGTGGTAGGCACGTGCATTGGATGGGCCCCAGTGCCACAAATCGACGCTTCTGTGTGGTTTCTCAGTTTTGTCCCTTTACATATTGTAGAATTCCAGTTTTGCCCTTGTTCGCATAAAATTTAGATTATGCCCCTCCACTTTAAAGGAAAATTTCTGCCTTGGCTACACAAAATTCCAATGTTGTCCCCTTTGGGCGTGAAAATTTACGAATTTGCCATTTTCGGGATAAAATTCTTGTTTTACCCCTTATAACTAAAATTTTAATTCTGCCCTTGCATGTAAAATTCCAATTTTAACCATTTTACACGTGATTTTACTGTTTTTCCCTTAAGTGCAATTTTATGAATATTTTCTTGTGAAATTAAATGTCGAGTGATCCGTATATATTTAATTAATTGAAGATTAGCCATAGCATCTTTGATTATATTAAATTATATATATTAAGAGCCTTTCGATCACATATAGTTAAAGACATTAATTGTGATTAGTCACATTAATATTATGAATTTTATCCTACAAGAATTTTCAATTTATTAATGTGATTAATTAGGATGAAATATTATTTTATATTTTTTAATTTACCCACAGGGATTGAGGAAGGGAATATAATTTGATAGTTTCGTCATGAAGTAATTATGAATCTATTTAAATCAGAAACTTAGCCCATAGACAGTTTTTGATATTATGTGATTAATATTTTATACCATGTTTTACATTAGTAAAATATGATTTAAGTTTATTTGTCTCAAATATATTAATACATAAGTTTTCTAGTTGATTATGATGCAGTCTTACCACCTACGATTAAATTCGGTATAATTGTTCCTGACCTTAATAGATATAATTATAAAGAATGGAGGAAATTAATTCTTTCTCAATTGGGGTGCATGAATATTGATTATGCTCTATGGTTAGACAAACCACTTGTTCCTACTAAGGATAGCACTTAAGCTGAATATACTCTTTATGCACAATGCGAGCGATTTAACCGCCTCAGTGTGATGTACATAAAGACAAAACTTTTTGCTAGTATTTGTGGTTCAATCATTCATAACAATGCCAAGGAATTGCTGGAGGCTATTGATGCATAATTTAAGTCTTTAAAGAAGGCACATGCCATGACCCTGATTATGAAGTTTCTATCATTGAAACTCACTAGTGTAAGAAGTGTGCATGAGTACATTATGATGATGAGAGACATTGCAGCTCAGCTGAAGAATCTTGAGGTTGAGATATTAGAATCCTTTCTTGTGTGCTACATCTTGAACACTCTCCTACAAGAGTATGCCCCTTTTAATATATCTTACAACACACATAATACTAAATTGTCAATCAATGAATTCATGACCATGTGTGTTTAAGAGGAAGAGATGTTGCTAATGGAAAAAAGAGAGTGCTCATATGACAACATATGATAAATATAAAGGGCAAGGCAAGCAGAAGGAAAAGGTAAAATGCTTCAACCTCCCCAAGTTGGCATTAAGAAGGAATCCAAGTGCTTCTTCTGTAGAAAGAAAGGGCATGTGAAGAAGGATTACGCTAGATTTAAGGCATGGCTCAAGAAGAAAGGTAGTCTACTCTCATGTGTTTGTTATGAATCTAATATGATTGATGTAGGTCACAACACTTGGTGGATTGATTTTGGTTATACAATCCACATTTTGAATTTCTTATAGGGTTTCCAAAGCAAGTGGAAACCGGTGGGGAGTGAACAAAGCATCTATTTGGGAAATCGCATATGGAAGTTATTGGGACATGCATACTTCTTAATAGTGGTTTTGTTTTAAATTTAGAAAGAGCCTCTTATATTCCTATTTTCTTTAGGAATTTAATTTCAGTTTCAAAACTTGTACCTTTAGGATACTCATTTGAATTTTTAGTTTTAACATTCAGTTTATCGTATAAATCTGAAATTGTTGGGAGTTGTATTTTGTCTGATAGTCTCTTTTGAATTAATTTACAAGACAATGCTATTTATAATGCGATGCACGTTCATGATAATGTATAAAATGATGTGTTGTGAATGAGGATTCTTCTATATTGTGGCACCGTAGATTAGAACATATTTCCATTGATATGATCAAGCGATTAGTAAATGATGAAGTATTTAGTACTCGAGATTTTACCGATTATGACACTTGTGTGGATTGCATAAAGGGAAAGCAGACCAACAAATTAAAGAAATGTGCTAAAAGGAGTACGTAAATATTAGAAATCATACATACATATATTTGTACTACAAATATGGACTCAAATGATCAGAGATACTTCATTTCTTTCATAGACAATTACTCACGATTCATGTATCTTTACTTGCTTCATAATAAGCATGAAGCGCCGGATGCCTTTAAGGTATTTAAAATCGAAGTAGAGAAATAATGCAATAAGTAAATAAAGATTGTGAGATCAAATAGAGGTGGATAATACTATGGTAGATACATTGAAAATGGACAAGCGCCTAGCCCATTTGCGAAGTTTCTTGAAGAGCATAAGATTATTGCCTAACTATGCCTGGTTCTCCGGACCAAAATAGTATAGCATAAAGAAGAAACTGAACATTATTGGACATGGTGCGGAATATGCTCAGTAGCTCCAAACTTCCTAAGTTCTTATGGATTGAGGCTCTTAAAATAGCAGTGTACATATTAAACCGAGTTTCGAGCAAGGCCGTCCTAAAGACGCCTTTTGAGTTATTCAAAAATTGGAAACTCAGTTTGCGACATGTATGCGTTTGGGGATGTTCGTTTGAAGCAAGAGTCTACAATTCACAGAAAAATAAGTTAGACCCAAGAATTATAAGTGGGTATTTTGTTGGATATATTGAAAAGTCCAAGGGATGCATGTTTTATTATCCATCTCATACCACTAGGTTTGTAGAATCGAGAAACGCTAAGTTTCTTGATAATGACCTGATTAGTGGGAGCGATTAATTCAGAGACCTTGTTTTTGAAGAAGATTATTCATATACTCAACCTTCCACTTTAGGTACTGAATTGGTTGTTGTTTACAATGCCCCTTTGGTTCAACCGGCCATTGAATAACTTATCATTCACTATCCACAACCTGCTGATATTCACCCGGTAGACCCAACTGTTCAGCAATTACTAAATATTGTTGAGCATCCAGTTGAACAACAAACTCCTCAAAAGAATGTTGATGCACAATAAGATGGTCTACTAAAATGAAGAAATCAACAATCTTTAGTGATTACATTGTATATCTACAAGAATCTGACTATAATGTTGGAGCTGAAAATGGTCTCGAAACGTTTTCACAAGCCATGGGTTGTGAAAAATCCGATTTGTGGTACAATGCTATGAAGGAAGAGATGAATTTTATGGCATCTAACAAGGTATGGGATTTGGTTGAGTTGCTTGATGGTGCGAAAGCTATTGATTGTAAATGCGTCTTCAAAATTAAGAAGGATTCATTGGACAACATTGAGGGATACAAAACTAGATTTGTTGCCAAGGGATTCACTCAAAATGAAGGAATTGATTACATGGAGACATTTTCTCCTGTATCTAAGAAAGATTATTTTCATATTATTTGACATTAGTTGATCATTTTGATATGGACTTACATCAAATGGATGTGAAAACGGCATTTCTCAATTATAAACTAGAAGAAGTGGTTTACATTAAACAACCAGAAGAATTCTTCTCTAGTGCTGGTGAGTATTTGATGTGCAAACTTAAGTAGTCTCTCTATGACTTGAAACAAGCATCCCGCCAATGGTATTTGAGATTCCATGAGGTCATCTCTTCATTTGGTTTTGTAGAGAATGTCATGAATTAACGTATATATTAGAAGATTAATGGAGCAGCATTTGTTTTCTTATCCTATAAGTGGATGACGTTTTACTTACAATCAATGATAAGGGTTGTTATATGAGGTGAAATAATTTCTCTTTAAATTTTTTGACATGAAAGATATGAGTGAGGCATTTTATATCATTAACATTAAGATTCATGGGGATGGACCTCGAGGTATATTATAACTAATTCAAGAAATCTATATCAATAAGGTCTTAAAGAGATTTCAGATGAAAAAATTGTTCATCAAATATGGCACCCATTGTGAAGGGTGACGGGTTTAATTTGAACTAGTACCCGAAGAACGATTTTGAAATGGAACAAATGAAGAACATCCCATATGCTTCTACTGTCAGAAGCTTAATAAATGCTCATGTTGCACTCGACCTGATATTGTTTTTGTTGTAGGAATGTTGTGAAGATGTTAGAGTAATCTAGGTATGAACCATTGGAGAGTTTCAAAGAAGGTGATGAGGTACCTTCAAGATACAAAGGGACATATGGTTATGTATAGAAGGACGGACAATTTGGAGGTAGTTGGTTACTCGGACTCAGACTTTGCTAGTTGCGTTGATTCCTCGTAAATCAACATCGAGATATATTTTTATGCTTGCTGGTGAACCTATATATTGAAAGAGTGTGAAACAAACCTTAGTTGTCACTTCCACTATGGAGGCAGAGTTCGTTTCCTATTTTGAGGCCACCTAACATGGTGTGATTGAAAAGTTTCATATTAGGGCTTAGAGTTGTGGATTCCATTGCTAGGCTATTAAGAATGTTTTGCGACAGTTCAGCTGCAGTTTTCGTAACTAATAATAAAAAAAAAGTAGTAGTCGAAGCTAGTACATTGACATTAAATATTGGGAAAAAGCCAAAAAAACCCCAAACTTTGCGCCGAGTGATGATTTACCCCAAACTTTGTTTTGTGACGTGAAAAACCCGAACTTTGCAAAACCGTGACACATTTACCCCAAACTTTTATTTGTGACACAAAAAACCCTGAACTTTCATTTGTGTGACACATTTACCCTAAATCATAAGGGCATTTTGGTCTTTTTACTTTTAAAAACTTTTTTTTTTTTTTTTTCTTTTTCTTCGCCGGCGGAGGGAAGCCTCGCCGGCGTCCGGCGAGGGCGGCCCGACGCCGCGAGGGCACCCCTCCTTTGCATCGCGAGGGAGGCCCTCGCCCGACGCCGACGAGGGCCGCCCTCGCTGCGTCGGGCGAGGGCACCCCTCGCGCGCGTCGCGAGGGCCCCCTCGCCCGACGCAGCGAGGGCGGCCCTCGCCGGCGTCGGACGGGACTCCTCGCCGGATTTGGCGAGGGCACCCTCGCCCGACCCGGCCCGGGGCCCTCGCCGACGCCGGCGAGGGCCGCCCTAGCCGGCTCGAGCGAGGGCGACCCTCGCCGGACGCCGCGAGGGCAGCCCTCGCCGAGCGCCGGGCTTCCCTCCGCCGGCTCCCGGCGGAGGAAGAGAGAATAAGAAAAAAAAATAAAGAAAAATAAAAAAATAAAGAAAAAGACGAAAATACCCTTAATGGGGTAAATGTGTCACGGTTTGCAAAGTTCGGGGTTTTCACGTCACAAAACAAAGTTTGGGGTAAATCTGTCACTCGAGGCAAAGTTTGGGGTTTTTTTTGGCTTTTTCCCTTAAATATTTAACCATAAGGGAATGTGTTAAAGAGAATAAAGTTGTCATAAAACATGTAAGCATTGGTTGATGATAACTGATTCTTTAACTAAAGGCATGCTACCAATGAGATATAAGGATCATGTATTTAGAATGGGCATTGGTCTAACCATGTAAATTTTTATTTATATGGAAGAATTTGTGAGATTTTTATTAATTTGTGATTTCAATACAATTGTATACATTCAGTTATTCTGAGAAAAGCAATCACGTTTGATTTGGAGTAAACATAAATTTTATTCATTAAGTTATGTTATCACATATGAGTTGATGAAATACATCATTATACATGGAAGATAATACTTGTTCTACGAGGACTCATCGCCGTAATTCATGTGTTTTATTTTAGCATGAAGTTTACGTGAGTTTGGGTTAATATTTCATTTGATGATGGAATATTGGGATTAAGTAGGAGAATGTTATAATACTTTATTATTTTAAGTGTGATCCAAATTATGTATTTCCCAATTGATTACCCGCATTTATTACATAATATTTGCTCGTTAATGTATTATCATAACGGTCTTGATGGAAGACGTCGGTAACATAATAAATGGAATAAAAAGTCAGGTCGTCTAGTTTAAACCTCATCACTACAGACAGACATACTATCGCGTTTTGAGAGGTATTGGCTAGACATACAGATCTGGTAATTCCATATTCACAAATCGATCATGCTTTGCGCATAAATTTAAGGTTTTAGGGTTTTCTGCATTTGCAGATTTTTATCAATGGTTGGAGGGGAGTCGATTTTTTACGATTTCGCAAATCGATCCTGAATTATGCACGTATTTGTTTGTAAACGATAGATCGGGATTGTCAATTTTTTTAAAAAATATTTAGTCTTACAATGTCCTATTATCCAACATATTATGGTGACTAAACTTCATGTTGTCTAAACATTTAGGTAGCTTTTGTTAATTTTTGATATCTCAAATAACAGAAACTATAAAATATGGCCTTTTTAATGGCACAATTAGTTAAAACTCACAACGGTAGCAAAGGGATCAGTCTTCAAGAAGAGTTGCTTCTTTCAAATCATGAATTGATTTAGCATTACAAACATAGCAAAATCATAAGTCATAAATAACGATGTAATCTGATTGTCGTATATGGGAATTACGTGTGCTAATTCACTTTTGCACTTTAGTGGTATGAGCCTTTGATCATGGACGGAGCTAGAACATTTTGGCAACAGATGCATTAACATAACGGAGAAATTGAATTTTATACTAATTAAGCTCATTTCACTATATGCATCTCTAGAAAATGCATCATACTTTAGAAATCCTTCTAGCAAAATCCAAAAACTGGACACAAACACGAAGCATAATATGAGTTATTGTAGGTGAATGTCACTAGGGTGAAATTATTAGTGGGGTCAACATAAAAGAGAATTACCAAGAAAGTCAGTATTTATCATGAAAATCCGATCAAAAATGAAAAAAAAAAAAAAAGAGAGTAAAAGTCAATGGGGCCAGTTGACCCTACCGTTGATGCCTTGGACCGTCCCTGCAATCAAATTTGACATGAAAGAATATTGTTTTGTTTAAAGTTTTACGCCTATAAAAGCAATTATGTTATTTACAATTAGACCTGCTTATTCAGTGGGCTTGGGCCCGAACCTCCTGAGGTTTGCAACAAGCCCATCCATCGGGCCACCTTTCTTTCTTCTGAAAAAAATAATAATATTTCAGCTAAAAAATTACAAATCTGAAAACAAATGAAAAATAATTGTAAGAGTTTACGTTATTTTCTTTTATTATTTTACCGATGAGTTTTGCTCTATTTTTCTCTACTATAGTAGAATTGTGGGGCTTATTTTATCTTATTAGTTTTTATAGACATAAAGTATCAAAGTACTATTATTCATAATATTTGATAATCTCTATTAATAAATATATGGGCGAGTTGGACAGGTCAGATGTCAAGCTTGGCACTTGCGCAATCCTGGCCCTGCCTACTGACCAAGCTTGGAAAAAATTCCCGGTGGCAAAACAGTTCGGCCAATGGGCAGGCCCGTTTGCACCACCTGCTCATTGATTGGGTCTTTTTACAATGCTATCGGTGATATAAATTAGCATTCCGCATTATGAGATATTGTAATTGTGTTCATATGGCGTAATTATAAGAATAGATATGCTACTGGTAAAGACACCCTCGTGAGAATACACATTAAATTTATTAATTAGGAAATTCATAGAGGGGTACTTTCGATGCTAATTATTACACTACAAGACACAAAAGGCAATTGGGACATTCCACTTGTCTGTACTTTAAAAAAGACAAGCTTTCTTTTTAATTTATAAACTGTATAGACCACAAGTTTTTGGGACAAAACCAATCATTTGAGAGGAACCCAAATTTATGGTGTCAATGAACCTTCCCTAAAAAGTAAATTTTTTCCAATCTTTCCCACGAAAAAGCTATGCTGGTAATAAAAAATTTATAACTAGACGTAACCAAATATTGCTTTTGATTAAGCAATTGTTTAAATATACTAAAAACGAGTCAAATGATTTCATTTTTTCTAGATGCAAAAAAAATAAATGGAGAGAAGGACATAATAAGGTGCTGCTAAATAAAAAAATCTTATCAACATCTATGAACGAGAAATCATAAATCGAATTGCCGAATCAGAAAAATTGTGTGCTATCATATAGCTTTATATCGGCTAAGTTCACGAGTTGGAGATAAGTGGATTCAAACCGTTGAACTCCCCACAGGGTAAACCACCATTTCTTCGGCCCCCTGGCTGATTCTACCATAGAGGCCAATGATAGACAATAATTCCCCTCCAAACACATTATTTTTAGAACATAAATTCGTTCGGCAACATAATTTCAATTTTCTATTTCTAGAACAAATTTTTAGTCCAGAAATAAGTTTGGAATAGAAATAGGGAGCAAAAATTTTCTACTTCTTTATTTTTACAACATAAATAAGAAATAAAAACTTTTCTCATTGCTCATCTTCGTTATTAGCCAGTCGCCTTGCCGTTGGTCCCCGCTACCTCCCACTGCCCCATTGCCCCCATTGCCGTTGATCGTCGTTTATCACTATTGCTCATTCATTGTCGCCCACTAGCCATCGTCGTCACCCCAACCCCCTCTCCCGCCGCTGCTCGCCGCCACTGAGGAGGGAGAAATTTTGTATCGTTATCAAACAAATTTATATTTCGAGAATAAAAATTTTGTGTCATTATTAATAGAAAAATCTATTTATGTTCCAAAAATCAATTTCTAAGTGAATGGTTATCTTTTGTACTCTTAAGTGCCAATTTTTTAAAAACGACTATTTTGGCAATAAATTCAACATGGCCTTTTTATATATTATTTTCTTAAGCTGACGTGGCTTGTGGCATGGTCTAGCTATCAATCAAGATTTCGTTTTTATTATGATAGGAATCTGACGATCTGAGTTCAAGCCGTTGGAATAGGTTCGATAGTGGATCACAAGTCCTAGTTGGCGTCTAAGCCATAAATGGCATTGTAAAGTAGCTTGCCCCCCAAATAAGAACCCTAAATTGCCAAATTGAAAGAAACCCCAATTTCAAACCCTAATCGCCCATTGAAGCAAAATTCACACACTATTTTTAACTCAAGTTCAACTGTTCAAACAATGTCGTTTTTGCCATGGATAGCGTGCAGAAATATATATTGCAAATGCTACGTAATTAATTTGACCAAAATTTCTTATTGTTGACACTCAAGTGATCGTTTTTTCTTCAACTTAACATTTAAGTGAGCTGGCCAAAATTTTTAGCACTAACGTGAGTATTAACTTTTAGCACTTCAAATGTCATTCTCCTACGCTTACACGATTTTTCTTTTTGACTTTATCACTCATATCATTAGTTTTAAAATTTGAATTTTGATTTTATTCAATACTAAAAAAAGATAAAACTCATGTAAATATCTCCATAATTTTCTAAAATCTAAAAGAGATCTTTAATTTGACAACAAACAAAACATATATGTTGCCTATGCTCAATCACAACCCTAGATATAGAGGCTGTCTTTTGTTTTATTAGTTTTTTTTTTTTGGGAGTGGAGGGATGGATACATAGATATTTTATCGTACACAAATTACAGTAGTACATTCCTTCTTCTTTTCTAGTTAGATAGCACTACACTACTTTCAGTACAATTATCCTTTCCTTTGATGGAAAAACAACATTGGGTTCATAGATAAAGTTGAAAGAAAGAAGAAAGAAGAAGAAAGCTCTAACTCAAGATTAGACTGGATTCATAGATTTTTTTTTTTTTTAGAAAAGAGAAAACAATTCTAGCACAAAATTGGAATGCCAATGCCAAGTGAGAGCACTTTTCGGAATTGAGCGATTATCGCCTCAAGAAGCAATAAAGCAACGTGAGGCACCACCGTAAATGAGAAAGCTCTTTTTTTGCTTTAAAAGAGCACTCAAAATCACTTCCAAGATCAATTTTTCTTTTTATTGGAGAGAAGGGTCACATAGGTGAGTTTCAAAAACAATGGAAGACAATGGTCTCACATTGCGTACTTAAGAAATTTCGAAATTTGCATCCTATAAAACCGAGACCTGTATTTGGCTTGCACAGTTGCGCATAATCTCCCAAAGCCTTGTCCCCTATTAGTTTAGCAACGAAAATTATGAGCTATTGAAGCTTTTTAAAACACAAAACATGTCTTCTCCTTTTGTTGAGGCAAGCAAGTGGCAAGCAAGTAGTTTTACAGGAAGTTCTAAAAATTCATAAGAAATATATATATATATATAAGTCAATTATTCATTGTTAGTAAAGCAATGAAGAAATGTATTTTTCTTATGAATTTTTATTGGTGGTACGGACTGTTCAATTATGGAATCTATATTGAACGATGAGAAAAAGTTTGAAAATCTATGGGAAGATTACCCTAATTAAGACTTAGACTTCGGGCATCACTTTATCTCGATCCAAAGGAAAAAGTAAAAATCTTATGCCAATTAAATTTCGTAACATCATCATTCGTTGTCCCCTAAACCGACGAGGACGAATGCAACCGGGGAAGGCTCTACAGCAAAGATCAGAGACCCATTGGACAGCATGAAACGTAACGTCATTTGAAGGGACACAGCACAAGATTCCCCCAGGAACGTGACGCCCAGGCGCAATAGCGAAAAAAGGATGGTTCCCTTCTTCCTGAACGAAAAATCTGGTTCGGACATATTGCATCTGCCTTCCATAAAAGCGAAGTACCTAAGTACGAAAAGGAGCCAGTGACACGCCCTCTCCCCCACTCTCCTCAGTCTCCCCACATGGGTGCGCTGCGCTCCGTGGGTCCCACGCACGGTTCGAGCCCCTCCTTTCGAGGTGACATGACTTGGGCTGGGCCCCCCCTCAATCATACTGTGCTGGTTTTCGTGGTGGGGCCACAACGAACTTGGGCCGTCAACCGTGGATGTGGGAATCAGTCATTTTTCCGTTCGGCGCGTTAGCCTTTGCAGGGATGAATGAATGTTGGGAAAAATAAATGGGCCTTGACTTTTGCCGCGATGTGCAGTAACATACCTTTTTTTTAATTGAATATGATCTCTAAATTACGGATATATCTTTAAAGTAGTCCTTTTATTTGTTCAAATGACAAATAAGACGTTATTTAATATATTGAATTATTATATATTGACTGTTGAGTTTAACATGTCTATTTTTTTTTTAATCTATCTACTTTAGAAAAGGAAAAAAAATTAAGGCTTTGACATATCCCATGTTATTTGATGATGTGTATTATTACACCTTAGGTTGATATGCATATTGAATTGAAAGCCATATCATTTCGTTGATTGGAATTTACGCAAATACGATATTGAATATTTTCATGTAATTTAGGAACTAGATTGAATATTTATTAATAATTCAAGTATCATATTAATAAATTAAAAGTTCGTAAATGTCATTGCATGTTGGGTCAAAGTTCATGGATTATTTATATATATATTTTTTAATGAATGAATAATGTTACATCGTGGCACTCGTGGGAAGTTTGCTGATCGTCTAATTGAAAGAAAACTGAGTGATTGCATACATGACCAAGTGGACGAAATGAAAAATGATAAGGGATGCTTAAGTGGGTTGGCTCAGCTGGTAAGGTTTGAATTTTCTCCACACCATGCTCAGATTCGAATCTTGCCATCAGTAGTCCCTTTACTAGGCGATATGTAAATCCACTATAAAGACCTTCTAGGCCTGTGATATGCCTTGATCTTGGCATGGGGTAACCTCCCATCTTCTTATACTTTTGGTTCTTAAAAAAATATAATAAAATCATAAGGCATACGCAAATTATATCATATTTGGTTTTGTATTACTTGATACATTTGGAATTTGGGAATAGAACCATATTTTTTCATTTGTTGTTGAGGCGATATTGAAATAAATGGCAATGTGTGACAAAAGGGCGGTTTTTTATTTAACATACAGAAGATATAGTAGGGATTCTTTTTTTTTTTTTTTTTTTAAATCTGGGTATATGAAATGACATGAATAATCATACTCTATTTTGAACAAATTAATGTTCGAGACTCCTTTAAATATATGTTTTAAGTAAAATTCACATTGTTTGATATATGACTTTTGTATATCTGTTTAATCTATCAAGAATTACTCGTACATCCAAAGAATTACTTAAATGGTAAGCTTGTTTGTTTACTCGCGTAATACCTAAGTTCGAATCACTTAGTTATGGCATTCTTTTGGTTTTTTCCCTAGGAGCGTAGACCTGTCTCGGTATGTGGTAAATGGGGAATGTCACATCCGGTAAAGACTAGCTGGATACCCAAAGAGGTCTCTGAACACCCATTGATATATAAGGAAAAAGAATTACTCTTGAGAATTGCATTGTGATATTATCTCTGCCTTTTACCCTTTGGACGAGTCCTTTGCTCTCTAGCTTTCAAGGAAAGGAAAAGGAAGCCAACTTGTGGAACGCTGGGACCTTGTTGTGACCTCACCAATGGCCAACGTACAAGATGGGATAGTGGAGGGGTGGGTCAACATACTTTTAGGTCGATGGAGAGAATTTATAACGAATTTGGCAACAGGAACATGTGCTCAGTTGATTGTCGTCCTCAGATTTCACTACTGGTCTTAAACTCCATCTACTTCGCAAAAAATGAAAGATTTTCTTTTTAAATGATCATGATATAATTGAAAAAAATTTTCAATGAGTATTTTTATTAGTGATAATGGTTCATGTCTAAACATATTTATGGACAATGAAAAAACTTTCTTTATTTATTTTTGTAAGTTACAATCATTACTTTAAAAAAAATGTTTTCCCGATAACCTACCTTATTAACAATTAGATTCATCCTCACATATGAGTTTCTTACACATCGTAGTGGCCATCCTTAAGATCACAAACTTGCCTCACCATGTAGGATGGACTACCACAGTTAGTCAACGATTGATCAAGGTCAATAACCATTAAAGGCAAATCCTAAAAATATGTTTGAAATATTACCCATTAGCCAAAAAACATGCATCGACTTTTAAAAATATATCTTTGCATATTAAGCTTTAGGGTAGCGCTATTTCTACCCTTGAATGACTATAGCCACCCCATTTTTCACTAAAATGGCAACATAGCCCTCAATCAATCTATTGCAATTTCAAATGGTAGCCCCAAATATATCTGTTTTCCTTCTTATTATCCTTTCATTATTTTAAATTTGAATCTCGTTGCCATAATTAGATATTTCACATGGTTTGTGTTTGTTTAAAGTGGCTATCTCATGTATATTAAAGGCATTATGTTTTTTTTTTAATTTTTAGATTTTACTTTTGTAGATTAAAAGAGAAAAGGGCAAAAGCCACAAAAAACCTAATTCATGTCCATTGTGACACATTTATCCTAAACTTTTTTCTTTGACACAAAAATACCCAAACTTATACTTATATTGTGACATCCTCAATCCGATCCTTATTTATGGAGTATAATTATGACAGTAATCGACAAACTATGGGAAAACAAAAGATGGGAACCTTAGAATGAAAACTCAATTTTTCATTAGTAGATTGCAAAATTTCAAAGAAGTGGAAATGGGCTGCGAACAAGGAGCCAAAAGGGCTCAAGCTACAGGTGGGCCCAATGGGCTCAAGCCCACTTTGGGCGGCCCAAGAAGGCTTATTAAGTAATTCAAGCTCACCTTAGTCTTTTGGGAGCTTCGCATTAATATGCCCATGTCCATGAATAGTGAATTGGACTGTAGTTTGAGTTAATTCCTATTTTGCTACTTCTAGAAGATGATTGGCTTAATAAGACAAAAATTATGGGCAAGCAAAGTGAGAGTGGCGCCCAAGGAAGGAGGAGAGAGAAGAAGAAGCCTACCTAGTCTATTTCCTAATTCTAGCATGTGAGAAATCCTAGCATCAATGAACTTGGATGTGGAGATCTTCATGAAGTCTTCTTGGCCATGCAAAGGGCTTGGTCATGAGAGAATTAGGGGAATTTATACTTGCTTCATTAATGCTTGTCCATTCCATCTCTCATTTCTCTCATTCTCTCATCTTCCTCTCATTTTCTCTCTCCCAACCTATCTCTCAGTCACCTCTCTCTCCCTTATTCTCTCAACTGAACACCTTTTTCCCCTCACCCTCTTACTTGGCTCACCTCTCTCTCCCTCCCTCCCTCTCTCTCTCTCTCTCTCTCTCTCTCTCTCTCTCTCTCTCTCTCTCTCTCTCTCGATTTGTCCCTCACCACCATCCACCACGACGGCTTGTGCTATTGTTGCTTTTGCTGCCCGTGCTATTGTTGCTTTTGTTGTGCTGCCATCCACCACTACATGCCAGTGTTGCCGTATGCCATGCCGTGCTACTGCTCGCCCCCCCTCGCTAAGCCACCCTCACGCTTTCCTTGCCATGATTCTCACAACTGTGGTGCCGTTGCCGTTACCATTAATAGCCGTGTCATGAGTCACTATATGCCAAGCTACCAACCATCGTCGTCTTCACACCTATCCTCACGCCTCACCTCATCAAGCTTCTGCCTTGTAGTCGCCTTACCATACACCGTTGTTGCCTCACGTCGCAGTCCCCTCCGTCCAAGACGTGAGCTGCTGTCATCATTGTCGCTCGCCGTTAAACCTAGATTCGGACTGTAAGTAACTTCCTAACCCTTGTTTAGGGTGGTAGTTATGCTTAAGATTAAGGTTAGATTAAAGTTAATGATATTTAGATTAGGTGACAAGGGGATTAGGATGAAAAGCTCTCATCGTAAGTGATAAGTACTAGTGATAAGCTATCATGGATAGTGATAAGTGATAGTAATAAGCTATCATGGATAGTGATAAGTGATAAGTGATAAGTGATAAGCTATCATGGATAGTGAATAGGATTTGTGATAACTTATAAAAAATGTGATAAGTGCATGTTATATTGCAACTTTTAATTGTGATTAATACATATTAAATTCTTATTTTTAAAGTGATAAGTACTTAATTGTCACGCCCTGAACCTCGAGTGCGTGCACATCCCTCGGTGGTCGATAAAACTTGCGACAACCCAGGACGCGTCGCTGACCCAATTGATTATGCACATGCGGAAGCGTAAAAACAATCCCAGACAACACAGATATGGGATAGAAAAGCAGGATACAAATTTTCACAAAACACTTTTATATACAAATTAGTCTGTCTACAAAAAGATCAATTTTCAAAAAGAAGCTGTCCTATGATCTACTAGTTGAACACATTCACCCGATCCTTCGAACTCCACTTCCACAGGCTCCGGGGGTGTCGGTCCTCCACAACCCCATCAGGAGGGTCAGCTACACCCTCGCCTGGAGTGGCATTGACTGCACTGGCGGGGATATCAAAACCCTGAAGGGGACCTTCCCTATACCCATTGAGCCCATGGCGAAACCACGACTTGAATTGATGAGGTACTCTCTGAGGTAGGTGATGCGTGATGGGGTGAGTGATTCCAGATCGGAAATTTTTCAGAGGGGATTTTTGTGGTTAACTGCATGGAGTAGTGTATATGGGGAAGAAACAAAAAGGAATAAGAAGATAGAACGATCTCCTCCCAAGGTATAAAGGCCACGCCACCAACCAAAGAAGAGGATCGAGATCTACGAAGTTCACCACCAGGGCCTAAAACTTCCACCAACCAAGGATAAAGGACTTCGGGATAGGAGAAGCTCACTACCAAGGCCTAAAGATTCCACTAGCCAAGGATAAAGGGCTTCTTGGCTCACCACCAAGGAGTCATCTACGCTCCAAGAATAAAGAGACCGAAAGGAGTTATGTACTCTCCGAAGGAGTTCACTCAAGCAGAAGAAATCTCACCATTTTCATTGATTAAATTCGTATTTGCCATACATTGGATAGTTTTCCCCTGTTTATAGGAGGATTTTAGCCTTAGGAAATATTAAAAACAGACTTTAATGACCTAGGAACTTAAACCTTCGACTCTTGAACTACATAACCATAAAGACACCTAGGAACTTATGAAATGCATTTAGTAGTACGGGAACTTGCATTCTTGAACCTTTAGCTTTCCGTATTCTTGAACCGCATTCTTGAACCTTTGGCCTTTCCGCATTCTTGAACCGCACTCGTGAACCTTTAGCCTTCCGAAATTCGTGCTCCTCCCTTGACCAGAAAATAATCCTCCTGAAACTTCATCAATTGGTCATGCAAGACCTCTAAAATGGCCTCCCAATGATAGTTATCAATATACCACCAACCTTTGGCCTTTTATTGGCTTGGATAAATATCGATGGTTTTGAGTTGGTCGATGGAGCTATGCATTCTTGAACCGAAACTCCAAATTCTCCAAGAAGGTCAATCTTGTAAGCATTGTCACCAATTCGCTCAATAACTTTAAAGGGACCATTAGCTCTGGGCATGAGCTTGTTCTTTTGTTGAAATGGAAATCTCTCATTCCTCAAGTGAAGCCATACAAGATCACTCAGTTGAAATTGAGTCTTCTTGCGATATTGATTAGCTTTCTTCTTGTCAGATTAGTTGGCCTTTTCGATCTTGGATCGAATATGCTCATGGAGCTTCTTCTTCATTGATTCAGCTATTTTCGTGCCATCAAAGCTTACTTGAGAGTTAGATGGAATTGGAATCAAATCAATGGGTGTGAGAGGATTAATTCCATACACAACTTCAAATGGCAATCGACCAATAGTATAACTTGGTCATCGATTGTAAGCAAATTCAGCATGCGCAAACTTTAAATCCCAATCTTTCAAAGATTTACTCACCATACGACGAAGAAAAGTGGTTAGAGTACGATTTGTAACCTCCGTTTGGCCATCGGTTTGTGGATGACAAGTTGTGCTTAATAAGAGTCTTGTACCAAGCATTCTCCATAGAGTCTTCCAGAAGTAGCTTAAGCACTTGAAATCACGATCCGACACAATGGTCTTTGGTACTCCATGAATGCGAATAATTTCTTTGAAATATAATTCAGCAATATGAGATGCATCATTGGCCTTTTGACATGGCACGAAATGAGCCATTTTAGAGAACCGATCGACGACCACCATGATAGCATCTTTTCCTCTTTGTGTCCTTGGTAGAGCCAAAATGAAATCCATGCTAACATCTTCCCAAGGCTGCAATGGTACTGGGAGTGGCTTTTTGATCTTTGACAAGTTGCACACCTTGAGACGATAGCATTCACATCTCCACTCATCTTTGGCCAATAGAAATGCTCCTGAAGAACCTCAAGAGTTTTGTTAATACCAAAATGACCAGCCAATCCTCCACCATGCACCTCTCGAATCAGCAATTCGCGAAAAGAACTCTTCGGCACACATAATCGATTTCCTTTAAGAAGAAACCCATCTTGTAAAGAATATGTACCTTGAACTCCTCGCTTGCAATTGTTAATGATGGATGAGAAATCCGCATCTTAAGAATAAAGTGCTTTCATTGATTGAAATCCAAGAATCCTAGAGTCCATAACAGAAAGCATAGAATATCTTCTCGATAAAGCATCTCCTACAACACTAGTGTGCTCAAGTTTATATTATGAGACAAAAGAAAAGGATTGAAGAAATTTTGCCCATTTTGCATGTCTCGAATTAAGCTTGCGTTGGCCACTAATAAACTTAAGCGCCTCATGATCAAAATGAAGGACAAATTGCTTTGGCCTCAAATAATCACTCCAATGATTAAGAGCTCGGACAATGGCATAGAACTCTTTGTCATAAGTTGAATAATTCCTCTTGGAATCGGTTAACTTCTCACTGAAATATGCCAATGGTTTTTGTGCTTGCACTAGAACAGCACCAATACCAACTCCGCTTGCATCACACTCAACTTCAAAAACTTTATCAAAATCAGGAAATGCAAGAATAGGGGACTCACAAAGTTTCTACTTGATTACCTCAAAGGCGTTTTAAGCAGCCTTTGTCCATTCAAAAGCACCTTTCTGCATGCATTCAGTTATAGGAGCCATGACGGTACAAAGTTTTTGACAAAACGTCGATAGAAACAAACAAGTCCATGAAAACTTCTTACATCAAAAATGGACTTCCAAACCGGCCATGTCTTCATAGCTTCCACCTTGGCTTGATCAACAGAGATTCCATCTTTGGAAACCACATAACCAAGAAACACAATGCTTGGAGAGAAGAACTCACATTTCTCCATTTTAGCATATAGTTTGTGTTCTCTCAAGACATTAAAGACCTGTTTTAAATGAGAGATATGCTCCTCCTCGTTCCTACTATAAACAAGAATATCGTCGAAATAAACAACGACAAATCGACCAATAAAGGAACGAAGAACCTCGTTCATAAGTCTCATGAAGGTATTCGGAGCATTAGATAATCCAAATGGCATAACCAACTCATAAAGGCCTCCCTTGGTCTTGAAAGCCGTCTTCCATTCATCACCTTCTTGCATTCTGATTTGATAATAACCACTCCGCAAATCTATCTTTGAAAACACAGAAGAACCATATAATTCAGCAAGCATATCATCAAATCTAGGTATAGGGTACCTATACTTGATGGTGATGTTGTTGATGGCCCCGTTATCAACACACATTCGGTTTGTACCATCCTCCTTAGGTACAAGTAGAGCCAGAACAGCACATGGCTCATGCTTTCTCAAACTTATCCTTTGACGATAAGTTCATCGACTTGTCTTTGCAACTCCTTTGTTTCCTCTAGATTGCATTGATAAGCTGGCTTGTTTGGTAGTGGAGCACTGGAGATCAAATCAATTTGATGCTCAATACCTCTTATGGGAGGTAATCCAGGTGGAAAATCCTCCGGGAACATATCTGCAAATTCTTTCAACAAGCAATGCATTTTTGGATATATGGGTTGCTCTATCACACTCTTTTTCTCGCTCTATCACACTCTTTGTTTGCTAATTACTCTCCCAACCCGTATCTCACTCAAGAACAGATTTTCCTTACAAGTGTTTCCCTCCCTAGGTTGATTGATATGTATTCAAGAATGATTCAAGGGCAAAAGAGTAATGTATTTCTTTTCCTTATGAAAAGAGTATGTTTTTTTCCGACCATCATGCATAGCATTTATATCAAATTGCCATGGTCTACCCAATAACAAGTGGCATGCCTCCATAGGAATCACATCACATACAACCTGATTTCGATAGTTCTTCCTAATCGAAAATGATATAAGAACTCATTTGGTTACCTCGAGTTCATTCCCTTGATTGAGCCATTAGAGCTGGTATGGTTGAGGATGTTTCGTTGTTAGAAGCTTCAGCTTGTTGACAAGATTTGTCGAAACAATATTGGTGCAGCTCCCACGATCGATGATCACGGAACACACCTTTCCGTTAATAGTGCAACGGGTGTGAAATATATTCTCCCTTTGCTCTTTATCAGGAGAAACTTCAACGTGCAATGCTTTTCGGATGATCAACAGCTCGCCATCATCAGCTTTCTCCTCAACTTCTTCTTCCCGATTAGATTCAGAAATATTTTGGTCTTGATTCCCCTCAGCCTCTTGAAGCGCCGAATGGATCTCCTCAATTTCTTGAAGAGTCATAACTCTCCGATTTGGACAATTTGGTTATAAAATGCCCAAAACCATGGCACTTAAAGCATTTCCTTTCGTCGCCATCAAACTTCTTTTGGACTTCTTTGGAAGGCTATGCAATTTTTCCCTTGCCTTTGTCTTTTGTGGATGTACTCTCGCCCTTGCTTAAGGAAGCACCCTTAAAATAGGATGTCACCTTTGTTGAGGTTCTGGAGGAAAACCTTTTGCTCTTCAATTGTTTTTTGACTTTTATGGCTAACTTGCATACGTCTTCAAAGGACCAATAAGGTTGAAGTTCAACCATATCAGCAATTTCTAGATTCATGCCACCAAGGAAACGAGCGATGGTTTGCTCAGGAACTTCTGGAACTTCACTCCACATTTTGAGTTGTTCAAATTAACGAATGTATTCTTCAACACTCATCCCTTGTTGTCTTAGGGAATTCAGTGTGACGAATAGATCTTGCTTATAGTTGTCGGGCAAGAACCTCTTCTTCATCAACTTCTTGAGTTTTTCCCAAGACTTGATTCAGGCTTTTCCTTCCCTTTCTTGTTGATGCTTTCGATTCTCCCACCATAGAGAAGCATATTTTGTCAGCTTTAGGACAACAACCTTACATTCTTCTCATTCGAATAGGACTTGAAGTAAAAAATACGTTCGGTTGTGTGTAGCCAATCCACAATGTCGTCGGGATTGAAATTACCATCAAATTCAGGGACCTCAACTTTAATGTCTTTTTCATCCTCCTTATGCCTCCCTCTTCGTCTTACTCTTCGAATTGGAGATTCAGAATCACTAGAGTGCAGAATCGTTCGGTTGTCTCTAGTGGATTCGGAATCGCCATCAGAATTTTGACGAGATTCAGAATCATCACACCGATGTCATTCATTGGGACGCCTTGCTGGCTATCCTTGTCTCGCCGGATTCTCTAGAATCGTTCATTTGATGCTGAAGATTTTGGATTGCGCGATCTCGCCTTTCGTTGTGCGCTTGCTCCAAAGTCGAGCCTCTTGGAACTTGATCATCCATAAGGAATTTGTAATAGAAAAAAAGCAAAGGATTCACTCAAATGAGTTGAACCTTGAGCTCTGATACCAAGCTTTTGTTGCGTGACGGGATGAGTGATTCCAGATCGAAAATTTTTCAGAGGGGATTTTTGTGGTTAAGTGTATTGGGTAGTGTATACGAGGAAAAAAAGAAAAGGAATAAGAAGATAGAACGATCTCCTCCCAAGGTATAAAGGCCATGTCACCAATTAAAGAAGAGGATCGAGATCTACGAAGTTCACCACCAAGGCCTAAAGCTTCCACCAGCTAAGGATAAAGGACTTCGAGATAGGAGAAGCTCACCACCGAGGCCTAAAGATTCCACCAACCAATGATAAAGGGCTTTTTGGCTCACCACCAAGGAGCGAACTACGCTCCAAGGATAAAGAGACCGAAAGGAGTTATCCACTCTCCAAAGGAGTTCACTCAAGCAGAGGAAATCTCACCATTTTCATTGATCAAATTCGTATCTGCCATACATTGGATAGTTTTCCCCTGTTTATAGGAGGATTTTAGCCTTAGGAAATATTAAAAACAGATTTTAATGACCTAGGAACTTAAACCTTCGACTCTTGAACTACATAACAATAAAGACACCTAGGAACTTATGAAATGCATTTAGTAGTATGGGAACTTGCATTCTTGAACCTTTAGCTTCCCGTATTCTTGTACCGCATTCCTGAACCTTTGGCCTTCCGTATTCTTGAACCGCATTCGTGAACCATTAGCCTTCCAAAAATTCGTGCTCCTCCCTTGACCAGAAATTAATCCTCCTGAAACTTCATCAATTGGTCATGCAAGACGTCTGAAATGGCCTCCCATTACTAGTTATCGACATACCACAAAATATCGATAAGTAATTAATATTATTCATTCAAAATGATCCATCGAAGCACATAATGCCCAATTTCTTTCTTGGCTTAGATAAACATCGATCTTTGATGCTCGATTCTTTTGGTGGGTTGAATAGTTGAATAACTAGGTGTCGTAGACATGTCCTCGATATTAAATGCATTATAAACTACATTGACAGGACCGAACGTTGTGCTCGCTTGTCTTGGCCCAACAGTTTGACCAGTTCGCTTTTTTCCGTCAAAGACATACTTCTTGATAATTTCTTACCATCTCCACTAGACAAACTGAAGAATAGTCACCTTTCGTACTCTCTGCGAAATTGATCACGATCCAACGTTTAACGAATGTGTACTCACTGATCTTGTGAAACTACGTAATCGAATTTTTCTGCTATCCACAGAGAGAGCTTTGACATTGCCGAGATGGAGAAGGAGAGTTTTTGAGTTTTTGAGAGGCCTGTGAGTGCGTTCACTGAGTGTGTATTGTTTCTATATATCCCCTTTTTTCGACTGAATAATGTGCTTATATAACCCTAGGTCTAGGGCTCTCTTGTAAAAAGAATAAATATCCTATTTTCCTATTTTGGATCAAGTAAATACACGATTAAAATTAGGATATTTACCGCTGTAACTCCCGTATGGCCGAAAGTTTGTATTATATTTCCCTTAATAGGGCACAATTTTGTATTTATTCCCTTAAGAAGAATAAATCTCCTACTAATGAAAAATGTTCCTAACGCCTGTAATGCAAATGCTAACCATGTCAATGGTATTTTGTTTAGGGGGTCTGGGTCAATCCGTAATATCTATGTGATATATGATTAAGTAGAATAGCCAAAATTCATGTGTCAACCTGGGCATTTGAATATGGGGTTACCAATATTTCCGGGATAGTACACAAGAAGTGCCAAAGATTATGTACGGCGCTTACTTTGATGTCAAAAGTTTATTTTGCATCACTTAAGTGCTAACAAATCTGAAAAACGATCATTTCAGTGCCAATGCCGATCTAGTTAACTGGAAATCTGACGTGGCACTTTTTTTAAAAAAATTTTGAAGCTGACGTGGCTCGTCAGAGAGTACAGTCAACATCCAAATAACAAAACGATGCTGTTTGGGTTCCCCCAAGTAAGAACCCTAAATCTCTAAATTGAGAGAGAGAGAGAGAGAGAGAGAGAGAGAGAGAGCGAGGGAGGGCATGGGCTTTCTCCTCGTCTTCTTCCCCGAAGAACAATACCAACAATGGCACCAGCAGCAACACTAGTAGTGGTACCATCTAGCCCCCTTCTTCCTCCTCCTCCTCCGCCCTCGCCTCCTATTCTTCTTGCCACTTCTTGCCTAAGCAACTACCTTAGCCTCTCCTCGCTCACCTAGTCGAACACCTATGATGGCGGCCGAGCGACGGTGGCCGAGCGGCAGCGGGCAAACGACAGTGATCGAGCGATGGTAGTCGGCATTGGTCGAGGATCGGACAAAAACACTTATTTTAGTGCCCATATGTGCTATACAATGTCGTTGTTGTGAGGCTGTCCACGTATGACGGAAAAACAACGTTGTTTCTTAAGAATGATGGAAAACGACGTTGTTTAAAGTCACCACAACTTTTTTTTTAAATATAAAAGTCACGTAATTAATTTGGCCAGAATCTCTCGCCGGTGGCACCAAAGTGATCGTCTTTTCTTCGATTTGACACTTAAGTAATGCAATGGAAACTTTTGGCACTAAAGTGAGCCCGTACACAACTTTTAGCACTTCTATTGTACTTTTCCCCTATATTCCCTAATGAACTTTAAAAATTTTACTTCTGCTTTTAGTAAGTCCGGTACGTCAAAGAGAATATTAAACCACGGTGAGCGATACAGTTGCCACCGTGGGAATCGACACTTTTAACAGTCCTTTTTTTTTTTGTTAGAAACAAACATGATAAATGTCGATTTATCAAACGTCCACGTGCAATAACAAATAAATTGTGAAACAAGTAAAACAACCCTTCCAGTCCACCTGATGTCCGGGGTAAAAGAATATAGGAAAAAATACCGATCCTGTCCAGGTACATTTTCGAACTGAATCTTGTCATTACGATAAGAATTCGGATATGGAAAAACAAAAAGGGATTCAAAGTCCCTCGCATGCTTACAACCTATTTTCAAGTCTGTGAAAATATCACACAAATGAGTGAGCAAAAGGAATCGCTCGGACCGGAGCAAGCCAACTAGTTTGGTCCGGTCCCAAGGGGTGCCGGTCCAGTTCCTGATTTCCTAAAATTAGAATTGGTGAAATTGGTCCGGTTTTCAATTCCAAGGATGGAATTGCTCAGACTGGATTGGACCAATTTTTTAAAACAATTTTTAATTTTATTTCTTTAAAATTATTAAAGGAATAATTTTAACTCTTAATTATCTAGAGTTTTCAAAATGTTGTTGAGATGCAAACATTTAGATAAAAAGCAAAGAGAGGCATGATTTGGTTAGAGTAAGGCTTGGTGGGTTTTATGCACAACTCCTCTCACATTCTCTGTATGCCCATTCGATGTGCGACTCTTGGCATTCACTAAACACAACAATAGAGACAATTTAAGAGCCCTACACTGAAAACGTTTGTAGAGAATGGTAGATACCACAAAAGACTAAAGAGACAAGTCATACACCAAGAGTGCCCCATCGAATAAACACACAAAGACCGTAAGAGCAGCTGTGCATAAAATCCAAGTCATGCTCTAACCAAAGCATGCCTTTCTTGGCCTTTTGGCTAAGTTAAGTGTGTGAATTTCACGCAACTTTTGTAGCATTTTTTAGGCTGCTCGGGAATCGGAACCGGACTGGACTGTGGTTCGACATCCTGTGACTAGTTGGTCCAATTTTTGGTCCTAGAGGAGGGAGACTGCGAAGAGCCACGACCATGGTGGTTGGCTAGACAGTGGAACCACCGCTGCTAGTTTGCCTCGAATGGGGAATTCTTCAGGAGTTGCGCGGCCTGAGATCCAGACAGAGAGAAACAAGGATGTAATGCGACCGCCGAGTGATGACGTTAGATCTCTGAACATTGTACGATGATCGTGAGTGGCGCCCCTAGCGACGTTGATGGTGGCACCACTTAAGGACAGAGAACATTCGCCTGTCAATTTGTTTTTCTATTTTTTTCCATCAATGTTCTGTCCAATCCCGTTACAATAAGATCTGTTCCATCCCTAGGTCTGGGATAGATCATCCAAGATTTTACCGAGCCTAATCTGGGTATGACGCATTCAATTTGGGTTAGCAAAGCCAAAATAAAATTTAACTATATTTTATCATGGTGTTGTCTGATCAAAGTTTGGTTAAAAAGGTCATATTCTATATGTATCATGCTGAATTGGGTTTCAAAACAAATATATACATGCTCTTTCTCCCGCATTTTTCATATGCATGATTTTATTTTAATGGCATGAGCATAAAAACTCGGACTCTTAGAAGTTTATGGAGTACCTAAAGTCTTATGATCCGATTAAGTTTAGGTCTTTGGCCTCTGCCGACAATGCTTATTTGAACATATAAATTTCAGTTCGGAACTTATGTATTCCATGTCCCTTTCTAGCTTTCTTGTTGTATCTCCATAAATGAGATTCATCCCCTCTAAGTCACAGTCCGATGGGACTTTTCCCGGGTTCTTCGCACTGATTTCCATGAAGATCTACGACGGCCAACTAGATCGGAGATGGACAGATTAGTCAACACCAGCTTTTCAAGTTGACCCACACGATTTCCGGGGAATCGAAGGTGTTGACTTTCAGATGAGAGGATTATGATACCTCCTTTGAGGTGCAACAATCAAAGTGTTGCATGTGGGCTCGTGGACCAGAGTCATCCAAAAGAGAGCTTAGTGGCTAGCACCAACTTATCATCATTGCCTCCATGAGCATCTTCCCAGATAAAAAGCATCGACCCATGTCACAAGAATATATGTTCCGCTAGATCGATCCCACATATGGATGATCTGCTCCGCTTTATTATCGAAATTTCAAAAAAAAAAATTGTATGAAATTCCATTCGACACTTTTCCAAGGTTTAATTGTGAATTCTTTGGTTTTGAAACTTTACCTTGACAAAAAGAACGTTGAGATGTGAGCAACTCATTGGTATAGGTGGTGTTGGGTTGCGACCATAACTGCGTGGAGAACGGGAACACGAACCCAGGTAATGCATCACCAAGGTCGCGTGATCTCCACGCGTATTCATGGGCTAGTATTACAAAATTCTTCACATATACGATTTTTCTTCATGTGCAACGCACTAAATATTTGGCATGTTTTTCATTGTACATCAGTACTACTAATATAAGATTACCATCACTAGATTAAGAAATTCAATTACTGATTTAAAAAGGAAAGAAAAGGTAATCACAATTCTAATTAATATATTGTGACTAGTCCCGGGTAAAATCCAGAAGGGTGAATAAATGCTAGTTAAGCTCATATACAATAGAGTAGCGTCACATTTTTATTTTGCCTTTTGCCATGTGAGAATATTAAATCTATTACTATTGTCTATACAAAATCGGTATACCAATGGATGTGATATCCACTTGTTGATTTGTGAGTGCGGCCCGTTTAGATAATTTTCATCTTACAATATGTAAAGTCACTCGGCATATTAAACTCACAAAATCAATTTTAATATGTCTAGAATTGCTTATCTACAATTGTGCCTCTCGCAAGAGGATACAAAATGACGGAACAGCGACAAAAATGGGAGTTGGCCAAGATGCCCTCGAAGTCTGAGGGCTTGGAGATGATTGTGATGGTTAGGTTATTATTAATAGTGGACAAGGGGGCAAAATGATAGCATTTGGTGTCTAATCAAAACGTGGACCATGTCAGTTGGATAATTTCTAAAATTTGCTATAAAAAAAAGGTGAAGGAGTGATTAGATGACTGAATTTGGCCCGGTTCACCAATCGAATCCCTCTTTCAAGGGTGTGTAATGGGGTCCGTCAGGTCCGGGATTCTTTTTTTAAAAATATTCAGTTGCAAGCAGGCTTTAGGAAGAATCCGGCTAATTCTCGAGTATAACCAAGAATGAAAGCGGGATCGATTTGAGACGGCTGCCACTGTTCCAGATCCATGCCGATATAACACTTGAACTTGCCTCATAAAAAATAATCTCCACCACAGCCGAATACCCTTTTAAAAAGAAATTTCATTACCCTAAGATAGTGTTCAAAGGTCGCGACAAGTATGCATGAAACTAACGAGTGGTTATCGAAGGAATGTATTGGACAGCTACTTATGGGTAACTATTAGTAATGCATTGGCAATTCGGGATGGTCGACAAACTCCAAGAGCTCATATATATTTCAAGAGCAGTATTAGAATAAAAGGTAAGACCAAGAGCCCCAATTTTGCCTTGATGATGGGGGAATTGTCCAAAAAGACCTAAATAAATTGTGTGGTGGCTATTTCAGTTAGAAACCTTTTAATTATGCTAATTTAATTATAAACATTTTGATGATTTGTCAATTTAATCATTCTGACCAGTTTTGACAAGAATTTGCTAACGTAGACACATAGCCTTTGGCTATGATATCTATTTTTTTCAAAAATTTTGATGATATCTATTTTTTTCTTTTTGCTGATGGTTGGCCACCGACCTCATGAAACGTAGCGGGTCGGCTATCGCTTGTGGCTGGTGGTTGTTGGTTATATGCCCTGAAGCAACAATATAATAGTTACATGCTAACAATATAATAGTTACATGCTAACATTATAATAGTTAAATGCTAAGGATTTCAATTGTATTATTATTTAAAGGCAAAGACAAATTCAATCATCGTCCCATTTATATGAATAAGTCCATAAGATCAGTCATGACTGAACCTATTCTTAAGATATTAAGAATATATATGACATGCTACATTTAGACTAAGTCTTTAAATAGTTACTTGTTGATATATGGTAACTTGCCAATTTCTATGTCATTTTGTTTTTTGATTTCTCGGAACATAAAATGAACAGAAATTCATTTCATAACGCTAATTAATTTTTTTATTCTTTCGAATATAAAAGTAGCTGGGAATAGATTTTGATCAAAAATAAGAAGTAGAAAAAAAATATCTTATTGTTCTTATGAACAATTTGTAGAAATAAGTTATTTTTTTCTTTTCTTCTTCTTCCTTGCCGCCCCTTGCCACGCCTTGCCGGCCGCAGGATGTCGGATGCCAACCGGTGTCTGGTGGAGCATGAAGAAAAAGAGAGAGAAAAAAGAAAAAATCTAAAAAATAACAATTAAAATAATTTCTTTGTTAGAAAAAAATTTATGGGTCGTACTCAATGAAATTTTGTCTAATTATCAAATACGTTTTTTTATTTAGAAATTTTGTATCATATATTTTGCAACAACAATTTATCTCATGGCCAAAATGCTTATGGTCTTAGGTAAGTTCTTTAGCTATGAAAATCAATTTGTGGCTAAAGGACTGAATTGACACAAAAACACACCTTTCGTAGCTATATGTCTGATTTTTAGCGCCTAATTTCGTTTAATGGCCAAATTTTCGTGGCTATAAGCTGAGCGATGGCCATATTTTCTTTTTCATTGTGGCAGAAGTGGAAACTTAGAGCACTGAAGAAGGCTTTCTTTTTTTTTTTTTTTTTTGGGGGGGAGGGTTCAAACTAATTGCAAAGATTACTATTTACGTAACTGCAGGACAAATTATTGAAGGTGCAACATAGCTAATTTCACGTTGCATTATTAGGTGCAAGCTAGTTCGATCGAAGCAGCGTGATAATTGACGCAGTGACAACAATGAGTACGAGTCATGTCAACTCAACCCGACCGTCATTATAAGCATATGTTTTACGTTCATTACAAAATAGCCACGGGAGAAAGCGTCACGTGTGAATTGACCAAAAGCTTGGTTTGAAACCTGTGTACTTGGGATGCATTTAGGATGAGATTATCTGGTTAACCAAACCTATACGCACACCAAGACTTCATACGGAGAAAGCATCAAAATCATGAGAGAACAGAGTACATTACATGATTAACGTTCCAGATGACATGAGAAGTTTGGTGCAACTCTCAGTTATGTGGCCCCTACTCCGTGCATCAAAGTTGTTTAAGGATTAAAGGGATGGATCGTGATGGGAACCGTGACCGAACTATATCTCTTATGTACTCTGTGTTAGGAATGCTAATATATGAAGAGAAACAAGAGAGAAGAAAACAAGCGATAATTTTTACATGGAAAAATCCTTCCCAAAATTAGGAAAAGGGAAAAAATCACGATGCTGCATTAAACAATCTTCCACTGTTAGTATCAGTATTACAAGCTTTAGGGTTTCAAGTTTTAGCATGATAACTATAAAAGATGTTACCCTATAAATTATTTCTACGTTTAAACATTATTTTCCTCTATCAGACTCCATAACTCCATCAATCTCACTTGGAGGTTGATCTTAAAAAAACGGCAATAAGCTTTCGTTGTCTTTATCTTTGTAGCCCAAATTGTCCTAGTGCGGCGGCCTCCCTCGTCACTTGCCATGAAGGTAAACCGAGGCAATGCACAACCTCAATTTCTCAGTGGTGATAACCTTTGTTAACATATTTGTTGGATTTTCTACACCAAGAATCTTCTTCAATGACAAAGTTCTATCATCTATCAACTAATGAATTTGATCACTCAATGTGTTTTGTCCTTGAATAAAATATCGGATTTTTTGCAAGATTAATAGCACCACCACTGAAAATAACATTGTTATCCTGCTCCTTACTTATCTCTTTTAGAAAAAATTTCAATCAATGCATCTCCTTACCAGCTTCAGATATAACAACGTACTTTGCTTTGGTTGACAAAGACACACATGTTTGAAGTGTAGATATCCAACTGATTGCAGTGCCACCTAAGCCAAAAACATAACTCAATGTGCTCTTCCTATTATCCAACTCATCGCTAAGCTCTGCATCAACAAAGCCTTGTAAAGTTACACCGTTTTTCATTAAACATTACTTACTTGAAGTGTCTCTCATGTATCTTACTAACCACTTTACAGCTTCCCAATGCTTTAATCCTAGATTTGCCATGTATTTGCTCACCCCACTGCATGAACTATATTTGGTCGAGTACATACTATAGCATCTATTAAACTGCCAATAGCTGTTATATACGGCACCTTTGCTGTATACTCCCGCTCTTCATCTGTCTGTGATGACTGCTTCTTTGAGAACTTGGAGTGACTTCTTGAAAGAGTACTTCTGGACTTTCCATTCTGAACTCCAAATCTGTCTAGCACTTTTTTAATCTACCTTTCTTGAGATAACTTTAGAATTTCTTTGGATCTATCTCATGTGAACCTCATCCCAACAATTTGATTTGATGTGCCCAAGTCCTTCATCGCAAACTCTTCTGACAATTGCTGCTTTAGTATGTTGATCTCCCTCATACTAGATCCTGTGATGAGCATATCATCCATATACAGCAACGAAATAATATAGCGGTCATCAAATTTCTTAAAGTAATGACAGTGATCCATGTCACTTCTAGTGAACCTGTTACCATGCATAAAAGTGTCAAATTTCTTGTACCACTCTCTAGAAGCCTATTTCAAGCCATACAGACTTTTCTTCAATTTGCATACATAATTTTCTTTTCCAAAAATGAACTTCTAGGTGTATCATATAAATATCCTCCTCTAAATTATCATGGACAAATGCAGTTTTAACATCTACCTGCTACAAATGTAAATTCTTAGCGGCAACAATACTTAATATTAGCCTTATAGTAGTCAATTTCACAACTGGAGAAATTTTTTTTGTATAATCAATTCATTCCTTTTGTTGAAACCCTTTTACTACTAACCTTGCTTTGTAGCTTTTGGTGCCATTAGGTTCTTCTTTGACCTGATACACCCACTTGTTTTGCAATGCTTTCTTCCCAGCTAGCAACTATATTAACACCAAAGTTTTGTTTCTCTCAAGTTAACCAATGCAATGATGGAAAATATCTTCGTACAGGTTTAGGTGTTCTACTAGCTCTTCTTAAAATGGGTTCAGGTATATGCATTTCTTGTTATACTTTTTTATAAGAGTTTACAGCAATAGTATCAGAAATTTTAACCATAACACTTTTAGAAACCTCCTCTAATTCAATTTCACTATTCTCCATTGTTTGTTTCTTCACACCAGATTTTGGCGTAGATTTATTTTTACACAACATAGTTTCATGGAATGTAACATCAACAGTTCTTATTATTTTTCTCTTTTGTTCATTCCAAAATCGATACCCAATATAATTAGAACTATATCCAATGAAAAAACATTTTTAAGTTTTTCCATCAAGCTTATCTCTATTTTCAGAATTTATGTGGACATATAAAACATAATCAAAAACTTTCAGATGCGAGAGATTTACCTTCTTTCCACTCCATTCTTCTTCTGGTAACTTAAAATCAAGTGGAACTGAAGGTACTCTATTGGTCAGATATGCTGATGTGTTAATTGCATTCACCCAAAATGTCTTGGGTAATCCGACATGTAACCTCATACTTGTTGCACGCTCATTCAGAGTTCTATTAATCCTTTTAGCAACTATGTTTTATTGCAGCCTGTTGGGAATAGTTCTTGTCATTCTGATTTTGTTCTTTGCGCAAAATTGCTTGAACTCCTTGCTAACATACTTATCACATTATTGGACCTTAGACATTTAATCTTTGGGCCAGTTTCATTCTGTACTTCAGTTTCCATCTCTTAAAAGTTGCAATCACGTTAGATTTATTTTTCAAAAAATAAACCCATACCTTTCTGGTGGAGTTGTCAATGAATGTGACATAATAGCAGGAGCCTCCAAGGGAATTCACAGGAGCTGATCTCCACACATTTGTTTGTAACAACTTTAATTTTCCTTTCTTTGGTCCTCTACCAATCTTCGAAAAACTGATTCATTTCTGCTTTCCCATAATACAATCTTCACATAGATCAATATCTATATACTTCAGATTATGCAGTTTTCCCTTAGATGCTGATAATTTCATCCCCTTTCCACTTAGTGTCCAAGCTTGCAATGCCATTATTTGGAATCAACTTCGGACTCAACAACCGCTGTGATCCTGTCTTTGTTCGCCATGCTACAACAAAAGCACTAACTATTTTCCAAAAACCATCCCCAAAAATAGTTTTGTATCCCATGCCGTCTAATTGACTTATAGAGATTAGATTTCTCTTAAGTCCTGGAACATATCTAACATCAACCAACTTCTATTGATATCCATGAGTAGATTTTATAAAAAATATCACCATTTCCCATAATATGCAAAGGTTGATAATCAGCAAGATAAACCTTTCCAAATTTTCCAGCAATAAAATTGTGCATTAATTCTTTGCATGAAGTAGAGTGAAACGACACACCTGAGTCAAGAATCCAAGACTCAATTGGTCTATTAATGCTAAAAAAAAAGCATCATTATCATGCGTTTCTTCAAGAGTTGCATTCACATATTTTTCTTCCTCCTGATTTCACTCTTGATATTGAAATTTCTTCCTTGGGGCTCTACAATCTCGTTTCAGATCACCTCTTTTTTTTTTTTTTTTTTTTTTTTTGCAATTCCAGCAAATTTTTTCTCCATGAGGTCTTGGTTTACTTCTTCCTCTGGACTTCGATTTGCCACGGTACTGGTTTCACCCCCGTTGATTGCTTCTTCCTCTACCTTTAGAATTTAAGGAAGCACCCGAAAATTCACCTGATTCTCTTCTGCGAATATTCTTGCTAATAATAAAATCTCTGATTGCTTGAAGGTTCAACTTTTTCTTTTCGAACGAACTGCTCACTGCAGTCGCAATTGCACTCCAACTTTCAGGTAGAGAAGATAATAAAATTGAAGCCTTTACCTCGTCATCAAATTTGATAACCATCGAACTCAACTAAATCGTAATCATGTTGAATTCGTTGATGTGATCTGTCATGGAAGCACCGTCATCAATCTTCAAATTGAAAAGACAACGCATCAAACATACGTTGTTTGATGCAGAAGGCTTCTCATACATATTGGGCAACGCCGCCATGAAATCCAATGTTGTCGCCTCATTAGCAATGTTGAAAGGAATGTTTCGAGCGAATGTGAGATCTAATAATTGCCACTCTTCTTGGTTCATACAGTATGGTTTCTCTCCAGACAGAGGTTGATGCAAGTTCTTTTGGTACAGCATATCCTCGATCTGCATCTTCACCTTCCCTTCGTCCATATCCACTCCCACTGTTTCGCCAAAACCAGGCTCTGATACTAGTTGTTTGGAATGCGAATATATGAAGAGAAAAAAGAGAGAAGAAAACAAGTGAGAAATTTTCGTGAAAAACCCTTCCCAAAATCAAGACAGTGGAAAGAACCACGATGCCACACTAGGCAATCTTCTACTATAAAAAATATTGTCCTATAAATATATAGCAGGAGTCTAGGGCATACATAATCAATATGGAAATTACATGTAAGCCATTAGCAGCAAGAAAAAGCCTTATCGCCTGCGTTAACATAACATCATAGGTAACTGCCTAAAATAAATTGTTTCTACGCTCAAACATTAATTTTCTCTATTAAACTCTACAACTCCATCACTGCGGTGCTGTAGCTTGTGTATTTAGTAACGCATGTTTCAAGTGGCAAGGCCTTCAAATTGGATAACGAGCTACTGTAACTATGAGTTGTTAGTCAAATACCTTATCAATTGTGCAGCGCAATTTTTTACTGCTGAAATTTACTATGAGAGAATTAGCCAAACGCTCGCAATGCTTCACTTGACATCATTATGAATTGCCATGTTAAATAATAGATCAAGCTAGCATGGGTGTATTTCCGGTTCGAACATAATAGTAGGATTGACAATTCACGTTAACATTTTTAAAGTCATGTTCGCAATTCGTTGTAGTAGTAAAATACAATATTGCCATCTAGCTTGTCAAATAAGTAAATTGGGACAGAAACATGAGTACTCATCTTGAGATAAAAGATGTGAAGCGCAGCGCGTCTCGTTATATGACTGGTTCGTGGTTAATATTTTAATGATTATTGAATTAGTTCAATAATATGGTGAGCAATGCAATCCTAATTCCTATATGCTAGATTCTTCATATTATAACATTTATCAATCTTTAAAAAAAAAATTTATCCCCCACTAAGCCTTTCGTCCATCCCATGCTGGAAGGTGATCTGCCGATCTGTCTTGACGTGAGAGGAGTCAATAATACCGCGAGATTTTTGAAGGGATTGTAAAGTTGGAAAACGACGGGCCAACGGATTTGGTGGGAGGTTCTTGTTAGTACGAAGTCTTTGGCTTCGGGTGGAAGCATGAGGAATGTACCTAATCATCTCCGCCTCACCCGAAGGAATCCAAAGCCAAAACGCTTCTAGAAAGTTAAAAAGCCGTATTTTTATTTGCTCAGAATCTTGCGGCTCGGGTGTATATAACTTTTTCAATATCTAAAATTTTTGAAATTTTCATAAAATATAACTGTTGACAAGTATATTCATGGGCAATTCCTTTTTTTTTTCCGAAGTTTGTATAGTATTATAACGTCCTGGGAAAGTGACACAAGTACTTTCTTTGCTTTTTATAGAACTTGAAATGAACGGTCTCTTTACGCAAGTATAAAGTGTCCTATTGCCTCCTTGTGATTGAATCCATCCTGAGGACATGTTAATGGTGACTGTGATTTTAGCCATGCGATGGAAAAATAATTGGGATTGACGATTCATGTTCGAACTTTCTAACCGTGTGAAGTTTTGATATTGCCGAACACCAAATTTTAATTAGTGATAATACCAAGACCATGACTCGGTTTCCAACCCATGACAAAAAAACATGCCTCTATTTTCAAACTACAAGTTACATACTTCACTCCTTGTAAAATTATTAGGATTAGGTGCACAAACACAACGAAATGGAGCGTTAAAGCGAGAAAGAGAAATTAGCTTATCTTGGTTCACTCTTAAATTAAAGCTACATCTAACATAAGACTTCATTATAATTAGTACCTAACACCTTTATAAATAGATTATGTATAGATAGCAGTAGCTATATTTATAAATTCAATCTCAAACTATTAATAAAATACAAGCTCAAATTACAAAAGCCCTCTAGCAGCCAGAGCCGCTACCCCTAGATCCCTGCCACTCATCGGGAAGAGAGACCCCCGCGCCTTTCCATTGATGGGGTATGAATCATATTCCAAAAAAAATGACCTACCTCTCCTTTTTATCTAAAGAATTTGAAAACCGTAGCCTCAAAGTCCAGCTTTGGCACCTCCTCCCCTGCCGCTAGCCACCACCTCCATCGTCTTGGAATGCTCGTCAATGCCGTTCACTGCCTTCCCGCCTCTTCTCCAACCCAAGTCCTCATCGTGTCCTTGCTCTGTCCCTCTTTCATCCCTCTTCATTGACGTTGTTCTGTTGTTAGTCGCTTCTACCTTGTTGACGCCACAATTATGTGAGTGGGGTGGCGACGATGATGAGCACAAGAACTAGGGCTTGGTTTGGCAGGAAGCCTCTAATCTTGGCTCATCGGTGCATGATCTAAGCCCTCGAGTCCACCTTGGCTCCTTGGTGCTTGAGGTCGATTTGGGATATGAGGTCGAGGCGGCGCATGATGCAGCTTGAAGTGGAACATGATTGAAGGCGAAAAAAGTTGCATGGGATTGAGCCTAGAGGTCGAGCCTCGTTGAGGGCCGGCGAGGCTCCGGGGCCATTGCCGAGCTTGGAGATTGACTAGAGACGGAAGAAGAAGAAAAGAAAAAGAAAATAAAAGAAGAACATGATTGGATTTCAAAAATGCTTATGGGAATAAAGAAGTAATTTCTTTATTTTTTATTTTTTTCAAATCTATTCCCTGGTCACTGATCTGTTTCTAGGAATAGAAAAAGTAGTTGACACAACCAAATAGATTTATGTTCTTTTTATATTCTGGAGAACAAAAGAACATAAATAGTCAAGAATTGGGCGGTTACCAAACATGGACTTATTAATTAACTCTATAATGTATATAAATAGATGGAGTATAGAAAGAAAACTTTAGACTTCGTTTATTTTACAGAAATGAATGATTTGAAAAATATTTTTTTTAAAAATGAACTCTTATACCACTTACAAAAATGAACAAACGAAAAAACATTTTCATCAACCATAAAAAATATTTAAACATAAATTATTATCACTAATGCTTTTCATTAACGGAGCCTTAATATACTGGCTTTTCTTGTTGACGTTTGCAATTGGTTTCTTGAGTGTCCGATAATTGTATGATTTATAAGTGCTTCCGACGCAGTTTTTAATAAAATCCACAGTAAGTTATAGGTAGTCTTTTCTACCAAGGGCGTCGATTCATTAAAAAAAAAAAAAAAAAAAGGCCATTCTTCCTCCAATGAATTGACGAAGTAGAATCTCCTGCACAATAGTACTGATTAACTAAGTATAAGATGTAGTTATCTCCATTCCATGCTCCTCCAAATCTTTCCTTTTATTTAAAGTCAATTCACGCCAAATGACATTAAATTCCATTCGTTTGAGATCATTACTAACGAGAAATATTTTCAATATCTACAATAGTTTATGTGTTAATTTTTCATGGGCAATGAAATATTTTTCGTTTATTCACTTTTTTAAGTGATATGATGATCATTTTTTGAAAAATATTGTTAAATATCGACAACAGTTTATACATTAATATTTTGTGGACAGTGAAAGTTTTGTTCATTCATTTACTTTTTTAAGTGATATAATGATCATTTAAAAAAAAATTTAACTTATTAATTTTTCATGTATCAAATAGAGAGTAGATTTCGTTTTATTGCGATAAGAGAACGTAGATTGACCTTTCGGATGGAAACAAACAGGTGGTCCTCACGGAGCAAGGACCACGTGCATTGATGCATCAAAGTTAGCACTCTAACAGAAAACAGAGGCTAAGTGCAAAAAATTCAGATGTACCATCGTTCCCCACTTCTCACTCCTCGTGCAGATAATCTCATGAACATTTTTAGTGGATATATATTTTTAATTTATTTTATTAAATTGCTCGAATATTACTCATTTTTTTCAACCATATGGTTTTAACATCGGTTACATGAAATTATTTTACTTATGAAGTGATCCTAGACAGTTTTAACCGAGAGAGAAACAGGCAAAGGAGTTCACATGGGGGCATCGGATCCTTCGCCAACAGCGCCTCTCTCTCTCTCTCTCTCTCTCTCTCTCCCCCCCCCCGGTGTGGAGAAAGTGTCAAAAGCCTGACAAAATTCTCTAACTAAACAAACAGTTTCAGATGCTGATTTCATGATCGTGTACGTGATTCATTCACCACCTTAGAGATCTCTCCGTTACTTCTCTCATCCCTCATGCTCATCACCAGCTACATTTTCTTGATTCGTTCTTCATGCACTAATTAATGCGAAACATTTCCTCTCCAATCATCACTACAATGTCCGGTGGTTCTGAGCAGCTTCTCGCCGAAGATGAGCAAGAAACAATCCCAAGCGACACTTTGAAGAGTCCCCAGTTGGAGTTTGACTACGAGATTGCCCAAATTTCCCCCTTGGACCACGTTGGCATTGAGACTGATCACCCGATACCGAGGAAAGCCATCAGAACAGCCAGAGAAGAAAAGGAGGAGGAGGAGGGTGGAAAGACGTCGTTCCGAGAAGAACACGAGCTCGTTGAAGAAGATGGGGAGAATAATGATGGATTCAGGACTCCAACGTCTTCAGACCATAAAATTCCCGTGATGACACAATGCCCGCCTGCACCGATGAAGCAGAAGCTGACAAAAAAGCGGAAATTGTCGTCGTTGTTGTCGTCGATGTTATCTGATGATCGCCACAGAGAAGTGATTGATCTCGATTTATCCGAGGAAGTGGATTCGCTGCTTCAGCCAATTCATCGCAACGAAGTCAAGAAAGCTAGAAGAGATGGAGATAATAATTGATAATTGATTATATGTCCATTTGATGAGGTAAGGAGTGAAATGTAGATAAGGCTTCCATAGTAATGCATTATCTTGCTATAGAGAAAATTTGAAAAAAGGAAATAATCTCTCTCTCTCTCTCTCTCTCTCTCTCTCTCTCGAATTAATTGCTGAATGATCTGAAACACTTGAATATGCTGTAAAATGAAAAAGTAGAAAAGCAAAATGGGGACCAGATTGAAAGAAGCATAAGTTGGAAATCCAGTTTGGTGCTATTTTTCTCCAGGTGTTACCGGGCTCCATTTGAGAAAACGTTTTCTGCCAAAAGTTCTATACCATCTGCTAATTTAATTTCAGAATCTCTGATGAAACTTAGGAGTTCCCGATGAAATTTTGTTCTTCGGTGTCTGAAAATATTATATGTTCTTTTTCTTTTTCCTTTCTTAACTGGTAAATGAGGTTGCTTTTCTTCCCAAGAGAAGCAGAGAAGCAGAGAACCAGATATCCTCCTCAACTTTCAGAGACCTCAATAAGGCAGAACCATTAGACGTACGGAGGATTTTGTGTACATATACACGTGTAGTATATCTTCTAGTACGATGTACATGATCTTTGTCTGCTTCATGTGATCTGCTAGTACGGGTTCAGGTTAATGACCTGATCTGGATCTTGCTGAATGATCACAGTGAAAAAGTTCACTCTTGTTTTTCCTCTTTTACCATAGTTATGCATAGACATCCGTTCACAATATGGTTATCTCCAAGAACGTCTGTCATCAGCGAGTAACTTTTACCTCTTATTGTAGGTTGTACAAATGCAAAACGAAGAACAAAGCTTTTGATTTTTTTCTTTAAAAATTAAACCCCTACTATTCTCGACTACAAAATTTTCTTCTTTTTTTTGGTTGGGGGGGGTGGTTTTGGGTTTCAATTGTCTGGTTTAGACCAAATAAAAAAAAAAAAAATCTTTTTGGTCTTTGATCCCACGCCAACTAGATAAGAATTCTTGTACCCTTAAATTAGCATGATGCATTTTAAAACCGTGAATGGGTGCATGAATTGCGATATGTGCGAACAATATCATGCTTTGGGGGATTTCACTCAAAAAACACAAAGGTAAAATTCAATCAAAAAACGATTTGCAGCAGAAAGAAAAAACTCATGCACGTATCTCCTAAACAATGTTCGTGCGTTTCAATAAGCACGTAGAAATGAAGAACGAGGGTTAATTGCACTACCCTTGTATTGTACCCAAAGCAATTTGGTTATGATGCTCTTCATATCCAGAGAATAAACGTCTGATCTACTCATAGCGTACCCAAAGTATTTCGGTTATGATATTCTTCAGTTTTAGTTCCACAAATGTTGGATCTCTAATTTAGACATATCACCAATTACCCGTGGAATGGTAGAGTAAAATCTGAGATTTCACCACTTCAGTTGCGCTAATAACTGTTCTTGTGTGTTTCGCATAAGATTGATCTCAATTGTCTCACAATAATCTCTCTTTATCATCTCAAATCCAATTAATATAAATCAATTCAGCCTATCAACTCTAAAACTATTTTAGAGTATTGATTCTACCATTGAGTCTAAATTTGCTTTAGAGTATGAATCTAGACGTTAATTCTGAAACTATTGCAGAGCATCAATTCAGATATTAATTTTGTAATCGTTATAGAACATAATTATGGGCATTAATTTCATAACCGTTACAAAGCTTTAATTCCACGGTTAAGTCTAAACCCATTTCAGAATATTAATTTGGTTGTTTGATTCTAAAACTATTTCAAAACATTAATTTGGCCATTGATTATGAAACAATTTCAAATCATTGAGGCTATGTTTGACAATATTTATGTTTCTCTCAATTTCTATTCTTTTGTTTCAAAAAAAAATAATAGAAATCTATTTGGTAATATCAATTAATGTTTTTATTTTCCGAAATAGAAAAGTAGTCGGGGATTAGATTTAGAACAGAAATAACAAATAGGGAAAAGTAGCTTCTTCTTCCCAGGAAAATTTTTAGAAGTAAGTTCTTTTTTTTTCCTTTTTTTTTCCCTTCTTTTCTTCTTCTTGGTTGGCCACCGCCCCCTACTGTCGCCAACCGCTACCCGCCGCTGCCCACTACCGTCAGTTGACTGTCACCGATCGCCACCACCGCCCACCGCCCACCGCCCATGACTATCGACATCATTGCCCCCCGGATGGCTAACCACCACCATCGCCAGCCGATGTCGACAGGGCACTGTTGATGACCACCGCTGATGACCACCGACGACGTCACCGGCCACCATCGACCACAGTCAACTAGCAGTTGGTGATGCTTGGTGGCAATAAGGAAGAATAAGAAAAAAATTAAAAGAAATTTTACATTACAAAATTTTTTATGAATCGTACCAAAAACATCCATATTATTTTTTCATTCCGACAATAGAAATTTTGCATAGTTAGCAAACACGTTCTTTTATTTAGAAATTGTTTAGGGAAATAGAAATAGAAAAAGATTTTTCTGAAAAGAAATTATTTCTCGGAATAGAAGCATTACCAAAATTGTCTATTCATTCTGAAACCATTTTAGATCATTCAACTAACTATTGATTCTGAATCCATTTCAGATTACTAATGTGGCTATCGATTATGAACCAATTTCGAATTATTAATGTGGGCGTTGATTATGAACCAATTTCATATCTTGAATTTAGCGTTCGATTCTGAATCTGTTTAAGGTAATTTGGTCTTTGATTTTGAACCCATTTTAGAACATCAATGATTCATTCTTGGTTACAACCCTAGGCGAGGATTTTAATACAAAGTCACGATTAAATTGCATAGGGTGTCATTATTGTATCTTGTATATAACAAGAAGACAGATTCTATATTCAACACGCATGCGTCTTCGTATACAAATGGATTCTGAACATCAAGTATAGAGACCGTTTGATGAAGCATAAATATGCACACTTATAAACCATAGCTATCCAACATACAAGCCAACATCGTGTCTCAGGTTTAAGAATTTTACACAAGATCAATGCTTGAACGATTAATCATTGACCCTATTTAAAGCTTCCATATTGCTAATTATTGTCAACATGTCATGTTTAGTGTACTTGTTCGAGACAAACACCTTGGTTCTAATTCGGGTATCACAATACTCACTGACTTGTGACTCATCAATGGTGAAGCTTAAGAATACACTAATCTCAACAAGATCATCATTATTCTCTCAATGATCCATAAGTCAAGAATTGTTTAAAGGCTCAATTTGATCATAAACTTATCACACATTTTCTCAACGCCTTAAGAATAGGTTCCATCGCAACTAATCTTATGGAATCATTTATATAATTGATTCGTGATGGGGTGAGTGATCCAGATCGGAAATTTTTTAGAGGGGATTTTTGTGGATAAGTGTATGGAGTAGTGTATACAGGGAAGAAACGAAAAGGAATAAAAAGATAGAACGATCTCCTCCCAAGGTATAAAGGCCATGCCACCAACCAAAGAGAGGATCGAGATCTATGAAGTTCACCACCAAGGCCTAAAGCTTCCACCAGCCAAGGATAAAGGACTTCGGGATAGGAGAAGCTCACCACCAAGGCCTAAAGATTCCACCAACCAAGGATAAAGGGCTTATTGGCTCACCACAAAGGAGTGATCTACTCTCCAAGGATAAAGAGACCGAAAGGAGTTATCCACTCTCCGAAGGAGTTCACTCAAGCAGAGGAAATCTCGCCGTTTTCATTGATCAAATTCGTATATGCCATATATTGGATAGTTTTCCCTTGTTTATAGGAGGATTTTAACCTTAGGAAATATTAAAAACAGACTTTAATGACCTACCTTCGACTCTTGAACTACATAACAATAAAGACACTTAGGAACTTATGAAATGCATTTAGTAGCACAGGAACTTGCATTCTTGAACCTTTAGCTCTCCGTATTCTTGAACCACATTGTTGAACCTTTGGCCTTTCGCATTCTTGAACCGCATTCGTGAACCTTTAGCATTCTAAAATCGCTATCATTTAGCTAATACATGGTTATTTTAGGGTATATAGCCATCAATCTCTCACTTGCATTAAAGTGAACCTGTGTGGTACCTCTAACTCATCTTGTTAAGTTGTCTTTCAAAAGAAGACTAAGGTAATGCATTAATGAAAGGATTTGCCATGTTTTCTACCGAGGCTATTTTTTGTAGGGTGACATGATCTCTCGAAAAAATTTCTCCGATGAGATGGAAGTGTCTCTCAATGTGCTTGGACTTCTAGTGAAACCTTAGTTTCTTAGCGTGGGGTAGCCCCATTGTTGTCATAAAACAATGTAATCGGTTGTCAAATAGAAGGATCCACTCCAAGTTATTAAATGAATTTATTCATCCTGGTTTCTTCCTTCGCTACTTTAGGAGCAACTACATACTCTGTCTTAGCGGTGGAATCAATAGTTATGCTCTGTTTAGAATTTTTCTCAATTAACTACACCACCATTGAGCATAAAAACACACTTAGAGGTACGCTTATAATCATTAGGATCTTATTGAAAATCATAATCGGTATATGCTTCAACTTTAAACTCTCATTCTCCATATATCAAGAGTAGATCCTTAGTCCTTTTCAAGTACTTAAGGATATTTTTAAACTGCAATCCAGTGCTCTTCGCTTGGATCAGATTGATATTTGTTAGTAATGTCTACAGCATGCGTAATATCAGGTATTGTACATAAGACATAAGATATTGTTGTTATTTGCTCTCTTTCCCCAAGAGTGTGGACACGTATCCTTAGAAAGATGGATTCCATGCTTGGAAGGCAATAGTCCTCTTTTGGAACAACAAAGGAAAGAAAAGAAGAAAATGCGAAAAAAAGGAAGAAACAATAAACAAATCAGCATTTTAAAAATAAATAAATTAAAGTTAGTCCATGTTAGCATCGGATTTGCCGCATAAGATGGTTGACATTAATTATACTGTCACGTCAGTAATTTCTAGCAAAATTAGCCTAATTGAGTAAATTAACATCTTGTCAAAAAAATTATGATTAAATTGACACAATTGAGATATTTAAAACTGAATTGACAAATCATTATTGCGATCTTCCTTGGGGTGAGTTGGCAAATAGATTACTAAGCGTAGTGCTTAGCACAGATCCTCCAAGCTCTACTAATCACAACTTGATACTCAATCCAACAAGTAATTAAAGTTACCTTTTGGAGTAATCACTAGTAGTTTATGGGTTTGTTAGACACCGTAGTAAAATGTGAGAGTGCATTTTACTTTTGTGAATTAGAGATTCAATGAGTTTAGAGACAATGCTAGATTAGTTTAATGCCCTTGCAATACTTTTGTAATTTTATTTTTTACTTTGAAAATGTTTTGTATGTAGTTTTATCAACTTTTTGCCCTATGCCACTAACATGTGAATGGTGATCATGCGGATGCACAATAAATAATGAAATATTCAATAATCCAAATAGTAAATAAATATTACCAAAAAGATTAAAGAGCTTGGAATTTATGAGCAAACTGAAATAGATCTTTATTCATCACTCATCCAGACAGGAGTCCTAGAAGCTTAGACTTACTAAGCAAACATGCAGTGATGAATGCATTCATAAAAATTTTGATGAACAAATGCACGACCATAACTATGTGAGATAACTAACATTCAATGTCAATCGATTCTTTTTCGATTTTATTGTTTATAACATGAATTCCCAAATTGCAAGATGGACATGACAATTAATGCTATAATTATATGCGCCTAATCTAACAAGCATTGTTGAAATAATATAAGTCCTAAATGTCATGCATGCTATGCTATAATGAATCAACTATGTTCATTGTTATGGGGTTAATTCCGAAAGGTAATGACATTATATGTCGTGAATGCTATGACATTAGATAGAATAATTCATAGACTAGTCCTATGATGCAAGTTATATGAAATGCTATAGTTATAATAAAAATTCTACGATTCTATGCAACCCAATGAACTTACCGTGATGAAGGAACTATACAAATGGATGACGCATGTAATGCCATTAATAATTAACATATCTATATGCCATAAAATTAATAATTAATTTTGAATGACATGCATTTTTATGATATGAGACTAATTAAGCCTAAGTCTACATGCCGTTTAAATAAAACCTAAATAATATTTTAATTTGATATTTTTATTCGATGAAAATCATTAATTATCCCAAATCTATATGCTTTTAAAAAAAATTAGCATGTTCTAAATCCATATACATTATGAGACTAGTCATGTATGCCCTAAATATGAAAACCATGATGTGTAAGCGATGTGAAATCACAATTGATAATATTGGGATGCAGCGAAAGATTCATTATGTTTAGAATCCATAATTTGATTGACCCATGTTATTTTAAAGTGATTGATCTGTTAGTTTACATAAAATGAAAGCACACTTTGTTAAAAATGATCGCTTGTATCCTTTAAAATAATTAGTTAATGAAAAAATTGCCAATTACTGATAACACTTTTTTTTTTAAATATTTTCATGAATGATGAAAATATTTTTCATTTATTCATTTTTTTAAGCGACAAAATTGATTATACTTAGATTTTTTTTTTTCAAATCATTCATTTTCTATGAAATAAATGGAGCCTTAATCAAATCAATCATAGTAAGCCATGTAAGATAATATTAGGATTCGACCATAGTGCCTAAAGGTCCGAGTCCTACTAATGCAAGCAAAAAACCAAGAGGACTAAAGCTATCTACGATTTCTAAATCGTGCCACGTGTATTGAGACTATATTATAAAAGACTAACTTATTACTTAAACAAAATATGCTTACCTAGTAAGGACACTGCGAGAACTCAACAAGGAGGCAAAGAAGTTGGTGAGAATGGTTGAATCCACCGTGTGTAGGGACAAGGATCGCTTAGGAGTGAACTAGAACAACACCGAGAGGACCTGCGAAGAGAGAAACAAGATGCTCGACTTGGCCAGAAGCTCAACGTTCGAACCCAGGTGTAGCGTTGAGGTGCCGGAGCTTCTTCAGGGGAGGCGGTGGGAGTCGCGGCCAGATGATGGGCACAGGATCTTTCGGTGGTGCTATGGAAGGTGCCTGTCAAGCGTCGCTCAAACTTCATGGAAAACCGCCAAGTGCAACCTGAGCATCCGGCTTGTGGAGCAGGAATAAGCAAGAATGCTGTAAGGAGGTGAGACCACCAGTGAAGCTCAAGGCTTATCTATTCTGATTGTGAGAACAATATCTCATGATCTTTTCCATTAGGTTTTCCATAGATTGGCCTCTACCTTCAGAACAAAAATCACCACCTTCTCTGTTCTACCGAACATCCAATTTGTGCTTTCCAATTTCTCAAAGCTAGCCACCCACCTCTTGGACTTTCTTTGTTTGACGAAAGATTTGTCCTTTCTTCTAATGGTGGCGTAATGAACTTTGAGGAGATGATATTGGAAGGATGGTGACGATGATGGGAGGTGTCAATATTTTGTTGGAAGACATGCTTAAGAATCCATTTGGAATTTGATTGTGCACTAAATCAATTATGGAGGATTGGATTGAGATTGGCATTTATTTGTAGTAGGATATATTCTTTTCATTTATTATGTACATTTTGTACTATATTCAGATAACCTTGTACATTAGGGATCATTGAAGAGAAATAATTTTGTTTTTTTGCTAAAAACTATCCTCTTTAGTCTCAAGTTCTCCTTGTTGTGTTCTTCTTGCTTCCTTTCATGGTATTAGAGCCGACCAAACTACTAATTTAGCTTCTGCTACGATCGCCTACAAAGTTAATCCTCTGGCATAGGAATTGGTTTATGAAAAGGAAAAAGAAGCAAGTGTAGAAAGGTTTTTTCTTTACTACCACCATCACTCAGAACCTGCCATCTAACTTTGATAAGCATCCCTCAGAAGAAGTCACGCCACAAACCTTAGAAACTCAAGATCCAATCCTAGATCCATATGTGGTGTTTCTTGCGACTCAAGAGCAGCTCATTCAGGCCCAGTGTGCGTAGTGGTAGCCCATTCAGGCTTAGTGTAACCTGGGGCAGCCCATTTCAGGCTCGGGCATTATGACCAATCCTCACCATTTCATATTTGAGGAAGAATTGTCTCTAAAACTTGAGTATATCCTAACAGCACCTCCGGAGAATATTATTCCCCCAATAACAGCTCCTATTTCCCATGAGAATCTAGTTTCCGAGAACGCTATGGAACATATGGCTAAGAATATGCCCAATGTGGAGGAAGTTCCTAGTACCTTACTAGAACCCACTATTAAGGAAGCATCTTTCCATCCACTGCCAACAAATACTCCACAACGTTTTGGTCGTACAACGTGACCACCAACATGGAGAAAGGACTTCGTGTATGTCACACTTAATTCACTAGGTATTCACTGTCCAATCTCATCCTATGTTTCTTTCCATAAGCTTTTGTTGGAAGATAGATGTTGCATTAGTTGTATATTAGAGGAAATGGAACCATATGGACACGCTTCTTGCGAGTTAGCTCTCTAGGGGGTGTACAAAATTAAATATCGCACCAATGGCTTCATTGAATCCTACAAGGCTCGCTTGATGGATAAAGGCTTTATTGAGCGATAAAGTGGCAATTATCACGAGTCTTTCTCTTTCTCTTTTTGTTTTTTTTTTTTTTTGGAAAAGGGTAAGAATATATTAAGCTTTGGACAAAATACAAGAATTCGAGCCGAATCAAAAGATACAAGCTAAACAAACCACGGCACCACAAACTACCACAAAACAGACCACGAACCCTCAATCAACAATCCGAAGAAAGGTGAAGAACGGAGAGGGAGTTAGGAAGATGTAGCCGAGTCAAACACGGAGGGATCGAAGCGCCAGCTTCTCTGGAGTCTTTTGTTTATTGGAGTAGGTGGAGCATTTTTCAATGTAAGAGCTTTGTCTTTCACAACCTTGATCAGGTGATTTTCATAGCTTGGATCACCAAGGAACCTCCCCAAAAAATGATGGAATTCCTCTTCTTCCAGATAATGTGGAACATAGCCCCGAAAGAGAAACGTGCAATACTATCAAAGAAATGCTTTCCTGTTAGGAATTTTAATGCCCAAGACAGGTTATCTAGCCACGTCCTATTCCTCCAAGGAAGATTACACCTGGAAGCCCAAATTCAAAAAACAAGTGGTCAATGGAACCAGGAATGGAACTGCAGAAGGCGCACGCTGTAAACTCGATTCTTCCATGGGAAAGGAGTTAGGTTTGAGTTGGCAGCTGATTTTTAGTGATCAGCCACATATTAAATTGAAACCTAGGGGCAATCGCATTATCCCAAATAAAAGAAGCCCAAGGCACACGTTCATTTTTAATCCTGAGAGTATTCCAAGCGGAAGCAATTGAAAACGAAACTGAAGGGTCATTGCGCTGAGTGAAGCGGTCTTGGGCCGTGGAGCGATCGGGTATAGGGATACCCCACCTTGCGAGGAAGAGTCTAAGCGATAGACTTGCTGGGGAGAAGAGATCGGCCTCCACTGCATAGCGTAGAAGATCGAAACTCTCCATAAGATTCGGTGGTACAAACAAGTGCAATGGGCCACAAGTTAGCCAATGGTCGTGCCATAGAGAAACTGAGTAACGATGACTGATCTGCCAAAAGAAAGACGACTTGAAAAAACTTCGAATCTGCAGTATTTTTTTCCACGCCCACGCTCACGAGGCTTTCTCTTTAGTTGCTAAAGATGTCACAGTTCGTTCAATCTTATTAGTTGTAGGCTTCCATGATCGGCTGTTACACCAAATGGACGTGCACAATGCCTTCCTTTAAGGCGATTTGGCTGGACTGATTTATATGGACATACCTCAAGGTTTATAGAGGCAGGGAAGAGTAAATCTCTTTGTACTCTGAAACAAGCTTCCAAGTAATGGTATGCCAAGTTTGTCAACGTTCTCACAACTGCAAGTTTGAAACAGTCAAAATATGATTACGCCCGATTCACATGGACTAAAGGTATGTCATGTTTTACTTGATAATTTATGTTGATGATATTCTCATCGTGGGGAATGATAAAACCGCTCTAGAGAACCTTGAGGAACATTTGTAGTCCTAAATATTTTTTTTGGATTGAAATTGCTTGATCTGATTGAGAAATTCCTCTTAGTTAACGGAAGTTTATATAGAAGATTATGTGAGAGGTCTGTCTATCAGAATGCAAATCGGCAATTATTATAATCGAGTAGAACACGAAATTAACCACAAAAGATAATGATGCCAGAATATCTCAGAATGATGATCCCATCCTCAAAGATCCGTCAAGTTCTCAGAAGCTGATAGACCGGGCCTAATATATCTAATGCGCTGCAACACTCAGTCAATTTAGTGAACATTCAAAAGCAATCCCATAGCAAACCCATATGAATGTTCTCTTGAAGGTTGTGAAATATTTCAAAAAGTACGTAGGACACAGGATACACCTATCCAGCAACTGCAACATGGAAATGACGGCATAATGTGATGCGAACTACGCAACTTGTCCCATGAATCGAACATCTATCTCTGGTTTTTGCATTAAATTGGGAGAATATAGTCTTTCATGGAAGACCAAGAAGCAGCCGACCGTGTCACTATCTTCAGCTGAAGCAAAATATTAAGCCATGCTGAGAACTACTTGTGAGATGTTATGGATATGAGGTTTACTTAAGGACCTCGGAGTACAATTGAAAGGACCAAGAAAGCTACTTTGTGGCGGTCGTCAAACTTGAAACCATAGAACAACTTGCAGACATCTTTACCAAACCTCTATGCCAAAGATAACACACATATTTGTTGAGGACGCTATGCATTTTGGACATCTACAAACCACCAGCTTGGGGGAAAGTGTTGGAAAAAGTGCTCGAGAATTAATTCGGATTGTGAGTATGCCCTAAATCATTTAGGTTACTGATTGAGATTGGGATTGATTTGTAGGATACATTCTATCCGTTTATTATGTACATCTTGTACTATATTAATAGAACCTTGTACATTAGGGATCATTGAAGAGAAATACAAAAATTTTCCCTTAAACTATCCTCTTCAGTCTCGATTTCTCCTTGTCTTCCCTGTTCTATTTTCTTCCGTTCAAATATCCCCAAAGAACTCCCTCTGCATGAGATGGCCTCTTTGCATCCGTTTGGCGCTAGGCCTGTAGAGAATGAACTGCCAGCTAGTTTTCGCGAAGGATTTTTGCGGATGGGTCCCTGGATTGAGTGGTATGAGGCTGGGTGAGCCAGACCGTAATCGGACAATGGCCAAGGCATGAAGGAATCGCTTGGAAATTAATGGACACGGTTAGGACACCAACTCGGCACGAACAGACATTGACGGCGCATGGGTAGAGACAGACAGTTGCCGGCATTTGGAAGAAAATAAACTACACAATGGGACCACCGAAGGATCAACTACACAATGCCTAGTTAGAGTGAAAGAGCTCTAGTAAATTTTTTAGAACCTCTTTCTCACCTGGACTAGAGTTTACTTAAGGCACCAAGGACCAAAGTAGCGCAATGTCAAGGATGTGGCCGTCAGGCTTGGCGAACCATTAGTGAAGGAGACGTAGAGTTCACGACAAGGAGGGGCAGATGAAGTGCACCAATAGGAAAAGCTACACTGAGCGGAGAAACCACTTGGCGAGCGCTAATAAATATCTGCAGATAAAGGTTCTGTTTGGTTTAGCATTGGGAAGGGACTTTGGGAGTCTAAAAAGGTTTGGGCAAATGCAAGTGGTGTTTAGTTCAATTTTTGGAGGACTTTGTGAAGATGCAATTGCATCTCAAAGGAGCTTCAAACGCCAATGGAGTGGTATAGGTGCATTCTCAAAGTAGCATTTTTGGAATGCTACTTCTTTGTTTAATGAAAATACGTTTGTTGCCCATTTTGTCCTCATTTATTAACTAAAATCTGGTTTTGCCCTTTTCTAAATGGAAAACCCTGAGCTGCTCTCCCATGTTCATCCGAGATCCTCACGCTTTCTATTGCCTCACGCCTCCTTTGCATACTCACGCCTCTCTCTGTCATCCCTCCATCTCCTTCATGAGCTGCTCTTCGGTGTCCATCCGAGATTAGCCATCCCAACCTCGAAGATCGCCTCCCGCTGTTCTGCTCTTGTGCTCGCCGTTCTGGTCTCGGCTTTGCGTCACGCTCGTAGCAGTGCAGTTGGGTAGGCTCGGAAGCTTCGATTCCATCGCTCGTTCGTCTTATTTCACGGTTGCTGCAAAAGATTCTGCACGAGATTACTCGCAAGGACCGTGGGCATTACTCTTTTTACACTCTCACGCCTCTCTCTACCTCACGATTGGTTTGTGTCCGACCCTCACGTTCACTCGCCTCTCCAGGTACTATTTCCTCGGTTCTCTTCGGATATATGGAAGTCCCTCGCCTTTATCCGACCCTCACGTGCTTGAAGCAGCGTTCCCTTACGGTTGGCCGGGGTTTGAGTTCTCTTTCTCGCATCACTCCATCAATCTAGCTTCCCTCAAGCTCTACTGTCGCGCTCGCTTCTATCCAGGTCAGATTTTCTCTATTCATGTTGCAATTTTTGTTGAAATTTGTGTGGTTAATTGAATATCTTATGGCTAGAGTGGCAAGTTCTGATTTGGTGAGAGATCGTAACAAGTTATTAGGTCGTGGCGCAATGTGCATTTTGAGGTAGCTTTCGCAGTAATGTTTTCTCGTCGGATAGTTATATTTCTTTCTTGTTTGAAAAGGATCGTCTGCTTTCTCCAGCAGGGTTTATCATAGCTTGTGGATGAACATAATTGCAACAATAATGCCATGTGGCTTTCTGGTAGGAGAACAGTAATGCCTAAGGATTTTTAAGCGTCTTGTTGGTTGTAGGTTGCGATATTTTGTTATTAATCTTGAATATATTTAGTTTATATAAGCTCCTATTGGAACAGGTAGATGGACGTATCATCTGATTTTGCCTTATGCAATTGAATATTATCACTGAAGTAGTAATAGGTGTTGGAGGCCCAAAGTTTTTCCACCGGAAACCTTTCCTTCACTTACCTTGAGTTCCAATGGGTAAAGTCCCACTTGTGCCACCTATAATAGAAGCAGACGCTATTAATGTGTGTGGGTTTAGGTGTCACCAAAGTTTTATAGGTTTGTGAATTCTTATGTGTGTTCTTTTGGATCATTCCTCAGTTTGCTTTCTTATTAGGGAGAAAGCTATTCAGTGAAGAAAAGATTTATGTAATAGCATGATTTCTCAGTTGATATGCTGGGAAATTTAATATTTTATAGAACATTTTGTGTAAAGCGTGGTGTGTTGTAGCGCTATTAGAATTTTAGCTTGCAATTTAGTTGGTGGTCATGGAATGGTATGTACTGCATTTAGATTTCACCCCAAGTAGCTGATAGCATACTATGCTAGGTGACTTTTGTTGAGTGAGAAACAAGAGCCTAAGTGAATCTGATGCAGATTCAACTAAGTTCCTTGTAAGAAGATGAAGAGGAGAATTGACTGGCAGCTCTTTTACATCTAATATCATCTATTATTTATGGCTGGCCTTGTCTGATGAGTCGATTCTCAAATGAAGAGCGCAGATGATGGCTAAGATGAAAGCCAGCCTTTCCATCTTTTGTTGGGTGTAGATTTTCTTCCTTCGGGAGTCCTTGGGAATTTAGTTTTAGGGGAAGATAGAGTGGATATACTTGCTTTTCATGTTTTCCTCTTTTCTACATAAGACTGAGGTCTTGCCACAAGGGGATGTCCAATTGGCTGGAGCATTTTTTTCCCCATTTTCTTTGTGCTAGAAATGTTGTTGGAAAACGTAGAATCCAAACGTCAAAAGGCTGACCGATAATTATATCAATTGATCCGTTGTATTCATTTGGAGAGTAGTTTACAGTTTGTCATATGCACTAATGCACTGCATGACATAGGGGGTTTAGGTTCTGACTTTTGTGTTCATTCAAGTAACATGCTTTCTGACCTGTGCCTGATGATTCGATTCTTCATTGAAGAATGTTAATGGTTAAGATCATAGTCAGCCGTTCCATCTTTCATAGGACGTAGATTTTCTCCCGTCTGAAGTACTTGGAAATTTTTTTTTCATGGGAAGGTGGAGTGGACACAATTTCTTTTAGTTTTTTTCTCTTTCCAGAGATCTCCAAATGTCATGAGAATGAACAATAAATGTATCAAATGATATCCTGAATTCATTTGGCGAGCAATTTGCAGATCGACACATGCACTAATGCATACTCTATCTAACGTATAGATGCATCGGTTTGAAGTTTTCTGCTCATTCAAGTAACAAACTTTGCGATTTTTACCCTAGATCTTGGTTCTCATGCAATGTAGCAAATCGAGAACTTCAAGAAATATCTGCTAGAATGCTTGGCTTTTAGACATGTTGTTGGTTTCTTTTTCTTGTTTTTTGGGCCGATACCTAAGATAATATCACTTTGATTTGTTCTCCTCTATTTGGCTTTACTTCAAATGCTGAATTTTTTCTTTATTATATGTTTGTCAAATCTGTTCATGCTCATATTGTAGGAATATGGTGAGTTCGACAAAGGAAAAGGCATATTGGACCGCCGAAGTTGTGGAAACATATTGTAAGTGTTGTGTTGAACAAATCGATGAGGGTAATCGTCTTGCAACAAACAATGGAGATGGATAGACTGCCATAATTAATAAGTTCAATGAGTTGAGGGACAAAAAGTACGATAAGTGGAAGAGTAAAATCCAGGTGTTTATCATTTGTGGTTTTACTTTTAGAATAAGTTCTCATTTTCAATTATATACAACTTACTCAAATGCTTTTTACAACAGGTTAATCCTAAGGTTAAGGTTTTTAGGAGGAAAGGCATACCTCCTGATCTGGAAGTGTTGCTAGATAGAATGTTCAAGGATACGGTTTCAAATGGAGGAATCACTTGGAATCCTGCACATGGCTTATGTGTTGATGAGAGTGTTGATGTCGCACAACCCGACATTGATGATGCCATAGGATCTACTAATGGTAAGTCGGAATGTCATGTGGGTGAAAAAATTGATGAACCAATTCAAACTTTGGGCTCGTAAAAGAGTTGCGCAGACTTCAACGAGTTAACTCAAGCAAAGAAAAAGAAGAATTTGCGCCCGGTACAATTGCTTGGAAGCCAAATTAACAGGCTTTGTTCTTTTCTTGAAAGTAGAGGTGCTGATGATGTTGGCTCTTCAGCACATGAGGGATTCAGTCCTTACAAGGACCTCATATCTATGTTGGATGCTATACCTCAGATTGTGGAAAATGAAAAGCTCTATTTTTTTGCAATCAAACATTTCAAGAAAAAGATAGACAATAGGCAGATCTTCATGAGCTTGAATTCCGATGCCCTAAGGGTGAACTATCTCAAGCTTGAGATAGACGAACTTAATCATAACTAAGATGTTGTCATAGCTTCTTATTTGAATTCTTGAATATGCTATTTTTTTTTATCTGAACTCTATTTAAATTATGTGTGGACCTAATTTATATTAATATTTTTAATGTTAGAATTATTTCTAATTGAGGTTCTCTTTATGTGGTTCACTTTGCATATATATCTTGATCGATGCTATTGTTTTTCTTAATGGGTCGTCTAGATTATTCATTGTTTTTCTTATTCTAACTATATATTTTGTTGCATTTGGCAATTATGGATGATTATCAAGAAAAGGAAAATTGCGAACAAGAGGAAGATGAATTCCTGAATTTACTTATTAAGCAACGTACCTTTGCATGACCTTTTGATATACAGGTCATGCATGGATGAGAGAGTCATGGCCGAAGATACTAATCCAATAAGATGCTATATTATGTTTAGAATGCATAGGGATATAAGAATACTAATGTTGTAGAAATGGTTGGAATGTTTCTTTATATGTTGGGACATGGTATAGGTAACATGGTAGCAAAAGAGCGCTTTCAATATGGGAATAGATTTGATCCAACCAAGTGATCGACAATTTCGGGAAGCTCCAAAGAAGATTAGGAAAGATCACCGATTTTATCCATATTTTAAGGTATGTTACGATTGTACAAAAAAAAGAAAAACCAAATTTAAATGATGTAATATTTGCATTATTGGTTTTAGGATTGCATTGAGCTATGGATGGTACACATATCCCAGCAATGGTACCGGTGTATGATCAAATTCGACTTATTGGTCGCAAAAGGAGAGACTATGGAATTCATTTAAGTTAGTGCCGGCTGGGAGGGACAAGCTCATGATACTCATGTCTTGCCATTGGAAGACCTGATACACAATTTCCCCATCCACCTCTACGTTGGCCAATTAATCGTTTATGTACATCTATATATATATATATATATATCTGTGTGTGTGTGTGTCATATGTTAATTAAATTTATATTATATTTGTGTAGGTAAATATTATTTTGTAGATGCCGGATATCCAAGTCTCACAGGTTATTTTTGCCATATAGAGAAGTTAGAAATCATTGACCAGAATTTCGACTATGTCCTACACCTACGGGTCATCGAGAAGTGTTCAATCGTGCGCATTCCTCACTTCGCTTAGAAATTGAACGAGCGTTTGGCGTATTAAATGCCGTAACTACTATGCCAAGTTATCCTTATGACAAGCAAGTGCAAATTGTCATAAGCTACAATGGCTTTGCACAATTTTATAAGAAAAAATGCCGTAACTGATACGGATTTTGAAACGGCAGGTTGGATGCCAAGTACTTCAAATGATAATGCGCTGCCTGACATCGCACATTTAAATGATGAAATGGCTATGCACTTGATAAATAGTTAAGGACATTTGTAATATGTAACGATAACTTATTTCTTTCTTTCGAACATATGTTGTCATGTTTATTGTAAGGAAATTACTCTATTTTTAATTGAGTTCGATGTGATTTTTAATTTCTTTTTGATTTTAAAGAAATTAAAGTTGAAAAATTTTAAAATTGGCAGATAAAAGGACTTTCCAAATGTATCTGTTTACCAAACAACATTTTCTCCAAGTTAAATCTCAAGGCATCTTTTGAATTCTAGTTTACCAAACAACAGTATTTGCATTTTCCCAAGGACATTCCGCCAAAGCCGAACTAAACAGGGCTAAAAACGTTTGCGATATTCCCGAAAGAATACGCAAAGTGGGATCTTTTCTTTCCATTTTCCTTGTTGAATACGTCTTCTCTAGGTTGTCTGTCATTAAATTTCTCTAGTCAAGCTTCCACCGAGACACCTTAGACAACCGCTCGGACTCTTTCTTCAATTTCCAATTACTTCAGTTTGTCTCTTCAATTACCGAATGCGCCTGGCTTGGCCATGCTCTAGCGTTGGTCTTGATTAATGTTGAAGTCGCGCCTAGGCAGTGACTCGAACTGGATTTCACTTAGCCGTGGTGCCCGCTTGTCGGATGTTAGGTGAAGGCCGAGAATCGGAGCTACGGTGAATCACTAGTGTCACTCATGGATGACAGTCAAGGAGATAGCTAACACTATGGTCCTAAGTTCATCTGTTAATTAGAAAAGATGAGGCTATGAGCATGTTTTTCAAGTATAAGAAAAAGGTTGAGGACCAACTTGCTGGACAAACCAAAGTGCTTAGGTCTAATAGAGGAGGAGGGTACAGTTTCTCCAATTCAAAGGAGTTATGTGCTAGTTTGGGGATAATTATTCAAATAACTACACCTTACATTTTGTAGCAAAATGAAGTTGCTGAATGAAAGAATAAGACTCTAAAGGAGATAGCTAACACTATGCTCGTAAGTTCAGGTTTACTTCAAAATTTGTGGGGGATGCAGTTTTAACTGTAAACTACAATTTATAAAAGTGCCCCAGAAGAAACTATATATAAGTTATGGAATTAAGGGTTGTAATGCTACAAAATTTTGAAAGTATGGAGGTGCCTAGCCAAGTTGACGATTACTCCTCCTAAACAAACCTGGTCAGTACCTAAAACAACAGATTGCATATTCATCGATGATGCTCAAAGTGGCAGTGCATACTTTGATGCATATTCACCTATAACAAAAATAATATTAGTCACTAGACAACCTATAGGTACATCAGATAAATGTGAAAATTGCATTCTTAACTAGTGATCTCAGCAAGAATATTTATATGTTACAACCTGAAGGATTCAAGGTCAGAGGATAATAACACAAAGCGCATCGCGGCCAAAACCTCTATATCCGCACGACATCCTGCGCTCATCGACTCTTTTGGTCATTCAATTGCAACATCCCAGGAGATGTTGTCGACCCAATTTGTAATAACGCATATACGCACAAGCGGAAACATAAACAAATCCCTAACTGCATCTATATATATATAGTAGTGTTACGAGTCAACAAGTTATACATCACTAGTACGAGGGTTAAACAACTATCTTATTCGCCTTCGACACGCCTATCCGCATCACCACGACCTGGTAAAAAAAGGGCCAGGCGTACATCTATGCCTCTAGTATTACGAGGTTGGTCCAAAAAGTGCTAACAACCCCATGACCAACTAAGCCCCAATGTCCTCTCCGAGATCCAGGCCTTCCACTCAACGATTAGTATGGGGTCGATCTTGGGGTCAAACACCTCCCAATCGGACCGTGGCTCTGACCGCCCTCGCAAATGGGACCGTGGCTCTGACCGCCCTCGCAAAAGTACAAGGCCACGAATCGGTGAGGCACGCAGTTAGCCTCATCGACCTAAATGGTCGTAACATATCGGGTATAGTGCGCATTGGCCCGTCCTGCTATTGGGTACTCTGTTAGTGCGCATGTGCTCGACTAGGAGGCCAAAAGGAATCTATCGAAATGGCTTAGCTATTTATACGGCCTGAAAATGCTATTCTCGCTTCACTATCAACATAGATGTATCGGCAATTTCATGACCCAAACTTCATATTTTTGAGCCAAACATATGAATGAGCATTATAGTCTAAGTCATGTGCTCATGCTGTGCAGTAATCCGGATTAAAACACATACGAATCTGTTGCACCTCCCACCCAAGGCCAACTCGAAGGATTGCAATCATCCAACGTAACCAAGCATCGTGTCACCCCATTGAGCATGGCATCTCATTCAGTTAGGGCCATTCCTGTAAGGAGTTTCGTCCCGAAATGCATTCGTGAACTGCATCCCTGTGACTTACGAGCATCCGAACTTAATTGGGTATTGTCCAGTGTAAAACACCTGTAGATAGGTTCACACCCCACATAAAACGCATCAGGTTCTTAGGTGGTCACAAGGGCGTACGATTCAACAATCCATTTCTTATCTTTCTTATTTAACCCATGTGATATTCATGCGACATGCAACTTCATTTACCATATGTCACCATATCATGTAAAACGTAACCCGAAGGTTACATCTAACGACAAATGCTCAAGACACATAATCCAAATATCACATTTCACCACTCTATTTTCATGGTCATTCTGCTTGTTTCATTGTGGAAGCGAGTATCTAACTCCTTCTTAATTTAAAATGATGCATGCAATATATAAACCACGCACTTTTAATTGTTTATAATTTTCAAACGACACCAACCAGTACATATAGGCCAAAAAGTTCCTATTCTGCAGTCTATCTACACTGTCGTCTTGGTATCACGTCCTGGGGTACAAAAATGCTGCCATCCACCTCGGGTCCTCCACCTACTCGATTCTACTCAAACCGTCATCATCATCCATAGAAAGCGGTAGCGGCCCCACTATATGCCTGTAGTGAGGCCTGCGTCCATGGTGAGGATCACTGTGATTTGGATGAATGTGATGTCCAACAGGTCAAGGTCGACATGGTCCACCGAGTCCAACGTGAGGTCGATGGGAATGCCATAGAAGATGCCGGAAGACCCACAAGGGGTGAGTATAGCAAGAACTACAAAAATCTACCCCTACTCAACCGACAACATTCTAAACATGCAATATAGCAAGAACTACAAAACTCGTATAGTCATGATGCTAAAAGGATAATGCAACAAAACAAGCCAGAACCTGAAATAACAGTTAGAACGACTTCGATAATCAACTCGACTTTAATTCTAACTGCCGCCATCTTCCAGAGGATCCCGTGTTTCCATCCTAGTATCAGGAGGACCTCTGGTTTCCTATTTCAGTCCCCGGGCATCCAGAGCATGTTACATCACACCTCTAGGCATCTCACACCCCACCAGGAATCACGAGGACCTCCGGTTTCACATTTCAGTGCCCAAGCATCCGAAAGATGTTACATCACACCTCAAAGCATCCCGACACCTGGGGCAGATCTAGGGCTCATCACTGTCCCCAAGCATCTAGAAGCTTTATTTTCACTACCCTCCAGGCAACCCGACACCCGGGCCATCATCGCCACAAGGGGTCCACTGGCATCAGTGTCCGTTCAACCATGACAAAACACCTAACAAGTTTTATTAAAGTGTGATGTAACACGCTCCAGACGTTTAATCAAACCCGACCAGCAATAATTCAATTATGCCAAAATTCATGGCCTCCCACCCGATCTACTACCGACCGTGCCAGTGATTGTCACATGCACCACCATAGGCAAAACTCGATCGTACCCATAGCACCTAGGCATGGAAATTTTCCAGCTCAAGTAGCAACAAACTCGGACAAGACCACCTAACGTAGATCGACTAACGCTAATTCGCGACATTGATCTAACAACAAACGCCATTCTTTACCAACATGCAAATACTACCGGCCGCCCTACAACCGACGGTGCACGCACTACCAGCCTCTATTCCAACTTCGATCAATACATAAACAGACTTGGTTCCAAACAACCTGCCTTATTTGAACCCGTACTCAAGCCGATCCTAGGCTGGAGATGAGAGAAGGATGTCGATATGCAATATAGTGCAACAGAAACGCCACTTGCCTCAAGTCCTTGGAACGTGAGTGGCAAGCACGGCTGTGGCCAGGCGAGGTGGCTGTGAAACGAGTTGCGGGTGAGGTACGGCACACGGCCAGCTCTCCTCGCCGGCAGCGATTGACGGACAACGGTCAGGGAGCTGGTGGCATGTGGAGGTTGGCAGTCGGCGGCAAGGCACAAGCGGAATGTCGCAGTGGTTTAAGTGAAATTCGGTTGGAGTTGCTTCTGAGGAAAATGGAACAGTGGCCGAGCAGGGGAATAAGAAGGCAGGTCCCTCGTTTTCTCCGCTGTTGACTCCACCGCTTGAGGAATGCATGGCCGCTTGCAGGGGCAAGGCCTTCTATTGCCGTCCGATGGAGGGGAAGAAACGTGTGCATAGGCTCTAATTTTCAATGGTCTTCGTGTCTTCATGCAGAGGGGCAGTGGATGTGGTTGCATGGCCAATTAAGGAGAAGGAAGCGTGTATGAAGCTGTGGTGGTGAGCGGCCCTTTCTTGGGAACGGTTGAGAGTCGGCGTGAGGGAAATGGGGGAGCCTTCGACCATTTTCTTCATCAACTTTCACATATGCATGGAGTTGAAAACACCTTGCATGAAAGGTTCGCTTAGCAAGGTTCAGATGTGGTGAATGTTGGTCTCATCTGTGGCGTTGCGTAGGGAAATTTTCGACGAGACGATGAGCTAAATGGTGATCGGATTGTCATGCTATGGCGAAGGCGTAGTGACGAGGGGATGCCGCGAGAACAAGATGAAACGTGATGTCTCGGTCCGGGGAGGTTAGTTGTGAAACGGGGGCCGTAAGGGGTACCAATGACGTAGTCTTTCAACAAACTCGTCGCCTGTCACGGACCGTAAATCCGGATATCACACTAATCTACATGGCACATAACCTAAAGATCATATTTAATCGCTAATCCACATGAGACATAACCCAGATATTTTATTTAACCACTAAACCACATGGAAAATAACCCAAATATCACATGTAGCCATTAATCCACATGACACATAACTCAAATATTATATTTAACCACTAAACCACATGGAAACTAACCCAAATATCACATGTAGCCATTAATCCACATGGCACATAACTCAAATATTATATTTGACCACTAAATCAATAACTGACATATTACATTTAACAACTAAATCACATGACACACAACCGACATATCATCATATTATAGACAGCATAATGAAATTATGCCCTAAATGAAAGCCCCATCAACTTTACTCATACTAACGTATCGTTGACACTAAGTAACCCACTACCTAAATGCAACGAAAGCCCTATCAACTTTAGTCATACTAACGTATCGTTGACACTCAGTAACCCACTACCTAAATGCAACAAAAGCCCTAATCAAAGGATAGAAAGCCACTCATTGACAATTCGGCTTCGAAAGGCGTTGGGGAAGGGAACAACAAGGTGGGATAGCAATTGAGGGCAGTTACCCACACGTCCTCTGCATGTGAGGGAGCTGGACAGCGGTTGGGCGTCACTCCGGCGGTCGTTCGGGAGCGGTTCGGCTTCGGCAATTCCTTCGGGCTTCGTGAGGCACTAGATTAGAGAAGAAATAAGTGAGAGGGAGGTCCGGTGAGGGTTGCGCAACACCTAACAACCCTTGAGGAGGACGGTTAGTCGATTTTGGACGGCGCTTTGGCGGAGAAAAAGGTCGGTCCGGCGTCAGGGTTCAATGGACGGTTGCCGCCGAGGTAAAACGAGCGGAACAAGTGAAGAACAAGCTTGCAAGTAGGAAAGTGGAGGTGTGGGGGTTCGGCTACTTTAAAAGTGAGGGAGAGAAAGTAAGTTTGAGAGTTCAAGTGAGCAAAATGAAAGTGAAAGTGAGAGAGTAGGGGGAATCGGCGGTGAGCGGGAGAGAAAGGAGAGAGAAGAGATGTCTTATTCTCATTTAGTGCCTTGCCCTCCAAATCTTCCAAATCTCTCAAACCTAGGCTTCCATTCAAAGAAGATGGCTGGTGGGCTTGGGAGAGAATTTTTATCTCCATTTAATGCCCCATCACTTCGCCTTGGCTCATGTCCATAAAGCTTGCCCAAAAATAGACGCAAGATCTAGCATTAATGGGAGGATTTACGCACTTAAGTAATTAGGATAGGAGTAGACTAGTTAAGATCTAGGTTCGAACTCCACTTTGCCACCCACACTCCAAGCATGGCCACCCCTTCTGATGCGGGAGCAGCCAACGTAGCTCCATCAACCAACTCAGAAATTGGGCATTATGTGCTTCGATGGATCATTTTGAATAAAAAATGTTAATTACTGATCGATATTTTGTGGTATGTCGATAACTAGTAATGGGAGGCCATTTTAGACGTCTCGCATGAGCGATTGATGAAGTTTCAGAAGGATAAATTTCTGGTCAAGGGAGGAGTACGAATTTTTGGAAGGATAAAGATTCACGAATACGATTCAAGAATACGGAAGGCCAAAGGTTGAAGAATGCAAGTTCTCGTACTTCTAAATGCATTTCATAAGTGCCTAGGTGGCTTTATTGTTATGTAGTTCAAGAGTCGAAGGTTTAAGTTCCTAGGTCATTTAAGTCTTTTTTTAATATTTCCTAATGCTAAAACCCTCCTATAAACAGGGGAAAACTATCCAATGTATGAGAGATACGAATTTGCTCATTTTGAATGAAAATTGGTGAGATTTCCTCTGCTTGAGTGAAGTCTTTCGGAGGGTGGATAACTCCTTTTAGTCTATTTATCTTTTGATGCATGATGGGGTGAGTGATATAAGAACGCGTTTCATTACCTTCAGTTCAATCGCTTGATTAAGCCATTGGAGCTCGTATGGTTGAGGATGTTTTTTTGTTGGAAGCTTCAAGTTGTCGACAAGAGTTGTCGAAACAACATTGGTGAACCTGCCACCATCAATGATCACCGAACACACCTTTCCGCGAATAGTGCAATGGGTGTGAAATATATTGTCCCTTTGCCCTTGATCAGGAGAAACTTCAACATGCAATGCTCTTCGGATGATCAATAGCTCGCAATTATTAGCTTTCTCCTCTACTTCTTCTTTCTGAACAGATTCAGAAATATTTTGGTCTTCACTTCCCCAGCCTCTTGAAGTGCCGAATTGCCCTCCTTAATTTCTTGAAGAGTCATAACTGTCCAATTAGGATGTTGCCTTTGTTGAGGTTCTGGAGGAAAACGTCTTGCTATTCAATTGTTTTTGGACTTTTATGGCTAACGTGCATATCTTCAAAGGACCAATAAGGTTGAAGTTCAACCATATCAGCAATTTCTCGATTCATTTCGCTAAGCAAACGAGCGATGGTTTGCTCAAGAACTTCTGGAACTTCACTCCTCATTTTGAGTTGTTCAAACTCACGAATGTAGTCTTCAACACTCATCCCTTGTTGTCTTAGGGAATTCAGTTTGAGGAATAGATCTTGCTTATAGTTGTCGAGCAAGAACCTCTTCTTCATCAACTTCTTTAGTTTTTCGAAGACTGGAGTCGGCCTTTTCCTTCCCTTGCCCGTTGATTCTTTCGATTCTGCCACCATAGAGGAGCATATTTTGTCAGCTTTAGGACCGCAACCTTACATTTCTTCTGATCCAAATAGGACTTGAAGTCAAAAATTCGTTCGGTTGTGTGTAGCCAATCCAGAAAGTCGTCGGGATTGAGATTACCGTCCAACTCAGGGACCTCCAGTTTAATGTTTCTTTCATCCTACTTATGCCGCCTCCCTCTTGTTCTTCTTCGTGTTTGAATTTGAGATTCGGAATCACTAGAATGCAGAATCGCCACGCCGATGCTGTTCATTGGGACGCCGAATTCTCTAGAAGATTGAGCACTCGCCCCAAAGTCAGGCCTGTTGGAACTTGTTCATCAATAAGGAACCTATAAGAGAGAAAAAGCAAAGCATTTACTCAAATGAGTTGAACCTTCAGCTCTAATACCAATCTTTTGATGCGTGATGGGATGAGTGACTCCGGATCAGAAATTTTTCAGAGGGGATTTTTGTGGTTAAGTGTGTGGAGTAGTGTCTATAGGGAAAAAAAGAAAAGGAATAAGAAGATAGAATGATCTCCTCCCAAGGTATAAAGGCCACGCCACCAACTAAAGAAGAAGATCGAGATTTACGAAGTTCACCACCAAGGCCTAAAGATTCCACCAACCAAGGATAAAGGACTTTGGGATAGGAGAAGCTCACCACCAAGGCCTAAAGATTCCACCAGCCAAGGAGTGAACTACGCTCCAAGGATAAAGAGACCGAAGTGAGTTATCCACTTTCCGAAGGAGTTCACTCAAGCAGAGGAAATCTCACCATTTTCGTTGATCAAATTCGTATCTGCCATACATTTGATAGTTTTACCTTGTTTATCGGAGGATTTTAGCCTAAGGAAATATTAAAAATAGACTTATTGACCTCGCAACTTAAACGTTCGACTCTTAAACTGCATAACAATAAAGACACCTAGGAACTTATGAAATGTATTTATTAGTACGGGAACTTGCATTCTTGACCCTTTAGCTTTCTGTATTCTTGTACCGCATTCATGAACCTTTCGCCTTCCGTATTCTTTAACCTTGGCCTTCTGTATTCTTCAAACGCATTCGTGAAGCGTTAGCCTTCCAAAAATTCATGCTCCTCCCTTGACCAGAAATAGCCTCCCGTTGTTGGTTATCGATAAGTAATTAACATTATTCATTCAAAATAATCCATCGAACATAATGCCCAATTTTGTTTCTTGGCTTGTTAAACATCGATGGTTCTGAGTTGGTCGATGCAGCTACATTGGTTGCTCTCACATAACCTTCCCAATTTTGCCCATTCGTCTTTAGTCCAGTGGAAGGGCACTTTGTTCCTTTCACCAAGATCTTGCATTATTCATGCATTATTCACTTCCTCTCATGCATTTAATGCCAAGATTGTGTCAAAAGAAGGCTTGATGGTCTTGAACGGCCCATGGACCTCCCTTGGCCACGCATCGCTTCGGACAAGACAATCTCGTCCGACGATCGCTTGCCAAAACAATTGCGTTCTGAAAAGTCAGGTCACAAAGTGTGTGGACTTTGCTCTTGAATAATGGCATAACAAGTTTGCTTGTATGATCATCCAAAAAAGCAATAGAATCAATGAGTACAACAAATGTGTGTACACTAAATCTACGTCGGTTGGATGTATAATTATTTGTCTATATATGGATTAGTTACTCAGTTTTCGAGATAACATTGAGGTCATTAAATTCACGTCAGTAACTTCAATAACATTGAGATCAAAGGAATTTGTGATGGCTTAAGTTTAACGCAATCTGATGACATTGAAAAGGTAATTGAATGGTTTAAAGGGTTCGACATCAAATACGTGAATCATCTTCTCCTTCCATATGTAACTTCAATAAAGAATATTAGAAACAGTCTCAGGCAATTGGAGTACTTTCAAGAGATTGACAAGTATCACATACTTCATTATCTTCACTAGACCAAATATTGTACACCCAATTGGAAAAGTAAGCCAATACACAAGTACTCTTGGTCATCTGCATTGGAACGCTCTTTTGAGAGTGTTATGGTCAACATTAAGACAAATATCTAGCTATTTTGGAAGATTATCAGGATACCAACTACATTTCAAATTCCGACGAGTTGAAATATACTAACGGATATGTCTAATGCTAATAGGTGTCACAGTATCGTGGAAATCCTAAAAGCAAACTTTAATAGTTTGCTCCGCGGTGGAATATGAGCTTGTTGCATTATAGAGTTACTGAAGAAGTAAAGTGACTTCAACAGTTTTTGGAAATTCCGTTGTGGCCAAAACCTATCCTGCGATATGTATTTACTGTGACAATAAAGTAGCAGTTGCAAGGGCATAAAATGTAATACACATAACGGTAATTCTAATAACATTCGTTATTGACATAATGCCATTAGATAGTTGTTCTCGACTGGAATAATTTTCTTGGACTTTGTGAAGTGAAGGCAAACATCACGAATTTAAACTCGAAGGGAATGTGGTTGATGGAAACGGATTCCTAAAAAAAAAAACAGATATTCGAACAATTGAATACCAAAAACGAACACGGGCACAAACCCGAGGATATGTGTGACACCGATTGAAAGGAACATCACGAAGATGCCTTAGAATTAAATAATTGTTGTAGTCTTAAAGGGATCGATTGAGGGCTTAGAATTCCGTTCTTTGAGAGGAAATTCATTGTCGTCAAAACAGAAAGAGCGTGTGTACTGTTCTTTATATTGACAACATTCCCATTTTATCCTTTCTATATAGCAGTGATTTTTTCTTAAAAAATAACCACTCTCTCTCTGGGGCCCTTCCCTTAGGCGCTGGGTTTGGCTTAAGATGAGCGAATGGGCCTAACATGGCCCGATAATTTTTATAAAACCCATCATTTACTGCGTGCACATGATGAACCGAATACTACTTGTTCTTTACCTCTCTGTACAATTCATACCAATAAATAATGCCTACGAACAGCATACTTCGAGAGCTTGTAGTCATATATTTTTTACAAATATATAACAGCTGAAAAGGGGTATTACGTTTTTGAGTAGGTATAGTATCCAGTGCCCTAGATCGATCGATCACATTTATATCTCTCTCGAGTTCTTTTTAATAATGATATATTTCTTTTAAAATTGTGATTATCGCTAAAAAATCATAATTGGTCTACTAGTGAATACAAAACTGGATCTTCCAATTTCATTAAAACTCTCAATTTTAGTTCAACTCGTTTTTCTGGAAATATCCCATTAGATCGAATCAATTTATAATCATTATGAACATTTTAAGATAGCAAACATTGAATAGAAATATTAAGAATAACTAAGAGTTATGAGAGCACTTAATTGCGGAACACTTTTCCTTAAGACTTTCACACGTCATAATAGTTGAGATTAAAACTTTTGCGAATCTTATTGATCGTCCCATGCATACATAGTATGAGATACATAGTACGGTATTAACTCATTTCCGATGTAGCGTTTGTCTTTACTTTCAATACTATACTTATGATAGTTCAAAGATACATTATGTCTAAAAAGTTAAAATAAAATATGTGGGTTATTTTACTTTTGGACGTAGTAAATATAATGTTATCTTAACACTCAGTTAAGACGACATCTATATTTTAAGCTTTGGTTTTCGATTATCACCTAAACAACAATCTTAAAAAATTATCCCATCTCTATCTATCCCACAGTAAATAGAGGCAATTAAATATGAACACTAGAAAAGTTATAATATTTACGTGACCACAGAAGACGTCTCTATATTTTCGGCTTCATTATAGGATATGCTATCATTCTATAGTAGATATATACTGCAAGGTCACATAGTTTCGTACAATCATACCCTTGACAAAGTTATACTTGGTATCTATGTTTTTTCTATTGCCATGATATATTGGATTTTTGGTGTACATTATCACTGCTTTGTTATTATATTTAACAAATAATGAATTTGCAGCATTATTCGCACTTCCTAAATTCTCCCGAAATTTTTTAAGTCAAACACCCTTGTACAGTTGTTAGTAATGCGATGAACTTGGCTTCCATCATGGACAAGGTTATAGATGTTTATTTCTTACTACTCTAAAATCTGGCGTTATTATTCAATAATAGAACAAATCTAGAGGTAGATTTCATTTCATAAAAATTTCCTCCCCCACCAGCATCTGAGTAGCCTTCATTTGATAACTTAGCAAATAATCAGCAGTTCTCTTTAGATACCTTTGTATTCTTTTGAGGGCTGTCTAATGTGCTTGATTTGAATTGATAACGCACCAAACATTAAGTTTCCGGTCTTATACACATCATAACGTACATTAACTTTCCAATAGCACTAACACAAGGAATATGTTGCATTTGTTCTTTTGAAACTTCATTACATAAGAAAATGTAAAACTCACTTCTTTCTAATTGTTTTGCATCATTTGGGAAGATCGACTAGTTTCCCCTTTATTGACTCAATTTCTTCTTTCATTACATGTATCCATTTTTCCTTATTATGGCAATTTGAAATTTCATTTACGTTGAAAACATTGATCGGGAATACTTTTGCGACTTATTTGTCACACGGGAGAATGTACACTTTGCACATTATTTTCCAGTACACTCTCAGTCGGATTAGACAATAACGACATCATATCATCAGGTGGTAGTCCTAACCTATTTCGCCATTAAGTTCATTATGTTGATATCATATTTCACATATAGAGTAGTCCTAACCTATTTCGCCCATTTTAGGAAATTCATTGTCTAAGAATGTGACTTTCCGTGATTCAAATTCATAAGTATAGATAGCAGAATCCCACGATTTAAGAAAAGTTAAATTGAGTTTTTAATTTGTTCATAACTCATATGAAATAGAAGTAACTGATTTTATAGTCACACAGTTAAGTATATGATAACAGCTGATAAAACATGGCGCAAAAAAAGTAATTGGTAAGTTAGTATGCGTCATCATGGATCTACGTATCTCCGATAGGGTATCATTGAGCAGACTAGGAAGTAGACAACTATCTTTCTATTTATTTTTCATCACATGCATTTCTAACCTCATTAGATAGATATTCTCGACCTCAATCGGATCTTAATTATTTTATTTTCTTATCTAGTTCATTTTCTACCAAGCTCATAAATTTGTTGAAACAATTTAATGCCTTAGATTTCTCAAAAATCAAATAGACATATTCGAATCTCTCCATGCATTGTTCTCACATTCATTGGACCACGGATATTACAATCGATTAAATGCGAATGAAATTCAGCTCTTGTTCCTATTCCAAATGATTTTTTTGTTGTTCTTCCTTCTAGGCAATGCCTACATTTTGGAAAATCTACTTTTTCAATAGTCGCCAATAAACCCTCTTTGGCTTGTGTATTTATTTGTTGTCGGTCAATGTGATCTAGTCTAGCATATCACACATTCACATCATTATCATATGAATTAGGAAACTTGAAGATGGAAAAACAAAGATTCACATTACTATAGTCATCCTCCAACATAATAAAACCATCTAGAAAATCACCGCAATTATAGTAATTTCTACGCAAATATAAATCCACACTACGGAATATTCCGACACTAAAACAAATACTACGTTTTTCTACTAAATTTTCGGAGCAAATTATACATCATATCGGAAAAAAGTATGTCCACCAAGCACAACTATTTGGTAGATACCAATCTCTTTAACTTCAGCTTTGTAGTTATTCCCTACATATATCCACTTCGTTCTAATTGAAACTCCACAAAGGCTTCCTTATCTTTCTCCATAGTGTCAATATACTAAGGATTTGATTGAATTAAAAATATAGAATTTGATACATAAGCAAAGTTCTCAATAATACAATGGGTGCACTGCAATTTCAAGGTTTTGATGTTCTTATAATGGGTTAGGTGCTTCTTGATATGCTCCCAACTTCGACGCAAGGAACATATCACTACTTCCACTTGCTGCTCGTCATTAAAAATGTGGCCAGCAACTTTCAACTTATTGATGATGTTTGACATTTTTTCAAGCGTTATTTCATGATTTAACCATGAGGCTTCTTGCACAAGTCAAACCTTATTATGAACCATCTCAGCTTGGTCATTAACATATGACCAAATTTCTCTACTAACGCTTTTCACATTTCTTTGGCATTCTCAAAATCATTCTCCATGCTAACCAGTTTTCCTTTTCCATGCAACAAATGCATCATTTGTTCTTTTCTTTTTCTTTTTTTGTGTTGTGCAATATTTTTCTTTTAGCTCTTTTAAGAGCTTCTAATGCATATTTGATTTTCATATGTCATATTTCATAATTATCGTTGTTCAACTTCTCTCCCTTGTTCAATTGAGTGATTATGCTGTTGGTTGCTGAAACCATTTGATCTGAACAAAGTAGATACACATGCATGAATTAGCAAGGCATATCATTTATGCATCTATTTGGCATAAACTAGTCATATTAATAAATAATTTCATAATCGAAATGTCACTATTATTTCCAATTATAATCCAAAATTCTGCATTGAAACTGTCATTAATAGAATCTTCTATGCAAACTAAGCCATTTGAAACTTCTTTGAATCAGCCACAAGAATTAATAATAGAAGCAATTTGTAGTGAATATGCATCAACGAAAAAAACCACTTGTACAAAATGTAATCAATACATCAGAAGTTACAAGAACATCAACATGGAAGAAATTATCAACAAAAGATATCCTTAAAACATCCTAAATAAACACTATCAATTTAAGTTCCTCCTTTTTCACATATATTCCCCACTAGGTTGTGTAAGGGCTAGTAGAAAACCTAGATGGGAGTGAATAGGTGTAAAAACGGACTTTGACAACTATTTCAAAACACAGAAGTTTATTGAAACAAATAAAGTAAATAAGTTTAGAGAATAGAAAAATAAGCACAAGATTTCTAGTGGTTCGGCTTAGATCAAGCATATGTACACTATCCCACGTTGACAGCATTCTGGCTGGTTTTCATTGTAATCTCGAATTTTCACTAAGTTGTGTTTACTGTTCTCACAAGATCACTCTCTCGAGCTGTTTGAAGATTGAGATGAAAGCCCATCAATCCTATTCGCCCGTACAATCAAGATCTTGGTTTTCATAAGTAGATTCTTTCCAAATAAGCTTCCCTTCCTAAAATTATTTGCTTCTTCACAATTGATTCCATTGAAGATAACTAAAATGGTACGTGGTATTTCCTACCAAAAAGCATGATTTTGGTAGGAAACCGTGAAGTAAATAATTCTGAGTTTGATTAAGTCTTCATTCTTACAATCAATCTAAAACTTGTTATAGTGGGCAAACTTCTTATGTAAGATAGACTTGGACACAGAAGTGTCTAGGAAATACAAGATAAAATCAGGGTTGTCTAGGGACTCGAACGAGTATGAAATCCCCCAGCGGCTGCATTGCCTTCCCAAGTTTCTCCTACCTTTGATGATAAACATTCTCGACCTTGGCTACAATCTATGAAACTTGTTGATTCAAGGGCTAAAGTTGAGTGTCTAGAGATTGTACCTTGCTAGTGGGAAAATCTGAGGTAGATCTCAAGGCAGTGTGAACCTGCATCGCATATTGCTGAGCTTTAACCCCCAAAGGGAGCTCTACTATCCTTAGATAGTTTGCATCAGGCTCTGTTTGAGCACTAGCTTCAGCCTCAGCTTCAGGAAATGGAGAAGCAAAAGCATCTTCGGGGGTGGCAGGAGGTCTACTTATGCCATCACTTGCATTATGTGGAGAAGAAGTTCCTATTTTCTCATTAGCTTCCGCAGGTTTCTGTGCCTATAGGTGGAGAAGAAATTGCTTCTTCATGTGCCTTTTCATGTCCAGAACGAGAGTGATTTTCTCTCCTAATTTGTCGTACTCTTTCAAGGTCATTTGGTAATGTTATTGCAACAGTTTGTCCTCCAGAGTGATTGTTGTCATCATCCCCACCATTCTCTTCAGAATCACCTTCATTGTCTTTTTGATCTTCAGCTCCTGCTTCTTCTTCTTCTTCTTCAGCTTCTCTGTCTCCTCCTTCTGTTTCAAATGATTTCTCAAAAGCAACAAAGCTTTGAAGTTTCTTAAGGCAATGGCAAAAATGATCAGATCACCTTCATCCTGCAGGATAAGTGATTTCATTTTCTTTGCAGTTTCTTGCACGACTTCCTTTCCTTGACTTTGCTCAAGGATTCCTTCTTCAAAAGCTCAATGTCCTTAGTCAGATCCTTCAACCTCACTTTTGAGATCAATTTTATTCCTATTTCCATAGGAGCAACAATTCGTGAGCAAAGCAAAGCGGGAAACTAGATCTGAAAATGGCAGATTAGCTTTGTAACCGTACATATGAGAAATATATGCAGATTAGCTTTGTAACCAAGGCAGAGTAGGGCAATTGGCATTTTTCTTTCATGACTGTCCCGTACATATGCAGCGGTATATTTTGAGAAAGTGAGCAACCCATCCCATTGCTGATTGCCCACATTATTCTTGCCTCAAACTTGGACACCTCAGTTTCGGAGGCCGCCTTGGGGCTGATGTAGTTGATGACAATTTTAATAGAGGCTGGTAGTTGAGAGTACGTGATACCTCCACATGACAGTCTGTCCTTTATGAAAATATAGTGGCTTGACCGATGGATATATTTATTGGTTGAAAACAACTTCTGATTACATCCAGGCATAAACCTAGAATATTGACCAGAATGTCAACATCCACAACAAAGGCTTGATCACAAACTGTAAACCGAATGCGATTCTGATAACGGAAAGACAGATTTAAGTAGAAGTATGCTCTCAATTCTCTATTGTTCGAGGGTTTATCACCCCTCTGTTCAGCATTCAGGCATAAACCCTTTTGTGCTCCCTAGAACGAAATAGTTTCGTTGTTGCACCAGGGACATCAGTAGCCCCACCCATCCTGGGTTGATAATTCGAAAAGATCCACTCATCATCATCCTTATTTTCAGGCTGATTCTCATAACTAATGTAGGATCAAAAGGAAAATGAAGAAAGGCCTTTTCTGCCAATCCTTTCGGCACCACTCCTATTCTCTACATGGCTCTTAAGAGTAGAGTTTCATTCCCATGCCCATGGCTTTTTAAAAAACTAGCGATAAAGGACATTGGAGAATCACCCTGTTTCAGATAACCATAATACTTGTAAAGAACCTGGGTTGTCAAAACTCTTAGAGGAACAACATCTTGTTCAACTTCTTCTTCCGAACGTTGACTAGGAGTGTCTTGAGGAGAATCTTCAACCAGCAAGATCAAAATGAGTTCACCCTTTTGGCCCATGCCAAGGCCCGAGAGGATTTCCTTTGGTGTGGCATGGATGTAGACTCAGAAAATTTCACAGACATGTTTGCGTGAAGAAAAGATCGAAACTTGCAGAGGAGTTTTCAAAGTAAAAATCAAGACTGAGAGATAATCTACTAAAAATACTACAAGGTATTTAAAGAAATTGAAAGGTCACAAGGAAAGGGGGCGTACAACACGTCTAAAGGAAAAAGGTAACTCCTAAAAATTTGAAATTCGAACATTACTAAAAAATAGTAACTTAAATAGGCAAGCGACGATTCATAAAATCATACATTTTCATATATGGATTCAACAGATTCTCATACTGAAGTAGCTTCTTGAAGTTCTGAGTTTAATCAATTTCAGACTTTAATCGATAGGAGAGATAATATACAGGTTGCTGCGAATAAAGTTAAATAAGTTTTTCTCCAACGGTTTAGGGAAGATGTCTGCCAGCTTATTCTTTGAATCAATAAATTAAACAAAAATCTCACCAGTCTAGACATAATCTCTTATAAAATGATGTCGAATTTTGTTGCATCTAATCTGTATGCATGATTCTTTTATTCCAAAGTCTATTAGTTGTTGTCTTATCCAAATAATTTGGGAACAACTTCCAGGTGCAGCCGTACGTTGTTGTCTTATATTCTGATGTGCTCTTCTTGTCAATTCTACAACCGGCTAGATCAGCGTCAGAATAACCAAGAAGAGCAAAATCTTATTCTTTTGGATACTATAGACCCAACTTTTGGAAAACTCGCAACATATATCATGACGCGTTTAGCAGCACTAAGATGAGATTGCTTTGGATTAGACTGAAATCTAGAACAGTTGCACACACTAAATAAAATATCTGGTCTAGACGCAATGAGCTAAAGAAGAGAGCCAATCATGCTTATGTATGGTTTTCGATCTCCTTTCGACATAGGAGTTTCTTTGATCTTGCAATTCTCTAATCCAAATTTTTTTAATGGGAACTTTAGCATATTTCTCCTAGTGAATGAAAATACCTTTCTTTGATTGTGTAACTTGTAATCCGAGAAAGAAGGTCAATCACCCATCATGCTCATTTCGAATTCATCTAGCATAGATCTTGAAAATTTCTCTCACAGACTTTTGTTAGGAGAACCAAAGATTATCTGCATAAATTTGTACAAGTAGAAAATATTTTCCTTCCCTTTTCTTAAAGACAGTAGTACTCAACCTTTCATACCAAGCTTGTGGAGCCTACTTTTGACCATACAATGATTGTTTCGGTCTGTAGACTAAGTTTGGTTTTCTTGGATCTTTAAATCCTAGTGGTTGTTCCATATAGACTTCTTGTTCAATGAATCTATTCAGGAAGGCACTTTTGACAACCATTTGGAATAAGCTAAAATTTCGGAAACAAGCAAAAGCAAGCAATAATCTAATTGCTTCTATCCTTGCTACAGGTGCAGAGGTCTCATCATAATCAATCCCCTCTTCCTATGTGTATCCTTTCGCCACGAGTCTTGCTTTATTTCTGACCACTTTTCCTTTCTCATCCATCTTGTTTCTAAAACCCCACTTCGTTCCAATAACATATTTGCCTTTGGGTTATGGAAACAACTCCGATACGTCATAGATGCTGAAATGCCTGAGTTTTACATGCATAGCTTCTATCCAACTATCATCGGACAATGCTTCTTCTACACCTTTTGGTTATATTTCAGAAACAGGTGCTAAAGCACTGGAGTCTTCTCTTCCTTTGGAATTGGTGCGAATTCCTTCATCAAGGTTACCAATGATGAGTCCTTTGGGATGACTTGACTTTTGCTTTTAGTTTCTATTTGGCCTGAGAGACCATTGATCCTCTGTTCCGTTTGAATCTCCTTGTTCTACTTGTTGCTATACTCCAGAAGTCTGAACTTTGCCGAGGGAGACAGACTTTGTTAAGTCTAGAACTGGCTATGATTCTTCAAGTTGAACCTAATCTAGTTGAATCTGCATATTTTCTTGAAATGTGACATTCATAGATTCTTCCACAGATTGAGTCTTCTTGGTAAAGACCCTGTAAACTTTGCTTAATGTTGAATAGCCAAGAAAAATTCAATCGTCTGATTTTTATTCAAACTTTCCAGATCAATCATTTTCATTTCTCAAAATAAAGCACTTGTTGCCAAACACATGAAAGTAGGAAACATTTGGCTTTTTCCCATTATATACCTCATAGGGAGTCTTCTCTATGATAGGCCGTAAAAACACCTTGTTGATAATATAACATGGAGTAGAAACTACTTCTGCCCAAGAGTTTCTATCAAAAGAGTTCTGAACATCTCCTGTAGTGATTTCTTTTTCCTTTTCACGACCTCATTTTGTTCTGGAGTATATGGAGGGAGAAAACGTGTTGAAAACCATATCATTACAGAAGTTTGCAAAATCTAAAGACCGCCAGACTTTCGGTTCAAAGTCTGCCCACACTGACATATTCTAGAATGAAGACTTATCCAGACGAAAGATTATCCTCATTTCTTGAAGAGTTCAATTTGTTTTAGCTTATGGATGGCTTTCCGATTGGGTGCAGCACCTACATGATTGGCTATCTTTATTCGAATCAATTTAGATACACAAGTAGAACTTTCAAAGTTTGGTTGCCTTCCAAAAGATTAGGATATGAAAAGATTTGGAAGAAAAGCAAACTTTGAAAGTTCTACTTATGGAAACCAAGATTCTTGATCGTATACGTGAGCAGGATTAATAGGCTTTCATCTCAATCATCAAATGGCTCGAGATCTCCTGATTGATTCTGTCTAATGGGTTATTGGAAGATTTGATTTGGAAAGTGCTAACGGTCGAGAAGGCATGAATGAATATTTACAGGAGACATCTCTAGTCATTCGACGTGTGCGTGAGTGTGAAGGGAAAATTTTCAAGTTTGAAGCTTCCTATATCGTTGTTATTTCACTAAGCTCAAATATGTACTCAAAAGGGAGAAAAACATATAGTGAGATTTCGTGAAAGAGAAGCAAACTCTTCATTGTGATGTTGAACTCACCAAGACTATCAGCGTGGAGAGAGGACGTAGGCTTAATCTAAGCTGAATCACTATAAACCTTGTGAAAATTTGAACTCGGCTAAGGTCTATCATATTCTAAAAGGAAATGGCTTCTACTGAACCTTGCGAAAATTTTTGTTTACACCTATTCACCCCCCTCAAGATGTTGTTACTAACCCTTTCAGCAGGAAGTACATAACTTAGTATTGTGATAACCCAAATTAGGAAGCTCTCGAACCATCTTCTTAGAAGTATTCTTGGCGAGCTGCTTCATATTTACATGATCGAGCTTTCGATGCCAAACACTTACTTCATCTTGAAAGGAAAATAAGATATTGTGAACTTTATGTATTTACATTTATGAGTTATATATTGTGACATCCCAAATTTCAAATTCTATTTTCAATAAATTGATACGGGCATTTCATCTGCACGCATATAGTTCTTTTCCTGAAATAATCACTCATGGGATAACTAGTCTATCAGGTGAAGCCGTTAAGAAATTCTACTGCATCGGACTCGAGAATTTGACAAGGAAACGACCTTTCGACCGAGTTAATCGGCAAGGGTTATTACGGCACAATTAAAAGTCGATTAGAGACCGGAGATAGGTCGACTCGACAGAGGCATGTGATCGAGTGTCGGTGATTCCACCAGATCGCACAATTCATTTGGGTACCTTGTGTCCGTGTTCCAAACCTTGACATTATCCCGACAACCGAGAGTCGCCAATGTGTCAAACATGTACATTGTGGCTTGAATTGATCAACCACATGTCAAATGCACGAAAATTTCTAAAAGCTACCCAGTAGATCAGGACGCGCTAGTATCGTGCCAGAGTGAAATTAATCGTGAAATTGAGATCGAATTCAGAAATTGGAAGTCCTGGTGTTTTACAAATTATTTTAGGAACATTGGCTCATCTTCAAAAGATTTTCCTATAAACTAAGTTTTTCAGCAAAATAATCAAATTATGGTTAATTTGGTTAAGAAAATTGGTAGGCTTGCTTTTGGTTGTACTTTAGAGATCTAAGATGGTCTTATGGTCAAGTAAATATGTGAATTGAAGTGTGGTGACATTGGATTAATTTTATGGACTTCAGTTTGGTTCAATTAGAAGAGAATTGAAGAACGTGATGTACAAAGTTTAAAAATTCGTGTGCCACGGTAGAGGATGGAATTGGACCCATTGAAGATTGTTGTGGGAGATTTGAAGTTGGTGGAATGTGATGTCATCTTATGTCATGGTGGGCCATTTTTGTTGGATTAAAGAAAAATAAAAAGAAAAGAAGTGGCCCCCTTCCTTTTCTCTCCTTCTTCACACGCCCAGCAACCGGAAGAAGCCAGATGCACCAGCCGACAGCTCCGTTCGTCGCCGTCTGCCGTCCACGCTCGCCGTCGCAGCCGCGCCACCGCACACAACTCCGCCTCCTTCTCTTCTCTCCTACTGCTGGTCGACCAACCCTTTCTTCCTCCTCTTTTTGTTCTTCAAACCCAGAAACCGCATAGGAGAAGCCGGATCAGCCCCTCTTGCCGTCGCACTCCCTCGCTGTCGCGCCGGACTGCCCTTCGCCGTTCGTTGCCGTGCTGCTGTCCTCATGTGTCTCTGGTCCAGTCGCGTCGTCCCTGGTTTGGCAGACGTCCGGGGCTGCTGTCCAGCACTGTGGGCCACCGCCGGACCTCCCTCCGCCACCGTACACCACCGCCTGGACCGTTGAAGCTCCACCGGACCGCCACCGACCCTATTCAGCTCAACCCCACCCCGGATCTACCCTCCTCCGACACCGACAAGCAGCTAATTTTATGGCTATGGCGGCAGACGTTTTGGCCGACTTCCCGGCCCCGAAGGTTAGGTCCGCCTTTGGGAAAGTCGATCCCCTCGACGCCGTCGTCGTTTTGGTCCGTCCGCCTCGCTAATCTAGTGAGTTTAGCTCACTAAATCTTTGATTGGACGGTTAATGATGCCCTATGTGTGCTTAGTCTAAGTTAAGTAAGTTTAGGTGCTTAAATTAGTTTATTTGGTTGAGGATTAGATTAGCGTGTTTAATTAAGTTAAAGTGTGTTTAGTTTAAATAGTTAAATATAAGGTTTTATTTTTTTTTGATTTATTTTAATGTTTCGAAATTCTGGAATATTTAAAAATATTTATATTCCGAAAATTATTAAAATAATAAAAGTAAAAAAAATTAAAAAAAAATTTAAAAAAATTATTTATGACCTCAATTGCTTAGAATTTCGTGCTGATCGCTGCTGTGTAATTAGAATTTTAATTTGATGAATGGACGTGGCAAATTGAGTGTTGATTGTGATAAATGGAGATTTTACTAATAAAAACCCAAGTGTCGGGTTTTAATGGAAAAATTGGATTTTAAGTATTATATTAAATTGTGGGGTTTGAAAAAGAGAGATATTAGCATTCTGGTTCGAAATTGGCGTGCCCCCACACACGTGGTTAATTTCTGGAACATTTTTAATATGAAGAAAAATGGTCGGGATCTCTGTTTTAAGTGGAGGCATTGAGCGAAATGCAAAGTGTTCAGGGGCGGAGTATGATTGTTGCATGATAATTAAGAGGACATCGTCCTAGGCTGTTGAGCCAGACTTGCCCCTATATGGGATGCCCTTAGCAACGGATGCGGGTCATAGTAGACGCTGGGCCAACTGGGCCTATGCTCCTTCGGGAATGCTGTCGACGTAGTGACGAAGCCGCGCTCCAGGGGGGAGGCGATGCCTGGCATTAATGTCAGTAGATAGCCGAATTGCGAGTAAGCTATGCCCTTGTGTGGCCGTGAATAATAATTGGATCACATGGTAAGTGTTATTGATGGGTCGGATTATGGGACGGAATCGTGTGGCATGGTATGGGACGTGTTATAACGATTTGGTCTTATAATCCGAACTCCTATGGTCATTTGAAATGAAAGTGTTGGCGTTCCAATTGTTTGAATTCTTATTATTACCTGAGTTTGTGTAATACAAATTGTGCTAACCTGCAGGAAGGAATTAAGACGAGGTAAGTCTTATGTGTGATGTGGCTAGGCCACCCGGGGTGTATTTTCTTTCTAATACGGGTTTTGGGGGTTGAACTTGCTGAGACAATGTCTCACCCCGTTGTGGGCCAATATTTCAGGTCCCTAGATGGCGGTCGTGCAGGACCCGAAGCCATGCAGTCTAGAAAGGTGGGAACTGAAGGATCGGAACGTGTCCTGCTAGTTGGTCTGAGGATATTTCCCCTTTTGTTGAGCTTGTCTATTTTGTAGACAGGCCAGTGTTGTATTTAAACCTTTGTTTTTAATTGAGTGTTTGGTGTTGTATTGATTGCCTGCTTTTCTATCCCAAGTTGTCAGGGGATTTGTTTCGCTTCCGAATTTATAATAAATGAATGGGTCGGCGATGTATCCTGGGATGTCGCATAATTGATCGATCGTAGCGGGATGTGTGCGCGCTCGAGGTTCGGGCGCCACATATATTGCCATGCCTTCGCCCGATAAAAGATTGAGAGAGGTCTTTATATATCCCAAAACAAATGCCTTCTTGGATGTTTATTTTGAAACCAATGTCACAAGGCTGACTTATGTTCAGAAGATTGTAGTTTAAACCTTTCACCAGAGAAACATTGTTGATAGTTAGACTTACAATCTTCACAGCTCCACAGCCTATAATCTTTTCCTTTACTATTTTTTACAAAAGAAACTTTTCCTCCTTTTAGCTTGTCAAGCTTTTCGAAACAGCTTGAGTCTCTTGTCATATGTGTCAGAAAGCCGCTATCTAGATACCATTTGATTTTTCTTTTGATAGTGACCTGCAATTATAAGAAAAACTCAAACTTTCTTTTGTACCCAGATTTTCTTAAGTCCAGGAGTGTTAGTATTAAAAACAGTTATTGCCCAATCTTTCTTAACTAGTCTCCAAAACTTGGGACAATGCTTCTCGAAATATTCTGAGCTGTTATACTTAACACATCTTGGAGCACTTCAACTAACATATTTTACAAACACTTTATGATAATGATTTTTATAAAATGTTTTTGCAGGTTTTTGTTTAAGTTTATCTTTTACTTTAGAAAGATCAATTAAGGAACAGTCTCATTACTCATACCCAGTCCAGACTTTTTAAAATAGGGCATTTGAGCTATAAGAATTTCCTCTAATTTTTCTGATCCTTTCTAAAACTTTTTGAAATATTTGAGATCTCCCCTCTTCCAATTGAACCTTCTACCTTTTTCTATTTAGTCTTCTAAATTTCTTTATCATAAGGGGCAGTTCTTCATCACCCATATCCTCTTCTGAATCCGTATTATCATAATCAAGATTAGATTTTAAAGCAATTGATTTCTTACCTGTTGGATGTTCCTCCTCATTGATCTCCAGGCTTCATTCTGAATGCTTCATATTGACCAAGCAAAATGTTGATTTTGTTTCCTTCACATGGTCAGCCCCTTCAATGGTAACATGAAGTTTGTCCCAAACCTTTTTTGATGTTTCACAAAAGGAAATTCGGTTATATTCTGTGGGAGACAAAGCACAGTATAAAGAGTAAATTGTTTTTCAGGTTGTGTTAATTCATTAGTATCAATCACTTCTTTTTCTTCGTCCGGAGCGGACGTTGCTTTAGGATTGATTCCTTTTTCAACACCATCCCACTCCAGGGGATCTCTAGATATGAGAAATGCCTTCATCTTGTTTTTCCATACGTTATACTCCATTCTATCGAAATAAGTTGCTTTGTCCCTACACCAATGCTGGAGCATGAATACTAGCCATAGAAGATCTTCAACACTTCAACAAAGTAAGCACACAAGCTCTGATACCAATTGTCAGGGCTAGTAGAACACCTAGAGGGGGTGAATAGGTGTGAAAGCAGACTTTGACAACTATTTCAAAACACAGAAGTATATTACTGCAAATAAAGGAAAAGAGTTTAGAGAAGAGTAAACACAAGATTTATAGTGGTTCAGCTTAGATCAACCCTACGTCCACTCCCCCACACTAACAGCCTTCTGGCAAGTTTCCACTACGCATCGAAAGACAATGTTACAACACTGTGATCTTGAATTTTTTGTGAGGCGTCTCTGTTGTTGTCACAAGATTGATTAAGTTTAACCACTAAATGATGAAGGACAAGAGAATTGGAAGCTTCAAACTTTGTAATTCTTGTTTGATGCTCTCGTTGAATGACTTGAGAAATCTCCTCATATACTCCTCCACGCCCTGTCGACCGTTGGCATTTTCCAGAGGAATTCTTCCATTCAACCCCGATGGACAAAATCAATCAAGGAGATCTCGAGCCGTTTGAAGATTGAGATGAAAGCCCGTCAATCGTGTTTGCCCATACAATCAGGAACTTGGTTTCCATAAGTAGATTCTTTCCAAATAAGCTTGTCTTCCTGAAATTATTTGCTTTTTCAAAATTGATTCCAATTAAGATAACCAAAATGGTACATGATATTTCCAACCATAAAGCCTGATATATCTTGTATGTACTGAAACCTTGAAGTAAATAATCCCGAGATTGATTAAGTCTTCATTCTTACGTTCAGTCTGAAACTTGTCAGAGTGGGGAGACTTTTGATGTAATGTAGACTTTGACACAGAAGTTTGGCAATCTTCAGAATAGAACTTAGATAAGTTTTGTCAGCTCCAAAACATCATAGCAGTTTTCTCCAACAGGTTGAACTCATTCCTAAGGTTGAAGTCTTTATAGCCTCAGTCCTATAGTTATTCCGTCAAAAAAGCCATTGCAAGCTTTATAAATCTGAAACCACATTGACCTGCCGTAGGCAATTCATCACGACTTTACCGTTCAAATGGAACAGTGTTAATCGGAGACTGCATCATCTTAAAAGCTGGCATGGGATAACTATTCAAGAAGATTCTTTTGTATAATCAAATTAACCTCAAGCACATGTTTCATTATATCACCACTTTCCCTCCAGTAATTAGCGAACTCATTTAATTCTTGCAAGTCTCGCCTTTTGTCTTTGTAACAATGTGTGAATAGGTCTTCTTCACATGAGATGGGGAGGCATTGCTCTTACACATAGGCTATAATAAATAGTATTGAAAAACATGTTTTTTTTTTTTAAACGGTCAATGGAAACGATTAATGGACAAGGTCAACAGTCAATGGTTAACGATTAATGGGTCGGTCCCACTAGGTCAGGTCAAATCGATTTAACCAACAGTTGGTTGACGTTAGCGTATGCGCCTTGCACGTGCATGCTACGCACACACTTGGGGTGTTCCTTGCACATGACACCCATGCACCGAGAAGTGTTGGTTCCTTCTAACAATGCGTAGTAGTGGCTCCGGCCACCTATGATGGGTGTCACCTGTCACACCCCGCCGCACCTTTGGCACGAGAACATGACTCAGCGGATTAGCATTGACGCCCCAGGCAACATCAAATGTGCCGAAAGTCTTTTAACTTTTGTTAAGCACATTAGGAAGCGATCATAAAGAATCGCCATACAAACAAACATGGAAGCTGGGCAAGACATGTGCAAGTCTAGGAAATAAACACAACATAGATATTGTTACACATATTCACATATCAAAAGCTATTTTGATTATATGTCCATCCTAGTCTTGTGGTACTTATTTTCATTTCCATATATAGTCAATCAAAGGGCTGAGAAAGCCTAACTCCTCTACCGAGTTACTCCCAAAAGCGGCCCCCATGCTAGGTTGATTCCTTTCTTGGACCTAGGTTCACCCATTACACACATGAAATTGTGAGAACAACAAGAGTGAGTCGATGGCTCAGTAAGTATAAATCCCTAATTCTCCTGTAGGATAACGTCTCACCGTCGATCATTGGATACAAGGTCACCTCCTACTTGTCGATGGCAAATCAATACCAAGGTTCGTGCCTTGCCTTGCTTATGCATATTAAAGGCTCTCAACTATCTATGCGCTTTCAAGAATCAAAGGCAAGGAATTAATGCAAATGAATAAGCTTTCCAAAGATTCTTGGCTTATGATAATTTTCATCACAAAAAGGTATGCGTACATCTCATGAAACTCATTCAACCACTAAGTGACCCAATTCAAACATATGCTCAAATTGATGCGAGGACTTAACCGTACATATCAAAACAAACCCAGTTTTCGCAAATATCAAACATGTATCAGTCATGGACTAACTGTCGACATTAATCGACTCTTCTAGTAACAATCGGGCATTAATCCTCTCCTTGGCAACCGGCATTGTCCCGATCTCATTATCAGGACAGCATCGAGGGTGACCCCAGGCATTGGCCTCACCCGGGCAAGTATCGTCCACGATCTCAATATCCAAACGCCATCTGGGGCTTTACCCTAGGCGACTACCCGGCATCCCCTAGCGTCGGCATATAAGTCAATTGTGTGTCCATGCATTTCAAGCATCAATCGATTCTTTTTATCTTTAAACTTTTAGCTAGATGAAAAGCTTGAAGGTGTGCCAAGCACAGTGAATTAATGAACAACTCTTATACCTTGTTAGACTCATACTGGATGCGATTCGGCCTTGTTGTCTTGACTTGGAACTGTTCGCTCTGACTTTGGCATCGACTTGTGACTTGTCTCGAGTAACAACACGCCTGAATATAGTCTCGGGATCAAGTGTGAGTCCTGCACCCACCTCAGCACACGTCCAAAGTTGGCGAGACCATTTCTCGACATCCAGGTGTGGTCGACACTCACTCGAGATCATGAACTTACTCGATGCAACAACAAGCAATAGAAGCAAACGATGACATGATCCTAAAATCGATAAGCGTAGCACATCGCCCTATCGAAGGGTTAGGAAAATCTACTTACTACTTTTTGGAGGTACCTCCAAGATGCTTCTTTGGTGGTTAGTCAGCGTCTAAGGCTGCTTCGAAAAGAAGGGCGCGAAAGAGAGGAAAGGAAGGGAGAGGAAAGGAGAGAATGGCCAAGATTTAAAATGTGAAGATGGCTTATCGTATTTATAGGCCTCCTCTTAGATTTTTATGCGAACTCATGATTACGCCCAAATGACGAGTTGGTCTACTCTCGAGTTGATGCCTAGGTCCTTTGGTGTTGGCATGTGATTAGTGTGGTATCTGGAATTTTGATACGAACCTTAGACATGCGACAGTCCATGACTGAGTGATGAACATTGTTTTATTTTTCATCGTTGGACCGATGCACAGCGTATTGTAATGGTTCGATCGTCGAAGAAGTTATAGAATGATTTCTACATAATGCCACTGGTGAGACCAAGACTCATGCCACTGGTGATACACTAAATTTTGGCCGACCAATTGAGTACCCTATGAATCGAATCCCGTTTGTTCATTGTTGCGGCACCGTGCGGCCTTGTAAGTAAGCTGTGACTTAGCCCAAGCATGTACGTTGATTAAGGATTAATTTTGGAGGATTTGGCCGTGAATTCAGGGTGGTGCGACCACAAGCCCATGGGCCCATGCAACTCTACTTTCTCTCTGAATTTTCGACAAGATGGAGTCTTTGGGCTTGATGATGCTCGACCGAAAGAAGAAGATCCCACAATGGCCATGATTACTTCCTCATGCAGCTACCTCCGATTGTGCCTCCAATTGGCATGGGAAAATCTTCACATTTCCTCCACTTGTCCAATGCTGTCGCAATCACTAAAAGATCAACATGCAAATGATTAGTAAGAGAAGCCAATTGAGGTAAATGGAGCGGGGGAGGGGGGGGATTAGTCGAGAGAGAGAGAGAGAGTGAGATACCGAGCAGGTGAGCAAGAGATAGAGAGAACGAGCGGGAGGGTGAACGGTGAGAGGAAGGAGGACGTCGCCCTCTGCCGCGCATGAGTGCTGCCATCGTCGACGCCGTCCGCAATCGCCGCCGTTGACCCACGCCCAAGAACCACGAGCTCTTTGTTTTTGCTCGCCGTTGAGCCGTAGGACTTGAGGCAAGTAAAAGTTCACTAATCCATATAATGCAATGCTGTTATTGTCTAATGTAGTCCAATAGACTCAGAAATATTTGGGATTTTTGGAGGTTGGATGCCGAATGGTGGATGATTCGATGTGAAGTTGCCGTTTTCTGTTTATTTGAGCTTGAGGAGCATTAGATTCAAGTTATAAGTCATTACCTGTTGAATTAGAGTCTTGCATGTCTCGAAAATTGAGTGTAAAATGGTTGTGTTGGTCGAGCAAGGTGTAGTGATGGTTGCCAAGTAAGGAAGAGTGGTGTATATTGCGGTAGGTGAGCCGAAGTGTGAATATTTGCTTTGTACCGAGCTGTGGAAGGTGTCTATGTAAGTTAAAAGACCTACTGCGATTATCCTTAAATGCTGTGGAAGAGTCTTAAGATGCTGGTAGAGAAAACTAACGGTTTGTTTGAGCTAGAAATGAAGAAAACGGAGCAAAATGTTTTCTGTTTTAGAGGAATATAGATAGGAAGTCTTTTATGTGTGTCGCCATGATTTATAACGATGAAAATAAGGAAAGAAACCATTTTACTTAAGATAACATCCATTAGATTGAGTTTGACATCTAGCAATAGCCATATGAATGTAGAAACATGAAGATGGAAGTGTACCTATTGAAAACAACAAGCTGTTTCGTAGAGAATAGCTTGACCTTTGATGATTATGTGAATTTTCTGTAATTATCTAGTTAGAATTGAACTTCGAATTCTTAATGAAAGTTGTAGAACACATCCTTAGGAATAACATATCAAAATTTGTGATTAAATGGACAATTTTTGGTTAGTACAACGATTTTCTTTGCAGATGTTAAATCTGGAATTTATTACAGGATGCTAGTGAAGATTATAGGGATTACTACGCTTAATACAATGAGAGATAGACTTAGGTTTCTTCACGGAAAATGTCAATCTATGTCTCTAATTTAACATACTAAAATTTCGTAGTATTTCGATAAAAACTGATATACGTTCTGTGTCTGAGTTCATTTGGGGGTTTATTACAAAATTTTCACAAAAACTGTGCATCCTGCTTGTCTAATTGCCTTTATTTGAAATTTGTTCAATTCATCCCAAAAGTGAATGCATCATGAGTTGTCATTAGAGATGGTGGTTTTTGCCATTTGGCATGGCATTCAATACCAGAGGTTTTTAATGAAAATTCATGGGATTTCAAATGTTCTTGCATCCAAAATGTTTTGGTGTTGAAATAAATTAAGATGTTAATGTTGCCGTTGGACCCTCGGGTCGATGATGCCCCGGGAGTCGGGAGGCCCGAAGGCTCGAGTGAGTCGATGTCCTTTGGATGCTTGGGGTCCGTAGCGCCCCAGAGGTTTTCCTCGGGAGCTTTGAGATGCAGGGTTGTATGGTAGTCGGTACGTAAATCCGGAGGGTAAGGGAAACCATTTTCATGGCGAGCCCCGGAGATTCCTCGCGATGCCAGGTGGGGTGCGAGATGCCTGGAGGCGTGACGTAACACGCTGTGGATGCTCGGTGGCCCTCGTGGCTAAATGCCGGAGGCTTTCGCAATGCCAGGGTGGATGCGAATGCCCAGAGGGACGCAAACATTGGTCCTCTGGGGGGTGAAACCTTTTTGAATATTAAAATTGATGGATAGCTAAGTGTGGGAGTGTGGTCCGGTTATAGGACTAAATTGTATGGCATGGAATGGGATGTGTCACATCAATTTCATCTTATGATCGGGACCTGTGTGACTGAAACAATGCATTTGGTTTTTCAAACTACATTGCCATCACTTTGAAAGGATTTTATTTGTTGATGCATAGTCATTCATTTCCTGATTATATGTTTTGTCTATTTTGCATGAAATTGGATAGTGATGGTTATGCACGATATGGCTTAGTTAATCTTTCATTGCTAAGTGGTTGTACTCACCCCTTGTGGGGACTAACATTTCATATTAGTTATCATGCCTCTGCTGCCCATATCTCCCGGCACATTTTATGGACTTCCATTTGATTTACAATGTGAGCTGTCAGAGCATCACCATCCTGAGGTGCGAGGGTTAGTTTTCATACGAGTACGGGTGGTGGTGATGTTTGAGGTTGGTTCTCCCGCCGGCCCTGTGCTTCAGGAGTTCCTCACAGTCTTCGTTCGCCGAGATGGAGATACACTGGGGCAGTTACCACCATCGCCAGCTGATGAACCGGATGGGTGGGTGTGACCGAGGGTGAAGGACAGCAAAGGAGGCATATTTTTTGGACGCCGACACTAGTGAAGGAAATGTGAAAAGTACTTGTGGTGACACTAACCGATTTGGGGGCCGTTGAGGGGTGCCACAATTAGTCTACCTATATGGTTGCTCTCTAAGGCTCAATCTAGACTCCTGATTTCTTATGGTGCCTAAGGGACACATAAGCCCCTTTAATGCCTAATGTTTTCTTCTAATTGGTTGGTCCTTACCTTGTGCACCATGGCTACAATCTAAGGCCATCATTACCTAAGATTCACCAAAGATTCTAGGGGACACCTAAGTAGGTGACTCACCTCTCTCATTAATTGGCAAGATTTCGTGCAATCATGGCTTAGATGTGTTCACATTAGCCGACTTGCTCTCCAAGTTTCTTCTCTTTAACACACTATGGTCCAAAAGCATTTAATGCATTCTTTTCTCCAAGCCAATGAGTCTCTAGATTAGCTTGCTCCTCAAGTTGGGCGTGCAGCCCCCTTCCCCTCCAAGTTCGGTGTGTGCTTCTCCCATTCTAAGAAGAAAACAGTTTTGAGTAACTTTCGAAATCAGTGTCATTACCTTATCAAACGGGCTTGAAAAATTATAAAATTTTAATATGTTGTAGAAAAGACATTACATAACATTTTTCATGAGGAATTCAAGCCAAATTCGTTCTGTGGAAAGAGCAGCAAATCATTGAACACAACCCAAAAATTCATCCGTCAAGCAGATTCAATGGTCAGAGAGAGAGACTCATTTCGAAATCCAAATCTTCACAAAACTTTTTGAAATTTTAATATGTTGTGGATATGGATTTCATTTAAAACTTTTGTGAGGAAGCATTGAAAGGGAAGATTTTATAGAAATTCGAGAAAGCAACTTGGTTATCGTTTTCATTATAATGGGCAGGTTCTATACGGTAATTGATGGGGTCTTCGTCCCAACCATTTCACCTCAGAAAAATATGAAATTTAAGTATGTTGTAAGATTTAGATGTTTTGAACAATTTTCATGAAGGAAGTTTCTCCAAATTCGTAGCACAAAGAGCTATAAAATTAGAAGTAGGAAAGATTCAACAGTTTCAAAAAATTGGGAAGTCAAAACCTATAAAACTCAAGGTGGCATCAAGGCAATAGGATAGCCATAATGAGCTCCAATGTGTCCTATTTTTATTGGGACACTTGGCTTGGATACTTTGCTTACTTCCTAAGGTAAATCCTTGATAATCATGACCACATCTAGAAAAATCTAGGTGGAATGATAAGTCAACCTCCTTCATGGAGAAGTTAGGGTGTTTTGGAGAATTCCATTCTGTCATTTTCTTCGTGAAGAAAACGGTCCGGAGAAATCCATCATCTACCGAAAAAGGGATCGTTAGGTACACCTCGAAAAATCGAATCACGTACACCCGAGGTTCAGCCATCACGCCCCATGCTCACCCAAACCATTCCTTTGAACGATTGGTCGGCTTAAAGGGTCGGTTTAAAGCTAGTCCTAAGGCTACCCATGGCTTAGCACTAAGCCAAGGCACTCATGGACCTTAGAATTAGTGATAGAATAGCCGAGTCTATCCTTGAGCTCATTTCGGTCAACACCCGATCCATCCATATGGTTCATGGTCGGCGCATTACCGATCCACGATCGGACATCACCAATTCAAAATTCTTTTCTGATCACTAAGAATTAAATAGGGAATGATGCATTTTCAGTCGGAAGATGATCGCATTTGATCAAGTCGGATTGTTCGTGTATCGGTGCAAAGCCGGACGAAATCACTTGCAGCCGGGCACAACGATCGATTGGAGATCTCATGGACATGGTTAAATAAGAGAACGAAAAGTTTAGAAATTCTTGTGTGAGCACTGTCTCCCACTCCTATGATGCAGTAGTGCTTCCTATAGCATTTTACGGGTACATTATGCATTTAATGATTCCTATAACTTTGATTTTAACATTCTAGTGAGGTATGGAAGGATACCTTTCATACAAATGCACCTATATGCTTAAATCCAGTCGACCCTATAGGAATTGCTTAAAGCTAAATTTTCCAAAGCACACATGAATCTTGAGAGGTTCAAGGCCGAAAGAATGAACACAATTGAGAACTAATTTTGTTTTGGAAGATATTTAGTGTGAGGTCTATTATGTCTAGGCTACACCATCAACTCGTGATTTAACACTTAGTCATCGACTAGTTAAGTAAGTCCGATAGGCTTTCATTAAAGAAAATTCAAAGCGAAAACTATCTATCTTGATGCAATTTATTTCTATAGGCACAATTGGAATTCTTTGAATATAAATAATAATAAAAATGTTTTGTGAGCCATTAATGTGGGGGATTTTTTTTGTTATTATTGAATTAATAGGTTTTAATGGCTCAAGATTAGTGAGATGTCCCTTAGTTAATGTGACTCTTTGTTTTGTTGCGGTTTCTGAATTTTATGTTGTTCTTATCAAAGGTTAATGACTCAACTAATGTGAGCATAATCAATATGGCTCTTGTCTATAAATAGACATGTCTCCTTATTTCAAAATACAGTTTTAAACTTCTAAAAGTACTCCTATAGCATCTCTTGAGTCTTCTCTTCAGAATTAATCCTCTAAGTGTGCTAATTTTAAGAAGTGTTTGACAATTTATTTGTATAGTGCTAATACAAACAGGTTCGAGATATTGTATCTTGGGATGCATAATTCGTGAAGCCGCTTAGTACTGTTGGTAGGAAGTAATCACCTTAATGAGATTCGATTAGCCATATCTCACATCTTGTGTTGAAGTTGCTGATTATACGAAGAAGTTATCAATTCAAAGGCAAGTTGTCAATTTATAGTTGTCAATTAACTACTGAGATATCAATATACAAGTTTATTGTCATCTTCAAGACTCCGATTGACTACCTAGTAATTGGAATCTTATAACAATCAAGTAAGTCTATGTTTGCATTGTCATTCAGCGTCTTTACATGTAAAGATTATACATTGGCTTGGTCACTATAAAATTTATTCAGAATTATTATTTTTCTGACTACAAACAAATAATGTTGCGTATTTTTCCTCCAACTCATAATCTCTATTTTTCCAACAATAGGCGTCGGCCTCAAGCTTGAAAGGAAAGAAAATATCCCCATGCAGCAATGGTTCCTTCTAATTTTCCACAATCTTCCACGATTTATTCCTTGCTGGCCATGATTTGCTTTCTGTTCATGTGCCTTTCTTTTAGGATGCTGATTGGTGCTTCTTTCGTAGCCAAAGGAGTCCCACCTATCAAGACGAAAAATTTCCACATTTTCCAAAGATTCCACCACAATCACCGTGAGTCTGTTCATCAAGTTGTCTCGTCAATTTTGCTGAGATCAATCTACCAGTGGTTTATCTGTCGGCCGGGAATCATGTGCCAAGGGCGATCACGGAAGATATCATCACTATGCTAATCCTCTTGCTTCACTTTCGGACTCGATCAACTTTCACTCTTCAAGATTTTAATTCCATTGACCAAACACAACGACCCACTTGACCGAATATCATGCAAATATGCTCTACGCAAAACGTTAATACTAAATGCAAAATGTAAGCGTGATGTTGAGATTTATTATTAACTAAACATGTCACCATAATTAAAGTATCAACAATGATAAAAAAATTTAGGACAAAATTGATTAAATTGACAAATTTAAGACTAAATTGACATAAGTGTAATAAGTTTAGGATTTCTCTGATTTTTAAAGATTATTAGACTTACTTTCCAACTTTCTGGTTTATCTAGCGTATAGATATATGCTTTATCTTTCGTATAATTCAGCTTACATATGGACTAATGACAAACTCTGTAAGCCTCGCGTGTGTTGCGCTCTGTATGCTTGCAAGTGGTGACTCGTGTTTATAACCTCGTCTCCATTGCGTCAGTATCAACCGGAGATTGCGGGAACATGACATTTAGTAATAACAGCTTTGGGGATAACTATCCTGCCAACGAAGATTGAAAGGTGTGGCCTCTTTCATGACTGTCGTAGGGCATCTCAAACGAGCTACAGAATGACAACCGAAGGTGATGACTGTTTGTTTGGAAGGCCAAATGCAATGACTTCTTGGTTTCAAGATCTTGGCCTGAAGACAAAACTAGTTCCAATGGACGAAGTGGCACCGGTCGGGAATTGAGCCGATGGCCATTTGTCCCATAGACGTACTTCGGCAATGGTGGAGTAATCGACGTCCAACCTACCCAAAAGGAATACTATTCATATGAGGAATGCAGGAGAATGGTAGGAGAAATTTTCATGGCCATTACGCCGAGTATGTAGTCTGTGAGAGCCAACTGTGGCCTCGATGGCTGCGGTGTTCATGTTTGCTATGAAGTTTGCGATAAGTACCACATAAGCGACCATTTCTCAATAATCTTTATCATATCACATGCAGCATGACATATCAAAGTATAAGAACAAAATTATAATTTGCTTTTAAAATCTTTTTTCCAATCAAAACCATAAAATGAACCATGTAGGCACGGGGCCTTAGTTCAGGGGTTCAATTGCAATGACTTTTGACTTCCAATTGCATTGTTATAACCTATGGAATACTTAAACTCAATCCTTTTGGTGCATAACCTATTAGTTAGAAATTGTTGACGTTGATAATTTTTTTCTAATATATTTTTTTAAATTAAAAATTAAAAATTATTTTTTATTATTTTTTTCCAATGGCTAACAATTGGCCATTGATCATGGGCAATGGCCGGTGAGAGCTAGCCTTGCTAGATCTGGCGAGGTTGACCTTTGCCCAAGCATCGCCTTTGTCCAAGGGATGTTAGGTGAGGCGGGCAAACATCGGCCTTGCCACCATAGGCAAGGGTTAGCCTACCTGAGCCTCGCCTATGCGAGGGCAAAGGCCGCCGGGACCTTCCCCCCTACACGTTTTACATTGATATCGGAAGGGATGTGCAAGGCAAGTGAAAGTAACGGGTTTGGAGAAAACATTAAACGTTAGACATGCGTGCATATCAACCGCGCCGGATGAAGCGTACTTCAACCCGACGGATGAATGAAGAAGCAAACTTCCCATTTCTTCGTCCAACCAGGAAAACCCGCCGGAGAATATGTCGACAAAACGTCCACTCACAAGCGATTCTATCGAGGGAGTTAAGTGAGGCCGCTACTTGAAAGACGGAACACCCGTTGACATTGTGAGCGGCTTGACTGCCACCATATTCGCACCCCACTCATTATGTATTTCAATTTGTCATAACGAGCCAATACTTGTCCCTCATTTGATGACCATATCTGTCAACATTAACCTGACAAGTGACAAGCGAAGGTGATTCCATTAACAACCGTTATATGAACTAGACACGTTTAACTATTTCCCCAATTTCTAACTTAGGTGTCGAAGGGTCAATTTAGGCACGAAATTGGATGTCTTAACCCATTTTCTATGGTGCAGATTAGTTCTCTGCTCAGAGCTATAGCTAGTTTCGTGAATCCAAGTCAAGCTTCGACTATACAAAGATTAATTTTCCAATCAGAGCTCTGGCGTGCTTCTTCATAAATTCCAAATCGATCTTCGATGATTCCAATTAATGCAGAACTTTCTGCTTTTGCACAGTGGGAGCATGTTCTTCAAGACGGGTGCTAGCAAGGGGGAGATAGATGAACTTAAAAATGCACATTTGTCTGTTTTTTTGTTTTTTTTTTTCCTGAATGAAAGCTCAATAAAGAAACAAAGAAGATGCCGGATTCATGCAAAGCACATACCTCAATCGAATGCCCTAAATAATGATGGGGAATTTTGGGTCGTGAAGAGTTGTCATGTGTCACGACTCCCTCGTTGACCGTTTCCTTTCCTATCGTAAGTCAAACCAAAAAAGCACATAACCATAACGATAAATAACCACCACCCACCTTGTTTCTCTCCCTTCCATTGCCTCCCTCAATCTCCTGCAAGTACAAACAAAACGCTCCAATTCACACTCTCTGCACACCCAAAAAAGAAAATGGAAAAGGAAAACATGTACCTCAATTCAATTCAATGATCCCACGCCATTCCTGCGAAATGGAAGGGAATGGACCCAAGAGAACCTTTACTATGAATTGGGATGCCTTGGGCGATGAGGACGACGATGATCGCTTCTTTGAATCCCGCGACCGGTTGTCCTGTGCCATTGCGCTAGACTTGGCATCCTCGAACTCTGATGACGATGACGATGAGGACTTCGAAGACAGCCGTATCTCCTTCGCCTCTGCTGTGTCCGGTGCATCTGCAGAGAGATTTCGGAGCCTATCGGGCATCAGGGCTTCGACCTCTATGTCACAGGACTACGAGATCTGGATCTCGCAGCCTGGTTCAATCAGCGAGAGGCGTAAGCGGCTGTTCCAGGGGATGGGGCTCTCTAACAAGGACCTTCTCCGACTTGCAAGTGCTGAGTTCAAGACGGTTGCCTCTAAGAAGGTTGGAAGCCAAAAAACCTCGTCTTTGATTGTCAACAATGATAATCCAAGCGACGAGCAGAAAAAGGGAAACGCGTCTTGTATTCATTTAGCTCCTGTCATTCTTGTCCGATCAAGATCGGATGGCGACATAGATTTCCCCCCGATTGCCAAGAGAAAGGAAGAGTTTTTTGGTGCAACATCCAAACAGCGCCTTACGAGGACCTCATCCACATTGTGTGGGCCATGTGTGCCGGCTTGCCGGTATCCCGATTCCATCAGAGTATCACCGCAAGGTGGGAATACGTCAGCGTTTGGCCAGCGGAGGCGCTTGTCAACCATGATCTCAAACAGTCGGTTAGGCGCCTTCTTTCTTATAAAGAATTTGGATACCGGGAAGGAGTTCATTGTGAATGAGTACGACGAAGAGGGGATGTGGAATCGGCTCAGCGATCTGCAGACTGGGAAGCAGCTTACCATGGAAGAGTTCGAGAAAAGCGTAGGGTATTCCCCCGTTGTGAAAGAGCTCATGCGGAGGGAAAATGTATCCCAGATCACTGACGGTAGCGTCATCTTGGCGGAGAGGAAGTTCAATCCAAATTCATACCTCTCAAAAAGCTTAAGGCTGAGCAAGAGGAGTGGAGTCGCCTTGCTTAAGAACATAAAGGGGGTCGCGAACTCGATGAGCGGATTGATTGTAGACAAGGAGAGGGAGAACCAGCCAGTCCAAGAACCGAAGCCAGGCAAGAGCTCGTCGGAGTGGGTAAAAGTGAGGCAGCACGGGAAGTCGTACAAGGAGCTGAGTGCGTTGCGCTTCTGTCAGGAGATACAGGCTCACGAGGGCTCAATTTGGACCATGAAGTTCAACTCAGATGGGCGTTACCTTGCAAGCGCTGGAGAGGACAAGACGATTCATGTGTGGGAGGTACAAGATTGCCACATGATGCCTCCGAGGCAGCTAGACGAGTGGTATTGGAGCCCAATACATTCTTTGGCAAGTAGTACACCAGATCGACAGTTCCATGCCGAGCCATCACCTCAGCCGGTGGAAAAGAAGAAGGGGAAGGGTTCGTTAAGTAGCAAGAAGGGGAATCTAATCCCCGACTATGTTCACGTGCCTGAAACGGTTTTCTCTCTCTCAGAGAGACCCGTGTGCTCTTTCACAGGTCACTTGGATGATGTCCTGGATCTATCTTGGTCAAAATCAGAGGTTAGCTTCTTTATGCAAACAGGATGCCTCAGTGTCTCAACCTCGAGAAAGATATATAGAGTGGACTTGGTTTTTCCTTTTTAATGCTGAAGTTTTATTTTAATAAACCTGCAGCTACTCCTTTCGTCTTCAATGGACAAAACTGTGAGGCTGTGGGATGTGGAAATGAAGAGCTGTTTGAAGCTGTTTGCGCACAATGATTATGGTAACATCAACCCGAGTCTCTTTTTTTCAGTACACATCGTTTTCAGATTTCTGTTTCTTAACTGGAAAAATATGCTCCCACATGATGAGCAGTGACATGCATACAGTTCAACCCGATAGATGACACGTATTTCATAAGTGGTTCGCTGGATGCAAAGATCCGGATATGGAGCATACCAGATCGCCATGTTATTGACTGGACCGATCTTCATGAGATGGTCACCGCGGTTTGCTACACCCCAGATGGCGAGGTACTAAGCAGGTCTTATAATCTATTGTTGACGGTCATGATAGTTTCTCAGAAGCATTGCTTTTCTATTGCACAAGTTAGTACTATATTTTGGTTATATCGATTCATGCATTGCTTGAGAACCTTAGCGATTGTTCGTCATATGTTTCAGCTGAATTGGCTCAAATGAGATTGTTTTGCCAATTTTAATCCACATTAAAGAACAATTTTATTGGGTTTATTACACCAAGTTCACTCTAATTGCTCTTCCTAATTGTACGGGATTATACAACTGAAGGGCGCTATCGTAGGATCACACAAAGGAGGTTGCAGGATGTACAGCATAAAGGGTATGAGATTCTCTACTAGCATTTTTCTACGCAATTTTATCATGGCGCAAGTTGAAAAGAATTTGTGTCTTTTTAAATGGCCCTCCTAAATCAAGTTGTAGTATAATCATTTAGCAGGCTATTGAGGTTACATCAGAGAGAAGGTTTATTGTCTCTTTTTCGCTTGTTTGAACAGATTGTAAACTGAACCAAATCAGTCAGCTTGAGATTCAGAACAAGAAAAAGTCCCAAGCCAAAAAGATAACAGGTTTCCAGGTAAACTCTACTCAGGTTTCTGTCCATTTTATTGGCTAATCTTCAGTCATCACCTGTTCTGGTCCTGAGGGAAGAACGTGCTAAGAAGGCAAAGCAAAATAACCCTCTGCTTTGAATTTCCAATCAGTTCTCGCCATGCAATTCATCTGAAGTTCTTGTTACCTCGGCCGATTCCCGTGTTCGCATTGTTGAGGGCTCAGACATCACGCACAAGCTCAGAGGTAGATCAGCAATGCAATGAGAACGTACATTCCTTTCTCCTCAAGTGCCTCCCTCACCAAGTAATTGTTTCATTGCTTTTCGCAACAGGTTTCCGAAATACTAGCAGCCAAATAGCAGCTTCGTTTACCCAAGATGGGAAGTATGTCATATCGGCGAGTGAAGATTCTCAAGTATATGTGTGGAAGAGAGAGACTCCACGGAATTCCAACACAGCCAAGGCCAAAGCTGTGGTTCCTACCAAGTCATATGAGCACTTCCCTTGCCGAGATGTCTCGGTGGCGATTCCTTGGCCCGGTACCATAAGAGGTGACCCGCCAGCTGTGCCGATCCATTCCAAGAGGAATCCCAAACGCTCAACCTCAACACAGCCACCAGTTTCTAATGGCTCGCCGACTCAAGAGGATCATAACCCTTTGATGGGGAACAGCAAGAGACAGATGTTGCCACCTCTACCTAAGAAGGCGAACCCCATGGAGCGAGCCTCGATTCCTCCTGAGGAGGATCTTGCTCAGCTGTCCTGCCTGGACTCAGGGATTGGGGGCGGCATCGGGGAGTCTTTCAACTCCTATTCCAGCTCGGCCAGGTATGGCGAATCACCATCCATCTCGGTGGCTGCAAACTCGTCGTCGGCTTCATGGTCTTCATCTTGGTCTTGGTTCGACAACAGCAACAGCAATGGGGCTAATGCTATGCAAGCGACAGCTTGGGGAATGGTGATCGTCACTGGGGGTTTAAGGGGTGAGATAAGAGCTTACCAGAATTTCGGTTTGCCGCGTAGAGTTGGTCGTCAAGCGAATCTTTTCTAAGACCTTACATGCTTTACCTTTCCTAATCACAAGGTGCATTAGCATTAGTCCTAAGCTCAAACATGAAGCATCTCATCTGATATGGGACATTGATTTTTACCGAGGTAACGATGGATGCCAAAGAAAGATTTTAAACTGTGACAAGCGAAACTAGAGACGTGAAAGCTATGCAGAACCTTGTTTTTGCAGATTTTTCTGCTCAATTACTCGTCTTCTCATGTATAACTATATTTCAGCATAGTGCAAAAGAATAGCAGAACATCTACAACAAAGGAGCAGCATCAGATGGATTAAATGATGGAGTTGCATGAAAGAAAGCTGCGTAGACATTTTCTGCTGAACTCTGGCTGATTTTGAGTTTCGATTTCTGGTTTCTCTATGGAACATCTGTATTTGTCCCTATCGAAACAGCACAAATCCAGAGCTCGGCTCGATTTTGTTCAGTTCTCATAATCAATCACGAGTATGTGCAAATAATGTTTCTATTTATGTACAATCATAGAAGTGCGTAATGAAGGTTTTGCTGTTTTCCTTTTTACGAAGCATAAGCTCTGTTAACTTCTTTGTTTTTTTTGGTCATAATTAGCTCTGTTAACTTGCAAGGTAATTTATAAGTGAAAAATTTCAAGTAGTTACTCATTGTTTAAGATTTTCACATTTGCACTTGATGGTTCATTTCCAAGATGTTTCTAGTGCAATCTCTTTCCCATGTCCAATTATCACCCCTGATGCCGATTGTTATAGCTCTAAGCACTGATAAGAGATTGTTGTCACGTCCCATTTACCCTTCTCTGTTCTCCTTTCTTTAATTTGTGCACCTTGAATAGCAGTTTCCATGAATTTTCTCTTGATTCTTTAGGAGGATTGAGTGACTTCTTTGCGATTTCTCTTGAGGTAAAAAAATTGTTTGCCTCAGAAATTCAATTCATCTTATATCTATTTAACATAGCTATGACTGCGCTTTAGCTATATCGCATTGTAGCTATGCTATGAAGTAATGCCACATATGTGAAGGTGATCCGCAATGCCTTAAAGCTGGGCAGGGCAGCTTCCTAAAATCTGTAGTAAGTTTTAAAGCTCCAGCACTTCGTTTACACAGTTGTAGTTGTTGTAAGAAATCTGCACCAAGGAGGCTTGTCTGTAAACTCCTTTCCTTCTATCAGAAATTAAATAGGAGAAGCTAAATTTTTTCATGCTTGGAAGGGTTATTACATGAATAAAACCGAGTTTTACAACGTTTCGGTGAACGCAGTGGGCTGTTTGTTGTTCTCAATCGGATTTGTCCGGCCTAGCCCAACATCATTACTCTACTTAAATAAACTAGAGAATCTACTGAATAAGTCACCCCTAATATAAAATATATGTTATACTACAAGAAATCTCAAACTAGTACACATATGACACATTTACCAAATAAATTTTTGTGGATAAAAAAATCCCGAAATAGTATGCTCGTGTCATACTTACCCTAAAATAATTTTCCAATTACAACAAATTTCAAGGTGGTACACCCATGACAATCTACCAAAACCTCGGGGCAAAATTGGGCTAAAACTAGAATTTTTAATAGATTTTTGAAAAGTAAGGGAGTTTTTAGGGAAAAAATCTACAGATCAATGGCGATTCATTTTCATCATATCCAACTTCCTCTAAAATGATATCGTTAAGGGGAATAAGTTATTTTGAATTTTCATGTCAAATCCACGTTAACGCTAATCATTCGAATTATTTGCCACGTGTGTTTCCGTGCCAACAATTTAATGAGATATTGGACAAAAGTTAATGGAGAGTAGATTTGTCAAGGTGTACTGGTTTTAGATTTTTTTATGACACGAAATTACTTTGTGGTACATGTGGCATAGAGTACTGTTTTGGAAATTTTTGTGACACGAGAATTGATTTGGGATAAATGTTGCATGATTATTAGTTTGAGATTTTTGCCAATATTAACCTCAATGAAATAAGGATAGTGTAGATTTAATTCACTAACTTTCACTATTTGTGCAATTTATAGTTTTTTAAAAATTTTAATATGTTATTTAATTTATTTTTTAGAATTGCGGAATGAAATCTTTTTTTATCATTATTGTGTGTGAGAGAGAGAGAGAGTGTAAGCGAGCTAGAGAGGGGAGGAAGGAACATCGCTGCCCCTTGAGGCCACCAGTGAGGGTGACGTGATCTCGCTTCCGGAAGGTGGCCTTACCCCTCGTGCGAGGGTCACAAGCATTATTAATTGGTAGTGAGTGTTTTAGCGGACCCTCACTAGTCACTAGTCACTCGCAATGGTTGGGCCATAGTCGCCGCTGGCCTGATATGATTGTTAAAGTATGATGCCGTCAATATTTCCCTAATTTGACATAAATGTCTAAATAACATACTAAATATAAGAAACAAAAAAAAAAATAACCAATTTAAATATTAATATTGCAAAGTACATTATAAACTAAATTCTAGAGGAGTATTTAATTGATGTATATAGTAATTGTGTTATTATTTCCTGCATATTGTTACTTTTATGAAAATTCATATGGATGCCCACATTCAAGATAATATATCAAATATAGACTTAAAACATGCAACGGAGGCGCATCTTGCTAGTATATTATATCTATTTATCTATCCTGTAAAAGTTTACTCTTTAAATTTTGCAATTTACTAAGATTTTTCTCTTATTGTTCAAGAATGCTAATAATACTTGCAAAATATTATTCATGTTATCCTCATTTCCACAACATCATTAGTTAAGGCGTGGAAACCACATTGATGTAGAAGGGAGCATCTAATGTGACTAGTAGAAGTTGTCTTTTCGAGGGAAATTCTAGAAGAAAACCATGTTTTGAATGGAATTGCAGACAACTATATATATCATTTGGTTGTGATGATGAATAAAGCTGACATTTGATAGCTCTTATGATAGTAATAGAATAAAGCCGCGAAAATTACTAAAACAAATTATAAATTTATTGCACTTGTGTTAATTTAGTCATAAATCTTTCAATTATATCAATATAATCCTAATATGGCAATCCAATCAGCATCAGCTATCCTATGTTGTGCATTTGTATTGACTTGGACAAATTTTTTAAAATTTTTTAAAATTTTTTATGTTTTTTTTTTCCTTTTTATTGGTGGCCAAAAGGCCATGGGCAGCCACCAACAATGCTTGAAGAGGGCTGGGCGAGGGTGGTGCTCACCAAATCGAGTAAAGGCAAGCTTGGCCCAACCCTCTTTAGGCATTGCCAGTGGTTGGCCATCGTTTGAGATTGGCCATCGACGAAAAAGGAAAGAAAAAAAAAGGAAAAATTCAAAAAAGTTTACAAAATTGCCTATGTCAACACAAGTACATCACAAGACGGTCGGCGCTAATTGGACTATCATGTCAATGTTGTCTGGTCAAGATTGGCCAGAAGGATTATATTAGTAAATTTATCAAAAGGTTGAGGATTGGATTAACATATTGAAAGGTTTAAGACCGAATTAACATAAATATAATAGTGTTAAGACTTTTTTGGTAAATTACCAAATAAAGCCGCATTGATATCATGTTATTTGGTTCAAATCAAAGAACAACTATTACATTTTTATGCTTTTTTGACGTTACAATAAATTATTTAATATATGCCCCATTATGCTTTTTAAAACAAGGTGTACGTATTAAAAAAGTTTCAATGTGTTACAATACAACTATGTTATTGTCTGTTTATAAATAGTGACGGAGGGAGGGAACAAGCGGAGGCCACCATCCCCGCCCGTAAGAAATCTTGTATATATCAATATACGTGAATCGTCACAACGTTTTTAAAAGTGTCAAGCAATTCCTCCGCTTACCGTTGGGGAAAACTCTGATGCCGAAAATCTTATGTCTCTCTCAGACGGGCTCCTTTTAATGCCACAGGGCCACGGGCTTGAGAGCCACACAGAACTTCCGCTATCGAAAATCCATTGACGGCGGGTCCTGGATTTGAGTACACTCTTTTCGAAAAAGCAAATATTTTTTTTTTTTACCAAAATAAAACAGTAAAGACTCAATCGATTGATGACTAATTTCGACCTATCTCCACGGAAGCCAGATATAAATTGAGAGACTCCTAATATTCTTGAAATTGTCCTTGGTATAGTAAGTTCACACTACTTAAATAGTTACTCGAATAGAAAACAATAGGCTTTATCCATCGTCTTTCTTCGAAAAGAAGAAGAGGAAGAGGACACACAGGCAAGGGCAGTCACCGTAGGTCCACGTATGACCAATCGATTACTTTAAGACCGAAGACCCACCGCCAATCTCACTGTTTGGTTTTGAATGGATCCACTTTATTCGTTAGCAGAATGTCTGAGCCTGTGTCTTTGCGAAACTAAATGAATAAAAAAGAGAGAAAAGCAAATCCAGAGGGCATTCGATGCCTTGCTTCCTTGTCACTCTTCGCATCTTACCAGCAACGATTCGTGGAATTTTGCATCTTACCCACTAAATATCATTGTTATTATAACGTATACTCAGGAATAAAGTGTCTCAGTCTTTGAATCCCGGGAAGAACTATTGTATATTCATGGAAAAGCGATGTGCTTTCGTCGCCAATACACATGCTCATATCTTTTCAATCTCTTTGAGAATGCAATTCGTATTGCAACGGTATTTCATGTTTACAAGATTAACTCTCTCTTGGCTATGTTTGTGTTTGCAAAAAATGAACTACATAGAAACTATTGTTTGAAAATAATTGCTTGCATTGATTACACAAATGAAAAACAGAAAAATATTTTCATCATCTACGAAAATATTTAGATATAAATTGTTATCGATAATGAAAACATTTGTCATGGACTAATTATTTTAAGAAGTAGAACGATCATTCATAAGAAAATATTTTCAAAATCATTCATTTTTTTGTGAATATTAAGGGGGTCATTTGGAGTTGTTAGAATATTAAATGATGGTTTGATTTTTAAAACGAACATTTTTGGTAATGAAGTTGCTTAGAGAAATTTATCATCATTCATTAATTTCTGTCCACGGAATATGTTGATATAGTCTTCTCACTTCTAGATATGAAGGCTGTATCATGCCCTACATGTAATAAACAAAGATGTATTCATCTATATTAGGAAGGTCAAACATTAGGTGTGTAATATGGTGAGCAATTTGGACCTAAGTATGTCCTAAAATTGTTTCGTCTGAACTTTGGAACGTAAAATTCGGAAGTGTTCCAGGAGTTAGGAAGGAAAAACTTTTTCTGTAATTAAAAGGGACAAAGCGTGCAGGTATCAACACGTTAAAATAAAGAACGCATCCAAGCTGGGCGTCAAGTTACTAGATTATTACTAGAAGTTTCTATCAAAAGTTTATTTCCTACTGGTTAGACACGTGTTTCATTTTTGCACAATGTCTATAACCGATACGTCTAACTAGCCAATCAAATCAATTTTAGAATGTGCCGATTCAGGTTCGAATTCCAAGAACATGAAATTTAAGCAAGCTTAAGAACTAGTTCTAAACTAGTCTTTTTCCCTTAAAAGAACAAAACCCTGAAACTTTGTTTTTAGAATTTTGACCTATAATCTGTTTTGGCAGTTCTCTTTTTTATGTTTAATCTCGTCTTACATTTGTGTCAAACTTGGTTTAAGTCAATTTGAAAGATACACATCGAAATGTCTTTTTCCTAAAATTCTTATTCTATTGGATAACTATCCATTCGGATTGCGGATTCTGAAATCAACCGATTTCAAAATCAATCAGGTAGGTTCAGATTCTAAATTCTTTGTGATATATATATAGTCCAAAAAAGGTCGATTTCAGTTTTTGGCCAAAAAATTGACCTACTTGGGCATGCATATCTTTTTGTAATGCTATTCCTCTTTTAGATAACGAATACAATAATCTTTTAATAAAAGATGGAAAAGCTTAATAAAAAAATGCGAAGGCTGTTGTTAAAATGATAAACAAAAAGGGAGAAATTTCGTTTAAACTCAATTTATATAGACCAATATAATCAATAGCCATGATCATACGCATCTCATTTGGGTGCCCGCGCCGGTTGACCTGGACAATGGCGTCGCTTGAAGTCTACATAACTAATAGTAAGTTTCAAACAAAGTGAGAATGGATAACTGAGTGGCAAAAACCACAAAAATAAAAAGAAAAGAAAGATGATTGGGCAACTGACAAATTTGGCGTCTTTTGAGGCGCTTGTCTTGCGAAATCAAAAGCCTCTCTCTCTCTCTCTCTCTCTCTCTCTCTCTCTCCGCCTCCTCCTCCCACGGTCCCAAAATCTTCATCTCGAACCCATCACCACCAACCATAATTGAAGTCCCCACAAATTATTACAGAATCATTCCCTTTTCCATAATCCACGTCCTAAGAATCTTACTCTCCGTCTTAACATATAGTTGTCACACCATTGTACAGAACCAACGTGAAGATACTGAAGTCTAGGCGGATCTCCTTTTTGAATTTGCAGAGAAAATGAGGAATCTCGGAATGAGAGCCGTCCCTCAGGGGATAAAGAGAGGAAAAAAAGAAAGTCTTTGTGGGCACAACGAAGCTAAAGCTGTAATCTGCACTTTCTTCGTCTGCTTTCATGAGACCTCCAATTGCTTTAGCTCATGAGAGAGAGTAATTTGGACTCTACTTCAACATTTATTCGAGTTCTCGAGGTCGAATTATTCCGGTATCTTGTCCCGTCGAGATCAACTTGTTAATGCCTTGTTGGGCTCGCTAGTCTAATTGAGTTGAGTTATAAAAAATAATTTAATAGTTATAAAAAAGATGCAGTAAAGTCAAGCTTGAGCTCCAAACTTTTTTGTGAACTCGTTGTACATGAGTTGAGTCAACCTCGAGAGTCAAGTTTTTAGCGCCAAGTATGTGGGTTGGATTTCTAGTACCACTATGCAAGTTGAGTCAGGCTCGAGCTCGAGCTTGAGCTGGGGCTTAAGTTTGGCATTGGTATCTTTTCGGACCATAAATATAATATTTACAAATCTCGTAAGATGATGGAGGTGTATTGCCAGGGATCCCATTAATATATTTTAATAACGAAAATGTTCACCTCAAGTAGTAACATTAACCATCATGACCCAAGTAAGACGCAGAACAAGCCTAATCCACACATTAATGTCCGTTGATTAAATTAGCCCCTGGCTCAACAACTTCACGGTGCTTATTGTTTTAGCTTTCGACTGATGTCCCTCTCGCCATTTTGGTTTCTATTTTCAGGTTTGGCTATCAAAAGATATGGTCGGATGCCTCGAGCATATATAACCAGAATATATTCCCTTTGCGGCCGAAGGGATTACAGTGAGAAATTTTCACTAAACAAAAGGTATCCATGAAAGACCAGCAAAAATATTCACAGCGTCTGGTGCTTAAAGTTTCCCCAAAAAGTGGCTTCTCAAGCTGATAGTAAATTAGTTAAGTTATTAGTAATCACATATGTAATTGGATAGAAACTTGGTCGGTTGTCGATAAATTTAAGAGGTGGCAAGAGTTAGACGTTAACCAGTTGCTATGACCCAGAAATATTACGCCGAAAGTTCGACAGATTGGGATTGTTAGACGGAAATTTGTTCTAAAAGTTTAGATCCCTTCACAAGATAAGTCCAATACACACATGAGCACGCCCTTAAATTTAATTCAAATTTGACTAGTGAAAAGCAAGATATAAATGAGTTATGTTACGAATCACGTAGGCTCGAGGAGCAAAGGCACAATGGAAGAAGTAAGAGGCTAAAATCAGTAGAAAGATGGAGTCCTTATACTATAAGGAGCCTTATAGGCAATGAGGATTTAAATTCTTGAATCAGCTCCGATATACTTTCAAATTGCTGGTCTGTACTCAAAACCACAAGTGTTTTGCATATGACCGTCAATTCATGCACGTTGCTTTTAGATGCCATCTTCTACTTCACCTGTCAAAATGATTTGTGAAAGTATGATACACACAACTGTTGAGCTGCAGATTCTAGCGTTAGCACTCTTGTGTTACTCAAAATAAGAAAACGTATAATTTATAACTCCCAAAGAATATCTATTCACGGTAAACAAATGGTAACTGAAGACATTGCCTCAACCAATCGTCACAAAATTAAAGAACGAAAGAAACCTTTGATTAAGGAGATCAGCCAGTGAAATATGCATTCGACAGGAACATAATATGATCACAACTTGGCAAAGGCATACAGAGTCTCTATGGTGAGCAGGTGACACAGTTCAAACCTAACAGATGAACGCCGAAAGGAAAAAAGAAAAGAAAAAGAAAAACACCAAAGTGAGAGATATTTCTAGGGTTTCATCTTTAAGAGCAGAGCAGTCAGCAACCGTCTCCACTAAATATTTCTAGGGTTTCATTCTTTTTTTGAATGATCGGTTGAGATGACCAAAAATTTGAAAGAAAGGAGGAGAACTATGAAAGCTTCAAAAAGAGAGGATCAAGTTAACCAAGACATCTCTATAAGGGGTTGCGAGTGGAAGAAGAGCTGAAACCAGAAAGATCCATCCATGCGCTGGCACTGCTCAAGAAGGGATGATTTTCGTGGTTAATCCCAAAAAACTGCCTTGAGAAAGGCTGATTGTTGTCTTCCATTTTCACCGATGAGGAGAGCTGAGCAATTAGCCCAGCTGATGAAGGCGGTGCATTAGGCCTCACATTAAGAGCTCTGAATGACTCAAACCTGCCTTCAGACGGATACAATCCCAGGTTTGGATCCAGCCTGCCGGACGAGGAAAGCTGCTGTGCTTGCCCCAAGCGCCACCGCTCAAAAGTTCCACCATCGCAGGTGGTCGCGGCCAGGAAATTCAAGTCTCCTAGTGGCGGAGGCGCTCCAGTATTATAATTAAGTCCAGCGCCAGCTGATAAAGTCAAGTTATCAGGAAGATAGTGCAACGGAGCCATGAAGTGGCCAAGCGGTGGGAGCTGCGCCCCGACCCCTAATATTTCAGTGGTGTCAACATTGGCCCCTCCATTTGATGTCGGTATGCAAGTATAGCCCGATCTCGGAGTTGTGATTTGCTGATGGCTGCTACTTGCCACTGATTTCGAGCTCCCCGATTTTCTCCTCTTGTTGTTTCTCCGGCAACCGCCTCCAACAGGGACATTTCTTAACGCTCCTCCTCGCGTCCAGTACCTTCTGCAGGTTTTGCAGAAGTGTCTCGGCTGGGAGAGGCTGTAGTTATTGAAGTAGCAGAACTTCGTGTTGGTCGATTCACATCGAGGGCATTTCAGCGGCCCCTCTGGCATCGGTATGTTGGCCAGGCGGGCCTCGTCAGCCATCAAACGGGGCCTGATCGAGCTGGCGCCACCGCCTCCATGAGGTTGTGGTGGTGGCGGCAGGAGCTGAGTATTTGTGCTGGAGTTTCCAGTTTGGTGATGATCTGTCTGTTGCTGAAGAAGAAGAAGAAGAAAGCAAAGATCAAATGTCTGGTATATTCAGCAAAGAAGACCAGCAAAAGTGGAGAGAATATCTTTTTTTTTTGAAGTTTTTTCTTGCTTTTTGGGCTGAGAAAGCATGAAAGAAAGATAATTCATGGAGCGTTTAAGAAAATCCTCACCTGTTGCCAGTTGGATGGATCAAGATAAGGTGGGAGAGATGGAAAATCCATGGCCTGTGTGAGGATGCTCTTTCTTTTTAGTAAAAGTCGCAATGGGGGCTTCTTGAGGGAATAGTGGAGAATCACATCAACAAAGAGAGAGTTGCAGAAGGGAGAGAATTCAATAAGAGGCAAAAAATTAAAGGAGGGAACTTTTATGTGTGCTGTATTTACATGGAATTTATTTTGTCCTTGCCACTTCTCACTAGCTTAAGACACTTTCTAGGGTTTAAAGGGACAAATATTCCTTCTTCCTTAACGTGTAAGCATCTTTCTTTTTGTCCCAAAAGAAGAGAAAAAGTTTAGCAACCCTACTTACCAAAAAAAAAAAAAAAAAAAAAGAAAGAAAGTTTAGCAACCCTCTATCCTAGACGAAAATTGGATTTAGGACGAAATAACCTTGCACGAGCCATCCACTTAAATCTTACCAGGCATATGTACATCTACCTAACGAGGAAACACTATAAGTTTAGAAAAAAAGAAAAGAAAAAAGAATCATCACCTTCTATCCGTCTCCATGTTCAATCATAAAAATCAACGTTTCCGCCATCACCTCTTCGGGCCCACCGCTTCTCCAATCACCGACTTCTGCTACACAACGATTGATGCTTCATAAATGATAAACAAACGACTAGATTAGTTTACAAACACGCACAAAGGCGCATAATCACTTACAACAACATTTTTAAGCAAACTCTCCCAACATATTATGAAAGTTAATGGTTAAAGCTTTATGACTCACGGAACAAAATAAAATAAACATGTTCTAAAGTTCTATTCGTTTTGTAGAAAACATTTTCCAAGAAATCATTTTCCACATTTTTCAGCATTTTATTCGCTGAGGAAAATGAGTCAATGGAATTCCTATGCTTAAATTTAGGAAAGCGATTTCCTCTTTGAAAAATCAAAAAATATTTTATGAAATATGACTAGATTTTGGCACTTGGATATGAAACTTTATGCTTGAACAAGAACCTCAACGATGATTCTCGAGTCCGTGACGTTCACAACAAGGTCTATGGCACCCAGGCTCAAGTCCATCGAGGCCGAGCTTGAGCCTCTAATGCATGTTTCTAGGTCCATCAAGACTAGGCCCACAGCTTTGGTGCCCCCGCCCAATGCTCCGGCACTTGAGCTCCAGTCCATAAAGGAAGTGCTTAGGTCCCCAATGCTCAAGCTTTAGTTCCTAGTACCTATGTAGTCTACAAAGGTTGTGCCTTGGTCCTTGGCGCTTGGGCTTGGTTCCTTATTCAATAAAATGTTTGTTCTTATAAAAGTAATTTTATTGAAAAATCGAATTTTTGATCATTTTTATTTTTCCTTTTTCTTTCTATCTTTTTTTTTTCTTCCAATCTTTTTTTTCTTTTTCCTTCTTCCTCAGCCAATCCCATCCATAGCGAAGGTTGACGATTGGCCACAAGCAAGGGACAAGCTCGTCGACCTTTGGTGAGGCTCTAGCTTCGCTAGCCTAAGAATAACCCAAACTCTCTAGAATCCAATGAGATTGTCCCCCACTTGTGGCCGATCACCGGCTACCATTGGGGCCAGCCACCAACCAAGGAAGAAGGAAAAGGAAAAAAATAAAAATAAAATTAATAATTCTATTTTTTTGGGAAATTTCCCTTAGGAAAATCAAATCAAAATTTTTATACAAAACAGTAGATAATTTTTTTTTTTGACATTTTCACATTTCAGCCAAACACAAGATTAAAATGGTTTCCTAAAAAAATTCTCTAGAAATATCACATTTTTCGCAAAACAAATGGAACCTAATCTTAGGTAATCCAAATTTAACACAAATTGCAGACAAAATATGAAAGATAAAGAAATGAGCTAGACCTATGTGAAAAATTAACCTAAAGATTAGAAAAGCGACTTGACAATTATGAAAACAGCGGATTTTGAGGCCCGAATTGATGGCAAACACAAGTCCCCAGGATTGGACAAGCTTTCCAAGTAAGTACCATGAGTTGCGTAACTTTTTCTAAATCAAAACTCATGACATGTTTTTGTTTATCCAACAAAGCGGGAATTCTTGATCCAAAACTGCCTTTCAATTTTCATAAGCGGCCGTGTCCACACCAACCACCTTAGGCGGCTTTATTTTCTCTAACGTTGAAATCATCAAGTTCCATCGACGCGCGACGAGTTGCACCACTACTCTCTCTCTCCTCGTTTTAAATTTAGAATGCTCATCACTATTAATTAGAGATGCCACTATGCTCATCTCTCCGTCCACCAAAACCTCCGATATGGACACAATTGATGCCAACCAAAGGGGAGAGATTACGAGAGGGAGAGGGACAGATCAAAGAGAGACAGAGAGAGGTGGCTGTGAGGGGGCTCGATCTGAACTCGATGGACCAACGGCAACAAGCCGCAGCGTGACGTAGCTGCGCCATAGCACAGTGGCCAATGGCCATGGTGGTTTTGATGTGGACGATAAGAGATTTAAGGGATGGGATAGCAAAAGAAAGAGAAGGGATTAGGTTTGTGTAATATTTAAGGTCCATTTATTTGCAAAAAATATACTTAGGAAAAATGTTTTGTAGAAAGTCATTTTTTGATGTTTGGCCAAAACCTAAAAATCAATTAGAAAATATATATTGTTGTTTGGTGTGGGGAATCTGATTTGATTTTTCAAGAGAAAATTATTAAAACATTCAATTATTTATTTATTTATTTATTTTTAAATTACTTTTATTTCTTTCTTTTACTTTTTTATTTCTTTTTTCCTTCTACCTCCCCATTGCTCCTTTTGCTTCCTCGCCACCATCCCATCTCCTTCCACTAGTAAAGACCGCCACAGGTGAGCTTGAGCTCGCCGGGATTGAGTGACTCACCGGCCTCGGCGTAGCTCGAGCTCACAAGGATTGGTCGAGCCGTGAGCTTGCCACCTTGCGTTTTCGCTATTTGCCAGGCTACCAGCTATCGTTAAGGCATGCGGTTGGCAAAGGAAGGAAAAGATAGAAAAGAGAAAAGAGAGAAGAAAAAATAAAAAGAAACAAGAAAATAAAAGAAAGCGAAAGAAAAAAGGAAAAGAAAAGAGAAAATTCAATTTTTTAGAAATAAAAAAATGATTAAAATTTCCAATTTTTAAAAAATGAATATATAAAATTATTAGAAGGGAGTTCATCAAGGAGAACAAGAGGGGAAAATGATTTCTTCTTTTCATGTAAAAATGTTTTCCTTGACTTGTTCATTTCCTGTAAACCAAACACCAAAAAATCTAAATGCATTTTTCCGAAAATTATCTTCTATGAAACAAATGGAGCCTTAAGATATTCAAGCGTAAGTTGAAATGGCGTGCCCTTTTCTATTGGAAAGTGAAAAGAGCCATCGAGCAAATGAGTCATACGATCACCTAAATTTTTGTCTAAAAGTTTGAGTTTAGTGAATGTGCTTACTGTATTTCAAATCTTATGGACACCCTATTCATTAGCAGGTTTCTCATATCAGAAAATCTATGAGGATACAAACTCATTGAGAAAATTATCCAAGAAGTTCTCAATGTATTGCACGCATTCAATTCAATCTTAATCTTTTCAATTTTTTTGTTGAATTAGTCATAAAATTTCTGACGATTTGCTAATGTAGTTCTTCCGGCCATTTTTGCCTGGAAAGTTGCTCATGTAAATGTCAGCCATCCTACATTAGCGATTTCTGGCCAAGAATGGTTGGAATGACTACATTAGTAAATCATCAAAATATTTAGGAATAATATCACAAAATATTAAAAGGTTTAGAACTATATATATTGTGAACAAGGTGTTACCTAGTGGAGCACTAATTCTTGTAAAAATGGATGGCGATGAGTTGCCAAAACCTATAAATGCTAATGCTGTCAAGAAATATTTCTCGTGAATAAGGTGAAAGGCCTTTGAGTCACTTTGGATTGAATCCAAGCCATTTTAGGATATTTGCATCATGTGTCTCAAGCATATATAACATACTTGCATATCTATTCATCTTGTAGGTACTGAATGACTCCCAAGAAAGATTTTTCATCAACCTTCAGGGGATCAACCTCATGGAAAAACAACCACCAAGAATCAACTACCTTTCCTAGAGCTTAGGAATGGTCATGACATTTAAAACACTTGAAAAACGAACCCTTTTCACATAAAACAAGTTTTGTTCAAAAGGTTTTTTAAAATGGAAATTTTGTTTCCAAAACTTTCCCTAGACGAGTCGATGGAACACAATTCTTAAAAACATTCTTCATGTTTTAATTCCCCAAAGAGGAAGTTTGAGCAAGTGATGTTTTAAGAAACTAAAAAGAGATTGTCAAAAATGCCAAATGGTAGCGCCTAACATGATGAGAGGCAAGCCTTTGACCAAGTACGTCCTTATACACACTTTGAGAAAATTGAGTAAAAGAACCATGTCTTAAGGTATAAGATTCATTCACAGTGAATACATGAATTGAAATGATAAAGACATTTCTTTTTCAATCCAAAATACTAATTATATCCGTTGTAAGTCACTTTGAGCCAAATAGAGAACATTTTCAAAATAATCATGTCAAGAACAAACCCACATTGAGGCAAAATAAGAGGTCTTGGTTGAAAATCCATGGAGCAAAATATCAAGAAAGATTTTATTGCCTTCATTTGCATCAATCTTCTCGTGATGGTTTCAAGTAAATTCTCATGGCAGCTCGAAACATCTTGAAATGACAAAGAGCATTCAGTTCACTACCCAAATACAATTATCCACTACTTAGCCAAGTTGTGCCTTCTATAATTATCTTTGAAACCCAAATACAATTATTTATAATGTCATAATGATGTATAATTTTGTGATAATTGATGAATATCATTGAGTATATATTAAAAGATCGAAAGATTAATTTATGATCTTATCATCACATATGGATGTTATTCTAATTGCCGAGAGGAATTTGAAGTTTGTTAATACGATTAAGAGTTGGTTATCTTCCAATTTTAAAATTAAAGATATGGATGAGGCTGCATATGTTCTTAGAGTTAAGATTTCATAAGATCATTCAAGGAGATCATTGTCTCTTTCAAAAGAGACATATATAAATAAAATCCTTAGAGGATTTCATGTGCAAAATGATAAGCCCATGAATACTCCTATCGCAAACGGTGAAAGATGAGCCGTACAATGGGTCCTAAGACTCCACAAGAACTAGAACAAATGAAAAGTGTTCCATATACTAATGTTGTTGGAAGTTTAATGTACGCTATAATGTGTACAAGATTTGACTTCTGTTTTGCAGCTAGAATGACAAGTAAATACTAATCCGATCTAGGTCAATTACATTAAATTGTCGTCAAAAGAATTTTGAAGTATCTAAAGAGTATTACTAATTATTTGCTAAGTTATCAAGGAAGAGATTTGCACCTTAAAGGCTATAGTAATGTTGATTTGAGAGGAAATTTAGACGAAATGAAATCTACTCCTAGACTTGTGTTCTTATTAAATAATGGCATCATATCTTGAAGTAGTAAGAAACAAAAATGTATAGTCTTATCTACAATAGAAGCCAAATTTGTGGCACTACTAGTAGCGATATTAGAGATTTTTGGATCACTTAAGTGTTGCTAAAATGCTAAGGATCCTAAATTATATTGCAAGACCAAATATATAGATACCAAATATAATTTTGTTAAAGACATGGTTGCAACATATACCTACGCATAGAATAATAGCAGATTCTATGATGAAGCCAATTCATGGAGATGTTTTCCATCGTCATGTAAAATCTCTAGAATGATGTAGAAGTTGATGTACTTGACATTTGGATTTCCCTAAATGTTCATTGTTAATGATATATTCTATCATTATTAATGCAGTTTATTTGACATTTATGCATATTAATGCTTAGTGCATTATATTGAGAAAGTATGTCGAACATATGAGAGATTACTCATTCACACGAGTAATTGCTTCTACTTATTATATGATAAATAGAGATAAAATAATTTTAAGCTTATTATCTAAGTGATAATTGAGAGTTCAAGCTTAAAATATAAATGTCGCTTTAGATGATGTTATAATATTTATACTATGTCCAAAAGTGACATAACCCATATATTTTATTTTATTTTGTCTATCTTTAATACCATATGTGAGTTCTGACAGTTTCTTTAAAGAAAGTAAATTTGTGAACTTAATTTAGACACTAGGAATGTCTGAACTATCATCTATACAATATTAAGTTTAAAGACATGTACTATATGGAAAATGAGAGAATATCGTAATGCGTATTTCATACTACATATGCATAAAACGATCAATAAGAGTTAGCAAGAAATTCTAATCTTAACTTTTAAGTCGTATGAGACTCTTGAGAATAAGAGTTCCTCAATTAGGTGCCCTCATGACTCTTACTTATTCTAAAAAAAATAAAATATATTCAGTGTTTCCTATCTTAGAATGTTGTCAATGATCATGGATGATTTGATTTGATAGGTAAAAGCAAATTGAATGAAAATTGAGAGATTTAAGAGAAGAGGAAGATTAATTTGTTTTTGGTGACACATTCTATTTTTGTATTTATAGGTTGACCAATTATGATTATTTTGAGTTTAAACATAATTGTGAATACTAGATATAAAGGTGACTAATTGATCTAGGGTATTGAACACTAGACCTACTCTAAATAATTATGTTCAATTTGAGCTACAATATATTCATAACAGATGTAAAGAAACGAGTTGTCAAAGTACGTTGGTCGTACAAGAATATTAAGTGCTCCACGAGGACGTGGCTTCTGCCAATGGGTCTAGGGAGGCTATGTATCATTGGGAGTTACGGGCGGAGGAGACAGGACTTATGGAGAGTAAGATGATTGAGGTTTGGAGATGCGGATGCACCTAAAACCACCTTCACAATAGAGATCAAGTTAACATATCATTACAGGATTGATACTCACTGTGCAAATGAGAGTTGGAAATGCAGTATCCAATTAGAGAGACAAGGTGACGGTGGTGGATGCGACTCCTACTTAGATGAAATGATGGTATGTTAACTCCAATAATTTAATTATCACAATCCAAAGTTTCAAATAGATTATAATATGCACCAAATTTTGCTCTTTTTAGGAAATTCATTCTCCAATGATGTAATATTTCGTGATTTAATTTCAGTTACACTTTCACTATATATACCCTTTTGAGTGCTCCAAGTATATTATGAAAATACTCTTTTTGCCTCAAAGATTTTCATATTTGTGAGAGGCTCGTGAATGTAGATAGTACATTCCCAAGGTTTAAGAAAACTTAAATTGGGTTTTTAAATTGTCCATAACTTGGGATTAACTAATTTAGAAGGCATAAACATCACTCCAAAAGGTGATTAGTAAGTTAGCTTGTGCCATCGTAGACCTAACCATTTTAATTATGGTTATATTTTTTCTCTCTTTAACACCATTTTATTGAGGAGTTGCTAGGATAGTCAATTATTTTTCTATTCCTTTTTCCAACTAATAAAATAAATATTCTCGAACTCAATTGGATACCAAGCTCATAAATTTTTAAAGCAACTTATTGCCTCAGATTTCTGAGAAATCAAACTATAAATGTGATGAACTATACAGCCACATACATTGCTCTTACATTCAGTAGACAACAGATGTCCAAATTGATCAATTGCAAAGAAAACACAACGCTTGTTCATTTTCAATGGTTTTCGAGTTATTTTTCTGTTAGGCAATGCTTGTAAACCGACAAATCAACTTTTTCAATATTGCCCAATAAGTTCTCTTTGGCTAATCTATTTATTCGTTATCGGTCAATATGACCATATTTAGTATGCCATATGTTCACATCATTATCATCATAGTTAGAAAATGCAAATAAGAAATAAGAAACATTAACATCACTGTAGTTAATTTAGTTATAATGAAACCATCCAAGAAATATCCCAAACCATAATAATTTGTTTCCAAAGACAAGTCAACACCATTGTTATGAAAGTTTAATATAAAATGAAGCTTAACAAAAACCAACACATAAATTAAATTATAACGAATTTCTAGAGCCTATGATACATCATGTAGGAATATGTTACGATCATCATGTCTATTCAATTGGCAGGTGCCAATTTCATTCCGCTCTAGAATTGTTTCCTACATATATCCACTTTGCTTCTCATAAAACTTCGTCAGAACTCCACGAAGGTATTTTTTTTTTTTTGTTGATCGAGGAACCGTTGGAGATCATCCTTTGGGGATCACACGACCCTCCAGTGCTTGGTGGCATTGTCAGGCCTTGCTGCAAGCCGCTATTTAGACGTAAACCTTAGGGAAGGCTAGCCTAGGACCCCAACACCAGGTACTCCCACTTGAAACACTTTAGCAACGGGAGGGTTTGAACTCTCGACCTCTGCGATGAGGGAGAGAACTCACACCAACTGTGCTGCCTGTGGTTGGGTCCACGAAGGTATTTATGTCCTTTGTTAGTCCACAAAAGGTGAGATTCGGTTAGAAAAGAACTTGATACATAAGTAGTACTCTCAAGTGTACAAAGGGTTTCTTTTTTCTTTAGCTCACTATTGTCGTGAATAAAGTGACCCTTCTTGCTATAATTAAAACATTTCACTTTTATATATTCTTTTTGAAAAGACACTTTCTTTTTCCATAGTGGTTAAACCTTGGTCTCTTTCCAAGAAATTTGCTCCTCGCCCATCCACTTCTTGAGCCCATCATGACGCTTATGCTCGGAGCCCAAAGCCCCTTGTGGGCTAGAAACTGCAAGATAAATGTCGGTTTCTACAGAGCTCCCTTGTCAGCCTTATAAAGCTTAATGGATCCCTGATGTCAACTGCATTGACTTTCTAGCCTCCCAGTTACAATTGCCTTTTCTATCCCCATAGCCTCGTAACTAAACCCTCGTGTACACCACTCTAATCACTGAGGTTGAGGTGGGTGGTCTTGAGGTTGATGGCCCTTTAATTTCGCTAGGTCCTAATGGCGCCAGACAATCTGCAGCTATGAACTGCCATTTGAAATACTCTAGATTCCTTTCTCATCATGCCAAACTTACAGAAAAATCCCATTCATAAAGATGTCCTTGGAGATGACATGGATGATGTCGCACTTACTGCTTTGTTTTTCTATTGGCTTTGTGAACATGCTGTCCATGTAGCTGCCAAAAGCGTAACGGCTAAATACATCGTTTTTTCTAGTATATTTACTCCTTCAGTTCCTTACATGCTTCAGCTAAATGTGCCCCATCAACGGTAGATAAGAATAATCAAATTTTTGATAGAGTAAGGGTCCGTTCGTTTTACGGAAAACAACTTCCAGAAAAATATTTTTTGGAATTTTCGGTGTTCGGATGGGCGGAAAATAGATGATCAAAGAAAATGTTTTTTGGTCAATGGAAAATCTCCTCGTAAGATTGTGGAAAATGATTTCCTCTTTTGAAAAGAGGAAATTATTTTCCCGTCCTCACGCATTCGCTCTCGCGCAATGTTCTGTTGCGCTGCTTCTTTCCTTACTCATTCCTGCCCTCTTTATTACGAAACCTAGGGTTTCGGATCTCATCTCCTCCTCCTTCGACACCAATGATCAGCAGCGGCGGAGCATACCCTCATCCAGCGTTGCTGGATCTCCGCCCTCACGAAGCCCCAGGTTTCTGATCTTCTCCTCCTCCTCCTTCGACGTCGACGATCATCAGTGGCGGAGTGTCCCCAATTCCGGCGGTGCTCGATCTCCGTGACGTGCCCTACTTCCTCTTCACTACGCTGGTCAGTTCATACTCTTCCACTTGTAGTTGTCTTCAAGCGACGCATGCATAGATTGAACTTCATCCGCATCTTGTTCTTTGAGGTGCTTTCGGGGATTCGAATCGGAAGATGGGCTGGTGTGAATGGTCATTTCTAGTTCCGAAGCCATCATTTTCGTTTTCCTTTTTTCCTTTTCTTTTGGAGATAGAAGATCGAGACAGGAGCTTCATGAAGCAAGATTAGAACTAGTTTCCCGTGCACTCTGCTTCGCCAGCTCTGCTCCTTTCGCCTCTTCCAGGATGGGATGATTCTCATTTCCGCTGTGTTTAGAACTAGTATCTCTTTGTTTGTTCATCTGATCTTCTTTTCAATAGTATTGTTCATTCGACTTTGCATAGTGGGACTTGCCTTGCATGCATTATGGAGATAATAAGTTGTGTCTACGGGATGCATATGCCGAAAATGTTGTTCTTGGATTATAACCTTTAAGTGGTGCAACAAAGTTTGTTTTACTGGTCAAGAGAAAAGGCAGCGACCCTTTAGAGAGGATGAGTGACTTGTTCCTGTGTTCTTAGCACGACTTGTTGAAAGCTCACTCGTTGGTGAATATTTTGTACTTGAGTTCTAGGTCTAGAGAGAGGAAGGTAAGCTCGAGAGACTTCAATATTTTACTGCAGAGTTTTAATTTTGTGGTTCAAGACGCAGTCTTCATTTGGGTGAATGGACCCATTTGTTCGTGTCGGCCTTCCTATTTTTCTTGTGGACTTTTTCCTTTTTGTTTTTTGATTAAATGTTGGGAATGACGTATTCTATTGGAGCAATCAATCGTGGATTGAATCCTGTTTGTTGTTGCAGGCTTGTGAGATGATCCAAGACCTTTCACTGCTTGTGACACTCTTTTTAAAGGACGAGAGATAGTCTTGGTGAATCAGGTTCATGAAGTTTCTATTTGGTTTTCTGAATGGCTTGCGCATGTAGACACTCTTCTGTCATAGTGTTTAATAGAATGTGCTGTAGAAAATCAATCTCTCATGGATGGAACTATGCTGGATTTCATACTTCTGTCATTTTTTTTTTTAATCTTAGTTCCTTGTTGCAATTTTTTGTTGTTTCAAGAGAGTCTGCTCGACAATTATGACCTTTCTGGCAGTCATTCAGTTTGACAGTGGGATTCAGATGTTGGGCCAATGATCTATGTCTTTTCACTTTAACATTTCAAGAATTGGTGGATATTTCAGCAACTATACTTGTTTGCATGATTAATACATAAGTTCTATCAATTCAATGTCTTGGTATGTCGGTAGCAACCCATCTAGGGAGGCTTCCACCATAACAATTGAATGTTCATCCCGAACTTGAACTTCTTCCTTCAAAACTAATAATTCAACAGAAAGATATTGTCCGTAATCTACATTAGCTACTTTCAGTACTGCTCAAATGACTACAAAACAGATCCTATTTCACTACACTTTTATCTTTTCAGTCGACAAAGTCTAAGTCGACAATTTCCTTATAGTTAAATCATATTTCTTTGAAGATGATATATTTCCCACTTTAAACTTGATAACATTACAGATATCTAAGAATCTTGCTGCAGTGGAAAAAGGCGAGGATGAAGAGATGAAGAAACAGGTGGGAAAAGGAAGAGGAAAGAACAAACAGATGTTCCAACAATGATGACAAGTATGTTGCACTTTCAACACAACTTGGAGAGATGGCCTCGGCAATTAAGTCATTGGCTCAAAAGGATGTCAATCACTCTCAAGTCTATTACTCTCAACTCTACAATGAGGTGATGAAAATGGATGGATACGATGAAATTACCCTTGTTCATGAGTTTTTGACCATCTAATTGAAAATGAAAAAATTGGAAAAGCATTTATGGTGAAGAGTGAGACTCTTCGCAAAGTATGGGTTGATAAATTTCTAAGCAAAGGAGATCATCATTAGTGATATATTGTATTGAGCTTTACTACCAAAAGACTCATGTTCTTTCTTTCTTTGTTGTCATTATCAATGCTTCATGAAATGAAATTTGATATAAGGTTGTTTTGTATTGGTCAAACCATTTAGATAAAAAGACCCATTTCAAAGGACTAATGATGCACAAAGTACACGGAGCGATTCTAATTGTGAATTCTCAAATTGCTAGTTTCGACCAGGAGACTTCAAACAATTTTCACTACGGGAAACAAAAGCACCGATTTGGCTAATTGGATATAGTGACCACATATCTTCGATAGATCAAGAAAACACCCGGAGGAAAAAAGGAAACAACTTCGCAACAGAGACCGTATTAAACTATTCCCAAGCAAAAGGGTCATTGCCATTTAAAGGATTCAAACCCCACAAACGATGTTCAAGAGAATTACCTAAGTGGTGAAGTCTTAGAAAATATTTTCCTTACCAAACGCCGGAAAACATTTTCCGAAACATTTTCAGGTTTTAGCCGAACACCGGAAAATATTGTCATTTTCCTAAAAAATGACTTCTGGGAAAATGTTTTCCGGAAGTGGCCAATTTTCCGCGAAACGAATTGACCCTAAATAAAGGATTTTTTTTTTCTTGAGAATAATCAAACTACAAATAAAAAATTCACCGGAAAACTGAGCCTTTGAGATTGCAACAACAAAGAATGGATAAGTTGTAATAAGAACAACGATGAAGTGGCTAATTCTAGATGCTAAACAGTTTTAGAGTTAACTCTAAAGGAAATCCATAAAAGGAAAATTTATAAATAGAAGGAACCCATGCAAATTTGGATTTTATCAAAAGAGATTTTGTCGCTTTAGTGAAAATAAGGTGGATTTAGTTGTGGAATGGCCCCACCCTTTAGTGCTCACCATCCTCATATGCATATTCAGTCCCATCCTCTCAATCTAGCCATGCCATGTATACGCTTTATTCGCAAGAATGAGATAGACCCACATAAGTCTACTTAATATATTAACCTATATACATGGGGCCGAACGTACACATTCCATGAAACGAAACCATTTTTCCAATTGAAGTGCAGCCCGATGAGTATCATAAATACTTCATTTTCAGCCAAACTGTAATAGGACACCAAAAGTGGAGTTAAACAATTTGCAACTTGATCATATGGTCATCATACTAGCAGCACGACAAGAGCTTTGTGAACACGACAGCATCTCGCCAAGTGGTAGCGACTAAAAGCAATATTTACTACTATTCATAGCAAAGTACCAGGTTCAGGCAATAAAATGTGCAAAATTTAGAGATTGAGCAACTTAGCAGCTCTTAATATAGAAGCACGTAATTATTTATTACTATTCACAGCACGGTAGGGTTAATCAATAAAAGAATGAAATATCACGTAGTTATTTATTTGCACTGTTTACCTCTGAAAGTTTCAGGATCGAGGAGGTTTGCAATTAGCTTTTCGAGCCTTCTTGAACTCAAAGTTGGTTTAACAACAACAGGACTCCCAGAAACCAAACAAGGATCCTTACCTGCCCTGCTGCTTCCCATACACCAAGCACCAGGTGTGAATCGGCAATCTGACCTCATTAGAAGCTCCTTATCAATCCTATCAAGAACAGGGTCGTCCTTCTCAAACTTACGAGCAAATGGAGCTCCACTCCGGACCATGTCGTCAAAATGTTCTATCGTCCAACGTGATGGGATGCTGCTTAGGAGGATTGTCCCACATAATGTAATGCAATTCATGATTGACGATCGTATTCTGGTAGTCCTTATGGTTGCAGACAACTGAACCCTCAGGCAACGACAGGAAATCTGTGTAGTACATGAGAAGCGTGCTAAGGAGATTGTCCCATCCCCGACACAGAATTCCAGGAATGACTTCGTGAGGACAACCCATGCAGATCCTGGCAATGGAGATGAGTTATTAAAGACAGAAGGGCACATCGGCCAAACATTTATGATGAACTCGAGTAGGAAAACAACCTCACACTTTCTATTGCAGAATTACAGCATTTAATGGTTTGCACCATTTCCCCAATAATAGGGTGCTGCTCCTCTATTAGCATAAATATTTCAAGCATTGCAGAGAACGCAAAATGTGGCATAACCAATATCAATGAGATGTAAAAACTCAGCACGCATGCAAACAGACATATGCGCCAGTAGCACACATAGGATTTCCCCTACTTAGCCTAACGGTCGCAATCAAAAGATTTTAATATAGATAGGCATCAACAACCAATAGACTTTAAGCAGATCAAATATGCCCTAGATAACAACCTATGCATGCAATTTTGCAACTTTTAACGCTTGAGTAACATATACAGTCAAAGGTCCCTGACAACAATTTTTTATAATTCATTTCCCTAACAACAGTTACCGACCAGTAAATGACTAAGTTGCACTTCACTCCTCCAAAGAACTTTGAAAATTCAATTAGAGGGATAACTTCTTTTCCAAATACTAAATAATTGTGAGCTGTTGTACTACAAATATGTCAGAAAAGTTTCTGATCAATTTGCTGCAGTGAGACTCTAAAATTAAAACTGGTGTTTTACCCATAAATAATTTGAAAGAAGCTGGTAAAGATCTTCTCTCTTTTGCATAGAATACACCAGATTTCTTCAAATGAGACAAGCCCAGATCTATAATGATAGGTCTTGCTCATTCAACCCTGCAAGCATGTACAAGAATTTTCATCAGGAAAAGTAACTGAAGATGTCCAAATTTGAAAACATACAACACAAAAAGGAATAATACTATTGGCATGACTTTTATACTCACTCTTTATAGCCGAGGTCACCACTGTGCTCAAGGAAATTTAGATCCCTAGGCAAGTATGAGAAAATGTGCAAGAGATCTGGAATTAAAAACATACAAAAAGAATATAATCAAGCTTGCGTCCAAATTTTGTACTTACTCCAACCCTATTTTGTACAGAAGCAATATTAGACAAATGATAAATCATGATTACCATGGAGTGCACCCTAGCAGAGAGTTAATAATAATAAGGAAGACTACTGTAGAATGTTATAGGAGTGAAGCTTTTGCAAAGTGAGATCTTGCATCCTTACAAAAGGTTTGCCCATTTGATAATGAATTTAAAAACGCTCAATCTAGAAAGCAAGCTCTTCTTGTTACTATAATTCTGCTGGAAAGTGAAGTAAGAGTTCTAATATCTGGTGCCATCTCCATGTAGCTTACTAATCTCATAGAACATTATGGGCATGATTTAATACCACACAAATAATACAGAGAAAGGACTAAATTAGGTAATACTCATTGTCGGTAACTTACTAGAAGTCAAGATTCAAATTAGCCATCATGACTAGTTTAGATCCTTGAATAGGTGCATCAAGCTTGGCACGGGCTGTGGCCTTGAGTTCGTGCCAAGCGTCAATCACAAGCATGGGGTGGCCATGCTTGGGCAGGGCAATGGATGACCAGGAATAAATCATTGGCATTTCAGAGGGATTGATCCATGCAAATGGGAATCGCAGAGCTTCATCAAAGCACAATGGTTGCTGTTCTTGGATGATCCAAATGCAAAGGGGACTGGTTCAGGATCAAAATGCACAGGCACCATGCTAGTGCATAATACAGGCAATGGGAATTAGCATTATATAGACTTGCATCAGCTAGAGGGCTCGTGATGATCAAGTCTTGAGCATGGGTGGACGGACTTGGAGGATTGACATGAGCAACACACTATATGGATTGGATGCTCATGCTCTGACTAGCGTTCATGCATGAGTTGTGCCAACAGGTGGACTGGTCATGTGAACCAGAAAGTGCAAGTCGGTGGGTCATGTGATCAAGCTATATGAAAAGGGAATCTAGGAGATGACCAATGAGCATGTGTGTGAGCCAGTGAAGAAGTAGTGCGCCTGAGTGTGCCAGCGGGTACCCATAGTTGCAACTTAGTCAGATGTGTGTCCATGAGAGCCAAAAGCAGTTGCTGAATATTGCAAAGGTCTGCTGGACTGGTTCCCAGGCAGTTAGTTGCAGATAAAGGCTTGGAAAATCCAGGGGGATTGGTCTAAAGTAAAATTGGTAACCACAGGACACTTGTAATAATCTGAGTAGCATGTTGTAACCACTTGTCCCTTGTGTATATCTTGAGTCTGTCTGGGTGTATCCAGATCAGAAACTGTAATTTCTGTGAGTTTGTAATGAGTTTGAGAGGCTCAGACATGTTGTGTTCTGTATGTTTGAATCAATAAGATTGTTGGAAGGTTCCAGCATCTCTTGTGCATTTCAATCCCTCAGTGTGAGTGAGCATCTGGGCTATTCCTAACCTTGTGCTCAATATTGACTTGTTCAATGAGTGTTTCTATGTGTTTTGATCATGAGCAACCCTTGGGAGTGACCAGGTTTTGACCAAGCATGAGAAAGTGTTTGTGACTCGGTCACCAGCTTGATCAGGTGTACAATGTGACCAGGGCATCCTGGCCTGGTTCGCAGGCATGGGTGCTGTGAACATGATAGAGGTGAAGCCGGGACCATGTATGCTTGTGTAGGATCATGCCATGTGTGGCCTGACTTGTGGGATTGTGTTCATGGTGTGGCCTGGTCAAGGCGTGGTGCGCTTGACAGCATCATAGGGCAGAGAATTTGGTGGTCAAAATTGACCTCGTGATAACTAGCACACTTCATGCAATAGAAGACAGAATGGTTCCACAAGTGAGAGTGATAAAAGTCCCTATTAAACATCTGATTAAGTAGAGATATAATGATTCGTCTCTATCACCCCTTGTTCCTCATGATAACTAGCACACTTCATTGCAATAGAAGACAGAATGGTTCCACAAGTGAGAGTGAAAAAAGTCACTATTATACATCTGATTAAGTAGAGATATAATGATTCGTCTCTATCACCCCTTCTCCAGTCCATGCCCATAAAAAATAGAGATCCACACACAGAAGTGACAACAAATAAAAGAGCAGACTGTTTGGAAATTATTCCAACATCTACCATAACAACTTAATGATGAATACTCCAACTTGCATCCACATTCAAGAGGCACACTTCCATTCAGCCAACTCAATAAATCAGCGTTACCAAACGGGCAATCCTTTGCACAAATAAAAGATATGCTGAACAACTTGCAGAGGCCCAGCGCCAGCTACTTCTTTTGAGCTTTTATTTTGCTTTTTAAATGTACACTTTGTTTAGCCAATTCACATGTTAAAGCAGGCAATTCAAGAGTGTATATTAGGTACTTAATAGCTCCAACTCCCCCGTTCTCTCTCCCCCACTCCCCCAACAAAAAAAAAAGGAATAAAAAATCCAGCCCCCTCCCCTGTCTTCCATGCCATCGCATTACCACCATCTATGGCCCTTGTAAGGCCACTAATGTACACAGGTTCCAATTTTCACTCCTTCATAGAACGGTTGCTTGGGCAATCTAACCCCATAGCAGGCCAAGAAAATAAAATGTTGGCTGTACGCATAATCTAGGACATAAATGACTCTCATAATAATGGCAAGCTAACAACTCACACCCTAAAATTATTTAGATTGGTTGCTAAAACAAACCTAATGATACCATAAAGTCCATATGTTGCAACTGGCTAGTCACTTCAAACTTCATTCCTGTGGCTGAATCGATAGTGAAATTTGATGCTTTTGAAGTTCAAAACAAGACTAGGATTGGATCAGACTTGGTTTTCTTCTCTACTTCTCTTCATTCCTCCACACACATAACAGACACTGAAAACTCCACCCCTTAAGTCTTCCCATTGCAGAAATGATGGATTAAAATTCACTACTACAGATGTTTAGTGAGCTCAATTTCACTTGGATTTAAAAGTTCAACCAACAAAGAATTCAGCAACAGAATGTAATCCACATATAAAAGAATTGCGTCAAAGTTGTCATTGTGAACGAGAAATCTCAGTAAATGATCGGCTCACGTAAGGGAAAACAACAAACCAACCATCTTGCGGCACGAGAGGATAATCCGAAGCGCTCAGATTGATGAACCAGTCCCAATCCTTGGCCCACTTCAACAGAACCGCGATCGCGTGCAGCGTGGAAGCGATCATCGTCACGCCCTTCGCCGTGACCAAGTCCGCATCCCCGATCACCATCACGTTCCCGAACTCCCTGACCACGCCCTCCGACTTCACATACCTCGCGAGCTCGAACCTCTCGCTCTCAGGCGCCTCGATATCTAGGTGGATCAGATAATAGTTCCTCGGGTGGTGCACCGCCTGAAGGAGGCGCTTCACGCGGGCGCCGTCGTCCTTCATGCCGGTTATCAAGTACGCGAGTCTCCGCAACCTCGGGAGCTCGGAGGACGAGCCCCCGCCGGAGAGGGACGGGGACAGTCGCTGGCCGGAGAAGCCGGAGGCGGGCGGCGGGAACTTGGCGTTGATGAGGGAGAGGGAGAGGAAGAGGAGGAGAGATGGAGCGGAGGTGATGAGCAGCGGGGCGAGCCATTTGCGGTCGAGCAAGGGAGGAATGTGGCTTCTTTTCATGGCGGATTCAGTGAGATTAGGACTCGGACATGAGGTTTTGACGCTTCGAAGACTGTCAACTGAAGTCGAGGGTTGGGGGGGAGGGTAGCGGCTTTCGTCGTCGTCGTGTTCAGCTTTTGCGGATTCGCTGGGGATGGGCGTCGGGCGTGCGGTGATGCGTCGGTGTCAAAGTGCGCACAGGAGGCTGGAATTAGAAGAGGTTAGGACCAGCCGACGAACTTGTTAAGAGAGCTTAAGAGATATTAATGACGCATTGGCTGTCATGTCTTTTTTATTAAATGTTGTTGTTAGAATTAAAAAGATGAAGGTAGGAGTTGTAATCAAGCCATAATAAGCACAAAGCCACAAAGAGGAAGCATTCTCAACTATTAAGTACCGACACTTTCCAAGAGCCTTCGTATCGTGTCGGACACTTCGATACGTGTCCAACACTTTCGGACACTCTTGGATACTCTCCAACACTTGGTCAACACGTGTCGAAAAATCTGACATCTTATCAACTTTCCCGACACTCTTCGACAATCGAGTTGCAATTTCAACATACGAGTTTCCAACACGTGATTCCGCTATCGAGATCCATTTTAAAAATTTTCAATGAATGAGATGTCAATATATATATATATATATATATATGTATAATAAAACACAATAATAAAAATAATAAATGAAGAAATAAGAAAAACCTAGTATTCTCTTGTCTTTTGACTCTCACTTACTGTAATACACAATTCATTCCTTAAGTTTTTTTTTTCTTCTTCTCTTCGACATATCTAACATGCGAGTCCAGAATGTGAATTACTTGTTTTTTTTTTTCAAGTTTTATGAATTATTGGGATAGAGTTGAATTTGTCAAATTGAAACAACAAATGATATTAATAAATGGTGGATTAATGTTTTTAGTGTAAATTCATCCTAGGCTTATTTATTTATTTATTTATGAATTTGAATCAAATTAATTTGATTCAAATAAACATAAAAACGACAATTTATTATGTATATATAAAAATATATATTTAATATCCAACATGTCCCAACGTGTCGGAATTCTTTGTTTTTTGAGAAATGACATATCGGCGTGTCGTGTCGTGTCGCATGTCGCGTGTTAGTATCGGTGCTACTTAGATTCTCAATGAGAAGTCCTCCCTCCAATTTTTTTTTATTTGTGTTGTTATTTCAAATTTCCAAAATTTAAATTATTGTTTTGAGGCCTATCAATGGCATCCATCCATTCAATTACAACTTTCAAAGTTAAACGTAAGAAATTTCAATAACTTGTGCATACGAACGAATGTTCTTTTTCAAATGGCAAGATTTGTGGAATTTTATAGCAAGATTTGTAGAATTTGGTGCAGTCTCGGAAGAAAAATCGAAAAGCATTGTTTGCGATCTTTCAAGCTATAGAGAAATTGGTATTTGAAAAAATATCAAGGGCAAAGACTGCAAAAGCAGCATGGCATATTTTTGCAACAATCCTACAATGATGGTGATTGCATCAGATGAGAGCGGCTTCAAACACTTCAAGGATATTTTTAGTCTTTACGCATAAATGACTTTGAGCCAATCTCAGCATACTTTGATAGTGTGCAAAAACCATCGTCAATTAATCGAGGGTTAATGGTAAAGAACTCTAAGATGTACGGTTTGTAGAAGAATCTTAAAGTCTTTGACAGATTTGTTTATCTTGTCCCAACAATTGTCAACCCTGATGTTGGTGTGATTGATAGGTTCATTGTAATCGCACGAGTAAAGAATCAATGAAAAATCTATCAATTCGAATCCTGAGCACGCATTGCAAATATGGATCGCTCAATTAAATTGACGAGGCTATCAAGGTGGCCAAGGTTGTGGAGGTGGTCGAAAATGCAAAGGTGGAAATTTGAATTCCACTGAAAAATATAAAGCACATGACAAATGAAAAGTTAAAAGTGTTTGTAACAACTTCAGACATTACATATTCGAATGCCAAGGTTGCACATAAGCTAGCAAAACAAGCGCATGCCATCAACATTGACAAAAACATGGTGTTAGCGTGCAAGAAGGATGACTTGAGCACTGTGGACACTAACATCTAGTAATGAGCAAAAATTATGGGAAATTTGGACGAGATTGCTTACGGTGAGGTCATAAAAGGTACATGCCAATTTTTTCGGATAATTTTACTAGAAAAACATGGGTATATCTCCCAAGAGAAAAATCTGAAACTTTTGGTGAGTTAAAGAATTTAAAGTTTATTTAAAAATTATAGTGGCTTCAATCTAAGGACATTGAGATTAGAGATTAGATAGAGGGAGAGAATTCACCTTAAATGAATTTGGCAAATATGGTAAAATGGTATAACCAAAAAGAAAGAATATGACTGTTATGAAATACATGAATGAATGAATATTCATTATATTCATATTATCTAATGTACTTACTATGGTACATTTGTATCATACATTCTAAGTACATCTCCTTATAAAATGAATGTTTATCTCCCCTAAGTACATGTATCATTTGATATATTGATATTTATGATAAGTACATTCTTGTTCTCCTGTAAATAGGAGTTTAGTTTTGATGTACAATAGAATAACAATCACAAAACAGTGAAATATCTGGCTTTCTCTACTATCTCTGGTGTTCACTTGTTTTCTCTTCTCAATCTCTTTTCTATTATATATTCGCAACGCAATATTTTACAACACGTTATCAGCACGAGGATCTATCGACTGAGTAAGTAATTTTTGCAAGCACGAAGATCTACTGACTGAGTAAGTAATTTTTGCAAGGTAGGTATTCTTTTTATTAATCAACTTATACTTCATCTTCTTCTATCAATTCTTCATTTTTATTTTTCTTGGCTCGAAGCCAAATTTCAAATCTAAAAGTATCATTCTGCTCCTGAAGTGGCGGTTGATATTTGGAAATCCTTTTACTTAATTTAAGGATTTATTTTTGCAAGGATTATGGCAAATATTGAAAAGCCCAAATTCCACATCTTGGAAGTGAGTGGAAAGAATTATCTATCATGGTGCCTTGACATGGAAATGCACCTCTAAGGGTAAGGTCTCACTAATGCAATTACAGAGGATGGAACCTCAAATAAAAAGGATAAAGTAAATGCGCTGATTTTTATTCGCCGTCATTTGCATGAGAGCCTGCAGACTCAATATTTATCCGTTCGAGACCCTCGGATCCTATGGAGGAGGTTGAAGGATAGGTATGATAATACTAAGATTGTTGTCCTCCCTCAAGCACAATATGACTGGCAAAATCTCAGACAACAAGATTTTAAATCAATGTTTGATTATAATTCCGCTTTATTTAATATTATTTCTCGGCTTGAGTTATGCGGTATCAGACTCGCTGATGCGGAATTGTTAGAAAAAACTTTCTCCACCTTCCATGCTTCGAATATTATATTGCAACAAAGAATACCGGCAGCGTCGGTTGCCACATACTCGAATTAATTTCTGTGCTTCTTCTTTGCCGAGCAAACCAATGAATTACTTGCTAAAAAATCATGATCTTGGACCTGCTGGCTCAAAAGCATTGCCTGAAGCACATGCTAATTTTGAGAAAAATACTGGCCATTTTAAGGGCTATAAGCGCAGGCAAGAACATAATCCTAGAAGGGATGGCAGGAAATTTAACCGCCCTAGGAAATCTAACTCTGGCCCGAATCATGGCAAAGAAAAGAAGCCAAAGAAGGTGATTAATGAAAGTATTTGTTATCGCTGTGGCATGACAGGGCACTGGTCACGTACTTATCGTACGCCAAAGCACTTTGTTGACCTATATCAGGCATCTTTAAAAAATATGGGCAAGCGTGGTGAATCTCATGCCATTGAAATCAATCCTACTGCCATAATCACTGTTGAGGCCAACAATATCTCCGTTGGTGGGACTCCTCTTGCTCCTGAAGTAGCAAATGGATCCTTGGATGTCTCTGATTTCTTTGAGGACCTCTGATTACTTTGATGATGCATCATATTGAAGGATGATAATTTGAACTTCGAATTCTATGATTTAATAATTTCTTTTTTTCGTTGTTTCGTTTTAAATGTATTACTTTTTATTGTTCTTTAATATGGCTATGAAATGCTTATGAACCTTATATAATATTTATTTTGAAATTTTATTCGACTCTATAACTAATATGCAACTTTTATGATACTTGACACATGAAGTTGTCAACATAAATGCAAATGGAAAATACCGAGAAAAAAAGAGGATGTTTGTTTGCTTGATAGTGCAACAACACATACTATATTTCGTAGTAGACACTTTTTCTCGAGTATGACATTGCGGAAGGCACAAATCCATACAATATCAGGTCTTGTTCCGATTATTTATGGTTTTGGGAATGCCACAATTATTTTGCCAAATGGCACCATCCTGCATATTGAGAATGTGTTTCTAAGCATTAGATCCAAAAGGAATCTGCTCAGTTTCAAAGATGTACATCGTAATGGGTACCATATTGAGACTATTTATGAGCAAGATAAAGAATATATTAGCATTTCCTCTTATAAGATGGGCCTGAAGACCATCCATGAGAAGCTAGAAACTTCTTCTATGGGTTTGTATTGTGTCATGATTAAGACTATTGAAACCTACGCCACCACATCCGGAGATTGGTAATTCCTAATTAGTTTGGACTGTGGCATGATCGCCTCGGTCACCTTGGCACTTCAATGATGCGTAGGATAATTCAAAATACAAAATGCACCTTTAAAGGATATAAAGGTATTGTTGTCCAAAGATTATAATTGTGAGGCTTGTTCATAAGGAAAGCTCATTATCAAATCTTTTATAACAAAGGTTAATCTTGAATTCCTTTTATTCTTACAAAGAATTCAGGGTGATATTTTGGACCAATACAACCACCAAGTGGACCATTTCGATATTTTATGGTATTAGTGGACGCATCCTGTAGATGATCCCATGTTTGCCTATTATCTACGTGCAATGACACATTTGCATGTTTATTTGCACAATTATCATATTCCAGCTGCAAATGCTCCAGCTAGGATAGCTGCTCCCGAAGGACAGGCTAAAATGGATCAAAATCCCCCGCACTTGAAGTGTGGTAGATCGATATGATCAAAATATACTGCTCCTCGAAAATGAAGGGGAAAGAATTAGGAATCCGCTCTAGAAGAGCTTGGCGTTGTGCTTGCTCCTAAAGAGCTTATTGCCCCTGAAAAGGCGCAAACCCATGAAAGGAACACCAATCCCAGGAATACTGAGAATTCTATTACATATTGTAATAAAATTTGGGATCGAAATGAAATCATTATTGATGATGTTTTTGCATTCTCAGTTGCTCATAAAATTATGGATGATGATTGTGAGTCGCAATCTATTATTGAATGCCGTCAAAGGCAAGATTGGCCTAAGTGGGAGGAAGCAATTAAGGCTGAATTAGCTTCCTTAGCTAAACGAGAGGTTTTTTGGACCCATAACTCGTATCCCTATAATGTAAAGCCCGTTGGATACAAATGGGTATTTGTTCGGAAACGAAATGAGAAAAACAAGGTCGTTAGATGTAAAGCCCGACTCGTTGCCCAAGGATTCTCCCAGAGACTTGGGATTGATTATAATGAGACATATTCATCTATGATGGATATGATTACGTTTCGTTTTCTCATTAGCCTAGTAATCTCTGAAAGATTGGAAATGCGTCTTATGGACGTTGTGACGGCATATCTATATGGCTCATTAGACTCTGCTATTTATATGAAAATTCCTGAGGGATTCAAAATGCCTGGAGCATGCACTCCCCGCAATTTTTTCTCAATAAAATTGCAAAGATCCTTGTACGGGTTAAAGCAATCCGATCGCATGTGGTATCAACGCCTAAGTGAGTACCTAATTAAGGAAAGGTACAAGAATGATCCTATCTGCCCATGCGTGTTTATTAAGAAATCAGAAATCGGATTTGCTATTGTAGCAGTTTATGTCAATGATATAAATTTAATTGGAACTCTAGAAGAGTTAGCTGAAACTGCTAAGTATTTGAAAATGGAGTTTGAAGTTAAAGATTTGGGTAAAACCAAACTTTGTCTTGGTCTAGAGCTTGAGCATAAAGCAAATGGAATATTCATCCATCAATCAGCATACGTTGAAAGATTGCTTAAACGTTTCAACATGGACAAAGCTCACCCATTGAGCACCCCTATGGTTATAAGGTCTCTAGATCCCCAAAAAGACCCATTTTGTCCTAAGAGAAATGATTTGATAAACCTATTCGGTTTTACTATTTTCGAATAGATTTCTATTCCGAAATAGGTTTGGAAGAGAAATCGAAGCTAAAATTTTCTACTTCTCTATTTCTCGGAATAGAAATCGAAATAAAAATTCTTCTCATCGTTCGTCAATCGGTCCTTCATTCGTCGTCGCGCTGTCGGGCCGCCAAATAAATTATTTTTTTAAATATCATTTTAAAATGAAAATATTCGAATCAATAAAATGATTTTTATTTTTATTTTTATTTTTATTTTTATTTTTACGAATAAATATTTATTTTACGAATAAATTAAAAAATCCTTAAAAATAAAATGAATAAATGAATATCATTTTAAAAATAAAAATTATTATAAAAATATCATTTTTTTTCATTTTTATTTTTATTTTTATTATAAAAATTATTTTTATTTTTAATAAATAAATAAATTTAATAAATTTAATCGAAATAAATTTATTTATTAAAAATAAATTTAATTAAATATCATTTTATTAAAAATAAAAAAAATAAATAAAAATATTCATTTTATTCATTTAAAAATTAAAATTTATTAAAATTAAATTTATTAAAAATAATAATTTTTTTATTTATCATTTTATTTTGAGTTTATTAAAATAAATTTATTAAATTTATTAAAAATAATTTATTTATGATAAATAAAATTAAATTTAATAAATTTATTTTTATTTGTCTTGAGTGTTTTGCCAAATAAATTTATTTTTATTTTTAATTTTTATTCATTTTGAAATAAATTTATTCGAAAAATAAAATAAAATAGAATAAATAAAATAAATTTTTTTAAGGATATTTTTATTTTAAAATAAAATGATATTTTTATTTTATTTTTTATGATTTATTTTATTTTATTTTTCTTTATTTTTTGTTAATAAATTATTTTTATTTTTATTTTTTATATTAAAGGTCGCGGGTCGTCGCGCCGCCGCCGTCCGAAAGGAAGAAATTTTGTGTCGTTATCAAACGAATTTCTATTTTTAGAGTATAAATTTTGTGTCGTTATCAAACGGTTATTTTGATGTACTCTTCACAATGAAATAGAAAAATCTATTTCGCTTTTTCGGTAAATTTATTGGCACGTTTTAGTCTAGATCCCCAAAAAGACCCATTTTGTCCAGAGAATCTGATGAAGAGATACTTGATCCCGAGATATCTTAATGCAATGGGGCTTTGAGTTAAACATATTTTTTTTGCGTAAATTTATCTTTTAGTTCCCAACTCGAGATATTGAACATATTTTTCATCTCCGATATTTTGGGATTATATTATTCCAAGGATTCCACCAACTCTGGTTTAGTTGGATATGCTAATACTAGATATAGATCCGATCCACATAAGGCTTGCTCTCAAACCGGGTATTTATTTTGTTATAATGGCACCACTATTTCTTGGCGTTCTACGAAGCAATCGCTAGTAGCTACATCTTCTAATCACTATGAGATTATTGCTTTATATTAAGCTGGAAGAGTGTGTTTGGTTAAGATCCGTTATAACACATATTCATAATTCTTGTTGCTTAATACCGGTTACAAATTCTCCCACTATAATTTATGAAGATAATGCTGCTTGTGTTGCACAAGTCAGGGGAGGATATATCAAAGGTAATAGGACCAAGCATATCTCGCCGAAATTTTTCTATACTCATGAACTCCAAGAAAATCGATAAATTGATGTTAAACAGATTCAATCCATAAATAATCTTGCAGATCTTTTTACCAAATCATTGCCAACATCAAGTTTTGAGAAATTAGTATATGACATTAGTATGTGGCGAGTTCACAAGATGCAGGATTGATTAGCCCCAGAAGTGGCTATATGGCTCAATTGAGGGGGAGATATTATGAACTATGCATTGCAGCATTGGTATGCGGCGAGTTCACAAGATGAAAGATTGATTAGCCCCAGAAGTGGCTTATATGGCTCAATTGAGAGTGAGATATTATGAACTATGCATTGCAGCATTGATATGCAGCGAGTTCACAAGATGCAATATTGATTAGCACCAGCGGTGGCTATATATGCAGTGTACTCTTTTTTCTTTTTGTCCAGTTTTTTCCCACAGGGTTTTTCCGGCTTAAAGTTTATAACGAGGCAATTAATGCATCCATAAAAGGGAGAGGTCTTAACATTTGTGCTCTGCACTCTTTTTCCCTTTTGTCCGATTTTTGTCCCACTGGGTTTTTCCTGCTTAAGGTTTTTAATTAGGCAGTATCATTCGATGCACAATTCGTAATGAATACAATGAATATTCAAGGGGGAGTGTTATGAAATACATGAATGAATGAAATACATGAATGAATATTCATTATATTCATCTTATTTAATGTACTTATTATGGTACATTTGTATCATACATTCTAAGTACATCTCCCTATACAATGAATGTTCATCTCCTCTATCTAGTACATGTATCATTCGATACATTGATATTAATGATAAGTACATTCTTGTTCTCCTGTAAATAAGAGTTTAGTTTTGATGTACAATAGAATGACAATCACAAAACAGTGAAATATCTGGCTTTCTCTACTATCTCTGGTGTTCACTTGTTTTCTCTTCTCAATCTCTTCTCTATTATATATTTGCAACCCAATATCTTACAACAATGACAAATTTTTAAATGGCAAGAAATATGCTAAAAATAAAATTTACTAAAGAATTTTTGGGCGAAGGCCATTGCGTTTGTTGTATTTGTGCTAAATATGTGTCCAACAAGGAGTGTTCTTGGAAGACCCAAGAAGAGGCTTGAAGTAGCAACAAGCCATATTTTTTTATTCTTATGAGTGTTTAGGTGTGTCATATCCCCATATACTAGATGAATGGAGAAAAAAGTTGGATGAGAAAAGCCAAAAGTGCATCTTCATTGGTTACAATATAATGTGACTGAAGTTTATAAGCTGTATAATCTAGTAACCGAGAAGGTAATCATCAATACGGATGTCCAGTTTTTTGAAAATAGAGCCTGGGACTAAACTAAAAGATTGACCAAAAAAGCATCACCATTGAAGATGAACCATTGGTGGAAGAGAGGGAAAAATCTTTAACTAAAGATTCATTGTCTTTGTCTAGTAGTTCGTTTTTTACACCAAGTGTAGCTGTAGAACAATCGATACATTGTTGAAAACAATTGCATGAGATGCCAATAAAATTCAAGGATTATATTATCATAATAAATGACGAAACTATGGTAAATTTTTGTTTATTTGCATAATGTAACCTCGTATCCTATGATGATGCAGCTATAGATAAGAAGTTGATCCAAACAATGGATGAAGAAATCCACTCCATTGAAAAGAAAGACATATGGTTGCTAACTTTTTTTCCACCTAGTGAGAAGCTCATTGATGTCAAGTGGGTGTACAAGACAAAATACAAAATTGATGGTCAAATGGACCATTACATTACAAAGCCAAACTGAATGTTAAGGGCTACAAAAAAAAAAAAGAAGAAAAAAAGCTAGGTATTAATTATTTTGAAGTATCTGCACTAGTGGCCCGAATGAATACCATTAAGAAGATCTTAACACTCACAACCCTAATCCGATGGAAGATCCATCAATTGGATATGAAATCAATATTTTTCAATGGTTTCGTTGAAGAGGAAGTCTATGCGGGGCAGTCATAGGGTTCTGAGAAGAGAGGGCTTACAAATCAAGTTTACGAAGGTTTTATATGGGCTAAAATGGGCACCTTGGGTGTGGTATATGCAGATCGACAAATCCCTATTAGAGCATGGCCTTCAAAAGTGCTCCTATGAACATACACTATATATCGAGTCAAATACTAATAGTGTATTATATTTCAGTTTTTGAAATGATGTTAATCACACACGGCACGATGGAATTGAGTCGTCATCCATCCCACGATGCAGCGATTTTACCTGGGGGCGGGCAATGAGGTTTTTAGTTTCTAAAACCCAGAATTAGGAAATCCTATGATATTGCATTATAGAACATAACCAAGAAATGTGGTACTAAAAGGGCCACGAGGGTAAGCCAATCCTTCTTCATGCATAATCGAACCCGCCGATCTAGATGTTTAGATTTTATAAACCAGTCGACCTCCAGGTGATTATTCGACTTCCCCCGCCACTTAGGATTTTAGTTTATCAATTGATGTAAGAAATTATTGGTGGCGACTTTCAGAACTGTTCAAGATTTGAATCATAGAAAGGCTCCCGGACCTAGGGAAAGGAGATGAATTTATGAAATAGTATTTTTGTTGTTATCTTTTGGTTTTGATCTTTGATTGTCTGAAAAGCAAGTTTCGGAATATCCGGATCACAAGTGTAAAGCCAAGGCGGTACAAAGTGACAATGGTGAAGCCAATATTTGTGGGTTGGGTTAGATTGGGTTGGGGGAGACGAAATTCATTGATGAATTATAGCAAAAATTTATTCACCAGAGAAATTTGAACGGAGTTACACACTTAAATTAGATGTTAGTCATTAATAAATTAACAATTAAAGGGGTTGGTGAAATTCATCGATAAAATATAGTTAAAAAATTGTTCACCAGAAAAGTTTGAACAAAGTTACACACATAAATTGTTAGTCATTAATAACTTTAAAAGTTAAAATTTGAAATTAACAATTATTTTTCTCTGTCTGTATAGATTATAATTAAATATAGTTTGAAAATTATGTCTCACTAGAGATTTTTCTCTAAAATGTTCACTTAGTGATGGCATTACATATGTATAGATCATAATTGTTGTGAATGGAAGATCTTACCTAAATAAGATAGATTGCCATTTTTACAAAGTCATATATATAGAGTCAATAAAAAATCACATTTCTTAAGAAAAAATACTAAGAAGAAAATGAAAAGATAAATAGGATTGCCAAGGCACATAAGCTAAAATTTAAGAGAAAGTACTGTTTAATGATGACTTTACTAAGATGTGACCATGCAATTTCAGTTCATTATTGATTTACATCTTTCAGAAAATAGTGAAATTTTGAAGGGAAAAGAAAAGAAAAGAAAAAAAAAACAAAATCTTTCAAAATATTCGGTGGAAGAAAAATCAAGATGCCAGTTTTGCATTTAACGAGTAAAAGAACATCTTTCATCTGATTTGACAGATCTCCTTCCTATGTTATTATTTACTTCTTTGCTAATCGAAAACAACATAATTGCAATTCATCTTAAGTGCATTGACATAGATTTTGATGGAAATTTTAGTGGAAAAAAGAGTTTACATATAGTAAAAATTACTATTTTTTTTGGAGGATTGGGCCGGGGGGGGCGCTTACTTATAATTAAATTTTGTACCTAAATCTTTGTACCTAAATCTATGCGGTATATATTAAAAAGTTTTCCAGGAGGCCGGCAGTGACCCTTGCTTTCCCCCTCCCCGCTTGGCTCCGTGGCCGAAAGTGTAATTGTGCCTACTTTTGTCCAAAAAGTACCCAATGTGCCGTTGTAAGTGCTCGCGATGCGCCTCAGGTGATCCATTTAATGTGACATTTCTTCTAAGGATTTAATATGTTACCTAATACAATTTTATCACCACTAATATTGATAGTTATAGTCCTAGGATACATTTGATTCAGTTTCCCCAATAAAGCCCTTTGAGGAAATGTTGGGGTATTTGACAAGTTTTCTCAAAAGACTTTTAATCAAATGCTAGCTTTAAAAAAGCTGAAAGTCCAATATTGCTAAAAGCCTAATACTAGTAGGGATTAGTATTAGGCCTTCAGTATTTGGCCAAATACTGAAACTAGATTTTTCTTCCAAAACTACCATCACCAATTCATTAGTTTTCTGGTTTTGCCATTCCGTGTAACTGTTTTTCTTCTTCGTGCGATGGCGATTGGCAAAGCCAAATCTAGCCGACAAAGGTCGTACGACCTTGGGCGATCGCCACCTGGGTCTCACAACCTCAAGCAACCCTCATCGGAGTTCACCCGAAGTTGGGCAGCCTTAGCTAACGGCCGTAGCCCTTCACTAGCACCAACAAAAGGTTTAAATTCTTTTTTAATTAAAAAAAAATATAAAAGCTATAGTCAAAGTCCATAGCAAAAGAGTTTTTACCGAACACTCTTTGAATCCAAAGTCTATTTGCAAAGAGTTTTTATCAAACACAATTTGCATTCTTTCAAGGGATTTGACTTTCAATATTTGTATTACATTCAAAGCCCATTTACAAAGCCGAACCAAATGTATCCTAAAAGTCTGTTGGTTGTTTAAAAAAATTACACTAGCTATTGTTCTTAATAAGTGATCATCTTCTTCTACTCTATCCAAGTTAAGTGAAGCAGAAGAATAGCTTTTCTATTTATAGTTTGACACATTGATCGCAAAAGATAATCTTGAATGTATTTGAAAGTAATATCATAGAGCATATCAAGCTAATTGACCACAGATCGGTGGATGAAATTATAGGAGACCCTACCACATACAAAACAAAGATGGAAGGAACAAAAATGGATTGAGTAAAATTGCATGACGAAAGGATACATGAATATCAATCGCCTCTGAAATGAGCATTATTACATGAGTACCGATTATGTAATAAAATGCATCTAATACATTAAAAATGGTGAGTTCCGTGTAAATCTCAAGTGGTCCCGCCAATTCGACTGTCCAAATTCAATTCAATGTATATACTACACACACTAGGTTCACTGAACCTCCATCCCAAAATCAAACTCATCCTTGCTTATTAAGTAATAATAATGCACTCATTCCTACACACACCCGAAGCACCAAAGAAGATACCGTAAAAGTTGAAACACAGCTTCTTCCAAGTTATTCAACACAAGGAATTTGCACAAACAATGCACTCATTCCTAGGCACACCCCAAGCACTCAGTGCAATCCACGTGCGTGATTTGTCCGTTGCAGGCGCTGTGGCTAGAGCAAACCGGGCTTCGCCCGGGCCATGGAGATGAGCGGTAGTAATTGTACCCGTTGAACACTGTCTCAGTCCGTAAGTGATTGAGCACGTCCATTAGGCTCAATTGAAAGAGATCCTGATCTCTATAAACTTGTCCATTGCATATCTTGTACGCCAATCTCGTGTTGGGATCGCCTGCCACAAATATGATTATGTAGAGGAGAATAATCACAGTTGCTGTCGCCACCGGTCTCGTGAAAAAAAAAACCATAATAACTTGTTCACACCCGAAGCATCAACATGGTAATGTGGACACGGTGCAAAATTCTCCATAAAAAGAAATTACTACAATGTTGTTACTTCCGAATGCCCTTGTCCTTTATTTGGTTTCGTTGATTCATTCCAAATTTTCTTCTGTTTTATCACACGGGGATCAATTATCATGATGCTAAACCCGGACAACTACCTGAGGCTTTGATTTTCTACTGGTGAGCTTATTCTGAACCATTCGTCTGGAGAATCTGACTCTCTTTGGCCACACTTGATGTGGAATCTTGGCAATTCCTCGCCCACCATCTGCATGTTCGAGATTGTCGCGATGTTCTAACTCGCTTTGTCTCTAAATTGAGGACGTTCTTCCAGATTATTAGGCCTTTTCTTTTACCCATTTAGATCCCAATTTTAAAAGCGGTCATGCGGTACTTTAACTTGGTTTTGGCTTCACTATCTACATCCATCTAGAGCTGTTTGGGGTAAGAAAACTAACGACATTTCCTTTTAAATTTTCAGCTATCATCAATCAAATTTTTTATTTTGTCATTTCAACAACCAGAGTCATTAATTAACAGTTAATAAACACTTGGAATTTAGCACTTCATCAAACTACATCTTGGTCTTGCTAGACTTGTCAAAGAAGTGACAAATACTTAGCCTTATCTTGATTCACCAAATTCTAGGCTACAAATATATAGGCTCTACACAAGATAATAAACTAGATCTCTTATATATCAGTCAAATAAGTACATTTACGGTTTCAAGTAACATGAGATATGTACTAAGATATGAAAAAGGAGGGATCATATTCTTCTCCAAGAACTCCATCCACTAGATTTATGATCATACATATATGCATAAATCTGAAGCAAACCCTGCAACCCACACAATAGCTTCATCCTCGTCTCTTCTCCCTCTCTTCCTCGCGCCTGTCATTGCTGTTGCGCTGAAAATCCCATTGTCCATCGCTAACACCGGCACTCGATCTTATCACGTTGCCTGCCACTCGATTATCACATCCCAATCTCTTTCCCATGCAAGCCAAATGGCCTTAGCCCTTTGCAAGGCCACTCCGATACTTAGCAAGGACTAGATAGCTCTTTGCAAGGGCATTTGAGCCTTTTGCAAGGCTCCCTTAGACTTTAAAAATACCCCTTATATAGGAAGTTCATTTCACTTCTAGTCTACCCCCCCCCTCTTTCTCTAGAAATTCATTATCTTAGAGCTCTTAACACTTTGGTTTTAATTCTGGAGGAATTCCGGCGAATGAAGGTAGATCCAAGGAGGTTAGGGAAACGTTGGTTAAACGGTAGGGTCTGAATCCCTTTGTTCAAAATTAGTCATTGAAATGTCAAAATTTGCTTTGATGTTCAAATAATATAGATGTCACTCTATTGATTTATAAATTATATTATTATAAAAATAAGCTATTGTGCTGTTGAAATTAGGGTAGCTATTGGACCGTTACCACTAAATTAAATTTTGAAGTAATGAGGGGTTGAAAAGGTTATATTGAAGTATCTGAATCGGCTAAAAAAGGCCGATCCTCGGTTCATACACCGAGGGCTTCGTCTTTAAAAATATTTCTAAAATATTCATTTAATTATGGCAGCTTCATCTATATACGAAAAATATTTCTAAATGATGGAAAAGTTTACCTAAATAAGATAAGATTCCCATGTATATAAAGGCGTATATATAATGTCAACAAAAAATCATATATTCTACAAAAAAGTACTAGCAAGACAATCATAATAGAATAGACGAAATTAGGTAAAATCTAAGATTTTTGTGTTAAATGATGACTCTACTAAGACTTGACAATGCAATTTAAGTTCATCATTTTTTCCATCTTTCAAATAAAAGTATTTTTTTTTGTCGCTGCATCTGAATGTTGATATAGGTTCGATAGAAGGAAATAAAAAACTTGTTCTAGCGATTAATATTTTTATTCCAGCTGCAAAATTAGGAAAAAATGCACACACCATTGTGCAAAAAAAAAAAATAAAAAAAAAACCTTCACATAATTTAGGGAAGAAAAACTAGAGATTTCAATTTTGCATTTTATGAATAAAAGAACATCTTTTTATTTGATTTGAGAGATTTCATTGCTATCTTATTATTTACATATTTGCTAATCTTTTTTTTGTCGGTTACATATTTGCTAATCGAATACCAAATAAAGTTGCAATTCATTTTAATGGATTGACATAAATTTTGATGGAAATTGCCGGGGAAGTAAAGAGTTTGAGCTCAAAACTACGTATGAGAGTGCTTTTTTACATAGTAAAGATTACTGTTTTTTTTTTTTTTTTTTGGGAGGGGGAGGAAGAGTTGTGGCTAATTTATATTCTAGATGTAATTTACATGTGAGAATTACCATTGATATGGGTAGTTATAATTTGAAGAGTTTGCAGGTTGGTAAAAAAAGATTACACCAGCTTTGTAAGTAATAAGTAATCCTCTTCCTCTTTCATATCCGTGTAAAGTAAAGGCAGAAGAATAACTTTATAGATTATAGTTTGCGATATTGATCTTTTTAGATAATCTTAAATGTAGTCGAAAGTCATTTCGGTGCATATCAAACTAATTGCTCACAGAGCTCTTGATGGTTATTGGGACATAGCTTCCTCCATCTTATTCATCACATATAAGTTGCAAGGATGATACGCTTATTCCTATGCACACCTCCAGAAACTCACCCATACATAGAAGGCGTACTTCTCGTACATAAGTCTGCAATCCACCAGCTGAATCTGCGCCCCAATGCTCTTGGGACACTCGTTGACGATTTGATGTGCTCCCCTGGTCATGCACTGCATGCAATCATCAACCGAGATTTGTCCGTTACAGGCGCCATGGCCGTAGCGGATCGGATCTGGCCCATCCCATGGATATTCCAAGTAGAAATTGTAGTTATTGCGCGGTGTCGGCCGGTAAGTGACTGAGAATGTCGTCTAGGGTTCGCCTGGAAGGGATCGTTGTCTCCATAAACTTGTACATTGCATATCTTGTACACCATCTCCGTGTTTGGATGGTCCGCCACAAATCTAATTATGTGGAGGAGCATAATCACAGTTGCTATTGCGGAAGGACTCATTAATATAATTATAATAACTAGTTCGCACCCGAAGTGTCGACTTTGCTATGTGGACATGGTGCAAGATTCATTATATAAAGGAGTCAACGCTAAGTTGTTACTTCCGAATGCCCCTTTATTTAATTTCGTTGATTGACTTCAAATTTTCTTTGCTTTATTTTATTTTTGATGCTCGGTGATCAGTTATCACTATGGTAAGCCCGCAAAGATTTGATTTCTAATGTCGACCTTATTCTGAACCATTCGGTTAAAATAAAATTGATTCTCTTTGGCCGCAAGTGATGTGGAATATAGGCATATCCTTGACCACCCTCTGCATTTTCGAGATTGTCGCCATGTTTTTAACTCGTTTCTTTGCTATGAAAGGCTGGCTCGATGGGGACTAGTTGTTCCTTGTTGGAAGAAAAAAGCCGGAGTAATTGAACCTGAACTTAACTGTCCTTGAAAGAAAGAAAAAATGTAGGATCTTCTTCCAGATTATCAAGCCTTTTTATTTCCATTTAGGCCCCAATTGTGAAAATTATAAGGAGATGCTTTTACTTGGGTTTGGCTTCATTATCTCCGTCCATCTAGAGCTGTTTGGGGTAAGAAAACTAAGGACATTTCCTACTATCATCAATCAACTCAACCATTTATGTATATTGTTGCAAAAGCAAGTGATTGAACGGTAATATAAATCGAACATTAAATTTATGTGGTCGAACATTAAATTTATGTGGTTCGTGTGACCTACGTCTAGGGGGAGAGTAATAGAGAATTCCACTATAAATCAAGCGATACTATGGATATTATAGCCAAACTTGAGTCACTCAAATACTATCAATATTTTCCATCCCCCTCCATCACATCCAAACTCATGCACTATTTAGCCTCATAATTCCTTACGAAATAATCTCTCAATCTCAAGAAAGGACTCACAAATCTTATCACAAGATTTAATCGACTTCAATACTGTTGGATCGCTTTAGGATGTAATTCACAAGAAGTCACCTCTTTGATACTCTTAAAAAAGAACATCCATTTCTTATGTAAAGGCAAGAGTTGAATCCAAAATAGGAAACCTTCTCCAACTAGGAGTTTGCTCAATAAAGAAACCTATTCAAAATAGGAAACTTTCTTGAATTACGAAATTTTCTTCTTCATGCTCAAACTTGAGACATATTTTCAACAATCTATAACTTGGCTTGATGTTTGAGCCAAGTTACAATCGTTTCACTAGAATTTGAACTTCGTTGCTAACCACCTCTAGCTCCTAATGGTCTCAACTGCCACATCATCCAAGTCCAGGACTTGCTTGAACTCACCTATAACCATAGACTTCGTTAGAATACCAACTGCACTTGCACCCTTAACCACTTGACAAGGATTTCCCAAAACAACCTCATCAACTAGAGATAAAGCAAAACCGTTGTTGCATCCATATTTATCAGGAGATCAATTATGCACCTTGTCAAAACTCATTAGTTATAATAACCGTTGGCTCTATAAGCTCTACCTTGCTATAAACACCATCTATGTCAATTACTCGCTAGTATCCGCCACCTCAAGAGTTTCTAATTGCAACTCCACTTCGAGTTGAATATTGTCTAGATTTGTATATACACTACTATAAACACTCATATCCGAAAGTACTAAAGACTCGTCAAAGGTAACTTTTATGCTGTACAAAATGAATTTAATTTCGAACATCATAACTGATCACCCCACTCACCTTATGCAAAATCTAGGAATGTGCACTTTCTTGCCTTCCCATCGAGTTTCTCATCAATCACTAGAATATAACATGGGTAACCAAATATTTTAAATACAGAGTAATCAGCAACGTTCTCTAACTACAATTCTTCTAGAGTTTGACATCCAATCGTAGTATCCACTAGGAATCTCCTAGCCATACTAGCACTAGAGAGCATTTTATGGGTTGCCTCTAGTAATGTTTTGTTCATCAACTCTACAACATGTTGATTTACTAGCACTAGTGCGATGTCTCACTATACCTTCTTTCAGTCAAAGCTTAGATTACTATTAGTTTGCATATGCTTGATCGTCTTACTAGCCTTTTTTCAGTCAAAGCTCTCAATTGTTTAGTCTTAAAAATAGTATCAAACTTGTGCCTCCGCACAGAAATCACAACCTTCGTCAAGTCATTCATAATTGTTATCATAAGTGAATCAACAACTTGCGAACATCTAAGTGAATCAACTCTCCAATCTCCGTGGTTTCTCTAATAGCCAAACTACATTGTACTTTTTTGTCATTGATATGGGTCACCACATCTGCATATATTTAGTTTGTTAGTCACATATATACACAATAGATTCCTTTAAACTTAAACTTCCTGGAATGCCCTCCTGAGGCGTATGCATATGCGGGATGATGCTATGCCCAAGGGGGCGGGACAATACCTGGTCATGCTAGATGACTATTGACCTTTGAGTTGGCCTTGGCCCTAAACGGTCGTAATAATCTAAAAGCATGGTTTCGAAGGTTGCATGTCAGTATGAGATGTCATGCAATTCTCGAAATGCCATGTGTGTAAAGTGCATGAGTGCATGAGTGCATACTTTGAGAAGTGATACTACAGCCTGCACACGTGTGAGGAATTGTGATGCATTACACCTGATTATGGAATAAAATTATAAGGCACGGTATGGGACTAGCCAAAATGGGTTTTACATTATAATCGGGACATGTGTAAACGTATTGTGCATAAGAGTTATTGGAAGTGTTCTAATTTGGCTTAATATTGCTGAAAACTATGACGCATTGTAAATTTGATTATATGCAATGCATGTGCCAAGGCGAGGTAAGAATGCTTGCAGGGTTTGATTTAATAGCTTGGGTTGGTTGTTTGGGGTTGAAAGTCATGAAAATGTTTGAATACATTTGGCTAATTAAAAGACATTTGCACATGAGACATTGCACATTCTTATTTTTGCCTCATAAGTATGTGATTTGTTGTGAGAATTATCTATGTGCTTATGTTATGATGGTTTGGGAGGGTGAGTTAATCATTCCTGTTTATAGTTAAGGCAAACTAGGATCTACTTGCGATTGACCTGCTATCGATAGATAACTTACACATTTAAGTTGTCCCGAGGTGAATAACCTCTCTACGCGAGGTCTAGGAATTCACTCACTGAGTTTATCTCACTCCTCATCATTTAACCTATTTTAGGTCCTAATTGTGACTAGTCGAGCCCGAGCCATGGTATTTTGAGTTAGATGCGTATTAAGAGCGAGTAGGGTATATCAATTTTTGAAGTAACTCTCGTAGTATTAGAGGTGCTAGGCTTACCCCAAGACCCCTTTTGGAGATGGTTATAGCCACGCTTTCGGCTTGTATATGAAGTAGTGTCATAAGTGATCTTGAAGTTTGAATGTAAATGGTTTATATGTTGGATAATGTTATGAATGCATATAAGTATATATAAGCGTGTTTGAAACTGTCCATGTTTTGTTGTGAATGGTTAGGTGATTTGTTTTTGCTTCCGCTTGTGTATATAAATGATAATGCGAATGGGTCGGCGATATTTCCTAGTTAGTCGCAATCAAATGACCATAAGTATGGAAGCGAGGAGTGCTGCGAGCACGAAGTGGGTCAAGGTGGGACAATGATTGATAAATTCCAAAAGAGTTGATCTAATTGATCAAATTAAGGTTGAACCATGTTAAACCAACACTTAATTTGACCAATTGAGGTTCAATTTGGTCAATTGAACTTCAATTGTGCATATTGATCTATCTCATATCATAATTTTGACAAAAATTAGGGAATATTGAAGCATTATGTGTTGGATCAAACCAAATTTAATCAGATCATTTCAATTGAATTTGATTTGATTCAAATCATTTATATAATTTTTAATTAAGCTTAGTTGAACTAAATTGGGAAAATTGGAGTCAATTGCAAACCAATCCAACCTAGTCAAGTCTGGGTCAACCCGTTTCAACCAACAATGACTAAAGCCAATTTTCTAGCCATTTTTCCGCCTAAGTCCAGCCGTTTGACCAGCATAGAGTAGCTAGCCCACTAGCCCTTTTCGGTTTTCCCCAAGTGTGAAATTACAAATATGACCCTCTTTGGTGAAATTACCAAATCACCCATGATCCATGTCATTTAAAAATCCAACCGATTGGAGCATTAGATTTTGATCATTCATTGCATAACCAATCTAGGCCTTCCAATGTGACACCTTACCAATCCATGTGACTTAGAATGAATCAATAGGAAGTTAACTTAACCATTAAGGAATGGATTGGAGCCTTTGGATTAATCCAATGGTTAAAGATTCAAAATTGATGGGAAAATTTGAACTTTTTCCTCCAAAATTTGAAAGGGGGCTTCAGCCATTTTAAGAGAAAATTCTCTTTCTCTCTCTCTAAAACTCCTTCTCTACCGTTGCATAATTTGCCGTCACAAGCTAATTGTTGACCATCACGCTGCTGTTCCCCTTATTGTCCGGAGTCCCTAGTAGTTGGTAAGCCTCATTAAGTAACCACAAAGTCAGTTAGTTTCCTCTCCCGCGTGATCACCGTTCTCCGTGCCAGTGATCTACGCCACTGGTTCAGCTACTATTCCAATCGTTTGTCGACGATTCCTCAACCTTCAAGCCTTACAACGACACCTCTCAGCTTATATATTTAGAATTTAGGGTGGATCGAGCCCCCTTTCAAAATTTAGGGACAACTCAGAAAATCTCAAACAAAATCATGTTTAAATCGAGATTTGTAGTGAGTATAAAGTATGTTGTGATGCTGAATTTATGTCTAGGCCTATGCATGTTAGGGAATTTATAATTAGGATTTGATTAGACAAATGATTTCAATGCAAGTATTTAGAGGCATGCTTAGGATTGGATGAATGTTTATGTTGCAGGGTTCCTGGAAATTGTTTAAATATTAAAGAGCATGATTGGAGATGCCTTGAATTTGCTGAAATGAGGCTTGTAGATGCATATAGTTGCTTGAATTGAAGTTTAAACATGTTTGCGAACAACTGGAAATTTGGAGTTCCAACGACCCTTAGGTGTTCTTCGATTCTTAAAAAAATTCTAGAGTCGGAATTTCAAAATCTCATTTAAAATATTGCTATTAATAAGGATAAAGATATTCATAACGGATTTCAGATATCCTTAGATTTTGTTCTGAAAATTAGGCATAATTTGAATCCTTTTTTGAAATATCTTAAAACTTAAAATTTTTTTCATTGTGGTCTAATTGAGTACACTAGAAAGTTTGAGGATCATATAGCAAATTATAAGGGGGCAATTCGGTCAAAAATTGGAGAAGGTTATTTTGGCCTACAAAACTGTTTTCACATAAGTCCATGGGAAAACTTGTAATTTTCACATAGTGTTGACACCTAAATTTTTGCATAAAAAATGAGTCAATTTTTACCCAAAAAAATAATAATAAAAATTGCATGACATATAGTTTAGAAACATTTATATTATTTTATTGGACCGATGGTGAGCGCGAGATTTTTCACATATTCAGGCAATATACACTGAGGGATATATTTTCGAGCAAAAAAGGAAATTTTCGGCTGGAATATTTAAAAAATACAAAACAGAATATCGCGCGAGGTGTAATGATATTTCACCAAAATTTAACTCCCTCCCCTATATAAGGTGTGGTGCGTGTACGACCAAGGGGCCCTCTTCTTTCGATTTTTTTTTAGTTGAAAATTAAAAAAAAAAACTCTTTTGTTTGTGGAAAAAAAAGAAGTCAAAAAGTGTGCTGGTGTGTGCGGAGAGAAAGTGATGTGAGAGAGAGAACAGCAAAAAAAAAAAAAAAAAAAAAGGGGGTCGAAACCCTAGTGGTGACTATTTGCCTTCCCCGGATGACCCCCGACCGTGCCGGTGCCGTACCCGCACCGGCACCAAAGCCGCCAACCACCCAACGCCAGCCCTCGCGCCGGCAACCCACGAGCCTTCTTTGCTCCATCGGCGCTCTGCCGCTCCGCCGGTCTTGCCTGGTGCCCGTCGACCCAGCAAATTTGCTTAGTCACCCGCAACTTCTAGATCCGGCGACGACCTGATGTTTTTGCTGCCTTGCCGCATCGATCCTTGCCGTCGTGACCCTCCTCTGCTTGTCGACCGCCGATCTCGCCGTGTCGCCCCTGCGTGCCGTTCGAACCTTCTCCGACCAGCGATCTGTAGCCTGCAGCAGCCCGAGAACTCGCGCCGGCCACCGGATCTTAGCAAACCCCCTTCGCCGCGAACCGCCCGCAGCGCGGCCGGCCGCTGTCCCTCTCGTCGCCGCCACCGCAGCAAGTTTCCCCCCACCGACCTTGCTTGTCCGTGCTGATCTGCCGTGGCTCTGCCTGAACGCTACTCCTTGGTGCCCTCGCCGAGTCCCTTGCCGGCGATTCCCCTCGCCGAAGCTCCCAACTGGACGTCAAGCTTTTATTTTTTTATTTTAAAAAAAGAGAAAAAAATCGAATTAGGTATATTTGCTTTATTTTATTAGGCAAGTTTATTTTTTTTTTTTTTTTTTTTTTATATATATCTTGTTTTCTTTATTTGAAATACTTCTCTATGCATAATTGAAAATTCCAATATACCACCTGATTTGTAATCGCACATGGGTTTTTTTATTTCATCTATAAGGCTTTAGATGAAATAATTAATCAAGCGGGAATAAAATTGATATTTTGATCTTTAAGGCTTAAGATCAATTTATCGATTTTATTAGCAAGATATTATCCCTTGATCTGAACGATGTATGATGTCTTTGATGATTTTGAATGGTTTGTCTTGTCTTGATTGCTTTATTTATCTTGAAATATGTTTGAGTTAGAATATCACATGCTTTAGGGTTATTTGCATATTTAGACTAAGCATTTTATTTATCATGAATTTTCGGAATAAAAAAATAAAAAATAAATAAATTTAGGATGTTAGATTTTCGTTTCATTAGCTTATATTGCATGTTTAATTATTTGACATTTTTTTAATTTCGAAATTAACAAAAAAAAGAAAAAAATCATCATGCATATGTCATGTAAAATTAAGGCATCCTTTGTACGTCATTGCACATTAGGATAAAATTGCATATTTCATTTTAAGTTTAGATTGATTTAGATAAACTACATCTTAGGTTAGAGATTGCTAAGTTAAGATAGTATCTTGGTTTTAATTAGGGTTCAGCCTGACCTAATCCTTGATATAAGTTAGATAGAATATTAATTTAGCTAGATAATTTTCACATTTTTCTAATTTCGAATTTCATAAAAAAAATACAAAATATGTCTTGGAATAAATTAGTTTCAACCTCTAGGATATATTGCATTTTTTAAGAAAAATAAAAATAAAAAATGTCATTGCATGTCATTTAGAATTATATTCATGAAATGCATGTCATTTAGTGATTGTTACTAAGTCAATTTATTTAGAAATTGCCTGTCATTAGAATTAGGTCATTTAGTTATATTACATTGCATAAAGCATGATTCTCATTAATAAAATGAAAACAAAAAGAAATTGCGTGTTAATTAGAAATCATATCTAGGGTTGATGATGTGAATTCTGATCTAATGATGTAGATGCCTTTGTTGCTACAAGGTAAGTCCTGTAATTTATTCATTGCTTTTCTTGGGTGTTAAATTGGTGGTTTGCGCACCCGCATGATCACCTCACATGTTAGGGAAATAGATTGAAAATTAATCCAAACTGTTTGCAAAAACATTTTTGAAAATAAAAAGAAATGGTACCGAAAGGGCATCAGAGAAGTCTAGTGTAACCAAGTCCATGTACCCAAAGTCTCTGGTTCGTAGGAGTAAAATAATTCTCCAATTATTTTACTTAGGTGTCTAATCGACCTATCAAAAATAGATTAGTGGCGACTCCTAATTTAAAATCATTTGGATGTTAAGAAATTTTAACTAAGTCGTGAATTGGTATGGGCTTGGGAGAGCCCGAGCTAAGTCTAGGCTTAGCAATCCATTAGCCTAAACCCTAGGTGGTACACCCGAAATTTAGGTCGCGACAGCTTGGCGACTCCGCTGGGGACTTGTGTTAAAACACTTAGTGGACTTAGGCCAATTTTTCTTTTTTCTTTTAATTTTTTTTTGGCAGCGAGGATACCAAGTATGTCCCTAACATTTAAGGTGTTAAATGTTCTTGCAAATTGGGAGGTATAAGGGGAGTTGTGATTGCTAACCTTTGTTTTGTAGGGAGGTGTATGAATGTATGGTTTATTTTCATGATTGAAGTGTTGCTTGATATAAACTATTATGCATGTTTTGCATTTACACTACACTCTTGCACACACAATCTGCTGCTGGACCTGGGCCGCACTAGGACACTTAGGATGGTATTGAGTTGGATACGACTTCGACCGCGAGGCCACGTAGTAGAGGTTGCCCAACTCAATCTCGAAAGCTTTTTCTTGGTGTCAAGAATGCTTACCTCTGCCCGCGAGGCTGCACCGCATTGGGGTATCATTCTTGACTAAGCCGGAGTTAGGAGGACTTGACTTAGTATGTGAGGCTGCAACTAAGTCATCCCACCCTTTTAACTCCACCTTGCTTAGCCTTCCTAGCTAGAAATCGAATATCACATTTCATGTGCTTGTCTATGTGGTTGCTTTAATTGCCTGGTAAAGTAAGCTCTCTACCCTTTACCCTTGCAATTTACTTACTTTATTATGTCTTTGGTCGGTCCACGACATTAGGCTGGTTGAGTCCTAGTCTATAAACAATGGGAAGATTCGACATTCAATTCGTGCCTGCATCGAAGGTTGAACTCAAATCATGATGGGATCGTCTAGGCCACGATGGCCAAAGCTATGTGGAAAGTAGACTTGGTCGCCTTGTTCCCCTCCTCGACATCGATGTCCAGAGTGGCGTCATGCAAGCACTCGCTCATTTCTAGAGCCCCCGAACATCAATGTTCATATATGGTAAGCACGAGCTGACTCCGACCCTGGAAGAATACAGCATTGCCATAGGAAAACCCTTGGAATTGGAATTAATAAATCCACCCCTTGGATTAGAACCATAATCGATTTTGTCTGATTTTCTTAGGATGGATAAGAATCTGATAAAAAGAGTGCTAAAAGATAATTGTCTTGCATGTCCTTTTTCCTTCCTAGACCAGAGTTTTGCTAGTGTTAACACTCTCTTAAAAAGTAGGATCTTCCTCCTAGCTTTCTTCGGGTTTATTATTTTTCCTCTTCTTAAAGGCGTCATTAATCCTTCTGTCGCATGGGTGGTCAAACAAGTGTGTGCTAGGATTAATTTTGTCAACACTGTTTTAGCTGAAACATTTTTGTCACTCACTCGATTTAAGGAAGATGAAGATAAAACCTTTCGTGCACCAATTGAACTTTTACAAATCTGGTTATTTTCTCATATGAGTAAGATCGATATTCGCATGAATATTATTAATGTCACTAATTCCCATCATCCCATCGAGGTATTCAAAAATCATCAGGATCGAACTCCAAATCTTTCTTACTCAAAATGGGTCAAATTGTTGAAAAATCCGAATACCAAGATTTTCCTATGGCATGTTAAATGGTTCCAAGTCTCCGAGGCACGTCTCTCTCATGGCGATAATGAGCCGATCCCGCTATTGGGGATCACCGGTGCCACTTCCTACTACCCACTTCGAGTGGCCCGTTAAAATCGAGTTGTGCAGGATCTACCACCCCCTCTCAAGCTGGGTTTGTTCCAAGTCCGATTCACTGCTAAGGATGACGATCACAAAAAGGAGCTTCGCTGTATCAAACAAGCTTGGCTCGCATGTCACGAACAAAAGTTAAGCTTGCCTAAAGATGAGCTTGATATGCCACGACTCGATACATCCGTCAGCACAAGATTCCGACCGAGTATCTCCCAAAGGTGCCAGATGTGACCGAAAAGCCCACTCGACAAGTGGAGCTTAATCGTCACAAGAGGAAGATTAAAGAACTTGAGAAGCAAGCCAAGAAGGACGCTAAGGACAATAGGCAATTACGTCGAGCGTTGGCTTCCCATGTGTTTATAAATCGGGCCAAATAAAGTGGCTTGAATCTATTTGGTCTTTTTACTTTAGCTTAATGTTTAGGAAGTTGAGTCATTTACTTGATTAGTTTATTTGTGTAGGGCCTTGCAAGTTTCTTTACATTGTTAATGTCAAACAATTTCATTAATGAATAAAAGCGGTTAGAATTTCGTCTTGGACCGGCATTTTTTTTATATGAAGTGCTTATGTGTATTCATTTCTTCAAATTTAGGTGATAACAGATCCTCCATGCTCTCCCATCATCACACGATTAAGAGCTAGAATGGCCGATCAAACTGAAATGCATGATCGTATCTCCACCATGGAAGAACAACTCCAGCAGTTAGTCAACTCTCTGCAGCTACTGACAACTCAAATCCAATCCCACCGAGCGAATCCAACTCCTGCACCCACTCTCCCGACATAGTTGTCCTAAGGCAGGCAAACGAGGCCCAAATGGGCGATGACGACATCCTTGACCTAGAAGATGACCTATTGCTGATCAATGTGCGAAAGGCTAAGCTTGACAGGGTCCTTAAGGCGGAGCAGGATGAACACTTCGCAAAGCTTGAAGAGAAAGTGAAGCAACTACAAGAGTCGCAAAGTTCACTCCCGTTTGACTTGTTAGTCTATGAGAAGGTCAAGATGCCAAAGAAGTTTAAAATGCCAGATTTTGAGAAATACGATGGTACTTCATGCCCAAAAGCTCATTTGTAGATGTACCACATACACATGGCCTAATATGTCAAGAACGAGCCCCTCATGATCCAATCATTCCATGCGAGTTTGACCGGGCTTGCGTTGAACTAGTATGTCATGAAGAATGTGAACTTTCTCGACACCTGGAATGAAGTGGCCGACGCATTTCTCAAGCAGTACAAGTTCAACATGGACATTGCACCTTCCCGAGAGGATCTTGAGAGGATGAAGAAGAAGAGAAGCGAATCGTTCAAGGAGTATGCCATGGGATGGCGAAATCTAGCTGCTCAAATCACTCTTGAGCCTATTGACAAGGAGTTGATGAAGTTGTTTGTTAAGACTCTCCCGTTTGAATTCTGTAGCCGAATAGCCAGCACGTACGTCGAGAGCTTCAATCATCTTATTCCTGTGGGAGAACAAATCGAGATGGGGATAACGGAAGGATGGTTTACTGAGCTATCGAGTAAAAGATTCTCTGATAAGAAGGAGAAAGAAGCTGCCGTAGATATGAATGTGGCTTATAGCTAGGAAAGTGCCAATCGTACCCCAGCTATCTAGATGAATCCAAAACAACAACAAACTACTGGTCGTCAATCATTTGCCCAAGTAAGAAGGCAGTTCTCTCCTCTCCCTAGATCTTCATCCTAAGTGTTGGCAATCTTGAGAAAGAAAGGTTTGCTTACTAGCGAACCGAAGCGCCATAACTGCGAAAGGATTCGCGGTTACTACTCGACGAAGAACTGTGACTATCATAGCGGTGAATTGGGGCATTCAACTGATGAATATTTCACCCTCAAGCACCGGATTCAAAACCCCTTGGACACGAAGGTCTTTTTGTTTTAAACTGCTCGGCTGAATGTCCAGAAAAAATCCGCTACCAGAGCATGAGGGTACTGTTAATGCTATCCTAGAACTTGAAGTCGGTCAAATCAAGAACTCGAAGGTGCATGTGGCGGATGCCTACAACGGACTGGTGAGAGCTGGATATTATCCATATCATGAGAATATTCCCCTATCATTGATGAGGGAAAGAGTTGCCCAAATGGTGGATGACGGCATCATTGTGTATGTTGACCATAATTGCATAGTTTCCACTATTTCCCACATCATTATCGATTGGGAGGAGAATCAAGCTGCGCTCGATGCTGATAAGGAAGAAGTTGATCCTTCGCTCATGGACATGCCCCCACTAGAAGATGCATCCGATGAGGAGATAATGATTGAAATGCCTCAGCTGTATGAATATGTCAACAATAAGGCGGTGCCCTGGTCCTATGACCTAGATGTCGACCTCGTTACAAGGTCTAGTCGAACTTATGCTCAAGCTAGCGCTCAACCTGTAAAACCTGTCACTGATGAAGAGGCTAAGGAATTTCTGACTATGATCAAAGCGAGCGAGTATAATGTGGTCGACCAGTTGCGAAAGTTGCCGCCTAGATCTCTTTGCTCGAACTCTTGCTTACATCCCATGTGCATCAAAAGTCGTTGATGAAGGTGCTGAGTGAAATTCGTGTGCCAGAAATGGTCGAAGCGGACAAGCTGGAGGAATTTGTGGGATCAGTCATTCTCAAGGATTTGATTGCTTTTTCAGATGAGGAGTTCCCTCTTGAAGGTAGGGGGCATAACAAGGCGCTCTGCTTTTCTATTAAACATAAGACTTCCCATGTGTCCCGAGTGCTTATTGATAATGGGTTCGCCCTAAACATATGTCCATTCGCCACTCTTCACCGCCTCAAGATAGACCCATCTAGGATATATGCTGCGAAGACGCCGGTGCGAGCTTTTGATGGGACAAAAAAGGAGGTGATCGGGGAAATCCATCTCGATGTGCAAATAGGGACGGTCGTCTTCAACATTCCCTTCCAAATGCTAGACATCCCTATCGCATTTAATTTGCTGCTAGGTCATCCCTGGATACATACTGCTGGAGCGGTGCCTTCAAGTCTACATCAAGCTGTGAAGTTAGTGATCAAAAGGAAGTTGGTCACTATCTGTGGCGCAGAAGATCACTGAATTTATCATGAGACGGCTATCCCCTATGTAGAACTGGACTCCGAGTTCGAGTCAAGTTACCACTCATTTTAGTTGGTGTCCACCATTCATGCCTCTCGAGACTCATCACCACCAACTTCTGAAGTTTCAAATGCTACCCTTATGGTGGGAAGGGTAATGGTTGGGAATGGTTTTGTTCCTGGTAGTGGTCTTGGAAGAAATATTCAGGGCATTCGAAACCCCATTGAAGCCCCTTAGAGGTCTTGTTCTGCTGGATTAGGGTACCAAGGAAGAGGTGGAGGAAGTTCTAGAGGGCGAAGACAGGAAAGGCAGAACCCGCCATCTAACCAAGGGCAAGGAAGGCAAAACTCACTACCCCCAAACATTCGTGAGACATTCCTTGGTCCTCCGATAATGATGCAAGATGAAGCAGAAGTGATAGACACCCTGGGGTAGCCAAGTGGCAAATTCGACTATTTGGTGAAGTATTCGGCTCCTCCCAGCTTTTATATTGATCCACGCAATATAGTCCCAAATGGATGGCGTGGCATGGACGATTCGACACCCCCAGAGACAGAGAATCCTGATGATGAATTGGAAGGAATCACAAGCTTGTTTGATGACATCTTCATAGGAGCCATTGACAAAGGACCTCCAGAAGAAATGGGCCTTGGCCCACAAGAGTAACTCGTTTATTGCTCTTCCACATTCCCTTGCATGGGAATCTTTATTGCTTTCTAGGAATTGTTTTCAATTTCTTCTTTTTTCGCTTTCTTTTTAGGGCTTGAGAATCGCATTTTTCATTCAATAAATGTAATTGATTGATGAATTTCAATAAAATTACAAGTTTTATTTTGAGGGCACGATGAGGTACATCGAACCAGCCCGGTGATGATATCCAGCCGATAAAAGAAAAGAAAAATCCAAGGAGAATTTTGAGGCCTGGGCTTCATCGTGCTTCCTCGTGTCAAAATGTTTCAAAAAATGGTTTTGCCAAAGAGTCTCAAAAAAAAAAAAAAACAAAAAGATGTAGATTACTTTGTTTGTCTTTCTGATTTATCTACTTCATGTTTCAGGAACAGTCTTGCGGCATATAAAGGTGTGGAAATGGTCCAATCCAATGCAACAAATGATGATATTGATGATCTCGAAGAAGATTCCATTGAGGTACAGCGTAGCTGGGAAGAACATGAAAAAGCCAAGGCTCTTACATCCGAGCAGACCATCACTATTAATTTAAGTGACATGAAGAAGCCAAGGAGGTGAAAATTGGGGCGAATCTCCCCAAAGACGAGGCTAAGCGCCTAATTCAGTTACTGAAGGAATATCAAGACATCTTTGCATGGACCTATGCTGACATGCCTAGGTTAGACCCGTTAATCGTGTAGCATTGTTTGCCTACTAACCCGGACATGGCACCTAAGAAGCAGAGGCTACGGAGAACTAAGCTTGAGCTCTCGAAGAAGATAGAGGAATAGGTGATGAAGCTTTTGAAGGTGGGAATCATTAAAGTCTCACAATACCCAAAATGGGTGGCAAACATCGTGCCCGTAATGAAGAAGGACGGTCGAGTTCGAGTTTGTGTTGATTATCGGGATTTGAACAAGGCTAGCCCAAATGACGATTTCCCATTACCTCACATAGATGTCCTTGTGGACAATACTGCCGGATTTGAACTGTTCTCATTCATGGATGGTTTTTTTGGGTACAATTAGATAAGGATAAAGGAGGAAGACAAGGAGAAGACTGCATTCATCACCTCGTGGGGAACCTTTCATTATAAGGTCATACTATTCGGACTCAAGAATGCAGGGGCAACTTACCAACGAGCCATGGTAGCATTGTTTTACGATATGATGCACCAGGAGATTGAAGTCTATGTTGATGACATGATTGCAAAAACCCGACCTGGACGAAGCCACGTCGAAACTCTAAAGAAGTTGTTTGATCGACTCCGTAATTCAAGCTTCATTTAAATCCCACTAAATGCGTGTTCAGAGCAACATCCGGTAAATTACTCGGATTCATTATGAGCAGTAAAGGGATTGAGATCGACCCATCTAAAGTTAAGGCTATATGTGAGCTGCAACCTCCGTCAACGGTGAAAGAAGTCCGGAGTCTTTTGGGGAGATTGAATTACATTGCTCGATTCATTTCCCAACTTTTTGAAACCGCCAAGCCTTTCTTCAAGCTCCTAACGAAGAATGCACGAGTCAACTGGGATGAGGAGTGCCGAGGAGCATTCGACAAGTTGAAGGAGTACTTGATGAATCCATTGGTGCTTGTCCCGCCATCACCGGGGCATCCCTTGAATTTTCTACCTCACCATTCATAGTGAATCATTGGGTGCAATGTTGGCTCAGGAAAGTCTTGTCGATAAAAAAGAACGAGCCATTTATTATCTGAGTAAAAAGTTTAATGTATCAGAGCTGAAATATTCTGACGTTGAAAAGACTTGTGCCGCATTGGTGTGGGTATTGCATAGATTGCGACAATACACATTGCATTACCAGACGTTCTTTGTGACTGAGAACAAGCCCATCAAGTACTTACTTGATCGGCCAGCTTTGGTGGGTAAATGGCTAAATGGCAAATTTTGATCTCCGAATTTAATGTGCAATTCATGCCACAAAAGTCGGTTAAGGGTCAAGTGATTGCTGATCTATTGGCAGAGAATTCAGGGGTCTCAAATGACGATGACAGTTTCCTAGAAGACCTTGTCTTGAGTGTAAATGAAGACTCATGGACAATGTTCTTTGATGGAGCTGTGAACTTGTCTAGTTCTGGTACTGGGGCAGTTCTGATATCCCCATACGGACAACACCATCCGGTAGCTACAAAATTGACATTCCCATACACAAACAATGTGGCAGAGTATGAAGCTTGCATCCTCGGACTTCAGGTCGCAATCGAGATGGGTGTGGCCAAGTTAAAGGTATTTGGAGATTCAGCACTGATCATACTTCAGACCGTGGGGGAATGGAAGACTAAATATGCTAAGTTGCTCCCGTACCACGAGTATTTAGAAGACCTAGTAAAAGAATTCAAGGAAATTTTGTTCGAATACCTGCCGAGGTCTCATAATCAATTTGCGGATGCACTCGTGACTTTGTCATCCATGCTGCAAATCACCGATGGATTAGAAGTCGAGCCATTGAAAATAGAGGTTTTGCCAAAGCCAGCTTACTGTATGATCATAACTGAAGAACCTGATGGAAAACAATGGTATTACGATATCAAGAACTACATTAAAAGGCAAGAATTTCCTGAAGGAAGCACTCCGGCTGATAGGAAGTACATCATGAAGATGGCCTCAAAATTCTTCGTCGGTGGCGAGAATTTGTACAAGAGATCTTATGATTCAGTTTTGTTGCGGTGTGTGGATGCAGCCGAAGCCACTCAAATCATGCAAGAAGTTCACGAAGGAGTATGTGGCCCTCATATGAATGGGCACATGATGGCCAAGAAGATCATGAGATTAGGCTACTACTAGCTCACACTAGAAAGTGACTGCATAAAACACGTACGAAGTTGTCACCGCTGCTAGATTCATGGTGATAAGATAAATGTTCCTCCGATTGAGCTGCACCAGTTTTCCGAGCCATGGCCCTTCTTAATGTGGGGCGTTGATGTGATTGGCTTAATAAATCCTAAGGCTTCAAATGGGCATATTTCTCCAAATGGATCGAAGCTACATCCTTTGCAAATGTTATCGCCCGCAATGTTGTGAGGTTCATCAAACTTGACATAATTGCTCGCTATGGCGTTCTTGAAGCAATCGTCACTGATAAAGGGACGAACTTGAACAATAAACTTGTTGATGAGTTGTTCAGCGATTTCAAGATCAAGCATCTGAATTTGTTCCCTTACCGCCCTCAAATGAACGGGGATGTTGAAGCGGCCAATAAGAACATTAAGAAGATCTTGGCTAAGACAGCCGAGAATTATCGAGATTGGCATGACATGTTACCTTTTGCACTAATGGCGTACCAAACATCGATCCGCACTTCTACCGGGGCAACCCCTTTTGCTTTGGTGTACGGCATGGAAGTAGTTTTACATGTGGAAGTGGAGATTCCTTCTCTAAGAGTTTTATCCCAAGTGGAGTTATCTGAGACAGAATGGTCACAACAAAGATTGGAACAGTTAAACTTGATTGATGAGAAAAAGGCTGAAGGCTCTCTGTCATGGCCAAACTTATCAGCAGAGAGTGGCCAGATCCTTCAACCGGAAGGTACAATCGAGACATTTCGAGGTAAATGATCTTGTTCTAAGGAAGCTGTCGCCAATTTTTCTGGATCTTGGGGACAAGTTTGCTCCAAATTATAGCGGCTCATATGTGGTGAAGAAGGTACTTCCTGGAGGTGCCTTAATATTGGCAGAAATGGATGGTCGTAAGTTTTCCATTCCTGTTAATTCTAATGCTGTCAAGAAGTATTACCCATGATAGAATTTGCTGTGTCATGTTTTGAACTGCAAGCATTTTTATGATGAATAAATTGCCTCAATGAGTTGTAAATTCATTTGTTCAAATTTGCTGCAAATTTTGCATGTTTTCCTTGATAAATGTGTGAGATAAATTGAATGTGTCAAATGGAATACCTTGGAATGATGAGAGGCAAGCCTAATTCCCTACACTATTTCATACACTAATTCCCAATGAGTTGTGTTGAAAAATTCCATGCCCACAAGGAAAAGGGGATCTCGCAAAGGGTACGTTAACCAAGGTGATGAGAGGCAATTTTTTCTTCCACTCGAAACACTATAGGTATACCCATCGTTTAACCCTTTGAGCCCACACACTCAAAGAGTTTTTAAGTTATCCATGTCAAGGATCATCCCACATTGGGACAAATTTGAAATGAATGGTAGGAATTTTCTTGCTCACACTTACATCAATCTTCGAGTATTGCTTTCGCAGTGTAACTTGTATGATAATTTGAAGTGCCTTAGGATGATGAAGAGTAGTTCTTTCTATGTCATATACACTTTCATCCATTGCATAGCCCACTTGGGCCTATGAATTTGTTTTATGTTAAACCCAGTTGGTGATCACTCCCTACACTAGGGCAAGGCAAGAAAAAAAACAAACCACTCAATTAGCGTGGTTTACAATGCTGATAAAAGATGAAGGCTGTGTGAGTCCAAAGAAAATAAGTGCAAAAATGGGGCATGAAAAAAGCAGTGTGCCTAGTAAAAGCAATGCCAATGCCCAGAAAAGAAAAAGTCAAACATTAGTTGAAGTCGTATCCCCTATAGGGTGGTACTAAAAAACTTAAATGCCGTTGCAATCAATGGAGTTTTGATATGAAGAAAATCTTCGACAGTGGAGAAGAAAATTGGTGAAAATGTCAAGTTGATCACCAACTTTGACCCCTTAAACACTTTTTGAGCCTAATGATCCTTTCGTTTCTCAACTTATGAACCAAGCCTACGTTATGTCCCTTGCAAAGTCTCTTCAGATTGTGGCACTTGAATTAACGTAAAAGTTCACATGTTTGAAAGCATTGCTCGAAGAAGTGCGAGTAAGATAATTTCTGCCTCATTTCGTGTGTTTCTTGACTTGTAAACCCCAAAATGATTGCGGAATATCACTTCTTTTCTCAATAGCCTTGACTCAAAGAGTCTCCTTTGTTAAGCCGTTGATCAAGCCCACATTACGGTCCCTATTAAAGACCTCTCAGATTGGTAAGATCATACCACTTGCGAGATTGCTCGGACCCCTATTTGGCATGATGATGGTAAGGTAGAGTGATTGTCAAAATCTTGCGTCAAAGGTCAGGATGAAATAGCCTTTTAATGAGAATGAGAGAAAAGTCCTTTCAGACCGAGAGGTCTCTCATTTGACACATCCATGACACTCATGTGTTTAGATTGGAATCTTCTTTTGAAATCTTTCCCAATGGAAATTATGTGATGCAAGATCGATAGAAATCATCACGCATGAACCTCCCTTGAATTAATGCATGTTTGTGACCACAATTGCATGTTATTTCTCCTACGACTATGTTTTATAGGAGACACATTCCCAAGGATCAGAGATGTTGTGAAGTAGGTATATCTCTACCCATACTCTAAATACTTGTCATTGTGTAGGTATTCTCTTCAGAGTGCACCGACACTCGACTCGGTTGAGCTGTCCCCCAAATATTTTTCTCTAGATTTAGTTTGATTAAGGCGACCGAAGAAAGTTTCTGGTACTGGTTAGACAATCCATGCTGCAACGCTAGGCAACCGAAGAAAAGTTCGGGTCTTAGCTAAGCAAAATCTTAGTTTAGGTGACCGTAGAATGGTACGGGTCTTAGACAATGTTTATGGCTCTAACAGGCGACCGTAGAAAGATACGGGTCCTCGAAAAGCCGTTTCCTATTCAGGCGACGTAGGAAGGTACGGGTTCTGGAAAGTGTTTTCCTATTCAGGCGACCGTAGAAAGGTACGGGTCCTGGAAAAGCAATTATTCCATTAAGGTGACCGTAGAAATGTACGGGTCTTGGAAAATCATTTTTTTCGTCAAGGCGACCGTAGAAAGGTACGAGTCCTAGACACGACCAAAAACTACCATACTGGGTGATCGTAGAAAGGTACGGGCCCTAGGAAAGCAGTTTCCTTACAAAACCTTGCTGCCATTCTAGGCGACCGTAGAAAGACACGGGTCCTAGGAAAGCAGTTTCCTTACAAAGTCTCGTTGCTATTCTGGGCGACCGTAGAAAGGTACGGGTCTTGGACATGTAAGTTCCTTTACCATTTGTATTAGCATTTCCATGCATCATATAAATTGCATTAAAAAATGGAGTTCATCTTCTAACAAAAAAAAATCATTCATTGCATGCGCATGATCAAAATTTGGGTCTCAATTTATCTTTGAAGGCAACCTCTACGAGCTCACCTTCAAAGAGGGGCAACTGTTGACACCTCAATTTTTGCATAAAAAATGGGTCAATTTTTACCCCAAAAATAATAAAAAAAAAATTGCACGACATGTAGTTTAGAAACATTTATCTTATTTTATTGGACCGACGGTAAGCACGAGATTTTCACATATTATGCTAAGATTTTTCACATATTCAGGCAATATATACTGAGGGATATATTTTCGAGCAAAAAAGGAAATTTTCGGCTGGAATATTTGAAAAATATAAAACAGAATATCGCGCGAGGTGTAATGATATATTCAGGGGGGATTATGCACAAGAAAAATTGGAAGTGAAATATTTCACCAAAATTTAATTCCCTCCCCTATATAAGGTGTGGTGCCTGTATGACCAAGGGGCCCTCTTCCTTTGATTTTTTTTTAGTTGAAAATTCAGAAAAAAAAATTTGTTTGTGGGAAAAAAAGAAGTCAAAAAGTGTGCTGGTGTGTGCAGAGAGAAAGTGACATGAGAGAGAGAACAAAAAAAAAAAAAAGGGGCCAAAACCTTAGTGGTGACTGTTCACCTTCCCCAGATGACCCCCGATAGCGCCGGTGCCGTACTCGCATTGGCACTAGAGCTGTCGACCACTGCGACGCCAGCCCTTGATCGCGCCAGCACCACCCGCGCCGTCAACCCATGAGCCTTCTCTGCTCCACCGCCGCTCTGCTGCTCCGCCGGTCTCGCTCGACGCCCGTCGACTCAGCAGATCTGCTCCGTCGCTCGTAACTTCCAGATTCGGCAACGACTTGACGATTCTGCTGCCTCGCCGCGTTGATCCTTGCTGTCGTGACCCTCCTCTGCCCATCGACCGTCAATCTCGTCGTGTCACCCCTACGCCGCTCGAACCTTCTCCAACCAGCGATCCGTAGCCTGCGGTAGCCTGAGAACTCGCGTCGACCACCGAATCTCGGCAAACCCCCTTGGCCGTGAACCAGCTATAGCTCCGGGCCGCCCCCCGTCACCGCCACCGTAGTAGATTTCCCCCCACCGACCTCGCTTGTCCGTGCTGATCCGCCGTAGCTCTGCCCGAACGCTGCTCCTTGGTGCCCTCACTGGCGATTCCCCTCACCGGAGCTCCGAATCGGCCGCCAAGATTTTTTTTTTTTTTAAAACAGAGGAAAAAAAAAATCAAATTAGGTATATTTGCTTTATTTTATTAGGCAAGTTTATTTTTATTTATTTATTTTTATTTTTTATGTATATCTTGTTTTCTTTATTTGAAATACTTCTCTATGCATAATTGAAAATTCCAACATACCACCTGATTCGCAACCGGACATGGGTATTTTTATTTCATCTATAAGACTTTAGATGAAATAATTAATCAAGCGGGAATAAAATTGACATTTTGATCTTTAAGGCTTAAGATCAATTTATCGATTTTATTAGTGAGATATTATTCCTTGATTTGAACGATGTATGATATCTTTAATGATTTTGGATGATTTGTCTTGTCTTGATTGATTTATTTATCTTGAAAAATGTTTGAGTTAGAATATCGCATGCTTTAGGATTATTTGCATATTTAGACTAAGCATTTTATTTATCATGATTCGAAATAAAAAATAAAAAATAAATAAATTTAGGATGTTAGATTTTCGTTTCATTAGCTTATATTGCATGTTTAATTATTTGACATTTTTTTAATTTCGAAATTAACGGAAAAAAACAAAAATCATCATGCATATTTCATATAAAATTAAGGCATCCTTTGTACGTCATTGCACATTTGGATAAAATTGCATATTTCATTTTAAGTTTAGATTGATTTAGATAGACTGCATATTAGGTTAGAGATTGTTAAGTTAAGATAGTATCTTGGTTTTAATTAGGTTTCAGCTTGACCTAATCCTTGATATAAGTTAGATAGAATCTTAATTTAGCTAGATAGTTTTCACATTTTTCTAATTTCGAATTTCATAAAAAAAAATACAAAATGTCTTGGAGTAAATTAGTTTCAAACTCTAGGATAGATTGCATTTTTTTAAGAAAAAAAAAATGTCATTGCATGTCATTTAGAATTAGATTCATGAAATTCATGTCATTTAGTGATTGTTGCTAGGTCCATTTATTTAGAAATTGTCTGTCATTAGAATTAGGTCATTTAGTTATATTGCATTGCATAAAGCATGATTCTCATTAATTAAATGAAAATAAAAAGAAATTGTGTGTTAATTAGAAATCATATCTAGGGTTGCTGATGTGAATTCTGATCTAACGACGTAGATGCTTTCGTTGCTACAAGGTAAGTACCGTAATTTATTGATTGCTTTTCTTGGGTGTTAAATTGGTGGTTTGCGCACCCGCATGATCACCTCACATTGTTAGGGAAATAGTTTTAAAATTAATCCAAACTGTTTGCAAAAACATTTTTGAAAATAAAAGGAAATGGTACCGAAAGGGCATTAGAGAAGTCTAGTGTAACCAAGTCCCCGTACCCAAAGTTTCTAGTTCATAGGAGTAAAATAATTCTCCAATTATTTTACTTAGGTGTTTAATCGACCTACCAAAAATAGATTAGTGGCGACTCCTAATTTAAAATCATTTGCATGTTAAGAAATTTTAACTAAGTCGCGAATTGGTATAGGCTTGGGAGAGCCCGAGCTAAGTCTAGACTTAACAATCCATTAGCCTAAACTCTAGGTGGTACACCCGAAATTTAGGTCACGACACATAGTTCAAGGGATTTTTTTCACAAAAGTTCAAAACAAAAAAAAAAAAAGTTGTTTGTAACGTAATGAAATATCTCTTTGTAAAATTTTGCTGGATTTTGAAATTTCTAGATAGTTTTACCGTATTTTACAAAATCGGGTAAGATTTCAAGTCAAATGTGGAGCAGTGATAATTCTAGGTCAATCTTAGGCCCTTAAGGTTGGAACCAGGTCAGGTGGTCTCAACGAACTTTAAAGCCCACATTTCAAGGTTTCTAATTGTGCCTAAAACGCTTAGTGGGTAGGTCATTAGGGCCATTAATTGGACTTAAATGTAGTTGCCTAGTGTCAATAAAAATGAATTAGTGATCCAATCATTGGCTCGCTAATTGTTTGTTGATTGTTCAAGGCTAATTAGCCTAAATGCATGTTTTATTCAGCCTTGCAAGTGATTTTTAAATGAATGAATTGGGTTCATTATGCATGCATTGGTGGGTAGCTTAATGGGAATAATTAGTGCTAATTAATAATTAATGAATTAGCCTATTGCTTCGTGAATGCAAGTGGAAGCTAATTATCATTAATTTTAATCAATAAACCCCTAGGCTACGTTTGGTCGTTCGGATTTCTAATCGGGATACGACTGGATATAATAGGATATGAAATCCTAGGATTTTTTTATATCCCGTCCATTTTTGGTGAATCGCAGTATTAAAGTCGGATATGTTCACATCATATCATGTACATTTTTTTTTTATATATATAAACGGCATATTATTATAAATGACCCTAAATGTTCATAAATGGAGATTGTGAAAATCTCTCGTAACACTATTCCTTAATTTATTTTTATTTATTTTGTATTTTATTTTTCCTCTTTTTTATATTATTTTCATTATTATTTCTTTTTTCCCCTTTCATCATTCTTTAATAAAATTTTATCAAATAGTAAACTATACTAACATACCTAAAATACAAAAACACCTAAAATATATAATAAATATAAATATTTAATTTATAGATTGAATGTTTATTATAAGATAGAATTAAAGTTGAATATATAAATTAAAATAAGATTAATTAAAGATAACTATTTATTTTTTATTTTTTATTTCTTAAATTAGAATTCAAATATTATTTATATTGAATTATAATTTCAATTTTGGTAATTTAATAAGTTTGTTATTCAAGAAAAATAACTTTCCTATTATGGACATTAGAAATCATATCTACCTTTATCCCACCTCCCCCATGGGATAATTTTATCCTGTCTATATCCTCCTTATATCCGACTTTATCCTGTCCTAAGCGAGCACCAAATGTAGGATAGGATAAATCATATCATATCCCGAATTTTATCCCGACTGCCAAACGCAGCCCTAGAGGATTAGAAGGTGGTGTAAGATAATCGAATTGCATTATTAGTTCTAGGAACAATCCCGAATCGATCAAATCTTGAGTTGACGTGAACTTTGTTAGTACTTGGCATTGATTGAGTGCATGTCATGGATTGCGTGAATAAATGATTGGATGTCAACACCGACACTTGTAAAGGCGGTGACCAAAGTCCCAAGGAGGCGATGGCCATGAAGGAAGACCGATGTCTATTCTGGTCTCATTCTTATAACAACTGGCTTATGCTTAGTTTAACCTATTTAGATTAGCTTGCTTAATTCAAGAAAATAAAAGCAGTTTAGACTTAGGCACATCATTTTAACAAATGATTAGGATAGTCCAGCTTAGGCTTTACCTTATTCAATTCATTAGTTTAGGCTTCCCTTAGTTTGAAATGGTAAGCTTCCAACGATTATGTCTCAAGACTCAATAATAAGGCTTTGTAAATTCTTCACCCAATAAGTTGCGGGTCATTTTCATTTTCACACTTAGATGCATTTTAATTTCTTGAGTGTTTACTTAACTCGGTGGTTTTCAATATATTGGTTGTTAAATTGCTTTCCTAGAATAGACTTTCAATAAACCTTACAAAAACATTTGCATGCTCAGATTAATGTCTTTTAGGATCATAATTGATAATCAAGAATGGATGGCTACTTAGATAACACACTTATAAGTTAGGTTTCTAAAATGATGCTAATAGAAACATTAGCATAAGCAAGTTCCCATTCCAAGAATTCTCTATTTGCATGGAAATTGAGATGACACTCCTACATCTTAATTGGCTTCTAGCGGGTCCCCAACAACGGCTAGTGGTGACTTTAGTAAATACTTAGGTTGTTAAATAAATTAAAAGAAATCCCGTGTTACGCGAGGTATAGGCTTGGAAGAGCCTACACTTTTGATTGATGGACCCCTTGAATCATCATTAAGATAATGCGTTTGAGTCATCTTTTCAGTGGACCATTTAGACCGTCTTGAGCAAATATCTCTAAATCTATTCGTCAAGGCAGCCTCTCGACAGGTAGGTCGCGACAGGTTCATAGAGGTAGAGTACACTCCCACACTTTACTTAAGTGTCTAATCAACTCACAAATAAATGATTAGTGGCGACTTCTCTAAAAACTAATTTTGCATGTCAAACCCCAAGTTACAATGGGTAGGACTTGGAGAGCCCATGCTAAATTTTCAGATTTAATAATCCACCAGTGTCATGACTTAACCTCGGGTACACCTAGGTGGGTGCAAAGGAATCAAGACCTGCCCAGACCGCCCGAAATCGGACTGGCCACCGGAACTGGTGGTTCTTAAGAGAATCGGTCCTATTGCCGGTTCCAATTTATGGGAACCGGTGGGTAACGATATGGTTCCGGGTCCATGGGCAAATCTGCCCACTAACCCACCCACCCAAACCAAACTGGTTTTATTATAATAATATATTCATTTTTAATATTAAAAAAATTGTTAGGTTTAATCTCTAATGGATTTGAGTGCAAAAGATGTGCAATATCCTCCCTCTTGGTCCATGCCTGCCACATATTTGAAGAAATGCCTAAACCAAATTTGTTAGTATTAATCTCTAATTCCGAATTGTCAAAAGGAGTATGTGAAAATATGGTGTGCAATATAGGCTTTCTGTTGATTATTAGGTATATTTTTGGTTATATTTCATGTCTATCAAGTCTGAATCTCTTCAATCTTTGGTTACCTTTGCTTTGTGCTTTGGCCATATTTTTGTGAATTTCCTACGTATTTGTGATGTGGCTACGATCGTAAGTCTTGAATGGATGATGATGAGGATGAATGTTGGCAAATTCCCATCTAGTGGTAAGAGGCAATTGGAGATGGAGGTTCAACAATGGGTCTTTTGTTTGAGTGTACGGTATTACAGGAGCTGTGGCATTCTATGTTTAATGTCCTATTTCTTGGTAATGGGATGAGGAATCCGAGAAAGAAATAAAATAAGATAAAAAAAATGGAGGAAAAAGCTTCTTGATCAGTTCCATGGATCCACTCAAGAACCGGATCAGACCGACGGTCCGGTTCCTACGTGGATTCATGCAACTAACGAGCAGTTCTCAATTCTAATTTTTTGGAACCCATTCTAAGCAGGTGGTTCCCATTCTAGGGTGGGAGCCGCCCACCCAGACTATGGACACCCCTAGATGCACCACTTAGAGTTTGACTAATGAATTACTAAGTTTAAACTTAGCTTAAGCACTCTTAAACCCATACCAACTCACGACTTAGGTTCAAATTCTTAACATGTAAATGAATTTTTAATTAGAAGTCACCATTAATTTATTTTTGGTTGGTCGATTAGAAACTTAATTAAAGTAACGGAAGATTTTTTTTACCCCTACAAACTAGAGATTCTGAGTTTAGAAACTTGATTACGTTATATTTCTCTAATGCCATTTTGATTTTTTTTTCTCTTATATTCTGAAAATATATTTTGCAGGTAGCTTGGATTGATTTTAAGTTACTTTCCTAACATGTAATGTGACCATGCGAGTATGTAAACAATTAATTTAACACCCAAGAAAGTAATAAATAAATTATTGAATTTACCTCGTAGCGACGAAAGCATCTACAATATTAGTTAGAGAATCACATCAATAACTTAGATATGATTCCTAATTAACATACAATCACTCAATTTTTTTTAGAATCTTTTTCTTGTTTAATAAAACCTAATCTACGTGCAATGCAATTTAATCAAATGGCCTAATTCTAATGACGGACAATTTTTAATTAAGTGGACCTAGCAACAATTACTAAATGACATGCATTTTGTGAACCTAATTCTATACGACATGCACATGATATTTTTGGTATTTTTTAATAAAATTCCTAATTAAAAATTACTAAAAATAAAAACCTACCTAAAAGGAGATATTGTCTATTTTAGGTAAGGAAATAGACTAACCTAAATCCTATCTTAACCTAGAAACTTATCTCAACAAGCAAATCAATTCAAAGATGATATTTAATCTAGATATTCTCTAAAGATGCATTCTAATTTAAGAAAAAGGGAGCTAAACTATTCTATCTAGGATATCAATTGCAATGCAAATTTTTTTTTTTTTTTTTGTATTTTTGGGATAAATAAAGTAATTAAAGGAAGATAAGCACCAAAATCATTCAAGGTCATCAAAGATATCATCCATTGTTCGAATTAGGAAACAATGTCAAATCAACTTGATTATTTTGCAAATAAAATCGATAAATTGATCTTAAGCCTTAAATATCAAAATATCAATTATATTCCCACGTGATTAATTATTACATCTAAAGCCTTATAGATGGAATAAAAAAATCGATGTGCAGTTATGGATTAGGGAACAAATCCTAATGGATATTGTGCCTATCATTTGAGGATATTTGATTAGATGTCAACATGCAGCAAATAGGAAATAAAATATTCAAATTATTTTGGATAAATTTTTTTACCTAATTTGAATATTGTACGGATATTGCTTCCCAATTCGAATTTGCCGATGACTCGCGAATGGTGGTTCACTGTGGCACAGCTATGATGATGGTTCAGCCTAGTATCTCGTCGCGATAAGAATTCATGGCGATGAGGAGCAGTTGAACTGGCTGAGCTGGGCAATGGACTTCTTCTCGACTGCGCTTCTCATGTGGCTTCCCAGCCGAAGTGTTCAATTGCCACTTCCCTTCTGGTTGTCTTTTATTTCTTGGACTCACGGCTGTGGCTTTCTTTAATAATATATTATTGACTTGGGTTAGCAAGATGTGATGGAAAAAGACAAAACCCACTTCTTAGGACTCACGGCCTTCAATCCTCAACTTGGATGAATCGGTTTCTCGATGATGGAGACAATATCGGCAACTAAGAAGGGATCATCGGAAAAATCCAGCAAAGATGGTAGCTTTGGTGTCTTGTTAGAAAATCTCCGACAACCAAATCGGCAAAGTGGGGACGTCGTCAACGGGGCAATGACGCACGACAGATCACGCATAACAGATCGAAGTGTGGTCTCAGAGCAGCAGCGTCGGCGTTGCCATCACTGAAGGGAGCGACAACGGAGTCGCAGCCACTGGCCAGGACTGAGGGGGGAGCTACGTCTTCGTGGGTGTAGAGAACTTCACGACCAGCGACACAACAAATTCGTCAGAGCGGGCTAGAAATCAGTGCAGCAAGTCGTCTCTCTCTCAAAAAGTGCCGTGTATTTTTCAACGTGTGTCCCCCCTCCTTCATGCGTGGAGGATACATCCTTTCATGTGCAAAGGAATAGAGCGCCCAAAGGGAGAAGCAAAATTTCCATCCTCTTTCCAATCGCATCTCGCACAACCAAGACACAATCTCCTTAATTTTATTTTATTTTCATTCCTTTGCTCATGCCCATTGACGATTGAAGATCTCTTTTCTTGTGCTGGTGTTTCTTTTATTATACCAAAATATATATTGCCCAAAGATTAGCACCAAATATATGCCCCACGTGCACCATTCCCTTCTATTTTCCAATATTTCCCATCCGAAACCTTCCTTCTTGAACGAATATTGGAATAATAATACAAATATTTTTCAAAATATACTAATCTTCGAACTCGTCATTCCTCATAATTCAATTTTCGATCATCAAAGAATATCGAGTTGGGGTCATTCCCTCTCTCTGTGGGCTTAGTCCAACTCGTTAAATTAAAATTCAAAACCATCAATTTAAACATGTCCGTCACCAGTCCAATGCAATAATCCAAAATAATAAATGCTCCTAAAACTATATATTATGCGACCTAATTCTAATATTTTCGTTTAGTGGTTAAAAAACTAATCCCTAATTTTTATGCAATAAATAAATGATGGGGTCACCAAAATTTATGTGTCAACAACCAGCTTCCCGCCAAAGGAAGGTTGCGACAAGGTGTGGTAGTGTCTATTAATTCTTCTTTGGGTGTTTCTTTTTTTGAAACCTAAACTACATTCAATGCAATGAGGTGCAATTTTAATCTAAGTTATGATTATGTGAATTCTAATTTTAACTACAAGCGGTATGAATTATTTAAATGCAATCTATATGTAAACTAATACTAATAACGAGCAAAAAATCATGAACTAATTTAATATGATATACAATTTGATTTATATGAACCTAATTATATAGTAATCAAACGACATGGATATTATGACATGACCCTAAAGTACGAGATAACTAATTGACACATAATGTATGACATGGAATTTATGAAGCTAGTCCTATATGAGATATGCATGTTATATATTTATAATTTTCTTTGAAAGTTAAATTAGGTAATGTCCTAATAACTACATGGTGCCTAAAACATGCAATCGTATAGGAAACTTAAGTGGATGCAATCTATTCTAATTGTGATTAAATTTTTTAGCATTTTTATAATAAGAATACTTCCTAATCTAATGACATGTGATAAGTAAGCTCCACATAATTAGATATATACATCGTCCAAAATAGGAAATAAAAGTAATCGAGAATCTGATCTATGGTCTTAAAGATCGAAATCCCAATAATCCGCAAGGCTAAAAAGGAAATTTTTTATTTAGGATACGCCTAAAATCTCAAAATATATCAAAGTGAGAATTGTAATAGTCTGAATTGGGTAACTAGTTATTCAAGTGAAAAAGCAAACTGGGAAGTTACCTAAAATAGACTTTCGATTTTCCAACGAGACTAGCGACGACAAGCATGATGAGCAGCAGGAGACTGTAACCATGTGGAAACAGCGACACAATAAAATATTTGTGGGGGTGCCGAGTTTACGGTCACTGAAGGGAGCAGCAAGTAGATTTTATAATGCTCGATCACAGTTGGGCAACCAGCGAAAGAGAAACCACGCCTGGCAATGGCAACAAGGCAGCAAGCAGTGGCGTCAGGACGGGCAGGTATAGCCAGAGCTTTCCAGAGATCACTAGCCATGCAATGTAAAAGTGCGACAACAGGCCGATGATTAGGGGCGTCAATATCACACATTTAAAATATAAATAGGTCATATATTGATCACTCATTTTGAGGAGACTATTTTAAATGGGTTATAAACTTAAAGGCTAAAATAAATTGGCCTTAAATTGGTTTTAGACCCATTTTCAACTCATTAAGACCTCGCCAATGACTGGCTAGGCTTAAGCCTCGTCAATCTGGCGAGAATCGAACTTGCCAAACTCAAGCCAACTCCGGCAAGCTTGAGCTCGCTGAGGACTAGCGAGGCCAAGACCTCGCTGATCCGGCAAGACTCAAGCTAAATGGGCTCGAGCGAGCTCCGGTGAGCTTGAACTTGCTGATTTGGCAAGGCCTCGGCCTTGCCAAGGACTAGCGAGGCTCGAGCCTCACCAATTCGGCGAGACTTGAGCTCGTTGGCCTTTGGCGAGCTTGACCTCGCCGGATTGAGAGAGGTGGAGCCTCGCTTGGTTCAACTCGCCGACCGTTGCCGTGGCTAGCGACCGACAAAGGAAAAGGAAAAAAAAAGGAAAAAAAATTAAAAATGGATTTTTTTAAATTAAAATAAATAAAAATTTGATTTTTTAAAATAAAAATAATTAGAAATTTGATTTTAAAAATAAAAAATATTTAAAAATACTAAAAATGCAATTAGAATTTTTAATTTTTCAATTTATTTTCAAATATCTGGAAAAAATCAAAAAATATTATTGTTCAATAAATGACTTCATAAAAATTTTTTCAAGAAAACAAGAGAGCCTCAATTTTTTAAAAAAATTAAAAAATTATCCATTAAATTTGCATTTAATGAAAGATTTTTAGCAATATCATTTTAAAAAAGGAAAAATGTTACAAATGGTCCATGAACTTTCATATAATGTTTAATTTCATCCATGAGGTTTCGATTTGCTCAATTTGGTCCCTAAACTTTCACATAATGTTCAATTTCATCCATCAACTTTTGATTTGCTCAATTTGGTCCCTAAACTTTCATCTAACGTTCAATTTCATCCTTGAGTTTTTTATTTGCTCAATTTGGTCCCTAAACTATTAACAAATGTTCTATCTAATCCTTCCGTTTGTTCAAACCATTAAGTGATGACATGGAGCATTAATTGATGACGTGGAACTAAGTTGGATTACTAGAATTATGAGTCAATATATATCTTTAAAAAGGAAAACAAATTAGGGGTCAGCTAGAGATGAGAGCATCGATCACAAAAACAAATAGAACAAGTGGTTCTGTATCTCTTTTTTGGATGGTAACCACAATTCAACCTGTTTTAAAGGTAATTTCCATGTGGATATTCCAAGTGTCCTTTTTTTATTTTATATTTAAGAGACTAAAATCCATGTAAGCTAATTCCGTTAACTTTAACTAAGGGAAGGACGAAATTGGTCAATTTTCAAATAGTCATGGATGAAATTGAGCATTAGATGAAAGTTCAGGGATCAAATTGAGCAAATCGAAAGTTCAGGAATGAAATTGAACATTAGATGAAAGTTTAGGGACCAAATTGAGTAAATCGAAAACTCTTTGATGAAATTGAACATTAGATTTAAGTTGATGGACTATTTGTGACATTTTCCCTTTAAAAAAAATCATAAGAAACAAACTTTCATATATTTGGAGGTATTTTAGCAATATAATCTTTAAAAAAAGTCACAAAAATAAATTTTCCTAAATTTGGTTAAACATAGAAAATTTATAGTAAAAAAATTTACATCACTTGAAAATGGGTTAAAACCGGTTAAATGAATTAATATGGTCAGATCATTTTTTACCCGACCAACCCATTTGACAGCCCTACCGATGATTAGCGGGGAAGCGCAGGAGCAGCGGAGCATGAGGAAGAGCTCGTGGCGAGTTATGGGGAGCCGTAAGCGCGATGGCAATGAACTTCATGGTAGGCTGGCTGTGGTGGCTCTTGGACGCGTACAGGACACGGTAGAAAGCTGCTTGCTCGATGTTCCCACCACGAAGAAGATCGTCGCTGACTGCATGCGGCCTTGCGGGGCTGTGATCCGATGATGGATCTGTCGATGTGGTTTTTGCATGAAGGGTGTCACCAAACCGGAGGCCAGGGACAAGCTAGACTTAAAGCAGCAATGTAGGATTGGCAGCGGCAAGAAGGAAAAGATTGTTCCTTTCTCTAGTGTGAATATCGTGCGATTCTTTTTCAGTCTACTGCCAACGTTTAATTTGTATGCTCTCCATTTCCTCTTCAAAACTAGGTTTTTTTTTTTTGGTCAAACTCTGTAAAACTAGTTTATAGAGATTTAAATCTAGGGTTTTCTATTAAGAGTAAAATCCTTTACTTTCCTAAGTTAGACCCTATATATTAATTATATCTTAAAATTTAATAAGAGGAAATACACTTTATTTCCCATGTGATTTAAATTTTGGTATAAAGAGCTTTTACTCCCCAAGTTTGGCAAAAGAACGCTTTAAGTGCCATAACTTGGCACAAAAGGACACTTAAAGTGCCATAACTTACGAAAGTGACACTTAAGTGCCACTCCGGCCAAAACGCTGACATGTCGATTTTACGCGAAGCGAGTCCAAAATGTCGTCATTTTGATGTTGACGTGGTAAAAAATTTAATATAAAAATTAAGTAAATCTAATTTAAAAATAAATTTATTTTAAAAAATTAAAAATAAAAATGAAAATATTTAAAATAATTTAAAATTTTAAAAATTTTAAAAATTTTAAAAATTTTAAAAAATTTAAAAATTTTAAAATTTTTTTAAAAAAAATTTAAAACAAAAAATTTAAAAATTTTAAAATTTAAAACAAAAGGGTGACGGCCGAGGGCTAAGCCCTCAACCGTTGTCGCCTCCCGACTCTGCCGGAAGGGCCGGCGACGAGAGGGGGAGGCGGCGAGGGCTCGGCCGGCTACCTCGGCCGACCCTCCCCGCTCCGTCGCTTGCCATTCCCGGCGGCGGCCGAGGGCGGCCACTGCCCTTTTTGTTTTAATTTTGTTTTAAAATTTTTAAATTTTTTAAATTTTTAAATTTTTTAATTTTTTAAATTTTTAAAATTTATAAATTTTTAAATTTATAAATTTATAAATTTTTTTAAAATTTTTAAAATTTTTAAAATTTTAAATAAATTTAGTTTTAAATTGAATTAAATTAAATTTTATATTAATTTTTTTACCACGTCGAATCAAAACGACATCGTTTTGGACTCGCTTCGCCGAAAATTGACACGTTAGCATTTTGGCCGGATTTTGGCCGGAGTGGCACTTAAGTGATCCATTTTTTTCGAATGTGGCACTTAAGTGTCACTTTCGTAAGTTATGGCACTTAAGTGATCCATTTTTTTCGAATGTGGCACTTAAGTGTCACTTTCGTAGTTATGGCGACTTAAGTGTCCCTTTGTGCCAAGTTATGGCACTCCAAGGGTCCGCGTCTCCCCCAAGTTTGCTTTTAATAAATCAACTTTCCAACTTGGCGCCCATATTATGAATTTCGGCCACTTGGAGATAAACGGGCTTGGCCAAATTTTCACTCTATGGATTTAATCCAACTAATTCGATTAAACTTAAAAATCCAAAATCCCCCTTGCTTGACACCATTAATTTTGGTCCGATTAAAATGCAATTTATGTGGCCTTAATACTATTAAATGAAAATGCTTACATATGCAGATGCAATTTAACAATATTTTGTTTTAGGAGTCGATATGATTCCTAATTTTCTATGCAATAAATTACCAAACGGAATTGCCAAAATTCTAAGTGTCAACATAAAGTTGCCACAACTCTTATTATTTGGCCAATGCCAAATTTGATACCAACGATGGAACTCCTATTTCAAATCCTGAATTCTATCAACAGATGGTTTGCAGTCTTAAACTATTCACATTGTCAATTAGTATATGACGACGCTCCGTGCTACTCATTATGCAGTAGTCCTTTGGATTCTTTGTTATGTGAAAGGTAAAATCAATGCTTGGCCTTCACTTTTAAGCTCATTCTACATTGAAGTTGACAACTTATTCCAATACCAACTAGGCTAGTGACCCTCACGATCCTTGCACCACTTTGAACAACCATGTCTTTTTGGGCACCTTGCTTGGCAAGAAACAAACCAATGCCACCTGCTCTAATGCAAAAGCAAAATATCGAGCTATTGCTAATATGACATTGGAGTTATTATGATTGATGGTTACTTGAAGACATGAGAGTGCATTGTAATTTTAGGACAATCATTCACTGCAACAACGTAGTGCTATCCAAATTGCACACAATAATATTTTCCACGAACATACTAAGAATATTGATTTAGATTATCATTTCATCCGACATCATGGTCTTTGTGGCACTGTTCAACTTGCCTCCACTTCATCCGCCAAGACTACTGATATCTTCACCAAAATCTATCCCCCTGGGTGCCCCTGGGTGCTTTCTGAATCTTTTCTCTAAACTCTAGTGATTTCCTATAAGTCAACTTAAATTCGAGGGGATGTTAGATAAATATTTGGTTAATTGGAATTTACACTAGTTGTAATTAAATCTCATTGCTTCTCACCCTATATATAGGGGGCTTGTACTTGTCCTCTTGGATCTCTTGGAATGTACATATCACAACACTTTCACTCTTCAACCACAAATCTCAACTCTATAATTAAACTTTAGGAGATAATTAACTCTATCTCTTCTATATTCAATAAAATAAGTAATTAACTATTTCAAGTTATAAAAGATATATATATATATATATATTAACATAAAAAAAAAGAAGAGATTATGTTCTTCTCCAAAAACTCCATCCACCAGATTTATGGTCATTGAGTTCCATAAATGCATAAAACCCACATGCAAAACTCAAATTTGGAAAAAAAAAAAACACAAAACAAGAAAGATTAAAGCAAACCCACACATTAGCCTCATCCTCGTCTTTCTTCTCTCTTTTCCTAGCGCCTATATTGCTGTCGCACTGACAATCCCGTTGTCCATCGCCATCCCCGACACTCGGTCTCATCACCTATGAAGCCCGGACACGTTACCGGAGATTCCGTGTTGTGTCCGACACGTGTTGACGTGTCCAACACGCTCGGACACGTTCGGACACGTTTGGACACGCGATCAACACGTGTCGGATTTTCCGACACGTGGTCAACCTTTCTCAACACGTTCCGACGCGCGTGCCGAGAGAGGATCGTTGAAGAGGATGATGGAGGATGGAGGCGAGGCCAAGGGAGTAGAGGCGAGGCCGAGACGAAGAGGGAGGGCTGGCGGTGAGGTTGCAGCTGCGAAAGAGAAAGGGCCACAGGCCCTTCGGCAAGTGACTGCGAGAGAGAGCTGTGCGACGAGGCGACCGGGAGAGAGCTGTGCGACGAGGAGGAAGAAGAGGCCGTGGTTAGGGTTATAGCAAGAAGAGGGGGAGGGTGGTGAGGGATGATGGAAAGAAATCAGGGTTGGAGAGGGGGGTGGTGTGACAATGGAAAGAAATCGGGGCCGGAGAGGGCAGTGGCATGGGGTGTGGGGAGAGACAAACCAAGGAGGGGAAGGGGTGGGGGAAGGAACGGTCGAACCGAAGCAGGGGAGGGGGAGATGGGGGAGATTGATCGGGGTAGGAGCAGGTGCTGTGAGCAAGGAAGATCGAGAGTAGGTGTTGTCGTGCGGGGAGAGGGGGAGGGGGAGAAAGGAGAGAGGAGAGAGGAGGGGGAGAGAGAGAAGGGAAGAAATCATGGGAAGATTTTGGGGTGGCGTGGGGAGGAGGTGCTGTCGTGCGGGGAGGGGGAGGGAGGAGAGAGAGAGAAGGGAAGAAATCCGGGGAGGATTTTAGGGTGGCGTGGGGTGACGTGGGGGATAGGGGGAGAGAGAAATGAGGGAGAGTTTAGAGAGAAAAGAGAGGAAATAATTTTTGGGAGCTTTTTCAGGGGAATAACTTTGAGGGGCAAATTATTTTTGTTATAAAAATAAATAAATGAGTTAAAAAGTGATTTTGAAAAATTAAAATATTGAATGTTAAATAATAATAAATTTTGATGATTATAGAATACCATAGATTTATTTAAATAAAGTTGATTCTATTTTTTTGTTAGTCATTAGTTTCATTCATAATTTTTGTTAAAGTTAAAAACATGTTCCCATATATGGGTACGCATTAATTATGAATATATCTTTTAAATATTCTATGAATAGATTTATTAATATTATTAGTGAAAATTCATTGTAAACTCTTTTTATTTATTTATTTATGAATCTGAATCAAAATAATTAAAAATAAAAATATTTATTTAATAATAACGTATCCCAACGTGTCGGAGTTATCTATTTTTGAGAAATGATGTGTCGGCGTGTCGTGTCACGTGTCCATGTCGCGTATCCGTGCTACTTAGCTCATCACACCAATTGCCATCGATTATCAAATCCCTATCTCTTGTATACACACATAGAGAGAAAGAGAGAGAGAGAGAGAGAGAGAGAGAGAGAGAGAGCAGTCTACGACGGGATGGGTGAGATGATTGGCTACGAAGCTATAGATAGCACGGTCAGTGGTGATCAAGCTACATGCGGCTCGGCATGACCGGACTAAGGGAGAGACAGGACAAATTTCTGTACGTAAACAGGCTTTGTACTAGGGGTGAGCGTGGTTCTCGGGTAGAACAGGGAATCCGGAGAACCGAACTGGAGGTTCCAGTTCGGTTCCTAGTTCTTAAAAGACCAGTTCCGATTGCCGGTTCGTTTTTTCCAGGAACCGGCGATTCCGGTTCTGGAACTGGAACAGGAACCGGAATCGGAACCGGAACCGGTTAGGGCTCCAAAAGGAGCCCCAAATACAATTTCCTTTGCTTAAAGAGCTATACATTTATTAAAATAGCGTATCTTATATAATTACATGCAAATTAAGGTGAGATGTGGAGCATTTAGACCTTATAGAAGACTTGATACAGAATTTGGCGCAATGGTCTAAAAGAATTCATATAGCCGGACCTGGCTAGTGGCATGAGGCTTAATTTATTGTTGTGTATATTGCTTTGAACCTTTCATGTCTAATTCATTGTTGAGAAGTCAATTGAGTCTAATGCAATGCTCAAGCACTTGCACAACTTCAACACTTTGTTATAGGTCATCAAAAAGCCTAATAATTTACATTTGCCATTGAATGCTAGACCAGTCATATCTTTTGCTGATCTACGGTTTGTATCATGATGAAATCTTGCAAACCTAGACTGTTCTTTTGTGATTTAACCCGAGTTATGAAAGGACAATGCAATCAAGTGAGTCGACACTTCTCTCAATTAGTCATTTTATCAGATGTTTATTCTGTTTGAATGACAGTGTCCGGATGTTCAGCAATGAGGACGTCACAATTGGTGCATGGATGCTTGCAATGAATGTCCACTATGAGAATAACAAAGAGCTATGTCAACCAGAGTGTACATCCTCATCCATAGCTGTGTGGGATATACCGAAATGTTTAGGTTGGTCTCAGTACTAAAAAAAGATCTGTTTTTGATAGACAAGACTCTATAAAGACCCAATCATCATTACACACAAAAAATTGGTAACGGCATGATTGAATTTTTTAGTGGTTTGGCACAGTTATTTGTCAAAAGTAATTGATCTTTCTATTTGGTGCTCATTAAAGTATCCGGTCTGTCCAGAATGACATTCTAAAGCTTCATCAAACTTCTTATTGGTTTTGATTATGTGTGTCAAGATTCTTGGTACTGGCATGTTTGCTAAGATGCGGGAAGTTACCGTAGAGTATGCGCACACGTTATAATTCAAATTTGAAAATGAAAAAAAAAAAAGAAGAAAAAAAGAACCATTTGGAACACTTGGAACCCTAACCGTGACGGGGGTGGTTCAGGTTAGCTGGTTCGACGGGTAGGTTAGGGTTAGGAAGAGCCGAACCGAACCAAAACCTGGAACAGCTCACCCCTACTTTGTACATGCAAGCTGATCAATCTAGGAGGAGAAAAGAATAGGCAAGGAAATAGGGCAGGCCCGCAGGGTACTGTAGCGGGCCACGCTTGGCCACTCTTCAATAGCACAGCGGCTACTCTTTGGCACTTTGGGCCCAATGTATAAATGTGGACCAAAAAGATTCAATAATAATGACTAGCATGAAATGAGCCCGACCAACCACTCCTCCTTTTAAAACGATTTCCAATACTTGCTTTCGGGCTTCAACTCTTACATAAACTTCTTGCTTTGGCAATTTAGAAGAAGGAGAAAATTTTTAACCATTGAATCGATTTTCAAAATCATTTCATTCGGGCTTATTTTCTCTATCAAAGCACCAAACTTGTAATAGAACCCCCTAGAATTCCACCCAGCACGGTGCATGAGCCAAGGTCGGCCCACCCAAACACGTGCCTCGGGACATGCCGGGCCACTGTCGTCTCTAGGAAAGAACAGTAATGGGAGGAAAGCATAGTCAAAAGCAGGTCAACAGATGGTATCATAGCCATTCATTACAGGGGGAGGTTACGCGGGTCCTACAAAATTCAAAGGTTGCTACTGCACCATGTCCATATAACTGGAAATTACTGCCGGCCGAGTTGCTTCTTCACTTTCATTCCGGAATTCATTTGCACAATGAGAGCGAGCGAGTTTTGGGGGGTGTTTTCTTGCATAAGCTAGACTGCCGGCCGAGTTGCTTCTTCACTTTCATTCCGGAATTCATTTGCACAATGAGAGAGCGAGCGAGTTTTTTTTTTTTTTTTGGGGGTGTGTGGGGGTTGGGGGGTCGGACGACCGGAGGCTCCCACTCAACCGAAAAACGAAAGCCTTCACAGCATTTAACCGTCATCATCACCACCATCTTTTCACACCTTCCACTCTTAGATGGGACCGAGAACGGAATGGGACTTCGGTGATCATCACTGTATAAAAGGACAAAGAGACACATGGCCCACTTTTATATCCCCCAATTATTTCATTGCTTGACTTTTTCTCATCAATCGCATGCATCTTTTCTTCCTTCCCAAGCTACCCGTCCGCGATTTTGCCCAGAAAAAGCAAATGATTGCTGAATGAGTTGGGTCAGTTGTCAGGCATCAACACATTGGCTCAATGATGGGCCAATAAACATAATTTGAACGAGACCTGCATTTCCTGGACGTAGTGATGGTAGATGCCCTGCGTTCATACACTGCAGCACGCGTGAACTTTAAAAAGAGAGAATCTACCATAGTATAAGCAGTCGTGGATGATGGAGTCATCATTTTCCACATTCCCTTCATAAGTACATCACGGCAACAGGATCCAACTTGTTCCTCAGACAGCCTACAAAACTTTTCCTTTAAGAATAAGGGTGGATGAGGAAACTTGTTCATCTTCATTCTCATACTCGGATTGAACGATTTCATTTGCATGTTCCTAGCGTAGTTTCTTGCCTAGTAGAACAAATAAAAAGAAAGGGTAAAAGCAACCTCAATATTATAAACTGGAAAATTGACCTCAGTTGAGGGGAAAAAACAAAAGAAAATCAAGTATCCTCAGACTAGATCAGCAGCATGTTGAAAGTCCTGACGGAGAAAAACTTCTCTGGCCGCTGTTATTAGTGGCGGCTGTGCCGGATTATTTGGTCTCTTCACCGCAATCGACGCACGGCAAACCGGGCAGTTAGAGTGAGACTCCAGCCACATGTCAATGCACGCCCTGTGGAAAGCATGCCTGCACACGCTCAGCCGCTTGATCTCCTCTCCTTCAGACAACGTCGACAGGCACACTGGGCACTCGCTACCCACGGCGTCAACGTCCGCCACCGAGCAGTCGCTCTCCTTCTCGTGATCGACTTCCGGAGAAGCCACGCTGCCACCGCCATCTATGGGGGAGATTTCGACAGAGTAGCTGCCGGAGCTCTGGCGACCGTGGCGGAGAGGCAGGGAGGGGCATTTGACCCCGAATATGATGGTGTAGATGAGGATGGGGATGGTGATGATGGCGATGAAACCGAGGACCAGCTCAAGAGGAGAGAGATTTTCGGAGGGAGAGTACAGAGGGAAGGGAGGGAGCGGCGGAGGGATGAAGAGAAAGGTTGATAATGATAATGATTGTAAAGTATAAGCGAAAAAAAAAAACAGGATAAAAGAAACAGGAGTGAGTGGTGATGGCGGTGGTGGGGAGCTTTTCTCTTCAGTTGGTGGTGGCTTCGAGCTTAGGTAACTGAATGCGATGGTGCTGTTTTGTTTTTTCTTTGTGAGGGGGTTGTTTCTGTAATTTTCAAAGAAGTAATCATTGTGAGGATGTAGTGCCGCAAGCTTGTAGAGATTGCCAGACAGGCATAAACTTAGATATAATTCTGCCAAAAAGCCTACCCCTTTTCCCGTAAGGCCTAGACATTATTTCGTCTCATCAATGTCCTAAACTTTGTATTAATGACCTAGAAATATCTTTGTCAGATTTTCGTCCATATGGCCGTTAAAGAAAAAATCCGATGTCATAGCATTCATAAACACCACGAGATAAATGGATTTGATGTGACAAGCTACAGTGCCAGATTTCAATGGCCATTATGTTAGGAAATAAAAGGGCATTAAATTATGCCACCTTATAGTCTTGAAAAAATAAAGCTAGACTTACCCATTTTGTGCGAATAGAATTTGATATGCTTTGCAACATTATGTCTCCCAAAGATGGTGTTAAACGTGATTTTTTCTTCATAAGCCATTGACATTATAGGTAATATGGGAGATATACTAAACAAGAAATTTGAAAAAAAAATGCATTTTTCTTTATTTGATTGGGCAATTTATTTCTTGTCGAAATTGATACTCCTTATGCTGAAAATAATGTATTTTGATTATATAAAACATTCAGTTCAGCAATCAAAGAAATGCTAGAAATTTGGCCCAAACCAAAGGGCCCTCTTGGCCCGTTTACAGTTGACTGATCATGTTTTTTTTTTTTTTTTTTGACAAAAGTTGACTGATCATGTTATGAAATGATAACCGTGCTTGCAATTTCCTTTCAATTCCTTTCAATGATGAAACAACGCAGTTTTTGTTAGATAGCTAGACAATTGTCTAATAACAAAAAAAAAAAATGTGCTAATTTATTTGATAGATTGACCACATCATGTCATGTCATATCTTAATCTTTGTTTTATGTCTATGTTGTTTATCTTAAATCATGTAGAGGAACCGTATGACCCATTACCAATCCTCATTCTGTTGAGTTGCATAGTAGAAATCGGAAAATTCGACACATGTGATTCTGGTGATGAACTCAATGATCACCCAGTTGAGCAACATCAATCACTACATGCACCATAAATCCTAATACCATTACATTAAGGATGCAAATTATCATTAAGGAGAATGCTTGTCTGTATCATGCAATCAAGCATTCGTTTTTACCAATTATGAGTCCTCAATGTCATTCGATGTCACTAGTTTTCATGCAATGTTCTTCAACGGTTTATTATGATCCTGGGCTTGTCCTGTTCATTCTAGAAAGGAAAAGAACAAACAATGTATTGAATTAACAAGAATTAAACACCCAATTATTGAAAGCTTGAAGTAAAAGTGCTGAAATGATATTCATTGGACAAAGAATATGATGCGTGATGGGGGCGAGTGATTCCAGAACGGAAATTTTTCTAAGGGGATTTTTGTGGTTAAGTGTATGGAGTAGTGTATACAGAGAAGAAACGAAAGCAATAAGAAGATAGAACGATCTCCTCCCAAGGTATAAAGGCAACGCCACCAACCGAAGAAGAGGATCGAGATCTACGAAGTTCACCACCAAGGTCTAAAGCTTCCACCAGCCAAGGATAAAGGATTTCGGGATAGGAGAAGCTCACCACCAAGGTCTAAAGATTCCACCAGCCAAGGATAAAGGGCTTCTTGGCTCACCACCAAGGAGTGACCTATGCTCCAAGGATAAAGAGACCGAAAGGAGTTATCCACTCTCCAAAGGAGTTCACTCAAGCAGAGGAAATCTCACCATTTTCATTGATCAAATTCGTATCTTCCCTACATTGGATAGTTTTCCCCTGTTTATAGGAGGATTTTAGCCTTAGAAAATATAAAAAAACAAACTTTAATGACCTAGGAACTTAAACCTTTGACTCTTGAACTACATAACAATAAAGACACCTAGGAACTTATGAAATGCATTTAGTAGTACGGGAACTTGCATTCTTGAACCTTTAGCTTTCCGTGTTCTTGAACCGCATTCTTGAACCTTTGGCCTTTCGCATTCTTGAACCGCATTCGTGAACCTTTAGCCTTCCAAAATTCATGCTCCTCCCTTGGCTAGAAAATAATCCTCCTGAAACTTCATCAATTGGTCATGCAAGACATTTAAAATGGCCTCCTAATGATATGGAGTGGCCATTCATGTGACATTTTGGTATTCACTTAGTTATATCTGTGACAATCCCGCCTGAGTATGTTAAGCTATTTGGCTGTGTTCTCTTGCTTTCTTTGGCAACTGTGGATTGTCTAATTTAGGGTCATATTATTTCTTTACTGGGCATTGCTCATTCCTTTCTTTTTTCAGATCGTTAGTATAGATGTACCACCAATTGCTCGTTATGGGATGATAACATATATTGATGTTTCTTTCCATGACGTGTATGATCCTAATATCGAGCTGACCTACATGAGATATGATGCTACACTTTGGATGGATGATGGCAGGGTAGACTGGATTCCTATGAGGTTCGTTACGTGGTTTGTAAACCACGAGGGGGAGCTGTTTGGCCCTCTTCAATTCGGTGCTGGAGGATCTAGAGCCAGGGCAGGAGGTGCTTCGGCGCCCAGATCGTGTTGAAGTTGGAAAAGACGTCTTTTGTTTTTTTGTTTTTTTTAATGGACATGGGCTAGTGTGGGGGTAGTGAAGTTAGGAACACTCTCACCCTTTTCCCTGGCTGTTTACTTACACTTTTGATAAGAACATGTAAGTGTGTTTTATATAGGTGAAGAACTTGCAAGTAATCCAGGTCGATGTTTGTAAGCCCGAATGCTTTTATAAGGAAAAAGTTAATGAAGCTTCTAATGATCTTTATATATAATATTAGTTGGATTGTCTAATACTAAATGACAGGACTATTACAGGGTGACCATGTGATGTAAAGCTTTAAATCAAATGTCCATGTTATACATGCTAACCAATTAAAGATGGATGCTATAGTCCAATAATTGTAATCAACTGGTCTTGTCCATGTTTGTAAGCTTGCGCTTAGTATGTGACGCTACTAGGACGTCACAATCCATCCGCGAATGGCATCCCATTGAAGTGGGGCGTTCAAACTTGATCAAGCATTGTCCCGCGTAATCACTCAAGCTCAATTCTTATCTTTCTCATTAATGGATGCAAGAGTGTGTAGTACTCAAACAATACGCGATAAGATTTGCCACGTACAACCATATCACATTACCTCAACATATCACTTAAACATTGCAACATGTCATCTTCCTACACATCCATACATATATAATAGTTAATTATGATTATGAGGTACCACAAACAATTACCAATTTCCATTTTAAAACATTTCGCATGTGCATACACCATATTTAAACCTAACACCCAACAATGCATCAATCATTAGAACCCGTAGTGTATAAGTAAAATGAGTCATCATAACCTATCACATGCCACCATAACCTATCCGATTACTTATCTCACATTAATATAACATATCATAACAACTTAGCACTTATCACATATCACGACATGATAACTTATCTCATATTAAAAACGCTTAACGTGAATAATAATCTATCGAAACCCTATGATAACCGATCGCGATAAACTATCGCCTGAACCTACTTATAACATAACCAAAGCATCATTTAACCATAATTTAGTCCAAATGTAAGTCCTAAGTGTAACGACAACCCTAAACAAGGGCTAGAAAGCCACTAACTCCCGATTCTAAGCTCGGTAAAAGATGGCGAAGGTGCAGCAATGCTGGAGGGAATCAGAGAATGACAACCAAAATGAGAAAATGAGAGTGTAGGGTGAGAGAGAGAGTGCCGTGAGGTTCAATGGAGAGAGAGAGAGAGAGAGAGAGAGTGAGAGAGAGAAATCTTCTCAGTAAATGCTTGTACTTCCCTGATCCCATGAAACCCTCAACACCACGAAAATAATGGATAGGAGTGACACTGGATGAAGCAAAATCCAAAGCCATTAATGGCTTGATATGCACACATGGGAAATTCGCTTAGGCTAGGCTTGGCTAGGCTAGGTTTAGGATGTCCTCTTCATCTCCCCTTTCATGCACATGGGCGTCCCTTCTCCTTACCATTCCATTCTTGGCCTTTTGACCATAGCTTGAAGAGAGGGCATAAAGGTCATTGCATGGAGATTTGGCATGCACGTGGGTGCATTTAATGCAAGATCTCATATGAGGCTAAAGTAGACTTGGATGGCCCATGGCCTCCTTGGGCCATCTTTCCCTTGGGCATATGGCCCTTGTGCCGCCCATCTATTGGCGTGGGGCCCATTGGGCCCACTCGTGGACTTGGGCTCACAGATGAAAAATCTCATTTTCGCCCAAAAATGGCCTTTTTAGCGTTTTCATGGTCTATCGATCCTCATTGTCATCCCATTCTGAAGATTCGCCACCATTGGTATCTTATTCCGAAAATTAGGATCGGATCGAGGATTTCACAACGTGAGTTCCTAGAAATAGACCTGTCAAATGGGTGGATCGGATCGAAAATGGGTCAACCTATATTTGACCAATTTAACTAGTTTTGACCATTATTCCAAAAGTGTAAATCTAGTAACCCATACCCAAAGCATACCCTGTTAGAGAAAACTTCCCGATTTGTTTTGAAGTTGACAAAACGTTTCCATCAATCTAGTCTGAAGACTTGAAGACTCTACTGACAAAGTCTGAAGACCTCTAGACTCAAGATTCAAAGTCTGCCCTCATTGACAGTTTCCAGACCGACGAAGAAAAAGTTTTATTCGATTGAATTAAGACAATCATATATTTAAGGTTTTGATTCGTATGGTTAAGGAAGATCTCACGGCTGGAGATAGCATTTCAAGATATGTTATTCGTATTGATTAATTCGAGTAACTTAGATTCAATTGATCCGCGAAACACACTTGGAAGGTTCTAATTATGGAAACCTAGATCATGATTGAATGGGTGAGCAGGATTGGTGGGCTATCGTCATTTTCCTTGAATAGCTCGAGATCTCCCTAATTGATTCTATCCAACGGGTTAATTGGAAGAATTCCTTTGGAAGGTGCCAACGGTAATGAAGGCATGAAGGAATATATAAGGAAGACGTTCAAGTTGTTCAAGAGTGCCCGATAGAAAAATTCCAAAGTCTGAATCTCTTTGTTCTTTTGCGATCTTATTCGTTGAACTATACTTGTACTCAAAAGAGAGACTGAATATCTGTGAGACCTTGAGGAAGTGTAGTAGAGTCTCTACATTGTGGAATCAATGACGTGAGACTGTAAATTCTCTTTTGATTCTTAGTGAAATCCAGCCCAGTGTAGGGCTCGGTGCGGGAGAGTGGACGTAGGCTTGGTCTAAGCCGAACCACTATAAACTTAGAGTCTTGATTCTCTATTCCTTATTACTTTACATCTCAGCTTCATATGTCTGTTTATTGTCTTTGATCTTTTAGTCTATTAATCGTTGAAGACTAATCTGTCTTGTTACATTTTGCAAAAACTTCTTTGATCACCTATTCACCCCTCTCTAGGTGCTCGTACTAGTCCTATCAATTGGTATCAGAGCTTGCGTACTCATTTAATTGAAGTGTTTTTACTTCAAAGTTAAAGATCTATGGCTAGTATGTTGGCTCCAGGGTTGGTTGAAGGTCAAAGCAACACTAGACCTCCTTACTTTGATGGAAATGATTACAGCATATGGAAAAACAAGATGAAAGCATTCCTAAGATCGAAAGATCCTCTGGAATGGGATGTGGTAGAAAAAGGAATCATTCCTACAGCTGCATCAGGATCAGAGAGAGGAAAAGAAATTGCAGTTCCTATCGAGATGACTCAAGAAGAAATAACCAAGAGACAAGCTCTTGATGCTAAAGCAATTTACTCTTTATATTGTGCATTATCTCCTACTGAGTATAACAGAATATCTTCTTATGAAACAGCAAAAGAAGTCTGGGACAGGTTGCACATTACCTATGAAGGAACCGATCGTGTAAAAGAGACAAGGATCAATATCCTTCTAGGACAATATGAAGTCTTCAAAATGAAACAAGGAGAATCAATCACAGATAGGTTTAGCCGTTTTACTGAAATTGTGAATGGTCTAGAATATCAGGGACATCCAATCTCAGGACCCATGAAGGTTAATAAATTGCTGCGTGGACTCTCTAAAGACTGGAATTATATAAAGACTTCGATAAGGGAAACACAAAGGATTGCGCCACTTTCTGTAGACGAATTGGTTGGAACACTTCAGTCTTACGAAGTGGAGCACACCAACGATGAAGAAGATCCCAAAGGTAAGAAGTCTATTGCTTTAAAGTCTAATGATGATTCTGATGTTACAGACTCTGAAGAAGATTTAGATGATGAGGAGCTAGCACTTATGATAAAGAGGTTCAGAAAACTGAACAAAAAGGGAAGAAGATTCAATTGGAAGAAACAAAGTACTCAAGGATTTATGGACAAATCAACTGAGGATGATGAATCCAATAAAGACGTGATTTGCTTTGAATGCAAGAAAAAGGGACACATCAGACCCAACTGTCCTTTATTGAAGAAGAAGAAAGGAAAAACTAAGAAATACAGAAAGGCTCGCAAAGCAGAAACATGGAGTGATACTGAATGTGAAGAAAGTGATGATGATTATGCCAACATTTGCCTAATGGCAAAATCGGAATCAAACTCAGACCTTGAGATAAATACAGACTCAGACAGTGAAATCGAGGTAAGTAATTTAAAAATTCCTACTAAAGTTTTGAAATATATTGATGAACTCTGTCTTAGCCTCAAAACTTCTCTTAAGAGGATCTCTGAGTTAAAAATGGAGAATTTTACATTGAAGCAAAATGAAAAATCTTGGAAAGAAAAGTTTGAAAATTTAGACAAAAATTTTGTTATTTTGAAAGAAAATGCAAATTCTCTTTCAAAAGAAAACATTTGTTTAAAACATGACATTTCAAACATTTCAAAAAAGTTTTCATGTGGATCTGAGAAGTTGGATAAGATTCTTTCGATACAAAGACCCTATTTTAATAAATTAGGTCTTGGAATGACTTCTGAAACCATTCATCTAATTGATTTTCCAAAGGTAAAGGAAAGAATCATACAGAGACCTACAAAAGCCTTTTATAAAAATCATTTTCAAAAAGTCTTTGTAAAACCTGTTGGCCAAAATGCTCTCAAATGTTCAAAGTGTAATAGCTCAGAACACTTTGAGAAAGAATGTCCTATGGTTTGGAGACCTATTAAAAAGGATTGGGCAAAGACTGTTTATTACACTAACTCCATTGGACCCAAGAAAATATGGGTACCAAAGAGAACTTGAATTTCTTTTTGATTACAGGTCACTATCAAGAGGAAGATTAAATGGTATTTGGATAAGTGGCTGCTCAAGACACATGACAGGAGATTCAAGTTATTTTATAAATCTTGTTCAAATAGATGGAGGAAAAGTCTCTTTTGGTGGAAATAGCAAAGGAATGATTATTGGACGAGGAACAGTAAAGATTGGAAGTCTAATAATCAACAATGTCTACTTAGCATAAGCCAATTGTGCGACACTGGATTCAAAATCAATTTCCAGGAAGGAACATGTTCAGGAATTAGTAAAGAATTCTCTCAATCTTTTACTGGGCGTCGACATGGAAATATTTATCTTCTGGTATTAATCAAGAGAGATCACAATGCTTAATATCAGTTCAAGATGAAGCAAATCTATGGCATCGAAAGCTTGGCCATATCAACATGAAGCAAATTGCCAAAATCTCTTCCAAGAAACTTGTTCGAGCTTTACCCAACCTAAAATACCAAAAGTCTGACTTATGCACACCATGCGTGTTGGGAAAACAGGTTAGAAATTCTTTTAAACCAATAAATCAAGTTTCCACTAATCGTGTGCTGCAGCTCCTGCATGTGGATCTCTTTGGTCCAACTAGAACTCAAAGCATTGGTGGAAAAAGATTCTGCCTAGTAATAGTGGATGATTTTTCAAGATTTACTTGGGTCTACTTTCTTGCAAGTAAGTCTGAGACTTTCTCTCATTTCTCAAAATTTGCTAAGAAAGTGCAAAATGAGAAAGGTTATACTATTTCAAGCATTGGAACAGACCATGGAGGTGACTTTAAAAATCAAGACTTTGCTAAATTTTGTGATGAATCTGGTTTTCAACATAAGTTCTCCTCTCCATATACACCAGAACAAAATGGGGTTGTGGAAAGAAAGAATAGATCTTTACAAGAAATGGCAAGAACTCTTTTAATTGAAAGCAATATTTCTTCACGTTTTTGGGCTAAAGATGTTTCTACAGCATGTTATGTTATTAACAGAGTATTCTTAAGGCCGATTCTTGAGAAAACTCCCTATGAGTTATTTAAAGGAAAGAAGCCAATTGTTTCGTATTTTCAAGTGTTTGGTTGTAAATGTTTTATCTTGAAAAATGCAAATGATCGAGTTGGTAAGTTTGAAGAAAAATTAGACGAAGGAATCTTTCTTGAATACTCAACTACTAGCAAAGCTTACAGAGTATTCAACAAGAAGACTCAGACTGTTGAAAAATCGATGAACGTCAAATTTCAAGACTTCTTGCAAATCCAACCGATTCAGATTCAAACTGAAGAATCTAAACCTGCTCCAGACTCTACAAGGTCTACCTCCCCTGAAATAGTTCAGACTCCAGTAGAAAAACAACGAACGGATGATGAATGATCAACTCAAAAAAAAGATCAACAACCTGTTAGATTGTCTAGTAACAGGAAACATAAGTCTGGATCATCCCGAAGAACTCATTATTGGTTATATTAATGAGGAGATTCGTACCATATCCAAAAGGCGAGAAGAGTCTAGTGCTGTGGCACTTATTTCTGAAATAGAACCCAAAAATATAGAAGAAGCCTTAACTGACGAAAGCTGGATTGAAGCAATGCAAGAAGAACTCAGGCAATTCAGCATTAATGATGTTTGGGAATTAACTCCTAGACCAAAAGGTAAGTCTATTATTGGAGCTAAATGGGTTTTTAGGAACAAAATGAATGAAAAAGGAAAAGTGATAAGGAACAAAGCAAGACTCATGACCAAAGGATATACGCAAGAAGAAGGGATAGACTATGATGAGACTTACGCTCCTGTAGCAAGGTTAGAAGCAATTAGATTATTACTTACTTTTGCTTGCTATAAGAATTTAAGGTTATTCCAAATGGACGTCAAAAGTGCATTCCTAAATGGATTTATCCAAGAAAAAGTCTATGTGGAACAACCTCCTGGATTTGAAGATCCAAAGAAACCAGATTATGTGTTCAGACTAAAAAAGGCTCTATATGGATTAAAACAAGCACCTCGAGCTTGGTACGAAAGATTAAGTAAGTTCTTAATTCAAAATGGTTTTGTTAAAGGAAAAGTAGACACTACCCTGTTTATCAAAAGGGAAGGTAAAAGCTTTTTACTTGTTCAAATTTATGTTGATGACATTATATTTGGATCATCTAACGAGAATCTGTACAAGAAATTTTCTAAGTCTATGCAGGATGAATTTGAGATGAGCATGATGGGTGAATTATCCTTCTTTCTTGGTCTACAAGTGAAACAATTGAGAGAAGGAATTTTCATTCATCAAGAGAAATACGCAAAAGAACTTGTTAAAAAGTTCGGGCGGAGAATTGCAAAAGATCGATATACCAATGTCAAGTTCTTCGAAGCTAGACAAAGATGAAGGAGGAAAGAAAGTCGACCAAAAACTATACGGGAGTATCATTGGTTCACTTCTTTATCTTACTGCTTCTAGACCTGACATTTTGTTTAGTATTTGCATTTGTGCTAGATTTTAATCAGCTGCAAAAGAATCACATCTAAGTGCTGCGAAACGCATCATCAAATACGTTGCAACAACTGCTCAATTAGGTCTATGGTATCCCAAGGAAGGAAACTTTATTCTCCTTGGATATTCAGACGCAGATCTTGCAGGTTGCAGAGTTGATAGAAAGAGCACATCCGGCACTTGTCAATTGCTTGGTAACAGGGCAGTATCTTGGTTTTCAAGGAAGCAAAGTACTGTAACTCTTTCAACAGCAGAAGCAGAGTATGTAGCTCTTGGAAGTTGTTGTTCTCAAATTTTATAGACAAAGCAACAACTACGAGACTTTAGAATCAAAGACCCATGCACCGAGATCAAATGCGACAACACCAGCGCAATTAATCTCACAAAGAATCCTATTCTTCATTCGAGAGCAAAGCACATAGAGATTCGACATCATTTTATTAGAGATCATGTTCAAAATGGAGAAGTCTTGATACAGTTCATTGACTTAAAGAATCAACTAGCAGACATATTCGCAAAGCCGCTAGAGAAAAGTTCATTTGAGTCTATTCGTTCAAGACTTACTATCTTATCTCTTAAAGACTAATGAAGCTCAGACTTAGGGATAACATCTGAAAAAGCTCAGACCCAAAAAGATCAAACTCAGAAGACCAAAGGTTATGACTGTAAGTTATTACGGTTATAGTGTCTTTTAATCTTTAAATAAAAATCTCGAAAAGGTAAGACTGTCTGTTAATCACTAATTAATATTGAAAAGGCAGTTATTTTTTTGAAAAAGATAGTTATCTATTTTAAAAAAGGCAGTTATTTTTTTAAAAGGCATTTTTATTTTTCCTTTTTGTGACGATTTGAATACTCCATTTCGACTGGGTTATATACTATTCTTCTTCTCCATTTTTACCTACAAACCCTAGAGCACAGATATCCACCTTCTTACTTTCTCTCTTTAGTTTAATCTTTAAAGTTTTCATCTTTCTCACGAATTGAATTCGAAAACCCTCTCAAAGACTGTGACAATGTCATTCCAAAGAAAGTCATCAAGGATTGCAAGCAGGGGACCACAGTTTATGCGTGAGGGACCTACGCACTTTGATCTGACTAAGGAAGAAGACCCTCCAAGACAGGAAAGTCAACAACAACATTATCAACCGCGCCATTCTTCTCTTGCTAGATCACATGAGCATCATCACCAACAAGCAGAGGAAGAAATCATTGAGGATGTCGAACCTGTAAGGACTCTTAAGCCTACATTTACTTACAAACTGTACTCCGCTTTGAAGAAAGGTGGTTATGCAATGACTTTCATTGATGAATTTTTGAGAGAGAAGGGGTATCGGAATGAGACCCATTTTTTAAGAGTTATGGAGCGTTCGAGAATTGTTCCTATTGGTACGGCAGAAAGGATTTTTGCAAATTTTCCTAGTGATCCACGTTTTGGAACAGTAAATCAACCTGAGGAAAAAGATGACGATGAAAAGATGTTCACACAATTTAAGCCTAGGATGGGTGTTGCTCCGAAAATTCGAGGAAAAAGGGCAGATTTGTTTTGTTCTGAGGAACACAAACAAGTTTACTCTAAGTTGCTGAAGCAAGGGGTGATGAACCCCAAAAGTGTCGATTTTGACTTTCTCGACTCTTTAAACGTCAAACTGCGAGAGAAGTTTGCGAAACTCCAACTTGAGCGTTTTTGTTCTGAGACCGATGTTGCTCACTCTGAACTTACAGCGTACTTCTATTCCAATCTAAGCTTTTTGGATGCAAATAGATTTCCTTTCAGTGTTAGAGATCAAGATTATGTGGTAGACATGGACACTCTTGCTGATGTGATTGGAGTGGAGAGAGGGAGTTTCCAATCCATAAGTGTGTCTATTGGTCATGCAACTATGGAGCTTGTTCGAGATAGAATTGCAGAAGGTCGAATTTCTTATCTGAGAATGAATGTCTCTAATGTGATCAACTGTCTCAGGCCCAAATCCACATCAAAGACTGACGTCTCAAACTTTGAAGCAAAGCTGACGTATGCCATCAAAATCGGTTACAAGTTTTCTCTGCCTCACACTATCATGTTTCACATGTATAGGTCAATGGCAAAGGACAAGGGAAAACTTCCTTATTCTGCTCTCATTACTCGTTTATTCAGACATATTAACATTCAGCCTCCCAAAATTCTGTGTGTTAGAACCATTGATCAAATGGTGATAGGGCTGAAGATGATTACAAAGATGCGTCTGAAGGAGCTGAACAAGGCATTAGAGCGATTTAAGGAGAAGACCCCTGTCAAGTCTCGACAAGACTCTGCGGCTGCAAAGAGAAAAGGCAAGGAACCCATGACCGTTCCATCCAAAAGAAGGAGAGCAGTCATTCTACAGGATGAAGAATATGAGGAAGACTTTGCTATCTCTGCGATTGCCTTACAGAATGTACAGTGTCTTGTCCCAGAATCAGCAGAACAAGAGAATCGAGATAGAGAAGAGATGGAGAAAAGGAGTGAAGAAAGGGAATTGATGAGGAAGGAAGAAGAAAAAGGAAGAACAAAAGAAAACGAGCAAGGAGGAGAACAAACTGAAGGAGAATGTCGTGGTGATTCTCCAGCAGAAAAAGAAGCACAAGAACATCGTGACACTGAAGAACAACCTGAGCAAGAAGAGTACTTCTCTCCACCCGAAGGCACTAAAACAGGGGGAGCTGTTGTTAAAGAAGGTATTCCTTTACTTGCTTTTCCTAGTGATGATGTTAGTCGTTCTCCTGCCGATCCAGAGGATGTGTATGCCTCTCAATTTCCTGAAGAAGATCATGAGGCTTCATCGCCAAGTCTGGATGCTTATGCTAAAGTTCCATCATCTGGCTTTACTCCACAATCTAATCATGCTGAAGCAAGCACACAAACTAACAATTCAACAGACTTTAAAAGGTTGCTTGAAATTCTTATGGAGCTCAAAGGCCAGGTTTATGTTTTGGGATGTGAATTCCAGACTCTGCAGAATGCTCATCATGCCATTTCAGTTACTTTGCAAGATCAAGTTCAAGCTCTTAATCTTCAGATTCAAGCAACTGCAAAGGGCAAAGATCTCGCGCAACCGTAGGAAGATATGAAGAAGCTGGAAGAGACTGTCAAGTCTATGGGAGATTTTCAGCTCATTCGCATTCCCAAATCATCTTGATTTTACCTTCTCTACCTTTTGCTGTTGACAAAAAGGGGGAGAAGTTGATTAAGTTGATGCAGATTTGACTTTATGACTTTATCTTTTGACTTTGATTTATCTTTTGTGGATTGACTTTATCTTTTGTTTGGTTGAACTGGTTTGGATGTTGGATTGCTTTAAACTTTTGATGCTTGTAGTATTTTTAGCTATGTTGATGGTTTTGATAAAGATAATTGCTTTTACAAGACTAACTTGTTTTCTATGGATGCAGAATCGCCATTATCTTTATTCTAATCTGTTATGAGATATCTTTGTTAGCTTAAGTATTGTATCGCAGGTCGAAAGTATCCAAATCTGCAGGAAAGTTTTGTCACCATCAAAAAGGGGTAGATTGTTAGAGAAAACTTCCCGATTTGTTTTGAAGTTGACAAAACATTTCCATCAGTCTAGTTTGAAGACTTGAAGACTCTATTGACAAAGTCTGAAGACCTCCAGACTCAAGATTCAAAGTCTGCCCTCATTGACAGTTTCTAGACCGATGAAGAAAAAGTTTTATTCGATTGAATTAAGACAATCATATCTTTAAGGTTTTGATTCATATGGTTAAGGAAGATCTCACGACTGGAGATAGCATTTCAAGATATGTTATTCGTATTGATTAATTCGAGTAACTTAGATTCAATTGATCCGCGAAACACACTTGGAAGGTTCTACTTATGGAAACCTAGATCCTAATTGTATGGGCGAGTAGGATTGGTGGGCTATCATCATTTTCCTTGAATAGCTTGAGATCTCCCTAATTGATTCTATCCAACGGGTTGATTGGAAGAATTCCTTTGGAAGGTGCCAACGGTAATGAAGGCATGAAGGAATATAAAAGGAAGACGTTCAAGTTGTTCAAGAGTGCCCGATAGAAAAATTCCAAAGTCTGAATCTCTTTGTTCTTTTGCGATCTTATTCGTTGAACTATACTTGTACTCAAAAGAGAGACTGAATATCTGTGAGACCTTGAGGAAGTGTAGTAGAGTCTCTACATTGTGGAATCAATGACGTGAGACTGTAAATTCTCTTTTGATTCTTAGTGAAATCCAGCCAGTAGGCTGTCAGTGCGGGAGAGTGGACGTAGGCTTGGTCTAAGCCGAACCACTATAAACTTAGAGTCTTGATTCTCTATTCCTTATCTCCTTACTTTACATCTCAACTTCATACGTCTGTTTATTGTCTTCGCTCTTTTAGTCTATTAATCGTTGAAGACTAATCTGTCTTGTTACATTTTGCAAAAACTTCTTTGATCACCTATTCACCCCCCTTCTAGGTGCTCGTACTAGTCCTATCATACCCAACCCGACCTGTATTACTAAAAATTCTTTTAATATTCTAGTTAAACCTGCGCCCACTTTAAGCTATATGCTAATAGGATAAAAACCTCGAATTAAATTTAAAAATAAAATAAATTAAAAGAATAGTAAATAAAATAAAAATTGTTAAAAACCATATATATTGAAATATTTATAAAGAATTAGACTATGCATATGCTTCTCTTATCAAAAGTGAGCATACTATTGAGCAATTGAAAACTACAATGTGAAAAATTTGGAATTTGATGTTCCTTTGAGCAGTCTTTCACAAGTCAAGAATGAAAATAGTCTTTCACAAGTCAGCTTTACATGAGCTTCATCAAATCTTGAATTGGATGTTCCTTTGAGCAGTAAAAGTAAATGCATCAAGAGACTCTGAAAAATTTGGTAGCAAAAAACTCAACTCATTTTCCGAACACCGATTTCCAAGTTCAATAAGCCAAAAGCAAACAAGATAATTGACACTAAGACCATTATAGGTTTGAATTATGAGATGAATATGTGGCTCTTCTCTAGCTAATAATATTAATCGATCGTACTATAGATGAATGTATACATAAGTCATGGAATTTCATCGTCTGGCAAATGGAAATGAACGAGGGACAACCAACTTTAACACCATTAAAAGTTAGGATCAATTCAACCTAAGAGAAAGCCTCCACAATAGCCTTACAAATGATGAGTGCAAAAGTAATGCTTTCTAGAATGCCTCTACATTCAGTGAAGGCCACAATAATTTCAACAGTCGCTACACATTGTCGTTGTGGCTAAGTTTATCACGCTGATCATGAATCTATGAGAACTTCCATAGACATTAACTCAGCACATTGATCCTTAAGAACCTACAATATTGCAAGAACAAGACAAAGACCATTTTAACCATGCTAGTCTGAATCTGGAGACAAAAGAGATAATTTAATCGTGAACTATACAAATGAAAGTGCCTAATGCGGAAGGAACTACGATATTTATTTAGGATGCATCCTCCAATGCTAAAGGCTGACGCTAAGGCAACAGTCGTAATAGGAATGCTCAATATATCACGTGCCATGAGAGATAACTTAGGATATCGATGTGAATTAGCTTTCCAATAATCAAGGACATTGAGATCAGGGAATTTTTTTTCTATCAACCTTGGGATCCTGTAAATACAACCTTGCGAGCCAACGTGTTCACTCTCAAATGCATCAAACTCATCAAGATTGTCCCCAATGTTTTCAACAATGTCCTCAACTGAAATGTTACCTCGACTAATTGAAGATGTAAAGTGATCATCTCTTGACGTAGAGGTCACATATTCATCAAAAGCATATAAGGCTTTTCTCGAATGCTCTGTACAAAATCATCCATCTCCAACTTCGAATACCAAACTTCTAACAAGTGTAGCTTATAGTGAGGATTCAATATAGCAACAAAAGATAAGAGAATACTATAACACTTCCAATATTTTTCAAACTTCTTTAACATTGCCATAGCCATAGATCTAATAGCTACATCCTCACTATTCCTCACCTTTATCAAACGAAGTTAAATCTGCCATACTCCATAAAAATATAAATTTGCCATGGGATATCTAACTCTGGAGAAGAGAGTAGAAATATCATAGAAAGGTTGTAACAATAATGCAATTTTCTTAGCTCTAACCTGATCCTCAGATGATATACATGTAAGAAAGTTACATTCAATTAGCTTCATATGGGAAAATGCATGTTCAAAGACCAAAGCACCTTCAAGCATTAGGTATGTAGAGTTCCATCTAGTAGCCACATCTTGATGTACTTTTTTACCGGTCTACAAGCAAGACTGTGTTATATACCCAACAAATTTTGCTCTTCCCCCTTGTGTAGCTCTCACATATTCTCCAGATTCTCTAATATTTTGTAATAATCCATCAATCATCTTTAGACCTTGTACAATAAGATTCAAAATTCGTGCACCACAATGTACATGAAAAACCTTCCCATCACACAACAAGGAGGATGTACTTTTCCAAATATCAACCATACTGTCATTGTATGACGCATTATCCAATGTGATACTAAAAATTTCCCACTCAATGCCCTACTCTCTCTACAAAGTTAGCAATTTTACCAATAAAATGGTGCCATTGTATAGAGATCGCACGTAGGAGAAGCACAAAACTTGTGCGTGCGATTCCCAATTCTCGTCAATGTAATAGGCAGTGATGGTCACATAATGATCAGTTATCACATAAGTCCACTAGTCATAAGTTAAACATATTGTGACATCCTGGAATTTCAATTATGTTTTCAATTAAATGAATCGGTCCTTTCATCGACGTGCCTATAGTGCTGTTCTCAGAGCTGATCACTCTAGAGATAACTAGACCATCTAGGGATGTCATTAAGGGATTTTAATGCAATAGACTTGAGAATTCGACCAGGAATCGACTATTTGACCGTGCTCATATGCAGAGATCATTACGGCACGGGTAAAAATCAATTAGAGATCAGAGATAGGTCGGTCCGACAGAGATGTGTGGCTAAACGTGGGTGATTCCACCAAATTGCAAAATTCTCGTCGATCCACACTAAACTGATTTTTCTCTCCTTTTGGTACCCTGTGTCCGTATTTGAAACCTCGAGATTTTCACGACCACCGAGAGTCGCCAATGAGTCAAAGAGGTTTATTGTGGATCAAAGAAAATCGATCACGGGTCATTTGCACTAAAAATTTCGGAAAGCTATCTGATAGCCTAGGTCACGCTAAAATCACGCTAGATTGAAATTAATTGCGAATTTGAATCCAATTTCAGAAATTGAAAGTTTTGTCATGTCACGAGTCATTTTAAGAACGTCAACTCATCCTCCGAAGATTTTTCTGCAAAACGCAGATTTTGGCGAAAAAGTCAATATATGGCCATTTTTGTCTGGAAAATTCAAAGGACCGTTTTTTATCGCGAAATTGGGATGAAGTAGGTTTTATTGGTGAGGAAAAATGCCAATTTGACCGAGGAGAAGATGGTGGAATTTATAGAGGCCGAATTGCACCGATTCAAGAAGGAATTGAATCCAAATTAAGGGAAATGTCTTTAAATTCGTTGCCCACCCTTGCCTTCAACCTTTGGACCCTTTCTTTAGCTTCTAGAGGAAGATTGTGGCTGGAAAAACTGCTAAGGAAGCTAGCCAAGTAGTGGGGTATGGTCAAGGGGACAAGAGGATAGAGATGGAGATCAAGGTGGCCCCCTTAAGCTTGTTGCCTCCCTTCTCCCCCAGCCAGTCGACCACCCCCCATCTACAACAAGTTGAAGATTCCAAAAACCCAGAAAAATCGAGCAGAGCAACCCCTCCTTCGTCGCATGCCCGTTCGAACGCCCCTACCCCCGCCACGTCACCGTCGCGCTGAGCCGCGCGAGCTTGCGTCCCCGCTGCGTCGTCCAGCTGTCCCGCAGCCTTGTCGCGCCCAGGCCGTCGCCCCCTACCACCCCAAGCTCGTCCTGCCGTTGTAGTCGCTATTCGAGTCGCCGCCGTTGCCTGCCGTTGGATGCCCGACCCCGCAGCAGACCGTCCTCCTCACCTTGCCCATTTCAGCCTCAACCGGCTGTTGGATTCAGCTAGTTCGGGCAAGACCAGAACCGAAACCCAGCAAAGGGTTTTGGGCTTCAAGGCCCGTTTCCGAGCCATTCCGGACATTGAAAGGTGCACCCGTTTTGGAGTTTGTGGACCGCCTCCACATCCCCGTCAAAGTGAACCCGTCGGATCGTTAATCAAGTGAGTTTACTCACTAATCAAGTTAGAATAGATTAGCCATTTAATTAATCGTTATTGCATGTTAGGTGGTTAAAGTAGCGTAATTAGAGCCTAGATAAGCTGTAGTATTTATCTAAAGTAGTTCGGAAATTTTCTGGGTCCGTTTTGGTATTTAATTAGGATTTTCTGGCCTAAGTGTGCATTTTTGCTATTTATTGGTATTTATTAATTAATTTTCGTAATTATTTAATTAATCATTATTTTCTAGAAATTAGACCGAGATAGTTGGTGACCGGAATTTCGTGTTGATTGCAATGGTGTGGTTGGTTTATTTATCTGAGTGCTAATTTGTGCTGATTGAGTGATATTAGTGTAATTTTGGGAATTTATTACAAAATTGAGTATTTTCTGTTTTTAATTAGAAAATCCCGAGCGTCGGTTTACAACGTCAAAAATGTGTTTGTGGACTATTGAAATTAGTGGGATCTTCAAATGAGGAAAATATTGTATTTTAGCTAAGGCCAACCGTGTACCCAGACACGGTTATTTTTATTGGGAATGATAAAACGGGTTAGATTGTCGATTGATCAGGATGGTATACTATATCAGCCTACGGGTTTTGATATATCAGCTTAGAGTGAGTAGTATACCAATATACTATATCAGCCTGAGGGCTTGATATGTTAGCTTAGCACGAGCAATATACCTTAACAGCTTCTGGTGAGCATTTTCAATATACTATATCAGTTTGAGGGCTTTGATATGTTAGCTTAGTGCCAGCAGTATACTATTTATCAGCTTAGAGTAGGCTACACTTTATAGATGGTCTTGATGACATAGAATTGACTGAGTCGATTGATCAATGATTCGATACAATTGGATGAATTGATTTGTGAAATGATTGATTGAGTGGTTGAATTGTACTGACTTGCAAGAATGGACTGAGGCAAAGGTAAGTCCTCCGACTCGTGCTTGTGCTTAGGTAGCTCTTGGGGCGTATTTTCTTCCTAGTCGGCACTTAGGGGGTGAACTTGCTGAGACGTCGTCTCACCCCATTGTGGGATAATATTTTCACATCCTTAGATAGCAGTTAAGGAGGACCCGAAGCTCCGGAGTTTGATGAGGAGTAGACCGAAGAATCAGCGAACGTGTCTGACTTGTTGGTCATAGGACAATCCCTTTTTATTGAGCCGATCCTTTATAAACAGCCTAGTATTGTGTATAAATCTGAGTGTTTATAAAAGACTTGTTTTGGTTGTAAATTGTTGCCTGCTTTTCTATCCCATCTTGTTGTTGTCTAAGGATTTATTTCTTCGCTTCCACATGTGCATTAAAAATGAATGGGGCGGCAATGTGTCTTGGGACGTCACTATTAGATCAACCGCAGAGAGATGGGCACGTGCTCGGAGCATCGGGGCGTGACTAGGGGTGAGCGGTTCCCGGTTCCTTACAGGTTCCGCCTGGAACCTGGAACCTACCCTCGGGTACAGGTTCCTCATTTTTTGGAACCTGGAACCTACCCGTCAAAACCAAGAACCTGGAACCTACCCTGTCACAGTTCCGGTCGGTTCCGTTCCAACGGGTTCTTTTTTTTTTTTTTTTTTTTTTGATGTCTTCCTCCTTTCTTTTATTAGTTGAGTACCACAAAATTATAAAGAGTGGTACAAACTCAGTAACAGAGAAGAAAAAAAGCCAATAGATGTGCTGTCAACATTTGCATAAGACCAATGTTTGAGAAAGCTATGCAGCAAAAAACCCATGGGAATTTCCTATCAGCATAGCATAAGCCAACACACTAGATGTGATGTGTATGAATTGGAGTGATTGCAGAACACCAACTTTGTAGGACAGATAGCAAATGGATAGAAATCATAGTTCACAAATGAGCAATCTCAGACCTGGCTGACACGAATATACAAAAGAAATAGCCAAAGATTCAGAGTAAAGGAGCGAGTGGCAAAAGAAAAAGGAAAGCGATCGTTCGAATTTTTCAAAAAGACATAAAAAGGGTTGCAAAATTGCTACTTAAACATGCAAAATGAAGATATCAACTGAATGAAGGGGCTTCAGACATCAAACTATCTCTAGAAGTGTAAGTGACCAGCAGATAAGTAGAGGTCCTTTTACACTCTGTTTCAATTAACATAGATATTTTTCACGCATATCGCCATTACAAGATTTGGACATTGCAGTACCTTTGTGTTCTGCATGACACGGAGCTGGGGTAGCACTGAAACAACTTCAAGATAAACATAAAAGGCCCAACAAATCCTGTTAATGATATGATGGTGTGTTGAGGGGTGAATCACTAGAGACAGCACAACACATGGAATCCGACAATCATCTGCGGCAAACGTGATATGAAACTTCTTAAGAGACAGAAAGAAATGAATTTCAGTGATAATGGCATAGTAAAATATACAAAGTCAAATAGTTAGAAGTAACAAAACAAGTAATAGGCATTATTGCATAAAAGAGAACAATGTACGGAAGGACAAAGTAGAATGTTCGGTAACCATAGATGTAGATGTTGAATTTGAAGTTATATCATCTCCCAAAAAGAAATGCTACATCATGTATGCTTCTCGGAAAATGAATATAAAGAACTTCGTGGCAAAGATGGCATGGGCAGATAAATATATTTATCTTGCATGACTACGCTCCTAAAGCAATGATAATAGAATCCAAGAACTTCATCAATATCTCGCTACTGACGAACCGTGAAAACAAGATGGGCCTGCAAGTCTCAATTTTTCTCAATAATGTAGAGTTGTAGATGTCAGTGATGAAAAGCAGTTCACGGCATGGAAGATAACCTTAATTGCAATATCCTCTCCATATCACGTAACGTAGCTCTATAAACTTGACCCAAGCTGGCAGCTGCTATCGTCCGAGATGAAATTTTGCTGAACACAGCTTCAAGAGGCCGCCTCAACTCCCCTCTATGATGTTGAAAGCAACCTAATTGTCATATTGATAAGATTCATATCCTATAACATCCAAGATAGTGTGAAAAAGCTTATTAAACTCTTAAATTAGAATGCTTCTTTCTCTGTTAAATTATGCCATTCACCTGATTTGGGAAGGAAGGAACATCGTCGTGTAGAATGCAGAGTTCATTCATGTAGTCTTCTCTAATAATATCTGGTCTATTTGCAAGAACCGGTCAACAATGGAACAGGAATTCAAGGAAAAAGGGGATCAGACCACCAAACACATACGCATCATCAAGAACATATTTTGCAACAGAAATACAACGAACCAACCTTGGCAAATCTTCACCTTTTACTTCTTTCGGAATTGAACCATCATTTTTCCTGGATTTTCCTTTTAAATACCGTCTCGACCACGAATTGAAGACTAGGACTGATTGTCATCATCCACCCGCGACCACGCACTTATCATAAAGCAAAACCAAAGTGTTGAACTTCAAAATGGAATAAAGAAATTTAATGAGAATCCTACAAATCCAAAACAGCCATACAATCGAACCATCGCTCCATCGGCTAGCGAGCAAGGCGTCAAGGGCCGATCCCAGGCCGGCGGTGTTGGGGGTGGCTGGCCAAGCGGCGTCACGGGGGGGAGCAGCGTCGAGGGCGACCGAGCGAGCATCGTTGGGGGCGGCTGCGCAAGCGGCGAGCGGCCTCCACCAAAGGGACGAGCGGTGTCCACCGGTGGTGTCGACGGTGAGCGGCGTCGACGGCGAGTGGCGTCAAGGGCCCGAGCGGGCCGAGCGGCGTCAAGCGGCCGAGAGGTGTCGAGCGGGCTGAGTGGCATCGAGCGGGCGTCGAGGAGCCGAGCGAGCCGAGCGGCGTCGAGCGGCATCGAGCGAGCGTCGAGGGGGCCGAGCGACGTCGAGCGCAGTCGAGGGGGGGGAAGGGGAGCGGCGTTGAGAGTGGCGACGCTGGAGTGGACAGGGAGAACACTCGGAAGAGAGTGAAGGAACCCTAAAACTAAAACAGAGGGGAGTCGCGAGAAGAGGGAGAAGGAAGAACAAAAGAGGGAAGAAAAAAATTGAAAACTAGGGTTTTCCGGTTCGGTTCCGGTTCGTTCCGAACCGAACCGAACCGGAACCGCCGGTTCCCAAAAATATAGAACCGGAAGCCGGAACCTCCCTCCTTGGAACCTAGAACTGAACCGGAACCTCCGGTTCTACCCTCCGGTTCTCGGTTCTACCCGGGAACCACGCTCACCCCTAGGCGTGACACATATTCTGTGAGAAAGTAACATTATATTTGATTTCAAATTTTTCTTCTCCTTCTCATAAATTTTTGGGTTAATATCTTAAAAAATCCCAAATTGGTATACCTGTGACAAATTTACCCCAAACTATTTTTTTTACCACCAAAAATCTCAAACTATTACACTGGTGACAAATTTACCCTCTGTTAATTTTCGTGAAATTTTACTATAAAATTATTAAGTTAAATGACACGTAACAGTTGACTGATATACCAATTGGGATTTTACGCTCCGTTTGTCACAGTTTACAATTTTTGTCATTTTTTGTGGTATTAATCCAACTTAGCGGAGGGTACATTTGTTGCAAATTTTCCAGTTTGGGGTTTTTGCGGTTGAATAAATTAGTTTAGGATAAATTTTTCATAAATGTATCAGTTTAGGGTTTTTTTATGGTCAATCAAGGTAAATTTGTCAGATGTCTACTAGTTTGGAGTTTTTCATGGTCAAAAAAATAGTTTTGAGCAAATTTGTCACAAGTATACCCAGTTTGGGATTTTTCAAGGTATTAACCCTAAATTTTTACCACATCACTTTTTGTTGTAGTTCTTGATATGTGCTTCACATTGGGATTAAAATAACTAAGCAACTCTGTGGTGGCCTCATGGTCTACAAAAGAGTATGTGTAATTGTGTTTTACTATTGCTTTCGCTAGCTTGCTTCTAAACACAGATTGATCAAATTGTTCCGTGGAATCATCAATGTTGGGCTCTCGATTGGGACAAGTGGGTAAATGACACAATAATTTCTTTTTGCCCATGGCTAGCCATGTAAGTTGATTCACGCCATTTATACTTAGCATTTTTCTTGCCATCCTCATCTGTGAATTTTTTTGATCGTTTAGAGCAAGTAGAGTCATCTTCCTCATCCTCATAATAAGGATGCAGCTCTACGTCTCTTGGACCCTGCTATTGTTGAGTATTCTTCTTGATCCTCATTATATCTTAACATGTCAACTAATTAGTTAGAGCACGACCAAAAAAAAAAAAACTAATTAGTTAGAGAAAACATGAATTAGAACAAGTTATTTACTCAAAGAGAAGATGACATGTTATATTTCTATTTAACACTAAAAGAAAACATCTCCAACTTTCATTCTCCTTTAAGAGTAGAGTACAGAAGAGAAAACATGCAATCAAACAAGCAATAACAATCAAGTGATAGATTTCAAAAACAGTGATCTTCATGGTATTGTCACAAGCCCTACATTTCAAAAATGTCAATTAGGAGTGAGGATTCCCCTATTTTCTCTCAAATGCACAGTCACACCATCTCATTCCACACCTCAGCAAACAATAATCACCATAAAACAAATTCATTCAAATAACGTGAAGTAGGAACTTAAAAATTAAGAATTGTATTGCTTCCAATATTTAAGTTAGATTTTTCATACAGAAACTACCTACATCGTCAATTTCTCCTATAGATACATAAACAAAACAAGAAGACCTGCATACCTTCTTCAATGTAATGGGCAAACGACACGCCATTCTCTATTCCATGACATATTCCCACACTTCAGTAAGAAAACATAGCCAACACATATTACATGATTAACCAGCAACCATCTCATCATTCTGCATATCACCAAATCATCATTTTTAAATAAATGACAATGCACAAAAAAGGGTCCCACAACATGAGCTTCAAGAGGCTGCCTTATATGGCTGAGCCTTCATTTGAATGCATCGTCATCGTCATCAAGAAGAGGCTGACTAGCAGCTTGAGCAAGCTTCGCCTCATGCCTGCAAGCACAGTAGCTAACTATCAGACAAGGAATACATTTTGCTTACACAACGAGGAATACCAGCATACTTGAGCAATACCTTTTTATTAACAGAAAGAGTAGCATGAACTAAATCCCTTCCATAAGAAGATGCACTAACAGCCTCTTGTATCTTCTTTGATTCATCTTCAGATTTAACAAATGAAGTTATAAAGTCGATGGAACCAAGTTATGCCTTCTAACTTTTGCCACCTCCACTTCCTTCCCATAGCAAAATAGAGAAAAAGCACAGTCTAATATTAGTGAAAAACAAGTTAAGAGATAGAAACAATATAAGTATATGGTGTTGATAGCTTAAAACTTCTTATTTGACAGTTGGCCTATTAGACTTGATGCCTAAGGGATCCGCGGAGAAGCTGAGGTATTCTGGAATTAATTAATCCTAGAGAGGCCTTGACCTATCAAACTTCTGTCCCTATTAGTCATATACTAAAATCTCATTATTAACGACAAATTATTGTCCAAACAGCAGGAAGTAGGACTGCAGTGATTGAAGAAACTCCTAGCTAAGATATCCTCTTGAATATACCACAGAATTTTAATCAAGTGTCGTCTACTTAGAGGAAACTCGATCCATGTGGCTGCCAATGTTAAAGCTCCCAACTGATCTAAGGGGGGATAGAATTAGACTGCACAAAGTAATGAAGTTTTGACCAAAAATTTGCAAACGAAAAATTTGGTGACCGTGGAAACTCTACCTCAGTATTGTTCAGAGTGGCAATAAGACCACTACCAGGAAAATACTCAAAACTCTCAACATAAATGGAAGGAAGGTCCTTCCCCACACAATGATCTACGATAGCTCTGCAACAAACAAGAAAGGCGAGTTCTTTCATAGGTAGAGCAAAAAGTGTAAATCAATATGCAAGAGACAATAAGCACACCATTCTAATCAAAATACAAGCAATTTCATATTCCAAACCAATAGAACCATCATGTATAGTGGTATAGATTAAGGGTGTCAGGAACCGAACCGAAAACCGAACTGAACCGAACCGAAAACTTTGGTTTTTTCGGTTCGGTTCGGTTCTCATTAAAAACCAATATTTTTTTATTGGTTCGGTTTTTATCGGTTAACCAAACCGAACCGAACCACAAACCGATAAAATCAAAATTCTCTCCTAACTCCCATCTCCTCTAGCTCGATTTCGCGCGCCTCCCTCCATGGTGGCCCAGCTTGAGAGCCCCCAGCCCCCGCCCCAGCAGCAACAACAGCCGCAACAGTGGCAGCGCGAGCGGGACGGTGATGGTTTGCCGCTCGATGATTGCGTGGGGAAGACGAAGTCGCTGATGTACGCCCTCAACCTCATCTCCCGCAACCTCCCCCTGCCCCTCAACCTGCTGAACGCCGTCTCCTGAGCTCCTCCATCTGCGACGACGTGGCAGCGGGCAGCGGCGAGGGGGACGGGGACAGGGAAGACGGTGCGAGCGGCGGATCCGAGGAGATTCTGATGGCGGTCGAGAAGGGTCTGGTGAGGGTTTTTTTCTCTGGGTCGTTGATCTTTTTGAGGGTTTTTGATGATGTGAAGCGGTTCCCGACGGGAATTCTGCGGCGTTTCGCTTTTTGGTTTCAGGGTTTTTGAAGAGATCGTGGAATCGTAACCACAAACTCCGTTCGATTGAGTGCACTCAACACATGCTTCACTATCCACCTTCAGCTGAACCTCAAAACCATGCTGCAGCAAGTCACTTAAACTGGAGGAGCTATTCCCCACGAAAGCCCAAAAATACAAAGAAACCGGGACTACCACGCTCTTGAAGCACGCTCCCATGTCAACACTCAACCCTGAAAACTGTTAAAAAAATTTTTGATGTGTGCATGCGGAAGCATGGTTTTGGTATTAGTTATAGTTTTTGGTTAGTGATATGTGCCAGTGTATGGTATAGTTTGTAGAGGATGGACAAGGGACAAGATATGATAATTTAAGGACAAGGATCATGGGATATAATTTATCTAGTTGATGGAAATAGATAGTACAAGATGTTTTGGTAATGGAGGAATATTTCATGATATAGAAACTATCTTAGCTCTACTCCTCCACACCGGTGGAGGTATAAACCTCATACACAAGGTGGAGGATTTACCTCTCACCCCCTCAAATGATGAACTACAAGCCTATTTATAGGTGTAAGTCACCGCCTTAGAGGTGACTTCTCTCGCTTATTCTAGGATTTTCTTTGATGCTTGGCTTTTGCTTGCTTGCATTCCCATGTGAATCTTCTAGATTCAACTAGCAACCTCCATTCTCAACAATTCTAGACAATTCTTCAACATGGATGCTGCTGCGAAGGTTCTCACCTTCATGATTAAGTTAGTAGTTTCTAGATACATTTAGAAAATGGATTACAATTTCCAACAAAAACACATAGCCCTCCCCGTACGGAACCCCCTGAAAAGGGCACAAGAACTGGCCCAAGAAAGTTGGGGGAACCGATTGGCAACCGTAGAGGAAAGTGACGTTGGTGTAGTCGTCGGCGATTTGGAACATCGACGGGTCGAGAGTTGTGTTGAGGAAATTCGTGGCACAGATTCCCTGCATTTAGTCATCCCTCGCGATTCTCAGTACCTGAGTAGAATTGGGATACACCCCCAGAACTCGGTACTTCACTCCCTGTATCATGATGGTCGTGTTGCCTCCGTTCTCACACTTGAGCTCCAACTCGGGATACCCGCAAACGATCGCTCTGTTGCCACCCTAGAAGGGATAGCCGACGCCTCCAACGTCCCCACAGCTAAACGTGCCGTTGCAGCTCGAGTAATAATCCTTGCCAATTGGCAACCGGGCTGGGGGATGAGTAACTCCAACGTCATAAAGTCAACAGCAGAGCAGAGAAAAAGACAATTAGGGTTCGACTCAGTATCATGAGGGAACCATGGCCGTATTAATCATGTCCTCAGTGTTCTAATTTAACCCTATGCAAAATCTCTTTTTGTCACCTCTCGTAATAACGCAGCAATCTTATTATTGGAAACTGATATACAAATCTGGTCACCAAATGGAGCTTTCACTCTAGATATGTTACAATGTTAGAAATTACAATAGAGCACATAAATGTATTGGTAGATCTACAGACCTTCTCTTGTTATAGCCAACTTGAAATAAAGTAGGTGATGCTAATATTCACTAAAGATGGACTTTTAATCAAACCTTGATTATCAAACTTGAGAATGGTAGTATATATTTTCTACCTTCCTCTAGTGATCTAGATCGTCAATATTAGTAGCAGTTGCTTACCGTACTATATATGGACGTCATAATGAGAAAAAGGTAAGGGAATACTCTAGAAATTGTTTTATTGTGATTGAATGAGGATGCCGAGATTATTATTTTTTTAGCAATACAATGATGGCTGTTGATCCGTCCATCACTCTTTGACGTGTAAAAGGTCAAGATGAAGTGGAGCCAAATGTGACTAAGGCATAAGAAATGAAATGAGAAAAATTTATAAAACTACCTCATGTTTACCTGACAGTATCCTAGCATCCTGTCCAAAAGATAAAATTCAGCGTATGATAATTTATAAAACTACCTCTTTGGCTGTGCTTGGCGGTAAGGATAGAAATTAGCAGATAAATCTGCAAAAATTTCGTAACTCCAAGCATTGTGATAGTGGGAACTACATTCAGGCGCTGGGTTTGACCTGGCATTATTGGAAAAATCTGCAGAAACAGAAACAAAATCAATATAAATGAAATAAACTCCAAGAGACTTTTTGCTTGAACATAAGAAGTTGCAGAATACTATGGTTATGGATCACACCCTTATACTAGAGCCCTAGAAAGTGATTTGAGCATTGAGTTTTTCGCAATAGAAGATGTGTTCCTCAAAAGTTCACAACAGGTGTTTTCCTCAAAAGTGCTTCAAAGTTAGGCATCTCTTAGCAGTACCAGAATCGACTAACCACAAACAACGAAGAGCAAACCAAGTCTCATATCTTCAATGAAGACTCTTAGAAAACTTGAGAGCCTACTGGAGCCCCAAAAACCGATTGCATCCTACTTAACTAACAACACCACATGGCCAAAAGAAAACTTCAACAAAGGACGACAATAACATCAAAAAACAGATCGAAGAAAAATTGTCAAGCAAAGCAAGAGAGAACGGGAAGGTAAGAGGGCTTGGTCTGGACTCACGACATCACAGAGAGCTATTGAGGCAAAAATCGACACCCGGGAGCTGGATTTTCACGAGGTGAGGCTTAAGCTAGTCAACCTTTGAGGGAGCGACGAAAGCGAGCCTTAGAGGAGGGCGGTAGAGGCGACTTAGAAGCGAGCGGCGAAGGTGTCTCATAGGCGAGTGGCGGAGGTAGCTCGAAGGCAAGCGGCGAAGGTGGGTGACAAAGGGTACCTGAGGAGGTTTTGTGTTTTTTAGGTTTTGAAAATGGGTCAGAACATGTAACCTATTTTCTATGAATTCAACTTAAAACATTTTGGACCCATTTTAACCGGGCCATTTTATCTTCAAAACCCATATACAACCCATTAGTGAAAAATATAAGTCCAAAAATGGGTCATGGACCCATTTTGCCCCCCCTACCTAGAAGTATGATCAACTAGAAATGCAGTACTTACTGATTACAACTTGTCTTGAAGATTACTAGTGAATTCCAGCCTTACTGTGACTGTTAGTGTTGGGAGTGGATGTAGAATTGGGGATATATATTTTGCAAATCTTATATTTCCTGACTACTAGTATTGCATATTCATAATAATCGCCAGTAGTTAAACAGTAGTATGCACACCTGATTTCTACAATCTATTTCTGCCAATCTTTGAAGTTGAGTTTATTATCTTCTGCAAATGTTTTTCGTAGTTCCCTTTCAACCTATTCACCCCTTCTAGGTTGTCTTGTTAGTCCCAACAAAAACCTTACCTTAATTATGACACCAATTGTTGTGAAATAATGTGAAAGCTAATAGATTTTCCAGCTCAAGTCTAGCGCCAAAAGAAAAAAAAAATTATTGAAGAAATCAACAATGAAAGATAAGAACATCATCATAGATTTACATGGTTTGATTTGAGTGTCGTACATACCCTACTCCCTAGGAAGAGCTAGCCGCTAAGAAATTTTGTATGAATCTAGAGAATTCAAAGTTTATAGTCGCTCGATTGTTTCTCAATCCAAAATTACACCCAAAGCAAACCACGAGATTCATTTAATAGAAAACTCTCTCTAAAAACTTATCGAAAGAAAACCACAATACTACTCATGTTTGCTATGGTATATAATAACTCTAAAATTGTTTTGTGTCACATTTATTTAAATCAATTGAGCTCATCAACTTTAAAATTGTTTAGTGTCACACCCCGACCCTCGAGTGCGCGGCATCCCTCTATCTCTTCGATCATGGAATTGCGATGTCATAGGACGCGTCGCCGACCCATTCATTTTATCTTTTGATAATATGCAAGCGGTAGCAGAGCATACATCTCCCAACCATTAACTTTCAATAGGGATAGTAAAAGGCATACATCATAACACAATTTTATGTATATGCATCTACCGTCAAACATAATCTTTCCTTACAACAAAAACTTAGCCATTTACACGTCCGCGTAGCGGACTCCTTCGTACTTGTCCAAGAATTGGGATATGTTTTAACCTACCACCTCTATTCTACGAGGGCAACCACACAGATAAGGTTATGGATTTGTACGCCTTTGATTAGGACTCGTGAGATTTAAGTTGCTCTATTGTGCATGGAATTATTGTTATTTATGCTTGGATTATTAAATTGTGAACGTTGCATGCTTAATGGAATGGTGCACTCACGTAGTGATTGTTATACTATAATTGGACACGTGATAGAGTGTCGCATGTTGAGTGGCCTAATTCTTGTTAATAGATAACGCAAAGCAAAGGCCTTGCTATTGATATGTAATCAATAGATAAGTTGCATGTTTAGGGTGTCTCCGAGGCGAAGAACCCTCCTACGTGAGGTTTAGGGAGTTTACTCGCTGAGTTTATCTCATTCCTCGAATATCGACCTGCAAGACTTCCTCATGTCTCTCAATTCATAAACAAGGTCGATTAAAACATGCATGTGCCACATAAGTCACTAAAATGACATTTAATTCACGCACTTTTCTCATGTAACTCATATATATACATGCTACACGTGTGCAGACGATGGCATCATTCTTACCATATGCATTCAACATTCATGCACTTTACACACATGGATGTCTCAAGAATATCATGATATCTCATACTACCATGCTGTCCTCAAGATCATGCTACGCACTATAGTATAGTCATGCGCACATCCTATGCAATAATCCGAACTTGATCACATACAAATCTCATGCACTTTCCATACAAATATGTCTAGATTATTACGGTCGCTCAGGGCCCAAGGTCAACCTGAAGGTTCACAGTCATCCGGCGTAACTGAGCATCATCTCGTCCCATCGAGCACAGCAGTGTCCCGCGTAAACATATCAAGACTGCATTCCTGTAAGCAGTATCATTCCGAAATGCATCTGCGTATGGTGTCCCGTTGACTTCAGGTTATTTGAACTGAATCAGGCATCATCCCACGTAAACGCATCAAGGTCTTTATGTGATCACACGAGCATACCATCACTCACGTCCATTGTTATCTTCCTCATTAGCCACGTATGAATGCCTCAATGGCGTGCCAAGCGAAGTGTATCTCATGATCTATTGAAACTACATCAATAAAGTATGCTGAGCACAAAACGAGAGTCTGTGGTTTGACACGATACGTTGAGCACCAACCTAAGTCCAATTCGAATTGGAACGATACGCCTCTAAATCGCATCTAGACCAAGAAAGAACCAATCTGCCATGACATGATCACCAGCCTAGTACCAAACTTAGCTCGGGAACGATATATCTCAATATCACACTAAGGCCAAGAAGGATCGACTCGTCGTGACATGATCACTGATTTAGTACTGAACTTGGTTCGGGAACAATATGCCTTAGTATCGCCAATCAAAGAGAGAGACTTGACCAGATGTGCTTCCACACACGTCCAAGAACCATCGTATATTTGTCTAGACAATGAACATATGTGCAAAGACTACTTCTAATGAACACATATAAAACATTGTCATTAATACCAAAGAACATCACATAGAACATGCACAACCAATAACATGACAAGTCGCTTCCAATGACAATATTATATCAAACAACTTTAGCATATTACCTTTCAAAATAGTCTTTCATTACTTATAATTATAGAATGCTACGAATGCTTGCCCTTTTTAACTTTGGAATTGCATAGGCATATAACATCTTTAAAAACTAGCATTCGACAAGGATATAACACTTGAGAATTCATAACATAAAGAACACTTATCATTTCCGAACTAAGGGATTGCATGAGCATCTACTATCTTTAGAATTAGGCTTTAGTAAACACATATCATATTAAAAGCAACAACATAATATGCATTTATCAAAATCAAGATAGGTTATCGCATCCAACAATAACTTATAACTATAGCTTATCACATCTAACTATCACTTACCGCATCAACTTATCACCTATCATGATAGCTTATAACCAATACTTATCACTTGAATCCACTTATCACATAATCTAATCACCATTAACCATAAACCAATCCTAACTCTACTCCTTAGAGCAATTACCGCCCTAATCAAGGGTTAGGAAGCTACTCACTTCTGGATCTAGACTACGGCGAGCGGCAGCAATGGGGAAAGGCTCACGGGGCGACGGCGTGCGGTGGTGGCTGGTCGACGGTTGATAGCCCACGTCAAGGCTAAAGCAACCAAGGAATAGCAGCACACAACTAGAGGGAGGTCTGGCAATGGCTTGGGACTTGCAGCCAACACGCAGAAATGACGGCACGGTGAGATCTCTTGGCAAGGGTTGCTCGGTGAGTTGAACGGTGGATTGTGGCTCACGGCCACACAACCAAGAGGAAAAGGAGAGAGAAATGGGTATGAGATGAGGGAGAGTGATGGAGGAAAATTCGTCCAAATGAGGGGTAAAGAGAGAAAGTGAGAGAAATGATGGAAAAAGAGGAAAACTTGGGGAAGAAGTTGGCCATTTAATGCCCCTTGACTTATTGTCCTAACTTGGGGAGCAAGAACCCATCTAGGCCCTCCATTCCAACTTGGGGAGCAAGAATAAAACCTATCCCTCCATCTTGCCACAAAAGTGAAAGCCTTCCAAATGCTACGTTACTATTCATTCACATGGACCAGGTCCAAAATGGCCCAATTGTCTTAATGGGCTTTGTCCTTGGGCTTGACAAACTTGTGCTTGGGCCTAAACAAGCTTAATGGACCTTAAAAGGCAAAACTGTAATTTCCATCTATTCAGGCCCTTGTGGATGAATTTTAAAGGGAATGTGGCCCATTGGGCCTATCTAAATTCATGGCCCCTTTTGGGCTTCTAGTTTTTGGCCCAATATAATTTATCCAAAAATTCAAGGTTTACCAATAAATAAGGAATTTGATTAAGTAATGTCCAATGGTTGTCTTTTAATCCTTTATAGTTTGATATCTTTAACCAGATTAGAATTTGTGGTTGAAACCTATCAATTGTGGCTTTAGCATAATTAAAACTTATGGGTGGTCTTTAGGAGTTTCGTGAGTTCGACCGGTGGTTGGTTCGATATTAATCCACTTTTAAGCCCTTTTCAATCATGGATGATCTTTGGTTGTCATGTAATCGTGAGGGGTCAATTGCTCATTGCAAAGTATACGATCCTTTGGAATTGGTCTAGGATCGTTCGTAATTAATATAGTAATCGTACGGAATTACTTGCAATCCGATTATATACTATTATCGAATCAATCTATAAGCATTCCTAGATTGGTTTCAAATGGCTTAAGTTTGTCCGTCATCGATTCTTATGATCAAATTGTCAATCTATGGTTAAGTTCTCTAGTCGTACACATTGAAATCTTAAATTACATTTTCCAATAGTTTTAACACTCTTGAATGTGGCTCACAAACCAATTCAAAGTCTAAGTCTACTAATTGTGCATTAATAGAAGTAAACCCCTTATCATATCCTGAATAGGGTCGAATTTTAAGGATGTCACATTTAGAGTCTTAACATTGACGTTGCTTCAAAAATCGATTCAAAACATTAATTCGAATATTAATTTTGTAGCTGTTACAAAAAAAATTATATATTAATTTTGTAACTGTTACAAAGCTTTGATTCAACCTTGAATTCAAAACCGTTTCAGAATATTAATTTGGTTGTTTGATTTTAATTATTAAAGTGGCCATTGATTCCAAAACAGTTTCAAATCATTAATATGGTTGTTGATTTTGAAACCATTTCAAATCATTAACTTGGTCATTGAATTTGCACTCGTTTCAGATCTTTAATTTGACTATTGAATTTGAACCCGTTCAAATCTTTGATTCAATCGCTAAATCTAAAACCATTTCAAATCTTTAAACCAATTGTTGAATATGAACTCGTTTCAAATCTTTAATCTTTAGTCCCATTCACTCCGATTACTGCAATTGCAAACACATTTGCAATATTGTGTCTCCCTATTTAACCATCATTCTGAGTTGATTATGGTGTATGACTTATACTAATTCGTACAAACACATCGCTATTACTGAGCTGGCAATAGGACTTGTATTAACACATTAGTACAATTCAGAGAATTGATTGTCCCGATCAATTTCCAGTTACCACAACCATGCGTGATATCTAACAATATGTCATGGAATACTTCAAGAACATAATGTACATGTTAGCTTTGGTGATTGTGTAATTCAATCCTTCTATCTCACTATGTCCTAATCGAACAAAGGCCATGGAGTTATATGTCAAGCCACCAATTCGATCATATGGCCAAATCTAATTTACATATACTTTTACAAGACATGAACCATTCATTTTCAGTTTCAATTTCAGTTGAGGATTAAAACACAATGTCACAACTAGATAGCATAGGACATCATTATTGTATCTTGCATATCTACATACATAAAAAGAAGACAAATCATGTGGCTTTGTATATAAATAAACTATGATCATTAATACAATGACAATTTGATGACGCGTCAATATGTGTACTTGTGAACCATAACTATCCAACATACAAGTCAGCATCGTACCTCAAGTCTAAGGATTTTACATGAGATTAAAGAGCTTCCATATTGCTAATCGTTTTATGCATGTCATATTCAGTGAACTTGTCCGATATGAGCACCTGTATTCTAACTTGGGTATCACAATGCCCAATAACTCGTGACTTGTCATCCCCTAAAATATCCAATACTCAATAATGAAGCTTGAGAACACATCGGCCTCAACGGGATCATTAATATGATCCATCGACAAAGAATTTTTTAAAGACTCAGTTTAACTATAAATCTGTCACACATATTTGTAATACTTTAAGAATAGTTTCAATCGCAACTGATCTTATGGACTCATTCATATAAATAGGATATTGAATGAATATTTCCTTACTATTAAATAAATAATGTAAGTTCAATCTCTAACATGTAGCTATTACTTGGTTAATTTAGGGCATATAGCCAACACACTCAAAATTAGGAAATCGCTTGAACTAGTAAACCAGCTCAAACTAAAAGATCTACCTGGAGCCCATTTCCTTTACAGGCTCAAATTTGAGACACATTCCCAACATTCTTTACGTTGAATGGCATGCAACTTATCAACAAGGTCATGGTCTTCATATAACGTGTGTTTTCTTGACCAAAGAGCGAACTTGCCCAAGTTAAGGCTCCGCTTGATGAGTTGACCCTTCTTTGACCGATAATTGATTGAATAGTCGGACTAGAACCTGAGTCATTAATTGAGATCTCTTCACTGGAGAAATTTTGTCATAACGAACCCACTCCACTGTAATTACAACTTCTCATTTTGTCATGGCGAGTTCCATCGTTCACACTCCTTGCTGTCCGGTTGAAGATGGATGAGGGTCACTTCTACAGGAAAAGATTATCCACTAAGGATTTTTTAGGTAACCTTTAGAAATATTGAATTTTCCATCACTAACATGATTTGGCAGAAGGATATTAAAAGTGTCAAAAGTTGTGTATGCCACTCATTTTAGTGTTAAAAGTTTTCATTAGCTTACTCAAGTCCCAAATCAAAGAAAAAATGATCACTTAAATACCTCTGATGAGAAATTTCGACAAGAGAAATTACATGTATACTTAGAAAATTTATCTAAGGTGGCTTCTTTTGGTATTGAAATAATCACTTTTGAACTTATTTCACGACGTCGTTTAGGGGTTATATGCTAACTGGGCATACCGATTATGAAATCCTCATTCTGACCTCAATTTTCAAAACGGAATTACAACGGTATCCAATCTTCCGACGGGGTTATAATGAGGATTGATAGGCCCCAAAAACACCAAAAATACCACTTTGGGGGTGAAAACTCGTTTCTTCATTGGCGAGAAGTAAAAGTTCGAAAAAGTGGAAATCGAATATGGATGAGGACCCACGTGGGACCAAGCCCACTAGTGGGCCTAATAGGCCCATGGAGGACGGCCCAAAGGAGCCCATGGGCCACCCAAACCCTTTTTGGTCATTTCAAATCCCTCATTAATGACCCATGTGCATGAATAGTGTGTGAACAGTGCCTCAGACCTAGTGAAATTACCATTTTGCCTTTCTAGCCTAATAAAACAAAACTTAGTGCATATAAGAAGGTGTTGGGCACTTAAGAGAGAGGAGGAGAGAGAAGATGACACCATCCTTACCCTATTTCTAGCTTAGGCATGATGGGTGCATTAAATGAGACTTGGAGGAAAAGTTTTGCAAGAAGTAATCTTAGCCATCTATTCTTGTTTTGGGGAACAATGATGCATCTTCGCCATCTAATGGACTAGACTTGCACCACAATCTTTCTCTTTCTCCCCTAACTCATTCAGCTCTTCCTCTCTATAACATTCTCGATTTTGACTCTTATTTTGGCCTAACCAGTAAGCCAAAAGGCCAGTAAGCCGATGGCGAGACTTGGCCATTAGCCAGCCCGAGAGCTAATCATGAGTCAAGTGGTCATTCGAGGAATGGTAACCCAAGGTCTAGTTATAGAGTATTCGACTATGGAAAGGTTATTCGACCATAAGGATCAGTCATGAGATGATCATATCCCATCATAGATCAATGAACAGTCATGGCTTGATTCCGCCGGTCAATGCATTGATCGCGGGTGATTCCACTCAAACATTGTACCGATCAAGGACGACCATGAGTCGATCCAAGACGACTATAACTTAGAACAAAAACACGATCCCACATGATTATATGACAATCGATAATCAACCATGGATTAAATTTACTTAACAGGGTTTAATTTCATATTGAAATTGTCCCTATTTTGTTGTGAATGGTTGGGTGATTTGTTTTTGCTTCTACTTGTGTATATAAACGATAATACGAATGGGTCGGCGACGCTTTTTAGGACGTCACAATCGAATTACCATAAGTATGGAAGCGAGGGTATTGCATGATGGGGCGAGTGATTCCAGAACGGAAATTTTTTTCTTTTGGGATTTTTTAGGTTAAGTGTATGGAGGAGTGTATACGGGGAAGAAACGAAGGGGAATAAGAAAAGATAGAACGATCTCCATCCAAGGTATAAAGGCCACGCCACCAACCGAAGATGAGGATCGAGATCTACGAAGTTCACCGCTGAAGCCTAAAGCTTCCACAAGCCAAGGTTAAGGACTTCGGGATAGGAGAAGCTCACCACCAAGGCCTAAAGATTCCACCAGCCAAGGATAAAGGGCTTCTTGGCTCACCATCAAGGAGTGATCTATGCTCCAAGGATAAAGAGACCAAAAGGGGTTATCCACTCTTCGAAGATGTTCACTCAATCAAAGGAAATCTCACAATTTCCATTCATCAAATTCGTATCTCTCCCCTATTTATAGGAGGATTCAGACTTAGGAAATATTAAAAATAGACTTTAATGACCTAGGAACTTAAACCTTTGACTCTTGAAAACTACATAACAATAAAGACACCTAGAAACTTAGGAAATGCATTTCTTAGCATGGGAACTTGCATTCTTGAACCTTTGGCCTTCCGCATTCTCGAACCTTTAGCCTTCCGCATTCTCGAACCTTTAGCCTTCCAAAATTCGTGCTCCTCCCTTGACCAGAAATTAATCCTCCTGAAACTTCATCAATTGGTCATACAAGACGTCTAAAATGGCCTCCCATTGATAGTTATTGACATACCATAAAGTACCGATAAGTAATTGACATTATTCATTCAAAATGATCCATCGAAGCACATAATACCCAATTTCTTTCTTGGCTTGGATAAGAATCGATGGTTCTAAGTTGGTCGATGGAGCTACATTGGATGCTCCCGCATTAGAGGGGTACCACGAGCCCAAAACGAGTCAGGGTGTGCCACTGGTAAGCCATGTAGGATTGAGAAATTAATAAAATATAGTTGCGTCGGATTTCCAGCAATCCAGATCGAAGTTGGCATTTAAGTGATCTTTTTAAAAAAAAAAAATTGAGTGATCCAAAAAAACTTTTGGCATTTAAATGTCCTTCCTCTCATAATTCTCTCTATACTCTTCTATGTTGAGAATAAAGGCATTTCGGTCACTTAAAGGGTGTATATGGAATTTAAGAGTTGGCGTTATTATACACTAAATCCTTCACACATGCTAATGCCCGTGCCCCCTAATTTCCCCTTTAATTTCTACATTGATAATCGGGTTATTTTGATCATTTGAATGGACACTTAATTTTCTTTTTTATCTTTTGGTAGGAGGATGGACACTTAGAGCGCGCATGACAAAATTTCTGGAACATAAATCAATTTCTAGAACATAAATCAATTTCTGGCCAAAAATTGATTCCATTGACGTGTGTATGAATAAATAAACGCATTTGATAACAATTCAAAATTTTTATTTCTGAAATAAAAATTCGTTTGATAACATAATAAAATTTCTATTTCAAGGAGCGGCAACGACCGGCGTCCGGTGGCTGGAGTCCGACATTTGGTGACCAGCGTTCACCGTCTGATGACCAGCGACAGGCGGTCGAAGTCCGAAGTCCGAAGTCCGACGTTCGGCGTCTGGCGCCAAGTCCGGTGACAAGCGGCGGGCGACCAAAAGTTCGAAGTCTGATGACCGGCAACCGACGTCCCACGTTCGGAGTTTGACATCTGACGTTCGACATTCAAAGTCCAGCGCAAGGAGGCCGACGGTGAGTGGCCAATGGCCGAAGCCCGACGACGGGTGGTGGGCGGTTGAAATCCGATGGCCAGTGGCGACTGGCGGACGAACATCTGGTGGTTGGTGGGGAGCCTTTGGCATCCAATGATTGGCAATGAGCAGCCAACAACCAGTGGGCATTCGGCATCCAGCAACGGGCGGTTGGCGACGAGCAGTCAAAGTGCGACATCCGATGGCCGACAGTCGACGGCTAGTGGCCGGTTCCGGTGGCGGGCGACCGACAACCGGCGGCGGGCGTTAGGCATCCTAGGGGCGGCAAGTGGGCAATGGGCAATGACGAGAGTGAATGATGAGAAAAAATTGATTTCTCATTTTTGTTCCGAAATAGAAAAGCTAAAAATTTTAACTTCGATTTACGCTCCAAATCTATTTCGGAATAGAAATCTGTTTCAGAAATAGAAAAATGAAATTGCGTTACCAAATGAATTTTCTGTTCCAAACCTGTTTCGGGGAACAAAAAAACAGAGAAATAGAGAAACAAAAATTTTGTCATACGCGCCCTTAATATGAAAGTTGATTTTATGTGCAGTAGGGTATAGATCCATCAACGACATATCGAGCCAATCTCTTGCAGAGAGCTTTTGATAGTTAGCGCCAATTCTAGGGTGTATTTGTTTTGCAAAAAACAAATAATTTGAACATATTTTTTTAAAATAATTACTGGTATCGCTTACAAAAATAAAGAAATGAAAAATATTTTCATCATTTATAAAAATGTTTAGATATAAATTATCGTTAATAATTAAAATATTTTTCATTAACTAATTATTTCAAGCGATATAAATGATCGCTTTTGGGAAAATATCCTTCAAATCATTCATTTTTCATATAACAAATAGAGCCAAAAATTTTTTAAAGATTATTATCAATGCTACTACTACTTTTATTTTGCAATAAAAAAGCAAAATGCAAGAGCTAAAGATTGACTGGGCGATCAATGGCCGCCGAACACAGGAGAACGCTTTCCATTAGAAGAGCAATGCAAAGGATCTACTGCTACTTGGATAGCAGATCACATGGCCGTGTCATTGTTAATTAATATTTCTGTCATTCCAGCAATATAGGAGACCCATATTAAGTATTTTGCTTTACATCAAGCACCAAAGGAGACATCTTTAGTAGATAAACTTTTTTGAATTTTTTAGCATTTCATTGTATATGGCCGTTGCAAATGCAAGAACTAATCTGGCGTCTTCCATATTTCCGAGTGATAGCTGACTACAATTTTTATCAAAAGTCGCTATCGCATCAGTTTTCAACGTTTGCCCTCGTAACTAATAATGAACATGATGCCGTCGAAGCAACAAACAAAATAACCAACTTAAAATAAACATGGGAACAACAAACATAAGTTTGCCAATCTCACTTTTTTAATCTATCATACCTCAGCCCCAAGTCCTAACCTTATCTCAACTCTTGCGCATCCTTCGAGCCACCTTCCTGAACCCTAAATTATAATTGAACGAAGTAATCTGTAAGTCACTGCCAACCACACCCAAGCTGGCTCTAACCAAGGGAGGCTTACTTCCATATTCATTTATTTAATTTACTTTAATTCTATTGATCGAACGAGGGGGAAAAAGGAAGAAAAGATCGCTTTGAATATATCTTTGGCACTGTTTAAGTCGGTCGCACACCTTGAATAGTCCTCTGCCAGGCACGTTTCCTCTGAATTAGGAGGCCATGTGGGGGTATCTTGAAGTGTCCTAAACAAGAAACTGCAAAGTAACTTTCAGAGACATGAACACCCGAACCAAACAGGTGATATCTGGGACATCTTGAGCCCTTTTGTTAAACTATTGGGGAAAGTATAATAATCTGCTTAATCAGTCATTAAACAATTGTTTTCACACATATTCTGTCCTAGTTCCCTTCTGTACGTCTTATTAGTGAATAAAAGCAATGACCCATTTTAAATAGGTAGGGTTGATTTATGAATTTTGTTGTGCAATTGCGATTTGCTAGAAGTTCGAACTTGAACATGTTATCAATAAGACCATATTTGATATGAGGAATGGAGATCCGAACTGAATCAAGATCCATTGCTCATACAAAAAAGAAAACTCCCTATTTAATTATGTCAAAATTCATTTTGATTATTGTAGAAATAAAAATCTTCGAAGGGAGATCGAAGGCATTGAATAAATTGATTGATTGGTTAATTAGGCCCCGTTTGGTTCGGCTTTTGGGGAATGTCTTTGCAAAAATGCAAATACCTTTGGGTGAAGGAAATTTTCCGAAATGCAAATAGCATTTGGTAAAATTTGCATTTGTAAAGGACTTTTATTAAATTTTAAAAAAAAAAAAACATTTGTATTTTTTTTTTTCTGAAGTCTGGTCACCGACCGGCCAGATCTGGCAGCTGGACCGCCGGATCTAGCCATTGGGCGCCGTCACCTGAGGTCGCCCACCTTAGGCGACGGTCGCCTAGGGTTGCTCGACCCGGGCGATCGTCGCGTGACCTCGAGCGACCGGGTCGCCCGGGTCGGGCAACCCCGGGCGATGGCCAAACCCAAGCGGGCGACACTTGGGCGGTTCGGCCGCCGCCCGGGGTCGCGTGACCTCCGGCGGCCGTCGCACGGGGTAGCCCGACCTTGGCGACCGTTGCTCGGGGTCGCGCGACCTCGGCGGCCGCCTAGGTCGTGTGATTCAAGCCATCGGTCGCCTAGGTCGCCTACGGTCTGGCGACGGTCACTTCGCGCGCGACCCCTTGGTCGGCGATTGTCGGCCTCCGATCGACTTTTCCTTGCAGTGGTTTTAGAGAGGATGAATAGTAACTGGAACTTGTATTCCGAAAATGCAAGTTTCCAAAGTACTTTCAGATTTGTTTTGGACTAAGGGCCTTTAGAATCCTTTGGAGATACAATTGTATTTTTCCAAAATTAAGCAAAAACACGAACTAAATACGTTTGTATTTGGCCAAGGGACTTTAGAGTCTTAAAGCCCATTCCAAAAGCCAAACCAAACGGAGTAATCAATTAAATTAGTCGATATTCCAAATCCAACGTGGATACCCCTCACTCAGTTATAGACTTCGAGAAAGCCTTTTCTTTTGGCATTTTGACCTCAAAGCCCACACACATATTCGCACGGACAGCGTCACACGAAAAACCAAAACAGAAGTGCACCGTTTAGTTTACATTTAACATCCAGAGCAACAGTAACCCCACATGGTCGGTATTATCTGGTGCAGGCCGCTTCTTCTACGCGATTATCTCTCTGCTACTAAATAAGAGGTCAAGAGCTCCTCTGTTCTCCCTTTCACACCCTCCCAACGCGTATCCCTACACACGCACATACGCATTGTTTCTCTTCGAATTGGCTGGAAAAAGAAGAAGAAGAAAACAGCAATTCCTAGAGGCAGCAAAAGCTCTGATTGCTTGCTTCTGCTGCTGAAGCTGGTGGTGTTGATGGTGGTGATGGTTTCCTGGTGATGAGTATCGGCGAAACCCTTCATTTCCCTCTTCTCTCCCTCGCTTGCATGATGACTATCCCAAATGGTACTCTTCTCTGAGGATCTTCCTTTTGGTTTTCGTTCGTTGGGTCTTTTTGCGGGTTTTGATGTCTGTAGGTTTTGAGTTTTCTTCTTCTGGGTGGGTATTGGGGGTGGGGCAGAATTAGGGCAAGAGAGGTTTGACTTTTGATGGATTTGATGTTACTGATTCAGTGTTTCAGGCCTTTGTTTGGGGGATTTCAGGAGATTCTTGGGCTGGGATTAGATATCGTGTTCCTATAGCGTCTTTCCAATCCAGTCTATCTCCCCCTGTCTCTAGTTAGAGGTTGAAGAGATTTTGTAATACCTCCAAAATTTTAGCTTTTCTCTCATTAAAGTATTGGTTATTTTGTCAGACGTTTCTATCTCGGAATATTGGTTATCTTTGGTTATAGTATAGATTGAGCGGGGGAATTATTCTGGGAATTGGTTTTCGAAGAAGGTGGTTGTACACGGATAGGTTGTTTGAATTTTGTTTGAGGTGCAACTATGGAGCTTTTTAGATCCTGCCCAACTGAAAGAAAACCCACAAACAAAATGAATTGAAATGGGAGATTCTTCTCTTCTTACATCCTTAACAATGGAAAGTCATCACCCATCCACTCTATTGTCCATGGATTCAAGCTCCTCCTCTCATGACGAATCAGTTTTGGAGATGAATCGCCAAATGATTCTTAAGCGGCCGCCAGATATTAACCTACCCCTATCCGTTGAACGGAGCCCATCTCCCTTGCAGTCCTGGAATCCCGACCCCTGTGATATCCTTGATGTGGGCCTTGGTCCCCAAGTTTACGAGACAGAGAGCTTGCTCAATATTCCTAAAGGCGGACGAAAATGTGTAAAGCGAGTGGATAGTATTTGGGGTGCTTGGTTTTTCTTTAGTTTTTATTTTAAGCCTGCGTTGAATGATAAATCCAAGGCAAAGATTGTAAGGGACAGCAATGGAGTATCGGGATTCGATAAATCTGATCTCAAGCTTGACATATTCATGGTTCAGCATGACATGGAGAACATGTACATGTGGGCATTCAAGGAGAGGCCTGACAATGCATTGGGCAAGATGCAGCTAAGGAGTTATATGAACGGGCATTCTCGACAAGGTGAGCGTCCCTTTCCCTTCAGCGTAGATAAGGGTTTTGTTAGATCTCATAGGATGCAGCGGAAGCATTACAGGGGTCTCTCTAACCCACAGTGTATCCACGGGATTGAGGTTGTTCACTCACCCAATCTTTTGGGTCTTGATGAGGAAGACCACAGGCGTTGGATGGAACTCACGGGCAGGGAGTTGAATTTCTCTATTCCACCTGAAGCAAGCGATTTTAGTTCTTGGAGAAATCTACCCAACATTGATTTCGAGCTCGAAAGGCCACCTCCACCTGTTAAGTGTGCCTCCAATTCCCAATCCAAGAAGCTGCTTAATGGGTCTGGACTGAATTTGTCTACTCAACCATCAAGCAATGGTAATGGGGATGGTATGGATTTATCACCCATGAGCAGCAAGAAGAGGAAAGACTTTTTCTCACATGGACTTGAGGATGATCCATATTTGACTGTTAATCCTCCCTCAGATCGGACTATTGATATGGATCTCCACCTGAGTGAACCGCAATGGTTGAATGAGTTCAGTGGGATCATGAAGAATGTTTATGGGCCTGTTACAGCTGCAAAAACAATTTATGAGGATGAGGAGGGTTATTTGATAATCATAAGTTTGCCCTTTGTGGATCTTCAGAAGGTTAAGGTTTCTTGGAGGAATACTCCCACTCATGGAATCATCAAGATATCTGGAGTTAGCACATCTCGAACACCGTTCATCCGGAGGAATGACAGAACATTCAAACTTACAGATCCATCCCCAGAGCATTGCCCTTCTGGGGAATTTGTGAGGGAGATTCCATTATCAACTCGAATTCCCGAAGATGCCAATATAGAAGCCTACTACAACGAGCAGGGCTCATTGCTAGAAATAATGGTGCCCAAACTTCGTGCTGGCCCAGAAGAGCACGAGGTCCGTGTTTGCCTTCGCCCTCATCTTGGAGGCAGCGATCTTGTTCTGACCTAAGAGTTCTTTTTGTGAAATTTGGAATGGTCGATAGCTGTTCTTGGTGCATCATTTGTTTACTAACATTGTATCACAGCATAGTCTATGAAAGGAAATTTGCATTTCACTTAGCTGCTTAATGAATTAATCCTTTATTGTTTAGATCTATTTGGTTGGATGTGTTATAGCTGGTTAATCACTTTCCTCACATTTAATTTTAAAGATGCTTGAATCACTTTTCTACTTGAAGTTGTCGGTCTTCCGTAACAAACGGAAGTGGGATTCTAATCCCGATCGGTTGCTGCCACTCGCAAGTTATCTTGTTCTAATAGTCAGTTCATTCCGTTGCTTTCTTGCTTTGTGACTTGAACCGCCGCTGCATGTTCTTCTAGTAAATTTAGCAGGCCTAGGGCTAGTCGAACAAATTAAAGTAACCGGATTGGTGTCAGACGTTCTATAATGGTGTTCCTTATTCAGCATCTCGCAGCTCCGCTGGATAGTTGCTGTGATTCCTGTTAGGTTCATCAGTTGTTCACATCATGTAGCAGGGAATATGGGTTCTTTTCATTGGTCCAACACGCCTGAGAACCAGGTTTTCCCCCTCCTTATATGGAACTTACTCATCGATCGAGGACCCGAATTTGTTTGCCATCCTCTGCACATGTCCTCAACAATTTAGTTTTAATGGACCCCCTTACATTGATCCAGCTGGTTGGACTTGGTTTTGCTACTTCAGTATGTCACGTACTCACTCCATAGACACATCATGCCTTTCACATTTCGACGCGTGAGCAGCTGGACTCTGGCACTCGCGAAATCCCTCTCTCCCAACTTGCCGTAGCAATCATTTGAGGTTCCTATTAATAATTCACAAAGCATGATCAACATTCCGTCCGTATTCCGTAAGTTAAAGACTGCTACGATAACTAGGACCCATTTCTGCTGTTGCAACATGGTGTTTCAACGTGCACAGCGGCGGTATGAGGTGACTTACTGGTCAAAGCATGAATCGCGTGTCCAGCACGTACATGACTTATCAGTCTCACATTGCTTATCGATCTCTCCGCCTATCATGAAACGGGTCAATCACGGTCGGTGACGTTTTTTTTGGGATGAACATGATAGACATCTTGCCTGCAGAGGACCTGGTCCAAATTGGGGGCTGGCTCCTAGGCAAAGACCGTATAATATATATATCGCCAAAAGGCACCAGAAGACACGCATTCATAATTACACAGTGACTACTCTTTCTTCCCAGGTTTCTCTGCCTACCTGATCTAGAAACGTTGACAAAACTTCCAAAATCATTAACAAACCACCCACCCCACCCCCCCACCCCCCCCAAAACACCCCCACCCCCCCTTCCCTCCCTCCTTCTCTCTCTCTCTCTCGCTCTCGGGACCGAGTCAGGTGAGCCGTGGTCGTACGCGAGAGAGAGAGGGGTCAAGGAAGGCGTCCCGTGACTGTGAACGATGATGATGTCCCGAAAGGGGCTCGGATTGCATCGTGGGTGTCCTTGTCTGCTGGCTTCTCCCCTCTTGTTTTCCTCGCTTTTTGCCCTTTCCGGAGTTTGTTGTGTTGGGTTGTCCATTTGACGAGTGGATTCCACTGAGGCTGAGGGGGACTTTGAAATTAAAAAGCCAAAAGGGAAAAGCAGCAAATTAGAATTTGCAGTTGATTTGCTCTTCTTTTTCTTCTCGGTGGGGACGGGAAAAGCGTGAGGAAAGGATTAAACAAAAGAGGGCGGGGGCGTGTTTGCTTTTTGAATCTGATATGTGATTTGTCAAATCGTCGGTGTTGGTGGATAAGCACGTCCGTTTCGTGCAACTTCAGCTTTTGTTGTTTAATTATGAGCCCATATCATCACGTTTATATAAATATATATTTTTAATTATCAAAGATCAGAAAACGGTATTTTCACGAAAACGCGGTTTGGATGGTTGGAGACAAAAAAAGCTTTTTGAAAAAGTAACAGTTATAGATTTATAAGTTTTTGTGTTAATAAAAAAATAATTTTCTTTAGGAAATTTATATTAATGAAATTGCATTTTTCCTTTAAATTTAAAGCTTGTCTTTTACGTAAATTTTAATGCAATTACTAAAGTGTATGGATTAATACGGGTCGCACTAAAATTTACACAATAGTACTACTTCCTTCAACTTTGTCCGTCTATCTTTTCCTTTAAATATGTAAGCGATGGATGGTTTTCTTGAATCTATTCAAATTAACAGGCATCTTGCAGGCGCAAAATTGCATGGGCAAAACTCAAAGATCCTTATTTGATTTCCATATTTTAATATATATATATATATATATATATATATCCGTCTCTCTTTTCATTTTTCCATATTAATTTCTTCTCAGTAAATTCATACTTTGCACCACGTGTATATATATATATATATATATATATATATATATATACACGTGGTCTTCAGAAACTTTCAAGTTTACATTTATATCTGTAGAAAATATATATGAACTAAGATATCAAAGGGATTTAAGAAAAGCAAAAGGGGATTGGTTACCTAAACGATGGGGAGCCCCTTTCGCTTGTATAGTACTAATATATATAGTACTACAGATTAGTTGATAATTATGTTAACTATATGGGTATGAATGAAATGTACCATAAGAGCATTGAAAGAAAATAAAAAATTATAATTAGAAGTGACACATGACAAATTTTGTTGAGTGAAAATAATGTCTAAAAAAATGTTAATCGATGTAACCGAACATTTCTTTTAATTAAGGAACATTTAAATAAACTAAGAAAAAGGTCAAATGATTTTGCAATTTATAAATAAAAACAAAAATAGACGTTCGCAGACAATGAATGATTTGGAAAATGTTTTTATAATAAACAATAATTCATGATGATGAAAATATTCTTTTTTTATTAATTAATTAAACCGATACAAACAGTCATTTTAGATAAATGTTTTTCAAATCATTCATTTTTCGCGAATTAGATGGAACCCTAATTTGCACAATCACTTCAACGTGAAAATGAAATAATAAATGAAGTTTTGGGCAGTTGGTTCGCACAAATTGAAGTTTAGTGGCTGAACCTCACTGAGATTAGTTATTGATTATGACTTTAGAGTGCCATTTGCTTCCGAAAAAAAAGTGAAAGGCTATATTACTAGGGGTGATCGGTTCTCTTCTTTCACTCACATCTGGTACCATGGAGCAGTACCTTCGATCCAGTTCAATGAAATTTGATCACTTGGCAATCTCACATCCAAATTTCAGAAGCCAAGACATAATGTAGAATTTGAAATTTAAGCTGCAATGCAAATTCTAAAGGTAATCCTTTCACAAACTCTTCCTTCTCCATGTTTTACGAAGCAGATTTTCCTCCACTAAGAGAAAGTTCTAGGCTTTCTTTTGCAACCACTTAAGAATTTGTTGATCCACAACAGAGATATCTTCATAATCTAAAGGTTCTAGTGCCAAGTGATGTGGATGAACGCGGAAGGCAAAAAAAAAAAGCCTGTTGTCGAAGCTATTTTGAAATGGCGTTCAGAAACTCTACTTGTGCACAATGATGCCTCCAAAACGATTGATTCTAGGATCAATGATGTGCAACGAGATCTCAAAAGGTATGATGAATTTACCAAAAAGATGCTTGTGGACTTCTAGAAAAGGCTTCAAGCCTAAGAGTCAGGCCAACAATTAGGATATCATTATCTTGAAAGCCCAAATGCTGAAATAGAGAAGCTCAAAAGGCAAATTCATCTCCTTGAAGAAGGGAAATTCAAACCCGTTTCCCTACTTTGCCGAGAGTTGAGTACCCTCTTCCACCGCCACAAAGCACTCCAATCTTTGTTGCTTTAGCAGAAACTTCTTACAAGCGAGATAGAAGTGATATGGTTAAAATGTGAAATTGCATCCAGGAAATGGAAAGACTAAAGAAGGAAAAGGCAAAACAAAAGATTCTTGATGAATCCTCTAGGCCAGCAAAGGAAGATCAGATCCAAATGATGGTGCCCAACCCATTGGAATCTTTCGTAAGGGATGTGAGTAATTAGGAAGGGAACCACCTGATCTAGCTACTTATTTGAAAGATCACACTCAGTCTTCTCCATATTCAATTCTTCCAATTGATCCAATATTAGATTTAGACTTATATCTCTTGCATCCTCTTCCTCTTTTTCGATTCCTGTTGTTGAGTCATTTCCTATTGTACTAGCCACGCCTTTAATATTCATGGCTGACTCGCCATAACAGGAAATGGAATCAAATTCATATGAACCAGAGCTTATTCAAGCAAATAACCCATCTCAAATTGTTATTTCTAAACAGTTTTTGACCATCGATGATATTCTCTATTTCAAATGACTACAAAGATTTGAAGAATTCCACTTCTAACTAAATACTCCAAGCTCTTACTGTTGAAAGTAAATATGAGATCCTTCTCGAATTTGTTATGAGGTTTATCGGTAGCCTTAAACATTGGTAGCAATCAACCTCATACGTTGACCAAATGCATTTCCTACTCATGGCGGACTTTGCCTAAGCCATTGGGGTTGTCGACCACTTTTTTTATAGGTAAACCTACTGATGTTCTTGAGCTAAAGAGAAGAGAATATTTCAAAAGAAAATGTTGTTCTCTTCAGAAGAGACATCTCGACTAACATTATCGAGAAATGCTCGAACTCTTCTATGGACTTCGAGCTGATGCAAACTTGAAGCAAGTTGAGAGATATTTTCTCAACAAATAAAGGAGAATTATGGATATTCCCTTTAGAGAAATACAGGAAAAAATCCATCTTTGCCTCAATGATTCATGTCTCAGATGCCAAATGATAAAAAGATAAATTAGAGACAATCAAGAACTTGATAATGCTTACTCTCACTGGCATCTTAAAATCAACTATTATAAAAAAGATTGTGATGGATATTGTGGAAAATATTTTTGATTGGCTCGGCTTCGAACGCCAACCCGGCTTCCTTAGATAATCAAATCAAGTTTCAAGCCGGTCAAAGAAGCATTTTAGAGATACAAAGTGGGAAGATCCAGGCATGATCTAAGCAGTTTTGAAGAAAGAAAAAATGGTGATTTTTGTGGAAACAGAAGGAACATTTAGGACACAAGAAATCAACCTGATGCTTCATCTGCAATAAGAAAGGTCATTTCTGCAATAAGAGGCCGGTGTCTCTCTTAAAGACAATGATATTGAATCACTATTTTCTATTGATGAGAATCCATCTAAATAAACTCTTTGTGTCATCCCCTACTATCAAACCCCCAGTAAAATTGAGTTTGACTTAGATTCTAAAGATCTTTTTCACTTATCCCTAACATATGTGATCTGAACTCAAGTGTATATTCTAGTCAATTTCATTGTCCCCATTTTCTTGTGAAAATTTTTCCTTTCAAAGTTTGCCAAACTAATCTCAACCATTGCACTTATAGACATTGGTGCTAGTGCTTCGATTTTGGATACTAAAGTTCTTCTTGAAAAATATTGGACTTAGAGTGTCTAATACTTCAATTCTGCCTCAATAGACACTTTTTCTACAAATTTGTGTACCATACAGTGACCATCTAGTTTTTCTCTAAATGTTCTATAACCATTAAAATCTTTAGATCTAGCATTCCCAACAAAGACTTGATCACTGGTTGAAATATTGTGGCCCAAATTTCTGAATTACGAATCATTCCTAGAAAAAAAGGGCTTAAGTATAAAGTTAGATTTTCTGAATTTGTCAATATCCAAAGGCTGATCTCTATCCAAGTGAGTTTGCTAGATCTAATCATGCAAAAATGATTAAATTCTTGTTTAGAATCTTTATCTAGCTTTTCTAAAAAATGTTCATATCCTTTGTGGAAAAATCTAGAATTCTGTATTTGCCTCCTTTTTTATTTATTTAAATGATGATATAAATCCTACCAAGGTGAGTCATATGGGAATGAATCCATAACATCTTGTTTCGACTCACAAAGAATACTTAGAGCTATTGTAGTAGGATCCTATCGAAATCTCATATTCCCCATGGGCTTGCAAAGGCTTTTATGTCAACAAATGAACAGAGTAGAATAGAGGAAAGGTGTGATTGGTGATTGAAAGGACTAGTAAAAACACCTAGAGGGGGGTGAATAGGTGTGAAGACAATTTTTCGCAAATTTTAGTAGACGTAATTTGCTTTTAGAAGATAACAGATTATGAATGAATCAAAAACTTAAATAGTTAAACAAAGCTACGAATTAAATAAAGAGTTGAGGGAAGAGAATAAAGACATAAGGTTTATAGTGGTTCTGCTTAGATCAAGCCTACATCTACTCTCCCACGCTAACAGCCTACTGGCTGGATTTCACTAGGAATCAAAAAAAATTTTACAGCAATGTGATCTTGACTTCAGAGAGAGGAGTCTCTACCGGTCTCTCATAAAGTCTCACTAAGTGTTTCTCTCTTTTGTATACAACTTTGAACTCAGTAAATGAAACAACAAGGAACTAGGAAGCTTCAGACTTTGAATTTTTTTTTTTCATGCACACACTCGAACAACTAGAGAGTCCACTTTAAATACTCATTCATGCCTTCATAACCGTTGGCACTTTCCAAAGGAATTCTTCAAATCTACCCGTTGGACAGAATCAATCAAGGGGATCTCGAGTTGATTGATCGATTGAGATGAAAGCCCATCAATCCTGCTCGCCCATACAATTAAGATCTTGGTTTCCATAAGTAGAACTTTCCAAGTTTGCTTGCCTTCCAAAAGATTTGATTAACGGAATGGATTCCATTAAGAATAATCAATCATATAGGTGCTGTATCCAACTAGAGAATCATCCATAAGCCATACGAATCGGATCCTTGAAGATAATCTCACATCTGGATAAGTCTTCATCCTTTAGTAGCATTCAGTCTGGAATCTGTTAGTGTGGGCAGACTTTAAACCTAAAGTCTGATGGTCTTCAAACTTTGACACTTCAGTTTGGAAGTCTTCAGACTAGACTATGGAAAGGTTTTGTCAACTTCAAAACTGTAAAAGAGTTTTCTCCAACAATCTCCCCATTTTTTATGGTAACAAAACTTTCCTGCAGATTTAAGAACTTTTGACCTGCTAGACAAATCTTAAACAGTACATGATGTCTTATGAAAGATAAGTTGATTAGAACTTGGATAGCATCGATTCTGCAACCACAGAAAACATGTTAATCTTGAAAAGATAAGAAAAGTAACTATCCAACCATAAATAGTATCATTTAAATAAGTCACTACAAGCATCAAAAAGTTCAACGAAAAAGTTCAACAGTCAAACCACAATCAAACAAAAATCCAAAGGTCTAACGGTACCAAAAGTACTACCAAGAGTTCAACCAAACCCAAAGAAGTTAAATAAGGAAAATAAGGAAAAATAAGGAAATATGCACATTCTCCCCCTTTTTGTCAACAACAAAAAGTGGAGAAATATAAAAAGTTTGATAGGATCAGGGCTGTTTAGGGATGCGAACGAGCTGAAAATCCCCCATAGACTGAACTGTCTCCTCCATTTTTCTCACGGTCTCCTTCAGCTTCTCAATATCTTCACCCTTTGCAGTCTCTTGAACTTGAAGCTTAAGGGCCTGTACTTGCTCAAGTAGAGAATCTGAAGTAGACTTCAAGGCTTTACGGAGATTCTTATCTCAAACTCCATTCCATATTGCTGACCCTTTAACTCCATAAGGAGCTCTAGCAGTCTTTGAAAGTCTGCAAAAGTTTATGTTGATGCACTAGGTCCAGCCAAATTAATTCCAAGAGAGTTGAGATATGAGGGAACGTCAGCACGTCGATCGCCAAGACTTGGAGAGGAGGCCTCAACATCAGCTTCAGGAAATTGAGAGGCATAAACATCCTCTGGATCAGCAAGAGAGCGACTAACATCATCACTAGTAAAGACAGGTGAAGAAGAAGTACCTAATTTCTCAGCAGCTCCCCCTGTCTCTGTGGCTACAAGTGGAGAAGAAAAGTCTTCTTCTTGTTCTTTCTCAGCTTCAGCTCTCAAATAATGTTCTTTTGCTCTTGTTTCTCCTGTAGTTTCACTCCTAGTCTTCTCAGAATCCTAGGATAAGGATACTGCAAATGTTGGTTCAAAGGAGTCATCTTGACCCTCTTCCTCTTCTGCTTCTCTTCCTTCTTCTTCTTCTCTTTCTACTGCTCTTTCTCTTCTTTACTCTGTTTCTTTTCTTCTTGCTTCTTTGTCCTCTGGCTGCTCAAAACTAACAAAACTATGTAGATTTTTCAAGGCAAACGCAGAAATAGTGAGATCATCCTCATCCTCTTCGTCCTGCAGGATAAAGGTTCTTCTCTTCTTGGTAGGTGCACTCATAGGCTCCTTACCTTTTCTTTTTTGTGTGGCAGAGTCTTGTTTTGCTTTGCTGAGGGACTTCTCCTTGAAGCGCTCTAAAGGCTTGTTCAGTTCCTTCAGTCTCATCTTTGACACCATTTTCAACCCTATCACCATAGGAGCAATGGTTCTAACGTCGAAATAATTGAGTGACCAGCGCAGAATAAGGAAGTTGTCCCTTTTCCTTCACAATAGTCCTATACATGTGCATCAGGATTGTGTGTGGCGGCGAGAACTTCATCACATTACTAATGGCGTACATCAGTTTAGCTTCAGAATGAGAGACGTCTGTTTTGGAGGTCGACTTGGGTCGGATGCAATTGATCACAACCTTGTGCGGCAAGATGTTTGAGGCAGACATTTTGGAATAGGTAATGCCCCTTTTAGCAAGTCTGTCCCGAACAAGTGACATTGTTGCATGACCAACAGACACATTTATTGGTTGGAAACTCCCTCTTTCCACACTAATAATATCCGCCAATGTGTCCACATCCACCACATAATCTTTATCCCTTACAGTAAAACGGAATCTATTCGCGTCTAAAAAAGACAAATTCAAATAGAAATATGCAGTTAATTCAGGGTAAGCAACAGAGGTCTCATAGCAAAAACTTTCAAATTGAAGGAGAGCAAACTTCTCCCTCAGGTTCACCTTCAAAGAATCCAAGAAATCAAAATCCACAGATCGAGGGTTCATCACCCCTCTTTTCAACAATTTCAAGTAAGTATTTTTATGCTCGTTAGAACGAAACAAACTCGCTCCTTCAGCACGCACATTAGTAGCAATGCCCATCCTAGGTAGAAAATTCACATACATTTTATCATCATCATCCTTTACTTCTGGCTAATTAAAAGGACTAAACCGGGGATCAACGGAAAAGTTAGCAAACATCCTGCCTGCCGTTCCTTCAGGTGTAATGCCTAATCTTTCCATTGTTCGTAAGAAATGTGTCTCATTTTGATATCCTCGATCTTTCAGAAACTCATCAATAAAAATCATCGCAGAACCACCCTACTTCAATTGATTGTAGAGTTTAAACACAAACTGAGGTTTTAATGATCTTACAGGTTCAACATTTTCCAAGATCTCCTCTTCTACTGGTTGACGCGGAAGATCTTGAGTGGCATGCGGTGGAGAATACCGTTGAGAATGTTGCTATTGTTGTTGCTGAGGAGAATCTTCTTCCTCGATCAACTCAAAATGAGTAGGACCTTCTCGCATGTGCTGTGGTCCCCTGTTTGCGATCCGAGATGACTTCCTTTGGAAAGACATCTTCACAATCCAGGAAGATTCCACAAACTCGTTCGAAAGAGAAAGATGAAAACTTGTAGAGCAAATTTGAGAGTAGAAATGAGAGAGTTCAATAAAAATGCTCGAAGGAAATACGAAGACATATAAAGAAAATGAAAGGTCACAAATAAAAGGAAATGAATCGTCACAAAGGGAATTACCTTTTTTCAAAATAACTGAATAAAAACTGCATTTTTCAAAAATAAAAACTGCCAAAAATTTAAAATTCAAAAAATAACTTCCATAAATAAATTAGGTAAATAATGATTCGAATAAACGTACCTTTTTATTCCAAAAATAAAATACCTGGATTCAAGATTTTCTTTTGCTGAAGTAAAGTCTGGAAAAATTTAGTCTAACTAACTCCAGACTCTAACTTGCGAAAGATAAAATGTTCAGTTCGGTACGAATAGATTCAAATAGATTTTTTCCAGAGGCTTTGTAAATATATCTGCCAGTTGATTCTTCGAATCAATGAACTGAATCAAAATCTCCTTATTTTGAACATGATCTCTTACGAAATGGTGTTGAATCTCTATATACTTTGCCCTTGAATGAAAAATTGGATTCTTCGTAAGATTAATGGCACTGGTGTTGTCGCATTTGATCTCAGTACACGATTCTTCAATTCCAAAGTCTCTTAACTGTTGTCTTATCCACAATATTTGAGAACAACAGCTTCCAAGAGCTACATACTCTTCTTCTGCAGTTGAAAGAGCCACAGTACTTTGCTTCCTTGAGAACCAAGATACCAACATGCTGCCCAGTAGTTGACAGGTACCTGAAGTACTCTTTCTATCAACTTCCAACCTACTAAATCTGCGTTTGAATATCCAAGAAGAGTAAAGTCTCATTCTTTGGGATACCACAGACCTATCTTTGGAGTTGTTGCAACGTATTTGATGATGCGTTTTGCAGCACTTAAATAAGATTCTTTGGGATTCGATTGGAATCTAGCACAGATGCAAACACTAAACAAAATGTCAGGTCTAGATATAGTAAGATAAAGAAGTGAACTAATAATGCTCCTGTAAAGCTTCTGGTCTACACTCTTTCCTCCTTCATCTTTATCCATCTTCGAAGAGCTTGACATTGGTGTCTCTGTCTTTTTGCAGTTCTCCAATTTGAATTTCTTAATGAGATCTTTTGCATACTTCTTTTGGTAAATAAAGATACATTTCTCCAATTGTCTAACTTGCAATCCCAGAAAAGAAGGTTAACTCTTCCATCATACTCATCTCGAATTCATCCTACATACATCTACAGAATTTCTTGCATGGATTTTCATTAGGGGATCCAAAGATAATATCATCAACATATATTTGAACCAGTAGAAAGTCTTTACCTTTTCTTTTTATGAACAAAGTGGTATCTATCTTTCCTTTATTAAAATCAATTTGGATTAGGAATTTACTTAACCTTTTATACCAAGCTCAAGGTGCTTGCTTCAGTCCATACAAGGCTTTTTTCAATCTGTAGACTGAGTCTGGTTTTCTTGGATCTTCAAATCTAGGTAGTTGTTCCACATAAACTTTTCTTGGATATATCCATTGAGGAATGCACTTTTTACATCCATCTGGAATAACCTGAAATTTTCATAACAAGCAAAAGCAAGTAATAGTCTAATTGCTTCTAACCTCGCTATTGGTGCATAGGTCTCATCATAGTCTATCCTTTCTTCTTGTGTATATCTTTTGGTCACGAGTCTTGCTTTGTTCCTGGTCACTTTTCCTTTCTCATCCATCTTATTCCTAAAAACCCATTTAGTCCCAATAATAGACTTACCTTGTGGTTTAGGAATTAACTCCCAAACATCGTTGATACTGAACTATCTGAGCTCTTCTTGCATAGCTTTGATCCAACTTTCATCAGACAGGGCTTCTTCTATACTTTTGGGTTCTATCTCAGAAATAAGTGTTAAAGCATTGGACTCTTCTCGCCTTTTGGATCTGGTACGAACTCCTTCATCGATGTTGCCAATGATGAGTTCTTTGGGATGACTTAACTTATGCTTCCAGTTGCTAGTTGGTTTGAAAGTTTGCTGATCCTTTGCTTCAGTTAAATCTTCTAGTTCTTCTTGAAGTTGATCTCCAGAAGTCTGAAACTACTTCGGGGGAAGCAGACTTTGTAAGATCTAGAGTAGGTTCAGATTCTTCAAGTTAAGTCTAAGCCAATTGATTCTGCATAGAATCTTGAAACTTGACATTCATAAATTCTTCTACAAATTGAGTCTTATTGTTGAATACTCTGTAAGCTTTGCTCGTAGTTGAATAGCCAAGGAAAATTCCTTCGTCTGATTTTTCTTCAAACTTACCAGTTTGATCATTTGTGTTCTTTAAGATAAAACATTTACATCCAAAAATATGAAAGTAAGAAACATTTGGCTTCTTCCCTTTATACATTCATAAAGGAGTTTTTTCTAGAATATGCCTCAAGAACACTCTGTTGATGATGTAGCAAGCTATAGAAACTGCTTCAGCCCAAAATTGAGAAGAAATTTTACTCTCAATTAATAGGGTTCTTGCCATCTTCTGCAAGGATCTATTCTTTTTTTCCACAACCCCATTTTGCTCTAGAGTGTATGGTGAAGAGAAAACGTGCTGAAAACCAGATTCATCACAGAACTCTACAAAGTCTTGATTTTCAAACTTACCTCCATGGTCTGTTTGTATACTTGAAATAGCATAACCCTTTTCATTCTGAACCTTCTTGCCAAAGTTTAAGAAGTAAGAAAAGGCTTCAGACTTATTTGCCAAGAAGTAAACCTTCGTATAGTGAGAGTAATCATCCGCAATTACTAGGCAGTACTTCTTTCTACCAATACTTTGAGTTCTGGTTGATCCAAAAATGTCCATATGCAAAAGTTACAAAACTCGATTAGTAGAAACTTCATTTATAGATTTAAAGGAACTTCTAACCTGTTTTCCCAAGACACACGGAGTGCATAATTCAGATTTTTGATAAGTCAGGTTGGGAAGATCGCAAACAAGCTTCTTGGAAGAAATCTTGGCAATCTGCTTCATGTTAATATGACCAAGCTTTCGATGCCAAAGATTTGCTTCATTTTGAATGGATAGAAAACACTGAGAACTTTCTGGTTTTATATCCAAAAGGTAAATGTTTCCATGCCCTTGTCTAATGAACGATTAAGAGAGATCTTTACTTGTTCCCGAACATATGCCTTCTTGGAAATTAATTTTGAATCCAATATCGCAAAGTTGACTTATGCTGAGTAGATTATAATTCAAACCAATATCGCAAAGTTGACTTATGTTGATAGTGAGGCTTCCAATTTTCACAATTCCACAACCAACAATTCTTCCTTTACTGTTCCCACCAAATGAAACTTTTCCACCATTTATTTGAATAAGCTTTATAAAACAACTTGAATCTCCAGTCATGTGTCTTGAACAGTCACTATCCAAATACCATTTGATTTTCTTTTTGACAGTGACCTATGATCAAAATAATAACTCAAGCTTTCCTTGGTACCTAGATTTTCTTGGGTCCAGAGGAGTTAGTACTAAAAACAGTCTTTACCCAATCCCTCTTAATAGGTCTCTAAACTTTAGGACATTCCTTCTCGAAATGTTCTGAGCTGTTACACTTTGAACATTTGAGAGCACTTCGGCCAACAGGTTTGACAAAAGTCTTTTGAAAATGATTTTCGTACAATGCCTTTGTAGGTCTTTGTTTAATTCTTTCTTTAACTTTGGAAAAATCAATTAAAAGAATAATATCTGAAATCATTCTCAAACAAGTTTTGTTAAAATAAGGTCTTTGTATAGAAAGAATTTTCTCCAACTTCTTAGATCCTTTTGAATTATTTTTTTTGTGATATTTGAAATATCTTCTTTCAAGAAGGCATTTTCCTTCGAAAGAGAATTTGAATTTTCTTTCAAATCATTAAAACTTTTATCTAGATTTTCAAACTTTTCTTTCTAAGAAATTTCCTGTTGCCTCAGTTTAGAAGGAAAATTCAAATAATCATAAGGAAATCCAAATATTTTCTCATAGATATTGCATTAATTGTTGCCTAAAATAGGTAACATAACTCTATTTTTATAGAGTTATCAAACCCCCAAACTTAACATTTTGCTAGTCCTCGAGCAAAAGCATGACATAACACATACTCAAGCTAACAACCTTCTCCATGACATCTTTCCATAATTGCTCAAATTCACAATTCAAAGAAAAACACAAATTTCATCCAAACATTGAAATTAATTTATATGTTAAGACCAATTCTAGCTATGTGATCCAAGTGTGTTTGTGAGTCCTCATCTTTTTCGAATTATATGCAATTCGGATAAATTCACATTAACATGCAACCTCTCAAAAATTCTCAATAATTATGACCAAATCTCATAGGTTTGCTTTTCATTCCTCTCTCCACTAATGTAAGCTAATTATCCAACCAAAAATCAATAGGACTTTTCTCGGTTTATAATGTAAGGCTGGGCTAAAGGTGAGATAATGCTAATTTTAAGCTCAAATCACCCATCAACATGTTGATTTCTAGGATCTAATTAGAGTCAATGGCACTGTCAAATTTCCCTCCTTCAAGATAATTTCTTTGCCACCATATATCATCATTCCTTCTTCTTTTTTCCTTTCTTTTTCTTTTTTTTTCTCTTTTTTTTCTTTGAATTGCTTTATGGCGGAGTTTCTCCCAAAGTCTCCTAATATAACATGAAAATTTCCAACCCAATGAGTATCCAAAAGGCTCACTCAATTGAAAGTTGGATAGGGAATCATAAAAGTAATTTTTTTTTTGATAATACATCCCGAACAACCATAGCAATCACTTTTTTTTTCTTGCTTTTTTTTATATTCCATCCTTCCTCCCAAATTTCTATCAAGCTCAAATAATCCCAAAAAGAAAATTAACGTGTTCATAGGGCATGGGACAATGATATATTTGATAACGGTTAGGCTAAATATATATGGGTGCCAATGAAAAATTGGATAAAATTAAGGCTCAATGGGGTGACTAGGGATAAATAAACAGGGTTAGCTTGAAAGGCTCATTCGATCCAGAACTTGCCTAAATCATTTTCTCAGTTAGATTTAGCTTAGGATTTCGCCTCAAGAGAAAATCAAACAAATTCTAAGATTTGGGTGAAATCTAAGAAAATCACATACTTCACATGAATGTTCTCTAGATTTACATACAATTCAAAAATTGAGGACTTTTAGTGCTCAGTAAGTGGATCAACATAATCAGAATTAAAATTAACTCACACATCAATTGCAAGTTTAAATAAAATTTAAATTTTTCTAAGAATCGTAAAAATTCACAATAAGGAATGCAATCATGATAGAAAAAATTTAGTAGCCAAAAATTTTGTCTCAATCAAAAACTTGTTCATAAAATTCTAAACGCAAGTGAACGTGTCGAACAAGTAATATAATGATGAGATAAAGTATCGTCCCACGGAGATCGATGATTAATAAACTAATTAAATACTAAAATAGATTAACTCTAAAATTTATCTAACAGATCAAAATATAATTGAGAATAAATTAAAAACAAAATTTGTAGACTAAATGCAGTAAATCAATCAAATAAATATGTTAGAGCATCCGATTTCACCATAACCACTAGATATGAATTTCAGATTGTTATGGGTACAAGAACAATATCAAACATGTGATAGCGGAATTTCCTAACCTATTTACTATCCTATCTCTAGGTATAGCAAACCTACTCAGTTTATTAATCCATTATATCTCTATGTGAATTAAAATAAACATAAGTGCATTAAAAACTATGAATATTCCCGGCTTACAATGAGTCTTTTGGATCACCTTATCACCGAAAGCTACACAAATAACGCGATATATTTCTATCCACGTTTAATTCATGGTTATGTATTATAATGAGCAATTGCATATTATCACTTTTCAGTCTCAAACATGCACATCAGATCATTCAAGTGGTGGCCAGTCACTCAAAAGCATTATGCATAATAATATATAACTCACATGAATGAAATCAATTGTAAAATATAAAGATCATGAAATTCACATCATCATGGTTAGGCTACATCGTAGCCCTAACAAAAGAAAATTAGAACATAGTAGAAGAAGAAATAAAAATATAAATCAAACTTAGCATCTTGAATCAAAGAACAAGAATTCTGTCACCACTTTTGTCTTCTCTTCAAAATACTTGAAAAACTCACAAAACAATGAAAAATGATCTAACAAAAACCTAGCTGCTCCCTCCTCCTTAATGTTCTCCTCTTCATAGGATATATCCAAGATCCAAGCAATTGCGCATAAAATCAGGGAGTAAATCAGAGGATCTTGATTTGATATCTATCTTCCACTGCTGCTTGATTTGCATTCCTAAGTTTTGCCATTTTTTTCCTTATCTTCTCCATATATCATTATTCTGCATAAACAAGAAAAATTCAAATAATCAAAAGGAAATCCAAATATTTTCTCATAGATATTGCATTAATTGTTACCTAAAATATGTAATATAACTCTATTTTTATAGAGTTATCAGCCTTGCCTTTTCCAGTTGAATCTTCTTCCCTTTCTATTCAATTTTTCTAACTTTCAAATCATGAGTGCTAGTTTCTCATCATCCAAGTCATCTTCTGAATATGTATCATCATAATCATTGTTACATTTTAAAACAATTGACTTCTTACCTTTAGGATCTTCTTCCTCATTGATCTGCTCCACTTCATACGATTGAAGTGTGCCATCAAGTTCATCTACTAAAAGAGGCATGATCCTCTAGGTTTCTCTAATTGATGTCTTCACGTGATTCCAGTATTTGAAGAGTCCACGCAGTAGTTTATTGACCTTCATTGGTCCTGAGATTGGTTGTCCTTGGTATGCCAGGCCGTTTACAATTTCTGTGAAGCGATTAAACATATCAGTGATGGATTCTCCGGGCTTCATCTTGAAGGCTTCGTACTGTCCAAGTAGAATATTGATTTTCGTATCCTTTACTCGATCAGTTCCTTCATAGGTAACGTGCAACCTGTCTTAAACTTCTTTCGTTGTTTCATAGGAAGAAATTCAATTATACTCAGTAGGAGATAAAGCACAGTATAAAGAGTAGATAACTTTAGCATCAAGAGCTTGTCACTTGGTTAATTCTTCTTGTGTCATTTCGCCAGTTTCTACAACTTCCTTTCCTCTTTCTAATGTTGAAGTAGCTTTGGGATTGATCCCTTTATCTACCACATCCCATTCTAGGGGATCTTTCGATCTCAAGAATGCCTTCATCTTGTTTTTCCACACATTATACTCTTTCCCATCAAAGTAAGGAGGTCTGGTGTTGCTCTAGCCTTCGACCAAACTTGGAGCCAAAATACTAGCCATAGATCTTTAGCTTAAGAAGTAAAACACTTCAATAAAATAAGCACACAGGCTCTAATACCAATTGAAAGGGCTAGTAATAACATCTAGAGGGGGTGAATAGGTGTGAAGACAATTTTTCGCAAATTTTAGTAGACGTAATTTGCTTTTAGAAGATAACATATTATAAATGAAACAAAAACTTAAACAGATAAACAAAGCTACGAATTAAATAAAGAGTTGATGGAAGAGAATAAAGATACAAGGTTTATAGTGGTTCGGCTTACATCAAGCCTACATCCACTCTCCCACGCTAACAGCCTACTAGCTGGATTTCACTAGGAATCAAAAGAGATTTTACAGCAGTGTGATCTTGACTTCACAGAGAGGAGTCTCTACCGGTCTCTCACAAAGTCTCACTAAGTGTTTCTCTCTTTTGTATACAACTTTGAGCTCAGTAAATGAAATAGCAAGGAACTAGGAAGCTTCAGACTTTGAAATTTTCTTTCACACACACACTCGAACAGCTAGAGAGTCCACTTTAAATACGCCTTCATGCCTTCATAACCGTTGGCACTTTTCAAAGGAATTCTTCCAATCTACCCATTGGATAGAATCAATCAAAGGGATCTCGAGTTGATTGATTGATTGAGATGAAAGCTCATCAATCCTGCTTGCCCATACAATCAGGATCTTGGTTTCTATAAGTAGAACTTTCCAAGTTTGCTTGCCTTCCAAAAGATTTGATTAACAGAATTGATTCTATTAGGAATAATCAATCGTATAGGTGTTGTATCCAACCATAGAATCATCCATAAGCCACACGAATCGGATCCTTGAAGATAATCTCGCATCTGGATAAGTCTTCATCCTTCAGTAGCATTCAATCTAGAATCTATCAGTGTGGGCAAACTTTGAACCTAAAGTCTGATGGTCTTCAGACTTTGACACTTCAATCTGGAAGTCTTCAGACTAGACTATGGAAAGGTTTTGTCAACTTTAAAACTGTAAAGGATTTTTCACTAACAGTCATAAATTACCAACCCCTCAACATTTTCCTCTAAGATGATAAATTTCCCTTACCCTTTTGTTGGACTAACCAAAGCCCACATTTACTTCAAATTTTTCCTCAAAGCTAGATTTTGACAACTTGGCATTCATTCCAAACCAATATTTTTAATATAAAGTTCTCCATTTTGGTTCAAAGTTGCCCATTCCTTGTTTCAAAAGGCCATGTGTCACATTTCTCAGCTAATTTTGTCTAGGGCAGAAGAACAGCACAAGTGCCATAACTTCGGGAGGACACTTAAGTGCCATAACTTCGAAAAGGTACACTTAAGTGCCAGTTTCAAAGTTAAATGGAACACTTAGGTGCCACTCCGGCGAAAATTCGGCCAAATGGCTGACGTGGCAATTTTCCAGCAAGTTTGGTCCAAAACGGCGTCGTTTTGCACATGGACGTGGCAAGAAAATGCAAAAACGATGTCGTTTCGTGTCTAATGTGTAAATAATAATATAAAAATTAATTAAATTTTATTTTATTTTATTTTTATTTAAAATATTCTAAAAATTAAAAAAAAAAAAAAAAAAAAGGCCGAAGGGGGCGGCTGAGGGCTGAGCCCCTGCCGCCGCTGCCTCCCCGCCGTCGCCGAGAAGGGCCGGCGACGGAGGGGGGAGGGTCGGCTGAGGTCGCCGGCCCCCGGCCGACCCGCGATGAGGGCGAGGTTGCGGCCCTCGCCGCAATCCGGCGAGGGCTCGCGGCCCTCGCCGCCTCCCGCCCGCCGGGAAGGGCCGGCGACGGAGGGGGAGGGTCGGCCGGGGTCGCTAGGCCCCGGCCGGGGGCGGCGATGACAGCGATCGGCCGGCGGCGAGGGCCCGCGAGCCCTCGCCCGGCTGGGCGAGGGGGTCGCGGCCCTCGCCTCAATCCGGCGAGGGCTCGCGGTCCCCGACCCTCGCCTCAATCCGGCGAGGGCTCGCGGCCCTCACCGCCGGTCGGCCGGGGACCGGCGACCCGGGCCGACCCTCCCCCTCTCTGTCGCCGGCCCTTCCCGGCGATGGTGGGGAGGCGGCGGCAGCGAGGGCTCAGCCCTCAGCCGCCCCCTTCGGCCTCCCTTTTTTTTTAATTTTTAAAATATTTTAAATAAAATTAAGTTTAAATTTAGTTTAATTAATTTTTATATTATTATTTACACATCAGACACGAAACAACGTCGTTTTTGCATTTTCTCGCCACGTCAGCATGCAAAACGACGCCATTTTGGACCAAACTCGCCGGAAAATTGCCACGTCAGCCATTTGGCCGGATTTTCGTCGGAGTGGCACCTAAGTGTTCCATTTAACTTCGAATCTAGCACTTAAGTGTACCTTTTCAAAGTTATGGCACTTAAGTGTCCTCTCGTGCCAAGTTATGGCACTCAGTGTCCCAAACTCTTTGTCTAGCGCAGTGATTTACATTGATGGCATATTGGTTTATTGTCTAGATGAAGAATTTCACTGTTGACTCCTCGAGCAGTTTGCAAAAATCGTAAAGAAATATGGAATTATGCTATCCTAAAGAAAGATGATCATTGCCCAGATGGAAATTGAATTCCTAGGTATGCACCTTAAAAAAGGTACAAACCATCCAGGAACACACATTACTCAAGAGTTTCAGAAAAGGATTTCACGATAAAGTAAGGACGTGGACAACTTCCTGTGGCACATGGAACGCTACTTCCAGACCATGGGGATGACCGACGATGTAATCTGGGTAAACATCGCAGCCATGTATTTAGCTGATGACGCGTTGCTGTGGTGGTGTCGTAGGTCGGATGGTAGGAATGGCGATCCTATCATAACATGGGCTCGGTTCGTCGAGGAATTTCAGCGAACCTACTATCCCTCTTATGTGGAGGAGGAAGCTCATGAGAACTCAAGCACCTAGAGCAAAAAGGAGGAGTTCGCAACTATGTGAAACGGTTCTCAAAGCTGCTGCTCCAAATCTCGTCCATGACTAAGACGAAGGCATTCTACCAGTTCATGAGCGGACTCAAACCATGGGTCAAGCAAGAGCTCAAACGATGCAACACAACGGATCTCTCAACGGCTACTTCTGTGGCCGAGTCCCTAGTGGAAAACAAACCATTGCCCTCGGCCAAACCAGACTCTCGACCGAGAGAAAGGGCCACTGGTGGGGGAGATCGAAACCGGTACAACTGTCCGAATGTAGGCAGACCAGCTGCGGTCCCTCATAAGACCCAACTTGAGTAGAGCAATGGAGGATATCATTGCAAGATACGCACCTACAAGTGCTTCTTTTGCAACGAGCCACACATGGCCCGAGATTGTCCGAAAATAGTGAAGCTAGCGGCCTTGTGCAAAGAGGATGGACCGCGAGAGGAAGCGGTTGGGATTGTTGTGGATCCTTGGGTCGATCAACGCCAAGAAGGCCAAGGAATCCAAAGGAATGATGTTCGTGGATGTGAAGATCGGTGGTACCACGATGAGTGCACTCGTGAATACCGGGGCGTCCGACCTCTTCATCTTCAAAGAGGCCGCGAAGAAGCTAAATCTTCCGATCAAGACGAGTGATGCCGGTTGGCTGAAAACAATGAACTCTAAGGAAGTCCCGACTAGCGACATGGCTAAGGACGTGGAGCTGCACCTTGGTCCATGGACCAGCAAAGAGGATATTGAGGTAATCCCCCTTGATGACTATGATTTCATACTCGGTTTAGGATTCCTCGATCGAATCAATGTGGGCGTTATGCCCTTCGCGGATTGCATATGTATCCTGGATAAGCGGTGCCAATGCATGGTCCCGATCTACCGCGAATTGGGATGCGATAGGAAGATGCTATCGGCCATGCAGCTATCTAAAGGGCTGAAAAAGGGCGAGGTGACCTTCTTGGTAGCATTAGAGGAGGAGGGCGCGGAAGAAAGTGAGGTACCAGAAGAGGTGTCTCGAGTCCTCAATGTCTTCCAAGATGTGATGCTGCCCGAGCTACCAAAGAAGCTATCTCCTCGAAGAGAAGTCGACCATCGGATCGAGCTTGTGTCCGATGCTCGACCACTGGCCATGGTGCCCTATCGCACGGCTCCGCCCGAGTTGGAAGAACTGCGAAAACAACTAAAAGAGCTGCTCGACGCGGGATATATTCAGCTAGCCAAGGCTCCGTACGGTGCTCCGATGTTGTTCCAAAAGAAGCACGACGGATCCCTCCGTATGTGCATAGACTACCGAGCCCTGAACAAGCTCACTGTCAAAAACAAGTATCCAATCCCGCTCATCGCTGACTTGTTCGATCAACTCGGGGAAGCCCGATGGTTCTCCAAGCTTGATCTTCGATCAAGGTACTATCAAGTTCGAATTGCCGAAGGGGATGAGTCGAAAACTGCATGCGTGACCCAATACAGATCATATGAGTTCCTCATCATGCCTTTTGGCTTAACAAATGCGCCGGCCACATTCTGCGCTCTCATGAACAAGGTACTCCATTCTTTCCTTGATCGGTTCGTTGTGGTTTACCTTGACAACATTGTCGTGTACAACCGGACGCTCGAGGAACATGTCGAGCATTTGAGCCAAGTTTTCTAGACTCTTCGGGAAAATTACTGTATGTAAAGCGCGAGAAGTGCACTTTCGCTCAGAAGGAAGTCCCTTTCCTTGGGCACATCGTCGGGGGCGGACGAGTGCGGATGGACGTGGCTAAGATCCGTGTCATCGTTGAATGGAAACCACCAACTAAGGTGACGGAGCTAAGATCCTTTCTCGGACCCACAAATTATTATCGGCGTTTCATCCGAGGATATTCAAGCCTCACCATGCCACTCACGAATATACTGAAGAAAGAAAGACCGTGGGAGTGGACGGATCGGTGCCAAGAGGCGTTCGATCGGTTGAGGCAGGCCATGATCGAAGAGCCGATGCTCGTGCTGCCCGACTACACCAAGCCATACGAGATAAAGATCAATGCTTCTGATTGTGCTATCGATGGTGTCTTGATGCAAGAAGGGCATCTGGTTGCCTTCAAGTCCCGAAAATTGAATGATACTGAGCGACGATACACGGTCCAAGAGAAGGAGATGACCGTGGTGGTGCATTGCCTTTGTACGTGGAGGCACTATCTCTTGGGATCGCGGTTCGTCGTGAGGACTGACAACGTAGCTATGAGCTACTTCCAAACCCATAAGAAGTTTAGCCCAAAACAAGCTCGGTGGCAAGACTTCTTGGTCGAGTTTGATTACGTGTTGGATTACAAGCCCAGAAAATCCAATTCCGTGGTTGATGCCTTAAGCAGGAAGATGGAGTTGGCCAACGTGATGAGTTGACCCCATTGTTCGTGGATCAAGCGTATCAAGGAGGGGCTGAAGCACGATCAAACAACCCAAACCCTCCTCCGATACGCTTAAGAGAGCAAGACAAGGTGGTTCTGGTACGAAGACGATCTCCTCTACACCAAAGGACGGCAACTCTATGTGCCGCTCTACGAGAAACTTCGAAAGGAAGTCCTACACAAGTGCCACGATTCTAAATGGGCAAGTCATCTGGGAATCCACCGCACCATGGCACTCGTCGAGGATCAATATTATTGGCCGCACATGAGGGATGAAGTTGAAGCCTACGTGCGGACGTGTTTTGTGCGCCAACAAGACAAAATAGAGCAACAGTCACCGGCGGGGCTCCTTGAATCGTTGCCTATCCCGGGACGTCCATGGGAGAGTGTCTCCATGGACTTCATCGTGAATTTGCTGAAATCTGAAGGATGTCGAACCCTCATGGTTGTGGTGGATCGCCTCTCTAAGTATGCGACGTTTGTGCCAACTACAAAGGATTGTCCAGCCGAGGAAGCAGCCAAGCTCTTCCTCAAGCACATCATCAAATATTGGGGCGTTCCACGCATGATCGTGAGCGATCGCGATCCTCGATGCACCAGGCGGTTCTGGACCGAGCTTTTCAAGTTACCGGGGACGGACCTCAACTTCTCCACAAGCATGCATCCCCAAAATGACGGACAGACGGAGCGGGTGAATGCATTGCTAGAAATCTACCTCCGGCACTACGTGAGCAACATGCAAGTGAATTGGGCGCGGCTGATTGTCATGGCCCAATTTTCCTACAACTTGCAGCAAAGCGAGTCCACGAACCAAAGCCCATTCGAGATCGTGACCGGGTAGCAACCGCTTACGCCAAGCGCGATTGCCTCGGGATACCGAGGAAGTAGCCCCTCCGCTTACAAGTTCGCTAAGGAATGGGATGAGCATGCGGACTTGGCGCGGGCCTACCTCAATAGGGCCCGTGAAGCGCACCAAGAAGTGTGGCCGACAAGAAGTGACGGCATATTGAATTTCTGGTCGGGGACTTGGTGTTGGCCAAACTTCACTTGGTCCTTCGGTACCGTGACGTGCACAAAGGGATGATCCGTCGCTATGAAGGCCCCTTCTGAGTGTTGCAGCAAATTGGGAAGGTGGCATACAAACTGGATTTACCGGCCAAGCTCAAGTTACAACCTGTATTCCATGTAAGTATGTTGAAACCTTTCCATGCGGACGAGGACAATCCGGATCGAGGCGAGTCACAACGAGCGCCCCTTGGAGCGAGAACCTTGTATGATCGGGATGTTGAATGCATCATGGCGGATCGGATCATACGGAAGAGATATTGTGCGCAAGAAAGGAGTACATCATCCAATGGAAGGGCTTTCCCAAGAGTGAAGCAAGTTGGGAACCCTCCGAGGCTCTATGGCAGTTCAAGAAACACATCGAAGCTTTCCATGCCATAGACACGACGAGGGCGTCTCCAGATTAGGTGGGGGAGAATGACACGGCCCACGGACGGAGTATGACCCAAGACCTTCTGTGATAGGCCGTGTCACGTACAAAGGGCTACCCAAGAGCAGCCCACGACCGACCCACGATCAATCCATGAGAGGTACGAACAAAGGCCCATGCGCAACCCATGAATGACCCATGAGCAATGTTCGGCCAGCCCACGTGCAGCCCGTGACCGTTCAACTGCTCTCGTGTCAGACTATCCTGCAGCCCGGATCTTGCTTCTAACACACGCCCATGGTCTTCCCAAGGACCTATCGTGTACTGCCTTCGAGTAGCCTACTGTGCAGCCTTGTGATCATGATACGGATTCAAAAATAGATCATTGAATTGGAGGGACGATCAACGGCCAAGAATAGACCCGATTTTGTATAAATAGGGGTCCTTCCCCCTCATTGTAACAATTTGTTCACAAGTGAATATACACTCTCTTTGCCCATCTGACTCTTGTGTTCGAGCATGTGTGCGTAAGGCTGACTTGGGATCGATAATCCTAAGGCCGCACGGTGTTTTGATCAAGCGAAATCGACCGACCCGTGACACATTTGTAGCCGATTGGCTTACGAACCATAGCATCACATCTAAACCAGACAATTTTCTTTCTTTTCCATCAAAAGATTTAAACTCTGTCCAATTAGATCATAAAGTATGATCTACTTATATTAGAATTTTATGGTTCATTTGTTTCACCCAAAAAAATGATTTAAAAAATACTTTACAAAAAATGATCATTTATTTTACTTGCAAAAACAAATAAATGAAAAATATTTTCAACTTTCACGAGAATATTTAAACATAAATTGTTTTCAATAATAAATGCATTTTTATTGATTGATCTTTTCAAATGATACAAGCAGTCAAATTTATAAAAATATTTTCCAAGTTATTAATTTTTTGCGAAACAAACATAATCAATTAAGCCTCATTTACCACCCAAAAAAAAAAAACAAAATGATCTATTTTATTGTATGCTAAAGTAGAATTTAATATTTCGACCAAAAAATGTAGAATTTAATGTTAAATTAAAATACCATATCACCATAAAGTAATCTTTTCTATCTCTAATTAAGTCTCACTAATCGGTGATAATTTATTACATTATGCCGTTGCAATATTAATAGCTATTATGCCTACTATATAATATCCATTAACGTAATAATTTATTCATCATTCTTTGTAACATTGTTATTACCATAATCTCTCTCCTTATCAATTTTGGCTGGAATTGTTACAAATGGTGGATGCAAGCAGGAAAGTGGTAGAACTTGACTCCAATAATATGTTAGAAAGTTGCCTCCAAGGGGTTGGTGGAATGGTAGGGGCTTGGGCTTATGGGTGATTGATCCCAAGTTCAAGTCCCATTGCCCTCCATCTTACAATATCCTTCACTTACATGGAGGCTAATTTTCTAGCTCCCCTCCAGAATCTGAGTCATAAAAATAAAAATAAAAAACATGTTAGAAAGTCTATCCCAAAAGATATCTTTTAAAAAAAAATGTTAGAGAATCTATCCCAAAAGATTAAGGTGATAGGTGAAGGGAAACTATATATTCAAGTGATATGAAATATTTTGACATACTTCATCTCCACAAGCTTATTATTTCACATTAGTCTTACTCCCATAGACTTGAGCTCAATCTTTAGAAAGTTGAATGATTTATATTAATTCGTCCCAACCTTTATAGATAAATGTAATTTAATCGATTGATTTAGAAAGTCTATCCCAAAAGATATCTGGAAAAAAAAATGTTAGAGAATCTATCCCAAAAGATTAAGGTGATAGGTGAAGGGAAACTATATATCCAAGCGATATGAAATATTTTGACATACTTCATCTCCACAAGCTTATTATTTCACATTAGTCTTACTCCCATAGACTTGAGCTCAATCTTTAGAAAGTTGAATGATTTATATTAATCTGTCCCAACCTTTATAGATAAATGTAATTTAATCGATTGATTTGATGCATTGACTTCTTTTAAAGGCATGTCATGCCATTACAATAATTCAAATAAGTCAACATTAATTCGTCGATTGAATCTTTCATGGAGTTAAATTTAGAAGGTACACATGAAAAGAAAAATGTGCAATCGTATACTTACATAGGAAACTCGTTGCTAACTATTTGTTTCTTGTTGTATCTCCTCAAGAGAACTCTTTGCTTAAAAATTATTTTTTCTTATCTGTAGCGTAAATGCAACGCTATTACCGAATTATTGATTAAATGAAAAGGGCAGACTTCAAGACTTCAAGGAGCAAGAAGAAGCGACATCAGTGGGCTTTTTTGGGCTTCTCCGCCGTGCAACTCTCCGGCCATCCAAGGCAACCTCGACTCAGAAGTCTCCAACAACCTCATATTGTCACCCGCATCTGCAGAAAGCGACTCATCCGGCCATATGATGGCGTGAGTTCAGTACATTCCCAGCCGGAGGTCATCTTCATCACCAAGTCCACGGATCGTACCTAAGCACCTTGTTTGTCATGTTTGGTGGTTTTCCGTGCAATTTCGCTATGTTGTTAGCTTGGTCAACTTTTTCCTTTTTATTTAAATGTCCGTCAAAATGACTTCTCGTACATATCTTCTAGAATTTATATTTTAAAGGTTGTGTGGAAAATTCTTTTCTTTTGGAAAAAGGAAACAATGCTCCATAAATTATAGGTAATTACGTTTAAAAAGTGGATCCATCTTTTTCGTTTCTTATAGGTAATCTTATCTTAATCTTTCAATTCAATGAGCTAAATACTAGAGCAATTTATGCGCGATAAACTAATGTTGTGCTCGAATCATAATATTTATTAGTATATGTTATTATGAAACTTTAAATTAAATGGATTTCTTTAATTTCAGAAGAATATAAGGTCACGCAAAGCGCTAATAGTTGTTTCTGTAATTTCAAGCAAGGTATATTTACATGGCCATGATTCTAAAAGTCTACCAGAGAGACAAGTGGACATTTTAGACAACTTTCAAAGTAGGACAAACTAGGATTACTTAGGACGTAGTTAAGATTAGACATCTGCCAGAAGAGAAGATAAACGAGGATTAGTAAGATTTCGGAAATATCAACGTTCAAAGTCTATCGATAATGCTTATACAGATACGCTAGTTCAAAACGATATTGTTGATAAAGCACAGCCATGAGTAGCCTTCTTCATCCCTTGCATTCTCACCTCCTGTATCGGCGAAAGTTGAGCGAACACTGCCGTCGCGCCCTTTCATGTGGTCTGTGCCGGAATGACATCAGCGGACCGATTTCCGTCTATGGCTGCGAACAGTGTCGGTTTTGTCTTCACAAATTCTGCGCTGAATTGCCTCCTCGGATCCGACACCCACGTCATGCCGACCACCCCCTCGACCTCCAAGTGGGCGAACAGGGTGACCATGGGCACACGCCAGTCCTTTTCAGATGCGATCCTTCCGACTTTGAGGTGGACGCCGACATCGCAATGCTGACTTTGTGGATTGGGGTATGTTATGGTCCAAAGTTGCGAGAAGCCAAGGCTGGGGCCGGCAATAATCCGGCACTCTGACGGTTCTCTCGCGAACATCCGCTCATGTCCTTTCTCACGAAAGCCGAAAGCATTGACATCCCCTTTTGCATAGATTGCAAGAAGGGAATCTCGGAGGAGGAATGCGGGTGCCAGGAGTACGGTATCTTCATGCACAAGGCATGCGCCGACCCGCTCCTAAAGATAAACCACCACCCTCTCACACCGAGTGCCACACTCTCCGTCTCGTTTGCGATTCATCGAATAAGATGACTTGCAAGGTATGCCGACGCTGGTTCTACATAGGCTACCGCTGTGAGGAATGTGAGTTCCACCTCGATTTGGGTTGTGCGATCTGGAAGATGCCCCGTGAAGATGATGAGAGGGAGGAGGGGACCATGCGTCGCCCAGCGACTTTGGATCATTTTGCACATCCGCATCGGCTCTCATCCTTCCATGCCGGCATGAGGATAGAAGTTTTCTGCAAGATCTGTCAAAAAGGTGATTTTGGGCAGCGTCTTCGGTTGTGTCGATTGCTCTTTCTTTCTTCGTGAATCATGCGCCAGACCGCCAGCACAGATTCAACACCCCTTCCATCCCGAGCATGCTCTCACCCTCGCTCCGTTTCCCCTGTTAGAAAAGAAAATCGAAATACTCGAATGTGCTTGCCGCTCATCTGAAGTGAAGGATCTCTACTGGTACGCTTGTCGAATGTGCGACTTTTACATGGATCAAGTTTGCGCTTTCCGAACTCTCCCGAGTCAGTGCGACGGTTCAACATCCTTTACATTAGCATGAGCTGAAGCTTCATTATGCGCGTGGCTGGAAACTATGTACCGGTTGTCATGATGTTTTCTGCGGTATAGCCTACCGATGCACGTCCATGGGATGCGAGTTTTGCCTCCATAAATCATGCCAGCAACTACCGTCCAACTTGGTTCACCCCTCTCATTCTCTCCACCCGCTCGCTCTCCGCCACAGGCCACCACAAGAATCTATAGATTGCAGCAATTGTCACAAGGAAATTTGAGGCCAATTCGCCTTCACATGCGCAGAGTGTGAATTCCATCTCGGTGTGCCCTGTGCTTAAATACCAACTCCGAATCACCCTTTCCACGAGCACGACCTCATGTATTTCAAGTGTGCCGAGGGGGAACTGGAATGCAACGCCTGCCGCCAAAGTTGCAATGTCGACCTCTACCGTTGTGTGCCGTGCAATTTTAATCTTCACTATCGTTGCTCTCAGCTACTACCGACTCTAAAAAGTAGCCATCACATCGATCAGCTAACCCTTTATGAGTCGTTTGCAAAAGATGACTCCAGCAAGTACTTCTACAACATCTGCGAGCGAAGAATAGATCCAAACTGATGGATTTACTGTTGTGAGATTTGCTGGCTAGTTGCTCTGAAAGAACGCAAGGAAGAACAAGGAAAAAGGAGGAAATTTTTTGTATATTCTGTTCTGTAATCAATTGATGTACAAAGCTCTACAATTATAGCACTAGGCATGTACAAGAAAATGGAAATAAATGATATTACAAATCAAATCTTATATTAGACTGATATTAATTGATTTTCCATATCAATCTAAATATTGTACAAATCCACAAGATTGCATATCTTCCAACACTCCCCCTCAAGCTGGTGGCTTGTAGATGTCCAAGACACTTAGCTTGCTTAGTAGATATGCGTGTTGTCTCTGACATAGAGGTTTAGTAAAAATATCTGCAGGCTGCTCTGTAGTCCCAATTCCTCTTGTCTCGATTATTCCTTCTTGAATCTTTTCTCGAGTAAAGTGGCAGTCCACTTCTATATGCTTTGTCCTTTCGTGCATTACAGGATTTGATGCAAGTTTAAGCGCTGCGTTGTTATCACAAAATAACATGGTCGGTCCCTTTGTTCGCACTCCAAGATCCTGAAGCAAGCCTCGCAGCCACACTATTTCACAAGTGGTCTTAGCCATAGCTCGATACTCAGCCTCTGCTGAAGATAAAGACACGGTTGGTTGTTTCTTCGTTTTCCAAGACAGTAAAGATTTTCCCAGCATAATACAGAATCCTGTAATTGATCTCCTGCTCATTGGACAAGTTGCGTAATCAGCATCACAATAAGCCGTCATCTCCATGTTGCATTCTCTTGCAAGAAGAATTCCAAGCCCTGGACATTTCTTCAAATACTTAACAACCTTTAGAGCGGCGTTCATGTGGGACTACTTGGGTTTATGCAAAAACTGACTGAGTGTCTGCACAGCATAGCATATATCCGGTCTAGTCATGGTCAAATATATAAGCTTTCCAACCAACCTTTGATAACCTGCCGGATCTCTGAGAATAGGATCATTTTGGAGATTTCCTTCATCATGGTCTACGGTGGTTAACTTGACATTTTGTTTGATTGGAATTGCTGCCGGTTTGCTTCCCGATAGACCTGCTTCTGATATGATCTCTTGCACGAATTTTCGTTGACTGAGTGAAATCCCTTGATCCGATCGTGCAATTTCTATTCCCAAGAAAAATTTGGGTGATCCCAAGTCCTTTATATGAAATGTCGAATGCAGGTATTCCTTGAAGCTCTTTATGGCAATTGTATCGTTACCCATAATGAGTATATCATCAACATATATCATTAAAAATATGGATGACATACCTTTTGTCCATGTAAAAAGAGTGTAGTCATATTTGGACTGTTTGAAACCTGTTGTTGTGAGAGCACTTGCGAACTTGGCATACCATTGCCTCGATGCTTGTTTGGGACCATAAAGGGATTTGCGGAGACGACATACTCTATTCTCCCCCTGTCTCCGTAAACCCTGAGGAAGTTCCATATAGATTTCTTCATCCAAATCACCATGCAGAAATGCGTTGTGGACATCCATTTGGTGTAAGGACCAATCTCGGAAGGCCGCAACGGATAGAAAAGATCGAACGGTAACGTCTTTGGCCACTGGAGAGAATGTCTCGTGATAGTCGAAACCTTCTCTCTGTGTAAATCCTTTGGCCACTAAACGAGCTTTATATCTTTCAATCGATCCATCTGCCCGAAACTTTATCTTGTATACCCATTTGCATCCTATTGCCTTCCGATCTGAGGGTAAAGTCACAAGATCCCATGTGTGATTCTCATGTAAGGCTTGCAATTCTGCTACCATAGCCGTTTGCCACCTTGGATCCACGGATGCTTCATCATAACTAGTTGGTTCCCTTTCTTCAGATATGCGACTTATGCATTGTCGATGTTCCGGGGACAATTGATTGAAAGAGACATAAGATGAGATAGGATAATGAATACCTGGAGAGTTGAGTGTGGCACAAATATAATCTTTAGTCCAGGTTGGTGGACGAGTGGCTCGCCCTGAACGTCGAGGTGGATCAGGACGTGATGGTGGAAGTGCATCCTCTTCCATAGGAGGGACTGGCATGAGATCTGAAGCTTCTCCAGTAATTGCATGCTCAAATCTGGGAGAAAAATCTTCGGCAGGAGACTGATTGCTTGTGGAAGTGCTGTTGAATGCTCCAGGGTTTCCTATCATAACATAATCAGGATCCTTGGATACATCTTCTTCAGAGAAAATAGCACGTGAAGAATGGAGATCGTTGTCCTGTGAGAATTGTTCTTCGGCAAATGGAAAAATGTCTTCATGGAACACCACATCTCTGCTTATTAAAAATTCGCCTGTTGATGGCTGAAACACACGATATCCCTTTTGAAGATTTGGATATCCCATGAAGATGCACCGCTGGGCACGAGGACTCATCTTGTCTCGAGGGCCCACCGTGGTGACGTAGCATAAACACCCAAAAATTCTTAGGTGATCCATTTTTGGCTTCTTCCGGAATAGAATTTCGAAAGGACTTTGACCATTCAACACCTTCGTTGGCATTCGATTGATTAAATATACTGCCGTGATAATGCAATCTCCCCAAAAATTATTTAGGATTGAAGCTTGAAACTTCAAGGCACGTGCCACTTCCAGAATATGCCGATGCTTTCGTTCCACAACTCCATTCTGTTGTGGAGTATATGTGCATGAACTTTCATGCAAGATGCCATAAGATGAAAATAACCCTGCACATTCGTGGTTGAAAAATTCTCTTCCATTGTCTGTCCTAATCCGCTGGATAGTTTTTCCAAATTGGGTCTTTGATAAGGAAATAAATTCCTTTAAGTGAGATAGGACCTGACCCTTGGTTTGCATAAGAAAAATCCATGTCGCTCGGGAATGGTCGTCAACAATGGTAAGAAAATATCTTGACCCATCATGATTGGGCGTATGATACGGTCCCCATACATCAACATGAATAAGTGAAAAAGCACTAGTGGAACGACTCATGCTAGTTAGGGAAAGGTGCACGTGATTGTTTTGCAAGAGGGCGAGATATGACATTGAGAGTAAGGAAACAAAGCACTATGACCCATTCTGGAATGCCAAAGGAAATTTTTATCATGGGTAGTGGCATTACAAAATGATTGCTTATTGAAAGAAAATTGAGATAAATCTAAGGTTCTTGGAATGCTAGTCCAGAAAAATAGTCCATCGTATGATTACCCCAGCCCATCGGTTTCCCAAATAAAGGGCCCGAAAGAAACAAATATCAGAATTGAATAAAATTCGGCAAGAATTTTCTTTGCGCTCTAGACACGGAAATCGATTGAATTGGAAATCGGCACATAGAGGACATGGCTCAGGGTTATTTGAGGGCTAAGATTCACAATTCCTATAGTAGTCACATAGGTAATATTTCCATTTGGTAACTTCACAGAGATAGGAATACTTAATTTTTCATGAATGACAGAAAATAAGTCCTTATCACAAACAATATGATCACTAGCCCCTGAGTCGATTATCCAAGAATTCCGAGAAATAGAATTTATCCGGCAATGAGAAATACCTGAAAAGCTACTTCCTTTGTTGGAAATATCCATTTTTTGCAAGGCCTGCATAATTTCTTGATATTGCCCTTGAGTGATAGGCTGATCAATATTTGTAGCTGAAGTTTGATAAGCCGCGACTAAAGATTCCTTTCCCCGTTTTCCTCTTTCGCTAGGCTTCCCGTGTAATTTCCAGCAATTATTGATGGTGTGATGAGGTCGCCTGCAATACTCACAAAACAACTTATCTGTTCCTTTTATATTTTGCCCATACGCCTTTGGATTCGCGGAAAAAAATGAGCCGTTGGATCCTTTAAGAACTGCCGCATGCCCACCATCCGATCCTGATGAAGAATCAGCTCCTTTCCAGCCGTCCGATCGTGTCTCACGATCTGGGCCGTTCATCTCAGATACTTTAAAAGGCTGTGTAGCTGTCCCAAATGCAAACCCTAGCTCGTCTGGCCGCATCTTTCCCTCCGAACTCTTCTGATTTCGCTCCTTCTCTCGCCGAACAGCGAGCGTCCCGCGAGCAGCCAAGGCCAGCGTCTCTGCTCCTCTTGCATGCTCCGTTGCCGTGAGTCTCTGGCTCTCCTCTTGAACGGCCAACTGGAAGATGCGGCCGAGCGAGGGCATAGGGTCCATGGCTAAGATCTGAGATCTAAAAGTCAGGTAAGAATCGTTTAGTATGAGCAAGAATCGAGTAACCTTCTCTCTGTCCCGTATCCCTTTGTACTGCTGCAAAGTGGTCTCGGGTCCTTCGAGTTTTTCCTCTGTCGCCTCCAGTTCGTTCCAAAGGGCGGATAATTTGTTGAAAACGGCTGTAATGCTCATATTACCCTGTTTGAGTTCGGAAAGAGCTTGAGTCAGGGAAAAAATTTTTGCACGGTCTAATTTGCCATACATTTCCCTTATATTATCCCACATCCTCTTCGAGTCTTCTGTGGGCGGTAGTCCGGCTGCAATCTTTGGGCTGATGCAGTTCCCAATCCACGTTCTCACAAGTTGATTACACTTCTTCCACTGTCTCGCCATTCTTTCGTCTGTTGGAACGGGAATAGATCCTTCGATAAAACCTTCTTTATCTTTGGTGACGAGGGCTCGGCGAAATTCTTGAGCCCAAACTGAGTAGTTCTCAGATCCCCTTAGTTGCTGGCTGATAAGTCGTATTTCGGGTCCATCGGCAGTAGAAACATACAATGGATCACCGAGTTCTGGCCGACCAGAAACGAGCGAAAATGGGTACGGTAAAAATCCGGGTCTCATCGTTGGGTAGGTATTTGGACCCGTACTCGGATTAAATGACCCACTGGATAATCCCGCATCTTGATTTCCAGTCCCGGTATCTGTGCTTGCCCCGCCTGTGGTTGGCGAGCCATTATCGGGCTGGACATTGCCTTCGGAAACTTGAGCTCCGGGCCATGGAGTATTCGGGCTCGGCCCGTAGTACCATGGACTGGGCTGAACAGGTACGGGTACCCACTGGTATGGTTGACCCGCCATGGCCGGACCCGATGTGGATTGGCCTGGAATGGGTTGCCCCAGACCGGGCTGCCATGGAATAAAACCCGCATTTGGTTGAATTCTGGTGCCTTCAGTCGGTAAGTTAACTGCAAAGCTTTGATTTTCTTCTTCTGTGGTACGCATTCCAGTAAGTCCTGGATGGTCTTCTGCCATGGTGTAACGGTAAGACGTTCCTTTTCTTCACTTGCTTTTTCTTCCTCAGAAACTGATTCCTACACCGGAGTGCTAACGCCTTTTGCAGGTTAGCGGGTTGTTCAAGTTCTTCCAGTAGGCAATCAAAAAGAAGATTTGCGGAAGCTAAACCAGAAGTGAAGGTCGCTCTGATACCATGAAAGAACGCAAGGAAGAACAAGGAAAAAGGAGGAAATTTTTTGTATATTCTGTTCTGTAATCAATTGATGTACAAAGCTCTACAATTATAGCACTAGGCATGTACAAGAAAATGGAAATAAATGATATTACAAATCAAATCTTATATTAGACTGATATTAATTGATTTTCCATATCAATCTAAATATTGTACAAATCCACAAGATTGCATATCTTCCAACATGCTCATGTCGAATGTGAAGAGGTGGACGTCATAGAAGCGAATGTGAGCGAGATTGGAGTTACTGGGTATGAAAGTTGAAAGGATGAACGAGTAAAGCAGCTTTTATAAGCTGAAAGACAAATTTGTATATTGCGACTGTTTTGAGTTAATGGCTCTTTTGCCATTTGTAATCTTCTTGCTTTGTTATCTTTTGCTTAAACTCGATCTTGCATGAATGACATGAACCTCGATCGCTGATCATACAAGTTCAAATTCGTCCCTAGATCATCCAACAGAATCAGTCGATCCACGACAGAATGAGTTTCATAAGAATTTGTCAAATATAGAGTGCGCTTGGGAATACATTGATAGGTCCATTTAAGGAAAGGTATATTGAGTCGAGTACATTTGTTGAGATTTACTTTCTAGTAACAAATTCGCATATATTGTCACGAGAAGTTAGTGCTCTGGAGCAACCTACTGACTTTACTTTGAATGGAAGAAGTTAAGCATGGGACTAGTTCATTGATTGTGTTTATTTATTGGAGAAAGCTCGCTCATGAGATATAATCTAATCTTCCAACTCATCTCGTGGAACAAATTCTAATCTTGCAGAACCTCATTGATTTCATTTCTGGTACATTTCAAATGGATACAATTTGGATGAGCAGATATAGAGCGAGCGTAGAATATATAGAATGTGGCTGTCTATATTTCTGGACCTAGCATTTGGCAACGAAAGTGTAAATGAAAAAAATTTATGTCCTTTGAAAATTTGTATGAAGGGCAGCATCATTTGGACGTGGGGCACGAGGCGCATGGAGTAATGAATGATACGTCCGATCCATTGGATGGAGAAAGAAATACGGATAGTACGTTTGATCGTTCTGAGCAACCAGATGAGGCGGCCAAATCCTTTTATGAGTTGATGAAGATGCTGAACAAGAATCAAACCCAGAGAACGTAAAAGGCGTTCCAAATTATCGAGCATTGCTCGTCTCTTTCACATGAAATGTCAAAACAAATGGACGACCGACTCTTTTGCTGTGTTGCTTGACTTCATAAATCACCACAAAGGAAGTAAGGGAGTGTATAGTGGCTTTTGGCCTTAGTTACAAAAGGATTCATGCATGTTCGAACGATTTTTATGTTAAATTGGAAAGAGCATGAAAATGATACCAGCTGCAATGTAAGTAAAACGCAGAGGAATACAGTGGAGGAACAAGATAAAGAAGAGGAAGAGAGAAAGGACCAGCAAAAGTTCTGAGACGTTAACCTCTAATTCCTCTGCGACAATGACTGTTTATGTCATCCAAAACGGCATCATTAGCACAAAGAGGAGAGAGCTAAAAAGGGTTATACGAGAGACCCTCGCTGACTCTCCTGCATGGCATGGTGATTTCATCAATGTTAGAGTGGTACTAGCTTCAGATGGATTTAAGCCAATGAAAACAATCAGCATTTCACATGGTACATGGGCAGTTCTTCTAGTGGCCTGCAATAGCATGAAGCAAGCCTATTTCATGCTATCTTTACTCATACTCGATCCTTCTGCTCTAGGAAATATCATGGAAAAATGATTTATTACAGCGAAACTTAAAGTTGTTGCAACATATGCAACGGCATGTTTGGCACATTGTTGAATCTTGAAAGGAAAATGCCATTGATGACTCATTCTCTGCTTTCAATTTTTGAATTGATTACAAACAAACATGAATACCGAACTTTGTTTCGAGGACAAAAAGGAAAAAAAAAAAAGAATCCACCAAGTAAGTCTATTTTAATCCAATTATCCGTTGATTTAGTTTAATCCACTTGTCTCTAAATCCTGACATCAAAGAAGATGAATCAATTTTGAAGGAAAACTTTAAAGATAAATTTATTGTAACCAGACACAAACATAGCTTGTGGCTGTAGTTTAGTGGTAAGAATTCCACGTTGTGGCCGTGGAGACCTGGGCTCGAATCCCAGCAGCCACAATCAACAGTGACTTTTTGTTTGTTTTTTAAAATCCTTGTGGCGAGGATTTATTTCCAACATTTTCCTTTATTTTGATAAGGATGTATTTCCTACAATTACATTCAATTTTTACTTTATTTTGATTTCATATTTTTTAGCATATTATTCAGGATGTTCTAGTTTTCCTTAACAGTGCGATAATGGATCGATTCTCTTATTTTGATTTCATGTTTTTTAACAGAATAGTCAGGATGCTCTTGTTTTTCTTAATAGTGCGGTAATTGATCGATTCTTCTAATCCGCGCTTAGTCCGCTCCGCTTGCAACAATTCAATCAATTCTTCCAATGAAAAAAAAAAAAAAAAACACAAAACATTCCATTGGTCAAAATCAGTGACTTTGATGTTATGTCGTCCATTTTTTTCCCATAATTTTAATTCATAATGTATATTTGTTATGTGTTAGGAAAACCCTCTCTCAACACCATCCACAATTGCATCTCACGTGAATGAATTGTTTCTTGGATTTTTGCTTTGTGGGGATCAAAAATCTCGTTATGGAAACGCTTAGAAGGTGATCTGGGGAAATCATCAGTGTCGATCAGAAGGTGATCTGGGGAAATCATTAGTGTCGATCAGAAGTGGTAGTGCTCATAATAGTGAAAAGCGGAAACCAAGTTACAACTCCATCTCGTCCACAAATGTATCTTTAGCTGCAATATGAGTCCTAGATATTTTGGCAATCAACGAGTTGAGTTTTGATCACTTTTTTTTAGTCAATTGAGTGATTTCAAATAGGCGGAATTAACTCCTAATCTTATTGCCGATGACATTACATTGTGGGAATATATTGCAATTTTTCATAAATTAAGCATAATGTTAATCATTCTCAAGGAATAAAATACATGGAATTTTGTCGTGTGGAGAACTCGATTGTGCAAATCGATTGGATAATATTGCCTGGATTACATACAAATAAGAGAGAAACCCCCATTGCTATCTTATTAATCCTCAATTCACTTAAAAGTAGGGAGTTAATTCTCAATTAATTCTTACAATCAAGTTTAACTCGTTTATGAACATATCCCGTATACCACTATCTTGATTAGATCAAAATCATGTTTAATTTCATGAAAAAAAGAAAATCGAAAATGGCACTATTTCCTAGAGACAGATGTCATAGTCGGTGAGATTAAAACTTTTTATATATATTTCAAAGAGAAAAAGCCACCAAAAATCTCAAACTTTATCCAATGTGACAAATTTATCCTAATTTTTTTTTTTTTTGCGATACAAAAACTCCAAAATTTGCCAATTGCGACACATTTACCCCATCTCTATGGTTGAAGGACATTTTCATCTTTTTCTTTTTAAATTTTTTTCTTTTTTTCTTTTCTTTTTCTCTCGATCTAGCCAACGTCAAGCATGGGTCACCCTCACCTGAGCAGGTGAGGGCGGCCCTCCCTTGGGTTAGGTAGGCCGATGAGGGCAACCCTCATTGACACTAACAAGGGCAACCCTCGCCCAACGCAGGCGACGGTCGCCCTCGCCCTCACCTAAGTCCAGCTTCCCTTCGCCATGGCCGACAGAGGGAAGAGAGGAGAAAAAAAAAAAAAAAGAAAAAGAAAAGCAAAAGAAAAAAAAATTAAAAACAAAAGATGAAAATGACATATAATTTGAGATAAATGTATCACGAAAGTATAAGTTTGGGATTTTTTGTATTACAAAAAAAATTTGGGATAAATGTATCACATTTGGCATTTGAGATTTTTTATGTCACAAAAATAAATGTTTGGGATAAATTTGTCACATTGAATAAAGTTTGAGATTTTTGATGACTTTTTTTTTATTTTAAAAGGCTTACGTCTCAAATGTCCTAGATGAAACGTTCAGGGGTCAGCTAACCAATAGCCAAAGCGTTCAAGACTCCGGGTGCACAATCTCCATCTCATTATCATCATTCATCGGCTTCCATCTCCATTCTCCACTAGTATCATTTGTCGGAGAATATTTTTAAACGTTAATGCCCTCTCTAAAAGTCTGGACATGAAACTGTCATATTTATTTGATTATTTTTTGTCTTTAAATGTATCAATGAGAAGTTATGAGCAAATTGTTCAGGTTTTACCCTCTAGCATCGAATAAAATACCCAAAGACAAGGATATCAGTAAGTTTAAAGCCTGGTCAATGCAGACATCCCTATGAAAGTTCAGATTGACAAATTTGAAGTGTAAGATACGGCTCAATGCTTACTAAGATGCATATGATCTACATAGCATGCAGATTCGCTCCTGTTCAAGAGGTAGTGGACAGAAATTTTCTTACTATATCGCTGACCCAGCAAACTACATGAAACGGCCACGAGCACTGCTGATACCCATCAGGTCCTCCCACAAATCCTGCAAGGTTTAGTAGTCCTTCACTACCTGTTCAACCTGTTCAACTGGAACAGGTGGAGCAACAGATCATGGAGAAAAAGCCGATAGGTTACCATCACTTGGCCTTTTGCTTTGATTTGGAGATTTTTCAACAAAATTTATCGCTGAGACTTGCCCTGTGAACGAGTGCGTGGGAGAAATTGAAGCCGAGGAGAAAACCGTCGCTCTTGTTTTCTGGAAGAGACCAATTTCCTCTTCTGACCATGGCTGCTCTCTCTGACACCTGCAACTTAACCGGCAACTTATCCTCTATTGATGTATGCAGACATGATAATATTGGGAGTTCGATGTAATATGTTGATACAGAATGTACTTGTAATTATCGATCATGACTGGATATCATCTAAGATATTGCCTCATATTGCTATCTCAAAAATGTTCACTCATTTTCACCAGCCATATTAAAACTCTCTAACTTGATTGTTCCATTTCTAATTGGTTTGCTCTGTTAGAAGAGATCTCCATGCATTAAAAGCAAACTTTGTTTATGCACAAGAAATATGATGCTGGAGAAGAAAGTATAATAACTGACAAATTAAGCAACATTTTTTACTAATGTACTAAGCAAGCAGATTAGCAAAATGACAGACGTCACAGGCACACCTATAGGAAACCATGTTAACAATTTATCACATTTTTAATGGTGGAATGAAATTGAAGGTGATTAGGAGCGTGAGGAAGTATTAGCAGTGTAAAGACAGACTGCTGAACATGCAAACGTACTATTGAACCACTGGGCATGAGACTCTTTCTTTCCTTGTTCGTGAATCATCAGGTATGAAGTTATAAATACAGCCACTTCAAGTAAGTTTCATATGTTGGAAAATAAATTGGCTTGGGCAAAAAGCCCAGGAGCAGAAATTAGAAGTATCATTCTTATCAAGGGGGATTTATTATCATGAGAATACAAAAGCCAGTAGGATTTAGATGCAGTCACCAAGGGCCAGAGCAGCATAATATCCACTCTAAATGACAAAACAAAATTGAAATTCAAAAGTTAACAGGAATAACCTTTGTTTTGTTGAACATTTTTTAGGGCGTCAGAAGTTTCCTCTCCATCCTTTTGCTTGGCACCAGAAGTTTTCTCTTCAATTTTATTCTTGTTATCTACGGTTTTCTCAACTTTTTCATTGTAAGGACCATGAAACTCAGCATCAACCGGTGATGAGACCTTTTCATTCTTTTGAGATACTTTCCTCTTGGTGGAACTTCTATTTGATGTCATCATCTGGGTCAAATCATAGTGCAAACCCTGCTTGACTGTTATTACATTTTCTCTCTCTGCAAGCCCAGAAGAATGGGTAAACCTTCTAATGTTTGCCAAGGTGCTTTTCTGTATCTCTTCATCACAGGACTTTATCAGATTTTCACGATTAGCGGCAGCAGAATCTCCTCGAGCTGTTGATCGAGTTATTCTAGCTATTTTTGTAAGTTCCCTCACCTTGGTTTCATTTGTTGAACGCATCTCTGTTGCTCTAGAATCAATGTACTCTGAAGCAGCTGGGATAGAATGAGATGGCACTTGTAAAGATTTATCACTCAGCGGAGACACACTACCAATGATACAAGAGTCACCTGCCTTAGTACCATTTGTCACTACACTATGAGCAGCTGACACTATTGACGCCAGAGCTGCACGGGCAGCAAGAGGACTGAGTCGGGACTTGTTATTAGAAAGTTCAAAAATAGATGAACCTAAAGGCACGGGAACTTCAACCTCTACATCCAGTTGCATTTTCACTGGATCCTGAGGAGATGCTTCCAATCGAATTTGTTCTTCAGGACCTTGAACAGGCAAACTACTTGCATCAAATTCATCAATAAGTCTACGTTGTGCTTGCCCCTTCTTCTCAACTGTACTCAAAACCAGAGGTACACAATTACTTTAGCAAGAAAGTATATTTTGGAATTTATAGTCAGACGCATATGGTGTGAATTGGAAGCATTTTTACCATGTTGTATCTCAATGAACTAATGATAGAAAAACCTACATGCACCTCATATGATGGCTATATCATTAAAACGTCCAAACAAATTGGTCATGTCAATCATGTATAAATACAGTGTATCTCTGAATTATATGCAAACCAATTAATTCTTTCTTACCATGTCAAAAAACAATCTGCGCATTTGTCTATAAAACATCTCAAATTTTTAATTCTATGATCTCGTTGCCTGATTAAGCACTTCTTTTTTCAAGACACAGAAAAGGTAGATGGTATTTCATCCATGTTCTCTTGGAAGCTTTGATGTGCTCAAACCACGAATCACACCAAACTTACTAATTTTGAAAAAACACTTTAGTCAAAGGCAGACGTTTTTCCAGGTTGTGGTTTTGACAATCTGAGTGGAACAATACAACCGTATGATTCTAAGATACGTGATTAGTTGCACGTACTTTGTCGTCAAGTAGGCTACACACTACATAATGAATCTGCTTTGTTTATGGCATGGTGAATCCCTTCTCTACTTGTTTTCCCAATTTACCATTCTAACTAAGATTAAAAATTCTGAGGCACAATCTTCAATCACCTGCATGACAGTAACATCATGCAAGCTTCACCAAATACACAGGCAAGCTAAACAAATCATCTGCGACTAGAACCTAATCTGTTCAATCTTGCTTTTTTAAGTAAAAAGAACTTATGGATACACATTTCAGCTTCAAAAAATGTAAGTTATTGACAATGACCTTAAACTTCTAAATCTATCATTCGGAACAATTCATATCAATAAAACTCCAATCTAAAACGCTAAAAAACAAAGGCTGAAAGTAAAAATCAATCCAAAAAAATTCATAATGAATGGAGAAGCAAAATGTTCTTGCTATAAATTTTTATCATTGTTTCTTGGCCACACAAAATAAAAGGGAAAAAAAGTAGCAACAAGAAGTTCCTACCTTTCATCCCAATCCCGAACAGAATGTCTCTTGAAATCCCATCTTTAGGATCGTCAAACATAGTACAACCCTTTTGCTCTTCCAGCAGCCTGTCCAGGTCCTCTTCAACACCATTCTCTTTGTCAACAGGGAAGAATGGAGAGATAGAATATATAGCTTGACTTTCCACAGATTTCAAGAATTCAGAAATAACAGGGTGTTCCTTTACACTTTTCTCGGCTAATCTCATGATTGAACTAGATGATACAGTGAAGGTTTCTCCCTTAACATCTTTTCGAAGCAATTTAACAGTGAAAGCGCATCTACAATAGATCCTCTTCGAGTGTCTTACTCTGAGCACCTGACAATTTTAGATTTTAGCAGAGAACTGAACAGATAGGTAATACAAAATTTATGCATTATCATGTAAAGTTTTCTATTGCAGAGAAGGAACAGTATGACCTAAATGTCTTAATTAAGCGCTAGGTTTAAAGAATGACAGTATAAGCCATCAGCTTCTATGAACTCAAATTGCAATTCTATCTAAAAGAATGTGGCTTATGGATGCTCTTGATAATACTCCACATCGAGAAAAAAGCTAACAACCCTGTAACTTACTTAAGGCAGGGCAGACACCTAAATCGACAGTGCAGAAAGTAGAAAGGACCATGAGATAATAGATCATTAAGTTATAAACTTAATAAAGAAACCAAAGTGCATGTCGCCGCCATCGAATTATTTCTTCAGAAAGAGATTCTTGCTTCAATGTCTGAAGCAGTTGCAAATAGCCGTTGAGGCTGATGAGTAGGCGAGTTTTGTTTGCCAATCAACTACAATAGGACAATGGAATGCATCAACTCTAATATCTTTATCAGTCTAATAGCCTTATTATTGGGTTGACTGGGAGTGGCAATGTAACAGATCAATCAAAGTTCAATTGATAATTGATGACCCAATTCATTAGGTAGTGAAGCACCCCAAGTCAAGTGGAGTGTGCTCAAGCTCAACAATATAGCTGTTAAACTAAACAAAAGATTGTGAAGCTTGGTTAGTTCAGCTAAACTGAAGTCCTGACATGGAGGAAGGTGCACTTTTAAATTATAAAACAATTTTTGTTAATAGAGTCTCATTTTAGGCAGTTCTGCATATAAATGGTTGGATATCACCAAAAGAGCTGTTAATTACTCAATGGACAAGAAATCCCACATTGCACTTTGTTGGTTGCACTGATGGGAGATTAAACATGCTGTTCCCTGAGTCTGGGAATGCATTATTGCGTACCTTTTCCACTTCGGCATCATAGAAGCACTCTGGGAAATGCGAATTGAAGGCAGCAAGGACATGTTTGCCTTGCTCAATGTGAGAGCAATCGTCACCTTGAAGAGGAATTGATCGAAAGCGGAGACGCTCCAGCACTTCTGGCTCAGTCAATATCATGTCTTCTGGCTCTTGGCTTCCGAAGTTTATAAGAAGACCTCTTCTAAAAGAGCTGGGAAATTTGCAGATATCGTGCGTTAGCTTCAGATCGAATGGCAGTATTCCTAAATTATTCTACTAGACAAATTATTTTCCACTCCCTCAGTCTTATATAGGAACTAACAACCATACAGATTTTCCACCATACATGTCTTTATAAGGGAGAAGTTAAGTGAGTTTGAAATACATCTTAGCAAAGTACAGATTCCCAACTTTCAATTGGGGAAAAACTAAGGATGCATCTTTAGTATCTCACACTCTACAAGGTTCTGCCTCCAAAAGCTAAATGATCTCGAATGATATAAGATTCCACATGATACATCTGAGACAACTTAAATGAAAGAAGATAGTAGCCTTGATATCACCGAGCATAGTTGCAAAAAAATAAAACAAGATCGAGTGCAATTTAACAGAGATTGCTTGAGCCATTAATGGATTCCATAAATTTGGTTCCAAAATCTAATATCAAACATCAGCAGGCAAACGTTATACCCGTGCATGCATTGCCAAGTTCTACTACATAAACACGCTACATGCAAAGAGTATCATCTCACTTTTTTGCTCCGGCTACAGCATAACCAGTTCTCCTTCCTATCACAGAGTCGGCATCAACTTCAACCCTCAAAGCGACGAGCTAAAAGGTCCCGATCAAGTCCCATTTCCCCCCAAGCCTATCAGAGGCTAAAAAACTGAGATACCCAGCAAGCGATTGCGATTTGATTCAAGTCTTTATGCTCAATCTATAGTGGAATCAAGCTCACGGTGGTGGCGATCGTGCACACACGATCGAGGCTTTACAGTGGCAACGAGTGCTCGAGCTCGATGGAGGGGCCTTTTACCTGAGAGAGACCGTACAGGGAAACCAAGAGGAGTCAAGCGTGCGCATGGCTTCGAGCTCGAGTCGTCCATCGCAAGCCCCTGCATCGACTGGAGCGGCCATTGAAGCAATGCAGGTCTCGCGGTCTTTTTGCTGAATTTTGCTCGTGCGAAATTGAACATGGAGAGTACCAGAATCCACGGATCAAAAACCCCTTTCACCGGAGGAGATTCTCGACGGGCGGCCTGGTGGGTCGGGTCGGTTCCGGCGAGATGATCCGACTTCAACCGGGCTCTTGATTAGAAGGATTTTCTCCTACTTCTAGGGGAGTGTCTAGTCAATATTACAAAATGTACGACCATATATATATATATATGTGTGCAAATTGATAGGTGGGCTCAGGCAACAAGTAGACTCGAATGTAGAGTGGGATCCATCCCCGAGCCCACCCAATGATCATTTCTAACTCACAGCAGAATCCTCTCAGGTAAGAAGTGAAAGTCAGCATGCCCTCTACTGAAGAAAGCAGAGGATCATGCTGTTCCCTTTTTATATACTTCACACACACACACACACATATATATATATATATATATGTATGACAAAATGATGGCCCGCGTAAATTGTGACAATTGAAAATATAATCCTATTATATAATGACCCACGTTAAGTATAATATCATATCGTTTAAAAATGCATTATCATAATGTGAATATATATGTAAGTGATCAGGTATCATTAATCAAGCCTCGAATTCCACTCGTATTTTGTCGATTGAACCAACCAATTTGCCACTTATGTAAGTGAAAGCTAATTTCTATTGAAATTTCATTATATGGGGTCAAGAATGAAGTTGCCAATTATGCGACATAATTATTGATTTGCGAGACTTGTTATTGATTGTGAAACTCTCCAACGACAACCTAAAGAATGGAGGCCATCGTGGTCGATTTCTACCATTATTTAATGACCTTTTACCATAACTGTTCGGCTCAAAAGACTAGTCACGAATTTATAGAGTTCTATCAAGTTTCAATTCATCTAATAAAAAGATGCATTCATCTAAGTATATTTATTCGCAACTTTTATGAGTCTTTTAATGTGTTATTGTTTTCAAGAGTCATAATTAGGTGAATTCCGCATTCAATTTCCGGGAATTCAAAGAGTCTTTGCTTTTATTTAGTAGTATTTCTATAAATAAATGTGTAATCCCATTATAAAATACAGATGGTTTGAGAATATGAATATATGAGATTTTCCTCAATATAAACGAATATCTTTAGAGAGTAGGGGCCTATTTGTTAAAAAGAATTTATGTTCCCTAGAATTAAAAAAAATTATTCTTTTATTTTAGGGAATGAAAAAAGAATAAAAACATGTTTGGTAAAACTTTTGTTCTTGAGAATAAAAATTCTATTTTTGTTTCCCAATAATAGATTTGGAACAGAAACAAGAAATAGAAAAAGTAATTTCTTAGTCCCAAGAACAATTTCTAAAATCAATTTTTCTCTCTTTTCTTTTTTCTTGTCTTTCTTTTCTTCTTCTTCTTCTTCTTCCTTTTGGCCGGCCTTGGCCATGGCTAGCGTTGGCAACCGGCCAAACGAGGGCCAGCGACCTTGCTAGAGCGTCGCCGCCCTCGGAGACGCCGAGCCACGGCAAGGCTCAGCCTCACCAGGCCACCTTTAGGGAGGCCGAGCCTCACGCGGCCATGACCGTGGTTAGCAACTTGCCAAAGAAAAAAAGAAAAAGGAAAAAATAATAAAAAATAATAAAAAAATTTAAAAATCTAAAAATTCTACCAAACGTATTTTTATCCCAGGAATAGAAATTTTGGTAAGTTACCAAATACATTCTTTTGCTCAGAAATTATTTCCGAGAACAAAAATAGAAAAATTAATTTCTCATCAAAAATTGTTCCCCAAAACAAAATAGTTACCAAACGCGCCCTAGATAACTCCTACTCCAATTTCTTTATCCTTGGAAAGTGGAATAATCCTTAGTGTTGAGCTAAAAAGCTATTTATCCTTGGCTAGTGGTTCGTCATCCCAAAGTTTTTGGTACTTAATGGGCGGTTCGTCCTTTAAGTTTTGGTAATGAACTTTATCAACCCAATCTTCTTCCTTGGCTTGTGGTGCTTTTTTAAGCCTTGATGGTAATCATATTCTATCCTACATATCCAATTATCCATTGATATCCGTCCTATACACTCTTATCTATCATTAACTCATTTGACGTTACTCAAAACACACTCGCTTGCCCTCGCAACCACATCAGTAATACTTTTTACCTAATAATTTAATATTTTAGCTCAACATTTTAACATTGTTATTAGAATGGGGATTGAGAATTCAAATTCTATCGATCTCATTTCAAACTTAGCGCCTATGATGGATTCACGATAATGTGTTGACAAGAGTCATGATGATTAGTTCTTTTCTTGGTCGGCTGGGCAAACTCATAGAAAATCTAATGATTTTTACATAGGTAGGCATAAGTAGGAATACTTAGGCCTAGTATGGTTAGGTCTAGTAATGATGTCTTCGTTATCTCTCTTCTTTAGGACTGTGCCACCTCATCCATCCAACGGTGGAAGTAACAATGTTTGATGAGAGAACTTGATTGCATGAATCAAAAGAGGTGGATAATTTGGTCGAACCAAAAAGTAAATAGAACATCAAATCAACCACAGTTAAAATTAGAGTCTTAATAAATAGAGCAAGAGTATTTTATAGGACTTATTAAATCTCAAACTTTATAATGTGTTATAAGTTAGATTCTGAATTCAGCCCTCATTATAAAAGCACTTTTTAAAATCAAAATGGATAGAAATTGAAACATGATCAAATTCAATGTTCTCCTACTCTTAACAAGTAAACCTGTCAAAATGAGTCATAAATCCTTTTGTTAAACCATATTTGATGGACAATATTGTTATGAGTTCGTTTTATTTAGTAAATATGTTATAAATGGGTTTAGAATGACAAATCTAAAATAATATACGTGTTAAATGGGTTCATAACTTATTTATACTCAATTCGCCTTTATGACTCTCTTTTCACTCTCTCATCTTCACTCGATCTCGCATTTGCTCACTCCGCACTCTTAATATAAGTATTTTAGTAATATGGATTTGGCTGGATTTGAGTTGGGTATGTATTGGTTACTAGATTTATATTGCATAGAAATTGGACAAAATAGATTAAACGGGTTAATTTGGATCGGATTATTTTCACCTTAATCCAAACCCACCTGATCTACTTGTGAAACAGGTTTACTAGCTGTTGACACTCGAATTTTGTTGACCATTCAAATGTCCATTTTTTGTAAAAAAATATGAAAATATGGAAAAAAAAAAGAAGAAGATACATAAAAAAGAAAAAGAAAAAAGAGGGATAGCAAAAGTTTAATTTAAAAAAAAAAAATGAAATTGAGCGTCGGCCTGCTCTTTTTAATAAATTTTTGCCCCCCCTAAGAGATCCCTCCCCCTTGGCCCATCTTCTTTTCATTACTTTTTGGCCCATTTTTCATTATTTCTTTGAGCCCATATCAAAACCAGACAGGAGAAGGCCCCTCCCATCTTTGCATACACACGCATGTTCACACACGCTCATACGCGACAAAGTGAGCAACGAAGGAATCTTCAGGGAGGATGCGTTGTCGCGCGAGGAGAGGTGGGCGAAACCAAAGGTAGGCTAGCGCGGAGGACAGCGACGCCTAATGAAAAGCCCAGCGAGTGAGGAAAGAGGTGGCCAGGAGGACTTTCTATCACGACCTAATCCCTCAAGAGACAGAGTTAGGTTTAAGAATATTGTCAACTTCGGGCCAACGACCTTCCATTGACTCGGCTTCTCCCAAACTCGCACCTCGCGCGATATCGGACATTCAAGATTTTAATCAATTTAAGCCTATGCAAATTTTAACTAAGAAGTCGCCACTAACCTTTTTGGGTTCAGCTAGAAATTTAGTAAGATACGTGAGAATATATTACTCTTTAAATAATTAGAGATTCTAGACTCGAAGACTTGATTACATTAGCCGTAAGATTAATACCATTTTGGTACCTAACTTGATCGTGCTAATTAATGTCATAGCAGCCTATCATCTAATTCTAGGTATCATCATAACCATTTTAGAGGAGGAAATGACGTCCAAAAATATTAAAATGTGCAATCAATTATAATCGCAAGGAAAGCACACAAGAGTATCCTAATGTCATCCCTAAAAGAGAAAAAAAAATCAAAAGGGAAAGCTTATTGTAAAGTCCTAAAGGCTTGTCCAATTTTAAGATTTAATTTCTAAGGATTTTCTAAAACTTTTTATTTTTAATGACTTTTTCGGATTTTTTAAAATTTTTAATGATTTTCTAAAATTTCTAATTCTTCTATTGACTTTCGAATTTTCTAAAGTTTTTTATTATTTCCTAAAATTTTTAAAGCTTTTTATCATTTTCTGAATTTTTAAATTTTTTATTATTGCAAAATTTTTAATTTGTTATAATTTATTATTAATATTTTTTTATATGAAAAATTTTAATTGGGTCAGGAGACTCAACCCTACTAAACCGATTCAAACCCTATAAAAAAGGCTAAGGCCCACTTTGGATTAATCCCCAATAAGTCTATAAAAAATAAAGCATTCCACTCAAATTCTAGCCTATTAGACCAAATCAAGCCCAACCTAATTAATCCAACTCAACCCACTTACTTCTATCTCCTCCAGCCCTTCATTCCCAAGATGTTCTCCCCTTAACTTTGTCTTTTTCATTCCTTTTCATAGCCTATACTATTCTTCTATTTCTTTCCTCCCTTTTTTTATTTCCCTTTTTTTTACTAGCATGTGTTCTTCTTCCTCCAAGTGTTCTTATGCCCGATGCCTCCTTGTGCATCCTCTTCATCGAACTTTCCCTATAGACCAATCCAACACCCACCGCATAGAAACACCATGGAGTCACTCAAAACAACATCAACGGCCAACCTCACAAAGCGAGATCAAATTGCTGCCCATGCCCACCACCGAAATAAGCAATTTTGCTTTCCAACGTCCTTTGTCACGCCCTAACCCACTCGAGACGCATGATAACCCGCGCTCGTCGTCATTCATTTCCTTTAGGTCATTCGATTGCAACGTCCCATGAGGCATTGCCAACCCAATCGCTTTATTCGATTAAATATGCAAACGGAAGCAAAAACAATTCACCCAATCAACAAACATGGATAGTTTTAACCACACTTATATATATATATATATATATATATATATATACATATATATATATATATATATATATATATCAAAACAGCTTAAACACACCAAACTAAGCTTAGTTGCTCGCCACATCTGATTAGTCTACAAGCACGGCCACGACCTTTACCAAAAAGGGGTTTGGGGTAAACCTAGCAACTCTAGTATTACGAGGGCAGTCCAAAAAGTATTACTAACCCCATTACCACTTAATTATCTACGGACTCCAGAATCCAGGGTTTTGACTTGACGATCATATCGGGATCAAGCTCGGGATCAGACACCTCCTCATCGAGAACATTCACATCCATGGCATCCCAACTGATGCCTCCCCCTGATCCTCCGACACCCAGAGGTCCATCAAAATCGGGGATGGGACTGTGTCTCTCATCTCCTACCTAAAAATACCAAGCTACAAATTGATGAGCCACTAGATTATGAGGTCCCTCATCGACCCAGATAGTCATGACGTAGCGTGTGTAACGCGCATCGGTCTCCCCTATCGGATGGTCAATGACCTCTTGGTTATGCTCTACGGGGAGTCTGAATCGAATTTGGTGGAAATGCTCAGTCATTCTTAGGGCTTGTAAACATTCAACAAATAACTATGAGATTAAACTCAATGAACGAACTTCGTAGATCTCGCGCAGGAAAGTCGTTCATTTCAGAAACACCCTAAACATGCAATTCCTCTACAATAGCAAATCAAGAGCAAAGTTTCTCTTGTTTTGCCCTGACTATTTACATGAAAGCATATCCACTTATTCGAAGCCATCATCAACAATACATAAGCAATTCCCATAACACTTTCCATGCTCCTAATCCAATCATACAAATGCGTCATATAGTATAGTCATGCGCCCATGCCATGCAATAAACTAGACATGATCACAAATACATGTCATGCACTTTTCACACAACTATGTCCAGATTATTACGGCCACTCAAGACCTAAGGCCAACCCAAAGGTTCGTAGTTATCCGGCATAACTGGGTATCGTCTCGCCCCATTGAGCACGGCATAGTCCCGCGTAAAAATGCATCAAGACAGTACTCCTATAAGGAGTTTTGTTTTGAATTCCATCTGCGAATGACATCCCGTTGACTTGGGGGCATTCGAATTTAATCAGGCATTGTCACGCGTAAACGAATTAGGACGAGTTCACTACCCCACTTAAACGCATTAGGGTTTTTAGGTGATCACATCGGCATACCATCACACGATTCATTTTATATCTTTCTCATTAACCAATGTGATGCCCATGTAATATGCAACAACCTATGCCATATGCCATCATGTCACCCGCGTGCCTCATATTATATCATATAAAAGTACCATTCAACTTTACAAGTCCATGCCATATAAGTCACTCATCAAAGTAGGATAAGTCATTGCAATTGAAGATAATTCGTTAAATTCACTTATCACATGTCATCATAAACTATCCAATAATTCATTTCTTGTTAACATAACACATCACACTTCACATATAACACTTTAATAGCTTATCATGGCAGAAGTACACCCCAAGTGCCAAAACTTGGCACGGAGGGACACTTAAGTGCCAAAACTTTGAAAATGTACACTTAAGTGCCAAAATTGGAGTAAAGTAGATCACTTAAGTGCCACTCTGGCCAAAATCCGACCAAATTGCTGATGTGGCAATTTTCCGGCGAGTTGAGTGCAAAACAGCGTCGTTTTGCACCCATTTTGCACACCGACGTGGCGAGAAAATGCAAAAACGACGTCATTTTTATCTTTGATGTGTAAATAATTAATATAAAAATTAATTAAATTAAATTTAAAACTAAATTTATTTAAAATATTCTAAAGGGAGGGGACCAAAGGGAGGCGACTGAGGGCTGAGCTCTCACCGCCATCGTTGGGAAGGGCCGACGACGGAGGGGAGAGGGTCGGCTGAGGTCGCTGGCCCCTAGCCGACCGGCGGTGAGGGCCGTGAGCCCTCGCCGAACTGGGCAAGGGCTCGCGGGCCCTCGCCGCCTCCCCCACCATCGCCGGAAGGGCCGGCGATGGAGGCAGGAGGGTCGGTCGAGGTCACGGCCCCCGGCCGACCGATGGCGAGGGTCACGGCCCTCGCCTAGATCCGGCGAGGGCTCGTGGCCCTCGTCGCCGGTCGGCCAGGGGCCGACGACCCCGGCCGACCCTCCCCCATCCGTCGCCGGCCCTTCTCGGCGGCGGCGGCGGGGGCTCAACCCTCGCCGCCTCCCTTCGGCCCCCTCCTTTTTTTTTTTTTTAATTTTAAGTTTTAAAATTTTAAGTTTTTTTAGAATATTTTAAATAAATTTAATTAATTTTTATATTAATTATTTTCACATCGAGACAAAACAACGTTGTTTTTACATTTTTCGCCACTTCGCCGTGCAAAACGACGCCGTTTTGCACTCAACTCGTTGAAAAATTGCCACGTCAGCAATTTGGCCGGATTTTGGCCGAAGTGGCACTTAAGTGATCCATTTTACTCCGATTTTGGCACTTAAGTGTACCTTTTCAAAGTTTTGGCACTTAAAGTGTCCCTCCGTGCCAAGTTTTAGCACTCCAGGTGTCCGTACCTCGCTTATCACATAACTACTTATTGATAAGCCACGATAACCTATTAGCTTAAAATGTGAGAAGCTATTGGCGAAAACATGATAAGCTATTGACGGAAACATGATAAGTTATCGGCTAGAACATGATAAGCTATTGATGAAAATATGATAAATTATCAGCTAGAATATGATAAGCTATCCACGAAAACATGATAAGCTATCGATTAGAACATGAGAAGCTATCAACAAAAACATGAGAAGTTATCAGCTAGAACATGATAAGCTATTGAGAAAAGCTATCGGTAGGGGTGATCGGGTCCAGGGTGGGTAGGGTTTAAACCTTGACCCTGTACCCGACCCTGTTATAACCTGTTCCCCTTTTTTGGACACTATACCCGACCCTGTTTGTATTGGACCCTGTACCCGACCCATCCTGTTTTTCCGATCCGGTTCCAAGGTCAACCTTGTTTCCACTGGAACCTGTTTTGCAATCTCCCGATATCCTATACGACTTCGAATTTTATATTAATAAGCGAGAAAATAACGTAATCCTCCTTATTTATATTAAAACATTAAGCACTAGTAATAAATTAATACATTAACTTTTTGACTAAATGAAAAATTAAGGATCCATGGGGCTAATTATAATAAATAAAATCATAAGGCAAAGAATTAGTAACAAACATGGGTTTAATATTAGTCTTATTCCCACAACTACTACATGAAGCTACTCATTTATGCAAGCATAACTCCTCATACAAAAGAGAAATTAGGCGAGCCAATCCATGTGATACAAAGAATTTGGTGGCGACGAACATCGTCCATCCATCAGACGATGCAAGAGGGAGCCGGTGAGGGAGGGAAGCAAGTGAGGAAGAAGAATAACAAAGGAGGAGTGTCGTGTGTGTTTGAAAGAGCCAAGAGGAAAAACATAGTGTGATTGCAGGAGTAAGACCTCTACTTACAAAACCGGTCTAGGAATCGGTTCCAAAATCGGTTCAGGAACTAGTTTCCAGGTGGGTAATCACTCGGAATCTGTTCCCGGACCGGTTTAAACCGGTTCCGAATTTTGGGAATCGGTTTCCGGACCGGTTTCAATGGGAACCGATTCCCGACCCTATTTTCCGGGTGGGCCAGTCCGGGAACCGGGTATACTTGGTCCGATTGCACACCCCTAGCTATCGAGACCTTATAAAAACCTATCATACCAAAAACCACTTATCACATTAACAAAATATCATTTAACATTAATATAGTCCTAAACTAACTCCAAAATGCAACAACAACCCTATTTAAGGGCTAAAAACCACTCACGTCCAAGTCCTAGTTTTAAAAAGTGTCGGGGGATGTCACAACCGCGACTCCATCCCCAGGGTCACGAGCAGCAAAGGTTTTTTTTGCGATGTCCCAGATGCGCCGCCGTCCCATTTCTTTTTATCTTTTCATTAAGCACATGTGGAAGTGTTACAAGCAACACCTAGACAAGGCAAAAGATGGCTTCAAGTACCATAAGTTGGCACAAAGAGACACTTAAGTGCCACATTTTAAGAAAAGTGGGACACTTGAGTGCCACCTTCGGCGAAGCCGGCCGGAAATCATACATAGCAATTAAATGTTAATATTTCTCGCCAAGGTGGCTCGCCGGAGAGCTGACTCAGCTCTAATTCACCCAAAACGACATCGTTTTGGCATAATTTGAATTTTAATATAATATAAAATTAATTAAATTAAATTTAAAACAAAATAATAATACTAATACTAATACTAATAATAATAATAATTTATATTTATATTTATTAAAAAAACGGAGGAGGAGGAGGAGAAGGAGGAAGGCAACCGGTGGCCGAGGGTTGAGCCCTCGCCGTCGCCGCCTCCCCGCTATTGCAGGAAGGTGGGGGAGGGTTGGCCGGGGCCGTCGAGCCCTAGCCAAGGGTTGGCGGCCCCAGCTGACCGATGGCGAGGCTTGCGTGCCCTTGCCTAGATGGGGCGACCCCCAGCAAGCGCCGGCCCTTAGGTCGGCCGGGCGAGGGCCGACGACCCTTGCCTAGATTTGGGGGCGAGGGCACACAGCCTTCGCCGCCGGTCGGCTGGGGCCGTCGGCCCTTGGCCGGGCTTGGCGGCCCCGGCTGACCCTCCTCACCTCCTCGGCGATGGCGAGGGCTAAGCCCTCGGCCGCCAACCGCCTCCCTCTTCCTCTTCCCCCCCCCCCCCCCCCAATTTTTTTCCTCGTCCTTCCTCCTCCTCAACCGCCGGCTGCCTCCCCTCCTCCTTCTTCCCCCCTCGCCGGATCTGGGCGAGGGCTCGCGGGCCCTCACCGCCCATTGGCTGGCGTCGCTTGCCCCTGGCCAGGACCTGGCAACCCTAGCCGACCCTCCCCCCTCCGTCGCTGGCCCTTGTCGGCGGCGGTGGCTGCCTCCCTTTATTTTTATTTTTTTAATGTTTATATATTTTTTTATAAATGATTTAAATAAATTAAATAAATTAATTTTTATATTAATTTTTACCACGTCGCACCAAAATGACGCCGTTTTGCACTTGCTTCGCCGGAAAATTGACACGTCAACGTTTTGGCCGGATTGGCACTTAAGTGATCTATTTTGCTTCAATTTTGGCACTTAAGTGTCACTTTCGTAAGTTATGGCACTTAAATGTCCCTTTGTGCCAACTTATGGCACTTCAGGGGTCCGCGCGTCCCCAAACAATAACAAGCAGCCAGGAAAACAACCATTTACAAATATACAATTACATCAGTTACATCTACAAGCCATTTTTGTCATGGGCCGTTATATTTACAACCATTACATGCTTTATGCTCAAAAAAGGTCAGAGTAAATCTTAGCTTCTCTAACGAGATTGCAACTCCCAAAATTGACATGAAACTTCCATACCTACAAGACTGAAAGGATGAGGGGTGAGTTTTGGGGAAACTTAGTAAGGTATCTCCTCATAAAAAATCTAGTAGGTACAACACTCACAATGCAATATCGATGGCAGATCTTTAGCAAACTTATTGCTACACCTCGACTACATGCAGATGTCCATTACTTCATATTTCAATGCATGCTTACCTTCAGCTTGTCAATGAACATATCAACATATCATGCTTATGCATAAACCGGCACTCATGCAAATTCATTTATCATTGTCCTGGCTCAACCAGGCCCTCCCGACTCAACTAAGGCTTCCAGCTTCAAGCTAGGAATCCTGGCTCAACCAGGACATCTCGGCTCAATCAAGGTATCCTAGCGCTAGCTCACTAAGGCATCCAGGCTCAACCCAAGCATCCTAGTTCAACCAGGGCATCTCAGGGCTAGCTTACTCGAGGCATCCAGGCTCAAACCCATGTATTCTAGCTCAACTAGGGCATCCCGTTCAATGAACGATGCATCGCTACCAACGTTATGTGGTGACAGGCACTTTTCCTCTTTAAGTGCACACACAAGTGCATCACACAAGCCGATTGTTCACCTCTTATCTTAGCCAACGTATGTAAGGCTCGAGGGCGTGCTCATTCAAGTGAGTGTGCCATGATCCTCAACATCATATTATAAATTATGCCGATAATGATTCTTGATTTGTGGCTTGGGTCGCATGCTTAGGCCATCGCGACTTGACGTCAATTCCAAGCCGAGCAAACCTTGACCTCGTCCCAGGGCATGAACACACTCAAGCATGCAAACATGAGCAAACACACAAAAGGACATTACAACATACACGTAACTTACACGGGTGAGCACACCACTAAACTCGATGATGTAGGCTATCGTCCTAACAATGAGTTAGAGATTCTACTTACCTTTGATGAACCTCGAGCTAAGACACAAACTACAAAGGAATGGCAGCTTACTTTGAAGGCCGAAAGAGAGAGACGTTAGGTGGAGGGAGTTCAAGGAGATGGAGGGTGGAGAAAATGGGAGCAAAGTGAGGAAAATGAAGAGAGCTCCTCATATTTATAGCCCTTGGAGTCATCATTACCATGTCGAGTGGTCCATTCTAATGTTTCCAAGTGTCCCACCTAAATTCCTTGGGTGGCAAGGCTATGGGTCCAATAATTGAAGCCTAAATGATGAGTTGGAAGGCTAAAAGGCCTTACTTGGTAACCTAAGGTCATAGGTATCATCGATGATGACCCGCTTTTCACTTTTTCATTGGTCCACCTATATTCCGCATTAAATGAGCATTTAATGAAGTTTGACAATAATAATGCCATAGTTGCCAACTCGGCAAATCTAGAATCTATGGTCATTAATGAGGGGTTTGTGTATCGTTCTCTTATTGGTCCATATGTATGCGACTTTTCTTGAATATCTAAGATATATTGGACCACAATCATGACCTTTGAAAAGTCAAGGGACACCTCACTTTCTTCATGAAAGAATTCTAGAGTTTTCTTTCTACTTTCATTTCCTTCTTTAAGAAGGCAAATTTTCCTTCCTCAAGAGGGCAATCTAGAAAGGTCTATCACCTAAGTTGATTCCAGGACCGAGGAAGAGATTGTTAGGTATACCTAAGATGTTGAGTCACCCTATTTCATTAATGACTAGTCTCCAAAGTCATTAATGGCTTAGACTTGTCATCAAGAAACTTGGACTTTGGACAACTTGTTCTCCAAGCCTTAAAAGTCAAGAAGCATTAAATGCAAGGTAACTTAGTCACCAAGTCTCAAGGTAGGATAGGAAAAGGCTTTATAGCTTGGGACACATAAGCCTCCACACTCATCATCATCATTTAATACTTTTCACACTTGTTCACACTTATTTTCTAGGAAGGTCTGACTAATCTAAAACCCTTAAAGGGATTGTCGTTCAAAGGGAAGTAGACTACTCAAGAATTTCACATTTCATTTATGTAGTAATTTCGAATTAAATAAAGAATTCTAAAAATCTAAATAAAACGAAAATAAGAATGAATCAATGAAATATTGCTTGGTCTTCACTGCTAACTTCCTATCCAGCTTAGCCTCCTAGTTGGGATTAAAATAAGGGTCGAAATCGAGGATGTTACAGGGGAGGAGTGGCAAGACCGGATAGCGGCCGGGGTTGCTGGTCACGCCTTCAAAACTCTCGTGAGTGGGCTAGACAGTGTCTTGGGCAACTGCATGGTGGCAGTGGGTGGTGGTCGATTGCCGGTGAGGGAAATATGAGGAAAAATGAAGAGGATGGCTTGAAAATGAGATGCAAATGGACAAGGGGTTGTTCATCTATAGCAAGGAGGGAGAGAAAGATGAACTTGAGAGCAAAAGTGAGAAAATGAGAGTGAGGGAGAGGTATGGACCAATTTGGGGAGAGAGGAAGAGTAGCCCATGCTTGGGCAACTGGATGACCAAGATTACACTTGCCATGTCCTATCAAAGATCAAGAGCTTGGATCACTTCTCACTTTACTTCTTGCCCAAGTCTCATTAATGCCATTTAATGAACCACTCATGGCTAGGTTAGAAGATAGGATAGGTAGGCTTAGACCAAGCTAGGGGATGACATCACCTTTCTCATCTTTAGCACATGGGTGCCCTTTTGTCCTTAGTTGAGTGAGAGGGCAATTTGGTCATTTCGCCAAGATTGGGTACCGTTCATGCACATAGGGTGCATTAAAAGTCAAGATCTTGCATTGAAGGCTTGATGAACTTAGAAGACCCATGGCTCCACCATGGCAGCCCACCTCTTGGGCGTGTGGGCCTTGGGCCGCCCACTTAGGATTAGGCCCATTTGGGCCATCCAATCGGCTTCGACCCATGGGTTGCCTAATCGTGGGCTTGGGCCCATTGGGTTGCCCAACACGGGCTTGGGCCCTAGCCCATGGCTCGTTTCCACTTTTCTGAACTTTTGCGTCCCACCGATAAAAAACCAAGTTTTCATCTCAAGGTGGTATTTTCGGCATTTTTGGGGTCTACCAATCCTTATTGTAATCCCGTTCAAAGATTGGATGCCGATGTAATTCCGTTCTGAAAATCGGGGTCCAATTGCAAATGTCACATCCTCCATCATGCCGGCCACTCATTCCGTTTGGTGAAGCTGGTTCTAAGAAATATTTAAGAAATGATTGTTGTTTATGTTCGAATCTTAAGGTGCTTCTTGTTAAACTTGGTTTTCATGAATGATGAGATCACTAAGTTGCATTTTGCTTAATATACATTGTGTCTCCTTCATTGAACGGCATGAGTGGCCGATGTGATGGAGGACGTTGGAAAGAGAACTTGCTTATTTTGGTGGTGGGCATGGTGTTCAGCAGTGGCAATTCGATCTCGCTCTGTGAGGTGGCTGTTGATGTCATTTTGACAGACTCCATGGTGTTTTCATGCTGTGGGTGTTAGATTGGTCTATGGGGAAAGCTCTGTGAAGAGGATGAGAAGGAGGCATTGAGCATAAGAACACTTGGAGGAAGAAGACTGCATGCTAATAAAAAAAGGGGAATAAAAAAAGAGAGGAAAGAAATAGAAGAATAGGAAAGGCAATAAAAAGGAAAGAGAAAGACAAACTTAAGGGGAGAATGTCTTGGGAGTGAAGGGCTGAAGGAGATAGGTAAGTGGGTTGAGTTAGATTAATTAGGTTGGGCTTGATTTGGTCTAATGGGCTGGAATTTGAGTGGACTACTTTAATTTTCATGGGCTAGTTGGAGATTAATTCATAGTGGGCCTTAGCATTTTTTTAGCCAAACTTGATCCAATAAGGATCGGATCGTTTTATTTGGATGGGGTCTCTTGACCCGATTTGAATTTTTCATAATAATATTAAAAAATAATAATAATAATAATTAAAAATTAAAAATTTAGAAAATGATAAAAATATTTAAAATTTTAAGAATTAAAAAAATTAAAAATTCAAAAATCAATAAAAAGTTAGAAAGTTTAGAAAACTTTTAAAGAAAATTTAAAAATCTGAAAAGTCATTAAAAATTAAAAATGAAATATTTTTAGAAAGCCCTTAGAAATTAAATCCTAAAATTGGACAAGCCTTTAGGGCTTTACAATAGGATTCCCCTTTTGATTGTCTTTTTCTCTTTTAGGGACGATATTGGCATCCTTGCATACTTTCCTTTATGATTATAATTGATTGCGCATTTTAATATTTTTGGATATCATTTCGTGCTTTAGAATGGTTAGGACGATACCTAGAATTTTATGATAGGCTACAGTGGCATTAGTTAGCATGATCAAATTATGTATCAAAAGAGCAATAATCATAGAGATAACGTAATCAATTCCTCAAGTTTAGAATCTCTGGTTACATAAATAATAAAATATTCTCACATATCTTACTAGGTTTCTAGCTGATTCCAGAAAAGCTAATGGCGACTCTTTAGTCAAAACTTATATAATCAATTTAAAATTTTAAAAGCCTGATGTCGCATGAGATATGGGGTTATGAGAGCCCGAGTCAATGAAAGGTCATTGGTTGGAAGTTTACAATACTTTTAAACTTGATTCTCATTCCCTAGTGGGGAGGGTTAGGTCACGACACTAACAAGCATAAGATGTGATACCACCTTTTATCGTTGCATGATGATCAAAGGATCACATTGTCTATTATGAGATGTAAGTCATGCATGATTTTTTAATCCGCTTAGGTCTTAGAAATTTGCTATCTCATAGGAGAGGCTTCATGGGTTTTGCCACATGGGTGGTTTGTGGTGATCGCTCTGATATATATAGATAGATTGAGTACTTATGACCCAAACTAGACATTTTCTATACATTCAACAACTAAGTATTTTAATTTACTGATTTGTTTGTTAATCCACGTGCTTAATCTCTTTCGAGTTTAACTTAAATTTTTAACTATTTAAAATGATAAAGCCTTTGTCAAATATAATTATAGGAATACCTTAAAGGTGCTTCAATTTTAAATTTATAATTTTAATTTAAATCTAAAACAAAAATAATGTTAATGTATTCGAATGATCTTATGGCTCTCAACCTTTGCTCTAATCATTCCCAAGTACTAATACAATCTAAATTAAGACAATTATAAATAAATTAGATGAATAACAAGCTCATTTACTCCCAAGATCAAGCAGTTAACCCAAATGGCATCAACCATTCTTATGATGGGAAGTTCTTCCATTAGAACAATGTATGATGCTCCATCTTTGCTCTAATCTTTCCCAAGTACTAATAGCATCTAAATGAAGACACTTATAAGTAAATTAGGTGATTTATACACTTGTGAACTTCCAAGATCAAGCAATTAACCCAAAATGGGGACAAGCATTCTTACAATAGGAAGTTGATGTGGGAGCATCTTACTTAGCTCTATTGACGAACACCACACCGTTGATGGCGATCCAAGGCAAGATAGGATTTGGGCATAATGTGCTTCAATGGGCCGAGATTGAAGTTTCCAAGTGAAATGGTAGTGATCCATTCCCTACTGAATTATTGATAAGAGGAGAGTTATCAGTAAGATAGTTACTAATGGCTTACCGAGTAAAGAGTTACAGATATTTCACGTGTACTATATTAGTCCCTAATTTTGAATATTATCAACAACCTATCTATAACATCCTCAATTTCAGGCCATGAGAATGGGGCCTTCTTGATAAACTAGATCCAAGAACCATCATTAGGATAGGTGACTCACATGCTTAAGTGTCCCATGAAGTATGGGGAGATCTTTTCCCTTAGATGAATCACATGCCTAAGAGAAAGAAGGGGCTAAAACAACTTGAAGAACAAGTTATCTTGAAGACCAAGATTGGTCTTAAATATTTTTTGGAAGCTAGTTATTTAATACCATTTAACGCACTTTGATGAATCATATGCTTATATGTTCCTCTACTCTTAGGCTATCATAATATTAATTTGAGACTTGGGAGTTAAGTTTTTTCAAGCTTAGATAACTTAGTGATACATAACCTCATTTCCATATTTAGCTTATTCCTTAGAAAGGGACAAAAGAGAAGACTGCAGAATGCTTGGCTTAGCTTGTAGAGTAAGTTAAGGATAACAACAAATCCAAAACTTATGACGGCACAAATCTAAGTATTAAATGAGAGAAGGTGAGTCGCGCACTTATGTGTCATCTATTGGACAAAGTTATCATTAGGATTATATTGAGACTTGGAGGAAGATTCTAGATAGGCTAAACTTGGAGAGCAAGTTTTGTTTAGGTATGTAATGAAAATCTTGGCTTAATGATTACACCAATATTTATATTATGAGGGCGACTCCAAAAAGGTGGTATCCCCTATGCGTTTTAGTACATGTCTAGGTTATAGTACTAGGGCTCAGGTTCAAAATTCGACTCTGGATCCAGGTCTAACTCCAGGTCAGTGACATCGTCATCGGGGGGTCCATGACCATGAGGTCTTAAGCAACACCTCGAACCCCCACCTAGCAATCCGTCAAATCCCCGGAGAGAGCCTTTATCACGCCTTGAACTTCGAGCGCCTGCACATTCCTCGGTAGTCGACTAAATTGCGACATTCCCAGGACGGGTCGCCGACCCAAATCGATTCATGCACATACGGAAGCGAAATAACAATCTCCAGACAACAATCAACATGGGATAAAAAAGCAGGACAATCACACAACAAACCACACTTTATAAACAGCTAGGTTTATATACAAAAGAGTCTAAACCAAAAAGAAGATCTACTGGGCCATCTAGCCACTAGACTCCTCAACCATGGGCTAAGGATCCACCACGACACCATCAGGAGTGTCGAGATCCATGGGGTGTGCTGCTTCCTACTCCCCAGTCCCAATGGGAGGCCCGTCGAAACCCCGTAAGGGACCCTCCCAACCCCCTTGTCGAAAGCAATGAACCATGCTATGAATCGGTGAGGTACTAACTAAGGTAGGCCCTCATCGACCCATACCATGAACTCAACTAGCTCCCGAGTTAGGGTGGTCCCGGGAATAGGGAGGAAGGTGTGCTCAAAATCCATTGTCTACAGTACCCCATATCGAATGTGACCCTCCTCCATCTAAGGACCTGTAAATTGTAAGCCATGATGAGGTGAGACAATGTCTCAGCGAGTCTACACACTAAACCCCGATTATGAAGGTAATACACCTAGAGGCAGCCTAAACACACATCACAAAAGACTTAACTCACCTCAGCATCTTCCTGCACGTCAGTACAGCCCATATAACATTTATATATGCAGTAAATGCAATCAATAACTGGAACGCTTCACTTTCATAAATCCATCAATCACGGGGATCTCGATTATAAGGCCAAATCGTTATGACACGTCCCATTCCGTGCCACACAATTTTGTCCTATAATCAGGCGTGGTTAATTCACTCATTCAAGCGTTCAGTTAATTATGACTCAACGGCCATGGCCAACTCAATAGTCAGCGGCCATCCGGCATAACCGGGCGTTGGCTCGCCCCATCGAGCACGGCAACGTCTACCTCTAGACGGCATTCCTGAAGGAGCATCAGCCCAGCCTCCACTGCGACCGGCATCCGTTGATGTGGGACATTCCCAAAGGAGCATCGTCCGGTGTAACACTCGTGACGGGTTCTCATAACGATCACATGTACATCCAATCCTAGCTAAGGACAACGTGCTTTGCACTCAAATGCCTCAATTTAAATAATGAACTTGGCATATTTTCTTCGTATTAAAAACACTAGGTAAAATAAATGTGCGTGGGTACACGATCAAGTTGAACCATAAAAAGTGATATCCTCTCGTTTAAAAATCCTACTATTTGATATAGTACTTAAAAATATTTTTGGCATAAAAAACCGACACCCAGTATTTTTCAAATTAAATACCAAAATTCCATATTTTTGAAATAATAAATAAAAAATCATCAATCATCAACCAATTCAACAAATTAACAATTAATCGCCCAAACTAACTACACCACGATAATCAGCAAGAAATTCTAACGACCAACTATCTCGGTATAATTTTCGAAAATAATTAAATAATTAAATAAATTACAAAATAATTATATAAATGGAAAAATAATTAAATTAAAGCATTAATTAACCTACATATACTAATATAGCCACCTAATTGGACTAATTAACCAATCTAACTAAAATAAGTACATTATACTTATTACTCTAATCCTATAAACTATCTAACCACCTAATTATCCTATCTAATTAATCCTAAACAATCAAACTAAACTAACTAACCCTCACTAATCCTAATCAACTCAACTAAACCTCTAATTAGTCACCAATCCACCTTTAAGCATAATTAGCACCATAATTAGAGTTTAGGACGTAAACTCACCAGTTTAGCAAAAAAATGAGTTCACGGCGACGGCGGCGTGACGGCGAGCAAGACTCGGGTCTACGGCGACGCCAAGGGAGGTCCGGAAGGGCCCGAAAACAGCCTAGGAAGGCCCACAGCCCAACAAGGACTTCGGTTATGTGGATGAACCGAAGAAGCTGGTCGGGCAGCGGGATGGGCCAAGCGAGCGGACGAAGGTGTGCTGGTGGCTCAGGGACGGCGACATTGGCTTCCAGGTGGACGGCGACAGTCGCTATCCGGGGCTGACGGAGTTGCGACGGGCGGGTAGGGGCTTCGAGACACTGGCTGGTCGACTCGGCGGAGGGCAAGGGCGCTGGATCGACGGGACTAGAGGCACGATCAAGCTGCTCGGGTGTGGTGGCTTGCGGTGAAGGCTAGCTGGTCTTGGCTGGTTCTTTGCTCTTGTTTCAGCAACAATGGAGAAGAAATGCTGAGGAAGAAGAGGAAGAAGTTGCTGCAGCTGGAAGGGGGGACAAAGGCCTTCAAAGTCAAGCCAAAAGATTTAAACACACAAGTGCAAGGCCCCCACTAGCTTCAGCTCTATCCAATAGCCATTTTCCTATCCCAAGCTTCTCCAACAAGCCAACGTTGATGCCTAAATGTTGCAGCCCCCTCAAGCCTACGAATTTCATGTGTTCCTCTCCCAAATCAATCAATTTCAAACCAATTGGCTTCCATTTCAAGGCCAAATTTGCTGAGGAAGAACTCCACACCAAATCCACAATTTTCCTCACAATTGATCCACCTTGAATGCCAAAAATGCACTCAATTTAGCCCATCTGAATTTCTCGATTTTAAATCTCCCAATTTTGATTTTTCGCTGAAATCCCGAGCTTATCGAAAATTCTTCGAAGGATGAGTAGACGTTCCTAAAATAAATCGTGACATACTAGAACTTTTGATTCTTGTAACCGGGTTCAATTTCGTGATTAATTTCAATTGGACGCGATTTTAGCGTAATCTAACCTACCGAGTAGCTTTTATGAATTTTTAGTGCATTTGACCCGTGGTAGATTATTTTTGATCCACATTATGCATCTCTGACTCATAAGCGACTCTTGGTTATCGTAAAAATCTCAATGTTTCAAATACGGCCATGGGGTACAGAAATGACAGAAAAATCGGTTTAGTACTGTTCGACATGAATTTTGCAATTAGGTGGAATCACCCACACTTTAATTACATGCCTAAATCGAATCGACCTATCTTTGGTCTCTAATCAATTTTAACGGTGCTGTATTGACCCTTATAGACTAGCATGGTCGAGTAGTCGATTTCTAATTGAATTCTCAAATCGGTCGCGTTTAGATTCCTTAACGGCTTCGCCTAATAAATTAGTTATCTCGTGAGTGATCAGCTCAGAGAAAAAGACTATAGGCGCGTCGATGAAAAGCCCATTTCATTTAATCGAAAACAGGGTTGAAAATCAGGATGTCACAGCCTCAAAGCTCTCCTTTAATCCAAATGAACCAAGCTATGAACCCATGGGACAACAAGTTAGGTAGCTCATCATCTACCCAAATGGTGGTCACAACCTTCTTGTATCTTGTGTCGGTCCCCTTAATCAGATGGGAGGTCACCTTAGTGTCTTGGTCCACCGACACCCCAAAACGTATGTGGTGGAACGAGTTAGGCATGCTTAGAGACTGAAACATTTAAATAACAACGAATGAGATATACTGAGTAAGTAAACTCCCTAGTTCTTGCATAGGGAGGTATTTCGCCTCAAAGACGCCCTAAACATGCAACTTATTTATCGAGGGCAGATCAATAGTAAAGCATTTACTCTGCATTAACTATAAGTAGGAAATGTGCAACTCAACATACGACACCTCATCAACGTGTCCAATTATCGCATACTTAATCACCATGTGAGTGTACCATTTCAACAAACATAACTAATAATTCAGACATGCACATTAATACTTCCATTCATAATGCATCACACGAGTCTATTTTATTACAACCGCTCTCGGTCACGACCGACACTTACATCGATGGTCTTCTAGTATAATCGGATATCGTCCTGCCTCATCAGGCATGCAACGTCTTGACCTCACTTGAAGACTACATTCCAATTAAGGAGTTTCGTTCCGAAATCCAACCACAAACATCATCTCGTTAACATTGGGGCATTCAAAATCTATCGGGCATCGTCTCTCGTAATCATATGAGTCCAGAACCATTACGTGATCATACGAGCACATCAATCACTCAAGCCAAATTTTACCTTTCTCATTAGCAAATGTAAGAGTATTTAGTGCTCATATGTCATATACTAGTAATATTTGCATACAAAAATGACATTAAATAATGCCACATGGTCACTTATTGATTATTTATCTACCAAAATAAACATGCATCAATCTCATAACATATAACATCACACATAATTTCAATTATCAACTTAGCATATCAATACTCAGAATAACATTTTACAAAAACTCATCATTGATTAAAATAGGATACTATGGCCCCTTATCATTTTTAAAAATGAGGATTTCATAAGCACTTACCATTTGAAAATCGTGATTTAATAAGTACTCATCACATTTAAAATTTGCAATATAAAGTGCACTTATCACATTCAAATTAAGATATAATAAGCACTTATCGCAATCGATGACAACTTATCACTATCACTTATCACCTGTCATGATAGCTCATCACTAGCACCTTATTATCATCCATGATAGCTTATAGCATACACTAATCACCTATAATAATAGTTTATCACTAGCACTTATCACCATCCATGATAGCTTATCACTATCACTTATCATTGATCATAATAGTTTATCACCCTAATCTGCTTATGACATAATCTAACAATCATTAACCTTAATCTAACTCTAATCCTAAACGTAACTACTATCCTAAACAAGAGTTAGGAAGTTACTCACAGTCCGAATCTAGACTTTGATGGCGAGTGATGGCGGCAACAAAGGGCTCACGGTGTCGAATAGTGGGGATGGTGGGGACAGCTGGATGAGGCCTAGCTCATGGTGGCGGTGGTTCAGCATAGTAAGGTGATAACGGTTCACAGTGGCAAAGCTATAGTAAAGAGTGAGAACGTCACGGTACATGGTGGTTCAGTGAGGTAGTAATGGCGAGCGCGAGGACAACGGCTTGGCGATTAGAGCTCATGGCAAGGGCGCGTGTGAGGTCGCTCGGCGAGGGGGCGAGTGACTGCATAGCACGATGAATGGTGGCAAGGGCGGCAAAGTGAGGGACCAAGAGAAAATGAGTGGGGGAATGAGTCAAGAGAGTGAGAGAAGGAGATGGGGGTTTCGGTTGAGAGAATGGAAGAGAGGGAGAGAGTGAGCTGAGAGAATGAGAGAAATGAGAAGAGAGGAATGAGTGCAAGTATTAATGATTCAAGTACAAATTCCCTTAATTCCCTCATGTGGAAGTCATTGCATGGCCAAGAAGACTCCATGAAGATATTCTATCCAAGGCATTCAATGCAGAGATTTTCCACATGCTAGAATGGACTAGATAGACTTAACTAGGCTGGACTTCTTCTCTATCCTCCTTTCTTCAATTTGGGCACCACTTCTTTAGTATGCCCACAATTTTTGTCTCATTAGGCCAATCATCTTCTAAAAGGGGCAAAAAAGGAATTAACACAATTTATTGTCTAATTCACTATTCGTGCACATGGGCATATTAATGTGCATGCGCCCAAAAGACTAATATGGACTTGGATGGCTGAATGGCCGCCCATGGTGGGCGTGAGGCCCATTGGGCCTGCTCGTTGTGATATCCTGAAATCTGGTTCCAGAATTCTCATTCAAGCTAATACTTGCCAACATAAATGGAATCGGGCTAGGTGAATACCCGATGGGCTTTGCGTGTGGGTTGGACATGTGAAGGCCCAATGGGCCTAGTTTTGGGCTAAACATGGATTGGCAAGAGGAAGGTGGGCCATGAATAAGGCCCAATGGGCTGGACGTGTGTGGAAGGCCTAGTTGAGGTGGAAAAATGCCAAGATTTTGATCAACCAATGTCTTGTACAAAATCAAATGATTTTGGATGTTCAATGGTAGTTCCTTGTAGTTTAATTGGTGATGTTGTGAAGTATGAAATTAATGGTGGACATAAGATCCTTGGACATAAGAAGTGGTGACTTGAGGATATGAGCAAATTCATTAGGCTTTGGTTTATGTTATTAGTAGAGGATCTTGGAATAAAGTGGCTTAATTAGGTGCCCAATGTTTGTGATGGCCGAATCCCTTGGGTTAGGAGAGGGAATAGTTTTGTTCTTGTTTAAGTTAAGATTTATTTAAGCCATGTAAGCCAAATAGAAAAGGACAAACCTAGGATTTGCGTGCAAATGAGACAAACCTACCTTCAAACCCCCTTGCAAGTTTCGGTTTTCCCCTTCCCGCTACCATTCATTCGAATTAGCCCTCATGATGGTCCTAAATCCCCCTAGCCAATCTTCTCCTTTGCATGGCTACAACAAGGGAAAATTTTCAAGGAATGCCATCATTTCTCCCCATCTTTCCCTTCCCTTTGGTTCTTCTTCTAATAACCTCTTCCCCTCACGCGCCCGACACCCTTTCTCTCATTCTTCTTCCCGTTTCCTTGTCATAGAACCAGCGAGTAGAGGAGCGGGCATCTTCAAGCCAGCTCGTGGAAGCCGTTTTTGTGTCCTAAACTAGGTAAAGGAAGAAGCTAGGTATTAAACTTCTACATCCTCTCGACGCTTAAAGGTGGATTAGTTCGATTTAGTGGATTCTCGACTATAAGAGCTAGATTCTTGGATAATCTTAGCTTGCATGTGTTCTATAATATGTGAGAAGTCTTGCATGTAAGTTTTCTCGAAGGTATTGGGTGCTAAGCTTGCATGAGGCATGATTTTGGAAGCTAAGGTTGATTCTTCTTGAGATTTGTTATGTTGGACCTATGGTGATTTTGTATCTTGTGGATTGAAATGTGTTGTTGATTTGGGGAAAGTTTCTTCTTGGAAAATATTCTAGGCATCTTTTTTTACAATGTATATTTCATACAGAATTTTTTGGATTTAAAGAATAAAGTTTTATGCTTCATTGCATGCAAATGAGTAACCTACTTTGTACTAGAATCCGAGACCTTTTGGTGTTCAACAAATTTTTATCAAGTTTTGTGGTTTGATTTTTAAAATAGTTTCTTCACAAAAGTTGTTCACTACATCTTGAAGTAAAACATATCCAAATTTTAGAGCAAATGACTTTGAGTTTCAAACCAAGCTAGTTTTGAAAACGTGATTTCTGGATACGGGAATGGTTTTGGTAATTGTATTATGCAATTTTCTGCTCTTATTCTAGAAAGAATTGGGTCAAGCTTTCTACATGAAAAATTGTTGTTTTAAATGTCTTCTATAACATACTAAAATTTGAGAATTTTCTAGACTTATTTGGTTGAGTTTCTAATTTTAATCATAGAGCCGTGCGTGTGGGCTCGATTTCTGCCGATGAGGGCTAGTTGTGGTCTTGTTGTTGTTTTGATGTTACGCCTGATGGACAAGGCATGTTTTGTGATTGTGGATGAGTTTAACTTGCTAGGAATTTGTGCTTGATGGTTGTACATGGGTAGTGCTCATTGTGTGTGCGGAGTGAAGTGAAATTGGCTTGGAAAGTCATGTGAAGTGCAATTCTATTTAGTGCATGTTGTTGCATTGCGATCTTGGCACATTGAGCATGCTGAGTGGTGGTATATGCGTGTGTTGGAGGTGTTATAGGTGTGCCATAATGAAAGATGGTGATGCAGTGAAATGTGTGAATGAATCAAATTAAGTGATATTCCATCGGCCAGCATCTCGATGATGCCCACAGGGAGTGGGTATGCCTCAAGTTGTGTGGTCTAGGATACCTCAGTTTAAATCACAAGGTCAGCGACCCTTGGATACCGAGACGCCTCAGAAGGAGATGCCTAGGGCCAGCATCCCTTGGAAGTCCAGCCAACGACTCAGAAGTGACTTGAATGGATCTGGCCAACGTCTCGTGTTAAATCCAATTTGATGGTGTATATGAAATGTTCTCACATTGAAATTAATCCACAAGGCATGTGAGTGCGTGTGATTGTGTAGCCGTGTGCCATGTGATGCATGAATGGGTTCATGTGTGATTTGTGATGTATGAACGGGATTCATGTGTGCCTTGTGGTGTGGTTTTCATGCATTTTGTTCACTTTAGCATGTTTAGTTCACATGATGTTCCTGGTATGATATGCTGCCCTATTTGATATAGTTCATGTTTATGAGCATTTACTATATTTGAGCTATGTTCACTAATGAGCGAAACTAAGATATCATGGTTTAATGTCATGCTTTATCCTTTACTGGTATTGTTGCTCACCCATTATTTTTCCTCTCAAATCATTAACTATGGATGTGTCACCCTTGACGACTTATAGCACGCCAATGCGAGTAGGTGACGTATATAGGAACTTTGAGGATCAAGATTCTAGCCTTGTTTTGACTCGTTATGTTTGTACCGTTTGGATAGATGATGGACACCCCAATCTTTTTGCTATGCGCTTTGTATCCGTATATCTCAACGTGAATGGGAGGTTGTTTAGCCCCATCCGGTTGTGATGTGTTAGGTGTGGAATTTAGAGGTGTGCGTAGTAGTATGGAGGAATGTAGTGGATGAGGAAAACTACCGGGTAGAGGAGTTAGGTACTTTTTTGGGCTCTCCCGAATGTTTTGTTCTGGTCATCTTGATGTGTATTTTGATATGTTTGTAACTGTTAAGATGTTTGTTTTTCTCTTGTAGTCCCTGCTTATGATAATTAATAGAAGTATGTTATTATGAAAATTAGTGGAATTTCCTTATATTAAAAATATATACTCTTCCGCTTGCGTAACAATAATGAAAGATTATAGTCAAGGGTCTAAGGTGATGGCCTGGGACATCACACCCATAGCTTGGGCCCTCGTGGCTCATTCTTTGCAACTCGTTTTCACTTTTCCAAAAATTTACGATCTACCGATGAAAAATTGATTTTTCATCCTGAGGTAGCCATCCTTTACTTTCCCGTTGTTTGTCAATTAACATTGTAATTTTGCTCCGTAGATAGTGGTTAGATTGAGGATGTCACATATATAAAAGTGGTTATTGGTGGGTTGTATGCTATCCCTATTGATATGAATGATTGGACGGTGTTAATTCTATTTTCATTTGTGTATAATCGAAAGATAAAATGAATGGGTTAGCGACGCCTCCTGAGACGTTGCAATTAAATGACCAAACAGAAAGAAGGTTGTCGTGCGTCCGAGAGTTCCAAAGTGTGACACCTACTTTTGGAAGTTCTTCCATAAAATGATTTTGTGTCTCTTATCCTTTGCTCTAATATTTTCCAAGTACTAATAATAGCTTCTAAACGAAGACAATTATAAGTAAATTAGATGATTTGCAAGTTTGTTTACCACTATGATCAAGCAATTAACCCAAATGGTAGCAAACAGAAGTTCTTCATAAGCTTGTTGACTGTAAAAATATATTTTATTCATTTATTTTTATAAGTAATATAATGAATCTTTTAAAAAAAATATTTTCAAATCATTCATTTGCTAAATAAATAGAGCCTAAACTTTTGATTTTCTATTCCAAAGTTAAATGAAACAAGCTTTCGTTACAAATGCCATTTGTGAAGTAACTAATTTGTAGAAACATATAATCTGATTTGACCATTTTTCTCGTGGTATTTTTTTTTTAAATTTTCAAAATCGAATATATTTTTTCTGGTTTGTATACTTAAATTATTTCGAATAATAGCAAAAACGCATAAATTTTCCCGGCGTGGCCGTGTCACCCTTCCTGCATCCTTGAAAAGCTGAGCAGACCCAATCAACTCCATTCCCAGCAGTGCCACGGATCGACAACCTCTAGCCGTCCGATGACAAACAGATCCAACAGCTCATGTCTGGCCGTGGGAAGGGAGGCAACGGGTTAGGTAAGGGAGGGGTGAAGCGGCACAGGAAGGTCCTCTGCGACAACATCCAGGGCATCACCAAGCCGGCCATCCGCCGCCTAGCCCGCCGCGGCGGCGTCAAGCGCATAAGCGGCCTTATCTACGAGGAGACGCGAGGCGTCCTCAAGATCTTCCTTGAGAATGTCATCCGCGACGCCGTCACGTACACCGAGCACGCCCGTCGCAAAACCGTCACCGCCATGGACGTCGTCTACGCCCTCAAGAGGCAGGGCAGGACTCTCTATGGCTTCGGCGGTTAATTGCGTTTGGGGGGTGTTTCGCTTTCGATGCGCCCGTTGTTGAATTGGGTATCATTGTGGATGGTTATGGCGCTTTAGGGTTAGGGCTTTTGATTTGGTTTTGAATCGAAGTCACGTGTAATGTGAATACTTGGATTGATTTGATGAGAAGTTAGTGTTCGCGGTGGTCAATTTCTGCGTCGAATTCGTTTGGCAATTATCCTTTCCATTTTAAATTGTTCGTACTCTGCTGGTCATCATTCATGATTGTTTACCCATCTCTGCTAAAATTGTTAATAGTGGCAAAAAATAAATTGGCTTATCTTTTTTCACATTTCTGTAAGTTCGTAGTTGCTGGAGTCTCTTGCTAGCTCTGTGCTTCTCTTTGGTGTTATTGGCGGGCAATCTCGTGTCCTTGTGATTTACAAGTCATGTAGCTCTGTACGTTAATAGGTGAAGTTGTGTTTCAATTGCAGCTGAACTCGAATCTGTTAGCCTTAGCATTTTGGTGATTTATAAACTTCAAACTAGTTGCAGGTTGAAGTGAGCTTTAAACATGAGATTGGGGTTGATAAGCATATAGATCGATTGTTGCAATTTCAGTGGCGTGTTTTCTGTTGGATATGGTCACTGCAGAACCGACATTCTTGTTTTCAGGACTTGAATATGAGGTTTTAGACGTTGTCTTTTTTGTTTCCTTTGCTCGGCTCTTCTGCTTGGGTGATCCGGAAATGCTTAGTTGGACCTGGCAAAGAGCTGTATTCAGCACTTGAATTGGCCAGTACCGTCGAGCTAAATTCGCCCTTTCTTGATTCATCCGAAACGGATCTTTGCACACATACATAGTAAGATCAATTGGGTTAGGCATATTTGGATTTGACCTTGTAATTGCGGATGGCATCGATTATTTGCCCTTCGGAAATAGGAACAGCTTCGGGTTAAGTCTAGTTTGGTCTTGTGAATTTGGCAATTGGCCCTCGGGGAACCAAATAATGTATAATTTTGACTAGGTCGAAGCCGGTGAAAATTGTGAAAATTGTGATTGCTTTAGCTATAGCGACTTCCCTTTTTGGAGCCCTTGGTGCGGAGGTTAATTGTTTACTAAGTTTAGGCTTAGCCTAAGCTCCTTTAAGCCCATCAATTCACAATTAATAATTTTTACAATTTCATTTAAGAGTTGTAATTAGAGAAATTAGAATTGGGGATTTATAATCTAAGCTTACGAGGCAGTTTTTAATCTATAAGTGAATTTCATCTAGGAGTCGTTATTAATTGATTTAAGGTGAGTTGATTAAAAATTCAAGTAAAATATTAGAAAAAATATTCTAATCCCGTGCAACAAGAGAAATTAGAATTGAACAATTGATTACATCGGTTAATCAATTAATATTCTTTTAATATCTAATCTTGTTTAAATTTTGAGGTTTGATATTTTTATTTATTTATTTTCAAGGATTTTCCATGCATTTGTAAGAAAACTAACCAAAAACTAATTTTTAGACTGTTTCTGATTTTTTTGGGAAATATAAATTATTTTTTGGATTTTCAATTTTTAATGAAATTTTTTTACTATTTTAAATCGAAAGTAGGGATTTGAGTCGGATATCCGGATTAGGCCTGGTCCCTATTTAAACTTAGGTCGGGACTAGCCTAAGGCGAGACCCGGACCCCCAGGGCCTAGGACTAGGGGTGAGCGGTTCCCGGTTTTTACAGGTTCCTACTGGAACCCTAACCTACTTCTCAAGTACAGGTTCCTCATTTTTTGGAACCCTAACCTACCCGTCGGAACAAAAAACTGAACCTACCCCGTCACAGTTCCGGGGTTGGTTCCGAGTTCCAACATGTTCTTTTTTTTTTTTTTTTTTTTTTTTCATTTTTAGATTTGAACTATAATGAAGAAGAAAAGAGACGAACCAAAGCTTCTATGTCCATAAATTGCCAAAAATAGTTCCTTGGGAGCAAAAGCATCCAAAAAAAAAAAAAAGAATAACAGAATAATCAGTGGGAAAAAGATGGGCATAGTCTTTTGAGAAGGCATGTACATGAACAAATTGATGAACAGACAACTGCAGAAGGAGAAAGGTAAATGAGACAAACCATTTCTGCAGTTTCTGATTATGTGGTGTTTTCTGATTTTCAGGATGACAATAAAACAAGTAATCTTCCCCTTGCAGAGGAGGGCATGCACAACTAGATGACGGTAGATGATGGTATGCGGGTATGGACTAAAATCAAAATGCTAATATCAATATGTTTGCAAGAAACAATTGGCGTGATTTACATTCCGACCAGTGCAAGCACATTATCCTAGAATAACTCATCCCACTTCTACAGCAACTCCAAATGGAGAAGCACTGGTAGCCGACCAATGAGATCCATCAAACTAAAAGGAGATCGTCTTATCCAACATATACAAAACATAAGATCAGAAGCCATACTTGGGACCAGTACAACCCATCGTAGTTCCTAAGCCACCGTTGAGCTTCAGCACAACAAGTTTGTCCAAAAGGCTCTTGGTCACCGCAGGATCTGCGCAATTTTAGTAATTACGGTCTCAGCAGCAGGGGAAAAAAAAATATATCATGGCAACCATAAACTCGGGCTACACCGCATAGAAACCGACGCTCATGTTGGCAATGTCATGCAAATCAAGTGAGAGGATCATGAGCAGAGTAAAGTAACTACCATGGGGAGCGGGCGCCAAGCTATCGTAAGGGACGACAATTTCGTCAGTGGGCGTATGGATCTTGCTCCAGTCAACATGTTGAGCTTCGCCACTGACAATACAAAACGAAACAAGATGAAACGTTGATAAATCGTGCTTTCCACCATCAAAGCATCGGACCAAAAAAAAAGAAAGGAAAAGGAAAACGATGATGATGACGAAAAAAAGAAATGCCCGATCGACAACTCCGTCCCATGTCACCTGAGATAGCGAGCCACGAGGTTGATGAATCCATTCTTCTCACTCTCGTTGCCATACAGAATCAAAACGAAACAGAGTGAGATCCGGAATTAGCGCTGATCCGCTAGACACGAAAAAATTACTAGAAATCAACCGTCGAAACAAACTCCCCTCGCGAATCAACTGACACAAAACCAATCCGGAAGCGCACAAACAGACAGGGAGGGAGCGAGGGAGAGACGGTGGGCAACCTGATTTGGCCGAGGCCAGAGACGGCCAATTTGAGCTGAGAGAGCTTCGCAGCGTCGGGGGCGCTCAGAGTGGCAGCGGCAGCCATTGGCGGACTAGCGAAGAAAAGCGCCGGATCTGAGATGAACGTGGAGAGAACGCTTTGGAGGACGAAGGTGGTGGTGTGGAAGATGAAAGGAGGAGCGAAGCGAGATTCGATGGGGCTCGGGGAGATGAGTGAAGACTACGGAACGGGACGAGGATATAAAGTTGGCCGGCTAGCGACGGGGGGAGAATAACAAGTGTAACCAATCTCGGCCGTTGCCTTCTTGTAACCAATCTCGGCCGTTGCTCCAGCAAAACACTGATGCATCGCTCTACTGCCCTCTCCAACTTGATTGCACAGCGACCAATAGCACGGACTGCCTTTCTAACAAAATCGACATCTACTTTTGTAGCATACTCCTTGAATTCCAGCAGAACCTGCAGCATTTAGTTAATAAGACAACATAAAATTAACCATTTTGAGTAAACAAGCAAATTCAACAGGTTAAATGCTCTTCAGTTTTCATGCCTGGTCAATATTTCTATCCGAAGCAAGCTTTATCATGATTTCTAACTTCTCCATCTTCACATAAATTGGGTCATTGTACTTGCAGAAAAACACTTGGCAATGACGAGAGATCAATAAGCATGCCTTTCTTACTCATAATGCACCCAATATGGGTCACTTAGAGTTGGCAAGACTAAATGGACCAACCTTAATTTCATAGGTGAGAATAGTAGGCCGCCTTTGGACAATGAGGTTGATATTTCTTAAGGCAACATACTGTATCTCTGGTTCTGCAGAGAGTAACATAACAAGAGGAGGAGCCATCTTTTTTGCACAGATTCTTTCTCTATCATATTCAAATTTATCTCGAATTTGGTGAACCCTTTCCCATTTATCAGCATGTCCATTCCTTACAAATCCTTGCTCCTACATTCAGAAAAATCACGTCTTTTAGATACCTTGTAATATAATGGATGTGGATAGATTATTGACAAATCATTTAGAGACACAGCACTGTAAGTTGCAAGAAAGTAACCATACGAAGTTTACAGAAGTGATCATTAAACAAAAGAACATAGGCATAACTGATCAACTTGTTAGCTTGTTACTCATCATAACAACATTGCCCTTAGTTTCATTCACAATTAGCTTCTTTGCAGCTAATTAGTGCATTATGCTCAACAAAGTTCAAGCGTTGATTAAACAATAGGATGCTTTGTTAATATGTCTGCCTCAAAAATTGATGTCCTTGTTGTTAAACACAGACATCTTGGCTCCTCTCACATAATATATTTCTACTTATAAGCAACTTTAAGGGCACTTATTGCCTTTAAGATGGTTCCTAATATAAACGTTCCTCAACTCGAGATTAAAAAGAAAATGAAAACTTCCAGACAAGTCAGAATCGCATACATGACTCTTATGGAAAGAGAATGAGTAATTATGAAGTCATGGGGTAAAATCATCATGATAAGCAAAGCCAATCTCAGCGTCATAGAGAAATTACATGTTTGTCGCTCAATCACATTTCAACATGTTATGGGCAAAGCAAGTAAATTGTCATTTTCAGCTATCAATTTTTCAAAGACATTTTTCCACTGACCTCTTCTACTTGCTTATTCCTGTAAAAGAGGATGCCGAGGTTATAAAGCGAGGCAAACAAAAATTTCAGCCACTGAGGTTGGACCCATTCGCTTGCAATGACATAATCTATCAAGTGCATATTCTCCTGATAAGAAAAAGAAAACGTGTCAATCCCATTGCCACATGTATAATGCCAATATGTTGGACCAAGAAGCATCATGAGTCACAAAGAACATGGAATGGCAGCATTACATGGGAAAGGCATAACCTGCAAGTTGAGCTTCGTCACAAAAGAGAGAGTGAAAGCAGCCACCAATATTGCTGGTACTGCTTTACTGTGTTCTTCATATCTATCCATGTCCTTCCCATATTTGCTATTGCACAAAAAAGCCTCAACTGTCAAAGGCCCCCTTTTATGAAAGTATGATGTACTAGACTTGAAAGACAATACTAACAAAACAAAGATGAAGATCATAAATCATCTTCCACAGTGATCTGACCTACCACAAATCCACTAAAGCATAAAACTGAAAGGTGCATCAAACAATTGGCTTTAATGGACGAGTTCTTGTCAACAAATAACCCGTCATGACACAATGAAAGAAAAAAACCAGAGAAGATAAAAATGGATCCATGACTCCATAAGTTCTGCAGAGAAAAGTTCAACTTGTGCTGTAAATGCTATCTTCATAGCCAGAACTCGTACATGGTACTACTGATTCTTTAGAAACTTAACAATCTACCATTTTGTGACACCATTAGCTTAGAAGAAACCAAGAAGCTAAGGCTAGAATAATCACCAAGGAATTCAACACCCATGTTTCAAATGATATAAGCAAGATTTACATTCCTTTCAAAGAAAACAAAAACATCCAAGAAATGATTGCAAGCATCCTGCATGGCACAGAACTGGGGAGAAGCAGAATCGACATCACTTCCAGCAATTATGTGTTTCCTTTCTGAGTTTATCAATTCAGCAAGTAGCTGACACAAAAATTTCAATGCACTTAAGTAAGACACAAAATAAGTCTCATCGCCTCTCTCCTCAAAGGATATAGAAGTGCCAGAGTCAAGATCTATCCTTGAACATGTAAGGCTAAAAGAATCCTCGGATAGATCATTGGATGATGAATAATTTCTTTTGGACTCGATGTGGAAGTTAACCTCTCAATAAACTGAATAAAGATGGTAAAGAGTTGAGTCTGTGCCCATTCCCTAAGAGTATTGACATTGTAGAGCCATCTTCCTCAACTTTGGAAGTTCTCGAACCACCGTCTTTTGGTTTAACCTTGCCATCAAGTATATACAGACCAAGAGCATAAAGCTTCAAAATCAAACTAATAGGCATTGAAACCTGCCATTTAAAATGAATATCCATTAGCAAGGCAGGAAACTTCCGAAAGCAATGGTGAATACATTGAAGCAAGGGCAACTGCTGGACGAGAAAAGCTATGTCAAGTAGATACCTTTTCAGTAGCTATGTCATTTATATATACAGAAAATTTATATTAGAAACCGGCAGTCACATCTCGACATCTATCAGCACAATAAGAAAAAAGTGCCATGATATCTGCTCCAGTGTCACCTTTCTCAATCTGCCAAAAGAGTATCTTGGTTAACAACCCAATCAATAAGTAGAGCTCCGTAAAAGAATATTACAAAATTGCAATGCTATATGAGATGATAGGCTACACTTAACACTCATGTAAGTATACTGCAGCACTTCAACATTTATACACTTTTGTCACGTAAAAGGGGACGTGATCAAACAATCTTAAGTAACCATTCAGTATGGTCCATACTTGCCTTCATAATAATACAATCCCAAGGTGATTTCATCAGATAAAAAAGTAATGCTGTAAATAAGATAAGAAATCTGATTCCAGACCAGCACCTTCACTTGGCCCGCATAACACCTACTGCTCCTGAAACATAAAAAAGATATACAACACAGTTATATTTGGTTCATACTATCTCTTGAAAGCTGAAATAAAAGCTATGCTTTACTTTTCAATGCAAGGCATCCTCCCAGTGATAAACTCTATTTACCGGCGATAATCTCCGCATTAAGACCATCCATATCTATAAAGAAAAAGAAGAAGAAGAGATTAAATAAAATATTCACTTATAGATATACAAAAAGAATTACAATATATAAAGATATAAACAATGTCACTTACCCAACTCAAATTTTTCTGCATTCTCGATGCACTCCTCAACATCAATCGGTACACGAACGGCTCTCAACCAATCTTGAGTGCAAATCAAAGCTTCCACTACTTTCGGAGTTAAAGAACTTTGAAAGCCATCAAGCACACAACCCGATGTACTAAAAGTTGACTCGGAAGCAACGGTAGTTACGGGAATTGACAAAATATCTCGAGCCATCAAAGAAAGGATCTTATATTTTGAGCCATTAGTCTTCCACCACATCAAAAGGTCAAGATCAAGATCCTTTTCATTTTTTTCTTGAAGATACTGATCAAGCTCGGACTTGTTATCATCACACCCTTGTTCATTCGAGTATAAAAACATTTTCTTCCAAGCTTGGGCGTCATACTTCTTTATTCCTTCACTACCACCCGAATCGACATTGGAAGCACTACTACTTGCACCAGAACTATGGCCACCAAAATTTCGATCACTTAAAATAAGAGAAGATTGCTCATAAAATTCATATAAACGCTCCAATGCATCCTTCACCTTGTAATGCATCTCTTTAACTTTCAATTCATCATCATAAATTTGTCCATACAAGAAAGTCACATAATTCAACTTGGCTCTAGGATCTAACACAACCGCAATCAACACCATCATATTCACTTTATCCAAGCTTCCATAATATTTATCAAATTTTTCTTTCATTTTCACACCCATATCTTGAAGCCTAGGATCCAAAGCATTGACCACATCTTTCAAATATCTATACAAAAGAGCTATTCCTTCAAAATAATCATTTGAAGTAACATATGAACTCCCCGACATCCGATTGGTGGCATCATAGAATACTTTTAGAAAATCTGAAAGAATAATAGCATTTTCCCAATCATCATCACTAGGAGTTTCAGGATTCAGCTCACTTGCAAAAGATAAATTGTCGTCTTCCATTCTTTGGAAAGCTTTTCTGAACTTGATGGCGGTGTCTAACATGAGATAAGTGGAATTCCATCTAGTGGCAACGTCAAGATCTACCGAACCTTTATAAGTGATATTTTCGCTCTTAATGCAAGACTGAAATGCATTGGCTCTCGCGGGAGAACTCTTTACATACCTAACCACATTCCGGATACGTGCAATGGAGTCACGTACCGTAGTCAAGCCATCTCTCGCAATCAAATTCAATATATGAGCTGTGCACCTCATGTGCAAAATACTACCATCCAATATCAACGACTTTTCTTTGGAAAATTTATCCCTCAAATAGTTAATTGCAACATCATTCGAGCTAGCATTATCCACAGTGATTGTGGACACCTTTTTTCAATTCCCCACTCTTGAATGCATTTCTCCACCATTTTCCCAATCTCCCTACCCCTGTGACTATGACATCACCACAAAGTTGATCATTCTTTTATGCAACTTCCAATTTTCATCAATAAAATGTGCAGTGAGACACAAATAATTCAGATTTTGAATGGAACTCCATGTATCGGTCGTGAGTGCGATTCTAGAATTAATCTGTCGAAAATAATTTTTCATAGAAGTTCTTTCATCTAAATACAACTTCATGCAATCTTTTGCCATTGTGAAACGTGATATATGTTTGAAGAGAGGTTGTAACTCACTGACAAATTTACGAAATCCAACACGCTCAACCAAGGAAAAAGGTTGCTCATCAATGATGATGAACCGAGCAAGCATTCGCCTACAACGTTCTTGATTAAACGACCATGTCGATAAGATACTACCAGTATTAGAATCACCTCCTGACTTGCCAGCCATGTCTATATTACGTGGTGCAAAGAATTTCTGCCTCTTATCTACATTACGGGGAAACCTCCTACGTGTGGTCAAGTGCTTTCTCATCGCAGAAGTACCGTTAGCAACACGATACTTAAGCATTGTCCCATAATGAATGCACTTCACTTGATTTGGTTTTCCATCCTTATCATTAATTCTCGTATAATGATTCCAGCATTCGGATGTATATTTCTTATCCTGAGGAAGATGAGAACCAGGTACCTTACTTGTGGCACTCATGATAGGGGGTGCCTCTTCTTCATTTTCATGGCCAGAAAACTTCAATTTCGTGATCGGAGTCACCTCCTCATGTCCCTCCACCTCCATTGATGTGTTATCTTGATACATTAACTTCGCACTACACAACAATAACATAATATAATTAATTTAGTTGATAACAATGTTAACACAGTATAATACAGCATACCAATGCTGTATAGAAACATAATACATCACTTTTATACATAAGCTAAGTCTATTATGTTGAAATACAACATACCAATGCTGTATAGAAACATAATACAGCACGAACCATGGGAAAGTAGACCAATTTCAGTCTGTTCATTTCATCACCTACCTTTGAACCAGAAAGATTGCAAAGCTGTCTCACTAAAATCTACAGGTGATGTTGAAATTTGATGGTTAGACAGTGTCAAGAAAGCCCTTGACTGACAGCTCTGGGACTGATGTTGAAATTTGGTTCGGCTATAAGCACAGGCCTACGAAGGGGCTCAGCAAGGTGAAATCGTGGAAAAGAAGGATCAAGAGAGAACTCGGGCTTCTTCAAGTACGCACTTACTTAAGTACATATGCATAATTAGTATACTACAAACAGAATTCCTTTTGTCAAAAGAAGAAAAAACAATTTGGGCGAGCTGCCACCGCAAGAAAGTTCACCCGTTATGCTGAGGAAGAGAGAGGTGCGGAAAAAACCAAAAGAGATGGTATGTCTATTGAACAAAACTAAACGAACAATCATGCTATTTCATTTATATAAATCTATTACATGCATAAAAGATTAAAAAAGTATTAAGAAAACATATTTTAGAAGCAATGATGTTTCTACCTAATGAACCTTTTGATTGTCTCTATTATAAAAGTTTAGCCCAAGACTCCATCATTACCAGAAGATAAAGAGGTAGCATGAGAACATCAACGAAAATTCATTTAACCAAGTGAAAGAAAGACATTATTCATATTTCTAGTGTGTGTGTATTTTTTTAAAACAATATGCAGAACCCAAAACCACTTATTTCTAGCACGAATGACACTTGATAGGTGAAAATAGTTATCATCATTGAAATACAGTACAAAAGCCAAGCAACACATATGGTGAGAACGAAGCTATTGAGCAATTTCTGCATCATTAAAGCTTTTCTTAAGCTGTTTTAGGCTGGCTACTCACCCAAAAGTTTGATCTAGTTTCAGACTCGAAAAGTTTTTAGGATTTCACTATTAATATATAACAAGATCAAAGTTGCCTTCATTTGCAAACCTCCACTTGGCCTTTGCCACCAAGTACAGCATAACACATTAAAAAAAGTGAATAAGTAAACTGAGGAGTGCAACCAAACTCTTTGTTTCTCTAGCCAAAGGGAGAAATCTTCAAGAGGAAATGTTCAATGTATAATCAGAAATTCCAAAGAGAAACTTGTCTTGCAGATGAACCTACCTATCTACCTCAATCACCAACACATACTTCATCACATCTTGCCACCAAATATTTAATGCCACCAGGCAACGGTGAACATAAAATGCTACTCTATGCCAATCACTCTTTTCAAATGAATCACGGTCAAGTTCATCCAATTGCACAATCTTTGTCTTGTACATTAGTTGCTATCCATTCCAAACCACAGCTAACATGCGCTGTGAACCAATAACTGCAATCGACCATGACCATTTATGTCAATTTGCCAGACTGCCACCACTCCAGAAAAACATACCACAAGTTCCCCCACTATACTTCTCCATCACCGTACATCACATTAATCACATTCACAAAAGAAATGCCTCCTAGAGAGAATATCCACTATTTCAGCAGAAACACTCCAAGAATGTTTTTCTTTTTTCTGATAAGTAAGAAATACAAAACATCCAACCCTCGACAATACACCTAAAAGATTATCACCACAAGGACAGCAAGAGGACAATAACATCAAGATTATTGTTGTGAGTTCTAAATTCCAAATCTATCGATCCTTAAAATTTTTGGGTTACCCTCTCATTCCTATAGACCATAGCAATCATCTCCCCGTGCTTTTCAAGTAGTTAGATTGCCCACTGTGATATTCAATTGAATGCTGCTACCTCAATTCAACCATTCAAGCCTTCGAACAACGATTCTGAACAGTAGAGACACAATAGAAGAGAGGAAGAAAGGGGGGGGACGTTGACCGGTGAAACAGACAAAAAAGAACAGAAGACGTTGAACAACAGTTACGAACAACAACAGGCATGCAGAATGATCCCATGTCAATCAAGAAGTGGCTCAAGCAGAGGTCACCACTCACCAGTGGCTCGCCGAGTAGAGGTCATCGGTGGCGAGGGCGAGCGGCGGTGGCATCGAGCAGAGGTTGGCGAGTGATGGTGGCGTCGAGCAAAGGTCGGCGAGCGACGGTGGCGTTGAGGGCAAGCGGCGAGCCAGAGGTCAGCGGCGGTGCCGTCGAGGGAGAGCGGAGGTGGCCTCGAGCAGGGGTCAGCGAGTGGTGGCGTCGAGGGTGAGCGGTGGACCGACGGTGGCGTCGAGGGTGAGCGATGGTGGCATCGAGGGCAAGCGGCGAGCCGAGGTCACGCGGCGGTGCCGTTGAGGGCGAGAGGAGGTGGCCTCGAGCGGGGGATCGCCGAGCGGTGGCGTCGAGGGCGAGCGACGGTGCCGTCGAGGGCAAACGGTGAGCCAGAGGTCAGCCGCGGTGCGGTCGAGGGCGAGCGGAGGTGGCCTCGACCCCCCGAGCAGAGATCAGCGGTGGTGGCGTCAAGGGCGACCGGCGGTGGCATCGAGGGCGAGCGGCGGTGGAGTCGAGCAGAGGTGGAGAATGGACGGGTGAAGAGAGAACTGTGAGTGAAAACTAAAAGTGTTGTGTGGAAGGAGTGAGAGTGAATTTTTGATTTTGGGGTTTTTTGAGCCCTAACTAGACCGGTTCCGGTTTCGGTTTCGGTTCCCAGTGCCGGTTCCCAAAAAAGGGGAACCGGGAACCACGCTCACCCCTACCTAGGACTCCTCGGCTGGGCTGAGCCGGCCAATGGGCCTGGTTCGCCTGGCCCAAGGGGAGCACCTGAAAAGAAAAAGAAGAATTAGTCAAAGCCAGATGCTAAACAAAAACCAAGTCTGGTCTAAGAGAGTAGAATGAACCCAACAGGCATAATTCATCTCAGCCCAATAAAACCAAACGCTAAAGGCCCGATCGGATCCTTGCATCCGACTCGGCTCAAACCTTACTCATGCCTCTCCCCTTCCCCGCCTTTCTGCGGCGCCAATTGAGGCGGCCGAGTGGGTCATGGCCAAACCGCAACGAGCAGCGCCGATCGTCGTGGGATCGGCAAATGCGACGACGAGGCGGTGGGCAGCAACAGGGATGACGGCGCGAGGTTCGGCTAAGTTCAGTGAGCGGCTAGGTCGTGGAGACGGGGCTCGATCTCGGGTCTCTCTCTGATCTCGCTGTCTTTTCCCTCAGATCTCACCCCACCCCAATCTCTCTCCCAAATCTCACAAAGAGCTCCCCCAATTTTTCTCTCATCCACTGGCCAAATCTCTCTCTCGTCCCCCGAGATCTTTGTCATCCACCGCCCTCTTTACCGCCGGCACGTGGGAGCAGGCGGGTTTGCCATTGGCCGGGCGTACTGCTACCTGCCCCCCATCGTGTAGCCAGCTCGCCCGTGATGTCCTTCATCCGGCATTGAAGACACCTGCCCGCCGTCCCACCTGTCCTGGTTTCCCGCCGGCCACTGCGTTGTTCCACGTGCGTCGCTATCTTCTGCGCGTCGCTATTCTCCGTGCGCATGAGGTGCAGCCCAAGGAAAAAGGAGAGGAAGCCTAGGTGCGTTTGGATGGGCATTTAGAAAGCCCCTTCAAGCCCCAAAGCCCTTTCACCCCAAATTGAGGTGTTTGGCCACCATTCTTCAAAGAGCTTTCAAGTGAAAGTCGACCCTTGGGAATGCTGAAAGCTCAAGACAGGTGGAGACCAGCCTCGAGCTTTCAGCATTTTTGGAATGCTTAAGGGCTCATTTAATGAAAATAATAAGTTATCTATTTTGCCCTCAAAACATTATTGAAAAACCACTTTTGCCCATTTTGGAAAAAAAAAAAAAACCCTAGATCTTGTTCTCATCCCACCTTTCCATCGCTCTCTCCCTAGTGACGATCGCTTCTCGCTCGACTGCACTCTTCGCTCGACTACACTCTTCGCTCGACCGCACTTTTCCTTTGCTCGTCCTCTACAGGTTCGTCTCTCCTCTCTCCCCCTCGCTCCCGAAGCCTGGTGTTCCCGGTGAGGAAGGGGGGAGTCGGTGGTCTTGGACTACGGTTGGCGGAGGAGCTCTTGTGGGTTCTGCAATGGCCGAGTGGGTCCAGCGTTTCTTGTGATTTCCCTCCCCTCCCCTGTCGTTGAGTGTGGTTTTTTGCTCAGGCTCTAGTGGCTCAGGACTAGAGATGCCATGCTTCGGGTTTGCCTTTTTCCGGCTTTTGCCGTTTGTCGTGACGTTCAAGGTCGCTAGAATTGCTGATTCGTGTTTAGTCTCTAGTTCCAATCTGATGCTTCGTTGCGTGCGTCGGCTTGCGTTGACGATTTTTTCCCGTTTCAGGTTTGTTTTTTTAACGTCTTTTCGACTTGGATCGCAGGCTTGATTACGCAGAGCCTAACCGTGGATGACTATCAAGGTTAGTGTGCAGTTTCCTATTTTGAGAGTCTGGGCACCTCTGGACTATTGATGCGCTGTTATTAATCCTAACTCGCTGCTCACCATGTGTTCGTTGAAATGGCCGAATGAAGTTAGCGTATAGTTTCATTCCGTTTTTGGGTTCATTGTTTGCTTGGAGTCTTATGTTTAAATGCCATGTGAGAGCTATTATGCTGGAGCGAAGATCACGTTTGCCGATCACTCGTGAAATGTACGAGTCTATTTCCACATGTTTCTCTATTCTTTGTGTCCCCCTCTCTCTGATGGAAGAATTGGAGCGGGAAGTAAGATCTTATTGTAATGACTATCGGGGGATTTTGGGTCCCCAGAAAAAAAAAAGGTGTTTCTTTTTTTTCAACTTGCTGTTCATGAATGATAAATGCGGGGGATGCTAATGAGCTTTCCCTTTTTTCTTTTCCTGTCATCTTGTTGTGTTATCTTGCGTTAATGGTTTGAAGATGTTCTAGGGGACTAAAGTGAAACCATGATAACGTTCTTGATGTTGTGACTAGACTTTGTGATGTGAACAGGTTATTTGTTAGACAGGGCTTGACGACACAATCCGGTTCAGTACGCACATTGTTTTTCCAAAAGAAAACTGTCTTCTGGGTTATTTTGCTTTTGGTATGTTTGGCTCGAGTTGGCTAGTCATCCTCTGATTTTGGAATATTATTGGAAAAATAGGACATACTTTTATTGTTGTCTGTGAACTTTTACTTGCTCTGTTGTGGCATCCGTATTTTTGCCGACCTCGGAAAAAAAATAACGATACGTCGCGGATTGACGAAATTGTTATTGGAATTAGTCATCGGCATCGATTTTAGACCCCGCCGTATCATCTTCATCGTTGGCACTATATTCGACCCCCATTTCATCACCACCTGCCGTTCCGAGACATCAACTTTCGGAAAATTCCCATGCACAGCCATGCATGGCCATGCATCCACGTTAAATAGCCCTCTCCACACAACAAGTGAAGCCTTCGCCCATGCACATACAACAAATTAAGGGCCCACGTATAAGAAGTCAACCAAATGAAGATTTGTTGACCAAGAGAGAGCCCATGATAGCCACGTTCGCATGTAGCAATGCAAGGTGACGAGTGGCAGCAAAGTCAGGGTAAACTAAATGGAGAAGTTGACCGAGAGAAAAAGCCATGTTTCTGCATGGGACAGCAAGCTGGCTCGGCAAGGAGAAAGGTCCGCATGTAGGAGGCCGCGAACTCCTCCAGCTGCCCCTTGCGCGTGCGGCCACCGAATTGGACAACTGAAAGAGAGAAAAAAAAAAAAGGGCCCAGCTTCGGAACATAGAGAAACCGTGAGAGAGAGAGAGAACGAGTGGGCGAGCGAGCGAGAGAGAGAGAAACGAACGAGCGGAATCGCGAGGGAAGAGGAGAGGGACCGCCCCTCCGCTGTCTGCTTGGACGCCACTGCCGTTCCCGTTGCGCTGTAGCCGCCGTTCCACTCAAGCTGCAGCTGCCGCACGATCGCACTGAACCCCTTGCCATCAACGTCGTAGGACTTGAGGCAAGTTGATATCCATTAACCTATATCGCGTAATGTCGTAGTTGCTCAATGTAGTACGTCTTGAAAGCATAATTTCATGCTAGATTTGTTCAATGAGTTCTGAATTAAGAGTGTGAAATTGCTGATGGGCTGTTTTGAGAAGGGATTTAGCATGGGTGGATTGTCACCTAGAATTGAGACCCATGGACATGCTGATTTTGAAAACTTAGGTGTTAAATTTCAGAAAAATGGTATGGCAAGACCAAATTTATCGACTGCTGAACTATAGCGTCCATTGTCCCAAAATGCATGCACTGTTTTATTAAAGATATGTGCACCCTCTAGACATGATTGTGATATGGGCTCATATTTATGGAAATTCGATTGTTCTCGGATGAAATCATAGAAAATATTTTGATTTATTTGAATACCCTCGCTTGAAATGTTAAGTGAGACCATTATAGTTATTTTATATGTCTTTGAAATTCTTATTTTACTTTACTTTATACTATAAATAAAAATGTTTGAAAAACCCACGAGATTTTCCATACTGACGACTCGAGAACGCCTTGGCATTAAATTGAGTGGATTGTTATAACATGATTATGAATATTGCTATCGTCGGACCCACGGGTCGGCGAAGCCCCCGGGAGAACAGGATGCCTAGAGGTGAGACATGACACGCTCTAGATGCCTAGGGTCCGCAGAGCCCTAGAGGTACCTCGGGAGTGTCGGGATGCCCGGTTGTATTATGATACATGCTCCGGAGGGTAGGGGTAACCATCTACATGGCGAGCCCCGACGATTCCTCGTGATGCCAAGTGGGGTGTGAGATGCCTGGAGGTGAGACATGACACTCTCCGGATGCCTGTGACTGAAATATTGAACCATAGGCTTTTGTGACGCCAGGTTGGGTGCGAATGCTCGGAAGGACGCAAACACTGATCCTCTGGGATAGACGTTAGAGAACTGAAAAATCAATTGAATTCTAAAGCTTTATGAAGCTTTATGGTTCTGTTGAGTACGCCATTTTGATAGCTGCGCCTGATTATGGGACAAAACTGTGTGACACGGTATGGGACGTGTCATAACGGTTTGGTCTTATAATCGGGACTCGTGTGATTGAAATGATGTGTTTTGGTTTTGAAACTGCGTTTGCTATTACTTTGAAAAACTCTATTGATTTGCTGCACACTCATTGTTTTGGGTCATGGATCCTGTTTTGCATCGCATAGATTGAGTAACGATAGCACTTATGTAATATAGTTTAGTGGAATTTCAACTGCTGCGTGGTTGTACTCACCCCTTTTGGGGACTAACATTTCAGACTAGACAAGATGCCTCTACTGCCCATACCTCCCGGCACATTCTATGGATTCCCGATCAACCTACAGTGGGAGCGGTCGGAGTATCAGGACCCTGAGATACGAGGACTGACATATGCGCGGGTGAGAGTGATTATGATGTTCGATACCGGTCTTCCCACATGCCCTATGCTCTAAGAGTTTGTTGCCATATTCGTCCATCGGGATGGACGAACGCTGGGGCCGCTGCCACCACCACCAGCAAACGAACCAAGTGACTGGGTGTGACCGTGAGATGGGGTCAGCAGAGGAAGAAGTTTTTGGATGTCGTCATTGATTGATGGACTTTGTGTTTATAGTTGTTAGAAATGTCGGTAACTTTTGAAGTATAGCCGAGTATAGAAAACTACGGCATTTTGAGTGTACTGACTAACAATGTTCATCTAGTTATGTAAATAAAAGTGTCCGGCTATTATCTACAAAAGTGTTTAGTTGGTGTGCATCGTTTCTGAATATAGGAAAGTGTGGCATCTGAAAATTTTGCTGACCCTTAGATGCGCGATGGTCTGTAGCTAAGTGATGGAGGTATCATGCGAACTATGTCATTGGTGCCATTTACGGATATTGATTTGTATTATTGTTGGACCGATACGCTACTTTTGGTAATGGTCCGACCGTCAAAAATTATCCCTGTGTAACATCACGACTGAGACCCTCTTCCACCTACATTCGTACCCTACGAACCGAACCTCCTATGTACATTGCCGCTGCCCCGTATAGTCATGTAAGTAAATATATTTCAGCCCACGCACTTGCTGAAATTAAGAATTGAATTTTGGAGAAGTTGGATTGTGCACGAGGACCCTACACGCCTCTCCATTTTGTGAATCAGCAAGTGAAGAGATGAATTTGAATCACCGTACAGTCTTGTCGGGTTCTTCCCCTATGCAAGAACTTTAGTCATGAACAAGTACATTTAATGGATTGAATGAAAGGAAAATGGCTGGACCACGAAGACCATGGGATCGACAATACTCCATGCACGTTATTCCTTCAAGAGTCAATAAACTTGGAGAGGTTGACTTCCTTGCCACGTTCACTGCATGGAGATGGGTCGGCCAACAAAAGCCATGCAACCGAGACCTCATGCCAGCGGGGAATTCAAGCGAGGACAGCTGCACGAAGGGGCAGCCGTCTAGGCCCAAGAGGCCAGAGGAGATGGACACGTTTTATCCACTTGCCACGTTCACCAGCTGGCCTTGTTGGATGATGCCACCAAATAACCTGCATGCAGTAATTAGATTAATTAAAGAATTGAAAGAGCAAAGTGCTCGTGTGATTGAGAGAGAGGAGAGAGAGGAACCGAGCGAAATAACCAGCGAGCGAGAGAGAGTTCAAGCGAGCGATCTGCGAGAGAGGGCAGCGAAGGAAGAGGGAAAGGAAACCACCCTCCGTCCGTGCTCGTGCGAGCTGCCGCCGTCACGTCTTCGCCACCATTGAGCCGTGTTCAAAGACCCACGAGCTCCCTGTTTTGTTGTCGATTGAGCTTAGGAGTGAGGCAAGTAGAAGTTCTTCAATCTATGTTTTGCTTGCTGTTTTATCTAGTGAGGAGTTGGTAGGCATGAGAAAATGTGGAATTTGGGGTTGCATGTCGATTTGTGATGAAGGAGAGGTAGCTGGCCGAAGTAATGGAGCAAGAGTAGAGCAAGTTTTGGTGGATTTTGCTTTTAAATTGAAATGAGAACTCAAGGATTTAGCTATGGTGAATTTTTGAGAAGTAAAGAGGCTGTATTGTGGTGTAATTTGCTTATAAATCTTGGCTGTGGAAGTTGGATACTGAAACTCAAAGTATAGGAAGAGTCCTCTTTAGGCTAGTGAACTGTTTTCGCAAGAACAGCATGACCACCAGTGATTTCTCAATTTTTCTGGAATTTTCTAGCCAAAATTTGATTTCGAAGTCTTAACTAAAGTTGGAGAGCACATCTGTGAGAGTAACATATCAAAAATTTATCATAAATGGACAAGATTTGGCCGACGAAATGATTTTCATACGGAAATGCTAAATCTGGAAATTTTACAGAAACTGTAGCAAGAAATACCGAAGTTTTTACTCTCGATGTGTATGGAATTTGACTTGGTGTTCTTCATTAAATTTGTTTCTTTAGGTCTCATTGATAACGTGTCAAAATTTCATAATTTTCTGAGTCCATTTAGTATTTATTTTAAAATTTTTACCAGAACTGTGCATTGTAAAAATCGGGCTATTCTGTTCTCAAATTTTTCACAAAATGTCCGAAGGTGGATGTGATTCAAATGGTTATGTGATATGATGATACTGGCATTGGCATATCATGCAATATTGGGATGTGATGAGACTCAAGAGACATTTTGTCATTGCATTGAAAAGTGTTTTTGGAAATTAAGATGTTAATTGATACCGTTGGACCCTCGGGTCAACGATGCCCCGGGAGTCAGGATGCCAAGAGGTTCGAATGAGTCGATGCCCTTTGGATGCCTGGTTGTATTATGAATACATGCCCAGAGGTTTTCCCCAGGAGTGTCGGGATGCCCGGTTGTATTATGATACATGCTCGGAGGGTGAGGGGTTGTATTATGATGCATGCCCGGAGGGTAAGGGTAACCATTTTCATGGTGAGCCCCAGAGATTCCTCGTGATGCCAGGTGGGGTGCGAGATGCCTAGAGGTGTAACACAACACGCTCTGGATGCCCGGTTGTATTTTGAATACATGCCCGGAGGCTTTCGCGACGCCAGGTTGGGTGCGAAATCCCAGAAGGACGCAAATATTGGTCCTCTAGGGGGATAAAACCATTTGAATGATTAAAACTAATGATTATATTAAGTGTGAGTGTGGTCTGGTTATGGGACTAAATTGTATGGCATGTAATGGGACGTGTCATTACAGTTTGACCCTATGATCGGGACTGGTGTAACTGGACCTGATGCATTTTGATTCTTTTGAAATCACGTTTGGCCATTGCATTAAAGGATTTCATGGTTTTGATGCATACTTATCATTTGACTACTTGTTCTTGATCTATCTGACATGGATCTAGATATTGATAGCACTGCATTATATAGTTTGTTGAATCTTTTACTGCTGAGTGGTTGTACTCACCCCGTTTGGGGACTAACATTTCAGACCAAACAAGATACCTCTGCTGCCATCGCCACTAGCAGATGGACCGAGTGGTTGGATATGGCCATGAGGAGGAGGACAGCAGAGGAAGGAACTTTCGGACGCCGACACTAATCGATGGACTTTAAGTATACGACTGTTGGAAAAGATGTCGGTCATCTTTTGAAGTATAGCCGAGTATAGAAGACTATGGCATTTTGATGTACCGACGAATGATGTCCATCTGGTTTAAGTAAATAAAAGTGTTCGGCTTTTATCTATAAATGTGTTTAGTTGGTGTGCATCTTTTCTGAATATAGGGAAGAGAGTTGTTGGATACGCTTCTGCCATATAAATTGCGCAGGGACCGATCTAAAAGATATAAACCCCCAGGATTGATAGACCTTCAGGTCAAGTAAGAGAAAGGTAAGCGAACTGTGGCGACCCCAACGGAACGGGGGCCGTTCGGGGGTGCCACAGAAAGGGCATTGTTGGATACGCTTTCGCCATATTTTGCGCAGGGACCAATGGAAAAGATATAGACCCCCAGAACTCATGGACTTATCGAAATCATATGGTATTAGAGTAATAGACTTTCAGGATAAGAGAAAGGTAGTGATGTGTGGTGACCCTAACGAATCGGGGGCCGTCGGGGGGTGCCACAGCGAGTGGTATCAGAGCCTAGGTTTATTTGGAGTGATAAGGTGCCTTAGTTGGAAATGAGGATATAATGATGCACACTATAGGACACTAACCAAGGATAGTTGACTAACTGTGAACAACGGGTGATCGAATTCACTCGTAAAATACTAGTAACTATGGTGAGTTACCTTTGCGTGCTAGTAACACTTGATGTTACTTATGTAATTCCAATAACACTTATACGTTATTTTCTTGATTAGTGACGTTGAGTCACTAATTATTCTTGAGGCAAATACTTGGTAAAACTACAGGAAACCATGGTGCGAACTGGGAGTTCCCACTCATCAAGGGCTGAAGCCTCTGCTTCAAGGGCAGAACCTAGGATGGAGGATATCCTGCAGGCTTTGGCTAATGTAGGAAACTTGATGGAGAGACAAGCTCAGCAACAACAGCAACAACCTAGAACAAAACGCCGTACTCAGGGACTAGTGGAATATTTCCTGAAGTTGAAACCACCTAAGTTTACTGGAATGGGAAGTCTTGAGGAGGCGGAACAATGGATAGATGGGATGGAACAAATTTTCCGGTTGTTGAATTGCAATGATGCTGAAAAGATAACTCTAGCAGAGTACCAATTGGAAGGTAAAGCTACGTTTTGGTGGAGAGCTTCTAGAGACACGATCTTTCCACCCAGTACTGCTGTGAGCTGGGACGAACTTGTTAGGGCTTTCAATCGGAAACATTTCTCTGATTGCGCGAGAGATACGAAAATTACTGAGTTTGTTCAATTAGAACAAAATGAGCTGACAGTAGACCAGTATGAAGTGAAGTTTTCTAAACTATCGAGGTATGCTCCTAGACTGATTGAGGATCGAGAGGAGAAAGCTAAAAGGTTCTTGAAGGGACTAAGAACTGATATCAGGAAACAACTTGTGCCCTTGAATATGAGAGATTATAATGAGATTTATGAAAGGGCACACTTGGTGGAGCAGGAACTAATAAGGGAGCAAATGGAATCTAGAAGGCAGACGATCTTTAATGATACCCAACGAGATAAGAGGCCCTACCCAAACCGAGATTCGCTTTGGGAGGCTAGGAAAAAGCGTAAGTTTGGGAATTTTGGAAAGGCCAGGAGTGGCCAAACCTCAGGAAGAGTACCCTACCATAATGACTTTTGCCAGAGATGTGGTAGACCACATGGACCACGACCCTGTAATGATCGACTGAAATGTTTTGGTTGTGGGCAGAGAGGTCATTTTAGGAGAGACTATCCACAGGAAAGACCTCAACCAAATGCTAACTTGGTGCAACAAGTGCAACCATGTGCAATCGGACCACCTCCACCAAGGAACCCACAGAGACCACCAGCACAAGGAAGGGTGTATACCATCACCCAAGTGGAAGCGGAAGCTTCCAAAAACGTTATCTCAGGTACGATTTCTATCAATGGCAAGAAAGCATATGCATTATTTGATACGGGTGCTACGCATTCTTTTGTGTCTAAAAGGTATAGACAGTTGAGTAAGATAGAAACTACATTTCTTGAGACACCTCTTTGTGTTTCTACACCATTAAAGAATATGGTGTTGTCTACGTTAGTATGTGAAAGGTGTAAAATAACCATAGGAGGACAAGAGATGAAAATAGATCTAATTGTGATGACTATATATGACTTTGATGTCATAATAGGAATGGATTGACTCCATAAGCAACATGCTAAGATGGATTGTTACAGAAAAGTGATCCAGTTTGTTTCACCTGATTGGTCTAGTTTTGAATTTTTCAGAGGTCAGACAGATCCCTCTATAACTCTTATTTCGATAATGGAAGCCTGTACACTTCTTGACGAAGGATGTCAAGGATACCTGGCAGTGGTAAAGGACTATACGAAGGAAGAGACTAAGCTCGATGAAAGAGACTAAGCTCGATGAAATTCGAGTGGTCAGGGAATTTAAGGATGTATTTCCTGAAGAATTGCCTGGGTTACCACCAGCACGAGAAGTCGAATTTGAGATCAAACTAATATCTGGAGCAGAACCGATATCAAAAACCCCGTATACGATGGCCTTAACTGAATTGAAGGAATTGAAGGTGTAACTACAAGAGTTGCTTGATAAAGGATTTATTAGGCCAAGTGCTTCTCCTTAGGGTGCACCAGTACTATTTGTGAAAAATAAGGACAGGTCGATGCATTTGTGCATTGACTATAGACAACTGAATCAGGTGACCATTAAGAATAAGTATCATGTACCTAAAATTAATGACCTATTTGACCAATTGCAAGGAAGTTCGGTCTTTTCTAAAACTGACTTGAGGTCAGGATACCATTAGTTAAGGATCAAGAAAGAAGACATCCCTAAGACCGCATTTAGGACTCGCTATGGACACTATGAGTTCCTAGTTATGCCATTTGGATTGACGAATGCCCCAGCTGCATTCATGGATTTGATGAATAGGAATTTAGGCCTTATTTGGACCAATTTGTGATCATCTTCATTGATAATATCCTGATATATTCTAAAGGACCTGAAGAGCGTGAGCAACACCCGAGGATAGTGTTGCAAACCCTTAGAGACCATAAGTTATTCGCTAAATTCAGTAAGTGTGAATTTTGGTTGGACCGAATAATATTTTTAGGATACGCAGTGTCAGGAGAAGGAATTTTGGTAGACCCAGCAAAAGTTGAGATGGTAGTAAATTGGCCGAGACCGACAACACCGACTGAGATTCGATGTTTCTTAGCACTAGCAGGCTATTATAGAAGGTTTATTGAAGGATTTTCACGACTTGCAGGTCCATTGACGAAATTGACTCGGAAAAACGTAAAATTTGAATGGAATGGAGAGTGTGAAAGGAGTTTTTAGGAACTCAAAAGGAGATTGACCACGACTCCAATTCTAACTATACCATCTGGATCTGGTGGATTTACGGTGTATAGCGATACTTCCCATAAAGGACTAGGATGTGTTCTGATGCAACACGGCAAGGTCATAGCCTATGCATCGATACAGCTGAAACCCTATGAAATGAATTACCCAACTCATGATTTAAAATTGGCAGCTATAATTTTCGCTTTGAAAATATGGATGCATTATCTATATAGGGAGAAATTTGAAATCTATACAGATTATAAGAGCTTAAAATATTTGTTCTCACAAAAGGAACTGAACATGAGACAGAGAAGATGGATGGAGCTATTAAAGGATTATGATTGTGAAATACGGTACCATCCAAGAAAGGCAATTAAGGTGGCAGATGCTCTTAGTCGTAAGTCGGCTATGGATATGGCCAGTATAAGAATAACATAATTGAACCTGTTAAAGTCAGTGGCAAACTTAGAGTTTAAATTGGAAGTAGACCACCTTATTGGTATGCTTACCTCGTGAAGGATTGAACCCGAAATTATCCAGAAAATTAGAACATCGCAAGAATTCGACCCGGAAATTGTGAAATTACGGAACGAAGTGTCTTTAAGAAAAAGACCAGAATTCCAAGTCTCTGAAGATGGAATAGTAAAATGCCAGGGACGACTATGTGTTCCCAACCAAGAAGAATTAAAGAGAGAAATTTTTTCGGAAGCACATAGAAGTAACTATAGTATTCACCCAAGAAGTACAAAGATGTACCCGAATTTACGCCAACATTATTGGTGGAATGGCATGAAAACGGATATAGCTAAGCATGTCTCTCAATGTTTGACCTGCCAACAAGTAAAAGCGGAGCACCGCAAAACCGCAAGACTGTTGAGACCATTGGATATACCAGAGTGGAAATGGGATCACGTGACAATGGACTTCGTGCAAGGACTACCAAGGATGTCAAGTGGTCATGACTCTATTTGGGTGATAGTAGATCGCCTAACTAAGTCTGCCCATTTCCTAGCAGTCCGCGTAGACTATCCGATGAATAAATATGCTGAAATTTATGTAAGCCAAGTAGTACGCTTACATGGTGTTCCTGTAACTATTACATCTGATCGAGATTCGAGATTCACTTCAAACCTTTGGCGAAGTCTTCAAACCGCCTTAGGGACCAAGCTCCAGTTCAGTATTGCTTTTCACCCGCAAACGAACGGACAGACAGAAAGAGTGATTCAGATATTAGAAGACATGTTAAGAGCATGCCTGATTTATTTTAAAGGAAACTAGGATGAAAAATTGCACTTAGTGGAATTCGCCTCGAACAACAGTTTTTAGAAAAGTATAGGCATGGCTCCCTATGAAGCGTTGTATGGAAGGAGATGTAGGACTCCTGTCTGTTGGAATGAAGTAGGTGAAGAAAATTGGCAGGACCTAAATTAATACAAGTTACCGCAGAGGCTGTAGAGATCATTAGGAAAAGACTTAAAATGGCCCAAAGTCGATAGAAAAGCTACACAGATAAGCGTAGAAGACCCTTAGAATTTAACGTAGGAGACCATGTATTTCTTAAGGTATCCCCGATGAAAGGCATATTACGATTCGGGATGAAGGGCAAATTGAGTCCCAGATTTGTTGGACCCTTTGAAATCCTTGAAAGGATAGGGAACGTAGCTTATCGGCTAGCCTTACCTCTAAAGCTGGCAAATCTATATGACGTCTTTCATGTGTCGATGCTAAGAAGGTATCAGCCTGACCCTGGACACATACTCGATCATGAAGCCATCAAAGTGGATGAGCAAGGGAGGTACATAGAAGAGCCAATACAAGTACTGGGATGAAAGGAGCAAGTCCTCCGCACCAAGAGAATTCCGTTGGTAAAAATTTTATGGCGACACCACGATGTGGAAGAAATTACGTGGGAAAGTGAAAAAGAAATGAGGCAAAGGTACCCTCATTTGTTTAATGAGACGTGAGTGATGTACAATTTCGAGGACGAAATTCTCTAAGGAGGGGAGAATTGTGGCATCCGTATTTTTGCCGACCTCGGGAAAAAAAATAATGATACGTTGCGGATTGACGAAATTGTCATCGGAATTCGTCATCAGCATCGATTTTAGACCCCGCCGTATCATCGTCATTGTCGGCACTATATTCGACCCCCGTTTCATCACCACCCGCCGTTCCGAGACATCGACTTTTGGAAAATTCCCATGCACGGCCATGCATCCACGTTAAATAGCCCCCTCCACGCAACAAGTGAAGCCTTCGCCCATGCACATACAACAAATTGAAGGCCCACGTATAAGAAGTCAACCAAATGAAGAGTTGTTGACCAAGAGAGAGCCCATGACAGCCATGTCCGCATGCAGCAATGCGAGGTGGCGAGTGGCAGCAAAGTCAGGGTAAACTAAATGGAGAAGTTGACCGAGAGAAAAAGCCATGTTTCTGCATGGGACGACAAGCTGGCTCGGCAAGAAGAAAGGTCCGCATGCAGGAGGCCACGAACTTCTCCAGCTACCCCTTGCGCGTGCGGCCACCGACTTGGACAACTGAAAGAGAGAAAAAAAAAAAAAAAAAAAAAGGGGCCAGCTTCGGAACATAGAGAAACCGTGAGAGAGAGAGAACGAGTGGACGAGTGAGCGCGCGAGAGAGAGAGAACGAGCGAGCGGAACCGCGAGGGAGAGCAGCGAGGGAAGAGGAGAGGGATCGCCCCTCCACCGTGTGCTTGGATGCCACCGCCGTTCCCTTCGCGCTGTAGCCGCCGTTCCACTCAAGCCGCAGCTGCCGCACCACCGCACCGAACCCCTCCCCGTCAACGTCGTAGGACTTGAGGCAAGTTCATATCCACTAACCTATATCGCGTAATGTCGTAGTTGCTCGAGGTAGAATTGTTCAATGAGTTCTGAATTGAGAGTGTGAAATTGCTAATGGGCTGTTTTGAGAAGGGATTTAGCATGGGTGGATTGTCACCTAGAATTGAGACCCATGGACATGTTGATTTTGAAAACTTAGGTGTTAGATTTCAGAAAAATGGTATGGCGAGACCGAATTTATCGACTGCCGAACTATAGCGTCCATTGTCCCAAAATGCATGCATTGTTTTATTAAAGATATGTGCACCATCGAGACACGATTGTGATATCGGCTCATATTTGTGGAAACTCGATTGTTCTCGGACGAAATCATAGAAAATCTTTTGATTTATTTGAATACCCTCACTTGAAATGTTAAGTGAGACCATTATAATTATTTTATATGTCTTTGAAATTCTTATTTTACTTTACTTTATACTATAAATAAAAATGTTTGAAAAACCCATGAGATTTTCCATAATGACGACTTGAGAACGCTTTGGCATTAAATTGAGTGGATTGTTATAACATGGTTATGAATATTGCTACCGTCGAACCCACGGGTTGGTGAAGCCCCTGGGAGAATGAGATGCCTAGAGGTGAGACATGACATGCTCTAGATGCCTGGGGTGCGCAGAGCCCTAGAGGTAGCCCAGGAGTGTCGGGATGCCCGGTTGTATTACGATACATACTCTGGAGGGTAGGGGTAACCATCTACATGGCGAGCTCTGACAATTCCTCGTGATGCCAGGTGGGGTGCGAGATGCCTGGAGATGAGACATGACACTCTCCGGATGCCTGGTGACTGAAATATGGAACCAGAGGCTTTCATGACGCCAGATTAGGTGCGAATGCCCGAAAGGACGCAAACACAGGTCCTCTAGGATAGACGTTAGGGAACTGAAAAATCAATTGAATTCTAAAGCTTTATGGTTCTGTTGAGTACGCCATATTGATAGCTACGCCTGATTATGGTACAAAATCATGTGGCACGGTATGGGACGTGTCATAATAGTTTGGCCTTATAATCGGGACTCGTGTGATTGAAATGATGTGTTTTGGTTTTGAAACTGCGTTTGCTATTACTTTGAAAAACTCTATTGATTTGCTGCACACTCATTGTTTTGCATCGCATAGATTGAGTAACGATAGCACTTATGTAATATAGTTTAGTGGAATTTCAACTGCTGGATGGTTGTACTCACCCCTTTTGGGGACTAACATTTCAGACTAGACAAGATGTCTCTGCTGCCCGTACGTCCCGGCACATTCTATGGATTCCTGATCGACCTACACTGGGAGCGGTCGAAGTATCAGGACCCTGAGATACGAGGACTGACGTACGTGCGGGTGAGAGTGATTATGATGTTCGATACCGGTCTTCCCGCCGGCCCTGTGCTCCAAGAGTTTGTCGCCTTATTCGTCCATTGGGATGGACGAATGCTGGGACCGCTGCCACCGCCACCAGCAAACGGACCGAGTGGCTGGGTGTGACCGTGAGATGGGGTCAGTAGAGGAAGAAATTTTTGGACGTCAACACTGATTGATGGACTTTGTGTTTATAGTTGTTAGAAATGTCGGTAACTTTTGAAGTATAGCCGAGTATAGAAAACTATGGCATTTTGAGTGTACTGACTAACAATGTCCATCTAGTTATGTAAATAAAAGTGTCCGGCTATTATCTACAAAAGTGTTTAGTTGGTGTGCATCATTTCTGAATATAGGAAAGGGAATTGTTCGATACGCTTCCGTCATATTTTGCGCAGGGACCAATGGAAAAGATATAGACCCCCAGAACTCATGGACTTATCAAAATCCTATGGTATCAGAGTAATAGACTTTCAGGATAAGAGAAAGACAGTGATGTGTGTGACCCTAACGAATCGGGGGCCGTCGGGGGGTGCCATATCTGTTGGTTGATGAGAAAGCGAAGAAGCAGATGCTAGTAGAAGAGCCAATTGCCAGTTGGGGCTTTGTGATCCACGCTAGGAAGCTAGAGTAATGAGTGAAAGACAATGCTCTTAGATCAGTCCAATTTGGCTGGTTTTGTTGATCTTTTTGACGAAACCTTGTGACTTCGGAGTAATGTGTGATCTGTTGTAGTTCAAAAGTGGGATCAGTGAATAATGTTTAGCTATTTTCATATGCTCTTGTTCGTGTAGTCTGTTTCTTTTTTTGTTTTAATGTCTGTACAACGATCAGAAATTGAGCGAGCTTTTGGCGTATTGAACAAGAAGTGGAAGATTTTAAAAAGTATGCCAAGTTATCCATATACAAAGCAAGTGAAAATTGTGATAAAAACGATGACTTTGCACAATTATATACGAAGAAAGGCCTTGAATGATGCATATTAGGGTGGATATTCCAATTTATATACAATGGATCCTGATGATGTAAATGGGGAGGGTAATGCTTCAAATGATGATGTAACATCTGATATGGCATGTTTACGTGATCAAATAGCTATGAATTTAGGAAGTAATTAAGGATATCTGTAATTTTTAAGAATAATGAGCTTCTTTCCTCAAATCATATGTTATCATGTTTTTATTGTAATGAAAGTATTCTTATCGTAATTGAGAAAGAGAGCACGTAAATTTTTTTTCATTTTATGTTTTTTAGCAAAAAAAAAAAAGGAATTTTAATTTTAATAAAATCGTTTACACAACATTTTTAACATTGTTATCAAATATACATTAAAAAAGTCGCAAACGTTATTTTTTTAATTTTAAACAAATAAAAATTAAAATATTTAGATTAATCACTAAATGGGCTTTGCAAATGTGTTTTCTACCAAACAATATTTCTCTCAAAGTTGCTTTTTAAAGAAGAATTTACCAAAGCATTTCCTCCAAAGCCCTTTAGGATACACTGCTTTTCATTTTCCCAATGAGCTTTCCAAATGCCGAACCAAACGCACCCGAAGAGGGTCGGGCCACGGGGCCTGAGTTAGGCGAGACTGGCCTAGGCTTGTACATGGGGAATAAGACAAAACAGGGGCTGGGACGAAAACCCAGCCCCCGAGCCCCCTTTCATTTTTGTTAAAATTTTATTTATCCGAAAATAGGGGAAAATAAATTACAAAGTAAAAATTAGTAGATGCAAATAATATTAATACCTAGATGATGTGAATTTTTTTTTTTTTTTTTTAAAGGGCCAAATTGGTCCCTAATTTTCTAAATATTTAACCGAAATTTAGGCATCAATAATTCGACGCTTTAGACTGTTTTCTCTTCACCCGTTTTAGCATATTGGATTCTCAAATGCGTACTAACATTACAATGTGATCTGTTTTTTTACGTTTAGCCTTTGGCATGTGTCATGTTGAAATAGGGATATGATATGAATATGGCTTATTTAAATGTGTTCAGTAAATGTGTCGAATCGAAAATTAAACCAAATTACATATTACCCTTAAGATCAATGACCAAAACAACGCGTCAGCATTCACTTTTGAGTAACAATCATTTGGCCTTGGATATCACAATCAACAATAACAATCAAAGCAACATAGAACACAAGGACAGAGGGAGAGGGGTTGAACTTGAATAGCGAAACATTAACAAAACATGGAGGGAAAGCCGTGAGTCCATTTTATAAATCAAAGTGTTATTTTATAAATTCTTTAGGATAAAAATGTCTTTAAATATTATAATAAACGTACGGGGACGAAGGGAGAGGGGATTAAACTTGAATAGCAAAACATTAACAGAAATGAAGAGAAAGCCGTGAGTCCATTTTATAAATCAAAGTGTTATTTTATAAATGATTCATGATAAAAATGTCTTTAAATATTACAATAAACATGCTAAGACGTATTCAATTCTCTCATGTCAAAGAAAAGCACATACCAACATCTTAACTTAAATATTGCGATTCTTATTTTAAAGGGTTGTGTGAGTTAATTCGCATAAAACACGATTTTTTTCTCACGTCTTAAACGTGTTAACCTGTTTATGAAATCTATTTGACTACTTATCGTGTTAAGTAGTGCTATGTGAATGAGTCGTGTTGAAAATTGTCAGCCCTAACATTGTGTTTCAGGATCAGCCATTTCTAATCCTGGTCCAATTCTTTTTATTAGATGTTTGGTTTGATTCTTTGCCCCTGTGATGCCCATACCTTGAATTAGATGGATCCCTATGAGCGAAACATAGAAGCCCATAATATATAGAGAAATGCTTATGCAGTCTTTAATTCATGTCAGAATGACAATCTGTTTTAATTAAAAAAACACATGACAAAAAATTAAAATTTATTATAGGGTTTACTCCTTCAATAATTTGTGACTTAGTATATGTTTTTGTTCTTACAGTAATTCAAAGACTGGTGTACTAGTAAAGCTATAAGACATATATTCGAGCCCATTAGACTAAATCCATGCAAATTCTTGATAAATCCCCTATGGGCAAAGAAAAGAACGAAAAAGAATAACTAATTCCTCTAGCCCTCGGCATTGAAGGGACATTTTAATTTCTTCAATCTCGAGTTATTATTCTGTTCAATTTTATCCATGTAGTATTGTCCAACATTCAATTCAATCCCTGAACATTTATTCCGTTCAATCTTTTCTTTTCGTCATTAAACTTCGTTGCAGCATTTGCTAATGTGGTGACATAATGCTCTTTTAATTTGCTGTTATTTGATTACAGAGGCTGTTACATTTGAACATTCTTGCCAATTAGCTAGATGTAAAAATGCATGAACGAACAAACCATTCTTTGTAAGAATGTCCATGACCCAAAAAGGGTAAAAATCTTTCAACGAGATTGGTCAGGCCAGATCGAGCCCTTTAAAGGAGCCCATGGCTTAGCCAGCTCGGTCGATAGGTCTAGAAACGTAAGGGCGGCCCATTGAGCCGCCACATTTGCGATCCATCATAATTTTTTTAGGTGGAAATTTGCCCCTAGTCATGCCATTTTACAATTTTATGAAGTACGCTGCATTTCTCAGGAGACAAAATAAAGAATTATTATCTGCCCAAGAAAACAAAAGGTCAAATGGTGAAATGGCACGTGAGTACTTTGACTTTGTTAGGCCACATTGAGATAGAAAAGCCGAATTCCATCATGTCTTATCTAAATTGTTGAAGTTATAATACTACAAAAAAACTCCAAACTTATAGATCTCTGACAAATTTACCATATATTAATTTTTTTTATCACCAAAAATCTCAAATTAGTACATTTGTGACCAAATTACTCCAAACAAATTTTTTTACCATAAAAACTCTTGAACCGATACATATGTTACAAGTTTACTCTCCAAAGGTAAAATCTTAAACCACACCAGACAATTGTCACATGTCACCTAACTCAGTAATTTAACTATAAAATTTAATGGAAATTAACAATTAGTAAACTTATCATAGATGTACCAATTTGAGTTTTTTGTAATAAAAAAATAATTTAGGATAACATTGTTATAAGTGTGCCAATTCAAATTTTTTCATGATATTAATCTAATTTTGTAACAGAAATATCTTTTCTAATTTTGTGACATCGTAATTGATGAATTTAGTATCATTGGGGTAAAAGCTCATACCAGTTTGAACCCATCATCCTTTTGCCCTTTCTTTTCTTCCACGAGCGACGACCTGATTTCCGCTAACAAAGTAGGTCGTTTTCTTGTCAAGAGTGTTTTGATGAGGATAAGAAAAGGTGTCATGTAAAATGATTCAACATGGACTCAATTCTTGTGTTTAGGTGCACTAATCAAATTCCTTTTATTATTCTCTAGCAAAAAAGATATAGTGTTATTTTTTATGGGAATTTTTTTTATACGACAAAGGCATTAGAGAAATCTAAAATTCTCCAACTTAATGAGATATTTGAAATTTTTTAACAATTGGATCGCTAAAGGCTGCATTTTTTGTTCGAAGTTGATCTATTCATCAAAATTTATGAGCGAAATCTTGACAAGATCGTTAATCCGCTGTTAATTCTAACGTAGCATTTGAAAAATTTAAAAGGTAATCACAAAGGAAGGATATTGAATAGCAGAATTTATACTAAATATTAAGAAAAAAGGAAATTTGAAAAAAGACGATACAGGAGCGGGAGCATTTGACTTAGCTCCATCAACACACTTAGCACCATCATTGCTAGCCAAAATAGAATTTAGGCATAACATATTCAATGGGTCGAGATTGAATTTCCAACTAAAGCAATACTGAACTATTCTTGCCGAAGTTATCAATATCGATGGTCAATGAGTTATCGAATTCTCGGTATGATATATTAGTCACTAATTTCTCGATACATTTTATTAGTTACTAATCTAAAAGTTTATCAACAACATCTCAATGGGAGGCCATTCTAAACAACTTTCTTGATTATTTGATGAAGTATTGGGGTATTTATCTTCTGATCAAGGTGGGAACACAAATTTTGCAAGGCTGAAGAATCAAGAGCGCAAGTTCCCAAGTCATTAAATGTATCTCTATTTCCCTAGGAGTTTTCGATGTTACATAAGTTTCAAGAGTCAAAGTTCTAAGTTCCTATGTCTTTAATGATAGGCTAGTTTCCATGTCTATTTATTACTTTTCTATTTCCTAAGTTATATTTCTTTTATAAATAGTGGAAGCCTCTCAATCGTAACTGGACTAGATTTGATGAATAAAAATACTTGAGATTTCCTCTGTGTGAGCGTATATTTTTAGAGTGTAGATAACTCCTACTTCAGTTACCCTTGGAGAGTGGATTACTCCTCGGTGGTGAACCAAAAAGCCCTTTATTCTCGGCCGGTTGATTTTTCCTTTAAGCCTTAATGATGAGTTTCTCCTATCCCGAATCCTTTATCCTTGGCATGTGATTCGTTCTTTAAGCCTTGGTGGTGAACTTCGTTTATCCTGATCATCATCCTTGATTGGTGGCACATCCTTTATACCTTGGTGACGATTGTTTTCTATCATTGCATTTGCATTCATCCTTCAACAACCATTCCCATTCACTTAACCACAAAATCCCTACGTTCTCGAATCCCTCGCCCATGCATGTCCCTTCATCCCAAAAGGAGGTGCTGCCACACAGTGTTTTTTTTTTTCCTCTTCCTTGGTTTTTGGTTTCTTCTCCAAATTTTCTAACAGTTTTAGATTCAAATGACGGGGCATGATGAATTAAAATCTAATTGTAAAAGTCATGGGTCACAAGCCGGGAAGGACTTGGAGTTGATGGTCATGGCATAATAAGCTTAAATATTAAGATTTATACGGAAATTGAGTACAACTCTCGTGGATTTTATCTTTTCTGCTATGACGATATGACATTGATTTCACGTCAACATCTGTAGCTTTATTTTAATGGAAGGATTGACTCATACAAAAAATATGTATTTTTTTTTGTCGGTCCTACTTTATTCATATTCTAACTCTCGCTCTCAGACTTTTGTCATGCCTCCTTGCAAGATGTAGGAGTTGAAACCCACACATCACCACCCCCAACCCCTCTGAGAAGGTGGGGATTCGAACCCCCCACCTCCCCCTTCTATGTTGGAAGGGTGGCCACTGGGGTAAACCCCAATGGTTAAAATATGTACTTTAAAGACCCAATTGTACAAAAAAAAAAAGACTATTGAGACACTTAATTGAACAATTTATAAAGTACAGAGACCTGCCAATGGGATTGCATTTTATAGGGATGATAAGTTCTCAATCCAATCCGATTCCAAGATAGAATTGGGAACCGACCACGGGTTTGGTTCGATTTGGGTCAAGTCCAATGGAATCGGTCTAACATGAAGTGAAAGAGAAAAGAAACTTGAAGAATTCCTTTGTATTCACTCTAATTTGATAAGTATTCTTTGCGTGTGTTTATATTACAAAGAGCAAACAATAAAAGGGAGATATAAAAATACAGATTCATTTTGAATCACTAATTGATGTCAATCTAAACCATAAATTGATTTGAGTATCTTCAATCAAATGAATTGCACAAATCATATCCTCAATATGGTTACTTTTTTTTTTCCTACTACTTGGAATTGGATTGAAATAATGTTTAATTCATAATCCACTAATCTTTTTGAAGAAAAAAAAGTGATGTAGTCTATCTAGTCTGGTTCCTCTTAGGAATTGAGAACCAAATCGCCCAGACACCAGTTCCAATTTTAGGAATTAGGAATCGGATTGACACTCTCGAGAATCGGACCCAACCGGCTAGTTCGGATCGATCTGGTCCGAACGGATCCTTATTCGGGTGGTCCATTTTGCACACTTCTAGTATTTTTACCCCTTTTTCTAAATTGCACATATTACTCTCCACAGTCTCTCTTCTTCAATATGTTTGTGCCATCTGACAAAATGGTAAACTTGACTAGGTTGACAAATTGCACATTTTGTCTTTTCCAATCACAAAAGTCAATAACACTTTAAGGTGGCATGTCCAAGATTCGTTTGGAGTATTTTGAAGAAAACTTTAGTGAACGGATTTTTGCTAAAAAGCTAAAACGGACGTGCCCAAAAATTTTGTCCTACCGTTATAAATTACTTTTGACTTTCAATCAAAAATTTGACAATGAAAAAAATATTAAATCTAAAAAAGTCTGGAAAAAACTACGTATGACATTAATCATCGATATTTGTATCGAAACAGCCGTTATATGTATTTGACTAGAGAAAGGTCGAATTGTGCGAAGCACGAAATTTATGTATTGCAATAGGTGAAAATAAAAAATTGCTCTAAATAGACTAAGTTAAGTGATTGTAGAAGCTCTAAAAAAGTAGACTTATGATATGTTTACGAATGTAAGCAATATGGTAGGAATGAAAATTCGGATGGAAATATCAAGAAAAATTAAATCTTCTGTGGTTTTATTGCTTTGATCTTTTACCTTGTAAAAATTTTCAATTAAAAAGCTAATAGGTTTGGGAGAGGACGGTACAGCCGTGATAAGAATTCGTAAGGAAGCAAAATGGGACGACTCTTACCTTCAACATGCAAATCGAAATGAAATATATATGTAAAAAATGTGTAACTGAAGAACGACATAATGAACGATGAAAAATAGAAAAGTCAAATTATAGTACGAAGAACTTACGCTTGGCTCCAATACTTATCGGTTAGATTCAAAAACTTAGCCGTTGGGTCACAAGTAACTTCATATATACATTAGGTATGAAAAATCGCGTAACCAAGTGATGCCGTTTATAAATACTGGGGTTTGCCCCAGTGGCCACCCTTCCAACATGGAAGGGAGAGGTAAGGGTTTGAATCCCCACCTTCTCATGTGGAGTTGAGGTTGGGACAATTTAATTTTAGGAGTCGGTTTCGACTCCCACGTCCTGCAAGGAGGTAGGGCAAAAGTCTGAGAGTGAGAGTTAGATTAGGAATAGAGTAGGACCAACCAAAAAAAAAAAAAGTAATGCCGTTTAGTCACAAGTGACTTCATATATACATGAGGTATGAAAAATCGCGTAACCAAGTGACGTAAGAACTTTCAAAGGCCCTCATCCAGGAGGCTCTGGGTCACACTTCTTAAGTTTCAAAAAATTTCTTCTTTTTTTTTTTTGGAATTTTTTGTCTTTAATTTCATGCGATTTGCATGGGATGATCATAAATAATGACGCCTTCGATATTCTCATGTTCAGCCGCATGAAAAACATATTTAAGAATGTAGGTGGATCCAAGACGGCAAAACTTCATGGTCAATGCATCATGAGCCGCATGTTTTTCTCCCTCGTAATACTATTAACGTACGCCACCTCTAACGAAAGTGACCTTATCTTATGGCCCAATTAAAGGGAAGGGGACCTAATACCGCTCGATATCATATTCTTTCATAACTCTTTTGGTCATTCAAACGAAGAAAAAGCCCTAGATTAACAAGGTGTTGGCTTAAATGGTAAGAAAGTTTATTTTTCTCCTTATGATCATAAGGTTCAAGTCTTGTTGAGGGTATTGCAAGAAGAAAATCCTAAATGTATTTTGAGGAGTGTGTGCCCTTAAGATAAACCGGAGAGAACCAGTCGAGGTGCGGTGTGCGAAAGTTGACCTGGACACTACCTGGTCACTAAATCATTAAAAAAAGAAAAAAGAAAAAAAAACAAAAAAAAACAAGAGGCCCGTGTTCAGTCACGCATATTATGCTTGGGTTATGCCAAGCTGTGATGAATATGATTCGATTTAATATGGTCGAAATGGAAAGGAGGCTGTTGCTTGCTGTGGACTAACAATAAATGGGGACGACGTGTGCCCTAAAAGCATGAATTGGAACTTGTCTATTACTTTATCCAACGAGTGCCCTTATAACTTTAACAAAATATGAATGTTGACATATATATATCAACATATATTTTTATCATAGTTTTTGAATATTATATGATATTATAATTTTTGACGGATAAATGTAAAAGTACTTTTTATTTAATCTAAGTCTTGACAAACAAGTCAACCACACCGTATAAGACAAGTTTCAATTTTCAATACACTAAACACACTTCACCAGAATAGTTTTTGCATTGAAAACTGTAATATTTACTTAATGAGTCACTTAACAAGTGCCTCTAATACACCTATAAACAAATTCTTGTACAAAATAAGGAAATTACAGTCACCTTATGGACAATCTTGACTATTGGACTAAAGAGAAAGTGTCAATAGCGAGTCTTGAGTATATCTAATTAATGAGTGGGTCAGGAAGGGATGGTTAGGAGTTGGACCCAAAAGTCCTTTTCCATTATCTCAAAAAATATTAACTTTTCATTCCAAAGCTATAGAGCCTAAGCAAGCCTAAATGGGCATGTGCTTGGATAAATGAAAAAAACCGTTAGTATGCGCTCGATGAAAGGGCATAATTGTCTAAGTCCTAAATCTATTATACGGTAACCAATTCAATTATAAGCATTTCAATTATGTCAATTTAATCATAAACATTTTAAATTTGCAATTTATTTATTTATTTATTTATTTATTTTTTCTTTTTTTTTTCTTTTCCTTTTTTTTTTTTTTACTGAGGGTTGGTGAGGATTGCAACTCTCACTAGTGGCTAATGAGGGCTCGCAAGCCCTCATCCAGTGATTGGTGGGGGTTGTCAGGCCTTGAGTGGCCGATCGGCCCTTGCCCGACGACCCCTCCCTGTTGGTCAGCCCCCTAGTTAAGAAAAAGGTCTATAAAAATTTTGAAAATTGGCCAAAATTACTTGTCAAAAGACTTATAACTGAATTGATACAATAAAAGGTGTGGAACCTAATTGACCGCCGTATAATATGTTTAAAAATTTTGGACAATTTTTCCCCTTGAAATTGTCCTCGCTCAGACCTGAGGGGGCTCATCTAGTTACCATGGCAATGAATCATGATCAAGTAATTTTAAGATTTAAATTGCAACATTTCAATATACGTAAGTGTTTTTCTTATTTGCACTGGAAACCTTAATATATAGGTTATTAAAGTGTAATCTTTCTTGTTTGTAATTTTTTGTTGAGCAACCATCGTTGATCCTTCAAAATTAGTTTATTGACTCCCAACTTTTGGTTTTTCTGGCTAAATCAAGACAAAGTCAAAAGGCAATCGGTGGAGGAATAAACGCATTGATGCTTGGTCGAACTCCACCTACAAATTGATTGGCAATTAGCCAAATTGCGTGCAACTTGTTCGCCCATAAACAAAAATCACGTGCGACTCGCTAGAGGGGATTGGTCGGCCTTGGTTTGGCAACAAGAAAAGGACTGCACGAAGCACAGATTTTTGAGTAAATTCGGTTCAAATTTTAAGGGATAAACGCAAAAACAGAACTTAACATTTTAACCGTTGTTCAATTGAAAAGTTAAAATTTATTTTGATAAATTGAGGATTTAAGGGTTTGAAAAAAAAAAACCTCAATCAGGTTTTGAGTGCTCAGTCTTGACAGAGGATTGAATTAGAGAGAAAAATAAAATAAATAAATGGATGCAGAAAAAAGGAAGAGAAAAGTGAAAGTGAAAAGTCCTTTAAGTATTTGATAGTTTTCTATATATTTTACAAAGTGAGCTTCTCTTTATATATACAATTCAAGGAATCGTGATTCAACAGAATTTGTTTACACGAGTTTAAATGGGTCTGCTTGGTCTTCGGTGGGTAGTTGCTAGAAATGTTGTGCTAAAGATGGGGAAGAAAATGTTAGGGGATGTTGGAGCCTGCTGATGTGAACTTTAACTTGTTTGACATGCGCTGTCTTATCAGTGAAATTTAGGACACGAGAAATGACACGTGGCAAATTGCTAAATATTCCACGCTGGAGCCGATGCTTGAATTTCACCTACGGTAAGTGGGGACCTAATTGTGACTTATAAAAAATCTGGAGTTTTCAACAACCAAAATATAATCTTAAATAATCAATACATAAATGGCCATATGAGGTATTATGGGACCACTACTTATTATTTTAAAAACTTAAGCTGTTAGATTATTTTGTAAAAAGACATAATTTGACATTTAAATTATTGAAGTTATGTTTATATAATTTCCCCGAAATTTTAACTCCTTCCACTTCGTTAACAATAAGTATAAATTGCTTTTTGTCTTAGCAAGTTTAGCTCTTAAATCATTATCATAACCTGAATAATATCGTCTCCTTTTTTTGCACAAATGTCACGTTAGATTAAATTATGTAATCTCCTTATTATCCAATGAGATCTCTCTCATTGATCATTTACTTAAATTGATAAATAAGGTAAAAGAACGTCCTAAGTGCCAAAAGTTAAAAAAGTGACGTTTAAGTGTTATTTTTTTTTTCCAGAAAATAAGACACTTGAGTGCCACATACGGCGAACCCCTCCGGAAATTCTATGTAGTAATTTTTTATTAATTTTGTTCGCTTACGTGAATCGCTAAAAAGCTGACTCAAAGAAAAGAAACACAAAAACAACGTTGTTTTGGCACAATTCCAATTTTAATATAAAAATTAATTCAATTATTTTAAAAAAAAAAAAAAAAGAAGGAGGTTCAGTCGAAGGCTGAGGGTTGAGCTCTCGCCGCCACCGGCTGAACCTCCTCCTTTTTATTTATTTATTTAAATTTGGTTTTAAATTTAATTTAATTAATTTTTATATTAATTATTTACCCACGTCGTAGCAAAACGATGTCATTTTAGCATTTGTCTAGCCACATAAGCGTGCAAAATAACGTCATTTTGCACTTAGCTCACCGGAAAATTGTTATGTTAGCGTTTGGCCGGATTTTCTCGCAGTTGGCACTTAATTGATCCATTTTGCTTTGATTTTAACACTTAAGTGTCGCTTTCTTAATTTTTGCACTTAAATGTCCCTTCGTATCAAGTTTTTGCACTCCAGACGTCCCAAACTCGTTAAGTAATGTCTTGAGTTTGAATTTGTACATGAAACCCGATCTGCTTGGATGATATAGATCCGTTTGTTAAACGGTGGGAAAAATTCCATTGAACCTCTTGAAAGGTATATAAATATATATATATATGATTTATTTATTTTGATTTATTTTGATTGGGTTGGATAAATATCCAAGTTTGACCGAAAAAAGAAATTTAAGAAAGGGAACTTTTGTTGCGGAACAAAAAGGAAAATCTCTCTGGCACTACAAGACAAAACTAGGGGAACGCATATTCTATTTTATTTGTTTTAGGGAAAAAATCACGAAAAAACCCTAAACTTCGTCCAAAGTGACAGATTTATCCCAAACTTTTTTTTATGATATGAAAAATCCTGAACTTTGCCAACCATCACATATTTACCCCAAACTTTTTTTTTGACACAAAAAATCCTGAACTTTTGTCATGTGACACACTTATCCTAAACTAAAGGGCATTTTTGTCTTTTTATTTTTATTTTTTTTCTTTATTTTTTCTTCTCTCTTCCCTCTACCAGAGTCCGGCGAGGCTGCCCTCCGGCGAGGCTGCCCTCGCCAGCGTCGGGCAAGGGTCCCCCCGCTTGGGCTGGCTAGCGTTGCCCTCACCGGCGTCGGGCGAAGGTCCCCCACTTGGGGCCGGCTAGGGCCTCCCTCGCCGGCATCGGGCGAGGGCGACCCTCGGGCCGGGTCGGGCAAGGCCTTCCCTCGCACCCTCGCCCAGATCTAGCGAGGGAGGCCCTCACCCAACACTGACGAGGGCACCCCTCACCAGATCTGGCAAGGGCACCCTCGCCCAAGTCCAGCGAGGGCATCCCTCATCAGGCCCTCGCCGGCGTCAGGCAAGGGGTGCCCTCGCTAGATTTGGCGAGGGCCATCCTCGCCCAACGCCGGCAAGGGCAGCCCTAGCCAGCCCAGGCGAGGACAGCCCTCGCCGGACGCCAACGGAGAAAAAGGAAAAACAGACATAAAAATAAAACAAAAATGCCCTTGATGGGGTAAATCTGTCACAGTTTGAAAAGTTTGGGGTTTTTCACGTCACAAAAAAAAGTTTAGGATAAATTTGTTACTTTGGGCAAAGTTTGGGGTTTTTTGTGGTCTTTTCCCTTTATTTTATGGGTAGAGAAATCCTTGTCCGAGAAAGAAACAAAAAACATGGGTTTTGCTTTTATTCCCCTTAGCCTGCCACGGCCTCATTATGACATTCGAAATTTTCTAGGTTCGATAACAATATTTGGCATGTAAAACTAAGTATTAATTAGCTGGGTATATTGGACAGCAAGTATGGAATCTCAAGTAGGTAATTAACTCTATGACATATGGTAAGTATGAGTGTTGGTTTTTTTGCAACTATGATTGTTTAAAGTTTATTGCGTTAAGATTAAATTTATAGATGATGACATGTACGTTGATGGTGTAGAGTGATGGCAATTAATTTACTGTCGTATTAGTTGTAGAAAGGGACCGATATGCTCCAAATTACATATTTGATTATTTTCAAGTTTTAAATTTACAAAGATGTAAATTCTCCTGGTCTCTAGTAGTTTTCATAGAATGTTGTAATGGGTTCAAAATATTTTTCCAAAATTATCAATGTTTAGAATGGACACTAATTTTCATGTCTATTTACCAAAATACAAGATATCTTAGCAAATTATTAAAATATCTACTTTTGAACCGTAAAGTTAAGCCGAGTGTTACCCTTTGATTTGTACATCTCTTTCTCATCCACTACCAAGTATTTTAACCCAAGTCTTCATTACTTTTATCACTTGTCATTTCTTCTTGTCCTTGAACTCTTGAGTACCCCTTGATCATGTGCTTTCATTCCTAAATACTTCAAGTTATCATTGCTTTTTAACCTTAACTAATAAGACATATCCCTTTGTAACTTTTGTATAGTTTACTATATACATTCCTCTATTATATGCACTCAAGCTTCAAGAGAAAGTTTCAACTTGTTCTTACAAAGAAGATAGATCTCTCGATACTTTCTTCTTCTATTTTCGCTTTCCAATCTTCCAAGTAAAAGCAAAGATTCCACTCTTGTGTTGTTGAAGCTTCTGATTTCACCTTTTCAAGTGTTTGCATGGTGAATTATTAGGTTTCCTCACCCACCCATGGGCAGCATAGTTGGTTGAGATCTCTCCTCTAGCGAAGGAGGTCAAGGGTTCGAAACCCTGCGTTGTTAGCGATTAAAGCGATGGGCCTTGGCGGTGGGTTGCTTGGCCAGTTTCCCCCAAGGTATAGTCACTATTGGGCCTCCACCACGGAGGCCCGTGAGACCCCAAATCGGCGTAAGCTGACAAGGGTAGGCTCCGACAGATCCTCGGTCACAAAAAAAAAAAAAAATTATCATTAGGTTTCCTCTTCTTTTCATCAAACTAGTTTTTTTCATTAAAAAGATTGAGAATCGTCAATCTTTATATTTCTTAATCTTGCTTTGAAAGTGATCCAAGCTTTGAGTTGATTAAGTCTTTGCTCAAGGTAAGTGAAAACTCTGAGGACTAAGCTAAAATGATCTACTTGGTATGTTTGACTTGGTTATTTGATGGTTGCTAATTTTAGTTTGAATTTTGACATTAAGTGTGATGAGGTTATAATGATTGAGAGTTAAATTATTGTGTTTGTTTGACTTAATTTGACGAGTTTCTACATGCCAAGGTTGTTATTAATGGACTTCTTGAGATTCAGTAGTATGAAAAGTGGTATTGAAAAAATTAAACTAGAAAGTGATATTTTTATAATTCAACCAAGTTACCGATATACAAGTTAAGTGTTGCCAATTAATCAAGTTGTCAAACATTTTGATTGTCGATGTTCCCGTTGCCGATCATTTTAGTATTTGATGTTCATGTTATTGATTCTCTAAGGATGTTATCATTACTTGCATGAGAAATGAAAAAATGTAAGTGTGTTATTATTACTTATGTAAGTGATGATGCATGGAAAAAAGATATGGCGATTGTATTTCAATAATGACTTGCATAAGAAGATGTCGTGTACCACATGTTGATTGTGAGAATGGCTATGCAAAAAATAAGAAATGAGTGTTGAATTAATTGTTGATGTAAGGAAGATCACAACATTTGAGTGTTGTCATGTGTACTATTATTATGTGATTATTTATGGAGAGTATTATGTTATATTTTCGTCGCTCATATATTAATGGAGCAATGCATTGGAGTTGAGATGCTCCTAGAGTGTTTGTGATGCTCTACGAGTCCAAATACCTCAGAGTAGAGACACCCCTCTTGCGTTGGGATGCCCTGAGAGTAATTAGAATGCCTCCAAAGGCGAAATATCCTGTGTATCAGGATGCCTGGTGAGTCGGGATGAAATGATATGCAATAATGAACATGATACATGTAATTAATGAACCAATTGGTAACAATTGTGCATCATAATATGTTATGTCAATTGCTTGTATTTAGTGAGTAATCTTAGGCAATGTTGTTGATGGTTTTCATCGGCACGTCATGATAGGAAATTATAGTGCATTTATTCATTCAATTGCCTTTTATAGTTATTTTGTACTTATCTTGAATTCACGTTGTTTGTTGATACTAGGTTGACTTAAATATTTCATTTACTGGGTTTCAACTCACCACTTAATTTTCAGATACATAAGATGGATCACCCTCCCCAATTGTGGTTTGGAGTTCCTATAGATGTGTTTATACCTGAAATGATGGTAGTAGTGTGGTTCCATTGTATGGGTCGACAGGAATTTGTTGGACCACTTAGGACGCGCATGGTAACCATCCTATTTCTTATTAGAACTATCTTTCCATTCTCGATAACAGGTTTGGAACAGAAATTCATTTGGTAACGTAATTGTTCTATTTCTAGAACAAATTTTTAATGTAGAAATAGGTTTGGAACATAAATGAGAAGTAAAAATTTTCCACTTCTATTTCTTTTAATAGAAAAAAGAAATAAAAAAACTCCTCTCATCGCTTACTTTCGCCACTAGCCGACCGCCCAATCCCGCCAATCGCCATCCATTAGCTGCCGTCACCGCCTGATAGGGATAAATTTTATATCATTATCAAACGCGCATTTTAACTCAGAAATTTGTCTGGAGAATAGAAATAGAAAAATCCAATTATGGAACAAGAATTGATTTTTAGAAAATATTAGTTATCATTTGCGCCCTTAGGGATTTCGATGGTCCCCTGGTTTCAATAGCGATGGCTTGTTGATGGGCAAGGTTGTCGATCCATCGTGGATAACTTGACCTTTGTACGCAAGTTTTTGGGCATAGCATTGGCGATGGGTTACCCTAACCTTTGCTAATACTTTCATATTTTGTATCTTGTTTAAATGTTGTATAAAATAGTATCTACTATTAATAAACTTGTGGGATTTCTTGTAAGGGATATTTTGAAAATATTATTGTGCTTTCGCATGCTAATAATAAATATGAACTATAAAAGACGAATGATGTGTATTGCACGTGACATTCTAGGGCATCACATGCATGAAGGGATAAGGAACATACAAAGACACTTCTTGGACAATTGTACATAAAGCTTTTGCTTTAGGTTTGAACACAGTGATTTTGTGCTATGAGTTTTACATCCAATTAAGTTGTTTATTTGTAAACACTCGGGAGAGGGTATGAACAACATGGGTGTCATAACTTTTTGTACAACGTTGACTTTAGTGCCATAATTTTTTTTCACCCACTTAAGTGCCACAAATTTGAAAAATCAATCATTTGAGTACCATCGATGATTTGCCTTACTAGAAAATCCGACATGGACGCCAATCGTTCTACATGGCTTCACCAACACTAACGTGGACAATTTTTAAGATTTGGTGAGGGCCTTTGCGACCAAGGGGGAGGCAGCCCTCGCCTAGATTGGGTGACAGTTTCTTGGCTGGCGAGGGTCGCCGGTGACCCTCGCCGGCCCTAAAAAAGGGAAAATAGCAAAAACAAAAAAACAAAAAAAAAATCAAAATTCCATTTAGGATGATTTGCTAAAATTGGCACTCAAATAATCAATTTTACTTTGATGTAGCACTTAAGCAAGTGAAAAAAAAGTTATGACACTTAAGTGAGTATCGTATAAAAGTTATGGCACTCATGATGTTCTTCTTTCACTAAGGCTTGGGTGGAATTTAAGTATGAGAAATACTTGAGCATATGAGTAACTATAACTATGATTATTCAATGATAGTAAATTATTTGCTGCTAGCTCTCCCTATGGAATAAGCACCAACACTTGGATCGAACCATGTGAACCTTTGTTGTCCGTATTATTTCTCGTTTATTTCTCTAGTGATTCACGTTATTTAAATTGGAAGATCCTATCAGTTTCCTTATTAATATTACAACAATTGTTATAAGAACTTGACTATAGAATTTTCTCAATTGTGATTTGGAGTTTTTACTTGTCTATTATTATCTGGAAATTTTGTTATTGCAATTATATTTGGAGCGAAACTAAAAGTTGAGAAGTTTAATGGGAGAAATTGTTGGGGTAAATAGGTTGTTTTCAAAAGACTTTGATAGTTTTGCAAAAATCAGTAGCTACTATGCAAAGATCAAGTGAGGCTAATATTTCAAATAATGTGAACAAGTTGAGTGCTGGCAAATAAGCGTGAGAGAAACAAGAGCCCACAATGATATATAGTGATTCAGCTTTATCCCCAAGTTTACATCTACTGTCCACACTAATAACCGTAAGTCAAGTTGGATTGTACTAGTAATCTGCTAGACAAGTTATAATTAGCAAACCCTACCATATGATAAATCACACTATCAGGAATTGGGTGTTGCTGCCACTCTCTACACTTAATATTTTACACGATTATAAGCCAACAAAAATGCTATAGTGAAGATATTAAGAAAATGAAACACTTTTCGTGAAGAATATGACTTTCAACAGTTTGGCTTCAAGGATCTTCTCTTATATAGTCATCTTCACTCTTCCTGTTGGAGATGTCTCAGAAAAGTAAAGAACCGTTAGAGATCCATTGGTGCTGCTATTTAGAGATAGAACTACTCATACATTTTTTCTTTTCTGTGAAGCTAGCCCAAAAAAGTTTCTACCGTTGTCCCGTTGCTAATGGCTCTAACAAGTCTGTCAGAAGCCTTTTTCTAGTACTCTGACATCTTCTGGTTCTTCTAGTGCACATCTCCAAACAACAATGACTATATTGGACTTATGCAACAATCATCTAACATGGTTGTTGTTCCAAGACATGATGTTTGTAGCATCGGCATAAACATTGTCTTTAGCTGATCTTTTAGTCCATTAGTGTTGTTTACCAATAGAACATATTCGTGATATTTTTCCTTCCTAAATATCACTTCTGTCTTTCATATACTATCATGAACATCTATAAATATCATAGTACTTATTATACTAATGATAGTTTTAGGATCATCAAAATTCTTGGAGATGTTTCTCCAATAGAAATAACTCAAGATTTAGCAAAGGCATTGCATGGCAAAGACGAGTTGCCGATTTCAATGAAAGAGGCTAACAAAGTAGAGCTAATGAAGAAAGAAAAAAAATTATAATCTTATTAAATCTATTGGATGAGATGTCAATAAAGGTGGTTGAGGAGAAAGATGCCGCAACGTTGTGGGCAAAACGTCAAGCCCTTTATGTAAGAAGGGTTTGAACATTTTTGTTATAAATGTTAAAAAAGATGTTTCAATTTCAATACACTGAAGATGCATCTATCAAATCCTACATTGATGAGTTTAATAAACTTGTGATGTAGTTAATGAACAATGGTAAGATCCTAGGTCATGAAGAATATGACATGATGTTGTTAACTTCTTTACCAGAGTCATGACATCGAGTGTAAGTACACTGCTGAATGTGAAGTAGTAAAGATCTCTCGAGGTGCCATAATAATGATAATGGGAAAGAAAGTTAATACTCTCTATCATCTACTAGGAGAGACCGTGACAGGTGGTGTTGTAGTTTCCTCAAGTAAGACAGACTTTGATTTGGCTTAGTTATGGTATTGCCGTTATGATATATGAATGAGGCATGTATGACGATAGTAAGTGAGAGAAGGTTGTTAAAGGGTTAGAAGATAGGGAAGTTGGACTTGTGTAAGCGTTGCATATTTAGGAAGCAACACCAAATTATATTTACCATAAATATTCATTCAAATATGCAACAGGTTCGGTACATTCATTCAAATGTCTGGGGCTTATCTCCAATTCCTTCAAAATGAGGTGCTCAATATATGCTGATATTTATCGACTAATATTTAAGAAAGATATGAGTATACTTTCTTAAGCACAAATCTAATGTGTTGATTTGTTCAAGAAATTTAAAGCATTAATTAAGAAGCAATCAAATACAAAAAAATCAAGTGCTTGAAAACTAGTAATGACATGGATTTTTATGGTAGAAATTTCACTATGTTTTGATAGAGAGAATGGATTGTGAGATACCGCATAATACTCAGGACACCATGGCAAAATGGCATAATAGAACGAAAATACATAACTTTACTAGAGTGAGCTTAGTGTATGCTTTCACATGTAAGAGTGGGCAAGCGATTTTGGGCCAAAGTAGTAAACATGACTTGTTACCAAGTTAATCGATCTCCATCATTTGCTATCAAGTGGAAGACTTCTGAGGAAGTATGGTCGGGGAAACCTATTGATTACTTAGGATTAAGAGTATTTATATGTCTTGCGTTTGCTTATGTGAGTGATGATAAGCTTGAGCTGAGAGCAAAAAAGTGTCTATTTTTTAGTTATGCACATGAGGTGAAAGGCTATTAATTGTGGTTGTGGTGCACCAATCTCGGTCACTCGATTTTCTATTAGCAGAGGTGTGATCTTGGACATGATTACTATCCCTCAACAACAGAGTCTTGAGATATGACCAATAAAGTAGATAGATTATGGTGATACGACAACTAATTTTTAGTTAGCGCATCAATAAAGATAAAAAAAAAAAAAAAAAACTCAAGTTTAGGGTTTTCGTTCGCGACGGAACCCATTTCTCAAAAAAAATATCGTTTTTTATTTTTTTGGTTTATTATTTTTAAATAATTTTTACTTATTTTCACCCGAAAGTTGAACTGTTGACTTTTGAGTTGACTTTCTAGTTAACCATTTGACCAAAAGTCAATCATAGGTCAAAAATTATTTTTTTGCGTAAAAAGATCCCTTTTAGAATTAATATCGCTTTAGCCACATTAGTTTTCAAAATTTTCAAAGATTTGATAATAAAATCAACATTTCAAAAAAAGTCAACTAAATTGTTGACTTTTTTTTTATCAAATCTTTGATTTAAAAAATTGAAATATATAAAAATCCACATATCACTTTGTTTTAGATTCAATTTGACTTTGGCATAAAATTTTTTACGAAAATCAATTAAGAACCTTATTTTCCAAATTTTTCAGTTATAGGTTTAAAATCAACCAAAAATAAAATTATTTTTGTTCTATTCATATTTTATTTTATTTCCTTTTACAACATTTGATCTAGGCATCATTACCCATTTGATCGTATGGCTAATTTTGAGATTTGACATGTAAGAATGTAGATTGCCATTTTTAGCTTAATCGGGGTCCAAATCGATCTTCATGATTCACGTATCGACACTTTTGTTCTACTCATTTTCTCGAGTTGAACATTAATCGAGGTCAATTTTGGCAAATTCACTCAAGAACTCACCAATTTAATGGGTTTAGCTTCCTTGAATTTGAGAACTCCAAGCTAATAAGTTCCGATTATTGCAATTCAAGTTGACTTATTCTAGAATAGGGTTTAATTTGATGAGTTGAGGTTCAATTTTAATATTGACCTTCAATTTATTTTTGACGCAAAGGTCGCGCTTTCATTTTAATGTCAATTTGGATACAATAGGCCATTGTAGACATGGGTAATTGAACTAATAGATACTTCGTTATACCAAATGAGTTCAATTTTATCTAATCTGATTTTTGGGGTAAGCGATTGTGCAAATTTGTTCATTGTGGCGCGCGATCGAGTTAATATCATTTTCAGTTTAGTCCTTAAAGGACTAAAGGACTAAAGGACTAAATTGCATAAAAAAAAGGTAAGGATTCAAGAACCAATCGAACTGGTCAAATTAGTTTGGATCGACCCAACTGGCCTGATTGGTCCGCCCGGCCACCAATGAAAGGTGGCCAATTGGCCCTCCGTGGCTGACGGCCACCACGAAGTGATTCGCCTCATGGGTAATGTGCCCATACCTTTAATTTTCAAATTTACATAATTGCCCTGAATTTTGCGAAATTACAAATTACCATAAATTAGATTATATTTTTGAAATTGGCTCGGGAATTGATCATTGCCATCCATTGAGAATGCATCAGGTCCATTCAAATTTATATGTGCTTACTTAAGGGGTTAATCAAGCTTGTTAGGCTAAAGAGATCAATCTTAGCCCTTGGATTGATCCAAGGGCTAGGATTGCATCTCACCCTAGACTATATAACTAATTTTCCCTCCAAAAATCAAAAGGGAATGTTTATTTTTCAGATTTTTCCTCCCCTTCTCTCTCCCGCGCATCTCTTGGCCTCCATCCATCGCCACTTTTTGCCGGTGCCTTTCCAGCAATCCACCAACATAGCCACCACCTACTCAGCACCCTCTCTCCTATCGTAAGGTTAGCCACCGTCGCCTCTCGCCAGAAGGCCTTTAATCGGTGGACTTTCCCTCTCGGTTCCAGCACCAGCGTGTGCGCCAGTGTATGATGCCCCCATCACGCCATGGCTAACACGATTAATAAATTCTTTCATTTTTTATGCATGCGAGAGCATGTATGGCCAAAGAACAACCCAAGATAAGTATAATTCAGGGAACACATGCAAAAATGTAAACTAGACAATCTCATTTTTATTTATGTACTTAGGTGACTTAGGTTGGGGTACATTGGAGGAAACGGCAAAAGGTCCCACTACTCTGGATACACCCAAAAAAAAAAAAATCCATCAGTTGTACTATCCCGACCTGGTTCTACACGTATGTATACTGTCACCTAACATTCGCCCACGGTACATCCCAAAATCATGGCCTCATTTTCCCAAAAATTGCCTCTTTACCGCCTCCCGATCCCCGCCTTACTCCATCCCGCTGCTGCAATCATCAGCTCTATCATATCCCGGAAGTAAGAGGGGTCCCACTAGTCGCCCTCCAACAGGGGCATACACTACTACAAAACCCGGGAGCACTAGGCCCTTTAAGGATCCTATGTTAATGGTTAGAATCGATATGCTCTTAGCAAAGGTAATGTCTAAAAAATCGGGATCCATGAATTTGGTAGTGTGCCATGAGTAGTCAATGGGGATACCGTAACTAGTCGAGGAGGAGGCAGGCAGGATCGGCATGGCTACTAATCTGAAAGAGAATAGTCGACAACTAGTGAGTATAAATTTAGCAAGCAAAATGTCAACCGGTCTATACCATATAAATTTATCACTAGCCATGCGAGGAAACTCCAAATATCAACCTATGAAATCTTTTTAAAATCAACTTGGTTGAGAAACTTTCTCAAAATCAAAATAGCAGGTCGGGACAATAATTTCTTCGAAACTAGTAAACCAGTAACTCAAATGGAACTTGAAAATACCAATAATCATATTTGATTAAAAGAAAAAAACTCAGCTAGCAGCATCTTTCGAGGGAACCCGTTGCCCCCTTAGGTATCGTGCACCTACATGGCATCACAAGGATATATAGGGAAACCATGTTATACCCCGATGCATTCGGAGGAATCCAGTTATCCCTTCACGCATCTTGCACCCATTCCAGCATTACGAGAACATCAAGGGACCCTTGTTACCTCCCAAGCATTCGGAGGAACCCAATTGCCCCTCTAGGTATTCCTACTACAACCCAGCACATCGTCATCATGGGGACTGATGGCATTCACCACACTCATACTATGGTGTAGCAATTCAATAATTCAATTTAAAAATGCCATTCACTTTGCTAATGCACAAGAAACAACTCGAGTTCAGAATTAATGAACCTTTATCCACTTATAAATCATAGACATAGTGTAAAACTAGTTAGTCGGTAATACCAATTTGAAAAGACAAGTTACAAAAGGAAATTTATCTAAAATCCCAAAAGTTTCCCATAAATCCAGTTTGCACTCCTTTGGGAATCGCTAAAGTTACTTAAGTAAATCAACTTAAAAAATTATGAAACTTTAACACAACGTCAGACCCAAAGGAACATTTCTCGTGAAGAACTCGAAACCCAATTTGGCTTGTGTGACCTTCAACATTTCGAACAAACTGGGCCAAAACAGAGTGCGGAATTGCAGACCTGGAATAGACGCAAAAGGGAATTTTTTTTTTTTTTTGCAGGTTTAATGGGTTCTAAAAACCATGGAAAAATTATATGTTTGTCAAATATTCTATGGAAAATCAAAACCATGTAGAGACAGTATTGATTTTGAAAAACTGACTTAAGAATCCATAGGTTTTTCAAATATAATTTAGTCATGTGAAGTTAGAAAATCCCAAAATTAAATATGTTATAGAACAAGGTATAAAGGGTGACTTTTGTGAAGAAAGTCCCAAGAAGTTCGCACTACGTAAATCGGTATAAAATTAGCAAAAGTCGTGGGTCTACAGTGACTTGAATCTACAAGTAGCACTTTCCCGGGTTTCGTCCACTATTCATGTCATTCAAATTCAAACACGCATAAACCTCAACAAACACATTCACGAACCTAATAAACCATGAACTCAACAATGCTAGCAATCTACATCTTCCGAAAGTGCCGGTTAACATGAATATATATATGAAATCAACAGAAACCAGAGAAATCCAAAAAAATCACCCTCACCGAGCAACAATTGACCTACATAGCATAGAATAAGGGACAATCTACTTGCCTAAGTCCGATATGTGTTGTCGCGGCTTGATGGGGTCAGAAAATCCTGAATTTGTGCCTAGTTCTCTGGCGGTCCAAAACGAGTTGAGGCGATGATGAAGGACGACGGGGCGACGTGAGTCGCTGGCTTGATGAGGGTGCGTTCACCAGCGAGATTGCTTGGTCGACGAGTTGTGGTGCGGCATGCGAAAAGGACGGAATAGAGAGAGAGGCTACGATTTGTGGTGTGAAATAGGGAAAATGGAGAGAGGCTGAAGAAGAAAGGCTGTCGGTTCCATTTTTATGGTTCCAGTCGCGCCTCTCTTCGTGCAATCATTGCGCTGACTCGTCCGTAGCAAATCACGCCAGCTAGGGGAGGAGGTGGCGTTGCTTGGAGGGTTAAGTGGGACGGTCGGGCGATGACAATGGTGAGGACTTGTCGTCCAGGGCCAAGATTGCGATGTGGCGGTGATGGGCAACGAGGTGGCGATGACGTGGCGTGTCATGGCAGCAAAATCGTCACGCGGCAAAATGGTGTGACGGTGGTGATGCGGTAGGGTGTGGATGGCATGGTTCAATGACGAGCTTAGTGATGTGGCGATGACTGCTACTCAAGGCTCACGATTCTATTGAACAATGACGAGGATGTCACACAGTGATCCTTGCCAGCGATGCCAATTGTCGATGCGACGGTCTGACATCCATCCCTCGGCTCCGACATCTTCCGATGGTGATCCTCGAAGTGTCCTTGAGCTCTGGTGATCGTTGATCGGAGTTTGTTTAAGCTCAATCGGTCGCGATTCGAGTTAAATGCAAATGTAACAATTTGAAACTCGAATCTGATGAGGCAACGTCGAGTTAGTTGACCGGGGCCGGATTCAATCATTAGAAATCTTTACATGCTTGAAATCATAGACTACAGGTGCTGCAATGATTTATGAATGATTTTGATGTTGATTGAGTTCTTGATCATTTTTTGGAATTCGTAGTACCTCTTAACATAGTTTTTATTATGCTAGACTCGAGATTTTAAACCTCAAAATCCCGATTCTATGTATTCTAGGCTTTTGATCTACATTCAATAAACTTGGTTTTGATATATTATGGGCCCTAAATGAACGCCGTTGATACCGGAAATCCACCTCGAAAATTTGTTTCTGTTTTGTAACTAATGTAGATTTGATGACGATTCTGACTTTTTGAGCGCGTAATCTATTTGTTTATTTTGTGCTAAATTTTGTGCTTAGATTCGGAGGTCAGTATCTCGTGAAAATTGTTCGTAATGATCTTGACTACAACATATATATATATATATATATATATATATATATATTCCAAATTTTTGAAATAGATTTGTATAGGAAAATCCTCATTAAATCGTCCCTAAGCTGATCTGCTATGTTTGTACTCGATAGATGTTTGCCCTAAAATGGGCTAGTAAACATACTCAATTGGACTCAAATCCTTCATGAAGGTTGTAGTGCATCTCATAAGCTTTTCAACGAGGTACAGATCACGCCAAACAGTCATTGTTAGCTTAGTCAATTTCATGATCGATATAGATTTTTAATTCTTCAAATTTTGTGCACTAAGATTATCTGACCTATTTTCCAAATTTCACACGATTTTTTGTGAGTCGAAATAGGTGTAGATGTCTTCATGAAACTTAAACCCCGCATCTAGGCCTAATAGCACAAAAAATTATGTATTTTTCTCCTATTCAGGACGTTGCTGATATGATTATTGTATACTAGACCTCTTGATAGAAATGATTTTAGACATGCTTGTTAAAATGTTTGATTGCATTCGTTGCATTCTAAACATTTGTAAGAGACATTTCAAGCTTTGAAATGACATATAGCATGCATCAATAGCTTGTCATTTGCCGTGTTTGCTATTTTCACTAAATCGAGTCCAAACTTAGCATTTAGGTTTAACTGAAGTACAATCATGTTTCTATAATCCAATTTGTTTGATGACTTTATGTGATTTTGTGTGGATTGATTTTGAGGAAGAGTCTTCGATGAAGTTTGTACATAACACTTAGGTCTATAACATGTCAAAATTTGAGAATTCTTGCATGTCATTTGATATGGTACATTGGCCATTGAACTTGTATTTTGCTGCTGCCCTGTTTCATTTCTGATTGACATGTTATTGTTCTTGAATTTTTAGAAAATCATGTGTAATGAATTAGGTTTGGAGATCTTTTCGAGAATTGTTTGTGATGTGCCATACTTTGTCACTGTAAATTTTCACAAAATAAAGAGGTGTTTTGAAATTGTTACCATTCATCCAAAAGTTGCAAATGTCTTGAAATTCTGACTTCCAATATGATTTCAAAGTCATTCCAAATTTTGATAGTTCGTGATGCCTATAGGAAAATTATTTTAACCTTCTTTGCATTACAATTTGACATGACTTTATTGAATTCTTAATTCGTATTTAGGACGTTTGTGATGCTTGATCAGTTGTGCCTCGATGCACCTGAGCTTGACTTAACGACCGGACATTATTCTTGATTCGATAAAATCATGTCCATTTTCAACAACTTCTTTAAAAATCTTGATTTGACATAAAATTTATCAAAGTTTGGATCATATTTAGAGTGTCTGTGACACTTGATCAATTGTGCCCTTGATGCACCCGAATTTCTATGCATGCAATTCCCCCGGAATACCATCGAGAAAGAGCAATAAAACAAGGTGGGAATAAGATCTAACAAATGGGTAGGACAACCAAGAGTTCTATGTATTACCATAACGGGTGATTGAGCAAAAATCAGTGGATGGTTAGGAACACCAAAATACATAAAGGATTAGTATAACTCTTATCTTGGTTCCCAAATATGTATTGAGAGTTCCATTTTAAGTAGTAGTGACAATTCCAGTGACACTTTGATGGCTAAAAGTACTCCATAACATTGATGAAATTATGTTCCTTTTTTATCGAATCCTTTTAAAACGATGCCTTTTCTCGCCAATTTTCCATAAAATGTTTTTTGGGCATCACATGAGTCAGTGATGCGAGAGCAATTAACCTAGCTCCATCAGCCCGTTCAGCACCAACATTACTCATTCAAGCCAAGAGAGGACTTAGGCATAACGTGCTTTAATGGGTCGAGAATGAAATTTCCAACTAGAGCGGTACTGAATCATTCTTACCAAAGTTATCAATACCAACAATTAATGAGTTACCAAATAATCGGTATGATATATTAGTCGTTGATTTCTTAGTATGCTTCATTGGTTGCTAATCTCAAAATTTATCAATAACATATCAATGGGAGGCCATTTTGAACTATTTCTTTGGCTATTTGATGAAGTCTTGGGGTATTTATCGTCTGGTCAAGGTGGGAGCACGAATTTTGCAAGGCTAAAGAATCAAGAATGCAAGTTTCCCGGTCATTAAATGTATCTTTATTTTCCTAGGAGTCATTATTGTCATGGAAGTTTCAAGAGTCAAAGTTATGAGATCCTAGATATTTAATGTTAGGCTACTTCCTATATTTATTACTTTTCCATTTCCTTAGTTGTATTCCTCCTATAAATATGTCTGTCTAAAAATATGTATTGAGAAGATTAATGCATGTTTTAATATGCAATCAGCAAAATCTATGAGTATGCCTTTAACGAAGCACTTTAAACTTTCTAATAAGTTATCACTACAGACTGGAGAGCAGGAGAAGCATATGTCATGTGTTCCCCATACCAATGCAATGAGTAGTACAATGTATGAGATGATATGCCATAGGCCTGCTATATCACAAGCTGTAAGAATAGTTAGCCATTACATGAATCGTCTTGGTAAACTTTATTGAGAAACTGTGAAGGGAATCATCAAATATTGAAAGAGGACAACAAACGTTGGTATAGTGTATGAGAGGGATGAATGGCAGTGAGATCACAAGGCATGTGAATTCAAACACGCAGGTGACTTCGACGAGCACATATTTTTAGCAAAGTACATATTTACGATAGTAGGTAGGGGGTAAGTACATTATCAATGCCAAAAATTATGTACGATGCTCACTTTGGTGCCAAAAGTTTCTATCGGATCACTTAAGTGCCAAAAAGTTTGAAAAACGATCATTTTAGTGCCAACTCTGATCTGGTTGGCCGGAAATCTGACATGGCACTTTTTTGTTAATTTTTGAAGTTGATGTGGCTCGCCGGAGAGTACAGTCGGCATTTAAACAACAAAACGACGCCGTTTGGTGTGTCTCCCCCAATTCAAAACCTAAATCTCCGGCCAATCGCCGTCCTCAATGACCCCCGTGCTCAGCGGCCGCGGATCCGACCCCGACCCCGACCCCGACCCCAACGACGGCCACTCAGTGGCCAAGTTGGAGGCCGTGATATGGTCGGTGCTCGGGGAGGCTGCCGATGAGTGCGCCGCCCCTGATCTCTCCCTCTTCATCTCCAATCTCCCCAACTAGTGCCTGGCCTACGTCTTCTAGTACCTAGGCTTCGGCGATCGGGGCTATGCTCCCTCGTATGCCGTCGCTAGCTCGTGATCGAAGGCCAGAGCCGCTAGAGGCTCGCCCTCCACGCCCACTCGAAGCTGCTAGACTCGATCTTGGCGCTGTTCGAGCGAGTTCGACTCGGTCACGAAGCTCACGCAGAAAGCGTGAGTTCGACTCGGCGCAAGTCGTTGAGCATCGGCGACAATGCACTCGTGCTTATCTCGCTCAAGTGCAACAACCTCACGCGCCTCAAGCTACGGCCGAGTGACGGCGGCCGAGCGATGGCAGCCAAGCGAGCTAGGTCGGCGGCCGACGAGGATCGGAACCCTAATTTCAATCTCCAAATACAAAAATAAAAATAAAAAATCCCAAAATGAGTTGTGCGGTGTCGTTTTTGTGAGGCCATCCACTTAGGACGGCAAAATGATGTCGTTTTCTTAAGGAGGATAGAAAACAACGTCGTTTAAAAGCTATGTCAATTTTTTTTTTTAAAATATAAAAGCTACGTAATCATTTTGGCCAGAATCTCTCGCCGGTGGCACCAAAGTGATCGTTTTTCCTCCGATTTGGCACTTAAGTGATCCAACCGAAACTTTTTGCACCAAAATGAGCGCCGTACACAACTTTTGGCACTGATGGTATACTTACCCCAATAGGTAGTGTAGTGAGTTAGAAGGCGTCTTTCTTAGACCACATTGCCTTGTTTTTGACTAAGAAAAATTACATGGCACTAACTTGTATAGCGAAAGAGACGATAATATGGTTTCAACAGTTGCTCTCGGACTTTGGGTTGGAAAAAAAAGGTGTTGATATACATTGTGATAATTAAGGTGCGATCTATCTAGCATGCAATCCAATTTCTCACGAGCAAATATAGCATATTGACATTAGGTATCATTATATCAATATGTCTTAGCAAAAGGTAAGGTTGTTGTAAAAAAGATCGCTACTGCGAAGAACCCTACAGACATGATGACAAAACCTGTTCCTTTAGCAAAATTTAATCTTTGCTTGAGCACAATTAGCGTCTATGGAGGGTGAGTGCTCATTGGACCTTGGTAGAATTGGCATGAATGATTAACACTATAACTTAACTTCAAATGTAGAGTCAATGTGAAAAATTGTTAAATTATGTTTTGAGTTTAAACCTGTATACAAAACTTGACCTAATTGGATTATGTAGATCTGTTTGTTAAGCCGTAGGAAAGAAGTCCAATGAATCTCTTGAAGGGCATGTAAGTATGAATGTCGAGATTTGTTTTGATTGGGTTGGATAAAGATCCAAGTTTGACCGCACAAAGAAATTCGAGAAAGGGAGCTTCAGTTACCGTTAAAACAAAAAGGAAAATCTCTCTGGCTCTAGAAGACACAATATATATAGGTAGAGAAGTCTTTGTCAGAGAAAGAAACAAAAAGCAAGGTTTTGCTTTTATTCCTCTCGGCCTGCCGTAGCCACACGAAGGGAAAATGAAAAGAAGCGTACAGAGTCGCTTCTTGGACAGCCGTACGGAAACCTTTTGTATGGGGCTTGAACACACTGTAATTATATGCTGCAAAATTACATTTAACTGAGTTGTTATATATAAATACTTTGAATTTTAGTGTATTAACACTTGAGCATATGAGCGATTATAAATCTGGTTCTTCAATCATAATAGATTATTTGATGCTGGCTCTCCATGTAAATGATATTCTAATTGAATCATATAAACTTTCAATGTCCTTATTGTTCATTTTTTATTTCTCTAGTAATTTCGTGATGACTTAGATTGTAAGTAACTATTAGTTTCTGCATTAATATTATAACATTAATGATCTCGACAACTTCAGAAGTGATGGAAAATCACCGCATCACCTCCTCACAAAACCAGATACCCCACAATATGTGCCATACTTTGCTATCGGTATGGTCAGAAAGCATTTGTCGTAACGTAACATGATATGTATGTCAGACCATCATAGTATTCATAGGAGGGACCAAAGTTGCAAAATTAGCAAGACTCTAATTCTAACTTTGGTCATTTCTCTCTTCTTGGTCGAGGCCATGTGTAGAATGTAGGTAGCAGAAGGAGGTGGGGGTGGTGGGAGATCAAAATTGACGAGCAGCAATGCCGCACTACTGAGCTGGTGATAATTATAAACGGGTAGGTTTCAGCTGGTAGGTTGATCAACCTTTCAAATCAGCAATCTGGTTGTGAATAATGGGTGGGGTAAAAAAGTAAAAAGTGAGAAGATTGAATGAATTGCAGAGGAACGGGGAGAGGCATGTGAAATAAAAGCCATATTAGCGAAACGCTCTCTGGAATTTTTCGCCTTTGGAAAACTCTCTGACGTTGCGATCTATTGGCTAAGTGGTGGGTAAGTTGATTTTCTTCTCATCCAGGTTGAGCTAGGTGGCCTGTTGGTAAATTATAGAGAGTTGAGCTAGAAAATACTGTGTTCGAGTTCGCGGATCTAGTCAGCCATTTGCACTTTTATATCTTTAAAACGGGTGTAAATGCTTTTTTGCACGTCAAAGGAATGTCCAATGCTGGCAAATTACAGACAATGGCAGAGAATGTCCAATTTAAGGCGGCAGAATTTGCTTGCTAAACATTGCTCACGGGGGAAGCCCGTCACCACGATCTGATTGGAGAGTCAAAGACCAGTAGGTCCGCCCTTCACATACTAATCGGATTCTCTTAGATAGATGTCAAAGTGTATATACCTTTTAACTTTGACAAATAGATATAGAATAATATTATATACACTACCAAAAACCTCAAGTTCAAGCTCGAGTTTTAATTTAAGTTTAAATTTAATTCTTGTTATATTATCTGAAGCGAATTTTAGTCGGGTCGAGCTTATGATGCTTGAACTACTTGAATTTAAGCTTAAAATATCCAGCTCAATTGTGCCAGAGAAAAGTATCTCTAAGCTATTTAAGTCAAATTGTTCAAGCAATAAATCGATATTAACTCGACTTGACTTGATTATAACATATCATGACAATGGAAAAATGATCCATTTCGGATTACCTTAACCCAATGGGTCATATGGGACCATCCCATAAAAGGAATAATTTTAAATGGAGTCAAGATACGCTCGAGCCATAAGCAGCTCGAATCAGGTGACCCCATTTAACATGACTTTTTCTAATGAGCTTAGCCTTAAAAAAATGCAAATGTTTTAGAAAAATAAAAACTAGAAAATGCAAAGTATATCACATAAGACAAAAAATGTCAAGAACTGAATTTTCCTAATAATTTGGGTTTAAAGTAAAACAATCTTACAACTCAAAAGTATACAATTGTTTTTCCTCCTTACACAAGATCAAACTCTCCATACAAGAAATCATAAATATTTACCTGCACACTCAAATTCCATACATTTGAAGTCTGCAGAAGTGCTAGTCAGTAATACCCTGAAATTCAAACTCAGCTATCTGAAAAAAAGAATTGAAAGTGAGCCTCATTAAATGATTTTATAGGTTCACAGAAGGAATTATGCTCACTCCTCAACTCGAGATTAATGGCGACACAACGACATAATAACAGAGTAATATCACATAACAATATTAGATAAGGAACCCAACATATTGTCTCAACTCAATTAAGAAGACGTAAATTATGCATATGTGGCTTCTGAATGGTTATAATCATGTGTGCAACAGATAAAAATAAATTACATGACATGAAAATCAACGTAACACCCAAATGCATGCGGATCTCATGATATGTAGATACCGCATTATAGCTTATGATAAATGAGTATCTAGCCTTACCCGTCACTGGTTGGGACCCATTTTCATTAACGCAACATTATCACCATCTTCCCACATGTATGTGGACTAAATCGTAACTCCATCTGTGTCATGCCTTAGCCGATTATCCACAAGGCTCCTTTACATTAGCGAGGATAGATACACACTGTACATAAGCATGGTGATAGTTATCACATTCTTTTTCTCTTCAAGATTCGTACTTATTCTTTTCTTTTCTTTTTTTCCCTCAAATTTGGACCTCAAGTCCATAATATCACACACCAGTAGCCTCAAGCAGGGTAATTCACTCTCTAGCAAATAGGCGATGGCATAAAATACATAGCGTCAATAACTCACCAATTAAAACCGTAAAACTCAATCAATCATCTATCCATTGTGCCACCACATCATCCTTCGTTTGGTATTTAAATTTATCGTAAATCATACCTTGCTTCTTAATTGACCTAGAATATTGCTATTTGCTAATTAAATCGAGTCAAGGCCTATTTATATTTTGCTATCTTGTCCCACAGTTTAATCCATCATACAAAATTGAGCTTAACAGACCTAATATTTTCCTTTAACATTCAAGTTCCTTATAATCTTGTCACTAAATCCAAATTAGTTGCTAGTCAGTCCATTTGATATTCGGGTCCTACTAACTTCACCGCATTTGGCAGATTTTCTCGATTTTGCCCTTAAATCCACTTCAAATAATCATCTCTCATTCATAAAATTAACACCTCAATATACGACGGGAGTGCACTGAAAGAAGTCTTGAATGAACTATAGACTAAAGAAAGTGTGATATATCTCTGCTTAAATGATGTCAGTTCTTCAATTGCATTTTCTTTTTTGTTCACGTTAAAATTCTTTAAAGAACTAATAAAATCTGTGAAATTTCCTTGAAGCAATATAGAGTTGATTCGTTGAGAAGAGGTCTCCCATATTTCCAAAATAGCCATGAGAAGAAGTCAGTCTCCAATTGAATTTTGATTTTATCTCAATGATTTTATTTTATTTTTAATTTTTGCGTTTCCAACTATTCAGTAATTTTAACATTGGACATTGGGCAAAATTCCATCGATACTCTATAAGCAAATTCAAATGAGTTATTTTATCTAATTTTCCTTTGGTATGCATGTTTGATTTTTCTATATAATATATTTTTTGATAGTGATATCAGGTGGTATTACTTAATTACAATTTACTCTATTCTTAACATGTAAATTGACTTAAGCGAACCATGCAAAAACAATCGCACATGCACTCGAGGGCCCGCATTTAATATTTCGGCCTCTCTTTCTATGCGGTATTATTGTGGAAAGAAACTCAAAATGAGATCTAAAGCCTTCTTACCGTGTAGATGAGAAAAGAAAGCCGCCCACCTATATTTGTTTTTTTTTTTTTTTTTTTTTTTTTGGTCGAAGCCCACTTGTATATGAATACCTGTGAAAAGTGAGGTGATCCAACCACGTAAATTTATTATTTTCACGTGTTGGAGAGAATCGGGTAGTAATTTATCAAGGACTAACTCAATCCGAGATCAATTTTTTCTTCAAAACTAAACCAATCAAATTAACTTAACCACAGCAACAATTAGTAGTATATTCTAGCAGTACAACTTCAAAATAGGTAAATGTAATGTTGAAATGTTATAGAGACATGACAACAACACTAAGATTTATACATGAAAAACCCAATGAAGAAAAAATCACAGGCCACTCAAAAACTTTCATTAATTAGTAAATTAGTAGAATACACTAAGTTTCTTCTTTTCCTTAGTCATGCAATGGTATTTCATGACAAAAATGTGGATTGACACAAATGAAGCAAGAAAATCTAACCATGATTGGAGAAAATGAAAGGCAATTTGGAAAAGATTTTCAATGGATGAAACTAATTAACTTGTAAGTCTCTTATGAAGAGCATACTGAAAACTTGAGTCAATTCCAACAATGTTTAGCCATTGAATCATTGCCGAAGCGGCTATCATATTTTCCTCTTCTCCTCTACATGCTCTCTCAATCAAACCCTATCTCTTACTTCTCAATAAGGGTGAACATCGGTTTAGGGTCAACTCTTAATCGATCCTACTCTGGTTCCCAAAAAGGCTGGGTTGGTTTTTGGTCCTAGAACCTCTTGATCGCTTGACTGTGTACTGTGCGCGTTGATCATCGATCCTGAAAGTTCATGGTTAATTCAATCTATATATTAGATATATTATATGTTTTTCTCTACTTTAATCCCCAGTGCATCCTCCTCTATTCCCTTCTTTCTTATGCAATTCAGGTTGCTGTGTAAATTAGAAAGTAGAAAGAAACCCAACCCTTATTCAATAAAAAAAAAAAAAAGAAAGTAAAAACCCTCTTTTGTCACCTCAACCTCCCTCACCTTGCGATTTGCCTCACCTCGCCACTCACCTCTCTTCGCTTACCTCACTTACCTGGTCGCTTGCCTCTGTTAACCGCCCCATCGCTCCCTTCACTCGCCTCTGGCCTCTCCTCACTTGCCTCATGTGTTCTATGGTTAAATGTGGAATTCTATTGTTATCTTATCTTATACTTATGGTTAATATGTATTGATGTTCATAGTTTGGTTACTCGATATCGCATTATTGATGGATATTTAATTTGAAATAATATATTTACTCTTTCAATTAATGCAAAAAAATGAAATTAAAAAATAATTGATTGGTCTTAGGTTGGCCTTAGAACAAGACCAAACTCATAAGATCGGTCTAGTCCTCAGTCCCAGACCCAAAAAATCGGTCCATGGTCTCAAAAATTAGAGATCAATGCGATCCCTAAGTTAGGTACTGAATCGGCTTAAATCGGACCATACGCATCCCTATTTGTCAAGCGTTCCATGGTGTTGTGTCTCTTTATTTCTTTTCCTTTGGACTTTTTCACTCTCTTTTTTCTTTCATTTATGTTAGCTGGACCCACAAAAAGGCGGACCCAGCCAACATTGCGGTGTCTCCATGAATTTCATGAATCCTGGCCAGTGTACCAACAAAGAAGGTTGACGAGCTGTTGAACTTAATGTTGTACAGTTCCTAATCCCAGTTCCCACATAGGTGAAGTGACTATTCAATGCACCCACACCGCACCTTTTCCTAAGACCCACACCGAAACTACCTCGCACCCATAAATTCGCAATGCAGTTTTGCTTCTTCCCTCTGATCAGTCCTCTGTACTCCCCTCTCCCTCCCTTTCTCTCCCTCTCCCTCCCCTGAGTTAATCATATAAGAGCAGCTCTACATTTCTCATATTATCGTGCACTGTTCAAGAAACTCTTGGTTCTTGGGATTGTTCCCCCTTTTTCTTTAGTGATTTTTCGTGTTTTGGGTTGTTCAGAGCAAATGGGTATTTTTTCATTAGTGACAGGAAGGCCAGGCCCTAGTGGGTTTGGATCAGCTACCACTGCAGAGCAGGTCACTGAAGGCATTGATGCAAGCGACGTCACCGCTATAGTCACGGGTGGATTCTCTTTCTTTTTCTTTTTCCATCTTCTGTTCTGATCTGGCTTACAATTTAACGGAACTCGTCCGTCGTGATTTTGTTATCCAGTTTGTGTTTCATGATGTAATGTGAGCTCATCTTGAGAGATGAGAACTCGGGTGGGTCTTTGGATAGTTGATCTTGAGTTGTTGCCTTGAAGTTGATCGTCCGTTTGGCATAATCTGCAAGGAGGAGGGAGTGGCATCGGATTCGAGACGGCGAGGGTCCTCGCCTTGCGCAGAGCGCATGTCATAATCGCTGCAAGAAATATGGATGCCGCGAATGAAGCGAAACGACTGATTCTGAACGATGATGGAGATGCTCGCGTGGATGTCCTCAAATTGGACCTTTGCTCCCTGAAGTCCATCAGAGCATTTGTGAACGATTTCATTGCTCTTGATCTTCCCCTCAACATCTTGATGTAATAATCACTCTGCCTCTCTCGACTCTGTCTTCAGTTGTTCAGACTTTCTTGTCAAACTACATGGGGAAAAAAATCATTTTTTTGCGCTCTCGTATTGATAAGGCTAAATTGTCCGTTTCAGCAACAATGCTGGGATAATGTTCTGCCCTTATCAGCTCTCGGAAGATGGGTTCGAAGTGCAATTCGCCACTAATCATCTTGGTTGCTATATCTCTACAAAAATTTTCTCGGTTCAACCTTATGAAATTCTTTCTGTTGGCTAATTCTGAGTGCCCTTTTTGCTCATTCATTGGCCAGGACATTTTCTGCTGACAAACCTCCTCCTGGAGAAAATGAAAGCCACCGCAAGAGTTTCCGGCATCGAGGGACGCATTGTGAATCTGTCCTCCATAGCTCATCTGCACACTTACAAGGAAGGAATTAGATTCGATGACATCAATGATCAGCTCGGGTATGCAAATTATCTCTTGATTTTTCTACTGATAGCCACTAATTTGACTTGCTACTCTTTCCTCATTTAGCGTTTCTTCTTTCCTGTTCAGTTATTCTGACAAGAAGGCATATGGTCAGTCCAAATTAGCAAACCTACTTCATGCCAGCGAGCTCTCTCGCCGCTTGCAGGTGTTAATCACCCCTTTTGTCAGACTTTTAAATCTTCGTCGATACTTTTTCAATTGTTGCATTTTGAGGCTTCTTGGATGATTTTTCCTCGATCATCAGTTAAAGGGTAACTAAATCTTCATAAGAAGTCAAACTTGACATGGTCTTTCTCATTCTTCTCCCAACAGCTGTACACCGGATTCCCATCTTTACGCGTTTCCAGTCGTACATTCCGAGTTCTAACGTTTGTATTTCGCAAATGCAGCAAGAGGGAGCAAATATTACAGTCAACTCGGTGCATCCCGGGCTGATCATGACAAATCTCATGAGACATTCTTTCATCTCGATGAGTAAGTTATGGAACCGTGGAGTGATCTCTTATTAGCAAAGAGACTTCTTTTTCTTTTGCTTTACATTTCTTGCATTGTTCTGTAATGCAGGAATCTTGAAGATGTTCACTTATCTGCTATGGAAGAATGTCCCACAGGTAAATCAGCGGATCTTTCCGACCTCATGAAAGTATGTATTAACATTGTCACAAAAGGACGCAAGAGAAATGCTTGCAAATTTTCACTTCAGTTTTGTTATACCATTTGTTCATCTGACTCAGGGAGCAGCCACGACTTGCTACGTCGCACTCCATCCGAGCCTCAAAGGCGTAACAGGGAAATACTTCCTTGATTGCAACGAGATGGAGCCAAGTGCCCTCGCACGGGACGAGCGTCTTGCCAAGAAACTGTGGGATTTCAGCAACAAGTTGGTAGATTCGGCTTCCAAGGACTGACATAAAAACCAGATTCTCCTTTATAAACAAAGCTTGAACTAAAAATACATGAAGTAATATAGATTACATTTTTCAAAGATTGGTGTTGTTTTTCGCTTGTACTTGGTGATGTTGCTTCTACCATCTACTAGAGCATTTATATCTGCAGTACATCTCAATGAATTCAAATGGTTTCACCTCCCATTTTATAATTGTATCCATTTTGTTCTTTATTACACAATGAATAAGTACGTAAACAGAGAATTATGAGGAAAGAAATCGATTCAAAAAGGAAATTATTGTCCATAAAAAGATACAGAGATAGAAAAAGCCCCCAGAAAAGGTTATCTACGACGGTTATTGCTAAAGAGATGATCTAAAGAATATTCAAATCAATTGTAATCGGAGTCGAATCGAGACTTGGCTGAGCGACGTCCATCAGATCGAACGGGCCTCGTCCACCTCGCCCAAAGCCAAAGCCCTAACCACAAAGGCCGAGCCGGCCACGACGACAGCCGCAAAGACCGGCGGCACCAACAGGTCGACCCTCGACCTCGAGAACAAGTGCGCCGGCAAGCACACGACCTCCCCCGGCAGGTCCACTGGCACCCTCACCATGTCCTCCGGGTTGGGGCCGCCGCACTCCCTTGTGAAGGCCGATGACGACGATATTGCCGACACGAAGGCGACCTCAGGCGAGAATGAGGCCACCGCAACAGTCACGGTGAGGAGAGCCGTCCACGCAGCGGCGTAGAGTAGGAGCGGCCGCCGCGAGAGGATCTGGTCGAGCAAGGCGGAGAAGAGAGCCATGGGACAGGATAGAGGACTTGGAAATGGTGGCGGTCGTTAAATAGGAGATCAATTGAGGACCGCCGTGATGGTGGGAATTGGATTTGGTGGGGAAGATGAAAAGTAGTGGAGAGAGAGAGAGAGAGAGAGAGAGAATATTGGTGTGGTGTTTGACTTCTGTTGAGATGGTGTTCAGCTTGGTTCGGTTCAACGGCTCGCTTGGCATTGGGCAAAGAGGGTGTCAGCTTCGTGACACGTGTAAACGTCGAAAACCGTTGGCGGCATGAGGAGGAGGTGGGGTGGGAGTTTCTCCGTCTTTCGCCCCACTGGTGGTGAAATAGTAGGTTGCTTTTTTTTCAGGGCCTAATTTCCTCTAATACCGCGAACTTAGTTTAGTCTTAATTTTACCTTGAATTTTTTTTATTTAAATTAAAATTTTAGATTCAGATTCAGTCCTGGATTTACCCCAAATATTCTTTATTTTAAAAAATCATCCATTTTAATTATGGTTCAAAATCTGCACTCGGTATTCCTTGTCTAAAAATCGGGGAAAAGTGCTAAAAAAAAGTCATAAACCTTTTGTATTTGTGCCAATTTAGTCCTAAACCTTTTTTTGTGCAAATTTAGTCATAAACCTTTTTACGTTGTGCCAATTTAGTTATTTCCGACCAATTTTGGCCGGATTTTCTTGACTGCAGACGTCGGCCAGTTGATGTGGCATCATCAGCCCGACGTGAACAACTTTTAATAATATTTTAATATTTTCTCTTTTTCTCTTTTTATTTTTTCTTTTTTTTCTTTTTTTCTTCTCCTTTTTTCCTTCTCCTTCTCCTTCCCCCAGCCAGTTGCCAGACGTTGGCAACCAACCACCTCACCAAGGTGGCCACGAGGGCGAGGCTCGCCCATGGCCGGCGAGGCTCGACCCTCGCTAGATCCGGCGAGGGCGAGTCTCGCCAGCTCGACGCAAGGCCAGCTTGAGGCCGCGAGGGCGGCCTCACGGCCACAAGCGAGGTTGACCTCGACCTCATTGGCCGTAGCCTCTAGCCAGTCGGACATTGGCGGCCGACTGGAGGAAGGAGGAGGAGAAGGAAAAAAGAAAAAGAAAAAAGAAAAAATCAAGAAAAAAAATCTAAAATACTAAAATATTATTAAAAGTTGTCCACGTTAGCGCCAATGGGGTCACGTCATTCGGTTGGCATCCTGTCAAAAATCCGGCCAAAATTGGCTGGAAAATGACTATATTGGCACAACGTAAAAAGGTTTAGGACTAAATTGGCACCAAAAATAGGTTTAGGACTAAATTGGCACAAATACAAAAGGTTTATATTTTTTTAACACTTTTCCCATAAAAATCGTCCTTAACAATCTCTAATCTCTCTAATTTTCATATCAAGAAATGATTTCTTTATGGAGATAATTTTCCACACCACTTTGCTGATGTGGATTTGTTATCAACATGAAAATGCCATGTCTAACAACTAATGGAGATTTTGAGACGGAGGAATAATGGGAGCAAATCTAAGACTAGATATAAAATTCATTGATTTTTTTAACAAAAAAAAAAAATGAGATAAATTTGAGACTAAAGTTAAAGTTAATAATTTTCTTTTAGAAAAAAAAAATTCATGACAAATTTGGCGCTAAACCTAGAATTTTATTTTTTTTAAGACAAAAAAACTTTAGGGAAAAACTAAGATTGGACTTAAAGTTAGGATTTGGGAACTAGTTTCCGAAGACATGGAAACCGAAATGCCTTAGTTCTGTATCAAATCTTATGCTTTCATTATAATAAGGGAAAAGACCGCCAAAAATCGCAAACAATGTCGACAACAATATATTCACTTTAAAAAATTTTCTATAACACTAAAAATCTCAAATTATACATGTGTGACACATTTACCATTTATCAAGATTTTATCAATAAGTACTGTTAATAATTTGCCTACATGAACAACAAAGGCAACTAATGTTGACACGGTGCCACATGGATAAAGTAAAAACGATGTTATTTTGATGGGAAATAATATAATGAAACCTTAACAAATGGTAAATGAGTCATATGAATATATGTTTAATTTTTTTTTGTCACAAGAAAAGGCTTAAGATAAATATGTTGCAATGGACATAATTAAAAAAAAAGTCCAAAATAAATATGTCACAATGGCATAGTTTGAGCTTTCTAGTGACTTTTTCCTCATGTTATGCAGACTAGGTTCTATTTTGTTTGGTGTCATCTTCATTGGGAAAACAAGTTGGTCAAAGGAAAATAATTTTAGTTATATGAAGGATCCTAGTAGGAAATAAGTAAAATGACTCCTAATATAAAAATGAAATGAATTATTCTTTTAGAGTTTTGTATATATTTAAACTGCGTTTAGTCATTTGGATTTACATTGAAAAGGGATAGAATAAAATAAAATTAGAAATCCTCTCAATATTTTCTAGATTATAAAAAGTCCTATCATATGTTTCGTGTAACCTAGATTGAAATTTTTTTAAATTTTTGAAAATTCTCCATATTTCTCTCTTTGATCATCCTCATACCTCCTCCACTCTTCATACTTTTCTTATTTCACTAATGACTAGAGGAAGCTCCTCTCTTTGGAATAAGTATAAAAAAAGTCGCAAACATATTGCATTAGTATCAATTCAATCTTAAAACTTTTCAATTGAATCAATTTACTCCTAAATCTTTTTGCATCGGTACCAATTCAATCCATCTAGCTAATTTAGGTTAGAAATTGCCAACATGAACTCCAGCACTACCACATGACACAGCAACTCTAACGTAGAATTTTTTTTTTCTCTTTTTTTCTTTTTCTTTACCTTTTTCGTCGACAAGGTTAACGACTAACAATCCTTGGCCATAGGCTGGTATGGGTGAGGGCTTCCATGCTCTCGGCCATGGGCGAGGACCGCTGCACTCTCGCCCAAACCAAGCAAGGGTGTTACAACCATCGCCAATCACGAGCAAGGGCCTCTGCACCCTCATCGGCCACAAGCGAGGGTGCAAAGGCCCTCCCTCATTGCGGGCAAGGACCACGATGCCTCACTTGTGGCCGGTGAGCGTGCAACGGCCCTCGCACAAACCAAGCGAGGTCTATGGCCCGCAATGGTTAACCAACAACCTCATTGGTCAATAGTGTACTGAATAAAAAAAAAAAAGAGAAAAGAAAAAATAAAAATAAAAATAAAAATGGAAAATATTAAAAATTATAAAATTTGTTTACATTAGCATTAGTCATACCACATAAGACTGGATGCGTCTACATCAGCAATTTCCAACCTAAATTAATCATATGCACTGAATTGGTATCAATATAATATATTTGTGACTCTTTTTTTACTTTTTCCTCTTCTCTCCCATAACCCATTTGGCAAGCGAAACCATCTCATATGTGGGCGACCACGAGAGAAGGCCGCTTCATCTCTAAATCCATCAATACCGACTTTTCATTGATGGTAATTACTACTTTAGCAAGTCAATTTGCAACCAAAAGTTTCAAGAGCGTGGTAAGAATAGTGAAACTCAGAAGGAGAGAGAAAATAAAATTAAAAAAAAAAAAAAAAGGAATCAAAGACACCAACAACGAGGCTCTTCCTTACATGGTGGATCGTCACCAACTTCTTCTCTTTGCCCGCCCATGATTACCCATGGTCGTCTGCAACGACCTTGGCCTCTACTGTCACGTCGCCCCCACCATCGACCTCCAGACGAGCACCGTTAGTCACTACGCAGTCTTTGGAAAACGTTAATCGAAAGTCTCCCCGTTTTTTATGCTCATGAGCCACAAGTGCTTGTCTTTTTCCGCCAAATCTTCATTCAAATGCTCCCGAAGCTTCAGACACTCATTTCAAACCTTCATTTTCTAACATGGCGTGGCATAGCCTGAAACTGCCACTGCAAGGATGGATCTAAGATTCCCTGTTTGATTCCCTGTTTTGGTCTGCTCTTCAACTTCGTGTCCTCCGCCAACGACCCAAGCCGCGTTGTTTTTGTTGTCCCACTTATCGTCAAGTTGGTCTTAAACAACCTCGACCTTGTGATGCTCTGTTTCGGCACAACCCATCGTTGCTGACGCAATAGAGCGAGAAGGTTGTGTATATATGTAATTGAGATCTATACTCGTAGGCGTGAAAAATTCAGACCAAAATCAAAACCTTAATCACCAGTCGGAGTGAAGCAGAGTTTTCAGGGATTTTTCAAAGCTTTTTTGTCTTCATGGAATGGTGGGTTAGTCGTGAATGTGAACAGACATAACAAGTCGAAGAAGAAGAGGTAAAGAGATGATGGGAAGAGCGGGCGAAAGCTGTAGGGATAGCAGAAGCTTTTACCCAAATTCTGAAATTTGATCTTCTATTTTTATTTTTATTTTACAAATTTCATATTCATCCAAATTTATCCCACCTCCTAAGTGAGATTTTTTTTTTTTTTTATCTATACTATACTTGGTCATATCCAGATTTTATGCCAATTCAAACACTACATAATATGAATGATCATGATTTCGGGATAGAATGAGGAAAATTAGTATAGTTTCATTTTTTTGAGGAATTGAACTAGGAACTGAGAGGGACAATTGAGAAAACCCTAAAATAGAAGGAGCTGGTGAGGCTTGATCCATAAATTTTAATGCTAATTAGGAGCATAATTGGAGAAAATTATATACCCAAAAAAATTGGGAAAAATATAAAATGGCCCACGTCCTCAAAAATTAATTGCATGTCCACTATTCTCGAACCTCATATTAAAGCGGACCTGTGAGAGGAGGAAAGGTCCACTCATCTGACAGTCATCAGCCAGTCAGAAGCTTTAGTACTCCTTGTACTGAGTCAATGACATTGCAGAGGTACATCGTGTCAGGCTTCCTCTGTTTTTATTTTATTTTTGTAATAGGCAGGAAGAGTTTTACGACATTGAATTAGTAACACCACCTACGGTAAAGAGAACTCGTACAACGGTGCAGACGCTGCCTACAGGAATTTACTCTCGAGTACAAGAAGATAAAAACTTTGCATGCAAACAGACAATTACTCTAAACGGGTAACTAAAACATAAGACGTTAAGAATTCATGAGATCTTATGTCACGTATTTTTGAACTTTTATTATTTATTTTATTTTATGTGTTCATTATTTGTGGTTTATTTCTATTGACAAAAAGTTTCATTTTTATTATTGTGTTCACTTTTGTTTTGCTTAACTAAAAATGAAACAAAAATGAACTTATTAGATATTGGAAGTTGTGAAAGAGACATGATATGTTTTAGATCTCAAAAAATGAAGAATATATACTCCTTTTCGACAGAGAATTTTCACATGAAATTTGTAAGTAACTTGGAGAACATGTACTCCTATCGACTTCAATAGTTTTATTAAACCCACCGAGTGCATCCTTAGTTTGTCCTACGATTAATGTCCCTCTTGGAGAACAAATGCTTAGTTTTTTCCACGTTTTTAAACATCATCAGAGGAAGATTCCATAGGTTAACTAAGATTGTGGACTGATATTTCACAATGGTTTTGCAAGCAATTCTGAAATCATACAAATAAGTTTCGAAAGAACTAAGTAATTCTACTTCCTAGGAATAAGTATATAGTCAACTGTTTTATCCATATTTTAAGGTACGAAATTGTGGAAGAAAATCTATGCATTCTTTGTTCAAAATTTTCAATATAATAATTGGTTTTAATATATTGATTTTGTTAGGATTTCGTCCAAGCAATAGATGGAACTTCTATGCGAGCATTGGTTCATCTTGAAATTCAAGGAAGATTTCATATTCAAAAGGAGGGAACGCCCCCATTATGTTTTAGCAGTTGTTGCATTTGACTTTAAATCCATTTATGCATTAGTTGGTTGGAAGGGCAATGCGTTCGATTCTTGTATTTTATATGATGCACTTGCAAAGCCTAATGGATTTAATGTTCCTAGAGATACAAAAATGGAGTTTAAAACTGTTGTGAAATTGAGAATAGTATGTTTGTGATGAAGTTATTTATATTTGTAGGAAAGTATTATACTATCGATTATGTTTATGGACCAGGGGGAGATCATTTCTCCTTATTGTGGCGTTTGACACCATTTAAAGGAGTTCAATGATCATCCGCCCAGAAATGAGAAGGAACTATTCACTCTTTGCCACTTATCCCTTAAAACAACAATCAGAAGAGCATGCCATCCTAAAGAAGCGCGTACTGAACCTTTTTGATCATTTAGAACACATGTTTTAACATGTTGCATCCTCCACGATTTTATTATTGAAGTGGATCCTAATGACTCTATCATGGAAGACTTGAATAGATAAATGGAAAAAAGTTCAAGAGTCCAATTAACACATAAAGAATAGAAAGCAAACAAGAAATGGGCACTCAAAAAGGATATGACTGCAAATGCAGTGTGGACTATAAATAAAAAGACTGTGCATTTGTTTAATGGAAAACTCAAAATTTGGAGAACTTTTTTCAAAAGGGAAAAAACCACAAGAAAAAAAAAAGCCAAAACTTTGCCAACTATAATACATTTACCTCAAACTTTTTTTTGTAACACAAAAAACCCCCCAAACTTATACTTGTGTGACATATTTACCATAAACTTTTTTTTTGCGACACCAAAAATTCAAAACTTTTTTCAGTGATATCAAATTTTTGGGGTAAATATATCATATGGATATAAGTTTAGGGTTTTTGGTGTCACAAAAAATTTTAGGACAAATGTGTCACATTATACAAGCTTTGGTTAAATGTGTATATATGTACAAATTTGAGGTTTTTGGTGCCACAAAAAAAATCGAGGTATTTGTGTCACAATGGGCATAGTTTAGAGTTTTTGGTAGCCTTTACCCTTTTCAAAACATGGTTGATTATATCGCTCACAAAAATAAATGAATGAAAAATATTTTCACAATCAACGGAAATAGTTAGGTATAAGTAAATGAATGAAAATATCTTCCATTGACTAATTTCTCTAAGCAATAGAACTAATCATTTTTCGAAAAATGTTCTCCGAATGTTAAGTATTCCGTGAAATTTAGGCACCCTAAAAGAAGCCAATAATGTCTCTTTATTCTTCTTTTTGGTTTTCATTGTGTGCCTCATTTTGATGTATTGTCATGTATTCAGTTGCTTGACTAAAATTTTGAAGATGTCAATTTCACGTGTGTGGAATATGTGAGTTGCAATTCTCCTATTGTTAACCCATGTTAATCATTTAATTTTGGGTGCTTCTTTATCGTATCAGTTTCGCTTCCGTCATTTAGAGTAATCGCATAGTTATAGCAATGGGTAGAAGCAAGGAAAACAACGAAAGGAACAAGTAATTTAGGCGGTCCTTGCTCGTGGAACATGTGCCATATGAGATTCTTGCTGATGAAGCTCACAAAGGAAAACAAGCATTCAAGTACATTCCCATCCTCTTTACTTGCTCGAGTTGTCGAGGCAATAAATGAGAGGTCTTTTGCTTTGATTGTAAGCCCGATCATGTTGAAAATCGTCTCACAACGTCTTAAAAAAAGAGAACTGGAAGACTGTTCAAATTGTATGTGACGAGTGAATTCAACCGAGGAGATAAGTTGAAGTGTCCATCATGGACAAAGGGAAATTCGATAATGTGACTGTTTTTTTTAATGCCTAAGAACATTCTCAGATAATACGTTGCATAAATTCTGAGTAACAACATCCAGTGATTTTTCATTGATAAATGTTGCAAGTAATTAGTATTTATGTGATAAATTAAATCCTTTTTGAACATGTCACTCTTCATGCCGCCACTAGAGACCTTTACCGCAACCCCTCTCTTGCTCTCTCCCCAACAATGAGGGAGACCAAGCCACCGTTGGAGGTTGTGCAACCTTGGATGCCACTTCCGTGATACGAAGAGATGGGAGTTTGAGACTACAAGTCGTATGGTGGTGGTCAAGCTGATTCTATTCTTCATACTAATAGGTTTGGAGATGGTGGCGACCGATACTGGTGGGGGGTCTTATGTTGCTGCCGAGGCAGAGGCCACCGATGGTCAAGTTTGGTGGTAGCGGGGGGTGGCTGTGTCCAAGACCCCCCAACAATATCGGTCGCCACCTCTCCAAACCTATTAGTATGAAGAATAGAATCAGGTTTGACCACTACTGGACGGAGATGGTGAGCTGCGGCGAGGAAGAGATGGCACGTCAAGTCCAAGTGGATGCCAGCATTTCTGATGGAATGACTGCATTAGACCAATTTTCACAAGTTTGGATAATAGGTTGGACACAAAAAGAATTTAGGCCCCACATCCGGCAATACATAAAAAATTTCAAGAACTTGCCATGCCATGAACCTCCGCTATTCTCCCTTAAATTATATTTTTAAGACTTCAAATCCCCACTAAAGCCTTGGCGTGTTTCCGTTAATAGTATGTAATTTACTTTTTCTGTCAGTAAACTTCTGTAATCTTCAACGAGGACATTAAATTCTTACCACATGCCTTGCATGACTTACTAGTTTATAGTGATTCCATATTGTATATTACCTAAAAAATATATTCCATATTGTATGGCAATATTAAAATTCTCGAGGATGCTATGAAGGCAAACTGTTTCCGCTTGCCCGTGGTTTTCTTGTAGTCCATTTCATTCTTTTCGACCCAACGTTAGGCGTGATGAATCAGGACGAGGCTAACATAAACGATACGTCTAAAACACCTTTTCGGATTAAAAGTGAACTCAATCCATTACATAGCACAAGTAGAGAACTTTAGCGAACATTGTACCGATTGATCGAGAAGAAAAGGCTTGACTCCCACACCCAAGCTAAACAAATTGCTAATCTCGAAGCTTGCTTTCTAGCGTAGACCCTATCCTAATCGATGACTAGTGCGAACAGCAATTAAAATAGGGCAAAACTTTCAGCAGGAGTTTCACGACAAAATTCCCAGTAACATATATTCACCAGGTATATACTTCACCGTTTGTGTAGATGGTCCTCGATGGATTCGTAGTTCTACCCATCTAAATTATATCTTTCAATTGGTATCTCCAGAGAAAGCAAAGCTAAAACAGAGGTGCATTCGAGTCTTCCGATGTATATCCATAAAATACACTATTCTTTTCTAAAATAAATGGTTCAACTTATATACAGTGTTCGCTAAAGAAACAAATCTAAAGCTCCAGTTAAGGTGCCCTGCAGAAGCTGCCCTCACCCATCTTGGGAGCTTCAGCTTTCGGGATTTTTAGATAGATGCACTAACAAAAAAACAAATAAAAGCCCGCTGCTTTAGCCACAGAAGAAGACCAATAACAGCACATAACTTTCTAGCGGCATGATCTCTCATCTTCTATCCTTATATACAAATTGGTTGCAAAAGTTAAAAGACTAGAACTACTCTTATCCCTTCTAACCAACTTTAATAGTTGAGAATCTATGTCAGGTTGGCAACAACGATGTTCAGCAACCCCATGATACATGAAAGACCTCTCTTCGGCATTGTCTATAAACAAAAGAAACTTCTATGGGTCAAAGTGTATATGATAAAGAATCAGGATGCGTAGGCGGACACAGTATGGAACTCACATTCCGGCACGTATTTATTTGTTGCAGCAGAACCATAATAAGTCTGCTGATAAGGCAATTTGGATATTGGAGTGCAAGTCAATAAAAGACTCATAGAGGACAAATTATTCCAGTCTACTACAACCTCCAAGAAAGGTTCACATAGAAAATATTACCTTATCCACTCATAGATTGTTTAGTACAGAATCATTAAATCGGCAGATAAGTTCAGAAGATGTTCGGGTTTCAGCAAATCCAGAGAGACAAGACTGAGAAAAAGTAAGAAGTTGGTAATCAGCTATCTCCACAAACAGGTACATATTAGCTCGTAAATGTAAAATGACAAAACTACAAGTACGCACTCACAGTTTGCATTACGAACAATCAAAAACATGCCATACCTGAAACCACAAATATCCAAGATGAATAAGATAATGAATGGTAAGACCAGGAAAGTCTATACCGTGCCTAGCCAAGTTCACCATCCCCAAGCTATAGACATTTCACTCAAAAATAGGGAAACTGAATTGAGGAATCTCCAGTTGCATGGGTGCAATGCAAATTCAGGTAGCACGGCTTCTAATAACATCAAGACCCATCTCAGTTGGATCAGTTGCTTGTAATTCCACCTGAATTCCATCAAGCTCTCTCTTGAATCTATCTTTGGAGCTTGCGTAAATCATCTTGCTTCTGACCCTCGACGTATCTGGAGACCTTTATAGGATGATATTAAAATTAACTCAAAAGACCAGATTAACTTGGAACCCACGTTGTAAATACTAGTAACTGGGACACATCGTATAATGTCAAAGGACGTGGTAAAAGCTTTTCATTGGATTTTCTAACGCAGTCAAAGGCAGGAACCATTGATGTAAGAGTTATGACAGGCACGCGAGCGCGTGCGCGCGCGCACACACACATGTCAAGAGCATATGTCTGTATCAAAGCATACCATGCAATGAAGAATATTCTGCTTTTCTGGCAGTTCTCCTCGGTGACAAAATCAAAGTCATAGACAGCATATCGACACTCGTCAGCAGGAAGACTGGCAGTAAAATCTTCGTAGCTTTGAGTTGGCTCTCCAACCTTCTCCACAACGACTTGCTTTTGCTTCTCCTCTATCTTGAACACTATGAAGCGATAGGTTCTCTTGGCCTTCAATTCCAAGAACCTTAACTTACAGTCATCATGAACAGCCATACCAGATGCAGCGTTGGCCTGTGAAAAGGAACATGCCGTAGATATCAGCTACCTCAAGAAATTAAAATTACAGGTACAGTTAGTTGAGAGAGAAAGACAAATATCAACTCGAAACAACTGTCCCCATAATTACAAAAAAATATGAAACACTTTGCAATGTGATGTCTAACAAACTATAATAATATTTATAAAAAATCTCAATTTGGTATTCATTAATCTATGACAGATTAAAGGGGCGAAGAAGTCACAGTTTGCTTCAGTCACTGTTCTAAAGGTAACAGTATTAACAAATAGCTACTTTAGCTACTTTGATATAATGGTTCACTTTCCCTTAACGTCAACAAGTATTTACAAAATCTGATCTCATCCTCTCCCAGCCAGACGGATGAGCAAATCTATTGGACACACGCATTTACCGTATCTTGCTAAAATGCAGCCTAGGTTCTTCATCAGGCACAGCCGAACCCACAAGCTATCAGTTATCAGATCTCTTCTCTTTGAAAGACATACAACTAGCTTGAAAAATCCAGATCATGACTGCAAGCAACAGTTGCATATGGCAGCGTGTATTTATGTTTACAGACTGGTAGCACCAACATGCATATAATCATCCTCCGTCAACAGAACCTATGTTAAGGACATCGAATCGCAAAATTCTCAAAAGCATGAATTACTTTCCAGCGCTCAACCTGTTCAAGAAAACGAACACAATACGGAGATGCCACCCGGTGGCATCATCCCACATCAATCAAATGGAAAAAACACAGCCCAAACAAATTGAACCGGATCTTCACGTCAAGAGAACACGACCCACTGCGAATCCGATCGAACCAGACAGTGCTTCAGCCAGATGGAGCTCAACAGGTAAACATCGGGGACAGATCAAGCGCCGACATCAGCAGTAAAGAGAACACTCTCAGAAGCTACAATCGAACTAAGACGCACACCAAACAAAACGAAGAGAACTGTTCCATGGGATCGTCTTCCCTGATGGCTCAGCGGACGAACTAGATCGCGAAAACGGAGCTATCGAAACCCTAACGGATCAAGACTCGGAGAACAAGAACAGGAGACGGCGACGCAACGAGAACTCACCATCTCTGAAATCCTCGTGAAGCAATCAGCGAGCGACGGTCAATTGGGAAAATGGAGAATTTGAAGAAGTGGCGAAGGAGGGTTTCTCTCTCTAGAAAGCCTGCAACAGCTGGAGCGCTGTGAGAGAGCGGGGATGGAGTTGTAAAGTCTCTTTTATTCGGTGGGTTTCTGTGGGGGAGAGAGCGATGGACGTCGCGATGATGTGCGTGCCAGGGGAGCGTGTCCAACGAGCTCATCCAATTAGAGCGCGCCACGCGGCAAGTATGATACGCGGAGATACGTAGCGAGCTGCGGCTTGACTGGGCTCACTGGAGCCGACTTAGTTCGACCGGCTCGTTAAGCTAATGTAAGCTGATTAGCCCGGGATATCGACCTCTTGCTCAACGTAGGTCTTGAACGGCTCCCCGCTTATCTTTTTTTGGTCGTAAACGGCTTCCTGCTTTGCGAGGGGGCTTTGAGCTCCAAAATATTTTGGCCAATTATATACAGTTTGGCTAAATTTTCGAAGAGTTTTGAAATTGCAATTTAGCTCAAAATAGGTTAAGAGGTACTTTGATTTTTTTGGATTACCATAATGCAACTATATATATTCTTTTAATTTTGTTCTCACTATACTTTCATACTTTTGAAAATATCCCTATCCACTTGATGTGGCTAACGAGAGTTCAAGTCTCCTGCAAGGCCAAATTTGACTATGAGTAAGGTAGATTTGACACCAACAGCCTCGCTTAAGGTCCCCGAGCTTAGGCAATTGTCACTTGGGTTGTGTTAACCCAAGCGAGGTTACCATCGCCAAATTTGGCCTAGTCAAAGGCTTGCTAGTCATAGTTGGTCGTTGAATCTTCATCTATTTTGATTTTTTTTATTTAACAAAAAGCAAAACTGTTTTACAAAATGTGATTTTTCCAAATTCCATTAAATCAAAAATTGTTTTCCCATGCACTTTTAAATTACAAATTATCAAACACTACTTGCATTTCGAAAGATCCCTTAACCTAAAGACTTTCCATTTTCTCAAAAATTTTCCTAAAAGCCAAACTAAACGCACCCAAAATTTGAATAGTGAGTAATAGTGTGATGGTCCTCCTAAAGACTAGAGAGATGCTACGAGTTATGTTTGGTTATGTTTGGTGTTGATGAGTTCATGAATCCAAAGTGTGTGCAATGCTTTTGTTTTGGGCAAATACCTTTTGGTAAGAGACAAATTATATTCAGTGGCAAAAGTATTTACCGACTTGAAGCCTTTTGTATTTATCAAGAGATTTCGTCTACATGAAGTTCTTGTGACTTAAAATACCAATGACATCACAACATTATGAGATTGTTGTTGAGGTTCACCGCTTAAAGCTTTGTCTTAAATCCATCACGTTTTCATTATGTCATTTATCTAGTTTCAATCGATTGACTTTTAGTCACGCACAAATTGAATAGCTCACAAGCCCTAGGTTCATTAGCTATCGATTTTCCTTTAAAAAAAAATACATTTTGTCCCCTAAATTGTTTAGAAGATGTCATAAAATTACTCGTTGGCTATTCCCTTTCCGTTCTCTTCTATTTTTTTCTCTTCAATTACATGCCCCTTTTTTTCGCCAATAATTTTATTACATTTAGGAAGATTTTTTTCCCTCAAAGAAAATTTTACGCTAACCATACTTTTCTTAGAACAGTCCCTTATAATCAAAAGAGCTCTAAGCACGGCTTGGCTAGGCCGTAGCCATGTGGTTCGTGACTATATTTATAGGAACTGATATTTACGCTTGGTACGACATGATGGCCGTTGGCACACAAATGGCGGAGTTTACAAATGGCGGAGTTTAACGGCGTCAACTTTGGAATTTTTGCCCACCGTCGCCTCAAATCTATTTAATTTTCTTGGCTTGCGAGAGTGCGATGTCACTGTCGCATGACGCTTTTTCGAATGGGGGGTGGGTCCCTTCCAGATTCTTTCTATTTATTCACCTGGGCGTCCATCTGACGCTACTTTCGCAGATTTTTCTTTTTTCCTTTTCTTACATTAGAAGATTTCTTTTGGTGCATATTATATGTAAAACGTACTTTTTGGGAAAGCAAAGCTAATTCGCTTGCGTTATCATGATCCGGACTTCGATTGTCGATGCCGCCGTTCGTGTTGGCACTAAAAATTTGATTTATTGGACCCAGAATAAAGGCCACATATGTGATAAGGCTGCCAATTATTAGAAATACCAAAGGTTCAAAATTAGTAACCGCTCGAAAGCATGGAGATAAGAATGGAGACAGTTCCAAAAATTACCAACAATGCAGATGATGCAAAGCAATTATTGGTGCATTATCAAAGTTTCTAGTGGTTAGTCTGAAATTGAAGCCAATAACTATTGTTAACATTTGATTTTTAATCGACGCGTCATTAAAAATAAAAAATCGCTATTGGAGTCTCCGATTTCGACGGAAAGTGTTATTTTTCATTTCTTTCTATTGTTTTGTCATAATTTCCCATTCATTTCTAGTGAAAAAAAAAAAAAACAAATAATTGACTTTTTGGCCAATTCTTTGACTAAAAGTCAACCTAGGGTAAAAAGTTGGCTTTTTACACAAAAAGATTCTAAATGGTCCTAATTTCACTTTAGCTAGATTAATTTTCAAAAATTTCAAAAATTTGAATTGAAAATCAACCTTAAGGGAAAAGTTAATTAAATGGTTAACTTTTTGGTCAAATTTTTGACCAAAAAATTGAAAAATTCGAAAATCCATCAATCGCTTTATGTGGCATCCTAAAAATCTCATAACGATCCCTAGATACACTACGGCCCATGACTAAGTGATGGAAACACCATCGAGCTACATTATGGTCATTAGACCAATGGATTACAATTAAACAAGGCCGAGCATTGAATGGACTAATGCTTGGTTGGAAATGTATCATATGCTCATGTGAGACCGAGGTTGTACTATAAGATGGGTTGATAAGAAATTTTGGCCGTGAGCCCTATGGATTGAATTATCTTTGTGTATTGTTGTAATATTTACGGCCATGCGAATATTGGTGATTATGTAATTATAAGTGGGGATTAAAGTGAGATATTAGGAGTAGATGTGAGCTGATTTCTTAAGGCCTAAAAACCACCCAAACCGGCCCACGTTTCCTCTTGGATCGGTCGACCAAGGCCCAGCCGAGTGAGGCCCTTTCAATTGCATGGAATTTGACAAGTGGCGGAGGGACTACATGAGGTGTCGCCACTCCTTGCTTCACCGGAGATCCTCCATGCAAAACCTCATGATTACTAGCTAATCATGAGAGTAAAAGAAAAAGAGGAGGGGGGAATGGACGAGGGAGTGATCGAGAGAGAGGGTAACCAAGAGAAAGAGAGAGAGTCCGAGAGAGAGAGAGAGAGAGTTCGTGAGGGTGCATCGGCGAGGGAAAGAAGGAGACCAGCCCCGCCGTGCATGCGCCTGCTGCCGCTGTCGATGCCGCCTAGTTTCGCAGTTGATCGAGCCGCGCCCGAAGTCCTTAAGTCGCTGTTTTGCTTTCTATGGTTGCGTTGGAGTTAAGGCAAGTGAAGTCCATTGATCTACATTATGCTTGTTGTGGTTGTGTGTGAAGTGTAATAGATTTTGGAGAAGCTTGAACTTGATGCTGGAGATTGGAATTCGAAAGAACAGGAGTAGTTCTTGAGGACTAGCAAACTGTTTCATGGAAAAACAGCTTGACCATTGGCGACTCCGTGAATTTTTTGCAATTATCTAGTGGAAATTTGACTTTGTGTCCTTGATGAAAGTTGTATATGACATCTTGAGGAGTAACATACTAAAATTTGAGAAGAAACGGACAAGTATTGGTCAGTAAAACGATTTTTCTTTGGAAGTGTTAGATCTGGAAACTGTTATCAAGGCTTAGGGAGAGTTATAGTGATTATAGCTCTTGATCTATCATGAATCTGACTTTGAGTTCTTCATGAACCTTTTACCTCTAGGTTTTATATATAACATATCAAAATTTTATAATTTTCTGAGTTTATTTAGGGGTTATACTGAATTTGTTATTAAAACTGTACAATAGTGATGTTTGAAGTTTTATGGCTGTGATGCACGGACCATTGCGTTTTATACGAAATTTTCTTAAACTTGGTGTTCTTCATAAAACTTCTTCCCCTAGACCTTGTTTACAACATGTTAAATTCTTAGAATTTATTAAGATCGTATACTAATTTTTCCAGAATTTCAATTAGTAGAGTGCATTCTATTTTGGTTCGAAAACTGTTTTATTTCAAGAACAATTGAATTGCTCTATGAGTTGTGATGCCTTGGATCGTCATTTATACAATGGATGTGGTGACATTTACACATCATATGACATCAAATGTTATTTTCAAAACGAGACATATGTGTGTGTGTGTATATATATATATATATATATATATATATATATATATATTGTAATGTTGATGATACCGTTGGACGGCTGAGACGACGATGCCCCGGGAGTGTCGGGATGCCCATAGGGTCGAGTGAGTCGATGCCGGTTGGATGCCCGGAGGTGTGTGCCGAATGCCCGGAGGTGTGTGTCGGATGCCCGGAGGTGTGTGCCGGAAGTCTCGCGATGCCAGGTTGGGTGCGAGAGCCCGAAGGGATGCAAACACTGGTCCCCAAGAAAATGAGATTCTTTCGAATATTAAAATGAGAAATCAATCATGTACATGTGTGTGCATATGGCATGGTACATAAATTGTCTATGAATTTCGAGTTGGTATCATCTGGCATTGAAAATGTGGTTATTAAGGCATGGGATGAACCTATGGTTTTATATGCATGGTTGCATAGATGATATGAGCATTTCACTTGAAATCTTAGTTGTCTTGCTTGTCGCATTGTGTAGTTGATGGATCTTTTACTGCTGAGTGGTTGTACTCACCCCGTTTGGGGACTAACATTTCAGACTAGAAAGAAAATGTCTCTGCTGCCTCCGACTCCTGGTACGTTTTATGGGCTCCTGGTTGACCTGCAGTGGGAGATGTCAGAGTACCATCATCCTGGAGTGCATGGATTGGTGTTCGAACGTATGAGGATTTTGCTGACCTTTGATATAGGCCATTCTGCCGGCCCAGTTCATCAGGAGTTCATTTCGGTTCTCGTCTAACTGGATGGCCGCTTGCTGAGGTTGCTGCCGCCACCACTGGCCAACGGACCAGACCAGATTTGATTATGGGTCGAGACAGCAGATGACGCTTTTTGGACCGCCGACACTAAATGATGGACCGGTATACATGACTCTTTGTAGAGTCGGGTACTTTTGGATATAGTTGAGCTTAGAAATGCCTTGGCCTTTTGATGTGCCGACTCATGATATCCATCAAGTTATGTAAATAAAAGTGTTCGGCTCTAACTTATATAAAATGTGTAGTTGGTGTGCATTGCATTATTTTGTTGAGTATGGGATAGGGAGATTTTGAATATGCTTCCGCTATATAGACTGCGTAGGGACCAATGTAAGAAATATAAACCCCTAGGATTTCATGGACTTGTCAAATTCATATGGTATCAAGGAACTAAATTTTTAGGGCAAGCAAAAAGGTAGTGACCATGGCGACCCTAACGGATTGGGGGCCGTCGAGGTTGGGGTGCCACACTTTATTTTTGTCTCAATTTGATTTTAACATAAAAAATTTTGCGAAAAATCGATTAAGGACTTTTTTTCCCAATTTTTTGGTTTTATGTTCAAAATCAGCCAAAAATAAAATTACTTTCATTCTAGTTATAATTAAGGTTAGTTCGTTTTATGGCATTTAATCTAGGGATTATTATCCATTCACTCGTTCATTTAGTTTCGAGAATGGTCATGTCAAAATGTGAATGTCACTTTTAGCCCTAATTAGGTAGTCTAAATCAATTCTTCATGAATTGCAAATAGACATTTTCATTCCACTCATTTTTGTGCGATAAGTCTGAATTTGAGATCCATTTTGGGAAATTCACCCGGGAACACCTCAATTGAGGAATTTAGCCTTCTTGAAAATAAGAAAATTAAGCTAATGAACTTCAATTAAAGAAATTCAAATTGACCCCATTGATACTAAGGTTTAATTTCGAGAATTGATGCTCAATTTCACAATTAAACCTCAATTCAATTTTAGCATAAAAGTCATGCCACCAATTCAAAGTCAATTTGGATGCAATGAATCACCCTAGGTATGGGTAATTAATCCAACAAGTGCCTCGCAATGTTAATGGAATTCAATTTTCGATGAATTTGCAATTTGGAGTAGGAATTACATGAAATTGTCCAATTTAGCCTATAAAGTCCAATTGCATGTACCCATGGTGTAGGTCCAATATTTTTCATGTTGTTCAAATAATTAGGTCAATAGAAAATTATTGGATTAGATTTATATAATTTAATTTGCATAATTTCTTAAAAATTGGACCGTTTTTCCTTAAATTGGACAAGATTTCCTTCCAAGGGACTAAATTGCATAGAATTCAAAACCCTAAGTACCAAGCCGCCCAAAGGATAACCGAACCGGTCGAATCAGCTTGGACTAATCTGATTGGCCACCGATGGAGGAGGCCGGTTTGGCCTTCTGTCGGCGGCTCTCGGTGGTCGGCGACCACCCTTGGATATCTCATCGTGTGTATTTCATTCCCACACCCCTCAATTTTTCATAATTTGCAAAAATGCCCAGGATGTTTGTAAAATTAGAAAATTACCCTTAATTAGGCCTTAATCACAAATTCGGTTTAAACTTCCAATTTTGGCATATTAACACCATTCAAATGATCATATGACATATTTTAACTTTGATTAGCCCATAATGGAATTAATTAGGCCATCCAATCAAGTTTTAGTCATCGGATCGAATCGACGGCTAAGATTTGATCTTGAGAGGAAGTACATAAGCATTTATCCCTCCAAAACTCAAGGGGGCTCATTTTGTGTATTTTCTGGATCTAAAAAATGACTCTCTCTCTCTCTCTCTCTCTCTCTCTCTCTCTCTCATGCATGGCCACCCCTCATTGCCAGTTCTGGCCCTAGGCCGGCGGTCCATCGTGCCATGCCACCACCTCTAGCGACCCTCAGCCTCCCTCCGTCGCTATTGAAGCAGCAACAAGATCGGCAACCATCTTGATCGTCCTATCCTCCTCCTTCTTGTCGTAGTTTTGAAGACTGGCGAACGAGCTAGCCTTTGCTTCGATTGGTTCCCCCTTGTTGATCAGCGACCAATGGTGGTCCATTGGTGGTCCGACCATCGCCAATTCCCCTATAGGAGAGTCCTTGACCCTCAGGTAGTCGGGGCTTGATTGGAGGGCCACCGAATGAGCTCCTGTGGATGTTTCTTTCCTCGGTGGTCCAAATCGTGTCTAATTGAACCTAGTCTTCCCCAACTGCTAATCGGTGCCGATCCGACCCCTCTAGTGAGCCTTGGCGTTCCATTGATGATCCTTGACGTTCTCAAAGTGTCGTGGTAGCTTAGCGATCGTTCGATCGAGTTCGTTTCGTTAAAAATCACATAAAGGTAAACAAATCCAATGAGGCAAGATCGAGTTAGTTGATCAGAGTTAGGATTCAAAGATTAGGAATCCTTATATGCTTAGAATCAATGATCATGAGTACCGCAATGATCTATGAATGAGTGACATGTTGATTGAATGATTGAATAAGTTTGGGAAATTCGTAGGCCTTGAACATAGGTTCTATTATGGCTGATTCGAGGTCCTACACTTCATTATCTTGCTTCGAGGTGCTCTAAACATTCGATCTACGTTTGGTAAGCTTCAATTTGATATGTTAGGGGCCTCGAACAAAATTCGTTTCGTACCTAAAATCCATCTCGAAATTTTGATGATCTTTTGTGAAAGTGGTGTTTTTTTGATGATTCTGACTTTTGAATGTGTTCACCAGTTTGCCAATTTTTTGCCAATTATTTTGTTTTGATTTTGAAGATGGTTTCTTCATGAAAGTTGCATGAAATTGCATTGATCATGACGTATCTTTTTTCTAGATTTTTTGGAACATATTTGATTAGGCAAATCTTCAAAAAAATCGTCCTCATGTTGATCTGCCCTGTTTGAGCTCTAGTTATATTTGCTATGAAATGAGATAGTAAACATATTTGATTGGATTTGCATCATTTAGGAAAGTCATAGAATACGTCATAAAATTTCTAACAAAGTATAGATTGTGTCAAATGGTCATCCTTTGCTAGTTCAATTGCTTACACGAAGTCATACTTGGCATATTGCAATATGAGACATTGAAAGCCTTGTTCTGTCTTTTCATTTCCGTGTAGATTTTTGTGAACCAAATTAGATTTTGCTGTCTCATGAAAAACAATCCCAACATTGCATTCTACATATATGATTTTTTGTGGATTTTTACCATGTTATTACATCATTGAAAACCATCCACATTTTGTGCAGTCTCTACGGCAATTGTGACTGATTGTGTCCTTGTGAAAGTGTTTTCAATTGAGCTCCTTAAGAGCAAAATTAGTGCATGATGCCTTCTAGACATACCTAGAGCACATCACAAGCTTCGAAACGATATATGGCATGCATCATTTGAAGGTAGTTTGCTATGTGAAAACTATCCACCAAGTTGACATGTTACCGCTGAAATTGTTAAACATTCTGTCATAAATGTTTCTTGATGATAAGTCACCTATTGATGTTAGTGAATTTGTGTGATTTTCTGTGCATCAATTTAGGGTTAGATGTCTTAATCAAACTTGTTCACCGCATTTAACCCTACATCATGTTTGGATGTCCCCATTTTCATGTATCATTTAGGTAATTTAGCGAGCCATTTATCATGCATCATGTTTTGTCTTATTATGACTGATACACGCACTTTTGCAATTGTCATAATTTGAACATGAATTTGACCTTAATTGAACTCGATGCCTTATAGAAAGTCTTAGGGAATGTCTTAAGCTTTCTAACGAAGTCAATTTTGTATTATTTGCATGTCATTTGGCCCATTTTTCATTTTTGCAAAATTTCCTGAAATTTGCCATGAGTGAAATTCGGAATGCTTTCGACAAAAAGAAAAAAGAAATTCGGAATGCTTGTTTTGCCCTTATTAAGTTAGCTCCTTTGTCATTTTTGTATGATTTTTTTGGTATCGATTTTAAGGTTGAATCCTCAACGAAATTTGTTTGTCTTCCTCATGGATATATTGTGGTGAAATTTCAGAATTTTTACATATCGTTTACTAGGACAACTTGTTGATTTGTCATGATCTCGAGTTGCCTTGTTCTTTCCCTAATGCACTATTTTGTTTCTTGGATATTTATAAATTCACACGTAGTTGATCTTAGGAAACTTCCTTCATGAAAGTTGTTCATTATTGTGTGCTTGATGTCCTGTAATTTTCTTAGGACCAATTATTCATGGGTCCTATCCCAATTGCTATGATCTTGATTGCCTTGTTTGATGTTTACTGTTGTGATTCCTTGTTGCGATTCCATTCTAGAATTTTTTAGAATGTCTTGCATGCTAAATTGAGACTACTTCTCTTCAAGAGTTTTGATCCTCGTTATCTGAATGTCATACAGAAAAATTCTTGGAAAATAAAAAGCATTTTGTTATACTTTTCAAACCTCTTGAATGTTGTAAAACAATATGAAATTTCATGTTCTAATTGATTCGAACCCACTTTTCATTCATGTGATGCCCATGTATAAAATTTTCATTCTTGAAAATGCTTTTGCATGGTTTGAGTAGTGACTCGATATGAATTTTGTCTAAGTTTGAGTCATATTTAAAATGTTTGCAAAACTCAATTAGTATGCTCATTGATATAACCGAGTTAGCCTTGGCTAGTAAATGTGCCTTATAGCTATGACAAAATCATGTCCCCCTTTCATCCAAGCTTTCATGTGACGCTTACTATCCTAAATTTCCAAACTTTGTTTTTGGCATGGTGTTGATATTGTCTAGGTTTGGACCATATTTAGGGCGCCTGCGAAGCTTAATCGGTGTTGCCCATTGATGCACCCAAGTTAACTTTGGTGGTTAAACATATTTCATAGCCATGATATAATTTCGCCATGTCATTAACAATCAATTGTTTGATTCTCTCTCAAATACTTTTGGGTATCACTTGAATCTTTTTTTTTAGCCTTAGTTGTGTTTGCTTTTATAGAACACATGTGATTGTGTTTGTCGCTTGATGACTGAATAAGTGATCCAGTGTCAGCTCATTGATTTGTTTGATTGATTGAGAACCAAGGCCCGATGGCCTACATACATGTTTAATTTCAACTATGTATGTTAATTTTAGATGTATGGATAAGTGTGATGCATGATCTTGTGGGATATCTTGGATTACACTTATAATCCATTTTACGGACTTTTTAGCATTGGTTGCCATGTGGGAACACAAATGGTGGCCAGTGGCTATAAGTTTTTTTAAATGAATTGGGTAGATGTTCTAAGTGGGTTGTTGCATGAATCACAAAGGCCGATCCCGAAGCCATGTTTGATCAATTTGACACATTGTCTTGGTTTCTTGATTGTGATTATTTTTGTTTGTTTGTAATTGTGATTATTATTTCTTTCTGTCTTGCTATATGTACATTTCTTTCATATTGTAACCATCTAGTCTTAGTATTAGATTAGAGTTAGAATAGGCCCATGAAGGTGGTGATCCCGAAGATTTGAAGACGATGAATAGTCGATGTTCAATCCAACCTCTTTTTGTATCATTTATTTTCCGATATATGTTTCAAGTTGCTTCATGTTGTATAAATACCTGACAAGTTGTGGATTTCTTTCTTTTGCTTTACTTTCTGTTAAGGATTACATGTAGATTTACCGCTTTCCTTAAATTGTTTTGAGTATTTACATACCGCATCGCATTTACATTTTGATTGATTGTCTTCTTTCCTTTTTTCTTTGATAGAAACAGAATGCCATGAAATCGACCATCCACGCATGATCACCTAGTTAACTTCTCATTTGCATGAAAAAGTAAAAAGACATCCATGAACACCTTAGGAAACATGACAAATTGTTAAGTACTAAAAGGGCGTTAATAGAGATATTAATGTAATCCGAGTCCTCAAACTTTAGAATCTTTGGTTGCGTAGATATCGAGAGACCACTTTCAACCCTCGATTTGATTTTCTAGCCAACCTCCAAAAATGAGACTAGTGGCGACTCCTAATTGTCAACTATGTTGCCTTAAACAATTCATAGATAATAAATAAACCCATTGTGATCATGATTTAGCATACTCGAGATGGTGAAGCTAAAAGATGAAGTGATGCCACCTTTACGTCTGGTTTCCTTTCGACTTTGAAACCGTTGATCAAGATGTGTCGTAGCGTCGAGGTAGAGTCATGACAAATCCCATTGTCACTCAAGGTACGAATTTGGGAGAGCTCATGACCGTGATTGAGTAAACTCATGTGGTTGATCCCGAAAGATGAGGAGACGACATCTTTTGGAGTATGTACCATGAGGGAACTCTCATAGTCAAGTATCCTCAAACTTGACCTCCTATTCCCAACATCCCAAAGAGGTCAGGTTGCGACAGGCTTGGCGACTCAACTAGAGACTAGTTACTAGTTAGAGAACTTGAAGCCATTTAAAATGGTTGTTGTATTAACTAATGTGTCATATGTAAGATCGTCTACCTATCAAAGTTGCGTGGAAAATGAGGTAAGTCGCTAAACTCGTGTTAAATGATCTTGTAGGTGAGAGTTATAAGAGGTGGTGTATTTATAAACCCCTTGTCTTGTAAGTGGTGAAATGATGTATACATGTATGTTGGGTTATATTGTAGTGCTTGTTGTTTAAGTTTAAATGCATATTAAAAAGTTTTAGCACGATACTACACACACAATTGCGATCTAAAACCCCAATTCCCCCTAATTAGCATCTTTAGGAGGGTTTGTGGATGGAATCTACAAGTGAATGCTCGTAGTAATCCATATTTCCATAAACTTGCTCGTCCCAATCGATAAAAGTTGCATTGATTAATGATAATAACGGTGAGTAAACTACTTTTATTGATTAAGATGGGAGCTTTAAGCCTTTAATATCCTCATCTTTAGGCGTCAAAACCTCATAAGTCCTCATGCGATGTGTGGTTGTGCTTGCCATGGTTTGGTTGGTAAGAATCATTCATGTTTTATCGATATTACGCTTTCTAATTTCTGAATTTTAGTTTCGCACTTTATATTTCCCACGACGATGGATTTTTAATCTTGAATGCCCCTCTAGGTTTAGGATTTAGATGGCCAAGCCCAAGATCAATATACACATAATCCGTAATGAATACAATTGAAAAACATATTTCTTTTTTTTTTTTTTTTTCAGGTCAATGGTCCATAGACGACCAGGTTGGGTTGGATCGACCAGCCCAACAGCGGGTTGACATCACGATGACGTCAACCACGCTTGACAAGCAAGTGCGCGAGCAACTATTTGGCGTGTGCATTGCATGTGCACAAGGCGGTAACTACATCGCATACATTGCATACGCTAGCGATTTTGCACTCATTACACACATGCGATGCACGTGCTCAATGAGCCGCTGCTTTTGTCATGCCCCGAACCTCGAGCTCGTGCCCATCCCTTAGTGGTCGATAAAAATTTGCGACGTCTCAGGACGTGTCACCGACCCATTCATTTCAATGCACATGCGGAAGCGAAACAAAACCCTTGACAACAATCAACACGGGATAGAAAAGCAGGAAACATATTCACAACCAAAACACTTTTAAAAACACCTTGGTTTATATACAATACTAGTATAGCCAAAAGCCTACTTAAACACAAAAGCCTACAAGTCCTCTAGGCACTCGAATCCCCAACTGAAAACTCCGAGGCATCTTAGGGACTTGGGTCCAGCACTGCACCACCAGGAGGGTCAGCTATACCCTCGCCAAAAGCAATGTCTATTACCGAAGCTGGGACCTCAAAATCCTGTATGGGGCCCACTCTGTATCCATTGAGCCCGCGGTAATACCACGCTCTGAATCGATGAAAATACCCTTTGAGGTAGGCCTTCATTGACCCAGACAGTAGTCACCACGAGTTCATAGACCCAGACCTCGTGGCCCCCAAGAAAGGGATATCAGTAACCTGCTTGGTAACCCTCCTGGGCTGACCAAAACGTTCCGGAGGAACCGCCATCTAAAGGCTTGAAAAGATTGAGCCCACGACGGGGTGAGACAATGTCTCAGCAAGTTCACCCCGCTAAACTCCGATTAGAAAGGAAATACGTCTAAAGGCAGTATATGCACACAAGACAGAGGACTTAACTTGCCTCAGTTCCTTCCTGCAAGTCAGCACAATTCATACACTCAATCAATCCATCCATTCAATCAATTCAATCGATTGCAATTTGATTATTGCTCGCACAAGCATGAACTACCGACACACATCGGTCCACTGGCGTAGCCAGGGATTACTGCTCACACAAGCTGATATAAACTGCTGCTCAAACAGCTGACATGGATCATTGCTCACACAAGCTGATACAGATTAGTGCTCACAAAAGGCTGACATAGATCCTTGCTCTCACAGGCTGACACAGATCCTTGCTCACACAAGCTGACACACGATACTACTCTCACAAGCTGACATACGATATTGCAATTCCGGCCAAGGACATTGTGCTTTGTACACCAATTTCTCAATTAAAATAATGAACTTGGCCTATTTTCATTGTTTAAAAATACCCGATAAAAATAATCGTGTGTGGGTACACGATCAATTTGAACCAGGAAAATTTACATCCACACTTTTAAAATCCCATGATTCGATATAGTCCTCAAAATCATTTTCGGTGTCGAAACCCAACACTTGAGATTTTTCTAATTAACTATCAAAATTTCATAATTTTGGAACAAATAACCAAAATCGCAATTATCACTCAATTTGCACAATTTAACATTCAATTGTATAAACTAAGCACACCATTGCAATCAGCACGAAATTCCGGTCACTGGCTATCCTAGTATAATTTTCGAAAAATATTAAATAATTAAATAAATACCAAAATAATTAAATAAATGCAATTAAATACCATAATACAAACTCAGGCCGGAAATGCTAAATTAACCACCTAAACGGGCCTAGAAAATTTTCAAATCTATCTAGATAAATAGCACAACTTATCTAGTCCTTAATTAAACCGTTCTAACCACCTAACATGCACAATTGAATAATTAAATCACTAATCCATTCTAACTAACCATCTAAACCATACTTAGCCTAAACTAATCACCCTTTAAGCATCATTGACTCCCTAAGCAGAGTTTAGTGAGTAAACTCACCGGTTTAGCGATCTGGTGTGTCCACGATGATGGCGATGCAGAGGTAGGCAACAAACAACCTTGCGGTGACACCAAACGGAGACCGAACGGGCCTAGAAATCGGCCACAAGCTCTCAGCTAGGCTGAGAAGTTCGGCCACTGCTCGGGGTTGCTAAGCTGGACCAAAGGGGCTGAAAAAGGCAAGGAGGGATGGCGGTGGCTACAGCGGTTGACGGTGGAGGCAAACGGTGGCTAGACGGCGACCAAGAAGGCTCGAGGGACGACGAGAAGGTGCGGCACGAGTGGCTGGGCGCGAGGACGGCCGGATGGCGCGTGCAGGCAAGTAGGCGCGAGCGGGCGGCATGCGGCGGCTCCGGTGGCTTCGGTGGTGGTCGACCGGCTAGGGGGAGGGGCTGTGGTTTTCTCTGCAAATTTGAGCTTCTAACTTGCTCAACAATGGAGAAAGCAACTCACTTGGAGAAGAAGAAGCCAGCTGAACATGAAGGGGCCCAAATGCCCCAAAAGTCTTCACTTCTATCCCCATTCACTCATTGGCAAGGCCCCACCACCTTGGCTGCCATCCATGGCCAATTTGCTACACAAGACTTCCCCTAGAAGCTTCCCCAAATGGTCCGAAAAGTTGTCTTCCCCTTGGCCTACGAATTTTGGGTCAGTTTCCCCTAAATTGAATCAAATCCCCTCCAATTGAACTCAATTCGATGTCTATAAAATCAACCAAGGTGTCCACACTTGAATTCACATTTTTCCTAGTCAATTAAACTAACTTGAATCCCAAAAATGCGACAAAAAATGGTCCATCGAATTTTCCGGTCCAAAACGGCCCTACTTTGAATTTTCGCCAAAAATCTCAGTTTGCAGAAAAATTTTCAGAGGACGAGTCGACGTTCTTAAAATGAATCGTGATATGACAGAACTTTGTCCTCCCTAGTTCTAAGTCTAGGTCCATACATTGGTATCAAAGCCATGTTTCATTTCTAAGGTTATCCGTTCCATGTGCTTAGTAGGTGAATCCAGTGCTGGGAAGATCTCTTCACATCATGACAGATCCAGAAATACTAGAAGCACCTGTTTCCTCGCTCCATCCCCTTCATCTTCAACCCCTTCAGATTTTCATGTTTCCAATTCTTCTAAGATAGACTATCTCTATGAAGTCTCTCTTAGCGATGAAACCAAGATCTCTGAAACTCAACTTCCTCTTATGAACCCTTATTCTACTTTTGCTAAACCCACCTCGTCATTCTCTCCCATCCACTCTATCCGCCAGCTCATTCGCCAAACTCCAAAAGAAGTTAAGGAGTACGTTCAGTCCTCTAAGTTCGATCAACATCCCATTCCTGCCACTAAAAAGGAGTACTTTGTTACTCAGCAAGGATATTCTCATGTCCATTATGGGGCTGTTCGTCTTGCTCTTACCTTCCATGGTCGTAAGGGTTTGCCAATTGTGGCAAGAATAGCTTTGTCGGATACTCGATTCCTAGAATATCAGCATGCTTGTATTGGTACTGTCCAAACCACTTTAAATGCTAGAACAGTCTTTGTGACTCTGTATCCAAACTTCAACATAGCTCTTTTGGATCCCCAGCTGCTTTCATTTTTGAAAGTCCAGATTCAGCTCACCAGAGCCCCCCAAACTGCTGACTATTGCTGCAACATTGCACTACCAAATGGTTTATCGAGTACAAAATCATGCTCTTTTTCCATAATGAAAATGAAGATGCTTTATTCATTTCCATGCAAAATGATCAAGCATCCTGCATCCATGTTCCCAGATAAATCCCGAAGGAAAAGCTAGCCAAGCTTCTTCCAGAAACTTGGATTACCAACTATGAAAAGTTGCATCAGAATAACAAGTCTTTCCAGTCATCCGACTCCGAGTTCATCAGAAAGAAAGATGGAACTGTTTCCATCAAATTTGGAAAAGAAAAGGAAGAAAGTCCTTCTATTTTCTAAACCCTTTTTATGATTGAACCATGTGTTCCCGAGTCAATTTCCGAACCAGATCCAAAAAGGCTTGTTCGACATTTCGACAATGATGGACACCCTGTTCATTACTACAAGGACAAGTATGGTCACTATTTTTGGGACCCCTTTTATCAATGTTCTTATTGTACAAACTCTCCAGACGAGGTAGATCCAAATGCAAAACCTTGACGGAGACACAAGAAGCTAAGGGATCCTATGTACCATAAGTACCTCAATGGAGATTCCTCCGTCGATACTCTTGGTGAATGCGATAAATATCAGTTTATGGTTTCCTATGCTCCTACACCACCATCATAATTCACTGCTCCCACTTCAGACTCACCATCTCCACCACTATCACCTCCTTCATTTCCTCCTCCAAAAAAACTAGCACTCTCCCCGTTTTATAAGCTAATCCTAAAGTGGGCCAAGAAGCATTCATACCCACTTGAGGCCCTAGCAGAAATACCACCCAGTTCTTCCATCGCTATGTTCCATGGACAGACTTTCCTCCTTTTGTTCGGGAAAGTTCCAAACTCTCATTTCCTGCTCCAGAAGAATTTATCGATTCATAAGGCAAATATCGACATGTCCCTAAGATACCTACCCCCACTAATGTAGATGAACATGGAAGAAAGAAATGGACTCATGTTGCTGAAGCTGTCCTAAATTGGCAATCAAAGACTCTTTTAGCATATAACAATGCATTCAAGGCAATTGATTCTAAGATTGTGAATGTGCAACAAGATCTTCGACGATATAATGAAACTACCAAGAAGATGCTTTCGGATTTCCAAAAGATGCTTCATGCCTTGGAATTCGGACAACATTTAGGATATCATTATCTCGAAAGTCCTAAGGTGGAAATAGAGAAGCTCAAAAGGCAAATCTAGATCCTTGAAGAAGTAAGACTTGATCCATTTCTGACTACTCGAGAACAGAGAATCCTCCTCCTCCACCGCCCCAGACGTCTATTTTTGCTGCTCTCACAAATATTCCCGTCAGACAAGATAAGACAGATGTGTCTGAAATGCGAAATCGTCTCAAAGAACTGAATCGAGTAAGGAGAGAAAAAGGAAAGGAAAGAAGACTGAAGAATCCTCGCTTGTTATAAGGGAAAAGCCAGACCAAATGATGCTGTCAAACCCATTTGAATCTTTCTTAAGAGATTTGGGTAATTATGAACCATAGCCTGATCCTATTACTACACAGCCTGATCCTGTCATTTCGACAGATCAAATTCTATTTCCAATAGAGTCAGTTTTTCCAAACATCTTTGATACTGAATCAGAGTCTGAAGATATTTCGTCTTCATCATCTTTCTCAATCCCTACTATTGATTCCTTTCCTATTTTACCGGTAACTTCATCAATATTCATGGCCGATCCTCTAGACCATGATATGGAATCAAACCCCTCTGAACTAGAGGTTGTTTAGCCAAAAAATTCCTCCAAGCATGTGTCTACAGCATCAAAACATTTTTTTACCATTGATGATATTCCTTATCATAAATGGCTAGAAAAACTTGAGGAATTTCATACTTGGCTAAATGCCCAAGGTCTTACCAATCAGGATAAGTATGATGTCCTTTTTGGCTTTGTCACAAGGTTTACAGGTAGCCTCAAACTTTGGTGGCAATATGTGTCAGAATAAGACCAACTTCACTTTTTACTCTCACCTGATTTTGGTCATATGCCATTACCCTTCTATATCATTTCTTTGTGGGAAAACTTGCCGACCTAGTGGAGCTTAAAAGAAGAGAATTTTTTGAAAGAAAATGTTGTTCTCTCCAAAAGAAACATCTTGATAAGCATTATCGTCAAATGCTTAAATTCTTCTACCAAATTGGAGTTGATGCCAATCTGAAGCACGTCTTCTTAACCTCCATCCACAAAGAATTATCATAAACGGTAGAAAGAACTTTTCTCAGCAGACAAAGGAAAATCCAGGATATTCCATTGGGTGAAATCCAAAAAGAAATCCATTTGTGCCTTGAAGAACTGTGCATCAAACGCCAAATGATCCAGACTTATATCAACAATAACAGAGAACTTGACGCAACCTATTCTCGTCAGAAGCTAAAGATTAAATGCTCCAAGAAAGACTGTGATGGATCTTGTGGTAAATCTTCTAGAAAAAAGAAGCACTTCAAAAAGCTCTGGATAAAGAAATCCAAGCATGGCTCTAAGCACTTCCGAAGGAAGAAGGAATGGTGATACTTACGCAAAAGGAAAGATCGCTCGGGCCACAAGAAATCAAATCGCTGCTTCATCTGCAATTAGAAAGGACATTTTGCCAAAAATTGTCCCCAGGCAAGAAAATGTCAGAATCATCTGATACATCATATGGAGAATGAGACAGGTATCTCTTTTGAAAATAATGATATTCAATCTTTATTCTCTATGGATGAAGAACCATCTGAACAAACTCTTTGTGTCATTCCTTGTTACCAAACTCCTAGTGAGACTGATTCAGAATCATATTCTGAAGATAGTTTTCATATATCTCTCACCTCTTCAGAACAAAGCACTGACATATTTTTAAGTCAAATTTATTGTCCCCATTTCCCTGTAAAAATCTTCACTTCAAAATTTGCCAAGCCTATCACTGTCATTGCTCTCATAGACACTAGAGCAAGTTCTTCAATTTTAGATACTAAAGTCCTTCCTAAAGAATATTGGACTTCTTGTGTTCGATATTTCAACTATGCATCAGGCGATACTTTTTCTACAAATGTGAGAACTACCCCAGTACTTTTTCTACAAATGTGAGAACTACCCCAGTGACTATTCAGTTTTTTCCACAGTATTCCATAACTACAAAAATCTTTGGATCCAATCTCCCCAACAAAGATTTGATTATTGGTTGGGATATCATGACTCAAATTTCTCAGCTTCGCATCATTCCTGGAAAAAGGTCTTAAGTATAAAGATCAATTCTTTAAATTCGTCAATATCCAAAGACTTTTCTCCATTCAAATGAGTATTTTGTTGGAATCTTGTTCAGAATCCCATTATGAGTTCGCCCAAAAGTGCCCTCATCCTTTATGGAAAAATCCAGAGTTCTTTGTTCGCCTTCATTTTAAAAAGAATGAAGATATCAATCCAACCAAGGCGATTCATATGGGAATGAAGCCAGAACATCCGGTTCTAGCTCAAAGGGAATGTTCAGAATTATTGCAGTAAGGCCTTATTGAAATCTCCAATTCTCAATGGGCTTGTGAAGCTTCCTATGTCAACAAACGTGCCAAGCAGAACAAAGGGAAAATGAGACTAGTAATTAACTATCAGCCTCTTAACCTTTTTCTCCAAAATGACAAATTCTCTTTACCCTCTAGAAATTCCATTTTTGCTGGACTATTCAAGGCCCAAATCTATTCCAAATTTGATCTCAAAGCCGGATTTAGCAATTGGGCATTCATCCTGAAGACAGACCCAAGACAGAGTTCTGTATCCCGAATCAACATTTTCAATGGAAAGTTCTTCCTTTGGGTCTAAAGGTTGCACCATCCCTATTCCAAAAGGTCATGTGTCGAATTTTCCAACCAATCCTATCAAGAGCAGCAGTATACATCGACGATATCCTGCTCTATAGTCCTGATGAGCAGTCGCATTGCCAACTTCTTGAGCAATCTATTGAGATTGTCAAAAAGCATGGAATCATGCTTTCCCAAAGAAAGATGAATATTGCCCAGACAGAACACGAATTTCTTGGTATGCATCTTAACAAAGGTACATATTATCCAAGGCCACATGTTGCTCAGGATTTATTGAAATTTCCTTAACAGAACTTCACAACAAAACAAGTTCAGCAATTTCTTGGGATAATTAATTATCTCAGAGACTTCGTCCCAAACATTGCAAAATTGCTAATCCCGTTACAAACAATGTTGAAAAAAAATCCCTCACCTTGGGGACAAGCTCAGACTAAAGCAGTCGCTAAACTCAAGGAGATTATGCAGACTCTTTCTCCGTTACAAATCCCATCAACAGGGAAGAGAATTCTCTAGACTAACGCTAGTGATGAATACTGAGCATTCATCCTGTTTGAAGAAATTGATGGCAAGAGACACATGTGTGCCTATAAAAGTGGGAAGTTTTCCCAAGATGAAATGCATTATCACTCCACTTTCAAAAAAAATCTTGGTGGTCAAGAATGGAATAAAAAAGTTCGAATTCTATCTCATTGGCCATCACTTCTTGGTAGAACTGGATATTGCATCTTTTCCTCAAATGACCAACTTCAAACATAAGCAAGTTTCAAATTCCCAACTCCTTCGATGGGCTGAATGGTTCTCGAAATATTCTTTTGAAACCAAACACATTGCAGGAAAGAAGAATGTGCTTGCTGACTTCTTGTCAAGACCAAAAGCACCAGCAGAGATCAACATGTACATCATGAGGCATGCTTTCCATACTATCCATCACAATGAGAAATATAAGTTCGAAAGGATACAAGATTGGCCAAGTTGGAAATATCCCCAGGAGATTATTGAGCAAATCTAGAATGATAATCTTACTAAAAATCTGGATAATCTCATGTGGCAATGCCACACAGATCTGTTCAAACTCAATGGAAGTTCGATTCTTTATCCTTTTGGATTAAATTCGGACTATCCGTTCATACATCCTCTAATTTGGAAGGATGATGATTTTCCTGACCAACTTCGATGGTTATTATGGTACTTAACTAATAAGTACTTGATAACTATTGAAATTCCAACCAGAAGATTCATTGCCAACCTCACCAGGATATTTGGACTCGGTAGAGAAATATTGAAGAAGAGAGCGACAAAAATCTCTTAAACTTTCTCAATTGGTTCTATCCTCCTACTCACTGGAAATATCTCTTGGAAAAGGACCTGAGAATCATGCAACCAAACCCTGAAGTTCATACCATTTTATTTTTCCAACGTCCATGGGCTTTTTTAACAAATAATGGCAACATCATCAATATCCCACAGGTTATAGGTACCACATCCTATAAACCTATTCCACACAGTGCAGAAGCCCAAATTCACAAATCTTATCCAGGACCTGTTAGTTGTTGTGAACACCAGTACCGCGAACTCCAAAGGGTTTTGTGCTAAGAAAATAAAACTAATCCTGAAGATGCATGGAACTATAATGTACCCACTGCATGGGATCATTATAGCCTGGCATCAGAAGCCAAGGAAGCACTCGAGCAATTCAGACAAGCTGCATCATCACAGGAGCATGAAATGGCAAACACAGATGACATTGCATAGTCCTCTCAAGACCCCTATGCTAAATGGGGAGGTCCTCTTTCCCAAAACCCCTATGATGAAGGACCTTTGTCCTTATCTCAAAGCATGGACACATCCCACTATGCTCAGCCATCCAACTGGCCTCAGCCAAGCATTCTTGCCGACACTACAAGTTCCTCCCAGAATCAAGAGGAAGCATCTTTGTCAAATCAAATTCTCTCGCCAAACACACTTGCAGCACTTGAGCAAAGATATGAAGAAAGTCTCCTGGCAATGTCACACAGTTCGGATGACTCAGATTATGACTACAATGCTCGTGACGGACAAGACCGCTGACCGTACCAGATCGCCGTTAGTACAAAAGCACTGTAGCAAGTTACTGTTCACTTTTACTGTAGCAATAGGCTAGGGAAAACATTGTTCACTGTCACTGTTCATACCGTGCGAATAATTCCCTACCAAATGCTTTCAGTGCCTCTATTTGTGTCAGGACCCGTGAGCTTGGTCCTTGTTTGTGTATGACCTCTTATTGCCTATAAAAGGCGAGGATGATGTAATGTGTTGAGTAGAGTCCCTTTAAGTAAAGTGAATGTTTTGTGAAAACTCTCCATGGCTTTCTAAATTTTTCTTCTTCTCCAGCCTGGTAGGATTCTCTGAGAAACGCAGCTCAAATAGTTAGAAATGTTACCATCCTGGCATCTATGGGTATCTCTAAGCTCTGAACTAAAGGGCAGAGTGGTTTGCTTCTAAAAGGCTATCCTTGAAGGGCTTGAACGGGATGTTCGCCCACTGAGGGAAGGCATACCTAGAGCAAATTGACTTTGTCCTTCTGAAATCGGGTTCAATTTCGCGGTTAATTTCAATCTGGCGCGATTTTAGCGTAACCCAACATACCGGGTAGCTTTTAGGAATATTTAGTGCAATTGACCCGTGGTCGATTATTTTCGAGCCACATTGTGCATCTTCGACACATTGGCGACTCTCGGTTGTCGTGAAAATCTCAAGGTTTCAAATACAGACACAGGGTACCAAAACGACAGAAAAATCGATCTAGTGCCGATTGACGATAATTTTTCAATTAGGTGGAATCACCCACACTAAATCACATGGCTCAGTTGAATCGACCTATCTCCGGTCTCTAATCGATTTTTAACTATGTCGTAATAACCCTTGCAGACTAGCACGATCGAGCAGTCGATTTCTGGTCGAATTCTCAAATCTATTGCATTAAAATCCCTTAAGAACTTCACCAGATAGACTAGTTATCTAGTGAGTTATCAGCTCAGATAATATGACTATAAGCGCGTCGATGAAAAGCCCAACTCATTCAATTGAAAACATAATTGGAAAATCAGGATGTCATAGCTTTTGGCCATGTGTGGGGGCACGTCCGACGTCTGACAAGACACCCATCGATTTTCTCGTCTCGATGAGAACTTCGACCATGTACTGTCAAAACCCAAATTTTGACACACGAAACTTCAAGAGAGGGGTTCGAACAAAATGTCGGGTTTCAGGATCTTCGCCCCTAAGTATTCGTTGGCATCATTTCACGAATTATAGCTATTAATCTATTTATAAGCAACAACAACAACAACAACAACAACAACGATCAAGAAACAACAACACTATGTTCCATTACTAATGAAAGAAATTGATTCCTAGGAAAATGGATACTCAAACTATCGAGTAACATTAAAACATAAATACAAAAACTGGCCTGAGGATACTTGTAACACGATCATAAAGCATATCACCGAGACTGACGTGCCTTATTTTCCATGGATTAAATGCTATTGTAGTCTCGAGAGGGATCGATCCTTCAATAATCGAATGAAGCCTTAGCGTTCCCTTTGCTTGAGAGAGAATTTTCCAAAAGCCAAAACTTTTAGAACGTACGTACAGTTGCCTCTTTTTAACTTTCTTTTTTTATATAGCAGTTTATTTTATATAAAAATAATCGTCCTCTCTCTTATGGGCCCTTTTTGAGTTACGAGCCGGGTTTCGCCCAACATGGGTGGCGCAACTCTTTTATAAAACCCATCAATTACTATAACATCTTATTTAATATAATAGAATAAAAATAGAAAGCCATAATAAGTAATATGACTATTATATTATCATGTCAAAGAAAGTATAATTAATAAGGTAATAATCTGATACAATTTTTGAACTTACCTAGGATGTAAGGCATGTGTTAAGCAATGAAGTGGAGTGTTGTTTCTAGTCCAATAATCCACGAGAATTATATGAAACACCTCATAAAATGTAGACTATATCTAGCCTTTTCATTTCATGCACATATATAGCTCTTCTCACTTTGTCAATTATTAAATCCCACATGTCATAAACTAAGTGAAAATAGGACTTGTCAGTGTCAGAAATTCTCAACATATCATAAATAGCAGTCGTGAAGAGAAATATTAATCCATTCAATCCCACCAAAATTCATTCAATACTTTCTCCTTGACAAATGTAGCCCTCCCTTGATTATCATCTTGATAGATATCCATTTGTTACAAATCACCATACTTTGAAAACCACTTTTTATTAAACTAAACCTCCTAAGAATCACAATGATCAAAGCAAAATGTGTATTCGCTACGGAAAGCAACTTCATGTAATGGTTCATGATGAAATACTCAATTTGCGTAATTTCTCTAACATTCTCTGATATCCAACTACATCTTCATAAACAATTTAATTGGTTTCCGTATTCTTTGATGCACAAGAGTTCGCCAAAGCTAGATTAAGGGTGTGCACCACACAAGGCATCCAAACAATGGATGCAAAGTGTTGCTCAATGAGTTGTCCCGTGCCCTTAAGATTTGAAGCATTATTTGTAAGTACTTGAACCACATTCTAATATCTAATTTCGTTGAAGCATATTCTTTGTTTTTCTCGACTAATCAATCGATTTAATAAACATAGGTTCTCCATCCGATACCATCATAAAATTAATAAGCGGTCTCCTTTATGAGTTACTCCTTCATCATTCATAATACTTACATCCTTCTCCCTCTATATATTTCTGATAGGTACTCACAACTTATTAATATATGCCTTCTCTTTTGCAACAAAGTGATTCTCAACAAATTATATTTCGGTGATACATATCTCACAATATTATAATTAGCAGCATAACTAAGAGTGGATTGAAATTAAAGGTTCCTTGCTCGGTTAAACAATAAACCCGCCGAATAGAATATCCTAGCATTTCATAATATAAACATTCCCTTTGAGTCATGTTCAATGCACTCTCAATTAATCCTCCACTGCCACTTCCAATCTTCTTTTTTAGAAGTCAAAGGATGAATGCATCCCACTACTGCCACCACTAATTGAAAAACTAAAACGGGGAAAATGTACATTTTTGGTCGCAATACTCATAAATCTAGTATTAATCTCTTCATCTTGCTTTTCCGCATTTTCCAATTCCTTTTCAACTTATCATCAACAATTGTACCCTAACTCTTGTGTATGAACTCTTAAAATCTTTTTTACAAAAATTACATTTCCTAGAAAAATTTCCCTCTCGCATCGCTATGATAGCTAACTTGGTAATATACCTCTATGATGATTTATTTAAATCTTCATTACTAGATGTAGGTGGTTGTGTACTTGAAGTGCTACTATCCATGTTTGAAATCATTATACAAAAAATACAATTACAGTAACTATAAATTTAATGTTTACAACAAGTAAATGTGATGGTAAAAAAGCAAAATACACATATATACTAATAAGCAAACCATCGTACCCTCAAGCATAAAATATAATTCAACCAAATTATGCTTGAACATACAATCAACTTTGAAAAGCAAAAATATTCTGCTTGAGAATAAACAAAATTGTTTCAGCCAAATGACTAAGTGCCGATTTCAAAACAAAATCTTAAACTATTTCTCATTCATATTCTCAGAGGTACTCTATCAAACACATTATATGCAACCGATTATAAACTCGTAAAGCACTCATTCAACAAAAAGAAATTGAAACTCTTCACTAATCGACACACTTCCAATGTCCAACGGACTACCCATGAAATTAGCCTCAAGTAATAGGGTAATGAAGAATAATGAAGGAGATTCTTGAAACATATCGATATCGTCGTCAGTCCAACTATTAGAGTAAATTAATCACATTTCCTAATCCTAAAAAAGAGCATAGTCAATTGCACGTGCCTAACATGTGCACCCCAAGTGAGAATTTCACGATCAACATCGAGATGGACGCGGTGGACCGATTCATTCCTTGAAATAAATTTTCTTTGATTGATGTCTTGCACGGGAATTTGTTAGCCTATCCGAAATTCAAAATGCCCAACGTTTGATCAGCGACCTTCCTTTACCAAAGACAAGACCGGCAAAACAACATGCTTCTCTACTCCACTTTCTAGGTTTCTCCTCTGCCGCAATCTCTCTCTCTCTCTCTCTCTCTCTCTCCAACTTGAATACCCTTGGCAAATCAAACTGCTTTCTCCTTAGTTTTCCCTAATCCATCAACCTGATTTTCTTCAACATCTCAAGCATGATGAATTCGACTCTCTCTTCCTCATCGCATTTCCTCCCCTCCTAGAATGGAAATTGTAACCGACCGATTTAGGAATTACCCATCATTCTAGGTTTTATAAAACAGGAATTTATGATGTCATGCCAATGATTCGAAATAACCATGGAGCTGAGAGCAAGCAAATCATAGCAGGCTCCGCACAGAGAGGAAAGCAAAACAACACGTGGAGTTCGTGCGAGCGTGCATACTTTCTCCTCGCAACCGTGGCCGGAGCGAACAAAAACGATAAGCGCTTGAGAGGCTCGCACCCTGAAAGCTCAAGCTCGTGGCGATTGCCGCATCGTTACGAAAATGCGACAAAAAGGGTGAGGACGATGGAGGAGGGAGGGAAGCGACGTCCGTGAGAGGAGCTGGATGATTGGGGTGGGGAGGAAATTGCCTATCACAAGCTAGGCGAAGGGGGAGTCATGACAAAAGATAGGGTTTCTTTTCTCCCTTTCATTTTTTTTTTTTTTTATTTTTATATATTTACATTTGACCTTTAAATTATTGAATTTCTTTTAAAATTGACCCATGCGTGTTGGATGAGCATGTCGGGATTTCGGACTCGTTGCTCACATGTCCAGAGCGTTGACCACGTGTCGAATACCGACACGGAGGCCCCGAAGAGTGTCCATGCTTTCTAGATAGCACTTTTAATTATGCTAACCAAGATTTCCAAGCTAGTAGTATCTTGGTTTCTCAAAATTTCTTAAATCCTATGTTCATGTAATCAATAGAATGCAAAAATGATCACAACCTCAAATACTAAGCTGGAGTCACCATTAGTTGGCGTGGAAAATGAAGATTGATTGGACACATAAAGGCTAAAGCAATTATAGGAAATTTAGCTATATAAATGCACGCGCGAAGGAAACTGGCCTGTTAAAACTAAAGCTTAAAAGGGAATATCGAATTTGGACGACAATATGAATATCAAAAAGAGTTGTTTTAATGAGTACGACCCATTTTTCATGTTTAAAAGTGTTTAGAGCCTCGTACATTGCTGGTCAAATTTTCGTCAACAGTCATGTAGGTCAAACTTAAAGTTTTTTTTTTTTTTAATTGGGGCAAATTGTAAGCGCCAACAATGTGGAAAGTGACATGAATGAATGACAGTTGAATATGACATTCATGAATGGCATGTTATGACATTCATGAATGGCATGTGGGAGGATTGAATTAAATATGTATGAATAACACAAAATTATGTGGGACACTAGCATGCATTATGATGTTACAATCAAATATGACATGAGAGATTGACATATGTAATGACCTCGAATACGGCATGTGCAAATGGCGTGAAATATGACATGGAAATCGAATACAACATGAGTAATGACATGGCAATCGAATGTAGCATGAGCGAAAGACATGTAAAGTGGCATGGTGATCTAATGTTCAATGAACAAATGACTTGGGTAATGACGTGACAATTGAGTGAGAAATGTGCAAAAGACATGTGAGATAACATGACAATCAAATAAAACATGTGTGAATGACATGCATAATGACATCACAAATAAGATAAAAACAATGTGGCTAATGGATCTGTATGACATGTATCGTGATATGTAAAGATGGATGAATGTAATTTTGATGTCACTGTGGAATCACAGTTGAAAATTGAACCTTGAATAATGAAACTATGATTTGCACACATAGGGCATTAGTTCATGGGTTTGGATTGTCTTGGCTATCCGTCCTTGACCTGTGCTCATCACCATATCATATCCCGCACACGAACCCCCAATTCTTTCGGTGTTGTGTTTTGGGGGTTGGCTTGCAAAAATAAGGAGTTTGTTCTGACACTTCGTATATTAACCAACCCCTGAAAACTGCAAGGTTTTTGTCTCAACTAGTATGTATCATGGCGACTTTTGAACAATAAAATTATTTAGCATCACGATGCCCTAATTCAAGTTTTATAATTTAATTGCAATAGCTTAAAAATATGCATAATGATGTAAGTTCAAAGTCTAATGTCTCAGTTCAGCATTCTAACGACCTAACGTGCTTTCTATTTGAAATTTAAAGAGGAAGGGCATCATGACTTGCCCTTAGTCGGGTGGATCTATTACCTAGAGAACACGCGAGAAACCAAGAGAAAGATCTTCAAATAACAACTTTGGAGCTTGGAACGAGATTTCTTGTGTTCAAATGAGCAAGAGGCTATTTAGGTTTTTGAGCGATCCTTAGCCTGATATGTACGGCGCCTTTGGGTGAGGTAACGTGCCACGAGGACTGGGATCCTCCTCAAGATGATGACCGGCGAGTTTCCAGGCCTGTAACCTTTGCTTTTGTTGTTTGATTCATGTGATCTATGTGAGCTTTCGAATGAGTTCAATATTGGCATGATAAATCATAAAGATCATGAACGCCAGACTTGACCCATATTGAGGCCATAGGCTCAAGTTTATAAATTGAATGTCCTTGCAAAAACTTAGCACTTTCAAAAATTAGCATTGACTTTAATTAGAAGTTTGCACAGTTTAATTGAGTTCCGTAATCTCTAGATATGGTTTTGGGAAATGGGACCCCTTTCGGGTATCTCAAAGTTTGATTGAAATTTGACCGACGATAAGTTCCTCATTTGATGTCTGATCTACTCAATTCTCGTTGCATTGGAATTCTTGTGATCTTTGGTTCAGATATGCAATAGAAATTAAGAAACAAACTCATTGACACTGCGGAAAATGGGTGACTAATCTCCAAGGGTCAAAGAGTTGAGACACAAGCGAAGCTCAAGGGTTTTGTGGCCTAAATTTAGGGCCTTTACATGGAAGGAGAACCTCTGTCTATTTAGGAAATTGTTAATACTTTGAAAAACCACAAACTAGTATATTCGTAACAAATTTATCAAAAACTATTTTTTTTATCATGAAAAACCCAAAACTGGTACACATGTGACAAATTTATCCTAACTAACCATAAAAAAACCCTAAACTGGTACATTTATGACAAATTTACTCCAAACTAATTTATTCGACCGCAAAAAGCCCAAAACTAGTAAATTTATGACAAATATACCTTCCGCTAAATTGGATTAATACCACAAAAAAATCACAAAAATTGTAAACTATAACAAACAGAGCGTAAAATCCCAAATTGATATACTAGTTAACTGTCACGTGTCATTTAACTTAATAATTTGACAGTAAAATTTAACGAAAACTAACAAAGGGTAAATTTGTCACGAGTGTATCAGTTTAGAGTAAATTTGTTAAAAGTATATCAGTTTAGGGTTTTTGATGGTCAAAAAAATAGTTTGAGGTAAATTTGTCATAAATATACCAGTTTGAGGTTCTTCAAGATATTAACACTTTAGGAAAATGACACAACTGGTTCTAAACTCTCATTCTAAATTCACAATCATCCTTGTACTTTGATTTAAATGAGAATGAACCCTATACCGAAATAGAAGGTTTCGCCGTTCATTCTTAGATTGTTTCAATTGATGACATTTTCACAATAAGACATAATAAAAGCAGTTGTGTAGTCAATTTGGGTTTTTAAATATAGGGAAAATGTTCAAAGCTGTTTTGTACTTTTTTGTTGTAATTTGTCTCAGTGCCATGAACTTTCTATTAGAGCTGCGATACTTTCAATTTTGTTTTGGGAAGTTGTCGACACGGCGCTTGCTGGTGACACGTGTACTCCATTGTGTAAGCCATTTGGACGGAACAACTCGACGAAAAGGCTGACGTCGTTCTTTGTAAAAATGCATAGAAACTATTTTCTGATAGAAAAAAAAAAAAAAAAACATAAGGACGATCGACATTTTGAAGAGTAGCGGGAAGACCATTGGTGTTGTTGTCGTTATATCTCTCTTCCCTCTTTACATTTTTGGTGGGGGTGATTAGGATTAGAAAAGAAGATGAATTGAGTTGTAGGGATTGAATTACAATATCGCTTGAAGTGCTATTGAAGAGAAATGTAAAGATAACCTAAAGCATTATGATATAATTGATATTTATTTAGAGTTAAGGGTGATTGGTTTTAAAATGGGCTGGTGTCAATCTTGAAATTGAAAATCAAACTAGAATATTGGCTCCCAATTTGTGGAACCGGCCCACGTAATCCTGGATCCACCTGATGCGGTCAATTTTTGGGTGGATTGAGGAATCAATCGTGTCTCTTTTTTATTTTTCCTTCACTCCCGCAACGATCTTTACACCCATTTTTGGACGAGTGCACTTGGCCATTTGTTCTTGATAGGACAGTCTAGCCTTCTTTGTTGTAATCATGGATGCCAATGGAGTCGTTTGTTTTTTTTTTTTTTTTTTTTTTTGGTGGGGGGTGTTTTGTGGTCTATGCTTGTATTTATGGGCACATCCCAGCCGATGGTAAGGTAAAGAACTGTCGATGGCGAACCTTTTTGAAGTAGGGATTGTGTTTGCAGTAGTTTGGATACCAAAAGCCATTCTTGAAGCAAATTGAGAGTGAGAGGCACGAATGATCAGCATGATTGAGTTTGAGCGAGAAAATAATAGGAATTAGGGTTTTGAAAATTTGAAATTTTATAAATTCAAAAGAGCCTGGTCTAGTGGTTTGGGTGGGGGGATTCATACTTAGAATCGAAAAGCGAACTGATATTCACCAATTTTAAATTTTAGGAATCGGGAATCGGTCTCGATTTTTTATTCAGTTTAGTTCTTTTGCTCACCCCAATTAAGAACTAGAAATAAAACAAGGGTGCACGTGAAAATGAAGAAAATTTTTGCTTATCAATACATAAATCTCTTGGGTGGATTTCAACAGATTCAATTATTTACATAATACTAGCTTAGCCAACCCAATATCTTTTTAGTATTTTATTTTATTTCTTAAATATTTTATTTTTAGAATTAATAAGAATTTATCTCAAGAATCCTCTCTCTCATCTCCTAATTCCTCTTGCCAAATGACGTAGTTAGTCAAAGTTGAGCGGGGAGATAAATGATGCATTTTGTAACATTTTTGTTACGGGAAACAATTTCTTTTCAAAAATAGTTTTTTTTTATTTTTATTCCTTAGAGTAATTTCTGAGTAAAACAACGTTTTTAGTAATTATACAAATTTATATTCTCCGAATTGAAAAAGGAACAAGAATGTGTTTGGTACGATTCATAAAATTTTTTTGTGCCTAGAATTTCTTTTAATATTTTATTACTTTTTTTAGATTTTTTTTCCTCCCTTCTTTCTCCTCCTCTAACCGGCGGAGGCGGCAATGGGCGATGAGTCTCCACCAACCGATTAGAAGATGAAGAAGAAGAAAAGAAAAAAAAAGAAAAATACTTATTTCTAAAAAATTGTTATGGGGAATAAGAAGTTTTTTTTTTATATTTCTTATTTATGTTTCAAATCTATTCTTTGGCCATTTTTTTTATTCTGCATAATAGAAAAATTAACTAAGGTTACCAAATGAATTTTCGTTCTTTTTCTAATCTGAGAATTAAAAGAATAAAAAAAAAATGTTACCATGTAGGCTCAAAGAGTTGGGCTCTGGTTCCCCCGCCTCCGGTAGCCTCCTCTTAACAAGAGGAAGCCCAGCTCCAGAGAGTGCTCCCACCTGGTCCACCTCCATCCAACGGCCCTCCATTCTCCTCGGAGCGTCCAATCGCCTCAACCGGCGTTTTACGTGGAACGTGAAGGCCAAGCCCCACCGGCACACGCCCACATGTGCGGCGCCCGGACACGTCAGCCTCCGCAAAAGTCCGAGAAGAGCCGGGAAATCTCTTCCTGGACCCGGATCCATCATGCCAGATGAATGACGACGGTCGATCTGGATGGGTGGGGCTAGTGCCTTCGCCAGTCCCACACGATCAACGGGTGTCACGCACTTGCTCTGCTAGATCCGGATCTCCCCAACGATTCCCCAGCCACGGGGCCCCGTGAGGCGACGTGGCGCCCCCTCACTGGCCTAGTGACGTGGGCCCCGCTTGGTTTATCCATCTTCCCCCTTCTCGTTACTTCCCAAAAGATATAATTTTTTCTCCAAGTGAGGGAAATTAAAAATAGTCTCTCTCTCTCCCTCCCTCCTCGGAGCAGTTGTGAAATCTCATTTTCTCTCTTCCTCCGAAAGTTGAATAGCTGGACCGCGAACCCAAAAGCCTTACCGGTTTCGCCCCTACTTTGGCGCTCTGCGATTTCCCGCTGCAAATCCTCTCGAACGAAACCCTAGCTTTCGCACTTCGGCTCGCCTGTGTTCCTCTGGAATTTGAAGAATCGAGTCGGTTTCTCGCGGCCTCCGCGCGCGCTTTCTTCTAGATCCGTCCTCGGATTGCAGATTCATCATCGAGACATGTTGCGGTTGGTTCTGGATTGACGAGAGTCGGTTTCTCGTGAGATTTCCGTAGCTTTTTTCCTGGATTGTTAGGAGAGCTCGAGATAGCAATTAGTGGAAGCTTGCATGTGGCGACGTAGACTTTCCTCCTCGCGAGCCGTCGTTTGGCGAGATTGATGGTGTTAGTGCGATTTGGTGGTGCTGTTTGTATCTATTTAGGGAATTGAAGTTTCGATGATGCTGCGGATTTTCTTCTGGATCATTTAGAAGGTGTTTCTCTTTGATTTGAACTGAAGTTGGATTTGGACCCGAGTGGCGAACTCATAGTACTTGCAAACGGATTCAGGTACAGTCGTTACTCGTTTGGCTCTCGATTTGCTCGGTTGCCTGGGTTTCGTCTAGCTGGTGAATGCTGTCGTGGGCAATAACGACACTGTTTTCGCTTGAATGTGCCAAGGAATTGCGTTTTGATGGCAGAAGATGAAGCTTGTCTGGATGTTTCGTCAGATGTGGTCATGGAGGGGAAGAATTCTCCAAAAGATGAACTGAAGCGTGAACGTGAATGCACCGCAGATGATGCTGTGCCGTGTTCTTCTCCCCTGAAGAAGCAAGCTATAGAAGCTTCTAATGAGGACACGCGTTCTGAAGTGTCCAATCCCACGGTGTGCCAGAAAGCGAATGCCGCGAGCTTTCAAGATATAATCAGCCCACCAGCTGAGTCGTTGAGTGCTAAGCTGGTTGCCTCCGGTGAAGTTACGTCTAAATGTTCAGCAAATTTGAGTTCAGAAGAGACTTTGAGCAATGAAGAATATGGTCCAAATGATGCAGAATCTAATGGGACAGCTGAAAAACCGGAACCAGTTATAACGTCCTCTGTTGTATTGGAGATTCCTAAGCATGCTAGTACCACTGGGATCAGGAAAATCACATTTAAGTTCAGTAAAAGAAGGGAGAACTCCGATAGTCTGTGTACTTCCTCGGTTGTGGAGCCAGCATTCGGTCATGCAACTAGTTGCTTAGCGCATGGAAGTTCTAGAGAGGAACAAGAGCTAGACTTTCCAGGAAAAAGATATCCTCTCAGCAACCTCAATATATATGGTCGCAATATGGAATTGAAAATGTCTAAGAAAGTTGTTCCTAATAGTTTCCCTACGAATGTTAAGAAGCTATTATCAACTGGCATCCTTGAAGGAGCTAGGGTGAAATATGTTTCTGGTGCACATGAGGTTGGTTTATGATTTATGTTAAACTTCTTTACATATATGTGAAGGTGAATTTATGGGGGCGTGTTATTCTTCCAATTTTTTCCAGGAGTTACAGGGGATAGTCAGCCGTGGTGGATACCTCTGTGGCTGTTCTTTGTGCAATTTCTCAAAAGTGAGTTCTCTGATTCTTTTGCCCTTATGCATTGAGTGTTCCTGCTGTTGGTTTATCGAGCAGTTGACCTCACTGCTGTTTGCAGGTTGTCACAGCATATGAGTTTGAGCAGCATGCTGGATTCAAAACTAAACACCCTAATAATCACATATACCTAGAAAATGGAAGGCCTGTCTATAGCATTGTTCGAGAATTGAAGACTGCTCCGCTAAGTGTACTAGAAGAAGTGCTCAAGGATGTTGCTGGTTCAGCAGTCAATGAGGAGGGCTTTCAGGTCTGGAAAGGTGATGACCTTTGGTTTATAATTTTCATAGTGTTGATTTTGTCTTGATGTGTTATTGAAATGGTCCGTCCATTCATCTTTACAACAGAAAAAAGTTTATACTGCCTGCTCTGATCTTCTTACCTTCTGATTGGTTAAATCAAGCTAGCAAACAGGTTTTCAATCGTAAAGGATTAAGAAATGCAGCTTCATTAACATTTTTGTGCTCTGTTAGGATTGGGCAAATCTTAGGCTAGACAAGATATTGTCATCTTGTTTTAGTCCAGGACATATTTTGTTGTTTGATGCGAAAATTATGACTCATTCTCTTACATGCAGAGAACCTTGAGCAAGACATTGGAAGCAATGAAGGTGCTGAAAAGTTATTCCTTCAATCACATCTAAGGTCTGTGATTTCTCCATGATTGATTTCTTTATCAATGGTCGCATCCTCACTCGAAGTAGAGGCATATTGCCTGGGTGAGAAATAGGGTTTTGGTAATCATCGTTTCTTCTATTGATTGTTAGTCCTACTGGTCAATATGCTGCAGTATTTTATTACTTTAGAAAATTCATCATATATTGATACTTCTATAATACAAAGTGGCTTATTGGTCTTGCTGTTAGCTCCTTCCAGACTTTTCAGTTTTTATTTATATGGGTCGTTATACACTCAGTGCTACGCATCTAGGAAAATATGAGTACTTCTAATTGTTATTGCTGAGAGTTACAAGTGGCAAGATCTTCTTAGGGCTGGGCTGATTCACTGTTGAGCCATTGTGTTGTGTTTGCAATGTCCCTTGTTCGATTATATTACTTGTATTTTTTATTTCTAGCATTTAAGATTTGATCTTTACCTAACACTGAACACTTCATATTTAAAGTCATAAAATTCATGTGGAAGATTTTGATGAGTTCTAATAATTAAAAAGTATTATTTTGTTTTGGTGGAAAGTGGCAAGTACTTTTCAGAAGTCAATAGGAACAGGCCTTTAATCTGGTTCATGAGTGAAAAAGCAAACAGCATATTCTGCTTATGCTTTCACTGTGCATAGTACCAGATGCTAATTACCCACTGTTTGGAAGCCATTGGGTAAGTGGCCTAGTGGTATGAGCGAGGGGTGATGGACGGACTGGTGAGGGTTTTGAGACCCCTGGAAAGCCCAAAAGCAAGGTGCTTTAGAGAAGAGAGGAAATATAGCACAGCATTAGCTAGTTGATGAAAAGAAGGATTGTTTGAGTATTTCCTTTGATGTGTAAAAAGACCTGCGGGGGCATGAAATGTAGATAAATTGGCAGGTACTTTTCAGAAGTCAACACAAACAGGTCCACCAACAGGTCCTTAATCTGTTTCATTAATTCTTAAATTTGTTCTTCTTCCCAATAGAATGAAAGCAAATGGCATTCATCTCCTCATGCTTTCACTGCGCGTATTGCCAGATGCTAATTCCTCATGTTTGGCTGCCATGGGGTAAATGGCCTAGTGGTATGGGAATGGGGTGATGGAAAGGATGGACAGGGTTTCAAAATCCCTGGAAAGCCCAAAAATACTAAAGGAAACAAGCCGACAATCTAGAATTTTTTTTGAGATTGATGTTGTGACTTAAAGTAGATCAATGCACTGAGGGGATGCCACTACTTAAGCTGATGTGATGTCTATCTGTGGCTGAGAATCGTTCTTTTAAGCAGATAATTATTGACATTTAGATTGTATACCAAGATTACTTTGGGCTTAAATCACTGTGATATTATACCATTGTACAGCAGTCAAGATGTAGAAGGAAATGGAGGCCCTGGTTGGTGTTCTCCGTTGGACAACAATGCTATTCAATGTGAGGGGAGATTGGATGATCACAAACGTGCATTGAAAAAGTACTCTCTCTGACTGTCTCTACCTTTGTGCTTGTGTGCACTTGCATGTTCGCATTTGCCGGTATGCTCATTTGCATATGTGCATGCGCAATGTGTACTCACATCCTCTATGTAAATAAGATATGGAATGGTATGTCCTTTGCACTTAGATTATTTATATTTCACTTTTTCTGATTTCCAGATCAGGTTCGTACATTTATAGCGAATTTGTGAAGCATAAGAAAGCCATTGAAGGATCTTGTAGGAGAAGGTATGTTCATCCCTCCCCACCCCCAAAACAAAAAAAAAGGGGGAAAGAAAAAAGATCACATTGTTTTTGTTTGCTGGCCAGGAGATTCCTGAGTTGAGATCATCTCTCTCACTGTTACGCTTTATTTGTCTTCTTTACTTGATTATTATTGCTGAATGTGTGCTAATTTTTGAAACAGGGATAATGATCTACATAAGCTACTTTTTATGCCAAATGGACTTCCAGATGGAGCTGAGTTGGCTTATTTTGTTAAAGGACAGGTTGTTGCATTTTGGGGTTCGAATCAAAATATATGAATGAATTCCAATTATACTAACTTCATGTTATCATTATGCAGAGATTATTAAGGGGATACAAACAGGCAAATGGAATTGTCTGCAGTTGTTGTGACAGAGAGGTAATCTGGTTGAAGGATCTTTTAACATATAGAGTCAATACTCTAAGTAGACACAATCTTGCGAAAGTACAGGGTTGCTCCATTCTTTTGGGAAAACAGCTCAAAATCAATCTCACTATCATTATAGAAAAGCTTCCAACCCCTTACAATCTGATAAATATTAGTCTGCATCCTTTGTTATGTGATGAAAATATACAATTCTGCATTTTCAACTTTCACAGAAGGGTGTTCTTTTATGTGTTTTCTATCATCTACATAGCATGGTTGTTTTAAGCAGTTTACACTTAATATTTGAGGAGCCCTTTTTTGTGGCTCACCTTTGCTATTTTTCATATAAACAGATTAGTCCATCGCAATTTGAAGCCCATGCTGGGATGGCTGTCAGACGCCAACCGTGAGTATTCTAAATATTCTTGTTGACATTCTTAAAATAGTTGTTCAATTGTGTTGGTTTGAGCTAATTTTGTTCTTTTTTTGGCAGCTATCGACACATCTATACTTCAAATGGACTCACGCTGCATGATATAGCTCTATCACTTGCAAATGGACAAAATCTTGCTGGTACTAGTGATGATATGTGTACAGTATGTGGAGAGGGAGGAGATTTGATTCTCTGTGTTGGATGTCCACGAGCTTTTCATGCAGGTATTCGCCAGTGTTATTTTTTTTTTCATAGTGGGGGAATTGTCGGTGGTGTAGAAAATTAGATGGAAGAGAACAACTGTACAATCAAACTGTCTGGGATCACAGATAATGCACTCTAGTTTCTTATTCCATAAACTTTCTTATTGCATAAAGAAAATAGAAGTCAACCTATATGAGTATACAGATGCTTATACAATTTCTTTATAGTTCCGTTTTATAAAAGCAAGCTGTTAACTATTACATTCTAAAAGTGTTATAGTATTTCCCTAATACTGATCTCCATAAGTTATTTTCGATGTGTTATTCCATTTTCAGATTCTAAGTAATTTTAGCTAGTATTCAGAGATGATCTCACCTCCTTATTTGCTTTGGAGTGTGGAATAATAGATTTTAGCCTATAAAAAGATCAATCTCTTGTAATTTCCTTGAGTACCGAGTTGTTAATGCGATACAGTTGGACTTTGGCTCTCTCTCTCTCTCTCTCTATTTTGTTGGAGTTCATAATTTGTGGTATTAGAGTGTGGACACCTAACACCATGGTGTTGCTACTCTCATCTGACAACGAGGTCCTCAGTGATGAATGCTTGGAAGTTTCTTGTAGTTCTCTGTGTAGCTTAGAAGGATGGTGTTAGTAGAACATGAGATCTCATGAATCAATTATTGATCGAGTTCATTTTGCATCAACCATTACCATCTTGTACTACTTCGTTACGTTAATGAATATTTATCCAATTCTCTTCTTGACTGAGAGGAATTACTGCAATAAATAATACATCAACCATGTATTTGACATCTTTTCTGATGTTTCTAATAATATTGTGCCTCAAGTTCGACTATTTTGATGGGTAATATTCCTTGGGCGATTATTTTTTATATTTTATTTTTATGATAACTTCCATGCCCAGTGCTGCTGGACCATTAAGTCGCTGAGTCCTCATGATGAAATGTTTCTGGCTAAATGTGTTCTGGTCCCTGATGCTACCAGCGAGAAAGCTATACTATATGATCATATCACCTCAAGCTGTCCCACGATGTACTGGACAGTTTGGTGCTTAAAAGGGTGGAAATTCCAACATGCATAGTCGAGCATCTGAAGCATTCAAAATAAGCTTTTTCAGTATGATTTATTTGCCAAATGAGCTACCATAATTTATGGTTGCTCCATCTGTCTTGTTAGACTCTTTCATGTTTATCTAGTTTGTTTGTTGCTTTAAATGTCATCATCTCTCTAGCGGTTCGCAAATCAGGCCATTGTATAAATTTCTGGTTTTTCCTAGCGTCTTGATTCTATTACTGGTGGTCATAGTTATTTGCTTTTCTATATGGGAAGTAGTTTAATTAATTAGAAAGGCTTCAGGTGCTGAGATGTAGGCCTTTTTCCATCATTTTTAATGTGCGGGCTATTTCTTTCTTCTTTTCTTTTTTTTGTGCAGCTTGTTTGGGTTTGCTTTCTACCCCACAGGGTGATTGGTGCTGCTCAAGTTGTAAAGATAAATCAGTCTCTTGTAGAAAAATATGTCCTGGAGATTCAAATGCTTCGAGACCGATTATGATACGGCTGACACGTGTTGTCAGAGAACCTGAAGTTGACATTGGTGGTTGCTGTGTCTGCAGGTCAGGCGATTGATATAATTTGATACTTTATATCTTGTGCATGGCTGGAGCAGTGGCAGCCTTATCTATACCTCTTTCCTTTACTATTAAGCGGTCGTGAGGTTATAGCGCGAGACTACACTAGCCCTAGATGAATTGTAACGGTGTGATTGAGCTATCAAGATCTACAAGGTGTTGAACTGGACTTGCTATGTCAACTTAAGCTTAACTGAATGGCAATATTGATTAAGCTCACATTTTGTTTTGATAGTGATATTAATACTTAGGGCTGACTTAAATATTTTTAAAAATATATAACACCCTTGTTTTTCCTATGTAAGTGGTCCGTGTTTGGCATTACTTCTGAATCAATCATACAAATAAGAAATCAGTGGAGTTGCACAAATTTGAGATCATCAGAAGTTGTCTCATATAGTGACACAGGGAAGTCGACTAAACCAGAGAGACGCCACACAAACTGGATAACCACGTTAAAATTTTTAAAAAGGAGTAAACTAATAACCGACAACCTATCTGCGAAGTAAATAAATCCTCTTCAAATCTTCTATGAAATTGATAGGGAATAAATTGTAAAATCTGAAATCAGTCACAGCAGAACAACAATAATGAGTAGAAGAGGAAGCTCCAATTAGGTGCCATTTCTCAATTGTGAGTTTGAGTTTGAGAGAGAGAGAGAGAGATGGGGGAGGAAAAAGAAAGGGGAAAGGGGGGGAGAAGGTGGGGGATTTGAAAACTCTGCAAGATAGGAAGCAATCGAAAGCAGAGAGGACTGGTATAGATAAGCAGGCATAAGAGCACATTTAATTCTTTAGTTTTTTTGCTATATTTATTGGAAAAATAAGGCACCAGCCACTTATGCTTGTGTTTTAACCTCTTACTTTCATCTTTTCATCTTTTCATATTCTTTTTTATCATTATTATTACTGTTAAGTTTGTGCTAAATGAAAATGTGAAAACTGAAATAAAGATATCAGTTTCTTCTAAGATAGGCATGAATTCCCCAATGGTATATAGATTTTAGGGTTCAGATGATGGTCAAAGGGAACATAAAACTATCATGGGAGATGATGCTAATAGTCCTCATTTGAAGTTTTTTTTTTCTGGATGGCTGGTGTTCATGCCTTCACACTTCTATTTTAAATCTATCTCCTTTCTAGACAGATCAGTGTTTGTTGCAATACATCTCTCTCTATATATATTCGTCTTCTGAACTGCCTTGTGACTAATTTTATAATCTCTAATTACTGCTTCCAGAAAGTTTTGTTTGACAGCAAAATAAGCAGCCAGATAAGTTTAATGCAGGCATATATTCATCAGTTTTTTCCATTCTTCCCTCTTTTAGAGCTTTTGCTTTTTTTTCCTCTTGTTGTTTGTGGCTTATAAAAGATAATTTAGGTTTAGGAAAGGTACTCTGATGTCCATTCTTTTCTTTAAAGTGCATTTATTGACACTTCATGGCAATCCCACCATGTAATTTCTATAGAGGACAGGAATATCATACACAGCATCACTTTTTCAATCCTCCTTGATATGTATGTCTATGATTTTTTTTAATTTGCTTTAGAGTTCGATCTTCCCAATTTCGATCATTTTATACATGCAGTTAGTGGAAGTTACAGCCAAAATTCATCTCTCTAGTGATTGTAGTAAAAATTAGGTCTAAGTTTCTTGTTTTAAAGAAGATTCAGAACAGGGAAGGCTACATTCAATTTGACATTGTAGTCAGTAGTTACGATTCATATATTGACAAACGCGTGTAGTTCTGTTTCCTTTGAAGTTGATTTAATTTATCTCTGTCGTGTTTAATCGTTTGATTCTATTCCTATTAAGGTTCAACTCGTCTCCTCCCCTCTCCCCTCCCCTATATCTTTTTTGCTTTTTTCCCCTCTTCTTAGAATTTCATAAATTTCGCATCTTTTACTTCAGGAGCCATGACTTCAGTGTTGGTACATTTGACGAACAAACAGTTATGCTGTGTGATCAAGTAAGCTGAGTTCTATTGTAATGCTTCTCCATTTTTTGTCTTATTGCTGCTCAAATATTGGAATTTTGTTTATTTTATTTAGTGCGAGAAGGAATACCACGTCGGCTGCTTGCGGGAGATTGGACTTTGTGATCTGAAGGTAGGTTTGGAAAGTGAAATTATTGTGAACTGTGGTAAAAGTATGGGATCTAAGTTCCAGTTATCGTTCTGCAGGAGTTGCCTAAAGATAAATGGTTTTGTTGTGATGACTGCGACAAGATTCACATCGCTTTACAAAAATCTGTCTCTGCTGGATTTCAGACCATCCTGGCATCTTCTTTAAGTACAATAAACAGGAAGCATATTGAAAAAGGGCTTCTCATTGATGGATTAATGGATGATGTCCGATGGCGAATTTTGAGTGGGAAAAGTCGGTTCCCTGAGGATCTACCTCTGCTTTCGAGGGCCACTGCAATTTTTCGAGTAAGTCTTGATGGCAATGTCTGTTCTTTTTCCTTCTTTTCTATCCTATTAGGGGTCTATTGTCTTACTAGTGTTTCTTTTTTGTTTGTGTCATGTTGCTAAATTTGGAAGTATGCCTATCACTTCTTTTCCCTGTATTAGTCCATAGATGCACCCATATAAAAACAACAGAAAAGTTACTATTTGAGGAATTAGATTAATTGGGAAGAATGTGCTGTGAAATCGTTTAGACGAGAGCTTGCGATGCTTAGTCGGCATTGCAATTTCCACTACAAGATGTGCTTATATTTTGTGTCTGGACTCAAAGTCCTTATATAGAACATGTTATATTCTGTCCATTTGAACATCGATAAGGCCCATGTTAGGGGTGCCATTCAACTGAATGATTTTCTCTTGTCTTTGGGTGATTTTTTTTTTTTTTTTTTTTTTTTTTTTTTTGTATAAAAAGTTATTCTTTCCCAATAGAGAAACAAATTATTACATGTTCTGCATCTGATTTTCTGAGTGACTTAGAATACATACTATCTACATTGAGTATTGGGGGCATCAACTGAAATTTACAAAACTACGTACGTGGATGATATTAATCTTGGATAATAACTGGGATTTTCTTACACATTGTGAATTTGACCCCATGTGGCAGGAGTGTTTTGATCCTATTGTTGTAGCATCAGGTCGCGATCTCATACCTGTCATGGTTTATGGGTAAGTTCTTTTGCTTATGCTTTATGCTCTTAATACCTCTATGTAAATGTTCTGAAACTATCATTTCCATTAGTTTCATTATTTTCATTTTTATTCTGTTTGGAATCTTTACTGTGACATTTATGTATTATATTGCTTCTGCATTTTGCTCTTCTAAATATTGACTAACATGAAAAGCATTTGACCGTTGTGCCATTGATCTGCACTTACGATTTAGGCTCTTACTACATGCTTTGATTTAGCTCCCAGTGGTTTGGACCTTTACTTGTCAAATAGAGCTCCGCAATCTCGATAGTTGGTAATTTCTCTTAATGCACGTTCTCCCAAATTGATTTGGGTCTTGGAATAGCTATTAAATTTTTGGTTATGATGGTATTGCATTCGAGTTCTCTTTCAATTTCATCCACTATATTATGGTAGAACAGGGAGTCCATTTTCACTGCAGCTTCTTTTTTTTTTTTTTTGCTTTTGAAAGTTTGGCAATTAACTTCAACAATAGGTATATCTCAATAGTTTTCTTTATTGGAATTTCTTGTTGGTAATGTGGAAATCAAGTATTATCCAATATCCCATTTAAAAGAGTTGAAATTTCTGGAGAAGGAATGAGAACTCTTCTCCCTGCCTGAATTTATACTAGTAAATGAAAAGCAGCCACCAGATTAGTTTCAAGAAGATTGCTATTGGGATTGATGGTTGTTTTATGCATCTTGCACGTTGCATCCACTTCTCTGGATTTGAGCATGCTTTGGGTCGCATTCTTGGAAACAGTAATACACTATTATGATTCTTCATTTGGGTTGTCTGCTTCTTCTCATGCTTTACATGTAATCTAATTGTTCTTTAATTTTTATTTTTATTTTTGTAGGAGGAATATCTCCGGACAAGAATTTGGTGGAATGTATTGCGTAGTTTTAACAGTGAAGTATGTTAGTGTGTTAAAATTCTTCTTTTCATGCAGTCTTACATGTAATTGTTTCCCGACCATGATATCGCGAGTAAATTCCTCATGGAAAAGGTTGGGTTCATGTGCAGGTCTGTTGTTGTGTCAGCTGGTCTTCTTAGGATTTTTGGGAGGGAGGTTGCTGAGCTTCCTTTGGTTGCTACAAGTAGAGAGCATCAGGGAAAAGTGAGAAATTCGCTGTTCTTTTTAGTCTCTGGCTGCTAGTCCCTAAGGTCCTGTTTCTTGGAGTATTTTGACTTATTTATACATATTTTTTCCAGGGTTACTTCCAAGCACTATTCTCCTGTATCGAGGGGTTACTTTGTTCACTGAATGTGGAGAAGCTGGTGCTTCCAGCAGCTGAAGAAGCCGAGTCAATTTGGACAAAAAGATTTTGTTTCAGAAAGATGAGTGATGAACATGTAAGCCATTTCTTTTTCTTTTTCTTTTAAACGGTCCCTTTTTAGCGAAGGGAACAAAACTGTAGCTGCATCAAAGAAAGTGAGATGAACCAAAGAAAAAGAATGATCAGAATTTGTGGGCTAATGGCATCATATGTGCATTATAAGGATAATAATGGATTGGTGGAGTGTTTGATTCCTGTTCTTTTGATATGTTGCATAGCACATGGAGTCTAGCTTGGACTAAGATCTTTGGTTGTGTTGTCAGCAGTTAGAGCTAGGCTTTTGGGTGAAAAAGTAACGTAAGTGATGTGGATCGATTGACCTTAGCAGCATGTACATGGATTTATTTCATAGTTTCTGCAATCTTGTCTAACAAAATATACGCAACTCAGTTCTTGTCTAATCCAAAGATTAGGTTAAGAGGATTTTTAATGAGCTGCGATTTTATTTACATTGCAGTGAGTTGGTGATGACTTTTCTCCCTCTCATCTCGACTTTTGTTTTTCACATTGGTGACTTTTTGTTTTCTAGTTGGATTCACTCTGCATGGTTCTCTTGTCCCGCTCCCTGCCTCTGCTTAATTTTCCACAACTCGATCTTTGTTGATATGATCTTCTGAATCTGACTTGAAGGATTTCGTATTAAACCGTCAGATTCCCTGTTCCTCATGTTGTTGCTGTGTATTTAATTAATCTTTTGAATAATAAGAAATTGAATAAATACCTGTTTCTTTGTGATTAACCTGAGGCGAGCAGTTTCATGTGCCATCTTTATCTTTTTCTAATAGAATGCTGTAGAGCCCTGCTGACAAAAAATTCGTTTTTTCCCTACCCAGTTCAAGAAGCACATGGGGGATCATCAGCTTACTATTTTCAAGGGGACATCAATGCTGGAGAAGGAGGTGCTGGCAAAGATAGATTAACAGCTTTTTCTCTTATGGTGGAAGATTCATCGAGGTTGATATATTTGTTAGTTCTTCTTTCTTCAATTCCTTCATGTAGAATCTAGTCCTGCTTTTACATTCTTGTTACTCTGGGGTCTTCATTGGTGCCGAAATCCACACTGTAGGATGTTTGCTTGTGTTGACATTACACTAGAATTAGATAGCGAGATAAAGCAATGTTTTGAGGTTAGAGAGGTGTCTTGTAAAAAGGAACATCGATGCGTGCTCACATTTTTATTACGCATGCATATCTCAAGTGTCTCTGGTATGTTTTGCTTCTCTTGCAAAAAGACTAATAAGACTGCTTTTTTTTTCTTTTTTTTCAAGTGGACAGCGACCTAGATCACCCACCGAGTTTTGCTGGTTTCATTTTGGATTCACCGTCTGATTATCTAATTCGTCTCGGCTCTTGTTGTTTATGGTTTTGTCGATGTCCACGAAGCTTCAAAATATGGACATGATTCTGATATAATGTCAAGTGAAGTCGTGCTCTCTCTGCATGTTTATGAATGTGATTCGACCTTAATCGTGTCTCAATATGATTAAAGCATACTTAATCAGATACACAATATGGAAATATGCAGCGAAAAAAATCTCTGGTCGTTATTTTTGTAGGAAAATAATGCTTAGTGATCATCACACGAGAAATTCAAATTTTTTTCAAACTTCCATTCGGTTCAAGGTAGACCTTGAATGGTTCCTTGTTCGTTCTTCTGATAGGTTGGTTCATCGGAACAATGGCGTCAAGCTGAAAATGCTTGTTTGGACAAATATGGAGTGCATGTCAACACACGACATGACACGTCACTTGCGCGTCGTTTTGAAAAATAAAATTTTTGCGTGTTGGGATATGATATATAATAAATGTACATTTTTAAATACATGATAAATTATCATTTTTATAATTATTTTAATCAAATTAATTTGATTAAAATTCATGAATTAAAAAAAAAAAAGTACAATGAATTTACACTAGAAATATTAATTCATCATTTGTTAATATCATTTATTGTTTCAATTTGACAAATTCAATTTTATAAAATTTGGAGGAAAAAGAACAAACGATCCATAGAGTGTGTCGGAAGAAAAAGGAAAAAATAAACATGCGGGGTGAATTGTGTGTCACAAAAAGTGAGAGTTGGAAGGTGGGAGAATATTAGGTTTTTCGTGTTTTCCAATTTATTATTTTATTATTATTATTATTTTACATATTTGCATTTTGGCTTTTTATTTATTGAAAATTTTTAAATTTGACCCCATGCGCATCAAAATTACGTGTTGGAATTTCGGACTTAAGTTTCGAAAGAATTGATCGGATGTCGAATTTTTCAACATGTGTTGATCAGTGTCGAAAAGTGTCGGATATGTGACGCAGTATTCAATGTGACACGAAGATTCTTAAAGAGTGTCGGTGCTTCATAACATGTCATTTTGTGACTACTTTCATTTCACTTATGGGGTTAGGAAGCACAATCACCTCAACTCAAATAGATTAAACAATGGAGGGTGCCGAAGTTTCATGGTGAGACGTAAACCCCTTCAATTTTGGAAAATTGACATAATGTATCACAACTCACTCCCACCACGTCAAGATTATCTTTTTAGAATGAGAATTTTTTCTTCTTCCAAAGAAGCATTTACCATTCAAATCAGTGTATTGTTCTACATTCAAATCATTGAATTCGCTATGATCATTTGCTTTATTTAGTGCAAAAAAGAGTGCTCGTTGCCGCACGTTTGCTAGACAATTTCCAACAAGCGCTTCCGAAAAATTGGAAATTGCGGAATTGAATGAGTCAGGCGTTTATAATTTCAAACCCCCGTCGCTATAGCCATCCCCGTTACTTTTTCTCATTTTTGGGGGGAAGGGGGGCAATCTCGCAGTAACCAGGGTTTATTTGCCAATTTGGAATTTCTAGAAGACTCTTGAGGGGTCAATCTGCAAAGTTAGAAACCACAAGTGACTAAACGGTAAATTAAAAAGATCTCTCTCTAGCGCTTATGTGCCGGTATTCCGTCCCTAAACCCTAGTTAAACCCTCTATCCTCCACGGATTCTCTCCAGATTCTTCCAACCCTTTCAATGGCGTTCTTCTCGAGCATTCGCAATGCGCTCGCGAAGTCCTCCGTGTCTCCATCGGTTTTCCAATCTCAGCCCTCTTTGAGCAGCTTTTATTCAACGCTAACGGCGCCCAAGTTATTTGTCAGCGGTACGTGTTTCGTGTCTGCGTGATTCTTGTGTTTTGTGTGTTTCCCATCCCTTTTTCATCTGATTTGCTTTCGTCTGATTTTTTTCTGGAAGCTAAAATCGGAGTTTTTAGTGCTGATTTTAACATAGTGCACGAGAAGAACCGAAATCGTTGCTTCATGTTCAGTTTTCGTGGGCGGATTTTTGTCGCCCGAGTTAGTTTTGTCTTGTGTCGGTTTGATGGCGTGGAAGCACGTTTTGGAATTGGTTAAAAGGCTGCGATATTGAAGATCCATAGCTCTGTTAGCTAGCTGAATTGAAGTTTGATGAGAGCTTCGGTCATGTGTAGGTTCATGCTAATGGTCCCAGGAAATGGAGAGTAGGTAGGAAATGGTTTTTTATGTGGGTTCTTGGAAATTTTGGAAAAGGGTTTAACATGGAAATGGAATATCCACTCTTATTATTTGGTTGAATGGCCAATTCAATATTTACAAGCAGTTGAGATGATCCTAGTGGTTGGTTGCTGGCATTTTCGCCATGTCATTTTCTTTGCAGTGAAATTCTTAATGATTATGTATAATAGCTCCTTTTTTCTTCTTTTTTTTTTTTTTTTTTAATTGGAGGATGGTTGGTGTTGTCAAGATCCCCTTTGTAATTTCGCTAGCTTAACTGAACTGCAATAAAAACAACTTGCTTATATGTTGCATAGAATCGGATCTGCTTTTCATCAAAGATGAGTGTATATACCTTTGCAATACTCCAAAATCTTAAGGCTGCCTGGTTTTTTGTTGTTTTCTTTGGATGGTATTCCTCGATTCTGTTGTTATTATTATTTTTTCTTCTCCTATCCGTGAATAGCTCTTTAGTTAGAGCTTTTATCATGTCATTTACCTGATCCTGTTCTTTCCCTGGAGAAAAGGGTAATATTGGAGAATGCAAGTCAGTACTTGACTGTATGTCTAGGACTCTAGGAAGGGATTCAAGACAAGCAGGAGCAGCCTGTCTGATTTTTATTATATTACCCCACAATTTGGACAGAGGAGCCTTGTGCACTGGAATGCCCTTATAGTACTAGCCTAAGCACCTGCTTTTTTAGTTCCGTGGTGTTGCTTAATTGACATGATTGACCAGTTTGGACACTGTCCTGATGTAAATCTATTGACAAGTATGGGCACAATGAATTATATACTTATCAGAATCTGTTAATTAGAGATACTTCAGTTCCTGAATGTAAGTCTGAGAAAGGACAATGACATCACTCTGAAAAGAGGAGAAGGTGATGGTTGGACTTTGGACCAAATTTGAGAAAATGTGGGAGTAGCTTGGCCACTTTAGCATCTGATGTTGACAAGTTTTTGCATAGAGAAGCAGCCATGAAGTTCTGGAGCTTTTAGTTCGGTTATCCTGAGAATAGGAGAGGAAAGCTGCTATGTATCGGTTGGAGACAAGGTTAAAGTTGTTTCCTTCTGTTTTATGTGCTTGTCCTGCTGCTTAATGTTCATGATGCTGCATGCTTCAACTCTAATAATAGTCTTGTAATTAGGGCCTGCTATGTTAAATTTAGATATGTGTTCTTATCGAAATTCACCCTTGTTTTTCCAAAGAAAAGTTATTTAAAGGGGGCTCCCTCTTCCAAACAAGGAAAGGGAAGAATCAGCTGTCCCACCTTAGTTTAGCTAGTATTCTGTTATTTTGACGTACTCAAGTATCCACAAACAATGGTTACTATTTGATGTATATATGGCTTGGAATCTTTTCCGTTGTATATATCCAAGAGTTAATTTTGAAAGGTGATCTAACTTTGGCTTTGTCATATCAAGTTATTCTCACTAGCATATCATACTGTTTCACAGTCAAGCCTTGAACTTTCCCTTGTTTTATGTAAGAGCTGTAATGAGATTTGCTTATATAAGTCATACTGTATGATTGAGTGGATGCCCTTTTCTGCTGTGCTCGACAGGCCTTTCTAGAATGACGACAGATGAAAAGCTTCAGGAGGCATTTGCAGCTTTTGGAAATCTTGTTGAAGGTATGCCTCTTGACTTAATTGATCTTTTGTTCTTTTGGGGCATCTGTCTGATAAGATCAGATCCTAAATTGCTTGTTCTGGTATGTCATCTTGCGATCTTGCAGCAAAGGTTATTACAGATAGGATGTCTGGCAGATCGAAGGGGTTTGGCTTTGTCACATATGAAACAATTGAAGAAGCCGAGAAAGCCAGAGAAGGAATGAATGCTAAATTTCTAGATGGATGGGTTATTTTTGTTGACCCTGCGAAACCAAGGGAGCTGAGGCCTCCACCTCAACAAGAGCCACAACCTTCGGAAACTGGTTTCAGGACCAATAAGACCGTTGGATGGTGTGGTTGATGCTTGTTGTGTCCATTGTTCCCATTCTTGATTGTGGTTCTACGCTCTAATTTATTTGGTGCCTGATGCTCTTGGATTAATTGAGAAGTGGATCAAAACCATTGTTTGGGATGAGGATTGTCAAGTCTTCATATATTAACTTGATATTTATAAATCACGTGCTATTCAACTTTTCATGTTCCTTTTTACTTCTGATATTTTGCTTTTGCCTTGCCTGAATTCTAGCTTCTTGCGGTCTCCCTCCCTCCCTCCCTCCCCCAACCCAGCCACCAACGCATCTGGATTCTCGTGTAGTTTGCTCATTTAGGAAAAAGTGCATATTTGATTCCCGAATTCGCACTGTTTTTTCACCATGATCCTCAAATTCATGATTTGTTCCAAGCGCTTGTGCTTGAAGAATTTTTTTATGTAGCTCCCTTGTTCTTTGATTCTTACTCGAAATTGATGTGACTGTTGGTGCCAACCAAAAGCATGGGGGAAAAATGGATGACATCCGCAATCAATTTCAACCAACCTGATCAAATTAACATACTTAACAGCGGCAATTATTTTAACCAGACTTTTAGTTCGCGGAGCTTCAACATATTGGAATTTGTGACTTGATTGAAAATAATTTTACATGTTAAGGACTCGAATGCATGAATTAAAAGTTCAACTTTAGGGACCATACGTGTACCTTCTTATTTCCAGGGCTTTCGAAGCACTGTTGAATGAGAGTACGATGCATAGGCAGTTTTCTCGATGTCAATCCAGAATGCTTTCGACAAGGGAGCTGAATCTTCATATAGATTAAACTCGAAGATTTTTCACATACAAGACTTATAACATTTTTGAAATTTGAGACGAGAATACAAAGAAAATGAAAATGCCTGAAGCTTCCCGGAAGTTGTAGCTCATCCAATGGGTATGACATAACATCATGACAATGTTTTTCACAATAGATCAAGATGCAATATCAACTTGAATCGCATACTCCTTATAATAGACATGAGAACTGCAACACCAAGAAGTACCTTTCCTTCATATTTTCATTAGCCGGCACCAAGAAAGTGCAGAGAAGCAAAAAAATGTACAAGAGCAGCTCCCCAGGACAGGAGGGGCTCGGCTAAATTTTGAAGAACTATAATATTTACTCGACTAGAGCCTGTCCAATCAGGAAAATATTTCCCAGCATATCAAACTAAAAGTTCATAAAATTATGCCCCAAAAAATTCAACTATGAGATATATCTTCCTGTTCCTCAACCTCCTTACTAACTGAAAAGATGGTGAAGATCCCTATATAACCATACTCTCATCTCAGCTTCATGAAAAATTTGACATCATCAGTACGAATAGTTATCTGATCCATCATCATCCACAAAACTATATGACTTACCAGATTTCCCAGTTCTATGATTCTGTTTCTTTTTCTTATCCTTGCTGTCGCCACCCCCTCGTGAGGAGTCTCTACCTCCACCACCTCCTCGTGTGGTTTCTTTGCCCTTCTGGCCTTCCTTTCCACCTATCTTTTCTTTCTTGGGGAGCTTTTTCTGCTTTGTCCCTCTGGTAATTATATCTAATAGTTGTGTCGGAGGTGGATCATAAACATCAGGAGCCCACATCACTGTGAGCTTCCTTGTAGCTCCCCCTTGTTTCTCGCGGCTACCTTTAAAGGCAGATATTAGCTCTTGAGGAGCCTAAAAAAAGTGATACACAAGGATTAAGATGAGAAACATCTGAGCATGAAACATTAATGGTTTATCAGAGAAGATATTTGGGGGACTGGATAAAAGTCTGGCTGCAATTTTATACCATCCAACCCATTACAAGATTTACCACAGTTCCTGGTATAAAGCTTAATTAATTTTGCTGCAGTAGTATCCCTCCAATTTCACCATAATAAATAGCAGGTCAAAGAAACAGCTATATGCCCAAGTATTGCAGATAGACACGCATGTGCATAAAATGAAATACTAAAAGATCCAATCTTAATATGCCGACAGCAACAGAATAGTCAAAGAACTACGTATTTGTCTCCAATCCATCTCTTACGAATCATCACAAACCAGTCTACAGAGTCGAAGCTGGGTAATCATCAGTCAGAGAGACAGAAAAAGGCACAAAACCACCAAGAAATACCCGCACAAGTTCCTATACACAAGCGAATTATCTTACATCCTTATGTGTACCCAGCCAAAAAAGAGAAAGCTCGAAGTAAACACAAACAGCGCCATGGGAGAAAACAGTACTTACAGGCGAGAATACTGAGCATCCAAGGGTCGGATTATCCACAATTTCTTCATAAAAGAGTTCCTGCAATTCTAAGTTTGGTTGCTCTTCCTCATCCTCTTCATCAGAAGATATATGTGGAGACAGAAGCTTGCTTGGAGAAGGCCGGACTGCATTGTCCAGCATCTTTTGATGAGATTTTGTACATTCCTTGAGTTCATCAGCATCCTCATCATCACTATGATCAATCCCATCAGAAGAGCTTTCAAATTCATGAGCATTTTGAACGCGTACCCCAGCAAAAGAAGTTCCCAGTTTATTCACCAATTTCTCACTAGTAACCAACTCTGAATCAACAGAAAGATGCTGTGCCTCCATAGGCAGAGATCTGTTAGGCACAAGAACACATCAGAGGAAAGTGAATTATTATCGACCATATTGCATGTAACTTAGATTTGCAGAGGAAAGTGAATTATCGATTCTGCTAAGAAGTTGATCTAAGCAAGTCTGACATGAAAAGCAAAGGCAGTCTGTTAGGCACAAAAACAAATATCAGATGAACTCAATCATATTGCATCTAAGTTAGAAATAAAGGCGCAGGATAGAAAGGCAAAGGCAGACTACACACTTAAATTGAAGCTAAAGAGACAGGCAATAAATTGATGCATGGATCCAGCAAAGACAAGTAAGGGTTTCTTTCTCACTCAACCGTGTCCATACGACTAAACTAAATCATCAGCACTCATTCATCATCTCATTGCTATTAAATTCACACCCCGGTGTATCAGAAGAAAAAAGTGCTTTAATCCCTCTATACAGCATGACAACAGCCAGCTTCTTGAAAGCTCTTAGTCTGACAAGAGAACCTGAGCTGGCAAGGCAGACATGGGACTTTCCTATCAATTAGCATTATTAATTCATGCCAAACAAACATTTTAATACCACCAATTACCAAAATAGATTCCTAGAGCCAGCTATATAGCTCAAAATTGCCCCCACTGACATGAAAAAGCCTCAATAGCCGCATGGCCCAATCTTCCCATTCACATAAAACAAGCTCAAGCTTGAGGTGGAGCTTGAGAAACGCAGTTCAAACTCAACGTGACTTGAGCCCAATGTTAAGCCATTGCTTTGCGAGTTGAATTTGAGTTGAATTCAAGCTGCAAATCACGTCACTCAAGACTCTAAGCTAGCTCTTACTCTGTTGCCTTGCCTCCACTTAAAAGATGTCCGAAATGGATTGCCCAGTCCATTCAAGCCTCACCAAACAGAAGGACAGATACAATATGGGAAATTTCTCTTCCACGGCCCAAACTCCTACCTCCAAAATGCGGGATACATAAAGCAAGAACACCTCCATCCCAAATATCCGAACCGGATTTCAAGGAAACCAAACCCGAAGGAAGAAACCGCACCCAAAACCTTGAACAGCGCGGAAACAATCAAATTCCAGATTCCCAGAATAACAAACCTTAAACAAATTCCTAACAAAAAAGTTGCTGCGACCCAAAACCGTCCAGACACGTAACTCAGCAGATGCGATCACGCCCTTGGTGCCTCACTCAACGAGAAACTACAACTTCGATAGAAATTCCATAAAAAGGAAAAGACCCTCGTTCCAAAATTCCGGAGGAGAAACCACAAGAGCTTCAGGGACTGGAAACAGAGCGAAGAAAAGAAGAGTGTAATTTTCCTGACATGGGGAACAAAGGGAGATGAATTATATATACCTATCTATATCCGCAGAGCATGAATGGGACCGGTTGTTGCTTGGAGAGAAGGTGCGACTAGGATTTCAGAGAGAAAAACTAGGGTTTTGCTGATTCTACGTAGGGTGAATCTGCTGAATCGGTCGATCAATGCTCTTTCCTCTCTCCTGGGGCTGCGTGATGAGCGCGTTACTGGGGGTGGTGGGCTTTTGGACATTTTATACCTTAGCCAACCCGGCTTAAAAATTGATTGGATGATGTTTGGTACTTTTTGGATTTTTGTTGTCTACCTTGCCTTTTCGATTATATTGTCATTCCTATTCTAACAATGAGGAATTGTCAATTCGTGGCTCATCGATGACCCGATTAACCGCCGATGATCGTAACATTCCCTCATCGAATGTGCAAGCTGGTGATTTAATCTTGGTCTTGACCGAGAAAGACGAAGAATATTACTATTCAAATTATCTGTTCACATTTTGCATGAATGCTATCCGAGTGTAGACATTCCAATTGTGGCTTAGGATTGTTCAACTTTGCTCAAAGTTAAACCTTGTCGAAAACTCAATCAGATGATGTAATTAGATAGCATTGGTCGAGAGCTTTCGAACGAAACTTAGTTTGCCCCAATCTAATATCTCCAAATCATGAGATGTTGCTTTTCTTTTATTCGTGCTTTCGAATCTAGATGACGTTAGCAAAATCCTTGAAACTTTCATGATTCAAAATCATTTTCATAAAAAAAAAAAAATTCAAATCATGAGTTTTTCGATCCATCAAGAATCCGATCAATCAAATCTAAAACAAACGAGAAGTAAGAGTCAAATTTTGTATCAAACTTTATCAAGAAACAAATAGACGTAGGAATTAAACGAATAAGGGGATCAAAAGAGGGCCTTTTAAAGCATAAATAATAACTATTTTAAGGCTCCGTTTGGTTCAGCATTTGGAGCTCCCCTTCCCCAAATGCTGGCGTTTGAAATGTTGAAAGTCCAAAGCAGGTGGGGCATTTCAGCATTTTCGGCATGCTGGTCCCCTTAATAATGAATTTTTGCCGATTGCCTATTTTACCCTCAAAATATTATTAAAAGTCCAATTTTACCCAATACTAAACAAAACCCTAACTCTTTCAACGCTTTCTCCTCTGTTCTGTAGCATTACTCCATCACATGACGACGGCTCTCTTCTTCTTCTTTGTCTCTCTCTCCCCGCAACTCGCACCACTCCATCAAGGCCGAAGTTTGTCGCGACGAGCGAGCGAATCCGAGATCTGGATCTTCTACCCTCTTGACAAGCGAGCGAATCTGAGATCCGAGGTTGGTTTTGTTTCTCTTTGATCATTTGCTTCCTCTCGTGGATCGGCGACGGCTTTGCTTCCTGCTCCTGCGAGGGCGAAACCCTAGGGACAAAATGGGGGGCTATCTTGTCTTGTGTTGCTGACTTGAACTTGCCCTTTCGATTTGAATCGGTGGCAGCGAGGATCAAGGTGCACGAGCTGAGGCAGAAGTCGAAGACCGACCTTCTGACCCAGCTGAAGAAACTCAAGGCCGAGCTTGCCCTCCTCCGCGTTGCCAAGGTCACTGGTGGCGCCCCGAACAAGCTCTCCAAGATGTACGTCGCTGTTCTTACTTGATTTTCGCGATTTCGATGGTCTACATTGGAGCTTTTTTATGTTTTTGGTAGATGGTAATGTTGGGTTTGGGATGACCATGAGCTTTGGTTATGGTGGTTAAATTGGGTTTTGGGCACATATTGGATTTCTTGTTTGTGGAAATCAGTCAGAGCATGCTTTATTTGTTGCTGTTTATATGACGGATGATCAATGTTTTGGTGATGGGTACTTTATGGTAATGGGTGGCCGGAAGCATGGGATGGTTATATTTTGTAAGGCATTGGAAATTCGGAAAAGCACAATGGGTATAATTTGGGCAGTTATGTTTGGCGGTGAGGTGTTTTCAGTGTCAGGCTTTCAAAATGAGCTTGTGTAGGGCGAAGTTGGCAAGTAGTAGTTGGCCCATTGTGGACATTTGGAGGGGTAAATTAATGTAATGATATCTTCTCACAAATAAAAGAACCTATCTTAATTTGCAGCGGGGGAACTATCCAAAGCATGAATCATTGTGTTTTCTAGGTTGTTTTAAGTGTCAAAAGCCATGATTGATGAGTTAGTTTATCTTGTTCTCTTATTTAGGTTGTAGTTGCGGCATGCTTTCAAGCAACCATTATGTGCTCACCCTATAACAGTCTTTAGCTGCTTATGTTTTGTAGTACAAATCAATTGTTGCTTTGTCTACAATTTATTTTCAAATGGACTTCACTAGCATTAGCTTAAAGTTTATGCTCATGATAGTATAAAAATTATGATTTTAGGTTCTTGAAAAACTGTTTGATTGTAGCAGTATCCTTAATAATATAAGCATAGATTTGATCGCCTAGGTCTTTTTTACCAAAAATCATAAGGCTATTTCTTGCTGTTCATAGCAGCTTTCATGATTGCGGTAACTATAGGGAGATGGAGGATATGTTGCTAATAATTTGTTCCTAAGATGCACAAGTTGGGAAGTTATAAGTGATCTTGAAGGTAGTAGAGACTGGATAGGAGGCTATAATAGGGGGATGTGGACGGAAGTCCCTGAGTTGTAAAACAATTCAATAAATTCTCCAGTAAAGTCTAAATAAGGCGCTAAAACTTTCATTACGAAAACAATGTGAATTAGATGAGTAATTAATCTTCTCGTGGGACTCTAGCATTTTCATTCTCTTGTTTTGTTGCCTTTGGTCATGTTGGTACAACAATAGAAACTCGAGGATTCATATTCACCTAGTTTGGGATATTCCCTAGCTTCTACATGTTTAACTGAAGGTTTACCTAATTTGTTGCACGTCGAGTTTGAGAATGAGGTCCACATGTTTAACAAGTGAGTGTTATATTTATTCATTAGAGCGTAAATCTCATAAATCTGAAGTAAGATGGCCAGACCTAGGCCTCTTCACTTTCATGGCACTTATTCTCTCTCCCACATTTCTTCATAAGTGGCCGCCTATGCCACTCTTTTCCAATTTACTTGCAAATATGTACACACACACACACACACACACACACAAACACACACACACACACACACACACACACACATATATATATATATATATATATATATATATATATATCACATGGTTGATCTTGTTTGTTTGTGTATATATACATATCACATTTATAGGCCAGACCTAGGCCTCTTCACTTTCATGGTTGATCTTGTTTGTTTGTGTCTCTTAAATTTGTTCATCTCACTTTACTAGTAGATGTGTTCATCAAAAGCATTTTGAAGCTCAGAAGATGTAGAAATCTTTTGTAACTTGTGCATCTAACAAATTGAAAAAGGCAACGTCCTGCAAACAACAAAAGAGAGGGATGGATAGTCATAATTAGTAAGTTTGAGGAGCTAATGGGCAAAAAGTATGATAAACAAAAAATGAAGAGTAAGTGGGATAACCTCAAGGAAGAATGGAAAAGATGGAGGTCATTGCTTTACAATGAAACTGGACTAGGATGGGATTCAAGGAAGAAAACCATTGATGCAAGTGACGAATGGTGGGAGAGTAAAATTCAGGTTTTCCTCACTTCTTTTTTTACTTTCATGTTAAGCTCACCTTTAATGATACAACTTATGCAAATGCTTCATTATAACAGGCTAATCCAAAATTTAAGGCTTTTAGGATGAAAGGCATACATCCTGATCTTGAAGTAAAGTTAGATATGATGTTCAGAGATACAGTTGCTACTACAAGAATCACATGGAATCCTGTACAAAGTTTATGTGTTGATAATGATGTAGAGACCACACAACCTGGTATCGATGATGTTGTAGGGTCTACTGATGAAAACTTGAAGGATCATGTGGATGAAACCGTTATTGAACCAACTGGAACTCAAACTCGTAAGAGAGCCGCACAGACTTCAAAGATGCAAGCTCGAGGAAAGAAAGATAAGAAATTGAGCACAAGAGACGAGCTCGGAACACAAATTAACAGGCTGCTTACAGTTGTTGAGAGTAGGAGCACTGCCAGTGCTACATCCAAAGCAACTAGTTTAATCGATCCTTATGAGGACCTCATAGAGATATTGGATTCCATACCTGAGATTGTGGAAGACGAAGACTTGTACTTTTTTTCAATTTCTCATTTAAAGGAAAAGATAGACAATAGACAAGTTTTCATGAGCTTAAAGGATGATGCAAAGAAAGTAAAGTATCTCAAATATGAGTTGAGAAGAGAATCAAGTCTTCATAGATAGGATGTTAGCATCTTATTGTTTTCATGTTTAAAGCTTAGTCATTCCACTTTGTTTCTAACTATGGATCTTTATTTGCAGTCCTTATGAACCTAATTTCAATTAATGTTTGATGTTACAATTGTTTTCATTTGATGTTCTCTTAATGTGATAGTTTGCATATATGCGATGGTTAATACATTATTTCTCTTTATATTTTGTTACTTGAAGCAGTTATGGATGATTCACATACAAGGGAAAATCATGAGCAAGAGGATAATGAATTATGGGATCTTATCTCAGTCACTCAAGCTGTCATTTTTTATCAAGCGACCAACCTTTACAAACAACCTTGCATGACCTCAACATATATAGGTTATGTATGGTTAAAAGAGTTGATTGTCGAAGATGCTAATCCGATAAGGTGCTACAATATATTTAGAATGCATAAGATTGTATTTAACAATTTAACGCATGATTTAGTAACACGTTGTGGCCTTTGAGGATCTAGGAATACTGATGTTAGAGAAATGGTTGGTATGTTTCTTCATATTCTAGGACATGGTATAGGTAATAGATGCTAGCACAAGAGCGTTTTCAACTCTCCGAGGAAACCATAAGTAGGCACTTCAGCTTAATTTTAGATAAAGTATGTGATATGGGAAAAGATTTGATCCAGCCAACTGATCCACAATATAGAAAAGTCCAGAGAAGATCAAGAAAGATCGACGATTTTATCCATATTTTAAGGATTGCATTGGAGCTATTGACGGTACACATATTCCAGCGGTTGTACCTACGTATGATCAAATTCGTTTTATTGGTCGAAAAGGAACAACAACTCACAACGTGTTAGCCATATGTAATTTTAATATAGAATTTGTCTATGTTTGGGCCGGTTGGGAGGGACAAGCTCATGATACCCATATCTTTCATTAATTAACGAAGATGATTAATACTATAATAATTAAAAAAAAATTATTCAAAGTTGAAAACAAACCTAAAAGAATCCTAGGCCAAAAGTTGAGCTTTGCATCTAATCTATAATCAAATTCTTTTAGAATAATTTTTAAATAAATTTACTAATAAGTATCTTTTACATTACTCTCGACATGAAAATGTAAAAGGTTATATAGCCATCGTTTCTTTTTTGCAATTTTAAAAATACTAAAACTAAAAAACTTAATTTGGTCACACCAAAGGGCTTTTCAAATATATATTTACCAAACAATCTTGCATTTCCCTAAAGCACTTTTCAATTATAGTTTATCAAACAGTCTAGTATTTTGGAAAACCCCTTTACCTCAAAGGTATTGGCATTCTCCCAAGAGCATTTCCCCAAAGCTGAACCAAATGGGCCCTAAATTCCGAATGTTTGAAGATTCTCACTTGTCTTGGTTGTCTTTGAAGATTCTGGTGAAATCCTTGACGATCATCGGTGGTAGAATTCTTCTCAAGTGTGGCAAAAAATACTTAAAACACCCAGTAAGTCTAAATTCCTCTCTAAATAATGTCATGCGTCGTCATTGTAACATTTTTAATTCAAACCCCTATCTAGACTGTAAGGAATGGACTAAGGATACGTCGGTAACAAAGATAGGCTGTGACTCAATCGTAGGGATTGTTCATGAGCTGACTAGCTGATTAAGGGCAAGGCAACTCAGGTTAAGGTTGCGATAGACTGGAGTAGTCGATCGTGAGGATTGTTTGACCATAAGGGTCACTGTAGGCGATCACGTGCTGTGATGAGTTATCAATGGACAGGTATAGATCAATTCAGCTTGAGGATATGCCTGTTACAAGTGACGTCGCACGGTCAATGTAATCCTAATTCGATCCTAAACAACCGTGAGTCAAGGCAAGCTGATCAATCCTACTCGATTACATTAAACCAAGGGTCATTCATGGATCGACCAAACTCAACTAAAAGTCACGCATAAAACCCTAAACATGCATTAAACTCAATTCGAGTGTGGTTGCACAAGTTTTGCTAATGTGATCTAAATTCATGTAGATCATGTTAAAATTGTTTCCGATCAAAATTTAGCCATAAACCTTGGTCCAATTATGAGTATCGACTATCGATGTTATCAAGGTATTATTTTCCAATTGAAATAATTTTAGTGAACCGTTAGTGCATTAATTGGAGAAATGTGCTAATTTGTGACATAGATTTTAGCGGACCTAGAGGTGAGACCAATTTAGCCTATTAAGATTTAAATTGAGATGAGACAAATTTTGAGAGGCCATAAAAGGGTGTAGGCACCACTTTGGTGTAGACAAGGGGGAATAGACCATTTCACTTTTTGAACCTAGCCCATAATTGAGAAGTCAAGAAGAAAACTTGGCCTTTGATCTTAGGTGATGATCTTGGCAAGATGGGGGGCTAGGATTGCATCTTGTCCTCCAAGTTTGAAGCCATCATGAAGAGAGGACAATAATGCATGGTGCATTAATGGTGATTAACCCATTTCTCTTCAAGCTCTCATTCTTCCTTAAGCTCTCTCTCTCTCTCTCTCTCTCTCTCTCTCTCTCTTGTCCAAGTTGTTGCCATTCCCCGCCTAGTCACCGTTGTTTGCCTGGTTGCTCACCATCTGCCTAGTCACCTGTCCACCATCCATTGCTGCGTTGTCATCGTCCGCCTAGTTGCTTGCTGTCCACCTAGTCACATGTCGTTCACTTGGTCGCTCGTCCATCGTCTGTCGTTGTGTCGCCGCCTTCCGCCAATTGCTACCATCCCCGTGCCACACTATGCAACTACTGTGTTGCTGTCCTCTAGCAACCATCGATGGACTTTTATCTTATTCAATTGTTAGTAAGTGGATTTCCTAAATGTTGGCTAAGCCGTTATGTTATGTAACTCGGATTTAAGTCCATTTCTAGTGTCGTAGGACTATCCTAGGTTAAGGAGCTCACATGATTAATTTTGTATGGTTTGCTCATGATATGCTTGGACTATAAGGCTCGGGGATGAGCGAGGAGTGAAGATGTGTTTGTTGAGGTGCTTCGGGTTGGCGTGGTTTGTGGAAATAGTTTGTTTAGGTTTAGGTTATTACTTGAGTTGGAGGTTTACCATAATTGTTGCTTGTGAATCGTTTATTAATGTTACCTAGGCTTAGTCTTCATGTTTGATTGCCGTGGTTAGTTGTATAAGGTTATGTAATGTGGTTTATTGTACGTTATAACCATTGTGGTTGAATCGTCCATTTATGTTGTTATGAGATTTGATATTTAAGTATTATAGTTGCAATATTGATGTGATCTTCGCATATAGAAGTCCACAGGTCACAGTCGATGCTTGAGTTCAAGTCAAGCCTCCGAATCTAGAATGGTGTTAGTTCTTGGACGTACGTGGAAGTGCGCCGGGTTAGGTCAATCTTTTGGTTTGACGATATTGAGGCATATCATTCAATCCAGGTTTGAATTAGGCCAGTATTCGAACGTCACGAGTCAAGCCTCGACTCTAGTTTTGTGCTCAACATGCTTTATTGATGCATTTATGATAGGTCATGAGTTTCACATTGCTTAGCACGCCCTTGGGGTATTCATACTTGGACTAATATGAAATATAAAACCGGTACTTGTGTGCTTGATTTGTCACGCTCCGATCCTCCAAGAGCGTGTGTCCATCCCTCTGCAGTTGATCTAATAGCGACGTCCCAGGACGCATCGCCGACCCATTCATTTTAATACGCATGCAGAAGCAAATAATAAAATCCCCAGGCAACAACAAGATGGGATAGAAAGGCAAGATCACAAATTTTTGAAAATCACAACACACTTATATACATATCAAGTCAAGTCATTTACAATAATAGCCGATCTATACACAAGGTCTGCAAAACGAGAGGGGGTAGAGGCTGCAAATCCTCTAGTCAGTTGAGTCTTCGACTGAATACTTCGAGGTCCCTAGCTTTGACGAACTCAGGTCCACCACTGAACCACCTAGTGGGTCGGCCGTGCCTTTCCCAAAAGCTACTTCCAAAGCATATAGAAAGACCTCAAACTCCGGTATAAAACCCTCTCTCTGTCCATTCTGCTACTTACGATACCATGATCTCTATCGATGGGATACCTTATGGGGTAGGCCCGCATTGACCTAGACCACGGACTTCACAAGCTCATATACCCATTCCCTAGGGTTTCGATGCAGTGGAATAAAACACTTCTGCTTAGTGACCTTCTTCGACTGTCCAAAATGCTCAGGAGGAGCTGCCATCTAAGGACCTGTAAATGTTATCCCACAACAGGGTGAGACAACATCTCAGCAAGTTCACCCCTTAAGTTCCTATTAGGAAGAAAATACGCCCTAAGGGCTGCCTAAGCACAAGCACAAGCCAGAGGACTTACCTTTGCCTTAGCCCCTTCCTACAAGTCAGTACAATTCAATCATTTCAACACACCAAAACATCAAATCAGATTGAGTCATCGATCAATCGACTCAATTGATTTCATGTCATCACCAAAACCCAACAAAGGGTTTTGGGCTTCGAGGCCTGTTTCCGAGATCATCCCGGTCTCGAAAGGTGCACCCGCTTCTGAGTTTGTGGACCGCCTACGCGTCCCCGTCGAAGTGAGCCCGTTGGATCATTAATCAATTGAGTTTCCTCACTAATCTCTTCTTATGGAGTTAATTAAGCTTAAGGGTTGATTAGTTTAAGTTAAGTATGGATTAGGTGGATAGTTAGAATTGATTAGCAATTTAATTACTCGGTATCACATGTTAGGTGGTTAGAGTAGTGTAATTAGGGACTAGATAAGCTCTAATATTTATCTAGTGAGGTTCGAGATTTTTTCGGGACCGTTTCGGCATTTAATTAGGCTTTTCCGACCTAAGTGTGCATTTTTGCTATTTATTAGTATTTATTAATTAATTTTCGTAATTATTTAATTAATTATTAATTTTTGAAAATTAGACCGGGATAACCGGTGACCGGAATTTTGTGTTGATCGCAATTGTATGATTTTTTTATTAATTGAGTGCTGGATTGTGCGAATTGAGTGTGATTTGCAATTTTGGGTATTTATCCCAAAATTTAATAATTTTAGTATTTAATTAGAAAATTATCAGTCGTCGGTTTATAGCGTCAAAAATGTTTTTATCGACTATATAAATGGTGGGAGTTTATAGAGTAAAGATATTATATTTTTGGCTGAGGCCGATCGTATACCCACACATGATAAATCGGGTAAGATAAAGAGGATGAATTGGTGGATTGATTAAAGTGGTATACTTTATCAGCCTGCGAGCTTGATACATCAGCTTTGAGTGAGCAGCATACACTAAGTACCGCATAGCTTTGGTGAGCATTAAGAATCGTACAGCTTCGGTGAGCAATTAAGTATCGCACAGCTATGGTGAGCAAATTAAGTATTCCACAGCTTTGGTGAGCATTAGCCGTATACTATATCAGCCCGAGGGCTTCGATATATCAGCTTAGAGTGAGCAATATACGTTGTTATCAGCTCGTGGCGAGCATTTCTACCTATCTTCAGCTTAGGGTGAGCAGTCCTTAATGTGATCGGACTTGATAGATAGTGTTGTTTGGATTGACCGAGGGTAGCCATAAGATTCGAAAGGTGGCCTACCTTAAATTTGAAAACCGAATCTCGAGTTCTCTCGAGTAAATTCCACTCTTTAACCAGCATATGAGCGACTGAAGACTTCTGACTCAAAGCGTCGGCAACCTTATTAGCCTTTCCCGGGTGATATAGAATATCACAATCGTAGTCTTTTAGAAGTTCCATCCAGCGGCGCTATCTCATATTCAACCCATTCTGAGAGAATAAATATTTGAGACTTTGATGATCAGTGAAGATCTAGAATCTTTCTCCACACTAATAATGTCTCCAAATCTTCAAAGCGAAAATGATTGCTGCGAGTTCTAAGTCATGTGTCGGGTAATTATGCTCATGAGGTCTCAACTGGCGAGAGGCGTATGCAACAACCCAATCCTCTGAACGACGCATCATTGTAGATCTCATATCCTCTAGGACTAGATGGAATGGTCAGCACAGGTGTGGTAGTCGACTTCTGCTTAAGCTCTTGAAAACTATGCTCGCACTTGTCTGTCCACACAAACTTCTCTTCTTTCTTCAAGAGTCGAGTCAACGGCGACGCCAAAGCCGAAAATCCTTCCACGAACCTTCTGTAGTAACCAGCTAAACCCAAAAAGCTTCTGATCTCTATCACTGTAGTTGGTCTTGGCTAGTTGATCACTACTTCAATCTTGGTCGGGTCCATGGAGATTCCTTTACCTGAAATCACGTGACCTAAGAAAGTAACACGAGTCAACCAAAACTCGCATTTTCTAAACTTGGTGTACAACCCATGAATCCTCAGGGTTTGAAGTACCAATCTCAGATGACTCTCATGCTCTTCATCACTCCTCGAATACACTAGAATATCATCGATGAACATGATCACAAATTGATCCAGGTATTCTTTAAACACTCGGTTCATCAGATCCATAAAAGTAGCTGGAGCGTTCGTCAAACCGAACAGCATTACAGTGAACTCATAATGGCCGTATCGAGTACGAAATGCTGACTTTGGAATGTCTTCCTTCCTAATCCTCAGCTGACGATATCCTGTTCTCAAGTCGATTTTTGAAAATATCGACACTCCTTGTAACTGATCAAACAAGTCGTCGATCCTCGGGAGTGGATAATTGTTCTTGATCGTCACCTGATTGAGTTGACGATAGTCAATGCACGACGCAATGAACCATCTTTCTTCTTTACGAATAGAACTGGTGCTCCCCAAGGTGAAGCACTGTGATGTATGAATCCCTTATCCAACAACTCTTACATCTGCACCTTCAGTTCTTTCAGCTCCAATAACGCCATCCGGTAAGGAGCCTTAGAGATTGGCTTTATCCCGGGTGCTAACTCAATCACAAACTCGATCTCTCTCTCTAGCGGTAGGCTTGGCAATTCCTTTGGGAATACATCTAGAAATTCTTGCACCACTGAGATGTTTTCAATCTTCAGTTCCTCAATTGTCGTATCCACAACAGTTGTCAAGTAACCTTGACAACCCTCATCTAACAAACAGGTTGCCTCAAGCGACGAGATCAAGGTAATCGAGGGTCCTCCTCAATTCCTGACAAACTCAAAACTCTCACCCTATAACGGGTCAAACTGAATCGCTTTACGATAATAGTCCATCTTAGCTCGTTGCTTGGTGAGCCAGTCCATACCAATTATCAAATCAAAGTCATACATGGCTAGGACTAATAAGTCTATTTTCCCTTCTCGCTCACCAATCAATAACTTGCAACCAGTACAACCCGACGCAGATAACACCTTATCCTTTAACGGTGTAGATATGCTAACCACTAACTCCAGCAACTCAGGATTTAATCCTATTAGCCTAACATATTGCTCGGCAATAAAAGAATGAGTCGTGTCGGGGTCGAATAAAACATAAGCAGCATGGTCGTTCAATGAAACCATACCTGTAATCACATCAAGTGCGTCCTCTACCCGACCTCTGGTGATGGCATACAATGTCCTTGAGCTGGGGGTCTGATTTGTCCACCCTGTGGTGCGTTCTGCGGCGCAAATCCTCTGACGTGACCCATCAGTGGCGGCGGTGGTAACTGATGTTGTCCTCTGGGTCTTTTAGGACAATCTCTAGCTATGTGACCTTGCTAGCCACATTCGAAACAAGCGCCCATCCTTTGGGGGCACGGGGTCAAACCATGTCGCCTTCCACAAAAGCGACATACACCGTTCTGACTTGGCCCTGACTTGCCAATTCCACCATTCCTGTTGGGCAGGACGTGGAATCTTCCTCCAGTGATGGGCTTCTTCCCATACTGATTCCCATCTCGGTTTGATCCAAACTGCGACCCAAATGCGGCGGCTCGTTCATTCTGGTCTCTCTCTATCATCTGGACCCGCTCATACAGGTCGTTATAATCCTTAGGTTGAGTAGTATCAATGGACTCCTTAGTTCCAGTCTGAGTCCATCTCTGAATCTCCTAACTCGATTTACTGGATTCTCGACCAGTTCAGGAGCATATTGCGATAGTTCCGCGAACTTTGCCTCATACTGATCCACTGTCATTTAGCCTTGGCGAAGGCACTAGAATTATGCCATCGTCAGTTCTTTGGCAGTCTCAGAAAAATATTTACTATTGAAGACCTCAACAAAGGCTCAATGAGACAAATAATTAATTGCAATACGCCAGAGAGACATGAAAAGGAGAGAGACTGAAAGATAAATGAGAGGAGAGAGAGAAAATCAAGGCTTTTAAGCTCAATAGGTCTCCTTGCTTAAAATTTGATTAATTGCACGGGCAACACGCCAAGTGGCACGAAGAGAGGAACAAGAGCGTAGCCATTTTGCCAAATGGCAAAGGGAAGAGAGAGAAGAGAGGAGACGGCTAATGAGGGGGAAATGGCACTAGTTGTGTCTAATTTTTCACATTCATTAAACACCAAGGACCGAGAACTATAATTATAATTCACCAAATCAGCACACAAAACTTCTCGGCTAATATACGGGCCAAGTATCGTTGCTTTGAAAACCTATAATTGATCATCCCTTAAAAAATGTCAATTAAAATAACCTAGTTATCGTGACTCAGCTCACTGATTAGATCAGTCTGAAAATCAGGATGTCACATTACCGAGACAAGGCAAGAAAAGGGGTGGCAGCGGTGTCAAGCTAGAGAAGGGTAGGCACGGTATAAGGATCTCGGGCAGCTCGACGACAGGATGTGGATTAGGACAACAGCAGATCGTCGTCAAGGCATCTTAATGCAACGAGGTCGACAGCACATAGGGTCGCTTAGCTTGTGAATCGGCAACAAAGGTTTTCAAGCGAAGCTCGTCAGGGTAACAATAAGTGTCGGTGGGTTACGGCTCAGACATGGCAGGGTGTGACCGAGCAAATATCTCGGCTAGGAAGGGGCAGCGCCCACGATCTCGGCCATGTAGTTGGGACTCAGTTGAAGTAATTCGATAGGGACTCTCCCTCTCTCATTTTCCACGTGCGACTCTCATGTGTTCTAAAAATTATGAATTGCCCACCTTCGTTTTCTAAGGCATATAGTTATTTATAGTGTTTAAGCTAGGTTTAATTTCACGAGCTTATTTACGTCTTGTTAAGATAATGGGCTGAATTATTTCAGCTAGGGCTTGTCCTCAATGTGGCCGATATTTGTCCCCATTTGTGGCTTGATTAATGGCAAGTTTGATCCATTTAAAACTCAAGCCTTTAACTTTGACGGGCTAAACCCAACTCATTTAAAGCTCAAAACCTCATTTAATGAGCAAGAAATTTCAGCCACTATGCCTCATGCCTTGGTCGAATTCTTCATATAGTGTAAACTTGGTCCATGCGATCAATTTAGGTTCATCCACCACCACTGGTTCAATGTAAATGCAATTAAACTATGTGCTTCTAAAAACTATATGTTATGCAATTTAATTATATTATTTATGTTTAGAGGCTAAAAGTTAGTCCCTAATTTTTATGCAATTAATTCCAAACTGGTTAGTTAAAATTTGTGTGTCAACAAATCTCTTTTTATTGATACTATTTTCATACTCGTGATTATCATATTGTAGTATTTAAAGTTACTTTAGATTAATTTTTCCCCTAGATGTCTACTTTCTTAATAATTAAGGACCTCACTTAATGGGATTTGAACAAATACAAAGTGAGATTTTCTATGCACAGAATAAAAGAGTTACTCGGTTTCATTAAAAATATTAGTGATGGATATGGCACTATTTCTCTGAAAAGAGTGACGGCACCGTAAGTTATTCAATTCTCTAAAAGAATTAAATAAACTAAATATCATGTTTAGTAAAAAATGAAAATAATTTATAGGATCTACGGGACAATTACTTAAAAGTATCACCAAACCAAAGGAAATTGATTTAACTTGAATTCCTTCCGCACCGAGCCGCCTCTCTTCCCCAAAATCCACTTAATTTGAAATTGAGATATTTTTTTCCCTAAAGAATAGATAAGAGATTAGTTTGTGACATTTAATTTATTAGTTTATCATTTCAATAATTAGTAAAGTACATAATTTGAAATGACATTTATCCAAATCAAATTTGAAATATAATGGATGTTCATTTGAATATAAAATTACTAAAAGAAAATGTTGAATCGGCCAAATATCGAAAGTCCATTGATTTTGGTCGTCAAGACTCTACCGTCTTCCACCTTGGATCAAGCCATCAAGGCCTAAAGAGGGTTCGAAATTTGTGAGTCTCTTTAATCATGCTCAATAAAAGAGAATCAAAGGATGGATATTTCACTTTATCATTGGGGTTGCCACATGACAAGACACTTGATATGTGTTGAAAAACATCTCTATTATATTTTGATGATCACCAAACTATCTTTGAGTTCTAACATTTACTATAACAAGTGAAAATAGTGAAATTCCTTATATCATCCATGATCTTGGTTGATCATTGGTCTTAACATTGCATGTCATTCAGATTGGTATTGTCATTGAGGATATTTAGCCGAGTTACTTACAATTAGCACTTGTGATGGTGATGGTAATTCATTGGGTCTAATGATAGTGAGATATGCATTGGAATGATGATTGTTGATGATTCAAATAGCTATTACAAGATTGGACTTTGTCGCAGAAAAATTGAGAAAGCAATCACAAAAGTAGCAAACAATTCACTGTTCTAACAGTTGCAATAGGCTTATATCAAGAAGCCTAAGACTGATAGAGGAAACAACTATAGGTGTGGTGTCAATTCTCTTAAAGGTCTTCTCCAACGACTCTCAATGGCTAGATGATCATCCTTGAAGATGTCCAACAAAGATATTGAAGACTTGAGTATATAAGGAGCAGTGATGATGGAAAGAGGTTTGGCTAGATTGAAAATATTGCGATTATTATCACAAATAGAAATTGTATGTGATTTTCCTCTGTATTGCTCTTTGTATTGGTTTTAGCACTAAGACATCTGATAGTCAAGTATGCAAGTGTAAGCGCCATGTGCGTATCCTGATAAGGTAATCTATCCATTGAGAGGAACAATACTAGCCAGTTGTAACTTGCTCCGTTGATTATTAGTTGAATCCAGTTCCTGTTAGTCCAAGAATGGATTTGGATATAAAATCGAACAACTATATATTGTTGTGTGATTATTTTAATTCACTCTGATATACTTATAATCATCACACACGCTACTCTGTTTGAGATATTTTTCTGATTGCTAATTGTTTAATATTCCGTAAAAGTTTTTATATCATCACTCAACCTATTCAACCTCCTTTTCAGGTTGTCATGTTAGCTCAACAGTATGGTTCACCATGTGCCCTAAGTTCAAACATTAATTATGGGTTCATGGATTCTCGTCCCAAAATGCCATCTCTTGTTAGTTTGAATTAAAAACAAAAGAAAAAAGGATAAACTTGAATGACATATTTTCTTTGATTCCATCGGATCTATTTAATTAAATGGAACGACTTATTTTAGTTAACAAATACTATCAAATCAGATAATTTTCTTTAATACAACTTAAATTATTTAACTATGAATGAAATGAAAGATATGGTTTATTTAATTAAGCAATCTTTCATAAAATTATCTAGCTAGGAATGAAATAAATTATATACTCATTTAATTTAGAAAATTTTGAAGATATGTATATAGTTAAAGTTAGAGCCGAGAGAAAGTCTGTTCCTATCCTCGCCACATGGCATTCACTTTGCCTCCATGATTGTCATGTGGCAAGAAACGAGGCACAGTTTCGCCACGTGGCCCAAATTCGAAATGTAAATAGTGTATAAGGAGAAATGGTTTCAGGTTTCAATTTAATTATTACGATGATTGAATGGAAATCCACATACTATTCAACAAAAATATAATTGAATTTGTGAAGCTAATTGTATTCAAACTCTTCTTTATAATTTGTATATTATACGTTTATTTAACTGAATAATAAGTTAAAGTTTTTTGGTCACATTTTGTATATCCAGTTCGACAAATGTTTTTAATTGGCATTTTCTACTTAATGGTTAAGAACCCTAAGTAAAATACATGTGAAAATTATTGACATATTGATAAGAAAAATAAACCCCTATGAAAATACATCTACTAACTTATGCCTGCACTAACTGGTCATTTACTAAATATGAAGAAATTGTATACATGGATATATATTTGAACTTTTTTAAGGTAAGGTCTTATTTTAAGATTGAAAGAATTCAAATTTCAAATTAAAGTACGCGTGAGATGAAATAAAATTATCAATTTATGCATTTGTCCATTGATAGGATACTTATAATAACTGATTTTGGATATTTTGGAAAGAAAAAAGATTGTGAGATCTCAAAAGTAGGAATCTCTATTTGCTTTATTTATGAGTATAGATCAGGAGACATGCTCGGATAAAATGTGTTTATCATAACAAACTTTATTCAAATGTCGATAACATAACAAACTTTATTCATCGTACTAAAGATATATATATATATATATATATATATAAGATGTCATATCGATAATATATATCTTACAAGACAACATAGATGGCAAAAAATTCAAGAGGAAAAACAAAAATTACTTATAGTCGCAAACAAATTAGGATGCTAAAATTGGACTGCATGATAAATATCACGAGACATGGTTTGATCAATGCAACAATTTTCTAAAATGTTTTGTTCTAGAGAGGTAAACTAAATTATGCGCGAGAGTCACTTGAAAAAGAAGTGAGAGGTTATTTGATGATGAAAGGATTTGGTGGTGGAAGAAAACAACAAAGGATACTATTGGATCCCCTACTCATTTGTTAAATTTTTGTTATGATTTTCTGCGGGGATGGTTTTTGAAAAAAAAAAAAAAACAAAAAGTTAGACAAAATGGAATTTTAACTTTTCCGAAAACACTTTTATAATTTGCCAACTTAACAAAGAAAAATGCAATTTAGAGATCTTGAGTCCTAATAGTATGAAATAATGAATTAATCTTATCTAATAACTAATAAAGAGATAGTAGCTAAATTTAACTTGTAAACAGGTAATGAGACTACAACACAAAAAGTTTCTTTTTTAAAAAAGGAGCCTGCTTTACGCTATGTTTGGAAAATACAAAAAATGGGGAAAATGAAATATGAGTGAAGAATCAAGAACAATTTGAAATTTTTCTGAGAATGAAAAAGAGGCAACTGAAAAATTTAAGCAACACCTTCTTCATAAAACTGAAATTTGAGGGCTCGTTTAATAAAACTGAAAAAGAAAAAGTGTTGAAAATTGTAGTTGTAAATTCTAAATGGTAGATATAGAAACAAAAGTTCCTTTTACAGTAATTAAAAATTGAAAATTGAACAATTTCCTTACCTTATATAGTTTGCAAGATTTTAACTGTTATCGATTGACTTTTCTACTTAATGAAATAAGTAACCTCTTCGTTACTTACCCCACATGTGATTTTTTTACTTCATTAATTTGTTTTAGTCAATGTTGTAATAGTTATAAAAAAAAGCTTAATGTCATTAAGTGTTAATTTTTTATTTTCAGCACTTAATCGGGTTATCAAACTGGTCTATACTACTGGAAATTCAAGTCAAGTATTTTAAGGGCGCGTTTGGTAACCATTCTGTTTCGGGGAACAATTTTTTATGAGAAATGATTTTTTCTGTTTTTGTGATCGGGAATAATTTCTGAGAAAAAAACGCGTTTGGTAATTTACCAAAATTTTTATTCTCGGGATAAAAATACGTTGGTAAAATTCTTAGGTTTTCTTATTTCTTTTAATTTTTAATTATTTTATTATTTTTCTCATTTTTGGTGGTCGACAACCGGCTAGGCGATGTCCGGCAAGCTCGTCGAGCCTCGCCGGGCTAGGGAGAGGCCCGATGAGCTCATCGAGGCTAGGCGAGCTCGGCCTTGCCATATTTGGGCGAGGCTGAGCCTTGTGTGGCCACGGCGAGCCACGAGCCGACGAGCCTTGCTGTGGCTCTACGTCTCCAAGGGCCGATGACGCTTCGGCAAGGTTGCCGGCCCTTGTCTGGCCGGTTGTCGACATTGGCCATGGCCAAGGCCGACGACCAGCCAAAAGGAAGAAGAAGAAGAAGAAAAGAGAAGAAAAAAAAGAGAGAGAAAAATTGATTCTAGAAATTGTTTCCGGAAATAAGAAATTACTTTTTCTACTTATTGTTTCTATTCCAAATCTAACCCCGAAAACAAAAAAAAAAAATAGATTTTTTGTTCTTGGGAACAAAAGTTTTACCAAACACGTTTCTATTCTTTTTTTCGTTTTTCGGAATAAAAGAACATAAATTTTTGTTCTGGGGAACAGAAATAGATTTTACCAAACAGGCCCTAAGTTTCGACTATCTTAAGTTCTGAATAAAAAAACAAAATGTTATTTGATAATAACTGACTATATAGTATTCAATATATATGTATGTATATATATATATATATATATATATATATATATATATGCCTAATTTGTATTAGTGAATATTACTGGTAGGTTTAAGGTTTTTAGGGATGTAATGGGTATTATTTTAATTCATACTAGAACACCTTTTTTATGGAATGAAATAAGTAAAGCCCCTTCTTTTTTTCTATTGGGGGGATCGAAAAGTAAAGCCCTTCTTACTACCAAGCGAAATAAGTGATTTTTTTTTTTTTTTACTTAGTTGTCGTTTAAATGAAAACTAATTACGGCTATCAAACGTGCTTGATTTTATTAATTGCTGAACACATTGATTTTCAGTAGTCGGCACTTATCGGAGTTATCAAATATCTCGGTTCCCTCCAAATTTTCCTTCACATCCAAACATAGCGTTAATGGCGCGAGGCACTTAAAACAAGAATCAAGGGGCCGGGCTTCTACTTATCCCTTTAAATTGAGGTAGGATTGATGGCCTAGTCCCTTATGATGTCTCAAAACTAGGCCCAAATTTCTAAGTCTTCTCTAATGTAGCATTTTGAAGTAAATCGATTGGATGGTTGAAAACACGATATAGCGGTCACCCATGAGTTGTGTTAATTATTTCGCGTGCCTAGTCTTTTCATGTATTAATGAACATTTATCTTGTTTGATTTATTTATATCTTCAAGTATGCATATATTTTGGGACACATCCAAAAGCATACTCATATTTCAAACCATTACTACTTTCATACCTTTACTTTAGAAAACAAAAACAGCTTTATATATTGAGGTCCTGGCTCTACAGACTGCAAAAATCATTTACCATGGTCCCTCTATATACGAAATTGTCAATTTCTTTTGCAAAATATCGACGTTTAAATCCCAAATTACCCTTTTACTCAAAATCCCTTACTCATTCAAAACTCTACTAAGACAACTTATTGTGATTTTGACCATGACAACCTCTGCCTAACTCATTGTCTGTCGTTGACGACCTTGGTGGAGGCCACGCCAAGTGGCACAACCTCAATTGAGTTCACCGATGTCCTTGAGGCGTGGACAACATCTATCTTGGGAGCTCAAATGGAGGTTGTGAACCGAGACAAAGTCATGATGACCTTGTTTGAAATTGTTTATGGTGGCCCACGAACTCAAGTCGAGGTCGTAGGCCACTACCCAAGTCACGGACGAGCTCGATCAAGGTCATATATGGTGGCTTTCGGTCGAGGCCATGGACGATCTTTAATATCTTCTTATGGGAATCAAGGCCAAAAGGGGGGTGTGTGGGAGGGAGAGCAATCAACAGTAGCGGGGTGACAGTCAATGGCGGAGGTAGCGGTGATGGTGGGTGGTGAATTACATGAAGGTTACGGTTTGAGATTTATTGAATTGGAGATTTGTAAAGGGGTAATTTGGTTTTTTCAATGTGGAAACTTTTTTAGAATAATGAAAATGTTTTTTTTTTTTTTAATAAAGATATGCAAGTCCAATTTTTTTTTTTTTAAATTTGTGTCAATTTTTCATCTCACCTACTAGTATAAAATCTCTACTATATAGAAAACAAAATTAAAAGAGGACTTCAGCTCACATTTTTGTAGCATGAAATGCCATCAAAGCCCTAAAACGAATTTTTATGGTTTATTTATAAATTATGGATAAATTTGTACCTTTAAAGTTAATTAGATAATAAAAAGTGATTTCTCTCATCTCTCACACTTAGGACAAAATTAGGGAAAATTTAGCAAATTTTGAAACGAGCTCTTATGGAAAAAATAAATGAATTTTTTAATCTTCTCTCATTTTCTTTAGATCCGGCCTCCACAAGAGAACCTATTTTAGGTGACTCATTCATGTGAAATTCCTCATCCATCCACGTCACATGTCAATCATTCGAGTTATTTGCTTCCATGTTGGCAATTTAATGAGAATATTGAATGCAAGCGAATGCATGGTAGATCAGTCATGATTGTACCATTTTGAGATTTTTAGTGACAAAAAAATTATTTTAAAGTGAAAATAGCACATGTGTACTAACGTGGGATTTTTTTTATGGTATTAAATGAATTCACATTCTAAATAGATCAGATTTTCAAATCTCATTTATTTTTCACACATAATGTACATGCTTTCTTATTAGTTATTTATTATAAATTTAACACATAAACGTGTCTTTGACATATATTGCTTGTGTAAACTTTTTGCTTTCAATAACTAAAAAAAATTACAAAATTCTTTTCATTACCTCTTATAGAGTAACTTCATGATTTATTAGGTGATAAAATACATATAGCATATTTAAAACATCAAATTTTTGTATTCGGCTCTAGTCCTTTTTTTATATATAAAAAATCTACAAAGGATACAATTATTGTAACCAAATGTCAAATTTCCTAGAAGATCTATATTAGCAAGGGCAAATATCATTTTGCCTCACTTTTGCTCTTTTTAAAGCTACCCCTCCATTAAGTAGCAAGAAAAAGTCAACAAATAAGTTGGAGCTCACAATAAGTTTTGGCTATAATTTTCATCCACCACTCACGAGGTAACTTCGCATTCCAACCCCCCCCCCCTCCCCGCCCCCTTCTCCCTCCCTCCTTTTTTTGAGTGATTCTTAATAATCTTATTTAATTTTCACATATTTATTTGATTTTGCACGCATGCATATTGCATGCTAAGCGCTAATACTTAAATAGACTAAAGCCAAGTTAACTTATTTAATATTGTCGCTTATAAACGAGAACACAAATAAAAAAAAAAAAAATCAAATAGTACCATACTTTCTAGCATGTAATTTAGACACTGCGTAATTTGTTGCTCAAATGCACGGATCAAGATCCTCGAGTCTGATAACATCACAAACGTAAGATTGAAAACCGCTGTAACTTATCGCCTAAAAGCAGACCAGCATTCATTGTATTTTACTTGATGCATTTCTATCTCTACGCTATTGCTTCGTTTCTAAGCACACGGATCGCCACCTCATCACCTCATAGCCGTCGATAGTATGCCAATCCAACGGTCAATGTCCTCTCAATTCCAACCCTCCCAAGGCCATTTTCCTCACCCTGCCCCATAAAAGCCTCTCAATTTCATCACCTCGATCGATCGACTCCTGGGAAAATAATTTCCATCTAATTTTCCCGAGAAAGAGTTGAGAGATTTTCCTCTTCGTCTTTTCCTCCGGCGAGATTTGCGCGAGAAGAGAATGGAAGCCGGAGGGAAGCTGAAGAAAGGTGCCGGAGGGAGGAAGGGTGGCGGTCCGAAGAAGAAGCCGGTCTCTCGGTCTGTCAAGGCCGGGCTGCAGTTCCCGGTCGGTCGGATCGGTCGGTACTTGAAGAAGGGCCGTTACTCCCAGCGCGTCGGCACTGGAGCTCCGGTCTACCTCGCCGCCGTTCTTGAGTATCTCGCTGCTGAGGTTCTCTCTCTCTCTCTCTCTCTCTCTCAATGGTCGGCCGTGACCTTGTCGAGTTAGGGTTCTATTCTTGCTGTGTAATTGACCCGAGCTCGATTGAGATTTCTCCTCGAATTCGTGATATAGCTGTTGGGGGTTTTTCTCTGCGCAATTTAGATACTAATCTTCTGAGGTAATGAAGGTTGTCTTGTTCAAATGCTTGCGAATGGGAGCTTATGGAAATGTCCTTGCATTGGTTCGCCATTTCTGTGCTATAGGTACTGTGGTCAAATGGTGATTTAGTTGGTAGTTGGTAGTTTTCTTTAGATGGAGGTTCTTGATCCCATTGCTCTGTTTCTCTGTAAAGGAGTTGACTGATATTGTGGTGGGTGGGTTGTGAGATTGGTCGTGTTCTCATTGTCTGTCTGGACTGTTTGTTATATGTGGAGGCATTCAACTTTGGAAGTATCATAATGAATATCGTGAATTTATTTATGGAAAGGTTTGGGCAAAGGACAGTGGAGGCCTACTTTGACGGTTCACCCTCGGTTACTTGTGCTTTTAGGTTTTTCAATTACACTTTGAGGCTGGCTTTCGTTCTGCAGAGCCTATTGAAAATTAAATTTCATTTGCTAAAGCAAAATGATTTTTTTTTTATTTCAACTTTAAATTTTCTTTGATCCCAATGTGCATCTCATGGACTTCATTTGTGTCGGTGAAAACTTTATGACTAAGGAAAATTTATTCTTTGAAGATTTTCAAAGAAAATGTTTGGTTTTCGATTGTTTAGTGGTGTACTTGAAAGTGAGATGCAAAAGGTTTTTTCTTGATATTTTCCTTGACTGGAGTTTTTTTTTTTGGTTAATTGTTCACTTTTAGCGAACCGAACGCATGTAAGTTTGGAAAGTCATTCCATGAAAATCTTTTCCCATAGAAATGAACGCAGCCTTTTTGTGTTCTAATTAGACATGGGCATGTTAAAATGTTGTAGGTCCTGGAGTTGGCTGGTAATGCTGCAAGAGACAACAAGAAGAACAGGATCATCCCGAGACATGTTCTCTTAGCTGTGAGGAATGACGAGGAGCTTGGGAAATTGCTCGCTGGAGTGACCATCGCCCATGGAGGGGTGCTTCCCAACATCAACCCGGTCCTCCTGCCAAAGAAGACAGAGAAGGCGACCAAGGAACCAAAGTCTCCTTCCAAGGCCACCAAGTCACCCAAGAAGGCTTAAGGGATTAGTCTGTTTTGATTTGGTCTGGTGCCTAAGGTGACTGTTTGTATTGCCCCCTTTTTACGCCTCTGCAGGCTGTATGTAATTTAGCTCGATGTACTTAAAAGCCCTTTTAGGTGATGTTGATGGTGTTAGGATTTTCAGGCCATTGGGCTATTTGGTTTTATGTTTCCGTAGAACATCTTTTGTTTCTCCGAATTGAATGACATCCTGAAAGAATTTAGAAAGTTATTGATTTGCCCTCCGTTGGGAGCTGGGATTATTTGTCATTACTAGAGTGGTCTCTCTTTCCAGTAGTTATTTTTGGGCATTGCGATCATGAACCAGTTGTTCCGGAGTGAACTGTAAAGTATGTACCAAGGTAGTTGGTCTAGTAGTGAATGAGTCAATTATTTTTATGAGATTATGAGTTTGATTTACATTGCAAATGAATTTCTAATAGTTCATTTCGCTTCGCCCCACAATAAGCTGAATTTGATAACGTTGAGAAATACTGATTTTGACGATTTGAAAGGATTTGTGGGTGCAAACGTTGGAAGCTAGTCTCCCAATATGCTTCTTTGGACGATGTACCTGCACCCTCGAAGAAAATCCACAAGCAATTTCGGCGTTAGCTTTACGGATAAAAAAGTCAGGTGAGTGGAGGACAGCATTTCGGCTCGAGGTCAATGCCAAAATGCCAATGGTGTCAAGAAAGCCATTTACACGTTACATAGTAGTGAATTAATAGGTGAATTGTCAAGGGGGATGAACTACTTGAGATGACACTAGTGTCGATATGGGGAATAGATGTTCAGGGTCGAAAAGAGCAGCTATAATTCTACATGTCGAAAGCACGAGCTGAGCAATTAGTTGGAGTCTGCATATTATTGTCTTGCATATTAGTCTTGCCGTCAAATAAATCCTTTGGTTTTGCCGAGATTCCTGCTTCGGTCACATGTGCAGGCAGTTTGCAATCTCAGTTCAAGCTCGTTCGGCAACAAACACCAGCAGCTGCAAGTTGCAGTTCAAAGAGAGGACAGCATTGATGCATATGCTGTTGATGGATAACTTGCAGTCATTGGTTCATTTGGTTGGACTAATGATGTATGGACTAACACTATGAATTATGCTTATTGTGTTGTCAGTGGTTATGGGTTAATGAGGAATGAGAATTGTCATTGAACTCTTATGTATAAGAAGTTGATATTTTTGCACGGTTCTTGAAATGTGGCCGTCGAAATAATGAGAGCTATCAATGAGTTCGACATTTTCGATAAAATTTTTGGCATCACCGGAACAACTCCGTTCCTTGGAGTGTGCTCCTACAGGTAAACCCATTTGCCATGGCATTTTCTCCGATGTGCGATGCGGGTACCACTGCATTAAGTGGTTTGTTAAGACGGTCTTAACTAATTTTTGATCTTGTGGGCAACATACATAAGTCAGTTCACTACATTAGATCCAGCCCGCTAAGTTGTTAAGGAGTTGGAGTTTTTATACATGACATACGGAAAGCAAGCGGAAAAATTTCCCTTTTGATGTAAGGAGGTGGAATTTAAACGGACAAAATATTGAAGAAGGCATGTGAAGAGATGAGTTCTGACGCTATACTTCATTACTCATGGCGGATGTGGCGATCTCCCGCAATTGGCTTCACAAGATTGGAGAGTTGCTCAAGTCTTTAGGGACCTCTTACATTTTTCAGCTATGAGACAAATGCTTTGGGCATTGGCATTCGAGAGCCATTCCGTTTTATATATAACATCGGTTGAATTGATTAATGAAGCCGGTGATCCATAGTTCAATGCAGCAGTACTGGATGAGAAGGAAAAATTCCTCAAATATTATAAGGACACTTCGCTTGTTTTTTTTTTTTTGGTGTTCATTGTTTTGGGACGGAGGCTCAGGTTGGAGTCTCTCCTTGTTTCATATTACAAAAATTAGGAATCGATGAGGAAGTCCTAGTCGAGAAGATGGCAGCAATGGTAATAAATTGGTTTTGAATATGTGTGCTGCATATGCCAATTGGTTCGATAAGACAAGTTTCACCCTATGGACAGAGATGACGCTCTCATCGAGCAATGTTCAAAAATCTCTATGGTATGTGCTATGTAATGAGAACACCCCACGTCTTTTTGTTAGGTCTTTGTCTTCATCCATCAACAAGGTCAAGATGTAGTGTGGCACAAACTATTCCAAATATGCCGATAGAGTTAGCAAATACAACGTCGATGTTCTAAAATGGTGCAATTGGAGAGCCGTTAGTTTTGCAATTCCAGTTAGGTTAATAAAGGTATCACTAAAGGCCACGTTTAGTGCTAGCTAATTAATAGCATGATATTTTACTTGGCAAAAAATTGATTGTTATAAAATATATGAAACAATGCTAAATTACCCAAATAGAGCTAAGTGATCCATTGCGCTTAGCACATCTGGGATTGGTATTAAAATATGGTGGGACGGTCGGTGTAGGTCAATATTTTAGTAATTTGTGATGGATGTGCCTATTAGAATACACACTATAAATAGATTATGCTCCCCACTCTCCTCATCATTCAAAACACTTATCATGTATCCACTGAGGCCGTTTAAGGGAGGGGAAGGAGAGGAAGACCAAGCCATGGTTTCGTATAGTTTCATCTGTATCGATCGATTCAAAGGCGGTGACTTACTAAATCAAATATGTGATTTCAATTCTAACGTAAGTATTCTAAAGTCTATACACGGGTTCTGAATCGTTGAATTTCTTATCCTTTATTCACACAATTATGTGTATGCAATGCCAAGGGTTTCGCTAATCTTCCATCCCTGTGCCAGTCCCCCCTTATTGCTTGGAGAAGCCAGACACAATCTCAGCGAAGTAGGACGGAAAATGACCCACTTCCTTTTGTCGAGTAATGCAAGAACAGTTTGGGGTCTTGATCTTTACTCCTCCGCAAGCCATTTCTACCTCTCATTGTAACTCTCATTCCCATTTCTGAAATTAAGACAGTAACATTTTCATGGATTATCAAGTAAATACCTGAAGTTACATCAAGGAATAGTTTTCGTTTTTCACTTTTCTGTGACTTTCTCACGCGTACACACAATTACGTTTTCAATCTTATAAAGTACCCAAATTAATATGCTTGCCCAGATTGCTGTCTATGGGATGGGAATTGACATAATAGTAAAATGGGCACGCGCTTACCATGTGCATGAAGTCTAGTATTAGTACATTGAAAATTGCCATTGAGATGCATGAAAAAAACTCGTGCAAATATGATTTTGGAAAAGTTGGCATCATAAATATCACGTGGACTATCCATGAATAGTATGTGAAGAACAAATAGTTTAGCCACGGGCCATGGCAAATGCCGTTGGCTGAATGACAGAAAAATCTTATGTAAAATCGTCATCTTTAAAGCTCCTTATTGAGGTAAGTTCTATAAGAGCGATTATAGCTGCGTTTGCTATGAATCTAACCAGGTAAACAAAGTCATCTGGGAGCATTGTGCTCTCTGCGATTCCAAAAGCTCGAAGTCATCACCTGTCATACCACGGCAACGCTTTGCATGCTGGAGTTGGGACAGCCACTGGGGCATCATTTTCGCAGTCACACTAGGGACTTTAATATGACTGAGTGCACAGAGACAACAGTCCAGGAAGGAACAAATCCATATCTTCTAGGACTTCTATATGGGCTAGTGCAAATTATGGTAAAACTAAGAATGTTATAACATACTAGGGGAGTTACGACCAAAGTCAGAAGACCAATCAATTCTTAGGAGAATCCTGGGCCACGGCAAATGCTGGTGACTCAATGACAGAAAAATCTTATATAAAATTTTCTTTATAGCTCCTTAAATGAGGTTAAAGTTCCAAGAAAGGCAAAATTGCTGCATTAGCTATGAAGCTAACAAGGTAAACAAAGTCACTCGGTAGCATTGTGCTATCTGTGATTCCAAAAGCTTGAAGTCATCACCTAGCATGCCGCTTAACATTTGCAGCTAAATTCATGGTCTGAAAGTTAAAAGATTGTACATATGCAATGAGACAGTTCCTGAATTTAGTTAAGTCTTTCTTTTTAAATTTTTAGTCTTTTAACTATACTGGGGTTTAAATGTCTTCGATTGTATCAAGTTTCCTGAACCGTGATCAACATCCTGACCACTGAAAATATCCTAATGTTTTGTAGTTCATTGATATCTTTCCAAATTGATATACGAGTCTGTGAAACATTTTACACCAATCCCTCTATAATTACATCTATCCACATCTGTTCTCAGCCTCTAGAAATGTTGCAACAAAGATTGGAGCGCCTAGACTACAATGCTTTCTATGTTGCTCACTCTGTTACTAGGTGACTTCTGTCCAAGGGGTAAAGTTTTGGCCTTATGCAGTTCAGTAACAACGTCTCTGTTGTCCATTCGTTCACCTGGTGATGCAGCTGAACAGACGACCCCATTCCGAAGGATTGTAGCCAAGCACGTGCTTATGTTGTTTCCGTCTGTATGTCGCCCATTGTTATCCAACTCCCTCTCTTCTTCCAAATTTAGCAAGGGATCAGTGATCTGCATGACCTTTTTGGAAGAGCCGTTTTGACGAACTCATGGAGGTTAAATTGCCCACAAACATGCTCTCCGTGGGTTGCTTTCCTGTGAACAATTCCAGCAAGAGAATCTCGTAGCTATGGACATTGCCTTCGGGTGATACTTCTTCAAATAGACCATATTCTGCAATATACATAAGTCCCTAAACTAGTCAATTCCTTTTCTGTAAAATAGAGATTTCCTCTTTTCTTTTCCCTATATCTATTAAGAAAACCAAATTGTCTTTCCTATTTTTTCTCCTTTTCTTGGGTACATTTTCCATCTTAGACAGTACAGGCATTATACGATTATACTGGAATAGGATGATGATGATTTGGACAATAAGAGCAGAGAAAGTAGTTTAGATTACCTGGAGCAACATAACCTTGCTTGCTTCATGTTGGTCCACAAGCCTTGTTTTTTCTTGACAGGGAGAGAAGATTATTGTTTAAACACGCATTTTCGTAGTCACCGTCTTCATAGTCTGTTGGAAACAACACGGGGTATGTATTCATCTTTATGATTTTATAGCGATGTATGGCATAGGGAGATAGGAAACACGGTGTTCAAAATATTTATGGACAAATAATGCTAAAGACAAAAAATCCACAGATACCAAAGTTAATTCAATAGGAACCAAATAAGAGAGGACACGACTTCAAATAAATTACAATTGTATACCAGGCTGCTTCAGAGTGCATAAGAGTTGGGTCATGGTTGACGAATGTTAATAGTTATTTATTGGTAATGCCCGACCGAAATGAACAATCCTATCAATGATACAACAGATGCGGCTATTTCCTTGTGTTTTCCACTACATTGTGAACTAGTGCTTTGAAATCCAAAAACTGTCACGAGAACTCAAAACTTGTATTTCCGTCGTGAGAATCTCGCGAAGAAGAGAAGAATACTTCGCAATTTAGGACCATAGTCTTTCAACTTACTGGACTGATTCTACAATTATAAACAAGCTCGACAATTGAACCAGTTAAACCCCTCATATTCAATTCAACAAAGAAAAAGTACAGAACCAAAATCAGAAAGCGTGTCTTAGAACATCAAGAATTGTGAATTATCAGATGACATAGAAAGCATAAAGATGCACAAAATAGGAGTCATAAAAATTTCCCAAACAAATGTTGATAGTGAAAATTACCCAATTAGCCATAAATTTATTGTAAGGATATTAACTAATTCCTAAACTTTTCAATTTTGCTAATCTAATCATAAACCTTTGCGCAAAATTCTAATATAATTATTTCGGTTAGTTTCCGCTGGAAATCGCTGATGTGACACTTTAGTTTTGGTTGGCCGTCCTATGTGGCACACATATCAACAATTTCTAACGAAAAGGTTTTAAAGACTAAATTGATAGAATTAAAAAGTTTAAGACTTTATAAGCTTTTGTACAATAGGTTTAGGACTAATTGGACAATAATCCCAATGCCGATATGTATTGCAACAAATACGATATTGGGAGAATAGGACACTTTTTTGTTAAAATGGTAGGTCACAAATTCCATAAAACGAGGTAAGTATACTATTAGTGCCAAAAGTTGTGTATGGTGCTCACTTTGGTGCCAAAAGTTTCTATCGGATCACTTAAGTGCCAAAAATTTTGAAAAACGATCATTTCAGTATTAACGCTGATCTAGTTGGCCGAAAATCCGACGTGGCAGTTTTTTATTAATTTTTGAACCCGACGTGTATCACCGGAGCGTACAATCAGCATACAAGCAACAAAATGACGCCGTTTAGCGTCTTTTCCCCCAAATAAGAATCCCTAAATCCCCAAATTGAGAGAGAACCAAAAGTTGAAAACCCTAAATCCCCAATTTGAGTGTATACTTCGATTTTCTCCCAAAGTTATTAGCTCGCTCTTGCAAATGAAGGGCAAAAGATTCAGTAGCGGCTCACATTCCTATAAAAAAAACGAATTAGATGGTGAGTGTTACTGTTATTGTGGGTTACCGAGTCCGAGAAGAACATCTTGGACTCGGTTGAATCCTAAGAGAAGATTCCATGGGTGCGGCAGATATAAACAAGGCTCGAAGTGCAAATATTTCGAAAGGGTTGATAGGAAATTCTATGATCAAGTGATAGAGGTGATCTTGGAGTTACTTGAAGGCCGACATCAACCTCCACCTACATTAATGGATGAGTTGGAGGATGTCGACTCAATGCAAGCTCAAATGAAGGGTTTAACATATTTGGTCAACCATTTGAAGAGGGAGGTTTCAAGGCTGAAAATTGAAATAAACTTTTATCGAGTGTTGATTGTGTTGTTATTCTCTTGTGTAGTTTATTCAAATGTGAAGTGTTACGCCCCGATCCTCGAGCGTGTGCCCATCCCTCAGTGGTCGATTAAATTGCGACGTCCCAGGACGCGTCGCCGACCCATTCATTTTAATGCGCATGCGGAAGCAAATAAATAAATCCCCAGACAACATAAAGATGGGATAAAAAAGCAGGGCCACAAATTTTGAAAACCACAACACACTTTTATTTACACAGCAAACTAAGTTATATACAATATTAGTCTATTCACAAGTCTACAAAAGGCAAAAGAGATACAGGTCCTCTAAGCATTCGAACCCTCAACCGAAGACTCCGGGGTCTTTGGCTCCAGGGAGCTCGGGTCTACCACTGCACCATCGGGAGGGTCAACTATACCATTTCCAAAAGCGATCTCAAGCACTGACATAGGGATCTTAGATTCCGGTTGGTATCTCGCCCGCGACAATACCATGATCTGTATTGATGGGACACCATCCGGGATAGTCCCGCATTAACCCAGACAATGGATCTCATGAGTTCGTAGACCTAGGCTCCTTGGCCCCTAGGAAAAGGAATCAGAGAGACCTGTTCGGTTACCTTCTTTGGCTGGCCAAAATGTTCGGAAGGAACCTCCATCTAAGGACTTGAAAATGTTAACCCATGACGGGGTGAGACAACGTCTCAGCAAGTCCACCCCCTAAACTTCGACTAGGAAGGAAATACGTGTAAAGGCTACCTATGCACATACAAGATAGAGGACTTACCTTTGCCTCAGTTCCTTTATGCAAGTCAGTATAGTTCATGATCTCAACCAATCCACTCAATTCAAACCAATCTATTGATCAATTAGTCAATCAGCTCAATTCGATACCAACAGTACTATCTATCAATTCAATATGACCACTACTCACACAAGCTGAAATAATCGGTCAATGCTCTCAAAAGCTGCAATATATGGTCATAGCTCTTACAAGCTGATATAGATAGATAGTAGCTCGCGCAAGCTAATAATATAGATCGTGCTCTCACAAGTTGATATAACGATCTTAGCTCACACAAGCTGATAAGGTATACTGCTCTCACAAGCTGACGTATCAAAGCCCGTAGGCTAATACAGTATACTGCTCTCACAAGCTGACGTGCAAAAGGTCCCAAAAGCTGATAAAATGTATACTGCTCTCACAAGCTGACGTGCAAAGGGTCCCAAAAGCCGACGATAAATATGCTCGCACAAGCTAACATGCCCATATGCTCTCACAAGTTGATAAATCATCAAGTTAAAAGTACCCGATAAAATAGTCGTGTGTGGGTACATGGTCGGCCTAAGCCAAAAACACAATATCTTTCTTTTATAAAATCCCACTAATTATAATAGTCCATAAACACATTTTTGGCGTTGTAAATCGATGCCCGGTAATTTCTAATTAAATACTGAAATTACACAATTTTGGAATAAATACCTAAAATTATAATTCTCACTCAATTTGCACAAATCAACACTCAATTAAATAAACCAATCATACCATTGAAATTAGCACGAAATTCCGGTCACTAGCTATCCCGGTATAATTCCCGGAAAATAATAAATAATTAAATAAATACTAAAAATAATTAAATAAATACATTTAAATGCTATAAATGCAAACTTAGGCCGGAAAAGCATGATTAAGTACCAACGGGCCCAGAAAAATTTTGAACCTAACTAGATAAATAATACAACCTATTGAGTTGCTAATTAAGCCGATCTAACCACCTAACATGCAATAACAGGTAATTAAATCACTAATCCGTTCTAACTAACCACATAAACCATACTTAGCATAAAATAATCAACCCTTAGCATCATTAACTCCCTAAGCAAAGTTTAGTGAGTAAACTCAACGGTTTTGAAATCCGATGAGTCCACGACGACAGCAACGCAAAGACGGGCGACAAACTCTGAAGTGGCGATGCCCTATGAGGCCCGAAAGCGGTCTGAAATGGGCCTCGAAGCCCCCGGAGGTTTGCTGGTCTTTGATTCTGCTGGGTGGGCCGAGAGAGTAGGGCAACAGGCTGAGCTAGAATGGCCAAGGTGGGCTGGCGGAGGCTGCTGTAGGGGATGGCGACGCTTGATGGTGGTTGGATGGCGATGGAGATGGCTCAAGAGGCTCGACAGGGGCTTGACTGGGCCTGAGGAGGCTCGGGGGACGAGCTAGACACGCGGAACAGAGAGCTGGAGGCGAACGGCCGACGGCACGCGATGGGGGCGTGATGGCGATGAGGCGGTGGCAGGGACCTCAGCAGTGGCTTGCGATGGCAGAGGGGGTGGCTGGCTCGATTTTTCTGCAAATTTAGGAGCTCAATGAGGTCTCAAATGGAGAAAGCAAGCTCTGAAGAAGAAGATGAAGCTATGATGTGGACATCGAGCCATATCGAGGAGGAGGTGCTAGGGATCCATTGTCTATTCCGACTGGTTCGATCACTCGAGCGCGGGCCAAGCAATTTAGGCAAGTTGTTGGCATCATGGTTCGTGATCTTTGGTGTGGAGATGACCTTGGATCAAATCTTGAAGAATCTTGGGAATCTTGGCGTAATTTTTGGCGTGGAGATGACCTTGGATCAAATCTTGAAGAATTTTGGAAATCTTGGCGCAATTTGATTATCTGGTCATCAAATATTTAACTAAGTCAAAAAAAATTATCTTCTTATTTAAATATTTTCTAGAATATGACGCATTAGATTTCTATGGTTGGTTTTAGGGTTTGTGTGGCGGTTAGAAAGCCTATATTAAGGATTTGCCGACTTTCTTTGAGACATATTTTATTTTTGAGGAAAAGAATTGAGAGGTTCTCTTCTACTGCTCTTTTGAGGACTTGACCTTATCAAGATTTCCTTGTGACGGTGGATTCGACTTATCGAGCGAGATAGCGAATTCTTTCGCTCATGGCGTCTATAACGTTGGTTGGTTGACACGTGTTCGTCAACAGGTCACGTTCATACCGAGGTTGCCAATCACAGGTTTGATTGGAGGTCGAGGTTCGCAATTCGCACCATCCGGGCCTTCGTAGAATGATCTTTCCGCAATGATTCACATCAAGCTAGCTACCCTTGGAGGGTGCCTCCAAGCCACCAAAGTCTCCTATTTGATCATTGCAAGGCCCTTACTTGGTTTCAACTCTATCCTCAGCCAAAATTACAGCCCACAAGCTTCTCTTAGAAGCTTCCTTGAGGTCTCAAATGTCGCACACCATGGGGCTACGAATTTTGAAGCATTTTCTCCCAAATCCACTTAAATTTCCTCTTGAATTGATTCAATCCGGCCCCCATAAATCCAACTAAGATGCCCACACTTCAATTCACATTTTTCATCACCAGTAGAATCAACTTGCATCCCAAAAACACTATAAAAAATGATCCCCTGAATTTCCCAAACAAAAACGGCCCTATTTTGTATTTTCGCCAAAAACCTCGGTTTGCAGAAAAATCTTCGAATGATGAATCGACAGTCCTAAAATGAATTGTGATAAGACAGAACTTTCAATTTTTAAAAGTGGATTCAAATTCACGATTAATTTCAATTTGGCACGATTTTAGCATGACCTAGTTATCGGGTAGTTTTTAGGAATTTTTGGTGTAATTGACCAGTGGTCAATTTATTTCGAGCCACAATGTACATCTTCGACACATTGGTGACTTTTAGTTGTCATGAAAATATCGAGATTTCAAATACGGGCCCAGGGTACCAAAACGATAGAAAAATCGGTCTAGTTTCGATCGACGAGAATTTTGCAATCTGGTAGAATCACCCACACTTTGATCACATATCTTGGTCCAACCAACCTATCTCTGATCTCTTTTCAATTTTTAACTGTGCCGTAATGATCTCTACAGATGAGCACGGTCGAGTAGTCGATTCCTAGTCGAATTCTCAAGCCTACTGCGTTAAAATCCCTTAATGGCTTTCCTAGATGGACTAGTTATCTCATGATGATCAGCTCAGAGAATAGCACTATAGGCGCGTCGATGAAAAGCCCGATTCATTCAATTGAAAATAGAACTGGAATTCAGGATGTCACATGAAGTGAGTAATGAGAAGAAGTTTGTATGTCTACCATAGTCGAAGACGTGGAATATGCACTTGTATTTGATTATTTATAAGTAAAATGTGTTTTTGGTTTGCTGCAATTTTTGTATGGAGCAAAAGGTTTTGTTGTAATCTATGGTAGAAATGGAAGGTTGGAGTTGGAATGCATTAGTTGTGAGCACTTAAAAGTTTTATTGTTTAGTTGTGTCTTGTCAATGCTTGTTTTGATTAGTTTTTGCTTCAAATATAATGGTTTGCTGCATTTTTTATTTAGTTTGCTATTTGCTGCAATTGCAAACCATGGTGAAATTAAGGGATGGTGGCAAATTCACGATTGACCATTTCAGTGCCATAAGTTGTAAATAGTGATCACTTGAGTGCCAAGTTTTTATAAAAGTGATCATTTAAGTGCCAGTAGCGATTACAAAGTGATCACTTGTGTTGCACAAGTTTTCAAAAAAAGAACATGTTAGTTTCAAACGTCACTTGACTTGCACCAGACGTGGTGCATCTTGCATCTTGTTGCACCAGTTAGGTTACTGGTTCATCTTGTTCTTGCACCAGTTGGGTTGTTGGTGCATCTTCTTGCACCAACCCATACAAGTGTTGATGCAACAAGATGCACCAGCACCCAAAATTGCTCATGCAAGACGATGCAGCTCCCACAACTACACCAAGCGAGTTGGTGCATTTTGTTCTTACACCAGCACACACAACCAAAACCCACAAATTCATTAGCATCCACAACTTCAACCAACAACAGTATATGCACACTTCTAAAAATAATATCAACCTCATAAGAACATTACACCAACATCAAAAAATTATACAGCATAACTGATAACTGTCTTGCTAGCATTACTATCCAAAACCAACACAAGAGAAAATAACAAAAATAGCTATTGCCATTGACATTAATTGATTGTTTACAAAAGAAAAACATGTTTAACTTCATTCCCCAATCACTGAAGGTTCAACACTCTCTTAAAAAAAAAAAAAAAACAATGGCAGCAACTACCATCAATAAAGATATAATATCCAGCACCCTCCAAAAAAAAAAAAAACATAAAAAGAGATCATGTCCAGCACCCATCCATCAGTCAATATGCACAACACCCTGATCTTCTTTTCCTCTTGAAGCTTTGAATTGATTCATAATCCGAGCACTCTTTCGAACTGGATGTGTAGGTTCTTTAACTGGCCTTTCTGTGACCTCCTTTTCCTTGTTCTTGACAACGGCTTTTTTTTTTTCTAGCACATGTCATGTGTTGATCCATATCATCACTATTACTCCCATGATTAGTTGGTTAAGATGGAATTGGTGCTGGGTTCTTTTTGGATGGTTGTTTTACAGCTATACCCGTTGTCTTCTTCTTTGGAGCACTCTTCTTCGGTTGCGCCCTTGATTCTTGAGTTGACCCACCTTGAGAGATAAATACATTCGAAGTTCTCCCAAACTCCAAGAACATATCGATATTGTCAACCAAATGAATTGAAGTACAACAAATTAAATGCATGAGCCCTACAAATCTTACATTCAAAATAGTCATTCCAGTACGTTCATCTATGTAAATCCCATAACCATATTACCTTAATTCCAAGAGCCCATCTTGTTCGCTGTGGTGCATCATTTTCAGCAGCAACAAATAGGGAGCACCCTCTACAACTTGTGTAGTTGCTCGTCTTCTCACTTGAGAAACGCATAAAAAATTTAAATTTCGGCCCATAAAAGACAAACACAGCGATGTACAACTTACATGATATTTTTTTCTCGTTTGCTCAACAATGGACTCAGTTGTTGTTGTTGCTGTCTTGCCTGTTCTAGTCCCAGTCCCTGCATTTGAGTCTACAATAGGGCCTTTTTTTGGCTCTTTAGTAGGCCTTACAATAATGTACTATTTCAGGATTATGACCAACTACAATGAATAATTAAACATCTACTCATTTTCATAGTGGAAACAAATGGATAAAACTTCTCAAATTACAAGTGCATGATAGAGGAAAAGCACAAGAGAAGTCAGTACACATGGTCAACCATCAAACTCTATCGAATATGAACTGAAAAGTTACTGAGGCAAAGATGATACTTACCTTATAGTAGGGCAATCTGTCTACCCTTTAGTAGGCATTAAAGCTGGGCCTTCTGTCCTCCCTTTAGTAGGCCTAATAAGAAGCTCTTCAATAGGTCCTGTTCTTAGCATTAAATCTGTCATTACATCTTGCTGTTGATGTTGCTTTTTCAGCTCACAACCTTTCTTATTGTGCCCTTTCTTGCGGCAATAGGAGCATTTCATCTTTGCCTTAGTCCTACTCATCCTCTGACTTGATGCATGTTCCTGCTGCATTCTTCGTCTCCTTTTTGGCCTTCCTATTTGCTTCTTTAGTGGCAAAGGTAGAGGGCTTTCATGATTTGTTGGCTCCTAAAATTTGCTGCTTCTAGTAGGCTGCATCATGAATTGGTACAAAGCAAGGTATGAGCTTTTTTTGTACCAACCATCTAGGTAATCATTTGGGTTTTCTTGCTTCATCTGAATAGCACAAATGGCATGGACACAGGGAATTCCATTCAGTTGCCAGGCTCGTCATGAACATTTTATTCAACTTAAACAGTTAAACAAAGCTACGAGTCAAAATAATGGAGTTGAGGGAAGAGAATAAGAACACAAGGTTTATAGTGGTTCGGCTTAGATCAAGCCTACATCCACTCTTCCACACTGACAGTCTTCTGGCTGGATTTCACTAAGAATCAAAAGAGATTTTACAGTCTTGCAGCCTCGACTTCACAGTGAAGAACCTTTATTGCTCTTACAGAAAGTCTCACTATGAGTTTTTCTCTTTTGTATATAACTTTGAGCTCTGTAAATGAAATAGCAATGAACAAAGAAGCTTCAGACTTTGAAATTTTTCTTTCACACACTATCTCGAACAATTAGAGAGTCCGCCTTAAATACTCCTTCATGCCTTCATGACCATTGGCACTTTCCAAAAGAATTCTTCCAATCTTCCGTTGGATAGAATCAATCAAGGGGATCTCGAGTTGATTGATTGATTGATTGTGATGAAAGCCCATCAATCCTCTTCGCCCATACAATCAGGATCTTGGTTTCCATAAGTAGAACTTTCCAAGTTTGCTTGCCTTCCAAAAGATTTGATTATCGAAATTGATTCCATTAAGGATAATCAATCATGTAGGTGCTATATCCAACCAGAAAGCCATCCATAAGCCGTACAAAACAAATCCTTGAAGAAATAAAGATAATCTTGCATCTGGATAAGTCTCCATACTTCAGTTTGGAAACTGTTAGTGTGGGCAGAGTTTGAGCCTAAAGTCTGGCGGTCTTCAAACTTTGACACTTCAGTTTGGAAGTCTTCAGACTAGACTTTGGAAAGATTTTGTCAACTTCAAAACAATAAAGGAGTTTTCTCTAACAGGTTGTTAACTTGACTTTGGTTAAGTTTTAAATCAGGCATGAATGGCATGTAAGAGTTTTTCTAATGCAGACTATGGAATTGAAATTTACCATTTTATGGATAAGTTTAATAAGGCAAGATATAAAGATTCTTAATTAATGTAGCATGGGGTTTAACTGGTATGGGCCGAGTAGAGCTTAGCCTGAACTCAATAAACAATGTTTAAGTCTGTCCTCTAATCTTGATGCACAAAAAACCTTACATAAGGAGTGGTTACAGAATGCAATTTGTGAGCTAGTGATACAAAAGATATACAAAGGACAATAAAGGAGAAGCACTTTGAGTTCTAGATCATCATTATTTGGTGTCAAGAATGATGTATTTCATATCAGGCAAATCCCTTTTTCTTTATTACTATGTTATACATTCTAGTTATGCAGATCTTGAGGTGTCGTTTTCGCTGTTTACATAACAAGTGTATATAAACTTGGCCTTCTGCTCAGAGAACTTAAAGAAACATTCTGTTTACTGAAGAAGACAGGTGTTATGCTTTCTCTTCACCTTGGTCTTCCTCTGCACAACCCCATCTAGACTTGTATTTAGCTTCACAAATGAGATGGATCACCATGTATTACTGCGATCACGGATGGGATAAATGAAGATCCTCTCCGTGTTATAGACTCCTGGACCAATTCCGTTCCCTTCTGTGATTGGACAGGTGTTATCGAACTTCGTGGTGTTTCGTCCACATATTCCTGTCTATCCATGTATTGTTTTCGTTCTCAGATATTTCCAATTACCGAAGTTCGAGGGAGAAAGATTTCCGGAAAGAGAAGTAATCGCAACTGTCATAATGAAGGTTTACCATGATATCTAGCTTGATCATGTCTTAGAGTTTGCCTGACTAGATCATGAAAAGGGGTGGAGATTGAAAGTCTCGCAAGGGAATTGCTTGGACTTTGGAAGGCCTTGCAAGATCCGTCCATTCATTGATTACTGAGGGGAGTCTTGCTTCGGGTCGACCACGTTGTCGGCCACGTTAAAAGTAGACATGAGAACGATCTAGCAAAGACTGCATAATAAAAGAAGAGACTGAGAAAATACTGGCGAATGAGAAGCTCGACGGGTCAATTGAGAAAGCACATTCTGGTTCATTCGATCTTTGAAGTGGGTTTTGTTTGTTTTCATTGACTAAGGGATTCAACAATCTTTAGAGGACTTTGCAGAGTAAGTAATGTTACTCTCTGCTTTAAGTAGGAGAAGGTGTTCAATTGATATAATTGAGGGATTTAATTAGAGAATTCTTCATTATTGGTTGATGCTAATCTTCACGTCAAGCTATCATTCATTCATGGCCTCTCAAATATTTAATCTTACATAGGACTGTAACTTCTTTCAAGAATAGATAGTATATCTATTAGTATGATCTTTAACTTGGCCGTATGTTTGAATTCTTCCGGGCAACGTACTATTTTATTTGAGGGAACCTTTTGACTTAGCACTCCTGACCTTGAGGCAATTAATTTGTCCTGATGTTGGACAATAATATAACCAGAAGAAATCACTGGAAGAGTTCTTCTGGTTACATCATCCTTTCGAATTGTATTTTTGGAATTATATTTTTTAATATCTACTTTAATACTAAGACTGTTGGCTCCCAGGTCTATTGTGGGGGCAGATATGTTATTTTTAAGAAGTTACATATGTCTAGATAAGAAAGGAAACGCTAAACATATGTACGGGATAGAAAAAGAACGTTGAAGGAATAAGGATGGGGATCTTAGGCCAAAAAAGGATTTGTGATTGTAAATAAAATTTTGTAAACAAAAATTAGTGCAGGTACGCTAAAATGAATTGGCATAGTCACCCAAACTTTTAAAAGCAAATTGTCATCGTGATCTTTTTTTCCTACTATTTATCTGCATTATACAAAAATACAATCCACCAAAAACATTAAGAATCACCAAGTTAAATGAAATCCTCATAAATAATTGCTAGGCTAGCCACCGGTTCAGTTAGCTAATCGTGTTTAGCTTTATTCTTATGATAATATTCTTAGATGCTGTCAATTGGTTACACATACGCTCACACCCTTTCAATCTAGCAAGCTTGAGTTGGAACCTTATGACACATATATTCCAATGCTAAAAAAATTTCACGTACTAAACCTTCAGTCTCTCTATCTTTATTCATGTTAGATAGTCTATAACTTTTGTATGACACTTTGGTGTCATAACTTTTAAAGAAAGCTCACTTTAGTGACATTCACTATTTACCTTGCTAAAAATTCTGACGTGACATAAAAATTTATGAATTTATGGTGAATGTTTTTTCAGAAATTATAGCACTTACATGATTGATTGAAATGTTATAGCATTGAAGTGATCAATTGAAAAGTAATGTTACCAAAGTGAGCATTGTATTAGTAGCATGTATGCCGTGCAGATTTCTATTGAGGTACTTAAAAAAAGAGCATAAGGTTATCTTGACAAGATTATCTTTTAAATCAATTAATGAGTTAAAGGTTTTTATCAACCATTGACATTTTTATCATGGTAACGAAATGGAGCAACATAAAGGGTTAGTGAATCTTCAATCCTAAATTTAAATAAAGGGTAGGTACGACACTAAATTTAAATATGTACTTTCTAATTAAAGTTAAGCTCAACATAAAGGGAAATGTGTCAGAAAAATCCTAAATTTATTGTATTGATACCGATTTAGTCCTAAATTTTTTAATGGTGTTAATTTAATCCTAAACCTTTTAAATTGATGTCAATTCAGTCATAAATATTTCAATGGTGCTAATTTAGCCTTAAACTTTTTGAACTAATGCCAATTTAGTCCTAAATCTTTTGACTTGGTGCCATTTCAGTCATTTCGGCTAATTTTAGTCGGATTTTATTGATGTGGACACCAGTTGGTTTAATAATTTTTCTATTTTTCTTCATTTTTTCTTTTTTTTTTTCCTTTCCTTCCTTTCTTCTTCCTCTAAATAGTGGCCAGTCGAGGCCAGCTCGCTTGGCCAAGGTGAGACCGAGCCCTGACGAGGGCTCCCCTCACCAAATTCGGTGAGGCCAGCCCTTGCCAGGTGTTGTTGGAGTGAAGATGATACTTGGCAAGGCTAACCCTCGTCGGGACTAGGCCTTGCCTTGGCTAAGCGAGGCCAGCCTGCCCAGGCCATGGCCGATGGCTAGCCATCTCTTGTTTGCTAGCCACTGCCTTAAGGAAGAGAGAGAGAGAAAAGAAAAAAAAAAAAAAAAAGAAAGAAAAAATATAGAAAAATATAAAAAAAGAAAAATTATTAAAAATGATCCATGTTAGCAATAGTCGTGCAAAGTAAGCCAGCTGGCATCGACATCAGTAAAATTTAGTTAAAATTAACTGGAATACTAAATTGGCACCAAATCAAAAGATTTAAGACTAAAATTATATTACTTGAAAATTTTTATGACTAAATTGGCACTACTAAAATATTTAGACATCTTGTATTATAAATTGTTTGTAATTACATACTGAAAGATCAAGTGAAAGCAATATACAATTTTCCCAAATCCCAATAGCTTTCTACTTTTCTGACATGGTATCAAAGCCTCTCGTCTTGGCCTAGCTTCCACAACGCTCTTTTTTTTTTTTTTCCCTTTAAGGAGGATTGAGGACTCAACTTCGGGGTATCTGAGGGAGATCAACAGTCTCTCGACAGGTGTCCCTGCAAACCATCAAACGAATCCATCAGAAAATGAAGGTCAATCGGGCCTCGCGCAGCCCAACTCAGGATTTCATCTTGGAAATGTCTTTGCAGGCCCATATATTCAGTGGGTACCTGTACCAATTCAGCCGAACCAAGGAGGCCCAACTCAGAGCCCAACTCAAAACGAACCTGGAAGAAATGGTGGGTCGGAAGATAGCCCATCGCACATTGCTAGGGCAGGCCTTGGAAACGAGACTAGTTGGTCCTTCCCGGGTCACGGTGGGTCGGGTCAACCAGGTTTTGGAGGCAATCCCTACCCAACCTACCGACCTAATTTTCTTCCTTTTGCAGGTCTCACCGGAGGCGGCGATCGGCCGGAACCTAGAGACCCATTATACACCGCCACCGCTGACGGACCGGAGATGCGACTGATCTCCCAGCAGCTGTTGGGACCGGAGAACTACTCCTTGTGGTCTCGCGAACTTCGGCGAGCTATTGTAACCAAGGATAAAGAAGGCTTTTTGGACGGCACGGTCCCGATCCCGTCCGACGACCGACTTGCACGACAATGGCGAAAGTGCAACCAACTCGTTCAGACCTGGATAGGGAATTGTCTCACGGTGGAGGTTGCCGCCGGCATGCCACCGACCGATGATGCGAAAAATTTTTGGGAGAATTTACGAGAGATGTACGGGAAGCTAGATAAGGCTAAAATCTTCACACTAACTCAAGCCTTATCAGATCTCAAATAGGGAAATTTGTCGATCTCGACCGACTACAACAAACTGTCTGCCCTATGGAACGAACTTGAAATGGCAAAAGAGAAATTGGAGGGACTCGAGACGACCTTGACTAATACCAAACCATGAAGGACCGAGAGAATGTCACAAGGTTCCTACTCATTCTAAATGAGTCATACTTACCGTTTCGCAGCCAGATCTTGGCCATGGATCCGGTTCCCCTGCTCGGCCGCATATACCGGCTTGCGGTTCAAGAAGAATCTCAGAGGTTAGCGCCGTCCGAGTATGTGAAGACGGGTAACTGCGTCGTACTCGCGACCAAGGCTTCGTCAGAGCACCGACTGGCGACTTCAAGGTCCGGCCATGGAGGACAACCAAAGAAACCAGGGGCGCTAGGGTTGCGGGAGGAAGAAGAAGATGGGTTTTATTTCCCTCAAATGGACGGATAGGATTATTTCGGGAGATCGGACGGCTCGGTCGGCTCGCGAGGAACGAACGGCCGAGATCTGATCTTTGGATCTGACAACGGAGGCTCCTTCACAAGATTGGACGGCTTACCCTTCGTCCTTACAGCGCCCCGATCCGACAGCTCATCAGCATCTGTCTTGAAGTGATCCAACGGCCAAAATTCGGCCACATCATCGAACAGAAATAATTCAAACTAATGGAAAGGTAAATTTTGTGATTATTGCAAAAAACCTTACCATACCAAAGAAAATTGTCGGAAATTGCATGGAAGACCAGGGGAAAAGAAGGAACGAGATTTTTCTATTGCAACAAATGCTAAGGTGAATCAATCCATCAACAATGATCAACTCCAACAAATCATGAGGGCTCTAAATCAGATGGGAATGCAAGAAAAGATGCCTAGCTATGCAGGTATTTCTTACTATTTGATGAGTAATATTTCGAGCAAAGCATGGATTATTGATTCAGGTGCTCGTGACCATATAGTCCGTGATGAACGTTTCTTTTCAAAATTAGACAAGTCCTCAACTCGTACTTTTGTTTGTCTTCCAAATGGCAATGATATTTCGGTAGATAAAATTGGGGATGTGGAGCTTAGCCCTTCCATCACACTAAAAAATGTCCTTTTCATTCCCAATTTCCAATTTAATCTCATTTCCGTATCTAAAATCTGTGAAGACAACTTATGTTGGGTCCTTTTTGATTCTGATGTCTATCTCTTTCAGGCCCCTTTAATTGGGACACTAATGGGCTTGGGTAGAAATTTCGAGGGACTTTATTTCTAGACAGCATTTCCAAAGAACTTTCCTTTCAATAAGAGCATCTTATATAATGCCAATTATAATAAAAATGTCTCTTTATCTCATCAGCGTCTAGGCCATAGTGCCGCTTTTCCTCACCTCAAATGCCTTATATGCCCATTAGCTAAACAGTTCAGAATGCCTTTTCCACAAAGAACATCACGTGCTAATAGAGCCTTCTCACTCTTGCACATGGATATATGGGGCCCATATCACACCCCTCATCGTGATGGGTCACGGTTCTTTCTCACCATCGTGGATGATCATACTCGAGCAACTTAGGTTTTTCTTATGCAGTCAAAGGCCCAAGTACTTTCACATTTCAAAATTTTTCTTATCCTAATAAAAAATTAGTTTAACAAATTCGTACAATGGATTTGCACTAATAATGCCCATGAATTCTTTGATCATGAATGTTTTTCATTGTTCATTTCCAATGGCATTCTTCGCGAGAGCTCTTGTGTCTATACTCCTCAACAAAACGGGATTGTAGAAAGAAAAAACCGTCATCTGTTAGAAGTTGCTCGAGCCCTTAAGTATCAAGCTTCAATTCCTGAAACGTTCTGGGGGGACTGTGTGGTCACATCGGCATACCTAATCAATCAATGCCATCTCGAGTTTTAAATGGAAAGACTCCATTCGAGTTATTGTTTGGGAAACGTCCCAACATTTGTCACCTCCATGTTTTTGGGTGTTTATGCTATGTATCTACCATGGGCCCTTGGGACAAATTAGGTCCCCGTGCCCTTCCATCCATATTTATGGGATATCCTACCCTTCAAAAAGGATACTTGGTTCTTGATCCATCTACCAGAAAATTCTTCGTCAGCAGAGATGTCATGTTCCATGAAGATGTTCTCCCTTTCAAGGATAGGCTATCTTCATATCAACAAGACGATCCCCCTACGTCTTCTCGTCTCTTTTTGAATGAAGATGATCCTCCACAGGCACCTATGATCATGCTTCCGCAAGTAATATCGCCTGTAACATCTTCTAATGTCAATATAGATGCTGCATAGAAAGGGGATAATGAAATATCTAGTCTTCTTTCAACAATATCCGAAAGACTAGAATCCTCGGAATCCTATATTCTGGCAGATAATCCTCCTACAGATCCACGGGTTGATGTTCCATCTGAACCAGTTAATCCTCGGCGATCGAAACGCACAATTCGACCACCAACATGGATAGCGGATTACATTTGTTCCTCTTCAAAAAAATATGGTACACAATATCATATTTCCTCCTATGTTAGTTTTTCTCATCTCTCCCCTGAACATAGATGTCGCGTCAGTAGAATTTATGAGCAACAAGAACCCTCATCCTATGATGAAGCCGCCAAGGATCCTCGTTGGCAACAAGCTATGAAAGATGAGTTACAAGCTCTCATGGAAAACGAGACTTGGGATATTGTTCGTTTACCTCCTCATCGTAGACCCATAGGCTGCAAATGGGTATACAAGATCAAATACAAAGCAGACTGATCCATTGAGTGTTACAAAGCCATATTAGTTGCGAAGGGATTCACCCATAAGGAAGGATTTGATTATACGGAAACTTTCTCCTTTGTTGCCAAAGAAGTCATCTTATGATCCTCTCTTTCCATTGCCGCCATTCGTGATTGGTCTCTTCATCAAATGGACGTCCACAATGCTTTTTTACATGGGGATCTCTAAGAAGAAATTTATATGGATATTCCACCGGGATTTTGCAGACAGGGGGAGGACAGCGTGTGCCGTCTTCGTAAATCTCTATATGGGCTCAAACAGGCTTCTCGTCAATGGTATGCCAAGTTTACCAATGCACTTGCAACTGCAAAATTCCAGCAATCTAAGCATGATTATGCTTTATTCACATGGAAACAAGGTACGTCATCAATCTACTTACTTATATATATTGACGATATACTCATTATGGGAAATGATGCGCCTGCCATTGAGAGATTCAAGGAGTATTTGCATTCTACATTTCATATTAAGGATTTGGGATCTCCCAAATACTTTCTTGGGATAGAAATTGCGCGGTCAAATAAGGGCATCTGTCTTAGCCAACGAAATTTGTCTTAGAAATTGTATCGGAAGCAGGTTTGTCGGGATCTAAACCAGCTATTATTCCAATCAATCAAAATATTAGGTTAACAATAGCCGAATATGACAAAAGATTGTCACCCATAAACAAGGATCCTATGCTTAAAGATCCTTCTGCTTATCAAAGACTCGTTGGAAAACTTATCTATTTGACCATAACTAGGCCAGACATTTGTTATGCAGTCCAAATTCTTAGTCAATTTATGCATGCTCCGAAACAGTCTCACATGAATGAAGCATTGAAGGTCATAAATACTTGAAAGGATGTCCGGATTTGGAATATTGTTGTCTCGAGACAACAATATGGAGATGACAGCATATTGTGACACGGATTATGCTACTTGTCCCATGAGTAGAAGATCAGTTACAAGTTTTTGTATAAAATTGGGGGATTCTTTGATTTCATGGAAGACAAAGAAACAATCAACGGTATCTTTATCATTGACCGAGGCAGAATATCGAGCAATGACAAAGACTAGTTGTGAGATAGTCTGGATAAGAGGCCTTCTTCAAGACCTTGGCATACAGTTAAAAGAACCCACTGTCCTATTTTGTGATAATGATGCTGCACTAAAGCTTGCAATGAACCCAGTATTCCACGAAAGGACGAAGCATATAGAAATTGATTGTCATTTCATCCGAGACAAGATCCAGAATCGGGTGATCAGAACAAGAGGGATAAGAACGACAGAGCAACCCGCAGACATTTTTACCAAGGCCTTATGTCAAATGCAACATTCATATCTACTAAACAAGCTAGGCGTCCTTGATGTGTATAGACCGCCAAGCTTGAGGAGGAGTGTTGAAGATACTGTTGCTGATACTAATTGATCTTGATTGATTTTGATTATAGGGAATATTTTGTGGGAATATTTTGTATTTCTTTGGGATATCATCTATCTTTTTCTTCCCTAAATTATTTAGACATCTTGTATTATAAATAGGTTGTAATTACATACTGAAAGATCAAGTGAAAGCAATATACAATTTTCCCAAATCCCAATAGCTTTCTACTTTTATGACAAATAGTGTTGAAGATACTGTTGCTGATACAATTTTCCCGCCCCATTTGTATTCTATGCCCACCACTCGGCTAAAGAGCAAGCGGCCACAATTTCTACAGGACCCTCGAGCGAACATGGGCTTTTGTTACAATTGGATTTGTATGGCTCCCTCAAGCATTCAAGGTTTAGTATTATGCTATCCTTTTCTATTTATTTAGTGCTCCAAGCATTCAACAGATTCGGAAGGCAGAATTTGAGCAAAACAAAAAAAAATCAAATCAAAATTTACGGATGATCAGAGAACGCCGTTCTAGAACTTAATCCTCCTCATTTAGGCTCATTTTATTTCATGAAAAATGTGACACTTAAAAATAAAGTGGAAAAGAGAATGTCTACATATTTCTATGTGAAAAATGCTGATAATACAATAGCCCATTTATAAGCTGTTCTAGATAAAGATTTAAAGTAATAAAATATTACAATATCAAGAAAAATTAATTAGAATCCATCAATGAAGATCAATATCTCTAATAAAGATATTTCTAGAAAATGCTTTTTAGGAAAACAACAATATTTTTGGGTATTTGGCTGAAACATGAAAATGATTAGAAAATATTATTTTGTCCTTTGATTGGAAAATTTGATTGAATTTTCCTATGTAAACACACTATTATGGTATTAATAACTTACACATAGGCATCCGAGGAGCCAAGTATTGGTTGGTACTAGAACCTTGGGTTTGACCTCGATGGATCTTGATCTGGGTGTCGGTGATTGGGGCACGGGCACTTGAGTCCTGAGCTCAGCCTTGATGGATCGAGGCTCAAGGGCCAAGGTATTGGGCTTAGTCTCAATGGACCCGAGCGTGCCCACTAGAGTCTCAAGCCCGACCTCAATGGACTCGAGTGCGAAGACTGGGGTCCCAGCCTCGGCCCTTGATAGACCTTGGATTAGGCACTAGGGACCTTAGCCTGAGTGCTAAGGACTCAGGCATGGCCTTTGTGGACCAAGGCTTGGGTGTTAGGGATTCAATTTTGGGTACTAAGATCCTGTGCATGGCCTTTGTGGATCCGAGCATAGGTATTAGGGCTTATGGCATCGGCGCCGAGGCTTTGAGTTTGGCCTCAAGGACCTGGGCATGGGTGCAGTGTCCTGAGCGCAGGAGACCTGATCTTGGACACGGGGACTCGATAACTAGCTTTAGTATAGAATTTAGGGTCTAAGTGTTGATATTTAATTATATTTTGGAAAATGATTTTCAATTTTTTAAAGAGGAAATCATTTTAGTGGATTTAAGCAAAGGTTTTTCATTGATTAGGAAAACATTTTTTTGTTGACTTATATTCCCAAGTGAAGTAAATGCAGGAAAATGAGAAAAATGTTTCTTGCGAAACAAAAAGAACCTCATTATATAGTCATTTTCCTGACATCTATCTATTACAACTTGAGATCTACTTTCGATATGTTTCCTTGCTTACGAAACATATTTGGCATCTTAAGACTCCCTAAAATTGTCGAATAAAAATTTATGAATACTCAAAGAACGCTACTCTAGCATGCCAACTGCGTTTCTCTAGTGTCATTTCCTCCTGAAGCCAAGAGGCGTAGATGACTGTAATTTGCAGATTCTTGTCACTCATGCTTGGAATGTGAATAGTTGAAGCAAAAAGATAGAAAAGAAGGCACACAAATTTTCACATGAAAACTCTTTTCAAAATCAAAAAGGAAAAAATCACGGTGCCCTACTCGGTAATCTCTTCACTATCAATGTTAGTATCGGAGTTACAAGTCTCAAAGTTTTCAACTATAAAAGATATTGCCCAATATGCAACAGGAGTCTAGGGCATGCATAATTATGATGGAAATTACATATATGCCATTAGCTGTAAAAGCTCTCAACTTTAATATTACTCATATGGCATTGAAGAAAGAGAGAATGTGCTCTGACATCCTCCCACCCATTTTCCTCTATCAGACTCTACAATTCCATCAACCTCCGACTTGAAAGTTTATCTTCAAACATCAAATGTCTTTATAGCATTCACTCGTCTTTGTAACCCAAATTGTCTTAGTGCGATGGTCTCCTCATCACTAACCATGGAGGCTAACTGAGGCAATGCACAACCTCAATTTCTTACTAGTGACAACCTTAGTTAACATATTTGTTAGATTTTCTACACCAAAAAATTCTCTGTTGACAATGTTCCATCATCATCAGCTAACAAAATGATGATACTTTAACTCAATGTGTTTTGTCCTTGAATGAAACACTGAATTCTTTGCAAGACAAAAAGCACTCCAATTATCATGAAAAGAACATTGCTATCCTGCTCCTTGTGTATCTCCTTTAGAAAACTCTTCAACCAAGTCATTTCCTTCCTTGCTTCAAATATAACAACATATTTCGCTTTAGCGATTAAGAGGAACAAATGCTTCTGAAGTCTAGTCACCCAATTGAATACAATGCCACCTAAGGTAAAAACATTACTCGTTGTTGCCTCTCTTGTCCCTTAAACATTGCGACCATCCTCTATTCTTAGTTTTAGATCTCTTTCTCCTCAAGACTCAAAATCTCTTCGATCTAATGCTGACAAAAAATCGCGACTTCGGATTAGCGGTTTTGGACCTCCAAATCAGTGAATATGAAGGTGCGCAACCTATGATTTGAGGTCGTGGACCTCCACCAGCTTCAAATATGAGGCCAAGGGCCTTTACATGCTTCGGCTACAATGTTGAGCTTGGTTTTTCGAAGGTCCTTGAATTTAGGTTGAAAAAGGTGATAGCCTAATGAGGGTGGTAGTGCAGCAATGTTGGCAGTGATAAAGTGACCAAGACTATACGAAGGAAGTGGTGTGCATGTGTGTCAGAATGCACGCGTGAATGAGTTGTGTCAGAAAATTTTCACATTAGATTATCCGTGTTGTGTAAAGCAAGTTAATATATTCTAGTTGGCCCATTACTCATTAACTTAAACTTTTGACTGAAGATAGGTCCAACTAGATATGTTAACGGAGTTGGACTTAAGCTCCCTCTTGGAGATCTCCCTAGGTAAAAGTATCGGACATCTATTACATGCTCCTAACAAATGGTATCGAAGCTTATGGTTATGGTTTTTGGGCAAGTGAGCAGCTACGAGGGCCTGTAGGGATGAAGTTGGGCATTGATGATGGTGTTAGAGCTGACGGTTGTGGTTTTTGGGCAGGTGGATGTTGTGGCGTAGTAATGCAAGCCTATAGGGTTAAAGTTGTGTGTTGATGGAGATTCAACTTGAATAAGTTGATGCAGAAGAATACCTGGATTAAGGGGGAGTACATTTAACACTAAGCTCACACATGAGGAGGAGATTGTTAGAATGCATGTGTGAGCGAGTTCTGTTAGAGAAAACCTACATTAGAGAATTGATGTGGTGTAGAACAGTTAATATATCCTAGTTGGCCCATAACTTATTGACTTAAGTTTTTGAGTGAACATGGGTTCAACTAAATATGTTAACGTGTTCAGACTTGAGCTCCCTCTTGGCGATATCCCTATGTAATGGTATTGAACTTCTACTGCTCACTTCTAATAAATAGTATTTGAGCCGATGGTTAAGGTTTCCGGATAGATGGGCGCTATGATGTAGTAACATGGGTTCATATGGATGAAGTTGGGCATTGATGGAGATGCAACTTGAGATAAGTTGATGCAAAAGGATACTTGAATCAAGGGGAGCAGATCTAACACTAAGCTCACACGTGAGGGGTAGATTGTTAGGATATATATGTGAGCGAGTTGTGCTAGAGAAATCCCATATCGGAGAATCGGTATGGTGTAGAGGAATGAATATATACTAGTTGGTCCCATAATTCATTATCTTAAACTTTTAAGTGAAGATGGTCCAACTGGATATGTCAATAGGCTTGGACTCGGGCTCCCTCTTGACAATCTCCCTAGAAGAAGACATTAGGCTTTTGTTGCGTGCTCTCCATAATATGCTGGTTGGGGAAGACGATACTTTGCAATGGAGATTGCAGCCAAACCGTGGTGTTGTCTTTTTGTGTTTTAATTTTTTCCCCTTTTTAGGAAATTAACTTTTTAACTTTGCAATGGAGATTGCGATAGTAATTTGGAATTCTTTTTACAACTTAAGTGAACTATGGGATTTAAAAAAGGCCATTTTAGCTTCAAAAAATTATTAGAGCTAATTGCAACGTCATGCGTGTTGAGCTTGTGATGCTCGAGCTCCACATGGTTTGACGATGGGGATTTGGCCGTGGTGACAACTCACAAATGGTTTCTAGAGATGATTTGCAACCTTTAAGAGCATTTGCATTGATAATTTATTGCCTTTTTCCATTTTTTGATTTTCTTTTATTTTGCCGAATTTCAAATTTATTTTTTATAATGTTGTTCGGTCTATTTTTGTCAGTATTTGGTATATTTCCTTATTTTCTTTCTCAAAATTTGATCAATATGAGTGTATTCAGATCTATTAGTGCTTACAAAAGTAGAAATTTATGTGATATATATTTTTCCACGCATGGTGTTTTCTACTAAACTAATCAAATTTTAAGGATTTGGAGAAATAATACAAAGATATGTAACCTAAACCCGACCCATCCACACAAGTATTTTCATTTGTCAGCATGACCCTCACACATGTTTTCACATTACTCATGTGCTACGAGAATTCCTAGTTTACGACTCGACCCAGGCTCCCTCACTAAGAGCATGAATGATGCCATTCTGTTCCAAAAATCAATTTCTAGCAAAAAATTGATTTTTCTATTTCTATTCCCCGGTTGAGTTTTTGAACAAAAATACGTGTTCGATAACCATACAAAATTTCTATTCTTAGAATATAAATTCGTTTGATAACAATCTAGAATTTCTCCCTCCTGAGTGGCAGTGAGAGGCGGCCAGTAGGTAGGGAGGTTAGCAACAGGCGATAGGCGACTGACAACCGGCGTCTGGTGTAACATCTTCGATTCCAGGCCATAAGAATAAGGTATGAGAGTCGATCATGGGAATCAAAGACATAAACCTTGGATGGACCAAGGCATGGCATGTTCGGCCATGGACCCAGTCCACCCGACTGAGACTCGATTAGGGCAAATAACCAAGACTAACCACAAAGTTTATTTTAAGACATCCAATAGACCAATTCTAATTGAAAATGGTCATGGACAAGTTTAAGAAGGCTACCAACTTAGTCACACTCATTCGGTTAAAGTTTAGTAAATTTTGGCTTGAACCTCGATTCTTATAAAACTGTCAATCGTGTACAAATATGAATGACTTCCCCAATTAGGCGACACCTTATGTTAGTCTCATGATTTCCTTGGATGAGATTTTAACACAAACCAATTAATGCGGGGATAAATCATTGGACAAGTGTCAAGAGGTAATTTAGGGTTCTAGAATCTTCCATAACCTTTGACCATAGTCTATCCTAATCCATTATATGCCACATGTCAATTGGGGGGAGAGAAAACTTGCTTCTCAAGTAGCTTGGCAAAAATATCTAGGCACTCATTTAAGAGCTTTGGACATTAGTTCATTAATGACTTTGATGAATCATCAATTTAGGTGTCCTCTAGAATCTTACGTGAATCTTAGGACACGATGGCCTAGATTATTGTGACATCCTGAATTTCGAGTTCTGGTTTCAATTGAATAAGTTGGGCTTTTCATCGACATGCCTATAGCTTTATTCTTTGAGTTGATCACTCATGAGATAACTAGTCCATCTGGGAAAGACATTAAGGGATTTTCACGCAATAGAATTGAGAATTCGACCAGGAATTGACTACTCGACCGTGCTCATCTGCAGAGATCATTACGACACAATTAAAAATCGATCAGGGATCAGAGATAGGTCAGTTCAACTGAGATATGTGATCAAAGTGTTGGTGATTCCACCAGATTGCAAAATTCTCATCAATCGGCACTATGTCCATATTTGGTACACTGTGTCCGTACTTGAAATCTCGAGATTTTCATGACAACCGAGAGTCGCCGATGTGTCGAAGATGTACATTGTGACTTGAAATAAATCGATCACGGGTCAATTGCACCAAAAATTTCTAAAAGCTACCCGGTAGGCTAGGTCACGCTAAAATCGTGCTAGATTGAAATTAACCGTGAATTTGAACCCGACTTCAGAAATTGAAAGTTCTATCATGTCACGAGTCATTTTAAGAACGTCGACTCGTCCTCTGAAGATTTTTCTACAAACCGAGATTTTGGCGAAAATACAAAATAGGGCCGTTTTTATCCGGAAAATTTAGGGGACCGTTTTTTATCGCATTTTTGGGATGCAAGTTAGTTCTATTGGCGAGGAAAAATGTCAATTTGATCGAGGACACATTGGTGGAATTTATGGGGACCGAATTGATTCCGATTGAAGAGAAACGGAATCCAATTTGAGGAAAATGGCACCAAATTCGTAGGTCCCTTGGTCCACCACCTTTTGGACCACTTGGGGAGTGTTCTAGGCAGAATTTTGTGCACAAAATTTGGCTGAGGATTGGTCTGAACCGGTGGGGATCAAGGCAATGATCAAGAGGGAGATATTCGCCCTTATCCTCAAGCGCGTGCCCATCCCTCGGTGGTTGATTAAATTTGTGATTTCCTAGGACGAGTCGCCGACCCTTTTCATTTTATTGCACATGCGGAAGCGAATAAACAAATCTCCTAATAGTAATCATCTCGGGATAGAAAAGCAAGACAACAGATTCACAAACAAACCATGCCTTTATAAACACACTGAGTCATGTACAAAAGTCTACAACCAAAAGAATTCTAAAGACCGACTCTCAAAAGAAACTGTCCTATCTGACCTACACCTCAGATCACCTCAGCTCGGCTCCAGATCCTCCACTTTATGGCCCTGAAAAGAATTGAGCTCACGACGGGGTGAGATATAAATCTCAGCGAGTTCACGCTCTAAACCCCGATTATGAGGGTAATACGCCTAGGGCGTCCTAACCACACAATCACACAACCATAGAGACTTACCTCGTCACAGATCCTCCTTGTAGGTCAGCACAATTCATATCATAGACAACCGCGAAATCATGAGCAGCAAATAAGCTCATCAACTGGAACGCCACACTCAAATTTCAAACAAGCACATGGGTCATGATTATAGGGTCAAATCGTTATGACACGTCCCATTACATGCCACACAATTTTGTCCCATAATTCGGCACATTTATCTCAATCAATCATGCATTCCAATTGATTAATACTACCTACACAGGCAGTTTTACCCGACACACATCGGTCCTCTGGCGTAGCAAGACTTCATCTCACTCCTTTTAGCACTACTACATCCTCTGACACACATCGAGGACTGCATTCCTTACGGCATTCCCAAAAGAGCTTTGGCCTAGAATCTACTGCGACCGGCTTCCCTTGACCAGGGGTGTCCCATATAGGGGTAACGTCCACCGACACACACCGGGGATGGGTTTTCTTAACCAGCACACGATCATTCAATTCCGGCCAATGACATTGTGCTTTGCATTCACATGCCTCAATTAAAATAACGACCTTGGCCTGTTTTCTTCGTATTGAAAACATCCGGTGAAAATATCGCGCGTGGGTACACGGTCAAATCGAACCCAAAAAATTGATATCCTCCTTTTTAAAATCCCACTATTTTATATATAAAACCATTTTCGGCGTTAAAACCTGACACCCTGAATTTTCTGAATAAATACTGAAATTCACAAATTTTGGGATAAATGACCAAAATTCTAAACAACACTCAATTTGCATGAAATAACACCCAATTGCATAAATTGAACACACCATTGCCATCAACATGAAATTCCGATCACCAGCTATCCCGGTTTAATTTCTGGAAAATATTAAATAATTAAATAATTACCAAAATTAAATAAATAAATACATATTAATTCAATAAATACAAACTTAGGCTAAAAATTGCTAATACCTATTGAACTAATTAAATTATCCTAACCATTCTAACTACAAGGCCACACAATAAACTAACTAATCACAATTTCTAACCACCTAAATCACTAATCTAACTGATCTAAATTAATTAAACAAACAAATAACTACACTAATCTAATCTTAATTTAATCTAAACACCCCTTAAACGTCATTAGCACCCTAATGAGAGTTTAGTACATAAACTCACTGTTTTAGCGCGAAAACCGGTTCACTGCGACGGCGGCCGAAACTTGGGCTCACGGCGACGCCAACGGGAGCTCGGACCGGGCTGAAAATGGCCCAAGACGGCTTAGCAAGGCTGAGCTTCGGCCTTGGTTTTGCGGCTTAGTTGCGGGCTTGGCTTGGCAGCGGAACTAGGCTGAAGATGCGGGCTGCAAATTTGCATGGGCTATAGGTTGATTTGGTGGGAACGTGCGAAGGCTGAGCTCGAGGAGACTTGGAGCGGTGGGTGAAGCCGAGAGAGGAGGATGGGAGTATTCGGTCAACGTGGAGAGGCTTCGTAGGTTGACTCGGCAACTGCAAGGGAGTTGGACGAGTGGCAACGTGAGGGGCTTCGCTTGAGGGAGCAGCATGTGAGAGGGGGAAGGAGCTTCACTGGAACAAAATGAAAGAAAAAGGCAGAGGCCGAAGGAACAAGTGAAATGGAGAAGCAGAAGCCGTGAAGGGGAAAAAGGATCAGCGAAGCTGGCGTGCGAAGGAGAGACTGAAGGAGGGAGGGGAGAAAGTCAAATAAAATATCTTCACAATTAATGTTGTGTCCTTCAAAGTCTCCATGTCTATCCCTTGGTCCCCCAAATACTTTCTAGCACTATAATTTCCACAATTAATTCAATTTTAGTGCCAAATGTTGCAGCCCCCATCAAGCCTACGAATTTCCTCAATTGGACTTCCATTTCCTCACCAAATTTTCCCAATTTGATGTCTAATTTTGCTAAGGAAGAAGCCCACACAATTTTTGTAAGTTCCCTTCGCCAAATAGCTTACTAAGGAGACCAAAAATCCCTTCAATTTGGCCCATCTGAATTTCCATTCTTTTCCGAATCGTCCAATTTGAATTTCCGTAAAAATCTCGGGCTCGCCGAAAATTCTTTAAAGGATGAGTCGACGTTCCTAATATAAATCGTGACATAACAGAACTTTCCATTTCTGAAATAAGATTCAATTTCGTGGTTAATTTCAATTGGACGCGATTTTAGCGTGACCTAACCTACCGGGTAGCTTTTAGGAATTTTTAATGCAATTGACCCGTAGTCGATTATTTTCAAGCCACATTGTGCATCTTTGACACATTGGCGACTCTCGATTGTTGTGAAAATCTCGAGGTTTCAAATACGGACACAGGTACAGAAATGACAGAAAAATCGGTTTAGTGCCGTTTCACATAAATCTTGCAATTATGTGGAATCACCCACACTGTGACATCCTGATTTTCCAATTCTATTTTTAATAAAATAAGACGGGCATTCATCTTCGCACATATAGTTCTTTTCCTTGAGTTGGCTACTCATGTGAAAACTAATCTATCAGGTGAAGTTGGTAAGAGATTTTAATACATCAGACTCGAGAATTTGACTAGAAAGCGACCTTTCGACCGAGCTAATATGCAAGGGTCATTACGGCACAGTTAAAAATCGATTAGAGACCGGAGAAAAGTCGACTCGACAGAGGCATATGATCGAGTGTGGGTGATTCCACCAGATCGCACTATTCTTGTCGGTCGGCACTGGATCGGCTTTTCTGTCGATTGGGTACCATGTGTCCGTATTTGAAAGCTTGAGATTTCCATGACAACCGAGAGTCGCCAATATGTCAAATATATACATTGTGGCTTGATCAACCATGGGTCAAATGCACGAAAATTTCTAAAAGCTACCCGGTAGATTAGGACGCGCTAATATCGTGCCAGAGTGAAATTAACCGTGAATTGAGATCGAATTCAGAAATTGGAAGTCCGGGTGTGTCACAAATCATTTTAGGAACATTGACTCATCTTTGGAAGATTTTTCATGCAAGCCGAGTTTTTCAGCAAAATAATCAAAGTATGGTTAATTTGGTTCGGGAAATTGGTAGACCCGCTTTTGGTCGTACTTTTGAGATCTAAGATGGTTCTATGGTCAAGTAAATATGTGAATTGAGGTGTAGTGACATTGGATTAATTTTATGGACTTCAATTGGACTCAATTGGAAGAGAATTGAATGGAATTGAAATTAATGTACAAGATTTCATGCCTCGGCGGAAAATGAAATTGCACCTATTGGAAGAAGTTGTGGAGGGTTGAGTTAGTGGAAGATGACATCATGTGATGTCATGGTGATTGGGCCAAATTGAAGGAGATCTTGACAAGTGGAGGGTGGATATTGGCTCTTGGAAAGGTGGGCTATCAACATCATCTTCTTCCTTGATTTGTGGCTTTGTCTTGGAACTTGGGAGAGGAGAGAGAGAGGGGATTTCGACCGGTAGATCCGACCAGCCGCCCTCTGTTCGCCCGCTCATCGCCGCCGGTGGCCGCTCCGTCACCGTCGCCGCCATCCGCGTGCGCCGCCCCGTGCCCGCGCGCCAGCTCGCCGGTGCCGCCTCTCCCTTCGTCCGCGCGTCCCAGCCGTCGTCCAAGTCGTTCCAGCCACTGCTCTTGGTTGCCCGCCATCGCCGGAGTCACCATCGCCGTTGCCATCCGGTACCGCCACGAGTCGTAGCTGCCACCCGCCGATCTTCCTCCATCCAACCGACCGCCAAGCACCCTCCAACCGGCCAAGGACAGTCATCACAATTTCCAGCAAGATCTAGATCTTCAAGGCTCGCTTTGGGTGCCTTCCTCCTCCTTTGGTGTCGCCCCGAGGAGATTTGTCGACAGCCTCGCCATCCTCTTCACCGGGGACTCGTCGGAAAGCAATTCCGGTGAGTTTAGCTCACTAAACCTTGATTAGCGAGTTAATTATGCTTAGGGTGTTCTTAGTTAAGTTAAGTAGGCTTAGGTTGTTAGATTAGTTTAATTAGGTGTGGATTAGATTAAGGGGTGTGTTTAATTAAAGTTAAATGGATGGTTATGTTAGTTTAATGATGATTGGACTTAAATATATAATTTTGAATTATATATGTATTTGAAATTATTAAATAATTTAATAATATATTATTATTCGAAATTATTAAAATATTATTATTTAATTAATTTTCGGAATACAATTAATTATTTAATAAATTTCGAAAATTATTTCGAGACCTTATTTTCTCGGAATTTCGCGTTGATCGCTGCTGTGTATTCAGATTTTGAATTTGATGATTGGATATTGCAAATTGAGTATTGATTGTGAAAAAAATGGATTTTAGTCAGAAAATCCCAAGTGTCGGGTTTTGATATCAAAATTGGATTTTAATAATTATATTAAATAGTGGGGTTTGAAAAAATGAGACATTGTCTTTCTAGTTCGAATGAACGTGTACCCATGCACGATTATTTTCACAGAGTGTTTTTAATACGAAGAAAACATGCCGAGGTCGTTATCTTAATTAAGGCATGTGAGTGCAAAGCACAATGCCCTTGGTAGAAATTGAATGATCGTGTGCTAGTTAAGAGAACCCATCCCTGGTGTGTGTCGGTGGATGTTAGCTGTCCCTGATGTGTGTTAGTGGACTCGGGTCGCAGTAGATTCTGGACCTATACTCCCTCGAGAACGCCGTCGACGTAGTGACGAAGCCGCGCTCCAAGGTAGGGAGGCGATGCCTGGCATTAATGTCAGTAGATAGCCGAACTACGAGTAGGCTATGCCCTTGTGTGGCAGTGAATAACAATTGGATTGCATGCTGAGTGTTATTGACGGGTCGGATTATGGGACGGAATCGTGTGGCATGGTATGGGACGTGTCATAACGGTTTGGTCTTATAATCCGGACTCCTGTGGTCGTTTGAAATGATATTGTTGGCGTTCCGGTGATTTAAGTTCTTATTACTATCTGTGATTGAGTGATTTGAATTGTGCTAACCTGTAGGAAGGAACTGAGGCGAGGTAAGTCTTCTGTGTGATGTGGCTAGGCCACCCTTGGGTGTATTTTCTTTCTAATAGGGGTTTAGGGGGTTGAACTTGCTGAGACAATGTCTCACCCCGTTGTGGGCCAAAATTTTAGGTCCATAGATGGCGGAACCCCCGGAAGCTGATCCGTCAGAAGTGGGATCGAAGAACGAGTCCGACTAGTGGTCATAGGACTGTTCCTTCTTTTTGGTGTTGTAGACTGATCCTTTTTGGTATATATGTAATCTCTGTGGTGATTATCCTTGAAAGCATGTTTGTTTATGTATGAGTTGTTTTCCTACTTTCCTATCCCGTGAGTTTTTGTCAGGAGTTTTATAATACGCTTCCGCATGCGCAATAATAAATGATTGGGGTCGGCGACACTACTTGGAAATGTCGCATTTGCATGACCATGACGGGTTGTTCGCGTGCTCGAGGTCTCGGGGCGTGACACACACACTAATCACATACCTCTGTTGAATCGACCTATCTCCAATCTCTGATCGATTTTGACAGTGTCGTAATGACCCTTGCAGATTAGCACGGTCGAACAGTCGTTTCCTGGTCAAATTCTCAAGTCTATTGCATTAAAATCCCTTAACGGCTTCACCTGGTAAACTAGTTATCCCGTGAGTGATCAGCTCAGGGAAAAGAACTATAGGCGCATCAATGAAGAGCCCAACTTATTCGATTGAAAACAGAACCTAAAATTGAGGATGTCACAAAAAATAATCACACGTATTAAATCAAATCTCAACTCACGAATCACAAAAACAAATCACACAATTATTTTTTCAATAAAACAAAATATGATCATTATAAAATCCGAATCAACCAAGGATATATCGAATATCAAGCATAATGAGAATTATGTGCTCAAATAAAAAAATGCATTCCTTACCAAATTCTCTTTCTTCTTTTCCTTTATTTCCTGCAAAAAAAAAATAATAACTCATCTTTTCTTTGGTACCCATATTTTATTGGGTCCATGAAAGTTAATAGAGTATGTTGTTTTTACCCAATTTTTCTTAACAGGTCTCCAGACTTTAGGACATTATTTCTCAAAGTGTTTTAAGTCTTCACAATTTGAACACTTGAGGGCATTTTGACCAACGGGTTTTGTAAAGATCTTTTGAAAATGTGTTTTGTATGCAAGTCTAGGAGGTCTTTATCTAAGTCTCTCCTTGACTTTAGGAAAATCTATTAGAGAATCACTTTTCTTATTGAAATCAAGTCCCGACTTATTATAGTAAGGTACTTGTATGGAAAGGATATGCTCTAATGTTTTTGAACCCTTTGAAAATTTTGTCAAAATATTTGAAAAATCTTTCTTTAAAGAATCATTTTCTTTTACATGTAAATCTCGACTTTCTTTTGGTTGTAGAAAATCGTTTTGCAAAATTTCAAACTTTTCTTTTCGAGAAAGATCATGTTGCTTAAGCCATGAATTCTCCTTTTTTAGTTTAGAGATCCTTTTAAGAGAGGATTTAAGATTTAAGCAAAGCTCATTTATATGCTTTGAAACTTTGATAGGAATTCCTTAATGTCTTACCTCGATTTCCTTGTCGGATTCTGAGTCTGTGTCTAAGTTAGACTATGATTCTGAGTCTGATTCTAATTCTGAATTTGAGTCTGAGTCTGAATGTGCCATTAAGCATATATTTCCTTGCTCATCATCTTCTTTCATTGTTCTTTTCTGCCCATTCTGCTTGTATTGTTTACTTCCACTGAATTTTCTTCCTTTTCTACTTAGCTTTTTGAAGTTCTTGATCATAAAAGTAAGTTCGTCGTCGTCCATGTCATTTTAAAGTGATAGACTTCTTACCTTATGGATCTTCGTCGTTGATTTGTTCCACTTCGTAGGATTGAAGAGTGCCAGTCAATTCATCAACGGAGAGTGGCATAATCCTCTGAGTTTCCCGGATTGAGGTCTTAACATGGTTCCAATCTTTTGAGAGTCCTTGCAAAAGTTTGTTGACCTTCATTGGGGAAGAAATTGGATGACCTTGATATGCCAAACCATTTACAATTTCTGTAAAACGGCTGAACATATCTCCAATCAACTCTCCTGCCTTCATCTTGAAGGATTCATATTGACCAAGCAAAATATTTATCTTTGTCTCCTTCACACGATTAGTCCCTTCATAAGTGACATGAAGCCTATCACAAACTTCCTTAGCTGTTTAACATGAAGAAATTATGTTATATTTAGTAGGAGACAAGGCGTAATATAAAGAATAAATGGCTTTTGCATCAAGAGCTTCTCTTTTGGATATCTCCGTTCGAGACATAGAAGAAGGGGGTTTGGTTTCTTTGTCTTTGCCATTCTTATTTGATGTAGACGCAGCAGTGGGATTGATTCATTTTTCCACAACATCCCATTGCAAGGGATCTCTGGATCTTAAGAATGCTTTCATTTTGTTTTTCCAAACATTGTACTCCTTTCTATCGAAATAAGATGATCTGGTGTTGCTTTGTCCTTCAACCAATCCTGGAGCCGGAATACTAGCCATAGAAGAACTTTAGCTTTAGAAGTAAAAACACTTCAACAAAGTAAGCACACAAGCTCTGATACCAATTGAAAGTGCTAGTACGAACACCTAGAGAGGAGTGAATAAGTGTTTAAAATAAACCTTGGCAAATAGATGCGGAATAAAATAAATTTCGAGCAAAGTCTAAATAAGGATCAGAGTCTGACAGGCGAGCCACCAGACTTATGGTAAATGTTCGGAATCTGTTATGCGATGGAACAGACTCCTGAAATAACCTGTAAGAATGCAACAGACTTAAATATGAAGAGTTAAGGAAAGAGAATGTTGCACACGAAATTTATAGTGGTTAGGCTTAGATCAAGCCTACGTCCACTCTCTCACGCTAATAGCCTTCTGGCTGGATTCCACTATGCAATCAACAAGAGATTACAACTTTGAGTGCAAACACTTAGTGATTGATCACACTATCTCACTAAGTCGCTCTTTTGGAATTTCTCTCACGATCACAAACGTTTAAGCTCACGGAGACAAGTGTATGATCGAAGGTCGCTCAGACTTTAGAATCATAAATTCTACGCTCCGTCTCTTACTTACTAATCGGTCATTGATCTCCTTAAATACTCCTCCACTTCCAAACTAGCCGTTGGACAGTATCTAGAGGATCGTCTTCCAATCTATCTATTGGACAAATCTGTATCTAGAAGATTTAGTAGTCGTTGAGTGACAAAAGTAGAATCCCAAATTGATTTCGATCGTCCATACAAACAGAATCTTGATTTCCATAAGTAGAGTTTCTTTGTTTAGAAAGTTTTTTTCTTCAAGATCTAATTGTCAATCAATTAGATTGAGTCAATCAAATCTATTTTGATGTAGAATCCAAATCAGATCACTAGTCGTTATATGTTTGGAGCTTATGTTACGTTATGTGAAGTTGTCTCGTTCTGAACATGTGTCTTGTTCAGGACCTTGTCTTGTTCTGGACTTGTGTCTCGTTCTAGATGTAAAATCTCAGAGTGTTCTGTTGGAAGTAAAGTCTAATTGTCTTCCGTCTGAAGTAGAGTCTGAGTGTCTTCCGTCTGAAATAGACTTTACAATCTGGACGTAAGTCTGAACATATTATGCTTTTAAACAGATTTACCCTTAAGGTCTGGCCACAGTCTGAATCAGTTCAGCTTTAGCATGGAGTTTGTCTTCTGGTTCTTTCAAGCATAGACTTCGACAATATCTTTTACATGTTCTATCATATGCATAGTCTATTACTCAACATTAAATACGTTAGTAGCCTTTGATTTATTTTGTCATCTTCAAAACATCATAAGGGATTTCTCTAACACTAACTTGTTATAGTAAGATACTTACATGGAAAGAATATGCTTTAATGTTTTTAAACCCTTTGAAAATTTTGTTGAAATATTTGAAAATTCTTTCTTTAAAGAATCATTTCTTTGACAAGTAAATCTCAACTTTCTTTTGTTTGTAGAAAATCTTTTTGCGAAATTTCATACTTTTCTTTTTGAGAAAGGTCTTGTTGCCTACGACATGAATTCTCATTTTTAAGTTTGGAGATTCTTTGAAGAGCAGACTTGAGATTTAAGCATAACTCATCAATATATTTAGATATCTTAGGAGGAATTTTGAGGTAATTTACCTCAAGTTCTGTATCTTTTTATGATTATGAATTTGAGTCTAAGTCTAAATGTGCCATCCTTACTCGTCATCTTTTTCCATTGTTCTTTTCTACCCATTCTTCTTGTATTGTTTCTTCCAATTGAACCTCATTCCTTTTCTATTCAACTTTCTGAATTTCTTGATCATATGAGCAAGTTCTTCGTCGTCCATGTCATTTTCTGAGTTTGTATTGTCAGAATCAGCATTAGATTTAAGTGCAATTGACTTCTTACCTTCAAGATCTTCATCGTGACTTGTTCCACATAGAATTGAAGGGTGCCAATAAGTTCATCAATAGATAATGGCATAATTCTCCGCGTCTCTCAAATTGATGTCTTGACATGATTTCAAATATTTGAGTATCCTTGTAGAAGTTTATCAACCTTCATTGGAACAAAAATTGGTTGTCTTTGATATGTCATACCATTCACAATTTCTATAAATCGGCTAAACATCTCTCCAATAGATTCTTTAAGCTTCATTTTGAAAGACTCATATTGGCTAAGCAGAATACTCACTTTTGTTTCCTTTACACAATCTATTCCTTCATAAGTGACGTGAAGTCTATCCTAGACTTTTATAACTCTTTCACATAAAGAAATTCTATTATATTCAGCAAGAGACAAAGCACAATAGAAGGAATAGATAGCTTTTGTATCAATAATTTCTGCTTGATTGATTTCTTCAGCTTCTTTGTCTATGACTTCATTTCCCTTATCTGAAGCCAAAGCAGCCTTTGGATTGATTCCTTTCTCAACAACATCCCATTCCAGAGGATCTCTGGATCTTAGGAATGTCTTCATTTTTTTTTTCACAAATTGTGTTATTTTCCATCAAAATATTGTGGCATATCCGAAAAGACAAGCACAAGGCTCACGAAAGACAAATGTATGATCGAGGTTCGCTCAGACTTTGAAATTCTAGAATTTACGTTTCGTCTCGTACTTGCTCCTCAGTCCTTAGTCTCCTTAAATACTCCTCCACTTTCAAACTAGCCATTGGACAATATCTAAAGGACCATATTCTAATCTATCAGTTGGACAAATCTGTATTAAGAAAATTAAGTAGCCGTTAAATGACATAAATAGAATCCTCAATTGATTATGATCGCCTATACAAACAGAATCTTGGATTCAATAAGTAGAGTTTCTCCATTTAGAAATTTCTTGTCTTTAGGATCCAATTGTCAATCAATTAAATTGAGTCAATTAAATCTATCATGATATAGAATCCAACCAGGTCATTAGCTGTTATACATTTTGGACTTGCGTCACGTTCTGTCAAGTTGTCTCATTTTGAACTTATTTCGTTATGAACTTGCTTCGTTATGAACTTGTCATGTTCTAGATCACGTTTTGTACTTGTGTTGTTCTGAACCTATCATGTTCTGGACTTGTTCCGTCTGTATATAAAATTTGAGTGTGTTCAGTCTAAAGTAGACTTCACAATCTGGACTTAAGTCTAAACATATTCATCCTTAGAGTCTGCTATTAAATATATTTAACCTTAAGGTCTAGACACAATCTGGATAAGTTCAACCTCAGCATAGAATCTATCTTTTGGTTCTTCTAAGTATAATCTTTGATAATATCATTTACACACTATATCATATGCATAAACATGTTAGTAGCTTTTGATATGTTTTGTCATCTTCAAAACAACATAAGGGATTTCCCTAACAGAAAATGCCTAGAAATTTTCCAAATTTCAGTCCATCGCCCATCCTTCTAATGCCAACAAAGACTAAATAGATCATCACTCCTTCAAGAAGCCCAAATGCCTTAGTCTATCTAAATCGACCAGTTTTATCGTATTTATCATCCTTAGAAGACATACTAAATGGGAAAGATTGCTCCGAGTGGAGGAAAAAAAGGCAACTGCCAATCCACTGATATCTAGAATGAGCTTGTAAAACAATTTAAAAGACAGATCGATCAATTGATGAATCATCCAACAACATCAATTATGAGGGACAGATACTACATATAATAGTGAAGTCTAATGATGACTCCTCTTTCTTGTCCCATCGGAAGTAGTTGATCTGAAATTGAGAGAAAAAAGATTAGTAGCTAGAAATGAGTCTGATGTAAAGAACTGGCAGGGAGTAGATGATCACATGGTTATCATGGCAGTACGAATTGTTGTTTCCTCCTTTTGTGTGACCATATACGTCCCCCATATATATCATCGGGATCCCTGGTTAACATAGATAAACAAATAAGCAAATCTCGAACAAATAAAAACAACAAAACTTTACCAACATCATTTTACTTTTCTGTTGCTGCGTTTGCTTTAAGGGGGTTTTGGGGGGTTGTGCTGCTGTCACTTGTATATCTTTGAAGAGGATCAGATGGTCTGATGTTCACTTCAGTGTTCAAAATCTCACAAAGGGAAAAGATGAGCATAACAAAAACGTTTGTTTTTATTTGAACTGTATCTTGTCTTGGATAAGGAAACACTAGGTACGCAGGCTTTCTGCGAGGAAATGTGGAATCTCCTAGTATTGGCGTCTCACTTTTAAAGTGAGTCAAGGATGAAACCTTTTCATGTGAAGTTAGTTACCTGGAGGGCATCCAGGCATGTGGAAATAGCATGTCTAGTGGACAGCTTTGAAGACATTATATATGCCTAAGTAGTTTTTTCCGCAAAGCTCGAGTCATTGATTAATCAAGCTTGTCTTTCCACAGTCACGTGGAAAAGGAGCAAGGCATGGCAAACAATTTATTCCTGGAGAGTCGAATTATACGGAGCATACTGTGAGGGATAAAGTTCCAGCAAGCTAGCTGGCACCTGTCAAAGCAGGAACATCAGAGAAAATATGCTGCTGATTAACGCAACACAGGCAAAGTAAATTCATCATCATTTATCATCAGGACCAGAAGTCTACAATCAAATGTACAGTAATCCTTATTGAGAAATCATGAGACGGACAAAGAAATTTCGCATTTGTCTCTTCCTTAATCTCTTTACTGAAGTGCTTGCAAACTCCCCTTCTTGTCTTCATGTGTCTTGTTGGGGACGAAGTCAAATGAATATCAATCACTAATGCCATGGTCAATAGAAGTTATTGTACCCATAAAAGTTGACTGGAGTAAAGATTAATTACTTGGCTTTGCAATTTTCGCAAGGATACCTTTCATATTATCTCAGCGTATTTTATAAACTTGGTGGATCCACCAAATGCTGCCATAGAAAGTCAATACAATTCTCGTAAGGTGCAATTGATCCCACAATTCAAAACATAGGGTGTCAGAGTGATTGATCCAAGACAAAAGTAGTCTCATATATTTAGAGAGCATCCTAACTGCAATTTTTTCGGGAATTATGATATCTAAACATACGGGAGAGTAAATTTTCTCTAGAATAGACAACAAAAAGTACATTCAATTATTTCTCTTGGGACACAAAGATTGAACTGTCGATGAAGGATTAACATTTTCTTGGTAGCCTACTGCAACGTCACAGTGATCCTGTAACATATTTTCTTGGTAGACTAACTCTTATAAAATAGATGCTTCTTTCTGTTTTGAACGTTGGCCAAACTTACATTAAAGAGTTTGTCCAACAGATGAAGACATAATTCTTTCTTCTGATTTGAGATGAAGTTCAAACCAGAAATTACCATTAGCAGCATCTTTTAGACATTGAAACATTATAAATTCCTGTTTTTAATATTCCGTTACAAAACTAACATGAACAGCAGGGACAGGATATAGAACAGTCTTCGCAGGCCGAACACTGAGCAAATAAAATATCTTTATGAGCAAAAAGAACAAAAGAATCTCCCTCACGATGTATACCAAGCAAGACTATGGTATTTAAACCAATCTCTAATTTCAGCAATATTGACAGTCATGTCTCAAAATGTACTGCATCGATTCAAAATGTGATTATATTCAACTGCAAACATTCATTAAATTTTGATTTAGCAAAACTGGAGAATATTATAGTTATCCTGACCAACTACCTGAATTCCTTTCGTTAAAGGTCTTGCTTCTTTGGAAAAATCTTTGCCAAAATCTTAACGTATGGCTCTATGTTACAGTCAATAGTTCTTATAAATGTCCAAGCTGGGAATTTTATTCTTTAAACACAGGCATAGTTTCAAATGATTGGACAAAAACTTTCGGATTTCACACGTGATCAGACAAAAACTCAGTACTGATGTTTGAAAAGTCGGGAGTCTTTAATCTCCCCCCCCCTTCCCCCTTCTCTAGTTGTGCTAAATGAAGAAAAGAAGGAAAAATTCCTTCGTAATGGACAACACAACCATTGTAGATAGTCGTTTTTTACATAGTACAGCATTCCTGTTGATATCACACCCATTCTGTACTTACCTGTCCACAGTTCCAACTATTGTTGTGACTCTCTCCATCATTGCTGTCGTCTCCATTTGCCAAATTGTGTTTGTCATTGTAAGAAACCAGATCAGCCAATGTGAATCCATCATGTGCATAGACAAAATTGACACTATTCCATGTTCTTCCTCCTCCTTCCTGACAAACAAATCAGGTAACAGATGCTACTAGAAAGCCCAGAAAGCAGCAAGCAGAGTATCTCAAATATTTACTCTAGGAAGCCTCTAGACCGATAGAATCAATCGGATGGCAAATTACTCTAAGAAGACTAGACGATAGAATTAGTTGGATGGCAAAAAAATATTTGAGACCAAAAGCTAAGTGATTATTTAGTATAAGTTTGGGATTCCACAAAGAGATTCAACAAAAGCCCCAGAAAAGCTATATGTACTCTTTATAAATTGACGAACCACATCTGCATGCTGAAATGAACAGAAGAAACAACTTATCCTATCATACATTCTTATAGATAATAGAACATATAAAGATGTAGATATCATCTCTTGATTTGCTAAAGAATGTGTATATGCCACCAGCACAAGATTAATTATAATTTTTAACACAATTATTGTCAAGTGGAAATTACTTGGATCAAGAAAAAAAAAAGTGAAAATCACGCTGAGTGCATTTTTTGAGAAGTTCCACAAGTATGGGGCTAGATCACAGAACAAAGTGAACTTAAGTCACATCATCGTTATAAGAGTTTAAAAAGAAATTTTGTCTATGTCGGCCTTGCGTATGCCTTGAATGACGATAAGAGGCAGAACCAGCTTCTGCATTCAGACCGTACAAGAACCAGTAGTAAATCAACTTGCAATTTCATGTGAGTGTTTACTCTCCAAACTACTTAGTAAATCGTTCCTGCAAGCTCTCAGCTGTCAATGGATTTTACCATAGCAACTCTTTAATGACTTATTCACAGCCAATGTCAGGGTAGAAACTTTCGTCTTCCCATCGTTCAAACAAAGGTCAATTTGGACTGCAGTCCACACCACCTTGGCATGACCATTCAACCCATTAAGGACCTTGGAACGGCTAAGCAATGAGAAAATAACGAGGAATCAATATTAAGAAGGAAATATAATTAAGGAATTAATTCTTTCCTTGTTCATTTATTCGAAATAAGACTCCGTTTATTTTGTAAAAAATGAATGATTTAAAAAATATTTTCTTAAAAATAATCACTTGTGTTGCTTGAAATAATTAGTTAATGAAAAATATTTCCAATATCAACAATAATCTATGTCTAAGTATTTTCATGGAGAATGAAAAATTATGTCTACTTATTTTTATAAGTGATACAAGTAATCATTTTGAGGAAAATATTTTCTAGATCATTTATTTTTTATGAAGCAAACAAAGCCTAAAAATGGATTCCAATTAATAGTAAATAATAGGAAAATGACACAAATAATCCCTAAATTTTGGTACAATATGTAATGTTGTCCTTAAACTTTTAATTTGTTCAATATGATTTTTGAAGATTAGCTTAATGTACAATGTCATTCTTGAACATTTAACTTATTTAATGTAGTCCTTGTATTTTTTTGTACATACTGAATTTAGTTCCTAAACTATGTGTAAATGCTCGCTATTGTGCTTCCAATAATTCATGTTTAGGGGACAACATTGAACATTATTATACAATATTAGGATTAGATTCAACATGTACCAAAAAATCACAGACGACATTGACATTGAATATTGGACTAAAGTTCGGTGACCACATTGAATAAATAAAAAACCTGAGGACGATACAGTATATTTGGTCAAAGTTTGTGGACTATTTGTGTGATTATCCTTATATAATAAGGCAATAAGATGATTAAATTTCCTTAGAAGCAAATGCCACACATATAACGGGCGTGATTTTTTTTTTTTTTTTTTTGGGGTCAAATATAGGTGTGACTTAATATTTATCTATTTTAATAACTTCTTTAGCAGACTGCACTAAAGCCTTGGCTTTTTTGCTCGGTATCTTCAATGCCCTACAAAGGAGAAAGAAAAGTTGAGTGCACATGGGGAAGACTTGTTTCTGAAACAGCCTAGTTACCTTGTTTCGCGAAAAATGTCACGTTTCTAAAAAAATATTTTCTAGAAAAATGATACTATTTTACCGTATTTGGCTAAAACTTGAAAATAAACTAGAAAATATTTTCCACCGTTCGTATCTGATTTGATTTTCTGGGAAACATCACAATAGTAAAAATCTTTTTTTTAATTTCTAAATATTTCTTTTTTAAAATTGAATTTTTAATTATTTTTTAAATCGAATTTTTAATTTTTAATTTTAAAAATAAAATCTTTTTTTCTTTTCATTCCTCTTTCTTCCTCCTCCTTCCTCTTCCAACCATGTGTCTTGGTGATGGCCGGCAACCCAACGACGGGCCAAGACATGGGTTGGCGAGCTTAAGGCTCGACCTATCCGGGCGAGCTTGAGCTTGCCTAAGGGAAGTCAAGCAAGGTCAGGCCTTTCTAGATTCAGCGAGTTGGGCAAGGCTCGAGCCTCACCTAAGGACGTCAAACAATGGCGAGGATCTAGGAACCTTGGGCGAGCTCAAGCTTGCTAGATTAGGTGTGGCAAGCCCGAGCCATACCACCCTACGGCAAGGCTCGACCTAGCTTATGGTTGGTCACCGATTGCTGCCGTGGCCGACGATCAGTCGGGAAAAAAGAAAAAAAAAAGGAAAGAAAATGAAAAAATAATTAAAAACTCGATTTGAAAATAAATAGACAAGAAAACAAGAAAAAGAAAACATAAAAATAAAATGAAAATGTGTTTTGTGAAAGTAGGTTTGGTGAAAGAACATATGAAAAACATTTTCCACTTTATAAAAGTGGAAGATATTTTCCCCATTTTTGAATGTGTTTTTTCCATCCGCGGAAAATTTTTTCCTTTTATTTTTCATAAAATAAATGTCTAAAAAATCGGAGAATGTTTTTTTTTTTAAATTGTTTCCGCAAAACAAACGAAGCTTTAAAGAAGACTTTCACTAGCTGCGTCTGTGAGATCGATGAAGTCATCATTTCGATACTCAAGTGTGATTCCACCACAGGACCCTAATGAGCATTTTCGATTTGTTTATCTAAAAGAGATGGATGAAGACTTATCCGATACTTGTGAACAAGGTGATTTATATGCATTCGTGAGTTGAGTTGCTAAGGATGGTTTCTCCTCATTTTCTTTCTATCAGTATTAGTGAGAGAACATTTAAGTATTAAATCACACTTTCATATAATAACTTAAATTGGTTGTGAATGAGGTGATTTATATGCGTTGGTGAGTTGAGTTGCCAAGGCTGGTTTCTTCCTCATTGTCTTCTATCAGTGTTGGTGAGAGAACATTTAAATATTAAACCACATATTTATTTAATAATTTAAGCTGATTGTGATCTTATAAAATCTCATATTGTATCAAAACAGAATGTCCTGAGTTCAAATTTTTCCTAACCCCATTTGTCTCCTTGATAGATCAAACTACGCGTGAGGAAGAGTGATCAAATATTTGAACTTTTAAACAGTTAATAGTGATCTCATAAAATCTCGCAGATAATATTTCAAAAAATAAAAAGAAAGGACTACAAAATGATGTGGTCAAAACTGGGGCCGTGCTCTCCCATTGCTTTTTTCCTTCTTTTTTTCCCTCCATTTCTAAATACTTTTCCTAATTTTCAATCGTCTTTTAGATATTTTACTTTCAATCAAGATTTCATCTTCTCGTGCTTAGTCACGTAGCAATCTGATGACCATTCCGCATTTTTCATTTTTCACTTCAATGAAGTCGACTTAGGAAAAAGTCGCAAGATAACATCATACATCAACCAAAAATTCCGGAATTACGAGTGCTATTATCCCTTTAAGTCACCATTCCACCCTTTGCGATCTCAGCTGTTTAGGATGTCTTTTCTTTAATTTCTTTAATGCATCCAAGCAATAAAATAACAAGAACTTTGACCTCGTGAGAATAAACATGCCGATGAATTCTAGTTTAAAATTCCATTTGTTTTCTGAAAAATGAACGATTTAAAATATTACCAATATATATATATATATATATATATAATTTCTCAAAAAGATCGTTTCTATCGCCTACAAAAATAAATGAACCAAATATATCTACACTATAAATAATTTTTATTAACTAATTATTTCAAGTAACAAAAAAATCATATTATTTACTTTTCGCGAAATAAATTGATGGTATCTCGTGTTTGCAGCCGATGGACAAGGCTTAAGTGGGTTAAGAGCATAAAATTTGATTCAGCGGATCGCTCTTCACTCCTGCAACATTTTATCTGCAAGATGAAGGTACTGTTCGGAGTACAACTCCATGTACGACAAAAATCTTGGGGTCATCAGCTTCAAGAAAAGAACCGAGGCAATTGATCTTACTAGAAAAACCGCACGACAACGCCTAAAAAAATAATCATGTAACATATTTCTTAAGTAGGAGGTTACTTCCACATCATTCTATTTCTTTAAAAAAGAATGTTTTGGTTGGAACTTAATTTGTATATCATCAAAGGTAAGGATGTATTGTATCAATCAACAATAATATGATAACATTTCAATTTCTCATCCTAAACTTGATCTATAATTAATACGTAGATTTTAAAGGATGAAATGAATTACTGGAAACATGGAAGTCATTGCAAAATATTTTTGAAGGACTATCAACAAACAAAATGAAGGGGAAAAAGACACTGATAAATGGAACATTTTAATATTGACTACGAATGAATAGAAATTAAAGTACACTTACATGTAGAAATGAAAAGACTTTTTCTTTAATTAGATTTCAAAATAACAAAAATAAAGAGAGAAAAATTGGAATAGCTAAGATATAACATAGGATTATAACAACAAAAATAAATGTAATATAGGAATTGGGAAAAAAATGACAAAAACGGAAAGAAACTATATTAGGGGTGCCCTTTGTCTTGCGTCCTACCCTTTGTTCTTGGGCATGGAAGAAGCTACTTGACCTTCATGAAAACTTTCAACAGCATTCTCTTTGGCATATTGGTAATGGCCTCTCGGTTTCCTTTTGGTTTGATCCATGGCACCCGAGAGGTCCACTTAACAGGTTCTTTTCTAATCCGGAAATATACCGATCTGGAGTATCACGCTTCGCTTCGGTTGCTAGTTGTTTCTCCCTTTTGGACCCCTTACCACATGTTTCTATCATGCTTGCAAACTGGGGAGAACCTCTCCCGGTGCTCAATCACGAGAATGATCGTCTCCATTGGCTTGGACACTCCTTGAGTAGGTTCACCTCCTCTGCGTTGGCTTGGAATTTATTACGCCCTAGAGGAATTGCGGTGCCATGGTCCTCATTTATATGGAGTCCATCGCTACCTCCGCACTACCAATCTCACCTTTGGCCGATCACTCATCACCATCTGCCAACCCAGGTATCGTTACTTACCTATGGTAGAATCCCTTTTGCTGTATACGCTTTTTGTTCTTGCTGATCGGACTCAATCAACCACCTATTTTTTGGTTGTCGTACAACTGGTAGCCTTGCGCTATATTGGGTGGCCAATTGCAATCTTGCATGGCAGAATAAATCTTGGGTGGAAAATTTAGATTGGGCTACTAAACATATTGCCGATGATAGCTTTCATCAGTCGTCGGCTCGCTTTGCCTTTGGAGCGTTATGCTACATCATTTGGAAAGAGAGGAACATCATCTTCCGACCAGATTCTCTACCTCCCGGCTTTGAAGATGCACCTTCATAAGGCTATCAAGGATAAAGTTTTGACCTTCAAACATGTTCCAGACACTCCTAGGATTAGAAGACTGCAACATAGCTGGGGACTTCATCCGTCTATTTTTTACTAATCGCATTTGCCCATTTCTAGCTGTTGGTCTTTTCTCTATTTGTCTTCTGTTCACCTTTTGGTTTTTTCTTTGGAACCATGGCACCCCTACACTCTTTTTGACTTTATTGTCTCTTTGAGTGTTTGCCATTGTTGGTGCCGGGCCTCCTTCCCTGTATATTTTCGGTAAAGTCAATACAAATCTTACCCTTACCAATAAAAATAAAAAAAAAACTATATTAGGGATGCCAGAGTTGGGACTCAAATCCTCCACCCGGCACTTAAACGGCACATACAGGCACCACTATGCTGCTAATCAGTTTGCAAATGCCGCTAATCAACAATTTGACTCTTGAGATTCCGTGGGGACGCTCACGGGTTTCTCTCTTGACATCCTGCATTAGAGTACCAGAAGAAGCAAGAAGGCCAGTATCCAACATATGTTCATCATGGAATTGCTTCATTTTATAGTGCATTGCATCAACGAAAACATCAAGGGAACTAGGTTGAGATCACAGACAAATTGGACCGATCGTTAAGTTCCATAAGAAAGGAATATAGAAGCCAAGCCGTTTGCTCTCCTTTTAAGGAAAAGGATATAAGAGCCAATCCACCGTCATAATATAAACAGAACCCTGAAATAATGCTCGTACATACAGCAAAATACCCAGTTTCCTATAGTAAAATATAGATACATATACTACTATCGTCATTATCTGTGTATTCAGGCCGCTTCGGAAGATCGCATCACCAATGCTGGAAGGGGCTATCTATCTCCTCAAGCTCTCCACGATGTAGTCCGCATACAGGTTCCTTCAAGTTAGATTCAGAGATAATTATAAGAATAAGATTTTGGGGTGGATATGCATTAGAAGTTGCATAAAATACATCATAAGAAGCATTAGCAAGCATTAGCATGCACGATTTACGCTATGTGAGCACATAACCTACAAAACTTACAAAAGCAACCCCTCCAGAATATTGGTTATCCAGATAAAGGAAGTATCTACTTAAGCTTTTGAACATGAATTTGTGGAATTTCCACAAAACTATCCACATATATCATCAACATATTAACATGGATACTTACTTCATGTAATCTAACTCAAAAGATCATACTAGATTCTGCAAATGAATCTACTTTTAGTTATTGACTCAAAAAGAAGATGTACTCATCACTTTCTTTTTCAATTCAATCTGTTGACCTCATATACCCCTTTCAAAAAGAGAGAGAGAGAGAGACACAATATGCTTTACACTGCACACAGCAGGTGACTCCTTTAAAATATGTCTGAGAAGATTTACTTACATGGAGTGCTGAATTGCTTCAAAGGCAGCAGAGGCAGGCAGGAAATCATTAACTGCAACTTCCTTGTTCTCATTTTTCTTGTCTACTTAGTGTTAAAGAATACCCTTCACTACACAAGTATGCAGCAAAAAAGAAAGGATTTCTGACATCAAATACCTAAAATACTATCTGGAAATTGCTAAGTGCATTGTAAGCTGGTTAAAAAGTTGGAAAAGGATACAATCTTCAAAGAAACGACGAATTTCAGCCAAACGATGGGGTGGGAGATCCTTAATATCATTGTAATGTCGATATTCAGGATCATCAGCGCAAACAGCAATTATCTTGTCATCTTTCTCACCCTGCATTCCAAGAATCATCAGGTTACTCTAAATTTTTTGCTTAATCAGAACCAAAAACAGCCCAGCCTAGAGATATTTACCTGATCAATCATAGGCATGAGCCCAATAGCTTTAGCCCTAAGAAAGCATCCAGGAAGAACAGGTTCCTGTAGGATAAAGCCATGTTAAATCATATTCCAAGATGCTAATATTCTATCAAAGTTTAGCGCAAGACATACTGTTGCAAAAGTGCAGAAGGATTAAAATCAAGCCAAGTAAATCAACAGAGTTCACTTTTTAAATTTGACTTGATTATAAAGGGTCAACTGTCCATTTGAACTCAACCAAACTTGGTTTGTGGAGTAAGAACTTGTCTCATATAAGTACTCAATACAACAAAAAGTACAAAATATGCTCAAGCATACCTCAACCTGAAATTCGAGATTTAAAAAATTATGAAACCTCACTTTGGGCTTAAACTGGACTCGAACTTAGCTTTAATTACATAAATATTAAGGCACAAATACATTTGTATGTACATAATATAGATATATGCAAATATGAAAAATTTACTATCTTGAGTCAAGTATTACAGTCGATAGTAGGGTAAATTCAGCTTCATTACCTACAAGCTCTCGTAGCCTAATTTATATACCAAACATATAAGGATGGACTCTCCATTGCCTATCTGTATTAAAGATTATTCAATGCTACTGATAACTTCAATGGTAAGATTTTGTATGTCCTTCCAATCATGCGTGGCATTTGACTCAAAAATCCTACCATGATGAACTTTGTGGTGAACTCTGCATCAAAATTTTACCTGCATGATGATCAAGACATCCAGAGGGTCATTATCCTCACAGAGAGTTCGAGGGATGAAACCATAGTTGTGGGGGTACACAACTGAAGAATATAGGACACGGTCGACCTGCATGATTTACACCAATAAGCAACTATCATGAATTCTATGGCTTAGCTAAAAGTTTCACTTGCCATGATCAATTACCTTGATCAGTCCAGTTTTCTTGTCAAGTTCATACTTGACCTTGCTCCCTTTACTAATTTCAATCACCTGTACAAGTCATTTTCCAGTATAAAACATGGTGAAAAGAAAAACATGATATAAATTTACTTCCTAAAATGCCGTCAGCATTCAACGACTAGGAAACTGGTAAAAGGAAACACCAGAAGTCTACACTCTTGTTGGTAAAGAAAAGGTACTCAAAGAATATCAATAAAAAGTAGCATGCACTCCATGCTAAACTAGAGATAAATGAGCTTGTATCTGGCCAAGTCGACAAGTAAAACACTTGGAAAAATGTCGGGCCAAAAACAAAAATTGGAAAATGATCCTGAGTTAATCATTAACACAAATAAAAGATCTTGAAAGAGCACAACTGGAGATAAAAAAGATGGAAAAACAAAGATGGGGAAATAGTCAAAGAACATATTTGATAGAAAGGACGGTCAACTCAGCCAATTCAAGTTCCAACAGTGCTGTTATTTCAATGTCTAAACTATGCAACCACGGTACACCTACACCTACAAATTCAATCAGTAATCGGCCTCCAGCAAAGCAATATCATGTACTTACACAGTTGAAAACCGTTGGAGCTCCAGGTCCTGTAATGAAAGGAAATCACATATCAAAGACCATGACATTGTAAATGAGAGGCAAAACACCCAAACATTTTAACATTTGAAGTAAATTAGTGATATAGCATACCTATCTCGAGGTCATGCCAAGGGTGTGCAGCAACAGACCTCCTAGTCATTGATGAGAGAATCCTTTCATTAAGAGGTGGATGGGACGAATGACTGTTTTCATAAACTTTCTGTGGGGTCTCAATAGGAGGAGCCATTTCTGCACCGTTGGGTAAAAAAAGTACATTAATGGCTTTTTGAATGGAACTTGGTTGCAAAAGGGAGAAAAAGACAATGAGCATACAAGCATATGGACACAGTTTAGAGACATATTCAAGTTCTTACTAAGTCATTCAATCTACGGATATAACATACAGGTTTCTCGAAACATCCATTTAGCCTTAATGCCATTAACAAATTAACACGCAGGATAACAGCTAACACACTTGCACGTGAGAAAAAGAAAGGGATGTTCACTTAAAAGGTGAATGTTGAAGTTGTCTAAAAGATTGAAGCAATTTTCAGTTCCAAGCGAAAAAGGTGCTTAGTCAATTACCAACAAAGGATGTGTTGCATTGTGGCAGTGCCATTAACAATAACTAAGTATCTATGCAAGTACAGAAGGAAGCAAGTAACAGAGAACAAGAAATCCCCATCCAACAAAGACGACCACTGAAATGACCAGTTGCTCAATCAACCAAATCCTTGACTTGCTTATAATTCAGTAATAGCTATCATCACCTCACAAATTTTGGAAAGGGCATGATGATGCTAGAGGACCAATCTACAGGAACGTGAGATACCAAATCCAAAAAAGTTGCCCAGGTAGAAACATATGCCAAGTATCCACAAACATCACAAAGTGGAGGGACAAGTAACCCTCCCGGGCATCAAATGCAAAGAAGCGCAAAATGAAGGTTATCGCTAACTAAAAATAGCTCATTTGAAGCATATCAGCAGCCTCATCATATCTCAAACTGCTTTTGTAGTTTGCACTAGCCTCCGAAGGAAACGAACGACAAGAAATTCTACTGAAAAGTCTCTCTCTTGTAGAACAACCAGAGCTTCAAATGTACACACATACTAACGACCACCCCCTTCTGTACATTTTCAACAGTTCGTGCGTCCATCAACCAAAGCTTCAGGTCAAACAAACACAGATCTACCAATTTTGCTCATGCAAAGGAGACAGAACAAACAAATTCCTGTAACAAAATCGCTCAGGGCCCACTACCACCGCACAAAAGCAGAGAAAGCAAATCGCATCGAAAGCGCAAGCTCGACGACCCAGATCTCCAAAACGCACGCAAATCAGCACGACCCAACAACGCAAAACAAACCGACCCATTCAACGCAATCGCATGCGCTACGAGCTTCCTACGACCCATCAGGAGACACGCTTAGACACCGAACAACCGAGCGAACTCCAACGAGACCGCAGCAGCTAGAGCAAGCGAGAACATACTGAAACGAATGCTAAGAAAGACGGCGATCTGAAACCGACGGAAGCGAAGCCGAGAAAGGCACCTGTGTCAGTCAAACTCATCAAGCAAACCTCACTCCGATGCGCAGAAACGCGCAGATCTCTGGCGAAGCGGAGAAGGAAGAGAGCCGAGCGCAAGGGAAAGAGGCGAGCGAGCACAACCCTAGAAGCTCGGACCTTGGTTGCACAGCAAAAGCGAAGCTAGAGACTCTGCGTGGTGTTCCCGCTCTCTCTCTCCTCTTCCGGCCATTTTAAAGGAGTCGGGAGGAATGGGGAAAACGAAAAGAAAAAAAAGGAAAAATAATAAAGGGCGAAAAGGGTAAAAAAAACAGAGAGAGAGAGGAGAAGAAGAGAAAATTCTTGCGTATGAGAAATGAAAGGAGGGGAAAAGAAACAGAGAAAAGAAAAAAGGGGAAAATGCGTATATTCTGAGATGCGAATATTGAATTGGTGGCTCCAGCTGGGCAAGGGGCGCCGGTACGCGTTGGACTTCTGTTAGGTTGGATGGCAAGAGTGCCTGCGTCAGCCCGTTCCATTTTGACAAGACTCCCTTCAACTAAATCTGAGTCAACCGTTTATCAATTGTTATCGATGTTGGGCGAGGGTAAATATATCAAAATAGATCATTAAGTGCATCCCTCAATCCATATTTAATGTATTGAGTTTTATATGAATCAGATATACTCAGTAAATAGAGTTAGAATGGTATAGTCTAAAATAATATAAATATTATATGAATTCTCAACTTACTTAAATCCAACTTATCTTTATAACTTCTTTTTTTTTCATTTTTTTCGGCTGTGCTTAATCTCATGCTCACTCATTATATGCTTTCATCTCATTTTGTCCATCAATTTTCCTATAAATAATCTACTCAAACATGAATTGGGTATCGGTCACTAGATTTTTATTATATGGAAATTAATCAATTTGGATTTGACCATTTTTTACCCAACTTGACCCGCCTATCTAAAAGATCTAAGTGAAGGTACGAATTGGTATTTTCGAATGCAACCTCACAATCTCTGACTTGCTCGCGAAAGAAGTGGATATATCTAGTAAATGTGTTTTGTACTTTTAACCCCTCGTGAAATAATCATGGATAATGCTTACTTACATTGAAATCAATGAGTCGTGAGAGGTACCGAGTAACGACGTTTCTACTATTTTAATTGTGAGTGCTTCATTGGGGGTATTTAACTCTTATGGTAACTCCTAAAATAAATTAGCACTTTATTGATCCCTTCCTACCTTTTTTGTTCAGGAAAAAAAAAGGTCAAATATGTAATCATTCGATCACAAGAAATCTTGATTCTTTTGGGAGGTTGGTCTTGTGACAATAGTTTTACTCTCTCGAGATATTGTCTGCTTCTCATGATTTTGTCCTTTGTGTATAGGTAAACACTTCCCCAAGAAATTATCCATCATGATAGTGCTCTTACCTAGCATGCTTAAACTTGGAGTTCTCATAATAAATGTTGTCTTGTGTGCTACATTAAAAGGCACCTAATATGGATTAATTACCGCCTTCTGTACATATCAGGAACGCTCTTCTCATGTTCAATGCGCAATTCAGTTTATTCTTACCCCCAATCCTATCCTAAAACCCCATTAAGAGTCGCTTCTTGTTCGAACCCTCTAGCCCTATTAAACACTCCCTGTCCTTCTTAAGTCAAATTATTATCGGTCAATTTGTGCTAGCATCGGATAATCTATTGTATCGGACCTCACATAAAATGGTACTTGTAAAAAAGAATTCAGTATTTGCCAAGAAATAGAACAGTTCACTCTTTTCACAAAAACTAATATGTATACCATGTGAATCTTGAGCGATTATCTTATCTCCTATCAACATATCACCAATCTTATATTATAGCCTCATCATTTCGCAACAAAATTCATGTTGTTACAATTTGAACATCTTGTCTTTGCTTGCCATATATTTGATTTTAGTCTATGTGACTTCGATAAGTCAATTTGAATGAGTGTAGATTATTTATCAACCGTCACGTGTTTGGCATTTAAACCGCGATTTGTTTTGTATTTTATTTTTGTAAAATGAGTCTATACAAAACTTTATTATGGTTTTTTATTATTATTGTCGAGTGTACATCTCCTTGTATGGAAGGGCTCTCAAGTTAACTATGTTTATTATACTGGGTTGTGTAACTTTATTCCCGAGATATTCTACTTTTATGATATTAGAAAAAAGAGATACTAATTCCATGGCATGGAGTTTTCTATTTTGTATGGAGTGGGAAAGTGGGGCCTACCAGGGACAGGCACCGACTTCCTAACGGTCGTGCGGTGTGAGTGCGTTGGAACGTTATCCCGGCGTAACTGGGGACGGTGAGGAGTCTCGGTTTCGGATTCCCTCTTTTGGGGACGACCGAATATACTGAAAAATACCAAGCTTGCACGAGTCTGCAACCGGTCCACCAGGCGAATCACGAAAGATAAGACTGCGTGACGTGCACATTCATTTCTCTAGGTGGTACCGAGGGCATGATCCTATCGAGAAGATGAGCATTTACCTCCATGTGTCCTTCGCACTTTTTGCGACGGGAAAGCCTGCCTCTAGGGTGGGGGTAAACCCGACTCCATGAAACACTCTCGTAAGATTCGTGGACCACATAAAAAGAAGTCCAAACCCGAATGAGTAATCCGAATTTGGAATAAGGGGTTTAGCATTCGTCGGCGATTTGGACATCATGGATTTTTTTTCATGGAGGGTACTTTGAGCTTTTGTGGGCACTGGGCAATGTACTTTAGTCCAGATGCAAAATTGCAAATTGAGAGTTTTGGAAGTTGGTGATGCTAAGTGTTGAGTGATATGTGAGCACATTTTTATCTAATTTTTGTCACATTTGGTAAGACCATACTTAGTCAATATGTTACCCTCATTAAATAGAAGTACTCCTATTTACTTTTGAAAAGTGGTATTGGGTTGTTATCTATTGGCTTTCAAGCGATAGACTGAATTTCACTGTTGTATCCTATACAAAATATCATTCATGTTAGAAAATGATACAAAAAGTGGTTATTTTGAAATTTATTGTTACCGAGAGACTACATCGCCTAATCTTATTCCTTGTTAGCCATTGAGATTTAGTCATCATCTCGACTCATAAATAAATCACTAGTAGTGAAATAGTAAATTTGCAAAGACTGCAAGATTTATCAATGAACTAATCTTAAACAAATTTTATCAAGGGATGCGTCCAAATCAAATGGGATTGATATAAGGCAATCATTCTTATATGGGTCGCACGTACGAACACTCATAAATATATTTTAGCATCTCATCAAGATTATAGGGTATGGTGGGAGGGGGTCGATGCAAATGCCCATAACCATGATAAAATAGCTGGAACTCGTCACGGCATGAATGCTCTCAATCTTATCCACCTAAAAAGAAAAAAGAATGATAGAAAAAGAAAAAGGATAAGAAGAAAGAGATCGGATTAGATGCGTGTGGAATATGCGTAAAAGCCGGGTGACGGGTTCCATCTGATGTGGATGGACGGAGAGCACGGCACCCTTTTCACTACAGAAATTAATTACGTATTGAATAATTAATCGATTTTTTTAACATCTTATGTACCATGCATATTATAGAAAATGTTAACAATTTAAGAACTGTAAATTTAATGAAGGGTATGGTCGTCATGTCTCTTTTGAGTGATACTTGCTTTCTCTTCAAATCTTCCAAATAACAAGTATTTTCAGTACTCAAATCTGTACGAAGATGATTACAATCGGTTTTAATGCCACTATTTATATGTTCTTGAATATTTTCAGGTATTCGAAATAGAGTGAAATTTCAAATTTAAAAAAATTAAAGTAAAATAAATTAATGATGAATAATAAAAGTCACTTTAGCATAACTCCTATTGTCTTTTGTTAAAGTAGGCATTATCTACATCGAATATGTTGCTTCAGTTTACATAAATAGTTAGATCACATGAGTCTCACCTTATATAACTGTTCATGTAAGCTTGATTGACATAATTCTAGGGCAACTACTAGTTTGTCATCATTGAGTGCCGCTTGATTTTGGTTGTCAGAAGATTCCAATACTAGCTAACTCATGAATAGGCGAAATTTATTTGTTGCCATATGATAGAAAATATTAAGAAAAAAACTGATTTATCAAATAACAGATCATTTGTTTAATTCAAGCAATTTGACATTACAAAATCCTGTTAATTTTCCTAATTAATGCGTCTTAATTTGTTGTGCAGTGTGTATCATATGCTAGTTTATCACGGTCTAATATTCTAGACAAAGTGAGATATAAGCAAGTCATGTTGAGTAGCATATTTTGTATATGAATATTGAATTTAATAGACTGGATCGATTATACCTTCGACATTCCTATAAATCTATATTTTCTAAAGTTCACATTGTAGAATCCTATGTTGATCCACATGTTTTCATAATTTTATAAACAATCTTTAAGGATGTGTTTTTTCGCCCCACCAAGAATTAAGAAAAGATAAAATAATTAGATGAGATAAAAAAAAAAATCAAGGAATTTGTGATATCCCGTCTTCTATTTGGTAAAACACCAGATATCATGGCAAATATTGTCCTAAAAAAATTAAGAAAATAAAAAGATCAAGTTAATTATCATGAAAGTCTGCACAAAAATTGAGAAGGGGTGAAATTGAAATTTTAGGCAACCATGCAACGATAATCACTTGAGTCATGCAACCACCAGACCGGAGGGTTGCAACCACAACGCGATGGTTGGGAGCGACACCAAGGATGGCAACTCCTAGGGCATTAGGACTTCTTCATCTTTTTAATTTTTTATTCGAAGTTTTTATTTTTGTCCAGGTGTTAATCACATCCCTAGGGTCCGAATAAGTTATATGGGATTATATCGGTGGGCTTAATTATCCCAACTCGAAGGAGTCTCTAAATGCTAAATACGACTATTTTTATCCTACTTTATATTTTATCCGGGCGACTAAACAATTCGCTTGAAGCTTGATGAGAAAAGAGGGTGACATTTAAGACTGGGAACCAAGGGGATATGCATACGCATTAAGAAGAAGCAAAATAAAAAACAAAGAGAAAAGAAACATGCACGTTTGATCCACCCGTCTTGGGTAAGCAAAGATGTGGAGGAGGAATGGTCATCCATGACAATTGTTGATAAAACATGTACTTTGACTTGGCCAACGACCAGTCTCCTGGACATTCCAAGCCGTCTTCAATGGTTGTTCCCAAAGAAACGAGCACCAAACGAACTTCAACTTTTCTTCTCCTTCGATTGGTAAACGAGCGTCAGTCGTATTAAAATTGGTCTTTTCTACATGACTTAGTGATTTCGTTTCATGGACACACGTTTATATAGTGTCTTATATTGTGCAAAATTTATGCTTTCTTGCTCAAATTTTTTTCCGAAACAGCCTCGCATATAGCAATTTTCAGTGAGCATTAATTTAAATAAATGGTCATACTCAATACCAGCATTTTTCAAACGTCTATTCCACGACTTTCTTTCATTCTTTGTTTATCTTTGAGTGGGGAAGTTGTTCCATTAGTTGGACATGAGTGACGAAGTTGATAAGCCAATACGAGGTCAAGGACTGCAACTTTCAAATTTTGGAAGATTCTCGTTGGACAAAGGAAAATTCAAGGAGTGTGGTAAGACCTGTTCAATTGTTTGACTTTATGATCGTTGAGAATTGAATTGGCCTACCTCCTAAGTAGTTATTGATACATTTAGGCGCAATGCATATTATTCGTTAGATCGTGGGTCCCATATGAGGTCCTATGGGATTCATGCGATCCAATGGACCATATGCACAGAGCACACGCATTCCTCATGCAGCTAATGATTTTCCCTGCCTCTCGTGCTTTGACTATTGAGTTGGTTGGAATAAGACATCTCTTCAGTCGGGAAGCATCGAGTCTAAAAGCAGGACAGCCGCTTAATTGGTAGGATCCCATTATTTCTTAAATTCCTTTTAAAAAGCATTTTTGGTTCTCCTGTTGTTCCTTCCGTCGCCATTCTATATGCACGTAGATTTCCTAGCGGACGGTGCCTCCCTTCTGGAAAACAATTCATGAAAAAAAAAAAAAAAAAAAAAAAAAAAAGCTATTTTAGAAGATAATTATTTCTTTTTAGATTAGAGAATTCATTTTTCTAATTTTAAATATATATTTTTTTCTTTGACCGTAAATAATATTCTGCTGAACAATTATTTTGAGAAAATTAAATGCGTGAAGTCCCAAAAACTAATTTGAGAAGAAAATTTTCATTCAAACAAACATACGCTAATTGTTACTTTTGCTTCGACACAGAGCTCGGTATTTCCATTAAGACTTTGCTAAGACTACGCAGGTGGGAAAGTGCTTTGTATTGGGAAGCACGCATTCATTAGGACTGAGTTTGCCCGTCGTTGACTCGCTCCGAGCATAATATACATGTTTTCGTATTTTTGGGAACAATTGAACTGGAGAAACAACATCAAGCTCTGGGGCTCAACCACATCATTTAAATTCGCCAGCATCTTCCCCGCTAGCTGCGCTGCAGAGATAAACAACGGCTAAGTTTGGACTGAAGCGATGCGAAAGTCCATTGGGGCAATGGGTTAGTAAATATGCAACAGTTTGATGACTAGAGGCGACACATTGGGTCGCACGAGCAATTTTTATGGGAAAATTATCCAATCAATCATAAACTTATTGTACAAATGCTAATTTAGTTATAATATTTTTGATTTTATCAATTTAATCCTATATATTTGCACAAAATGCCAATATAATCTTTCCAGTCCATTTTTATTGGAAATTGCTAATTTAGCAGTGTGGTACGACTGCCACATTAGCAAATTCTGCCTTTTCGGTGGAAGTTCATGCAAAGATTTGTGACTATATTTGTGTAATTGAAAAGTTTGTAATTAAATTGATATATGTATAACAAGTTTAGAATTGATTTGATTATTTTTTTTTTTTCAAGGATTTAGTGATAATCCCCTTCAACATGCTTAATTCGAGCCTAAAACACGGGATTGACCCTTAGTATGGATGGAGAAAAACTACGACAAAACAAAATGGGTGGCTTATAAGGTAGTCAAAATAACCCATAAAATATAAGGTAGCCCCCCCACAATAATCTCAACTGCAGCAGACTGGAGCCCGAAATTCAGCTTCCTTACTAGACCGTGCTACCGCATGTTTTCTTCTCAGCATTCCTTGAAGTACAATTGTTATCGGTGGTCGAACACCGAGCGAGTAGACAACCTGCCGAATCAGCATCGTTGTCCATACAATTTTAATGGATAAAGGAAGAGAATAAAAAGATACTTCTGTCCAATGTCCTCCCTATGTCACGCAGGACTGTCTTCAGAAGCTGACGGAGAGAGTTAGCAAGGTTCTGCAGGAACTGCGATGCATCCTATAGAAAGTATCTGGAACGGCAAAAGTCGAGCATCGAACGGCGAAGGCTACCGACAGGGCATGTGGTTTACGCACCACTGGAGTGCTTACCCGCTTAAGATTTGTCGTTTCTGCACGTTGGAGGAGATCGTATGTATGCATACTTGCCTCCGAAAATCACATGGTTCTCTGTCTGCTTAGCCAGCAAAAGATCCATGGACATTGTAGCTGAACTTGAGTACACGCATTCGACCAGAAAATATTGAGCACACGTATCATTGTCATGGTGTATGTCGGTTAAAATGAGCATATCAACTGACGAGGGCTATTCGGTCTTGAAAGTATAAGACTCAAATTCTGACCAAGTAGAAATTGCCATGCACTCTACCATTTGTATAAGACTCAAATTACTCTATGAAAATATCTTTACCTCGTCCAATTATTGCTAAAAGCCCACACATTCACGCACTTTTACATCAATATCTAGACCAACTACTAACACCAAAATCAAACAGTAGTATTGCGACCTTGTCCAGTTGGTATTGGGCGTTGGTCCTATGCACCCGCTCCTAAAATCATGCACCTCAATGTCCGACACCAAAGCTATGGCCAATTTCACCTCACATTCCCCACCCATTCCCTTCTTTCAACCGAAATAATTATGATTACCAGAGTATTGAAATGACTCGCTTCTTGATTTATGGGACAAATCGATCCATGACATGCGTCTCAAAAAGAAGGCACAAGCGTTCCGATAGAGCAGCTACAAAAGATGCAAGTGCTCTCCGTGTGTCATCCTTTTGGGTCTAATTGGACCTAATCAAGCCTAACTGGGCTTAGTCCCGACAGAAATGGGCTTTACTAGAATTCTTTTTAACGGCATTAAATGAGAGTTTCCGATTAGCTCAAACTTTGTTGAATTGTTCCGTAAGCGCACACTAGACTGATTGCGGTTTGTTGAATTTACAATTATGCTTGAATGCATGAAAATGCAAATAAATGCAATACTTAAAAAAAATAGCCACGAATTGAACCTCGCGATTTTCGATCGCGATTTTCAAATGATAGGTAGGAGACCCATAGGTGACAATGTAGGAGTCAAACACTTTGGAGCGGCTGCATATTTTTTGATCGCCACAAAAATATTCACATATTTCTTTAAATGTGCTGATGTATTCATTCATGGTGTGAGTACATTTCTCATGCATATTGAGGTTGTCGCCGAGATAGTCCTCGCGGTCTTGAGATTATTTGATGGACATAGTTAATCAAAACAGTCCACACGTTAGTGGTAGTCTTAAGCCTGACAACCATGCGAAGAATACCTTCAGCTAAGGCTCCGGTGATCCATCCTTGTAGTAGACAGCAAGATCGCTTCAATGCGATAGAATCTGGATTTGTCGTGGAGGTTGCACTTGCCATTGCAAATAGCTTAAGACGAAAAAACAGATTCCTTTTCTATAGCTCTGATACCATAAAATCAAGTGAGAGCGCTCTCCTCTATGTATATAACATGAAGCTGCAGTCAATATAAAAGAAAAGATCTGAAATTTACAAAGAACAGGTGTAACAATCATTACAACCTAACCAAAATAAAGCTGTCAATGAACGGAGATTGCCTCAAATCAGGCCCGATATTCTTGCCCAAAACTCTCTTGAACAGTTTTGAATTTTCTTGTAAAGTTGATCAGGCCTGAGCGGGGCTTGCAGGACGTGTTAAGGCCTCAAAATGGAACGCTTGCCCTAGCTGGCCACTTTGCATCGTGGGAGGTGCCCTCTCTAGTCTTTTGGTTAACAATCCTGTGGCGAGGAAAAGTGTCATTATCCTTACTTAGGGGCATCGTGTTTGGCCAAAAGGAAATGAGACAAATGATTCATCAACTTACACTCAATATTAATGTGGTTTTTCAACTTTTGATTTGTTCAATAAGGCCCATAAACTTTAATTCTATATGCAATATGATCCATAAGTATTAATTTGTTCAAAGTGATTCATAAACTTCTAGTTCATATTCAATTTAGTCCCTAGATTAGATAATCCAAAAACCAAATTGAATCCGAGGATATATTAATCTTGAAACTAAATTGAACATTTACCATAAATTTAGGGACTCTTGATCGATCAATTTAGTCCCTTTAATTCGTCAAAATTTTGAACAATTCGGAAATCTTTTGGCTAAAATCACAACAAAATAGCAATGCTTAGTAGTCATATTTGACTTGAGACTAAGCTCCCAAGAGAGCGGCACATGCACTAAACTGCATCTAAGCTATTGCAAATGGTGATGCTTGTCCAATTTCAGCTTAGTGCATTTAGGTTGAGAGAGAGAGAGAGAGAGAGAGAGAGAGAGAGATATCATGTTTAATTGGTGTTGGAAATAAAATTTGTGGTTCAGGCGCATGAGAAGAAACAATATCGTGAACCTTGGATGTGCCATTTGCAACGGCGTGTGGATCACCTTACCACGGCCGATCATCGTTGCCTCCACTCTTGACCATATAGTTGCCAGATCTGCTTTCCACTAACCCTCGCCAAAAATTTCCGCCACCAGCCCCTCCAATCTCGGCTGGCACCGGCGCTGTCGGTCGCATGGCCACAGCTGTTCCACGTGGTCACAGAGCCTGAGCTTGGCCGGAACGCTTGAGCCTCAATTCTCAGATATGAGTTTGAGCTTGACCTAGGTTGAAGATCTAGGGCTTGGGCCTAGCGTTGCCAAGCCGAGATACAAGGGTTGCGCTCGATCCAAACCTTGCCCTCAGCTCGGGCTTTGTTGTGGCAGCGTATCCTCCTTTTCATGGCGATGCAATGTCGGATCAAGAGGTTGGAGAGGCTGGCTCGCACCCGTGGGTGAACGCTGACTAGGAAGGCAGAGGGCTTAAAAAATTGGAAAAAAAAAAAGTTGATAAAACTTGGGAGAAACAGATGGGCTTCCAGGACAAAAAAGGAAACAATTTTCCTACTTTAAAAGGGTGCGGCATAGCTGACCGTTGCTCCATCAAATGACGGAGTGACGGTCAGACCACAAATCTTGGATAGAAACCGGTTGACTTTTTCAACCGGTTTCCATCTTCTACCCAAATTTTCTTTTTGTTTTATTTTTTTATTACAACCTTAAATTGTTAGATAAAATCGTAAGGAGGCCCAACCAATCAATTTTCATATAAATGATGAAAGAAAAAAATAATAGATACTGAAATATAAATAATTACAAGTAAAAAATATTATCATCTATTAAAAAAATTGTTGATGTCATTATGACCCTTTTTAGTTTAGCATTTGTAATAGGGTTCGGGACTCTAAGGTCCCTTGGCTAAATGCAAATGTGTTTGGTTCATTTTTTTGCTCAACTTTGGAGAAATACAATTGCATCTTCAAAGGACTTCAAGGGCATTTAGCCCAAAGCAGGTTTAGAGGTCCTTTAAGAAGTTGCATTCTCGGAATGCAAGTTTTAGCCCTCGATTATTGTTCACCTTCTAAGAAGACCGCCGCATGGAAAAGCTAATCGAAGGTTGACGACCACTAGCCAAGGGGTCATGTATGCTGACGATTGTCGCCTGGGGTCGCCTGACCCTAGCAACTGCCGTCAGACCTCAAGTGATGCTTGGGTCACGCAACTTGTTGGCCTCAATCGTGCGACCCAAGCGCTAGACCTTAGGTGACACATGGGTTGTGCAACCTAAGCGACCATCACCCGAATCACGTGACTTAGGCAACGCCTAGCGATAGTCGCTTGGGTTGAGCACTCATCTTATCTGTATTACGAATTGTGTGAAAATCAATGAACTTCCTTGTACCCTCATCCTGGCGAATTGTATACATTAATTCAATTGATAGATGCTATGACATAAATTTCCAAATAATTCTACATAATTATTAAAAAATAATTTGGAAACACATACCGTGCGATCTAAATTCATAGGAGAGTTAATGTGCATCAAGTGATCGGGGTTGTTTTCTTCTAAAAAAAGTTCAGCTGCATTAATTTAGCAAACTAATATCGAGCTGATAACAAATATATATAAAAATTATGTCGTGTTAACTAGAATTATTAATAAAAAGTTCTTAAGCTTTAAAGTATACAGTTTAATACAAACAATAATAACAATGTTTCTTCCTCGCGACCATGGCCTTGTCGCACCTTTGACCACTAATGCCTCATGGTGGCCTCTGGAGGCAGATTCGACGAATGTCTTAATGCGCCGAATGGCGATCTCGAGGGTTTCTTCGATCATGTTCGCGAAGCACACTTGGAACCATCTCGGCTCACTGCAGTGGCACACTGACCTTGGCGGGATGTTCAGCTTGATGTCGTACACGATCTTCTCCCACAACTCCATTTCTTCTTTGATCGTGTTCAAACTTATCAAGTGTCTCATGTCGACCTGGGAGAATAGCCCCGATTTGCTCTTGAGGTAGCTTATTATGCCCGCGTTCTAAAGGCATAAGAAAACATAAAAAAAAAAAGAAGGTAAAAGATGGAAACCGGTAGAAAAGGTCAACCGATTTCCATCTTAAATGTGCGGTCCTTAGCTGACCGTCACTCCGTCATTTTTAGAGTGATGGTCAGCTAAGCTTTTCTCCTTTAAAAAATAAGTTAATGTCTTGAAAAACCCTAAACTGGTACATCCGTGACAAATTTACTCAAAATTATTTTTTTTAACCACCAAAAACCCCAAACTGGTATACATTTGACAAATTTACCCCAAACTGGTACACTTATGACAAATTAACTCTATATTAGCTTTTGTTAAATTTTACTATTAAGTTATTAAGTTAAATAACACGTGACAGTTGACTGGTATACCAATTTAGGATTTAACGCTCCGTTTGTCACAGTTTACAATTTTTGTGATTTTTTGTGGTATTAATCCAATTTAGTGAAAAGTATATTTGTCACAAATTTACCAATTTGAGGTTTTTTGCTGTCGAATAAATTATTTAGGGTAAATTTATCATAAATGTACAAATTTAAGGTTTTTTATGGTCGGTCGGGGTAAATTTGTCACATGTGTACCGGTTTGGGAATTTTCATAATCAAAAAAATAGTTTTGGGTAAATTTGTTATGGGTGTACCAGTTTGGGGTTTTTCAAGCCCTTAAAAAATATATTACCAATTTGGCTAAAATGTATTTTTAAGGGGGAATTATTATTAAGTGTGGTATATATTAAACTAAATTCAAATATTTGGAAATGGTGGACCTCGTGTGGGTTCTGGATATATATGGCGAGATTAGCACTTTGAATTCTCTTGTAAAGTTGATTGGGACTGAGCGAAGATCGTAGAACGAATCAGGCTTCAAAATGGAAGGCTTGCCGCCTGCCAATTTGAGTTTTGGGCCTATCGGCCAGGCACATGATCGCACCTATTGGGAAGGCTGCTGCGAATTGGGAAACGAGTAAATATAGATGAAACAGTAAACTTGTAGGCCTGTAATCTGTAATGATAATAAGATAATCGCTAAAAGCCACATAAGATGTTAAGGCATTACCATAAATCCTAGAAATAATGAACTAAACTGGTAAAAAGGGATGGCAATATGATATCAAAACTCAAGTGGGAAAGAAATGTCTAGAGCACACAAAGTCGATTGATCGTGCATAGACATATGGTGAGATGTAGCACTTGTGACATCCGGGTCATTACTCGACATAATCATGAGCCTTGAGTACTTAACAGTTAATGCTGTGCCACCAAGCTTGTCATCGGATCACGCCATCTGCACTACTACCATCGTGTCTTGCCACCATGCCCCACATCGCACCGCCGCAAGGATTGCTACCCTAGCCTGTTCTTGCCACCGTCGAGCCACCTCAACAGGACATCACAATGGTGGCCACGCCACCTCATCGCCTTGTCACTGAGCCATTCGGTGCCATCGCATCACTCCGCAATGCCACCTTAGCCGGCCATTGCGCCACGTCATAGCATTTCCACATAGCCCTTCTGTGTGACACGTAGACTCATCCAAGCAACGACACCTCCATCCAATTGGCGTTCTTCGTTTCCGCCAAATCAACCCCACAACCGCATAAGGGAAACAACAGCTTGAGCTATGAATAGAGGTGGCAAAATGGGTCTTAAACCCATATAAATCATAAATGGGTCATATATGAGTCATTTATTTTTTAAAGAAACTAATTAAATAGGTTTAAAAATTGAAGATTTAAGATAAATGGATCTTAAATGGGTTGGACTTAAAACTCATTTTCAACTAAAGCCTTACAATTTTTCTCTTCCCTCTTTAACTTTATAAATATATATTTTATAAAAATCAAAATTATAATTTTTTTTATATTTCAATTTTCTTTTATTTATTTATTTATTCCTTTCTTCTTCCTTCTTCCTTCTTCCTTCTTCCTTCTTCCTTAGCTGGTGGCTAGCATGGCAACGGTCGACGATCGGCCAGGCGAGGCTCGAGCTTGCCGGCATTGGGTGAGCTCGAGCTAGCCAAATCCGGTGAGGCGGAGGCCTCGCCAAATGTCGGTGAAGCTCGAGCTTGCTGGCGTCGGGTGAGCCCGACAAGCTGGAGGTTTGCTCATGGCCGGTCGCTAGCCATTGTCATGGCCAAAGAACCGGCTGAAGAAGAAGAAAAAGAAGAAAGGAAAAAACAAAAATTATATTCTTAGAAATAAATAAATAAATAAATAAAATTATATTTTTTAAAAATTATAAAAGTCGTCCATTAAATTTGTATTGCATAAAATTATTTTAGCAGTATCATTTAAAAAAAAAAAAAAAGAAATAAGCCTTTCTTAGGTTTAGTTAAATATGTTAGGTATGGGTCAGGTCGGGTATGAGTAAAAAATTTTGAACTACGATAAATGAATTATAAACGAATTAAATGGGTTAATTTGGTTGAACTATTTATGACCCGACTCACCCGTTTAACGAGTCTAGCTGTGGACGAAGCTGAAGTATAAATCGGACAGTTACTCCTCTTCCTCTCCATTTTTCACAGCCTCAACCTCTGCGTCTTATGTCACACTCCATCATCTTCGTCCTCCACCGTCGCAGCCCTCTTTCTCTATCGCTTTTGTAGGCTGACCAGTGAAGCGTCTTAGCCATTTTAGATCCTCACACCGCCTTGTGTTGTCCGCATCATCTTTCTCCGCCTGAGGCGACTCGTTGGGAGACCAGCAGCGGGTCGGAACTTCCGAGACCTCTCTTAGCCGTGACAACATCCGCTTAGGACTTGAGGCAAGTAAATTGTCCTTCCTTCTATGCTTTGTAGGTTGATTGTTGCTCAACGAGGTCGATTCCCTTCTATCCTATGTAGGACTTGTGACAACATCCGTTGTCTTGATTGATTTCATACATATTTGTGTTAATTAGCGATTTCAGAAGACGTACATTGCTAGCATTATTAAGTCCTTGGTTTATTGAGTTCATGAATATGTTGTTGAGATTTAAGTATGTTTGATGTTGAATGACATGAATTGTGGACGAAATCCGGGGACGCAATTGTTTTCAGGTTTGGTTTACTGTAGACACATAATTTTGCCAATTTTATACTGGTTTATACAATATGAATATCATGAGGCTTTCTTCACGAAAGTCACTTCTTATTCCCTGCTCTACAACATACTTTAATTTCGCATTCTTCGGACTTTACATGACAATTTTATATTTAAAAAAACATACGAATTTCAAATCAGCTTTTGAACACCAACACCAACCCTTACTCAGTTTTTATTTTCCACGGAATTTTTTATAACATATTTGGATAAGTCTTTCCATGAAAGCTGTAGATTTCATCTTGAACTATAACATGGAATTTTCCTATGATTTTTAGAGCTAATTTCATTGGTGAAACGTTCATCTCTCTGGCCGCATGATTTCTGGATTATAAAGCTGTTTTTGGCTCAGTTTGATTTAATTTTATTAGGCCGCATGAGCTGAATTGGATTTTATGTCTCCACGAAAGATGTTCCTCAGGGTCTCGCCCACATCATGGTGAAGTTTCGTAATTTTTAGAATTGATCTACTCGTTAAATGCTAGTGATTTTCAAAGGTGTGCAAACTGCCCTTTTTGGGTCAATTTTGGGATTTTGAATAAATTCCTTTTGTAACTTGTCTTTTTAGATTGGTACCGTTGACTAACTATTTTGTACTATTTCTATGATTTGCAAATGGATAAAAGATGGTTGATTCTGAAATTGAATTGTTTTTTGTGCTTTAGCATATTGAATGGTATTTTTGAATTGAATTATTGAATTGCTACACCATGGTATGAATATGTGGGAATGTCATCGATCCTCATGGTGACAGTGGGTGTTAGTAGGGATGCCTGAAAGGATAACTGGATTTTTTTGTATGCCTGTGGTGTAACATGGTTCCCCTAAATGCTCTTGCCATGCCGGATGGATGTGACATGCTCGAGGGGTAACGGGGTTCCCCGGAAGATGGTGGCAACTGAATTCATAGCAAATATGATTATTGGAATTTTCAGATTCCATTTGAGATTTACTAGTTTACCTTTTTTTGAGGAAATATTTTCCAATCTACTATTTTGATTTTGAAAAAGGTTCTCAAACAAGTTGATTTTAGAATGATTTTTATATTTTGTATATTTGAAGTTCCTTGCTTGTGCCATTATTGACGTATGTTGTGTAGACTGGTTGACAGTTTGCTTACTAAGTTTTATGCTTACTCGTGGTTGACAATTCTCGTTCAGATCAGTAGCCATGCCGATTCCACCTACCTCCCCCACGATCAGATATGGTTCCCCAATGGACTTCACATGGCACCAAACCAAGTTTATCAACAACGACTTCCCAGATTTCATGTTTGTTAAGGTCATATCGATTCTAACAATGAAGATAGGAGCACCTGCTGATCCCATGCTCTTAATGTTCTTCGCCATCTACGCTCGAGTTGACGGGCTTTTAGTGGGACCACTCCCCCTTCCGTGTGACGATGGATCAGGTGGTACCGACGGCATGGTGGAGTGAGAGGGAGACAAAAGAATGGAGGTAGCATTTTTAGGAAGACCAGACAGCGAATTTTGGATGTGTTGTGGATGGAAGACAAGTGACGTTGTAGAGAGCTAGGTCAGGGTGGTGCTAGTTTGGAGTGGTGGTATTTTTGTTGGGTCCCCTATTATACCCCTCCCAGGTCACCTAAGTACATAAATAAGAAATAAAATGAAATTGCCTGCTTTATATTTTCACGTGCTCCTTTGAAATTTTGTGTCTTGGGTTGTTATTCTTTGTCCATATACCCTTCTGCATGCATAACAAGTGAAAAGATTTGAGTAACCATGTTAGCCGTGATGCGCTGGGCTGTCACAATTCATGCTCCAATGACAAGAGATGTCTTCGACTTGAAGTGAAGAATCACCATAAATGAAGCTCCTTGAGCTTAGTTTAGTTAGGAAATGAGTTAAACGAATCCCTAATTTTTTATCCTTTATACTAGTTAGAAATTTGAGTTAAAGAAAAACATTTTAATTATCAACAAAAAAAAAATTGGCAAATTTTGTCCTTACCAATGTAAATATTTTTCTTGAACTCATTATCCTAGACAATAAAAAGAAGAGGAAAATGATTTTCCAAATTTCTGATTTTCTATTGTATAAATGGAGCTTATATAAGGAATTATTTAGTAGAGCCCTCCATAAATATTTGTGCATCGAGGGTTCATTTGTTTCTTGAAAAATTTACAATTTCTGCAAAATATTTTTTAAAAAGTCATGTTTCAAGAAAACGACTTTATTTTCCAGTTTTTCACTGAAGTCTGAAAATTAATTAGAAAATATTTTCCGCGATTTGGTGTGGAGAATCTCATTTTATTTTCCAGGAGAAAATTACTCAAAATTGATTTTTTTAAAAAAATTTCTTTCCTTTTTTTCTTGTCTTTTTTTCCTTCATCCTCTTCATGGCCTTTACTTTCTCACCACCACCCCTATCTCTTTCCACTACTGGCCATGGCCACAAGCAAGTTCACAGCTCGTTGGCCTTAGTTGAGCTCTAGCTTGGGCTCATTGACCATGGCAAAGCTCAGGTCGCCTAGATCAATCGAGCCTTGAGCTCATTGGCCCATGTCTTGGCTGGTTGTTGGGCTACCGACTGCTGCTGAGGTGGGCACTTGGCGAAGAAAGAAAATAGAAAAGGAAAAAAAAAGAAAAAAAGAATTAAAAATAACAAAAATTTTCGATTTTTTAAAAAATAAAAAAAATAATTAAGATTTTGAATTTTTTAAAATAAAATAAAAATAAAATAAAGAATTATTAAAGAGGAGACCAAGTAAGCATATAGTCATCCTTCATGGATAGATATATGACTGCATCCAAACAAAAGAATTAGGTAGCGCATGGCAACGTTTTGTTCCTCCGGATTTCTGTTCTTTTATTCCCCTAACAAAAAAAAACAAAATTCCATTTGGTAACGCTAAGTTATTTTTCTATTCCTCGGAATATAAAGTTAGCCCGGAATAGATTTGGAGCGAACGAGAAACAAAAAAAAAAAAATTGCTTATTGTTCCCGGAAACAATTTCTAGAAATAAGTCAATTTTCTTTTTTATTTTTCTTTTGTTCCTCCCTCTTGTCGTGGCCACCTCCAACCGCTCGAGCCATCGCCGACCACCGGCCGCCGTCGGCCGCTCGCCGACCACCCTCGGCCGCTCGCCGACCACCGTCGGCCGCTCGCGCCGCCGCCCTCCGGCCGCCGTCAATCGCCCGCCGCCGCCGCCCGCCGTCGTGCGCCCGCCGCCCCACCCACCGTCATCCGTCGCTGCCCACCGTCGGCCCCTGCACGACCGCCGGCCATCGACCATCACCGCCGACCGCCACCGCACAGCCCATCGGCCGCCGCCGACCGTCGATCGTCGGTCGGCGGCGGCGGTCGTGCGGTGGCGGGTGGTGGTTTGCGGCGAGCGGTGGTGGCCGGCGGTCGGCGGTCAGCGATCCGTGAGCAAGAATAAAAAATGAATAAATACAAAAAAGAAACTGTTGCATTACCAAACACATTTATATTCTTTTTCTATTCAAAGAGTATAAATTTTGTATAGTTACCAAACACGTTCTTTTACTCAGAAATTATTCCCCGGAATAGAATTAGAAAAGAACTATTTCTAAAAAAACTCTTCCCCAGCCAAGAAGCGTTGTCATGCGCAGCCTTAGCGATCGACCACCAAATCATCTATCATCATTAATAATGAGTACATGCTAAGATCTCTACATAGTTACGACTTCACCTTTCGTTGATGTTAGCTTAGGGTTTGCCTCTTGAACAACATCACCGAGAAAAAAAAAAAAAAATGTCAAACAAGCTTAAATCTAATACTCGTGAGAGCGAGTCATTTAATAAGTGCGAGATGTTAAAGTTTCTAATAAAAATATGTTAAATGAGTACAGTTTTGACATTGGAGCTAGTCATTTCATCGAAAGAATGCATGTTTTAAGGCCCGATAATGCCAAGATGAAATCTATAGCCTCAAAGTATGTCAATATGCTACCTAATAGAACCCACCCATGGGCAGCGCAGTTGGTGTGTGTTTCTCTCCCTCATCGCCAAGGTCGAGAGTTCGAACCCTCTTGTTGCATTCCATGACTTAAGTGGGGGTCTGAGGGGTGGATTATTGGGCCAGCCCCCCGAGGTTTTATGTCTAAATAGTGGCTTGTGACAACGTTTGACGTTGCCACCGGGCATCGGAGGGTAGTGTAACCCTGATTAGCATAAGCGAAAGAGAGTCTCCGGCGGTTCCTCGGTTACCAAAAAAAAAAATATGCTACCTAATTAAGTAGTAAGAAAAATTATAATTCTTAATAGGTGTACGGTGCAATTCCATTCTTCTAAGTATTTATTTAATGGAGGAGGTATTTAAGTGATATATAGATGTATATATATAATTTTCTTCTACTGTTATTTCGGTAATCCACTATTTTCTTCTCGTTTTGTTAAGTTTGCACAATTGCCTCACATGCTACTGTGTTATACACTAAAAACTTTGCATGACACAATTGTGTGACCAATTTTTATAAAGAAGTTATTTTAGTTCTGATTGTGCATCTATAGTCTTCTAAAGAGTATAAGGTAAAATTCCTTAAAATAAGAGAAAATTATATGCGACTTCTTAAATATAATACCGATTATGTGTTTGTCCTCATAATACAATTTAGTCAACTCCAATGAGAGTAGTTTGGCAAGAGAAAAGATAGAATATTTCTGAAAAATAGGAACGCCCTTCATGTCATAAAATAAATTTATGCATTTGTTGACACTTAAATTTTGGCAATATTTAGTAATACGTTACATAGAAAATTAAGGATCGACCCTGGTTCCTACTAAACAAAAAAATTAATTAATTTTCATATAGATTTTAGGAGCATTTAGCACATAGATAAGCCCATAATTTGCATTTAAATTGGACTGGTAAAAGAGGACTCAAATAAAGATGAGTGGATTTAACTAAAATATATGGGCTGAGCCCATGCGGAAGTAGAACTCGGCCTAGTCGTGAGGCGGCAATCCCCAAATTTCATGATCAATAAAAGAGGGATCTGAGCTTTCATTGGACTGGGTTTAGCCCATGAAAGTTGTAGTTAGTAAAGGCCTTGAGTTTATTTTAGCGAGCCCCTAAGGAATTAAGTCTATTATAAGCCTGCAAAGCTAAAAGAGCCTAGCCCATAAATCAAGATTAGAGAACAAATAAATTAAGATTTAGTTTGTTTCACTGAAAATATGGCGTTTTTAGAAAATTTCTAAGAAGTCATTAATGAGCTCAAGCTCGCCATTCGCTAGATCAATGAGCGCAACGTCGAGCTTAAGGCTTGTCAACCTTGGGCTTGGCCAGATTTGCGAGCATCAGCCTGAGGTTGGCCAACAACCTGTCGAAAAAAAGAAAAGCAAAAAGAAAGAAGAAAAGTAAAATAATAAAAAAAAATCAATTTTTTAAAAAAGAAAAGAATAATAAGAAATCTGAATTTTTAAAAAAATAAGCAAATATAAAAGAAAGAAGTGGGGACTAGTAGAGGTGTGAGATAAAGAGAGAGTGAGGAAAATGCTTTCTCTTATTTGAAATGTGAAAATCATTTTCCTCTAATTTAAAAGATTTTTTTTCCTTCATGGAAAATGTTTTCTTTAATCAATTCATTTTTTGTAAAACGAATATCGGAAAATCCGGAAAAGATTTTTTTTTTAAATTATTTTTCACGAAACGAATAGAAATTTAATACTATAAGTAGACTCTTAAACTTCGCAAACAAGTTGTTGGCAATTCTAGAGAGACTACACATTGAGAAAAAAACACGTGAAATAGAGCAAAGAAAGAACTTGGAGAGAAGAGTCCCGGCCAAGACCCTCACGGCTGAGACTCTTTGCCGATTGAGCCTTTCGCCACCACGACAATAATTGGCTGTTTCCATTGCACGTGACGACGGCTGCTCCTCCCTCCTTCGACGCCGACCATGCTGCTTCCTAGTCATTGCCTCAGCCTGCTTAGCCCTCCAGAAGCGAGCCTTCGTCGTCGCTGCTCGCTGCATCAAGTTCCTTGCTGCACCACGACCAACAACGACGATCTGCTCCTGTCTTCCCTACATTGACCATGACGAGCTACCCCGAGCCCAGGCGCCGCGAGCTTGCTATGTTTCAATTTCTAAAGCTGAGAGCCTGCTTTTCTATGATTTTTTTTTCTAGGTCTTGATTTCTTGTTTTTTTTTTCCTCTCCAAATCTAATATAGAAGTCATATTTTGCCTCGTTTGATGTCTTTTTTCTCTCATTGCCACGTTTCTTCGCTTGTTGTATTGAATAAATCTGCTTATAGCTACAAATTTTGTGAGAATGTCATCACAAGTCCAGCTAGCAGGATGCCCAAGATGGGGTTCTATGATTTCTCCAAGATTTAGTGAAAGCTGTCCTCTCTTAATTTAGGTGTAGATATAAATTTGGGAGCTTTTTTCTCTTAATCTAAATCTAAGTCTGGGAATTTCTTGAAAGTGTTCGATCTGTGGTAGTTCAATATGTTATTATTGTTGTTGTCTCTATATGGCAATATTGGGCACCAATTGTCTTTTGTTGCCATAACAATATGTTTATTTTGGGATGAAAGTGTGCCAAATCTTCTTTTTTTTTTTCGGGACGAAAGTGTGTTTAGAGTTGTAAGCCATACTTTTTTATTTTTTGGGTTTTATATTGTTTTGCAGTCCTTTTGGGATTTGCTTTGCTTGAACGCTTTTTTTGTTCCTCTAATGTTTAATTATGATAAATAAAAGAAATTTTCTTTTGACAAAAAAATCTTTCGATTAATAGGTTGAAAATTCTAGAGATAATACACACCGAGAAAACCACACGTGAAAGAGAGAGAGCTTTGAGAGAAAGAGTCCTGGCCAAAACCTTCACGATCAAGACTCTTCGTTGTTTGAGACTTCTGCCACAACAACGACGAGTTGCTGTTTCCATTGCCTGTGACAATGGCTATTTCTCCCTCCTCCGACGCCAACCTTGCTGTTTCCTTGCCGTCGCCTCAGCCTACTTTGCCTGCTGGAACCCAAGCCTTAGTCGTTGCTACGCCGAGTTCCTTGCCGCAATACAACTAACAACAATGATTTGCTACTGTCCTCCCTACACCGACGAGGACAAGCTGCCCTGAGCCCTGCCATCACGAGCTTGCCGCAATTTCTGACGAGTCGCTACTCTCGTTGCCCACGACATCAGTCTAGCTGCGACACCACCTGCTGACCGACGACAATCCACTACTTTGCCCCTACACCGATGAAGACGGGACATCTGCAATCTGTGCCTATGCTCCAGCCTAGTCTCTTCTATTTTGCAGGTCTTCCCGTAGACGAATCGCCACCGAGAGCTGTTGTGCGGTTGCCTTGGCCGAGACACCGCTCTTAAGTAGCCACTGAGAAGTCCCCTGTGTCATTAGTCCCCCACTAAACATCGAGTCCACTAAGCTGAGGAGTCCTCACCGCAAGCACCACTGCCGCCCGAGTAAAATTAGTCAAATCCGCCATCTGTCGGTCCTTGAAGCAGAAACAATCTTTCATATTAGGTAAAAATCGTATCCGGATTTGAATTATCTGTCTTATTGCCCAATATAAATAGATTGTGACCTAACTTGCATATTTTGAGATTTTTAGGCATATTTTTATCAGGAAACATTCCTAATTCAACAATGTGTGCATAGTTGGTAGCTCGATCTCTAGTAACGAGATAGGGTTATCGATTGTATGAAAAATTGGCAATCTAATCCTTAAACCTTAGAAGAAGGGTGTTAGTTTTATTTGTTCTCAGTTTAAGCTCGAATTAATATCTTTTGGTGATTTTGGAGTTTAGCTAGTGCAAAGTTTTATTGTTTGAACCTTTTTCTATTTGAAAAATATAAAAAAGGTTCCGCGATAAATGAGAACAGATTTTAGATAAAATTGCATAGTACATTATGATAAATTGTAGATAGGATTGTATAATAGATATTATCTACAAGTTTAGAATAAAATGCTAATTAAAAATAGGATTTAACCTAGTTTATTTCCTTGTTTGAATTGGACAATATCCTACTTTAGATAATTTATTTTTATTAATTATTAATTACGAATTTTAGTTAAAAATCCAAAAATAACATCATATTATTCAGAAGGCTGCTAAGTCATTACTAGCCATTTCAAATTGTTGTCGCGTCATCTTGCCACGTCATTGTCAAAAGCCCACGTCATCATTATATGCCATGTCATCTTATGTATGCCAAGTCATTGCCATGTCACCATCGTTCATGCCATGTCATCAATTACATGTCATTATGCTAGTTATTTAATGATTTTATGCTAATTTTATTTAATTAAATTGCATGCCTTGTAAAATTAGGCTGCATAGGTGTAATTAAGAGCTAAACTTACATTCATTGTATAAAGTTAATCTTCATTAACAAAGAGATAACCCAAAATGAGTTAATTAGAATTGTATAGTTATTTAGAAAATCTATATTCAGTAACAAGACTTCCTCGAGGGAACTACTCCAACTGATAAGAAATACATCACGAAAATGGCCTCAAAATTCTTCGTCAGTGGCAAGAATTTATACAAGAGATCTTATGATTCAGTCTTATTGCGGTGTGTGGTTGCAGTTGAAGCCACTCAAATCATGCAAGAAGTTCACGAAGGAGTGTGTGGCCCTCATATGAACGGGCGCATGTTAGCTAAGAAGATAATGAGAGTAGGCTACTACTGGCTCACACTAGAAAGTGAATGTATTCAGCATGTTCGAAGTTGTCATCGTTGCCAAATCCATGGTGATTAGATAAATGTTCCTCCAACTGAGCTGCACTAGTTTTCCAAGCCATGGCCTTTCTTAATGTGGGGCATTGATGTGATCGGCCCAATAAATCCTAAGGCTTCAAATGGGCATTGATTCATTTTGGTGGCAATAGACTATTTCTCCAAATGGATTGAAGTTACGTGCTTTGCAAGTGTCACCGCTTGCAATGTTGCGAAGTTCATCAAATGGGACATAATTGCTCGCTATGGTGTCCCTGAAGCAATCGTCACTAACAACGGGACAAATTTGAACAACAAACTTGTTGATGAGTTGTTCAGCGAGTTCAAGATCAAGTATCTAAATTCATCCCCTTATAGCCCTCAAATGAACGGGACTATTGAAGCGGCCAATAAGAACATTAAGAAGATCTTGGCTAAGATGGCTAAGAATTATCGAGATTGGCTGACAGATTACCCCTCGCACTAAAGGCGTATCGGACATTGATCTGTACTTCTACTAGGGCAACCCCTTTTGCTCTGGTGTACAGCATGGAGGCAGTTTTGCCCATGGAAGTGGAAATTCCTTCTCTGAGAGTTTTATCCCAAGTGGAGTTGTTAGAGGTGGAATGGTCACAACAAAGATTTGAATAGTTAAACTTGATTGATAAGAAAAGACTGAAAGCTCTTTACTAAGGCCAAACTTATCAATAGAGAATGGCTAGATCCTTCAACCGAAATGTACAACCGAGACATTTTGAGGTAAATGATCTAATCTTAAGGAAGCTGTTGCCGATTTTCCCGAATCCTGGTGGCAAGTTTGCTCCAAATTATAGTGGCACATATATAGTGAAGAAGGTACTTCCTAGAGGTGCCTTGATCCTAGCAGAAATGGATGGTCGTGAGTTTTCTAATCCAATTAATTTTGATGCTGTCAAAAAACATTAACCATGATAGAGTTTGCTGTGTCATTTTTTGAATTGCAAGCATTTCTATGATGAATAAATTGCCTTAATGAGTTGCAAATTCAATTACCCAATTTTGTTGCAAATCTTGCATGTTTTCCCTGATGAATCGTGTGAGATAAATTGAATGTGTCAAATAGGATACTTTGGAATAACGAGAGGCAAGTCTTATTTCATACACTGCTTCATACACTAATCCTCAGTGAGTTGTGTGGAAAAATTCCATGCCCACAAGGAAAAATGTGATCTCACAAATGGTACATCAACCAAGGTGATGAGAGGCAGTTTCTTTCTCTACCCGAAACACTACCCATCGTTTAGCCCTTTGAGTCCACACACATGAAAAGCTTTCTAAATTATCCCCGTTAAGGATCATCCTATACTGGGACAAAATTTGAAATGAATGGTAGGAATCTTCTTACTCACACTTGCATCAATATTCGAGAATTGCTTTCGCAGTCTAACTTGTACGATAATTTAAAGTGCTTTAGGAAGATGAAGATCAGTTCTTTCTTTATCCCATACACTTTTATCCATTACATAGCCCACTTAAGCTTATGAATTCATTTAATATTAAACCCAGTTGGTGATCATCCCCCACACTAGGGCAAGGCAAAAAAACAACCATTCAAGTAACATGGTTTAGAATGTCGATAAAAGATGGAGGCTGTGCGAGTCTAAAGAAAATAAGTGCCAAAAAATAAGGGGGCATGAAAAAGCAGTGTGCCTGGTAAAAACAATGCCAATACCCAAAAAGAAAAATCAAACATTGGTTGTAGTAAGTCGTATCCCCAACAAGGCAGTACTAAAAAATGCTGAGATGTTACAATTGATGGAGGGTTGATATGGAAAAAAAATCCTCAATGGTGAAGAAGAAAATTGGAGATGTCAAGATGATCACCAACTTTGACCCCCAAACACTTTTTGAGCCTAACAATCCTTTTGTTTCTCACCAATGAACCAACCCTACATTATGTCCCTTGTAGAGTCTCTTCAGATTAAGGCACTTGAATTAATGTAAAAGTTCATATGTTAGAAAACATCGCTTGAAGAAGTGCGAGTAAGGCAATTTCTACCTCATTTCGTATGTTTCTTGACTTGTAAACCCCAAGATAATTGTGAAATGTCATCTTTCAATAGCCTTGACTCAAAGAGTCCCATTTGTTAAGCCGTTGACCAAGCCGACAATACGGTCCCTATTAAAGACCTCTTTGATTGGTAGGATCGTACCACTTGTGAGATTGCTTAGACCCTCGTTTGGCATGACAATGGTAAGATAGAGTGATTGTCAAAATTCTACATCAAAGGTCAGGATGAAATGACTATTTTAATAAGGTTGAGTGAAAAGTCCTTTCAAACCGAAAGATGCCTCATTTGACACATCCATGACACTCATGTGTTCAGATTGAAATATTATTTTGAAATCCTTCCTAATGGAAATTAGGTGATGTAAGATGGATAGAAATCATCATGCATGAACCTCACTTGAATAAATGCATGTCTGTGACTATAAATGCATGTTGCCTCTCCTACGACTATGTTTTACAAGAGACATATCCTCAAGGATCGGAGATGTTACCAGGTAAGTATATCTCTATCCATACCTTAAAACTTGTCATTGCACAAGTATTCCTTCTTGAGTACATCGACACTCGATCGAGCTATCCCCCAAAGGTTTTTCTCCATGATTAAGGCGACCGAAGAAAGGTTCGGGTCCTAGCCAAACAAAACCTCATTTTAGGCGATCGTAGAAAGGTACGGGTCTTAGACAATATTTGTTGCTCTAACAGGCGATCATAGAAAGGTATGAGTCCTGGAAAGTGAATCCTCGTTTAGGCGACCGTAGAATAGTATGAGTCCTAAACAATATCTGCTTCCCATTCAGGTGCCGTAGAAAGGTACATGTCCTAGAAAAGCAGTCTCCTTACAAAGCCTAGTTACTATTCTAAGCGACTGTAGAAAGGTACAGGTCCTAGACATGTAACACCAACTATCTTGAATTACTCTACCCTCATTGAAGGTAGGTTATTCTAGGTAGGTTCCTTTATCATTTGCATTAGCATTTCCATGCATCATATAAATTGCATTTCAAAATGAGATTCATTTTTCAACAAAAAATCATTCAATGGATGTACATGATCAAAATTTAGGTCTCAATTTGTCTTTGAAAGCAACCTTTACGAGCTCACCTTCAAAGAGGGGCAGCTGTTGACACTTAAATTTTGGCGACCCATTCATCTATTTATTGCATAAAAATTAGGGATTAGCTTTACCCCTAAAACAAAATATTATAATTAAATTGTGTAGCATATAATTTTAGGAGCATTTTTTTTATTATTATAGTATTTGCATCGGACTAGTGACAGATGGGCTTGAATTGGTAGTTCTGAGCTTTAATTTGATGAGTTGGACTAAGTCCACGAAGAGAGCAAATTCACCCGATCCCGTTATTTTATGACCGAAAATTATCTTGTGAGAAATGGAGATTTGATATTTTCGGTGATATGGTGGTGGATTTTGCAATATCCTCAAAGAGATATTACGAGCTCATCTTTGCAAGATTTGAAATTTAAGAAAAATCCTATTACAATATTGAATCTTTGGCAATATGTGATAAAATCAGTGGAGAATATTCATTTTTGCAAAGGAAATCTAAAAGAGATGAAAAGAAATATTGCATTCGGGAGAAGATCTTCGTGTATGTTGATATGAAAAAGGAGATAAACCTAGCCTATAACCTATAAAAGGAGCCGTGTACGAAGAGATTGAGGGGGGGTCTTTTCCTTCGTTCTTTTGGAGAAATAACACAAAAAAAAAAAAGAGAAGGAAAAAGCTTTTAAGGGGAAAGTCAAGGTCAACAAAAGAAGGCAGAAAGTACAGCAACAACAATGAAAAAGGCAGAGAAGTGATGTGCGGCCAGTAGAGAGAGAAAAGAAAAAAAAAGAGAAGAACCACCATTCTTCTTCTTCACAAGACCCTCCGTCGGCGTTCCTTACTGCTCGAGCCACCGGCCACCATCGTGCTAGCGTCACCTAACATCGATAGTCGAGCCACTGACCACCGCCGCTCCGTCAGCAACCCTCGGGCCACCCCCGTGCTGATCCCCCTCGCTTGCCACAACTGCTTTGTAGCAACCGAGCCCTCCTCGCCGCGCCATTGTCGCTCGACCCCTCGTGATGCTAGCACTCGTGAGCAGCCCTCTCGTTGAGCCGCTCCGCCCTCTCGCCGTAGTGCCTCCGTCCCCCTTGCCGCGATACTCCGACGCCGTTGCCCCTAATGCCGGATCTCGAGCCGGTCGCCACATGCCCGACTCGCTCACGGTGCTTTGCTAGCTCGCCATTCCCCAGCCGCCGGGCCCCCTGCTACCGAGTTTTCCTTTCGACAACTGCTGCCGCCTGTTCGCCTCGCACACAACAACCGCTAGCGACTCCAACTCCTCCCTCTTTTGCCCACTATCGATCCCTTCGCCGAAGCTCCGAATGGCTGTCCACCGCCCACGGCCGCCCACCACCACAAAGAACCCATCCTTGTGCCATCACACTAAGCCTCCATCTTGGGATCACGAGTCGTCGTTCGCTAAGCTCAATTTGGAAGTTGAAATTCAAATTAGGTAAATTATTTTTTAAATATATTTTGTTTCTTTATTTGAAATATTCCTTGATGCATATGATTGAAATCCCTGATATGCCATGATATTCGCAATTCGAGTAGCCTCCTAAGTTGGGAAATCTTAATAACTTCATAACATGCATATGATTGACAGTCCGATTTCACGCTCGAAATACGACTCGCAAGCGCATGAAAAAATTGCCAATCCGATCTCACACTCGAGATACGATTCGTGATTTTGTTTAAAATTGGCCAATTCGATATTATGCACGAGATACAATTCGTCAATTTATTAAATGGATATCAATCTTATCTTGCTTGATTTGTTGTTGTGTTGTTTGAATCGATTTTGTTTTCGTAAAAGAAAAACCCAAAAAAGATATTTGGGTTAGATTAGGTTCATACTAGAATATTGCTTGTTTTAGGGTTATTTTGCATGTTTAGAATATGAAATTTAGTTTTTTCGAATTTTTGAAATAAAAATCCCCCCCCCCCAAAAAATCAACTTAGGATGTTAGTTTTTTTTTTTTAATTTAGATTGCACGTTTAATTATTTGACAGTTTAAATTTTGAAACAAAAAAAAAAAAAAAACCTACAACTAGGGCACTCTTTGCACGTCATTGCATATTAGGATAAAATTGCACGTAATTTAATTCTAGATAATATTTATAAGTTTAGATAATTTTTTCTAGATAGATTGCATTTTAGGTTAGGGATTGCCTAGTTAGGATAACATTCTAGTTTAAATTAGGATTGGGCCTAATCTAATTCCTAATATAAGTTGGATGATATCTTAATCTGGATAGTTAGTTTTCTCAATTTTCTAATTTCGAATTTCATGGAAAATACCAAAAAAAAAATTGTCTTAGAATAAATTAATTTCATTCTCTAGGATAAATTGCATGCTTATTAAGAAATGCAAAAATATTATACTAACATCATATAGTTTAGATCATGTTACTATGTCATATCACTTCATGTTAGATTAGTAGCATGCATTGCATAAAGCATGATTACCATTGAATAAGTGAAAACAAAAAATTAAGTAAGCGCCGTTACCAAAAAAAAAAAAATTAAGTAAGCTCATGTTAATTAGAAATCATATCTAGGACTGTCAATGTGAATTCTGATCTAACATTACAGATGCTTTCGATGTCATGAGGTAAGTCTTGTAATTTATTCACTGCTTTATCCAGGTGTTAAATTGGTGATTTGCGCACTCGCATGCTCACCTCACATGTTAGGGAAGTAAATTAAAATCAATTCAAGCTGCCTGCAAAACATTTTTTCTTTTCAAAAATAAAAGAGAAAGGTACCGAAAGGGCGTTAGAGAAATCTAGCATAACCAAATCCCCGAACTCATGATCTTTGATTCGTAGGAGTAAAGTAAATCTCTCATTATTTTACTTAGGTTTTTAATCGACCCACCGAAAATAGATTAGTGACGACTCCTAATTAAAAAAATCAATGGCATGTTAAGAACTTAAATCTAAGTTGCGAATTGGTATGGGCTTGGGAGAGCCTGAGCTAAGTTTATGCTTAGTAATCCATTAGCCAAATCCTAGTTGGTTCACCGAAGGTTAGGTCTCGACATTTTGCATATCAAGAACTTGAACCAAAAGTTGTAAATTGGAAATGGCTTGGGAGAATTTGAGCTAGGTGCAAGATTAGTGTTCCATTAGTTAATTCTTTAGGTGGTTCAACTTTCGGGAAGGTCATGACAACATTGAGTAAAGTCATCGATTCATTTCAGTTCTAAACATACTAGATTGATTTATAGCATGTGACGCCTAAAGGTACAAGGTTTTCAATAAATATGTTAGTTATTGGGAAGTCTTTTCACATGAAATATATCGTAGCTGAGCCACATAGCACAAGCTACATACATAATATGTGACCTATTTATCGCCAAGTCAAACTCCTTGCTGATCATTTCATCTATATTTTGATGGTATTTTTTATGTTATTTGTTTTTTAAAAAAAGGGAGAAACTTATAAGGGAATTTCCATACCGTATGTATAAAGGTGTATATAAAAGTTTCGGGTATTTCGAACTCAATTGGAAATATGTCCACCAATGAGATTTACATTTGAGAAAAAAAGATCGAAAGGTTTATCCTGATATGGTCAAACCCTTTTTTTTCTTTAAAAAAATCCTGATATGGTCAAACCATATGAGAAAATATCATTTGGGCCAGCCCTCTTGGATGGTATCTCAAGCAACACTTGAACAGCGATGATGGTAGCGGAGAACACGTCTGATTCGAGATTCAATGTCAAATCCAACGGCTCCAACACCTTCGACACCCATTTGTTTAATTAATCATTGCACTCCACTTCTATATTCCCTCCTCCCTCTACCCCCTCTCTCTCTCTCTCTCTCTCCCTCTCCCTCTGCAACTTCCGTACTTTTCAACGGCTGTCCGGTGCCGCCACATCGGAGACGCCGCCGCGATCCTCCATCGGCCAGATCTGCCCCCTCGCTCCCTCGGCTTTTGTTGATCTGGTATTCTTCCAACTCCACCGGCGCGTCGATGAGATCTTCTCTCTTGTTCTCGCTTCGGTCCCCGATCTGGGATCGGCTTGATGTGCGTGTTCGATTGGCTGGTTCGCTGAAAAAGCATTTTGGTCGTTTTCCTAGGTTTCCGTCTTCCTGAGATCGAGCGTGTCTAGCGTCGCGAGAACGAGGAATGGCAGTCGCACCGGCGCGGGCTCGAGCCGATTACGACTGCCTCATAAAGCTCCTCCTGATCGGCGATAGCGGTATGCCCTTCATTTTCCCCCTTCTCTTTTGGGGCTTTTCCATCCGCACGCGAAATGGACTGATAGTTCCCGTGAACAGAACCCCATCTCATTGTTCTCCCTCATCGATAATCCAGCTCATATTTGGAGTTCTCGTGGTTCGAACTAGGCATGTGACCTTTATTTGAATGGTTAGCCGGCATCGTTGTATTTGAAGTTGGGGAGATGGGAGAATTTGGAGCATTGTTACAATGCTATCACAGGGGACAAAGGATATGAGAAAGTAATCTCATGCGATTATTGTTTACGGTCTCTGTTCATTTGCTTTGGGACAGGGAGCCAAACCCCCGTTAAGTTTCAGGATTTTGACTGAAATGCTAAAGAAGTTAGTGATATTTTGAGCTCAACTTATTTTTTTATGGCATAAAGACTACACTGTCATCTTCTTTAGCCAGTTAAGCGGCTTGGTACTTTAGACTTATAGGGAGGCTTTGTAGATTGTTGTACGTTCTTCTGACACTACTTTGGCTATCTATACTGCTTGTTTTGCTAGTATGTTGATTGAAAAGGTCTCATTAGTGGCATTAATTTTATATTTCTTGACTGACATGTTAAGCTGCCAAATAAGGAGTAATTGCAAAAGCTAATATAATGTCTTATTTTGTCATTGCTTTGAAGATTAAATGTTTCCTTCCTAAATATGGTTAACCAGTTGTGATAGGGACTCGTTAATGTAATCTTGTTCATATTATTCATATTTTCAAGGTGGGAAGAAAGTATATAAGGAGTTGAATGTGGGGAAAAGGTATTTTATGTAATACTTATACGATGTTGTATGCATACATGACATCACCAACAAGCAAAGTGCTACTGCACTGTCCTTTGTTGAAAAAAAAACATTTATTACCATCCCATATAAAAAAGAATGACATATAAATACAAACATTTGATTGATTATTCATGTGGGATGTTATCACCTTTATACATGTTGTAACTGTTTTTTTTTTTTTTCAAAATTTCGTGGTTCATGTCAAATAATTCTAAAATGGACTAGCAGTGATCACCTCATATCTCCTTCTCTTCTGGCGTTATTATGGCAGGTGTCGGTAAGAGTTGCCTCCTCTTGCGCTTTTCAGATGGTTCCTTTACTACCAGCTTCATAACAACTATCGGGTGGGGCTATCTGAAACAAAAATTGTCTCAGTTTTGATGTTGACAAGCTCAACTAATTGTAGTAGGTTGTCTTTTAATTTGCAGGATTGACTTCAAGATCAGGACCATAGAGCTAGATGGAAAACGAATTAAATTGCAAATTTGGGATACTGCTGGACAAGAGAGGTTCCGAACAATTACAACTGGTCAGTGTCTGGGTTTAAATACAGTTGGGCCATGGGGTGGTGACTGTTTAACTCATAATCTGGATCAATGTTTATTTACCTAATAAACTAAATGTTGGCCAGTAAAAAGAAAACCTAATAATTTGGATGTGGAATTGTTCCTTCACCAATTTGTTTTCCAATTGCTATTTGTGAAAGTTTTAAAGTAATAATAGGATTTTTTTTTTTTTAATTTGATCTCGAGAGTAATAGGGATGTGGTGCTTTCTCCTTGGCATTTCTCTTCATGGGATAACATAGTAGTTGGTTATGTTTTGAACTGGTCTGAAGGGTTTCCTTCTGAATATTGAAGAGTGAATTCATAAAATCTTAGCTGCTACTAGAGAACTTTAAATGCAAGAGTCCAGCTTATGCCTTGGTAGTGTAATTAGGTCCTTACTGATCGTGCTCTGATAACAAAAAAATTGTATTACAAATTTTCTCTTTACGGCTGTCCATTTCTGCCAACCCGAGTGATTGAAAAAGTTGGCTAACTGGATTATCTTTGTGTTGCAGCTTACTACCGTGGGGCCATGGGTATACTCCTTGTGTATGATGTGACTGACGAATCATCTTTCAACAGTAATTGGATCTCCCTCATCAGTTAGCTCTTGCAGAGTTGTTTCTTTCTCTTTCATGTTTGAACAAATTGTTTCATTATTGAGTACACTCCTGTTCTGATCCAGGATTTATTTGTCTTTTGCACACCTTATTCCTTTTGTTTGATTCAGTTTATTTCTTCCTTCAGATATCAGAAATTGGATCCGTAACATTGAACAGCATGCTTCTGATAATGTGAACAAGATACTTGTGGGTAACAAGGCTGATATGGATGAGAGCAAAAGGGTATGTCATATCCCTGCATAAAGTATGCCTCCATGTTGTTATACATTCACCTGCTGGTCATTCTTGTTGATATTTGTTTTATACTTGATGGGTCCTCATCCTTTTTCAGGCTGTTCCTACCTCAAAGGGCCAAGCACTGGCCGATGAATATGGTATCAAGTTCTTTGAGACTGTAAGTACAGTTGGCTTTCTCTTGTTGAAATTTCTTACTGAATTTTTGTAAATTCGTGCCTGTGCTGAGTATGTGTTCAACTTCAGAGTGCCAAGACGAACTTGAATGTAGAGGAAGTTTTCTTTTCAATAGCAAGAGATATCAAGCAAAGGCTTGCAGATAACGACACAAAGTCTGAGGTACATTTTCCTATATCGAGATTAAAGCTTGTGATTTTCAGCGCTTATCAATTTAATTTGCTCATTAAAATAGATTGTGCCAGGGACCACAGTCATAGCTTGTGTTAGGGAACATCTCAATCTTCGTGCAGTTTGTAAGACCAGGGCAAACCTGTTCTGCTGAGAAGTACTATAACGGCTTCCACAGATGTCTCTTGCCTTGTGAATAGATTTAAGTATTAATCTCTGATACATGGTCTTTATATTGTGTTTTGTGAAACAAGTCACTTCATAGTCATTGACATATGTAACTTTATTTTTAAGAACTAGCTAACCATCCAAATCAACAGCGATAAAGCTGGCTTGTCTTGAAAATGTGACACAGCATGTACCATAGAGAAGACCTAGATTTGAAGGCCAAATTTAGCTTTGTGTGCAAAACTGTCCTTTTCAGGTTGGGTTCTCAGTCCCTATTACACGTGTTAACAAACTCCATTTTGCCAACAAGATAAGGCTCAAATGCTTTTTAAATTTTTATTGGATATTATGTGCTCATGCGTGTGGATGCTTTGTTGGGCTGGATGGGCATTTTAGGTCGGCATTTTAAGTTTCTTGGAAATACTCCTCTGAGAGTACCATAAAAGGAGGAAAAATAATTGAACTTCTTTCTGCAGATATCAATTATCTGTTCCCGATTCTTGACCTCTTTGCTGTTTGGTCAAACTATTGCAGCCTCGAGCAGAATTCAGGATCAATCAACCGGATCAGGCATCAGGGGCTGCTCAAGCACCACAGAGATCTGCTTGCTGTGGTTCTTAAGCAAGTTTTGCTCAAGTCACTGCAGTAGTGGGGAAAATTGATTTTGTTATATATCTGGTTGGTCCCATTGTTTTTGCCATACTACATCACTAAATGCTACTTTTGTGTGGATGGTAGATCTGTCGACATCCAATAGTAGAATGAATTCTTGGGCAACTGTAATATGAGGAACTAATTATGTGCAGATTTCTGCTGAGATTTCATCTCATTAAGTTTGACATCTCATTATCAACTCTACTGTATTATTTCTTGGAGGAGGTTGCTATGATGTTCTGGTAATTTTTTAAGCGACCGATTAGTCTCAAATGCGACCACACCCAACCCCCCAAACAACAAACCAGTCCCCTCCCTTTTGGTTGCATTATTTTTCCTTCAAAGTGAAGCTTTTGAAAAATGCTGAAATTCCTTCTGAGGCGCTAATGCTCTCTCTATTTAGCTTTGCTATGACTGTCTCACGGAATTCCTTTTTTCTTTTGTATGTTCTATCGTGCATGTTTTTTTTCTTAAACAGCATTTGCTAATTGATGATAAGTGTGCCGCTGACTAACAGGTAGATATGATATATCTGTGGAAAGAAAAGACTGGTAGCTCTATTCTACTTTGGTAAAGAGTACTACGATTTTATGAAGTACTGTGCATGTGATTGGTGTGGATTATTGTATTTGGTATTATCGGATTGCAATTCCATTTCTTCCTTGACATCCCAAGATATCAAGCGGTAGCTCTTTACTGCAAAAGTTAGAAAAGCACTTTCATCCGGTTTGATGCAAGATGAAACTCCACTGCAGTTCCAATCGTACACTTGGGCTCTAAGGTAGTGCTTTACGCGGGACGAATGGCTTGAGTTTTCTTTTGGTCATCACTTGTGCTTCTCCTATTTGTCGAGGGAAAAGTATAAAAAAAAATTAAATTCATTGCATTGGTATTAATTTAGTTCTAAATATTTTATTAAATCAATTTATTTATAAATCTTTTCACATCAATAGTAATTAAGTTTATCCGGTCAATTAAACTTGAAAATTGTTGACGGGACGTCGATCATTATATGTAGTACAGTTGGAGCTAATATGAATATTTTATTTATTAATTAGTTGAATATTATTTTCGAATTTTTTATTTATTGTTTAGTTTTTTTTTCTTCTCCTCTTTTGATATTTTTTCCTTTCCTTTTTTTCCCTCTATTCTTTATTTCCCTCTACCAGTCACTAGGCTTTGTGATGGTTGGCAAGGGTGGGGCCTAGGACGTCGCTCATCGGTCTCCACTGACCATTACAGAGGCTAGTGATTGGCAGAAGGAAATAAAGAAAAAAAAAGGAAAAGGAGAAACAAAAGAAAAAGAAAAGAAAAGAATGAAAAGAGAAGGAAAAAAAAAGAAAAAAAAAAAAAATTGATAATAAATTTTTAAAAAAATATAAAAATAAATTGAATTTCTACATCATCACTGGTCGACCAATGATCTAAATTAGCCGGATAGACTTAATTGGTACAAATATGTAAAGGTTTATGTTATAAATTGATTTTATTGAAATGTTTTAGTACCGGTGTAATTGGTTTAAGAATTATTTTGTACCTTTTCCATGTGTCGGGTGAAGGTGCAACAATAAATATAATGCTCAGACTTTTGTCTGTGAGCTTATCTTAGTAGGCCGAGTTGATATGGACTCAAAAGCTTTGACGCATTCCTTTCTTAATCTTTGATTTGAATTCAAATTGGTCGCCTTTGACTTTCGAACTGACCTACTGTCTAGTTAGTTGGCAAAGATTAAGGAGAACCCAGCTTGCTTTTTGTTCGTTATATGTAACTTGGGGGTTGCTTTGCCATCGCTATTGATAACGAAGAACTCTTAGCTTGTTCATCAAAACTTTCCCTGGCTACCATACGTGGTGAGAGCGACGCATCGTCACCACGAGTCCGTGTCATTAGGCTCTGTATACAGATGTAGGGGAAGTCTACCAAGTGTTATTTAGTGAAAGGAGGTACGGGCACCTGGAGTGCCAAAACTTGATACAGAAAGACATTTAAGTGCCAAAAGTTTGAAAAGTGACACTTAAGTGCCAAAATCGGAAGAAATGGATCACTTAAGTGCCAATTCGACCAAAATCCAACCAAATTGTTGATGTGGCGATTTTTCGGCTAGGTGAGTGCAAAACGACGTCGTTTTGCATGCTTTGGTGTGGCTAGAAAATGCAAAAACGACGTCGTTTTGTCTCGATGTGGTAAATAATTAATATAAAAATTAATTAAATTAAATTTAAAACTAAATTTATTAAAAATAATTAAAAAAATAAAAAACTTAAAATTTTAGAAAAAGGGGGGCAAAGGGAGGCGGTGGGGGGTTGAGCCCTCGCCGCTACCGCCGCCTCCTTGCCGCTACTAGGAAGGGCCGACGACGGAGGGGGGGGTTGGCCGGGTCGCCGTTCCTTGGTCGGCCGTAGCAAGGGCCCGCGAGCCCTCATGGATCCGGTGAAGGCCGCGACCGTGGCCCTAGATCTAGGTGAGGGCTCGCGGGCCTTCGCCACCTCCCCCGTCGTCACCGGGAAGGGCCAAGAATCGTGGGGGAGCATCGGCCGGGGTCACTAGGCCCCGGACAAGGACCCGGCGACACCGGCCAACCGGCGGCGGGGCCCGCAAGCCCTCGCCGTAGGTCGGCCGGGGCCGTGATCCGGGCGAGGCTCGCAAACCCTCGCCGCCGGTCGGCCGGGCTGGCAACCTCGGGCGACCCTCCCCTCCGTCACCGGCCCTTCCGGCGGTGGTGGCGAGGGCTTAGCCCTCGGCCACCTCCATTCGGCTCTCCTTTTTTTTTTTTTTTTTTTTAATAAATTTAGTTTTAGATTTAATTTAATTAATTTTATATTAATTATTTACCATGTAGAGACAAAACGACGTCGTTTTTGCATTTTCTAGCCACACCCGTGCAAAAAACGACGCCATTTTGCACTCACCTTGCCGAAAATCGCCATATCAACAATTTGGTCAGATTTTGGTCGGATTAGCACTTAAGTGATCCATTTTGTTCCAATTTTGACACTTAAGTGTCACTTTCCAAACTTTTGGCACTTAAGTGTCCCTCTGTATCACGTTTTGGCACTTAGGCTGTACTTTTGCCCTAGTGAAAGTATCCATAAAAAATACGGTCAATTGTAGGACGGACACAGGACAGATCCCCGATCCGGTATCAATATTTCCGAGCCAAAAAAAAAAAAAAAAGAAAGAGGAAAGAAAATCGGGGAGATGGGACGGGGTGTGGGGATGGTTTTGACCTTTGCCCGCCCCAAAGATCCGCCTGACCGATAAATGATTATAAATAGTATGTTTCGTATATGTTTTATCCAAAAATACTCTTTAAACATTTTATTTATGTATCTCTCCTATTTTAATCTTAATTTAATGGGTTAAGAATTACACGAAAAAATTATCACTTGCTTACTTAAGAGTTTAACAATGAGAGATTTTTATCTTTTATAAATTACGTGAAATCATATTATAAGGGTTAACGTTACAAAAAACCTCAAACTAATTTTTTGAAGACGAAAAATATAAAACTAATACATCTATGACAAATTTACTCCAAATAACCATAAAAACTCCTAAACTGGTACATTAATGATAAATTTATTCCAAACTAATTTTTTAACCACCAAAACAAAAAAATCCTATTTTTAATTGTTAAACTGATGTGGGATTAGGCTTTTGCAGTTTATGTGTGAGCACAAACCTTGCTTTTATATGAGATGTAAGCTAGGAAGGTTCTCTAGGTAAGTAGTGTGGTAAAATTGTGTTTTATGTGTTCTATCTCAATTCAATTTTAAATCTTGTAATTTAATTATCAACATTTTGACGATTTGTCAATATAATTCTTCCAACCAATTTTGGTCTAAAACCTCTTACGTAGATGATGGCCATCCTACGTGGCACTGTCAAGGTAGATGTGGAAAAAATTTGCAATTGTTTAATATTTTTTTAAATTTTTCTTATTTTTTTCTTATCTCCCTCTGCTAGTTTGTGGCCTTGATAGTGGCCAGTGAAGGTCACCAAATTTGGGTGAGGGCTGCGGGCTCGCTTATGTTGGTGAGGGCGTTGTGGCCCTCGCCTAGTGAACTACTTTAATAGTTCATTGCAACTCCAAGAATGATGATTATATCGAAATTTCATTGTGCATGTGCCATGAGTGTGTTGTGCATTGCCGTGCACGTGTCATACCAGTTTCGTGTATCCACCGTGCACACGTCGTGTGTGTTCCATATACACATAACTTCGGTCTCTCCAATGAAGACATTGCAACAAGAAACAACCTTAGCCATATGGTCCTCTTTTTTAAATTTGAGGTGCGAATTCCTTAAGGGGCTACACCCTTGAGTTCTCGTAAGTATGGAAATATGAGCAATATGTTAGACTTGCATTGAAAGTGTAGTTGTCTTAGCATGTAAAAGCCTCGTTTACATTTTGTTTTGGCTGGCTAATTACTTGAATATTCGAAAATTATTGTGTCTTTTTCATTCCCTCACGTAAAAGCGTCTCTCTCTCTCCATCTCTCATGGCAAACCAAGAAGAGAAGGCATGGTTGACCACCGTCATGTGCCATTTGGGGATGATGAGACTTACAGGGAGTTCTTATTGCTTCTATTCAAAGAAGAGCTAGAGGAGGGCCTAGATGCCTTGGCACAGTTTGCCGAGATAGAAGAAGAAGCAACGATTTAGTTCGCTTACTTGTCACTATTTGTAATTATATCAACTAAATTTTCCAGAATGTTCATTTTTTACTCTCTTTTTTTTTGGGTTTTGATGTTGCAAGTTCTCTATTGGTTAGACAAAGGAATTTCTTTTTGGCAATAATACAAGGGCTCTTTGAATGGTTTCTCTTGCAGCTTCACTTAATTGATTGACTGACATGAGGTGCCATTTGACTTACTCTACAGGAATTAGGAGATAGTGATTCTGAAGTCAATGCCAAAGTCCAAATGAATCTGATTGAGGAAGCGAACCCATGCTAGAATATGCTTCCGGCTATGCCATCACAGCCTCCATCGTCTACATCTTACTAGGTTTTGGTTAGTTCTCTCTCTCAAGCGATGTGTCCAATATTATGAAGTATGGGAAGACTCACCGCAGTATTCATCCTGCAAGTTTGGAACCTACAATGTATCTCTGCAAATCAATTTTTTATATAGCGAATCAATTCCTCGCAACTTAATTATGTTGAAAAAAAAAAGGTTATAACTAAATCAGTGCACTTTTTTTTTTTGTCTAGCTTTATTACCGATAAAAATGATAATTCTATTGCTAAAGGTCCTTTTTAAATTCATAAAAAAAGAAAAAAATACTTGATTTTGGATAACATCATCCACTTTTTTTCATTCTTTTTTAGCCAAATAAGTTAGTTTCGGATAAAGTCCAGAGTACTTATTATATTAAATCATTCTTATCTTGTAATCATATATTATAGAGGAAATTAGGGCATGAAATATTAATTTTTTTTTCATTTTTTATGTTTTCGATTTCTTGTATATGGTTAGATTTACTTGGGAACGTTAGGATAACAAATAAGATTTACTTTTTAAATTTTGGCAGACATAGGAGTAATGAGCGAGGTGACAACATATATAAAGGCAAACGTACAAATGAGCAATGAGCATGACGATTTTTTTATGGGGATTTCTAAACCATCCTCCCTTCTTGGGTTGGCATTCGCAGAGTGGACCTCCAACCTAATAGGCAGCCACTAGAAGATTGTGTTGGTAGCGGCCTTCTTCTTCGTTGGGCCCTCCTTATGATCATAGTGCCCAACTTCTTCTCCATCACGCTCAACCGCCTTGTCATCAATATTGACGTGGGCTATGCCCTCACTATTGATTTCGTTTATATCACCAAGGTATCTCCTACCTTTCACCTCGGCTTGCTCCTTCCCTAAGTGCAAACATTTATCGAGAGAGAGATTGTGCCTTTACTGAAGAAGAATCATTGAATGTGGTTAAAATTTCTGACTAGAACTGCTCTAACGGTTTATTGCACATCCAAGAATGATGATCTTGTTGATATTTCCTTGCGCATGTGCTGTAAGTGTGTCGTGCATTGCTGTGCAAGTGTCGTGCTAATTTCATGCACATGTCGTGCATGTTCCATATACATCTGAGTCTCTCCAATGAAAACATTGCAACAAGAAACAATCTTAGCCACACGATCTCCTTTTCTAAATTTAAGGTGTGAATTCCTTTAGGGCTGCACCCTCAAGTTCTTGTAAATATGGAAATGCTAGCAGTATGTTAGACCTACCTGCATTGAAAGTGTTATTGTCTAAGCACGTAAAAACCTCATTTACATTTTTGATTTGTTTGGCTATTTACTTGAATATTTGGAAATTGTTGTCTTTTTCATTCCCTCACATAAAAGCCTCTCTCTCTCTCTCTCTCTCATGGTAGACCAAGAAGAGAGAAGGCATTGTTGAACACCGTCCTATGCCATTTGGGGATGACAAGACTTATAGGGTGTTCTTACTGCTTCTTTTCAAAGAAGAATTAGAGGAGAGCTTAGATGCCTTGGAGATTGAAGAAGCAATGGCTGAGTATGTTCACTTGTCACGGTTTGTAATTCTCTCATCTAAAGTTTCCGATTTACATGTCCTTTTTTTCTTGGTTTTGATGCTGCGAGTTCTCTATTGGTTGGACAAAGTGTTGGAAAAATCTCTTTTGATGTTTTGAAGCTGACAAAACTTATCCAAAGTCTATTATGAAGACTTCCAGACTTTCGTATTAAAGTTTGAAGACCGCCAGACTTTCGGTTCAAAGTCTGCCCACACTGACATATTCCAGACTGAATGATACTGAAGAATGAAGACTTATCCAAACGCAAGATTATCCTTATTTCTTCAAGAGTTCAATTCGTTTAGCTTATGGATGGTTTTCTGGTTGGATATAACACCTACATGATTGGCTATTTTTATTGGAATCAATTTCGATATCCCAATCTTTTGGAAGGCAAGCAAACTTGGAAAGTTCTACTTATGGAAACCAAGATCCTAATTGTATGGGCAAACATGATTGATGGGCTTTCATCTCAATCATCAAACAGCTCGAGATCTCCTTAATTGATTATGTCCAATGGATTGATTGGAAGAATTCATTTAGAAGGTGCCAACGGTCGAGAAGACATCTCTAGTCATTCGATGTGTGCATGAGCGTGAAGGAAAATTTTCAAAGTTTGAAACTTCCTAGTTCCTTATTATTTCACTGAGCTCAAATCTATATTCAAAAGAGAGAAAAACATATAGAGTGACTTCGTGAAAGAGAAGCAGACTCTTCACTATAAAGTTGAAATCACCAAGCTATAAAATCTCTTTTGTTTCTTAGTGGAATCTAGACAGACAAGTAGACTGTCGGCGTGGAGAGTGGACGTAGGCTTGATCTAAGCCGAATCACTATAAACCTTGTGTTCTCATTCTCTCCCCTAAACTCTTTATTTTGTTCGTAGTTTTATCTAACTGTTTAAGTTTGAATTCATTTAAGGTCTATCATATTCTAAAAAGCAAATTACTTCTACTGAACCTTGTAAAAATTTTTATTCACACCTATTCATCCCCCTCTAGTTGTTGTTACTAGCCCTTTCAATTGTTATCAGAGCTTGTGTGCTTAGGAGCCTTTTGGGCACGGGTGGCCCGTGGTGGAGTCCTCGGTTATCAAGAAAAAAAAATCATTTTTATTTCTTTAATTTCTTGTATGTGGTTAGATATACTTGGGAACATTAGGATAACGAATAAGATTTTCTTCTTAAGTTTTAGCAAACTTAGGAGTGATAAGCGAGGCAACGCCATACATAAAGGTGGACATACAAATGAGCGACGGGCATGATTTTTTCCTAAGAGGGATTTCTAAATTGTCCTCTCTTCTCGGGTTGGCACTAGTAAGGTGGACCTCCAACTGAATTGGTAGCCGTTATAAAATTGTGCTGGTAGGGACCTTCTTCTTTGTCGGGCCCTCCTTATGATCATTGTGGCCAACTTCTTCTCCCTCATGCTCAGTCACCTCATCATCAATATTGGCATGGGCTATGCCCTCACTATCGTTTCCATCTACATCGTCGTGATATCTCCTACCTTCTATCGCGATCTTATCACCTCCTTCCCTGGGTGCAGTTGTAGAGAGAGAGATTGTGCCTCTACTAAATAAGAATCATCAAGTGTAGTTGAAATCTAACTAAAACCACTCTAACGATTCATTGCAAATCCAAGAACGACAATCTCACCAAAATTTCCTTGCACATGTGCCATAATTGTTGTCATGACCTTCCTAAGAGTGAAACACTCGGGGAAAGCTAATGGATTACTAAGTCTAAAAAATTAGTAACCTGGATTGATTTTAACCTAAATCACTAACATGCAAATAGTGACAATGCAAGTGCACAATCAGTAAAATAATATTCAATAAACAAATCAACAAAGAATTGCACCAAAGGAACTAAATTTGCTGAAAAAGCAATTATTATTTTTTTTTTGGGGTTTTCTCTTTATGTAAATAGTTTATATGAAATGCAACATGCAACTAAACACGTGAATTATATGACATGCGTGTGATTTTTGGTACTTTTATATTAAAATTCCAAATAAATAAATATTAAAAATTAACTATGAAATTTGAAAAGCTAGCCTATTCAATCTAGGAAATAACCTAAGCTAAACTTCTTCTTTTTTAAATTATCTTGATATTAACATGCAACTTGAGTCACTAGGTAAGATATTTAAACACACAATTCTAATCAAGTTTAAAAAAACATTTTATCCACCACACCATTTTTTTTTGTTGTTGATATTTTCAGAAAAGATATAACAATCCAGTAATACATCTCACCTTAGAATATTCATCAAGATTTCCAACGAGAAATTAAGATAATTGAAAAATAATCCGTTGTCTCACGGATCAGATTAACAATTATATTTAACTCTAAAACATTACAATATTATGAAAATTGAAATAATTAAAAAAGTGATTTGAAGTCTTACGGATCAAATTAATGATTATAATGATCTTTATCAATAACATCCTATTGGATAATACCTAAAATCTCAACATAACCAAAGTTAGACAACAATTGTTCAAAATAAGGAAAGAAATTTACAGATAATGATCGTTATCTAATTCATGAACATCGCTTTCGAATTCAAGCCGGCAAGTGGATCGTGGTGTCGGCCAATGGTGGTAATCTCAATGAGATTGACGGTGAGGGGTCATCAATTTCAGCCAAAAACCTTGTTAAAGAATTTGCAAAACAGAAGCCAAAAGGGCGCGGCTAGTGGTTCACGTTGGAAGTTAGGTGTTCCGCGTCCCACGTTGACAACAGGCAGCGAATAGTGCTATTCCTAGTTTTTGACCACCGCATGAGCTACTGGTGGCTCGCCATATGGCTCCTTAGTCTTGGCAGTGCAGCAAACAGCGACATCGGGTGACGTCGAGCAGCGAGCAGCAGCGCCGAGCAGTGGAGTCAGGTGAACAACAGGTTGTCTGGCAGCGACGGCGAGTAGTGACAGCAAGCAGCAGCTGTTCTCCAGTGGCAACAAGCAGCAGCCTAATTGGTCGGCTTGGTCAAGGTAGCGAGTTCACATTGGGCTCACGGCGAACGTGACGATGTTAGGCTTCACGGCTGGGGACAGCAAGAACATTGTGCGGGTAGTAGGCATAGCAGCGAGCCATCACGGGGGCTTGGCTGACGACGTAGCAGAGGTGTCATGCAGGGGTAGCGAGTAGGTCGTTGTTTGGCTTCTATGGGTAGCATGGCGATGGGACAGCGAGCAATAGTGGGCTAAGGTATAGGCGAGCGGCGGTGATTCGGGTGTGAAGACACACTTGGCAGTGGCACAAGCCATAGAGTAAGGAATGCACGCCACAAGGAAGAAGAAAGCTTCTCTCTTTTCTCCTTTTATGTCCTTATATTTTGCAAAAGGTGTTCCCCTCTTTTGATAGTATGTCAAAGAGAAAGGACAAACCTATCTCTGAACACTATGACCAAACTCTCTTTTTTAATTTCTCGTAAAAAACCCTTCTATTCGGCCCCCTAAGGCCTCTATAGGAATAGCTATGCTTATGTTAAGGACTTGTAGAGATAAAATTTTATTCCTCAACCTATCTCCCAATTGGTTTCATCATTAAAGTCCAAGAGATGGCTTAAATGCTAATATTTATTATCTCTAAAAGCCTTCATCCTCCAAAATTTCCTACTTCTATATGATTTTGTAATTATTCAATCCCAATTTATCTCTTGAAGATCAATAAATAGACTAAAATTAATAATTATCGATAATCATCGGAGATCAAATTTATCAACAAGGGATTAAGTGCAATTTTTTTTACTTCCATGCCGATTATATCTTCAAGAAATTTCTTTAATAACACGTACGATGGTATGTAGTAACACCTTGCTCAAGTCGTACGATTCACACATGATGCAAACATTAAATTAATGATATTTTTGTTAAGAGGATGGACCTACCCCTAATATTTTATGCAATTAATGACTAAAAATGATGGCCAAAATTTAGGTGTTAACAAGTGTGTCTGTGGCACCCCGAAACACCTAAGGTCGCCACAGGTGCCTATCGCTATACCTAAAGAACACTAGTTACATCTCTTAGTAGAAGCATCGCAGTTCATAGGCTTCTCCCTTTTTTTTTTTTTTTTGAAAATGGTCCCAACGCAACTTATTAGCGGAAGCAAAATTGATATCACCAACTCTCCCTCCAACAATCATGATACAATGCACACCACTAAGCATCATAGGAAGATAAAGCCGAGCCACTCTTTATTTACATTTTTTTAAGATGGATTCCACGGGTCGGTACAACCAAAAGGAAAGCCAAGACTCTTGGCTAGACTTGGCCACAACTCAAAAAGAGACAACTCGACCCTCTATGTCGATTGCGTGTCATCCTCCACCTATCAGTGTCGGCTATGTCCAAAAAGTGTCGACTCCCATTCCTCACGCGGGCCGTCACACCCATCTCGGTGCATCAGGCGGTGGCGGCGGCAACATCCCCCGCATCACTCCGTCACGACGGACGTGGACAGATATGAACTCCTGAATGACCGGGCCCCCAGCCAGGCCCACGTCATACATCACCAGTGCACGAATCCGAATGAACGTCAAACCAGGGATGGTGGGACAGTCGATCTCCATACACTCGACCTCCACGTCAGATGGAAGGCCGTAAAAAGTGCCCCGCGTGACAGTAGGGAGCGGCATCTTTCTAATCTGAAATGTTGGTCCCCGAAGGTGAGTACGATCACTCGGCGGGTAAAAGATCCAATAAACCACTCAATGCATCACACAATACAATCATAGCAATCATAGCATAATATATGTCATTCATGCATCCAAGCATAACTTACCTTATGGCCATGCATATGTCATCATACCACATGTACATACATCCTCATGTACTCACCACCATCATGTCATACATATACCATGCCATAGGTGCACACGCAACCATGCACTCATCATCATCATGTCATACATGTATCATCATGCCATAGGTGCACATACAACCATGCACTCATCATCATCATGTCATACATGTATCATCAAGCCATAGGTGCACATACAACCATGCACTCATCATCATCATGTCATACATGTATCATCAAGCCATAGGTGCACATACAGCCATGCACTCATCATCATCATGTCATATAGTCATGCATATGTCACCATATCATACGTGCATGATTTAATTTCCACTTTTATCTTTCAATTTGATCACCACATCTTTCTTTCCCGGGACCGTAATTGCATCCCACATTTTTATCACTCGCGCCCCAACCTGGCATCGTGAGAAACCTCCGGCACACACCACCGGCATCCGGCACCCCCACATTCCGGGCATCTCGCATCCCAACTGGCATCACGAGGCATTCCCCGGGCACAAACCTCTGAGGCTTCTAGCACCCAACCATTCCGGGCATCTCGAAACTCTCGAGGACATCCGGGCATGTATCACAATACAACCGGGCATCCGGCACCCCCATCCGGGCATCCCGACAATCCCGGGCATTATCGACCCTCCTCCAACAGTTTCCTCATTCATCATAATTCATATTCACCAATTTATGTCTCAACCATCAACATGGCACATGATGTAATGACAACAAAGTCAAATTCAGCATTCGATTCTATATGCAATGTCAAATATCATCACATGCTCAGCAAGATTCAATCACCTCAACCAATATAATTAATAGGGCTCATCTAAAACAGAATAATCATAATTTCAGCATTTGAAATTCGCACAATCCAGCTTGCACAGTTTTAGAAAATATTTCCATTAAATACCCGAATGGTCTTTAAAAATTATAAAATTCGAACATGTGATAGTCAAGCAAAATGGCAGATATTTCATGAAGGACACTGCATCACAGCATTTCTATTCTATCAATACAGCTTGCACAGTTTTTGAAACATTTTTGGTTAAATAGGCAATTGAACTTCAAAAATTATTAAATTTGAATATGTTGTAGAGAAGACATACAGAAAGATACTTCGTGAAGAACACCTTGCCGAAAGAGCTTCATACAAAAAGATATGACCCATGCATTGAAACTGACTAAACCGAACGCGTCAGATTACTCGGTTTTGAAATATTTCCGATTAAATACTCTAATGACCTTCAAAAATTATGAAATTTAAATATGTGGTAGTCAAGACCCTAAAGTATATTTTTCATGAAGATACCGAAGTCATATTTGTCCTACATAATTAATTATGAACGGTCGAAGCCCCTGTTCCTAGTACCGAACATTCCAGGTTTAGCCGTCTCCGAAAAATCGTGATTTCACCTACTTATCTTCCATCTTTTCCTCTGAATTTTTTATATGTTTTGCCTCAAGAGGTATAATACAACTTTCATCAAGGAATCAAGGTGAGATTTTTAAAAGAAAGTCACTTTATAGTCCACGAAGTCACTGGGGTTCAGTTCAACATTTCCGGATCTAACGTCTTCAAAAGAAAAATAGTTTCACTAGGCTATACTTTTTCGTTTTACCTCAAATTTGAGTATGTTGGTATTCAAGATGTTCTCTATAACTTTCATGAAAAAGTCGAAGTGAAATTTTCAGTAAAAAGTTACATGCAACACACAAAATCACCAAGAGGTCAACAAAACAGCTTCAGATCTAATATTTTCGTAGAGGGAGGATTTCACCCCTCAAAAATCAGCCATTTTGTCTCAAATTTTAGTATGTTACACTTTAAGATGTTATCTACAACTTTCATGAAGAAGTCGAAGCCAAAATCCGACTCAAACATCGCATACAAGCCACTACAACATTCTGGGCCAGACGGTTTACTCGAGAACAGCTTGCTACTTCAAAACAACACACTCAAAACTTCGGTTTTTCACACCCTAGACATCCGAAATTCATCACCATTGAAACACACATGCTAGATACAACATGCAAGAGCAGATTAAGGATCCCAACTTGCCTCTATACCGAGCAAACAGCAAGCACACGGATGGTGATGAGTGACGGACGCACGGCGGACGGTCGACGGACACACGGCTTCTTCCTCACGCGGCCCTCTCCTCCTCTCTCTTGGTTTCTCTCAGTAACTCTCTCTCTCCCACTTCGGACGACACACCTCCTCCCTAAACCGGCCACCTTTTCTTTTCATTTCTCTCCTACCCATCATTAGCAATGATTGATTCTTGCATGGATGACACTTGGTCATCAACTTGGGACAAATGGGGGAAGGCATGCACAAACCGGATTCCCCCCCTTCTCTTGCGTCGATGGTCCCTTTCTTGGGCTTATGGGCCAGCCATCTCGGCCCATCTTAGGCCCATCCTCTTGGGCCTAAGACCCAAGTTTAATGAGATCCAATTTTATCCCCTTTTTAAAACTAATTAAATCTCTATTTAATTAAAGCACTAAATTGCAAATTAAGATAACTATATACTTGAAATTATAAATACATAAGTCCCCATCTATCATACATATGGCGAAAGATAAAACTTCCTTTCCAAAATTCATCCATTAAAGACTTGGCCATACATCTCATCGCAAATCATGGGTTAGAAGGCTACAAATTACAATGTCGGTACTTCCATCACCTGTCCATGGTCCATGGCATATTCAGGGATTTTATGAAATTCTAGGATGCCACAGTGTCGTTGTCATGTCCCGATCTTCAGATAAGCAACAACCCTCATTCTCTTTGGTCATTAATTGCGACGTCCTATAAGGCATCATCGGTCCATTCTTTTTATCTTTTGATTATACGCAAGTGGAAGTAAAAACAAAACCACCCAACCATTCATTAATAGGGATAGCATAAGACACATATAACAGAACACACCTTCATATATGTATATGCATTAACCATTACATGCGACTTTCTTTTCATCCCAAAAGCTTGGCCATACCACATCTAAAAAGGGTTTAGGGGTAAGCTTAATACCTCTAGTACTATGAAGACGATCTAAAAAACTGATGCATCACCCGCGCTCCTAGTACCCTACCGGCTCCAGTTACCATGGCTTAGGGTCGGGGTCTTGATCTAGGTCAGTCTTCAGATCGGCAACAACACTGTTAAGGATGTCTAGGTCCATGGGATCCCAGCTGGTGTTCCTAGGTCCCGTGCCTAGGGGTCCATCGAAGCCTTAGAAAGGGTTGTACAGATCCTCCCCAAACCACACATACCAAGCCATGAATTGGTGGGGGTACTAGGTTCGTTAACCCCTCATCCACCCATATGATGGTAACATAGCGCTCGTAACGGGTATCCGTCCCCACGACCGGATATGTGTTCACCTCAGAACTTTGGTCCACAGGGACCCCAAAATAAATATGATAGAAGAGTTCAGACATGCTTAGGGCTTGAAACATTTAAACAACAACAATGAAATAAAATTCAGCATGTAAATTCCTTAATCCTCGTGTAGGGAGGTAATTTGCCTCAAAATCACCCTAAACATGCAACTTATTGATGGCAAATTAGTAGCAAAGCCTTTATTTTGCATTATCTATTAACAGAAAATAGGCCACTCAATATGCAACACCTTACCGTGTGCCCAATTATAGCATAAATAATCTCTATGTGAGTGCATCATTCCATTAAGCATACGATGATCACAATTTAATAATCCAGACATGAATAATAATACTTTCATGCACAATGAGTCCAAATTATTACAATTGCTTTCGGCCACAACCAACACTTGCGTCAACGGTCTTTCGGCTTAACTAGTTATTGTCTCATCTCATTGGGCACGGCAATGTCTTGACCTCACTTTAAGATGGCATTCTAATTAAGGAGCTTTGTTTCGAAATCCATCCACGAACGGCATCCCGTTGATGTAGGCGTATTCGAAATCCATTGGGCATCATCCATTGTAATCAAACGAGTACGGAGTCTATTATGTGATCACACAAGTATATAACCACCCAAGCCCATTTCTTATCTTTCTCATTAGCAAATGCAAGAGTGTGTAATACTTATACATCATACAATAGAAATAATTACATACAAAGATGTCATGCAATAATGCCACGTAATCACATTTCAATTATGTGCCAATCTCATGATATATAACATCACACCTCAATCTCCTTAAACAATTTAACAACTCACCTTTCAAAATAGTTTTTCATGAGTACTTATTACTTATAAACATAGAATGCCAAGAATACTTACTATTTGCAAAATTAGGGATTGCATAAGCTTATACTACCTTAAAAATTAGTATTGCATAAGCACTCATCACTTTAAAACTTGCAGTACAATAAGCACTTATCACAATCAAGATAGCTCATCGCATTTAATTATAATCTATCTTAATAGCTTATTGCATTTAATTATAACCTATTGCAATAGCTTATCGCATCCCATAATAGCTTATCACGATAACTTATCGCATACAATAATAGTTTATTGTGATAGCTTATCACATTTAATTATCACTTATTACGATAACTTATCATCTATCACCATAGCCTATCACCACTACTTATCACCTATTACAATAGCTTATCACCTTAATCTACTTATTACTTAATCTAACTATCATTAGTTTTTAATCTAATCCTAATCCTACTCCTAAGCGCAATTACAACCCTAAGTAAGGGTTAGGAAGCTACTCACTTTCGGATCTTGACTTAAGCAATGAATGGTGGTAGCGGCGGCGAGTGTGAGGCATGATGGTGGGCTGGATGGTGGTTGGTAGCCCACAACAAAGGCTAGAACAACTAGGAAATGGTGGCATACGTCTTGTAAGGGGTTCGACAAGGGCTCGGGACTCATAGCTAACATATGAGGATGACGGCACATCGAGATCTCACGGCAAAGAGGCATAAGGGAGAGCTGGATGGTGGATGGCTCATGGCCAAAGGGCTCGGTGGTGAGAATGACGGCACACAGACATCGAGCTTGGATGGTGAACGGTGGACGACAAGATGAGAACCAAGGGAGAATAAGAGAGAAATGGGTGTGAGAATAAGATTGCGAGAAAGAAACGGATTTTGGCCAAGAGGGTGAGGGGGAGAGAGAAAGAGAGAGTGAGGGGAGCCGGCGGTAAGAAGGATTGAGGGAAAGAGAGAATGAATGAGAGAATGAGAGAGAGATTGGCTTGCATTAGTGAGACTTGTACTAATTTTCCTTCAATTCCTCTTGTCCAAGCATTCACATGGCTAGAAAATGCTCATGAAGATTGCCAATCCAAATTCATTAATGTTTGGATTTGGCACAAGTAAGAATAGGGGTAGCCTAGGTAGAATAGGCTAGGATGAGGTCATCTTCTCTCTCCTCTCTTAACTTTGGGCACCACTCCTATTCTTCATACACATAAGTTTTGTCTTATTAGCCTTAGGCTTCTAGAAGAGGCAAATGGGTTTACACTAAGCCTTTTCACTATTTATGCACATGGGCTTATTAGTGTGCAAGCTTACAAAAATTCTAAAATGGACTAATTGCCTTAGTAGGGCCCATTTTGGGCTGGCCATGGGTGGGCATGAGGCCTATGGGTGGGTGTGAGGCCATTGGGTCCAACCGTGTGCTTGGGCCCATGTGGCTCCTCGTTTGCGATCCATTTTTACTTTTCCAAAATTTCGCAATCCGTTGATGAAAAATTGAGTTTTTTGTTCCAAAGTGGTATTTACATGCCTTTCTATGGTTTGTTGATCCCTGTCATAATCCCACATTATAGATCGGGATTGGATTGAGGATGTCACAACTTTGCATCCTTAAATAAATTTCGTCCTCGAAATTTGCATAATTACTCATTTAAAGGTATTGGCATCTCATTATGTCCTCACTTTCCCATGTCGCTTCTTTAGCATCATGATGTTGCCAAATGACTTTGACTAAGGGAATGACCTTATTGTGCAGCACCACTCTTTTCTATCGATGACCCGCATCGGTTGCCTAACGTATGACACCTTGTCATCAACTTCAATTTCCTCATAACTAAGCACGTACGTCGGGTCCGGTTCATATTTACTTAGCATGGATACATGGAACACATTATAAACCTAAGCAAGATTGGGTGGCAATACTAAATGAAAGGCCAAAGTCTTTATTCATCTTAGAATCTCAAAGGGTCCAACGAACTTAGGGCTTAGCTTTCCTTTATTGACAAGACAAGACGTTCTTCTTATTGGTGACACCTTGAGGAATACATGGTCACCTACTTGAAACTCCAGAGGCCTTCATCATTTATCCGCATAACTTTTCTGGCGGCTCTATGCTGTTTTTAACCTATACCTGATAAGCTTGATCGCATATGTGGATTTTTGAACTAGTTTGAGGCCAATAATATTCTTTTCTCCAACTTCATCCTAATAGACAAGTGTTTTATAGGCATGATCATATAGTACCTTGAACATTGCCATTCAAATGCTTTATTGGTAGCTATTGTTGTATGCAAATTCGACAATGTGTATTTGATCTTCCCATTCTTCTTTGAGATCTATGATGCAAGCTCACAATATGTCCTCAAGGATTTGAATGGTCCTCTCAGATTGACCCTCCATCTACAGATGATAAGCCATGCTAAATTGTAGTTTCGTTCCCATGGCAATTTATAGGCTTTTCCAAAATGTTGCGGTGAACTTGGGGTCTTGATCTGAAGTGACCGTTACGAGCACTCCATGCAATCGATTTATTTACCGTATGTACATCTCAACATATCTATCCATGCAAAAGTCTTTTCATTCTGTAATGAAATGGGTTGACTTGGTTAGTCTGTCGACAATGATCCAAATTGAATCGTTACCTCTCTGGCTTCTTGGTAATCCCATCACAAAGTCCATCATGATATGCTCCTATTTCACTCTAGGATTTTGAGGGGTCGTAGTAGTCCACTAGGTTTGCAATGTTATGCTTTAACTTGTTATTATGTTAAGCACTTAGCTGCGTGCTTGGCAATGTTGACCTTCATGCCATTCTACCAATAATACTACTGAAGATTCCTATAAGTCTTCGTGATACTTGGATATATGCTATAGTTGCTTCGATGAACTTCGGGTAGGATCTCTTCCTTGCATTTTGCTTTGTTGAGTGCACATAATCATCCTCTATGTTGGGGCTAATAATACAACCTAAAGGGGAGTAAATAGGTTATTTTCAAACTTTGATAATCTTTTGTAGAAATTAACTAATGGCTAAGTAAAGATCACAAAGACTTGTTGTTTAACTAGACTCATTGACTGAATGCCAATATGAGTAAAGAGATGAAAATTAGTGGGACACAAAAGTTATAGTGGTTTGGCTTAATTCACAACCCTACGTCCACTCTTCAAACTAATAGCCTCAAGACGGGCTGGATTCCACTAACAATTTGCTTGGAAAGTTATAGTCGGTTAGCATTGATCCTTTATGTAAAAGATCACACTATCTGAACTCAGTTGTTACTCTTATGCTTGTAAACTTAATCCGTAACACAATTGCTAAACATCACAAGTAAAAATAGTAAGATAGAGAGATTCAGAAGAACAACAGTATGTAAACTACTTGATCCTTTTGTGTGATGCACTCTCTTGGTTCTTCAATGCCTTCTATTTTATACTCTTCCTCAAACTATTCGTTGAGGTTGATTTAGAGAGATAGGTGATCATTGGAGAGTTTTTGTTGAGCCGCTATCTAGAAAGATACTCCCATACAATTTCTTTTCTGGGACTTCTAAACCAACTTGACACAATTCCACAACAAAGAAAGATTTTCCAAAAAGTTGTTTTACTACATTACGGACACATATGAGATCCACTATAAAAACAATTTTCTATTTAATGGGTCACCAATTGTTTAAGTATGTATACTGACAAAGAATAACTGTCATCTTATAGGGAAATAATAAGTCTCATTCTATGACAAATTGAACATAATAAATGAGGGACCCTCTACATTCTAACTAGAGGCACGGGCCAAATAATTTTTACTTAAGCATCATATCTACATGGCCATAAGATCCAAAACCAATACAACATCCTCAGTTGTTTTAAATGAACAATTTTCTAGTAAATTCTTCAAATTTTGAAGCTCAATCATCTAGCCATCAAGATAGCAGGAAGTAGATAACTAAAGGGGGCAAGATGATTAGCTAATTATATAGCTACTAACCTTGTTATTCTCTATTTCATTGTGGCAATCTTCTCAAATTGGTGTGCACAGAATTCAACAGCATCTCCCATATAAGGATTTCAATAATTGTTATTGATGGCCTTAGAAGCAAGCACACTTTGTGGAATTATTATCTTCTAGTTGTCGTATCTCAAGAAAACAGGTGTTAAAATGTTCATTTCTTCCACCACTAGGATCCCATGACATACCTCTTAATTCGTTCTTTCTTTTACATGACCTCATTTGACTTCTACCAACCTTTTGATCAGGTGCTAAAAGAGGCAAGATAACAATATTTGATACTTTCAATGATCTCTCACCACCCGTTTTTTAAGGATGATCTTGCTCACTGATGCTAATTCAAATAGACTCATTGTCTTCTTGTCCATGTCTCGCCCATGTCTTGGTGGTTCATCCTGTGCGGTAGCCAAACTGTTGTTCTTAGCTTGTTCAAATCTCCCATGTCCTTAAATATTATCATTGATGCAGGGAACCAGTTGTCCTTATTCTCACTATAACTGCACTTAAAATAGTAATATAAATCAACTCAGACATGGTTCCGTAACAAAAGAAAGACTTACCAAGAATTGTTTTACTACTGTACATACACATATCAGATTCGCTATAACAACAGTTTTTTGTTTTATGGGGTCACAAGTTGTGAGAATCAGTATATGGTAGAGAGAAACTGTGATCTTGTAGGATGTAGTAAGTCTGGTGTTAGGACCATCTAGCCCATGATGCAAGAAGTCATTTGTCGGCCAAATTTTCGAGACCCATGAGGCCCTGCATTTTTCATGCATTGAACGTCCCTATTTCATACAATGCATGTGCATCTTGCTAAAGCAATTGCATTTAAGATAGTAATATAAACCAACTTGACATGATTCCCTAACTAAAGATTTACCAAAATTTGTATTACTGCATTACAAACACATAATAAACCCGCCAAATAAATAGTTTTCTGTTTTGTGGGGTCACTAATTGTGAGAATCAGTATATTGGCAAAGAAGAACTTTGATTTTATAGGCAATAATAGGGAGAATTATAAAAAAAAAAGTCTTAAACCTATTGTAATTGTGCCAATTTAGTCCTAAACTTTTTTTTTTTGTGCCAATTTAGTCCTAAACCCTTTACAATTGTGCTAATTCAGTCCATCCGGCCAAAATTGGCGGGGCCTCACCTAGCCAAGGTGAGGGTCGACCTCGCCGGTGGCCGGTGAGGCTCAACCTCGCCGGATCCGGCGGCGGTGAGGCTCGACCACCAAATCGGCGAGGCTCGCCGCCAATGGCGGGGGCGAGCCTCGCCAATGGCCGGCGGGGCTGACCTCGCTAGCCCTAGCCTGGCGGCCGGCGTCGGCCGGCCGAAGGAAGAAGAAAAGGGGGAAAAAAGAATTAAAAATTCAAAAAAATATTAAAAATTTTGAAAAAAATATTAAAAATATTAAAAATTGCCACGTCGGCGTTCGCCGAACGGCCGATGTCACGTCAACGTTCGGCCGGCTAATTTTGGCTAGATGGACTGAATTGGCACAATTGTAAAAGGTTTAGGACTAAATTGGCCCAAAAAAAAGTTTATGACTAAATTGGCACAATTGCAATAGGTTTAGGACTTTTTTGGTAATTCTCCCGACAATAATATGTCTCATTTTAAGACAAATTATGTATAATAAGTGAGGGAAGGTCTACATTCTAAATAGTTATATAGGCTGGATTACTTTTGCTTATGCATCAATTCTACATGGCTAGAAGATCCAAAACCAAAACAACATCCTCAATTTTTTTAAATGGACACTTTCCAATAAATTCCTCAAATATTGATGCTCAATCATCCAATCATTAGGAAAGTAGAAAGTGGATAACTAAAGGGGGCAATTGAATTAGCTAATAATATAGCTACTAACCCTGTTATTCTCTGTTTCATCGTGGCAACCTTCTTAGTTGGTGTAAATATTTGCACACACAATTCAACAACATTTCCCATATGAGAACTTTATAACAGTTACTAATGGCCTTAGTAGAATGCACACTATTTGGAATTATTATCTTCTGGTTGTCATGTCTTAAGGAAATGGTCGTTAAGATGTTTATCTCTTCCACCACCATCTAAAACACAATGCATCATGGTTTGAAAACATATATTTTGAACATCTGTTGAAAGCACAGAGCTGTATTCACTTGTGTACTTCCATTGAATTCACAACAATCGCCGACATCAAATGAATGCATCACAAACAAGAAAATAATCGCTTCAAATGTCATTTTGTAAGAGTTTCCAAATATGAATACCACAAGTAACAAATAGGAGCTTATGAGAAGTAGAAACTTTCTCGCGGCAAATCCTAAGATAAGGAGCCATATAATGGCTATGAGGATGACAACTAGGGTTCACCATCCAATGGAGTTTGTTCGTAGCTGTCTTAGTATCATCCAGCGTCAAAGCTAGTGCATTTCGTTCTCTAAAAGCATTAACCTGCACTACATCCAAATGTAAATTTAAAGCTCGATTTGTGGACACTACAACTACAGAAGTTCAACACATATAAATAGACATTGTAACTACTTTATCAGGGTAACTTCAATTCGAGAAGATTGCATTTATAAGCCTAGTGCAATCAATTGGTTTCATTATGTCCTTGTTTTTTTAAGAAGCACCAACTAGTTTTTGCTATTTAAGCTGTAGAAAACGGTCTCATTTTGCACCTAAATTAAAACTAGGGAGTACTTTGACCGGCTCTGAAAATATTCATTCAGTAAGAACTTTTGCTTATGAGCACCACAACTAGCAATAATAATTCCCGGATTGCTCTACAAACCTATTCTTGGTGGTCTACAATCCACTTTGTGAAGAGGAACAAAACAGAATAAAATGCAAGTCTCATCATTCATCAGCCACCCGCAAGTTATGGCACCAAATTTGACACCTGCAGATACCCCCCACCCCCCAAAGTCAGAATCTATCTCTGGATCGTGTGCTAAAATACACTCCCTACCAGAGAACATATGCGCAAGATTTTACCTCAACCACCCCTAAGTGATGGCCGCAACGGCCAAGACCACCGCGAGCTTCAAATCAATTTTTGGGTGTCTTCAATAACCTCAGGACCCCCCTCTAGCTGTCGCCCCTCCATCTTTCCCTGTGCTCATCCCCATCTCTGTTTGCTCATTGAACAAAAGGGGCAAAGCACAGCATGATGACTACGGATAGTGATTAGACTAGGTAACTAAGGTTCAAGAGGCGTCTTGGCGAAAGAGGATTGAACAAGCACAAAGAGCATCGAGCACTCTTGATGGTAAAGTAAGGCAGAATAGAGCAACCTTCGACGCAGCAGTGCAGGTGGGATGACACCTAATTCCATAAATCTTAACCAAATCTATATTTATGGGATACAACCTCCAACTTTGTTCCATAAAGTTGCTTTGTTCCTAGGCCACTGTGCCGAAGGTTGCTCTGTTCCCCCCTTCCTTTACTATCAAAAGTGCCTGAAGTGCTTTGCGCTTGTTCAGTCCTCTTTCACCGGCGCCAATCACCAATGGAGATCTCTCTTGAGCCTTAGTCACCTAGTTTGATCGCTATTCATTGTCAACGTCGCAGCACTTCACTCCTTCTGTTTGAGGAGCAAACAGAGATGGGGATGAGCGCGGGAAGAGATGGAGGGGCGACGGCTAGAGGAGGGGCCTTGAGGCTATTGAAGGCAGCCAAAAAGTGATTTAAAGCTCTGTTGACACCTAAATTTTTCGCCCAAAATCATTTCCGAAAAAAATGGGAACTTGTTTTTCCACAAAAATATTTCATGTCAAATTCTTGCATATAGTTTATCTAGGTGTTTAGTATAGTTTTCTTTTTTTAAATGGAAGATGTTTTTCCTTAAAAAAAAAAAATATATAAATTTTTTTAAAAAAATTAAAAATATATATAAAAAGATTAAAAAAGATTAAAAAAAAAAAAAAAAAAATTTGGGGCCAATGATCTAGATGTGACTAGCCAAGCCCAGGAGGTAAGATTGGAATTAAAATGGCAAATTGGGGCCAAAACGCAATTTCCAAAAGTTGAGGGACCAATTTGCAAATTTTGCAAAATTTCACCTGAGCCCTTAAATCATCATCTTAGCCCCCAATTGAGTTGAAATTAAACTTGGGTCAGGTCTAATTAATTGAATTGGGCAAAAAGGACCAAATTACATTGAATTGGGCATTTTCGGGCAAGAAAATGGCCAACTTTGAGGGACTCTCTTGCAAAATTGGGTGGACACAATTGCGAAAAATGATCAAGATCTTAAACTACTATATATGAGCTTGCTAATTGATAAAAAATCGCAGCCAAATTGATGGATTAAAGCACCCAAACCAGCTACCAAAACTCAGTCCACGAGTTGGTCTCAATTCGGAGTTGCTGAGTAAGCAACTTGGTGGCCCCACCATATCCCACTCAGCCGCCCATCCAGCCTGATCTTTGCACGTGATTGAAGACCATAATGAGTAGTGCCAGTGGACGGAAATTTTCCAGGGATAAGCTGCTGAAAGCACGGGAAAGTCGCAGCAAAATCCGCACACTCAACAGCTGCAGAAGTTGAAAAATTGGCTAAGTCAGAAAGTGGGTGAACTAGCTCAGTTGGCAGGCTTGGTAAGGGGGCAAAAAGCCGAATAAAAGATTGATGAATTTGGTGGATAAGATCTATGAAGCAGGCTCTTTTGAGGGATAAGGGGGAGAAGACAAGAAACACGAGAGGGAGCTCACTATTGTGCCCAAAAAACACCCTCAGAAGCAACCTTAGAAAAAAGCAAAAACCCAGAAACTCCATCAACCCTTAGAGAGAGAAGTGAATTTTTCACAGACTTGGAGCCAAAATCAGCCAAAACTTTCAACTAGAGAGTGAAATTTCATTCAAAGATCTTTCCAACCATAGGTCATATGTCCAAAATGAAGATCAGGAAGACCTCCTAAAGTCCCCTGAAAAGATACCCTCCTGGCGGGCCAAGGGAGTCCAAGATTTTTCTAAGTGTTGAGCCCGGTTGGTCACGAGCAAGAAAAAGCAAGTGTTTTGGAGAAAATTGAGAGACAAACGAGGAAATCCATGAATACAAGACAAACTAGAATACATATAGTTTGGGTTTGTTTTAATTTGGCCGACAAAAGAGGCTCTGAAGCCTAATTTTGGAGGTCAACAAAAACCTTCGTTGTCAGCATTTTCTTCTGCAGATCTCACTTTCGGTTTGAAGGAGCCATTTCCACGTGTCCCCCCGGAGGATAATTTCTCGTTTCCTTGACCAAGAGTTACTTGAAAACGAAACTAGGAAGCAAGGTAAGCATCCTTGATGTGTTTTTGTTTGAGTTCAAACATGTTTTGCTCACGAAAATCAAGAGGAAAACTAGTCCGGAGAACTGATTTTTCGAGGTTGAAATTTTTCTAAGTGTTTAAAGCCTCTGCAATACCCCTACATGCTTGACTTGTTACTCCATTTTGCATGTTTTTTTTGTCGTTGTGACTTTGATGAATGTTATATGGGAGTACAAATAATGTATAGGATAACCCGGTTTAGTCTTTAAATCTCCTTGTGAACCATGAAACCATTTATAACATGAGCAAAAAACCAAGCCAATCCACATTGAGACATGGTTGGCCAGCGTAGATCATGCATGTATGCTTCTTGGAGGGTTCGTTTTGATGCGTCCGGTTGACCATTTTCGGTGATGTTTGTTGCATTTGAAAGTACATGTTACCTATTTTCATCCAGATGGAGTAATATTTCGTATAGATGTTGCTTGTGATGGTTGTCGGGGCTTCAATCTGGGCATATGACATGGCTGTTTGACTTGGGTTCAACACCAGATTTGCAAAACGGCTCCAACCCGTATATTGGAGGCCGTTTTCAGTTTGGTTCTTGCGTGTTCTAGGCCGTGATTTCTAGCTAAACTTGTTCTTTGCATGTAATAGTATATACTTGATACTTTGCTTCCACATGAAATTGCTTATGGGTTGAGATTGAAGGCCACGAACATGGCCCGAGGAAGCTGTTTTGAGGAGATTTGATGCAAGCCAAATATTTGATAAAATGTCGGAATCAAGTTTCAACCTTGAAACGGTCGATTTAAGCTCTATTATTGTGATATTCATGTGCTGTGTTGTTCAATGTTAGCATATATTGGTTTAGGGAATTATTATTATTATTATTATTATTATTATTATTATTATTATTATTATTATTATTATTATTATTATTATTATTATTATTATTTTAAAAATAAAAATAAATAAATAAAATCCAAAAATTCAAAAATTTCAAAAAATACATAAGTGATAAATGGTATCAAATTAAGGCAAAAAATGACATCTATGAAATTTTATTAATTTTATAAGGTCATTTTTCCTAATTTAATGCTATTTTGATATTTTATAATCATTTTTGTAAATAATCTATTTTGCGTAGATTAAAATTAATTAGAGTAATTTCATGCATATTTAAATTCTCATTTTGCTCACGGGGTCCTGTCCCGGGCGTGATAACAAGGCCATGTAATATTATTTGCCCGACTTGTAACGGGTTTTCCCTTTACGCATTTATTTTCAAGTCATTTCAATTTCTTGGATGTTTGCTTACGCACCGCTTTTCATTAATTTGAGTGTAAGTTTCTCTTCTAAATTATGTTAGGATTAGTCTAGACATGAAGGAAAACAAACCTACAAAAACATTTGCATGGACGCGTATCTGTTTTATAAGGATTACAATTGGTAATCAAGATTGTGTGGCCACTTAGATGAACAACCTTCCAAGTTAGTGGTACCGCAAGGGCACTAATAGAAACATTGGCGTAAACAAGTCCCCGTTCCTAGAAATCTCTGGTTGCGTAGGAATCGAGACAACACTCCCGTCTTGATTGGTTTCTAGCCGACCCCAATAGGCTAGTGGCGACTCCTAGAATTACATAGGTTGTTAAAAACTAAAAATATAAAATCCAACGTCGCGCGAGGATGGGCTTGGAGAGCCCGTGCCTAATTTAGGGCCATTGATCCGCCTCTTTAGGTAAATACCCCTAAACCTTCTTCCTTTTCTCCCGAACGAAAAAAAGAGGTCGTGACAAGCTCAAGGTGGCCATGGTCGCCATGGCCGTTGCACCCAAAGCCCTAGTAGCCATGGCTGCCATGAGCTTGTGGCCCAAAACTCTAGTGACCATGGCTACCCCACAAGAAAGCTCGAGCAGCCACGGCCACTGCGAGCTTAGAGATTTAGCAGCCATGGTTGCATCTCTTTAAGTTTTTCTCAATCGAGGCCGCAGCGCTGTGAGGGCAATGGCTGGAAAAGGAGCGAGACGCCAAGGTGGGACGAGGGCGAACAGTAACGCAATGAAGAGTTTTCTTCTTTTTGTTCTCCCTTAGTTATTTTTCTTTCATGATGTGTGACATGCCACTTAAATTACGTGTCAGCATATCCACATAGATGCCACGTCAAATAATAACACTTGGATAGGATGTTGACGGCAAGGCAAATTTGGGACTCAAGTAAAAGTTGGAGGTTTTTCTTGAAGAAAAAAAAAATCATGATAGAATTGGGACTAAACCTAAAGTTTACATTTTTTTTATAATGAAATTAGGCTAAAAAAAAATAGTATACTACTTATACATTTAACATCACAAACTTCAATTTATACACACTGATAAACAAAATGCACACATATGCATTTATAAGAAAATATATTAGGGTTAATACCCTTAAAAACCCCAAACTGGTACACTTGTGACAAATATACCCCAAACTATTTTTTTGACCATAAAAAACCCCAAACTGGTACACCTGTGACAAATTTACCTCGACTAACCATTAAAAACCCCAAACTTGTACATTTATGACAAATTTACCCCAAACTAATTTATTCAACCACAAAAAACCCCAAACTGGTAAATTTGTGACAATTATACCCTCCGCTAAATTGGATTAATATCACAAAAAAATCACAAAAATTGTAAACTGTGACAAACGAAGTGTAAAATCCCAAATTGGTATACCAATCAACTGTCACGTGTCATTTAATTTAATTAAAATTTAACGAAAACTAACAGAGGGTAAATTTGTCACAAATGTACCGCCTTAAATTTGTCAAAAGTATACCAGTTTGGAGTTTTTGGTGGTCAAAAAATAGTTTGGGGAAATTTGTCACAAGGTGTCTGGGCCAGTTTTTCAGCAGATTAACCCTATATATTAAACGATTAATGAAGGAAGAAAAACTGTGATCCAAGTTAATAGGTAAGTTTAAATTATTATTGGATGAAAAAGATACATTTTTTACTTTTAGATTATATAATAATGTATGATTATCTCATAGTAGACATAATTGCATCGGTCAAGGTACTCAATGAGTGGCTGGGTCCGACAAACATGGACTCCTACAACCATGACCTCAACACTTGGGCTTGGGAACCCTAGTGGTTGGACCCAAGTCCCTTGGTCCTCAACGCTCGAGTTAGGTTCCTTTGCACATAGTATGTCTATCCATTCTCTATAAGAAAAGGAATATAAGTTTTCCCTATCCATTGACGGAAAAATTTTTCAATTCATTTTCAGATGTAAGTGCAACATTGAAAAATATTGTAATTTTCCTAATAAATAGCTTCTTAAAAATATTTTTCAAAAATATTTCATTTTTTGCGAGAAAAAGAAAGTCTTGTATAAACCCCAAATAGCACCTCAAAGACACGTCACACAGAAACCAATAACAGTTTTGATTTCAACGGAGCACTTTCTCAATGCATTAATTTTTCTCATCAGTATTATTTAGACACTCGTCAATCGTCATGACCTTTCTGATTCTAGTGCTTTAGAAAGAGGAAACAAATACAGGGGATACAAACACATCTTTCCCATGTCGGAGGGATCACCAGATCTGGCACAAAGTCTTGCTGCATTAATCATGCAGGCAGCTGTATGAACTTCCTCTTCCTATACACAAACTCAAAAAAAGCTCTGAAAAGAAAGCTGCCCACAATCCTTTACATTAAGATGTATATTAGAAAAGAAGATTAGGAAAACACAAAAGCTAGCCTTCACTGCTTCCTAATATTAGAAGAAGACATGTTTCAAAATTGAACTCCTTGTCTTAGGGTCAAGGAAAAGAAGTTCCTTTCCAGCTTTCTTTATCTGGTGTTCTTCAGTAGAAACAAATGAATCATCATCTTGTACACTTGTATATACGGTCTGAATCCACAATATTCCTCCCGAAAATTTAAGTCTTCAATAACCACTTTCACTCAAAAATGTTCTTCCTGCTTCCATCGCCAAATGAAAAAGATGGAAACACCTGATCTTTTTGTAATTCCTCATCAAGCAAGTCTGCTAGGATGGTAAGACACTTCCAATCTGCCGATGATATGGTGGACGGAATCAATCGCCTTGCTATGTATTTGAATTATGTACACATGCCCACCACATGGTTTTCTGATGGTGTCCATCACTTCAACTCGCACATTAAAATTACTTGATTTAGGCTCCTGACCTGTACTAATCCTGGCCTTGAATATAGTGAGTCTCACCTGATCCGAGACCATGAAAATAAACAAGTAATCCGATTCCCAGATACCGGACTACAATTCATTCGAGAGCCAGTCAATAAGTTGGAATGGACTCGAACCTTTGATCTCCCAAAAATTTCCAAGGGACTTTTAGGAGGGTTTTCAAAATCTGGGAGCAGCAGAGATGCAGCTCTGAGCTCTGGTGATGAGGAGTATCTCTTCTGCTTGTACTTTGGCCACGCACGAAGCAGGCAGGGGCCGAAGTGGGCCGGCCGTGGGGGCGATGGTGGGCTGGTTCGGGACGTCCACTTGGACCGAAAAGAGCGAGTAAACAGGCCTGTGGTCCGAGAATCTGGACTCTCCTCTCACATACCATATCTGTTTCAGCCCATCGCCTTTCCACAATATTCTGTCGCACCTGCCATTTTTCAATCAAATAAGGTCCACAGAGTCGGTGAATCGTCCATCAAAAAGAACGAATCACGTGCAAATTAATGAGCCACGAGAGCTTCCGCATCTGTATTAAGGTATGTAAAAAACTTCCTCGAAGATAGACAGAATCAAATTTTCTTTACTACTTTACAAAAAACTAAAGCAAGTGTCGCAATTAAAAAATTATCAGATAAGGAACCTTAGGAACCGACCATCTAGTAAAAATATAATAACAGATGGTCGGCAGGTATATAGTTTATCCTCAATGAATATTTTGCTGAATCTAGAGTGAAGATAAGACTGTTACTAGCCGACCCTTTTGAATAAATCTTGCAAAATGCAAAATAAGACCCATTCATTAGTAAAGTACGAGAATAAACCTAGACAAATTGTTATGTAATATTCTCTCTCTCTCAGAGAAGTTGTTTGTTATGTAATATTCATGGTTGACCAATTCATGCAGAAAAAACGAACTCTCTTTCGGCAACGTAAAGGGGACGGAAGGAGTCACATGTCTGTTTACCATGCTTAAAATGAAAAAAAAAATGATTTAAAAAAAAAGGCACGTGACATAATATTCAACTAGCTGCTCATGTAAAACGGATTGATATCACTGTATTCTACAATTATCAGGAAGAAGAGAGCTTGTACAAAACGTCACGCCACTCAAAGACCAGGGAAAGAGAGCTTAATAGACCCAAAAAAAAAAATAATAAGATGCGATTAGAAGGAATATTTAAATTACCAGGCTGGTGTGCGACGCTTTTCTTTAGATTTGGAGTTTTGAACCGCGTAATGGTCAGAGTTAACGAGGTACTTGTACGTCGGAGCGAAATAGATATTCCCTTCTTCCCACCCTTTGAATACTCTACCGGCCCTTTGTTCTATTTTAAGCTGCCAAAACACATTAAAGATGAACGAGACATTAAGTCCAGAGGATTCTTCACAATAAAGAAATTAAAGAGAAAATCGATTTCAATCACATTGAGTTTAGAAGAAGACTATGATTAAAACTGATTTTGAGCTTAGTGTAGTAGTACCTGGTCTTTCTCCAAAAGTGTTTGCCAATCGTTCCTCCGGAGAAGTTCGTGCTTGTCACTGCAGCTTGAAGCTAGCCGATAGTTCAAATCGCCTAGCCAAATGATTTTGCTACATGAAATATCAGAAATTTCTATTAAATACCATCAGCTACATCCTCAATATGTTCCAATAGAGGTGCAAAGACAGGTACAGAACTTACTCGTGATCAAGAATGCTATCGGGCGAAAAGGGTGGCCCTTGTAGTCGAGAGGAATTGGAGAACTTCGTCTTCCTCAGTATTTCCATCACGTCCGAGTTCCTCTTCACTTCGTCGCCTTCTTTCTCCCCAGAGGTCAAGTGCGTACACACAAAGCAGAAGGTGGTTTGATGCAAGGTCATGCTTATGGAGATTGAACCCTAGATCAAAGAAACAAAGACAGGGCAGGAAAATCTAATTAATTACCGAAATCTCTAGATCATTAACTCGAGGCTCGTATTTAATGAACAGAATCCTACTTTGGTTCCCGGCCGGCATCTAGTAAAACTAATTACTAATCCCTATCTAAGAAATAAATCTTTTTAAACTGCGCATGATATTCTAAAGAGAATGCATCTATTTTGAGCTATTGGCACGTTTCACAAGATAGAGTAAGTTATGACACAAGACAATTACTTGACCACATAAAACCGGTCTGATAAGCAAAGGGCCAATTAGATCATGACAAATTAGGGCAATCATCTAAACAATTTAACCTTATGCAAATTCAGAAATAGTAAGACCCACTAAAACGATGCATCAGCAACCTCACGTTGTCCACGATACAATCATGTAAAATTCAGTTCAAGTGCCGGAAAAAAAAAAGGGTTTAGCGGATGGCATTAATTAACTATTAGCTGATGATGCTGACCTTATTTCCAAGATAGCCCATGATTCCTCGCCCCACGCATGACACCTTCAAATTACTGACATGCCTCCTGAGATCTTCCCTAACCCACACGCACAAAAATATCCCCACCATCTGCTTGCTCGCGGCGAGGCAATAACGCCGAAAAACTGGGCTCGTGTGCCTCCCGGACATGCTCGGCGGGCTAGGCGAGCCTTCTTCACTGCCACTCAGCTTAGGGCTCAGCAGCCTGTCGAAGTTCTCTTGGTCAAGCTCATCTTCAAGAGACAGCAAGTCCGAGAAGCTGAGCCTCGGTTTGAGACTCTGCAGAAAATCGCTCTGCTGAGAATCCGAAAACTCCGTTTGGGATGATCCATTGCTATTCAACGCCTGGCGAATCAGGGACAGCCACTTGACAGCCGGCCCATTGTCCTCCGCTCCAAGCACATTCCCCGCGTTTAGCGGCACAATTTCCTGGAACCTGATCCAATGAACCCATTAAGCACCCAAGTCAATAAGAGTCGGAAGGATCACCATAATCTCAATCTAGCTTGAGTTAATCATCATCATTTTTGGCGGTCTCTTACGTGCAACTTGGCGGATAAGATATAAATTGATGATTCAAAAAAGATAAGGCCAGAAACCCAACATATCTTTTGCAATTAACAGTAGAATAGTCCGTCTATATCACGTCGCTAAAATAGAGTTGATCCAGTGAATGTTCCTGATCATGGTAGTAAGTCCAATTCAATTCCATCACCATCTCATGTCATCCGATCAAGAGGGCAAAATGGTAAGTAATGTAAGTTTGAGCACATCAATGATGAGCTGTTAGAACATGTTAAAGCCGCGTCGAGTGTGGCCTGTCCAGCCCAACCCACCACTAAAGAATATGCAGTCGGAGGCCTCATTAGACTATGATCAACGTGTTTAAAGCTGCTTTTTTATAATAATAAAAAATTATAATCATTGAGCAGAGTTAACTCGAATTTTATTTTATTTTACAGAGACAGATTGTGTTGATTAAAATTCTTGTGTACCAAGTTTTAAAAAAGAGAAAGAAATTGTCTTTTAATTAATCAAAAATGTGATTACTCGGCATTTTTAAACTTAGTACATTTCACTCAAATTTAATGTAACGAAAAAAGCATTGTGGTACAAAATTTCATCAAAAACATATTTTTAATTAAATTTTTTTAATTCGGCATTTTTTAATAATATGTTCGTTAATAAAATTCTTTTATTTGCTGATGGGAAGTGGTGACAGGTGAGAAATTCACAAAAATAAAATAAAAATTAAAATAGAAAGAGTACAGGAAAAGGATGGATTAGGGTTTGTACCAAATTGAGGGGAACTGAGTACACCTACCAGGGACAATGATTGAAAGCCGTGGTAATGCACAAAGTAGTTGAAAAGCAAGAACTCCACGCAGCTTTTATATCTACAAACAGATGAAAAGCTGCAGCTTTTTTGGAGGCAAAGCAAACAGAGAACTAGCCAGAGATGTCTAGTTCAGTGAATGGCTCCCTAAGCAGAAAGTTCCTATTATCCAAATTATCTAATTGAATTGAGTAAATCCTCCGAAAACATTTGAAATTCCCCAAATTTTATACGTCGAGATGTAGAATGATATATAATTTTCGAAAATGAAAACGAAAAAAAAGAAGAGGAGAGAGAGAGGAGCATACCCAAGAACATAGATGTCAGCAGGAGCAGGTGACTTGAGCCAATCTCTCAAGTTCAAGCCCTCATGCGGCGACTTCCCTCCAACATTCCATGTCCCCACAAACATCCTATGCAAATGTCCAATGAAAACCCAATCAGTACACCGAAGGCCAATTGCATTACACTCAATAATCGACACTACTCCATACATAATTTCTCGAAATCGGTTCTCCTCCTTTATGGGACCCCACAAAGATAAACCCATGATTTTGGTGACCTAAGTACTATCTAATCATTCTTTTTAATTTGAACATCTAACTAATCTTATTAGATGTGCAAGAGATAAATAGACTTATATATAGATAGAAATAAAGATCAAAGAGTAAAATTTATGTAAAGACTTGCCTTAGATTAAGAGTATCCGCGATGGGCAACACTTCGCAGCCGAACCTAGACTCTTTAAGACTATTGTTTGCTTCCACGAGCCATCCTTCTGTCACAATCGCAAATTCATACTCAGAGACACAAGAGTAATCCATCAAATCAGAGAACAAAAAAGTAAATAAACTATCTTTAATCAATTAGAGTTAGGTCAACGAGCCTAAAATCATGAAAGAATCATAATATTTTTTTTGTAAGAAAAAAGTCAAAATTTAAATGCCCACACGTGTGTTTCATCATGTTCTCTCCGGTAATAAGATTATCACCATTATCTAATCTAATAGAATTTGAGATCGAATATATCAATGTTTAGATATAGCATGTGAAGATCACGTTATATCTCAACTAAATTTTGAATAATCATGAAAACATAAGATCTATTAACTATATTTGCAAAAGAAAAAAAAAAGGATAAAATATATCTGCCAAAATAATTCAAGCAGCAAATCACCCGCGATATCGAATCTGACAGAAAAAGAAATAATTCGAGCAAAAGGAAAGCAGACAATCAAATCAACCTCTGGACTTATTAATATCGTCCTTTTTTGGTTTCGCCGATGTCCAATCATGATATCAAAGCTTAAAAATCTGACGGCGAGGAGGAAGAGGCCCCCATCAAAGAAGCTTGAAAAAGTCAAGAAAGGCACGAGCAATCGAAGGAAATGGGCACAGGCGTTTTAGCAATTTACCTGAAAATCCTTGTGGTACGAACACATAACAGCCTTGGTCTGAGCAGCTCTTCCTTCTCTCTGCTCTTTTCTCTGAATTCCACAAATGGCTATTAACACATAAAATATTAATAAATAAAGAAAAGTAAGACCATCAACTCCGATCGCTACCTCTTACAGCGTAATCGGAGTGAAATTCATCGGCTCCGCTTCTGATGTTCAGCCATTTTCTGACCACCACTTTCGGCCACGAGTTCTGCCCAGAAAGAAAAGAAAATCGAATCAAGATTGAATTCCCAAAAGTCAGCAAATCCGACGCGTCGTAGGAGGAGGAAGGCGAAGATGATTCGCTGACCTTGGAGATCTCGCGAGCCTCTTCTCTCATTGCTCTTCCCCGTCTCTGTTCGGCTCTGTGCCAAGACAACCGAGAATTTACATAGATAAGGATCCCATGGGGGAATTAGATATAAGAAAATGGTGGGAAACGAGGACCATCACTTCTTGCTCAACTTGTCCAAAGATATACGTAACGATTGCGATCATGGATATCTGTGCATAAAAGAATGAAAGATCTTCCTTTTTCTACTGGATTTATATTAATGCGGGAACCGACGAATGAAAACGAAGTAGGGGGCTGATCGAAGAGTGACAAATTTTGGACTGCTTCTGTCTTGTTTTCTCCTAATCTCTAACTTCAGTTGTGGACGGAAAATATGTGTATATAAAGGGAGCGAGAATATAGAAGTCTCAAATGCAGAATTCAATGGGGAGTTAATAAAAGAGCAAGTTGCAGGAGAAATGGAGACAGCTTCTGAGCGTAGACCGTAGCCTGTAGGCAAGAAAAAATGAATACCCACATGACCCTTTTTAATTAAATGAATGGTCGTGAGAGAGAGAGACAGAGAGAATAGGCCAGCTTCAACCTTTTCTCTGGGCAAGCAATTGTTTTAAAACCCTTTACAGAGACGAGAGAAACAGAGTGGCAGGATCAAAATTGAATCGTCAAGACAACGAAAGAAAAAGTTTGAGCTTTTCTCTAATTAAATTAAATTACATCGAAGCCCTCTCTCTCTCTCTCTCTCTCTCTCTCTTTCTCTCGATCTCGACCGGGCATCTCCGAAACGAAAATCAAAAGAGTTCTGAAAAGGGAAGAGGAGTACATCTGAAACTTCAATTTTTTATCAGATCAATGTCCCCGCGAGAATGATGTCCCCGTTCGATCATCGTGGGAGAGATTTCCCAGATTTGGCAGATAAAAAGCGACCCGGACATAATTACACAGAAACAGATTAAGACTTTCGGAAGTCACAGCGAAACAGGGGAACTGAAAAGTAACAGAAAAGCTGGGAAGTTAACGAGGAGACGGCATTCCAAAATGCTTAGACACCAACCATTGCGTGTAGGGGAATCGATCAACCCCAGAAAAAGAAAGAAATAAATCTAGAGAGAGAGAGAGAGAGAGAGAGAGAGAGAGAGAGAGAGGGGGGAGGGAGAGGTCACTCACACGCCCTGAACCAGAGAGGCCCAAGATTGCCCAGGGGGAGGAATGAATGAACAGTGGGGGCGCCGAGAAGATCTGTTGTTACCAGTCGAAAAAGCTTCTCTGTTTCATCTCTGTTTCTCTGAGACGGAGAGACACATGATTGCTTGGTTTGCTTTGTGTAGTTCGGTGGGAGGGGCTGGGAAGAGAAGAAGAAGAAGAAGAAGAAGTGGCAATACTTTTGCTCCTTGGAAAAGTGAAAAGAGAGGGTCGGTTCTCAAATTTATAAGCGTCGTCGCATCTCTGAGTCTTAGGCTGCGTCCGTGAGAGCGAAGGGAATGGGAAAGAGGGGCAGGGGTGGGGGGAACATGTTTCTGTGCGGGTGGATCTGGCGGCCTTATTGTGCGCCCGTTTTGCCTTTTTAAGGAATCTCCGTCGATTTCCAAAATTGACTACCGGAAAATGGGAGAAGGGGGTGGACGTGGAAAGGACATTAGAAATTGAGACGCAGTGAGAGAATTATCACACGATCGTCTTTGATGCACTTGCTTATGATTACTATTTATGAAGGTGTTCCGCACATGAACAGAATTGAATGATTATGTATAAAAAAGAGTATCAGGTTGAAAAGGAGGCAGCAACACTTACACAAATGGATGAAATGGACAGGTTATGAAAGTGATATCGATTATGATTGGAACCATATTCATTTGGTCAAGTAATAATAAAAAGTATGAGAAGTGACAAGTACGAAGCAAATTTGTGGTCATTATACTAGAGATTACAAATTGAAGACTAGAGAAAACAAATCAAAGATAACATGTCAGGACATGTGAAAGTTTATAATTAATTATATCGAAGAAAAAATGTGCAACTTTAATTGCTTGTTTATTATCACAAGTCGTCTCAACAATTCACAATAATTTTAAGTTGAGATGTAAAATGAGCCTATACAATGGCACTTTTAAATAAAGTGAAAAGGATGAGGCGGTGATAATTACTTCTAGCATTGTATGTGACTACGTCAGTGACCTTATGTAAGTTTATCAAAACAAGTGAATGTTGTATTTCATGAATTCAAATTTAAAACTATTTAGGGGACTTCCTTTTCAAAAAAAAAAAAAAAAAAAGAGAAACTCAAAGTACACAAATTCTTGAATCATAAATGAATCGATTACTTTGCAAATAATCAAGTGGGCCAAAAAAAAAAAAGTAGGGGGCATTTCATTTATAATTTTTTTTTTGGTGACCCAGGGAAACCCCGTACAGCATTTCATTTATAATTAATACCTTGAAAAACTCTAAACTGGTACACTTATGATAAATTTACCCCAAATTAATTTTTTGACCATCAAAAACCCAAAATTGACACACCTTTGGCAAATTTACTCCAAATTGGTACATTTGTGACAAATTTACCAAGTGTTAGTTTTCGTTAAATTCTATTATCAAATTACTAAGTTGAATAACACGTGACAATTAACTGATGTACCAATTTGCGATTTTACTTTCTGTTTATCACAGTTATACAATTTTTATAATTTTTTGTAGTATTAATCCAATTTAACGGATGGTATATTTGTCATAAATGTACCAGTTTAGGGTTTTTGATAATCCAATTTAACGAAGGGTATATTTGTCATAAATGTACCAGTTTTGGGTTTTTGACGGTTGAATAAATTAGTTTGGGGTAAATTTATCACAAAAATACCAGTTTGGAGTTTTTTATGGTCAATTGAGGTAAATTTGTCACAGGTGTATCAGTTTTGGGTTTTTCATGGTCAAAAAATTAGTTTGAGATAAATTTGTTACACATATACTAGTTTGGGGATTTTCAGGGTATTAACCCTTTCATTTATTACATCCTTTTAAGGGTCATCAACTTTTTATCCTAACCTGGTGAGTTAAATCATTACTTAACGGATATAGCGCAAAAGTAACTAGTTTTTACGTATGCACTATGCATGAGCGTGATTACTTCAACAAAATGAATTAATAATCAAATCATTACTTTGGTTGGAAGGAGAAAAAAAATTATTGACATTGTTTTATTTTTATTTTTTAATTTTTTATACAAATTTGTCTTACCAGAAAGCAAATATTAGATTAACATTTTCTGTTCTTTCAATAACTTAAAAATTATTTGCTAAAAATTAAAAGAGAAAGAAAGGAAAAATCGAAATTTCCTCACATAATGCAAAGATGAAAGTTGTTGCACTATGACGATAATGAAGGAATTTCATAGAGTGCAATTCCGTAGCGAAAGCGAATAGTCAACCTCTTGCTTCTACGGTTTTACATGCTTATCCTTTGTCATAGGGATGTTGTGGTGGCCGATGAGATTTAAGATTTGGGAATTGGAAAATTTAGAGTTTAGCATATGATTTTTCATTATATGAAAGGTGTTTTTGGTAATCATCAAACTTAGGCAATTAGATTAGCACATGGTTCTATGCCGACATGCGTTCTTAGTGCTCTCTCTCCCACCCCTCATTTGTCAAATTTCAATTTCTTAAACTTAATTTTACTTCTCAAATTTCAAAGTCAAACTTTCGTATAATTAATTTGATTTGATTTAAATTGTCTTTATCATTTAAACCTCACAGTCAGATTGCAATGGTTTGGCATATATATTGGGTGTAATATTAGGTTATTGATCATTCTTCGGAATTTCTAACCCTTTAGGAAGAAAATACAGATACTCACAATCTATACTATTTACATTATTAGATAAAGCAAAGGAAGGTTCCTATTTTTGAGGGATCTCGATCGTTTTTTTATTTCCCACATGTCCTTAATTACTTATAATAGTGCCCTCTGAAAAATATTGTGTCTATGGACGATTAAGTAGATTTGTAATTTTAATTATCTCCCACAATTTCAATAGAGAAACTATGATCTTTATATCCTACAACAACCTTCTTAAAATGGTTTCAAATCTTGAAATGTTCGTCTTTCTATAGTTATGTATACAATTTCTTCATGATGTTACTTTTATCAATAGTTTCTTTTCATTATTTCATAATTCAAATATTTCATAACAAAGTGATTTTGTTTAATCTTTCAAATGTCAATTTAAACACGTGTATGTGTGCACATTTGCTAATATTATATAAAACAAAGGGAATGTTCTTCTTTTAAGTAATCTCCATCGACTTTTTTTTTCACCAATATACCTCAATTACATATTCTGCGAATATTGTACCTAATATCATGCATACATTAGGGTAATTCAACAAAGACTACACAATATATTCGAAAATATCTTTTATCTATATATTTTTTATCTAGATTCCGTTAACGAGTGCATCTAACTAACTTGTTAACCACATTTAATAAGAAAATGCTCCGATTTTTATTGCATTGATCACATAATACAAGAAAGACAGTACATTTAAAACTGTATAGTTTCCTTTATTCGCTACTTAAGAAATGCCATATTGAACTCCTTAGCAAAATTTTTGTAATTTAAACTCAATGAGAGATTAAATTCGTGGACTAACAAACCAACACATTAAATAAGGTTGATCACATGCAACTTATTTTTTAAGTTTAATTATATATTTTTATTTGGTCACCTGTAGAGTAAATTTTTTCTATATGTGGATGAACTTGATTACATAATTATTTCTAAGTACACTTCTCGTTCATTTTAATGATGAGTGTGTTCAAAAACTTTTCATTGGCAGTGAGCCTAATTACAATCATATATTAAGTTGTGATAGTTTAGCACTACATGAATTTGTGTATAAAATGTTCGAAATTATTGTAATTAACTTTAGGAGAGAGAAGTTGGAGTAATTAGGATGAGAATGATGATGAGTGGATAATCTTAGAGATGATTTTACAATGAGCGACATAACTGGAAAAGTAATTTTCGAACTTGTTAATTTTGAGAATCACATTTTAGAAGGATCTATTTGGAAATAAAATCACATGTTTTATATGTACGGCATAATTAATGTGCCATGAATGACAAGGCTATCGACTTGTTGTAATTAAGAAGAAATCTGCGTGGCCTCGGTGTCTTTTTGCATTTTCATGTGCATCATTCATTGATTGAGCTTTGTAGCTGTCCAACGGTATTTATATTTGCTGCCAAAAAATGGGACAAGCGATGTGATCTGAGACGTGCGTCCGTCATGTCAAACTTATAAAGGCTAAAAGTGTAATTAGCAGGGTTTAGGGCTAGAGATTGGGTGTAACGTCCCAGGAAGTCTATTTCATGTCTTCCCATTCAGGAACACCCACAAGAATTCTGTACTCCAATTGGAAGAGTGTAAAATGAAAGGCTCGGAAAATTTGAGGTTATGATCATTAGGAGTGCTGAGGCCCATAAAATATCTTATAAGTTTCATGAGCTGATTAATTAAGACCTTTGACTTTATGTGACCAGTTCATTTATTTGCATTTGGTTGGTGTGATTCGAACGAATGAGCTCAATTTTTAAACTGAAAATCTCCTAATATTCCAAATAACTGTGCAAATCCTGGGATTGGCCTACTCTATTTTTCCATCTTTGTTTTTTCAAAATTTGCATAGGTGAATAGATCAACAAGATGCTCGATTTTTGCTCATGATTTACCGACCTGACTTTTCTTTTGATTGAGTAATGGCCTATCTAAATATTTCACGGCATTGATGTGAAAAAAAAAAGAAGATTTGTGACTAACCACTAAAAATCAACCGTGTCATGGTCTGCTGAAAGAAAATATTCTTCATTTCATCACCCTAACTTTTTCCATATATGTTCAACACCAAGAATAGGAGCTCTTTTTTTTCTTTTTTTTTCATAAGCTTTAATATCGCAGGAAATTCTTTTCCACTAAATCTCCTCACGAAGTAAAATTTGTTCTGATTTTCCTCGTAAGGTAATATCATAATCCCTTCCCATCAAAGCCTCACTTCTAAAATAAAGTCTAACCAATTACCAACATAGTTGAGAGCTAATGACAAGGTGAATTCTCCTGATTTTTACCTTTGGAATCTCATAATTTTGGACAATCGAGGTTGAGAAAGGAAAAAAATGGAGGAAACGGTTATACTTCTTTAAAAGTGTGGAAGAGGAGAATACATATGCTGTCGAAATCCAAAGTTGATCACATTAGGAAAAACGACATAAGTAGTATTTAAATTTTGATTCATATGTAATGTTGTTCTTGAACTTTTAATTTATTCAATATAGTCCTTGAACTTTAGTCGAATGTATAATGAAATTCATAAATTTTTAATTTATTCAATGTAATCCTTGAAGAATAGGTAAATATTCAATTTAGTCCCTAGACTTTATAAAAAAACTCACAAACGAAAGGATTACGTTTGATATGTATTAATAATTCAATGACTATATTAAATAGATTAAAAGTTTAAACATTCAATGACAATATTATATGCTAATTTAAAATTTAATGACTATTCGTGTCATTATCTTGTTACCCTAATTCAAATTCCTTGGACGGGGATCAAGACTAGTAGAGCTAAAGACGATGGGCAGTTGATTAACTCACCAAAACCAATACATAACCAATCAGAGCACAGGAAAATGAGTGTAGCCGCCCAAAGAAACAAAAGCAGGCTTAGCAGAAAATTCTTTTTCGTATTATTTTTGGCTAGACAGTCGTCTGAGATGACTACATGTCTTTCCCTTATAGGCTGTATTAAGAGGGGGCCTAATGAAGCCAAACACGACATCGTCACGCTTTTATAGGGCCACCGGATGCTACAAATTATGAATGTGTCAGTCAAGTGTTCAGACCAATGAGAGAACGTGCGTGCAGAGATGGGTATCAATCGGAATTTAATTCTGTGTTTTTTTGTTCGCTTCCTATGAAGAGAATCAATTAGAATTTTTGTCAAACGGACGAGACATGAGCAGTTGTTGGCCGATCATTCTCCAATAAGTTTTTGTAATAAAATTCTCCGATGTAATTGGGGCCGCACATTTGGCCCAGTTCTTATTTTGCCATGTGCTGCTCTTCCTATTTTTTTCCCCACATATGTTCTTTGAGAAATGATCACTAAATTGGTCGATTTTAGGCCCGCCAGTTTTGGATTGGGAACTTGCATATGTTATATTTTTGATAAAAATACAAATTAATATAATAAAAACCAAAAGTTGCACCATTTTATTATTATTATTATATTTGTTGGTCAAGTAATTATGCTGCTGTTTTTTTTATTTATTAATGTTGAAGATCATGGTTTAATTCTTGATAGGTGTGAAATTTATTATTATTTTTTTCCCACGAGGGACTTCAAATCCGAGTTAGAATGCGTTTAATTTGGATACTAGAATGGTTGAACAGGTGGTTCCGACCTTAGAACCAAAAATCAAACCAATCTTGGTCTAGTTCTATATGAAAGTGAAGACAATTGGGAACCAAACCGTTTTGTCTAGGTCGGTCCAATTCGGTTCGACAGTTGAAGTAGACTTGATGCTTAAACCCTACTTTTACCTTTTCGTTTTATTTTTCTAATTTTGTCGAGTTTAAGAAATCATATGACTCACAAAAGTTATCTTACATTAAATAGTCGTGTTGTATTAAAACATCAAATTGTGACATATATTCTCACTGCCCCTTTTCTCTTTCGTCACTCAGATGATTGTTTTTTGTTTTGCTTTTTTTGTGTTTTGCTTTTAATTTACTTTAAGTAACCCCAAAAAGAACCATAATTAATCCATTTAAAATGGTCATATCTCATTTCTTGGATCAAATATTACTAGGTAGTTATGCCAAAAAAAAAAAAAAAGGAGGACGTACAAGCCAGAAAGAAAGGAGACAATGAAGTTTATTTCTCTATAATGTACCATTTCTCTACTTCTAAAGAAACTAATTTTATATTCACATGAAAATAACGAAAATTTAATGTATGAATTTCAATTAGTGATGAGAATAAAAAAGTCCCTTTGCTTATGCTTGGATATTCAAAACATATTGCTTGACATAATTGTGTTTCTACTGATTCTTTTCACCCAGTTAAAAACCTTGTCCCATATTTTATAACATGTATAAATGTGTTTTTTGAAAATTCTTCCTCCGTATTGTCAAGTCAACAACCAAGAACGTTAGGACAATAAATATAATTTATTCATTGATTCGATGTAATATATGTTTATAGCTAGAGGACATTGTTGTTGACCAGATTAATGCATTGTATATACCACGATCGACAAGACTAGTGGTCACTTATTCCTCAAATAATGATCAATTTTCAATTGGTTTGTTTTGCTAATCCATCATTCATTGCTTCAACATGGGCCTATGCCATGTGCATGCATCTTGGTGTACGGTCAAAAAATTAGCTAGAGAGCGGTTGACTTGATTATGTACGCCAGATCCGTATCAATCTGGTAATTTCCATTATTAGAATCGCACTAGCGAGACGATTAGCCAGAAGCGGCCTCGAAATGTGCCCCATCGATTAAACAACAAGCAAGATTAGCTTCCCAATTTGCAGCCCCATTATTCAATAATTTTCTCTTTCTAACGTTGAAATCTGAAGCTTACAGAGACACTATCGGCTGCTTAGAAAGAAGGCGGCACAAGATAGTGCGGTAAGAGCTAGCATGCATGTCCTTCTCTCACTGGTCCACGAGACTGAACCAAATCATGCCAATAACCTAACTCGTATCTATGTGATAGATAAACCTATGTATATGAAAATTTTGACCAAGTAAAGAGTAAATAAGAGATAATATCTTATCGTGAATCTTGATATACGTAAGAAAGGCCACCTCAAGGGGGCATAGCTTTTGTCACCAACTTCTAGATGTGTATCTTTAAATGGGGGTAAAGAGATCACAGCATATCATTTCAAGATATTAGTGTACAAATATTGTCCACATTAGTGCTAGCCATACCACGTTAGACGGTTGGTGTCCACGTCAGTGATTTCTATAATTGACTGAAAAAACTACATTGGTAAATCGGTCAAAAGGTTTAGGACAAATAGGCGCATTTAAAATGTTTAAAATTGAATCGGCATTGATATAAAATGTTTATGAATTTTTTGGAAATTTACCCCATTTTCATTAGAAAGTGGTGCAAAGATAAGAACCAACGGTAAACTGAAAAGAAAATTATACTCAGACAACCACCAATGTTATTTTGAAGAAGATAATATGAATGAGCATGTTGGCTCATTTTTTTTTTTTTTTTATTTCTAATAATAGTTACTTGAGCATCTCAATAATCTTCCCTTTACCTGTGAGCTTAGTATTAGGTATGTTCCCTCTCAAATCAGATTTGCTTTTGAATTAAGATCTTGAATCCCCACTTTGTTGCACATGAGGACCACCACAACTATGCCCACCTTCATCCATGTTTTCTTTTGCTAATCCGAACATAAATGCTGCCATCGGGATCACATTACTCATGAGATTTCTTTGAGGATAATTGTCCAAAAAACCCTAAACTTGTTGTACAGTGGTAACTTCAGCCATAGACTTTTTAATTTGGCAAATTAGTCCTAATTTTTTAATAATTTGTCAATGTAGTCATTGTAGTCAATTTTGATTGGAAATCATTGACCTAGATGTTGACTGTCCTACATGACATGAACAGCTTGCTTACTTTGACTATTTTCACAATTTTATTTTAATCGTATGATTTTTTTTCCTTTTTTTTTTCATTTTTCTATTTTTACTATTTCCCTTTGCTGGTGGGGGCCTCGGTAGTGGCCGGTGGAAAATGCTAGCCATAGGCAAGGGCATTGCCGGCCCTTGCTAGCCAGTAGCCACAACGAGGGCTCAGGGTTTTTTGCCTGATTTAGTGAGGTTCATGACATCCTCGCCAGATCTGGATAAAGAACTTTTGGGCCGTTATGTACGGTGGGCAAACTTTTTCTTGACCTAAAAGGAACTGTATCCATTTATTTATGAACTCATACAGGTGTGATTAGCCTTAATGATGCCATTATTAGCTCCGTATGTACTTAAATATACGTTAGGTTTTGTAGTCTTCTTATCGGACTCTATAGGTTGCAATCATTTACAGCTTTAATCTCATGGTCCAGGGGGTCCTATGAATTCCTTAAGTAATGAGAGTCCTTGGCTCCACAACATGTGTGACCAGATCAATCGTCTTTCTATATTTTAGGTTATGGTCTTTTGGCATTTCATTAATCTTTAAAATGAAAGATCAAATAGATTAATGTCCATGATGGGGTCACAATCCACGAATGCTCAAATTAACATCACCTCTAAGCATGTGAATTAGCATTGAATGAGATCTGCTTTATTCAGTCTAATCAAACCATTATGTCCCAGTTCTTTTTGCACATCTAGATGCTTTTGGAGTGTAGAATATGATGAAGGCCATTATTAAAACATGTAAGCAATGATAGGCATACTTTATTGTAATTGATTTCTCAGTCCAAACAAAAGCTCACCATCGTGGAAACTATCCTTTAAGGAACTTGATGTTCGTTTATAAGTTCATTTGTTATCATTGCATGGACATGAAAAGTTATGCTGCATTATGAGATAAAAAGAGATTCATTGCGCGAAATGATGTCATGTCAATTAGTTGAATAATAATGGTAAGAGAACACATCTAATGCTAACATCGAAAGGACAAAATAAGCATTTTTATTTTCTCCATCTCTGACGGTAAGAAATTCTACCGACCGACCTTCCGATGGATTATATAGACAAATATGACCCACAAAAATCAATCACTCCTTCGATGAAGTGATGTTATGGTAAAATAAGTATGAGCATATATTTTATGGTGCATAATCTCAATTTTGACCGGTAACACATAAAATATCTGAGATTTTTTTTGTAGAAATGCATTTATCCAAAGAAAAGTGAAGACTTTTTATTTGCGAAGAAGGACCATTATAGGTGAGTCAACTTGACATCGTACTAGACATTTTCATTAGTTATTATACAAGCTGAAATCTGGGTGGGCGACTCAAATATGAAAGTTGTTACCTTGACGCTTAATGGTGCGGAATCCAAATGTGTTTTACGTGCTTAGATCGCACTAAGAAATCTATTTCTTCAACCAACCCAGTCTCCTGAATTGAAGAACAAAGCTTGAAGTTTATTTAAGCGAAAATCCTCAAGGAATAACATGGTATTTATACACGTCTAGAATCGTCTACACAGGTTTGCGGAGAATGCTAAGGACTCAAAAATTATAATATATCAAATCCTATTATCTTTTTCTGCTGCTTTAATGTCATCTAATTTTCGATTGGCACAGTAATACCTCAAACTAGGATGGCCACAGTACTTGTTAGTTATGTTCTATCATAACATTCAGTTGCCCCTCTATGGAAATACGAAAAATTGAGTGTTTCACTCTGCGTGCTCCACTTGTGTCACTGGGTTGCCACTTGTGTTTCTATTTTTCCAGTGTGTTGGCTCGAATTGCATTGTTAGAATTTTTTTTTATTATCAAAAAGTGATTTCCATTTATTACCAAATTAATACATAAAAAGGAATCTCTAAAGTCATAATAACAAAACAAGCCCATAAATATCCAAAATAAATCAAAAGAAGAAGAAGAAATCAAGGCGTTTCATTAGAGCATGATTGGTGATTAATAGAGATCATCATAAGCTTGTCCTTCAAGAACAGATCAATAATGGTAGAAATCATTACAAAACTAGATCCAAGCGAAAGAATCGGTAGCCATTTACCGAATTACACAGTACCATAAGCGATAAGCACACATTGAGATTTTCATCTATAATTATGGCTTTGCCTTTTGATGATGTGTGCCTAAGTTCGGTGTCCCCAACACCATCATCGTATGGAGACAACATAAATATGTTGAAAAATCTCAAATTTGACACTTGTGAGAGCAACCACTGGGGTTTACCTCAGTGGCCACCCTTCCAAATTGGAAGGGGGAGGTGGGGGGTTCGAATCCCCACATTCTCGGGGTTGGGGTGGGGACGAATTAAGTTTTAGGAGTGGGTTTCGACTCCCACGCCCTGCAAGGAGGCAGGGCAAAAGTCTGAGAGTGAGAGTTAGAATAGGACTAGAGTAGGACCGATCCAAAAAAAAAAAAACACTTGTGAGAGCGAGCTCTATAATCAATGCGAAGTGCCAAAACTTTGAGTGAAAAACATTGAATAAGCACAGATTTGACATCGAAGTTGTTGTGAACATCATTGAAACTAGAGGTGGAGTACTTATTCATTAAAATTCCAAAATTTAGAATTAGATCGGAGAGAAAAGCTCATAGATATAAGATCGGGAGAGCAAAGCTCCCAAATTTAAAATTAGATCGGGAAAATTAGGAAAGAAACAAAAGGCAATAGAAGGAAAAGGAATTGGGAGGGGAGCGAAAGATCTAGATCTAATCCCTCCCCTCTAGAAGTGAAAAAGACAAAAAAAGGTTTAGAGAGAGAAAGAGAGAGAGAGGAAGATGAAGGTTGATTTCTTTGGAGAGAGGGTCCTTTGACAAGCAAGTAAATTTGTTGGAATTCAAAATATAGCATTGTACACACTTATCGTTCAAATGTCATCCTTGAAAGTTTTTTATTTAATTTTGTCTCTGAACTTTGTCATTTTTGTTCAATTTGATCCTTCTATTAAAGATTTAACATGAGTATGTGGCTGTGGCCGTTAAAATTTACTAAATTGTCATTTTTTCAATTTCGTCATTGAACTTTTTATTTTATTTTATTAATTTCATCCTTAAGCTATTGTATTTTGGTCCTTTCTCTCTAAAGCTTTTGCCTAAGCATGGTCAGGGTCTAATCGTCTTCAAGACAAATCTCTGTAACCCTTATCTGAAATAGTAACTGTCGACATGGCCCCTTGACAAGACATCACGCTGCAAGTGTTGATATGTTCGCATGAGCTTAATTGTGATGAATAATAAACATCTCAGGTGTAAATCGATCTGTTTGCACAAAAATTCAACCAAGTCATTGACATGAGTAGACACATGATGAGAAAACAAATCGTTATCGATACTAGATACGTGGGCCATTGTTGACGATTGAAAGTGTTGTCAACATTAATATGCATTAATTATCATGAATCAATTGTTGATACATGATGTTGTATGGTTGATGATTGTCATGGCATAACAAGTCGGCAAAGATGCCGATGAAGAAAGAATGATAAGCTACCTATTGAGACACCAAACGAAGAGTAGATGTCTGGGAGGCATCAAGAAACAATTATAATATTCTAATTTAAAATCACCCATGGAAATAGCAATGAAGTGCAATAGATCGTGGAGGAGATAATCAATAGAGACATCGAACTAAGACTGGATGTCTGGGAGGTGCCAAGAAATAGTCATAATTTCTAATTTGAAATCATTCGTGGAAAGAGTAATGCAATGCAACCGATCGTGGAAAAGAGATAAACTCAACTCAACTAGGACGAAAGATAAAGGATTGATTTTAAAGAAGTAACCACCTAAAGATAAGATCTTGTATAATAAAAAAAAAGGGTTCAAGATTCACGGACATATGGAAACATGGTTAAAATTTAAGAAAAACTGCTCTCAAACGGTTATATTATAAGCATTATAAATACTAGTGCTCAGCTATTGGAGGCACCCCTCGCACACTAATAAATAAACACATTATCTTTGAATCACCTCTCAATTCTTGTACTGTAGGCCTGTTTGGTAACCATCTAAATAGACCCTGATTCTGATTTTTTGTTCCCGGGAGTAGTTTTGGAACATAATCGTGTTTGGTAAAATTTTTGTTCCCGAGAATAAATTTCTATTTTTTTTTCTCGAAAGTAGATTTGGAATAGAATCAAGAATAAAAAAAAAGTTGATTATTGTTCCCGTAAACAAATCTAGGAATCAAGCCATTTTCTTCTTCTTCTTCTTCTTCTTCTTCTTCTTCTCTTTTTCTCTTCTTCTTCTTCCCTTTTTCTTCTTCTTCATCTACTGCCACCGCTGTGGTTGCCATCCACCGTCCACTGCCCCCTGCCGCCGGTCGCCGACAATCGGTCCGGCGAGCTTGCTAGGCTAGGGTGAGGTCCGGCGAGCTCGCCGAAGGTAAGCCTAGCCACCAGCGAGGCTCGCCTAGCCCCACCGGTGGCCAGGCAGGCCTCGCCCAACCCCGGTGAGGCTCGCCCGGCCACCGGCGAGGCCGGGTGCGCCTTGCGATCTAGCGAGGCCGAGCCTCACCGGTGGCCGGGCGGGCCTCGCCCACCCCGGCGAGGCTCGGGCCGACGAGGGCCGGCGTCGCTCCCGTGAGGTCGCCAGCCCTCATCCGGCCGGTCGCCCGGTCGTCCCAAGGCCGGCGACCGGCCACCTTGAAGAAGAAGAAGAAGAAGAAGGGGGAGGAAGAAAGGAAAAAGAGAAAAAAAGAAAAAAAGGAAAAAATTAATAAAATTATTTAAAAAGTAAAAAATGATTTGAAGTATGAATTGAAATTTTGCTATTTATAGAATACATATTTAATTTTGTATTTTAATTTATTATTTAGTATTTAGTAGTTATAGTTTATACTATACTTTATTATTTACTATTTAATAAAAAATTGATTAGTTAATATGTTTATTACTTAGTATAAATATAATTAATCAATAGAATTTCTATAATTTGATAAAATTTTAGAATTGGAATAGAAATTTTATGTAGTTACCAAACGCCTTTCTGTTATTTTTCTATTCTAGAATCATAAATTTTGTACAGTTATCAAGTGTGTTTTTTTTGCTCAGAAATTGTTCTCGAGATCAGAATAAAAAAGAATAATTTTTTATCAGAATTTGTTCCCGGGAGCAGAATCGTTACCAAACGCGCCCTAATTATAGTTTTCAGAATTGCATTGTCTATTAAATTATGGCGTGTTTCTTAGTTATAATTTCCAGATTTGCGTCATTGATTAAATTCTAGTGTATATATCTAATGTAGTTCCTGGGTGTCTCGTCGTTGATTAAATTCTAGCGTTGCATTTTTACGTTCATAGCCTTTATTGTTGATAAAATCTGGCATAGTTTGTGTACGTTCGGTTTCATTTCAAGTGAAGTATCGATTTCGTTACTACCTATGACATTTCCATGCCACAAAACCTATCTCTTTTAATAAAAATTGAAGAATGGCTTTTGTTAAGAGGCATTCCGTTATAGAGTCGAATTTTGGCAAACATACTGTTGGCACGTCTTGTAGGACCACATTGGTTGATTTGAGGATGTATAGTGGTTAGAATAAGGAATCAACTTGATCCTAACAATGCTAGCGGTAACCACTAGTCACGGCGACCTAGCAATGACATGACAAGACAGTCTGAGTCATCGCCTGCTCAGTCATTTGCCGAACAAGATCAAGGTGGAAATGTCAATATCATAAGGCAACTCATCGCTGAGTAGAAAAGGCAATTGGAGCCAAGCCCTGTATCCCTGGCCACCATGAGAAGGATGAGGAACAACATAATGACTTGACTAATCACATGATAAAATACTTTGTTAATATAGTTAAGCTGATGATTACCAACGTCCTTTATGATGTTATATCTAAATCTAGATTGTTAAGCTAGTCAATTTAGAAATGAGGACATCCAACACATATTGGGTATATTCCTTCATTGACACCCGCTCAAGTTACTTTTAATACAATAGGTCAGGTAATTCGACTTCCGCCACAAATTAGAATTCTACAAAGACCCAAAGTCATTGGAACAACTCAAAATAACGGAACCGTTGTCAATGGGATAACTTAGTTGATCCCTTTTAGGCTAACCTAGGTGGGAATGATAATGGCAATTTGGTAAATCAAACTACTCAATAGAATTTACCATTGCCAAATATGGAAAGCATACAAACAGTTGGACAATACCTCATGTCGATAACGTGTGGCTTATGGGGGTGATACCTCAGCCAAACATAGCACCTGGCCTTTTTAGGATTAATGCTATAATGGACAAACAAGTTAGATCACCATATCCATCTGGAGGGCAAGATGGTCAAAGACTCTTAGGAGAAGTGTTGGTTCTGTAAGGGCTAGTACGAACACCTAGAGAGGGGTGAATAGGTATAAAAAGATTTTTTGCAGAATTCAGAAGTGATAAATTTCCTTTAGAAGATAACATACTATAAATGCATTCGGCTTTAAGCAATTAAGTAAGGCTGAAGAATAAAAGTAAAAAGTTTAAGGAAGAGAATAGGAACACAAGGTTTATAGTGGGTCGGCTTAGACCAAGCCTACATCCACTCTCTTGCGTTGACAGCCTATTAGGCTGGATTCCACTATGAATCAAAAGAGATTTTACAGCAGTGTGATCTCGACTTCACAGTGAGGAGTCTCTACTGATCTCTCACAAAGTCTCACAAGAATTTCACTTTTTTGAGCTCAGTGAAAGAAATAACAAGGAACTAGAAAGCTTCAGATTTTGAAAATTCTCTTCTATGCACACTTTCGAACAACTATCGAGTTCTCTTTATATACTCCTTCATGCCTTAACGATCGTTGGCACTTTCCAAAGGAATTCTTCCAATCTACCCGTTGGACAGAATCAATTAAGGTGATCTTGAATTGTTAGAAGAGTTGTGATAAAAGCCCTTCAATTCTGCTCGCCCATACAATCAGGATCTTGGTTTCCATAAGTAGAACCTTCCAAGTTTGCTTGCCTCTCACAAGATCTTCAAATCGGAATTGTTTCCAATAAAGATGATCAAGCAAGTAGGTGCTATATCCAGCCATAACGTCATCCATAAACCATACGAATTGAATCCTTGAAAATAATCCTGCATCTGGATAAGTCTTCATTCTTCAGTCTGGAATCTATTACAAGCGTAAAAAAGTTCCAAAACAACAATCCAAAAACAACAATCAAAAGTAAGTCCAAACAAAAATCCAAACCAATACTAAGTTAAAGTACCAAAACAAAGATAAAATATGCACACATTCTCTCCTTTTTTGTCAACAGCAACAAAATGGAGAAAAATGTGAAAAAGGTTCGATAAAATTAGGGTTGTTTGGGGATGCGAACAATCTGGAAATCCCCCATAGACTTGACAGTCTCCTCTAGCTTTTTCAGAGTCTCATTCAGCTGCTTAATATCCGCACCCTTTGCAGTTTCTTGCACTTGAAGCTTCAGGGCTTGTATCTTTTCATGTAAAGATTTTGAAGTGGACTGAAAAGCTGTTTTGAGATACTTGATCTCACACTCCATTCCATATTGCTGAGCCTTCAAACCCAAAAGGATTTCCAACACCCTTTGAAAGTCTACTATTGGTTCTGTTGAAGCATTAGGTCCAGCCAAATCAAATCCCGGAGTATTGAGATGTGAGGGAACATCAGCAGTTCGATCACCAGGACTGAGAATGGATTCTTCAACATCTTCTTTAGGATATTGAGTGGCATAGACATCGTCTAAATCTGCTGGAGATCTACTAACATCACTAGTAAAAACAAATGAAGAGATACCTCTTTTGTCAGCAGCTCCCCCTGTCTCTGTTCCTTCGGGTGGAGAAAAGAATTCCTCTTCTTGTTCTTGCTCTGCTTCAGCACTCAAGTGATGTTTTTCTTGGTCTTCTCCTGCAGTTCCACTCCGAGTCTTCTCAGAATCCCCTGACAAGGATGTAGCATATGTTAGCTCAAAAGAGTCATCTTGACCCTTTGATTCAGCTTCCCTGCCTTCTGCTTCTCTTGCTTCTCTTCTTCTTTCTCTTCTTGCTTCTCTATTTTCTTTGTCCTCTAACTTCTCAAAACTAACAAAGCTCCGTAGATTTCTTAAGGCAGAGAGAGTAATGTCATCCTCATCTTCTTCTTCATCTTGCAAGATAAGGTTTCTCCTCTTCTTAATTGGTGCGCTCATGGGCTCCTTGCATTTTCTCTTCTTCACTGTAGAGTCTTGTTTTATTTTGGCGGGGGACTTCTGCTTCAGGCGTTCCAATGCCTTATTCAGCTCATTCAGTCTCATTTTTGAAACCATCTTCAGTCCAATCACCATTGGAGCAATGGTTTGAACACAGAGAGATGCAAGAAACTGAATTTGAAAGTGTCGAAACAGTCGAGAGACCAACGTAAAATAAGGTAGTTGCCTATTGTCCTTCACAACTGTCCTATACACGTGCATTAGGATAGTGTGAGCCATTGAGAACTTAAACCCAATGTTGATTGCATACATCAACTTTGCTTTAGAGTAAGAAACATTAGTCTTTGAAGTGGATTTGGGTCTGATGCAGTTGATCACAATCTTGTGTAGCAAAATATTGGAAGCAGTCATTCTAGAATAAGAAATCCTACCTTTAGCAAATCTGTCCCGAACAAGAGCCAATGTTGTGTGACTAACAAACACATTAATTGGTTGGAAACTCCCTCTTTCCATACCAATCACATCCGCCAAAGTGTCGACATTGAGTTTGTCCCTTACTGTGAAAGAAAATCTATTCACATTTAAGAAAGATAGATTCAAATAGAAATAGGCAGTCAATTCAGGGTAAACGATTGCAGTTTTCGAGCAAAATTTTTCGAGTTGAATGAGAGCAAACTTCTCCCTCAGGTTCACTTTCAAAGAATCCAGAAAATCAAAGTCTACAGTTCGAGGGTGCATCACCCCTCTCTTCGAGAGTTTCGAAAAGGTCTTCTTGTGGTTCTTAGAACGGAATAAACTCGTTCCCTCTCCACGAATATTTGTAGCAATACCCATCCTAGGCTGAAAATGCGTATACATCACCTCATCATCATCCTTTCCCTATGGCTGATTAAAACCACCAAACCGCGGATCACTTGGAAAGTTGGCAAAAGTGCTTGCTGTCAAACCTTTAGGCACAATGCCCAATCTTTCCATAGTATTTAAGAACAAAGTTTCGTTTTTATAACCGTTTGCTCGCAAAAATTCATTGATCAAAGTCATCGCAGAACCACCCTGCTTTAAGTTATAGTAGAGTCTAAACAGAAATTGGGTTTTCTATGTTCTTACTAGTTCAACATCTTCAGTGATCTCTTCTTCTGCTTGTTGCTATGGAGGATCTTGAGCCACTTGCGGTGAAGAGTGACGCTGTTGAGAATGTTGTTGTTGTTGCTGCTGTTGAGAAGGACCTTCTTCCTCGATTAAGTCAAAATGCGTAGGACCCTCTCGCATGTGCTGTGGTCTCCTGTTTGCAATTCTAGAAGATTTTCTTTGGAAAGACATTGTCACTGTTGAAGGGGATTTCTCGAACTCGCTCGTTGAAAAAGGTGAGAACTTTATGGATCAAACTCGAGAGAAAAAGTGAGAGAGTAGAGTTTTTGTATTCTAGGGTTTGTGTGAGCTTAAATGGAGAAGAAGAACTTCAATGGTATATAAAGCAAATGAAATGAGATATACAGAAAGTCACAAAGGAAAAAATAAACTGCCTTTTTCGAAAATGAAAAACTGCCAAAAAATTCAAAATAATTTCTAAAAATAAAATAGGCAAGTTACGATTCAAAAACCAACGTACCTTTACAAAATTTTATCCTAAAATAAATTCACATTCATGTAGAAAGCATTAACTTACAGATGTAGCTTCTAGACATTCTGAGTCTGAACACCTTCAGACTTTACCCGATAGGAGATATGATGTTCAGTCTAGTGCGAATAGACTCAAATAATCTTTTCTCCAATGGCTTTATAAATATGTCTGCCAACTGATTCTTTGAGTCAATGAACTGAATCATAACTTCTCCATTCTGAACATGATCTCTAATGAAATGATGTCGAATCTCTATATGCTTTGCTCTTGAATGAAGAATTGGATTCTTTGTGAGATTGATGGCACTGGTATTGTCACATTTGATCTCGGTGCACGATTATTCAATTTCAAAATCTCTTAGCTGTTGCCTTATCCACAAAATTTGAGAACAACAGCTTTCAAGAGCCACATACTCTGCTTCTGCTATTGATAGAGCTACAGTACTTTGCTTCCTTGAGAACTAAGACACCAGCTTGTCGCCTAGCAATTGACAGGTACCAGAAGTACTCTTTCTATCAACTCTACAACCTGCTAAATTTGCGTCTGAATATCCAAGGAGAATAAAGTCTCATTCTTTGGGATACCACAGACCTATCTTTAGAGTAGTTGCAACGTATTTGATGATGCGTTTTGCAGTACTTAAATGAGATTTTTTGAGATTTGATTGGAATCTAGCACAGATGTAAACACTAAACAAAATGTCAGGTCTAGATGCAGTAAGATAAATAAGCGAACCAATAATGCTCCTGTAAAGCTTTTGGTCTACATTCTTTCCTCCTTCATCTTTATCCAGCTTTGAAAAACTTGACATTGGTGTCTCTGTCTTTTTGCAGTCTCCAATCCAAACTTCTTGATAAGATCTTTCGCATACTTCTCTTGGTAAACAAAAATACATTTCTTTGATTGTTTAACTTGTAATCCTAGAAAGAAGGTTAACTCACCCATCATACTCATTTTGAATTCATCCTATGTGACATCCAGATTTTCGGGTTCTAATTTCGACTGGATAAATAGAGCCGTTTTCGTTCAGTTGAAGCCGAGGATCAATTCTGGTTGTGAAATTGAGAAGCATGAGGGATTCTTGGATAAGGAAAATAATCAATTTGATAATGGAAATATCAATTGATTTTTGTGAGAGTTAATTGAGAGAAATTCAAGAGGGATTTTGGATGCGAGAAATGCAAGAGGGGAATCAAGAACTCTAGTTGGAAATTCCTTTGGGATTAAATGAGCTCATTCAAAAGAAATTGGATCAAGAATTTTCTATTTGAGAAAATTCTTTCTTTTGAATTTATTCGCATTTCCCTTTCCCTATTTGGCCAAACACCTTTTCCCCTATTTTTTTTCCCACAAGTTTCTCTCTCCTTCTTTCTTTCTTTCTTTTTATTTTTCTCTCTCCTCTCCTTCTCTTTTCCCTCGTGCGTGAGCCCCTTCCACCGAATACATGGCTGTCCTCCACTTTGCTTCTCCTTCACTTTTACTTTTGACTTTTCAAACCTATCTACTCTCTCTCTCTTATCTTTATCTCACTCCCTCGACACTCTCTCTCCTCCTCTCCCTCTCGGTTTGTTCGAATGAAGAGAAGCAGAATGGCAGCGCCGAGAGAAGAAAACCGGAGCTGCCATCGCTGCTTCGCCCCGCCCGCGCGTCGCCTGCGTGCTCCACCGCTCGCCGGTTGCCCTCCGCGCGCCTTGGTCGCTCTCTCGCCCGGCTCGCTGCTTTCGAGCCGCTGTCCGGCTCCGTTTTGGCCAGCCACAGCCACGGTTCGGCCACCTCCGGCCACCGTGCGCCGCCACCTCGACCCACCGGAGCCCCCTCGCCCTTCGCAGGCCTTGTCCAGCTCGAATCAGCCCCGGATCCACCCTAACCAGCAGCGAACGAAGGTTGCGAGAAATGGGTATGACAAAGGGGTTTTGGCCCGTTTTAGCCGCCTTCCCGAGCCGGATGCTCGGCCCGCCTTGAGGAAAGTCGATCCTCGCGTCGATGCCGTTGTTTTGGGTGAGTTTTGCTCACTAATGCCTTCTTAGTTTGCTAATTATACTTAAAGGTTGATTAGTGTTAGTTAAGTGTAATTAGGTGGTTAGATTAGAATTGATTAGCGATTATTAGTTAATTGCATTGCATATTAGTTAGGTGGTTAGTGTACTTAGATAGAGAATTGCCTATAGTATTTATTGGATGCTTCTTGGGATTTTTCCGTTAAATTTTCTAGTCCTACTTGTATATCCCATTGCTTTATTGTCTCGAGGATTTTTATAATCGCTTCCGCATGTGCTATCAAAAATGAAAGGGCATATGTAGTCCCGGGATATCGCATTTTTAAAATCGACCAAAGTTGAAGGATGGTCACGAGACCGAGGGCGAGCGTGACATCCCCTTTTGTGGTATCGAGCAATGGTTAGGTATTGGAGTGATAAGGTGCGATGACCTATGGGATAGTAGTAGGAAAGGCCTTTAAATTCATGACTGTGCATGTCTTTGATAGTTGATTGGTAGAATTGTTTGTCGGGTGTGAATTGCTTGCTTTTAATTATTATGGATTCGAAAGGCAGAGTGTTGACTCTGGCCAGCTCGAGCGTAAGAGTGCCACCGCAGGTTGGTATTAGTGTAGCAGCGTTGGTTGATCCAAAGTTCATTAAGATCTTTCTGTTGCAAGTGTACCTTGGGATTTGGATGAGCCAAAGGTAAAAATCGGGACCAAGTTATTGTTGTTGTTGCTACCTTTGCGAGGTCCAACTTGGGAGGATAATCGCCGATATTTGAGTTAAGATTCAAGTGCAAATAGACTTGGAATTCAGTCGGGGTAAAGATTGATGTTGAGGGAAGGGTATTCTATTTCCCCCCCAATAGGAAGGGTGGAATAGTCAGGTCAGCATTCAGACAATGGAACATGTCGTTCCATGGAAGACGGTATGGATCAGTCTAATGTATTTTGAGGATAGGAATTTGTGGTAAGTGTTGCTAGCTCAGACAGTGATTTATGAGGTATCTGCATAAGTAGATGGAATCTCGACAACGGTTACTGCTGTCACCGTCGATAGGAGGGACGAGAGAAGAAGTGTGCCATAGAACGCACTGTGGAATTTTAGGATAGGTCTCCGGTACAAGAAATAGTGCATGCTGGTACTTGTCAGGAGGTAGAAGGCTCACGAGATAGGTGTCTAAATTGTGGAAGGAATGCATGGATTAATCCCAGGTGCGAGACGGCTAAAACGTGCTATGAAGGTAGCCAGCACGGTTGTCAGGTGAAAAACTATCAGTATGAATCCAAGGGAGCATTGATACGGATACTGCAGATAAGACGCCATTAGGATGGCAAAAAGGAGCAGGAACGGAATTAACAATGCTTTATTTAATGGAAGAATGTTTTGAGGTGATTTCATCAGAATGGTGCCGAGAGAGTGTTGGGAATGCAATTGTGAAATTTCAGTTGTTCGTTAAGGTCCGAGGAAAAGAACCATTGACTAGAGTGGTACTTGATTAGGCGTGGGTGTACAACTTATTCAAGTGTGGAAAGAATTGGTTACGGCATTTGGTGGTGATAAATTGTTATAGTGAAGTAACCCGTTTATTCCGGAGTAAGTAGAAGTGCCAAATTTTATTGAGAATCGAGAAGGGTCCTCGACTTCTTTAATCTTGTCACTTGAGGCAATCCGTTGTTAGACGGAGGTTGCCTAGGTTTCTTGACGATTGTCAAAAATAAGACAGATTGAAGAATTGAGAATTTAGGACTCCTCAGCCAGAATTCCGGAAGTGTTGCCACAAACCGTCGCCGGAAAGAGAAAGAATTACGATCGAGCTAACATCCCAATGAACCATTCTTTAAACTTTCTTACAGTTGTTGTTGTGTGATTTAATAGAACCAATGGTGCGATGTGAGTATTGATGAATGAGGAATTTATGCATATCGGTACATTACCTAGGAGAAACATCAGCCTCATAGTGAGAAAGAAAGAAATATGGTTCATTGCAATTATGCATCAACTATAGTCGACTCAATCAAGTGACAATCAAGGATAAGTGTTCATTGTCAAAGATTGACGAATTGGGTGATTTGTTATAAGAGTGTTGAGGTCTTCAAGAATTGATTTGAGGACAAGTTATCGCCTTGAGAACCGGGGAAGGAGGTTATACCGACAACATTTCGCACTTGATTTAGCCCTTGTGAGAATAATGTAAAGCCATTTGATTTGACAAACGCTCCCCGCCCGTCATAGATTTGACAAACCGAGTGTTCAAAGAATATCTAGATCAATGGTGATCGGTGGTGTAGCGACATTCTAGGGTATTCATTAAGTACCGAGGGATCATGAGAGCCCCTAAGAATGGTCATGTGATTACAGGTAAAGAAATCTTCATGGACCCGAACAAGATCGAATCGATTGTTAATGGACCGAAACTAACAACAATGTCGAGATCGAAGCCATGGGGATTGGACTGCGGACTTGACCTCTTAAGAAAGAAGAGGAATTCTTAGGCATAGACAAGTGCAAAGATAATTGCCGAGCTTAAGTAAGAAACGAGGCTACCGCACTTGTGCTAAAATTTTCATTTGGCTCTAGAAAGCACGAAGTCTTTAGTGATATGTCTTGTAGAGGACTAAGTATTGATACAACATGAGAAGATTGTTGCATAATCGTCCCGCCCAGTTGAGACCCAATAAGTTGAATATGAAACGGTGTAATCGAAATCTTGGCAAGACTATAATGGTGTTATCTAGTATCACCTTGGAGGAACGAAATGAGTCATTAATGTGTTGAGCCGAGAGTCTTCAATTATGCATAGACTGCCTAAAGTATAGACTTTACTTGAAAAGGGTTTGAAATTTGGTTTTCAAATTTGAGGTAGGCTACCTTTTGAATTTTATAGCCACCCTCAAAATTGAACCGGATGTTCAAGTTAGAATCGGCGCCTAATTGACGAGACGAAGATGTTCAAGATCTTATAAGAGGATACTAGTAAGAAAGAATCGAGACTTTAAGATTTCGAGGATGGAACGTTCGGGTTCCATGAGTGATTGAATACACTTGATAGTGTAGCACTCGGAAAAGATCTTGTCGAAATTCACTATAGTATTGCAGATTCCGGCGTCGCCTAGTTTGGCCAGACTGATATGAAGATAGATACCGCCGGGCGAGTTGTCGGTAAGTGGAAGTTCAATAATGCAAACCGGGACTTTTATCATCACTTAAGAGTCCCCGACACCGTGCGCCGCCAACTCGACCCACCGGAGCCCCCTCGCCCTTCGCAGGCCTTGTCCAGCTCGAATCAGCCCCCGGATCCACCTAACCAGCGGCGAACGAAGGTTGCAGAAATGGGTATGACAGTGGGGTTTTGGCCCGTTTTAGCCGCCTTCCCGAGCCCGGATGCTCGGCCCGCCTTGAGGAAAGTCGATCCTCGCGTCGATGCCGTTGTTTTGGGTGAGTTTTGCTCACTAATGCCTTCTTAGTTTGCTAATTATACTTAAAGGTTGATTAGTGTTAGTTAAGTGTAATTAGGTGGTTAGATTAGAATTGATTAGCGATTATTAGTTAATTGCATTGCATATTAGTTAGGTGGTTAGTGTACTTAGATAGAGAATTGCCTATAGTATTTATTGGATGCTTCTTGGGATTTTTCCCGACCCTTATCGGGTGTTAATTAGGCAATTCGGGCCTAAGTGGAATTTTTAGGAATTAAATATTAATTTTCGAAATTAATTATTTAATCATTTATTTTTTTCGGAAATTCAACTGGGATGGCCAGTGACCGGAATTTTATGCTAATGATCGTGGCGCAGTCCGTTTATTTAATTGAGTTTTATATTGTGCTAAATTGGAATTATTGTGTTTATTTATTTAATTTTCGAAATTAATTATTTAATTATGTATTTTTCCGGAAATTCAACCGGGATGGCCGGTGACCGGAATTTCGTGCTGATTGTCATGGTGCAGTCCGTTTATTTATTCGAGCCTTAATTTGTGAGAAATTGATTTATTGGGGATTTTAGGATTTATTCCTAAATTGAATAATCTTTGGTTATTAATTGAAAAATAACCGGGCATCGGTTGGCGGTGCCAAAAATGTTTTGGTAGACTACAGAAAATGGTGGGATTTATAGAAAGGAAAATATTCTATTTTGGCTAAGGCCGATTGTGTACCCACACACGATATTTTATCGAGTATCTTCGATATCAACAAATTAGGCCAAGATATTATGAAATTGAGAAATTTAATTACGAGGTGCAATATCGTTGGCCGTAGTTGAAAGGGTCGGTGGGACCGTAAATCCATCGAGATCATGAAAGGGTCGGGTGGGACCGCAAATCCATCGCCCCTTGAGAGGGTCGGGTGGGACCGTAAAGCCCACTGGATCTTGAAAGGGTCGGGTGGGACCATAAAGCCACTAGATCTTGAAAGGGTCGGGTGGGACCATAAAGCCATTGAATCTTGGAAAGGCCGGGTGGGACCGTAAAGCCACTAAATCTAAGAAAGTTGCTTGGTGGGGCCGTGATTACCACCTATAGACAAGTTGTGTCCTAAGGACCGTGATTCATAATTGGGAATTGAGTTGGAATAGTCGAAACGACCGGAAATGGTCTTGTTGAGATGTAATCGGCTAGGTCGATTGATCATTGCTTGATTTGATGTTGTGAATTGATTGATTGAATGGGAATGACCGATAAGTGGTCTTGTTTACTTGTAATCGACTAGGTCGATTTGATCGATGCTTCGATCAGTGATGTGATTGCTTGAGTGACTATTTGATCTCGTGCTAATATGCGAGGTGGAATGCGAGGCCAAGGTAAGCCCTCGACTCATGTTGTGCATAGGCAACCCTAAGGTGTATTAGTTTACTAATCGGGTCTTAGGGGGTAGAACTTACTGAGACATAGTCTCATCCCTTTAAGGACAACATTTCGAGACCCCGATGAAGAACCCGAGGAGAAAGAATTCGAAGAGGAGTATCGGAGGAGAACTACGAGGATGCTCCAGTAGGACCCCGATGAGAATTGAGTCGCCAATCCTATCTCGATGATTTTGGCTGTAGAATCTATTTGAGTAGAAACCAACCTTTTAGCATGACTTGTATTTGTAAATAAGGGTGTTGGTTTTAAGGTTAAATTTTCTAGTCCTACTTGTATATCCCATTGCTTTATTGTCCGAGGATTTTTATAATCGCTTCCGCATGTGCTATCAAAAATGAAAGGGTCGGCGATATGTAGTCCTGGGATATCGCATTTTAAAATCGACCAAAGTTGAAGGATGGTCACGAGACCGAGGGTCGAGGCGTGACATCCCCTTTTTGTGGTATCAGAGCAATGGTTAGGTATTGGAGTGATAAGGTGCGATGACCTATGGGATAGTAGTAGGAAAGGCCTTTAAATTCATGACTGGTGCATGTCTTTGATAGTTGATTGGTAGAATTGTTTGTCGGGTGTGAATTGCTTGCTTTTAATTATTATGGATTCGAAAGGCAGAGTGTTGACTCTGGCCAGCTCGAGCGTAAGAGTGCCACCGCAGTTGGTATTAGTGTAGCAGCGTTGGTTGATCCAAAGTTCATTAAGATCTTTCTGTTGCAAGTGTACCTTGGGATTTGGATGAGCCAGTAAAATCAGGACCAAGTTATTGTTGTTGTTGCTACCTTTGCTGAGGTCCAACTTGGGAGGATAATCAGAGAATAGATTTCGATATTTGAGTTAAGATTCAGTGCAAATAGACTTGGAATTCAGTCAGGGTAAAGATTGATGTTGAGGGAAGGGTATTCTATTTCCCCCCAATAGGAAGGGTGGAATAGTCGGTCAAGCATTCGACAATGGAACATGTCGTTCCATGGAAGACGGTATGGATCGAGTCTAATGTATTTTGAGGATAGGAATTTGTGGTAAGTGTTGCTAGCTCGCATGCTGGTGATTTATGAGGTATCCGCATAAGTAGATGGAATCTCGACAACGGTTCACTGCCACCGTCGATAGGACAGTCGAAGAAGTGCGCCATAGACCGCACTGTGGAATTTTTGGGATAGGTCTCCAGTATAAGAAATAGTACATGCTGGCACTTGTCAAGAGGTAGAAGGCTCACGAGATAGGTGTCTAAATTGTGGAAGGAATGCATGGATCAATCCTGTGTCTGAGACTGGCTAAAACGTGCTATGAAGGTAGCCAGCACGGTTGTCAGGTGAAAAACTATCAGTATGAATCCAAGGGAGCATTGATACGATATCAAGAGATAAGACGCCATTAGGATGGCAAAAAGGAGCAGGAACGGAATTAACAATGCTTTATTTAATGGAAGAATGTTTTGAGGTGATTTCATCAGAATGGTGCCAGAGAGTGTTGGGAATGCAATTGTGAAATTTCAGTTGTTCGTTAAGGCTGTAGGAAAAGAACCATTGACTAGAGTGGTACTTGATTAGCTGTGGGTGTACAACTTATTCGTCAAGTGTGGAAAGAATTGGTTCTGGAGCATTTGGTGGTGATAAATTGTTATAGTGAAGTAACCCAGTTTATTCCAGGAGTAAGTAGAAGTGCCAAATTTTATTGAGAATCGAGAAGGGTCCTCGACTTCTTTAATCTTGTCACTTGAGGCAATCCGTTTGTTAGACGGAGGTTGCCTAGGTTTCTTGACGATTGTCAAAAATAAGACAGATTGAAGAATTGAGAATTTAGGACTCCTCAGTAGTCCAAGAATTCCTGGAAGTGTTGCCAGAGGGATTGTCAAACCGTCGCCGAGAAAGAGAAAGAATTACGATCGAGCTAACATCCGGAATGAACCATTCTTTAAACTTTCTTACCGGTTGTTGTTGTGTGATTTAATAGAACCAATGGTGCAGATGTGAGTATTGATGAATGAGGAATTTATGCATATCGGTACATTACCTAGGAGAAACATCAGCCTCATAGTGAGAAAGAAAGAAATATGGTTCATTGCAATTATGCATCAACTATAGTCGACTCAATCAAGTGACAATCAAGGATAAGTGTTCATTGTCAAAGATTGACGAATTGGGTGATTTGTTATAAGAGTGTTGAGGTCTTCAAGAATTGATTTGAGGACAAGTTATCGTCAGTTGAGAACCAGGAAGGAGGTTATACTGAAGACAACATTTCGCACTTGATTTAGCCCTTGTGAGAATAATGTAAAGCCATTTGATTTGACAAACGCTCCCGCCGCTGTCATAGATTTGACAAACCGAGTGTTCAAAGAATATCTAGATCAATGGTGATCAGGTGGTGTAGCGACATTCTAGGGTATTCATTAAGTACCGAGGATCATGAGAGCCCCTAAGAATGGTCATGTGATTACAGGTAAAGAAATCTTCATGGACCCAGCCAAGATCGAATCAGTTGTTAATGGACCGAAACTAACAACAATGTCAGAGATCAGAAGCCATGGGGATTGGACAGATTACTACAGAAGGTTCGTGGAATAATTTTCAGCATCAGTATAATCACGGACTTGACCTCTTAAGAAAGAAGAGGAATTCTTAGGCATAGACAAGTGCAAAGATAATTGCCAGAGCTTAAGTAAGAACAGGCTACCGCACTTGTGCTAAAATTTTCATTTGGCTCTAGAAAGCACGAAGTCTTTAGTGATATGTCTTGTAGAGGACTGGGTAAGTATTGATACAACATGAGAAGATTGTTGCATAATCGTCCCGCCAGTTGAGACCCAATAAGTTGAATATGAAACGGTGTCGTGAATCAGAATCTTGGCAAGACTATAATGGTGTTATCTAGTATCACCTTGGAGGAACGAAATGAGTCATTAATGTGTTGAGCCGAGAGTCTTCAATTATGCATAGACTCGCCTAAAGTATAGACTTTACTTGAAAAGGGTTTGAAATTTGGTTTTCAAATTTGAGGTAGGCTACCTTTTGAATTTTATAGCCACCCTCAAAATTGAACCAGATGTTCAAGTTAGAATCGGCGCCTAATTGACAGACGAAGATGTTCAGAAGATCTTATAAGAGGATACTAGTAAGAAAGAATCAGACTTTAAGATTTCTGAGGATGGAACGTTCGGGTTCCATGAGTGATTGAATACACTTGATAGTGTAGCACTCAGGGAAAAGATCTTGTCAGAAATTCACTATAGTATTGCAGATTCTGATCTAACACTTCAAAACATATCAGAATCGGCGTCAGCTAGATTGGTAGACTGATATGAAGATAGATACCGCCGGGCAGTTTGGGAGTGCCAGAGTTGTCAGTAAGTGGAAGTTCAATAATGCAAACCAGGACTTTTATCATCACTTAAGAGTCCCCAGTGGGAATGAAAATATATCACAATGGAACATTGTGACGAGCTTACTAAGGATTCAGGGGATTACTGATACCATTTGAGGATAGTAGTCGATCGATAGATGGAGTTGGTCCACTTTGGTACAGTACGAATAGATCTTGTTTTAAGTATGTGACATCCAGATTTTTGGATTCTGACTTCGATTGGATAATTGGGCATTTCATCGGCGCGACTACAGTGTTTTTCTCTGAGTTGGCCACTCACGAGATAACTAGACTAGCTAGGTGAGTTATTAAGGACTTTAAGGCAAATAGACTTGAGAATTTGACCAGGAATCGACTTCTCGACCGTGCTCATCTTTAGAGATCATTTCGGCACAGTATAAAATCGATTTGAAATCAGAGATAGGTCAGTTCGATTGAGACGAATGACCGATCGTGGGTGACTCCACTAAATTGGAAAATTCTCATCGACCGGCACTAATTTGATTTTCTTATTGTTTTGGTACCTTGTGTCCGTATTTGAATCCTCGAGATTTTCACGACAACCGAGAGTCGCCAATGTGTCAAGTGGGTTCATTGTGGCTCGAAGAAAATCGACCACGGGTCATTTGTCCTAAAAAGCTCTGAAAACTACCCAGTAGCTTAGGTCACACTAAAAGCGTGTCGGATTGAAATTAACTGCCAATCTAAGTTCGACTTCAGAAATTGAAGATTCTGTCTTGTCACAGAGTGGGTATACCGAAGTGTGTGTGCATCAGATAATTCACCGGCATGGAGTGCCGGGGATGAATTATATTTCGAATCTAGATCAAAGATTATAAGTTTGGCAGAGCTTTCGGAGGGTTCTTTCTTAAGTAGCGCATAGTAGAGGGTACAGAATTTCAGTGGTGAAAAGAAAGTGAAGAAAGATTACAGGAAAGAGTCAGCTCAGTAATCAGTGTTTGCAGTTGTCAGATCAGTGTCAGAGTAAAGATTGCACAGAACTGTCAGAAATTTTCAGTCATGAGCTTCGAACGTTCATTAGAGAGTCGAGAGAAAGAGATTAGATGTGAACGACAGAGTGCCATATGTGAGAAGCTCAGTTCAGTTGTTGGTTCGAAAAAAAAAAAAAAAAAAGCAGATTTTGTATACCAAGATGGTCTCCTTGGTCAAATGGTCGGACAACACCATGAGACCGAAGGATTAGCATGGAATAGTGAGACTCAATGAAACGACAATACCCCCACCTTTTGTATAAGGATTGGAAAAAGTTTAAATTTCGAGGACGAAATTTTTATAAGAGGGGAAGAGTTGTGACATCCAGATTTTCGGGTTCTAATTTCGACTGGATAAATAGAGCCGTTTTCGTTCAGTTGAAGCCGAGGATCAATTCTGGTTGTGAAATTGAGAAGCATGAGGGATTCTTGGATAAGGAAAATAATCAATTTGATAATGGAAATATCAATTGATTTTTGTGAGAGTTAATTGAGAGAAATTCAAGAGGGATTTTGGATGCAGAAATGCAAGAGGGGAATCAAGAACTCTAGTTGGAAATTCCTTTGGGATTAATGAGCTCATTCAAAAGAAATTGGATCAAGAATTTTCTATTTGAGAAAATTCTTTCTTTTGAATTTATTCGCATTTCCCTTTCCCTATTTGGCCAAACACCTTTTCCCTATTTTTTTTTTTTCACAAGTTTCTCTCTCCTTCTTTCTTTCTTTCTTTTTATTTTTCTCTCTCCTCTCCCTCTCTTTTCCCTCGTGCGTGAGCCCCTTCCACCGAATACATGGCTGTCCTCCACTTTGCTTCTCCTTCACTTTTACTTTTGACTTTTCAAACCTATCTACTCTCTCTCTCTTATCTTTATCTCACTCCCTCGACACTCTCTCTCCTCCTCTCCCTCTCGGTTTGTTCGAATGAAGAGAAGCGAAAACAAGCGAATGGCAGCGCCGAGAGAAGAAAACCGGAGCTGCCATCGCTGCGCCCCGCCCGCGCGTCGCTGCGTGCTCCACCGCCGCCGGTTGCCCTCCGCGCGCCTTGGTCGCTCTCTCGCCCGGCTCGCTTCCCGGAGCCGCTGTCTAGCTCCGTTTTGGCCAAAGACAGCCACGGTTCGGCCACCTCCGGCCACCGTGCGCCGCCACCTCGACCCACCGGAGCCCCTCGCCCTTCGCAGCCTTGTCCAGCTCGAATCAGCCCCGGATCCACCCTAACCAGCAGCGGCGAACGAAGGTTGCGAAAATGGGTATGACAAAGGGGTTTTGGCCCGTTTTAGCCGCCTTCCCGAGCTCGGATGCTCGGCCCGCCTTGAGGAAAGTCGATCCTCGCGTCGATGCCGTTGTTTTGGGTGAGTTTTGCTCACTAATGCCTTCTTTAGTTTGCTAATTATACTTAAAGGTTGATTAGTGTTAGTTAAGTGTAATTAGGTGGTTAGATTAGAATTGATTAGCGATTATTAGTTAATTGCATTGCATATTAGTTAGGTGGTTAGTGTACTTAGATAGAGAATTGCCTATAGTATTTATTGGATGCTTCTTGGGATTTTTCCCGACCCTTATCGGGTGTTAATTAGGCAATTCGGGCCTAAGTGGAATTTTTAGGAATTAAATATTAATTTTCGAAATTAATTATTTAATCATTTATTTTTTCGGAAATTCAACTGGGATGGCCAAATGACCGGAATTTTATGCTAATGATCGTGGCGCAGTCCGTTTATTTAATTGAGTTTTATATTGTGCTAAATTGGAATTATTGTGTTTATTTATTTAATTTTCGAAATTAATTATTTAATTATGTATTTTTCCGGAAATTCAACCGGGATGGCCGGTGACCGGAATTTCGTGCTGATTGTCATGGTGCAGTCCGTTTATTTATTCGAGCCTTAATTTGTGAGAAATTGATTTATTGGGGATTTTAGGATTTATTCCTAAATTGAATAATCTTTGGTTATTAATTGAAAAATAACCGGGCATCGGTTGACAGTGCCAAAAATGTTTTGGTAGACTACAGAAAATGGTGGGATTTATAGAAAGGAAAATATTCTATTTTGGCTAAGGCCGATTGTGTACCCACACACGATATTTTATCGAGTATCTTCGATATCAACAAATTAGGCCAAGATATTATGAAATTGAGAAATTTAATTACGAGGTGCAATATCGTTGGCCGTAGTTGAAAGGGTCGGGTGGGACCGTAAATCCATCAGATCATGAAAGGGTCGGGTGGGACCGCAAATCCATCAGTTCTTGAGAGGGTCGGGTGGGACCGTAAAGCCACTAGATCTTGAAAGGGTCGGGTGGGACCATAAAGCCACTAGATCTTGAAAGGGTCGGGTGGGACCATAAAGCCATTGAATCTTGGAAAGGTCGGGTGGGACCGTAAAGCCACTAAATCTAAGAAAGTTGCTTGGTGGGGCCGTGATTACCACCTATAGACAAGTTGTGTCCTAAGGACCGTGATTCATAATTGGGAATTGAGTTGGAATAGTCGAAACGACCGGAAATGGTCTTGTTGAGATGTAATCGGCTAGGTCGATTGATCATTGCTTGATTTGATGTTGTGAATTGATTGATTGAATGGGAATGACCGATAAGTGGTCTTGTTTACTTGTAATCGACTAGGTCGATTTGATCGATGCTTCGATCGGTGATGTGATTGCTTGAGTGACTATTTGATCTCGTGCTAATATGCGGGTGGAATCGAGGCCAAGGTAAGCCCTCGACTCATGTTGTGCATAGGCAACCCTAAGGTGTATTAGTTTACTAATCGGGTCTTAGGGGTAGAACTTACCGAGACATAGTCTCATCCCGGTTTGGGGACAACATTTCGGACCCCGATGAAGAACCCGAGGAGAAAGAATTCGAAGAGGAGTATCCGGAGGAGAACTACGAGGATGCTCCGTAGTAGGACCCCGATGAGAATTGAGTCGCCAATCCTATCGATGATTTTGGTGTAGAATCTATTTGAGTAGAAACCAACCTTTTAGCATGACTTGTATTTGTAAATAAGGGTGTTGGTTTTAAGGTTAAATTTTCTAGTCCTACTTGTATATCCCATTGCTTTATTGTCTAGGGATTTTATAACTGCTTCCGCATGTGCTATCAAAAATGAAAAGGTCGGCGATATGTAGTCCTGGGATATCGCATTTTAAAATCGACCAAAGTTGAAGGATGGTCACGAGACCGAGGGTCGAGGCGTGACATCCTACATACATCTAGAGAATTTCTTGCATAAGTTGAATATGAAACGGTGTCGTGAATCGTCTTGGCAAGACTATAATGGTGTTATCTAGTATCACCTTGGAGGAACGAAATGAGTCATTAATGTGTTGAGCCGAGAGTCTTCAATTATGCAAAAAGTATAGACTTTACTTGAAAAGGGTTTGAAATTTGGTTTTCAAATTTGAGGTAGGCTACCTTTTTGAATTTTATAGCCACCCTCAAAATTGCACATGAGTGATTGAATACACTTGATAGTGTAGCACTCGGGGAAAAGATCTTGTCGAAATTCACTATAGTATTGCGATTCTCGATCTAACACTTCAAAACATATCGGCCAGAGTTGTCGGTAAGTGGAAGTTCAATAATGCAAACCAGGACTTTTATCATCACTTAAGAGTCCCCGAGTGGGAATGAAAATATATCACAATGGAACATTGTGACGAGCTTACTAAGGATTCGAAATACCATTTGAGGATAGTAGTCGATCGATAGATGGAGTTGGTCCACTTTGGTACAGTACGAATAGATCTTGTTTTAAGTATGTGACATCCAGATTTTGGATTCGACTTCGATTGGATAATTGGGCATTTCATCGGCGCGACTACAGTGTTTTTCTCTGAGTTGGCCACTCACGAGATAACTAGACTAGCTAGGTGAGTTATTAAGGACTTTAAGGCAAATAGACTTGAGAATTTGACCAGGAATCGACTTCTCGACTCGTGCTCATCTTTAGAGATCATTTCGGCACAAAAGATAAAATCGATTTGAAATCGTAGATAGGCCGGTTCGATTGAGACGAATGACCGATCGTGGGTGACTCCACTAAATTGGAAAATTCTCATCGACCGGCACTAATTTGATTTTCTTATTGTTTTGGTACCTTGTGTCCGTATTTGAATCCTCGAGATTTTCACGACAACCGAGAGTCGCCAATGTGTCAAGTGGGTTCATTGTGGCTCGAAGAAAATCGAATCATTTGTCCTAAAAAGCTCCGAAAACTACCCGAGCTTAGAAATTTTCATTAGTGGATCCGAAAATAATATCATCAACATAAATTTGAACTAATAAAAGATTTTTACCCTCTCTTTTTATAATCAAAATAGTATCTACATTACCTTTAATAAAATAATTTTGGGTTAGGAAATTACTTAACCTTTCATACCAGGCTCGAGGTGCTTACTTCGCCTATATAGGGTTTTTTTTTTTTTTTTTTTTTTTTTTTTTTTTTTTTTGACTGAGTCTAGCTTTCTTGGATTTTCAAATCCAGGTGATTGTTCCACATAGACTTCTTCTTGGATGAATCCATTTAGGAATGCACTTTTTACGTCCATTTGGAATAACCTGAAATTTTTATAGTAAGCAAAAGCAAGTAATAATCTAATTGCTTCTAACCTTGCTGCTGGTGCATAGGTCTCATCATAATCTATCCATTCTTCTTGCGTATATCCTTTGGCCACGAGTCTTGCTTTATTTCTAACCACTTTTCCTTTCTCATCCACTTTGTTTCTGAAAACCCATTTTGTTCCAATAATGGACTTACCTTTAGGTTTAGAAATTAGTTCCTAAACATCATTGATGTTGAGCTATCTAAGTTCTTCTTGCATAGCTTCAATCCAGCTTTCATCAGCCAAGACTTCTTTTATATTTTTGGGTTTAATCTTAGAAATAAGTGCCAAACCACTAGACTCTTCTCGCCTTTTGGATCTGGTACGAATTCTTTCACTAATGTTGCCAATGATGAGTTCTTCGGGATGACTTGACTTATGCTTCAAATTGCTGGTTGGTTTGAGAGTCCACTGATCTTCTACTTCAGTTGAATCTTTTGGTTCTTCCTGTTGTTGATCTCCAAAGTCTAAACTACTTCAAGGGAAGTAGACTTTATAAAGTTTAGAGTAAGTTCAGATTCTTCAATTTGAGTCTGGTCCAGTTGATTCTACAAAGAATCTTAAAACTTCACGTTCATAAATTATTCCATAGACTGAGTCTTTTTGTTGAATACTCTGTAGGCTTTTATTGATGTTGAGTAGCCAAGAAAAATTCATTCATCTAATTTTTCTTCAAACTTCCTAGTTCGATCATTTGCATTTTTCAAAACAAAATATTTACAACCAAACACATGAGAATAAGAAACATTTGATTTCTTCTCTTTATATACTTCATAAGGATTTTCTCTAAAATAGGCCTTAGGAATACTCTGTTAATGATGTAGTAGGCTGTAGAAATTGCTTCGGCCCAAAATCGAGAGGAAATATTAATCTCAATTAAGAGGGTTCTTGCTATCTCCTGCAAGGATCTATTCTTTCTTTCCACAACCTCATTTTGTTCTGGAGTGTAAGGAGAAGAGAAAACATGCTGGAAACCAGATTTATCATAGAATTTCGCAAAGTCTTGATTTTCAAACTCACCTCCATGATCTGTTCGTATGCTTGAAATAACATATTCTTTTTTCATTCTGAACCTTCTTGGCAAATTTTGAAAAGTGAGAGAAGGCTTTAAACTTACTTGTCAGGAAGTATACCCAAGTAAAGCGAGAGTAATCATCCACGATTACTAAGTAGAATCTCTTTCCACCAATGCTCTGAATTCTGATTGATCCAAAGAGGTCCATCTGCAGAAGCTGCAAAATCGATCAGTAGAAACTTGATTTATAGGTTTAAAAGAAGTTCTAACCTGTTTTCCCAAAACACATGGCGTGCATAATTTAAACTTTTGATAAGCCAAGTTGGGAAGACCACGAACAAGCTTCTTGAAGGAGATCTTGGAAATCTGTTTCATGTTTGCATGGCCAAGTTTTCTATGCCAAAGGTTTGCTTCATCTTGAATGGAAATTAGACACTGAGGGCTTTCTGGTTTTACATCCAAAAGGTAAATATTTCCATGTCTTCGTCTAGTAAAAAATTGAGAGAAATCTTTACTAGTCCTCGAACAAATGCCTTCTTGGAAATTAATTTTAAATCCAGTATGACACAGTTGATTGTAATTCAGACCTTCCACCAATGAAACATTGTTGATTGTGAGACTTCCAATCTTCACAGTTCCACAGCCAACAATTCTTCCTTTGCTATTTCCACCAAAAGAAACTTTTCCTCAATTCATTTGAACAAGCTTTATGAAACAATTTGAATCTCCTGTCATGTGTCTCAAACAGCCACTATCCAAATACCATTTAATCTTTTTCTTAATAGTGACCTGCAATCATAAAAAGAACTCAAGCTTTTTTTGGTACCCACACTTTCTTGGGTCCAGGGGAGTTAGTATTAAAAACAATCTTTGCCCAATCCCTCTTAACAGGTCTCCAAACCTTAGGACATTCTTTCTCAAAATGTTCTGGTCTGTTACACTTTGAACATTTGAGAGCGCTTCGACCAACAGGTTTTACAAAAAAAATTTGAAAATGATTTTTATAAAATGTTTTTGTAGATCTTTGTTTGATTCTTTCATTTATTTTGGGAAAATCAATTAAAGGAATAGTTTCTGGTGTCATACCCAAACCAGATTTGTTAAAATAAGGTCTTTGTACAGAAAGAATCTTTTCCAACTTCTCAGAACCTTTTGAAAACCTTTCTGTGATATTTGAAATGTCCTCTTTCAGAAAAGCATTTTCCTTCGAAAGAAAGTCTGTGTTTTCTTTCAAATTAACAAAACTTTTATCTAGATTTTCAAAATTTTCTTTCCAAGAAGTCTCTCGTTGCCTCAATTTAGAATTCTCCCTCTTCAGCTCGAAAATTCTTTTAAGAGATGTTTGGAGACTAAGACAGAGTTCATTTATATACTTCGAGACTTTAACTGGAATTTTTAAATTGCTAACCTTGACTTCCTTATCTGAGTCTAAGTTTGAATCTGTTTCAGAGTCTGAGTTTGATTCTATTTCAGAGTCTGAGTCTGATTCTATTTCAGAGTCTGAGTCTGATTCTGAATTTGCCATTAGACATATGTTGGCATATTCTTCATCACCTTCTTCGCATTCAGTATCACTTCATGTCTCTGCTTTGAGGGCCTTTTTGTATTTCTCTGTTTTTCCTTTCTTTTTCTTCAACAGAGGATAGTTGGGTCTTATGTGCCCCTTTTTCTTGCATTCGAAGCCTATCACATCTTTGTTGGTTTCATTGTCCTCGATTGATTTCTTTTGGAATTTTTGAGTGCTCTGCTTCTTCCAGTTGAATCTTCTTCCCTTCCTGTTCAACTTTTTGAACTTCCTTATCATGAGTGCCAGCTCTTCATCGTCCATGTCATCTTCTGAGTTTGTATCATCAAAATCATCGTTAGATTTTAATGTAATTGACTTCTTACCTTTGGGATCTTCTTCCTCGTTGATTTGTTCCACTTCATTTGATTGAAGTGTGCCAACTAGTTCGTCTACTGAAAGAGGCACGATCCTCTGGGTTTCTCTTTTTGAAGTTTTCACATGATTCCAATCTTTGGAGAGTCCACGCAGCAATTTATTGACCTTCATTGGTCCAGAGATTGGCTGTCCTTGATATGCTAGACCGTTTACAATTTCTGTGAAATGATTGAACATGTTAGTGATGGATTCTCCTGGCTTCATCTTGAAGGCTTTATACTGTCCGAGTAGGATACCGATTTTTGTTTCTTTGACTCGATCGGTTCCTTCAAAGGTAACATGCAACCTATCCCAGACTTCTTTTGCTGTTTCACAAGATGAAATTCTATTATACTCAATAGGAGATAGAACACAGTATAAAGAGTAGATGGCTTTAGCATCAAGAGCTTGTCTCTTGGTTATTTCTGCTTGTGTCATTTCGCCAGCATCTGCAATTTCCTTTCCTCTTTTTGAGGTTGATGTAGCTTTGGGAATGATCCATTTTTCTACCACATCCCATTCCAGGGGATCTTTTGATCTTAGGAATGCATTTATCTTGTTTTTCCACACATTGTACTCATTCTCATCAAAGTAAGGAGGTCTAGTGTTGCTTTAGCCTTCAACCAAACCTTAAGCCAAAATACTAGCCATAGATCTTTGGCTTAAGAAGTAAAAACACTTCAATAAATAAGCACACAAGCTCTGATACCAATTGTAAGGGCTAGTACGAACACCTAGAGGGGTGTGAATAGTGTAAAGAGATTTTTGCAGAATTCAGAAGTGATAAATTTCTTTTAGAAGATAACAGACTATAAATGCATTCAGCTTTAAGCAATTAAGTAAGGCTGAAGAATAAAAGTAAAAAGTTTAAGGAAGAGAATATGAACACAAGGTTTATAGTGGTTCAACTTAGACCAAGCCTACGTCCACTCTCCCGCGCTGACAGCCTATTAGCTTGATTCCACTATGAATCAAAAGAGATTTTATAGCAGTGTGATCTTGACTTCACAATGAGGAGTCTCTACTAATCTCTTACAAAGTCTCACAAGAATTTCTCTCTTTTGTTTACAGCTTTGAGCTCAGTGAATGAAATAGCAAAGAACTAGAAAGCTTTAGACTTTGAAAATTTTCTTCTACGCATACTCTCGAACAACTATCGAGTTCTCCTTATATACTCCTTCATCCTTTCACGACCGTTAGCACTTCCCAAAGGATTCTTCCAATCTACCCGTTGGATTTAATCAATCAAGGTGATCTCAAATCGTTAGAAGAGTTGTGATAAAAGCCCGTTAATCCCACTCGCCCATACAATCAGGATCTTGGTTTCCATAAGTAGAACCTTCCAAGTTTGCTTGCCTCTCACAAGATCTTCAAATTGGAATTGTTTCCAATAAAGATGATCAAGCAAGTAGGCGCTATATCCAGCCATAACGTCATCCATAAACCATACGAATTGAATCCTTGAAGATAATCCCGCATCTGGATAAGTCTTCATTCTTCAGTTTAGAATTTGTCAGTGAGGGCAGACTTTAAAACTAAAGTCTGGCGGTCTTCAGATTTTGACTATAGTATCTGGAAATCTTTAGACTATGATACTTGAGTCTCGAGTCTTTAGACTAGACTTTGGAAAGATTTTGTCAACTTCAAAACAGTAAAGGAGTTTTCTCCAACAGGTTCAGCCTAATCCTGGATATATTTCTCAAAGGCCAAATATGGTAGTTGATAATTAGCTAAAAGCAATGGCATGCCGGTATCTAGGGTTTTAGTTTATGAAGGGTCGGCGTTGTCTCATTATAAGCAAGTAGTCCAAGAAGCTTTGAAGGAAAGATGATGACACCATCCCTATGAAATTACTACTCTCAAATTTCACAAAGGAAATCAGTGAAGCCAAGGAAGTGTTTCTCGCTAATCTTATTGTTGGATTTAAAGCCACAAAGACTTCTATCTTTGTTGTTGAAGTTGATGCTTCATACAATCTTTAGTTAGGAAGGGATTAGATCCATGGAAATTACTGTCTCGGCTTCTCTTCATTAGATGTTAACCTTTTGGAACGGAGACAAAGTCGAGTATGTCTAGTGTCGCAACCTCCTTTTTGGCACCCCATCGCGCAGGTGCCTGCGGAGGCTAATGACTTGACTAGGTCTATTAGGCTTAGCCCGGGCTCTCCTAAGCCCATCAATTCACAACTTATGGTTTGAGTTTTTAACCCATAAGTTAATTTTAAAAAGGAGTCGCCACTAATTGATTTGGGGTAGGTCGATTAGAAACCCAAGCGAAATATTGTGAGAAATATTTACTCCTGCGCAACTAGAGAAACTAGGATCAGGGATTTGATTACACTAGTTATTTATTAATGCCTTTCCGGTATCTGATCTTGTTTAGACCCTAAGGCTATTGGATTTTAAAGGATTTTTCATGCATTTGTGGAGAAAAAAACATATTTTTAGCCTTTTCTATTTTTTGAACATAAAAGTATTTTTCGGATTTTTTTTATCTTTTTTGGAAATATAATCATTTTTGACTTTTTCCTAACTTTTTGGGAAACATAGAATATTTTTGGATTTTTTTTTATTTTAGAAAATAAATTATTTTTATTATTTATTTATTTTTTAAATGTTATTTATTATTATAATAATATAATATTATATAAAAAACGACTTGGGTCGGATTCTCAGGTTGGGACTGACCCGGTTCATTAAAACCAGCAGCTCGGGTCGGATTCCCAAATTGGGTTCGACCTAGATTGTTCACTTGAGGCCTAGATGGGCCTGTAGCACGGGCCTGGCCGGAACTTTATTTTCCTTTTTAAACAATCCAAGCTCGAACCAATCAAGCCCACTCTCTATTAAAAGAAATGCCTGACTCAAGAAGCAGCCGGCCCATGCGTGCTAGCCTAGATTGGTTGGAACCCTACTCGGCCGAGATACCCGCGTCCGACCTGGCTTTGACTTGACATGAGGTCGCTTCCTTCTCCGTCTCTTCGCGGCACTTGACGATTGTGACGAGCGGCGGTGATCGGCTCGGCGGAAGGACGGCGAAAGGAGCTCGGAAGTCGCAGCGGCGAGCCTAGCATGACAAGGCTTGTGGTGGGTTGTTGGGGTGGTGCAGGCAATGCTGATGCAGACGGTATCAGGTGGCAACAACGCGGTGCTGATGTAGATGGTGTCAGGAGACGGCGGCAAGGCTCAAGGGACCAACAACCCGGTGCAGGGACAACGTTGGTGGCTGAGCAGTAGCGGCGAGGTGAGCAGCAGTGGCTGAGCGTGGTAAGGATCACGGCTGGTTGTCGAGTACAACGTCGGGATGGGCAACAGCTCATTGTTGAGAGACCAACACAACCGACGGCGTGGCGTTCGATCACCTAGATTTGATTAAACACCCTCAGATCTGGCTTTTGTTGACCCTCGCTCTCCAAAACCCCCTCACCCAGCCCCTCTACTCCGGCTTCTCTCTCAGATCTCGGCCTGCTTGCTCTTGAGCCTCCCTTGAAGTCTCTTAGGGGAAGCTTTCAGAGCTTGTTGCCTTTGATCTCTCTCGGCGTCCTTCCCTTTTGCCCTTCCCCTAACGCCTTATCTATAGGCCAGGGTGGCCGGTCGACGGAGGCTGGGCCGACAGTCTTTGGTGCGCCAACCGACCTCCTTTCATCGGCCGAACCGGTGTCAGCTCCCATCTCTTCCATGGAGGCCTACTCGGCATTGATGGCATGTCCCCTTAGTCACCGGTGTGACATCCCAGATTTTCAATCTTGTTTTCTACTGAATAAATTGGGCATTTCATTGACGCGCCTATAGGGTTGTTCTCAGAGCTTATCACTCTCGAGATAACTAGGTTATCTGGGGAAATCATTAAGGAATTTTAATGCAATAGACTTGAGAATTCAACCAGAAATCGGCTTCTCGACCGTGCTCATATTTAGAGGCCATTACGGCACAGTATAAATTCTATTTGAAATCAAAGATAGGCTGGTTCGACCTAGATGTGTGGCTAATCGTGGGTGACACCACTAAATTAGAAAATTCTCATCAGTCGGCACTAGATTGATTTTCTTATTGTTTTGGTACCCTATGTCCGTATTTGGATCATCGAGATATTCACGACAACCGAGAGTCGCCAATGAGTCGAGTGGGTTCATTGTGGCTCGAAGAAAATTAACCACGGGTCATTTGCACTAAAATTTTTTGAAAGTTACCCGGTAGCCTAGGTCACGCTAAAAACGTGCCAAGTGGAAATTAACCGCGAATTCAAGTCTGATTTTAGAAATTGAAGTTTTTGTCATGTCACAATAAATTCTAGGAGTGTCGACTTAGTCTCAGAAGATTTTTCTGACACCCGAGACTTTTTGGGAAAAAGTCGTCGCCGGGTCGTTTTTGTGCAGAAAATGCCGATGATTGTTTTTTATGGAAAAATTGGAAAGCATGATGGATGTATAGGTGAGGAAAAATGTTAAGATGACTGATGGTAAGTGGATTGAATTTATCAAGGCCAAATTGAGTTGATTTTAGGACCGATAAGTGATCAATTGAAGGAGGAATCAAGGAAATTCGTGTGCCCCCTCATCCACCACCATTTTGGACCATTTCATAAGTTGTTGGGCAAGCCTTGGTGGCCTAATGGAGGCCAAGGAAGTATACATGGCCAAGAATGAAACTTGGAGAGCAAGTGTGGAAAAAAATGACCAAGGTGGCCCACCCCTCTTATCCCTTTCCTTTCTCTCTCTCCCTCTAGCCTACACCGGTCAAATCTCTCTTCCTCTCCCCTTTCCATTCTCGACCAGCATCAAGAGGAAGAAGCTGCAGCCCGTCGCATGCCTGGACGCCGCCTCACACAGCCCGCGCCGTCGTCGTTCTTCTGCTGGAACCGCGCTGCCGTAACCACACACTCCACCGCCCAACCTTGTTGTCCCTCTCTCTCCTCACACAACCCAGCTGCTGTTTTCGGTCTGTGGAAGCTCAACCGGGGCTGCCTTTAACCATTTCTTCACCGGTAAAGCCCCGCCAAGGCCCGGTTTGGCCTATTCTATCTTTCTCGATCAATTCCCGCCTAAACCGAGCTAATTTCCCCTCATTTCCAGCCAAGAACAGCAAGGAAATTAGTGGGTATCACAGCGGCTTCCAAGCCCGTTTTGAGGTGTCTACGGGCCTCGGACCCTAGGCTCACTTTGGAGAAAAACATACCTCGCGACGTTCTCGACGTTTCGATCCGAGCGGATTGTTTAACGGGTGAGTTTAACTCACTAATCACTGCTTAGTTTGCTAATGATGCTTAGGGGTTAATTAGTGTTAATTAAGCATGATTAGGTGGTTAGATTGGTTTAAAATAATTAAATTAGTGACTAATCAATGCATGTTAGGTGGTTAGACATAGTCATTAGCAAGTAGATAGGCTCGGGTAATTATTGAGCAAACCTCGGAAATTTTTCGGGTCCGTCTCGCCTTCCAATTAGGCATTACGGGCCTAAGTTGGTTTTTTAGTATTTAAATATTAGTTTTCAAAATTAATTAATCTTTTATTTATTTTCCGTAAATTAGACCGGGATAGTCGACGACTAGAATTTTATGCTGATTATCGTGGTGCAGTCCGTTTATTTATTTGAGCTTTATTTTGTGTTAAATTGATTTATGAGTGATTTTAGGATTTATTCCCAAATTGAATAATTTTGGAAAATCAATTGAAAAATAATCGGGCATCGGTTGATGATGCCAAAATTTTTTAGTGGTCTACAGAAAATGGTGAGATTTATATAAAGGAAATGATCATATTTTGGTTAAAGCGACTGTGTACCCACACACGACATTTTATCGGAAATGATAACAATGGTTATTTGATTGTTTGCTTGGAATGACATGTATACCGGCTCGATGACTCTACGGAGCATCTTGAGACATGACGGTATGATCTACCAGCTCGGTGACTCTACAGATTATCTTGAGACAATATGGTATGATACAACGGCTCGATAATTCTACAGATTATCTTGAGACAGTATGGTATGATAAATTGTGTGTATACCGGCTCGGTGACTTTATATGTCATCTTGAGACAGGACGGTATGATCTACCGACTCGGTGGCTCTATGGGTTATCTTGAGACAGTACGGTATGATATACCAGCTCGATAATTCTACAGATCATCTTGAGACAGTACGGTATGATTTGACAGCTCGATGACTATCTGGAGATAGGATAATATACTATCTATATATCACCTAGGGTGAGTAGTCTTGGATGTGGATCAGACTTACAGATAGTATGGAAAGGGCCAACCAAGAAATGGTCTGGATGACATGTAATCGACTAGGTCGATTGATCGATGATTCGATCTGATTGGGTGATGTGATGTGATCGTGTATATTTGATATATATATATATATATATATATATATATATGTACTGACTTGCAGGAGGGAACTGAGGTCAAGGTAAGCCCTCTAACTCGTGTTGTGCTTAGGCAACCTAAGGTGTATTGGTTTACTAATCGGGTCTTAAGGGGTAGAACTTGCTAAGACGTAGTCTCATCCCGGTTGTGGGACAACATTTCAGGATCCTGATGAGGAACTTGAGGAGAAAGAACCCGAAGAGGAGTATCTGGAGGAGAACCCCGAGGATGATCCAGGGTAGGATCCTGATGAGGATTAAGACTCCACTTCTATTTGATGACTTTTGCTGTGGAACCTATTTGAGTAGAAACCGACCTTTTAGTATGGCTTGTATATGTATATGTATGACTAAGTTGTTATATATGTACATAAGGCTGTTGGTTTTTAGGTTCAAGTTTATAATCTTACTTGTCTATCCCATTGCTTGATTGTCTGGGGATTTAGTATATGCTTCCACATGTGTATTAAAATCAAAATGGTCGGCGATGTGTCCTGGGACGTCGCTATTATATCGACCAGGTGAGGGATGGGCACACGATTGAGGATCAAGGTGTGACAACTGGCCTACTCTCCTCTCTTTACCCTAGATCGTCCCTCGCGCGTCGGTGTCCTCTGCGCACGTGAGTTGTAGAGGTGAAGGGGAAGAAGAAGGAAGAAGGAAGAAAGAAGAAGGAGAGGGAAGGGGGCCGGGCTTAGAAAAAGAAGGTTGGGCCATGGGTCCTTGTGGGGGAAGAAAACGGAAAAAAAAGGGGTGGCTGGGCGCGAAGGCCTAGCCCCAGCGGGCTGCTTTCTCTCTATTTTTTTAAAATATTTAAATATAAAATAAAGGAACTAAAATAGGAAATGGATGCAAAAAATAAAAATAAAACTTAATTGATGCGAAAATCATTTTTGTTAGGGTCAAATTGATCCCTAATTTTATATGCAAATTAATTTAAAAATACCTAGCCAAAATTTAGGTGTCAACATCAAGGCTAATCAAAATGCGTACGTGACATGGGCAAATGCATTAAAAGTAAATCGGAACTATACTGAAAGAGACATCGACCAGTCATGTGTCATAATTTCTCCAAGAGCCGATCTAAAAGTTCTTGCATTTTACCACTTTAACATGGAAATGTGAACAGATTCCTAAAATTGAGCGGACAGATCAACAACTTGATATTGTACATGGAAACATGCATTATTAGAAGACCTTGATAAGAGCTATTCAGCTTTCCTGGCCGAACAGACTGAATAAACCATCGACTTGCTGATTATGTAATAGATTTTGAGGAATCACCATTGGAGGAAGATGATAAAATAGTGGAAGCTCAAGATCCAATGATCGCGATCAATATTGGTGATGAAAAGTGCCGTGGACCAATTTATGTCGGCGCAATTTTAGATGAAAATTTTAGAATACAACTGGTCGAATTGCTTATAAATACAAGGATTGTTTCACTTGGGACTATCGCTAGATACCACAACTAGGAAGACTTGTGGTAGAACGTAGGTTGCCGATTAAAAAGGGATTTGGTTCACATAAACAATCTCCAAGGTGGTTTGCCGTAGAAGTCATCTTAAAAGTAAAAGAACAAGTCATGTTACTGTTAGCAGTAGGATTCATAAAGATAGCTCGGTGCGTCGAATGGCTTTCCTATATAGTGTTTGTGAAAAAGAAGAATGAGAAAGTAATGGTTTGTATCGACTTTAGAGACTTGAGTGTAGTAACCCCTAAGAATGAGTACCAGATGCCGATGGCTGATATTGATAGATTCAGCATCAGGCAATAAAATTATGACTTTAATGGATGGTCATTTGAGATACAATCAAGTTTTCATAACAAAGGAATATGTCACAAGAAGGTGTCCAAATGTCTCAGGTCTATTGGCACATTCAAATGGTTGATAACATGACTGGGGGATTCATGGAAGGCTACGTCATTGATATCATCGCTGAATAGAGCCAGCTAAGTCGTTTGTACTATCTTAAACAAACTTTTGTTAGGAGCAAAAATACAAGTTGAAAATGAATCCTCTTAAATGTGCTTTTGGAGTTAAAGCTGATACATTTCTAGGATTTTTGATAAACCAAAAAGGAATTGAGATAGATAAAAAAAAAAAAGACAAGTAATTTTGGAATTATTGCCATCAATGACTAAAAAATAGTTGCAAATGATTATTGCTAAAGTTAATCTTTTGTGTCGGTTTATTGTGAATCTATTTGAGAAAACTGAAGTTTTTTCTCCTTTGATCAAATTTAAAAATCATAAAGAGTTCATCTAGGGAGAAAAACACTTGTTCAACTTCAATCATATGAATGGGTACTTAACTAATCCTCCTATTTTGATGCCACCTAAACCAAGTTGGCCTTTGAAACTCTATTTTGTCAGCCATCAATATAACCATCAAGAGCATGCTAGCACAAGAGAATGATGAAGGCAAAGAGCAAGCGTGTATTACCTTAACAGGATCTTAAATGATGCAGAAAGGAGATACACCCTCTTTTTTATTTTTTATTTTTATTGTTCCGGTTGGAAGTAAACCCTTATTGAAAAGTTATGCCTGTCCTTGCATTTTGCGTGCATTAAGTTACGACACTATATTTTGCCAACTATGGTTAATGTAATATGCAAGACTGATGCAATCAAATGCATGTTGAGTGAGCCTATCGTTAGAGGTCGTGTCGCCAAATGGGCACTTGCTCTGTCCAAGATTAACTTAGTGTATGTCCCTCTTAAAGTCATAAAAAGATAAGCACTTGCCGATTTTATTGCAGAGTATTCACGTGTGCAGACTAAAGAAAAAGAAGATGAAAATTTCATGAGGGTGGTGCCGTGGACTCTGTATTCTTGTGTGAATAATTCCTTGGGTGTAGGAATGTTGATTGTATGTTAGCAAGGACATAAAACTAAGTTTACGTTCAAATTTGATTTTGATTATTCCAACAATCAAGCAGGATATGAGGCATTATTTCATGGCAAAGTCAAATTCTGGCAAAACACAACACATTTACCACTTCATAACGTGCTCGGACTAATTTAGTTAAACAATAATATTCTTGTGTTGACACGATATGTTTAGATACATTTAGAAATACTCATAACATGTAAACACAATCATGCACTTTCATATGCAACAATTCATATCTTAAATATTTTGCATTGTGTATAATCCATTTAACTTGTGTGTTGTTGGGACTAAATCTGATGAGAGAGAGAGAGAGAGAGAGAGAGAGAGAGAGGGCGAGGGATCCGTGTGCCTTGAGGAGGCCTTCGGTGAACTACTCAAAACTTTTAAAATAGACATCAATTACATTCAGCAGCTGATCCGTATGCTTCAAGCCGTCATCGTTTTACACCACCTTCAAGTAGGGAGATCGTCAATAGACAAAAATATAAGCCACATCGAGTTGTATATTTAACAACTTAAGCTTTGAAAACAAGTAGTCGCACACTCCAACTTCCTAATACTACCGCGTCTAAAAGGATAGGAAAAACTAATCCTCCACGCGGCTCATGAAATTCAATATAATACGATGCATGAGACCCATGCCGGGGAGACATTGATGGGGTGGTTGGACTTGCATTTTCCTCTTGCCACCTTCTCAATCATGCACAAACGGGACCAGGAAAATGTTTTCTTCCTCGACGAAGGCCATGACGTCTAAAACTTATTTCCGGTCCCCATATGATTGGGAACATGAATCGTGTAAACACATAAAATAACAAAGCATAAAGAACCATGCTCGAAAGAATCAGTTCTTAATAAATCTCAACATCAGAGTCAACTGAATTCCGGAGATGGCAACATTGGAATCTTGGAAAAGAGCTCGAGCCATTTGGGAAAGGTTTTGCAACTTTCCGGAGGAAAACTTCTTAAAACAATGTTGCAGATATGTTTATTACTCTCGAGTGGGGATCAACTGATTGGCCGTTGCCTTGAGAAAAGAAGCGAAGCCACGAGTTAATCCTAGCCAGCTTGTTTTGGCGGAGGAACCTTCTAATTCGCCATCATTTTGTGCTTGATTATTGACTAAATTAAGATGATTAATGGTCGACAGACTTCTTTGATTAGTGGGGAACTTATAAAACTATTAATCAAGAGGGATGACATTTGGAATTGGAACATGAACACTTTGTTGTGAGTGGTTTTATTGAGTTACTAAGTGACAAAGTTTAGTGGGTGGTATACGGTCCCCTGAATATTAAAGAGGTCGAAGAGTTCTGATCGGACTTTGCACATGCAAGGCACATCAGCATAAGTAGGGAACTTTGCCCATGAAAGGCACATCAATGTTATTAGTAAACGACTTAACAATTATGTGAAGGCACATAATATATTATAAGTAAACGACTTAGCAATTAAGTACCTTTACGCTGCAATGTCGACATGCAGAGAAAGTGTAAAATTTAAGAGACTTCAAAAAATCTTTCGATGGACATAATTACGTTTGTTTGGATTGACTTTTTCTTTTTTAGTTTTATCAGATTAAAATTGTGTGATTCATGCACTTTGGCCTTTAAAAAACCGAACACTTGAAACTTTCACAAAATGTAAATGTTAATATGTAATTTATATAAAATATTTTTTTCGAAATTTAATTACTATTTTACAAAAAGTACTTTTTTTCCTTTTGTATAAACTCAAACCTTTGGTACATTCGTTTAAATGACTTTTTTTTTTTGCATGTCTCTGTTAATAAAAAAATCATGTTCATATTTTCTATTAATTAAGTACAATGGAGTTAACGAAATGACTTAATTGCATCAATTTAATAAGTTTTAAGATTTGATTGTATTTTTTGTAAGTTTTGGAACTCGATTGTATTTTCTTAACAACTATTAGGACTTTCAATGTACTTATTCCTAATTATTTTTATGCAAGTGATGCACTATATATTCAAACAATGGTTCGGGTCGCTTATTCTGTTTTCTCCTTTGTCCTTTTTTTTTTTTTTTTTTTTTTTATCACGCCTAGAAAATCCACCTTAAGAGTCCACACGCGTAGAAAACCCACTATTCTCAAGGATTAAATAAAGTGCTGTTAAATCGTAGGTGAATACACTTCCCATAAGAACGTTTTGCACTTAATAATATGTGGCATCGAAGTAGTCTCTAACATAAAAATAAGAATAATAATAAAAACAGGATCGAACTCGCATCCTCCACACTACTTCAGAGTCGTGTTTCTAATTCGAGATACAAATTAGTCCCGATTATACTATATCATAAGCCCTAAATTTTATGCGCAAATTATAAACTGCAATTGTATACTAAACCTTTCAATTAGTTTAGTCACATCTTAGATCTTTACTAAAAAATGCAATCAACTCGTAATTCTTTCAATTGATTCAATTAAATCTTAAACTTTTACTTAAAAAATACAACTAAGTGCTAAAACTTATATTGAAAAGTACAGTTTTTTGATACTATACAGAATTTTTAAGTCACCAATAGATAACTGTCAGTACTGTTCAGCGAAAAGACTTATCTTTTGAAAAGTATTTCGAAACTTATTTGAAACAGAGGATTAGTACTCATTACATTTTGTATATGAACAATCCGGATGGCAATTGAAGACTTTTTATTTGCATAGAAAGGCCACTATGGGTGAGTTAACTTGATATCATACCAGACCTATTCATCAGTTAATATACGAGCTCAAATCAGGGTTAGTGACTTAAATATGAAGTCGTTAGCTTGATACTTAAATGGTGCGGAAATCCAAATTTGTTTCGCATGCTTATATCACACTAGCAAATCTATTTATTCAACCAAGCCAGTCTTGTGGAGTGATAAACAGCTCGAAGTTTATTTACGTGTAAATGTTCAAGGAATAGCACTGATTCCTATTTGTAAAACTTCCTATTGATGGGGTAGTTGGAATTGCATTTTCCTCTCGCCACCTTCTCATCCATGCACAAACGCGAGTACAAAAATGTTTTCTTCCCTGACGAAGGCCATGACGTCTAATCTTCATTTGGCACTCCCATAACCACATGAAATAACAATGCTTGAAGAACCATGCTCGAAAGAATCACTTCTTAATGAATGTCAGCATTGGAATCTTGGAAAAGAGCTCAAGCCATTGGAGAAAGGCTTTGGAACTTTTTAGAGGAAAACTTCATAAAACAATGATTGTAGACATGTTTATTCCTCTTGAGTGGATCAACTGATTGTCTGTTGCCTCGAGACAAGAAGTGAAGCGGCGAATCAATTCTGGCCAGCTTGTTTTGGCGGGGGAACCTTCTAATTTGCCCATCATTTCGTGCTTGATTATTGATTAAACTAAGATGACTAATGGTCTACAGACTTCTTTGATAAGTGGGAAGCTTACAAAGCAAGTGATTGACAGGAATAACATTTGGATTTGGAACATGAACCCTTTGTCGTGAGTGGTTTTATTGAGTTACTAAGTGACAAAATTTAGTGGGTCGTTATATGGGTAGCTGAATATAAAAAGGAAGAGTTTGGGTTGGACTTTGCATATGGAAGGCACATCAACATAAGTAGGGAACTTTTGCGCATGAAAGGCGCATCAACATTATTAGTAAATGACTTGGCAATTATGTACCTGTTCTTTGCAATTTCCACTCATGTAAAATGGGTAAAATTTAAGAAAATCCACCTTAGGAATATACGCCGAAGAGAACCTCACTTATCTCACGGACTCAGTAAATCGCGGGTTAATGCATAGATGGATAGTCAATTCCTAGAATCAGTCCCACTTAGGGCGCGCATGATGAAATTTCTGGCATGAAGTTGAATTCTCAATTTCTATTCTATGAACGAGTTTTTGAGTAAAGAAATGCGTTTGATAACAATTCAAAATTTCTATTTCTGAAATAAAAATTCGTTTGATAACGGAATAAAATTTTTATTTCTAGGAGTGGCAACGACCGTTGTTCGGTGGCCGGAGTCTGACATTTAGCGATTGGCGTTTAGCGTCCGGTGACTGGCAGTGGGCGAACGAAGTTCGAAGTCCGACGTTTGGCGTTCGGCGCCAAGTTCGGTGACTAGTGGCAGGCGGCCAAAGTTCGAAGTCCGACATCGGAGTTCGGCGACCGGCGACAGGCAACCGGGGTCCAACGTCCGGAGTTCGATGTCTAACTTCGACCTTCGAAGTCTGGTGACATGAGGCCGGCGGCGGGTGGCTAGTGGCCAGAGTCCAGCAACGGGTGGCCGGCAACCGACATCCGGCGGTTGGTGGTGAGTGGCGGACGGTCGCTGGCGAACATCCGGTGGTTAGTGATGAGCCTCCGGCATCCAATGATTGGCGATGAGCAGCCAACGATCGGTGGGCGTCCGGCTATCGGCAATCGGCAGTTGGCGACGGGCGGCCGGAGTGCGGTGGTCGGCGATCGACGTTTGGTGGCCGACGGTCGATGGCTGGTGGCTGGGGCCGGTGGCGAGCTGCTGGCAACCGACGGCGGGCATTCGGCATCCCACGGGTGGCAAGTGGGCGACGGGTGGGTGACGAGAGTGAATAATGAGAAAAATTTTGATTTCTCATTTTTGTTCCAGAAATATAAAAGCTAAAAATTTTAACTTTTTATTTCTGCTCCAAATCTATTTCTGGAATAGAAATTTGTTCTAGAAATAGAAAAATGAAATTACGTTACCAAACGGATTTCTGTTCCAAATCTATTCCAGGAAATAGAAAAACAGAGAAATAGAGAAACATAATTTTGTCAAGCGTGCCCTTAATAGTACGTGGAACCAAAGTCTTGTCTATCAAATAAAAAGAAAAAAGAAAGACGAAAAGGATTTAGGGAGACTGAGAAATTAATGAGTTGTCTAATGCACGTACAAGTTCATTGTGGGAAAATTACAGCTCGAGACCTAAACTTTAACGGATTACATAATGCAATTGAGTACAAATTTTTTCTTAAAAGTATGATTAAGTCCTAAACTTTTCAATTGATTTAATTAAGTCCAAAAGCTTTAATAAAATGCAACTAATTCCTAAAACTTACGTTGAACACAATTTAAGGATACCACATATAATCAGAATCTCGATTTTCATAAGTACATACTTCCTAAAAAGGAACATGTTTTCAAGATTGATTTAATCAATTTGTGATTGATTCCATCAACGTATTTATAAAAGGTAAGTGAAATCCTTTGCCAGAGAGCTAGATGATATAGTATAATATCCTAATAAGTTCATTCGGGATATGTATCACAAAATCAATAAGTCTAATTTTGCACTCTTCTCCATTCTGGACATGATCTCGTTCTGGATTTCGTTAGAATGGAAAGTGCTTTTAGGGATGAATAGATTTTTGCAAAAGTCTTTGATAGTTCCTCAGAAACAACTTCAAAAGTTCTTAAGATTAACCTTAGATCCAGAAAGTTTTGTCAACTTTAAAACTTAGTGGGAATTTTCTCAAGAGTAGCAAGTATCAACTTGCTGATGTCTTCACCAAAGCTTTATCCAAGAGAGTATTTCAAGATATGGTGAACAAGTTGAGCTCTGACAATGTCTTCGCTTCAACTTGAGGGGAAATTGGTGACATTAGCAAGCTTTGCTCTCCTATTCAAGGAAAGGAGAGATAATAGGCAAATCTATATATTTATAGTTTTCCTATATTTTGGAATTTCTTGTTTTATGGGGGTGCTTATTGTAAACGCTAGTACGAGCACCTAGAGGGGGTGAATAGGTGCGAAAACAAATTTTTTGCTAAGTAAAAACAGAAATTATGATTTTAGCTCACGTCTGTTCAGCAGTAGACTTTGAAATAGAAATTAGACTCTAACAATTAAATAGAGTTACGATCAAGGTAAAAGAGTTTAGGGAAGAGAATAAGAAAACAAGGTTTATAGTGGTTCGGCTTAATCCAAGCCTACGTCCACTCTCCCGCACTGACAGCCCATCGGCTGGATTCCACTATGAATCAAAAGAGTCGTTACGGTATCACTTCCTTGATTCCACAAAGGTGTAGAGACTCTACTACACTTCCTCAAGGCTTCACAAAAGTATAAACTCTCTTTTGAGTACAAGTTTACGCTCAACAATTGAATCGACAAAGAACAAGCATCTTGTACGGATTTCTTAGATGGAGCTGTCATGGGCTCCTTTCCCTTTCTCTTTGCAGCCGAGGAGACTTAATGCGTCTTGACAGGAGTTTTGTCCTTGAATCGCTCCAAAGCTTTGCTTAGCTCTTTTAGACGCATCTTGGAAACCATCTTCAGTCCCACCACCATTTGATCACACGATCGAACACAAAGAATATTTGGAGGCTGAATGTTAAGGTGTCTGAACAGCTTGGAAACAAGTGCTGAGTAAGGAAGTTGGCCCTTGTCCTTCACCACCGATCTGTACATGTGAAACATTATAGTGTGTGGCAAAGAGAACTTTTTGCCAGCATTGATGGCATACATCAGCATTGCTTCTGAATTTGAAACATCAGTCTTTGAAGTCAATTTGGGTCTCAGACAGTTGATCACAATCTTGTGAAGCAGGACATTTGAGGCATTCAACCTCACGTACGAAATTCGTCATTTGGCCATCCCATCTCGAACGAGCTCCACCGTTGCACGGCCAATAGACACATCGATTGATTGAAACTCTCCTCTTTCCACTCCAATCACATCGGCCAAAGTGTCCATGTCAACCACATAATCCCGATCTCTAACACTAAACGAGAATCTATTTGCATCCAAAAAGCTTAGATTTGAATAGAAATAAGCAGTAAGCTCTAGATGAGCCACTGTCATCTCAGAGCAGAATCTATCAAGTTGAAGTAAGGCGAATTTCTCCCGCAAGTTCACCTTCAGAGAGTCTAGAAAATCAAAGTCTACACTCCTTGGGTTCATCACTCCTTGCTTCAGCAACTTAGTGTAAAGTCGCTTGTGTTCCTCGGAGCGAAAAGATCTGTTCATTGCTTCTAACATTTGCAGTAATACCCATTCTAGACTTAAAATTAGTGAACATTTTCTCATCATCATTTCCTTCGGGTTGATTATGTCCACCAACACGTGGATCACTTGGAATATTCACAAAGGCTCTATCTGCTGAGCCCGCAGGAGCGATTCCCAAGCGTTCCATTGTGCGCAAAAAATGGGTTTCATTCCTATACCCCTTTTCTACCAGAAATTCATCAACGAAACTCAAGGCGAAGCCTCCTTCTTTTAAAGCAGTGTACAGTTTGTAGGTAAAAGCGGGCTTTTGAGACCTTACAGGTGCGGCATCCACGACGATTTCTTCCTCCGCTTGCTGTTGTGGTCTAGCCTGAGAAGAGCGGCGTGGTTGAGAATGTTGTGGGCTCTGCTGTTGTCTCGGAGATTCTTCTTCCTCGGTGAGGTCAAAATGCGTAGGACCCTCACGCAAAGGCGGTGGTCCCCTGCTTGCGATTCTTGAGGACTTTCTTTGGGAAGCCATTATCACAGTCTTTAGGAGATTCTAAACTCGATTCGCGAGAAAGGTGAAGACTTTGAGATTAAACTAGAGAGTAAAAGAGAGAAAGTGAAGTTTTGTGCTTCTAGGGTTTATGAGGAAGACGATCAGTATATAAAGCAATCGAAACAGGTTATACGAATCATCGTAAAAGGAAAATAAAAAATACCTTTTCAAAAATAACTGCCTTTTCGAAAAATATATAACTGTCAAAAAATAACTCCTTTTTCGAAAAGGAATGATTGCTATAATTCCGAAAATTTAGAAAGATAACATCAATCAATTACAGATTAATAGATGAGCGTACCTTTTCGAGATTTTGTCCGAAAGATAAGTTTCCAAAATAGAAATAACTTACAGTTGTAGATCTTGATCTCCTGAGTCTGAGCATCTTTAGACTTTGGTCCTTAAGTCTGAACTTCATCAGATTTAAGATGTTAAGTCTGGAACGAATAGACTCAAATTGGCTTTTCTCCAGTGGCTTAATAAAGATATCCGCCAGCTGATTCTTTGAGTCAATGAATTTAATCAATACTTCTCCGTTTTGAACATGGTCTCTAATGAAATGATGTCGAATCTCTATATGCTTTGCTCTTGAATGAAGAATTGGATTCTTGGTGAGATTAATTGCGCTGGTATTGTCACATTTGATCTCAGTGCATGAGTCTTCGATTCCAAAGTCTCTTAGCTGTTGTTTTATCCATAAGATTTGAGAACAACAACTTCCAAGAGCCATATATTCTCGCTTCGCTCGTTGAAAGAGCTACGGTGCTTTGCTTCCTCGAGAACCAAGATACTTGTCCCGTTCCCAAGCAATTGACAAAAGTGCCCGAGGTGCTCTTTCTATCAACTCTGCATCCTGCTAGGTCTACGTCTGAGTATCCGAGGAGGGTAAGATCCCCTTCTTTAGGATACTAGAGACCAAACTTAGAGGTTGTTGCAACGTATTTGATGATGCGTTTTGCAGCACTTAGATGAGATTCTTTGGGATCAGATTGAAATCTAGCACAAATACATACACTAAACAAAATGTCGTCTAGAAGCAAGTAAGATAAAGAAGTGAACCAATGATGCTCCCGTATAGCTTTTGGTCAATTTTCTTTCCTCCTTCATCTTTGTCCAGCTTCGAAGAACTAGACATTGGTATATCAGTCTTCTTGCAATTCTCTAAACCGAACTTTTTAACAAGATCTTTAGCATATTTTTCTTGGTGAATGAAAGTCCCTTCCTTCAATTGTTTTACTTGTAGTCCAAGAAAAAGGATAGTTCACCCATCATGCTCATCTCAAATTCATCCTGCATAGACTTAGAAAATTTCTTGCATAGATTTTCGTTAGGTGATCCAAAGATAATATCATCAACATAGATTTGTACAAGTAAAAAGTTTTTATTTTCTTTTTTAACAAACAAGGTAGTATCTACCTTACCTTTAACAAAACCATTTTGGATTAAAAACTTACTTAACCCATTGTACCAAGCTCGAGGTGCTTGCTTTAATCCATATAACGCCTTTTTCAGTCTAAATACAGAGTCTGGCTTCCTTGGGTCTTCAAATCCGGGAGGTTGTTCCACATAGACTTCCTCTTGGATAAATCCATTTAAGAATGCGTTTTTGACGTCCATTTGGAATAACCTGAAATTCTTATAACAAGCAAAAGCAAGTAATAATCCAATTACTTCTAACCTTGCTACTGGTGCGTAAGTCTCATCATAGTCTATCCCTTCTTCTTGCATATATCCTTTGGCCATGAGTCTTGCTTTGTTCCTAATAACTTTTCCTTTTTCGTCCATCTTGTTTCTAAAAACCCATTTTGCTCCAATAACAGATTTACCTTTTGGTTTAGGAGTCAATTCCCGGACATCGTTAATGCTGAATTGCTCGAGTTCCTCTTGCATAGCTTCAATCCAACTTTCATCGCTTAAGGCTTTTCTATGCTCTTGGGTTCTATTTTAGAAATAAGTGCCACAGCACTAGACTCTTCATGCCTTTTGGATCTTGTACGGATTCCTTCATCAATGTTACCAATTATGGTTGGTCTAACAGACTGATCTTTCACTGATTCTTCAACGTTTATTTTTTGTTGATCTTCTGAAGTCTGAGCTGCTTCTGGGGGTTTAGACTTTGTAGAGTCTGGAGCAGGTTCAGATTCTTCAGTTTGAGTCTGGATCGATTGAATTTGCGTGAAGTCTTGAAATTTAACATTCATTGATTCCTCCACCGTTTGAGTCTTTTTGTTGTAAACTCGTAAGCTTTGCTTTGGTGGTTGAATATCCAAGGAAAATGCCTTCATCTGATTTTTCTTCAAACTTACCAATTCGATCATTTGCATTTTTCAATATAAAACATTTGCAACCAAACACATGAAAATAGGAAACAATTGGTTTCTTACCTTTGAACAATTCATAGAGAGTTTTCTCCAAAATGGGTCTTAAGAAAACTCTATTAATAATATAACATGCTGTAGAAACTGCTTCAGCCCAAAAACGAGAAGAAATGTTGCTTTCAATTAAAAGAGTTCTAGCCATTTCTTGCAGTGATCTATTCTTCCTTTCCACAACTCCATTCTGTTCTGGAGTGTACGGAGAGGAGAACACATGCTGGAAACCAGATTCATCACGGAATTTAGCAAAATCTTGATTTTCAAACTCACCTCCATGATCTGTTCGTATACAAGAAATAACATACCCCTTCTCATTCTGTACTTTCTTAAGAAACTTTATAAAATAAGAGAAGGTTTAAGACTTACTTGCCAAGAAATATACCCAAGTAAATCGTGAGTAATCATCTACTATTACTAGGCAATATTTCTTACCACCAATGCTCTGGGTTCTGGTTGGTCCAAAAAGATCCATATGCAAGAGTTGCAGCACACGATTAGTGGAAACTTGATTTATTGGTTTGAAAGAACTTCGACTGTTTTCCCAAAGACGCATGGGGTGCATAGATCGGATCTTTGATATGTCGATTTGGTAGTCCACGAACAAGTTTCTTTACGAGATCTTGGCTATTTGTCTCATGTTGATGTGGCCAAGTTTCCTATGCCAGAGATTAGCTTCCTCTTGAATTGAAATTAGATATTGGGATTTTTCTGGTTTGATGTCCAGAAGATAGATGTTCCCATGTCTTCGTCCTGTGAAAGTCTGAGAGGAATCTTTGCTGGTTCCTGAACATGTTCCTTCTTGAAAGTTAATTTTGAAACCTATATCACACAGTTGGCTGATACTCAACAAGTTGTAGTTAAGTCCTTCTACTAAAGAAACATTGCTGATTGTGAGACTTCCAATCTTTACCGTTCCGCATCCGACAATTTTGCCTTTACTATTTCCTCCAAATGAAACTTTTCCACCATTAACTTGCATAAGCTTTATGAAATAACTTGAGTCTCCTGTCATATGTCTTGAGCATCCACTATCCAAGTACCATTTGACCTTTTTCTTGATAGTGACCTGCATTTAAAAAGAAAACTCAAGCTTTCTTTGGTACCCATATTTTCTTGGGTCCAATGAAGTTAGTGCAATATACGCCTTTGCCCAAGCCTTCTTAACAGGTTTCCAAACCATAGGACATTCTTTCTCAAAATGTTCTCGAGCTACTACACTTAGAACATTTAAGAGCACTTTGCGGCCTACGTGGTTTTACAAAGGCTTTTTGAAAATGATTTCTATAAAATTCTTTTGTAGGTCTCTGTTTGATTCTTTCCTTTACTTTTGGAAAATCAATTAGAGGAATGGTTTCAGGCGTCATTCCCAAGCCTGATTTGTTAAAGTAGGGTCTTTGCGCTAAAAGAATCTTTTCCAATTTCTCAGATCCTGTAGAAAACCTTTTTAAGATGCTTGAAATATCATTTTTCAAAAGTTCATTTTCTTTAGAAAGAGAGTCCGCATTTTCTTTCAAGGTAATGACATTTTTATCTAAATTTTCGACCTTTTCTTTCCAAACAGTCTCTTGTTGCTTCAGTGCAGAATTTTCCCTTTTTAGTTCGGAAATCCTCTTGAGAGAGGTCTTGAGACTAAGACACAGTTCATCAATATATTTAGATACTTTAGTAGGAATCTTAAAATTACTTACCTTGATTTCACTATCTGAGTCTGTCTCAGAGTCTGAATCTGATTCTGATTGCGCCATTAGACAAATATTGGCATAGTCATCATCACTCTCTTCGCATTCGGTATCACTCCAAGTTTATGCTTTGAGAGCCTTTCTGTATTTCTCAGCTTTTCCTTTCTTTTTCTCTAGTAAGGGACAGTTGGGTCTAATGTGTCCCTTTTTCTTGCATTCAAAACAAATCACATCTTTATTGGATTCATCATCCTCTGCTGATTTGTTTTGAAACTTTTGAGAGCTTGTTTCTTCCAATTGAATCTTCTTCCCTTTTTGTTCAGTTTTCTGAACTTTCTTATCATGAGAGCAAGCTCTTCATCGTCCATATCATCTTCAGAATCTGTAACATCAGAGTCATCGTTAGATTTTAAAGCAATAGATTTTTTACCTTTGGGATCTTCATCTTCGTTGTTTTGCTCCACTTCATAAGACTGAAGAGTGCCAACCAATTCGTCAACAGAAAGTGGCATGATTCTTTGTGTCTCCCTTATTGAGGTCTTTACGTGATTCCAATCTTTAGAAAGTCCACGCAGCAGTTTGTTAAACTTCATGGGTCTAGAGATTGGTTGACCTTGATACTCAAGACCATTCACGATTTCTGTAAAACGACTAAACATGTCGTGATAGATTCTCCGATTTCATCTTGAAGGCCTCGTATTGACTGAGCAGAATATTGATTCTGGTTTCTTTCACTCGATCGGTTCCTTCATAGGTGATGTTCAACCTATCCCAGACTTCTTTAGCTGTTTCACAAGAAGATATTCTGTTATATTCAGTAGGAGATAATGCACAATATAAGGAATAAATTGCTTTTGCATCGAGAGCTTGTCTCTTGGTTATCTCTTCTTGAGTCATCCCGCTGGACTCAACAGCTTCCTTTCCTCTTTCTGAGACTGTTGTAGCTTTAGGAGTGATTCCTTTGTCTACCACGTCCCATTCCATAGGATCTTTAGATCTTAGGAATGCATTCATCTTGTTTTTCCATATGCTGTAATCCTTTCCATCAAAATAAGGCGGTCTTGTGTTGCTTTGCCCTTCAACCGCACTGGAGCTAACATACTAGCCATGGATCGTTAACTCTGAAGTAAAAACACTTCAATTTAAATGAGTACACGAGCTCTGATACCAATTGTAAACGCTAGTACGAGCACCTAGAGGGGGTGAATAGGTGCGAAAACAAATTTTTTGCTAAGTAAAAACAGAAATTATGATTTTAGCTCACGTCTGTTTAGTAGTAGACTTTGAAATAGAAATTAGACTCTAACAATTAAATAGAGTTACGATCAAGGTAAAAGAGTTTAGGGAAGAGAATAAGAAAACAAGGTTTATAGTGGTTCGGCTTAATCCAAGCCTACGTCCACTCTCCCGCACCGACAGACCCCACCGGCCGGATTCCACTATGAATCAAAAGAGTCGTTACGGTATCACTTCCTTGATTCCACAAAGTGTAGAGACTCTACTACACTTCGTCAAGGCTTCACAAAAGTATAAACTCTCTTTTGAGTACAAGTTTACGCTCAACAATTGAATCGACAAAGAACAAGAAGCTTCAGACTTTGGAATTTTCTATCTCGCGCACACTCAAATAACCAGAGCATCTTCCTTATATACTCCTCCATGCCTTCATAACCGTTGGCACCTTCCAAAAGAGTTCTTCCAATCTACCCGTTGGATAGAATCAATTAGGGAGATCTCGAGTTACTTAAGGAATGTGAAGATAGCCCACCAATCCTGCTCGCCCATACAATCAGGATCTAGGTTTCCATAAGTAGAACCTTCCAAGTATACTTCGCCAATCAACGGATCCGAATTATTTGAATCAAAATCAAAACGAATAATCGATCTTGAGATGCTTTCTCTAGCCGTGAGATCTTCTTCAACCGCTCGAATCAAATCCATAAAGAAATACTTGAATCTGGATAAATCTTTCTTCATCGGTCTAGAAACTGTCAATGAGGGCAGACTTTACATCTTGAGTCTAGTGGTCCGGTGATCTTCAGACTTTGACGAAAGAGTCTGCGAGTCTTCAGACTTTGTCGAGTGAGTCTGCAAGTCTTCAGACTTTGTCGAGTGAGTCTGCAAGTCTTCAGACTAGACTGATAAAAACGTTTTGTCGACATCAAAACAAATAAGGAAGTTTTCTCCAACACTTGTTTCCTTTGTTGTAGCAACCCTTGTGTACAAATTGCAAAAAATTTCATGACAAAAAAAAAGAGTTGATAGTTTTGTCCCAGGATGTAGGCACATTGCTGAACCTCGCAATCCTTGTGTTCTTTTTTGTGATTTGCATAAATAAAGCATAGTATTGTAAATAAGGAAAAAAAAAAACTTCTTAGAAGCTTTTGTGGTTTATCTTAGAATAGAGTGGTAATATTTTTATTTCAAAAATTGAAAATTTAAGTGATCTTGGTCTTGAGGGTATCCTGGTAGGATGAATAATCATAGATTCTTTTTCTAGCAACATTGGATAAATTTTATAGGTAGGATAAGTTACTTAGTCATCTGTCTCCCTAATTCCATCACAAACTATCATCACATGATTTGTTTCAAGAATAAATGAGCATGATGATAGAAAAGGAATTTTATATGCAATTATTAAAGGAACTTCTCTATCATTCAATTTAGCAATGTTCACAAACTACTCTAATAAAACTGAATTTCAATGCTCCATCTTCAGATTCAATAATCATTTCAACTTGTTGATTTCAAAGGCCTTTGAACATTATCTGATTTGAAAGTCCATTTTTTCAGGAAGTTGGATTTCATTCTATCTAATTGTCTTTGGTACTATTACATTTCCTTGTCAACATGGGGTCATGGGGTAGTAGCATTGTTTCCCTTCCTCTTACTCATAAGAGGGTTGTTTCTGGTGAAAACACTCTCTCTACCTTATGGTAGTCTCTCTCTACCCCAGGGTAGTTTTGTTCCCCGAATCCCATATAAACCCTAATCCACCTCACCCCAACACTCCAAATCCTCTACTCTAAGATGATTTCAGATAGATCCATCCTTCCCACCCCCATACCCAGCTATCTTCCCATTTACCCAATCATTCTCAAACCCTAAATGGCCAAATTCCACCCCACAAACCGCAGGTCCATCCTTGGTCTTCTTTGGGCATCCTCTTCCTCTTGGGGATGTATTCAAGATGGCTCCTCTGTAATGCAGTACATGTGATGTGAATCTGGTAAAATCAGTTGCTTTCCAAGAATGTTTAGAGCTCCCTTCATCCGAAAGACACATTGAATGGGTATTCTTGGCAATATGGTGTTAGCCAGTTATCTCCCCCCAAATTTCTTCTAGTAAGCTGTCTGAGTATCTTGCTGTTGGGGTTTGCTGTATTGTTTCTTCCCCTGTGTGTTCTGCATTTGCTGCATGAGTAAAATGGAAGGTTAGAACCCAGAAGATAGAAGATCAGCAGCTCTATGTAAAAGTCTAGGTAAGCTATGGTCAGAGGATGATGTGATACATGTCAAAGATAGCATTCCTGAAGATAGATTAGCATAATGTAGATTAACTCTGTTTGGAAAACTCTATTCCAAACCTAATGCGAATTTCCAAGCGTTTTTAAACACGATAAAAAGGGCATGGAAGACTGAAGCTATTACTTGCACCCTACTAGAACCTGGTCTCTTTTCCTTTTCCTTCAAATCAGAGGCTGAAAAACAGAAAGTGCTAGATTCAGGGCCTTGGTCGTTCTTAACCAATCTCCTAGTGCTGTAGCAATGCGACCCAGACACTCCAGAAATGTGTTATGAGTTCACACACTATCCTTTTTGGGTGCATCTTTATAGACTCACATTTAGGTGTGTATCAAATGAAACAGTAAAAGAGATAGCCTCTAAACTCGGGGAGGTAATAGAAGTCAAGCTGGAAGCAAAAAGGAATATCGACTACAAAGTAGGTAAAGCTAGAGTAGTTTTGAATCTAGCTAATCCTCTCAAGACAGGCATTGTTATCAACCTAGGAACGAAAAACCTCTGGATATAATTTAAATATGAGCGGCTCCCTCATTATTGCTACTCTTGTGGTAAGATTGGGCACTATGCCACGGCCTGCAAAAAATCCTATATGAGCAGTCAGGGCTGGAGGAAAACTTACCAGGACTTTTTGGGCAATGGATTCGAGCGGAGGTGAAAGAACTGAGCCCTTATGGGAAAATATTCTATGAAAAACAAGTTGACACCGAAATAGCGCTAGAAAGGGGCCCAGAAACTCCTATTTTTGCTGCTACTAGAGAAACTCAGAAAATGAAGAATATAGTTGGGAAGACTAATCAACCAAGGGATGGACAGCAGTGCACTGTAGAAATTGCTGAAAAGGAGGGTGAGAACTCCTCCCCTTCATTGGCAATTATGTTGGTTGATGACAAAGGTACACAAAAAAGAGGAAGCAGTTGCTTAGATGAGGAGTCTACCTTGGTGTTATACAAAGAACAAATGAGGGAATTAGAAGCTGAAATGCTAGAAGTCCCAGATATCTCTCATAACCTAGTAAGGTGTAAAGCAAAGGGCACCAAACTTACCTCAACAAAGAAGGGCAAGAGATTCTGCCTTTATGGCGCAAACTCTTCCAAATCAGTTTCTCTTGATACATCACAGTTGGTGGATAATCTTATCACATTAGAGGAGAAGGAAATTAAATGGGTTTTGGTGGCTAGCCCTAATAAGCCACTAGGAAAACCATGAAGTTTCTGAATTGAAATTGTCAGGGGTTGGGCTCACCCCTAACAATTCAAGCACTGTGAGTCTTAGTGACTCAGGAAAAGCCCAGTTTAATTTTTTTAATGGAAACAAAAAATCAAGAGCAAAAGGTGTTAAAGCTAAAGAGAAGGCTCAAGTTTCAGAACAGCTTCCTTGTAAACCCTGTAGGAATTGGTGGGGGCATGGTTATCTTCTGGAATGACCAGGTAGATATTTCAGTTGAATCAGCTACAGATCACTTAATAAATATTCTTTGTCAACTAAATGAAAGCAGACAGCTCATGAGAATTACACTTCTACATGCCCCAAATGATTTTAAAGAAAGAGTACTATTATGGGAGGATATACAAAAAGCTTGTGCTGTAAATATTCTACCATGGTTATGTATGGGCGATTTCAATGAAATTTTATACCCTTGGGAGAAAGTGGGTAAGAAGAAGGCTGAATTCTTTCGGCTCACAGCATTTAGAGACTTTCTTCATGCGTGTTCTTTAATGGACTTGGAATCCAAGGGGTGCGCTTTTACTTGGACAAATTGAAGAGAAGGGGAGGGTTTTGTAAAGAAGAGGCTGGACAGGGCTTTATGTTCAATGGAGTGGAGGGTTGCTTATCCAAATGTTGAAGTAGTAGCCCTACCAGCTATTGGCTCTGACCATAGCCCACTGATTTTATCAATTCTCCCGAAGAGGAAAAGTAGGAGGAAGGAGTTTAGATATGAGGCCTTTTGGGCTGAAAATGAGGATTGTGTGCACATTGTTAAACGAGCTTGTTCTATTCCAGCTTCCCCTGGAGCAAGTATAGTGGGGAAACTCAATCTAGTGGCTAAACAACTTGCTGATTGGAGCAAAAATCGCTTCCCCAATGCACAAAAAATAGTTCTATGGCTAAAAAATGAACTCCAGATTCTGCAGAATAGGCTTGATATATATGAGGTTAGTCAGAGAGTTCAGCAGTTGAAAAAAGAGATAGAAACTTTATGGAGACAGGAGGAGATGTACTAGGGAATGAGATCGAGAGTTAATTGGCTGAAATTGGGTGAAAAAAACACTAAATTTTTTCATGCAACAACTATTCAAAGGAGAACTCGAAATCAAATCTATATGCTCAATTATGTAGAAGAGGTATGGGTTAGAAATGAGGATACTCTCAAGGATATGACTAGCTCTTTCTTCACTAATCTTTATACGATAATGGGTTCTCGAAATTTCCAGCCTATCCTAAGCAAAATCCCTATCCTGGTTGATGCAACTATGAATCAAAAGCTGACCGAACCCGTCACTATGGAGAAAATTACAGCAGCTACTTATCAATTCAGAGCCACTAAAGCTCCAAGGCCGGATGGATTAAATGGGATATTTTTCCAAAATCATTGGCAAGACATTAACCAGGACATATTCAAAGAGGTGCAGAAATTCTTTGAGACTGGACAACTAAACCTTGACCTAAACAGAACTGATATGATCCTTATCCCCAAAATCCCGAACCCCGAAAAGCTAGAGCAATTCCGCCCAATCAGCCTCTGCAATTTCGCATACAAAATCATTTCCAAAATACTTACAAACAGGTTGAAACCTTTGCTTCCGGATCTAATTACAGTAGAACAAAGTGCTTTTGTAGGGGGCAGGCAGATTCAAGATAACATTCTGATTGTACAGGAAGTTCTACATAAATTAAGAACTCGAGAGAGGAAGAAGAAATTCCAAGCCATCTTAATGTTAGATATGCAGAAGGCATATGATCGAATAGAGTGGGATTTTCTCCAAGAATGCCTTACTAAGATGAGTTTTTGTGGGAAGTAGGTGCAGTGGATCATGCAGTGTGTCTCTACGATCTCCTTTAGCATTAAATTCAATGGGGATTCTATGCCATATTTCAAGCCAACTCGAGGTATTCGCCAAGGGGACCTGCTCTCCCCCTATCTCTTCATTTAGTGGCTTATGTCTTATCTTATATGATGAAAGAAGCCATAGAAGCAGGTACTCTTAGGGGAATTACGCTAAATAGAAACTGTCCTACTCTCTCCCATTTACTATTTGCGGATGATTCCATTTTCTTCCTTGATGGTACAGTATTAAAGTGTCAAAATTTGGCATCTATCTTCCATCAATACTGTTTTACATTAGGACAGGCCATAAACTTAAACAAATCAGGAATCTACTTCAGTAAAGGTTGCCCGGAAGGCTTAAAAAGGAATATGGCAGCAGAGTTGAGAGTTCCAGAAATATTTAAAACAGGAAAATACCTGGGAATTCTGTCGGATTAGGGTACCACCAAGAAGGACATGTTTGCCTGGATACTTGCGAGGGTCAACATGAAACTGGAAAATTGGAAAGAAAATTTGTTATCAAAAGCAGGGAAAGAAATACTTATTAAATCCGTGGTGTAGGCAATTCCTCAATATGCAATGTCTGTGTTTAAAATCCCAGTTTCCATTTGCAAAGCCATTGAAAAACAAATTGCTAATTTTTGGTGAAGGAGTAGCAACAACTCAGCTGGACTACACTGGAAAAGATGGGAAATTTTGAAGCTTCGCAAGGATGAAGAAGGACTCGGCTTCAAGGACCTTATAGCGTTCAATAAAGCTATGCTAGGAAAACAAGCATGGCGAATTTCCCAGCTTCCAGACACTCTTTGGAGTCGCATTATGAAGGGGTTATATTTTTCAAATTGTGAGTTTTGGCAAGCAGGTAAAGGCTTGTGTCCTTCGTGGGGATGGCAAAGCCTTTTAACAGGTAGAGATGCTATTGCCCCACAAATTATGTGCGCGGTTAGAAATGGAAAAAGAATCTCTATTAGAGATGACAAGTGGCTAAAGAACGGACCTATAGGTGGCCCAGCGACTAGAGATGAGCCACTCAAAGTGGCAGAGCTAAATGATATGGAAACAACACAATGGAATGAAACTTTGTTGAGGTCCATGTTTGAAGATCAGCTAGTATCGGAAATAAAAAATATCCCTATAGGCCTCTCGTCCACTAAAGACAAATTAGTTTGGATAGATAACAAGTCAGGGAACTATACAGTGAGAAGTGGATATCACAGCAATCAAAGTACTACGGCTAACCCACACTCTCTGTCTCCAACTACTTCCTACCAAGCTAAACCAGAACTTTGGAAGCTAATTTGGAAATCAGTAATAACCCCCAAGATCAAATTCTTCCTATGGAATGCATGTCAAAATGCCCTGCCAACCATGGAGAATTTGTGCAAGAGGAAAGTAGTACCTGCACCCATTTGCCCAATTTGCAAACTCGAACTAGAAACGGTGGAGCACACTCTACTACTTTGCCCTTGGACTTCTCAAATTTGGAACGCCCATACCCTGCAAGATAAAATTTCAAGAGTGGGTTTAACCCACTTTGATGACTGGTTGTACAGAGTAAAAGAAGACCCACAGAGTTTACCAAAATTTGATCAGATCTCTACGGTTTTGTGGTGTATTTGGAAGGACATAAATCACTTTATATTCAGGAAAAGCCCCCTGAACCCGTTTACCACCCTGTTCAAAGCCTCAACATCACATGATAGCTTCGCGAACTGGAATGTAAAACAAAAAGAACAACTAAAACAGGGTATGTCATCTCAGAAGTGGCAACCCCCAAACCCCGGAACGATCCAGATCAACATTGACGCCTCCTTTATTAACATTCCCAAAGACTACCCAGCCGCTGAATCATCGCTAGGTGTGGGTCTTTTCAACATAGATACATCTCTACTTTCAAATCTACCAGGAGGATCCTCTCCATCTCAACCTGATAAACCCCCCTCATAATCGATCCTCTGCAACTCAGGTCCTTCGCTTGCCCCAAATCTAACCATACGGACTAGCTACCAACGTAACAATAACCCCCCAGCCACTGTTCCCATCGGTGGACTTACCTCCAGAAGCGGTCCATCATATACAATAGCCAAGCCGGTCTGAAGAGACATTGATTCACTCAAAGAAGCTGCCCTCCACAACCAACGGGGACCACGCACATCAACCGCAGGGGAAGCTCACCTAGCAGTTGACTCAAATAGGGGTGCCGACTCCTGCGATTTCGCTTCCTTATTGGCAGCAGATCTGACCCAAGCAGAAGAACACCCTAGATTTGGGGCAAAAAGAGGAGCGGTCCCCTGCTTCGTTAGTGGTCTTCCTGTTGAGGTTCGAAAGAGATCTGAACTCTCCTCATCTACGAACTAGAGCCAAACCGATGAACACTCCATCTTCAAGGAAAACAGAGGAGCCGTCCCCTGCGTTGAGAACCGTCTTCACGCTGAAGCTCTGGATAGTAGGGACGACGACTTCTACAATCAAGCCTCTCCAACCAACGATCCAACTCGAGAGTTAGCTTCCAGGTCCAACGCGGCTCGGCTAAGCCCCACCCCAAATCGAGGAGCTGTGGCATGTATATGTCGAGACTCCATGGGTAGAATAGTAGACGGCTTCACCAAATCAGTTGAAGTTAACTCGGCGGAAAAAGCGGAGGCTGTGGCGCTTGTCAAAACCCTAGATTTTCTTCTCCTCACGCTTCCCCCGAACATAACTCAACTCAAACTGGAAGTACACTCTGACTGCTAGGGACTCGTGAGAAGCATCTACAATCTAGAGAAGTGCAGCTGGGACGTACGACCACTAGTGTACCGAGCTAAGGCAAAGATGCAAGCCTTATCGAGCCTAACACTGGCCCATTGCAACCAGAGTTACCAAAATAGCGGATTGGCTTGCGAAAGCCCATCGTTTAAATTTTCTTCCTACAAATTAGGTCTCCCACCCCCCTTATGTTCTATTAGATCTACTTTGCGTAGACGCTCTTGATGTAATTACCAAGCAATCGGCTAACTAATATATATCATCCGTATTTTCGATCAAAAAAAAAAAACATGGGGTTATGACCTAGTACCTGAATTTTTGTCTGTTCCACAATCATGTACCTCAGCCTTAACTTTTGTTCAATTAAATACCTCAACTTTTGAAATACGGGTCAATGTGAGACTTTCCTTAAACAAATGCCCAATAAGGTGATTTTGCTGACATGGTATACTTAGCAAAAGTTAATTCTAATTGGTGACATGGCTCACTTACTAAGCAAAAACTATGCCATCTCCACTTAGGTGTTAGGTGATGAGGGGTGTTAAAGAGAGAGCGCAGACTTGTTTGATCTTTGCAGTCCAATATGACTCGTTTGACATGATATCATTTGAAGACATCAGATGCCAATAGAGATAATTATGGGTTATTTATAAGCGTTAGTGTCCAATTAGGCATTTTTCATTTGCGAATTTAATGGAGGTCTCACATTGGCCCTCATCAGCAATGTCGAGAGACTTCATTTAACGATGGATAGCAATTAAAATTAGGCCCGTAAACTTGTTATGCCTACAATCTCTTAAATATATAATAACAAGTGTTTAATTTATTCATTTTTAGGGGTTTTAAAGTAACTTGGACTAATAAGCAATTGAAAAGTTCGGTCCTTATCAATTAAGATTTTTTTTAACAGTTTTAATTGCATAATCTATCCTAAGCTTTTTTTATTTTTTATTTTTTATTTTGCCTCACTATCCTAAGTTAAAAAGTTCCTCTTTTCTTGCATACATGGTGCACATCTATATGCGGTATATTTCAATTCTCTAAACTTTTCTCAACATCCTATTTTTTTTTCCTTAAAATTCTTGTAATTATTTTACCTATCCATTATATCTTTCCCAGGAATAGAATCCATCCACGATACATATATTCCCCCCACTAAACCAATTTCTAATTAATGTTAGTCCTGGAGAGTATTACTAGTTAACTGTTAATGATTTACACCCTTATTTCCGCCCTAACCCAACTGTAATTTCAAAGGGACTTGCACATGTTATGCGGGTTGCAGGACTTGAGGTTGACAATCAAATGCAACAGGACTATAAGCAATTTTCGCTTGATTATGGTTGCTGTATTTAATCCTTGCAAAAATGATATTTCCTAAGAATTATGGAACGGAGGGAATATAAAAGACTATGAAAACTAATAAACTAAGTCCTCTTTTTTCTGAAAATATAGACTTGATGGTAGTTCTGTAAGTATTTAAATTAATTACTGGCAAATTCTTTTAGAAAAAATTAGTCTTCAGATTAAATTTAATGGAGGAGAACGATTGACATAATGTTAAAGTTGAAGGGTTTTAGCGGCCGCATTAGTAGATTTGAGATATTCCTATCATATAAATGATAGTATGAAAATTTTGGTGGCATTATCCTTTCATAAAAACTTTATCCAACCTTGGTGACTTCACAGCACTGAAATGCTTTCGGTGGTCAGGTCCTTAACTATCATATCTACATAAATAAAGAATTGCTTTCTAAGAAGGTCCATGATTGCGTCAATAGTTATTGGCAAATCCTCACAATCAAACACGAACCAAACCCACATCGACACATCGCAGCAAAAGAACTTCGTCCGCACGTACAGGTGCCGGGTCCTGGATAGTACAGTCAAAATATTAGAAAGACAGGTAATAAAAAAATGATTTTAGATGATTTGAATCGATTTAATCAGGGATCTTATTGGGCAAGTGCTCCGAACATGTGCCATATGACATAAACAATTCTGAAGTGGAACTTTTCCGATTTGCCCAATTCGATTAGGTGGAGACAAGAATGATTGGGAAAAAGCCGTCGGGATTCAAACCAAATCCTGAGGCATACATAGCCATCGTTTGCGTGCCCTACTCTCACCGGTCTACATTACTTTTGACCAGGTAAAAGAGGTTACCATATAGTACTTTTAAGTACTGGCCGATGTTATTTAAGGTTACTTTACACCATTTACTTATTTTATTTAGTAGACTCAGACTTTTGGACAATAGGGTTTATTGGGTAATATGCCAAACGATATCTATTTATATTATTTTATTTTTTGAAATAAAAAAGAGGAAATCCATTTGGTAACTATACTGTTCCCGAAAATATATTTGGAACAAAATTAAGAAGTAAAAAAGTTGCCTCTTTGTTCCCAGAAATTTTCCTAGAATCAAGCCTTTTTTTTCCTCTTTTCTTTTCTTCTTTTTTTCTTTACTTATTTTTCTTTTTCTTCTTTTTTTTTTTTTCCTTTAGCCGATAGCCGGCGACCTTGCCGGCCCTCGTCTGGCTAGTCGCCAGCCATGGCCGAGGTCATCGACTGGCTAGAGGAAGAAGAAGAAGAAGAAAAAGACGAAGGAAAAGAAAAAAAGAAAAAAAAAAGAGAAAAATGTAATAAAATTATTTAAAAATTTAAAAGAAATTCTAAGTCAACAAAAAATTGAGGATTGTATCAAACACTAAATCTCACAAAATTAAGCACTTGACCCCAAACTCTAATCCATACCAAATTGGTAAGGAAAATGCCAAAAAAGTTTTGGACCTATGGCACTAATAACAATTCAGTTATAAACCTTTTAATTTGACCAATTCAGTTTTCAACCTTTTGACAATTCACCAATGTAGTTAATTTGGCTAATTTTAGTTGGTAATTGATAATGTGAACGTTGGTCAATCTGTGTGACATGTTCAACATGGATGTGAATTTTTTTTAAAAATGTTTGATTTTTTTTTTATTTTTTATTAATTTTTCCTCTTATTTTTTTTTTAAGGGTCGCCAAGAGGCCGCTAACCACTAGTTGAGGCCCAACAACCCTTGCGATCCACTAGGCGAGGGCTTGCTAGCTGTTGCTGAGGGTTGCGACTCTTGCATGCTGCCAATATGGGCCACATGCCCTTGCCCAATGGCTAGCAAGCGATGCCGAGCTTTGATCGGTCCGTCACTAGCCCTTAACAATAAATAAAAAAGAAAAGGGGAAAGAAAAGAAAGAAAGAAATTCAAAAATTTTCCACTTCAATGTCACTCATTCCACACAAGGGTCACTAGCCTAGGTGAGTCTCTCGTGGCCCTTAACAATAATAAAAGAGAGAAAGAAAGAAATTAAGAAATTATAAAAATTTAGCGTCACTTATGTCACGTTGAATGACCCGTGTTCACATCATCAATTTCTCGTCAAAATTAACCAGATGGATTACATTGATAAATTGTCAAAAGGCATATAATTAAATTGGCAAACTTGAAAGACTAGGAATTGAATTAATAAAGGTGCAATAGATTTGAGATTTTTTTAGTAATTTTCTCAAATTGGTAGCAACACTCAATTCTTTATGTATGTTTGCTAAACAAATACAATCGATGGGGAATTAATTTGCTAGATTGGGCCTTAAACATATATTACAAGGAGCGAGGGTACTCTACAATTGGCGGCAGCTTGCTGTCCGGATGAATGGGTGACCTCTCATTTTATTTTATTTTAAATCACCCATGTGCAATTAATTTCCCCATTGCCCATTGAAGTCATAAAACAGATATCCTTATGAATTAGCAATTCGGTTACTTTCAAATTCTCAATGATGCGCGCTACAATATGCTTCGCGATTTAAATATTCTGAAAAAGCCTAGACTCGATCGGTTCATGAACCCTTGGATCCTGGTCAATAAGAAAACAAAAGCAAAAGTAAAATAAAGATTATTTTTATGAAGATGCATAGATAACGGCTAAGAGTGGGCGGCCAGTTTTTCTTTGGAATATCACAACATAATTTAAACTGACACCACTAAGCGACCGATTCCCGAGGGACATACTGTATGTGGCAATCTTCCTCTTCTAGGTAGTATAAACGGATGAACATATATCCTAACTATTAATATTAGGTGTTGGTGATTCGTTTCGAGCATGAGCTCAAAAATAGTATATTATTTCCATTCGTGAAGAAATATTATGTGATTAGTTCGTATCCAAAATAGAAAATTCAACTAAACAAGTCGAAATAGAGATGGTTGAATCAAAATAATTCCCTTTAAAGTTCTATTTCCATCAGAGGGCAATATGAATGTTTTAGAATTATTTAATGAATCACTTGATTCGAAATTAAGGGATAGGTAGACATTACAAATGATTAATTGATCTCTTTTTCTACCTCCCTTACTCTATGTTTTTGTTAATCCCGTCTATAATGATTGATGAATTAACAACTATCAATTGAACTTATTCTTTCATTTGAATTGGTATTTTTGCTTATCTTCGTATATTGAAACTTAGGGAAGTGCTTTCTAAACATATGTATAAAAAGAACACATTTCATTTAGCTCCTTCATCTTCATGCTTACTATAACTAGTTATTTCAGTTTTCTACTAGCAGCTTTAACTACAACCTTAAATGTTCCACACTAATGGATTCGAGTCTATAACCATGGGTTCCAATGTACGAGATCTTGTAGCACTTACCAATGAGGCCCTATCGATTAGTATTACACAAAAGTAATCAATTCTAGACACTAATACAATTAGATTTGCTCTTCATAGACAAACTTGAAATTTGCGATCCCAGGTAAGATCGGTTTAGGATCATAGGATCCTTTTCTATCAAATAGGAAGGGCTGGAGACTTCTTGGTTCATCATGCGATTGCTCTAGGTTTACATACAACTACATTGATCTTCGTAAAAGGTGCTTTAGATGCACGTGGTTCAAAGTTAATGCTAGATAAAAAGGATTTCGGTTATAGTTTTTCTTGCTATGGTCCGAGACAGGGCGTTACTTGTGATTTTTCCGCTTGGGACACATTTTATTTGACAGTTTTCTAGATGTTAAATACCATTGGGTGGGTTACTTTTTATTGGCATTGGAAACACATCACATTATGGCAGGGTAACGTTTCACAGTTTAATGAATCTTCCACTGGTACGATTCAATTCAACATTTTGTTCGTTCGGATTTGATTGTGTCGTAGCTCTATAATTTTTATTAGGTTTATCGTTGGATGAACTGCATTGCTGATATTGACCCTAAAAAAGAAACGGTAGGTACAGCTAGTCCATGAACAGCTAACCATCGCACTGTAAAAATTGGATAGGTTCGATCTATGGTCATTGGGTCCTCCTAAAAGATCTATTCAATTCTTATGGAAATGGGATCCTAGTCTAAATAGAATCATGATCGAAAAGTATCCATTAATCATAGTCGAAAAAAAAAATAGATAGACCGATAAGTTGATTCCTTACAATTCATCGATTGAATTCCCTTAAAAATATCATATTTTCACAAAAAAAGATTTTTTTTTATCTACTGGGAAGGTTTTTTCCCAAGAGAATTTATCAAGGTACTAAGGGTTTTCTTTTTTCCCTTGAAAAAAGGGGTCGAGAGGGACAATTAGCATTAGCAGTTCTTTTTGAGCATTACCATAAGGGTTCCGAACCTGCTAAGAAATTTTCAGATTGATCCCCAACTACCATGCATAATCCATGACTTTGATATCTAAGGTTAGTGAGCTTGTCACTGCATTCACATCAAGATGTTAGCAGCCAAGAAGCTTTTCCACATAAGATATACTATGCCTAGTATAGCTACGCAATGCAATACAAGCTATTCAGAAGTTTGCTTATGACGTGATTCGAATTTTTCGTCTTATAAAAAATAGATGGCCCTTTTATTATCAGGCCAATCACCAAGATGCCAGGGGTTCATCAGTTATAGGAATCAACGAATGATTAGTCTGCGTAACTTATCTGGTAATTGTAGTTTGCTCACATTAAATTAAGAGGATCGCAGTTTTTGTATCAAATATTGCGGCTACAAGTGGATCTTCACTAGTCAACCTATATAAATGATTGACTTACGGGGCACACATTTCCTCACCTAAAAAGGAAAGAGAAAGAATCTCAATTACGAAGTCAATCATCGGGAAAATGTGGAAATTCATGTGGTTGAGCTCAAACCACATTTTTTTTTTTTAAGGACAAGTAATTCAATCTTAAGAAGACCAACCACGGGATCTTGAGAAACCCACTAATATTTTTTATGTCGTTTATTCGTGTAGTGATCTAATCTACACAAACAATCATGTTCTTTAGCCACAATTCCAACCCGTGAGGCCAGTGTGTAATGCCCCATATTTTTTGGTGAAGTCATGCTATGTATACTTTCGCATATAAGCAATGGCAACCTCACCTGCCCAACGTGATATTGTCCACTTATGTCATAGCTAACCCGTACCCGCACGGCTTTAAAAAATGAGGTGATAAATGGAGAAGGGTATGCAAGTGTGGGGGGGAGGGGGAATTGTCGAGCAGAAGGATAGGTGACGTGTTATTCACTTAAGCACAAGTCTGAACTATGATTTGTCTTTGCTGATGTAAAAAATAAATTGGAAATGTCAATTTACACCATGAAAGAAGGTATAAATTTATATTAGTGTCCAATTTACTCAAATTTTATCTATTAAGCGCCATTTGACTGAAAAAGTTGAATAATATCAAATATAATGTAGAACAATTCAATTATTATTTTTTGGCTGATGAATTTCACATAAGTGGGACATAAATGAAACGACCTAGAGTTCTGCCGCATTCCAACTCCAAATGACTATATCAACGTCCAAAGAAACGACATTAGCTTTAATTTCAACGTTAAATATACCAACTTGGATTTAGAATTTTTAAGTCCTTGTGTGTAATGTATCAAGTGGAACTCTATATAAGTATTTTCCAATATTATTGTTAGGTTAATCATGTTCGATGTAGAATTTTCCGTCCTTGTCTGTCAGCTCGTCCACTTGACAATTATTATCATATTGAAATAAATATGATCAACATATACGAGTTTTTAAAATCGTCCCTGAATACGACTGCGAAAAGGAGGGGGGAAAAGAACAACATCAATGCCAAAATTATTGTATGATACTCGTTTTGGTGCTCAAACTTTTGATCATTGAAAGGCCATGTCTTTACAAAATTGTTGCAGTCACTTGGACAATTTCAAAAAGTTTTGGAACTTTTCGTACAATTTTGATCCTAAATTGATCATTCGCAATAATTTGGTCCTAAACTGTATAACATTAGAAATTTGACGTTCTTAGTTAGAAGCAAAAATCAAAAGCAAATATTCAAGTTTGGTCACAATTTTCTTATTTGGTAGACTAAGAAGCAGAATCTTAGGGCAAACGTTCTTTTTCTCCAAATGATTCTATTGAAAATAAAATTATTTGATTTCCTTCAGAAAAATGACGTGAGCAAATTTTTCTTCACCTCTTCTCTCTAGCTTCAATGGCTTCTTCTCCGACTTTTCTTTATTTTGAGATATAATAACGGAACTTGGAGCCTTGTGATGATGGATAGCTATGTCGAGGCACGTCTGGGAACCAATCTAATCCAATTTCTCAGTTTGTAAAAATTTGATCATCGTTTGGTACATAAATTACGTGCCAACCCATTTTTAAAATGTATGGTGTGGAGCATTACGGACGATGAACTTAGTGCTCAAAGTTTTTGGTCTCGTCCATTTAAGTGAAACTGTGAATTTGTACTATCATTACAATACCGCAATAGTTTTTCTGGAAGCAGAGTCATTTGAGTGATATATTTTTAAAATTTACGATACATGATTGATCTTCGAAATGTTTGGGCATTAAATTGAGCACCCTACTCTAATTTAGCACCGACATTATCTTTTTTCGAAAGGAAAAGACAGAGTACTTATACACCTAAAATCTATTATTTTGCTACAATCTATACTCTTTAGCACGTATAATAATGCCAGTGCCACTTATGTTATATAAATTGCCAGTTGATTAACATGCTATTTGTATCTCGATTATCTAGTTGTTTTAGCAGACTAAAGCAATCTCCCATTAAACCAGTGCAAACACTCGCAATCCAACAGCCATGCCTTAATAGACTATACCTGCATGATTAAAGTGGATGTCAATGTAAATGACATAGGTGTGATAGCCACATATACCGGTCACTTGTTGGTGGTAATAGTTATAGATCAAAGCAAATTGATCCCGTCATCTTCATTGTAGCAGTGGAATAGCCTGGTCATATATACTCTACCACAACTAACAAAAATGATTAATTAATTGCTGAATGGCTTGATGGTTGCATGTACTTTCACCTAGCTACGATTTCGAGGCTCAATATGATCAATCCATCACCTCCAATTGACTTGATTTTCTCACGCATATGGCCCCAAATCGAACCCATATACACTAAAAACACAAGCCTTTGAAATTGAGTATGCAACCGTTTATTCAAGAAGTTTAGCTTCGTATAACATGAAATATATTTTATGTCTTGATACTCCCCAACAGTGAAAGCTAATGCGAACAATGAAGGCTTTAAGGCATGTATCTATATAACAAAGCAAACTCGGAGTTGAATCACAACCTCAATTTTTTGTCCAATTATTCTACTAAAAGCCATCGATGAAACTATAATATAACAATGTATTCCTATCTAAGGCAAAAACGTGTAATTTGGCAATAAGAATCTCGTATATCAAATTTGAATTTGAATATTTCTTATCCTACCCCTTTCATATAATTTTGTAAATGATTTAATTTCCCGAATATCATCTTATTATATAAATCTTTCTTAGTATAACATTTAATTATATCTTTCTCATCCAACAAAAAATTAATTTAATTTTCTAAAACTGGTACCTTTGCAAGCGTGCTTGATGGGGTAAAATGTAGGCAATATTTTCGTCTATATAATATATATATATATTGCAGGAGAATAGAGATATCAATATCAAAAGTGGGGGCATGTGTAATAGGAAATTTGTTAGACAACTATTCAAGGAAATAAAGGTATTTTGACTATTTAAAGGGTGGACACCAAATTTAGATGTTGGTTTTTTAATAAATAATGTAGATTGATAGATAGAGAATAGATAACACTAACCACACTATTTTCTTCATTTATTATTTTCCCCATTTTTTGCGCACACACGAGTTTGCCTTTTCTACTAGTATAGAGACAGAAGCCTAGCTACATATATGGTGAACGGGGTGTGGATTAAACTCGGGACCTTTGACTTTGATAGTAACTTAAAATTGAGTGGAGAACTATGTACTCCAAAAAAGTTTAAGCTATTATAGTATGGAGTTGGTCCTAGGCAGGACCTTAAAAGGCCTTGACAGCCCGGAAAGACGAGTCCCAGGTTACCGAGTGGGAGTCCCGGACGCACTTGGGTAAAAACTCAGAGGAGGGCTTGAAAAATAAGCTCCTCCCACTGCTAGACCGGCCACAAACCCACCTCCCTTACAGGAGAATGGGTAGGGCTAGCACCCTAGATCCAAGCGGGCTTCCCCGTTGAAACACACGGGCACGCAGCGCAGGAAATGAAAGTGGCGGGGCCCATAAAGCCCCGGCTTTACATCTTAAAACTCATAACACATAAGGGGAACAATCAATCAAGTATGGTCAATATAAAAAAGACTTGCCATTAAGTTTACATATAACCATATACACGATACAACTTTTAGCTATAACCACATACACGGTATATTTTTTTCTCTTAATGTATAGCACTATTTTTTTAATATCCATTAATATTTTCTATGATTGAACTTAGCTGTGCAATTTCGACCAAAAAAAAAAAACTTAGTTGTGCAATGAATAGGTTATACAGGCTCTGTGCCACAGAAAATTTATTAATGAATGAATAGCAATACAAATAGAAGCTCCATATCTGCTGGCTGAGCTACTGTGTACAGTGTGAACCTACATAGATTTTCCAAATCGAACCTAATTATAGATTGCAAACCTTTCTTGGGAACTCATGGTATATGATATGAGGTGATGGTCCCATAATTTAAACAGGAAATGCATAGCTTCATCGCAGGAGGCAAAAGTTGCTAAGTCAGACTCCATTAACATTTTATTACCCAAACAAGAAGAGATCTTAGTGACAACAGATTCTAACTTCGGATAAACAATTAACCAAGCCCTTTTAGGCAACTGAGATCCGTGCTTTCGTGTACCCCATCTTTGCCGTCAATGGCAGATTTCGAGAGTCAATAGATCTTTTCTGATGTAGTATTGTGCATAGTAAATTCGTGCCTAATCTTACGTATTTAACAAGTTATTCCATAATTTTCCCTGCAAGTTAAACTTATTGGGGGCAGATATCACTATTCACTCGCACGCCTGCACGATTGTCGATGAATCAGATCTCAAGAGACAATACGCCAGAGATTTTTTCTTTTTGGCTTTTATTCCCGTAGAAATATCTATCACTATCGGCACATGAGGTCAATATCTTTGGAGGATTCAAGTAGGACTAACAAACGCTTATCATTCAATCTTGTTTTGTTAAGAAGTCTTGTGAATGCATAGCGCTTGCTCTCTGATTTTCGTTTTGTTTAAAACCTCATCAAAATACAAAAGATCGTGCATAGCTCGATAAACCAACTTGATCATTGTATCTATATCTATCAATCTTAAGCCACAAGCGGGTTTTGTATCACTTTTTACATGTTTCACTATTATCTTGCATCAAAATATATAAAAGCAGAAATTAGCCGGTACTCTCCCTTCATCAGGTAGCGGCCCAACTCATTCATATGTAACATAGACCCGCTACATTATTTAGTCAAAGTAGGCAAGCTTTGGGTAAAGCTGCTACTTTTTCGTCCCGCCTTTTAAAAGGGATATGAATATTTGGTCCAACTTGCGCGCAGTATTTCTATGGACTCGGTGTTCACCTCAAGATCTGGGTGGGCTAATTTCTTTTATATTCTGAACGGCCCCATATGTTGTCTCCGGCCCAAATGCTTCGTACTTGTTCATATCATTTCTTCCGCAGCTTCTGCATGCTAATTTTGAGCGCATTTATGTTTCATATGACAATGTGTTTAAGTGTCCAAGGTAAGGATAAAGGTTGTCCGTTCGCAGGCAGTTAGATCAATTGGTGGTGTTAGCTGCCCCATCTACGTTCAAGATTCCCTAATTTGAAAAACAATCTGAATGTGGTCGAAACAATCTGCATGTGCTCAAAGAGACAGAATTTCCGAACAAAGTGTATCAATAATAATGTCTCAAAAGATGGTGATTTCCCCGATAGGAATCATGATCCAACACAATCGGCTTCGATGGAAATCGTTTACTAGGATATTATGTCCAAACTTTAATCTTTCTCACTCAGTCTGCGTGCCAAACGAAGGATGAACACGATTCAAGCCTTGAAATGATAGCCAATACGGAGAAAGCATAAAAGAGACGAAGAGGAGAAGAAGGAACGGAGGATAGGGTTTCGTTGTTGTTTCTCGCAACGATGTTCTCAATCTTATGAACAATTTTAAAGACGCTGACCAAGGAGATGCCTATCTACTTGTGCCTCTAGCATTGACTGTAAGAAGCTGATCCTCTATGCCCATGGAAATAAACTAAGATGGAAACTACAAACTCAACTGGACTCATACAATACCTAACTGAGTAGAATTAATTAATTGTCCTATTTGAAAATATACAACACTCATGTAGTCTTCTTATATACTGGATCTCACAAATTCTTCTTTGAGTTCTGTTTCTAACTTCGTTAATCAAATTTGTATACCTTACTATCACATGCACATCGTGATCTCCCAAGCTTCCCCCTCTATTTCGTTTTCTCCGATTAACGCTTACGCCATTTTTTATAGGATGGAAGCAGGTCGAGGTAAATAAGGTTCTTGATTAGTTTGAATCTGAATCGGTTACAATAGGGTCACAATCATCATGTAAGTTCCCAAATAGAAAACCTTGTATTGCCTAAATACTTGCATTTCTTATGAATGATAAGGTTATTTATGTTAAACTTTCAAGTAACGTAAAACTGAAAACACAAATTCGTATGGGCTAGTCAATTTTAGGTGTTCTCCTTGTACCTTAATTAACCGGGTTAGCAATTCCACTTTTAAGGCCAATTCGGGTCTGGGATGGGCTCGACGCTTGGTCGGGTCTTCTTGAACGTGTTTGGGATGGTTTGGCCAACCAAATCCGTCCAGCTTCTATCCTTGACGTCGTTCGAGACGTATTCTTGGTCATGTAAAAGTCTTGAAAAAGCACAGAAATTAGTGCTGGCCAAAGAAGACTACCCTAAAGTTTGACTAGTTTTTCGCAATTAGCGTCTCGTATTATTTCTATTCCTCTCGCATGCATACATATATGACTTTCGACGTTTTGAACTCCAGACCTTGCCTGCCCTTTCCTTTAAATGTGCCCCTCGTTTCCATGCTTTTCTGGCCTCCAACATGGGTCAAATGTCAAGCCAAAACGCTAAATCTACAAGATTGGTCTGTGGTTGCTTGATATTGAATGTGAAAACTGTTAAATTAATGTTTTGAGTTTGAATTCGGATGACGATTTATTATACCGAATTTTATTGAAAAAGATTTTCCAAGTAGAAGAAAATTCGCCAGACTCCACTAAGGATTACAAAAGAGGAAGTAATAGATTAAAGAAAAAAAAGGAGCTAAAACTTTCTCTTTGTGTTATCTGTAGGAGGAGGAGCCGAATTCTTCTATCCACGGTGGGGCCCCCACGCCATGGGCTTTCTTCTTTTTAGCCGATGCAATCAAAGGGAAAGAGCTCCCTGCACGTAGACAGAAGAAGGTGGGCCCAGGTCAAACTTTGACCTGGACACATATAAAAACAGAAGTATTTTTACGCAGGGTTTCTTTTTCCCTTGATGTTTTGCTGCTGCACCCGTATGAAAACCTACAAAACCGCACACGAGCTTTCAAGCCGAAGATAGAGCCGCGCGCGCGTTATTCTCTGAGCCAAAGGACATGCAATAATTTTATGCCATGAGTTTATGTTCAAATGAGTTGTTTATTTATAAACACTTTAAGTTTAGGGTTAAATTTAGATGTGGGAAACACTAAAACGTTTGAGCAATTATAAACTCTGATTCTTTGATTTTAGTGAATTATTTACTACTGGCTCTCCTCGTGGATGTAGGTACCGATACTCAGATCGAACCACGTAAATTTCTGATATCCTTATTTTTCTCGTTTATTTCTCTGGTGATTTCGCGTTGATGTAAATTGTAAGATCCTGTCGTTTCCGCATATTATATCTCAACAATTGGTATCAGAGCTTGGGGTTGAATTTCTTGATTGTGATTTGGAGCTTTTGCTTGTCTGATTATTATCTGGAAATTATGTTACTGCAATTATATCTAAGAGGAAATCTGAAATTGAGAAGTTTAACGGGAGTAACAACTTTGTGTTATGGAGCATCAAGATGCGAGCATTATTGACAACACAAGGTTTGGCCAAGGCAGTGGATGGTGAAGATGAGTTGCCTATTATAATGAAAGCCTCTGAGAGGGTAGAGCTGATGGAAAAAGCAAAGAGCATAATCCTGTTAAATTTGTCGGATGAGGTTTTAATAGAGGTTACTGAGGAGAAGGATGCCGTAGCATTATGGGCAAAACTTCAAGCACTCTATGTGAAGAAAGGTTTAAACAATCGCTTTTACATGTTGAAGAAGATGTTTCAATTTAGATATACTAAAAGTATGTCTATCAGAACCCACCTAGATGAATTTAATAAACTCATGATGGATCTGAAGAACGTCGGTAAGATACTTGATGATGAAGAGCAGGGCATGATGTTGTTAGTCTCTTTACCAGAGTCATGGGAGCACTTTACTGATTCACTATTGTAGGGGCGTACTACAATTACCTCATAAGAGGTAAAGTCCGCCTTATTCTCTAAAGAGTGGCAGAGAAAGTTGCGAGATGACGGTCTGGCGCAAGGAGTAGCGCAAGCACTGACGATTCGGGGTAGAGAACAACATCGAGGGCCTAGTAGCAGCAGAGGTAAAATCAGATCGAAATCACGCCATAGAAAGTCCAAGGGACGCGTGAGTGCTTTGAGTGTCACGAGGAGGGGCACATCAGGAGAGATTGTCCAAAGCGGAGGAATAAAGTTGATAGGCAGAATGCCACAAGTAGTGTGGCAAACGTTGCCGAGGGGAGCAATAGTGATGCAGAAGCTGTCTTATGTGTGACTACTACTTCGTCAAGAGACGAATGGGTGCTAGATTTGGGGTGTTCTTATCATATGACACCTCATAAGAACTGGTTTACTACTTACTAGACTGCAAATGGTGGTAGAGTTCTTTTGGGGAATAATGCAGCCTGTAAGGCTGTGAGGATAGGGACAATTCGAATTCGGATGCACGATGGGGTGGTGCGCACATTGACAAATGTGAGGTATGTACCGGAGCTCAAGAAGAACCTTATTTCTCTGGGGACACTCGATGTATCATCTACTAGGAGAGACCGTGACCGGAACCATTGCAGTTTCATCAGGTGAGTCAGACTCTAACTTGACTCAATTATGGCATATGCGTTTAGGGCACATAAGCGAGGCAGGTATGACGATGCTGAGTGAAAGGGGGTTGTTGAAGGGTCAGAAGACATGAAATCTGGACTTATGTGAGCACTGCATCTATGGGAAGCAACACCGAGTTAAGTTTACTACATCTATTCATTCGACCAAACGACCAGTTGAATATATTCATTTAGACGTCTGGGGCCTCGTCTTTGGTTCCTTCGAAAAGAGGTGCCCAATATATGCTGACATTTATCGACAATTATTCGAGGAAGATATGAGTATACTTTCTGAAGCACAAATATGATGTGTTTGATCGATTCAAGAAATTTAAGGCATTGATTGAGAAGCAATCAGATAAACAAATCAAGTGCCTGAGAACCGATAATGGCATGGAGTTTTGTGGTAAAGATTTTACTGAGTTCTGCAAGAAAGAATGTATTGTAAGACACCGCACAGTATCTGGGACACCACAACAAAATAACGTGGCAGAACGAAAGAACAGAACTTTGCTTGAGCGAGCTCGATGCATGCTTTCGCATGTAGGACTTGGCAAGGAATTTTGGGCCGAAGCAGTGAACATGGCATGTTACTTGGTTAATCGATCTCCATCATCTACTATCGAATGGAAGACTCCTGAGGAAGTATGGTCGGGGAAACCTGTTTATTACTCCGGATTACGTATATCCGGATGTCATGCGTATGCTCATGCAGTGATGGTAAGCTTGAGCCGAGGGTGAAGAAGTGCATATTTCTAGGTTATGCACATGGGGTGAAAGGCTACCAGCTGTGGTGCACCGATCCCAGATAACTCGGTTTTCTAATCAGCAGAGATGTGATCTTCGATGAGACTGCAATGCTTCAACGGAGGAGTTTTGAGACACAACCAGTAGAGAAGACAGATCATGGTGTCATTAGTGAGGTGGAGCTTCAGGTGGAGACTCCAGAGACCTCAAAGGTAATAGAAGTTGAGACTGCAGATGAAGCCGCAGTTCTTGAAGTCGGTAATAGTGAACAACCAGCAAAACCGAAGCACACTATAGCCGTAGATAGACAGATAATGCACATTAAATCACCGGTACGTTATGATTATACAGATATTGCTTATGCATTGACTGTAGGTGATGAGGTGGAGACAGATGAGCCTTCGTCTTATTCTGAGGCGATGGCTAGTTCAGAGTCATCGTAGTGGCTAGGGGCTATGAGTGAAGAGATGGAATCTCTCCATCGAAATCAAACATGGGAGTTAGTCAAAGTACCCAAGAGACAAAAGATTGTCGGAAGTAAATGGGTTTTTAAACGAAAGGAGGGCATTCCCAGTGTCGAGGCAGCGAGGTATAAGGCGAGACTTGTGGCGAAGGGGTATACACAGCGTGAGGGCATTGACTACAATGAGGTGTTCTCTTCTATGGTAAGACATACTTCTATTCGTGTTTTACTTGCCTTAATTGTTTCGCAGGATCTCGAGTTAGAGCAAGTAGATGTGAAAACTGCGTTTCTTCACGGAGAGTTAGAGGAGCAGATTTACATGAGGCAACCAGAGGGATTTGTTATTCCGGGTAAGGAAGATCATGTTTGCTTGTTAAAAAAAATCTTTTTATGGGCTGAAACAGTATCCTAGGCAGTGGTATAAACGTTTTGATACTTTCATGGCTAGTCAAAACTGTTCAAAAAGTCATATGGATAGCTGCGTTTACTATAGGAGATTGGAGAATGGTTCTTTGATTTAGCTACTCTTATATGTTGATGATATGCTGATAGCAGATAAGAATATGTCTGATATTGATGTGCTAAAGAAGCGGTTAAATGCTGAATTTGAGGTGAAAGATTTAGATGCTACAAAGAAAATTTTGGGCATGGAGATTTTGCATGACAGGGCTGCAGGAGTTTTATGTCTATCTCAAAAGAAATATATTGAGAATATTGTAACACGTTTTAATATGCAGTCGGCAAAACCTGTAAGTACACCTTTAGCGAAGCACTTTAAACTTTCAGATAAATTATCACCGCAGACTGAGGAGGAGGAGCATATGTCTCGTATTCCTTATTCTAGTGCCATGGGTAGTATTATGTATGTTATGATGTGCACTAGGCCTGATATTTCACAAGCTGTGGGCGTGGTTAGTCGCTATATGAAGCGTCCTGGTAAAGCTCATTGGGAAGCTGTGAAGTGGATCCTCAGATATTTGAAGGGGACAACAGACGTGGGTATAGTATACCGGAGGGACAGTAATGATAGTGAGACCAATGGTTTTGTGGATTCGGATCACACCGGTGACTTGGATGATTGCAGGTCTTTAGCAGGGTACCTGTTTACGCTAGCGGGTGGTGCAATTAGTTGGAAAGCGTCCTTACAGGATCATATTGCATTGTCTTTGACTAAGGCGGAGTACATGGCACTAACCTTTGTAGCAAAAGAGGCGATATGGTTACAAAATTTGCTCTCGGACTTTAGGTTAGAACAGAAAAGTGTGGATATATACTGTGATAACCAAGGTGCGATATATTTGGCGTATAATCTAGTTTATCATGAGCGAACGAATCATATCAACATCAGGTACCACTTCATCTGAGATGTCTTAGCTAAGGGTAATATTATTGTTAAAAATATTGCTACAGAAGATAACCTAGTAGACATGATGACTAAGTCTATTCCTTTGACGAAGCTCAAGCTCTGCTTGAGCTCTATTGGCGTCTGTGGAGAGTGAGCGCCCGTCGGGGCATTCGGAGAGCAGCATGGATGATGAGCACTATAACTTGGCTTCAAATATCAAGCCAAGGTGGAGAATTGTTAAATTAATATCTCGAGTTTGAATTCGAATGACGATTTATTATACCGAATTTTGTTGATAAAGATTTCCTAAGTAAAAGAAATTTGCTGGATTGCACGAAGGATTACAAAAGAGGAAGTTATAGATTCAAGAGAAAAAAGGAGCAAAGATTTCCTCTTTCAGTTATTTGTAGGAGGAGGAGCCGAATTCTTCAATCCACGGTAGGCCCCCATGCCATGGGCTTTCTTCTTTTTAGCCAATGCAATCAAAGGGAAAGAGCTCCCTGCACGTAGACAGAAGGAGGTGGGCCCAGGTCAAACTTTGACCTGGGCACACATATAAAAACAGAAGTATTTTTACGCAGGATTTCTTTTTCCTTTGGTGTGTTGCTGCTGCACCCGTACGAAAACCTACGAAGCCGCACACGATCTTTCAAGCCGAAGATAGAGCCGCGCGCGTGTTATTCTATGAGCCAAAGGACGCGTAATAATTTTGTGCTATGAGTTTATGTTCAAATAATTTATTTATTTATAAACACTTTGAGTTTAGGGTTAAATTTAGATGTGAGAAATACTTGAGCGTTTGAGCGATTGTAAACTCTGATTCTCTGATTATAATGAATTATTTGTTACTGGCTCTCTCCGTGGATGTAGGTACCGATACTCGAACAGAACCATGTAAATTTCTGGTGTCCTTATTTTTCTCGTTTATTTCTCTGGTGATTTCGCGTTGACGTAAATTGTAAGATCCTGTCATTTCCGTGTATTATATCCCAACAAAAACCGTGTGCGCTTCCGTGTTGGATGACTAAAACGTTATCTTCACCTTAACTTTGAATAACTTTCTTTAATTAATCGCAAAACCTGGGCTCGAAAACAATGTTGACAAAGTGGACATCTGAAAATTTATCGGAAATACACTTGAAGGTTGACGAAAAGCAACGACAATGTATAGAAGACAATCAATTGCTGCTGGCAAGTCTTCTTCTGTACAACAAATGAATGGATGAATATCAATTCTGGGTAAAAGCAAACCGGAATAAGAAAGCCAGAAAATGCCAAAAGTTGAAAAGTCAGATGCACCAAAAAGAATCATCTTGAATTAATCATTACTTAATTTAAGTGTAAAAGAAATTAACCACAAAATATTATGTTGTAAGAACACATGGTCATGCAAAGCTTTGTTCAAGGACATATGACACTTCTAATTTTAATTAATAAATTTTGCAAGGGAAGATGTAGCGAGCAAAACATAATCTTCTTATTCTAGCATAGTTAACACAAATTATTCGCTATTATTATCAATTAACTAAAACTTATGCAATTAATAACAACGGTTAATTAGTATGACAATAGTAATTTAATTAATACCGTTTTATTATTAGCACACACATAATTTGATTCACATGTCAAACTCGAGGCAATTTACAATTACGAAAATTACCCGTCGAGTTCCATGAAATTTACGATTCGATTAAAGTCTTCGCATGCTTGTCCGAATACTAAGGCAGATGATACTTAGTTCAAAATCTAAGTATCATTATCATAATATGAATTTTCAAATGTTACACAATTATAATTTGGAAATTCCAAATGTCACACGATGCCCCTCTGCTCTGTTCGTGTATAGGTTCTTTGCCTCCATTTTCAATGATGATTGGAGTTTTGGTATCTCATTGAGTTACGAAGATTTACTCCTTTACATGTTGGAATTGTGTCTATTTAACCTATTAGGGTTGTTTTCGTATGGTGATGGTGTATATGAAATTGAACCCACGCGTGCACCACCAATTGACAACGTCGTAATTATTGAAGAATGAATTTTTGATGTGTGCTAATCACTGACAAAGATATGAGATCCAGAGATTGGTTATCAATTTTTTTGACAAATATGTTTATATGGAATGAGTCCATGCTTAACTTTACAATTGCTCCATCAATCATCCTTGTTTTATGGATTTGGCTTTATTTTTCAGAATTCATGCTTCATTTCGATTTGTTTTGTCATGAAAACTATGTACTTTTGCATTTTTTTGAGTGATGAATACAATTTTCATTCAACCAAAACAATATGGAGCCTTCGATATTTGCCCTCGTAATTGCTAACTACATATCTACCGAAGAAAAACAAACAAAAGTTTTTATTCACCCTTATGCTGATATAGCGGCTAGCTATACAGCCTTTTTTTTTTTTTTTTTTTGGTCTGAGCTATATAGCCTTTTAAATTCATGTAACTGTGCACTTGTCATTATTGTTGCCAATCCCTTGCAATAATACAAAGGGATTGTCTCCTCACAGAAAGAGGGGAGGTCTCGAGCTCACGTGTTGGATAGTCCAATGGTCACCCTCATGATCAGAAGCCCGCTGCTCACGATGTCGCGAATCAAACAATTTATACGTAATTCAAAACGGTCCAAAGTGGCTCCTGCTCCACTCCAATGGATTGATTCAGGATATTAGTCTACGCTTGCCCTCCATTTGATTATTTAGTCTTACGTCTTTTGGAAGATGAATCCCTCTCTCTCTCCCACGCACGGTTTCAGACGCCCCGCACTACGGAGCGGCCACCTCGATGCCGACGTCACTGCAGCAGCCCGAGACCCTCGTTGTCTGCCGCCCCACTCCCGGCGTCCTTCTCTATTTTGTAGAGAGTGAGCGAGCGGTTGACGCAAGGTGGCCTCGTCCTCAAGATTGTTGCGGCCAGCTACACAAGCTTCAGATCAGAGCTTGGCCATGGCTGTCAGAGTTTTTCTACAGAGCTCGGCCATTGCAGGCATGGCCATGGGAGCATTGTAGACCATCGATTTTTTAAATCCAGACCTTGCATCCTAGTAACTTCAAATATGTCCCACCTGTTACGATGCTTTTTGCCTCCAACTTGGGTCAACTTAGATCTACAAGATTAGTCCATGGTTGCTTGGTATTGAATGAGAAAACCTTTTGCGCCTCCTGTCAACGGGTCAGATGACTGAAACGTTCTCATCACTTTAACTTTGCATAGCACTTAAATATCGTGAAACTTGCACTTTGTAACAATGTCGAAAATTTTGACATTTGAAAGATCATTGCACATTGGCTCGAAAGTTGACAACATGAAATACAATGACGAAGTATACACGACTATCAATTGCTTCTTCTTTTGTACATCAAATGAATGAATGAAATCAAATCTAGGTAAAGGGAAACCTGAACAAAGCAAGAAATTGAAAGACATAAAGTCAGATCAAGAGCACCAAAAAGAGGAAGTAGTGCCTAAAAATTCCTAAACATATTGCATTAGTACTAATTCAATTATAAACTTCTCAATTGGATCAATTTAGTTACAAACCTTTTCACAATTATACCAATTTAGTTAATCCGGCAAATTTAGATTGGAAATCACTAACACTGATGCCGGTTATCCTATGTGGCACAGCTAGCGTTGACATAGACATCTAAAAAAAATTATATATATTTTTGATTTTTTTCCTTTTTTTTTTCTTAATTTTCCTTTTTTGGTTTTTTCTTTCTCCTTTGCCCTATGGCCAATACTAGCCATGGCTTGCGACGGGGCACAGCCAAGGGCCAGCAAGGGCTCGACCCTTGTGGCTTGGACAAGGGTGGCCCTCGCCGGATCTAGTAAGTGTCACCCTCATGGCCTCCCATGAGGGCTGCCCTCTGCCCATGCGGTGAGATTCAAGCCCTCACCAGATTTGGTGAGGGCTTCTTATGCCCAAGCCATGAGTATCATGCCATCGCCAGATCTAATGAAGGCGGCCCTCGCCTGTGACCAATCATCAGCCAAGGCCAGTACCGAACACAAGGCAAGGGAGAAAGAAAGAACTTAATTTTTTTTTTAAAAAGATTTAAAAATCGAAAAAAAATCTTAAGAAGTTATTTAAAAATGTATATGTTAGTGCTAGCTATCCCACATAGGATAACCGGCGTCCATGTCAGCGATTTATGATCTGAATTGGCCGAATGGACTAAACTAGTATCAATGAAAAAATGTTTAGGATTAAATTAGTCTAATTAAAAAGTTTAGCACCGAATTAGCATCAATGCAATAAGTTTATGACTTTTTTTGTACTTTTGCCCCCAAAAGAATAAAGTCATGAGCAGATCAATTTCCTCGGCATTAGCTCGCAAGGCAAGATCTTCAACTCATTCTCCAGAGGACTCAAGTTCAAGTCAAGACTTATAACTCTCCTGTTGATACTGCTGGACCTCCTGAAAACTGGGATTACCGAGTTCATGTTTGTTGCGACCTCCCTTAAAACTTCGACTCTGTGTTTCCGCATGTGACCACCACCCAAGGCCTGGCCATTCGCAAACTTAAGCCCGCAAATTGAGCACTCGTGCATCTTGGGCTTCACCATCGAGCCCAAGCTTAGCTCTGTGCAATCCTCCATCTTCGGTTCCGACAACCTCAGCCTCTTGTGGCTCGTTCGGTGGCCTCCCAATGCTTGAAACGACGGGAATTGGCGTTTGCAAGTCTTGCACTCGAAGGCACCGCCGTGACAATCGATTCTGCTCGGCATGATGTTGACGCTGCGCGATAGAAAGATGAGGCAATTTGCCACGTCCAAGCTCATTGTGGATACTCCAATGTCATAAGCTCTTTTCATGGTCAAGGAAGAAATGTCAAGACGAGTCCTGCGAAGAGGAGGGTGTGGATGATTAGGGTTTGAATGACGTAATGGAAGCCTGCTTGAGTATTTTTAGGTGGTCTAGCTAGTTGATAAATTGGACCGAAACAGTTGACTTTGACTGAATGATGGTATCTGCCCCTAATAAGTATACGTCAAGGATGATGTCGCGTTCCAAATTGGATTTAGGAATGCACACGTGTGAATTCGTTGACCGAGTGTATTTTTTTTTTTGAACAGTTGACCGAGTGTATTTGATTGTTCGATGTTGTTCACATGACGTGGCGAGTCCTGATTGGGCAGTCATGGGTCGAGTAAAGTCCGGCCGAGACCTGGCTTGAGGGAACATGGAGAATAACAAGTCGCGGCTGGCGAGCTACGGCTACTACGGCTTGAGAGGCTACATATCGTTTTAGCTAGCATGAGTTCATCATGTCTTCTAATTCATTTTTATTTAATAAACAAAAGCCCTTATAATTTAGGTCGATTTATTGTATGGGTTAAATTAAGTCATATTTATTTTTTAAACAAGGCAAAATCCAAAAGAACAAATTAACATTGCATTTGAAAATAGTGTTTAGGTCTTACATACTTTGTTTGGTCTTTAGTTAATATTTTGCATAATACTTGATGTGTTGGACATAATAGAGCTTCATTTTTTATTGGGTTAGCACATCAAAATTCTTTCCTCCTATTTGCTTTGAGTACTAAGTGTTAAGCTACTTATTTGCGCATCTTTATGATCACCCATTACATATTAGTTGCTTAGGATTAAATTCTGCAATTTCTCTTAAAAATAAAGAGAAAATGTACCGAAAGGATATTAAATTTATTTAACGTAATCAAGTTCCTATATTGAAGAAATCGTTGGTTCGTAGAAGTAAAATGTCCTCCTACATTTTACTTGGATTTATAATCAACCCATAGATTAGTGACGGTTTCCTTAGTAAATTTATTTATATGTTTATGTGACTTAGTTAAAACCCCTAAAGTTGCGATTGCTATAGGCTTTAGAGAGTCCATGCTAGACGATAGTATCATCTCTTTAATGAGTAGTCTTTCGTATCTGCTTGGTAATCCATTAATTTTCCCTTGGTGGTTCACTTCAAAAAAAGTCACAATGTGTTGCGCTCATAGCTGTCTTCATCTGCCTAGCGATTATATTGTGGTTCGTGTTGACCTCATGAGACAGGAGTAATAGACATTTTGCCATGTCCAAGCTCATTGCTAATACTCCTAGATGAAAATGCCCCTACCTTATGGCTCGGAAAGGCCACATGCTCACGGTCGGTAAATATTTGGTTGATCAGTTAGCCAAGATGTGTAAATTAGCCACTTCATTATGTTATTTGAGATAATGTATAGTCTGGAAATTCTTTTGAAGAAAAGACTCATTTTTAGAATTTTATTGAAGAATTTTGTAAGAGTGTCTATAGCTCGTACAACTCAGCTAGTCGAGAAATTGGATCAAGATCTTGGATGATGATGACAGTGCCGATGATGTTAGATTCCCATGCTTATCATTGCTTGTCTTGAAAAACATGGCGAGTCAATGAAAAATAAAGTACATAGCAAAACACATGGATTGAGATTATTCCGCCAATTAAGTGGCACTGGCTACACGTCAAGCATCTCAATCCTACATGGGAACATTATCGTTTCCACTTACGTGGGATATAATTCAAAACCTAATAAAAGAAAACGTTGACAAAGATTCGGGCAGAGAGGAAAAATCAGACTTATGCCTTCGGAAAAAGTTGAGGAGAGGGCTGTCTCGGAATACGGGGAGAGAATATAAAATTGTGATTTGACTACTTTATTAGGTTTTGTTCACAAGCGTTACGGTCAAATCAAGCCGAGCCGACGGACTAGGAAGCTCGAGAGGAGATTGAGTCGCGGATGGCGAGCTGTGGAAACGGCTTGAGAGCGTACCCTACGTGCTCCTGGAAAATTTGCCCCGGATAGACCTCTGACTTTTGAATTTAGGAGACTAGACTTTTAATACACGCAGTCTCATGCCCATTGAAGGGTTTCGATGCGGTCAGAAGATAGATACTGGGTAAGAAATGTTTATTCTATTAGTAGAAATTCCCAAAATTTCCAAATTATATTAACTATAGCATATTTACCTCAATTTAGTTTTTGTGACATAAAAACTTCAAACATGTAGTCATATAACATATTTGCTAAAAACTTGTAATTATGTGATACAATTAACCCAAACTTTTCTTATAACACAAAAACCCCGGCTCGCATTAGTTCCACCTCTTTTTAGCTCCTAATCCCCATTTTCACATTGAGTTGATTATATCATTCATTGTAGGTTCCACCTTTGACTTAATATTATTTCTTGCCTTTTTTTCGTTTTCTTTTGTTTCAATTTTACTAAAAGACAAAACTACCCACATCATTTTCAAACAACTTATTTTTCACTTGAGTCGCTTCTTCCACACCCATTACATTCAACATCCTTCATTTCTGTCTTCTTCTGAACTTATTCTTCATTGTTGTAATATGAGCAAGCACTATTCATATATTAGATTAAAGAAATTTCGGTTTTATCTACAAATTGTTTACTTTATTTCCATAGATTATCCTCGTAATCGTGAATTTTTTTACTTTGATATAAGAGTTAAGGCAATCTACTCATTTTTCATTCTATTATTTTTTGTAGTGCATTTATTATGGAAGACAATATTATTAAATGTATTTGTTGATGATCAAACTATGAATAGAGAACAACAATTAATCATGTCAACAAGTTTATCTGAAACTTCACTAGGTAATTTTCTAATATGAGAGGATCTTTCAATTGGTGTACGGACGCATTTTTGTGCTCAATGTTATGTTGTCTCTATAAAAAGGTCAAAGAAAAACAAATATGTTCTTCTTAGTTACAATAAGTAAGGTAGTTATCGTGATCGACATAGAATTTTTATTGAAGGTCAAAAAGAAAGATCGGATCTTGTTTGATTAATTGTTTTTTTTTTTTTGAAGTATGTTGCTATAAGCAAAAGAACGGATCAAGATCACTCAAAATATTTAATGCATCACACTAAAAATAATTAAAAATTTGAGTATTAGATTCACTTAATAAAATGAAAATTGAGTAGTTAATATACACGAATTAAAACATAATGACACATACTAAAGTTATAATTCAACGAAATGTGTATTAAACCCTAGTAAAAAAAAATATATAACTCATTTACACAATAATTAGCTTTTTTTTGGTCACATAATTAGTTAGTATCTACCATATATATATATATATATATATATATATATAAAAAAGCGGTACACAAATATAGCTTTAAATGGAAGAAGAAAAGGAAAAAAACAAAAAAAAAAAAAATAGAAGAGGAAGAAAGCAATTATCTTAAATCAAGATAAGGCCTCGTATTTGACCTTAATAAATGTTGTTTGAGAGGAGCATGGGTAGTTTCATTCATAGTAAAATTGAAACAAAAGAAAAAGAAGAAAAAAATGGCAAGAAAGAATCTTAAGTCAAGAGTGGGACTTTAGAGGGATAATATAATCAATTCAACATGAAAGAGGTGCTAGAAACCAATAATGGAGTGGAAATAGTGTGAGCCAAAACCTCAGATTTGTATCTATACGACACGCTTACCTAAACTTACTTTTTTTCACAAAAAATCCCAAACTTAAACATGCAGCACACATTTATTTTCTATCAAGGTTTTTTTCTTTTTTCTTTTTTTTTTTCCTACCTCCTTCGTCTTCACTACCACCCTCCTAGCCGTTGCCGGCCTTATCATCACTAACACCACTATCCTCATCATCACCAAACCAAGGAACAAAACGAAAGTGGAATTTAAAGAAAATGAAAAAGTGTCACGCCCCGATCCTCGAACACATGCCCTTCCCTCACCCGGTCGATATAATAGCACGTCCTAAGACGCATCGCTGACCATTTCATTTTAATATGCATGCGAAAGCATGTAAATAAATCCCTAGACAATAAAACAATGGGATAGGAAAGTAGGATCAATTTTTCACAAGAGACCTTTTTATAAATACACAGATTTATACATTGAAGCCGACAAAAAGGAATTAACTTTCACCAAAATAGAATTGTCCTATGACTCACTAGTCAGACAAGGACGCCGATTCTTCAGGCTTCACCTTCTAACTCCGGGGCTTCTAGTCCTTCACCAACACCACCTAAGAACCTGAAATGGTTATACAATAACCAGTGAGACAACGTCTCAGCGAGTTCTACCCCCTAAGACCCAATTAGGAAACCAATATGCCATAAGGGCTGGCTATGCACATCACAGGTCAGAGGACTTACCTTGGCGTCAGATTCCACCTGCAATTTAGCATATTTTGAATAGGCACCCTATCAACCACAACAGATCGAAACATCGACCAATCGACCTAGCTGATTGCATGTCAATCGGACCATTCCCCGGTCATCTCAATTCGACACTGCCCAATCTCCCAGATAACCAATCGAGTTACCGAGCCACTATAATATACTATTCATTCTCCAAGATAACCTATCGAGTTACTGAGCTAGTATATTTTCCTATTTCCAGGTGACATAAAGAGCCATCGAGCGGGTATGCATAACGTTCTATCTCCGAGACGACACATAGAGTTATCGAGCCATTATAACATACCTGTGCATAACGTTCTATCTCCAAGACGACATATAGAGTCATTGAGCCGTTATAACACACCGTTGGGTCATACCATCCTATCTCCAAAATGACATATAGTCACCGAGCCGGTATACGAACAATTCCTTCTCAAGATGACATGAAAGTCCTCAAGCTATCAAATCATACCGTCCTATCTCCAAGATGACGTATAGAGTCATCGAGCCAGTATACAAACAATTCTTTCTCAAGATGATATGAGAGTCATCGAGCTGTCAAATCATACCGTCCTATCTCTAAGATGACGTATAGAGTCATCGAGCCGGTATACAAACAATTCTTTCTCAAGATGACATGAGAGCCATCGAGCTATAATAGTATAACGTCCATTCTCCAGATAATATACGAATCATCGAGCCGCTATAGTATTTTTGTTTAGAAAACACAATCAATTTACTCTTGTTATGATGCTTGATAAAAGTACACGTGTGTGGCTACACGGCCGGCCTTAACTAAAATATAATGATTTCACTTTTTGAACATCCAACTAGTTTCAACAGCCCAAAACATATTTTTGGCGCTGTAAACTGACGCCCGGTAATTTTCCCATTAATTACCAAAATTAATTAATTTAAGAATAAAATCCTAAAATCATAATTAATTTAATTCAGCACAATTCAACACTCAAATAAATAAACAGATTACACCATCATACTCATCATAAAATTTTGGTCGTCGGCTATCCCAGCCTAATTTCCGGAAAATAATTAATTAATTAAATAATTCCGAAAATTATCAAATAATTACAATAAATCCAATTTAGGCCTGTAATGCCTAATTGGAAGCCGAGACGAGCCCAAAAAATTACCAAGACTTGTTCAATAAATAATATAGCATATCTACTTGCTAAGTACACTAACTATTTGCCTAACATGCATAGGTAAATCCCTAATTTAATTATTCTAATCTAATCTATCCACCTAATTGCACTTAATTAAATCTAATCAACCCCTAAGCATCATTAGTCTACTAAGTAGGGATTGGTGAGTAAAACTCACTTGATTCATGAGCAGGTCGGATCAAATCAACGGGAACGTCGCCGGGGACGTTTCTTCTCAAAGCGGGCCTAGGTTTGGAGGCCTAGAAGCACCTCAAAACGGGCTTAACAGCCGCTGTAAAACCCACAAAAATTATGTTTCGTTCTTGCTGAAACAGAGAGGAAACAAGTTCGGTTAGGCAAAGCAAGACCGGTGGAAGGCTTGGCGAGGCAATCGGCGGCCGAATGGCGAAGAAACGGGTTGATCAGAGCTCCGACGAGCGGGTGGTTGGCAACTGGTGGCTCCCGGGGTCAAGGGGGGATGTGTTGGTGGTTGGAACGAGCAAAGGAATGGTCGGAATTGGGAGGAACTCGCGAAAAACGCGAAACAGTTCACTCGGCAGGGCTCCAAACGGTCCGGCGATCGGTAAATTCACGCCGGCGTACCGGACGGCCGGCGGCTCCGTTCGGGGTGAGGTCGCTCTTGATGGAACAGTCCGGATGTCCTCATCATGGCGATGGATGGCTTGTTTGCTGATTCATCTGAGAAGACCACTTTTAACTCAGATCTTTGGCGAAAGGTCAGCTGGAGCGAAAATCGGCAGAAGTGAAAATAAAGGAGGAAAATGGTCCGGCGGCTTGCTGGCTATCTTCCTTGGCTGTTGGTGTGTCTAGAATGGCAGGGGGGAGAGAGAGATGGCTTGGATGGCAATGAGGGAGAAAGAGAAGGAAGAGATGAGGTTGGAGTTGGAAGGATAAGGAGACAAGGGCTCCACACTTGCTTATCTTCCAATGCTTTGTCCCCTTGACCCATCCATGGCCATGCACACCTTACTTGACTCTCAATGAGCCACCAAGGCCCTCTTTGCAACATTCATTTGGTCCAAAAGGGCTAGGGGAAGGGAGGCATACGAATTTGAGGGGCTTTGGCTTCAATTGGACATAGTTTCATCTTCAATTCAATCTCATATGGCCTTTATAAATTTAATTGACATCTCAATGCTCCAATTGATATTTTTCCTCAACTATGGATCCATCTTGCATTCCAAATACGTGATCAAAAACAATCCCCGGTACTTTCTGAACAAAAATGGCCCTGCGACGACTTTTTCCCAAAAAATGTCGGGTTGCAGAAAAATCTTCCGAGACTGAGTTGACACTCCTAGAATTTATTGTGACATGATAGGATCTTCAATTTCTAAAATCGGACTTGAATTCACAGTTAATTTCCATTTGGCGCGCTTTTAGCGTGACCTAGGCTACCGAATAGTTTTCAGAAATTTTTAGTGCAAATAACCCGTGGTCGATTTTCTTCAAGCCACAATGAACCCACTCGACTCATTGACGACTCTCGATTGTCATGAAAATCTTGAGGATTTAAATACGGACACTGGGTACCAAAACAATAAGAAAATCAGTCTAATGCCGGCTGACAAGAAATTTTTCAATTTAGTGGTGTCACCCACGATTAGTCACACATCTCAGTCAAATCGACCTATCTCTGATCTCAAATCGATTTTATATTGTGCCGTAATGGCCTCTAAAGATGAGCACGGTCGAGAAGCCGATTTCTGGTCGAATTCTCAAGTCTATTGCCTTACAATTTCTTAATGGGTTTCCCAGATAGTCTAGTTATTTCGAGAGTGATCAGCTCTGAGAATAGCCCTATAGGTGTGTCAATGAAATGCCTGATTTATTCAATAGAAAACAGGATCGAAAATCTGGGATGTCACAAAAAGAAAACAAGAAAAGAAAAACACATAATGATTTGATATTTTTCTGTCACGTGAGCACCACATTGGTATCATTTGCTTTCCATCATCCATGTAAGCAGCTACATAAAATTTTTAGTGGCTTAACGAAATTTTAACAGAGGATAAATATGTCACATGAGTATAAGTTTAGGATTAACGTGTCATGCGGATACAAATTTGAGATTTTTGACATCACAAAAAAAAGGTTGGACTAAATATGTCACATATGTATAAATTTGGGGTTTATAGTATCACAACAAAATCAAGGAAAATATATCATATTGAGCAAGATATGATGAAAAGCAAATGATATATTATATTGTACAAATTTGAGATTTTTTGCGACTTTTTCTCTCTCTCTTTTTTTAATATTCTGAAACCCATCACGACCATTCATCTCACATGAAAAATATAATGAATTCAAAGAGACATGAAATCAATGGTCAAGATGAGTTATCGAATAATATAAGGTATTGATAGCTTTTCCAAGATGATGATATTCTTGAAACACCACATAAAAATCTCTTTAGAGGTTTGCACTGGGTTTTATGAAGTGTTGCTGACTCTTGCATACAAGATGAATATATATATATATATATATATATATATTATATATCATAGTAGTAAAACATATAACACACTGGAAACAGTCAACATACGTTCAATGAAGTGATTAGCTCTGTTTACTCTATCATTGTTACGCAACTTCTTTTTTTATAATACCATGGAGATAAGTTAACCATAGCACAAAAATTCCATTCAAATGTTCAATGTTTCGATCGAGATTCATCTTATCTTTGGTGCTTGGTCTCTGAATAACATCTCACTTTGGGCGGCGCTATTTCCAGCCCCTATATGACTAAATCCACCCAATTTTCATCCAAAAGACAAATTTGCCCTCAATCATTCAATTGCAATATAGATTTGTGGTATCAAATTTATTTACTTTTTTTTTTTTTTTTTTTAGTTTTTCTACATCTATGTTAGATCAACTTACAATAACTAAGAATTTCATATGGCTAGTTTTTGTTTATTGTAGAATTTCTATTTATATTAAAGGTACTATGCTTTTTTTATTGTTACAATTACTTCCAAAAAAATTTGTTTTGTCGAAAAGAGAAATTTCCAAAAAGCCAGTTCTTTTCCATGTTGTCGATCATTTTTGTGGATAATTTGTTGAGTGGATGAAATTAAATTGAATCAAAATATTGCACAAAGACACCTCTTTGTGCATAATGTTTGTACTATATCTTTATATATTTCTCTAGCGTCTTACATGCTTTGTATAAAGTATCTCGCCAGTATAATAAGGAAAAAAAGATAAATTCTTTGATGTAGTAGATAAAGAGACGATATATATATTGTAGACTAAGGAAATTAATTAAAAAAAAAAGTAAGAAAGTGAGCTGTTGAGATAACAATGACAAAAACATTATTTCTAATAATGAGGAAAAAAATATTATTTGATTTGTTATAAAACTAAAAAGTATTTTTTTATCTTTGATCTTACAATGACGTATTGATTTTTTGTCATTCTTATCTGTATATAAGAATGACAAAAAATATATACATTGCTATAAAATCAACAATGTAAAATAGACTTTTCAGTTTTATACTATATCAAAGAATGTATTTTTTCCTTACTAGTAGCAAAATGATTTTACACTGAGTACATAAAACATTATAGATATATCCGAGAATGTGTGCGTTTGTGTGTGTGTGTGTGTGTGTGTTTTTTTTTTTTTTAAGTATGATAAAAACCAAAACATGTAAAAAGCTTAATTATGGTAACTATCTTAAATAGAAAAAGAAAAATAGAATAAAAAAGGAGTAGGGCCATTACGTTGAACTACAATTGAAAGATTATGGGCAGTTTTGCCTTTTTAGTATAAAGAGGGATGGATGTAGTCATTTAGGGGATAGAAATAGCACTGCCCTTCATTTTTCTTTATATTTGGTCAACTTCTCAATTCTTTTAGATTGTTTACGGGGTTACAATCGAGCAAAAGTGCCCATACATTGAATGTGTGACAATTAGAAGTTACTTCAAAATTACCTTATTATAAGGAATCGTTTGGTTTACTAATGAATGTAAAACAAATTATTGACACAAACTGAACAATGTTCGCACTTTTTTCACTCCAATTAAGGCCATAGACTCCCCTGCCACTTTAAATACATATAAGAATGATAAAAAATTGATATGTTGTTATAAAATCAACGATGAAAAAGAGACTTTTCAATTTTATACTATATCAAAGAATGTGTTTTTTTTCTTTACTATTAGCAAGATGATTTTATACAGAATATGTAAAACATTATAGGTATATATGAGAATACGTTTTTCTTTAGTACGCTAAAAAATAATAATTAAAATGCTTAATTATGGTAACTCTCATCTATAGAAAAAGAACAATAGAATAATAAGGGAGTAGGGTCAATTATTTTGAACTGCAATTGAAAAATTAAGGGTGATTTTATCTTTTAGTGCAAAGGGGCGTGGATGTAGTCATTTAGGGGTAGAAATAGCGCTGCCCTTCATTTTCTTTGTATTTGGTCAACTTCTCAATTCTTCTGGATTGTTTATGGGGTTACAAGTGAGCAAAAGTGTCCATAGATTGAATGTGTGACAATTAGAAGATACTACAAAATCACCTTAATATAAGGAATCATTTGGTTTACTAATGAATGAAATATATATTATTGACACAACTGAAAAATGTTCGCACTTTTTTCACTCCAGGTAAGGCTATAGACACCCCTGCCACTTTAAATACATATAAGAATGACAAAAAATAGATACGTTGTTATGAAATTAACGGTGAAAAAAAGACTTTTTAATTTTATACCATATTAGAGTGTGTTTTATTCTCGCTGCTAGCAAGATAATGATTTTACGCAGAGTACGTAAAACGTCATAGGTAGGGATGTCGAACCCCATCTAACCTTATCTTAAATTTAGGGTATTTTGGAGTCGGACTAAACTTTTTATCGGGTTTGGAGCCGGTATCAGCCTATGCTTGATTAGGGTTGGGTCAGAACAGGTCGGTGCGGGTGTTTTTGGTACTGGTATTGCGTGGGCCTTTTGGCTCCCCATCTCCCTCTCTTTCCCCTTTTCTCTTTGTCACTCGATCACCCCCTCACTTTCGTTTTTCAACTCTAATTTTCAAACCCACCAACACAGCCACCGTTGCTGTCGCTGAGAAGAGGAAAGGAAGCTCAGGGGTCACCGTTGCCATCTTTGTTGGGTTTTGGGAAGCCAAGATCGCTTACTCGACGGCTCGACGTATGGCTCTGTTGTGTCCATATCACCGCCGGTGAAGGACCGGTCCCATTTTCTCGAATTCGTCTCTCGTGCCAACTTGCTTGTCAGGTTTCTGGGTTTTGACCCATTTCGTCCGGCTTAGGCTGGTATGTTAAAAATCACTGCTTTCGCATTTTACCTTCGGTTCTTTTTTTTCCTTCTTCTTTTCTATTCTGATGAATTGGGGTTCTTGTTCGAATATTGGTGTTTAGTTTGTCTCAGCTAGTCTCCATTTAAGAATATTTTTTTTTGGGGAATTTGGGCATTGATTTGTTCGAATCGGTTCTCTTTTGTGGCGATTGTATCGATTTTGCTGGCTCTGTTTTCTCAGGTAAATTGGAGTTCTTTAAACTCGTTAGTGAATGAAGATGCATTTCTCATTTATGCTTCTCGATCTTGACTCTTAACTCCATGGTTCAGGGTATGTTTTCACCAGAGGAGGCTATATCGAACTATCTAAAAGCTCTCGCTTCTTGTGGATTGCACTGTCGATCGGTATGAGGGCCGCGTCTTCTCTACTGGCGACAACGGAAGATTGTACGTATTAATTCTTGAAGCAGGTCCTTCAGCAGATACAACTTAGAGCAAGCTGTACTTTACGAGAATCGACACTAAAGTTGGATTTTGTAAGGTATGCTCACCTTATTTTCATAATGAATTTTGTTCCCATCTATTTCTTTGCGCTTCCACAATGTTTGCTCTTTTATGTGCCTTCTTTCCTTTATCCTCCCTAATATATACGCCAACAGGTGAGAGTACTATTTTCATCCTTCTGTCCAGTGAAACTGGATGATCCTCCATTGGACCCATTCTTGGTTTATACATTAACGATTCGATTTGAGCCCCGAAGACAGTTATCTGTAAACTTTTCTTTTTAGCCAAGGTCTATCTTCTTACAGATTGATAGAATAGAGAAGTGTTCTAGTCCCACTTTCAACCATTACCTTGTATTGACCATTCTGGACTGTAGTTGTTGGATTATTAGTTTCAACATTCTACTATCTAGGTAGGTGAAGCCTACATTGTGCTATATATTCTGGGAGGCTGTGCATGTAAGATCTTTATTATCCCATCTCTATTGCTCTAAACCATCGTAAGCTAATTCCCTTAACAAGTTTTCCTATGGTTTGGATTTCATTGAAGTGTTGGGTAATTGTTCAAAGTTTGCATCTCAGATGTCCTGGTGTGCTCAATCAATTCTAGCAGTCAAAATTCATTAGCTCGTCCAATAATCAATCAGAACACATGCAGTCGACTCTATATAGTAAACAATGCCTGTGATGTGATTGAGAATCGCTAAACAATGTACTTTTGTGAAAAACAAGTCCATTAGTTTTTTTTTTTGCCTTCTTCTATATTTTTGTTAAAACATGGAAGTCTATATGTTGTCACATTGTAGTTCTCATTTCATCTTTCCATAGCGACCACTGCGCCCCCAGTAGATCTACTGACGAAGCACGCAAAAACCATTGCATCTAGAGTTTTCAATTTGTTATAGTGATGACCGCTCATCCCTATCTAAATTAATTAACTTCATAGGTATTATGTCATAGTGAACTTTTGGGACCTTTTGCTTAATATTGTCAGAGAGATGTCTGAAATGAATACTGAGATGTCTAAACTGAGTACTTCTACTGTCACAAGAAGAAATACAAGATCTACATTGTGGGAACACTATAAACATAGTCTTAATCAAGAAAAAGCTGAATGTATACATTGTGGCCCCCTTATTGGTTGTGCTAGTGGTCAAGGGACCAGTCCGATGCATTGTCAGCTAGATGCAGGAAATTCCCATATGCAAACATCTAGAAAAGGAAAAAGAGTGCATCAAGTTAGCTTGTTGGGGTTACTAGTTCTTCGCGTCCATGGAAATTTGACCAAGACTCTTGTGACATTTGGAATTTTCATATTTATAATTACGTCATATTGAGAAATTCGTGTTATGATAATGATATTTAGATTTTGAGCTAAATATTATTTGCCTTAGTATTCAGACGAGCACATACAGACTTTAATCAAATTCGTAAATTTTGTGGGACAAGCCAATAATTTTTGTGAACTTAAATCGTCTTGGGTTCGAAGTATAAATTGAATTATGTGTTTGTTAATAATATAACAGTATTAATTAAATTACTATAGTCTTACTAATTAATGGTGTTTATTAATTGCTTAAGTTTTAGTTAATTGATAATAATATTGTTGAATAATTTGTGTTAATAGTGCTAGAAGAAGGAGAGTATGTTCTGCTTGCTACATTTTCCATTGCAAAATTCATTAGTTAAAATTAGAAGTACCATATGTCATTGAACAAAGGATTGAATGGCCTTTTGTTCTTAGAACATAATATTTTGTGGTTAAATTCTTTTACACTTAAATTATGGATTATTTCAAGATGACTCATTTTCTTCATGCATTTTCTTTGGCCATGTGTAAGGGCCTTGTTTTGCATTATTGCCACACTAAGCTGAAGATTACCATGCAATTTTACACCTAGCATTGCAAGGAATTAAATTATCTTAATTAATTTTAAGAAAACTCATTTTATATTGTCAAAGACCCATTTTTTGTTCCTTCCAAAAATCCAAACAGAAGCTACATATGTTATTTTCCACTTTTTAATCCAAGAATTTGGAGAGTAAAGCTTCGTATTCAAGTGCAATTAAGGTGGTAAAGACCATTGGTAGTTCGTGGTTTGCGTTCGTTCAAGATTAAGTGAAATTTGTAGTATTAAGTTAGCTTAAATTTACTAAGTTATTTTTTTCTTGATTGGTTGGGTAAGAGGTGAAGTCTTGATGTGGGTATGGTGGTTGTTAAGTAGCTTAAAAATTTCTTGCAAGTTCGTTCTGATTCATTTTGTGTGATCTGGGTAATCAAAACGTGCTCATTTTGCTATATTTGTCTTGATAACTCATTAAATGCTCGTTCTGCTTCTTTCTGTCTCATTTTGGATAGTTAAAATCTAGTCATTATGCTGTATTTGCCTTGATAACCCATTGCATATTCGTTTTGCCTCTTTCTACCTCATTTTAGGTAGTTAGAATCTGGCCGTTCTATCATCTTTGTCTTGGTAACCCATTGCATGTTTGTTCTGCTTCTTTCTACGTCATTCTAGGTAGTTAAATCTAGCCATTTTACCATTTTTGTCTTGATGACTTACTGCATGTTCATTCTGCTTCTTTCTACCTCATTCTAGATAGTTAGAATTTGGCAATTCTGCCATTTTTATCTTAATGACTTATTGCATATTCATTCTGGTAGTTAGAATCTGGTCATTCTGCCATTTTGTCTTGATGACTTATTGCATGCTCGTTCTTCTTCTTTCTACCTCATTCTGCTGTCTTTGTCTTGATGACTTATTGCATGCTCGTTCTACTTCTTTCTGCCTCATTTTGCTATCTTTATCTTGATAACTTTTTGTGTGTTTGTTTTGCTTCTTTCTACCTCATTCTGGATAATTAGAATTTGGTCATTCTGCCATCTTTGTCTTGATAACCCATTTCATGTTCGTTCTGCTTTATTCTGAGTGGTTAGAATCTAGTCGTTGTATTGTAATTATCTTGATAACCTATTGCATGTTTGTTTTGCTTTGTTTTGCTAGAATTCTACCAGTTAGAATCTATATGTTTCACTAATTTCTACTGGAATTTCTTAAGATAGAACCTGTTCATTTATAAGTCTATTTATTGTTGGATCTGTTCTTTTGTTCTATAAGCTTTTATCAAGTCGGAATTTACCATTTTGATTGTTCAGACCTTATCTCCAAAATATATATATTTAATGCAGATTCAAAATATACCCATTTGATTTACCAGATTTTGATGTCTAGAATGTGCTCGATGTCTAGACTCAAACTATACTCATTTGAATGTCCAGACCTTAATAACCAGAATATGTCTGTGTGTAATTTCATATGCGGTTATTTGATAAATGCATTAAATTGAGTTGAGATATGTATGTTATGCTTGTGAGTATGCTTATATCATAGCTTGAATGAGACTCATGTGACTCCGTCATTCGTAAAGCGGTAAGTGATGATGTCCCGTGTGTCGAGATACCCCAGGGAGTATTTCAAGATGCCTCGAGAGTCTAGATGCCCTTTAGGTCGGAATGCCTTATGGTGGAAGTTTACAGGATGCCTCGGAATTGGGATGCCTCGTGTGTCGGGATACCTCGGGAATGTTCGAGAGGATGAAGTATTAATGAATAAAATGCATTATTATGAGTAGAATTAAATCATTATGTGAAATATGGTGTGCACATGCATGAGTCTGGATGGACGTTCTATAAATTGACAATTTCTGTGGTAGATAAACATGAAAGGTAAAGTCTGTTGATGTTAATATCATACTTATCAAATGATTATACTTTCATTTTGTGTATACCAGGTGAAGTGGTATGATAATTTTTCTAACTTAAAACTAGAGATTTCATTTACTAGGCTTTAGCTTATCTCTTTTATTTTTCAGACGTATAGGATGGACACCCCTCAACCCTTGCGTTATGAATTCCCTATGTATAATGAAGCTTTTTATGAAAGTGTGCTTGAACAAGAGTCTGGAATAATATATACTAAGTGTAATTATACAATATGAGTTGATCTATGAGGCTTCACGGAGTGGGTTCTTTTCTGATTTGTTGCTTGATACCGGAATCTTGATGGAGAGTTAGTTGGTTCATTGAATAACTTCGATCTGGATGTTGGAGACGCAGCAAAGGGAGAAGTTATTAACTTGTGACTCAATCTGGTCGTTTACATAGGCAAACTTTTGAAAGTATAGTATAATTTGGAGATAAGTTTCCCTACCCCTACTTAGACTTCTATTTTTTGCTCAAAATGTATGTTAGTTATAAATAAAAGAAGCAAAAGTATGTTAGTTATAATATGAGGCTTTAATCGTTAAAAGACTATTAATAAATACTTATTTTCGCTTTTGCACGTAAAAAAAAAGCAATAATATGAGAAACACGTGTCGGGTGACGTTCCGGGATGTCGCAACTCTAATGGAAAAGAATTAGCGATTATGTTTATTATTGATGAATTGTCATTCAAGTTGATAAAGCATTTTGGTGATTTGTTAATAAAATCCAACCAGACTTTATACTCTCAGCACTAACACTTTGAGGCATAATTGTTATAATTTATACACGGAAGAAAGATGTAATTGAAGAAATATTTGTCTAAGACATCTCCCAGAGTATGTCTTACAACTGACACATGGACCTCGTGCTGCATATTATATTGATGCTGATTGGAAGCTACAAAAGAAACTATTAAATTTTTGTTAAATCTCGAGTCATTCTATGGAGATAATAGGAAAAACAATCAAGAAATGCTTAATTGATTATGGGGATTCAAAGCATTTTTCTATCATTATGGATAATGTGAGTTTTAATGACTTAGGAATTCTACATTTGAAAATGAAACTTAACTCTAGAAACTCTTTAGTATTGAAAGGTGAGTTACTTCACATGAAGTATTGTGCTCATATATTGAGCTTGATTGTTAGAGAAGGGCTAAAGGACATTAATGATTCCATTATTAGAATATGTTTGGCTGTGGGTTATGTGAGGTCTTCTCTTAAGAGGTTGAAAAGGTTTAAGGATTGTATTAAGCTAGAGAATATTGAGTACACCAGTCACAACCCCAACCTCCTCTCCAGGGTCTTGAGCGGTAGGGGTTATTTTCGCGACGTCCCAGGCTCGTCGCTATCCTTATTCTCTTTATCTTATTATCATGCACATGCAGAAATGTGAAACAACTTCTCAGACAAACAACAACTGGAAGACTGGGACATGTATCACACAGAACATACTATTTCATATCATAACTATACTTTTACAAGCTCTTTCTCTACGGGCCCTCTTTTCTTTTTGCATCACACTACAAGTTTTCCACATAGGCCAAGGGAAATCCTATCTCCTCTAGCGTGATTGCAGTTCCCAAAACTGACGTGACATTTCCATGCCTACAAGACTGAAAGATGAGGGAGTGGGTTTTGGAAAACTTAGTAAGTAAAATTCCTAGTTCTCTACTAGGAAATCATCTCATCATCAAGGCCCAGCAAGTACACACTCGCAAATAGTGTCAATGGCAGATCAATAACAAACTTGTTGCTACCATTGACTACATGTAAATGTCCATCGCAACATACTTCAATGCATACTTACTTTTGACTTATCAATAAATATATCAACATATCATACTTATGCATAAATTGGCATTCATGCAAATTCATTTAGTGTTGTCCTGGCTCAACCAGGCCCTCTCTGCTCGACCGGGGCTTTTAGCTTCTTGCTGGGCTTATTGGCTCGACCAGGGCATCTCGGCTCGACCAAGGTTTTTTGAGGCTAGCTTCCCGAGGCTTCTGGGTTCAAGACCCAGGCATCCTGGCTCAATTAGGGCATCTCGGCTCAATCGAGCCATCCTGTTCAATGAACGAGGTATCACCGCCAACGTTGTGTGGTGACGGGCGCTTTTTCCTCTTTAAGTGCATGCATAAATGCATCATATAAGCCAGTTCTTATCTTTTCTTTTAGTCAACACATGCATTGCCCAAGGCGTGCTCATTCATTCGTGTGTGTCATGAATTCTTATACTTCACTAATACATATGTCGGGAATGATATTTGATCTGTAACTTGAATCAATCACTTAATGCTGATCCCTACACCAGATAAGGCTCGGAAACGGTACGCCTCAATACCGGTCTAAAACCTCAAGGCTTGGGTACACCTTGCTTTAGTGACGATCCCAAGCTTGACGAACCTCGGCTCCGCCCTTATGTGAATACATATGTATCGAGAATGACCCTCGGCTCGTAGTTTCATTCAACGCCAAGCACAAAGTCCTCGCGCCCATTTGGACTATGGAAATCGGTATGTTTGGTGCCTCATCAAAACCTCATGGATTTGGGCGATCCCCATACCGATCAAGGCATAAGATCGACACGCCTCAATGTTGACTTAGGACCTTGCGGCCTTGGGCGATTCCTGCACCAAGTGAGACTTGGACCCGGCATCCTATATATGCCGAAACCAATGCTTTATGGCTTGGGCGACTTTGTCTTGCGATGAACTCAAATCGAACGAACCTTGGCCTTATTCCGAGCATGAACAACTCAAGCACACATTCAAGCACAAACATGAGCAAAACCAAACAAAAGATTCAACATCCTAACCACGACTTGACGGGTAAGCACCTAACTAGACTCGACAATGGAGATTACTGCCCTAGAGGTGTGACATCCTGAAATTTCAGTCCTGTTTTTAATTATATAAATCGGGCCCTTCATTAACGCGCCTATAATGCTATTCTCTGAGCTAATACTCACAAGATAACCAGATTATCGGGGGAAGCCATTAAAGGTTTTTAATTCAAAAGACTTGAGAATTCGACTAGGAATCGACTACTCAACTGTGCTTATCTGCAGAGATCATTACGGCACAGTTAAAAATCAATCGGAGATCAGAGATAGGTCGTTTCAATTGGGATAGGTGATCAAAGTGTGGGTGATGCCACAGGATCGCAAAATTCTCGTTGATCGGCACTAGGTCGATTTTTCTGTCATTTTTGTACCCTGTGTCCGTATTTGAAACATCGAGATCATCGAGATTTTCACGACAACCGAGAGTCGTCAATGAGTCGAGTGGGTTCATTGTGGCTTGAAGAAAATCGACCACGGGTCATTTGGACTAAACATTTCTGAAAGTTACCCGGTAGCCTAGGTCGCTCTAAAAACGCGCCAAGTGGAAATTAACTGTGAATTCAAATCTGATTTAAAAAATTGAAGATCCTGTCTTGTCACTATAAATTCTAGGAACATCAAATCAGTTTCAGAAGATTTTTCTAAAACCCGAGACTTTTTGGGAAAAAGTCGTCGCATGACCATTTTTATGCAGAAAAAAGCCGATGATTTTATTTTTATGGCAAAATTGGAAAGCATGATGGATGTATGGGTGAGGAAAAATACTAAGATGACCAATGGTAGGTGGATTGAATTTATCGAGGCCGAATTGAGTTGAATTTAGGATCAATAAGTGACCAATTGAAGGAGGAATCAAGGAAATTCGTGTGCCCCTCATCCCTAGCCATTTTGGACCATTTCACACGTCCATGGATGAGCTTTGATGGCTCAATGTGAGCCAAGGACCATTGCATGGCCTAGGATGAGTCTTGGAAGATATTTTTGTGGAAATTAAGGCATAGGGCCCCTCCACCCTTATCTCTATTTATCCTCTCCCTCTCTCTCTCTTATCCACCAGCCAAACCCTCCTCTCCCCTCTCCATTTTTGAACAACAACCCAAGGGAAGGAGCTGCAGCCACCGCACGCCGGAGAGCCACCCGCCTTACGCTGCCGCGCCGTCGCTGTCCGCGCACACCATCGACCGTACACACCGTCGGCCGCGCCGTCAGTCCTCCTTGCCTCCTCACGCCGTCCAGCAGCCGTAAGGGGCTGTGAAAGTCCGCAGGAGGCCGTTCAACCGCCATAGATCGCCCTTTCAAGCTATCGAAGTCTCCACCGGTCATTGCCGCCCCTTTCAGCTTGTTTTCTTATGTTTTTGCAGCCAAAACAGAGAGGATTTTTGTGGGAATTGCAGCAACTTTGAAGCCCGTTTTAAGGTGTTTCCGGGCCTCAAACCCTAGGCCCGCTTTGGAGAAAAATGTCCCCCGCGACGTTCTTGACGTTTCGATCCGAACAGATTGTTAAACGAGTTAGTTTGACTCACTAAACCTCGCTTAGTTTGCTAATGATGCTTAGGGGTTGATTAGTGTTAATTAAGCATGATTATGGGGTAGGATTAGTTTTGAATAATTAAATTAGTGACTTATCAATGCATGTTAGGTGGTTAGACATAGTCATTAACGAGTAGATAGGCTTGAGTAATTATTTAACGAACCTCAGAAATTTTCTGGGTCCGTCTCGGCCTCCAATTAGGCATTACGGGCCTAAATTGGATTTATTGCTATTTAATAATTAATTTTCAAAATTAATTAATTATTTATTTATTTTCCGGAAATTCAACTGAGATGGCAAGTGACCGGAATTTGATGCCGATTGTCATGGTGCAATCCATTTATTTATTTGAGCTTTGATTTGTACCGAATTGATTTAATCATGGATTTTTAAGATATATTCCTACATGAATTGATTTTGGTTATTTGATTGAGGAACAACCGGGTATCGGTTGTCAGTATCAATAGTAGATTGGTGAACTACGGAGAATAGTGGAATTTGGGGAATTGTGATTGATTATGTATTGTATTATGCCGGCTCGATGATTAAGTATATCATCTTGGAGAAAGGCGTCATGTTATATTAGAATAGTGGTAGGATATATATCACTTTGGAGAAGGCACGTGTGCTCGGTGAGTTGGTATATCACCTGGGTGAATGCACGTGGGCTCGGTGATTAAGTATGGCATCTCAAAAGAGACACGTGGGCTCGGTGACTTGATGCATCACCTTGGAGAATGCACGTGGGCTCAAGGATTAAGTATGGCTTCTCGAAAGAGACACGTGAGCTCGGTCACTTGATGCATCACCTTGGAGAATGCATGTGGGCTCAATGATTAAGTATGGCATCTCAAAAGAGACACGTGGGCTCGGTGACTTGATGTATCATCTTGGAGAATGCACGTGGGCTTAATGAGTAGGTGCGTCATCTTCGAGAATGCACGTGGGCTCGACGACTAGATATTCCATCCTGGGAATTGTATAATATCAATTAAATGACTAGGGAATGGTCTGACTGACATATAATCGACTAGGTCGATTGATCGATAGTTCAATCTGTGTTGAATAATTGGGTCTTATTATGAATTGTACTGACTTGCAGGTGGGATCTGAGGCCAAGGTAAGTCCTCCGACCTTGTGTGGTTAGGCAGCCCATAGGGTATTGGTTTACTAATCGAGTCTTATGGGGGTAGCACTTGCTGATACGTAGTCTCACCTCGATGTGGGACAACATTTTAGGTTCCTAGATGGCAGTACCTCCACCTCCCCGTCCTCCGATGCATTTTGGTATCCCCGAAGAGATCATTAAGGTAGCATACCACTTTCCGATACACCCTTACCCGGAAGGATTAGAGTACGTTTTAATAGAGTCCAAAGTCTGGGTTGACGTGGTAGAGATGATCCGATGTCCCATGAGTATCAATCATGGTATCGTTACTACCATGATGGGCGAAGAGAATGTCACATCTCGGAAGGTGATGTGCCTCTGTACGTTCTGGAGGTAGCATTCGGGCTAGGGACGGCAGACCCTAAGGGTGGGTCGGTAGTGGATACCAAGTATCCCAAGCTTGAGGGTGACCCTAAGTCACCAGTATACTCAATTGAGGGCACTAATTGGAACGAAGAGGAAAGGGAAATCGTCGAACATGATAAGCAATGGGAAGAGGAGCTAGAGGAGGAGCCTAAGGAGAAGGAACCGGAGGAGGATCAGGAGTTGGACGACCCTAATGAGGAGTCTGAAGGAGACGAAGAAGAAGAAGAAGAACCTGAAGAGGAGTCGGAGGAGGATCCAGGGGATGATCCTGAGTATGATCCTAACGAAGACAGACCTCCGCCTGGTTTTGCAAACGAGTTTGATCTGATGTGTGATAGATCTGACTTGTTAATAGTATTGTAAAATATACTATGAGATTGCTCTGTATAAAAGTGTGGTTATAGTTTTTCAGTTATGAAAAATATGGCCCTACTTTTCTATCCCACTATTTTATTGTCTGGGAATTTTTCGTATGCTTCCGCATGCGTATTACAAATGAAAAGGTTGGCGATGCGTCCTAGGACGTTGCTATTACTCGACTAGGTGAGGAATGGGCATGCGTTCGAGGATTGGGGCGTGACATCCCGTTTAAGTGGTATCAAAGTGAATTTGAGAATTGGAGTGATAAGATGCTATGGTTCATTGGATAGTAGTAGGAATGACCTTTAAATACATGCTGGTGCATGTCTGTGATAGTTGCTTGATAGAATTGTGCGTTGTGTTAATCGCTCAGCTTCTAATTCGGTATGGAATTAGAAACAGGTTTCAGTAAAGAAGACTGAACCATGAGTGATCAGGAGCTGAGGACTCCTAGTAAGAGGGCAGTAGCCTTTGTAACTCGGGGTAAAGCACCGAGAAAGGTTGGTACCCGAGGTGGTTGTGGTAGAGCGTTGGCTCTGGTCAGCTCGAGTGTAAGAGTACCGTCGCAGGTTGGTACTAGTGTAGCAGCACCGATCGATCCTAGGTTTAATGGGATTATTTAAGCACTAGTGTTCCTTGGGAACTTGTTGGGCCAATAAGCTCAAGACCGAGCCACTGTTGTTGCCGCATTTATTGAAGTCCAACCTGGATTGGTGGTTAGGGATCAGATTTTAGTATCTGAGTTAAGATTCAGTACGAGTAGAAATGGAAGTCGGTCAGGGAAAAGACCGATGTCGAGAGAAAATATTCTATTCCACCCAATAGGAAGGGTGGGATAGTCCGGTCAGCGTCGAGACAAAATGGAACATGTTGTTCCCGTGTGTGACGACGGAGATCGGCCTTATGCTTTTCCTAGGACAAGAAATTGTTTTCAGTGTAGCCAACAGGGTTACCTGGTTAGAAACGGTCCTCAAAGGCCGATGGGACAAATCAGAAGGAGTGCGCCATAGAACGCACCGTGGAGTTTTTGGAATAAACCTAAAGTACCAGAAAGAGTGCATACCGTCACTTGACAGGAGATAGAAGACTCACCAGATGGGTGCCAAAAGTATGGGAGGAGGTGAAGATAAATTCAGTGTCTGGGTATTGCTAGAAGGTGTTGTGATTATGACCAGCACGGCCATCAGGTGAGGGACTATCGGTGAGAATCCAAAGGAGCACAAATGCCGCTACCGCAGTTAGGACTCCACTAGGATGGCGAAAGGGAAGGGAATGGAATCGACTCTGCACAAATCAGAGGAAGAATGTTCCTAAGGAGATTTTATCAGAAAAGCGCAGCAGAGATTTGGACTAAGTTTGTGGAAATTCAGTTGTTGAAATAAAGTGAAAGAAAGGGGAATCACTAGCTATAGTTGTGCTGGACCAGTTGCTGAGGTGTAACTTTAATGCCATATGAATAGAGTGGGCTCATGAAGCATCTTGTGATAATGAATTATGGTCATGGAGTAATCCAGCTTAGTCCATTAGCATGTGAAAGTGTCGAGTTTATTGGGAATTAAAAAAAAAATCTTCGATTTCATTAATCTCGTCAGTTGAAGGCAACTCGTTTGTTAAACGGAGGTTGCCAAGGTTACTTGGCGGTTGTCGTAGATAAGACAGATTGAAGAACTGAAGATTGAGGATATCTCAGTAGTCTAAGAATTCCTAGAGGTAGTTCCATGGGAATTGTCGACTCGTCGTCGAGAAAAGATAGTGTTTCATACTCGATATGGCCCTTGTGAGTGCAATGTAATGCCATTGGGTCTGACAAACGTTCTAACTACTGTCATGGATTTGACAAATCAAGTGTTCGAAGAATATCTAGATCAGTTTTGATCGTATCGTGTAATGATATTCCAGTGTATTCGAGGAATGCTAAGTTGCACTAGAGACATCTAAGAATGGTGAAAGAATCTCCATGGACCTGGCCAACACCGAATTAGTTATCAGTGAACCAAGACCGACAACAAACCGTTTGAGTTGGACAAGTCACTACAGGAGGTTTGTGGGTGGAATCTCAACATCAATGTCGCCATTGACTCGACTCCTGAAGAAAAGGAGAGAAATTCATATGGACAGACAAGTGTGAGGATAATTTTCCAAGAGCTTAAGTAGAAGTTGGCTACCGCACTTATGTTGACCATTCCTTATGATTTTGGGGAATGCGAAATTTATAGTGATGCGTCGTTTAGAGGATTGGGTTGCGTGTTGATGTAACATGGTAGAGCGTTACATACGCATCCCATCAATCGATACCCCATGAGTTGAGTTACGTCGCGCATGACTTGTAACTCGCGGCAATAATTTTTGCTCTGAAAATTTGAAGATGTTATTTGTGTGGAGAAAGACTCCAAATCTTCATTGAACACTAAAGTCTTAAAGTATTTACTCTCTCATAAGGGTTGAATATGAGGCAGTATTATGAGTTAGGATTTTGGAAGAACTGTGATTGTGATGTCTTGTGTCACCCTGGAAAGACGAATTAAATCGCGAGTGCATTGAGTCGGAAATTTTCAATTGCACAGATGTTGATCAAGGAGTGGAATTTACTCGAGAGAGCTCGAAATTCGATTTTCAAGTTTGAGGTAGGCCAACTTTCGAATTTTTATGGCCATCCTCAGAATTGAACCGGAAGTCCAGTTTAAGATCAAAACGTTTTAGTTGACAGACCCGAATGTAAGGAAATCCTACGAGAGGATATCGATAAGGGAAAGGTTGACATTCAAATTTCGAAAGATGGAATACCGAAGTATTGTGAGTGTTGACTGGTGTCAGACAGTACGGAACTTAAGGAGGAGACCTTGTTAGGAATCCTACTATAGCAATTGCAATATTTGACCAGATAGTACAAAGTAGGTTAGAATCGGCATAAGCTCGATTGGTAGACTGATATAAAAATAGATATTGCCGAGTAGGTTGCGAGTGTCGGATGTGCTAGTAAGTGAGAGTTCAGTAAAGCAAACCGGGAAGACTCTTATAATCACTCAAGAGTCTTGAGTCGGAATGGAAGTATATCATGATGGAACGTTGTGACATACTTACCCAAGGAGTTAAGAGAGTAATGATTCCATTTGGGGTGGTGGTCGACAAGTTGACAAAGTCGACTCACTTCTTGGTAGTACGAAATGATCTGGGCTTAGAAAGACATGCTAAGTTGCATGTAAGTCAAATAGTTCGTCTGCATGGAGTGCTAGTGACGGAACTATATCAAACCTAGATCAAGGTTCCTAGATTCAGCAGAGCTTTCAGGTGGTTCCTTCTGAAACATTGCTTAGCAGAGTGTGCAGAACTTCAAGTTGTGGGAAGGAAGTTAGATGAAGACATATGAGCATGACTCGACCCACGTACTCAATTTTGAAGAATTGGGCATGGATGATCGAATGTCATACGTTGAAAGCCCGGTTTAGATCGTGGATTGGAAAGAACAAGTACTGCGTATAAAGACCATCCAGTTGGTCAAAGTGGTCTGGCAACATCACGGTACTAAGGAGCAACATGGGAGACTAAAGAGTCGATGAGACAGTTGTACCCCCACCTTTGTGCTTAAGTTTTGTAAATGTTTAAATTTTGAGGACGAAATTTTTATAAGAGGGGAAGAGTTGTGACATCCCAGATTTTCAGTCCTATTTTCTACTGAATAAATCGAGCATTTTATTAAGGCGCCTATAGGGCTGTCCTCAGAGTTGATCACTCTCGAGATAACTAGACTATTTGGGGAAACCATTAATAAATTTTAATGCAATAGACTTGAGAATTCGACTAGGAATCGGCTTCTCGATCGTGTCCATCTTTAGAGGCCATTACGGCATAGTATAAAATCAATTTGAAATCAGAGATAGGCTGGTTCGACTGAGATGTGTGGCTAATCGTGGGTGACACCACTAAATTGGAAAATTCTTGTCAGCTGGCACTAAACTAATTTTCTTATTGTTTTGTTACTCTATGTCCGTATTTGGATTCTCAAGATTTTCACGACAACCGAGAGTCGTCAATAAGTTGAGTGGGTTCATTGTGGCTCGAAGAAAATCGACCACGGGTCATTTACACTAAAAATTTTTGAAAGTTACCCAGGAGCGTAGGTCACGCTAAAAACGCACCAAGTGGAAATTAACCGCGAATTAAAGTTCGATTTCAGAAATTGAACATCCTGTCATGTCACAATAAATTCTAGAAACGTTGACTCAGTTTCAAAAGATTTTTCTAAAACGTGAGACTTTTTGGGAAAAAGTCGTCGCATGGCCTTTTTATGTAGAAAAAAGCCGAGGATTGTTTTTTATGGCAAAATTGGAAAGCATGATGGATGTATGGGTGAGGAAAAATACTAAGATGACCGATGGTAGGTGGATTGAATTTATCAAGGCCAAATTGAGTTGAATTTAAGATTGGTAAGTGACCAATTGAAGGAGGAATCAAGGAGATTCGTGTGCCCCCTCATCCCTAGCCATTTTGGTCCATTTCACATGTCCATGGATAAGCTTTGGTGGCTCAATGTGAGCCAAGGACCATTGCATGGCCTAGGATGAGTCTTGGAAGATATTTTTGTGGAAATTAAGGCGTAGGGCCCCTCCACCCTTATGTCTATCTATCCTCTCCCTCTCTCTCTCTCTCTCTCTCTCTCTCTCTTATCCACCGGCCAAACCCTCCTCTCCCTTCTCCATTTTTGAACCAACAACCCACGGGAAGGAGCTGCAGCCGTCGCACGCTAGAGAGCCACCCGCCTCACGTCGCCGTGCCATCACCGTTTGCGCGCACCACCGCCGCACGCACCGCCGACCGTGCTGTCAGTCCTCCTTGCCTCCTCACATCGTCCAGCTTGCTATCCAGCAGCTGTGAGAGACTATGGAAGTCCGCCGGAGGCTGTTCGATAGCCATAGACCGCCCTTTCAAGCTACCGAAGTCTCCACCGGTCATTGCCGCCCGTTTGGGCTTGTTTTCTTCTGTTTTTGCAGCCAAAACAAAGAGGATTTTTGTGGGTATCGCAGCAACTTTGAAGCCCATTTTGAGGTGTTTCAGGGCCTCGAACCCTAGGCCCGATTTGGAGAAAAACGTCCCCCGCGACGTTCCCGACGTTTCAATACGAACTAATTGTTAAACGGGTGAGTTTAACTCACTAAAACTCACTTAGTTTGCTAATGATGCTTAGGGGTTGATTAGTGTTAATTAAGCATGATTAGGGATTGGATTAGTTTTCAGTAATTAAATTAGTGACTTATCAATGCATGTTAGGTGGTTAGACATAGTTATTAGCGAGTAAATAGGCTCGAGTAATTATTGAACGAACCTCGGGAATTTTTCGGGTCCGTCTCAGCCTCCAATTAGGCATTACAGGCCTAAATTGGATTTATTGCTATTTAATAATTAATTTTTGAAATTAATTAATTAATTAATTATTTTCCGGAAATTCAACTGGGATGGCTGGTGACCGGAATTTGATGCTGATTGTCGTGGTGTAATCCATTTATTTATATGAGCTTTAATTTGTACCAAATTGATTTAATTATGGATTTTTAGGATATATTCTTAAATGAATTGATTTTAGTTATTTGATTGAGTAACAACCAGGTATCGGTTGTCAATATCAGTAGTAGATTGGTGAACTACGGAGAATAGTGGAATTTGTGGAATTGTGATTGATTATGTATTGTATTACGCCGGCTCGATGATTAAGTATATCATCTCGGAGAAAGGCGTCATGTTATATTAGAATAGTGGTAGGATATATATCACCTTGGAGAAGGCGCGTGGGCTCGGTGAGTTGGTATATCACCTGGGAGAATGCACGTGGGCATCTCGAAAGAGACGTGGGCTCGGTGACTTGATGCATCACCTTGGAGAATGCACGTGGGCTCGGTGACTTGATGCATCACCTTGGAGAATGCACGTGGGCTCAATGAGTAAGTATGGCATCTCGAAAGAGACAGGTGGGCTCGGTGACTTGATGCATCACCTTGGAAAATGCACGTGGGCTTAATGAGTAGGTATGTCGTCTTGGAGAATGCACGTGTGTTCGTCGACTAGATATTTCATCCTGGGAATTGTATAATATCAATTAAATGACCGGGGAATGGTCTGACTGATATGTAATCGACTAAGTCGATTAATTGATAGTTCGATCTGTGTTGAATAATTTGGTGCCTATTATGAATTGTACTAACTTGCAGGTGGGATCTGAGGCCAAGATAAGCCCTCCGACTTGTGTGTGCTTAGGCAGCCCATAATGTATTGTTTTACTAATCGAGTCTTAAGGGGTAGAACTTGCTGAGATGTAGTCTCACTCGAATGTGGGAAAACATTTCAAGTTCCTAGATGGCAGCACCTCCACCTCCCCATCCTCCAATGCATTTTGGTATCCCCGAAGAGATCACTGAGGTAGCGTACCACTTTCCGATACACCCTCACCCAGAAGGACTAGAGTACGTTTTAGTAGAGTCCAAGGTCTAGGTTGACGTGGGTAGAGATGATCTTGTGTCCCATGAGTATCGATCATGGTATCGCCACTACCATGATGGGCGAAGAGAAGGTCCCATTCCGGAAGGTGATGTGCCTCTATACGTTCTGGAGGTAGCATTCGGGCTAGGGACGGCATACCCTAAGGGTGGGTCGATAGTGGATACCAAGTATCCCAAGCTCGAGGGCGACCCTAAGTCACCATTATACTCAACTGAGGACGCTAATTGGAGCGAAGAGGAAAGGCAAAGCGTCGAACAGGATGAGCCATGGGAAGAGGAGCCAGAGGAGGAGCCTAAGGAGGAGGAGCCGGAGGAGGATCAGGAGTTGGAAGAACCTGAAGAGGAGTCGAAGGAGGATCCAGGGGATGATCCTGAGTATGATCTCGACAAAGACTAAGACCTACGCCTAGTTTTGCAAACTCTGAGTTTGATATGATGTGTGATAGATCTGACTTGTTAATAGTATTGTAAAATATACTATGAGATTGCTCTGTATAAAAGTGTGGCTATAGTTTTTCAGTTATGAAAAATATGGCCCTACTTTTCTATCCCATTATTTTATTGTCTGGGGATTTTTGGTATGCTTTCACATGCGTATTACAAATGAAAGGGTCGGCGATACGTCCTGGGATGTCGCTATTACTCGACTAGGTGAGGGATGTGCACATGTTCGAGGATCGGGGCATGACAATACGCCATCACAAGAGACCAGGCTGAGGATGCGCCTGATGTGATTATAGGTACAGTTTTGTTGAATGACCATGCTGCTTACAAAATCATCTTATTATTAAACTGTTTACTCCCTAAAAAAACCAACTCTCATGTCAAAAGCTGAAAATTTTAAGCAATTAAAGCCGTTGACTATATATAAACTATGTTCATTGAATGGTGGCAATGTTGATGAGAGCGTGGTAGAACTACTAATACAAAATTGAATCTCTTAAGTTGAACCGCATAAATAAAGTAAAATCATCAACTAAATGTGGTCAAGTTCATCCGTGAGTAGTGAGTGAATAGGCCAATTAAACAGGTGGGTCGATTCGAATTTGGATGAGATCGAAAATTGACCGATTCAAATTAACTCATATAACCTATTTTGACTCATTTATATACATTGCAAATTTAGCGACATCTACTTTTTTTTTTAAGAGCAATATTTTCTCCTTAAATTGTTGTGCTTAAAGATTGGGAGGCTCCATGGACCAGCTCATCAAGTTTGTGAGGGACTTAGGGAGTTGAGTCATAAACAGGGCATGAGGGAGGTAGTGAAAGTCCAACCCGTGTTATTCATAAATCTTGAAGTGGTTAAGGAATATTAATGAGAGATCTTATGTGTTGGACTTGATGAAAGCCCAAATTACATTTCTCTCATAACAATACTTATTTATGTTCTCTTGATCATTTTTCAAGATTATACGTCTTAGTTAACGTAGAAAGGAAATACAACAATATGATTAAAATTTTAAATTGTTAGCCATAAGAGAATACATAAATTGTTTTCAAAATAATAGTACATAGGCTAAAATGCTATGTAGAATGCAGAAAATCAATTAAAAATGAAATAAAATTATATATATCATCTCTTTCTCTTAATAGTCATGATAACAAAATGACTTGAATATAACACGCAGAGCACCCATTTAAATTTTTTCAAATATCCAACAGAAAAAAAAAAAGAAAAAAAGAAAGAAAAGATATTTATCTGTTTACTACGATTTACTTTTTGTTCATTGGAGCAAAAGAAGCGTGAAAGTTAATGGGCCAGTTGAAGATCAGGCGTGCCGCGTGTAAGCTGTGTAAGACTCATGCGAATGGGTTACTAAGTGGGTTACTGGGTTTTGGGGCAGCGAGCTCTTATTTCTTGGGTCATCACTTTCCCAACTGCAGTAAGCTAACAGGGCCTGCGTTAAGTGGGTTCAAAATAGGTCCATGATAGATCCATTTAAATCAATTTTTTTGTGGGTTCGATTTTGATAAACCCATTCAATCTCACTATTAAAATTTTAAGTAAAACATATTCAACCCACTTCATCAAATATGAATTACAAAATGGGTCCCGACCCATTTGGCCACTTCTACTGAGTAATAAAACATGTTGGATGTTAGCGAGGGAAGGAGCAAATGCTATTTTGACCAACAAATTTGATGTGATCTTTGATTGTGAAAGGTGATGGTCAAATTCCATCGTTGTCTATGACCAATAGAATTAAGTCGAACAAACGGGAATGATTTTTATACTATTGACCAGTAGTCGATATGAGTCAAGTTTAAGAGCGTTGACATTGACTCGTAGAGTTTCATTGAAATCGAGGCAAAAGGATAACAAAGGAGAGGACCGTGGTTGTAATCAAACCTTAAGTGGGTACAGCTACCAAAGGTGTCGACTGACAATCGCGACCATACACTTGAGTCAATCAATTAGTGTGGTCGAGCTCCTGAGACGAGAAAAGTTATGCCATCAAATATGAAGCCAAAATTGATTTCAAAAAGCGGGATTGACCGTTAGAAGAGGCTAGTTGCCAGTGACCAATAAAAGAGGCGAATTTGAAGAGGAAAAGACACGCCCCAACATCTACCAAACATGATTTTATTTCTGTCGAATTCCTTGCGGTTTATTTCCATTTGGTGTTTACAATTTATTTTCAGTCATTCTGGCTGTTAGTTTAGTCAATGAAACATGTTCTCTTGTTCTTTTGGAACCATTTGTGTTGTCATCAGTAAATTCTTTTTATCAGTGTTAAGACCACTCATTAAAGTCTTGTTCCTTTCTTGGTGCACAATTATACGTAGATTTAGAAGTACAAAGACGACCATAAATAATAACTTAGGAACATTAATCTGTATCAATGAAGTATAGCTGTACCAACATTTTAATCTCATCTATGAAAATATCTTTTTCTATCCCCTCTGCCAATCAAGCTAGACTTTGTAGAAGGAACATCTGTGACGTCTAAATAAAACTGCAAATTGCCATTTAGCAAATAAATGGCGAGGGAAAAAAATGATAATTTTCAAACTTTTCATTTGACTCGAGAAACTAAAAATTTGAAGGGAAGAGTATTGAAAAAGTCCTAAATCTATTGCATTGATGGCAATCTAGTCATAAAGCTTTTGACTTAGGCCCCGTTTGGTTCAGCATTCTCAAAGGGCTTTCAGGGCTGAAAGTCCCTTGGAAAAAAATTTAGGTGTTTGGTTCAAAGATTGGAGGTGTCCTTAGCCAAATGCGCCATTTGAATGCCGAAGCCCAAAGTGGGGACCCTTTGAGCTTTCAAAGCATTTTGGAAGTGCAAGTCAACCTCTACTGTTCATCCGTTGACTTCTTTTTTGGTTTTTTTAAACCGATTATCTTCCTCACACCCCAACCGCCGTTGATTGGCGACGGAGTTTCATCGGATTTTATTTTTATTTTTTAAAAAAATAATAAAAACCCTTTGCAAATGTTGGGTTCACCTTTTTTTTTGTCATTTTTATCTTTTGACAATCAATGGCCCAAATTTTTATCAATACACTAGAATGATCATTAATTAACGAAGATGATTAAGACTACAATAATTAAAAAAATTATTCAAAGTTGAAAACAAACCTAAAAGAACCCTAGACCAAAAGTTGAGCTTTGCATGTAATTTATAATCAAATTCTTTTAATATAATTTTTAAATAAATTCACTAATATATATTTTTTACGTTACTTTCAACATGAAAATGTAAAAGGTTATATAGTCATTGTTTCTATTTTGCAATTTTAAAAATAATAAAACTAAAAACTTAATTTTTTGAGCTTTGCATCTAATCTATAATCAAATTCTTTTAATATAATTTTTAAATAAATTCACTAATATATATCTTTTACATTACTCTCAACATGAAAATGTAAAAGGTTATATAGTCATTGTTTCTTTTTTGCAATTTTAAAAATAATAAAACTAAAAACTTAATTTTTTGAGCTTTGCATCTAATCTATAATCAATTTTTTTTTAATATAAATTTTAAATAAATTTACTAATATATATCTTTTACATTACTTTCAACATGAAAATGTAAAAGGTTATCTAGTCATTGTTTATTTTTTGCAATTTTAAAAATACTAAAAAAACTTAATTTTTTGAGCTTTGCATCTAATCTATAATCAAATTCTTTTAATATAATTTTTAAATAAATTTACTAATATATATCTTTTACATTACTCTCAACATGAAAATGTCAAAGGTTATATAGTCATTGTTTCTTTTTGCAATTTTAAAAATACTAAAACTAAAAAAATTAATTTGGTCATACTAAAGGGCTTTTCAAATATATGTTTACCAAACAGTCTTGCATTTCCCTAAAGCACTTTTCAGTTATAGTTTACCAAACAGTCTAGCATTTCGGAAAACCTATTTACCTCAAAGGTATTTACATTCTCTCAGGGGCATTTCCCCAAAGCCGAACCAAACGGGCCCTTAGTGTTAATTCAGTTTTTCTGTTTAATTTTGACTAGATATTGTAAATATGGACGCTGGCCGACTTACGTGGCCCCTACCGACGTTAATGTGGACATTTTAAATAATATATATATGTATATATTCTTTCATTTCTTCTTCCTTTTGCTAGTGATTGGCCATCTGCCCAAGCTTCATATGGCCATGGCGAGGATCAACCTCGCTAGATTTGGCTTGGGAGAGAGCTGGCCTCGTCGGGGCTCACCATCGCTAGGCCAAACTTGGCGAGGCTAACCCTCACCTATGCCAGGGCAACGCCACCGGCATCGCCTTTGCTTGGGGGACACCCATTGAAGCCGCTTTGGCCTAGGCAAGGGCCGACCTCGACAGATTTTGTGAGGGGAGCCCTCATCGAGGCTACCCTTGCCTAGGCGAGTGTGGACATTGTCCAAGCTGATCTAGTGAGGCCGACCATCACTTAGGCCAGCCTCATCATGGCTAGGCAAGACCAGCCCACCCAGCCATGGCCGGTGGCTGATCATTGACCATAAGAAGAAGAAAGGATAGAAAAAAAATCAGAAAAACTTTGAAAAATTACTAAAAACTATTCACATCAGCACCGGCAGTGTTAGATAAGCTGGCTAGTGTCTACATCAGCAATATCAGGGCAAAATTAGTTGGAATGATTGAATTTGTACTATGTCAAAAAAATTCAAATTAAATTGGCAACACTAAAAGGTTTATGACTGAATTGATATCAATACAATAAGTTTATGATTTTCCTGACACTTTTCCCAAAAGTTGAAAGTTGTTTCTCTTTTTTCACTTTTATGTTATTTTTTGAAATTGATTTGTGGGATAATGTCACACATCACAACGTGAGTCTTCTAGGCACGGAGAAGCAGTGTGCTTCTTGTTAGTCACCATTGGCTATTGAGATTTGCTCAGATACGTAGCAAAAATGATACCTTATATTTAATTGAACTCAATTCACGAATTGATCATATTGATAACAAATTTTTAGCCAAAAGTATACATTAGAGGTCTCCTTCAATTGATTTGCTCTAGTCAAAATTCCAAATTATTCAGTTATAACCAATTAAATTTGATAATTGCTCCATTACAGTGCTTATTGAAACTAATTTAAGATGATCCATCAAGCCCATTAGCTCGCCGATCATGTCCTATCAAAATAAATCTTTTCAAATTTTCATTTTGTTGAGTGGGAAAAGGAATTGTTAAGGTGGTCGACAATCTTGTGGCTTTTAGCACACTGAAATTATAACGGAGTTACTACTGCTCGAGCCTGACATAGCATCTAATGGTCAACGCAATATTGTAAACCCTGATCTCGGCTTACTCGGGCCCTCAATACTTAAAAACTTGTTGCGCTAGATAGATGTCTTTGGAGATCTATCTGCTAGCGGATCGCCGATGTGCAAATAATGCAGCGGATTAGAGATATGTTTTGCGTCCACGTCCCCTATCTTGTTCGTATATATTACTGGAGGCAGCCCCATCATGCTGTGCCACAAGCACGATATTGTCTGCTCTGATCGCTGCTTTTCTTTCCTCACACAACTTAATCTATCGGTGCAACAATTTAGACACAACAATGTGGGATTGGAGACATATTTGACACCAACACGTAACTTTGAAATGGCAGGTACTTGATTTTACATTCCGAAGCCAAGAAGGACTTCAAGCAATCACGAGAAAAATGCAATGCCCTAAAATCGTGTACTCCCATAATATCAAAATTAGGGATAATTCTCTAATTTGTTGTAAACCTATTATACGAATTTTAATTTAGTCATAAACTTTTTAATTTTATCAATGTAGTAACAAATCTTTACTTGAAATTCCTATATAGTATGTATTGTCAATTGTCGTAAAAAATTGTTGACATTATTTCACTAGCTGGCTGTCTTATGTAGCATGTTCACGTGGACATGCTTACTTGCACCACATAAGTGATTTCTGACAATAATTAATTGGAAGGATTACAATGAAAAATGATTAAAATGTTTATGATTAAATTGGTTTTATATATATTCAACTAAAAAAAATAAAACATGTTAAGAAGTTTTGTGACACCCTCAATTTGATCTTGATTTTTAAAATGGAATTACATTAGTGGCCAATCTTCGGCGTGAGATTACAATGGGGATCGGTAGACCACGGAAACACCGAAAAGGCCACTTTAGGGCAGAAACGCGATTTTTTATCGGCGAATGCAAAAATTCAGAAAAGTAGAAACAGGTTGTGGGCGAGGGCTCACATAAACTCAAGCCCACGAGAGGGCCCAATGGGCCCATGACTAAGGGAGGGGCGGCCCATGAGGGCCATGGGCCTCCAAGCCCATCCTAACCACTTGTGAGATCTTGCATTAATTACCCCCCATGTGCATGATAGTGCCAAATCTTTTTGCAAAGACCAAATTGACATCTCTTCGAGTTAAGGACTAAAGGAGCAAGATGAGAAAGGAGCATGGAGGGGGTGGCCATGTGCTTGGGAAAGAAGAGATCCTAGCCAACCTATGCCAAACCTAGCCTGACCTAAACCTATTAACCCATATGTGCATATCCCCTCATTAATAGCTTAGATTTCCCTCACCATGACTACTTTGCCGCCAAGTAAGAACACTTGGTTGAGAGAATTTGGGGGATTGAAAGTACAAGGCATCTATGGCAAAGATTTCTCGCATTTTCTCCTTCCTCCTTCCCTTTTTGTTTTGCACGGTACACTCCTCTCCCTCTCTTCTCTCACTTTGCTTCCATTTTCTCCATTTTCCCTGTAAATGGCTGAACCACACTTCTTGTGACATCCTGATTTTCAGGTTTTGATTTCGATTGGATAAGTTGTGCCTTTCATCGACGCGACTATAGTGTTTTTCTCTGAGGTGGCCACTTACGAGATAACTAGCCTACCAAGTGAAGCCGTTAAGGGATTATAAACGCAATAGACTTGAGAATTCGACCAGGAATCGACTGCTCGACCGTGCTAGTCTGCAAGGGTCATTACGGCACGTTAAAAATCGATCAGAGATCAAAGATAGGTCGGTTCGATTGAGATGTATGGCTAAACGTGGGTGATTTCACTAATTTGCAAAATTTTCGTCGATTGGCACTAGACTGATTTTTCTGTCGTTTTGGCGCCCTGTGTCCGTATTTGAAACCTTGAGATTTTCATGACAGCCAAGAGTCGCCAATGTGTCGAAGAGGTACATGTGGCTCGAAGAAAATCAACAACGGGTCAATTGCACCAAAACTTCCTAAAAATTACCCGATAGGTTAGATCACGCTAAAATCGCGTTCGATTGAAATTAACCATGAATTTGAACCCGATTTCAGAAATTGAAAGTTCTGTCCTGTCACGAGTTATTTTAGGAACGTCGACTCATCTTTCGAAGAATTTTCGACGAGTTCGGGATTTTTACGGAAAACCGATTCGGACGATTTGGAAAACGAACGGAAATTCGGATTGGCCAATATGAAGAAATTTTGCCTCTTGTGTGGTGAAAGGAAATTCTGTGGGCTTTTTGTTCAACAAAATTGGACATCAATCGGAGAGATTTGTTAAGAAATCGGATTCGAGAAAAAGGAAATAGAATTCGGAATTGAGGGAAATTCATAGGCCTGGGGGACTGTCGCATTTTGATCCCTACTTGGACTTCAATTGGGACAAGTTGGTGTGGAAATTGACCTTGGATGACCAATTGTCGTTGTTGTGGGAAGTTGAGCTAAAATAATTGTGTTTTAATTATTTCTTTCCCCTTCCACCGGAATCCCCTTTCACACGAGTCTCTCTCCTCTCTCCTCTTCATTGTGCACGTTTCCTCTTTTCCTTTCCCCCTCTCAGCCGACCAAGCCCTGCACTTATCTTCATTTCCCTTTCTTTGACTTTTGACTTCCATTCTTATCCCTTTCTCTTTTTTTTTTTTCTTTTTCGTGCATTAGTTTTTCTTCCTTTTGCTTCCTTTTGCTCGAAGACCCGACCTCCCCCACTATTTCTCTCTCTCTCTCTCTCTTCTTCCATTTGCCCTGCAACTCACGCCGCACGTCAGCCCCTCTCCCTCCCCCTCCTCAGTCAACTTTAGTAACGTCTTCAACCAGCGCTTCCCTCTTCGTTGCCCGCTGCCGCTCGTCCAAACAGCACCGCCCCGTTCAGCCAACACCTGTGCGGCCCAGCAACTATCGAAGCACAACCCTCACGCCATTAGCAAACAACCCATGTGCAGCCACCACCTCACCGCCAATAGTATACCCTATCAGCTTAAATCACAAATCACTCCAGCAGCTTCTCCACCGCAGCTCAGCCCACGAGCAACCCTCGTGACTAGCAAATAACCAAGCTAAGCAGAAACGAGTTCTAGCTCAAGCGGTGGGCCTGTGTGGCCGATTTCAGCCTCAGTTTGGTCCCCGTTGGTGTCGCCGCTTTGGAGTTTATCGCTCGCTATCGCGTTGCCGTCGCCGTGGTCCAGTCAGATCATTAATTCAATGAGTTTAACTCACTAATCCCTACTTAGTAAGTTAATGACGCTTAAAGGTTGATTATTTTAAGTTAAGCTTTGATTATGTGGTTAATTACAACATATTAGTGACTTAGTTAATTGATATTGCATGTTAGGTGGATAGAGTAGTGTAATTGACAAGTACACAGATCGTAGTATTTAATCAACGAGTCTTGGAAATTTTCCGGGCCCGTTTCGGTGTTTAATTAGGCTTTACAGGCCTAAGTCTTATTTATTGGCATTTATTAATTATTTTTTGTAATTAATTAATTAATTAATTAATTTCCGGAAATTAGATAGTCGGTGACTGGAATTTCGTGTTGATTGCAATGGTGTGATATATTTATTTAATTGAGTTCTAATTTGTGCTGATTGTGTGTGATTTGTGATTTTAGGAATTTATTCCTAAATTTATTTAATTTTAGTAATTAATTCGAAAATCATCGGGCGTCGGTTTACAACGCCAAAAATGAGTTTATGGGCTGTTGAAATTAGTGGGATTTTCAAAGGTGAAAATATTGTATTTTGGCTAAGGCCGACCGTGTACCCACACACGAATATTTTTATCGGGTATGATAAAAATGGTAAAATGGATAGAAGATCGATGGTATACTATATCAGCTTGCGGGCGATATGTTAGCTTAGAGCGAGCAGTATACCGATCTACTATATTAGCCTGCGGGCCTCGATATATCAACTTAGAGCGAACAGTATACCCTATCAGCTTAAAGCAAGCTATATTATTGATCAACTTAAAGTGAGCATTATTAGTATACTATATCAATCTGCGGGTGATATGTTCGCTTAGAGCGAGCAGTATACTATTTATCATCTTAGAGTGAGCTATACTATCTATTTATCAGCCTAGAGTGAGAAGTTTGGGATATGGCCGGACTTAATAGATAGTTTTGATTGAGATGACTGAGGGATGGTCTCGATGACATGGAATCGACTGAGTCGATTGATCGATGATTTGATTTGATTGATTGCAATGATTGGATGATTATTTGAATTGTACTGACTTGTAGGAAGTAACTAATGCAAAGGTAAGTCCTCTGACTTGTGCTTGTGCTTAGGCAGCCCTTGATGCGTATTTTCTTCCTAGTTGGGTCTTAGGGGATGAACTTGCTGAGACGTCGTTTCACTCCGTTGTGGGATAACATTTTCAGGTCCCTAAGGCGAAGAACCCGGAGCTGGAGGCGGAAGAGTCAGGAGCATGGGTGGCTCAGAAGTTATTTTAAAGATATACTTCGTGTACTTAGACCCTAGAGTTGGTCTCTATTTGTAAACCGAAAGGTGGTTTCTTATAATGTGTTGATTTGAAATTTGTTTTCCTACTTTTCTATCCCACGCTTGTTATTGTCAGGGGATTAGTATTTCGCTTCCGCATGTGCATCAAAATGAATAGGTCGGCGACGAGTCCTGGAACGTCGCAAATTTAATTGACCACCGAGGGTTGGGCATGTGCTCGAGGTTCGGGGCGTGACACTTCTCCATATCCTCCCTCTCTTTTCAAGCCATTTTTCTCCATTTCCTCTCATTCTCTCACTAGCCACCGTCCACCATCCACATCCGCCATTCCCACATCGCCGTTCTTGTCGTCGTGCTAGATTGTTGGAGCCGAGGAGGAGGCTATTCAATCCTCATCGCGCCTGCCTCTTCCTTCTCTCTATCTCTTGGTTGGACGTCGCAAGCCAAGGGACGCTAACCATCCGCCTAGCTGCCACCGTACCTCCTCCATGACATCGTCCAGCCCCTCGCCGAGAGTTGCGAAGGCATGACTAGCAGTCGCCGCTCGCTGTCCAGCCTTATCGTTCCTCCCTCATAGCTTGTCGAGCCCGGATTTGAGTGTATGTGAATTTCTAGCGCTTTATTAGGGTTGTTGTTACACCTTGGACTTAGATTAGGACTAGATAAAGGCTAAATGATTCTTTGATGATGTGATAAGTGGGTTTAAGCGATAGGTTATCCTAGACTCTCAATAAGTTATCGCGGTAAGTTATAGTAGGTTCCCAATAAGTTATCGCAGGTTTCGAATAGGTTATCTTAGGGTTCCAATAGGTTATCATGATAAGTTATTATTAGTTTCTAATATGTAATCATGATAGAGTATCATCGGTTATGATAGGTTATCATGATAAGTCCTTTTTATAGTCGATAAGTTATTAATATGTGATATGTGATAAGTTATTATGTTGTGATAAGTTGTTATGATATGTTATATTATTGTGATGAGTTATTATGTTGTGATATGTGGCATGTGATATATTGTTGCGACATGAAATATTAATGAAATAAGTTGTTGGATAAGTAATCGTAATAACTTAGACTTTATGCAATGACTTAACTTACGCCTTGAGTTTTAATAGTAAGATGCATCATTAGTTGTGCAATTTGATTATAGTACGTGCTAATGTGACACTTAGAATGGGAAAATGATAAGTATTTATGGCACTCAAGGATTGTATTCATTTGTTATGCATGCAAGGTTACATGAAAAGATAAAACATTGGTGTGTTTAAGTGATGCATTGGCCTGAGATGATATGAGGTGCAAGTATGACATGATTGCATGTGATACACATTCTTGCATATTGTATGAGCATTACACGTTCCTACATTGGTTAATGAGAAAGAAATGAATCGGACTTGAGTGATAGTATGCTTGTATAATGAACTAAATACCCTGATACATATGATTATACGAGGTGATGGAACTGTCCTAATGCGTATGATTATGCGGGACGATACCCGATTAAGTTCGGATGCTTCCATGTCAACGGGATGCTGTTCGCGGATGGATCTCGAAATGAAGCTCCTTAATTGGAATGCTATCTTAATTTGTATGCATATGCGAGACAATGACGTGCCCGATGAGACAGGATGATGCCTGGTTATGCTAGACGACCGCTGACCTTCGAGTTTGCTATGTCCCTGAAGGTTGTAAGAATCTGGACATATATGTGCGAAACGTGCATAAGAATGATATGTGATTATGTCTTGATTGTTGCATAGCATTTGTGCATGATTATGAGATATTGCACGTTTCATTTCTGCCTCTTATGTATGTGAATTGTTATAAGAATTGTTTATGTGCTTATTGATTGATGGCTTGAGGAAGTGTGATAACCATTCGTGTTATTAGTTAGGGCAAAGCAAGGGCTTTGCTATTGATCTGCCATCGATAAATAACTTGCACATTAGGCCATTTCCGAGGTGAATGACTTCCCTACACGAGGACTAGGAAACTTACTCATTGAGTGTTATGTCATTGTTGTTTGTTTAATGTTTTACAGGGCCTAAGAATGTCTGAACCTCATCACCCCCATCAGGTTTGAGCTCCCTATTAAGCAAAGCCAGGAAGTTACTGAGTATTCGATTGAGGGGACCAATGCCCGATATAAGCGCTATGTTACTACGATGTGGATAAATGAAAGATTTTCGAATTTGGTGGCTTACTGCTTTTCGACTTGATATTTTTGTGTTGGGGACGATTTTATTCCATTTGTGGTTTTGATGGACCTCCGGGTGCAGGACTTAGAAATATGAGCTGGGACGCCATGGATTTGGACGTGCCCGATGGGGTATTTGATCCTGAGATTGACTCTGACATGATCGTCTAGCCGGAACCCTAGTTCATGGAGCCCATGGGGATCTAGGTGGTACTAGGGATACAACTAGGGATTGACCCGCCCAAACCACTCGGAACCGGTGGTTCTTGAGGGAACCGGTCTGGTTCCCGGTTCCAATTTATGGGAACCGATGGGTACCGGTCCGGTTCCCCTGTTCGATGGGTGGATCCGTCCACCCACCCACCCGAACCTGACCGATTACATTAAAATAATTTATTAATTTTTAATATTAAAAAAATTAATATTACTAATTAATAAACCTAAATCAAATAACTAAAAAAATTAAGTCAAGATCGCGAAGAAGAAAGGCTAGCCCAGAAGCTAAAAGGTCCAAAGTCGTCCAAAGCAGGGCTAGCTAGCCTGGATGGGCAATCTCCAGTCAAACCAAATGGAGAGGTCCAGAAGCTAAAAGGTCCAAAGCGCACCTTGATCCTTGACAAAACACCGAGCATAAAGCAAGCACGCGAAGAAGCAAGGCTTGAGGAGGAGGAGAAGAAGAATAGGTCGGGCGAAGAACCAGCAATTTTGGTCGAAAACCAAAGTTGTTTTGCGTCAAGATCGGAGCTTTCGAGAAACCCAGGAACCCCCTTGGGCTAGGTTTCACGAGAAAACCCTCGATCGCAGCAGGTCCATCCATCCCTTTCTTTATTCGGGGGGTTTTTGATGCGAGGAAGATGATAGAGCGTGAATAGATTGATCGCAATTTGATTTTTGTCACCTTGTGGGGTCAGGCTGTGTTGTTGGACGGGGGATTGAGGTCGTAGGAAGTGTTTTATTTGTTTATTTATGTATTTTTTTTGCAGCTAGGGTCCTGCAGTGCTTGTCATTGGATACCCTTGAGCGCTTGTGTTGTGTAGTTGCTTGTTAGATGTTGTGAAGACATCTTTTTAAGTAGATTAGTTATCAGAAAGAAGGTGGAAATGAGGTGCAGCTTCTTGTCTTTCATAGTTGGAAATGAGGTGCAGCTTCTTGTCTTTCATTCTTCAGTTCCATTTGTTAGAAAACATATGATATTATTATTATTGTGAGACCAGTTCCATGGATCCACCCGGGAACCGGACCGGATTGGCGGTCCGGTTCCCGGGTGGATCCATGCAACTAACGGGTGGATCTTGGTTCCAATTTTTCGGAACCGGTCCTTAGCGGGCGGTTCTCGGTTCTAGGTCAGGAATCGCCCGCTCGGACCATGCACACTCCTAGATACAACACTTCTTGAAAGTCGCTCTAATAATAATAGAAGTGCTAGGCTTACCCCAAGCCCTTTTGGAGATGGTAGTAGCCGTGCTTTTGGTTTGTACATGAAGTGGCATAACGAGTGACATTGAAGCTTGTGTGATGACTTTAATGATGCATATGTGTGTGTGTGTGTATATATATGTGTGTGTGTGTTTTTAAACTATCCCTATTTGAATGGTTGGGTGATCTATTTATGCTTTAGCTTGCATATATATATATATATATATATATATAATTGATAACACAAATAAGTCGGCGATGTCTCCTGGCACGTCGCAATCCGAGTTGTCTAAGTGATTGGAGGGATGTCGCGTGTTCCGAAGAGGGTCGGGGCGTGACATGTTTAGGACTTGATTGACCATCATTGAAAAGATTTAGGACTTTTTGAATAACTATCTTTTGAATAATGACATAAATTGCTCGACTCAGCCTAGTGTAAAGGAAATGAAAGGATAAGTGGTGACACATGAGTTTAGCCGACAAGTCCTAATAAAGATAAAAATTCAAGATTAAGGGCTCTTGATCACAATAGGGAGCCAAAGAGAGTCATTTTAGTATTTTTCAAAGCTTTTCGAGTTCCATTGCATTCTGTCCAAACTTAGACATTGATTTGCTCAATAATAAGAGATGGTCTTTAGAGTTGACTTTTTGGTCAACTCCACAAGAGAACTCTTGGTCGACATTTTTTGAAAATTTGATAAATTTAAAAAATCATAATCATAAATTCAATTCTTTACAAGCTCAATTAGACTTTCGATTATTGAATTTTACAAAAAAAAATCACAATCGGCAAATTTTAAAATTCATTGATTTATAGTCATTTTTTAGAGCAGTTTCCTTCTCGACATATCATCCTGGAGTTGTAATGCGTTAGAATTTCAAGCCAATTTTAACAGATAGGATTTGAGACGAATCAACAATTTTTTGAGCACCAATTTGGGGCGCTTATTAGTCTTTCATAAGTAATACCAATTAGCCTAATTTGACTTCGATTGGGCCAAATTAACTTAATTTCAATATTAATTTCGGCAAAACCATGGTAATTTGACCAAAACGATTAATCAGGACCAACATAATCAGGCCGAGTCAGCCCATTTAACCTGACCTTGTACGGACCACTTGGGGCGAATTCTCTCTCTCCCCTTCTCTCTTCCACCGAAGACGACTCTCTAGATCATCTCTCCCTCGGTCCACAATTCCCAGACATTCTTCCTTCGACATTGTCGTGTGACCAAGTACTCCAGCATGCCTTTGAGCTCATCATGATCAACGCCCTCCTCGATCATCGCCGAACGTCCATTAATTCGGTCGTTCTTCTCGGTTGTTTACCAGTCCGATTACATCAAGATAGGAGCTCTTTAATATTTGATACCTTCTTAGGATCATCCAATAATCCTAATATTGCATCATAGTTTAGAATCGAAGTATATCTTCGATCTATGATCCATAAAAGCTAGGATGTTAATATTTTGGGTTTTATTTCCTCTTACATACATAATGACATTTCGGTCATGCATAAGTTATATTCAATATAAATCTATTGCGAGGTGTAGGGTTTCGGTAACACGGAAACTGAGAGCTCCTTGTTGGGTTTTACGATTTGTTTCTTCATCTCTTCTTCTCCTCTCTTCCTTCCTCCCTCTTGTCTATTTACCACAAGTTATTTTATCAACTTTGTGACATTGCACTAGAATAGATCTAAGTACTTGATTCCTTGATCTTATTGTTGGTTTGAGAGTTCTCTAATAACCCTTTTCCTTCTCTAGTACACAACCACCTTAAGCCGTAAGTTAAAGACACTAAAAGTTTTGAAAAGTTATGTATGATACTCACTTTAATGCCAAAAGTTTTTTTTTCTTCTCATTTGAATGCCATTATTTGAAAAAAAAAAAAAAAGGTTAGTTACGTGCCAACTTCAATTTAGGTCGTCGGAAATCTAACGTTACCATATTTAATTGATATCTTAGACCAATGTAACTCGCTGGCAACCCAGTCAGCATATTATCCCCTAAACGACCTTTACAAGTTTTGCCCCAATTCCAACCCTAAATCACCAATTCAACGAAATGCCCAATTCTCCAGCGAGGAGATGGGGATCAAATCTGAGTAAGGAGATCATAGGAGCAACATTGTGGACTGGAATCGTTGTAAGAGGCAATGTTGATAGAGGTTCGAGCACTTTGGGAATGGTGACGAAGAAACAGGGTCAAAGAGTGAATGAGAGGAATCGCTCCAGGAGAGAAAATTCATGATGAGCTCTTTGTGCGTGCAAATGTGCTCTGTTCCGTGCTATAACCTATGGTGGTCGGCGGCTACTGCGGCTATCGGTTGTCGGAGATAGTGCAACTGAGAGGGGATGAAGATGGAAAAGCCTCTGGAAATCGATTATCCAAGAGATTTTTTTGATCGTTAAAAAATTTCTTAGTTCTTCCCTTTCGATACCCTGCTTTCTGCTCTGAACATATTTAGAGCTATTGTGGTAGGCGATGGTGGATTAATGGTGGCTTCTAGCAAACCCAGAGTGATAGAGAAGACAATCAATGGTGAATTAATGTCGTTTTTGCTCCTGAGAGTCATGCAACGTTGTATTAGGCAAGCGAGCCATGTTGGCTTGTGCAACGTCATTTTACACATCCACATTGACTAGGTTTTTTTTTAAACTAAAATATGTCAACTCATATTAAAATTTTAATTGTAAGAGTCACATAATCATTTTGGCTAGAAGTTCTCGCTGAAGGCACTTGGACTATCATTTTTTCTCTAATATGGCACTTAAGTACACCAGCAAAAACTTTTGACATTAAAATAAGCGTCAAACAAAACTTTTAGTTCTTCTAATATCCTTTTGCCAATGCAAGTTCTACTCGTTTTCTCTTCTACTTTGATACATATAGGACAAGGAGATCTATCATGTGGCACCCCTTGACGGCCCCCGATCCGTTAGGGTCACCACACGTACCTTTCACTTGCTTTACCCTGATAGTATAATACTCTGATACCAAGGAATTTCATTATAATTCATAAATCCTGGGGGTTTATATCTTTTGAGTCGGTCCCTGCGTAGTAAATATAGCGGAAGCACATTCAACTATTCCTCGTCCTGAAATATAAAGCGATGCACACCAACTAAACACATTTATAGGTAATAAGCCGAACACTTTTATTTACATAAAACTAGATGGACATCTTTAGTTGGTACACCAAAATGCCGTAGTCTTCTATACTCGGCTATACTTCAAAAGATGACTGACATCTTTTCCAATAGTTGTATACTTAAAGTTCATCGATCAGTGTTGGCGTCCAAAAGTTCCTTCCTCTGCTGTCCTCCTCCTCGCGGTCATATCCAACCACTCGGTCCATCTGCTGGTGGCGGTGGCAGCAGAGGTATCTTGTCTAGTCTGAAATGTTAATCCCCAAAAGGAATGAGTACAACCACTCAGCAGTAAAAGATCCACTAAACTATATCGTGCATAACCATCATAATCTAATTTCATGCAAGATAGACAAAAACATATAATAAAAAGAAATGAGTATGCATCAAATCAGTAGAACTTTTCAAAGTAATAGTGAATGCAGTTTCAAAACCAGAATGCACCAATTCAGTCACACGAGTCCCGATTATAGAACCAAATTGTTATGACACGTCCCATTCCATGTCATACAATTTAATCCTATAATCAGACCACGCACACGCTTAGTAGAGCCATCAGTTTTAATATTCAAAAGGTTTCACCCCCCCAGGGGACCAATGTTTGCATCCTTCTAGGCATTCGCACCCAATCCTGGTGTTGCGAAGTCCTCCGGCATTACGCCACTAGGCCACCGGGCATCCAGAGTGTGTTCCGTTACACCTCCGGGCATCTCGCATCCCACCTGGCATCACGAGGAATCTCCGGGGCTCGCCATGAAGATGGTTACCCCTGCCTTCCGAAATTACGTACCGACATACCAACGGGCATCCCTCGGAATTATGTACCGATGTACCACCGGGAATCCCGACACTCCCAGGGAAAACTCTGGGGCTTGCCATGAAAATGGTTACCCCCACCCTCCGGAATTACGTACCGACATACCACCGGGCATCCCCCGGAATTACGTACTGATATACCACCGGGCATCCCGACACTCCTGGGGCATCGTCGACCCAAGGGTCCGACGGCAACATTAACATCTTAATTTATTTCAACACCAAAAACATTTTTAATGCAATGACATTGGAAGCCTCATGAGTTTTCATTGAAATCTTCGGTGTTGAATGATATGCCGAATGCCAAAAACCATCATATCAAATCACAAACCAAGATGCATTCACCTTTGGACAAATTGAGCAAATTCGGAATAAAACAGTTTCAAAAATCAGAATGCACAGTTTTAGTAAAAATTTCGGAATAACCCCTAAATGAACTCAGAAAATTCTAAGATTTTTGTATGATATAAATAAGGCCTAGAGGAAAAAGTTTTATGAAGAACACTAAGCCAAAATAGTTATGTATGAATTGCAACAGATCGCACAACTCAGCCCCAAGTTTGTTCCAGAATTCACGCTCCAACAGAAAAGTACCGACCAATAAAATAGATTTATGCCACTACATGAATTTCGAAAAATCTGACCAAAATATATGTTATAGCTTAAACAATTCCTTACAGCTTTCATAAAGAAATCAAGATCAAAATCATACTGGAAATTTCTATAGAAAATCGACAAAATTACTAGGCTACACATAAGTTATTCTGGACTACATGGATTCGGTGGAATCCGATGACTACACCTTGGCTAATTTACTTCCAACAGTCCATCCCAATCTATATTTCTTAATGTAGTTCAAAGGAATTTAAAAGTACATATAGAAAATCAAAGCATTTCCTCAACTCCTCAATCCATTTCTATTTCAATCACCCAAAATTCAGCATCCACCATCCAAAACCCAAACATTTCCAAGTCTATTGCACCGCATCAGACCATAACAGCATTGCATTATATAGGTTAGTGGACTTTTACTTGCCTCAAGTCTTAAGCGCCGACGGCAAGTAAAAACAGAAAGCTCGGGTCACGGACACGGCTCGGCAACGGCGAACACGAGCGGTATCGATGGTGGCAGCGCACCCGCACGGCAGAGGGCGGTCTCCTTTCCCTCGCTGTTCACTCCCTCACGAATCTCTCTCTCGCTCGTTCTCTCTTTCGCTCGCTCGCTGTGCTCTCTCTCTCGCTCGGACTTTTTCTCTCTTGCTCACACTTACGAGCGTTTTGTTTCCTTCGTTAGTTGACTTTGAGAGTCAATAAAATGAAATCTGGTGGCCGCACACGCAAGGGACAGCTGGAGGGATTCGTGGCCTCCTGCATGCGAGTCCCTTTCCTTGCTGAGCCAGCTCAATTTTTCATGCTGGGCGTGTCTTCCGCAAAGCCACTTCCTCCCTTTTTGTGGTCCACCGGAAGAAGAGCCACCAGGCTTTTAGTCAACAATCTTCTTCCATAATTGACCGGCCGAAAGAAAGGAAAAATGGGGCTGTCCTTTGGCAATTACAATTCCTCACGTCGGTATGCATGCTTTGGACGTCCTCTTAAGTTAATTGACTTCTTTAGTCAATGAATACAAATTCGTATGGTAGCGTGAATGGAAAACGATCCCACGCATGTCCAAATTTTTCCTTTTGTTAGCTGCCTATAAAGAAGTATAAACGTGCATGGAGTATTTGAGGTCTCCTATTTTTAATGCACATAAAAAAAAAAAATGGGCAGCTTGAACGTAAGTCTTGGTCTCGCTTGAACGTAAGGAAGATTTTCGGTAAGACCATAATTTCCTCAATGATCGGGCCATTACTAAACGTGACATATCGGTCCGATGATGATAACAAAACGATGTCCGCAAATGGTGTCAGTAACATAGTTCGACGATACTTCTGTCGATCAGTCACGGACCGTCGCATATTCGAGGTTCGTCGAAATTCTCGGATGCCACATATCATGTTTTGTTTGCTACTATCGATTACAACACTTACTAATAAGTGAGTTTAAGGACCAAAATACTTCTTTAATTATGGATGATTGGTGTTGCGGTATTTCCATCGAAAATATAATTAATTGAATCGAGAACTTTTTTGGTGGTCAAATATTTTCTTATATAGCAGCCTCTATTTATGAGATTTCAGCATTCCCTTCCCGAAATCAATGGAGCCAATTGTGTTTAATTATATGTCAGTATTAATTATATGGAGCCAATGTCTTCTTGATCTATGGTAGATGTATTTATACTGAGATTACACCATGAGTGACATGAAGTATTCCGCGAATAGTGTCAATGTTCAAATTACCACCATTAAATTAAAATAGGGTCTCCAATTACTTGTTGTGGGCTAAAGCTGTTTTTGTCTATATTGGAAAATTAAAGTATACAAATCCCTTTGTTGTAGATTCTAAAGAGTATGGTGATTGATTGAAAGAGAATGATACATTATTGGTGTGGTTATCAAATAGAATGGAACCACCTATTGCTACTACTGTCATGTTTCACACAAATGCCAAGGGAGTGGGATGATCTTATGGAGAGCTACTCACAAGACAAAAACATGTCTAAAGTCTATGAACTATATGAGAAAATATATAATTTTAAACAAGGGGACAACTTTCTTTGAGAGTGTTATAGTGCTCTAAAAGGCATGTGGGAAGAACTTAATTTTTATTAGCCCATCACCATTGATCTTTAGAAACTAAAGACATGATAAGCTGATCTGAATTGAATACTAACTTGCGGCTTGTGAAGAGACAGTTTCTTATCATAGAGAAAGTTCTTTTTATGATTGAAGCACTTTGTCAGATTTAGCACATTGTCCTTCAATCTTCTGCATAATCTAACAACAGTTCAACACTTGTGGCTAATAGTGGTGGTAGTGGTCGTGGTGGGTTTTCTAATAGAGGTCGTGATTTAAGGGGAGGCTGTGACTATGGTGGTGGACATAGCAAACGGAGTTTTGATCGAGACAGCCTTCAATGTACATACTATGACAAATCTAGTCATGATATTAATAGTTGATGGGCCAAGCATGGCAAGCTTGAGTGGGATTAGTGATTAGCTATTGCAAATGCTGCTATGTCTAGGAGTGCTAAATATGTGTCTTCAGGTGACACAAATCCATTTATCCCAACTAGGGGCAGTTCTTTTGAATCCATGGCTTAGAATGATCTGGTTACATAACTTATTAAGTGTTTTAGTGATTAGAGGCTTCCAATTTTTATCCATTTCCACTTGCATGTATAAGTAACATGGCCTTTTGCTATACTTTGTCTCCTAGCACCTAGGTCATAAACCCAGGAGCTTGTAGTGTTATGGTGGGTACATAAGAACTATTCTCTTCACACTACAACTCTAGTTCTTCAACTAAAGTTATTTTGGCTAATGGTTCCTATACTCGTATGGTTGGATTAGGGGCCATTTCAATTACACCTTCCTTATCCTTTTAATTTGTTGTTTATTAGTCAATTAACTAAAGCTCTTTTTTGTTTTGTTAAATTTTGCCCCTCTTCTTGCATTTTTCAGGACATCCAAACAAAGAAAACAATTGGTGGAACGCATGAACATGATAGACTCTACTATTTGGATGGTGTCTCTACTACTAACACTAATGGTCTGGCCACTAGTTCTACTACCCCCTATTATGGCGTTCTTGATTAGGACATATATCTTTATTTAAGTTGGAGCAAATGATTCCCAAGTATAAATAAATTTCTATTATTGAGTGTGAGACTTATGAACTTGGGAAACATCTCTTGTATTTTTCTTAGTCAAAGTGGTCTCGTGAATCTACTTTACTTGAATTTGTTCATTTGGACATTTGTGGACCTTTGCGTATTGTTAATAGAAATGGTTTTAAGTACTTTGTTACTTTTGTGGATGATTATGCTCATCTAACACGGCTCCATATGCTTTATGATCAGTCTGAATTTCTATCCATTTTTTGATTATTTGATCGTGAAGTTACTAATGAGTTTAATAAGTCCCTTAAAATTTTGCAAACTGATAATTCCTTAGAATACACACATAAATCATTTTTTTTGTTTTGTTCTAATCTTGGCATTATATATCTTATAAGTTGTGCTTATGCATCTCAGCACAATGGTGTGGCTGAGAGAAAGAACCATCTTTTTCTAGAAGTTGTTCGTTCACTCTTATTTTGCATGCATGTCCTAAAATCATTTTCGAGTGATGCTATCATTGCTACACGTTACCTCACAAATCGTATGCCTTCAATTGGCCTCAATAATCAATGTTTTATCCCCCAACAAACTGTAACTCCCTCTTACCCCTCACATCTTTGGACATGTCTGTTTTGTCCATAACTTACGTCCTAGTGCTGATAAATTATCCCCTCGTGTCACTAAATGTGTTTTTCTTAGGTATTCACATACTTAAAAGCGATATAGATGTTATGATTATATGACTTATACCTAATATATCATTGTTGACGTTTCTTTCTTTGAGGGTACACCATACTATTCTACCAAGGGTAATGAATTTTCAACTAATATTGTGACCAATCCTCTTATCCCACAACTTATTCCCTTAGACTCTATTAGTCCTTCTCCAGTGTTTGCCCCCTGCAAGTGTATTAGCCATAAAAGTAGTCTATAGCACCATCTATTTCTAGCTCTTCCATGTCCTTGTCAAATCTCCTTCCTTGTATGCTGGTCTAGTTGATCTTCTAGTTGCCTTTCGCAAAGTTACTCATTCTTGTATACACGAATCCTTTTTTGCTTACCCTCTTGAGCATTATGCATCTTTCTTGTATCTTCCTTTCCCATTATATGACTTTGCTCAATCATTACACACTCACACAATTCCTACCTCTACCACTGAGCTCTTGTGTTGCCTTGAGTGGAAGAGAGCTATGGATGTGAAAAATGGAAGCTTTGGTGCCTCGATAGATGTGGTCTTTAGTTGATCCACCTCCTGGAAAGAGTAGTGAAGTGTTGGTGGGTGTGCACTATCAACTACAACCCAGTTGACTCAATTTAGCATCTTAAGGCCCCGACTTGTTGCTAAAGGTTTTACTCAAACTTGTAAGGTGGACTATTTTGGAACATTTTTTCCTATGGCATGTCTCAATTCTATTCATGTTATTATTTCTCTTATTGTGAATTTTGATTGGCTGTTATATCAATTGAACGTGAAGAACGCTTTTCTTTATGGTGATTTGTCTGAGGAAGTATGTATGGAGCAACCTTTTGAGTATGTTGCTTAGGCAGAGAATCGTAGTAAAGTATTTTGGTTGTATAAGGCCATTTTTGGGTTGAATAGTCTCCAAGAGGATGGTTTGAAAAATTTAGTTTAGTGATTTCCATGTGCGGTTTTCTTTAGTTTTATTCTAATAATTCTGTTTTTGTTTGCAAGAAGGAGTTGGTGATGGTCATTCTTGTTGTTTATGTGGATGATATAATTATCTTTAGTAGTGATGTGAAGGGAATTGAAGTTTTAGATTAATTCTTTTCTTCAATAGCTGTTTTAGATTAAAACTTGGGAGCTCTTAGGAAATTTTAGGAAATTGAAGTTTAACGAAGTAGGATAGGTATTAATTTGTCTTATCGAAAGTATGTTCTTGATATTTTATCTAAGATTGGTAGACTAGCTTCCAAGCCAATTGATCCTATGGTTCCAAATCAAAAGTTTGGAGTTGATGATGGAGATGATATTGAAGATGAGCATCAATATTGGCGTTGTTGTGATCTTCCTAAAGGTGAACCATTCTAGGGGTTTGCTAATGGACTACTAAGCCACAAACTTAACGTGGACTTTCCCAATCCCTATCAATCGCAACTTGACACTCCGCTTAATCAATTTAACATGTAAGATAATTTATTCATGAGTTGTCACTAACTAGTTATTGGTGGATTGATTAGAAACCCAAGTAAAGTGTGAGGCGGTAATTTACTTATATGAATCAAAGATCCAATGGATTTTGGGACTTGATTATGCTAGATTATTATAACGTCCTTTCGGTACCTGTTCTTTTTAAATTCAAGATATTTATGCAAGCAAACTTGCATTGATTTTAAACCTATCACTAATAAAAAAGAAGGTGTTCATGTTGGTGCGCAAATAATGATAATAACACTTGATAATAAAAGCAATAAATATATTGCTAGAATATGGAAAGAAATTATATACCTCAATACAAGCAAAGCACATTAGTTAATTTCTTAAATATTTTCAAAGTATTTATTAAAAACTATCCAAACGTAGCATGTTTCTAATAAATAAGTAACAACGCTAATTAATAGACTTTTGTTTGATTTTTCTTTTCATTTATGAAGGCTAACTATATGCAATTCTAACTTAAGTTAAACTTTGCCCAAAAACAAAAACTTAAGTTAAACATGCAATCTATTATAATATGACATGCATTTTATGTTATATGGCTCCAAACATGCAATCACTTAATGACAAAAAATTGATGACATGGAATAAATAACAAGGCATGTAACGTGGCAATCACATGGCAAACATGATGACATGGGATAGATGACATGACAAACAAGATGACATGGGATACATGAAGTGGCATAATAACATGGGCCATGGCATAGATGATGACATGGTATGATGATATGAAACTTATGCATCTAATCCCATATATTTTTTTTGGGTCAAAACATTTAATCCTAATCACATGCACGTGTTTTTTTTTTTTTTTTTTTGGATCGTCTTATCAAAATTCGAAATAAATAATTAATGAAAATTAACTACCAACATGAAAAGTTATCCTACTCAAATGAGCAAATAATTTGATTTAATTACTATTCTAATTTGAAAACTTATCTTAGTTAAGTAGATATTATCCTAGCATACAATCTAAAATAAATCTATCTATTATGCAATGCTTTCTTTTATTATTTTTCCAAGATACGTAATTTCGCTAAATCAAAGCATGGAATTATCGAACCCACATCAAGATATTTATCACGATTTAAAACGAATGATCAAGATATCTAGAAAAATGATCCGACGTCTTGCAGCTCAAATTAACGATTGTCATGATCTTATAAGGCATCCACCAAAATTCAAGAAAAAATAAAATAATTAGAAAAAAATTGATCGCATGTCTCTCAACTCAAATTAATGATTATAATGATTTTTACAAATAAAATCTCCTAATTGAGTAATGTCTAACAATCAAAGTAAACCAAGTTAGATTCGATATATCTCGAATATCACAAATCAGGCAAAAAATTATTGTAATCGAAATCGGTTTAGGGACGTTACTAACTTGGACAATTTACTTCCAAATCAGACTAGGATGGTGGAGCCTTTAGTGACTGAGATGAGGGCTTTCATGGCAAGACTCGCGGCAATTGGTTAGAAGGTTTCGGCCAGTGTGAGGGATTGCTTACGATGAGGAGGCGTCTTGCCAGCGGACGGTTTGGAAAGGCAGCAAGAATAAGCCGCAAGGAGGGCAACGACGAAAAGACTAAAACAGCTGACGGTAAGGATCCTAAAGCACCAGAAACCTGCAAAGGGGGAAAACTCAAGCATTGCGAAAGAGCTGGAGATACCTTGGTCACGCTATGGGAAGCTCGCCGGATTGCAGAAGCTCGACCAGGATTCGCTACTACAGGGTTGTAGTCACTGCTAGGTTCTCATCGGAGCTAAAACGTTGCAGAGAGGCTTGCTGGTGGTACTTGGAGCTCGTTGGACTGAGGAGATTTGGGAAGGACTCACCGGTGCAGTTCTACAGGATCAAAACCAGACCGCAGCAACTCCAGGGCTTGCTGGATCGCCAGAGTTGCTAAAACTCGTTGGAGGTGCAGGGTTGAGGCAGGCTGGATGGTGAACTGCAGCGGCAAAGAGACTGACAGTGTTGCTGAGGCTTGTCTGAAATTCCTGGCCATCATTTGGGAACCACTGGAGCTGTTGGTTGTGACGGTAACTCACTGGAATAACTGCAAAACAGCGGGGTGTTTGACCAGAGGCAAGTGAACCAGCGGGGCTACCTTAATGTGGTATTTGATGGACCAGCGCTAAGTTTGCTACTTCGCTGATGCCGATTCGATGGCCAGTTGGAGCAACAAGTTATCCCTCGGCGTTCAAGATAGCAGCAAGGAAGAGTAGCACTGTCGGTAATTACCTCCAGAGTCCTTCGCCTGCAATAAGTGATGGCCAGAAGGCAAGGACAAAGACGACGAATTTCAAAACGTGAACATCCCCTTCAGCCTCTCTCTTTTGCCTCTTTCGGGAAAGATGTTCTTCTTTTTGTTCTTATCCTTTTTTTTTTTTTTTTTTTTTTTTGGTATAACGTCTTCTGTTGTGTGTAAAGTTCCAAGAAAGCGAGCCCCTTTTCTTCTCAATTGTGAACGTGAATGCCCCCTCTTGCCTCTTCTTTTGCTCTCTATCTAATCTCCCAAATTCTCTCTTTTCTGTCGTGTGTTTTATGAGGCTCTCAATATGGCCGTGTATCTCAATTGTGTGGCCCCACTAATATGAAGACTTAAAGTTTATTTATAGTGTAGAGCTAGGTTTTTTGTTCCCTAATCCTATTATAGGCTTAACTTTTAATCCTTGTGGTCTTGTTTTCAGCCACATTAAATAATGGGCTCTATTGACCCTAAGCTCAAAGCCTTGTAGCTCTAATGCAATCATGTGGGATTAGTCTATTTTATTGTTCCGAACCCCACTTTTTTTGTAATTTTCGGCCACTGTTGTGTGCAAAGGAGCTTGGTCGAATTTGCTTCCTTCATGGGGTCAGTCCAATCAATTCAATCTAAGTTCGGAGTTATTTATTTTAGTCCCAATATGCAAACTATATGGGTTTAATTAACTACTAATGCAAATACTCCCAATATCCATGTATAGTTCAACTAATATTTTTGTTTAGGGCTGGAGTCGGTTCTTAATTTTTCATGCAATTAATTTTTAAATGAATTGTCAAAATTTAAATGTCAACAAGCGTTGTGTTGGGAAACTAATTTATCTTATTAGTACACGTCTCAATATTTCCTTTGTTGTTGGTGTGGTGAGTCAATTGATGGAGTCACCCAAGAAGGTTCATTGGGATATTATTTGTTGCATTTTTTGGTACCTTAAAGGCTCTCCTAGTAAGGGATTGATATATAAATTTAATGGTTCTTCCACTCTGGTTGGCATTCAAATGCCGATTGGGCTAGGTCAGCATCTGATTGGCGATTTATGACTAGGTATTACACTTGTCTTGGTGGTAATTTCGTTTTTTGGAGAAGTAAGAATTAGACTACCATTACCAAGTCTAGTGCAAAGGTTGAATATCGTGCTATGGTACATATTGTGGCTAAATTGTTGTGGTCAAAATCCTTTTCTAGGAGCTTGGATTTTCTATTAATCAACTTATTGATATGATGTGTGATAATAATTAGCTAATTATATTGCTAGGAATCATGTTTTTCTCGAAGCGAACTAAGTATATAGAAGTTGACTGTCACTTTATTTGTGATGTTGTGAAGCAGAAGTTGGTTACTACTCCTTACATTGCCTCTAGATATTAGTTTGTTAATATGTTCACTAAAGTGTTGTTTCATCTTGCCTTTGTTGCTAGTTGTTCTAAGCTGGCATGGGTGACCTATATGCTCCAACTTAAGGGGGAGTGTTGCGTTTCTTAAGTGGTGTCGGTTTTATTTTATTTGTTTAATTTCTTTTTACATACATAAGGCATTATGTTCATGTACAATTATAGTACATATAAATATATTGTGATAGGTGTAGGGCTTCTAGTAGCACAAAAACCAAGAGTCACTTGTTGGCTTCTACGGTCTATTTTGTTCGATTGATTTAAAACATAATTGAATAGATTTAGGACTTAAATTGAGAAAAAACCCTTTTGCTTCACTAATTGTTTGCTTGTCCCGTATGGCTAATTCGCTTAATTGCATGTTGTAGTTAGCCTTGCATGTGGAAGATCAGATGTATGATTAAGCTATTGATGCATGTCCTTAGGTGGTAGATTAGAAAGGTGATTAGAACCTAATTAGGGGTTGATGATGTTAGCTTATTGCTTTGTGAACCCAAATAGGGGCTATTAATCATTAACTTTAATTGATGAATTCCTAGTTTGATTAGGATGTGGTTGAATTATTCAAATTGTATGTACGAAATCGAATCCTCAAATCGAATTCCCGATTATTGATTGATTTGTCTGAGCCTATTGATGTTTGAATTTAATGATTGTATGATGAATGTAGAAATGAGCATTGGTTCAGGGTCAACCCTGGATCGACCTTGTGTCACGCCCCGATCCTCAGGCACGCGCACATCCCTTACCTTTGGTCGATTTTAAAATGTGATATCCCAGGACTACATATCGCCGACCCTTTCCTTTGTAATAGCACATGCGGAAGTAGTTATAAATCCCCAGACAATAAAACATTGGGATAGATCAGTAGGACTAAATTTCAAACTCTTAAAAACCTTCACTCTTATATACAAGATGAACTATTAGATTCAATTCACAATAAGCCAGTTTAAAAACAAGGTCTACAAGCAGAAGTGAGGTTCTACAAGCTACGGGTCCCCGTCCTCCTCTTCATCATCCTCCACACTCCAACTAGAGCCTTCAGCAGACTGCACCGGACTTTCGAGATCTTCAACATCCAAGTCTACTGTGTCTAGGGACCTGAAATGGTTATTCAATAACCATTGAGACTACGTCTCAGCAAGTTCTACCCCCTAAGACCCGATTAGTAAACCAATACACCTTAGGGTTACCTATGCACAACATGAGTTAGAGGACTTACCTTGGCCTCAGATTCCACCTGCATATTAGCACAGATCAAATAGGCACCCAAGCAATCACATCACTGATTGAAGCATCGATTGAATCGACCTAGTCGATTACGTGTCAATTGGGCTATCTCTCGGTCATTCATTCCATCCCATATAACCCCCAACAGTACACTTAGTCATAGAGGTCCATCAATGCTCTCGGGCGTCGTTTTCGCCAAGGTGACATATACACTAGACAATTGCGTGCATTCTTTAAGATGTTGTTTTCGCCAGTGATATCTTTAATCACCGAACCACGCATGCCTATAACGATGTATTTAATAGACAGCTACGTGCATTCTTTAAGGCGCCGTTTTCGCCAGTGATATTCCAAATCACCGAACCACATATGCCTATAACGATATGAGTACTAGACCGATACGTGCATTTTTTAAGACGCCGTTTTCGCCAGTGATATCCTTAATCACCGAACCATGTAGGTCCGTGAATCATGTACATTCTCTCTCTCTGGCGCCATTTTCGCCAGTGATGTTCTAACCACCGAACCACGTATGCCCATAATTCATGTGTATAATAGACCGTTACGTGCGTTCTTTAAGGCGTCGTTTTTGCCAGTGATGTTCCTAATCACCGAACCACGTAGGTCCATTACCTCATACCTGATCGGTCTCAGCCTATAATATTCTCAGTTAGCTCTCACCAATCTCCCTCCATATAGCCAATTTGCGTATAACTAGCGCTATATACTCATACTCGGCCATCTACCAATCAATCATTCAATTCCACTCAACGTAGATCTCAAATAAATAAACGAACTGCACCACGACAATCAGCACGAAATTCCGGTCACCGGCCATCCCGGTTGAATTTCCGGAAAATAAATAATTAAATAAACACAATAATTTCAATTTAGCACAATATAAAGCTCAATTAAATAAACGGACTGCGCCACGATCATCAGCATAAAATCCCGGTCACTGGCCATCCCAATTGAATTTCCGGAAAATAAATAATTAAATAATTAATTTCGAAAATTAATATTTAATTCCTAAAACTTCCATTTAGGCCCGAATTGCCTAATTAACACCTGATAAGGGTCGGGAAAAATCCCAAGAAGCATCCAATAAATACTATGGGCCATTCTCTAGCTAAGTACACTAACCACCTAACTAATATGCAATGCAATTAACTAATAATCGCTAATCCATTCTAATCTAACCACCTAATTACACTTAACTAGCACTAATCAACCTTTAAGTATAATTAGCAAACTAAGAAGGCATTAGTGAGCAAAACTCACTCAAAACGATAGGATTCACGCGAGGATCGACTTTCCTCAAGGCGGGCCGAGCATCCGGGCTCGGGACGACAGCCAAAATGGGCCAAAACTCCAATGCGATACCCATTTTCTGCCCTCTCTGTTCGCTGCTGGTTGGGGCCGGATCCGGGCTCGGGTTGAGGTGACAATGGACCTAGATGGACGGAGGGGCTGAACTAGACCCAGGCGGGGCTTCACGCGAGGATCGACTTTCCTCAAGGCGGGCCGAGCATTCGGGCTCGGGACGACAGCCAAAACGGGCCAAAACTCCAATGCGATACCCATTTTCTGCCCTCTCTGTTCGCTGCTGGTTGGGGCCGGATCCGAGCTCGGGTTGAGGCGACAACGGTCCTAGATGGACGGAGGGGCTGAACCAGACCCAGGCGGGGCTTCACGGTGGCCGGAGGTGGTTGGAGGGAGCCCCGGCGGCTCCTGCACAGCTGGACAGTAGCTCGGGACGACGAGTTAGGCGAGAAGACGGCCAAGGCACGCGGCCAGCAGCGGCGCGCGAGGACGGCAGCACGGCGGCAAGGTGACGCTGGGCGAGGACGGCGTGCGGCGACGACAGCTCCGACGACGTCGGCTGCTGCTCCTACTCCGGCGTCCTCCCATATCTGGGACCTCAAGTAGTAGACGGAAGGGGGCGTCGATGGTGGCTGAAGAGGTGAGGGAGAGGTGGAGGGCGTTCGGGCCGCAGCGGAGTGCGCGGGCAACGCGCGGGCGGCGACGGTGCCCTGGCGCGACGGCAAGTTGCTTCGGTCTTCATCCCTTGGTGGTGCTGTCTCTGCTTCTGCTCTGCTGTGTTCGAACGGCCGAGAGGGAGAGGAAGAGAGAGGCTGGGGCGGAGGGCATGCGGGCGGCCGCGGAGCGTGCGGGTGGCGACGGTGTGCTGCGCTGCTGCTCCAGCGGTCTTCGGTCCGCCGTGGAGGTCTTCTTCGGTTGCTACCGTCGACCAAACATGCAAGGAAGAGGAAGAAGATGCAAAGAGACAGCGACGGGAGAGAGAGAAAGGGGGGGAACCAGTTTTCACATTCTCTCTTGGTGGGCTGTCCTCCACTTACAATTTCTTGACAATTATACCCCTTCTAGAAGCTTTTAGGTAGTCCAAAATGTGGGGTACATGTGGCATACGAATTTTGCTAGGTTTTTCCCTCCAATTGGACCTTAATCCCACTTGAATTAAGTCAAATTGACCCCCATTAATTCATTCGACGCCTCATCAATTAAATTGATATTTTTCCTTACCAATGTAGCCTACTTGCATCCCAGTTTCTCAATAAAAACGGTCATATGCAATTTCCGATAAAAAAGGTCCTAACTCAACTTTTTCCCAAAAAGTCTTGATTGTCAGAAAAATCTTCTGAGACTGAGTCAACGTTCCTAGAATTTATTGTGACATGACAGAATCTTAAATTTCTAGAATCGGACTTAGATTGACGGTTAATTTCACTCCGACGCGTGTTTAGCGTGACCTAGGCTATCGGGTGGTTTTCATAACTTTTTAGGACAAATGACTCGTGGTCGATTTTCTTCGAACCACGATGAACTCACTCGACACATTGTCGATTCTCGGTTGTCGTGAAAATCTCAAAGATTCAAATACGGACACAGGATACCAAAACGACAGTAAAGTCAAATTAGTGCCGATTGACGAGAATTTTCCAATTTAGTGGAGTCACCCACGATTGGTCATTCATCTCAGTCGAACCGACCTATCTCTACTTTAAATCTGTTTTTAACTGTGCCGTAATGATCTCTAAAGATGAACACGGTCGAGAAGTCGATTCCTGATCGAATTCTCAGTCTATCTGCCTTAAAGTCCTTAATAACTTACCCAGCTAGTCTAGTTATCTCATTAGTGGCCAACTCAGAGAAAAACACTGTAGTCGCGTCGATGAAATGCCCAATTTATCAAATCGAATTCAGAACCCGAAAATCTGGATGTCACACCTCGGGCCGGCCTAACCCTATCAATCCGAGTCTGGTTCCTAGAGTGATTAGGTCGGTCCTTGGTTCTAGGACTCTTGTACCATGCACTATACGAATTAATCCTTGGTCCTAAGAGTTTAGGGTTAATTCAACCTGGACCAATCATGTACATAATATATATTATATATTATATATTATATATCTATATATGCCTTTGTCTACTTTAAATTCTGGCACATCCTTCTCTATTCAATTCATTGTTCAATTTATCGTGTAAATTAGAAAGTAAAAAGAAACCCAACTTTAAATTGACCAAAAAAAAAAAAAAAAAAAAAAAAAGGAAACCCTCTTCCCTTACCTCGGCCTCGCTTGCTTGGTTACCTTGTTCACCGCTCACCTTGCCACTCACTTGCATGTTTGTTCTAATGGTTTGTTGCTTTCAGTAAGTGTAAATTTATGTCGTTACCTTATCTTATATTTATGTTTGATATTTATTGGTGTTCATAATTTGATTGTTCAATGTTGCATTGTTGATCGATATGTAATTTGAAATAATATTTTTGTTCGTTTAAGGAGTATAAAAAAGCGAAATAAAAAAAAAAAATTGGTTGGTCTCGGATTGACCCTAGAATTGAACTGGACCAAAATGGTAGTGGTCGAGAGTCTTTTAGAACATCGGTGACCAAGAAGAAGATAAGGAGGCCGTTCAAAATTAGATTAGCTTAGCTTATTTTTAGTAGGTTACTTGAGGCCTTAATAAGCAAGTAATTTTAGATTCTAAGTAATAAAATCAAATTAGAGTTAGCATCACCTTTTAATTATTAGAATAGATTTAGACTCACCCTTAATTGGGATTATCACTAATATCAAGCTTATGGGGTTCATGTCCCAAGGCTTAATAGAAAATCGTTGTTTATTTTTTGCCTGATTTGGTATCGAGTTTAACTTACAAGGGTCATGTCCCGATTATTTGCCTTACTTGTATTGGGATTACATTTCCCGCACTTAGATGTCTTTGATACTTGGTTGTTTACTTTAAAAGTTATTTCGATAGGTTGTTTACTTTAAAAGTTATTTCGATAGGTTGTTTGATAATTCTCTTTCTATAATAGCCAGGTCTAGTTTAGCATCATAATAAACTTCTCAAGAACATTTGCATGAGAATTTAGCAACACAATGCTTTAAGGATCATAATCAAAAATCAATATTGTATGATCAGTTAGATAAATAACCTTCCAAATTAGTAGTACCAAAAGAGCTTTAATAGTAATATTAATGCAATTGAATCCCCAAGTTAGAATCTCTGGTTGTGTAGAAAATGAGATGAATCTCCCACATCTCATTTGGTTTCTAGACGATCACAAATGGTTATCCGCAACTCCTAGAAATCATTAGGCTTGAAAAAAGAACTATAAAGAAATCTAATGTCACACGAGGTATGGATTTGGGAGAGTCCGTGTCTAAATGGCCCATCTCTCAGGTAATACCTCCAAACCTATTCATTTGACTAGAAAAATGCCCCCGAAAGGAAGCTCATGACAATAAGGAAGTTAATAGTCAAGTTTGACAAGTAATAATGGATTAATATTGACACCTGTGGAATTTTCAAAAGATATGGGAATATATAAACTCCGTAAACAAGTAAAACGAAATATTTAATACAGCTAGATTAGAAATGATTCGTGGAATTTGACAAATGGGAGCCTCACATGCGAAATAAACTAAAACACAATCCGATTTTAATATTATGTTAGAATGTTATATTCAGAACCTAATAAGTTGGACTTGGACATTCTAACAAAAACGTCCAGATTTGAATAACCGGCATGAAAAGTTGCAACCTTAATCCATTACAGGCTTGGACAAGCAACTTGCTTACCCTTCTCCGAATGTGCTAAAGTGAATCTCTTACGTGTTCAAGCAAGGACATTCAACACACATACTAAAACTGAGTTGAATATGAAAATTCAATGTCAGCTTTATTTGTCAAGAGTCACCTTTGTTGAATTCAAATTAGTTAATATGGTACTAAGGAAGTGAAGTTTCTGCAATTAAAGCATTTGAGTATCTTTCAAGGACCAATCTACTGTTCCTAAACCAAAAAAAAAAAAAAAAAAAAAAAACAATTTCTTTCCTTGCTGGTGAGGTTCAATACATGTTAATAAAAACATCACCGGCTACCTCTCCATATAATCTATTGGTAAGTCACTAACACTTCTAAGGAGTTATCGATTTTTTTTTAATTGTTGGAAAATTAACTTTAGAAAAATAATAACATAATTTACGTAACATAATAACAATTTGAACTTATTAACTCCTTAAGAAAAATATCAATTTTTACATTAGAGATTCACTAACTTTTCTTTTATTAACTTACCAGCTATTTTTACGTTACCAATATTTTTCTTAGAACATATATTTGTCTCTTTGAATAACCAACTATTCTAGTCAGCTTCCAACTTTTATCACGTTGCTTAATTGCAATTCTATAAGTTGCTAACTCTAAAAATACCAAATTTTATCTGTGTAACTTTCCATTTTTTTATATTTATTATTTCTTGGTTTTTACCCTTTTTACTTACTTACAAATTTTATCTATTTTTTTAATTAGCTAATTTTTTTTTTTGTAAATTAGCAAATTTTATTCAGCCACCTTATTGGTGTATTGATAAATTTATCGCTTAGAAAAATACCAATCTTATATGACCGATTTGCAAACTTTCTCGGATTAACTTACCAATTTTTTTAGCTTACCAACTATTATTTGATTTTATCTATATTATCGACTTTTTATTCAGCTTACTTAGGATGTTTCTAATAAACTATCAATTATCTTAGAAAAGTGCTAACTTCTAGTTGATCCACTTATCAACTTTTCTTGGATTATTTAATCAACTATTCTTCTGCATCAACTTTCCTTTGAGCATTTTACCTCCTATTATCTCTTTTTTTTTTTTTTTTTTTTAATTATCAACTTTTATAGTAATTTACCAACTTTTATTTCCTCTACTTACCACTATCTTTGATAGATTACCAATTATCCTTCAAAATGACCAACTTCTTATTTTGGTAATTTAGCAACTTTTGTATGATTATATTGACAAATATATTCAGGTTACCGACTTTCTTTGGGTTGCTAACCAAATATCCAGCTTTCCTTAATTTTGTATGAACTTTCACTTGCTTTGCTTACTAAAATTTTAAATTTACTAACTCTTTTTAAAATTTATCATGTGTAATTAGAGTGACTGTCAATTAAGTTACCAACTAGTTTTATTACTAATGTTTCTTCTAATTATGTATACTTGCAATGCTCATTAAGCTTTTTTCAAAATAATATTTTGTTTGACCAACTTCTCTTATTTTTTATCAACTTTTATTGACCTTTCTTAAATGCAGATTATATTTTCATTTATCAACTATTGCAAGAAATTTAGCAACGTTCATTGGGTGACTTATCAATTTTTCTCCGATTCAGTTTCCAATTACTTTTGCGTTACCAGCTGATTTGGAGGAATTGGAGGATTTTTTTCCCTTATCATTTGAGGAATCGGAGGATTCAAAATGATAGAAAACTTCCTGTTTAACATGAACTTTCGTGAACTTCTAAACCTCTAAATTTCTGGGGATAATCTAAGTTTCTGAAAGAAGTACATCTCAAGTGCTAAAACTTGGTATTGATGGACATATATGTACCAAAATTTCCAGAAAATACATTTAAATGCTATTTTTTATTTAGAAAAAAAATATGACACTTAAGTGCAAACTCTGGTAAGACTTGCCGGAAATCCAACGTAGCACTATTTTATTAATAAAACCAGTCTCTGTGGCTTGTCAAAATGTCTGCTCAACACCCTTGTCCCAAAAAGACATCGTTTTGCCCCTAAATTTTATATTTAATATAGATATTAATTAAATTAATTTTAATATATATATATATATATATATATCAGATTTGGCCTTGTGGAGGCCCTTGCTCCCACCATCCCACGATTGCTAGAAAGGCGACAATGGGGCGAGGGGTCACGGCCCTCCCCCAGATTGGGCCAAGGGCCATCGCCAACGGGGCCTATTGGCCCTTGGTGGCGGTTGGCCAAGGTCGCTGGCCACTGGACAAGGCCCAATGACCTCAACCGACCCTCACCCCACCATTGCTGGTCCTTTCCAACGTGGGTGGGGGTAGCGGCGAGGGCGTCCATGGTCCCATATCTGATTTTTTAAAATTATTTTAATTAATATTTATATAAAAAATCAAATTTAGATCAAAATGGCGTCGTTTTGAGCTTATCTAGCCACATTAGCGTCGTATGGATAATTTAAAAAAAAAAAATTGTCACATTAGTTAGAAATCTCGCAAGAAAATGCAACGTCAGCAATTTAGTCGAAACTTCCCAATGTTATCACTTGAGTATTCATTTTTCTTCGATTTTGGCACTTAAGTATACATTTTAGAAGTTTTGGCACTTATTTGTTTATCTATGCCAAGTTTTGGCACTCCCATGTTTCTTATTCACTACATTTATTTTATAATACCAAGCCCATTGTATATTGCAAAATCATAAAAGATATTGGTCAGCCGATTAGTCATAAAGTACGTATTCTTCTACTCAAACTGGAAGATTTTAATTCTGGTCAAAGTAATAGCTTGAAGATGAGAAAGTAGAACTGATAAGCATGTGAACTTATCCTACTCAGCAACTTTAAAGCGAGTTTATTGACACGAAAGCAAGTTCCAAATTGACTGCCCTCCTAGCTTGAAGCTCGTCAGAGGTCAATAACATGACTAGGATTTGCCATAGACCAGCTACTGCAAAATCTGCACAAAATCTCAGCAGAAGAAACGATGCGCTTTTGAACTTGAATTCCAAAACTCCGTTTCTTTTTAAAAATCAACCGTCGAGTTAAAATTGCAGCTATGAAACGACTTTCTATGTAAAGGAAAACCAAAAATTACATTATTTTCTTCAATTCTAGCGTTTAATACCTGAAAGAGAAGGGCAGCCGATAATGGTATTAGATAAGTGAGGTCTTTTTCAGATTAAATTAAAAAGGTGAGTTCACTCCCGCATATTAGTACTTGAAACTCACGTCCGACATGGTATTAAAGCAAAAAGTCTTAAGTTAGAAAAAGAGAAAAATCGATTGTAAGTGGATATCGAAACAAAAGCAAGCATTCGAATTGCCACACCATCTTTCTTAACTAACATTGTACATCATGCTGTCTTCCTATCTTGTTTTATTCAACATGATTTTGCCAACAGATGATCTCTTTCAAAACGGGGGAAAGAAAAAACATAAAAAGAGATAAAGGAATGATTCAATTCGAAATCGTGAATCGTTTAAAAAGCCCCTAAACTCAGTCGGTCCAAATAGGACTTTCTTTCTCTACAACAACTGAATGAATAAATAATCATCCTAAAGTAAAACTCATCGTGAAAGCAACTTGAGAACAAGGAATCATAATTACAGGAGCAAGGCATCTATCTCCGGAGCCATCTTGCCAAATGAGAACTTGAGGTCATTCTCAAGAGGAGTCAAGTTCAAGTCGAGGCCCATAACCCTCTTATTGCTGCTTTTCGACCTCTTCAACACTGGGATTGTCGGACCAACCATGAAAATCTCATCCATCTTCATCACGCTCCCGCTCATCAACTGCACCCTGTGCCTCCTCATGTGGCCTCCCAAGGCTTGCCCCAATGAGAACTTCAGCCCACATATCGAGCACTCGTGCATCTTGGGATTTGCCGTCGTGCCCAACACTGACTTGGTGCTGTCTTCTGGCTTTGTCTCCGGCAGCTTCGGCTTCTTGTGGCTTGCCCGGTGGCCACCAAGCGCCTGGAATGAAGGGAACTGGCGATTGCACGTCTTGCACTTGAAGTTGTCTTCATGGTGATGCACAACGGCTGTCTTTGGGTTTGTGTTGACGCCATGGGTGAGTAGCATTAGGCATTTCGCCATGTCCAAGTTCATCCTTTCATAGTCATCTCTGCTTCTTTTCATCATCGGTGTTGAAGAGAATGTCATTGATGACTTGGATGAAATCGGGGTGAGGATGGAGTTTGTGGGGTGCCTTTTCTTTTCTTTTCGCAGCTTCGATCTTATCTTGCGAAAAGAATGTGATGGTGAAGCGTGTGAAGGGTGTCTGGTGTATTTATAGGCAAAATGTCCAGCTGAGAACGTCGAGTCAAAATCTTTGAATTGACTAGTGTTAAGAGATGACGTTTGGTTGTGCGTCATGCTCGCACGAAACATCCTCCGACCTGACCGCGGAGGAGAAAGGAAGTTCAGTTGCACTTTCGCCATGAAAGGAATAAACATCTGCACGTGCGAAATAGTTTGACCGGTTTTACGCGTTTTCTTTCACACGTGGCGGAGTCGTATTGGGCAGTCACAAGGCAACATGCGATGCGGCATTCAAAGGTAAACAGTCAACATTGGCTCTTTTCCCTTGGGGAAGAAGAAAAGCATTGACTCTTCTTCCTTGGGGAAGGATTTTTTATGTAACGAGTAAATTCATTTCATCAGCTTAGAACCCAATAATCAAATTCTCGTTCTTTTCTTGGTGCACAATCCTCTGTCAATTTTGAAGCAGAAAGAATATGGCATTTGATTAGAATAGTTAATTAATCGAAGGGCTGTCATTGTTCATTATCCAGTCAACGAACCAAAGTAGTGACTTTCTGGCAAAATACAAACATTTGAGTTATTAATTAATGGAAAAAACTTTATCGATGCAGTATAAAGAAACTGTACTCACACATTTATATGGAACGAAAATATTTGAGAATTGTTGTAAATCTATTTATAAGATGGACAATTATAAATTGAAATACATAAGGCATAAAATAGTTTATTTATTTACGCATTTGCCCGTCGATAAAACATTTATAAAATAATTAATAGAGGATATTTTGGAGAAGAAAATAAGGATGATGATCGCTTCAAAGTAGGAGGTCCCTTTTTCTTTATATAGTATTGTAGATTATTAAAAAGGCATACGGTTTAATATAATTTGTCCATGACTAATAACTAAATAGAAACGTTAATCTGTTTCTTTATACCGACATCTTAATCTCATTTATGACGACCTGTATTACACTCAGTAGATCATGCTGGACTTGGGGGAAGTAACATCTGTGACAGCCCAAAGAAAAGTGCAAATTGTCATTTAGCAAATAATTGGGGAGGAAAAGGAATAACAATAATAATAGTGACGGGATAATCTGCAAGCTTCCCACTTGACTCGAGAGACTTTGAAAGTGTGGAAGTTGTTTCTCTTTTTCACTTCTATGTCATTTTCTGGTGTTGATATTCGACATAATGTCATACATCACAACGCGAGTCTTCTAGCCACGCGGAAAGCAGTGTGCTCATTGTTAGTCACCATCTACTGCATTCCGGAAAAGGTGGCCTACTTGAAAGAAATAAGGGGATCTTCTATCTCTTGCTCAGCGTTGGTGGAGTCCCTAGGAGGACAGAATAGCACTACTTAGTGACTAGGAGCGGAGAGCCCGTTGTCACCATCTACTGTTGGGATTGCTTAGATCCATTGCAATATTGATAACTTAGAAAATGACATAAATAATCCTTAAACTTTGGCTCAATATATAATATGATTCCTAAACTTTTAATTTGCTCAATATGATTTTTAAATTGTATATCAATGTGCAATATGTTCCCCAAGCTTTTAATTTGTTTGATATGATTTTGGTATTTATTCAATTTGATCCATGAACTATATAAAAATGTTCAATATTGCCCCTGAACTTGAATTAATGGAATGATGACATTGAAAATTTTTATATAGTTTAAGGACTAAGTTGAAGATACACCAAAAAAACTATGAATCATATTAAACAAACTAAAAGTTCATGGATCACATTACATATTGGGTTAAATACTAAAAATTATATTGAATAAATTAAAATTTTATGAATTATTTTGCACATTGAGTCAAAATTTAGATATCATTTGTGTTATTATCCATTTAAATAAATTTCCATACAAAATTCCAAATCAAAGCCTATAAACATATTTAATTGACTTTAATACACGAATTTGATCACGTTGATGACGAGACTTCTTTTTTAAGTTTCACGTTAGGGGTCTCCTTCAATGAGATATCGCCTCTACTGGAACGCCTAGCGAAAGCTTTATGATTGGAACATCAGCAGGGACAAATCAAATTCGAGTACCTATCCAATTGGTTCGCTCTACTCTCTAAGTAACCAATTAAATTGAATAATTGCCCCATTAAATTTCATGATTAAAACTTACTTAGCATAATTCATCAAGCCTGTTAGCTCGCTGATTATTTAAATTAGAGGAGAACAAAACAAATATTTTTTAATGTTTATTTTGGTGAATAATGACCTTCTTACATGATCATGAAAAAAATTATATATTAAGCTGAGGTCAGTCTCGGAGATTTTGGCTCACTAAAATTATATTGTAGGTAGTTCCATTCAGGCTTAGCACGGCATCGATGGTCAATACAATATTGTCGGCTCTAATGTTGGCTCACTTGAGCCCTCTATAGCTTTGAAAATTCCCGTGCTAGATAGATGTCTCGAGAGATTTATCTGCTAGCGCAATGCCATATGTCGATAATGGAGCGGATTAAAGATATGTTTTACGTCCCATGTCCCAATCTTCCTCCCATATTCCACTATAGGTATAGTCCCATCATGACTTGCCACAAGCACAATATTGTTTGCTTTGTTCGGCGCTTGTTTTCCTCCGTAACTCTAATCGACCCGTGCAACAATCTAGACACAGTAGTGAAATTAGAGGCACATATGACACCAAAACATTCTTACTTCACCTATTTTAGCTTTAAATGGTAAGTCCTTGATTTTACATTCTAAGGCCAAGAAGTAACCTTTCTGGTGAGAATATGCGGATTAGTTGTCTGTGTTCAAATGTCGTATATTTTCTTCAAAAATTCATCACAAACACGTAAGATTCTTATATGTGTAATCCAAAATATTACAATTGACCAAAAAAAAAATTCTGAAATTTTATCTAATTAGCCATGAACTTATTATACATATGTTACTTCAACTCTAAATCTTATCAATTGTGTCAATGTAATTCTAAATTTTTGCGTGATATTTCAGTGAAATTATTCTGATCAATTTTCACTTGAAATTGTTAACGTGGCGGTCTAATTATTCCTAGCAGTCTTACGTGGCATATTGAGTGATGTAATGTGGATAATTCTAGACAAAACAACACCATTTTTTGTTAATTTTTTCAAATTGCCAGACTTTTTCCTTATTACTATTCATCCTCTTTATATGAACTTGCGGCTTTTCCAAGCAATCAATTGGACTTTTCGAAGTTGTTGAGCAACAACTCGCACTGCGCTGCCTCTTAATCAGAGCTCTGAAGTCGGAATAGACCGGCAGCCGCCTCGGGACCCTATGCCATCCTGATCCTCCTCCTCCCGTGCACTTCACACACCCACAGCCTAATCTCTCCTTCCCATTACATCCCTTGCTCACCGTAACTCCGCATTGTCTCAAGTCTATCATCATTTCACTGCACAAAGTCATTTTTCTCAATCTTTGAATCGGGAAAAACTCCCTATGCAAAGGCCAAATCTAAGTCAATCACAACATTCAAAGAGACAAAAATTTCGACAAAATGATGTTGTTTTGCATAAATTATCAATATTAGATGCCAATCATATCACATTGGATGGTCGGTGATAACTCCACATCCACGTCAAATTTTTATGGTCAAAATTAGTCCGAAAAATTAAATTGAAATTTCATCAAAAGATTTAAAGCCCAAATTGGCAAATTTAAAGGAGTTATGATTAAATTGACACCTACACAATATTTTTAGGATTGATTTGGTAATTTTTCTGAGTGTATTCCCATTACATCAAATTTAGAGACATATAATTGCTTAACTCCGCCTGGTGTAAAAGAAATGAAAGGATAAGAAAGCTAATAGTCATGCTAGACAGCGATGATGGATTAATTCCGAGAACTGTTGAATCTTCGCATTCCCATGCATAAAATGAGAATCGTTACGGTAATCAAAGGTGACTAGTTCATTGATTGTGCAGTATACAAACGTTCGGATTTGAATAACGGACATGGATTTGCAACCTAATGCATTACAATCTTGGGCAAGCAACTACTCTTCTGTGAATGTTCTATAGTGAATCCGCTACGTTCAAGCAAGAACAGTCAACACATATACTTTAACTCAGTTGAATATGAACATTCAACGTTAGCTTTATGTAGAGTCATGTTTATTGAATTCAATTAGTTAATACGGTGCCATGGGAATGAACCCTTTGCAACTAAAGTATTTGACTATCTTTCAATGACCATTCTACTGTGCCACAAAAAAAAAAAAAAAAAGAATAGTATTCCATGCCAGTAAAATTCGAGAAACATTTATAAAAAAAAAAAAACATCATTGGTAACTTTTGCTTCTAATATACAGTTGGTAAGTTACCAACACTTCTACTAAGTTACAGCTTTTTTAATTGTCGAAAAGTTACTAACTTTTGTAATAAGTTGTCAACTTTTACTTAGATTAACTTACCAACACTTTCGACTTAACAACCATCCTAGAAAAGTACAAACTTTTATTTGAGGGATTTATCGACTTTTCTCTAATTAATGTTATCCCAAAAAATAAGTTCCGATTAAGTGACCAGCTAGTTTTATGCCACCAACTTTTATTTCATTTGATTTTTTTTGAAATAATCTTTTGTCCGACCAAAACTTCTGTATTTTTTACCAACTTTTCTTCGCCTCTTTCACGAACAACTTATATTTTCATTGACAAGCTATTGTATGATATTTAGCAACCTTTATTTGTATACTTACGGGGGAAGCGGCAAATGGCAATCATAAAATGGTTTGGAGGAACCGGACGGTAACTCGAATTTTTTTCTAACTTTTAAAGCTCTGAATCTCCCGAATTGATACGACAATCCTACTCACTACAATCAGTTTACGATACCTAGCCCATCATAAATTGAAAAACAATAAAAGATAATATTGGTCCGCCTGATTTTAACTAATATAGCCAATAATTTTTTAACTGAGTTTAGCCTGCAGGAAAACTTGTGGGGGGGCACACAGAACTTCAGAAGTTTTAATAAGATTTCAAACTGGCAGGTCTTTTCTATACCAGTCAAGTCAAAAGTTGGAAAATGAGACAGAATTGATAAGCCTTTGAACTTATCCTATTCAGGAACTTTAACCGAGTTTAGTCCTTTGGAAAGCAAATTCCAAGTGGTTAATAACATGAAAATTATTATATTAATACATTTACAATAAATTTATCTCCAACTAATTTTTTACCACAAAAAAAAATAAAATTAGTACACAGTGGAAAAATTACCCTAACTAACTTTTGTACTATCAAAAACTCCAAACCGGTACATTAGTGATAAAATTATCCTCTATTAGTTTATATTAAATTAGATTAATACCTCAAACAATCACAAACTAGTACACTTATGGCAAACGGATGATAAAATCCCAAATCAATACACTAATCAATTGTTACATGCCACCAAACTCAGCAATTTGACGGTAAAATTTAATGAAAACTAACATGGTGAAAATTTCTTTACCAAAAAAAAAAAATGGTGAAAATTTGTTTCAAATGTACCAATTTGGAGTTTTTTATGGTCAAAAAATTAGTTTGGGTTAATTTGAAATGCTTTATAGTAATAATTCTAGATGGATTTCCCTCCTACTTCTAGCTCGTTCCTCTGCAAAGGTCAACAACATTATTATGGTTTCACGTCGACCAGCTACAGCAAAATTTGCGGCAAATCTCAGTTGAAGAAATGATTCTCTTTGGAACTTGAATTCGAATATGCCGTCGCTTCTTTATAAAATGTAACTGTGAAATGCAGCTATGAGACGATTTCCTATGTGGGAAAAAAGCCAGAAACTGCATCCTTTCCTCGAACTGTTTAGCGTTTAATTGACAAAAGAGAAGGGCAACAAAAAGTTGACTATAATTGGTACAAGTTAAATAACTTAGGTCGTTTCGAGATTCAATTTAAAAGGTGAGTCTACTTTTGGATATAGACTACAATCGGAAGGTTGAAAAATTACCAATATTTATTTCAATATCCATATGGCATGGTAGGAAAATTATTAAAACAATCCTAAACATATTGCAGTTATGCTAATTCAATCATAAACTTTTTTTTTTTTTTTACCAATTGAGTCTTAAATCTTTTGTATTTGTGTCTATTCAATTCCTTTGGCTAATTTTAACCAGTCGGTGCTAATGGACACTAGGCATCCTGTGGCATGGCCAATATGATGTTGATGATTTTTAATAATATTTAATATTTTTTAATTATTTATTTATCTTCTTACTTTTTCCTTTTTGTCTTTCTCTTTATTTTTTTTCCCTTCATCTTGATCCTCTAGCTAGTTGTCGGAATTAGGTGACCAGCTAGAGGTGAGGGTTGGCAAGGTTAACCCCACTAGCCGCTAGCAAAAGCAAGTCTTGCCTACCCTTAGTGAGGCTCAACCTTCCCAGTGATGGCGAGGCTCGAACTCGCCAGCCACTTGCGAAGTCGACCTCGCCCAATGATAGCAAGGTCGAGCCTCCCTAGGGGCGATGAGGCTTGCCTCTGCCAACGGCTAGTGGGGTCGACCTTGCAGGTCCTCACCTCTGGTCAATCGTTGACAACTAAGAAGAAGATGAAGAAGGGAAAGTGAAAGAAAAATAAAATTTTTGAAACAAATATTAAAATATTATTAAAAATTGACCAGGTTAATGCGAGTCACACACCACATACAACAGCCTACCTCCATGTCAACATTGACAGCAAAAATTTGGTTAGATAGACTGAAATATTACAAATGCAAAAGGTTTAGGACTCAATTGGCCAAAAAAAAAAAAATTAGAACTGAATTGGTATAATTTCAATAAGTTTATGAGTTTTTTTTGGGTAATTTTCCCCCACAAAGTTTGACCTCCTTCCTACATCATTAGGGCTCGAAACCTTAAATTTAAGGTTGCTATAGCTATCCTTAGCCGTGAAATCTACCATGAACAAGAAATAAAGAGACATCTCTATGGTGATGACCGGAGATTTCCATGTTACTTGCTCGAGTCTGCTGAGGATGCTAGTGTTGTAGTGAAGAAGATGAAATGCGGAAAGAAGTAAATGAAAAAAATTCAAAAAACAATGCAAAACAATATCATTATATTGAAATTCTTCAACATTAGACACTGGTCGTGACATGTGAGATGGGTGGGATAACTAGATCTTAACCTTAGCATTTTTAAGTGACAATCAGCTAGAATAAATTGAAATTTCATACAAAAATTTAAGATTAGATTGGCAAAGTTGGAATTTTATGACTAAATTAGTATCCAAACTACAATAATATGAAGTCTTTTTGCATAATAATCCTTGAACATTGTAACTCTTCTCCTTCATATGGTTTGAGATTCGACCTCAAACTCAAGCATGTGGAAACTTATTCTATTAGGCAAGCAAAGAAGGGGGATTGAGAAGGGGAATTACAGATGTAATCTTCCTTCCCTTATTATAGAAGATTATGCCACACGGTTATGATATGTATTAAAGCCACAAGTCTTAAGTTTAAATAATTAAGTTTCGATGGGCTTACCGACTCTAAGTGGATATTGAAATATATGCGAGCATCCGAATTGCCAACAAATGATCTCTTTCACAACTGGGGAAAAAATAGAGACAAAAGAAAGATTGAACTCGAATTTTTGGATGATTTACAAAAGAACCTAAACTTAGTCGGTCCAAATAGGACTTTCCTTTTGTACAACAAATGAATGAATACAGATGAATGAACAAATTATCAAGCTAAAGTAAAACTCCTTAATAAAACAACGTGAGAAAAAGGAACGGTAATCACAGGAACAATGGATCTATCTTGGGAGCCATCTTGCCAAACAAGAACTTGAGATCATTCTCAAGAGGAGACAAGTTCAAGTCCAGGCCCATAATCCTCTTATAGCTGCTATTCGACCTCTTCGACAGAGGGATCATCGAACCGACAGCGAAAATCTCGTCCATCTTCATCATGTCCCCGCTCATCAGCTCGGCCCTGTGTCTCCTCATGTGGCCTCCCAAGGCTTGCCCCGATGCGAACTTCAGCCCGCACATCGAGCACTCGTGCATCTTGGGCTTTGCAATTGTGCCCAACGCCAGCTTGGTGCAGTCTTCCAGCTTCGTTGTCTCCAGCAACCTTGGCTTCTTGTGGCTCGCCCGGTGGCCGCCGAGTGCCTGGAATGATGAGAACCGGTGGTTGCACGTCTTGCACTCGAAGTTGTCCTCATCGTGATGCACGGCGGCTTTTTTAGGGTTTGTGTTGACCCCGTGGGAGAGAAGCATCAGGCATTTCGCCATGTCCAGGCTCATCCCTTCGCAGTCATCTCTGGTTCTTTTCAACGTCGGCGCGCAAGAGAATGTCATTGATGGAATAGTTATCTTGCGAAAGGAATGTGGAGATGAAGCGTGAGAAGCGTGTTTGGGGGTATTTATATGCGAAACATCCAGTTGAGAATGCGGCTCAAACATTTTGACTTGACTAATGTCTTAAATTAAGAAACGACGTTTGGTACGAGAAACTTCCCCCCAGCTCGAGCGCGGACGACGAAGGAAGGTCAGGGGCATTTTTGTGATTTACGCAGAAAACACGTGCACGTGCGGAATAGTTTGACTAGTATTGCTGGAGTCCTTTCGCACGTGGCGGGTTCTGGTTGAACAGTCACAAGACCACTTGCAGAAGAGGGGCATTATTTAAATTGCACGAGTCAAAACTGGCGTGATTCTTTGAAATGTCGGATTTGTTCTAGATGCTCGGAGCTTACTGCGTACAATTATTCGACCTTTCTTGTCGCGTTCGTTACAAAATCATTTAGCCGCGTATGACGAAAAGAACAACTGCTACGGTCTCAGATGCTACTTTGTTCTTCGACGCCGCCACCAAATAATTAAAAAAGAAGAGGAATATAGTAAGAGCTGTACAGTTTGGAAAATTTGTCAAGTCCTCATTCTATTATATATATATATATATATATATATATATATATCAATTCAATTCTAAACATTTTAAATTTATTAATTTATTCCTAAATATTCGCTTGAAATTCTAATATAAATTGTTAAGACAATTTTCTCATAAATTGCTAACATATTAACGTGCCACATATTACTATATTTGATTGTGATCTTGGTGCATTCTTCACTTTTTTCTTTGTTATTTTTCTCCATCATATGTTGATTGTAAACAGTAGGGAGATTGCATGGTCCAGGCATAACCCTCTAAAATGTCGGTTTTATGTCACTCCTTTCATTTTGTATGTGACTTGCATGGACTTATTTTCTTTTCCAAATTTTATTATGGACATAAAAAAAAAAGTTACGAAATGGCGAATATGTTTGTCTATTTTAGTATGTGAACGTTTAGAAAGGTTGTTCTCCTTATGAAGATCTATAATCAATGTGAGCGATGTCTATATGTAGATTAAGTAATGTCCGGAGCTAATAAACATAATAAAATATGTTAGTAGTGCCCGTAATAGGTGGCAATTTTTTTTTGTCCAAATGCAGTGTTCGCTGTCAACAGGACAGGAGCATGCAAATTTGGACCGAGGTATATATGTCCTGATACAGTGATACTGGCTTATCCATTAAAATAACATTATTTTTCTTAGGTAACAACAAGGAGCCCAAAGTAAAGATGGTAGGTTTGAAGGCCATTAAAATATTTAGTTCAGGCTAAATAATTCTAAAATGCATGTTTTTTCCACGAATTCGTCATCGTGTGACTCCCACTACACTTGTCAAGAATTTGTCCGTCCCTGAAATGCCTTGTGTAAAAAGCATTTGAATTATAAAAAGTCATGTGTGGGAGCACCGCATACTAAAATTAGTGAAAAAAGTATCAAAAAAATTATAAACTTACTATTACACTAGTATCAATTTAATCTTGAACATTTTAATTGGACCAATTTAGTTCTAAATATTTTTGCATTAGTACCTAATTGAGTCCATCCGATCAAATTTTATCAGAAATAGCTAACGTGAAGGTCAAACGTCCTACGTGGCAAGGAAGACGCTAACGTTAATATTTTTTTTTTTTTTTTGAATTCTTATAGTACTGTCTTTTTTTCTTTTACGTTTTGTTCTGTTATTTATTTATTTATTTGTGAGAGCCGGCAAGGGCCTCAGGGAGAGAGAAAGAGATGGAAGGTGAGCAACAACGAGTCGCCGACCAGCGCAGGAGTTGAGGAAAGGCCTTGATGGCATCCAGAGGGGTTGCGGCGCCTCAAGTCCCTCCATGCCGGTGGCCGGAGAGCCGAGTCCACTGTGCAAATCAAGATGGAGGATACGATCTACTACACGGTCAAAGAGGACGAGTACAACAAGCTCATAGCCAAGCGTCGCGAAGAAGTCCGGGGTTTCATCGTCAACAATGACAGCCTCCTTGGATTCGCTGACAAGGGCGAGGAAGAGGAGTGGACCAGAGGCGAACCCAATTGCTGCTCTGGTGAAGAATCAGAAGGTTAGAACTCCAAATGCTTATGGGTCTACTACAATTAATCGTTCATTGTCCTGTGGATTTTGTTGATTTCGTTGGTTCGAAACGGTCTTGCAGGAGAGAAGGTTAAGAAAAAAAAGACGGAGAAGAAGGATCCGGTGGTGAATAAACCTGCACCATCTTCCTTATCTACAGCAGCAACATCGATGGCAAAGAAGAGGTAGCCTTTAAAAGAGAGAGAGAGAGTGAGTGAGAGAGAGAGAGAGAGAGAGAGAGAGTAAAGAACAGAAAAGAAGAGAAAAAATTATTTTTTAAAAAATATTATTAAAAAATGTCAACATCAGCATTGGCTGTGCCACATAGAACACTAGCCGTTCCATGTAGGACGATTAACGTCTATGTAAGCAATTTCCAATCAAAATTGATCGATTACTCAATTGGTATCAATGACAAAAGGTTTAGGACTAAAGTGGTCCAATTAAAATATTTATAAATGAATAGGTATCAATATAATAGGTTTAGAACTTTCTTTGTATTTTTTCCCTAAAATTAACACATCTGGTAATGGTAAATGCGATCAAGATTATTGGTTAGATTAGACTAGTCATCTACACTCTCCTAAGAATTTCTTTCTTGGGTAGTAAAGATTAACTTCAATAGATAAATCTCTCTTATGAAATGTGCTAGTAACCTCATAGACCACGAGTGACTTGCTCAAACATGGATTTAGTTTTTGTTTGTTTGTGAGAAAACTATATTCAGAAAATTACTTTCCAATTTTTCTATATTTGAATGATAGAAAATTGATTGATATACGAAAAACATTTTCTATGAACGAAAGCAACAAGTTTAGATTGGAGGAAAACGACTTCCTTTTCTAGTAAGAAGAAAATAAATTTTCCTAAACCAAATAAATTTTGTCCAAAACAAAAAACCAATTAAATGAAAACTAACAATTTTATTTGAAAATGATTTCCATGAAAAATATTTTCCTTTATCATAATATTTTCATTGAAATAAACACAACCTTATTAACATTTTTTGGTGTAGAGAATTGAATTTGTAAATCTTCAGATACAACATGTCCTTTTCCGCTAAAAATTAACAGGTTTGATTTTGAGACTTGAGCTCAACTTTGTTTACCAATAATTCGGTACTTTAGGCTAATCAAAAATAGTTCCGTCCCAATTCTAGCTAACCCAAAATCACGGGGCCCATATAGGCCATAAACCCTAGACGAAAATGACAGAAGGATTTATATCCAAGATTATGACTGAAGGGGGAAATGACGGAGATCGTGACATCTTCATGAATTGACCAGAAAGGTTCGAACTTTGACTTCTTTCTTTTTGGTTGCAAAAGTGCGATCTTCTTTAGCTAACTCAAAGAGTTCGAGTACAAAAGACTTAAATTGAAACCACATTGAGACCCAAAAGGCTTCCAAGGAGGAGTTGGACAACCAATTGAAAGGTAAGGACCTAGTTCGTTACCATATTAGTCTCTCTACTGCAGTGGACCAATCTCAAGTTCGTAAATTCTAGTAGTTAAAACGTAGCCTCGGCGATAAGAGCGTCCACTTCCTTGAGCAATGATATGCTCCTTGAAGTGTCTTTATCGAAACTTCATTGTTATACTCAGACAGAAAACTTTGTCCCGTTCGTGTGAGTAAGTACTTTCGGGTTTGGACCACAACCGAAGTCTTCGTTTAGTTGGCCGAGCTTGCTTTTATTGATTTTGAAAATTCATGCACCAGTTCTCCAAGCCTATTACAGCAGACACAGCTAATGGCTCCGGTTGTCGACCCTTCCAAGAATGATCCGTTTATATTGATTTTGAGGGTTCCTTCGCTCGGACTCTCTTAGATTTAAGGCAAGCGGTTCACTTCTACTCACGAATTCTTCTGAGTGTTTGCTTAGTTAGTAAGACACTGGTACTCTGCCAAGGTTGAATTTACAGGGCACTGCGAATCTAGTTCTTGCTTGTGGAAGAAAGAGTTGTTCCTCTCTTTCCATATTCGCGAAAGGATGGTGGCAAGAAGATCAAAACTTAGCGAGGTATGTTTAAAGTTAAGTATCCACTCGTCGATTTTAGCAAGAGCATAAGGCGAAACTTGAATTTGTAGCGCAGGGGGGAAAAGCAAAAGGAGATGCTTCAAGGTTTCTGGGTGCTGCTTGAACAAATCGGAGCTATCGTCTTCCACAATACTTCGCCTTTACCTATCTTCCTTATTTGGCAAAGCATTTTGGCATATTCCCCATAAGAATATTTTGATCTTTGGGCTTTAGTCCGCAGAGTGCGAGGGATTTAGTAGGATATAGAAGTTGTGATGGTCCTGTGCCATACCACATTCTCCCTAATTTTGTTGTGCCTACTCTTTACTGTATATTCTCTAACTTGGTGTTCGTCCAGACCAATTGATCCTCTTTCACTAGCGAGCCCAATGGAGTTGTGAGAATTTCATGGTCGTTTGCTCATCAAACATGTTTACAAGAAGCCGTTCAATCCAAGTAGGTATGTCTCTAACTATTAGCTTGTAAACTCTTGTTGGCTCATCTCTAATCGCCGGCCCTCCAATTGTTCGTCTGAGGAGCCATTTGGCTTTTCTAAAACTGATCTTTCCCCCATTCCATACTACCCCTCTCACTCGAGGGATAAGTTGCTTTTTTGCCCATAAGAAGGCTTTGCTAGCGCCACGATGAATGATGTCCCTTACCAGCTGTCCAGAAATCAGAATGAGAAAAATAAAGGCCTTTTAATAGTTGGCACCATAAAGAAGAAGGGATTGTATCATACGCCATGTCTGTTTTCCCAACATCACCTTTTTAAAAGAAATTAAATCTCAAAGACTCGTTTAGCTTTTATCTTTTCTAGTTTTGAGAATCTCCCAATTTTTCCAATGTAATGCAGGTTTTTGTTCACTGGTCCTTTACTAGAAGTTTACCATCCTCTTTTCAATGCTCCAGCAAATAAAATCTGACGTGGCATAATTTGAGTGGGCCTTCACTGCTACTTTAATGAGGACTTCTTTACTTACCGCTAGCATCAGTTTTTCCTTTCATCCTTTTATTTTCATGTTTACTCTTACTAATATACAAGCAAACATTTATTTATTTATTTATTTATTTATTTATTGTTTCACCCCAATCAGAAGGAAACCTTAGATACTTCCTAGTATTTTCAATTTCCGAGACACGCAACTCAACTAACATATTCTAACGCAATCTCTTAGTACAATTTTTGTTAAAAAAGCATCATCGATTTGTTTAGGTTTATAGCTTGACCTGATACAAAATAATATCGGTTCATGATCTCACCCACACTTTGACATTCCCTTATGGCACCATCCAAGAAGAATATTGGGTCGTGCGTAAATAGCATATGAGTTAAATGGAAGGCAAGACCTGTTTAACTGAATGCCTTGAATTATGCCAAACTCTAATGCTTGTTTCATGGGAAAATTCCAAATAAGGACCCGAAGTGCATATATTTTCTTAAATAAGGACCCAAAGTGAACTTTGTGTCAGATAAGGACATGAAGTAAACTCATTGTCTCGAATAAGGACCCGAAATAAATTTTGTGTCAAATAAGGACCCACAATAATCAACTTAAACTCTATTGAGGACCTTAGCTCACTGGCGGAGAAAGAAGAATCTGGTTTTCTTCCTGTTTTTGAATTCGTGCCTCAATCGGCGAAGAATTTAGGTCTTCGACTTTGCGGAGGATGGGTACAAGGAATGGGGAGAACTTCGGCCTTTGACTTTGCAGAGGATGGGTATAAGGAATGGGGATACCGTAGAAAACCTAGGGTTTCTTTGTTTTCATTTTAGGATTTGTTAATTTTTCCCTAGATTTTTTTTTTTGGACAAAATTGCCCCAACTCCGGTCATCGGAAATGTCATATGCTTTGATAGCCGGCGAATATTTGGCCGACTAGCAAGCTCGGGTCCTTTTTTGGAATTGATTCAACCACTTTGGGTCCTTATTTGAGACAATGGGTCTACTTTAGGTCTTTATCTGATACAAAGTTCATTTTGGGTCATTATTTGAGAAAATTGGTCCACCTCGGGTTCTTATTTGGAATTTTCCCTTGTTTCATTAACACCTAGTGTATTTGTCAATAAAATGAAAAGATATGGAGAAAGTGGGTCATCTTATCAAAGGCATCACAACAGTTGAAAATAAGGCATCTATTCTCCATTGAATTTGAAATTGAAAGAAATTGTAGCAACACAGTTCACCCATTTGACATGAAAATCCATCCTTAACATACAAGCTCTTAAGAAGTCCCTTCTGACTTAATCACATGCTTTTTACATATCCAATTTTAACATGGCTTTAAACTTCCTTCTTCTCTCTTAAAAGCAGAGCTTTCCTCTATCCCTCCATGGGTGATAGTGAAAACCAAAACCCCCTTGGCTTTGTGCAGGCGTCCTCTCAAATGAAGTCTTACAATTTCCAGCACCGTGAAGAAGCCAAACCCCTGTGCTACAAGCCCCCCTTTACCTCTGCATCTCTACCCGAAACCCTAAATCAATCGCCTACAACCAATGGGACTGTTCCATTCCTTCCCCACCCCTGTAAGCTACATAACTTAGTAACTACTCTATCTACTCTATTTCTAGCTCATCATAAGTCGTGCTAGTTGTGGTTCTTTGTCGATTAGGTCAGGCCTTACTTACTGATGCTCATGTTTTTGGACTTCGTTTTCCCTTAATATTTTCCATCGGCTAAAACTAGTCACCTTGTTGACTAGTTGCACTTATCGACCAACAGTCTTCAACAATTGGTAAATTTTGCTTCCACTCGGCCTCTTTTAGCCCAAGTCAATAGTCAATGACTTGGCATTTTTTGGTATTAATATGGTACCTTTTATTTTCGGTTTTCTTAAATATCCGCACTCAATCATCATATGCAAATTTGAGAAGACGCATCTAACGTTTGCACCTTTAAATCTCAAATCTTTTTGTCGGCTTCTCTGCACGTTTCCTATCACATCTCTTTGGGAAACTCCACGTCGCACTTGCTTGAGAAGCCTATTTATTGAGATTGCACTCATCGCCAAAGATCACACCTTTTTATCTGGTTATTTTCGCTCCGAGTTCTCCTCAACCTTTAACTCCCAAGCTTTCTTCATGGCGCCTGAGACTCGATCGTCGATATTCTCTTCTAGCCATCTAGGAACGTATTTCACTTGATTCATTAATCTCCGGAAGCTTCAGAGACATGATACAATTTCTCTAGAATTCATGTATAAAATCAAAGAAGATGCTAATCAAGTCACTCTAGGTCCCTATTTTAAATCTCTTCCAATCCCACAACTTTTTTATGGGACAAGTGTTCTAGAAGTCCTAAAATATATCATGAAAATGCAATTGAGTTTTAAAACTTTTAAAAAGTCCAATCAAATTCTAAAATTTCCAAAAAGTACAATCGAGTCCTAAAATTTTTCACAAAAGTACAATTAAATCCTAAAATTTCCAAAAGTATAATTAACGGAAGGATTTGATTGTACCAATTTGATAAGTTTTGGAATTTGACTGTAATTGTTAAAAGTCTTAGGACTCAATTGTACTATCATAAGAATTGAATTGCACTTTTTAAAAGTTTTAAGTTTCAATTGTACTTTCGTAATAAGTTTTATAATTTTCAATACACTTTTTTCCAAATTTTTATCAATGCTTTTCGTGTTATTATCAAAAGATCTTTCCTATCCCAGACTTTGTCTCTAAACTTGATCATCAATATTATATACTAGCCATGTAGGAACGTATGTCACTCGATTCATTACTCTCCAGAAGCTTGAGAGACGTGGTACAATTTCTCCATAATTCATGTATAAAATTGAAGAAGATGCTAATCAAGTCATTCTAGGTCCCTATTTTAAATTTCTTCCAATCTTACAATTTTTTTATGGTATAAATGTACTGAAAGTCCTAAAACATGTCATGCAAACGCAATTGAGTCATCAAACTTTCAAATAGTGCAATTAAGTTCTAAAACTTTCAAAATATGTAATCGAATCTTAAAACATTTCATGAAAAAACAATTGAATTTTAAAACTTTCAAAAAGTATAATCAAATGAAGAACTTAATTTGACCAATTTGATGAGTTTTAGGACTTAATTATACTTTTTGAAAATTTCAGGATTCAATTGTACTTTTGTAACAAATTTTAATGCCGAATTGCATTTTTTGAAAGTTCTAAACCTTAATTGCACTTTTGTAATAAGTTTTAGAACTTTCAATACACTTTTCCCAAATTTTTATCAATGTTTTACGCACTATCATTAAAGGATCTTTCCTATCCATCAAGACTTTGTCTCTAAACTTGATCATCAATATTCTCTACTAGCCATCTAGTAATGTATGTCGCTCGATTCATTACTCTCCGGAAGCTTGAGAGACATTGTACAATTTCTCCATAATTCATGTATAAAATTGAAGAAGACGCTAATCAAGTCATTCTAGGTCCCTATTTTAAATCTCTTCCAATCCCACAAATTTTTTATGGGATAAGTGTACTGAAATTCCTAAAACATGTCATGAAATGCAATTGAGTTCTAAAATTTTTAAAAAGTGCAATCAAGTTCTAAAATTTCCAAAAAGTACAATCGGATCCTAAAACCTTTCACGAAAATATAATTGAATCCTACAACTTTAAAAAAAAAAAATGTAATTAACGGAAAGACTTAATTGGACCAATTTGATAAATTTTAAGACTTAATTATACTTTTTGAAAGTTTTAAAACTCAATTATATTTTCATAACAAATTTTAGGGTTGAATTACACTTTTTGAAAGTTTTAAAACTCAATTATACTTTCGTAACAAGTTTTAGGGCTGAATTACACTTTTTGAAAGTTTTAACCTTAATTGCACTTTTGTAACAAGTTTTAAAATTTTCAATATACTTTTCCAAATTTTTATCAATGTTTTTCGTGCCATCATTAAAAGATCTTTCATATCCATCAGGACTTTGTCTCTAAACGAGCTTGGTCAAAAATTGGTAATTCCACACGCCCCCAACGCCTCCTTTTCTTTACGAGAGCTTGTTACATGGCATGAAAGGCTAAGGCCTCAAATGTTGCCCAAGTGGAAACGGGCTCAAAGTGCTTTGGCTTTGCAATATTGCCGCCTTAATCTGGATTTGAAATTTAGTATAATATTTTGTCTACGATGATTTACCAGGAAAGTGGTCAATGACAATAATAAAATGATATGATGGAATCAAAGGATTCAAACAATGTAAGTTTCTCGTTCGCTACACATTCATTTCAATATGCCAAGCCCATCGTATGTTGAAAAATGAAAAAGATACATCGTTCGTAAAAGTACATACTCTTAACTTGTTTTGCCAAGGCTAAGGCACCCTTTTGGTTCGACAAAGTATAATTATTAATTGCTTGACTGATGATAATCTGCAGGTAAACTTATTCGGGGATATAGAACTTCAGAAGTTTAAAAAATATTCGAATCAAACTGGGAGGTTCTCAATTCTGGTCAAATTGAAAGCTGGAAGATTAGAAAGTAGGATAAGCATGTGAACTTTTCCTACTCAGGAACTTTAAAGCGAGTTCGTCTAATTGAAAAGCAAGTTCTAAATTGATGGCCCTCCAAGCTTGAAGCTCGTCAAAGGTCAACAATATAATAGTGGATTCAAGTCAATCAGTTACAGCAAAATTTAGGGAGAATTGACAAAATAGTTATAAATCTATTACAATCGTACCAATAATTGGAAAACTTTTTATTTTGCCAATTGAGTTTAAACATTTCGTATTTGTGCCAATTCAGTTTATTCAACCAATTTTGGCTGGTTAGCACTGATATGGACACCAACCATCTTACGTGACACAGCCGGCGGACATGAACAATTTTCAATAATATTTTAATATTTTTCAAATATTTTATTTATTATTTTTTCCTTGTTTTTTCTCTTTCTTCTGTTTTTCTTCCCATCATCTTCATCCTTTGGCTGATCGCCAAGATTTAATTTGTAACGACCCGAGCCCCACCGTATAATATTGTTCACTTTGGACACCGAGTCCTCACGGCTTTAAAACGCGTTATACGATTAAAGGGACCCAAGCCTTTATAAACTAGCCCAGGACTCCTTCCCTAAGTGATGTGGGACGAGAGACATGTCCTTAGCTTCACCCGCGTACTGCCAAGGCGATCTCTGTCCATCCCTCCGTACTGCCATGGGTCTGGGTCGTCACATTCTCCCCCCTTAAGGCACAGTGTCCTCACTGTGGCCCCCACACGCGGTCGGGAGTCGGCTTTAATACCATTTGTAATGACCCGGGCCCCACTGTATAATATTGTCCGCTTTGAACACTAAGTCCTCACGGCTTTGAAACACGTTATACAGATTAAAGGGACCCAAGCCTTTATAAACTAGCCCAAGACTCCCCTAAGCGATGTGGGATGGGAGATATGTCCTTAGCCTCACCCGCGTACTACCAAGGCAATCTCAATCCATCCCTCCGTACTACCCCGGGTCTGGGTCGTCACACAATTCATGTGGCCAATTTTGGCCAATCGGCACTAACATGGACACCAACCATCTTATGTGGCGCAGCCAACACTAATGTGGACAATTTACAATTATATTTTGATATTTTTTCAAATTATTTATTTATTCTTTTTTTATAGCTTTTTTTTCCTCTTTCCTTTATTTTCTTCCCTTCATCTTCATTCTCTAGCTATCATTTGAACTCGACGATCAGTAAAAGGTGAGGTCGAGCCTCACCATGCCAAGGTTAACCTCATGAGTAGATGGGCAAGGACCTTGCCCAGCAATGGCGAGTTCGAGCCTCACCAAGGGCAAGTGAGGCTCACCCTCACTAGTGGGCAACAAGGTAGACCTTGCCTACTAGAGTATGAAGATGAAGGGAGGAAAACAAATTAAAGAGAAAGAAAAATAAAGAAAATAAAATAAAAGAATAAATAAATAAATAATTCAAAATACTATCAAAATATTATTAAAAATTGTCCATATCAATGCCAGCCATACCTTGTAGGACTGTAAACGCCTATATCAATGTCGGCTGGACAAAATTGATCAAATGGATTGAATGAGTACAAATACAAAAAGTTTAGGACTCATTTGATTAGAAAAAAATATTAGAACTAAATTGATATAATTACAATAAGTTTAAGACTTTCTTTAGTAATTTTCAACAAAATTTGCATGAAAGGTTGGCAGAAAAACGATGCCTTTTGAACTTGATTTGCGAAAAGGCGTCATTCCCTTATCAACAACAATTGTGAAACGATTTCTTATGCGAAGGCAAAGCTAGAAACTACGTCGTTTCCTTGAATTTTTATCGTTTAATTGACAAAGGAGAAGGGCTTCAAATGGTTCACTATATTTTAATTAAAAAAGTTGAGTCTACTTTTAGGAATAAAATACAATATCAAGCCTTTTCGCATATTAGTCGTTGAACATTACACCACTTCTACCTGTACATTGAGGTTCGACCAGAAACTTAAGCATGTGGAAAATTATTCTATTAGGGAAATATAGAATGGAAGTTGTATGAGAAATCTCCCTCCGTCTAATAGAACCATTTTATAGAAGATTATGCAATCGACACGTATGGTTTTAAAGTCAGAAGCCCTAAGCTTGAATGAGTTTGAAAAAGGCGTCTAAGAGAAAGCGACCGTGCATGGATACTGAAACAAATGCAAGCATCCAACATCGCCGCACCATCTTTCTCAAATAATATTTTACACCGTGCTGTCTTCCTATCTAGCTTTATTCGACATGATTTTGCCACCAAACGATCTCTTTCACAACTGGGAAAAGAAAAAACAAAAAAGAGATAAAAGCACGATTGAACTCGAAATCATGGATAACTTACAAAAGACCCTAAACTCACTCGATCCAAATAGGAATTTCTTTCTGTACAACAACAGAATGAATAAATAATCATCCTAAGTAAAACTCCTCGTGAAAGCAACGTGAGAATAAGGAATCATAATTACAGGATCAAGTGATCTATCTTGGGAGCCATCTTGCCAAACAAGAACTTGAGGTCATTCTCAAGAGGAGTCAAGTTCAAGTCCAGGCCCATAACCCTCTTACTGCTGCTTTTCGACCTGTTCAACACCGGGACCGTCGAACTAATCCTGAAAAATTCGTCCATATTCATCATGTTCCCACTCATTAACTCGGCCCTGTGCTTCCTCATGTGGCCGCCCAAGGCTTGCCCCAACGCGAACTTCAGCCCACATACCGAGCACTCATGCATCTTGGTCTCCGCTGTCAATCCCAACGCCAACTTGGTGCAGTCTTCCGGCTTGTTCTGCAGCAGCTTCAGCTTCTTGTGGCTGGCCCGGTGGCCACCAAGCGCCTGGAATGAAGAGAACTGGCGATTGCACGTCTTGCACTCGTAGTTGTCCTCGGTTCGATGCACAGCGGCTCTTTTGGGGTTTGCGTTGACCCCGTGGGAGAGAAGCATTAGGGATTTCGCCATGTCCAAGCTCAGCCGTTCATAGTCATCTCTGGTTCTTTTCATCGTCGGCGCGGAAGAGAATGACATGGATAATTTAGATGAAATAGGGGAGAGGATGGAGTTTGTGTGGTGCCTTTTCTTTTCTTTGCGTAGGCTCGAGCTTATCTTGCGAAAAGAATGTGATGATGAATTGTGGGAAGCGTGCATGGGGCGTTTATAGGCGAAATGTCTAGTTGAGAACGTGGACCTAAAAACATTTTATATGAACTAAGACAATGACGTTATGCACTAAGTCATGACTAGGTCATGCTCTCAAGAAACATCTGCCGACGAAAGGAGAAACCATGCGCACGCGGGAAGTGGGTCCGCTGGTTTAATCGTGCTCTTCGACACGCGGCAGGTTCCTATTCGGCGATCACAAAAAACCACTGGTGCAGTGATGCTACGAAAAGAAGAAGTGGGCAAGAGTCAAAATTGGTGTAATTCTTTGACAAATGTTTGTCTCTTTCGTTTTGTTCATCACAATAACGTAATGCCACGTAGGACCAAGACAAAACGACGGTTCGCGACTGCTACGGTCTCAGATGCTCCTTTGTTCTTCGACGCCGCCTGAAATGTCGCATATTGACACGTTTTGATATTGTTTGGCCGCCACCAAATACCCACATTTTGCTTTTAGGTGGTAATATTATATTAAAAAAATAGTAAGATACTTATATAAGTAAAGTTGTCAAATTAGTCTTCAACTTATTATATGAATACAAATTAGTTCATAAACTTTCCATTTTTAATAATTTAGTATTAAACTTTTGTACGTAACTCTACTATAATCCTTCAGGTCAATTTTTGCTAGAAATTGCTGATATGACTGCATTTCACGTAGGATGACCAGATATGATTGGACGCCATGTTAGCGATTTCTAATGAAAATTGGTTGGAAAAATTCTATTATAATTCTGCGTAAAATTTTAGGACTAAATTGATGAATTGAAAAATTTAAGACTGAATTGATATTCATATGATAAGTTTAAAACTGATTAGGTAATTTTCCTCCACATTTATTTAGGCTTTGATGGGATTAAAAAGATGAAGATAATCAGTAGATTTCATGGAGAGTTGGAGCGGTCATCAATCATCAGGTTTTGCCGGGTAACGGTTTCAGCACATGCCATTTCTCATCTTCACTATCCACGTGAATGTTAATTTGGCCATTTAACCTTTTTTTGACCATAAGTCCGCAGCCGAGATGGCCACCCCCTTGCTATTGATCCATGTCTATCTTCACTTTGTCTTTGTACATGGCAAATGGACCGATGATTTCAACAAGATATCATATTAAAGTGAAACCAAAAGCAAAAGCCAAATGAAATTCTCTAACTATGGTGAATTATACAGGATCGGTTTTATTGTGGAAACAAATGACCGAACAATAAATAACCAAAACAATAAAATACATCGGACATCAAATTTATATGGTTTAGTTGGTGTAACGTCCACAGAAAGAGTAGCACAAACTCCACCGTATATCAATCAATAAAACAAATATTACAATCACACTCAAGCCACTTAGATATTCTCAATGTTCTCTAACTTCCAATTATACCCAATAATACCCATATTGTTCAACTCTCGCAATTCCTTAAGAAACAACTTCTCAATCTTGCAAAGAAATATTCAAAATCTTAACACGAGATTTTCACAATTTCGAACACTCGGGATGTAATTCACGAGCACAAGCTTCTCTTGGATGCTTTTTACAAACAAAGATAGTTTTTATATATAGACAAAAGTTGGATCTAAAATAGATTTTTTTTTCAATAAATCTAGTTAAAACAGGAAATCTATTCAAATTGGAAAATCTGATTGAATTAGCATGGTTTCCTTTTCAGGCTCAACTAAACATAATTTTCATCAGTTTTAATGATTACGGAGTGAAGAAGTTGTGCATGAAAACAAAAACCTTTGCTTGGATCGATCATTGTGATTTTGGTTAGTGTCTTGCTTTGTTTCTAATAAAAAAAAATTTAAGTGGAAAGTCTGATAGGATAGGATCAGAAGATTTCAATTAGAACAAGAGTCGTGATTTATTCTTCCTTCCTTATACATTCTATCAAACAGCTAGGAAGGAGACAAAACATCCTCGTGCAATAGATAGTGGCGATCGCTTGGATTTTCTGCCATACTTATAAAGAATTTCAAAAGGAAAGTCTTGCTAATATCTTTCGTAGATTCAACTTTTCTAGAATTTCTTTCTAGAGGAGAAAACATTGTTTCCATTCAAAAACACTTGACTTTTTGGAAACCTAAACTGCTGTATGGGCGGTAGAAAACATGGTAAACCTTACCCTTGGCGCTTCTGAAGCAATCAGATCTTCTCAACTAGATCCAAGGTCAATGGGTAAATTGGTTGGATGATCATCTTGGAGATATGTTCAACGATTAGCTTGGACTAGGAGGAATATAAGAGGAGATTTGGAAGTTGAAGGGTCAGAATTCGTATTCATGAGATTTGAAGGTTTTAATTCCGAGAGACTGAATAGGGTTTTCGTGATCTCATACATTCGTCCTTTCTAAGCAATATTGTGTAATCCTTTAGTGGTTGAGAGTGTGAGGAGTTGTTCACACAAACTTGAGTGCTTTTAGCTCAAGACTTATACCTCTAATTGATTCTTACTAGTGGATTCCAGCCAATAGGCTGTAGTCCAAGAGAGTGGACGTAAACTTGTAAAAGCCAAACCACTAATATCTTAAGTGTGCAATTCTTTATCCCTTACTCTATTGATTTTTTATGATAAAACTGTCATTGATAAGATCTGACCACTTCATCAGAAGTTGTCTTGTTGCAATATTTCTCTAAATTCTTTCATTTCCGTACAATCACATATTCACCCCCTTCTATGTGATAATTATAGACATAACAATTGGTATCGGAGCTCAGTTACTCTTAATTGAAGTAATTTATTAATTCTGAGTTACCGATCTTTTGATGGCTAGTAATATTGTACTAGGTCTAATAGAAGGTCAGAGTGATAGAAGGCCTCCTTACTTTGACGGAAAAGATTACAACATGTGGAAGAACAAGATGAAAGCATTCATCAGATCCAAAGACCCTTTAGAGTGGGACATTGTTCTAAGTGGCGTAAAACCAAAACCCCCCTCGACCAAGGAAGAAGGCAAAAAGCTAGAAACCTCAACTCATTTTGATGCAAACATCACTAAAAGAGAAGCACTAGATGCTAAAGCTATTTAAGCTTTATATTGTGCTTTATTTCCATCTGAATATAATCAAATCTCTTCATGTAAATCAGCAAAAAAAATTGGATAGATTGCAAGTAACTTATGAGGGAATTGATTGAGCCAAGGAGACGAAGATAAATATTTTTCTCCAGCAATATGAAGCCTTCAAAATGAAACCTGAAGAATCCATAACCGACATGTTTAGTAGATTTATTGACATTGTTAATCGATTAACATATCAAGGGCAACCTGTATCAGACTCAATGAAAGTGAACAAGATTCTTCGAGGGATGTCAAAGGAGTAAAACAATATTAAGACATCCATCTGAGAGACTCAAAGAATATCACCTCTTTCGGTGGATGAACTCACGGGAACACTTCAATCCTATGAAGAAGAATGTCTGAACAAGGAAGGCACCAGAGGAAAGAAAGCAATTGCTTTAAAATCTAATTTTGACTCTAATGATTCAGACTCAAACGAAGATGACAAGGACGAGGAGGAGATTGCCCTTATGGTGAAAATCTTCAAAGAATTGCTAGAAAATGAAGGAAATTTAAAGGAAAGAAATTCTTCGAACATCTAATCAAAAGAGAAGCTTCAACGACAAAGAGGAATGTAAGAATGTGGTCTGTTTTGAGTGGAAGAAGTGAGGACACATCAAGCCAAATTGTCCTCTTCAGAAGAAAAGAAAGAACAAGTATGAGAAGACAAAAAAAAACACTAAAGGTCGAAACGTGGAGTGACATTGAGTGTGAAGAAAGCGATGAAGACTATGTGAATATTCGTCTCATGGCAAAATTTGATTCTGAAGATGAATTTGAGGTAAAAGATTTTGATATTCCTGTTAAAGTATCTAATTATATAGAAGAATTACTTATTGATTACAAGGCTGGGCTTACAAAATTTTCAGAATTGAAGAAGGAAAACTTAATATTGAGACAACAAAATTCTTTCCAAAAAGAAAAGATTGAGTGTCTTGAAAAGGATCTTCTTCAAACAAAAGAAAATCATGACTCTATTTTAAAAGATAACGATTCTTTAAAAACTGAAATTTCAAATGTTGGAAAAAGATTTTCAATTGGCTCGAAAAGCTTTGGAACATATTTTGTCCATCCAAATTCCTGACTACAACAAATCAGGACTTGGATGTAAAAACAAAAAGATTTTAGAAAATGATTTTCCAACTCAGAAAGAAATAAAAAGGCAAAAGCCTCCGAGAGTTTTTTATGAAAATCATTTTAGAAAACAGTTCGTAAAACCTATTGATCAAAACCTTCTTAGATGTTCAATCTGCGGCAACCATGATCATTATGAAAATGACTATTCCAAAGGTTAGAAGACAATTCGAAGAAAATTTCTAAGCATGGCCGATCCTTCTAATTAGAGAGGACTCGAACAAATATGGGTACCAAAGAAGACTTAAATTTGTCTTAATCTTTGCAGTGACCAAAGAAAAAAAGAAACAAATGGTACCTCGATAGTGGTTGCTCAAGACATGTGACTGGTGATCCACGCAAGTTCATTGAACTCTCAAGATTCAATGGTGGAAGTATTTCCTTTGAAGGGAACAACAAATAAAAAATCATTTGCAAAGGAACAGTTGAGATTGGAAATCTGACTACAAGAGATGTATCTCTTGTCAAAGGTCTAAACTGTAACCTCATCAGCATTAGCCAATTATATGATGTTGGATACAAGATCCACTCTTGAGAAAATAAATGCTCAGGCACGAGTAAAGATCTGAAGTAGTCATTTACTAGAAGGAGACATGGAAATATCTATTTACTAGATACAACTGCTGATAACGTTCAATGTCTGATCTCTATCAAGGACGAATTAGACCTCTAGCACAAGAAGCTTGGACACATAAGCACCAAACAAATATTGAAACTCTCCTCAAAGAAATTGGTACGAGGATTACTAAATCTGCTCAATCTGTGCCCTAGGTAGACAAGTAAGGAATTCTTTCAAACCCATTAATTTCGTCAGTACTAACAGAACTTTGTAACTTCTTCATATGGACATCTTCAAACGTACAAGAACGTTTGAAGATGTGATACATTTAGTAAGAACACCTTGAGGGGCGTGAATAGGTGTTTAAAACAAATTTAATCAATTTCAAAATAAGGTAAGTAAGGTCTGGATAAGAGACAAAAAAAGTTTTTTGAAACATCATATTTTTGATAGATTTTCATAATTTGATATTCAATAGACTTGCACAATAACCTGTAAAAATGCAATAAACTTAAGTAAAGGAGTTAAGGGAAGAGAAGATTACACATGAAATTTATAGTGGTTCGGATTTAGTTTAAACCTACATCAATTCTTCCACACTAACAGCCTTCTGGCTAAAATTCACTATAATGTCAACAAATAAGTACAATTTATGAGTACAAACACTCGGTGGAAGATCCCTCTTACTCACTAAGTCACTATTTTTTTGATTTTCTCTTTTGAACACAACTTGTAAGGTGATCCAAAGAAAACAAGTAGTCAACAAAAGTTTCAGACTTTGGAATTCTAATTTTCATGTCCCACGCTTCAAACCGACTAATACCCCCCTTAAATACTCCTCCATGCCTTACTAGCCATTGACAATTTCCGAAGAAATTTCTTCCAATCAAATCGTTGAACAGAATCAATTAAAGTGATCTTGTAGCCATTTGAAGATAAAGATAGAAAGTCCTTTGATTTTAGTCATCCATACAATCAAAATCTTAGTTTTCATAAGTAAATGCTTCCCAAAAAAGAACTTGTCTTCAAGATTAATTTCATCAATTTGTGATTGAATCCATCAATGAATTTATAAAAGGTAAGTGAAATCCTTCTAGAGAATTAGATGTTGTAGAATTAGTTCCTAATAAGATCATTCTGAATCAATGTCGCAAAATTGATCGGTCTAAATCGATTGCTTCTTTGTTCTGGAGACGATCACAATCTGGATTTTATCAGAGTGGAAGTACTTCTGGGAATGAATAGATTTTGGCAAAAGTCTTCAATATCACCTCAGAGGCAACTCCAAATGCATTATGTTCTTCAAAATAAGAGAGAATCAAAAAGTTTTGTCAACTTTAAAACTTCATAGGATTTTTCTTAACAAAAGGTATTGCTTAATAATAGTTGATGATTATACAAGGTACACATGGGTTTTCTTCCTTGCACATAAGTATGAATCGTATTCTCATTTTTCAAAGTTTGCCAAAAAGATTCAGAATGAAAAAGGTAATTCTATTTCTTCCATTAGAACTGATCATGGGGGTGAGATCGAAAATCAAAGTTTTCAAAAATTTTATGAAAAAAACGGTTTTGAGCATCAGTTTTCAACTCCCTATACACTTGAACATAACTGTGTAGTAGAATAGAAAAACATATTTTTGCAAGAAATAGCAAGAACTCTTCTTTTAAAAAGCAAAATTGTATCACACTTCTGGGCCAAAGTCGTTTCAATAGCATGTTACATCATAATTCGAGTTTTCCTTGGACCTCCTTTAGAAAAGACCCCTTGTGAACTTTTCAAAGGTAGGAAACCAATCATTTCATATTTCAAAGTTTTTGGGTGTAAATATTTTATCTTAAGAAATGCTAATGACTAACTTGGTAAATTTGATGAAAGACCAGATGAAAGCATTTTTCTGGGATACTCAACTATAAGTAAGGCTTTCAGGTCTTCAATGAAAAATCTTGCTTTGTGGAGGAATCTATTGACGTAAAGTTTGATGAAAATATTCATCTACAAGAAGATTCTGATCAAGTAAGGTCGTCATCTAAAAAAATTCAATCAGACTAAGAAATGAAAAATTCAAAAATCAGATGAATAACCATGGCAACAAGAAAGTTCTGATAAGCACGATAGTGGGAAGCACACAACATCTAATGATAGATTCAATAAAAATTGCAAGAACAAGTCAAGTCATCCAAAGGATCTAATCATCGGAAATATCGACGACGAGATTAGAACAAGCTCTACACTAAAGGATGCCATCGGTACTTTGGCACTAATTTGAGAGATTGAACCACTAAGTACTGAAGAAGCCTTATTAGATGAAAACTGGATCTAAACAATGCAAGAGAACTTCAACAATTCTAGATGAATGAAGTATGGAAATTAATTCCTAGACTAAAAGATCATCCTGTTATAGGAACAAAATGGGTTTATAGGAACAAGCTCAATGATCAAGGAAAAGTCATGAGGAATAAAGCAAGATTGGTTGCCAAAGGCTACTCGCAAGAAGAAAGAATTGATTACAATGAAACTTATGCGCCAGTGGTAAGGTTAGAAGTGATTAGACTTTTACTCACTTACACGTGTTTACATGATTTTAGACTTTTCCAAATGGATGTGAACATCGCTTTCCTGAACTAATTCATTAAGAAGAAAGTGTTCATAGAATAGCCTCCAAGCTTTGAAGAACCATGAAAGCCAGATCACGTCTACCAACTAAACAAAGCCCTATACGGTTTGAAACAAGTCCCTCATGCTTGGTATGAAAGGTTGACAACTTTCCTCGTTCATAATGGTTTTGAGAAAGGTAATGTTGATAATACTGTTATTATTTTTAGTCATCCCACATTTCCGGATCCATATTTTCTCTTTAAAGTGACGATTATTCAACATACAGTTTTTCCACATTTCGTACCTCTTCGTGACAACCGCCCATTTGGTAACCGTCTTGATGGGAGATGGTTTATAAAAGGAACGTACGTTCATTTCTGATGTGTAATCACAAGGTCTAACACAAACCCTCTCATTTGGAATACACCATCAGTACGTGAGGGAATTGGGTTAGTAGAGTGTGCCCAATATTTTCTCTTGAATTTTCAGGATATTTCCGACGAACGTGAATACAAACAATGGCTGGAGGTTTGTCTTTAATCGATCCTAGCTTCCGCATTATGAATTTTATATCTAACATTTGGTATCAGAGCATGTTTAGTGCCTCTGCCTTGTTTTTGTCAAATTTTTGGTGTATTTTCGGGCATTTTTGAAGATGAACAGTAATTCGGAGTTTTAAGGCCAAGAAAGAAACTCACCGATTCCGGGCAAAATCCAGCGACCCACCCCTTGATTTCGGACCCATACGGTTGCACCGCCATGAGGAACATTAGCCATGAGTTTTTCCGATATATCGGTGCTCGCCGAAGGCTAATTGGGCGGCGGAAGTCGCGGTGGTTGTGGATTTGTGTTTTTGAAAATTTTCTAATGATTTGGGGCTAATTTCTTCGTCATTTTCGCCGTAATTTGAACCCACGTGGTCATGCCGGCATGCTCTTCAAAATCCATTATTTATTTGTGTCTAGGATGAGCTGCTGGAGAAGAAACGGTGGCAAAATCGCGGCTAAAAACGGCGAAAACCGGCAGAAAAGCTTCTGTGCGCGAAGGAAGAAGGCACGTGGGCCCCATGTGCGCATTGCAGTTGCAAGCGCGTGGAACCCACACGCCATGCGCTCACACGCGCTCTTAACCGCTGCGCTCATGGATCCCACGCGTGCGGCAGTTGCCGGGCACATGCAACGCACGCGCCTGCGCGTTGTACGCGCGCATGCTCGGCACGCGCCTGACATGCCAACGGCGCTGTTTTACTCTTTTGCCCCTTTCTTTTTACGTTTTTGCAATCCTGCCTTGGTCAATTTATTTACTGTTCTGCCATCGGTACATTTATTTATTATTATGTTATTTCATGCATTTTTTTATGAATATTTTATGCATGAAATTAAATGTCCAATGATCCATATATTTAATTAATTAGAGAGTAGCCACATCATCTTTAATTAATTAAATTATATATTAAGAGCCTCCGGATCATATTTAGAATGGACATTGATTGTAATTAATTATATTAATATGATGAATTTTATCCCACAGGAATTTTCATTATATTAATAAGATTAATTAGGATGAAATATCATATTATTTTTCTTAATTTACCCACAGGGATTAAGAAAAAACACATGTAATATGGTAGTTTCTTCATGAAGTAATTATGAATCTATTTAAATTAAAAACTTAGCCCACATGCAGTTTTTATGTTATGTGATTCATATTTGTGACATGTTTACATTGGTAAAACATGATTTATGTATACTATGCCTCAAATTTTGTAACATAAGCGTGATTATTTGATATGCAACTTTACAACCTGTGAATTTCTCTGAATTTAAGTTTGATGTTCCCGTATTGAATGGTGAGAACTATAAAGTTTGGAAGGAGTCAGTTCTTCTTCAATTGGGGTGGATGGACATTGACTATGCTATAAGAAAAGACGAACCACCTGCTCCTACTAATTCGAGCACTGCAGTTGAGATAGCCCTTTATAATCAATGGGAGCTGTCCAACTGCGTTTGTGCTATGTTTATAAGGGCTAAGATATCTCCAAGTATTCGTGGTTCGGTTGCTCAGCATAGCAATGCTAAGGCCTTGTTGGAGGCCATAGATGCGCAGTTTGAGAGTTCTGAGAAGGCGCATGCCATGACCCTAATCATGAAGTTTTCATCATTGAAGCTCACTAGTGTTAAAGATGTGCGTGAGCATATCATGAAAATGAGAGATATTGCAGTTCAGCTTAAGAATCTTGAGGTTGAAATATCTGAATCCTTTCTTGTGTATTATATTCTGAACACTCTTCCACAACAGTATGCACCTTTCAAGATCTCTTATAACACACATAAGAATAAATGGTCAATTAATGAACTCATGACCATGTGTGTTAAAGAGGAAGAAAGACTGATTATGGAATTGGGAGAAAGTGTTCATTTGACAACACAAGGAAATAATAAGGGCCATGGCAAGCATAAGGGAAAAGGTCAAATACCTCCGCAAGCTGCCTCTGTTAGAGGTGTTCTAGAAATGTCTGCGATCGAGTAAATAGCTCTACGTAAGAAAGAATCCAAATGTTTCTTCTGTAAAAGGAATGGGCATATAAAGAAGGATTGCGTCAGATTTAAGGCCTGGCTTGAGAAGAAAGGTAATCCAATCTCTTGTGTTTGTTATGAATCTAATATAGCTTATGTAAGTCACAACACTTGGTAGATTGATTCTGGATCTACAATCCATATTTCGAATTCCTTGCAGGGTTTTCAAAACCACAGGAAGCCAATGGGAAGTGAACAAAGCATCTATTCGGGAAATAAGATGCGTTCGCATGTGGAAGCTATTAGGACATGTAGACTAGTTCTCAATAGTGGCTTTGTTTTAAATTTGGAAAGGACCTTTTATGTTCCTAGTTTTTCTAGAAACTTAATTAAAGTTTCAAGACTTGTACCTTTGGGTAACTCTTTTAACTTTTCAGATCTGACATTCTATTTTTTGTTTAAATATGAAGTTGTTGGGAGTGGTACTTTGTCTGATGGTCTTTTTCGAATTAATTTACAAGACAATGCCTATTATGATGCGATGCATGTTCATGATAACGCTGGTATAAAACGATGTGTTGTGAAAGAACATTCCTTTATGTTATGGCACCGGAGATTGGGACATATCTCCATAGAAAGAATTAAGCGATTAGTAAATAATGGAGTACTTAGTACTTTAGATTTTACTGATTGTGATACTTGTGTGGACTGTATAAAGGGATAGTAAACCAACAAGACGAAGAAAGGTGCCAAGAGGAGTACATAAATATTAGAAATCATACATACGGATATCTGTAGTCTGGATATGGACTCGTGTGGTCAGAAATACTTCATCTCTTTCATAGATGATTATTCACTTTACATCTATCTCTACTTACTTCATAATAAGTATGAAGCGTTAGATGCCTTTAAGGTATTTAAGGCGGAAGTAGAGAAACAATGCGGTAAGCAAATTAAGATCGTGAGATCAGATAGAGGTGGAGAATTCTATGGTAGATACACTGAAGATGGACAAGCACCTGGTCCATTTGCAAAGTTTCTTCAAGAGCATGGGATAGTTGCCTAATATACTATGCCTGGTTCTCCGGACCAAAATGGTGTAGCAGAAAGAAGAAATCGAACTTTATTGGACATGGTGCGGAGTATGCTTAGCGACTCCAAACTTCCTAAGTCCTTGTGGACTGAAGCACTTAAGACGGCTGTGTACATATTAAACCGAGTTCCGACCAAGGCTGTCCCGAAGACACCTTTTGAGTTATTTAAAGGTTGGAAACCGAGTTTGCAACATGTATGTGTTTGGGGATGCCAGTCTGAAGTGAGAGTTTACAATCCACTAGAAAAGAAGTTGGACCCAAGGACCATAAGTGGGTATTTCATTGGATATGCCGAAAGGTCCAAGGGATACAGATTTTATTGTCCATCTCACACCACTAGGATTGTGGAATCAAGAAATGCTAAATTTCTTGAAAATGACTTGATTAGTGGGAGCGATCAATCTAAGGACCTTGTTCCTAAGAAAGATCATTCAGATACTCAACTTTCCACCTCAAGTTTAAGGTTGGTTGTTGCTCATAATGCCCCTTCAGTTCAACCGGCTATTGAACAACTAATCGGTGATATTCCACAACCTACTGATATTAATCCGGTAGATCCAATTGTTCAGCAATTACCAGAAACTGTTGAACAACCAGTTGAGCAACACGCTCCTCAAGAGAGTGTTGATGCAACATTAAGAAGATCTACTAGAATAAGGAAATCGGCAATTCCTAGTGATTATATTGTGTATTTACAAGAGTCTGACTACAATATTGGAGCTGAGAATGATCCCGAAACGTTTTCACAAGCCATGGATAGTGATAAATCCAATTTGTGGTACAATGCCATGAAGGAAGAGACGAGTTCTATGGCATCTAACGAAGTCTGGGATTTGGTTGAGTTACTTGATGGTGCGAAGGCCATTGGTTGTAAATGGGTCTTCAAAACTAAGAAGGATTCACTGGGTAACATTGAAAGATATAAAGCTAGACTCGTTGCCAAAGGATTTACTCAAAAGGAAGGAATCGATTACATAGAGACTTTTTCTCTTGTATCTAAGAAAGATTCTCTTCGTATTGTTTTGGCATTGGTTGCCCATTTTGATATGGAATTACATCAGATGGATGTGAAAACGGCGTTCCTCAATGGAGAACTAGAAGAGGAGGTTTACATGAAACAACCTGAAGGATTCCTCTCCAGTAAATGTGAGCATTTGGTGTGCAAGCTTAAGAAATCTATAAATGGCCTGAAACAAGCATCCCGCCAATGGTACTTGAGGTTCCATGATGTCATCTCTTCATTCGGTTTTGTAGAAAATGTCAAGGATCAATGTAGAAGGTCAGTGGGAGCAAAATTTGTTTTCTTGTGCTATATGTGGATGATATTCTACTTGCAACCAATGATAAGGGGTTGCTACATGAGGTGAAACAATTTCTCTCTAAGAGTTTTGATATGAAGGATATGGGTGAGGCACCTTATGTTATTGGTATTAAGATCCATAGAGATAGACCTCGAGAAATTTTAGGACTATCTCAAGAAACCTATATCAATAAGGTCCTAGAGAGATTTCGGATGAAAGATTGTTCACCAAGTATAGCACCCATTGTGAAAGGTGACAGGTTCAATTTGAACCAATGCCCAAAGAACGATCTAGAAAGGGAACAAATGTACAACATTCTATATGCTTCTGCTGTCGGAAGCTTAATGTACGCTCAGGTTTGCACTCGACCTGACATCGCTTTTGTTGTGGGAATGTTGGGAAGATATCAGAGTAATCTAGGTTTAGACCACTGGAGAGCTGCAAGGAAAGTGATGAGATACCTTCAAGGTACCAAAGATTACATGCTTATGTATAGACAAACTGACAACTTGGAAGTAGTTGGTTATTCGCATGCGGACTTCGCGAGCTGCGTTGATTCACGAAAATCAACATCTGGATACATCTTTATGTTAGCTGGCGGAGCCATGTCATGGAGAAATGCCAAGCAAACTTTGACTGCTACTTCCACTATGGAGTCTGAGTTCGTTTCATGTTTTGAGGCTACCTCACATGGTGTATGGTTGAAGAGTTTCATTGCTGGGCTTAGAATCGTTGATTCTATCTCTAGGCCATTAAGAATATATTGTGACAATTCACCTGCGGTTTTTATGGCTAAAAATGCCAAAAGTGGCAGTCAAAGTAAGCATATCGACAGTAAGTATTTAGCCATAAGGGAACATGTTAAGGAGAACAAAGTGGTCATTGAACACGTTAGCACTGAATTGATGATAGTTGATCCTTTAACTAAAGGCATGCCATCGATGAAGTATAAGGATCATGTAATAGGTCTCATCATGTAATTTATCGTCATATGAACGATTTTTGTTGTATGAAACTCTTATTCAGTTGTAATGTTAATTCTCAATTTTGGTGCACATTTTTGTTGTTTATGAGAATAACATTTATCCTTGGTTCTGGAATAAACATAGGATTTATTCATTAAGATATGTTGTCACATATAGGCTGACATTAAAGAAATAAGATGCATTGCGATACATGGAAGATATTACTCACTCTTAGAGGACATGTCGCCATGATCCATGTGTTTTGTTTCTTTTCTTTAAGCATAAAGTTTTTTCGTGGAATTATTTGGATAATTCGTATAATGAAAATGATGGGATCAAGTGGGAGAATGTTATTATTTTTGATGATCCCACATTTCCGGATCCATATTTTCTCTTCAAAGTGACGGTTATTCAACATACAGTTTTTCCACATTTCGTACCTCTTCGTGACAACTGCCCATTTGGTAACCATCTTGATGGGAGACAGTTTATAAAAGGAACGTACGTTCATTTCTGACGTGTAATCACAAGGTCTAACACAAACCCTCTCATTTGGAATGCACCATCAGTACGTGAGGGAATTGGGTTAGTAGAGTGTGCCCAATATTTTCTCTTGAATTTTCAAGATATTTCTGATGAAAGTGAATACAAACAATGGCTGGAGGTTTGTCTTTAATCGATCCTGGCTTCCGCATTATGAATTTTATATCTAACAACTACTTTTTTCATTCGGAGAGAAGGTAAGGAAATTCTATTGGTACAAATTTATGTCGATGACCTTTTTTTTTATCTCCTAATGAAAATCTCTACAAGATTTTTGTTAAGGGTGGGTTTGGGAACCACTTTTAGGGAAAGTCTTTAGGGAAATGCAAAGACCTTTGAGTTAAAGGTGTTTTCCAAAATGCAACTGTGTTCGGTAAATTGTACTTTGAAAGCCCTTTGTGAAGTACTTTGAGCAAAATGCTGTTTGGGGAATTACATTTACAAAGGATCTTTGTGGTAAAAAAAAAATTATCAAAAGAAAAATTTTTTTAAAAATTGACCGGCAAGGGCAGCGGCCGCCGGTGAGGAGCAGGCGGTCCGGCCACCTCCGGCCACCTCCGCGATGAGGTCGTGGGTTGCCGGAGGTCGCAGGGAGGTGGAGGAGGTCGCGCGCCACCTCGCCGCGACCTCCGCAACCCAAATCTTGGTCACGGCAAGGTCGTGGGTCTCCGGAGGTCGCGGCGAGCCGGGCGAGGTGGAGGAGATCGCCCGCCACGACCCCCGGTGACCTCCGCGAACCAGATTTGGGTCGCGGCCACGTCTTGGGTCGCCGGAGGTCCCAACCTAGAACCTAGATCTAGGTCGCGACAAGGTGGCGGAGGTGTCGCGCCGCGGTCGCCTAGGTCGCAGCGCGAGACCTCCGCCACCTCCGCGACCGGCGACCTCCGCCACCTCCGCGACCCGGGCACGCGACCTCCGCCACCTCACCGCGACCCAGATTTGGGTCGTGCGACTAGTCGGCGACGGTCGCCCGACTAGTCGCGACCGTCGCCGGGTGCCGCGACCACGCCGGCCTCTCTTGCCCATCGTCAACCCACCACAACACCTCGCCGGCCTCCCTAACAAAGAAGATGAACAGTGCCTGCCATTCCCATTCCCGAAATGCTAAAAGCCCAAGGTAGCCTAGCTTCGGAATGCCAACATTTCTTAAAGGCAAGTTTCATTGGGTGTTCTCAAACACCCAATATTTGGGCAAATGGGCTTTGGGCCCTCAAAAGGCTTTGAGAAGCAGTTTCCAAACGGACCCTAAGTTGATGTAGGATGAATTTAAGATGAGTATGATGGGAAAATTGAATTTTTTTCATTGGATTGCAAATTAAGCAAATAGAAGAATGAACCTTTATTTTTCAAGAATAAAATACCAAAGAGCATGTGAAGAAATTTTACATGGAAAATTCGAAGAAAATGGAAACTCCTATGTCGTCATCTTCAAAGCTCGACAAAGATGAAAATGGAAAGAAAGTTGATCAGATGCTATACTGGAGCATGATTGGCTCCCTGTTTTATCTCACCACTTCAAGACCTGATATCCTTTTTAGTGTTTGCATGTGCACAAGATTTCAATTAGATCCTAGAGAGTCTAATCTTTCCGCAGTAAAAAGGATTATCAAGTTTATTAATACTTACCAGTCTCTAGGACTTTGGTATCCTAAGAGATCAAAGTTTGTGTTATCTAGGTATTCCAATGCTAATTTTGTAGGAAGATTGATAGAAAAAGTACGTTTGAAACTTGTCGATTGTTGGACAACATGCTTACGTCTTGGTTCTAAAAAGTAATCAACGGTAGCCTTATCAATCGCTGAAGTTGAGTATGTTGCTTTAGGCAATTGTTGCACCTAACTTCTCTTGATGAAGTTGCAACTGAAGGATTACAGAGTAGTGGACTCAAATACAACAATCAAATATGACAATACAAGTGCCATCAACCTGACGAAAGATCCAATCTTACACTCTCGGGCCAAGCATATAGAAATCAAGCACCATTTCATATGCGACTACGTCAATAATGGTAAAGCAAACATTCAGTTTGTTGATTCTCAAAATCAATTGGCTAATATTTTTACAAAACCCCTTGACAAAAAGGCGTTTAATTTTATTTGCATTAAACTTGGTATTATTAATCCATTTGCTTCGAGTATCTAAAGACAGGGTACATTAGAATATATCGAGCATATCGACTATTGCATTTTCAACGTTTTTGATGGTAAGAGTATTTTTGGAAGCATATGAGGTATATATTTTTTTCCCAAATTAAATTTATCTATCTGTCTCGGAAATTGTTTCTCTTATTATTTCCAAAACCGTCTTATAGTTTTTATCTATTTTGCCTCAAAAATCGGATCTTTTTTAAAAAAAAAAAACCACGGTTCATATTCTATAAAAAAGCAAAAACTTCTTCTTTCTTCTTCATCTTTATTTTTACTCCCGAATACTCCTTCCGCAAAACCCTTCTCATATCTTCTTCTCTCTCGAAAAAAGTTCAAAACTTTTCTTTACTTTTGGAACCATGGCCCCAAAAACTGCTCCTAAAATGAAGTCCAAACTAAGATCAAATCGCATTGTGGGATTACAGTCCAGAGTTCACGGAAGCTTTGAGTTCTTTGATCTGTCCGACTTTTCAGAGAGTGTTGAAGGTACATTCGACAAAGAAACTTCTTCTGAGTATTTGCAGTTAAGATCGATAATTACTACTCTTAAGGCATTAAGGAATAGTGAGCACATTATTTCACGGCTTTTGGCTAAACATGATTTTGAGAGCGAAGAGGCCTTTGAGTTGATGTTCGTTAATCTTATTAGAAGTATGCCCCCTACTAGTGCCGATGATTCGAGTGTTGTTAAATCTTGGAAAGGGAAGGAGAAAGTGGCCGAAACTTCTACCACTCAGAAAAAGGACTAATAATGATGGACAAAGGGGGAATAATGATAAAAACCTTTAGGCAAGTTTCAGAAAGAGAATCACTAAGTATGTGACGGATGACGATCGTACAGATAAACTGATCAGATCGGAAGCGCATCAGTAATACTTTAGATCTCTAATGAATAGAGGACTTATCAAACAAAAAACTATTGACTTTGCCTTTTTCGAGTCCATTGATATTCATCCCAAGCAGCTTTTTGATGATTGGCTACTGACTGCTTTGTGTATCACTGAATATCCCACATACCTTGCTCTGCTTATTTCTATTCAACACTTTCTTTTTACTCAGTAGAAACTATTGAGTTCAAAGTATTTAACAAATCTTATTTGATTCAAACATGGGAATTGGCTACATTGTTAGGGGTTCAGTACTCAAAATTTGAGCCCATAGACATTTACCCTGATGTTTCATATAGACAACTCTCTAGAATTCTTAACTTTACCAGGGATGACAAGTCGCATGTCTCTCATCAGTTGTTTCCTTTGAGGCAGATTGTTCTTCATAGGATTATTATTAACTGCTTGAGACCCAAGGGATCTTCGACAACTGATATTTCTCACTATGAAGCCATGTTGATGGGGCCATCTTAGATGGTCGCTCATTTTCTATTGCTCATCTTATTATTCTGCATTTGTATAGAACTATCATGAAGAACAAGGGGCAGTTGCCTTATGGTTCTTTGATCACGAAGATTTTTCGTGAACTGGTCATTGAAATCCTAAGGAAGTTAAGCAAATTTCAATTACCTCTGCTGAAGATAGATGAGCAAATGATGCTGAAGATGAGTTTTCGGCATACTACTAAAAGTTGGAAGAATACAAAAGGTAGACTTTTGAAAGTTGATGCAGATGAAATTGTGCCAGACCCAATTAATCACCCCACCAAGAGACGAATGATTGTTGAACGAGACGTAGCTCTTAAGTCTTCCTACAAAGGCTTAGTGCATAAATGCAAACTGAGTCTAAAGAAGACATGGTTGATTTCGATGATATCTTCGATGCATATCAACCTGACTTTAAAGATGATGCCAAAGAAGAAATTGATGCCAAAGGAGAAACAAGAACAGGAACAGTAGTTGATCAGACAGAGGAAATCATTACTACAAAACAACAATAAAAGGGGGCTGAAGACAAAGTCAAACCAACTGATGATCAAGTTAGTATGATGGATGTTGATCTCACTCAAGACTTGGAGAATGTTGATATTATTGCTGAGCATTAGAAGCCTCCCAAGCATCATGAGACTTCTCAAGATCCCATCAAGTTAATCGATGTTGTTTCTTCTCAAGCCGGAGCATCAATTCAAGGGGAGTTTGACCATGCCGAAGATCCTCTTGAGCCTTGACTTGAAAATATTCCTATAATTGCTCTAATGCTATTGACAAAGGAGCTGTTTATAGTGTTGATATAGTTCCATAAGATCCAATGTTACTTGCTGACATGATTATAGTTCTTCATGATGTTCTAGATACCTAGGAAATTCGCGTGGCAACTCTTCCAATTCCCAAATTTACTATTGATGGAGTCCTTACTACTGGAACTCATGGTATCACTGGTGAGCAAATTGATGATCCTGCTCATTCTTCTAACCAAGTTATGCAAGATAAAGGGAAAGGGATTGCAGATGTTGAGGGGGAGTCTGACACTGTTAGACAGAGGCAACAGGACATCGACATGGTGATAAAACTTGGGATAAAGACTGACTCTTCAAGAATTCTTGTTATTGATAACACTGAAGACAGACTATTTTTGCGGACCTTACTTAGAATGACAGAGCATAAGGATAAGATGGAAAAAGAACTAAAGCATTTAACTATCTTTCTTAGAACTCAGGTCGAAGCACTGAACAACAGAATGACAAACATGAAGCGTGCCTTGGATAATATGCAATATTATGTTCTTGTTCAACTACCTCTAGAACACAGGATTCCCTCTCTAGCTCCTACTCCAACTCCCTTTCCAAACCCTAATTAAACCCAACCATCCTCCAAATAGTCTTATGCGCTTACATTATTTTTTTCAAAGTTTGGACTGTTTTTGTTGTTAGTCTGTAATGTTTGTGGATTGTTGTTTGCACTTGTTGGACTAACCTTAGTACTGTGAGTTGCTTATAATATTATGCTTTATCTAGTATTTTTTTTATTGTTGACAAAAATGGGGAGAAGGTGGACTAGCAAAATTGAGGTTGCGAATTTCACCAATACCTTTTCTGCAGGTTCTCTCAAAGACTTTTAGCACTGCAAAAGTTAAAGGGATTGGTTAAATTTCTCTTATCTCTTATCTTTTGATTTAGAGTATTATCTATAAGAATTTCACTAAAATTATTTCAACACAAATATTCTTATAGTTTGACTGCGCCTCATTTTAAAGATGTTTCTTTTTTCAAGAGCTATTTAAATTTCATAATATTTTTTTTTAATTTCGGCTCGTGCAAGTTTTATCATCATCAAAAAGAGGGAGATTATTGAGAAAACATTCCCTAAAAGGTTTCGATGACTAACAAAACTTAGAGTTAGGTGGAAAGTCTGATTGAATAGGATCAAATGATTGCAATCAGAATCAGAGTCGTAATTTATTCTTCCTTCCTTATACATTCTGTCAAATGGCTAGGAAAGAGAGAAACATCCTCGTGCAATGGATAATGGCGATTGGTTGAATTTCTTTCCATACTCACAAAGAATTTCAAAAGCAAAGTCTTGCTTATATCTTTCAAAGATTCAACTTTCCTGGAATTTCTTTCTAGAGGCGAAACATTTTTTCCATTCGTAAACACTTGACTTTTTGGAAACTTGAACTATTGTATGGGCGGAAAAAAAATATGGAAAGCCTTATCCTAGACAATTTTGAAGTAATTAGATCTCTCAACTAGATCCAAGGCCAATGGGTAGATTGGCTGGATGATTTGAAGCTTTTAATTCCGAGAGTCTAAAGAGTGTTTTTGTGATTTCATACAACCATCATTGTTGAGCAATATTGTGTAACCCTTTAGAGGTTAATAGTGTGAGGAGTTGTTTATACAAACGTGAATACTTTTAACTCAAGACTTGTAACCTCTGATCGGTTTTAACTAGTGGATTCCAACTAATAGGCTATAGCACGGGACGGTAAATGTAGGCTTACAAAAGCTAAACCACTATATCTTGAGTGTGCATTCTCTATCTCTTACTCTAGTTTTTTTTTGTGGTAGAATTATACATCGGTAAGATCTGACCACTTCATCAAAAATTGTCTCGTTGCAATATTTGTTTAAATTATTTCATTGCCGCACAATCACCTATTCGTCCCCCTCTAGGTGATAATTACAGCTAGGATTCACCTACCTAAATTAATTTTCCTCATCATATTAAATATGAAATTGGAAATTAAAAAAAAACTATTCAAAGATAAGTTAATTTTAAAGTGCGTTGTACATTTTTTTCACTGATTGACAAAACACTCGAAATAAAAAATCGAAACCTCACAACTAAACTACATTTCCAACCAGATTGTATACTTAGGGCTTGTTTGGTAACTAGTTAATTCTTGGCCATTCGGAACAAAAAAAAATATAAATCAATTTGGTAATTCCAGCTAATTTTTCTATTCTCATAAATAGATTTAGAACATAATCAAAAAGTAAAAAAAAAATTACTTTTTTGTTCCTGTGAACAATCCTAAAATCAAGCAATTTTCTTTTTTTCTTCCTTTTTCTTTTTTCTTCTTCCACCTCTATTGGTCGCCAAGCCTTATCTCTAGCTAGTTATTGGCCATCACCGAGGCTCGACGACTGGCTAGAGGAGAAAGAGGAAGAGAAGGAAAACAAAAAAGAAGGTAAGATAAAAATCTCAAAAAAAAAATTAAAAAAATAAAAGAAATTCTATGCCACAAATAATATATGAAAGTCACACCAAACACTTTCCTATTCTTTTTATATTTTGGAAATAGAAATTTTGTCAAGTTATCAAATGTGCACAAATGCTCAGAAACTTGACCATAGAATAGAAGTAGAAAAAATTATTTCTAAACAAAAATTTTTCCTAACAGTAGAATGGTTACCAAACGCACCCTTAATGACTAAATCTATATTGAGATGTGTTGCGTATATGCAACATTCGATACCTTTAAGAGATCGGCAAGGTGTAGTTCTTTCTAGCATGTCAACATATACAATTGAATTTATATATTCATTATTTAAAAAAAAAAAAAACCTTAATTCAATGAGTTTAAGGCCACTACAATAGATTAATTGCTCCATCTCATATCAAATCTCTTACGCGAGACTTCATAAACTTCCTCCCTCACGCATGAGACTTCAGTGTTAGACTAGCTCTCTTTTATCCAAATATGCTTCTACATCATCATATACTTCAAATTGAATCACTATCTTGTCGTGGGGAAGAAGCATCACGACAACCATAATGCTCAACTTCACCCTTATTCTCTGTTTGGGAAAAGGAGAAACAAGTGGTTGAACTTTGAAATTTAATCAATGTTCATTTCCAGTCTAGCAATTTTCTCTTCAATCAGACTGAACCATAAAAGCTAACTGACACCGTATTGTTACACCATGGCATCATACTCACCACTAGTCTCTTCAGACATACTGAATCATGAAGCTACATGGTAAACGCGTTAATCATGATATTTCTCCTTGAGATTCTCACCAAACCTCAATACAAATTGAGGGTGAGCCACAATCAACCATCTAGGCTTATACTAATTTTTTACACTTAAACTCGGACTGTGCAATCAACCAACGAATCACATGGAAATGTATTGGACAAATGTAATAAAGAAAAGAGAAGAGCACACTAATATTTTATCTGGTATGGTCCAAGTTCGTGCCTGCGTCATACCGGCATGGTCGGAGACTTAAAAGATAACACAAATGTGACAGGAAAAAACTTTCCACTTAAGGAATCCACCCTAGGATGAAGACATAAAACTCACCACTTAATGGAATCCACCGAAGAGATACAGACTTTTAGAGATTATCTGATCCAAGAGATCAAATGTGAAATTTCACAAATGAGAAACACTCTTAACCCTTAAGAAACCATAAAGGGGTTTATATAGACTCAACTTGGAGCAACCCCCCAAGTGTGGACAAATACCAATAAAATTAGCTTTTATTTCCCAAAATAAGACCAACAATCCCTAGATTAAACATAAATGTAACATTGACTCTTTACTCTAGAAACAAAATGCCAGGTATTCTGTCCATGAATTTTCATGGTGAGAAAATTATGAGAGACTGTGAGCATATCTAATTGAGAATATCTTGAGTGTGATTCTGTAGATCCATGCGGAACTTTTGCGGTTGCTCTATCCATGGACGAGTATATCAAATTAGGTTAGAACCATGTAAAATCTCGGTGCATTCTTCCCTTTTCTTTAATACCTTTCTCTGCTATCTGTTGATTGTGATTGGTTGGTGGATTGCATGGTCTAGGTAAATGCCACGTTAGCGCTGACCATCACCGATTGTGCTACATAGAACCAGTATTCACATTTAGGACATATTGACAAATTGTATAAAGGTTCAGGACTAAATTGACAAATTTGAAAAGTTTAGGACATATGGGCAACCTTAAGGTACCATTTAGGATTTATTTTTTGGTAATTTTCCCCTCTAAAATGTTGGTTATGTATCACCAGTTTCACTTTCTACATGACCTGAATGGACTTATTTTGTTTTCCCAAGTTTATCACCGACATAAAAGAGTTATGATTGCCAATATGTTCGTGTATTTGATCGTTTAGAAAGGTTGCTTTCATTATGGAATTTATTATTAATGTTGGTGATGTACACTTGTAGATTGAGTAACGTCCGGGACTAAAAAATATAACAAATTATGGAAGTAGTATCCATAATTAAATAAAAAAATTGTTCAAATGAAATGTTCACTGTCAACAGGACAGGAGCATGAAAATTAGGACGAGGTTTATGACAGCATAGGTAGAAATTCGTCCTGATACTAGATCATCCGTTAAAATAACATGTTTTTCTTAAGTCACGAAAATGAGCCAAGAGTAAGTTTGATTGATTTGAAGGCCACTATAATGTTTAGTTCAGCTAAAATAATTCTAGTATGCATGTTTAACCCTATGAAGGAAATGAAAATAAAAAGAAAAAAAAATCGAGAGTGGTTGATAAGTCATGTATAAAACGTGAGGAATGTATCAAAGTATTGGAATCAAATCACTGCTTATTATTTTTGAATGACCTTACTCCTTTGTTAGACAAAAAGAGAAGACCTGACTCATGTGATTGTTTTCTATTCTTGAGTGAATGCTTTTTCCGCAAATTCGTCCTCGTGTGACTTCGGAGACACTAGTCAATAATATGTCCGTCCCTAAAACGCCTTGTGCAAACCTTTTAAATCAAGAGAAGTGACCTATGAAAGCACAGCATGCTAAAATTAACACATCTTGTGATAATCAATGTGATTGATATGCATTGAGAAAACAAACCTGTTATTTTTCCGTTTAAGCAGTCATCTATACTATTTTCAGGTGTTTTTCTTTTAGTAGTAAAGATTAACTTAAATAGAGAAATCTCTCTCATGAAATATACTGCTAGCCTCATAAACCTCGTAAAGTTGGAGTCAAAGGCCTGATTGACTTGCCCAAACATGGACTTATTTACAATTTATGTTGCAGATAATCGAATTTGTATTGTACGTTTGATCTTCACATACAAGTTGGTCTTTTTCCGCTAAACCAATTTAACAGGTTTTATGCTGAGACCCAGTTTCGACTTTGTTTCCAACAAATTGAACACATTAGGCTAATCGAAAATAGTTGCATCCCAATTCTAGCTAACCGTCGGGCGTCTCAGTTAGGCCATAAACCCTAGACGGACGAAAATGAGATTAGGATATATAGTCCAAGATAATGACTGAAGGGGAAAATGATGGAGATCGTCATATCTTCATCTGATCAACAAGGTTCAAACTTTAGCCTCAACAAGGTAATTTGGTCCGGGAAAATTACTTTGACCGAAAAAGCACATGGGACCAATTTAACTAGTTTCAAGTTTTCCTTTTTGGAAAGTACATCCCCTTTATGTTTAACCCCAGTATCACTTTTAATCCTCTTCTTCCAAACACTTCACTTTGCATTCTCTGACAAAATCTCATGAACAAGATGACCAGATTCAATAATCACCACCCTTTCTTCATTTCAACTAACGCAACTCCTCACCAAGGTGATTGACCTAATGGTAAATGGCACACCTGTTGTTCACGAGGTCAAGAGCTCGATACACATCATGAGCTAACCTTTTGGCCATGTCGTCTAATTGCGGCATAACCCTTGTGAAAAGGCTTCCTAGGTGGGGCTTCAGTGACGGAATTTTTAACTTTGAACCTTCAGATAATTGATGGTGTGAAATAGATATTACTCAAGCAAGACATTCCAATTATGAGTGCGGGCTCGTGGCCATTGTGAATGCCCCCCACGCTCGACCTGCTATGGGCCCCTCCCTCCCTCTCTTCCTCAGTTGCCAACTTGAGGTCATGGGATCTTAGAGGACCTCGATCTAATGTCCCCAGGTCTCTCTGAGGCTGCAATGGCTCCAACTAGCGAGCAACAAACAAACACGTAATAGAGGATTCGAGAGTGCAAACACAAATAGCATAGTCGCACAAATGTGTGTGTGAGAGAGAGAGAGAGAGAGAGAGAGAGAGAGAGAGAGATACGGAAAGGCGACGGCGACGACAGTAGCAATGAAACGGTGGAGGTTTAAAAAGAGGGTTTAGAGTTTTCTATATGGAAGGATGGATTTTGCAAGATGACAAGGGTATTTTAGAGAGGAAAGTGGCAACTTGGTAAATAAATGTTTATTGTGAAGTGATCCGCGTTGTCTAAACAAAAAAGTGAGAATGTATAGATATAAATTTGAAAATAGAGGATGGAAAGTGGTTTTGTGATGAAAATTAGTGATGGTTTTTGGTATATATTTGTATATGTTATTGTTGACCCTAAAATCCTCTTACCATTTCATTTGAGCCGCGTTTACATCACGAGAGAGCTGCCTTGCCACTACAGCGACTTGACTTTTGCTGTCGACTGAGTTATCAAATGTCAATTCTCCAATATCCATGAAAGGATAATATGAGAGAAATATTTGGCTTCAAGTTGGCCTGAGAAATTGCTTTTATGTCAAACTGTCTTATAGGAATATTACGTCTAACTTGGGGGAAAATTGTTCGTGGGATTAGAATTTTAGCGACCATCATGTCTTTATTTCATCCATCTTCATGGATTTGGACTACCCCTTTATTAAAATTTTAAGTAACTTGAGATTATAGCAGTCTATTTAAGGAGAACAATTAGGTATGCTTAGTTGGCCGTCTATTAAACTTTTAATCTGTGCATATAGGTAGCATGGACGCTGCCCCTTCTCCGGCCACAACCATCCGTATCATGGCTCGGCCCCCAGCACGAGGTCCCATGCCTTCCCCTTCAATATTCCCCGATCAGCTCTCTCTGTTTTTTTTTTTTTTTAATTGTCAATTTTTCCTTAATTTTCTAAAGTTTTCTTTCCTGATATGGCGCTAAGAAAGCACCACAATTGCTTCATGAAAATTACCAGAAAGTGCTACGTATCCATCACTTTTTTTTTTTGTCGAGACGTATCCATCACTTTAGTTGGATAGAATTAGCACATATACTCAATCGCATCAATTGAACAAGTTTTTAAATTTGATTGCACTTTTGAAGTATTAAGGCTCAATTTTGACCAAAACAAAAGTATTAAGGCTCAATTATTATTTCACAATAAAATGTTTTGTTACGCCCCAAACCTCGAGCGCGCGCACATCCTTCGGTGGTCGATCAAATTGCGACGTTCTCAGGACGCATCACCGACCCAAATCGATCCATGCACATGCGGAAGCGAATTAACAATCCTTAAACAAAACAAGCTACATGGGATAGAAAAGCAAGACAGCCAATTTAAACAAACACACTTTATAACAAACTAGATCAGCTTGCAAGGTTATATACAAAAGTCAAGGCCACAAAAAGGACTACCTAACTAATCCTACCCCGGACCCTCCTACTTGGGATCCGGGTCCACTACGACACCGTCAGGAATGTCGATGTCTAGTGGATCAGCTACCTCCTCTACTGCAAGCTCCTCCACCTCGGGCCCTTGGCTTGCCGCATTATCAACTATAATGTGGCGTGCACGACAAGGTCGAGTACCTCCTCACTTTCACCCTCAATGGCGAGTCCGTCGAAACCATCCACGAGACATTCCCGTTCCCCGTTAGGCCCATGATGAAACCACGCCTTGAATCGATGAGGTACCAACTAGGGTAGGCCCTCATCGACCCAAACAGTGGACTCAACAAACTCACGGGTCAGGCTAGTCCCGGGAACTAGGAAATAGGAGCGCTGGAAGTCTACCTCCCTCGGGACCCCATAATGCATATGCCGTGCCTCCATCTAAGGACCTATAAATAGTTAAACCACGACGGGGTGAGACAATGTCTCAGCAAGTTCACACCCTAAATCCCGATTAGGAAGGTAATACACCTAAAGGCAGTCTAATCACACATCACAGAAGACTTACCTCGCCTTAGCACCTCCCTACACGTCAAATATAGATCACATAACAGATGCATACAATAAATGCACTCGATAATTGAAACGCTTCACTTTCATATCTCAATCAATTGTAGGAGTCTTGATTATAAGGCCAAATCATTATGACACGTCCCATTCCGTGCCACACAATTTCATTCCATAATCAGGCACGGTTATATTTCACTCAGACAAGTGTTCCAATTAATTACAGCCGCATGGGCATGGCCAACTCAACAGTCAGCAGTCTTCCGGCGTAGCCGGGCATCGTCTCGCCCAATCGAGCACGGTAACGTCCACCTCTAGACGACATTCCCAAAGGAGCATTGGCCCAACCTCTACATTGACAAGGGCATTCCAGAAGGAGCATCGTCTAGCCGATCTTCATCGGGTGACGGGTTCTCATAAGATCATGCACACATCCAATCCCGACCAATGACATTATGCTTTGCACTCAAATGCCTCAATTTAAATAATGTGCTTGGCCTATTTTTTTCATATTAAAAACACCTGGTAAAATAATCGTGTGTGGGTACACGGTCAGCTTGAACCATAAAAAATGATATCATTTCTTTTAAAAATCCAACTATTTGATATAATACTTAAAAATATTTTCGGTGTCAAAAACCAACACCCGGTATTTTTCTGATTAAATACCAAATATCCATAATCTTGAAAAAATAAATAAAAATCAACAATCATCATTCAATTGCACAATTTAACACTCAATTGAACAAACCAACTACACTATGACAATCAGCACGAAATTCTAACGACCGGCTTTCCCGGTATAATTTCCGGAAAATAATAAATAATTAAATAAATTACAAAATAATTAAATAAATGACTAATTAAGCTATATATCCTAATCTCACTACTTAATTAGGCTTAAATAAATAATGTACTAAGCTAATTAAATCACAACATCTAATTAACCCCAAACTAAAGTAATATAACCACCTAATTAGCCTAATTAACTAACTAAACCACTAATTACACTAACTAATCCTCCTAACCCAATCTTAGTCTAAAATAATCCTCCACTAAGCATAATTAACTCCCTAAGTAAAGTTTAGCAAGTAAACTCACTGGATTAGCGAGCCGATGAGTTCACAGCTACGGCGACGCAGAGGCGAGCGAGACTTGAGCCTGAGGCGACGCCAAGGGAGGCCGAAAAGGCCCGAAAATGGCCAAGCAAGCCTTAGCCCACAGCTGAGGTTTGCTTTTGTTTTGGGCTGGACTGAAGGGAACCAAAGGCTGGAACGGGCTGGAGCGAAGCAGCGAGCAGGCGAAGGCTGCGACGGTGGCTTGAGGACGGCAATGGCTGTCTAGTCGACGGCTTGGACGGCAAAGGCGGACGACGGCTTGGGACGTGAGGGATGCGCGGGGCTGGAACCGCTAGCGGGCGACTAGTGGCGTGCGGCTACTGCGACTTCGGCGGGCTCGAGCGATTGACTCTGCAGCAAGGATGGAGGGCTAGCTGATCTTAGCTGGTTTTCTGCTCTTGAAATGGAGGTTTTCAAGAAACAATGGAGATCAAAGGAGCAAGAAAAAAGAAGAAGAGACTGCTATTGGATGAGAGGGGACAAGGAGGCCACAAAGTCTTGGAGAAATATCTTAAACACTCAAGTTAGAAGCCCCAAAGTCTTCAGCCCTTATCCCAGCAGCAATTTCCCCTCAAATCTTCCTCCACAAGCCACTTATGAAGTCCCAAATGTTGCGGCCCCCCCATGGCACACGAATTTCATGTGTTCCTCTTCAATTTCACACTAATTGACCTCAAATCAATGGCCAAATTGCCAAGGAGGAAAGCTACACTCAATTCTACAATTTCCCTCGCCAAATGCTCCAACTTGAAGGCCAAAAATTCATACAAAAACGGCCCTCTTAATTTCTCGGGCCAAAATTGTCCAATTTTGATTTTTCGCAGAAAATTTGAACTTGCTGAAAATTTTTCGAAGAATGAGCCGATGTTTCTAAAATAAATCGTGACATGCTGGGAATTTTGATTCTTGAAACTGGATTCAATTTCGTGGTTAATTTCAATCGAGCGCGATTTTAACGTGATCTAACCTACTGGGTAGCTTTTAGGAATTTTTAGCACAATTAGGCCGTGGTCGATTATTTTCGATCCACATTGTGCATCTCTGACTTATAGGCGACTCTCGATTATCATGAAAATCTCAAGATTTTAAATACGGGCACGAGTACGAAACGACGAGAAAAATCGATTTAATGACGTTTGATGAGAATTTTGCAATTAGCTGGAATCACCCACACTTTAATCACTTGCCTCTGTCGAACCGACCCATCTCTGGTTTCTAGTCGATTTTAACGGTGCCGTATTGACCTATGTAAATTAGCATGATCGAGCAATCGAATTCTCAAATCTGTTACGTTTAGATTCCTTAACGGCTTCACCTGATAGATTAGTTGTCTCATGAGTTATCAACTCAGAGAAAAAGACTATAGGTGCGTCGATAAAAAGTCCAATTCATTCAATCGAAAACAGAATCGAAAATCAGGATGTCACATGTTTAATGACTTTTAATGTACTTATCTCTATAATTAAGACGTGTGTAAGCACGTTAAGGAAGATAACTTGTGTGGGGCAGCTTTAAGAGGTGAATGAAGAATTTAATTTCCTTGGTGCACTTGATTTAGTTGACTATTCATATGTTTTAGAAGATAGGAAATTGAAGATTGTTTGAGCCGTTTCGGTGAAAACTAGATGGATAAAGCACAATGGACTTGTGAGCTCTCCGGGGAGACGGTGAAGTGACGTTTGATGCCTAGTGATGTCGCAATCATGGCATTTGAGATTGGGGCGTAGAATCCCAAAGAGACTTGAAATTTTTAGGCGAAAAGAATCTACAGCGTGTTTTGGCTATGGAGAAACTGGAAGTACGCAGGTATGGACTCGTTTCGCCAAAAAATGTCAGACAAAATTCCTTTCAAAATATGGATAAAGGATGAGAAAGGTCCTTTGCTGATTCTTTGACAAGAAGCGTAATCAATTAAAGAACTAAAAGTATTGAGATAAGAGATAATCATTTCTAGTCATGTTTGAGTATTGAAATGTAAACATAAATTTACAATAAATTAAACAATTAGTTTCATTGATTGATTGGCGGTCCTTTGCACAAACTACAATTCAAGTATTTAAATCTACTTCCTACAGTTAACGACGTTTATGAAGAAATCAAATACATCCTACATGACTCAATAGAATTCAACAACTTGTATTTACAAATGGTCAAACAACTATCAACTATTGATCAAACGGCTATTTAAGGAATTTTGTGAGATCACTATTAACTTTTTTAAAAATTTGAACTGTTAGATGAAATTATAATTTGATATTGAAATATTCAGTCACTCCCCCTCATGCGTAGGCTAGATTTTGGAAGCAAATAGAAAACGGGGAAGTAAATAGAAGTCTATAAAGATTTGAAGACATTGTTTAATATTAATCCTAAAGCAGTGAGGCAAATAAGGATTTGGAAAGATTTGAACTCAGAATCTCCTATTTTGTTAGATGTGGATTTAATATTCTAACATTTACTACCTTCATTTCAATATACCAAGCCCATCGTATGTTTAAAATTAATAAAAGATGCATCGTTTGTAAAAACCACTTTGCTTTGCCAACGCTAGGCACCCCTTTGATTCGACAAAATATAAATATTAATTTCTTAGCTGATTCTATTCTGCAGCGAAACATCTCGGGGGATGCAGAACTTCAGAGGTTTTAAAAAGATTCGAATCAAACTGGAAGGTTTTTAATTCTGGTCAAAGGAAAAGCTGGAAGAGGGGAAAGTAGAATGGATAAGCATATGAACTTATCCTACTCAAAAACTTTAAAGCCACTTTATTTTATATGAAAGCAAGTTCTGAGTTGATTGCGCTCCTGGCTTGAAGCTCGTCAGAGGTCAACAGCATAATCGTGGTTCCATGTCGACCGGCTACAGCAGAATTTTGCATGAAATTCAGCAAAATAGACGATGCTCTTTTGAACTTGAATTCCGAAATGGCTGTTCTTGAACATTCTAACAATTATCCTTTTTTATAAGTTGAGATTCGATCTGAAACTGAAGTGTGTTGAAACTTATTCTATTACGGAAGCAAAGGATGGGAACTGTACATGTAAAATTTATTTTCTTAATATTTAAATGTATTGTAAAAGATAATGAACTTTAACTCTAACATGGTATTTGTTGGGTTGCGCAGCAAAAATGCAATACCTTCACCTAAGGAGATCGTCAAGAGAAAGCGTAAGTTTAAATTCATCAATATATACAATTGAAACTATTTTCAACCAAAATTTATTAATTTTTCCATACCATGACTTTTCTAGCACAATTTCTACGTGTATCTCAACAATCTCCCCTCATGTGTGAGTTCGGTTATAGATTTGCTTTCCTTAATTTAGATATCTTTTGTACTAACACATCTCAACTTGAATCTCTAATACCCACTTTTATCCTAGGTCTCTTTCTCTAGAACAACCATAAAGGTTGCCATCTAACGCCTACCTCCAACCATGAAGGTTGCCCATAAATCACGTTGGTCACAAGATTACATCATTACGATATTCACCAAACATTGATAGACATTGGGAGTGAGCCACCAATCAACCATTGGCTTTGATACCATTTATTGGAAGAGCACAATAGAAATTCGGATATCTTCACATGGGAAGATCGATGAGAGAAAGCCTAAGTCTGAACATGTCAACGATGCAATTGAATCCATCTTCACCTAAAACTTAAGTCAATGAGTTACTAGCTAATCAGGATCAATTAATTATTCCATAACAACACTTTTCTAACATAAGTCACATATGTATATCAACATTATTAAAGTTAAAAGTCTTAAGTTTGAAAAAGTCTGTTTGGGAAAGGCGACTGTAAATGGATGTTCAAAGAAATGCAGGCATCCAGAATCGCCACACCATTTTTCTTAACCAATACAGTGAACCATGCTGTCTTCGTATCTATGTTATTCAATACAATTTTGCGATAAGCAATCTCTTTCACAACTCGGGAAGAGAGAGAGAGAGAGAGAGAGAGAGAGAGAGAGAGAGAAGAATGATTGAACTCGAAATCTTTGATGATTTAGAAGAGCGCCTGAACTCGGTCCGAATAGTACATTCTTTCTGCACAACAAATGAATGAATAGACAATCAACCTAAGGTTAAACTCCAAGTGAAAACAACGTGAGAAAAAGGCTAACTACAGGGGCAAGGAATCTATCTTGGGAACCATCTTGCCAAAGAAGAACTTGATGTCATTCTCGAGAGGAGTCAGGTTCAAGTCCAGGCACATAACCCTCTTATTTCTGCTATTTGACCTGTTCAACACTGGGACTGTCGAACCAATCCTGAAAAATTCGTCCATCTTCATCAGTTCCCGCTCATCAACTCGGCCCTGTGCCTTCTCATGTGGCCGCCCAAGGCCTGCCCCAACGCAAACTTCAGCCCACATATCGAGCACTCATGCATCTTGGGGTTCGCCGTCAAGCCCAACGACAACTTGGTGCAGTCTTCCGGCTTGTTCTCCAGCAGCTTTGGCTTCTTGTGGCTCGCTCGGTGGCCACCAAGGGCCTGGAATGAAGAGAACCGGCAATTGTACGTCTTGCACTTAAAGTTGTCCTCGTTGTGATTCACGGCAACTCTTTTAGGGTTTGTGTTGATCCCATGGGAGAGAAGCATCAGGCATCTCGCCATGTCCAAGCTCATCCTTTCATAGTCATCTCTGGTTCTTTTCATTGTCGGCGAGGAAGAGAATGTCATTGATGATTTAGATGAAATCGAAGTGAGGATGGAGTTTGTGTGGTGCGTTTTCTTTCCTTTGCGTTGGCTTGAGCTTATCTTGCGAAAAGAATGGTAACGAAGAAGCGTGTGAAGCGTGTTTGTGGTATTTGTGGGCGAACTTTAGTTGAGAACGTCGACTCTAACATTTGACTTGACTAATGTTTTGGATTATCCTATTTCAGCATGAATTAAAAAACGACGTTAGGCACTCGGTCATGCTCACAACACAAGAAACATGTCACAACCACGAAGTTCGGGTGCATTTCGGTATAAAAGGAAAAACATGCGCACGTGAGGAATGGTTTGACTGGTTTTGCTCGCGCTCTTTGGCACGTGGCAGGCTCCGATTTGGCAGTCACGAAACCACTTGCGAGGTGGGGCACGAAAAGGGCAGGAGTCAAAATTGGTGTAATTCTTTGAAATGTCTGCTTTCTTCTAGAGGCTTGAAGCTTACTCCATACAATAATTCCACCTTTTTCGTTTTGCGACTGCTTCGGTCTCAGATGCTTCTTCGTTCTTTGACGCCGGCTCCAATTACTCACGTCATAATAACCCGAAGATATTATAGAGATTATAAATGAAAACTGAATGACACAAGTTATTGGCAATACTGTGACGTTTTGATGCTGTTTGGCCGCCTCCAAATACACACATTTGGCATTTAGATGATAATATTATCAAAAATAGGAAAATAGTAAGATTCTTATACACGTCAGAGCTGCAAATTTAGGGAAAGCTATCTTACGTCCTAAATCTATTATAGGAATGCCAATCAGTCTTAAAATTTCTAATTTTACCAATTTAATTATAAAATTTGCTAGAAATTCTAATATAATTATTTTGGTTGATTTTCAGCAGATATTGCTAACTTAGCAATGGGCAAAAGTACAGCCCAAGTGCCAAAACTTGGTACGAGGGGACACTTAAGTCGCCAAAACTTTAAAAGGTACACTTAAGTGTCACTTTCTTTAAAAAGTGGAACACTTAAGTGCCATCTCCGGCGAACCTTGCTCGAAATCCTACGTGGTAATAATTTATTATTTTTCTTGCCTACGTGGCTCGTCGAATAGCCGACTCGGTTGAAACTCACCCGAAACGACGTCGTTTGCAAAATAAAAATTAAACTACCAGCTAAAATATTCTCAAAAATAAAAAATGTAGATAATTAATATAAAAATTAATTAAAATAAATTTAAACTTAATTTTATTTAAAATACTCTAAAAAATAAAAAACTTAAAATTAAAAAACTAAAAAATAAAAGACTTAAAATTGAAAAACTAAAAAATAAAAGACTTAAAATTGAAAAACCTAAAAATAAAAAAAATTATAATTAAAAAACCTAAAAATAAAAAAAAACTTATAATTAAAAAACTTAAAAATAAAAAATTATGATTAAAAAACCTAAAAAATAAAAAAAAATCATAATTAAAAACCTAAAAAGAAAAAACTTAAAATTAAAAAACCAAAAAATAAAAAAAAAACTCATAATTAAAAAACCAAAAAATAAAAAACTCATAATTAAAAAACCAAAAAAATTTAAAAATTAAAATTAAAAAACCTAAAAAATAAAAAACTTAAAATTAAAAAACCAAAAAATTAAAAAACTAAAAAATTAAAAAAAACCTAAAATTAAAAAAAAAACTAAAAAATAAAAAACTTATAATTAAAAAACCTAAAAATTAAAATACTCATAATTAAAAAACCAAAAAAAATTAAAATTAGAAAACGTAAAAAATAAAATACTTAGAATTAAAAAACCAAACAAAATAAAAAAAATTATAATTAAAAAACATAAAAAAAAAAAAAATTATAATTTAAAAACTTAAAATTAAAAAACCTAAAATTAAAAAAAAAATTAAAAAATTAAAAAAAAAAAAGGAGTGGGGATTCGAAGTTAGCGGCCCTCGCCGCAATCCGACGAGGGCTCGCAGCCCTCATTGCTAGTCGGCCGGGGCCGGCGACCCCGGCCGACCCTCCCCCTTCATCCCCGACCCTTCCCGGCGACGACGGGCGGGCGGCGGCGAGAGGGCTCAACCCTCAGCCGCCCCCTTCGGCTCCCCACCTTCTTTTTTTTTTTTTTTTTATTTTTAGGTTTTTTAATTATAAGTTTTTTTATTTTTTTTGCTTTTTAATTTTAAGTTTTTTAATTTTTAGGTTTTTTAATTATAAGTTTTTTAATTTTTAGGTTTTTTAATTTTAAGTTTTTAATTTTTAGGTTTTTTAATTTTAATTTTTTTATTTTTTAGGTTTTTTAATTGTAAGTTCTTTTAATTATAAGTTTTTAAGTATTTTAGGTTTTTTAATTATAATTTTTTTTTATTTTTTAGGTTTTTTAATTATAATTTTTTTTTTTTTTTGGTTTTTTAATTATGATTTTTTTATTTTTGGGTTTTTTAATTTTAAGTTTTTTATTTTTTAGAATATTTTAAATAAAATTAAGTTTAAATTTAATTTAATTAATTTTTATATTAATTATTGACACATCGATACAAAACGACGTCGTTTTTGCATTTTCTCACCACATCGCAAGCAAAACGACGCTGTTTTGCACCCAACTCGCCGGAAAATTGCCACGTCAACAATTTGGCCTGATTTCGGCCGGAGTGACACTTAAGTGTTCCACTTTACTCCGAAACTGGCACTTAAGTGTACCTTTCTGAAGTTTTGGCACTTAAGTGTCCCTCCGTGCCAAGTTTTGGCACTCCTGGTGTCCCAACCTCCTTGGCAATGTGTCACATAAGACGATCAACGATGATTGGACTGCTACATTAATCATTTCTGGACAAAATTGATCGAATGACTTCATTGGATTTTCGCACAAAAAATTTGGGATTGAATTGACAAAATTTAAAAATTTAAAACCAAATTGACAATTATATAATAAGTTTGAAACTGATTGGGTATTTTCCCACACATTTTTTAGGCTTTGATGGGATTGATAAGATGGAGTTAATAAGTAGATTCTAGTGGAAAGTTTGAGCGATTATTAGCCATCAAGTTTGGCAAGGTAATAGTTTCAGCACATGCCAGTTGTCATCCTCACTATCGACATAAATGTCAATTTGGCTATTTAACCTAGTTTGAGCATAATTTCATGCCCAAGATTGGCCACCTTTGCCTTGTTACAAAATTTATTTTGGGGAAAATTTCAAATAAGAGCCTAAAATATCATCAATTTCTCAAATAAGGGCCTGCACTAGACCTTGTTTCAAATAAGGACTTAAAGAGCATATATGAGTTCAAAGAATGGTCTGAAATCAACAAATGTGGAGGGCAATTTCGTCTTTTTAAATTTTTTCAAAAATTTTTCTTTCTTTCTTTTTTAATTTTTTTAAACAAAAAAAAAAACCTGAAAAAGAAAAAACACACAAGTCGGAGGGTGCATTGTACTATCATCGGTAGGGCGGTGGTGAAGGTCGGTAGGGTCGTCAGTGCCTCGGGGAGGGCCAATGACCCTAGCTAATTAGAGGTGAGGGCCGGCAGGCCCTCACTAAAGGCAGGAGAGGGCGACAACCCTCTCCTAGATCTGGGCGAGGGTCGCCACCCTCGACCGGTATGGGTGAGAGTCGCTAGCCAAAGCATAGACCTCGTGACCCTCACCCACATCCCCGGCTCGAGAACGAATCGCAAGCAAAGCTCGTGACTTGCAAATGCGATCACGAGGAGAGAAAGAGAGAGAGAGAGAGAGAACCTAAAAAGGAGGGTGAGGATCAAGAAGGGCTTCGGAGACGATGGAGACGAACAAGGAGAGGGATGACCCTAGCGCTATCAATGCATACTTGATTCCCACTTCCACCATCATCTCTCTCTACTTTTGACGGACATTGGCCAAGGGCCACCAAACTTGCTCGAGAGCCAGCGACCCTCTCCCAGATTTGGGAGAGGGTCGCTGCCCTTTCGCGCCTTTGGTGAGGGCCCGTCGACCCTCACCTCTAGGTGGCCGCGGTAGTAAGCCCTCCCCTAGGCGCCAACAACCCCGTCGGCCTTCACCGCCACCCCACCGGCGATGGGGCGGCAGCCACGAGCGGAGGGTGCCTCCCACCTATGTTTTCTTCTTCTTCTTCTTCTTTTTCCATTTTTTTGGTTTTTTTTAAATGAATAAAAAATAGAAAGAAAGAAAGAGAGAAATAAATTTTTTAAAAAAATTAAAAAGAGAAAATTGCCCTCACATTTGGTGAGTCCAAGCCCTTATTTGAAAATGATATATGCACTTCAAGTTCTTATTGAAAACAATGTTCACTTCAGACCATTATTTAAGAAATGAATGGTACTTCAGACCTTTATTTAGAATTTTTCCTTTATTTTGTTATAGCATTGCCATACACAAATGTGCATACTATGTGCTAGCGTCCTTGGCCACCCTCCGTTTCTTTGATCCATATGTGCACGGAGTCAATTCGCCTGATGATTTCAACAAGTTATCACATTGAAGTGTACCAAAAGCAAAAGCTAAACGAAATTCTTTAACTAGGGTGAATCTAATAGGATTGGCTTAATCTAATAGATTGGCTTAATGATTAAGGAGTGAACATGTTGTGGGGGAAAAGAAAAACTTTCGTTTGGATCACTTATTGGGATTTTGGTTAGCATCTTTCTTGGTTTATGAAATGAGCGGGCATTTCAATGAGATGCAATTCACCTACGTAAGTTGGTCTGCCTCGTCTTTTCAAAATAAAAGATTATGAATTGTGCAAACACAAGTTGACATAAAATGTGCATGCAAACATTTTATATATTGCGAGACAAAACATTAGAAATAAAGAAGAGAACGAAATAACAATACTATTTATTCCAACTAGATCAGAAACTCAATAATTAAATCTATGTTGGAATGTGTAACAAAAAGGAGAAATTCGACACCATAACTGAGAGATCATTAAGAAAGAGCTCTTTCGAGCCTATTTGGATATGCAATTTGATTTATAGTTTCACTCAAAATTTTAAGTCAATAAGATATAAGCCAATTAAGATACATTAATTCCTCAACCTCATATTGAATATCTGATGTGATACTTTATAAACACTCCTCACACAAGCACCAAAATAATCATTCCCTCACGTGAGAGATTTTGGTGCTAGACTAGCTCCCCTTTAATACAAGTGTCATTCTATAGTAGCAAACATTTCGACTTGAATCTCTATACTGTTTTGGGGGAGGAGGCACCCCAACAATCATAACACTCACCTTCACTCTTATCCTCTAACAGGGAAAAGGAGGAAATAGAGCGGAACTTAGGTGGGTTATGGAAAATTTTGTGAGAATGAGATAGAAGGAAAATTTTGACATTTAGTTAATTGTCGTTCCCAACCTAGCAACTTCATTTCTCTCACGGGTTTCCAAATATAGGATTAGTCATTTTTGTTAGATTGAACCATAAAGGGTACCCTCGACAACGCATTTGTACACCATAAGACCATTTCACTCGCTGGTCTCTTCGTCCAGATCCCACCATGGAGCTACTTGAAAACAGAGTTAACTATGACATTCTTTTCTTGAAATATTTGTCAAACATTGATACAAATCGAGAGTGAACCATCAATCGACCATCAAGACTAATATTAATTTCTTACGCTTGAACCTCAGCTGTGCAATCAACCAATGAATCACAATTGAGATGTACCAAACAAATGTAATAAAGAATAGAGAAGAACACACCATTATTTTTATACAACGCTCACTTTAGCACCAAAACATTTTGTATATCACTTAAGTGCCATATCAAAGAAAAAACAATTATTTAAGTGCCTCCGGTGATAAATTTTGACAAAAAGTCCTATGCGACATTTTTCATACAATTTTATCCACACATGGCTTTTTATGTATAAAACAAGTCCAACATGGACTATGAAGTGGCCGTTCACAACAAAATGACACTGTATCCCTCAAATTTAATCTTTGTCTCTTAAGATAGACAAATCTCTCTTCTTTCATTGTTTGTGTTGACTCTCTCTCTCTCTCTCTCATTCGTTGTTTGCACTTATTCGCTTCCTATCTTGCTTCACTCACTTTTTTCTTTCTCGTTCACAGTTTGCACTTGCTCACTCTCCATCTCGCTTCATTCTCTCTCTCTCTCATGGTTCGCACTCATCCGTTCCCTATCTCACTTCATTCACTCTTTCACTTAGTCACTCAATCGATGGCATATCCTCTCACTTACTCGGCTTGGGTAAAAATTAGGGCTTGGTGCTTGAAGGGAAAAAATTAGGGCTCAAAACTTCATGGGAAAAAAATTAGGGCTAGACTTTTTACTTGTTTTTTGTTGGTGCTGCTACATACATTTAGGAAGGTTATTGTTTTTGGGGAGGGGGGTTTGACTTCTTTTTTCTGACAGTACTACACATAGCTAGGGATATTGTTATTGGGGGAGAGAATATTAGGTGCGATTGTGATGCCACATCATCTATGCACTAGCCTACTCAATGAACAACAAGAGGCATTATGGGGGCCCACCACCAAAAAATTGGTAAGTCTCTCTTCTTCTCTACCAATTTGGTTGGATCTCTTTCCTTCTCTCTTTACAACTCCATGGAACCACCAACTCTTGAGCTCCACCACTTCTCGCTCCCTCCTGACCACCACCAATATCCCCGCCGCAGAGGCGACAAGCAAAACCATTGTTGTCGCCTTAAGAGATTTGAGTCTAGTTGACAGCCTCAGTTGAAAGGCCTTCCGGCTCAGCAAGTTCGCCCAGGTCTCGAACCATTGACAAATTCTTCATCAACTTCTTCCCCCTCAACTTCCTCAACTTTCTGACTAGCGAAAGAACCTTCCTCAACTTAAACTCCTCGCAATTAATCCCCCCGATGCCGCGATCTCGATGCTCTACTCAACGCACACCTCATCCTCCTACAACCTCCTCAAATTCCTAATTTTCAAATTCATGATCCCAATGTACCTAATGAACTCTGCCCATGCACTGATCTTCATTAGAACACACAAGTGGCGACCATCAATGAGGCCTGATTTCGTGAACCTGACGAACTGCTTGACAAAGTAGCATGTCGCCTCGCCACCATAGGCAATGACAGAGAGGATCAAGTCCTACTTGGAATCAAGATGCGAGGCTTGTAGAGCGTTCACAGGCCTTCCGAATTAGGTTGATGCCAAACTCGAAGCTCTTGAGGTGGAGATGGAGGGGTAGGTTGGGTTTTTGGCAAAAGGGAGGAGGAGAGGATGATCTTCATGGCGTACCTAAAGATTTTAAGGACCTTGTCGACGTTGTCACACTTGGTAAGTTAGGCCTTGAAGTGGAGGAGGAAGGACCTTGTTGACGTTGTCTCACTTGGTAAGTTAGGCCTTGAAGTGGAGGAGGAAGTCCCTGTCTCTGGTTTTGTTTGTGGCCATCATTGCGGGGCTTTTGGTGGTGGTCGAGGAGGGAGTGAGTGGCGGTGGAGCTCGAGATATTTATGGTTCCATGAAGTTGCAAGGAGAGAGAGAGAAAGAGATTCAAATTTTATGACGATGGGCCGACGGTGTCACTTGTTGTCCATTAAGTGGGCTAGTGCATAGATGACGTGGCATTGCAATTGCACCTAATATTTTCTCATTGTTGGGAAGGTTTTTGACTTGTTTTTTTGCTTGTGTTGCTGCATTTAGTTCAAGAGGTTTTTGACTTGTTGGTGACTTTATATTGATGTAAGAACATCCTTATTCTGAATGCAATGTTGTTTAATTTGAATCTAAGCCACTATTGATGGAGTAATTGTTTGTGTATATGTTTCCAAGTTTGTACACAAAGTTGTTGCAAAGCAAGTAATCCAATCATGTTTAAGAAAGTGAAACAGGTAGATCACATTTTTGAGAAGTTAAAAATCATAGGTAGTCTCTTTTAACAAAAATTGGTACTCAAGTAATCATTTTTTACTGAACTTTGCCATGTTGGATTTCTGGCAAGCCATGTTAATTTGAAAAAAAATATTAAATATTATCACGTTGGATCACTGTTATCTGAAATCAGAGTTGATACTTTATTGTTTTTTTACCAAAGTGATCCTAGGGTGACCAACTGAAAAATATTGATATTAAAGTGAGATTCATATGAAGATTATGCTGTTTTCAGTATTCTTTTTCTGTTTATAAAGAAACGGAACATTAACAAGCAACATTTTATTGATCATGATCCTTGTAATCCTTGCATACCAATTCTAGCTGACCCAAAGTCATGCCGCGCATTTAGGCGATAAAGCCTAGAAAATTGACATAAGGAAGGTTCTAAATGACGGAGATAATGACATCTTCGAGAATTGACCAACGAGGGTCAAATGTTAGCCTCTCCACGGTCATTTTGTCCATGAAGACTAATTTGACCAAAAAGAGCACACGGACCGATTTAAATAGTTTCATGGTCTTTTCTTGGGGGGGGTTACCAAGCACTGGGCCCAATGCCACTTTTAATCATCTTTTAAAAATTCCCACCATACATCCACCGACAAAATTTCATTGATCAAATGACCAGATTGCCCTCCATTAAAAAATGACTAGCCTTACTCCAACTCCCCCAAGAGAAACCCTTGTCAACATGGTTGGCCTAATGATAACTGGTAAATGAGTTACCTATCTTCCATAGAGCCATGTGTCACGGGTCGATCAATTTCGGTCGATCAAACACCGTGCGGCCTTAGGATCGGTGATCCCAAGTCAGCTTACACACACACACGCACGGTCGAACACAAGAATTGAATGGGCAAAGAGAGTGTATATTCACTTGTGAATGAACAATTACAAAGTGGGAGAGGGATCCCTATTTATACAAGAGTGGGTCGCATCTCAGCCGTTGATCGTCCCTTCGATCCAACGGTCTATTTCCAATCCGTATGATCATTACAAGGCTACTCGTAGGCTACTCGATGGCTACACACATTAGGCCCTTGGGAAGTCCATGGGTCGCGCTTGTCAGGCCTTGGGCAGACCATGGGCGTGTGTCAGAAGCAAGATCGGGGCTACAAGTCCGTCTGACACGCAATCAACCGAACGGTAATGGGCTGCTCGCGGGCTGGCCGAACATCATTCATAGGTCGTTCATGGATTGCGCATGGGCCTTTCGCTCGTTTGGCTCATGGGTCGACCGTGGGCTGTTCTCGAGTAGCCCATCGTGCGTGATACGGCCTATCACGAACGGTTCTTGGATCATGCTCCGTCCGTGGGCTATGTCATTCTCCCCCACCTATTCTAGCGACGCCCTCATCGCATCTGCGGCATGGAAGGCTTCGATGTGCTTCTTGAACTACCATAGGCCCTCGGAGGGTTCCCAACTTGCTTCACTCTCTAGAAGGCCCCTCCACCGGACGAGGTACTCCTTCCTTGGTGACCAATATTTCTTCCATATGATCCGATCGGCCATGATGTACTCAACATCCCGATCATAGGAGGTTTTCACCCCAAGGGGCGCTCGGTGTGATGTGCCCCGATCCGAATCATCCTCGTCCGCATGGAACGGCTTCAGCATGCTCATGTGGAACACGGGGTGTAACTTGAGCTTGGACGGCAAGTCCAGCTTGTACGCCACCTTCCCGATCCGCCGTATCACTTGGAAAGGGCCTTCATAGTGACAGATCAGCCCTTTGTTTACGTCCCTGTATCGAAGGATGAGGTGCAATTTGGCTAGCACCAAGTCCCCGACTTGAAACTCCACATGCCATCACTTTTTGTCGGCCCATTTCTTCGTGCATTTTGCGGCCCTACTCAGACACGCCCACACCAAGTCAGCATGTTCGTCCCATTCCTTAGCGAGCTTATAAGCGAACGGATCGCTCCTCGGTACCCCGAGGCGATGCGCTTGGCGTGAGCGGCCGCCGCCCGGTCACGATCTCGAACGGGCTTTGGTTTGTGGACTCGCTCCGCCTGCAGGTTGTAAGAAAATTGGGCCACGTCGATCAGCCGTGCCCAATTCACTGCGTGTTGCTCACATAGTGCCGAAGATAGATTTCCAACAATGCATTCACCCGCTCCCTCTCGTCCGTCGATTTGGGGATGCATGCTGGTGGAAAGGTTGAGATTCGTCCCTAGCAACTTGAAGAGCTCGGTCCAAAACCGCCCGGTGAATTGAGGTTCGTGATCACTCACGATCATGTGCGGAACACCCCAATACTTGACAACGTGCTTGAGGAACGGCTTAGCGGCTTCCTCGGCTGGGCAATCCTTCGTTGTTGGCACGAACGTCGCATATTTGGAGAGCGATCCACCACAACCATGAGGGTCCGACACCCTTCGGACTTTGGCAAATTCACGATGAAGTCCATGGAGACACTCTCCCATGGACATTCCGGTATAGGCAGCGGCTCAAGGAGTCCCACGGGGGACCGTTGCTCTATCTTGTCTTGTTGGAAAACAAGACATGTCCGCACATAAGCTTCCACATCATCCTGCATATGCAGCCAATAGTATTGATCCTCAACGAGTCCCATGGTGCGGTGGATTCTCGGATGTCCCGCCCATTTGGAGTCGTGGCACTCTCGTAGGACTTCCTTTCGAAGTTTCCCATGGAGCGGCACATAGAGTCGCCGTCCTTTGGTGTATAGGAGGCCATCCGCGAGCCAAAATCTCCTCATCAAGCCTTCTTGGGCGTATCGAAGGAGAGCTTGGGCTGTTTGATCATGATTCAGCCCCTCCTTGATACGATCAACCCACGGGCAGTCGGGCCGGCTCAGCACGTTGTTCAACTCAAATTTCCTGCTCAAGGTGTCGGCCACGGAATTGGATTTTCCGGGCTTGTATTCCAGCATATAATCAAACTCAGCCAGGAAGTCTTGCCACCGAGCTTGCTTCGAGCTGAGCTTCTTCCCGAGTTTGGAAGTAGCTCGTAGCACGTTGTCGGTCCTCACGATGAACCGGGATCCCAAGAGATAGTGCCTCCAGGTACGAAGGCAATGCACCACCACGGTCATCTCCTTCTCTTGGACCATGTATCGCCGCTCAGCATCATTCAACTTTCGAGACTCGAAGGCCACTGGATGGCCTTCCTGCATCAAGACACCACCGATGGCAAAATCAGAAGCATCGGTCTCTACCTCATATGGTTTGGCGAAGTTGGGTAGCACCAGCACCGGCTCCTCGATCATGGCCTACTTCAATCGCTTAAACATCTCTTGACACCGGTCCGTCCACTCCCACGTCCTTTCTTTCTTCAACATATCCGTGAGTGGTATGGTGAGACGCGAATATTCCCAAATGAAACGCCGATAATAGTTCGTGAGTCCGAGAAAGGATCTCAGCTCAGTCACTTTGGTTGGTGGCTCCTAATCAGCGATGGCGTGGATCTTGGCCGCGTCCATCCGCACACGTCCGCCCCCGACGATGTGCCCAAGGAACGTGATTTCTCTTTGTGCAAAGGCACATTTCTCACGCTTCACATACAAGTCATTTTCTCGAAGGGTCGAAAACTTGACTCAAATGCTCAACATGCTCCTCTAGCGTTCGCTATATATAACAATGTCATCAAGATAGACCACAACAAACCGATCAAGGAACGGATGCAGTACCTTGTTCATGAGTGTGCAAAACGTAGCCGGCGCATTGGTCAAGCCAAATGGCATGACGAGGAACTCGTATGATCCGTAGCGAGTCACACACGCTGTTTTCGGCTCATCCCCCTCGGCAATCCGCACTTGATAGTATCCCGATCGCAGGTCGAGCTTGGAGAACCAACGGGCTTCTCCGAGTTGGTCGAACAAGTCGGCTATAAGAGGGATCGGATACTTATTCTTGACGGTCAGCTTGTTCAATGCTCGGTAGTCGATACACATGTGGAGAGATCCGTCATGTTTCTTTTGGAACAAGATCGGAGCACCGAACGAGACCTTGGAGGGCCAAATGTACCCTGCATCGAGCAGCTCCTTGAGTTGTTTCCTTAATTCCTCCAACTTGGGTGGGGCCATACGATAGGGGGCCCATGGCCGGTGGTTGAGCATCGGGAAGTAGCTCGATCCGATGATCGACTTCTCTCCGAGGAGGCAGCTTCTTGGGCAACTCGGGCGACATCACATCTTGGAAGGCGTCGAGGACTCGGGACGCCTCTTCCAGTATCTTGTTCTCTTCCGCGCCCTCCTCCTTCAATGCCGCCAAGAAGGTCACCTCGCCCTTCTTCAGCCCTTTAGACAGCTGCATGGCCGATAGCATTTTTCTATCACGTCCTGATTCGCGGTAGATCGGGACCATGCATTGACATCGCTTGTCTAGGATACATATGCAATCTGTGAAGGGCATGACGCCCGCATTGATCCGGTCGAGGAATCCCAGACCAAGTATGAAATCATAGTCATCAAGAGGGATTACCTCAATGTCTTCTCGGCCGGTCCATGGACCGAGGTGGAACTCCACATTCCTCGCCACACCGCCTGTCGGGACTTCCTTAGAATTCACCGTTTTGAGCCAACCGGCGTCATTTGCCTCGACCGGAAGATGCGGCTTCTTCGTGGCCTCTTTAGATATGAACAAATTGGATGCCCCGGTATCCACGAGTGCGCTCATTGTGGTACCCCCGATCTTCACATCTACGAACATCATCCCTTTAGGTTCCTTGGCCTTCTTGGCCTTGATCGCCCCAAGGATCCGCAACGATCCCAACCGCGCCTCCTCCCGCGGCTTGTCCTCCTTGCACAAACCCGCTAACTTTCCTCTCTTTGGACAATCCCGGGCCATATGAAGACCGTCACAAAAGAAGCACTTGTATGTGCGTACCTTGCGTTGATATCCCCGTGGCTCGACTCGGGTGGATTCTTGTGAGGGCTGGAGGCGGTCTTGTAGCATCCGGACGAGGGAACCGGCCTCGGTCTCCCCCACCAGTGGCCCTTTCCCTCGGTCGAAGGTCAGGCTTGACGGCGGATACCGGCTTATACTCCACAAAGGACTCGGCCACAGAAGTAGCCGTGGAGAGGTCTGTTGCGTTGCATCGTTTGAGCTCCTGTTTGACCCATGGTTTGAGTCCGCTCATGAACTGGTGGAATGCCTTCGTCTCGGACATGGACTGGATTTGGAGCAACTGCTCCGAGAACCGCTTCACATAGTCACAAACTCCGCCTTTCTGCTCTAGCCGCTTGAGTTCTACGCGGGCTTCCTCCTCCGTATACGCGAGATAGTAGGTCCGCCGAAATTCCTCGACGAACCGAGCCCAAGTCACGATAGGGTCGCCATTCCTACCATCCGACCGACGTCTCCACCATAGCAGTGCATCATCAGCTAAATACATGGCTGCGGTGTTCACCCGGATCACGTCGTCGGTCATTCCCATGGTCTAGAAGTACCGTTCCATGTACCATAGGAAGTTGTCCATGTCCTTTGCCACCCGGGAGCCCTTGAACTCCTTTGGCTTGGGTGCATCGGCACGGGAATGCACGGTGACCACCCCGCTCACTCGTGCCGCTTCAAGCTCAGTGAGCTTGCATTTCATCTCGGCCATTTCCGCACGCATGGCCACCATCGCGGTCTCCCATGTCTCATCCCGCTGCTACAGCTCATGCATGAGGGATCCTTGCACCTCGACACGGAGCTCTCCCATGCCGGCTTGGAGTTCTTGCACTTCGGCTAAGAACTCCTCCCTACCGGCTTCCGCTCCTTCGACGGCCTGGTGCAGGTCGTCCACCAACGCCCGGACGTCCATGATGGTCTCCTTTATGGCCATCATTCGGTTCTCCCCGGAGTCTCCCTTCAAATCCCTCGCACACGAGGCAACACGGGCCTTCTTTGACCGGGTGCTCCTCTCGGCTTGACACCCACGATCTTCACGCTCATCACTTTGAACGACCGGAGCATCAACACGAGGATCGGCCATTGTGTTTGGAACGAAGGCTCTAATACCACTTGTCACGGGTTGATCAATTTCGGTCGATCAAACACCGTGCGCCCTTAGGATCGGTGATCCCAAGTCAGCCTACACACACACGCTCGAACATAAGAATCGGATGGGCAAAGAGAGTGTATATTCACTTGTGAATGAACAATTACAAAGTGGGAGAGGGATCCCTATTTATACAAGAGTGGGTCGCATCTCGGCCATTGATCGTCCCTCCGATCCAACGGTCTATTTCAAATCCGTATGATCATTACAAGGCTATTCGTAGGCTACTTGATGGCTGCTCACGGCGGAGCCCTTGGGAAGTCCATGGGTCGCGCTCGTCGGGCCTTGGGCAGACCATGGGCGTGTGTCAGAAGCAAGATCGGGGCTGCAGGTCCGTCTGACACTCGATCAACCGAACGGTCACAGGCTGCTCGCGGGTTGGCTGAACATCGTTCATGGGTCGTTCATGGATTGCGCATGGGCCTTTTGCTCGTTCTGCTCATGGGTCAACCGTGGGCTGTTCTCGAGTAGCCCATCGTGCGTGACACAGCCTATCACAAACGGTTCTTGGATCATGCTCCGTCCGTGGGCCGTGTCACATGAGTCCAATTTATGTCATGAGTGAACTTCTAAATTATTAGGCCATGTTGCCTAGTTCAATATTTCTTGTGAGAGGAGATTTCTTAATGGCTAACAATCTTAATGATTGGATTACGATGAATTGTCCAATGAGTAGCGCAAAATAGATATTATTCAAACAAGACATTACTATCGTTGACGTGGACTTATGATCTCGTCCAAAGGGGGTTGCTAGTTCTAGCCATTCACCTCCACCTTATTACATATAAGAAAAAAAAAAGCCAATATATCTTAACTTCCAACTCTCCCACCCACCATAAGCCTCTTAACCCCTAGCCTCCTCCACCTACCGCCATTACATACCCATCCTCAATGGAGTCACTACGCTATTCTAAGCTTGAAACCGCACCCCCTTCTCTCTCTCTCTCTCTCTCTCTCTCTCTCTCTCTCTCTCTCTCTCTCTCTCTCTCTATGTGAGGTTACTGTGAGAGTTCGGGACAACCCTAACAAGGGCGTCAAAGTTGTCGGTGACCTCAAATCAAAGTCTCCATCACATTGGTCTAAGGTTATGTGATTTAGGGACCTTAATATAAGGTTCACAAGTCCCTCTAAGACCTTGGTTGCTTCCATGAATGAGTGGCAAACAAGCACACATAATAGATTATTCGAGAGTGAAAACACATTTACCACAATCAACATGGATTAAAGAGGGGTGGAGAAATGAGAGAGAGAGAGAGAGAGAGAGAGAGAGAGCAATGGCAGTAACGACAATGAGGACGATGGGGTTGATGATTGTTGGAAAATTTTCAAAAGGGATGTAGAAATTTCTTGGTGATAGGATGGATTTTGAAAGATGAAAAGTGTATTTTAAGGAGGAAAATGACAATTTTGTAAATGACATTGGTGAGGAGGTACGTGGTGTCTTAATGAAAGAGTTAGAATGCAAAGATGCACTTTCAAAATAGAAAATGAAAAATTGATATTAGGGATATGTTTAGCAGAAGTCCTAAAACTTGTCAAGAAAGTACAATTGAGTCCTCAAACTTACAAAAAGTGCAATCAAGTCCTAAAACTTGTCAAGTTGGTTCAATTGAGTCCTAAAGTTAATATCGTCAGATTTATTAACTGAATTTGCTGACATGGCGCCGACATCATATTTGAAATGAATTTTTATTTTTCAAATGGCTTTTTAAATTATTTTTTATTCAAAATCTTTAAAAATTAGATTAAAAACTAAAAAAGAAAATCTAAATTTATTTTGGTGAAAATAAGATAAAATGAATAAATCTAATTTTTTAGTTTTTAAATCTAATTTTTTTAAAAAAATGAATAAAAATTAATTTAAAAATCCACGTGGAAAATAAAAAATTATTTAAAATGCCACGTCAGCATTTTTAACGGAAAAGGCTAACGGTGTTAACTTTAGGACTCAATTGAACCAACTTGACAAGTTTTAGGACTTGATTGCACTTTTTGTAAGTTTTAGACTCAATCGCACTTTCTTGACAAGTTTTAGACTTCAACTGAACATATCCCTTGATATTAAGATGAAATGTCATGGTGGTTTCTGATATTCTTTATTTATTTTAATTTTTACCCTAAAATCCGCAACTCTGTTCTTTGAGTCACGATTTACATCACGAGTGAGTTGTCGCGCCACTGCAGCGTTTTGACTTTCCCTTGGGCGAGTCATATCAAATGTCAATTCCCCAGTATCCAGGAAGGGATAGTTGAGAGAAAATTTTGGCTCTAAGTTGACGTGAGAAATTGCTTTTATATCAAACCGTTAGATAAGAACGCAAGTTCCAAATTCAGCGACCATCTCGTCTTTATTATAGTTTTAAAGTAACTTGCGATTATGGAAGTCTATTTAAGGAAAATAACTAGGTTCTAGCGGCTATCTTCCAAAATATGCTATGCCTTTTTATTTATCTATTCTGTACTAAATAATAAAAGGGACATGAACAACAATATTTATATAACTCAACAAAAAAGGAAAGATATGTAATGAAGCAAAATAATATTATTGTTCTTATATATCTATATTATCTTGCAATATGTTCGGAATAACAATTTATACATAAAAGAAAGAGAGTGGTTTCAACACCGTCATAAATCAATTGGTAATTATTGAAAGAGATGGCGGTTACAAAATAATGAAGAGTGTATAAAGAAATAAATTATACATTATGATTTCACCAAAAAAATTATACATTATGATCCATTATAAAGCCATTATATGGCCATTGCAAAATTCTTACAAAATAACGGCTTTCATATTGGTCATAACTACCGACCAAAAAAAAATATTGGTCATAACTAAAAATATATATATCGGTCATAACTATTATTAGAGCCGTTACTTTACAATATCTCAAATCTGCTAAATATCCAACATTGTTCATCGAAACTCTCTCTCATCGTTAGACTATGCGAATTTTATGTATAGTCCATTTCATCCAACGATGTATATGAGTTAGGCTCATATATTTCGGAACTTTGGATGGTTATGTCACCACTTGATCCATTTATCTATTTTGTTTTGTTCATTACAAGAACATAATGCCACGTAGGACTAAAAGAAAAAGAGGGTTTCCAACTGCTACGATCTCTTATGCTTCTTTGTTCTTCGACGCCGCCACCTCTTACCCACGTTTGAGCACACGCCAGTTCTCATCTTCAACATGGACTTTGAATGTCAATTTGGCTATTCAACCTTATTTGAGCGTAAGCCCGGGGCCGAGATTGGCCACCTTTGCTTTATTACTTCTTGTTACATATTTTAAAGGTAATTTTGCTATAGCGTCGCTATACACAAATATGCGTAGGATGGGTGAGCGTCCTTGGCCACCCTCCTTGTGTTTAATCCATTATATCTTCACTTTTTCTTTGGACCATGTTAACTGTTAATTTGACCAATTGTTTCAACAACATATCGCATTAAAGCGTACCAAAAGAAAAAGCTAAACAAAATTCTTGGACTAGGATAAATCTGGTAGATTGGCTTAATGATTAAGGAGTAAACGTGTTGTGGGTGAAAAAGAAAAACCTTCCTTTGAATCACTCGTCGGCCATTTTGTTGGCTTTCCCAAACATGGACTCATTAACATTTTATGGTGCAGCTTTGAACCTGTGTTGTTCGTTTGATCTACACATATAAATTGTGGATCACTCATCGGCATTTTCGTTGGTTTTCCCAAACTTTGACTTATTAACATTTTATAGTGCATCTTTGAACTTGTGTCGTTTGTTTGATCTACACATATAAATCCGTGGATCACTCGTCGGCATTCTCGTTGGTTTTCCCAAACATTGACCTATTAACATTTTATAGTGCGGCTTTGAACTTGTGTTGTTCGTTTGATCTACACATGTAAATCCGTTCCGTATTCGTTAAACCAATTCCACGTGTTTATCTGAGACACGGTCTCATCCTTGCTTCCAACCAATTGAATAAATAAGGCTAATCGAAATTAGTTGTATCCCTCTTCTAGCTAACCCAAACTGATGCGGCGCATTTAGACAAAAATCACATAACGATCTATATTCCAACGGTGTGAATGAAGGAGGAAAATGACGGAGATGGTGACATCTTCGAGAATTGACCAACGAGGTTCCAATGTTGGCTTCTGCACGGTCATTTTGTCCACGTAAGCTAATTTGACCGAATAAGCACATGAGACCGATTTAACTAGTTTCATGTTCTTTCTTCACATTTGGCCTCAATGCCACCTTTAATCCTCTACTTTTTTGAAATATCACTTTGTATCATCTAACAAAATCTCATGAACAAACTGACCAAAGTGCCCACCATTGAGAACCACTTCAACTCACCCAACACAAACCTTCACCAAGGTGAATGGCTTAATGGTAATGGGGTCACTTAGCTTCTATAAGGTCACGAGTCTGATTCATGTCGTGAGTGAACTTTCGAACAACTTGGCTGCATTGTTTTGTTACAGCATATCTTGTGTGAAAATATTTCTTAACCATTGTCATTTTATTGGTGAGGTTGCAACGACGAATTTGCCATCCCCAGACCTTCGAGTCACAAGCGGTAAAAAGTAGATATTGCTGAAACCAAATATTACGGTAATGGGTGTTGACTTAAGGTAATGCCCATAGAATGTTGCTAGCACTAGTCTTTCACCTCGACCTTTTATTTATTTAAAAAAAAAAAAACCCAAGAAAAACCTAACCTCCAATAGGAAAAATCAAAAAGTCTTAAACTTATTACACTTTTAGCAATTCAGTCTTGAATTTTTAAATGTTATCAATTGAGTCATAAATTTTTTTACAATAATATTTATTTTTCTTTTCCTTTTTTTCTTTGCCTTTTTTTTCTACGCCGACAAGCCTCACCGGCCGTGAAGGCCTCCCCAAACTAGGCGAGGGCCTTTGTGCCCTCGCATGTGGCTAGTGAGGCTACGAAGGCCTTGCCTAGGGCCATTGTAGCCTTGCTGATCATGGGCAAGGGCGCAAAGCCCTTGTTAGATCTGGGCGAGGACTGCCTTGCCTTCGCCGATGGGGTAGAGAAAGCCCTCCCCTAGATCTAGCAAGGGCCTTTGTAGATGAGGCGGCCTCACCCAAATTTGGCGAGGGCCTTCATGCCCTTGCCCGTGGTCTTGCTGGTCATGTGTGAGGGTGCAAAGGCCCTTCCTGGATCTAGGTGAGGGTTGTGTCACATATAGGTAGAGGGGCCGTGAATTCCCTCACTAGCTTCACGACTAATGAGGGTCGCCAGTGGCCCTCGCCTACACTAAAAGATAAGCAAAGAGAAAAAAGGAAAGAAAATTTAAAAAAAAAAAAAATCAATTTTTAAAAAATTATTAAAAAAATTATACGCATCAGCGCTAATTGTGCTCATAGGACGACTGGCATCCACATCAATGAATTTCAATCAAAATTGGTCAAATGGACTCAATTAACAAATTGTTAAAATGTTGGAGACAATTGACAAAATTGGCAATTGAAAGGTTTGGAAATTGAATTTGTTCAAATGAAATAGGTTTAAGACTTTTTCAACAATTTTCCTAACATCCAACTAGGTACATAAATGTTTATTGTGAGGTGGTACGTGGTATCTAAACAAAAGCGAGAATGGAAAGATGTATTTAGGAAAATAGAGAATGGAAATTGGTATCGAGTTAAAAACTCACCATGGTTTTCGGTATTCTCTCTCTTTCTTTTTTTGACTAAAAACGACCACCATTTCATTAGAGCCACGGTCTACATCACGTGAGAGTTGCCTCAGTTATCAAATGTCAATTCTCCCATATCCGTAAAGAATAACACGAGAAAATTTTTTGGCTTCAAAATTGACATTGGAAGTTGCTTTAATGTCAAACTGTCCGATAGGAATTTAACTTAAAAATTAGGTTCCACTTGGGTTAAACTTGTTCGTGAGTTCCAAATTCAGCAACGATCAAGTCTTTCTTTCATCCATCTTCATGGATGTGGACTACCACTTTATTATAATTTGAAGTACCTTGAGTTTATGGCAGTCAATTTAAGAGAATTAATTTGTTATACTTAGCTGGCCCTCCATATAAAATTTAACTTGTGCATATTTGTAGCACGGGTACCGCCGCTTTCTTAGACCACAACCATCGGTGTCGTGGCTTTGTCTCCAACACAATGTCCCAACCAACCGCCCCCTTTTTGTTTTCCTTTTCCTTTTTCCTTTTTCACGCTCTACTATTTTATAAAATAAAATAATAAATCAAACTTTTTTCTCGAATTTTCTTGATATTAAGCCAAGTGAGCACACCACCGGCCGTGGTGGCTCCGCCGTGGCTAAGGCTTCCGTGATCTTTTGCCGGGAGGTGGGAGTTCAAAACCCAAGGGAGACATTTGGCGACTTAAGTGTGACGCCCAGGGGTGGTGGGTCCTCCCGCTTACGTGTCACCCGGGGCTTACGCACCAGCTGTCGGTGGGAGGTTCCCCCAAAGACACTAAAAAAAAAAAAAAAAAAAAAAAGAAAAGCCAAGTGAGCACCACAACGGCTTCACGTGACTTATGAAGATACTAAAAATTACCATGTCAGTATTTTTTATTGCTCAAGTTACACAAAAATACTAGATGTACTCAATCATATCAACTGGAGAATTTTTTGGACTTGATTATAATATTCAAATTTTATGATTTGATAGCACTTTCATAGACCTTGATGCACTTACCCCTAAAATCAAAATAGTTTTCCATGATTGTAGCATTAGTGGATTGGAAGCAAAAGGAGTAAAAAAAAGGGGAAATTCTCTCGTTTGTCTTTATCTTAAAGCCATCTCTCTCTCTCTTCCCATTGCAATAAGTCAAGCTTAAGATCATTGTTATGTGGATGAATTGGAAGTTAGACTTGCATATTGAAGCCACGGGAATATAAGTTTCAGGTACTTTAGTGAGAAGTTGACGAATTTGAAGAAGAACTATTCAACTTATGTAAGGACTTCTACACCATTTTTAGAGTTCTTAATCATTGAAGTAATTATTTGAAGCCAAAATAATTTTTCCTTCATTCTAATCATAAGGTTCTCAAATTTAGTAGTGGCAAACGCAAACTCAATTCAAGACATGCCAAATGGGTAGAATTTCTTCAATCATTTTCTTTTGCCTCAAAATACAAACCTAGTCACACCAATATTGTAGCAGATGTTTTATCAAGAAGATACTCTATGCTTTCCGTCTTGGACTCTAGGATTCTTGGTTTTCAGTTGATGAAAGAATTATATTTTGAAGAACCAGATTTCTTAACAATCACAAACAACTTTAAGCGAGAAGTTCAAGGAACTTATTTATTTCAAGATTGGTTTCTTCTTAAAGGAAATCAATTATGTGTGCCAAAGAGTTCTTTTTGAAGGTTATTGATTCGAGAGGCACATTTGGAAGATTGACCGGTCATTTCAGTGTTAACAAAACTCTTGATGTCAACCAAGAGCACTTTTATTGGCCAAAGATGAATGGAGATGTGCATACTATCAACTCAAGGTGTGCAACTCGTCAAAGAGCCAAGAGCCATCTCCGTCAATTAGTGAGACTCCACTTTTGGTTCCATTACAACTTTGGGAAGATGTGAGTTGGATTTTATTGTGGCTCTGCTCGAAACTCAAAGGGAAAAAAATATGCCATCATGGTAGTTGTCGATCGGTTCTCTAAAATGGCTTATTTCGTTCCATGTCATCCTTGACACTCCAATTTTGTCAACCGTTCAAGTGTCCATTTTTTGCAAAAATATAAACATACAAAAAAAAAAAGATATATAAAAAAAGAAAAAAAGACAGATAGCAAAATTTTAATTTAAAAAAAAAATGAAATGAGAAAAATGAAGTTGAATGGGCTGGCATGTCCGGCCCACTCTTTTTAATAAATTTTCGCCCCTTAAGATCCCTCCCCTCGGCCCATCTTTTTTATTACTTTTTGGCCCATTTTTCGTCATTTATTTGAGCCCACATCAAAATCAAACAGGAGAAGGCCCAGCCCATCTTTGCACCCACGCTCGCACACGCTCACACACGACGTAAGCAAAGAAGGAATCTTCGGGGAGAATGCGCTGTCGTGCGAGGAGAGATGTGCGAAACTAGAGCTGAGTTGGCATGGAGGACTTGCAGCCTATGGTTCGGCTTTCCCAAGTAACTTTCAGGAAATGCAAATCAATTTAACTTAAAGGGTTTTGAAAAAAATACAAAGACTGTTTAGTAAACTCTGCTTTGAGAAGTAATTTGAGACAAATGTTATTTGATAGAAAATATTTGAAAAACCCATTTGGATGATTAAATTAATTTAAAAATTTTATTTGTTAAAAGTGAAAAAAAAAATGTCCACAACTTTTTAATTTAAATTTTGACAATAATGTTGAAGATATCATCATGTAAACAACTTTTTTTAAAAAATAAAATTTCCTTTTTTGGCTAAAAAAATTCCAAATGGAAAAAATTTACATCAAAATGGTCTATTTCTCAATTAAAAAAAAAGAATACTTTCATTGCAATAAACGTAATAACATATGCCATGAGAAAAGAAATTTATTATCCTTAAAAATTACAAATATCCTTAAATATTTCCTAAACTTATAGCTATTTAGTCATATAAATGTGCCATATCACAAGCTGCATCATTTTTTGAAGCACTACCCTCCTCATTTACATCATCAACAATTGTGTACCTTACTTTGGCAAGTGAGTTCAATTCATATGAAATTTTGAGGGGATAAAAGAAATAAGGGGGGGTTTGTCAATTTTCATTGAGTAGGCATAGAACCGAACTTCCCCAATTTTCTGTTTGTATCTAAGTTCATGGCACTACTTTGCCACACAAGAAACGATCTATTTAGCTGAAGCAAAATTAAAATGAATCTGCATATGTCTCTCAAGTCATCATTTCAAACGATCGTTACCCAACCAAAATAATGGACATGAACAAAAATAAGCTTTCATTATGCGTTATTACAAGAAGAGCAAAATGTACACTTGTTTTCAGTGACTTCTCAACATATTACAATCATTAATTATGGACAACAACAAATGATAAATTTATCTTTGTAGCTACACTAAAAGAAAAGCAAATCTTTGCTTGCTGCTTCTTGTTAGCCTCTTATCATGGACAAACAAAAAGCCATTCACGATGATGAAAGTGGAGTAGCTTGTGCCTCAAATTCAAGAGCGTTTGTACTGTGCACTGCAAGATGATCAACTTGAATCTCAAGCCCATGAACATATCGTGTAGAACATGTTCAGATGATGATAGTTTATTATTGCCAGCAATCAACTAGAGACTTCAGTGGAGTTCCTCTTGCTCAAGCCTTGTAAATCATCACAGTGGGGCTGCTCACAAAGGCACACCAGAGGATTTGCACAGAAGTAATCCTCCTCCTTGGCTAATTGATAAAAACTTTACAATGACTTGGCTGTGATATCTTCTTCTCATGTGCCAGATGTATAGCAACTTCAAAATTATTCTGTGAAAGTGTCCCATTCTAATGCAAATCCAGTAAAGCCACAAGCCTTCTCCCATCTAAGAGAACAATTCTCTTAAATCCAAGATACCTATAGAAATTGTCAAAGTTTGCACACAACTTTTTGAAGGAAAATGGGATAGGCCTAACTAATTTGACTTGTTCTTCCAAGGGAAATAATGGAGCCTTTTACCATCTAAGAAAACGGTTCTCTTAAATCCAAGATACCTATAGAAATTGTCAGAGTTTGCACACAATTTTTTCAAGGAAAATGGGATAGGCCTAACTAATTTGACTTGTCCTTCCAAGGGAAATAATGGAAGAGCATCAATCAAGTTAACACACAAATAAGCAATCTCAAAGGTCCTAAGATAGGATTGCAACCGACAATTAACCAATCGCTTAACCTCCCATTCTCACATTCAATTAGGAGAGATCCACTGCAATCGACAACTAACCCTATGTGATCTTTCAGCGTATACTCAAAACAGGACAAACAAAAATGAATTCTTTGTCGCAACCCGTAAAAAGACATACATGAATCATGTTGATAATAGGAAAAAAAATCGTCATTAGCAGCACTAGTGGCGCTTCAAAAGATTTCCATTTCGTGCATGTGATTTTTTCAGGGTTCGATGAGATTGATATTCAGGCAGGTTTGACACCACTGTTTCGGCATTTACCGCATTGATATAATAGTGTTCTAATGAACTCGTAGGTTGTCAAGACGAAGCCATACCTGAAATTCACCCACAATTTCATATTCGATTGCCACACTAGCTTAATAATCAAACATGCAGACAGCACAAGTCGCAAACTGCACAAACAAAACCCCAATTAAAAAGCAATCGAACATTAAATACATAGAGCACGAGACACGAGCCGGCGATCAATAGCCAAGCATTTGGAATTAACAAAACAAATGACAAATGCGAATTACCCACGGCAACAGGCGTAGGAGGAGCAGCAATAGCCAATAATCCTAGCTCGGACACGTTGCGAGGCGACCAGACTAAATCCGATCTTTCTAAAGCTCGCCCTGTACTCGCTGTCCCCGAGTTGGGTAGGGCCACTTCCGGCGAGCTAGCTTGTTTTCTCCGCCGCCTTTTGCGGCCCCGTGTCGACCTTACATCTTATCCTTGTATCTTGGCATGGTTGGTTTTCATGCGTCTCGGCGCGAGTCTTCTGTTGGCTTGTTCATTCTTCAGTCGGTGTGTTCCAAATGCTCGATGTATGCCTCAGTCATTGTTGCGATAAAAATGAGACCGGTTTGTTTTTGCGAGAGGATGTCAACGACCTTTAATATTTTTTCACCCATTTGTAATGTCTTTTGGTTGATGCCGGATGAATGCGTCACCAAAGACGTGAGTTCACCGACATGTCATATCACTTTTAGTTTGACGCCTGAAACCTGTTCGACGAAATGTCTCTAAGAAATATGGTTGCTGTTTTTATCGGAATCTAAAGGTGTTTATTGTTAAACTTGGTTTTCATGAATAATGACATCACTACGTAGCATTTTGCTTGATATATGTTGTGTCTCCTTCATTGAACGGAATGAGTGGCCGGCGTGATGGAGGACGTTGGAAAGTTGAACTTGCTTATTTCGGTGGGGCCCATGGGTGTTCGGTGGTGGCGGTCCGATCTCGTTTTGTGAGGTTGGCTGCTGATGCCGTTTAGAGAGACTCCACGGTGTTTTTGTGTGGTAGGTGTTGGATTGGTCTATAGGGAAAGTTCGGTGAAGAGGATGCAGAAAGAGACGTCGGGCGTAAGAACCCCCGGAGGACGAAGACCACATGCTAATAAAAAAAAAAAAAGGGAATTAAAAAGGGAGGAAAGAAATAGAAGAATAAAAAAAGGCAATAAAAAGGAAAGAAAAAGACAAACTCTTAAGGGGAGAGCGTCATGCGAATGAAGGGCTGAAGGAGAAAGGTAAGTGGGCTGAGTTGGATTAATTGGGTTGGGCTTGATTTGGTCTAGTGGGCTCGAATTTGAGTGGACTGCTTTAATTTTCATGGGCTAATTGGGGATCAATTCATAGTGGGCCTTGCGCAGTTTTTTAGCCCAATCCGATCCAATAGGGCTCGGGTCGGTTTAGCTGGCTCGGTTCTATTGACCCGGCCCGAATTTCTCTTATAGTAATATTCACAATTATATATTAATAATAAATAATTAAATAAATATTAAAAATTTAAAAATTGGAAAATAAAAAATTTAAAAATTCGGAAAAGGATAAAAAGGGTTTAAAAATTTTAGGAAATAATAAAGACTTTTAGAAAATTTGAAAATCAATAAAAAATTTAGAGTTTTAGAAAATCATTAAAAAAAGTTAATAAAAAATCCAAAAAGTTGGAAAACCCTTTTAAAATATTAGAATTTAAAATTGGATAAGCCTTTAGCGCTTTAAAATAGGATTTCTTGTTTTGCATTGTTTTGTTTTTATTCGTAGGGATGATATTAAGATGCTTGTGCCCTTTCTTTTATGATAATTGATTACACATTTTAATATTTGGATGTTACTTTCTTATTTTAGAATGGTTAGGATGAACCTCAAACTTTTCTAATAGGATGTTATGGCGTTAGTTAGCACATGATTAGGTTAAAGGGCGCTAGCCTTAAGGTTAACATAATCAAATTCTTGAGTCTAAAATATTTGGTTGCGTAAATAGTAAAATATTTTCTCGTATCTTATTGGATTTCTAGTCAACCCCAAAAGAAGGCTAGTGGTGACTCCTTTGTTGAAATTTGTGTAGGCTTAATTGATTAAAATTTTGAACGCCCGATTCACGTAAGATATGGGCTTGAGAGAGCCCAAGTTAATGGAAGGCCGTCAACCCAAAGTTGACAATACCTTTAAACCTAATAGTCTCGCCTGCCAAGTGGTTAGGTCATGATAGTCTTAAGACAAATTATGCATCACATGTGATTGTGTTATATTTTAAAGAGATTATTCGCCTTCATGGAATGCTGAAGACTTGTCGGATCGTGATTATGAGTTTTTAAGCTATTTCTAGAGACACTACGTAAAATGCTTGGAACTAGACTCCTATTCATCACCACTTGTCATCCCCAAATTGATAGTCAAATGGAGGTAACCAATTGTATCATTACCACTCTTCTTCAAAGTATGGTGAGTAAATCTTTGAAAGATTGAGATTTGAATTTGGCACATGGTGAATTTGCTTATACTCAATCACCGAGTTATACCACTGATTGATCATCTTTTGAAGTTGTGTATGGAATTAACCCCCTCACCCCAATCGATTTCATTCCTACTACATCCAATTCCCAACTAAGCTTCGATGGCAAAAACGAGCTGAATTGATAAAGATGCTTCATGATTAGATTCGATCCAAGATCAAAAAGGCTAATGAGTCTTATAAGAAGAAAGCCGATTAGCATCAGAAGAAGGCTTACTTTCAATCATGTGATCTTGTATGGATTTTATTTGAGGAAGGAGAGATTTCCATCTCATTGTAAGAACAAGCTCATGCTTAGAGCTGATGGCCCATTTAGAGTTACCGAGCACATCGATGACAATACATATAAGATTGATATTCTTGAAGAGTTTGAAGTTTTGGCAACTTTTAATGTGGGAGACCTTTCTCCTTACTTGGAGGATTAAGATTTCTCACATTTGAGGACAAATCTCAAACAACCTAAGGGAGGATGATGTGGGAGCATCCAACTTAGCTCCATCAACAAACTCAACATCATCGATAATGATTCAAGCCAAGGTAGAATTTGGGCATAACGTCATTCAATGGGTCTGGAAATAAAATTATCAATGGAAAAAACTATCAATCATAAAACTAATTAAGAAGTTGTCGATTCACCATATTAAATGCCGGATTGAAGATTGAACAACATATCTGTTGGAATAAAATACGCGGAAATGATAGTATCTTGCAATTTACGTCAATGCGAAATTACCAGAGAAATAAATGAAAAATAATAAGAACATCAGAAATTTATGTGGTTCGGTTCGAGTATCGATACCTACGTCCACGGGGAGAGCCAGCAGCAAACAATCCACTATAATCGAAGAATCAGAGTTTATAATCACTCATACACTTAAGTGTTTCCCATACCTAGATTTAATCTAAAACCCAAAATATTTACAAATAAATAATGTAAACTCACAGCACAAAAATTACCGCACATTCAAGCTAAAGCAAAACGTTCTATGTACTTCGCAAACAATAAAAGTCATTTGCTTGTTCTTCTTGTATGGCTCCGTTGTTCTTCTTGTACGGCTCCGTTGTTCTTCTTTTTCTTGTGTGTGGCACTCCTTAGCTTTTTTTTTTTTTTTTTTTTTTGCGGAACACTCCAAAGAAAGACCCATGTTAGGGTTTTATATGTGTGCCCAGCAAGTCAACATATTTGACCTGGGCCCACCACTTTTTTACTTCAACGTGGACTAGGCTTTTGCAGGGAGGAAAGAAATTCTTGCTTTTCTTTACACGATTCTGTTGAAGAAAGATAACTTCTACTCTTGAATAAAGATAATAAAATATGTGAGCCCTTTTTTTTTTGTCTTGTAGTGCACATGATATCTTCCTTACTTATTTGCACGTCCGAAAGAAAAAAGTCCAAGAAGGAAATTGTTTCTTCTTTCTTCATCCGATTTCTAATTCTCGGAAGAAAATCTTTATTAACAAATTCGGTTTAACAAATCGTTATCCGAATTCAAACTCGAGAAATTAATTTAACAATTCTCAACATTGGCTCAGTGTTTGAAGTCAAGTTATAGTGCTCATCATCCATGCGCTCTCTCAACGTCCTGACAGGCACTCACTCTCCACAAACGCTTTGCTTGAGCTTCGCCAAAGGAATAGACTTAGTCATCATGTCTGTTGAGTTATCTGCTGTAACAATCTTTTTTACAATAACATTACCCTTAACTAAAACATCTCTGATGAAGTGGTACCTGATATTGATATACTTTGTTTGCTCATGATAAACTAGATTATACGCCAAATATATCACACCTTAGTTATCACAGTGTGTATCCACACTTTTCTATTCTAACCCAAAGTCTGAGAGTAAACTTTGTAACCATATCGCCTCTTTCGCTACAAAAGTTAGTGCCATGTACTCTGCCTTAGTCGAAGACAAGGTAATGTGATCCTATAAAGACGCTTCCCAACTAACTGCACCACCCGCTAGCGTAAACACGTACCATGTTAAAGATTTGCGATCATCCAAGTCACCAGCGTGATTTCAATCCACAAAACCAATGGTCTCACTACCATTGCTGTCGCTCTGGTACAGTATACCCACGTTTGTTGTCCCCTTCAAATATCTGAGGATCCACTTCACAACTTCCCAATGAGTTTTACTAGGACACTTCATATAGTGACTAATCACGCTCATAGCTTGTGAAATATCAGGCCCAGTGTACACCATAGCATACATAATACTAGTCATGGTACTAGAATAAAGAACACAAGACATATGCTCCTCCTTCTCCTCCTCAATCAGCGGTGATAATTTATCCAGAAAGTTTAAAGTGCTTTGCTAAATGTGTATTTACAGATTTTGCAAACTGCATTTTAAAACGTACCACGGTCTTCTCAATATATTTATTCTGAGATAGACATAAAACTCTTGCAACCCTATCACGCAAAATCTCCATACCCAATATCTTCTTTGCAGCACCTAAATATTTCATCTCAAATTCAACATTTAACCACCTCTTCAGCACATCAATATCAGATATATTCTTAGCTTCTATCGGCATATCATCAACATATAAAAGTAGATAAATCAAATAATCATTCTCCAATCTCCTAAAGTAGACACAGTTATCCATATGACTTTTTGAATAGTCTTGATTAGCCATGAAAGTATCAAACATTGCCTAAGAGACTATTTCAGCCCATACAAAGATTTATTCAACAAGCAAATGTGATCTTCCTTACTTGGAATAGCAAATCCCTCTGGCTGCCTCATGCAAATCTGCTCCTCCAACTCACCGTGAAGAGACACAATTTTCACATCTAACTACTCTAACTCGAAATCTTGCGAAGTAATTAAGGCAAGTAAAACACGAACAAAAGTATGTCTTACCATAGGAGAGAACGTCTCATATTGACCCTCACGTTGTGTATATCCATTCGCCACAAGTCTCGCCTTATACCTCGTTGTCTCGACACCGGAATGCCCTCTTTCCGTTTAAAGACCCATTTACTTCCGACAATCTTTTGGCTCTTGGGTACTTTGACCAGCTCCCATGTCTAATTTCTATGGAGTGATTCCATCTCTTCACTCACAACCCCTAGCCACTGCGATGACTCTGAAGTAGCTATCGCCTCAGAGTAAGATGAAGGCTCATTTGTCTCCACCTCATCACCTACAGTCAATGTGTAAGTAATATATGTATAACCATAATGTACCGATGATTTAATTTGCCTTCTCTATCTATTTGCGGCTATAGTGTGCTGTGGCTTTGCAGGTTATTCACTATCACCGACTTCAGGAATTGCAGCCTCATCTGCAATCTCAACTTCTATTACCTTAGAAGTCTCCAGAGTCTCCACCTGAAACTCTACCTCACTAATGACGCCATGATCTGTCTTCTCTGCCGGTTGTGTCTCATAACTCCTCTATTGAAGCATTGCAATCTCGTCGAAGATCACATCTCTACTGATTAGAAAATTGGGTGATCTGGGATCAGTGCACCACAGCCGGTAGCCTTTCACCTCATGTGCATAACCTAGAAATATGCACATCTTCGCCCTCGGCTTAAACTTACCATCACTCGCATAAGCATACGCAAGACATCCGAATATCTATAATCCAGAATAATTAACAAGTTTCCCTGACCATACTTCCTCAAGAGTCTTCTACTCGATAGCAAATGATGGAGATCGATTAAACCAGGTAACATGCTATGTTTACCGCTTTGGCCCAAAATTCCTTGCCAAGTCTTGCATGTGAAAGCATACATTGAGCTCGCTCAAGCAAAGTTCTATTCTTTCGTTCTACCACGCCAATTTGCTGTGGTGTCCCAGGTACTGTGCGGTGTCTCACAATACATTCTTTCTCGCAAAACTCGGTAAAATCTTTACCACAGAACTCCATGCCATTATCGGTTCTTAGGCACTTGATTTGTTTATCTGACTGCTTCTCAATCAATGCCTTAAATTTCTTGAACCGATCAAACACATCATATTTGTGCTTCAAAAAGTATACCCATACCTTCCTCAAATAATCGTCGATAAATGTTAGCATATATCAAATACCTCCCTTTGAAGGAACCGAATAAATATATGCTTTCACATGCAGGACTTAACTCGATGCTGCTTCCCAAAGATGCAGTGCTCACATAAGTCCAGCTTCCTTATCTTTTGACCCTTCAACAACATTTTTTCACTCAGTATCGTCATACCTGCCTCACTTATGTGCCCTAAATGCATATGCGATAACTGAGTCAAGTTAGAGTCTGACTCACCTGATGAAACTGCAGCAGTTCCGATTACGGTCTCTCCCAGTAGATGATATATAGTATTTACTTTCTTCCCTATCATCACTGTCATGGCACCTCGAGAGATCTTCAACACTCCACCTTCAGCGGTGTACCTACATCCGATGTCATCGAGTGTCCCAAAAAAAATAAGGTTCTTCTTGAGCTCTAGCACATGCCTCACATTTTTTAATGTGCACACCACCCTATCGTGCATCCGAATCCGAATTGTCCCTATCCCCATAGCCTTACAGACTGTGTTATTCCCCAAAAGAACCCTACCACCATATGCAGTCTGGTAAGTACTAAACCAGTTCTTATGAAGCGTCATATGATAAGAACACCCCGAATCTAGCATCCATTCATCTCATGATGAAGTAGTAGTCACACATAAAACAGCTTCTGCATGCATCACTAGTGTTCCCCTCGGCAACATTCGCCTCACTGCTTGTGGCATTCTGCCTATCAGCTTTATTCCTCCGCTTTGGACAATCTCTCCTGATGTGTCCCTTCTCGTGACACTCAAAGCACTTCACGCGTCCTTTTCGATATGCTTTTACCTCTACTACTACTAGGTTCTCGATGTTGTTCTCGACCCCGAATCTTTAGTGCTTTCGCTACTCCTTGCGCTAGACCATCATCTCGCAACTTTCTTTGCCACTCCTTAGAGAATAAGGCGGATTTTACCTCTTCTAAGATAATTGTAGTACGCCCCTGTAATAGTGAATCAGTAAAGTGCTCCCATGACTCTGGTAAAGAGGCTAACAACATCATGCCCTGTTTTTCATCATCAAGTATCTTATCGACGTTCTTCGGATCCATCATGAGTTTACTAAATTTATTAAAGTGGGTTTTGATAGACGTACCTTCAGTATATCTAAATTGAAACATCCTCTTCAATATGTATAAGCGATTGCTCAAACCTTTCTTCATATAGAGTGCTTGAAGTTTTGCCCATAATGCTGCGGCATTCTTCTCTTCAGCAACTTTTATTAAAACCTCATTCGACAAATTTAATAGGATTGTGCTCTTTGCTCTTTCCATTAACTCTACCATCTCAAAGGCTTTCATTATAATCAATAATTCATATTTACCATCCAGTGCCTTGGCCAAACCTTGGGTTGTCAATTATGCTCACATCTTGATGCTCCATAACCCAAAGTTGTTCCTCCCGTTAAATTTCTCAATTTCAGATTTCCTCTCAAACATAATTGCAATAATAGAATTTCCAGATAATAATCAGACAAGCAAAAGCTCCAAATCACAATCAAGAAATCCGATCCCAAGCTCTGATACCAATTGTTGGAATATAATACGAGGAAACGATAAGATCTTACAATTTACGTCAACGCGAAATCACCAGAGAAATAAACAAGAAATAATAAAGACACTAGAAATTTACATGATTCGGTCCGAGTATCGGTACCTATGTCAACGGGGAGAGCCAACAACAAATAATCCACTATAATCGAAGAATCAGAGTTTACAATCGCTCACACGCTCGAGTGTTTCCCACACCTAGATTTAATCCCAAACCTAAAATGTTTACAAATAAATAATTTAAACTCACAGCACAAAAATTACCGCACGTTCAAGCTCAAGCAAAATGTTCTATGTACTCCGCAAACAATAAAAATTGTCTACTTGTTTTTCTTGTACGGCTCCGTTGTTCTTCTTTTTCTCATGTATGACGCTCCTCAGCTTTTTTTTTTTTTTGTGGCACACTCCAAAGAAATAACCCACGTTAGGGTTTTATATGTGTGCCCAACAAGTCAACATATTTGACCTGAGCCCACCACCTTTTTACTTCAATGTGGACTAGGCTTTTGCAAGGAGGAAAGAAATCCTTGATTTTTTTTACACGATTCTGTTGAAGAAAGATAACTTCTACTCTTGAATAAAGATAATAAAATATGTAAGCCCCTTCTTTTGTCTTGTAGCTGCACATGGTATCTTCCTTACTTATTTGCACGATCGAAAGAAAAAAGTCCAAGAAGGAAATTGTTCCTTCTTTCTTCATCCGATTTCTAATCCTCGGAAGAAAATCTTTATTAACAAATTCGGTTTAACAAATCGTTATCCGAATTCAAACTTGAGGCATTAATTTAACAATATCAACGAGAGACTTTTTAGGATAATTTCCAATAATATTTAATGAATTCTTAAGTTGGTTGTTTGTTGGTCAAGGTGGGTGCATGAATTTTGGAAGGCTTAAGAATCAATAGCGCACGTTTCTATATGTTTTTATTGCATCTCTAAGTTCCTAGGAGTCTTAATTGCTTTTTAAAGTTTCTATAATAAAAGTTCTAAGTTCTTAGATCTTTATTATGCTTTTTAGTTCCCGTGTCTATTAATGATCAAGTAGTTCCAATGTCTATTTAATTGTTGTCTATTTCTTATGTTGTAGTCCTCCTATAAATAGAGGAGAGTTCTCAATTGCAATAAGAAGATTTTAATGAATGATAATATATGATATTTTTCTTTGTGTGAGCAAATATCTTTGGAGAATGGATAACTCTTATTTTGGTCTCTTTATCCTTAGAGAGTGGATTACTCATTGGTGGTTAGCCAATAAGTACTTTATCATAGGCTGATGGTTTTTCCTTTAAACCTTGGTGATGAGCGTTTCATATCCTAATATCCTTTATCCTTGGTGGGTGGCTTGTCCTTTAAGCCTTAGTGGTGGACTTGTTGATCCCATTTTTATCCTTAGTTGGTGGTGCGCTCCTTATACATCAATGGTGATCGTATTCTATCAAATAATTTAATATTCAACCATTGATAACATCTCCATAAACACCATTCCCATACACTTAGCTAGAAAATACTCCGTTTTCAGGATCACTTGCCCACATACTCATCATCATTAAGTCAAGTTGGCGGTGTCTTTTACTAAAGGTGACTCCTTAGACTTTGTCTCATCTCACGACCACTACTCAATTGAATAAAAGCTTTTAAAATTCAGAAACTATGAAAGTCTAATATCAATCAAATCTCTCGGAAGATGATATGCGCGAGGTTGTCGTGCAAAAATAAGTTAATAGTCAAACCTTGCTGACATTTTATATCACTTGAGCCTCCATGGATTGCTACCCACCGCAAACTTATAGAACTCATTTTGTTAGTCTTTTACCATTTATCTAATTTTGGGACTGGATTTTGTCAATTCAAATTGGCTTCAGAGAATTACGCAGGTTTATCAGTAAGTTTGTGACGCTAGGATATACAAGTGAATGGAGAAGCACCATGGGATATCCGAGATTGATATATAGATAATTGGCTGACGATACGATCTATTAATCACGAGTGGGTATTTAGATAAATAGATCATATCCGTGTAGACGTGGATCATTCATCAGACCACATAAATCAGTCAATTTTCCTTTTGATGAATTGATAATCTTTCTTGCTTATGTCATGACACGTATGATGGGACTAATTCATAATTATCAGTATATATGTGTGTGTGTGAACATTGTTAACTTCTGTACGTTTTCAAGTGTAGGTCGTATTCGACGGACAAAAAAAAAAGTGTAGGTCGTATGGAAAACTTCAACATAACGATCTATACTCGATGAGCACGCAACGTAACAGAAGTTGACGGTCGGATGGTAATCAGGAAACGAAACATTGACCGAATGGTGATTAGACTTATATTTTAGAGAGAGTTACACAATTTTCGATAGAATAGAATAAAATATTGGGATTGACAGGTTCCGTTTGAATTTCAGTATACGAAGAAAAAAAATTCAGTGTGAATACGTTTTGATAGTCAACGATCAGTTGATGGGAACGTAGATAAGTATGCCCTTGAAGCAATACTTTTAGCATGCAGGAACGGATATGTCGAGTGGGCTTGCGATTATTCAAATGGATTAGTTACGCATGAAAGTATAAGATGATTAAAACCTTTAGCACAGTGCTACGCCGAAATTGTATTCTTTGACTTTTTAAAGATTGAGACGGGTTTTACGACAATTCCAGGCAATTTAGATAAACTAAGGATTCATGAAATAATCTATCGCCCATTCTAAGTTAAATGTTCTACTAAAACTAACATCTAGATAGGGTGTGTAAAAGAATCGAGACCCGCCCGGATCGCTCGAAATCGGATCGGAACCGCCCGGAACCAGCAGTTCTTAAGGGAACTGGTCCGATTCCCGATTCCAATTTATAGGAACCGGTGGGTACCGGTCTGATTCCCGATTCCATGGGCGGATCCACCCATCCACCCACCCGGATTGGACCGGTTATATTATAATAATATATTAATTTTTAATATTAAAAAAAATCAAAATTAGCAAATTTAAAATTTAGAGCTCTAATGACCATCTTGTCTCAATTCACTACTCTCCTACTTCATCTCGTCTCAATCAGTTCAAAATCTTTCCGAGCTCCCTCTTCCTCTTCGATTCACCTCTAGATCTACTCGTCTCCCTTCGAATCCTAGTCCGAACTCGGCGAAACAGTGAGTGGATTCTCTTTTCTTCCCTCGAACTTGAACTGCCTCTCCACGTCGACGCCACCTCCGCATTCACTGTCACTATCGTCCTCTTCATTGTTTGGCTCATCCCGCTTCTACCTCCCCTCTTCCTCCTCCCCCTCCTTGGCTTCTCCCCATCATCCTCATCTTCGGGGACGGGCGAACTCCATGTCTAAAAAAGGCTCATCGTCCCCGTTGTCCTCCTCATTGTCGGTCACGAGGGGGGAGTGGGAGACGGCGGAGGCGGTGGCGAAGATGGTGGTGGTGGCCGGGACGGAAGCGGAGCAAGGGTCGTGAGCGCTGCTGCGGCGGACACTGTTGCAGCGCTAGTACTTGAGGAGAATAAAGCTACCATGGTCGGGAGAGCCAGAATAAGCAGATGTGGGGAGGGCGAAAAAGGGAAGGCGCGTAGATTGGACTAGTTCTATAGATCCACCTTGGAACTGAACCGAACCGGCGGTCCGGTTCCCGAGTGGATTCATGCAACTAACGGGCGGTTCCCGGTTCCAATTTTTTGGAACCGATTCTTAGCGGGCGGTTCCTAGTTCTAGGTCGGGAACTGCCCACCCGGACTATGCACACCCCTAGATACTACTGATACCTATATCTTTGAGCGGGTAACTATGTAGATTATGGACACGTTAACTTATCTGTGGTCTTCTGACCAAAAGAAAAAAATAAATTATCTATAGTCTACACGAAAAACAGAATTAATAAACAAATTGTTGATAAACTTTTCAAAATTTATGTGCTGGATTGAGAGATTAAGAAATTCGTTTTTGGGGTAAGTGTATTAATAGGGCTTTTGGAAATGGTTGTGGAAGGCATTTATATGGGCGTGTATGAATGACAAAATGAAGTTGGGATAGTTGAAACTCGGCGCCAACGCCTAAATGATCACACCACATACCAACGACAAAGAAGTTCACCATCTGGGGATAAAGAAATGCATTACCAGTCAATGATGAAGAGCTTAATGCCTTCAAAGAAAACACCAAAGCAAATGAAACCAATCATAAGGCAACCATTTAGTATCAACCCGAAAACCCGAGAAACCAGCCCCATGTCCTTCGCCTCCGAGCCCGACACCCTCCGACCCGTCAAGGCCAGCTCCATCGCGTTCCCATACCCCACGATGCTCGGCAACCTCCGCAGTGTCCCAAGGTCAGCGATGATCGCTAGGTCCACCTCCTTCACCGAGAAGAACGAGTCCTCCGTGCAGTACCTCACGTCACACGCGGTGGCGACGTCGACGTCGACGCCGCCCCCGACGCTTAGGTTCCCTACTAAATGAATTGGATAAAAATAGAAATTCGCTCACTTGAAGAAAAGCTTATATATATATATATATATATATATATATATATATATATCAAATTCTAGTCTGGTCAATACATGTGAGAAAACTGCTTTATTTATAGAGATTTGCTTAGGAACTAAAAAAAGCTAAATGATTCGTGGACGTTGACACTATGTTTTGGCTATTATATTCAGTCATTTATCACATAAGAAAAAATAAGAATTGATCTCAAATTCTAAACAAAAATATCATTTGCGTGGTCCACATTTGCATTGATTGTGATGGCTTGGACCCGGAATTTTAATTTTTGAAGTGGGAACAGTGACCGAGAAAATTCGGATGTAGATGAGATCGAATTCGAATTTAGGGGGACAAGAAACCCAATTGTGAGATTGAAAATTCTGATTGCAAACCCGAGTGGGAGGCTGAGTGGATTTAAAGATAAAGAAGTGTGATTGAAAAAAAAAAAAAAAAAGACAAATCCACCGAGTAGAGTTTTTCGATTTGAATGACTCAGTCAAAGAAAAGATTGGGTGTTTGAATTTAATTAAAAATCTGGAGGCGGGTTTTGTTTGTTTTGAATAAAAACACTTGAAGGAGAAAATCTGATCATAATAGGCAAGGTAGAGTTTGTTTCTTCTTGAACACTTCGAACTGTGATCTTGTAAAAAGGAATCAGTTGAGAGTAAGGATAGATTTTGGCGCAAGCTGGAAACAAAATAATAGAAAAGAAATAGACGAAGTTTAAGTGGAGTAGAGTTGGATTTTTGAAGATTAGTTTTAGCCGTAAGAGAAATGGTGCCAAATTCGATCAACTCGCACGGATATTCACGGTCAAATAGAGAAAAGTAGAAATTTTTTTGATTGATATCCCATGTAGATAGCATCGATCAGTTGGTGAGTCTTATGCATGATTCTTATTGCATAAAGTTTCCTCTTGAAAGAAAATACAAAAAGAAAAAAAAAGAATTAGTAGTCATATAATAATTTAATGGCAAGTTTATTAGATCACAGTAGAGTTTAGGTTTGTTGTTTTCATAAATTTTTTTAAAAAAACAAAAGAGCATTTCATAGAGTTTGCATTATAGGATTAATCTATAGTTAATTCTCATATCACAGAAATCATTTCATATTGTTCGCTTTAGGAATTAATTTCATTACAATTCATATAATGAATTCATTATAGTATAACTTGCATGACATTCATGACCTTAGGTTGCCAATGCATATTAGATTAGGTGCACATGATCATAGCATTAATTAAGTCATGTCCTTATTTTATAAACAAGAAAACCCAAAAAGAACTAATTGTCATTTCATCTTAGGTATTGAATCAAGTTATTTAGTATAGCTTAGGTCATGCATTGGTCATAGTCATCATCACTTTCACGAATAAATGTTGCATTCATCATTGTGTATTTGTTTCCTAAGTCTAAGCTTGTAAAACCCTGGTCTTGATAGGTGACAAATAGGGGTCCGTTTTTGTTTGCTCATGCATTTCAGGTTCTGTGATTTATTCAGCAATTACATGTTTGATTATTGAATGTCTCATTATCGATTGCACACCCACATGGTTATCCTTCACATGTTAGGGGCTTTTGGCAAAGACTGCATGCAAAACAATTTGAGATGAAGAGAAAAAGTACCAAAATTGTATTAGATTAAATTAGCGCAATCAAGTCCTTGTATCCATTAAATCTCTAGTTTGCAGAAGTAAAATGTACTACCACATATTACTTGGGGTGTTTAATCAACCCTTAATCCCGTAGTGGGGGTAACAAAGTAAGTTCGATTAAATGTTTAAATTGAGAAATTAAGTTGTGATTGGTAGGGATTGGGAGAGTCCATACTAAAGCAGCATCCTTAGTAATTCATTAACTTTCACTTGGTGGTTCTCCTCTAGAAAGGTTGTAATAGTGAAATTTAGCAAACAATATGTTAGACCAGTTACACACTTAAAGCTCATAAAAACTAGAACTTGAAAATGACAGCGGAACGCAAACCATACACAGATTCACTTGGGACGGGGAGGAAACCAAATACATATAAGCGGCTTCAGATTTCCCTCTCCGTATTTGACTTCATCTATCTTCTGGCAATGCAAAAGAGAAATTTCTAGGCAATGTAATCACTGTCCCTTTTCTGCAATTCCACCACCTCTGCGTTGGCTGTTTGTCCGGTACCTTCACGACGCCCCACGAGATGTTCTGGTGCGATGTCACCGTTATTGACTTGAGCACGATTGTCTTTTCCAGGAGAAGATCCACTAGTAACGATAACAACCTATCTTCTCCGTCAATTGTAAACCCTACAAACTTAACGAGCTTCAAGTATTTCAGCTGCAAAACGTTGGACTTCACAGTGGGAAAATCCATCCAAAGATGAGGTTCATGCCAATGTTGATGAAAGTAGGGACAGGTCACGCTGCTCCTGCTGGGATCAATCTGCATATTCATATAATGCACATATCTTCAGTTTTACCATTTAAAAAATATGTGGTTATATTTGAAAAAAATGCTTAGAATTTTTCATTTTTGTTTATATTTATGGTAGTGGGTTGATGGTGACACTTACTGTGATAAACAACTTTTCCAAGATTGGGCAGCTATTCAAGAAACAAGCCAATGAATCGCGCTTTGCATTGTCCATTAGAGAATCAACCCACCTCAATTGGTTTAACTTGTAAAACTGGAATTCTAGCCTTCCAAAGATAACTCCTGCTGAGCATAGCCACTGTAAACACGTGGAGTACCCTTGTGAGAAGATGTAGCCGATAGTTCTCTAATAAGACAATTGGAACAAGAAAGAGGTTTACCTCAAGAAGCCACCCACTTGTAGCGAGAGTCTCAACTTCTTTCAAGGAAGAGAGCAGAGAGAGAACTTCTTCACAGTCAAAGTCACCGTTACCAAAAGCACCCTCCAAATCAAGCACCGCATCAACCAAATTCGAAGCATTCTTCATGTGGATTTGGGTCAATAGGCCCTTATACACAAAAGATCTTAAGCTGGTAGCTGAAACAAACACACTCTCTATGTCCACGCAATCCAAAATCATCAAATTTCTGAGGCTTTCATTCTTCTCGATCCCAATTCTCTTTAGTCCTTCGCACTTCTCAATCTTCAAGCTCTGTAGAAGCTGGCAATTCGTGAGCAAGGAGGAGGCAACGTCCTCAGTGACACTGGAGACCGATCGCAGATGAAGAGTCCTTAGGGTGGATAAATTGGTGATGTTGATAGGAGTAATATTACCTAATTCCATTTTCATATGGTAATAACGTTTGTCCTCCTTTTGGCTGTGAGAGAAATTGAGATGAAGCTCTTTGTCGCCTCCCTTTGTGGCAACGATGGTCACGTCACCCCCGGGAAACCGGAAACACAGTTTGCGCATCTCCGGGCTCTCGTAAGATCCCAGAAATACGTTGACAGCTTCTAACGAATCTTCAACTGCGTTAACTGCAGCAGTCGTGCCACCACCTGTGGCAAAGTGATTCACCGTCGTGGGTGACCAGAGAGACCTCCATTGTGTGGAGAGGAGGCTTGTTCTCACTGCCTCTTTGAGTGGCAGGAAGGAGTTGATTCTCTGGAGGATGTCTTGCGGCAAATTGCTGATCAGATCTACATATTCTTGAGCCATGATGAAATTCTCTGATCTAGAGCTTGAAAATTGCAATCCCCAAAGGAATTGTAACCACAAGAGGTGTGATTCAATTTATTCTTTTATGTGAGGAGAAGATAAAGCTAGTTTGGAACTAGTGGACGTGCAAGAGCATGGGTATGAAATTACCCACCAGCCAGCTAGCTGTGGTTTTGGAGCAGCTGGCGAGCATTTATATAGGGACACTTCTCCTGCCAAGCTGTCCCTTTGACTCTTTCCTACCAAAACTCTACAACAAATAATGTTGCTACCATATAACAGGAAGCTTTAGGGTTGGAATCAAAAGTTGAGTGAACCCAATAAAAAAATTGATTTAAAAAGGGAGGGACAGCTAGGGAAATCAAACTCATCCATGTGGAGTCCTTGCGTGGGGTTGGAATTGAAGAGTATTTTACTTTTAACGGATATTATAGTTGTTTCCATTCTCCATCCACAGGAAGTGGATTCCAATCGAGCCTATTGGTGTTATTAAGGTAAAATGGTTAAGCCAGAAAACATTACTTTCTGGCCGGTGACATTTGCAAGAAAACAAGTACATGTCTATGAGATTAATGAAATCATCCTAACGTCATAGTTGAAGTCAAGATGCACACCGGTACATGTATATAATGTCGGACAAAAACATACGAAAATAACTTTCCTCTACATAGATGACCATCAGTAAGTGGCCACAACCAAAGAAAAGCAGCGACCCATTCTACGAATGGTGACCCGACATGGTTTATTGACATGACATATCCTGGACTGATCATGTAACTTCAAATTACTAGCAAAACCTCCATTTTTAACTATCTAATTTACTACCAAAACCTTGCTTTGGCCGGCGAAGGGCCCGATCTCCTCGCCTAGGGCTAGCGAGGGTCAACTGGCAAACCTAGCCGACCCTAGCTCAAAAAAAAAAACAAAAAAGGAAAAAAAGTAAAAAGAAGAAAAAATCATAAAAATTCAAGATATTATTAAAAATTTACTACGTCAACGCCAACTGGCTAGGTTAGCAATTTCCAACTAAAAATTAGCCATATTAACTCAACTAATAAGAAATGAAAATGTTTAGGACTGAATTGGGAAAATGTGAAAATGTTTTGGATTGAATTGACAAAATTAAAGAGTTAGAACTGAATTGATAAAAGTGCAATAAATTTAAGATTTTTTAAATAATTTTCCTTATTAAAATACGAACACTTGCGCTTGTGTCTCTGAACCTATCAAATCGGTGATTTCTTTTATCCAGGAAAAACATGGGGGATGGATTGACATCTCGTATTTAAAAACATCTCGTGTTTCTTTTGCTCTAATTAACTTCTGTTCACATGAACCTGTACATATACGTGCAACTGCCATCCTTTTTGTCTTTTTGCCATAACAACTTGCATCTTTAATAAAGCCAATATCCTGAAATAAAATTTATCCTATTTCGGGAATTGTCAGAGAGAGCACAACAAGGGTAGACTAGCAAAACCCTAAGCCTAAAAGGGTAATATGTCCTTACTCCCTTAAAAGATTATGTCCAACAGTACCCAAAGTCAGGCGGACGCACCGGACTAAGTTTCGTATGCTCCCAAAATGTATGCGTGGGTTCCTCAATTGTTAAATAACGTAAGTCTCACAAAGGGTTCACATAATTTAATAATATTATAATATAAGATCTTTTCGTGCGAGAGACTATATGTTCAGAATACAGATGAAAAAAGAATACATAAGATCACCAGGATGTAAGGAGCCTTTCCACAGAATGGGTCTTCACGTACTATGAAAAAGCTGGGGAAACCATTTGAAACAAGTGTACGGATGACTATTGTACTACTTTAAATCATGGAGGAACGGTAATTAACTGAGAAGTTTGAATGAACATAACATAAGCACAAAAAGGTACTTAATTGACTTTTCATAAGTCAAAACAAAAATATTTAAACTTTCTCTAAACAACGGAAAAATTACGCTCAACTTGAAACGACTCAAACTACTCATTTCTTTATAATTTCGAAATTTGACGTACTCGGCACATATATGAAAGTCCAACGTTTTCAAAAATAAACTAAAAGTCAAAAAAAAAAAATCCATCCAAATACCCTTTATAGACATAACGAGGAGGTCAGCGGAATTTGTTTTGATTGAATGGAAACAAGATTTAGATTACCCTTGCTCGGTCTGCCTGGTTTATACTTTTCTGGGACGGCGTGCACCTTTCTCTGCCACAGGCCCCATAGGACCACCAGATTGAAGAAATCATGGTCCGAGTAGAGGTGCTTCATGCGTTATCACAATTTTGAAGTGTCCGACGTCACATCAAATCTATCGAAAAAGTAAGGTATGACTAAAGGTTGAAGTCATAAATATACACTTCTGGGCCCGTCGAAGACATTTGCTGATGCCAAACCCCACATCGTACAGTACCAAACTCGAAATACAGCTTGACGAGTAATTTCCAAGTACATCATAGTCCAAGAAGGGAATAAGAACTTCGTTTGTGGGTTTGATACGAAGAGCAACTAAAGCCAGGTTGATAGCACGAAGTGTCAAGCATAAGATCAAAGTTTGGATCCGGGACAACGGTAAATAAATTGCAGAAAAAGAATTTAGTGTTGTATATGGATGCTTCGCGTGTGTCCTACCTTCCTAAGAAGTCATCTAGAATCTCTTTTCCATGTTCTAATATTTGCTTCCCATGTTCTAGACGTGTCTTTTGCATTCTGGACGAGTCCCCTGTGCATTCCGCACATAGACCCCGCGTTCTGGTTCGCGTTCAATCACGAATTTCGTTACAACTGTTAGCTGGGGATGACTTGGCTAGGAAATAACTTTTTATGCATTTTTCTCTGGCTTTTACGGATTTGGCATCAAGCCAACCACAATTTCTCGTATGCCACCCATTGTTACCATATGTCTACCAATTGCATATTATTGGGTAGTTTTGGATCTCTCTTATCTCAAAAAGTGAGACTTTTACTTATCACTTATGACTGTTGAGTTTAGACTTAGTAGTGAGCTGGGTTTTAATATGCTAGTGTCGGGTGATTTTTGACCTTTCTCATCTAAAAATTTAGTTTAACATATTTATAAAATGACCACTTGCCTCTTCCATAATCAATGTGGGATAATCTCAACACAATACCACATGTTTGACCATGATCCCCACATCATGAGATTGTATGAACGTGGTTTCACTACCTCTACTTCTATTTCTTATGTTAGCACCGTCCCAAATTTGGCAATGCCAACCTTGCAAATGTCAAACCTTATGTGGCCAAGTCAATGCTAGTCACATCCTTGTCAGCATAATCTCCACAAGATCTAGTGAATAAATTGCTAAATATGAAATGGAAATTGCAAGAAGGTGAACCTTGCTCGGTCCGCGGGCAATTTGTCTTCAAGGACGAAGACGCGTAACAACAGTTTGGGACGGGTGTTTCTTCTCTCTGACCTTTGAATCATTAATAGCAAGGGTTGGCACCGGCCCCCGTAGGACCACCAACTAGTGGAAGAATCTGTGGACCAAAGCACAAGGATCGGACAATAATACGAACCCTTGAAAGGAGCCTTCAAAAGGTAAAGAATCAACTAGCCGACTTTTATCATATGCGGCGGAGTTCTCACACCTTTAGGCTATGTACGCTGTGTGACAAGATTCAAACTTACTTAGCGCGTGCTGTCCATAGCTGCGTGGTTCACTAATGCCTTCTCTATGTGTTCGAGTCTTTCCTGAGAGCTACGAGCTTGAACTACGACCACCTGTGCCCTAAATTTGGGACTCCGTTCTCTGAGACAACATTTAAGTTGCATTTTGCTATAACCAGGGAAAAAGAGATCATGATTAATTTATACATGGGTGATATGAAAGAAGAACATTGAAGGTCATCCTGGAAACAAGTTGCAATGCCGACCTAATTCATGATGCATGGACCATCTGCCGTCACCAAAGGCGGTGGCCGTAGTTGGCACAGTGGCTGGCACTCCTCTCTCAACGTGCAATGACCTCGATCATGCGAGGTAATCGATGACCTTACAAATTGGATTAAGAGTGTGAATTTTATTTAGAGATTTGTACACAAAGTTCCATGTGTTAATAGTCACTGTTGACATAGTAATACTGGTTAGATTTTAACGGAAGTTTGACCCAACAATTTAAATCATCTTCAAAGTTCTTTTTCAAAGATGCACACCTACTTGTCCATGTTATTGCCTTGTACTTCCAAATCTTTCATAAGGAGAAAGAAATGAGGATCATTAAGATAAGAGACGCAGACCAACTGCATAAGAAATGCAATACATCTAAATTTGCTCTAGAGTAAGAATATTTTTATTTTTTGTCAGAAAGTGAATACTTCATTAAACTAGTCTGTTGACACCTAAACTCTGATTAATCATTTAATAATTAACTGCAAAAAAATTAGTGATTAATCTTAACCCCTAAACAAAAATATTAGAATTCAATTGCATAATGTTTAGTTTTAGGAATTTATTATATAGTTTACATTAATTACATTAGCATTGGACACGTGGTGATATTTTTTAGCTGAAAAATTCAATAAATGGAACCTACAAAAGAAGGCAAAATCACGTGAGAAAAAGAGAGGGAGAGACTCTCCGCTAGCCTTGGCCAAGACCTCGTCGTGCCGTCTTGGCCACCACGAAGCCATGGCGGTCCCTTCGCATGGCGACCTACGGCCCGTTGAGCCTTGCCCCGGAACCGCCTTGAGCACTGCCGTACCGAGCTCACTGTCCTCCACCTTGACGACACTCTTGTTCTGGTCTTAACCGTGACCCTGACTACGACTACTGTTCCCTCGCCGCCCTCTCGTCGCCATGATGTTGCTGACCTGTGCTGTCTGCTGCCCTGCCAGATCACTGCTGCTTCGCTTTTGTTGCTGCCGATCCCGCGACGAGCCGCTGCTTCGCCACACCTGCTGCCTCGATGATGCCGAGCCCTCTTTGACGGAGCCTCAACGCTGCAACTATCCTTTGTGTCAACACCGCATCACGCCGCGCCACCTTGCTGCCCCAACATCGGCCTGCTGCTACACTCGCTACCTATGCCGACCGAGAGCCGAGCCTAGCCCCGATGTGAGCCTCACCATCAATGTGCTAATCCGCGAGCCTGCTGCCCGTCGTTGCTGTCCACCGCCATACAACCGTTATAATCTGTTGCTGCCCCAAGGCATTTTAGTTCTGTTTTGCAAGTCCGTTTAGTCGAGTTCTTGGCTGTGAGCTGCCCGTTGCCGTTAAGCCTTGAATTGCGATTCTAGTCTACGCGTCCAAATTTGGAAAGTAAATCTTCAAATTAGCTAATATTTCTATCTTTAACTTATTAGATATATTTTATTGCCTATTTTGAGTGATTCTGCTATATATTTAGTTAAATAATGTATATCCACATTGCCCTAAAACATCACCCTAAGTTAGGAAAGTTTTCTAACTTAATAATGTGCTTGGACGACATCTGATCTTTAACTACAAGATACGATGCTTGGCAACACGGAAAATCTTCGTATCCTATTTATAATCATTTGGATGTGATGGTCGATTTACCCGTTAACAATTTTAACGAATAACCTTTCATCAATATCTATAACCATTTAGATATGATCGTTGGTTTATTATGTTTCAAAATTTAAATAATATAATCTTTGTGATTGCTTTATTACATTAAATAATTCTCCTTTTGTGTGATTATTTTCATAAAAGAAAATCCCAAAAAATGAACCGAATTTAATTGGACTCTTGTTGATAACATTGCATGTTTTAAATTAGATTGTATGTTTAAATTAGGTAATTAATTTATTTCGAATTTTTAAATAAAAAATGCAAACATTTGTCTAGAATAAATTAGATTTCCTTTTCTTAATTTAGATTGCATGTTTAATATTGGGCATTTTAATTACGAATTTTCATTAAAAAGAAAACACAAAATACCATGCGCTTGTCAAGTAAAATTAGTTCATTTATTGCACATCATTTAGTAATTGCATGTTTAGGATCATTAAATTAAAATATGTGGCATGTTACTACCCATAATTAAAAGTAAGTCATTTAATTAATGTTCCATGGCATATAGTTTGCATGTAAGGTTGCATGTTGCATCTTACTTGTCAAATTAGTATAGGCAAATTCTTGTATGTCATTGCGTTGCACATAGCCTAGCTTTCATCAAAATAAGAGAAAACCAAAAAATATTGAGTGATTGCGTGCTAATTAGAATTCATATCTAAGATTGTTGTTGTGATTTTTAAACTAATATTACAGAAGTTTTCGTTGTTTAAGATAAGTCCTGCCATTCATTTGTTACTTTATTAGGTGTTACATTGGTGGCCTGCCAAACATTTTTCCTTAGAAAAAACAACAGAATGATATCTCAAGTGTCACAACTTGGCACAAGGGGACACGTAAGTGCCAAAATTTCTAAAAGATATACTTAAGTATTAAAATCAAAGAAGAAATGAACATTTAAGTGCCAATGGCAAGAATCTTGGACCAAATAGCTAATGTGGCTTTTTTGGTGCAAATTTTGAATAATGTGGCATTTAAAAAAAAAAGTTTATCTACATAGATAGCGTGAGCGAAGTCACGTCATTTATGTAGACTGCATTAAACAACATCATTTTGGCACTTAAGTGATCACTTTCTGAACATAAATGTTCACTTTGAACTACGAGTGGCAATTAAGTGATCGCTTACGCTATAACTTGACATTTGAGTGATCATTTTTTAACCACAACTGACACTTAAGTGAACATGGAGGACGACGTCATTTTAGACAAGGATTGCTTAGTGGATATTCTAGCAAGTCATGTAGACCAGTTTAGTCAATAAAATAATGCCGCGTCGGATTTTCGACAAGCTCATTGAAATTGGTTCTTAAGTGTCCAATTTTTTTTTAAATAGTACTTAAGTGTACCTTTTGGAAACTTTGGCACTTATGTGTCCCTTGTGTCACTTGTGTCAAGTTATGGCACTAGGGATGTTATGTACCCTAAAAAAATGGTACTAAAATGGTATTAGAGAAATTTAGTGAAACCAAGTTCCCGTACTGAAATTCTCTAGTCCGTAGGAGTAAAGTATTTCTCCCGATACTTTACTTGGAGTTTCTAATCAACTCATTATAAACTGATTAGTGGCGACTCTTATTAGAAAATATTTGCATGTAAAGAACTTAAACCCTAAGTCACGAATTGGTATCAATTTGGGAGATGTTGAGTTGAATCTAGGCTTAATAATCTATTAGCCAAACCTCTAGATGATGCATCGTGAGGGTGGGTCACAACATAGTCCAAGATATTAGGGCTTACCAAAAGGGCTTTTGTACATAAAAGATCCCAAAGAGCTTAGGGAGGGGAGGGGACAAGACCCGGTTCAAAGGTGAAGAGTTTCTCTTGTGGGCTTTTGCTATAACCAATAAGCAACTATGTTGGCCTCTCTAAAATAATGGGCTAATCAAATATTACAAAATAAAAAATAACATATCTTGCATTCATGCTAAGGGTGTGAGCTTCCCAAGTGAACTAATGAGGGCTCTTTAACGAGTTGACCAAGCCTAAGTTGTCGGTCTCAACCAAGATTACTTTGTGCCTTAAAGAGAGAAAATGAGCTAAGGCTTCAAAAAGGGCTAGAGCTTCTACCATGGATGCTACTACCGACACCACTGATTGTCTAGCTCCATCCAGTAATCTCCCGGCGGAATCACGGCATACAAATGCAATAGATCCTCACACTAGGTTCGTAAGATATGTCAATATTTATCTTAAAGGTTCCAACTTTCGGTGGAATCTAAGTTCGTGAAAAGCTTTCGATTTCATCTCCAAAACTGCTTAGTTTGGGATTCCATTTTCTAAAACTCTTCAATCTTACTAAGGTTGTGTCCACAAGGCTACTCGCGTATAGTTTTTTCCTCCTGAATATGGCTTGGTCGCGTGATTTCCAAATTTGCCAAAGGACTAAGGCGATCGTCTCCAAATTTGGTAAGAAGCTAGAGTTCTTCCTTAAATCTCCAACCCAGGTCTCTATTGGAGTCGAGTTAGACCCTGAGTAGAAAAGTGAATTTTCAGCAATGGGTTTGCCCAAGCTTCCTTCATCCAAGAACACAACAAGAACATGTGCTCAGTAGTTTCAATGCTTTGATTGCATGGAGAGCATATTGGGTCAGGTAAAATATTCCCTCGGTACAAGCTATCCTTCGTTGGGAGTGCATTATGGCATAGATCCCTTACAAATAATCTGGCTTCGGGGGAAATATGTATATTCCATATGTTTATCCATAGAGTGCGATGAGGTTGGAATAATGTTGACGTCTGCTTTCCACTTTATTTATCTCCTATCTCTTAGATATATAGTTATATCTGCCTCAACAGAGTACTTACATGCTTGTGTGCACGTCAATACAAGTTGGTCATTCTCTGTTTGAGGCATAAATTGAATCGCAAGAATTTCACACAATTTGATTATTGAAATTCTCTTTTAAAGCGACTTCATTCCATCGATTCTCCTCCCTTAAAATAAATGCAAAGAGAATTGTGGTTCATCCCTTTTGGTAGAGCCTTCTAAGACTCTTTTCCCCGACCATTTATCCTCTCTGGTTCTTATTCTTGTTCCATTCCCTACCACACGCATAACTAAGGGAGATATAGGCTGCGCATGGTAACGTTTTTGTTTCTCCCAATTTCTGTTCTTTTGTTCTCCGGAACAAAAAAAGAACAGAAACCTGTTTGGTAATGCCAAGTTGTTTTTCTATTCCCCGGAATAGAAAGTTAGCCTGAGATAGATTTGGAGCAGAAACGAGAGACAAAAAAAAAATGCTTCTTGTTCCCTGGAACAATTTCTTGAAATAAGCTAATTTTCTTTTTTATTTTTCTTTATTCCTCTCTCTTGCCGCAGCCACCTCCAACCGCTTGGAGCCACCGTCGGCCGCCAGTTGTCGCCGCCGCCGGTCGCCAGACACCGGACGCCGGACGCTGGTCGCCGCCAGACGTTGACGCCGGACACCGGTCGCCGGACGCCGCCGGCCGCCGATCGCGACACCGGACGCCGGATGCCGGTCGCCGCCGGGCGCTTGAATGCCGGACACCGGCCGCCGGCGCGCCGCTGCCGCCGGCTGCCGCGAGCAAGAATAAAAAACGAATAAATACAAAAAAGAAACTGTTGCATTACCAAACGCATTTCTATTCTTTTTCTATTCCAAGAGTAGAAATTTTGTGTAGTTACCAAACACGTTTTTTTACTCAGAAATTATTCCCCGGAATAGAAATAGAAAAGAACTATTTCTGAAAAAAAAACTCTTCCCCAGCCAATAAGCGTTGTCATGCGCACCCATAGAATCTTTTCCTAGAATCAAGCTTTGCCAACCCCACAAGAGGCGTTCTCTTTCCAACTCACCATGTCTCCTTGAGGAAAATAGAGAACTAAACAATTGACTCTAGAGAGAAGATGCGTTGTTGCTAATTGTTAGGCATTAACAATACAACCTAGGGGGTGAATAGGTTGTTCACTTTAACAATCTTTTGCCGAAATTAGCAAACGCTAAGTAAAAATGTGGTTAAACTGATGTTTCAAAACTCATGAGTAGATTATGTGCTTATGGAAGTAATGAGAGAGAAAAGTAGTAACACACAATGTCATATAGAGCTTTGGTTTTATACTCAAGCTTACATCCTTTAAAAACACAAGTTGGGCTGAATTGCACTTGTAATTTGCTCAATAAGTTACAATTGGCAAACACTGATCTTTTTACACGATAGATCATGCTATCAAGACTCGGTTGTTCCTCTTACTATTGGACACTTAGTCTTTAGCACAATTACTAAGGCAACGAGATTACAATACTTAGGGAAATAGATGAAAAAGATTGTTTTGCTCTGAATAAAGTTTCTAGCAAATTTTTGATCTCTTGTTTATGCATGTGTCTAATAGGTGGCTTAAGAGATCTTCTCTTTTATACTCATCTTCAATCTTTTTGTTGGAGGTAATTTGGAGAAGCAAGAAACCATCAGAGTTTCCATTGTTGCAGTTGTCCAAAGATAGAACTGCTATACGATCCTTTTTTCTAGCAGGCTACTTGAAAATAGCTTCTTCTGTTGTAATGTCGCTATAGCTTTTGACAAACCTATCAAATAGCCTATAATCTCATTCTCTATTGACTTCTGGATTTTGCTGCTATGCACATCCACTCCACAATGGCTGTTTTACTAAACCAACAAACATTATCAAACGAACGTTGTTGCACCATTACCAATGACCTGATATATTAACATCTACATCAGTTAATCTTTAGGTTCATTGTGGTCTTTTCCAACTAGATCATACCATGGTTGTCACATAGCCCTTAAAAGTTGTCACAAACATTTGCAAATAGCATAAAATCATCAAAATCACTTGGACATGTTTTTCCAACAGTTATGTTGCTAGGCTTGCTTTACTAACATAACTTTGTTAAAACCGAGCAAGTCCTTAGATCCCTTTCCTCCCATATCATTTCTCATCTTTAGAATATCCCACCTCTTCTAGTGAATTCCATCATTATTTCCATTAGTTTTCCACAAGAAAGATGCTAGTTTTTGCTCAATCATTTTGCACACCAACAGGGAGATTTGAATGACATAGCATATCATGGACAAGCTTGCACACCACTTTTATCATAATTTCTTTCCCTACTTTGGACATCAATTTCTTCCAGCTTGGCGCTCACTCGTCCCAAAATCCAAGCAAACATATGTTTCTTTGATACTCCCCAATCCAAAGGAATCCCAAGATATTTCCCCATTTTATCAACAATAGGCATTCTTAGTTTTTTTTTTTGGGTCATAATAGGCATTCTTAGTTCTCTTGCCATATTTTATTTTAACTTTTGAGGGTAGTCCCTACTAAAGTAAATCCCCAATTTGTTCAAGCTTATGACTTGTCCAGAAGCTTTACAATATTGGGTCAAAGCTGATGCCACATTCTAACATCGAATATCTTCCTATCTGGAAAGAACATGGAGTCATCCGTGGAAAGAAAATCAAAAAGGGTAGGACACCCACTTGTTAAATTTGATTCCTCTAATGTTGCCATTATTAACTGTTGTCTTCACGAGTAAGGACAATACATTAGCCACCGGAATGAATAATTAGGGGGATAATAGATCTCCTTACCTAATCCTTTGTGTTGAAGTATTGAAGAGACTTTCCATTAAATTTAACTTTGAACGAGACAGTTGTGACACATTGCATTTTCACTCCACTCATATCTCAGCAAAGCTTATTTTAATCACACATTCCTCCAAGAAATTCCATCGAACTCGATTATATGCCTTCTTCGTACTAGCTTTGTAATCGCTTGAAATTTCTTTATTCTTTTCCTAACTCTGATTTGATTTAGCACCTCCTACTAAATGAAGATATTATCTTGAATTTGCCTTCCTCCAATAAACATGCTCTGTTTTGTAGCTATTGGATTCGGTAGCAATAGTTTCATTCTATTCGCTAGCACTTTAGAAATAATTTCATACCCAAAAGGTGTACAAGCTAATAGGACGGTATTGGTCTAATCTCTCGAGATTGGGAACCCTTGGGGTAAATGAAATGATGGTCCTATTTAACTCGGCTGTAGAACTCGCCTTTGAAAAAAATCCTTTATTGCCTTTAAGACATCATATTGAATCTCTACCCAATTTTGCTTATAGAAGAGCCCACTAAGACCATCTGACCCGGTACTTTAAAGGCACCAAGAAAAAAAAAATGCATTTTTTACTTCTTCCAAGGTCACATAAGCCAGTAGCAAATGGTTCACTTCTTCTGTCCCCATGTGAGGGCATTGATCTAGGACTGGACAAAAAGCTCGGGAGCCAACAGATTGGTAAAGTTCTCGAAAGAATTGCATTGTAATTTCTTTTAGTTGGCTTAGTTCTTTAACCCAAATATCTTCAGAGACTTCCAAAATTGAAATTATGTTCCTGTTGTCGCTGAACCGTGATAGTATGAAAAAATTTAGTGTTTTTGTCGTCGCATTTCAGCCAATTAATTCTTAATCTCAACCCCTAATACATCTCTTCTTGCCTCCATAATGCCTCAATCATCCCCTATAGGTTCTTTACTTTTTTCTTCATCAAAAGACCCCCCCAGTTTTGTTGATGCACTATCGAAGTTCCTGCTTTAGTAAATCAATCTTCTTGTGATCATTCCCAAAGGTCTTCTCACTCCATTCAGATAAAGCAATAGAACTTGGCTTATGAGTTTGATACAAAGAGGAACTAAAGTTTGGATGACAACACGAAGTGTCCAAGCAAGGACAAAACTTGAGATGCTGGAAAGAAGTAAATACATTGTTAAAAAAGAAGTAAATTTTGTATTTGGATGTTCGTGTGTGTCCTCCTATCCTAAGAAGTCCTCTAAAATCTCATTTTCCATGTTCTAATACTCGCTCCCTACGTTTCGGACGAGTCTCCTACATTTTGGACGTGTCCCCTACATTCAAGACATAGGTATCGATTTCTAGCATGTTTCTGTAACTCGTATTCTTACCACCCCTTTCTTCTGCGTGTATGACAATGATCTCCGTTACTCCTTGATGGTTTTTTCTATGCGTTGATGGGCTTAATTAGGCCCGTCCGCCCAAGTTGGGCCTAAAAGCCCTGCCCGCAAGATAAGAGCCCATGGATAAAGGGTTGAGATATGAAATGGTACTTTGAGGGGTTATGTCTTTTGGGGGAACGTTTTACGTTGAAGAGAAACGTCTTTTTGGAGAAGACATTTTTTAAGAAAGAAAAGAAAAAAGGAGAATGTACCTTTTGGCGTACGTACGTTCTTTTTTCTCTTTCTCCCTCCCAAAAACAACATAAGAACAGTAACCTCAAAATTAGAGTTTTCTCCCCTTCAAAGCAACAGTACGCTCCTCGGTAGAACGAGATCACGATTCTTCCTTGAACATCGAACATCAACATTGGTGTTTAATCTGTGGATAATAAGGTACGCTCGATTCTATGGTGTATCTTTGATCGGTGATACATGTAATTCCTAGGCTCGTTTTCCGCAGTACGCGCGTGGCACGTGCTGATCGGTTCGTCCGACCAGGCCCGACCGGTCCGACCTGACCTCCCGTTGACTCTGACCCGGTTGACCTCAACTTGTTTGACCGTTGATCGCTGATCGTTGACCGTTCACTTTCACCATTGACCCAAAAAAAAAGAAAAAAAAAAGGAATGTGTTTCTCTTTTCTCAATTAAGTCAATGTGGATTATATGTAATCCCTTATTTTTTTCTGCATTTGTTGCAGGAACAATGCCTCCCCTTAAGGCGCGCACACCTATTCGCGCAATTATCGATAAACAAAAGGAGAGGCTGTTTAGGTTGATAGCTGAGTTGACTGATTATCGATGAATGAGTGGTGACTTAATTGATCATGTTCTCGAGGTCAACAGGAAAATACAAGAGGTCATATGGAATGGTCATCCCATTCCATAATCTGAGATGGTGCGATTCTTCATGAACACTCTACCACCGATATGGTAAGGAGTGTTGAATCGCCTATGGGAGGTCAACAGAGCTACTTCGTATAGGAGACTTGTAATGGCTTTTATAGATGAACATTACCGGATTGTTACAAAAGAAAAGATCATGAAATTGAACAAAAAAGATCTTTCCCAGCTTCATATATTGACTTGGCGTTAGATGTTTTGACTGGTCTTTATTTAGTATGCTTTATGGACATCTTATGTAAATGTTTTCTACCTAGTTGTTGTTAATGTAGCAAATGATATGTTAGTCATGTTATGTGAAAGCATTATTATTATATCATTGTTTGATATAAAATATTATTTGCTTCTTTTTTTTTATTAACTGTTGTGGGTAGTTCTTAGAAATTTTTTGTAATTTCAAAGAATTTATTTTGCATAGAATATTATATTAATAATAATTCCAAGTAAGGATTTTGGATGATGATTGGAAACATAGTGACCTTTCGATTCTAAAACCTTACTTGAAATTATTCATTAATATGATGGGTTTGTGCAAAATGGATGCATAAATGATAAGCATTAATAATTCGTGCATATATGTCTGATATGTTCAGATCGATAGCCTCAGCCACAAAGAGTATAGTCGCCGAGCTGAACAAAGGTGAGAAGCTCAACGGCGATAACTATGAAATACGGCACATGAAAATCCAATATGTGCTGGAAGAGCAAAAGGCACTAGAAGCTCTTAACCTGACCATGGAAGAACCTGAAGAAGGAAATACTGCACAACATAAGAGAGATAATGATGCATTTGTTGCGTGGAAAAGAAAGAACTCTCTTGCTCGCATTACGTTGCTGAGTAGCGTGGAGAATGATGTCATGCGAGAGTTCAGGCGTTTTGAGAATGCCAAAGAAATGTGGGAAGCATTGGCAGTAAGATTTGGTCATACTTCGGTGACCGGACCGAGGCAACTCACTATTAGGTTTGACTCTTACAAGAAGCCTCATGGTCGAGACCATGAAGCAACACCTTAGAAAGATGTCAAACATGATTAATGAGTTGAAGGATGCTGGCCATGTCCTTACTAATGAGCAGCAAGTGCAAGCAGTGATTCGTTCCTTGCCTTAGAGTTGGGAGCATATGAAGGTGCACCTGACCCATAATGAGAATATCAAAACCTTTGAGGATGCAGTGCATCATCTTGAGCTGGAAGAGGACCGCCTCTTGGCGGCTAAGCCGGAAACTGAAATTTATCATGCTGGTTCCAGCTCACATGGCGCTTCGAGCTCCAAGCGCAAATGTCCCAACTGGTTCGATAAAAGGAAAAGCAAGGGAGCAAGTTCTTCAGGGAAGAAACCAAAGGTTGACCAACATGAAAGAGGAAAGCGTCCTCGAATGAAGAAGCTGACAAGGGTGAAGTGTTACAATTGTGACAAGAAGGGTCACTATGCTCGCAATTGTCGCGAGCTAAAGAAGGTACACACCCCTTGTACTTTTGAGAAATTTGCTTATGTGTCGAGTTCTGTATTCTTAACTAAGTCTAATCCTCTGTGGACTGTAGATTTAGGAGCGACAGACCATGTAGCGAAGGATAGAGAATCCTTCGTGGAATTCCGACAAGTACCAATTGGAATTAAGTGGATCTATGTAGGAAACAACTCCAGAGCCGAAGTAAAAGAAATTGGCATCTGTCAATTGAACATGCGTGATGGACGCACTTTGTTCGTAGTGTGTTGTATGTTCCGAAGATTTGTCGGAGTTTAGTGTCTGTTTTAGTGTTGGTTAAGCTTGGTTTTAATATGAACTTCTATAATAGTGGTGTGGATTTGTATTTGGATACGAACTACTATGCTTGTGATTATTTTCTATATGGTTTTATTGTATTAAATGTTGACTATGGTGATGTCAATGTTTGTTATTCCCTCTTCACGTCTTCTAATTCATATGATAATGATGTGAATGTGTGGTATGTTAGACTTTGTCATATTGGCCAACAACATATGAATAGGCTACCCAAAGAAGGCTTGTTGGGCAATATTGAAAAAATCGATTTGCCTATATGTGAGCATTGCCTAGTAGGGAAAACGATAAGGAATCAATTTGGAAAAGGTAAAAAAGCTGAATTTCCTTTGCATTTAATCCATTCTGACGTCTGTGGTCCAATGAATGTGAGAGGAAGGCATGGGGTTGTTTATTTCATCACATTTATAGATAATTATACTCGATTCAGATATGTCTATTTGATTTCTCATAAATCTGAAGCATTGAGTTGTTTCAAAAGGTTTATAAACTTGGTAGAAAATCAATTAGACAAGAAAATAAAAGTATTGAGATCCGATCGAGGTCGAGAATATTTGTCTGATGAGTTCAGAAACTTATGTAATGAAAATGGAATAGAAAGACAGTTGTCTATTCCAAAATGGTGTTGCGGAAAGAAGGAAGACAGTTGTCTATTCCATATACTCCTACTGGAAAGAAGGAATAGAACCCTACTGGAAATGGTTAGGTCTATGATGGCGCATACTGACTTACCTATCACTTTTTGGAGTGATGTGTTATTAACTACTGCCTATATACTTAACCGGGCGCCTTCCAAATCAGTTACTTCCACTCCATATGAGTTATGGACAGTAGAAAACCGAACTTAAGTTTTCTTAAATTATGGGGTTGTGCTGCCTATACTCATGAGCCTTCTCACAAGTTTGGGAAATTGGGTCTCAGAGGAAAGAAGAGTATTTTCATAAGATCTCTGAACACTCAAAAGCATATGTATTCATAGGTGAGCATGAAAGTGGAAGTATAACTGAATTTGAATAACGAGATGTCACATTCTTAGAGAATGAATTTCCTAAGAAGGGCAAAATAGGTCAGGATTACTCCCTATTTGAAACCTTGGATCAAGATAATGAACTTAGTGGAGTTTGTCCAAGTGGGAGTAACATGAGAAGTGATGAATTTAATTCAACTCACTCTCAATTACAACCACATGATGAGATGATATCGTCATTATCTAATCCGAGTGGGAGCATGATGGAGAATGATGTACAAAGTGTACAATCTCCCATACGGCGAACAAGTCGAAAAAGTATTCCCCAACGACGCTTTGACATTGAAGGGGAAACTTTTATGGTTGCTCTACAAGATGAGGATGAGCCAAGAAATGTTAATGAGGCTCTAAATTGCCCTAGTAAGGAAAAATGGATGCATGCAATGGAAGAAGAGATTGAGTCAATGAAGTCAAACCATGTTTGGGAACTGGTTGATCTTCCAAAAGGACGCAAAGCCATTGGGAACAAATGGGTTCTCAAAATAAAGCTTAAAACTGATGGCTCAATAGAAAGTCATAAATCTTGCCTTGTGGCGAAAGGGTATAATCAACAGGAAGGAATTGATTATGAAGAAACATTTTCTCCTGTAGTGAGATTTACCTCGATTCGTATTATTCGACAATAGTGGCAAGTATGGATCTTGAGTTACATAAAATGAATGTAAAGACTGTTTTTCTCAATAGAGAATCAGATGAAGAAATATATATGGAACAATCTGCTGGTTTCATTATGGAAGGCCAAGAAGAAAAGGTATGTCGACTTTTGAGATCGATATATGGTCTTAAGCAGTCGTCAAGACAATGGTATATACGTTTTCATAATGCCATATGATTTTACAATGATTGATGAAGATCACTGTGTATATATCAAAAGATCTAAAGATCAATTTGTGATCATATCATTATATGTTGATGATATACTAATTGCCGGAAGCAATATGGAGTTTGTTAATACTGTTAAAAGTTGGTTATCTTCCAACTTTGATATGAAAGATATGGGTGAGGCTGCATACATTCTTGGAGTTAAGATTTCAAGAGATCGTTCGAAGAGATTATTATCTCTTTTGCAAGAAACATACATAAATAAGGTTCTTGAACGATTTCGTATGCAAGATTGTAAACCCATAGATACTCCTATTGCAAAAGGTGAAGGATTGAGCCATAGGCTGTGTCCAAGAACTCCACAAGAGAAGGAACAAATGAAACATGTTCCTTATGCTAGTGCTGTGGGAAGCTTAATGTACGCTATGATGTGTACAAGACCTGACATATGTTTTGCAGTTGGAATGGTGAGTAGATACCAATCCAATCTAGGTCAAGCACATTGGAAAGCTGTTAAAAGAATACTGAGGTATCTGAAGGGAACTGCCGATTACAAGCTGAATTACCATGGAAATGATCTATGACTTGAAGGCTATTCAGATACTGATTGGGGAGGAGATTCAAATGAAAGAAAATCTACCTCTGGATTTGCTTTCTTACTGAATAATGGTACCATATCATGGAGCAGTAAGAAACAAACGTGTATAGCCTTGTCCACGATGGAAGTGAGTTCGTGGCATTATCAGCAGCAATACAAGAAAGAGTTTGGCTTAAGAGATTTTTGGATCATTTAGGTGTTATTGGAAATGCTGCAAATTCATTATTGGTTAACTGTGAAAGCCAAGCAGCTATAGCGTACACCAAAGATCCAAAATATCATGACAAGACCAAACATATCGATACCAAGTATAATTTTGTCAAGGATATCGTTGCATGAAAAGGTGTGAACTTACAGTACATATCTATGCATAGAATGGTAACATATCCTATGACAAAGCCAATACCTAGAGATGTGTTTTGTGGTCATGTAAAATCTCTAGGACTGCGTAGAGGCTGATGTACTGAATATTGTAATTTCCCTAAAGTGTTCACATTTAATGAATTTGTGTTTTTTCATTATTAATGCTTATGAATCTTTGTTTTGACGTTTATGCATCTTAATGCTTAGTGCATTATATAAAATTGAGAAAGTATGTCGGACAGATAAAAGATTAGCCCACTCACACGGGTAATCGCCTCTATTTACTATGTGATAAATAGAGATGAGACATTTTTTAAGCTTATTATCTAAGTGATAATCGAGAGCTCAAGCTTAAAATCAATATGTCACCTTAACTGAGTGTTAAGATGAGTACATAATATTTACTGTGTCCGAAAGTAAAATAACCCACATATTTTGCTTTATCTGTCTATGATGCCAGATGTGAGTTCTGATGAATTCTGTGAATGAGTAGATATGTGAACTCAAGTTAGATATTGTGTATGTCTGAACTATCATCTGTACGGTATTGATGGTGTAGACATATGCTACATGGGAAAGGAGTTAATACCGTAATACGTATTTCATACTACGTATGCATGAGACGACCAATAAGAGTGGCAAAAGTTTGATCTCAACTTTTATGCCGTGTGAGACTCTTGAGGAAAAAGATTCCTCAATTTTAGTCCCCTTATGACTCTTACTTATTCTCAAGATTTCTATCCAGTGTTTGCTATCTTAGAATGTTGCCAATGATCGTGAATTGATTCGATCTAATTGGACATTTCTAGAAAAGCCAGTTGAACTGAAATTGAGCATTTCAAGTAAAGAGGAAGATCGAATTTGAAGAATCACATTTTATTTTTGTATTCACTGGTCGACCAATTATGACTGTCTTTGGGATAATCATAATTGTGAATACAATATATCATTGTTTAAAAGGAGATCAAGAGAGATATAAATGTGATTGATCAATCTAGGGTATTGCATACTAAATCTACTCAGAGTGTGATGCCCATTATGAGCTGCTATATATTCCTAACAGATGTATAGCAACGAGCTCTCAAAGTATGCTGGTCGCACGGATTATTCACTCGTATGAATGTTGTAGAGAGGTAAAGAGGATCCTTTTCGGCCCACCATGTGCGAGTGGGGGATGATGGTTTTTTCTATGCGTTGATGGGCTTAAGTAGGCCCATCCGCCCATGTTGGGCCTAAAAGCCCGGCCCGCAAGATAAGGGCCCATGGATGAAGGGTTGAGATATGAAAAGGTATTTTGAGGGATTATGTCTTTTGGGGGGAGTATTTTACGTTGAAGAGAAACGTCTTTTAGAGAAGACGTTTTTTAAGAAAGAAAAGAAAAAAGGAGAATGTACCTTTTGGCGTACGTACGTTCTTTTTTCTCTTTCTCCCTCCCAAAAACAACGTAAGAACAGTACCCTTAAAATCAGAGTTTTCTCCCCTTCAAAGCAACAGTACGCTCCTCGGTAGAACGGGATCAGGATTCTTCCTCGAACATCAACATTGGTATTTAATTTGTGGACAATAAGGTACGCTCGATTCTATGGTGTATCTTTGATCGGTGATACATGTAATTCCCGGGCTCGTCTTCCGCATTTGTTTTAAGGGTTTGATTTAGTGTCGAATCCGTTTTAGGGAATCCATTATTCCCAACACTCCTATATGTAGGGGTAACGATTGACCAGGAATTAATTATTTTCTGCATTTTCTCTAGCTTTTACCAGTTTGGTTTCATGCCAACCACGACTCCGCGTCCGTCAAAAGCTTCTAGCACTTGTCTACTGATTACGTATGCTATATATTTGGCCATGATCCCCCCATCTCGAGAGTGTGGGGTTGTGGTCTAACCGCCTCTACTTTCTTTTTCTAATATGAGCTCTTTCACAATTGGTCAGTGTCAATTTTGCACATTCTAAACCTTTTGCTAGCCAAGCCCGTGCTAGTCATAGTTAAGATTAATGTAGAAAAGTGAATTCTGTATATTTTAATGTCTGGAAAAGAGTACATTAATATCCTATTTATAGGTTTTAATAGATGACTATTTAAGGAAATCAAATTAGATATGCATAATAAAAAATATATATAGAAAATTAAAGAAAATATCCTAAATTTCTCTAGAAGATATCCCAATATCTCTAACATCCACCCTCAAACTCATGATAACTAAGTCATTTTGAGTTTGAAATAAGTCAAATAGCATCCAACAGCCAAGACGTGGTGGATAAGGTGACGTCCAACGCTATTCATGGCGGAACTCCCGATCTTGCTGGTCTCAAGGTGACGTGGGTCCGGTCTAGTTCTAGGATCAACCCGAGCCAACCAATTTTTGTTTTTTTTTTTCCTTTAAAGGACAAACATAGTATTTTAAATTATATATCCATCAATAATTCGATATCATGCAACCAAATTATGAACATCAATACATATCAAACATAAATATAAGATAAGGTAACAATAGAAATTTCATACCTACTAAAAGCAACAAACCATAAAAGTGAATACACGAGGCAAGGGAACAGACGTGAGCCACAAGGCGAGTTGTGAGTAGCGCAAACAGGCGAGCAAGGCCAAGGTGGGCGAAAGAGGCCAAGGCAAGTGAAGAGGTTTTTATTTATTTATTATTATTATTATTGGTTGAATTAGGGCTGAGTTTTTTTTTTCTACATTCTAATTTACAAGGCAAACTTAACTTCAAAGAGAACAAAGGAGGAGGCACTAGGGTTTATACTAAACAAAAGCATATAATATATAATATATTAGATATATAATATCCAATATCCAATTTATATTATATAAAATATGTACAAGGTTGGTCCGAATTGGACCAATCTTAAACTTCCAATATCGAGAACCAACTTGTCCAGTTTAAGGTCCAAGGTTCCTCAGACCAAGGACCAACCTAGTCCCTTTGGGAATTGGATTAACACTGGCGAGGTTGGGCAGTTCTAAGTTCGATCCAGGGTTGACTCTAGACCAATGCTCACCCCTAATAAGTATGTTGGTGGTGTTGACTTCTTGAAACAATGTGCAAAAGGTCGAGAATTAGAGGGGAAATAGCAGACAGTCGAAAATAGTAGCTGAGCGACGTAGCTCTTATGGCTAGGGTCATAGCATCAAGTGGCCTAGACAACTAAATTGGGGAAATAGTTACTTAACGATGCGGTCTATGTAGCTGACATATGAAACAAGAAGAAGAAGAAGAAGAAGAAGAAGAAGAAGAAGAAGAAGAAGAAGAAGAAGCCACCTCCATGTAAAGGCTCAACTAGGGAACACATGCGGTAAAGTTGGCATCGAAACATGGCCATCGTGGAATGAATTCGATTAAATGCTTCCTCATATTAGACTTATGCACGAAGTGAACACTGTTGACTGTTGAGTAGTGGGAACGGAGGATTCACTTGGGTGTGCATTAGGGAGCTAGGGGAGCATGGGGTGCACTAGCATGGGGTGCGAAGTACATTGGATGTATAAAGGTTGCCTCGGGAGGGGGAAAAACTCTAATTCCAAATTAAGAATAACGCAGAAAAGTTAATTTTTTTTTTATATTTTGATGTTTAAAAAAAAGTACATGGAGAGCTATATTTATAGGTTTTAATAGATAACTATCTAAAGAAATCAAAGAAAATCAAATTAAATATGCATAATAAAAAAATATAAAAAATCAGAGGAAATATCCTAAATATCTCTAAAATATATCTAAATATCTCTAAGAGTCACAATCTTGTTGGCATGATCTCCATAACATTTACTGAGTAGCTTGCTTCACTAAGCCAATACCTCTCTCAAAATGGTAATACATATTTTGGTCATTTTTAGATAAGAACGACTTTATATCTTACATAGCTCAATGAGATTTGTTTACGAAATTAAACGAAAACAAAATTGCAAGTAGGTGAACCTTGCTTCGTCCGTTTTTAAAGGCGGGAAGATCCATAAGAACAGTTTGCGACGGGGATTCTTCTCTCTAACCTTTGAAGCATTGACTAAAAAAGAAGACGACGGCCATCTAGGACGACCAAGCAGTGGGAGAATCTGTGGACCAGAGGACCGGGACCGTACGATACCAAATCTTGAAAGATGGCTTCCAAGGCAGAGCATCAACTAGACCGGTTGATACGTCTACCGGCGGAGTGCTCCCATCTTTAGGATATATATGATTCTTGAAATGATCCCAACTTACTTAGCGGGTGCTGTCCAGAGCTGCTTGGATCACTACTGTTCTCTGAGACAACAGTCAACGTATGAAGTACAGTCTGATTAACCTAAGATGGCGATTATTATAAAGCCATGATTTGATTTAATTCACGATGGGTTCTTGGCTTTTTCGTTCTCTTTTATTCTGCGTTTTTCTATAATCAGCAGAAAAGGTTTTGATTGATTAATACAGGGGCGACATGAAAGAGGATCATTGGAGGACATCCGCAAACAACTGGCAATCCCGACATAATTCATGATGCATGATGGGCCATCCACGGTCTTATTTGCCAACTGCCATCATCAAGGCGACGGCCCACGGCCGACACTAGAGCTGGCACTCCTCCCTCTCCCTCTCTCTCTCTCTCAACAGGAAAAGCAGAATCAATAATCAAATCGTTAATAAGCTTTTTAAAACGAAGGAGGATCATCTACATCCATGAACACGATAAAAGTAGTGAAAATATAACAGGCCCATGCTATTGCCCCCGCCAAAATGGCTATGTCCGCAGGAAAAAAAAGATTATGTGCAGCTCAAAGGCGGGTTTCCTGACCCCAGTTCCCCCATCCTCTCTCTGAACAGTTCTCTGGAATTGCAATGCGCAAAAAGGAAAGTCTTCAAGTTCAGGGAGAATTTTACCGTCCCTCCGGCTGCTCAAGTTGGTTTCTTTCATGGTCTCCCCTGTTCTTTGCATAAGGATGGGTGTGATAGCATTTTCCGCAATGTTCGTTCTGCTGTGACAACGGGAATGAAGTACAAACTTGAGATAAATGGTGTTGTGTAGTATCAATTACAGATTTGTTGGGTTCAAATTTTGTTCTCGCGTCCTATCAGGCAATGTCACTATTCTTCATTGGCTAATATACTGTTGTACATATCCCCACAAATAATTAATATCATACCGTCTCTTTTCCATTTTATCATCGCATCGTTTAGTTTTATCTTGGGATACATAATTAAACGAATTATTCCGTGTAGGTTGAGAGATGGAAACAAACGTGCAGAGTAAGATACAGTCATAGTCCATTGTCTCAAGTCAACAAGTACTTGTTGAAATATCCGCTATTTCCTGTCCATTCGAGTAAAGTTGCTAAATTCATGAATTGATTATAAACAACAATCTCAATTTTATCTTTACCCAAAAAAAAAAAAATCTCAATTTTATGCAGTTTTGCCTGTCTGCACTTGTATTATCCCTTTCTCAACTTGCTAATTCATTCGCAGTATACCTCACCACATGGTACTAGTTTTGAAATGGTCACTTTCATTTTAATTTTTATGCACTTATTATTTACGCTCAACTTGCTAATTACATAGCAGCTTACCTGATCAGTTCGTATTGATCTGATCAGTTTGTATTGATTAAGAAATGACCAGTTTTACTATAACCTTTTCAATTAAGGGAAAATTGTAAAAGTTAAAGCAGAACGCTATCTGTACACAGATTCACGGGACCCAAAGCTACTTCAAATTTTCCTCTTCCTATTTTACTTCATCTATCTTCCATCAATGCAAAACAGAAACTTCCAGGCACCGAAATGGCTGTCCATCTTCTGAAATTCCACCACTTGTGCGGTGGGCGTTTGTCGGGCATCTTCATGACTCCCCAAGAGACGTTCTCCTGTGATTTCACCGTCATCGACTTGAGCACGATTGTCTTTTCTAGGAGAAGATCCACTAGTGACGATAACAGCCCATCTTCTCCGTTGATGGTAAAGCCCAAAAACTTAACTAGCGTCAAGTGTTTCAGCAGCGAAACGTTGGACTTCACGGTGGGAAAATCCATCCAAAGATGAGGTTCATGCCAATGTTGATGAAAGTAGGGACAGGTCACTCGTCTCCTGCTGGGATCAATCTGTATATTCATATAATGCATATATCTTCAGCTGTACAATTAAATAAATATGTGGTTATGGTTGAGTGATAAATTGCTTAGAAAATTTTATTCTCGTTTAAATTTTAAGGTGGTGGGTTGATGGCGACACTTACTGTGATGAACAACTTTTCCAAGATTGGGCAGATATTCAAGAAACAAGCCAATGAATCGCGCTTTCCGTTGTCCATTAAAGAATCAATCCACCTCAATTGCTTCAATTTACTAAGCTGGAATTCTAGCCTTCCAAAGATAACTCCAGCTGAACAAAACCACTGTACACATATGGCGAGGACACACTCGTGAGAAAATGAAGCCAATAGCTCTTTAATAAGAAAATAAGAACCAGAAATAGGTTTACCTCAAGAAGCCACCCGCTTGTAGTGAGAGTCTCCACTTCTTTCAGGGAAGAGAACAGAGAGAGAACTTCTTCACAGTCAAAATCAGTGTTACCAAAAGCACCCTCCAAATCAAGCACCACATCAACCAAATTCAAAGCATTCTTCATGTGGATTTGGGTCAATAGGCCCTTATACACAAAGGACCTTAACGCGGTAGCTGAAACAGTCACGTTCTCTATGTCCATGCAATCCACAATCATCAAGCTCCTGAGGCTCTCATTCTTCTCAATCCCAATTCTCTTTAGTCCTTCGCACTTCTCAATCCTCAAGCTTTGTAGAAGCTGGCAATTTGTGAGCAAGGAGGAGGCAAAGTCCTCGGTGACACCGGCGACTGATCGCAGATGGAGAATCCTTAGGGTGGATAAATTGGTGATATTGATAAGAGTTGTATCACCAAACTCCACTTTCATTTGGTAATAACTTTTGTCCTCCTTTTTGCTGTGAAAGAAATTGAGATGGAGCTCTTTTTCAACTCCCTTCGTGGCAAGGACGGTCACGTCACCCTTAGGGAATTGGAAACACAGTTTGCGCATCTCCGGGCTCTCGTAAGATCCCAAAAGCGCACCAACTGCTTCTAACGAATCTTTAACCGCATCAAGAGCGGCAATCGAGCTGTCGCCTGCAGCAAAGTGAATCACCATGGTGGGTGACCAAAGGGACCTCCATTGTGTGGAGAGGAGGCTCGTTCTCACTGCCTCTTTGAGCGGCAGGAAGGAGTTGATCCAATGGAGGATGTCTTGCGGCAAACTGCTGATCAGATCCACATGTTCTTGAGCCATGACGAAATTCTCTGATCTGGAGCTTGAAAATTGCAATCCTCAAAGGAATTGTAACCACAAGAAGTGTGATTCAATTTATTTTATGGGAGACAAGATAAAGCTTGGAACTAGTGGACGTACATGAGACGGGTATGAAATAACCCACCCACCAGCTAACTATGAAGTTATGCAGCAGCTGGAGAGCATTTATATAGGGGCACTTCTCCTGCTGAGTCTTTGACTCTTTCCTACCAAAACTTTACGAAAGGGTGGAAAAGATAAAAGGAGAGGGAGAGCTAGAAAAATCAAACTCATGCTTTTGAAGTCTTTGCGTGTGAATGAAATTGAAAAGTATTTTTACTTTTGAAGGATATTATAATAATAGATGGTTCCAGGCTCCATCTACACGACGAGGATTCTAATTGAACCAATTGGTGTAAAGTGGTTTTGTGGAAAGCACTGGGAAATTGCTGAACATATGATAGAGTATATATCCAGAAAACAATACTTTCTAGACGGCCACATTAGCAAGAAGACAGGTACATGTCTACAAGATTAATGGAATCATCCTAGCGCTAGTCAAAATCAAGATGCACACCGACATGTCTATATAATGTTAGACAGAAGCATAGGAAATAGACTACTCTTTACATATATAGACTAGTGGAAGTGACCAATTCTATGTATCGGTGACCTTACGCGATTTATTGATGTGGCATATTCTTGGATTGATCATGGGACTCCACTTTATTAACACATTCTTTATTTCTATCTAAATTTTAAATATGCTGTGGAATAGAACCGTTTAATCAAACCACAATCGCGAGACTAATAGAAAAAGTAATGAGAAATAACGAAAACAACACATTGGGATTTACTTGATTCAATTCGGATTTGAGGCCTACATATCCACAAGAAAACTGGCAATAACAAATCCACGATGAACAAAAGACTTACAAAGTTAGAATTACATCTCTCAATATCAAGCCTCCAATTACACCTATAATTTTCACTCAATGTTTCACAAGATTTCTCATAGTGTATTCTTTTCAAAACTCTTACAGATAAACTCAAGAAACACTTTTATAAGGTTTTGATGTGTAATGTCCTGAATGTAAGTCAAATACAAACTTATATCCTATGTTTTTGAAGGGCTCATGGAATCACTCGAGGACATGGTAAAGGCCTGGTGTAGTCCGCACCTGCCCAGTGTGTTTGGACTTGACCAGGAGCCTGCTGGGTGCCCGGCCTCATTTCTCTAGGTGCGCGGGGAGAAGCTGGGGTGCTCAGCCACTACCCCAGCTATTGGCTTAGCCACAACCTTAAGCTCGTGGCCAATGGCCTGACCAATGATGGCCTAGGCACCTGGTCAGGTGGTCCATCTCTGCCGGCACCTAGCACATTTCTGATTTCCATCTTTTGTTCCCTCAGATGACTTGCCATACTCTATCCATTTTCCGGGCTTCGAGGTCAAGTCAACGGCAAAAACTCAAGACATATTAAACAAATCTCCACTTTATCTCAAAATTGTAGCCGAGTCATAATTTGGATTTCATACTCATATTATTGCTCTCCCAACGCCCTCCATGGGCACTCGACTGCCACAAGGGTCTAGTAAGCACAAGCTAAGCTCGGACTATGTTGGAGGAACAAACAAAGTGTCACACCCCAAACCTCGAGTGCGCGCACATCCCTCGATGGTCGATTAAATTGCGATGTTCCCAGGATGCGTTGCCGATCCAATCGATTCATGTACATGCGGAAGCGAAATAAACAATCTCCGAGACATCACTCAAACACAAGATAGAAAAGCAGGACAATCAGACAACACAAAAACACACTTTATAAACATACTAGGTCAACCCTACAAAGTCATATACGGGAGGTCAAGATCCAAAAAGGACTACCAAACTAACCCTACCCCGGGCCCTCCTACTTGGGATCCAGGTTCACTACGACACCGTCAGGAATGTGGATGTCTAGCGGGTCAGCGACCTCCTCTACTTTAGGTTCCTGCTCATCCTCGGGCAACTGATTCGCCGCAATATCAACTATAACGTCGGCGTCCACGACAAGGTCGAGTATCACCTCACCCTCATCTTCACCCTCGACAGCAAATCCGTCAAAACCATCCACGGGACCCTTCCTAACCCCGCCAGGCCCGTGACAAAACCACACTTTCAATCGATGAGGTACCAACGAAGTTGGCCCTCGTCGACCCATATCATGGTCACGACGAGTTCGCGGGTCCAGGGATTCCCGCGGACATGGAAGACAGTAAATTGTGTCTCGGCCTCTCGCGGCCACCCAAAACGAACTGGGCGCACCTCCATCTAAGGACTTGTAAAAGTTCAAACCACGATGGGATGAGACAATGTCTCAAATGAGTTCACGCCATAAACCCTGATTTTTTATTTTATTTTTGGGAAAACATAGCATATTTTTTTATTTCTGAAAAATAAATTATTATTATTATTATTTATTAAAATATTATTTTTTATTATAATAGTATAATATTATTTTTAAAAAAGACCCGGGTCGATTCCCGTGGTTGGGACCGACTCGGATTGCCGGCGACTAGTCCGTATGGGCCCGAAGCGCGGGCCTAGCCTGTAGCTTCCCTTATCATCAAAAAAAAAAATGCCCGGCCTAAGCTTGAACTAACCCAAACCTGGCCTAAGCACATCCGGCCCGAATTGTGCAAACCCTACCGAACTAAAACCCGTGCGGGCGACTCGCTTAGCAACCCACCCGACCAAACCCTACTCGAACAACGACCCACACTCGACCCAATCCCCAACCGTGACCCGATTCTGTCTTGCGTCCCTACTCTCTCCACAATGCCCTCTGCACTCCATGGTGTGGCTAGAGAGACGACGACGCCACTCGCCTCTGTCTAGGCTCGGGCCTCCACTGGCACTGCCTCAGCCAGCCCTAAGCCGATAAGTCGTCTTTCGCCCGGCCTGCCACCGTTGGTGACCCCAATGCCCATCACCGCTGTGGGCACGAACTCAAGGGTCTAAGCATGGACTCTCTCGGACATTTTGCCGAACACCTGTGTCACGCCCTAATTCTCGGGCACACACCCATCCCTTACCTGGTCGATTTAATAGCGACGTCCCAGGAAGCATCGCCGACCCTTTCGTTTTTATTACACATGTGGAAGCATATAATAGAATCCCTAGATAATAAAGCAATGGAATAGACAAGTAGGACTAGAAACTTGAACCTGAAAACCAACACCCTTATGTACATATATAACAACTCAGTCATACATATACATATACAAGCCATACTAAAATGTCGGTTTCTACTTGAACAGGTTCCACAGCAAAAGTCATCAGATGGAAGTGGAGTCTCAATCCTCATTAGGATCCTACTCTGGATCATCCTCGGGGTTCTCCTCTAGGTACTCCTCTTCGGGTTCTTTCTCCTCAGGTTCCTCATCAGGGTCCTGAAATATTGTCCTACAACTGAGATGAGACTACGTCTCAGTAAGTTCTACCCCCTTAGACCCGATTAGTAAACCAATACACTATGGGCTGCCTATGCACTCACGGGTCAGAGGACATACCTTAGCCTCAGATTCCACCTGCATAGTCAGTATAGATATATATTTATATATATATAATATATCAAATATACACGATCACATAACATCACCCAATCAGATCGAATCATCGATCAATCGACCTAGTCGATTACATGTCATCCAGACCATTTCTTGGTCGGTCCCTTTCATACTATATGTAAGTCTGATCAACATCCAAGACCACTCACCTTAGGTGATATATAGATAGTATCTTATCCTATCTCTAGATGACATATAGAGTCATCGAGCTGTCAAAACATACCGTACTGTCTCAAGATGATAAAGAGAGTCATCGAGCTGGTATGTCAATATAATACCGTACTGTCTTAAGATGATTTGTAGAGTTATCAAGCCGGTATATAGTACCGTACTGTCTCAAGATAATCTGTAGAATCACCGAGCCGGTATATAATACCGTCCTGTCTCAAGATGATCTGTAGAGTCATTGAGCCGGTATATAGTACCGTACTGTCTTAAGATGATCTGTAGAGTCATCGAGCAAACAATCAAATTACCATTTTTATCCTTTCCGATAAAATGTCGTGTGTGGGTACACGGTCGGCTTTAGCAAAAATATGATAATTTCATTTTCTATAATTCCCACCATTTTCTATAGTCCACAAAACATTTTTGGCATTGTCAACCGATGCTCGGTTATTTTTCAATTGATATTACAAAATTATTTAATTTAGGAAATAAAGCCTAAATTCACTTATAAATCGATTTAGCACAGAATAAAGCTCAAATAAATAAACGGACTACACCACGATAATCAGCATAAAATTCTAGTCGCCTGCCATCCCGGTTGAATTTTCGAAAAAATAAAAATAATTAATTAATTTCGAAAATTAATTATTAAATAGAAATAAATCCAATTTAGGCCCGTAATACCTAATTGGAGGTCGAGACGGATCCGGAAAATTTCCGAGGTTCACTCAATAATTACTTGAGCCTATCTACTCGCTAATGACTAAGTCTAACCACCTAACATGCATCATTAAGTCACTAATTTAATTAATCTAAACTAATCGAACCTCCTAATGATGCTTAATTAACACTACTCAACCCTTAAGCATCATTAGCAAACTAACCAGGGTTTAGTGAGTTAAACTCACTCGTTTAATAATCCGCTCGGATTGAAACGTCGGGAACGTCACGAGGACGTTTTTCTCCAAAAGCGGGCCTGAGTGGGACTTGGAACCACCTCAAAACAGCCTCCAAAGGTGGCTGGAAACCCACAATTTTTTGGGCTGATCCTGCTGCAAAACAGAAGCAAACAAGGTTGAGATGGGCGGCAAAGCTAAGGGAAAGATGGAGGGGTGGTCTTAGGTCCAAACCGGTGGCTCGGGAGGCTTCCTCAGCCCCTTGTAGCGGCTGAACAGGGGCTGAGACGGTGGACAAAGCTGCTGGACAGCATGAGGGAGGTGGCTAAGAGCGGACGGCGTGCGGGCAAGGCGGCATGCGTACGGGCGGGCGTGCGTGAGGCGAACAGCGGCGAACGATGCTCCGGCGTCAAGGCAGTGGCTGCTCCGACTCCTCTTCTTCCTTGTTAGTTTTGCACAAGATGGAGGGAGAGAGAGAGAGAGTTGGCCGGTCAAGAGAGTGTGAGGGAGAGAAGAGATAGAGATGAGGGGGAGACAAGGGCCCCATGGCCTTACTTTTCCACCACTTTGTCCCTCATAAGCTTGTCCTCAAGCCCAGCAATCCTTGGCTGCAAATCGCCACATGCTTGCCCAACAACCCAAATGGTCCAAAAATCTTTAGGGGAAGGGGCTACGAATTTGGCTCCAATTGGTTTCAATTGGACTTATTAGATTATCTCAATTCAACCTCAATTGGTATCCATAAATTTAATTGACACCTCAATACTTCAATTGATAATTTTTCTTGCCAATACAACTCACTTGCTTCCCAAATTTTGCAACAAAAAATAATCCTCTAGCTATATTGTCACTTGAACCCAATCCCTTCGGTACATGACCTAAGATTTATCTCATAAATGAGTGTTCAAATGTGACAATTCAATACATCAATCACCTTAAATGCCGACCTAGAAACATGCATAATGTTCATGGACATTTCAGCAACACCACAAAGTATTCTAGATACTAAGCTTCTAAATACACATCATGCATTTCTATTAATTTCAAAACAAAAGGGTCGACACTTTCCATGAAAGTGGAGAGCATTGACACCTACACAGATAGAAAACACACACACACACAAAAAGAGGATAAATGTACGGACACAATTTGAGAGAGGAAGTCAAATATAAAGGATCAAGAATATAGACTCAAAAGAAGGGTAGCCGCCTTTATTTGAGGTGGATGTGCCTTATCTAGAGGTGCAGTTGCCCAAGTCAAGGCTCACTCTTTCCAGGCTTATATCTCATCCGTTCGATATCCAATTCCCGTGACTTTGAGTTATTGATATAGATTTTAACCCACGGCTTGAGTAAATGAACTGAGCGTCATTTAAAAAATTGTTATTTACCTCAACTTAGAGGTCTGGAAAGTTTCATTAGATTTCAAGACCCCTAGGTAAGGTTTCAGGCTCTGGGAATTTTCTTCTGGATATTGACAAGCTTGACCGAAATCGATGGGTGATTACTCCCTCATCCGACATCTGTTTAGCCAAATTTTTGTTGCGTCGGGATGCTTTTCATCCCTAGTTTCTAGATGTACAATCGAAATCAGAAAATTCACAAGCATTATGACACTACATAAAATGGGTGATCTGTCCCAAAGGATCAAAAATTGAACGTCTAATTCACGTGGTTATATGGATATGAAAAATTTCATTTTGATGTACATAACCCATTTTTTATGTTCAAAATGTGTTTTGGACCTTGTATTTTGCCGGTCAACCTTTGATCAACTCTTAGTTTACCTTGGATCAATTTGATGATTTTTTTTTAAAAAAAAAAAAAACGGAGATAAGATTTGAGGTGACAATAGCCTCAATCGCACTCAATCGACGTCGAGTAGTGTTTCACACAATCTCTTGCAACGTTTTCTTCTCAAAGCTCTTGTAGAGAAACCCTAGAAACACTGTGTAGAGGTCATGATATGTATTGTTGTGCAACTAGGTCATATACAAAATTATGTCTCGTGTTTTGGAGGCCTCTGCTCTGGTGCCGCATTTCCTAGGGACCCAGCAAGTGGCTCAGGCACTAGGCTGCACCCGGCTGTGTGGCCCTCTCTTTTCCCCGGCATTAGTGGATCTTTGATTTCCACATTACGCTCCCTCAGACTATTCAACTTCTTGTCGGGCCTATCCATATCTCTAGACTTAGATCCTTGATCAAGTCGTTGGCCGAAACACAGACGGATTCGACAAACATAAGATCGGTAGGATGAAATTACATCAATAACAAACGCGACAACACCCAAACATAGAATTCTACTTGCTCGGTTGACATTTCAGAAGATTGACATAGATATATTAAGCTAACTTCACCTGATTCAAAATCTAGTAATAAAAAACGACAACTTGGTAAGAGTTTCACACTTGGGCCAGGCACGGGAGAGGCTTCTCTGACTATCGCGTACCGAACCGCTGAATCTGTCAACCTTTATAGACCCATGAAAGAAAGTGGGGCACGGACCATTATATACTATTTATAGAGCATACATCTGGTTCATTGTTTTTGTTAATTTCTAGTTCACATGCATCTGTGGATATTTATGTGCTATTTATGTCTTAAATAAAGCATCATTCTAAAAGGCAAGAATCTAGACAATATTTGCGAAATCCTAGCCAGAAGACGTTAAATACAGCGTTGAGAAGTTCAGAGAACATGCGAAATTGCTTTGTCCTTTCCTCATTTTGAAAAAAAGAAGAAGAAGTTCAGAGAACATGCGAAATTGCTTTGTCCTTTCCTCCATTTTGAGAAGAAGAAGAACAACAAGAACAAGAAGTCGTCAAGAATTAGTATGCATGATATTATATAAATGAAGTCGTTTTTTTTTTTAGTCAAACACCACATAATTTTTGAATTTTTGGAAAATGGCGTTATATCAAAGGTTTATCATTTCATTTTTTATTGCGCTCACTGCTTACTTTGCAATCATTCTTGGAGTACCCAAAGTTGACATTGGCCACAGGGCTACAGTGTTTAGATCAAAGGCTTATATCATTAACAGTTTCGGTCATTTTTTATTGTTCTTTTTGCTTACTTTGCAAACATTATAGGTGCATCTTGGAGGTCCCCAAGTTGACATTGGCCAGACAGGGCTAAAGTGTTCGAGAATGACACAATACATACAACACACGTTAACAAGCATCATTTTCGCTTTGATATACAAGTTGTGCCTGTAGGCCTCTCTTGACTATCGTAATACGAGCCTACAAAATTGGTAATTTTTAGATCCAGGAGAGAAACCTGGGATGGGTGGACATACGATTTTTGAACTTCTTGCGTTTCTCTGCTCAATAGATTCTTGTTCACATGAACCTTGCAGAAGTATGGTGCGAAATGGGCCTTCTTTACGGAGACCAACAACGAGGACGGTCTTGCAAAATCCCAAGCCAAGGAGGACAAGTCGTTTCTCGTGTCCTTTCTCTCCGAGTAGATTGTCCAGTGTTGAGTCATTGCTAGCCACAAGTAGTGCCGTCCAGTGGTGCGCAAATCCAGGTGGAACAAGTTTAGTTTTGCATGCATCCGAAAAGTATGAATCTATTATCTCTTAGCCATAAAATAGCTTGAATTAAGTGAGCTGCCAAGCACTAGAGGATATTAACAAGAATTTTTTGTGCGAGAGACTCGATCCACGGAACAGGTAAAGAATAAAAAAATAAGAAAGAAAGAAACCCTGACGAGCTTTTTTACATAATGGGTCAGCATGATCCGGTAAAAATGGCGGAGCCAATTCCAAGAGTGTTTGTCCAAAAAAAAAAATTAAATTCAAAGGTGTACGGATGACCGCTTTAGTGCTATTAATTATGAAAGAACGGTCGATTATGTACTCGTTACCAACCAACTTAGCATAAATTAAAACGTAAATATTGACTTTTAATAAGTCAAAACCGAACCATTAAAATTTTCATTGAATTATGAAAAAATTGGGAAAAATGTTTATAAAGTCATAAACCTATTGTATAGTAGCCGATTTGTGACATCCTGGATTTTTTCTTCTGCTTTCAATTAAATTAATCGGGCCTTTCATCGACGCGCCTATAGTGTTATTCTTAGAGCTGATCACTCGTGAGATAACTAGACTATCTGGGGAAGTCATTAAGGAATTTTAATGCATTAGACTTGAGAATTAGACCAGGAATCGGCTACTCGACCGTGCTCATCTGCAAAGATCATTACGGCACAGTTAAAAGTTGATTTGAGATCAGAGATAGGTCGGTTCAATAGAGATGTGTGGCTAAACGTGGGTGATTCCACTAAATTACAAAATTCCCGTCAACCGGCACTAGACTAATTTTTCTATCGTTTTGGTATCCTATGTTTGTATATGAATCCTCGAGATTTTCATGACCACCGAGAGTTGCCAATGTGTCGAAGAGGCTCATTGTATTTCCAAGAAAATCGATCACGGGTCATTTGCACTAAAAATTTCTGAAAGCTACCCGGTAGCCTAGGTCATGCTAAAATCGCGTTGGATTGAAATTGACCTCGAATTTGAATCCGATTTCAGAAATTGAAAGTTCTATCATGTCACAAGTCATTTTAGGAACGTCGACTCAGTCTCCAAAGATTTTTCTGCAAACCGAGATTTTTGGCGAAAAGTCGAGATAGGGCTGTTTTTGTACAGAAAATGCTGAGGACCTTTTTTTATCGCGAAATGGGATGCAAGTAGGTTCAATTGGTGAGGAAAAATACCAATATGATCAAGGACTCGACGGTTTAATTTTTAGAAACCGATTTGATTTAATTCAAGGAGGAATTGAAGTGAAATTAAGCCAATTCCAAGCTAATTCGTATGCCCCCATGGACACATCTTGTGGACCTCTTCAAGAGACTTCTAGAAGGGATTTTGCATTGGAAATGTGGCTGTGGAGGATAGCTTGCAAGTGGGACACCCAAAGGGGACAAAGAGATGAGAAGAGGACCTTGGTGGCCCCTCCAACTCAAACCGGTTCCCTCTTCCCGCTTGCCCATCGACCAGCCTCCATTGAAGACCAAGAAAGCTAAAAACTTGCAGGAAATCCATAGGAGAGACCCCTTCCCGTTGAAGCCCGCTGGACCCCCTACCACCGCTCAATTGCCGTCACGCGCCTCACGGCAGCCACGGCATCGTCGCACGTCGTCCCTCCGCCGTGGGTCTCGAGGCCATCGTTTCGTCTGTTCGTGCGTCCCGGGGTCCCCCGAGCGCTCGGGCCACCATCTAGGCCTCCTCGCCGCCGTGAAGTGCCGCCACTACCCGCCTAGACCTTGACCAACCCCGCTTCCTATTTCGGCCCCAACTAGCCTTCGGAGCGGCTTTAGCGGCCACCATCTATAGCGGAACCGAGTGGGTCTCCGGCCACTATTGAGCCTCCTCGTTTTCAAGCCTTTCCCAACCTCGGCGGTCCCACTTTGGAGTTTTCTCGTCCCGCCGCGTCCCGTCGATTTTGTTTAGGAGCATCACTTAACAAGTGAGTTTAACTCACTAACTCTTTACTTAGTAAGTTAATGACGTTTAAGGGTTGATTAGTTTAGACTAAGTATGGATTAGGTGAATTGTTAGAATAGATTAGAAATTTAATTAATTGTGATTGCATGTTAGGTGGTTAGTTTAGTGTAATTAGGGCCTAGACAAGCTCTAGTATTTATCTTAGGTGGTTCGAAAATTTTTCCTAGGGCTCGTCTCGGCTTTTAATTAGGCTTTACAAGCCTAAGTTGCTATTTTTGGCATTTAATAATTAATTTCTGTAATTATTTAATTATTTATTTATTTTCCGGAAATTAGACCAGAATAGTCGATGATCGAAATTTTATGATGATTGCGGTGGTGTGATTTTTTATTTAATTGACTATTATTTTATGCAAATTGAGTGTTTTTTGTGATTTTGGGGTATTTATCCCAAATTTTTAATAATTTAAGAATTAATTGGAAAATCATCGGGTGTCGGTTTTACAACGCCAAAATTGAGTTTGTAGACTATTGAAAATAGTGGGGATTTTCAAATGAGAGAAAATTGTATTTTGGTTAAGGCGGCCCAGTGCACTATTATTACCGTTATTTTTATCGGATATGATAAAAATGGTAAAAATGTTAAATGGTTAGGATGGTATACTATATCAGCTTGTGGGCTTGATATGTCAGCTTTGGATGAGTAGTATACCAGTATACTATATCAGCATGAGGGCCATGATATGTCAGCTTTGGGTGAGTAGTATACCTTGTTGTTAGCTTCTAATGAGCATTATCTATCTACTATATCATCTTATGGGTCCGATATGTCAGCTTTTAGTGAGCGGTATACTGCCGTTGTCGCCCACCGGTGAGCCATATATTATTATTAGCTTTGGGTGAGCTATATTATCTTTCTTCAGCTTAGGGTGAGCAGTCCTTGATGTGATCGAACTAGATAGATAGTATTGACCGAGATGACCAGGGAATGGTCTTGTTGACATGGAATCGACTGAGTCGATTGATCAATGATTCAATTTGAGGGAATGAATTGATATGTGGAGTGATTGATTGGGTAATTATTTGAACGCGTCGATTTGCGGGAACTCCGAGGCCAAGGTAAGTCCCTCTAACTTGTGATTGTGCCTGTGCAGCCCTCATGGCGTATTTTCTTCCTAGTCGTCTTAGGGGATTGAACTCATTTGAGACATAGTCTCACCCATTGTGGGATAACGTTTCAGGTCCATAGATGGCAACTCCTCCCAAACATTTGGGACAACCGAGGAAGATCACAGAACAAAAGTACTACATTCCGATCCATGGGCACTTCAAGGACGAGAGTATGTAAGTGAAGTCCATAGTCTAGGTTGATGTGGGTTTACCCAAGAAGGTGCCCCATCAATGCGCAGCATGGTATCCCCTAATCGTAATGGGTAGAGGCCCTATACTAGAATTTGAGATACCTTTGTATGTGATGAGGTTGCTTTGGAAAAGGGCACTTTAAATCCTCCAGTGGTTCGGTGATAGATCACGTGGACCCCGATCTTGAAGATCCAGGATCCCCTATGTATTCGCGAGGCTCCAGTTGAAGTGTGGAGGGGAGATGGCGAGGAGGACAAGGACCGTAGTTGTTTGAAAACCCCGTTTGATAGACCTTATGTATATATGGGTTGGTTTTGTCTTGTAATATATATGACATGACTAGTTAACTTATATATACATAAGTGTGATGTGAATATTGGTTTAAAATTTATGGCCATACTTTCATATCCCATTGTGTTGTTGTCTGGGGAGTATTTATATGCTTCTGCATGTGCATTAAAATGAATGGGTCGGCGATGCGTCCTAGAACGTCGCTAATTAATCGACCATAAAGGGATGGGCACGCACTCGGAGGATTGGGGCGTGACATGATTAGTCTTAGACTTTTCAATTTAGTCAATTTAGTTAGAAAGCTTTTGATAATTCACCAATGTAGCTTTTTTGGCCAATTATAGCCAAAAGTTATTGATGTGAATAATGGCCATCCTACGTTGCACACCAACCATGCTACATACGTAACAGCCAAAGGCGATGGGTATACAAGTAAGTTGGCTAGATTGACTACATTGACAAATTGTTGAAAGAATTTAAAACTGTATTAACAAAATTGAAAGTTTAGGACTTAATTTGCTGTCGTATAATAGGTTTATGATATCTTGAAAAATTATCCCCGTTAATATTGTACATCTCAAACGATTCCACTTAATCATTTTTCTATAGTTTCAAAATTTGGCTAGAAAGACAAATATTATTACATAAGTAAAGTAAAAATAATGATCCATAAACAAAATCATTCCAAATTCGTTAGGTAGTCGTAACAAGGTCAAGTGGAACAAATTTGGGTGAAATGGAAACAAAGTGTAGATTCCTCTTGTAGCATCATCATCAGTATAGGACCACCAACCAAAGAAATGGTGGTTCGAGGACAAAAGCTTGAGAAACTTCCTAATGAATTATAAAAGTTGACAAAAACTATCCAAGAAAGTCTAGTAAGTATGATAAATGCTTTGAAGTATTTTGATTCAGGAATATACTCTTGTAAGAGAAGCCTTGAGATTCAAGTCCACATTGTGAATCTACATCAAATGGAACAGGTTCATACTTTATATTGAATATGAAGATCTTTAGACTTAGAGAACTACATAAGTTCAAAACACGACATAAGTTCCGAATATGACACAAGTCCAAAATGTATATAGTGGCTAGTGATTTAGCCCGGATTTCACACTTAGAAAGATTTGATTAACTCAATTGTAAAACATCTAATTGATTGGCAAATCAATCTTGAGACAAATTCTTTCTAAAGCAAAATAGCTCTAGCTATAAAAACCAAAACTCCGGTTGTATGGGCAACCAAAATCAGGTGAAGATTCAAATTTTGTCACTCAATGACTACTCGATCTTCTTAATATAGATCTATTTAACAGGTAGATTGGAAAATGATCCCTCGTATCCAACCGTCACGTCTCGACCTCCAAGCGCGTACATCCCTCCGTGGCCGACAAATAGCGACGTCCCGGGACGCATCGCCAACCCATTCATTTTAATACGCATGCGAAATGTATAAATAATCCCCGTAGACAACAACGCAATGGGATAGAAAAGTAGGCTATAATTTTCAAACTATAACACACTTATATATATATATAACAAACCAAGTCATATATATACAATACAAAACCGATCTATTTATAACGTCTACAAAACAGGGGGTTGTCACAAAACCGGATTCTCGTCCTCCTCATCATCCTCATCCTCATCCTCATCCCAATTGGAGCCTTCAGCCACATCACACTCGGGACCCTAAATCGACAAGTCCGGTCTACGTCCACCACCGAACCCCTAGAGGATCTGTCGTGCCTTTCCTAAAGGCAACCTCCAAGACATAAAAAGGGATCTCGGACTCCGGTATGGCTCTTCTCTCTGACCATTTCGCTCCTAGCGATACCATGCTCTGTATTGATGGGGCACCTTTTTGGGTAGACCCGCATGGACGGACTATGGATTTCACCAACCCATACACCCATCCCCTTGTTCCTCCACGAAGTGGGATGAAGCACTTATGTTCTATCACCTTCTTAGGCTAATCAAAATGCTTAGGTGGAGCTACCATCTAGGGACCTAAAATTGTTATCCCACAACGGGGTGAGACGATGTCTTAGTGAGTTCACCTCCTAAGACCTGATTAGAAAGAAAATACGCCCTGAGAGCGCCTAAAGACAAGTACGAGCCGAGGACTTACCTTGGCCTTAGTTTCCTTCCTGCAAGTCAATATAATTCAAATAACCATCCAATCAATTCAACCCAGTTGATTCCATGTCATCGACTTAGTTGATTCCATGTCATCCTCCAAATCCATTCCCAATCAATCTATCTATATAGTCTAATCAAATCCAAGACTGCTCACTCTAAGCAGATAATAGATAGTATAGCTCGTACTAAACTAATAAATAGTATACTGCTCGCACTAAACTAACATGTCGAGGCCCACAGGTTGATATAGTATACTAATAATACTCATCAGAGGCTGCTATGGTATACTGCTCGCTCTCTAAGCTGGCATATCGAGGCCCTCAAGCTGATATAGTATATCGGTATACTACTCGCTCTAAGCTGACATATCATGGCCCGTAGGTTGATATAGTATACCATCCTAACCATCTAACATTTTCACCATTTTTATCATACCCGATAAAAATAATTGTGTGTGGATGGGTACACAAATCGGCCTTTTAGCCAAAATACAATATTTTCTCCTTTTTAAAATCCCACTAATTTCAACAGCCCATAAACTCATTTTGGCGTTGTAAACCGATGCCCGGTGATTTCCTAATTAATTCAAGTTATTAAATTGTGGGATAAATAGCCCAAAATTGAAATCACACTCAAATTGCACAAAATAATGTCAATCAAATAAACGGATACACAAGCGCAATCGGCATAAAATTCCGGTCATCGACTATCCTAGTCTAATTTTCGAAAAATAAATAAATAAATAAATTAAATT